>JBAFXB010000004.1:0-5939879 GCA_037177825.1 Diaporthe sp. P3_1W | reverse complement strand
CCTAACCCTAACCCTAACCCTAACCCTAACCCTAACCCTAACCCTAACCCTAACCCTAACCCTAACCCTAACCCTAACCCTAACCCTAACCCTAACCCTAACCCTAACCCTAACCCTAACCCTAACATTAAGAAGCTATTATATAATATAATTATAGCTTTGCTAAATTATAAACTTTTAAAAAATTACTTAAATTTAATTTTATATTTTATAATAATAATCTTTAATATTAATAATAAAAGCTATTAAAAGTTTATAAGGAAGTATAATAAAAAATATATTATAATAATAAAAGTATATTTAATAATAATATATTATTTATATTTATTTTAAAATAATATAAGTAAATAAACTTAAATATTATATAGCTTTTTAAGTATAAATAATTTAATATAATTATTTAAATTTAATTAAATTAAATAAGTTATAGATTTATAATAAGGTATGTTTATTAAAATAATTAAGTTAATATAATTTAATAAGTAAATTAAGAACTTTAAAAGTAATTATATATAAAATAATATATTTTTTTATAAAAGTAAATTACTTATTGCCTTTAATTAAAGTATTTATTATAAAGTAAATATAAGTAAGGTAATAAAAAAATAAGTTATTTAATATTATAATAAAGTAAAATAAGAATGAGATTAAGTTTATTATATTTAGCGTAATTTTAAAGGTAAAGAATATAAGTAATATAATAAGGGTAAATATTAAAAAGCTTAAGGGTATTATAATTAAGTTAATATTTATAAAGTTAAATAAGTTATTAAATAACTTATTAATATTAAATTTTAAAGATATTATTAATATATATAATAATAATATATTAAGGTATAATTAAATATTTAAGTTTAGAAATAATAAATAGATTTAAGTAAATAAGAATTATTTAATTAATTAATTATTATTAAATAAGATATTAAGAAATTAATAATAAAGGAGAAGGATATTTAGTATAAAGGCGTTTAATAAATACTTTAAGCTAGTTACTTAGGTATAAGAGTTAATACTTTTGCTATTCTTTTAAAGTAATAGCTAGTTTCTTTATATAATAAAGGTTATTACTTTAAGGAGCGTGAATATTATATTAAGTAGGCTAAGAAATATATTTATATATAATAAGGATGTTATATTTAGGATAGTTTAAAATAAATTATTATAGTAATTTAATAATAAGAAAAGCTAGCTTATATAGAGGAAGCTATATAATTATAATAGCTGCTTAATTATATTATAAGTATTTATTATTTAGCCCTTTTTTAAATACCTTTATATTAAGGGTTTTTTATTATATAAAGGGGATAAGCTTAATAATTTTATAATATTAAAAGAAGTAATAAGTAATTTAAAGTTTATTATAAATATAAAGCTATTATAAAATATTAAGGTGATTATAAAGAATAATATTTAATATAAGCTTATCGCTTATAAGCTTTAATATATATTAATTATATTTAGCTATAAGTACTTTAATAAAGAGTATTTAGATAATTATTTTATAAGGTTAATAACGTAAATTATAAATAATAATAATGATTTAAATATTATAAGGGAAAGGGCTTTAGGCTACTTAAAATATATTAAAAAGATATATTATATTATTGAGTTTAATAATAAGATTATCTTTTAAAAATAAATAATAATATTAAAGACCTTTTATATAAGGTTTAATTTAATTAATAAGTTAATAATTATTATAAAATTGCTAAAGGGATAATTTAATAAGGATAAAGCTAATAAAGTATTAAAGCAGCATTATAATTATATTACTTATATATTTAAGGGATTAATGAAATTATAAAGTATAATAAAGGTATTATTAAGGAGAGGTATAAAGTTATAAGAGAAATAATAAGATATTATAATAATAATTATTAACCTTAAGATTAATAATATATTATATATTATATTAATAAGCTTTAATAAAAGCATAATATATATAATATTAGCCTTATTCAACCTTATTAATATTATAATTTTAATATAGCCTATTAATATATTCCTTAGCGATACCTAAGTAAAGCTATAAAAATTAAATATTATAAGCTTTATTTAAATAAAGGATATATAAGAAAATAAGGAGAAGATTATAATTATTATATTAGTAATATTAAAGGCGATATAACTGCTTACCTTTAAGGTTTAAATGAGCTAAGTAAACTTAATAAATCTTATAATATTTATAATAATAAATAAGGCTTATAATATATTGCTTAATAAGGCGAATAATAATAATAAATATAAATATAAGGGTATATATAATAATATAAAAGTCTTAGCCTTAAAATGATTATATTTAATAAATATAATATTAATTAATATAGCTAAATATTTTAAGAAGAAGATTTAAAATAAGTTACTTATTAAGATATAGGAGCAATATAATAAGCCCTTATATAAATATTATAGTTTTTATTTAATGAGAATAAATAAGGTGCTTAAAGTTATTATAAAGCTTAGCTATTATAAAAAGGAGGCTTATAAGTTAATATAAAAGTAAATAAATAAGCTTTATAATATTAATAAGGGCATTATATTTATAATATCTAAGAAAAATATAAATAAATTAATAAATGTTATTAGTTATAATATGCTATATAACAATATAGCTAATAAAGATATTATTATAAAAAAGTAAAAAGATAATAATAGCTTAATTATTATAATTATAATAATAGTTAAAAGATTAAATATTAATAATATCTCCTTAATTATTGCTATTAAGGGCTATAGCTTAATTAGCATTATCTAGATGCTTAAAAGGATATATAGTGTTAAGATAGGGATATTAATATTATAAGAAGGAGCTTAGCTAAAAGAATTAAAACTTAATAAAATTATTTAATTAAGGTATATTAAAGTAATAATCGTAGAATATATTAATAGGCTTATGTTTAAACAACCTTATAAGTTAATAAATTAAGCTTATAAGGTATACTTTAATAAATAAAAGTATATTAAAACGATGTATAAGAAATAATGTAAGGATGTAATAAAGTTAGCGATAAGTAGATTAGCTAAGCAGTTTAAGTAGCTATAAAAGGTAATTATTATATTTATAACGATAAATAGCAGAGTATTAATGCTGAATATATTATCCCTTGCCTTATATATATCATTCCTTACTTTATATATATTATTCTTTATATTATATATATTGCTTTTAATATTAATAACTTAATAATTATTATATAAAGTATAGCTATTAATAATATTAGCGATATTATAGCTTAATTATGTAATATTTTCTTTTAATAACTCTAAATATAGCGCTATGATATTTTCTTTTAATAACTTGAAATATATTACTTTAAATAACTAGCTTAATCCTTTAATTATATTCAAGGGAGGTTTTAAGGCCTTATTATTTATATTATATTTAAATATAATAATAAAGTATATTTTATAATATATATTAAGAAATATAATGCTATTAAGAACTAATAGATGCTAGCTATAGTTAATATATGCGAATATAAATATATTATATATATAAAACTATATTATAAGACCTTTTAATTATAATATAAATAAGGGATAAATGGAATATAATTAATATATTCCTATATATAACTTATTATATAATTATTAAATAGTTAAAAGGTTTATATAAAACTAGTAATAAAAAACTTTTAAAAGGTAATATATATAACTTAAAGAGAATAATTTAATTTAAAAGCTTTTAGATTTTCTTACTAAGTATTACTTTAATAAGTTTAAAGAATATCCTTATATATATTACCTTTTTTATATAAAAGCTTATATTATTTATATAATGTTTAATATATATTAATATAGGCTAGTGTAAGTAAAGGAGATAATAGAGTTACTTTATTAAGAATTAAAAGATAAGAAGAATAATAGGTACTTAAGAATATATATAATATATAGTTTATATTTAGTTTCATAATTTATATATTATTACTAGCAGAAAATATTCTTAAGTTAGCAATTAGATGACACTTTATATATATATAGAAAAGCTAATTTTAAAATAGTTATATAGATTATAATTTATATAAAAGATTACTTTATAGCTACTTTATAGGAATTAAGATATATTAATAATTATAAGAAAAAAAGTAGGCTCTTAGGAATTAATATATTAACTTAATTAAGGGGATAAATATAATAAAAAATAAAGTAAATTAAAAATAAGGAGTTTATATAATTTTTTATTATAGTAATAAAGGTATTATAAAAGCTAAGATATTTATAAATAAAGGTATTATTATTATATATATAGCTATAAATTAAGAAAACTAAAAAAAATAAAATAACTTATAAAAAAAAATTAATATATAAAATTAATTAAATAATATATTAAAGGGATATAAAAATATAATTTAAAATATATAAATTAAAATATATAATTTTAATATATAAAGGTAGCTAAATTATATTAAATAATATTTTTAATAAAAATAAGACTTAGATATAAAATTATTATTAAATTAGCTATAAGAAGTAAAAATACTTATAATAACTATATAATTATAATGATATTTATTATAATAATTATAATAAACCTTATAATAAAATTCCTATAGCCTTATTTATATTTACTTTAAATATTAAAAAAAAGAGCTTATTAATATAAGTAATATATCTTAAAAGCTTTTAAGAGCTATAAGCTATATATTTTTATTAAAAATATAGAAAAATTAATTATATTAGGAAATACACTTATAGCTTTTATAAAATAATATCTAAAGAAAACTATATATTATAACTTTATAAGGTAAATAAAGGAATATAGAATATAGAACTAAGTAATTTACGCTTAAAAGCATAGCCTTAACCTTGCTATAGCTTTAAAGTTATTATTAAATAATTTAATAATTATAATTTTATACTTTAAATCTTAAATCTTTAGTTTTATTTTTTATATTCTTATTATAATATAAAGATTACTAAATTATATAATATATTTATATTTTTATTTAAATATAAATTAGTGTTATTATTAAGCGATATTATATAACTTCTTAGTAATAATTAATTTTTATAAATTAATTAAATGATATATTAAATTGCTATAAGTATTATAAGGATATTATAATAATATATATATTATAATTAAAATTAATATATAATTAAAGGCTATATAATTTATTAAATTTTAATTAATAATAGAATTAAATATATATATAATAAATTAAATTATATTAAATTAATAATATAATTTAATTTACTTAATTTAATTTAATTTATATTATAATAAGCCTTAAATTAATTTAATTTAATTTAATCTAATTTATATTATAGTGAGCCCTAAACTAATTTAACTTAATTTAATTTAATTTATATTATAGTAAGCCTTAAACTAATTCAACCTAATTTAATTTATCTTTTATTATATTTAAGCCTAGGCTTTAAATTAATTTAACTTAATTAAATCTATCCTTTATTATATTTAAGCCTAGGCTAATTCGATTAAATTAAATTTATTTCTTATTATATTTAAGCCTAGGCTAGTTTAATTAAATTAAATTTATCCCTTATTATATTTAAGCTTAAGCTAATTTAACTTAATTAGATTTAATTTATAAAGTAATTTATTCTAGATTAGTTTAACTTAATTAGATTTATCTTTTATTATAATTAAGCCTTGGTTAGTTTGATTTAATTAGGTCTATTTAGTAGTGAATTTAATTTAACTTAGTTTAACTTAATTAAGTTAAACTACCTTATATATTATATATATAATTAATATTAGTTAAACTTAATTATATTAAATTTTTATAAGAAAGTATATATTTTAATATAGATGTATATATTTTAATATAGAAGTATATATTTTAATGAGAGGGTGTATATTATTTATTAAGTATAAAAATATATGCTTAAAATTTAAGAATTATACTAGTAATATAATTAATTTAATAATTTATTATAATTATAATTAATAAAATAATTAAATTTTATAATAATAATAATTTAATATTTAATAAAAATTAATATAAAATAAATAAAATTAAAATAATTAAATATAATAAAAATATAATAAATTATTAAAATAATATTAATATAAAAATATTTATTATATTTAATATTTATAATAAATAAAATTAATTATAAAAAATTTAAATATATAAATATATTATAAATTAAATTTATAAAAGTTTAATATAATAATATTTTTTTTAAATTATTTTTATTTTTAATTAAATAAAATATTTTTAAAAAATATTAAAATAATAAATTTAATTTTAAATTTTAATATTTTTTATATTTTTTTTAAAAAGAAAATAATTAAAGTTAATAATTAAAATAAAATAATTAAATTTATATAAAGCTTTATATAAATTCTTTTATTAATAAGCTTTTTTTATTTTATAATTATAATTTAAAAAGCTTTTTTAAAGCTTTTTTCTTTTTTAATTAATTTATTTTTTAAATTTATATAATTTAATATATATTTTAAGTCCTTATATTATAAGCTTAAATAATATTTTAATAATTATATATATAAATATAAAAAATAATAATTAAAAAATTAAATAAATAATAATTTATTTAATAATTAATTTTTTTATAATATTTTATTTATTTATTTATATATTAATATAATTATATTTTATAATATTTATTATAATTATAATATAAAATATTTAAAATTTAAAATTAAATTTAATATATATAAATTAAATATAATTATATAAAGTTATATATATTTATTTTTAATTATATTATAATTAAAAAATCTTATTATAAAATATTTTAAATTTTTAATTTTAATTTTTATTAATATAATTATTTTTTAAAAAAATAAAAAATTAAAATTTTATTATATTTTTAAATATTATAATAATTAAAATTAATTTAAAAAATATAAAACTTTAAAAAAAGTTTAATATATATAATTATAATATATAATTATAAATTTTTAATTAATTTTTATATTTAAAAAAAGATTTTAATTATATAAAATTTTAAATATAAATTTTATTATTTTATTATATTTATAAAATATAATTTAAATAATAAAAATAATAATAAAGTTATTTAAAGTAAATTATAATTTATTTAAAAATTTAAATTTATTAATATATTATTAACTTAAGATTTTTAAACTTTAATAAAAAAACTAAATTACTAAGGCTTTATTATATAAGACAAGGTGTTGTAAGATGTGCTGCACCGTGGTCTTAACGGCTATTATATGCGCGTTAGTAAATAGCCCTTGTGGTACTTTTGCTTAACTCCGTTCTCCGCCCTGCAAGTCAAACAATGTGCACAACGGAAAATACATGCTGGGTGTGGGAAATGAAAACTGACTAAGCTCGGGGGTCTCCGCTTCTACAAGCAAGGTCCGTGTCCACAACATCTGCTGGCTCAGCAGCTCGCAATACCTGCTGGCGTCATCAAGCAACGACTGTTGGCGGCCGCAAGTGGTGGAGCCAGGAAACCGCTCCCGATGCATTGAATTGTGGCAACATGCATGGCTCCTGCACTCCCGCGGCCGCTTGTGCGCCCGCTCGTGCGCTTAACGCCGTTACGACCTCGTTATATCCGGAAGGCCAAACCATCCCAAGCGGGGAGCTTGCGCGTAGTGGGGTATACCTCACAATCCTCCGTCTCGGTAATTGAGTTACTGGTATGATGGCCGCATCCAATAATCGACCTATCACATTATAAAGAGTCTCAAGTTTGGTTATAAAACCCAGGCGACCTATCCCTTTGTTAATTTATCGACACGTACACTTCCATCACACCAAGTACAACTAATTCTCCAACACCGCCACACCAGACACGCCACCGCCATGGCTTTCCTCAACCCAATCCCAGAGCCCCCGACCGAGCTCGGTCGTTACCGCATCCTGTCCAGCAATGCAGGCGTCAAGGTCTCCCCTCTTGTTCTCGGAGCCATGTCCCTTGGAAAGGCTTGGGGTGCTTTCACCGGGGCCGTAGACGAGCAAGAGTCTTTCAAGATACTGGACACATTCGTGGAGGCTGGCGGGAACTTTATCGACACGGCAAACAACTACCAGAACGAGGAGTCCGAGACATACATCGGCAACTGGTTTACGGCCAGGAAGAACCGTGATCTGCTCTTCCTGGCGACCAAGTTCACCAATTCGTTCCGTCAGCACGAACTTGGACCCGGCCGCTCCGTTAATTTCGGCGGTAACAATAAGAAATCTCTCTTCTTGTCCGTCGAGGCTTCCCTGCGGAAGCTACAAACCACCTACATCGACCTGCTCTACGTCCACTGGTGGGACTGGTCGACATCCATTGAGGAACTCATGGATTCTCTCCATATCTTAGTCGAGCAGGGCAAGGTCCTATACCTCGGCGTCTCCGACACGCCAGCATGGGTCGTGGCGGCCGCCAACACGTACGCCAGGGCTCAGGGAAAGACGCCCTTCTCAGTTTATCAGGGCCGCTGGAGCGTCCTGGACCGCGACTTTGAGCGCGACATCATCCCGATGGCCCGCCATTTCGGTCTGGCCCTATGTCCGTGGAACGTGCTGGGAGGCGGCGAGCTCAAGACCAAGAAGCAGATCGAGGCGCGCAAGTCTTCCCAGGAGGGCGGCCGCTTCAAGGGGCAGAGCGAGGCCGCGCTCAAGGTCAGCGAGGCGCTGGAGAAGGTGGCTGGCGAGCACGGTGTCGACAGCATCCAGCAGATCGCCCTTGCCTACGTCCTCAGGAAGTCCCGCAACGTCTTCCCGCTGGTTGGGTTCCGCAAGGTCGAGCACCTTCAGGACAGCATCAAGGCGCTGAGCATCCGCTTGACCGATGACCAGGTCAAATTCATTGAGAGCCAGAATCCGTTCGACGTGGGATTCCCCCTGAATTTTGTTGGCGACAACCCTAGGGAGACTGGTGGCTACGGCCCCTTGCCGGAGATGCTTCTTGCCGCCAAAACTACCTTCGAGAAACCACCTAAGCCCGCTGGCTATGAATAATTTGAGCTTGGGTGGATTAGAATTAGACATCAGTCTGAGGATACATGTCATTCCCAATAATCTATCCGAATAGCGTTGGCATCTTATGACCAAGCTGCTTTGCGTGTTGAACGCGCTCTCGTCGGTCATATATAGTTCAGATTTCTTCGTGGTGGCCTGACTTGGAAGACTTGATTATTGATCTTGTCACCAATATCGTGTTTAGGTTGTTCCAGATCAATTTCTTATCCCATTGGGGTAAACGCAGGGTAGTTATTCGTCCCCATTAGAGCGTGACAGGGTCAATGCCAGATTTAGCTCGTGTACGAAAGGAGAGACAATTCAAACCAGGTCCAATATTGGTGCCGTGCATTAATTGGGGTGGGACTAAATATCTGATGGACGTCCCTTGCTCCGCAGTTGAGTGCATATGCAAACCGAACATCGGTATGCCCGACCGGTGAGCGCCGGCTGGGAATCCAACTAGGCATGTGACACATGGCTGGCCGCAGCTTCCAGATTACGAGTACGAAGGGAAGTAAACTGTGGTGGTCGGACCAGGATTGCAAAGAAGCTAGAATAGATTTTGAAGAACCCGATCATTCCTGGGTTTCGCGGCACGATCTTTCCCCGAGGGAATTGAACCCGAATACCATCCACATCTATCCCAGCGGCAAGGCTCTGTATTGTCTGAGGCTGGCAAGGCGCGCGTGCCCCCACTCCAGGTCCGTGAAGCCAACGCCAATCAGCTAGGTACAGCACACACATGCATACAGGCGAGATGATGCCAAGCAACTGCGTAACCTCGAAAGCACTGCAGAGCCTCACGGCCTTCTGCCCGTATTCTGGTGCCGTGTTGCTGCTTCAAAAGCAGGCCATTCACCCGCCGAGGTAAGCCATACGAGCTATATAATGCGATTGGAGGTCAGCAATGAGACGCCACCGGCAATGAGATGCTGCGACTTGGAAGCCCTAAGTTGAAGTCACTTGACACTGCATTTAGAAATAAGGCTCCCATAACAATCTCCCGACTGGGCGGGGGCTCCCGGGGTCTTGAATGCGCGGGTCTTCTCTGGCTGCGACCATCGTCTGACGCATCTATCTTCCGGATTTGTCCTATCCGCAGTCGGTATTTACAGGAATCTTTATCTTGCTGTGTTCCCTTTCACATAGCCTCATGGGTTCTTGTAATAGTACCTATGGAAGATGCCACAAGGGAAACTGCGACAAAATGCGTCACGTTGCGGAGACCGAGGAACGTGGCAGGATTACCTATATGGTTTCATTGTACTGTCGGCGCCACACGTGTGCTCGCCGGCATCGAGGGCAATTTTGCCGCAACCCAAAGCGATCGAGAGCTACTTTCTGCGGCCAACATGAGGAAGCAGAGGAACGAGATCCAGGTTAGTTCCAATCCCGCGTCGAATTTCGGGGAAAGACAGGCTGCTTCAATATTCTGTTCAGGGCATGATGCTCCTGCTCACCTACCTGGAGCATAAAATAACAAGATCTAGAAACTCCTGAGCAAATTGTAGCACGAATCTTGAGAGAGGGCAGAAGCTGAACAACAAAGGATAAGGATGGAAAATAATGCGAGAATGATGATGGATCAAGAGCGAGCTCGTATTGAGAATGCAGCTGCACAGCTGCTGCTTAATCGGCAAAATCAAGAGAATGAAGCCAGACAGGCCGCACAACAGGAGCAGAATCGGATTCGTGAAGAGGCTGAGAGGCAGCGGCGTGCAGAGGATGAACGAGAGAATCAAGCCAGACAGGCCGCACAGCAGGAGCAGGATCGGATTCGTGAAGAGGCTCAGCGGCTGAGACGTGAGCAGGAGCAGCAGGAATCGGAAGAGAGACAGGCTACAGAACAGGAGCAGACTCGGATTGGTGAAGAGGCTCAGCGGCTAAGACGTGCGCAGGAGCAGCAGGAAGCGGACGAGAGACAGCAGAGAGAGGCTGAGCAAGCCCGCATCGATGCAGAAGTTGCAACGCGGATAGAACAAGAACAAGAAGAGGCCAGGAAACGCCAGGAAGATGATCGTGAGAGAGAAAGAAAGTGGCGGGAGGAAAAGGACGCAGAGGAGGAAAAGATAAAGAAGATAAAAGAACAAGCTATGAAGGATGCTCTCGAGAAAAAGTGCGCAGCGACTCAAAAAGAGCGGCACTGCCAGGGGCTGGAAAGGGTGTTGGAAGATTGTCAGAAGGAGCTCCGGACAATCAAAGAAGACATGAACAGAATCCGGGTGAGGCATGAGGAACACGGCGCGGCCAGCAGGCGGGGAGAAGAAGAGGCAGCGCGCAGGCGGTGTGAGCCTCCTCGTGAGAGGCCATGTGAATGCGGCGAATGCCCCCCACGGACGACACGAGGGCACTGCGTTTGCGGTGAATGTCCCGTGCCGACGGTGCGAGCGCGCCGTGTTTGTTGAGCTGCCAGCACCACGTGCAATTGGAAATACGACCTACGTATCTCGTGGAAGAGACCGTGGGAAGGGGCTTCGAGCGATGATAGTAATACAGCTGCGACAGGCTCGGGCAAAAAAAGGAGGCTTCCGTGCAAACTGCACCTCGGTTGAAAAGGAAACACTACCTCTTTGAGCTGGGACAGCAAGTGAATAGGTCTTGGCCAGGCAGAGACCTAGATCGTGGTAATTTGATGACAGGCGGAGGGCAAATTAATTTTGACTATTATGCCCAGGTATCCTCCAATCATTGTAAAGCCATTGACAGTTCGTCAAGTGCATCCTTCAATACACAATCTCATCATATATACAGGTCGAAACTCTGGCAAATCCTGCAAGGTCTTTCTGATCCACTCGTGATCCCAGTGAGGTACCCAGGTGGGTAGGCCCCATGGAGTTGTGCTGCGAATAAAGGTCCAGACTGCATCCAAGTCCTCCTCCTCCCAGCTTGGGGTAGCGTGCACTGATTTATGCATGAGCCAGTCCTTTTGGTAGAATTCAACGTTTTCTCTGTGGAATTCTGCGCCGGAGTTGCGCCAACTCTGAAAGAAACCAGCCGTCTGGACGTCCTTGCTAGACCCATGCAGCCGATTGAAGTCGTCGAAGAGCCGGATCCGCGCGTCATCACCGACATCCACCAGCACCACTCGCTCCTCGCCAAAGAGGCCAAAGAGCCCTGACCGCACGGCGTCCTTACGGCACGCGTGGATGCTGACGGGCCGGTACACACAGAGCATATACGACTGTCCCGCTTGCTTGAGCAGCTGCATCGAGTCGTCCGAAGAGGTGGCGCTGTCCCATGTGAACGAGGCGCCCCGTGCCGCCTCGGCGCCTAGGGATAAGACGACTGGAATAGGGTCTTCGCTTATTGTCCACTCGGCATCGTACAGAGGTTCCCAATGCAGATGAATGGTATCGCGCGCGGGGTCGAACCAGGAGCGGCGCATGGGAGTACCCGTACCCCAGACGTTGACGTTGTAGCCATCCCAGAGATCGCGGAAGTTGGCTAGACTGCCTGTCTCGAATGCCACCTCACGCGCCTCAAAGCATACTTGTGTGATCAGGGGAGGCCGGGAGTTGAGAGCTGTGGTTGACGAGAGCTCGCAGCTGACCGTCCCCTGGAGCTCCTCGGGCAGATCTTGGCCGATAATATCGGGCCGTGGCACGTCAAGTTCGAGAACGCGGCGCGGAAGACACTGCCGCCATATCGCCCTGCGGATCTCTTTCGGGAGCCGGGGAAAGCAGTGGAAGGAGGTGGCTGAGGCTTCTTCGGAGTGGGACATGCTCTGGCGTGTCGAAGGCAGTGGGTGTCGGGAAACTGGCGGGAAAACCGAAAGCACGCTTGGGGGGGATGCAAAGCGCGGGTCCCCTTGGTGCGCTCGATGAGTCTTGTCGGGCAAGAAAGGTTGATGCGCCTTTGGTCACTCACGAGGTCAGGGAGTGCTTGTTCTAGAGCCGCTTCATGCGGCTCTAATCGAAATTGCTGGCCCGAGAAGGATTGTAAAATACAACCAGACACGGCGTTCCACTAAGCTAAGCTTTTGGGTTTGAGATAAGCATCGTGGCTAAATGGAACGCTAACGCAGCGCAAATTTAGCCCCAACGGTCTGGCCAGGACCCCTGATTTAAAGGAGTTTAGGGCAGACAAACTGGCGTTGTAAGTTGGCAGTCATTTGGAGCCTGGCCAGTTCTCAGTCCTCGAGACTCCAGGATAGGAGTCGGAACAATCCCTGCGGGTGGATAAGAACTTACACAGTTTTGTCTTTTGGCTGCCCCTCTATTGTTTAGTCCAAGGGTTGTTTGATTACGTCAAAAATGCTACAGAGATTTCTCAACCGCCACAAGCCCAGCCCATGCCGATTTATCAACTTCTCATAGACACATGGTTTTACGAAACACCTCACATAGCATGCAGACCCCCATCCATATTGAAAATTACATCAAAATATAAACAAAGACTGGGCTATCACGAGACATTGACTATCTGATACTACGAAGAAATGTTTAGTTGTACGGAGTGTACGTGCTCTTCTGGCCTCCTTGTTTGTTAGAAATTGAACATTGAAGCGTCGGCCCGTACTTCCCGTGCGTGGGCCTTACGCAGGGGCGCACCCCTTCAGGTCGCTGAGAAACTGCGCACTACTGCCACAAGCAATCGCATGGTTCCGCGCCAACTTCAACGGCTTCCCGTCCTTACCACCACTGATGTTCACCTTGGACCAGTCTCCGGCCTGCATGGCTTTGAGCTTGTTTTTGGCGTCCTCGCCCACTTTCGGGTCGGACCCGAGCGTCGTCGGCCAGTCCACCGTGCCGTCCGGTAGCGTTGCAACCGTGATTTTGAGCTTCTCCTGTTTGATGTACGCCTGGACCGTTGGCGCCATCATCTTGGCATAGTCATCCAGGCGCGCCGTGCGGATGGTGTCCATGGAGTAGATCGCGACGTCCAGCCTGCTGCGGACCGCGTCGTCCCCCAACGACTTGCGCGCGCTCTGGACGACGTCGCTGATGTGGCCGTACAGGTCCCCGAACGATACCACAGGGAGCGAGCCAGTACCCTGGAGGGGGAACTTGGTCGGGTTCAGGTTGTACGGGTTCATCCTCTGCCTTGGCGGGTAGCCGGCGTTGATTATGCCCGTGACGGCCTTGTTGACGTCGGCCTGGCTCTTGATGTCGGTCACTCCGGTGGATGGGGAGCCGCTCCACCGGGCCTGCAACTCGGTGTCCTGCAGGTAGTTGATGAGCTCGTCGAAGGAGCAGGCGCCTCCTCCGGCGCCTTTGCAGTTTGGCGCGATTTTCCGCGTCCACGAGGGGTCGGCCGCCGCCGCCTGGAGGTCAAGCTGGTAGCCTGTCCAGGCATATATAAGCTACATCCCATATATTAGCTGGCGAGGCGACAGTGAGTTACCACGAGCGTCGCGTGGGAGTGCAACTGGTTAACGTGCCTGGAATGCAAATGCATCTTTATTAGCGGCCACCTTTACGATCGCGCCGATCAAGGAAAGCAAGACGAAGAACCTCATGCTGGGAAAAATAAGAAGCTGGCGAGTCCGTCATCGATGGAGATTGGATGGAGATTGAAGCGTTTCTGTAGAAGCAGCACGCCACACGATCTTTTCAAAGCCTATCCGGGGATCTCATCAGCATTAATGTATCCACATTTGGGCCTGCATGGGGAGTCCTCTGACAACCCAGTGCGAGGTTATGAATTCACGAGAAATTACTATCCGCTTGGATCAATTTTGCCTAAAGCTCTACTAGTACTGACGATGGATTCATCCTTACCGGAAAGCCTTGAGCAGAATTTTCCACTGTGGTAGTATTCCATCCCAAACGGGTCTAATTAACATTCCTGAATGGATTCTCATCAAGGAAGAAGGATTTCAGTTCAGCATTACTACAGTTGGCCAACAGACCGACTACATATGTAGTCCACCCAACTTGGAAGTCTTGCCCTAGTGTTCCAATATGAAGACTTACTTAGCCTTGCATCCAACCGAGGTCTCGATCGTCTCGGCCCAACTGGTTATCTTTAGTCAGGGACGATACTACATCGGACACTTTCCTAAGATTAGCGATTTCTGATTCAGCATTATCGTGGAATGCAATCTCTCGCTTCACGGAGACGTTCGATTCGGTGTGAAGTCAAGCAGCCGTTGGCTCCAAGGTCTGTTGCCGCTACTAATATTTATGCACTGGGCGACCAAACGTAGAAGATAACAAGTTGTATTATAAATTGTGGATATGGCCTCGCCTCTACTCTCAGGCGGGAGAGGCTTCAACTCACATCAGTCTTTCCTTGCCAAAGTCCACTCCGGAACCCGGGCTCTCGCCGCCTGATCTCACCTTAGTCTTTCCTTCATCCCCACGCTATTCAGATAAAAGCGATCTCAGAATGAGAATACTCAGCTTAGTTTCCACACTGCTAATACTTGGCTTTTGCCGCCATGTCCTCGCGGCAAAGGCAGTCTTCGCACACTTCATGGTGCCTAACATTCCTCTCATTAGACGTGAATATGCACTAACAAGCTCACCTAGGTTGATAACACGGCGGACTACGAAGACTCCATGTGGCGCGTAGATATCATCCAGGCCTTCACCGCCAAGATAGACGCCTTCGCCCTCAATATCGCGGCGGGCAAGCCGTACAACGCAGCCTCCATCGCTGCCGCTTTTGCGGCTGCCGAGTCGCTGAACCTGGGGTTCAAGCTGTTCTTTTCGTTCGACTATGCCGGCAACGGGGCCTGGGCAAAAGCGGACGTGCTCGCGCTCCTCACTCAATACAGCCGGCACCCCAACTACTTCCAACACGCCCCGGGCCGGCCACTGGTCTCCACGTTTGAGGGTCCGGGCAGCGCTGCCGACTGGGTCGAGATCAAGAGGACCACGGGCTGTTTCTTCATTCCGGACTGGTCGTCGCTTGGTGCAAAGGCCGCGATCCAGCTTGAGGTATGTTCCGGCCCCTATCGAATACCCCCGCTTTTCCTCGACGCCACCGCCCTCGTTTCATATCTCCCGCAACATTATCATGCTGACAAGGAAATCAGGGTGCAGTTGCCGATGGCTTGTTCAGCTGGGCAGCCTGGCCGTACAATGGAAATCGGATGGACTCGTACACCGATGCTTCGTATCAACAATTCCTGGGTGGTGAGCCCTCCCCTCTCCCGCAGACCCAATCTACAGCAGACCGTCATCTTTTAGAAAGGTTGAAGGTGAGTTCACAATTGTATATGTGCGGGCTGACTCTTGGCCTACAGGCAAGCCTTACATGATGGGGGTCTCCCCTTGGTTCTACACCAACCTGCCCCAATACAAGAAGAACTGGATGTGGCCCGATGAGCTGATGCTGACCTGGGCGGATCGCTGGACCCAGGTGTTGACGCTACAGCCGCAGCAGCCCGACTACGTAGAGATCATTAGTTGGAATGACTTCGGCGAGGTAAGCCTGTCTACAACCCCCAGCTCCTGAACAAGCCCCGGTGCCTGTCATCTATGCAATGTTTGTCTATTTACCATTGATAAACCCGGCGCAGTCTCATTACATCGGTAATTATCAAACCAAGGCACCGTATTTCGCAGATGGACAAGATGCATTCGACTATGTCAACGGCGTTCCGCACGATCCGTTGCGCTGGCCATTGAGTGTTTGGGCGGACCAGTACAAAAATGGGGTCGCCACTGTGACCGAGGAGAGCCTTATTCTCCAGTATTGTAGGTTTGGGTTCCTAAGGGCTACTTATGCCTGATTTGTTGTGGAAAAAAAGTCTAACACGGAGAAGTGGTCAACCATGTAAGCGACTGCAGTGATGGAGGCACCACGATCAACACAGCCTCGCAGCTCCAGGTTGAAAGCCTCCCGGAAAGCACAGTTGGATACAACTACATCGGATTCATGGCAACAGCGGGATCGCCCGTGAATGTTTCTATCACTGTTGGGGGCCATTCTCAGTCTGTAGTCCTTCTCCTCCCTCAGGTCTTCCGGTTGCCTGCCACTTGCTGGACATCACATGCCGCCTTGTCTGGAATCACTGCTGACGTGCGAGTACAAAAGGAAAGGTAACTGGCTTGTCGAGCCTGCCAATGGTGTCGGAGTATACTACGGTTATGCCTACTTAGCCCCGGGGCAAGATACCGGTGACGTCTCCGCGAACCTGATACGGGACGGGGCGGTCATCGCAACAGTCAAGGGTAAGCCCATAGGTGGCTGCACCGATGGCTACGCAAACTTCAACCCGGTCGTGGTCGGCGAGTTCACCTCGGACACCGTCTCTGCCAAAACCACCAGCGTCACCAGCCAGACGTGCATCAAGGGGACGGGCGCCGGGGACTTCGCCGGCATCTGCCAGGTTGCCTGCGGGCACGGGTACTGCCCGCCGGCCTGCGTGTGCCAGCAGATGGGCATCCTCAAGACGAAGCTCGTGTATACCGGAGGCAAGGGCTACGCGAAGAGCGACCCCAGCTACGGCGGCTTGTGCGGCTTTGTCTACAGTCTGGGCTACACGTTCCCGGACTCGTGTCAGACGACCGACCCTGGCCCACTGACGAGCCCGAGCGTGTCTCCTTTCCTCCCGGATGCCTGCACTGCTGGCACAAGTGGCACTACAAAGTATGATGTCGACGACCTGTGTGCTTGGGGTTGCGCGTACGGTTATTGTGAGTGGAACCTCGGATTTGGCGTTCCATGATTGATCTTCGTTTGAAGCTTACCAACATCTACAGGTCCTATCCACATTTGTAGCTGCACAGAAACCGGGCCCCTGAGGCCTCTGTCTAGCTATACCGGCGCCGCGACGGACGTCGACACCATGTTCGCCTTTTATCCCGACGACGGTAACACGGACGTCCACGCTCTGTGTGACTTTGCCTGTAACACGGTCGGGCTCTGTGTATGCGAAGCGCAAGAGACGTATTTGTGCGATTACAGCACCGAGTATACATCTATGGATGCTCTTCAAGCGGCAGCTGCTGCTTTGCCGGTGGACCGCATGTTCTGTGCAGAGATGTGGACTTTGGAATTTCTGGCCGCCAATATGACCGCGAACTTGGATGCGTACGCTGCCGCCAGCAACGGGTACGCGGAGCTTTTTGGATACTATGAGGACTATATCAAGAGCATGATTCAGGTATGTTGGAGTTGTGACATTCCCCGTGATCAAAATCCATCCCTCCTTCTTCACTGAGTACGGGATCTTACTTACATCATTCATCCAGCCCGCAATCACTGCCTTCATGACCGCCAACGGCACCAAATACTTTAACTGTTCGGTGGGCCCAACAGCTCATGCCAAGTTTGTCCACTTCAACGCAACATCGACTGGCGCAGACTTCAACCACACAACTTCACCTGATGCAATTTCCATCAACATGACATCAATAGTTGCCCCTAATCTCATCAACACGACAAGCGAGGGACATTTCTCTAACAGAACCAGAGTCATCCGGGCCCTCGGCACCTGTCCCACCTACCAATCCGAGGCGTCCAGCCACGGATCAACAGACTGGTACTGGTACCTGCGTGACTCGACCGCAGATGAGTTCTGGAGCATCCTCCTGGCCGACTACGGCGTGGAGAGGGACTGGGTGGCGTGGGGCAGGGTAGTCCCATTCTCTACATGCAACGTCGGGCAGGTGTGCACGTACGACTCCTGGAATAATTTCCCGGTCAAGGCGGCCGACTCGGCCATCATCATCGACAACCCCCAAGACGTGTGGACCAACGCCTCGAGCAACCTGGCCGCGCTCCCGTCCCAGATCGACTCCACCTTCATGGACCTGCTCTTTGGCAGCTGGGGCGGGTCGGGCCTCGACACGGTACAGGTGTACGCGCTGGCGGTGTCGATGGCGTCGCAGGCCATCCTGGCCATGGAGCAGGTCAAGGCCATCGGCAAGACGCAGGAGGAGGAGGAAAAGAACCGTCTGATTGGCTGGATCGTCACCGCGGTGCTCATGATCGTCCCCTTTGTCGGCGAGGAGGCCGCCGCCGCCGCCGGGCTCGCCTCGGCCGCCCGCGCCATCGCCATCGCGGGCGGCGCCGCGAACCTGGGCTACGACATCAGCGTGGTCGTCGGCGAGCCCGGCAGTGCGCCGTTCTTGATCTTGGGGTGGCTCATGGGCGCCGGTGGAGTGGCTAGGCTGGATAGGAACGCCGACAGCTTCTCCAAGATGGCGGCGGCGCGGAAGGGCATGACGGGCGAGATCTCGAAGCTGGGCTCTATCGTCGACGACACGGCGAATACGATCCAGAAGATCACGCGAAGCTGCACCAAATAGCATGCAAACAGTTATCTCTTGTCACTAAGAGCCAAGCAAGAAATGAAAGCCTATATTCGGCGACAGTGGAAGTGATGAGATGCAGGAACTGATTTTCAAGGCCTGGGTCCCTTGTTCGCCCTTTTTGTCAGCCACCGCTCCCTTGCTATGGGTAGCAGAGAACAATCGGACTTCTGATTAAGACATTAGATATTGCAGTGTATCTGTAGAGTATATTTTTAATGTCTGGGTACCTCAAATACTCGCTTTATGACTCAACGGTTGCATTGCAATATTAAGTTATTCAGAGAAAGCACGTTCCTACGCACAATCAACCACGTCTCGAGGAATGAGATGGGGCTGAATTTGACCTTTGTTTTGCATTTCCAATGCTAAAAGGTTTATGTACTTTGAGGATGTAGCGTCGTGCCCAAAGTTGCCATGAAGACGGCCCTAGGATTCCAATCTGATACTAATATAGAGCTTCTGCGCATCTAAAACTGCAAACAAGTGTCATGACGGAGAGAGTATTGCCAGCCCGATCATGGCTCCGAATGTCGATATCGGACATGCACATTCATCATCATCCCATCTACCGGTTTCGGTGTCACCTGTCGAGTCTGGGTCAAGCCACGTTAGCCAGAAAATCAAGCGATACATGTGTGAAACTGGGAGGAAAGCTATACCGGATACATCTCCTCGGCCACTTTGTAGTGACCTTTGTCATCGAGAATTGGCTTGCCAGTCTTATCAACACTCAACTCACCGATTCCGACCTGTTTGAAAGCTGTGATTAATTATCTCGGTAGGTGAATCGTAACAAGTAAATGCCAGCTTACCTTGACAAAATCCACATATCTTGTCACAAGCGCGATCATTACTTTTGCTTCTAGCATCGCCAGCTCTTGGCCTGTGCAGTTTCTCGGGCCTCGCTCAAATGCTACTCATGTAAGAAAGATGCCATAGCAGAGTAGTTTCCGGAGAGCTTTGCTCTTTGACTTACCTCGCCACGCCCCGGGAGGGATCTGGTCCGCAGAGCCGTCCAGCCAGCGCTCAGGCACGAAGTCGTTAGCCGAGTCCCCATACACCGCCGGGTCACGTTGTATCATGATGGCGCAGTTATAAACGTGGACACCTTCCAGTGGGTACTCCTCGCCCGTTGCCGTCCTCACTGTAACTCCTGTTCCAGGCGTGGTCAGGCGGGCGGTGCCCGCTGGTGGCCACAGACGCAGAGTCTCCTTGATCACGGCGGAGGCGTAGGGCATGCGAGATAGGAGTTCTTGGCCGCCAGGTGAGAGAAGTCTGTTGCGTACGGAAGACGGGTGTGGATCTGTGTGAAATCAGTACACTCTTTCGCGCTGCGATACCGCTGCTTGAAGAAGCCATATAAAGGCAATGCTCCTCCCGTATTACTTACCTGGGCCGAACAGATTGTCCAACTCGCTGCGCACAGCCTTCAATGCATTTGGTGTCCGCGAAAGCTCATAGAACATCCAGGATATCAGGATCGCGGTTGTGTCGTGACCTGCAAACAAAAAGGTGTTCAGTTGGTCGCATGCCTCGTCCACGGCCTGCGGAGTTAGTGACTCGACGTCACGCAGAGTCAGTGACAGGATGCTCCGCGACTTGTTGGTCTCAACTTTTCGGTTGGCGAAAGCCTCATGGACCACACTTCTAAGAGTGTTCCGGATGCGACCTGCAAGCTGCCGACGTTTCCATTCTGTGCGCGGCGTGAAGAACCACGGTAGATCCATCTGCTCGCTTGTGTAACTGTGAAAGAGCTCACGGTATGTACGCATGAACTCTGTCGGTTGGCCGTTGTTCTGAGCTCCGAAATCGTTGTCCATGACGACGCTGCTGATGATGTCAAATATTAGGTTTCCAGCTAGACGGGTGAGGGAAAATGTCTGGCTGGAGGACGCGAGATCCTCCAGACGTTCGACAAAGGTGGAGGACTTCTCCAAGATCACAGGCAACATGGTAATCAGGTGCTGCGGGGCAAAGCCTGGGTTGAATTGTTTGCGCAGCTTTTTCCAGTGCTCGCCCTGTGACCGGGTCAGTAGGGTTCGTGCCGATATTTTCATGTGTGCATGGGGTACACTCACCTGGGAAGGCAATATCGAAGTCGGACCAGTGACATGTACCATGTGGCCGTACACCGAAGGCATCTTTGGAAGACTGTATGGGTACGACCTGAATGGCTTGACGATTTTGTCCGCAACTTCATAGTTTCTGATAATGACCATAGGCGGTCCGAAAGGTCGAAGATCGAGGAACATCAGTGGTGGTCGACCAAGTGCCTCGTTTATGGCACTAAATGCCAGGTCTGCTCAGTTCCAGGTTAGTTGTCAAGTTTGACTTGATCCCAAGGCCTACTGGGATGATTCTCGCCCATTGTGTAGCATACGCGAGGTGGGAGACCTTACCAGGATGGCCGCCTTGTTTCCCTGAGCGAATGAAGTGATCAACATGTTTCAAATGTCCCAGAAGAAGGGAAGTTGGCATCTGCGGAAACTTGGCATATTGCTTGAATCTCTTGTAACGGAGTTGACCGTAGAGGTATGTGAGACCCAATACGGTGGCAGCAACGGCCAGAGCCAGAGTTGCTCTCCCGTCCATGATTGATCTATCCGTTGGAAAACTTAGTAATAATCCATACCAAGTGGTGAGGTCAAGATGGGAATAGGGAATTGAAGGAGTTGGATGACTTGGGGGCGATGTGACCGGCGGGGCTGATCAGGCAGCCCGCCGCATGAATGTGAGCTAGCCGAGGGTGACATTGGTTCAAAGCAGCCAACAGGTACGTTGGTTCGCCAAGACCGCTTCAATGCAACACAACAGGGAGTGGACGAGCTACTCTCGATACTACCTCTCTGACCTATGCACGTTGGCGCACTAGTGAGTCGTACAATCGGGACCTGAATTAGCCCATCCAAAGAAGCAGGGACATTGTCGAGACGCATTTAGATTTTGAGGCCAATCGTACGACCTTTCCCCGGCTTCGTCGTCTTTCTACAAACTACTACTATTGTGTTAAGTTGTTGGCAGAACCAGTGAGATGCAAGAAACGGCGCGAGATATCAAACGCCCCTGAGGCTTACAGACTTCTCTGTGCTGCGTCACCAGACACATTCCAACGATGAATAGATACGTATTGTTCATCCTTATGGAAAAGGCTCGCATGTAGAGAAACTGAACGACCTAAGTGCCAAACCGCAAATATACTCCTTCAGCTTGAACTTTGCATGGCTGTCGACCCAACCTCTCAACACAAAAGTAGATCTCGAACCACTCGTCCACTTGCCCTACCCCGCCATGTTATGGCTTCCAGGCATCTCGGAAACAAGACTCTCATTATGACCACTATGAATAGCCCGCAATTGACCGTGATAGTCTTTTTAACCGAATTTAATGTAGCGAGTTTAGAAGAGTGGTAGCTTGAGGGTCGGGGCGAAACTAACTGTGGATCGGAATTTGACACGGCCTGAGAAGTCGCACGCGCCGATATTTGTTCTATACAGGACTCGAGACCTGGATTTGTAGAGCCAGAGCGAGGCAAAATGAGGATCGAGACTCGTTGGACTACTGAGGGCATTTTGACGGATTGCATTTGATCTGATGCTGAAGCGCACAAACTTTAATACACATCCTACCCCATACGATATGCACATGAAAAGTAATCAGTACACTAGTAAAGAGAAGGTACCTGGCTTCGCCTGCGGCTTGTAACTAGTTTTTTCACCTGCCTCTCTTCGCGCAACAAGTTGGAGGTTATTACCAGGACTCTCCGCCAACACCGCAACAGTCTCCCTGCAGAGAAAATGTCTCGTCTCGGATAAGATCTAAGAGGGTATATGTAATTACTGCTTGAAAATTACACCTCCCGGCCAAAAGATCATTATAAACAATCTAGCATTGGTTATCTCAAGCAGTATATAAGAGCCGTACCGTTACAAAATCCTCACGATTCGCCTCACCTTTTTCCTTTTTTGTTCTACTGGGCCCGGATGACGTCCAGGCAACCGTAAGTGGCCAATTATACCCCAAAATTGTTCGGGGACGACCCGGGGCTTTGCTGGGGCGGACCAGTAGAGGCCAACTGCCGGTTGACGGACGCTGGACGCCTTCCCAGAAGAGTGAATGACTACGTCTAGCCCAATTCCTGTTGGGTTCACTTTATTATACCACGGTTTTGTTTGTAATGTGTCAAGCAACCGAAACGGGCTGAGCCTGCTCCGATACTAAAACACGGATGGCAGGGTTCAGCATGGTAGCAAGTACTGGCCTATAAACGATGTCCACTTCCATGGCTGTTTTTTTGTTCCAAAGAAACGAAGCCGCCCGGGAAATTATCGATCGACTCCTCGTACTTTAGTTGTCTTGCTCCGTCCATCCCGGATAACCCCTTTCGTCATGCCCGTTACCGTGTGTGGTCGCCCAAGAGCTATTTGATGGCGCACGGAGAAACAGTCTGCACATATGTTATACAGGTCGGTGTTCGCCGGTAGCTGCAGTCACTGGTTCCAGCTTGCTGGAGTGGCGTTAAGCCACAGTAAAGACGCATTGGCCGGACGGAAAAGGCGCTCCGAGAGGTTCAAACTTGGCACCTATCGATGAAATCCCACGGTTTGAAAATAGATAGCTGAATATGCTGATCATCTCTTGGTAATACCATTGCGTAATTAATTACATTCTGAATGGATATTGCATTCTGTATCTCCTAGTGTACCTATTTATTGTACCAAAGCTCCGCTCCAAGACACTATATTGTGGCTGCAGCTGTGCACCCAACCTATTACAATTCCTGGACTGAGGAAGACGTACTCTAGTATATATGGCTCTGCGTCCCCGCCCACGGCTGGAGGAAAACCTAGTACTATTTTGCTTGTTCATTCATCCTCCAACCATTTCTGCTTCAGTTTACATCGCACTGCTTTTTCTTTCTGCGGTCTAGCAGTCTGTCTTCCGGCTTTCGTGGAGACACCTCATCCTGCTGCAAAATCTTCTGCACTGTGCTATATTGATCATCTTACTCTGTTATTGCGTCATGCCTCCGGTAGAAAAATGGATTGTCGATAATTCTTCCGATTGCTATCAATTTCCTGTGGAATTGCGCAGATTTTATGAGCATGGCACCGAATTCATCCAACCGTTTTTAAGACTCCATCCCTGGCTTGAAGCATTGGATAGCGAGATCTCCAGCGTGGATAGCCTGCGGCAGAACTTCCTGCTAGATGGCCAAAACTTTCTCGCAATTGTTGACGAATATCTTCAGGCACGAAAATGGCAAGAATTTGTGCTTGGATGCTGTGCTGCCAAGTCGAGGGCCCAGGAGATTCCCCCTTACCCGCGTATGCTACTCGAGCTGCTGAGGTATATCTCATCCGACACGAACGTGACAACAAAAGCTCGTTACTTGCCTCAAAGTCAAGACATAAGGGGCTTATTGCAGATCTCGCATCATGATGAGACACTTCCTTCATCTTTCATTGACGCCCTCAACGAGAGAGCCAGTACACCGCCCGCAATCCCGACACGGCTGGTAGGATCTGAGTAAGAAATCTCACATATCACCTGAAAATATTGAAAAAGCATAATCAATACTGTGAACTGACTTGAATGTCTAATAGAGACCTATTCTGCCGAAAGTCCTCTTTACGAGAGATAATCCACCAAAAGATGGGACATCTCGAGGAAGACACGAAGGGCTGTTTAGATATTTTGTACGGTTGGATCCAGCAGGCTGATGACCTGACCACAGATAGAATGTCGTTTGGACGTCGTATCAGTTCTACCGGCACCGGAGAGCCGCCTGCACTTTCCCTGTCGTCTTACTGGATTCGAATCGGACATAATCTTCGTTGTCTCGGGCGCCTTGTGGGGGCCGACTTGCCACAATCGGAGAGTTATGGAGGTTTAGATCCGGAAACGCCAGTGATAGCAGCCTTGCGCAAGGTTGCGAGCAATGAGGGTCCTGCAACGAAGATCCTCTTGGCACGCCTGGAGGAACATAGTGCCACTATTAGCAGGCAGAAGCAGATCATCACTGCGCTTCAGTTCCGCCACGTCTTAGAACATCTCCCGAAACCGTCCAGAAAAAATGAGGCGGATCGATGGAAGGACTTCTGGGATTCTGCTGTTGCTATTGCGTACCGGGAATACAAGGATGACCAGGTCTGTCAGGAAGTCTTCCAACTCGCCAAGAACTCTACTGCTAGTGGAGGGAAGCCCGAGGACTGGCTCAACGACCGTTACAAGGATGGTGGCAAGACAACTTCTCTCACCTCAGATGACGCCAAAAAGCTTGAGGAGGCTTTCAAGCTTGCTGTGGGAAAGGACCAACAAGACCCGATGCGTTGGCTGATCAATGCCTACAAGAACGGTACCAGAATCTCTAGTCCGCTTCTTCGGGCCCAGGGGAAACTCAACGAAACCCTCAGAGACGCCTTTGCAATGGCTGACAATAAGAGCCCGTCGAACCCATCCAACTGGCTCAAAACATCCAAGATCAGCAGTCATGCCCACAGATTGTACTCTACGCTTAGCGAAATGATCCACAGCTACTTGGACGGTAGATTTGAGGTTAACAGCTCGAATTTTGACACCAGCGACTATCAGCTTCTCGCGGCCATTGTACCCGACATAAGTAATGTTGAAATAGAGACGGTGAAGTGGGATGAAGAGCGGCACAGATATGGAGTGCCAATTTAGTGATAGTCGGTTCTTTCTCTTTCTTGAATCCAAAAGATGGCAGGACTCAACATCCCGCCAGTTATCTCCAAGGTATCTGGTCAAGCTATCGGAACAAAAGACAACACACCTATTCTTTGTCCTACCTATCCACACTCGATTGTTTCACATACAGATGACTACGAACAATCATGGCATTACTAATTCTCCTACAAGAGATGATTCTATGGAGATCACACAACATCTTCAAGGTCGGCCTGTTGCTAATCAGAACCGGGATAGTCATCACAACAAGGTTCCGCTTCCATCTACCACACCATGAAAATTACTCATCATGGCTTTGTTTATACTACTACGTGCCTGCAATATAGACATAAATACAGACAGAGAAGCTTTATTGATGAGATTGATAGCACTCAACCCCATCTATGCTTCCAATTCCCAGAGTCATCTTGGTCTCCCAATGCACGTTTCACATCTGAATCTTATCATAAGAAATTTTAAAATTCCATAATATCTTCATAAAACTCTTCATTTCATCATTTTCCATGCTCACGAGAGATTCTCGACTGGTCGAGATCTACGGACTTTTCAGCAATAGAGGTTCCGGCAATAGTTGGAGTCGTTTGAATCACTCGGTGACATCCAGCTCCTCGTAGTATCTGTAAATTCCCTGGCTATACTTT
The DNA here is from genome assembly GCA_037177825.1 of Diaporthe sp. P3_1W. NCBI lineage: Eukaryota > Fungi > Ascomycota > Sordariomycetes > Diaporthales > Diaporthaceae > Diaporthe > Diaporthe sp. P3_1W. Next base: position 5,913,401 of record JBAFXB010000004.1, on the reverse strand, counting down.
TGTCGCCGGTCACTGGCCAGGTATTGCTTGATGTTAGGCCTCTCCTTGACCGCTTGATGCAGGGCAAAGACGCCTTTGTAGTCACCGGAGTCCTCCATCTTCTTAACGGCTTTGGGGAACATGAACTTGATACCATCCAGGCACTAAATGTTTGTTAGATACACACGTACTACACATGATGCACAAGGACTTACCTGGAACAGCACCAGGTCGGCGTAGGTCAGCTTTCCACCGTACAGCCAGGGCCCTTCACCGCTCGCCTTGCTCTTGAGGACCCGCTCGAAGTAGCCGACGAACTTTGGAAGGCGGGTGGCAACGTAGTCCTTGCTTTTCTTCAGGGACTCCTCCTTCTGGTCCTCGTAGTAGAGCCCACTGGCGATGGGGTGGTGGCAGTCGTGCGGCTCGTTGCTTAGGCCGTCCAATGCCGTGAGGGCTAGCTCGTTGACGATGAACAAGCCGTCCTCGTCATCATCGCCGGGCTTCGGCGCAAGACCCAGCTTTGGGCCGAGATATAGCAGGATGTTGGGGGTCTGGTTAATGGTGAGGTCGCCGTGCTTCAGGATGGGTGGCGCCAATGGGGGAGGGCTGGTGTCATCGCCGATGTTCTTGGCGTCGATCTGCGTGAGCACCTCGTTGACTCCGTCCTTGATTTGTGCGGTGTCTGTGTACGAGGCACCGGCTTCCTCGAGGGCCAGACGGACATGCTCGCCTCTGCCGGGGATTCCGGGCCAGTAGACGAGGTGGTACGGGACGTCCTTGGAGGACTTTTGGCGCTTGGCGGCAGGGGTGGACATGATGTATCCTTTGCGAGGTAGGGACAGTGATATTCGAGTATGGAAAGGTATGATAGATGTCACAGTTGGTCTTGCGAGAAGCAGCGTTGGGAGCGTTCAGGATGAGGTTCTACTCATGGGCCGACGTGCCAGACCGAGATGCATCATCAAGGTGCGGGGAGCGCTCGTTACGTCAGACAATTGTCAGGGCATCCCATAGACTACAGTATGTACTGCTTGCTTACTGCATGCAGGTTGCATTGGACACTCCACAAAGACTGTTACGGGCACGACTCAAACATATCTCGGTGTTTTATCAGCTACCCGACGCCGTCGTCAATTCCCATGGCATCGATGTTCGATGTCCATTCATTAGATGTCCTGGTCCCTGAACCCACCTGTTGCTGGGTTAGGGTAGGAAGCTGGTCGTTGAGTTTGAAGTACCGAAGTACCCTCCTGCTCACCAGGCAGGCGGGGATCGAGCAAGTGGCCCGTGCCGGGCGGGGGCGGGGGCTGACGAGATCCGGTGACGTGAGCAGGGGTCTTGGCGCTACGGCACCTGCAGCTGCAACCTGCAAGGCACCTCGCACCCCTCTCGATGACGGCAGGCGTTTCTTGAACTGCCCGTTTCATCAGCCCGTCAGCTTCGATTCCTCCTTCCGCCACCACACATTGACTTCAGTTGGTCTGCGTCCAACAACTCGATTTACACTAGCTCACATCACCATCCTTCGCCATCTTCGCTCGGCTCAGGACGCTCTTGATCACCTGCCTCGCCTCAGCTGAAATCTACTCAAGCACCGTTGCCGACCATGTGGAGCCTTGGCTGCTAGACGAGAACCAATTTGGCCGTCCTGTGTGACACACCATGAAACCAAAACGGCTTAGGTGGAGGCACACCTGACGCAGTGCCAACCCTCTGCCATCCCATCCATCCTATCTCGACCCGAGTTTGGCATGTCCACGGTCCTTACGGCTGATCTCGCATCCTCCTACGAGCGAGCTGCTCAGACGTTCCGTCATTGCTGGACGCCAATAGCTGCCACTAGACCCGGCTCTGGCTCTTGCCCAAGCTCGGACTTTGGGGGCGATCGGCCTGCAATAGAACGGACTGCGGCTTCATGGCTGCTGGCTGAGGGCAGTGCTCCTGCATCATGGCTCGGCTCAACATGGTCACAAGGCTGGAAGGCAGACTGCAGATATCAGTGTCAGGTCCCCTCCTCCACACTCGGGCGTGACTGCGGTTGTCAACTGCCTGGTCGCACCTCCGTACCTGAGCAAATGACACACCCTCTCACCCACCAACAGCTACTCCTTTTCACCCTTTTCTTTGCCCCTGGCCCCAGTTAACGCACCTGATCTGATAGCCACGATCGACTCTTGACTACTACTTCTACCTAGATACCTACGGCTTTACTCATCCACTGCTCTACTGACCTGCTATTCGCACGTGAACAACATCAGCTTCAGCCTCCCGACGCAGTCATCTCCTCTCACACACTTGCCACCTGCCTCGACCTTCATATATCAGTAGACTGCCCTCGCGGGGGCCCCCTCTGCCCATCATGCAGACCCTACGATATTCCATCTCGACCTGCAACGCCGACGAAATGCAGCAGAAAACACGCCGCCAGAGCAAGTTCCCAGACGTCGAGGCGAGCCTTCAGGCCTCGACCCCGTCCAACTTCAAGACATTCCGCCCTCTTCAACCAAGGCGGCTAGTCTCCGACCCTGTCGCAAATATCCTGTCGTACCTAGGCTCGCGCAACCCGTGGCCCCAGCCAGTCTCGAAGGACGACGAGTTGTGGTTGTTTGACAACACCGCCTTCGTCACCACCACAAAAGGGAAGGACGGGAAAGAGACGCACACATGGAACGCAGAATTCGTTGCTGCCGTCTTCGAACAGGATCCGTCGTGCACAGTTAGCGATGTCGTCATACAGATCGCGGATAAGATCGGCTTGGCGGACGACGATGAGGCCAAGAAGACCATCGAGGAGAGGCTACGTCCGTTTCTGATGGACATACAGCCAGGAAAACAAGTCTTAGCTCTGTATGGGGGAGAAACCCATCTCAAGCTCAGTTCTGGGAGCAGAAATGGGATAAGCAACGACGTCAAGACCTTGCCGGCGGCCCCAGCGGGCATGGTTGTTCCAACGACTGCCCAGGTGCCACAAGGCGTGACGGGTCTACTGCAGAGCAAGACATTCTTTGCCGATCCGGAGGGCTGGGCTGTGATATCAGGTATGTATATTCGGAGAACCTTCGTCCTCTAATTAGCCACTAACTTTGTGCAGACGTCGATGACACAATCAAGATCACACAGACGAGCGACCCAATCGGCATCCTCCGAAGCACGTTTGTCAACAAACCCGAGCCTGTTGCTGGCATGCCTGAACTGTACAAGTTCATCCAATCTGAGATCACTTCCGCCTCGCCATGGTTCTACCTGTCCGCCTCTCCTTACAACCTGTATCCGTTCCTGCGGGACTTCCGTGATTCCTACTATCCTCATGGCCAACTGCTACTCCGAGATGCCTCTTGGATGAGCATACCTGGTCTTCTTTCCAACCTGACCCTCGGCACCGAGGGTTACAAGGTGGATCGGATGAAGAAGCTCCATAGCTGGCTCCCCAAGAAGAAGATGATCTGCATCGGCGACAGCACACAGAGCGATCCTGAGGCTTACGGAGAGATTTACCGCACACATCCGGAGTGGGTCAAGGCCATCTTTATCAGGAAGGTGACCGACATTGCTGCCGTCGGGATCGAGGAGAAGAACAAGGATGAGAGGTTCCAGGCTGCGTTCAAGGATGTGCCGACGACAGTCTGGCGCGTCTTCTCGGAGCCCGACGAGTTGTATGATGTTTTCAGGGAGCTCGTCACTGCCAAGACTGCGTAGGAACCGGTAAGTGTTGATGCTGTGACGAAGGACCGAAGGAGAAGTACGCTGCGTCGTCTTCGAAGGAGCACCTTTACTTGGTCTCGATGATTGCTTGGACACCATCCGCCCTTGTTTCTGATTCTTGCCTACCTCAGCCCGGCCGGTTGTACCTAAGGATGCCGGTTAATATATATGTATACACTGCGGATTCAACTCGACAATGAACGATAGAATATTTAGCTAGCCTGTCTTATAGCATCAGAAACCTTCCACCGATCTGAACATGGTATTTGTGTGTCGAATATTCAAAGATGAAAATGGATGAAGATCGTTGATTGTAGTCGTGCACCAAGGCAACATAAAATTATTTTCCGATGAGAGCTTTGAGCTCATAAGCCGCTTCAGTTGATTGGTTTCTGCCGTATGTACAGACTACATGAAAATTTTGGATGAACTTCACGTCTCTGGCAGGAAATATGATCCCCACTTCACTACATAACACCTTAGACAGGGAATGATTGTAGACAAATAAGCTTCCTCGTTCCTCACAGCCCGCGTCTCCGTCGGAAATAAGTGCTAGTGCCGAGAGCTTGGTCATTTAGGGAGTGCTCAAACGAGCGACACAATGAGAAGGATTGTTATGCGGTCCACGTGACTTCAATGCCTTGGATTTATCCTATAAAGGTGAACTGAGGGGACAACATATTGCTCGTGATATTGGCAGGCCCGGTGCTGGTGATGGATATTTTGCAGAGGCTTGATCCATGGGATTTTAATAGGATCATGTGTCTTGTTGAATTGTAATACGGTGGACACAAGATCCAATCTTGCTGTCTCAACTACCCCGAGGATACCCTAGGATCGTTCGTTCCGAGACATTTCGGCCGACTCGAGTTCGCTCTGTGTGTGGCAAGCTGCTCGGACCGATGACCTCAGCTGTAAAGAAAGGCATATATATACCACGTTACCCGTGTACTGCAGATAAAAAGTCATACAAGGCCGTTTTGTGCTACGATTAATGTCTTACCTGTAGTCCAGGTCTCACATTATTATGCTTTGCACACTTTCGGTTCCTAGTTCATTGGTTGCATTACGTGAAAAAGTTTCGCACATCTGAATCTGTTTGGTACATGAGGGTAGTTATGACGGTCAACCTCCCGTCATTGGTCAGAAGTAGTCAGTCTTTGAGACTGCCAGTATTAATCTGCCTCTTGATCAAATGTTGATTTAGCTTCAGTACATCAGTCTACTCCCAAGTTCTCAGTCACTTAATCGGCCCGGGCTTGTGACGAGAATCACAGGTTCATCAATGTGTCCTAAGCCAAACCTGAGCGGTGGCAAATATGACTGCACTTAGTTGGACGGACTGTGCCCAAGTTTCCAGACGAAAAGACACGCTCATATATACCAATGAAATATGTATTGTGGATATCTACATGAATATATTATCCTTGGCTCTGATTCATAAATCCGTCAAGTCCCACCACCGTGGTCTCAGATGTCCTCGCCATGTTTTACCGCCTCCTCGCTTAGGGGAAGCAAGTTGTGTGCCCGCTCCCGGAATCCGTTATGCCTAGACACGTATTTAAACGGTCTTGGGGGCAAAGCCCAGGCGGGGGGTGGACGAGCCGTCAAAGACAACGAGGGCGGCCTTGAGCGCAACATCACCAAAGATGTTGATGCCGATGCCGGCGGAGCTCTGGATGCCTCCGAAGCACGAGGAGGAGCCGGTGGAGACCTGGCCGTAGTTGATGACCTTGCCGGGGATGGTGATGCGGGCGGAGCCGACACCGAAAGTGAAGGAGGGCGGGGTGGCGCTGCAGGGGAAGATGTAGCCACCCGCCGAGTTGCTGTTCTGCGAGCCGCTGATCTGCTTGTAGTAGGCGCTCACGATGGAGGCGGGCAGGTACAGCAGGGTGGTGCCGGTGTCGGCGATGCCGTCGATGGTGGTCGACACGAACGAGTTGGAGCCGACGGCGTAGCCGGTCGACTTCCACTCCCAGAAGCCCTGGCTGGTCGACACAGCGGTGTAGGTGATGGACCCGGTGTGGGCGCTGTCGTCGATGAAGCCGAAGTTGTAAGTACCGGCTGTGGACGTGAATTAGCTCTGACGATCTTACGCTTCTCGGATTGATGTGAAATTGTGAGCAACTTACCAGTGTGGTACTTGAGATCGGCAGTGAAGAGTGGGGAGTCCAGGCTCGACTTGGCGTTGTCGAAGAAGGTCTTCTGCTGAGTGGGCGAGACGGTGTTCAGGCTGCTGAAGGCCAGGCCGAGCAGGCCATCGGTCTCAGACTCGGAAGTGAAAGAGCTGGACACGGTGGTGGCAATCTCGACGGCCTGGCTGGCCACGGACAGGCCACCAACGGTGACCTTGTCGGTGTAGACCTTTCCGCTGGAGGAAGAACCGTCACCGTAGGTGATGCTCCAGGAGGCACCGCTCAGGAGCTTGGAGGTGCTGCTCTTGGAGGGGTTGTAGACGGTCTGGCCGTTGACCTGGCTCGAGGGCGTGGAGCTGGAGAAGACCCACAGGTCCGAGGAGCCGGTGTCAAAGTCCAGGTTGAGGGTCTGAGCGGGCGTGCCGATCTGGACGGGGGTGATGTAGGCATCATCGAACGAGTCGATGGGGGTCGCGCTGGCGGAGCCGGTGGCGCGGCCCTCGAGCCCGAACTCGGCGGTGATGTTGGCGACGGCCTCCTCGAGCCAGTCGGGCACGGGCTTGCCATACTTGAGGTAGGTCTTCTTGACGGACAGGGCGCCGTTGAACTTGTAGTTGGGGTTGCGGACCTGCTTGAAGGTGGCCCTGCCGGGGCCCAGGTTGTCCGGGGCGTTGGCAGCAGGGGTTCCGATGTGGACGCCGGACGGGGCGCTCACGACAGAGCTGGCAAGAGCTGCTGCCACCAGGGCGGTCTTCACGAGGGGAGCCATCTTTGTGGTGGTGGTGGTATCGAGAAGAAGGTGTGGGTGGGCAAAGAGGCAGGAAGGGTCACAACCAAGACGGGACAAGACAAGACAAGCACTGAGGCCAAGAGACTAGGACCAACGATGGTGAGGGCCAAGGAGCAGATGCAGAAGGGCTGGAGACCAAGGCTGCAATACCAAGAGATCAACCGGCTTGGCCTGCATCTTTATATCTCTCGGAGGGGGTGGTCTGTCTGGTGGAGGAGGGCGGCGTTTCCCCTCCTTCAACACCACTCTGGGACCCCTCGATGCCCATCGGACTGAAGCATGGTGCCTGCTGTGCCAAGTCGGGAATTCCCCATGCTGCGTTGCAACCTCTCATCTCACGAGCCAGGGACGATAAGGGAAGGGGTGTCAATACGTGGGCGATGCTGCCATATCTCGTAATTCGCCTAGTCCTCGGCAGTGTAACCAAACACAAGTGGCAAGGACAGGACTGCCTGGACTGCCAAGCTACCTACCACGATAGGGCCTCGCCCGTCCAGCACCCTGCAAACCAGGGCCCCCAGGATCCCGGGCGAAAGCATGCAGAGAATGGTCCACTCGTTCGGACGGCCGAGGTCGACCGAGTAATGAACCCCGCCAATGATGGACGCGATCTGTGACGACGATCCATGAGGAGGGCAAGCTCGCCATCGGGTCCCGGGAGACTTGGTACCTGCAAAGTTGTTCACTGCTGTGGGTGTACTTCACGCGGATCAGAGGGACGAGGCAGTGGGCAGAATGCATGCATCATCACCAGTTCAGAATCAGATGACAGACGTCAAGGGTTGGCCCCCACAAAGAAGCCCTGGAGCTTCCTTTCCGGTAGTTGGGACGGAATCCAAATAGATGAAGGGCAGGCCAGGCCTGCCGGTAAGTGCCGGTGAACCAAGGTAGTCATGTGCAGACAGACAATAGACGCCCAGCCAAGCAGAGCTGGAGCCGGCGTCTGCAGATCTAGGATCGACGTTGTTCTGGATGTGGGCGGGGGGTGGAGCGAGGAGGGGGCCCGAGTGCGAGGTGCGAGGTGCGAAATGTGGTTGTGAGCGGCCGCGGAACCAGTTGATTTGTTTTCTCCAGACCTTCTAGATGAAGTCTAGCTGGCGTTTCGTGCTTTGTTAACCTCGAGGGCGTCTCATTGGGGCGCCGAGGTGCGATGGCGCCATGTCGCCGAGTCCGTTCAATTTCCAACGGCTGGCCAGTCAACGGCTTCCCGAGTGGCCGGTGACTAGTGGCCAGCTGGGCAGACGCTGAGGCTGGCTTAGGGGCACAGACAGGACGGCCAGAAAGGGACCCGTCCAGTGGTCACCTTCCGGAAGAGGAATATGGGGCGCGTGATGGCTTGTCCAAGGTGGGGGGTTAATGCGTTGCTGAGTTGTGGATGGGGGAAATGGGCACGGATAGAATAGATTGATTGATCATGGATGCGAGCTGTAACAGTTGTTGGTCTGCTATGTTTTGTTCAGTGATATCTAATTAGAGTGCACAGTCAGCGTCGAGGGCAGCTCGTTGCCAACTTCGCCCCCAGATAAGCATAAAACCTAATTTAAACTCCCGGCCAATTGCGGGATGCTTCCGCCACTCGACCTGCCTAATCACGCCCTAGCACCCGCAAGCACGACGCTTCAGCCCATCATGTTTGGACGAGAGCGGACAAATGGCCAGGATAGGGGGAAATTATTTGCTTGTGTCAGCTGTGAGCTGGCCGCTGACTGGTCCCCCCTCTTCTTGTTGTTCTGGCTCATAGCAAATATCCTGAACCTGCTCGGGTCCTGGTCCTTGCCCGCCGCCCTCAAATCTTTCCAAGGTACCACCAGCCACTCACTGTTCATCAATCCGATGCACTCCAATTGGCACCGTTGCTTCATCTGAGAAATGATGTTCATCCCAAAAAAGACAAAGCAACGCGAATACAAAACATTCTCGTCAACGGTCAGACAGTCCAATTCCCTCCCGCGACCGACTGCTGGAAATGGAAGTGCTCCGCCGACCAATACAATATCTGCAAATCAAGGAATTCCCACAGGAGTCTATTCTTGCACCTTCAGCCACAAACCCAGTGACTCGTGCGAGAGCTGCCTATTCCGGCAGCCTAGCACCGAAGCCACTCGATGATCGGCGGTTCGTCCGATATCCACCTTCTATTTACTTTCCTCTTCTGTCCTTGGCTCAGCTGTCATTCCTGTCATTTTCCGTGGCTTCTCGCCCGTTTGAGTACAGCTTCGTTCGCATGGCCTGACTCTCTCTCTCTGCGAGTGTCACCTGCCGCGGCCCCCATTTGACCCACTTCCCGGTCGGTGGGGACCGACGGCGATACGGGCCACGATACCATTACTCTCCAGTATGACAACAGTCGGGGCCGGATCACGACAGATGCGACTATAATGACCAAAACACGACTGTTGTGTCGTTGAATGCTGCCAGTCTCGTGACGTCCCCCCGACCTAGTGTAGACCCGTCAACAATCTTTTCTGGTTCTGGGAAGTATTGCAATCCCCCAATCTTCTCGCTTTGCCCATCTTCTTTCTGAGCCGCAATGCAACTTTTGGTTCTCATTTGAGGGCGATGTGAACACAACACGATGGCCTGTCGTCCCAGACTCGAATATCCAGGACGTCTCTGCCACTGATGAGGCTCTGCGCCTTGCAACCCTCCACCTGCACGCCCAGCAATCGCCAAGAGGAATCAAGCACTACGCACCTCGGGCGGGAATGCACATCATCAGCGAGATGATGTGTTCCATCCGGAGGGCATGTCAGGGCGATCTATCTGGTCTTGGCCCTGCACCACTGGATCTTGCCAAGTTTATGACATGCTGATAACGGCGGCTGTCACTGATAGCGAGGTGTGATTAAGTGTGTGTGAGTGGAGGTTTAGTGGTGTGCGTATTGAGTAGCAGTGGCTGCTCTGCTTGCCTATCTACAGAGATTAGATACCAATAGAACTTGATCAACATGGCTAATACAAGAGGGAGCGACGGACAGCATGAACATTCTACAAACTCCACCTTTCAACTCCGGACCTTGCATACTGAGGTGAAGTGAAGCGCAGACAGTACGCCCCTTGACCTCAAAGTGGTGGTCTCGTTTTTAATCTATACACACATGCTTCTTAAGCAGTACATATGTATGCATTCAGTCCCTTCAAACAGTGATAAACGCTGAAACACCTAGCGTTGAAAAAATACAATGCCGACCACAGTAGGTTTCGAATATAATTGTCTGTAGCTTGTGGCTAAGAAAACAATGACAGACACGGTTCAAAAGCAAGAGCATATTTTGCAAACAAAATCACAATTCACACCATAAATATATACAGTATCGAAAGAAAAACACCCAACCACCCCATACTCAATACTCAAATACTCATACTACACATTAATCATATCATTAAGCAAGCGCCTCGCTCAGGGGCAAATCCCTCGACGACCGCCCGACCCAGACCGTCTTGGCCGCATCGCGGACGACCCAGTCCTGCGCCGCCGTGTCCCACGAGCTGACGTCCCTGCGGGTGACACCCACGCTGAAGGTGCGCGCCTCGCCCGGCTGGATCGCCGCCAGCCTCTCGAAGCCGCGCAGCTCGCGCACGGGCTCGTACTCGCCGCCGCGCGACACGTACAGCTGCGCGACCTCGTCGCCCGCCACGGCGCCCGTGTTGGTCACCGTCGCCTCCACCGTGTAGAGCACGTCGTACAGCCGCGGGTTGCCGCCGGGGGCGCCGCCCGCCCTGGGGATGGGCTGCGCCGAGCCGTTCCGGGAGTTGGCCGGGTACTCGAACTCGACGCCGTAGTCTGGGTCGGCCGACGCGGCGCTCAGGTCGGTGCTGTTGAGCCAGGGGTAGCAGTACATGCTGACGCGGGTGCTGTTGATGGCCTCGGGGAACTGGTGGTCGGCCGGGTCGGCGCTGTAGTTGCCATAGGTCTTGGCATCGGTGGTGTAGCCCGCGGGCGGGGTGTACTCGGACACGTTGGTGTGGGCCGTGACCTTGAGGTCGCTATACTCGAAGGTGGTGTAGCTCAGGCCAAAGCCAAACTCGTACGTTGGGGTCACGTTGTACTTGTCGAAGGCGCGGTAGTCGATGAAGCCGCCCTCGACGTAGTTGATCTGCGGCACGTCGTGGTTGGGCGTATACAGGATGTCCGTGCCGTAGTCGGTGCGGTTGGCGCCGATGGTGAAGGGCAGCTTGGCGCTGGGGTTGACCTTTCCGTAGAGGATGTCGACGATGGCGTTGCCGCTCTCCTGGCCAGGTACTCCGGCCCAGAGGATAGCAGTGACGTTGGGGTTGTTGGCGTAGTCGTCGAGGATGACAGGGCCGACCGAGTGGACCACCACGATGGTGTTGTTGCTCTCGGCAGCCACGGCGTTGATGACAGCATCTCCGTTTTGCCACAGGGTCAGGTTCTTCCTGTCACCCACGTTGCCGTCGACTGCGATGTATCCCTCGCCAGAGTCGGAGTTGACAAAGACAATAGCAGGTGCGTTCAGGTCGTTGGCACGTCGGGCCAGGGCAGAGACTGTATCGAGGTTCCAGTTGTCCAGGATCGACTCGTAACTGCCGCCATTGGCCAGGACGTAGTTCTGGATGGCAGTGTCGGGAGTAACCAGGTAAGGGAATTCTGTACTACCGGAGCCCCAGGCCATAGCAACTAGCAGCATTAAGAGTCAGCTATCGAAGCACCAAGGAATGAGTTTCTTTCAAATGTAGGGCAGGGGAGGGGGCAACAGGCCACAGTGTGCCCATATCCTGTCTCAAAACATGTAGCCTGGTAATCCCTTTGAGGTACAGGCTACAGGTGAGGAATTGGTGTTTCTTGTTTTTGAAAGGGTTAAAATTATATCTGGAAGCTGCTTACGGGTGCCATTATCGCATCCTCGATCCGAACACCCATTCGGGCCGTTGAGGTTGGGACCAGCGTCCTCACCAAAGACGGTCGTCAGTTGCTCGGTGCCCTTCAGGGGCAGCACACCGCTGTTCTTGAGCAGGACAGTGCTGGCGGCGCCTATCTCGCGGATGATAGAAGAGTGGTTCGCCGTGACGTCGACATGCTCGTTGATCTGGACGATGGGGCCCTGACCTCCATAGTAGTGCTCGTGGCCGTAGGTATCGCGCGTCCAAGAGGAAAAGTTGATGGGATCGCGCTCGACGGGCCGGTCGACGAAGAAGAAGCCGGCCATGATACGGACAGCCATGTCGTCGAGACGCCACTGCGGGACGGTACCGTTGAGCACGGCTATGGTGAGGTTGGAGCCGAAGTAGCTGTCTCCGGTCGAGAATAGGGTATCTCCGGGCATGGTCATGTCAAGACCTGCGAGCACGGAAGACACACCCGAGTGGGTGCCTTGCCAGTCCGAGACGACAAAGCCCTGGAAGCCGAGCTCGCCCTTGAGCAAGTAGTTGAGGATGTACGAGTTCTGGCACGATTGGCTGTTGTTGACTTGGTTGTAGCTACACATCACACTGGTCGCGCCAGCCTTGACGCCATCTGCGGTCCAAATCAGTTTCCAGGTTTCTCGGAGACTCGAAAGGGATGTGTAGTCAAGCAAGACATACCAGCAAATGGCCACAGGTAAAGCTCGTGCATCGTCACATCATCCAGGTTGGCCGAGTTGGGCTCGGTGATGTTCCAGCCAAAATCGTGGGACTCGGGCTGCTGGCGGAAGTGCTCCTGCTCGTTGGCGATGTAATGCTTAGCACTCGTCATGACGCCGGCCGACTGGATGCCCTTGATACTCTCGGCAAACATCTGGCCCGTGAGCACGGGGTCCGGCGAGAAGCCCTCCCAGTTGCGGCCGCCCTCGGGGGACCGGCCGAGGGGACCGGCGACGGGGCCCAGCTGCACGTCGACGCCCTTGCCGGCGTGCTCCTCGCCCATGCCCTGGCCGCGGAGGAAGGCGAGGCTGCGGTCCCAGGTGGCGGCGACGTTGACGCCGGCGGGGAAGACGCTGACAAAGTCGGTGTCGCGGACGCCCGTTGGGCTGTCCTGGAGACAGAGGGCGCGGAAGCCGAGGCGCGGGATGGCACCAGTCTGGCCAACGCACTTGTCCGTCTCCCATCCCGTGCCGGTGGTAAGGTTGACCTTCTCCTCCAGTGTGAGCTGGCTGACCAAGGAGCGCGCCTTGGTGTAGGCGTCAGCCCAGTCGCCGAGTCCTTCACCCCCTGGGAAGCAAGTGTCAGCCTCCTGATCTGCATCTAGTTATGGAGGAGCTGTGAGGCCATCGTCGTCACTTACATGGCGAGGGGTACTTGGGAGGCGAGGCCTGGAACTCCTGGGATCCCTTGATGGTCACAGGGTTCTCCGACTCGAAGCCGGGGTGCACCGTGTCAGGGAACGGCGATCCATAGTTGCCGTCCTGCGAGTAGTCGTAGGCGGAAGCCACGCCGGCCGCTGCGAGCAGCAGGGTCGAAACAGTCTGCATGGTGCTGGATGGTTGTCGACAAGGCAGCAATGCGTGGGAGGAGGAGGAGGAGACTCATCTCTTCTGGTAAGCATGAGGGATAGCCGCCATCTTATAGGCATGCCCATGCCCATGCCCGGCTGGGGAGGGGAGGGGAAGGTAATTCCGGGTACCTGCAGGCTCTGTTTATTCTGGCATCATCGTTGGACGGCCCTTTCCTCGGTGCTGGGTGTAGACTACTCCGGTCCACCAAGTGCTATGACGGAACCATGTAAGCTACTGTACCACGGTGAGCCGTCAAGTGCTCACTTGCTCAGCCGTTGATCGGAACACCGGAGGTTGTTTGCGGCATGTCATCCGTGACGATCCCTGATCCCTCGCCGGCTGCGCGCTGGGACGCATGTCATTGGCCATCCTGGGCTGACTTGATTGGGTTTTTTTGCTCGTGAACGACTCGGTCGTCCCCCGTTTTCGCGGGGTGCATCTCGGGCTTCCTGCAATGCTCTTCCGAGCCGGATGCTAGTTCTGCTATGGCTATGGAGACTCTGGAGACCCGTGGGGAACGGGCGACTGTCGACTGGGTCTGGTCCACTTCAATGTCGGCCTTGTGGTCAGGTGGAAGGCACAACCCTTCTCGAATGTCGCCGTGGCCGACTTCTCTTGCCTTCTCCATCATTTGTCCTTTGCAGATGTGGCTGCCGGGCCGGGGAAATCAAGGGGCTTCTCCCCGGGACTTCAAGTTGGGGGCATTTGAGCCGCACCCAGACATAAGCTTCCTGCCGTTGCTTACCATGAGATTCAACCGCCTCCCGCAGCTTGGCATTTCTGGGCCACAGGTTCGTCCCATGCAGCAGTAGAATAACGCCGTTCCTGACGATCGTGAAGAAATGCACGACGTCATACCACTTGTTTACAAAATGAGACCCACCCCCGTCCTCCGTGGGGAGATGATCCATTTGCAAAGTGCAAGCATTCGGCCCGACCATCGAACTTTGTCTTTATGGGGATAGAGGCCCCACCCAGCCTCCCCACATCCCCCGTCTTGTCGGCTGTTCAATGGGACCTAGAAGGCGGGGGAGCGGGAGAACGTCGGCTTTATTTGCAGAGCATCACGCTTCTTGTTCTCACGTAACAAACCTGCTTTACTTTGCAGTCTCTTAAAAATCATCCACAACAGGAAACTCCGACTCTTCAGTATGAGGCGGATATTTCAACGTGGATCGAAGCAACACGAGATAATCGAAGGATAACCTTATGTCTCGGGGAGCGGCCGCTTTCTCACCAGTGTTTGCGAGGCGCCACGACGGTCGTCGCCTCGTCGGTCCCAACTTCCGTCCGACGTGATTGTTCAGGGCCCATCCTGACCACGACACTTCGGCATTTCGCTGCCCGGCTTCCCCCATTGAGCGGGCAGGATACTTCGTTGCCTCCAGCCGGGCTCTACCTATTCTACCTTGTGGGCCCGGTGCCTACGAGTCGTTTAGGCGGTCTAGAACTAGCGAACATCGGCCCACGTACTTATTAATCAGCTCAAACAAAGATGGGGAACGGTGCAGAGAGATGCAAAGGCGTAGGTTTTACCATATAGCCAGGGGCAAAAAGCCCAAGGGCACCCGGGTCTAGAAGAGACAATTTCTGCTTCTAACTGCATCTAGAAAATGTTCTAGAGCTCAATGCCGGTGCTGCAGTTTAGCCTGCGACCTGTAATACTCGTGCACAACTTTTATTTTGTCAGCATAGTCGACGATCATTCCCAAGTTCCATTGCTTTCTCATCGCCGTCGCCTGAAAGAGGTGACACGGTTGTACGCCAGTCCAGGATTAAGGCTGAAGGATCTTATAAGGACAATACGACAGAGTGTTCGAACTCCACAGACCATTTATTCATCAAAGGAAAATGTGTTTAGATATATAATTGATGGTTCAGTCAATCCAACATTTTCGGGGCCCTCATGTCACCGTTCCAGTTCTATAACGACGAGTCAAGGAAGTATTTGAACGTTGGGTGAGCCCGAGGACAAAGCAATTTATTGCCCTCTCTTGCGTTTCGTTTCCAACATGAGATCTGAGTAGAAATCTGGAATTCTAAGCTAAGTGGCCCTTGAGAAGTGTGACCGATAAGTGTGAGAAAGCATCGTAAAGTGAACCACGAGGCTAATGCAGCCAATGATGGTATAGTCAGTCTAATAGTCTAACGCTAAAGATGAAATGAATATCGCTGTAGGAAATCATCAAATCTTGCTTCCTTTCCTTCCCTTGAGAATGAAGTTCTCAAGCCATTGCTAAGCCGAAGTACCCTCAGTTGAGCGAGTCTAAATGTTTTCCACCAAATTCAACGTGTCGTAGAGGTACGAGGTGAAAAGTCTAATCCGTAGCTGCAATGATATAATAGAATCCAAAAGTCTCCTTGCGGACATTGGGTGGGCTATACTACCTGCCTTGTAAAGTCCTCAGTGCTGGACCCCGCCCAACTTGCGAGGCTTCACTCCCCTCCCATGTAGGTTGCGGAACATGAGGACTCCGGATCCTTCCATGCCCGGGCTCTCTTCGACGAATTGACAGTCCCGCCGGCTCTTCCAGAATGCGCTGAACAAGGGCGTCTCGAGATCGGCGTGGTACTGGTCCCCCATCACTTTCTTGATAGCCTCTGTCGCTTCTTGGGCGTGGTAGAATGGGATAGAAGATACAAGGTGGTGAACAACGTGAGTTCCCACGATGTTGTGGAAGAGATGTGTATCAATAAATCCAAAATCCCGGTCTATGGTGGCTGCTGCACCTCGGGCAAATGTCCATTGGCTGTGGCTATAGTGTGGAAGCCGCCCGTCGGTGTGTTGAAGGAAGGTGATGAGGACTGTTTGTGCAAAACAAGGTTAGTGATTTTCAATGTTAGATTACGACTTTTGGTGAAGAGGGGCCCACACATACCTATCCAATGGTTCAACCAAAGATACGGCACACCGTAGAATACCAGCATCTCCCACCACCCAAAGGTTTTGACGCCCAAGTAGAGTAATGATGTCGTCACGAGTATGCCTATGTCACTGTAGAAGACAAGTCGAAGCTCGGAATCTTTGAAAATCCCACTGCCTTTCCCAAACCAGTAATGACTGTAGTATGGGAATCCATGCTGGTCGTCTTGACCGCTCAGGTTGTCTAGCATATAAAGAGGCCATCCGAGAAGTTGGACGAGCACGCAGTGCATCAATGTGACAACTGGGGCATCCTCCGAGAGGCTCTCCACTGTCATGGGGTCGGTGTCATGACCTAGGTTGTGTTTGATCCAGCCTTCCCGGTCATGAGGCACGAAGACTGTGTCACGCTTCATGTCTCCCGTCGCTTTATGGTGGTGAGCGTGTGTAATCTTCCAGCTGTAGTATGGCACCAGTAGGGATGAGTGGAGGACAAATCCCACGGAATCATTGAGTCTCTTGTTCTTGCTGAATGCACCATGACCACATTCGTGGGCCAGGATCCAGATTCCGGTCATGATAATTCCTTCTAGGATGGTGCAGAGTCCATAGACAACTCCGCGGAGGTATGCGGATGGTAACAACGGTGTGTACCTGTATGTTGTGTATATCACGACCCCGAGATACAAATAGTCTCGCGCGACGTATGCGAGACCTCGTGGGATGGAAGGCTTGAAGCAATGGGCCGGGATTGCATCGTAGATTTCTTTCATCGTGAACTTGGGTAATTCGAAGACATTTCCGTGGAGGTCAATGTGTGCTGGGCGCTGGAGAGCATCGTGCTCGACCTGATCCTTCTCATGTGCGTCCGCACACATAGTAGTGGATTGAGAAGCCATGGATTTTGTTTAACGAAAAACAAGACCTTGTTCAATCGGAAAAAGACTCAGGATGCATGGTTTTGTCTCCAAAGGCTCACTGAGATTCCTCTTGGCCACATGGACCACTCTTATATGGGTCATATCTCCGTCGAGCTCTCAAAGTCCCGCCACCCCTTCCTCCGAGATTTCCTCGCGATTCGCAATCAGCCTCGCAATAATAAGACTCAGACATCGCCTGTTGTCCGCACTGTTTCTCTCGTACGGTATTCGCCGAGAAACGAAGGAACACCCACACAAGACTTCAGTCATGGCCTGGAATCATCTAGCAAGGCAGCCGCGGTGGCACCGAGGTGTGTCTTCGGCGGGCGGATCCTTCATTCACATGAACGCCCCCAACCTTGTGTCAGGTTTTCTCACCATGCCCGGGCAACAGGAATGGTGCCAAGACTTAACAAAGTATACAGTCACTCGCGTGGACGGAAGTTTCCAACAGCCACGTTGGCGAAGCCGGAGGGAAGCTCTGCATCGTCATACACATTGGCTCTCAAGGCTGAAGGAAGGCTGGGCTTTTACCGAGTGAGCTGAGATTCCACACCCACGCTCCTTTTGTTTTCTCTCGATAAGCACCTCCGATGTACCTTTGCCTGTCAGCGCCCTTTGCCCGGATCTATCGGCAACTCGCATCAATAGTACTCCCACACCTTCCTTCCAACCTGTGACTGTGATAAGACAAAATGGGCTCCACCGTCAATCTCCGTCTACAGGCTTCGACTCGATGTATGTCTCTCATTGCTTGTACAACCCCTGGGGTATGGAAAATGTGGGGCGCCATGTGGAGCGCAGCCTTCCTGATTCACAGGGTGGTCATCCTCTTGGGGGCGGGCGCAGTCAGCGTGACACATAACATTTTCTTTGGTGTGTGGCGCCTCGCCTCAAGATCTCGCATTTTTGCGAGAGATTACTGGAGAGATGTATTTAGATTACCTTATCGCCTCTCCCAGGACTCTCGTCCTGTGTTTCATACCGTTATCTTCAACACCACGTCCTCGTGTTGAACGGAGTCTTGTCAAGCAAACACTCATCAATCCTGAGGAATGCAGGGTCTTTTCAAGAAAATCGCGCTCGCCTTGGGCGTCTTGAAGTTTCAGGACGCCAGTGGTCACCCTGTGTGCATTGTCGGGGCTGGCCCAGCAGGTCTCACAGCCGCGGCTGAGCTCGAGTTGAAAGGCAAGCAAACCGTGGTGTTTGAGAAACAAGACGCGGTGGGAGGGAAATGCCAAGCCGTCTATCAAGAGTATGCATCCCACTCAGTCAGGCCTCATAGTCTTTACTGACGTCCCACGATCGCAGTGGCGGCTTTAGTCCGCTGGGAGCTCTCATCTTCACGCCGCCAACCTACAGAGAATCTATCAAAATGATAGTCAATAGCGGTGTGGTATCTGTTCCATTCATCTCAGGTAACAAGTATCAGTACAATACCACAACTGGAGAACTATGGGAAAGGGCGAAACCTCCTCCAGGCTTCGTCCAGCTCCTCATGCAAGAAGTCGGCAGATACGTGCACTGGTGGAACAACAACTTTTACCTACACAACACGGCTGCGAGCTACAGAGTAAGCTGCTCTCCGCCCCGACCAGTCAGTAGCATGTACTCACAAATCTTAGCATGGAATCCCAGATGAGCTCACAGTAACTACCGCCGAGTGGTTAGCCAAGAATCAGTACAAAGCTCTTCAGACAGTATTCATCCAGTCCATGGTAGCGTATGGGTATGGGGACTATAGACAGGTCCCAATAGTGAGATAGATTCCCCATGTGCATCTTCCCTTGTCAACAGCTAATGGCCTCCAGATTTACATGCTTCAATATTTAACACCGGATGTCATGATGGCTCTACTGAAAGTGCAGCAGGGAGTAGAAGTCAACATTGCTGGTAAGCTCTCCGGGCCGACAGTTCCAATCCCAGTAGGCTGATTCAAAGCGATCAGACTTCCATGAAGTGCTTGTTCGATATGCAGAAAAGTCGATACAGGGACCGATCCATCTTGGTGCCTCAATAACTGAGATAGATCGGACGGGTGAACACCCCACGATCAAATACCACACATCTCGGGACACCCATCGTCAGACAAAGACGCAGCCATGCTCCGCAGTCGTGATGGCTTTCCCACCCACTCTTCGCGCCCTGGAGAGCGCTGGGCTAGACCTGACCGAAAGCGAGCGAACAGTCTTTGCTGCTGTGGGCATCAACTCCTTCTTCTCGGGTGCGGTTCGCATGAAAACACCCCACGCCATGACCTTTGGGGCCGCCAGCCCTCATCCTATGCTCCCTGTCGACCCCACCGGCGAGCCAGTCGTGGCCGTCAAGCTGCACCAGGACCTCGAGGTCGCCATCACGTCCTCGTGGGGCCCTTACCGCGGGAACCTGACAAAAGCTGAGGCTTACAATCGGCTGAAGTCCACCCTTTCCAAGCTCAACAGGGACCCCCGAGACAACGCATCGGTGGCTGTGCCAGTCACAGATGAGGACATCTTGGCATTCCAGGAAAATGAGTACTTCCCACACTTTGATGAGCATGAGCTGGCCATGGGGTATTATGAGAAATTTGAGAGGCTGCAAGGCCAGAGCAAGACTTATTATGCAAGCGGGTTCAATATGTTTGAGCTGATAGAATATGCGATCCGAGCGGGCCAGGACATTGTTAGGACACACTTCTAGAAATTTTATCGTACCTTTTCTGTCGATGTGGTGTCACTGATTTCGGATATACTGGCTTCCCCCGAAGATTTGTCTTTCTGCAGCGGACATGAAACTCTGCATTCACCCACTTGCGGAATTCCTGCAGTCTTGAGACGTGAAGAGCAGAGTCATGAATAATCAAGTCTGATTTCTCCACCCATTTTGCATATGGCCTCCTATTTGCTTCGTGACACTTCAAGTGACGCAACTTTGGGCTCGAGCAATTCCAGTCCTACAAACTCCGGGGTCTCCCTTACAGCACTTTCACTCATCTATCAAGTTGTAGGTAAACCATTCTATTGTCTTGTCTAAGCAACCTGACTCCGTTTCGAATCTTGTGGTCTTTTCTCAATGGTATACAGGAAGTGGTAAGATTCTGCACGTGAACCCTCAGAGCCAAGGGCCCACCACATGCACCTATCTTCGGTTCCATCGAACCGTGATGCCACTGTTTTCTAAAGTTTCGATAACATCAGTACACGTCCTCTTGTAGGTTCCACAGGCCGGAGCTTACATTTCTCTGTGGCCAGCACTTTCTCCAGCCACGTGATCGCCTCCTCGTAGATGGGGATGCATTTCTGCTCCCTCTTCGCCTTCTTTTCTGGCTTAGCCCCGAAATGATGGGTGAATCCGTGCGAACAACCCCTCGCCAGAGTCCACTTGTAGGTGCCCTCCTCAAAGTCTTGTTCCTGATCCCGGTCCTGGAGCCCCGCGAGCGCATGGATCATCTCCTGGCTTTCCAACCTGAGGACGTCCCACTGCGCTCCGATCATGTAGATCCAAGGGGGGAGATCCTCCTTCCGGGCATAGCACGGGCTGAGTAAAGGGTCACGCCGGTTCTGGCCGGGCGAGACATACGCCCAATCAAACCACCAGCTTGGTATCTCGAGCGAGTCTTTTGGGCCGCCTTTGTAGGGGCGTCTTTCCAACTTGACGTTGGGGGGATGACTCCAGTCCACAATCGGATAAAAAGTCAGAGCCGCCTTGATTCTGCCCTTTAGGTTGGGCAGCTGACTTGCACATAGTGCAAGGTTTGCACCTGCACTGAATCCTCCGATGATAACTTTAGTCTTATCAATAGGTAGACTGGCATCAGCAAGAACTGCCTCAGCAACAGCTCCTATATCATAGACTGCAGTAGGGAATGGGTAGACCGGGGCCTTGGAGTAATCAAGAGAAACAATGAGCATTCCAGTCCGTTTCGCCCACATTACACAAAACTCGTCGTCTTGTTGGGGGTCTCCAACTGCAAATCCACCTCCGTGGATATTCAGATAGAGAGGTAATAGAGGGCCATCAGCCTGATAGTCTGGTGGGAAGAAGATTCGGGTGGGCAAAGATTGACGACATGAATAGTGCTTGATCAGGGTAGGGTTTGTCCATTGGGGTGGCGGATGGATGAATCTTTCGACTGCATAGTAGACATATGCCAGGAATTTGAGGACCCAGAGCCTGAGGAAACAGTTCAGACGATGGGGGAGAGGCAGCCGAACCTTCAGGAGGGCAGGTGCGTCCAGCTCCAGAGCAGTTTGAGTCTCTGACATCCTGACGGGGTGAGCAAGGAATGCAACTTCAACTATACAGAAGGGGATGAGAGATAGACGGTAGAAAGGTGGTCGGATCGTGGTGGGAGGACCGTCTGCCGTTGGAATTTTGAAGAACGCGGCTTCGCGGACCGCGATCCTTTGAGACTTCTAGAAATCCGAGGAAAAGATTCTCGAACAGGGGCGTGTTGAGTGCTAGCGCTGATCTCAGCTCCGAGACAGGCTGCTTATCTGCGAACGCCCCCAACATAACAAGGGAGGGAGGCGTGTGCATAAAACGAGGAAGGAGCAAAAGCTCCACTTGGACGAGGGTTTTTACAGTATGTGAACGGGGCGGCTTATGAATTGTTAAGGGCTTAGTTAACTCTCGTCTCGGCATGGGGGGCCGAATCCCAATCCCATGGAGGCGGGTCCGAGGACACCCTCCAGAGGCTGCATGCTGACTGCGGTTTGTGATAGGTAACAACAAATGTTGAATGCGAGCATGATGGAGCTGCTTGCTAGATCTGACCCTTGCCAGCTAATGGTATGTTTTCCATTTAGCTTCAAATACATAGACTGACCATAATGACTGCGTATATAGGTCCGGATTCCGAGTACCTAGGTAGGTATATAGAGATCTAATAACCCTCCGTCGTCCGATTAGGCTGCTGAGCGCGGTGCTTATGGGTGACATGTGTCACAGTGTGCGACCACTCAACAGATCTGATAAGAGCCGCATAGCCGCAAGCCGCAGCGATTGGCGCACAGCCTTGGCAATGTGACTGGTCTGCAATGCCAAGTCAGACAGTGTGCTGCCCAACGGATTACTGATACTGATTTCACACCTCACCATCTCGAAGAGGATTCCAAACCTCGCGTGTACAAAGGATTTGCAGGATTTGAAAACTCGGTTGCAGCCTTGTGAGATATGGAGCAGAGAATTACTCACCAGGTTCGGAGTGTGCCTCGATCCGGAATTGGTCGAGCCACGCCACATACCTAGGTAATGTCTCAACATTTCAATGACACAATTGGGTGTAAATTGCTTCTTCTCGCCGAATTTCGGCACCCGATGTTGTTGCCAAGTGCTGACACGAAATCATGGGATTCACTTACGCGATGGTGACGGCTGGTATTCATCCTACGGATCGGACATATTTTACTCAAACTTGCAACGCTCTGAGTCCTTTTCCACATATTGTTTGAGACCTGAATGTTTTCTTGCTCGTACCATGTGTTATCGAGTGCACTTGCTATAGTCTGTTCATAGCTTCGTTTCTGTCCCCCTCGTGTTTAATCCTGTGGACCCATACACGCACGTTGGGCGCTCTTTTCCTGAACCATGGGTTCCACCACTACAGAGCCGTCGTCCCAGGGCAAGCCCGATGAGACCCTTGCGACAAGCTCAGGGCTTGAGTCGCCAGGGGAGGAAGAAAAGCCTCAGCCCAAGTCTATTCGGTTCAAACTCACTGTGTTCTTCCTGTGCGCTGTCACGGTCGTCGGCGCAATGGACGCCGTGATAGTGGCAGCTTGCTTGCAAGCCATAGCCGAAGACTTGAAGAGCACCTCCGTCGAGTCCTTCTGGATCGGCACGTCGTTCCTCCTCGCGCAGACCGTCGCAATTCCCATTCATGGCACAACAAGCGAGATCTTCGGACGCAAGTGGCCGATTCTCATAGCCGTTTCCATCTTTACATTCGGCAGTATCCTGTGTGCCACTGCGAAAACGGTCACCTGGCTGATCGGCGCGCGAGTTGTGCAAGGGCTGGGAGCCGGTGGCATGATCCAGCTTGTGCAGGTTATCCTATCAGATATCAGCACGATGAGTGAGCGCGGCCTGTACATGGCATTTGCGGCACTGGCTTGGAGCTTGGGGACAAACATAGGGTAAGCCTGATCTTCTCACGTCTGGAACCCTGCTGGAGTCTGAGACTAATAAATGGCACGCAAAAGAATACCCATCGGTGGTGCCATTGGCACTTATACGAGCTGGCGTTGGGTTTTCTGGATCAACCTTCCGATATGCATTCCGTCTCTCGTCGGTCTGATCTTTTGCTTGCACTTGCACCAAGATACTTCTTCCTTCGTGAAGAAGCTAGGCATGGTAGACTGGCTTGGTCTGTCTGCCATTACCAGTGCATCCACTTTATTCCTGGTGGGCCTCACTTCTGGAGGCGTTTCCCATCCCTGGAGCTCTGCCAAAGTTCTCGCACCTCTGGTTGTCGGTGCCTTCCTCTATGTGGTCTATATTTACATCGAGTGGCGGGTGGCAGCGAGGCCAATGATGCCGCTGAGGATTTTCAATGACCGGTCTGCCATCACCGGATTTTCGACCAGCTTCCTTCAAGGGTTGATAGTCTGGTGCTACACTTATTACTTTATTCTCTTCGTAAGACACCCAAACTCGCCATTAAAGGGAACATACTGACAGCATTCAAGTTTCTCGGCGCGATGCAGCACAGCCTTCTTCATTCTGCACTTGAGAGCATGACGACGTTGGCGTACTCTGCCCCGGCAGGCCTGGTGGCGAGTATTATCGTCAAGCGGACCCAGAGGTTCAAGCTTCTGATTTCGATCGGATGGGCCCTGCTTGCGGCAGGAGTGGGCTCCAATGTAAGGAATGTGTGCCTTGCCCGTACCGGAGCGAGCTAACAAGTCTTATAGGTCACAATGCACCCAGACAGTAGTAAAGCCATTCTGTACGCTCCTCGCTGTTTGGCGTCTATCGGTGCCGGCATCTTGTTCCCAATGCCTCTGTTCGCTGTGCAAGCTCGGCAACGAGGCGAGGATATTGGCATCGCAACCAGCGTCCAGGTCTTCGCCCGCAGTCTCGGCACAGCTTTCGGAGTCGGACTTGGCGGAGTCATTTTCCAAAATGAATGGACGAGGATCGTCTCCCGGAACGTGAGAGAGAACAGGATACCTGCCAGCCTAGCAATTCCTGGCAGTCACGCCGAGATTGCATACGAAATCATTGAAGCTTTTCCAGAGCCAATACAGGAAGCATATCGATGGGTGTTTTCAGATAGTCTCAAAACCATCTGGTGGGTGCTGATGGGCCTGTCAATTGGGGGCTTCTTGGTCAGTCTGACAGCAAGGAATGATAAAGTGGCTGGTGGACTATCAGGATCACAGAACTTCGAAGACAAGACAGCCATTGGGCTCGAGGATGGACGAATTCAAAACAAAGGCAGTCAGTAATAACCTGGAAGGACGGTTTCAGTATTGCATGTAGAAATTACTGTCAATCGACAAGACATCACCATGAGTAGATAAGCCTCAGATTAGCCAAGATTACCATAATATCAGATACCCTGACTTTCTTGTCCCAAATTAACTTTTGCCTGCATGGCCGCTTCGCTCCAGGGCTGTCGACGCGATGGACAAACGTGCCCTAAGCTTGCACTGACTTCCCTAACAAGAGAGAGATCTGCGTTCATTGACACCTTCACGTTGGCCGACTTCACAAAGCCAATATCAACCCATCAGTAGTCAGCTTTCTCATGTTGGGCCCGAGCACTTGAGTTTTCTCTGCGTAACCAGAGCTTCAACGCAAATCGGTGAGACCAAGACCATCGTCTGAAAATGGGTTTACAGGTGAAAATCCGAGGTCGCCTGCAAAATCACCTGGGTATAACAGGGGAAAAGCAGATGAGAGTTTGTGGCTTGAGCCTTCAAATTGAGCAAATTCAGAGACTGAAAGAAAGACGAGCCATGTTTGGCTAACGACGACCTCATTGACTTCACTTGACTAAAATAAGTTGCGTTCTTAACACTACTAACATGTATGCAGGAGAATCGTCACAAATCAGTCAATAGCAGCTGTCGTGTGTGAAGGTTGACATTGACGCGGAAAAAGTTCCGCATCTGAGCAACAAAAAGTGCAGTAATTTTGAGAATTTGAGATGAGTATGCTATTCAAACCGTGGAGTAGAGAGTAAACACCATTTTGTAGCTTCTGTAAATTTAAGGATATTGTACTGATGATACAAGAATCCGAGGAATTGCGCAACCTCAACTTGATATTCACTCCCACGGCCGAAATCAACAGACATACACATACCTAGGTAGTTGCTACACCCCGTCAGCCATGTGTAAACACTGGAAACGTCATTGATAATCGGACGAGACAATGGCGCGGTGATGCTCGCGAAACCAGCGGTGAGTTGTGTAAAACAACCTACCTACACACATAGAACATGGATCGTTTATTGTTACTCAGGACGGCATCTAGGAATGACTTGGTTCGAGGTTTTGGATAACGCAAAAATGCTTCGATACTTCAGGATGAGTAGGTAGAGCACCATCATCTGCCTCGAAGCATGATCTGTCTGGGACGAGCAGCAATCACCCAATTCACTACAAACTCATCGAACACGTGCACGCCCGTGGCGCGCTCCTGTTGTCAGACGACATGCGGGTAACACAATTCAAATTACGGGCCGCTGTTGAAGCAACCATGCTAAACGCTCCTCAAGTCATCGCATCGTGCAGGACATCCACCCTATCTATTTTTTATTTATTTGGACAGGTCATCGCCCCAGACCTCCTTTGCGATCTCGGCCTCGAGCCTGACCTTGGCCCACTGCTCCTCCTGGGTCAGGTCGTTGCCCTCCATGGTGGAGCTGAAGCCGCACTGGTGCGACAGGCACAGCTGGTCCAGGCCCTTGGGGCAGTACTTGGCGGCCTCGTGCAGCCTAGCGACGATAGCAGCCTTGTCGTCGAGCTCAGGCTTCTTGCTGCTCAGCACGCCGAGGACGACGACCTTGTTCTCGGGCAGGTGGCGCAGCGGGGAGAAGTCGCCGGACCGCGCGTCGTCGTACTCGAGGAAGTAGACGTCGACGTCGAGCTTCTTGAACAGCGTCTCGGCGACGGGCTCGTACCCGCCCTGCGCGAACCACTGCGACCGGTAGTTGCCCCGGCACAGGTGGATGCCGATGGTCAGGTCCTTGGGCCGCTTCGAGATGGCGGCGTTGATCAGCTTGGCGTAGTTCTCGGCCAGCTCCTCGGGCTCCACGCCGTGGCGGGCGGCCGCCTCCTTGCGCATGCCCTCGTCGCAGAGGTAGGCGAGGTTCGTGTCATCGAGCTGGACGAAGCGGCAGCCCGCGGCGTAGAGGTCCGCGATCTCCTCCTGGTACACCCTGACGAGATCGTCGAAGAACGGCTCCAGCGTGGGGTACGCGCCCTTGTCGATGGCCTCCCTCCCGGCGCGGAAGTGCACCATGGTCGGCGAGGGGATGCAGACCTTGGCGGAAACCGAGTCCTTTACGCCCAGCTTCTGCAGTTGTGAGTCCAGGAACTTGAAGTCGTCGACCTGGATCGGCTTGGGGTGTCCCAGCTTCCCGGTGACGATCAGCCGAGGGGGGGTGGGCAGGCCGTGAGGCGTAACGTTGGTAGACGAGATGTAGCCCTGCGCCTCGACGCCGTCGAGGTGGATGCAGAAATCGATGTGGAAGTAGGCGCGGCGGAACTCGCCATCCGTCACGGCGCGGAGCCCATTTTCTACCTGGCTCTTCACGACGGCAGCAACGTGCTCGTCCTCGATCTTGCGAAGCTCCTCGGTGGTGATCTTGCCAGCCGAGGCTTCGTTGCGCGCGGTCAAGACAGCCTTGGGACGCAGGAAGGACCCGACCTGGTCTGCCCGGTAGACGCCCTGAGGAAGAGGCATGGTTGATCTAGTTACTCTTTAGGTACGGGTCTCGGCCGAACGCAATGGCGCCGCAGTCTAGTCCAGTCAGGGTCTCGGAGATTTATGCGCTCGCCGTCGAGGTGGGCAATGAAAGACTGGGACGACACTGAGGGGCCGTGACTTTGTGAACTTGGGATCTGACGCAGAGAGGGAGGTAACGATCACTAGGGAGTGCGAGCAAGGACTATGAGACTTATAGACAGGAGATATATTTAAGGCCGATGCCGCGGAGCAGGGACCTGCTAGGTTCTTTTTTTCTCCCAGCGTGGAGATCGGAAAACCGCCCAGTTCCGCATCCAGCGAACCAGGGGCAGTCATCACGTCCGAGACTGGACGAGATGTGGCCCAGGAGCGGCAGTTCGCGCGAGCCAGCGGCCGCGGCGTTGACGCGACAATAAGGCTATGACGATTCACGAGGGGCAGCGGCGGGCGAGGAGATCCATGAAGGTGAGGGGGCGGGGCAATATCGAGCTCAGCTTCTCCATCGCCGGATTATAGTCCAGCCGCCGGACCCTGAGTCAAGGCCGACGGACAGCTCATATAAGTCGATAGGAGACCCCGAGTAAGTCGGGCCACGCGACGGTGTTGCTGAGGCGATATTCAAGGAGGGACGACATACATCTCGACAAATGAGTCGTCTGCATTGTACACAAGTACGCAGACTTTACGCAGACTTTGCTGGGGACCACGTGTATCCAGACCCCACAAGCAAGACGCTGGACGGTTCACTGCGCCAAGGTGCGACATAAGGTTACCAGACTGCGGGAAGACCGAGCGACGGCAGCCGAGGCCCGGTGCGAGGTTGCTGCTGCTGCGCCTGTCCGCTGGTTCATGCGTCGCTGGCAGGCTGGCAGAGGGCAGAGGCCGTTCAAGACCCCGACCGTAGCCTTTCTACTCACTCCCTGCGGTCTCCCAGCTGTCCGATGCCCTACAAATACGGTGTGGCCCTCGTGGCGAAAAGTCCCAGGGGACAAGAGTAATTGACGATATCCATTTCAGGGGCCAGGAGGGGCCACCGCACCAGGCGCGTAAAGGCGGAGACGAAGGCACTGACGTTGGCCCATTGATGGACCGTATCTGGAGATGAGGATACGCAGCCAGATTTAGCCGACCACGGCACCGGCTCACGATGGTTCGAACACGGGCTGCGTTCGATGTTGGGGCTGTGCTGGAAGTCTGATTCGGGTTTCTGTCGCCTGAGTTCCCTGGCCGGCGGGCCTGGCGCTGGAATGCACCTGGACCAGATGGAATTGACTGGCCGATGATTGATTAATTGATTGATTGATTGACCCGAGTCTGTCTCTCGCTGTTTGAGGAGTCAGATTCTTTTTGACGGCAAAACGGCCGGTCGTCGGCCAAGACCTTGGCCCAAACCGGACAAGAAACATTTCGGATTTTGCGACACGCCTCTTTCTGCACTTTCTTGTACAAAGTACAATAGGTTGTTCGCTGTCAGAGAAAAATAACAAAATAAAGATATCAGCAGTTCGAGACACAATTCTTTGGGCAAGTGTCTCTGAGCAAGATCTGCCAGGGCTGCCAGGGACAAAGCCCATAAATTGACAGCTCACATGCCCACAACTGTTTGAGATGGGACGAGTGGCTCAGCCATGTCGTGATGACGATTTGCATATCAACGACACGATCATGGTGGCAACCTGACGTGTGGATGGGAGGGCAGTCAGGGCACTGGATTGACTGGGAACTGCTATTTTGGGGCTGAAACGTGGATCTCGTATGGGCGCTTCGCGGGTCTTCTTTCCGGGTCGGTTGTTTCGTCCCAGGTGAGACGGGCCCCACGAGGTTCATGTTGCTCCCGCCCGTGTCCCGCCTGGTGCTCTGCAACGCTGGGCCTGTGTGTCTTTGTGATGCAGCACATGTGCCACGGATGGGTTACATAGCTGCATAGCATAGCAGACGTCCCCAGACGTCGCGCAGACCTTGGGGAGAGACTGGGCCGGCCTGAAGATCTCGTCCCCCCCAGAGGGCGGATTGGCGGTGGTGATGGCGATGATCAAGCCAGAAAAGGATGACGTGATGCAGCAGTTAGACTGGCCCAGGCGCTGATCAGGCCTACCCCTGAGACGAACACCACAGGAAGCTTTGTTGCGTCGTGGTAGGTACACTCCGACTGCAATGTTGTCATGTCATCTGGTCTCGGTCCGCGTCTATCTGTACGCGCCATAGCCAGCCATGCACCAACGCATGGCCCGTCCATCTGATATTTTGGACCAGGGATCATCAGGGAATCGATGATCAGAATTCCGGCGGCAGGTCCTGCAATGATGTGCGGCAGTCTGCAGCGCTGCAGTGCTGCAACCTATACGTGGTAGCCATGCACCGTTGACGTATTTTTCTTTTCTTATCTTTTCTGTCTTCAACAATGGTAGCAAGGGTTGCGCGGAAGATGCACAGACTGGCCGATCAGCAACAGCGCGACTAATTGACGATTGCCCGCCCATCTGCCAGTTCTTGAGACATTTCGGTTAGGTAACAGGAATGGTTCTGGCAGTTTGTGGTTTGGGGTCTAGAACTCTGCAGCGGGTGCTGGGCAAGAAGAAGTCGAGAGTCCAGACGGCGGGAGAAGAAGCTCCTTTCAAGCGCCTGCCCTACGTATGCACGATGGGGTGTGCAGGTACGTACACCCTGCCAGACTGCGTGCTGGAATACGCAGCAGACTGATCAAGTACGTACAGTGCAGTCGAGTGCAGTCGCACGAAAGGGGTCGCCCTTGGCCGCACCTGCCGCATGAGCAGCTGCAGCTAGACGTGTCTGGGCGGTCCGGTGCAGTGGGCGTGCAGTGGGCAGAGTGGGCGGGCAGTGGGCAGAGTGGGCGGGCAGTGGGCAATAGCCACTCTTTCCCCTCCGACCTGGGGAAGAAAAGTCCAGAAATCAGGGGATCGAGTGGAAGAGATTGGACCCAGGGGCAGGGGACCACCCTCCATCAGCCATCATCAAGCTGCTGCACTACCGCAAACGCTAATCATCCCAGGGCAAGCACGGCCAATTCAACCGTTTTGGCGAGGCAGGCCCGAGACGAGACCTTGACTTGGGGCGTTGTGGGTGTGCTGGCCGGTGCGATGTGCCCCAAGTACCTCCGTACCTTCCCTCCCTTCTGCCCCTCTGGTCTCTGGTGGCCCTCCCCTCCTCCAATCCCTGAAGACGACATCCCTGCCTTTGAAGTATCCCGGCCACATTATAACCTTCGACCAGATTCAAGGTTGCTGCTGGACTGCAACACCTTTCTTGTCTTGCGTGTTGTTCTTTTGGGCATTGTATGCGCCTGCTTTATTGCCACTTATTCCCTCTCTCTACCTGCCTTCTTCTTTCTTGTCCCCTGGGATATTTCCAACTTCTTCCTGCTCGCTCGTTCTCCACGACCCAGCTTCGAAACATCCCATCCGCTCGCTGTTCACCTCCACGCCCTCTCGAGATAGTCTCCCACCACGGAGCTCCCCAAACGGCCCAATTCCTTGCACCTGCGATACCGGAATTATATCCCTTGGCATTGTTGCCGGAACCACCAGTTCCGACCTTTGTCTGCACCTCGTTGGAAACCACGAGCTTGCATCTGCACACCGTTGCCCCTCCACGGAGCTGAATACAACAAAATCAAGTCCAGAAGCGTCAGGACAACACATCCAAGATGAATATCACAAAGAAGTTCGACCGCGCCTTCCAATGGGCCGGCGAGAAGATGGGCTCAGAAGCCAGGACAAACATGTCGGATGACTTCAAGTCCCTGGAGACAGAGATGGCCCTCCGCTTCGACGGTATGGATTTCTTAGAGCTGCTCGCGTGACCAGTAACCAGTGACCAGTCACTATGTCACGAACTCGACCAGTGTGCTAACCATGTGTGTTCATCTACAGGAATGGTGAAGCTCCAATCCTCCATGAACGAGTATGTCAAATGGCTCTCCCGCCGTGCCGAGGGCATGGACCGCGAGAAGGGTGTGCCTGCAGCTATTCTAGGACGGTCGATGATAGCACATGGCGAGGATTTCGACAACGATTCCGAGTTTGGAAACTGCTTGATCGGTATGCTGAGCTCAGGAATCCAAGCGTACTAGGACTGCAGCTGACAACCTGAACAGCCATGGGCCGGGGCAACGACCGCGTCGCCAACATCCAGGAGCAATTTGCCGCCGACGCCAGCTCCTTCTGGCTCGAGTCACTCGAGAGATCGCTGGCGATGATGAAGGAGTATCAGGTGCGTTCCCCAAACAGCTCCCTGGACGTCCCTGCAGTAGTTGCTGACCGTTTTCCTTGGCAGGCTGCCCGCAAGAAGCTCGAATCTCGTCGACTAGCCCTCGATGCTTCCACAACCAAGATGCAGAAGGCCAAGCGAGATGACTTCCGTATTGAGGACGAGCTTCGTAGCGCCAAAGCCAAGTACGAAGAGTCGTCCGAGGACGTATACCGACGTATGCAAGACATCAAGGACGCAGAGGCCGACAGCATCCGTGACTTGACGCGGTTCCTCGACGCCGAACTCGATTACCATGAGCGGTGCGCCGAGGAACTCCGTCGCGTGCGGCAATCCTGGGTAGCAGGGGCGGCCGGAGGTGGCTCGCCCCACTCACGCCGCCCCTCAGGACGCAGCAGGTCCAACACCGCAGAGCAGTCGTCTTACGGCGGCTCACGGCTGGCGCTCAGCAGGACCAACAGCAATGTCTACGAAGACGAAGAGGCGGACGACTTCCCCTCTCACAACGCACGCGCACCCATCCGCTCGCAGTCTCGCATCAGTGTCAACAGTCAAGCATCCGACCGGCCAGAGATGCCCGCCCGGCCTGGTATTTCTAGGAGCAACACATACCAGAACGAACGCAACCTCGGCGCAAACCTGTCCCGCACGACTTCTGGAACATCGACGCCACTTAGAGAGGCCCCTACTCCACAGATGAACGTCGGCTCCCTTCGCGGCCAGCTGCGTCCCACTGGAAGCAGCAGGGCCTCCGCGATGGATGTCTTTGCGGACCATG
The DNA here is from genome assembly GCA_037177825.1 of Diaporthe sp. P3_1W. NCBI lineage: Eukaryota > Fungi > Ascomycota > Sordariomycetes > Diaporthales > Diaporthaceae > Diaporthe > Diaporthe sp. P3_1W. Next base: position 5,881,676 of record JBAFXB010000004.1, on the reverse strand, counting down.
ACGGTGACGACACTGGTAGCAGCGACACGGCGGACAGGAGCACGAGCCCCGCCACCAGTTACGGCAGCCTTAGCAGAACAAACACCGCCCCCAGCGTCGCCATCGGAAAGAAAGCCCCGCCACCGCCGCCACCCAGCAGGGCCAAGAAGCCCGCACCACCTGTGCCTATGCGCCGGGAGGTTGGATACTAGGACGAGGATGGCTTCAGGGAGACCCGAATTATTCATTTTTTGGAGGGGATAGAGGATTCACTGGATTACCAAATCCATGCATTGCGTTGGGGTCAAACTGATTGTGGGTGTGGTGGCACGGAGGTACGAAATTCATAGAGGGTCGGGGGCGTTGGGCGGGCAAACACGTACTCACGGATAGGATCGAAAGATGCCAGACATCTTTAGGGAGTCCAGAATATATCATGTTCAAAAATTGATTTCAACGGGCTTGAATTGCCCTGAAACAGCGACAAGGTTGGCCCTGCCCTTATGATGTTGGCGACGCACCCCCGAAGCATACATTGCACTTCTCGATAACACGGAAGTGAGATCAATAGTTCATATAGTATATCTTAAGACTGTACATTCCTACGTACCTTTATTGCCGCATCACTTACTGCTATTGGTTGCAGACTGTTTTGTAACTGTATATAAACGAGATTTGAGCGGCTGCCAACTATATACACTCTTAGTAGGTAGGTTGAACAATATCTTCTGATTTATAAGCAATTTACTACTATATCAGGTTAACATCTACATAGTCTGAAGTTAAAGGAGGCGGCTTGAGCTATTTCTCGAACCATGATACAACTTGCTTTGGGAGTAAAAGGTGAAATTGTACCAGAACTCGAAATGGAAACATGGTTCGATTTTTGATTCGATTCTCGGCTATCCCGCTTACACCTCCCCATATATGACATCTGTCCTGAGGGTGTATTTGGTTCCCTTCGTTACTTCTACCCCCTCATGATACATATCCCTCTGTTGGAATATCAACACGCTCCCTTTCTTCGGGTCTATGTCTAGCTTGTCTTCCTTTGGGTTCTCAAGGTCAATACCAAACCTCGTAGCCCCTCCCTCGATCTCGTCACCCTGGCCCCCGCCATTGAGATACACATGCACCGTCAAGAAGCTCTTCTCCGCCCTTTCGCCCTTGCCGATGTAATGCCCATCGCAGTGCGGGCTGAAGTACTGCCCCGGCTCGTACCTGAGGAAGCGCAGCGCGCTGTCCAGCCGGGCGATCTTCCACGTCTCCTTGTTTACCACAGCTGCCTGGCCGGTGATGTCAGGCGCATTGTTCAGGCTCGCGACCGCGGGTGGTATATGGGGCAGAATCCGGGCCAGAAGCGCGTCGGCCAGGGTTTTGGACTCGTGGATGATGCGGCCGCAGTCTCGCGACGCCAGGTCCACGAACTGGGCCCCGTTGTACGCCGTGACCGTGGCGGGCGGCCAGGTCTTGTTGTTGTCGCCGGCGGGCTGGACGACGGAGAGGAGGGCTGCGCATTCGGCGGGGGTGAACAGATCGTCGATCACCATGGCGAAGAAGTCCTCGTATAGCCCCAGCTTGGTCTTCTTGAAGTCGATCAGCCTTGCCGTTGCTGAGGGCGGGGCTGGGCCGCTCAGGATCTGTGATTCGACGGCCGTTGGGTTCTCTGCCAGTGTAGCCATGCTCATTTACTGTTGTTGGTTCTTGGTAGCTTTTGGGTGCCTGTTAAGGTTCCAGGGCTCTTTCAAGTGTTGATTTGCACGCAGTAATGTCAAGTATAGTTGGGCCGTTGCCTGACAGTATGCCGTCAGCCATTATGTTCCCGCTATTATACAGTGTGAGCAGGCAGCCACTTGTAGCACTGTCACTGTGCTGTGCTTCTGTGACTATTAATTTGAGAGAATGGTAATGCCTTCAGATCACCAACCGTGGCGCGGCGAGTCCGTTGAGGTACCAGTCTTGGATGTTGAGTTGGCATTGTCAATGCCGGCTGGGTCCGCATCCCCCGCGCCGCCATAGCTTCTTCCTTCCCGCTGCCTCGGCCCCGTCCGACTGAGGAATAGAAGGTCACCAAGGACAATCCGTCATACCTAACAAAGCAGAGTGTCTACAAGTACTACAGAACTATAGCGGATAACCAGGCGGCGGCTAATTAATATCAACTGGGGTATCAGGGTCACCGGGTCGGGAGATAACGCCAGGTTTGTAGCACGCAGGCTCCCTCCCATATAGAAATCATGTGGCTCCCAAAACCACATCATCTATATTACAGTTATAAAGCGCAACGAGCAAACAGGCTACTAGGTCAGCAAAAGCGTACACCAGAACAAGCTGAATCTCGCCTGTGTGTCCATTCAATGCGTGTGAGTCTATTCCAACATAATAGTCAGGAGGGAAATATTGGAAGCTTTCGATATGGAATTAAAGCAGGTTATCTCAGACGGAAGACTAGGGTACAAAAGCAACCGAAAATAGAAAGACACGTATTTCCCCTTCAAGTTGTCAGTCTGCTAATGGTTACCCAGGGTACGGACGAGGACGGAACAACTATAATAACCAAGAGAAACCTCATCATGGGTAAAAAAATCTCAAAAGAAGGTGGGGTTCTCCATGTAATCGCGAATCTTGTCCTGCGTCCACTTCCCAGTCGTCCCAATACTCGTCACCACGCCGGTGGTGCTGCCACCGCCGAGCAGCACGGAAAAGATGCCGCGGAGCGGGAAGTCACCCCACGACGGGACCCCGAGATCAAACGGCTCGGCGCTCCTGAATAGCGACTCGACGTCGTCGTGCGGGATGAGGTCGGAGGCGAGCTTGATGTCGAGCACGGCGGGGTGGATGTTCTGCAATTCGGAGCCGATGCCCGCATCACCAAAGATGTACGTGCCGCCCGTCCCCCAGTGGTCGGGCTCGAGCGAGTCGGTCGTGACGTCGGCGTCGCTGGTGGCGTGCGGGATGCGGCTGGCCGGGATCTGCCACGGCATCACGGGGACCTTGAGCTCCAGGGCGACGGAGCGCACGAAGTCGTAGAAGCGCGCCCACTCGCGCGGGCCGTAGCAGTACGAGTTGCCGTACCCCCGGATCGTGAAGTCGTCGGCCTCGTAGCGGTCGATGGCCAGAAAGTCGGGCGCGTACTCGCCCTCGTGCACGCCCAGCGCCCTGATGTAGTTGGCCGTGCTCTTGGCATTTGTTATGGAGACGGTGTTGTCGTTCTGGTCGTAGATCCACGCCGAGGTGCCGACTCCCCACAGGTTCGCCTGCCAGCCGAACGTCACCTTGGGGGCGACCGTCCTGATCAGCCAGTTGACCGCCTGGACATACCCGGCGAGTGTTTCGGTGACAGTCTCCGGGACGGCGGCGTTTACCTTATGGTGAGCCAGCGCTTTCTTGAGGGGCTCCACGACGGGCATGCTATAGGATGGCGCACGGCCTTCCTGTTGATTGGCTCCCAGGAAGTCCGGGTTGACGATATACCCGGCTGGGACCTCGTTATGCGACGCGTTGCTTGCCAGCTGCAGACTGAGGATCAGGTTGCCGAAGGAGTGCTCCAGCCGGGCGGCGCTCTGTAGGAGCTTTTCGCTGTCGCCGAGGCTGAGGTTGACCGTGTAGCTGATCATGACCGGCAGGACGGGCTGACCGTCCAGGTTCTTGGAGACCAGCGAGGCGAGGTCTACCGTCCTGGTGGTTGCCGGGTCTTTGTCCAGGTAAGCATCAGCGTCTCCGGCGCCGTCATTGCCCGCGTACTTGAACACGGACGTGACCTTGGCGGCTGTCAGGTCCTTGCCGTCGGGGTCGACGAGGTCGGATATGGCGCCGAAGCTGAGATAGTCGGGGAAACCCCGGACCGCCAACTTGGGCCCTCGCAAGATCTCCATGTCGATCTTGGGGGAACCACCGGATGCGACCTCAATCTCGTTAACCACATGTGCGCCATAGACGGTGCCGTCCTTGATGTAACCGGGCGCGCTGACTTTGTACCTGCCCGGTGCAACAGGGCCAAGCTTAATGGTCCCACTCTCGATGGGCACCTCCTTGGAATAGATGAACGCCGTCTGGTCTCGAGAGACGAGGCGAAGTGCGATGGACTCGTCCGAGGGCTCCAAGTCGGTGCTTACCTTGACAGGCAAGTCGACGAACGACGAAGTGTCAATGCCGGCCGACGAGATGTTGCCATTCTCGATGTCGACGTTGATCAGGGCGTTGGAGAGTCCCACTGGCTGCTGGCTGGTGTACTTGATATTGTTCAGAGTCAGCGTCGCGATGACAGTTGCGGTGCCCGATGGTGGCAGCCGTCGCACGCTGGTTGTGTAGTTGTTGGGACTGTCAAAGGCCTTGACCTCGTCACCGCCCACCTTGACCTGGACGTGAAGCTGCTCCTTATCCAGGGGAGGCGAGAGCTGGCCGACTTTGATGTCAAGGGATGAGAACTTCTGGGGAGTTCCGTAGGACACTGTCAGTGTGGTGGTGGCGTCTTGTTTGACAGTGATCTCTGTCGGTGAGACGGACGCGGTCGCAACAACAGTCTCATTCTCGTCGGTGAGATCGTCCACCTCGACCGTGTAATCACCAGTATCCACCTCGAAGGGCGTCGTCTTGCCAGGTGGAGCGAGGTGGGAGAGTGGCACACCACCTTTGAAGAGGGTGATGGTCTGCTGGGAGTTGGACAAGGCGCCATCTGGGGCATCCGGGATCACGGCCTCCACCGTGCCGCTGGGCAGCTTCTCCGCGTAAAGCTCGAATGATTCGGTGTACTCGGAAGCATTGCCTCTCAGGTCACCATTTATGCCCCAGGTCAAGGTGTCCGAGACGTTGAACTTGTACGGGCCCGCAATTGGGAGCTCAGCCGTGACGCCGACACTCTTGTCTGCCATTAGTTCCAACGTAAAGGTGGCGTCGACCTGCTGCCACGGACTGAGCAACGCAGTGAGTTGGGGGATACCTGTGCTGGGAGGAGCAAGGAACTTGACGTAGAGCTTGTCCTGGACGGTAACAGGGCTGCCATCTTCGTAACTGATGCCGTTCGTGATAAGAGTGCCGTAATACTCGCCGGGGCTGGGGCCGACAACAGTCTTGGACACAATTTTGGGCATATTGGCGACTTCCAGGTGGGAAAGACGGCAAAGCGAATAGTGAAGAAGCGTGGAGATTTCTCAAGGGCAAATTACTCGACTGTGAGATGTCTGAGACCGGCTGAAGCGGGTCAAGATTGAATCTGGGGGAAGTAGTTGGCTTGGGTTGATGGCTGGGACCTGATTGTTGAATGATCGAGGACACAATCCTCAATGGGGAACAACCTCGGGCTTTATATACTTCAGTCCTCGTCAGTGACCCAAGGGAAAGATGTGATGTCTCAGGCAGGTCTGAGGACGGTATGTCACGGGGAGCTTGATCTTAAGCGGTGTATTCTACGAATTCACTGGACCTTTGAGGCACAAAGTGTTCATTCGAGCTTGCAGGTTGACAAACTTAACCAAGATTGGCAGTTTGCAGTTGGTAGTCAACGCACAAGAGAAGTTACGAATAGTGTTTCTGAAGATCTAGGCCGATTTATCACAATGCTGTCGTGACAGCCATCGACCTCTTCCCGTGGTATGCAGCACTTCTCTAGCTACTGCTCGGTTCTGCGCTTCTAACAACCAAAGCTGCCAATCGTGGTCAACTAACTCGAGGGGCCGAGAGTCTTGAGCAAATTTCAATGTCTACAGGTCTTAGTGAAGCCGCCATTGGGCACGATGTTTGCATGACTTGGACGTAAGACGAGGCCAAAAACGCCACCCACGCAAGCCATGCAACCCAAAACTTGTCCTCCCCCGAATGTGGTAGCATATACGCCCAGATTTCAAGCACCCCTCAGAGGTGGCTTCAGAAATGCTTGGAGGGTGTCGATGGCGGCAAGCCCTCCCAAATGCCCCGATCCCCAAAGTAATCGCATGCATGAAAACACTCAGCCGTAGACACGAGCAATTGGAGCTACACTATTCCATCGATGCCAGGATAAGACGTCTTCTCATCAACAAAGAGATTTTCAAAACTATTTCCATGGTAGTAAACTGCTCGGTACATATCTGGCTATACAGACGACCACAGTCAGGACAATGGTCCCTACAAGTGTGCACAGCGGCGAGTTTTCCCTTAATCAGATCAAGACTATGAGTACCTATTAAATGAACTATTACTCGGCCATCAACAATAGCTGCGTATTCTCGAGACTGACCAAAAACCAATCGCTCAGATATAACAGACGCGGCCGCATCTGCGGTCTACCAGCGGGGTTGCTCATGAACCCTCATCACGATCGAAAGCTGAAGTCGAAACATGTGAACAGGCCTAAGCGACGGCACGAGATCACGCTTTCGGCAGGATGGCTCGAGGCCGACAATTCGGCCGCTGTTACACTCTCTGGGGAAAACTGGGCAAAAAGTGACAGGTCACAGACAACTCTCATCGTTGACACAGGTCCAATCTGCAGCTCTCTCAAATGAGCTGCCACTACCATCGTGGTTTTCCACCTAGGAAAAGGTGAGATCGCCGATCGAGGCTGGGCGCACAACGATACCGGTGAAGTGGCGGGTGAAATATGATCAAAAGCCGTCGCAAGGCAGGAGTCGCGCTCGTCTGCAGACATTGCGGAGGCTCTCCGCATGTGAAGTAAGTTTAGACCCATTTGTCGAGGCACATCTCGCCTGGCCTGTTGTGAAACAAATTGACGGCTTATAACTTGTCTGACCGGTTCTGATCTTCAAGGACTGCCAAGGGAAAGGCGTTTTTGTGCAAGTTCAAACTGCCAAACTGAACCCGACCGTTGATCAATCGTGAGCTGAAATCATGCATCAAGCCACGCGATCATCTCCGGGCCAGAGACTGCGGTCCAGCATCCCGCATCACAGGCGGCTCGGACTGGACTTTTACTTACTCGTAAAGCTAACTGGTAGCTTTCGTGAAGGTCTTTGCCAACCATTGATTGCTCATCGTAACTTTATTCCCCCTGCTTGTGGTACTTCTTCCCCACCACGCATCGGATATCTGGACAGCGGAGACACAGCCACTTACATAAAAGAAACAACCCATGGCCTAGCAGTGATTTTGCAGCATCTGGTTCGATACAGATCGAAGTCAGCACAACGAAATAGCATTTGTCGACCTGCAGTCCACGTCCGTGAAGCAACTATTTATATCTCGGGGCTACCTGGGTTTCTTTGAGCGCACCAGGCATGTACATCGCAGCGGCTGTCCGGCGATAGTGACACAGGATGAAGGCCCCGTAAACAAGTCCAGAGATGGATATAAGAAGGATGAGTAGGAAAAGCAGAAGGGAAAAGTGGAAATTTTGAGGAAATTGTATGAATCCCGGCAATAACAAGGGAAGTGAACGCAACCACCATCTAACTTTGTAGTACAAGTGATTTCCCGGGGTCTATAAAAGATCCTCGGAGAATGTTTCAACCAGCAGTTGCCAGGACAGATAGAGAATGTAATTTTAAAATTACTGCTATTACTAGTAGAAGCGACTACAATTAAACAAAGTTACTTTTTTTCCCCCTCCGCTTCTCCTCACAGAGCGACAGGTTGCGAGAGAGTAAAAGACACGGGTGACCCCGACAGCTCCACCCAAATTGTCAACGGATCCGACCCAATCTGCTCGGTTGCGAACCCATGGGTGTCCGTCACGGATCCCGGAACGGTGACCGGGATAGACGAGCCGCAGGTATTTCCGCTGGCTGTGACTGTGACGCCGGTGATGCTGCCGGAGGTGACGTCGTACGTGAGCCCGTAGGAGCAGGCGTCACGGGCCATGCGGTTCGCGAACTGGGCGGAGAACTGTGATGAGAAAAGAGGATTTGTTAGTGTATTGCGTCTCATGATGGAGATCGAGTGGTGGTTAGGCAGCATTGCGTGGGACGAGACAGATGGGGTGGTGTATGGAGAAAAGTCACAAAACAGGGTACATACGTCTACTTGCTGCAAGGTGATGATGGGCCATTCCAAGAGACGGACGTATTCTTGAACGACAGTCTCCACCCAGGCCTGGAAAATGCCGATATTAGAAGCAACGCCGTTGATTGTTGTCGTACCAAGTCCCGTCGTCCTGAGGTTAGCCTGGTGGAACATGAAAGCATCATGATAAAGTCCCGTCAGATACCGCATGGTGTCGGCCTTTTCCGCTGCCAGGAGGTCGTTGAACGTGCCACTGCCGGCCGACGTAGCAATCCATTCCTGCGTTGTGCAGTCACTCGTGTCACAGTTGAAGTATATCCTCGTCGGCCACCGACCGTTAACCTGGATGCCGGCATATCCGTCAGCAGCCTCCTGGGTGATGTAGGGCCACATGTCGTTTTGCTGATTGCGGAGCACGGGTCTGCTGTTGTCTCCAACACACTGGACAAGACCCGCGTCGTGCCATGCTCGCAGGGCGTCTCCATTGTGCAGGCCGGTGATAGCCGGTGGAATGAGGCCGTTCGCGGTGAAGTTGCCCGAGGCAATCCCAGACTGTGCGAGCCAGGCCTGGTTAAATTCAATTTCCTTGAGGACGTCTGCGTATGTGGCGTTGTCTTGGTTTTCGTGCGTGAAAGTATGGCTGATGGTGTTGAAATTGTGGACATTCGTGTCGAACCATGTCTTCAAAGGGTCGAGGTTCAAGCAGTCCACAGAGTAGTTGTACGTTGTTGGCGTGGTCGGCCAGAGGTCTGTGCCCGTTCCTATCGGCTTCTTGAACTCCAACGCGGTGTCGGGCTGGTCACCATACTCGATGGAGTCGGGCGAACATGTTTGAAGCCCTGCATCGGTAGCTTCGGCCTGTTCGATGTTGCCATTACCGTTGAACCCGATTTCCACGGACCAGTTGCTCCCTGCAGGCATAATGGCGCGAACCGAAGGTAGCCAGCTGACAATTCCCGTCAGGTCGTCCGGTGTAACACGATAGGTCGTACCATTGGGGGAATACAAGTCCGTCTCGAGGAACATGTCATCAATCTGAGTGTTCAGGTTGACACGACGGTAACCTGCGTATAAGCCCCTCGTAAGCCAGGTAATGTAGGCATGCTGAAGGAATGACGAGGTCGCCGACCAGTTCTGTGAGAAATCAATGAAGAAGACCATCTGCTGTCGGCCAGATTCGAAGTTGTTGATGACGGCGGCAGTGCTGTTGGTTGTAAAGCTGCCGTCGCTTGCGGACCCAAATTCCGCAATGGCAGTCGTGGTCGTCGTGTTCGAAATGGTAGATGGGTAATGGTACAAGCCTGCCGTTTCCAGCTCAGCGTTTGCCTTCAAACCAGCTTGCGAAAATGCACTCGTGTCGGTCAGGTAGATAGATTGCGAGACGCTGGTGTTGCAGCAGCCGCTTGAGGCGACCACTCCCGCGTCAAGAGTGGGAAATATGCCATATTGGACCATGCGGACTCCGTACGCGATTTGGTATTCGTATAAGGCGTTCCATTGATCACTAGTGAGAGCACTCGAATAGTTGTTGGCACTGTACTCGTAGAGGACGCCAGATGCAACGATGATACCGCCGTAGTTACCACCGGTAGAGGAGCTCAGCGTTGGCAGAGAAACCCCGGTCTGTGGGACAATGAGGCTTTGGTGTGGGATGCCGTAGCCATTTAATCCCTGCGCGGCAACAGTTGCTGTTGTGGCATCTGTTGCGATGACAAGAATGGTTGAGGCAACACTGCCGCTGAAAGTTGTGTAGGTATTGGTTGTATTGGAGGTTTGCTGCGCAAAAGATCCTTGCAGAATAGACAGGAAAGGAAGCAAAAGCGATGGACGGGCTTGGAAAAACATCATGATGGAGAGGTTCTACCAGCGGATGACGAAAACGAACGAAGCTGGGTCGGAGAAGAACATACGGCAAAGAGAGAATGGAACAGAGGTGAATGATAAAAGTGTTGATCTACCGGGTATAATGGAAATACCCGCCACAATATATAATCATACCCAAGGGGACATCGTGACGATGGGTAAGCATGCACGCGCCGCCATTTGGAAAAGCCCTGCAGCAAGACACGAGAGTTGAACACCACATCGAACAAGGGGGCCCCTGGCATCAGAGCTCGTGAAAGATTTTAGCGAGAAGCTTAGAAAAGCTTGTTCGGACGGCTACACGGCAAGCCGCAGGATGTTCTGGGTGTGCCGTCAGTCCGCGCTCACGATTTCCCCTGGAACACAGCATCCCATGTAGGGGATGGATCCAGCCGCTCAGATTTTGGGAGATCACCGCGGGCGGGCCATTGATTCTCTGCATATGCAACCTGGAAATCGGATTGAACCTACTGGGCGGAACGGCACGGAAGCGCCAAGACCGCTACCTGGCTAACCCGGTAACGGCAAGGCCTTTCTTTTTTTAATTGTTTTCCCTATTAGGCGGATCGGTGCAACACGCTTTCTTCAAGGGACGCGTCATCGGCAAGTCGGCACATGGCTCGGTGCCCGGAGGTTGCTATTTGATGATCATTGCATGTAATAAAGGGGGTCAGGGCAGTATGGAAGAAATGATCGATGATGCACAATAGAGGGGGGGTTACATTTAAATTCGAGACCTGCAGGCCCTGCCTCCCGCCTGCCTACTCAAGTACCGTGCCCCCTACCCCCGCACGACAACAATTAGCCCAGCCTCCGAGAACACATCACACCTCCTGGATAGAGACATTCGCAACATGTATGACGCCTTGGGCAGTTCTGAACTATCTCCAGTCATACATACCTCAAGTGTCGAGCCGGAATGGAGTTGCCAGCCCAGCGTTTCTCACGATTACGTCTTGCGAAATTGGCACGGATGGCGGTATGCATACTCGATATGCTGTGCCACCCTCCGCTACCACCGAAAGCACAGCATCCTTGCTCTAAGCTAGTCACGACATCTCTGACCACGCCTGAGCGTTCAGTACGAGCTGCTGCATGCCAGCATAAAGCCTGCAAGAATGGAAATTGAGCTCACATGCTTAGCTAATCTTTTTAAAGTGCGATCAGCTTGTAACCTTGGTTGGCATTATTGGAACTTTAAAGAGCTTAAGTGGATTATGATTATCTTAGATCAATACTCATACTACTTAAATCTGAACCAACTTAATATGGTACTTTAGCGTCACTATAAGCTGAAAATGAAGGGCCGGCCAAAAGGATGGTTCATTCATATAAGAGACGCTCACCAAAGTTGAGTGATAAGTGATTCAGATTCCCGCACAAATGTTGAGTTTCCAGTGTAGAATGCCCCTGAGGGCCTGAGGGGAAATATGTCCTGTAGGTGCCGAGGAAATGGGAAGGTAGGCCCGGACAGACTGCGTGTGTAGTACTTGCTTGGTTGTTGAAAGAGGCCGACAATTGTTTCTTTGACTCTACACTGTCCAAGTTCCCAAGCATTGTGACCAATATGACGAGACTTTTGATTCCCTAGATGGGTAGCAGAGGAGACAGGCTCATCAAAAGCAGGTTCATGTGTGTTCAGAGGGCGACGATCCTTTATCTGAGGCTTAGTGGTGTCACAGGAGTTTTCCAAGAGAGAAGTAGCTAGCTAGCCGATATCATCACCAGTCGAGGATTCTCTGCAGTGTGATTGCGTGAAAGACTACCTCATAAGCAGCCGGCAATTCATCGAATCTAGGCACTTTATCGCAGTCCGATTCTGACCTTACAACTATTCTGGAACCAGGGCAGCTAAGCAAAAGGGGCGACTACAGAAGTAGCCGCGTATTGGTTCTGGCCCACGGACAGGATGGTCGTCTTTGTGGACTCTGGAGACTGTACTTTGTCACTGTGAGAGGTTTGCCGTTTGTGGGTTTTTGAGCTTTCGGTGCAACATAGCCTTTGTCACCGGAAGAGGTCTTGGCCAGATCAAATGCACGTCTAGGAGAACACAACAAGTCTGCGGTGAAATGTAACAAGGCGTTGTTCAATACAATAGCTTTGTTCGAACAATGGCATTGTCTACCAGGACAACCAAACTAGATACTTGAGAACAGGATATATCAATATGACCGGAAACGCCGTCCTCGACTTCAAGAATTTCCTAAATCTGCACAGAGAAATCTGCATTCACACATCAACATACACCGACTGATTCACAAGCAACTTCATCATGACAACCTCAGCGTCTACCCAACTCGACCTGAAGAGGACGACCTTTGTCCTTTCTCCGGAAGAGAGAGCCCTCGGCTCGACTCTCGAGAACGACTTGCATCCGTTGTATCAGCGCTTCAATTTCAAGGCAAGCGCTTTGACCTATGATACAACTGGAGAGGAAGCTGGTGAGCCTTTCCTAGAAGCGAGAGTGTACGAGAGGATGATCCCTGCTTTCCGTCTTGCATCGCTCTTGCTCGACTTTAGCCTTCCCTTCATCACCAAGGTCTATTGTGCGGATCTCGTCTTTGTTGGCCAACTGTACGCCTTCAGTCCTGTGTACGAGTGTACAGATGCGGACATCCAGGGCGTCCGTGATCTCCTTGTGGAGTGGGCTGACAGAACACGTTTTTACACCAGGACCCCGGACCCTCCGCTTGGACCAGACGGGGTTACCTTCGAGGCAATCTCAGAGGTAAGGACTGGAGGAAGACCGTTTCCAACCCCGGCCAATTCCCTCATCAGCATCAAGCTGAGAACCATCGAGTTTTTTAGCCAGGAGAACTACGATGAGATCGACACAGAGACCAAAACATCCATGCTTGTGCAGCTGGCCTTCGTCCTGGTTCACGAGCAGGCCCACGCGGTCTTTTGCCACCGATGGGCCGAGGACCCTGACTTGGAGCAGGACGAGCGAGCCTTCATCTCTCGTGTCACCCCGAGAGAGCCCATGTATCACATGCACATGGACCCTCGCTACTATGAACTTGGGTTCGCCCTGCAGGCGTGGATCCACGGGGGTAGCATTTTCAGCCGCGGCAAAGACCTCATCTTTGTTCAATACCCCGGAGATGTGCTTAGTGAGAGCACCGTCGCACAGGGGTACCCGTTCCGTGGCAACTTGTTGAGCCGCGAGTTCTGGCAGGCGGTCCGAGGCGCTCAGAGGCCGTCGACGCACTGGCACGGCGACGAACTCCCTGTGGGATGGCTCGGAAAGGCTATGGCGGATTGGCAGGTCGAGCGGGGTGAGTGATCGTAACTCACCCCGGACTTTAGCGGGATCCCCTTAGATGCGAATAAGGCATTCAAGATCAGGTAGGTGCAAACTCATTACGATAGGTAGCCATATAGCTTTGCTTCCCAATAATAACCCGTATTCGCCAGGACTAACTCAGTATTAGCGAGATGGTTAAGACGAGTACGGGAGAGAACAAGGAGACACGCACTCGCTGGATGGGCTCAGACGCCGAAGATAGCCCTCGAGGGGGCGCGGGACGTTTCCGTGAACATAGTCAGAGGAAGGAGTTGCGGATGGTGATATCACAAGTCTAGCCCTTTTCACAGTCCACAATGCTAACTGATCTCTCGCAGGACTTGGCCGACGAAGACTGCGATCTTGAGGTCGACACCTCAGACGAGGAAGATGAGAATTCCCTTGAAACGACCCGCAAACGCGGTCAACTACTCCGTCCCCCAACCAAGCCGGCCTCGTGAACCTCCCGCCCGTTTCGCCCAGCTCCTGCCCAGACACCAGTACCGCCCACCAACGGTAACTGCACCTACGCGGGCCAATGTATATTCACACCACACCTACCGTTACGTGACCATCCAAGATTCGAAACCTAGATCGTATTTTCGGAATACTCTAGGATTATACCAGCGCCATGACACACTGCAGTGAATACTGTCCACATTATTCAAACGCATGCCTATCATATCACAAACATAGACCTGGTGTTCTATCTTAAGGACTAACTTGTCCATCAAACAATCCGCCACTCGTACTCTTCCATCTCCTCAAGTGTCCTATCCAAAGGGATGTCCATAGATCCAACGCGTTTATAATCACTCCCAGAACTGGCAAGAAGAAGGCCCCGATAAAAAACGATGTCATCCTGAGTGACAAGAATGGGAAAAAAAAGCACACAATCGGACACGTCTTCTTCGGTGTCGAAGCTAATATCTGGACCATCGGATGTAAATCCGCCTTCGTCCACACCGCAATCTATAGAATCCCCTTGAACCGTTCCGAATCCTTTCACCCGCCATGTGACCACTGCACCTCTCTCATCCCATTCTTCCGTTGATTTCTCCAGCCACACCCGTACCGGCTTTCCTTTCAGTGTCAGGAAACCGTCTTCGACCTGACCAGTATCGTCATTGGTCAACGGCATTACCTCCACAGATGATACTGACGCTACCTGAACTTCATTGCCGGAAGAATATGAATATGTAGAAAGTTCCGAGTACACAGTTGAATCAACCGACGCCCAAGACCAAGAAGGAGCACGGTACTGTCGTGAACGATGTTTCTGCGCCGTTTCGTCCGATACCCACCACAAGAGACATTGTGGCAGCCACAGGCCCCACATACCTGCGAAATAGTCAGTTGGCTTGCCAAGACCTTCCAAGTGCCTCTTCATGTCTTTGACTATTGCCGAAATAGCCACCAATTTGTCTCCCTCGTGGCTAAGCTTGCAGCTAGTGTAAAGGCGCAGAATCTGAAGCCACTCGTCTCCTAGGGCGGCTGTTGGGTCCGTTTGTAATAGTGTATCCTCCCCAATCAGGGCTTTCCATGTAGTCCGAAGCTCAGAGGCATTCTCGAAGCCTTTGTACCACGCAGCCTCGGCGCGCCGCCACTCGTACTCTGGTTGGGTTTCGCTCCGAAATTCCTGGTTGCATTCCCAATAAATCTGGTTCTTCCCAAAGTGAAGAGTTCTTGGCGCCAGAAGCCGTTCTTGAACAACCCATGCGCGGCTTGTCAAGACCTCCCGTGAAAAGGCGATGTTCCAAGCGTGATGGTCTTTCCTGAAGCTTGTGTACAGCTTAGGCTGACTTACTCCATCTTTAGAAAAGTTGAGAATTGACGGTTTTACTACTTCGACATCCCGAGTAAAGAAGCATCCCCCGTCGTCGTCGGTAGCACTCAACGCTGAGATACACATGAACGAGTTTCTGTAAACCTTGTGCATCATAGACGCCTCTTTTTGCCAGTCTTCTGTTGAATCTTGATATATGCAAAAGCGGTCTATCCATAGGTATTGCAGATTAAGTCGTTGGACGATGGTAAAAGCGTCTCGAAAGGTCTTAGGGAGTAAGGCGACCGGCTGCTGCTTACGCAAGGCGGCGTCATTATCCCTGTTGAGAATGAGGTGCGAGGCCCAGCTTTTAGACCCCCAGCAATGACTCAATGCCGCATAACGCGATCCGGGTTCCACGTCGTTCTGCGACACCAGCTGGAATGTGTTGTTTGCGGCATGTAGCTTGAGTAGCCGTGTTGGAACCCAACTAGATTTGGAGGTGATGACACAAGCCTCATGTGTTGCAACACAATTGGACAACCACCACTCAACTATATTCCATGTCGCAGGGTCCTCCGTTGAGTCTGTGAGATTGCTGTGTAGGGACTGCGTACGCCCTTCCAGTGAATCGTTAGCGATATTTATGGCAGAAGATCTTTGATTGCTTGAAAATAACTCACTGGAGTATGGCGCGAAGGGTTCTTCTTGGTATATGCCACCGTCGTGGTTGATGAGCATCAGGAATTCCGTCCCGTCTTCTTTGTCCCCGAACAATACGCCAAAAGTATTGAAATAGCCGAACCGATCCAAACTTCCCACATCTTTATCGTCCAAACTAGAACAGACAACGCAGCCATGTCTTTTCGACTGCTCGAGTGACTCTTTAGATGCATGGTGTCCATATATGAGTCTTTCCACGTCCGAAAGAACTTGTTCGCCGACTTTCCAGATCGGCCGGAGGCCAAGCCGTGGGGTCTTAGAAGGATCCCAAATTCCTTCCAGCCCATTGCAGCAGACCGTACAAAGCATTTTGTAAGAGTGGGGTGATTGCCGGTCAACACCTTTGCAGATTTGCACGGGCCCGGAAAAGAGGACAGAGAAAGAATGTCACTGTACAGATGAGGTAGGCTTGTTTGAAAATGTCAAACCCGTCACAATCGCTTGAGTCGACTCGTCGTCAATGTGCGGAAAAGCCCTTCGTTGCGTGAGGAACTTGTTTTTCCTAGACTGGGCAATGTGCCCAGCGGACCAAAAGAGGGGTTTAGAATGTCTCGGGACACAGCCTCGGGCGTGGTCAGCCATCTACGCCATCCTGTCAGCTCGGTTACACGCGTGAAGGGGCTCAAGCCTCAATGCCTACTTTCCGTTGGACAATTTTCCTGTTTTACAGCTCTTGGTAGTTTGATAGGCTCCTAAGGTATGTGTCCCGACGCCCCTTCCTGCAAAGCCGCTCGATACGGCACAGGCTGATATCTCAAGTTGCTTTTTCTTAGGCAGCAATGCAATCGTTGTGTTACCGTAGATCCCTATCCTATTTTAGTTCGGCCCTTCTGGGCACAATTGGCAAACTCAATCATCGGTAGAGGTCGGCAGGAATGTGTCGGGATCGGAAGGGGATAGATTAATTTAAAAGAATTCAGAGATTCATACCAGTAAAAACGGCGGTTTTACCAGGCACGACCCACCCATACAGACTAGATATTAACCCTAGTATAACATTAACACCCTACTATTAAATTAATATAGAAAAATATTAAATTAATTTTAATAATAATCTTAAATACTATTACCTTATTATTATACCTTAAGATTAAAATAATTTAGCATTTATATTATTATTATAATATTAAAAAAATAAAATCTAAATAATTAAATATTATTTCTAATACTAAATTAATTAATATTAATAAGTATTTAATTAATTTAATATAATATTAATATAAGATAGTTATATTAAGGTTAGTAGTAATAAAGGCTATATAGGTTATGCATTATAATGATATTAGGGGAGGTTATATGATGAGAGTAGTCTATGCCTAGTAAAACTGCCATTTTTACTAGTACGAATCTCTGAATTCATTTGAAAATGTTTCTGTGACATGCAAAAGGTAGCTGCCACTGCGCGGTTTTCTAGCTATCCTTCGTGCTGGTTTATCTTTCAATAATCAAAAGACTTTATTCGCAACCCTGGACCTTTCACTTCTTAATTTGCATTACTTCCATAACATAGACACAACGGCATTTCAATATTTCTATTTCTCTCTATACGTGAGGTTAGTATCGAAATCCTCCGGCTAAGTTCTAAGCCTATACATTAGAATACTATGTCAGATGAGTATAGTCCCTTAGAATAGTCAACAACTATGCAAGGGTTAATTTCTAGACCTGTTCCTCCTGTCTTTGCGCTCGTCAGGATGACTGCTGCGTTTCAGGGCTGGACTGCTTAAAGGGTAAAGCTTCTCGGGGTTTTGTTGGCAGTGAAAGGAAGTGTTTCCATAATGCCTTGGTTTTAGAGTTAGTACTACTAGTCAAAGTAGGACAAACTTCGGCTGAAAAAGACTGGGAAACGAGAGTGATTACACTGCTATGAATTGCACTTCTGCGAATGGTTGTTATTCATATTTATATAATAATAATAAACGTATAGAACATCTGCCGTCCCGTCTAACAAGTATGCCTGGACTTTGAGCTCCTGTGTTGCAAAAGCTCAACAGCCTGACCCTAAGAGAAAGGGATATGCTTGTGGGCATTTGTGCAGACACAGTGAGGATGAGGGGTTCGCGTATCACGTGTGGATCGCTGTATGTGGAAAACGAAAGTATCCCCCCCCTGTCGTTTTAACTCGCGCTCCCCCCTCCGCTCTTAAAATCTTAATTTTAAAATCTAATTATAAATTATTATAACTTTATAATATAATTTAATATTAAGCTATATAATATATTTTTATAATTTTTATAATATACTTTATTATATTAAAATATATATTATATTATTATATTAAGTTATATATTTATATATAATTAATATAATGATAATAAGCTTTTTAATATTAATTTATAATTTTTATATATAATATAATATTAGCTTTATATAATAAAACCTTGTATATAATTAAATATTAAAGTTTTAATATTTTTTAAAAAACTTTAAAATCTTATTTATTAATATAATATTATAATAATAAAATAAAATTTATTTTAATAAATATATTAATAAAAAGGTTATTTAATATTTAATTTTTTAAAAATAATTATATTATAAATAATTTAAATAATATTAAAAATATAATATATTTAAAACTTTATTATTATTC
This sequence comes from Diaporthe sp. P3_1W, assembly GCA_037177825.1. Classification (NCBI taxonomy): domain Eukaryota; kingdom Fungi; phylum Ascomycota; class Sordariomycetes; order Diaporthales; family Diaporthaceae; genus Diaporthe; species Diaporthe sp. P3_1W. The sequence goes on along the minus strand of JBAFXB010000004.1, from coordinate 5,863,532 downwards.
TTTATAAAATAAATAATTTTATTTTTAATTTATATATATATATATAATAAATAATATATATATTATAAATATAATAAATTTAAAATTAAAGAAATATTATTAATTCTTTAAAAATATAAATAAACTTTATAAGTTAATAAAATAAGCTTAAATAAATTTATTATATAATAAAAATAAATTATATAATAAAATAAAAAGATAATTAAAATAATTAAAATAATACTTTATTTTAAATAATTTAATATTCTTATTATTTTAAATAAATAATATTTTAAATAAATTATTAAAAGTAATATCTTTATTATTTTAATTAAAAAGTTAAATTATATAAATTATATTTATTCTTAAGAAATAATATTAATTTAAAATAAACTTTTAATAATTAATTTAAATAATTACTTTAATTAATTATCAAGCTTTTAATTTATTAATAATATATAATATTTAAAATATTATTATTTTAAATATTCGTTAAATATAAATTTATTTATTTAATTTATTAATTAAAGATTAATTATAATTATTATATTTTAATTACTTTTATTTAAATATTTAATATAAATCTTAAATAATATTTTATATAATTATTATTTTTATTTTAATATATTCTTTTAATTATATTTAAAAGAATCTTTAATAAAAATTAAATAATTATTATAAATATAATTTATAATTAAATAAAAAAGGTTTTTTTAATTATTAAAGTTATTATTATTAATAATAATAATAAAATTATTTTTTATCTTTTAAGCTTTATAAAAAAATAAATATAAAGATTTGTTTTCTTTATATTTTATTTTATAATTAATATTTTTAAATTATAATAATTCTTTCTTTTTTAATTAATAATTATTTTAATTATTAATTAATATAATTTATATAAATATTTTATATATATAATTATATAAATCTTTATTTTAATATATTTATTATTTATAATATTAATTTATTTTTTTTAATTTTTATTTTTTTTAATATAAGACTTTTTATTTATTATATTTTATATTATTATAATATAATTATTTTATATTTATTTAAATATTAAAATATATATATATATTATAAAAACCTTTATTATTTAAAAGCTTATAAAAAAATAATATTATATATATATTATAATATATATTTATTTATTATTATTTAAAACTACTTTATTTAATTAATATTAATAGCTTTTTTAAAATATTTTCATAAGCTTCTTTTTATTTAAAGCTTTTTTAAATTTATAATATTTATAATATTTTCTTTTTTATAATTATTATTTCATATTTCTTTTTATTATTTTAATTCTTTTATTATTTTTCTTAATTATTTCTTTATAATACTTTTTTTAAAAAGCTTTTTATTAATTATTATATTATTTTAAATATTATTAAATTTATAATAAATATATTTAAATTATTTAAAAAATATTATTTTATATCTTTATTTATTATAATTATAATTATTAATATAAAATATATTTTATAATCTTTTTTACTTTATTTAATTAATAATTATATTTATATATTTATTCTTTTATAAATAATATTAATTATTTTAATAAAGTTAAGTTATTTATTTTTTTAAATTTAAATAAGTTTATTAAATTATATTAAATATTAATATATTTTTAATAATACCTTTTTTAATAATTTAAAATATTTATATTTTTCTTTTATAATAATAAATATAAATTTAACTTTAATATTAACTTTATAAATATATTTAATTTTAATTTTAAAAAAATTTCTTATTTTTTTTATTTAATAAAAATATTTTCTTTATAAAAATTATTTTTAAAACTTTTAAAATATTTAAATAACTTTTTAATAAAATTAAATTTAAAAAGGTTATTTTTAATAATTATAGTAATATTTTATAATAATAATTTAATATATTAAAAATTAAATATTAAATTATTTATAATATTTTAATTAAAGGTAAAAATTTAAATATTAATTATATTATTATATATATTTTAAATACCTTATAAAATTATTATATTATATTTTTTAATAAAGAAAAAAAAAAGAAAATATATTTTAAATAATTATTAAATACTTTAATTTATTTATTTAATAATTTTAATATATAATATAAAAATTAATTAATTAAATTAAATATATTTATTTTAATTTAATTTATCTTTATTATATTAATTTTTATTTTATTTTTATTATTTATTATTTATTATTATTAATATATATATTATATCTTTTTATATTTTATAATTATATTATTTATATAAATTATATTATTTTTTTAATTTATTTATTATATTTAATAAGCTATTTATTTTTAATTAAATAATAAATTCTTTTATTTATTTATATTAATATATATTAAATCTTTTCAAAAACCTTTATTAAATAAATTATTATTATAATTAATATTTAACTTTAAAGTTAATATTAATAAAAATTAAAATAATAAATAATTCTTTTAATAATTATTTATAATTATTTTATAAACTTATTATAAAGTTATTTTTTTTAAAAAAAATATAATATTTATAATAAAATAAATAATATAAAAAAATATAATAATATTATATTTATTTAAGTTTATTTTTTAATTATTAATAATTAAAAAAAGTTTAAAAAAATGAAAAAAGATAATAAATAAATATATTAAGCTATTTAAGACTTTATATATAAGCTAAAGATTAAAAGATAATAAAAAAACTAAGTAAATAATAATTAAATTAATAAATAATTAATTTAAAAAATATAATATAGCTAAAGCTTTTATAAAATAAGGTTTATAAATATATATATATTATATATAACTTTATTTAATTAGAAATAATTATTATGGAAATAGTTAGTATTCTGTGTTTTTGTTGTTTTGCAGCGGAGGGGGGAGCGCGAGTCAAAAAGATAAGGGGGGGGGGCACTTTCGTTGTCCACAAACAGCGGCTGATGCATATAACGGCGTCTAGTACTATTCCAGTAATTGAACAGGAGCAGCGCGTGGGAGGATTCAAGGCAGCAGGATGACCAAACATATACGTGAGGGGAATTGATACATCATTAAGAATTTGAACCATTCGGAGTCCTAAAACATCCGTTGCTTACCCGCTACTGGACCGGTCCCCGTCTGCGTAGACTATATAGCTATTCAGTGAACTGCACCACGAAGCCAGCCTTGCTTATTGGTCGTCCATAGACATGTTCCTTTCCTTTGATTACACAGTTGCACGAGACTAGAGCAAATCAACGAGAACTTGACAATCTACATGGCATCAAACCAGGAAACGTACCTGGAAGCCTCGGACAGGGAGTCGATATTTAAGAAACATGCCTTTCCGGAGCACACAGTGGACCTAGGCGAAGTCCGCATGAACTACGCAGTCTCGGGCTCGGATTCCAACCCAGCTATCCTGCTCATCCCGGCGCAGGCCGAATCGTGGTGGGGATACGAGGACGCTATGCGCCTGCTATCAGAGTCGTACCAGGTGTACGCCGTCGACCTCCGCGGCCAGGGGAGAACGACGTGGACGCCCGGGCGGTACAGCCTGGACAACTTGGGCAACGACCTCGTCAAATTCATCGACCTGGTCATCAAGCGGCCCGTCATCGTCAGCGGGCTGTCGTCCGGCGGTGTCTTGTCCGCGTGGCTGTCAGCGTTTGCAAAGCCCGGGCAGGTGCTCGCTTGCGTGTACGAGGACCCGCCGCTGTTCGCGTCCGAGCTCACCCCAGCCGTCGGGCACAGCATCCGGCAGACGATTGCCGGTCCGATATTCAAGATCTGGCACAAGTGGCTGGGCGCGCAGTGGTCCGTTGGGAACACGGACGGGATGAACCAGGCCATGGCCCATGAGCTGCCGGGCTGGATCAGCAGGGCGATGACGACCATGCTGGCCGAGATCAAGATCGGGCCCGTGCCGCCCGAGCTGAGGGAATACGACCCGGAGTGGGCGGAAGTTTTCTCGAGCGGGCGCTTGGCTGCTGGGTGCGACCACGGCAACATGCTGAGGCACGTCAAGGTCCCCGTGCTCTTCACGCACCATTACCGCAAGGTTGATCCAGAGTCTGGTGGCCTCGCGGGGGCCATCAGCGACGAGCAGGCCGAGCATGTCAAGAGGCTCGTCGAGGGCGGCGGTAACTCGTTCACGTACAAGAGCTTCCCCCAGATGCCGCACTCGATGCACGAGCACGACCCGGCGTGCTATGTCGCCACGGTCACTGCTTGGCTGGAGGAGAGGGCACTTGGTAAGGCACTGAGGCCATCCACTGATTAGCTAGCCACAAAGGGTAGAAATGGCGAACATCCAATATCATACACCCTTTCTCCTTCCCGGCCTTGGTGATGTGTTCTAGTCTCTGTCACTGGCTCAGCGCTTGAGAAGCGACAAGTCAAGGTCACGAGCACATGGAAAGGCGCAACTATACATTATACTGGATAGATGTTCAAATCCAATGTATCCAAACCTGAGCTGTGTTGGCCTGTCTCGGGACGACGAGTCGTGGAAGCACACAACCGTTTCCTTGCTGTCTCCTTGCCAGCCTTGACTGTGTTGCCTGTGGCAATATATCGTGACAAGACTCATTGGGCAAGCAGGCACTTTACAGGTAAATGCACTTCAAGGTCGCTTGTTGACTTTGTTGACTGGTCCAATGGCATCGTGTTGGATGTGGTCAATCGGTCCAGTCGTTCGTTGAAGTCTTGAGAAGCCGATGCTTTTCTCTTGATGACCGCGTCTTGCAGCCGAGAACGCAGAGTCTGTTGGAAGAAGACACGATTTGCAAGCTGGAGAGGACGGAAAAGGGTGGTTCAACTATCACCGACGTGCCTTATTGTTCGTTACAATTGGAAAGCCCATGTGCCTGCAGCATGAGCGAGCGTGAAGGAAGCGGGAGATGGTGGGGCTTGGACCTGGACCTCCTCAACCCCTGCTTGCCTCCTAACGGATCCCTGCCACTGGCACCTGCAGGGGAGCTCCATCCCGGCAACAGCTCCAAATGTGCACCCCAGACTCGTAAAGTTGTTGACTTGATGATTTCAGTTTGGCATTGCTCCCTCAACCTGACACTGTCGAGCTCCAAATTCGTCAGAAACAAACACCGACCAGCGACCTGTCGATCTGCCACGATACTGCCTAGGTAGCCAGGGAACCTGACGTCAGCCTCATAGTGTTCCTCGAGTGACTGCTCCAACCCCATCGACCGAGACGAGGCCGCACACCGATCATCCGCGACGACGACCACCGACGACACTGGTCGCACACCTACACCAAAGCAGAGCTCTCGAGACCCGCCAACATGGCGACCGAGGACGAGCGCTACCGCCAGTCGACCCAGTTCCGGCTCTGGTCCTTCTCGCCGGCCCAGCTGGCCGAGCTGCGCGCCAAAACAAACAGCCTCGCCAGGCAGAACATCTCGGACCGCCTCGCCTCGTCGACGGCATCCTCCTCCACCGTCGCCTCGGCGAACCCCTCCGGCTCCAACACTCCGATCCCTGGCCCAAATGCCTCGACGCCTGCCACTGACCCGTCACAAGTCAGCGCAGCCGCCGCGCCCGCAGATGTCCCGACCGAGTCCACGTCCTCCATCAACAAGCCCCCGCTGCCCGAGTTCCTCACGCCCGCCGAGGAGGAACAGCTCCTGCGCTTCTACACCGTCGAGTGCCTGCGCGCCGCCGAGTTCTGCCAGCTGCCCACCGAGATCCGCGCCACCTCGGCCATCTTCCTGCGCCGCTTCTTCGTCACACACAGCATCATGACCTACCCACCGACCAAGATGCTCAAGACGTGCCTCTTTTACGGCTCAAAGGCCGAGAACTCGTACCCCCGTGTCAACAGCTTCGCAGAGAAGTTTCCCAATACCACGGGCGAGGAAATACTGGCTGGAGAGTTCTTGCTGTGTCAGGGGCTCAGGTTTGCCTTTGATGTTAGGCATCCCTACCGAGCACTGGAGGGCGCTATCATGCAGTTACGGTCGTTTGGGGATGTAGATGTGGGTTATTGATCCCCCGTGATGTCTGCATAATCCGCAAGAGCAATATTGACACTCGAACAGGACTCCAAAATCTCCAGAGCACAGGTTCGCGGCCGTGACATCCTCAAATTCAGCCCTTTGGTCACCGATGCCTACTTCCACTACACCCCCAGTCAGATCATGCTTGCAACATTATCAATGGCAGATCATGACTTGTTCGAGCGCTTGATAGAGGCCATGTTCCCTCACCAACCGAATGGGGACTTGAACTCGCAAAAGGCCGAGGTATTGAGCCAGGCGATCAAGGAGAAGACGGTGTCTACGGTTATGGGCTGCAAGGAGATGCTGAGCCAAGAGCCCCCTGAACGGTTTACCAATTTTTGGGGAACGGTAAGCCTATATATCTCCCGCTTCTTTACGAGGTCTGTTGTATTGACATGCACTTCTAGCCCGAGGCCAATACCCTGGTGAAGCCCCTCATCCGGAAGCTCAAGAAATGCCGGGATCCAGACAGGTTTGACCTCATCGGGTTGCACAAAAAGAGGCTGGAGTTCAAGGAGAACGAGAAGAAGCCGTCCAAGGGTGCGGTAGAGGACGACGGGGCCGTCTTCAGCGGCAGCAATGGTGCAGGCAAGGGTGACGCAGACCGCGACGCTAAGAGACGAAAGGTTGCTGAGGATCCTTTCGGGCCGCCTTTGTAAGGCGCAAAGGTGGAAGTAAATCCCAGGAGAAGGTCTCTAATGGCCGGATTCTGGCTTTTTCCGTTGCCTGTCAGTTCACGTCTCGTTCATGTCAAGCATAGCTAAAATGATAGAACTGCAGCAACTCCCCGAAATAGATACCAAGTGAATCGAGTCTATAGCTTGTCATCTCTGGCTATATGATCGAGCTAGACTGTGTGTCCTCGATTTTGGTACCCTGAGGTCTTCCAGGTAAAGATGCCTACCTTACCCAAGCAAAGTTAAGGCCATAGTTAACTGGGATTCACAACATAGGTTGTGCCGATTGTTGTCCCTAGTGGGCCAGTATACGCCTTTCCGTCCACAGCAATTTGCGAACCATTCATTAACCGGATCGCAAGCTCAGCATCAGCTCTAGAAGTGATGTTCGCGCTGGTCAGAGACCCTCGATCCCACGCAATGTCAACGACAAAGTTCCCACGAGCAACAAGCCCTTTCACAGAACCAGTGGGCACCGCCGAGGGCAGGGCCGGCAGCAGATGCACAACATCAGCATGGCTCTGCAGCAGCATCTCCGTGACGCCGCTGACAAGACCAAAGTTCCCGTCGATCTGGAAGACATACTTTGGCGACCCGGCGTCTGTGTTATAGAGGTTGTACGGCGTGGGAAATTTCTGGAACCACTTCGTCAGCTGATCCCAGGCGCTGTCACCGTCAAAAACCCGCGCGAACGAGTTGATCAGCCACGTCCGCGACCAGCCCGTGGACCCTGACCCGGCCGAGACGCGCCTGTTGAGCAAGATCCCGGCGGCGGAGCCCAGCGTCGCGTTGCGCAGGGGGCTGAACTGTCGCCCGGGCATGAGGCCTACCAGCGGCGAGAGGTGCTTCTGCCCGACGGCCGCCTCCTTGTATTCACGCCGCCACTCGAGAATCTGGCCGAGCGAGCCGATTTTCTGCGGCAGGATGGTCGGCAAGAATTCCCTCGCCGCCGCGACGTCGGGGTCGTCGTCACCGATGCCCAGGATCGCGGCCGCCTCGAGCAGGCTCTCGACCGCCTCGCCGATGAGCTGGCCGTCCATGGCGGGGCCGATGTCGACGGGCTCCTTGGCGCCGGGGACGGACCAGTCGTCCGGCACGTAGAAGGAGTTCTCGGGCGAGAGGGACGGCCCCGTGGCTTTGTGGCCCTCGTACTCCATGCAGTAGCACTCGAAAAAGGCGGCCACGTCGGTGAGGAAGGGGTACGCGACGTCCCGGAGGAAGGCCTTGTCGCCCGTGAAGCGGTAGTGGTCCATCATGTGCCAGCTCAGCCACGCCGCGCCCACGGGCCACAGCGTCGCCTGCGTGTAGTTGTCCGTCGGCGCCGGGTCGCCCCACAGGTCGAGGTTGTGGTGGAAGACGGTTCCCGGGCAGCCGTACATGCGCTGGGCATACGACTTGCCGCGGGCGTTGGCGATGCTCATGAGGTCGACTAGTACCTGTTAATCAACTGCTAAAGATCTTGAAGTAATACATTCTGGAACATTCCAAGACATGACTGACGGGAACCCTTAAAGGACAAGAATAGCGCTTACAGAGGGGCTCCTGCGTCTCGATCAGGTTGGTTGGTCCCGCGGGCCAGTAGTTCATTTGTATGTTGATATTGATCGTGTACTTGCCGCCCCACGGGGCGCTTGTCGAGTTGTTCCATATCCCTTGGAGGTTGGCCGGGAGGGAGGTCCCCTTGTTGGTGGTGCGGGAGGAGGACACGAGGAGGTGCCGGCCGTAGTTGAAGACCAGCGTAGTCAGTTGGATGTCTTCTGACGAGCTCCTGGCCTTGGCGATGCGCTGATCCGTGGGCAGATCAGCCAGTCCGTCTGGTGAAGCCCCCAGGTCCAGTGTCACCCGGTCGAGGAGACCCGAGCTGTCCAGGATCGCGTCGGCTTTGACCTGCTCATAGCCCTTGGTGTACGCTTGGTTGATCTTGCGCGTCATCTCGGCTTCCCACTCAGCCTGCTCCACGAATCTGTAGTTCGTTTCTGCGTCAAAGAACATCTGCACCGCGGTTGAGTTGCTGATTACCAGCGTTGAATTTGTGACAGTTGCGGACCCTCGATTTCATGTCAGCAGAAGATACTATTTTCGTGTAAACGAGTGGTGGGAGCAACTCACCACCGACGAGAGCGAAGCGAGCCTGGCCGGTCCAGCGGATCGGATCATCGTCAGGCGACTGACCGCTGGAGCCAACTAGAGTGACAGTGTACTTTTCGTCCTTTGCTGCTGCCGTTGTCGTGATGCTGCCCTCGCGGCTCATGGAGACTTTCATATTTAGCGCCCCTGCAGTGCTCGCGTTGAAGCTTGCGACCAGAACTCCATCGGGCAGACTCGCGACATACTCGCGACTGGTATTCGTGTAGTTAGCTATTTGCCGCTGAAGTTTGTCAAGGGAGGCATGGTCACTGACGAGTAGTCCACGCCGCCGTGTGTGTATGATACACCTGTTGTGCCCTCTTTGGTATCGAGCCAACGAACGTAATCCGTCAGCCCCGAGTCCTCGTGTCCAAAGTCGATGTTGATGTTGCCAAAGTAACTGAAAGCTCTGGGACTCAGGGTTTTCGGGATCAGATTCGCCATGCTATATTGTCTTGCCTCGGACAGGTTACCAGCGAGGAGCATCTCCCGCGTCACGGCCAGTGCTGTCTGAGGGTCCTCGGCAATACGATCCTGGAAAGGCCCAGTCCAGATTGAATTCTCATTGATGCCAATGACCTCGGAGCCGCCTCCATATACGGTGGCACCGATTCGACCATTGCCGATGGGCATTGCATCTTCGAAGAAATGCTGTCGAGCTGGCTGGTTGAACCATAGGAAACGGTTGCCATCGAAGGCAGATGCGGCTGCGGAGGCCCCAGATATGAGCAACGAAGCGAGAACAATTGGCGGCGTCATGGTGGAGAAATTAGAGATCACATATCTGACAAGATGCAATTCAGCAAATGAGAAGCGAATTTCTGCTTCTTATACTGTCACCAAAATACAGCTTTTGCGAGATGAGAGGCAATACGTAGACATACATCCGTCGGATAAAACCCGACTTGGAATCATGGAGAAGATCGCTGCATGCTACATGTGCAACGCATGCCCCGCTGGGACTGCTATTGTTTAAAGCAGTTTTTCATTGATGGAAATTGGAGAAATATGTATGCGGCTCAATTTAGCCATCCCAAGTCGTATTTGTGTTCACGTTACTCCGCAACATCGTGCAGGCCAATTTGCCACAACTTGAAGAGTGCAGGAACTTCTATGTCTAATTACTATCAGCTCGCCGGCTCGGTCCAAAGATACAAACATGGCATCCGGAAACTATGTTGACACCAGCATGAGAGTCTCTGAAAGCGAACTTTGGATAGAATTATCTACAGATAGAATTTACCTCAGATATTGCCCTGGCTCACACACGAGCTCAGTGAAATCCATTGACCATGGCTCCACTGCTAGCTCTTGCGTAATCCCGATTCGCAAACTCTAGATACTCCTTTGTCAGGAGGGGCCCGAGTCGCGTCGCAGCCCATGCCCCTCTACCAGTGTTCTCAACCGCATATGGATCCGTGCCTGTCACAAGCGCGAACGACGGGAGCTCCGGGGGCAGCTCTTCCCTCCGTGCCATTTCCAACAAGCGCTTGATCTTTTCGAAATTCTCTACCCAGATCTGCTCGCTGGTTTCGTAGCCTGCGCGCCACAGGTACTCGGCCTGTCGGCAGGGGCTCTTGAGCGGGTTGCCTTCGACCAGGTTTTGGACGGTATAGTTCGCGGGAAATTCTGTTTCGCGGTCTTCCGGGAGAAGGGAGTACATTTGGCCGTCTTTCGAAGGCTCGGTACGCAGGACGAAGAGGCGTCTATTCTGCCCTTGGAGCGGAAATGGGACGGGAAAACTTGAGAGAGCACAGGTCAGCTGAAAAGAATTCAGGGGGGAGAGGGGGGGGGGGTCCCTGAGATCACTCACATCATGATATCGCCAAAGTAGGGATAGTAGTGTGTCATCCCAAGGTCTGTGGCACATTGTATATATTGCGTCAAGGACTTCTTGAACGTGTAGGCGCTGTCCAAGTCCGCTCTTGTCATCCGCATCCATATGGTTGAAACGTCTTCAGCACCTCGAATTCTCTTCCCTAGAAACATGTACAGAACGCATGTCCTGCTGTAAATTAGGCTTGGGGGTTCTGTTACCTGAGCTGAGGCGGGTTGGTCTCTGCCGAAATCCAGAATCTGTGTCTGACTTGCCATTTTAGAGCTGCTGGTAAGTAAAATACTCGATTAATTAAACTCTGTTGTGTGTGCTCTCAATTGGTTCTTGATTAATATCCTTGTATAATTATTGAGTGGTTTCGAGCTCTGCCCAACCTCGACGGTTTATATTTCTTCTTGGCCCAGTCGAGTCACTCCTGAACATGACGGAAAGCCGCCTATGAATGGCAAGTGTCAGAAAAGAAGCGATGACAAGTAAATCAGCAATCAACCCGAACTCTTCCACTCATAGACTGCTCATGACCGTGGCTCATGCGTAAATAAACTGTCGTGTAATTTGTGGCCATCCTCGGACAGCAACAAGCAACAATCTCATGTTGGCATCCCTAATACCCGCGCTGCATTTCCTGCCTCTGAATCTCGGCCCTGAACACATTCTTGTTCGGTGTAGGGCCCCAGCTCTCGCGGTCCGTCAGCTCTACTTCACGGTTCTTGTCCTCGGGCCAGCCAAAGTTTGACATTGAATTCGTCCTCTGAGAATCCCGTCTGTTCTTCCGGCCACCAATCCCAAAGACATGCCCGTGGCGCTTCCAGCTCCAGATCACGAATGTTGCGAGTGCGAGCAACACGGCTGAGATCGTGACTGAAACCGCAATCGCCACCGTCCTGCCGTGGTTCTCGAAGCTGTTCTCCGGTGAGGCGTCATATGACGGGGCTGAGCTGCTGATAATGACATCGGGCCCAATGACGTATACATCTGAGCCGTCTTCTGAGGTCTGGTACTCGATGAGACCTAGCGTCGCATTCAGGTTCCCTCCGTCGCGGCCGTTTTGCGAGAGAAGGTCCTCTTCAATGTCCCAGACGTAGAAGCCAGTCTTCGCTGTGATATTCCTGTCTGCTATGAACCCGCCGTAGTCAGAGTATCGAACCTGGATAGAAATCACAGCGTCGTCGCTCGCGAATTTGACTGCGTCCCAAGTGACTGTTATGAGTTAGCCGACTGCCTTCTCAAATGCGTTTATGGGCCGTTATTGACCTGGGACGCACCATAATATGTGTTTCCTGGCCTCAGCACACTTCCCCGTCGAGGCTGACAGAACGGGGCATCCGAGCCATGGTAGTTGCGGCACTGGAAGAATGCACCGGCCCCGGAGCTCGCCGTCGCGGTCGCCACGGGGGCTATGTCCGTGGTCGTCTGGACCATCCCGTCCGCGGTTGTCAGGGCGTATACCGAAGTCTGGGTGACATACTCGGGAGCTCCGGATACGGTCTTCGTGCCCGAAACCGATGGGGTGATTGTCCGTGCATCACCGTTGGCGTCGACAGTGACCCATATCTTCCGGGGATTGTAACGAGCAACGAGGGCGGGCTCAGACGAGACACACGTGTAAATGCATACTGCCAGGGCAAGCAATGTAGGCCGGAAAAGAATCATGGCGGCAGCTGGTTACTGAATCACAGGTGACGGTTCTGAAGTCTTTCCTCGGTGACAGATTACGCAGATCTTAAATGGAGTGTTTCGCATCCCTTGGAATGTCAGAGTCGGCAGACCATTTGGGATCGGCGAGACATGTCCTGATCAATGTGCAAAGGGCGTGGGAGCGATCCCCTCTTTGAGGCATATCATTCAGGTCATAGTGATACCACCAGGGCCAAGGCAATAAGTGCTTGGACACGGCTCCGATAGTCGATTTCCTGGCGAATGGGCGAGTCGGATACAGTCTGACTGCAGCGGTTCCTGTCAGCTGGCCGCTGACATCCGCGGGGGCGGTAACCGTAATACCATGGCTGGGCAGCACCTGGGCACACTTCAGATGTCCCCCTCCCTCCCGGTCCTCTTGGTGATGGTGTCATGCAAGGACTGTGACACGTGAGTGCTAGCTTGGGATTTGGACCAGACGGGATGCGGCATCGTGGGCACTAGGACATCCGCGGCTTGCATAGACTCGCGGTAGCCTGAAGGATCCTCGGTAGAAGCTCCCTGGGGTGATGGTGTTTTGCATTGGAAATTATGGCTCGTGATTGCAGCTGACCTGCCACTCACTGCCTGCCTGCATGATCCCGTTTACAAAGACAATATATAATTTTAATTATCATCCCACAACTCGCTGTTGGAAAGTGGACCAAATCCTTGATCCTGATGAGGGGCTGGGCCTCCCCACGAAAAGAGGATGTCCTCCCGTCTGCTCGGGACGACCCCGCGTTGCCTTGCCGCAGGTCGGATGCCCGGGCCGCACTACAGGAATACCGAGCCTGGGTACACCATACGAATTAGATGCCAGCTGTGGGTACTCCTGAGATCGGAGAGCCAACGGCTACGTTCCCATCGACTCTCTTGATAGGCATCCGTGTCTGGTTATGCGATAGCCTGCTCTGCTTCTCAGGTCCTCCTTCAAGCGTGATCGAGTACAGGGACATCTCACCAGTCTCTCACATTGCGCCTCCACACCTGCCTTGCCACGAGCCTCGGCGCGACTGCCTTTCTAAACCCTCGCACTGCCAACGTGGCCCCGCTTGGTCTTCGTTTGCAAGTTCACCATCCTGCCGTTCTTGCGAGAGACATGAGCGTTTCCTAGACAAGCTACGCCGTTGTTGTTGTCTTCTAAGCGGCCAGCCAGTCGTTACAATGCGGGAACAAGTTCCGCTCACTCAGGGCTGGCAGTACAAGGAGGATGGAAGGGACAACTGGCAGCCTGCATCAGAGGTACCTGGCTCGATACACACCGATCTCCTCCAAAATGGCCAGATTCCGGACCCTTTTGTCGACCTCAACGAGCTGGCAGTCCGCTGGGTTGCCGAGCGCGACTGGCACTACCGAAGAACGATCTCGGCAGACGAGCTACAGCCCAGGAACAGCCATCCTGCGGGACAGGGGCGGGTTGATCTAGTCTTTGAGGGCCTAGACACCTTCGCCACGGTCTTGCTCAATGGAAACAAGGTCCTAGTCACGGATAACATGTTCACAAGTCATCGCGTAGATATCACGGACCTGCTCCGGCGTGCCGGCAAAGACCTGAGTGACGTCGAGCTGGAAATTGTGTTCGAGTCCGCAGCGGCTCGTGGCCGCCAGCTGGTCAAGGAGCACCCGGAATACAACTTCCTTGTCCGCCAGACAGAAGCTGGCCGTCTCCCTGTAAGAAAGGCACAGTATCACTGGGGCTGGGATTGGGGCCCGATACTCACGACTGCTGGCATCTGGCGACCGGTGTATCTGGATCACTACGTCGCGAGATTCGACGACATCTCCATCCCGTATGAGCTCGCCAAGGATTTGCAAAAGGTATCTGGGGAGGTCCGCTTCAGAGTGGCGGCCGCGTCTCAGGAGGTTTCCGGGAATCTAGCAGTTCAATCAACGTTACTCGACCCAGATGGTGAGACTGTGGTGTTCGAGAAGGTTGTGCAGATCTCCTCCGAGCAGTGGAGCAAGACTGATGATGCATCGGAAGGTCATGTCTCATTCGAGCTTGAGAATCCTCGACTGTGGTATCCTCATTCGTATGGGACACCCAACCGGTACATGTTGAAAGTGGAACTGCTGTCCTCTGGGGAGGTGGTGGATGTGCAAACGAAGTGAGTACCAAATTGTGTCTAAGACTGGCATGAAGATGAAGGTGCAATCCTCTTATTGAGGGTTAAATTAAAGATCACAGCTGACCATGCAGACACATCGGATTTCGCCGCTGTGAGCTTATTCAAGAGCCTTACGGGTCGGTGGTGGGCACTTCGTTCTACTTCCGCGTGAACGATGTCGATGTCTTTGCAGGAGGCTCTTGCTGGATTCCAGCGGACAGCTTTCTATCGCGGATATCATCGCAGCGGTACAGGGACTGGGTGAAACTCATGGTGGAAGGAAACCAGACCATGGTCAGGGTCTGGGGTGGAGGCATCTATGAGCATGATTCATTCTTCGATGCTTGTGACGAGCTGGGGCTCTTGGTCTGGCACGATTTCCAGTTTGCTTGTGGCAATTATCCCACTTACGACTCGTTTCTCAACAGTGTGGATGCAGAGGCGAGACAGAACATACGTCGGTTGAGAAACCACCCATCTCTGATTATATGGGCCGGAAATAATGAGGACTACGAGACCGTACAGGAACGCTACAAGCTCGACTACAATCCGGATGACAAGGACCCTCAGTCATGGTTGGAATCTTCATTTCCGGCTCGGTATATCTACGAGAGTCTGCTTCCCAAGGCTCTTGAGGAAGAGCATCCTGGCATGATATACCTGCCCAGCAGCCCATGGAGCGGAAATGGGGAGTCCGTCAAGGACAGGACGGTCGGTGATGCTCACGAGTGGAACCTCTGGCATGGAAACATGGTCAAGATCCAAGATATCGACAAAATAGGCGGCAAGTTTGTCTCTGAATTCGGTATGCAGGGCTACCCACACATGGAAACGCTGCAGCGCGCGATAACCCAACCAAAGGAGCTTGTTCCCGGTTCCATGACGATGGAATTCCACAACAAGGCCATTGGTCATTCATGGCGCATGGCACAGTACGTGCACGAGAACTTCAGACTCCCAGTCGACAACGACCTGGCCTCGTTCGCGCACCTCACGCAAGTCATGCAGGCCGAGGCGATGCGCTCGGCGTACAAGTCATGGCGGCGGAAGTGGAACGACGCGAAGGAATGCGGTGGCATCCTCGTGTGGCAACTCAACGATTGTTGGCCCGGTGTTTCCTGGGCAGTTGTCGACTATTATCTGGTCAAGAAGCCGGCCTACTACGCCATCTCCCGCGCACTACGGCCCCTGGATATTTCGATTTCTAGAACGTATAACGACTGGACGCATACCACTATCAATCCTACACTGGACGTCGGGCACATTGACCCTACCGCCGACAGATTTGATGGTGGAGAAATGGCAGTATGGGTTTCTAGCTTCAAGCCTGGGCACATCACCGCAGAAGTGGATATCCGCTTTATTTCTATTCGCACAGGCAAGGACTGTGCCGGGAGCCCAACACAGACTGCGGCCTGGAGTCACCTAGTCAAAAGCAACAATACCACTGACTGCGGCACGCATCGGCTCCCAGTGACAAAAGCCCCACCCGAGGTTGATGAATCCGATCCGTACGTGGTACTCGCTACGCTCCGGGTAGACGGCGAGATCGTGGCAGACGACGTGGCCTGGCCGCAGCCGATCAAGTACCTTGACCTGTCTGATAGGCGAGTAACGGTGTCTTTTGACGGTGCAAATGCGGTCGTGTGGGCCGAGAACCCAGTCAAGGGATTTGTCTTTGATGAGGTGGAGGGGATGAAGCTTAGCGACAATGGCTTCGACGTCGTCCCCGGGTTGGACAGAATCGTGAGTGTCAAGGCCCCGGCGTCCGTCTTGCGCCTGGGATACAGATACATCGGCGGGCATGGCTCAGTGTCTTTGAAGCCGTGAGGAAATGCTACACTCGAATCATGTCTTGATAGGACTATTTGTTGCATTAGAAAAGTAGAAACGGCATGCTTCAGACTCGGGACCGCAAGGGCTGCGCTTGGTGTGGTTGACAATTTTGCTGAAGGGCAACGAGTCAAATTCAGGGGCTTGCTGAATGTTCCGTCGAACCACGGAAAATGAGACGAGAAATTAGAATTTCTCAACTACTCAATTCAGAGTACACCGACACAATGTGCCATGAATCAGCCCTCTGTCGCTGAGCGAATGTGGGAGACTTGGCTGGCATCCAGGACGAGAAAGGCTCGTCATGATGGCAGATTCAAGCTCCTCTAGAAGCATCCATTCCAGTCAAGACTGCCTTACTATGTGCAGGGCTGAAGTACATCATGTTTGAGTGTATATATAGACAATGCGATCTGTGCAGCAACAATGACGGCGGAATTAGGCAAGGTATCGTTGTCACGGACCTTCCAAGGTTTCTCGAGAGTGAGTGAGTCAGGAACCGAAGGGTGAGCACTGTCCATTTGCCTCGAATCGACACGGACGATATAGTACGAATATAAGCGCGGCACTGTAGGCGGCGCGTGAAACTCCTGATGACAAACGCTCACCAATCAGGCGTCTGACAGTGCTTCCATTTCAAAGCGCTCATTCACCAACATTCGGGCTGAAGCGTACGAGAGTATTAATAAAGCACAGCAGCTGCGTAACACTCTGTTGACTTCAGATTAAGAATACAGACAAAGTCAAGAGGTCAATGTTCATTTCAAACTTAGCCAAAACAGTCCTTGGAACGCCAAAGCCACAGAAGATGACGAGAGGAGCTGTTGTCAGTGTCTCTCATGGCGGAGGTCAGTTGCGCAGTCACACAAACACACACAAGTAGGAAGACTAATACATTCAATAGGTCCCTTGCCGGTCCTGGGAGACCCGGGCCATGCCAGCATCGTCAAGTCGCTCAAGAAACGGGTCCCCGAGATCCTCAAGCTGGGAACACCAGAGGCACCAAGGGCCATTGTTGTTGTTACAGCCCACTGGTCCGAGGCTCAACCAACCATCTCTTCTGGCAGCACACATTCGCTCTACTACGACTATGGCGGGTTCCCAAGGGAGGCCTACCAGCTGAAGTATCCCGCGCCAGGGTCGCCCGAGGTAGCAGGCGAGGTCAAGCAGGCCCTCGAGGCCGCCGGCCTGAAGCCCGTCCTCAACGAGAAGCGCGGCTGGGACCACGGCGTCTTCGTCCCGTTCATGCTCATCAACCCGGCCGCGGACGTGCCCATCGTGCAGCTGTCGGTGCTGCGGAGCGAGGACCCGGAGGAGCACATCCGCATGGGCCGGGCGCTGTCGACCCTGCGCGACTCCAACGTGGCCATCGTGGGCTCCGGGTTCGCGTGCCTGCACAACTTTGCGCTCATGAGGTCGCTGATGAGCGGGGACTCGTCGGCCGTGAGGGAGGTCAAGGCCGTGACGGGCACGTTCAGCAAGGCGCTTACGGAGGCCGTGCAGGAGAAGGACGCGCAGGAGAGGGAGAAGAAGCTGGTGGGGTGGAGGACGTTCCCGAGGGCGTATGATATCCATCCGAGACACGGTGCCGACCATTTCATGCCGCTACTTGTTTGTGCTGGTGCAGGAGGGGATGAGAAGGCGGGAGCTTATAAGGATGATTTTGGAGGGGTGGACATCTGGTCTTACTACTGGTCATGAGAATTTTAACTGGATTTTATGCAGATGGCAGTCTCTTGCGAACAGGACATGATAATACTTGGGAGATGCATGTGTGTTCTCCCGATGGACCCAAATCAAGGTATTATGGGTGGCTGGTGTCCCATTATTTCGCAGTTGGTAGAATCCTGCATGCAGCTCTTTCAGGTGCCATCCAGCTTGCCAGACTTGACCAGGCCGGACGAGCACAATAACTCCACATTGAATTGTTGAGCTCCAGACAGATGGGTCCCCGGCAGAGAGTGACCCAAAAATGTCTAACTCCGATAGGCCCGCTAGTGTTTTGCCCGCGAATGCGACTTAAGCGCGAAAAAACGATCATTAGGGCGTGCTCTAATCAATAGTGGCCAACACTACACTAAAGCAAATCCAGTCAGTCGGTATCTGACGATCTTACTAGTGCAATGACGTAGTTTGATTTGCAAGAGGGTCACCGTCGTTGAGGTAGAGATATCCGGGATACCAGTCGACCAGCTCTATATCGATGAGCACCTGGAACGGCCGACAAGTCACTGAGCCATTTTCTCCAGAAAACCACAACCATAAAGACTAAAGACGACAGGGATCGAGATCCGACCATGGCTGAACCAGACCTCCCCATACTGTCCCGCACTGCAACGTCAAGATTCTCCGTCCTCGTCTTTAGCCGGACAAATGGCTACCGCCACGAGTCCATCGAAGCCGGCATCACCGCGCTCAAGGACCTCGCAGTCTCATCCCATGATTCGCCTTTCCCCTTCACCGTGGACGCAACCGAGGACGCCATTGTGTTCAACCCGGCCACGCTTGCTCAATACCGGGTCATCGTGTTCCTACAGGCGTCGGGGGAATTCTTCGACAATGAGCTCCAGCTGGACGCACTGAAACAGTTCGTGCGGTCCGGGGGTGGGATCGTGGGGGTCCACTGCGCATCGACGGGGCTTCCCTCGAGCGAGTGGTACGGGCGTATGATCGGGGGTGTCTTTACGGATCACCCCGTGCCACAGAACGGGACGGTCGTTGTGGAGGACCCAGAGCACCCCATCCTATCGAATGGCGCGGCTTCGCGCGGTCCGGGGAAATCCCTCGACGGGAGTAAACTGGAATTTGAGTGGCACGATGAGTGGTACAATTTCGCGGCGAATCCAAGGTCGCAGGACGGGGTGCATGTGCTCCTAAAGGTGAGGGAGACGAGCTACGAGGGGGGTGACATGGGCGAGGACCATCCCATTGCCTGGTGTCATGAGTTTGAAGGCGGGAGGGTGTTCTATACTGCCCTGGGCCACTTTGACGAGGCATATCAAGACGTTTCATTCATGGGACAGCTGATTAATGGTATCATTTGGGCGGCCAGGTTGTAAAGTCAAAATATAAGGGGCAGTGTGCCAGTGTGCCCGAGCGTCTGCACTATCGAATGCTCGGAGATGATAGAAGTGGGCATTTCAATAGTCTTTTAATCACCCCTATGGCCATGGGTAAAATGATGCAACATGTCAGCATTTTCAAGAAATTACGTTATACTTTCACCCTGGAGCGCACGAGCATACTCGCGGTATACGAAACTGAATGACCTATACCCGGGTCAGGCAACGTATATGTAGGCAGTAGCATCTCATCGACCCTGAATGATATCTGTGATGTTATCCAACATGGTGTCTCTTGACTCGACCTCTTAGCGAAATGATGGGCCAAAGACTGGAAGACAGAAAATTCCAGCCGCATGGTCCCTGGCCCACAAGGGAATAGGAAAGTGACTGAACCTCGGTTGCTTATTCACAGTCATGTTTCTTCGACAGAGGTGTATCCGTCTGTCTGCACGCTCGCAGCGGATTGGCACATGGACTTCACTTGAATATGCAATCGATCGCAGCTACTGGGTCGCCTGAAACATGCAGGAAGGTCTCCTTCAAACAGGTTGACCGCCATCCCAACCCAGCCTCGTCTCCATAGTCCCATTATTCGTCCCAAGGTTAGTATTGCATCACAAGTACCCTCGTGGTGCGCCACATTTCTAGATCACTGCAGTAGTGATAGTCTTTCTAGCCTGAAATGGTATTCTTTTGCTTGCACGTCAACAAATCATTCGCATGCAAGTCTTGATCCCCTGCTAAATTGCTTGGCGGTCTTGCTGCGTCGGTAGTGGGATATCAATTGCGACGTCGAGGAAGAAGTGACTGCAGCGTAACGATGGTCACGCCGCAAACTGCCGGTCTTGGAACCGCCGTTGCATTGTATTGATGAAGGTCACAGCCAAGGTTAGATGAGCGTCGTGGACAGCCTTACGGGGCCAATCACCTCTTGTAGACTTTCCGCTTTGACGGGGAGGATACTCTGAAGGCCGTGTGTGCGCCCGACAGCCTGGGAAGACTGATTGAATACGAGGCTATCAGATTCATGAAGTCTAAAGGCCGAAGCTCGAGCATAAGGATCGCACATGCACTGGCAACTATGTAAAAGCTATCTTGATTCCTCGGCTGTCCTCATAAATCCCAACCCCGCCTTTGTTTTGTGGCGTCTAGAACCATTATGCCCAAGTTCAAACCTTGACTTCATGCAGTGGTCTAGACGCTAGCTCGAAGCTTCATTCGACCCCTAAGGCCATCCTGTATGTAGTGTGACGACTGGCCGATCGGTATCCAGAGCTGGACCCTTGAAGCGTGGACTTTCGCCGAAGGATTTGGATCCGTCGGTGTTTCTCCGCATGCAGGTACGACGTATTGCTATATGCCGGGTTAAAGCTAGGAAACTGTGTCGTATCGGAGAGAGAGAAGAATCCGAAGAGGGTGCACTGTACGGTTGCATTTGGGGAAAGACCAGGGAACCATTAAACATACCCGTTAAGAGTTGCATCAGACAGTGGGTTGGCCATTTCGCCTTTCTAGGTATCTAGACTGTATCGCAGGGGCTGTCGCGACTTCGCGTCTCGTCGGCTTCCAATTCTAGTCTGCCGGCGTGTACCGACGATAGCGCTTACATTGCTGCCGACTGCTTTTTAGTAGCAAAGCTAAACACCCTGACACCGCATCAGATGCGGGAAACTGTTGGGAGGAACCATAACAACAAGGTTTGCTGTGAATTCAAAACATTCCATGTTTGTGACATCCCTCTTGTCATCGTCATCGGACAGCACAAATGCTTCTTGGGTGCCAAGTCTTTCGATGTGCTCAGAAAACATCAGGGGTAAGGTTTTCCGATCCGTGGCTCTGCGAAACTTTCCGGTCTCAGGCAGGCACAATCCGCGGCTTAATTTCAGCTGGCCGGCGGCTGTACCACAATTCCACGTGGCCCCGTCAAGTCGAACTTTGTTGATGTGTTACAATTCAACGTGTTGAGGTACCGTCCCGCACACGTCCCCGCGAAGCTTGAGTGGGTCACAGACGATCAACCGAGCCCACATTCAAGTCACATTTCTCGGCGCATGTAACATTCACAGAAGCACAATTCCGGTACAGGCGGTCTGCCCCGGCCGGAGCTGTCAGGGTTGAGCAGGTCTTACCGTGGAACGTGTGAACCATCCGAGTCCTGCCAATATCCGTGGCACTGGGGCGGAGGGGTTTGCCATCCACCAATTGCTTACCTTGTTGGTCACGCCAGCCAAGGGAAACAAAAGCAGTAAAACAGCGCAGAGCTCGGTCACTCATGCGATGAAGCACCCCTTATTCCCGGCAGATTGAATCAGCCGGGCGTGACTTTGATTCATCTCTGGTGAAGAAGTATTGTCAATTGTCATCACATCTCACCGCCGTCTCATCAATACTCATTGAACAAACAAATAGTTGTCAGAATAATACAGTAAATTGCTTTGTGGTATCTGATAAATAAAACATTAGAAAGAATTAGAGAGAATCCACTCTCTGCGTAACAACAGTGGTCGTTTGGATCCCAGCCAACGAGTCACTGCGCGCAGCTGGCATCTCCGATTCCCGACTTCCTTTTTTCCCTCCCGTCACTGTCACGTTGTACATGATCGGCAACTCGAGACCGCCCCCGGAGCCTCTGCTCCCATTGCCCCTCAGCGCATCAGTGTCGCTGTCGCCATCGGTCGGGTAGATGCTCTTGACAGCTGTATTGCCGGTCCTGGACCTGTTGTACATCTTCCCCGTGCTCTTTCCAGAGAGCCCGTTGTACTGTCCTGTTCGTCCTGATACGGTCGACTTGAAGAAGCGAGGCAGAATAAGCGCAAATAGCGGTCGAAGAGTCGGCAGGCAGGCTGCAAGAACACCAATAGATAGCTCGATAAATGACCAGACGGCGGCGTCGGTGTTGTCCCAGCTGGGGTCGGTCGATTCTCCTGCGACCTTGAGGGTCTTCATTCGATAGATGGAAATAATACATGTACTAGAAGAGATATTTAGCACTTGTACCAATGCTCGATAATGACTGTGGGCCACTTACAGGAAACCGAGGCAGAACACGCCCATCAACATGATCTTCTGCTTCTTGGGCAGCTGCAGGTTCTTGATGACGGGCAGCGGCATGCTGAAGATGACAAAGTCCGAGACCAAGTTGATGGAAGCCATGACATACCAGATGGCGAGCTGGTTGAGGCATTTGCCGGGGACATTGGGGTCCCAGAAATTCGAGACGGGGTTGCAGACCAGAGGCAGCAGGATCGAGAGGGTGAGCGCCCAGGCGCCCTCGAAGGCGAGCCCAGCCAAGGTGAGCTTCTGCATGACCGGGCCGGTGAAGATGCGGCGGTACTGCAGCAGGATGGACATCTTGACGACGCACGTCGCAACGTTGTACACGACAACTGAGGCGTAGAACGCCTTCATGTATGGCGTGTAGTTTTCCGGAAGCATGACCCAGACATGACGACCCAGTCCCCATTTTGTTTCTGGATGGAATATGATATCAGAAGACAAATTCACAGAACAACCTCGCTGGCAGGTCTCTACGAGGCAGTGTACACATGAAGGTGATCTGGAAAGTGACATACCGAGTCCAATCGCTACCGCTGCTCCTATAGTGAGTACCTGCGCTACCCCCATCACTGCATCGTCCAGCCCGAATGTTCGCAGGATGCGGGCGCGGGTGAAGATGCGCAGGACGACGACTGCCGTGGAGATGACGGTCGCCAGGCTCAGGATGGAGACGATGAAGGTGACCTGTGACTGCCCATCGAGGGCGTGGTTCACGTCCGGTCCGCCCGATCCTCCAATGTTCGACATTGTGAGTTTGTTGCTGTTGTGACGTAGCTCCGAAATATGTTTCTTCCCTTTTCTCTCTTGTCTCTTGTAAGACCGACCTTGTTCCGACTGACTCGTTGCTGTTTTGTTTGAACCGTAAATTCTACGATGGCCGAGCGTAGAGATTCCCCAGATATATCAGGTCACATAAAAGTGTGGGTGGTCTGGCTGGCAAAAGTCAGACAGCCCTGCGAAGGGTTGTAACTCAGGTCGATATAAGTTGTTCGGCCGAAAGTGGTCCGATCATGGTTGAGGGAAAAGGTCAGTAGCGAACAAGACGATGTCCAGATGGGGCCCGCAGATATATTTCATGTCTTTCATGCAGGATATCCACGTCCCTCGCAGCTAGTCCACGTCTAGAAGCGAACATCACCCCCGTCCGCCCAAACACAATGGCCTGGACTGGGTACTCGTCGAGGTACCTACCGAGGTCAGTCAGGGGGGAAGTATCCCTCAACCATTCCTGTTACCCCCTGTCTAGGTATGCATGTCGACCGGGCCCCTGCAAAGTGCGCTCATCCCAAGTGCCAGATCTGCGAAACAGAGTTGAGACCTGGCAGTTCCTTTGAACGGGGATTTAGCCCGCAAGACTATTACGAAGGTCGACCTGACGGACCGGTGGCCAGCAAGCCGTATCCCGGAGCAGTGTCCAACCGTGGCTGCTACGGCGAACATCCAACAAAGGACAGCAGGAACGGGTGCTCAGGGTTCACCATCAGGAAATGATGCATATGGCCTAGTGGTGCCATTGGCTTAGGAGTAGGACCCTCCGGCGCAGACTAGTCGGGGTGCTAGCACACCAGGGTAGCATCCGGTACGATGAAGCGTAAGGTAGGGGCAAAAGTAGGGGCTTCGCCGTCACCGCAGTACTGTACCTGAAAAGGTATGGATTTCCCGGCAAAATGCGACCGGAAAGCTACTCCACCACGACCACCGCAGCGAGTTCTTGATCGTGGGTTGTTGGTGATGGAGGTGCTATACGCAAATTGTGTGGCTTCCACCGGTTATGAAACTGCAAGGAAGGTCCATGTTTGCCATCCCTTGCCCATAGTTCGAGATTTTAAGATTCGCTCGAGTCTCTGTGGCCCACTCCTAGCGGGAGGCTAACGTGGCGCAGATCTTGGACAGATACACAGTAGCAGGAGCTGTCAAGAGAGGCACAGACGGGAGGGGAGGCAGCCATAGCACATCACCCACAGCACGTCGAGCCGTGGATGGCACTTGAAGATCTCAAGATGGCAGCCCCTCGGTACCACGGAATCCCATCGTCCCATGGCTGGTGGCATAAAGTCGGACGCGACGTGTCTCGTGTGCCCAGCAGCCCATTTGACTTTTCTGCGAATCTCTGGCGCGGGGTGTGTGGTGGCCACAATTCCACGTAGCGGAAAGCCATTTCTCTTGGCACTGCGCTCTTTGGGGTCGTCGGGGGATTTGGAGCAGCAGAGCGGCGGCCCCTGGGCAAATCTTTCTCGTTCCGGCACGATGGAACTACCTTGCAGGAAATGAGACGCGGGCTGCCAGACGATCCGGGGACACTCGGAACGTCGACGAGTTGCGTATTCCAGGGGATTGCTCCGTAGACACCAGAGACACATGATGCTACTGCACAGAACGCTGCATAGGTCCCCTGGGCGAGTGCTACGCTGTCCGGACGGTCGAGTTGGAAGGTCGGCCACTCATCGAACGGGGGGCCGGCAGATCCTCGCGTCAGTCGCAATTCTTTCTTTAATGGGGCTATGCCGCTGTGCCTGAGCTGCTCCACCTCGACTGGGATTTCATTATGGACCCGCCGAGAAACTCTCCGATACCCAAGTCGCTGCAATCGTGATTTAATGCGCGAATGAGGGCCTACTGTTCCATTCTCCCACGCGTCACCACTGACTGTGTACATACGCAAGCACTTTATTCACATGTGCGTGCGGCATTTGGAGTATCCGCGTAAGAAGATCCTAATCTGAATCCGGCTGCCCAATCATCTCCTCAGACTGAGCAAGACCGTCTCCAGATTCAGGGCGGTGCTAGCCAGCATCGATCGGGACAGGAGCACCCTGCCAAGGTGCTCAAAGGTCTGTGGTAGAGTCCCGTCGGCGCCGGAATCCACATAGCGGAGCCTAGGGCGGTTGACAAGCTGGATATCGCCAGAGTTCCAATTTGTCGGGACGGGCGGGACGCACCCGGGCGATGTCGACTAGATTGAGGAGGAATGTCGACCTTCCCAAAACAATATCACCTGTCCGAGGCCAGGGACGCCCAGCGGCGGCCAGGGGCGCAGTGCAGTGTCTCGGTGCTCGGAGAGGGGGTCCATGGAAGGGGTGGAAGGCCGTCCCCGACTTCCCATCCCTACTAGCCTCCTCGAGGACGGCGAGCGTTGCAGCCGCAGCGAACATGAACGCTTGGCCTAGGACGGTCGTGGAAAGGTGAGCGAGGCTAGTGCTCAACGAACAGTCACAGAAAATTGCCAACCGTCCGAGCGTCATCCAAGCATTAACCAGTCATTGCAGTGTGTGCGCAAGTCTAGATTCTGCCTGTCCTCTTGCGGGCGTGTGTCTGGCCAAGGCCGTCGGCCCCGACTTACATAGGGCTACAAGCCTATAGTCTAGTATAGTTGGACAGTTGTCTCTGATCTTGACGGCGGCCCCATATTCGGATCGACCCCGAGGCGGGGCACAGACAATATCACAAGACGTTATCATTCATCGAAGCCCGCCATTTCCTGCCGTCTGTGCGTCGGGCTGGCTGAAAGGGGGTGCTCAACGGCCTGCTGCGCTGAGTATCTCTCGAGGTCGAGGCCAGTCTCCAGAGTCTGTGTGCGAAAAGGCTTGTCTATTAGTGTATGGGTCACGAGTTACCGTTGATGTCCTCGTGAAGCGATGGACAAAGCCAGGCCAGTCCAATAGTGAGGACTGTGAGGAGATAGTTTAATGTTGATATTCAAGCCGGCAGCTCTGGATAGTTAGCCGGCGACAGCATCCGAAAGTCAAGATCCGGGCCGGAGTCAGGCGTGGATCCCCATAATACCAAGGCTTGCTGACAAGATTGCGGCATCAAGGTGCCTAGGCTAGTGTAGAACTATAACTGACAGCTCGCGGGTGTCTTGGGTTCCGGCTCACGACATCGACGATGTCTTATATCAAATGTGGATACCACGAGTCAACAAGGACCTACAAAGGGAAGTGCTCTACGGCAGCATCCGGGCCATCCGCCTACGTGCTCAGGTGCTTGTTGCTGTCATTCGGCTCTCAGCGGTGACTTTGACGATCGAAATAAAACAGATCGGCGGCAGCTGGGCTCGACAGATGGAGCTTGACCCCTAAAGACTGCATAGGTCAAGACTTATATCTGGGGGGAGCCTGTCAAAGATTTACAACGCATCCACTCACGCGACTTTTCCTTTCTAATACAAATAGGATGGAGATCGAGGTGAGCAACCGCACGAAGGAATGTCGTCTAGGCACCTCGAGCAGGGTGATTTATCAGCGTTGCCCCTGTTCGAGCCTCATGCTTGCTTGTGTGGGTAGAGCAAATTATATCTCTGTTTCGTAGTGACCTACAAAACTCAAAAACACAGCACTTGGGCAAAACGCCATGGGTTAGAACTGACAAGCAGATCGCATAATCCAGCATGCCCAGACTCGGGCCACGAGGCCATATCTGTTTCCATCCCCGGTAAACCACACACACACGCACGCACACGCATGCGCACACGCACACGTGCACAAATCCCTTGCTTGATTACCCTGACTGCCTGATAACCTAACCCACAAGCATCGGTCGGTCAGCCACCCGGAGATCTACACGTCCAAACAACCTCTCTGCTATGACAGAGGCAAGCCATGCAACCCAGCAGTCAAAGCGCAGCCACCCCCAGGCCCAACGCCAAACCCCGGGGACGCCCCATCTACGTACTAGACTCCTGATTTACAGAAACATACATGGGCAGCCTCGATGCTTTTGCCTTGCCTGGACATCATGCCCGAAGCTCGAGACTACGTTAACAAGAATCCGTTGGCCAGAAATCTTTCCGATGTGCATTGGTCACCGTCCGGCCGGAAAGGAGTGTGACGAGGCAGGCCACTGGGCTTGATATCCGCGATGGCTTCTAACTTCAAGAAGCACCAATTCCTGCAGAGGGGGGATTCCAACACCATCCTACTCCGCGCCACCGGGAAGGAGGACCCGTAAGTAGCCCTAAATGCGAGTGACCGCGACGAGATGATGCTTCACTTGCACATGCGGAGTTTGAATCACCTCGGCTTCAAGTCTGGCACGAAATGAAGGCATCTTGCCCGGCTGTGCTTGCTACCGTGACTGGCCGACGAGGGCTGGGACGGAGTTGAATCACTACCTGTTGAGCATCCGAAAGCCACCGGCGGATGCGAGACGAGTCCAGTGGTTTAGAATACATTAGTTGTAAGGTTTGAAGATGCTAATGCCATTGTATAACGGTGGCACCCTTTGGACAGAGGAACGGGTTGGGAATCATCCGGGCAACATCCACCTGCCGGACGACCAGTTGGCGCAGTGGCGGCCCCGTAACCGAAGAAGAAAAGCTCACATCGATGGCCGTCGCCCTGTAACCGCAGTGACTTTGGGCAAAAACCCCCCAAAAAGAACCGAGTACGCCAACCATTGTGAACAGCACCAAGACGTGCGCTCCATGTAACCTCGGCCTATACCGTGCCGCTAATGCTCAACTCCCTGATCTCCTGCAACACCTGCTCGACGCGGGCATCCAGCTGGCCCTGGGCGTACTGGTCTCTCGTCTCGGCATCGAGGTACTGCTGCACCTGGGCCATGCGGCTGTATGCCTCTGCGCAGAAGCGCAGCTGGATCTTGACGAGGGCCTCGAAGGAGGGGTCGAGGTAGGGGACGCGGAGGTCGATGAGCTGGGGCAGCTCGGTGGACAGCTGCTCGTTGAGCTGCTCGTAGGCGGCGCGGGCCATCTCCTGCTCCTTCTCGGCCCGGGGCAGCTTGGTGACATCCTTGTCGGGCTTGTCGACGAGCCGCTTGACCTTTGCGCGGAGTGCGTCGTAGTCGAGCAGCTTGTGGCTTCGCTTCTTGATGCCTATCGCCAACGTCAGCCTCTCGTTTCCAGACCATTGTTATCATCGTGCGGGGCCGTGTGGTCATACATTCGTTCACGTCGGGGAAGTAGGCGCAGAATCTCGTGATGGGCTCCAGCACCGTTGTCCTGCGGTCTGTCAGCCATGGTCCGTGCCTCCCTTTCCTCGAAACCCCCTGGATGTCTTTGTGGTCGACCGTACCGGTATGGGCCGTCTAGTGCTTTTATCGTCTCTGCGTCGAGGTCCTCCACGGCCTGCTTGTAGCTTCTGCTGACACCGTCCTTGGCACCGGCGTCCCCGTAGAACGCGTCGATGGTCTCGGCGATGCGCATTTGTGACGCCGTCATTGCTGTTTGCCTTGGTCAGAGGGCTGGGAAATTTGCGCCGGGAGAGTAAGTATCCGAACCTCGTAGGGAATCGAGGTATCCCTTAGCCTCCTTCTGTAGTCGTAATGACGCTGCCTCCATCGTACGGAACCGGCTGTATATGAACTGTCAGATCGATTCCATGGTTCGTGGGCCATGGGTGGGTGATCCGTACCGTTCTTCCACTTCGTAGTCGCGGTCGTTTGTCTTTTCGACATGACCTGTTGTTGATATCGCCATCGACGGTCAGCCCATGTCATGCCATCAGCGGCGGAGTCGGAGCAACGAGGGGTAGAGTTGAACGGACCAGTCTTCATCATAACCTGCGTCGTCGCGCGGTTGACATTCTTCTTGAAACCTGCATATCAATCCCCATCAGTACTGTTTTCGGTATCCGTGTGCGGCAGTCTCGGGGATCGCAGTCGGCGGAGAGAGTGGCGTCGTACCTGCCCACGACATGTTGGGCGACTGTCTGGGGGGAGCAATTCAATCGGATAGGGGTCGAGCAAGATGGATAGTAGGTAGTTCTTGAGGGTCGAGGCGAGAAAGCCAGGTGGCTGTAGCGATGTATAGTGTCGTCGAGAGTGTTGCTGTTGCGTGTGATGGTGTTGTGTGCTCGGGATGATGTCGTCGCCAGCTGAACCAGCCCAAGGTGTTGATCGTCCGTCGGGAGCAACTGCGGGCGGGCGGGCGGGCACAGGCAGGCAGGCAACCAGGCGGCGGTGGAAAGAGCCCAAATTGTGGCTGTGCACGCCTGTGAAGGTCCGAACGTGTTGGCAGCTCGAGGTGGGGTGGGCCTACGTCACCGGCACGGACGGCAGACTGGAAGAAATTCTGGGGGGCTCAGCCTCACTCAGTCCGAGCAGCCACGCTTTAGTCACTCTTGCTGCAAGCACTCAGGCTTGCCGATGACTCGATTTGCTCGCTCCATATTTGACCTCAAATCTCAAATCAAGCTTATTACTCTCAGTCAGCATCCTCATTTCCAATCCCCCTAGGCGCATTCCCATGGTCGAGGCCACCCAACGGCCCGGGATCACCGGTCTGCTCTAGCGTTGCAGTTGCACCGCCCGTCCGTTTCCTCCCGGCCGCCTGCTCCTTCAGGCCATAAGAAAGGCACGGCAAAGAGTCATCAAAAATAGAGCTAAACAGACAATAAGACCGGCCAACCGCCACCAAAGTCCAGCCTCGAGTAGAATGGCCTTGTCAAAGTACATAACGCGAGCCTCGGGCTGCCACGGCCCTGTGCGCGCTCGCCCTCTGCTGCCCTCTTTAACATCGCCCTCATACACATCAAACTCAGCCATGTCTCATCAGACATACTCTACAATGGCGACAGAAGACACGCCGTCAACATTCAACCCTCGCTTCCTCGTGGTCAGCCTGGGAAACCCAGCCCCCCACACCAAGACCCTTCACTCAGCAGGCCATCTCGCCCTGCAGGCGGTCCAGCAGCAACTGCATCTCGAGCGCGGCCAGCCGTCCTTCTCATCCGAGCGGATAGGCAAGAAGTCAACCAAGGCATCCGCCGGCGACAAGTACACCCTCGTGCAGTGTCCCACCTTCATGAATGTGTCCGGTCCATGGGTCGCAAAGGCGTGGAAGGAGATGCTGGCATCCCACCAGGAGCAGGACCTATCGAGGCCGCTGGGGCTGGTCGTCGTGAACGACGACCTCGAGGAGGACCTGGGCGCCATTAAGGTGCAGAATTGGGACAAGAGCCACCGCGGGCACAACGGCCTGAAGAGCATCAAGTCCGTCGTGAACGCCGAGCACTACAAGGACTCGAAATGGGGCCGCGTCTCGGTTGGCATCGGGCGGCCTGAAGCCAGAGATGCGGCGACCGTCTCGAACTACGTGCTTAAGCCGTGGAGCAAGCACCAGGAGGAGGTTATATATGCGAAGTCGGGGCCTGGGGTCCTGGCTGCGCTCAACGAGATCGAGGAAGCGTGGAGAATAGAGAGGGAGGGGCCGGGGAATGCAGCCAGGGCCAACAACAACCAGCCCAAGAAGCCAAAGAAGCAGAGGGCATCCAAGAAGGAGCCTGTTGCAGGTGGAATCGTTGAAAAGTTGGCGGATGCAGCGACAATACCTATCGTTGACCCATGAGGGAGCAGGGACAGGAAGGCGGGAAGGTGCATCTGGGTCCATCATTTGATCATTTAGCGGCGGCGTTGGCATGGCATCGGTCCGGCCTGCAAAAGACATGTAGCGATGACGGACCTAAATAGATTTGATACCCCATGGCAAGTGCCTAACATTTATCGTACTGAGAGTTCAAACTCCATTAGTCCCGCACTCGCCCATCTGAGTTGCCATGTCTGTCTCGACTTTCAGTCATACTCGATCTGCATGTTAATCGAACGCTCACGACACCCTTCAGAAGTCTTCTAGCTTGAAGACTTCGTAGGACGGCTCTTCGTATGGATGAGCCCTGCCAAAGACATCAGTCAACACATGGATCCCATGCCCCATATCGACTCATCAGTAGAGCGAACTCACGTCTTCAAGGCCTCCACAGCCTTCCTCGTCGTCTCCTCCCCGACGCAGAGCGCCTCCACCTTGGCCTCCTGGACCTTCTCGAGCGCGCCCGGCTTGCCGATGTGCGGCTGCGCGGCGTCGCCCGGCAGGAACTGGCCCTCGCCCACCACCGTGTAGGCGCACTGGCTGTAGTTGGGGTAGCGGCCCGCCCCGGCGGCGAAGATGGCCTGCTTGCACGCCTCCACGGCGCTGAGGGGCGCGTGGAAGATGAGCTTGTAGCGCGTCGCCATGCTGTGCTGTTTGTGCTGCGTTTCAGGTGTGATCTATGTCACGGCTAGCCTGGGCGTTGGGTCTGTGAGGTAGTGCTGAGGTCGGTGGTTTGTGGATATGGGTTGAATCTTTCGGGCCGGGCCGTGGTGTCGATCGGAACTGAGTCCAAGTTGAGGCGATCACGAACTTGACTCGGGTCAGGTGGTAATGCTGGAACAGTATTGACGCAGGATCAAATTACTGCATGGGGTGAGTCTCAAATGTGCTTTGTCCAGCGATGGATTTCAGGCTCCTGGCAAGAGAGCCGTGGGCCAGCTGAATCACCTATGAGCGGAACCCCTCCCCTCCCCTCCTCCACCGGTCCCAAGGTCGGAGTTGGCAGTCGATGGTGTACTGGATCACAAACCCTGACCCTCGCTTGGCCGTAGAGAGAAGGGGATGACGGCGTGGTAGACTCTGGCTCATCTAAGAAACCATCATGCTTTCTACGTTTCAGGAAAAGTTGCAAAAGAAGACGTAGCAAATGGAGACTTCATGACTTTCTTTAGAGTCAGGGCATGCGTGACTGTGAGAGCTTAATTGTTGCTACCAAGATCATGGCAAGCTTCAACTTGTAACTTTCTCTCTCTGGAGTTTGCCATTTATCACACCTGCGGCTGCTCAAGACCTCCTCTCTTCGCGGGTTGCTTCAGCGTTTTGTCAAAATTAAGCTTCCACGGCTTGGAAGGCTTTTTTGGTTAATAGCCACCACGAAAAGATCATGTAGCGCCTGCACCAACCCACCCGTAAAAGTGCCGCCCTCGAATGAAAGACAGCGATTCGAATCGCGTACCCAAGTGATCAGGATACCCACCCTCCTAATGAGATCCCAACAAAACGTCTCTCTGGCTTACGCTCAAGGGGCTCTCCCACTTTAATCGTCATTGCCCCTCACACGCCTTATTCCATTTCGCATCCCCAAGGGCACGTCTTCTTCCCTAGGCATCCCCACCATCGAGATGTCATCGTCGTCCGGCTGCTTCTTTTTTATCTTCTTCAGAAACCAAATACCAAAACCGACAACCGAAAGCACCGCGACGCCTCCTATCACAGCGCCAGCGATTATAGCCTTGTTCAGCCCGACATCCGCAGCATCTGACGGAATGGGGCTTGCGATGGTGCTGATGGAAGGGAAGGGCGAGCTTGGCACGGGTGGAAATGAATACGTGGGGGAAACAGGTAGCGATGTGCTGGGGTGCGCTTCCGTCGTTGAGGGAAGTGTTGCGGTTGCTGTCACAGTCGAGTCAGCTGGCGCCGTGGTCGGGAGTGAAGATTGTGTGTGTGTGTTCTTCCTTGTGGTAAGTGTGCCCGAGACGGGGTGACTCGTCGAGACTGAGGACGATGATGCATTGCCAGACATTGCTGATGAAGATATAATAATACTCGAAGAGTTTGTGAAGCTAGGAACTGGAAGGAGCGTTGTGTTGGCTTGGGATGTCCCAGGTGTGCTGCCTCCGGAATTTGTAGCGGATCCTGGAGCTGAAGTGCTGGAATTGCCAGGCCACGGAAGAGAGTGACTGGGTGCCGTGGATGATGCTGAGCTTGATGGTGGGGAAGAGTGAGTGGACGTACTATCGCCTGTCCAGGTTGAGTTTGTCTGCGATGGAACCATGGTCGACGTTGTAGCTGTTGTGGCGGTTGTCTTGGAGCTGGAAGATGAAGAAACTCGCCTGGTAGAAGTGGTTTGGCTCGGAGACTGATTCGTACCGGTAGTGGTGGGTGTTGACAGGGAAGATGAAGCGCTCGTGGCACTTTCACTTCTGGTGCTTGTCTGTGTAATTGTAGAAAGCGACACCGAATAAACGTCTACTTTGTTGGAATCCCCACAACACTCTGATGTATCGCCCCAGCAAGGCATACACGTACAGTTGGTGGGTACACCCAGGGGGTTAAGCTCGTGTCCGCAAAAGCCTTGCCTGATTAGCGCTGTCCAACGGGGCCTCTGAGATGTGCTTGATGAAAAAAGAAGGGGTTTTTACATTCTCTTCCGTATTCAACACCCCAGAAGGGGTATTGCAGTCTCGTGCAATTGGTGGCGCACCAAGTTCTGGTCATATCGCGTTGTTCTCTCCATACTTGTTCATTCAAAGTGCGGTTATTTGGGTCATCGGTGTAACACCCTAAACCAATGGCTTGGATAATGACAGATGCGTGTTGTTCGTCCATATTTACTGTGGCTGTTGGGTTTGATATGACTTCGAGATGGTTCATGAGACGGTCGACTAAGTTGATGGGATATCATCACCAAGTATCTCCCGGGAAACAACTCTAGGCGAAATAATACTTCGTCTTTTGGGTTAAACTCTCGCAGACCGTCAGGCTATTTTTCACATCGCTCAAAAAGAGAGACAGATTTCAAATATCCCGTTAAGTTCCTTAGCCGCAAGTATTGGTAAGCTGAGGGAAATCGCCGGGTTCTGTACAATTCTCCATAAACTTCCGAGTTTCAGGGCTTTGTAGGCGTCGTGTTCCTGGTGAATGTTTTTCTGGAAAAGTGTTTTGTGAAGATTTAAGATGTTGGAGTGTGTGCTCCCCGGGCTGCCGATGGATTTTTGGGAGCCCTGACAATGCAGAAACTCCGACCAAACCATCTGATTGGCATGGAAGTGTGACCGTGTTTCTGGTTCGTGAACCTGGTCATCGTTTTCTACTTGTCACACAGATTCGGCACCAGGCCAACTTTGGATGCTTTTGTATAGCGGGGCTGGGGGTTTCGGGGCTTTGGAGACTCAGAGACTTTAGGCCTCGCGAATTAAAACTTTTCTTCCTGTATTTTGTTAAGATCAATCCACAAATGTCAGTTGTCTCTGGGAGCTCAAATCAGCGCTGACGAATACCAGTACCGGGTATTAATCATCTGTAAGCTCTTCCTACTCCAATGGTAGGACTTTGAATGTACAAAATAAAAACTCCTTTTCCTGGAAGAGAGAATCTGAATGTTGAGGTAACGTCAGAAATTTCGCATTTCAATTCTGAGCCATCCCTTCTGTAGCCATACAGGTGGAATCTAGGGTCTTGCAGCCCAAAACATATCCGAACTGGGCTGAGTTCTGGCTTAGAATCTTATTGAATATTAACAGATGATAGGCTATCCTGCTGGAAGACAAAGTACTGGAGTCAAGAACTCGGTAAATATTGCCCTAGAGAGGTTGAAATTCATTGGATTCTCAAGTTTCTCATGTCTCGCATAGAGATATACTGCCGTAATTTATCGCATTGCAGTACAGTTCATGCTCGTATGTCTGGATTTCTTGTGAGCTGAAGTCCGTGGTCACGAGATCCAAGCGCCTTATTGAAATTAGCTCGGATGCAGTTCTCCGTCAAATTGACTGCCCAGGTGCGGCTGAATCACAGAACCTCCCAGGCAGCACCACTCCATCACTCACGTCTTCCATACTCGCCGTTCTCTCCATTCATTTCGGACGCTCAATAACGCGCCCCAATCGGGGTTCAGGTCTTAGAATGCCCCTCTGTGTCAGGTGCTCAAACAGTGCCCTGCTACAGACCCAGTGGGATGAGCTGCAGCCGGTTGCAGACGAGCCAAAAGTAGTTCACTCGTGGATGAAGGTGGACTCGTCTACTGGATGCGCGCTCTGCCAACTTGTTGAAAATGAGATTCGAGTGGTGGGACAATTCGAGGAGGAAATTTCTGCGCTCATGTTGGTGTCCTGGCGACTCAATCGTTTTCCGAAATCAGCTGCTGACTGACCAGACGCTTCATCAAACTGTTGCTCGACCTGATGAAGCTGAAAGAAGAGGCCCCTCCGACGGAGGACATGAATAACGCGCTGGGCCAAAGCCTCCCAAGGTCGGGGATTGTGCGGTATGACGGGCATGACCTTCGAGCTCCCGCCGTTCCAATCGCCGAGCCTCATGAATCTTCTGGGCAGGATGGGCCAAAGCCTGCAGACGAGGACGTCCCTGCTTCTCGTAAAAGTGATGCGAGAGATGATGCCGCACGACACGACAACCAAAGTCTAAACACAATTCAGAATACATCGACTGACGCATCAAAAGACAGCCTATGGGAACAAGGCAGAGATTTGATACCACCCGAAGAGGATTCCAACGTCGCCGTCGACCAGGACCGTCTCGGGAGGACTGTGGATTCCATGAAAAAGTTTCTTTCCCGACACGAGGGATCCCAGAACTGCATGGTATGCAACTCGATGGAGGATTTGTCGGTGTCTGGTGGACTTGACATATATCGACTCAGAAACAATTTCGAGGCCGCGACGCAGTCCGAGAAAGAAACGGCCATCAAGAATCACGCTCCACCTCCTGACCCCCGCATGCGCTTCAGGCTTGGACGGTCCTCCATCGAAAAAGTCGACTTCGTCCTGGAGAAGCGTGAGCACTGGTCAGCCATTAGGCTGCAGGAGTTTCGAAGGGATGAGAAAGCTCTGCGGGTGGGACCTAGGAGACCTCTTCTGGACACGAGCCTGGATCTTCCAGATCTGTCCCGGGGTCCTCAAGCAGTCACCGAGGATACTGGTGACCAGTCTCGCCCAGCTGTGTCACTCCTGCTTGATTTTGAACGGAGCCTCGAGGCAGCCCCAGAAACAGCCCTGAGGAAAGAGTACAGGCAGCACTCTAAGGATGTCTGCGTACTCGTTCCGCTCCAGCAGGACAAACAAGGCTTCGCACGGGAAGTAACAGAACGAGTGGACGCTGAAGTCATCAGGCTTTGGCTCAGTCGCTGTGAAAACAGACACAGTCTCTGTTCTCAGCGGATTTCAGACTCGTACCCGCCGGGATTGATCCTCATCGACGCGGTGAAAATGTGCATTGTTCGGGTAGCATCGCACAATCCGGTCCGCTACATAGCTCTGAGTTATGTTTGGGGGTATATTGCGCAGCCCACCCTGAAAAAGGCAGTCCTGGAAACCTGGATGTCCGATGGACAGCTTAGGGATGTGGAGATCCCCCAGACTATCCGTGATGCGATCCATCTGGTCCAGATGATCGGGTACCGATATATCTGGGTGGATGCTCTGTGCATCGTGCAAGACGATTCGGAGTCTCGGCATGATCAGATTTCGCAGATGCACGAGATTTACCGACATGCCGACTTAACCATCGTGGCCGCTGACGGAGACAACTGCTCCGAAGGGCTGCCCGGTGTCACACTGTCAAAGGACAGAGTGTACAAACATCGCCGATACGAACTGCCCGGACTGTGTTTGATGAAAGTCCCGTCGAGCACCAAGCACGGGATAGAGATGTCACCGTGGAGGACGCGTGGGTGGACGTTTCAGGAGGAGCTATGCTCACGGAGGACATTAGTTCTTCTTCCAGAAGTCATGTTCTTCTCTTGTGCTTCGGCCGTGTGGAGAGAAGATCTTCAGCTGGAAACTGAGAACACAATCCCCAGGTCTGAAGAGGGGCTGGTATCACTGGTCTCAATGCTTGACCAGCAGAGTACCGGAGGTGGCAAGGATTTGCTTGTTCTTTTCAGGGACTTGGTCAAGAAATACATGCAGCGCACACTCAGCAGGACTGACGATATGGAAAACGCATTTGCTGGTGTCGCCGGTATTCTTGAATCGGTGATCGGTACGGCATACCATGGAATTCCAGAGCAAATGTTCGCCGAGGTGATCCAGGGATGCTGGTTCTGGGACACTAGCCTTCAGCGCCGGGCAGGTTTCCCTTCGTGGTCATGGACAGGCTGGATTTACCGCCGGGAACAAGCTGATGTCGGCATTCAGCCGTTGAGCACTGCCTCGAGCATGAGCAAATTGCTGGCATTCTACAAAGCAGGTACCTCAGGCATTGAAACTCTCGGACAATCAGGTTTGGCTGAACATACAGGCGATGAGTTCCTGCCTAGCATGGATGTCGAATTACGAAGTCATTTCATCCCCAACGAAGACGACATCAAATCCAAGAACGCGTCATTGCCTCACCAAGGAGGGTTATCGGGCGGTTGGATTGCGTTTTACACCAGCGTTGCGTACCTCAGACTTCGCACGCCACCAGGTGACTTCGTGGGCATATCCAGGGAGTATCGTGTTTTCCACCCTCAGATGAACCGGCAACTCACCAGCATACGTCTCAACGTTGCCTATGTGGCTGATAAAGGCACCCTTTTGCCGTTTATTGTTGTTGATTACGACCCAAAGAGGCGATCATTCCGGCTCATGCTTATTTTCATGGAAGGGAGCACAGTTGAGAGGGTCAATGTCACATCACAGGGCCGTCTCGTCAAAGAAAGTGACTGGAAAGACGCGAATCCCAAGAGAGAGTTGATCTTCATGTCGTGATATTATCGTGTGTATGAAGGCATGCACACATCCCAAACATCCAAGTACGACTTTTTATCTGGATTCAACCCTTGGAATCACATTAGATACAACGTCCTAACGTTTCTCTTCTTTCAGGATAGCCCGCTGAGATGTTGCGAATATATTGCCATTTGTTTCTTCAACTACAAGCTCTTCCAAGTACGTAGATCTATGGAAGGCCTGCGGACTGTACTTTGTTAGCTACCCTGAACCTTCTCCGCCTCGAGCAGACCACCGGTTGTCTGCGGGCCTTCATAACCCTTCCTCGCGCCAATGAACCACCACAACCCAACAATAGTGGTCAGCCCACCCCAAATCAGACACGAGTAATTCATGCTCTTCGCGTCCACAGGCAAAAAGTACGGGAACGAGTAAATCACAAACCAAACCATCAGGTACGCACAAGACAGACCGTTCACCACGAAGCCAACCCAGCCCTTCATCCTGAACGGCCCGTACGTGATGCTCTTCCTACCCCGGAGGAGGTGCGGCAGGATGGAGGCGATGTACGAGCTGCTGAAGAAGAGGATCGTCGAGCCGATGAAGGCGTTGAAGGCCGTCGTGCTGCCGACGTAGATGCACCCCAGGATCGTGACGAGCACCGCCGTCGCTATCGTTGCGTTCCGGGGCATGTCCAGCCTGTGGTCCACCTTACCGAGGAAGTTGGGGAGCGGTGCGGCGCCGTCTCGGGCAAGGGCCCAGAGGGTCCGGCCCGTGGTGATGAACAGCCCGATCACGCAGAGCCCGATGTTG
Source organism: Diaporthe sp. P3_1W (assembly GCA_037177825.1). NCBI lineage: Eukaryota > Fungi > Ascomycota > Sordariomycetes > Diaporthales > Diaporthaceae > Diaporthe > Diaporthe sp. P3_1W. The sequence continues at coordinate 5,825,162 of JBAFXB010000004.1, read as the reverse complement.
ATCATGATGAGGGCCAGCATCCCACAGGCTCCAGCTGCGCTCCCCGTGGCCTGCTCGTAGATCTTGGCGATGGGGTAGGCCGACTCGGCGACGGCATCGAGATCGTTGATGGCGTACATGATAGCCACGAGGTAGAAAAACCCAGTGGTGAACCCGATACCCAGCTGCAACGCCATGCCGATGGGGACGTTCCTCTGCGGGTTCGGGATCTCCTCGGCAAGATGCGTGATGACGTCCACTGCTCCGATGCTGTACGCCCCGTTGAGCATGCCGGCGACAAACACGAAGCCGTCAGAGTACCCCAGGGCCTGCGTCCACTGCTTCCAGACGAAGTCGGCGGTGGCGTGGGGCGGGCGGCCGTCGTGGCCGGGCATGGCCGCCACGACGACGACGGTGATGAAGAAGCCGGTCAGGATGGTGAAGATGCCGATCTTGTTGAGGTGCGGCATCGCCGAGTTGGCCAGGCACACGGCGGCGCACCCGAGCCAGGCCGAGATGACATAGACGACAAATACGTGCCACGGCTGTGCCACGAACGACGGGTGGTTGGCGGCGTACATCTGGACGATGGTGTTGCCAAAGATGGCGGCCATGCTGGCGCCGCCCATGGTCCAGGCGAGGTAGTTCCACCAGCCAGCGAAGAAGCCCACGGCGCGGCCGTACCTGGGCCCGGGCGTCACGGACGCCCAGTGGTAGACGCCGCTCGAGCTGGGGATCGCCGACGACAGCTCCGCCAGGCTGGCCGCGACCAGGAAGTAGAAGAAGGAGACGACGATGAACTCGTATAACACGCCTGGCGGCCCGCCGTTGGATATCGCCACGAGGATGGTGCCGCCGATTGCCGGCCACGCATTGCCGACGGTGATGCCCACGCCCGCGAGCGAGAGCAGGCTGAAACGGCGCGAGAGCTCCTGGGCATGTCCGGACGCGTTGACCAGGACGTCCGGGTCGTGGGATTTGATGGTGCCGTTCTCCGTGTCGAAGGCGACCGCGTCTTTGAGGACGGCCGCCTCCTTCTTCTCGGGCTCGGAAGAGCTCATTTTCAGCTGTGAGGAGGGAGGTAGAATGCCCCAGCAATGGGGAAAGGATGCATCTGGGGAAGAAAGCTAGAGTTAATTATAATCTTGGAGGCTGACAAGGTATCGGTTGCATTTCTATATGTCAAAGGGCCCGACAATCTAGATAACCCCCCGCCTTAACGGCCCCCCGGAATATAATGTATCAACACTACTACGGTAACAGACATGCCGAGCTTCTGGACCTTGCAAGGGGTTCTTCTAGCGGCTTGGTGATCTTTTAGCCTTGACACCACCGCAAATGCGCCGATGCTCCCCTTTTATTGCCTCTTGCATTCCCATTGGCCAGGACAGGTGACACCTGATAAGCACCACTGCATACATTGTGTAAGTGTGCAGGCTTTCCGTCTGCATGTCAGGCATTCTTTATGCTGCTTGTACTTGCCCCATTGGGAGTGATCCACGGTCATGTCGACCCTGTGGAGGCTCTTGCCGTGGCTTGCGTTGGTCATAGAATTCAAATACAGTCCACGGTTTATGTCTATTGGTTATCTCGTGTAAGGGCACTGGCTCTAACCTTCTCCTTCTGTCTCGACACGAGCAGACACGGGCGTCTTCGCAAAGTCTCACTTCCCAGATGAGAACGAGACCACGGCCCACTTGCCGTTCCATGCCCACTTCCGCGCTCCAGAGTCGCCGCCTCCTCCCTCCGTTGCACGCAGCTCCTCGTCTTTCCCTTGGGGTAGCCCCACAACGACATCGGCCTTGCAAGTCCGCAGTGCCAGCACATTGACCCCAGAGCCCGGACCCATTGGACCAATCGCCTCGGTGAAGGGCGTCGAAGCATCCCATTGCGCCTGCAGATAGAGTTAGCGACCCCGGTGGGTGATGGACCAGAATCTCGTGCCAGCCAGGCAGACTCACATCGCCTGTCAGCTTTCTGTAGTTCAGATCGCCCTTGAAAAGGACAACCTCACTCGTCTTGAGGTCCTCGTAGAGCTCCTTCGCCACGCCGGGCAGCCTCCAGAAGCTCCCCGGGTGCGTCCAGAAGCGGTTCGGCCGCAGGATGACCTGCCCCTCAGCATAGAGCTGGCTCCAGTTCTGGAACAGGAAGGACAGGTCCTCAGCCTCCTTGTCTGCGAGCGGCGCCGGCGTCTTGTTCTGGAGCTCCTCGTCCTCTGACGGCGTCTCGTAGAACTTCTTGGGGCTTGCCAGGGCGTTGAGCAGCTCGGCAAAGTCGCTGGGCAGGACATCGGAAACAAACCAGGGGATATCTTTCGGGTGGAGGACAACGTGGGTAGCCAGGCCCGAGGAGAGGAGGTACCCGGCGAGGATCAGGTCCACAAAGAGCTCAAAGCCAGCATTGTCGAGCACAATGTCTACCCGGCGCTCCTTCTTGCCCTCGGCCTTGGCCTTCCTCAGCAGGTCGTACACGGCAGGCAGGTCGTTGACGAGGATGTTCTTCTCGGCGTTCTTCCTCGCCTCAGAGCCCTGCAGCTTCTGGATGTCCTCGTATGTAAGGTTGGTCAGGAGCGACAGGTCCGTGGCGTTTCCCCACAGGCAGATCTCGCACATCTCCAAGAACAAGATCTTCTCTGCCTCCTCGTCCGCTGGCTCCCCTTGACTCTCCTCGATCTGCTTTAGCAGGCCTTTATACCGGGAGGCAAGCTCGAGGACGGCGGGGCGCGAGGAGCGGAATGTCTTGATCTTCTGGCGGGCAAAGACGTCGTAGGTCTTCCAGTGCTCGGAGAGGGCGAAGGAGGTGCTTATGCGCCTGAAGAGGTAGCACTCGCTGTACAGCCAGTTGACGCTCAACCAGCTCGGGTTGCCCAGCTGCTCGAGCTCCTTGTTGTAGACGTCGACATCGGGGAAGCCGTCGTCCCGTATGGGGACCAGCTGGCGGTCGTGCTGGACCTCATACTTGAGGCGTGCCAGCTCGTCGACAATCTTCTTTCCCTCTTCGGTCGTGGCTGGGTCCTTACTCTGGGAGGTAGTTCGGTACACGTCGTCGATTGCTTGGGTCTAATGTTCCAGAGGAGGTCAGCTCGTGGCCGGACGTGCACATGTCGAGAGGAGGCGGGAGGGACAGACTATGATGATGGGCCATCTCTCTCTTGCTGTGGTCCACCCAAACGAGGTCTTGTCGGCTGTCGAGTAGCCGGCTGTACGAGTCGGGAGCTGGTCAATCTTCGCATCGAGGGGTTTTCGTCTCGAAGGTAAAGGGATGCCAGAACGTACGTGTCTTGGTGTCGTACTCCATCCTGCAAGAAGAGCAGAGCTCCAGCTAGCTTTCACGAGATCTGGCTGGGGTTCAGAGACGGAGGTTATCGATTTCTTGGGGGACGAGGACGAAAAGTTGGAGGGGAGCTCGGAGGCAATTCAGGAACATGGAGGGGCATTCCAGACCACCACCCATCATGGTGGGGTCACAGCCAACCCCAGCAGCTTGGCCCGTCAGTCATCAAGGTGCCGCTTATCGGCTTGCCCAGCTGTCGATAACAACCTTGGAGCTAAGCGTCGTTCTGGCTGGCTTGCTCGGTCGCCAGAGGCTCTTTCCTTCCCCCATCTTTAAAGGGTTTGAATTCCCAGAACACCTTTCTGGAAATCAATGCAGTTGCTAAAACGTACGAAGGGCGCCAGTCGAATTATTTACGTAACTCATACCCTTCGTTCGCTTTACCACCCATGACATCACAACTTATCGAACAACGACGGATTTCCAACTGTCAAGTTGGCCGGTTGGAAGCATGCCTGGGATGGGTGATATATATCTGCCTGGGATGGGTGATATATATCTGCCTGGGATGGGTGATATATATCTGCCTCCAGTGTCTCGGCGCAACGGAGCCTCAGCCCCAAACAAGTCCTCGAAGCATGATTATCTGGGTACGTGACGGTTTGAATTCCGCCTACAAGCACGCTTCGTTCATTTACTCCATGTCAGGCTATTCACACAACGCTCTCGCTGAGGACATTCCAGAGATATAAGTCATGCGAGACCTCTTTTCAGCACATACGACCATACCCAGCGGAAAATACGGGATCCCGTCCGCTCTCCCATAGTCAAGCCGCTGAGGGCTGGATTAGTAGTTGGGTCGGTGACGACCAGCGAATACCCGGTGTTGTATGTTTTTGTCTTTTTTTTTCCTCTGGTGAAATCTTCGTTTTGCTACCTCAAGCCAGAGATGTTATCCATACAGGTGATATCTCGACTGATCCAGGCATCCATTTTTCGAATTCAACCTCCATATTTTAGTTCAAATGAGCGGTAAATCTGTATGCGAGGGCGTTGGTGAGCTGTTGCAAGTTCGAATGAGTAGAAATCAGACTTGCGGTTGGTTTGATTGCCAAAGAGAAAAAGAAAGGAAATGCGGGCAATGATCAACATTGTCATGCCCTGTTAATTACTCGGTGAGTTGGGAGTGAGGGACTGTTGGGCTAACGGCAGTTGCTCACATTAGTGCAACCTTCGAAGACCAGCTCAGTAGCATTTGCCGAAGGAATAAGGCTGTGAATGGACCCGATTGATCATCGCCATGCATATGCATAGTATATTAGTTCTGCTCTTATTCGATGTGTGAGTGGCCGTTGGGCAGGCTGTTCCGATTTGTGTAGCCAGATGTTCCCTCTTTTGACAACTGGAGTGCTGCAACAACCCCCGTATTTGGCAGGATAGTGCACCTCGCTTCGGGAAATTTCGTCAGAATATTGAAAAGCTAGCGCTTCACTCGTGGGGGCCTTCATCACAACGACTACCTGTTTACTTATGCCACATGCTCAAGTTTTGTCACGCGATAATGCCGGTTTCCCGCCTCTCGTAGCACAATGATCGAGCACAGAGACCATTGCAGGCGGGGAAGAGGAGACAGAGGAGGGACTCATAACACCAGAGGTTCTATCCTGAATATACTGCTGGGGCTGTATTTGGACCCAGGGGTACGCGAGGCACCCGGGGACCCAAGGTAATGAATTGCTCAACTCTTGAACAAAATGCCGCCTGAGACTTGTATTCTGTATTGGAGGGCAAGCCATTTTTTGGTCCTGCCGACCGAACGTATTTGAACGTGGGAGCCTTCTGAAAACTTCGAACTGTGAAGAGCTGCAATTGCCTCACCGGCTTTTTGGATGTCGTGGCGAGAGATTCTGCTGTGGTACCCACCAACTTAATTTGCGATATGCATTCAGAGGTTTTCGTAAAGCCATCTTTCGAAGGCTCGATTCATGGCGACTGTCCTAAGAAATTCTTAAAGACGTTGTCGACACCGCGGCGATCGAGGCATCATCTGTTCCCCGTCATGTCCGTAATCAGTCCTACAGCTCCCAGACACTATTCCACGAAGTCGAAGATATGAGAGTACAACATCTTGCTATTTGGACAGCTAGTCTTTACGTGGCATTCGCCTTCTTGCCTCCTCTCAATCACGGCGCCAAATCAAGAGCATTGGACCCCAGCTCCAACCAGCTGCCTCCCTGTGCGGTATGTAACACTTGGGCATCGAATGTTCTGCATCCCCAGTTGCCGGTCCGCAGTGTTCTCACAATGTGCTAAATCTTTCCTCATTTCAGATCCCTTGCCTGGCCCTTGCGATTACTGCATCATCGCCATGTACCTTGACCGACATTGATTGCATCTGTCTTCACACTGATTTGATATCGGCTTCCACCAGACCCTGCCTACTCACGAGTTGCCCAACGATTGATGCACTTCACACCCAGAGATATGCTGCAACACAGTGTGGCGTACCTCTTCGAGACGAATCAAGTCGCTTTACTGTCGCCGTGTGGACTTTGTTCTCATTCGCCTTCGTCTGCGTCGTCCTTCGTTTCGTATCGCGCGCACCCTATTTTGGTGGTCGACTAGGTTGAGATGACTGGACGATACTCATCGTGCTTGCTCTTCAGTTGTTGCTCAATATCACGAATCTTATGCTTGTCCATTATGGGCTCTGTCGAGACATCTTTATGCTGGAGGAGTATGAGATCGTGGGGGTCTTCAAGGTAAGCATCTCGCCTTTGTAACCTCTACGTGTAATGCTTACAAGTCACACGATCAGTGGTACTTTATCGGTGAACTGATATACCTTATTGGTTTAACATTACTGAAGATATCTGTATTACTTCAATATCTTCGCATATTCAACTTCCGGATCTGGGTATACATCCTCGTCGCTGTATCAACCGGCTATGGGGTCTCGATTTTCATAGCAGCGCTGGCCTCTTGCAGGCCATTCACATACACTTTCCACCGATGGCAAGCAGAGTACAGTGGAAAATGCATCAACATCGATTACGAGATATACTCCTCAAATGTCATTAATGTCATTCTCGACGGTATAATCACCCTCTTGCCAACGACACAGATGCAAGTCTAATCGTCCCATTTCCTCATGGAATACTTGATTGTGCTGATAATTCGGTGCAGTACGAAGCTTCAAATGACTCGAAAGAGGAAGCTTTTGATTAGTTTCATTTTTCTGGCTGGTTTTGTTGTCACAGGAATTAGCATTGCACGCGTCATAGTCTTTAATCAGGCTACGGAATCAAACTTTGCAAGTACGTCCTGACCCCTCGCTTTGGGGAATTTGAGTGACTGACATAAGTGCCCATTCAGACACCTATGTTGATGTGACCATTCTATGCTCAGCAGAAATCAGCGTAGGGATGGTAAGTGCTCCCCTATCCCCCTTGCATCTTCCTCGTCCCTTGTGGCCGTCTATTCTCCATAAGCGACTGTTAAATTTCTTGAACAGGTGAGCGCGTCAATTCCTGCAATGGTCTCTTTGTTTCGTCAGCTCACAGGAAGGATGGGCACCAACAAAGACTCATCTGGCACGCCAGGGAATTTGAATTCTGGATCAGGTTCTAACCGGGGGAGGAAGAGAGAGCCACGGGACTGGTGGCATGGATTCACGGATGTTTTCTCAACTCGTGTGACCACCTCTACCCTTGGAACCCAAGCCACCACCTTGGTCTCGAGCAATCCAAGATCCCGTGCGAACTACAGCAATGATGAGTTTGAGCTGCTGGAGGACCCCGTGAGCCTTGAACTAGGGCCGCAAAACAGGGATCACGATGGGCATTCGCATTCTTCAGACCAACAGACAAACCACTGAGACGCTCCATGTTGAACCGAGTGTACTGGGAGGCTAATGTGATTGAGGGCCCCATGTGGTACCAAGGACCTCAGATATGGTATGAATCCAGAGGGATGATTCAAACGTCGTACAACTGGTCGTCATTTTCGAATGACCTGGCACAGCGGGCTAACTGGCCGCGGTGCTGTCGCAGACACGGACAGGAGCTAGACCGCTGGGTAAATGTTATAACATAAGATGATTCCTCGACATTGAGAAGTGTAACGATGCTGGTATCTAAGCGGACTATGCGCCTGCCCGGTCTCCGCATACCCTGGGGCTTCCGGGCGCCAGCGATGTTTACTCATTTAGGCCGGACTGGATTAGCTGTCACGAAAATACAAGGTCTCAAAAAAGAAACGGTACCAATTATCGAGGCAAATTCATCACAAATCACAAGGGGTCATATACACAGAGAATATCGGTGTTTATTCTCTGTCATCTGTGTCGTGTCCTCTTCTGGTCCTCCTCTCTAGCAAGCTCTGTTTGAGTGATCGTACCAGAGCTGCTCAAATTGCCTGGGTCCCTCTGAGTCGACTCCAAAAATCAAACGTCTTGTTCCCTGTCGACTAATGTGCGGGGAGCTCGGGTCTCGTTCTTGTCGAGTGCCTAGTGGCGGCAGCACCAGTGGTAGGTCTTTTCGTGTAGGAATATCGAGAATTAGCTTCCTGATTCTCACATGGACTTGTTGGGGCGTGGAACTTACTCCTCCACAAGGGGAGCAGTCGTTGATGTGGCCGTAGTCGGCACAAACGGTGCAGTCCTTGAAGGCACAGCAGCTGTAGATGCCCTTGTCGTTGGGATCGCCATCTGCAACGACATCGCCACCAGCGAGGGTAGTATCGCCGACGGCAAGCTCCATGGCTTGGGGAGCAGCAGAAGCAAGGGTGGTCATGCTAATGACGACGGCTAGGATGGTCTTGACGGAGAACTGCATCTTGATATTAGGGTGTGATGAGGTTAACTGAGTGTTTGGCTGAGTGTTGGCAATTTGATGTTGTGTTGGTTGATTCTGAGTTTTGCGGATGATGATGGTGGATGAAGAAAGAAGATAGCTTAGGTTTGAGATTTCTGAGCTTAAGTATTTGCTAGAATTCGAAGTGAATAAAAGAACAGAATTGGTTAGTTTAAAGGCATTCAATGGAGTTGGTGATTCGGCGAAATGAAAAGACAAGGTGAATTCAAGGGGGGGTTGGGGGGCGGGTTTGACGATAGTGAAGGTCGTGGTCACCTTGAGGCGGAACCGAGACCTCCTTGACCTGCTGATGAGCAAGCTGCTGATTCTGGGGAGTAAATGGATGGCCCTCTGTTTGGTTCAGGGTGACCTGATGAGCAGGCCACATCTCTTCTTGATAGTTGATTCCGAACTTGAAAGTTTGTTCTTCCATGACCACGTTATTATCGAAGAGGCTAACTGGGCTTGTCGGTTCTGTCTGGAGCGGTACGGGCGTTTCCAATGAGGCCACTTCTTGAAAAACCTGTTGATTGTTCATTATTTGACTTATAAGGGTAGCACAGTGGATAATGACTAAAACTGTATACAACATCCAGCGACTTGGACAATCATCAGTCTTCCACAAATAGTTCTAAACGTTGACAGTCATTCAACACTTCTGTTAACTAGATTCCTGCATCTTGGACTTTCCAATTTTAGTTCTTATGTGATCTGTCAGTAGACACTATGCCAGTCTGTTTGAGAAGCGACATTTCCATGCAGTAATAGAATGCTAGTGTTTGGCACTGCGAATCGGGCTGAGAAATGATATTAATTATAGGGCTGAAAACATAGCGAACCATGCCTCCCTGGGCATACTCAAGTATTGAACAGACCCACCGACGACCAAGTGTCGCATTCAATTCAATTACGACGTCAAGCGAACGGAATTCCTCAGTGATTTTTCTTTGGCACTACCACCCCCTCTGTCATGCAGTCGTTTCTGCCTGGCCTCCTGTGTCCGCAGAATCCATCATGTCTCCTCTCGCATCCGCATCCTCAGCCTCTTCAACAATCAACTGACCGCTCACATTCATTATCGCTGTTAGGGCGTTATGCTCCCAGGACCCGTAAGATACGGAACTCGTTGACGACATCGAGCTGCGACCACTCAGGTGAGCCACGCTGTCCGAATGCAAAGATCCCCCAGTTGGAGAGGAGGAGTCTGCCGGAACCGGACTTGCTGTGACCGCTTGAGTGTTCTCCTTCGGTGCCTCCGGCCTGCGAAGAATCGGGTGTTCTGGCTTCGAGATGTCAAGATTCGCCAAGGAGAGTTCCGGGTCTGTAGTTGGGACGTCGTCGGTACAGTTGGCCCATTCCTGCTCCATGAGCTGCTCGTGTGCCATACGGTGCAGTTGTAGGCTGTTATTGCTGATCCATTCGAGATGAGCGTACGACTTGTGCTGTCGGCGCCTGTGAAGGCAGTTGAGCATTGGCTCTAGGATATAGGATGTGATGATGATGAGAGCACCGGTGATGAAGGTGAAGTAGAGGCCGAAGCAGCTGAACGATGTGTACGCAGAGCTTCGAATTTTCTGTGTGGTATTAGGATATTTGGTCTGTCTCGTGATGGGTAGGTGTGGGTAGGTGTGGGTAGGTGTGGGTAGTGATTGCTTCTAGCTGTGATACCTGATTGTTACAAATCTTCTGCTCATGTTCGTTGAGCGGCGGCGAACGATATTGAAGAAATTGGTCGGTCGGGCCTTGTGCCATACCAACAACTAATGCTCGTAAGCCTAAAATTACTAAGTTTGATACACTGCCATATGTCTTTGACATGCCAGAACATTCAACTCACTAATGAGAAATTAGTCAGAAAGATTATATGAAAACACCGACTGAGAACAACTTTTTCCCAAACGGAGGCAAAGAAAGGCTTACTGTAGAAGAATGAAAAAGGAATACTAGTGACTAACCACGAGGCCTGCGTTGCTGCCAAAATGACGTGCCACCATTGAATTACATCCAACTGCCATTGGTTCTCCGGGAGCGGGTACTGAATCCCTGCGAAATATTTAGATTGAGATGCGAGTGACCTTGTTCCGAGGGAGCCTATTGTGTCTGAAAGAGTGGTAGGATACTCTAACATGGCTAGCAAAGGCATAATGAAGCGAGCGGAAGTCGCATCAGATGAAAATGGCCGATCTGGATCCAAATCTTCATTGGTCAAGTTGAAGAATGGTGCAGCGCCGTACATAGCATCGAGGCCGCTTGCCAACGGCCCACACCCACGGTCTCTTGGGTATGCTGAGTTACACCACTGGAATTGCTCTAGGCATCCCATTGGCGATGCTGAAACATCCGAGCGCCACGTTGGTTGTACCCCAGAAGTGGCTGTGCTATAGACGTTTAGCCATGGCGTGGTCGCTCGATACCAGTCATCATCCATTGATCGAATGAATGATACTCCGGCTCCAGATAGAAATGCAACTAACACGTCTCCATCTTGACGCACGAGCTCAGGTATTGGACTCCAGTTCAACGCTTCACCTCGAAACCTGCCAGCCTCATGATAGCTTCAAAGCGGTTAGAGACCAAGACCTTTGCAAATTTTGCCAGATCGACTTGCCCTAATTTATACTCTTTCCCTGATATAGTGACTTCTTCTTGAGGAATATATTGTGAGTCCAAGTCCTCGATCTTGTAGATATAATCTCTAGAGCCGGTCTGGTTATCAGTCGGCCCGAGGACGAGAGTACCGTAATGATACTTGTCCCAGCCTCTGCCATTCTCTTCGACGTGACTTGTGTAGTTGTCAATTTTAAGGGGAACGCAATGCAGCACATATCTATACGCAAATCTCTCATTCTTGGGGGCGTTCAGTCCCAGATCATCATGGCTATCGATGTAGCCCGAGTCTAACCGAAGCGTGGATTGCGGTTTGCGACATATCTGATGCTGGAAAGGGCATTCGGCGGTAGTATTTATCGCATGTGTTGGGAGGCTGCTGCGAACAAACTTGTTGCAAGCTGTTGTCGAGTTGGTCTGATTGCTGTGGTAGCACTGTTGAGCGTAGTTCGCTGCGCTGTTTGATTGCACCGAAAACCAATCAAGGTCTATTGAATTGCTTTCCTCCGTATAATTTGACACCAATGTGCCACAATTTTGGCCGTTGAGCAAGACCTCGTCGCCTATTGAGCTTGAAATATTCGACGAGAAACCTCCCGCAGCTGTAAAGGCCGCCAGGTAACAAGCGCTGAATATAATCAAGGGCATGAGGCTGGCAATGTGTTGAAATCCCGAGTTTCGCCATGTCCAGAGTAGAGAAAGAATTTCAAAGAATGCCGACTCCGCAGCGCGCGAGTTACGTAGGATGACTTGACGCTGGTGGTGGATGGCACTTCTGTCTGTGGCCGTCGAGTGAAATCGATGCAAAACGAGGCAGCAGATCCTCCAGAGCCGGGAAGCGACAAATGCGACAAAGAGAGCCGTAAAGGCAATGAGAAGATTGCCGTAGTGCTTGGTTGTGGTGAGGGTTGGTCCCAAGATAGTGCCACGGGACCAGTTCGTCCAAACCCCTGTGTAGATGTTGTCGTCCATGGCAGCTTGGGTTTTCCCGAAGGCAAGGGGAAGCACAATTGTGTTGGATTTTAGATGGCTTGAACCAAATGGAACAGATGGAAGAACCTGAAAAAAGAGAAAGAAAAACGCTTCCATTCTGAACTTTATACCATTCGTATCCGCGCCACCTTTGATCAAAAGAAAGGCGAGGCTCAATTTTGAGCGTGTCTGAGAGCTGAACTCTGTGGTGTTACCCAATTAATACATGGTGAATCCGCCTTGGGGGCTAAATACTACCAGCCCGGAGAATGGGCTCTCGAAGACGGGGCCGTACGCCGGTACACTACAGCAATAGGAAACACCAAAAAAGTCAGAATTGTCCAGAACACTATGAACGATGCAGTGTAGCCTATATAGCTGTGCCGTCACAGCCCCCAGCCCCCAACCCCTCCCCAATTCATTGACCGACAGGCAAGAGTCGAATGAATGCCACTGAATATTGTATCACAACATGTACAGCTGAATGAACGAATTGCCCAGCCATTGAGCAGAGCCTTGCAAATCAAACAGTCTTACCTAGGTATCTTCCTGAAGTCGCTGACCAATGTGCCGTTGTAGTAATCAGCCCGAGTCGGCTTAGACTAACTACCTAGGTACCTGGGGCAGATCCTCGGATCGCACGACACATGGGTTCGGGAACCTGCCTAGTCACAGTGCTTCTCGGCGGACAGGTGATGCATTCTATACGTACTTACGCACATGACGGGACTCCTGCCGGAAAATAGAAATTGAATAGATGGGAGTGTACAATCGATTGGGGGGGGGGGCTCAGTATTCAACCGTGACCTGGCAACCGGGTATATTTTCCTACAAGATAATATGCTACAAAATAACCTACTATATCAATACATACACGCATCTCAAATTTTATCAATAGTGATATCATAGAACGTGCTCTACAACGTGCTGATGGACTTCGTGATCGGGATGACGAGCATATCTGCCTGGGCGACATGGAAAGTCTCGCTCTCTTCAAGCTATCCAGTCTAGGTATGTTGCGTAGGATACTGCACGGTAATGTACATAGTTTAGGGGTATCGTAAGTCTTTCTCTACTGCTGAAGCACCAATCCCACAACACAATCATTCGACTCTCGCGCAACGGCTCCGATCCAATCCAGCCCAACCCACATCATCCAATTTAGACCAGTTTGGCCCTCATCCTGGCAGCCTGTTCTGGGGGACCATCTCATTTCTGCAGCCACTTCTGCGCCTTTGCTGAGATGCGCTTGATGCGCGACACATGCGCAGGTGGAGCCTGAGGCTGGCCTGGTGTCTGTGGCGGATAATCGTTTGCACCATCGTGGGAGGCCTGGGCCGAGCCGGCAGCCGGCTTCGTCGCAGTAGGAACAGGAGGGGCGGCTGACGGGGCCGTCTTGCCCTGCGGTGGGGGCATGTGATCACCGGCATACGCATTGTTGCCGCCAACAGCCACGATCCACGTTGTGGGGTCCCCGGCGTTCACCTTGCCCGACTGGTCTGCCCCGCCGTCCGGCTGGACGTCGTCGTAGGCAAAGGCGTAGCCCTTGCCGTCGAGGTTGACGGCGTGCACGATCCTGCAGTAGTGGTTGGTCGGGTCGCGCTGGTAGAAAGTCGAGGGGTCCGACGGGTGGTCGTCGACGGTCAGGAATGCAGAGCGTTGGAACGCAGCTGCCAGCCGGGGGATGATGCTGTTGCGGTACGGCGAAGGGCCCGTCGTGAAGGGTCCGCTGTTGCAGCCGAAGATGTCAGCGCTGTTGGGCTTCCGGAAGGGCTCATTGCCGAAGACGAGCTCGTTGTTGCTGTTGACGGTCCCGGCCACTATGCCAGCTGCTGCCTGTGTGTTGATACGCATCGGGCTCTTGCTGTACCGCTGCCACACCTGCTCGATATATGGCTCAAAGTAGCCGGCAAAGCTGGCCCCCACCGCGTCACCGTGTGTTGGGTTGAGCACCCGCAGCACCGGCTGGCCCTTGGGCTGGACGATCAGCTTGTCCCAAGGCCTGCCGTCCTTCTGGGCCTGTTGGCGCAGGCCATCGCACAGCTGGTCGATGCCGTTTGCCGCCATGCCCGACACGTGCTGGACCCCTCCGCCCGCCGTCTGCAGCGTCATGGCGATGGGCAGGCGCGACACAAAGTCGACATAGCTGATGTTGGCGAACAGCTGGTCGTTGTTGAGGGTGAACTCGGCAAAGGCAAAGTTGACGTTGGCGTTTGGGTCGCTGGGGTTGAGGACCGAGGGCTCGACGACGGCCGGGCCCGGGTTCAGGAAGAAGGTGAGCTTGCTGTCGCAGGCGAACCAGATGCGGCCGCCGGCGATCTGGGGGATGTGCACCGAGATGGTGTTTCCTGGCGGGCCGAGGGGAATGGCGCAGTCCTCAGCCAGGGGCGACCCGATGGACGAGACCTGCTGAGGGTAGTAGACATCCCTGCCGTTGGCCTTCAGGAACATGCGCTTCCAGTCGTTCTGGATGGCGATGCCCGTGATGTACGCCCAGACCTGGCCCGAGTTGGTCTGGTTCTGGAGCTGGATGTCCAGCGAGTTGACCATGGTGCTGGATGTGCTCGAGGGTGTGTGACTGCAAGTGGGTGAGTGAGAGACGAGGTCAGTGATTCTATTGGGTCTTAGGAGCAAGCAAGATGTGAAGGTGAGTATGCAGACGTGCTGAAGAGACTGTCGTTATGAAATGTTTGATTCTGATTACAGTCGCCTGGATCGAAGAAGACGTTGGCGGTCTGTAAGGCGACATCTCCTGAAATCTTCAAGGACGACCTCCAACGTCGGCAGCGACCATCCGGGCGAGGTCGTGCCTTCATCCGGATGTCGTCATAAACAGGCCGGCCATCCAGGGTTGCTTCCACCAAGACCAAGCCTCGAAACCGGTTTCTCTCATAATCAGCCGGTTCGCGCCTGCGACGGAAGGGACAACCAATTCATGATGGATAGTCCCATTCGAGGTAGCAACTATATTGAAAAGTATTCTTGAGAACAGTCGGCACAGGCCACACCCACCGGGCAAACTTCCAGGTTGTCTTGGCACTGTGGATGTTGGCGACCCCACAGTGCCCTGCAGTGTTGATCCAGCAGAAAAAAATAAAATACACTGACACATGGGGTCTGTTGTCTAGAAACCGTGCCTAAAATCCATCATCGATCTACCACATAGTCCTGCTAGGACACTCACTCCGGGCATTGGATCAATTTGTCATTTCTTTGCTGCAATGTCTCCGTATCGAGGCGCGAAGCAACTTGGTCATTGACCCGCGTACCATTGACGCGGCTTACACCCCCATCGCGCTGCGGCAGTGTTACATCGACATCTGCAGCTTCCCCAACGAGCTGAAATGAGCCTTGGGGGGCCGCTTCAGGGCATCTCCCCTTCTGACTGGACCGGAACCTGCTGTGCTACTGTGCTGGGACGTGGCTTGCAGTAGCTTAATTGGTCCACATCAACGGACGAACTCATTCGAGGCCCATGGTGCCAGGTAACATTCCAGCCATCTGCATTCACCCAGGCTGGACAGCTTATGCGGCTTCACTGCAGGGGCTACAGATAAGAGCACAGCAGCACCATTCCGGGTGGGAACATATCGTGTCTACCCATGCAAAAGTAAGCAGCTCGTTGCTTCCGTGATTGATGCCAGCCAAAGAACAGGGCTCCAAGAGAGACACCCGGTGGTGTGAGTCCCAGCACCGACATAGGTCCGTGAATCTATTACTATTACGATGCAGAGCTCCCCGCATCCCGAGCCATGTCTTCGGGAGACCCCTGGCTTCTCACCTCCACCATCAGAGCATACACGCAGACACGCCTGTCAAGCTGCTTACGGTTGGCTGGTACCCCACCGAACTACCGGGGAGACCAGTCTGGGGTCACATGGAGTCGGCGTCGTAGAGGGGGGACCATCATGCGGAGAAGCTGTCGACGGCTCCCGGTCTGTGGTCGAAACCTGGCGAGGATGCGCATGCGCCGACCAACCCGAGCTGCCATTCCCCAATAAGAAGCAGCATGCCGTCGACCCTATCATGGATCTGCGTGGGAGCGACTCGTAATGACTGCTGCAGTACGACGACAATGGGCTGCATCCGACCAGCGCTTGCAATGCGGCTGGCCTGATGCTGAGGGTTTAAAACCTTGAGCTCCCCAGCTTTTGCACATTTTGATGATATTGCTAGTTGTCCCAGGATCCACTCTCGTCTGAGAATCCATCAACTCACGACCATCAAGCCATTTCAGCCATTTCACATTCGCTGCAAGGCTTGATACTCCACCTGCACCACTAGAACACCGAACAAAGCCAACATGAAGCTATCCCTCCTCACCACCATAGCTGCCTTCGCCGGGCTAGCTTGGTGCCAGTGTCCCTCGTCGATTCCAGAATGCGCCCAGTCCTGTCTCACGATAGGAGCTTCTTCAGTCGGGTGCGGAGAGACGGATTACGCGTGTCAGTGTACGGACGAGCACCAGACTGACATCACGAGCAACGCCACCACCTGTGTGCTCGCCGCATGTGGGGAGCAGACCGCTATCAGTAAGCTACCATCTCCTGGTCGATATGTCGCATCTCAAAAGCCTACATACTAACCACCATTGCAGATGAGGTCCTCCCAGCGGCTCAAGCCTTCTGCTCCGCCATCAAAGCCGGCGAGAGCTGTTCCTCGGCCAGCGCCGGGAGCACCGGCACCAGCAGCACCGCGGCGTCTTCCGGCTCAAGCTCTGCCCCGTCGTCTAGTGGCTCAGAGACAAGCACCGGCACCGGCACCACCGCCACGACAGGGGGCTCGTCATCTGCCACCCGGACGGCGACGACCACGGAGTCCTCCGGCACGGGCACTGCCACGGGCGCCAGCGCGAGTGCCTCGAGCACTGCTGGTGCGGCCACCATGGGCTCTGTCGGCTCGCTTGGCATCGCGGTGCTCGGTGCCCTACTTATGTTGTAAGGAAGATCGGGAATATGTATAAACCTTGGTGTCCGACTTCAGAATGCAATAGGGTCATCGCCGCCCACTTTGATTTCTACGGGCGGGTTGGTTCAGGATTTTCTACGGGATGTCTCAACAGGTATGACTGATGGGCAATGGGCACATTGGCTAGCAGATAGGAAGAGAAGATAAACTCACTTTCGCTGGGACAGGAATATACTTGTAATAATTATATCCACTGCCATCCCAGACTTTCCACTTTCGGTGTCCCTATGAAGCGTAATAGGAGGCATGTGGAGGGAAAAGAGTCTCATCACGGCGCGTGACTTGGTCGCTTCCAGTGTTCTAACAATCATCTTGTACAATGACAAAGAGAGCTTTGTCGTGTTTGATAAGACAGGATACGAATTGAGGTATTACGGGCAGCACCTCCGACTGTTTCCCAATACAATATTGTACACGATATCTGCTTCTTACATAATCCAACCTCGTTCAAACATAGGTGTGTAGGCAACTGCCCAACCCCCTTCATGATCGTGAAATCACTCAAACACAGTGTTGCAATCACATGCGCTATACCAATGATCTCTCAGAGTCGCTTTTATCCCTGCCTTTCGCCGGCGCCTCCACCGTGTATCCATAAGAGACCGACTCAGTCCCATAGGGATTTGGCATCGGTCGACTGTCCACTGTAGTGGTGGTCGACAAGTGGATGTTCCGCCCATCGTGGGACAGGCCCTGAATCGGGAAGCTTTGGCTGTTCATTGTTTCGGGAGATGAGTCATACGAGCCCCATCCAGAACTCTTGCCTTTGCTGTTTGCCGGTGATGAATCTTTAGATGTACGCCCAGTTATCCGGGTCCTGAATGTTCGAAGGCTCCTTGCGATCTTGGTGCCCAATGGACGGCTGAGGAATGGGAGACAGCACGAAATCGTAGCAAGTGGGATTTCGATGTACACCCAGATGGAGGCGTTGAAGTTGGACACTGTGAAGGTGAAATAGTTCCTATTAGCCGACTGAAGAGGCGGAATAAGGGCCTTGGGTGGGACAGGAGGAAAGAAACGTACCGCCGAGATTTGCTGGGTCAAACTCTCCCGTCCGTGCTGAACGGACTGTGCTTGCAATACATGCGCTGTAACAGGCACAAAGATAGTCAGTTACAGATCATCAGACAACAGCACAGGCTAGTACTTACATTGACCCGCACATGAATGACAACCCAACCAATAACTTCTGAGTAGGAGGAAGGTGAAGCTTGAGCACCGGGGCAATCGGCACGATGAGAATCAACCAATCTATGATGAAGTTCGAGATAGAGGTGGCCCAGAGGTAAGGCATGAGCCCAATACAGTGTCCTGGTTTCATTGGCAGCCAAGCTTTGTCGATGGGGCTACACTGAAACAGAGCTGGCAAGAACGATCCTAGTCCCCAAGCCCATGTGAGGCCCAAAAGGATGTAGATGTGATATTTTGTCATCTTGACATGACCGAAAATATTCTTATACGAGTAAAGAATAGAGGTCTTGATGAAAACCACGACCAGAGTATAACTGAGTACCGGAAAGTAGATGAGCTGGTTCAACGGTGAGAGAGTGATCCGGGTTGGAATAAGCACTGGGATCGGGAGGGAGACGGCTGACCTTCAGCGTGATGATCATTTTCTCCGGGTGCTGAGCTAGATACTGCATACTGGCACCTTCAGCTGCCAGGAAGGCCACTTTTCCAAAGTTAGCGACCATTTTGGAGAGTTTCGCTCATTGCAAAGCACTGAACAAGCCCACGCGGGTCGTTTACGACTAGTGGGGAATCAAACGTACTTAGGTACTGTATGATGAGCTGGATCATCAAGAATACAAGGACGACCATAAGCAGGTAGTCATCAGTTCCAAAACCCACTTTCCTTCGGAGCATAAACCGCATCACAGCCAGTATCGCCGCGAGGACAGATAGGACAGTGGTGACAACGACCGCGATGATGCCATATCTGGTGATGCCGGTTGACAGGACGTCACTGTATGAAGACATGTTCCACGCGTTCTTGAAAGAAAAATGGTTATCAAAGAAGGAAAAAGATGTTCATCGACCCACAATAGACATCGGAAACAAATATCCTCGACACCTCAATATGAGGACGAGACAGCTCACAGACATTGCAGGCCAGAGGACAAGAAATCATCTTCTATCCACCAACCAACCCTTAGAGATCCTGTCGAAAGGATCGACTTCAGATGATATTTTGGGACATGGCGGAATCTAGTCGACTAGATTTCGACTCCAGATGATATTTTGGGATCTGGAGGAATCTCGTCGACTAGACTCCAACTTCAGGTCACGATTCGGGCCCTGGAGGGATCTCATGGTCTCGGCCCGAGGATCTCTGGGGCATGCAAGCCTGCTGAGCCAAGTGACAAAAGATCGTCACATAATGCAGAACTGAGGCACATATCCCGCGTTCGTATTGATCCAGCTGCAGTAGTGCTTATTATATTGATTCCATCTGCGAGATCGCGTTCCACTGCCCAGCCCTGGTAACTATTCGTTGGGCTCAATATCTAGGCGGTTGGTCATCCTACAACTACACTCATTGGCGTTGGTGTGATCCTTTTCAGATCCTTTTGAGATCCTGTTCCACAGGCCATAAGATCCCAATCGAAAAGTAGTCAAACCTCCGCAAGGAACCTCTATATACACATATCAATTTTGCTTGTCTATCTAGGCCCACGAGTTTACTGCCAATTCCATTCACTAGACCAACGAAGCATCGCACCAGGCTACTTGCTGGCACGCCCTTTGCGATGCCAAGAGCATGATCTACGCTCAAGCTCATAAGTCTGTGCCGTAACGTTCGCGAGCTTCGAATGCTGAGCCCCAGCAGGGCATGGCTATCGAAACCGCTGTGCCATGTGCGTACAATGCGCTGAACCAACTGGCACAGAATGCAGGCTTGGCGTTCAGCTATCCATCCGTTGGGCCCGATTGTACGGGCATGGGTCACACACGAGACTCTCTTCCAAGATCTTGCCTTATCACATCCATCGTGTTGGTGCGTGTTGGTGCACAAATGAACATTCCTTCCACAGCTAGCATGATCCTTTCGCCCCACTGTGAAAGATTCCACCTTCTTCCTTGGCATCTTGTAAGCAAGTAAGCAATGGTTGATCCTTCTGAGTCTGTGACGTGATCGAGAACGTGGTTATACGTGCAGCCAATGCGTCGACATTACTGACGTTGCCATTGGAAATCTTTGGAATACTGTACTCCCAAAAGGTGTGATCCTGTAAAGGTTCTGATGAAACTAAGTCGTATAATATTACACAACAAACATACCGTCACTCCTAACCTACCCTAACCCTAATATTATTTAAATACTAAATTTAAATTATAATTACTAATTATAACTTTATAAAAATAATATTTTATTAAGATTTTTAATTTATTAACCTTTTATATATATTTTTATAATATAATAACTTTATTTATTAAAAACAAGATGCTAATAATAAAATGATAATAAATCACATAATTTAAATTTCTATAGAATAAGTTCACAGAACTGTTTATTATATCAAATTATTATGTAATATGCTATAAATGCATGGGGCTGTCTGTGAATTCTAATGGTGTGTGCGGAAGAGAGTCAGCGAGACCCAGGGGGGGGGGCTGATTTTAAACTTATTGGGGGTCAGTATAGCGGTCCCTCGACTTAAGTGTAAGCCAATAATTCCTCAGCATGCCTCGCCGGCCAACCGCTTCTTTGGATTTTCAATCAGTCCTCTCACGTTGTCACGAGGCGTGGACTTTGTGTGCATCCCACTAATCTGTATCTTATGACTGTTCAGAGACCGGACGTATCTTCAAACATGGCGATTGACATTGCGGATAGCCTGACGCCTGCTGGCCTTGCCGTTGTGTCTCTCTTCGGCTTGGTCGCCTACGCTGTCTTGAGGTTGCTGCAAGTCGGTAGACGACCTGCTGGGCTGCCCCCAGGTCCTCCAACTCTCCCTATCATCGGGAACTTGCATCGTATGCCGACATTCAAGCCATACAAGGTATTTGCGGAATGGGGGAAAGTGTACGGGCCGATATATTCGCTCATGGTGGGCTCGAATCCTCTCATCATGATACAGTCACAAGAGATCGCAAAGGAGTTGCTGGACAAGCGGGGTGCGAACTATTCCACTCGCCCAGATCTTTACATTTTGTCGGAACTTTCAAGCCGAGGAATGCGACAAGTTGCCATGGTAAGTAAAAAAACCCTATTTGTCCTGAAATGATAAGTTTCTGGGCCATTGCTGACACTCAATGAAGAAATATACTCCCACATGGCGCCAAATCGCCCGCATCAACCACAAACTCTTGAACGCCAAGGCGGCTCTGGCCTTCACACCATACCAGACCCTCGAGAGCCGCCAGATGCTTGCAGATATCCTAGATAATCCCTCCGAGCACCAGAGACACATCCAGCGGTACTCCAACAGCGTAAGCTGCCAAATGGTCTATGGCTTCCGCACAACGACGTGGTCCGACCCTAGATTACAAAGTGTCGTCTCCATATTCAACGAAGTCTGTGACCTGGCCATCACCATTCCCGCCCGCCTGATGGACTGCTACCCAATCTTGCAAAAGTTACCAAAGTCTCTCCTGCCTGTTTGTCGGCAGGCCCTGGACCTCGAACGCCGCTGTATAGAGGTCTTCCTGGACCGGTGGATGGCAGCCAAGAAGAAGACCCAGGACAGGGTTGCGACACCATGCTTCTGCACGGCGCTTTCCCAGGCGCAAAAGTCCGAGGGCTTCTCCGATGAACTGGCGTCGTACATTGCCGGCGATCTCATAGAGGCTGCAAGCAGCACTTCGTCCGACACGCTCTTCGGTTTTCTGATGGCCATGGTGACCCACCCGGAGGTACAGCGCCAAGCACAGGAGGAGTTGGACGCGGTGGTGGGTGCTGATCGCCTCCCAACGTTCGATGACATGGCTCAGCTGCCGTACATCCGCGGATGTGTGAAGGAGACATTACGATGGATGCCCACTACGTCGTTACTAGTACCGCACTCACCAATACAGGACGACGTCTACCGTGATTTCGTCATCCCCGCTGGTGCGGGTGTCGTCGTCAACGTGTGGGCACTGAATATGGACCCTGAGAGATGGCCAGATCCTCAGGTCTTTGATCCCTCAAGGTTCGAAAAGGAGGACAGGTCAGAGTATGAAATTGCGAAGGCCTACGACCCGGACACATTGAGACATAATTATGTCTTTGGCGCTGGCAGGCGGCTCTGCCAGGGCATTCACTACGCGGAGCGGACTTTATGGCTATCAATGGCGTGCCTGCTCTGGGCCTTTGAATTTTCTACGCCTGACCCGAGCAAGATCGACACGGAGGATCTCAGAGGTGGACTGGCGGTGCAGCCTGCCCCGTTTGAATGCAACATCAAGCCCAGAGACGAGCACAGGGCGGCCATGGTGAGAAAGGAATGGTCCGCTATGCAGAATGACTTCTTGGACCCTGTCACAAAGCAGTGGAAATCTGTTCCTGATGGCATGCCGTTAAGTACGTACTCAATGGATTAGGTACAGTGAAAAGGGTAGAACCTACTTGGTAGCGGGGTTGTTGAAGCAATGATCGAGCGAACAATGTCAATGAGGTTTTCCTCAGTCCTGTTCATACTGTATAAATTTTCGTCATCGTGAGGAGAACATCTTTTTATGTTGGTCGATACAAACGTTTCCAGTATTCTACCTTCACAATAGTATGTCTGTGGCTGCTCATCCATAGAGACCTTCAACAATGACCAATTCCCCAGCGGTGTCGCAAAACGACCTTCATGAGCACTCTTACGTACACAGTATTCGTCAAAATATCCTCTTCCATGCTGCAGTAGCAAATTTACTATCCAATTTAGCTACTCAAGACTATTTACACTTGACAAAGCCTTGATCGTGCTTTAGCAAACCCCAGCCTAATGCAAAATAACCATAGGAGACCTGATGGTCGTAGTACACACTACTGAAGCTTCAGCTTGTTCTCGGGCAGGATGAGTTTCGCGATACCCCCAACGAGTGTGATGAACTGTGTAGTAAACGGTTAAATATGCGACAAACAGAGTACACAAATGCAGCTGGGAGGGATAAGCGACCAACAAGTAACTTACTGCAACGTCGAAGAATCGAAAATGTAGTCCTAAATCCGGATACGCGTCCCCATCATAGAAAGCCCTCATTGTATGCCAGAACGAACCGTTGAAATTCTCGTCAAGAGGCTGGGACAGAAGATCATTGAAGAACCTAGGGATCCTGTCAGCATCGCTCTGATGATTTCGAAGGACGCGCTGCTTTGTCGTGGTCCAAAAGCAGTCTTACTTTGCTTTATAATCCCCCGGCGGAGCGGTGCGCTCCTCAAACACCATTCTCTCGCCCTTGAAGCTCTTGAGGCTATGGGCTTGACCCTTGGGGATTTTCACCTCGCCATCGCTGGGAGTGACTATGAATGTCTTCCCCTCGAGGGTTACCTCCAGTCGACCCTCGATAACACGCATGTATTCATCGTGATACTAAGAAAATGGGATCAGTATGTTTGGTCTCTTGTCTATTCCCCAGGCACGAGAACTTGAAGTGATCATTGGATGGTCCGAATCGTACGCACCTTGTGCCAGTGCGAGGGCACATTCAGAGGATCTGAGGAGCCTCCGTCGCAAACAACTCTGGAACTCCACTGGCTCAGGGGGCCTGCCTCTGGCAAAGACTCATCGAGCAGGATGTATTGGTGGATTCCCTTTTGATGGTCAGCAGCCGTTTGAGCGGACAGAAGATGTTCGGCGGGGCCTTTTCCCTACCGGACCTATTGGCAGGCGCTTAATCTCCTTGGAGCCACTCATCTTTGCCGTCAAGTTGCCCAAAAAGAAGTGTGCACGTCTTTGATAGAGCAAAGGTGGAACTAGAAGGGCGCTTGGAGAAGTGAAGTGAGCTAATTATTGCGGCGTAAGGTCTTTGTTCAAGGCGAAAAGCCAACTTCAGGCTGTCAATGGTGGTTGGGGTCTGGAGCTCCATGCCCGTCGTCGCTACCGAGCACAGCCTTAGCGCTTACATGTACATAGGTACAACATTCAGCAGGAAGCTTGGCCTACCTTCGTGTAACACCGTTATCGTACGACCTGAACGACCAACACCCCGATACAAGCCGATCCTACCGAGTAAGTAGATCCTTTGGTTGTGCATGTAAGTAATTTGCGTATAATAAATTAAAATTCTATTCAAGAATGCGCCGATAATACAATACCTAGATAGTGGGAACTATGCTAAGACTTAAGTTTATTTTAAATTTTAATTGTTTTTTCTAAAAATAATAGTACTTGTATTATACTAGAAAATAACATGGGCATTTATTTTTGATATTTAAATTGAAGAACAGTTAGAGGAAAGACAAGTGCACTGAGACCCCCCCCGGGGTGTCACTCAGACTGCCCCCAGACCCCGTGGGGCTCCTGAGGCCCAACAGACCGGCCCAAGTTCGGCAAAATCAGCCCTAAAGCCAGTCGAATCCTCCCAAGGAAAATGTCGCCCGAACTGGCCCCAACCTTACCTCTCTGGGTGCATTTCAATCGTCGTAGGATCTTGTGATTGATTTGCCGAAATATTCAAAGGAATGGGAGATGGCTTTCAAAGGATGGTCTAACCAGATTCACAGCCCCGGCGTGGTGACGCCTTGGAGAGTTGGGTACTCGTAGGCCTTAACGAAGCCGAATATACTCATCACGTCTCTGTCACCTCAAGATAAGCCGATCTGACTTCTTCAAACCCGCGGCATGAGAGATATGTGGGGGTTTTCCTTGTCTACTTGTTACTTGTTCTAGTATATGTACGATTAACGTCCTCTCTTCCTCCCTACTTGTTGTTGGAGTCTTGGCCCTGTTATCCTAGAATGGCTGATTACATTGCTACCATGGCGTCAAACGAAGTTAAGATCAATACGCGGAAGATGAGGTACACGGGAGATGCATTGGTATGATGTCTTGACTCATTTCCTAAAGTAAAGACTTTTTTTTGGCTAAGTTTTTCGCTGACGGTATGGACAGGCTGCCCTTCGGGATAGCAAATTGGACGTCAATTTGCAGGTCTATGAGAAGGGATCCTCAAGCAGTTCCTCGTCTGATTCTGATGGCGATACCGAGTTGTCTTGTCCCTCGCCCGGACGGGGCTGGCTTAAGAGTGAACAGCAGAAACGTCTTCCGCAGGCAGCAAAAGAACGACACATTGGCACGTACGCTCTGACGACTGAGTTATCATCATGGGTCAAGGAAGCTATCGCCAATTATCAACCATCTCAAGAAGTCCTAGACCTTGTGGAGCCTTTCGCCGCCGAGCTACACAACACCTTTGAGAATGAAAGGGGCTCCAGCACTGGGCTACATGACATCGATGCCATCGAGCTCACATACCAGTTCACGGTGGAAGTTGGGGCGGCGATTCTCTTGGCTGCCAATGCTACTGAGGATCCGGTCGACCTTTCCATGCACACCCAACTCCATGCATCAAAAGCTGGTGGAGATGACCACTTTTCATCATGGGGCAAGTTGCTGACTGGCCTCGAGTGTGATCCTCCGATCATCGTGCAATTCCCCTTCTACTTAATGATGTGTCAATCATTCACCTTCGAGCCAATTGGCTACAGGGAAGATTACATATATTCGGCCTTGACCGGTGTCGACTGGGTGCGTGGTAGAATCTTTCCCTCCTCCCCCGTCTCGCTGCGCCCTGTTTTCAACCCGTCTTTCTCAGCGTCGAGTTTTGCGGTCATCTACCACCAGACAAGCCCTCTTCCAATACTACGTACTACAACCACTGTGAATTATCACAGAGCCTGTTTCGCTAATTGTGCGCTCACGGTTAGGCCAAAGGCTCCAACAAATTCAACGACCGGTTGAACGCTTTCAAGGCTCTGGCATTGGCCTCACTGCCCGACCTCGATGATACCAGTTCTGGGGACCGTTGCTTCTGGCGACTCGCTCTTGCATATTTGCACGCCATGAACAAATGCGAAAATGCCAGGTCCTTCAAGGCTCCCAAACAAGCAAGCATTGACCATGGACTTGACCAAGACGTGGTTATCTTGGCACGAGCCATAGATACTATCGGTTCCGCGTATGTATCTCTTGACGCCCAATTTATTTCATTTAGCCCCGAAAAAAGAAACCTACATACTGATTCCAGGCTCACAGATACATGAGTCGAGATGGTGCTGCCTGGCTGGACAACGAGGGCATCGACTCGGTCATCGGCAGCGCCTTGCCCAACGACGTAATGGACCTCCATACTGATATTTTCACGGGCGAGACGCGGAACCTCATTCGTCTTCTTTTGCCCCCTCTCAATATTACCGAAGCTATCCAGAGTACATCTACTCTTCTCTCATCAATGCTTTGCGAAATCTTCAGGGGCCATTACCGAGCACGTTTCAACAATCGTGAAGACGGACGTGTGTCCTCTACCTCCCCTCCCTACAGCTTTTGTCGGGCTCGCCATCGTCGCATTTTTGAGACTCTAGAACTATACATTGCGAAGTACCCAAAATTTTGGGATTGGTAAGTCTGCCCCGGTGTCGATAGAGACGCTGAGGTCTACAAAGACTCGAGCAGACATATTGACAAATCAAATGTACTAGGACGTGGGAGATTTATAATTCAGCGAAATCCCAGATTACAGAGGCTGCAATTGCGGAGCCGCTCGTCGCTGGACTCAAAAGAGCCGTGACACGCAATGAGCTCCCTGAATCTACCCCGAACAAGTTCTTCCACCTCTGGTACGACATGGTGGAGGATGGCTCTGCTCAGCTGGCCA
This sequence comes from Diaporthe sp. P3_1W, assembly GCA_037177825.1. Lineage (NCBI taxonomy): Eukaryota > Fungi > Ascomycota > Sordariomycetes > Diaporthales > Diaporthaceae > Diaporthe > Diaporthe sp. P3_1W. The sequence goes on along the minus strand of JBAFXB010000004.1, from coordinate 5,798,721 downwards.
AGAAACAGCCTCTCGGGGTTACTGACGACCTCGCGCCCGTGGTTCGTAACCTTCACAACCTCTGGCATCAGCAGTTGCTTGATGATACGAAGAAGCCCGGGTGGGGCCGCGAATTTGACCAGAGATCGGATGCGCTCTTCAGCGAAGCGGGCCATATTCTGGCACAAAAGGACGGGATTTCGGAGGACATGTACAAATTTTCCATCGCCTACGGGAGACTCAGCATGAGCCTGCCGTACATTGCTTATCACACAGTGGACGCGATAATCTTGGCATTTGGAGCTATACCGCCAGTTTGATCGGTTCCTTTGTCTTCTTTTGGGGCGAGGACGGCAACATCGTGATAGAGATGCTTTCCGAGTTTGTCTCCTAGGGTGTTGGGCGTTACCTGTGGCCGCATACCTCTTACTTAGCTGGGTATACAGCAGTTCAGACCTATCAACGAAACTTAGACTTGAAGCTTCTAGGCAACTAAAAGAGGATCTGAACAGTCAGTTGAGTGCGTGTGATCTCGGCCGTCAAATGCTGTTAACCTGTTGGATCTAAATAAGCTTCTCCCGCCAATAAAAGTTTCCTCGGGCTTGGTCACTGCTGAGAATGTCACGTTCTATTCATTATATATGGTGGGATTGACCCTCTTTTCGAGGCATCAAAATATCATTTCAGCCAGCAAGTGACTGTCAGTTAGTGAAACGCATGAACTCCCACCGAGATGACAGAAGGATCCCAGCGACTCACCGGAGGCATTGCGAATGCTTTGTCACGCTATTGGACTGAATGCCACAGCTCAGGGGTCACAAATCATCAGACTATTTGAAGACTTACATTCTGGTTTGCTGTCATTTGTTAATCCGGACTTGTTCAATAACCTGAACCTTCCTTTTGATCGAAACCTAAGATGCTCCTATCTGCTCCGCTATCCGAATCTCAAGCAAAAGCTTCTATGGCACCCCTTCCCGTTAGCTTGAAGCCATTGCAGTCATTGCTGCATGGGAGTGCCTTGCCAAAAGGCAAAAGCCTGGGAACGAAAGACGCATGCGTAACTTGGGATGGTCTTGACATTCAAGGCGCAGACTCATCCCAAATTATGATATCAACAAATGTTTTTATAACTTGTCATGATAATGACGAATATGAATTTGACATATGGCTGAGCCGAAGCTCGACCAAGTCTCTCACGGACATGTCACTCTTTCTTGAAATACAGCACAGTAAGTATCGTGCCGCTTTTTCTAAAACAGCACGAGGACACACACACATTCTTTAAACAATTTGCTGATAATTATGCAGGTATCCTTGATTTGTCCCAGTATTCGCCGCCCATCCAGTCGTCATGGGCGTACAGCTGGACAATACCAGATGACCTGAGCTTCGACTCCAGGTACGGGTACCAGATATCCTTCGCCGACGGCCAGAATGACACAGTCGCCAGCTCACCAATGTTTTCCGCACAGGGTCATTCATCAGTCGTGCCTCTCAGCCCGAGTACAGCTCAACAGACAACGTTCTCGACAAGCACGATAGCAGCCTCCTCAGGACCGACTCCTGATCCTGTGCCCACCCCGAGTGTCGGTACTAGCCCTGTGCCGTCACCCACTGACGCCGGTAGCTCAATGGGCTTGAGTAAAGGTGCGTTAGCAGGCACAGTAGTTGCAATTACAGTTATTCTAGTCATGCTGCTACTAGGCGGGAGCAAATTCATCCTCATGCGGAAGAAGCGTCTGCAACGAATAGAAGAAAGTCCGGAGAGTTCGATGTTGTTCTGGGACAAGACTCCGAGTGCCAGTAGGCTCAATATACCAAGTTCAGAGCCACAAGAGCTAGATGGCTCGCAGTGTGTGCTAGCCAGCGGGGAGGGCAAGACAGTGTCATCTGAAAGCTCGTCCAACAGTGACACTCAAGCACGCAGACTGATGCCAGATCGGCGATGGATTCCACGGCAGACACACTTGCCATTGCCATAACTTCAGGTTTGTCCATAGACTTTCAGGGACAGGAAAAGTCATCATTGGACCTTGACGCCTGCATATATGGCGAACCGGCCCCGTGTCGCCGTGGCTGGAAAGCCTGTAGTATCAGGTGTGAGATGGACATCCGCAATTGGGAAAGTGAGCATAGCTGTAGATAATAATCAGAATGGGTTCCGGATATCCTCGCCGCACCAAGTCTCTACTCGGGGTCGAAGCTGAAATTGGGTGCACAAAGATTGCACAACTTGCGGGCTGCTTGAGCGTTGACTGTGCGCTTTCTGCCGTGGAAACCACCACTTCCCGGGTCACCCAATTCAATGGGAAGATGCTATGTGACTCCAAAGTCCGAGAGTACAATTGGAATTGAAATGACTAGAGCCTCGTAATCCCCAAAGGCCTGATTGAAAACTGACCCGCTGAAAAACTCCTGATCAACCACGGCCTAACAAGCGAAAAGCAATATAGCGCCGCATACACCTGGTTCCGAATTTGTAAATGTTCTTCTGAGTACTTCGAGCAAGCGCCTAAAAGGATGAGAAATCGATATTTGGGGCCCGCTGCGTGTCGAAATGTGCATACACACTGCTGAAAGTCATGCTCGCCGGAGACCTCAGTAGCAACAGGTCCTAGAACCAAGTCAAACGTCGGGCGAGGCGTGGTTGACCGTATATGAATCATTGTAATAAACACCACACAGTGGAAGTCCCCACTACCTCATGCCCAATGAAGCAAGCTCCTTCTCATCCATGAGACGCGGCACCTCCTCTTGCTTGATGGCCCTCTCATTGTCGTTTTGAACAACACTCGTCTCGCCATCGTCTGCTGCCGACTCCTTATTGTTGATGCTTGCCCACTTCTCCTCCATTTTCAACTTGGCAGTATCACTGCTGCCAGCAACGAGACCATAGATGAAGTTGGCTGCAAGGTACGTGCCAACGAACCACAGCCAACCCAGGGCGGCGAGTCCGAAGGTGACGAAGAGGGTCGACCCGAGGACTATGCTGGCAACGCCGATCCAGAAGAGGGAGAATATGACGGCGGTAAAGAGGGCGAGGGCGATGGTGCCGAGCACGAAGGAGGCGAAGAGGAGGATCGGGACGAGGGAGAGCAGCAGCTGGGCGACGATGAAGGACTGCGAGGCGTCGAGTGGTTAGCATGTTGCAGCAGAGTACAGCAGAGGAGTAAGTCTGGGACGATTTCGTCGGAGGTGGGCATACAAATAAGAGTGGCTGCTCCTGGGCAAAGTTCAGGACGCTGTCATAGGCCTTCTGTCGGTCGCTCGGGCTGACGACGCGATCGGCCTGGCGACGCGCCGTGTCGATCGTGCCGCTGACGTAGTCGTAGACGGCCATGATTTGCAGCCGGTTGCTTGGAAATCGTTGGGGGTCGCCTGATGCTGGATTGCGAAATAGAGTTCCGCAAGCCTCGAGTATTCAAAGGACGATGTCAAGGTCGAGGTGGGATGCGACGGGGGTGGAATTGGATTGACTCCAAGAGGATGCAACGGCGAGCTTGGGTCTCCCCAGTGGGCGAGCTTGGAGGGGCTGGGGGGAGGTGGTTGCCCCCGTCTGAGCCCTTGCCTTGGCCTGCCCCCACTCATGCAGGAACCCGCATTCCAGCTGCGCCTGCCGACGTGGGCCAATGACGGGACGAACCATCCACCTCACGTCTACAGATGCCTCCAGAGACCCCGTCACTGTCGTGACTCTTTTGTCTTATGAATTATCTACTTAGCCCACACACATATTCACGGGTGCAGTCTTAAATCGTTGACGATCAGTTTGAAGAACGGCAATTTTTGAAGAGAGGAAGTCGGTCACAGCTTTTACATAGTCACGGCCGGGACCGTGTCATGGTGATGCCTCGTTTACTTAGGTATTGGGCTCGACTCGCAGGTGTTGGATCGCTCACGCCTCCACTCACAACAGCAAAGCACAGGCGCACAGCATACTACAGTGCCTCCCATCGTACACTATTTGCCGACCAGTGACCTTTCCATCTTTCCTACAACAACACCCTCCGCGCCGACCGGGCATCTCTTCTCAGACCTTTCTGGGTTGCTTCCGTGCACCGTGTCTTCAACGCCGCCTTCTCAAACTTCGAGCGAATGAGCAAAAACTCCTTTTCTACAAGCCCCAGTCTAGCTTCACAAGTTCGTTCGAATCTCGGAATATAGCCAACTTACTCACACTTCAATACTCATAACTAACACGTTTCATGAAACTCAGAAATGCAGCCAATTCGGAACCCGGCAACAGCACCCTGGGATCTAAGTCTCAGTGATCAAGACTTCGCAGCGCTCAAACGTGGTTGCAGGATTCGAGATATGGATGACAGATGGGCCTTCGTTAATATGATAGATCAAGAGCTATTATATGAGCTATCAGCTGAAAACAAAGCAACGACGGATGAAGTGCCGACGAATGAAGTGCCCACGGCGAAGTGTTCACAGATGACCAGATGCGGGATGAACTTTAAGGAGGAGTCCTGGATACAAGAACACAGGACCGAAAAGGCTCCGCCGGCTCGAGTTCTGACGGAAGAAGATATGGCCCAGGGTAGTTATATCTCCATTCGTCGAACCTGGTCAAATAGAGAGCTCTACAGACTCGTTCTCACTATTCAGCGAAGCGAGGGCGACATCAGTAGAAAGATTGAAGCCGTCACCTGGGAGCAGCGCGAAGATCATCTCATCTCTGGGGAGCAAGCCAAGATGGACGTCGTCCTTCTGTGCAGGTCACACCTTGAGTGTGATCTTGCTGCTGCTCCAGACGATGACACTTTACAATTTTCGGGTCTTCTGTAGGCGTTACGATATAAGCTACGCGTCATGAGGAAGGGGTGAATAGAGCTGCATTATTGTGTACTACGACCGTCGGTACGCAGGACCGCGAGACCCTGAATTTCAGACCGGGACGAAGGCTTAGAAATGATTATCCAAGCACGCGCGAGAGGGCACCGAATTTTGATGACCCGCCGAGTTTGGTCTGTGGTCTTTCTGCCGCAAGCACTTGATCCATACCGGTCGTCAGGTCCATGGCTTTGGCATCAATATACCACGGCTCGTCTCGGGCAACGGTGAAGCGGTGGCCAAAGTACAGGGCAAGGAATATCGGGATGCCGATATATGCAGTCAGGAAACTCGAGACGTCCCAGTTGTTGCCGACAAAGACCTTGAACCCGTTCAGCAACATGAGGACGAAGAAGGTCACGCCGCAGACCCATGCAAAATAGGGCTGGAAGCGGGACCGGTACGGGAGGTCTGTGATGCCTTGCACCTCTGTGCCCTTGCGGAATCGCAGGTAGATGATACACACTGCGACCCAGCTCTGGAAGGCACCGGCATTGATAATGTTGATCAGCCAGTTGAAGACGACGGCGCCGGTTGAGGCTACGTTCAGGTATGCCAGGAGGGAGATGGATGCGCTCGCGGCAAGCGCGTAATATGGGACGCCACTCTTGGTGCACTTGGCAAAGATCCTGGGCGCCGTCCCCACAAGAGCCATGCTGTAGAGGGCCCGGCTCGAGAGATACAGGTACGAGTTGCCGGCAGACCAGGCCGATGTGAGGATAATAGCGTTGACGATGTCGGGGTAAACACTAATCCCGGCCTCGCTGATAGCTATAGCCCAGGGTGAAGAGCCAGCCCCCTTTCCTCCCCCGAGTAGACGGGCGTTGTCGCTGGAGATGATGAGGCCGATGAAGAAGGCGCCCAGGACGTAAAAGAATATGAGCCTGTAGATGTATCGACGGCCGGCCGTCGGCAGATTCCGCCTGGGCGACTGCATCTCGCCACCGGTGACCACGATCAGTTCTGGCGCAAAGGCAAAAGCGAAGACCGAGAAGACCAGAGTGCCAACAAAAGCGCACAACCTGCCGCTATCGCCGCCAACGAGGTATTCCTTGATTGGTCCGGGCTGGTGCCAGTAGCGGAATCCCAGGGCCTGTCCGTTCGGGCTACCACCACAGACAATGACAAGGGCCGTGATGAGAAGAGCGATCAGGCCAAACACCTTGAGGGAGGCGAACCAGAACTCGGCCTCGCCATACACTTTGACTGGGAAGCAGTTGAGGGCGATGATGACGACCATGGAGATGCTGATCCACACGGCAACATGCACCGGTGGGTTCCAGTACTGGATGACGAGGCTGGTTGCCGTTATTTCCGCCGGGACGGTGATGGCGAAGATGTACCAGTACATCCAGCCGAGCGCAAAGCCCAGGCTGCTCGAGACGTAGCGCGACCCAAAGTAGTTGACACTGCTGCCGCGCACCGGGAGGTAGGAGCTGAACTCGGTGGTCGCGGTGATGATGCCGTACACTAGGATGCTCATGAGGATGTATGCCACGAGAAGAAAGCATGGCCCTCCCATCTGAAGGGCCTGGCCTGAACCGACAAAGAGACCGGTCCCGATTGTGCCCCCGAGGGCAATCATTTGTGCGTGCCGGGACTTGAGACCACGTTGTGTTCCATGGCCGCCCTCGATATCCTCATGAAATTCATTCACTTCCTCGACATCGCCGGCGTGGTTGGACTGCATCGGGTGAAGGCCCATGGTTTTCTTGGATTCTTCATCCATATTGGCGTATTTTCAGCCTGTAAGAGAGAATTGAAGGAGGGAGAGCTAGGAGGAGTGTGTTGTTCGCGACAGCATGTCTAGTCGATGAGTCCGAACCGCGTCTAGATATATCCAGCCTCATACATGTCTACTTCTCGCCCTAGAGCCTGCTTGTGCCCCTGCTCTCATGGACACCCTCCCCATCCTGAGGTCTGGGCATTATCAATTTCCGGGGAAAAGATACCATCGGGAAAGATAGCGTCGGCTTATCAACACCAGAATGCGGAGAAGTGGAGGATCGAGGCGATATGCTAACGTTTCACTCCCTCTTACACCCGGTCTTACTTACCTGTTCCAGCCATGTGGCATTCCGGCGCCTTGCCTTCTATCAGAGATGCAGTGATTTCAGCTTCTGCACAGCCATGTCGATAATGACAAGAGTTCATCAAGAAGCGGAGGGCAGCAGGCAGCTATCACGCACATCCTTGCCCGTCTTTTCAATAATAAATCAGCCCGAGTCAAGACAAGTAAAATACTTGATCTTGCCTCTTCAGGTGCACAGCCTACGGTAACTTGTGCCAAACGGGCACAAACGTTGGAACACTCGGTTATACATTTTTGAGGCCAACCACGGCCAGCTCAGAGTCCTGAAGCTAGCAAAGAAACAGCGTCGTCTTTCCCTCACGCAGGGCATCAACCCATGTCCATTGCAGCCACGCACTCCGCAGCTTGGTCGAGCTCCGAGACAATGCTCCAGACCTAGAGGAGCTCGGGGTCGTGGAGTCTTCCAACGGCCTGTCACGCCTTTTCCAGACGCTGGACATGATATCACCCGCGGTCTTGAAACTGGAGATCCCAAACTGCTCCACGCCACGCTGGGTCAGTTCCGTGAAGAACTCGCGGTCCTTTGGCCTGACAGCCTCACAACCGGCCATGAAAAGCGGCCACACGGGACAGGGACCCTCGAGGTTATGGGACGCCAAGGCCTCTTCAAAGCTCTTCAGGCTGTCTATCACGTCGCTTACGTAGCCCTGCAGTATGCGGGGGTGCAGGTCGCGGATCCGACGGTAGAAGAATATCTCCAGGGCCGTGTTCAGGGCCCTCAGCATATGGGGGTTGGGCCCGTCCTCATCCGACGCGTGCCCCCCGGGGCCCTTTATGGGCCGGGAGGCAAAGCTACAGATCATCTCCTCGAGCAGCTTGGCCCGCTTCTGGAGGGAGTTCGACAGCTCGAAGCTTGACGGGCTGGTCCTGGACTTGACCATATCGAGCAGGTTGGCAAGCCTCGTGACCTGGGACACGAGGCTCAGCCACGTCTCGGGTATCCCGTAGACCTGAGGGTAGAGGGTGTCCATAGATTCACGGGAGTCCTCGAGGTGGATGTCCCGACGCCCGGTCTCGTGCTCTTTCAACTCCTCGATCTCAAGGTCACTGTCGGAAGCGTGTGGCTGCAGCCGGAGGAAGTCGTCAAGGCGCGCATACTGGGGATCCTGCAGTGGCTGAGCCCCGCCAGCATGCAGTGATTCTTGTTGGGGCTGGGGGCCCGGCCTGTACATGTTCGGCTCCTGCGTGTCGTAGTCGTGTATGACATATGTGCTCTCGCCCATGATGCGCATCCATGTGTACACGTGGTGCAACAGGCGCACCCGCCTGGAGATGTGGCGCTTGGCGAGGCCCCTTAGCCGAAGCAGGCGTTCCGCGTCGAGCAGGTAACAGCGGGCGTCTTTTTCATTACCCGTGATGATCTGGGGGATCTGTAAGCTACCCGGAAATTGGTTCCAGCCACCTGGCAGCAGGTCTTACCGAATTATTGGTGAGCATCAGGATTGCCATCAGCTGATCCTTGTATTTTGCTCTCGACTTGCCCTGAACCTCAGTCTTCAGCGACATCTGCATGTGGTGCTTGGCCTTTGCGAGAGTCGTAGAGGCCAGATTCTCCACTGACGGCTGTGATGAGCCACTCCGAGTTGCTGGAGTCGCATTGGCATGATACGCGGCACAGCTGAGCACCGCCCAGTAGTTCGCCTTGGCCGCGTGCGACACGTTCTTGGCCTCAAAGAAGGTCAAGTCGGCAAAGGTTTGCACGGCATAGGCTAGGTTGAGAATCTCCCACGGCGACTTGAGCCCCGTTGGTAGTGCCCGCGTGATGCTGTTGAGATTTGCTCGGAAGTGACGCAGGAGGTACTGGGCCATGTCTGGTGTCACAGTATCATGATCACTGACGACTGGAGACTGGATCAGAGGCACAGTCAGGGGGGCTCCTGTCATGTCCGACTGAGATGACCCCGGTGGTTGGATGTGTTGTTCCATGCCCTCGATCTGCATTGGCGTCAGCTGGGGGTCGGGCCAACTCCACGTCGAGTCGGGCATGCCGGGGGCATCCAAGGCCAGTCTACCCGGATCAGCGGCGAAGAGGTAGGCTGGGTTTGCGTCAAAGAGATCACCCCATTGCAGAGTGTTGTCAAGGCCGAGGAGGGTGTCAAGGGAAAATGGGCTTGTCGTATCCGGCTCCGGCTCCGGGATTGGGTTGTCACTGACGAGCCCCGGGTCGGTCTGCTGTGCTACACCTTGCGAGGTGGCTCCTGATTCGGTCTGGCCGAGATCAAGCACACCGAACGGGCCGACCGTGACCTGACGGTCCTTTGTGCGATCCAGCTCCGCAAGACAGCCATCTACAGAGTTTTCCTCCAGGCTGGCAACAAGCCCATGGCTCATGAGCTCTCGAGACGTTTCTTACAGAGCGGCTGGTCAGCCGGGAAGCAATGATGTGTTGGGGGCCAAGAGTGGCGAGGAATAACAGACAGGCAGGAGCATTACCCGTATATAGGTGTCTTCTCGACCGCTGAGCGGCGCCTGATGCAGAACCAGCGGTGCCCGTGGAGGAATGGGCGGCCTGGCCCGACGGCGCGGCCCATCGCACGTCGGCTGTGAAGCCATCACACCCTACGCCTGCCTTGCTGCAGGTATTGCACGCGGGCCTGGTCTTGTCACACTTGACATGGCGTCGCCGGCATGTCGCGCAGCTACCCCGCGAACGCTTCGGGCGAGGCTGTGCCTTGTTGTCCATACCGAGTCTTCGGATTCTTTGGACCTAGCCGAGGAGCGAGTCCGGCCGAGTCAAAAAAAGGAAGTGGGGCCGGGGAAACACGCCGTCAGGACCGCCTTGATGCGGGGGAGACAACGAAAGCGGATTGTGATTCCATGAGTAGTCGAATTCCGCCGTCGGAAGCGAGCAACGAAAAGGGAACGAGGGGCGTCCGGGCTGGACTGACGAAAAGGGAACCGTGATATATAGTGTATCAAGCAGCGACCCGAGCTAGGACACGCACAGCTGGCTCCCCCGCTCTAGGAATGTCTATCTTTGCGGGGTAGACTGTAAAGATATCTGTTTTAGATAACCATTATTCACGCGAGATCCACATGTCAAATAATACCTAAACATCGGTGAAATCCGGCAGATATCAACGCTCGGTTTGGGCCTAACCACAGTCATAGGATGGCGACCCCAACAGCCAATCAACGGAATGGGATCTCAGCTCTGATAAATCACCTCGTGACTGCTTTCGCGTCTTCATTTTCTTCATTGCTGCGAAGCTGCCTGCTACGTAGCTACCTAGGTATGTATTTCCAATTAGGCTATCAACGGTCACGCCCTTTGAGCGTCCAACTCTCTCTGGAACGACTCAGGTATTTCCTTTTCGAGTCCGTGCTGCGAGGCGCTGTAGCCGAGCAATTTCTCTGCCCTGTCTGGGGTGCACGCGGCGTTTGTCCCGAACAGAACACTCCCATGGGGAAAGGTCTTGTCCGCCTCCTGGGCATCAATCGACTTTGGCGGCGCCTGTATCTGTGCCTTCTGAGCTGTCTGAGAAACAATCTCGGCAATGTGCTTCCATGACTAGAGTCGCGATATGTTGTCAGTGAAGCCTCCAGGCCATTGAAATGCTAGGTAAATACGTACCATCTCTCCGGTCTGAACAAAATACAGGCCATGTCCGTTCCAGAGTTCTGGGTCGGAATCCTTGTCTTGCCCCTTGCCTACTATCGTGGTGATGAGGCTGCTGAGGTCCGCAATGTGCACATTACCCCAGGTGGCTTCCCCAGGTCCGACATACACTGCAGACTTTTGCTCGATGGCTACCTTGCAAAGGCCCGGGATTTGGATGCTATTCTGATTGCCCTGTCCTCGGCCCAGTCCGTAGATAATGGGTGGGAAGAGGATGGCTGTGCGGACTCGAGAGCCCAGTTCACGAGCGATGCTTAGCATGGCTTGGTCGACAGCACGCGCCGGGGACTTTTCAATGAGGTCAACTACCTCGAAGACATTCTCGTAGTCATTGTACTTGTGACCAGAAGCCTCACCGAAACGCTTATGGACGACATCCGGTGTTGAGAGGACGCTCGCACCGGATATTTGAACCCAAGAGACTGTTTTGCGAGCACGTCTCAGTAAATCTTGGGAAACAGGACCTCAAAAGCTGATCAAAACCTACCAGGGTTTGTTCTACTGGCCTTGCGAATGCCATTGGCAATAGTGTGGACCACGCCGATGTGTTTGCCGTTGGCAGCATCTAGGTCATCTGTCAGATTACTTGCAACGCGAGAGGTCGAGGAAGACGTGAACACATACTGATGACCACGTCGGTCTCCTTGACAGCTGCTTCAATTAAGTCGGCAGAGTCTAGATCACCCTTCTGAAGCTGAACGTGGGGATACTTGTCGGTGATGGGCTTTGCCTTGGCAATGTCGCGGACCAGAGCTGTGATCGATGCAGCGGGGAATTGACTTGCAATCGAAGCAAGTACATCGCCCCCGATGTAGCCAGTCGCACCAGTGCTGCATACGGGGGTGAGTGACTCGGCTCACATCCAGGTGTGATGGTGGGTACCTACAGGAAAACCTTCATCATGGGCTGTGTGTCTTGTGGACTTGATAAGGACCTCGGGACCGGGGAGCATAGACAGGGATCAACGTAACGTAATCGACCGCACGGAATGGCTGCAGTACGACTTGCGTGTTCAACACAGTTGGACCATGCTAAGGAGTCGTCTCTTATGAACGGTCCTGCTAGCTGGCGCTCCCTCGAGAGCTGCGTTATCGAAGCGTCGGTCAAATGTGGAGTGGGGGTGTCTTACCAAAGGAGCAAGCAATCCCGAACGCATCTCCAGTCCCGAAACCACTTTCCCCCACGTCCATCCCTCGACCACCGTAAACAACTAACCGGAAACTAGTCTCAATCCCGCGGTTCCTGGCGCGGATAATGGTATCCGTCATGGGATTCCGCCGAGATAGATATTAAATTAAGAACGCCTCCATCGCTAGCCATGTGCGGCCCTCATCAGCACCAGCAGGCCAGAGAATTGTCCAAACCAAGATAGCAACATGGCAAACCGCAGCGTGTCTCTTGACACCAAGGTGTTCAGCATTAATGACCTCAAACGCGAGGGCAGTGCAAAACTGCCTCCCATGTATCGAGGTCTGTTGCTCCTGTGCCAGTCAGCCGCGGGATCTCAGACTGACAGTCACCAGACTTTTATAATGAAGGAGCAATGGACATGGAAACGTGAGTTTAACCTGTAAAGCAGTCAATTTTATTTAGGTTCGCTGACTCACTTTGTCTCAAGGCTCCGGGAAAATGAGGAAGCATACCGAAGATACAAGATCCGTCCTCGCATTCTGATTAATGTAGATCATGTCGATACATCAGCGGAAATATTTGGTGTCAAGGTAAGTCACCATTATCACCGAGTTCTCCGGAACCGTCTAAGTCTTCACAGGTCCCGTTTCCCTTTGGGTTCAGCCCATCTGCTATGCACCAACTAGCCCATCCCGAGGGTGAAGTCGCCACCTCGAGAGCCGCGGCGTCAGAGGGCATATGCATGGGACTGTCATCTTACTCGACCGTCTCACTTGAAGAAGTCGCACAACAAGGGCTGGGAAACCCATATTTCATGCAGGTCTGTGTGCTGAAAGACCGTCGGACCACTCTGCAATTGCTGCAGCGAGCAGAAGGTGAGGAAGGCAATGAATATTACCCGATATGTCACATGCATGCTAACGATTGACTGCCTTGAAGCTGCCAATTACAAAGCGATATTCGTCTCGGTAGACGTTCCGGTGCTTGGTCGCCGCCTCAACGAGATGCGCAACAGCTTCACTCTCCCAGAGGAAATGCAGTTCCCGAACCTCCTATCCAATGGTAGGAAAGAGTTCAGTGGCGACAATGCAGCAACAGCATTTGGTAAGAATCCACCGATGATACTCTGACCAGAGTAGCTGACCTCAGATTAAGATGCGAGTCTCGATTGGAATTCCGCGATCCCGTGGCTGAAGGAGCACACGAAGATGCAAATCTGGCTCAAGGGGGGTGTGTGCATTCATTGAATTAGCTCATGTTCTTCTTCACTGATGACCTTCTAGTAAACACAACCGAGGATGTTCAGATGGCCATCGACCACAACCTGGATGGTGTTGTAATTTCCAACCACGGCGGAAGGCAGCTGGATGGCATTGCCGCCACGCTTGACACGCTTCGTGTCTGCGCGCCTCTTGCCAAGGGGAAGATCCAAATTGCGGTGGATGGAGGGGTCCGCAAGGGCTCTGACATTTTCAAGGCAATCGCCCTCGGTGCGGACCATGTGTTCGTTGGCAGAATACCCATCTGGGGTCTTGCGGTATGATATTCGAAGAGAATACCTCCCTCTCCTAACCAGATGTGCTGACGCGTGTACAGTACAACGGCCAGAAGGGCGTCGAACTCGCCATCAAGATGTTGAACGAAGAATTTGCCGTAACAATGAGGCTGGCCGGGTTAGTCTATTCTCCTTTTCCCACCAGGCCACGAATAAGCAACTGACTTTGTTGGCAGATGTGCGTCAGTCAAGGACATCACACCGGAGAGATTGGCATATCTAAGGCACGACGGAATCTTGGCGAGGTTGTAAACGACAAGGCTCTTTTCATAGGTTCCCAACGTTGGAACATATTTGAAGCTCTGGCGGCCCTCAAACTGCACAGAACGGTGACTTTGGAGTTTAGATAGGATAATCTTTACATAGGAATCTGGGGTAGAAATTCAAATGTTGAATTTGATTAACTATATAAGTAATCTCATTAGGTGGTCTCGTTTTTAATTTATATATATATATACCTCTTAAGTAATATATATTAATCCCTTTATATAATAATAAATACTTAAATACCTTATATTAAAAAATATATAATATTAATAATAATAAGTTTTAAATATAATTATTTATAGCTTATAACTAAATAAATAATAATAACCTTATAAATTATATAAATAAAGCTAGCGAGAATTACTTTTAATAACGCTATAAATTATTAATATAAATAGCTAAAGATTAATAATTAAGTATATAATTATATAATAAAAATTAAAATAATCTTTATAAAATATAATAATCTTATAAATATAATTTTAATTAAAAATTTAATTTCTTTTTATTTATATTAATATATATCTTCTTAAAAAATCTTTAAAAAAAAACTTAAAATTATAAATTTTTAAAAGAATCCTTATTAAATAAATTATTATTATAATTAATATTTAATCTTAAAGCTATTAATTTTAATAAAAGTTAAAATAATAAATAACTTTTTTAATAATTATTTATAATTATTTTATAAAATTATTATAAAATTCTTTAAAAGAAATTATAATATTTATAATAAAATAAATAATATAAAAAAAGATAATAATATTATATTTCTTTAAATTTATTTTTTTATCATTAATAATTAAAGAATAATTTAAAACATTAAAAATTAATTAAAAAGTAAAGATAAAAAGGGGAATTTTATAATTTATTAATAAAAAGATAATAAGTAAATATATTAATAAATATAAAGGTATAGAATTTAATCATCCCTATAAATTTAAAGTAAATATATAAGGAATCTACCAATTTATCTATTTATATAATAAATTTATAATAAATTTACTATAAATATATTATAAAAGCTAATATTTATAGTAAATTCATAATAAAAGTATTATAAATACTAATATTTATAGTAAATTTATTATAAATTTACCCTTAATCTATTCATATTATATTAAATTCTCTCTAGCTAATAATTTACCTTTATATATAATTTTTTAATTAACTATATAAGTAATATAAGTTAAGATAATATAATAAGTATAATAAATTTACTATAAAGAATTAACAGATGCTTAAGGATTAACAAGGTAATTATATATTATTTATAAATTTATAATAAATATTAATAAATTTATATATTTATAATATATCCTTAATATAAGTATAATTTATAATTTAATTAATATAATATTAATATTTATATTATTATAATATATTAAATAAATAACAAGATAGAATATATTATTTAAGATAATTTAAATAGCTAATAGTAAATTAATTTATTTTAATAATATATATAAGCTATACTATAACATAATAAATTACTAATAAAATATAAGAAAATTATAAGTTTAAGTCTTATAATTATTAAATAATATAAATTAATATATTATTATAAATTCATTATAAAGTTATTAAGTATAATTTATAATAATAAGTTAATAATATAATAAATATAATTATATACTTATAAGGCAAATTAAGACTAAGTATATAAATATTATAGCTATTTATATACCTTTTCTTTATAATATTCCTTTATATTAATATAAAATTATTAATTTATAAAATAAACAGTATACTAATTATTAAAAAAGGGGAATTACCTAAATTATTTTTATCTATAATAATATAATATAATTAAAATAAAATAAAATAAAATTAAATAAAACAACCTTATCCTCCCTTACTTTTTACTATAATAAGACCTTAATATAATTATTTAGCCACCTATATATTAATATATTATATAGCTTAATTAATATTAATAACATTACTATTAATATAGTTATTAACAATAGCTCTTTAAATAATATTTATTACTTTATTAAAGATATTATTAATTATAAAATTAATCTTATTATTAATTAATATATAATATTTTATTATATTATAATTTTTAATATAATTAACTAAGCTAACTATATAAGTATATATAATATTTTAGCTATTAATAATTAAAAATATACTATATTTATTCTTTTAAATATAAATAATATAAACATAATTAATTATATCTTTCTTAATATAATAAATCTTAATTATATTAAAGTTATAATTTATATATAATAAGCTATATAAGATAAAACTAATAAATACTTAATTAATCTTATTATTAAAGTCTAAAAATTATAAAATATTAATAACCTTATATAAGCTAGTAAAAAAGGGATATAAAATTAAAATTACTATAATATACTTATTATAAATAAAGATAATAAAGATATATTAACCTTTAATATTAAACATATTATTATATTAAAAAAGGTATTTATTAATTAAGTTAATAATAATAAAACAATATTAATTAAACTTAAGATTAATAATCTTATTAAACTTACTTATAAATATAATAATATTTATATAAAAGTTCTTAATCTTAAAGAAGATAGTAATAATAGCTAAGTTAGCCTTTTTAAATTATATAGTATTAACCTTCTTTTTTATAAGTAAAGTGAATAAATTATTAATAATATTAAACTTAAGGGTAGTTAAATAGATAAGCTTAATATTCTCCTTATTTTCTTTAAAAAGGCTAATAATTACCTTATATTTATAATTAAGGGTAAATATATTAAAGCTAAAATTAAAATAATAAAGAATATTAATAAGAGATTAAAGCTTATTATTATTAAAGAGCTAATTAATCTTAATAATTAAAATTAAAATAATAACCTTATTTATCTTAATACTAATAATTTATTTAGCTAGATATAAGCTAAGATTTTTAGCTATATAAATAAGAGTAGTTATAATAAAGGTTATAATAATAGCTTCTTTAATAATAATAATAATTTTTTTATCTTAATAAATAAATTAACTATATAAATTATAAGCCTAGTTCTTAGGAGATATATTAAATTAATAATTTCTTAAAGTACCTTAGTAGTAATTATTAAAAGATAGATTATATATAAATAAGCTTAAAGGATTTTTATATTAATTAAAAATAAAGAAGATAATTATATACTTTTACTTATCTTTCTTTATTAATTTTAAATCCTTTAATATTTATTTACCTTTTTATATAATATTATAAAAATCCTAGCTATAATATAATAAGCTATTATAATTAATTTAATATAAGATAAGATATTAATTAATTAAAGATTTAACTTATATTTTAATAATAAAATATTTAATAAAAAAATTAAGTAAAAAGTTATAAAAAATAAAGATATTATATTTAATATTATAATCAGAAAGGCTATTATATCTCTCTTTATAAAGGGACTATTAAAAGGCATTATAATTACCTTAATAATAAATAAGTAAATTATTATAATAAGCTATAATAATATATATATAGAGAAATATATATATCTCTCTACTATATAAATAAGCTACTTAATAATAACTTACTATTAATAACTTACTAGCTTTATATAAATTAACTATAAAATAATAATACTTATAAATATAACTCTACTATAAGTAAACTATACTAAGGTCTTAATTTATTAAATATAAAACTATATAGAAGTCTAGTATTATAAAAGTACTAATCTTAAAGAATTTATAAATATAATAATATTAAATTACTAAGAAAGGTAGTTATCATAATATAATAAGATAAATAATAGCCTTTTATAATAATATATAAATAATTTATAGATAAAAAGGTTATTTAAGCTTAATAATAAATAATATTAAAGAAAGTTAAGGGAATATATTATAAATTTATAAATAAATAAAATAAATAGGCAAAAGGAGCTAATTAAATATATTAATTTACTATAAATTTATAATAAATTATTTATACCTAAGCTGCTACCCTTTAAATAACTTATATATTATATTAATATAATAAAGCTATAATAGCTAAGTTAATATTAGCTTTTTAACTTAATAGCTTTTTTTACTTTATAAATAAGCTTAACCTAATATATAATATTACTATGGTAATTAAGCTACCTTTAGCCTTTTTACTTAATAGCTTCTTATATTTTATTAATAAGCTTAATTAAAGAATATCTCTTAACTTAAGGAATAAAGGATTTATTATTATTTTATAACTAGCTTAATAATAAAAAGCATTTATATTAGCTTTTTATATCTTAAAATCTTTAATTAAATCTTTAACTTATAAATAACTAACTAATATTTAAATATTATAATAATTTAAATAATTAATTTACTTAATAAGGTATTTTATAATTATTAAGCTTTAACTTACTTTATAATTTTATTTTTAAATAATTTTTTTTATTTTATAATATTTAAAAGCCTTAAGGCCTTTAGCCTTATTTTTTATAACATCTACTATATCTACTAATAAAAGATTATATTTATATAAATTAAAACTTAATAGCTTTATTAAAGATAATTAGGTAATTATAATTATAATATATATATTTAAATATAATAAAAGCATTAAATAATATATAAGCTTACTTATTTTTTCTTAAATCTTAAATAAGCCTATTTATTATTAAAAGAACTTATATAATAGCTTTTCTAATAAGTTATATCTCTTCTTTAAAAATATATATACTTAGTCTCTTAATTAAAATTAAATTTAATAATACTTTTTATTATAATATTATTTAATAACTATCTAAGCTTTAATAATTATAAATTAAGCCTTCTTTTAATAAAATTCTTAAAGCTAAGTAGGCTCTTAATCTATTAATAATAAAAATATAAATAAATTAAAGCTATATAATATCTAATTAATAAAATATTTAATTAACTTATTATAAATATTATTAAGATTAAATTATAATATTAATATTAAATCTATTTATTTATAATTTAAATAAGTAATAGCTATTATTTATATTATTATTTTAATTATTTAATTATTAATTTTAAATTAACTATTAATTTATAAATATTATATAATAAAGAAAAGGAGTTTTAAATTTAAGTTTCTTTAAAATTCTTATTAAAACTTAAAAAGGAATTTATAATTTTAATTAAAAATAATACATTTTAAAATTCTCTAATTATTAAGATAAAAAGTTTTTAATAAGACTTTTACTTAATTTTTTATTATATATATAATATTTCTTAAGATAATAAATATAGCTTTAATATATTTATTTATAATAAATAAAAAGGAGTTAAAGAAAGAAGCCTATAATAAATCTTATAATATATATATTATTAATATTTCTAATAGCTTAATAATAAAGTTTATTATAATAATATAAAATAAAATTAATAAAAAGAATATAAGTTATATTTTATTTAATAATTTTTAATTATTATTTTAATTTATAATATATATAAAGTAAATATTTATATACTTATATATTAAGTACTAATAATTCCTAATAATAAATATATCTTTAAGCTTTTAATAAATTTTTTTTTTATTAAAATAATATTTAAAATTATAAATATTAGCTATAATAAAATTAATTACTTTTATAAGAATATATAGCTAATATTTACTATAATATTTTTTAAAATAGAAGAAATTATTTATATTTAGTTTAAATAATAAATAAGTATTAATATTTAACTATTAAAGCTAGCTTTAGATTTTAAATTATTCTTTATTATTAAAGTATTTTTAAAGTATTTTATCTTTAAATTTTAAGTTAAGTTAAATTTTAAATAAAATATAAATAGCTAAATTAAGAAATTTATTTAAAATTTCTTTATTATTAATAACTAATTAATATATAAATAGCTAAGATAATATATTAATAATAATATTTATTATTTTTAATATATAATATATTATAAGCTAATATTAATTAAAATATTTAAAGGCTAAGATAAGCTTAAAATTTATCTTAATTTTATTTATTATTTTTATAAAAATATAATTAATAATCCTTATAATTATAATATAATTAATTAAAATATAAATTAATTATAAGTAATTAAATTTAATTATTATATAAAGCTTTTAAATTAATTATATAAAGTATATTATCTTTAATTTAATTAGCTAATATTTTTACTTAATTATATTAATAGTCTTACTTAGGTATATTATTAGCTATATTTATATCTTTAATATTAATAAGTAATTATCTTATATTTAGTTTTTAATAAATTAAAAGTAAATACTTAAAAAACTAACCTTTTTTAAGGTATTTAGCTAAATAAATAATAATTTATTAAGATTATAATGAAAGAGAGTATTTAAGCTAGTTAATATATTTTAAAGATTATAAAAAGTATAGTATTTCTTTATAATAAGGTTAAAGTTAGCTTTTTAGATATATTATTTTTTAAAGTTCTTTTTAAATAGCTTACTTTTAGCTTTTATTATAATAAGTATTTAAGACTTTTTATGCTATAATAAGTTAATTTTTTAATTAAAGTATAAAATTAAGTATTAAAGATATTTAATAAGCTTAATAAATCTTTTTAATTATTATAAGGTAAAAGGGAATTATAGCTTCTTAATAATTTAAATATAATTAATAATATTATATATTCCTAAGCTATTAATATAAAACTTAAATAATTTTATAAATAAATATTTTAAAAAGGATTTTTTAAGAAAAAATATTAAATTCTTAATTTTAAATAAATTAAAGATTATTTATAAATACTATAAATGCTTTGCTATTAAGTTAGAAAATATAATAATATTATTTATAAAAGTAATAATAAAAGAGCTATAAGGCCAAAAGGCATAATTTATATATCTTTAAATATAAGTTAATAAGTTATAAAACTTTATTATTATTACCTTAAACTATTTTTATCTATAATGAC
This sequence comes from Diaporthe sp. P3_1W, assembly GCA_037177825.1. Classification (NCBI taxonomy): domain Eukaryota; kingdom Fungi; phylum Ascomycota; class Sordariomycetes; order Diaporthales; family Diaporthaceae; genus Diaporthe; species Diaporthe sp. P3_1W. The sequence continues at coordinate 5,778,384 of JBAFXB010000004.1, read as the reverse complement.
TTATAATAGTAAATTTATTTTAATAAAATTAATAAATTATAAATTAATAAAAGAATATATTAGTATTTATTATAAATAAGTAGCTTTTACCTTATATTTTCTATATAATATTAAATTAAAGAGGTAATAAATAAGCATTAAGGATTATAATTTTATTTAATATTTATAGGTTTATTACTATTTAACCTTTATATTAATTATAAATTATTTATTAAATAATAAAAATAAATAATTTAAAGGAAGTAATTAAGTTAATTTATTTAGCTCTCCCTTTCTTATAAAAGTTATCTATAAGCTTATTTATTACTTTTTAATCTTTTTTATTTAAATAATATAAGTATTTATTAATCTTTTAATTTTATTATTTATTTATTAAGGGAATCCTTATTTATTAATCCTTAGAAATTAAAATAAGGCTATTATTTTTAAAGATTTATTAATATTTTTAAATTAACTCTTTAACTTAGTAAATAAAGAACTTAGAAGAATAATAAATATAAATGCTATTTAATAGCTTAACCTTAAGTAAATTCTTAAATTTAGATATACTTAGCTTGCTATTAATATAAAGCTATTCTTAAAATTCTAAAAGATTCTCTTGTAATAATTCTTTAGGAGGATCTTTTAATAGAGATATTGCTTAAATATATTAACTTTATATTAATATACTATTTGGATCTTATCCTAGGTTATTAAGAAGATTAATAGGGTTAAAAAAGGCTGAATATTAAAAGAGGGATTTATTTTAAATAGCTAGTATTATAAGTATAAATACCTGTACTTTATTTTTCTATTTAAAGGGCTTTATATTATTATATATAAAAGGAGTAATTACCCCTAGGTAGAAGTTTCTATAAATATATATAGGGTATAATAATTAATTTATTATAATAACTTTTATAAAGTTATAGCTTAATAAGCTATTAACCTAGCCTTCTTATTTAAGCTAAAATAAAAAAGCTATATTTTTTTTAACTTTATAGTAGATATTAATATAATATAGTGTAAGTATAGTAATATTATAATGTTAATATTAGCTTTAGCTAAGTATATTTATTTAAGAGCTTTAATAAAGATTATAATATTTATAGCTGTGTTATTAAAGTATTTAAAGATAACTTTTCCCTTTAAGTTTAAGATATTAATTTAATAAGGGATTATAAATTCTTAGCTTATTAATAATTTAGTATTTAAATATTTAAATATTTATATTTTAATATATATTATAATAATTATAAGGCAGCCTTTTATAATAGCTTAATAAAATATATTAAATTTAGTTTAATTAATAGCTTTAATATAGCTTATTCTTTAAATATTAGCCTTTATAACTTAATTTATTATAGCTTATAAGAAGTATTTTAAGAAATCTTAAAAGATAATATATTATAAAGCTTTAGTATTATAATAAGCTATAAATAATAATTTATTTATAGCTCCTTAAGTTTATATATAAGTATAAATATAAAAGCTATTATATAATAATAAGACCTTTAATAATTAACTTATATAAAGTATTAGCCTACTTTAAGTAGTTCCTTATATAAATATATAAGAATTTATTAATATATAAAACCTTAAGTGCCTTTTAAGTAATAGTTTTAATAAAAAGGTAGTATTATATTTATAATATACTTAGCTAAAATTAATATAAAGGTACTTATTTAAGTATAAATTAATATTAATAAAGTAAATATTAGACTTTATTTATATAAAGTTATATAAGTTTAGCTTATTAATAAAATAATAATTATATTCTAACTTTAAGGTTATTAGCTTATAAGTCTCTTTATTAAGATTAAGATCTTTAAGAGCTAAATTATTTTCTATAATAAAATTCTCCTCCCTTATAGCTTTTAATTTATTATCTATAGGAAAATAACCTTTAACAACTAATTTATCCTTATATTAAAAGTTATATTAAAATTTATTATTATTTATATTAAATATTTAAATAATAACATTTAGGAAGTTCTTAATATTATCTTTTTAATTAAATTATTAACAAAGCTATAAATTTAATTACCTACTTTATTAAAGCTATTATAAATAATCTTAACCTTATTATAAATTATTAATTAATAATTTTTATATTTAAGATAAGCCTATTTACTTCTTCTATTTACTTTAAATTTACCAATAAGCATTAAATAGCTTTTAGTATTATTTTAAAGTTATATTTTAAAATATAAAATCTAAGATATAATCTTTAATATAAAATAATTAAATCTATTAATATAACTTATTTACCTTTAATATTTAAAAATATAGATTTAATATATTAATATATATAAGTAGAAATATTAAATAGTTAAGTTTAGTTTAAATTAAAAAATAGGGCAATAGCTATATTTTCTAAAGCATTTATCTTATTACTATCTAGTTTTTTTATTATAAATATTAAGTTTTTTACTTATCTCTTAGCTTAATTTTAAATTTATAAAAGTCTTTATTAATAAGAAAATAATTAAAATAAGGAATAATTAACGCCTTATTAATTTAATTTTATATATTCTAAGCTATAAAAAAAACTAACTATTTAGCTAATATTATAAATTAATAAATCTATTAAATATACTCTTAGATATTCTAGTTATTAAAAACATTTATTTAAAAATAATATTATTAATATAATAAGATTTTAATAATATTATATAAAATATTAAAGTTATTTAATAAATACTTTTTCTATATTATTTAAACCTTTATAATTCTATAAATTAAATTAATATATTTATTATTATTAAACATTATTTAAAATTAAAAATAAGTTATACTTAATAAATAAAAAGGTAAATTATAATAAAGCTAAAATATATAATAATAATTAACTTATAAATATAGCTTATATTAATTAATAAATCTTTAAGAATTTTTTTAAATAATTATCTTTCCTTTAATCTTAAATATTTATATTAAGTCTTAGAAATTATTTTAATTCTTATATAATTTAAATTATTTAATAAAAATATTTTTTAAATCTTAATTATTATAAAAGTTATTTTATTTAAATAAGTAATTATTATTTAATAAATTTAAATACTCTTAGCTATAATTATAATACTAATCTTCATTATCTTTTAACTATTATTCTTAATAAATATAATAATCATCTAATCTTAAGGTTCTAGCTATATAGTTTTTATTTAATAATTTTTTAATAAAAAGGGCTTTATTAATAAAAAATCTCCTTCCTTAATTAAGAACTTAAGGCAACACTAGATTTATCATTTAGCCTAAATCTATACTAAATAGTTATAAGTAGTATAATAATCTACCTTTAGTAGATTCTTAGGCCTTAATTATTATATTAATATTTACTTAGCTAGCTTAAAATGCTTAGGATAGTATTACTTATATATTTATTTATTAAATTTAATTTAATTCTTTTAAAAGATCTTATATCTTATTTAATTAAAAATATTCCTTAATTAAATTAAAAACTATAAATTTTAAAGGCTTATTAAGAGCTAGGAAAGATTTTAAATAAATATATATAATATTAATACTTTAAGTTTCTTTATAACTCCTTAAATCTAAATATAAAAATTAAAATTTTAATAATAATTTAAATATTAAACTTAGTCCTAAGGGATTTTAAGAGTTTTTAATAAGCTTTATATTTCTAATCTTTTCTTAAAATCCTTTAATTATATAATAAAAATATTTATTTATAAGATATAAATCCTATATATTATAAGCCAATAAGACATAATATATATAATCTAATAATTAAAAATATTATTTTATTAATACTTTATAATTTAACATAATAATAACTTAATAAAGCTCTTATAAGAATTCTAAATATCTTAATTAAGATTAGCTTAGCTAAATTTTATTTAATAACTACTATTAAAAAGATATATTTTAATAATAAATTAACTAATATAATTAATAATAATAGGTATAATTTTTAATAAGCTTTATATTTATAATATATTAGGTTTAAAGAGTATCTTAAAATATCCTTAAGAGAGTTAAGTTTAATATTTAGGTTTTTAAAATTTATAAATTAGCTTTAATTATTACCTACCTTTTAGCTATTTTAAATTAAATATTTTATAGCCTTAATAAGTTATATATTTTAACATAATAATTATATAAGGTTTATTAGGTAGTAAATATTACTATAATATTTATTAAATACCATTCTTTTTTAATTGCTATAATTAGGAAAATATCTTCTCTCCTAGATATTATAATTTATAGTTTAAATAATCACTAGGAATCTTTTATTAGCTAAAAATCTAAGAGTAGTAATAAAAATATTAAAAGGAATTATATATTAAGTTTATATCTTATTTATAATATATTTATTATAAATTTATAATAAATTTAGGCTTTTCTTATTTATTAAAAGGTTATAAATTAGCACTCACTTAACTCATTAATTATTAAAAATCCTGCAATTTAATTTATAAATATTATAATATTATAGCGATAGTAATTATAATTTATTTAATCCTTTTATAAAGTAATTATATAGCTAGGGCGTATAATTATAGCTATTATTTTAATAAATATAAAGATATGGAATTTAATTATCCCTATAAATTTAAGGTAAATATATAAGGAATCTACTAATCTATCTATTTATATAGTAAATTTATAGTAAATTTATTATAAATATATTATAAAAGCTAATATTCATAATAAATTTACGATAAAAGTACCATGAATACTAACATTCATAGTAAATTCACTATGAATTTACCCCTAACCCATTCATACCGCATTATATATTAAGTTATATGCAACTTTATATATTAGCTTAGGGAGGGATAATTGGAAAGCTAAGCAGATAGCAGCTAGATTAATGAACAGTTGATTTAAAAAATAGTATAGCCGAAGCCATTAATTATATAAAGCATGAGATTTTATATCTAGCTTTGGTCGACTTCAACTTCTAACAGTCTTTCATAGACCTGGGGCTACATCTCACTGGCCCCGGCAATATCAGAGACAGCATGCCATCTTCATCTGGCGCCTTCAAGGCAGAAAATTTGCCAAACCAACAACGATTTTGTCTTTTCAAGAAATCCTGGAAAACACTCCAGCATTTCGAAGCCAAGCAAGGAGACTGGTTAACCATTTATTAAAGCTGGCGAAAGTTGTTCCTAGCGATGCATGCGGGACATCAGGCTTCAAAACGTGAGAGTCTGAAATGGGGTCACTTATGTCAATCCCGTCATTGCATATAAGCAATCAAGCATTAATGCATTTCATTGATCTTCGCAACTCAAATCCCACTTGTTAAAGATTATATAATCACCCAATCACTGCCCAACAACCTTAACACCAGCGATTTGAAGCAACGAGGCAAACTCAGCGCGCTCCTTCTGGCCGAGGACCGCAAATGGTTTCCGGCATCCTCCTGTCGGCGTGCCACGCAGCTCCATGCCGGTCTTGATAGCTGCCGCGTAGTTGTATGACTCGAGGAACTTGCAGACCGGGTAGATCTTTGTCCAGAGCTCCCTGGCCTTCTCCAGGTCCTTTTTGACGGCAAGGGCTTCCCACAATTCGACAGACAGCTCGGGGATAATGTTGGTCGCCCCCCACACGGAGCCCTTTGCGCCAGCGGCGAGGCCGTAAAAGGTCAACGTGTCCCAGCCATTAAAGGCGGTGATCTCATCCTGTAGGGAGAACAAGAGCTCCGTGAGTCCGGGCGCATCCCCAGAGGTGTCTTTCAGGTACTTGACTCCCACTTTCGACAGATCGGCCAGCTGGGCCGGGCTGAGCTTGAGGCCACTCGCCGAAGGGATGTTGTAGTACATGATCGGGAGCTTGGACACGGAGTGCAGCTCCGCCAGGAGCTGGTGCAGCTCTTCGACAGACGGCGCGTCGTAGAACGGGGGCACGACCATCAGCGCTGCCGCGCCAACCTCGGCGGCGTGTTTGGCGAGCTCGACGCCGTCTCGTGTGGACAGCGCGCCGGTGCCCGCGATGACCGGGACCCTCCCAGCCGCAGACTTGACGCATTCCTCGACAAGCTGTTTTCGTTCCTCGAGGCTCAGCGCCGTGAACTCGCCGGTGCTGCCTCCGGGGACCAGGCCGTGAACGCCCGCCTTGATGAGATGCTGGATGTGCTGGTCCAGAGCCGCGACGTCGATGGCGGACTGGTCGGCTGTGAACGGCGTGTACAGCGCGACCATGATACCTTTCAGAGACATGGTGACTGTGTGCGTGTTTGTGTACTTGTGGGTTGTTTGTAAAATGATCTAGGTCGGGGTAGCAAGTGATGCTTGATGGCTTCGTTTATCAACCTTTTCAATAATAAATATCGGATATTCAAGCGGCAGATACATCATTCTACACCATCGCCTCCGTTGAGAGGCAAGAGGCAGGCCAGTGCGAGATATGCTGCACCTGAAATCTGGTTGCTCGGGACGCGAGGCAAGTAGCTCGGGCTCGGCTCTGTCAACCATGCTCGGAAAGAAAAGGCGAGGTGGCAGGAATGCTCCGAGAAGTCAACTAGAGTTGCTTCAATTGTGCCTCATTTCACCGGCTGTTGGTCTTGAGAGCATGGTACAAATACCATTCAAATGCCTGGAGCGAAATACACGCTTTCATCTTGATATAATGCGCCATGACCAGCATCTCATTCATAACGGGTTTGGTGATATTTCCTAATGGACCCTGGGCTAGTGTTCCTGTCTTCAATGCGACCCCGGATGTTGGTCGGGTCTCGTCCAGATCCGGAAAGCCCCGGCAGAATGCCTCTGCAGCGGAGCTACATTAGGAAGGCCAGCCCGAGCCGTTCCGGCAATCGGAGCCGGGCGCCGGCCGCAATGATGGACTTCGTGATAAGCGATCGAGACTTGTAGACAGCAACTTACAACTTGGGCGTATATGTGCAAGTGTCTCTGCTTTTGCTCACAATCTGGGGTGGACAACGTATCAATCGCCAACCATGGCTGACCTCTTTGCATCATTAACCGCGCCAAACGGCCATTCCTACTCACAACCCTTGGGTCTCTTTATCGGCAACGAGTTCGTCAAGGGATCATCAGAGAAGCCAATTACTTCTATTGACCCATTGTGAGCATGCTTTCATGAGATATTTCGCACCTGCTGCTGATCAACAGTCTGCAGCACCGAGTCTGAAATCGCGACTGTACAAGCAGCGTCGGCAGAAGACGTTGACAAGGCAGTCAAGGCAGCTTATGCTGCTCTGAGGAACGGGCCATGGAAGACACTCCCAGGAACCGAGCGCGGCATTCTCATGAACCGCCTTGCTGATCTGATGGAGAATAATAAGGAGCTGCTTGCCACTATTGACACATGGGACAACGGTAAGTATAGTTGGGCTGATTCCGTAGAACCGTCTTTTGCCGCTTGAATCTGACGCTGAGCCCAGGAAAGCCGTACAAGGACGCTCTTGAGGGCGATCTGCCCGAAGCTATCGGCACAATACGCTACTATGCCGGTTGGGCAGACAAGATCTTCGGGCAGACCATCTCAACCACGTCTGAGAAGTTCGCCTACACTATTCGGCAGCCGATCGGTGTGGTTGGACAGATCATCCCCTGGAATTATCCCCTCTCCATGGCGTGTTGGAAGCTCGGTCCAGCGCTGGCCTGCGGCAACACTGTCGTCTTGAAAGCGGCTGAACAGACCCCTCTCAGTGTCCTGGTCTTGGGGCAGCTGATCAAAGAAGCCGGCTTCCCTCCCGGGGTCGTGAATCTGATCAACGGCTATGGAAGGGAAGCCGGCGTCGCGCTGGTAGAGCACCCCCAGGTCGACAAGATCGCATTCACGGGGTCGACGTCTACAGCCCGCCAGATCATGTCCTTGGCCGCCAAAACCCTCAAGAACATCACGCTCGAGACCGGAGGCAAGTCGCCATTGCTGGTCTTTGATGACGCGGATCTCGACCAGGCTGTAAAGTGGTCCCACTTTGGCATCATGTCGAACAAGGGTGAAATCTGCACCGCAACGTCCCGTATCCTCGTCCACAAACCCGTGTATGCATCATTTGTGGAGGCCTTCCAGCAAAGGGTATCCAGCACCAGCGTACTGGGCAATCCTTTTGACGAGGCAACATATCAAGGCCCACAAGTCACAAAGCAGCAACAGGAACGTGTTAAAGCTTTTATAGACTCCGCCGTCTCCGAGGGGGCTACGTTGATGGCCGGCGGGCAAAAGGACTTGCCTGTGGACAAGGGCTATTTTGTCCGGCCAACGGTGCTGACCAATGTCATCGATTCCATGACAGTATTTAGGGAGGAGGTCTTTGGTCCGGTTGTGGTTATTTCCAGCTTTGAGACTGAGGAAGAAGCAGTTGCCAGGGCGAACAGCACAGCCTATGGGCTCGGAGCTGCGGTCTTTACCAAAGATCTTGAGAAGGCACACAGGGTTGCGGGTGACATTGAAGCCGGTATGGTCTGGGTAAACAGCAGCCAAGACTGCGATCCAAGAATCCCTTTCGGAGGTGTCAAGCAGAGTGGTATCGGCAGAGAGCTGGGAGAGGCTGGTTTGGAGGCTTACACTCAGATCAAGGCTGTCCACATCAACATGGGCAATCGTCTGTGATCTCGTCTCATGGCGGCGGGCCTGGGCAGTGCAATATTCCCTCAATTCCTCTGTTGGAACGCAGTGAGATTGTTAATAAATCCACCTTGCCAAATGCCATTTAATTGTTGATGACTTAAGAAACAAGCTAGAGGGAGCCAGTACACTAAACTCTTGATCGATCCCAAGATAAAATCAAACCTGTGTACCAAGCTATTGAGTCTATGGGGCTGCTCCAGGCAATTTAATCATCAGGCGTACCAAGTGTCGAAGAAAGTAGAATAGCAGGGTCCACATGATAGCAAGTCAGAGAGCTAAAGAGTGACTACCTTGAAGTTAGAGGCGCGAACATCGAGCTAGCAATTGTGATCAATTTTCGCCAACCACCTGAACAACACAATTATATAAATATCATGAATGACATGCCATATCTCACCTTGGCAGTGCTCTGCCCATAATTACCTATAACCTCCCGGCCTCCCTCATGAGCAGAACACACCAGCACGACCCGGTACCAAGATGCGATTCCCTTACACACTCGCCGCCCTCCTCCTGGGCCTCACCAGCACAGTGCTGGCCCAAAACGACGGGCCACCGCGAAATCCTCAATACCCGGCCACACAAGCTATGCCTCAAGTCAACCACGATGCATACGAGCAGACCGCACCACCTCCCGAGTTAAGAGTCACCGACGACAGCTGCGACCAACGCGACCCGTCCTCGCAAGCCTGCATCGAACGAGGCGCCACCGGAGCCAACGGCGAGGATCGCGCTCAGCAACGGCATCAGGAAGCCGCCTCGAGGTCCTCCGGCCGCGGGAAGGCTACTAGAGGCTCAACACGCAAGCCTGAGATCAAGAACACAAGGGTGACGTTCAGGCGCCCGCTACCGGCGAGAAGCATCTTGTATTATCGGCGGCGGCGGCATGCCCTGGCCTTGTGGGAATTCAGGGTCCAAGAACAGCATGAGGCTTTCCTGGCCAGGAGACAGCATCTTCATCGGTTGGCTAGCAAGTTCGGATATGGCTACAAGTTGAAGGTTGGCAACTACTGGATCGAACCAGGTGGGATGCGTACGATCTTTTTTGTATGATGCACACGCATTGTTGGTGGGAAAGAAGAGTTTAGGTCATTAAAGTTTGGTTGAACCGTCAGGCCCCATTATATACCCGAATCATACTCTACTGTCTCAAGTTTACCTTCTAGAAGAAACGGAAGCTGCAAGGAAAAACGCCATACGCATAAGACATGACGGACCATCAGTTGCTCGTGTCCGATTCCCGGTAACCGTGTTCTGGCTTTTCTGAATCGCAAAATTGATCAATTCCGTACAAGACCGAGGTCTCTATCCTACATAGAAAAAATGCAACTAGTTTGACACCGCCACATGCAGAAGAATGCTACTGCTCTGGGCGGTGTCGGATATCATCGCAACGCCGCCATGCAGACTCACGACACCTCCGGGCTTCCCATGCCGCACGTGTCGGCATTCGCCCAGCACTGCTGACTGACCCTGCTTACAGGGCAAAGACGGCAGCACCGGCACCCATGGCCATGACGGCCCACAGACCGACGGCCATGTCACCGACGCTGAAGAAGCTCTTCATGTGCAGGGGAGTGGCCAGGGAGCTGCTGGTCGAGGAGCTGGAAGAGCCGGAAGAAGAGCCCGAGGAGCCGGAGCCGGCGGTGGCGGTGGCAGCGACAGCGTTGGCGGAGCTGGCGCTGGCGAGCTTGGTCTTGCAGTCGCCGCTGGAGCTGCCGGACTGGGTGACAGCCTTGCCGTCAAAGTCACAGGCGTCGGAGGCCGACTTCTGGGCCTTGTAGTAGGTGTCGAGGACGTATCCGAGCTTCTGGGTGGAGTTGCACATGGAGTAGGCGCCGAAGACACCGGTGGAGGCGTTGCCGTTGACACCAGCGCAAGAGTCGGGGTCCGCGCCGCAGATGTATCCGAAGACCTCGCCGAAGTCGTCCTCGGACAGGCTGGAGGAAGGAGCGCACGAGATGGAGTTGAACATGCACTCGCACAGGGAGTCGTCGGGGGTGGGGGGCAGGGAAGAGGCGGCGGCCCAAGAAGCACCGATGGCAGGGCAAGCAGCGGCCGAGTTGGTGGGGCTGTAGGAATCCATGGCGACGGAGCTGGGGGTGGCGGCGGCGATGCGGGAGCTCAGGGCGGTGTAGGCCTTGAACTCCTTGACGCTGGACGAGTCGACGACGCTGACCAGACCATAGTCGTTGTCCTCCTCGAAGTACATGTAGACGATACCACCAGCAATGACCTCGGTCATGTCGTCAGAGTAAAGCTCAGTAGTCTCCTGGAAGGTACGGCCAGCACCGCCGTCGACGGTGTTGCAACCGTACTCGGCGAAGAAGACGGGGATGGAGTAGTTGGAGAAGAACGAGACAACCTCAGAGTAGCCGGACTTCTCGAAGGTGCTGTCACCGCACCACTCGTAGATGTTGTAACCCCAGAAGTCGATGGACTCCTCGCTCTCACCGCAGTTGAAGTACTCGGCCATGTTGTTGCGGATGGTGGCATCGTCGTTGGCGGCGTAACCAACACCGATCCAGCGGTCCAAGTTGTCGGCGATGTAGGCCTTGGTGTCACGAACGGCAGCCTTGACGAAAGCCGAGGCGTCGGTGTTGCTCTTGTTGTTGGAGACCTCGTTTCCGGCGAAGAAGCCGATGGTGTTGTCGTACTTGCCCAGGGCGTCGACGACCGAGGTGTAGCGCTTGTACAGGGCAGTGTTCCACTGGGGGTCGCTGCGGATGATGGCCTCGTCGGGCGACGACAGATCGGAGATGACGTAGATGCCGGCGTCGGCGAGCAGCTGCATGCAGGCGTCGTGGTCGGCGGTGGGGTCGATGGCGTAGGTACGGATCACGTTGGTGCCGGCAGCCTTCAGGACGGGGACGTCACGCTTGCAGAGGGTCTCGTCGGACAGGGGGTCGAGGTAGTCGGGACCGCTCGACGTGGACCGCTTGGCAGCCTCAGACGAGCCGGTGTCCTGCTGGTACGCAACACCCTTGATGTAGAACTGGGTGCCGTTCTTGTAAAAGAAGTGCTGGCCCTTGGCAACGATGGGCTCGACGGCGGCCGAGGCACTGGCCACGAGGGCAGCCAGCACAACTCGCTTGGCTGAGTACATGGTGACTGTTTGTGTGGGTGTTGATAGTGGTTTGTTGGTATGGGTTTTGTTCCTGGTCTGGTTTCAAGAGAGCGTGGGTGTTGATATTAAAAATAAGACAGCCTGGAGGAGACAAAAAGCCTTGTTAGCAAACGTCTGCAGTGTGAATGAGAAAACGAGGTGAGGCAATGGGGAATGGATGAGTTGTCCCAGCGGGTAATCCAATAATTCAAGTGGCCTCTTCACTTGTGACGTGACGTTGACCCATAGTAAACAAAACAAAAATAGCTGGCTGGGCTGGGTTTTTGGAGGGGGAGGCCTGCAAGGACGAACTCGTCCGATGTCTTCACACCGTTTGTTCTCGCTGGCCCGCCGGGTCGGGATGACGTTGACAGGACATTGACGTTTGGCATTGACGCTTTTGTCGGACGACGCATGAGGTTTGGAAGGTGGCATGGGAAACAAGAGCAGGGAAGGCACGGGAAACGCCCGCACACACAGACAGACGGCACACACACCACACAACCACACACCGCGTAAAGCAGCAAGCAAGCGCAACGTACCTTGAAGCAAGAGTCTATTTCTTCTTTTCGGGAGAAAAGGATCAGTATTGGTATTCAAAGAGAGTGGTGAATGATCAAGTCAAACAAGGAGGATATGTGAAGAAGCACCAGAAGGGCAAATTGAAGAGGCAAGAGAAGAGAGGCCCGGATCAATTTGCACACAGCCGGATGAGACGGATGAAAAAGGATGAATGAACTGGATGGGAAGGGAAGGGGCGAGGGAGGGAGTGAAAGAAGAAATCAGGAAATGGAGGAATTAATGATGGAGCACGGCGAATCGTGGACGGGCAAAAGGTGGGCACAGGCGGGCGCAGGCAAGCAGGCAAGAACGAGGTACGGCAAGGAAAGGGGGTTTGGGCGCTGGAGGCAGGAGGAGGAGGAGGCAAGTCGCTTGTCACTGGTGATACGAGATGTGCAGGAGATGTACCAGAGCCAGCACCGTATGTCGACGCACGGCACAGTACCGCACCCTGCGTCCAGAGGCGGGAAGGAACACACGAGTACCACAGTACGTCAATGGCTTCGCGGTTGATAATTTCAATTTTGGATGGCCATCCTGCCAGGGTGGGAAGGTTTGGCCCATGTTTGCAGGGAGCAGGGACCGACAAGGGGACAGGAACGGGGTGAGGTGGGGTCGGGGGTCGGGGAGGTAGGGACGCGAGCTGGGTACGTACCCCGACAGCCCGACACCAGATTTGATTGGGGATTGATTGCTTGACTGGCTCACTGACTTTTGATCATTGATTAATCTGGCTGGCTTGCTGACTGGCTGACGGGTGCAGGACTGGCTCGACTGGGTCTGGATCCTCAGGGGCCATCGACTCTCTATGGTGTGCTGCTAATTCAATTTCGGCCAGGTTGAGGGCGTCAATCACTCGGGACATTTGCATTTGACTGGCTCCATCCCTGGAGACGGGGCCTGGATCTGCTCGACCGGCCAAGACCACCAGAAACGTCTCGTCAGACAAGATGGGCCATCCCAGGAGGCAGAGATCATAAGTGGGGGCACAGGCACATGCCGTGGCGATGCAAGATGCAACTTCTCTTGCCCCGGCGTTCGCGGGCTTGAGTTTGCGAGATGCGAGATCAAAATGCCGATGTTGCAGACCACCTGGCAGTTGATCAAAATGTGGTGGCAGTGTGAGACAGTCAGTTGGAGCATGGCAATGGAGACACAAGACAGACACCAGAGGGTGTTGGGCCCAGTCGCCCGGTATCTCGTATCCGCCGACAGGCCAGCCGCTGGGGTCAATCAATCAGTCAATCAACAGCGTGCCACCCTCCCTCTTTGATCTCCTTCCCCCCCCTATCGGGCCGTCGACAGTACACCCACACAGTGTGCTTTCTTTCTCTGTCCCTTTCATCGGCCATTCCTCTACCATCAATCGGCAGCCATCAACTGGCGTCGTAGACCGACTCCCGGTGATGAATGCTCGCTGCACCGTCAGACCGTATGGATTCCTTACTTTGTGGGTTCGTTCAATCTGCCCTCGGTCGCAGGTAGGTTGCAAGCTGCAGGAGCAGTGGCCCAGGAGGGGCCAATCTCAATCTCCGTCCCTCCGTCTGCCCTGGCCTCTCAGCTCTCAGCTCTGAACGTCTCGAGTCTCGGCCTCCTGCGACGGCGGTCTTTTGCAGTATTGAGCCTTGAGCCTCGAGTCTCAGTCAAGTCTTGACAGCCCATTCAGCCCAGGCTGGCTCCGGCACGAGTCAACGATACGATCAACATCGTGTTCAGTGTCCATCGTCATCACGATCGGGCTGGCCAACCTCAGCACGCCAATGTCCAACCGCGCACGCCATCGTGGATCAGAATGTGTGTGATTCTCGTCGTCCTCGAGGTCTGATGCGGCTCGGTTCAAGCAATCCATCCCAAGACGGCCAAGACCATTGGCGACGATTGGCATCTCGTGGCATCTCATGGCATCTGCTGGGCATTCCTCTGGGCGGCCACCCGGCCCGCAATCAGGGCTGGCCAAGCAGGCCAAGCACAATCAAGCAGCAGCAGTTGGGGCCCCGACTGGTGGCGCCTTGCTGCCCCTGCGGAGTTGCCCCAGCGCCAGCGCCGTTGTCCAATTTCTTGGGCTCCCAACGAAGCTTTTTGTTTCATTCTTAGCTGTCTTGCCGGTGCATCACCTGGTGTTCCAACCGTTGGCCTGATTCCGCCCTTCCCGCTGCAGCACCATTCCCCTGGCGATCACCCGGATAGATCGTCGATGCCAATCCGTTGGAAACAATTGCTTCTTCTTTTCCCCTTCGCCTCGAGAGTTGAGACTGTGGGACGGTGCCAATGCCGGTGTCGTGTCTCAGCGTAATGCGATTGACGGGGTACAGTACCGCAGGTGATACTAGCCGTTGCTACTTATACTAATTACATATCCAAGAGTAAATAATAAGATGGGCCTCATTGACACCCATCATCCATTAGCTCGTCCTGCCCACGACCTCGAAGGCTTCAATCGATCAGTTGGTTGATCTGCAGCCTGCCCTGCCAACTTCCAACCTTGGTGCGCGTACTGTGCGTGGGCTAGCACTGGCGTTCCCGCCTGCAAGTGTCGGGTACCCACTCAACCTGCTGCAGGGCCCATCAGCCCCTGTGCGGGCCCGGCTCGGCAGCGTCGTCAACCAGCCCCTATCCAGCCTTGGCTTTCACTGTCGACCTCTGTGTGTGCGTGGCTGAGGTGGGCTGGCCACGTCACTCTGATGAGGCAGCTCCTCGACGGGCTTCAAAGGCGGCGCACTCCAGACATTTTATCTGTCGGTAACGGCGAGCATCACGATGTTACGCCCACGGCCACGCCATCGTTGTTCTTGGCTTTTCTTGGGGCCCGAGGCCATCTCGGGAAATCATCACTCACTCGCCTACTGTCGCCACAACCAACCCAACGGCTGATTATGTAACAGCAGCCAGTCGCGTGTGTCTTGCCCGCTGGGCCTCACCCGTCCAACGAATACGAGCGCTGTCGGACGAGCTGCATGTTGTGAGGTTCGTGTTGGGCCTGCAGCTTGGGCGCTCGGCTTGGTGAGATCTTGCCAGTGGTCCTATGCGATCTTGATAGGGCTGGCCTGGGCCCTGCTCTGCTCCGCGATCCCTTCTTGGGCGGCCTTGCTTTGTAGTACGCTTTCCCAACCTGGTGGAGCACCTCGTCCCATAATTGGTATGTCTCCCACCAGACCGTCTTGGCCGGATTGGTCATCTTGGTGATTGTTGTACTTGGTTCTCGTTCTGATTGATTTCGTTGTGATGGTTGTTGATTGTTGATGGTCGTTTTGATTGTTGTTCAATGGTTTGTACTTGATCCTGCGATCGACTGAATTACAGTAAGCCCGGAAAACGGGTCTGGGGGCGCTGACACTCTTATAACAACCCACTGTCGCATTCAGGCAGGAAAGTCTTGGAGTCGTCCCATCAGTCACCAGTCAGCCTTCCGTCCAACGCCACTCTTGGCGACGATGACTCTGCCGCTCAATACCACCCAAGCGTGCGCGCGACAGGAAGAAAAAAAATCTTGCAAGGCTGAATCATCACCTGCCCCTGGGCCGCCCAGGCGACCTCTGCAGGCTCCGCCCACTCGCGTCAGCTGCCGAGATCCCGGGGCAAAACCGTTCCAGCGCCTCCGGCTTGGCGTGCTCGCGCTGCGGTGCTGACTGCGGTAGCCTATCAGGTCCCGTGATCCCATCTGAGCCACCACGAACTGGTGACCGTCAGTATTTGATGATCTGTCTGCCTGCAGTCAACATAGAAGTCAGCTGCCGGCCCATACCGGACACGGGCTGCACGGCCCAGCCGGAGACTGCGAGACCAGTGCGGGCGATACGCCTGCATGTTGCAGATGCGCCTGCTGGCTTTGATTGTGCACATGTCAATCGATGCAGATCAACCACAGGTCCCGCGGGGGAAATGCGGGCCTTGAGCAAGCTCGCGTCTCCGCGACCCCTATTGTCGATTCGCCAATCCTCATCTGCGCCCGTCACAGGATGTGCGAACAAGCTTTGCATTCTCCGCTCGATCCCAGACATCGTCTGCTCATGCTTATTGACGACTCAAGCGGCGTAGCCTGTCGTGCGGACAATTCATCACCGGATGCTGAGCCTGATCATGTATCACGGCAACTCTGCACCGTGATTCCGTGCCTGGACTGGCCAGTAATTATGAGGTCTTGTCTACCACCATGCCGCAGCACAAGAAGCAGCCACAGCAGTGCATAGTGGCGAAAAGTCAGCAACAAACAACAGAGCCTCTAGTTTTTCTCCTTAGAGGTGTAGGCAACTGTTCATGGTCTGTTACATACTCGGCCTGAGTTCAGCGAGCGCTATAGAGCATGCAGCCAAGATGGAGACGAGAGCGGCGAGGCACTCTGCGGTGGATTGATTTTATCTACTGCTGCAATTCGACCATACATATGCCAGCCTACGTGGTCTCGTTTTTAATCTGCACATATATGCTTCTTAAGCAGTATGGATCCAGTCCTTTCATACAATGATAAATGCCTGCATAAACAGACCATTATAACCAATCTCCAGATTTGCTATCCAGCAATTTACAAGAGCCATACCGTTACATAAAGACTAAACTTAGTCTAAATAAAACCAAGAACTAATTTCCTAAAACTGACTCCAATAAAACTAGCCCAGAGGTGATAGCAAAGACGGCCAGACATCTCAAGATGAACAGGAGGAGAAAAGTTGACAGGCAGAGAAACATGGACAAGCAGAGTACGACTAGCCAACCGGATTTGGTCGACCGACTAAGAATCCAGTGGCAGAAGATGACGGTGGGAACGCTGTAGACTAAGGCGATGTCAGCTTCAAGGGAAATGAATTCAGGGGCTTGAAAGGTAAAATTTAGCATACCCATAATGTTGGAAAGTACGTCCATGACTATTATCCGTGCACCAAGTGCGAGGGCCTGCCACTCATCCAATGTAGAAGAGAAGCATCCAACTATAAACAGATTAGCCCCTGCTGTAAATTAGTTAACTTGGGTTGTTGGCTGGGTGATTATACTTACTTGAGTCCAGCCCGAAGTATGGGCAAACAGTGAACGGGTTGGCGACGATATAAGACCAGGATATTGTGCAAAAGACCACAACGAACCAATAATACCATTTCACAGGCCAGGATATGTCGCTGATGAACAGGCGCATGAAAGCTAGGAAACACACCTTGACAGCAAACGTCGACGTCCAAATCCAGGCTACAAGCGGGTACACGTTCTTTTGGATTTCGTAAATCTCACTATCAGGAGATTGACTGGGCTGAGCTAGTGGGAAATCTTGGGGAGCCGAATACAGGTCAGGATAAGAGTTGGCATCTACAGCAGTCAGGGTCAGCTATCAAAGCACCAAAGAAATAGCTACACGCCAATGTGGCGAGGACTGGTCATAAGCTGGCCATAGCTTGTCTCAAAACCTGCAAGCCGTAAAGTCCTTGTTGTACATGCCAAAGATAGGGGTCGTTGGTTCTTTAACGGGTATTCATTATATCCAAAAGCTGCTTACGGAACAAGATGCCGGCGACAGCACAGGAGCAGCCCAATGCAAGAGTCAGGAGAGCGTCATCCAGATATAACCGTTGCTGGGAATTGCGCCGGATGAACATCCGCGCAATGCAGCCAAAGAGTCCTAAGCCAGCTATGATTCCAATAGCAATCTATGTGGTGTTAGCCTGTTCGTCTCCGTCAACTCACAGACGAGCTGTCATGTTGGCTTGTCTGGAAGTATACATACTTTTTCAGCTTCCACGGACAGCCCGGGGATTATCTTCATTGCATCGACCACAGTTGCTTGGATCTTTTCGAACAGAACTCTCTGTTCCTCTGGAGTTGATCGACCTTGAGACTCCATAAAGGTGGTCTTCAAGGTGCTCACCCAAGACTGGAAGGAGGCCATGTTCCTCGAATGTTCGATTCACGTTGCAAAGTAAATGTCTAGGTAGGCTTGGGACGCCTGAAGAAGGAACGCATGGGAAATCGACGATCCCGGGGAATATGAAATGCTGAATCCTATGCCCAGTTGGTTCATTTCTGGTTTTGCCTAGGGATTGTTGCAGCGGACATAGGGTTACCCAAGTACAAATATTTGTTTGTTATATGCCGATACAGATGGAATTGAGGTTTGTTCCTTTGTCATTGACTAGGGTGGGGATGGCATTAGCTTGGAGGGAATGGAAGACATTCTCTGAACTTGACAAAGGCGTCACAGTGTGGACTCGGAAGAGGCTGACGGAATTACAGCCCGAGACAGTGCCGGAATGTCAAACGTCGGATAGCATTCCTTTATGACTTGACGTTTGCGGCTGAGAAAGTCATGAACCCATTTTTGAACCTTTCCGACGAGGATATCAGACCTATTGGGACTGCTAGCATATGTTGCAGCAGACTTAATATTATGTAGGCATTGGTTGGCGCGCGAATCACCTGCCGGCACATCTGAGGTGGTCAATCTTTTCCCTCAGACACCCAGAAGAATATAAATGATGTTGCTATACCATAACAAAAACTTCACAATTGGCTAGGAAGTCTGTGGAAATTTTCGAACCGCGGCAAGGATCATTCGATCGGTTCTGGCTGAGCTAGAACTATCAGACACTCTTCGGCGAGCATGTCCACCAAAAGCAAGATGGTTCAATCTTAGACAGAGAGATGCACATAGAAAATCGCATGTGGATTTGTAAAGCTTTTCCGTCAGAAGTTTCAGGAACTCTTGTGCTCACAAGGCCTGTCCGGTGGCACTTTTGAGAAAATGGCATTTGAAGCTGTTCCTACTGGTCCCAATTAAGTCTGGTGCTGCTATAATTACTCTTAGTCTGATCTTATTATGGGAGCCACAATTCTTGTTGGGAGACATCTGAGACATTCGTGATGATCAATGGCTGAAGCGTCACGGTTTGAGCCACACGACAGTTATCAAGGAGGAATCGTGTGATTTCATTCCATCGGCATGGTCTATACAAGCCCTCGCCAGAAGTGCACCGGTGCCTACAGCCGCTGCCCTTCCCCTCGCCTGCTCTCGGCTAAAATGGCCAGCTTTGCTGAAGGCACCATCCTTGCCCCGGAATTCTGCCCTCACCAAGAAGCTCTGCCCAGGGAGGTTATCCCATAGAGGTGATCCCAAGAGGACAATGTCTTGCCCAAGAACGTTGATACACGGAGCACTCACGGGAGGCAAGTTGCCCTTATGTATGTAGGCTTTGACTCGGCTAAGGTCAACTGCTGCCTTGTCTTGCTATATTTGTAGGTTTCCTTAATGAAGAATGCTTCGATAGCCGACTACTGTTCCGGATATTGTTGTATGAGTCAGCATGTTCATCGTTGGTTATAATGGGTAATTTCTGTTGTCAATAGTCGAATGTCATCAGAATACATGCTCAAAACTTGCTCAAATCCATGCTAAGAACGTGCTCAAATACGTGCTCAAAACACGCCCAAATAGACATTCAAATACCCGGCCAAATTCCCATTCAACGAGCCACCAAACTACGCAGTCGACTACACATTCAAAGACACATCCAGTCACCGAGTACACAAGAAATTGGTTTGGTTCATTGTATCTGCATTGCGATTTCGAGATGCCCCGAAGGGGTATTGACAAGGGGGCAGGCGCAGCCCGAAAAGGTAGGCCGCACACTAAGGTTTTATCTCAAGAAAGAAAAGTCTATGTACATTTCAACGAAGTAGGTTAGGTTCTTCCAACCACCACTCATGTCCTTCAATAAGTCGTATCTTACACACACATCACAACAGAAGCCCGGGTTTTGATGGGCTTAGTTGCGGCGCTGGAGGTCACGAGCGTGGCGGCGGGCCTTGGTGCAAGAGCTCTCGTCATCACTGCCATCGGCGTAGCCGCCAGTGACGGGGGAGCCGGTGGAGGTAGGGAGAGTAGCACCGCCGGTGGCCGACGGGGAGGCTCCGCTGCCGGTGGGGGTGGCGGGTGTGGTCGAGTTGGAGCCGGTTGAGCCACCAGTCGAGCCACCAGTCGAGCCACCGGTCGATGAGCCAGAGCCGAACAGGGCGGGGCCGGGGATGGTGTACTCGGTCAGGGTGGTGTAGGGGTTGAAGAGGATACCCGGGTCGGTGGAGGTGTACAGGGCCGTTCCCAGGGTGCCCTCGGGGCTCTCTGTGCCGCTGCCGGTGACGGCGATGTTGATGCAGAAGGGGTAGTTCTGCGCGCCGCCCTCGGAGCCGGCGCCGTGCATGGCGATGATCTCGTGGCGGAAGACGTAGGGGCCCGGGGCCAGGCTGTCGGGCACGGTGACGGACCAGGTGTTGTTGTTGGCGATCAGGTCCGTGGCGGCCCACGTCTGGGTGTCGAGATCGATGCCGGCCTCGTCGATCTTGACCCACTTGAGGGTGGTCTTGTCGACCGTGGAGCACGCGTCGTCGGCGGTGCCACAGTTGGCAACGTATGTCAGGACGGGTCCGATGTGGGACTCGGGCCAAGCGGTCCAGTCTGGTAATCAGGCGAGATTAGTATTGGATCTTCATGAAAGGGGTTATCATCATCATGAAGACTCACAGAAGTCGACCTTGCCGCCAGCAGCGACGGTGCCGGTCAAGGCAGCGTTCTCAGCGTTCTTGTGGCAGATGATGTCGGCCTCGCCGTAGGCAGAGGGGGAGACGAAGCCGTTGTCGGTGGCCTCCTCGTACCAGCCAGCCTTCTTGGGGGCCTCGCCGGTGTTCTGCTTGGTGTAGTAGTCGTTGAGGATGTAACCCTCCTGGTACTGGCCGTCGGTGGCGAAGCCCTGGACGATACCGTGGGCAGCAGCCTTGGAGGCGAGGACGGCGCCGGCAAGGGCGAGCTTGGAGGTGAAGGAAGGCATTTTTGATGATTTGTTTCGTTGAAGTGAAAAAGGTTGACGATGGTAGGCTTTTCAAAGAATGAATGTCCCAGCTTCACACAGTGAAGATGACAAGATAGTCAGATGGTGTGGAAAAAGAATGAGGGTGGTACGAAACCAAAGAGTGTGGCCTGCAATGAGATGAATGCTGAAGGGATGAAGATCAGATCATGGTGGTTGATCAGGCCAGAGACGAATGCATATATATATGTGCGTGTGCGTCTCTCAGTGCCGTATGCCAGCGGTTGTGTACCAAGGTAAGAGCTTGATGATGGCGTCCGCGTCCCCGCCCATCTCGGAGCAGGCACCGCTCCTGTCGGCATGCTGGCGCAGGGGGTGGGTGAGAGAGCTCGCTTGGATCTCTGGAATCATCGAATGCCCACAACTAGCACGGGAATGTCTTCTCGACACGGCATAGCGTCCACAGCCTCCTGAAAAGTTGCAGGCAGGACGTCAGAGCAGGCGCCCATCCGGAGTCAACCGAGGCGGCTCAACTTCGAGGTGTGGGCCCCAGCAGGGGGTCCGAAGAGGAAAGTTGCGGGTGATGCGCATGTACGCAAGCGGAAACGAGCTTGTTTGCTCGAAACACCAAGATTTCTGCCGGGCTGACAGCGCGCTGGCAACTGGTGGAAGTTGGGGGCGACGGCTCGCGTGTTGCTTGGGAGTGGGGTGAACTTTGATGAAGGTCGGTCGCAGGGGGTCTTGGCAGCCAGGGATGTGCCCTTTGCAAGCGCCAGCCCGCCTGCTTTGGCGCCCCTGACAGCTCATCCTGCAAGCCTGCGCAGCCTGCGGGTGCTTGGAACAAGTAAACACGCCCGTTTCACTGTTTCAACTGCGTCAGCCCACGTGTTGAGGGCGCCTCAGGCCTGCCAGAATGCATTGCGACCATGTCCAGAGAGGAAATGCGGCTCGCAGACATGGTGCCACGCTACCTAGCGTACATAGTTCCAAGCCGTCTGGATCCCCTGGGCAGCGCCAAAAACACCAGCCCACCAGTGAATACGGCCTAGTCTACATACAATACGGGCATAGGGGGTGGGTCCTGGGCCTCGGAATAAGGATGGATTCGCAGCACCTTTTCGGAATCTTTTCGAAGATACGGTGGAAAGAAACCCCCCCCAACAACGACTGACTGACTGCCCAATGGGTTGAATTCCTCCGTCTAAGATTACCCAGGAGACTGACCTGATCCAACGGCGTAGGCGAGATCATCCTTTCTCCATCTTTCTATCTCTTGGCGATTCAGACTGTCGATCAATCGGTTTTGCCCACTCACGAGTAAGTGTTTCTAAAACAATGTTTTCGTCTGATCCTGTGATCCACGTCCAGGTTCTTTCACCTCCATGTCGGGTCCGACGAGGCTCGGATGTGGAAACGAGGTCAGCGGTTCAAAGTAGGTTGGTTGACTCTGTTTCAACAACTTAACATCTCTCGACGGTGCCATGATGGGCGGAGCCGCCAAAGCATAATGTTCAATCAATGCCGCCTGCTTGAGACTAGCATAGTCTATGTGGGCGAAACACCTAGCAACAACTAGGCAAAGTGCGCTCTTCCGCAGAGCCTCTTGCAGTCCAAGGCCTGATTTTTGTAGGGCCATCCTATCTGGAGCTAGGTATGATGCCTGTACCGCTTGGCAGGGGCAGACCAAGCCAATATATTGGCGACGAGAATCCAGTGGAGGCCCAATTGACCCAGCCGCCTATCGCCCCCTTTCCCTTTGCCGCTGTAAGCATGATAGCCATGACAGGAAAGTCCCAGAGCTCAATGCTCCGGCATCATCAGAGCATACCTTGGCCCTGTCTAGCTCCAGATGGAAATTTCCGCGGCTCTCAACAACTGCCGTGAGCCCCAGTTTGCAGACTGCGTTCTGGTGCAAACAATCATGACACCATGTAGGTACAGCGGAAGTCGTGCAGCCAGAGTAAGAGGAGGCACGATTCGCCGTGTGGGCTCACCCGTTCTGGTCTTACTAGCCCGAACTGCCGAACATGATATCGCTATATATATGAGCATGGCCCACCCTTACTGTGGCTCATTCGATATTTAAAGGAGCAGAGAATGCCCAGAGAGTGGCAGAAGGTCGGTCAGGGGCACAGTCAGACCCAACTCGCGGAGTCAATCTACTCGAGCATGGCGTCTCAACCACTGGCAAGTAAGCATGGAAAATCCACGGCACGATCGCAACTCAGCAACCATTCAGTCATCCCGTGAACATGGCCACGATCAATAGGTATCCCCATTCCTACTATGAGAGTCCATGTGGTCTGAAGCAGTGCTTCACTTTTGGCCCCGAACTGCACTTCGTGCACGCCTGCAGGATGTCCGCTATTGCAGTAGCATTGGAACATCACGTCATTACTTCCAGGGACTGCTGTTCGTGTAGTCCTGGCTCCGCCAAAATCCGGTTATGTCTTGATCCGGGCGAATGTCTAGACGAGCAGCTACACTTTATATCGTTACTTAATCCCTATTATCCTCCGTCATCCTGTCGAGACCTCACAAGGTCGTCCTTTTTGGCAACATTGCTACCGTTGGTAGTAGGCAACATATTTGAATCTGTTATCCTGGCGGTGCCACAGTCATCCCGGCCTGTAAGTAAAGAACTAGGACAGCCATATTAGACGCATTCTGGTATACTGACTGCATCAAGCGCATCTTGTTCTAAGACTATCTATATATGGCGAAAGGAATTCGACCTCCCTGCAGATACATTCTCCCTCACATATACAGAATGCTGCCTTAAAACAGCCTGTCATGTGACTACTAAAACGCATCTCTAACCACAGCTCCAGTTCTACTTGTCATCACCTCCCCTCAGAACTTAGTCTGGTGATGTTATCCTAAATTATTGTCTTGGCGCTTAGGGCGCCCCGCCTTGAGTATGTCTTCTCTGCTGCTGGATGTAAGTTGACAGCCTCTGTCGAGAAATCCAGAGGCAGCCTCGTGACGTCTTGCTGAGCCACCAAAAAAGATCTGGGGAAGCGGAGTAGCCGTGTTTGCTATGCACTCATTGGGTACGTGTGAAATGGTCTTGCAAGGGGTCTAAGATATCTTTTCAATCTATGCGCCCGTGTGCCCTCGATCGCATTCGGTTGATGGGCCGTTTTGGGCTGCTTTGCTTTTTCTCAGAAACTGAAGTGGCAGTTGGGGGCGGGATAGAGGGTCGACTTGGCCCTTCTGGGCAAAACATTCGGTTTGTTCCGCGGAACAGGCGGAACATGCTCCACTGCTGGCTCGGAGAGGCCAATACGGATACGGAGGCCCGCACCCTTCGCGTAGCGCCGCATCACGCATTGTATTTGATTTAAGGGAATCCGTAGTTCCTTCGGACTGAGATGGGCCTTGTCTTGGCGACGGAGGCGCGGCATCTGCCGTGTCTCGCGCCGAATTGTCATGGCAGTTCGGCCCTCATCGTGCATTGGAAGATGGCTCGCATTCTGTCGATTTAACCGTTATATGAGCCATCTCTACCAACCTTCGTTCGCCTTGGTTGTCAACTCTCAATCACGCCTCTCTTTCAGCCTTGCAACCGCTCACATTCATTCGCCGGGTTCTGGAGCCCGGCTGTAGCCATTCCTTTCTTTTACAGAGCATTTTATTCTTGCCTCGGGAGATTTATTCTGGACAGCATTTCTGACACGCACACAATGAAGTCGACTTCTACCATCCTGGCCGCCCTGGCAGGACTATCCAGCCTGGTTGCCGCCCAGGGAGTGTCAGGAGAGGTCGAGGGTTTTGCTACTGGTGTCACTGGAGGAGGCAGCGTGGCCGCCGTCACACCCAAGGACATTGATGAGCTCACCGAGTTCCTCACCGATGATGAGCCCCGCGTCATCACCCTCTCCAAGGAGTATGACTACACCGAATCCGAGGGAACCGAGTCTGGCAATGTCTGCGCATCGTGGGGCAACGGCGCCGCCTGCCAAAAGATTATCCAGGACAGCTGTGACGGCGGCGAAGGATCGACGGCCACCTGGTGGAAGGCTCCTACTCAGCCCATCGACGTCGGCAGCAACAAGACCATCCTTGGGGTGGGAAGTGATGCTGCCATCAAGGGCAAGGGGCTGAGAATGAGGGGCAGCAACGTGATTATTCAGAACATCATGGTCTCGGACCTGAACCACGAGTATGTCTGGGGTGGGGATGCCATCGGTTTCGACGGCGCCGACCTCGTATGGGTTGACCACGTCACGGTAAGAAGCTCTGATATAAAAATCCATGTTCCGCCCTGTACATTCACTGACTCTCCCGCCAGACCGCTCGTCCCGGCCGCCAGCACTACGTGTTTGGTTTCAACCCCAGCAAGCGCATCACACTCTCCAACAACTTCATCAACGGCGAGTCGGACTTCTCCACTGGCTGTGACGGATACCATTACTGGACATTCGAGATGGTCGGCGAGGACGACCAGATCACCATGAAGAACAACTACATCTACAAGACCGCGGGCCGCGGCCCCGCGCGGCACCCTCCTCCACGCCGTCAACAACGTGTGGGAGGACGTCAACGGCCACGCCATCGAGGGGGGCGAGACGGCCGCCCGCGGCATCTTCGAGGGCAACGCCTTCATCAAGGTCAAGCAGCTCGTCTCCGACTACCAGGGCAGGCTCTTCTCCTCCCCCGACGCCGCCACCAACGCCCAGTGCGAGATCGCCCTCGGCCGTGCCTGCGAGGTCAACGTCCTGGACCAGACCACCGACGAGTTCAAGTATACAGATACCTCCTTCTTTGGTGACTTTGACGGCCTGTCCATCGCCAGCGCCGAGGCCGCCAGCGATATCAAGTCCAGCGTGCCCAGCAACGCCGGCGCCGGCAAGCTTGGTTCCTGGTCCTCTTCTTCCCAGGGCTCGTCCAAGGCTGTTTCTGAGGTCTCCGAGCCCGCCAAGGCCACCACTACCGCCCCAGCAGCTTCTGCTGCCACATCCGAGGTTGCCTCCGGGTCCGTTGCTCTTTACGGCCGGTGCGGTGGCCAGGGCTACATTGGAGCTACTTCCTGCTCCTCGGGCAAGTGCGAGTTTATCAATGACTGGTACTCTCAATGCGTCTGAGTTGCTCCAACTGGTCGTTGGGAGACATCCTGTCACATCGTTGACCTATATTGCACTATTGTCCCTTCTGTGGCACCATCTTATATATTCCTGTAAATATAATTATTGAGGCGTTGATACCCAGTAAAATTAAGTCTTTCAATTCATCATCGCGTTGTCACTTTGTTTTGTCCTTACTGTTCATATAGATAATGATCCAGTCTAAAACCGAGATCGTATAACTGAGTCCGACCAAAGAGGACCAGCAAAGGACGAGATGTGAAACATATCTCACTGAAGTTGGCTCATTAAATTCTGTCAAGTATTTACGCCGCAATATTGCTCACTGCTCCTTGCCCTGGAGTCTCAGGCAAGATCCTCAGGCAACAGTATAGCCCTTGGTGTATGAAAGCAACTTCATATTGACAGCCTCCTCATTTGCAACAATAGCTCTGTACGTTATTAAAGCCTCATACTTAAGCATAGATTGAGACCCATCATCCTTTTATGCAACCCACCATACGCCTTGAGTGCATTGGGGTAACAGGGTTTGACAAATAAAGTGGATTTGCGGTGGCTCAGCAAATAGACTGGAAAGGTTCTTGAATGGTCTCTACAGATATAGTGACAGGTTCATTGCGAATGGAAACATTCAGTCTGTTACCCATACGAGATCTCTCGAACCAGTCCAGTATCACCTACTCTGTACTATCTAAAAATCGGTCTTCACTACAAGCTGATCTGGATGTTGTATCCGAAAGAACCATGGTTCCCCTTACGCCTCTACAATCATGATGATCCTCTTGGAAGCGATCCTGACTAAACGACCTTGACGACGGATTGGTTGACTCCATGTGGTGGCATTGTGTCTTGTCCTGTGGACAGTCTTAGGCAGTCTACTGTTTCAAGGTAATTTCCAGTTTTGACCACACAGACGATGCCACCGGGGTATTCAGTCAGTTACGATGTGTAGGGACTTGTGCCACTCCTTGACTTGTGCCACTCCTTGACTTGTGCCACTCCTTGACTTAAGCAGACCAACGCCAACTTGAGGAGAGACAACTTTGCAATGTGGGCAGCACACACTTTCACATCGGCTCGATCAACTGCTTTTCGTAACCTCGGTGTATAAGGTAACCAAAAGGGATATACTCTATTAAAAATGTAAATGATATTGTTGTCATACCGGACAATAAGAACTGGGATGGTCACATTCATAACTCCGGTCGTCATGCGGCTGCTTCCCAGGGTTCTCCTCATCATTCGACAAGTTGCTAGATCGTCTGGTAAATTAATCTGACCGAGAGTTAGATTGGATTTAATGATGAGAAAATAAGACAAGACTTTGATTAGACTGCGGAACTGGCAACTACTGGTAGATGAGCCACATAATTCAGAACAAAACTTAGTAACATTAGCACCAACCCATTTGGCATCGACTATCTGACCATGGGAGTGCTCATGGCTAGAAAGTCTGAACATCCAAGCCTCTTGGAAGATCGAGGACTAGATGGGAAATGATGATACAAGCTCAGAGCATAGTTACCACGTGTGTCGCAAACTTATAAGGGTGTCTCCTTAACTGCCAGGTTACGAGTCATAGGCATGAGAGAAACGAAAGTTTCCGCCTCTTCATATTAATCACTGACATGTGTGGTATTAATCTACATCGACCTCCATTCCGTACCTTTAAGCGGCAGATCGTTAGTGCCGGGACAAGAAAGAAATCCCGGTCCGCGACATAGGAGCTAATCTAATATTTTCCGGCCCCGCTTGTTGCGGCAATTGTTGCTCCAAGTTGATTGTGAACACGGAAGCGACGGGACATCTTGATGTACGTAAACGTGCTGAGATGTTTCCACAACGTCCTCAGATTTTCAGTGTCTAGGATATCTTCCATTTTGTGCGTTTCTGATGGCATCCACATCACATATAATCACCTGTCGTGGTGTGCATTCAATTGGTATTCTAATCTTTCTGTGTAATGGTAGTTGTGAGATAACCGTGATACGCTATGAATGGGAGTGAGTTGCTTTCAGGTCAAATGCAACGCAATTGTTGAAGTGGACGGTCAGCGTTATTGAGGTTGATGTCCACCTAAAATCATTTGGTAAGAAATCACATAAGGGATTCATCTGCGGCTAACAGAACACAGGCCTAGAAAAGACTTGCTTCGTCTGTATGAGCAGACAAAATCAAAGATCACATGAGCTCGGGCTTTCGCAGCTGAGTACACATGGCGCGAGTACGACTAATGTGATGAGCTGATTGTGGCCTTCTCTTCATTCAATCCGCCTTCCCACGGCAACAGGGTTAGTGCAATTTCACGCATTTCTCGTGCTACGATCCAAAATGCTCAATTTCGGGAGCGAATACATCCAAAGTACAGGTACCTGGATTTATAACAGTTCCAGACCCACCTCCTGAAAAAGGAGGCCGGATTTAGATCGGTCCTGGATTTGCAGCAGAATCTAGCAGCTCCATATATTGTGCAAACAAGCATTTGCTAAGCAAATGACACAGTGGGGAGAACGGGCCAGAACCCAGCCATCCTCGATCTCGTGTCCACAATTTATCAATTGGCATATTCCAGGACGACAGCCGCGTCAGCATCTTTGACCTCAGATCTAGGCGGCACCATCAAATCGCGCACAACATTATGTTGACATTATCCCGATGTTTGTCAAAGACAAACTGCTTGTCGTGTGTCCCAGGGGAGCATTTCGACTGACATGGCGCAGTTCTGGACTGAGAATGCTGCCCATGTCGGACTCGTCGCGCGTTTTCAATTTTCCGGCAACTCAATAGTCATGCACTTGTGGCTCCGAGCAGTCAAGGGTCCTGATCCAGGCCAGCCTCTCGTGTCTCGGTAGCTGTTTGCACCAAGTGGGGAACGAGAGGGGAGGGAGAAACGTGGTAGGTAGGGCGAGACATGCGCTCCCAGCACGTTGGTTCCTTGCTTCTTTTGTGAGCGTGTGGGGTGTGGGGCGTGGCGGATATGCAGGCCTGTGATCTCGCGTAGCGTCAGTCTGATCTGCCTGATCTTCGTTCATCACTTGTTGCGTCTTCTGCCTATCCTCTCATTCGCTGCATGCCATATGTGGATCCTCTATTCATAACTCTGTCATGAGTCTGCATTAGCGAAACCTGGCTTCCATGACATAGCTCGCCCTGGATAGGTGGCCGTGTCGAAGCCGAATGTGCGGCTCCTCTTAAGATGGGTCACGCTCAAGGGAATCGAATGATGCAGTGGATTCCACCAATCGTGTAACACGGAAGAAATTAGGCTTGGCTCTGGGACAAGCTTTCCCTTGGCTTTGGGCTAGATCGTATTCTAAATTACGGGGGCTTGGAGGATCACCAGTTTTCGCTAGCTCTGTTTGAACCTGGATGCAACGCTAACTTTAGGGGCAGGGGCGGCATTGAGTAGCCAACCGAGAGCTTGACTTGTGGGCCGGGTCCGATATTATACCGCGAGACATGTTTGATGTTTGGTGACTTGTTTGCCGTCTCCCGTCCGCACCTTCGACCACGCCGTCTGCCAGGATGCACTGCCTGATGCTGAAGGTGATTTACTGTGAGATGTCTTGTCCAAGACTGCAAGAATTCTACTTTCGTGCCTCATGCCGGCCAGTCGTCGATACCCTATGTCGCATCGTGGCCTTGTTATGCATTCAGGAGACAAAATGCAGCACACCTTTTCATGTAAAGTAACTGTCAGCGCGCAGCACGACAAAGTCCCATGATCAACGCTGCCTGCTATGTATTTCTTCCGCTCCGTACTTCCTATCCCCATTTTGGGAAGTCCCCACTTGGTAATATCCGCCCTGAATGTCCACTCCGCCGGTACTAGGTCATGATCCGGACGGCACTGCCGCAATAGGAGACGGTGGGCACAACCCAGGCTGTCTGCCGGCATGAACCAAGGCTTCTCTGACCTGGGGGTATAAAGAGGCCGTTCCGCTGCCAAGCTGTCAGATCTTGGAACCCAGCTCCATCAGCCTTGCTAAGCTCTTCTCCAGTCTCTCATTCTCACATCCCTTGAAGTCCAGCATTGATTGCTATTTGCCTCCGTTCATTATCTTTCAACTTCCATCCCTGCCCTCGTGCT
Organism: Diaporthe sp. P3_1W; assembly: GCA_037177825.1. Classification (NCBI taxonomy): domain Eukaryota; kingdom Fungi; phylum Ascomycota; class Sordariomycetes; order Diaporthales; family Diaporthaceae; genus Diaporthe; species Diaporthe sp. P3_1W. The sequence goes on along the minus strand of JBAFXB010000004.1, from coordinate 5,748,210 downwards.
ATCACTACTTTACAGTTCCAACAACACCAAAAACCCGCAACCATGCTTCCCGTCGTCGCCCTCGCAGCCCTGCTGCCCATGATCAGCGCAGCTCCTGCTGAGGTCAAGCGAGCTGATGCTTGCACCTTCACCGATGCTGCTTCTGCCATCAAGGGCAAGGCCTCTTGCTCCACCATCACCCTCAACAACATTGCCGTCCCCGCCGGAACTACCCTTGACTTGACCAAGCTCAAGACCGGCACCAAGGTATGTGACATTTGTGATCCCGAGAGACACAGGACTCTGTGCTGACACTTTCTCCCCCACAACAGGTCATCTTCCAGGGTACCACCTCGTTCGGTTACAAGGAGTGGGAGGGACCCCTGATCTCCGTCTCCGGAACTGACATCACTGTCACCGGCGCCTCGGGCCACGTCATCGATGGCAACGGCTCCAAGTGGTGGGACGGCAAGGGCTCCAACGGAGGCAAGACCAAGCCCAAGTTCTTCTACGCCCACTCCATGAAGCAGTCCACCATCAAGGGCCTGAACGTCAAGAACTCGCCCGTCCAGTTCATGAGCATCAACTCGGCCACCGACCTCAGCGTCATCGGCGTGACGTACGACAACTCGGCTGGTGACAGCGGCGAGCTCGGCCACAACACAGATGCCTTCGACGTCGGCTCTTCCCAGAACATCCTTATCTCGGGCGCCGTCGTGCACAACCAGGACGACTGCCTGGCCATCAACTCTGGCACCAACATCACCTTCACCGGTGGCTCCTGCACTGGCGGCCACGGCCTGTCCATCGGCTCCGTGGGAGGCCGCTCCGACAACACCGTCGACACCGTGCACATCACCAACAGCAAGGTCATCAACTCGGACAACGGCGTCCGCATCAAGACCGTCTCCGGCGCCACCGGCAAGGTCAACGGCGTGACCTTCAGCGGCATCACCCTGAGCAACATCGCCAAGTACGGCATCGTCATCGAGCAGGACTACGAGAACGGCAGCCCCACCGGTACCCCGACCACCGGCGTCCCGATCACCGACCTCACCGTCACCGGCGTCAAGGGCACCGTCGCCTCTTCCGGCACCAACACCTACCTGCTCTGCGGCAAGGGCTCCTGCTCCGGCTGGTCCTGGTCCGGCAACAGCGTCACCGGTGGAAAGAAGAGCACCAAGTGCCAGAACATCCCCAGCGGCGGTGCTGCCTGCTAAATGGCCGGAGGAATGACTTGGGGAGGTGAAGACTGGTGTCTCTGACATGGATAGCGAGCTCGGTGGCAGTTTTGGATTCTCGTAAATAATCTTTGCTTTTGTATATATATAAACATTAGTCACAGCGGCTTTCATCAATAAGAATGATATGGTACCGCCAAAAGTGTTTAAAGTAGTCCTGCAGTGTGATCGGTAGCCGGACGATGCCAGTGCATGAAAGCGCCCAAGACCACACTGTTTTGCTTAGATATGCAGAATCGAGTCAGTCGGCCAAGAATTCCTACGATAGGGTCAGTATCCGTAGTCGACTTTCACTGTTCAGGCATCACAGCCCGTCAATGGAACGAAGGCCTCTCCAACTGCTTCAGGACAGGACGTTGCTCTGTCAGCATCGATGCTCTGGGAAGAACCCTCTCTTTCAGGGTTGATCCTCTTCCCAGGAGATGTGTGTCTGTCTAAAGCTGTGGAACGAAAGAAACAGAGTAGCATGATCTTAGGCAGGATTTTCCTCTTAAACCAGGAGCTAGTCAGAAGCCAGGTAGTTAGAATAATTACATTTCAGCAATCGTTTACCAGCCAGTTCCTATTTTTGAATCATAGACTGAAAAGATATACCAAACACAAGAGAACAAAATTCCTCTTAGTTCAAAATCACCCATAAGCAGATAGTGAGATGAGTTTCGGAACACTCAGGACGGAAGAAAGACTCTTTATGCTCGACACCTAATTTACATAGCTAATCAGCTGTGTCAATTGGGTGTGTAGGTCTTGGGGGTATAAGTATTGGGTGTGTAGATGCTGGGTGTGTAGATGCTGGGTGTGTAGATGCTGGGTGTGTAGATGCTGGGTGTGTAGATGCTGGGTGTGTAGATGCTGGGTGTGTAGATGCTGGGTGTGTAGGTCTTGGGGATATGGGTGTTGGGTGTTTAGGTCTGGGGTATACAGTTGTTGGGTGTCGAGTGTGTAGGTCTTAGGTGTGTAGGTTCCGGGTGTGGGTGTGTGGGTTTTGGGTACATGGGTGTGTAGGTGCTGGGTGTGTAGGTGTTGGGTATGTAGGTATTGGGTGTGTATGTGTTGGATGTTGTGGGCATTGGGTGTGGGTGCGCGAGTTGGGCGTGCGACGCGCCATCCCAAGCTCGTCTCTCCCACAGCAACGCCCCACGACAACAACAAAACCTGACCGCCCTAATCGAGGCCAAATCTGTTTCTCACACACACACAATTCAAGATCCTCTTTGAAACCAACGAACCCTGCCGAATCGAGACTAAAGTCACCTACGAATACACCTACGAATGCAACTACGAATACACCTACCTTCTCTTCTTTTCCTTGAAGATGCCTCCCAAGGCTGCGGTCGTGCAGAACAGCGTGGTGGATGCAAAGTTCAAGGCCGATAAAGAGCGGGTCATGGCAGATATTGGCGAGTTCCTTGCCGCGGAGCGTCCGCCTCTGTCAGTGGCTGAATACAGCGCGCTGATCCCTCAGTATGCCGGGGGCCCTCACTGGACGGTGCAAGAAGATGCCCAGCTACAGGCTGAGGGCAGATACGCGTGCATTTTGGATCAAGGTCAGGACATCTGGGAGAAGAACAGAGGAGCAAGGTTTCTGTGGCGGCTGTTCCCCATGGTATACCGCTGCCTGCCCACAGATCTGTTTTCGTGGGCCAACCAGATCGACGTGGACACGTCCAAGAACGTCGACGTCGAGACGGCACGGCATGGCAGCCAGCGCAACATCATCTGGTCGCAGGGCTTCTGCCATGCGCTGGCAAGTTTCACCATGCATGGCTTCTGGACGTACAAGAGGGAATGGGATTTTCCCATCATGGCGCAGCTGATGCAGCTCGCAGTCATTTGCCGAACAAACGACTGCAGGCCCTGGCGCGTGGTGAATCATACCGAAGACACCTTCTTCACCGAGCTGGCCACTGAGATCCAGAATCAGAATGCCGGAGTGAGGACGATCAAGGACGTCGTGGGCGCGGTCGAAGCCCGTATGAACGCCAGGAACCGGCGCCCAAGCCAGTTCAGCCTCTTGTGTCAGAAAATTGTCCAGGATTTCTTCAATCCCAACGCAGGGCCACTGTTGGTCGGCACTCCTGGGCCGTACAAGGTCACCGTCGAGGATGTCGCGTCGTTGGCGGGAATCATGAGCCGCGTCGGGCCGAGCACAGAGAGAACCGGCATGCTGAACGGGTGGTCCGCGGAGACATGGAAGACCATCATCGAGAAGTCGTGGCCCCATGACAACAGACAAGAGCCACAGCCAAATAGGGCGAACGGGATGCTGCTTGCACGGGCCATCATGTATGGTCTCATGGCGAGGGAGAGGGACGAGAAAATTGCCGAGCGAGCGGCTCAGATTGGAGCTGCAGCTCAACCGCATGGCCAGCATGCAGCTCAGGCTCTAGCTTTGGCTGCGGCTCAAGCCCAGATACAGGCGCAGGCTCAGGCGCAAGCACAGGCACAAGCACAGACGGCGCGTTCATCTTCGTCGGACCCTTTCGATGAGGATGATGAAGACGATGAAGACGGTGGCTCAGAAAGGCCTCTTTTGAAGGCGACATCCATGGCTGATGAGGGCGAGGACACTGAGATGGCCGACCAACCTCCGGCCAATGAAGGCGCCCAGGGTCGTGACCGTCCCGACGACGACGATGATGAAATGGGCGATTTTGCGGCAGGTGACGAGGAGCAAGCGGCCGAGCTTGAGCTCAGCGAGAGAGCGAGAGCTGACAAGGAAGCAGCCGATAAACGGATCGCGGAGACTCTGCTGCTGAGAGCCGTTGCGGAGAACCGGTCACCAAGCCCAACTCGGGGCCGCACCGACAGAGGCCCCCTGTTCCGGATGCCCAAGGAGTACATTGGCGCCTGGGAAGAGGAGGGTGAGGATGACATTTAGGATGTCCACTTCGAACATTTGAGCTCTGGTTTGACAGATGAAAGGAGCAACCAACTCCAATGGCAGACCTTAGACTGTCAACGGCCACACCGGGAAAGCCCAGTTAGATTGACAGCTTGAGTTGAGCCAATTCCTAATAATAATAAGGACTTCCTGAGCCGTAGCTGAGTGTTCTATACCATCCCGTCCGCGCTTGGAGAGCTTCATAATGTGTCAGGGCCTTCTCCTTGACCTGGTATTCAACTGGCTACCAATTATGTGTGTCCATTTAGTCGGAGGATAAAATCAATTAACGAAAAGGGAACTGACGAATTTACACAACACGGAGGATGACCAGACTTTAGCTGTAGTGTACAGAGAGCCAAGATTCGATATTTTATAGATCAGGCTTGTGGGGAAAGTTTCTTGGTCATGGTGTGCGAACGAGATGTCCTTGTACCAGGCTACAACTTTTGAGGATGGGCTATGCTAGACCTGTCGTATTAAAATATGTGTTGCATTGAATAAACCAAGAAATCTACAGATTCTCCTGGATCCAGTCAGCCTCCGCAGCTGTCAGATCCAGCTCGATGTCTGGCTGGCCAGCTGTCGCCTTTATAACGGCGCCGTTGCCCAATTCGCCGGCCTCACTGACACTGACTTTGCTCTCCAACCTGTGGCAGGACACCGCCCTTACCGTCCTTTCCTCAGGATCGGCCAGCAGGAACAACTCGCCCGCGCATCCAGGAATTGCCAAGAGGACCAGGATCCGGCCTTCTCGGGATGTCAAGCGCAAGCCCCGGTTGGCCTCGACGGTCTCGATGTCACCAGATGAGCACAAGTCGTCCGAGACATGGCGGATGGCTCCGGGACACTTGTCAGCCTGCTCCAACATACCGTCCAAGCTGTCCTCGACAGCAGACAAGCCAGGAACATCGCCTCCTGGCACACGCGATCTCACGAGCGCTGCCAGATACCTCAGACCTAGTATGACCATACCTTCGTACGCGGAGGTAGCTTCCAGGCCTCGTAGTCTAGCCTCAAGCTTCTGCAAGACGAGGACCAAGGAACTGACCTTGGCGACTCCCTGACGCTCCAAGAGAGCGGACAAAGTGCAGAGGGCCCGCAGACAAGGGTTGCCGGAAAAGTCACCCGCGGCCATGCCTTGTCCGTACAACTCGAGCAGCAGACCATCAAGGCTTGTGTGCAGGCAGGGAGGCTCGGAAGACAACGAGCCAATCCCTTCACCTGCCTCAAAGGCGGGCCAAGAGGGAAGAATTGACCAGGTCTGTCTTGACCTACCTTCCTCAGCGGTAATCTCGTCTCAACGGGGTCACTAACCCTGAACGAACGCAGCAGAGGGGTCCATTTCGAAAGGTCCACGTCCGCGGTACGGATGCTGAGGTTCGTCAGACGGATAATCATCCCCAGGTCCAGCTCAGCGTCCGCCTTTTCTCTGCCAAGGTTGGCAAAGTTGGCCTGCAATTGTGTCACACACTTGGTCTGTGACTGAAGCTGCGAGTCCCTATAGGGTATTTGGTCCGTCAGCTTCTCCAATTCGTTTTTGACGAGTCTCAGGAATGATCTTTCGATTCGATCGTGTCTTTGAGGTCCTGAACCTCAGTTTCCTTCGACTTGATCGAGTCTTGGAGGCCCCGAATCTCCTCATCCTTCGACTTGACCTTTTCCTGCTTCGCCATGAGCGCATGACACGTCGCTTGGCGCAACAGAACCTCGGTGTTGTAGTCACTCCGGTACTTTCTCTCCTGCTTGGCGGTCAAGTCGTACAACTCGTCCGTTCTCTTTTGCAATGAGTGAGCATCTTCCAGCTCTCCCCTCTTCTGTGCCAACTCGGCATTGCATTCATCGGCCAGCTTCTGTGCAGAGTCCTTGGCCTTCTTGCAGGCCTCCAGCGCCTCAACCTTACCTTACAGCTCTTGACGGAGATCTTCGTTCTCCATCTCCAATGTGTCCAGCTGCTCTCGCTGCACCGAAAGCTCCTCCTCAAGCCGCGACTTGTCATTGGCGGCGGGCTTCATGTGGTCGACAAGCTCCCTGAGGTGTTCCACTTCAGAACGAGACTCCTGGAGCTCGTCCATCAATTCATCTTTAGCGATGACGCCCTGCTACAGCTTGGCAATCCTTTCGCGCAGATTTGCTGCATCAGCATCTAGCCTGGCCACCGTCTTCTCAGAATAGGCAAGCTGCTCTTTCCGCAGGTCCAGAGCCGACTCCGTGGCCTTCAGGGCGTCCTCAACACCGACGAGGCGTTGGCGCAAGGAGTCCTCGGCACCGGTGCTCGACTCTTGTTCAGCTGCGAGCCTTTCCATATCCGCCACTTGAACTCCAAGATCCTTTGCTTCACGTTCTGCCTTCAAACGCGCAGGCTGAAGCTCCTCGAATGTGTTCGTCTTGCCCGCTTGGGTGGGAACAGGCTGCAAGTCAGAGTGAGTCGACGGGATCAGCTCGTCGTCATCGTCTGTGGATGAATGATTTTGGATTGACAATGATTTCGGCGTGAAAATGGGTCCCCGTGAGGTGCGAGGTGCGTGGTTGCGAGAGCGGCAAGGAACGAGGTTGACGCGACGCGACTTACGCTCACCCTTATGTAAGCAGGTCACCTGACTAAGGGAGCAGACGTCTCTACGTGTAGAGGCAATGACTTCTTCAACCCACATACCTCTCGGGCAAGGTCAGTATTCAATAGAACGAGTGGTTTCATCCAGAATTATTCTGATACGTCCTTTCAAGCATGGTGAAGATGGAAATCCAACGATGCTGGCATCCCGGGGTGGATGATACAGACATGAATTTGTTCTACGGCACAACATCTACAGTACTTCATTCGGCAAATATCATAGGAGAATCGTTCTGAGTCAATCGACTTTCATTATTCAGGCATCTGATCTGCCGTCTATGCAATGAACTCCTTTGCCTTCCACCAGTCCCCCAAATCTACTTGGGCACGGAGTTGCTGTCCTTGGCGGCCTGACCAGCCCACTTCTTCAAAAGAGCCGGAGCCACGTGCTTCTCCGACTTCATCTGCTGGGCAATCATGCCGAGCTTTCCCTCACCAGCCTTAGACGCACAGTACCTACACATCGCCTCAAGGGCTAGATAGGTTCGGGTGCGAGGCCCAGCGCCAAATTTTTCTGGATTGGCACCGGCCCAGTTCACCACAGCACAAGCACGAGTCTCATCGTCCTGACCGCGCGAAGATGCGAGCACCTTGGACACGGCGTCGTAAAGACGCTGCTGGGATGCCTCGTCGTCAAGGCCGGCCATGTCAGCCCGGACATCCAGACCCCAGGCCTCGTCAACCAGAGACAGGTCGGCTTGACTCTTGGCAGCCTCCTCCGTACAGTGGTCAATGACCCAGCGGATTCCGTCATACATGGACATCGGAGGCTCTGATGTCTTCTCAGCGTCTGATGCCTGCTTCAGCAGCTTGCTCTTCCACTGCAGCAAGATGCACCAAGACCAGACCAGATTGGACTTGTGCAAGGGGAAGTCGGTCTTGTCCCGCGTGACCCAAGACGCAAACTGGAGGCTCAGCTTAAAGCGGCCCCAGCCCAAGGTCACCGGCCGGAGGTCGACGGATGCCGGGAAGAGCATTTGGGCCTCACTGACGGAACTCTTGGTCACCTTCACCCACGCGGCGGCGGGGCGCTCCATTGGCAGCTCAAAGCCACCCATGCCTTCCAAGCGGGGTGCCTCCGGACCGAAAATCTCCTCGTAAAGCTCGGTCATCTGCTCCCAGCTCCAGTGCGTCTTCTCTGCCTCGCCACCGTCATGTGTCTTCGCAACAGGGTCAACATGAGCTGCAGCGGCCGATGTAGCAACCAAGTCCTTGTTGCGCATGACCAGCTGTGGTTCCCCAGCCACGCGGTTCCCATCTCTGTCCTCACTGGGCCTTTGTGTCTTGTCGATTCGGGAGGACATGTTCGTCGAGTCCTTGTTCTCGCCCACCAGTTTCGCCTCAGTCTCGGCCGGGGTTTTCTTGCGCTGGTCCTGGACGGTCTCCTCATCATCGAGGACAATAGCTGACCACTTGCCCGCATGATTTATCGACTTGACGAAGTCGGCGTACCCCGTGTCCTCCCGAAACATCTCTGGCTGCTCCCAGGGGAACTCCTCCGAGGTACGGCTCTGGACTGCCACATAAATATGTTAGCAGGCGAGACTACACAGACAGCGGAAGGTCATACCATGGTCTGCCCACAGGCGGGCGTCGACAGCGTACTCGACGTTGGCAATGATGGCTGCACCGTTACCGCTGCCGCAGCTCTTGGCGTACATGTCCTCGTACACTCTACGCCTTGCCAAGTTCTCGCTCAGCACCCTCTGCTGAGCATTGACAACAGCGTCGTCCTGGCCCTCCAGTCTTCGAATCTTGGCGAATATGGCCCGGCGCGTCTCTCCCAGGCGCCAGGCATCTCTCGCCGCGAGAGAAGATTTAGTGCTCGAGTCCATGTTCTCCGTTGGCCGCTCTCCGTCTCTCTTGACCCGCTTGTTGGGGTCCATCTCCTCGTTTGCGTCTCCGATGGGGCGTTTCTGCTTTGAAGACATCTTGACCGTGATTCGAAGTCGAAGGAGTATGTCTGTGGGCTGTATCCTTCGTGGCTCGGAATGGGGTCGAGCTGGGTGCTGGTCGGACGCTGGCTGAGAGGTCGACATTTGGCAATCGTAGGCAGCAGTCAACAGTGACTGAGATCTTGCCAGTTCGTCGTCTGCCTGTGCCCCTCTATTCCATTATCTGAATCTCTCCTGATATCAAAGGGCCCATGCTCCTGCTAAACCCCCCTCCCCCCGACGGCCCCCCACCCTCTCCAAAATTGTACGCCCAAGCTGCAAAGCGAAGTGGGACCCCATTATAGTCAAAGCTCAATCTAAAAGCCCTCCCTGGGTAGTTCCATTCGGAGATATCAAGTACCATCGTGGAAGACAAAAGGCCTGTCGGCCCAAAACAATTCATCTCGAAAGGTGTTCAGCAAACGACCCACGGCACCTGCAACCTACCTAAGTAATCCCCAACAACTCGTCACGACCCTGACTCTCCCACCGTTCCAGTCAGTACTCAGAACAGTATTCAAGATGCCTTTCACCGACGAGGCTCTCAGGGCGGAGATCCACGAGTGGATCAAGAAGGACGGATCTAAAGTGGGAAGAATCACCAGCACCACCCCGCTGGCCTTAAACATGCATTTGGTGGAGGTGGTATGGAAGGGAGTCCAGGACATGGTGGAGAAGCCGACAATCATCTACGTTTGCAACACCACTCTGGAGGCCGAGCTGCTGGACCGGCAGCTGAAGGACAAATCTTTCCACGGTGGGAAGATCGGAGAGCAATCATTCGTGATCAAGGAGGGCCAGGCCCTGGGAGGCGTCGTCCTGCTATCGTACGCACGGTTCAGACAGCTCTTGGATGCCGAGGCTCAGGCGCCATTCTTCCCTTGCCGCCTGGTGGTCATCTGCGAGCAAGAGCCAGGATTCAACATGGATGGCGTGGTCGCGAGAGGGCAGTTCGCACTGCTTGCCAGGAAGGCTCTCGTCAGACGGCCAGGGTACAACGTCAAGTTGCTTGGGGTCTCCTACAGACAGGACCGAGACCAAGACTGGCTCAAGCATGCCGTTCACCTCATGTCAACGTTACCCCTGAGGCTCTCACTCGACCAGACTGTCTCATACAAGCTCGGACGCCGCGAGCCCGTTCCAGAAGAGTACTACCACGACGAAATGATCATGCACAAAATTGCCAAGGATGCGGCTGTTGTTTTAAGGGGCAGCCAGAATGTCGTTGTGTACGGCAGCCCTGACGACCTCATACAATTTGGAGTGCTCGTTGAAGAGGCGTCGAATTTGGGGCAGAGTTTCCGTGTCCACGAATGGTTCGCCTCAGGCATAGAACGGGACCCAGGGCTCGATCCTGAGACCAAGATGGTATTGGCGCCCATGAGCGGATGGAAACTAGGCTCGCTTGTGCTCATTGCTCCGGGCTGTTTCTCTACGCCACTGCCATTCACCAACGCGGGCATGGTGGTCTCCATGATTAAGAGCATTCCCCGGAGGATCTACGACAATGGACTCCACCTCGTGACCTCTTCAACAAGAGGCCAGTCAAGCAGATCTCTCGAATCCCAGCGATGGACTGGCAAGGCAAGTTATGGGAGGGACAACTTTGTGGTGGCGAGCGTTATTGAGATTCACGACCCGGGTCGCAACGTGCCCCTCCCCAGAACTGACATCCACCTTCAAAATGGCACTCATGATCCGCTGCGAGAGTGTTTCGCCATGGTGGCTGCATATCCGGGGACAGCCCTGAATGCTCTGCCCATTTTCGAAGGAGTAGACGAGCCCCTTGATCTCGTCGTGCGGCTACGGGCCATGGGTCTGCTGGTGAACCAAGGCGATGGATTCGCCATGACCAACAAAGGCAAGAGAGTAAAGGCTTTCATGGACGAGGAAAAGTCTCTCACCCTTGAAGCAGCAACCTCTTTGGCCGGTGTTGACGTCCTGCGCATGGGAGAGAAGGTGGCCCGGTCTATCTTGCGGCTCTCGTTCATGAAGGACATGTCCGATTCTTTCGTGAGGAGCTGCCCGATGGGGCTGGAAACCGATGCTGAATTCGTGTCGTTCCTGCGCAATTTCACCATTGACTCTGTCCAGGGCGGACCGGGAAGGGAGCGCATCGATCGGGGTCTGATTTGGCTGATATGGGTCTCGTTCGAGTCCGTCTCACGTGAGGTGGACGTCAATAGAGAGAACCTACGGGGACGCATGCGGCCAAGCATCAACTGTCCGTTGTACTTTGAGATCGACAGGCTGAGGGAGGCCATGAACACTTTGGCGGCTTGGGAGCGATTGCTGAAACTGGGCCCGATACAAGACGGCCAGCGGGATGACTGGAACACTCCTTTGACCCCAGACGAAGTCACCACTGTGGAGCATGAGATCGCCCGGGCAAACTATTCCACCATACTCGTCATCCCATTTCCAGTAGAGCGGAATGGCCAGGTCGAGCAGGAGACATTGCCTTCGCTCTGGCTCCGGACAAATGAGCCAGCGGAAATCCAGGGCGAGTTTGACAAGTACCTGCATGCTACCAGGCGTAAAATGACGGAGGATGTTCAGTTTCCGGCCCCGCACAAGGATATACTCTTTGGTGGGCTGCCTCTGTCGATTTCTACTGACGAGGACCGGCACACATCTGTCACCGGCTTGATGTGGTTCACATATGATGTGATCAAAGCACTTATGGGAGACTTACAGGCAGAGGATGCGGATCCCTGGGTTCGAGCTGTGGCTATGCAGCATTAATAGGGAAGAGTGTGCCTTGAGGAGACAAGTCGAGCTTTCTCAACCAGACAAGATCACTCGCACAGCAACATTGTAAATAAGTCACAAATGAAGATTTTGGTCCCTCATTGAGCGGTGTAAGTGGTCTTGATGCGGAATTTGTAGAATGTCTTACCTGTCTTGAAGAATCACCAAGGTTTGTTTCAAGAGCATGGAAGACCTGCCATCCGTGAAGTGACTTAGCTAACGGAGACTTGAAGAAGTTCCGGTTGCTTCAACACGACGTAAACAACCACAAGATTCGCTGGATACTCGAGAGTCACTGCAAAGCCAACCAACACTGCACCTCAACAATATGAATGTCTTCAGATTCAGCTTACACCATAGTTCAGAACATACAACCAATGTTCGACTGCCGCCCAAGACCCAACTTCGTAGCATTGGGAGCTATTCCCCACAGTTGACATCTACATGTCGCCCTGATCCAGCCTCCTCTTCTTCCTGCGGTGTCCATGTGAACTTCCCTCCGCGTACGACATGCCAGCCCACATGCTGTCAGGTCTATCGTCTTCAACCTTAATGCCCGTGGTCCGGCGTGGGCTGTGAAGAGACTGGTGGAAATTTCCGATCGATGTCTGAGAGCTGGCGAGTGTACCTGGCTGATCCGATCTCGGGCGTGTGTCCAATCGCAGCGGCGTGACGTTTTCTGTGGTCGCCGGTGCCATCGGAGGATGAATGCCTCCGACAGACCGTCCATGCTGGCCAGAAGGGCCGGCCGGAGACTCCCCGCCAGACCACCGAGCTCTAGACCTCCCAAGCGGGACGAGGTTTGCGTCTGTAAGATGGGGACCGGGCAAGTCTGGTCGAGGGGCTGGGAGCCTAGAGATGCTCTGCAAGGGGAAACTTGGTTGATGGATCCTAGCAGCTCTCAAATCCCCGGTCTTCGACATGTCGGATGGTGGCCTCTCCTGTGCTGACTCTACACCGGGATCGGTGCTGTTGGCACGGACATAGTACAGCATGTACTTGAAGCCAGTCTGTCCCAGTTCCCAGTCGTTGTTCAGACACAACATGGCCTGCGAGGGCAAATCCCTGGGAATGCCGTGCATGCCGGCCTTGTCGTAGATCCTAAGGTACTCGGGGGTACCGAGCCTCACCACGGCAATGAGCCGGTAGGTCTGGGCATCCCCATCCGTCCACCTCGCGCCTTGCTCGCCACTGACAGTCTCCAGCACTTTAGGGACGGTTGACACGGCGACAAGGTCTTGAAAGCCAGGTCCATCCCGCCCCGATCCAGCGTCATAGAGGACACGGATGCACTTCTGGGCCCCGAGGGACCATCCGTGGACCTGGTGGAAGCCCCTACCCTTTTCATCAAACCTGGTGGGGTTGTCCAGGATGCGCGCCTCGAGAGATCCCGTATCTGGGGACCAACGGAGCAGACTTTGCCTGGCCAAAGCGGCAGCCGACATTGGAATCGTGGTGCCGGAAACCATGGCGGGCTGTAAAGGCATCCAGCCATCCTTCTGCTCCACCTCAAGCCCGATGTGCATCCGTAGTTCGAGACGAGACCAGAAGTGCTCCCACATCGGGGCACTCTCCATCAGCCCCTCAAAGGTGACGCCTTTTGAGACTGATTGCGACCACTGCCCCTGGGGATCCATCAGCTCGGTATAAACCTCCTCTTGCAGTCGTAGGACGACGTCGGGCCCGATGCCGCTGCTCTCCTCCACACCCTTCGACGTGTCGTGCCACGCGTACCTGAGGAGGACGTTCTTTGCCTCCGCCTCACCCTGAGCCCGAACCGACTTCAACTCGTTGCCGCCAGGCCGGAGAGAGTTTTCTGTGTAGCTAATGACCATCTTCATCACTACGATCACACAGATGACGGCTGAGCCGGCTTCTGGTGTCCAGCCCAAGGTCGCTGCCATCGGCCGTGGCCATCGCTCCCTTAGCAGACGGCCCCACTGTTGCATTGGGCGAGATCGAATATCCATCTCGTCTGTGCTTGGCAGGTAGTTCTCGTATTCGTTTTAGTAGAAGGCAGTCGTTTGCGTGTTGGAGGCTTTGAAGTCGCTAGTTGCAAATCGCAATGCTCAGGGATATTTTGTGGTCGACGTGGGTGGAAAAAGGGGTTCGGGCAGCGATGGCGAGCAATGTCAGAAGCTGCAAAGCACACAGTCTGTGCTTGCTCAAGTGAAGCAACCATATGTCAAGGCAGAGCTCTGATAATCAGCTTCCAAGGCAATAGAAAATTTACAATCTATACCTTGGGCACGTGCCTCATATGGAAATCTAGCCACTATCCCAGCTTCATCTGGGAGCCTTTCCCAAGCGGTTGGTCTGGACACAGTCGAGGCTCCACTGGGAGTTCTGCATATCACAATCGATGCCATGGATAAAAAAGGCTTCTTGTCTGTATTTAGTGTCAGTGGGCAAACGTGTGACGACCAAATTCTGTCTACGGACTCCAGATCCGAGAAGTAACTCTGTCGTATTATATTCCGGCTCGAAACAGCATAGAGGTTGAATGCTGGTGATTTGAGAACTAGCTACGTCTATCTAATGGGTGGTATGGGAGGTGTATAGGTACATCGTACATATACGTAGGTACCTAGATGGAGAGTACCCCACCCTTGCACTGTTTGGAGGTGGCCTGTGGGATTTTGATTTCTGTGGGCATCAGCGAGGAATAATTAACCACGGGCTTCCGACGCCCGCATCGCAACAACCAAACAGCACCTTGCGAGACCAACAAAGACCATCTCGACGCCAATCCACTCCATTCCTACACCAGAAATTCTGTGTAATCAAGTGAAAATGTCGAGAAACTTCCGTGGACGGTGTTTTCGGTGCGGTGCACTTGGCCACAGAGCCGTGAATTGCGCAAACAACGGGGCTGATAACGCCGAATCAGCGGGCGAGGCGTTCCGCAGGCAGCCTCACGCATCTGAAGGACGGGCTTCTGCTTCAGCACTCAATGAACAGTACAGGCAGCAGGCCGGTAATCTTGTGAGGGACGCAAATGCGTCACCTGATCATCTCCCCCAACAGCAACAAAATCAGCAGGCGCACCAGGCGCAGCAGTCGCAGCAGCCCCGATTGCATTGGGTGCCATTCGATGAGTGGGTGATCCCACGTCACTTAAAGCTGATCCTTGACCCCAGCCCTGCCAATGTTGCGGCCGCTCTCGAGGAATTCAGGCAGGAAACGGGCATTCAGAACCCCGACGTCTGCTTTGCAGACAGGGAAACCGCTCTTGAGATGCAGCAAGCCTTTGAGAGGTCCAGAGAGCTCGTGAACAGGGGCCAGGCGGCGGACAGCATGCATGTTCCTGTTCTGAGCACGGGTGATCAGAGTAGGCGGTATCCTCGCACGATGGAAGGGACCCCGGTGACCCAGTCTCCTGACAGATCTGGGGAGAGAGTGAACCCGAATCAGCCAGTGCAATTCATCCGCATGCCTGACATGGTCCCAGATGACCCCAGTGGGCAGGCCTCTCGCGAAACGCAGGATTCACTTGAGGCCCGGTCTCTCCAGAGGTTCAGGGAGAGGGTGAACAACAGCCGGCCGGTGGATGTCATGGACATTCCTGTTCTGGGTATGGGCGGGATGAGCCGGCAGAGTCTCCTCGAGATGCGGCAGCACCTTTCGGCCGTGTCCACTCAGAGGCTCAGGGAGAGGATCAACAGGAACCGGGACGTCGACACCATGTCCATTCCTGTCATGGCGAGGAATGTCGTGCCCAGGCCAGCCCAGCCCCAACAACAACAAGCTGGTCATGGGGCACTGCCTGGCGCTCGAAATGCGCCGCCTAACCGCACCTGCGCCAGCTTGTTGGGCAACTATCGGGTTGAGAAGCCTGGTGCGGCTCGAGGACAGGGCCGGCAGCAACGCCAGAGAACTGCGAGGGGTGGCAGAGGAGGACGACCGGTGTATCGAGAGGAAGATGACCAGTTGGGAGAAGAGTACGTACCAGACTATGAGCACCATGTCTCCGACGATAATGATGCGTTGCGGACGGGTAGTGCATCCGCCCATGACGCCCGCTCAGCGGACCACTGGCGCCGGCAAGAGCAGGACAGCCCTGGCACAGGGGGTGATGACGAATTCGACTTCGACTTGGAATGAAAGAAGACTCGTGGACCCCAATATCATCGTCTCGCAGCCACTGTTCCCAGTCCACAAATGCAGTGCTTTCTGAGGAGGAACTTTTAGCCGGTGCACCAGCCCCAAGCTGGCAGTTTGTACCTAGGTAGCTTGGCGAGGCTTGGAACTCCGTTCACTTGTAGCTTCGTCGAATTCTCGAGCAACAACAAAAAGACATTCAAACCGTCTGAACAGATGTGCCTGTCTTGAAGCTATCTAAATTGGCATACTCTATGTAGCTATATACAGTAGATCATCACGGGTTCAGGTGTCGTTGAAATAAGATTTCTAGCGCATCCACTAATCCCCACTGCCTCTTGAGGCTCTGCGTGGGCCGCGGTCGTCTGCTCTGGGGATCCCAAGTCCGGACATGCGCCTCCTCGCGATATGAACCTGGGTGCTTGCAGACACGCACACAGAGAGGGCAATAAAGTAGCCATTTCATATCACAAAGTCCCGAGAGCAAGAGAAATAAAAGTGAATCGGGAAGCTTCTCATTCCATTGTTCCCCTAATGAGTACTGACTGTGCCCTCCCCGAAAAGACAAGAAACCGAGCACGACGAACCCAGAACATGGGAAAAATCCCTTCATCCTGCCGCTCTTCTTGGGCCGGATACTCAACATGGTGCTCTGCAATCTTATGCAAGCATCATGCTCTGGACACTCATGGGCTTGACGACCAGCATGAGGTAAATGGCACATCATCTAGGCATCATAGTAGTAGTCGGCCTGCCTGCCATAATCCGAACTGCCCTCTTGGTAGTTCGGTTTCTCAGCGGCGTCTCTTTGACGGCCCCTGTCCACTTGCTCGTCTGCCGTGATCATCAACCTCCATGTCGTCGCCTTTCGGGACCTCGTCCTTTTGGTCCGGATCGAACTCAAAAGGGTCCGCCATCGAGAGCATGGCGCCATACAATAGTTTCTTGGCGTCCTCGCTAGAGACAAAGCCGTCCTGAGGCTTGGCTGCCTTAGTCCGCATTGTGCGCTCAGCGGCGGAAGGGCCTTTCTCCTTCGAGACGGGGGCACGGGGAAACTCCGTCTCCATGCCCTCTTGGTTCGAATCAAATGCGAACGGGTCGCCTTGTGGGGCTCTGAAGAAACGACCTCTGACGATATCGCTCGAGGCAGGGCCGTCTTCCACCGACACTGCCTGA
This sequence comes from Diaporthe sp. P3_1W, assembly GCA_037177825.1. NCBI lineage: Eukaryota > Fungi > Ascomycota > Sordariomycetes > Diaporthales > Diaporthaceae > Diaporthe > Diaporthe sp. P3_1W. The sequence goes on along the minus strand of JBAFXB010000004.1, from coordinate 5,731,530 downwards.
GCCCGCACGTTGCGGCTGGTCCCCTCGGGCTGCGTGGTATTCCCGACCACGGAGCCAAGGAAACGCTCCCTGACAGCTTCACCAAGGAAGTCGACTTCTTCACCCGAAACCACCTTGATCTGCACGTCATAACGAGTGCCCTCGGGCTGACTGGAATCGACACGTGCCATCAGAGCGTTGACACTGCGGGCGTCAAGATTGACTCCCAGGAAAACACCCGACTCCATGTCCGCAGCCTCGTACTGGGTAGCTTGTGAGAGCATCAGCCGATCCCTTTGATGTCTTTGTGCAGCCAACATGCCTTGACCAACATTTGTGCCTCCTCTTCCTCTCTCTCGACCTCTGACACTGGCCCTGTTCTTCTCAATACGGCGTTCACGTCGCGTATCCTCCCATCTGTGACCCATTGGGCCATCGCCACCCTCCCAAGGGCGTCGGCCGCCACCGCCGCTGCCGCCACCACCACGTTGGGCGCCGAAAAAGCCGCCATCGCGGCCGCCACGGTGCTGTACACCGATGCTTCCCCGAACCGAAGACATCTTGGTGGATTGAACAATAAGCTTCGCGATTGCGATATTCCTTTGACTTGGCTCGTGTAGGCCTCTGTAGATCGCAAGAATTGTAGGACGGGGGTTGTTGTGTCGGTGTCGGTGTCGCGTTTGGGTTGGGCTTGGGGGGAGGGGGGGAGTTGAGGTCGAGGTCAGCTTATTTTTAGGGCTGTTCAAGGGGATTGGGTCTTGTGTGCAAGCGTTGGGGGAGGGGCAAAACGAGGTCTGTGGTTTTCCTGTGTATTCACTTATCGTAACCAACTTCAATTTCTATGCAGCAGGGACCAAAACAAAGCTCATTTTCCAACCTCTCTCTTTCGTTTTGTCTCAAACGCCGCAAACTCTAGGAGCGCACGTAATCTTGGACCACAGCCAAGGAGGAGTTTTGACATCAGTCCGGAGGGGAGGAGGAAGCTCACCAGTTTTACTGCCAGTACTCCTATTACCTGGGCAGCTCACCCTGCAGGCCCAAACCTTCAACGCCTAGGGCAACAAACGCGCGACTTTTCTTTCACCTCAACGAAATTCGAAGCGTTCAACTTGCACAACACCCACACTTAGCGAAACCAGACAGACCAAGATGGCGTCCCGACACGTCGCTCCCGATTCGACCTCCGCCTTGAGCGACGACATGGCACATTTCCTGTCTCTGGACGGCGTCGGAGCCGGCTTCGTCCGACACGCAAATCTCTGGTGGAACATAGATGCCTTTCTGGAGATGATCTGGACTCATGTGAAGGCGCCTCGGAAGGATGGCACCTTGATGAAGCTCCTATACATCCGGCACACGGTCATTGAGACCGAGCTGGCCGTCGAGTGCTGTGCCAAGCAGCTGAGGTGCAAAGCAGAGTGCGGCAGGTTCCCTGATGATGACTTCAGGATCTCCGCCATGACCTTCGGCCAGGTCAAAGAGTTCCTGCAGTCCAGCACCGCATTGTGCGAGAACATGATAATCTTGGTTGATGGAACAACCGTGGAGACGGTGGACACAGAGATTGGCACTGCCCTGATGAACCAGAGCATCAACCCTGGCTCGTGTGTCAAGGTCATCGGACTGTACAGTGATAACTGGAATGACCAGACGGCCCGAGAAGCTGTGCCTCTTTTCTCCCCGTTCTTCAGAGAGGTGGCAATACAGAAGCTCTCGGTATCGTTCACCTCCTCCAGCATGGCAGATGCTGGCGTGGAACCCACACTCGTTGATCAGAGCGGTTTGGTGGATGCAATGGTGGAATGCATCAACGAAGCCAAGAACATTGTCTTTTTCCTGCCACGAACTGCCCTGCTAGACTGCGTCCGCCGGGTAAAAGAGTCACCCAGCAGGAACGAGCAATTTAAGTTCAAATACATCTCGTTGACAAGCGAGACCTCGATGAACACGAGGTTCGACGACAGTTTGGACATTGGCGAGATCTTCAAGACAGGGCTACCTCTGAGGACCACGCATGGCAAGACAAGGCCAGTGCTTCGTACCTGGTCTGTCATAGTCGCTATAGACGCAGATGCTGGGTTCACCAGGGTGCCAGTAAAAGGCGTAGGGCTGGTTGTCTACTCCCACCTGTTGGATGCAAAGAACAGCATCTTCAACCGAGACGCTGGCGTGGCTACATATTCTGCAACCTCGTGGCGAGTCAGCCATTCCCAGATGAGGTCTCAGCGTCAGTCATGCCGTGGTATCCAGGCAAGACACATCTGCATTTTCCAAGGAATGCTTGCCGCTGAGGCTGCTCATCCCATCGATCACAGAGATGGTAAAGAGTTCACATTCGAGTTGATCCAGAGCTGGCCGGGGAAGCGAATGTCTGAGATCCCGGCGAGACTCGGCAAGAGAGACCAGAGTCTCATGGGACGGAATTTGGATCATCTGGCAGTGGCGGGCGCCATCGAGCCCCATGAGAATGGTTACATGTTGACCAAAGGGAAATGGCGCGGAGCTGGTGGAACTCTTGCCCAGAGGCGCCAAATGCGGCCTGTCCTTTGAGTTCATCAGCTTGCTCGCCAGCGTCAGACACTCTGTCAGACACGAGAGGTCGAAGCGGCTGCTTATCAGGTTGGCTGTTCTCGCGGGGCGAGTGGACGAGTTCTTGTCGAGGTTGAAGCCAATCCCTATGGTCGAGGACAACCATACTGTTTCCTGGGACTGGATGGGGGGTGCTCGGCAGCACATGGCCGGCCCGGCTCGTGGCGAGATGTCAGCTGGACGGCTGTGGTTTGCCCTTGGCATATGGGAAAAGATGAGAAATGACACCCACAACTTCAGCGTCAATATGCCTGGCCTGGTCAATGAATCGGGCGAACAGGATGGGGACTTTCATCACATCCAGGGTATTGGCCTGTTCGACGTCCCGATTGCTGTAGATGTCTACGTGTGTGTTCTGGAGCTCGAGGACCGAGTTGGTCTTCGGCTGCTCGCACCCTCCGATCCCGAATGGGAGGAGCCCCTGAAGGTGGCAGAACTCCACGAGGTACAGGTGCAGCTCATGCTTGCGTTCATGTCTAACCTGGCTGTATGGAATGTTGCCGCAGGTGAAATCTTGCTCGTGAGCAGCCGACGTCCGGTAGCCTTGGCCCCTAGCAGTCTCGTGGCTCATCCACACATTGCGAACGTCGACAGCAGGCCCAGGAACGGCTATCTAATCATTCCTGACTGTATTGAGGAGGGTAACGACAAGAAACTCTCGGCCGTGTCGGCCTCGCGCGTGCCCTTGAGCCTGTTGAGGCTCATCACCGTCATCACCGGAGAGCCAGCCGGGGACTGGTTGAAAGTGGCCGTGATCGGGAAGACGGGGGGGGGGGGGGGAAGACATAGATAGAATACGCAATTTCCCTCTTACATTTGTTTTCAGCATGCGACTTTGATGATGATAAGCTGACCCTCGATGTAGTTTTAATTCTCATTCAGTTCTCCGTAATCTCGTGTTTACAGCTTTTTTTGCCTCAATCTCTCCACATCTTTGCCTCGACCCTGGTATTGTGACATGTGCAACTCATCCTTGAAACGCTGAAACACCTTTGTCATCCGGAACTTTTCGACGGAAGCAGAACACAAAGCAGACAGTCTGGTCTTACGTTAGAGATGCTTTCGTTGCAGCGCAAGCCCAAACGTGTCTAGAAATCAAAGTCAATTTCCTAACGACGGATCTGCCTTTGCTGCAAATCCTCGCTACTGATCCATGCTCCAGTCTGTCCACATAACAGGCCGGGAAGATTATCCCCGTGACCGCCACAATCCGCAAAGCATGGGTAGCATCGTCTCCATCACGTGTAGTCACAAACGACATCAAAGTGAGCTTGAACTGGAGTAAATAGACGGCTCAGACGGCTCAGACGGCTTCACGAGAGCAATGAATACCATCGCCGCAACCATAAGATGTGCATATTCATGGGAGAGAGTGGGTGTCCAGTTAGTTCGGTGCATATCAAAAAGCTCGATATGCACCAATCATTGAAGCCTGCATTCTCCCTTTCAAACTCTCACTCGCTGTGTCCGTTATTGTGTGGATCAGTCATGGTCTTCTGTATTGGCTATAGTACTCATGTTCTGCCTGTGGGAAGTAATCGTTGGTGTATTGGTGAGACATCATCTCTGGAGGAGAGTAAGATGGCTGTGGCCGTCGAATGTCTGGGCTCGAGAAGGTCTCTTTGTCATAGGCGTAGTTGTCTTCGTCTGAGTAGTGGAGAGCTGGGTCGTAGCCAAGCGTGGTTTGCTCCGGGTACTCCGGGTACTCAAAGTACTCGGAGTACTCCGGGTCGTGGTGCTCCGTGTGGACCGGGTACTCGGGGTACTCCTCCGCGGGTGATCGCCGCCAATCCCGGTGATGCGCTTGTGGGAATGCAGCTTGGCGATCATTGTATGATCCTCCATAATAGCCATCATCCAGTCCCTGACCATCATCCATGTAGTTCATCCGTGACGGCTCATCTGTGAATGGCCCTCCAGCAGTCCCGTGCTCGCGTGTGCCCTTGGCCTACTCTTGTCAATTCTGAGACCACAGATAAGAACGACGTAGATCTCAACTTACCGACATGTAGTCATCCGGCATTGACTTGTATCCTGTGTCATCGATGGAAGTTCTTGAACGGGGCTCCGCTAAGTAAGGCAGGTCCTCATTGTCCACCTCTTCGTCACCGTTGCGCCGTCTCTTGCGAGTGAATGGGACCCTCCATGGGCAACAGCACAGGTCGCCCAAGAATCGCGTCACCGGCGGAATACAAAACAGCAGCGCGGCAAGAGCAAGGAACCCGAGAAATGCAGCGCTTGCAATTGCCGGGACATTGAGGTCGGTCATGAGAAGCTGGCTCACAGTCCAGCTGTGTCAGCCGGGTGCACTTCAACCAGGAGGTAGCAGCCGTAAGCGCACCCGACCATCGGGATGGGGTGAGGGAAAAGCGAGAGACGCGCAGGCTAAGCTTTGGGTGTTGTTCAAGCTTTAAGAGTGGCCAAGTGTAGTACTGGCCTGCTAGTAAAACCTGAAAAGTTGCAGCCAGCGCCGCGTTTGGGATATATGAAACTCATCAGTCGAGCCGCAGGGTGAGTTGCGCAGGGTACCCCGGGCCGCTCCACCGATCCACCGCAGGCATAACGGAAGCTTATTTGCAATCTTCGCGCCCTTAATTTACCAGGTTCAGACGATCTCGGCCACTTGGATGAACTTGCTCGTCAAATGCCGGTCTTGAGTCAGACCAGAGTCCGGATGCTCGAACCTGTTACGTGCCTGCGCCACAATCATTCTGACGCCCACTTACCACAGAATGAACTCAGATGCCAAATCATTGTCTGGAGACTGAGATGCTTGGGAGTGGACGCACGTGGTTCTTCAGAATGTGTGGCTCGAAAGATTGACCTTTTCTGTGATTACGCTATCGCTGGTTGGCTAGTTCCCGGCATTTGATTCCAGTCGCCGCATCCGAGATCAATGACGCTGAGGACCTTGTGCCACCAAGAGACCACCTCACTCGGCAACATGCGTCATCTTCATTCGAGTCCACATATAAATCGCCTGCATTCCATTACTTTTCCAAGCCATTGAATCTACAAGGACGCAATCATGCTGATTCGCTCATCCTCCATTCCCTCTCGGTTTTTTGCTGCACGTGTAGGCTCACATCAATCAAGCTGTCGCCGGGCCTTTCCGACTATCCCAGTGAAGACACCTGCATCAATCAGACAGTTCTCTGCGTCCAAGATGTCTGCCTTTCCCACGCCCTCAAGTGATCCTCCCAAGAAGGAGATGGTCTACTTTCCTGATATGACCACGGCGCTCCCGTCCAAGTCTGCCGAATTCCGTCGTGTCCTCTGGACTGGGCTCTACTCGCAATTGGTGCTCATGACAGTACCTGTTGGTGGGGATATTGGAGAGGAAGTACGACGCCCACTTGTTCAATCAAAATGAAACACGGCGCTGACAGTTTCTAGATTCACACCGTGGATCAAATTCTTACCTTTACGTCTGGAACAGGACTTGCTCAAATTGCCGGTAAAGAGCAGGACGTCAAGGGCGGAGACATGGTCATTGTGCCAGCCGGCACAAAACATCAATTCTTGAACACGGGAGCGACACCGTTGATTCTTTACACCGTGTACAGTCCTGCTGAGCACAAGCCAACTACTGTACATGAAACCAAGGAGCAGGGCGACAAGGAAGAGGAAGACGGCATTGACGTGGCACCGGAATGGAGTAGGAGAAGCAAGAAACAAAACGAGGACGAGGGATGGGTCAAGGCTGAAGAGTAGATCAGCTTCTTAATTTTCATCATTATCTTACAAATGATCTAGCTTGACGCTGTAGCCGCGTAATAGCAGCTTTGAAATTTGAGAAAACGGTTCTGTCATGGATGCAGGGACAAAGTATGCTTTTGTAACAAGCTACCGGTACCGTGGTGGCCTCAGAGAGTTCTGTGAGTGGAACTATAAGCAATAATAATGGATGAAGGATCCCAGGCTCTTATGCGTCCCAAAGTAACGAACCAGAATCTCATGACAAGTAATCTCTCGTCTTCTCTCGTGAACTTGAAACCATCCATAGCCAATCTAAAATTCAGCCACAACTGTGCCAGTCTCTGCATGAGAGCCAAGGGAGCCCGAATGAAGCAATTGGAAGCTATGATCAGTCAACACAACGTAGTTTGGTGGTAATTAGATGGTTGGGTGGCACAGGCTTCAATTGGGTGCCATTCGCGCCAAACCCGTTAGACGAGGATGATCATAAAGAAACAAAACGGGGTGCGACCCTCTACCGTATATAGACAAGGAAACTTCAGTTCCTCCCCATTCCGACTTTGTGTAGAATCTAGTTGTTAACCTCAGGATACGTAGACCAATCCTTGCTGCCGCCCCATATCAAAGTGGCCGACTGGAAGCTGTACTCGATTGCTTTCTTTGCACGTTCCCTCATGTCCAACTCGAACTGAGCAAGTCTCACTTTCAAGGCCGCGGAATCCCAATATCCATCTTTCCTAGACGCAGACAAGACATCACACAACTGACCGACGTCAACAGCAGCCGTCTCGCCCCCAGACCCTCCGCTTGGTGCCATAGCATGGATCGAGTCCCCAGCAAAGGTGATGCGAGTATCCGTCGGCCACGGCGAGATGTCTGGCTTGTTGGAGTGTATTGGAGTGACAGCGCTCTGTGTCTGCATCTCCAGCAACCTGCGGAAGCACGAGTCCCAGTCCGCCGCCAGTTTTAGCGCGTAGGCTCGCCTTTGCTCTTGGGTCAACAAGGGGACCGAGGCTTCCGGCGGAAAGGATAGGACCCAAAACACGTAGCTCTCTTGGTCAGAGAGGTTGCATCCCTCGATGGCGGACAGTTTACCACCGTGTGGCCACTCGATCGGAGCGAACAGCATCGACTGGTTGGGATTCTTCTTGTCCAGGGCGATTGCAAAGTGCGCCTGGAGCACCTCGTCGTGCCCGAACTCCTCCCGAAACTCATCAGTCAGGGGAGTCCGTCCCCAGATGCAGCACCTCTCTGTGTCGACCAATTTCACATCCGGGAACATCTGCTTCCTCACCTTCGAGCCCACCCCGTCCGCTCCGATAAGAATGCGTCCCTCGACGGCCGAACCATCGGCGAAGTGCACATGCACACCGTCTCTGCCGCCGTCGGACACCAGCTCATAACTCTGGAATGCCTTTCCAAAATGCACACGATCCTCGATCCCGTTCAGGAGGAGCTCACGAACCCAAGGCCTGTCAACATTGACGGAGCGGTCTCCGAGTCGCCACGTGTCTGTCCGTTGGCCCGTTGAGGCATCGAGGACGGCGAGCGCGGGTGGTTCGATGCGGCCCGCGTGCGTCTTCTGAAAGAGGGACCACATCTGCGGCGACAAGTTCTTCTCGAACGCGTTGAGGCCCCCGTCCATGATCCGGTAGCGATGACCCCTCGACGCCAGAGCTGCGTCGCGTTCGAAAACTCGGAACGGGACGTTGCGGTATTTAAGTCCCTGGGCAAGCAAGAGTCCTGACATGCCCGCCCCGATTATGAGGACGTCATCGGCGCCGGCGGTGCTGGCAATGCTCATATTGCTTGCAACTTCTGGTTTGCAGGCAATGTTACCAATGTCTCCAAAGCGTGACGTGAGACACAAGTTTGACTGGTGTTTTGTAGATGAAAAGCAATTGCCAACATCACAGTAATTGCACGAGAGTGAGGGGTTTGGGTAAGCACTAGTGCATGAGTGGGCCTAGATGTTATTGTAGTCATGTAAGAAATAGCAGAACGGCACAATCCTTTGTCTAGCTAACATCCATTTGTACCTTTTGTTCTTGCCATATTATATGATCTTGCTGCAAACCAACCTTGGACATTTTCATAGGGAAGTCTCAAGGGTTCCCCCTATTAATACAGAGAACGGATATTCGCATTCGCCAAAACGGACGGTACATTCGTACATTACTCACGTTACGGCTGCAGCCCATTAAGTCGTATCGTTTAGACTGATTTATAGGTATACACTTGACACTCAACACCTATACACCCAATATCTAATTCACATGAGTATCAAGTTTATAGTTATTGGGTATATGGATGTTAGGTGTATGGGTGTATGGGTGTATGGGTGTATGGATGTATGGGTGTATGGGTGTATGGGTGTATAGGTGTTGGGTGTATGGGTGTTAGGTATGTGGGTGTATGGTCGTTGGATGTGTGGGTATTGGGTATTTAGGTATTGGGTGTATAAGTGTTGGGCATATAGGTGTTGGGTGCGATAACTACCTTGTAAATAAGGCAGTATGAGTGATGTATGGGTGTAATCTCCATTTTGACATGGGCGAATATCCGTTTTCTTAATATATACTGTACCTAATATTAATCTAAGCCGGAGCGCAAATATACAAATTCATAGAATGCCACAGACTCAATGATCATAAACTAGTCATGCGAAGAATTGCGTTGCTGCTGTTCAGAGTCGGTGTAGCTCCCGCCAGAACTCTCATGTACCCGGGTATGCCTCCCTCTACCTCCCGGGTGTACCAATAGTGACTATCCTCGTGAGAAAGCGTTGCATCGTGTAGCTCGGTCAGTTCGCGGCTGTCCCACACGCCTTCCCTCCTGTTCAGCGAACGGAGCAGGCCGAGAGCACGGGCTCGAATCTGAGTGTCGGTCGCAAGGGTCGTGACCAGAGACAGGCCCGAGACCAGATCCCCGTCAACAGCAAACGTCGGACACTCCGCGGATATGAAGGGCTTGGCCAAATTTTCTGCCTCGTCGAGGAATGCTGAGAAAGACTTCGACGCTAACATTGGATGACGGGTTGTATCGTAGGGCACAAAGAGTTGCCACAGCTGTTGGGTGAGCCTCACCCGCATTATCTGTTCCTGATCTGCATCCGAAAGGAAGTGAGATTGCAGGGCCTCGACGGTCGCATCGAAACGCGAGCTCCAGATGGTGAGCCGATCCTCCAACAGGTCGAAACCCCTCTCCCTTTCCGCAGGCAAATGCTCGCAGACAGGGCCGCTTGCGGAAAACATCAAGTGGACGTAGTAGATGTCAATTCGCCTCAGAGCAAGAGACGCCTCATTTAAACTGGAAAATGGCACGCCCGGCCCTCCATAGATCTGCAGTGGACCGGCATCACTTGGCCTGCGAGGCACGAGCGCTTCCTCCATAAAGATGGAGATCCCAATACCAAATCCCGCGAACATGTCTGCTAAATTCCCTGCCATCTCTGGTTCTTCGGCATCATGCTTGATTTGCAGGTGAGCCAAGAGCTGCGTCCCTGCTTTGAAGTGCCGGATTGACTCAGAGTAGCGCCCACTCATGCTCTCCAGACACACAAACAACAGACAACATGTCAAGACACACTGTATATCGTACGGAGTGTCCACTTTATTGAGCGTTTTGATATAGCCGATGGCCTTGTTGTACTGTTGGATGGCGGCATACTCTAATTGTGACGTCTGAGCAAAAGTGGCGGGCGCGGCGGATCGGAACAAGAACAGCTGATGTGCTGCTGCAACTGCGATACTGGCATACCGCACGGGTTCAGACTTCATAGTCAATGGTACAACATAGTGGTCCCAGAACTCGATCGGGCCCAGTGAGCTGAAGGCGCTCTTGGTGTGATTTCTGAACTGGCGAAATAGCCGTCGTTCGTCGAGGCTGCTGCAGATATCAGGGCATACCAGTCGCCGTGATTCGGCTAGAACTAGGCGGACAGGCTGCTGCTCCTCGTCGGTGCTTTTGGCCGGTGGTTCGTTGTTGGTGTCACTGGCGTATCCGTCGCACACAACCATGGAGTCCCGACAGCGTCGGCATACAGGTTTCTCCTCGTCGCATTTCTTCCGTCGGATTCTGCCTTATTTTTAGCCTGGCTACTTGATAAAGGCCCTCGTGAATGACAATCACCCACTTGCTGCTGTTTAGTTAGCCGTGCATTTTCGCAGATGAATTGTGATCGAGCTGATGCATACCATGTCAGGCAACCTGTCCTGACCTTTGGTGCAAAGGCGCGGGTGAATTTTCTCTTGCCAACGCGGTTCCGGGATTCAGTGCCCGATGGCATGATGGCCAGAGCCTCTTAGCGAGCACGTGAGTGAGAGCCAAGGAATTGAGGTTTGTTCGTGGTTGTGTTGTGAGGCAGATAGTGAAAGCTACAGGTCGGTCGTTCTACTGTATTGGTGAGGCAAGTTGGGTTCCCGGGTTATCTATACGAAGTAGACCCCAAGGTTGCACTCGCTGCTCGCAGCGCTCGGCCACAGCACAGATCAATAGGTCTAGGGGTGGAGCTTTTGAACGCCAAGACGGCATCGAGTAAGCAAGTCCAGGGGCTGCGTCGAATCATAACAGATGCTGCGGACCGAATCCCGAGGTACTCACATCTCTGTAGGCTAGACCCTGTGGAGTTTGAACTAGGCTAAATTAGAGGCCAAGAACCGGGACTGGGGTTGTGTGAAAAATACAAGTTTGCCATACAGAGACGTCAGAAAATGAATGAAGTACAGGACTCAGAATTGATATTAGACATCTAGAAGCAGTCGAACATGACCTTTGAAGACACATCACCACCATTGAGCAGACATGTCTCTGACTGTGTTGGTCCCACAATGCACCTCGCCTCCAAAACTGTGGTGTGTGTACCAGTCGTCGACAAATGTGACGTTCATCCCAATCTTGGAGTACTCGTTTGTGATAGCCTCGGAGATAAGGTCCTTGCCGTCAATGACAGGACCAAAAGGATTGGGTGCGACACTGGTCTTGAAACCCGACAGAACGAGATTGTTGACCGCTCCGGGGAAGAACGCGCCAACTTTCAAAGCAGTCGAGTTGTCGTTACCAAACGAACTGGTTTCGAACAAAGTTGGTATACGGAGGATCTCATCGTCCTGTAGACCTGTCTCTCTCTTGAGGATCTCGAGGTTCGCGTCAATTCTCTTCAAACATTCCTCGTTGGTGTTCATGAGCTTCACATCGGCGAGGACGGCATCGATGGTAGGGGAGTTGATAGGGCCTGGGAAACAGCCGAAGCGGTCAGTGCAGACGTTTGACTCGGAGTCATTCTTCCGCGAGATGGCCGGTGTGGAGCCGTGACCGGCGGTCTGAATATCCTTCAGCATTTTGATGGCGGCGCGGGGGTCATCGGCCATCAGGACCCAGCCACGCTTGTTATCGGCAGGCAGGAATTGCAGGAACTCATCGACATGACCGATAGCCAGCCAGTCTGTGTCCAGAAGAACGGGCTCCTGCGTTTCTTGGGCTTGTAGAAAGGGATAGATGTGGTGCTTCTGCTCCTTGTGGTTTCCCAGGATGACCCGCCCAGCCGGCCAAGTCTTGCCATTGAATGTGAAAGGAGGGATGGTTTCAATGTTTCCCCCAGAGTTGATTTCATCGCGGGCTCCTCCGAGGTGTTGGACAGCACCGACACCCGCCTGGCGGTAGTACTCAAACAGTTGACGGCCCGCAATACGCTCATCCTGAGGGCATCGGATCATGACGCGGATGGAAACGGTGCCGTTCGGGCCAGCCATATTAGCATAGCCCGGCTCCAGGAAGTCCTGCGCCCAGATATCATCGCTGTGGTTGAAAAGGTAGACCTGGCTGTCAATCCCTGCCCCTCTGACGGCGGCTGAGAGATCCTCGGTGAATCTGAGAAGTCGGGAGTCGTCGGTCTTGTTTCCCCGGACAGCCAGCACCTGCTCAACCGTCTGAAGGTGGTGGTGGGTGAGGACAGGAGCAACACGGAGGGCGACGTCGTCAGAAGAGGTGGTATTACCGTCACGAACGGTGAAGCGAACTGTGACTTTTCCGTCCCATCCATCTGGACGTCGGACGTCTCTGCCATCAATACCGAGGTCGAGGCCCGACTGGAGGGCTTCTGCGTTGAAGGTATAGTTATTGCCGGTGATAGTCCAGTTTCCATCTTTGCGGAAGATGCGCACCAAGTTCCGGGCAACAGGATCTGCAATCGAGATGGAGCCAACAGCTGACTTGGACAGTCCAGCGATGGGGACAGTCTTGAGAGGAGCCAAGAACTGAGGGGCTCGTTGGACGTCATCCGAGGCATCGTTGCAGTCGTCAAGAGCCTCGTTACTCAGTGCAGGTCCGCTTAGAGCAAGCTTAGAGCATCGTCTGTCGGTATCTCCGATGTTCGGGAGGAAGATTGCACCGGAAGATTCAGCCCAATTCGTCTTGCCCTGGATGTCAGTGTCGCCCTTTAGGTCGACAAATCCATCTCGGTTGGTGTCTGCTCTGATGTCGGGGGTGACCGCTCCGTTGACGACCGCACACGACAGCACGAGCCCTGTTTTATCTCAGTAAAAATGCCCGAACGATATCATTCGGAGAATAGGATGAAGTACTCTCTTACCTAAAAGGTTGAAGTTTTCAAAGGCACGCATTATCAGAGATTCAGGAAATGGGCCTATCGACTGGTACACTGACAACGAAAGTCTCAGCTGGCTCTAAGCTGGGTCCTGCCAAAGAGAACATTGGACCGACTTGGGCCAGCCTTTGCTGATTTATATATCCTTCGTCGTCGGTCTTGGGACAAGGAGAGCAGTGGTGTTGTCTTTTCTCGTCTTGTCATCGGTGCTGCTTACGGAGTCCCGCGTATAGCTGAGGGGATTTCAAGAAGAGGCACCAGAGCCGATGAGGCCCACATGTACGCTATAGCCAATCGGCACCGCATCTATGAGAGAATTTGCATATGACAAACAACGTGAATAGGAAATCAGACACGAGCCTTGGCAACTAAACTCTCTCTTATCTAGTGATATTATCAAAGTTTAGTATATAATCATGCCTCTATTCACTGTAGCTGTGTTGTCCAGCACCAAGTCTTGGCGAGATACAGTACCGTAGTGGGAAAGGGCTTAAAGCGGAACCGGTCGGGAAAGTTCCCAAATCGTTGATCCTAATCACGTAAAGTCAAAGCCGCGAACACTCGAGGGTGTATTCAAAGTATGCGAGGGATCCGCTGCGTATGTGGAGACGGCACTTGGTCATGAGGTCGCCGACGATACTCCAAACAAAAAGTGGGAATCGCTGAGAGTCTCTCCATTCTGATTGGACTCAGCGTATATACAGGGATCAACCCGCTGCCCTGTAGGCGCAGATCGGGGAGACTTACACGCCTGCATGCCCCATTGAAAAAGCTGCCGGTGTACGCCGGGTGATGGTGCTATTTCGAAAGGGGCATCTGTAGCCGCGGGAGTTGCAAACGGCTTACTCGACAACATCATGGCATATCAATATTCCTCAAGGAATCTTGGCATGTCGCTTCGAACATCTTGTGCTCGTGATTTATAATAACTCAGACTACAAATGTAATCGATCCGGCTGAGTTCTAGTTATGGCCCCAGTTAGTCACCGACACACCTTCATTCGTTTAACTTGTGCCTCCTTCTCCAGCAGCCCCAACCATGGTTCCAACAATTATACCGGGCAGGGCGTCGTGGTTGTTACCACTGTATTTTACACTGGCGCTCGGACAGAATGCCAGCACTATTGCAGACACCGTCTTTCGAAACGGAAAAATCTATACTCTCGACGCCGTATCCTCGCAAGCACAAGCCCTGGCAGTCAACAACGGAGTCATTGTCTTCACCGGCAGTGACGATGGTGTACAGTCTTTCATCGACTCAAATACCACCGTCATCGATCTTGACGGGCGCATGGCCATGCCTGGTCTGATCGATGCGCACATGCACACAGGTGCCGCAGGTGAAGCACTCGTCAAGTGTAACCTCAACTACGAAACTCTTGCCATCGAGCAGGTTCTAGTTCACCTGCAAAAGTGCATAGACGATGAGCCCGAGAAGAACAACGAGAGCAAATGGCTCGATGTTGTCAATTTCGACCTGAGCGGCTTGGCAACCCTGAGCGGCTTGCCTTCCAAGGCGGACCTCGACAAGCTCAACACTATGCGACCAGTCATCCTCACCACCACGGACCATCACACATACTTTGTCAATTCCATTGCTCTAAAGATCTCTGGTATCAATGCTTCGACCCCCAATCCGGCCGGGGGCAGAATCGACAGGCTCCCCGGTAGCAATGAGCCATCGGGTTTGCTCCAAGATCAAGCCGCAATCCTTCTTGCTGGCCCCAATCCCCTGACTGAAGCCGAGCGGATTGACGGCGTCAACGCTGCCCTTCGAGAGTTGAGACAAGCCGGAGTGACAACATTCCAGGAGGCTGTGGCGACTCCGATCCAGCATAGTCTGTTCCAACAAGTCCAACGAAGCGGAAATTTGAGCGCCCGGCCGTATTTCGACTACCAGGTCACCCCGCCTGCTATTTTAGACGCGGTGGATACAACCATCCAAGACGCTATCAACATTACTACCACATTCAACGAAAAGGGTCAGGTTGGTCCCAAGCCGGTCCAAAAGTGGCAGGCTATCAAGCTATTCGTGGACGGCATCATCCAAGCACCCGCCAAAACAGGAGCAGTGCTGTCACCATACCTCGAGCAGGTCGGGAGTTCTTCCGAGTGGGCGGTGCCTCCGAACGCGACGATCGTGGAGCCCTACATCCAGCTGGAGCCATTGGCCGCCCTCCTGGGCCAATTGGCCAGCAACAGCATCGACGTCCAGCTTCACGCAGATGGCGATGGCGCCGTGCGGCGGGTTCTGGACGCAGTCGAGCAGTTCCGTGAGAACTTCCCTAATGTGACTGACTACAGGATCGCCATCGCGCACGCGGAGCTTTCCAGCCCGGACGATTGGCCGCGTTTCGCCGAGCTCGGTGTCGATGCCATACTCAGCTTCCAGTGGGCTCAGCCCAGCGCTACCTGGGAGCCGTTGTCCTTCAACGCAATGGGGCCCGATCGCATGCAGTATCTGGAGGCCTTTGTGGATATCGCCGCCGGTGGGCGCCCAGTGATTTACGGAAGTGACTGGCCGGTAAGATCTTTGTTCCTGTTCGATACTGATCATTTCAACCCCTTGCTTACCAAAGGTGGATAGATCGACCCTCTTGACGAGTTCCTTGCGCTGAAGTCAGCCGTCACCCGTCAAGGGGACCCCGAAAATTCGCATTCTCCCGCTTCCCACGGTGCACCTTTCAATACTTCGACTTTCCCAGGCATGAAGATGGAGCGGGAGCCTGCTCTCCGGGCGATTACCATCGAAGCTGCTAAATTCCTGCGTGCAGATGACAGCATAGGCTCTCTCGAGGTGGGCAAGGTCGCGGACGTTATCATTCTGGATCGCAACTACTTTGAGGTCCCCGAGGAGGAGATCGCTCGACAGAAGGTCTTATTGACAATGCTCGGCGGAGAAGTCCTTTATGTTGCTGATGGCGCCAACTTTGGCGAAGGTGTCACGCCCAAGTTTCCCAATACAAACACGACCTCTGCAGATGTCAACAATGTCGGTGGCTTTGCTGGGAGAAGCATGTCAGAACAGGCTAGAGCGTTACGCGCACAGATCGGAAGACATCATGCGTGTCACGCTTGAGGGTTGTTGCTGTTGTTACAAAATCTTCTCTCTATTTAAATAGACGCATGGTATTACAGCGAATTTGCTTTCTCCACGTTTCAAAGGCACGCTCGTAGCCCTCTTTTGCCAGTGCCGACCAGAATGGCTCGATCACACAACACGTACCTCGCCTACAAGCGCGACACCAACCTGCTTCTATACTGGGTGGTCCAAACATCGAACCAGGTCATCGATTCGAAGAAACTTGACCATGATCCGTCACTCAAGATGAACACATCAGGCCAGACCACTGTTTCTGGCCTACTGTCCATGGCTGAGCTCATCGCCGGAAGTATCACTCCTGTTCCCGCTGCTGTCTACCGTCTGTTCTAGGCCGTCATCAAAGCCCGCACGACCACATGGCAAGCCTTCCAGCAGATTGAATCGGAGAAACAAGATCCCGACATTGAAAAGAGCAACTCGACTCACAGGTTCTTCATCGACGCCCTCCAGCAGGCCTTTGATGTGCTCGGCGGCAAGCAATGGGAGGCAAGCCAGGATGGCCAACGTGTAGACACTAGGGACGACACGGAAGCCGAGATCAAGCAGGCACTGTTTTCAAATAAGTTCGGCTTTGGCCATACTGTTTTTCAAATCAACTATTTATTGGTTTAGCTGCTATCTACTTAGCTTTCTAACTATCCCTCCCTAAGCTTATATATAAAGTTATATATAGCTTAATATATTTTCTTATTATCCTTTTATAAATAAATTATAAAATTCCCTTTCTTAGCTTTATTTTTTAATTACTTTTTAATTCTTTAAATTATTTTTTAATTATTAATAATAAAAAAATAAACTTAAAGAAATATAATATTATTATATTTCTTTATATTATTTATTTTATTATAAATATTATATTTATTCTTCTTAAAAAGTTTTATAATAGCTTTATAAAATAATTATAAATAATTATTAAGAAAATTATTTATTATTTTAACTTTTATTAAAGTTAATTTTAATGTTAAATATTAGCTATAGTAATAGCTTATTTAATAAGGGTTTTTTTAAGAGTATTTTTTTAATTTTTTTTAAAGATTTTTTAAGAAAATATATATTAATATAAATAAAAAAAGATTAAGTTTTTAATTAGGATTATGTTTATAAGAGTATTATATTTTATAAAAATTATTTTAATCTTTATTATATAATTATTTACTTAATTATTAACTTTTAGCTATTTATATTAATAGTTTTAATTTATAATATTATTAAAAGTAATTCTAGCTAATTTTATTTATATAGCTATTATTATTTATTTAGCTATAAGTTATAATTATATTTAAAACTTATTATTATTAGTATTATATTTTTTTTAATATTAGGTGCTTAAGCGTTTATTATTATATAAAGGGATTGATGCATACTGCTTAAAGAGGTATATATATATAGATTAAAAAAACGAGACCACTCAAACAAGTTCTCCAAACTCAAAATCAACGGAGAGCAGGATACAAGCGACGGCGAACATCCTCCACCTGCAGCTCAAGCAGCTCTCAATCAGCAGCAGCGCCGCAAGACTGGAAAGAGCAAGAAGGTCAAGGGCAAGAAAAAGACGAAGAAGCAACAGAAATCTGCAACCAACGGTTCTGACTTGGAAGACGTGCCCATTGAAAGCTACCGCATCATTGAGGATGAGAGCGGAACCGTCACAGAGTATCTCATGGCGGTCTATGCACTTGTTGAAGAGTGGTGCGATTTACGGCAATACCTCTCAGGTCTATGGACTGATGTAGCTTATGCTGGCCTGAACAGCGCCACGGCAGGTACCATCTCCAAAATGGCCGTGGCTATGCTGGAGCGCTCCGAGTTTGCCATCTTCCTGGACTTCCCTGGCCACGACTCATATCAGACCGTCATGAAGACCGCCATGCGAGGGGACCCGGAAAGGAAAGACTCCATATTTTCCGTGGCTAAATGGAAGCTAGGACCGGGAGGCAGCATTACCAAAGCTACCGATGTCGAGGTCGACATGAAGGAGCTTTTACTCATTCATGCTTACCAGGACTTCATGCCTTTCATCACCGGCTTTCAGAAGAACAGGAACGGCAAGCCGTCCAAGGCTCTAGCTAAGGAGCTTGGAAAATGGGACCCGGAGTTTGATCTTCGAAAGGCCGCAAAAGAGGAGCGACTGAAGTGGCGCCGTACCTACACCATCAACTGGCTATACGATCTAGTCAACCTCTTCTCGGCGATCGTGGTGCAACAAAACACCTTGAAGGGACAGAACTTGGATCTCACCAAAATCGACTGGAGCGTCACAGGCCCCTGGTATCATCACCGACGGCTTTTCGGCCTGGACGAGTTCGCAGGATTTGTCTGCTCCATGGCCTGGCAAAAGCAAGGCACAGATATCAGCAAGCACGTTATGCCTCATCACATTCTTCAGCTGCAGGCCATCGTAGACTCATTAATAGTCTCGCGGGGTTAGTCTATCAATGCCTTAGAGGACCACGTCATTCGCAAGCCTGCCTGGCAATTTAGGCCACGCCGGGATGTGGACCGCTTCCTCAATTGCAAAAACAAGAGTACTGGCTAGGGGTACCTGCAAGCAGCCAATATTCTGATATAAATGCTCCAAAAGACCACAAAAAAGGGTAACCTATCTAGGCTAGCAGGGCATACCAAAATAGTCAAAATATAATTCAAAGATTTTTGAGATTAGCTTAGCAAGTCCAAGTATATATTTAGTTGAAGTACCCTCTTATTATTATAATTCTTTAATATTAATTTTGATAGCTTATAAAAGTATTCGTTATTTTTATAAAAAGTTAATTTTATAAAGGGGGTTAAAATTACTTATTATTTAAATATATTTTATTAAAATTAAATACTTAACTTTATATTAGCTATTTATTTATATAATATATTAATTTAAAAGGGATATATTATAAAGCTTGTAACGTTATATAATAACTTATAATACATTTTTTAAAAATATTTTTTTTTAAATAAAATGCTATATTAATTTTAAACTTTATAGCTATATTTATAAAATTAAAAAGTTAATATTAATATTATAATTATAATAAAGCTATTTATTATTTTTTATTATTAATACAATCTTTAATTAAATTTAAATTTATATAATAAAAGCATTATTATTTTAATTATAATAATAATTTAAATGAAATTAATTTATTATAAATAAAAGATATTTAATTTTAATATTTTAATAAATATTTTACTTTCTTTATAAGCTATAATTAATAAATATATTAATTAATTTAAAATATAAAGAATATTATATTTCTTTTAATAATTATAAACTTTAATATATATTACTTTATTTAAACTTTATAGCTTTTTATTAAAATTATTATAATATAAAATAATAATAAATGATATAATATATAATTATTGTTTTAATTATATTTTAAAAATATATTAAATTTTAAAAAAGATTTATAAAATTAATAAATTATATTTTATAATTAAAAGTTTTATTAAAATATAATAAAGTTTAAAAATATTTAATAAAGCTATTTTAATATAATAAAATAATACTTATATTTTGCCTATTAATTTTACTTATTTAAGGAATATATTATATAATATATTAAAATATTTAATTTATTTATTATTACAAAAATAAATAACTTATTTTTTATTTTTAATATATTAAATATTAATAATACATATAATATAAGCTTAAGTTTAAAGTTATAATTTTTAAAGAAATTATACTTAAATAAGAAATTATATAAGGATTATAAAAATATATATTTATATATTATTATGACTTATATTGAGGTAGTTATGTGGAAAATAGTATATTTCTAGAGGATTTGAGATTTTGGAGCGGGAGGAGGGAGTGCGAGTCAAAACGACAGGGGGGGTAACGTTTGGTTTTCCACACACAGCGGCACTGCGGGCTGTGCCGCTGCAGATGTGCAACACGAAATCCTGACTGTGCTTATCTTACGGCGCTTACGGCGCTTACGGTTGTGCCAATCGAATTTGGAATATAATACCGCCAAGATAAGTTCAAGAGCTGTCTCAAGCTACTTTCTCTATGTGCCCTTCGGTCTGTCCTGTTTATCCACTGAATAAGCCGCCTTGCCCTCGCCGGATCCGCGATGAAAGCTGCGCAGGTCACTATCCCTCCGAACGGCGGAACGCGGACCTCGTCGCTGTGGGCTCGGGCTGTCTCAAAGCTCAGTGAGAAGGACCAGCGCATCTTCCACGTCGGAACAGCGGCCCCGTCACACATACTCGCCGACATCGTCACCACGGTCGAGGGCCAGCGCGACCGCTGCCAGCGCGGGAGGTGGAAAATCCGCGGCATGCATGGCAAGGACATCATCATCCGAGATGTCTGCGCCAAGATCGCTGCCTGTGTGCGCACCTTCGCAGATGTGATGGACGTGGCCGTTAGCTTTGACCCGGTCCATGCGGCGCTGCCTTGGGCCGGGGTACGATTTGTTCTCCAGGTGAGCCCGAGTCTGTTGCCCTACTTGACCCCGAACGTGACAGAATAATGAAACGCAGCTCTGCGTGCTCAACGTCGAAGCATTCGACGCAACCGTTGAGGCGCTGGAACGAGCCGCCAGCGTGATCGCACGATGCGGTATCATCGAGGCCCTGTATCTGCGCGACACGCCATCGGACGCCCAAGAGGCGCTGCGGAAGGGCCTGGAGAAGCTCTACATCGCGGTGCTGCACGTCTTGTGCAAGACGAAGCAGTACTACGATCAGAAGCTCATGATTCGAGTGTTGAATCTGACACACAAGCAAAGTCTCGACGATGCCACGACGAAAATGGAGTCGGCCGAGCAGGATTTCTTGGTGCAGAAAGGTATCATCGATGGCGAGAGAATCCAGGCCATCACACACACCCTGTCCTTCATCACTGCCGGCGTCGATCACGTTCAGGTGGTCCAGTCCAGATTGGAAGCAACGTTGAAACGGCTGGAATCACCGTTCGTCAGGGCGTTGGACGATATGGCAAAGATCCACGGCGCCATCGAAGACTCGGGAAGAAGCACACTCCTGAAATGGCTCTCCCCTACAAGCGTCCATGCTCACCACAAAGAGCTGTCGACGTCCTTGGTCCCTGGAACCGGTGAATGGCTCATGTTGGGTCAGGAATTCCGATCATGGCTGGATTCAAGCACATCGGAGACTCTCTGGATCCGTGGAATTCCAGGCTGTGGCAAAACGAGGCTCCTCGCAGCCGTGATAGAAAAGCTTCGAGATCAAGTCCGTGATCCTCTGAGCACAGTGCCGCTCGCTTATTTCTTCTGCTCGAGCAATCCTACGGAGCCGGAGCGTCGAGATGCTCGAGAAATCTCGAGGTCGCTTGTCAAGCAGTTGTCTGTTACAACCAACGGGGAGTACCTCAGAGATCTCACGCTTAACGAATTTCATGCACGCCGGAAAGAGGCGGAACGCATCGGGGAGCCACTGGCACCCTTGACAACCGAAGAATGCACAAACCTCATCTGCGAGCTTGGAAGATCAACTCCTCTGGTGATTGCAATTGATGCCATAGACGAGCTGGATTCTCCTCAGCGCAGTGTACTCCTGTCAGCCCTCGAGGAAATCCGCATCAGGTCACGCGATGTCGTGAAGGTCTTGGTGACAAGTCGAAACGAGAAGGACATTGCTGGATACCTTGGAGATGGACTAGTGATCGAGATGAGCGAGGGAAACAGTGCCGAGGATCTGAAGCGATTTGTGAACATCAAGGTTGACGACTTCGTGAAGACCTGGTCGTTGATACATAAAGAAGATACGAAGGAGACACTCAAAAATCTGCGGAGGGAGATAGCAGACACTCTCATCGGAGCTTCCCAGGGGATGTGAGTCCGTCCAAACGCCCCCTGTACTTCGTTGCTGACAACACAGGTTTCTCTGGGTCACCCTCCAGCTTGACAGAATTAGCGACAGTGACAAAATAGACAGTATCGAAGACATCCGGAAGGCTTTGGCCACTTTGCCAGAAACACTTCGGGGGTCATTTGATCAAATCCACGACCGCATCCAGTCGAAGGGGGAGAGAGCAAGGACAGTTGCCACCGAAGCTTTTCGTTGGCTTCTCTTCGGACAACGTACACTTTCGAATTCGGAGTTTGTCGCAGCTATTGGACGAAAATCCTCCGGCGCTACCGACATTTCAAGCAAGAATATTCTGGAATATTGCTGTAACCTGGTTGTCGCTGATTCCGAGTCGGGCCCGTTCCGCCTTGCACACTCGACGATCCAGGAGTACCTCCTGGAGCTGCCGTTATATTCTCAGGCCAAGTCTCATCAGATAGCGGCCCTGAGGTGCTTAAATTCCTACATTTGGCCGGAGAACGACGGGAAGGACGACCTGTTAATGGAAAGTTCCTACGCTACTAAGTATTGGCCGGCGCACGCTGAACATATTCCTATTGGGACTGAGGAGCGAGAATCCTTCATAACTCTGCTCAAGTCCTTTCTGAACGAAGAGGAGCATCTAGAAGACTGGCTTGAGCAGCTGGAGGGTGCCCCGGCCGAGACTGGGTTCAGGTGGAGCAACAGCTTGGAACGAAAGCTCGACGCATCGGTCAGCACTCCGCCATCGCCGCTCTTTCTTGTCTGCTGTTTTGGGTTCTCTGAAGTCTTTCAGGACAGTGATATGATGGATGGCTTTGATTTGCATGAGAAAAACCACAACGGTGCCCCTGGCCTCTACTTGGCCGCTCGATGGGGGCACGACAATGTTGTCGAAGAGTTGATACGCCGCGGTGTAGACCTTGATGCGGTGGGGGGTCAATACGGAACCGCTCTCCAAGCAGCAGCGTTCGCGGGCCATGATACCATCGTCAAACAGCTGCTTGAGAAGGGTGCGTCTGTATCGTCTCCAGACGGGTCCGAATTCTCGAGCCCGATCCAAGCAGCCCTGGCAAACGATCACGCATCGATTGTCAGATCTCTTCTAGACAGTGGGTTCAAGTTCTCAACGCAGAAACAGTTCGAGGACGCATTGGAAACGGCAAGCTTCAAAGGGGACGCGGACACGGTTCAACAGCTCCTCAGCGGGAAGACAGGAGAATTCGGGACTCGAGAGCTTCCCGATCCTCTCCAGGTGGCCTTGTACGGAGGGAAAGCACGCAAGGCCAAACAGTTGCTCCAAGGGTGCGCCGACATCAACGAGGAAAGAGGCCACTTCGGCAGTGCCCTCCAAGCCGCGATCGCGGGTGGCAAGCTCGCTCTCGTCCAGCTCGTTGTCGAAGCGGGTGCCAAGCTCGACCAACGCGGGCGGTTCGGGTATCCGGTTCGCGCCGCCAGCGCCGCCAACAAGATCGACGTCGCGTCCTATCTCCTCGAAAGGGGTGCAGACCCTAACGCCGAGGACTCGGAGCTGGGCGATGCGCTGCAAGCTGCTGCTGCGAATGGCAACGTAGACTTGATGGTCGTCTTGCTGGACCACGGAGCCGATGTGAATGGCGGGGGTGGATTCTTCGACAACGTTCTCCAGGCTGCGGCGTTCAACGGCCATACACAGGCCGTTCGACTTGTAATCGAGCACAATGCAGGACTCGCCGGTCGTTTTGGGTCAAAGAATGGCCGCTACCGCGACGCGGTGCAAGCGGCTATGTTTGGCGGGCACGAGAGCATCGTTGCGCTGCTTTTGGAAAAGGATGCGAGTCTGCTAGCTCCAGGACGGCGAGGGTTCGCGGTGCCTTGCAGCGTTGCTCGCAAAGAAAAACGGGTGGAAATACCGGGGTTCAGGGAGAAGTCAGAGAAATTCGACATTCCAGACGAGCTGGGCCCCTTGGAAGTAGCGGCTCGGACAGGCAATGTGGCGTTGATAGAATTTTGTCTGTCCAGGGGAGCTCCCATCGACGCCGACGACGGCCAGGACGAATTCCCCCAGTTCGAGCAAGGAGATGCCTACACGGCACTGCAAATTGCCGCTTTCTGGGGCCACCAACCGGCCGTCGAGTGCCTGCTCGACCACGGGGCCGACATCAATGCCGCCCGAATGACTCTTGGCACGGCCCTTCAGGCAGCTTTGGAGGACAGGAACCTCGGCCTCGCCGATGTCCTGCTTGCGCGTGGCGCAAACATAGACACGCACTGGGGCCCGTTCGGCTCCTGCCTGCAGGTCTTCTCGGAAAGGGGCGACCTCGAGACTGTGCGATTCTTGCTGGACAAAGGAGCAAACATCGAGGATGCTGGCGGCGAGAACGGCACTGCACTTCAGGTTGCTTGCGACGTGGGGCACCTTGATCTCGTGCGCTTCCTGCTCGACAGCGGGGCGAATGTCAACGCGCAGGGCAAGGCCAACGGGAAAGCCCTCGAGGCTGCCTCGGCGAGTGGCCACAAGAACATTGTCGAACTTCTCCTGGAGCGAGGCGCGGCCATCGAGGATCAGGAGAGCGAGTCGGAGAGCGCGTTGCACGTCGCCGTGGCCAACGGCCATGTGGACGTTGCTCGGCTGCTGCTCGAAAAGGGTGCCAAGGTCGACGGCGATGTAAAGCAAAGTCCTGCAGATATGTGGCAATGCACCCGATACTCGTACGACTACTCAGGGGATTCCGAAGACAAGGTCATCGGTAATCCCCTGGTTCTGGCCGCCTACAACGGGCACGGAGATGTCGTCACTCTGCTTCTGGACCACGGCGCTGACGTCCACTTCGTCGCCAGAATTCCCAGCATTTGGCAGGGAAGTCCGGAAGAGTTCACCTATCACCGATCGGCTGGCGTGGCGCTCTGGGCCGCTTGCTACCGGGGATATGCGTCAGTCGCCCAGATGCTCTTCAAGCGCGACCCCTGGGGCTATGTTCGCGAGGGTGTGTTCAGCATGGCACTTGAGACTGCCCTTGGTTGCAAACATAACGACACCGTGAGCATGCTGATGGATGAAGCAATCGCGGCAAGGTTCAAACCGTCCGAGTTCCGGCCGATTATGACCGTCGCGGCCAGTCAGGATTACGTGCCCCTGGTCAAGACCATCCTAGACCAGTTTGGAGTCGAGCAGTGGCCGGATGGGCTACGCACGGCGACAGAAGCAGCAGCACCCGAGGTAGTGTCGCTACTGCTCGAGTCCGGGGCTGATCTGCCAGCGGATATACTACTCAGACCAGCCGCAGAAGGAGATTATGAGCTCGTCGAAGTACTGCTCAAGCACGGGGCCGACACGGCAGCACGGGATGAGGAGGGAAATTCGCCCCTGGCCGTTGCTGTGACAAACAGACGACACTGGAGCAGTGAAATATTCGGTAGAGGTAGGCCACGGAACTGGTTCAAGGTTGCTCAGCTGCTGCTTCAAGCCGGAGCCCGTCTGAGTGATGTCAGCAAAAATACTCACCATCTTGCCCTTCGGGCTGTCCGCGACGGAAGCCTGGAGGTTTTGCAGCAGATCGACCGGGAAGGATATACGCTTTTCCAGAGTGATGAGGATTTCCTCGAGGCATTTGTCAAAGCCTCGGAGAAAGCCCACGCGGACGT
Organism: Diaporthe sp. P3_1W; assembly: GCA_037177825.1. Taxonomy (NCBI): domain Eukaryota; kingdom Fungi; phylum Ascomycota; class Sordariomycetes; order Diaporthales; family Diaporthaceae; genus Diaporthe; species Diaporthe sp. P3_1W. Next base: position 5,706,136 of record JBAFXB010000004.1, on the reverse strand, counting down.
TATCCGGTACCTTGCCAGCAAGCGCACGATGACGTTACCAGACATCGAGAGGGCCCTGACCAATGGCATCAGACATCAGAACGTTGTCGAACTGCTCCTCGGTCTTGTCGAGACTCCACGCTTCGACTCAAAGGACGGTCCTCTGGCAGCTGCTTGCAGTCGCGAGAAGCCCAGAGTCGTCGAGATGCTGCTTAAACGCGCCGAGCACGCCGTCTGCGCCATCGAGGAGGCCTTGAGAGTGAGCATAGAGAGCTTTCGCGCGGCCAACGTCCGCTTAATCCTCGAGCACGACTCGCGCCTTGACAAAGCCGCAGTGAGCGCCCGCCACATCTCCAGCTGCATCCCGGCCTTCTCGTCGGGCACCGACACACTGGCCCTCCTCCTCGACCAGGGCGTCCCGCCCGACACCAGAGACCCCGACACCGGCGAGACGCTCCTTTACTTTGCTTCCAGCGAGGGCGACCACGAGGGCGTCCGCGTGCTGCTCGCGCACGGCGCCGATGCCACGCTAACGTCCCGGGAGCTATCCACGCCCCTCCACGCGGCCGCGAGGGGTAGCTACTTCCTCGTCGCCGAGGCACTCCTCGAGGCCGGCGCGGATATCCACGCCGTCGACAGCGAGGGGATGACGCCCCTGGCGACGTGCGTGGCACAGTACGAGCTGTCGAGGTGCCATGACAAAAACACCACCCTCGTGGACTCGTATTGTAAGGAATTTGCCATCATTGGCTGCCAGGGCTGCTGCGTGCGCATGCTCCTGGCGTACGGAGCCAGCCCGGAAACGGCGTTGGCAGCTGCGGCGAAGGGGGCAAACGCCGACGGCACGAAGATGCTGATCGGCAAGGGCCTGCACGGCGATGTCCTGGACCAGGCGCTCGCCGTGGCTAGAGAGGCTCAGAAGGTGAGGACTGAGGTCTGGGATGATTGGAGGTACAAGGAGGTTGTAGATGCTCTGCTTAAGGCGGGGGCGAAGGACATGGAACTGGCGGATCCTGCCTGTCTCCTGTAAAGAGACTGCGGCGGGATCCTTTTGTTTGGTCTCGCAGAAGCGCTTTACATACCTAGATTAGAATGACGGAAGATTATAAGTATCCAAACGGGACGTACTCGGTACCTAGCTTTCAAAAGCTGGCTTCCAAGCGTGAATGGCCGAAAAGTGGTGTCTTAAATTGTGGCCATGGGTGCCATGCAATAGCTTAGGGGCTGGATAATGACACCAACATTTTAGTTCACTATCGCTAGGACCCTTCATCTTAACATTACTTAACTACTCCAAGCACTCTAGAAAAGAAGAAATAAAAGAATAAATAATGAGAATAAAAATTAACTAATTAAATAATAAATTATTTTAATTTAAAAGATATTTTATATTATTATTAAAAATTAATTTATAAGGCTTTATTTTACTTTTTATATTTATTTAAAATTTATATATATTAATTTTATAATTAAAGTATTTTTTATTTATTTTTAGCTTTAGCTATATTATAAGTTTTAATTTAATTATTAATTATTTAGCTTTTTAATTATTCTTATCTTAACTTATATATAAAATCTTTAATAACTTAATATATTTATTTATTACCTTCTTATAAATAAATTTTAAAATTTTCCTTTTTAATTTTATTTTTTTAATTACTTTTTAATTTTTTAAATCTTTTTTTAATTATTAATAATTAAAAAATAAATTTAAAAGAATATAATATTATTATATATTTATATATTATTTATTTTATTATAAATATAATATTTATTCTTTTTAAAAAGTTTTATAATAACTTTATAAAATAATTATAAATAAATATTAAGAAAATTATTTATTATTTTAAATTTTATTAAAATTAATAACTTTAAAGTTAAATATTAATTATAATAATAAATTATTTAATAAGGATTTTCTTAAAAGTTTTTTTATTTTTTTTTTAAAAGATTCCTTAAAGAAATATATATTAATATAAATAAAAAGAAATTAAGTTTTTAATTAAAATTATATTTATAAAATTTATTATATAAAAATTATTTTAATTTTTATTATATAATTATTTATTTAATTATTAACTTTTAATTATTTATATTAATAACTTTAATTTATAATATTAATAAAAATAATTTTTATTAATTTTATTTATATAATTTATAAAGTTATTATTATTTATTTAATTATAAATTATAAATAATTATATTAAAAATTTATTATTATTAATATTATATTTATTTATATAAAAGATTTAAATATTTATTATTATATAAAAAGATTAATATATATTATTTAAAGAATATATATATATAAATTAAAAATAATATAATTTATTTATTTTTAATAATAACTTTAAAGCTTATTATAAATAATTAAATTTAAAATTTAATATATTAAAAAATAAATTAAGAAATTAAAATTTATTTTTTAATTATTAAAATATTTATATTTTTTATTTAAAATTATTAATTATATAATAAATTATAAAATAATATATATTAAAATAATAATATATTTATATTAATATTAATTAAGCTTTATTATTTATAATTATATTATTATAATAATAAGTTTATAAATTTATAATAAATTTAATTTAATTATTAATATTTAAAAATAATTTTATATAAAATTATAAAATAATTATTTAAATTAAAAGATATACAATAAAATTTAAATAATTTAATATTAATTAATTTTAAATAATTAATTTATTTATTAAAATTTTATATTTTTTTTATAAAAAACTTATTAAATATATTTTAAATTTAATTATTATAATATAAATATAATTTCTATTAAATTCTTATAATATATCTTTAAATAAAAGCATTTATAATATATATAATTTATATTTATATTTAATTTATTAATAAAGATATAATAAAGAATAACTAGATTTAAAATTTAAAATTTTAAAAGAAAAAAAAGAAATATAAATTAAAATAATAAAGGAAAAAAAATAATATTTAATATTTTATATATAATATATTAATAATAAAGAATAATATATTATTATTTATAAATAATATTATATTAAGCTTTATTATATTTATTTTAATAATTTATAATTAAAATAAACTTTAATTATATTATATATTTCTTTACATTATTTATTAATTTATTATTTAATTAATTATTAAACTTTTTTTTAAAAGCTTAAATTTATATATAAAATTTTTAAAATCTTTATATTTATATTTATATATTAATTACTTAATTAATAAAAAGCTATAATAATATTTTATTTAAAATTATTAATTAATATAAGCTTTTTAAAAGAAAAAGCTTTTTAAAATATATTGATTAAATAAAATATTAATATTTAATAATTTATAATTATTTATATAATATAAAAATATTTATTAATTATTTAAATATATTATTCTTTTTATTACAATTAAAAATAATAAAAAATATTATAATAAATATAATAATAATTTTAAATATAATTAATAAGCTTATAAAGTAAATTATAATAATAATAATTTAAAGTTTAATATTTAATTTAAATAAAATAAAAGCTATTAAATTTAATAAATTAATTATTAATAAACTTTCTTTATTAATAAATTAAGCTTTAAAAAAGAAATATTTAATTTTAATTATAAATTTAATATTATTAATATTTTATTAATTTAATAATTAAAACTTATTTTTAATTTATATATAAATTATTATTTATATTTTATATTAAATAATAATATTATTTATAAATAAAAAAAAATTATATTTTATAATAATTAAATAAAGAAAATAAAATATTTATTAAAATATAATATTTTAAATATAAATTTATATAAAATTAATAAATTTAAAACTTATATATATTTATATTAATAAAATTAATAATAATTAAATATAAATAACTTTATTAATTTTTAATATAAATATATATTAATTACGTATATTATTAATTTTAAATAAAATTAATAAAAAGTATAATATATTTATAAAAACATTAAATAAAATTAATATATTAAATTAATAAATAAAAGAAAATAAAGATAAAATATAATTTATTTTTTAAATATAAATATTTAATATAAATAAAACTTTATTTTAAAATTTTATTAATAATACTTTCTTTATATATAATTATAATATTAAAAGAATTAAAGTTTTTATTAATTTTCTTATTATTTTTTAATATATATATAATATTATTTAAATAAATAAAATTAAAATATAATTAAATATATTAATATTATTATTATTATTATTATTTAAAAACTTAATATCTTTTATATTTAATTTTATTTAATTATTATTTTTATTTTTTATTTAATTTATATTATTATATATTTTTTCAAATTTTAATTTAAAATAATATTTAATTTAATTAAATATTTAATAATATTATTATTTAATAATAATAATATATTTATTAAAATTTAAATTTTATAATAAGTTATTAACTTTATTAAATATATTTTTAAATTTAATATAAGAATTTATTAAAATATTTAATTAATATTAAGCTTTATATTTTAATTTAATTTATATTTTATATTATAATTTTAAATATTAAATAATAAATAAATATTTTTATTTTTATTTTAATTATAATAATATATTAAAAATATATTAATATTAATATTATATTAATATTATAATTTAAAATAATTTTAATTTATAATAAATAATAAATAAAATTTAATTAAAATTAATTATTAAAGAATATAAAATTAATAATATAAATAATAATATTCTTTAATTATTAAATTTTAAAAATAAATTTAAATAAATTTAATAATTATTATTTTATATATTATTAATATATTTTATTAATAAATTATTTATAATAAAATAAAATATTATTTATAAATAAAATAACTTTTATTTATTTTAATATTTAATAAATTAAATTTAAGATTTATTAATTATTATATAATAAATATATTAAAATATAATAATTATTTTAATTTATTTAAATAAAATATAAAATTAATATAATTAATCTATTTTATTTATTTTAAAATAACTTTAATTTTAATTTTTAAAAAAGTTTATTAATATTTTAAAATTTATAAAGTTTATAAATATTTATTATTTATATATTTAAATATTATAAATAATTAATAAATAATATATATTAAAATTATTTATAAAACTTAAAATTATATAAATAAATTTAATTTTATAATAAAGAATATTAAATTATTATGAATATTATATTAAAAGAAATATAAATAATAATTAAAAATAAATATATTTTATAATAAAAGAAATTTATATAATTATAATAATATAAATTATTTAATATAATTAATAAATAAATAATTATATAATATATATAATATAATATAAATTTAAAAAATCTTTTTATATAAATATTATTATAAAATTATATTAAATATAATAAATATTATTATATTATTTTAAAAATAATATTCTTTTTATAAATATTTAAATATATTAATTAATAATAATAAAAGATAATTAATTTTTAATATTAATAAATTATAAATAATTAATAAATAAGATTTATATTTATTTAAAATAAATTTATAATAAGAGTATTTATAATTTTAATTATTTAATATAAAAATAAAGAAAGAAAATATAAATAAATATAAAATATATAATATTAAATATTTATTAATTATTATTAATTTAATTATTAATTTAATTATTAATTTAATAATTATAAATTTAATTATAAATAAAAAAATTAAAATAAATAAAACTTTATATTTTTAAATATTTATAATTATATATATTTAATTTATAATAATTTAAATATATATAAATTAATTATTTATTTTAAAATATAAATATTTATATTAATTAAAATAAATATTTTATTAAATATAAATTATTAAATAAAATAATTTTTATTTAAATATATAATTAATATTTTATTATTAAATTAATATTAATTTTAATATTATTATTATTCTTATTATAAATATTATTTTTTATATTTTTTAAAATTATAAATTAATTAATTATATTTAATTATTAATTAATTAATTTTATATAATATTAATATAAAATAATTATATTAAATTTAATAATAATAAAACTTATATAAATATTAATAATTATAATTATAAAAAATATTATATAATTTATATTTAATATAATATTTATTTTAATTAATATAAATATTTTTATTTTAAATTCTTTTAATTTAATTAGTTTTTTTTATAAAAATAATTAATTTATTTATTATTATATTTATATATATTAAAGTTATATATATATATAATAAGTTTTAATTTAAATTTAAATTTATATATATTTTTATTAAAATTTAATTTTATATTTTATTTTATTTTAAAATTTATATTTTTAAATTTAATTTTTAATAAATTTAATTATATTAATATTAATAAGCTTTAATTTTAATAATTTAAATATTAATTTATTTAATTAATTATATTAATAAAACTTTATTAAAATTATTATTATTATTATTAAAATATTAATATTAATAATAATAATAATAATTATAATAATTATAAACTATTTATATTCTTTAAGTTCCTTTATTAAGCTAAAACGATAATAATTATCCTAATAGGATAAAAGATAATATAAGTTATAAGTAATTATAATTAAATTCGCTATATATAGCCTTAAATAATAACTATTTAATCTTTTGCAAACCAATATTATATTAAAAGCTGCTAATTCACACTAAAACTCTTAGTATCAAACCATGCCCTTTCATGCTGGCACTATTAACAAGCTATCAAGCTTAACACTAGGCCGATCTCTGCCATCGCGAACAAAGCCATCTCTAGCCACCAGCTTAACCTAATTTAACACCGTCAAGCACTATATTCAAATACCTTCACCATGTAACTTAGGTAAATATAAATTGCCTAAAATGGATAATATAAAGCTGCCATCTCCCAAAAAGATCTATCTTTGCTTCTGTAAACGCATAATAATCACAGCTTTGCTCCTCAAGACTATTCAAAGATAATCATTCAGCCTGCCACCAAGACCCTTTGAAAATAATCATTCAACCTGTTGAATTAAAAGACCAAGACCACTTATAAGATAACTCAACCCAGTGCATATAGTTGTTAATCATTGAGCGTGTTCACAACTGATATTGGAATAGACTAGTAAGATAAATACACTTCATTGCTTTAAGCCACTGTAAATGAAATAGGCTGATAGAGTTGATATAAATAGCCATAGAAATAGATACCGAATATAACGAGCAAGTCTTTTCCAAAGTAAGGGTAATTCTAGGCGATAACTTAAACTTAACGCTATTTAAAATAATTAATGCATTTATTATTACGCTTAGAAGCCATAAGATTTATTTTAAAGATATTAAATTCTTTATAAACGCTAAAATAAGGATTATAAATAAGAAGATAGATAATAAAAGCTTAAAAAAGCTAATTAAGTTTTTTAAGAAGTATAAGATAACTTAAAAGAGTTAATAAAATATTAAATTTTATTTATAAGTAGTTAATAAAATAACTATAATTTAATAAATATAATTATAAAAATATAATATAAAAATTATTTTAATATAAATAATAAAAATAAAATTGAAAATAATAAATCTTAAAATTATTATTATTTAATAAAAATATAATTATTAATTATTTTTAAATTTTTATTAAATTTAATTTTAATTTTTTAAAAATAATATTTAATATAAATTTATTAAAATTTAAAATTTAATATAATATTTAATTATTTCTTTAATATATTTAAAATTAATAATTTATATTTTATAATTTAAATAAATATCTTAATTTCTTTTTATTTTAAAATAAAAATATAATATAATGTTTTAATTAAAATTTATTTTTTTATATTTTATTAATATTTTATTTATTTTATATTAAATATTTATAAAAATTTAATTAATTAAATTTAAATTATATTTTTTAAATTTTATAATAAAAAGTTTTTTTAAATATTTTTCTTTAATATTTTATAATTAAAAAAGTTTATAATTAAAATAATAATTAATAATATTTAATTCTTAATAAAATAATATTTAAAATATTATTATTAATTATTCTTATATAAAATTAATATTTATATTTAATTATTTATTAAATAATTTAATATAAATATATTTTTATTTTTAAATAAATAATTAAAAAAATATTTAATTTAAAATTAATTTAAAATATATTTATTATTTTTAATATTTTATATTTTAAAATTTATATATATAATAATTATTAATATTATAATAATTCTTTATTTTAAAATTATTTAATTTAATATTTAAATAATATAAAAAAGTATTTTAAAATATAATATTTTAATATAAATAATTTTAAATATTAATAAATAAAATAAATTATTTATATTAAAATAAATATAATTATTATAATTTTTAATAATATAAGAATTTATTTTAATTTTAATATTAATAAATAATTTAAAATTTTAATAAATATTAAATATTATTTAAAATATTAAAATAAAAAAGTTTTAAATTTTAAAAAAAGATTTAATTAATTATAATTATTAATTTTAAATAAAATATTATTTTTTATATTTAAATTATATTAAAATTATTTATTTTAAAAAATATTTTTTACTTTTTTTAAAAAATTTTTTTTTTTAAAATAAATTATTATTATTAATATTAATAATTAAAATATTAAAATATCTTTTTAATATATTATTATTATAATTTAATAATATTTAATATTTATTTATAAATAATACAAATTTTTAAAATAAAAAAATATAAAGTATTTAAAATTAAATTTAATAATATAAATTTAAATTTATTATAATATATTTTAAAGTTTTATATTTTTAAAATAAATTTATAAATTTTAATTAAATATTTAAAGCTTTTATATTAATTTTAAATTTTATTTAAAAAAATATAAATTATAAGAAATATTTAAAATTAATATTAAAATTTTATTATTAAATATTCTTATTAAATTTCTTTTTTTTTATTTTTATAAATTAAAATATTTATAAACTTTATAAAATAATTAATTAACAATATTTTTAAATTATTTTTTAAAATAATATTAAATTTTATTTTTTAAAAAATTATATTATAAATTAATAATTAAAATAATTAAAATAATTATATATTCTTATAATATTATTTAAATATAATATATAATTATTATTAAAATTATTATTATTAAATAATTATAATATTTCTTTAAAATATTAAAAATATTTTTAAATATAAATTTAATAAAAACAATAAATAAATATATAGAAAAAGCTTTAAAAATATTTTAATATTTTTAAAGTTATATATAAAATAAAATCTTTATATAAATATTTTAATATAATTTAAATATATAATTTAAAAAAGATTATTATAAATATAATTAATAATATTTAAAGCTTAAAATATTATTATTATTTTTTAAATAAATTAATATTATTTATTTTAATATATTTTATTTTTAATTAAATATAGAATTTAATAACTTTTATAAATATAATATAAATAAACTTCTTAATAATAAAAAAATATAAAATATTTTAAAATAATATAATTATTTAAAAAGTTATTTTTATTATAATTTATATAATTATTATATTTAATAATATATTAATATTTAAAAGAAATAATAGAAAATAATATTAAAGTCTTTAAATTAATTATTTATTAAATAAAAATATTAATATTATTAAATATATTTATTTTAAAAGCTTTTTTTAAATATTTTAAATATTAAAAATAATTATTATATATATTTTATAATAATATTAAAATCTAAATTTCTTTTATTTTTAATTTAAATAATATAATAATATAATTTATAAAATTAATTATAATAAGTATATATATAATATTTATTTATTATTATTAATTAAACTTAATTTTAAATTTAATTTAAATAAATAAATATATTATATTTTCTTTTATAATAATTATTTATTATATAAAGTTTATAAAGATTTAAAAAAAATATATTAATAAAATAAAATAAAAGATTTAATATTTAAAAAATAAAATAAAATTAAAAATAAATAGTAAATTTTTTAAAGTATTTATTAAATATTATATAAATATAAATTTTAATTAATATACTTATTTTTTATTATTAAATTTATTTTAATAAAAAGTTATATATTTTTAAATTAAATAGTAATTTATAATTTTTAAATTTAAAATAAATATAAAAATTAATTATTATTATTTATAAATTATATAATAAATTTATATTTTATTAATAATATATTATATTATTATTTATTTATATATAATATTTTTATTAATAATTTTATATTAATAATATTATTATTTTATAAAAAGTTTTTTATTATTATAATAAAAATAAAATTTAATAATTAAATTAAGAATTAAAAATAATATTAATAAATTTTAAAAATTATATAACTTTTTTAATTATATAAGAATTTAAGCTTAATATATAATATAACTATAAAATATTTATAATTATTAAATATTAAATCTTAATATAAAATAATATTTATAATAAAAACCTTTTATATTATTTATTAAAGAGATATATATTATAATTATAATTATTTTTATTTTATTAAATAATAAATATATTTATAAAGTTATTAAATTTTATAATTAAATTTATATATATAAACTTTAAATATATTTATTTATTTATTTTTTATTTTATAAATATTATTTAAATATTAATATTTAAACTTTATTATAAATAATTATTTAAATATAAAAAGATTTAATATTTTATTAATTTATAATTAAAATAATTATATAATTTATATATAAAATAAAATTATAATTAAATAATATATTTTTTATTTTAATTATTATTTACTTATATATTATTATAAATATTATATATTATATTATTTATTTTTTATATATATATATTATTTCTTTATTTTTATTAAAGGCTTTTAATAAACTTTTTATTTATTTTAATAAATCCTTTAATTCTTTTAAAAAAAATATTATTTATTAATTATATTATATATAATTATTCTTATTATTAAAAATTAATTATTAATATTTATATATTTATTTATTTAATATATATTAAAAAAGAAAAATAATATATTTAATTTATTATAAGTCTTTATATAATATTTTAAATATTTATTATTATAAATTTATTTATTATTTATTTATATTTTAAAATTAATATTAATAAATATTTATTATTTATTAATATTATTAAGATTAATAAATTTTAATTTAATATAAATATAATTTTATATTTTATTTTAATTATAAATAAAAATAAAAAAATTAAATTAATTATATTTATAAACAATTTGAATATATTTTATATTATTATAAACATTTATTTTTTAATTTTTTAATTAAAACTTTATAAAATTTAATATATATTAATTAATATAATTTATATTATTATATTTAAATATTTATAATTTAATATATTTATAAAATTTAAATTATTTTTCTTTATTTTTTATTTTCATTTTATAATTATTTATATTGTTATTAAAAATATTAAATTTTATTATAAAAATATTAAATATAATATTAAAAATATTATAATTATAATTTTTATTATTATTATTATATTTTATATTTTTTTTATTAAAAAATAAATATTATTAATTTAATAGTATTTAATTTAATTAATACTTTTTTTTAAAGAAATCTTTAAATATTTTTAATTATTAATTTAAATATAATTTCATAAAAATTCTTTTCTTTAATAATTTTAATTTATTATTAAAATTATTTATAATAATTATATTAATATTTATTAATATATAAATTTATATTTATAAAAATAATTATATATAAATTAATTAAATAATTATGATAAATTTAAATTTTATATTTAATATTTATAAAGTAAATTATTATATTATTATTAAAATATAAAAATAAAGTATTAATAAAATATTCTTTTTTATAAATATAATTATTATTTAAATTAAATTAATTTATTTAAATTTAAAAAAAAATAAAAAATAAAAGTTTAATATTTATAATATTAAATTATAAAATATAATTCTTTTAATATATTAATATTTTTTATTAAATATAATTTAATTAATAATTATATAAATTATTAAATATTAAATTTATTATTTATTAATTTAATATTTTTTATTAAAATATTTTATTATTTTATTTAATTTATTTTATTAAAATTTAAAAAATAATATTTATAATAATATATTTATTTTTAAAAGCTTTATATTTTATATAAATATTTATATAATAATTTAAAATAAATATTTTTAAAATAAATTTAATAAATTTAATTAAAATATTATATATATAAATTAAAATATATTATATATATAATATTTAAGAATTATTATTATTATTATTTTAATTTATTTTAATAATATTTATAATTAAAGAAAAATATATTTATAATAACTTTAATTATATTTTTATAATAATTTAATTAATTTTATATTTAAAATTTATATTAATTTTAAATTTAAAATAAAATATTTTAAATAAATTAATAAATAATAAAATTATTAAAAAAATTATATTAATTATATTAAATTTAAAAAATTATAATATTTTATTATTATTAAAAAGAATATTATAAATTAATATATAAAGAAAATAAAAATTATTAATATTAATAATTATAATTTTGATAAATAATTAATATAAAAGATATATATAAAAATTATATAAAATATATATTATAATAATATAAAAATAAAATATATTAATACTTTTTATTTTTAAATTAATATAAATATTAAAAAGATTTATTAAAATAATAAATAATATAATAAATAATTAATTATTTTAATATAAATATATAAAATATATGTTTTATTAATAATTAATAATATTAATTATAATAAATATATTATAATATTTTTAATTATTATATTTTTAAATTTCTTTTAAAAATAAATCTTTTATTAATATTTAAATCAATTTATTATATAATTTATTTTATATTATAATATAATTTATTATAATTTTAAATTAATTTTATATATTTAAAATTAAATTTTATTTTATATTAATATTAATAAAAAGTACTTTTATTTAAAATAAAATAAAAATATAATTTATATTTATTAATATTTTTAATAATTATATATAATAATATATATTTTATATTTTTTTAAGCTTTATATTTTAAATAATTTAATAAAATATAATATTATTATAATAAATATTAAATATCTTTTAAAAATTATTATTTTTTTAATTAAAAATATAATTATTATATTATAAGAATTTAATTATATATAAAGAAATTAATAATTATAATATTTATAAATATAGAATTTATAAATAAATATATAAATAAAAAGCTTTATTAATTATAAATATTTATTAAAATTTTAAGCTTTATATTTTTTAAATATAAAATCTTTATTTTATAATTTTTATAAAATTCTTTTTTTATATAAAAAATAATATTATTTTATTTTTATAATTTATTTTATAATATAATTATATAAAAATAAAAATAATTATTTATTTATTATTAATACTTTTTATAAATAATTATAAATTATTTTTAAATTATTTTTTAAAATTATTAAATAATTATATTTAAAATTATAAAAATTAAAATAATATATTAAATATATATTTTATGTAATTTTATATATTAATTAAAATAATTTAATAAAATAAATTATTAAAGAAATTTAATAAATTTAAAAATTCTTAAATTAAAATAAATTATATAATTTTTATAATTTAAATTATATATAATTTTATTATTTTAATAAATAAAAAATAATAATAATTTTAATATTATTATTATATAATTATAATAATAAAAATATAATAATAAAATTTATATAAAATATAATATTATTTAATTTATTAATATAATTATTTTTAATATAATAATAATAGTTTTAATTAATATTATTAATTTTTAATTTTATATAATATTATATTTTTAATTAATATATAAAACTTTAATATAAATATTATTATATTAACTATATTATTATATAATAAAATATAATAAATAATAATATTATTAATAATATAAATTTTAATATTTAAAAATTATAATATTTATATATATATTATATTATATATTTAAAAATATAATATTATTATTTAATAATTAAAATTCTTTTTAAAAAAATATAATTTATATAAATTAAATTTATTATTAAATTATATATTTTTAAATTTATATCTATATTAAATAAATTATTTCTTATAATTAAATATATATATAATAATAATAATAAATTTAAATTAATTAATAAATTTAATTTCTTTATAATAAATTATAAATATTTAAATTAAATTATTAATTATATAATATATTTTTATATAAAAAAGATTAAAAAAAACTTTTAATTTATTTTTATAAAAAACTTTAATAATTTTATTTAAATTTTAATTAATTAACTTTTATAATAAATAAAAATTAAATTCTTTAAAAATATAATTAAATAATATTAATATGATATTAAATTATTATATAAATATATTTCTTTTTTATATTTATATAATATTGTATTTTTTAATTTTTAAATCTTCTTTTATTTTTAAATTTAAATAAATAAATTATATTAAATATTATTAAAAAAGTTAATTAATATTTATTATTTTAATAAAACTTAATTTATATTTATTTTATATATAATATATAATTAAAGCTATTAATTTAATTAATAAAATTATTTATTTATATAATAAAGTTTTTTTTAATAAATTATAAAATTCTTAATATTATATTAAAGCTTATTATATAAATTAAACTTTAAATAAAATTAATAATTATTATAAATAATTATTTTTAATATATTAAATAATGAATATTATAATTAAATTAAATAATTAAATATATAATAAAAGCTTTATATATATTTTATAATTATTATATATATTATTTAAATATTTTATTTTATTTTATTATTATAAATTAAAAATAAAAGCTTAATTATTTATATAATAATATATATTAAAATATAATAATTAAGCTTTAATATTTAAATATAATAATATTTAATAATTAAAAATAAAGTTTTATATTATATTATTAACTTAATAATATATAAACTTTTTATTATTAATTAATAATAAAATAAATAAATAAATTTAAATTTATATAATTTAATATATTTTTAAATATAAAATAATTTTAATAATTTATAATAATTATTATAAAATTAATATATTATAAATATTATTAATAAAATATATAAGCTTTATAAATTATATACTAATTAAATAAAATATATAATATTTTTTAATAACTTTTATTAAAAATCTTTAAAATAATAATAATTTATATATTATATTTATTATTTAATTATATTTTAAAATAATTATTATAAATAATAATTATAATTTTATATTATAAAATAAACTTCTTTTAATTATTTAATCTTTCCTTAATATAAAAAATATAATATATAAATAATTAAATTAAAAAAATAAAATTAAATATATTTAATATTTTTAAAATTTTAAAAATAAAATTAATTTAAATAAACCTTTATTATAATATTAATTTTATTTTAAATTTATAAATATTAATTTTAATTTTTAATTTCTTTAAAATAAAAAATATATTTAAATATAATATTCTTTTAATTTAATTTAAAAATAAAATATATTTATTTAAATTCTTTTAAAATTACTAATAATATATTACTTTATTTTATATATATTTATATAAATAAAATAAAGCTTTAATTAAATAATAATTTATTTTATAAATAAATAATTATAATACTTATCTTTTTATTATTATTTTAATTTTAAATAATTTAATTATTATATATATTATAAATTATTTTAATTATTTTATATTTATTTAAAAAATTAAAGCTATTTTCTTATATTATTATATAATTTCCTTTTTTTATTTAAATTTCTTTTTATATTTTTTAATAATTATTTTAATTTATAATATTATAATTATTAAAATTATTTTTATTTTAAAAAAAGAATTTATTATAATTTATTTAAATTCTTATTATTTAATTATATTATTTAATATATTATATAATTAATAATATAAATTTTTTAAAAACTTTTATTAATTAATATAATTAAAAGTAAAATTAATAAATTTTTTAAATATAAAAATATAATTATAAAAAATAAATATTTATTTATATTTAAAGAATTATAAATTTATATAAATAATAATATATTTAAGAAATTTATTTATTATATTAAAAAAATAATTAATTAATTTATATTTAAAATTATTAAAGCTTAATAAATAAATAATTATATTTTAATAATAATATAAAGAATTAATAAAAAAATAAATAATATAAGTAAATTATTTAAAATATTATTTAATAATTTAAATTTAAATATTAATAAAATTAATAATATTTTTAATTTATATTTTAAAATAAATAATATATTTAATAATTTTAAACTTTTAAAAATATTAGTTTTATATAATTATAAAAAGCTTTTTATTAAAGAAAAAAATAATAAAAATAATAAAAAGAATAATAAATAAATAAATAATAATAATAATAAAAAATAAAAAATAAAAGCTTTAAATAATAATTTTAATAATTTAAATTTAAATAATTTTAATTTCTTTTATAATAATAATTATAATTAATATAATTTATTATTTAATAATAATTTAAATTTAAATTTAAATTTAAACTTAAATCTTTATAATTAATATTATAATATTTTTCTTTAATAAAAATTAATTTATTTTTAAATTAAATTTTTTAAAAGAAATTAAAATCTTTAATTTAAAATATAATAATTTTAATAATATTAATATAATTATAATTAATAAAAATTTAATTTTTATAAATATATAAAGCTTTATTAATTATTAAAATATTTTTATAAACTTAAATAACCTAAAAATAAATTTAAAAATCTTTTTTATAAAAATCTTTTATTTTATTTTAAAATATAATAATTTATTAATAAAATAATAAAATAATTAATTTAATTTATTATAAATTTTATAAAAAGAAATATAATAAAGTTATAAAAAAGCTTATTTAATATATTTTAATAAAGCTTATTTAAATTATTTACAAATTTTATATAAATTTCTTAATATTATAAAATATTATTAAAAATAAATTTATTTTTTAAAAATTTATATAAAAAAATTTATATTATATTAAAATTATAAATATTTTTAATTAAAAAAATATTAATTAAAAGAAATTATTTATAATATTTAAAATAAAATAAATAAATAAATTTAAATTATTTTTAATTTTTTTTTTAAAAATATAAATTATTAAAAAAATAAAAAATATTTTAATTAATATAATTAATTAATATTATTTAAAATATTATAATAAAATAGAAATTAAATATTAAATTAATTAATTATTAATATATTATTATAATTTATAAAATATTTAAAATTAATTTTTATAATTTTAATATAATAATTATAATAATTATTATAATGAAAATAATTATTATAATTAAAATAATTATTATAATTAAAATAATTATTATAATTATAATTAAATTTTCTTTAATATAACTTTTTTTAATTATCTTTTTATTATAATAATTAATTATATTTATATAATAATAATTTATATTACTTTAATTATTATAAATATAATAATTATAATATTAAAAAATAAAAAAATAATAAGCTTAAAAATAATTATAAAAATATTAAAAAAAAATAAAGTTAATTATTAAATTTTAATAATAAAAGTAAAATATATAATATAATTAATAATAATAAATAAATTAATTATAAAAAGTTATATATTTTATTATCTTTTTTTTTATTAAAATATATATATTAAATAAATAATTTTTAAAATATTATATTAATATTTTCTTTCTTAAAACCCTTAAATTTTAATTATTATTTATTTATTAATATTATTATAAATAAAAATAATAAAATTTATAATTGTTATAATTATATTTTTTATTTTTAAAATTAAATATTTAAGTATTTAATAAAATATATTAAATAAAATATATATATTAAAATTAATTATAATTATTTATAGAATATTTTTTATTTATATAATTTTTATTTAATATATTAAAAATATTATTATTAAAAAGATTTAACTTTAATTAATAAAAAAATACTTTTATTAAACATTATATATATTTATAAATTAATATTTAAATTAAATTAAATAATTTTAATTTTTAAATATATATTAATATTATTATAAATTATAATCTAATAAATTTAAAATTCTTATAATATTATAATAATATTATTATTATTAAATATAATATTTATATTATTAAGAATTTTAATAAAAGTTTTATTTAATTAATTAAATTTATATAATTATTATTTTTAATATATAAAAATTAAATTAATAATAATTTTAATTTATTTTATTAAATTATTATTATTTAAATTATTAATATTTTATTTATAAATACTTTATTTAATAATAATTAATAATATTTTTAATAAATTAATATTTAATATTTTAATAATATTATTATATATTTTAAATAATATAATTTTATTATTTTATTTATTATTAAAATATAAATATTTAATTTAATTATATATAAAGTTATTTTAAAAAAAGCTTATATTTTTAATAATTATTAATATAATTCTTTTTTATTATATTTATTATAAATTTTATTATTAAAAAAATATAATTTAATTTAATTTTAAATTTAATATTCTAATTAATTTAATTTATATAATTAAAAATAAAAGTATTAATATAAAAATTTAAAATATTTATTTTAATAAAATATTATTATTAATAATATTCTTTAATATTTTTTATTATATAATTAAAAATAAAAATATTATAAAAGATTTAAATTTAAATTTCTTTATAAAAAATATTAAAGAAATAGATTATAATTATTTAATATTATTTTATAATTTTATAAATTTTAAAATATTTAATAATATTATAAATATTATTATTAAAAATAATATTTATATTTATATTATTAATTTTAAAAATATTTATTAATTATAAAAAGTTATTACAAAATTTTAAATATATAAGAATATAAAGCTTTAATTAATATATTTAAAAAGAATAATAATAAAAATAACTTTATTTAATAATTAATAATAAATTAAATTAAATTATTTTTATTATTTAATAATTTAATAAAATAAAAGATTTATTAATTAAATTTATAATAATTTTTAAAAAAAATAAATAATTAAATTTTATTAATAATATTTATTTTTTTATTATATTTATTTTTATAATTTAATATAATATTTATAATATTAAAAAAAAAGAAATTATTATTAATTTTTAATTATTATTTTAAAAGAAATATTATTAAATTTATTTATAATAAATAATATATTATAATTATTAATATTATTATTTATTTTTAATCTTTAATTTATTTAATTTATTAAAATTATTTTATAATTATAAATTATTATAATTTAAAATATTTTTATATATTTTTAATAAAACTTTAAAATTTATTTATTTATATATAATATTTTATAAATTATTTATATTTTAAAATAAATAATAATTAAAAAAGAAATTAAAGCTTTTTTAAAATTTAAATTTTTAATATTATTTAAAAGTTTTAAAATATATTTAAATATTATTAAATTTTTTTATATAATAATTTTATATTATATTTAAATATTTAAATTATTATAATATTATAAAATAATTTTATTAATTAAAAGATATTAAATAAAATAAATTATTATTAATAATAAAAAGAAATATTAAATATATATTTATTATATATATTATAAATTAATATTTAATAAAATTTAAAATTTAAAGGTTTTTTAAATTTATATTTAATAAAAAATATAAATATTTTATATAAATATTTATAAAGATTTATTTTTATAAATAAATAATTATTTATAATATAATTTTAATATAATAATCTTTTAATTTAAAAATAACTTTATATAAAAATTAAATAAATATATTTTAATTTAAATAAATTTATTTATAATTCTTTTTAATTATTAATTTATTAAATTAAAAGTTAATTATAAGTTTTTTAAATAAAATATTATTTATTTAATATAATAATTATATATAATAATTTTCTTTAATTATTATAGATTTTTTATTATTTTAATAAATTATAATATTATAAATAATATTTTTAATAATATTTATTTAAATATTATTTTAATAAATTATATTAATTAATATTTTATAAATATTTTATTTTATTTAATAAAATATAAATTTAAAATTTATTATATAATAAATTAATTAAATTTTATTTTTAATATTTTATTATAATTAATAATAAAATATAATTAAATAATTAAAGAATAAAAGATTTTTAATATATTAAATATTATTTTAAATAATTAATAAATTTATAATTATTAAAATAATAATAAAAATAATTTAATTTAATTTTTTTTAAAATTATTATATTTTTATAAATATATATAAAGCTTTATTTATTTATATTAAAATTATTAAAATATTATATATATTAAATATTATAAATTATAAATTTATTATATAATATTATAATAAAAATATTATTTTTATTTTTAAATTTAATTATTTATTTTATTTATATAAATAATTATTATATAATATAAATAATAATAATAAAGAATAATTAATAATTTTATAAATATTAATTTAAAAACTTTTATATAATATATATAATAATAAATATTATTTTACAAATATTATATAATTAAAGCTTTTAATAATATAAATTTATTTAAAAAAGAAAGATTTATATTATATAATATATTTATTATTATTATTAATATAAAATATAAAAAAAAGATAATTAAAAGTTAATTAAAAATCTTTAATTAATTTAAATTTTAAATAAATTAATATATATTATTTTTATGAATTTTATTATAAATTTATTTATTATATCTTTAATAAATATATTTTAATAATTAAAAAACTTTAAATTCTTTAATATTTTAATATTTATTATATATAAAATATATATTAAAATATTAAAATATAATATTAAAAAAATAATTATTTTTAAATAATTAAACTTATTTATATATTATTATTTTTATTTAAAATATTAAATTTATTTTTTAATTTTAAATAAATTTATAAAGATATTTTAATATTTAATTATTTATAATTATAATATATTATTTATAATTTAATAATATTTTTAATTAAAGAAATTAAAATATAAAAATATTTAATTATTATAATATAATAAAATATTTTAATAAATTATAAATTAATAATTTATTTATTTTATAATAAAATTTAAATAAAACTTATTAATATTAAATTAATATTAATTCATATAAACTTTTATTTAAATTTAAATTATTTTTTTAAATACTTTATTAATATTATTTAAAAATTATTAAATATTAAATTAATATAAAATTATTTATATAAAAATATTTAATTAATTATAAATATTATAATATTAAAATTTAAAATATTATATAATATTATTTATTATTAAAAATAATTAAAAATAAAAAATAAAATAAAATATTTTATAAATAAAGCTTATAAATTTCTTTTCTAATAAAATAATAAAATATAATTATTATAAAAAGATTTATTTATTATTATATATAAAATATTATTTTTAATTTATAAATTTAATTTTAAAATTAATAATTAAAATAAAAATATATAAATTTATTTTATTTTAAATATATAATATTTTAATTAATATTATATTAAAAATAATTTATTTAATTATAAATTATTAAATTTTTATTTAATGTATTATTATATAAAAAATAATAAATTTATAAATATTTTAATATTTTAAACAAAATATAAAATTAAATATATATTAAATAAAGAAATTAAATATTAAAATAAAAAGAATATATTAAAATATTTTATATATTAATAAAATTAATTAATTTAATATAATAAATATAAATTATTTTATAAATTAATTAATTATTAAATATTAATTAATATATATAAAATTATATATTTTTATATTATAATAAAAAAATATATTTTAAAAAAATAAAAATAATTATAAAAATAAATTAATAAAATAATTTTAATATTTATATTAATATAATAATTTTAATATATTTAAAAATATTAATAATAATAATATTATATTATTTTTAATATTTAATATTTATAATAATTATTATAAAAATAATATATTATAAATATTATTAATAAAATATATAAGCTTTATAAATTATATATTAATTAAATAAAATATATAATATATTTTAATAATTTTTATTAAAGATTTTTAAAATAATAATAATTTATATATTATATTTATTATTTAATTATATTTTAAAATAATTATTATAAATTATTATTTAATATTATATAATATAATTTACTTATATTTATTATAATATTTATATTATTTTTAATAATAAATATTATTAAAACTTATAATAATATTAATATTATATTAATATATTTATAATAAATAAATAATATAAAATATAATAATATAAATTTAAAAAATAATTTTAATTTTATAATTATAATAATTAATATAATATTAATTAATAAAATTTATAAAACCTTTTTTAAATATATAATATTATAATTAAAAGTTTAAAAAAAATAATATAATAATAAATATAATATTATTTAAAATAAATATATTTAAATTAATAATAAATAAATTAATAATATATCTTTTTTAAATTAAATTAAATAAATAATATATATTTTATATATATTTATTTATTTAAATATATAAAAGTAAATATTATAATATATTTTTAATTATATAAAAATATTAAAAATATTTAATATAATATTTAAAATTCATAATTTAATAATAAAAATATTAATATTAAATATAAATTATATAATAATTAAAAAAAGAAATAAAATATATATATTAATTTTTAATAATTTAATTATATTTATTATAAAAAGAAATTAAATTTTTAAAAAAATTAAATAATAATTATATAAATAATATAAATAAATATTAATTATAATAATTAAAATAATAATAAAATAAATATAAATTAATTTTTAATTTATTATTATTAAGTTTTTTAAAAATTAATATAAATTTATATTTTATTTTAAAAAGTATAAAATATAAAATATTTAATTCTTTTATTTATATAATATTTTAAAAAATTAAAAATAATAATTTTATTAATATTTATATAATAATTAATAAGATTTTAATTAATATAATAAAGTTTATTTTTAATAAAATAATTATAAAATAAAGATAATTAATAAAATCTTAAATTATTTAATATAATTAATATAATTTATATTTAAATAAAATATAATTATTATAATAATTTATTAAATTACATAATAAAATTAATTTAATATAAAAATATTAAAAAAATAAATTATTATATAATATATTAAAATATAAATTATTTATTTTTATAATATTTTTATTTTATTTTTTAAATAAATTATATTTATTTAATTATTAATTATTATATATATATTTTAATAATTATAAAATAATATTTTTTATTATTAAATTTAAAATTAATAAAAATAATAAATAAAAAAAATATAATAAATTATTAAAACTTTAAAATAATAAAAACTTTATAAATAAAAATTTATTTTTAAATTTTAAAATTTAAAAATATTATATTTTATTTTATTATATAAATATATATATTAATTAATTAATAATTATATTTATAATATAAATATAAATTATAAAGATTTATAATATTTTTAATAATATTATTATTTTAAATATTTAAATATTAAAGCTTAAATTTTAATATTATAATAATATTATTATTATTAAAAGCTAAATATATAATATATTTATTAATTTTATATAAATAAATATTAATATTTTTATTTTATTATTATTATTAAAAATAATTAATAAAAATATAATTAAAAGAAAGTTTTTAAAACTTATATAAATATTTTATATATATTAAAATATTATTAAATAAAAGTTAAATTAAAATATTATATTATTTATTATTATTAATTATTTATATATTAATAATTCTTTAAATTAATTTATAAAAAAATAATAATATTATAATATAAATATAATATAATAAATTATTAATAAAGAAAGATTATATTATATATAATTTAATTTTAATATATTAAATATTAATATTAATATAATTAATAAAAGTATTATATATTAAAATAATATTTATAATTATATTAAATTTAATAATAAAAATAAAATTAATAAATAATTTATTTATAATATATTAATTAATATTAATATTAATATTATTAAAATTTATATTTAAATTAAAAATTAAAAAGTTAATATAATTATTTATATTTTAAATTTTATTTTATTAATTATAAAAATATATTAATAAAAAAATAAAAATTAATATAATTATATTTAATATATATAAAATATTTATATATTTTTATAAAAAATTTATATTATAATAAATTTTAATTTTAAAGATTATATAAATAATTTTATATAAATAAAAGTAATTAATTAAATAATTATAAAATTTATAATAATATAAATAATAAAAAAGAAATATTAATAAATTATAATAAAATTATTATAATAATTAATATTTTTATTAAATAAAATATTAATAAATAATTTTTATAAATAATCTTTTATTATAATATATATAAATATTTTTAATAAATTTAAATTCTTTTATTTTTTAATAATTTAAAAATTAAGAATTATATAAAAAGTTATATTTTAAATATTAAATATATTTTTATTTTAAATAATTAAATTTATTATTTAATTCTTAATAATAAAAAATAATTAAAAAAATAATATAAATATATATATTTATAAAATATTTTTAAAATATTATATAAAACAATTTAATTTTTAAATTTAATATAATATATAAGCTAAACTTTTAATATAAAATAAAAGTATATTTTAAGAAATTTTAATATATTTATAATAATTTATTTTATTTATTTATAAATTATATATATTAATATATATATTATATAATTATATTTTTAATTATATTTTTAATTTTTAAAATATACTTTTTTTAATAAAAAGCCTTTATTAATTCTTTATAATTAAATTAATATAAAATAATTAAAAGTTAATTTTAAATATAAATATATATAATTTTTAATAAATAATATATTAAAATATATTTTTTTTATTATATTAATATATAAAGTTTTATAAAATTTAATTATAAAATAATAATATTTCTTTTAAATTAATTATTTATATATAATATTATTTTATAATTTTATATTAAGGTTTAATATTTTATAAAAATAAAGTATTTTAATATTTATTATTTAAATAATAATTATATAATAATTATATATTAAAATATAAAAAGAATTATAATATAAATATAATCTTTTTAATATATTTTAATATTATTATTATATAATTTTAATTTATTTTATAATATAATATTAATTAATATAAATATATTTTATATATAATTTTAATTTTTAAATATTATTAAAGAAAATATTATTTATTTTATTTTTATATAAATAATTAACTTTTAATTTTAAAATATAAAGATTTAAATTTTATTATTATTTTTAAATTTCTTTA
This sequence comes from Diaporthe sp. P3_1W, assembly GCA_037177825.1. Lineage (NCBI taxonomy): Eukaryota > Fungi > Ascomycota > Sordariomycetes > Diaporthales > Diaporthaceae > Diaporthe > Diaporthe sp. P3_1W. The sequence goes on along the minus strand of JBAFXB010000004.1, from coordinate 5,680,862 downwards.
TAAATATATTAATAATTTTAAATTTAAAAATTTATAATTTAAAAGAATTATATTTTTATTTAAATATATATAATAATATTATTATATATTTCTTATTATAATATATTAATAATAAAAAAAGTATTATATTTTTAAGCTTAATATTATTTATAATAATAATATTAATTATTATAATATATTAAAATATAAATAAATTTAAAAATTAAAAATTAAATATATTAATTAAATAATTATAAATTAAAATATTATTAAATTATATATATATATATATATTAATTAATATAAAAAAAGGCTATAATTTAAATAATAAATAAATTATATTTAAAAATATTTATATTTATATAAAATTAAAAAATATATATAGCTTTAAAGATTTATAAATAAAATTAAAGTATTTTATATAATTAAATATAAATATTTTATTTTAATAAATATTTATATTTATAATTAATAATTATAATATAATAAATATATAAATAATATTTTAAAGAAATACTTTTATTTTATATTAATTTTATTAAATATATAAAAATATTTAAAAAATAAATATTAAATAAATAAATATTTATTTATAAAAAAATAATAAATTATTTTAAAATAATATATATATTTATATTAAATAAAATAAATAAAACTTTATATAAATAAAAAGAAATTTCTTTTTTAATATAAAAATTATATTATTAAATATATTTATATATTTTAATAATAATTTTGATTTATAATAATTAAATTTAAAATAAATATTATATTAAATAAAAATAAATATAAATAAACTTTTTTAATATTTAATTAATTTAATTTTAATTTTAATATTTTTAATATAATTTTAAAATTAAAAATTAATTTAATATAATTTTAATAATTAAAACTTTATTATTTAATATTTAAATATAAAAATACCTTTTTTTATATTAAATTTATATAATTATAATTTTAATTTTAATTTTAAATATTAAATAAATACTTTTATAATTATTAAAATTTAAATATAAATAATTATATTTATAATTATTATATTAAAATTTTTAATATTAATTTAATTAATAAAAAAATAAAAATAAAGCTAAAAATAAAATAAAATAAAATAAATAAATTTATTAAATAAAATATTAATATTAAAATTTAAAAAGCCCTTTTTTATTTTTATAATTATTTTAATATTATTTCTTTTCTTTATTTTTTTATATAATTTAATAATTAAATTTATAAAACTTTTATTAAAATTAAAATTTAAAATTATATTTAATTATATAAATTTTAATTTTTAATTTTTAATAATTTTATAATTATATATCTTTTTATTATATAATTTAAATAAAGCTTAAAATCTTTTTATAAAAATAAAAAATATATTAATAATAATTTTTTTATATAATATTTATAAAGTTTATTAATATTTAAAATAAATATAAATATTATTAATAAAGTTATATTTAATTTATTATAAAGCTTTTATTTAAATAAATTATAATTATTAATAAATATAATATTATTTATATAAATATTCTTATTAATATAATTTAAAAATAAATAAGTTTTAAAAGATTTATTATATTTAAAGCTTTTAATTTTATATATTTTATTTAAATATTAAAGTTAAAAGTTATTTTTTATATAATAAATTTAAATAAATTTAATAAAAATCTTTATAATTAAATAAATTATTTTATATAATATAAAAATTATAAAAAATATTATTTTAATTATAAGATTTTAATATTAATCTTTAATAATAAACTTTTTAAGCTTATATTTAATGAAAATAATTAATTAATTATTATATTTTAATTTTTAAAATATTATTTAAGCTTATAATATAAAGACTTAAAATATATATTAAATTATATAAATTTAAAACATATATTAATTTAAAAAATAAAAAATAAAAAAAAGGCTTTAAAAAAGCTTTTTAAATTATAATTATAAAATAAAAAGAGCTTATTAATAAAAAGGCTTATATAAAGCTTTATATAAACTTAATTATTTTATTTTAATTATTAATTTTAATTATTTTAAATAAAAATAAACTTTATATTTTTAATTTATTATAATTAATTTTAAAATAATTTATAAAAAGTTTTATAATTAAATTAAATAATTTAAAATACTTTTTTAATATTATTATATAATTAATTAATTATTTAATAAATTATAATATATATTTAAAATTAATAAATTAATATAAAGAAAATATAATTATTTTAATATTTATTTTATAATTTATATTTATTATTATTAATTATATAATAATTTAAGCTTTTAATTATAAATAAAATTAAATTATTTTAATATAATTAATATTAATAAATAATTTATATAAATTTAATTTTAAGCTTATATTAATTATTAATATTATATTATTTTAAAATATTTAATTAATAAATAAATTAATTATATATTAAAATAAAAATATAATTATAAAAAGATTTATTTTTTTAAAAGAATATTATAAAAATAAATATTTTATAATAAAGTTTTTATATTATAATATTTATTTTATTATAATATATAATAATTATAATTTTATAAAATAATTATTTATAAAAATAATTATTTAAATATATAATTTAATTATTAAAGCTTTTTATTTAATTAAAATTACTTTTTTTTTAAAAAGAAATAAATATATATTATAAATTTTAATAATTTTAAAAATAAATTATATTATTTTATTAAACTTTTTTATAATAATATTATTAAAATTAATATATATTAAAAATAACTTTTAATATAAAAAATAATTAAATTTATTAAAAAAATTATATTAAAATAAATTCTTAAAAGAAAAGTTATAAATATTTTTAATTATTAAATAATATTAATATATAAATTTAATAATATTTTTAAAAAAAATGAAAATAATAAATAAAAATAAATAAAAATATAAAAAGTTTTATTTATATATATAAATTAATTAAAAAGCTTAAGAATTAATAATAATAATTAATAATATATAAATAATATTTATAAAGTTTTTATTAAATTTAGCTTTTTAATTATAAAAATAAATTTTAAATTATATTTTTTTTAATTATTAATAATATTTTTTAATTTATTTATTATATTATTATTAAGATTTTAATAAGCTTTTAAATTATAAATTTATATTTATTTAATTATTTATTTTATAATAATAAAAAAAGATATAATTAATATTTCTTTAATTTTTAATTTTATTTTTAAATTAATTAAATAAATAAAAGAATATTTTTATATTAATTTATAATATAATAAATATTAAATAAGAAAGTATATTTAATATTTAAATATAATAAATATAAATAAAATTTAAAAAATTAATAATAATAATATTAATTATAAATAAAATATTTAATTTAAAATTAAATTATATATAAAATTATTAATATTTTTTAAATATCTTTATTATTATTTTATTTTTTTTATATATTTTTAATTTAAAAACTATTTATTTTTAAAATTAATTTTAAATCTTTTATTATATAAGTTATAAGTTTTATTAAACTTCTTTTAATAAAATATAATTTAAAATTAAAATTAATAATAAATATTTTAAATATATTATAAATTATTATTTAATATAATAAATAATTATATATTATTATAATTATTTATAACTTTAATTATAATATTAAAATATATAATTAAAATAATTTTATAATTAAGTTTTAATTTTTAATTAATATTATTATATTTTAATATTAAGTTTATAAATTAATTCTTAAATAGCTTTTTTTATAAAGCTTTAAAGTTAAATATAAATTTAAATAAAACTTTAAAAAATCTTAAATTTAAATTAATATTAATTTAATTTATATTTATTTATTAATTAATAATATTTAATTTTAAATTAATTAAAATATAATATAATATTTATTAAATAAATAATATTTATTAAAAAGCTTATATTAATTATAGCTTTATATAATAAAGGGATATTATATTTTAAATTATTATTAAATATTAAGCTATTATAATTAATATTTATAGCAGATAACTTATCTCCTTTTATACTAGTGGTATTTTTTTATAATACTTATGATGCAGTCCACGCTGCTGCTTTCGTGATTGGCTATGTCTGCCGCGCCGCACTGGCAGCCTCGTCGGTCCCAGGTTGTACCTGGCTGGCGGGGCTCTTAGTACCTTCCTCAACCCTATAACCCTGTTCCGAGCCTGTTCCCGTGTGCTTACCGGAAGGCTTCTCCTCCTTGGGGAATACGATGCGACACAAATGGAGCTCAGCAATTCGCCCCGACAGCCCGTCCCGAATCCGAACTCGAGTCGAGGTTGGTCAAGACGTAATAGCATGAAGTAGGCTGTGAACCTACAGGAGTCAGAAGTTTCAAGAGCGTACTGCTATATGAGACCACAACGGCAATCCGATTAGGGCTGCAATAGCAATTACGAGTGGCGTGTGATGCCGCAGGCATCGTCTTCAGGCGGTATTTATGATAGAGGCAAAACAGATCCCGGACACAACAGCGCGTCTCATAAGGCAGCTTTCCCCGGACACTCGAATGATTGGCAGGTCCGTCTTGGCCCGCGGAAAGTTGGGGGCAGCGCTGACGCCACCCAGATCCGCAAAAAGTGTTTAAAGACGGGTCTTTCTGTCAACAACACCGTCACAGCCAACAGCAGTTTCCTCTTCACTTTGCAACTGGCCACCCCAATTCTGCAACCCACAAGGAACAAAACCGAGAAATTATCCAGTCCGATATTAAACAGAACCCCAACATTTTTAATATTCTGCGAAGGTCCAACCAAGGAACGACGGCGCTTGCAAGTTGCCCATTATGATAGTCAATAACTCATGGCCAGAATACCTGGGCATTCGTCTGGTCATTCTCCTCATGCGAGACCTGGGGTTGCTGTGTCTGGGTTACTTCTTCATAGTTTTCGCACTTGGCGGCGTGACAGCCATCGCGCATCCTGTCTCGATTGCAATTGAAGCACTCGGAGCGATCGAGGTCTTGTTTTATGTCTTGTTTTTTCTTCCCTATCGTTTCTTCCTGCAAAGTCACAGACCTTACAAGCCAACCCCGCTGAACAGGGAAGAACGCGCCAGGCTCTTCTACAAAGGCGCGAGCTTGATACCAGATGCGGAACAATTCATCCGTAAATGGAACAATAATGCACATCTTGAGGATATCCGCGTCGACAATGTAAAGGATTGGTTACTGTTCGCACTGTTCGAGATTAGGGATATCAGGGACATCGGCCGTGAGACGCAAAATGAGCTGGCGGAATACGTCGAGCACGTTCGACAACACCTGGGCCTGGATTTGAAGCCAGGTAGGGGCCCAGCAGAATCGCTGCGCTTGAGCTTCGATCCAATTTACATGGAGCATCGAAGCCTGGTTTACTACTTGGTCAGTCCACGCGCGGTTTTGGCCCCAGGATCATCCGGAAGACCCCACGGACCATCCTGCTCCCCACTTGACTCTTGCTAATCTTCCGAGATACGTTAGGCAATTGGCTCTCTTGACACGATGATGTGTCTCTGGCTCTTGGCTAGTGGCTACAAGTTCTATAGGCAACCCAGGTCGGAATTCTTCAAAGTCTTCCCGCTCCGGCCTGTTTCCCTCCTATCGCCAAACGCGTCCGACGCACCCGAAATGTCTTTTTGGTATCGCCCGCATCGATCGAGCACCCACCGTCCGGTCGTCATCGTCCATGGCCTCGGCATTGGGCTGATTCCGTACCAATTCTGGATGGCCACGATTCCAAATGACATTGGGATTGTCGCCATAGAAATGCTTCCCATAGCGACACGTGTCACCTCCCAGGTATTGCCGCCAACATCGGAGCTCTGCCAAAGTATTGCGACCATCACTGCCCAGATACGCAAGAAAGATCCCGGGGCTTGGAACGACTTCGTACTTGTCACTAGTTCCTACGGAACCATGCTTGTGAAGGGACTAGTGGAGCATCCAGATTTTGGCCCTCGGATTTCCGGAAATGTCCTCTGTGACCCTGTTGCCCTCTTGCTTCACCTACCTGATGTCGCGTTTAATTTCACGCGACGAACACCGGGCAGGTCGCGACGAGGGCGGCCCGGTCAGGCAAATGAGTTCGAGATCACGTGGGCGAGCGCCACTGAGGCTGGGACAGCGTATTCACTTGCACGGCGCTTTTGCTGGCGGGAGTGCGCGTTGTGGCGAGAGGATATAATGCCCAGTATGATGGATGCTGAGAATGGGCAGTCTTGCAAGGGTATGCGCACAACGGTAATTCAGGGCGGGGAGGACTGCATCGCAGCCGCAAAAAATGTGGCAGCTTATGTCTACAGCGGGGGGGTGACATATGATCACTTCGACATTCAGGCGTGGAATCAATACCAGTGGAGTGGTACTGAGGAGCTTGAACTAGTGTTCATGGACGGAAAGGACCACGGTCAGGGCATGATGGTGCCTAGACCATCTAAGAAGATAAGGCAAGTCATGGAAGGGTACTGCAGAAGAGACCTGCAAGCCCCTAAGGCCTACAACACTCACTAGTATTGATAGTAAGGATCCAAAAGGGGAATGTTAGGCATTTATATTCTGTCAAACTCTCCGCTCTAGCGTACACTGGCTACCGCGTCAAACACGCTCCCTAGTGTTGACTGAATTGTACAAAGGAGTACTGTCAAATGTAGATGGCATATGATATTTTGGTGATGTAGTATGGCAATGGAGATTATTAGCTAGGTAGCTGCAAGCCGTGTATGTTTGTAATAACAACCCGGTGTCGGTCTCCGTTAAGGAACTTGACGGCTTTCTTGAGCGAACTGTTTATACCAGATCTATGTTCTACTTACTGCGAATAGCATTCGGCCTGCCTCGGCAAGTCAAAAGTTCTCAATGAGCAGCAGTTGTCTATCGGCTGCTATGAAGGTGAAATTCAGCCCAAGTTTTGGACCACGAGGGAGTTGTCAAGTCGTTGGTGTCTGGAAAGCGCGCAATTAAGGTCGTTCCAGGTCGACACACACCCTTTTGATTAGTTGGATGTCCTATAAAAAAACAGTTGACGGTCGTACAGAAGTGATTTTAAATGCCTAGGTGTGGAGAGCGCGTCCCACACAAGGAGGTCATTGGCCGGGCAAACCTTGATGCAGCTCTCGTTTGATTTCCGTTGTAGTAATCCGGAGGATGCCGTTAGAAATCCATTAAGAGGATGCAGATATATCTGCAAGAAAATGAAAACAGCTTTTTTAGTCTAACGTAACTATAAAATATAACTTTCTCTGGCAATCTGGTGCATTTAAATATTATTATAGAATTCAGAGATTTATACTAGTAAAATCAGTGGTTTTACTAAGCACAGACCACTTTAGTTATATAACCTCCCTTAGCGTCACTATAATGCCCTTTATAACGCAGCCTTTATTACTATTAACCTTAATATAACTACTTTATATTAATATTATATTATATTACTTATTAAAATTAATTAATTTAATATTAAAATTAACTTTTAATTATTTAAATATAATTATTTTAATATTATAATAATAATATAAATTCTTAATTATTTTAATCTTAAGGTATAATAATAAAATAATTATATTTAAAATTATTATTAAAGTTAATTTAATATTATTTTATATTAATTTAATAATAAAACATTAATATTATATTAAAGCTAATATTTAATTTATATAAATAATTTATATTTAATAAAAGTATTAATTTTATTAATATAAATCTTTAAATTCTTATTATATTATTAAATATTTAAATATTTTAATAATATTATTTAACTTTTTATTTTAAATTATCATTATTTAAAGATTTAACTTAATACTTTATATTTTTAATTAAAAAAGAATTAAAAAAAGGTTTTAAAAAGTTTTAAGATTAATTTATTTTTTATATTTTTTAATTTTTTAATTATTATTTTTAAATAAATAAGTTTTATATAATTATTAAAAATAAATAATAAATATAAACTTTAAAAAGTTATTAATAAATAATTAAAAATAAAATATAAGTTTTAAAAAATAATAAATAAATAAATAAATAAATAAATAAATAAATAAATAAATAAATAAATAAATAAATAAATAAATAAATAAATAAATAAATAAATAAATAAATAAATAAATAAATAAATAAATAAATAAATAAATAAATAAATAAATAAATAAATAAATAAATAAATAAATAAATAAATAAATAAATAAATAAATAAATAAATAAATAAATAAATAAATAAATAAATAAATAAATAAATAAATAAATAAATAAATAAATAAATAAATAAATAAATAAATAAATAAATAAATAAATAAATAAATAAATAAATAAATAAATTCAAATTATAAATTAATATTATTAATATTATTTTAATTAATTATTAAATAAATAAATTAAGTTTATATTATTAAAGATTATTTATATTTTCTTAATTTCTTTATTTAATTAAAATAATAATTATTATTTTAATAAAATAAAGAAATAATATAAATTATAAATAATTATAATTAAGTTTATTATATATAATTTTAAATAATAATTCTTTAATATTTTATAAATTAATATTATATTAAAATAATATTAATTTATATTTAAAACTTTTAATATTAAATTATATCTTTTTATATTAATATTATTAAATTATTATAAATAAATTTATTTTTAATTAAATATTATTAAATATTATATTTAAATATTTTTATTTTATATTTTAAATAAATATAAATTAATTAAAATAAATAATATAAAGTTATTATTTCTTAAATATATTTATATAATATATATATAAGGTTTATTTTTATTTTAAATATATAATAATTATAATTTTATTTCTTTATATAAAATCATTTAAAAATAATTATTAAATTAAAAGTTTTTAAAAATAATTATTTAATTTATTAAATTAAAAAATTAAAAATATTTATAAAATACTTTAATTTAATATATATAATTATTATTTATTAAAAATATTTTAAATTAATATTAAAATAAATAATTTAATAAAATAAATTTATTTTATTATTTTAAATATAAATTAAATATATTAATAAAATTAAAAAAAATTATAAAAATAAATATTATATATAATAAATAAATCTCTTTAAAATAATAATAATTTTAAAAAATAATTAAAATTTAATATTATTTAAAAATATTAATATATTTATAATTATATTTAAAAATTATAAAGTTTATTTTAAAAGATATTAAATTAAAAATAAATATTAAATTAAAAATAAAAGAATTAAAATTAAATAAAATATATAAAATAAAGAATATAATTTAAAAAATATAAAATTCTTTAAATATATTAATAAAATATTATATTTTATTTATAAATAATTTATAAAATAATAATAATTTAATAAATATAATATAAAATATATAATTATAAATTTATAATTATTTTTATATTTATAAAAATATTAATATAATTAATATAAATTAATAATATATTATAAAGCTTTATTAATTAATATTATAATAAATATAAAAAATAATATTAATTAAAATTAAATATATTTAAAATATAATATATTTATATAAATATAAATAATTTAATATATAAATTAAAGAATATTTTATTAAATATTTTTTTTATATAATATTTTATATATTTATATATAATTATATAATTATATATATTTAATTTATTATTTATTATATTATTTTAATAAAAGCTTTTATATAATAATTAAATAAAGTTATTATATAAATTAAATAAATTAATTAAGCTTTACTTTATTAAAATAAAATTTATAATTTTAATAAAATATTATTTTAATATTAATAATCTTTTATTTTATAATTATATATTATATTATAAATATTTAAATAAATTAAATTTAAAATTATTATTATTATTTATTTATTTATTAAGCTTTATATTAAGAATTATTAATATTTTATTAATTATAAATAATTATATATTTTAATTATTATTTTTAAGTTTTTATAATATTATATAATATATAAATAATATAATATATTTATAATTATTTAATTTTTATATAAAGTTTAAATTATTATTAAATTTATAATTAATAAGTTTTTAATATTATTTTTTTATATATATTTTTATAAATTTATAAAAAAATATTTATTAATTATAATTATTTCTTTTTATAAATTAAGCTTTTTAAGAATTTATAATTTTAAATAAATTATTATATAATTAAAATTTAAAATATATTTTAAAAATTAATAATTAATTTCTATTTTTTATATTAAAAATCTTATAAAAATTTATTATAATTTTAAATTATATTTTATATTAAATAAATATTTTTAATTAATTTATTTTATAATAATTTCTTAAATTATTAATTAATTATATATTATTAATTTATAATAAAATTATAAAAAGCTTATAAAAGCTTAATTTATTAAATATATTATATTTTAATATTAAATATATATAAATTAATTTATTATAATAACTTTATATTAATAATAAATCTTTTTAAAATAAATAAAATAATATTATTTAAAATATTAAAAAATATTTATATTTTTTAAAAATAAATAAAATAATTTAAAATATAAAAATTAATAAAATTAATAAATTTTATATTAATAAACTTAACTTTTATTAAAAATAACTTTTTAAGTTTAAAGTTAATTTAATTAATTAAATTTAAATTTAAATATATAAATTTATTATTATTAAATTTATTTTTATTTGAAATTAACTTTATTAATTAATTATTTAAATTATTATTATTATTAATAATTAATATTTTTAATATATTAATAAATTATATTTATTTAATTTTTAATTATTTTAAAGAATATATTATATTATTATAAATTAAAAGAAATTATTAATTTATTATTTAATTAAATATTCTTTATTTTATTTAATTATCTTTATAATAATTTAAATAATTATTAAAATTAAAAAATTTTAAATTAATTAAATTAAATATTTTAAATATCTTTTTAATTATTTTTATAATAATTATTATTTATTTATCTTTTTTTATTAAATAAAAAAATAAATAAATATTTTTTATATATAATTATTTATATTTAATTATATTTATTTAAAATTTATTTAAAAATTATTTTTAATATTTAAATAAATTTTAAAAACTTTTTTGTTATTAATTATTTTAAAAAAAAGAATATTAAAATTTTTAAATAATTTAATAACTTTTACTTTTAATATTTTATAAATAATTAAGCAATATTAAAATATATTTTAACTTTATTTTTTAAATTTAAACTCTTAAAAATAATAAATTATTTTTTTTTATATTAAAATTAAAATTATTATTTTTAATTAATAAAATTAATTTTAATTTATAAATATTAATTAAAGTTTTTAAATATTTAAAAGTAATTTCTTTTTATATAATTAAATATTTAATTTAATTTATTTAATAATATAAAAAGTTTATATATTAAGAAACCTTTTATTTTATAATTTAAATATTTAATATTAAATTTAATAGCCTTAAATATAATTATTATATAAATATTTTAATTATTTAAAAAGAATTTTTATAATTATTTATTAATAAAATAAAATATAATAAATATTTTATATTTTATTTATAAGCTTAAGAATTTATTTATATTAAGAATTTAAAGAATATTAAAAAAAGCTTTTTAAATTAAAAGAAGAATATTCTTTTAAAAATAATTTATTTAAAAAAAATATAAAAGAAAATTAATTTATTTTTTAAAAAGAAAAAAAAGTTATAAATTTATATATAATTATTTATTATTAATTATAAAATATATATTATTATAATAAAGAAATATTTAATTAATTATAAATATTATAATATTAAAATTTAAAAAGCTATATAATATTATTTATTATTAAAAATAATTTAAAATTAATAATAAAATATAATTTTATATAAATAAAACTTATAAACTTCTTTTTCAATAAAATAATAAAATATAATTATTATAAAAAGATTTATTTATTATTATATATAAGATATTATTTTTAATTTATATATTTAATTTTAAAATTAATAATTAAAATAAAAATATATAAATTTATTTTATAATAAATATATAATATTTTAATTAATATTATATTAAAAATAATTTATTTAATTATAAATTATTAAAATTTAATTTAATATATTATTATATAAAATATAATAAGTTTATTAATAATTTAATTTTAAAAGAAAATATATAAAATTAAATATATATTAAATAAGAAAATTAAATATTTAAGTAAATAAAATATATTAAAATATTTTATATATTAAAAGAGTTAAATAATTTAATATAATAAATAAAAGTTATTTTATAAATTAATTAATTATTAAAAATTAATTAATATATATAAAGTTATATATTATAATATTATAATAAAAAAACTATTTTAAGAAAATAAAGAAAAATATAAAAATAAATTAATAAAATAATTTTTATATTTTTTTTAATATAATATTTTTAATATATTTAAAAGTATTAATAATTAAAATATTATATTTTCTTTTAATATTTAATATTTTTAATAATTATTATAAAAATAATATATTATAAATATTATTAATAAAATATATAAGCTTTATAAATTATATATTAATTAAATAAAATATATAATATTTTTTAATAACCTTTATTAAAGATTTTTAAAATAATAATAATTTATATATTATATTTATTATTTAATTATATTTTAAAGTAATTATTATATTAATTATATTATATTTTTTAAATTAATTATTTATTAATTTAATTATTATTAATTTAACTTTTTTATTATTTTTCTTTTTATTTATATATAAAATTTTTAATAACTTAATATATTTACTTATTATCTTTTTATAAATAAATTTATAAATTTCCTTTTTTATCTTTATTTCTTAAGTTTTTTTAAATTTTTTAAATTTTATTTTTATTATTAATAATTAAAAAAAAAAATTTAAAAAAATAAAAAATTATTATATTTTTTTATATTATTTATTTTATTATAAATATTATATTTATTCTTTTTAAAGAATTTTATAATAATTTTATAAAATAATTATAAATAATTATTAAAAAAACTATTTATTATTTTAATTTTCATTAAAATTAATAGCTTTAAAATAAATATTAATTATAATAATAATTTATTTAATAAGAATTTTCTTAATAATTTATAAAATATATATTAATATAAATAAAAGAAATTAAGTTTTTAATTAAAATTATATTTATAAAATTATTATATTTTTTAAAGATTATTTTAATTTTTATTATATAATTATTTATTTAATTATTAATTTTAAATTATTTATATTAATAATCTTAATTTATAATATTATTAAAAGTTATTTTTATTAGCTTTATTTATATAATTTATAAAAGTATTATTATTTATTTAATTATAAATTATAAATAATTATATTAAAGATTTATTAATATTAATATTATATTTTTTTAATATAAGGTATTTAAATATTTATTATTATATAAAAGGATTAATATATATTATTGAAAAAGTATATATATATAAATTAAAAATAAAAATATTTATAATAAAAATATTTATAAATTTAAAATTCTTATTAACTTTATTTATATAATTTATTAAGTTATTATTATTTATTTAATTATAAGTTATAATTATATTTAAAATTTATTATTATTAATATTATATCTTTTTTAATATTAAATATTTAAATATTTATTATTATATAAAGGGATTAATATATATTATTTAAGAGGTATATATATATATAAATTAAAAATAAAATTACTTTATAGGTTTAAGCACTTAGTGTGAAAATAAATAAAAAGAAAATATAAAAGGATGCAAAATATAAAGCACCGGGTATTTGCTGGTCATTACCAGCCTAACTACTAATCCACCAGTCACGAGCTTGACTATGGGAGAGCGGACAAGAGCGGACAGGATCCCGTGTTTTCAGGTGCCTATGGCCATATGTGCTTGACTCATTACGGTCTGAGCTCATATAGACTAACCGTTTGTTTTAAGCTTTCCCAGCCCAGCTGCCCTCCCGTGTGGCAGCAGCTAATCCGTCCGTTGCTGTACTTACACACACCAAGGCCACACGCACATACAGATTATACACATACACACAACAAACTCAGATCCGAATCCAAACCCGCACACAACTTCACCGAGGCCCAATTCTGCATCTTTCTCTACGCCAAGCCTGGCGTCCCCTGACCCGGCCTCTGATAATGATGTGCCGTTGAGGCAATCGTGCTCACCACCACCCTCAGACCCGACCACATCGACACCAACGACCTCTGATTCTGATAGTTCGGAAACTAATTTACTCAAATGGTCTCGGGACGGATGATCTGCACTTTGCTCAACCGGCTGCACCAACCAAAGCTCATCAGAGCCACCACCACCACCACCACCGTGACACTAGCACTAGCAACAGCAACAATAATTACAATAATTATAATATATAGCCTAAGAAATAAAGATAGCCTTGTATAGAAGGTGGAAGTGTAGTGTAGAAACTGCTTTAATATAAGCAACAAGAGTGAAGCTGGAAATGGCAGATCCTAGAGGTACTGTCGTTTGACAAGAATGCAGCCGTTAGTCACTTCTGAATTTCCATCAGGTCCAGCTTCGGTCTGGGAAAATGAAAAATCTAACGCCAGCTTACCCAGACCTGGAATTTGACGTGGCATTTAATCGTCCCTTTGACGCACTCGAAACTCATAATTTGTGTCTCGTGACTCGGATGGATATCTTGGTCCTCCTCGATTTCAAGGTGGAAATGTAGTACGGCTTTTCAATTGGAACCCACTCTTTCATGTTTTGTTGGCATCTTGTCTCCTCTGCGCCGGATCCTCATGGGAACCTTGCCGACTGGATTCGAGATGCCGCTTCCGAAACCCCACAGCGAGAAGTCTTCCTGGACGCCTTCCTCCAATACCTCGCAGTCGAAGAGGCTCACAATCAAGGCGATAGTCAGCAGTATCTGCCTCTTGGCGAAGTGGCGCCCAGGACACTGCCGTGGACCGCCTCCGTACGGAATCCACACTCCTTCCAGACTCTTCGTTGAAAACTCTGGCGTGGACCCGTTGTCGCCTTTGAGTGGACAGTTGAGGAATCGTCCGACCCAGAATTGGTCCAGGGGATGTTCGCCGTTTTCGGTGTTCCACGCCTCAGGATCCATATGCGCAACCGTCGTCGGCGTCACGATAACTTTTTGCCTCGGAATTACCCAGTCCTGAACGCGAATATCTACCCGATCTGGCATTCTGATGATATAGAAGTGCATTCTGAGGCGTAGCGTCTCGGCGTAAACAGCTTGGAGTATTGGTAAGCGGAGTAAGTTGTCAATATTAAAGCGAATACGACCGTCATGGCCCTTGACGGCGCAAGAATCAACCTCGGCTCTAACGCTGGCGAGCAGCTCAGGATTTCGATAGATGTCGAATACTGCCCAGGATGTTGAGACGAGCGAGTTTCGAACCCTAAAAGGAAGATTCAGTCGGCCATGGCCATCAGTTTAAGAGAGATGCTGTTCCTTACGCCCAAATTGCGCCAAAATCTGGAGATGCAGTAGCGGCGTGATCGAAGCCGTCCATTTCAAGAAACATTTTCTGCCTCTCCCGGAAAAGGCTACTACCCCAGAACGGATCGTCGCCGTTGATATCGATGGCTGAATCGTCGAAATGCTCTCTAGCGTATTGCTGCCACATCCTGACAGCGTTCAACACTCGCCTGCGAGCGGCATAGGCCCTTGGGGCGAGGAACCACGGGATACCTGGGACCAAGATCAGCAACGCAGACTCAGACTCGCCATAATACACCTCGGAGTTCCGCACCTTGAAGGTAGGTCTGCAAGTTCTGGTCAAATGCCCAGAAATCCTGTATAAACCCCGGGTTTAGCCTTAGAAGATGCGGACCGCAGAGAGCATTCAGAATTGCCACCGAGGTCTCGTCACCAAACATCCTCATCAGATCCTCTCTCTCCTCCCACCTGCTCGGGTCAAGGCACTCGTAAACCCCATGAAGCTGCTGGTTAATACTATTTCCAAACCTCTCCCAAAAAGGCGCAAATCCCTTCCCCTCGAGGAACTGCACCATGGATTGATGGCTGAGATAATCAATGCGGTTACGTGCCTCCACGGTACTGCCTGGATACGGCACGTGGCCGCCACCAGAATCGTCTTTATCAAACAGCCGCAACGCCTTTTTCGGGAGACCAAAGGCGTTTCCAAGTGCGAACTTGACGAAAGGGATAGACGAGCACGCAGAAGAGGCCTTGAAGAGTGCTTTGATATTCTCGGGGCCGCGCACGGCATAGAACTCCTGCGTGAGTATCTTGACGCGGACCGGGTGCGTGGCCTGGAAGAAGTTGCTGCGAGCATAGTCAGCGGCGTTCAAAGCTTGAAGTCACGCCACCACCTTTTGAACGGACTGGCGCTGTCTGTTCTGGCATGTCTTACTTTCGGTCCAACACAAAGGCTCGCGGCTTCCACAAGTACGACACAGGCAGACTTCCTAGCAGCGGGAAGGCGCAGGGGAATGTCGAGGGGACAAGACCCTTGGAAGTGCCGTTCTTGTCATGGCCCGCATAGCTGTCGCGTCTGGTAGCATATCGACGCCAGAGGACGGTGAGGAGGAGCAATGCCAGAGTCCCCAAATTGGCTGTCCGCCAGGTGAGGATATCGGCGTCGCCAAACATATTCGTTGTAAGGACTTGTTCCAGTCGCTCTAGGCGCTGAGAGTGATCACCGTGTACGTTTCACGATAGTATTGAGGTCCAGAAACTCATCGCCTCCGGTTCAGATGGCACGGTGGCACAGCTTACGGAACTAACCGCAATGGCTGCATGCACAGTACTCGCCTACTATTATTACCTGGGCCCGATTCCGGATCCGGTCTAAGCGAATGAACATGTCACAATCCTCTCCATGGTGATTACCCACCACGCGGGGCCTGCAGGAATTTGAAAGAAGCGCATTGGTGAGAGAAAAGCAGGCTGTGGCTAAGTGCGGGCCATTATACCGATTTAGCCAGAGTGTGGGATGGATGACCTGACGCTTGGAGAATGGAGTGGTGTCGAGAATGGATAATGAATCCTTCAAAGTGTCTGTTGGACGCCACACAAACACCGATTTTGACTGGCGTACCCACTCTTCATGGCCAAGTTTGTTCTGGTGAAAAGCCATGTGCTTTGAAATCAGGCAACAATTCACGGCTTCCAAATTCAAGATAGATACAGAGACCAATTACTGCTGCTCGCAGGCTGTACGGTGGGTCTACTCTCTGCTAATAATACGTTGTACTACTGCTTGTCTACATGCAGCGTCTCCACTGATAGTTCCGCGTTGGCAACGTCGGCGCCTCACAAGAAGTTTCTTGCTACTATGGTGGAAACGGAACCCGATAGCCAGGCTGGGGGCCAGAGGCGATGTCAGCGAATCCTAAGAGCTGCGCAGCCTTTCCAGCTACGTGGGAATCCGGGCTTGGTGCGTGATATGATTATAAAGTCCTCATAACCCTCAGGTCTTGAGCCTCAGCGCGGAGCAGTATCCGCAGTAAAGGTCCCCCGTGTTGCTCGCCGAAGGAATACACACTACAGCCATGGCTACCTTCACTCTACTAGACAGTGAACATGCTCGCAAGGTCATCGAGTCTTGTGGTCGGATCCACATGCATGAGTTCCAAGTACGTCTATCCGCCTACTTTCCGTCTCGTGAACACCACCTAGGTGCTAATATCTGAACCTCATTACAGGTGGCCACTGGGGTTTTGACAGGCTTGGCGCTTTGCTGTTTTCTAGTTCGGATGGCAATACGACTCACATACCAAAAAAGATTGCGACTAGACGACGCATTTCTTATCTTGGCCGCTGCCTGTTTATGCGTCGCCACGGGTATTTTGTACCACATCACCTACTTCCTCTACATGCACGCCGCTTCTCTGCTCGCGCCAGAGGCTCTCGGCGAGGTTTTCGCCCACTTCGGTGAACTCCTAAACCTCCAGAAGAAGGTGTACCCCTTGCTAGCTATGCTGTGGACGGCTACCTTTGCTGTCAAAGGTTGCTTCCTGGCATTTATGCATCCGCTCATTTGGCACATATCAAGGAGGGTCAAGTGGTACTTCTGGTTCGTTGTGGGTTTTTGCATAATATCCTGGATGTTTGTCATCGTGGACCCGTTTATCATTTGCCCATATTTCGGGGCTGATGCCAGTGAGTACCTGCTATCCACTGATGCTATTGGAATTGATAAACCCCAGCCTAACATGGATGCAGTTCAATGCTTTGCTTCAACTGTGGATGAGAGCAAGACAGTCGGACTGACTGCATTCGTAACAGTCCTGGACATACTTTCCGATATCATGAGTACGTGTTCTTCAAATTTCCAATTAGGTTCTTGTAAAAGCTAACATGCATCAGTCGTCACGATCCCCATCATTGTACTCAGACACTCACAACTCAACATGTCTACAAAGATCGGCCTTTCCATCTTCCTTTGCCTTTCCATCTTCATGGCCGTCTGCGCCATTATCAGGATCGCTGGGTTTCATTACAAGGGTGTCGAGGATGACACCTGGGCCTTCTTCTGGCAGCATATCGAGGGCGCCGTAGCCATAATCATGGCTTCCATTACTGCATTCCGCACTCTTTTCGTCAGACAGACGAACGATGCCAACTCGACGTCGCTAAGTCCGGCTGGCAGTCTCCTCCGAAGGATCTTTGGACGCTTTCAGTCGCTGGCTCGGGCGCAGCCTGGCGAGAAACCCTCCTCCTCCAACGATTCTGGCCCGCTGCTGAAGCTACCCACGATGCCTTCGCCGATATTCACTGGTGTGCGGACTTTTATTCGTAAGAATAACCGTACCCAAGCCGGCGGGACAACCGTGGCGACTTTGGACTCTGTGTTCGATGCCTCTGAGGCGGACTACCACGCTGCTGTCAGGGCGCAGAAATACGGTGCCAGCGAGACAGCCTCTTCGCGGGCGCAGTCATCATCCAGATTGAGTTGATCTGTTTGGATTCGGGGAAGATGAAAAGTGCAGAGTCCATGCCTACGGCACCGAGTTGTGGAATATGACTCCCTCAGTGTGTCAACGCCGCCCGCTGGATGTGATCTGGTTGGTAGTCGTGCGAGCCGCTGAACGTCAAGCTCGCCATCTGCCAGTCCGGCGTTTCCTCACCGGTGTCCCGTCACCCCGCTCGGCCTGCCCCATCGAAGCCTAGAAGACGATGTTTACGATGGCATGCTCATTCCTAAAGGCCCCGTGCTTTATGTGAATGCACACGCAATGACTCACGACGAGCGCCTTTATGACGATCCCGGCAAGCTAAGAGGAGCATATTAGAATAAGCTAAAGTGTTACGCACATAGGTCAGAAGACGTCATATGTATTACACTTGAGGGTTATTGCTGTTGTTGCTTTAGCTTGTCTTGATAGCATCTGTAACTAAGAGAAGGCACGCCCATGGCAATCCTGGTTCCACTCCCACGACAATCTAATTAGCCTTTATATCTCCGAAGAGAAATTTTGTACTCTAGACCCATGTTGGTCTAAAACTCGAAGCAGACTACTTTAAATAAGTCAGTAAATGATAAGGTCGTCGGAAAGGGCCACATTAACCACGCTGAACTTAAAGAACTGTGACATTTTGCCGCTGCCAAGAGGAACATCATGAGCCAGCATGCAGGGGGAAAGAAGAATTGCCGATTTCGATAACTACAAATTTAGCAAGAAATTGGGGCGAGGGGCACGCGCAAGAATTGTGCGGAACGCATGCCATGGCGGCATGAGAGCGAGCCACATCGACATTCCTCACTTCCAAGTCAATGTGCCCATAAGAAAGGATTATTAGGACGGCAAACAGCACGACAGATGGTTAGTCGTTTCAATACAAACAAGCAAGACACGCGTTCCATCAGTAGTTAACAGCATCAGTTGCGACAAGCACGTCATGATATTCTCAGCCGCCGGATTCCCAGGTCCCCTCCTAGGAGATCCCCTCGCCAATATTCATAGTAATCTATTAGATAAACGTCCTATGCCGTAACACAACTCGGTATTACCTTGAATCAATCTCGCATACCCGGAATTGAGTCCAGCCCTACATCAACGTCAGCAGGGGGCATCTCTGCGTGAAATGGGGGAAAGATGCGACTCACATCCATCAACATTCTCGACGGCGGTCTGCGGCAGCGTGCACCTCATGGCCTCTTCCGAGCTCTGCGTCTTGAGTTCCTTGCACACGGCGTTGTTGCAGCGGGCGTTGAGCGCTCTCTGGAGGCTGTCACCCTTCCAGCCGAAGACGTAGTCGCCATGCTGTGAGAACCCGGTCCTGCACGGAGAAGTCAGCGACTGCAGTACTCGCAGATGCAGAATTACATAGAGGAGGGAATGAGTGCTTACTTATCATCGGTACTCCATACAAATGGCTGCGAGCCGTCCTCGGGCCACATTCCGGGGTCATTGAAAGGCCGCGTCTAGGGTCACGAGAATCAGAAATCGACCTCAAGCAGTAGCATGGAGTTGGAATAATGCATCAAACTCACATCCCACATGACCTCATACATCAGCTGAGGCAGCCTGACGGGGTGGGTTGCCGGGCAAGGCCCAACAGACTCGAAGGTCCCCGAGCTGGGATAGGCCACATGGCTCTTGTGGTCCTGGCTGTCCAGGTTCTTGCCGTCCCAGCAGGTGGGGAAAGTGATGGTAGTCCTGATGCCGCCATCACACGGCTGCGGCGGCAGGGACGCGGTGTCGGACCCCGTGCAGGGCGCGCCGCCGCCCGACCCGCCGGTGTAGTCTTCCTTGACGTAGCAGCGGTGGCACAGCTGGCGCTGCTGGCCCTCGGCCTCGCGCAGCGCCGCGTCCCCGACCAGCATGCGGAAGCCCGGCGCGAACGCCGTCACGTTGGTCGTGCCGTCGTACGGCGGGATGTAGTAGACGGTGACGCCGCCGACAGCGCGGATCCCAACGTTTGGGAACTGCGGCACCCGCATGTACGTCCCGTTGCGCGCCCGGAAGTACAGCACCGCCGTCCAGTAGTTGGAGAAGTCCTCCGAGAAGGTGCAGCTCGTGCAGGTCGAGTCCGCCACCAGGTCGTGTGACGCCGGGTCCATGCTCGCGTTGAACGAGTTGCCCCCTACGATCTGGTGCACGTGCGGTGATATGAGCGAGCCCGGGTTGACCAAGGGGTCTAGCCTTTCTACGACGAGCTGCGAGCACCCGAATCGGATCATCTGCTGCGCGGCGACCGCCTGCAGGGAGAGCGCCAGGGAGAGGGTTTTCCAATTCATCTTAGTAGGAAAATTCGGTGGCTCTGTTCTGATCTTGGTTTTTTGGCCTTCGTAGTGGATGAGGGCTTGACCTTCTAAGGGCGTGGTTGGACTGGTGATGGCACAACGCTGGATTGCTATATAAGTTCGCCTCTCCCTCGTGTCTATGCAATATTGTGCCCTTCTATTCTTAGATCTTTTCTTATCTTTGGGTTTCGATGAACGGGTTGCATGTAATATCGCTGAGGGGCCGGCAAATGTCTAATGCCTCGATGAGGACCAACCTGTGCTCGCCTCCTATGTAACGTATAGCCGGGGCTGCCGATCCAGCCGGTAAAATTGCCCACTCGTACAGCGAGGTTTTTCTCGGCAAACCACAAGACGATCGGTGCTACATTAAAGCCCGTCGTAGGAATTGAACTTCAGGCAGAATTGATGATCATCATGAGTGACCATCCTTGGTGTGCTGGGCGAGAATTGTCGTGGCCAAATTGGGCAACTGGATATGTGGGAGCGGCTATACGTATGCCCTATGACTGCTATGTGTGCCGCTCTGGTAATTTATTTCGTCCTATTATCGTGAAGCGGTACTAGAGGCCCGGTTATCTATCTGGCAGCGTATATTGAAATGCGACGACCAAGCCTCGGTATTTAAGTGCGGCGGCACGTTACGGCTAGGGAATGAGGTCCCATGTTATGTCACCGGCTCAATGATGCTTGAGTCCTCTACTACTGACTGACGACAACGTAAATAAGGAAACCTGGACCTGCAAATTTCAATACGCCCTTGATCAAGAGGCGATTTCGGCGACCATCATTTGACATCATGCGATACGACTTACTTACAGCCATCGCGGCACTCGCTCTGTCCTCGACGGCAAGCGCTGCCAGAGTTTGCGGCAGCAGCAACACTACAACGACGTACTCGTGGCGAGTTAGTGACGCAAGATACGACGGCGCAGACCCGAGAGACAGCACCAGCTCCGCGACCGTGGCAGTCAGTATAGTGCCGACCAACAGGACTTACGGGACCTTCTTCGAATGCGTGGCATCGTGGCCGGAGGCCTGGAAGGGATGGCACGACGGCGGAGACAATATCATTTGGAGCGAATGCATTTGGGCCGGCAATGGATTCACCGACGACACCACCGTATCCTTCGCCCTGGACTGGGTCAATCGGACGATGTATGTCTCGCATACGTTCGCCTGCTCGGATGCGCAAGGGTAAGTATCGCAGCACACCTCTTGTTGTGCGAAGATGCCAAGACCTGACACGACGTCTAGGACCGATGGCCTGGCGACAGGAATACTGGCACTGGACATGAATTGCGCCGCGACCGAGGAGGGAAGCGAGGCATGCGCATTGGTTCCCAGTGATTCGATGGCGTTCACCACAAAGGGAGGTCAGACTCCACAAGAGCCAGGTAGTGGCTGTACGGATAGTGTGGGCAGTTATCAATCGTGGCAGCTGGAGCAGTGGCAGCGGCAGTATGAATTGCCCCCCGGCTCGTCATTGTCCGACCCACCGAAAGCCGACACGGGTCCGCGTTTTGTCTTGAGGAACATGAGAAACAGAGGGTCTGATTCTTTCACCTGCACGACGTCCGGGGAAGTCAAGGAAGAGAGTTTCACCGGTAACTGCGTGGCGGCCGATGGGGCCTCAGCGAGCACGGCAGACTTCGTCTTCGACAGGAAGCTCGACATGCTCACGATCACCCAACGCTGGCAGTGCGGCGAGGCGTAAGTGGAGACTTCGACGGAATCATCATAATGAGGCAGCTGCTAACAGGATCCTAGCTCATTTGATGCGGTTGGCGTAGCCTATGTCCAAGCGACATGTGATCGCCATGGCGACTTGTTAAGTTGCACGACGGGACCGATTTGGATCGGAACCAAGACTCTCTGATATATCACGCCAAAGATCACTACACCGTATATGGATATTGTCAGCCATGAGGCAAAACCTTTTGCTACCATGTTTGGAATCAATGCAAATACCGAGGAAAAAGAATATAAAATGAGCTGCCGGAACTCAACAATACAACTTTCCACCGAGTGGCTGAACACACACATCTGCCAATCAGTAGTCGTACTCGTGACACAAAAATGAGTTGTGAAGGTCCATGACATCCCCAACGACCTTATCGTCCCAGACACCCAAGAGCTGGAGCCCAAATTCCAGCGTCGTGGTGGTGTTTCCGCCGTCGGAAGCTGGGTACGTAGTGTACCCGCCAATCTCGTACAGGCGAGTGTCGATGTCCTCGTTCTGCCATTGCCACCAAAGGCGGTCGATGAAAGCATGATGCAGATAAAATAGAGGGTCTCCAGGGCTTACGTAAATATCCTGCGTATATTCAGATGCCATCCAGTGAAATTGAGAACGGGAAGGTCACAGTACTCACTCCCATAGAACCACTAACACCTCCTCCGACACCTCCGTGACCGCTAGACACCAAGGAGTCAACATTACTGGCTGATTTTATATCGGCAATCTTCTGAACTAATCAATGGGAAACTAGCAGCACTGTTGTGCAGATGCAATGTGGCAGGTCATCAAGGAGAAAGAGACGGGACTTACGCTGTGTGCGGGCTGGCCCCAATGCACCAAATTCCAGCGTCAGCATAGTCGGTGAGGTTATCACACGTTGAAATGATATCCGCAGCCGCGCCGGCCGAGAAGGTCTCATTAACGTGGCGCTTCAGGCAGTACCCTTCTGGCGTATATGTCGTATTGGGCCCAACAGTAAGGGTAGAATTGGCGAATGGCCCGTCCGTGACGCACTGGTCGGCACCGGTGCCATTGCCGCCGAAGCCCGTGTCTGGGTCAAGGATGGGGGAATTGATGTAGTCCCCCGCATCCTGGGTCTCATCCCACCAGCTGCAGAGATACGTCAGTGAGAAGGCGGGAGTTGAGGTGATTTCAGCGATGCTGGGTTACGAACGTCATAGGGCCGGTGTAGTTGCACTCGGTGCGCATGAGATGCTCATGTGTCTTCATAAAGAGCCTGTGCCACGGCAGAAATTGACCCTGGTGACTGTGTGAGTGATTGTATCGGAACAGAAGCAACCGATCAAGCAGTTGGGGGACTTACAACCGCGTGGATAACAGGGGTGAGATACTGGTGAACCGCGGTGAGATCATCATGGCGATTGACAACCCCGTCAAATGAAGTGTTAGCGGGTAACTCCCACAGACACTTTTCTGCCGCAATGTACGCAGACCTCTCCGCTGAAGTCAAGTTCCTCCATTCTTTGATGATTTGAAGGTCAGAGGTCGCGCAGGAGGTCGTATTCCAGACGCTGGACGTGTCTTCGCGCCGGGTAATTGAGTTTGCTGCGTGACCTTCAGCGGCCAAAAGAGTGGCGAGAAGGGCAGTACAGATATGCATATTTGCGAGATGTCTTTGAAAGACTGTGCCAGGAAACGTCGTTGAAGCGAAAAGGTCACAAGTGATGGGACTGAGTAAAGAGAGTCTGGACATTCAAGTCTGAGGCAGCTTGTAGGCTGGACTCTTGGCACGAAACAAGAACATATCTTAAAGGATCTTGATATATTTATACTGGCCTGTCCCATCTGCTTGTGAGATGAATATACCAACATGTCTACCGTACGGTTACATTCTCAATACTACTCCAGATTCCCAGTGCACACCCCCCTTAGCAAGGGGCCCTTGCTAACTCTACATGGTCAAATCGATGCGGAGTGGCTGAAAGTCAGCCCTGAGTATAGACACACGCGGTTCCCGGTGGAGGGCGCGCCGAAACTTGCCTTTCCTGCCCTGTTGACGTATAAAGCCTCGCAAGACCCGACCGGAGCAACAACACCTTTTTTGAATTGGTTGTTCACGTGCAACATCACTCTACGACTTCATGCCAAGCCTTGACTCTCCATGAAGAGTAGAATATCTTGGTGCTCAAGTGATTGCGTGGCGGTTCGTGGCAGTTGCGTACCCAGGCTTCGGGGCAGTCACAGCACGAGCGTAACCCCTTTCTGACGCGCCTCGGCATCGCTGCCATGCAACTCCGGCTCATCCTGCGACATAGCACCAGCTAGCACCAGCACCTATCTCATATATAATTCTGGCTCCCAAGTACCACAGAAAAAAAGAAATCTCCCATTACATCCCTACACGGACAGATAGCCCTGGATCCAAATCTGACACCCCATTGCAACATGAAGGCCCAAGCTGCATTCCTGTTCCTAAGTTTCCTCACAGCTGCATCAGCGGTTCCAAGCCTGAGGACCCATGACCTGGAAAAGGTACATCCCTGTCCGAACACACAGAGCCGTACTACCCCATACTCCTCACCACAACATCTTGCTAACAAGCAAAGCGATGCACCTCCGAGCCTGGTACCCTTTGCGATAATGACACGGATTGCTGCGATGCGCTCAGATGTAAGTGTATCTGAAAACTATGAAATAAGAGCTTTGATTAAACAATCGTAGGTCAAAACATCATCGGACTGTCCATGTGTGCCTACTAGCTGAGATGAAGCGAGGCCATAGTTTATGTATCGGGCAATTTGCTTTCAAGGATGTCGGCATCTGCACATGACGAAGAGGTGAATGCGGCTTTTGAAATCTATACACTCAATTAGGACGCTTTATGTAACTAAGTGCGTATGATTATTCTTGAGCAGTGTTTGCGTTGGGAATTGGCAATCGCAGCGCAATGGAGATTTGAACAATAGATATTAGTGAAAAGGTTGGTACTAGGAAATAAAAATCAACTTCCTTATAAACTATCTAAAAGCTTTCTTCTCGTTAACTATTCCTTATTTTCAACATACCTCGGGCATCTTCCATGATCTCATCAATTCGATTAGCAAAATATGCATACCCCAACACTTCTTCCTTATCATCTGCTTGATTCCATACTACGCCGATTTCTTCTGCTCCTCTGATATCTTGCTCGTAATCAGCTGTGCCTTTGAGGTCTTTCACTGCCTCCTCTATCCGAGGCGCCCAGTGATGTTCCCAAAACTGGCACAAGGTAGTGAGATTCACTGAGAAATCTGGTGAGTCAAGGTTCAGCTTGTCAGAGAACTCGCTAACCAGATCTTCCATGACAGACAACTCTGTGGACTCCAGCTCACGAAGCTCATGGGCCTCTTGGCCCGTGTAAACACGGTGAAAGTCCGGCCGAGAAATGGTGTCACTGCCACATGGCCGGCAGCAGACGTGAGTTAAACCTAATCCGGTAAATGTCAGGAAGCGAATAGCAGCTCTCAAATGCTGAGGTTTGAGAAAGTCGGCTCCTGTCCGCAGGAAAGTGGAGAATCTTTCTCCCAAAATAGGTATCCAGTTGACCACAGGCCTTCCATAGCTCAAACCACAGTTGCTCTTCCCCTCTTTGTAATCTTCTTTGTAACAGACTCCCTTCATCATATCAGTCCAGGGGGTGCAGCCTCTGTCTGAGCATGGACAGCTGCAATCATCAGCAATCTCCACTGGCAGAAGGCCCGTGCTTAATACTTTCACAGAAGATAACTCCTTCGCGGAGTCGAAATGCTGTGACACCTCCAATGGATACGCAACAAAATTCCCAATTCTAAAAGCTATGTCATGAGCCCGAACTCTGTTTTGCGATACAGCGGCGCTGTAGCCATGTCTCTTGCAAGTGGAATTCTCAAAAGAATAATGTGGGAGCACTTCAGTGCACTGTGCGCCATGGTCCACGAGCCAACTCAGATATGAAGGCCGCAAATACACCACGTCTAATGGTACACATCCATCGCTGTCTTCAACATCCAAGTCTCGGAAGCCACGGGAGTAAAACTCCTCAGCATCATCTGCATTCCTAAGGAAATGATAGACTGAGGCAAGACGGCGGTCGCAAGATCGGAGCGAGGGTGGAATGTGGACGCCATGGCTCTCGAGAATGTCGATGACCGGACTTGCATAAACATCCAACACGTTGGTGCTATGGATATTGTAGGCTTCAGAATCCCTTCTGGTCCAAAAAGGGGAATTCAGGGCGAGCCGCTGCAAAATCTCTCCTCGGTTCCTCAGATGGTTGATGAACTTGATTTTGCATCGTAGTGACATCTGCGTGTCAAAAAAATCTTCCAATATCGTTCGGAGTGGAAGAGAACAGAGATTTCTTCTCAACAACATGACCAGAGAAGATGCACAGGTGCATCGGTGGCATTTCTTCTTGTGTGAATTGCTGCGGCATTGCTTCAGGCTGCCTGCCGCAGCATAAACTAAAGCGTTGTCTTCACGGGCGTCCTCTTTTCCGCAAAGAGCGTGATCGGCTGGCGAGAGGTGATCCAGTAGTAATTGCAGACACCCATGGTTCCTGGCGGCAAGGTGGAAGGGCGTTTGACCAAGCAGATTAATCTCTTTCAGGAGTGCCGGCTGTTTTTGAAGAAGGCTGGTGATCTCCTCGGTATCTTCAGCAATGATGGCGAGGCTCAAAGGGCCACATCCCCAAGCTGCCTTGAGTATCAGAAACCGAGTGAGACATCAGGCCAAGCAGTGGGATTTTCTCTTACATTCAGCGTATATACTCGAGTACTCGAAACTTGAGATTATTCCGCATAGTGGGCACCAACGAGTGTTTTCAATTGTCGAACCATTGGATACGAATGGCATGATCTCAGACGTAGGCGACATGATGCTATTGAATATGTGCGCAGTCCAGGACTTTTGTGTTTCGACCAGACCATAGAGAGCGGAAAAGGCACTCCTAATTTATTACGAGACATCAGCAACGTAAATGGACAGTTTGTATTCATGAAAGATTTTTAATCTTTCCGTGATCTCAATTTATACTCACCGACCCCAGATATCGTAGGAAATCACCGGCACATCGTACTGCCGTACCGTCCTGATAAGTCTCAGAACTTGGACGATTATATCTTCCCCACCATCGTTAGGAGCCCTCCACTCTAATACGTCGTAAAGCTGAATATCATTAGCAGAAATGCTCATATGGACCCAGGTAAAGATTCCATACCGCCATCGCCACTTGAAACATGATTGTCTGATTCATAACGTCCACATCATTCGGGTAGGCAAGCCGGTTTTCAAACAACCATCGAAGCTTTGCCAATACGGAGCCAAGAATAGTTCCCAATTCGCTATCCGTCAGTCTGATGCTGTTGTCGCCTCTGAAAGACAACGTAGCCATTCTGAAAGTAGCCATTCTCAAAGTAAAAGTCAAACGGAATGCTGGTGCAGTTTTCCAATCAACGATAGAGATGCATCTGAGTCCGGGACTAATGCTCCAAGCTCCCGCGCCAAAGCACGTAGAGAAGGAGAGATCAATAGCTTTGTTCATGATGCTGACCAGGCCAGTGTATGTAACACCATACCTCCGCGTATTTCTGGCCCTGATGAATCTTCGACGAGGGCAGTCAGGAAGATGACTTCCTTCGATGTGCGTCTCGTTGTAGAAGCGCAGTGAGCCCCATTGTCTCTGTCCCTGGTGATATTGACGAGCGCGGCACAGACA
Source organism: Diaporthe sp. P3_1W (assembly GCA_037177825.1). Lineage (NCBI taxonomy): Eukaryota > Fungi > Ascomycota > Sordariomycetes > Diaporthales > Diaporthaceae > Diaporthe > Diaporthe sp. P3_1W. Next base: position 5,652,247 of record JBAFXB010000004.1, on the reverse strand, counting down.
AGCACTGTGTGATAAAGTCGAGCCCTGCAGGCTGTTGTCTCTGGGGGTGGCAATATTTCCCTGCAGAGCTGCAATTTGACGGGATATTAGTTCGTCACTGAATTCCCTCAAAGCGCTGGGCGCTGACAGGAGACGTTGAGTAAGCATATTCTCGAGGGACTGTCAGAGCTAGGTCAGCTTTGCCACCAGTATTGGAACCGGAGTATTCCCTACACTTAACTTCCTCCCGACTTCTGCATTCCGCTTATCAGCTACTTGGACTGCGTTGGCCAACAACCCATGATATGCGAGCATCGAGGAGGCTGTAGACCTCTCCATGCGTGCGAGCTGCGTGTGTGTCTCGTTTGCCTTGCTTATCAGCAGCGGGCCCAGTGCTGCTACCCCATCCTGTATTGGTAGCAGGGCATTGTATACGTCTCGCGAAGTGGAACCAGCGGCGGCAAGCTCGGAATTCATGCGAAGGAGGTTGGCAGGGGTGTCGCGGGTTGCCATCTCGATGCCCGCGAGCATCGTGTTGGTCGCTGCTTGCGCGTGTCTAGAAAGCGTTAGCATACTGTTGATTACTACTCATATGCGGTGTAGGGAATTCGACACTCGCAGTGTAAGCGCTTGTAAGGCTGATTGTAGACTCCCGTTCACTTTTCCGAGGCGACTCTCGAGACGGTCCAGGTTCGGACGGTGAAAAGCATAGGTTAACTTTTTCTTCTGGTCCCGAGCGGTGTCCCGAAAGGAGTCACTCGGGTTTAACGAAGATTCCATCTTAGAAAGAAAACCATGGAAAGAGACAAGCTCTTTTTGACAAGATTGTACACACTCCGTGACTGCATTCGTGTGCATATGGTGGCTTGTGTGCAACTGCGGAATGAGCTGTGCGATGACACGGACCGTGCTCTCCAAGGCCTTTGCACCTTGCCTCGCCGACTCCAAGTCGTCATCGCGACCCCGGAAAGCGTCTAGGTACGTTGAGATGCCGGTACAGGCCTGGAGTCCGAGAGAGACAAGGCCAGCCACCGAAGCAGCCATCGATAGTGGGTCCGCCATTGTGCTGAAAGTCAAGTTGCGTCGTGAAGATTTAGCTGTGTGGTTTTGTCACTGTAATTGGGCAGGGGATGATGGTGCAGCACGTTGGAAGAAGAAAACAACGATAAGTGGAGGGGAGAGTGCGGCTGGGCGGAGCTGGAGGGAGCCCAAGTTGGCACGGGCTCTTAGTTACACTTGCACGACATGACATGGGTGTGGCAATTTATCCATTTCAGCAGACTGTTTCCCGTCTGGATGCACCCCAAAGGCCAAGAGACATACGAGGCTCTGGGCTTTGTAAGACAAACTCGAACCATGACTGCAGCTTGCATGAAGCCTTGACCAAAGAGTGTCATGCTTGTGTTAGACGGTGCTGCGGGCAGCTCACCGGGCGGAAACGGCCCCATCCACTCATGTGCACACTCGCCTTATCATTTAGATGTGCACTTTGCCCAACTAAGCCTCCAAATCACGTCATTTTGCAGCACAGAGAGTGCGCCAATAGCTTTACTTATTACACCGAAGATTAGCGGCCCATGGTTCTGAGCACTGTCCCAACATGTAATACGCGGAAGGTGGTGGCCTTTATTTCAACAATTCTGGGATTCTAACCACGTTACATGTATATACCCACATATATAATATTAGAATATTCAAGGTAGAGAATAAGATTAAATTTTATATATAAGCTTAAAGCTGTTGAAAAGTAATTAGAATGCTAAGCAAATAACAGATAGATTAACGAATACTTAATTGAAAAAACATGGTGTGGCCGAAGCCCGACTCCTTGGAACAACTCCGAAGAGCAACTTTATATTTCTGAGCAACAAGGCATGAAGACAGCGCGACTACAACGGATATCTGGAATATTCTATATGAAAGTAGCTCAAATTATGATTAAAACTCATTCATCCTTCACGCCAATCCGTTCCTTCGCATGAACGCTCGTGTGGATGGAGAGAAGCTTGTTCTTCAGTACGAAGGCCGTGTTATCAGCTGAATCCGTAAATTCCAGTGGCAGTTTCAGTTCTCAGCGATCAGACTCGAGACAAACACTGCACCGAGTGAGAGTGAATGCAGATAGACTCTTCTAGTGGCCGACGACCTCGATTTCAACCTCAATATATCTAATGTGATTTGAAGTTTGAGAACTGATCTAGCACAGTTTTGACAGCTGGACTCTCATCGCTCAATGGCTGGACATGAAAGCGCCCTTCTTCGTGTCTAGCCTGCGCGATCGCAAGTCTGGTCTTGTCCCTGAATGTCGAGCGGATACTTTTATAGATACCGAGACTTGGATATGCTACAATACCCATGGCCGCTGCATTAAGAGCTTAGTATTGCTTCAACTGACAGAAGAGACGGAGAATAAGGCCAGAGGCAAGAGAAAGCAGACCGTGTAGACTTACCAGATGAAACGTTGGTGGTAAAACTCAACATTCCCTTGCCCATTCCCGTAATTCCTCCAACAGCACCCTTCTCCTTTACGCCTTTGTATGGTTTAACAACCAGATCTGCGAAACCTTCGCCGATGCCGAGGGTCAGAGTTTTACCCGACTTGGAGAACCCCGATTTCCAGTCTTTGACGGTTCCATAGTCCCGCACCTCTTCACCATACAACTTTGGCAAAGCTCGAGACCCCTCCGCGAATGCAAGGGGCATGTCGATGAAGACTCCTTTCGTATAATGCTTGAAGAATCCACCGACACCCGAGGCAGATGCAGATGCCATTGACAAAGCCACGTTTGGCCTGCCATGAGGCTTGTGTTTGGACGAGTTATGGCTGTTGACGGACGCAACGTCACTCGTGGAATCGTCCTTGCTGGGGAAACCTGAAAGCGAACGGTTTCCCGGGAGCTCATTGTGCTTGGAGCTTTCGGCTCCGTGTGTCTCGCCCGGATGTTGAAGTTGGGAACTGCTTCCCATGCGATGGACTTGAGCAGGTTTCACCAAGATGTCTGTGGCTGAGTGAGTCATCCCATAAAACGTGGAGATTGCGGAAGACACCGTTCCAGTTATCGGATCCCAGCGCTGATTCTCAATAACAAATCCCTTAGGCTCATATCTGAAGAGGAGCGATTAGCTGACTGTCACTCTTTAATCTTGAATAGAAATGAAGCTTACACCTTCAACTTGTCACGATCAACCTTGAGACGGTTCGTGAGGATCTCTGCGGCCAGGCCAGATAGCTTGAGGCGCTTGCCTTTTCGTTGATACTCCCATACAGCCGGCTGATCATTCAACAGGTCACAGTACATATCCGAGACTGGTAGGTTGGCATAGAAGGAGGACACAGCTGTCTTGACGCCCTCTTCACGGCTCATGCTTGCTGCTATTGACTGCGCAGCAATCTGAGCTTCTGGCCGCAGGCAGAACTGGATTGCTTCGGCAAGGTTGGCGCTGGTGAGCGACTTGTACGGAATCGGTTCCGGGCCCGCGCCGGCTGCTGCTATCATATCGCCCCAGAATGGCTGGCTGGCGGCGGGGTCAGTCGTGCATTGAGACGAAACCATAAAGAGAACTTACTCCCCAAAGAAGGGCACTACAAGAGTAGGCGTCCCATAACGAAGCCCACATGCCGTGGTGCCTGCTCCGCCGTGGTGCACAACGGCTGCGACTTTCTGGAATAACCATTCATGAGGACAGTCATCCAGGTACATGACCTGATCATTGGAGTTCTCTGCCTGACCAAGCCCGCTCCATCCCTTGGAAATAAGTGCGCGTACGCCGCAAGTCTTGACGGCTTCGAGAATAAGCTGCGTCATCTCATCGGGCTTTTCTATGACGATGCTGCCAAAGCCGATGTATACCGGGGGTGGGCCCTGGCGCAAGAAACGATCGAGTTCATCGGGAGGGCTGTACTGGGGCGGATCCCTGAAGAAGAAGCCACAGACATCTTCGGTTGCCGAGCAACGTTAGCATGCAAGTCGAAAGAATTTCGAGAGAGAAGGCAAGGAGTCTCACCTATATGTGCAGGCCAATCAAAGGGCTTGGGAACCAGGGATGGTGACCAGCAATATGTGAATGGTATCTGCAGAGTCTCTGCCAAATTCGGCCCTTCGGTCATCGGAACAGGCTCAAGGTCACGTCTTTTTCTCCAGTCGTTCACGATATCCCCCAGTCTGTCCAATATGTTAAAATCGGGATTTCAGCAAGTTTCTGAACCGTGGACTCACCCTTGCCAAGTCATCCACTCCACAACAGCGAACGAGACGTAATTAGCGTTCCCCTGGTTTTTGCTCTTCTTCTTCAAGTTGGCCAGAGGATGGGAAAACATCCTCGTACTGGTCCACGGCATGGTAAACATCAGGTGGAGGGGTATGCCTAGTGCTTGAGCGCAGTGAATGTGGGCAAAACTCGGGGGGTTGGCGATGATGGCATTGGCCACGAACGGAGCACCCGATTTGGGATCAGGCTGTATGCAAGACCACCAACATCCTTCAAGCATCTCTGCTACCATCTCTCTTTTCTTTTGGATATCCCCGGCCCGGAGACTGTTCATCTTCGGGATCAGCCCGGGATTTTTCACCATGTAGGCCATGAGCTCGGTCGGATCGCCCCCGATGGGATAAAACTCGAGGCCGGAATCGATGACGAACTTTTCGAACGTGTTGTGGGTCGCTAATCGTACACGGTGGCCATCCTTTTGCAGCTCGTTGCCCAGTGCGATGAACGGCTGCACGTCGCCGCGGCTGCCTACGACCTGAATCACGATATTGAGGCGCGCGGTCGGGATGGTCCTGTGGCCAGTTTCCGATATCCAGCCCGGACCATCGTACTCTGGTGCCAGGTCCGTGGATTGGCCCTCGGGCGGCTCTTCTGGTGGGGCCTTGAAATCGGGCACGAATCTGGACAGAGTCCTGAATAGTCTCGAGTCTGGGTCGACGTCGACTCGGCCCGTATCTGCTTGCTAGTCAGTGATGCTGGACCCAGAGGTTGACTGAGATGTAGCACAATACCCGTTGAGCAGGCAGCGTCTGCCAGAAAGCCTGTGCTGATCGCAGCTTCGTACGACGGAGGGGCGTCATATTCGGAGCCGCTGTCAGAGGTTGGGCCGTCGTGGCTGGCACGCATGGCGGACGACCTGTCTCCTTTCATAGCGGTGGTGTTTTCTGAAATCGCATCAGCTAGCGCAGAGGTGGTTTGCATGTGCGAGAGTGCAAAGATGCAGAGGTTGCGAGTGAGACATGTTTATCATCTAACTACTATCCTCCGATGAACTCAGGGGTCCATTTCTGATCTCTTGCGCCGCGCATTCGGCACCCGTTTATTTTGGTACACTGGCAGTGGCTGTGACAAATACCCACTCAAGGCCACCTATCACTGACGTTGCGGATTTGACCCGGGCTCACCTTTTCGCAGCGTACCGCCAGGACGAACAGACTTTGCGGCTCTAACTCGATGCATACGAAGTAGATACGCTCTCCGTCCTGCGCCCTGACCATCACACAGTGCCGTTGGGTATGGATCTGCACCCTCATCCTTGACCAGTGGTGGAGCAAGGATGCACGCCTATGGCCTCTATTGGCCACGGACTCGCATTTCTCGGGTTCTCGCGAGGTGACTAGCGAGGTAATGGCGTGCATGAGGCGGTGGTGCCGCAGCCAGGTGGAGACTTGCCTGCTAATCATTGATAAGTCAGCTCTGGAACGGTCCGGAACTTAACACAGGGGCGGCAAGCTCGTACTTAAGTACGGATACTCGTACACGTATACAACGCATTGACCAATTAGCTTACATTGTATACGCTCAAATTCTACGCCCCTTGATTCGATCATCAGCCCACTTCCCGTCAGCCGCGATAAGGCGTATAATCAAGTGCGCACATGATATTCTGCATAGTTCAGGGGCTGCATGACATTATATAGAACCCAGGCGGAGGCCCCCGCGTGAGCAGCAGTAATGAGTGTAACCTGACTGGAGCTGAACAAGAACAACAAGAATAACCACACCGCTGCAGCTTCTAAAACGAGAGAAATGCGAGATACGCAAGCGACGCAATGATACTGTTTCTTACTAAAACTAGCTAAGGTTCAAGGGGTGGTATCAAAAGTCCCGATCTAAGCAGACAGCCCGGGTCATATCTCGCCTTAAGGGCCCTAGAAAACGAGGTCTCATCAGCTCCTAAAAACAAGCTAATCAGCCATATGATCTTGAAACTTACCTCAGTCTAGGCAACTGGCTCATGTAGACATCCTCCAGCTTCTCGTCGCCATTACAAAGGAAACTCGGGTGGCCCAGCATCCCGAAGCCGCGCACGCGGCCCGCCTCGCGCACGTAGTCGAGCACGTCGCGGACCATGGCGTCGGCCTTGTCGTCGTCGCGGGCGGCGTCGTACTTGCACGCGGCGAGGAGGCCGATGTGCGGCCGGCGGCCGGCGGCGGGGAACGAGGCGGCAGCGAGCAGGGCGGGCTGCGCGGCGCGGCGCAGGTCGTGGCACTCGAAGAAGAAGAGCGACTTGCCGAAGCCGGGCGTCGCCGCGATGCTCACAAACTTGGCCCACAGCGTCGGCACGAAGTCCGGGTCCTCGACGAACAGCTCCACGGGGAAGTTCCAGCCGCGCCCGTCGATGCGCGGCGGCGAGTGCATCTCGGCGTAGTCGCCCACGTGCGATGTCTGCTCGTGGGTGGTGCAAAAGACGGTGTTGTCCATTGTGGGCTGCGTAGGAATTCATCAGTTGCTGTCCTGGTCAATAGCTTTCTGGATTGTCATGTTACCTTTACGGCTGTCCAGAACGGAGACATGATGGGATTTTGCTTGGCCTTCTGTGGACTTTCGGCTCGAATCCAGACCAGAACAAAAACCTCGGGTTTGCCGTGGGGATCGCAGTCGAAACCAAGATAGATGGACTCGTCGTTCGACCGCACTTTAAGAAATGTCTGGAATCAAGTCAATAATGATGAAGCATACACTGTGCCACGGGGTTTGCTTTCTTTGATGACATCCATCACAGCCGCCAAGTCCTCTCCTTTGTAGTGCAGCGTGCCAGACAGATGGCCGCCGACGTGCGGATGTGTCTTGACGACAAACTCGGTAACGATCCCAAAGTTGGCGCCGGCACCGCGAATCGCCCAGAACAGATCATCCGCGTACTCTTTCTCCGCTCTCGTGTTGGAGCTGGATGCGAAGTACGGCCCGCATTGTACGGTTTTGACGCCGCCGCCCTCAGCATCGCCGGGCACTACAACCGTTGCGCCCAGGACGTTGTCACACGCATACCCATGGTGACCGACCAGCCAGCTCCAGCCCGCCTGGGTGAAGTAGCCGCCGACGCCGACGAAATGCGAGCCGCCGCCCACAATTGAGACACCGGCCGCGTCGCAGACGGGATAGACTTCGGACCACAGACAGCCGCCCCCAATAGTTATGGTCGACTTGTCTTGGCTGAGTTGAACCTGTGTGGCATTTATTAGTGGGTCAATCATGTCGCTCATTATATCTCCCGAATTGTCTGGGACTAGGCCAGGCATTACAAACCTTGTTAAACCTGCGCATGTCTATCACCATGCCCCCCTGGACAGACGATGAGGGCAGGTTGTCATTCCCGCCGCACTTGACGGCCAGCGGCACGCTGTGTTGCCGTGCCCAGCTTAGAATGCGCGCGACATGCTCGGTAGTACAGGGCCTCACGACGGCAGCGGGCTCGCGCTCCGTCCGCGCGGACCAGCGCTTGTTAGCTGCCTGCCATGCCCCGTGTGGGCATTTTTCTGGCAACAGGACGGCTTCTAAGTCGTCGTCGAGCACCTGCCAAAGCTCGTCGTAGATGGGAGGAGACATGAGCAGGGTTTAGCAGGCCGTGTTTGAGCGGCAGAGCGCGGGGCTAGTGTGGTTCAACCTAGGTGAAGATGGGATATGAGTTCAATCCTGGCTGTAGGCATAGATGAGTATTAAACAAGTTGACTTTACAGCTTAGTCCTAGAGAATTTACATTTATATTGTCTTCCCTAAGAAACCGGCTCCTCCCCCCACTTCGGCTTCTCCGTGGTTCGGCTTTTCCGTGGTGGGCGGCAAGCCTGATCATAACCAGTCTGAGAAGGTTTACATCCCGGCCCAGATCTGCTGCACCCCTGGTTTGCTGCGCCTTCTTACATAAACACCTACATTTCAACTCATTTTAATGAAGACATATCATAAGTAATAATTGAAAATTATTTTATATCAATTCTTAATTCTTATCACTTCACAAATTATAACTTAAATTTTAATTATTGAAATTATCATTGCTGGTGGTATTGTGCATGAGCTTAGGGAAGAATAGTTAGAAATCTGAGTAGATAGTGAATAGATCAAAGAAAATCAATTTCTTTTTTTTATAAAAGAAAAAGCACAGCATAGCAGAAGCTGATTCCGGTTATAATTATCCGATACGGGTCGAATAGATCATTTACATGGAAGACGCGAGTGTAGACTTGATTGGGCCGTAATCCTGCTTCATCATGTCTCCGCCGCAAAATGGCCGAGATACTTTGATTTTCGCAAGATTGGGACTCTGATGATGGAACTCATATTTCACTCATACAACTTTTGAATCCCAGTGTCATCTTACACGAAGCACCCTGGAGCCGTCGGCGTTGCCTCCACCTCAACCGGCGACGAAGGACACATGGGGGAGGACACGGCTGGTGGTGGCGGCGGCAGAGATCCCTGAGAGATCTGAACATGATGAATGTGAAACTCCTTGCCTCTAGCGACATCGACCTCAACTGCTAGCATTCGAAAGCAGTGTGGTCTGGGATGTCAGTCATCGGAACGTACATATGGACAACCTGCCAATCACAAAAGCTACACCTTTTTCTTGCGTAGTTATCGTTGTCAGATGGCGGCTTGCTCATTCAAGGACTGTGTGTCCAAGTAACGCTCCTTGTCAAATCATTGTGGAAAGAAACTGTGACGGCAAAGATGCCATAATTATGTTGCAGATGGTGCGTAAATTGCAAATGACAGTATCGCCGAATGGGTGTCCCGTCAGTGGCCTAACACAACTCAGGCTCCTGTCACAAAGGCGAATACACGTAGCTAGTACTTGCTTTGTCTCATACTTTCATCAAGTCACGCCTGAGCTACCTTGGAAGGTTGGTCATGCATTATTGAATGTAGCAATGGGCTCAGGCTTGTTGCCAGTCACTGCCCCCACTTGACAAGTAAGGAGCATTGGATGTTGGATCAAAAGGCAGATGATTTAGAAATGGCCGTGATACACAGCAACCTTCTCCTCTGTGGCCGTCGCTGACATCAAAACCAACATAGATTAGATATATAAATATCCGCAGATGGAACCAGTCCCGGAGTGCTCTCCTATTCTTCCCACACCCGCAGCCAAAAAGCCATAAATAAACCAAGATATCAAAACCTATACTTGCATACAGCACAGTAAGACACCATTTGAGAACCCACCGGCCAAACCTTCGATCAACTACGAACAGACTTTTTACACTTGCCATCAACAAAACGAGACCCCCTTCCAGTACCACAGACAGTAAATTAAACCGCCATGTCTGGAGTTCCGCCGACCCTGGGAGGGCACAATGAGAGCAAGTCTGGGAAGGGGCAGGGACAGGGACAGGGACAGGGACAGGGCAGTGATGTCTCCCTGGCCACTCTGAATGCCGATCCGAATGCCAGCACGACCGCCATCAAGAGCCCCTCCGCGCCGGCAAGTACCAAGGGCGGATCCTCGGGCTCGGGCGGGAACTCGGGAAAGTCCAAGTGATCGAGATGCCAGAAAGTGCGGCGTTGGTGGGGATATGGTTTTTTTTGGAAGTGATATGAGGGCTAGGACCAGAATGGTCCGTTACAGAGCCGAGGGTATCGCGGACGTAGGACATCAATGAAGTGAATCACAGCTGGCTGTGACAATATTCCCGTACTTTTATCACGACGCATGGCCTGGCCACACAAAACTTTGCTCTGTATTTACCAAACGCAGCTTGGTCTCAGTGAATTGGAATACTGCTTTGATGTGGTCAAAAACACTGAGTGCCCAAGGCTTGAGAACAGGATCATCTACCACTGGAAGCCACATACAGCATAGCTAGGGAGCAGTTGATGGGTAACATACGTCATAAAGTTAATTGGAAAACGGGGTTGAATGATGAGTGGGATGAAGCCAATCTTGCAAATTTTGTCGACTCACGTTATGTGAATGAGTTGAGGCAACAAAAAGGATGTAGTCAAGGGATTATTGACCCCACGTCTTGTGGGACAAAGGAGGCTTCGGAATGACACAGTCTAAACAGAATATGGTTTACAATGTCCTTGTTCGATGGAGATACAACAAAAGAGGCCGGAGAGGCGTAATGGAAGCTACTTACAACACTTATGAGAACTTTGAGAGTCTTTGTGTAACTCGATTGTATGTATCAACTGACTTTCAAGGATAGTGTTATTGTCTCCACGATGCGTTGCTGTCTACCTCAGCATTACAATGAAATACATTCACACCGAGGGAAATATCGCTTCTATTTAAGCAAGCCGTTTTTCTTCTCCTGGTTGCTCAAATTCCTTCTCATCACCATCCACTGCAATCATATCTGCATTCCACATTATCATCCACACAAACACCAACACACTTCTGCAACTCTATTGCTCAACATCCACACGAAGATGTCTACCTCCAACTCTTCCACCGGCTCTAAGGCTCCTCAGTCTTCGACCCCTGCCACTTACACTTTTGACTTCTGTAACAACGCTGAAGTCAAGGGAATGAAGAAGGTTGTCGTTCAGGGCCAAATGCGCGGGCTGTCTCCTTACAAGCGTGCCAAACTCCTCTCAAGTGAGGCGCGGGTCTGTATTGCGTACCGCGATGGCAAGCAGCTCATTGTTCTGGAGGAAAACGTCAACTCTGACATTCTCTACCACTACTGCCCCCAGCTTCGCGACTTCTACTCCTGTTGCAAGGAGGCCGGGCCGACGATCGTCCTCCCGAACACGGAGAAGTTCAGCCTCGTCAGCGCTCTCGGTGTTTCTTGGGTTGTCGGTAGTTTCATACACGAGTCGAGTGAGGGCACTCGGTCTTTCTACAAGGACTACATCCCCTCGCACTCAAACCCGAAGCAGCTGTTCCACGCCGCCGCGGCCTTCCGTGCCTTGGATCTGCCTCGGTTCGCCGAGGACCTCGTGGCTCGTGAAAAGGGCGCGATTGTTCGCTCATTGAAGCACACTTGTTGGAGCATCAAGACACCAAAGGCTGTTGGTAAATTCATCCGCTCTCTGAAGAGAGACACTCTCATCTGCCACGCCGACCAGGCTCTTCTGGTGGAGTCCTACAAAATCTATGCTAGGCGCATCGAGGGCTACTATGGCAAGAAGGTGGACAAGACTGAGTAGATCGACATAGAACAGGGGTCATGCAGTGGGGAAAATTAATAGTGGTCATCTAAGATAACCAGGTAAATACATTCATTCATTCCTTTTGTCATACTAGATGATGGTCCCAGGAATCCCTAAAAATATCGTGATAAATAACTATCCCTATGCTGTACTGAGAAGGAAAGCCGAAAATGGCTAGATTAGCATACGTGCATGTTCATTTGCCGGATTTAGGACTTTGTGATTGTCACATTCAGGCAGGCAGCAACCTAGGACTCCCTCGGCATCTGATCCATCGGGGCTAAGGCTTGCAGGGGCAGACCGACCTCGAACCATAAAGGAATGAGCAACCTGTCGATTTGGATCCATAGGACATTGATCCATCAAAATTAAACATCAGCAAAGAATTTTTTGTCCCAACTATGCGTTCATCGTCAACTAGCTCGGACTTCACCAACAGGTCGAAGAAATGGTTGAAGGAATCCTCCAAACTCACCGTCTCGGTCGTTCTTACCAGCGTTCTGGTTGTCTTCGCCGTAGGACCTTACCTGGCTATCCGACAGTGTGGAAGGATACCGCCCTTCATCAAAAAAAAGAGACGGAGCTATCAATTCCGGCACGGCCGCTTGCCAAAGTCGAAACCCATCAGCCAGGAGTTGGTAGAGGCTGCAGGTCACCGCAACAGTGTTTCAGCAGCCAGCATCTTGAGCTTGCCCATTGAAATCCGACAAAAGATCTACGAGCTAGTATTGCCCACGAAGAAAGTTTACCAGCCGTGCCCAGGTCGCCCGAAGTATCCTCTGTATAGATACCACGGGCCTCAACCTCCTCACTGGCCATCTCATCAGCAAATCCGCAGCGACGAGGACCCGCCGAGCCAGTCCCTCGGCTCGATTTTGCGTCTTGGGGGATCTTACTCCAACCCTATTCCCGCCCCTAAGAAACGTGGCTGTGTTGGGTACAGTTGCTTGACACAGTTGATATGCGGTGATGAGAGCATGGAACTCGGGTGGGCGAGAGACGTTATTAAGCGCTGCTACCTCACCGACCTCATGAGATCGAGTAGGACGATCTATGGGGACTTGCTGCATCACTTCTACGCCAGGAACACGTTCTCGTTCTTTGGACCGGAATCACTTTTGTACTTTGTCCGCAACGCCAGCCCTGAAGGTTTGCGACTCATACGCTACGCGCATTTGGCCATGCCACTTCAGAGCGAGGGATGGATGTCGAAAAGCAGCAAGGCCTTAGTGACCAAGGCCTTCGCAGTGCTTCAGGAACAGTTCAGGAGTCTGAAACAACTGGACGTTGAGGTGGTCATATTGTGGTCACAGCCGGTAGAGCCGCAGCTAATGGCGGCTTGGCTCAGGGACAAAGTCTTTGGACAGCTGCATGGGCTGGAAAAACTGGTTGTCAAGGTCACTGTTTACAAGGGCGCCGCCGGGACGCCCAATAGACCCTATGATCCTCCAGAAATGGAGCCGCTGAGCAGTTGGAGCGAGGAGGTGTACACGAGTGTGAAGAAAGCCGTCACCTCGGAACCGGGAAACTGATGTCTGGCCCGTGTTCAGCAGCAGCGTCGAGATCGGAAGTTGATCCTCGAACGTTGCTAACACCGGAGGGCTAAAGTCTGGGCTTTCGGTGTTGATGGTTTCACCATGTGCATGTGCCATGGCTGGCGGCCCCCTGGACGAACACCTGCAGCTGTCAAATTGGCAGGTGATTTGACAACAATAGACGCATCGGTGGCGCATCGGAGGGCCAAGACTATTGCGAACCTCTCTGTCCCACGGGGAAAGCCCAGAAATAGATCGAGATGGTGGGCTTTTGACATCAAACAAAGGAAAACCCCGGGCCTTATTGTTGATGCCGATGACGGACCGACAAAAATCTTCTAGCGGAAGAGTCTGCTCCGCAAATGACAAGGCGAGGGCGGGCCTTTTCCCACGGACAGGGAAGACCCCACCAAACATCCGCGGCCATTCAAAATCTGCGAGCGACTCATGCCACCCAGCCGAGCCGTGCCGTACCATTTTGGATGCGACCGACAGCGACATTGACAGGGACTCAAGAGCCGCATGCACTTGTCATAGAAGACATATATACATACATACGTACATACATTTCATTACGATCTACTTGCTGTTGGAAACAGTGTGACTCTACCGAGGACGTCGACATCTGAGCCGGATTCAACATCACCCGGAAATTGCTGTCACGGCCAAAATTTGACTCACCTTCGAGACACCACCATCACCAAGTCGACACCACTCAACATGGCAGCCCCCCAAGGCGATGACTACATCCTCACGCTGTCCTGCCCGGACAAGCCAGGCATTGTCCACTCAGTCACCGGCGTCTTCGCCTCCAACAGCGTCAACATCATCGACCTGCAGCAATTCTCGGACCCCGTGTCCAACAAGTTCTTCATGCGCGTGCACTTTGGCCCCACGGCGTCGGTGGACGCCCTGAGCGCGCCCTTTGACGCCCTAGCGGCCGAGATCAAGATGGACTACGAGATCCGCCCCGTGACGCAGAAGACGCGCGTGCTCATCATGGTGTCCAAGATCGGGCACTGCCTCAACGACCTGCTGTTCCGCGCCAAGACGGGCCAGCTGCGCATCGAGGTGCCCGTCATCGTGTCGAACCACCCGGAGTTCGAGCCCCTGGCCCGGAGCTACGGCATCGAGTTCCACCACCTGCCCGTCACCAAGGACACCAAGTCCCAGCAGGAGGGCCGGATCCTCGAGCTAGTGCGGGAGCACAACGTCGAGCTCGTCGTGCTCGCCCGCTACATGCAGGTCCTCTCGCCCATGCTGTGCGAGGCCATGAGCGGCAGGATCATCAACATCCACCACAGCTTCCTGCCCTCCTTCAAGGGCGCCAAGCCCTACCACCAGGCCTACGAGCGCGGCGTCAAGATCATCGGCGCGTCGGCGCACTTTGTCACGGCCGACCTGGACGAGGGCCCCATCATCGAGCAGCGTGTGGCCCGGGTCGACCACAGCATGAGCCCCAAGGACCTGGTCGAGGAGGGATCCAACGTCGAGAGCCAGGTCCTGGCCGCGGCGGTGAAATGGGTCGCTGAGAGGAGGGTGTTCCTTAACGTGACCAAAACGGTGGTCTTCAACTAGACGGGTGCAATGGCATTTTTAACGTTCTGTATGTTGATATTATAAAGATGGTCAGAGGATAGAGTTACAGAAAAGCCTGGATCAGTAATATTCACCGATACTATGCATCCTCCAGCATGTTCCAGCATGTCTAACAATTTTTCTCTATTCGTCACTGAGTCTTGATAATCCTCCCCATTGGCTAGCCAGTGCTTGATGTGCCACGCTTGACACTGCAGCCGTACTGTCTAGAATCAGTACACAAAGGTCCTCGCCACCGTGACTGACTAGCAACCACCTGCTAAGACTGGCCTTCTACCACACGGGGCCCTTGCGACGACGCCGGCAGCTCGGCGGGCCCGTGGTCTCCCATTAACTCGCTCGGGATTCGCATTTCGGACAATTCAGGACGGTCGTAGTTCGCTGGTAGCTCAGTGCTGCCCCTGTGATTGGGATCGTATGGTGGTTTTATCGCATCGTCCCTCTGCTCCGCATTGGCGTTGCGACGTCGCTTCCTCGTGAATCTGAATATTGCTGCTCCGATAGCAAAGAGGACCACGACCCCAGCGATGACAGAACCAGCTAACGCTCCTGCTGAAATAGAGCCGCTTGAACCCGAATTTGAACTTCCGTTAGAATTTGAATTCCCTCCGCCAGGGGTGGATGCAGCAGAGGCGGTCTGAGTGGCGGGCGCCAAGTCCTCGCTCCTCCAATTGATTTGAATCATGGGTGCCGCTATGGGGAGCCTCAACAGGGAGGCTGTTGACGAGCCCTGGGCACTGAAGCTCGTATAGACGATGGGAAACGTTGCAGTTTCTGACGAGACGAAGCTGCCCGCGGAGCAACTAGCCGTCAGAAGCACATCTGTGACGGTTCGGACACAAGTTTGGCCATTTCCCATCCTGGTACAGTCATATCCACTGGAGAGACATATAGATACACGTTAGGACTTCATAATTGACCCCTCGGGTAGAGAGCTCGTGGCCGGCACGTACGTCGGACAGCAACCAACCGCCGTTTCCCCCTCCTCCATTGTGTACTGCATGTCCCAGCCGGTACGGAACCCATGTGTGGCATAACAGGCGGTGGTATGTCCGGCCGGGCACGATATGCCGGGGGAGTAGAACCCCCACCCGCTCAACGGCGTCGTTGCGGATGGTGCAGCAGGGGTTGCCGGCGGCCAACAAGTCGATGCATCTGCCAGGGCGTCGCCAACACAAGTTTGCCCTAGAAAGCCGATGCTGAGAGGTGTGCCAGAGACACCGGCGAAGCTGCAATCCGGTGGCGCAGTGAACTCTGTGGTAAGCGGCCCAAGGATGGGGCGCGTCCGATACACAGTGACTACGCTCTGCACTTGTGTTGAGGTAGACATTGCGGCGGGCTAGCAGTCCAGATAGACAGCGGAGGGAGGCTGAAACTCGGTAATGTCGGGGCCAAGATAGTCATGGAAAAGATTTGGGGGAAGAGAATGAGGAAGTGCATGGATTATGAAAGACACGAGGATCATTGAAGACAAATTCGGAGCTGACCCAAAGGATTCACCTCCTTTTCAAACCATTGGCTGAGGTTCCACATAAAAACATCTGCGCTTCTGCGCTTCGGCCTGTCCCACCTTGTACTTCGTTTCAACTGTTCTCCTAGATGAAATACTTTAATTCACCGTTGTAATGGTCAGAAAGTTCCGTCTTCCGCCGCGTAAATGTCGGCCGCCATTGGCTAAGTGGAGACCAGAGCCGTCCAGAGAATGCGCGGCCGACAGATATGCGAGCAGCATGTGTTACATATTTCTACCGATTGACGCAGTTAACGCACCTGCATATGTATAGAGAGGGGTAGGGCTGAATTCCACGTACAGTGCACGTTGCTCTCCGTGCAATTGACCTGAGTGACCGGAAGAAAAGTCATGTAACGTTGTGCACCCGCCGAACTTAACGCGTGCCCCCTTCACCGATACCATATTCAAGAATTACGTCGACGGCCATGATTCGGAACTTGCATCCGATTTTGGAGTTCATTGCCTGCCCGAGTCTTCCTGTGCAGCAATGGCGTGGTTTATTGAGGGGGTTGGTCAGCTTACGTGCATCCGCTGCAGAAAATTCATGTTGGCCAATGCGACGAAGGTCGTCCCAGCCCATGGCTGACTAACAGGAGTGCATAATTAGAGGAGACGAGCTCTACAATTAGCTTGGTGGCAGGTAAAAGGTTGGATGTTGACGACGTCCGCAAAATTATTTGGAATGAAGCAAGGGAATCACGAATGTATTTGCTGACGTTCAGATCAATACGTCAATTTATGCACCAGCACAGTTCAGCCAATTTCAAACAGCTTGGGATTGTCTCGTTACGACGAATTGCCTCGGGCAGTTTGAATCTTTGAAATCTTCTGTGTTTCAATAGGGCACATTGGAAGAAGCTCGCCGACTTGAAGAATCAATTAAACTCGGTAGGGTAAATGCAGCCAGGGTGACTCCATATTGCCTCGTACTTGCCAGTGGAACCCTCGCCGAATATCAATGATCAAGTCATTTTCTCTTCTGACTTGACTTGCATCCTTTACGCGTATTCCCTCCGTCGGGTCATTGGCCCATACACGGGATGTCGTACAGTCCCAAAACATTTGAGCATTCCTCGGAGGCGTGTCTGTCTTTATACTGGTAGACCACTAGGAGAGCGGCCATTTCATCCGAACCTGAAGCACATAGCCTTGTGAAGTAATCAAATAAGAATTCCCTGCGAATTGGTTGATGAAGACTAGTTTCAATCATTCTCTGATCATTCAATTCTATCACGTAATAAGGGGATATTTACTCCATAAATAGCCCTGCATAAGAATAACCCTTTTAAGTACTCCTTTTACTCTATAATTAATCTATTAATTCCACCACACTACTTAATTACGTAATAATTATAAGCCTAGTTATCTTATTAATTCTCCTTATATTATAAGCAATCGCAGCAATTAATATTTCTATACTTATTTTCTCCCTTTAAAGCTCTATTTATTTACCAATTATAACTTCCAATATATACTTAGTACCCTCTATAATAATTATTATTATAATTAAATTCTCTTAAAGGTCGTAATTAAGCTAAGTATTATAATATATATAGCTTTAATATAATTATATATTTAAGGGTATTTAAGCTAAAATCAACCCTAATAATCCTAAAAACTTAAAATAAATAAAAATACTCTCATTACCAACTACTTTAATAGCTTAATAGCTTATTAATATTAAAAATAAGCGCTAATTAAATTAATATAAAGATTAAATATCTTACTAAGAAGCTTTATTAAAAGTTATATAAGGCCCTAAGCCCTTAGCTCCTTAGCTAGCTATAAAACGTAATATTAATATTAAGTACCTTAAGGAGCTTTAAAAGGAATATATAGTTGAAATAACTAAATAGAATATTCTTTCTTTGTATTAAATAAATATTTAAGATTAAATTTTATATTTTATAAATTATAATTTACTCTCCCTTATTATAAAGAAGCTTACTTTATATCTTTTAAATACTAAAACTATAAAGCTTAATATAATATCTTTTTAAGTAATTATTTATCTTCTTAAATATAATTACGCTTTATTAAAAATAATAATTAAAATAAGCATTTAAAGTAAATATTATAAAATTCTCGCTAATATAGAGAACTAAAACCCACTTTATTAATATAAAAAGTAGCACCAAGTATATATATATAGTAAAGCTTAAAATATACCTAAAGTAACTAATATATTCATTATATAAGACTTCTTAATTGCTATAAATAAATAATTTATACCTAATTAGGTATAATAATAGCTTAAAAACTTTACCTTCTCTTAAAATAAGTAATTTTTATAATTACTTAAGTAATTAAAATAAATCTTTATTACTTAAATATATTAAGGAATAATAATAAATTATATAACATTAAAGATATTTATATTTTAAAAATAAAGGTTAAAAATATTATACTTAATTTAATATATTTATCTATATTAAGGGATATTAAGCAACTTATATAAATACCTTTTTAAATAATGTAAAAAGCTTTATAAAAGTATTTAGGATAATAATATATATATTTATAAACTCCTTTAGAAAAAAAGGTATTTAAATCTTCATATTAAGCTTTAAGCTAATAAAATATATATATTAATAAGAAATAAAAGCATTATAAGCCTATTCCTAGGGAAATTAATAATATAAATAGCTTAAAAGAGGGAAAATAAGCATTTAGAAAATATATTTATTACTTTAAAAACCTAGATATTAAGTATAATAACACCCTATAGGAATTATAATATAATAACTAAATAAGTATCATAAGATTTATAGCTTAATTATATAATTAAAGCTTAGAAAGCATAGCTAATATACTCTTTTTAAATATTTCTTTTATTTAAAGGGTACTTTATTTAAGAGGTAAAGAGGCAATTAAATATAGCAAATTAAAAATACTATATTAAAAGTATATTTATATAAAGATTAAGTATTATAAAGAAGGCTTATTTATACTCACTAAGCCGGCGAGGTATAAGGGAATATATTATATAATAAGGGGATATTTGCTTTATAAATAGCCTTATATAAAAGTAACCCTTTTAAGTGCTCCTTTTATTCTGCAATCAATCTATCAATTCTACTACGTTGCTTGATTGCGCAATAAGTTCTCTGTTCGAACTATGTCGGCACTCGTGTCATTCTCTGGGGTAGGTATGAAGGCTCTTGCCTTGCGGTTCTTCATATATCCTCGGACCATCCAGTGATGGGTCACTTGCACTAAACGGACCTGGAGCATCTTGACACCATCCTTTTTTTGGTTCAAGTTGTTGGTCTATACGTTGTATCATCGCTAGAGTACAAGGCAGTGAGTTCCCAAATATCCTGGCTCGCTTCATATGTCGGCGCTGGCACGAGCACGCAACACTACTTCGTAATCTACCATTGGTACAGCAATTTTTCTTTTAATGGTTGTTAAAGGTCTCTAAAATAATAAAAGGAAACTGTACACACACAGAGACTTAATATGGTGGCTTGCAGCAGTTATTTCAGTTGGAATATGTCGCCCAGCCTGTCTGAGAATGCCAGTGGGAAAGGAAGTCTAGCTGTAGGCGGATTTGGAAAGCTGAATCTATGTACTTCTGGCCTGTAAGTAAAAGAACTTTGCGAAAGATTGCAGTCTGGTTTACCTTCCTCAAAACTAAGAAGACAATTACAAAAAAGTTTGTTACTGTTGTGGGGTGTAGTGGGCTACATTCGTTTTCCCAGGGGGAGGGGGGGTGTATAATCGTTTCTTTACACAGTTCCCCGCTCAGAATTCAATTCACTATTTCTCTTATTTCATTTAGTGTCTTCCGATCTTCTTTCTCGGGAATTCTCGTGGCTGTGCCTTCCTCTATTCCTCTCATTTCTTCCCTCGCGCTGCAGCGCCCTCTCCCTCTCCAGAGGGGACCAGCAGAACAAGCCCTCTGTTCTCTTTGGATGGTCCTTTCTCATTACTTTAGGGTATATAGGCTGACCTTCCAAGTGACGGCTGAGCCCCATTTGGTCTATGGAGTAACTGGTCAGGCGGGCAGATATCTCCGACACCAACTATTGCAGTGGCTTCGTCACCTAGGCACTACTGTGCAGAAAAACGGGTTGTTCGTCTGAACCAAGCGAGTATCGTCCTGAAATATTACTTGCTCGCACTGGAGAAATCCGAAAGGCTCACCTGAGGGTGTACGCAACTCAGCGGCCACACACGTGTTTCCAATGGTTGTACAGCAATACGCTTAAACTGTGACTGTGGCTGCATCATTTTTCTGTTTACTTCATTACGGTCAGCTCAAAGACTTCTCATTTTATGGTCTTACGTAATATGTAGGGCAACTCAGTCTGTTCAGACCGGTTGGTAGATGGGTTTTACTGCGGCGTTCATGTCAGACTCGGAAACCCACATGCAGGTCAGCTGCGACTGAGCAGCATCTGAGTCAGAAAAGCTGGAATGCATTCCACAGCTCATCCCTTTGTCATCCTTTTCGAACGACTAGGGACTATTTGGGAACCAACACTTCGCATGGTGCTAAGTGCTTATCATGCAGGGCGTAACATGCGAACTTAGAAGCCAGTTTCAAGCCTCTAGACCTCCCTACGTGAAGGTGCCACCCGCTCGACAACTCGATCAAGCCCTCGGCTTATAGGCATCTTTTGGGCTATCACACCAACGGGCGACAGAGACAATGGAGAAGTCTAGACCACACCAGCTACAGATTTCCGATCACCAATCAGCGAGATTGTCATCAGCCATTTCCGGACCATGAACATGCAAATGGTCTCCGTACCATACTCTGCCCTTGACCGCGAAATATGCGTGCTTGAATACCTAGGTATGATATGCCGCTGGGAGGCGGCATATCCCTTCCGCGGACCCGCGCAGCAGCGTTCAGCGAATGGCCAATAACCTCCCGGGCCAGGTCCTCAGTCTGCGTACCGCAAGAACCCCGAGCCGAAGAAATTTGTGTATACAAGTTCAGGTCCGAAACTCACCCCGCGATCTCAGGCGGAACCCCACAAAGATGCCGTGCGTGTCTCAGACCGGGGACATTGGGCCAATATTTACTGGTTGGTTGCCGTCATTTAGCCGTGTCTCGGTGTACTTATTTGTAGTCGACCTCGTGGTACCAAGTGTGTTTCAACTCACTCGGCTCGGCCAAAAGTTAGCCAATAGGTGTAGCTATTGAAAAAGAAGTCTCAAGAAGTGAATGATCAAGACACATACTTGCGGTCAATATGGGCAGTGAGGATTAAAAATTTGCAATGTTGAAGACAATTAAGTTTCTTGTCAGGTCGTGCTATTATGTTCGAGCATAATATTTATTCGGGGGCACATGCAACATGCGAGACTGATGTGGGAAATGGACCAACCTATCGAAGCCTGAATTCCAACCCCAGTCTCACGTATCTCGAAACCCCATTCATTGGAATGAGCTCGCCCTCAAAGAGCTTCCAAGACATTACCTAAAATTTCCTCATACTTGGCCTGTCTGCCTACATGCGCATCTAATACTTCAAGAACAAAGTCGCCGTTTAGGATGTGGTATCGTCCATGAGCTCCCTGCATGATTGCAAGAAGTATCATGACTCACCCTCGCACCAAATTGTTCGAATCCTCGTTCGGACCGAGAAATGGGCGCAATAGCACTGAATCAGACATACTCCGGAGGCTGAGAACCTGTGTCACTATGAACTATGCCCCTTAAAGTAATCCGACAGTGTTGTGCATGAAGACTGCACATGTGGTACGGCACAGACCTGCCACACATATAGCTCTCCCGTTTGTGTCAACAAGCAAATAAGCTATAGTCCGCTCCATGTCTCATGGCTAGCTCGAAAAAGGTCCGCAGGGTTCTCGCTTGGGGCTGATGTCTCCATTCTTATCGACAGCAGCCGCATGTCTCACGGACGACTTTGACCACCAACGGCTCAGTCTCACCGCTGGTTTGGGTTCGGGGTCGGGTAGTGCAAAGATAGTTCCACATTTCGAAGGACCGAGCAGTGATTCCAGAACAATCTATCAAGTGACAGTTCATGCGAATGCAGGTGGTTGGTGTTCTACAATGTGCACGTAAGTTCCTTACAGACCAGTCAGTACGATGCTATGGAGCACATGCTTTGTCGGCATGACCTTGGTCGTTTGGTAATAGGTCTGTAGATAGCAAAGAAACTACCGGTTTCGTCCCACAATCTCAATTTTGGGCCGAGAAGACGACGAACCGACTGAAGAAGAGCTCAAGGCCTTACAAAGGTCACTGAATCAGATTCTCAGAGCCACCTGTCTCATCAAAGCTGCAGAAATTTGATTCAATATATCAGTCCACGGCAAAAGTTGGCTTATCTATCTGTGGCGAGACACCCGCTGCCTATTGTGTGACTGTAATCCTTCGGGGAACAATCCCCAAACCGTCTCGGCCTCCACGAGGAATTTCTTGTGGTATGAAATCACCAGAATCAAGGAAATCCTCTTCAAACAGGCGGTGGTATTATCTTGTTCCCTAGGAAGGGGTCTCCATCTTCGGTGACCACCAGCTTTCCATTGGCGTCTAAAGGGTAGGACTTTCCTTTCAATGTGGGAAATAATGGTCAGTTTCCTGCGGTGAGTGTTTCATGTATATTTGCTGGGAAGATCCGGCGCTCACCAAGAAAAGGGTGGACCAGCGACACGTTGTCATACATGTTCACGTTATGTTGGCGGGCCCAGTCATCGACAGCTGCAAAGTCGTAACAGCTGTGCTCGGTATGGAAATGGGTCAGAGGCTTCCGGTTGTTATCAACCCAGTCATAAGTCGCGAGGGAGATGTCAGCTTTGCACATCAGAACCATTCGGATATCTGAGGCCTGTTAGTATCGCCACAGGTGGTGGCATAATCGAGGAAACCCTGTCAGATGAAGACGGTGGAAGAAAGAGAGAAGACAAGAAACACGTACTGTCGATGCAATGATCAATGTGATCTTCCTGGTGACGGGGCGGCTTTCCGCCCTTGAAATAGTAGTCCGCATACATGGCCTGCCGTATCATCTTCAAGCAGTGCAGTTGATGATGCACATTCAGTCCGCTGAAGTACATCCCCGAGCCATCAGAGAGCTGCACCGAGGTACGGTTGATTCGCCTCAGGTCCTCAGCCGTGACTTTGATGCTGGTATACTGTGTCAGCTCGTCCCAGGCCTCATCCAACTCTGGCCGTGGCGGTCCGCGAAAGGGGTTCGGGTCCATAATCTCGTTCTGGAAGAGCTTTTTGATGGGCTTCAGTGCTGATCTGGCCGGTGCTGTGGAGCCTCAATTAGCTGGGTCCCATTCAAATCCGACTTTTCGCTAAGAGCAGTCTGGCTTACACCACACTTGGGTTTGATCATCGGCGCACTCTCTGCGGGTATAGGCGCTCAAGACGAAAAACAAAGCCGTGTAGAATGTGAAGCAGGCAAGGTGGAGAATCGTTGCCACGCTCAGAAACCGGGGCCTTTTTCTATCTCTCTTGAATCTCAAACTTGGGCTTTCCTCGCCCAGGAGGTGGTCTTCTGAGCCAATGTCGGATGATGCCTCATCGCTTGTTTCTCGGTAAGGCTGCTTGTCAGAAACGAGCTTCCCAGGCCACTTGAAGGTGTTCATTCTGGGAGGTACCGAGATTGAGACGTGTGATTGAATTCGTTCAGTGAGTTGAACTAGAATAGACGAAGAGGACAAACGGTATTGGGGAAAACGTTTCCTGCAAAACAGCAATTACTCAAGAGTTATCAGATGCAGCCAGCTGACACTGAGACACATGTCTATATGGACAGCCTGAACCAGATTCTTGCTTTTACTGCACATGCAAGAATGGCACGATAAGTTATGATGTTTCTCCGAAATCATTAACCTACAGCAAATCTGAAAACAAGCTCATGTCGCCATCGCCGCTATTGGAGCAGAGGGTTGCAAATGCAGGTCTCATACCAATTAGCGCTTACTGTTCTTCGACCGCATTTGATGCAGTATCTCGGAGGTGCTGTGAACCACTTCAGCCGGAAAATTGCTACCTGGAATTCTGATCATTGGATACGGTCGGATGTATGTCTTGGTGGAACTCACAGTCGTGAGGTATTTTCCGGCGGGTACCGCAGAAGGGTTGCAATCCAACTCTGGAAAGCCGAAGAGTGCAACCAAGGCGAGTTCTGCACGGATTCCTGGCTTGGTTTTGTCGAAGGAGAGCGAAATACGATTGTCATCGCCCATTCTGGGGTGAGAAGGTTACGTGAGCGCGCGTGCCTCGAAATATAAAAAGCAGGCATGTCTCTGTTGATACGTGAGCTTGCCCGGTGTCCATCAGCATCCACCACAAGTTCCTCTTATTAATCAATCAAGAATTCAAATAAACGCTTTCGCCTCTCAGATCTTCAATCACGAACCATCAAAATGAAGCCCACCACTCTCCTCCTGCTCACACCTTTTCTGTCCGCCCTCGCAGCACCTGCAGGTTGTAAGTGTGCAGCTTGTTTCATTTCTACTCAAGCGTTCATAATATATCCGTCAGAAGAAACATGCTGACATTTTCATGACACCCAGCCGTCGGCAATGTAGCTGTTGCGCGCCAGTCCCAGGACGACATCTTGAACTACCGCCGACAGTCCCCGGACGATATCTCGAACAACTATCGCCGACAGTCTCCGGATGAAATCTCAAACAACTACCGCCGACAATCCCCGGACGAGATTTCGAACAACTACCGCCGCGATACTGTTGCGCGCCAATCCCAGGACGATATCTTGAATTACCGACGCGACGCCCAGGATGATGCGAAGGCGGCCAAGAGGCAGTCTCCAGATGATATCTCGAACAACTACCGCCGACAGTCCCAGGACGATGTCTTGAACTATTAACAATGACAAAGGCTGTTCGGTTCAGCTGGTCAAGGTGCCTTGATCTGGTGTAGGCTGTCAGCAGGGTGTTGCAGACGCAAAGTGGTTGCTTGAATTTGATCTTTGATTCAACGTCACTCTTTTGATATCCTTATTTTTGGTTTCTTTACGCGACCGGTGAATTTGAAACGTTACGGGTGGAGTGCAATCGCATGTCCGCATGCAATTTCTCTGCCTGTTGGGTGTCAAATATCCGCCACCCTCATGAAACTCTTTAGGCTCAGAAATTGATTTGCTTCAATCAAAATAAATGCTGACCCTGGCACGAACCAAAGTCCGGTGAATATGTGAGGGATGGGCGTGTCATTCTACGTGAGTATGAACTACTGAGACAAATCGCTGAACGGGTGACCGCTAGACGCAGGGAAACGGCATTAGCAAAGTCGTAGACCTATATGCACTCAATAAACTCGGCCCCTTGATGCGTAGACGCGCCAACTGAGGCTAAATCACTCTGATATGCCCGCTATTGCTGTCTGAGGGCATTGTGTTTTTTGCATGCGCTCTTACCGTATCTCCTAAGAATCATGTGTAGCCTTATTTAGAGGAGAAAGTGGCGTTATTGATGGTACAGTCCCTGTCAAAAAAATGCAACTGTGGAGGTCATCTGAAGTGGTGTGGCCGTGGTGGATGGGAATACAAAGTAAAGGGGGGGGGGGTGAAAGAAAAGAATTAGTGGGTACATCCAGTGATATAGATCGCATACGTAAGCCTCGGTGATTGGGCTGCGCATGCGAGCGGCTGAAACACCACACTGGCGCCTGCAAGCGCCAGCTTGCAAACTCCCCAGTTTGACTTGATATACCGGTAAGCGCGGGGAAGCAATACCATCCCCCCCGTACGCCTTACAAGACGAAGCATCTCCTGTCAATATATCATGTGGATCATCAACTGGGCTCAACGTCAAATATGGCATGAGAGCCATGACACCGACGAGATACCTCCATTGCCGTTTTTGCCGAAGCCGTCTTCAACCGGCGAGAACGCCACCACACAAGGCGTAGCAAAGACAGCCCCAGCTCCGCAAAATGGCATCTTCTTTGAACACCTATCTCCGGACCTGCGCCGGATGATCCTCGTCGAGGCCTTCGGCGACCGCGTCGTCCACATGGACCTGCGGTACGACCGGCCGCTGCGGGCCAGACCTCCCAGGAAATTCATGCATGCGGGCGGTGTCGACATCCTCGACCAGGGGCATTCCGCCTCCCGCCAGATGAGGAAACCCCGCGCCTGGCAGTGGTACAGCTGCGTCTGCCACCGAGATCCGGTGTGGTTCATGGAGCGTTGGCATGGCGCCAAGCTCGACGTGGGAGACATGGCGAGTCATCCCGTGATGGACTCGTGTCTTCGGAGGAGGCCTCAGTCATGTGACAGTCCGCCTGGTGACACCGGCGATATGTCGAGATGCTTTTTAGGCGTGATGGGCTGGCTTATGACCTGTAGACAGGCGTACGTTCGTTCACCGATGCTACATTGTTTGGAGCACACGGGATGCAAGTCCCCACACTCGGCTCATGGGCTAATCGTCATCACAGATACATTGAAGGCATCGATATTCTCTACTCCACCAACCGATTTCATATATCCGGCATGCCCCTAATCCAGAACCTTCCGAGCCTCTTACCCGCAAATTCACTCTCTGACATCCAATCAGTCGAGATGTGTTGGGACCTGGGCCAGGTGGCACAGCCACCAGTAACGGACCAAGACATCTCGGCCGAGCCGCGGTTCAACGGCTGGCGCATGTTCTTGTCACTTTTGGATCAACTACCCAAATCTCTGCCGCACCTTAGATATCTCCACCTAACCCTGCGCGGCGTCTGGTTCCCACCGCAGATGGCCGTGAACGATATCGTGAGGCACTCTGAGCCGGCCATGCTGCAACCTCTTGACAAGATGGTGCGAGAACTCTACCGTTCGTCCGGGTGGAGCTCCCCACGGTACATTGTGGCCATACCAACCAATGTATTCCGAATAAGGTGGCCACTCGGTAGCTACACTTCGGAAGACGGATCGGAGGTCCGTTTTGACTTTGATTCAGCACCAAAACGCAGGCTGGTGTGGCGCTCGCTAGAGCCTGAGAGTTCGGAGCAATCCGGATTGGAGAACAAACCGGGATATTGGCTCGATAATGCCTTAGATGACGTACATTTACTCAGAGAACAAGCCCCTTATTTAGAGCCCGTTTACTTGTCAAGTCTCCCACTGGCTGGGGATTGGTAGGAGCGCTGCATATGGATGAAGGATAGGCAACTCATTTGAATATAGAGACTTGAAAATTCCCCTTATTCAGTCGACATATTCCCTCGAGAAGGCCGGATAATCCTCCGCCTCAAATCACGCCGACCTACCTGGGTCAGTTGCGCTGTGATTGTGTCCAAATAGGAACCCCATAAAGCATAGGAGTGGAGGGACTGATGCATGCTGCTTAAGAGGCATATGTGTACAGATTAAAGAACGAGACCACCCATAAAACATAGGAGAGTTGAAATTGGAGCCCGGGTCTGCCCGCGAGTTCGCAGCTGTAGTAGACATGAACCACACAAAGAGGAAGTTTCAAAGTCCGTTATCCTGGCTTATCACTGTCGGTGAATACGGTGGAAAGTAATGTAAGTGTCTCTTTGAGTTTGTTTTATGGTTCGTGCCCTTCTCCTTGCAGTCCAAAACCATAGTAATATCAGTGCGTGGTTGCGTACATGGTGAATGCCCAGGCAACCTAATCTTTCTCCGTAATGTAATAAAGCCCCGAAAGTTTCGAGTCCTGCTTAGCTGAAAGAAGTCAAACCACAGATTTCGTCATAGAACTTCGTCACTATTACTAGGTTGCCTCTTAGATTGCCTCCTCGGATAATTCTTCCTCGGTGAACTCCTCCTCGGTGAGGTCTAGCCCAACCTCCTCCGCTTCAAACGATGCCAACCTACCGCCGTCGTTGCGGCACTATGTCACCAGGTTAGCTCAACAATCCTTGGTTTGAAGTATGGGTTCTGGGTTGATGTAGCTAAATGGAGTCGATGGTGTAGACTTACGCAGACACTGATGGAGTCGCTACCACAGCTTCCAGCTCTGGAATCTGTGCGGCATGAGAACCACAATCCGTTGGCGTTGTACCGCCACCTGTTGAAGATGATAGGTGGCGGGCTGCATCCAAACATGCCTGAGTCGCAGGGGTTTCCGGTGGTGGTCAGGCTATCGATGGCCCTGCAATTCGTATCGTATACGGTCCCTGTTCTCATCACATACTGATCAGTCACATGGCCTGCCATTCACCAGATCATTTGGTGTTATATAGTGGATGATCTTCTCCGGAATCAAACGAGAATAGAATAGGTATGCAAACTCACATCGAGAGACACCGCCGCCCAGGTTCTGTTGGTGGCCAATACCAGCATTGAAGCCCGGGCAGATGGCACCAACGCTGCTGGCGGAGCCCAGAACTGTGATAACAACGAGCTTGAGGGTAGGGAACTGCATCTTGAGGGTGATAATTCGCGGCCGGATAAATTGTCTGGTCAACAGAGTTTAACTGCTTGATGAGGCTGATGGAGATGAGAACTTTACGATTTGAACCTGACGTGAGGGACTACATCGTGGGCCTTTATACACTTTGAATGATACGACACAGCCTCCAAATTCTTTGTGCTCCCTTCGTGTGTGCATCACCACTAACTGATTCGGCAATAGAGGCTTTGGCGGCTATGGCGGCGAGGGATTGCCAATGCGAATTATCGTCGCGTTGGAACGTCTAAGAGCATTAGTTTCATTCCACGTATTCGCCGCTCTAGACCTTTGTGGAAGGAGGAGGAGCGATATCGTGGTCATGCAATGCACTCCTTCACTCGACAACAGCAGGGGCAAGGGCTGGGCATTTCCATAGGATGTCGGGGTCTTGTGCGACTCCCACGTTGTATTTGTACACATTATTCAAGACAAGAAAGAATAACGCAGCGGAACCACTAAAAAGAGTAAATACAATTGACATGGAGAAAAGCAACACGGCAGTACATAATCTTGGGGGCTCACAGTATGCTATTCAGAATTGCTAGCACGCCGTGAAATGCCAAGTGCATACATCCGATTTTTGCAAAGGCTGGGCAGCGAGACTCCGCACAGGATTCACTACAACAACTGGGGGCCACAGGATCTGTTAGCCGGCGGGCCCGCGGCACGGAAAGCAGCAGACTCAGTACATTCTTGTATGTGGTTGAAATATGTTGATGCCGGAAGTAAGGACATCCGGGAGCAAAGCGGGCCGAAGGATTCATTCTCGCACGGCGGCACCAAATGAGGACTGGTAGATGGGTCGAACTCCTAAACCACGCTCGCCAAGCCGCGGAACTACCCACTCACCGCTGGCTGTTATACAAACACTGATTGATCAATGAACGAGGTGACTGAGATCACGCCGTGTAGAAACGTTTGTCTTTGTGTCTTCGAAGAGCAACTGTTGTCATGAAATTAAACAGGCGATATCCTTCAAATGTAGATGTCCCATGTAATATTTGAACCTTGGAAACTTTCTCCTAAACGGAAGGTGATTAAGAATCCCCAGACGGAATGGAAATGCCTACATAAAACCCGTAGCACTAACATTCGCCTTCATAGCTCGAGAACATCTAGCAATGACCCCGGAGCTCACTGGTAGTGCGTACTTAAGTACATGTAATTCGACTTAAATGTAATGATCATATGAACAGTGAGCGGTAATTTGGTGGCACAGACGAAAGCGCAATTCATTGTGGATGACTGATGGCTAGAAATAGACGAGCAGTGGTATTCGTAAGTGACGCATTGAGGTGATCCATGCGTGCCTCTTGCAAGTATCGCCTAACCTCATAAATCCCCAACGTCGACTCCCCGATCCTTCAGACTCTACATCACTCGCCTCCAGCAGTACCCGCTTCTTTGCGGGCTCCTGTGTCCAAGCTTACTTCTTGGGCTGCTTCTCTTTATGGGCCTTGCAGGTCGCACACAAGTTGGTCATGCGGACACCGCAGAGGCGACTGCCGTGTCCCTGGGGGCAGGTCGGGTCCTGGCAGGGGCACGATGCAAGTTTGGTATCGTTTCTGGCCGTGCCGGCATTCATTTCTTCGGTAGCCAGCTTCTCACCGCTACTGACACAGCTGCCGTACTGCATTTTGGCTTTTCGTCGGTATTGCAAAGGAAGGCTGGTGTCCAGGTGTAGCGGGTGTCGATGCGTTGAGTGGTTTCTTGTGGTTCGTTGTGTCTTGTTAAGGTCGTGAAAGATTGTTCTGTGCAAAGAGGTCTGGGGTGCTGATCGGTAGAGTGGAAGAACCGGAATTCCAAAGAACGGAATTCAGCACTGCCAATTTATAGAAAACCCGGGGCGAGCCGTACATAGCTTCCTCCAATAGTGACTGGGGTTGACAGAACAATAGCTGGTAGTCACTTCAAGACGTAGGAGGTTTCTGTGTGGTGGTGCACTTGCAATTGTGGGAAAATGTATTGTTATTTCGGTAAATGTGTCAGTCAGAAGCCCAAAGTCGTGTGGATTGAGACGGCTGCTAACTTGGCCCGGCAAGCTTTTCTGGCTTTTCCATGCTGTGTCACTGCCGTATGTCTTTCACAGCATACCACTTGTCTGTATCACTAAGAACCTTGGAATGTGACGCAGTGACCCTAAGAGCCGCCTATACAGCGCTGGCGGGTGTTCTGATGTATTGAGCACGTACTGGCCAGCCTGACGTTCACATCCAAGCGCAACGACAATTCTGTCCTACTAAGTCGAGTAGATATGTCACTTTCTTGGTCTTATTGATATTAAAATTCTCGTCAGAGGCACCCGGTCTACCAGCCGAGGTCTCTGAGTGTAAGAGCTCACCATATGTTCTTGAGGATATCCACAGGGGAGAAATCTAGAGGACGAAGAGGGGCTCAAGGTTTCTACCTATGTACTTAGTCCCAGCCATTCACAGCGTCCTGTACCATTCTTTCTTCTGCGACGTTGAGCACTCGTTTTCGGCCGGTTTTATCTTGTGCCAACATTGGCTACTAGTTAATGTGTGCACTTGTTCAATCATGTATCCAACGAAAGCCGAGGGTGAACACAGACTCAAACGATATGGTTCTTGGCAGGAGGAATCGGGAGTTGTGGAAGAAATCGAGGCTCATGTTAGTCTTTCTGCTGCGTGCTCTTCTACTAATTCGCCAGCCCTCAGCGCCTACTAGGCGACTCTCAATTTGATGCATCTGCGACGTTGGTCTTGCTAAACGAAGCATCTAGATACTTTGTACCGTCTATAAATCCCCACGATCACACGACATGTGCCTAGACTACATTGCTAATCCAATTTCAGAGTAGACCATTCGTGTTAGCCGATCCAATCCCAGCAGACTGGCCCGTCTCGGCTCCGGCCCGGAAGGGGAATGCTGGGAAGCGGAGAAGGTTAGCCCGGACCCCTCAACGTCACATTGCCCGAGGCCCAAACACAACTGTCCGCATGGCACTTCATCCCTTTTGAACAGTCAATCTGTGAGATGCAGGTCTCGGACTTATGGCCTTCCTTCTTAGATGGAGAGTCAATCTCAGCAGCCATCACCCAGCCGACAGGCCTGCCCCATATGCGCGCGGCAATTTGACCGGGCCGAGCATCTAAAGCGGCACGTGGCGACGCACACCAAGGAGAGGAATCGCGTCTGTGGTGTCTGCGGCAGGAAATTCAGTCGAAAGTCCGCTATTCTCTTATCACCTCAAAGCAATTCATTTTACGAGAGAAAGGTCCACTGACGGCATAAACCGCGTAGGGATGCTCTGGACAGACACCAAAATGTCCATCGCCATCACGTACCGCTGCGAAGGTTCCGCGCCTGCACCAGGTGCGCCGCCTCTCGCGTCAAATGCAGCGGCGTCCCACCGTGCACGAGATGTAGACAGAAGTCGCTGGCCTGCACAGTGCCCGAGGGCAGCGAGCCGCATGATGGATCCTCAGTGAGGGCAGAGGCGCATCGTGAGAATGTGCAGTACGCGAGCCCACAAAGTGATGAGATGCAGCCGACGGTGATGGCTTCGTCGCAGCAACAAAACTCGGCAATGATCACTTCACAAGAACATCGGACACAAGCACACACTTTCATGCAACACCAGGTCCAACCCGTCGATCTAGCCCCGCAGGAGACGAGCACTTACATGATATCTACACTGAACTGGATCTCGCCATCCATGGAATTTGACCTGACCGAGTTTGATTACAACCCAATAGCTCCAAGCGAGCAGTATTGGAGCTCACTCAACGAAGTCAGTGGTCTACCTGGCCAGACTCTTTCAACGACGCAGATGATGAGGCCGGCCGACAATCAGTCGCTCTCGACCCCGGGGACTCTGCCGGACTCGAACGACGCTGAAACGCCGGGGACATCTTATGTGGACAACAAAGGTGCCAGGCAGCCTCGGAACGGCCGGTACGCAAACAGGATATTTGGAGAAGGGGCTTCCAGCGAATTTCCACAGGCTCGTCCAGAATTTCCGGCGATGGCACCAGAACCAGATGGCTTCAGCTTTATGTCAGGCCCTTTACCAGAACTCGCAGCAGAGTATTCCAACACATGGGTCAGGCCATTTAGCCCCGAGGAATACTATATGATGCGTCAAGCATTTCAAGATCACTGCTTGACGCCCAATGGTATCATAAATGAGGGGCCTTTCTTCTCGGCTGAGCTTCCGCCCATGTCCGCCTTTGCTGCACTTCTCGCACTTTACAGACGGCTCTTCGACCCCAAAGTACTGCCAATCATCCACCATGAAGTGGAAATTGATATAGCATCATCGTGGGTCGTCAAGCTGGCCATGTCGGCCATTGGAAGTCAGTATCTCGACACGGGAGACATGGAGTTGGCTATCGCGCTCCACGAATTTCTTCGGCGAGTCTTGCGGCACCGAGGACCCATATTCTCGATGGAGCGTCTGACTACGGAGTCTCTCGGCTTGGTTCAGTCGAAAGTCCTCAACTATATCGGCATGGCGTACTGCGGCTCAAGCAGGCTGGAGAGGCACAAGTCGACGGCACTCGAGGATCTTGTGCGCGAGTATACATCATTGTACAAGACCAACCCTGCAGTCCTACGGGATGACGTCGAATTCCAAGGTCGACGAGACTGGGTGCTCTCGGAGAGTGCGCGGCGCCTTTGCCATGCAATCTGGTTCATTGAGAACATGTCTCGGTACCATTTCAACACGCAGTCAAGCCTATTGCTGGACTATGCCAACATTGCATTGCCCTGCAAAGAAGACATCTGGCAGGCGGAAACTGACCATATGATGGCCCCTATCAAGCAACCAACCCTTGAAAAGGCATTGAGGGTACTGTATGTGGAGAAGCGACTTCTCAAAAATACTGGAGACTTTGCACGAGTTCTTCTTATCCATGGATTGTATTGCCAAACATGGGACATTGGCAGATTGCTCAGCAGGCCATTACTCCGCTGGACACCCTCTTCACAAAAAGGAGACGCCGAGTCACACGAACTCACCGGCCCAGTCTGGCTACCACAAAAGCCTCTCTACAACCAATGGAGAAATGCAGCATGCGACTGCTTGGACGTACTCCACTGGATCGCAAACAGCGACATCGCCAAGGCCGGCACCGAGAACTCGACCGTCCTGCACCTACACTTTGCCCGGGTCGTGCTCCTCGCACCATACGAGTCAATACGCACAATGGCCGACCTGCTGGTGTCGGAGGATGTCAGAGACGGCAGCGGCGCCGCGGAGAGGTTCCGGGCCGAGTGCCAGCAGGTGCAGAAGTGGATCACGGACGACCAGTTCAAGGCGCGCCTCGCGCTCGTGCACTGCGGCATCTTCTTCTGGCACGTCAGGCGCTACTCCCTGGACGCCTTCTACGAGCCGACCAAGGTGTTCCTGGTGACGCTCGTGGTCTGGGCGTACGGCAGCCTCTGTCCTCCACAGCAGTCCTTGCGAGGATCCAATAACAACAACGATCGCCGTCCGCGCGAGGACGACGACTGGTCGTGCGATCTCGATGACATATCATCCATCCGCCTTGACCGGCCATGCGATGATGAGCTTGTGCAACTCTTCATCAAGCGGGGCAGGTCCATGACCGCCACCATAATGGGGGTCGGCAACATCACGGCCGCCAGCGGGCCGCTCCGGATGCTGAAGGAGGGGCGCAAGCTGCTCAGCACGTTGGACAAGTGGCCTATTCGACAGCGCTACCTGCAGTTGCTCACGCGTCTTATTGATTTCTGCAGTCAGAACGCGCAGTGGGTGCAGACGAGCTCGAGTCTCCAGGCGCGCCAACCGGCATCGTCTTGATGGAGTGTTATAGCAAAGTGTACCTACAAATCACACACCCGCAGGCCAGGGATGAACATTTTATCAGCGAACGCATGGAACGGGTTACATTGGGCCGTCGAACAGGCTAGTCTTGTATATGCATATGTACAAACTTAATCATTGGCTGGATTTGAATCGCGGTATAAGCCATGTCCTAGACTGCCGTAGAGTTGCGCCATTAACTTATACTCGGATATTGTACAACTATACGATTCTTGCTGCACTCATAGAACGAGTCTTCAAGTTACTTTTACTAGTTGGCATACTATCAAAAGCTCGAGGTGAGGGCCTACAAGAGTCTTGTGAAAGCATTACAGTCTTTGACAAGCAATCTCATTTTACCACTAGTATCTGAAGTGTGATTAAAAACTAGGCACAGAAAAGGCTGTCGCCATCTTCATCACATGCCAGCAAAAAAACTATGGGATTGAAGGCATCGTACCGGCGTCTGACCACAATGTCTGCAGCGTCTCAAGCTTCCTCAATTGGCCTGCTCAACGTGCGTACCATTATGCTCATGTTTCTCCGAGATGGAGCCCGCGACTGACTTTGCTGACGTATCCACCGCGAACTGGTCCACGGTGGTGTACTTGAACTTGCGCGCGGGGACATGGTTGTCGAACATCAAATCAATCTCTCCAAAGGTGCGGCCCTTTGTCTCGGGCAGGCGGAACCAGCACCAGATATTGCACAACAGGTTGGTGCCGGCGTAGAAAAGACCAGCCTTGGCGCCCCAGTTCCAGGCTAGAGTCTAATTGTCAGTGAAGTACTCACCAAGTAATGCAGACGAAGAAAAAGAGACTTACCCGTTGCCGAGATCATTCGGGGTGTAACTGAGTTGCTGAAAATGCCGGTGACGTTATATATGAAACGGCCGATGGTGACAGTCTTGTATCTCAGTCTGCCGGAGGGCGTCTCGGCGACGATGGGGTAGCAGACGGGGCCGATGGTGGTCATATTTGCCAGCGTGGAGATGACAAGCAGGATACCGATAGCCAGCTGGGACTTCTGGCTGCTGTCGAAGCCGAGGCCGCCTATGGCGACGAGGCAGAAGAACATAAAGGTCATGCCCCCCATATACAAAGTAGCCCTGCCAAGACGGGGCATCAGCAGCCAGCAGATGACGCCCCCGATGATGTAGCACGCCGACAGGGAGATGTTGAGGTCAAAGGCCTGGACCTCGTTGAAGCCGGCGGCCTCGAGGAAGACGACCGAGTAGCCGAGGATGGCGTTGCCGCAGAGGATCTGGGCGGCCCAGACGACGCAGTTGATCTCGGTGCGGCGGAGGTTGGTGCCCCTGAAGCAGTCGGCAAAGGTGGCGTTCTCGGTCTCGGCCTTCTCCAGCTCGGTCGTGTAGGCGATGTAGGCCAGCGTCGTCTCGACCTGCCCGCGGCGCTCGGGCGTGTCCTGGCGCAGCTTGGTGAGCGCCTCGCGGGCCTCGTCGGTCCTGCCGCGGCGGATGCAGTTCCACGGCGACTCGGGGGCGAGGTAGGCGGCGATGAACAGGGGGATCGGCCACACCCACTGGAGGGCAAAGGGGAGCCGCCATCCCAGGTCGCCCTCGACGTTCACGACGGCGCGGACGACTCCCGAGGACAGCAGGATGCCGCCGCCCCAGCACATGCAGACGTAGGCGGTAACATAAGGGCGGAGGACGGTGGGGACGACCTCGGAGGCGTACGAAGTCGAGAGAGTCTGGAATACGCCCCAGGGTATGCCGCATATGAATTCACCAAAGGCGAGCACGGACAGGGACGGCGCGAAGAAGGGGATGAAGATGGCGACCAGCATCCACACCATAAATGTCATCATCGTCTGGCGGCATCCGAACTTGTCCTGCGCGTAGGTGTTGATTGCCAGGCCGACGAGCTGTCCAATCAAGGCCGAATTGGACAGTACGGACTGCCATTGTGCCGTGATTGCTTTCGTGTCTGTGGCCGCATCGTAGGTCCCGAATCGGTCTTTGAACTGAGTCTGTCCGTAGAAAGAGGTGATCTGAAGCAAAGGTGGAAAGGAATGGATTAGTCCCTAGGCAATTCTTGACTGATCTTTTTCTTGATGAGATCCACTTACAATGACCAAATCATAGCCTTCCATAACCAGACTGGTCGACAAGATCATGGCCCAGAAGCAAGCCTTCTTGTATTTTTTGATGGCCTCCTTGATGGTGAGCCGCCGGTCGGCAGCATCAGCCTCCTGGGCCTGACGGATCAGGTCGTGAGTATTTTCGGAGTCGAGGCCCAGGACTCTGATCTCGTCCCGAGTTGGAACAATGACCTTCTCTTCTGCCATGACGAAAGTCTTCCACAGGGTGTCGTTGGACGGTATGTGGTGCGGCGGATCAGATGCAA
This sequence comes from Diaporthe sp. P3_1W, assembly GCA_037177825.1. NCBI lineage: Eukaryota > Fungi > Ascomycota > Sordariomycetes > Diaporthales > Diaporthaceae > Diaporthe > Diaporthe sp. P3_1W. The sequence continues at coordinate 5,615,722 of JBAFXB010000004.1, read as the reverse complement.
GCGGGTTGATATTACGCACCGTTACCTTCGATGCTACAGGTAGCCCGGAGGAAGCCTGCCGTCGATCAGGGCTCGAGAGGACATGCTGCATGTGATATACGGAGGGTGCGTCCGCATGCCTGAAAATATGCCGTCGCCTAAGTAGTGGACTAAGTCACCCCACAAACGCCCCGGAAGCTTTGACGGCACAGATGTGACCGGGCCTCCCATTATTGTGAAAGGAAGTCTACTGTAGTAAGGCCGTCACATCAGATGACAGCTACATGGTTCGGGCTCGGGTGTGGGGGTGGTAGGTGTCGGCGGCGGAGGTGGTATCAGAGCAGAAGCGGGCCAACCAGGGCCTGGGATTGAACCTAGTATGGGCTGTTTTCGAGCATGGCACTAGAAGTAGCATGGAGGAAGCGGAGGTGGCGGGGTCCATGATATTCGGAGATGGGGGTGGGCTAGCTGGAGAAAGGGGGGGACAGAACACTTGAGGGTACAAAGTTGAGCCGCGACAACCACTGCAGCTCTATGAGTACATGTGACATCGGACTCTTTGTGCTGTTGACCTACGGACTGTAGTGTGTAAAGTGGGCCGTCCTTCGTGGAATTTCTTGGATATGGCACTCTGGAATTTTATTCGAGCGAGCTCTTGGACGTGGCTTGTGTGATGCTCTTCATTTTGGTGGGCAACGTCGTATTTCCCATCTCAATGCGGTCGATGCTCCGGGACCGTTGTAAAATATAAAATCGTGGTCACTCCTCACCTTGAATAACATTGTAAGATGTGATAACCGTATTATCCTGCTGCTTGACAAGAGATATCCCTCGGTCGACCATGCGCACTGTCATCCATAGTTGTCTAGGCCTGTTGGCCGCCACGGCCGCGGCTAACCCGCTCGAGCGCCGCCAGTCAACAACAGCAGTCGTGAATTTCGGGAACAACACCGGGACGCCACAGCACCTCGCCTCCGGAACCCTGTATGGACTGCCCGACGTCTTGTCGCAGATTCCAGACAACTTCTTCACCGACATTGGCTGGAACTATGAGCGAGCCGGTGGTGCCCAGACGTCCGGCAAGGGCTGGATCGGAGGCCTAGCCGCATACAAGTGAGTCGTGCACCACTAAAAAGTGATGTCGCGCTCCTCTAATATTTCTTAGATCGCGTTTCGCTAGTGCCCTTGTCAACTACAAGACCACTATCGCTCACGGTGGCACCTTTATCCTGCTCATCCACGACCTGTGGGGTGCCGATGGCACTCAGGGCTCGTCCGCAGCTTATCCTGGTGACAACGGAGACTGGACCAGCTGGGACAACTACCTTACTCAGCTCTTCTCGGACATAGCCTCCAATGGCATGACCAACAAGCTGGTAATCGACATCTGGAATGAGCCTGACCTGTCCGCTTTCTGGGGCCGAACCCAGGATCAGTACTTGCAGATGTGGGGACGCACCTACTACAAATTGCGGTAAGTTGTGTGCTAGCAGAACACAATGTTCTTCTATCCCTTGGATGGTGCATGCACTTCGAGCACTTAAAGAACTGACGGTCTAATCCTTGCGTACAGTGCCCAATATGGAACCAACGTCCAGCTCTCCGGGCCCGCCTCGGCCGGTGAGCCCCTGACCTCCAATTCTTGGTGGCAGAAGTGGGCTTCGTTCGTGGCGTCCAACAAGAGCATTCCCGACCAATACGCGTGGCATATGGAGGGCGGCGGTGGTGACCTGGTGTCTGCCAACGGCGGGCTCGTCGCTACCCTGAAGCAGTACGGCCTCCCCTCAAAGCCCATCAACATCAACGAGTACGCCACCTTCAACGAGCAGGTCCCAGCCGGTTCCGCGTGGTGGATCTCCCAGCTCGAGCGCATCAACGCCCACGGCCTTCGCGGGAACTGGCTCAGCGGCAGCAATCTGCACGACTATCTGGCCTCGCTGCTGGGCAGGACGGGGACCACCTCGGGGTACTACCCCAACGGCGACTACCAGGTCTATAAATACTATTACCGAAACATGACCGGCCACCGTGTCGGGACCACCCCCTCGGCAGACCTCAAGCTCGACGCCTACGCCACCGTGGGCTCGTCCTCGGCCATCGTCCTCGTCGGCGTGCGCATCACCACCGGCACGTGGACGCTGCAGCTCAACGACCTGTCCGCCCTCGGCCTCCCCACGTCGGGGACCCTCAACGTCCAGACCTGGGGCTTCCCCGTCGCCTCCGACGTCCACTACGGTCGGGTTGACGGCCCGACGAACCTGGGTGTCTATGGTCACGCCTACAGCGGCAATACCGTGAGCTTCCCGGTCTATCAGACCGACGCCACGACCGCGTATGCGTTCCAGTTCTCCATCTGAGTGGGTGAGGATTTGCCAGTTGGACAGAAGGTGACTTTTGAGGGGTTGAGCCGGGAAAGAATGTATATATCATCAATCTTCTTTTGTAAATCTAACAACACATTGCACGAGACTTGAACCATATTGAGCGTGAGGATTGAATTAGCCATTGCTAGCGGTGAGAAAAGTGAATACTATATTTCTGATCTTCATACATTAAATAATCTTTCCTATGAAGTTGCAATCCAGACTCAGTAAACTACAAAAAGCCCAAAATGCCAAACTACGTGATGTATAAATGTGTCACTATCGCAAGGTTGGAATCATTGGTTGCATATGAAAGTAGCGTCTATGCGGCCTTGGGAACGTTGGAAATACGTCGGACTAAAAATAGCCGCTCGGTTGGTCCATTTCAATGTCGCATGTGCCAGTGACCTCCAACCACCTTTTTTACTTCCAATCTTAGTCTAAGCCAATGATGCCTGCACCCTTGAATTACACCCACCATACTTGATCATATCTTTTGCTTCGGATGTAAACACTATTTACCGAACTGTGCACGCTAAGTATATGAGATGATTGACGAAAATTGGAGATATTTCAGCTACGGCGGCGCGATCACGCCTGGAGGCCCGAGCCGTTGGGACATCCTAGATTGGGATCAACGCCGGACCATTTCAGTCAACCTTCCTACGGAAGAGTATGATAGTGATGTCGCAATAGGTATGACTTCTCAAAGCTGTCTTTTGTACCCAGGGTAGATGCAAGACGCTCATAATCTACTTCACACACTGATCAACTTCTGCAGATCTTCTTAAGAAACATGTGAATAAGCTTAACCCAGACGTCTTCGCCATCAGCATCTCGGAACAGGATGAACTCACCATTTCCAAAGACCCTGAGGATGACGAGACGCAGTGTCCTCACTATCCTGCTTTAGAAGATGTTGAGCGTCCGGAACGGATACAAAAAGTATCCAGAGGGCAGCTCCGAGAGGTTGAGCGATTTGGTCCCAATGTGGATCTCACATCCTATGCCTCGCCAGATTCAGGAGGGCCTAAACGAGTCGTCTTCAAATACTACTTCCTGGATCGGTTTCTTTTCAGAAGATGGGACGAGCTCAATATCTGGATGCGTTTGCCCCCACATCCTTTCATCGTTCCGTTCGATAGGCTTGTTGTGGACAAGCTCGAGGGCCGAGACGTTGTCGTCGGGTTTACGAGTGTCTATATACCAGGAGGCACAGTGGAGGAGAACACATCTCGGATCTTCAAGCTCAAGTGGCTGAAACAGCTTCTCCGTGCTGTTGATGATCTCAACTTCACATACGGCATCCAGCATCAGGACATAGCCCCAAGAAACCTCTTGGTGGACGAAGAGGTAGACAAGTTGCTTCTTTTCGACTTCAACTTCGCTGCTCGCATTGGGTATCCGTATCAAGAAGAGGACCACGAGCAGTACAGCGTACACCGAGATGATGTCAAAGGGGTTCTTTTCACAATTTACGAAATTATTACGCGGGACATGCATTTCAGGGAGATACCTCACCATGAACAAGATTACACCAAAATTCTCAGCATGGAAGAGTGAGTTACCGCCCCCTGCCCCCTAGGATCGACAAGTTACTGATGCAGCCATCCGCTCAGGTGGCAACAACATACACATGTCCGACTCGATCATCCCGTAACCGAGTTTCGGTCACTACTCGATTCATGGATCAATCATAGACGACAAGGGAAGCATGTTAGTCACTACACGGAGGCTCCGGAATACATCGACTGGCCCGGATTGAAACCCCCTCCTCAGGACGACCTGGATGACTTTGTACCAGATCAATGCGACGTACCTGCGCCGGACTCTATACACTCTGATGTCGACAGAGACGGGGCTGAATTCGGACTTGAGTGGTCGAAAAGTCGCAGGGACCAACGGGAGCAAGGGCTGGAATTCCTAGACTGGCAGCGTCCTCCTCAGGGCCAGATACCACAAGGATGTTATGTACTGGCCTCTGGTGCGGTAATTTCCGAAGAGCGTTGACACCTACAGTACAAAGGAGTTCCTGTATATCTAGAATAGCAATATATATCCATAGATCAATCTAAGTGGTCTCGTTTTTAACCCGTACACGTATGCCTCTCGAGCAGTATGCATCCAGTCCCTTCATACGGTGATAAACGCTTGGATCAATCTAAAGTCCTGATGCCAACACGCATCTGGTGCTTTCCACCCCGATTAGCCCTCGCCCAGTACGGCACAAAATGCAGATCCACAGCATCCCTGCCCTTGGCAAGCTCCTCCAACCCCTTGGACTCAAGGGACGGAACAAGCTCTTCCTGGGGGATGACGAGCCCGCCCTTCTTGAGCGTGAAACCAACATAGGTCTCGCCCAGCGGCAAGTCCTTCTTCTCCTCCTCAACGATGTGCTCGCTCAGCTGCCCTCCGTCCTTGGTGATCCCCGGCGCCAGCACGAGCGACTTGAAGTGGTCCTTAACCCAGGGATGGTCGGCGTCCTCGAGGCAGTAGACCAGTGGCCCGCGGGCGAGGACGGCGATCCGCTGGAGGGTGAAGGGGTGCGGGCGGAGCAGACGGGGGGCGAGTGGGACGGTGAGCCTGAAGCTCGGGTTGCTCTTCAGGTAGGCGGCGTCGAGGTGCAGGTATCCCTTGCTCAACGACGTCGACGGGGGCTTCGGTGTGACCTGTTGTGGGTCTGGTTAGCGGATAGTCAGTGTGCGGCAGAACAGGTTTTGTGATATTTACCTCCCACGCATCGCCTGCCCATGCCGGTATCCTGATGTTGACGTCCACTTCGGCGCCGGAAGTATTCTCCAACGAGAACTCGACGCTGCCCTCCCATGGGTAATTCGTCGTCTGACTCAATTTGATCTTCTTCTCGGTGCCGTCCAGCGTGTAGTTGAGCGACGCAGAAGCGAATAGGTGGACGTTCACCGTAGCAGACCCCTCGGAGTTGGTCTTGGCCGTCCACAAATACCCGCCAATATGCCCAAGCACTCTCGCCACGTTTGGGGGACAACACGCGCATTCGAACCACTCCTCGCGCCTGTTGGACGCATCCTGCTCCGAAGTGGCCAGCTGGTTGACGTAGGTGAAGGCCTTGCCGTCGACGGACATGCCGGTCAGCATGGCATTGTACAAGGCGCGCTCGAGGACGTCGGTGTATTGGCGGTCGATTTCGATCTGGGTATCTCTTCAGTACGTGTCAAAGCAGCTGCAGCGCGATATCGAGGACTCACCTGGAGCATCCTCTCCGCCAGCATCATGACGCCGATGGCCGCGCATGTCTCAGCATAACAGCCGCCCTCGTCGGTCGACTGAGGCAGGAAGTAGTCGATCCCGAAACCCTCCCACTTGCTGATAGCGCCGATCCCACCGGTGAGGTACATCCTCTTGTTCACCATGTTATCCCAGAGTCGCTTGAGAGCAGGCAGGTACTTTGGACCAAAGGCCTTGGGGTCAAGGACGGCCAAGTCGGCGACGGCGGTCAGGAGATACATCGCTCTGACTGAGTGGCCCTCAATGGTCTCTTGTTCGAGGATTGGCTTGTGTGCCTGGTTATACCTGGAATGAGCTAGTTAGCGGCCCTGCCTCTGTCACGTCTTTAGATAGACTTACCAGTAACTTCGTGCAGCGGGATAATACGAGGGCGCAGTGTGTATGCTCTCGCCTCGCGCTTCGGCTTCAACGTCGTAGTAATGTCTCCCGTCCGCACCGGTCGTGTTGCCTCGCTCATCTACAAAGTACTGAGCAAGCTCTAGAGCTTTCTTGTCACCGGTTCTCTTGTAGAATCGTATGAGAGCCAGCTCGATCTCTGGGTGGCCCGGGTAACCATGTTTCTGACCCTCTCCAGGTCCGAAGGTCTTGTGCAGCAGATCGATGTACTTCTTCATCGGCTTTATGAACTCGTCCGACTTGAAGCGTAATTGGTGAGCCAGAGCACCCTCGATGAGATGGCCGGCATTGTATAGCTCGTGTAGGTCCCGTAGGTTGGAGAAGCGCTCCTTGGGTGCCACCACGGTGAAATGGATGTTCACGTAGCCGTCTTCTTGCTGGGCCTCGTTTATCTTCTCAACGAGGTCCTTGGCAGCGACATCCAGAGGGTTGTCGTCCCCCTCCTCGAGGTCTCCAAAGTAAGCAAGGCCTTCGATCCATTTTCCAACATCTGAGTCCCAGAACAGATGCTTGGGTACCGGCCACGTAGCGGGCTCATCGTCGTAAATGGGGTGCCACTTGAGGTCGAATGCGTCATACCTCCCGGTGGATTTCAGCATTTCCAACTGGAAAGGAATCGTATTCTTGAGCACGACATTGCGTTTCCGCGCCCAGAAGGAGTCGGGCTGGAACGTTGTCCAAGCGAACGAATCTTGCGGGTTCATGGCGGCGGATGATCACTGCACGAGGACCTGGGCAGTTTCTTGGCTATTGTTTTGCACAATTCAAGAGGTCAACGGCATATAAACAACGAAAGACTCGACGTTCAATATTTTCTTAGCTTCGCTGCATAATGAATTGCCGATGACGGTCTTGACCCGGCTGCTCGGGTTAGTTTCGATCGAAGACAGCCCCGAGGGGCCAGGATTGGGGGCGAATTCAGACCCCAAATCGGACAAGTCAACGTCGGAGACGATTGTGGGGTGAGACCACAGCAATCCCGAGAATGGGCCAGCGGGTATTACGCGGCAAAGACTAGACCAGTCACCCGATATCCAACCGCATACACCTGTGCGTATACTAAAGGCTGGTAGAAACATACCTGAGGTTTTAGTTGGACTGTCGGCCAAAATTCAACCGGGCATCCTCTGCTGCGAAAGAAATCACAGTCCATCCGAACGAGTAGGAAGCCAGAGACAGTGGCGGAGCAATGCTGCATTTGGGTATTTCCGGATCATGATTACACAATTTTGCGTGCCGAGCTCTGGAAATACACGCCTCAGGATTTCGTCGGAACGGCTTGGGGTAGTTGTAGATTCTATACTAATGGCAACGTTTTGGTATCTCCCTTCGTGACGAATATCTCAACAACACTGATGCGATGGATCTGATCCCCTGTTCTCCCCTGGCGCCGGTCCTCCTGACGGACGGGCATCGTCTCCCAGAACACGTCCAAGTACACTCCGGAGCGAGCAAGGGCGAAACGCGCCCTGTACTCGTCTCCATCGACATCTACCGACGGGATCTCGCCCACTCCCTCAGACGTCTGAGACATCCTCGCCACGAATTTCTGCACACCCTCGGCATCCCTGTCTCTCGGGCAAGGGAACAGGCGGCACCGCATCGACTTCAGCGAGGACCAGTACCCAAAAGAAAGCACGGCCCCGCCCGACTTCATCTGGCGCGGTCCTCCGATCTCGTAGTCCAGGAGTAAGAGGAACGCGCCGAATTCTGTGTCGATGTGGAGGGAGACCATGCCGTCCTTGGGCGGGAGGGTGAACTTGGAATCTCTCGAGGGCTGCGTGGGAGTCTGAGGCGTGGGGGCTGACAGCTGCACAAGGTGGACCTGCCGGCTGCTCGCGCGAGCGACATACGGGAACTCGTAGAGTGACACGAGGCACCCGCCCTGCTTGGTCGGCTGCGGAGGATAGAGACCAAGGAGCCTCCATTGCGTGTTGTCATCGGTCTCCTGTGGCGCCTTCAGGGAGATCGGGATGGTCCACAGGTGATCGTTGGCCGGGGACGACCTGACGATGAGCGCCCTCGCCGTCGTCGCCGCGTCGAGGAAGGCAGTCGACACGAGCTTGGGAGTGCACCAGACGGGCCGGATGAAATTCCCATCTGCGTCCCACTCGCGGTGTGACTCTGCCGAGCGAGTGGACACGATGGGGACAGCGACAAGGCTCACTTTCTGGTCGGAATCGGACGCGATGCCGCAGTGGAGGATGAGATAGGAGATGTTGTCAAACATCCGGTCCTGCACTATCGGCAGGTCGACGACCAGGCCCTGCTGTGACAGATGAAATGAGGGGCGCTTGAAGTCGACGAGGTCCATGATGTCGATTTCTGAGCAGTGCTCAAAGTATTCTGGGGCCGGGGCCAGAATGCTCGACGCTTCTGACGAGTTCCAAATCCTCCCCAGTCCCCAGGCAAACAAGGACGTGTCGTCCGTCACCTTCATGATCTCCTCCTGCAGCCTTTTGAACGCGTGTAGGCCCTCACCGTAAAGCATCGGAATGTGAATATCGAATATTCCGAGCAGACAGTATGCAAGGTCTTCAGGCCTCGTGGTGCGCCTGCGAGCAGCCCACGACATCCTTTCCGCGACGCTGGCGCGGGACAGACACTGGTAAACAGACAGACCGGGCGACATGGGGACCCCGATGATATACTGGGAGTTAATGCCAGTGACGTCCTGGATGATCGTAGAGAGATCCGACTTGACGCCGATCATGCGCCATGACTTGTCGAAGAAGTCCAGACTGGACGGGGCCAGAAGCTCTTGCAGCGTCCAGCCGCGCGTGAACCACTTCGAAGTCCGAAACTTGGATCCGGTCTCCTCAGCGCCATCCGGCGACGAGACGTCCGAGAGATAGGCAAAACACACGGCGGCCTTTTCGTACCATCGGAACATGGAGTTGATGGACTCTTGCAGCTCGGCGCTGCTGGACTTGTCGATGCAGAAGGTGTCGATCCACACATAAGAATAGCCATACTCGAGAGCCTTGACGCAGGTGCCGTCTATTTTGGCCCACCCGGGACTTTTCGACTCGGGAAGTGCAGCCCTCGCGGTTTGGATGTCATCGGATGAGGGCGGTGAGGATGACAAGGGTGAGCTTAACCCACGACGAAATTCCTTGAAATCCTCAAAGGATATCTCCTGGTCCTCGCTGCCCCAGGTATGAGACAAGATGGCATATCCGCCGGGGACAGACTGCTCATCGTCGTAGCTTTCTAGCTTATGCGTGTTGGCGTTCAGGAGTCGCATGATGTCTGCGAGTCGATCTTACTGTAACCAATAGTCCCCAACGGCCCTAACATTGGTGTGTGAGAGCCAATGCGCAGATCATCTCCTCCGGCCCAAAAGCGCGGTACCAAAAGACCAGTTTGCCGCTCGGCTATGCATCCGATGTGGTGGGTACGGTATGCCAATGGAACTCGTCTCGAGGAAAGATGGGGCCTGGAATTTTAGAACCTGAAGCACTTGATGCTTGGCTGTCAGCATCGGCCACAGGTCTCCACTCGCTGCTCCCAGGCGACTGGTCCTCGTCAAACCACGTGACATAGGCGCTTGACTTCAAATCAACAGGTTCATACAGTAGTGGCAAGCCATTTATCCATGTCGACACCAAGATCAACCACATCGTGGAGACAACCACCTTTTCAGCTGTTCGAGGGTCGGCATTAGCGCTTACATCAGGTACAGTTAGGGCCCGAAGAGCAAGTCTACATTCTCGGGAAAAGACCAGTTATATGCAATTGGTGCGTGAGGCGAACGGGCACTCCTGCATGTTGCTCTGTCCAGCCAAGCCCGTGTGAGGGTGCTGTAGACAATTTCCTAAATCACAGGCGTGACCGAGTTCTGCAACTCGGGCCACGATAGAATTCCAGACCATTTGGCCAAAGACATCTGCTAGACTTGTCTTCTGGAAAATATAGTAAGTCTGCTTGGGGACAACGATGGTCTTCCGACCCCGAAGACGGCATGCATCCTCTAGAAGCCAAGCGGCATGCTCCGCGAAGTGGAAAATGTGGCTGGCTACAGCTCCACCTGTTTCACCGGCAAGTTCCTGATGGTGTACACTCCCCCTGCATCTAACGCAGTCTAAATCTTGGCTGAATATTTGGATGACGACGAGGTGTGCAGTAGTATCATGGCCCGTTGCATAGGTCCTGAGCTGGAGGAAACGGTAAAACAAACAGGATCCCCAACAAAGTACAGATTCGGTGTCAGCTCATAGACACTACCTAGGTAAGTTTCAGGAACCAAGGTATTCAAGGCAAGATAGTATTGTGTCTATTTGTTTCGTGCTCGTCATGGGTTCTTTTGCAGAGGGGAGCTTGAGGACGCCCGGGGCTGGCAACTCGACAGCATCAGTTCCAGGCCTCTGGATCACTGGTATTGGTTCATCATGTCCCCCGTATAGCCTAGGTCCTGAGAAGTTAGAGGCATTTGCGAAGCAATTCTACAACGTCGAAAAGCCCGGGTAAGTTCACAGAGGTCTGGCCTCCCTTCCAGTCACACATTTCCAATAGCTACCCGGTGGTATTTTGCTGCTCTTTACAAGATTCACATTGTGACCTAACCGGCCGGGACGTGGCAGTTTGAAGAAGCTCCTCCGGATCAACAAAACAACCGGCATCGAAACCCGCGGCTCCGTCATCGACTACGGCGCCGACTTCACCGACGCTGAGTACACGGGGCCCCCATCAATATCCGACCTCGACGCCGGCTTCAGGTCCGCCGGCGTCGAGATTGCAGCCGAGGCCTGCCGCCTAGCCCTCAAGGAATGGGGCGGCGCGCGCGACGCCATCACACACACCGTCGCCGTGACGTGCACCAACCAGGGCAACCCGGGCTACGACCTCCTCGTGGCCCGCCGCCTCGGCATAGCCCACACCGCGCAGCGGACCCTCCTGCACGGCGTGGGCTGCGCGGGCGGGCTGGCCATCCTGCGCGCCGCCGCAGACATCGCGTGCGGAGCGGCGGCGAGGGGCCACCAGCCCGCGCGCGTGCTGGCGTATGCGTGCGAGCTGTGCACGCCGATCCTCAGCCGCGAGCTGGCTGACGCGGAGGCGTGTGAGGACCTCGGGCAGCTGAGCATCGGGGCGGCGTTGTTTGGGGACGGGGCGGGGGCGTTTGTGCTTTGCAATGAGTATGGGATGCCGGAGGGCGGTCGCCTGGGAGAGGAGGGAGGTGTGCTCCAGTTGTGGGAATGGGGCAACGAGACGATCCCGGATACGTTGGAGAATATGAGCTTTTATGCGGACCCGAGTGGGTATAGGGCGGTCCTGACGCGTCAAGTGCCGTCGTTGACAACCAAGGCGATCCGGCCTTTGTTTGAGAGGTTGCTGCCGGCGTTTCGAGAGAAGACGGGTCTGGATGGGGCCGATGTTCGTGATTTCGACTGGGCCCTGCATCCTGGTGGTCAGGCCATTATCAGTGGAGCACAAGAGCTGCTGGGTCTGACAGACGATCAACTTCGTGCGACAAAAGAGATCTACAAGACGCGGGGCAACTGTTCGAGCGCCGCTGTATTGATGGTCATGGATTCACTTCGAAGAATGGGTCACGGGAAGGATGCTGTGGTCGCTACCTCATTTGGTCCTGGTTTGTGCATCGAAATGGCCTTGTTTACCCGTTGTCGAGTGTAGGAAATCATAGACTACATCTCCAACAACTGGTATTCCGGATGAAAAGGACAGATACCTTACATGTCCTGAGTTAAGGCTGACTGGGGGAATAGTTCTACGGAACGATGGAGGGTGCTGGTCGATGCCGTCCACACCACAGTTCTCGACTTCTATGGGCAACCCGTATGTCAAAAGAAATCTTGGTCAAAGACGGCCACTGAAGTCCTGGATGATTCTACCAGTACCTGGTGCAGTCTTTTACGTTGAGCTCGCTGAGATTTCCGGGGGAGGGGGGGGCGGTTAGAAATGAGAATGTCTCAGGGGCCGTACGTCAGCCTCAAGCCAGACGTCGAGCTATACGAGCAAAAATAGACACCTCATTGCTCAGAGTCCTGGAGAATACAGCATTATCTTCAAGATGAGGCCCTTTGGGAAGCTGTGGCCTGATTTCTACGAATCCGGAGCCCAATTCGAGTCTCAGTTCTCAATTCCTAGTGATCGAGACTATGGCTATGTACCACTAATGCCCCCTCTTATTGAGGTTGCTTTAATTAATGCAGATAGTATCAGCCTATATTTAAAGCTTTATCTTATCGCAATTAAGGAATTTAAACTTTTAATAATAAGGGATATATTATAAGGTTAATATAAGGCTTTTAATTACCTAAAAAGTTTAGCTATTTATTTAAATAGATATATAGTTTAAGTTATTGCCTTATATATAGGATAAGGCTGTAAAAGGAGGGTAGTTATAGAATAAGATTATTATAAGTTTATATTTTATATGATGTTTAATGTTAACCTTAAGTAATATAAGAAGGTGGATTTTATAGGTATTTGGATTAAGGGGATAGATGATAATAGAGGGGTGAGTTGAGCCGCTAGCTTGATTTAGCTATTTTTAATGCCACTATTGATATGGTGAGAGTTGCTTAAGGTGTATATGCTTGCTTTGCAAAGAACTGCGAGTCCTCACACCCCTTGTCAGGTCCTGCTTAAGTGGAAGATGCTGCTGCCTGTTAGCCTATTGAATTGTATGGTTATATGGGTAGTCTTGGCAAATATGAAACGCTTAAATTGTTTATCGCACCCTCAACCCAGCGTTTTGTCAAAGTATATAGGTACCGCCTTCTGTACTGAGACCCCATTGAAGGCACAATCATGGAGCCCGCGCGACCCACTTTCAGCCAGGGAACTTTCTCCTTTCCTTCTCCTCCTGAGGACCCTGGTAAGCCAACGTCGCGCCACCACCGGCATACGCCACTCCTCAGGACCTCGACGAACTTGAACACCAGGACCGACCTTCACTTGGGGAGTGCTTACTGGGAATACCTCTTGCAATGCAGGAGACTCTTGCGATTCTGACAGCATGAACTCATGCAACACCTTGTGCAAATGCTACAAAATCGGTCGCCTCCGCACGTAACAGAGCGAGGTGATACCATTGAAGCACATGGATGTCTTGGGATAGCAATGTAGCTGAGGTGAAGTAACACAGCATGTACTAGCAGCGCCCCGTCAGGACTTTCCGATACTCCTTAATCCAATCAGTTTACAAGGTCTGCGATCAAAAGCAGGGTGGCGCCGCTGAATGCATCTCGGCACCATGTAGCCAAGACCAAAACATTTCAACAGGGGAAAGTGGTATATACCAGCCAGTAGAATATTGTTACGTGTAATACATCGAGCCACTAATTGGCGGTCATTGCTTGCAATGCTCAGCCCACATATCCATGCCCGGAGACCACCTGTTTTCAGCTAATTACCTAGGAAGCAAGCGACCATCAAAAGGGGAATAAAGCCTAGGCAGTCAGCAACGGAATTTCGGAGCCACATCAATTACTCTTCCAACTCATCCTTGGACACTGTTCCAACCCTTCCATTTGCGACTTGCCGGGTTCTCCTACTCATCTCGCTTGGATTAAATTTATCTTTGACTCATCCACAACATTGTGTCATACTCAAGTGGAAACGACTTCCTCTTTCAGCTCGAAAACTGCTCCCTCCCAATATCAAAATCGAAGTCCTTGTTGAAAGAGCCTACCAACCTCGAGTGATCAAGGTCCTTGTCATGTCTACCACCCATAAGGATAGTCAGCACGAATTGACTGTCTCCGAGACAAGCACGGATATTCACCAGACGGAGATCACGCCTGCAGCCAGTGGCCAAGAAGTCGATGCTAGTCCTGACGAGGATTCCCCCCGTCAGCGGGAAGGCGATCCACCGCCACAAAATGTCGCAACACCTGCTGAGCAGCTCGATGCCGGTAATGGAGAACAGGCTCTAATGTTAAAAATCATGAGCAAGATCAGCGACGACCAAAGGCGCGCTATCGAACTTCTGGAACAAAGATTGAATCGAGAACCTGAGATCTCTGAAGTCGCTAGAAGGCTATGGGACAACCCTTGTGACGCTTGGGTGGGTTCAGATGCAGAATCAGCAGCACCGAGTGGGTCGCTTCTAGGGGCAACATTCCTGGATAGCCTTGCTCCATGTGGGAGCTCATTAGTTCGGGCAGCCAGATCGGATGAACGAGCATCGTTTAGACTTGGGCTGAATGATCATTTGGAATTCCGTGGAAATGACGACAGGCCATGGATTTCTGAGGAAAATCTTGTAACGGCTCGCAAGATCTGCAAAAAGTGGAGTGAAAAGCCTACGGCATGCTCAGCACCCTGGGAAGAAGAGTTCCTGGTTTGTGCCGAGACGACGGAAGGAAGTGTCTTTGATGATCCAGAGAAATGGCCAAAGGCCTGGGAGACGTTTTCTGTGTACGACCGCGACAGCAAATGGAACTGGAGCGATGTTTCTTTTGCATATCCAAGCTCCTTCGGTGACCCTTTCGATTATGAGTCGGGTGAAAGAAATATTGAGGTGAGCCAACATTACGTGAACGATCATTTGAATTTATTCATACTAATTTCATTTATTTTTTCAGGGGGTCCCGCAGGCTTGCAAGTCCGAGAATGAGGCCAGCGTCGACGTTTCGGGTATTATTTTGTTTGTATTCTCAACGGCTCCAGCTCAAGAAATTTGTTTACTCATACCATCCAGGCGATTTTTAATCGATATTTCCGCTCGCGTCATTACATTTCCCACAGCAGCGGCAATGATCTCTGTTGGGAAGGGGTCAAAGTTCTGGCCTGAAGATGATCAAGAATTTCTCGCTGGCCATATCGAGAAATGGAGAGAAAGACCCATCCGCGATCGATGCAGTTTGAGGGTCTTTCAGATAAAGGAGCGCTTTGACCCAGCAAACGCAGAACCTCGTCCTATCCATTATGGCGTTTTCATGCACTTCATGCGATCCTTCATCGTTTCTGATTCTCAGCATAAATTGGGTCCATGGATATACACAGACCGAGCTCCGGCTTTTAAGTGCAACAGAGAGCAGGTGTCTATTCAAGGATTTTACGGCCAAGTCGTCATTCAGCTTGTTGAAAGGCGATACTCGACAGCACTAGATATCCTTCCGTTGGTTAAGCCCTGCGGACATTTCGCCTTGACTTCAGTAGTCGACGGCAGTCGAGCTTACGAACTCGAAGTATGGGAATATTCTCCTGGGCGCCACAACCATGTTGACGACCGGCCGTTGCCTTGGAAGCGTTATGGCATACATCCGGCTGGGCTGTACAACGGAGTCGCATTGTTTCAAATCCAGCTCTGCTCTTTTATAGAAGCCTGGGAAAAGGACTGGATAGCAACAGTCGATCGCATTGACGATATGGTCTCCGTGAAGGTATTCTTCTGTTCTTACTGATTTAACAAGACGAGTGCTGACGTCAGTTGCTTAGCTGGATACGCTGGAAGACTTTGCTCTCCTTAGAAAAATTGTCATTGATACCAAGTCCGACGATTCAGTGTCATATTTTAAGGTGCTTCAAGTACTCAGACTCTTTTCCGAATCTGTCAGGGCCGCTACAAGCGTTCTTGATACTTTAATTCTGCATGTTGAGGGCCGTTATATCATCGACTACTGGTTCCAGAAGTCACACGCAGGTTCTGGAGACACCCAAAGAATTCTTAATTGCAATTGGGATACAGTCAAGAGAAGACAACGAGATGCATCATCAACGATTATTGCTCGACTGGAACGCACAATACGCGAAGTGAACAGCCTTAGAGAGGGTGTAAGTCCTCACTGATTTCCAATTGAGAATAACAAATTAACAGACAGAATTAGCTTTTCAACGTTCAGTCTGTTACGGAGGCTCAGAATAGTAGGACTCTCAACAAATACTTGATGGTGTTTACGATAGTCACCATCGTATTCCTCCCTCCAACTTTCGTTGCGGTGAGTCAAAAAGCTGTTATTGGGAATGCACAAACACTGATATTTGATTTGGTAGACATTCTTTGGAATGGATCTTTTTCACTCTTCTACGACCATGGCCACCCAAAAGTCTTTCTGGGCAGTTTTAGCAGGAGTGACAACTTTCACGTACGTGATTGCGGGTATTGGCATATTTGGTTCCACCCTTCCAAAGGATAGAAGGACAGAGTGGTTGCAAATACTAGACGTTAGCTTCGGCGAAGCTATGAAAGAACAACTTCGACGCAAGAGAAAGCAACAGCAGCATCCAAATGAATCTGAAGTGTAGGCTGAGACGAGAGGATTCAAATAATAGAAGGGGGACGGGGGTCGCTGGGTCAAGCTGCAACATGTTTCCAGAGAGAATTTTGCTCAGAAGATTGATCAAGTGTGTACCTAAGACAATGTAGTGGCCTGTTATCCTAACTGCCAATCAGCTCAGTTGAGGAAGTAAATGGCAAGTATCGGAAAACTAAAAAACGCGAATGTCAGAATTTGTTCACAGAGATCATGTCAAGAGATCGTTCAAGCGGTGAGCTGCCAAAGTCCTCCACAAGGGCGCAATAATTCTATGAATCATGTGTCCAACGCAGGCACCGAGTTCCGGTCCGGAATATTAGTCCGATCGATTGTGTGTCCCAAGATATTCTTAGGAAACCCTACGGACAGCCACACGACCTATTCCACGGGCCGAGGCTATAATCACAGTCCAGCTATGTTCGACGTTTCATATTAGTCTCTGTTGGCTGCCTAGCTACTTCACCCGAGCACAGCTTCCACCAACGTAGCCCTCACCTGATGAGACATGAATGAAGCAAAGGCAAAATCATTCAAAAGAACAGCAGCAACTAGCTTCAATAGGCATGCTCCAACGATTTCTATTTTGGTTGCCTGATTCGTACTGGGAGGATACAAGGCAAGTAAGGCTCTGAGGCTTAGCTAATAAAGTTATATAGGAGGTGTGCTAAGTTATGTCACGTAGGTATGGGTTACGCAATACCTCAATCTCTTATATATCGGCGGCCGCGAATTATATTCAGCCTAGAGTATTTAGAAGTAAAGCTGAAATTATAACGCCATAGTGAGATATGATATGGAGGTGACCAATTATTAATGATGACTTTAGCCTCTTTAGCGCTAATATCTAAGAATTTCTAGGCTGAACTTTGTCTGAGTGCTGAAATATCTTTTATTCCGTGGCAGATGTAGAAGCTTGCGATCTGTCATTCAACAGCAAGTACACAACGAGAGTTCTCTCCTGGCACCGGTTGGAATGGATCATAGTGATCCATAATTGAATGAGGAATTGGTGATAATAATTTCTGATGAACGAATGGTCGGAGCTATAGTCGGATGGTAGTTCCACCTTTGCAGTCCCACGAGTCCCACGCAATCAGCCCTGTCCCACCAAAGACTAATGCTATGTTAATTATCGAAACCGTGAATGCCATATTTTCCAGGTGCTGTGTGCCATAGGTATAGTCAATTATTTGGATGACGGTGGCGGTAGTGATCGTCTGCTTGACAGAGATCTTGGTCCCCCCCCCCCCCAACTGCCCTACCCAAGGTCCGGCGGCATGGCAGTCTGCCTCGCATCTTGAAGGCAGCGGTGACGACCAGTCACCTCCCTGTGTCTGGTCCTGTGAGATGTATGTAATGGATGGAAAGCTGGTGATATTTATAATTACGTTGGCCAATAGTTACGCTGCTGTCGCACAGCGATACTGACTCTGCTTCAAGGGGGATCACGACAACTATCAACACACCGTCCTCCTATGAGAGAACAGACTGGACTGTGCGTTTGCTGTTAAAGACCATGCTCAAATGTGACAAGCCGGGACGGCAGGTTTCACTAATAGTCAGCATATGCCTTGCACTGGGTCTTTGATTTGACTTTGAGGAAATGGTGGATGTTTGCTGATCTGCAGTTCATCGTACTGAGCTATGCGCTGGAAGACCTTGTATTAACTATCCGTTTCTCCTGGCTCTCTGGGGCCTGTCAGGGCTTGAGCTATCGACTCAAAATGCACATCTACCACGGCGGGATAGTATCATGTTTTGAATTGGACCTATCACGAACTGAATTCGTCCCGATACTGTTCAATCGACCGCAGCTACAGTGTGCATGGCCCTTTTTGAGGTATAATCGGAATCGGAGAAGACTTCCCGAGCTTCCCCGAGCTTCCATGGGGACCTCTTTCTTCCGTACTGAAGTCGCGTCGAACCATCGCAACTTCCAATGACCTCTATATGATGTTCTGCCTCGCTGAGCGATTGCCTACAGGTGAGAAGGAACTGCCGAATCCACATACTCAAGAATGCAAGTAAGCAGTCACCCATTTGCAGGGAGTGACTACCCTCTGGTATTTCCTCTGCCGTCCATTGTGGCTGCAGTTGCCCACTCTCCTTGTTTCGGGATGGCAGCAATCTTTCGGATCAACAAATATCATCAGGAGCACTGCGAATCAACAACTGCTGGCGACACCTTGTCACGGAATCTGTCTTTCCATTTCTCATGTCGCATTTGCACAAGTATTCCCACGGACTCGCAGTATTTTCAATCGCGCAATTAATGGCTATGGAATTTGTATTGCCTATGGCCGGTCCTTTCCTTCAGAAGTCGGAGGTCATTCCGTAGATGGCCACTCATTCCTATCGTGATGAGATATGAGGACTACCCTATATCATTCTGACCACAATGTTTTCAGGGGAGGGCAGGGTCTGAACTCGTCACGGAAAGAACAGAAAAACACCAGCTGCAGAGCTAAACGGCAGGTTCAATAGACAATGAGCCGTATCCCTCAATATGCTGTCTCATAGGTAGGTGTTGGTAGCCACTGCACTTGCGGTGGGAGCTTCTCCCTCCAAAAATGTGATGAAAGGAGGAAGGAAGTCATGAAGCCGATTTACGCCAGACGCAAAGAAGGAGTGACCCCATGGCACTCGGTTTGTTATGACTTGAACAACGCGTCCGAGCAAACCGAGTCCTCCTTTCAACTCCTTTCTTCTTTCACCCACCATCTGCCACAACGGACTCAACACCAAGGCCCAACATCACGACGATCATCACACTCATTCGCCCTTTGACCATTTCTGTTCATACGCAGTCACTTGACTCTTGTGCTCTCGTATATTTGCTCGCCATGTGTCCATTTACACCACCGTCAGCAGTTCCGCACCCTACTTCTCACGAGCTTCCATTCCCACTCGTCATCTTCGGAGCGAACAGTGACCGAGTAGCTCACCGGCCGGGCCAGGGACATTTCACACCACTTGGTATGCTTGCTCCGTCGTTTAATCGTGCTAACGGGTTTAGGTGACCGGAGACACAACGGAGACACAACGGAAAGAGTCCCGCACCTGAGGACGTTTCCAGGCTCACACCGGCACCCATCCCCGGCCTCCTCAAGGCTCCCGCATCCATGTTGCAATTCTTTTGCCTCCTCTCAATCCGTTTTTCATACCATTTTCATGCTTCAAGTCTCTTCCAATCCCGCTGGCACAAACAAGAGTGTCCTGCCGGCTGCCCTCCAGTCTCCAGTGCATCACCGCGTGTCTACTCCTACCAGGCTCAGGTCTCAGCGTCCAGTCTGCTAACCTTTCGCGAAACCTGCTGTCACCTCAGTTCGACTTCGTCTTAGCAAGACCTGCTTCTGCGTGCCTCCCCTTTGGGATCTGGTGCAGACGGAAGTCCAGGCGTTGCGCCCCGCGTTCATCATTGGTGGCTCCAGAGCTTGGAGTAAAAATATCAAGGCCAGTCCCCCAGCGTGATTACATTCGTGTTTCAACCCTAGCGATTTGCTTCTATGCGGACATTCTTTTCCTGTATGATTCGGGGACTGGTTATCGGCAGCCGCAAGGCTGACCGATGGCACTACTAGCACCAACGGGACAGCCGGCTGCTGGTTGTCACGCCCACAACCTTTCCGGCCTCAGTTTCGAGCATCGGAGCACAGTAGGGTAAGTTTCCCCGGCCCCATTTGCCTCTCATCATGGGCCTTTTCCCTCGGTGACACAACTGATATGGTAATCAACAGAAACAACGGCGGCAGAACATGCACACCTGAAGACACAATCCAGCACAGTATCTGCACTTCGACTGTCTTGCACCGGCTGCCGCACCACTTGAATGCGACAACCCTTTCAGCTTGCTCAACATTGCAACGACATACGCGTGTCTTTCTCCAACCGGAACATGCCGCCATCTCATTCGACGGACAAGACATTGGACGAGACCAGTCAAAGTTGTCATTTGACATCAAAAGGACATCTCGAACCTGGACCAGAGCCTCTGTAAGTTTCTCACAATTGCACCATGAATAGCCAAGCCTCACCAAGACTGACCCTCGTGATGTTCAGGCTAGGGCGTTCAAAACATCGCTGCGACTTCGCAAGAGGAGTTTCGATGTCTCTAGGGGTGGGAAAGGTGCATCTGCTTGAGACACTCATTGTGGTTTCGCAAGTTTGGTCGAAAAGGTCGCCAGCTGCACAAGCCGTGTTGACGAGCACGCCGTTTCGTTCCGATAAGAATGCGGATGAAGAGGCTCAGGATCTTGGAGCAAGGCTTTCCTGATTCTCATGGTTTCAGGCCTGGGTGGAAGTCGAGTCAGTATCTGTGGTTTGCAGCGAGGGGTTTGTGGAGAATATGGAGGTCTCGCAAAGGTCATGATGAGGCAGGACAGAGCATTGACAGAGTAAATACCAGACTCCTCGACCATGCGCATGAATCGAGTGCTTTGTAGCTGTTGTGCCATCGGGACTGTCGTCAGGAACGTGATTGCAGCAAGCCACAAGCCTTCACCGTTCGCCGCTCCAACCTCTTGGCAGCCACTGGCCGTCGTGTGTTGTTCTTGCCTCTACCAGCAGTTGTGGATGGAACCCCGTTCAACTTCGGTGCCCTGCGAGGGTTGTTCAAATGGTCGTTGGAGAGCAAATTGCATGCGTCATGATGCCAGTCTTCGGAATGGCCAGTAATATTATTGGTGCGTAGTATTTGAATTCGAGTGTAGAGATGAAATATTTATGTCTCACAGCAGCCAACATTGGGGTTTTATATGGATGGGCCTTGTGTCCTGTGAGTCACTCCCTCTAAGGTAGTGGTGGGCTCGAAAAAGAGGCGCCGTTCTTGGACTATTCGACTCAACTAGCGGCCAGTGCATCGCCGGACGCTAAGAAATGGGCATGCGCTCGCTTCGAGGACCACAAGGGCTGGCAAAGCGTCTACTGTGGTGGATCGCTCGAAGCTGGTGTTGGGATCATCTCTTGGAATTTATGATAGCGAATCGCGTGAGCCACAAGGGCGGACATGGGCGGACGCTGAGACTTGGGCACGGATCGAACCAGTTGCGGATCAAGTCTTCCAAAAGCTGACGACAGTAGACCCCTCTCGATCAAAACACACCAAAACCGCCCAGTCAAGTCCGTCTTCCGCCCATTCGCCTCTCAATACAGGTACTCAGACCAGACACACTCCGGCATGCCGGTTCGGCAGTAGGTTCCATTGAGGTGGACCGTCTCCGGACCCAGGTACCTGTACCCCGCGTCCGTGGGCCTGATATCCCGCTCAGAAATCCAGTACAGACCCTGGGCCCAGCAGGCATCGTAAGGGGGATTCGGGCAGGCGTGGGCACTTCCGGGCGCGTTCGTCTTGATGATCAGGAGGTCTCCCCTCTTGCCATGGTTGTCATGAACCTTGGACTTCCAGCCGAAGTGGAACGTGACAGGGATGGAACCGTCCTTGGGAGGTCTTTGGGGAACGGCGTGGTCAGTCACAACATCCAAACAATGAAAACGGTTGGAGGACAGGGCCGTCGTTCCATCCGAGTGACTGCAAGCAAGGGGGGCAGACTTACATTATTACAGCTGGCGCCTTGCATTCGGCGTGCTCAAATCCATCAAGCTTGCCATGGGAGGAGGGCGCAACCTCGTCGCACACCACCGTATAGATGTTGGGCTGCATGACGGCCTGGAACGCATAGCTTGTTTTCGTCAGCGACATTGGCCACCATTCCAACCCATTCTCAAGCATCAATTGAGTACTCACTGGGCGATTTGTTGCTCCCTGTCAGCGAACGCCTGAAGGCTGTACAGGTGCCACTGGATCGACTCGACGGACCCGTTGCCCGGAACGGTGTAGTTGGACGGAATGGTGTAGATGCTGGGCTCAGCAGATGTAGTCTTGGAGGCAGTAGTTAGGTTTGCAAAGGGAAAACCAGTTCCGACCCAGGTAGAGGGCTTGACGATAGCGGTCGTGGTGGTTGTGGTCGTAGTCGTGGTAGTGGTAGTGTTTGTCCACTGAATGTCCCGAGTCAGGGGGACATTGGCAACGACACTCCAAACGAGAGTGGCAAGGCCAACGAACAAGGTCATCAGGAAGTTCATGATGGGCAGTATGGATGGTTGGCAGCTGTCTGGAAGGTATCCGGTGGTGATTGAAGGGCGAGGATGGTGGTGTTGAGGAGGCAAGGGCGAGAGGTTGTGTTGTGCCGGCAGAAGAGATGCGACTTGGGAGGTGTTGGAAGGACCAAGTGGGTGCCGAGACCAAGATAACTTGTAGTGAGCTGGACAACCAGGGAAGCTTGCAGCTACAGAAGAGGGAAAAAGGGAAGGGGCCAGATGACCTGCAATCTGGGGTCATAAAAACTCGTCGGAATGGCCTGTGACTAGATAGCTTGTGACCGCAAGGATGAATGTGGGCATTCACCACATTGCTGCTAGGGACCTACCAGCAGTAGTGGAAGAAGGCGATCATTCAATCCCTAAAGATTTCCATCGTCCAGGTCAATTCTTTGAACACAGCGGCCCTGCCAGCTGCCCTCTGCCTGTATGATCGTGGCCTGTGGCCCCTTCTCGGCCGGATGTGACGATGGTCACTCTGTCCTCATTCTCCCACAACACCCTTGTATGGCTATTTAGACAGACTGTGTTATTCTTACAGTTCCCATGAGTTCTTAGGATGAAATAAAAGTATCAAAACCTCTTTGTTGTGGTGTAGTCGTGAAATATCTCTGGTAGCTTCCACAGTGTCCTGTTGACATCGCCCCTGGCAACCACATGTCAGATGTCTAAAGGTGTGCTCAGTATCACGCTGCACAAAAGAAACTACACGTAATCCCGCAAGAATACCTCTGATTTCCATTGTATTCCACCTCAAATTGCATGGGGAACTGTAGGACCTGTTTTCCTTGACAATGCTTCCAATGACCGGGCAATGCCAAATGCTAAATCATCTCGAATCTTTGCTCTCCCTCCTGAAGCCGTCCTTCATCAGATGCGCTCTTCCGTCAGTAAGCACAGAATCTCTCCAGGGTATGATCTCTTTGCCTTTCAAGATTCCCCTGATACAGCCCGAAAACATCCTCCTCAAGGCCTCTCGTGTCAGCTGCCATCACCATGGCCCTGATTACCATTTCCCAGTGTGCACAATTCCAAAGCTCTACTTCCGCTTCCTTTCTCAAAGCTCTTCAATCCATACTGACTTTTCATCCCCTTTAGTCTTCTACCTGCACTCCATCGCTGCCTAAACATCACTCGGAACTGGAGGCCTTCCAAGGTCAGCACCATTGACCTCACCTGGTCCTTGAAGTACAACTGACAGAGCTGACACTTTGCCTGCGGAGCCTAGTTTACTGACTTTTGATACTTTAGCAGGCATCCACTGTTGTGTTCGCCACGGCTCTTCCCAATTCTAGGGAGTGTCAGCAACCCCTTTCAACCCACACATGTCCCGGAAACAAAACACCATACATGAACTTCTCCCATCACAGAGTACACAAAGTTCAGTGCAATGCTCTACCCATCCTTGCCTTTCTTTCTCTCCACAGCCGGTGATGACAGAAGACTCGCATGTCTGAGCGGAGCCACGCTTCGTGCTGACGACTGAATGTCCTTGTCTATCTGAGGCCATCACTTATTTTGTCTTCATCTTGCTCTTCTCTTTCCAATCTTTGGCCGCCAAACAGACGGAAGCAACATGCATCAAGGCAAACCAACTCCGACTTGTTCGTAGCTGGTGCCACCACAACAACTCTGGGTAAGCTTCCAATCCTTCTCACAGCTGAGCACGTACCCGGCCCAGACCTCCTCCTCCGGCCAATGATGAGTAACTTCTTGTTTTGAAGCAGCCTTCGGGCCCCATGTTGAAAGATTGATTCTGAACCCACCATCACTTCTCCGCTTGCCTTTATCCCTTCCCTTCCTCGAAAATTCAACTGACTTGGGCAAGGCAGGAGCAACAATCAACCACTGACAGTACTACATCATGGCAAGTCCTTCCTCTCCCACACTGGCAACACTTTCATTGTCTTTCTATTTCCCTACCTGATGATGATCATTTCATTCCATTCATGCACTGAAAGGGCTTCGAAGCTCCACGTGTTGACAGACTAACCACTCTGACGGCTTTTCCAACTGTCTCCCCAAGCGAATATCTCGTGCCCCTGAGACAGGAGACTGACGGGAAAGGCAGGACCACAACACCCCATCAGCCTGTGCACCTCAGGAGAAGCGCCGTAAGTACTCCCTACTTCCCACCCGCCAGAAACAAACACAACTCCACTTCCCTGCCAACGATGACAGAGCTTTCAATCTGACGGAGCAGTGCTTGCACGCTCCATGTTGACAATGTTGACGTTCTGAGGCAGCCCTCTACTTCCACCTTTGCAGGATGATGTCTTTCCCATGGAACAGTTCTACTGACAAACTACAGGCGGGAAGACCCCAATGAAGGTTCGCGCAGAGCTGAAAGGCAGCGCAAGCATCTCCCTCTTCCCCTCCATCATCCGACAGAGAAGAGCCAAGCTCCCCTGAGGCATTGGTTTTGTTTACCCAGGTATGAACCACCAACTTCAACCCATCCCGAGGTCAACTGCACTGCTACACTTCCAAAGCTCTTATCCGCAATCAAATTCACACCTGTCTGTTCCTAGACCAAGCTAATTTGACAAAGAGAAGGTACTTCGCGCTCTCAACTTCAAAAGACTCTGTGGACATCATCATCTTTCTGATACTATAGTGAGTGGTTCCCAAGTCCCTCTGGCAATGCATTATCATCTACTCCCTTCACCCTGGCCTATGATGAAATACAAGCAGTGTGTCTGAGCCAAATTCTGGCCATGAATTAAAAACCAAGGGCAAATCAATACACTGAGGCCATCAGCTTCTCTCTCCGAATCCATGCTCATTGGAAAGAAGCCAGCTGACTAACGGAACGTTGGACCTGTATAGCGGGAGATATCGAGCGATTTATGCGAGTTCTCAGCAACCCGGTGAGTCCATGCCCAACGTTTCTGGCGATACATTGCACACCCAGCACTTTCCCCCGGCCCATGATTATACACAACACAATGAGTTCCCTTCTGATATGCTTGGATGACAAAACACTGGACGAATGAGGCCATGAGAACTCATCTGCCCCCTAATTTCCCCTTCCGTATAGCGTTTACTGACCTCAATCAGCACAGGAACATCCACGGCAGCCCCACAGGCTCCACGCTCGGTAGCGGACAGAGGTCCGTTTGCCCTCGCCAACGCCATCATGGACGAGACCGCCAGCAAGGCAGAAGGCTCGGACGATATGGCGATGATGAGCAAGGACACTTTTCTGTTCTGGTGGAACGAGACTGATGACCGCCCCCTCCTTCGGCAACCTGCGCCGCATCATGGTGGCCATGCTCGTGGAATCCGAGAATGTCGAGGACGACACCAGTCGTCACGAGCTCATGCTGTCCCTGCCTGCAGATGCACAGCAGGCCATCGTTGACGAGTTGATGCGTCAGCATCGAGATGTCAAGGCCTACGTAGCCGGTCTGGTTGAGGTCAGCACACTTTTCGCATGCTTCAACACAGGGTGCACGTAAGTCTATCCGACCTCTTGACCGGACTAGTTGTTGGAACAATTCCGTCTGACCGGCGGGCATCTCCCAGCCGACTACGGAACACACACACACAAGTTACATTAACCACACGGGCTCAGGCACTGAAGCTAACTTGATTTCTTTCACCCGCAGTTCTTCCTGCCCACGGCCGGTCCCGGTCCCAGCGCCCGACCTCGAGCAACACAGAAAGAGAGCTTGTCACACCGACCAAAGGCAAATCACGTGGGACCTCCAACAAACCGCAGCTGTTCGGGGAGCACGCCGTGGGCTGCAGAGCGTCCGACGTGTCACGCCCCGGCGCGTGTGACCGACCTACCACTGGAGGACACGGAGGCGGCCGGGGTTCCCAATGGGCCAGGCTGGACGCCAGGCTGAGGAGCACCAAGGCCTCCGGCTCGATCTTGGGCGGAGGAGGCGAAGAAGCGGGGAGGCTGAGGACCGCGGGAACGAGCATCGGGACAGGAGGCGTCCGACGGGCGAGGTGAAGAAGCCCGAGGCCGGAGGCACTGACGTGCGAGACAGGCTGATGCGGCCGATTGCGCGGTGATATATATCTCGATTGCGTCCCAGTCACCGATCTGCGCAAGGGGTATGTCGATGATGACCCAGGGGGAGAGGGAGGCCAGGCCCAGCCAGCACACGACCGAGATCACGGGAGAACTTTGTACGACCACATTCCTTTGCACGCGGGCAGGTTTCACCCTCGCTCTCGGGGACCAGTTCCGGTTCAGCATGGCATTTCGCTATCACTTTGGACCAGACTCAATAGAGATGCAGAAATGTGAAGGTCACAAGACATCCACTTTCATTCAAAACGGCCTTGCCTTAGTTTTCCCGAGAATTGTAATAGACAAACACCAGAAATGTATTACAAGAGAACAGAAAAAAATGTACCCCGAATCCCCAATCCCCGGCCAGCACGCTCCTCTTTGTCGCACCATCGCGAGACACGTCAAGATACATGTCTCTCTCCGATCGCTCCCAAACCCCCATGTCTCACAACATGGCCGGGGAAGAAACGTATGTATGTAGCTTCGGCTGCACGGTCGGATCGCCTGCGTGGCCTCCGGTGTTATCCGTGAATGTGTAAAAAAGAAATTCGATGACGCCGTTTCCCACGTGCCATGGTTATATGATCAATGATATCGATTTTGTGCTCCCTTCCCCAATGCGTTGGGCTGGTTGGCCACGTCTTTCTCCTGTTACTGCGTATGTGATACCGGGTCCTGAAGACCAGCAATGCAATCCAGACAGACTATGCTGACGGAAAATGAAACAAATATAAAATCAATTCTCCAATTTTGTAACGCTCAAGTTGTCGCCATGAGAGGTGTCCATGAAAATTCGCTCCGATTGTCAAGGACGGGTATTTGGCGATGGGCGGCGGCCGCGGCGCAAGCGCAGATCGTCGTTGCCGAGAACGACTCAGACGGGTGGAACAGTCTCTTGTTCCCTCCGAGTTGACTCGCGATCAGCATGTGACCTGAAACTTCGCCCCAGGCCCAGACCGCATGTACCACTCTATTCGCATCCGGATGTGTCATCATCCTCCTCAGACACTGTTCACAGCAGTCGTCGCGTCGCTCTTGGCCTCGGTGCCGGCCTTGCTCTGGGGCTGACGGTCCTCGTAGCCCAGCTCCGTCTTGGTCGCGAGCGCCTCGCGCAGTTTGCTCTCGCCCCGGTGCATCCACACGTTCCAGCCGCTCTGGCTCAGCGGCCACAGCACCTTGTTGTCGAGGCTCTCGATCCACTGGCGCGCCTGGGGCTTGGGCTTGGACGCGATGACGTCCAGCTCCGATGCGATCTGGGCGCAGTACAGTTCCATCGGTAGGTCGTTCACGTCCTGCCCGAACGGGTTCTCAATCTCGCGGCCGATGAACAGCAGGCCCAGGATGATGTAGCCGGCCGCGACGGTGGCGGGGATCGTCACCCAGGAAAGGACACCGACAAGCTGGAATGGGAGGAGGAACACGTAAACCCATGTGATTTGCGAGATGGCAATAGCATAGGCGATGGGCAGAGGGGTGGTGAGGACACGCTCGGTACCCGTGAGGACGTCGTTCAGGGCAGCTAGGTTGTTGACTAGAAACACAGTCAGCGCTATGAACGACATATTCAAGACCACGTCGGCCGGTTAGAAAACGAGTTTCAGCTTACAGGCAAGAGTCTGTTGCATGGGCACCGTCAGCTGCCCACCCTCGATGATATCATCAATGAAGGTGGCCAGATAGCTCAGGATCTCGAGGGGCAGGTTTCCGAGGGGCCGAACAGCTTTCTTGATGGCCTTCCGGGGGTTGCTAGCCGCAAAGGAGACCCCGAGATACTCGCCAGTCGCCCTCAGCTTGTTGTGCTTGGTTGGCATAGCGGTCTCGGGTGTCTCCAAGGTCGCCTGCTGAGCAAACGTGTCGAGGTGGCTGACAAGGTTCTTGAGATCTTCGTGGTCGGTGTAAGGCTCAAACCGCAACTTGTGCTTGAGAGAGACAGCGAATGCGACAAGCAGGTTCATTGCCGTGCTGATTGACCCGGAGCATTAGTAATTGTCAGCCGCGACGGGGAGGAGCGCAAATACTCACAGCTTGGCTAGGATGTCCTTTTCCTTGCTGTCGGGACGCTCCTTGGTGTGCAGCCAGAACACCCGTCCCAGGTTTTGCGATGTCAAGATCAGCTGAGCCCAATACTTTCGGCCTTCCATGTATCGTTCGTATGCACTTGAATTCCGGAAGCTCAAGCCAAGACTGACGACGAAACCGGTCACGGTGAGAAGGACCGACTGGACGCTGACTTTATGGCAATACCTGTGTTAGCATCCCGAGATAGAATCTAGCGAGGTTCATCGGTGTGAACATACGATTGACATCTGTGAGTTTCGTAACGAGTGTTATGCACGACGCCCAACCACCCAGAATGAACAGCGGTATGATCATTTTTGGCAAGATGCTGCCATGCATCTGCATGAACATGGGCCATTTCGAATGCTTGAGGATGTCTCGAGGACCGGTCTAGATATTGTGTGATTAGCAATGGCTCGTCG
Organism: Diaporthe sp. P3_1W; assembly: GCA_037177825.1. Classification (NCBI taxonomy): domain Eukaryota; kingdom Fungi; phylum Ascomycota; class Sordariomycetes; order Diaporthales; family Diaporthaceae; genus Diaporthe; species Diaporthe sp. P3_1W. Next base: position 5,586,888 of record JBAFXB010000004.1, on the reverse strand, counting down.
CAAACCGCGGCGCGCATCTAGAAGCTATGCGACCACCAAGCATCATGCAGCTACTACCATGGCAGCAGCAGCACGTCTGGTGTGAATGAAGCTTACAAAATAATCGTCTAGATCTAAACTTGTATGTTGCCGGCTGAAAGGATTTGGTGTGTTTGCTCTTGATCGCAGTATGGACTCGACCTGCTCCAAAGGAGGTTGTTCGTCGGAAGGCCGGTGAGTCTTATGGGCGACTGTGTCGCCGTTGCCATTGGCAGCGGTGTTGGGAGCGTGGTATTCCCCGCCTTCCGCCATGTTGAGCGAAGTGGGATGGGGATGACTTTGGAACAGTGATGTGCTGTGTGCTTTCAAGCTCTAGAGGAGCTGGACGCCAGGATGTTTAGAAATTAAGAGAACCCCAACGGCAGGAATCAGGTAGGGCCAGCACCACCAGAGGTGAATCTATACGGTGACGAGAAGGATAAGAGCTTTAAATAGCGCAAGAATCAAGGAAAGAGCGTAAGGAGAGGTAAGGAGAGACAGTTCCACAGTTAAAGGAAATCGAGATGCCCTGAACTCGAGAGGTGAATGGTAGTAGTGAGCAATGTCATGCAAAGATGGAGAAAGAAAACCAGCGTGAGCTTGGATGGAGACAAAATAATAATTTGGGACGGGCTGCCGTTCGTGTAATGGAGCCTGGCTGGTCCTTGACCAGTCCCCACACAGACGCAGCTCAGCCATTGAATCATGATCGAGGCTGCCAGAAATGGAAGCACAGGGCCGTGTCAAGGACCAGCCAGGGCCGTGCTAGGGACACTGGCGAGACTGGGCAGATCGGGAGACCCAGTCAGATGAGAGTGAATGTAAGGGTCCACTTCATAACCGGCAGTAGGGGACGGTGGTGGAAGCATTTGAAACAGCAGTTCAATTCGGCTGGCTTGGCCAAGAATAGGGGGCCGCCCCCGGGATTTGGGTGGTAGCCAGTAACTGGAAGGTTGCTTTGTCCGCTGCTTCCCGTGTCCTGCCTGCGTGGCTCAGGAGGATCGGCGACTCAGATACCAGAAGTGGCAATTCGCCCAGGGCGGCAAGCCTCCCGGGGAGGCGGACATTGAAAGTAAATTCGTCAAGTGAATGAATGGTTGGTTGGTGGGTTTGTTGGGCTACCGGTTGCTGGCATCGTATTGCCTTGCATGTACTTCTGTACCACCGGCCTATCAAGCTAGCCAACCTACTTGGCATATGATGTGATGAAGGACAGGAAAAAAAAGTTCGAGCAGGGAGGATTTGACCAAGTGGACTGTCAGCACGGCTCAGGGGTCCAGCTGAAGCTCCAGGCCGGCCTAGCTCGATCCCAAGGGAACTCACTGTAATGAGAAGAGGGACTACCAGAATGATTTGAGGGCGAAAGACTGGTTGGCCCGCCTGCAAGCCATACCACATGGGAGGGGCGGCGCCAGATTCTGCCACTGTTGCGGGTGCCAACGGCTGCAGGGAGCGGGACCTACATTAGCGGGGCCCCTTTGGACGACGGGGAATCGGCCCCAGTGTTCTAGCCTCTGGCCAGTCTGACCATGGCGGAGGTGGATCTCATCAATGCCGGTGGGCATGCCCGCTTTGTGGGCGGGACCCAAGATCGTCCCGTGTGTTTGGTATTTTGGGTTCTAGAATGTCAGAGCCGGAAACTAGACTCGACGGGAGTTCTGCAATGGCAGCTGTCAGAGAAGTGCGGGTTTGCCGTGCCGTGCTTTGTGACTATAACCTAGGCGAGGTCATAGACGAGGCCCCATTTCTGAAGAAGCCTTATTAGATGGAGAGTATGATGAATGGTATGGGCGGTGTGAGGGTGTCCAAGGATGGCCTTGAAGGAACGTTCAGCTGCGGCACAGCTTGCGGGCCCGACACGAAAAGTACGCGCAGGCAGTCATCCTCGACTCCAGTGGGGTTCTCCAGCTGCACCACAGTGGGATATCTGGCGTCAATTGCGGCGAGCCTGAAAGTTATTTGATGTTTGCCAGCCGTCATTCATGCTCTGGCTGCATTCCTTCGCGTTGTTGGTGGTTGTTGGTGGAGGTCGGAAGCCGGCAAAGGAGAGGACGTGCAGCGGCGAGTTGAGTTTGGAGGCGTTGCAGGCTCGCAGGGTGCTAAGGTTCCTGCAGGGCCATGCCGAGCGCGCATGGAATGTTTCAGAGGGCCAAATGTAGACATGCTTCGCTCGGCGAGGCCTAGTCGCGGGCCGCTCGTCGAGCTCGAGGAGCTGGCTTGGCCACATTTGACAGCAGAGGGTGTGCTGACGGGGTGGAGCTTATCCCAGCCTGAGTTGAGTTGCGTGCGGTGCTGTCTGCGATGAGCAGACTGCAGTCAGTGCATCGGAAAGTTTTGATGCAATGCCTGCGATCGTCTCTGCGAAGCTCGGCTCTCCAGATTCTCCAGCAAGGCACAGACTTCTCTGCGGACTGGGCTCTGCTGGGGCTGCTGGACAGTGGAGTAAAAAGAGAGCCATATTTAAACAACGTTGCAGAGGCACACACAGCAGACACCCACTGTCACGCAGACGCCAAGACACTCGTGTGTTGTGCATAGCAGACGCGTCCTCGGGTTTGAGGTGCGTTAAAGGGTACGGGATATGCTTGCCGCACATCTAGAGACGCACCCCTTGTTTGACAGAGTCACTGTCTGGGGGGGAGGGCGTCTAGACCAGGGACACGTCGGACTTGAAACAGCTTCTCGGCTTCAGAGTCGAGTTACGGTAGAGCGATCATGCCTTTTGGTCGAGGTGCAGACGAGGTGCAGCTGAGGTGCAGGTGGCACTGGCATGGCAGGCGAGGGTCATGCAACCAACAGAAAAGCCAGCGAAGCATTGCATATAGATACATGTCTGTTGGTGCGGGACGTGTGTGCTGTTTCCATCGATATGGGTAACAAGTGCTTTGGCCTCGTCAAGACAGCAGACAGTCAGGCAGTGTGAGCGGATGAGGCGCAGATGGATCCACTGTCGCACGATCTGTTCTGGCCGAGTTGAGCTAGGTAGACGACGATCTGGGTATGGGTTTTTCGAGCCTTGTAGCACGAGCCAGACTGCAGGAGCAATTGGGTTGACTGTCGAGATGCACAAGAGACAGAGTGGCTGGATGGAGTGAGACGGACCACAGACAGCGAAGAAGCTCACCAAAAACTGGGTCCAGGCATTCGTGGTGAGTTAGGTAATCAGTCTGACCGTACGACCAAGCAGGTACAGGGAGGCATTCGTGCTTGTACCTCCGTACCTCGGCACTCGCATCCCCTACCCCTGAGTTGGCTTAATCATCACTACTCGGGCAAAAGCAACGGCCAGCAGACGACAGCTCCTTCTCAATGTGGCATCGCCCTACCTGCCCAAACCGCCTGAATCGAGCCGAGTCCAGTTCAAGCCGAGTCGAGTCGAGTCGAGACAAGACAAGCCAGCCAATGTTCCTCGCCGGCCCAGTCGAAGCCAGCACAATCCTCCCTCCACCACAATGCTCTCCGGCATCCTGATCTTCAACCAGAAGGGCGAGAACCTCATCTTCCGCGCCTTTCGCAATGACTGCCGCCCCCGGCTCGCCGATGTCTTCCGCATCCAGGTCATCAGCAACTCCCAGGTGCGCTCGCCCATCCTGACCCTGGGCAGCACCACCTTCAGCCATGTCAAGCACGAGAACATCTACCTGGTCGCCATAACCAAGAGCAACGCCAATGCCGCCCTCGTCTTCGAGTTCCTCTACCGCCTGATCCAGCTCGGCCGCGGATACTTCGGCAAGTTCGACGAGGAGGCCGTCAAGAACAACTTCGTCCTGGTCTACGAGCTGCTCGACGAGATCATCGACTTTGGCTACCCCCAGAACACAGAGACCGACACGCTCAAGATGTACATCACCACCGAGGGCGTCAAGTCGGAGAACAAGTTCGAGGACTCGGCAAAGATCACGATGCAGGCCACCGGCGCCCTGTCCTGGCGCAAGGCCGATGTCAAGTACCGCAAGAACGAGGCCTTTGTCGATGTCATCGAGGACGTCAACCTGCTCATGTCTGCCACCGGCGCCGTCCTGCGTGCCGACGTCACCGGCCAGATCATCATGCGCGCCTACCTGTCCGGCACCCCCGAGTGCAAGTTCGGCCTCAACGACAGGCTGCTCCTCGACAACGACGGCCTGCTGAGCCTCCCCAGCGGCAACAGGATGGGCACCAAGGCGACCAAGGCAGCGGCTGGTAGTGTCACCCTCGAGGATTGCCAGTTCCACCAGTGCGTCAAGCTGGGCAAGTTCGACTCCGATCGCATCATCTCCTTCGTCCCTCCCGACGGCGAGTTCGAGCTCATGCGCTACCGTGCCACCGAGAACATCAACCTGCCCTTCAAGGTCCACGCCATCGTCAACGAGGTGGGAAAGACCAAGGTCGAGTACAGCATTGGCGTCAAGGCCAACTTCGGCACCAAGCTGTTCGCAACCAACGTCGTCGTCCGCATCCCCACGCCCCTGAACACCGCAAGGATCACTGAGAGGTGCACACAAGGAAAGGCCAAGTACGAGCCGGCAGAAAACCACATCGTGTGGAAGATTGGAAGGTTCACGGGACAGAGCGAGTTCGTGCTGAGCGCCGAGGCCGAGCTCACCTCCATGACCAACCAAAAGACCTGGAGCAGGCCGCCGCTGAGCATGAGCTTCAGCCTCCTGATGTTTACGAGCAGCGGGTTATTGGTGAGGTATCTCAAGGTGTTTGAGAAGAGCAACTACAGCAGTGTGAAGTGGGTCAGGTACATGACAAGGGCTGGGAGCTACGAGATCAGGTGAGCCATTACGATATCCTCCGCGACCCAGACATCTACTGACACCCGTAAACCAGATTCTGAATAATACATAGGCTCGTGTAATTTTCGATGTTCTACAGCATGGCGAGGCGTTCTGGGAAAATACAGGGTTGGGCAACCGCTTCCAATGCACACCATAATCATCACCGCGGACGTTGCCAACGGATCAATGTTCAGACCCCTGGCAGCAGGCCAGGGACTTGGAGCCAAATACGGAAGACACTCGCCTGGCGGATTTAGGCTATCAAAGGCGTGTCTAGTGTCCCCAGCTTGGAACTGCCACCCACGCTCGAACGAACTCGGGCCTTGTTTGCTCGGCTTTATCCTGGAGCGTGATACACGGTGCGAGTATCAAGCCAAGGATTCGTCCGAGGCATCTGAGTGCCAAGCCATCGTGGAGATGCCAAGCTGCCTGGGCAAGTCAAAAGGTGCGGTCAGCTTGCAATGACGCGCATCCGAGCCGCCCGGACGTTTATACCGGGGCCACAGCAGGACGGCGCGGGGATATTTTTGTACGGACTCGGGCTTCCCCTGTTGACCGAGCCCGACAAGTGACTTCAATGGCGTGACAGACGGTCGATTTGTACATATCATCTAATTCAAGGACACTTCAGCCGACTGTATCGGTCACCCCATCCGTGAGAAATCCCGGTCTGATCTATGCTTACGAACATGAGATCCCGACTCTCGAAGACTCTGCTTGTACATTATCCCACGCGGCGTATACTCAATACCCACTAAACTTATACAACGCCATGAAGACTATCAAAGCCCACGGTGCTCACAAAATTCAAATAATCAAACATTGGTATCGTCTCCTTTTCCCTGGCGGCTCTCCGCCGCAGCCTCGGCCTTGGTTTCGGCCTCGCCCTGCTTCTGCTTCGCCCTGACATCATTATTCCCCAGCCCCAAGGAAGTAAAGAGGCACAAAGCCGACAAGGCCACCGCAAGGTAAAAGGTTCTGTCGAACGAGACCGCGTACGACTTCACCACGGCCGGCAGATCCTCCGCGGGGACGACCTTGCGGAACGCAGTAGCCCCAGCGGCGATGACAGCCTTCGGGTCGACATGCGGGGCCCTGGAGCGGATCTGAGATGCAAGGCTGTCGTCGAAGATGGTGTTGGCCACGGATATTAGCACCGCGCTGCCCAGACCTTGGATAAAGGTGAGCATCGCCATGGCGACGGCGATCTGGGAGGACGGGAGGACGGTCTGTACAGCGATGAGGGCCTGAGTAGCGAGTAAAGTCAGTAAGTATGGTGGCCGCCGGGGTATATACACTGCGGGAAGAAGTGAGAGAGCGTACCATCTGTATGCCCGCACCACGGCCAACACCAAGTATAATCTGGTATCCAATCCACGTCCCTGTGTTTGTCCCAACCGTCCAGGTCGATATCAGCCCCGCCCCAACACTCGACAAGACGGCCGAGAAGAGGGCCCACGGGAGGTAGTACCCCAGCTTGCTGACCGCGAAGCCGCTCAGCACAGCCGTGATGAGCTGGGAGATGATGCTCGGCAGCATGTGCACGCCGGCCGTGAAGGGCGACGAGCCCTGCACGGACTGGAAGTACAGGGGCAGGAAGTACGACGTGACAAAGGTGCAGCTGAACAGGCACAGGTTGGTCAGGCTGCCCGCGAGCACGACCCTCTCGCGGAACATACGAAGCGGCATCATGGCGTCCTCCCCGCCAACGTGCCACTCCCACGCGACAAACAGCGCGCCCACCACGCCGGCCCCGCAGAACAGCCCGACCACCGTCGCCGAGCCCCACGGGTACGCGCCGCCGCCGCCGTAGTGCAGCGCCAGCAGCAGCATCACGACGGCGGGGACGAGCAGCGCGGTGCCGACGAGGTCGAGGCGCCTCCACAGGCCCGGCCTCGAGACGAAGCTGCGGAAGGGCGGCTTGGGCGCCTGCTCGGGGATGCGCACGGCGGCGAGGGCGGCGGCCGCCACGCCGCCGATGGGGAGGTTGATGTAGAAGCACCAGCGCCACGTCGAGTACTGGGTCAGGGCGCCGCCGATGAGGGGCCCGCCGATGAGGCCGAGCTGGCTGATGCCCATGAGCAGGCCCGTGACGGCGGGGCGGCGGCGCAGGGGGACCAGCGCGGCGATGATGGTCAGGGCGCCGTTGAAGAGGCCCGAGGCGCCGAGGCCCGCGACGGCGCGGCCGCCGATGAGCATGTTGGAGCTGGTGGAGAGGGCGCAGATGAGGGACCCCAGCTCGAAGAGGAGCACCGAGGCGATGTACGTCTGCTTGTTGGGGAGGTAGGTGAAGAGCTTGCCCGTCATGGGCTGGAGGGCCGACATGGCGAGCTGGTACGACGAGACGTACCAGCCTATATCCTGGACGGACCGGAACTCGTTTGTTATGGTCGGCGTGGCCGTGCTGAGGATGCTGTTGTCGAGGAAGATGAGGATGGTGGACAGGTTGAGCGCTGTCATGGCGAGCACCAGCGGCGCGCCCGTGAGATGTCCTGTCCCATCATTGGCGTCTTCACGGGTGGCGTCCTCCGCGTCATTGGCGATGACTGGGGGCACGGATGCTGCGATGGAGGGCACGAGCGAGAGCAGGACAGGCTGGTGTGGGTGTGCGAGGCTTGGTCTCCGGGAGCTTGTTCGGCTGGGCTGTTTCTCTGCCTGGTCCTCTGCCAAGGACGCGCCATCTTGCGATGATGGTGGACTCTTCTTCTCTACATCAGCCATCCTTGGTTCGGCTGCGCTTCCTTTCGTTTCACCCATAGTTGCGATACCCGAGTGGAGAATTTGAAGCTATATTCTAAGCATGGACAGGCGAGACCTGAGCCAAATGGCTCTGGCCACAAATTCAAGACACATTCCATTGAGTATATAAAGAATGCCAACAGTGAACCTGTGTAACTCATTTGTATTGTCGTTGAATGTTTACTCGTTAGGCTGCAGGTCAACATGGCGGATTACGGGCTGGCAAAATCGAATCCCGCTTTACCCCCGACTGTCACACCGACGCCGGTTCACTGCATTCAGTTGGTGCTGACGGTCGTTCGTTGGGTATTTGGCTAAAAGAATAGGCCTTGTTGATATGTAATCCTTCACTCTTTATCAATTCAGGATTCGACATGCAGTGTCAGACGGCAGGACTTGGTCCAGCCGGCGATTATCACAACTCACCGTTTCCGCTTTGGGGTTTCCAAGTCCGCTGCACAATTCCGTGGTCGATCAAAATAGGCAAATGTCCCAAGCCATCTTCGTGCCCATTGAAAAAGGTTGGTGTACTATCTGTGGACTCGCAGAAAGCTTTGATACAAGCTCCACGGATGTCATGTCTTCTTCAAAGTTGGCTTGCTCAGAGAATTGTGTGCTAAAGTTGAAGCAGCATTCGCAGCGGAATATTCTCATTTTCTCTGCCAACTAGCCCGCTATTGAAAAGGCTCTGAAGGAAGCAAGGACAAAGGCATTGTGTGCATTGTGCATGTCCGATCACATGGCAATGTATGGATTAGCAAAGGCTCTACCTGCATCAGGGTTGAGCCTATCTGTTCATACGCAACATCATAAGACATTATCCTCGCACATTATCCTCAAACATCATGAGCTCGTCTATCCTCGCTTCGACCTACCGTGCCATTGGCATCATGGGTTTCTGCATCACCGAGATGGGTGGCGAGACTTGGTCCGACGCTAACGTCCAAGACGGCGAGAACGATCCCCCTGTAACTAACCTCCGGCTCAAGATTGACGTAGACACCTGGGCATGCAAGAAGTGTACTGAGAGGCTAACAACATCTTTCGCTTCATGTTCAACGCTCGAGTCGCAGTAGTACACAAGGGCGAATCGACTGAGCCGCATCACGCTTTGACTGAGAACCAGCGAGGTAAGCTCAAGTCCAAGCTCTTGCATTTGGCCCAGCTCTCGGACGCCGTGCAGCAGCGGGGCGGCATGGACATTGACGACTTCAAAAATCTCCAAAAGCTGCTATGGATCTCTGCTCTCAGCCGTGTGGGAAGCATTGATTTTGATCAGAACCACGGGCCCGCTGAAAATGTTTTCGCATTTAGGAGAAATGGTTGAGGGAGCAGGGGTTGCAGTCTCTGAAGGATATGCCTACCGACAGCAACCGTCCCAACGAGGGCCCGTATGACGCTGATCTTCTAGTTATGCCTTCCTCAGAGGTATTTGCCGCGGCTGTGATCGGATCTGAACTGTGTCTTCAGCTAGACGTGTAAATGAGAAGGATTCTGTTGAGGGTGCTGAGATAAGTAGTCTAGGAATATAATCAGGTTATCAGATTCATGAGTGTGACCATGCACAACAAAGTATTCGGTCTCCAATGTGAACCTGGATGTTGTTTGATTTGTGTCTCGCAATACCTACCTTGCTAGACCTCTTCAGCTCGGGATGAATATCTGTAGATTTAGTTGGGCCAGCTGCAAATGCAACGCAAACCTTATTGTGCACAAGTCATTGATTGTGTTGATCAACGTCAAAGTGAATGTGTTCATCGAAAATCTTCATGCAATTCAAAGCTCTGAATACTTAGCGATCATGGTCGCTGCATCTCGCAACGCCATGTATGAGCTAAAGAAAAGACGCGGTCTTGCGCCGGAAGAGCCGCGTTGTCCGGAATGCCTCAGCGGACTTTGCTTTGCTAATGAATGCGGAGATTCGTACAGACCAAATCGGAGGGTACACAGATACCTAGTCACGTGACCTGCAATTGTACGCCTGCAACCACCAGCGCCCTGCGCAGCCTCCATCGTCACTAAACTCAACACAACCACCCTTCGTCAACGCCAAGTCAAATTGACTAACTTCTCGTCGGAATCAATCGAATTGGCATCAGAAACAACATTTAATCGCTCAGATTTCGTTTTTCTGGTGTTGCAGCGATGGCGCAGATCCCTGATTACTCTGGTCTTGAGGTGCAATGGCAGGGCGATTGTAACTGATTGCTGAGGACGTTGTCGGCGGCAACGACGGCGAGGAGAGCACTCAAGAGGGTTCAATGAGTGTAATTGATCGATTTACAACCTTAGAGAGTGCCAAAAAAGCTGCTTGTGATGAGGGTGACGGTGATATCGTTGCTAAAGTTAATCTAGCACTGCCCTATACTAATTTGGTGGCAGGGCACTAATTGCACGCTAGCTGCAGTATGTATCTGTGTACCCTCCGTTTTGATCTGTACGAATCTCCGCATTCTTGCTAATAATCGAAAGCAGTCAGCTGTTGCGCGGTGGTGATTCTCGTATTCGGGAGAAAGAGCATCCATGGACGTCCCAGTTCTGTGTCAGCTTACGCTCGGATGCGCTGGAACAACGAACGAAATCCTAGGCAGACAAAGGATCGGATTACATCACCCACCACTTGCACAGGCCGGCCAACTCCGGCGGCCTTCGGATGCTATATCTCTGGCCAAATCCGCTTTCGTCCCCGGCGACCACGTCCAAACTTTCTCGTTCGAGCCCACAGCCCGTACGCCGTCGAGTGGATTTCGCAACCTTACTCGTGCTTCCTATCACAGCACAATCCCAATCCCGACTGAAGCAAGCGCCCCGACAGTGAACCTTGGAATCCACCCGCGTACAACTCAAAGCACGCACCCGCCGCCGCCACCGACAAATGCAACCGTCACCGGCCCGGGTGGCCAAGGCCGGCGGTGGCACACCGGCGCCGTACGGGCATGCCTGCACGAATTGTGTCAGGGCCAAGTGCAAATGCATGTACGGCGATCATGCCGGCGCATGCGAGAGGTGAGATTCTACTACCGTGATAGTGTTGATCACTTGGCCCTTGTCTTGGACTGCAACATGTAGAACCCCGATAGACAGACCCTCAGTACAACCAATTCCGAGCGTTCCTTATTACTTCCATGCCTCTAATCCCGACGCATTTGCTTCCACACCCTGTCTGTTTACTTCGTTCACTCACCCGATTCTAGGTGTTTTCGTTTGCAGAAGGACTGCCAGCCATCAGTGCCGAATCGCAAACGGAGTCAGAAGAAGGTACCAGGGTCGAGGACAGCTCACCTAGAGGAGAAGCTCGACGACCTGGTCTCCCTCATACGGTCCCAAACAGCCGTGAAGGGGCCAAATGAATCACCACCAGTCCCGACCCCGGGGTCGCTGGGGCAGTCAGCATCCGACGGCACTGCTCTTCCCTCCCTCTCATCAGACTCAAGCCCCAACACCGTCAACACGTCGGTCCCGAGCTGCCGCGTGTGGGGCGGCAAGACGAACCCCCCCAGCGGCGGCGGCGGCACCGCTGACTCGGAACTCGACTACTACGTCCCCGAGAACGAGGCCCAGGAGCGCCTCGACCTCTTCCGGCGCGACTACCCGCAGTTCGGCCCGGTGGTATACATCCCGCCGAGTGTGACGGCAAAGGAGCTCCACCAGACTCGCCCGCTGCTGTGGATCTCCATCATGGCCTGTACGACCCGCTCTACGAAAGAGTCACATGTTATTGGGGACAAGGTGCGGCATATTGTCTCGGAAAGGGTGGTACGGCAGTACGAGAGGAGTCTGGACTTGCTGCAAGGCTTGTTGGTCTTTTTATGTTGGTAAGTCGCTCCATATCTTCTATGCACTCTACATTGTGTTGCTGGTTTGCACATCAGTATCCCTCATCATCCTGTGTGGTTTCCTATGTGGTCTTCTATGCATGTCATCTTCGCTTTGAGTCGATGGCTTTGCAGGGCTTTCATGTTCAGTCAGACTTCTCTCTACTTCAGACCCGGCCTCGTCAGGGTCATTCGCAGCCAACGCTGATTCTAATATTTGGCCAAAACATAGGCCACATTCCCATAAGAAGGAGAACCCGTTTATATCGATCTGGACCGGTATTGGAGTTGCAATAGCTCACGACCTTGGTCTTACGGCTACCAAGACTGAAACAGCTTTCACTTTCATGAAAAAGTTTGCATTTCACGGAATGAAACAACAACCGCCGACTAAAGAACGCACAATGGAAGCCAGAAGGACATTACTGGCGCTGTATGTCTGGTGCAATACGTAAGTATACTTTCGAGCATCTCCCTCGTGCAAATCAATACGTCACTATGATGAGTGTGCTGTGATTGGCTCTGATAGTGAGTTGACATGAACAACAGGGCATCACAAATGCTGCGGAGAGATCACAACCTTCGCTGGACACCGCACATGGAGGAAAGCCTCCGGTTATTCATGGACCAGCCTGAGTGTGAAGGGGATAAGATCCTTGCCACACAAGTGCGCTGTGCTCTCATCGCGGAGCAAATGAATGATTTCCTAATACAACAGTCTCTGAGCGGAGCGAGTGAGACATCACCATATTTCATAAAGGCTCTCGACGGGCAATTGCAAGAGATTTGGAGGACCCTGCCGGAATTAAGGGGCACATATGCTGGTAAGTTTCTTGAATAGTCCTTGACTTTTACGTCGTTCATTGCTAGTAAATGACTAACCACGCCTCCTCTCAGACACGGTGCTGCTCCACATGTACGCCTCAGAGGTCATCGTCAACGAGCTCGCCCTGCACCTACCGCCCTCGACGGCGCACAACGACGTCATGTTCCGCCTGGACCGGCTGCAGAAGTGCCTCAAGGCCATCGAGAACTGGTTCGACACGTACGAGCGCACGCCGGCGTCCATGGCGCTGGGCGGGACGTTCCACCTCTTCGTGCAGATGGTCACGGGCCTGGTGACGTGCATCAAGCTGAGCAAGCTCGAGGACTTCCCGGCGTGGGACGCGGCCGAGGTGCGGCGGCGGCTCAACATCTTTGCGCTCTTCGACCGCATCGCGGCGCGCATGGAGACCATCAGGACGGCGGCCGGGATCCAGGAGGACGACGAGCGCGAGGAGAGCATCTGGGCCAAGTCTGCCAAGGTCATGGGGCTCATGAAGGCCGGCGTGCAGGCCGACTGGGCGAGCAGCGGCGGCGGCGGCGGCGAGCCTCCTGACCCGGCGGTGGCTGGGGCGCATGCCCTTGATAACAGGCTGGCCTTGACCGCGGGCGGCGACGGGGTGATGGGTGCTGCGAACCTGCAGATGAACCAGGATGCCCTCACTGGGGAATATGTGCACAATTTCGGGGACGACCCGTGGCTGTCTGCGATGTTTATTCCGTGGGACGCGATGAATTTCTAGCGGCGATGCAGCGGTCGCCGGCGTGGGAGCACTCCAGGCCAGCGTAGATAGTACATCTGAAGCTCTCCACTATCCCTCAACTCGGGACTGACTGTATTGTAATGTATAAAAGGAACCAGACTTCTTCAATCTTCCCCGTCAGCTTGAACCTTGGCGCATCTTCAATTGATGATTTACTCGATATGATGAAATAAAGACGCCAATACTGGACAGACCTGTTATCATAACGTAAGGTCAATTATTGTTTTCCCGGCTGAAAGTTAGCTGACCAAAACAGTTCCAGTTTGCCTGACGTTTACAATACACACGTAAAGAAACAGCGTTATGATGAATTGCATGCATGGGTGGGGTTCAGCTAAATGGAGGAGGTGGTGTTGGAAAGGATGAGACCAGGCACATGGGATTAAGGCGAGATGTGATGATACAAGTCACCTCTAGTTGAATCCACTATTCATGTCTGTCTGATTGCTAGTCATATCTCGAATATAACTCGACTCTGCGTGTATATACTTCTTGGGATGCGGTCTCTAGTGGTCCAGCGACTGAAAAAAAAAAAATGGAGACGGAGATAAGGAAATTTTGAGTGCTAAACCGAATTGGTCGGACCAGCACTCTGCCACCTCGACTCTTATCAACGGCTGAACTCGTTCGCAAACACATACCTTCAACCTATCTCGGCCTCAGACACGATGGATCCAACCACGGTCCAAGTCATCTCCAGCCTTCTCGGCTGGACATACATGGTCTGCTGGGCCGGCTCGTTCTACCCCCAGCCCATCCTCAACATCCGCCGCAAGACGACGCTGGGCTTCTCCATCGACTTCGCCTTCCTCAACATCCTCGGCATGGCCTCTTATGCCACCTACAACATCGCCCTGTATTCATGGCCGACCGTACGACGCGAGTATGCAGAGCGCTACCCCAGCCACCCGGAGCCAACGGTCCAGCTCAACGACATCGTGTACGCGTCCCACGGCGCGATCCTTGCGACGATCATCTATTCTCAGTTCTACCCTGCGCTTTGGGGGTTCACGCCGATCAAGGGCCTAAGGCTAAGCCGCGTTGGCCTCGGCCTGTTCTGGTGCTGCAATGCTGCTATCCTGCTGGCGGTCCTCGCTGTTCTTGTCAAGCCGGACTCCATGAGCTGGTCGTGGCTAGATGTTGTGAGTCATAGATGATGCCCTGGGAGCTGCGTCTTTCATCTGCAAATCTGCAGCCACGACGGTGGCCCCCAGCTTCACCGGATGCACTTGATATTCGAGCTTGTACACTAAGACCTATCACCCCATCCGCAGATATTTGTCCTGGGGAATGTCAAGTCCTTTCTCACCTTGGTGAAGTACGCTCCACAGGCCGTGCTGAACTTCCAACGCAAGTCGACCGTGGGCATGAGCATTCTACAGTTCAGCATGGACCTCGCGGGAGGGATCCTGTCTCTGGCGCAGCTGTTTCTGGACTCGGCCAGCTCTGGGAACTGGGCAGCCGTGTCGTCGAATCCGGCCAAATTTGTGCTGGGCAACATCACAGTTCTCTTCGATCTTGTCTTCTTCTACCAGCACATGGTTCTCTACCGAGGGTCGCGGAAAGAGTCTTCAACTGGTCGCGAGGATGATGAAACTGACCCACTGCTGCCTACCCCGCGATAATGGCCCTCGGGAGTCAGTCGAGGCGGGACGTGGCTGATGTACGAGAGGATGAGAGGGGACAAGACAACACCTCAGATGTTCCAAATCTTTTGCCCAGCAAGTAGACCAAGTGCCGTCATGCCTTGGCGGACATAACTAAACCAATGCAGTCCATAACCATGGTGCGCGAGGGGGGTGGTGCTTAAGTGGGTACATGGACTTATCATGCATATGATGATTGTGATGCAACTAAACCCTTCGAGTACATGTTGTCCCATCCACCCCGCACAGCTTGCGCGACCTGCTGAATACACCCAATCGCTAATTCCAACGACACCAAGTCTCATCGTGACCCACACCACAATGAACAGGCTCAAAGATCTTGTTTCTCCAGCCGTTGTTTTATTCTTGGCGAATCTGGAATTTCTGATAGTCGTGATTATCTTGTCGCTCTTGGTCTGGTTGATCCCGCAAAGTTACCGGCGGCACAAAGAGCGGGAACGACAGTGTTCCCTACGACTCACGCAGCAACTACAGCTGAGACCAAGGCCGAGGCAAAAGCGACAGCCACAGATCGAATATTTCAGGCACCAAGGACCAAGACCGCCATCATCTGAACAGCTCAATTTTGATCCCGCGCTCTGCGAGAATTGCCGTAGATTCTTCTGTCTACCTGGCTCAGATCTACCACAAAGCGTAACACACAGCGAGACGTTGTCAGTGCTACGCCAGAATGCCATGAATGGGTGCTCTGTGTGCGCCCTGATCAATCGGAACTTCAAGGATCGGCCTGTTGCGGCGGATGAACCAGTGACCTTGACCATTGAAAACTGGTGGATTAGCTGGCACCTCTCTTCGCCCTATATAGATATTTGGGTTAAACCTGTGACGGACGGCACGAGTAAGAATATCCCCTCTCTCGATCTCTCTAGTTGTGCCGAACATGTAACGAACGCTGCTGACTGTTGCAGACCGTATTACGCCTCTTGATGCTTGGACCCGGATGCGGGGGTCCCTCAACGAAACTAACGACTCTGACATGAGTAGACACCTTGCCCGCCAGTGGCATTCCAACTGCAAGTCAAATCATTCTCAATGCGGCCGTAGCCAGACGTCAAGCTCACGGAAATGGCGACCAACCCGGCTCATCTCGTTCAGTGCATCTCCTCGACGGGGAACAGATGTCGTCCATCTGGTTGATGGAGCTTCTCTGCCGGACGAAGCCGAGTACGTGGCGTTGAGTCACTGCTGGGGGAAAGTAAATCTTATTCGTCTGCTATCCTCTACAGAAGCTGAGATCCGTGCCGGATATCCAATAAGCCAGCTCCCGAAGACGTTTCGAGAGGCAATTCAAGTTTGCAGATGGCTTGATCACAGATACATCTGGATTGACTCACTTTGCATCATCCAAGATTCTTCTAAAGATTGGGAAACACAATCAAAAATGATGAAGTTTGTCTACAGCCAAGGAGCCCTCACGATCGCAGCCGCCAACGCCTCAGACTCTACCAAGGGTCTGTTCACGGAGAGAGATCCCAACAGCATCATACCACCTATTGTACCTTGTAGTTGGCCATATACGTTGGGAGGACGTCCCCAGACCTGTTGCGTGATAGACATGCATCTTCGCACCGAAAACATCGAATATTCAAATCTGGCCAGCCGCGGGTGGGCAGTGCAAGAGAGTGTACTATCACCGAGATTATTGACCTTTGGAAAGACTCAGATGTTCTACCAGTGCCTTGAGGACGAATTTTGCGAATCCTTTCCGCTTGGCGTCCCTGATTCAATGATACCAACCGAGACGCTTCGATTTCATAACATGCAAACCGAACCCCAGGAGGCTTGGGGCAGTATTGTCAATGCGTATTCCACCGCGGAACTCACCAATGATTCCGACAGGTTTATAGCTATAGCTGGTGCTGCGGAGGCAATGCAGGAAAGGCTGTGCGATCGATACCTGGCAGGCCTATGGGAGGGCAACCTGCTCGCGGAGCTCTTGTGGTCGGCTCCAGAAGCCAACAAGCCTCGTCCCAACCCTTGTATTGCGCCGAAGTGGTCATGGCTATCCACGAGCAGCGCTGTGAGGCTCACGACACTGCCGGTGGATCAACCGCAATATATCCGGAAACACTTAGCCACAGTCGTGAGCACGGCTGTAGATTTACTGGACCCATCATATGCCACGGGCAACATCCATCCTGGCGCGATGCTTCACCTCAGAGGCCTTCTCAAGCCCGCCGAGTGGGATGTTGTAGCCGAGTATGGCGCCGATGACTTTCGAAGATATCAAGTCACCTGCGACGGGTGTCACGAATTTCGCCAGAGTCTGACCGGTTGGATGGATCAACCAAAGAGGGGACTTCCGCAATTACGGACCCAAGTCGACGCGCGTCCCGGCCTGGACCTGACTCTTCTCGACATCAGCCTTTTACCCATTGCCATTTTTGAGGGGAGTTGGGGTGGTCCCGACCACGTCCAAGGTCTGGTCTTGACTCCCAAGAACGCCGCTGCGGGAATCTACGAACGTGTAGCTCATTTCCGAGCAAGTGGTACCCTCGCGGCGTATCTGTTCTTGGAAAATTTGTCAGGGAACCGAGGTCGGGGTGCTTTGCAGACGTCGTCTGGGAGGAGAGAAGTATTGGGCCCAAAGGGCCGAGTGGAAGGATTTGCGTTCAATGGGACAAGGAGGTGGACCAAAATTCAGGAGAGAGACATCATCCTTGTGTGACATATGAGATGTTCAAATTTTCGAATATTGTTTCGTCTCTCCCTCTCCCTACCAACTAGGACGACTATCGCCACTATTTGCGTACATGCGCTTGTGCCCATCAACAAACTCCATCATAAACAAATTTTCAGAAAATATCGCGTAAATGTAAGGACGCCGATAGTCTTCCAATTATCGATAGGTGGCTTATTCTCCCGTTCGTATTATATATCAAGCTTTCACTGCCGGGAATAGTTCATCACTTATCCTACCTCAATTCAAACTCTACAACCCGTGATCTCCCATTCTTGACAAGCTCAGCAGCCTCGCCGTGAACCATGCCGTGGACCTTGCCCTCTCCGACATAGAGAAAATGGTCGCCCTGCTTCCGGAGGAGCGCGATGCTTCTATACCCTTTCAGAACACACGCGAGATCTCCGACGGCTGTCTCCCATGATCCGAAACCGAAGTAGCCGCTTGCTGTTCGGAAGATTATACCACTGCCTAGTCGTCCCACTTTGCGCTGCTTTCGAGTTATCCCCATCTGCTGGCAATGTCGCTAACACCCATGCCCAACACCCACATACCGAACACCCACACGCCCAACACCCACACACCCACGCACCCAACACCCAAATACCCAATACCTAATACCCATATACCCAATACCCATATACCCAATTCACAGACCCAACATTTAAATATCCAGTTTTTACACCTAATACTTGTATAATTACTGCAGATTAGGCATATGAATTGGGCGTGGGGGTGGGTGGCTATGGGCGGCCGTGCGAATTGGGGTGTACCTAGGTAGGGAGGGTGGGCTGCAAGTACCGGTGTACCATCCGTTTTGACCGGTGCGAATATCCGCTCTTATGGCAATTGGCGGCCTGTTAACCCATCCTCGGATTTCTGGGCCAACTATCTTTTCAAGGATATTGCCGGCTGGGTACCATTCATGTGGAGAAAGGTTAACGTTGTGGTCCAGCAGCAGTGGTGGCTGTCACAGCCTGAGAGGTTCCGCAGGGATGGTCAACAAAAGCTGTATCTTGCTCTTTCAGAGCCACATCGATTACTCTTCGAACTCATCCTTGGACACTGTTCCAACCCTTCCATTTGCAACTTATCAGGTTCTCCTACTTGTCTTTCCTGGACTGAATTCATCTTTGGCTCATTTACAAGCTTGTGTCATATTTAAGTGGATAAGACTTGCTGGTTCAATGGCAGCACCCAGTTTTAACAGGCATGCTCCGATAATTTCGATTTTGGTCGCCTGTTCGCACCGGGATGACACAAGGTTAGCAAGGCTCCTAATTTTAGCTTATGAAACTGTGCAGGAGATGTGCTAAGCCAAGTCACGTAGGTATCGGTCAACTACGTAACATCTCAATCTCTCATACATCGGCAACCGCAAATCATGTTCAACCCGGCGGACTCAGAAGGAAAGCTGAATTCACAAAGCCGTAGTGAGACATGACACGGAGATGACCAATCATCAGCAATAATTTCAGCCTCGGCGCTAATCGCGAAGAGTTTTCGGGCTGAAAACTTGTCCGATTCCTGAAATATCTTTTATTCCGTGGTAGATATGGAAGCTCGCGACTTTTCATTCACTGGAAAGTACACGACTAGCGAATCCCTCCCTGGCACCCTGGATATTTATCAACCCATCAGCCTATCTCCGAACAGACTGCGCGCCGTTTGACTATGAGTATTTATACGATCCTAGATCCGTTAAAGCGGCAGATCCGCCTGCTCAGAGTCCTCTCGGACGGAGATGCTCCAGATCCCGAACAAAACTCATCGCTGGTCCGCTGTGATCTTAGTGTTCACAGCCTAGAGCAAGGAAGTCTATCCTCATACACGGCCCTGTCATATGTTTGGGGGCCACCATCAACTATGTCAGGCTCAGAAGCTGACACACTCGTGGTGAACGGCGAGGCTATACCGGCTCGGAAGAATCTGCTCTCGGCGCTTCGAGTGTTCCGAACACGGAAAGACACCACGTATCTCTGGGTGGACGCGGTCTGCATCAACCAGGATGATCTCGAGGAGAAGATGACCCAGATCAAGCTGATGGGGGATATCTACAGTCTCGCGGAGAGGACCGTGATATGGCTCGGCCCGGCGGGAGACAACAGTGATGTCGCTATGGATGCTGTGTGCGACTTGGAGGAGAGAGACGTCGAGTCGCCTCGGTATGAGGAGAGGAGGGCTGTTTGGAAGGCTATCAGATTATTGCTTCAGCGCTCCTGGTGTGAGTACATCCTCTCCTCGTGATCTGCTACCTCAACCCGTCTGTGAGGATTCCCGAGACACCTTCAATTTTGGGCGGTATTATCCTAAATACTCACACGATCGCCAACCAGAAGCATGGCTTCTTCTACTTGAGTACGTATATCGCTGATAACCTGTTGGGTGTAGGGACTAGGGTCTGGATCCTACAGGAGGCCTTCCTGTCCCAGAATCCAATCGCCCGATGTGGCGACAAGGACATCCCCTTCGAGTGCTTCGTGAAGCTCAAGGAGCTGACCGATGCATCGTACTGGAAGGAGCAAGAAAAGTGGCAGGACAACATGCTGTTCCAGAGCGTGCCGTTCACATCGTGTCTCACAAACTGGAAGATCACAAAGAGCCAGCTGGCTCAAGGGGGTGACTCGCCATTCTCGTGGGTCACGACAACAAGTACGAACTTGGAGTGCACTGTGCCTCATGACAAGATCTACGGCGTCCTGGGGATGTGTTTTCCCGAGGACCGGGCCGCCATCAAACCCGACTACAACAGGCCGCTGCGTGATGTGGTTATAGACGTCGTGCTGCGCTCACTCAAATCATCGGGCCTCTTATTCCTCAGCTTCGTCCAACCGGACGAGAACAAAAAGCTCGACCTGCCGTCCTGGGTGCCCGACCTCACGGCTCTGGACAGCACCCAGCGCCTGCCCACCGCCATGGAGGCCCGACACAATTTCAAAGCCTTCTTGGACCCCACAGACCCGGCATGGGCGACCATGTTCGGGAACTCAAAGCTCGTCCCCGAAGTGGCGGAGCTGACTTGCGATTGGAACGAGGAGCGGGACGTGTTCTCTCTCTATGGCTGCCTGTGCGACGTCATAACAAAAGCTGAACCTATGCCTTTCATTCCCGAGTACAAGGGATACGACGCTGCCGTGGCAGCAGAGGTCAAGAGAACGCGTGTAAGTCTCACGGTTGACACTTATCGGAAGTGGGAGGCCCTCGCGCTGCCCGCCATAACAACGGCATCCGATCCAGACTCTGACGCCTACGCGGGGCTACCCGGAGGCCGGAGGGCCGCCTTCTGGCGTACACTCAGCTGCGACAGTCTGGTGTTTGGCGAGCGGCCCCTCCCGGATGACTTCGAAGAGCGCTTCGAGGCGCTCCTGGGCCGGCGGGCGCCGCCAGGAGCGGACGAGCAGACGGTGCGTGAGCCGATGCGCAACGACTGGGTCAGGGCGTACGGGCTTCCCGCGGTGGCCAAGTGCGTGAACAAGTCATTTGTCCTCACCTCCCTCGGGCGTGTGGGCCTGGCGGTCCGGGGCGCGCAGGAGGGCGACTTCGTGATCATCGCGCGCGGCGGCAGGGTGCCGTACGTGATCCGCAGGCTCTCGGAGGGGTCCTTCAGGTTCGTGGGCGAGGTCTATCTCCACGGGGTCATGGATGGCGAGGCTGTGACGGAGGCGGCCCGGCAGGGGTGGAACATGATCCGTTTTCCGCTCCGGTGAAGCATGCGAGACCGGGAAAGACAAGAGCACGAAGGGCGAGACAACGGCACAGGGAGACTAGCTGATAAAGAAGTCATGCGAGAAGAAGTACCTGGATTGAGGCACTGCTTGGTTACGGCCCGAGCCCTCACAAGTTGATGCTCATCTATTTTCGCCACTCTCAATGCCCACCCAGTTGGCTCACGCGACTGACTATCACAAAGTGTGCCAGGTCTTCTCAACATCAGATCTGGGCGATTCATCATGCGGCAGCTTTGCAACCCCTTGTGATGCTTGGAAACGAGCGGGCACTTCTTAGGGCTAGGTCTAAGCGTTCGCCAAAAGCGCTGAACCCGAGTTTAGTTGAATAGTTCAAGAACGGCGCTTGTCTTTGGGGGCAGCTACCACGGAGTGGCTCAAAATACACTAAACACATTCATATAAAATGCCATTTTGCTTTCCGTCATTCATTCTCCGTACAATAATGCAACGCACGCACGGGACTCAACACGAAAGTAACAAGAGGTTGTCCGCACTGGGGGGGAGGGATTAAATTTGGTGGCTTCTTGCCAGCAGCCGGAGCCGCCAATGATGAATAAGGGGCACAACGCCCGGTCTTTCATCGGGACTAGATCCCGAAGGGTATGGCAGGCACAAGCAGGCCATCCCAAAAAAGGAAGACAGACTGAGGCGGCAGTGAGTTTCGCGAGAAGTTCGCTGACCAGGTGATGAAGGCAGCTGGGCTGGTGGGGAGACAGCGCAAGCATACCAAGTGGCATGAAGCGTCCTTAAATTGACGGGTGATCTACACGGTCACTATGTCAAACAGGTCTCATGGCGCACACTGCTAAGATCCAGAATGACCACCTGGATCTATCTGGACATCAACTACATCTTATAAGTATTTAACACTTCCTTGAAAATGTTGAACCCGAGAGTAGCACAAACCATATGAGTTGTACTACCAGGATTTCTTGAATCGAGTGGTCCTTGGCTGGGTGTTCTGTGCTCGTACCATGCAATGGGTAAAGAGTCAGCCTTCTTGTCATTGCATTTGCGAGGTATGTTAAGAACATCAACGACAATCTGCCGGCGAGTGTCTGAAAACAATTCATGACGTTCCGGTGTGTAATAGCTTCGCGGAGTGCCAACTGTCACATTTAGGCCCAGCACCCGGTGGCTTGAGGTCATTTTGAACACTTCAAGTCTCCAGCTGTTCACGTCTGAGTTCCTTTGAAGTAGCCTATGACTATCCGAGGCACGACATTCCGCTCCTGTCTGAGAGAAAAACATGGATCTACAAAGCTTAACGCAACATAAAACAGTCGCCGTACACAGAGTAGCTCGTATAGTTTCCAAGGCCGATGCAGGAGTAATTGCTTCCGGACACCTCGTGAGGTACAGGTCATATTGCCAATAATGGCTCGACTCGAAGCCTGAATGGCCCCGCAAAGTCCCACTCATGTAACCTGGGGCGTTTTGCGGTGAGAGCCGGTGAGCAGCACAGTGCACTATCTACTTGGCCTGCTCCAAGGCCCAATACATTTTTCACTGTGATCTTGAAGCACTCGAAGAATCGCGGAACAAAGGTATCTTCGGTTTTGGTCAAAAAGGCTCACTCACCCAGCGCTCCTGGAGCTCAAGCTCACAGCGGATCCCAGGAGTGGACAGCCCGGTCTTGACCGACGGCAACGGTTGCTGGGCGTACCCGGAAGCGCGGTAAAAAATCATGTTCTGGGCCCAACAGCTAAGCTTTTCGCTGATCTGCTGATCCCTTACTGCAGATGAGAAATGCTTAAAAAGCGATTGCTTGTTTGGCAGGGCCTGCTCGGGGGCCAAGGCGGACGCGCATGGGCGACCCGGCCAGAAGGACCCATTTTCCGAATGCAGCATCCCGAGGGCTCGTCAGCGGTGCGGCTCACGGATATGAGAGGCGAGAAAGAAACAAGCAAGGAAATCAAAAAGGCATTGGTTCAGGGAACCGGGAAGGCGGGCAATTTATCCAGATATTAAACGTGCGCCCGCTAGCAGACGGGAAGCGCAGGTTCTCGAGCTGGTTCCGCGGGCTAGCCTGGCAGTACTGCGAGACCTGTTCTATGTTTTGATGAAGCGGCTGAGAAACAGCATCCTCCTCGGCCATGCACTGCTACCATCATCAGGATGACGACCAAGACCACAATTCTTTTCTTCGCATGTCGTGGAACAGAGAATCCCACATCCCACATCCGCATGCAGTGACGGTCCGGAACAAAAGCCCACAAGATCCGATTGACACCCCTGCCCCGAGACAACGCAATGTTACTGCGGGCAGCTCCACGGCACACCCCACACTGCTGGCCATGATCTGACGCTTTCCCATCAGGGACATTCAGGAACGTGGGGCTCCGAGATTAAGCTCACGCGCAAGGCCTGTCACCCCGATGGTGCGAGATGCCAAGGGGCGGGCCTGGATGGCCGTTTGGTTGGCGGAAGTATCGATCCTTTCCGTCTTGGGCCAGAATGCCTGCAGTCGCCTCCCGGGACTGGGGTACCCTTGGGGGCGAGCCCAATATGTCTAAGTTCGACGTCGTCGTGGTCTCCCACAACACCGCGCGAGTCGACGGCGGCGAGGGATCTTGCTGGGTGTCAGCTGTTGCTACCCTGAGCAATTGTGTGATGTGATCACGAGGGAGCCATGAGTTTCGCTCCCCCTGCCGTGCCTGGATGGCTTCCTTGGTCCTCGGTCCCCACTCGGGACGCGCTGCCTAAATGCCTAGCCCGGGGGCCGGGTGCGGACAGCATCTCCCCCATCCGCCGCGCTTCACACAGGCATGTGTCGCTCAAAGAAGGGTGCAACGTGCCCGGAGGAAATGGGGCGCCGTCCGAGCCCAAGGGGCGGTGGTCCAGACGTGAACGTTCGATATTAACCACCAGAGGCCGTCTTCCCGCCTATCCGACACAGAGCGGGGCGTGACTGTCGTGCGAGACATGCTTCTTCATAAAAGGACGACCACCGCGATCCCAAGCTGTCGATAGAAGCCCATCTCCAGCCACACCTCTCACCCCGATCGACAACACAACCTCGACTGGCACTAAAAGGTAAAATGGCCGTCAAACAAGTTCTTCTCGCCGCTGCCCTGGCCAGCGTGGCTCTGGCTGCCCCCGTCGAGGAGCGACAGAACTGCGGCAGCGTGTAGTAAGTCTACCTCACACCTGGCCTCCGAGACTCGGGTCGGTGATACTGACATCGCCGGTCAGCGCTCAGTGTGGCGGAATCGGCTGGTCGGGAGCGACCTGCTGCGCGTCTGGGTCGGCCTGCAACAAGGTCAACGATTATTACTCCCAGTGCCTGCCCGGATCGGCTGCGAGCAGCTCTACCGCCGCCACGACGTCCAAGGCCACCACCACCGCGGCCCCATCGTCGACAACCTCCAAGGTTACAACCAGCGCGACCACCTCCAAGGCGAGCACCACCAGCGCAGGCTCCGCGACCACCTCGTCCAAGCCGTCCACCACGATCTCTGGAGGTGCCGGCACCACCGCCTCGTACAGCGGCAACCCCTTCGTCGGCGTCAACCAGTGGGCCAACTCGTACTATGCCTCTGAGGTCTCGTCCTTGGCCATCCCAAGCCTGTCAGCTGCCCAGGCCACCAAGGCCGCCGCCGTTGCCAAGGTGCCCAGCTTCCAATGGCTGTGAGTCTTTGCCCTCTGCTTCCTGATCTGATCCCGGTCCGTGTGCTGACTCCCCGAAAGCGACACCGCCGACAAGGTCGACACCCTGATGGCAAGCACCCTTGCCGACATCCGCGCCGCAAACAAGGGCGCCACCACCCCGTACGCCGGCCTGTTTGTCGTGTACGACCTCCCCGACCGTGACTGCGCGGCCGCCGCCTCCAACGGCGAGTTGAGCTACGCCAACGGCGGCGCCGCCAAGTACCAGGCGTATATCGACTCGATCCGCGCGCAGCTCATCGCCTACTCGGATGTCCGGGTTCTGCTTGTCATCGAGCCCGACTCGCTTGCCAACCTGGTGACGAACCTCAACGTGGCCAAGTGCGCCAATGCCCATGACAACTACCTGCTGTCCACGCAGTACGCCCTCAAGCAGCTCAACCTGCCCAACGTCGCCGCCTATATGGATGCAGGCCACGCCGGTTGGCTGGGATGGGCGGCCAACTTGCAGCCTGCCGCCGACCTGTTCTCCAAGGTGTACAAGGACGCCGGCTCCCCAGCTGCCGTGCGTGGGTTGGCGACGAATGTAGCCAACTACAACGCCTGGAGCGTCGCCACCGCGCCGTCTTACACCCAAGGTGAGTCTTCGGTGGACAAGTGAGATTTGACATTAGAGAGCGGGACACTGACATCTCCCCCAGGTAACGCCAACTACGACGAGTCGCACTACGTCCAGGCCATCTACCCCCTCCTCAAGGCCGGGGGCTTCGACGCGCACTTCATCACCGACCAGGGACGCTCCGGCAAGCAGCCCACGGGCCAGGCGGCATGGGGAGACTGGTGCAACGCCTTGTAAGTATTCAACCACACAAGACAATAGGTGGGAATAGGTGACTAACAGAGACGCCCAGGGGAACTGGTTTCGGTCTCCGCCCCTCCTCCAACACTGGCCTCGACATCGAGGATGCCTTTGTGTGGGTCAAGCCCGGCGGCGAGTCGGACGGCACCAGCAACACGACCGCCACCCGGTACGACTTCCACTGCGGGCAGTCCGACTCCCTCCAGCCCGCCCCCGAGGCCGGCACCTGGTTCCAGGCGTACTTCGCGCAGCTCCTGACCAACGCCAACCCGGCTTTCTAAACTGGTCGGGCTGACGGTGAGAGTGACGATGAGACCAGGTGATTGTACATAGAGCACGCCCGGAAGTTGGTCTCATCTCCGCAAAGGTCTTTCCTTTCGATGTATATAGTTCTTGCGAACACCATCGCTGTCAATACGAATAGAGCACATTCTCTTGATTTTGTATTAAACCACTGTCGATTTACCGTGCTCGCTGGTAAAATTCGTCTCCGGGGCGGACCGTCCCAGGTTGTTTTTTCTCAAGAAGCCGTAAACACGGGATCCAATCTGCCATCAAGGACCTCGTCCACTGTCTTCTTCACCGTTGTGGCAAAACTAGCACCTTGGATAAGCACGCCGAGCTCCTGGCTTGTGAACCAACTCGCTCGGTCCATATTCCCGGAGCCCAACACGGTATGCTGCCCATCAAAGATGCTGAGCTTGAGATGCGAGTGTACAGGCTCCTCGTCTGAATTCGAGCCTGCTGTTGATCGGAAGTAGGAAATCCGCAGGGACCCTGCTGCGATGGCCTGAGCCTCAAGGTCAACCGCGTCGGTGCCTCCTTGCTGTAACTGTCCTTGAGTTCGGGCCTTGTCACACAGTTGTCGATATCGCTTGATCAGGCCTCGGATGCACCAACCGGTCGTCGTACCTGCTGTGACGATTTGCTCCAGCAACATCATGCGCCGACTGGTCACAATGGTGATGTCCACTCCGCGAGCGAGGGCTTTCTCGATGGCGGAGAGTACTGGTGGGGAGGTCAGGTTTGGCGTCTGCAGATAGATCTCTCGGCTCGCTTCGTCAAATAACCTCAGAATTGTGGTGTTAAGAGGAGTATCCGGTGTCGATGGGGACTTCCAGGGCAGGAGGCAGAAGGAGGGGTTGCGGTGGTGCCAGCCTGGAAGCCATTCGACGGCGGCAGCTGGGACTTCGACGTCCACAAGACTGACTGTGGTATCAGCCGGGGACTTCACTGTTTCTTCCGCGTGGCCGTTGAAGAAGGATGGTCGTCCAGCACCTTGCTCGGTCAATGATGGCAGAGATGCGCCCAGGTCGAGCTCCTTGTCCCAGACAGTGCGATAAAACTCCAGCAGGCCGTCGACTGGGTCGTCACGCGGCGTCCTCCTCGATAGCTCCAGACAGCCCTCTAGCCAAGGCTCCCAGCTGACGTTGCAGCTCGGTACGAATGCACGCCGGCGGTCCACGATCAGGAACTTGGGGTGCATGACACTGAAGGGCAGGAAGAAAAGACTCTTGGCCTCGAGCTCCATGTTGCCCGCAGCCAGGACTTCCGGGGCTGGCAGTCCCAGCTTGCTGCTCCAGGCCGAGCTGGGGTAGACATATCCATCGGCTGAGGATGTGTGGGAGAGCTTCTGGAGGATGGAGCGCGAGGAAAAGCAGATGCGCACGCGCAGTGGCTGGGCATGCTGCTGGGCCTCGCGGTGGCGTGCGAGCTGCTCGAGCGCATTGGACAGTGCTGTCAGCGTCTTGGAAGGGGCCCAGAAGCATGTCACCAGGATGATCTCATGCTGAGCGAGCAGGATCGCTGGTAGCAGCTTCTGCGTGTAGATGGAGGCGCCTGTGCCGAGAGTGAAGGTCTCCATGAATGGCGTGTTCGTTGTTACGAGTCCTCGGTTTTTCGACGGGTTGACGGGGTGGAAAGAAACGACGCTGAATGCACTGATTCAGGTCTTGGTGTTGCAAAGTCCTGAAGAAATACGAACAGTCTGGCCAGGTTCGAGGCTGCGAGTCTCTGAGGTTCTGTTGAGAGTTGTTGATCCACCCTGCCAGTCGCGTTGATGTTCGCTGACGTGCGCCGCGCCTGCCGTCCCTAACCCTGGCCACCCAACAGAGGTCGACCGATATTTGGCACCGATGAAGAAGCTTAATTTTCCCTTGGGCTGCAGCGGACCATTGTTCCCCGTCTTGCAATAGAGTTACTGGATATAGCTCGTTGCGTTTGTTGTTCTGGAGGCTCACTTGACTCCCAGGCGCGGTGATGTGGTCAACAGTCTTGTTTGAAACAACCAGTCGCGCGACCTGTCCACAGCAATTCTGCCCAAAGCCCCGAGACATATTGGATCAGAGGCTGGCCCAAAAGCTCATCACCGAGATGATTGCTAATGAAATTTCTGTTTCGACACATGTCTGCGCATTAAGAGTCAACACAGAATCCATGCTTGGCTTAAGGTGGACATGCTGGTAGATCGCTCGTGCAAGTCGTCTGGTTGAATTGGGAGAGTAGGAAAATAAATGCCCTAGAAGCTTGAGCATTGTGATAGACTTGGTTCTGACAGCGCATAAGGCTCTTAAGACCGTATTCTCGACCCGTCGTGTATATCTTGGCAGGCAAGGAGATGTCGAAATCCAGGAAGGGCTCGCAAGCCCGTTGATGCTGAAGTAACCACCGTGAGTGACAGAACACAGTGACAGAGATTTCTTTTCTCTTCTTTTTGGCCGAAAGGTATGTTTGGAAGTAAGAAGAAATGGCATTGGACAGAAAAGGATAACTACCTAGGTACCGACGTGGCGGTATATGGCGGGAACGGAAGGCATTTGATCAATTTGGAGTAGGCAGAGCCAAGACTTTGTTCATATATTTTTCTATATAACCGGAACGAGCACCACCGCACCAACATCCAAGCAAAAACTGTCAGCAAAATTGGTGTGGGTTGTGATCGGACTCAGAGGACTTAATTCTATCATCATTCCGGCAGGTGATCCCCGTAATTCAGCAGCTGGTTGGACACCATGTCGTCTCGAATTCCTCCTGCCGTATTTCACATGCGCACACTGCTCGAGTGGCCCCGGGATATTTTTGAGGCATGCAGGGTCTGTTATATTATAGTGAAACTCTGCAGCTGGGCCAAATCTTGACTGCTGCATACTCCAAGGGGAAGTCGGACCAGCGGATCCCAACCTGTGCTGTTAATTAATCCTTCGCTCATATCTTCCACAGATGTCACATTGACCATGTTGTTGATGCCTTCAAAACTATACCGTGAATACTGATCTATCAACAGTGATGATATCACAAAACCATAATTTTCCGGCCTCTTTACCTTCTCACAAACATGATACCATACGTGTGCAAGGACGCACCTGAATTTCGTTTAACTGTATTGAAGTCCTCCTCCGTTCGTCTCATACGTGTCTCAGCAACGAAAAGGTCAGGTTTTGTCATGTAACGGTCCGAGAGAGTGTTGGTTTAATTAGCAAGTGCGTACCAAACGTCTATGTGTGTTTGCAATTCGCCAGCCACTGCCACCGTTACAGACGAGCTGATCTTCTCACTAAATTCAAATGATTGGCAGGTATTTCCCTGGAAACTTGCGAGTTACAACCATGTATTCTCCTTTAAATATTGTGGCAATGGAATGGATGCATCCATCAGACTGGAATCTCGTTGAACGCTCCAAGGTCTGGCCCATGAACTTGGTCAGAAGTTCAGGAAAGAGTGTGTTGTAGGGATGGAATGACTTGAAGGCTGTTACTTTCGGCACTTTTTGTAGAATCCCGAATATTGATTGGTGTAACGCACATTTAATTGTCCTGCACGTTCTCCGCGAAGTGAGTGGACCGGGAAATTTGGATGAATTGAGAGACCTGCATTAATTCCCGGCAGTTGATCAACCTCCAAACAACTTCTCGTGAGAATTTGGGACAGCCATAATTATCGATGGAGATTCATTGGAAGTCACCATCACCCAGAAAATGCGTATGGTCCTGAGTTCGAGTAACATAAAGTGTGCGGTGGTGTCGTCCATCCAGCTCTTCAGCTTGAATTTGTGAATACCATTCCTCAGGCCGATCGTGCCACAGACAACTGATCTTCCTTCCTTTCAACCAGAAACAAAAGAGAAAACAATCCGTCCAGGAAAGCATTCACGATATGCGTTTAAGATCTATCCTTGCTGCCGGCGTGGCGGTTGCGCCCTCCGCCTATGCCATCATGCTTCGATTCTTTTGCTCGCAGCTCGTCGTGGACCGTCTCGACCCGTAAGTCCTCTGTTACAATTACACATATGAACAAGCCAATGGGATCTGATATTTATGCCTGTATCACAGCCTCGTCAATCCGGGGGCTCTGCCATCTCCACATCTCCACCAGATCGTCGGTGGGAATGCGTTCAACGCTTCCATGAATCCAGCACTGCACGACGTAGCAACTACAGCGACTTGCACCTCCTGCACCGTTCCCCAGGATAAATCAAACTACTGGACCGCCGTGATGTTCTTCAGAGCACGGAACGGGACTTTCTACCGCCTCCCCACCATGGGCAACCCGCTCGGCTTCACCAACGCCAACGGTGGTATGACGGTGTACTACCTCACCAACGGCAAAGCAACCTCGTTCAAGCCAGGCTTCCGCATGACGGTCGGCGATCCGAATTTCCGCACGGCAGAGCAGATAAAAAAGTATCCCAGCCTGATCTACACATGCCTGCAGACAGCATACACCCGCGGCGCCGACACCACCGGGTTCCCGACCGGCACGTGCGCGGCGGGCATCATGGTCAGCCTGCGTTTCCCGACCTGCTGGGACGGCAAGAACCTCGACTCGGCGGACCATCAATCGCATACGGCCTATCCCGTCAACAACCAGTGCCCCTCCACGCACCCCGTCGCCATCCCGCAGGTGTTCTACGAGGCCATCTGGGACACGAGGAAATTCAACGACAAGTCCCTGTGGCCTACAGACGGATCTCAGCCGTTTGTCTGGTCGTTTGGTGACAAGACGGGCTACGGCAGCCACGGGGACTACGTGTTTGGCTGGGAGGGTAACGCGTTGCAGAGCGCGCTGGACTCGAGCAACTGCAACAGTGATCTTCTGGGGAATAGCCTGAATTGTTCGCCGCTCAAGAGCCAATCTGTTCAGCAGAGCAACCAGTGTACCGTCAAGAGATCGGTCAATGAAAACCTGGATGGCTGGTTGGACCAGCTCCCTGGTGGTATGCCAGTTGCATGAAGCTGAGTATCTGTTGTGTTCCTCGCTGGTCTTCGCCTTGAAACAAAGATTGACTAAATATTTTGTTGTTGAGGGTAGATATCTAACCTTATATTGAAGATTATATGAGGCAGTCTGTTTATTCTGTAAAGTGCTTCACGAGTTGCAGAAGCGCTGATCTCTTAATTGTATGTAAAAAGGTTGCATAAAAGCTATCGACCAGCTAAGCCAGGATACATATTCCGGCAAGACTTCCAGTAACATTCAAATTCATCTTGTTTATTTTCAGTTCCTCAGACTTTGGTAAGACTTTCATGCCCAGTAGAAAACCAAGGATGGTCAAGAGCTTCAAGTGCTGTGAGCCTCTTCGCAGGATCAAAATTTGTCAACCGGCCAACCAAGTCCTTTAGTCCTTCGTCGACACCCTGCCACAGAGAAAATGGCTTGCGTGGGTTATCGGCATTGAAGCCATCTCGGAGAACGCCGAAGACCTCCACCCATGGACTATCTCCAAGATACTTCAATAGCCCGGCCAGCCCTTCTTTGTCAGCGGAATAGGAGATCTGTCGTTCGAGAACATGTGCCAGAACGTCCTCGCCATCACCCAACTCATTCTCACCAACAGCAAATATAACTATCTGATGAACAGCGTAAATACACTGTGAAGCAATCAGCACATGGGCTTATTGTGAAGAATCATAAAAGAAACAGGCAACACGTGCAGAGTTACTTACCACAATACCGAAAGAAAACATATCCGAAGGCTTGTTCAAAGGGCCTGATGCATGGGCTTCTGGGCTCCGCCACATGCAGTTACCCGCCTGCTTCCCAACTATGTCACAACCCGGTGGGACATGAGCAGAATCCTCCAAGTCAGCTAGCTGTACTTGATCGATTTCCATGGCCTCAGCGTTCTGCCGCTGGATCAGGATGTTGTTGGGTTTGATGTCTGTGGAGTCTTAGCATCGATTACTTCGCTGTGGCGAAGGCTTGAAATAAGTTACCAGTGTGGACAATGCCTTTCTCGTGTAAGGTTGCGAGCCCCCGCAGTGCATCCTTCAGAATGCGTTTCAACACCGGTAACGGAGGCTTCTCCTGAGCTAGACTCAGGAGATGATCGCTGAAATACTCGTAGACAAAGGTTGATCGATCTGGTATAGTGTCACAAGAGACACGTAGGTTGGGGCAGTCATGAAGATTTCGGTAAATTTCCTGGTAGTCGATGAAGCGAGTCCTGGACACGTTTTTCAGAACGAACTTGTGGTCTCCGGCGCTGTGAGCACGAGTGTCAGCAGGAATGCATTCTAGAGGTGGCACTGTAGACTCATACCTTGCAAGGTATACATGGCTTGGTGGAAGTTCTTTCTCCTGAAGAACCTGTTCGATAGTATAGATGCGGCCTGATTGTCCCTTGAGGAATTTTGGTTGCGCCGTGTTGGACGGATCTTTAGGAGGGGCAGAAGAATAGCACCGCAAGACCGAGAAACGTGGTAAAAGGCTCGACCGTGAAAGGTTGGCAGCAAGAAGACCAGCGGCTAGAAATTTCCTCCGGCTTTCATTACGGAGCAAAGACATGGTCAGGCCTAGAGCATGCAAAGTGCACCGAAGAGGGGATGAACACCTCAGAAATTCCTAAGTACCAAGAATTTACTTTTCGAAGCGCCAAGGCACCCAATCAGGTCTGTTCTCATGGGCCGCAGCGGCAAGACCTGGCCCTCTGCAGTTGGTTGTTGTGCGACATGACGACCTCGGGAGTCAACACGGCGATTCGTACAGTGATATCTTTGACATCTAGCTAATATCCAAACATTTAAGTACCATCTACATGTGGTGAAATTAAAGCCATATCTTTTGGTCCAGATATGGATGAGCGGATCGATATGGACGTTGCATCTCTGGGCTTCTCTCTTTTTCCGATATGCGTTCGGAGTAAGTTTTGACCTTGCCTTCCCAGATTTAGAAAATCGGCGGCTGATAAATTCCTGCAAAGGTTGGTAGGTATTCCGACCCCAAGTAATACGATTTGTCTGAATGAGCCATTAGATGACTGGACTGGAGGCCATCGACAATGATGAAAACAATGCTTGAAAAGTTAGCTGTGTCATATTCTGCCATCTAAGTCTAGAAATCGATACCAAGCAACTCCCCTTGCTGTCTATACCGTGCCATTGCAAACCGCCAACTGAAGGACGCCACGCACAAATTCACAATGTTTACCATGTCTAGGTGCTGGTAGACTAAACACCTCGTTTGAGGACTTCTCCCCGTCTATGGCCTCCGCAAGCCCTTTCCGAGTAGTTCCCCACCCACTTCCTGAACCAGCGCCAAGTCTTTGAACGTGCCCTTCTTGCCCTTCACCGTATCATCCGCAGCCATGACCCTCAGCAGGTCCACCAACTCCCCGTCTAGCGGGGCAAGGTATGTTAGGTACCCCAACGCAAGCAGCATCCCCTGCAGCGCCTCGGTGGACTCGCCCTCCTGGGCGATGGCCTCGAGCAGCGAGGCGGCCAGCTCGATCTGGTCGGCCTCGGGAAGCGCGTCGCCCTGGCTCGTGCGCCGCTTGCGGTTGTTGGCTAGCGCGACATTGAATAGGAGTGAGGCCGCGGCGACGCGGACGTTGCTGTGGTTGTCGTCCAAGAAGCTGGCTGATATCAGGCCTGTGACTGCGGAGCGCAGACCGTCGTGCGTGAGGATTTGGTCGGGGTACAGAGGGGTCGTGAAAAGGTTGCAGGCCATCTGCAGTGTGACGAGCCTTAGTGCATACGGGCAGTCCTTCAGCCCGTTGACGTAGGAGAAGAGGGACAGGATTGTGGCGTGGTCTTTCTCTTCGGCGAAGAAACCGCTCAGACGAGGGTCGACGAGGCCACAACGGAGGAGGTCGATGACTGTGAACATGAGCTCGGGTGGCAAGTGACTCGTCGAGTTCTGGAGGCAAGCCGTGAGGGTTTGCATATCGGGAAGCGGGTCGTTGGCGGGGCCTTCTTTGCTGCGAGCCTCTATAAAATGCGCGAGGGCCTTGACAGCTTCCTGATCTGCTGCGGCACCCATTTTTGCGAGTAGTTTCTGCAATGGTGGGATCTTGGTGAACAAAACAGGCTTCGCTTCGGGGTTTTGCAAACTCGGCAGCCTCAGTGACGCGTGGGGATGGGTTGGGTGCGCCATCTGGACAAGCAGCTGGACATTTCCGCGTAGGGCTGCCGGGTCGGCTCCAGACCATCTGTTTTCTTCTTTGCTGTGGAGGAAGGTGATAAAGGTGGGAGTGGCTCGGACGGAGTATCGACTACCAACGTCGAATGCTTGTGAAATGTCCACCTTGACCAGCACTGCCTTGTCTCCAACCTCGGCTGCGAGCTCGTCATACAGGGGATATAGCATCTTGCAAGGGGCACAGGTTGCAGATGTGAAGAAAATAACGGCGCAGGATTTTTGGGCGCTTGCGAGTAGTGATTCAAGCTCGTGGGAGCTGGTGACCGTTTGAACCTTGGCCTGCTGGTGCTGGACCTGGGGTTGGACAGGCGCTGGTGGTGCGTGGCCGTTCTGAATACCCCAGATTCCTTCTCTGCTTTGCCTGCCCGCCTCGACCTGCTGGTTCAGAGCGGGCATGAGCATCCTCCCCATGGGTGATTGCAACACAGCATCGGGCATGTGAAGGATGTGATCCGGTATTCCCTTGCCCAGGAGGAATGTTGCGAAGTCATTTGAGAAGTTGTTGCAGTTGTGCTTCCACAAGTCGTACGCCTTGGGGGTTGTTAGCTGCAGGCCGTCATATTCGAGACCAGGTCCTCACAATACTCACTTGAACAGTATAGATTTCCCTTAATGAGTCCAGATATGGTTCGATGACTTCCATGGGTAATTCCGTTTTGCCCAGGAGTAGGCGCTGCATCGGTTGGCCGAGATGGGAAGTGCCAGGGGTTATGGCTACGACGTTGCCGTCGTAGACATACTCACGTCCATCAAGCTCGATGGACGTGTGATAGATGGCGTCAAGTTGGAAGCCAAGCAAGCCCATGGACATCTGTCGTGCAAGCCCTTGGGATAGGTCGTACACGAGCAACTGCACTTCCATGGCCTTAGATGTGCTAGAAGGAAGAACGGCTAAAGAAGGAGAGGGACGCAGATGGAGATGCGACGGGTATAAAGACAGAGTAAGAGGACGAGGATAGAAGATGACGGAGGAAAGAGGATTAGAGACGGTGAAAACAATAGACGAGGAAGAATACTTGCCTCTTCACCTTGGATGGAGTGGAATATGTTTCATCAGGTCGAGTTGGGCGTGTGATGTGGCTTGGGATGAGGTTGAAGGCAGCAAGAAGACGCGGCGTTTAGGCCGTCAAAGGAGACCATCATCCATCATCTGCCGTACATCACCAATCATCGAACCTCGGCGAAGTCGACAGATGGGACGGCACGGGACGGCCAAAGTGTGGCTGAGGCGTCCGTTCCGTAGCACCGTAACAAGCAGTAAGAACAACTTGGCACCGCCACACAGGCAGAACGCCACGCTACCTATTCCTTCTTTTCCTGGCAGCTGAGCTGCCCGATTCCTGCCTGCCTTCCTCTCCTTAGACTTGCCTCGCCCGGCAGGGATCCAAGATTAGAGCCAGGCCTGCCAGGCTGCCCAGGCCAGCAGTCGGGGCACCGTCTCCACCCAGCCGCAGGGGCTAGGGACAGAATCAGGGACCAACCAGTGACGCTTTCTGCTAGCCCAGCCCAAGCCAGAGAGACTGCTGTGCCGTATTGGAACTACTGTACCTGGCACATGGAAATTGACCACGAAATTCTGCATCAGCGATTGAACAACCATCCGCCATCAATTATCGTTCCCCCCTTTTTTCTGTCCACTCGACTCGACTTGATTTGACACCTGTCCCATGTCGAGTGTCCTCTTCTTCCCTTCCACCTTCGTTGCCAGTTGCTGCTTGTGGGATTAGCCCGTCTTGTCTCGAGCCAGCCATTCCACCGGGAACAGACACTTTGTCCTCCCTTTTCTCCTCGCTTCGCAAACGCTACGCCACGCGGTGATCCCTTCTTGTCTCTCGCTTCCCCTATCTATTCGCCTAGGGCTTATCGCGTTTAATGGAGGCCGTGGCTTGTGCTTGTGTCCACGAATTGCCTTAGCTACCTACCACCTGGTCTAAGACAGAACCGGCCCAGCAGTCACTCTCTCGCCGTTGTCGTCGCCGTCGATAGTTGCTGTCGACAGTTGATCCGCGACCTCGACTCGATCCAGCTCGACCCGACCCGACTCGCTGTCCGTCCAGCAGTCAGATCTCACCGACACAGGGGACCAACGCCCACATGCGGCGTACCTCCGTCTCTCTGCCCAAACACAAACAAGGCCTCGCCCACGATCCACACGAGAAGCCGGCTCGCTACCAACCGCGACAAGTCGGCACCCTGGAGAAACTCAAGAACGACATGATGTCCCAGGCCCAGAAGACGCGCTGGCTCAAAACCGGCGCGCTCGTCTTCTTCGTCCTGGTCGGACTCTACTACCTCGCCCCCTCAGGTGTCGATGTCTACCGCGGCTCTGGGTCGCCGTCCTCAGGCGGTGGCGGCCAGACCCCCTCCGACTCGAGCTATGGCACGACCTACTGCACAAAGTCCTTCTCCAAGGACAAGCCCATCGTGCAATATGTCAACATGATCGACGCTGGCAGCACCGGCTCCCGCATCCATGTCTACAAGTTCAACAACTGCGGTCCCACGCCCTTCCTCGAGAACGAGGTCTTCAAGATGACCAAGAAGGTTGACGGAAAGAGCAGCGGCCTCAGCGCATATCCTGACGACCCCCAGGCCGCCGCCGACAGTTTGAACATCCTAATGGACGAGGCTATGGCAACTGTGCCGGACAAGCTCAAGGGTTGCTCCCCGGTTGCGGTCAAGGCTACCGCTGGTCTGCGCCTCCTCGGCCCAGAGAAGTCGCAGAAGATCCTGGACACCGTGCGCACTCATCTTGAGACCAAGTACCCCTTTCCCGTTGTGTCAGCCGATAATGAAGGCGTTGCCATCATGGATGGGAAGGACGAAGGCGTCTACGCGTGGATCACGACCAACTACCTGCTCGGCAACATCGGCGGGCCAGACGAGAGCTCCACCGCGGCCGTGTTCGATCTGGGCGGTGGTTCCACGCAGATCGTGTTCGAGCCCAACTTCAAGGGCGTGACGGACGGTGGCATGCCGAGCAAGATGGCCGAAGGCGACCACAAGTACGACCTGGACTTTGGCGGGCGCCACTTCACCCTCTACCAGCATTCGCATCTGGGCTATGGCCTGATGAGCGCGCGTGAGGCCATCTACGCGGAGCTCATCAACCAGATCCACGACGCGCACAGCAGCAGCCCAGACAATTCCTGGGCGTCGAAGCCCATCGTGAACCCGTGCCTCGCGTCGGGCACCTCCAAGGTGGTCACCGTCAAGCTGGGCGACTCGCACCCGCTCGGCGCAACGCGCGAGTTCAACTTCACCGGCCCCTCGTCCGGCGGCGCGCCCGCGCAGTGCCGCAGCCTGGCCGAGAAGATCCTCAAGAAGGAGGCCGAGTGCAAGCTGGCCCCCTGCTCCTTCAACGGCGTTCACCAGCCCGCCCTGGGCAAGACCTTCACCACGCAGGACATCTTCTTCCTGTCGTACTTCTACGACCGCACCCAGCCGCTCGGCATGCCAGACAGCTTCACGCTGCGGGAGATGCAGGATCTTGCGGCGCGGGTGTGCGGCGGCGCGCGCGACGGTGGCTGGGACGTGTTCGCCAGCGTCGGCGGCGCCCTCGAGGAGCTCGAGGACCGCCCGGAGCACTGCCTCGACCTGACCTTCATGGTCGCGCTCGCGCACGCCGGCTACGAGATGCCTATCGACCGCGAGGTGAGGATCGCGAAGAAGATTAATGATAATGAGCTGGGTTGGTGTTTGGGCGCTAGGTCAGTTTTTACCCCCTTCTCACTACAGTTGATTTTACCCGCGTGGCTACCAGGTCAACTCATGCTAATCTTTCTTGTCCGCAGTCTCCCGCTGCTGTCCCAAAACTCGGGCTGGCAGTGCAGGGTCACTGAGATCCACTAGGAGGGGAGATCAGACTTATAGAAAGATGCAATGTATGTGTTACTAGCGGCTTTTATCCGGTCTTCTTCTCTCTATTAGACAGCCACATACCACAAATTCTACGACATGACCATATCAAAATGGGGCGGCCGGCGCTGCTTGTCCTATTGGGGCGGTATATCGGTATGGTGATGAAGTCGAGGACCCCAGGGCGCTCGGCCGGCTTCACGGGGCGCATCGGCGGGTAGGGAGGGCGAGGGGCCTGTACGTAGTCTATGCACACGTTGATGTATCGAATGGAGAAGGCTCGAACGTCCGTTCACGAACGGGAAATGGAATGGAAATAAAATGAAATCCAAGAAGCCCTTTCTTTTAGAAGCGTAAAGTGCAATTTGGACATGTCCCGATCTCATGTGCATTGTAGCGGAACCGGTAGTCGGTCGGACAGAGGGACTCCAATTCTGGGAATGGTCATTCCCAGTTCTTCTTTCTTTCGAATAAGCAGCAGCATATATGGGTATCTCGTAAACACTACGCAAGCTCGCATAACCAAAAAGCAGGTCGGTTTACAGCTCAGCCACCAGTTAGCCAACCGAGCAAATGCTCTATGTACATTTTCGACCTTAAACGGGCGCACTGACAACCGCCAGAACCTCCTCCACTACGTCCTCCGGTCCCCAACCTTCGAGCAGCCTCTCAATGGCGCCCAGCTCGCTCCCCCATTGCATGCTCCTCTCCTTGGCGGGCTCGACCATTTTGATACGATGCAGGTACACCTTGCGGGCGGCGACACCCACCAAGGCCGGGGTGACGAACTCGAGCCCGTGAAGGGGCGCGAGGGTGCGAACCAGCTGGTCTAGGTGCCGCGTCGCCTGCGGGGTGATCCCCCCTGCGACCGCACGGTGCATTCGCAGGAAAGAAATGATATTCATCTGGTAGCGGAGCACGTCGATGTCGATGGCGGTGCGGAGGGAGAGCTGGCGGATGTGGGAGATGTCGGCGGCGGGGAAGGCGGGTGGCTTATTGTTGGCGGTGGCTGCTGTGGTGCTTGGTGGCATGGCGAGGGGCTTCGGGCTGTTGCGTAACAGGATGTCGTTGGTGCTGCCGCGGCTGCGTCGCTTGACCACGCTGGCCGTGCTAGCGATACTGGCTTGGTCATCACCCCTTCCGTCGTCGGTGTATGACATGGAGGACGCGTCGTCACCATCTAGGTGGGCGAAACCTTCCTCGTCCGGATCGACCCAATGCGCCACGTAGAAGAAGTCGTTCAGATGCTGCGTGACCCTCGCCTCTCCGCCGCTGTCTGCGCCCAGGACGGCCACCAGCATGAAGGTCTTTGGTGCGGTCTGTACAGATGTCCTCGTGAAGATGCGTTTTGTCCGCAAGAGCTCGAGAGCTTGGATCTGCACGGCCTTGGGAGCCTTGTCAAGGTTCTTGGCCAAGATGACGTTGGCTATCTGGCTGTGCGAAGGTCCTGGTGTCTGCGGCGTCAGGGGCGCAATGGCTGGCTGACCAAGCCGGCCAGAAGAATGGGCGAAGGAGACATGACCGGCAGGGAAGTAGCTGTCGTGGGGAGTTCGTGACAGGTATGGCGAGAGCGGGCGCGTGGTGGTGGGACTGGAGGCATGCGGCTGAAGCAGCAGGGAGCTGGCAAAGTCGTCGAGGGTGGTGTTCGGGGTGCACTCGACGACGGCAGACTTGAGCCCAAAGGTGCGGTCGGTGATCAGCTGCAGCTCGGTGACGAGGTCGTGGAGGCAGTCAGCCGGGGTGCTGACGATGCAATGCTCGTTGCTGATGAGCGACAGCAGGCAGGCCAGCTCGACATCGCTCAGGGCGTGCACCTTTGCGAGGACATGGTCGTCGGCCATCTGCCTTCCTTCCGTTCAATTGGACTGACAGCCAACGATCATAATGGATTCGCCAGCTGGAGGTGCTACCGGTATGGTGGACGCATTGGTCGGTGTTGGTTCTGGCTCTGGTGATGAGGGTGCCTGGTGGTGATGCGTGGATCGGGGTGCTCAGAGGTTGGGTTTGGATTTGAATTTGGATTTGGAGGTAGGAGAGATGGGATGAGATCAGCTCTGGGCCCCTGCAGCAATGACGATCGGATGTCACTGTGTTTGGCTGCAGCGGTCAAGAGATGCAGAAGGACAAAGACACGGCAGGCACGCACGTGCTCTCTGTTCCTGCCAGCTGCGCTGCTCAGCTCCTGTTCCTCCTGCTCCCCTGGCTCCTTGCTCCTTGCTCCTGCTGCTGCTATCGGGCGCCTCCACTTTCCTCGCCTATCGTCTATCGCCTAGGCTATCTGCATTACGGGTACGCTGTTACGCTGTCAGTCTGTCGCCATCCACCCGCTTGCTCGCTTGCTTTGCTTGCATTGGACTACCGAATTCCCATCCTCCGTCTCGACACGGTGCTTCTCTTTTCCTTTTCTGTTGTCTGTTCAACCGAAACATACACCTCCCCAACACCCAGTCTTGTTGACTCACTCTTTTTCCTCGACCTGTCCTATTGCTCTCTCTGACTCCAACTCGAAGGTCCACGGCACAGTCGCTTCGATCAGTGCGCGCTTAAGTGCGTGTCGAGCGTCATCCATCGCCATCCTCCTCTTCCTCCCCCAACAACAACACAGCCCAACCGCCCACCATGAGCTCCAGAAAGAAGGTCCTTTTGAAGGTACAGTGGCCAGCATCAGAACCTCGATTTTCAAGAATTTCCGTCTCTAACAGAGTTCCTTTATCAGGTTATCATCCTCGGGGATAGCGGTGTCGGCAAGACGAGTCTGATGAACCAATATGTACGACCTTTCTATTTGCACACGTGCACTGCAGCTCGACCGCCTGCACGATCCCAGGCTGTAGCGCCGGTGTGACAATGGCACTGACGAGATGATACCCAATAGGTCAACAAGAAGTTCAGTGCAAGCTACAAGGCAACGATCGGAGCCGATTTCCTTACGCGGGAAGTGCTCGTCGATGACCGACAAGTGACTATGCAGGTGCGTCGAATCTCCTCGCCCTGGCTCCCAATCTACGCACGTGGACAATGGTCGGAAGATATTAACCATGGGCATATATACAGCTCTGGGACACAGCTGGCCAGGAACGCTTCCAGTCGCTGGGCGTGGCTTTCTACCGCGGCGCCGACTGCTGCGTGCTCGTCTTCGACGTCAACAACTCCAAATCTTTCGACGCCCTCGACTCGTGGCGCGACGAGTTCCTGATCCAGGCTTCACCCCGCGACCCGGATTCGTTCCCTTTTGTCGTGCTGGGCAACAAGATCGACGTCGAGGAGAGCAAGCGCGTCATCTCGACCAAGCGCGCCATGACCTTCTGCCAGTCCAAGGGCGGCATCCCCTACTTCGAGACCTCGGCCAAGGAGGCCATCAACGTGGAGCAGGCTTTCGAGGTCATTGCCCGCAACGCGCTGCAGCAGGAGGAGAGTGAGGAGTTCAGCGGGGACTTTAGCCAGGACCCCATCAACATCCACCTCGAAAACGATAGGGACGGCTGCTCGTGTTGATTTTTGGTTTGGCTAGTAAATTGGTGACGTGCGGGCTGATGGGTTTGTGGTTTTCGTCGACGAAGGAGACGGCCTGCCGTGCAATACACACAGGAGGGAGAGGCAGCCGTGGGGACTACGGAACCGCATTGTGTCGACTGTTGTAGAAGACTGGGCATTGTCCCCAAGCTTGCATTCATCGTGGAGTCTCTCATGTGACCAGCGTGGAGAAGGCATCGAATTAAGAGGTTGCGGGACTTGCACACATCACATCACACATCACACACATCCCTAGATGAGACATGAGACAGGAGGTGCTGCATGTTTTGGCCCGCCTGGATGGAACGAGATGGGATGGACTGATGGAATGATGAATGAATTGAGGGCCAGTACTGAACGTTTTTCTACGGGATGCTGGGGAAATGGAGCATACGTGTGCGTTTGTTCATTATGGAGTTATACGCTGGCAAATACATCTACATACCCGTTACCCAGATTTTTTGAAAACAACAGGCTCGCTACTACTCTGACGGGGGCGGAATAATCAAAGTTGCTTCTAAAGGTGGCATGAACTCTTCACCAGTCAACTTGTTGGTGCGACACAGGTCTTGATACAGCATTACGTAGAGCACGCACCTGGCCAGGCATAGCTAACATGTGTGTGCCCCCAAAGAGTCTCACCCTCTCTCCATCCTCCAGCAGCACATGCACTGGTCCAGGGGCTGAGACAGGGGACCCCCACACCCTGGAGGACAATCGATAAGGCACAAGCGGCAGCCGCCGTGAACAGACACAGGGACAGGCAGACGGACACATGGTATGCCCCGGCACTTTGTCCGTCGCGTGCCGTCACCGACTGAGCTGACTGACCTTGACTGTTTCGCCAAACCAAACGCTCTCTCTTTTGGCTGGTCCCTACTTCGTTGCCATCATTAGTCGCACATTCTTTACTTGCGACTTATAGAATTTCTCTAGCATTTTGTCAGTCTTGCACGAGACACGCAGGAAGTGCCGATCCTATATTGCTCGACCTCCATCCCCTACTCGCGGCTTGGACCTGAACCATCTAGACGGACGGACAATGGGATGAGCACCTCTCTCTGCACCGGCCGAACACCCGACCTCAAAGCCAGCCCCGGGCACAAAGTCCATCCCTTCTTAGCACCTGGCTTCCCTCGATAAAATAGACAGCCATGGCGCCCCTCGAGCCCCTAGCCGCATCCGCCGAACTGTGCCCCGAGCCAGAAGAAATGCGCCGCCGATCCCTCTCCTCGGGCCCGCTCAGCGCCTCCGTCGCATCGCTACGTGCATCAGGTGCAGGAGGAACTCGAAAGGGAGCAGGAGGGCTCCTGGCGAGCCTAGGTCTGGGAGGTTTCGCCCGCCGCACCCTCGGCATAACCTTGCTCCTCGTCACCGTCTTCCTGTGGACCGCCTCCAACTTCCTGGCCAGCTACATCTTCTCGGACCACACCTACGACAAGCCATTCTTTGTCGTTTATATAAACACCTCCGTTTTCGCCATCAGCCTGATACCGCTGTTTGTGCGGTACTACAGGCGCCATGGCATGCAGGGAGTCAGGGCGGAGCTGGTGGAGCTGTGGGTGAACGAGAAGGGCAGGGAATACAAGCAGGGCGGCGGGAACAAGAGGGCGAGGGGGAACTCGCTCCTCGGGCAGCCCACGGTGCTCAAGACATCCGATGATGAGGAGCACGGCTTGCTCAGCGGCCGGACCGAGGACGACGACGACGACGAAGATGACGACCGGGACGCAGAGGCACGGAGCAGCACGGGCGACAGCACCACCAGCGCGATGCAGATCCAGGACGCGCCGGGCCTCGAGAAGCCCGCGGCCGACAAGCTCAGCCTGCGCGAGACGGGCCTCCTCAGCCTCGAGTTCTGCATGCTCTGGTTCTGCGCAAACTACTTCGCCTCGGCGTGCCTCGAGTACACCTCGGTCGGGTCCGTGACGATCCTGACGTCGACGTCGTCGGTGTGGACGCTCATCTTCTGCGCCGCCATGCGCGTCGAGTCCTTCAGCGCGCGCAAGCTGGCCGGCGTGCTGGCCTCGCTCGCCGGCGTCGTGCTCATCTCCAGCGTCGACCTGTCCGGCAAGAGCGACGAGGACCGCGGCAGCTTCCCGCACAAGAGCCAGGCCAGCATCGCCGTCGGCGACGGCATGGCCTTCTTCAGCGCCATCGTCTACGGGCTGTACGTCACCGTCATGAAGAGGCGCGTCGGCGAC
The DNA here is from genome assembly GCA_037177825.1 of Diaporthe sp. P3_1W. Classification (NCBI taxonomy): domain Eukaryota; kingdom Fungi; phylum Ascomycota; class Sordariomycetes; order Diaporthales; family Diaporthaceae; genus Diaporthe; species Diaporthe sp. P3_1W. The sequence continues at coordinate 5,543,434 of JBAFXB010000004.1, read as the reverse complement.
GAGGACCGCGTCAACATGCCGCTGTTCTTTGGCCTCGTCGGCCTGCTGAACCTGGTCTTCCTGTGGCCTGGCTTCTTCCTCTTACACTGGACCGGTATCGAGCCGTTCGGGTGGCCGCCAACGGGTAAAGTGTGGGCAATTATTATTGTGAGTATCCCCTGTGACAGCCCGGTTCAGAAACTGTGGGTAGATTGAAGGTGCTAATCCCTATCACAGCTCAACTCCCTCTCCTCTTTCGTCAGCGACATATCATGGGCCTTTGCCATGCTTCTTACCTCGCCCCTGGTCGTCACCGTCGGCCTGTCACTGACCATCCCGCTCTCGCTCATCGGCGAGATGATCCAGTACGCCCAGTACTCGAGCTGGATCTACTGGGTCGGCGCGGGCATCGTGCTGGTGTCGTTCCTTTTCATCAACCACGAGAGCGCCGAGGAAGGGGAGAAGGACAAGCAAACTGCGCAATAATGTCTGATCTTGATCTGCATCTTATTGCGACATGTGTTGATACAGTTTTTGTATGGCGTTGAGGGGGCCTTCTTGTTCTTGATCGGATGGATTATAATTCTCATTCTTGAGGCATTTGCTTCCGGTTAGATGGACGGATATAAACGTTTCTCTAGTCTATAGACGTACAGACCATCTGTCATTTGGCTGAATAAATCCACCTCGTCCAATACACCTCCCTATGACAGAAGCACAGAACAGACACCCAATTCAGACATAGCCCGTATAAGACGATTCTGTTCATTGAAATATGCCCCGCAAAACATAAGCGCTGGCTAATCATGTGGATTACGCTGTGAAAGTCGCGGAGAGGGTATGAACGGAGGTGAAGTCTTCCTAGAAAGGATTGAAGACTTTCTACTACTTCGAAGTGTCTCTAAACTTGGACTGAATAGTTCCCTGTATGATTTTTGAGCGAGTATATATCACACTTTAAGAAATCCTCTTAGGCTGTCTGATTATGAATTGTATTACTGCTTGATGTCTCATCCATACCACCCAGGTCACTGTTCAGACAGAATTACAGCCGGCAACGATCTCCTTCTCGTATTTGGGGGTATCCAAGCACGCCGCCAACTCGGCACGGCTGCCTGCTCCAGTAGATTGGCCAAATCTGTCCATCCTCTTTCCCTAGCGGTTTCGAAAGGGAATTCCATATCCCTCTTGTAATACCGGAGCTGGATCCAAGCACCTGCATCCAACAAGATTTGAACCGCGACGCAAACCCGCCTTTCATGATCCCGACAGCACTCCTTACATCGGCATATCACAAGGTTTGCCAGACCAGTCTCATCGTGATCGACGACGTCAGATTCAGCGGTCCGACAGCAGCGAGTACTGGCATCATCGGCATTCTTATATCTCGGGCCTCTTGCCTCATTTGGCCATCTCCCAGCAATTCTGCCGAGATCAGGCTCAACATAATATCCCGAGTCAGAGGTCGTGGCATGAGTGAGAAGCGTTCGAATGAGCCCTGCATTTGGCTGCCAGGCTGCACATGCGAAGTCGAGGGCCGTATCACCGTCCCAGGCCGTGTTTTCAACACGCGCACCCATTTTCAGCAAGAATCGCGCTCCACCCTCGCTGCCACGGTAGCAAGCGACCTGAAGCGGTGTCTGCCCTAGGCTCGATCTCGCTTCGATGTCAGCACCGTGCTTCAAAAGCACCTCCACCGTTACTTCGGCGGCATGTGTCCATCGGTTATGCATTGCAAGGTGGAGTGGCCTTTCGTCGCCGTAACCTGCGGATCCATACCGTAGGCGTCGCTCTAAGCCCACAGTTCGCCAAGCTCGACATTCCAACCTCTCAGCTTTGCAAATCCACTTGTTCTCGATTTGCAAGTAGTCCACCCGGTCCAGGTACCTCTCTACGTCGGCTCCACCGACATTGGGAAGCGCATTAGGGTCTGCACCGCGCCGTACTAAAGTCCGCACAACATCATGGGCATGATATACGGACACAACGGCCAGGAGGGTTACACCGGAATCCCGGTCGCGTTGTTCGGTATTGAAACTGCGTTGCAGTGGAACTCCAGCGCCACTTGCAGCAACTCTTCGGAGCAGCACGGCAGCTGCCCTGTGGCATCGGTTATTCAGAGCAGTCTGCAAAGGCGTATTCCTTGAATGGTCTCGGGCCTCGATGTCAGCGCCATTTTCGACCATCGTATTCAGCAGAGATGGAGGCCTGAGGTAGTGCATTGGTGTCCTACCGAGCGAATCCCGTAAGTTGAGCTCTGCACCTTTCGCGATGAGCATCTTAAGCAACTCTATCGCCGAGCATGCTTCCGATTCCTCGAAGTCGTACGAAACCACGAGATGTACCGGCGTCTTCCCGTACAGATCCTGGCAGTTGACCTCGGCCCCGTTATCGAGGAGTAGCTTGATTGCCTCCAGATCGTAGGTGCCAAAATATGGGTACGCCCACAAGTGCAACCGAGTTTGCATAGTCTTGCTCAAGATTGGCTTGTTGATATAACTTATCGGTGAATCATATTTCAGCAAAAGTCCGGCCAGGATATTCCAACGAACCCAGCTATCCAGCGGATGCGAAGATGAACTGCGTCCTTTCTCAGTCTTCATCTTCATTCGTGCACGCAATAGCCAGTCGATTGCTGAACGCCCGGTCTCAACCCCAATCCGACTGTTTGCACCACTGTATAAGAGAAATACAGCGTTCCAAAAGACATGATCGGAGTCTCCCCGCAGTGAATAGAAACATGCCAGTTCCAGGGGTGTTCTAGGCCCTGAACGCTGACGATCACCGGGTAAGTCGCTGGAAAAGACGCCGTCAATATCGGCTCTGTGCTCGAGGAGAAATTTAACCAGACTCTGGCTTCGGCCACATTATTTTTTAAATTAACTATTCATTAGTCTAGCTGCTATCTGCTTAACTTTCCGATTATCCTTCCCTCAGCTCATCCATAAAGGCGCGAATAGCTTTAAATATCTCATCGCCCTTTTCTAAAAGAGAAATATTAAAATCCTTTTTTCTCCCTTTATTTTTTAACTACCTTTTAATCCTTTAAAAAGATATTTTATTATTAATAATAAAATAATAAATTTAATAAAATATAATATTATTATACTTTTTTATATTATTAATTTTATTATAAATAATATTTTTATTTTTATTTAAGAATTTTATAATATATTTATAAAAATAATTTAAATAAGAAAATTAAATTATTATTTTAATTTTTATTAAAATTAATAGCTTTAGGGTTAAATATTAGTTATAATATTAATTTACTTAATTAAAGTTTTTTTAAGAATTTATTTTTATAATTTTTTTAAAAATCCCTTAGAAAAATATATATTAATATAAGTAAAAAAAGATTAAGTTTTTAATTAAGATTATATTTATAAGATTTATTTTATAGAGAGATTATTTTAATCTTTATTATATAATTATTTACTTAATTTTAATTTTAAAGCATTATAATAGATTAATTTTTAGCTATTTATATTAATGGTTTATAGTGCTATTAAAAGCGATTCTCATTAGCCTTATTTATGCGGCTATTATTATTTATTTAGCCGTAAATTATAATTATATTTAAAATTTATTATTATTAGCATTATATTTTTTTTAATGCTAAATATTTAAGCGTTTATCATTATATAAAGGAATTGATGTATATTGCTTGAAGAGGTATATGTATATAGATTAAAAACGAGACTACTTAATCAGACTCTGATTGTATGCGGCCATGAAGGTATCTGCTGCGAGAAGATCCAGGCGCTGCATGAGATCCACCGCACTTCCAAGACCTGAGGCGGACAGCTTCCCGTGCATCCAGTCGTCCAATCTCCAAATGTTCTCGTCACGTACCGACGTTTGAACAGGGGTTACTGAGATACATGCCAGAGGCGTCATTAATGCAGTCCCCTGGAACTTCACGCCGGTGTTATTCAAATCCGCTCCTTGGCACACAATGCGGCGCAAAATAGCCTCCCCCTCCGACGCATACCACAGTGTACGATCCTCGCGCGCTTGGAGTATAACGTAACTCAGTGGCAGCTCATGATGTGCCGGGCCAAGGTGTATATCCGCGTTGTAGTCGAGGAGTATATTTACCACATCTGTGGATCCGTGATCGGTAGCGAAGCAGAGTGCAGTGGCGCCAGACTCATCTCGGGCGTTGATTCCGAGCCCTGCGGCAGCGATGTATTTGACACAGTTGGTAGCTTTCAAGTCCACAGCGGCATGTAACAGGAATTTCCTGTTGCACGCGTTATGATGAAGGCTATACACCAGAAGGCGGCCATGATCGAGCCATAGAGCCGCATCGCAAACATTATAGCTATTGGCCAGGAAGTGACGAGCAACGTTAGAAATGTATTTGAGGTGCAGCAACATCCATCCAGGAGCACGGCAGTCACCTGTGGTGAACAAATGGATGTAGTGTGTAACGAATTCATCACCCACATCCCTGAAATTTGCGCCATCAAACGACTGGCACATCTTGAAATGCTGGACCCAGAACCTGGTGGTGTATTCGAGGAATCCGTAGTCTTTTCGAAGATTCTTTTCATCTTGAGACCACCCCCGGTCGGTTGAATCAGTGTTCGCAGAGTGATACCTCCGGATTCGTTCCTGAAATCTTGCGGAGTTGAAGCAACGCAAGGAGAGATAGGCTATCGAGCTTTCCGCCATGATCTTGTGGGCAGCCTCGTCGGTTACCGGGGAAAACCAGTCGAGCACTTGGGGCCACGACGTGTCTGGGCCAGAACCCACTAGAAACTCCTTTGCTGTTTGATGTATGAAATATAGCTCATTGTCGTAGACAGTGACGAAGAAGCCGCATGTCTGAATGATCCAGTCCTTGAACTCTTCATCCGACTGCAGCCCCAGACTTTTCTCGTCTTGAGCACCTGGACTTTCACGCACCATCGTCGCGATACTCATCTCGCGCAGCGTGAGTGGTCTATTTGCAGCGACCATGAGATGTAGGAGAACCTTCACGTACTCTTTCTCTTCCTCGGGAACATTCTGCAACAGTGTTGCGTATGCATCGTTCACACTCTGGGGTGGCGAGAGGATCACCTTCTCCCAGTCTCTGTCTGACTTCCAGGGAATTTGCTCCATGATGATGAAAACGAGCTTGAGCCACAAGTAGGTCCTTTGCTCAGAGCCCTTCGAGTGAAGGGCCGTCTGGATAGCCGCTTTCCGATCAGGCTGTTGGTCGAGTTTCTTCGTCATGGATAAGTGAGCGAATTTGTGGTCGAGGACAAGGCTGATCTCTTGTTGTATCGCATCTTTTTCATGCTTTCCGTCACCATCAAGATGGATCAGACCGGATTCATATCCCCTGAATTGCTTCAAGAGTCGAGGATATCCCCGAGTGGTAACCAGGAATCTAACAACTCTGAAGTCTCTGCCTTGTCTGAGCATGCCTTGGACTTTTCGAATTAGATCATGACAGTTCTCGGGATCGCACTCGTCGAGTGCGTCAAATACACAAATGATGCTGCCCGGAAGATATTGACAAGCTTCAGAGAACAATTCCCAGAGGGTAGACGTGTTTTCAGCCAGTCTTACCCCCGCTTGTGTTATCTTACTTTGCAGCTTGCTCACAAGTGGGTTGTCATTCAGGAGCAGTTGATGTAGGACGGCGCACATGGCTGTGTTGAGCCACTTCTGTTCTTTGGTATCCTTGAAGAAAAAATATAGAACCTTGGGAAACACCTCAGTATAGTGGTACCATTTTATCATCTAGATAGTGATAAGACTGACCTTGCCTCCGTGTTTCTCTTGAGGAAGAACGTTCTCGATCAAATGACGAGCCAAAGTTGATTTGCCGCAACCAGGGTCTGCAGACACCAAGAGAAGTCCCGCATCTGTTCTCAGCCACTGTTTGAAAATCTCATGGTGGCAAAACCATTCGCAGGTTCCTTGTACCCGAATGGGATTAAGCTCCATCTGCCTATTGTAATCTGTCGTGTTGAATGACCCGACAAGGCCTTGAAGATATCTGGCCTCTCGGACGCTGAAGGTTTGCTCTTTGGCTTCAAGAAGTTTTTGAAGAGTGCCTTCGAGACTGTTGAACTTTTCGTCGGCGTCATGAGCGATCTTCTCGAGGTGATGTCTTGTTTGGCTGTGTGCAAACTGTGACACATCTAATTGAATGCGAGACTCCAGTTCTTTGATGTCATTCATTCTTGCTATTTTGATAACGGTCAGCAGCATTGGACTTTCGGCTATATCTCTGAGAATGTAGTCGCAGATAAGATTATACTTACCCTTCCAATCATCCACTGTAACCAATGCCCGCAACGTCCTGGTGATATGACTGTCACGATAACAATAGCAGACACACTGGATCTCGTACAGTAGAAGGCTATAATAGAGGTCCTGAATATTTTTTCTGAGGCCGTCACGGAGTTCATCTTGTTGGAAGTCGTATGCAGAGATGTTTGGCTCCGTCCTCGCCAGAAGCAAGGTATGCAACATCATATACCACTCCATGCGTTTTGCTACATGGGAAAGACCATCAACCATGTCGAGACCAGCAGTAATTGCTCGGATCGAAAACTTGAAAAGATTGTAAGAGTCGATCCCTTGGCTCGGGTGATGATCATCATACATACCTCAAGAGCAACGCATACACCGGCCCACTGGAATTTCAAGGTAAATTAGTGCCTTGACATAGATACCATCATTATCCACTTACTGCCAGTGAGGCCACAGCCTCAGTCTGAAGCATAGGCTTAATGACTGCTGACCCGATGGTGTTCAGGACCTTGGCAGCTTTCACAAAACCTTGCTTCCTGTCGGCGTGAAGTGATGCTTTCTCAAGCGTTATTTCTGTCACTCTTCGCATACCGGCTATTTTGTCTTCCGGGCTGTGGTAGCTCGAAAGGCTGCTAGCAGTGCTTTCGCCGTTCTGGACCAGCTTGCCTATTGGTGGAAGCTTTTGTCAGCGAATCGACATGATTCGGAGTCCCCCCCTGGGAGAAAGGTATTTAAGATCCACATACTATCCAGCTGTTTGCTGAGAAGTGTCTCATAGGTTTTGACCATCTCCTTCGTCCCCTCCTCTTCCTGGAGTTTCTTGTACGCAGCAAGCCATATCTCCTTGGCGGTGTCTTGACTGTCTAGCTGTACAGTCAGATCAGGCTCTGGCGTCGTGGAATGAACGGCGGGTAAGTGATCAGTGCTGCCACCCGACCCGCCAGTCGTTGCACCAGCCGCTTGCTCTTTCTCATCACGACTGCCCCGAAGCCGCTGCCAGAACCTGCGGGTCTTACCCATTATCGTGCTGAGATCGATGCAAAGACTGGTCAGATGTTGCCTGAAGGCTTAAGAGAGAGGAGCTGACCATAACATTGGGCGTCAGACGGAATGGCTGCTGCAAGCCTTGCCGGGGTGGAGCAACCATCGCGCTGGTGTTACACAAACGATCTGTCATGCGTCTTATCGCATGAGTAAGAATATGCAAGTAAATGATAACATGCGTCTGATACAGTTCGCTGCCTCTGTACCTGCACATGTGCGCAAGGCCAAAAACCTTCACGTGCAATTTGCCTGAGTCTTCTGGACCGTCCAATTTTCAAAGTAAGGGTCATACATTCTGGTTCTATGCTTCGAAGTTTCTATGTAAACTGAATACTTCATTGAGTGGCAGTACCTTGCGCCGTTCCAGTTCATCATGTTCCCAACCTTCGAAGAATCAAAGATTGTCGCACGCCTCCAAGGCCAAAGGCTGCATGAGATACAGCTCAATGGGTTCGAAACCAGTCTCGTCAGCCATTGCAAGGCTGACTGCGACTGATCGGTCGCATTCACTGAGTGCTACGAACTCGTCTCCAGGACTAGTAGGCTGGGCGAGTCACTCCCCTCCAAATTTCAAGAAAACTAGAAATTCAAATATTCAGTTCTCTTCGGGAGTAGATCCATCTCCCTCAGTGGTAATGCCTTCCATGATCAAAGCAATGAATGTAATTACGTCGACTACAAAATATCCACCGCTTGATCTGACTTTTCTTCATAACTAAGTTAACAAATGAGATAAGGTTACATAAACAGAAATATCCGTCAGTGATCATCAACCCCAACGTCGGCATGAATGTGCCACCTTAGCCTTTCTCCCTCGGCTTTCCGACTTCACTGTCCCCTCGAACGTATGTATAAGTCTCCCGATGTCGATCAACAAGCATCTCACTCATGGGAATCCTGGCCCGGGTTCGCCATCTCGTAGCGCAAGAACTTAATAGCCTTATAAAACCCAAAAGCGACCAAGGAGCCGATCATCGGACCAACCCAGTAAATCCAGTGCTCGCTGGGGAAACTTGCAGCAACGACACAAGGTCCCAGACTCCGGGCCGGATTCAGGCTTCCACCCGTGTAATAGACACCGCTCATCTCAGCGATGAAGAGGGCGAGACCGATGCCCACGGGGGCGACGAAGGTGGCGCGGTGCTTCTCGGCAGCAAGCATGAATATGGTGAAGACGAGCTCGAAGGTCAGGATAGCCTCGATGAATACGCCTTGCGCGAGGGACACGCCATCGCTTAGGGTGGTGCTGACGCTGAGCTTGGTCGGGAACATGACCTCGGCTAAGCCTGCAGCTGCGATGCCGCCGAGAAGCTGCGCGACGAAGACGAAGACTCCACGGATGGGTGTGATGGCACGGATGAGGACAAGGGCTAAGGTGACCTGTTATGCCCAGAAGTGGGCGGAGTGTCAGCCGATGCCAATGACATGATTCCTTCAAAATCCGGGACTGAGTGATCAATGGTCGGGCTAGTTACTCACAGCTGGGTTGAAGAGGCCACCCGAGATCCTGTAAAAGACCCACACGTTGACCATCAAGGAAAATCCGAAGCAGAGAGCAATGTATGTTTGGACCGAGATGTTGAATCCTGAGGAACCATCGCCTGGAGCGACAGTCGCGACAGCAGTGCCGGTGAACGCAAAGAAGAGGAACATTGTTGTGCCAACAAACTCGCCCAGGGCGGCGACGATGTCTGTTGTTAGACGACGTGTTAGTGTGAGTCAAGACTTGAGGCAAAGTATTGCTTACGATTCTTGATGCTCGCGTCCACAATGTACGAGAGCATCCCAGTCTTGACAACTCTCCGCTTCTCTTTCTGAGAGAGGGTAGCGAAGTCCACCTCGCCCTCGCCGATCTCTGCCGCTCGGAATTGCTGGGTGAAAGTTCGGTTGAAAAGGGTGGGACGAGGAGGGTGCGTTCTCCGGGGCCCAGCCTCTAGATCGTCTGTGAATGGCTTCTCAGACCCTCTGGAAGGGGGCTTCTCGTAGGATCCCCGATTAATGGAGGAGGAATTGTTCTCGGGCCCGAAGTCATGGTGAGCAGGAGCACCAGAAGCTGGCGTGGTATAGGATACCTGCTTCTTGGCGACGGCAGGCCGTAGCTGGTTGTCTTGAGATGCCATTTCGGTGGTAGTGATTTGTGAAAGCAAAGTCTCATACGAATCTGCCAGACGTGACTGTCTGCTCAGAAGTAATAGGCGGACGAGTCTGAAACCAAAACCTGGGAATATGAAAGCTGATCTTATATACAAATCGCGTATGGCATCGAGGTTTGCACCTCGCGAGATGCCCAACTGCTATCTCCCATGGACATGTGTAACATATTACGTCGCCATCGCAGATCCCTAGATGCGTCTAGACTTAGGCGTAGGCAGCATTGTCGTCGAGGGATGATCTCGGCCATGGATCTGGCCTTCTGCACTTCTGCCCAATCGAAGATCCATCAAAAGCAGCCCTTGCCTCCTTCGCCCGCCTTCCGTAGGAATAGGCAGCCTGGACTTCGCGTATGAGTGGCCACTACGACACCGGACTCAACCGAAGCCCTCTTGAAAAGAACTGTCATAGGTTCTTGCTGAACAGAACATCCCGTATGCTGTGGCTACTAAGGCAGACCTGAGTTGTTTTGAACTAGCCTCTGGATCACGTCGGCACGGCAAAGAAGGCTCATTGGTGATGTGTCGACGGCATTCGACGATACTGGATGGCGACGACGCAGAGTTTCGAAGCCCACGAGGCACAATGAGCGCCGAAAGGTGGCACCTATTTTGATAGACGCCGTGAGACTTAGCTACAACACTGTTTGCCACAAAGGTGCCCCAAAGTGTGTCATTCCTGCAGAAACTGAGCAGCAGGGCGGACTTCACGCACGTCATTATCGTCCCATGCTGGCAGAAGGGGTGCAAAGAGGCGTCTGGTGGTTGCTCGTAGCCTCTGCTGCCTGTCTCTGGGAGATACCGGGTGCGGAAATCCGTCGAGGAGGTTGGGAGCACAATCTGCCATGTGACGTCTCGAGCGCTACTTGCTCCACGTCGGTCAAGAGATAAAAGCAGTGGCTTGATAAAAGGCCTCGGCTCCTTCCTGCAGGAAGGCTTGACGCAGTGTGCCCAATATTCCATGGGGCACCCCGGAGACACGAAATCAGGCAGCTCGTTACCTCCTTCTCATTCCCGGTAGCCTGTGTAGGCTCAAATATTCGCTTCCACGAGGCCGTCTAACTCCACGTGGCCCGAAGAACAGACTTTCCCGTGGACTCCAGCCTTCTAAATTCAACTACGCATACCTAGGTACTTCGCTCGATGGAATGGACACTCAGTCAAATTACCGCGACATCACACCGAGGTGTCAACGAGACTGGCCGGAGGTTTCGTCTCACAACCTCAGGGATACGTCCGGAATGTGCATAAACAAAAGCTCACCTCGCACCCACTGATTAGCTAGATGTTGTGTAACCACCATCTTCCTAGATCGTCGGTCGCACCCGGCACAACCCCACGCATATCTCAGGTTTGTCTGCTGTAGTGGGCGACCCACAACGGACCCGAAGCAGATTCATCTCAAGTAATCTACTCCGCGGTCAAGGGTGCCCACACCGCGCACATAATACGATGCCGCTCGATCTGTCAATGGCCGCATCCTTCCCCGCCGTCCCTGTGACCTCAGGCCGCAAGAGGTTTGCTCTTGGGAAAAGATCGCCGCAGGCCCCACGGAAAATCCATCGCTTAACACTGGGCCTCGCAGATCCCGCGCGGATACTGCATGCTTGTGCATATTGAAAGATCCCGTCCAGTGAGGCTGTCCCGGCGTCTGCTCTGCAGCACGCTACCACACCCGCGGAGGGGGCCGTGCTGTCATTCTACAGCCACTTAGACGTTGTTCAAGTCTGTGATTCAGGACAATCCAAAGGAATTCCAGCCTCAACTTCGTTGCGAGTCCGTTTGCCTCGGTACTTACACGTTGCCACTCATTGCTTACACACCATCTCGGACTTGTGTGTCCAGCCACCTCCTCAGCCATCTGAGCTCCTCGGACGTGGCGATAGCATTGCTCTCACAGAACACACACACACACACATCTACAGCGACCGGAGCTGAACTTCGGGTTGCCATTTAAAGCTCAGGATCGCTGCCCAAACCAGGCTAACAGCACATGCATACCTGTGTTTCATCGCGCAGCCGTCTGCAGGCTTTTGCTTTTTCCTACCCCGCGCTGGCAGTAGGGCACAGATCAGCTGATTAATCTCGAGTGAAACAGCCTGGAACCGCCATTCTTCAAGTCAGCCACAATCTTTATCGTCCAGAAATGTCTCCTTGATCGCCGCCACGCCCGCCGCTGGACTTTGGCCTGTTCAGCCAGCTCCTCACGAGACCTCCATTTCTGTTGAATGTCAATCTTGCGGTGCCTCCCGGCGGTAGGAAGTTGTAGAGCCCCGGCTTGACATGCCCTTGATCTTCTCCTGTCGATGTAGCTTGGGCACCAATGTTACGTAGACCTTCGGGGAAGGAAGATTTCCTTTGATGCCCTGAAATATCTTATCTATCAAAACAGAGCTCAGGAGTATATGCAGAAGTTAGCCAGGAGAAGACGGCTCGAGTAACGATTCTCGTCTGTCCTGGTAATTGGACGTGGTCCGTTCCACTGCGCGACACAGGGTTCCAGGTACTTATTTCGAGAGCGCTACGTGGCCAAAAGGGGCTCCGTTGTGGCCATTGGATCAACCCCCTCAATCTTTCAGGAGATATATCTCCGTTCTTCGTGTATTCTTTCCATGAAGATACATGTGGCCCTCAGTCTTCAGTGAGACCTTCAGAGAGGATCAAGCTTCTATGTGGAGCGACCTTCGCTGGCTATGCCGCCTGAGACACTGTCGAGAAAGTGGTCCCCGATGAAGCCCGAGGCTAATCTGAGTGTCGAATGAAAAGAGTGGTTGAGCCTTCTCATGTCACCCAAGTACCCACAACCCACGTGTGCAGGCGTGAGGTGCCCGAGACGGAGAATGGTGTTGGCATGCCCCAGCTGTCACTTGATTGGCAAGTACAGCTCTTCTACATCCAAAGAGCAGTATCCCATCCATTCAACGCTTGCTATGGAACATTTCTGTCTATTATCCCAGAGCATGACCCTCCAGCCCTCCTGAACAACGAAGGCGTAGAAAAAAAGGGGCCATCACGACAACCTCCTACAAGCTCGTTGCTGGCGAGCCAAAGGGAGACGACGGCAGGTTCGATGTTGGCGGCAGTGATGGCAACTTTGTGCGGAAGATAACGGAGCAGCTTGACCTACCTAATGTCATAGTGCTCTCAGCGTGACTGTTTCCAGATCTCTGCCTTCGGTGACGTCCGAGGCGTTTGTCTCAGTGTCGTTCTCCCTAGACCTAGGCAATCACTTAGACTCTTCTGGGCTGCCACCATCCCTAACAGGTTTCATCCTGGGGGGTGGGGATATTCCTGTCCCGCCTTGCATGAGTGATGGGACAGTTCAGAGATGTGTTTAGCAAGGACAATCATGTGATTCTTGTCGTCTGTGGTTGCTCCTACATAATCACGTGTTTTGACGAGCGAGCGAACGGGCAGACATTCCAGGTGACGGTATTGGCTATCAACTTGATTTGGTGATGGATAAATCATGCGGAGATGCCGGATGCGTGGTTCGAGCTCTTGCCTTTCCAGCACTCCTTGTGGTACCAAACATGTCCTCCTATCCCACATGCAATTTTCCTTTTTAACAAAAGATGGGATCATGCCCCAGGAGGAGAGTGAGAGACTAGGCAATATTTGAGAGGAGAGAAAGCAGAAATTACGCGAGCATCAATAATCTCCATGTGAGCATTACTATTAACTTCGGTGTCTATTCCCATAACTTGAAGGTCCGGATGAATAATTACAGTTGACCGTACCCACTCTTTGAGGATTCGGCAGGATTTCGCTGTAATTGCAGACCTAGCACCTCATCCGTAACAAATTCCCCCATCAAGATGTTCCGTCCCATGCACGGAGTTGATGGGCGGAATTCGTGGTCCGGCTGAATAATGCTGACCAATGCTGATTCCTGCTAGTAGCAGTGCTGAGTGGAATGCATCCCAAGAGTCTGTAAGCCATGGTATCACACTGCGACATATTCAGCAGAGGAAAACACCAAGAAAACAGTTGTAATGGATTATTTAAAGAAATGTGCCCTGCACCGGGCAAGTAATGTCTAGTACTTCGTTCACAACGCTCCCAGTAATTCCTCACCCAAAACCACTAGCATCCAACCATGTCAACTTCCACGCAGCTTGAGCCCATCAAGGTCTGGGGAAAAGGCGGGCCCAACCCGCCCAAAGTCGCGATAGTCCTCAAAGAACTCGGCATCCCCCATGAGATCACGCCAATCCCCCTCAGCGACGTCAAGAAGCCCGACTACGTCTCGATCAACCCGAACGGGCGGATCCCCGCCATCCAGGACCCCAACACGGGCATCACGCTGTGGGAGTCGGGCGCGATCCTGCTGTACCTGACCGACAGGTACGACCCGGGCCACAAGCTTGGCTTCGCGCCCGGGACGGCCGAGTGGTACCACGCGCAGCAGTGGCTGTTCTTCCAGGCCAGCGGGCAGGGCCCGTACTACGGCCAGGCGGCCTGGTTCAACAAGTTCCACCACGAGAGGCTGCCCAGCGCCGTGGAGCGCTACGTGAAGGAGGCGCACCGCGTTACATCTGTCCTGGAGGGCCACCTGACAAGGCAGCGGGAGACGTTCGGCGAGGAGGCCATCAAGGCCTCGGGCGGGCCGTGGTTGGTTGGGAATAAGCTTTCGTACGCCGACCTGGTGTGGGTCTCGTGGCAGCTCATCCTGCCCATGGTGGTCTCCGCTGAAGACGGCCTGGACTTGGCTCAGTATCCGGTCGTGGCGGACTGGGTCGCCCGCATGAACAAGCGAGAGTCGGTGAGGTACGGAATGGGCACCAGTGCGGAGCTCAAGTGAGCTGGATATAATGTCAGGGATGTGTGCGGATGCTTGAGGACCACGTGTTCAATGGTGACAACCGCGTTCGAGAGCCGCGCGAAGTTCTTTGATGTTGAAAGGGGAAGAGCTAGCGCATTCAACCCAGACCCACCAAAGACTGGTAAACCATGTATGCATGTTAGAAGCAATACAGAATAGCATGTATACTTCTACATGACCTAGGCAATTGGGCGTGCCCCACCAAGCCATACACGTCCATGTTGAGATTGCCTTTCAAAGACACCAGCTCTGGCATACGAAATGCTTGGAATTGACCACATCACGGATGAAAAATCCCCCAGCAAACCCCTTTCCCTTTACATATTCTCCCACGAAGCTGTGCTCCTCAGGGACGGGCTCAAAGTTGAAGTACCAGAGCTACTTGACGAGGTCGATTGAGGTCTCGATATATTCTCCAGCCATTCTCGCACGGCGTCGTAATCTCTGATGACATATCTCGCGGATATATCGGAAATCGAGTTCCTCGCCGTCTCACCAACGTTGGCTGTCTCTGGATCAGTGTCACGGGGAGAAGGCCAGAATTCGATTGCTACTCGACAATATCGGGGAACATGAAGCGCTTTGGCTCGGGTCATATACATTGACCACTAATATAGTGTTTCTAGACTTCAAGTGGCCGTCGTCTATGACCAAGACCCGCTCATCTCTCGCGACCTGTTGCCGCCACAAGCTCTCCAATACTCGAGGGGAGATGCGAAAGGGCCTGTCAGTATCGGCGTGGAAATACGAAGTCTAGACCTCTGCGTCCCGGCCTTGCGGTCTCTGCCGTCCCAGAGCACAGCCCAGATGTCGTCAGCCAAGTGCGTCCAGCAGTCCAGGTTTCGCGATACCAGCCTGCTGTAAGGTAGATCGACTTTCAACGAATTCAACGGCCTGAGGCTACCTCTGCATCCATGGGTGCTGACGACTGCGTTGTTCCAAGAACACAGTCCGGTCGGGATCGTAGGATGTTTTGGCCGTAAAATCTGTGATGCAGAGGATGGCGTTGCCGAGCTCTAGATCGTGGTGCCTGGCGCTAGACTTGGGCTCCAGAGGCACCAGGGAGCGCTCTGAGCTGGAACCAATCTGCAAATTCCTCTTGTAAACCTCCTCGGCCGATGCGGGCCAGGCTTTGGCCCCATCACCAGTGTATTTCTTCTTACGGGGCTCTGGTGAAGAGCCGTAAGTGGCAGACGATCCCAGCTTGCCCCACGAGGTGATAGACAGTAGTAGTCCCGAGAGCTTGAGCCCGGTAAATGCCTTTGGCACGGCAGGAACACACATGACCAGAATGGCACAGGCACATTCCCCGACGGCCGTCATTATCATAGACGACATGTGGTAGGTCATGTCGGCGCTGTCGGCGCATACGACATTATAGTACAGGCGCACGATGGAGGCGGCGCACGCGGCCATCCCCAAGGCAAACACGAACGAGACGCCTGCCTTGCGGCTCCGCGACATGTTGAGCTCCCAGATGACGCGCTGCGGGATGAACAGTATGATGATGTCGGTCGCGAAGACGAAACAGGCTGTCGATAGGCCGAGGTATGCGGTGGTTATGCGACAGTGGCCCTCGATTGTTTGATTCCACAGGTACTGGTATGGCTCACACGATAGACTGTAAATTATGGCCGTTACCGCGCAGAAGATTATGTTGGCCCAAATGACAAAGTGGCACGCCCAAAAGAACAGGTTCCGCCGGTTGCCGCCGCCGGGGAGAAAGATATGGATCCACTCCATTAGGATGGCCGTCTTCAAAAACACCAAGAGGCCCAGGAAAAGATACGTGCCGATGATGAATGTCTGTACCGAGCACAGTCACTCAGTATTGGGATGCTCAAGCTTGAAAGATTGGAGTCGTGGTGGTTAGGCTGACTTACGTGGAGAAACTCCACCACGTCTCCGGTCTGCAGGTCCCATCTGTGAACGAACCACCCAACTTCACTGGTGAGGCGGTAGGTTAAGGCTAGCATAGCAATATAGATCCCGAATGCTACCAGCAGGAGATAGTCTTGCCACTGCACCATCTGCACGACCGCCCATCTCGAATAGAAGCGGAGCACCATGGCGATAGTCGTGACAGCAAGGCATACGGACATGACGACCAGCGCCATAGTGTTTCTGTTGGGTGGGTCGTCGAAGTTCGGAACCACCCCAGGTGGCGGCGATATGGCCGGCATGTCCATGATGTCGGTGGTCGACATCGTGTACTGAGCGATTCCAACGGTCTGGCAAGAATGCCTTGATTCTAAAGACGCGAAAGAATCCTACCAACTAAGACCCGTGCTATAAGTTGGCGAGTAGAAGATGTGCCATTTGTTTCCGTACTTCAATCGATGCGAAGGGGAAAGAAGCTCTCTGAAGTTCGGAAGTTGAACGTGGCACCGGAATTCGCAGTAGTTCAGCGACAAATCGTTTCTGCGACCATTTGTTCTACAGAGTCGTCTAGAACTCAAATCCGCCATGTTGAGGGAAAGACCACATTACCTCGTCTGGTCGGCTTAAAAGCTGTTGCCAGGGTGTGGCATCCATCGGGCATGCCGCTGTCCAAATGCAGGCTCGCACTTGGCAGATCCCGGACCTCAATGGAAGGGCCCCCTCAGGCAGAACGGCATGCGGGCTCAAGTCTCAGCACTCGATTTCAGCTAACTGGGCGGAGTAAGAGAATGCTGACAGCTCACAGGCCCTTGGGGGCTGTCTCTACACCATATTCGGCGAGCATGTCGTACAGAGCTATGCATGTCAGACTTGGGTCTCGGACACACGCTTGCCAAGGCCGGGTGGCATGAATCAGGCTAGGTCGAATGGTGATTATGGGTGTGATTTGAGCCAGCACCAAGCAGTAAGCACCAATCGAAGCCTGTGGTAGACCTTCGATAGTGTTCTAGTCGCGTTGCACAGCAGCGGAAGCCTTCGTGGAGTCAGAAAGATCTTCGTCAAACCAAAATTCCACGGCCTGGATGACACGCTCGAAATGGAAGTGGGCCACCGCTCAAGTGACACCGGAAGCAAGGCTACATCGGGCTCACTGCGCCGAGTTGGTAGCTCAATAATCGTCATTCAGCATATTTGCGGAACACAATACCTTTGTCAATTACTGTCCTACCTCGCGTGTGTACGCATACATGCACATGATACACTTGATCAGGCAGGATCTGTGCTCATCCTCTTGATTGTTTTCCATGAACAGCCGCGATTCACCCGCCACCCGCCCCCGACCCGGATTTTGTGATCTTGGATGTACGTTACTGTACAATAAATATGTTATACAGCTTTTAGTGTGGCCTCGTAAGGCTCTCCTGCCGCCCAGTCTTTCCCGTGCACCTAGCTAGGTAAGGAGCCCCAATACAGGGGTCAATATCGTTAAATACCAATGTCGGACTGTGCCAAACAAGGCATACATGTATAGTTTATGCCGGTTGAGAGGCTACATGACCAAAGTGGTAATAGAGACAAATGTACACCGATTTCATGTACAGTTTTTGGAACAACGACACGAGACAAAGAGATGACGCAGCGCATGAACAAGCACTGGGGTTTGTCGTGTGGTAAAGATTAATCGGTGCCATAGCAAGCATCACGGTGTAATAACTTCTCAAGTCTCAGCAAGGAGAATAAGCCCGGGGCGAAAGGCACCTCGAATGCCGGAGTGATGCGCTGCCCACCATCACGGAAAGGATTGCTTACTGATCTGCCACACTAGGTGCCGAAGTGCAGATGAAAGGCCGAATTTAGCCGATTCTGGGGTTTCACTGTCACCGGCACCGTCTTAATAATTCGTGCTATAGCGGCCATCATAAAGCCACAGGAGCCAATGCTGAAAGATGCAGCCTCTCCACCCCGACTCATAGGCTGTGGCACTATTACTGAGATGGCTTTATTGGCGTCCGGCGGCTGAGTGGGAATTCTGGGGAACATTTTACCCACGCCATGTAGTGTGAAGGCATAATTACTTATGGAACAATACCGAACTTGGTCACTTATGCTAATGCTTTGTACATGCAGGTGGCGTTTGATAACGCGATCCGCGAAATTTCCCTGAGCTATGCGTAGCCGTTTTGGATGGTTACGTTCCCATTTCAGCGGCTTGCAAGCAGATCTATAGGGGCCAATACTTTTGAGTCTGACACGGCGCTGAGAGCGATGTGACGAGCAGAAGGCAATGTCACCACTTCACTCACTTAGCACAGGTTCAGAGCGGTTAATGGAGATGGGCGTGTGAAATTAACCGTCGAGCCTATTGACCTCTGGCATCACTCATATTCCGTGTTTCTAGAGAAACATCTCCTCAAGGCTCCACTACGCCCCTTAGTCCACTTTTCGGGTTCCCCCCTTGCCTACAGGTTGAGTGCAGGAACTGGTCAGTCAAGCAATGATTTTGGACAGCCTCGAGCACAAGAAAGCAACGATTACAAAACACTATTTCCCCATCAAGACATATCAGTGCAAGCATTCGCGGCATTTACTCTACAGGTCCAGCCGTACGTCATAGCTAAGGACCAAAGCGATGCACCAGAGCAATAAGGATCGTACCGAAACCCACGACAGCGGCTTATATAAGAACAAAGTCATCACCACAGTAGATAGCTTCATAGAACAGACTCTTTAGCAGTCAATCTAAGTATCTGAGTATTTACTCTCAATTAGCTTTCATTAGCTTGTGATCATTGTACAGAACCCCCATTGCTCAATCAACCGCCTTGCTACGCATCTTGGACATAAATCCGATCTCACGGTTTGGAGGACCCAAGAAACCTTGATCATTACACGTCTATTCCCTGCATCCTCTCATTACAAACTCCTTCCTATTAGTGCCTAGCTTCGGTAGTAGGTAGGCGCATACAACTCGCTGACATTAGCCGGCTCGTTGTGTGCCTCGTACACAGTTGGGCCAGTGTGGGTACTAGGAAGAGGCACACTTCCATGCGTACTAGAAGCAGGCCCGTGCGACATGGCTTTGGAAACAGGCCTGGAGGTGGCTCCAGTGGCCCCATCAACGCCCATGGGCACGACCTTGTCTTCTTGAGGCTGTTCTTCGGAACCTTGTGCGGTGGGAGCTCTCCTGCGGCGGAAGACCAACCAAGTTGCCAACACGCCAACTATTGCCGCGGCAGGAATGCCGACGCCGAGTCCTATCTTCGCGGAGGAGTTCATGTCGGAGGAGCTTTGTGATGTTGCTGTTTGCTTAGCCGCAAGCTACAATTGTGTTCGAAACCTACTGTTATCGGCATTGTATTTTTTTTTAACGCTAGGTGCTTAAGCGTTTATCACTGTATGAAGGGACTGATGCATACTGCTTAAAGAGGCATATGTATACAGATTAAAAACGAGACCACTTTGTGATGTTGCGTCTGAGGCCGTTGTGCTTGCCGAAGGATTGGAGACAGATAGGGTGGGCGACAATTGGGCCCTGGTTGTTGCACTGCTCGAGGCACTTGACGCGCTTGTCAAGGTACTTGAATCGTCTGTCGAGGCACTGTCTGAGTCGGGCGATGTAATGTTGAAATAAACGGTCATGTCGCTTGCGCTTGTGGCTTGTGTGACGAAGAGCATCATGACGAAGACGTTGGAGACACTCAGGTCCTTGTTTGTCACCACGATCCACTGGCGTGATGTTCTATCATAAGCCTGGCCTTCTGTGAACGAATATATGTCAGGACTCGTATATACAAGGATGCTGCGAAATGGAGCGAGACTCACCCGCGAGATACTCTATGTTGCCTATCGTCTGTCGAGATGTACTGGAAGCTAGAGTTGAGCTCGTATTGACCTGAAATAAGCCAACTGTCGCATCTTGATCCGAATAAGGTGAGGTCCAGCGGATCTGGAGGACTCAGTGCTCGGTGTAAACTGAGCCTTGTGAGGAGTTGCTCTGACTGCCATGGCTGGCAGGATTCATGAACTCGAAGGATATTGTAGCAAGCAGGACTGCCCAAAGCGCCAGTAACGATTTGCAAGCGCAGAAACGCATTGTATCCAGATCAATCTGGCAATGGGATTGAGAATCCAATAGAATAGAGGATGCAAACCATAACCGAGCAATGAGAAGGCTAGAAAGGAGCGGAAGCAAAGTGCTGGCGAAAGCAGTGGTGAAGCAGAGTGCAATAAGGCGATGCAAACATGGCATTGGATTTCCAGCCTCGCTGCAGGTTGCCGCCAGCTGTTGAGGAAAACCTTGGGAGCAATCCTACTGCAACCTCATCTTCCCTCATTGCAGCCGATGTAGGCCGAGCCAGCGACTAAGACGGCGTTCTCAATCACTGGCCGACTAACATCAACATTACACTCATTTACATTCCATACCACCAAAACCATGCTAGTAATACCGCTATATTAATACACACCTAACTTATATGCATATCATCATACCCTCTATACATTTAATATTATCATTCATTCCTTAACCAGTATATATTATATTAACCTATTGCTATTTATCCTATATATTTTAATTATTACGAATCAATTAACGATATTTTTATTATATTAAAAGCTAAATTAATTACATTAGATTACCATATCCTTTAGGGTATATTTAAGGCTAATATTACCTTCAATATTATAATCTTAAAGATTATAAAGTACTTAGAATAATAAGTATATAAATTAAGGAGAGATTATTATATAACTAATTCTATAAGTAAGAAGTATTATATATATAGCTAGTTAAAGCTAATTAATTTCTATATAGATATATATATTAACTCCTAAGTTCCTAGAAACCAATATTAATATTAATACATTTTTTAACTACCTAAGCCCTTCTTAACCTCCTTATATAAAAGAATAATCTATATCTTAATAAAATATAATAATAGTTAATTAAGATATATAAGCTTAAAGTTTCATTATCTATAATTAATTAAGTATTAACTTAGGCTGATTAGGGGAAAAAGAAGTAAGCCCTTATAACTATCCAATATAATTAATATATTAAAGCTAAATAAATATTTAAGATTTAAAGCTAATACTATAACCAATTTATTTATATTAATAAATCTAGTATTAATAAAAGAGATAATATTCATTATATAAATTAATCGCTAAAGGGTATTAAATTAAAGAAATTATTACTTAAGGGTAGTAAAGATTATAATATATAGTTTTAAATTATATCAATATTAACGATTAATAGCATTATTAGCTTATTAATATATAAGGGTAATAGCGATCTAGTTAGCTTCATTAAATATATATAATATAAGGTTCTACCTTATATAATATTATTTCCAAAGCCTAATTTAATATTAATTATAGATAATATAAGTTTCCATTCCTATATTAAATTAAATAAATTATATAAATAGTATAGCGTTTTACTTAAATACCTATCTACCTATTCACCTAATTTAAACTTTATTAAATTATATTTTAAAGACCTTAAATCATTTATTCATTAATATATTAAGTATTATAAAAATAATTAATATATAAAGAATGATTTTAAGTAATTTCTTATTAATAATATTTATTAGGTTACTTTAAATAAGAAAGCGATTTAGGGTTATTTTAAAAAGACAAAGGTCCCTAAGCTTAATAACATTTTAAAGTAAATATATTACTTAATTATTTATATATTAATAAATATATAATTAAATATTTATAAGCTTCAAAGTACTATAATATAATATAAGTAATTATAATTAATAATTATAACTATTATATCTCTCCTTTTATAGTACTTATAATTATATAACTTTATTAAAATATATCTTTATAGAAAGAGCTTTAATATATAAGTTCTTAATATAACAAAAAAATCCTACTTTAAAGCTATTAAATAATATATATATTATATTTAAAAAGCATTATAAAGATAATTACCCTAAGTAATATTAAAAGGGGTATATATGAAAAAAGAGAGGGTTATTATAAATTAATCCATAAATTAATTAGATAAGGTGTTAACATTAATCTACCATAACTCAATCTAGAGAGCTTATATCTAAGAAAAGAATATATTAATAAATTATTAAAAATCAAAGCTATTTAATAGTTATAATTATATTTTATAAAAACACCTTATTAAGTATTACTAATACAAAAAGATAATAAATAAATATTATTATATAATAAAAAAAAAAGTAATAATAATAATCTATTAATCACTTTATTATAATAATAATTAAACCTATAACCTTTTAATTATATATTTATTTGATTATTATTATATTAAAGTAATAGGAAGATTATCGCTATTATTAAAAGGTAGTTAAAAGGGTAGTTTATATAAATAAGGAAGGTATAAATTAGTTATCTAAATTAGAGTTATAAAGTAACCTTTATAGTACTAACTTTAGATTATTATAATACTATTAAAAAAAATTATAAATATAATATAACTTTTATTCTTAAACCTTAAAAGGCTTATAATTCCATTAATATACTTATTTTTATAATTAATAGTTATTTTATTAAGATATAATGAAGTATTTATAAGGTATAATAAAGGTCCCTTATATATTATAATTAGATAGCTTTTATTATTAACCTTATAAATAAGAAAATATTACCTTAATATATCATTATTAATCCTTTGCTTTATAACTTATATACTCTTAAAAAGCACTTAAATTTAATAAAAACTTAAAGTAATTAATCATTTATAGCTATATTATCCTCTCTAAT
The DNA here is from genome assembly GCA_037177825.1 of Diaporthe sp. P3_1W. Classification (NCBI taxonomy): domain Eukaryota; kingdom Fungi; phylum Ascomycota; class Sordariomycetes; order Diaporthales; family Diaporthaceae; genus Diaporthe; species Diaporthe sp. P3_1W. The sequence goes on along the minus strand of JBAFXB010000004.1, from coordinate 5,520,547 downwards.
GCCCTTACTTGCCTTAGGAGGCTGATGCTGCGTCGACGCCGGCGGTGATGATAATGGCTAACTAAGAATACTTAATAAGGCCTTTTCTTATAGAAAATCCTTTATATATTAATATATAAAGCTATTTAGATCCTTATTAAATACCTTTATAATATATTATTTATTTAGCTGCTTAGCTAAGTCCTTAAATAATAATAAATTAGTATCCCTAACTTTATAAGAAAGCTATTAAAATATTGCCTTTTTTATATAATTATATGCCTTATAATATATTAGATATATGAAGAAGTCTTTTAAAAGTATAAAACCCTCGCCCTTATTAGGCATTATTAGCAAGGAAAATAATATTATAAGCTAGCGGGCTAAGAGTAGTGATATAACCCTTAATAGCCTGTTAATTATTAATAAGTTTATAAGAAGAGTATATACTTAATTAAGTATATATAAGGGTATATATAGTTATTATAATATTATTTACTACTTAAGTTAACTTATAAGGGCTTAAAAAAGCAATAGATATGCCTTAATGCTATTATCACTACCATTGATAATAATATTCCTATTAGCTATATTATCGCTTAATTTATTAATATTAACTTTCTTAAGGCGGCTAAGAATTATAATAAGAGGGTTTTTTTCTAGCTTAAATATTAATAATATATTAATAATACCCTTAGGATTATCAACCTTTTATCCTAATAATTAAATTATTACCTTATTATATATATTTTAAGGAATATACTCTAGGGATACCCTCTCTTACTACTTTTTAATCTTATCAGCCTAAGCTATTACCTTTTTATTATTAAGGTATAAATAAATATTATCTTCTTTAATAAAGTAATATAATACCCTATAAGTCCCTCTTTTATTATTAAGGTATTAATTAAGGTCTTAGCATTAAAGTAACTTTATAAGTTAGGTATAAGTCATTAAATATTTTTTATTTTAAGTTAATATAAATTCTCATATCTCTCTACTTCTCTTCTTTACTAAGTTACTTAAAAATAAGCTAAAGTTATTAATAAGCTAAGAGATATTTATTATATCCCTAGATAATAATCTTTAGCTAAATAAGTTATTCTCTTTAGCCTTAACAATAACAGCTATTATAAAATCCTAAATAATATAAGATAATAATAAATAATTATTTAATAATAATATTATAAGGGTTTAATACCGCTTAAAGATAATTTAAGTTAAGGTATTATAAAGATAAAAGCAATAGATAATAAAGAGGGTATATTAACCCTTATTATATTTTATTCCTCTTATTAAGTTAGTTATTAGTTAATAACTATTAAAAGTACTAGATTTATTATTTAATTCACTTAAATATAGGGCTATTACTTAAATAAAGTTTTTCTTATATTAAATAGTTATTATATTAAATATACCCTTAATATTATATCCCTTAAGATAGTTCTAAACCCGTTTTTTTAATTCAATAAGCCAATATTTAAGGTTAATCTAAAAATAATACTTTATAAAGAAAAGTAACTTTATAATAAACTTTATTAAGCTACTTAGTATATTAATACCCTTAAACTTATTAATTTCTAATAGTGAATTATACTATATAATCTTAATATCTACTTAAATAATTACTTCTTTAAATAAATCCTTATTTATAGGAGTATCTTTAAGGGCAAAGCTTCTTATAGCATCTATTACTAAGACCTCCTAAACCTCCAGAACCTCCTCTAAAACCTCCTCTTTAATATAAATTAAATCCTTATTTTATAATTAATAATAATCACTAGCCTCATCTTCCTCAGCCTTAAGACTTATAAAGTTATTATAAGGATTATTAATAGCAAGGCTACTTAGGGCTATTATATTCCTCGCCCTTAGCTTAGGCGCAGCCCTTAGCTTAAGCATAATAGTATACTTATGATTAGCTACTACCTAATATCTCTTTACAATAGCAATATATAACTTATTAGGAGTAGTCCTTAATCTTTTTAGCGGCATTATTGCCTCCTTTATAGGGCTATTATTAAAGATAATATAGCGCTTTAGATAAGCTTAAATATGATAAGGGTTAGGGGTTAATAGCTTATAATTAATATAAAGAATTAACTTAAGACTAGTAATATAAGTTTGTTAATCTATAAGGATATTATTCTTATTAGCCCAGGTTAGTATATAAGGAGTATTTAGCTTTAAGTATACTAGTAAGAAAAGCCAGCAAGGCATTAATAGCAGCTTTATTATCAAATAGCGGCTCAGGGGGCGAGAAATTATATTTAAGGGTAATCCCTATATATAGCAATCATTTTATTTATTTTTAAGTATAAATAGCTATAAGCAAGTATATTAACGGCAAAGTTAATGATTAAATATATTGATGGTATAATAGTATATATATAAGTTAAGTATATATCAATATAGCGGTGTCACTAGCGTAGTTTTGGCGGTATGGAATGCAAATAAGTGTAAACCCGCCGAACTTTCAACCAACAGTGGCATTCAAAACGGGCCGGCGTTCGGATCTGCACCAACTGGCAGAAAAAGACACACCAAGACTTCAATTAAGCATAGCGCTGGCTGCCAGAGCCTCAAATACTGCTGGCATGAATCAGACGTCAGTCCTGGCCAGTTACAGAGTGTTCTACAACCCACACTTGGTTGTATCTCGGCGCTTACTGCGCCTGTTCACATACACGGCAAAGGGGTTCAGCGCTTAATTATGTCCGATCGTCGTGAATCGACCGTGTTTATTTGCTTCATAGGGTATGCCCCATAGGTGGAGCGGTACGCAAGGAATTGCAGTACCTAACTGAAAAGTTGTCCGCTTTCTGCATTCGCTTTCCAGAGGAGTGGAGGAAATAAAGCAACACATCATTTACTACTTTGCTCCAGCCGTCACATCTTATCTTGTCTTTGCACCATTCGAGTCTGTCGCCCGCTGTCCGGGTGCCTCGAGTCTACGATGAAACCGTTCATTACCCTTCCCTCCGCGCAGAATCGCCAAGTGATCACACTAGCCGCTGGCATCGGCATTGTTTTCCTCCTTTACCAAGCCTGGGGTCTCCATCATGACCGCCAGCTCTCCCTCTATTACGAAGATACGCCAGCACCAACCCGAACAGGATTCGATGCAATCCCAAAGAAGATATGGTACAAGCTTGGGGCAAGAGGACTCAGCCCAGATGCGGTAGCGTGGACTGGCAGCTGCATGACACACAATCCCGCATATTCAGTCGAATACATGACGGACCAATCCGCCGATGCTTAGGTTGCAAAGACATTCGCGCATCGTCCTGACCTTGTGGAGACCTTTCTTGCACTCAATGTAAAAATTATCAAGGCTGATTAGCTCCGCTACCTCCTGCTCTATGCCGAGGGAGGAATGTGGTCGGATCTCGATGTGTCCTGTAACTCCCCTATTGAGAGCTGGATTCCTGCACAGTACAGAGACAATATCTCGATGGTTGTTGGCTGGGAGTTCGATACACCTTGGGACGGCACGGGGCAGGCCTTACACGAGCTTGCCACGTAGACGGTTCTTGTGAAACCTGGCTCCCGTCATATGTTGACTGCTATTAACGGTCTATTATAAAGAGTATAAGACGTTATAAGAAATAATAGTATCGACGTAGCTAGGATCACAGCTAAGTATATATACCTACTCACACATACACCCCCTCACATACACCTAATTCAGATATCCTCTTAATTAGCATCGCTTAAATAGATACCCACTTTATAAGGGCTTTTTAAGTCGTATACACTTAAAAATTATACTATTTAATTCCTCTTCTTCTTCTCTACATAATAATATAACTTTTATCCCTATAAAAAAAATTCTCACTATTATTAACTCCTAACTTAATAGTAGCTCTTAATTATAAGTATATAATAAATACTATATTAATCACTAAGCCCTAAAAAGATGACTTTTAAGTATATAAACTTATAAAGACTTTAATAAGTCTCTTTAGAAGCTATCATTAGTATAAAAAAGCTATTTAACTAATTAAGCCCTTATATAAAGCCAGTTAAGCCATCCACCTATATATATTACTCTCTAACGCTATACCACAAAGATCTTCAACCTTAATATCATAATCTTTAAGGAGAAAAAAGATATAAAAAAGCATTAGATATAAAAGTTCTTAAGGAGGAATTTATCTATTAAGACCCTCAAAGCTATATATATTAAATATAAATATACTAATAGTATAACACTAGAGAATATTAATATCTTCTTTAACTACCTTAAATTTCCTAACCTTATTAATATTAACCTTAAATTCTAATATAATGCTGATAAAATAAGCTTCTAAGAAGATAATAAGGATAATTATCTAATTATTAGCTCCTCATTATATAATTTAATTATTAAGAAAACGCCTAAATACTTAATATAAAATATATCAATTAAATATATTAATAGAAAGAGTAAAGCGCTCTACCCTTTAATCATCTTCTATAACAAGACCATATAATAATAATAATTTCCTCAATAAGGACTTAAGGAATTTAAAAACTAATACTTTATAACTTTAAAGATAGGCTAAACTAATAATAATATTAATTTATATTAGCTAAAAAAAATCTTTAAGCCGAATATTTATCCTTAAAATCTAAACTAATAATAAATATTGATTCTTAATAAGTATAGCAGCTATACTATAAAAGAGTTCATATAATACTATTTTAATAATAAAATTTAACTTATTTTTCTTCTAATATATACTTCTCATATTCTTTAACTACTTAATATAAGTATATTCTTAAATTTAAAGCATCAATATAGATAGTAATTAAGCTTTCTAATTATAATCTATAATATAAAGGAAAGTAATAAAGAATTCTTTCTTTATACCTATTAAAAGGCCTATCTATATACCCTTACGCTAGTAATCATTTAAAAGGATTAAAAGGCAATAAATATTTAGCTAAAGGATTACTAAAAAGTTAAAAACTCTTAATTAATCACTAAAAATAATAACCTATTTAACCCTATAGCTTCCCCTATATTAATTAATCTTCAAATTAACTCCTAATTAGCTATAATAAATCTAAAGATACCTCACTTAAGTCATTAAATATAGCATATAAAAGCTAAATTATATAAGTTAAGTGAAACATATAAAAGCCCTATAATACAGTTTCTCTTCTGAAAGCTTAGGAAAGATCTAAACAAATTAAGTATACATACAGTAGTAGCTAAAGCTGATAAAGAGGTTCTAATTACTATATTAGATCACTAAAAGCCTTAGAAGCAACACTATATATTACTAAACCCTAATAAGGTATTTATTAATATTATAATAGTTAAAAAAGAGAAGAAAATAATTAGACTAATTAAGAAGGACCCTACTAAGCTACTTAATGATGATAAATCTAGCGATAATGATAAGATTATAGAAATAGAATATATTAAAGTATAAGGGTTAAATAGTAAGTCCTCCTTATTAGATTATAAATAGCTGTAGTAATTATTAAGAAATTTAATTATAAAGTTAGTAGTATCTCCTAAGGATATCTAAATTGATAATATATGTGAGGGGGTATGTACATAAGTGGGTACATGTACTTACACCGCCCATGATGGGAGATATCATTACCTTCTGTGGACCTAGGAGGATGACAAGGAGCATCTTCCAGAGCCTGCAGCAGGAGATGAACTTGTCTGACGACGAATTTCAAGCTGTGGAGGAAGGTTCATGGTTTCTTGTCGAGCCCAAGCTTGTGGGCGATGTTCTGATCTTACCAGGATACGCATTCTCCCGAACTATGAATTTCTACGATGAGGCGATCACCGCCTCCCTCCCTCCTCCACTGGTCGAACACCATTATGCAGGTAGTTGGAAAAACGACCAGGGTGGCGAACCTTCTTTTTGATCACTGGTAGCTGGTTCAATGCTTGGTTTGTGGTACGAAATTAGGCATCTTTAAATGAGTAGTACATTGCATACCGGGGAGTTTGTCTATAAGACGGCGTTTTAGGATAGAAATTATGTATATATTGGGTACGCTAGTAGAACAGTGTTTGGAAGACCCCGAAAAGACTCTGAGCAGTCTAGCTGAGTTCGTTGAAACGCATTTTCTGGATGACTTGGAGCTCGTGTGAGTGGCCACACAAGGTGTATGCGCTGGTCGATTTCACCATGGGCGCCAGATGTTAATGGCTGTGACCAAGGTGGCCTGCTGTAAATATAGGCAGACCAATGCCCAGATATATCGCACATGCATTGTGTATCGACATTGCAATGGAAGAGAATTTCGGATTGGCAACCACAACGAAACGTACAATGGCACATTGGAAGGGAAGGGAAAAAAAAGCTTTCCACACATCTACTGAGAGCACCACAAGCACCACAAGAGAAGATTGCTCGTCATCAAAAGGACTATAGAAATTTGAGAAAAAGCCAATAATCCCTTGTCAACGCGGCTCCAGGAACGAATATGTGACTTAGCCCACAGGCCCAGACTTAAGTCTGAGCCAGGGACCAAAGCGATGCACAAGAGCAACAAGGATCGTACCGGAACCCACGACAGCGGCCTGTGTGCCAAAGCTGACGTCGAACCCAACCTTGGCCCCCCACGGCTGCTGGAAGTAGCCAACACCAAAACCGCCAATGGCACGAGCGAAGTTGGACCAGCCAGAAACCTCCGCAGGTGCTTCGGGGTGTGAATCCAGGGTGTAGGCCGAGACAGCGACCGACGTGGTCATCGTGCCGAAGGTGTGCAGGCCCCAGCCCATGACGACTGCCGCCGGAGACAGGCCGCGGTGTAGCGCCTGGCCCAGGACGATGAGGCCGACAGCCATGCACACCGCCGCGATGTAGATCATGTACAATCTGACCTCGGGCTGGTAGACGCCACCGTGTTTCTTGACGTAGCGTCGGGCTAGCCAGTCGTTGAAGTAATGACCAAAAACTTCTCCCAGAAATACGCCGACTACAGGCGCGAAGTAAAGGTAGCCGACGCTTGTTGGGGAATAGCCATAGCCACCGGCCACTCGCGGTGCCCCAAACAAAATTCCGGTCGTGATGTTGATGCCGATTGACCACATGAAGTAGAGAAGGCTGGAAAAGCATCGTTAGAATTGGGTAAACAGATTTGTGTCAGGGATTTATGCAACTTACTATGCAACCCAGACGGCAAAAAGCTCTGGCTTGGCTAGTGTCTGGAAGTATCTCTTGAACGAATGCCAAACGGTCTGGTAGTATGAGCTGCGATGACGAAGTTCCCACGCCCCAAGGACTCTGGACATCCTGGACATGAAACCTTTCCCTCGAGGCGGTTGCTGGCCAACGGGAATGTCCCTGTTGTACCAGGTCTCGTCCAGGAAGGCAACCATGAAGACTAATTGTAGGGCACAAACGCCGCAGGCTACCCAGAAAACGTTCTGCCAGCTGTGTGTACCGCCGACGACAAAGTTTCCGATCATGGGGCCCCAAAAGGGAGACGCGATGTATAGCAGGGCCCAGAGACCAATTTTACGGGCTCGCTCGTGGAAGAAGAATATATCCCTGATGAAGGCAATCGAGATCGTCTGGCCAGAGGTTATAAAGAATCCGGTCAAGGCTCGCATGGCGTAAAAGGTTCGGAAGTTCGGCGAGGCAGCTGTCCCGATGCTGAAGAGGAAGCCCAGGAGGTTGGTCCAGAACAGAGTCGGCGCCCGTCCAATGATGTTCGTCATGGGAACCCAGATCAAGCCGCCCAGCGCCCTAGTGTAGGAGTCAGTTCAGAAGACGAGGTTGTAATCATCAGGCAAACGAACTCACATCATCAATACATTCATGCTGTTGGTCTCGTTTACAGTCGAGATGCTTTCTTGGAACTCAATCGACTGTAGAATGATGGGAGCACTCCCAGCAGCAGACGTGAAGTCTGCACAAAACGCGCTCCAGGCCACAGTGAGTAGAATGAGGTGTTTCTTGGACCACGACCAATTCAGAGGGTCCATTTCATCGTCGCTCGGCTGGGGAACAAGGATGATCTGATTCCGACGCGGATATGTCAGCTAAATCTGGTCCTTTGGCGCCCCTGAATAGCATCGTGAGGATGAAATGAACCACTTACATGCCCATCTTCTCTAATACGGAGACCTGACTCGGTGGGCACCTCTGAGACAATCCCTGCGGCTTCCGTTTTATCAGGCGCTGAGGACATCCGAGTCCCATCTGAGTACTCCGAATGCTGGGCTTGGGGCTTCTCCATGATCACAATTTGGAATCCAGAACACTTGGTAGCATAGACATTCGAGAAAATTCTTTTGGAGATGTAAAAAGCTCACTGAACCTGGCTGCGACAACACCTGTTTATTTAGATCAAGCACAAAACAGAGTACCAATATGACCAAGCTCAAGACAGCTATAGCATACCCGAATTTGCGAGGCTAGCTACCCCATGGGGAAGTCTCGTGGCCAAGGTATGCCCAGCCCGCGTGGGAAGTATGTTGAATTCCGGAAGGAATCGAGTAGCTGAAACACAGAGATGATCTATGAATTCAGGGCTAACTCGAGAGGGGCATCGGCCTCGCCTGCTTGGACTCTTTGGTTCCAAGCCACATCGTATCACTGACCTGTGACAAGAGTCTACCAAGATATACCGTAGCATTCATCTGCGCGGCATTTCGGAATTTGGTCTTCCAACCAAACTCAATGGGTGATAGTCATGCTACGTTTACATGATCAGTCATCCAGTAGAAAACATTGAAATAAATCTTTGGCAGACCGACAGACAGATGAATAGCACCACCGGACTGCCCTCGCTATTTGTTGTCTGGTTCTCAAGTGCTTTACTACATTGCTGAGGCTTGATTCAGATTACTATGTTTGAATCTCAGCCCATAGACGGACATTGAACTCAAAATGCACAATTAGGATACAAATTATGGCGCATAGAATCATGTATGTATATGCGGCAGGCATTATGGAAATTCCGTCCAGTTCCGGGGAATGGCGGAGCGGCTTGTAGCACATCTGGACTTTCCATTTGGCTTCCGAACTGGCACCGGGAAATTGGTCGGATTTGAAGCGAAGTTCTCTCCCACTATAGAATTCCAGTGACGAGTAAGAGTAATTGTCAAGGCTGGTCTATGATGCGATACTTGATCAAGGCCCATCGGCGGGAAGGTGTGAGACCATCCGAGCTGTCCTACAAGCACTTCAGGGGGGTCAGCATCTGTTCACTGTAGCTCGTGGGGCTTTCAACATGGTGATTCATTTCCATATTTCTCGAAACCGTAACATATCTAAACGAAAACCGTAGGCAGAAGACTGTTTGTTACAAAAGTTTCACTGTCTTTGTGTAGGTATTTCCCAATCCCGTAAAGCTCAGTTCAAATCATACAGTAAGTTGGCCCTTGGCTTAATAGCCGTTAAGCTGCTGTAACACTGCTCGCAGGTAAATGCCCATTGACTGCCTCAACATGAACAGACTCTGGTTTGTCCTCGCCGTTCGGAACAGCATTCACCGACTCGGCCTTTCTGGCCAATTTCGCATTGACAATATCAGCCGGGTTGGGGAGACGGGGCAGTGTGTCCATATCGACAGGAGGGCGTGGCATCATGATAGGCAGGATGCCCGCGTTCTCAAACGAGCGAAACGTCTGCGTCCAGGCGTCCAGGCTGTCGTCGTACCGCTTCCAGCCAAACTTCCGAGCCTTGGAGACGCTGCCTATCGTGTACCAGGCCTTACCCAGGGCCCAGTCAAAAAAGTCCCAGGTACCCCAGTCGAAAGCATCGGGGTGGCCGCCGTACTTGGCTGCTATCCGTTGCCAGACCTCCTTCTTGCCTTGGGCCCAGTCGGCCATGCGGAAGCTGTGTGTCATGCGCTCGTCGTCTCCCTCAGCCTTGCATGCGTATGCCTCCTCGGGAAGCTGGAGAAGGAGTCAGCCAGAGTTCCATTCAGTGAATTTTAAAATAGAACAGGAATCTTCCACTGACCTCAACACCGTAATAACTAGTCAGCTTGGGCCAGAAATGTTTCCAGACAATGACATCGCCACTTGTGTGAACAAAGGATTCATTCTTGGTCTGCTCGCCCGTTGCGGCCCAAAGACTCATGTCTGCGATGCTCGGCGCGTAAGAGCTATCATCCACCGAGTTCCAGAAGTACTTGTTGCCAGGGAAGGCGGGAACCTCGCCCGTCTCGCGGCAGCAGAGTATATAGATAGCTAGGGTCAGTGCCGCCGACATGCCGTTCCCGGCGGGTGTGAAGCCTATGATGGCATTGGGCCGGATGACGTTCCAGTCCCAGCTGCGCCTTGATGCCAGGTTGAACATGAAATCTTCTTGGGGGTAGTAAAAGTTCTCCCCGTGGTCTTCGTACCGTTGCATGCCTTCGTGGATGGGTGCCTCTACGGGGCCGAGATGGACTCCATTGTGCTGGATTTGTCGCACATATTAGCACCGTGAATTGCAGAGAAAATTCTTCTTGTAATTGAGGGAAGGAATCTGGAAGAGGAAAGACGGCTCGCACCTTTCCCCCGGTATGTAGAATGACCCTTTCAAGAGAGTTGCCGGCCACGTAGTCAATAGACTTGAGGAAATTCTCGAACAGGGGCACGTTGGACTCCCGCAACTTGGAGAAATCTGCGCAATGAACATATGAGGCAAAGAAGGCATGTGTGACGTGAGAGCAGAAAGGTCTCATGGCCTCAATCAACTCTTCAAGCGGCTTCAGGAAATCTAGAGCAATGAATCGAATTCGGTGGTCTTGCCAGAAGACTTGGGTGGGGCGTCGCCTCGAAGTGATGATGATCTGTGACCTATTGTATATGATTCGTTAGCCTTGACGTATTGCTGACCAGTAATCAGTCAAGAAAGAAACAGTTTTACTTACCATTCTGATTCCGGCTGGCGGATCAGATGTTCAACGAGGGCATTGCCAGTAATGCCATTGGCGCCAGTGACGAAGGCAACTTTCCCACGAAGAGGGGTCATGGCGTCAGATACAGATGCGATGTTGGTTCCACGAAGGAATGTTTGGAAGAGATGATGTTTTTATTGGACAGGGTTACTAAGGCAAACCTTGAGTCCAAAAATAATTCCACACAAGGTCCAGAAGATCGGTATTATACTAGAAATGACACGGATAGATGTATGTCATCCTCAGCTTTCAGCACTCCATGAAGACATTATCCATTCTTGGAACCCTTCGGCACCTGTCAGACGGTGTCTGATAGGAGGGTCGTTCCCGTGCTGCATGCTTGCCCACATTGGTTGCCCACATTGGTTGCCGATCCGGGAGGTCGCCACAGTCCGGACGCGGAATTCAACTTCGGAACTGTCTGGCTCCCGTCGGGACCCGGCCCGTTACCTCAATTCAACACACGACACGGTCGGTGCGCTGGAAAGCCTTACCTACATGCAAATGTGTCATCCGATACTGTCATCAAGAAGTTATGGCAAATCCGATTTTGCCCAAGTCATATGTTTGCCTTGCTGATCGTCTCGGCGCCTTTACTCGCGCTAAATTACTGAACAAAACTCCTTGTCGACGAAAACACAATGGCACGCATCTACACCAACCCGGAGAAATCGCAATATCCCAAGGACACTACCTTGACAGAAGTACTTCTTTATCACAATTTGAACAGCACACCAGATGACAAACCTAGTATCATCGATGGCTACTCAGGCGAAACCGTCTTCACCTACGCCAGCTTGAGAACCAGCGTCCGCAAGGTTGCTCGCCATTTCTCCCACGAACTTGGAATTAAGCAGAGAACCGTAGTGGGCATTCTCTCAACTACCAAGGTATGCAGACTCGCTTTCTTGTGACACCAGGGCCCCAATCAATGTCGGGGAACTAAGACTTTGACATTTGCAGAACTATTTCCCAGTGTGTGTTCATGGCATACTGGCTGCCGGTGGCGTGGTATCTGCATTCAATCCCGCGTACGAGCCTAAGGTATGGAATGAGAAGCCCTCGATCCCCGAACACTCAGGCTAGTTCTGTCTCTCACGGCATGTTTGTAGGAATTAGCGCATGCTTTGAAATTGAGCAAGCCATCCCACATTCTCGTAGAAGAAGCACTCGTTCCGAATCTTCTGAAAGCCTTCGATTTGGGCCCAGGCCTTTTGCCAAAGCCTCGAATCCATGTTTGGGATATTGATGACCCAAGCAAAACGGATCATGAGCCTCTGCAGATCGAACGAATAATACAGGATGGCTCCCCTGACTTCGAGCCAGCGAAGCTGCCTCCAGGCGCTGCTGCAAAAGAGTTGGCCTTTATCTGTTTCAGTTCAGGCACTTCGGGTCTGGTAAAGGGCGTGCAGCTCACCCATGAGAATGTCGTGGCCAATCTGTTCCAGCAGTCCCAAGGCCTTCGCGGCATGTTCAACCCTAAGACCGTGGTCACTCTCATCGTGCCGTTCTTCCACATTCTGGGGCTTGCTGGATTTTGTTGCCAGTTCGTCAGCCAGGTAAGCTATATAATATTCTTACCTGTCCAATGTTTCTGAACTGAACATGTCACCAGGGCGTCCCGATCGTGGTGTTCAAAAGGTTTGAGATGGCGCCGCTCCTCAAGGCTATCAAGAAGCACCGCAGTAAGCATTCATCCCTGCCTGCAATATAACCAGAGCCATGCTCACAGTTTCACGCACAGTAACCCACATCAACGTGGTGCCTCCCATCGCTCTGGAGTTCTTGCGCAATCCTGAGGCCACCAAGGGAGACTGGTCATCTGTTCAGTGCCTCATGAACGCTGCAGCACCTCTCAAAGAAAAGCAGGCTCGCGAACTCTGCAAGCGCTCCGATTGTGTCGTCACTCAGTGGTACGGGATGACAGAGGCCAGTCCAAGTGTTGCATCTCAGCGAGAGGACGAGACAAATATAGGCGGAACCATCGGCAGGCCTCTTCCAGGCATCGAGATGCGGATAGTGGACGAAAATGGAAAAGGTCGGTTCAATGTATCCTGTTCTCGTGACAAAAAGCATTCGATCGACTAATAACTGACACAATCCTTTCTTAGACGCCAAAGTAGGCGAGTTTATCCTCCGAGGCCCTAATATCATGAAGGGCTACGTTGGCGACACGGGACTCTCTGGGAGCCCATTAACGTCAGATGGGTTCCTGCGAACGGGAGACATCGGCTATGCTGACAACCAGGGCTATCTTTACATTGTCGACAGAGCAAAGGAAATGATCAAGGTCAAAGGGTGAGACACCATCTATCTCCTCGATGATGCCCCTCGACAACTTTTACTAACAGCCTCCCAGCCAACAAGTTGCGCCGGCTGAACTGGAGGCAATACTGATTACACATCCACAAGTCAAGGATGCGGCGGTGTGCGGAGTGTACAATCAAGATGGGACCTCCGAGGTCCCCGTCGCGTACATCACCACAGACGTCAAAGCTTCGCGGGATCAACAGACACTCAAGGAGAGCCTTGTCGAGTACGTGAACGGACAAGTTGCAAGATACAAACGCATCACAGGTGGAGTGCATATCTTGTCTGCCATACCACGGAAGTACGTAGATTCAGCTCAATTTTCCGATCACCAAGTCGATAACTTGTTTGCTGATACACCTCATAGTCCATCGGGCAAGATCCTCCGCCGGCTTCTTCCAGCCAACCTGGCGGCTGCCGCAGCCAGACCGGCCCTCGCTACAGTCAACACTCAGAATTTGGCGAGGCTATAGACCTGCTGCAAGAGACATTCATATACAAATATTCAGTCAAGATTTGTATCGACTTGTCATAGCCTAATCCAAGTTCATGTCGAGACTGTAAATCCCGTTGGGCATCGCGTCCAGCATCGTCTCACCCATACTCATTTCGAGGCCCATGCCACTGTCCTGTATCTCATCCGGGTTCCCGGCTGCGTTCTTGAAACTGGTATTCCCGGGGCCGAAGACGTCCCCGCTGATTGTCTCAAAGTTGAAATCCGTCATGACCCACTCAGGCAGTTCTGGCAGTCCAGCCTCCGTACTTGTTCCATCCAGGAGCCACATGTGAGGCATTCCCTGGTCCTCTCTTCCAGATGCTTGAGGCTTCGACGCCGCCCCGATGTGACTAGGCATGCCGTAGGAAGACCCACTGTTATTGGTCGGTCCCGAACTTGGCATGCTATCCTGGGAGAACTCATGGGTGCCCGACTGGGGCGTCAGTTGCTGCGGCTGTGTCTCCTCCGCCGCATCATCATCGCGGTCGTGCGGCGCGTCGGACATCCTCCGCGACCGCCCGCTTCTCTGGCCCGATCCTACCTGCAGTACACGGCGAGCCAGGAGCGTGAGTCTGGATACCCATCTCATCATCTTTCCGGAAACCCATATCGTATGACAGTAAAGCCTCAGAGAACGCGTGGCTGCCAGGATGGCCTCCCTGTGTCTCTTCTTCAGTGCCGGCTCGTTGGCTACAAGGCTGGTCATGACCATTGTGCAGCTGAGGAGGTAATGACAGTATGGGAAGCAGTACTTCATGCTGCTATCGTTCAGATCTTTGTGGGCGTTGAGTATGTTTGATGCCAGGCTTGCGCATATTGTCAATGACTCTAGCTGGTTATCGCTCATGAGGTCCGTGGTTCCCTTGCCTTGTGCGAATGGCCTTCGAATAAGGATACGTAGGAAGGTGACACACTAAAAGATGGTGGAAAGTCAACCAGCTGAACAAGATCCAAATCTGTAGAGCGCATCTTACGGTTGAAAGCAGCATGGTCTGTTTGACCTGCCACCTTTTCCGGCTGTCAAATTGTGCCTTGGGTAAGTCGGGGTCGTATGCGAGTTCTTCAGGCAAAGTTTCCAGTAGATTGGATAGCACCGTGTCTGCGTAGTCGATCATGTGGGAAACAGGCTGGTTCGACGAGGCTTTCACCCCGTAGATAAGCTCCCAAGCCTTGCCAACCACTCGAGAGTATCGGATCATAGCGACGAGGTAAGGTATTGCCGTAGCATGCTTCTCCGAAAGCTGGATCTCGATCTCGCCCTCGAGTGCTTTCGTGGTATCGGTTCTCCCCGCGACTCTGCCAAGCCACTCGTCACTCAGATCCAGCGGCAGAGCGGTGTCGGTGTTATTTTCTTGTATAAAGAATGGACGCCCAGACTCAATGGCCATTCGGCGGTCCAAGATAAATATGCACCACCACACTCTTGTAAGAAGCTGGCTCCGAAAGCAAGGCACCGTGTCCAGCCTGCTTTGCCGTTGAATGCCCATGATGTGTGCGTTTGAGACCGCAAGGGCGACAAGCCGAGCTGATTCTTGAGTTGCGTCGAGACGGAACCAGTAGCAGATCTGATTATAAACAATGTCAGTGTTGCATCAGTAAATAGAAAATGCCAATGATTCCTCTTACCCGGAGAACAAGAATCTGCAGGTCGAGCAAGGAGGTGGCACCAGTCTTGCTTATTCGTTCCGAGTCTTGCATCAGCTCCATGCCAACACTACATATGCTCCACCCTGAAGAATGTACACCGGTTGCGTCTGTCATCCTGGTCGAAACACAACACCGGCCCAAAGCAAGGCAAAAACACACCAAGGCCACAGAGAGGCGCTTCTCCTCCCTCTCGGTCGAGTCTGCCATGGACCAGAGAGCGCCATACTCCCAAAGCCCATTGAAGGTTTCCCAGACTGATGGTGGGTGAAGGACAGGGTATAAGACGTGGATCTCTTCGAAGAAGAGTTCCATGTACCGCCTCCACTCGTCCTCGTCGGCAACCACGCCGTAGCGCTCCAGGATGTTCTCCAGCCACCCTCTCACTTTGCGAGAGGACTTGTTATTTCGAGGATGCCTATCTCGTGGGAGATCGCCCGCGACCTTGATGATATTATCCGCGGATTCCTCGCTCAGGCTTCCGTCAACCTCCGCGAGGGCCGATGTCATGGAGAGCTCCCCCATGAAAGACTGCCCGTCAGGCTCAAGCACCCTTTGAAGTTGGGTGGAAGCTGGAGAATGAGAGTCGTTCTCATGAGCAGGTCCGAGAGTTCCAGACTCGCGTCGGTTTCGACCTTGTGTGAATTCAATGGGGCTCTCGGCTGACTGTTGCATCATGTTCAACCGGCGTTCGAGTTGCGCGACCCGGGCTGCGAGCTCATAGTTGCTCGTACTGGTGACGAGATCGTGAGAAGGCAACACATAAATCATTGGGGGGTCAATGTCTACCCACCTAGCAGAGGAGCTCTCAGTGCTGCGTGCCGCCTCGACTGAGCCAGGGCCTGAGGTCTTGGGTGCTTGTCTGGGCTGGCCTCTGGAAGCAGACACGCAGACTCGACCCCTGGCTTTGCAGTGAGCACAAGGATCTCCACCCTCGCACTTGAGTTTTCTTAGCCATGTGTGACAGTGGCTGCGTCTCTGGGTTGCCTACTGACCTTGATCTTGCGTTGTTGGCATGCTGTACTGATGATCGAGAAGGACAGATCAGCCTAGATACGTCGCTGCCGGCCCCCATGGCAATAGACATACCATGCCCTCGAGATGTATTTCCCCCGTTTCGTTCTCTTCGCGGGCGGGCTTGACGGCTCCCTACCAGCCGTCGTGTCTTGGGACCCGCCCATTGGCGTCCTGCTGTTCTCGTGCCGTCCGGCTGGTGGGCTGACGCCGGGGTGCATTGAGGCGACGACCACACTGCCTCCGATGTCTTCGTTCCGCCCAGACTCGGGGGACATGTTGGCTTCAGACATTCTCCGCGTTCTTCGGAGCCGAGCTGCCGGACAAGACAAGACGAGACGTGGGAAACAGAATGGGCGCGGTGGGTCCGGGAATTAGGCCTGCCCTGCAGCGTGGACTTGGCCAGGGTTCGATGATTCTGTTTACAGATTTCTGCTCTCACAATGTGTGGTTGAGTGTACATTAATGCTTTACTGACGACACTGGGAGATTATTCAAACAGAGTTCAAATGCACCGGCCCGTACGGAGTGACCCGCGTATTCCTGTATCCACTCCTTGTTCCCCCGCATACCGCTAACTTTTAAGGTTCACACCTGTATCTGGGGTAGTGGATCTGGTTTTGTCTAGCTACGGACGGGTGGTGGGGGTGGCCCCCAAGCATGAACCAACCAAGGCCCAGTAGCCATCTTGCAGAGGGGAATTGGGGGCATGGCTAGAGCCGGAATCGTTGCGGAATTTCCGTCTGAAACCCCGTCGTCGCCTCTTGGTGGAGAATGCCAGCAATAATGCAACTCAGCCTCTCAGGGTGTGTCATGGGGATCTAGCATTTCAAGCGGTTAGGACAGTGACTAATTACAATAGGCATTGGCGCCAGGTCGGGGTAGGTTAGGGGGTGCGGATTGTCCGGGGGAAGTCGTACCAAGTGACCTGCTCCATTAACGACCTGAGTCGTCGAAGGGTGATGCACGATGCGCTCAACCAATTGGCGGTTTTCTGCCGAGCTGTGGCGGTTGTCTAGTTAGCAGGTCGTTTGTGCCTAGGAGCCGCCGCATCAGCCAGGAATCAACGTTGGGTACTCACATGGCTGTGCTGTCCGAGCCCCAGATGAAGTGGTGCCTTCTCTTGGACCTTTCCAGGAGATGCAGGATTTGTGGGTGCGGTGCTGCGAGATACGTGGCCTTGAAGACTTAGTCTGGGTTCTGCAAGGACTCTCAGAATTGTTCATACCGATTCTTGCTCTTTTGGCGTCTTCAACGTCCAAGCAGAGGATGCATCGTCCTGATCCAACGGAACCACACCCTGCTCCTAGAGAGCCTGAATTAGCGACCACGCCTCTACCGTCACGTGTGGGTTGCTCACTAGAAACACATCTAGTTGTCTCTTGTCCCAATCATGGAAGCCTTTTTCAAACGCGGATGTAAGAGCTGCTCTGTTCCTAATATCAGCAATGTAGAGAACATAGTTTTGTGCAGAGGAATTACTTTGACTCCCATCGGTCATGTCTTCTCAAGGTTTTCTTTGCAAGTGCCTCGGTCTGCTCCCTCATTTGAAACAGTATTGGCTCGATGAAAATAGTAGCCACAAAGGCGTCCGGCTGCATCATGGCCGCGTGGCACCTAAAGTTCAGGGCAAAGGTCTCAGTCAAGGTTGAATTCAAAGCAGCATAGAAAAAGATGGAGCTGTTGTAGAAAAGCTTACATGGAGCCACCTCCAAACGAATGGCCAATGCCTATGACCGGCTGTTGAACATTGAAATGTTCTAGGGTGTGGAGAATATCCCTAGAGTCGTCCGGCCAGCATGCTAGTTACAAAAAGTTGAGTGAGTCTCGTATTTCATTCCAAGGCCGGCAAGATATTACTCAGAAGTTGTAGCTCACCTTTGCTCGGTAAGACTTCGTGGTTGAGCAGAGCGCTGTCGCCATGGTTCGCAGCGTCAATGGCTATAATGCGCTTGACTGTCGTCTTTACTCCCGGTTTTGACAACATGTAGTCGATCACTAGCTCCCAGAAGAATCTATTGAAAGACGTCCCATGCGTGAGTATGAGAGTGTAGCCAGAGCTCTCCGCCCCGATGACATTGTACTCGTGAGCTGCAAGCCTCAGGCGAGAGGGCAGGTCCCACCGGATGGACACATCCCCTGGCTTCGGCACGCTGGCATTAATAATGTGCGTTCGTCGTATGTAGTGGTCTGTTTTCGTGATCGTGGGATCCGTTGGTGCGGAATTCGTGAAGTACTCAGTTGGATCCATCATCAAGTGGCTGCAACCGAGAATTCTGGGTTGCGTGTTTGGCTGTGAACTGGCTGGGCTGGGCTGTTATAAAAGTTACGGGGCGGCTTGGCGTGGCCGACCAGAGCCGGAATCTCGAAGATATCGGTGACCCTCCTGCCGGACTTCGGGTCTCGGCAAGCATTCCGGACTTCGACGTGCGTGCAATTTTGATGAATCACGTCATGGGCTGCTTTTACAGGCTTGAAGACAGTAATTACTCAGATAGTTTTATTCCAACTGTGTTTGCTCAAAATTTGCTATTTCTCCGTACGATTTGACCCTGTACTGCTAACTTTTGCGTTCTCCTACAAGCTAGCGAGTCTGCATGTCTCGGACTCCAGCCGTGATAGACTATCTGCAAAGCAGAACAACACTTCTAAAGTTTCGAAGCCTCGGTGATTCTATGAAATCGTTAGCAAATTGTAACATTCTAAGCATAAGGGGAGGATTGAAGAATACCTAATGTGCACAGACTGAGGTTCCAGATAACTGTAAAGACCATGTGCGCCCAGTTCTCTCCCCTGGCCACTCTGCTTGGTGCCCCCGAAAGGCGTGTTTAGCTCTGGAAGATATGGAGAGTTGATAGCCACACCCCCTGACTCGAGAGCAGCGGATACGCGTAGAGCCCGACTGACATCGGATGTGTAGACACACGCTGAGAGACGAGTAAGTTAGTTCTGCGTCGCTGGTATTGCATGAACCTGGGAACCTTACCAGCCAGCCCGTATATACTGTCATTGGCCATCGCTATAGCCTCTTCCTCTGTCTTGAAAGTTCTCACCGTCAACACAGGCCCAAAGACCTCTTCCTTCCATATTGGACTCTGCGGGTCCGGGTTGACGAAGAGGGTAGGCTCGATAAAGCACCCTTTCGAGCCGATCCTTTTGCCTCCCGTGAGCAGCTGTGCCGAGGCCTTGCCCTTGTCAATATACGACATGATGCGGTCAAACTGCAGCTTGTCCACCACCGGGCCATGACTGGTGGACAGCTCGAGTGGGCTGCTGCCCATCTGTGCCCCAATGCCGTCGAAAGTGGCTTTGGCCGCCGCGAGGAACTTGGTCGCGATTGATTCTTCCACTAGCACTCTGGAGGCGGCTGTCCCTGCGAGTTAGAAAGGAGTCCACATGTTACTCTGCAATGAATAATGACTTACCAACACAAATCTGACCCGAGTTCGCAAGGAACCCCCCAGCAACGCTGTCAAAAGGTTTAGTCTACTGCGCAATGAAAGGTAAACCGGATAAACAAACCTCCCAACCGCGTTTTCAAAGTCTGCGTCTCCAAACACCAGAGCTGGCGACTTTCCTCCCAGCTCAAGCGTAGTCTTCTTCAAATTGCTCCTTGTGGCAGCCTCCTGAACAGCTTTTCCAGCAGCGATGGAGCCGGTAAAGCTGATCTTCGCGATTTCCATATGCGAGGCCAGCAGAGAGCCTGTGTCCCGCCCGCCGGTGACGAACTGCACCACGCCCGGTGGGAAGCCGGCTTCAGAAAAAAGAGGCGCCAGAGCCAGCACACCAAGGGGAGACTTCTCGGACGGCTTGAAAATGAAACTGTTGCCTGCTGCGAGGGCTGGGGCAACCTTCCACCCGACGTACATGAACGTGGCGTTCCAGGACGCGATTCCCGCGCACACTCCAAGCGGTTTGTATCTCACGAGCTTGGCGAATCCGTTGTCTTCCCCGAAGGACTCGCCGGCGATCTTGTCGGCCCACCCTGCGTAATCTTCATGTGCGGTAAAAGTTCCCTCGTCAGTATTATTCAGGAGTCAGTCGTGCGTGAAAAGCAATGGTCTTGCTTACATCTGAAGACCTGCACCATGTGTGCCAAGTCAAAGTGGATGATGCCTGCGACAGGACGTCCTGTGGGCAGAGACTCTGCGTATGCCAGCTGCTCTACGTTCTTTTCAACAAGATCTGCAAACTTGTTTAGGCACGCTGAACGTTGAATCCCTGTGAACTTTGCCCATGGCCCCTTCCGGAATGCTTCCCTTCCAAGAGCCACCGCGGAGTCCACGTCTTCTTTGCCAGCGACGGGAATATCGTCAGCGACGACAGAGTCATCTACTGGATTGAGCAACGTCAATTTGTCTCCAAGAGGTTTGACGCTATCGACAAACTGTGATTTTGGTATTTGTCAGCTCCCCCGATTGATTTGGTATCAGAAGACTCCTTCACCTCATTTCCTAGGTAAAATCTCCGGGGAGGTAGCTCAATTCGTGAAGCCGCCATTGGTACAGCCTAGCTTCCTTGATTACAGCGTTTAGTTTTGGTTTTTGTGATATCTTTTTGTTCAAGTTCTCTGATCCCGAAACATGTGGATTTTGTGATCATACTCCGCAATCATGAGGAGACTCAGCTTGATATTCCCCAACCAAGTCTTACCCCATCCTCGGCAAACACGAGCGGGCGTGGTTCAGCACCAGAATTCCGCATTTCCGGAACACCGCTCCGACTTCCTCAAACCTTTTCATGCAGTGTGCGGACTGCAGTCGATCGATGGAAACAATTATCAATCAAATAACGACAGAATATGAAATGAGATTCTCGAGCCTCCCGGCCCATCCGTGAATGACTTCACGCTGTCCTAGCATTGAGAAGCACTGACTCAATAATCAAGGAGGAAATCAACCACATGTCAGCTTACCGAAAAGTACCTAGCCGAGTCAATATGCCCTCCACAGCTTTTCGCCTTCCCGAAAAGTACACGCACCAGAACGGATTCGGCTCTTATCACGAGTGCGTTAATTTAGACGTGCTGCACCAAAACAACCATGAATGTCCTTGCTGATGACGGCTTCTTCTAGGACCGAAGCTGTGAAAGGGGCTCTGCCTATTGGGCAAAACTCGCCGCAAAAACCACCGCTAGGCCTCTATGCAGAGAAGCTGTCAGGTACGGCTTTTACCGCGCCTCGCCAGCAGAATCAGCAAACATGGCTTTACAGAATTCTCCCATCAGCCGCTCATTCATCTTTTGAGCCAGTGCCTGAAGATGGCCGAGCCGCGTCTGCAAACCCGCAGAACATGCATCACATTCCAAATCAGATGCGTTGGAATCCATTCGACCTTGATGATTCAAGCGACTGGGTTACCGGCCTCCGACATGTCGCTGGTGCAGGCGACCCGACCATGAAGAGCGGCATCGGTATCATGATCTTTGCTGCTGGCAAAGACATGGACCAGCACAGCGCGTTCAGCTCCGGCGACGGCGACTTCCTGATCGTGCCTCAACACGGGGTCCTCGATATTCAAACAGAGCTCGGCAGGTTGCTGGTTCGCCCGAACGAAATTGTCGTTATCCCTAGAGGGATCCGCTACCGAGTCACATTGCCCGAGGGTCCCGCAAGGGGCTACATCCTGGAGACCTACGAGCAGCATCACTTCACACTCCCGGAGCTTGGGCCGATCGGGTCCAACGGCCTTGCGAACGCCCGAGACTTCCAGGCTCCTGTTGCTTCCTTTGACATGGATACCGATAGCGAGTGGAAGATCTTGATCAAGTACGCGAACAAGACGTATCAAGCCCACCAGCGCCACACCCCCTTCGACGTGGTGGCATGGCATGGGCTGTACTATCCGTACAAATACGATCTAGGCCGGTTCAACGTCATCGGCAGCACCAGCTTTGACCACCCAGACCCAAGTATCTACACCGTCCTGACGGCGCAGTCCGCATTTTCGGGGACAGCCATCGCGGACTTTGTCATCTTCCCGCCCAGGTGGCTCGTGGCCGAAGACACCTTCCGGCCGCCCTGGTACCACCGCAACACCATGTCCGAGTTCATGGGCCTGATATCTGGTGACTACGACGCCAAGACGGGCGGCGGGTTCAAGCCTGCTGGGGCGAGCCTGCACAATGTCATGGCCTCCCACGGCCCGGATGCGGACACACACGAGCGTGCGAGCAATGCTGAGTTGAAGCCTACGAAGGTGGGGGAGGGTAGCATGGCGTTTATGTTTGAGAGCTCGCTCATGGTGGGCGTGACTGACTGGGGCTTGGAGCACTGCAAGAAGTTGCAGGCGGACTACAATGCACACAGCTGGGTGCCTCTGAAGCCACACTTCGTCCCGCCGAAGGAGAACGGAACATAGGATGATGAGAAATTTGAATTCGTATTAACTTCAAATTGGTACCTGTCAATTAAATTTCCCATACGACTTGATGAGATATTTATAAATACAGCTGTTGTATGATCATGGTGCTCAGTGTACGAGTGAGGCCGCATTCTGCCATGCTATATTTGAATATCTAGGTAGCTATGGTATGTGAACAAGTCTTTTGTTCAATTCAGTAAACCATCAGCATGTCTTGCGTGGAGTCGAGTATCAATGCGTAGCCCAAAGACTGAAGAGGTTGTGACAAGTGACGTGCAAACGAATCCAACATCCCGAGGTCTTCTGTTTACCTCGGCATCCGTTCTCAATTTACCGTACCTTCAAATCCAACTCGTCAGAGCACAACAATGACAACCGTTTGCCAGCCGGGCGATCCATTTGCGGCGACATTGGCCCCGCGGCCGGGCACGCATGGGCCGTCTCAGGAGCCGCAGCAAAGCCGGCTCGGGCCAACACTACGCCCCGGGATTTCGGAAGCGGCCTCACTGTTCCGCCACAATGTTGTAGATGCATCGTGTAAGTTGGACATATAACACACAAGATTGAGAGAGATAGTAAGTAACGTTGTGGAATTCATGAGAAGCAGCAAGAATAGCTTAAGCACGAATAACATATTCCACAATGTCAGCACTCAAGTCATGGATCGATGTGCCCAAGGGGTCGCATTTCTCGCTGAGAAATATCCCCTTTGGCATCATAACCACACCATCAAATAATTTCCGCAGACCTGCAGTTGCCATCGGGTCCTCAGTGGTGGATCTCAAAGAGTTCGCAACAGGAGGCGGCTTCGCAGAACTCCCAGAAATCCACGGCCACCTCCACGTCTTCGGCGAGGAAACACTCAACAGCTTCGCCGCGCTCGGCAGGCGCGTGACCAACTCGGTCAGGCTGTACCTAAGCGACATCCTCACCGACAACACGAAACGAGCAGCCCTCCTCAGGGACAACGCCGAGCTCCGCAAGAGGGCCGTGCTGCCGCAGTCGGGGGTCACGCTGCACCTGCCCATGCGCATCGGCGACTACACCGACTTCTACGCGGGGCTCCGGCACGCCTTCACCGTCGGCACGATCCTCCGCGGCGCGGACAAGGCGCTGCAGCCCAACTACAAGCACATGCCCGTCGCCTACCACGGCCGCGCGTCCTCCATCGTCGTCTCCGGGACGCCCATCCGCAGGCCGAGGGGCCAGGTCGCGCCGCCCGGGTCCGCCACCCCCAGCTTCTCGCCGTGTAAGCGCCTGGACATCGAGCTTGAGATCGCCGCGCTGCTGGGGAAGCCGAGTGAGATGGGCACGCCTGTTTCCGTGGCCGATGCGTCCGAGTACGTATTCGGTTACGTTCTGATGAACGACTGGTCGGCCAGGGACCTTCAAGCATGGGAATACGTTCCCCTCGGTCCGTTCACGGCCAAGAATTTCGGAACGACCATCAGTCCCTGGGTGGTGCTGGCAGACGCGTTGGAGCCTCACCAGGCGCCTGCTCTGCCGAACCAGAACACACCACTGCCGTATCTCGTAGAGGAGAGGAAGGACAATGTGCTGGACATCGAGCTTGAAGTCGAGTTGCAAAGTGAGTTGTTCGCAGCAATTCAGTATTCGAAGATCATGAGCTGACGTGATACTCAAAACTTGTAGCTGCTTCCGGAAGCAAAACAACCCTGACGAGGACAAGCTCATCTAATCTGCTCTGGTCGTTCCCGCAGATGATCGCCCATCACACCATCACAGGATGCAACCTCAGTGTCGGTGACCTGCTCGGCTCCGGGACCATCAGCGGGACTGATAAGGGCACCCAGGGCTCACTGCTGGAGGCCACGGAGGGCGGGAAGAAGCCACTGCAATTGCCCCATTCCTCCGAGACCAGAACTTTTCTGGAGGATGGGGACGTGGTGACGATACTTGGGCGGGCCGGGGATGAGGAGGGTGGATATGTGGGGTTTGGTGAATGCAGAGGGGTCATCTTGCCAGCTTTGTCATAGGCTCCTGTAGGGCTTGGTAACGTCTTTCCGATCCGATGCAAATGCGTCCTTCACTCCACCTTGTCTCTTTCTCCAGTGCAATAGCCAAATTCCACCGGGATCCGATACAGCACCGTCACGCAACAACGTTTGTCTGCACTACAGCCGCATCCCTGCCAGAGATATGTCCAACCTCCCAGGTTGTCAAGTGTGTTCAAAGATCATTTCTATCTTCAAGACAGCAATTCATGAAGAAGAAAGCGCTAGATACGAGCTGGGAAAGCTTTCTGATGTGACTAGCATGCCCTGTCCTCACTCCGACTCCATTTGGAAGCTATGGGAAAGTGGGAGGCCGCACGACATGCCAACGCCAGAGCCTTGGTCTGTCAGCATATGTTACTTTGGCTTAGAACCATTCATCATTGACTTCCGTGATGGCGAACGGGATTTCGAGTACGAGGTCGATCTGGTTGTGAATGAGGGTCCCGAACATCCAGGGACTTCGATTCTTCTAGACCCACAGTGGATCGATCCTTGGGTCCCAAAATACTGGTATTCTCAATGCCTCGATAGACATGGATCATACTGCGAAGAGCCAAATTGGATGAAATTGCATCCTGGGACAAACGCAGACCCCGACTGGCTGATAGATGTCGTGGACCAGTGCATCGTGCCGTTTAGCTCCAACACGAGCAGTTACGTCACGCTTTCTTACACCTGGGGCAACATACAATGTCTACAAACCACTACCGGCAATTTAGAGCGATTACGAGAAGTCGGTTCCATTTCCCCTCACCAAGGCCCAAGCATATCCCAGACTATTCGAGACGCGATAGGGATAACCGAATATCTGGGTGAAAGGTATCTCTGGGTCGATAGTCTCTGCATCGTCCAAGATGATAAGGATTCCTTGTCCAGAAATCTAAATGCTATGCACCGAATTTATGCCAACTCGGCTCTCTGCTTAGTGGCATATGCTGGGACAGATGCCAAACATGGACTCCGAGGCCTTGAAGGAGTATCAGCGCCAAGACACGTCGAACAAATCACTCTGGATATAGCTGGCGGGGAAAGGCTCTCTTATTTCAACAAGCCTCGTAGCCCAGTCCATTCCTCCACTGTGGGTGCCGACAATTCCGCAGAGCCCGTTGATGAAGGATCGGCATACAATCACCGTGGCTGGACATACCAAGAGTTCATCTTCGCCAAAAGACGACTTATTTTCACCGACGGGCCTCTTCGCTGGCTTTGTGCAGAGACCAAGTACGGTGAAGAGACAGTGGATTACTTGGATCGGGACGGTTGGACATACGAGATGACCCGTGCTAACTGGGTGAACAACCGATTCCCATCTCTAGACAACCTGGATACAATCACCTCAGATTACAAAATGCGTCACTTCACGTATCAGCCTGACGTTCTGAGAGCTTTTCTAGGTATACAGAACTACCTAGATGGTGTCTTTCACGGAGGCCTGAATTACGGGCACCCTGAAATGTTCTTCGATATTTCCCTGGCTTGGAATGCTTTCCTGGGTGTGGAAAGACGAGTCGCGTCAGCAGACGTGACATCAGAGGACAATCTGCCGAGTTGGTCATGGATGGGTTGGCGTGGAGAGTTCGACTTCACTCGAGACGCCGAGCACTACGCATCTTTCGAAAGCGATGGATTCACAGAGTCTGTCGCCGAATGGTTTTCGATGGAGTCCCCGTCGTCGTCATTGTCGGGCATGCGACTCGTCAATTGCAAATGGCATCACTACAAAACTCTCTTCGAGAGCGACCCCAGCCAGGTTCCGGATGGATGGGAACTCCATACAGAAAGATCGGGATCAATACGATGTCGAGTCGTATCAGGGTCAGATGAACTGTCTTCCAGGTATCCGGTCCCAATGCCATCATCCGCGGCAACTATCCAGTCAATCGGGCAGCGGAAGTTTCTATTTGCTAAAACAAGCCGCTGTCGTTTCGTCACCAGACCAGTCGTTCCATTGATGTTGAAGATGAACAGCTTCGCAGCCAGACTCCATGTTGAGTTATGCTCTACCGAGGGTGGATTTGCCGGGTTTCTCCACCTTCATCAGGCATCGGAAGTAGATCGCTTCCTTGCATCCGGGACGGTTGAGCTTGTGGCTGTAGCAAAAGGATGGACGACAGACATGGATGAGTTCCTGGCGTTTCAAGTGCAGGAGAAACTGATGGCTACACCGGGCCTTGCTCCGGATCTTGAGCAATTCTCTCGCTACCGCGCGACCGAGAATAATACGAGGTACAAATGCTATTTTGTCCTTTGCATTCAATGGGAACACGGCGTCGCAAAACGAAAAGCTTCTGGGAAAGTGTTCGCTGAAGTGTGGGAAAAGTATCAGGAACCTGTGGACCTCATCCTAGGCTGAATAACCATAACCAGGAGATCCTGACCATCTTCATTGAATGCATAGCCAGATAATATGAGGGATACACTTACTTCAAGAGAAAGGATATTCGCACCTGTGAAAACAGATGGTACACCGGTACATCATTCGCGCCACAGCTGCAGCTAATCAGACAGACACCCAACGCCCACACCCAAACACCCACACCCAAACATCCACACCCAAAAGCCCACACACCTAACACCCATACTTACATACTTAATACCTATATAAGTATTAGATATATAAATTGTGTATAGATTGAGTGTATAAGTGCTGAATATGTGGGTGCTGGGTGTGTAAATTGGGTGTGTAAATTGGGTGTGTAAATTGGGCGTGAGTGTTGGTTTAGTGTTGGTAATGTACCGGGTGTACCATCCGTTTTTACAAGTGCAAGTATCCATTCTCTACTTCAATGCGTCTCTAATTCTTGTTTCTTTGGCAGCGACATAGAAACAGCGAGTGAGCATCCTCTCTAGAACTTCCGCCGGAACACAGCCGGAATTTCCGCCTCAGGCGCACTTGCGTGTCCAAGCCCTGCATGAGCGTGAACCTAGATCCGTGCAACATTTAAGAAGCGCCAAATAGTGATAATGATTTACTGCGAGGCCGTGCAGTGCTCGTTCGGACACCGATCAGCTCGAAATGCACAAACATGGCAACAAATATCGGTCCAGTCACAGAGCTCGTGCGGATCCCACTGGCGGTCCCCTTCGAGGAATTCCTCTCCACCTTCACCTCACACCTCGAGCCGGTCCTCCTGGCGCAAGATGGAATCCTCTCAATCCTTACGGGAGTGATGGTCCCTAACGACGACCTAAAACAGCCCTACGCCGTATCTATCACGCAGTGGGAGAGCATGGATGCGCACGGCGCTTTTCTCGAAAGCCAGGCGGCGAAGCCCTTTTTTGCGGCGCTGGAGCCACTCGCCACAGGACCGCCGGCGATTGAACACTACTACTTGGGAAAGCTAACTCCGGCGGCTCTTCGGTCCCGTTTTGCGCATGTATCTATATTCGACTCACGCGGTAGCATTTCATCCCACGAAGAGGTACTCGAGCGACACATCGGTTCACCGGATGGCTGGAAGCGGGCTGCGGTGGCAGGTAGCTGCGTAGAGGTGAACGAACAGAGTGCAATGGTGTTATTCAGTGAGATGGACGACTTCAAGATAGGCGAAGTTGGTGATGGCTTGATGACTTCATTTGTAGTGCGGTTGGAACGGAGTCAGAATAAGGTTGCAACACCCAAAAGCACGCAGTCCAATCTGTAGATAACATTCAGATGCAAGTGATAGCTCAATCAGACTCGACAGAAGTTGAAGCATCGAGTAATACCACACCTCACGCAAGTGCCAACATGTTCGCAGGACTACCCACTCCGCCGTGAACGTTGAGCGGAGCAGAAGTCAGGAAGAACGTCCATCGTTTGCGGTCGCGGCACGAGACAGCGATATCCTCCAGCCAGAGCAGCTCCGCGATAGGGCAGCCCCACCCAGCGAGCAGGACCTCGTGGAAGCTGAAGTCGGCCTTCTCGTCCGTCGGGAAGCCCTCCCACGCCGGCGTGTCCCCTCCAACGGCGGCGACGTGGCTGTCCCAGAGCCACCGCAGCAGCCTCGCGTCCTGGTGAACACCGCAAAATGCCGGCGGCCACGCCTCTCCGACCTCTCGCTCGTCTTCGGGCCCCAGCTCGGCATAGCGTGCGTGGAATCCTGAGCGTACAAGGAGGATGTCACCGGTCCTCAGCTCCAGTGGCTCTGAGGACTGCTGCTGCTGTTGCCACTGGAAGCAGGCCATGAGGTCGTCATACGTGATGCTGTGCGGCCTCGTGGCGTCGTACTTCTTCCCGTTGGCTACTGCATACGACCAGTAGTCGATCAGGACACCGCGACCAGCTACACCTCCGGCCTTGTGCCACCAATTGATGCCCAGGCGCGCTTTCGGTGTTTCGAGATCGGTGACATCGTCCCGAGTGGCGCCGTTGTACCAGAGCTGCTCCTTTTGGTATGCGAAGTGGCGCTGCCCGTCCCACTGGGTGCTCCTCTGCGTGTTGAAGGTGATCTGAGGAGCGGTCAGAAGCTAAGTCTGGTTGAGGATTTTGAGCCCAGATTTATCCATACCATGTCGTCCATGACGCATCCCATGGGTTTGATGGAATGGTCAAAGGCATCCTTGTGCCTCGCAAACGAGGGCGTCACAGGCTTTCCGAGCTCCCAGCTTGGATGGAATATGTCAGAATATGTGGACTTGACCAGAAAGACTGCCTCTACGGGACTGAGCAGGTGGTTTCACTTCAAGCTAAACCGTAGTCCTTCGCGTATTTCAGTAGCTGCGTTCTTTACTACCTCCTGCGACAGCCAGTTCTGTTGAAATGATCAGCAGCCGCAATAATACTATATGATAAGTGACTGTATGCATACCAGCGTCCCAATGTTGTCCTCCTCGCCCCACAGCCCCCAGGCCGAGTATGGGGGATCCCCTTGCCTCAGAGGCAAGTCGTCGAAAGCCGGCGCGGTCTTGTGATCTGAGTTCGCTGGCATGTTTTCGTACTTGAGTGGCACCAGGCTGGGAGAGATGGTTTCTGTACAGGAAGCATAAGATTTCTATTATTCATGATATTCCGACGAATTCATGACGACGACTGCAATGCTTTAAAATCTCACCGTCGTGCTGGTGAGGGGTCGGGCATCTGCCGTTGTACCGGTACGTGACAAACCTTGTGTGATGAATTTCCACCGCCCGCCCCCGTGTAAGCCAACCCTAACCCGTTTTCTCGCGGAAATTATACATGGGGTTGCTTTCGGAATCTACGCGGGGACAGCATTCCGTTCCGCAATTACGGCAATACCATGCGACGGCTGTCCAAGTACCTCGGTACTCCACCGGCTGTAGCGGAGCAAAACCACTCACGATGGGCTATGTTATAGCAGTGTCGCGATTGACTCTCCATGGTGTTTTCGAAATTCATTGAGCCATTATCGGGACGAACACGTACATTGTCAACATGACTGCAAAGTGTCAGCTAGACGTGATCATCGTGGGAGCCGGGATGGGAGGGCTCGGGACAGCATTGGCTCTACGGCAGGCTGGACATCGAGTCACAGTCTTGGAACAGGCGCCAGAATTTGTCGAAGTGAGCAAGAAATATGTTTGAATTTGTGCTACCGTCCACTGATTCTCGCGCAGGTCGGGGCTGGAGTCCAAGTCCCACCCAATGCTTCCAGGGAGTTGATACGATGGGGACTGGGCGACCAGATGGAGGCTGTCTGCTCCAAGCCCTCAAGTATCAACTACCGCAACTGGCGCACTGGTAAGCCTGAAGGGTCCACGGACATGTCCAACCATAAGCAACGGTATGGCGCGCCTTACTGGCAGGTCTACCGGCCAGACTACCATTCAGTCCTCCTGCGTGCGGCAGAAAAGTCCGGCGCGACTCTTCGCAAAGGTGCGACGGTGATCCAGTACAAGGTTGACGAGGGTTCGGTCGTGCTTGAATCCGGGGAGATCGTCCGTGGCGATCTTGTCATCGCTGCAGACGGCGTGAAGAGCATCGCGAGGAAGGCCCTGGGGCTCAATGTGGAGCCGCACGAGACTGGCGACACTTGCTTCCGTGTTGTCATACCGCGTGAGCTGCTGGTGAAGGACCCTGAGCTGGCCCCGTTGAGCCAGGACCCCAACTTTGAGCAGTTCTTGGGGCCTGACCACCACATCATCGGGTATAACATGCAAAAGGAGAGGACCTTCAACCTGCTCATGGTCATTCCGGATGACCGGCAGATGGAGGGTTACAAGGCGCCGGCGAAAGGGTCCGAGGTCAGAAATGCCTACAAGGGCTGGTCTCCCATGTGAGTGGCTTCTATCGGATCCAATGGCGCCCTAACAGACAACTCATGCGTATGTAGGGTCCAGAAGCTTCTCTCATTTCTGCCGGAGGACGTCGAGAAGTGGCGTCTGATAGACCTCCCAACCATTACCAACTGGGTGCACCCAAGCGGGAAGATGGTGGTCATCGGCGACGCGGCACACGCAACACTGCCATACCTAGCTCAAGGAGCAGCGATGGCGATCGAGGACGCCGTTGTCTTGGGGTCGGCTCTGTCACACATCAAGTCAAAGGACGAGCTGCCCAGGCTGCTGCAGTTCTTCTACCAGGTGAGGGTTGGCCGTGCTCATGCCATTCAGCGAGGTAGCTTCACGAACAGGTTCTTCATCCACATGAAAGATGAGGAGCCGCTGGAGATGAGACGCGGCGTGTTCGAGTATGGGGACTATCCTAGCAGCCCGAATCTCATGGGAAACACCATATTCCAGGATTGGTTGTATGGCTACGATGCCGCAGCAGACGCGGCCAAGAAATGGGAACAGGAAATGGCGAGCGCGTCCTCGCGTTTATAGAATAGTGAATATGACACTTTCATGGACTTTGATATCATTCATTGGCCCCTAGGCATTGACTGGGGGCGTTCTCTTTTCCAACGTAGGAGTACATTTCCATGATTTCCCAATCAAACATCACGAGAGTCACTTGGAGTGGGCCTCACTCGCCTCAAAAGTGTCAATGTGCCCGCATTCAACAAAGTCTCTGGGATAATTCCATTGTGACTATTTCGTATGCAAGTGTAACTTAGTTCGAATTGGACCAATGCATAGAGACATGTGCAAGACATTTCGAACAGCTATTTTGTCCTCCGCCATCGAGATCGCGCACCCGCAACTGATCTCAGAGGACCTTTTCACGCTCCCGAAGACGCACACGAAAGCCACTCTGTTTTACGAACCATGCATTATTCAGAGCCAATGGCTTTTCTGGGTCGACCAATTCGATCTTGGGCAAGTCGTGTCAGCGCAGACTCATCAAGACGTGTAAGGGAGTGGATAGCACGATCTCAACTTACTTCAAACGTTCTGAGAACAGCAGGCACCAGCTTGTACATCTCCAGCAAGGACACATTCTTTCCCGCGCAGGTCCTAGCCCCGGAACCAAACGAAAGGAGACAGTTTCTCATCTTGGCTTGTTGCTCCGGGCTGGCGTCAACCCACCGCTCCGGTCGGAACTCCGCGGGCCTCGGTCCAAAGACACTCTCGTCTCGGTGAATGACCCACGCCGAACAGCCAACAATGGTGCCTCCGGGGATATAATGACCATCGATGCGAAGACCTTGAGACGGCACGATCCGCTCGAGAGGAAGGCCAGCGGCCGGGTGACACCGCAAAGCCTCGTTGATCACGGCGCTGAGGTACGGCAGTTCCCGAACCTCGTTCCACTTCACGAGGCCAGCGTTCCCGACGTCCTCATTCTTGGAGAGCCTTCCGGATTCGCTCTCCGTCGCGAGCTCGGCCAAAAGCTTGCCCATCGCCGACGGGTTCATTAGCAGGTTGTAGAAGATGGCCCGCAGGCTAATTGCCGTCGTGTCCGAGCCTGCGAACATGTTCGCGACGGTGAGGGCCAGGACGCGCTGCTCGCTGATGAACTCTGGGTCTTTCCCTCTTGCGTCGATGAAGCGGGACAGAAAGTCCCGCCTTTCCGGGCCCGGGCCTGATGGTTTGGTGGATATGCCCTTCTCGATCTGGTCTTTGCGGCCTGCCATGCGTTCTCGAGCGAACTGGACCACGGGCGTGTTGGAGTTGAGGATATTGTGTTTGCTCATCCATAGCTTGATGGGGTTCTTGAAAAAGATTCGGTCCAATATTGGTAGTTGACCGACCTGGTGTGAACTTTAGCGGGTTTCAGCATCGCTCGGGACCCCTTGTATACATACCACGGAGACATAGTTCAGAAGCCGCTCCAGGTTTCCAATTATATGATCAACATCGACACCACGGTCCACGAATCCAAGTCGCTTGGAGTACGTGAGCTCCCCAATGACATCGAAAGCATAGTACTGAAGCCAGACCCCAAAATCGCATGTGCCTTCACTGTCCGAGCGTCCAGCGAACCGTTTCTTCAGCTGCTCAAGGAACGCGACGGTGGTCGTGTCGACCAGAGGCTCGAAGGCAACCAAGGTGCTCATCGCGTATGCGTTCGACACGGCCCTGCGAAGCCGGGCATGGAATTGCTCGTCGGTTGTGTTAAAGAGAGACTGAAGGGGCTGGCCGTTGGCTATTGTCTGTTGGACCGGGTAGAAATCCGACTGAAAGTAATGTTAGAACAAATAAGTTTCGCTTGAGATCGGACACAACAAATACTTACCTTAACATAGCCGGTGCTGAGACCGTAGATTGTCTTGATGGCTTCAGGGTCCGCTATCGAGACTGCGTTTGGACCCAGCCTCACAAGCTTTCCATGTTTTTCATGTAGCCTGATGTGCCATAATTCAGGCCGCCGCCCCCAGACGATGCACAGTCTGTACAAATCGGTGAAGCCTGCCAGCCATGGGCCCGGTATTCGGTTGAGTCCGTTTGCATACTTGTTGATTATGAATTTGACAAGGAGACCAGCAAGGAGCCATAGCGCAAGAGCCCCAAATGATCGAGGAAACAGCTGGTCTACAATCATCGTGATAGGTATGGTGTGAGATATTGTCTCTCAAAGTCCGCCAATGAACGGCTTGTATTTCTCAACAGGGTCAATGGCTGGTAAGACGGTAACACTTGTTTTCCCTGTACTAATTAGAAGCATCTCTCGGCAGAGTCTGCGTCTAGCAACAGCAAAGGTCATCTTTCTCAAGAACACCTATCATCAAGATTGTTTTACCTAGGCTGCACAATTGGAAACAACTGCCGACCGAATGTCAGTTGTGTTCGGGGTAAGGTTTGGTCGGGACTGGGTATCAACTCCGCCCGCACGATTCCGCAAACCCGGACCTCGGGAGTGTATTCGGAATTAGCCCTCCAGCCGGGTCACAACCGGGACCGAGGTCGCGGCACGAGGCGTAAACGACTTGGATCAAGCACTAGGTATCAATTCTAGATGCGTGATTGGTCTCTTATGAACATCCAGCGAACCCAAGGTTGCAGTTGCAAGCCGTGATTGTCGTCCGCAGCCAACTCAGTTGTTCGTGGTTCAGCTCAGACATCACAACTAGCAACTTTACCAAGCAGCCCACTTGGAAACAGCGAAATGTCAGTTCTCTCAGATGATGTGAAGAGCCATTGGCTCTATGGCTCAACACTCCCTTTTGCAGAGCCGGCATGGGCGCGTGGTTGTCCAAGCCCGTACTATCGCGAAAGTCACAGACAGCTTCGCCAGGCCATGCGGTCCTGGGTTGAGAAGGTATTTCCCTGCCTTCCAAATCGAGAATTTTCCGATCCATGAATGAATTCTCACTGGTTTAGAACCTCATCCCGAACATTCAGGATTGGGAGAAGGCAACCTCGATCCCGGACTGGATCTACAAAAAGGCTGCCGACGATGGTCTCTTGATGCCAATTGCTGCTGGGCCGGCCATCCCTACGGAATGGAGGGGGAAATATCCCATCATCGGCGACGTACCACCAGAAGAGTGGGACGGCTTCCATGATCTGATCCTTCATGATGAGATAGGGCGGACCGGCGGTATAGGGTAAGTCCCCCAAGCAGGTGACTAATCAGACACCCGTTACCAAATGTTGACCTCGATTTGTTCAGGCTCGAGAATGGGCTATTCGGCGGTACGGTGAGCGACGTCCAAATTTGACACTTATTGCGAACAATTTCTGATGAGGCAACTGAGAGAAGACACTCGTAATCCCTGCAGTGCACAAATTCGGGTCAGCGAAGCTGCAGCAAACGTAAGCATGGGTTCCTACTCGCGATGGCTGAAAGCAGTGCTAATGATAACAGTGTCGTGGATGATGTGCTCTCAGGAAAGTCCAGGATAGCACTGGCCATAACCGAGCCCGACGCAGGGTCAGACGTACGTGGCTTGAAGACCGAGGCGGTGCTCTCCGACGACGGAGCACGTCTGGTCATAAACGGCCAGAAAAAGGTATGTCCACACGCCGTGCCTTGTTTGCATTCGAGTCTCACGTAACAGTACTGTACCGTGGACGGAAAAGGCGCTGACAGGACGAACAGTGGATAACAGGAGGCATGTACGCGCAGTATTTCCTCACGCTAGTCAAGGAGAGCAGTGGGGAGTTCACTCTGGTAGTGGTGCCGCGCACGAAAGGCGTGTCCACAAGACACATGGAGATGTCTGGCTCCACGACGGCTGGCACGGCGTTCGTGGAATTTGACGATGTCGAGATCTCGCTCGATATGGTGGTCGGTGAGCGCGGAAAGGGTTTCAAGTACATTGTCTCGAATTTCAACCACGAGGTGAGGCTTTCTGCATGGTAAAACAGCCATTTTAATACTGACAATCCCTTTCATCGCAGAGGTTGTTCATCGCAATGCAGTCGGCCCGATGTGCACGAGTTTGCTTGGAGGACTCGATCGAATACGCCATGAGTCGGGAAACGTTCGGAAAGAAGCTGACAGACCATCGTGAGTGAGATTGACGCAGCTCCGTCTGTTGTGGACGCTAATGAGTGGCATGGCAGCGGTCATAAGATTCAAATTTGCCAACATGAGCAGAGAAACTGAAGCACTACAGTCGTGGATCGAGGTGAGCCATAATATCGCAACAAGCCCAGAGCGCTTTTGACGATTGACGATGGCACTGACCCTGTACTGCTTTCTTCCAGAGCCTAATCTACCAACTCGGCCATCTCTCCACCACAGAAGGCGAGTTCCTCCTGGCGGGAACCACTGCTCAGATCAAAGCCCATAGCGGGATCGTGCTGGAGCATGTCGTGCGCGAGGCCATCCAAATCATGGGCGGGATCGGCCTGACGAGGGGAGCAGGCCGAGGGGAGCGCGTGGAGCGGATCTGGAGAGACGTCAAGGCCATCACCGTGCCGGGGGGCAGCGAGGAGGTCATGCTGGACCTGGCGACCAGGCGTGCGCTCAACGTCACTGCCGAGCTCCGCAAATTGGGCCCAAAGACAAGACTGTGATAGTTTTAGCTATGACAACATCTGCTTCTTTCGGCTTCCTCCTTGCTTGGGCGCGGACGCGGTACCGATTTGCACAGCATCATAACATCATCCAAAGATGACAGCCTTGAACCTCGGAGGCTGCAGAAGATCTGCAGGTTCCTGTGACCCCCGTGAGCTGTCGTTGACATGTGGGATGGGATGTGGGAAGGTGGGATGTCGGCTGCTTTGGCCAAGATTGAAGCAAAAATCAAGGGTTATGACGACCCTTGGATCGGATGGACCCACCCTCCCCCACATGGCGATTGCCATATGACTTCATCGGGGGGACCCTTGATGCAGGCAAGGGCGATGGTGGGCCAGGCCTTTCCCACAGGGGTCCCAGCTTCCAAGCATGATAAAGCGGGTCTTTCCTGGGAATTCCTGCCGACTCCAGAATTGCCACTGCATCCATCCGGTTTCGACTGGTCGGGCGGGCCAGCCTCATTTGCCCACACAGTCAATTTTGCCTCAATATTCCCTACTCATGCTCACGGCATTCCATGTCTATGTAACCTTCCCGTGGCTTTGAATGTTTCGACGGTGGCGTGAAATGAGATCACTCACACACTCTCTCTCGGTCTCGGAGCCGAGTCGGCCCAGGTCGAGCGAGGTTCGTGTTAGTGGTGGTGTTAGTCCCGTTCAGGGCGCCCCGTCTTGTTTCCTCCGGTGTGAAAGCGCCGACGGTCTGGACCGTTGAGAGCCACTACCGGACCAGACTACCGGGTTCCATCCATCTGGTCGTCATGCCTCTTCTATTCATTTCCTCTTTCCTTCACCATGTCCTTGCCCTTGGCCTGGCCAGACCCAATCACGGCTGACTGTGGTGCATATAGCATGGAACAGTCTCACTTCTTCTCTCTTCTTCACGTGGAAACGGTGCCAGTGACTTGTTCCTTTTTCCCTTCCATTCCTCGCCAGCTTGGCCTGTCTCAAGCTCAACTCCAGTCCCTATAACTCCAGTCCTTGTCTCAGTACTGCATAATCTAGCGTGTCTTGAGCATCGTCATCTTTTCTCCCATGATTCGGCAACAGACCTCCTCCTGTGCTCAACTTCGCGCACAGCACAAACAACCACCTCCACCACCTGGTACAGCATTTTCATTCACATGACCATCCATGTCATACACACGACGACCAAACCCACTTCCTTCGACCCTGCTGGCGTCCGTGAGCCCACTCACGGCCTTCTTTTGACGTGGTGGCGTCTCACAACCCCCACGACATAAGCAAAAGCACATCGAGATCGCCCGTCACGCGCTCGACTCACTCCGAAAGTCATCCCACCATAGTCCAACCAGTCCATATTCACCGGATGTCACGACTGCGGCCTTGTCCCCATATCTACCGGGCTCGTGTGTTCTGCGGAGACGTCGTCTCTGGCGCGTCTCGGACGTTTGGACTAAAAACATATTCGTCTTCGGATACAAGCATACGTCATGGCGGACAACACAGAAATACCACCAGACGGGGAGCCGCGGTCTCTCGCAAACTCCATTAACACTGCGATTGCGTCGAGCCACACAAAGATCAATAGGCTGATTCTCGACCGAATGCCTCATGCCGTACCTCCCCAGGTCGACAACCCCTCCGCCTACATCACCGGCCTCTTGCACATTGGCGCAGTCTACATTGCCTTCGAGTCCCTCTGGCAGAACATCATAGGCGTCCACACCGAGATCGCGCCCCTGCCATATACATATCCTTTCGCCAGCAACACAAACACCAGCAGTCCCGGGCTCAACCATGGACCAGCACCACCCCAGGTTACGGAGCGCGCCCGCCAAATCCTCGAGACGGCGTACTGGCCCAACATGCTACGCGCTGCTCGTGTGAAGGCTGACATCCGCGCCATGACAGGCTGGCCAACCCACGTGGTAGACGAGCAGTTGCAGTCCGCAGGCACCACTGGCGCGATGGGGGCTTTCCTGGCACACATCAAAGACGCCATCGATGACAGGCCGCACCTCCTGCTCGCATATGCCTATAGTCTTTACCTAGCCCTGCTGTCTGGCGGGTCGTACATCCGCACCGAGCTTATGTACCTAACGGCCGAGTTCTGGCTGGCCATTCCGGATCCTGTGAAGCCAGGTATGGTACCTTGTACCAGGGGTCCCGGCGACGAGCCACAGAGGTTAAGGCGGCACTCGACGTTCGAATGCGACTCAGGAGCACACGGACTGGCCCGGGAAGACCCTTCTGTCACCCTGCCGCTCTCGTTCCTCGACTTCGACACCCCGCTTGGCCACGAGAACCCACGGCAACGGGCCAAGGACCTCAAAACCGAGTTCAAGAGGCGTTTTTCCAACGCAGAGAGGAGTCTTACAGAGCCCGAGCGGCACGACATAGTCGAAGAGTCGGTGATCATCTTCGAATATCTGGAGTCGGTGGTGGGGCAGTTGGACAAGATTTGCGGCAGCGGCGCAGACGCGACGCGGCAGGGGAAACTAAGGCGCCAAACTACCAAAGCAGAACCGCAGCCGGCGGGAAT
Organism: Diaporthe sp. P3_1W; assembly: GCA_037177825.1. Taxonomy (NCBI): domain Eukaryota; kingdom Fungi; phylum Ascomycota; class Sordariomycetes; order Diaporthales; family Diaporthaceae; genus Diaporthe; species Diaporthe sp. P3_1W. The sequence continues at coordinate 5,482,068 of JBAFXB010000004.1, read as the reverse complement.
CGGGTCCCGACTGAGAGACAGCATTGCTATCGCCAAGGGGAGGCTTTTGCGGACAATAAAGAGGTCTAGCGGTGCGAGTGGCTCCGTCACGGCCACTGCGCCATCGGCAGTCAGGACGGCCGCGACGTCCACGAAGGACACCACCGCGAGTCCACCTGAGATGCCCGAGAGGTCTGAGGGGTCACCGGTTTCGTCAAGTGGGCTGCCTAAGAGTGCGCAGGAAGACGAAACGGATGCTCTTCTCGCGCGCGACGCGATCGTGCCGGGCGAGGGCTTCCGGACGATTCGGTACGGCGATGACAACAATCAGCCGGATACAGAGGCCAAGGTGACACGGCGCGAAGCCAGAGGTTATGACGGCGCTGCGGACGACGGCCAGGCCAGCGTGGGTTGGGATTCCCAGGCCTGCCCGATTTCTCGGAGCCCTACCCGACCTGCGAAGCAGAGCCTTGGAACATCCACCTCAATGGTGGGAAACACAGAGCGACGGCCAGGCAATGCCCTGCATGCCGTTGTCTCGAATGCCGTTGTACTATTTGGCGTTGCCATGGCTTTTGCTGCGTACCTGTACATACGGCGGCGTGACGGCTCAGCATGGGCAGCGCCAACTGGTTTCACGGGGAAGGATTGGTGATTGCATTTCTGTCACTGGAGGCATTGACAGCATGGGAATTGTCATTGGGATTGCATGTGTGTATGTGTCTGCGGGAATAGACTAGATGCATATGGCGTTTTGACACGGCATTGAAACCGTTGGACGAGAGATGGATGATCTCAGGATACAGGACATACATCAATGATACCCTATACCTCCTTCATCATGGATAGATGATAGAAAGATTCTTAACCACCCGGTATTTCGCAAGGGACCCCGACATCTCATAGATCGAGGCTTTGCTCCTGGATGAAGGTAGTATAGAAACCTATAAACAATTAGCGGAAAGGCACATAATGATCACACAACGTTCATGGTCCGAACAAGTTTATAATGTGAATATGTGCTTGGTTTCAGGATGCATGGTAATGTATGGGACGTATCTATCCCGTGGCTATCTACTCCGGATGCGGTGCCATCTACCTAACAATCCTGGAATGCCATGATACCAACCCCATCATATGTGGTCTTCACTGCCTCCACCTATCTCCTCATCGTTCGTAGAATAAGGAGAACCAAGGCCAAACCGTGTCCACAAATACGCCTATCCCTGTGCCTAACTCCCCGTTCCGGAAAATGCTACAATGCTGTAAGAAATGCCTCGCCGATTCCAACAAGTTTTTGTGCCAACTCGAAAATGATTCGAGTGATCCACGTGAGGCCGTCAATGACATGGGGACTCATCTCCTCATGCCAGCACCCCCGTCCTGTCCAGGAGGGGGCTCATGTACACGCGCGTGCATCATCATCTTCTGTGCCAATGGACAAACACTCCGCCCGCAGTAACTCACGCACTCACCACTCGTCGACATCGTCCTCCTCGTCTGCGTCCCAGTCACTGCCCACATCAGCCCAGCCACAGCCCCACCTCCGGCCCTCGCCCTCGCCCTTGGTTCTCAGCTCATGGGCGCTGGGTCTGGCCACCTTCTCGCTTCCCTCCTCCTCGTCCTCTCCCATGTCAACGTGGCCATCGCCGTCGGACCAGCACCGCACCATGAAGTCGTCCCCGACGGTGACCAGGTTGCCTTCGGACGTCCAGGAAAGAGAACCGACCTCTCTCTCGTGCCCGCGCACCAGCGGCGTGCCGAACGGTCGACCGCCCACGGCGCGGATGATGGGGATATCGTCCTTGTTGCTGCCACCAGCGCCGCCCGAGCGGGCCGCGAAGGAGCTCGTGCGAGAGAGCGCCGGCCTGCGCGCCGTCGCCGGGCGGGAAAAGGACGACGACGTCATAGTCGCGTCAGAGTCATTGTTCTTGCTTCTCCGCTTCGCGGCCTCAAGCTCCTGCTCAAAGTAACGCTCGTCGGTGGGGAAGATGACGGGGCAGTTGTCGGCGCTGCCGACGGCCAGTAGCTCGCTCCGTCCGCCGCGCAGCGGGCGCAGGGAGGACTTGACGTAGAAGGAGGTGGCGTGGAGGCTAGGGTGGCGGAAGCCATACAGCGGGCCGGGGAGCTCGTCCGCGGGAGCGTGTTTGGGGCGCTTAACCGGCGCGCTTCCTGGCGCAGGACCGAGGACCATGTGGGATGTGCTGTAGGCGTAAACCGTGTTGTCCTTGCACAGGGCGTACAGCCTGGAGCCGTTGGTGGAGAGGGTCAGTGACGAGATGCCAAAGTGCCGCCAGCTGGTGTGCGAGGCGGGCGTGGCCGTGTAGCTGAGGGGCGTGGGCGCGCGATGGTTGCGGCTGGTATGGATGGAGCGGATGTCCCACAGCTTGATGGACGCATCGGCCTCACAGCCCGACAGGAGGAGGTGCTCGCGACCCGAGGGCAGCCACTGCAGGGCCGTCACCGAAACCTCGCTGATGCGACCAGGCACCTCGCCTCTAGAGGCTGTGTCTGTCTGGTGGTCGATCGACGTTGTGGTCGGGGCGAGCAGGCCGACAGAGCGGGTCTGATGGCGTGGCATGGCCTCGTGGGCGCCGAAGTAAGAGTTGACGACGCAGCCGGTGCTGATCTTGCGCATGGTCGTGAACTGCAGGCCTGCCTCTCGCTCCAAGACGATGGGGTCCATGACGGCTGCTCCCCCGTTGCACCGGAGGTCCCAGATCTGAATGCTTCCATCGCGGCCCGACGTTGCCAGTACATTTCCCTGCGATTGGCCCGGTTGGAAGCGGACCTGCTTCAGGGAAGCAGTGTGCTGGCCCAGGATAGAGATGGGCGTCTGTGTCATCATATCGACCACCTTACCACTCTGGTCGCCCGAGGCTGTTGCCAGCCGCTGGTCATCTTCGGAAAAAGCCATGTCGATGATGGCGTTGCCGTGTACCTGGAAGCATAGGTGAATCTTGTCGAAGCGTGCGCTGGAGGAGGAATCCAGCAGGCGTACACGTCCTTCCTCGTCCCCGACGGCTACCAGGCTGTTCGTGTTACACGAGGCTGTGCAAAACGGAATGCACCTAGCCAGGCCCTCGTGGCTAGAACAGTAGTGGGCATCGGTTGGGCCTGTGCTGAAGTTTGCCGTCTCTGAGCGCCAATCGGACGTTGGTGTCGACAGGTAAGAACGGCCTGCACGCGGCATGCCTCCCAGCTGGCGCTGGAAGAGCTGGGCTCCCATTCCCCGGTGGGTGAGTTGCTTGAGGCGCTTCGGTGGCTCGTGGTCGTCGTCAGAGTCGTCATGATCGCATTCGAAGTCTGATATGTCCTCTGTCATCTGACTGCTAGTCGCGAGAGACTGCAAAGGGCTCAGGAGTGCTGTTTTGACGGCTGCAGGGTCGGTATCCGGGGCACACGGCGAAGAATGGAACAGAGGTGGTGGCTTCATGGGTGACGAGTCGGGAGGAGTGTGGTGGCCCGTCTTTCGCCTCTTGGACTGCCTGGGGGTGTTGCTCTCGGGCTTGTCGTCATCGTCGTCGTCGTTCTCGTCCTGGATACCGTCGGCATTGGGGTTCCCCAGAGGTTTCATTGGAATTGGTGCGTCTCTGATCTGGCGCTGGCGTCTATTAATGGCCGAGCCGGTGATGGCACCCAAGGCACGTGAGCTCTGGTTGACCGAGGCGCCATTCGGGGCGAGACGCGTCGACCGGCGAGCGAAGAAGGCATTGAACTTGCGCGGGGTTATGGAGGGAGCACGCTTCTGCTTGGTGTTGCGTGCGGGCGGTGGACGTGGGGGAGAGGAGAGGCCAGTGGTGCTTGGGCTGGACTGAAGTCGGCCATCGTTCAGGTCCATGGCCTCTGTGGTTCGACCAGTCTTGAGGGCGGCCTCTGAAGGATCTATTTGCAGGCCTGGTAGTAATTGAAGTGGTTCCTATCGTACAAGGATAGGATCTAGCCGTCGAACGGGGGCTGAAGATCCAAGACGAAGGTTATGAGGAGGACGCGACCACAGACAGACACATAGGCGAATGGTCAGGCCGTCTCAAAACAGAGGGGAGAGGTTGTGGTTGACGATGGTGATGTTTACAAGGTGAGGTGAGGGAGGGAGGTATGAACAAGGGAACGAGGAATTGAAGGCAGTTTCGAATTGTGCAGGTTGTGATCAATTTGGAAGAAAACAAGCTGAGCTGAGGACCAGACGAGCATAGAATGCAGAAGTGCAGTGTGGGCCATGAGGGCGATGTCATCAATCGTAGCACTCAATTCGTTCCGGCCAACGCGCAAAAACGCCACCAAAAGGCCGTGGAGCTCTGCTCTGCGTCTGAGCTCCCCCCCTGCACGCGTTGGAACCGCGTAGCACTTTAGCCTTCGGTCCAATCAGCCGCCATCTAGCACGTTCAGCACGTCCCATTTCGGTTGCATCCGCCGCCAGGGACGAGCTGGGCTAGGCCCCTGGCCCAGGTCTTGACCTGGTCATGTCCTGCAGGAGAGAGGGTTGCCAACCCTGACAAATCCACCCTCCCCCCCCATGCACCTTTCCAATTACACCCCACTCGCCAGAGTCCCCCCAAAAATGCGATAAGAGATAAGCGCCTGCTCGGAAAAAAAGTTCTCGATTTCCCTGTGGGTGCATCGCATTGCGCGCCTCTCGACTCGGTCCCAGTCTCAGTCCTGTGCACCTCTGGACCTGGACACCACCACAATAACCGGTCTGACAACCACGACCACAATCAGCGCAGCCGCTCTGCTTCAACTCGGCTCGACTGCCCACCATGGCGATCCAGAAGAAGCATGGAAAAGGTCGTCTCGACAAGTGGTACAAGCTCGCAAAGGAGAAGGGATACCGCGCCCGTGCCGCCTTCAAGCTGATCCAGCTCAACAAGAAATATGGCTTCCTCGAGAAGAGCAAGGTCCTGCTGGATCTCTGCGCCGCCCCTGGTGTATGTTCATGTCCTCTTTAATATGCGTGCGCTACATGACATGATATATCACCAAACAGCAAAACAGCCATCGAATCTGCTCTCACCTGCTAACTGGTACTTCTTCCACGCAGTCATGGTGTCAGGTCGCTGCAGAGGTCATGCCCGTCAACAGCCTCATCGTCGGTGTCGATCTCTCTCCCATCAAACCCATCCCCAAGGTCATCACCTTCCAGAGCGACATCACCACAGAACAGTGCCGTGCTACTATCAGGAAACATCTCAAGACATGGAAGGCCGACACCGTCCTCCACGACGGTGCCCCCAACGTCGGTACCGCCTGGGTTCAGGACTCCTTCAACCAGGCCGAGCTGGTCCTGCAGTCCATGAAGCTGGCCACCGATTTTCTCGTCGAGGGCGGCACCTTCGTCACAAAGGTCTTCCGCTCAAAGGACTACAACTCCCTGCTCTGGGTCTTCAACCAGCTCTTCACCAAGGTCGAGGCCACCAAGCCGCCTTCCTCCCGAAATGTCTCCGCTGAGATCTTCGTCGTATGCCGAGGCTTCAAGGCCCCCAAGCACATCGACCCCAAGTTCCTCGACCCACGCGCCGTCTTCGAGGAGCTCGCCGCACCCACCCCCAACAACGAGGCCAAGGTCTACAACCCCGAGATCAAGAAGCGCAAGAGAGAGGGTTACGAGGAGGGCGACTGGACACAGTTCAAGGAGGTCCCCGCCTCCGAGTTCATCCAGACTACCGACCCCATCGCCATCCTCGGAAGCAAGAACCGCCTCCACTTCGACCAGTCCAGGAACGGGGATGTGGCCCTCGCGGCGCTGAACAAGCTGCCCGAGACCACAGACGACATCCGCAGGTGCTGCGAGGACTTGAAGGTCCTCGGTAAGAAGGAGTTCAAGCTACTGCTGAAATGGCGACTCAAGGTCCGCGAGAAGTTCGGCTTCCCCACCAAGAAGAGCAAGCAGGAGCCTGAACTTGCCGAGGAGACGGCCGAGGTCGAAGACATGGACGAGGAGATGAAGATCCAGGAGGAGCTACAGGCACTGAAGGAGAAGGAAGGCTCTAGAAAGAAGAAGGAGAGGCGCAAGGAGAATGAGCAGAGGCAGAAGGACATTGTGCGCATGCAGCTCAACATGACTGCCCCCATGGACATCGGTATGGAAGAGCAGGGCCCAATGGGCGAGGACGCCATATTCCAGCTCAAGGCCGTCGACAAGGCGGGCGCCCTCGGCAGGATCTCCAGGGGCAAGATGGTCAAGATCAGTGAGCAAGACTCCAGGAAGGACCGAGACAGCGGCCTGGGCACCTCGCCAGACTCGGACGAGGATAGCGACGAGGAGGAGGACAGGCTGGAGCGGGAGCTCGACGGCATGTACGACGCCTACAAGGAGCGGAAAGCAGCAACAGATGCAAAGTACCGGGCCAAGAGGTCAAAGAAAGAGCACGACGACGACGAATGGGAGGGTGTGTCTGCAGACGAGAAGGCGGCCAGCGACGAGGAGAGCGAGCTGGACGAGGACAGCGACGAGGATTCGGATGCCGAGGACGATGGCGTGGCTGGCAAGAAGACGCTCCTAACAGACCTCGAAAAGGACACGGGAGACTCGTCAGGGCTCTCAAAACGTGCAAGGGCCTTTTTCAATCAAGACCTCTTCAAGGACATAGACGGTCTTTTGGATGAGCCTGAGGAGGAAGAACAACCCGAGCAGGTAGAGGTTGAGGAGATGGACGTCGACGTGGCCGACGAAATCTCTTCGGATGAAGATACACCGGCGGACGTACCAAAACCAAAAGCACCCATAGCTGTTGATGCCTACGAGGACGATGACGAGGAGTTTGAAGTGGTCAAGCCTACAAAACAGAAGAAGGCTGAACAAGACGAGGAGGACGAGAGCGACTGGGAAGAGGAGGAGAGGCGCGAAAGGCGTGAGCGTGACAACAGGCCAGGTAGGCTACCAAACTTGCCCTTTCATCCATCCTCTCTGATCGACACAAACTGACCTAAACCTACAGAAATCGACATAATAACGGCCGAAGCAATGACCCTGGCGCATGAGCTCGCGACGGGCAAGAAGTCGAGCCACGACCTGATGGACGACGGGTTCAACAAGCACGCCTTCCGGGCGGACCGCGACGGGCTCCCGGAGTGGTTTACGGAGGACGAGTCACGGCACGACCGGCAGCAGAAGCCCATCACCAAGGCTGCGGCGGCGGCGATCAAGGAGAAGATGCGGGCGTACAACGCGCGGCCGATCAAGAAGGTGCGCGAGGCCAAGGCGCGCAAGAAGCTCAGGGCGGCGGACCGGCTGGAGAAGCTCAAGAAGAAGAGTGACGTGCTTGCGGCGTCGGAGGGCATGACAGAGAAGGAGAAGGCGGACAGCATCTCCAAGCTCATCTCCAAGGCCAACAAGAAGGTGCGCCGGCCGCCGATCAAGGTGGTGGTGGCCAGAGGCCAGAACAAGGGCAAGGGCCGGCCCAAGGGCGTCAAGGGCAGGTACAAGATGGTGGACTCGAGGATGAAGAAGGAGATGCGGGCACTCAAGAGGAAGGCCAAGTCGAGAAAGTAGTGCTGCGTCGTGGTGGTTTGGATAGGGATACATACCTAGGTAGACAGAGAGATACCTTGAATGAGGCCGTCGTCAGGCTACCAGTCTGGTGGGATAACCAATCAATAGGCTTTTCTGTGTGTGGTACGTGTTGGTATGTCTGGACCCAACTTAGAATTTACGCTCTCGGTTCATCTCTTGGCCGTCATATTGAAGAGCTTGTCTGTCCCGCGCAATTGCCCTGCGAGGAGACGAGGACAGTGCTCAGCTGGCTCAGCAAGGGTTGGACCCTGCAGCAAGATGGTCTCAGACGGTCACGCTCCATTCACAGCCCGTCCCGAGGCACAAGGTCGCAGTGAGACGACGTCGCGCAGGCGGCCATGCGCACCCGGATCGACCGCTTGCTCCGCCAGGACGAGTCCCAGGTAACATTCGACGAAAATTGGATGGAATGCTTGTTTCTTGGTGGGCTGATTGAATAAGTGAAGCGTGTCGCGGGGCAAGAGGCGCGGGTGACAGAGTGAGAGAGAGACATGACTGACTGGGTGCTTTCTCGAAGCTTCTCGCTGGACGCGCAGAGTGGCCGTTTCTGTGCGGCGCGGGACAAAGGGCTGAGGTGGCCTTTGACATAATCCAGTGGCGACGCCATCAAGTGACGTCTGGCTTCTGTCTCTTGGGAATAAAACAAACAGAGGACGACACCATCGATGCAACATCGTCATTCTGTGCTTTCGACTGTTCTGGTCACTCGAACGAGCCTGTCAAGCCGCGAAAGGTGGGGCAAGGGCCTGCATTTACTTCTTGTACATCCCACGAACTTCCCATATACCTGCCATTTTCTCCCTCGACATCCGGGCAAGGGAACAAGCACCACAACCACTGGACATCTATACCAACACGGAGGCCGTCTTTTTGACGCCTGCGACTCAGGACTACCTCTCTAATCCTCTCAAGTAATCTCATACGGCAAGAATTATCACAACAGCACTCATCGCCCCCTCACCACCGCATCACACACGGAGAGCATTCAGCATCCAGCACCCGCCACATCCAGCCAGAAAACCAGCACCATGCCGGGGTCAACAGACCTCCTCCTCCGTCGCGTCACCTCGGTCGCCCTGGCCATCTTCTTCTTCTCCGCCGCCTCGGGCCACTTCACCCCGGTCTCGTGGTTCACCCAGTCCAACTGGGTCACCTACCTCGACGGGCCCTGCCTGGCCGACCGCGTCCTCTCGCCCGTGCTTCTCGGCGGCGCCGCCATCCTGCACTGGTACATCGGCTCCCAGCGCACCCCGCTCCCGCTGACCATCACCATCCCGAACCCGGGGCAGGACATCGCGCGCGGCGGCGGGGCAGCGGGAGCGGCAGCCGCGGCGGGCAACACCGTCGTCCTGGGCCTCTGGCAGCCGGGCTACTACTGGCCCCTCGCCGTCGCCGAGGCCATGCTGCTCTACGCCGTGGCCTCGGGCGGCGCGAGCGTCTTGGCCGCGCGCTGCGTCGTCGTCGCGCTCGTCTCGGGCGTCTGGGTCCTCGGGTGGAACGCACTGCCGTGGTACCGCAAGGAGCAGGCCTGGGCCATGATCAAGGAGTATGTGCTGCAGCTTATCATCATGGAGATGGTCAACATGGCCTTTGGGGGCGGGTCGGACCGGAGGAGGCGGCGGAGGAGGTTTTGAGGTGTTGATGGGGCTCGACGGTGGACATCTTCTTGGGCGTTTGGGGGTCCTTGGGTTTGCATCATGTTTGCGTTACTGGGACGGCTGGAACCTTTTCGAACCTTTTCGTTACAACTCGTGGCTAAGAGACATCGACCCGGGTCCGGGTTTGGGCGATTCCGGCGCGCTTGTCAACGACTCTGAGGTAGCAGCAGTATGAGATATCAAATCCACTTCCTCTCAGTTTCACAAGCATGGGCCGTCCACTTCAAGTCGTACTAGAAGCAGCCAGGTCACCGGATGACCGTGCATCGCAAAGCTCACCTGCTTCATGTGTCGGTGAGCCTGCGATTTTCTCGACGGGCCTCAAGGCAACAACACTAAAGGATCCATTCAGGGCGCCAATATGTCTCATATACGCGTTTCAAAGCTGTCTAAGAGAACAAGGCAGCCAAAAACCAAGTTGACTTTTGGAAAGATATCAACAAGGTCATCAAGTGCTATGTGTTTTGATTCTTCATCAAATTGGCACAATGTAAAGTAGGCTTCTTCGACAAGACTTCCACACAGGGTCCGAAGCAAGTAATGTGCTCAGCAGTTTATATGAAGCCCAAGATTTTGCTTAAACTGGCCCCTACATCCCCAGATTAAGCTCTATGGACCGTAGAGCAGGTATGCAAGAATTCTGCATGCCAGCCACAGCCGGCAAGACAGCACAACATGATCGGGCTGACCGACCCCAGCGCTCGCCCGCTCTTCCAGTACTACGACCCAGCCACCGACAGCCTCCAAGACGTAACCTACCCAGACGGCTGCCAGCCACGACGTATAGACAACTACATACTAGACCCAGCAGACTGGCAGCCCAAGAACCGCACCTACAGGAGCAAGCACGGAAGCAGCCCCGCCAGCGGCCCGCCGCACGGGACCAAGACCCGCGCCGCCGTCCTGGCCCACGGGGTCGACGACGGGGAGCCCTGCCTCGTATGCGGGCGCGAGGGGACGAGGTGCTTCGGCGACATCTGCGTGAGGTCGTTCCGGCGCCGCATGGGGAGGGTGGTACGCTCGGGCAAGCTGCGCATCGAGAGGGCGGCGGATGGCACCGGCGCCGCTGCCGCATCCTTGGGGTGTAGGCCCTATGGGGTCTTCGCCGGGGTTGGGATCCGCAGGGGGAGTGTCGTGGGCGAGTACCTGGGCCGGCTCCACCCGCCCGACAGGAATCGGAGGCTCGAGGGCGGTAGCTTGTACGCGTTTGAGCTTGAGGGCATCGCCACGGTGGATGCGCGGGAGTATGGGAGCGTAGGTCTACATGTCTCTTCCATTTTTCTGCTGGTCCCCTTTTGTCGAGTTTCGAATACTTTGAAGACGGCCGAGGAGAGGTTGCAAGAAGACTGATGTTAGGTTCTAATTACATTGGCATAGATCACTCGCTTCGTCAACCACCGCTGCCAGCCCAACTTGGACGTCAAGTTCATCACGTACGGCCGCCGCAGGTGCATCGCATTCGCTGCCGGTCGCGATATCAACCCTGGAGAGCAGGTCTTCATCCACTACGGCGATGATTACTTCCGCGAGTCCAAGCCGTGCCTGTGCGACGTCGTGTCGTACCCTCACGTCCCACCCAAGGGCAGCGAGCCCCCGTGGAGAGTTCGGATCGAGGCTGAGGAGCTCGGGTCCCGGCAAAATGAGGAATGACATTCGGGCGGCTCTGTTGCTGCCGCCGATGGCCCGGCTGCTCGCCAGGGAGAGAGTGTATCCATCAGCCCGTGAAACCATAGGGTTGACTGATGGCTGGGGGCTGATAGATCGGGGGAAAGACTTGGAAAAGGGATTCGAAACGCAGAGCATACAGAACGCCATGGAACATGCCGCTGTATTTTCCGGTGGTCAGTGTTTACAAGACGAGTTAAAGAGCTTCGTGGGACAGCTGACGTTGAGAGATCAGGTGCAGTGGGCGCCAGAGTTACTCAGACAATTTGGACCACCTGGGCAACTATGAGGACGACAGGATGAATGGTATCAATGCGTCGTACTCTCATATCATCCAAGACCTCGCCTGGCCTTGCTATATCATGCGCTTTTCTGACCTTGGTGGTACCAACTTGACGCTGCTCAGTGTTTTCAGTACTTGATCCAACAAACCCACTACCCATTCCATTGGAAGCTGTGATTTCAGGTTCCAAGTAAACCAGGGTGGGTTCACACAAGACAGCATGTCTGCTTGTCAGAGAGCAACAATGCCTACCTAGGTAGCAGTGGTCCATTTGTCAGTCAAATCGTATCTACGAGGCCCATGTACATTCTTCACTTGACCTAGGTAAATTCATTCACAATTTCCTGACCCAAAAGTTGTTTGGCAAGAGAGGGGTTCAGTTTGAACAAACGAGCAGTGTACAGCCTTGGAAGGTAACCAAAACTGGTACTTTACCTTTTGGCCTCAACTAGGTGCAGTCAAACCTAGTATGCCTATGCTGTTAGTATCATTGATGTTTCCTTCATTGGTCTTTTCAATGTGAAGGGCAGTGTGGGCCAGCGACCAAACAGGCCGGGCCATGCCAGTGAAGTCATGAGTGATAGGGGCTTAGGGACTGGCTCTTATCGAGATCCAGTCATTGTCACATGAACTGTTCTATCGAAGGAGGAGTGAACAGTTCAGACCAGTTTAAAAAGGATGGATCAGCTTCCGAGGGCCATCTCAAAATTTTCGTCCTGCCATCCACACTCCACCTCCACTGTCTTTGGTTCGACAACACTTCCTCGCCGCATCGTCTTCCTCTGACACAGAGTTCGCGCGATTATGGCGAGCCAATCCGATGATGAAGAGGGCAACACCCCCAGCCATACTATAGTCTCGAGGCTGCTCACGGTACTCCCAGTTGAGATTCGTCTCCAGATTTACCAAGATGTCTTCCGTGGATCGCGAGCAAGACTCATATCAATCAACCCACGCACACCACAGGGCAAGGCTTTTGCACTTCGACCTTCACATCACCATCAACTCCTCCTCGTCTGTCCCCAGATATACGCCGAGGCACTGTCCACCTATTGGTCCTCAACCATCATCGACAGCGCCCTGAATCCCCCCTTCGAGTTCGGCGACTTTTCCGAGGTCTTGCGCGCGATCCCGGTCTTTGCACGGCCTGTCATCAGGGAGATCCGGTGCAAGGGATTCCGAGAGAGTACTCCAGGTCTCAATTTCAGGCAATTTGTGGACCGTTTTGACAAGATCGAGACTCTGGTGATGGAGCCCGCTTTCACCTACGTCTCTCGCCGCTACTACGATCAAACCGACTGGTCCGCCAACTTCGTCATCAACCAAGCGCAGATCAAGTTGCGCAGACAGCTTGCAGCTGTGTTCGGCTTCGATGATATGAGCAACGTTCGGGTCCTGCAGAGGATACAATTCCCGGTGGTCATCCGCTCGAGGGATTCTCAAATCCGGTTGGCCGCCAGAGACAGATACTATCCTGCCAAGGTATGTCTGGAGAGCATCTCGGTGGTAGTACATTGGAATATAGCTGACTTTCTGGCTACCCAACAGGTCTTCTTCGTCAACCACTTCAAGGGCCTTGTTTCCGAAGGCACCGTTGATACCCCGGACGAGGTGGGCTTTCAGGAGGTCTTGTAAGGCTTGCTGATGGGTTTGGACTGGGATACTGAGCAATGTTTGATTCCAGGTCATACTGGTCAACGCATATGTCGATGAGATTTTTGGTAACACGCCGGGCACAAGCAGGAGAGCACCGTGACGGTTGTGGAGAGGTACAGGTCCCTGCAATCCATGCGGGTCTTCACACTACTAGTAAAGATTACGGAAACCTGATACTGGCACTCGACCTTTGAAAGGAAGTAAGAGAGCACAATCTCCTATGCTCGGGTATTTTGCAATTCATCGCAATGCAACCATACGGCCAGGAATAGTGTCAATCAAGAAATATCAGTGTTTTCACATATAACTCCTTGTTGATAAACTGCAGCAGAAGAATGTCAAACAAAGCTAAGTTGACAAGTAGTTTAACTCTCGTCCAATTCGTCCGGTCTATTAAAACGATAAGACAAGACAGCAAAACCTGCAGCAAGTTGACCACAATACAGCTCCAAAAGTCTCAAGATCACACGTGTTTACCGGATCCGCAATATTGAAACATGTCGTGTAATCCTTCAGGTGCTGACAAGGTCGCTGCAAAAAGTGCCTAGGTAGGCTGTTGGACGATCAGAATCTTTCTGGTGCTACCTTCCGTCAAAGATAAGAGCAGTTCATCATGCCACGTTAGTATATCGTTGCCTACGCTACGAAGCGTCTGTACAAGACACAGCGACCTTTTCCGGGATTATTTTGCGCGAGGCGTTTCGGCAGGATTATACGGATAATGAGAAACTTTTCCGAACAGAATCCGATTTACGCATCACATCCATGCTCGGGCCATTATGCTTATCTACTGAAATCTCACCTCAGCACTACCCGATGTTCCTGTGTATCACGAGGCGGTAGCGGGGATGATGGACCCCGGAACCTGGTCCCCGTCACCGCTATAAAACCGTTGAAATCGCCTTCCCATTCAGCTTTAACCTACCTTTTCATAGATGAAGCACTCCATCAAATTATCCCACCATGGCAGCCGACGGTACGAGGCTGATTGACAGGTTGCCACCGGCCCCGAGGCCATGCCATCTCGCTGTGCTGGGACTGGGACTGCCTCGCTCGGGAACCAAATGTACGATGTTTCACATGACTCTGCAGGTACGATGCTAATCGCTGACATGGTGAGGACAGCAATCCGGATGGCATTGAACATACTTGGCATACCGACCTACCATACAGTGGATGCCATGCAGAACGGCGACCTCCCGTTCTGGAACGAGGCGTTGGCAGCAAGGTACGGCGGTACCAAGACGCCCTACGATGCCGACGACTGGTCAAAGATCCTGTGGAGGTACGAGGGGATCATCGACGGGCCCGCCATGTTCTTCTTGGAGGAATGGCTCGCGCAGAACCCGGAGGCGAAGGTCATCCTCAACAAGCGGCCATTCCAGGACTGGTACCGCTCCGTCAGCCGCACGGGCATGCAATTGACGACATGGAGATGGTGGCCATACCTCCGGCCCTTCCTCAGCGCGGAATCAAGGGCCTGGCACGAGTACGCGTGCTGCTTCCTCACCATGGTCGGCGGCTCGGGGCCATTTGTCACCACCCCGCACCCAGACTACTGGACGGAGGAGCAGTATCGGAAGACATATGACGCCCACTACCCTCGCGTGCGAAGTCTGGTGGCGGCTGACAGGATCCTCGAGTTCGACCTGTATAAGCACGGCTGGGATGAGCTTTGTGCGTTCCTCGGGAAGGAGATCCCTGAGGAGCCATTCCCGCACACGAATCAGTCAAGGGACATGGTTGAGCAAAGAAAGATGCTCTGGGTCAAAGAGGCTGCCGCAAATGCTCTCAAGATGACGGTGCTAGCCCTGGGTATTTCGGGGGCAGGCTGGTTCTTTTGGCAGCGTGGGTTACAGACTCACTGGAAGTGGGCTTGATAGGAATAAATCGAATGCTCCCGGCCGTACATACCAAATCCATTCAGTATATTACCTTCGTTGATACAAACTTGAGAGGAATATCAGGTAGAAGCCATTTTGCAATTCATCGCATGTATACCCCTGTGTAACCACCCGGTCTGATGCAATGATTTCTCGCTCATACCAGAGCTTGCTGCCTGTCGATCTCTACATAGTCCTGAGCCGCTGTGGCGTAAGCAACATAGTTCGTGGGTGCTCCGCTGGGACTCCCTTGCCCAAGAGGCGCAACGCCAACATCTGTGCGGTCCAGAAGGCCTTCACCATCCCAATACCCTGACAACCCCCACATACCCATTGCTGTCGACATCCCGGAAGCGGGATCTGGCCACCCAAAGGATTATGGTCCCCCGTATACGCAGTCGCGCCCATACAAGCATGTGTGGCCTGGAAATCCTTAGTCCCGAAGTCGAAAAACTAAAGAGTCACATCCCGGAGGTGGGCCTGGGGGACTAGATTAAGTTTGGACTCGTCGGCTGTGGCTCTGCGTCCAGTGTTGGCTCTTCCTATTGTGTAGGAGCCATCAGACCGCTGGATCAGGTTGTCATACTCTTTCTCCCCATAGCATAGCCAGAACGACCGATCGTCGACGCTGAGCGTGTTTGGGTGCGGCACTTGTCTCTGAACGTTGGCGCGTACTGGTGAGATAAAGAATGCAGAGATTCGTACAGATTGAAACGGAGGGTATGCAGATATATCACACCCATTGTACATACCCAACACCCATACTTAATACCCATACCTAATACCCACACCCAACACCAAACACCCACACCCAACTTATACGCTCAATTCACATACCCAGGGCCAATCTATATACCCAAGGCTAATTCACATACCAAGAGCTATTTCACATACCTAAATCTAGTTTATATACTTAAGGCGAATCGGGTATATAAACTAAATACATAAATCAGCTCTAAATATATGAATTAAGTATATGAGTTGGCTGTGCAGATTAGCAGATGAGTGAGGTATCTGTATACCCTCCGTTGTCGTCTGTACGAATCTCCGTATTCGAGATAAAAGGCCGCATCTCATGAAGCAGATGACCAATCCAGCAGTTCGTTGCATGTACAACCTGGCGTCCCCTCACTTCGCCTCGACTCGTTCGTACGGTCGCAAACCCATCACCATCATTGTCTTATTGACGTAAGCGGGTTGGACAGATGGTTCTCGCGGACCATTCTCTCGAAGAGGCCCGTGATGAATTTGTACGGCCAGAAGGTGCCAGCAGCCATGTCGACGGCGCCGACACAATGTTCGGTCAGGGGGCGAGCCTCGAGATCTGCCCTTGACAGGTAGCACGTATAATTTGCCGCGAGGTCAGGTTTGTGTTCTCGCATGTCTTCCAGGACGTCACGAGCACGCATGAATACATGCTCTTCGTGATAGGCGTCGAGACCTTCCACTATGTGTAAACCTCATTCGAGGTTATTCTCTTTCACGCACGCAGAAATTGCTTGGAGATGGCTGTGCTCATATTGAATGATCCGCACGGCTTCTTCAGCCCCATACTGACTCCTGTAGTCGTACCAGACTCCGGAGCTCATGGATTTGCAGTGACCTCCATTGCGGCCGTTTGCTCCAGAGCATAGCTCACGAGCTTCCAGCACAACGATCTTCAGCTCTGGACAGATCGAGCACAGCCAGCAGCTGCATGAAGGGGTCGCCGAGGACGAGGAAATATGCAGCGTTGTCTGCAGTCGTGGCAAGACTGGAGATATTGAAGATTTCTTGGCATTGGAACAGTCACCTAGCATGCTCCGTCCGGCTGGAGTCGAGCTTTGTATGAGGATATCACGAATATGTATGCTATTCAAATAATCAATACGTATGTCTCTTCTCCAGGCTAGATCTCCATCGTTGTCTGGTTCGAAAGCATTTTCTCTTGTGTCAAGTTGCGATCATTCCGAAACAATACGCGAGACATGGGGGCAAGCATGGGTCAGAGATTCTGGAATATCGTAGAAAACTTTTTTCTTTTCCTTCTTCTTTTCTTTTCCCACAAGGTGTAAGAATTACTGATCCATCAGCAGATGCAGCATACCAAGATATTTCACAATCAAGCTTTGACATTTGCTTCTGACGCACCTTTTGTGGTTCACATATATCTTTTGAGCATATACAGTCCCTAGGTTTGTGAAACATTGCGGCTGAGCTGACTGCAGAACCAGCTAATATATGCAAAGTTTCAACATATCGGTCAGCCTACCAAGACATCGGAAGAGCCGGGTAAGGTCTTGACTTGGCGTTGGGTTGACTTCAGTTGCACAATGAGGAAATGTGTCGGCTGGGGACGCGGTTCCGCATGTACGTAAATCCTTCGCCTAGGCGATCAGCCCCTGCGTCATTATGGCTCAATCTCGTGTAAAGCTCGGAAGGATTCAAAACCTTTCGCCGACCGCGAAGTAATGAGCTGATTTGTTGATCAAGTCCGCCTTGCCAAGAACTTCTGCTGGGGTGACATAGCAGGATACGAAATCATTGAAGATCCCGTAGACTCCAAGGCCAAACTGGATGACAGAGTTACCTCGCTCGAGAAAGGTAAGTGGTCTCGTTTTTAATCTGTACACATATGCCTCTAAAGCAGTATGCATCCAGTCCCTTCATACAGTGACAAACGCTTACACACCTAGCTTTAAAAAAACACAATGCCGATAACAGTAGGCGAGAAAGGTAAGGACAATGTGGATATTAAATCGGTGCGGGGGTGTAAGCATTGCAGGCGCTACAGCATTCCTTCAGACTCAGCCCCGGCCATACACGTCTTTATTCAGCTATAGTGGACTTGCCCTAGTCCCCGAAACCGTTCATATAAGATGGTCCATCGGGTCGCTTAAGACGAACTGCACTTCAGCCTATGCCGTCGCACAGTCAAAACAGGTTCATAATTGGTCTTGGAAATCACCCGTCATCATGCGCGTCAGCTCGATCATCTCTGTCTCATTCGCTGTAGGAGCGTTGGCTTCCAAATGGCAGCTTCCACCACTGTCAGGCCCGTTCCCAGTAGGCACCGTGTCTTTGGAGCTAGTCGACTACTCGCGCAGCGATCCCCTGGCGCCAGAACCCAAGGACAACAGAGACCTTATGGTATCTCTGTTTTATCCAACTGATATCACCACGCCTGGCCACGGAAACTTTTCTTTTGCTCCCGCATTCAGTCCCTCTGCGGCGCAACTCTTCGACATTCAGGCGGTTGTCCCGAACGGCACATCAGCCCATATCATCTCGCGCTCATACCTCAACGCCCCACTGGTGGACAACGAGCTGCCGATTCTCGTTTTCGGTCACGGGCTCGGGGGCTCACGTCTCATCTACTCGTCCCAACTGGAAGAACTGGCGAGCCATGGGTGGATCATTGTGGATGTTGACCACACTTATGATGCCCTAGGCGTCGAGTTTCCGGACGGACGGGTAGTGTACACGAACGTGCCCGCTGACGCCGATCTTGAATATCTGGAGCTGCTGCTGGAAACTCGCGTGGCCGATGTCAAGTTTGTTGTGGATTCGCTGCGGGATTCAGCCACGCTGAAGAGGATCCCTGGGCTTGAGGACGGCGACACGCAGCTCAATACCGACGCTGTAGGCATCTTCGGCCACTCGTTCGGCGGAGCTACGGCTGCACAAGCCATGGCGAACTACAGCACCTTTTCCTGTGGGGCCAATTTTGATGGAACCCTTTTCGGGTCTGTGGCTGCCTCGGGTCTTGAGAAGCCCTTTGTGCTGATGGCGGCTGAGAACCACACTCGAACCCTTGACCCGTCCTGGGCAGAGTTCTGGGAAAATTCGGACGGCTTCAAGCGCGAATACAACGTGGACGGAACGATACATGAGTCTTTCGAAGATGTTTCCATCTACCGAGATTTGCTTGGGGACAACTTCCCTTCGAAGACAGAACGGTTTGGGACTTTTCCGGGAGGCAGGCTTCTACGGATCGAAACGGAGCTCATGGACGCTTTCTTCGGATTTTGTATGAAAGGCCAGGACGCAGGAAGACTCGACCGGTTGGTTGAGTACAAGTTTCCAGAAGTCTCTGACATTCCATAGGAGAGCTCACATGTGGGTGTACTCGAGATCTACAGAAGAAAGAAGTAGACTCATCTGGACATTGGTATCCGCGACTATCAGAGGCAGTTTATGACTGATTTGTCCGACCCATAAGAGATACCATAATAAGGAAATGTCTCTTCCTATGTGTGCCCCAACCTTGGAACTTCAATCTAGACTCTCACAATTACTCTGAGTGAATGTTGCAGCATCGTGAAACCAATGGTGTCAGCTGCTCGAGTTCTTCCACTTAAGGGTTTAAGGTTATGTTCTCAGTCGAGTGGACTCGGGGCGCTCGGGTTTATGGGCCCAAGATAGCAGGTTGTTCCCCGCTATAGCCGAAGGGATCCTGTGCTCCCAGGTCCGTCGTGAAAGGTCACCTTCTAATCCTAGTTAGCTAGAAGCCCTCCCGTTGCCTGTCAATGCAACCCTATTCCATGCAAATTACCTCGTATCGGCCTAACAATGCTGCCATACGGGCTGTTGGCAGTCAATGATCGTCAACACAAACCTAAAGTATATCCACCTTTCTGGTAGGATTCCATGTCGCAATCCCGACTCGGCTGCTTGAAATATGCCGTGTGGAACCAAAGCTTGTTTGCTTGTTTGCTCTTATTAGTGCTCGTCTCACCTCGTCACCTGCTGATCTGTCTGTCACCCCCAACACATCATTTCGATTGCTTTGTGCCGTGGAGCTGGAGCTTGAGGGCCCGTAGCGACGATGCTATCCTGGGCATGCCTGTCACTTTTGACCACGGCCGTGGGTGCTGCAGTAGGTGGCGCACGGCGATTTATCGACACTGACGCGGAGGTCTCACTGCGCGCTGTGGGCGCAGAACTGGCGGCCTCCTATCCAGCATACAACCTTACCATTCCCATCGATCACTTCCAAAACGAAAGCCGGTACGAACCACACAGCGATGGCACCTTCAACAATCGCTACTGGTTCGATGCCAGCCACTATAAGCCCGGCGGCCCTGTCATCCTGTTTGTTGCAGGCGAAGCATCAGGAGACTATCGGTTTCCACTCCTTGAGAAGGGCATCCTCTATCAGCTTGCCTCGGCTCACGGTGGTATTGGCGTCATCTTGGAACATCGTTACTATGGGACCAGCTTCCCCTTTGAGGACATCTCGATAGAGGACGCCAGGTTCCTGTCGACAGAACAGTCCCTTGCCGATGCGGCCTACTTTGCCAGAAACGTCGTCTTCCCTGGACTCGAAAACGAGAATCTCACATCCTCAGGCACCCCTTGGATCGTGTATGGGGTCTCTTACTCCGGCGGACAATCGGCATTTCTCCGGAAGCTATATCCGGACGTTTTCTGGGGCGGCATCTCGTCTTCGGGCGTGACTGAAGCCATCATTGATTACTGGCGATACTTTGAGCCGGTCCGACAATACGGGCCAGCGGACTGCATCTGGACGCAACAGTTTATCACCGATGTTGTCGACAAAATCTTCATCGACAGCAAGAATGAGACCCTGAAGGGCCAGTTTAAGCTCTTCTTTAACTACGCCGAGACTGCGTTGGACCAAAATTTCGTTGATAGACTCTATGCCGGCTTGTATTCCTGGCAAAGTCGGAACTGGGACCGCGTCATTGGGTCTGGCACCTTCAGCAATTGGTGTCGAAAGATCACAAGCCCCAAACTAGAATATTCTTCATCGGCCGCAATCAACGCTTCAGCAGCTGAGATCCTGGAAGCCACAGGCTACGGCGGCAACGACACATTGACCCTGCGTCTGCTCAACTATGCTGGATACCTTGGGGCATTCTCTGTTGCAGATGCGGGTGCTGTAGACGAGTCTGCCTCCACTACGGCATCCTTGGCCGAGGCTGCCGTCCCCGCGGAGCAATTCGACTCATGGGGGTATCAGACCTGCACAGAATGGGGATACTGGGTCACAGGTTCCGGGTTCGACTCGTCGCTCGGCAAGCCATTGATATCACGCATCCTGGATCTCGAGTACGAAAACTCGTACTGCGAGGCCGAGTTTGGCATCACCACCCCGCCCAACATCACAGCGATAAACAAGTACGGCGGCTTCGATATTTCATACCCCCGCCTGGCCATCGTCAACGGTCTCGCCGACGTGTGGCGCGAGGCAACCCCTGCTGCTGACGGAGCTCGTCCTCGCGAGTCTACAGTCTCGGAGCCGTGGATCGTGATCGACAATCCACCAGACGACGTTTGGGATGGTCTTAGGGGCGCTGGCCATCACTGGGAAGCCAATGGGATATTTGCAAACCAGACTCAGGACAAGCAGCCCCCAAAGGCCATCGCGGAGGCTCAAGCAGATATTGTTCAATTTGTGGGAAGCTGGATCGAGGAGTGGAAGAGTTCTAAGAGAGGCTAGTAGGGCGAATAGGGATAGATAAAGCTCCGTTCTCTTCTATATATTTACTAAATATTATCATCCATTTGAGCAATTTGCCACGAGGTGAGAACTTTTCGCTCTGAGACCATTTGCAATAGCCTATACCGTTGCTTGATAAAGGGAAGACGATCAATTACGGGTCACACTAAATGGAGTCAACAAAACAAGTGTGCGAAACTATGCGATCTTGAATGAAGGCAAATTCCTGCTATCAAATGGCTGTCAATCTTGCTGCCGATGACGCCAAACCCTCAACCAACGATAATCTCAAATTCGGGGGTTCCTTGTCAAATATACGAGATCCGGTTTCCTTCTTCCAGTGAATTCATCTCCAACGTCAAACCGCATTTCCTCAATCTCTGCAGATAGTCCGCACTGCTCATAGACTCGTCGGCCGACTGGTGTCCCCTCGACAACGGCCTATTTGCCTGGGGTTTTAGCTATCGACTTACTACCAAAGACAAGTAATACCAGGGGGTTTCAGAAGAATTCAAGAACTGAAACTATAACCAGCAAAGTTGTTACGAACCTTGACTCCTTGCTCATCTGCGGCTTTGGTCCCCCATTCGACGAGAGCTCTGCCCGCACCAAGTCGCTGAAATTCTGGATGAACGGCTAGCAGCTCGAGCACTATTTGAGATGTTAATAAACCATACGCCATTCGCATCGTTGATTTCCGCATACCGTAAACGCCTTTGCCCCCAGAATCCTTAATAGTCTGAGTCCGTGGTATCACATACTCCCTCCACAACCGAGTCATAAACTCCCGGTCGTCCTCATCCGGCCAAACCTCTTCAACGTCCTCAGCCTCAGAAAGCTCTGCAGGCGGTGCTTCCTTCATAAAGGTCCATATCGCGATGCCAATGATTTGCTCCTGGCTCCCGTCGTCAGCCCGCGCTATTGCTTTGAGGAAAGTAGAGCTCCCGGAGTCAATCCAAGCAACCAAGCGTTTGGAAGCGGCCGCTTGCCCGGACGGCGTATCGTGGTTGGGGAAGTAGATATCTATGAAGGGTGCGTCGTGGCCGAACGCCTTTGAGACGACCTCGACACAGGTGGGTATCTCTTCGTTGGAAACTAAGGCAACGTCGACTTTGCTCACAGGGGCCATCTTTTTTTACTGGGCCGTAGGAACCTGGGACTTATCTGAGGTGAACGATCAAGAGGTGGTTGTCGATTGGAAAGGGCGGGGCGAGGCGAGGGGATGTCCGGAAGCGGGGTGCTGACGGCGTACGACGAAGTCGCATTGTTGATGGTGCCGCTGGCAATCACGTATGAGGTCCACATGTCAGATTCTGTTAAGTCAAAAAGTTATAGCAGAGCTTTCCAGGGATTGGTTAATTGCGTTTCAATGTCGTCTGACAATAATAATCATTGGGTAGCTTGCCCGCCGTGTTGCGTTCTGTGTTCCACGCATGGCACTCCTCGTATGTCCTTGTCTTCAAATGTTCTTGGTGAAAGGCTACACAGAAAGGCTATGTATCATGCCCAGGAAGACGGGTCCCACTAGAGAGAACCGTCTAGACTTGACTTTGCCGGCGCTGTCAAGTAACGAGGCCTGTCAGCTTTTCGTGTGACATCTCAATCAGTCCTTTCCCCGGCTCAGCTACGCCAGATGATGACTTGTCGGCACATCGCCGAGACTATCTGGCAAGAGAACATGCCGCCACCGCTCGACGTTGCATCGTCAGAGACTGCAACGACGGAGAGGAGCACGATCTGAAGTGGAGAGAGACGTTCATCCACGGCCTATGTCCAATTGAGATCGCACACCGAGCCTAGGCATTCTGCGAGATAGAGTACGATACCAAGGTTGACATAGCTTCGGTCAATCATTCAAATCTGGAACTCGCGGGCACACACCATCTCTCAGTGGCGTTCGCGCCGGCCCGGACTCGGGTCAGGATTCGTAGGTGAGACACAGGACATGTCTTTTCGTGGTTCGCATGGCTTGAGTATTGTCGTATTGGCACGAACGGGTGTGGTATGGTGTGCAACCTACGAATTAGATACAGCCGGGGATACTGCGGACGCAAGCAGCGGCGGGTTGGATTTGTATGCACCACGGAGCATGCCGTGGACATCGACCTTCCACAAATGCCATGCGTCTCCGTGTCGCGGGGCACCTCTTGTCCGAAAGCAGATTAGATCCGGCATCTCTGAAGTGATTGCGTGGGCTTTCTATCTATGCTTGCACCACGCCGCACATCGTGCCTCGAGAACTGATTCTGTGAATAGTTCGCCACCGTACTCTTCAATTTTGTTGGTACCTAGGTGGAACGCTGTCCGTGTCTATTCTTCCATCCATCGTTTGCTAATGCCACAGGGGTCTCATGGTTCAGGACTGTGGGAGCTCATCTTCATACTTCGTGATTAATTTTGTAGGGTCTTGTCAATTACACTGCTCGTTCAGGGTAGCTACGAATGGTCTGGAGTTACGAGCGAAAGTAAAAGCGCTAGATCCGAAATGGTATGCTTTAAACTACCTAGAATTGGCAGTGTATGCATCAGATGACATCTGTCAAGTGATGCTTTTTCTATGCATTGATTCCCTGGAGCTTCGTCGCCTATGAGTCTGCGTCAGTGGGCGCTTGACGCCGAGACCCGCGTTGTGTATATTTCCAATGCTATCCACCGTACTGAGTGTTTCATTCATGATAATCACTCGAATTGTGCGGAATGTGTCGGTTGTTGCAAATGGGTACCACACGGTCTTGATAAGAGCTGAAAATGGTCTTCGTGCTCAAGCTGAATCACCCACGAGAAACACACTGCGGTATACGAAGGCTCAGGACAGCCAAAATACTGTTTACTCGGGTGTGCTCATCCACACAGTCTGATCGTTACTAGATATTCTCAGATGATATGATATTTAGCTTTCGTACGCCGTAGACTATCGGCTACAGTAGGAATGGCCCCCAATGTAAATGCCGCCATGCTTGTTCGGTTGCGAGTAGAATGGATATCCTTTCAGCGTTTGATGTTTTGAACTCTGAGTGACTCGTACTGTCTCGGATCTCGAGCTTCTGTTCAACAGCTACGAAGGCATCGTGAACTTTTGCAGGGAGGTGTGGTTGCCCAAGTGATAGCGTTGAGAGTCAAGACCGTAGCACAAAGTTAATTGGCATCCCAGGCAGCCGCTCCGTTTCACCATCCAAGTTGGGAGTAGACAACCAAACTACCGAGCGAACCATCATGGGTCAACCCAGGCATGGTAACCCCAATTCTCTTTCCGTCATACATGATCTTCTCAGCTCCCCCAAAGAAGCTCAAGTAGCAGGTTTCTAGCAGTATTCTACCGATGTTGTACCAGATGAAAGGTGGTGTCAATCAAGATGCTGGGGTTCGAGTCATCAGAAACGTCTCATCCGAGGTGACAATGGGACGACCTCGGGAGTGGTAGATGTGTCACTGGGCCCGGTACAGTGAGCTCTGGGGGATGTCATTGCTGCAATGGCAGGGCCTAAACTCGGAATTCCGACGCTGCCTTCGTCCTAATTGCAGCCCACAAAATGCTACCCAAATCGCGGGAAGATCGATCGATGGGGGGATCTGGCCAAAACTTTAGCAATAGCCCACGGTTGATCCACGGCAGTCCCACACAAGACAGGGTCCAGTTGGTCTGAACTCCACCTGGCTGATCCGCTCCGATTCCGAGGAACGGGTTCTCGCCAGCTCTCATCGCTCGCAGCAGGTTCCAGGCAGCGTCTGAAATCGTCCGACGTGCTGCAATAACCTGGCTGATATATCACTTGGTCCCCACCATGACCGCATTAGACTCGTAGCTTCTTCCTCTTGGGGCCGTCTTCTCCCTGCGTGTCCAGCCCGGGGCTGTCGGCCGCCGTCTCCACCAAACCGGCTACAATCGCTTTGTAGCGACCGAGACTCCACCTCCCCCAAGGATGTCTCTGTACCTTGCAGATCCTCTCGTCCAACCACGGGCCGTCCCATCCCACCCCTCGTTCCCTGCAGGGCAGGTCGGATCCCGGCTGAATGGGCAGACATGCCCATCTGCCCTCGGCTACTGTACGTCAAGGACCTTGGACGCGCGCACGGAGGAACAGATCCCCCTGACCACACAAGACATCCTTCGGTCTCTTGCTGCAGAATCCGATGCGGTGGCTGGACCTCTCTTGAGGTGTGGCAGGCAACAACAACACATGGCCTTTCCCCAATGTGGCCCAGTCAAACAGTTCAACCCGGCCAAGGCCTCCAGATACGGCAATGCAGTCGTCATGCATGCATGTACGCACGCATGTATGCACGCGGAGGACGTTGAAGATTGTCTCGTACGCAGCTCCTCTGGCCTCGCTTACAGTACATGTGCGCGGCACTTCAGAAGTGCCCAGCAGGAAAAAGCCGAGAGGGTGTCGATGAGAATGTCATGTGAGACGCAAAAAAGCGACTCTGCAAATGCAGCACAACGTGCATTTCTGCAGCTGGGGTGTGTGTGTGAGGACATCTGTATCCTGACAGATCATATTGCTTTTTGTCATCCATATGCCGTGCTTATCAAGTTGACACAATTGATGTGACCGGCGCGTCCCTGACATTTAACTTTGCACATGCCGCCAGAGCTCCAAAGACCGGCTGCTTCCCTAGCGGAATATCCCCCAAGCTTGGATCCCAGCAGTGGCGCCCTGAGCTGGGCATTAAACCTCTTTAGCGGGAACCTGGCAGTGGGTGTTTTTCATGCACCCTACGTGCCTAGGTAGAGTAGTTCACAAGTTCCGGCTCGGATCACGTTCCGACGGATCCCGAATCGGGGCCAGCAAAATTGTGGTCTCAAGTCCAGAAGCTCCACAGCAAGATTCCTGTCCCAAGTCTTCGGCCCATTCATCTCATCGGAGCATGGATATCTCGACGGGGGCATGGGATTGTGGGCCGGTCTGCAAGCAAGAGCACTTACAAGGCACTGTGCCTGTTTGGGTAACACCGGCCGATGCAACTCTCGAGAACCAACAGCCATTACCTTCCCGGATTGGCAGTCCAGGCTCTGGTATAGAAGCATCACCCTGGGAATTTACTTCCCTTTCTTGCCCAAGTGGGGCCCCGCTCAGCCATCAGCCATGCGACTCCAGCGTGCGCGTTCGACGCAGACTCGCTTCAGATGGCACTGCCTTGCATTGAAATCTCCTCAGGAATCCTTACGGTTTCATCACACCATTACGCCATTGGGTGGTTCCTCAAAATGACAGAACAGGCCAGGGCGAGCCTCTCTCTGCGGGACATCCGGGCGAGGGATCATGCCTACCCATGTGTGTACTTGGTAGTACTGTTATGCCACCGCACCGGCTTCTTCCAGCCCAACAAAACTCGGATTGTTTCTCAGCGCCGGAGAGGCGCAGGGGGAGACTCGCCACGAGGCCGAAAAGCTTAATCCTAGTGTGAAAACTATTTCCCTCCCGTGGGCTTCCTTCCCTTTTTCCTTCGATATCACCTTGTGAACTCCCCCCGGCCTGTGCTTCCCTCATGCTTGCCCATCACCGACTTGTTCACAAGAGCTGAGGCTCAGGGCTCACCGCGCGTTCGCGATGCCTGGCATCAACCAACTCCCGGCTGGGTCAGAAGGGGCGGCGGCCATCTCGCTCATATGGGCGTCGACTAGCTGGATCTGCAGCAGCTTGCTGCTGTGGCTGACATGGTCGCACCACGAAGGGTGGTCGTGTAAGACATCCCGCTTCTGTTTCCGTCCCTGATGGCCGCCACATACATGATATCTGATGCTGAGACTGCCTCGACTTCCAGACCTTTCGCTACTCGCTGTGTCGTCGATATCAAGCACGACCTTCTCCATTGTGCAGCAAATTCGCGACATCACATTTTACGTCGACATCGTGACGGAGGGATTCGAGCGCAAGTTGAGACTACCTGCCGACGACCCAGAACTAGCCATAGCCAATGGGTCCTTTGGAGTTGACTTGGTCCTCTATTATCTTCGTACGGCTTCTCTCATTATCCCTTTGGGAGACGCATCCCGCTGACACAAGCCTGCAGAGTACTACTTGTACAGCGTGCAGGCAATGCTGGTCATGTTCTGGGCGGCTGAACTTTGCCAGCTGACATATCAAGTTGGGGAGCGACGGACGATCAGAGTCATGTTCCGCAAACTGCACACAGCTGGGAAGTTGATCTCATGGCTTCTGCCCTTGATGACTATTCTGATGCTACGAATCCCGTCACTCAAGAAGTCTTTCGTGGCCTTCATTCTCATCGCCGACTTACCTCGTCAGTTATTCCATACATACATGTCTGTCCCTCCGAGAGTATTTCCCGGCTGACCCCTGCGAGTAGTGATGATTAGCCTGGCCATCGGCAGTGGGCTCATGATAGCAGTTCTGATCAGATATGTGAGGACACGACAGAAGTTTACACAATGGAGTCCGCCAGATTGGAACTCCGGGTCGACTTCACAAGGAGGCACAGCGGCCACGGGCTCTCAAGACAGCTCGCACCGTAATTTGTCGGGAAGACGTGGCCTCTACGATCGATGGCTCATGGTTCGCTTCACCATAGCTTTTGTCTCTCTAGCGTAAGGCCACACTCCTCTTGCCTTTTCCCAGTACTTGTCTGCATCATTGTAGTAACATCCCCGCTCTCATACAGGATATTTGAATGCACAAATACCCTGTTTCAAGTCACCGCATTACAAAACAACATCAAAGACTCAAAGGCTTCAGCGCCGGACTTGAGCGCGGGCCGTGCGATACAGACCATGGTCCTTTTCATGCCCGGGACAACACCAGGCATCTTCATCTTCGTCGTCTTCGGCACCACCGCCTCGTCGAGGAAGAAGCTCGTCAACCTGCTGATACCAAAGAGCTGGCGCGAATCGCCGAGCTGCTGCTTTGGCCGCCGCAAGAGCCGCTCGTCCACACCCGACCCGCTCTCGTCGGGCGAAGGCGGCATAACCGTCAAGCGCTCCTTGACCGTCACGTCGACGAGCCGACTGCGCGCGGGCCAAGCATACGATGATGATTTCTCCGAACCGAGCATGATCTCGATGGACGATCTTACCAGGCGGTCGGACGGCACGCGATCAGTGCATGTCTCGTACATGAAGCCACTACCCCTGACGCCAGGCTCACCGCCCACCTCCAGATTCAACACACCCACCAAGGACAGTTCCGGCAGGGGCGGCACATCGTCAAATGTGAGGGAGCTGACCTCGATCGAGGAGAAGAACAGCGTCGGGAGCGGGGCGCTGACGAGGACGAACACGGACGATTCCCTCCGGGTCCCGGATATTCAGGGCCTGGGGGCGGAGCATAGCGATGACTCGGGGCCGATCTTGCCGATACAAGGTCACGATGTACGACTTTCGAGGGACATGTTCACGCTGAACAGGGAGGGGAGCCAAAGTAAGGGAGACAGGAAGTCCATGAACTTTTTGAGGCCGAAGCGATAGCGGGCCCCCATGTCTGTAACGACTTGACGACATTTTGACTGTAAATAGAACATAATCATACCATCCATATTTTCAACGGAAATGATTGGATACGCTGCCATCGACGTGATCACGGCTGTCTGTCTAGAGTTGACGGACTGATGCCGGCCTCAGCATAATTAAGCCCGGCTGGCAGACAATTATTCTGCGACATCACGGGACTCGCGGCACGACGCAAAAGCATCTGCACGGGATGCGATCAATCTGTGCACCTTTTCAGATCCAAGATCTGCATTTAGCCTTACCATACACCCGGGCCGGGTCGCGGGTGCGGTAGGACTGGTTCCAACCCCTGAGCACCTTAACACGGACATAGGGCGTCCGCTATATTGCCCGAAGCGGCAGTCCAGCCAGCTTCCGATGTAACAGGCGACAACACACCCCAGTGGAGTCATTCCGATGGCCCCCCTGGTGGATACTTATTCGTACTATAGCATGTCTTGCAGAATATCTTGAACTCAAAATTCTTGCCAAGAGTGAAAAGGCTCCCGGCCCCAAAGCCAGTCCATCTCTGCTTGTTGGCGCGTCGAAATATACGTTTTCCGGCACCTTACTCCCGCACTCGTCGCGATGATGTGGTCTGCGAGAAGTTGGCTGGCATCTCTATGCCTATTGTCAGAGACAGTCCTTAGCGCCAATCTACTTGTATCTCACTTCAGCGGTAGCATCTACTCGCTCTCGTTAAACACGAGCAATGGGAAGGGACAGCTGGCTATCACATCCACTCTGCGGGCAGGTGGCCTCACGCCTAGCTGGCTGACACTGGATTCTGCGACTGGCAACCTATACGTGACAGACGAGGCTCAGTATGGTGCTCCTGTGCTCACTACGCTCAAGGTCAACAACGACAACAGCGTACAGCTTGTCAGCACTGCGCCAACAAGCGGTGGTGGAGTTCACAGCGCATTGTACGGAGGCAGCGATGGGCGAGGGTTCTTTGCGGTGGCCGAATAGTAAGTCTCCCGAGCATGTTCCTCGAGATGCGAGACGAGCGCTCACAATCGATACAGTAACCCGTCGACCATAACAACCTACAAGCTACCATTATCCGCAAGCTCCCAGCAGGTCCAGAAACTCGCCTTCAACATGTCCGCCCCAGGGCCAGACCCCTACCGCCAGGACAAGCCACACCCGCACTCCGTCTTCACCGACCCGACCGGCAGATTCCTGCTCAGCGCAGACCTGGGCGCAGACCTGATCCGCATCTTCAGCATCGACTCCGCAACCGGCCAGCTCACCAACTGCCCCGCCGCCGCGACGGGGGCCGGCGACGGCCCGCGCCACGGCGAGTTCTGGAAGTCGCCCTCGGGCTCCCTGTTCCTCTACATCGTCAACGAGCTCGCGGGGTCCGTGACGGCATGGGCGGTGACCACCCCTCCCGCGGCGGCAGGGGCCGGCTGCCTCAGCCTCAGCAAGATCCAGTCGATACCAACATACCCACCCGGCAAGACCCCGCCGGCCGGGTCCAAGACGGCCGAGGTGCGCGTCTGGGGCTCCTTTGTCTACGCGACCAACCGCAACGACCAGTCCTTTGGCAGCCAGCAGGACTCGGCGGCGACGTTCGCCATCGACCCCGCCACGGGCAGGCTCTCGTTCGTCGAGGCGACCAACACCCACGCGTACTTCCCGCGCACGTTTGCCGTCAACAGGGCCGGGGACGCGGTGGCGTACGGGGGCCAGACGTCGTCGACCGTCGTGGTGGTCGCGCGGAACGTGTCCACGGGGAGGCTGGGCGACGTGGTTGCGCAGCTGCAGGTTGGGGCGCCGGGGACGGTGAATAACGAGGATGGGCTGAGTGCTGTTGTCTGGGACGAGTGATGTTGTACCGGGTGAAATTCGAGGTCGTGAGAGTTGTCCGGGTATAAATATCGTAGTCTCAGCTTTCGTGTTGACACGGTGATGCAAGTAGATGCTATTTTCTTTCCGTAGGTAGACCTAGGAATAGAGTATTCACATGAGCAGTGACCACCAGTATCTCATGATATGTGTCTAATATTTCGAAATGCATTCCCTACAAATTCTCTACATCTTCTCCTACTGCATACCAAGATATGTCCTTGTTTCTTATTTTATACGAGTCCGGTCTGCCATGATTTCAAACCGGCGCGCGGAGGTCAATTTAGCATGCGAGGAATGCCGCAAGCAATTCATGATGAAAAGTAGGAATATGGCAGCATTAAGAGCCAGCCACCTGTTTCAGTACCAAAACAACTGACGCTGAGCACCTTGAGCTACTAGAGTTGTTCTGTCATGAGGTTCAGCGCTTGGTATTGCTAAGGGGTTGCCTCGATTGAGACCAATGCTCATATGCACTTTGGCTGAAGGCCAATGTTATTTTCTTGTCAAGTATGACTTTCCATATCTCATCCGGTACGATACGCATGTAGCTTGCAAGAGGCGACATTGGCAGCATAGCGCGCTCGATCCTCTACCCGCTTTCTCTACGTCAATTCATTCCCTGAGGGGCTTTAGCATGCTGAACTTTGCTGTGTCAAATAAATCCACCTGTATCTTGTGTTTACCCTGTCAAGCAATCCGAGTTTTACAACTCTCGTCATCCCCAGCCGAGTGGATATGAGCATGGGCCCAGCGATATTGAACAGTAAGCGCTGGCAGGGGGTTGAGAACAACTCAGCCCTTTTTCATTCTGCCGCATCCTTCAGGATCAATTGAATCAACAACGCCTCGGCATAGCCGTTGGGGAAAGCGTGCACCCGTGCGTTGCAGACTGTCTGTCAGCCCGACCTCAGTCTTTTTTTTCTGGGCGGATGATGAAACCGTGCAGGCAGCAAAAGACGATGACAAGAAAGCACCAATGCCTTGTTCGGCCGGTTGTGGGTTGTACGTCAGAGTGCATCACGATGGGCCGTTCAAGAGGGCTAGCCATGTACGAGCCACCGCTTGGCCGGGCTCGGCTGCCGTGCAAATCAGTGGTCGGCCTCGGTGGCAGTGTGGTGCGCTCCTCACCTCACTCACGACTAGGGCGCGTCCCGTGGGCGGTAGGCCGACCGGCGCAGAGGCTGAGCCCCGAAAAGGAATATACCGTAGTAAAGGATGGCGTCGTGTGGTCCACTCGCGTGAAGATCCCCCTGCATTGGCCAAACCTGGCTGGCCTGGGCAGCTTTTTGGCTGGGCAAACCCTGGGCGGCATCAAGTCACTGCCTAAAAAAGAGTGCTTGGCATCATGTCGATTAGTGGCTACGGCTGAGAGCGCCGCAGAGGCAATGCAGCGTCTGGGGCGGATCAAGGGCGGAGTTGGGCTGTCTCTGTCGACCGGGGACGGCATCCTTCGCGCGTGCAGGCGGGCAGGGATTGTCTTGGTGTGGGCGGTAGGCGCCAGCGATAAAGAAAATCAACAAGTTGAAATAAAAGTCTGGTTCAGCCGCCCTGTTTTTGGGGCAGAATGCATTCGGGTTCTTTCAAAGAATAATAAAGCATTCACTGTTCCGCTCTTTTGGAAGTGCTTCAACAAACCGGATTAATTCTCAAGACGCCACCAATCTCTCGACAGCAAGACTCCCCCAAGTCACAGTCCTCCTCACACATCACGCCCAGCATGGCATCACAACACATCGTCGGCGACTCGTCGCCGTTCCTCAAGCGCGTGCTGATCCCCTTCTGGGTGATCCGCATCATCGTGATGCTCATCTACGCCGCCGCGTACGTGGCAGCCCTCGCCGCCATCGGCGCCTTCAGCGACGAGATCAACGACGCGCTCGAGGACGAGGGCTACGAGAGGCAAAGCTTCGGCGCCGTCATCGGGGTCATGGTCGTGGTGCTGGTGATCGTGGTCGTGTGCCTGATCCTCGACATCATCTGCATCATCAAGCGCTCCCGGAGGACCCTCACGCCGCGCTTCTTCCTCATCACAAACGTCATCCAGACGGCCGTCTGGGTCGTGCTGATGGGCCTGTCCCTGGCTGGGGCGGCCGCCTCAGCTGCGAACATCATCATCCCAATCATCGTCCTGTGAGTATACAGTACACCCTTACCACGCAGACGTACAAGCTGTGACCAGTTGCTAACATTTTCCCCTTCCACAGTGCCTCCTTTATCGGCCTCCTCATCTACGCCAGCGTCATCTTCCACAAGTCGCGCAAGGGGACGCTGAGGACAAACTACGCCCCTGCTGGGACCGGCATGGAGCCCCTGAGCCAACCCACGGCCTACCCGAGCTACAACCCGCACAGCGCCCCTCCGTACTCGGCCGAGCAGCCAAAGCCCTCGTATGACAACTACCGCGCGGCATGAGCGCAGGGGGCTCGCGCCTGAGTGCTTTCGCGGAGGGAGGGAGACGTAGTTCCTCTAGTTGGATGACTGTTATGTTGCATGACACGATACCTGGTGTTCTTGGAGTTGGTTTTGCTTTTGCTTTGTTGCATCGTCTGGGGCCTGTATTTAGACGAATGAGTCGGGAATTGCACATGTGACGTCCCGGGAGAGTAATTACGTGCATAAGACGGTTAGCATAGAAAGATACCAGTGATCGCTCTGAAATTCATTCTTCCCGTGCCCACCACATATCTTATAACTGGGGTCACAGTCCCGCGCTTGCCTGTGCTCCCGTAGTCTGTAGACGTGTACCGACAGCCTCAGTTCACCAGGCTCGCCATCCGTGTCCTGACGAGTGTTTATCGCCGCGACCAGACCGGCCAGTCAGGGTCCCTCGCAAGCTGCAGCTGCGCCATATGGATCCTCGCCTCCTCGGGGTCGTCAAACTCCCTGAGCGCAGCCACGGTCTTGCCATCCTGATCCGGCTTGACAAAGTAAGGCCCGTCGACCTCGCACTGCGTGTACCCCTCAGGCAGCGTGCCGTTGTACAGGAACGCCCTGACGTTCTTGGCGAGGCACGACGACGTCACGGCCACGGAGCAGTGGCCGTACCCCTTGACCTCGACAATCTGCGAGCGCGCAAACGCCTCGTTGGCGGACCGCGCCGACACGAGCGGGCACACGGGGTCGTAGGTGGTGGACAGGATCAGCAGCGGGTGGGCCGTCTCGACGCCCCGGCGCGGCACGTAGCTGTGCGTCCGCGGGACGCGCCACTGCTGCTGCGCGTAGACCTGGCCGTACATGGCCGGGCCGAACAGGCTCGCGTTGTAGACGGGCGCGATGATCTCGAGCGCCCTCTGGCGGTCCTGCGGCCAGTGCTTGGGCCCCGAGCGCATGTCGTTGAACTGCACAAAGACGTTGGCGTCGCCCTCGAAGCCCCAGGGGTCGCCCTTGCCGTAGGCCAGGAAGGCCTCGGTCGCGTTGCCCTGCAGCAGCTGGGCGAGCTTGTCCGCGAGCGGGTACCAGTTGGCGGGCTTGTAGAGGACGGGGAAGATGCCGTAGAAGAGGATCTTGGCGTAGTCGAGCAGCCCGTACTCGGTGTTGTTGACGTACACGCTCAGCGGCTCCTCGTAGACGCTGTCGGCGAGGCCCAGGACCTTGTCCCACAGCTCGTCGGCCGAGCCGGCGAGCGACGACAGCGGGCAGTCCTTGCCCGCCTTGATGCACTCGCTGAAGAAGCCCTCGAGCACCTTGGTCGTGTCGGACAGGTCCTCGGGGCTGGCGAGCTCCTCGTACCAGTCGAACTGGTTGACGACGCCGTCGATGATGACGCGGTGCGAGCGCTCCGGGAACAGGCCGGCGTAGGTCTGCCCCAGCAGCGTGCCGTAGCTGAAGCCCCAGTAGACCATGTCCTTCTGCCCAACCGCGTCCAGGATGCTGTTCATGTCGGCGGCCGTCTGCGGCGTGTTGATGTACAGGCCGTGCTCGCCCATGGTGTCAGCGCAGGCGCGGACAAAGTTGTGCGCGTTGGCATAGCCGGGCCCGCTGTCCTCGATGAGGCGCATCGGCATCGGCGCGGCGAGGTTGCGGCGAGTCTCGCGGTCCGGGAAGCACAGGGCTTTCGGGGTGGAGCCGTTGATGCCGCGCGGGTCGAAAGACAGCAGGTGGAAGCCCTCGCCGACGATGGTGTGCAGCTGGTCGCCGCGGCGGAAGAGGAACTCGGCGCCTGAGCCGCCGGGCCCGCCCGGGTTCAGCAGCAGGTTCTGGGTGGCGTTGTTCCCGCGCAGCCGGATCAGCGGCACGGTGAAGACCTTGTCGCCCGAGTTGGTGGCGTTGAACTGGTCCATGGGCACCGTGATGGTGCTGCACTCGACGGGCCGGCCGCTGATCTCGCCGCACTTCTCCCAGCTGATGTGCTCGCCCTCGTAGCTGAACCGCTGGCCATGGTGGTGGTGGTGGTGCTGTGCGCAGTGGTGGCGGTAGGCAGGGAGCAGGAGAGAGGTCCAGGAGTAATGAATAACGGCGAAGCAGGCCAGGAGGCTGGTCAGCAGCACGAGACCTCTGGTGTGTCTCGCTCGCGTTCGTTGAGCTCGAGCTTGAGGCTCAGCGCCGGCTGTCGGCTCCAGGAAGGGCTGCTTCTCGTCCATGGTCGCTCAAGCTAAGCGTCGTGTCGGTGGTAGGTAAGGAGGGAAAGTCAATGGGGATGGATGCATGTGGTCATGCTAGTGGGAGATGCGTCGAACGCCTCGACTCTTATCCTTCTAGGATGGCGAATCAAGCAGTGAGTGAGTGCGTGTGTAACGGTGGTCGACTTTAGGTTCGAGCCGGCCCCGCAGTAAGCAGCGGGTCAATCTTGGCCGCTGAGTTTGCACTGTGCCGTGCCACCGATCCTCCAGTAAATCTGACGCGCATGAACAGTGTTCCTAGGCCCGATCGGGCATGCTCCTGGAGATCAGTCTGATGCGTACGGTGGCTGACTACAAATACATCCATTGCCTCTATCAGCTTGAAATTTTACTCATTCTCGTTCATCAGATATCTTGCCAGATGTACTAAATGGTTCTCGAGTATGAAATATGAAATGTGTCTTGTCAGCCTAGGCCTCTTCATCACTGCAGGTTGATGATGCCTTCGCCTGGTTCTGCTACTCAAAGTGCAAAGGTGGTCAGGTTACTTAGGTCCAATTCCCTTTCGATTCATATCATTCTCATGCCTGACAATTTGAAGGCAATGCATCGGTCAGAGACTTCAACGGAAACGCATGCTTTGATTGCCAGGAGACAGTCACAGGCTGCCCACGAAGTCCTGTTGGTCTAAGGACACAGCACTCGTTCTTATTCGATGTGGAGGGTCCGTCAAAATCGAGTCACAAACATCTTCTTCTCATTCTACAATCCAATCCAGGATGTAGGAGGCCCTCAGAGGTCAGAAAACGTCAAGTCAGCGCATCAGAAATCAGTCCAGGCGGAGGCGAAGGGACACCAAGAGGGGGGGGGGGGGAGACATCACGTTGGGAAGGACCCCCGCCCCAGACGCTGCCCCTTCATAAGTCAGTTTATTTCATCCCATCTCAACAAAGCCACCTGGGCGGAGCGGCAAGGTCCCCGGGTTGCTTTCAGGTCCAGGGTGGTCCAGCAAAGCTGGAGGGTGACAACCAGGGTTCGATTCTCGTCTCTGGCAAGACTTTTTTTTTATGTTTTTGGTCTTCTTTTTCGTTCCTCCTTCATCAACCTGACTGAGCGACTGAGCTTCCATGCTAGTTGTCAGCGCTGCACGCGTGATCTTCGACGTCGAGCCACCCACGTCCACCTGCATGACAGTTGAGACCGACCTGACCAGCTCATGAAGTGGTGGCGTCTTGATGCCTCCACGGCCGCAATCACTACGCAAGGGCACACTTTCGCTCAGTTCTTCCTTCTCAAAATGATCAATTGAACGTCAACCCGCTAACGCTCCGTGTTTCCCAGTGTTCCTGTGCTCTTCACCCACTTACCTTCCTCCATAGGGCACCCAGCGACGGCCGTTCGACTTGTGGAGGACTTCCTTAACCCAACAACATGCCACAAAGATGCATTGGGGCATCATGACTTGGCGCCTGCCTTGGGGTTCTTGTTGGGTATTGCAACCGACGTCTTTTTGAACTGGCCATTAGGGCAGTCCTGGGCGTCTCGAGTTGGCAGCAAGTGCTAGCAGTGACCACTTTGGACCATGGAACTCAAAACAAATGAATCAACTGAGATTAATTGCACCACATCGGCTGGTGTAAATTATGGGACAGTCACCTGTCCGCTGGGCATTGCTGGGCCTATGAGCCATCGCCATCGCCGTCAAGGGAGCCATGCGGAAGTTGGCCGCAGGTGGTGTCTGAACATACAATCTTTCGCATCCAGAAATTCCTCAAGATCGAGTCGAGATCATTGGTCCCCTGTTCACACAGTCGACCGCTGAATCAGTGACGGCAGAACGTAGGTATAATCAAGCATGTACCGCGACATGTTTGCAGGTAGTCGCAAGGTACTAGCTGGTGGTAGGTGGCCTGTGACCTTGAGCCATCTAAATGGTTGCTTGCAAGCACCCAAATTGGGTACGGCCATGTTGATGTCGTCCACTCATGAGTATACAAGCGGTGGAAAGGGAGTTCGAAGCAATAAGTCTTGTCCATATCAGAAAGTTAACGTCGATACAGGACGATGACTAACAAGCTCCAACGAAGTCGTTCACGCGTCTCCACTTCTGCACATCACCGATAGCCCAGGACCCCCCTCCCTCGGAGAAATTGCTCCACTCGGCTCCGGATTCACGGGACCTTGACTCGTCTCCACGAACGAGTCGGTGGCCCAGCTCTTTGTCCCCTTAGCCGACTTCTGCTGGTCATGCGACGGGCAGCCAGCCCTGCGAGCACAACTTGACTGCAAGCCGCGCTCAGCCTGGACCGGCATCCGCCACCGATGCCTCCTCAGCGAACCTCGCCGTCGAAGGGCAGCCGGAAGCGCACGAGAACCGGCTGCCAGAGGTGTCGAGTACGCAGGATCAAGTGCGACGAGTCCAAGCCCGTGTGTCGGCAGTGCCAAGCCAAGGGGTTCAGTTGCCAGCCCATATCCACTTTGAAGTGGGAAGACGACTTCGCATCCAAGGGATTGGCTTTCGGCCGCAGTGGTGTGTGGTCCAAGTCTCCACCCGCCGCCAGATCCCCGGATTTTACCGGCGTCGGACACGAGGACACTCTTTGGTGTGATATCCCAACGATACAGGCTTACAGCTTCGTCAATGTCACACTCGGCAGACAGACCAACGAGTGTGTTGCCTTGACACCTATCGGATCCCCGGCATTTAAAAGTGAGCCTTTACCATTGGGTCTGCCAGGCCAGCATTACGATGAAGCCGGAATCGCGCGTTTCGACAGTCTTGATGCTCCGGACATGGAAGCGGATTTCTCCATCCAATGTCGTCAAACGCGAAAGGAGCACGCATCAGGGCCGCTCAACATCAACCGAACACCGTCCCTTCTATCATTAAGCCCGCTCCAATCGACCCTCTTGACGTATTACATGGAAAGACTCTGTCCGTTAACAGTGCCGAGCCCACTTTCCAAATCTCCATTCGCAACGCTGATTCTCCCCTTCTCTATTTCCAACTCACCAGTGGTCCTGAATTCAATACTGGCACTTGCCGCGAGCCACCGCGCAAGACAAGATGTCGCGTTCAAGGCCACGGCACTGCACCTGAGTGGCGGCGTCCTCCGTTACCTCGGCCGCAGGATGAGAACGACTGATACCGCCCAAGTCGCCCTTGATCCGGAGACACTGGTCATCACGATGATGCTCTGCTTGATGGGTATTATCCATGATTGCGACGAGCGGTGGGTCGTGCACCTGAAGGGGGCCCGAGATCTCATCCGGTTACGCAGACAGGCGCTCCTCTCTGCCGCTCCACAGAGCCAGTCGGCGGCTGAGCTGGTGGGCTTTTCAGAGAAGTTCTTTGCTTATCAAGACATCATCGGCCGGACGGCCTGCGGGGAGGAACCGATATTTGACGGCGACTTCTGGATATCCCACGGGACTAGCAACGACACGGACGCCTGGCTGGGTTGCTCACCGGAACTCGTGTCGATACTGTGCGAGATCACGGAGTTGAGCCGCCAGCGGTCAAAGAACCCTGCTGTGGCAACTGGTGACCCTTTTCTGTCTCGGGCCTATTCACTAGAGAAGAGGCTTGGTCGGCTCGAGCAGCGAGTGCTTGACCCGGAGGATGACATACTTCAGACCACAGCTGAACTGAAGAGGCTCTCGGCTGTCCTGTATCTCGAATGCGCCATACGCGGCGCTCAGCCCAACTCCCCGCGAGTGAGTGCATCCGTCACTCAGATTCTGCGACTGGTATTTGCCCTGCGGGAGCGAGAAGTCACGGCTGGGCTCGCGTGGTCCATTTTCGTCGCAGCTGTTGAGCTGGACCCGTTGGGGGACCTGGTCTGGACAACTGAGACAACATCGGCTGCACCACGACACGGACGAAACTTTGTATTGTTCGCTCTGGACAAAATGGCTGGGAATTCTGTATCCAATATTTCACAGACCCGTTCAGTTATCGAAAGGGTCTGGCAGTCGAGGGACATGGACGCAAATTCCGACCAGCATCGCGGACGGAACGACTGGGAACAACACGTTGCCCCATTTTGTCACGGCCTCTCATTGGGGTAGAAAACACACCACAGTATGTGGCCGTGGTAGCAGGTCATGATTCCTCAAACTGACAGCCAGCACGAGATCAGAATGCGTCGCCGCTTATGGGGGAAGCCACCTATTTGGCACGAGCTCTCATATGGAGCACCGCCGCCCGACACCCCCTCGACAAAGACTAGGCACTGTCCTCTTCACAGAACGCATCAAGTTCTCGGCGCACTATGCTATCATGCGTATGGTATGGAGCGTTCCTCAGGGTGAGTTCTAGATGGCTTTCTTGTTGCACCGGGCCAGCCATCCCTCCTACTGACAATGAAAATTGAAACTAGCGCTGAATATTGGTCTCTTCTCACCATGTATCTGAAGAGACAGTCGCTGTTCTCGCGACCGTTCTCTTGCACCGGATTTGCCGCATCTTCTCCAACACTCGGGCTTTGACTGCACATTTTCCTTGAATGGCTGCTGTGTTCTCTGTTCTGTGTCCCTCGCTACTCTGATCATTATACTAGGGAAGCGAAGACGGAGGCAGCCTTGATATGGGAGAGTTAAGTTCCCACAGTGGGGATTTCATTCTTCCTTGGAAAGATATGAGCATGAGGAGATTTCCACAAGGTTCGGCTGATGTGGCCGATACTAAGTCTAGGACACAGCGAGTTCCTATTGCACACGCTGTCTGAGGGAATGGATAGCTTGTTAAATCCCCTAGCGACGAACGTCCGTTGATGGATGGATAGAGACAAGACCAATATCAGTTGGTCAAGAGCAAAAATGTTTATTCATGCACCACCCATGGGAGCAATTTCGATTGAGTTGAGTTTGTTCTGACAAACATGAAACCTGTCTTCTGATTTCCTCAAACCCCTTCAATCCAGTCGAGGTGTCGTATATGTGTGTCTGATAAAATCCGAAATTTCGAAATTTAAGACGGCTTATAGGTACCTTCCTTGGAACGAGCCCAATCACCTCCAAATCGCTCCAATATCTCCCACTGCTTCCCGCCGATGAGCAGGTGGTCAGTCGCCTCGGTGTATGGCTTCATATAGTCCTTGGTAATTTGGTGCTGCAACATTGGTCAGATGATAGATCACAACCTTGTACGGCTTCTTCTTCTTCTTCCTTCATCAAAGACTACAAACGTCCACCAGGTAGGTAATACCTAGGCGCGTAAGATTTGGAAGGGAGGAAGCAGATACTGCGTGACTGAGAAACGTTCGAAATCTCACCTCCAAGAACCACTCCTTGCTTTTGGCCCAATTCTCAACCCACTTGAGCTTATTTGGCTCGTCAGGGAACCTGAACAGCTCGAAGCTCAGGCACTCTGGCTCGGCCGAGACGAGCTTGAAAACATGCCAGAAATGTCCAAGAAACTCGTCTACCTTGTCCGGCTGCACGGTCGTGGTGATGACGAGCGTGAACCCCTCACTCTTCTCTGCCTGTGGGAACGACATTTTGGTGTGGTCTTGGAGCCGCGGTGAAGATATCCCCGGATTTGTGGGCAGGACACTGGAGTAGTATGTTGGATGGGCTCGAGTAGTATAATCAGAAGAGAAACACAGCACTGGCATTCAATGAGGGGAGCGGATCAGAGGGGTTTTGATGTTGCATTAGAGTGCTCCACCGTGCCCGAACCAACAGTTCTTGGATTTCTAATGTTGGCCCGGCTAGTGCCAACTAACAATGCGCCGCGCCCGAAGTAAGCACTTGCGCGGCAGAGTTGGTCAGCGGTAGGAATGCACACATATGTCAGCAGCTTGCTATCTCGCTCCACTGAGGGATCAATATTTATACGCGATTTAACTGTTGGTGACACAGGGCTTGCTTCCTTGAGCATTTCACTTTGAGCACCAACAGGAAGCCAACAAATTCAGTCTACAGTGTCTGGGAATGAGAATCAAATGCGCTGGGTATGGATACTAAAGGAATGCAATTCATCAGAAATTGCAGCATCAGCCCAGTTCTATCTAAGGAATAATCGGCATTCTGATTTTTTGCTCGTAGCTGAAAGGCGAAGCCGTCAGGTTTGCCTTTGATAAACACAGATGTAATGTAGCTGACCCAAAGCAACGGCTTGCTCTTAGGAGACGCTGTTAAGCTCCAATCTTGTATATTCAAGTTCTGACGAGAATGGATTGCCTGAGTGAAATTGTGAGATGCATCTGAGCAGCGACATGCGCTTGTGCAGAATCTAGTATTCAGAAATCTAATTCTCCTTCTAACTTTACACCATCCACTTGGTGTGACGTAATAAAATAGCTAAGATTAACTTCTTCTTCTCTCCCTTGTTTGCAAATGTTGTTTGCCTGTCTCTTCGGTCTCTATCGACTTTTCCCTGATGAACAAGCTCGAAAAGAAGCCAACACAGGCGAATGCGGCCATGACATACCATACCACCTGGAAAGATTCCCGATACACCTCGATAATCGCAGCGAGAACGTTTGACGGGACATCAAGACCCTTCAAGCCAGGAATGAATCCAATTGCATGACTAGACTGGTTCAGTGGAGCGGCAGCGGCTGGTAGAGGCTGGAGAGCAGCAATGGACTTCTCAAAGATACTGGCGAATACGGTAGACGCAATCGCAAGGCCTATGAGAGCACCAAAGAGGCGGAAAGCCACCAGTATTCCAACTGCCAGGGCTTGGTCCTCCACATTCGCGGCGCTTGCCTGCATGGAAAGTGCTGGCACTGTCCACAGGGCACCAAGGCCAACGCCAGCGATGATCTGAAATCCAGCCGTCTCCGCTATGGAAGAGCCCCTGTCGAATAACGAAATAATACCGATTCCAATAGCGATTGTGATCCACGAAGCCCAGAATTGCCACAGATACCGTCGGCTGACCTGCACAGCGACCCCGGACAGCAGGGCGAATCCCACCACTCCGCAGCACGATGGCAGTATAGACACTGCAGACTGAAGCGGTGACTGCAGCTTCACGGCTTGGAAGAATAGGGGCAGATATGTGGTCGCGGGATAGATGATGAGGCCATGTATCGTGCCGCTGAGAAGGGTCATGAGCGACGTTCGGGACTTGAACATTCGGTGTGGGAATAATGGCGCTTCCGGCCTGGCCTCATAAGCGGCGAAGGCAAGAAGGACGAGCAGCCCGATGACCAGGGGCACGATTGTCTTCCATGAGGACCAAGGATAGAGATTTCCCGCCCAACTTAGCGGGAGCACAAAAGCAGCGGCTCCGATAGTGAACATGAGGCTCCCTATCCAATCAAGCCGAGCAAATCTCGTTGCAAGAGGCTCATCAAGACTCTTCAGGCGCAGGAACAGGGCGGCGAGGACAACGTCGACGCCCAGCAGGGGCACGTTGATCCAGCCATTCCACCGCCAGCTGGCGTGCTCGCTGAACGCCGCACCCACGATCGGCCCGGCGATGGTACCCAGGGCCATGGGGACAGCCATCAGACCCATATACAGTGGTCTTTCTTTGAGGGTCGTGATATCCACGATCAGTATCTCGTTGAGGACATCGAGACCGCCGCCACCCAGCCCCTGGACCAGACGGCCGATGATGACTACCGTCATGGAATTCGCGGTGGCGAAGACGACGGACCCCACCAAGAACAGCGCGTAGCAGGTGTACAGTGGGATCATGCGGCCTAGGACATCCGATGCGCTGGCGTATATGGGCAGGCTGATGACGACCGTGAGAGTGAAGGCGAGGTTCGCCCAGAAGGCCTGAAAGGTAGTGCCGCCCAATTCTTTGGTGATGATCTGCGCTAGTTAGCTTTGGTGCCTCCTTTGAAGCTTTGAGATGGTGCAGCTATGGTTGGCTTACTGGTATCGAGACCGCCATAATGGTCGAGTCCATAGAACAGAGAAACACCATGATAAAGAGGCACAGAAATGCCATATAGAAAGACAGTGGCTTTCTGCGACGGCCTGCCGTGCCAACAGACTCGTCAGCCTCGTCGTTCAGCGGCACGGAGTCCTTGGCTTCTGGACTTATTCCCGCTCCTTGCGGCCCGGCTTCGGCCGGCGTAGGCGTGAGCTCCAGCTGCGTCCATTTCTCCATTTTGAGTGTTGCATGGATGGTGGCTCCCCGGTCTACCTCAATCCCAAAGCAGCCAGCTTCACGTCACAGCGGCAAGCTCGTTGCCAAAGTCGAATGAGAAACCTTGAATACGGTATCCGGCTGGCAGCTCTGATAGACCTCGTCCAAGGACCACGAAGACTAGCCAGAAAGGGACCATGTGATTTCCAATATGGTTAGATGCAACGGCTTCGGCCACACTGTGTGTTTGGAATCAACTGTTCATTGGTCTGTCAGCTGTCTGCTCGGCTTTCCGACTGTTCTTCAGCCCTGAGGTCGTGCATAAAGTCGCGGATGGCTCGGAATATTTGCTTAAAGTCCTCTGGAGAATACTTTCGGCTTGAGTGTTAGATGTGGTGTTAGCTTACTTGGTGGGGGTCTTGGAAGGTTGCGTAGGGTGTGTGTTGATGCGGATGTGAAGAGATCAAGTTTTCGGCTGGGACTGCATTTGTGGGATTTTTACATTCTAGATGGATTGCGTCGCGACTATTTTGGTTTTTAAACGCAGTGTGACTGATTGCCCGACTTTCTAGTTCATAGCGCTACTAGAAGCGGTTCTTGCTAGCCTCGTCTGTGTGGCTGTTATAAGGCTGTCACTGTTTTCAATGCTGGGTGTATGAAGGGACTGGATGCATACTGTTTGAAGCATATGTGTACAGATTAAAAATGAGACCACTTAAGATGCAACATTCCAAAGGCTGCCTGGACAAATGCGCGACCTATCAAATTTCAGGAGCAAACCTGCAGATTTTGTGGCACCACCGATGTGGAATGTTCGGGCATAGTGATGACAGCCTGCAGGAGAACGGGTCCATGCGGTGTTTGTGGGCAGATCATGTCTTTCAAGACACGGGGCCGACTCCCACGGCCGATCATCACCACTTCCGGTCCTGTGCAACCCATGGGGTGCAGTCCGGGCACCAGCATCGTGTGTAAAATGTTGCCGATGGATACCGCACACTTATCGGTCACCTTCCCGCATGGCACACGCAACGTTCCTCGATATTGTTTTGTGGGTTTTTATGCAGGACTAATACCAATTTGACGTTACACAACATACTCCGGCCGCCGGGCGGAGACCGGTTCCCAGAATGGCCAGCTCAGCTTCGCGTCAGACAACATGCGTGCTGAGAGGTCATACTACCAGCTTGCTACGGTACTAGCACAAAATCGAGCTCATATTGTGAAAATCAGAAGCGGTACATCTTATGGGTCTCACATCTGCAGAGAGTTGAGAGACCGACGGGCGCGTATTTTTGGGGGGGGGGGGGGGGAGGCGGGGGATTTTTAACTTGTCTCTTTTGTATTGGTTCCAAGCAAAGTTTTGTCATGTAATTCTCCTCAGGAATATACTCTTTTCACCCAGCACGAAGGAAGAGTGACAAGTTGTGCACAACAGGTCACTGAAAAAGGAGAGTTTTGGCAGAATCTCAAGACTTGATAGTAGCCTTCCGGTTGCTAGCTCGTATTCTACACCTCCATTACAGAATATGCATGTAAAGTAGACCCGAGTGCTGAGATATATGCATTAAAGAAGTCGCAATCGACCGTCGTGGCACCTTTCTTGTTTCCATGGATTGTGTCCAAGCCAATATACCAGCACGTGTACATCAGCCTCTATGCCGGGCACGGAGCGCGGATCAATCGTTTGGACTTTCTCTGGCTTGTCTGTACTGCATTGGCTAATGTTCACGGTAGAGGTTGCCACGGACACCGAGCACTGCTTACTTGTTCCTCTACGTCCATAAATCCCCAATGGACTTCGTCATCGCCTTCTCGCCAACAAGCTGTCGGCAGCGGCGGAATCTTGTAAGGTATGCAAGCAAGGAGTCTAGGGTTCTAGGATGTCAGTAGCAAGTGGACGTGCGGCTGACTATGTTTGACGAG
This sequence comes from Diaporthe sp. P3_1W, assembly GCA_037177825.1. Taxonomy (NCBI): domain Eukaryota; kingdom Fungi; phylum Ascomycota; class Sordariomycetes; order Diaporthales; family Diaporthaceae; genus Diaporthe; species Diaporthe sp. P3_1W. The sequence goes on along the minus strand of JBAFXB010000004.1, from coordinate 5,437,141 downwards.
AGCTAATAAGGCTACAGACTTGCCAAATTTTCAGCTTCGGACAAAGAATCCGATGAAGTGGAGACTAGTGATCTAGTACTCGTATACGAGCTCGCAGGGAAGCGGAATGCGCTCGAGCCCGCCATTCAGCTCCATGCCCCTGGATTAGCGCAACCCTATACGCGGGAAACGCTGTCCAGATCCTTCTAGCTGCATGTTCCTGCATGGACCCATCGTGGTCTCCTTTCCGTGTCCTCGACTACGTCTGATACTAGCCCCCTCAGCCGGTCCGGAACGTGGGAGTCGCTGAGCACCGAGCCAACGCCACGAGAAGTAGTGCCGGAGTTACAGATGCCTAGGAGAAGCTACTCGAGAACAAAGCACTCTCACTGTAGCCAATATTTCTAACACCCTATATAAGACATCTCTCGAACAGGTTCACACCATGTGATCTCACCCTGACAGTCATTTTCACCCAGCGTTGCCTTGCAGAGTCCATTCGGGCCGTACCTCTCTTTAGACCACATTCTTTGAATCAACCAGAACTCTCGTTAATTACATTCTTTCAAACAAGTCAAAATGCTTCCAATCTTCAAAGCCTATGCCTCCTCCTTCCGCTGCTCTCCGGACTTGGCCAAGCCGGTCTGGTGCCCCAGAAGAGAGCCGACATATGCGGCCAAAAGGGCGACGACCGTGGCAATGGAAACTTTGACTACGACAGCAGTGGGAAATACTCAACCTACGCCAAATGCTCAGCTCGCTGCGTTGAGAAGGCAAAGTGCAAGAGCTTTAGCTTCGGCGGCAAGAATTGTTTGCTCTTCAGCGTGGCCGTGAGTGGCAACTTTGACGCCTCCTCGAGCGGCTCCGAAACATTCTACGATCGTGGCTGTATCTCATCCTCCTCGGCAGCGGCTCCCAGCTCAACGGCAAGCTCGTCAAGCTCGTCAAAACTCAGCTCTTCGACGACGAAGCCCGCATCCAGCACGGCCACCAGCACGGCCACCAGCTCTGCGAAGCCCTCGTCAACACCCGCCACCACGCCGTCAGCGACGTCCTCTACCACATCGCCGGGCGTGACAGTCCCAGCCGGCTGCAACGTGCCCACGAAGCTCACCATGACCTCGTTCAGGTGGTTCAACTCGACGCACAACCTGGACTGCGCCAGCCCAAACTACCCCTCGGGCGCGCGCGTGTGCTGGAACAGCGCGTCCAACACCGTCTGCGCCGACGGCGACCCCGCGTGCACCTGCACGCCCTACTGCTACACGGGCCTGCCCTCGGCCGCGTACCAGCCGCTGGGTTATGGTCCTCCCGACACCATCTCCATCGGCTTCGCCACGGGGGCCACGTGCGCCGCCGCCAACGCGCAGAGCATCCGGCGGAACGAGATCGGCGAGGGCCACTTTGACTGCGGCAGCGCGGCGGACTACATTGGGTTCTACGGTAATTCGAACAAGGACACGGGCAACACTGGCAGTGTGTACTACAATAATTACAACGGTGGGTGTAATGGGGGGATCCCCAGGTACGAGGGCAGCTTCCCCCTGACTTGCACTCACGACGCTGGCAACAATGCTACTTGTACTGCGCCTGTGCCTTTGGAATTGACTTTGGTTCGGTTTGGGTAAGCTCCAGGGTGGACTTTTTGTTGGGGAGAGCATAGCAATTTTGATTTATGATGGGGAAATATCCGGAGCCCACTCGGAGTTGTATATTTGTGAGATACATCTTGAATAAATAAATTCGTGTGGCCCATATGGTACGATCCACCAAGCTGACCTCGCAAAGTTGACAGGAGTCGTGGAGAGCGATTGATTCCAGCTCGACTCGACATACCAAGCTAAGTAACGCAGCCATCCGACTCCCACTCGTATTATACGCCAGCGAGGCAGGGCTAGAATGACGCCGCCTTGAGAAGCGAGGTGTGTATACAGCCGACTACTTACAAGGTAGGAAGGTTTCAAGGCACCGGGCGGAGGGCGACATACACCCTGCGGGACTGATCCATCCGCCTCATTATGTCCGTCCATCGCTGACAAGAGTAAAGACTGGCGATTGGAGACTATTCAAGTCCTTGGCCAGTCTTGGCGGACCCGGTTCCACAATGAGATGCGCAAACCTCACAATGTCGATCGAGGGTCTCAGTCAGCCAAATCTCAACTGCCGAGCGAAGCCTTCTTGGATAGCTGCGATAACGTCCCCGGCCCCGATTCCGATACACCCCTGATTCCGATAGTGTATATACACTATAAAACCCCACTCTTTAATCCCCACTATTAAATCCAATTTAATTACTAAAAAGCCCCGCTTTTTCCTATATATAAAACTTTAAATATAGTATTACGAAAAAATATTAGAATAAATCTTGAAGGCTTTATTTACCTTTAATTAATATTTAAAGTTAAAAGAATTTTAAATGTTAAGGATTGCTTATATTATATATGGAAATATTAACATTTTATATATTTATAATAAATCTTTAATATATAAAGAATAAAATTAAGTAATAATTATTTTCTTTTAAATAATATTTTATTATATTAATATAAATTAATAATAATTAATATTATATATAAATAAAGCTTATTTATTTAATTATATTAAATTATAATATTTTATATATAATATTCATATAAGGAAACTTTAATATATTAATTATTAAATATAAATAAAATATTTTAATATAATAATAATATTATTATTATTATTTAATATTTATTATATATAATTATATTAAAAAGATTATAATATATATTTTAAATAATTAATAAATTATTAATATTAAAATGTTAAGAAATATATATAATTTATTAGTAATTCTTAATATTTTAATAAAATTAACTTTAAATAAATATAACTTTATAAAATTAAGAGATATTATATATATTTAATTTTATTTAAGTAATTTTATTATTATTTTACTTACTTAATTTAAATTGCTATTTTTAGAATTAAATTAGATTTATTTATAGCTATTTGAAAAGTGGGTGGTTTAAGGTGGCAACGCACTAAAAAAAGGGCTATCGGAATCAGGAGTATATCGGAATCGGGGCCGGGGACGTTATCGGTGTGTTGTGCTACGTCGCCCCACAGATTCGCGGCGTACAGCGCTGAAAACGATCGAGGGAAACAAGATATACCGACGTTGGCACGATGGTGGCTGATCCACATCTTGGAAGCGGGCCAGGGTGGGTGGCATATGTCACAAGCACTTGACAAGTGGACATCGCATCCCTTGCACGGCGCGTTCCTCAGAATGGACCTGGCATCTTTGATGAAAGCGTCTGAACACATGGATATCGTGGGCTAAAAGAAAAATCCTCCCTGCTTCCTCGATCTGCTTCTTGCCCCTGGCCCTCAAAATCTAAGGTGACAGCGCTTTCCCGTGATGCGAATCCACGTCAACCCAGTCAAGCACGGTGCAAAACACGAGCGACCCGCGTGTACATGGATCAGCCAGCACGGACTCGCTGTCTGTCTCGTCTGTCAACCTTTCCCAGCAGTGATCATGCCACAGGGACCTCCTTCCCAGTGCGGGCGCTCTCCTGGATGGCCTCGACAATCTTGAGCACCTCGGCCGCCTCCTGCGCCGGCACGGGCAGGTCCTCCTGCCTCCCGGACGCGAGGGCCTTGGCGAGGATCTCGTAGAACCGGAGGTACGTCTGGGGCTCCACGTTGGGGAAGGTGAAGTCCTGGACCTCCCCGTCCTCCTGGACCACCTCGAGGGTGCCGTTGTACGCGGCGCCGTCGACGCCGAACCCGGCGTCGCCGATCCTCATGCCCGCCTTGAGCTGCGGCTCCTGCGCGTCCAGCCCCGTCTTGTGGTAGCTGCCCTTGGAACCGCGGATCCAGAAGCGCGGCTGCTTGCTCTCGGCGCTCAGGACCCCGATGCGCACGTGCACCAGGAGGCCCTTGTCGGCGTAGCTGAGCGTCGCGTAGATGCTGTCGGGCTCGTTCTCGACGCCGCCGACCCCGGACACGAGCCTGCCCTCGCGCTGGTTGATGAACCTGCCGTAGGCGGCGGTCGGCTTTCCGAAGAGCACGTAGACCTGGTCGAGCAGGTGCGTGCCCAGGTCGTAGATGGCGCCGTTGCCGTCCGCCATGGTGAGGGTGCTCTTCCAATTCGTGGGGGCATCCGGCTTGTAGCGGTCGAAGTGCGTGTCGAACTCGTAGACGCGCCCCAGCTTGCCCTCCTGGAGGAGGTGCTGGACGGTCAGGAAGTCCGCATCCCACCTTCTGTTCTGGTAGACGCAAAGCAGCTTGTTCTTCTCTTTTGCCAGCTTGGCCAGCTCCTCTGCCTCGGCCGAGGTTGGGACGAAGGGCTTCTCGACGAGGACATGCTTCCCGCTCTCGATGACTCGCTTGGCCTGCTCGAAGTGGGTATTTGGCGGGGTGGAGAGGACGACGAGGTCGATTTCGGAATCTTGGAGCAAGGAGTCGAACGAGGTATAGTGCTTGACCTCGGGGTGGTCCTCGGGCGCGGAGTTGCCTTCGGATGGTTTTCTTTGGAGGATGGAGTGCAACTTCAGGTTCTTTGTGGCTGCCACGAAGGGGATGTGGAAGACCTTCGCGGACAGGCTGTCGTAACGGTGCCCAGTCAGCAGTGTCTTCGCATATCTCCCACAGAGGTGGCCTGACTTACCCATAGCCGATCACAGAGACGTTGAACACTTTATCAGCCATGATGCGTGTCTAGGTGGGATACTTGCCGTGGAGACAACTTCGAAGCTTCAGGTTGATGTCAAGATGCTGGATCTTTTGAAGTCTCTACCTGCGCAGGTGCGGTTCGTGCCCATTATAACGGCCGAGAGCTGAAGACTCTCGTCTGTAGACTAAGCAATACGTCGTGATGCTTGGCCACGGCCCGACCTCGGGCAGCTAGGATGTTGAAGCTAGGCCCTGTTTCCCCTCAATTGGACCCCACGGAGGCGGGCAGCTTCTGAAGCTTCGAGGCTTAAATCGGCGGAAATACCGGATTGGGGAACCCCGGGAAAGCACTTATCCTCCGTAGCTTCACAACAAGCAAGGAAGGGTTAGGAGCATTTGTAATCAGAGGCTGATCATGCGAAGCTCTCAACTTCAATCGGGCCAGGCTCGGGCAAGGCTCGGGCAGGGTCCGAACCTTGGCACACAGCGGTGACATCAGGCTTCCGGCGACGGTTCAGATAACGAGAGACGCATGGATTCACGCTGCTTATCGAGTGTCTTCATATCGCTGGGCGAGCTGCACAGCACGCCTTGTTGGAAAGGTGTGTGTGGTAGGTGATCCCGCGTCTCTCCGACGTCCCGGCTTGTCGCGTTGACGACTACCATGGGCGCCGGGTGAGGATGGGATACATATGGACTGTAGTATATCTCTCTTTCATGATTCACCTCTCTCAGTGTTACCCTTTCTCACGTGTCAAAATTTGGTATATTTAATTACTACAGACAGTGAAGAGTATGAAGGTACTTGTGCTTGGCTGTCCCCGGACGGGAACCCAGTGTCCGTTCTCTACCCCAGCCTGAGCATGCCGAACAAGACTAATAATGAGCTGGGGCACAAAGCACTTGCAGAGGCTTTGACGCAGCTTGGCATCTCGAGTGTCTACCACATGCGCGAAGTGGGCAAGAACGAACAGCAGGGCTTGTGGATACAAGCCCTCGAGGACAATTTGGAAGGCAAGGGCCCCGCGTGGGGACGGGACGACTTCGAGAAGATTCTAGCCGGATTCGAGGTACGCGTCCCGACAATGTGGCTCCTGGCTGGAATGGAGCACTAAGATCGGTGCTAATAAGATGGATCTAGGGGGTTGCCGATTTCCCAGCGGCCATCTTTACCGAGCAGCTGGTATACGCGTATCCAGAGGCGGCAATCATCCTCTCCACCAGGGCCGAAGACGACTGGTACGCTTCCATGATGTCGACCCTGGTCCACTATCATACGAACATGCCGAGCGATAGCACGTCGCCCATGGCACCGCTGGCCACCAAGTATCACTCCCTGTGCTGGGGCAATGACTTTGCGACCAACGGCCGGGACTATTTCAGAAGACATAACGACAAGGTAAGGAGCCTGGGAAAGGGTCGGAGGTTCTTAGAATGGGACCCTAGGGACGGTTGGGCGCCTCTTTGTGGGTTCCTGGGGACCCCGGTGCCAGACCGTCCATTTCCACGCGCAGATGACTGGGTACAATACAAAAAGCTTGCTTCTGCTCAGCCTCAGCCTCAGCATTAGGCTGGGCTTGACCCATCAAAAGACGTACAATTTCTGCTGCCGGGGCGGCCCCGGGCCCCAGAGGAGCCGTCCATGACCCAAGAGCAGGGGTCCCGAATCCACTCACATGCAGTTCGATACTACTGCGGCTATTGTACTCGAACGTCCATGGATACCGTGCTGGAAATGGTAGTCGCCATTCTTCACATTGATATCGGGACCAGTGAAGTGCTGGCATGTGTGAATAGCAATGCTTGGCTTGCTTGCCCTAGCTCCGGAAATGACCATGAACCAAACAACCAAACCGCACGCGGAATCATTGCCACAGGCCCCTTCACCCTGATTTGCGAGCAAACACGGCGGCCGGGGGACCACGGAAATAAATCACCTCACGGAAGGTGATAAAAAGCTGGGAGATACGGCCTGCATCTTGGCAACCTCGAATGGGCTTAACGTAGGATCCTTCGACGCGGCTAGGCCTTTGCCGTGTAGCCGCGCCGAACCACAACAATCTTGCCAGGCAGCCACTCGATCTTGGGAGTAAGCACAGCGCTGACCAAACGAACAACGACGAGCCTCGGATAACAAGCGTCCTGTTGTGCTGCTGTTGTCTGTTGATCTTCGCACTTATCGCAGCACGGTTGCGTTAGTTGCGCGACACCCCATATCTGCCAGTCTACAAGCACAGTGGCGTGATGACCGCGAGGTCGTGAAGGTTTCCGCCCGTCGAGAATGACAGCGGGACTCCCGAGAGGCCCGTTCGGGCGCTTCGTCCTCGTAGCAGCCGTGCTCGTCTTCCTCTTCAGCTTCGCACATTACATGAACGTTGTGCCGGATAGCGTCCGCCTGACCACTTCCACACCCGAGGAGCCGAATAAGATACCGGTCGACCAGGAGGCAAAGAGCCCCGAGCCCGCGCCCGAGAGCGAGACGCCCCCGCCGGACTATTCTACCGCGCCCAAGTGTATCCCGGAGCTGGAACACCTCAAAAAGCTTGGCCTTAGCAGCAATATCAAGTTCACCAGGCGGTGTATCAAGCCCGTCTTCTCTACAGCAGCGCCTCAGTCATCCCCTGCCGACCCTAATGCGGGAGGCGTGGACCGAGATGTCGTCGCCAACATGACACAACCGCTCCTCGCCAGCCCGCCCGTCGACGTCAACCTGCTCTCCTGTGACGGCATAGCCGACGATTACATCCCATGTGAACCGTTCAAGCTCGCCGTCCCGGACCCGTACCCCGAACGAGTTGGCCAGTACGACCACCTCCTATTTGCCATCGCGACCTCATCCGAGCGCCTCAAGATCGCCAAGCCCCATTTTGCACACTGGATGGCAAAATCAGGGTCCCCGCTCATAGCTCTCCTGACAGACAGGCCCAACGAAGAGTCGGGCCAGACACAGGAGGACCTCGAGGCAGAGCAGGCCACGACATGGCCAGCCCTCATCGACGACTTCGCCGCCGCGGGCATCCAGCTCCTCCCCGTGCGGCCCCACGACCCGGCGCACTCCGTGCCTCAGAGCCACATGTTGGTCATCCTCGACATGCTCGCGCACGTGCGGGCCCGGCGCATGGCATCATCATCCGTGTACGCAGACTCGGGCGCCGCCGACCTTCTAGCGCACAACGACACGGCCTGGCTCGGCATCCTCGACGACGACACCTTCCTGCCGGCCATCGAGCCGCTGGCCGCCGCCCTAGGGCAACACGACCACACCAGGCCCGCCTACCTGGGCGACCTGTCCGAGTCCTTCGCCGCCACGCGCTTCGGCATGGCCGCGTTCGGCGGCGCGGGGATATTCCTCTCGGTGCCGCTCGCCGAGGAGCTGGAGCCGCACCTGCCCGGCTGCCTCAGCGGGCGGGGCGGGGACATGCAGCTGATGGAGTGCGTCCACGACCACACGCACGCGCGGCTCGAAAGGGTCAAGGGCCTCCAACAACAGGACATGCACGGCGAGATGGATGGGTTCTTTGAGAGCGGGTGGAGGTTCCTGACGCTTCACCACTGGAAGAGCTGGTACACGGCCCCTGTCCTGGGCATGGCCCGCGTCGCCCTGGTGTGTGGTGGATGCTTCCTTCAGCGATGGCGGTTCCCAGACTTTGGCAGTAGTGCTCAGAACAGAACTGAGGTGGGCGCTTGGGAATCTGGAGACGGGACGGATAGTTCGAAAGCCGAGGTCGTCTTCACGAACGGGTACTCCATCGTCAGGTACCCCAACGGTGCGCCAGAGTTGAGCCGGATGGAGGGGACGTGGGAAGGGGCCGAAGGCAAGGACTATAGGTGGTCCCTTGGTCCGATAAGACCAAAACTAGGCAGAGAAGATAAAACGACGTGGAGGCTGGTGGAGAGTGTGACAGATGAGAAGAAGGGGGCCTTGACCCAGATTTACGTCCTTAAAGATGAGCTGGGGACGGATGAGGTTATCGAGCTCATTTGGGACCCTAGGTAGTGAGACGGTCCTCACGTCGAAATGGCAACGAGGGCATAAGATGGCAGTGAAGAATGGTTAATTTACAACTAGGGTTGCCTAAGAAAAAGAAAGGAAAAGCAAGAATCGCCCAAAGGTCAAATTATAGTTGCTTTTAAGGCCAGTTGGGCTGATAAGATAAGCCAACCAGACGGGCCCTGCAGAGGGCCTTGCGCACGATCAGCCCCACGGCCCTGACAGGTAGCTAGTTTTTAATTAGAAGAAGTAGTTTATATTATAATTAATATAATTAATAAAAAATTTAAAATAATAATTTTAAAAATATTTAATATTATAATTAATCTTTTTTAAAAAAAAATTAAATATTAAAATTAATTATTAAAATAAAATAATTAAGCTTATATAAAGCTTTATATAAACCTCTTTATTAATAAGCTTTTTTACCTTATAATTATAATTTAAAAAGCTTTTTTAAAGCTTTTTTTACTTTATTTTTATTTATTTTATTAAATTAATTTATTTTTTAATTTTATTTAATTTAATTTTATTTTATTTTATTTTATTTTATTTTATTTTATTTAATTTTATTTAATTTTATTTAATTTTATTTAATTTTATTTAATTTTATTTAATTTTATTTTAATATTATTTTAATATTATTTTAATATTATTTTAATATTATTTTAATATTATTTTAATATTATTTTTATATTATTTTTATATTATTTTTATATTATTTTTATATTATTTTTATATTATTTTTATAATATTTTTATATTATATAAATTATTAAATAATTAATAATTAAAATATTATAATATTTAAATTAACTTTAAAGATATAAATTATTATTAAATATATTAAAGGTATTTAATATTTATATATTCTTTATTTTAATTTATATAAATCTCTATATTTATTTAATAAACCTTTAATATATATATACTAATTAAACTTTAATTATTTTATTAAATTTAATAAATAATAAATATACTATAAATATACTATAAATAATCATTCCTAGTAAATTCACTATAAATTTATAATAAATCTATTTAAATTAATAAATTCATAAGTAATTTATAAATATAATTATAATAAATACTTTAAATATTAAAATTTATAAATTAAAATTAGCCCTTATTAATAATTAACCTTAGAAAAATAATAATTAAGAGATAATTATATTAACTATTAAAATTAATTATATATTATAAGGATCTTATTAAAAAAATGATATAAAATCTAATAATTAAGAGTTTTATTACCTTAAGCTACTAGGAAATATATTTAATTATTTAAATATAAAGAATTATATAATATTCCTAATAAAGCTTAATAATTAAAATAATTAGAATTATAAATTTAAGCTATAAATTAATATAAATAGACTTAAATTATATATTTATTAAAAGAAAACTCTTTTCTTAAAGCTTAAGATATTAAATATTCACTATAAAAAGTATATAAAGAAACCCTTTATATAATAAAATACTTAATCTTAAATAATAATTAATAAAGAAAAAAATAAAAAGATTATTTAAGAAAAAGGATAAGGCTTTTAAATAATAAGTAATTTAATTAATAATAATATTAAGATATTTAATTAAGACCTTATATAATATAAATAACTTAAAACTATATATAATAAAAAAAGATAAGTAATAAAGAAATTTATTAAATAGCTTTTATAAATAATAAATCCTAAATATAAATTAATATATTATTAAATAAATAAACCCTTATAAAAATAATATAATAACTTATAGAAATATTATAGCTAAAATACTTATAATAAGATAATGAATTTCTATTATAAATATAAGAAAATTATTTAATTATTAAAATTTATTAAAGAAATATATATTTAAATTAATTAATAAAAAGTATTTATAATAAAAGGAATATAAAAAAATATTATTAAGATATTAAAGATAATTATTTAATTTATTAATTTTATTTAAATAGCTAAATTCATTATACTTATATAAATAATATTATATAATTAAATCTTAAAATAAATTAAAGTAAATAAGAGCCTTTAATATTATAAAATAAAATAAGATTTTTATTAAGAGTTAAAGAGCTATTATAATTTATAAAAAGGTAGAATTATAAAAGGAACCTTTATAACTACTTATAATAGCTAAAAGAGCTATAATAATAATAAAAATACTTAAGTTATTAAAGATTTAAAATTATTATAAAAAAATATAATTAATTTATATAAGAAGAAATATAAATAAACTTCCTTAAGATAAATATTTTTAAAATAAGAAAGCTATTTAATATATAAATACCCTTATATTCTTATTAAATATTTTTATATCTTTTTAAAAAAGGCTTATAAGAGATAAATATTTAATTAAGGAATTAAAGAAAAGGTATAAGAAACCTTAAAAAATAATATTAACTTTTAAGCTTAGGTTTAAATCTTTAAAGGTTTATAATTTAAATTAAAATTAAAAATATTAAGATTAATTAAAGAAAAATTAATATAAAAGATTAAAGATTAATTATTAAGATATTATATAATTAATATTAAGGCTAAAGGAGCTTTTATTATAAATATTATAAAAGAATATCCTTTAAAATACTTAATTATATTAAATTTAATAAATATAATTTTAATTATAAATATTAATAAAAGGTTAATAAATTTATAGCTAATAATTTATAATAATTATATATAATTAAAGGATTAATAGCTTTTAATTATTACTTATAAAATAATGCTTATATAAATAGATAATTCTATCTTATATTTTAAAAATATCGCCTTATATTTATAAATCTTAATTATTTTTATTTTATTAAAGTAATTATAAAAAAAAAGTATTTTTTAAAATAATAAATATAACTTAATTATTTTAAAATAATATAATAAATTAATCCTTTATTTATTTATAAATATTTATAATTAATATATTATTAAATATTAATTAAATATTATTTAAAGCTTTTTTAATATATAAAAAAAGAAATATATAATATTTATTAAAAGAAAGCTATTTATAAATAAAGTTATCCTTTAATATAAAAAATTAAATTACTTAAAATTAAAAGTATTTAAATATTTAATAAATTTATCTTAAGAAGTATAAATTTATAAATTAATTATTATAAAATATAAAGTATATATTCTTATTAAAATTATATAGTAAATTTATTAAAAGTTAAGGGAGATTTATAAATAAATAAATAAAAGAATTATATTTAATTTTTATAATTATAAAGAAAGAATTTATAAATATAAATTATAGCTTTTATTAATATATAAAGTTATAAGGTTAATATAAGATTATTACTTTCTTAATTAAGATAATAATATATTATTTAATATAATTAAATCTTTTTATAAAATAATAAAAATTTAAAATTATATAAAGATTAAAATTATTAAATATAATAAAGAAATCTTTAGCTATAGATAAGTTATTAAAGATTTTTTAAAATTAAAATATATTAAATTTAAGTTCTTAATATTAAATATTTAAGCTTAAAATAATAATATTAAATATTTAAAAGGCATAATTAAGGAGAAGATATAAATAATATAAATAAACTTAAAGCTCCTATATTTTTTATAATTAAAAATTAAATATATAATAATATATTTTAATAATTAAATATTAATATATAATTTAAAATAATAATTACTTTATTTTAAATTCTATAAAATAATTATAAAATAAATAAATATATTATATTTTAACTTAAGATTAAATTAAATTTATTTATAAGTTTTTAAATATAAGATATATATTATAATCTTTAATATTTAATTAAGAAAAAAATAATATAAGCATTTAAAGCTATAAATATAAATTAAATACTTATTTAAATATTGCTTTTTAAATATCTATTAAATATAAATTCTCTTTATTAAAAAGATTATTAAAATAAAAAATATAATTTTTAATAAATATAAAATATTTAATAATAAATAAAAAGGATTTAAAGATAAACTTTTTATTATAAATATAAAAGTATTAATAAAATAAATAAAAGAATATACCTTTTTAAATATTAATAAGATATTAAATTTAAAAGGAGAAGATTTATTTAAAGATAATTCTTTAAAAAAAACCTTTAAAAATAATTAATTTATAATAAATTATAAAAATAATAATAATAAGGAAAGGATATAAAATAAAAATATAAAAGATATTTAAGAATAATAATTTATAATAAATTAATAAATTAATATTTATATAAATATAAAATTTATTTTATTCCTTATATTATTAAGATTACCTTTATTAATATTATTAATTTATATTATTTAAATATAATTAAATAAAAAAATTTTATTAAATAATAAATTTATTATAAATATATTATAATAATTTATATTTATAATTAATATTAAAATTATCTTAATAATTAAAATAAATAAAAAGATATTAAGTAAGATATAAATTAAAAGATATTTATATTAAGAAGTAAAATTAAAAAAAATAATCTTTTTAAGTTATTAAGATAATATAAAAATCTTAAGAATTATTTATTTAAATATTTATTTAAATAAATAAAAGCTAATTATTTATAAAGTTATAAAGAAATAAAATTATAAATAAAAATTTATAAAAAGGATCTTTATATAATAAAAAAGTAAATCCTTAATTATATATAGGTATATATTTATAAATTTAATAAATATAAAACTTTTTAAAAATATAAGGCTTATTTAATTATCTAAGGAAATTAATAAATAAAAGGATAAATATAAGAGATTTATATTATTACCTTAATAGATAGATCTTTTTATATATTAATAATAATAATAATAAAATTTAATCTTAAGCTTATTTAATATAATATTATAAATATATTTATTTATATTTTTATTAATTAAAATATTTTTATATAAATATTATATAAATATTAATAAAAAAGAATTATTTTATTATTAAATAAAATATTATATAGCCTTTAAATCTTATTATTATTATAATAAAAGGAATTTATAAAGATCTTAACTTTATATAAATATTAATAAATATCTTATAAATTATATTATTATATTAAAAATAATATTTTAATCTTTTTTTATATAAATAATATTATTATTATATATTAAAAGAATTATTAAGAAATAATAAATAAATTTATATAATAATTTTAAGAAAAATATAAAATTAATAAAGGAAATTTTATTTAATAATTCCTTAAAATAGAAATTATTTAAAATTATAAAAATTATTAAATCTAGCTAACTTAAATTATATATATTAAGAAAATTATTAAATTAATTAATAAAATAAATATTTCTTATAAAGTTCCTATAATTCTTAAAGAGTTATTATTATAAATTATTATTATCTTAAATTATAAAATTTACTTTTATTAAAAAAAGATTAATTTATTTTTATTTATTATAATTTTTATTTAATTAGATATTATTTTTATTATATTAAAGCTTATAAGATTCCTAATTAATTTAAATTAAAAATATTATAATATTATTAATTAAATATTCTTATATCTTCTTAATATAAAATATCTAGCCTTATATTTTTAAGATTTAAAGAGATTTATTATTATAAGCAATACTTTATATATTAATAATACCTTTAATTAAAAGAATTTATAAATATTTATTATAAAATTTTTTAATAAATTTATTAATTAAAAAATAAATAAATACAATATAATTATTATCTTTATTATAAAAGCTAAGTTATTTATTTTAATTTAAATAATTAAGAAAATATTATTTATTAATAAACTTTTTATTAAGCTATTTATAAAATTAAATAATAAAATTATTAAAATTAAATATAATAATACTTAAATAATTAATTTAATAATATTAAAAATTATTATATTTAAGATAAAATTTTATTATATAAATATATATAATTATTAATTAAAATAAAAGGTTTAAAATAAAATAATTATAATAAAATATATATTATTAATATAAATAATTATAAATAAATTAATATAAGTATTATTAATTAAAAAATAAAATAATTTCCTTTAATAATTAAATTTATAAAATATTAAAAATAATTTATATAAGGGAATTTTAATAAAAGATATATTAATTTAAAGGTAATTAATAATAAAAGAAAGGTAAAACTTTAATCTTTTAATATTTATAAGATTAAGGGGGTATATTAAATTTAATAAATAATAAATATATTATAAATATATTATAAATAGCTATTCTTAATAAATTTATTATAAATTTATAATAAATTTATTTAAATTAGTAAATTTATAAGTAATTTATAGATATAATTATAATAAATACCTTAAATATTAAGATTTATAAGTTAAAATCAGCCCTTATTAATAATTAACCTTAGAAAAATAATAATTAAAAGATAATTATATTAACTATTAGAATTGATTATATATTATAAGGATCTTATTAGAAAAATGGTATAGAATTTGACATATTTGCTTATAGGATCGCGTGACAGCGATTGAGGCTGAACCTGCCGGACAAGTCTATCTTGTCTGCTTGGGGGCGAGCGCCAACATGGAGGGTTGAGTTGTCTCACCAAGACTTGCCAGGAAACACACGGTTCGCAGAGAGGATATGGAAACCATTAACTGCACAGTATCTGCGTTGAGCAGTTGAGCAATTTCAGCAGCCGGTGGTAGGTAAGCTTTATGGACCATTCTCTACGGCCAAACATGGACGAGACATCCAATGGGTCCAGGGTTCCATTCCTAGATTACCGTGCGTGGTTCACAAAGACACACCTGTGCTCCGCAGAGCGATCCACTTGGAGAGTGCCAGCTATCAGGCACTCAAGACGAGGCCGAAGCCCGAGCGACATGGGCTCAGCTGGGCTGCCACGTCACCAAAGATATTCATAAGGGCATGACTCATCCACTACGATCAAGTGATGGCACCGCCATGATCTGTCGCTCGGTGAGAATGATGGGCAGGAAGACAGCATGGCACGAGTGGACGTTCCGCCCTGGCTGCCCACTCGCCATGAGCTCACCGCTAATTATAAGGCCATTATGCTTTGCCAACGCCCGCACGGAGAGTTCTCGTGGCCTGCAGTTCTCCCTGTTGTGGTTGGCGAACTAGGCGGTGTCAATGAAATAAGATTGTGGTGTATCGAAGAAAGAGCAGTGCCCCAAGCCACAGCAAGATATGGATGCTGAAAAAAGAATGGGGAAAAATAGAAAACAAAGTTCGGATCCGGCGTTCAGTTATGAACACCACCTAGTAGGGCATCGCTGGATCCACCTACAGGGATGGAAGCAAGGCTGCTTGGCTGTAGTTACGCCAGAGAGTGGTCGACGTTTTCCGTTGACTCTCCAACCTTTACCTAATGCCCATGAACCATGGAAGTGGGAGGGTTTCTCGAAACAGCAACATCAAATTGAATTGCAGTCAACTGCGCCAGTGTATAAACAGGTTTAGGCTAGAAAGAAAAACGCAAGATCAGGCTGTCAGGTAGCTGCCCGCCGAAGGATGGCTATTCAATGGGAAACATAACCAGGGTAAACTCGTCACCAGTGGAACTCGAGACCCGCAGACCACCGCGGCATGTTCCGGGCTCGCATTGTCACTTCGCTCGCTACAGGCGGAGCCTTCGGATGGGGCAGTAACTAGTGAGGCTGCTGCAATCTGATGTCTCCACGCAGTACCTTCGCCGACTGTGAGTGTTTCTATCAATACTTCGCGACGCTATGAAGGGTAGGAATGGGTGCTGGAACAACTGTTTGCATGCCTTGGTAGCATCCCTGGTCCCTGAAGAATCCGAAGAGGCCTGGGAAGAACGCAGGAGTACGAACACTTGAAAATGTCAGGGAGCCCGGACTGAGATTCTGTAGGGCTGACCTTTACAGGCCTCAATATGCTGTACCTGGCCTGCAACCAACGGATGACCCAGTCCAAGGGTCCCCCGCTGATCAATTCCAGCCCGTGTACGTAGTAAAAGAGGGAGGAGTCCAGAACCCCTCGCCTCTGCTCGGCCGAGCCCCGGTGAAGATTGCCAGGCCAATCTTGGACTCCCTTTCCAGGTTTGATGAGCTGTTAAGACCCCCCTTACCTGTGTCGGTACCGAGTTGCTTGGGCGGAACACCCCTAGCATGCTCCAATCGTCTTCCTTTCCATGGACACGAGCCCGCGGAACCCTCCTCACCGGTCTACCGGTCTTGGAATGTATGCGCGTCCTGCAGGCTGAGCGTGTTCGATGGTGATCGCAAACCTGCATGTGGATGCTACAGGGCGGGAGTCTGCAACTTATCTATTCGCCCTTCATGTGTTGAGCCGCTTCTCGTATGACCTTTAACGTAATTATGCAGAGACGAGACATGAGGGGTCCCGTCGAACTCTTTCGATGGTTTTGGTCCCTTGGTCCTCTTCAATGCTGTCGGTCCCGGATAATCCAATTGAGGGAGGGCTCCGCCCTTGGAAAAGCTTGTCTCACCAAATGTCTTGCTGAGCAACAGAACGACGCGTGTGCAGGAATGACAGTGATCATGGAATAGTTTAGGGAGGAGTTTGGAAGGCATTGCATGTGTTCTGCGGTGGGAGGGCCCAAGTATTTAAACAACCTCAACGCCGCCCCCCCTCCTCCTGAAGTCCCCCACCCCCAACCGGGACTTGAAAGTCTGCATGATCCCGTCATTGGTAAGTTTTCTTGATGCGTTCTGTGAGTGGACAATGCGGGAATCTTGTCGCGGGGGGATCTTCTATCGTGTGGGAAGGGGTAGTACCCCGGGCCGTCTAGCTAGGTACACGGTACAATTTCCCCGGGCGGTCATCAGGCACCAGGGGGAGGTGACAGCAGATGCCGTGAAAATAAATGCTAGGCCACCATTGCCCTCCACAAAGGTCATAGCCTCGTCCACGCGTGCACGCGTCCACGGCTGGCCTCCGAGCGAAAGCCCGATTTGCTGCTTCCTTCATAGTACGAGAGCCCACATCGTCTCGATCGGTTATCTTCACTTTCTCAGGCAGCCCCAAAGAGACTCACTGCGAGAAACGCAACTCACCGATGGAAAACTGTTCCTGAGCTGTGGCGGCTGTGGTTGAGGAGATAACCAGACACTCCGACACGTCAACAACTGGTCGAGCTGAGTATGTCTCTATTCATCCAGCAAACATAACTAAAAGTGATTGGCGTAGGACGATTCAATCGAACAACGAGAACAGTGGTATTCTGCCCACCATAAGACGTGCCTCGATAACCGAACGACTCCAAGTTACTCGACCAGATGTCAAACATCGATGCTTGATCCCAAGCAGTGGTGCCGATGCTTGCTGAGAGACTGCCACTGCCCGCCTTCCCTCGTCCTTGATACCTTGCATTCGAATATCTCCCACCCGTAATACCTAAACATACGACAATGGGGGCAAGCTGATCCGCTATACCTTCTACCAAGACCGAAATATCCGGCCATCCGGGGAAATATGACAACATGTACCAGCAGTCGGATCTGCCGATCCAGACCAGTAGCTGTGAATGGCTTTCGCCCAGAAGAAGCATGCCCTGCATGCGTGCAGCAGCCTGTGCGTGCTATCACCTGGTGGAGACGCACACCAGTATGCAGTTCTCGGCTCGATCTTCCTATTTGAACTTCGTCGCATCCAACCAACCACTGCCGCTTCTGCTCGCAGCCGTCACGAGAATGGCCTGCATGATGGAGTGTTTGCTTGTCAGGGAGGTACACAAGTCCTCTTTTGGTCGGTCTGTGGGGGTCGATGGATTAATTCTTCATCCCCTTCCCCCCACGTTCTGTTGGCTTCGACCGGTCCATGTCTACAAACTCCGTCTTGTTATACACCGACAGTCCAAGCTGGCACCGGTCTTCCAACACCCCTGAGCATCTTCTGTTTGTGATTGGTAGTGGCCAGTCTTGTCTTGCGTTTCTCTTGTTTCCAAGGCCAAAATCAGAGCAATCCAGCCTTTCCTAACCATCCACGTGGTGTACGCTCGGACCGGCAGATGCAAGCTGCCACTCACTCCACACCACGGGTCTTGTTACCAGCGTCAGGTCGTGTCGGGCCGGTCCAAGGTTGGCTGTTGGTCGAAAGACCGGGAAACCGGTCTGGTCACGAACCGTCGTGCTGGGACCACTAGTCTGAGCCTCAGCCCGGGACTTGGATAGCCAACGCATCGCTATTGGATACTCAGCATCACCTAGTGGCCTGCTTCCTTCTCCTTGCATCAGCCGATTGTTGTACATCCGCCTCTCTCCCCGGATCTGGGTGCGGCAATCTCCACGGCATCCCGTGGAACGGGGCGGTCGCTCAAGGGGAAAAAGCCGAAGCCTTCAGGTCGGATTATTTGCCGACGTTTTAGCGGATACCTAGCTGTTTTACCGAAAATGGATGCATATAAGGCAGCGACGATGATTCCCATCCACCGATATGAGGTTCGTTTGCCGGGTCTCTGGTCTCATTACGAGTATATTCTGTTCTCGCTCAATTACATCTCTCTTCACACTATCAGTTCATCTCTGTATTTACCTGTACATCATATGACGAGCGACAAGTTAATAGTTATACACCTCGACAGGCATCAACCACTTCCGTTGGCAGTTCCAGAAGAGGACTCAAGAGAAGTTCCAGCTCGGAACATGCCAGTAGCTCGGCTGATAAGCCCGCTGTGAAGAAGCCACGCTCACAGAAACAGTGCTACCCCGGAGGTCACATTGGAATCTGGCACGAGTCCTCGCAGATTTTTGAGCCCGAGGAAGCCCTCCGTGGTACTGCAGTTGAAGCGAAGGTCACGGCTGAATACCACCAGCCCGCACAGCAACTGCAATCCTGCATCTCTCTTACACCAGATAGAGGCCTATTAGCTACACAAGATACACCTGGATCTGTCATTACTCCCGTCTACAGCGACCTACCCTCATGTGGAGCCACCTACTTCGAGCAGTGGTCGAATGAGCCAGTGACCTTTTTGCAGCCTTCACCTACCGCTACGGATCTCAGCCTGTCGAATTATAATCCTGCGCCATCTGTTACTTTCTCGAGTACCGCCTACGAAAAATGGGCCGAAATCTGTTCTAACACTTTGCTATCACCGGAAACGTGGGTGAACAGCAACCCCGAGCCCCTGCTAGAGACACAATCTTTCACGTGCCCGCCCGAACAGTTGGAAGGCGGGGAATCGTACAACGACTGGCCCAACCAAACGTACCAAGAACCAACATCCTATTTTGCCGGACTTTTCAACCCAGACTTTTGCTACTATCCTTGGACCGCATCGAACGACCTCGCCATGGGCGGTGGAGAGCATTTTCCAACATCAAACCAGGTTCAGGGTGTCTTTCCTGGCCCTGAACCTTTGTCTAAACCGGAAGAAGAATGCGAGCAGCTTCCACCTGAGGTCCATCATGAGTCCTGGTCTCCGCAGCAGCTGGGGCTCACTCACATCCCGAACTACTCAGACTGGACTGATAGCGAAATACCGGCGCAGCCCTTACTGCAACAGGCCTTGAACAGCTGTCCCTCACCGATCCAGCCCCTCGGGAAGGGCGAACTATGCCTCGATAAGGCCCCCTATGACGGTCAGATGAGCCACGGAGACCTTTTGATGTTGCGCGGCTCACAGCAAAGTTCACAAGGCCCGCAACACACGGTTGCCCGTGCGGATGAGGAAGAAATTCTCACCGTCTCCGAGGACAGCCAGGACACCGGGGCGCAGTGCACATGCTCGCCGGAGTCTTCTGACCCTAACCCTCCCTGTCCGTCTTGTACCAACAGCCCACGATCGTGGGTCATGGTAACGTACAGGTTGAAGCCTCCCGGGGAAATCAAGAAGAAGCAGCCGAAACCCAGGAAACGTCTCGAGGAGGACGCCCGTCGACAGACAAGTCAGACACGAGAGATCGGCGCTTGTGTGCGCTGTAAAATTCAACGGGTCCGATGTATACCTGATAGTGAGGACCCGGCTGGGCCTTGTGAAGCTTGCTCAAGAGTCGCCCAGAATTATTCAAGGAAGGTTTTGCATCACATTCCTTGTCATCGTTATAAGCTTCAGGAAGTCGTCCGTAAGCACCCATCTTTCCCTTTCACGGTCCTCTGTCTGTCATGGTTTGATCTGGTCCAGAGTGCCTCACTCTGGGACCCGCAGCAGGTGATTAACACGTACTAGTCTTCCGCACCTCGGGATCGAGAGTCACCGATCGGTGGCATAGCGCTCAGGTCCGTAATGTCATGACGTACGGCAAGACTCTCTCGGTGCAGATGGTGCAGGACTGTGTGGATATCCCCTTCGAGTACGAAGTACGGAAGGTGGCCAAGACCGGCCGAGGCAGCCACCACGACAAGACTATGCGCGAGTGGTATGACGGGACAGACGTTCGACGAGAGCCTGTTCCAGACTACGCCCTGGCTGACGTCCACCAAACAATGGCTCGTTACAAGGATTATATTCGCATCAGCGTCCTCGGAGACAGGGAGAGGGGCTGTCAGCCGGTCATCACGAAGCTCGTCGAAGACTATCAGAACACAGGCCAGCACATTGTTGGAGAGGTGTTCAAGCAGGCGTGGGACCATTTTTGCAGCCTTCCGAGCGCGAATGAGACGTGGGACTTCTTCTACCGGCCTCCGCCGAAGAAGACCGAGGAACCAAGGCCGGTATCTGAAAAGGGATTTCTCTTGGGCTTCTTCGAACTGCGCTTTGCATTGAGTAGGTTGCTGGCTCTCTGAGTCCTTCAACATATCTGGATGTCGCAGAAGTATTCAAATTGACTTTTCTGTGACCTTAGGGCATGCAACTGGCTGGAGCTGGATACTGGAAGGAGGTATCCCAGGCGCAGAACCGATCAAAGAATTCCCGCCGCTGAAGAAACGTATTGGCACACCGAGGCTGGCGGTAGGTCAAATAGATTGTATCCGAATTGCTTGCGTCCTGAAGCCTCTTACCAAGTCGCTTCTCAAGGTTCTGATGGCGTGGATTGCTGATCGACAGTATGACCGCTGGATGAGCATCTTCTTTGCCACCTTCATTTTGCTTAGCGAATTGGCCAAGGCAACAGAAGATGCGTACCACCACGGATGGTATGACAAGGACCTCAAGGGCAATGTGTGTTCCTACTCCCCACCCAACTGGCTTGGTGTCTTCCACATCTTGCTGACCTTTAATAGGGACCGAAGAATGCCCACATCATCAGAGATATCCATGAGAGTGCGAATATTATCCTGGCGCACTGGCACTATTTTAACTGCAGCACCGACCCTTGGAAACTCAAGTCTGAGAAGCAAAAGAATGCTAGGAGCAAGACGCCTCTGAGGGCACTGACACCAGAGCAACTCACCATTGTCCAGGAGCTTTGGCTTGGGATACAGAAGTGGAGGGAAACTAAGTTACACGGTATGTGCTTCTTGCCCTGAGACCGGTCTTTCCCGGTGGTAGGCAAAGCTGCTGACTTGCGCTCAAAGACGACGAGCTGTACGACAAGAAAACCGAAGGATGGTGGACAAAATGGTGCCACAGCCTGTTAGTACAAGTCTTCTACTACGGTTCTTTGGACTCATCCAGAACGCATCTCTTTGGGCTTTGTAGCAGACGACTGACACACACAAGGTACTTTGCTGACCAGATGTTTGACACGAGCTGGAAGCCGCGCCAAGTATTTTCCTGATTGAATATTCTTCGGTCCCGACTTGGCTGGATTTGCAGTATGTGCTGGAAGACTAGCGTGCGCGCGTTTTCTTTTTCTGGGCCTTCAGTCAGTTTTATTTGGTGATTTGATCACGATTCATGTAAATGGAAAAGCAAACCGCATGTTCATGTTGACCCGGAGGAATTGCAAGGCAAGGGGTCGTTTGTCACGAAGTTCACGAAGTAATGACGTTCTGAAAAATCACCGAGGGCTGAGTCACGAGAAGCACGAGCAGCTGAGTGCCGGGCCGGAGCCCCTGTCTGTTTGTGGCATCTTCCTCTCGGGCACCGTGGCGGCCTTCATAACAAAAGTATGGCGGATTGACTATTGAGAGCAGGAGGGCAAAAGGTGGAGATCAAGTGTGCACTGACTAGCTTGAAAGACTCAAGCACTTAGCACAATACAAGTTGGGCAGACTCAAGCAAAGCAAGTGGGTTATGCTAGTCGACTGCGGACGTGAAAATTGCCAGCATGCGAATCCTTCCACGCCGGGTCGGACCGTCTCAACCCATACGCGCGTGTGGGACCAACTCTTTCTACCCACACCACGCTGGGACAAGCACTAATAGGAGACTATTGGGGGCGAGAACCAGCAGGACGGCAAAGCACAGGCTTTACCGTAGCATTTGAAATAAGGCATTGGCTCGAGCAACGATTGGGAGCATCCATGCCGTGCATCTCGGGGTGGGTAGAGTTCCTACGCAAGCAGATCCACGTCGTTTCACGAGACTCCAGACAAAGAAGAGTGGGGATCTGTTCAAGAACCTATCGGGAGGACGTTTCTCCATATGGGACTATCAAAAAGGTCTGATAGACTATGTATGTGGCTATATTTCGTGTGCGGTATAGGTTGATGGATACGCACGGTACTTGCAGCACTCCATTTTTACGAGGCTTTGGACCAATCCGGCTCTGAGGCCTTCAAATGGAAATTACTAACTCTGAAGAACGAACGAATCACTGCTAGGAAGATCTCTCATGCGTGGGTATCATCGTATATGGGGCGTCCACAACAGCTAGCCTCTAGACTTCAGCGCACCCACAGCGAAGCCGGAAGGCTCAATCACAATTTTCATTTCCGCATCCATATTGGAACACCTCAGTTTCCATGAGTGAAATTTGCGGAAGGATCGTGCCACAGCACCTAGGTTCCAGGGAGGCGAAGATGCTTGCTCATGCAGACAAACTGCCCGTCGCACGGCCATGTCTAACTTGGCAGGATGAAATAGGCTGGGCCCTGGCGCCCTAACCACATGATGGCCTCAAGAAACATGTCTACTACTAGGCATGCGGGAAAGAATTCTTGCCACATAGAATAAGCGGACTTGGTACTGGATAACAACTGATCAGCCCGTAGACAACACGAAATGTCATTGCGCTGGCAGACAGTCGTCACAGTGTCCCATTCACAAGCACAAGGATTATTAATCACGCTTCAAGGATATATATTGCACAGGACGAAAGCCTTCAATGATCCGAGACATTTGTCCTACTTAACGTGTTACAATCCCCACATTTCCAGATCCGTATTTCCAGACCAGCTCCCAGACCAGTGGGCAGCCCAAAATATATGCCAAACGAACTAAATATCCAACAAGGGCCGGCGAAGTACAGAAATGCTACCAAAAAAACATTTCAGACCAAGGGACTCTCCTGCAGTCTAGGTGCTCAGACCGCAAGCCCACAACCGACTGCAGGGTGGTGGTGCCTGCTACCACCGCTGATGAGCCCACATCACGCCACGCCATGCAAAGCAAAGCAAAACCATCACAGTAGCCGGCTCATAAAACCAAGTAACACATGTGTGATCATAATCACCTCACCGGCGCCACGTTAGCCAAGACGTTCTCGCGCCAGGACCACAGCGCCGCCCAGGTGGCCCCGGGCCCGACGGTGAGCTGACCAGCAGCGACGCCGAGGGCGGCGAGTGCGGCGCGGCGGGTGGTCACGTAGCCCACCTGGCGCAGCTTCCAAACGGAGAAGAGCTCGTAGGCGAGCAGCGCGGCGGCCGAGACGACCACGTCGTACTGCAGGAAGGCCATCATGGCGGCGACGGGGTCCGTGATGCCCCAGTCCGCGGCGAGGGGGTCGCGCAGGCCGAAGAAGAGCCCCCGGATGGTGAGATCCGGGTGGTGGTAGGTGTAGAGGAAGGTGGAGATGTGGGTGGCCGCCTGCAGCCAGAAGAGCACCGAGTAGGCGGCCTGGAGGATCGGGAGGTCCGGGTTCTTGTAGCGCTCCAGGGTCTGCTCCATCGGCAGGCTGGAGTCCTCCAGGCGCTGTTTCTCCCGAGCGGTCCTGCTCTTCTTTGAATCTTTGCCTTCCTTTGAAGTTTCGCCCACCTTTGCAGCTTCGATGGCCTTGTCGTTGTTCTCCTTCTTCTGCGCCCCAAGGCGGTCCCACCAGCCGATCACCCTAGAGAACACCGAGACGAGTACGGCTACGAAGGCCGGGGATGGCTGCCAGAGAACCACATAGTTCTGCAGGACGTGGACATTGGGCGTGGGTAGGAGCATCAAGATCGTCGGAATGATGTATCCGAGCACCAGCGCGGGGATCAGAGACTTGGCGACTGCAGGCCGCACGAACCGCCCGGGCGACAGATCAAAGCCCTCGAAGACGGCAAAGATGACATATAGAGGCGCCATGCGGAAGATGCCCTGCAACTGCATGAGGAACAGAGGGATGATGGGTAGCGTGATGAGGCTGCCCTTGTTGCCAGCGCGGTAGGACTCGATAATCCATATGAGGACATAAGACGTCAGCTGGCCCAGGAAGAAGTTGGCGATGTGTATCTTGGGGCCGACGTCTGGGACGCCGACCTGCAGGGAGAAGGCAGAGGTGAGGGAGTTGGTGAACTCGTTCAGGGCAGGGGCACCGCTGAACCATACACGGTCCACCAGCGGACCGTCACGGCCCCAAATCGCGGGCCGCTCGAAGGGGATGCGGAGGGTGAGGACTGATATGGACAGGAGGAAGAGCATGGCGCCAACGACCAGCAGCTGCACAAATAGGTTCGCCTTGGAGTGGATGGGTTTTGCCGGGAGCTCGTCGTCGTACGGGATCGCCCTCGGGCGCTTTGGGATGGGGAGCTTGTTAATCCTCACGGCAGGCCTGCAGATTGAGCCCAGCCTGTCTATACCTGTGTCCAGGCCCTTGATACTATCGAGGCGCATCAGAATCTTCGACAACAGGGGACTCTCCTTGGCCATAAGCCATTGCGTCTGATGTGCCTCTTTCACAAACTTCTTGGCTCGCTCATGGCGGATGTCCAGGACCCGCGAGAAGACTTCCTCGATTTCCTTGTCCGAAAGGTTGTCCAGGCTGCCCCCTCGGCTGTCACGCTTCTCCAGCAGCACATTGACGAGCGACGCGGGGGACTCGATGGCGTTGTTGCCTCCTTGTCCGCCGATAGGATTCGGCTTGTGGGCGGCGTCGCCGAGGATAAAGACGCGGCGGAAGAACCATTTCTCGAAAACTTTCTCGTGCAGGGGCGTGAGCGTCGACGAGATGCGCTTCTCGAACACATGACCAAAGTTGATGGTCTCGGTGATTGGTCGGTAGGCGTTCTCCTTGACGAACTGAGCCTCGTCCTCGTCGGTGTATCTCGGGATGGCCTTGCCGTACTTGGTCTCGAGCAGCTTGCTGAAGAAGAACCAGTAAAGCCTGCCCTCAGGTCCCGATATGAGCATCTGGGAAGCACCATCCGACTGAACCATGTACATTTGTTCATAGTTCCAGCCTGGGACGTCCTTTGCGATGCCAAAGCTGCACTTGTAGTAGCAGGGGACCTTGTCCAGCTCCTCCTGGTCAAGGTAGTCGGGCTGGAGCTCGCCGGCAAGCCGAAACATCTCTGCCCTGACGGTGCTGTAGATCCCGTCGGCACCGACAACAATACTGCCCTTGAAAGTATCGCCGTCCTTGGTGAGGACCTCGACACCGCCGGGGACGAGCTTGATCTGGGACACCTTCTTGTTGAGCTTGACCCTGTCCTTGTGGACCAAGTGGTCAAAAAGGATTCTCAATAGCCACTGACGATCAAAGAAGATGCTCCGATATCCTAGCCTAAGGGCAAGGGATTAGCAACACGGGACACAGGTGCAGCACTGCAGAAAGACCAGCCACCTACCTCTGTTCCAAGTGAGGCATAGAATCGCTCTTTCGGGCTATTGTCTTGCCATTTTCATCGGCGATATGCGTATGCCTGATATCGGTCTCAGGCAATGCCCTGATGGCCTCGTAGCACCCAATCTGGTCGAGGATACGAAGCCCATTGGGGAACAGGCCGATACTTGCACCGACTTCAGGAGCAATATCTCCGTATGATTCAAGTAGGACATAGTCAATGTCGAATTTCTCAAGGATGGCTGCCAACGTTAGGCCGGCAATACCGCCTCCGGCAATAATGATTTTGAACCCCTTGCCTTGGGCCATGACAGATTAGGTTTCGGAGATGAGGCCGTTCTTGGACAAGACAAGAGATGTCAAGGGTTAAAAAAGAGGATCAAGACAGCGAAGATAGAGATAGAGTTGGTGCTAAGAAATCACGATAATTGACGTGATTCAGAGCATTCTGACAAAGACTATGAATGCATTTAAAAGGCATACTGCTCGACGCTGTTCAACTTATCAATGAACCTTCACGATGCCAACGGGGCTGCTACAGAGTCCGAATCCGACGCGGTTGCATTGGAAGAGCCTCGGCGCTGTGACAGAGGACGTGCCCCGAACCCGACTCGCCCGAGTGGAGAGGCGGGCAGGCGGTGCAGCCGATCTATAGACAGCAAAGGTTGGAGCTAGGATCTCAGGAGATCCGGGGCGAGACGTAATTCGATCTCCAGCACTCGATCTGATGCCCGACATACCGGACGGTAAGCTCAGGGGCAACGGCATTGGCACGAGTCTGCTTGAGCTTGAGCTTGACGGGTCGCATGTTATGGCATGACATGGCACACGGAGCCGCACACATTGTACGTGACGACGGTGCATGTCGTCACCATGGAGGACCGCCGCGAAGATCACGGAAGCTCGTGTCATGGAAGACAAAGTTTTCCTGGTTTACCGGGACCGGGCCGCCCACACGTCCGGCAGTTGAACGAGCAGGGAGGTGGGGCATTCTGAAATGTTCGCATCCAGTAGCAAGCAATCCTGCGTGAAGAACCCTCGCAGGGATCTTGTAGGGAGGTTAGCGCAGGGGACACTTCTGTGCATACAGAAGAGCAACCACGATAAAGCGTATATCAGTATGGGCGCCCCCATCTCCTGATCACTCACAAGATGTCTTCCAGGACATATGTGTACGAATTATGAGATTGTCGCGCAGGAGACGATCTCGCAGCAAGGGCATCGTGGCCAAATTTTGTCTGTCGAAACGCGACATCTGCGATCCCTGCGAGCTGTGCTTCGCCCAGACTCTCCCTATCAACCAGCCCTGCTTGCCAAGAGTGCCTACCACCTGTCTGGGCGGACCGACTCTAAAGTAGCACCACGGGAAAAGCTAGGCGTTGGCGTTGGCGTTGGCTTCGGCGGCGAGCCCGTCTGTCCCAAGGAGCGCGCCGTCCAATGGCCGGCACCGTTACAGAGCTGTGCTCAGGATTGCTTTCGACGTCTTCCTCGGACACGCAGTGACTGCTTCATCGGCACGCATAATGCAACAAGCATGTGTAGGACGGTAGAACGAGTCACGACCGACGTGAAAGCCTGGGATGAGGCCATCCACAGCTGGGGCCCTTTGTGGAAACAGCCAAGAAGACGGCGAGCAGGGAGGCTTCAGACGCCAAGGATAATGGTCGCGCTTGGGAGGCGAAGACGGCCGCTGATTGAGCGAGCAAACAGCGAGGACGCGAAAGAACAACAAAGACTGCAGGCGGGTGCAGTCGGCTGAGTCTGTCGTCAGAGACAGCCAGAGAGTATGCCTCGTTCAGTAAGTCGATCAGTCTCGTGCCAGGCTGGTCAGCTGTATCGAGGTTCGTCAACATGGCACAGAGATCGGCCCCCACCTGGTGTCCAGGCGTCTGGCCATGCCTGCCTGCCCGCGCAGGGCAAAAAAGGCGAGAGAAAAGACAAAACTGGATTAACCAAGATTCCAGGCTGGGGCCACAGTAGGGGGGGCCGCCCACAGGCCCGCTGCTGCTGGCTGCCCACAGGTGCACAGAGTGGAGGAAGCGTGGAGACGGCTGGCCAGTTGACCGTTTTTTTCGATGTTCCGACCACAGGGAAACCGCAGGGGAACGGGGATCAACGGGGTCAAGGTTCTACGGCCCACTCCACATGCAGCCTAGGCTAACGGATAGAGGGGCCACCGTGCTACGCATGCTAACTGTCTACGCAACTTAGTCGGCCGGCCCTACGACCGACTTTATCTTGCTTTCCCCGGACTTCTCTCGCTCTTCGCTGTCTTAGAGGTAGACTGACTATACTATCCATAGACATAGACTACTTTGGTCTGTCCCGTCAGTCTGGTCCTACGTCTAGTCCTACGTCTGGTTGGTATTTTACTCTCTACCGTACAAATCACCACCACCGACCACCACCGCCACCTACCTCATCCTCCATCTCCTCGCCCTCCTTCACTACCAGCGTCACCTCACTCGTTCCCACCACCCCTCCTCGGCCCCTCTGGCCTCTTCAGTCCTCCCCAACTGACAAAACACCACCCGATTAAAGGTATCTGGTACGAGTGCAAAGGAAAACGGCCGTTTTATTCGGAAGCAGCCTGTCTGTTTGTCCACACCAACCTGCCTGCCGTCTTGCCTCCTCCTCCGAGGCGCTCCCCCGCCCCATCATGGCAGATGATCGCGACGCCAACCACCACATCAACTACGATATCGATGCCGATAGCAACGATAGCTATGACGAGAGGACACAGGGCTGGGTCCTCGAGCTAGAGTCCATCTACTCGCTCGGCGACCCTCCCAGCGGCCCGCCCTCCGAGTTTGGCGGCTGGAACGACGAGATTGTCCCGGCCGGGAGCATCAGCACCCGCGATGTGCGCCTCCCCGGCACCGCCAGCCGCCGTCCCCAGTCCTCACAGCCCCTTCCCGGCGCCGCCGAGTGCCTCGACTTCAAAAAGACACGCCGCGGCCACTTCAGACCCAACAAGCAGACCAAACTACGCAACAGCCTGCTGGGCGCCGTCGGCTTCCTCGAAGCAGCCAACGCGTGCGATTTCGCGGCTAACGTCTGGAACCAGACCCCCGTGCCACGCCATGTCCTCGTGCTCATGGGCCTGGGCGGTACCGCCGCCCTCGGCATGATCTACTTCTGTGTCAAGGACGGCCGCCTGAGTTTGGCCAACCTGCGCGCCCTGCGGGAGGAGCGCCGCTACCTCAAGACCCAGCGGCCACGGTACCTCGACAACCCGAACATGCTGCGGACCATCGACTGCTTCCTCGACATGAACACGAGAGAGAGCGGCACCGAGATGGTCGACAGGATCGGAAGTGACACCCTACTGGGCATATCGGCGTTTATGGTCGGTATCGGTACATACATGGCCATGGATGGGAACCACGACAGTGCAAACTACCGGGCAAGCAACCTGTTGACCGGGTACATCGGAAACACGTTCCCCGCCATCTTCGGAATCACCAACCTGCTGTGGTCCACCTACGTCTTCGCGCGGGCCAAGAAGCAGCAGGCCGCAGCCCTCAACTACGTCAAAGGTTCGACCAGGATCAGCTCCATGCTCCGCAACCGCACTTCCAGCATCCAGTTCCACGCCGCCCTCAACGGCATCACCGGTATCGTCGCCGGTGTGGCCGCCCTGATCACGGCCACGCAGTGGTGGGCCTACATCCTCCTCGTGCCGTGTATCCTTACCTCGGGAACCGTCAACATCTTCTGGCGCAAGCGGGTCGGCTACGAGCGACCCTTTGTGCTGGGCCAGATATCTTCCATCGACGAGGACACCGTATTTGAAGCGCTGAGATATGCAAATGACTGTCATCGGCGGGTATTAAGGGTCAAGGCATCGGGGGAGAGCGACGCGTTCACGTCGCTCGTAACGGACCCGAACTCGCTGATGTGTGCGCTCGACGTTATCAGGAAGAACAACTTGTTCGAGGACTTTTGTCTGCGCGTCCTCCGGGACAAGGACCTGTCGGGCAGGCTTTTCGGACACGCCACGTTCGCCACGAACTCTTCGGTGTACGGGCCGACGATAGACTGGCACAGCCTCGCGGAGACGCGGGACGAGGTGCTGATGAAGCTGCTGCTGCAGGTCGCAAAGGATCTCCTCAACGAGGACGCCGCGAGCTGCTTCAAGTACCAGGAGCGCCATCTACTCGAGGTCCTTGGTTGTTACATGTGCAGAGGTGCGCAGTTCGGGAGGTCCAAGAAGGCGAAGAAGGGCAGGAAACCGGCCGCGCAGCGCGTCCAGACGAATGTGCATACCTACGCTGGCAGGCACGCGAACGACTGGCTTTTCGGAGGGTTCTCGCTCACCAAGTCATTTAAAAAGGTGTTCCGAGGCTGAGTACATATAAGCCAGGCATATAGTGATCATATTAATCGTAATATCTCGCATGGGCTCGATGGTATCAATGTTTTTGTCGTGCTGTGTTGTGTGGTGCTGCGTGGATGAACCTGCAGCCACCGGGGGCGCGAGTTTGTCGCTTGTGTTCAGCCCTGGTTGTTGTGACGGAATGAGATCGGGAGGGAAGTGAGAAATGAGTTCAAGAGTCAGACAAAGGGTCCAGTAAGACATATCTATGCTTCAAACTACCCAGGTACCCATGAAGCTAGGGAGGCTTAGACGTTGAAGCGAACCGGTTCCAATGGAACCAACCGCATTCAGCCGAGTCGGCTTGCAGTGTCCTCTTATCGATACCGATAAGGATTTGGAGGCAGTCAAAGCTGTCCTCTTCCGCGCCGACCACCAACCGCCGCCAACAGTAGAGTAGCAATTCAACTTACAACCAGCACATCACTTTCGCTTTTCTTATTTTTTCTCTATACCGACACTTTTCAGTACCGAACCTACCATAAAAGACCTCCTGTCGCAAACACGTACCAGCCACGAAATAGACCAACCCCGTAATAAACCAACCTCACCACCCACCTGCGACAGCTCGCTCCCATCACCAAAGGCGCAACAGAGAAAACCCCCAGAGAAACAACCGCCACGATGTCCACCGACCAGGACACCTTCACCTTCCTCCCGCTGCACATGGACCCCCAGTCCAAGGCCATATCAAGCACGCACCCGTCCACGTCGTCGCGCGCCCTGGCGCAGGAGCTCGAGACCCTCAACTCGCTGCACCGCTCGCTCCTGTCGCTGGAGCACCCGGCGGTGGTGCCCCCTCCGCCGGTGCCCGTGCACCCGAAGCGGTCCAACAACATCACCAAGCTCAAGGAGAGCGGCAACAAGTCGTTCAAGGAGGGCAAGTACCAGGAGGCGATCAAGTTCTACACGCTCGGGGTGCAGATGGCCCTGACGAGGCCGGCGTGGGAGCCCGCGGGCCTCATCCGCGACGAGAGCGCCATGCTGCTCGCCAACCGCGCCCAGGCACACATGGAGCTGCGCGACTGGGTCGAGGGCGGCGCCGACGCCGAGTGCAGCGTCGAGGCCAAGAAGGTCGGGAACCCAAAGGCCTGGTACCGCCGCGGCAAGTGCCTGTTCGAGATGGGCCGCTACGAGGAGGCGAGGGAGTGGGTCGGCAAGGGCCTCGAGATGGAGGGCGAGGACGGGGAGCTGACCAAGCTGCTCAAGGAGATCGAGGGCAAGCTGCCCAAGTAGGCTGGCGCACCGGGTGGGAAGGGGCTTTATGTTTGAGGTGCCGCCATGGCTGCTAGGGAGGAAAAGGAGATGGTGATGGTGAATGTGGTTGTGGTTGTGGTCGCATCGAGGTAGATGGGACGTGGTAGAGTGCCATGCCACCTCAACCCTCTGGCTGGGAGTTTTTACAGTTCAAGGCGTTTGGCGTCACAGGGGGCTCGTCCTACGGGTGGTTCATTAACTATTCCTTGATTATATTCGATAGCAGCGGCAGTGCTTGTATGCACAATAATGCCGGCAAAAGGTTCGCTGGTGTTTTCCAGCTGCATCACCAAATTCAGTGTTCCAAGTCTGTGGTATGTCTCGCTGTCCTTGTCGCGTTCTGGGGAATTGCAATTTGCTTGCTGTCATTTAGAAAATCCAAGTACTACAAATGTTGTCCTTCATGACTGAAACGCTTTGCCAGGTCGAATGTTTGACACAGCACCCCTTCCACCAAAAAGCCCCAGGATAACTGGTTATACTATGACCACACAGGTGTCTTCTAATAAGCAATGCAATGCTGGATTCCCTGTACAACTCCTTGTACAACTCCCTGTACATGGGATGGACGAGATGACAGACCACCCCGTCTTCCCCAATGGTGGCGATGAATGAGCGACAAGCAGACGGGAGACCTCTGTCCATCCCGGTACCGCCAAACAGGACGATGCCCCTCAGAATGAAGCCGACTCCAAACTCCACGAATGCTTCTGGGCTACCTTCTCAGCTTCTCTCCGGGGTATTTCTGTCTTGGGCCCATGTTGCTGACTCAATCCCGAGTCGCCGAATCCCGTGGTCCGTAATCCGTCGTCCGTGGTCCGTGTTGATCTTTGTCCGGAACAGCGCCCATCATCCCGTCGGCTGATGTTCCATTTCACGAGGGCATGTATTTATGCCGCCGCCTCCTTCTCGGTCATGCTCTTTTGGCTGACCGTTGAGGTTGTCCGCTTCCGCATGACGGCGTCCTGCGAGGACATCCTCCGGTCGAGGGCACGCTCGAGCTTGGCACCGAGGGCCAGCTTCTTCATCCTGTCGCTCTGGTCATCGGTGAGGAAGACGCGCTGTGAAGTAAGAGCCTTATTCTCCATGCGGGTGAGGCCCTTCTCAATATCGCTGATCTCGGCGATAGCGCTGTCGGTGGTGTGCAGAGAGGGAGACATGGAGTAGGTGCTGTAGCGGACGGAGGCTCGGGACTTTGGGCTTTTCGTCAGCGAGGTTCGATATGCAGAGCAATGGAGAGAATGTTTTGGCTGGAGAGGAAGAGATAATAACAAGGATGCCACTTGCGGCGACTTGGCAGCACAGCGGCAGAGACGGCGGGATTGTGGAGGGCATACACGAGATGCGGCTCAGGGGGGGGTTATGGGCAAGCGCAGTATTGCGCCTATGTAGAACGAATTATGGTTCACTGAGTGGCTCCAGGGACGATCGGCAGAAATTTGAGCCAGAAGGTGACGTACCGAGGGCGCCATAATTGGGCGAGAGGATTCCAGAGAAGTGGGCATCGTGCAAGGCCAGCAAAGTCGCGTGGGATGATATGTACTGTAGTCTTAGTCTGGCGCAGTGTACGGCTGTTGTTCTGGGCACTGGCTGCTGGGGAAGGATGAGGGTGCCGAGACGAGGAAGAGACTGGGTCGGAGGGCTAATGCAAAGATTGAAGGAAGGAGAAAGAAGTGGAGGGTCAGAGTCGGGGGAGAGGCGTTGTGAAGTGGTGGATTGGCTGGACGGGGTGGACAGGTGGGTGGGTGAATGGATGGCCGGATGGACGGGGTTTGTCCTGCGTTTCAAGTCTCGACGGCTCTCCTCTCCTTTATGATCGAGTTCGGATCAGTTCAGGCCCAGCCGCCTTGGTCAAGATGGGGCTTAACCTGGTGGGAGCGTATATCTAGATAGGCTGTGGGCTGTCCAAGTGGGGGCCTGGTCTGGAATGTCTGGAGAAGGGTGGAAAGGGGAGAGGGAGGCTTGATGGGCTCGGAAATTGGGAAACGGTGAGGACAAGACAAGATCGGAGGTGGCGTGGGGAACTGTGATTGTGGTTTGAGAATGATGGCTGAATGAACGCTAGCAGGTGCAGGCGATTAAGGAGGTCGGCCCTGGCTAAGGTTGCGTTGGGTTGTGCCGCGCAGTGGTGCTGCAGGCGCAAAGGGAAGGGGAGGGAGACGGGAGGGAGCAACTGCCACAGTGGATAGGCGGGTTGGGTTGCGTTCCGCGTTGGGCCAGACACAAGAGGTCCAACAGGGCGGAGAGGCTGTGTGGGGCCCAAGGGAAGGCCTGAAGTGGCCCTTCGACAGAGGCTCGTTTGCACCTGGACGCCCTGAAGGGCCCCACAGCACTATCTGCGCAGGCCTGTGGACCCTTCCTCAGGAGGCGGAACATCGGCTGGGTACTTGATGGATACCGGAGTGCTACACCACCCGACACACACAGCAGTCCAGCGGACGATGTAGTTCTTGAGTACCCTCCCATGCCCCTGCCTCCACGTACCGGTCAGTCGCACCCACCACGCGTGGCCGCAGGGATTGATCCGCACGATGCGATGGAGGCCCAGAGATTCTACACTACCCTGTCGCCTCCCACATGCTGCCAGGCCTCCTTCCTCCTCCTTCGCTCCTCCGCCTCGTGCTCGCGCTCGCCTAGCCTCGACTCGCCTCGCACCTGCCACATGCCAACAATCTTGGAAGGCGGGCTGTCAGGCTGTCAGGACCCTGCTGCAATGTGCATGCGATCTGCCTTCCAAGTTTCTCGGCCGGGATCATCGTTCACGTACGACAGTACCACGGTACCTGCTGCCTATCAATCTGTCTATCAACCATACAATCAATCCATTTGCACATTATATCAACCAACAGGGCAGCTGCACGGCCACCTGAACTGGCCAAAGTGGGTAATGGCGCAGCAAGGTTTGGTCTACTGTTTGGACGAGGCACAGTTAGTCCTAGTCTGCCTGCCGTTCTGCCCTCGTGCATCCTCGTCCCCTGACGGGAATCGAAAGAAGGCAGCCTTGTTCTCCCAGAATGACTCAACTGAGCTCGACTCGACTCAACTCAACAGCAGCAGGACACGAGGCTCAGCTTCAGGCTCATGACGAGCTCCACGCCTAAAACACAACAGCACTTAGCTACACCACCACACTGCAGACATGCAGACAGGAGCGCGGTCAGATCGCCCCCAGGAGGTCTACCGTAGGGACATCAAACGACCTGTGGCCCGGCCTCACCTGCAGGCCTGCAGACCTGCAGATGAGCCGGCCATGGCCCCGTGCCTCTCTGGGCCTCCCTGCGTGGCCTGCCCAGCCTGATCTGGATTCTGTGTGCTCTGGACTATGGATTTCTGGTTCTTCCTGCAGCTCATCATTTGGGCCCTTCCACTTCCACTTGCCTGAAAACGTTATCTTGATCAGCATGCACGATCTGCCACCCGCCCACCGCCATCTTCTCCTCAAACCCCATCTCGCAGGCGGAAGGAAGCACGCTGTCAGCTCACCGATGGAACATGAGCACACCCTCTCCATCTCTCCATCAGACGAGCACAATCCTCAGGCCTTGAGCTGCGAGCACCTGACTCTGACTGATGCTACTGCGTTGAGCTGACAAGGACAAAACAGCACTTGTCATCGAAGTGTAACGGTGCTAGTGTTCAGGTATTACTGCACAGACCACACTAGAAACCGAAACAGATGACAGCTGCAACGGAGCTCTCGAGAGTTTGGCGCGGTCCAGGTAGCCCCAAACCTTGACTCGTTAGACTTTCTGCTCGCCATCCGCCGCCTCATGCCCGCCCGCACGGCCTCGTCGTCCCTCGGTCTGGACACTCAAGCGCCGGACCCGACCCTGATGATGGCTGATGCACCCGATGAGACACCCCTCTCAGTAATCCACTGTGATGGATGGCCCCATTTTCCCTCCCCAAATCCTCCCAGACTACACCCAATTGATAATCGGGGGCCGTGGGCGGCGGGCAGCCCCGTCCGTTGATCCTTGCCTCGCATAACAAGCACGTGGCGCCCACGCTGTCCCACTCAGCAAGCACCGCAGCAAGCCAAGCAGCACAAAGCAGCAAGCACCAAGCAGCAGCAGCGCACGGCAGCACGCACAACAGCGGGAGCACATGGCAAATCTGCCCGAATCCGAACACAATGTACCGTCAGCGTCGTACTTGAATGCAAACAACACAAGTCCAAGCGGGAACGAACCACACGACATAACCCCTCTCCACCGGTACTCGACCATCGTCCCACGGCAAACATTCCTTCCGCCTCACACGTGTGAGGGTGTGCTACTGGATGTATTGTGCCCGTAGCTACTAGCCACCACAAGTGCCCACACAAGTGGGCCAGCCACCCGCCGGGAGCTACCAGCCGGTTTGTCTCTCGTGCCATCCATCACAGGCGCCTCTGCATGCAAGCTCCTGCCTCAATCTTGCGCCCACCTCACGCACACTCTGTCCTGCAAGCCAACGTGTTTTGTGGGTGATAATTTGTCCTTTCTTTTCCCACCGTAAGCCCACCAGAGGCAGTACATTGCGACGACACCATTTTCCCCAGCCAGTCTCGCTGCCCTCCCAGCCAACTCATTCAACACGTTCTAGATCTGCTGAGGCGGGCATCCTTTCGCCCGTCACGGTCAAAGCGAGCAACCGTGCCATCTGCAGTGTGATTGAGCATGGACGCCCGAGCCTGTCTCCAGAAGTCCAATTCGCGTCTTGCTGCACAAGGGCAAACCTCCAGCCAGCATCGGGGATAGCCAAGTGCAACGGGAATGGTGGTCCTACGCGTTGTGCAGTTTTGGGAATCCGGTCCTTTAGCTCCTCTGCCAGCCAAACTCAATCCGCTTTCAACCGATCTTGTGGCACGTTCCTCAAGGGACCATAACATGCCGATGATATGACGGGCGTGAGATCTGCAAGAGGCCAACCGGGTCAGTCCTGGGCCGGGTAGATGGGCAGCCACTACCGTATCTCGATCACGTCCGCTCCAGCCACTGTCGTTCCAACCCGTCAGAACTTGATCATCCAGGCATGAGAATCTAGTTGAGTGTGAGTACCTGTCTCCCGAGGTACTATTGGTCTGAGCCGCGGTTCAGCAGCGCGTGACGCAAAACTATCTGTGCAAATTAGAACGAAGCTTCATCCAACAGTCAGTCCTTTGACATGAAGCAGCAAAAGCACAGCCGTTTTACGCCCTGTCAAACTTGGCCGCATTTCTTCCAAGTTTGCATAAGCAAGTACGAGAGAGAGGGACAGAAAAAAACAGAAATGAGCAATCAGTAGCGGATTGTCCTGCTCCGTCTCCCCGCCTGGCCCCATCCAGACCGACAGGAGCTCACTCGGGCAGTTCGCCTCCCCCGGCGGCCGTCTACGCGAATCACCATGCTACGACCCAGTATCACACCTTTCTGTCATAAACACTAATGCAAGCTTGGGAACGGCGTTCACGGTGCAACTTGGCCACAGCTTGGTCCTCCTGATTGTCAGCCGGGTACTTTTGACGCATTACTAAGATATGCAGAGGCGTTGTCATACATCTGAGATGTTCTCCCGCTGTTTTCAGGGGGGGGGGGGGTTCCGGCTTGATATTTGGGGAAGGTATCCTCAGCCCACAAATAGTCGCAGAAGGAGTGTGCTCATAGATAGTGAGAATCCATGGGATCTAGAGTGCTGTTGAACGTGTAGTGCCTCAACCTCAGCCCTGAGCACGGGACGATATGTGATCTTGTCAGGTTACTCACAAACCGAGTTCTCATATGCAAAGTCCAGCGCCATCGCTCCGCATCACAAACAAATATGTTGCCCACCTTCTACTACTTGTACAGA
The DNA here is from genome assembly GCA_037177825.1 of Diaporthe sp. P3_1W. Lineage (NCBI taxonomy): Eukaryota > Fungi > Ascomycota > Sordariomycetes > Diaporthales > Diaporthaceae > Diaporthe > Diaporthe sp. P3_1W. Next base: position 5,399,369 of record JBAFXB010000004.1, on the reverse strand, counting down.
CGGTCACTGCTCTGCCTGCCCAGATAGTTGTGTTCGGAGCGAGACCAACAGCCTTGAGGTTATCTTCAGTGCTAGATATTATGTGCACGAATAGCAACAGCCACCCCAACCCTTCACCCTTTCCACTGTACAGGGCCCAATTGAACCTCTCCTTTCTCATAATAAGCATCCAATGTTCACAAAGAAGGTCATACGTTCCTCACCTTGGACAAATGTTACAGTGTCTACCGTGGGCTCGTAGGTGTGGAAAATGTAGTATTAGGCCGCTCTGTGTAGCTCCAGGTATACGAATTGAGTTGATGTGGTATATAAGTGAGTCTGCAGGAAGCGGCCGCGTATGGTTGGGGCACTTGCTTCCTTTGAACTTACACCGTCCCGGATTTTCCAGCCGCTGCTTATCCGTGAGTTCAGTAATCTGAGTCAGCCTCACCACATGGACAACATCGAACTCGCTTTATATAGTATGGATGACTGTCTACCAATCTTCAAGTATCGGTTCAAGTGAGCGTCGCCCCGGTGTGCTCTCCAACTCTGCTGGGGCCATTCTGCATTCAACCAGACACTTCCAAATAAACATGGTCGATAATATTGCAGAGTGTGTCAGACACCATTACCTGCAAAGGGTGGTCTCGTTTTTAATCTGTATACATATGCCTCTTGAGCAGTATGCATCAGTCCCTTCATACAGTGATAAACGCTTAAACACCTAGCGTTGAAAAAAAAAACACAATGCCGATAACAGTAGGTTTCGAACACAATTATTACCTGCAAAGAGTGGTTCTTATATCTGAATTGACCTCCATCAATGGTTCACACAATTTGAGAACTTGTGAGATCTAGTGACGCATACCTCTTGGTAATACTTCACATCTGTGAAGTCTCTTGCTGGGAAAACGCACACAACTCTCTATAGCGGATCGGAATCTTATGTGGAGTGACAAAACTCATCGATTCGAAAAATGCTAAAGCAACGCCTATCAAGTCCTCTCCTACTCAAACTCCAACCTCTCCCCCATCCCATCACACCCGTGTCTTTTCCCCGCAGTGGAAACAAATGAGAAGATCTCGCTGTCAAGAATCAGTAATAGTATGTCCCGCTCGAAGAAGCTTCCGCGGTCCATGCCAACCCGCTCCCGCCATATTTGTGTTTCTTAGAATGTTTTCCCAACCCTTCATGGTGTCCCCTGCGCTTATTGCCTCCGCTGACTCCGCCGCCAGACCGTACATCATCGTCGTCTCCATTTGTAGCTGTTAGAATGCGTCACAACTCCACCGGTTCCGTGGAAGCATGAAGATCTTACCTCACACGTACTCACACGCTCCACACATCAGGTGCATGCACATCTGCAGATCCTGAGCGCCCTGTCTCTGGACATAGCCCCGACAATCGGCCAGGGTGTTAGGGGAAGCTTGACAGCGGCAACACTTCCATTGTCTTCCAGTCCAGGGACACCAGGTATGGGGGCACTTCCCCTCTATCAGAGTATTCCCGCGAGCATATCCAGGACGGCCACAAGGGGTACTTGAATGTGTCGCAGCATCGTACTGCGCGTAACCACAAAAGTCCCACAGAAGTACAACGTGTCCGCAGCTGTACTCGTGATAGTCTGCAAAGCACATCCTCGTGGAAAGAAGGAATTATGAGAGCGATATTGTCATGGAATGTTCAGGGTGATCTGGTGAAGGTCGTCCGTATTTTCGAGCTGGAGTTTCTTTGTCTTTGGCTTTGAACGTAAGTGGTCTCGTTTTTAATCTATATACATATGCCTCTTTAAGCAATATATATTAGTCCCTTTATATAGTGATAAATGCTTAAACACCTAGCATTAAAAAAAAATATAATACTAATAATAATAGATTTTGAATATAATTGTCTATAATTTACAGCTAAGCAAATAATAATAGCTATATAAATAAGGCTAATAAGAATTACTTCTAACGGCGTTATAAATTAGAATTATTAATATAAATAGCTAAAAATTAATAATTAAATAAATAGTTATATAATAAAGATTAAAATAATTTCTCTATAAAATAAATCTTATAAATATAATCTTAATTAAAAACTTAATTTTTTTCTACCTATATTAATATATATTTTTTTAAGGAATCTTTAAAGAAATTATAAAATTATATAAATTTTTAAGAAGATTTTAATTAAATAAATTAATATTATAATTAATATTTAACCTTAAAGCTATTAACTTTAATAAAAATTAAAATAATAATTTAATTTTCTTATTTAAATTACTTTTATAAATATATTATAAAACTCTTAAATAAAGATAAAAATATTATTTATAATAAGATTAATAATATAAAAGAGTATAATAATATTATATTTTATTAAATTTATTATTTTATTATTAATAATAAAGTATCCCTTTAAAGGATTAAAAGGTAGTTAAAAAATAAAGGGAGAAAGAAGGATTTTAATATTCCTCCTTTAGAAAAGGGTGATAAGATATTTAAAGCTGTTTACGCCTTTATAGATAAGCTAAGGGAAGGATAGTTGGAAAGCTAAGCAGATAGTAGCTAGATTAATAAACAATTAATTTAAAAAATAGCATGGCTAAAGCCCTTTGAACGTAATTTGTTGTGTTTCGATGGATTTTACAGCCTTTTTCTTGCTTTAGAGCCTCATTTTTATATTCAAACTCCGAACCAGTGAATCACTACCTCATTCAATCATTCCCTACACTTCATACCACTCAAGTTCTGTATTTTGGGGGAAACCTGTGTACCTAGTTTCTCTCAGTAACTCATTGTTAGACTGTCACCTCCCACTTTGCTCAGCTTGACCAGTTCGTCACATGCGGGGCCGCGTAAGCAACACAGTGAGGAAACATAACGCGGTAGACCTTTTCCTGGGTTTACAAGAGAAAGCGGTGAGTGCCTGATGTTCGTGAGTGCCTGGTGTTCGTGAGTGGCGTACAATGCCTTCATAAGCGAAATATGATGGTTGTTTTCTTGTTCTTGGATATGGGAACAGAGTCTAACAGTTTTATATACGCGTTCGTTGTTCCCTAGTGTCTTTAAGAAGAGCTAATCTACCATGCAATTACTTAGCCGTACAAGTGTTATCTGTATTGCCAAGTACGCAAAGCTGTTGCACAGTGGTATTAGGTCAACAAATGAAATTACTATTGGAAATGCGGCTTTTATTCTACGTCACAACTCTTTGCAACGATATGTTCAGTACTGCTGGAAGGCACATTCTGATCTGAAGAGTGTGCCGAGTTTTTGCTGCAGGACTGTGTTGGACACATTAAGCCTTGGGCGAAGCTCACTCGACTACTTGCGCCAACAAAACTTCGTTATGGACGGGATTTGGGTTGCGGCGATAGGAAGACCATTAATCGTAGATGTGTTATATCTACGTGAATTACGTGTCCGAAACTCTCACTTCTTCCAAAAAGTATCATGAAACCCAAAGAACAGCAATGGCATTCCAAAACCGGTCGTGGCCATTACCACCAGGGCCTTTATTTATTGCTCCCATGATCCCCCCATACCCTATATTAGGTCTTCTCGGAGCGCTGATTATCTTGTTGCTTCCCTCTGGCCTCTCGGACTACGCGCATCGCTTGCCTCCGCCGCCATCACATCGCAATCAGATCAGAGTCCGCCATAAGACAAGAGTTGGCCTCCGCCATCAGACGAGGGATCGACTCCATCTCCTTCTGTACATTGTGTACATAGCTATCAGCCGCAAGTCCGAACGGCTAGCCGCGATTTAAGGGAGGGATCTATCTCACCTTGCGTGGACCTGCATTCTTGACAAAACTTGTGCAAGCACGCCTCCCTCAGTTGAGACAAGTGCGGAGCCCGTATGTAACCAATGCAGAAGTCGGAAGTGTTGGTAACGTGACCACATCGACAACACTGCCACACCGGGACCGCCGGGGACCAAGTGCAGAAGTCCAGCGGGCATTTTCCTAGGCCTCTTATTCCGGACTCAGGAAGTCCCCGTGGGGCGCAACGGATGTATTTACTGCCCGCTCCATCCCAGGTCATATTGTTGCATTCGTTGCATGTGACTCTGGCGTGTCCACAGCCGTAGGTAGTGTAGGTCCATGTACACATCTTGGTGGATTAAAGAACAGTTCTGTAGTGTGTGGTTTTCTTTTATGCTATGTTCCTCCCGTATGTGTCTATATTATGACTGAGTGCTTCGTGGTGGGTGTGCTACTGATAGCTTCCGCTTTGCTGTTGATGCGACGAACTCAAGGTGGTCCTCAAGCTGTTGTTTACAGAGAACTAGCAGGTTATTCCAGATTTGGACCTCATTTTGTATTGGGTAGTCATTGGTCCGCGACCTTTTCCAGTCACACATTAACGTATGTCACTCGGACTTGACCTGATCAGCTGGGAATTTGCACACTGCATCTCCGAACAGTTCATCTTCAGTCCATCACTCTCTCCCTAGTTCCAGCTGTCCCCATCATGGGAGCAAGCCACAAGGACAGGTCACGTATGAGACGCCAATTTTTCAGTCCGAGTCGTCTCAAACCATTGCCAATTTTCGATGCGTTGCTTGGCAGCTGTGAATGGCATATCCGCGGACACTTCCACACGTGCGTGAGCAAAGATGTCATAGATAGGACCCACGGTATTTCCCTCTGAATCAAACTAGCAATTTATTACTTACCAGCTCAAATAGGTAGCTCTTTACAAATTATTCAGGTGCTTCGTATAGAAAGTTTGAGAGCGGTGATCGGGACAGATTACAAAGAATTATTATTAGAAGTATTGCATCTTTTACAGGCACTAACGCCCGTTTGAACAAGAATTCGAGAGCATCTTATAACAGCCAGATGTTCAACCATGTGTCAAAGTACGGTGTCTTTATTTTTCCTTGTGCTTCCTCTTCTTGTGGCCTGAGGAGCCTCCCTTGGAACTATAGTCCATCTCAATCCACTGATACCCCTGGCTCGAGGATCCGCCATGCTTGGACGACTTATGATGCTTGTGTTTTGACGAGCCGCCTCGCTTTGATGAGCCACCATGGCTTGAGCCGCCCTGGCCCGAAGTTGCTGAAGGGGCATTGCGTCAGTATTTTTTGAATTCATCGTGACAGGCAGTCATGCTACATCTGGTCGTTGACTCACAGTACGGGGTACAATTCCAGCAGCAGCAGTGATCACACTTTGTGACCTGCTCCACCTGCTGCGTGATTGCGTTGACCTCTGTCCTCGGGTTGTCGAAGGTACACCAGCCCACGTAGTTGGGGCCGTTCCCGCACTTGCAGCATATCCAGCTCCCGCCGAGCTCCTCGAAGAAGCAGAGCTGGTTGGTGCACTTGGACTCGGTGTCTATGGGCGCTGCGTACGTGGTGTTGTGGCAGGGAGTGGTGACTCGGGTTGCTCCATCGAAATGGGCGGCCACGCAGTGGTTGTAAGTCACTGACGTGTGTTGGCACGGGTGCCTTTTGGGGTGACCAACGCACATCTCGGTGAGAAGGAGGATCGAGAATTCCACAAAATTATTGATTATTCCCTAGAAAGGCTTGTCTTCTCCCGAAGTCCCGTTGAATCAGGATGCTTCTCACGAATCTCTCCTTCTTGAGATATCTGGCCCCCATGGCCTCTTTATAACACGATCGGTCCCCAGGAAGGGGCACATGCCTTCCCTTCCCAGGCATGCTCGTACGTGGTGATTAATACATTCTTCGTTTAATCAACCCTCTTCGAGCGTACTAGATGCCAATCAGGCCGCGGGTCTTGCAATTTGGCGTCGAGACTGCTCATCAACGGCCGCGGCAATCGGATAGCTAGATTGGATCGCAATCTGGGGCCAAGACGCCAATTGGTCGCGTTTTTGAGAGAAGCCAGCCTGCATGGGATATGGACCGTTCCTGTCATGAGAGATCTACATGTGAGCGAGCGCGGCGTCTGCTCTGGACTCCTGTCCTCGAGGTCCAGAGGCGGCATCCGCGGTGGAGAAACACACGAGACACGAAACCATTCTCAGATTTGGTGTTTCGGGACGCAGCACTGAATTACCCGCGACCGACAATTAAAAGTTCCGCACGGCGTACGAGATGCGGCAAGTCGAGAGATCTGGCACAGAAGCGTGCACAGCAGCTGCTGCTTAACCAGACTGTGGCGGGATGCCTGATCTTGCACTGTTTTCCGATGCAACATTTGTTGGTCTGGAGTCGAGCAGCAGGATGCCGTCGTGCGACCGAGGGGCTCATGAGGCCCTCTCTCCCGGCTTGATCGGTGCGACCACCGCTCGCAGTCTTGCACGAGGGGTCTCTTACACACCTTTTCAGCTCGCGCAGCCATGCGGTCACACGGCACCAGGCCGAGGGCACGGGCGTGCTGCAGCATGCACCCGGCACCCAGGCTCGTGGAAGGCTAGGCTCCACATGCAGCCCCTCGAGGCTCTCGCTTATCTGGTTTGCAACAGGTTCGACAAATCTCACACCGGTGTCCCGGGGCCCCACGTGAATCCTGGGCCGGGAGGATTCATCCTCGAGTGGTGGGTGATGTCAGACGGCTGAGGTCATAGCCCATCTTTGTATCCGGCTGGCTCTTTTCTCCTTCGGACACTGGACGTGGGTCTCCGAATATTGTCGGTGCGGTTTACTTTTTTTCTGTTGAGGTTACACGAGACAAGGGACAGGTCATTTTCCGACACATTCCGGGTAGGTACCTGAGTACTTGCCTCGTGCTGGGGGCTCCCACACACCGGCCAGCCCCTGCCCTGCATCGACAATGTCGACCAAGGAAAGAAGAGGCGGACGAGGTTGACGAACGGACCGAAGCATGCACATGGTAACAGACAGAAATAAAAAGTGAGGCGATCAGGAAATTAAGGATGGTGAAGTCAGCCTGGCAACAACAAACAAGGCGCACAGCGGTCGGAGCCCATTGATGGGATGACATTGTCCAGCACCGTTTCGATCTCCACCGAGGTGCATTGCATGTATCTTTCTTGTTCCCACCCACCCTAGCTATTTATGGACGCAACCCAGATCTGAATCTGACTGCATGCGCGTCTCGCAGATCCGATCTGTGTTGTGCATACAGGCGATATCCCAGATCCAGGGCCATCGGCAAATTCTGTGCCCCCCCCCGCGGCCAATGAGAATGCCCGAGTCCAACGTTCCTTCAGGTCCCAGGCATTCGGGATCCCTGGAGCCGCATTCTTTGCTCTTTCACAACACGCACCCCAAAGAGGACTCGCGATCTCTTTGCGCCGCGGCGCTTTTGCCTCAAACGGCCATGGGTTCGTCACAAGCAAGCCCCCTTTTGGGTCACAGTGTCGCACATCGTCCCAGAAGTTTCAATACTATCGGCACGCCACGGAGTGCCACGGACCTGGGAGGAGGATTTTGTGTGCTCTCGACATCATCACATCTGTCTGGTGCCTTGGTTCACAATCCAAGATGATCATCATCGAATGTTTACTCATCATCGACACTAAGAGATGTCCTCTAAATCCCGTCATACATCAGTTCCGTGTGAACGCCACCATTCCGGCCCCAACCTCTTGTGACCCCCATACCTCCCCCATCCGTAGCCCATATATGTGTGTAGCAAGCGTGCCCTGTTGATCTTCCGCGAACAAGCAAACCCTAGAAGGCCTCCGGGCACACAAACGCCTTGACACCAAGACTCCTGCCTGATAGTACTTCCTTGCCCAAGAAAAAAGAAAAGAAAAGAAGATGAAATAAAAAAAAACTGGAAAATAGTAGTCTTTCCCACCAAAGCTGGCATCACTCATCCCCCATGACCCGCTTCCCGTCCCCGTGCGCCAGCCCTCCCCATCCCATCACATCCCATCACATCGGCCCGGCCGGGGTGCAGGTCTCGCAGCAGATGTGCTCGCACCACACCTTGTTCCCGTCGACGATCATGATGCAGCTGCAGCGCCCGTACTCGTTGAAGCTCTTGCCGCACCAGCAGCAGTTCCAGCACCGGTTGCGCTGCTCGAACGGGCAGTTGGGCAGCGGGCACTTGGGCAGCAGCGGGCTGCTCGCCGCCGTCGCCGGGCTGCCCTCGAAGCTGGGCGGCATCGGGTACGCGATCGACTGCGCCGTGAGGTTGCGGCACGGCTTGCGCCTGGACGACGAGGAGTGCGAGGACGACGACGACGAGGACTTGCTGCTGCTGCCGTGCTTCTTCTCCTTGTCCTTGCCCTTGCTGCTGCTGCTGTGGCTGTGGTGCTTCTTGCTGCTGCTGTCCTTCTTCGAGGACTTTGATGACGAGCCGCCTGACGATGACGACTTGGACGACTCGGCTGGGGCGTCGGCGCAGTAGACGATGTCTGTCCGCGTGTGCTCGCACGGCAGAGTGTAGGTGATTTGGTGACACATGGTCTCAAGTCTCGTGAACCCTTTGAGAAACTGTAGATCTCCGTGCTTGCCGGTGTTGGAGAGGTAGACTCGATGCTGACGTGGGGGGGAGTTGTGTTACGACGGTGATAGAACGACCCAAAGGTGCTCTCTGAGAGAATTCGGCCCCTGGTGGTCTGTGGTTGTTGTTTCCTGGGAGCAAGCCCTTAAGTATTGAAAGTGTTTCCGTCCGTTGAGGTTGAGCTGGAGGTCGCGGGGATGTTGTGGAAGGTGGTTGCTCTGATCGTCTGATGCGATAGGATGCCATCCCAAACCACCAGGCCGGGTATCGACGACGACAGGGCGATTTATATGTCGTGGTCATACCGGTCAGCTAGCTGAGACCGCCCGCTGGGTCTCCGCATATAAGCATCTTCAGCTTTCGTCGTGTCATTGCTCGTCAGCGGCTCTCGCTTCCAGCCGGAGTGCGGATGGGATCTCAACAAGTGCCAGGGGTGGTCGATCAATAGATGACGAAGGCACGTCGTCGAGGACCGTCGATGTGCTTCTCGACGGCTCGTGTCATGGGATTGGCCAAGCCGATTTGGAATTCCTTCTTTCCAGCCGGGCCACTGTTGGACATGTCCCGACCGTCTGGGCGTGTGGACTCGATTCGGCACAAAGGAGAAGAGGTTGCGACGGGATATTGGGGCGAGGAAGGGGGGGGGGTGTGGGGCCACGAGGTGATCTTCGCGGGTGACAGACGCCTCAAGGCGAAGGGAAGAGGGGGTCCCACGGAGCCGGATCCGTATGGTTGAGGGTTGTACAGAAGACATTTTGCTGTAGTTGTTCCCATCTGCTTGGGTGGCCCACCTTGCCCTGCCCACCTCCCGAGTTCCCGCCCGTGTGGCCCGTACCGCCTAGCCTCCCAAAATTCCCAATGGCTCTCACAGCCTCATCGAATAGTCCGTGGGAGGACCCCACCCAAGCCGAAGCCACTTGGCAGTGCTGGTGTTGCTCATTGGAATGTCAGGGACCCTGATCTCGTGTGGCACAAACGCGTGCTGTTCAGCTGACCTCCTGCCCTGCTGCACTCCCTTGTAGGACCCTGGCTTGCGAGTTTACTTTTTTCAGCCCACAGGATCTCGCTTACGAGATCTTGCAGCCCGATGCCGAATCGAAAAAGGAATCCTTCCGATCCCAACAGAGATCGAACAGCCAAGCACATGTGCCTAATATCTCTCCCATAGATCTCCAGCCCGCAGATGTGGGCCTTTTTCTTTTCCGCAACAAAAATTAAGAGAAAAAACAAAAACACAAAGATGGCAACCCACAGAGAAAAGAAAAAGGCTCCACCACTGACTGCCTCGTGTGTGCTTTGCTTCTGGCCCCGGCCCGACTCGCTGCTGTTGCCCCAATCGTACAGCAGCCCCGAGAATAGCCCAAGTGATGCCTCGATACCCGGTAGAGCCGAAAGAAGAAGAAAAAAAAAGGAAAAGGAAAAGGTCCGCCCCAAAGAGGATTCGATACGTCACCGGCCGGTTCCAGCTCCTCCCGCGCCAGGCCCGGCGGCCACATCCGGCTCGCACCCCAGGCAGCACTTGTGATAGCAGAGCGAGTCTGGGCTCTTCTTCATCGGGTGGTAGCAGACCGGGTAGGTGTTGCCGCCCAAGCCGCACCGGCAGCAGACCCAGAGCCCGTTCAGCTCCTCCAGCCGGCACGCGCCCCGGCTGCACTTCGGGCTGGCCAGGCACCCGCCACTGGCGCACGGGTTGTTGAAGTCGATGCCCAGGCTGCCGCTCTGCTCGTCAAAGTAGGACGTGTCCGGGCAGGCGGACCACGTCTGGAAGGTCTCGTCGAGCGTGGCGGCCGGGCAGAAGACATAGTGTATGACAAACTCGATGTCCCTCGTGCACGGGGCACTGTGGTGGTGATGGAGGTAGTAGTAGATGCACATGGCCGCCGTGTGCCCCGGGCAGAGCTGGTGCGACGACTGGGACTGAAGTACTCCAAGCGGGGGGTAATTGTTGATGCCCAGGCGGGGATCGCAGCCGCTTCTGTGGCGCCGTCGAGGTCTCAATCGGAAACCTTGGAGCCCCTGAAGGTCTCGACCTCGAAGCCTCTCGAATGGCGCGTCGACGCGGGGTTGGAGGCGGGCGGACGGGTGTGTGTGTGTGTGTGTGGCTGAGGCACTCTGGCGTGGTGCTCTGACGACTATGGCGAGTGAGGCACAAGCTGACCAAGGTGATGCTAGACACTGGTAGGACCGTGAGAGCGGCTGCTTCCGAGGACCTGCATCAAGTCAACGTCTGTTCACACGCATACATGGGCAAGAAGGGGACGCACCTAGCCGAGACAGGGGAGCTTGCAGGATGGTGGGCCAGTGCAGCTGTCAGATTGAGCAACGGCTGCAGGAGAAGGATATCTGGTGTGGGAGAAGAGGCTAGGCTGATATTATATATCTTTCCGTCTGGTGACTAGTCTGCCCCAGTGTTGGAGGTGGGATGATCCGGATGGGAGATCAGGAGAGGGCGTGTGCCTGGGCTTGATCCTTTGCTGCGCGAGGCTTTCGGACGAATATATCCTGGGGCAAAAGTCAGCCGGTCTCCCTGTGATCTCGAGCATTGCGTGCCCACAGACTTAGCTCTTCCTTGACGGCAGTGATTTCGCGTCCGACTTGCTTATTCTTGCGACGTTGTCGACTCCCTGCTGGGCACAAAAATGCCATGCGCATGGCTTGGGCGGAGAGACTCGGTAACTATTTATACGAGAGCCCTTCCAACGAGACCATGTCGAAGATCATTTGTATAAGGCCGCCAGAGCATGAGCAAATCCCGTTTTGCCGGTAGACAAAAAGCCCCCCCTCATCCCGCGGGCCTTATTTCGTGGTAGCCATGTGCTTGTGTAGTGCACACTACAACGCCCTCCCGCCACCCTCCCATCCCATCGGTACCAAACTTTTGCATCTACTCGCAACATTGCAGAGCCGGGCTGCAATAATTGGCCGCCACTGTCCAACCAGAATGCCACTGTGGCCTTCTACACGTGGCTTTCTCGTGGTTTGTTGTCCGTTGCGGAACGGTGGGAGGAGGGCGAACTCGTGGGATTCTGATGTCCGAACTTCAACATGAGACATCTGGGAGCCACAGGATGTGAGACACCACGAGATACTCGGGGCCTCAGATGTGCCCTAAAGATAGCTATTCCAGATGTCCCTGAATTGCTAGATCCAGAGGCAGAATGTAAGCCCCCCTCAAAAGTCCGCTCCCGATCTGAACACGAGGCCCCTGTCAGTCAGGTCGGCAAGATGGAGAGAGAAGGAGAAGGAGAGGAAGAGGGATATAGACCTGCGGCAGATCGCGGGTCGCTTCTGGTTAGAGTGCCTGGGTAGTACGTGATAATGCTGTACCGCCGGGACCTGAAAGGAGGAGGGCTGAACACGCGATGTGGCTTGTGCCATGTAGGCGCCAGGCGCCTCCAATCCCACATATCTGCCGCACCTAGAATCATCCGAGTGGTTTGCAGCCCACCGAGTGTGTGAGTGTGTGTGCCTCGTTGAGCTTCCAGGCGTATTTCAAATCCACGATGGCAGGCATTGTTTGTTGATAGCTTGACAAAATCACACGGTTTCTAGACGACTGTCCCGAAAACGCTCGGAAGAAGTAGGAAGGCCGAACTATGTCGTCACAAAATGTCAGAAAAAGCAAAAAAGAGGCACGTCTCCTGACCCACTGGGTATCCAGCGGACTTCGGCGCCAGGCACTGGACGGCCCTGTGGGCACTTGACCATATCTATTCATATGCAAATCATTGCCCAGCGGACCTTGACGGCGCCAAACCGGTCCCCGGTGACTTTTCCCTGATGCTGTTTCTCAATATGCGCGCTGCATGCCTGTCAAAGCGAGGGCTGTCCTTTTGCTTTCCACCCTCGGGAGGATGTGACAGGTCATCCTGTCAACCAGGTAGTGCGAAATGTGCCGTGTGACAAGGGCATCTTTCACGAACACGACGCCGGCGGTTGTGCGACGGGTCAAAAGCCACCCAACGCCTGTCGCCTTGCGACCTTCGAGAACGCACTTGCGCACGCCTCGTAAGCTTCTCGAAGCCGCGCGGCACCTTCTGCGGTCTCAGAGAAGGCTCTTCCGTCCGGTGTCGTTCAGGCCCTTGTCGCGGATACCGGCGGGGACAGCTGCGAGCCGCGAACCCGTCCTGCAGTCCCGGGTACCGATGCCATGGGTCCGATTCGATCCTAATCTCGCTGAACGCAGTATCCTGCATATTGGAACGGAGAAGTAACGGTCAATGCATAATTGACAGGTGTAAGACAGGGGTTGCCCAACTGACAGATGAAGTGTGTGTGTGCGTATCAAACCTCTACCAGAGGAGATGGACACCAAGCGCGTCTGGTTTGGGAGGAGGGGTTGGTAAAGCAGATACCCGAGCAACCACTCCTTAGCAGAAGCTGAGGCAAAGAGTAAGGACTTGGGCCTAGATCCTGGGGCCCCAGAAGTCGCACAAACACTTTGTTCGGCCGAGATGGGTCCAGAGGAGACGTCACCGTGCAGTGGACCCCTGAGATGCGGTTACACGCGCAATCTCCAGATCACATTGCATTCCAAATCGAGTCCACACCGGCCTTGGGTATTGGGAAATCAGACCTATTTCGGCAAACACTGTCTAACAATATCGAGGTGCCGTTGAGAGGGCCCTTGGCGGGAATAGGAACGTGATTCGATAAGATACGGCATGGGATATATCCGAGGCTGCCACATGCGCCGGCATGTCTTGATTGATAGACACAAAAGCCGCCAAGCGTTCGAACTCACATCTCCACAACAATCAACCTGCGGACTTGACGCAGGAAGGACCTAGTGGGATTTCGGAGGAGCCCGGTCCAAGGACGCTGGTGTATCGAGCAGAGGCACAGTGAAGCGTGCCACTGGGATCGTTGACTCCGTGTGATCAGCCACATTGTACCACGCCAACTATCGATAACCTCTCAATGGCATCGGATGGCGTGTGACGCCCTACCTAGGTAGGGGTCTAGACCGAGGTGCATACTGCAGTGCACACTGCAGCACCTCATCTCACACAATGCGATCAGAGACCAAGACTCCGGGGAACTTAGTCCGCGTGCGCGTCCTGTTTAGGCCCAGCGCCAATGCATGTGCCGTGGTTGCTTTTCTGCCGCTTTTTCCTTTTCCGCTCTCCAGCTACCAACCGCGCTCCCCTATTCCGGCCACTCACGGCTCTTGCATAAGTACGGTGTATCGTGTTCGGAACGTTGTGAGACACCCTGGGTCCGAAAGCTTGTCTCTGACGGGTCCAATCTCTGCAGGTAGATGGGGTATTGTCTGGCTCGTAAGGGGGATGTCTCAGCGCAAGGTCCTCCCCCAACACGACCTTATGATATACGAGAACCCCGGGAGCCATGGCAGGATCGGTTATTGTCTGGCAATTCCTCCGAATCTCCTATCGCCCGCCCAACCAAGATCCCGCAGAGCCGACTGCATGTTGCAGCTGGGCTTGAGGTTGAGGTCCGACCGAGCTGTGAAGTTAAACTCGGCCCCACAGCCTCGACAACCGTGTAAGATGATTGGTTTCGTCCTCGACCGCACCACCCGGTAGCACTACCCAACCTCACCTGACCGAGCACACCCTCCAACGCTCAGCGTTAGTCTGCTGCCAGAACCCCCCAGACGACATTAGCGCAGGCACTGGGAATAAGCGGCCCCATTAGGCGAGTTGCGGGCTGCAAAGGACCCAGGGGAAAATCATATCATAATGCCCCTGTTGCATTATCTTGCAGGAACGAATTTCTTTCCAAGGGCGCCACCGCCTGAAGGGAACCACGGGAGCCGTAGAGAGATGCCTGGACGATCCCACGGTGGCAGCTTCGGCATGCATCCCGCCAAGCCATCATCCAGAAAAGCAGGCCTCTCTTGGTCGGTTCAGCTTCGTGGACCATCGGCGCCTGTCTTTCTCGTGACGACCCCGACTGTGCGGCTTTCCCCCCCGTCTCAGGTTGACAGATGCAGCCGAGCGGCGGATCGACGGCGGTGAGCCAAAAGACGAGCACCCCAAGAGACGGGGACGGACAGGGATCATCGCTGTCACACTACTTGGGGCACCTTTAGACTTGCTTTTTCCACGACCATAGTCCGCAAGCCACAGGACCAAATTAGACTAATCATCGCCCCCAGCCTCACCCACCGTGCAGTGCCGAGTGGACCAACGTGCAGGACGGAAAACTTGAATACGGCTTGCGCAAAGAACAGCAATTCCCATTCGAATGAGCTGGATACATTCCATTCAATATACAGATCTTGGCGAGAAAGGGCGAACCCATAGTCTGAGGCGCCCGGATCCCACCGACGACGGGAGACGCGCCCCCGGAGGCACTTGAGCTGCGGGCGAGAAGCCGCCACGACAGTCGGTTCAACAACAATTATTCCTGGCCAGGTCGGCCCCACATTCCGAGGTGATACTGGAATCTGAGGCTGACACGTCGGGTCTTGACACGACACATATCAGGGCCGGCCGAGTCCTTCGGTAGTGGGTGCGTTCAAGCATAGTCAAGCCTCTTCACGGTGGCTTGCCAGCAGGGCTTGTCTAGCCAGACCCATGACCACGCCCTTCGGCAGGGCGGTCTGCAAGCCGGGGCGTTCCGAGGCGCTGGCACTCTGATGGCAAATGTGGGACGGTCATAATCTCATTTTGCTTCGGCTCCTGCGGCATGCTCACAGATGGTGAGGCACATGCTTGTCCCCTCTGTTTTCCGGTCGGACAGGCTCGCGAAACAATACCTGTCTCGTCAATCTCTTCTCGAAATGTTGACGCCCCATGAGCATGTGCAGCGAGTGCTGAGGTGCCATGCAACGCATATTGAATTGATTCGCCAGAGCAAATTGAACGCGCCTTGCTAACGCCAAGCCCAAAGTCCATGTGGTATTTATGATGACAGAAAGAGCAAAAAAGATGTGCCGCCCAATCTGCGTGGAGCACAACAGCGTTCGAAGTGTTGGCCAATGACTGACTGTCTATAGAAAAGTAGTGTCCTCGAGGTTTGTCCGCCGATGTTTGACCGCAATGGATCCTACCCCTAGGCCTTGGGCATAGCGGGCACACAGATCGCACTGCCAGGTCGCAACGACTCACAACTTAGCCCCTCATTGGCTGCCTTTAGCTTTTCGACG
Source organism: Diaporthe sp. P3_1W (assembly GCA_037177825.1). Taxonomy (NCBI): domain Eukaryota; kingdom Fungi; phylum Ascomycota; class Sordariomycetes; order Diaporthales; family Diaporthaceae; genus Diaporthe; species Diaporthe sp. P3_1W. The sequence continues at coordinate 5,383,889 of JBAFXB010000004.1, read as the reverse complement.
TCGATGCCGTGCATGTTGGCGATACTCCAGCACGTCTCGCCGCGCTGGATCTGGTGACCGTGGCTGCCGGGCCCGCAGTGCGCCATGTGCTCAGACTTAGCCATCCAGCCGAGGAACCAGAAGATGCCCATCAGGAACAGTGCCAGGATGAAGAAGAAGTTCAGCAGGGGCATCAGTTCGGCGCGCCAGTGCCTCTTCATCGAGTCTTCGTCGGCCCATCTCTGACTCAGGTTATTGCGTGCGGTCGCGTGGTCGAGGAAGGGCTGTGCTGCCTCGGCCTCGTCGTAGGGCGGTGGGGCGTCGGCGTCGCCGGCTTCAACGTCAATATTCTCGAGGTTTGACGGGGGCTTGGGGGCGTCGGCGACCTTGGTGAGATGCCCGTAGCGCGAGCCCGGTGGGCCCTCCCAGAGGCTGCCGTCTGCGTCGCGGAAGGTGTAGACCTGGGTGTCGGCGTCATAGCCAACGCGGAGCATGCCTTCGGGGAGGCGCTCCTCGTCGGTGTCGAGTTCTGTGTATCGGGAGGGCATTGTGGGCTGGCCTGGTCTACGGATGTGTCTTTGCTGTCTGTGCTCTGATCGATGCGCGGTTGAAGGCGGGACGTGATTTGAGACTTGGTCTGTTTGTGGTGATGTTGAGATGGAGGTTGGAAGGTTGTCAGATGAGGGAACCAAGGAGGCGATGGGTGGAGGATAAAGGAGGTCAGCCCGACGTGACGTGACGTTAGGTTGGGGGTGGTGGAGCGTTTCAGTTGGGGTCTGCGCCACTGGCCGACCGACCGACTGCTGCCGCTGCCAGGTGGACAGGCATGACGGGTCCGTTGATTAGTGGGCATTTGGATTATGCAAGAAACTCATTCCAAAATGACTGGATGTGTATTCATCAGGCCTACGTGTAAAGCAGGCAATCTATTGTTCACGATACCTGGCAGTCTATGCTTGCCTTGCCTTTACGTCATTGCTGATTGGCTCCTTCCACCCCGTAATCTGCAACCGTGATGTGGACGGCGGACGGTCGGGTCTGTTCAATTACCGGCGCTGCATCATCCACCGTTTTGTTTTACATTACTGGCCGTCCACACAGCGAGACACGGTCCACAGAGCCACTGATGGACGATTGATGGTTGATAGGTCAGATGTGTGCCCAAGCAACTCCTGTGCGCTGATGTTATGTGCCCAGGTAATTTAATGGACGGTTAGTTAGGCTGTGCTTGAGCTTGGATAACTTTGACCTCCGTAATAACTTTCATAAGCTGCCGGTGGTGGAGGCGGGCTCGGCGGGGTGTGCTGCCAATTGGCTAGTGCGAGGAGGGTATGATTATTGCTGTGGGAATAAATTTGTTCACGTCTGTGTTTCGGTTCAGAATTATTGGCTTGCATCTCTTTAAGTTTGTCTCATTTCCATCCTCAGTTTCTCACACCCCATGGTTCACTGAGCTCGTACCATGAACTGAGGGGCTGGCAAGTCCAAGCCCGCCTTCTATCCGTGCCGCCCGTCCCGAGCAGTTACGAAGCTAACATTGTTTCACTCTACCCCCACGTGCTTCTGTTAGAGTCAGCACACCACCGACGTGATGGGGATGGGTTCCTGCCTGACCTGCCGTCATCTCTTGACAGACATGTCTGTCACATGGAGAAGGTGCCTCTCTGTCGCCTGCACTGCCCGCCTGCCTGGGCCAGTAATGGGGTGGCCCCTTCCAGTCTGACCCCAGATGACAAGGTGACAGTGGTTTCTGAAACGGATGCTGTTTTCTACGCTGCATGTGTTGACCAGATATGAGCTGTCGCTCCTTCCTTCCTATGACGGTCACCGTAGGACAGGGATCAGAGCTGCAGGCCTGACGTGTGCCTTTTTGCTCTGTCTTGCTGGGCTCTGTTTTCCCCTGGCAGTGAGCTTGGGCTGGGCTGATCTGGCCCAAGATACATTCATCTTCATTCACAGTACCTAGACAACGTGGTAGGACAGACAGAAGAGAGACTGCGTCTTGGGCACCAACCTATCTACCAGGCACAGTTCCTGGCTTGGATGTGGTGAAGTCAGGCTTTCAGGTCACACATACATCACGTTGCTGCTGCTGCTGGGTGCCGCTACCGCTGCCCCGCCCACCTGCCTCAAAATTCGGACTCTGACATCTTATCGCCTCAGTCCGTTTTCTTCCACCACCGCTAGGTAAGCAAAAGGCAGCGACGGAAGCCTCCAGGGACCTTGAAAGCAGCGGAGAGTACAGAGGTCACGGTCGAGGTTAAAGGTCAAGAAATAAGGGTCGAGTTGCACATCTCATAAGGCTGGATAGGTCCCTGGGCAAGGATTCAACTGCCGACTTCGCCGTTGCCTCTGTCTTCGTCTTTCCTGCTCCCCACCACCACGCCAAACGCGCCCACCACGAGCAGCCACAGGCAGAAGCAGACCGCCCAAGATGCTGGGCGATAGGGAAATCGACGCCGCTGTTAACCAGCTGGCCGCCTACCGCAAGGACAACACTCTAAACGACATCCTGGCCCGCTATGAGACCCTCCTGGACGACTACAAACGCCTCAAGAGCGACTACGAGGAGGAGCGCGAGGCGAGAGAGCGCTGGAAGCAGCAGGCCCGTGGTCAAGAGCGCAACCCCTTCGTGCTGGTCCTTGTCGACGCCGACGGCTACGTGTTCGATGATGACTGTAATCTCAATCCCACCTAATGACCGACCGCACCCACGACTCCCCAGTTTGCTAACCTTTGTGTCCAGTGATTGTTGCCGGCCAAGACGGCGGCGCTCGGGCTGCTAAGCTTCTCAACGACACCATCAAGGCCAGCCAGAGGAGGAAGGGGCTGGAGGCCTGCGAGACAATGGTCCGCGTCTATGCCAATGTCGCCGGCCTGTCCAAAGCCCTCGCCAAGGCTAACCTCCTGGGCGCCGACAAACGCTCGCTGGCCCCCTTCATTGCAAATTTCAACAGGTCCTATGGTCTGACCGATTTCGTCGACGCCGGAGAGTTCAAGGAGAACGCCGACTTCAAGCTTCGCGAGATGCTCAGGCTCTATGCCGAGAACGCGCAATGTAAACATATCTATTTCGCCGCCTGCCACGACGCCGGCTACGTCTCGCAGCTTACCGCCTACCGGGGCCACAGCGACCGCTTCACCCTCATCAGAACCTCCGGCCTCCATTTTCACGACGAGTTCACAAAGCTTGGCCTGGGCATCGAAGAGTTGCCCGGTGTCTTCCGCCCAACGGGCTCCGCAATGGATGCCCTGTATCCCAAGCCCTTGTTAGGGAAGCCTAATACAGCTCCGCTTCCGCCCAGGAGCCAGCCCACAGAGTCAAGAGACATATGCGCCTTCTACTCGGTCGGCAGGTGCAAGTACGGCGAGAATTGCAAGAATCTGCATGTTGGCCCTGCGTCCTCGCCTCTTGCTCTCCGACCTTCCAAGCTGAGCCGGTCTTCCTGGCGAAATGGAAGTGAAACTTACGATACCTCCGATTATCCCACACCAGCTAAAACCCATGTCGCTTCCAACCGAAGCTACCTACAGCAGTCCGACCTCTTCGCCCAACTTCCGAAGAGAGATGAGATCCCAGACGGTCAAGTTGCCGTCAACGTTTCCCAGCAGCGCCTAGACGCTCACATCCCCGTCCCAACCCCCGAGTCTGAGAACCGCCTCAAACTCAGGTCCTCGATGCAGCGGCTCTGCAATTCTAAACATCTAACCGGTTCTTGTGCCAACCCGCACTGCGATTACGACCACGCCCCGCTCGACGAGGACCTCATCCCCACCCTCGAGTGGCTCGCCAGGTCTCTGCCCTGTCCCCGACGCGACAAGTGCCGTAACGCGGCTTGCACCTCCGGCCATCTCTGCCAGAAGCCGGACTGCAAGCTTCGAGGCGGAAAGGGCTTCTGCAGGTTCCCCTGGTCCTTGCACTATGATGACCTCGCCGTTGACCGTTATGTGTCTGCTATTTCGAACCGCCAGTCCGTTTCACAACCCGAACGGTCTGCCGCGCCTTCACCATCCGATCACGCAACCGAAAACGGAAACCGATACGAGTGCGCAGATGAAGAGGAGGAAGAGGACATCTCCAGCCCTAATGGCGGTATATCAGTAGGCGCATTGTGAGACTCTCGCATCGAACGCATCGGGTAGAAGGACAGTCAAATTTTATGTCCAAATGAGTTAGGCCCAGGCTGCGTGTCGGATAATCCTCCATGGGTTATCATTTGATCAAGAGTCATACCATCTGGACCGACAGCCATCTAGAGAGAAACCTCTGGATGGATACCAAGATATCTTGAAAGGGCAACTACTATCTTGTAGTCTTAAAAGGAGTGTTGATTTGACAACGATGGGGGGGGGGGAGACATTGTAAAAGGGCAGGAGTAAGGCTCAGGCGCTTGACATGATGCAAGAAGCTCAAAGACGAAGAAGGAAGACCTGATGGAAGCATAGTGACTGACACTGGGGCTCGGTCTCCTGAGTGGAAAATGTTTAGGTTCCGTCAGGACGAGTGTGGTTGTCGAAACTCGAGTCGCCCTTGGGATGAAATTGCTTTCGCATATAATGAAAATGGACTACGTGGCAGGGAGTTGTCTCATTATTATCACTAAAAAGAAAAAGAAGAAGCACGGGTTGCGGGGGTTACTGGAGGGTTTCTCTTAAAAAGCTAAGTGCACACCGAGTGATCTTCTTGGCCAAGTGGCTCAAGTTTGTTTGTCTACGAACACTTGGGCAGGATGATGAGGCGGCACAAGAGACCTCGGTGATGTGATCCGTTATAAAGATAACGCAGTTCTCAGATTGAATTATGACTGCTATCTGTTCTGGTCGTTCCGTTTTGTGGTTCCCATCGAGACTCGGCCGATGGCCTCTGCGGCTGTTCAATGATGGCGCCGCCTGCTTCTTCTAAATGTACACACTGCAAGTGGCATATGTGCCATGAGCATCGCTTATCACCAGTCCTCAATTTTCGCGAGTCACACTGCTCGATGCGGCAGATTCGCAGAATCAGCGCCACCATGTCGCCATCATTTCTCAAACCGGTGCTCCACAACCGCCAACGCTCTCCCCGAATTGTCCCCAACCGCAAGACCTTGTAGATAGAGTGCCGTGATCTTGAAGAGTTCCTCCTTCTTCTCGTCCACTTCAGATTGGGACATACTGATCAGACTGGCACATCCCAAACCCTGTTACCATCCAGTGTTCCAGATGATCCAAGTCAACACTGTCATCCTTGACCGAGTAGACCGGGCCGTCAACGAGAACGTCATATGGGTCGTCTTCAGGTTCCTGCACTCGTGTTTTCATGCACAGCTTTCGGTATCTCCTCAGCTCTCTCACAGCTGTTTGGATATCGCTCCCCATATCAAACGTAACACTGTACTCATCCTCGTCAATGGAGTCCCGATTTACGGTTCCCCAGTCTCTTAGGATCATATCTGTGTACTTTTCATCGCGGATTGTTGAAAAAATTATTTTCAGTTGCTGGAAATGGGGGAAAAACTCCAGAATGTAATGTTTCCTGTCGTGATTTCCTCTGAACGCGAATGAAATGGCGAGTGGCTGACGAAGCTTTCGGGGGATATTCAGGGGATAGCTTCCGTTGTAACCCGCTTGGTACCACACAGTCCAGGCTTGTCGTTCGTCAATTGCGACACGCTTTACGTGCTCAAGACCATGTAGATGTGCAAGCGCCCATTGGTGTTGATCTAGATCCCATGTCTCGTCGAAGCCGAGGACGTCGAGGTCGGGGTTCCACCAAGTTCCAGTCTCGTGACTCTTGTCGAGTTGGCCGAAAATGAATGAGCCGTGTTGGAGAGCAACGTTGCGAGACTCCCTGCAGATGGTGAGAACATTCGGAATTTTCAACCACTTCGAAGAGTAGGCCAAATTTCTGATATCCCAGACCCTGAAGTGCCATTTGCCTTGGCACCCCTTGATCTTGGAGGCGCCGTTGCCAGGGCGAATGGTCAGATCCGGACCATACCACGCCCGCGCCTGCAGAAGTCGTTTTCCTGGAAGGAGCAGCTCCCAGATCATGAGGCGGAGCTCAGGGGGTAGGCTAAACAGCTTTTGCTGGCTTTGGATCACTGCACCCTGGGCGGCGAAGAGGTTCGATCCACCGGAACCTTGGCTAGTGTCAGACGGGACCGAGCCGTCGAGATGGTGGTCGATGTAGACTACAGTCAGGCTGGGACGGTCGGTGATTTTTCCCGCCTCATCATCCGTGGGCTTAGCGGTCGGCTTGTCTAGGTTGTGGTCGATGTAGACGATGGTCAGGTTGTGATCGGTCTTGGTCTTGGGTCCAGCATCGGGGCTGATTTCGATGTCGCCGTCGCCGTCGCCGTCGCTTCCCTTGGTGATCGAAGACATGGTCGACTAGTCGCTTGACCTGATTGATATTGACCTAAAACAATGGGTGTGGCAAGCCAACGCTGAAAATTTGCTGGTGCCGGGGATTGTTGGGAAAAAGTTGATCACTTGAGGCTAAGATATGCGGAGCCAAAACTGTGCAACGGATTCTGCGAGGCTGATGGTCAATGATGAGTGCAAACGAAACATTCGAAAAGTGGGGAGTGGGTTTGGAAAGGAGCTATAAGCAAAGCAAGTTGTTTCTGCCTGGAGGTGTCAGTACTTGCCTTTGGCTGTGTTGCGAAACTTGCAAGACGGTGTGCTCTTGCAAGCTCCGTGGGTCCTCCGTTGCAGGTGGGAGTTGGTGAGTTGAACTGGATGGGATTGACAGACTGGAGTAGATAATCAGTCTGGATGTCTGTCCGAGTGCTAGAGGTCTGGTGGCTTTGTTGTCCTGCTTGTGCTGCCTCTGTTTGCTCGAGGTGGTTAGTGGTTGGAAGCCTCAGTGTCAAATTAGGAGGTTAATTGTAGGTGACTGCATTTCACCAGAGATGCCTAGTGGTCCCCGCGACTCTGTGTCGCTCTCAAGCTGAATGGATTTGCTGGAAAACCGTTGTTTGCAAAAGGGTTGATTGCAAGTCTAGGCTTGGAAACAAGGTGTGCGCTCCTAGGTGCTGGTCAAGGTGCAGAATGTATCTTGTTTCTCTTTACATCTCTCCATGCTCAAGACAATGGAAGCTTGCAGGCCTTGCTCACAAGTGTGAAATACAAAACCTTGACAATGACTGATATCAACCGTCCTTCATTCTCTGCAGGAATATTTTAACGGTTATTCTGCTGAGATGTCTCAGTTGGAACGGTTCTCTGAAGCCGTGGTGTGGAAAACGAAAAGTGAATATCTAATTACGTTGGGGCATACTGGCTACCACTCTAATTCAAAGCCATGCTAAAGTCCCTTCTCATCAGCTCGGGAAACTACTCCATCTGTGGGCTTCCAAAGTCTATCTGTTGTCTTCATCGACTTCAGGAAGCACACTTGCTTGCAACTCTAGCAGCTTTAGCTCTAGGTTATCTCCTCAACTTCCTCGCCAACGTCTCCTGCGTTGTGGAATTCCCCCCAAAATAACGAACAAAGTTCAAAAGAGGGGAGGGTCGGCCGGATCCATGTCTACGAAAAACCTGAGAAGAGAAGCACCCACTTGCACATACTCATTGCCCTCACACGATGCCACTTCGCGGAACAAAGGTCCAGGCTTGTCCTCTGTTACCACCATAAAGTTGTCCATTTTAGTGACGTATCGATCGGGCCAGGTTCGCTGCAGGTGCTTGCTTCGCGACCACAGAATCGCTATTCGGGCCAGCTTTCGCTTGACTTGGTCCAAATCGTCATTGAGGAAGTCGAATTCGACTCGAAGATGCGGAAAGTCATCATTGTCGAGTCCTTGCGGTGGCAGTTGCGACAATCTTGTAAAGAGTACTGCGAGCTTGTCGGGCTGGATTCCATTGAAAAGAAAGAAATTGAAATAGGGTGGGTCTTCTGGGTACCACAGTCTGAATCCTACGGGTTGGACGCCGATATGAGTGTGGATGTTGCTGGGGTCGTATACTGGGACGTCGCATGGGTAAATGGGATGGTAAGACATCCACCGCGCCAAATCCTGATCAATGACAACGTTCTTGACCTTTTCCAAGCCCCTCAGTCCCTCCAAGGCACACCATTCAAAGCGCAGATCCCACCTGTGGGTGAACAGGAGGATGTCAACTTTGGGATTCCACCACAGTCCTCGTTCTGCCGGGCCTTTGCCGAAGATGAAGTCTCCAATACCCAACATGAAGTCGCGCGTCTCCCGGCAGACCTGGGTGAGGCTAGGCTGTTGAACCAGCTGACGGGGAAAAAAGATGACCCAGCTGCCCGTTTCCTGATCGAATCTTCCGCCCAACTGTACGGTCTTGCTGTCGGGGATCGCATCCTCCCAGACGAGTTGTCGTATCTCGAAAGGTAGGTCGGAGATGCTGGGGGTGGCCATCGCGAGCTAGATGTTCATGGATTGTTGGAAGATGTTGCGGGCCGCGGTGGTTGTGCACTGTATTCTATCGCCAGGTGATTCTGTGCTGATGAGCCCTGAGAATGGGTGACGAGATTGTGAAGAAAGTGGACAGTTATTTACACAACGAGAAAAGATGCGTGAAGGTGGTCGGACTCCGGCTGTCAGTTGCAGCTGCAATCCGAGACCAATTTGTCGTAGGAAGGAGCAATTAAGCTTGCTCACAGGTGACTTGCCCCTGCGTTCCGTATGACTCGATAACCGTTTGGGAGTTTGACTGTTTTCCCAAATCGTTTGCGCTCTAACTGACGCCTATCTCTTGGTACTCCCATGCGCAAGACTGCAAGTGAAGTCCAGCCTTCTAGATCACTCGATCCATGTGCAATTAGGAGCTAGGACATCAACACCACAAGTAATGAAGCTGACACAGAAGCTTGACCTCCTGAATCTGAAGTGAACCAATCTGAGCAAAAATGACCGTTGATTTTGCTCCGCATTGGGTACCGCAGCACCAGTCTCAGTGAAGCAAAACATCGTGGCGTATCACTTTTCCAGCCCACTTCAAGGGTTGGCTTTGCGTCGCACGCCAACTTTCTGCGTTGACCAGCAACTGCAACAACATTCCTCCTCTCAACCAAAAACCGCTTTGAAGCGCTCCCCCGCAAGAAGAGAAATAAGACACCATCAAGCAACATGAGCGCCACAGTTGGCGATTCAGGCAAAGCCGTTGCCTTGCAGCAGGTACGTAGCTCACCCTGGACTCACTGTGGCTCTAGTCAACCTGTCACTAACGCTGACCTCGAATTCAAGATGCAAAACACACTCAGCCCGACAAGCCTCTTCCGTCTGCCGCCCGAGCTGCGCCTCATGGTCTGGAAGCTCCTGTTACCCGGCCGCAGAGTCCTCAAGGCGAGAAGCTTCGGTGCCGGTCTGGACCCGCGTCGCAGGGACGACCGCCGCTTCGTCTTCGGTTTCGACTCCAAAGTCTCGCAGCCCATCCTCTCCCAGATCTGTGCAGAATCTCGACAGTGCCTGCTGGATTTTGGACATGGACAGTTCATCTTTGGGCTGAAAGGCGAGACCGGGCTCTGGTGGGGCCCTGAGGACATTCTGCTCTTCGACCAGGACTGGTGCCTTGGATGGTCCACGCCCTCTCTTGAGGGGCTGAAGGGACTCGACCGTGTCAAGAACATCGCGCTCGCCTCCGTCCAAGCCCTTGACATCTACTACGAATACACACTTCCCGAGGCCGACGAGACCAACGAGGATGGCAGTGACGACAGCGACCAAGAAAATGACCAGGAGGACGAGGATGCGGCCGCAGATAGCGATGCCGAACCTACCGCTGCTGAGCCTCTTCAACCGCAGCGCATTACACTCGGGTACTGGAATTGCCCCAACAAGCCTCACTTCCTCGAGTACTTTTCGGCTCTGAACGAGCTGACGGTCGTCTTCGAGCGAACCATGAGGGCCATTTCCGGCGACTGTGGACGCAACCACCAGATGACCGCAGTAAGAGGCCAGCCAATCACTCAGTTTCTTGACAGTGCTTGTCCCTATGATCATGTCACGTTTGCTCGTGATAGCCCCAGCATGGATGAGGCCGTCGAAGAGATGTCGAAGTTCAGAAGGCTCTGGGAGCGGATCGCGGACATACACCGCTGGCCGCACTGCGATTACATTGGCACATTCGATGGCGCGCGCGTTTTGTACGACTATTGCATCGACAGGTCACGCACTGAGTCTCCCGACGCGCCTTGGGTTGTCACTGCCTTCGACATGATGGACAATGAAGAGTGGGCTATTTGAAAAAAAGACGGGCCTTGTGAGGACAGGCATTTGGTAGCTTCGAAAGGCTAGCAGAGCTCATAAGGAATTTGGGAGCTATCCGGTTCCATTTTTGGGAAAGGTCTTTCAAAGACCACCGTTCGACAGAACCTTGACATGGGACTTCTCAGCTCGTAATTTCAGAGGAACGAGACACCGACGCACCGACACAGCGATAGTGGTTGCCAAACGAAATTAAGAAGGTCATTATCATCTTCAGGATGAGTGTAGGCGCTGGTCGATAATTGCAGCTCGGAATTCATCTCTCTGCAACCACATGGAGCAATATCACCAATCATACGGAGTGAAAAGGAAAGAATAAGAAGGAGGGCGAGGCAGGGACAGGCAGATAACAGCCGTACGCTGAAATAATAAAATGATAGAATGTGTACCAACTTGTCGCCGCCGGGACATGACATGATATTCGTACGGTCACGTCTCAGACTGTGTGATTCGCACAGCAATATATATGGACGTGACATGTTCTTTATTCGGAGATCCGCGCATATATAATGTCCTGAATCGACTCGCTCCCACTTTCGAGGATCGAGATGACAGATTTTCGGCTGAGGTTACCGTTGTTGGCGCGGGAGTGTCGGGCCTGTGTGCAGGCTACGAGCTCAAGAATTCCGGGTTCGAAGTGACCATTCTGGAAGTCTCTTTCAGAGTCGGCGTCCGGGTCACGACGTTTGGAGAACCCTCATTTTGCTCTGGACTTCATAGAGAGCAAGGTGCGATGAGAATTCCAGCCAGCGACTTCTTGCTCCGCAATTACACCAAGGAGTTTGGTCTCGAGAGCAGCTTTCCGGATTCGAGATTGAGAACAAGTTCATCTACATCTCCGGATAAGTCACTGGAAAGAGCTCTGACCGAGAACAGGTAGACATCGATGGTATCAAAAGAGCCTACTAGAAGACAAAGGATGGTTATGAAAGGTACTCACTGCGGTCACATCTGACAGAAGTGGCTGGATGGAGCGAGGATGCCATCAACCTTATGACATGAGCAATGCCCACGTTTTCTTCGAGAACGACTTTATCAAGTCTTCTCAGGGCTTTTTACTCTCCAGAAACAAAGGGGTAAATCAGGCTCAAATGCAACAGATCTAAAGCGGCATGGACGTTGTGCCGAACGCGTTCATTCCCGAAGCCCGGAAAGAAGGTGAGGGGAAGTCAAGCCTGCACAATACATTAGCACCACTTGAACTGACTGATTTCAGCTTCCTTGATTGACAACATCAATTTTGATTTGCGTGCCCGGCAAACATGTATTGGAGAGAAGAATAAGCCAGCATTTCCGGGAAAGTCACCCGTGGGCGCCACCTACGGGATATCTGCAACCGGTTGCAGAAAGACCATCCTCGAACTACATCATTTTCGCTTTTCGTATACGTCACAGCAGTCGATGGCCAAAAGCCTTGTTTTTCCTCCAAGCAGCAAATGGCCGACCGCGACGTCCGCTACGTCGAGGTGAACAAGATCCTCTCCAGTACAGGACGAGATGGTGGGCGTAGGTCTTCAGCGGCGCCGGACTGGGCCGTGATGGCGGGCTTGTAAGCAAAATACCCATCCGCTACACCATGGTCCCCAAGACGGACGGCAACGAGGAGTTCGCCCACTCCCACCGCAATGTCATCATGGCGTCCTACACCCTCAAGTAGCATCATTGTATCTTTGTTGAAAAGACGCCAAATTCCCTAGTCCGTATTCCCTTTGTATTGAGTCTTTCAAAAATCAGAATATTCTATAACCACCCGAATCGGAAGCACCTCGGCAGTATCTTCTGGTGACAGCAACCTGTGAGGCTCGCCCGGGCAAATGTCCAGGCTGCTCAGTGAGTGCTCTCGTTCGCTCCCATGTGCTCTGGCCAAGCGGAAAGCTCATAAATGGGTGAGACATCCATATTGGGTGGGTGATCTGTCCTTGGTACGCGTATTATCCGCTGCGATCCGAACGTTGGTTGGACTCCCAGGCTAAACGACAAAGGATACGGAGATATGAGCTGGCATGAACGGTGACTTGGCAGCCGACCAGTTTCACGACCTGACATGAGGTAACAACTTTCTGGTTAAATGTGCAGCATGCGACAGGCTGAATCGTGAATGTTCTCCGTTGGTCGAGACGATGAGAATTGACATTGCTGCCGATGGATGGAGTCAAAAGGTCAGGTCAGAGCACTTTCAAGCTACCTAGGTACCTGCGTCGGTAGACGAGGGGCCCCTGTCCAAAATGCGGGCCGTAAAGGCTTGTCCATGGCGTAGGACCACAAGTACCGAAGTACCGAAGCGCCCAAGCAGCCACATGCAACTGGCCTGTGAATCACTTCCTCTTCAAGCGCAGCAGATCCACTCGACGTTGGCTCGTCCCTGTTTCGAATAGAACTGTGCCGTACGGGTGATCACCACCAGGCTAATTCACCTATGGCCTTCTCCTATTCTTCACTACCTTCTTTTCTTGTCAACGGCGCGGATGGGCGTGACACAGGAGAGCAGTCCACGAAACTGCACGTCGTGCGACCCGGCTCACAGCAAGCAGCAGTCCCTCGGTCCACCGCATCGCATCTGCTAGATTGACTACCTGATCTCTAGGTAGTAGTGTATAACAGCCGCAGCTTCAGCTGCTCTCCGACCCACGAGCCCACCACAGCCCGCGTTGGGCATGCGCCTACTCTCCCCGCGCGTGGCCGCGGGTCGGCTGTCGAAGCATCCCGTCTTCATCGCCCTGGCCTTGGTGGCGCTAATCATCTTCCGAACATTCCTTCCCTCGTCCGGGTCCGGCCCTCCCTCGAGATACTTCTCCGCCCTCCACAGCATCAGATTCGTACCGTCCGCCTTCAATTGGACGTCAGCCGAACTCTTTTTCCCGCCGAAGACTCCTCTCACCCCCTTGCCTACGGGCACTCCGAAGACGTTCCCCCACGTACAATACAATTTCGGCTCAAAAGGCGGTGCTGAAAAGAACAAAGTTGCCGAGGGGCGCAGAAAAGCCGTCAAGGATGCCTTCGTCCGCTCCTGGTCCGCGTACGCGAAGCAGGCATGGCTTTGGGACGAACTCGAGCCCGTGTCAGGCGGCGGCAAGAATACATTTGGCGGTTGGGGGGCTACCCTCGTCGACAGCCTTGACACCCTCTGGATAATGGGCCTCTTCGATGAGTTCCACGACGCTGCCAAAGCTGCCGCCCAGCTCGACTGGGCCAACACCACCGACAAAAGCGCAAACCTGTTTGAGACTACAATACGCCATCTGGGGGGCCTGCTTAGCGCCTACGACCTGAGCGGGACACCCGCGCTACTGGAAAAGGCGAAAGAGCTTGGTGACATGCTCTACATGGGCTTCGATACTCCCAACCGTCTGCCAGGCTTCTGGCTCAACTATGAGGACGCCCGCAATGGCCGCCAGGTTGCTGGGACACATGACCCAAGCGCGTCTCCGTCGTCTCTGGCACTCGAATTTACAAGACTAGCCCAGCTAACCGGAGACGATAAATACTACGACGCTGTCGACCGTGTGCGCGCATTCCTCGTCCGCACCCAAGACGAGTCCCAGCTCCCTGGCATGTGGCCTACAGCGCTCAACTTCCAGCACGAAGAAGTTTTGTCCGACAACAGCTTCACTCTCGGCGCCCTGGCTGACAGCCTGTACGAGTACCTTCCCAAGATGTTCATCCTCACCGGAGGGCTGGAGCCTTCCTATGAGCAGATGTATCGCAAGTCCATGGATGTGGTCGTAAAGCACATCTTATTCAGGCCGATGCTCCCAGACCAGGACGATATACTGTTTGCAGGGAACGCGCATGTGAGGCAAGACGGCGTTGCACTGGACCCCGAGGGCCAGCACCTAGCTTGTTTCGTCGGCGGTATGTTCCTGCTCGGGGGCAGGACATTCGGCATCGAACCTCACATCCGCATTGGCGAGCGCGTCACGCGCGGATGCACTTGGGGCTACGACGCATTTCCGACGGGTCTCCTACCGGAACTGTTTGGCCTCCTCCCGTGCCCGTCGCTGGCGCCCTGTGATTGGGACGAAGAGCAGTGGTCCAAACAAGGCAACACAAATCTCAACAAGGGTTTTAAGCACGCACGGGATCCTCGCTATATTTTGCGGCCCGAGGCGATCGAAAGTGTTTTCATACTCTACCGGGTCACCGGGCAGGAGGAGATCAGGGACATCGCGTGGACCATGTTCCAAAGCATCATGCGCGCCACCGAGACTCCTTTGGCAAACTCTGCTATCAGGGATGTCACTGTCACGGGGCCAACGGACAAAATGAACTCAATGGAGGTATGTGCTTCTTTTTGCTTGACATTTCTGACTTGATCCCTAACATACGCTTGCAGAGCTTCTGGACGGCCGAGACCTTGAAGTACTTTTACCTGATCTTCTCCCCGCCAGACGTCATCAGTCTAGACGAGTACGTCTTCAACACCGAGGCTCACCCTCTCAGACGGCCTCGGTCGAGGCCTTGAACGACGGCACTCGGAAGCATATGGGACGATAATTGTATAAATGCTATATAAACAACATATCAGGCCATTTGTGGTGGGCCTATCTTAAAAACTTTGAGTATACCATCTCATACTCCAGCTAATGCCCTTCTCACCTGCCCATCCCGCTCCGGGGCCAGGGCATCCTCCGGTAGATGGACCATCTCTATCAAGTGACGGACAGGCCCGAATCCTAGTCTGTCACACGCAGACTCAGCGAGTCGTGTGGCTGAGATGATGGGCACAGCATTTCGTCGGCTTCCCGAGTAAGGTCGTCTAAACTGGCCGTTACTGGTGTTGTTGCAGGACAGACAGCGAAGACAGTGCCGATTCGACATCAAGCATAATCACATCGGCATCATCAGGCTGGTTCAGGACCTCTTGCTGGGTAGCAGTCACGATCTGTGATGCAGATCCTGCCGTCTGATCTTTTGGTCTGTCGTTGAGCCTGTTGCCGAGGCAGCCTGGCTTTTCGAGTACTTCGTCAGAGACCTCATCCTCGAACCGCACCTTCTTCTTAAGTGACCCGGGAATCGAGCGCGAGGAGGCGCTGTTTTGGAGAATCCCAGACGGTCCTGTGGTGATGTTGAGAGGAGCAATGCTAGATCTTTCAACATCCGCACTCTTCCGGCGCTCCTTTGCCTCGGCCATTGCATCCTGTGAAGACTTCCTTGCATCCATGTTCAAGCTGCCTCGATCCTGGTGTCTGGAGGGTTCCTCCCAGTTACCGTGTTGACGAACCCTTCTCCCTCGTCGCGAGGATGATTCGGTCTCAGCGTGTTTGTCTGCATCGTCTTCCCTCCCCGTCGTGCCAGGCGTCCTCTCATGGGCCCTAGTGCCCTTGTCCGCCTGCCTCATGACCCTCAGCCTTGGTCGCTTATGTAGTGGTTCCTTCGCCTCCGCCTCGTCGTCGTAACCGCTCAAGTGTCTCTTCTGCCCAGGTTTCGACTGCAGCTCTACGGAGAAGGTCGGGTTTCTGGTATGTCGCGCTGCCCTTCGGCGGGCTTCCGGAACCAGGCTATTGGAGTAGCTGGCATTGGCATCGGCATCTTCAAGTCCAGGATACGTGGTGGATTCTTCCGGGGGTGTGGTCTGCTGTGGCATGTTCTGTGCGCAGATTTGTGCGGGAGAGCTCATCGCAGGCCGAACTATAAGGCCGTTCCTTCCCAGGTACTTGAGCGCATGCATGGTGTCTTGTCGTTGATATGTGTTTTCAATTATGATCTGAGTGGTGAATCTTGTATCAAGATGGAGGTGTGGGAATGTGATACAATTAATCTGGTGTGTTCCACAGAAGACATTGGGTTAGAGATTTGTGCGGTTGGCCCGGCGTTAAACGTGTCCCTAAGCTGCCCAGAAGGCAGAGTGCCGGCGTATTTGAAGCTAGGAAGGCGCGATTGTAGTAGGGCCGTTGGATCAGAAGCTTCGATCGCGCGTGACGATCTTGCCATCGGTACACATCGGAGGTCCAATATCGCTGGCACGTTCCAAGGTTGTGAGGTTCATGGTCACTCTAATTTCCCGAGTTGATTCCCGTCACACGCGTGCCTAATTTGGGAGCTGTTGTTCCAGGTTTGTATGGTCTGCACAAAAGCTGATACTCAGCCATCCATTTCCAAGGCGTTCTTTCATGGATTTGCGATCATCTTGGGGTTCCTCGAGGCCCAGAGGCCTTTCTGAAGCCATGTTGAACAAAATAAGGGCAAAATCTTTCCACTATCTTGGGAGACCAATCCCCTACATTCCTAGCAACTTCCAACGCTACCACGTGAGCGCCGGTCCCTCAAAATTTCTTCATCCTGTGGAACCACCGAACACATTAGCAGGGAACAACCACTGTGCTGGGTCCTGGTATTTTCTGGACATATTGGGGCATTGCAACTCCACGCACTCTAAACTCCTGGTCTGCTCGATCGCATCTGTAGCAAAGCCACAGCAGGAAGGCCGAGAGGAATATGGGCAGCAGTATGGCAGCGGTCAGCCAGACCGGCTCAATACCACTGCTCTCCGACGTGGTGTCTCTTTTTGATAGTATCAGTGGCATGTTGGCGAGTCTCGCACACGATAGAAAGCGTTGCGTTTCTTCGCGGGTCCGGATAGCGAGAAGTTGAGCTCTGGGTCCACGGGTATCGGTGACTGATGGTAGTTGTGTCTGGCTGATGTTGAATCGTCACGAAGATTGAAGAGCAGTTGAAAGTATGATAAGTCGTGAGCACCGGGAACAAATATGACAGAGCCAGCAAATAAATCTGTCTGTCCTATGGCAATGTTGGAAGGCCAAACTGCAGCAACGTCATGGTATCGAATAATGTCTAACAGGCAATTGGAACCAATGATAGACCGGCTGTGTCTCGTTGACCGAGTTTTGGCTTGTTTGAGAAACTCATTGAAACTTGATGGCTTGAATGTTTCCAAGTTCCCGTGTCCAACACTGGCAGTCTGACCCCTGAGCAAACAGCAAGATGTGAATGAATGCCAAACACGTGCCCACACACCACAGCATGCTCATAAGCGTGATTGGGAAGAGCCCGGGCGTGATACGGCACTGGTGTTTGCACATCAAGTGGTCAGCATCACCGAAAGCCATAAATCACTTTGAGCACCTGGGCATGAGTGATGTTAGACTTCGGGAGATAAAAAAACATATGGTATGACTGCTTCCAATCGAGTTTTCATGTGATTTATGCCTTTTCCTACCTAGGTATGTCATGGGAGGAATCCGCATAACAATGAAAGACACAGTACACCACGGTGAAGTCTCCTACATTACTTGAGTACGGACGTTATTGACTTGGAAAGACCTCATCAATCCCATGTGATTACCCCAAGCTAATGACTGCAAGTGGATGGATTTGTAGTCTTGGTGGTTCATTGATGATGAAGCATAAGGTCCGAATGGTCGGATTAATGTAACTATGTAGCAGGCGACATACTACCTAGGTATGCGAATATCAAAGACCTGTACGAGTACTTGTGGATTTTGTGGAAACAAATTATACTTTTACCAAGTGTGGGTCTTTTGAGTAGGGAGATTTAGTATACATGAATAGAAAATGATCGACACTGAATACATACGTAGGGGATGCTCAGTCTCTATTGACCTCCTCAACGCCGTCCATCGCAATACATAACCCTTGGTCCGCCGTCCGTAGCTCAACAGATCATTCACACTTTTGACTTATTCGTACTGCAATTCAGGATAATCCGGAAGCTTCCAATCTCCAGCAAAATTGTCTGATGAGAAGCGCTCGAAGAGCTTGTCGACGCGAAGGGTGCTGAGGATCTTCACGACAAGCTGGAGAAACCACACGCCCCATTCTGTCTCGGGATATGCGATGGACGGAACACCCCTCGCCAGCTCCTGCGCCCTTTCAACACACGGGCGAAGGACCTTTTCGTAGGATTCAATGGCCTCATCGACTGCCTGCCCAGGGTCTTTGCTGCTCTCGAGGTGCCTGGTAAGCTCGCCACCGAGAACATAGGCGCCGATGAGACCAAGTGAAGTTCCCTTTCCGGTCAAGGGAGAAGGTGTATAGCCCGCATCCCCGACCAGGACAACGCGACCCCGAGACCACTTTTCCATCTTGACCTGGCCGATCTTCTGGAAATAGAAGTCATCCGCCTCCGGGGAGTTGAGCATGCCGTCTATCAGCCTCGGGGTTTCCCAGCCGCCGTCCTTATACAGGTCAGCCCATAGCTGCTTCTGCTTCTTCACGTCGCCGCTCCGCAAGGCGTCCTCCATCGCGTGACCATTCTTTTCGTAATAGCCGAGGTAGACCTGCATGGTCTTCGGGTTGTCGACTCTGGTGGCTATGGCACGACGACCGGGCAAGTGGAAGATCTTGGCCGTCATCGTATCCTGCTTGCCCTTCGGCACGGTGAAGTAGGCGAGGTAGAGGTGCAGGAAGTTGAACGGATCCTTCGCATCAGGGCCCCATGCTTTCCTCCTCGTCCTGGAACTCTGGCCGTCCGCACCAACCACCAAGTCGAAGTCGTCCTCCTTGCCGTCCGAGAACCTGACGCGCACCCCACTGCCCGTCTGTTCGAGGTCCTCGACCGAGTTCCCAAAGACGTATTTGCATTTGTCCTTGGTCAGGTCGTACAAGATGCGCACCAGATCGCCCCGCATGATCTCGAACTCTGACGTGAGGCTCTGCCTGCCCTGGCCGGTCTTGTTGGCCCCAAAGAATGCCTGTCTCCGGCCGTTCTTGTCGACGAACTCGGTGCCTTCCTCCTGGACGACCTTGGCCCTGACAGCCGCCTCGATGCCCATCCTGCGCATGACGGCCACGCCCTCGCCTCGGAGGTCTATCTGTTGGCCCGAAGCACGCAGGTCCGGCGCCCGCTCCACGATGGTGACATCGCAGTCCGCCTTGGAGAGCCAGTGGGCGAGAGCAGGCCCAGTGATGCCCCCTCCGACGATGAGGATCCTAAGCTGCGCCATGATGAATGAGACCTGCTGAGGAGGGTCTGCAACTTTGTAAATTTAGAGCCTATTGGTTTTCTTTGAATGAAGCATCACGATCACTTCCAGCTCCCCAGCTGCACCAAGGGGCAGATGCTCGATATTTATGAGCTTCAGAACACATAAACAGCACCCAATGGGTGTGCTTTCGGCCGATCGGCCGGGCCGCTTACTGGTAAGCGCAGGGTGCTGGATCGGACATCGGAGGAGTATGGCACCGCTACCAATGCCGAGGCCGAGAAGCAACTCAATCTGAAAACCCAAGCTCCAATTGTACGTCACCATTCTGCAACCAGCAAGCTAGGCTGAATGGGTAATAGCAAGCCACGCCATTGTGTCAGTGGCCCAGCGCCGCCGCTGGTCCATGACGCGATCGCATACGAGCAGCGAATTCTGAGGACTACCGCGAGGTCGCCGGTGTCCGGGCTCTCCGGAGGCCGGGCTCGAATCCTGGAACGAGGACGATTTCATCTGGCATATGTCGAAGGCTAAAAGTATCAGACAGTATTGACAATGCGTTGTTACTGTCAATATAGGACTGCCAGCCTGCAAGTAATGCTAGATACCTAGGTAGTTTCCAGCTTCGTGACCTCTGCTCCCGGTCTTCCATACAGGTGCATATCTTGTATTGTGAAAGTACTGCAACATGTAGAATGCCTTGTCAACTTTCTCGATAAATACTATGATGGCAAGTCATTCTGGATAGACGACTATTTCATCATGGCACCATAACTGCCTAAGCAGTTCCAGCTTCGAAAAATGGCGCGTAGACTGCATTCTTCCCCCTTTTGAGTTCAAGCCAAAGATTTTGGTATCAACTTCGATCATTTCTCATTTAATTATGTGATCTCGACTGAGATCCGAGTAATGAAAGCAGTCTCTGCATATTCTGAGTAACAATGTAGACCTGGTTCCTACATCCACAGTCCATTATCTAGTCATGGCGTAAGATCAAGCCTGACGATTACCATGCCTCTTGGAAATGTGCTCGAGAGATTTTCACAAGCGGCAGCCAGAGACCAGAGTTTTAGAACGCCTTTCCAGAACTTGATGTGCTTGCAGAAACCAAGTCTTTATCTTCAGTAAAACATCCCACATGCAAAATAATTCCGTATCTGTTGGTAGCCAACTCAACCGTAGAGTACAGTGGCCAGAAGAGATGATGGGATTGATGAAAGATGATTTGCGTGGTATCTGTTCCTGCAACTTCCGCAGCCATTTTTATCTACTGATATATGTCAATGACCACTCTCTAGCTCTGAACCCTTCCGCAGTGTAGGCACCGTACCTACTGGAGTAGTGAGACCCCACGCGGCCGTGGTCTTGCATGAAATGAACGCGTGTCATTCCAACCTGGGCCACGTCCGGGCTCCTTGGAGAAATCCTCGATGGCGGAATCAAACGCAGCACTAATTTTCTTTCCCAGCCTCCTCCCGATCCCCTTTCCGACGGACAGCTTGTCCACGATAGCTGCGATGAGATGCTCCGCCGCCTCCTTGGTATCCTCGATCTTGGATATCATCGTTGACGTGAGCCCTGCGTGGTCGAATAGCGGCTTCGAGCGGGTGATGGTGCCGAGCGATGACTTGATATCCTTCAGAAGCTCCTTGGTCGCCCTCTTGACCCTTATACATTGTCTCGTAGTCATATCCTTCGGCAGGTTTTTGGCCGTATCGGTGCCTTCTTCGATGGCCTTGATAAGGTTATTGGATGCGGCCAAGATGAAAATTGAGTCAATTATGTCGCCATTCCAGTTTTCAACAACTAAAGCCATTTCCACTGTCTGGTTCTGGACTTCTTTGAGGCGGTCAAGGACAGCAGGTGTGGACTCGACAGTCTCCATAAGGTCGGCGTGAGCGCTGCTTACGCCGATAAGCAGGCTGAGGAGAGCGAGAAAGAAGTTTAATATGAGCATGATGGCCGGAATGGGTGAAGATAGATGAATATTGGTGAAAATAGTCTCGAAGATGCGTGTTAGAAAGGTTCTCGCAGGATAAGAATTTGACCGGGTGGCTCGACCTTTATGGCTCGTTCTCACCAGAAGCAAGCTCTGCTTTACCTAGGGACCAGTGGTATGCCGCAAGTGGCCATGTTTTGAGGGTTATATGTCAACACGATGCAGATTCGCCGCGCCGGCCCATACTAGCATGAACCAGGCGGACGATACGGCTTTTGGCTCCTGGCTAATGAGAGAAACTTCCGCTGTCAGTGGGTGTTAGCCGAGCAAGCCTATTCACAAGGCGCGCATGGAATACGTACGCTTTCTCTGGCTACAAGTCACAGCGCCACATGTGATACGAGAAACCAGTCAAATTGATTGGACCGTAGTATATTGACGGAAGACTGTATTCTCTAGAATTTGCTCCTCTCAGCATCCGATTCAAACGCTACGCCTAGGCAGTGTTCTGCGACGTGACGCTCATCAGGAAGACAATCCAAGGGAATGACACACAGCATGGATGATTTGCACGGAGAAAACGCTCCTTTTCAGTGAGTCACTTTGCGTTGGGCCTTAGATGTGCCGACATCGCCACTTTTGCCATGGAGATAGATACATGATAATACATGAGCACTAAAGTAGCCCCAGGACTAATGAAGGGCGATATCTCGCGCTCGATTATGGCTCGGCTCAGGGAGTACGTGGTCTCGTTTTTGATCTGTACACATATGCCTCTTAAGCAGTATGCATCAGTCCCTTCATACAGTGATAAACGCTTAAACACGCTCAGGGAGTACGACGACCTATACTGCACTGCTTCTATCATGATCAGGTTGATACAGGAGAGTGAGAGCATTGTTTATGCGGGAGAGCAAGGCAGCATCGAATCCAAGATTCGTTCGGGCATGTTGCTGGAGCTTGGTAGGGGTTTTTCGGTCAAGGCGTCTACTTTCCAAGCTACGATATTTCCTAGGCACAATGCCAATGTCGCACTCATCCGTTCCCGAGAGCCGGAGAGACATTTATCATAGCCACATGTATAGGCCCTGGCGGATGGATAATGGTAGCTGGTCCATGTCCCGCACACGCAGGACCCTAGAAGCCAATCCAACTTGGGCCATCTTGTAGTCGTAGTGCGCTGATCTAGTGGGAACACATGGTGGCTTGCATTGGAACGAAGATGCACAGGAATCATCGGCACCAATCACGATAGGGGCACGCGGCGGCAAGTGCCAAGCAGCTGTCAGTCAAACTGTCAAGGGGAGCTCCCTGGGTAGCGGTCGATCCACTCACTCCTGACATGCAAGCACCTGCCTGCCAGCCTTCGCCCTGTGAACCAGAGAAGAGGAAGGAGAATGGAAGGAGGAAGAAGACGAGACAGCATAAACTGGCAGGGAAGGGGGCAGGAGGCAAGGACAGGCTCCAAGGTTGACCCCACTTCGCCCAGAGATAAGCTCCCAGGCCGCTAAGCCGAAAGCGGCTGTAGTCATTCGACGACGGGCAACCAACGACAGCCCGCTGCTTCTTTTTTGATGATGGCGTCTTGCTCCATACCACGTCGTCCGGCAGCATTGTCGAGCCATGCAGAGGGCCCTTGCTCGACAACACAGCAGGCCAATACATGCCCATGGCTAGGTCAACGTCCCAGACCGGGCCAATCCGTTCCTGCATCCCCGTTGAATGCCACCTCAGATGCATTGCGCCTTCCCCCCGGTACCAACAGACTGGTTCTGCCTGTTCACCACCAATGGGGAGGCTTGGGCCAGAGTCTTCCTCTTCGTGGAGATCATGTCTTTGTGTGTACAGTCATATCGGCCTGTCACCGGCTCAATATCAAATGCCCAGTGCCGCGTCTGGTGTGGCGCGATCCTTGAACCTTCAAGGTGTCTCCCAACCCGCGTACGCTCATTGTGGTTGGTCAGTCGGCCGCGAGATAACGAAGGATTCCCGGGACGACCCCCGGCTCTGTGCTGGCGGTCTAATTTCAACGACGACAAACAGAAACAGCAAGAGCAACAGCATCACAAGACGCTGCCCAGCCTGCTCTCTTGAGGGGTTCTGCCACTCAACAGTCCAGCTCGGCTAGGGCGAGACCCAGGTAGCATCAAGCCTCCGATCCCATACCCCAATGGCGGATGCTGATTGACGGTCGTTTATAGCTGATCCAGAGACATGCCCGCCTCCTCCACACTGCTGGGCTGTCTGTCAGCTTACGCAAAGTACTGTATGCGATGCGACGCGAAGCGATCCAGCCCCATGTTGTACTGCATTCTGATCCAGCCTATCGACGGCCGGTTGGACGGCATAACCACCGGGATCTCCCAGCAGCAGCTCCTCAGCTTGCTACAGTATTCACCCCCCGTGCGACTCGTATAACTCCCTGTCCCATGCCGGCCTCAATGGTCAATTTCCGGCTGTCCTGCCTGTTGGTACAAATGTCTGCAGCAGTACCCATGTCTCACTCAACCAGCTTCCTAGTCCGGCCCGCTCCAAGTACTCACTTCAGCCGCCGGTCCTAGTCCTCTGCATGCTGCTGTTTCGGAAGCATGCCATTAATCTCGACCTGGACTCTCGCGCCGTGTCTGCCTCATCCCGAGCAGAACAGCAAGTGTACCGCTTGCAACTGGCCTATGTTGCCCACCAAACATCCGCATACCCGGCTCACTTGTCTTGTGCGTCCTGACTGCCTGATAAGCCAGCTGGCCTTGGATGAATCGGGCATGTGGGCCGCTTCACCATTCCCACTCTGATCCGACTTGTCGGATCCTCATTCGCAACATCATTCGCAGAACTGCTGCATGCCAGGCCTCGTAGGGTCCGCCACATGCAAGTTCGCCATTCACCACCACGCGGCTCGAACTCACCCATGGAGGAGGGACCCGCCTCTTATCTCTCCTTAGCCGTCTGGCCGAGTGCCTGGATGCTCGCTTCTCGAGGTGAGGCTCCACCCCGGGCTGGCTGGCTTGCTTGGAACAGGCCAAGCCTCCATGTGGCGTCTCCTTCTCATTGGACACCTGCTTTCCTGATATCTCTGCCCCAGGGTCCATCAAGGATCCGGATGGTATGCGCTTGCAAAAGGCAACCCATCCTGGAAATTGCCTTGCGCAAAGTGTACATCCCATCGGATGTGCCAAGGCTGCCTGGCTGCATGCGTCTTTGCCAGGGCTAAGCTGAGACCAATATCTCACTTCCTATTTATCTACCTGCACACCCACTCCTGCGGTCTTCCCCAGGGCACGGTCTGATCCTTTTTTTCCTCTGTTCGTTTGCTGCTTTTCTTGTTAAAGCCTGCAGTGTTTCTTTTTCTGCCTGTCATTCCCACTTGTGACAGACAGAAAAGTAGTCACAACCTTACGCAGCACACTCAACCACACTCAAGGACGCGACCATGTCGGCTGGACCTCTGGAAGAATACACCGGCATCGCCGGTGTTGCCGACGAGGGCGGCGACTCGCTGACGGCCGACCTGAATGTTTACTATTCAGTACGTTGTATTCTCGGCTCGCTTCTCCAGGCATCGTCCACAGTCTGAGCGTCGAATCTAACGAGCTCTCTTTGAACAGTCAGGCGACTTCGCCTGGATCCTCACATCTTCCGCCCTCGTCCTGCTCATGGTCCCTGGCGTGGGCTTCTTCTACAGCGGTCTTGCCCGCCGGAAGTCTGCACTCGCCTTGATATGGCTCTCCTTGATGAGCATAGCGGTCGTGGGGTTTCAGTGGTTCTTTTGGGGCTACAGTCTGGCCTTCAGCCACACAGGGAGCGCCTTCATCGGGGACCTGTCCAACTTCGGCCTCATGAAAGTCCTGGGCCAGCCCAGCGTGGGAAGCACCAAGATCCCCGACTTGCTCTTCTGCCTGTACCAGGGCATGTTCGCCGCGATTACGTATGTCGGACCTTGAGGCACCCGAGAACTCTCTCCGCGGCATTATGAGACTGACAAATCTGATCAACAGCCCCGCCCTCGCCATTGGTGCCGCAGCCGATCGCGGCCGGATGCTCCCTTGTCTCGTATTCATCTTCATCTGGGCAACCATCGTATATGACCCCATAGCTTACTGGACTTGGAACGCCAACGGCTGGTCCTTCAAGCTTGGCGGTCTCGACTTCGCCGGCGGCACACCTGTGCATATCTCCTCCGGGGCTGCTGCTCTTGCCTATTCCCTGATGCTGGGCAGGCGTACTGGATACGACAAGACCCACGGTCTTCCGTACCGCCCACACAACGTCACCCACGTCGTCCTTGGTACCGTCTTCCTATGGGTCGGCTGGTTCGGCTTCAACGGTGGTAGTGCTCTCGGTGCCAACCTGCGTGCCGTTATGGCCTGTATTGTGACCCATATCGCGGCTTGCGTCGGTGGCTTCACCTGGTGTCTCATGGACTACCGCCTGGAGAGGAAGTGGAGCACTGTTGGCTTCTGCAGTGGTGTCATTGCCGGTCTTGTCGCTATCACACCGGCCTCCGGTTTCGTGCCAGCCTGGGCGGCTGTCATCTACGGGGTTGTCGGCGGTATTTCCTGTAACTTGGCCACCAAGATCAAGTTCTGGCTTGGGATCGACGACGCGCTCGATATTTTCGCCGAGCACGCGGTTGGTGGCATTGTTGGAAACCTCCTGACCGGCCTTTTTGCTGCGTAAGTTCCCATCGTTGACTGCCTTGTTGAGCTTGCTGCAGGTGGCTAACTCCTCATCACAGCAACTATATTGCTCACCTTGATGGGTTCTCCGAGATCGACGGTGGCTGGCTCAACCACAACTACATCCAGCTGGCCTACCAGCTCGCCGACTGCGTTGCTGGGTTCTCGTGGTCTTTCGTCGTCACCTGCATCATCCTATTTGTGATGAACCTGATCCCCGGCCTCAGCCTGCGCGCCTCGGTCGAGGAAGAGGAACTGGGGCTCGACGATGGCCAGCTTGGCGAGTTCGCCTACGATTATGTCGAGCTGAGCCGCACGATGAACGACGTGCTCGGAGGCTCTACCGGAGGGCATGCTTCCAGCCGAGGAAGTCTCAAGAATGCACCAGTCACTCCTCCCGCCGTCAAGACCGAACTCTCTGAGAAGATGGTATAAAAGGCAAAAGAGAACTCAAGAGTCAATTGTGGCGGTGCCTCAAAAAAAGGAGGAGCGAAAGAGTTTGCCATGGGAGATTTGTCAGTCCACTTGACAAATACCACATTCGTGATACCAATCTTTTATCTGTATCTATTCTTGTTGTAATCAAAATGTCGTGCCTTGGACATGGTCTGAGGCATCTGTAGCTAGCTCTAGCCACTGACACTCGTTTCATACTGAGTTTGTCGACAAAATCAAAGCGTCGAGCTACTCACATCCCAGTCTTCCGGTGAGACTGTTGTACTGGTGTGTGAACTGCTTCCGACTCCCGCCCACTACAAAGGCATCGGCATCACTCGCCACCATCGCCTCTGTGCTTCTCCGCATACGCCATGCGCCAGACGAACGCGCCAGCCAAAGGGTTAATCATCACAGCATATTGAGTCTGGCTACTACTCATTGATCGGTTCTTGACCATCACGAGCAGGTCCTCTGGCGTCATGTTCCTGTCCCTTCCCTCACCACAGTGCCAATAGGGGTCATGGCCTTCCAGGTCGAGTTCTCGAGCGTTCCTGCGCCGCCGTGTGGCCATCAGGCCTTCTCGCACAGCCATGATGCCCCGTTTCCGCTTCACCGAGCCATTGATGGTCCATTCCATTTGCTTCATGCCCTGAGATGAGGCGGGGGACAGAAATGAGCTTCGATCACGGCGAGGCCTTCGGTTGAGACTCACGCTCAACCCGCGCCTCACACCCGTCAAGACGCCCACGTAGCCGAAATACGTCAGGGTCCTCGCCACAACGGGATCGCCTTCAGAGGTGACGAAGTCGAGCTCAATTATGATCCTGCGGAGCTTTGCACCGCTCCAGTCGAGCGTGCGGAAGTAAAATATGCGTGAGGTGCCGGCACCGGCGGGTGTGCCCTCTGGGCAGTCGAGCGAGCTGTCGCCCTCGTTATTTACCGGCGTGGTCACACGTGCTCCGCCGCTTGTGCATCCCATGAGCATATCGACGAACACGTTGAACGTGACGAGAAGGGCGCGGGGGATGCCGGTGGCCCGGGAAATCCCCCTGAGATCAGCGTCCTCCTCATCTGAGTGCAGTCGTTTCATGACCAGGTGAACCGGGATCTTCAGGATGGCAGCAATTGCGGACCCGGTGAGGTCGTCTAGGATAGAGTTGAAGAGTTTGGGCAGGTCTAGATGCCGCTCAATGAATGATGCGGCCTGGTCGTAGCGGTGCTTCGGGGGCAGAGATAGGTTGATGTTCAGCCTCGGCGGGTTGAATGGGCGTTTCTTTCTGCCCGGTCCCGTAACTCTGTCTGCTACGGCCCAGGAATCAATGATCTCTCTATTTCTCCATGAGGCGGCCATCAAGACAGCCACGGGTACGGTGGATGCGTTATGTGGATACTAGGCTCGACATTTGGGCTCTGGACTTCTTCTGAAGACGCTTCCTACTCCTGGAACGTTTTGTATCTGGTCGGTTCTGCGGATATTAATTGAAATTTGGTCTAGGAGGTGGATGTAGGGTATCGATGCCAGTCAACGGATGTACATACCACTGAGCAGCCGTGGCTGAGGTATCACAGGTACACCAAGTTACGACGTCATCTCTGAAGTGCTCAACATGGTCTAACTACCTGCTGGTGGTTACAAGTGGACAGGTCTCGTCCATGAGGGCGGACTTGAGAGCAGTAACAATGGTATGTGTAATGGTTTGTTGTTGTCCTAAGTGCTTTCCGGGGTATGAATCAAGACATGATCTACTTGAACATACAAGATTTGTCAAATTCCTATTGAGCTGAGACGGGAGATTCTCGAACTATTCGGATATCATAGTCTATTACGCAGTGTTCTGCATGCTCACGCTTTGTATTTTCCGAGCCCCTTGAAAACATCTGATATATAATTCACTGTACCTCAATTTCACAGTCCGGGACGACTCTATAGTTACAGTGTCAGCTTTATTCTACCACGCGACCTTTGATCATGTCACATTAAATCTTACACTTGTACTTTCAATCGCTCCTGCCGACGTTGCACGACGTTCCGTAGTTATACATAGGTGAACCTCGCATGAGTGCTATAAAGCGGTCTTGGTCTTCTGTCAAGTTGAACACTTATACAGAAGTAGGTTTTCTGGGGATCAATGAGTCCAATCGGATTGCATATTGTGGTCGAAAGTCAATTTGGGCTGCGGTTCCCATGAAAGCATGCTATACACACATGAGTTACAGAGTTGGGTTGAACCTTCCAATACAATCTTTGATCAGTGATAATTTGCAGCCCAGTTCCGCTCCCCGGCACCCCAAGCAGCGTTTCAGTACCACGCTGATCTCTCGCACTCCACCCATTTCGATATGCATAACGATTGAGAGATCGACATGTAGATCCCTGGTTGCATTGCAGTACATGTGGATAAAGGGCCATTTTTATGTGTTACCTGATCAAATAGTGGCCTGAACTGAGCCTTGCTTGAGTCTTGGTAGGTTCTGCGGCTGCCAATGTTGTCTGTAACTCCCACGACGGTCCAGTACCTAAATCAAGCCAGCCTTGGCCAGCGCAGATCACGGCTGCTCCCGATCGAAGATCCTTGTATTAGCTTAAAGTGTACCAACACAAGGTTCTCCCCATTAAAGTGCTGAGATAAGTTTTGCCGGAAAGTCTAATCTTCTTAAAGTGATCGACTACAGCAGATATTGAATGATCGTTGCCGCAAAGTACCGAGCCAGGACCACCATTTCTCAGGGACTGTAACTTCGCAGCGGGCAGGCGTGTGGTCGTGTCTGACATGAATGATATGCTGAAATATAGCCCTAGTTACCTACCTACACCATCAGCCTAGTTCCTCTGTTTCGGGAGTACGCTGAGTAGGTATGTTTGGTAATCACCGGCGACATGGAACATTATGGCGATAAGCTCCACCCCTGGCTCGCGAAGTCGTTATTTTCTGTGCTGCCGATTGGGCGTAATGAATTCGACCATCTCCTTAAGCATTATCTAAGTATAAATTATTCCGAGTGACTGTGTAAAGCCTGCCCGAATGACTAATAAATTCATGTCTAGACGCTCATTAATACTCATGTGCGTGGTGCCAGGCGCATGCGTACAAGCTGAGTGTCCACATTTCGACTATGGGCACACTGTGATAAAGTCCAACACCGATCGCATCCCCTTTCTTGGCATACTAATTGTTGCCCCTGTCACAGGAACCTCAAAGTGGTAATACTGACAAGGCCCTAGAGTCCTTAGTTCTGTGGGATGCGGACATTATCCGGGCCCAAACAGAGCCAAGACTGGGCGGAAACCCTCCGCCAACGAGGGTCCATTTGCCCGGAACCGACCTTCGGCTACACCTTTAGAGCAACCTCCTGAGCCGAATGAGCCGGGCTGCGGTTGGGGAACTGGATGATACTGGTGACAGGAGCTATGCCAACGGACCTCAAATTTCACAAAAGACCGGCACACGGTGCGACAATACGTGAGATGAGAGAAGTGGCTTTCCCGGAGCAGGTGGTTGCTGACTTCACAATGAGTACGAGGCCAGACCACTGCACAAGCGCCAATTATGCATGACTGATATCGCAGATACAACCGCCAATGTATAACTTGTCAGAAGACGGGGCTTTATTGGGCTGTACAGGTGGCTGAGTTTCTGTCAGAAAAGGACTGCAGTAGCGCAACGGCCCAGAAAGCTCGGGGGGACGAGAACGTATGTATGCTTTTAAGTAGTGGGTATTCCAAGGAGTAAGGGGTCTATATAAAACAATAGACTGTCGACGTTCCCGTCAGATCTGTCTATCCAAGCAGGAAGGAACCCTCTCAAGTGGCCGATTCCTGATACTTCGTAACCACGGTTGAGGAGCTTGGAAATGTCTGCTCTGGAACGACCACGGTCTTGACAGGAACGGGGGCCCTTTCGAGTAAATAGAGTGCTGTACTTCCCAGGCTGCCGGGTGATGCAAACATCAGATGAATTTAGAACTCGAAGCTACCCCTGAGGCGACCCGGCTGTCCTTTCTGTCGGTGACCCCTTTACCCCATCACCGTAAACCGTATCTGGTCATCTCGACCTTGGTGATCCACCTGGTTGAGTTGCCCCTCGACTCTCAGGGACAACGCAAGCAGTGGCTCTATCTGCAACTCTGGCGTGAAAGTTGGCAAGATCTTGGCCCAGAAGCATAAAGGTCTATGGGGACCGAGGCGGGTTTAATGTTTCTTTCCGAGCTGATCGATTCGACAATGACATTGTTTCGGGGTCTTGGCATTGCCCTTAATTCCCTGAGGCGGTGATACGAGGGTTATCCCTGAAACCCTGCTCCGAGGCAACATGTCCCTTTATGGAAAGAAGAATCCAGGCTCGAGCCAGGCCGGAACCGAGGCACAGACCAGGTCTGCTAAAGTTAGAACTTCGAGACGCTGATCTTGAGCCTACCACATGGTATTGCCGCATACAGACGAGAGATTTCCCCGAAGTCTGGAGAAGCTGCTGAGATGGAGAATAACATGTCGTGGCTTCTCCATGTCCGGGCCTTTTTTTTTTTTTCTGTGGCTATGCGCCATGGGCTGCATGTCTATATTGCGATGGTGTGATTGGTTCATGACTGTGAGATGGGTCTCGGCCGATGCTCGAGAGACACGCATCAGGCAAGGTCGACGGAGCAGATGCTGGCAGCCCCTCTGCACATACACAGTACGATGACTCCTTCCTAACATGCTACAGGTGTGCTCACAGCCTCGCCACGACGCCCGCTGCCAGGTGCAAAGTGGGTGCAGGGCACGACAAAAACGGCAAGAGGGCGATTTATTGGAATCGTGAAACGTCAGCAGCCCCCTGTGCTCCCGCAATTGAAGGGCCGTCGGCTGGGGGCGCCTAATGCGAAAGCGCGTCGGGATCGACGATAGGTGGAGAAGGCCCGTTGCGGCTCCTGCCTGTTCGACCAACGGCGTCACGCCGACAGACAGACAGCGGTCCAGGATGTGCTGCAGGGATTGGAACATCTCCGTCTGCCAGTCTGGACCACACAACTCGGCTCGGCCTGCATCTGGTGCTCCTGGCAGTACAGTTGACTACTGCCTGAGCCTGGAGCCTCCTCGGCCAGCCATGTCCACATCAGCTCATTTGCGGCGTCAAGCACTCGATGGTGTTTCGAAACAATCTTCACCACCGACTGCCCCGTATTAGCCGAACCAGCCCCGGAGGGCAGTCTACTCCGTCTTGACGGTGGGCCATGGGCGTCTAGGGCTGCATGTAACGCCAGCTCGAGTGGGCTGGGCTTGTTGACTGGAGTTGACTGGGCTGGGACCACTCCCTGATGCCATGGAAGAAGGCCTTCTCCCCATCGTGATGGCCACAGCCGACCGGGTCCTATAAGGGCGACGAAGCCCCCCAGCTTTCCGGGTACCGTCTCGACTCTGGCATCTTCGTCGACAGTGTCTTCTTTCCACGTTCTTTCTTGCTTCACCCACAAACCCGGCGGGTTGTTCATTCTTTCTATCGGTGCTAGTTCACCCAATTCATTCTTTTTCCAGACCTTCACTCAGCCCTCGATCGGGATTGAAACTGACTCTTCTCGATCCTTTTTGACGTTCACTGATCACTGATCCATCCAACAAGACCAAGACAAGAACCACTCATCCATCATGCGTTTCCAAGCCGCTGGGGCCTTCGCCTCGCTTCTGCTCTTCTCCCGCGTCGCCGTCGGAGCTGCCCTTGCAGAGCGAGCAAACGCCACCCTCCCAATCGAAGATGACGATACTTGCGACCCGGACCTCGAGGAGACTGTGACCGCCACGGTCTTGCCCATTTCTTCTGCGGCAGCGCTCCCTACGCCAACCGGTGTCGCTTCCAACGCTGAAAGCGCTCCTGCTCCCATCGCCAACGGCACGCTGCCCACATCCGCCCAAGAGGAGCTGACCACTCTCACCGTGCTGTCGACCCAGGTTCGAACCGTCATCAGCTGTGCCCCGACGGTCACCAACTGCCCGGCGGACTCTTCATCTCTCTCGAACCTGGCCTCCACAGCCCCCGACCAGGTGTCTACTGTGCTCGTGACCGATGTCGTGCAGCTCGCTACGACAATCTGCCCCGTGACAGCCGCCGAGTCGGTCTCTTCTAGCGTCATTTCCGTTGCTGCCACTGGTGGAATCACCGGTACAACCATCACGCAATCTGCGAGCCTCCCCGGTTCCCTCCCAACTGACGCCCCGAAGCCATCGGGCACTGGGGCCGGTGCTGGTCCTCAGCCGTCCGGAGAGGCCGCCACCTCGTCCGCAATTTCTGCGGATATCCCATCTGAGTCTGCTGCAATTCCACCCGAGTCTGCTGCCGAAATCCCATCCGGCTCTGCTATTCCACCTCAAGAAAGCTCTTCGCCCGAAACAGGTGCCTCCCCAGCACCGCCCGCACCCACAGGGGCCGTTCCTCAGCCTCCTTCCAACAGCACCGGAGTGAGGCCCTTCCCCATTGGCAACTCATCCATCGCTTCCGTTCAGG
Source organism: Diaporthe sp. P3_1W (assembly GCA_037177825.1). Lineage (NCBI taxonomy): Eukaryota > Fungi > Ascomycota > Sordariomycetes > Diaporthales > Diaporthaceae > Diaporthe > Diaporthe sp. P3_1W. The sequence continues at coordinate 5,351,258 of JBAFXB010000004.1, read as the reverse complement.
AGGTGACTTCGACCGTATACGCCACCAACCTGTACACAGTTACATCTTGCGCCGCCAGCATCACCAACTGCCCTGCCGGAAGCTCTGTTGCCACTGAGATCGTCCCTGTGTCGACCACGGTTTTGACAACCACGCTCGCTTCATCTGAGCTCGCTTCCCTCTCATCTGTCGCGGCTATCACAGGTGCCCCTGAGACCACTCCGGCTCCTGGCGGCGAGCAGACTACCCTGACTGTCCAGGTCACACACGTAAGTTGCCACAATAACCCTTTGCTCTTGGTATGTATAGGAGTATCTGCTAATCTGGTGCTTTTCTCCAGCTCCATACCGTCATTTCTTGCGCTCCTACCGTCACAAACTGCCCAGCGGCCACCGCCACCAAGGAGATTTCCGAAGCCATCTCCTCCCACGGAAGCTCTGCCGTTCAGCCAGTTATTGTGACCAGCATTGTCGGTGAAACAACCACTGTGTGCCCCGTTGCCGAGGCCTCTTCCATATCATCTGAAGTTGGTGCCAGCCTGAGCTCTGCTGTGGTGACCACTACTGGTAAGAATACCCCCCGCCAAAGCCTCTCGCCAGCGTACTAATACCCTCTCAAGTCGGCGGCTCCGCCTCATTCTTCATCCCCGGTGCCTCCAGCGTCCAGACTGCTGTTGCATCTCAGGCTACGCCTGTCGTTTCATTCCTCACAGTGAGCCTCGGCAACGGCGTTGAGAGCACTTCCACCAAGATTGTTGAGCAGCCTCAAACCGTCACAAATACCATCCCTCAGGCATCGGCTTCCTCTTCCGTTGAGGCCATCGCTGGGTCATCATCGTCCACCGCTGTCATCGTATCAGTGTCCCCCGTCGTTTCTGTGATCACGATTACCCTGAGCGATGGCTTCGAGAGAACCTCAACCAGCTCTTTGCAAGTCGCTTCAACCATCACCACGGTTGTGGCTGTTCCTACGACCCAGGCCCAAGAAACCCCGGCCCAAGAGACCCCAGCCCAAGAGACGGTTCACACCACGGTTCTCAGCACAAGCATCGTGCAAGTCCCAAGCGTGGTTACCGTCACAGTCTCAGGCATTGCTCAGGAGTCCAGCACCGTCATCGAGTCCACCAGCGTTCACACTTCCATTGTGGAGCCCTCGCCCAGCGCCCCGGCCTCGCAGGTCGTGTCAAACCTTGTTTCCACCATCTACGAGACAGTCACCTCGCAGATCCCCGTCGAGACGATCCTCACCGTCACCCTGGGCGACCAGGTCCTCACATCCACCATCTCGACGGCGGCCGCCGTGCAGACCGCCGAAAACCCCGCCCCGCCCCAGGTCTCAACCGTGTACGTCACCGTGGGCTCCGGCTCCGAGACCAGCATCATGACGAGCACCTTCACGGCCAGCGAGGTCGTCGCCAAGGAGACACAGACCCTGACCCTCACGGGCAGCGCCGGCATCGTGTCTACCTACACCCTGACCATGAGCCAGGCCACCACCGTCACCCAGGAGGCCCCCAAGCCTACCAACCAGGGCAACGTCGCCAGCGCCTGCGTGCCGTCCACCGTCACCCTCGTCAGTGTGTCAACGCTCTGTGCTCGGAGTGGCAATGCTTGTGCTACGGCTACGAACCTGCCCCTGGCCAGGTTCTGAGGGAAGAGAATATGAGAAGTATATTTGGAATATCATGTGGATGGTCTGTTTTGCTGTTGCAAGTAGAGAAGAAAAAAACTGTTCTTTTTCAGCGATTTGGATCACAAGGTACAGTGTCAGGCTCCTTGGTGTTTTTACCGTGGCACTGTCTTCATCCACTGTACATATGTAGTTGAAATAGAACAAATGTTGGAGACCTTTACACACAGTTACGGTTTTTAGTAAGTGAAGTTTGTACGTTGCGCGGTGATGAATGCCTATTCTAAATGTTTTCATTGTCTTCGTTCAACTTCTAAGTTTGTCATGGAAAATGAGATGACCCTGCCCAAGTCCGGCCCAGCAGGCTACTTGCTTCAGGAACCCATTTCAGCCCTTCCGGGGGGAAATCAGCCAAGACAAGGCTTGCGCGTGATGGCCGCTGAGGGCTGACTGACTCCGTCGTAGTTGCTTTGGACTTGACCCAAGATTAAGTCGGCACGACTTCGTCATCAACACCGCTCAGACGAAGCACAGCATCCACCTCTTCGTCATGCAAAAGTCGTGTTCTGGAGGCATAACCCTGGCCGAATTCGCTATCGGGCTCAGGGCCCTGTCGCCACTTTCGTACATGGTCTTGATAACGTCGAAACCAACTGTGACGATCCCCGCTTAGATCGCGCCAAGGGTACACTGTGTGAGACATGAATGCAAAGTCTGCGCGGTGATAATGTCCACCCCAAATCACCTCCCTGTCCTCTTCATCCAGGCTCGTGGGTTTGTCATAGAATATGAGGTGGTCTTGCTTTCCCCAGGCGAGCGACCGGCACCGGTCCAGTTTCTCCAAAACAGCATCTGGTGCAGGCGTTTGCCAACGTTGGAATCCACAATCCACCTAGCGAGTCTCACTTCGTTCCAGGAGTCCGCACACTCGTCGGGGTCGAGCTCGTGGTCGTCATCAGAAAACCGCGGTTTAGGAGGGAAGCGTGACAAGACGCGGCAGGGATCGCGCTCGTTAAAAAAGTCCATGAAGGTCTGGATGTTGACTTTGCGCATCGATACGTCGTCGACGACTGGATTTCGAGCCAAGGAAGCTTGAGACAAGAAAGATGGCATGTTGTCCGAGCGAGGGGCCGTGCGGGAAACGTCGTGGAAGACCGCAATGGATGACTGTGGATCATTCCAGCGGATGCGCAGTGAACGTGCAAAATCAACAGCCGGTGTATCGGTGTCCATCATGGCACGGAAGAGGCGGGACTCCTTCTCGGTTATGGAGAACCAGGGCTGAGACGACAGACGGGTGAGCAGCTCAAGCGCAACCTCGCAATTTGCAAAAAGAACGTGCAAGTCAACATCCACCAGGATCGTCCTGTATCCGTTCTCGGCGCGCGCGGCGCGCGTTGGTCCTTCAGAGGGAACATGCCATTGAAGAACAGTCCAGGCCGGGCAGGAAGGTACGACTTGGTCTCCGCCTCTGTTCCACCAAGCTTGCTTGACCCCAGGGCCTTCATACAGCTGGGCTCCTCTGAGCCCTGCAGACTGTGCACTCTCGCCTGGCTCAAATCGCCAGACGGAGCCGAACATCTTGGTCGCACTGAACCCGAGCAAGGTCATTGCATGAAGGAAATCTTGCTATCGGAGTTCGGCGGGATTTTCCTCTTCTTTTGGAACAAACCAGAGACTATCGTGGAAGACTTGCCATGCTCGCTTGCTGGTGCTGATACTCGGCTTTTCTGGCTGTGTAGTGCCATCCTCATCTCGGTTTGGCCGTGGGTCTTCAATGTTTTCGGGTTTCGGAATTTGCGCCTTCCGCTTCTTCTTTTTAGATTTCTTCTTGAGGCGGTCGAGCCACTTCCGTTGCTGGCGCTTTCTCCTCATGACCAAAACCCAGGTTGATCGCACCGAGACAACCGACCAACGGGGCCATCTTAGCATCTGATCCGGCATCCACCCAATCTTGCGTTCTCTTCAGCTCCTCTCGTCTTGGTCACTGGGATTTCCAGGCATCAAAACAGTCCTCTGAGCAGTGCTTCTTGACGTGCTTGTCAAACTCGTCCCAGAAATTATCGAGCGCCGATTCCGATCTCTGCATAGTTATGTTCCTCGACTTGTTCCGCGGCTTGTCCACCGGATACTGCAACGTGTCCAGAGTATGATTGACGGTATGACCAAGTTTTAAAAAACGTCTCATCGTTCTCAGGGTCAAACAGCTTCTCGAGCTCATCGGCAATCTTGAACCAATCTGCAACAGCGCGTCTTGTGTCCAGCGACTTGATCCCCTGGTCAGCCACAGATATGTGATGAAATATGGCAGGTGCGTAAGCACGGCACTGAACCCAGAGCTCGGCATAGAGTGCCAGATCGGCGATGGACTTGTGAACACTTGAGGGTATGTGTATGCTGGACACGTTTCCATTCTCAACCAATCGCCGCAGCTCGATGATCATGGTGATATCGTCGAGACCCTCCGACCCGCCCTTTTCTCTTTGGCCAACTGCACGAGAGTCCAGCCGAGTTTGTCGTGGGCCAGCTCCAGAAGGAGGTCTTTCGTGAAGTCAATTTGATGCTCGATCTTTCCAGCCGCGCTCTTCGTGGTACGGACGACATAACCTTCCAGGGCCGGTGAAGTTGTGAAGCAGAAATGAAGTGTCGCCAGGAGCATAGGATGCATGAAGCCCTTCAGGAATACCTTCAACTCGCGTATTGCATCTTTCCGCTCTGTTCTGCTTTGACTGTGCCTCTGCACAGTCGAGGTGAGATAGTATCCCACATACACGTTCCTTTGAACGTGGCCACAACGGCTTCGATGTCTGATTTGTCGCGAAATTGGTCTCTGGTACTCGGGCTCATGTATCAAGGCCAATTCTTTTTCCTTGCCTCATGCAACACCGTTGAGTAGTTGTGGTTCCTCTGATCCACAGCATCGAGCCCATTTCCACCTTCTGTCCCTGCCACTCTCCGTGTGCCCTTTACCAATTACATGTTGGTGTGGGATCCACCTCGTCGAAACAAGCGTTGGCACCCTGTGACGGCTGTGATGGCTACGAGGTAGTAGGCTTCTTGCACCTGGCGGCGCCGTGGTCCTTCTCACCGCAGTTGCGGTACTCGACCCTGGTGTAGTCTGTCGGCTTTGGGCATTCCTTGCGGTGGTGGCCAATCTCGTCGCAGTTGTTGCATTTCAGCCTCTTATCGTTGGTGCACTCTGCCTTCATGTGACCGGTCTCATAGCAGTTGTAGCACGTCAGGGGGTCGTGCTTCTTCGACGGCTTCGGACACGCCTTGCTGATGTGGCCAACCTCTCCGCAGTTGAAGCACTTGATGGGATCCTTCTTGGGGCACTCGTTGGCGTAGTGACCCCGATCGCCACAGGACTTGCACTTCATGGCCAAGAAATTAGGGTGTCATCGTCAACAGAGTTGTTCTCGCAACCAGAAGGTCCAGTGTCAGCAGAGGCGTTCCCAAAGTTTTCAACAGTGAGTGCCAGCATCGGTAGAGGTGTTCCATTGTCCAGAGGTGCCAGCAGTGCTAGCATCGGTAGAAGGGCCCCAGTATCCAGAGGTGCCAGCAGTATCAGCATCGGTAGAAGCGTTTCATTGTCCAGAGGCGCCAGCAGTGCTAGCATCGGTAGGGCCCGAGTAATTAGAGTCGCCTGTGTCTGGAGAGGGGGCTTCAAACATGGGTCTGGGAGCGTTGCGCGCACGAGCGTTCATTCTCTGTCGCAGGGTCATCGGCTTCGGGCTGTTCTTGGCTGCTGACGGAGCTTCTGCGGGCTGCTGACCGGGACTGGCCTCCGTGCTCGATGAGACTTCCTTCTTAGACCGTGCTGCCTTGTGTTTGTTCAGCGCAGCGACGGCTGCATCCACCTGCGCCTGTAGCCGATCCCCCTCTTCGTCTATTAGATCAGTGGTGAAAGGCTCTGGAACCTGTGCCGCGTCTTGGGTAGCCTCCTGGGCCTCCTCTGAGGCCCGACGCGCTTGTTCGTGACGAAGTACTTGTGGCTGTTGACTATGTGGACCAACATGTCATCGTTACCGCCAGAAGGGGTAAAGTTGCCAAAATCTTGCTCCCAAAGATGACTGTGAGAAGTTATTTCTGCTTGCCGCCCTGTGGTGGCCACTTCATTCCTCCCAGTCCAAGGACCTTGTTCCTGTGGCGTCTAGTTGCCTCCCGACGTTGACGGGCTGCGTTAATCGACTCGAAGATGGCGGACCGAGGTCGCGCGACGTCCTCCTCGTCATCATGGTGAGACTTGGCCTTCTTGGCGTCGAGTCCACCGGAACCATCATCCTCCGGGTCCATCATCGGAGAAACTTTCGGACGTGTGATCTTGTCTTCATCGTTGGGCCGCGGTCGCACAATCGCTCTACTCGCGCATGACAAAACGTCCAGGTGCGAACTCGAGGGCCGCTGCGACGGTTGGCTTGGTGAGGCGGAAACCGTGTTGCTCGACGCGTGAGCCTGGGTGGACTGAGTGGTGCGGGCAGCGTCAGCTTTGACTTTCTCTTTGACCGGAGAACTGGATGTGTTTGCAGAAGGGGCAAAAGTAGAGTCGCCACGGCCATGAGTCGGTTTGGATACCTCTGTATCAATCGAGTCTCCTCCGGAAGTCTCAGAAGAAATACTAATGGCTTGGGCTTCAGAGGAACCATCTTTGGCTTCTTGGTGCGAGGGGGTTTTGGTGAACTCTCTGGTGCCAACTGTTGTACCCGCTCGGGCCCGCTCGGGCTGTATGTTCAAGTGAGACAAGCTCTTGCTTGATTCGGAGTACGTCTGAAAGCTCGAGGTTGGATGGTCTGGGAACCGAAGCAGTGCCGGTGGTGTGGTAGGGTGGAGGTGCCAATGGCACCTGCTTGGCCTTCTTCCCATCGCATAACTGCGAAAGTCTGCTGGGCGGTGGGTGGGAGCCACGAGGATCGACAAAGTCAAACCCAAGTCCCGACCGATTCATGTGCTCAGCCTCTCTCGATTGCTGTCTTTCGGAGCAGTTGGTGCGTCTCGTCCAATGAGAGTGACATCATGGAGACGTTTTTGGCAAAGAGATCCGACTCCGGACTTCGAATCTCGCTGGCATAAGCATGCAACGCTTTCTGATCCAAATCCTTCAAGGAATGCAAGAGCCTTCTGTGCTTCCACCCGGTTTCTGTTCCGCACGGCATCACGACGTTGAAGTGGGCTTCTCCAAGCCATAAGCGTTCCACCTTTGCCAATCTCGTCTCAGTCATCCTGACGGGGACAGTGGAAACACGAGACACCGGGGTCGTCTTGTCATCCGGTGGTTGAATCACAACGAATGTGTGCGGCTTCTGACCGAGGAACTCCATGTAGTAGTCCAACGCTTGGGCAACGAGGTCCCAGCTGAACGCGCAAATGTACCTGTCGGATCTGACAAGAGGACTCAACTCGCCGTCGTGTATCTGATTGACTGGCTCGTCCCGTATGGCCTGCTTGTAGAAGTAGTACAGATCCAGGATGGTGGTCTGGCAGGAAGATTGCTGAATGGTCAGAGCGGTGGCCAATGCCTGGAACAGAGACCAATTCGCAAGGCCTTGTACTTTGTAGACCCAAAATCCATCGGGGTGATCCAAGGCGAATGTCTTGTCGATGCGGTATTTGTCCCGAAGTCGAGCCTGTGCACAATCATCAGTTTCTAATTGAGCAGGGCAGAAATTGAACAGGGACTAGGACTTACCTCTGCTCGAAGCCAGGGGCAAACGAGGACAGCTTTGAGACTGCGACGCCACCATCGAAAGGCCCAGCGTTGTGAGCAGGGACGGAGTTGGGGCCCTTGGCAACAGCTGGATGATGTTGGCAGGAAATTGTTCACAGCCTTATGTCCACCTCTGTGGACTCTTGACGGACCAGTGTGATAGCAGAGTGTGGGCGGCGATGATCTCATCTATACAAACTGACCGTCAGTTGTGCCTGAGAAATAGACGACAGGAATGCAAGACACTTACCCGAGTCTGCTATCCTCCGATTATCGCGCCTTCTTGAACCTCTGTTCAAGATTGGGCAAGCGCAAAGGTATGTAGGAACTCAGTGAAGGTAGGCGACTCTCCTGTCGCATAAGACCATCGTACTACTCTCTGCGGAAAGTTGCAGGGAGTTGAAGAAAGTCGTGGGGAAGAAGGATTAGAGGGAAAGACCAGCGAGGTAGATGGTTGGGAAGGGCTGTAGAGGGAAAAGTAGAGGAAGAGCTAGAGGGGAAGGTCGAGATTCCAGATGGTGTTGTGTGTTGAAGTTTGTTGTGTATTGGAGTTTGTTGTGTATTGGAGTTTGTTATGTGTTGGAGCTTGTTGTGTGTTGTGTGTTGAAGTGGGAAGAAAGTTGAAGGAAGAGGTGGAGGTCGAGGGTTTAAATAGTAAAAGGAGGGCGAGTGTCCGTAGGGCGCCGGGTTCACAACACCATTGAATGGATACCATTGAATGGGATACCATTGAATGGATACCATTGAATGGATACCATTGAATGAATACAAGTGAACGGTACTGCCAGCAGCCAATAGGACCAGCTGGACCATCTGATAAACTGAGAGAATGGGACGAGCAACTCCAGCCCATTGGTAGAGAAATAGGGAACCTGCAAGGTCATCCGGTAATTGTGAAAGATGGGACGAGCAGTGCCAGCTGATTGGTTCAGGAAACTGGAACCCATTCAATGCAAATCGACAGTGTCAGCCAGCGAGGCCCAACAAACATTCTACTACTGTGGTCAGAGGTAACCAAAAGAACACGGTGGAACAACACCGAATGCTTTTCTCTCTGGACCAGCCATTGGGTGTTTCGGTGGTTCAAGCGAGAAGCAGCTGCCCCTGCTCTAGACGGGCGTTCAATCACAAATTAACGATGATGGGTAGGTTGTGCATCTATGGTAGCACCAAACTTAAAAATTCCACACGGTTCTCCTACAACACAGTCACATTCATTTCGAGGGGATTAGGTGGGTTTCAGTGGTCCTCAACAGTGTATGGCAGCGATGTACCTGACGGAGCGGACGAGGTTATGAGTGCCACTTGAGCAGTGATAGTGGCGAGCATCAAAAGATCTGTGGCACAGTAGTACTTCTGACTAGAACGCATCGGAATCCTCATAATTCTGGCTCAAGGGATATCTGCACAATTTAATGATCCGTTAAGAGTGCTGCTCCAGCAATGCTGAGGCTGAGGCTGAGGCTGGTTAGCAAGGAGGTGAGCTCTATACCCAAGTTGACGGTGACGGAGGCTCAGGCCTCCAGGTACATAGGTGTTATCCCAACTCTCCAGTGCTTGTGCCCTTCGCATCGCAATCGAAAGGGAGCAGTTGTTTCTCATCTCATCCCTCACCTGAAAGGAGGCAGTAAAAGCACCAATCTGCTGTGCCTCCCAGACCCTAGGTGTGGTAGCACGAAATCAACTCGAGTATCTACCTCATTGGTAACCTTCAGACTGTCTTACTTGTCATGAGAGTCCGGAGAGACCTGGAATTTGAAACGATGCGGTGCCTCTCTGGAGTCTGCCTGCTCTGTACATCTGGTTCTAGTTTTGGCATGTCCATGAAGAATGGCACTCTGACATGTTAGGAACATACATGGTCATCACCTGAAACTAATTGCTCCGAGTCATGGGTGTTCGAAAGACGAGAATGTACCATTGTATCTCTCCGGTGATTAAACCCGTCTGTCTGTCTATGAACTTTCTTTTCTATCAATGCCGAACGCAACCAGATTCCGTGACCCTCGGGTGACGGGTGGTTTTGTTCCGCGTTGGAGTCCTTGCTGCTCGTATCTCTCCTGTCTCATCGCCAGTCTCCCTCTGCCCTTTACCAACCACCTGGTGACTGTGCAATTGACGCATCATACTCTCTCAGTGCAGCGATGGCTGCGTCAACCTGTGCCTGCAGCCTTGCTCTCTGTTCGTCACGCACATCGGTGGTGGAAGGCTCGGGGACCTCTGCGGTGTCTTGAATGCTCTCCTGATGCCTCTCGTAATTCCCGACTCTCCTGTGCCTGACAAAGTAGTTGTGGATGCTCGCAAGGTCCCTGGTATCATCACTGCCTGAAGGGTACTGCACAGTTTCGATGTCTCCCACCAACGCGAGGAATTCTTTCTGCCGGGTCATCGAAACACATAATCGCTTAGGGTCCCTCGTGAAGCCGGGCCCAGTCTTTCTCGTGGTGGAGAAAACGAACACGACGTAACGTCGCTCCTGGCCTTGAACAGCGTCTGCGGTTGTGACAAGCACCTCATCGGGAATAATGTCGCGGAGCTGGGTGGTCTCCGCCCGGTATGCCCCGATGACCATGATGTCGGCCGCTTTGATGTTACAACTCATGAGCTTCTTAACTATGTGCGCAGCTACCCTGGCCTGTGCAGGGTTGTACTTCGAGGTTCTGATACCAGGGCGATGCCTTAGCGTTCTGTCATGCATGCAGTCGGTTTCGGGAACATGAATGAACATGGGCAAGATGCGGCCTTCTGGTGACGTCTGGAGTCCGGCAAATTCTGCGACAAAAGCCGCTTCGACCCGCTGGGCGTCGGGGTGATTGCCCGGGTGCTGGCTGGCGGGAGACCGGATGGATTTGAAGTCACCGTAGAAGTTCTCGTAAACAGGATCGAACTGGCCATCGATGGCACGATGCTGAGTGCGCAACTGGAAGACTGGGTATCCACCGCTCTTGATCATGTCCAGTGTCGACATGGCCAAGTAATTCTGGAACTTGTGCCGCACGTGGCTGTGCATGTAAGGACCGAACTGTGCGCCATCACCAGAAACGATCAATGGTTGACTGATGCCACGCCATCCGGTGAAGATTTGAGGGCAGCATGTTGCTCCAGCTTCTTCGTTCTGGCACAGATCCGCTTCCTCCACGAAGTTGCTGTATGCTGCTGTAGCCGCTGTCGCTGTAGTGCAAATCAGGATGTTCACTAAAGGAGTAATGTGGGAGTTGATCTCCTTGAGCGCATCCTTTGCTGTCATCTTTGACATCAACTTTTTGTCTGACGGTGCTCTCTTGACATCCTTGCGGGGTTCGCCCTTCTGCTGGCCCTTCTGCAGGTTCAAATGCTCTGGGGTCTGGTTGGCCTCGTCCCAGGTCAGCTCCCCAGCAACAAACCGGCGCAGTCTTTGAAAGCCTTCGCTCTCTTGTGACTTGACTTCGGCGGCCAACTCAGTCAACCCAGACTTCGAGAAGGTCGGCAGGTGGTTAGGACCGGCATCAAGCAGCTGAAGCCACAGCTCACAAAGGGTGTTCGGGCGGCCGGCATGAGGACCAGACTCGTACTCTGACTTGACAATACGCAGCAGCTCATTTATCTCGGTATCCTGGTTTGCAGGTGCCAGTAGTACTAGCGGGAGTTGTACAACCGGTTCAGAATGATTCTGACCCATGTCGCGGTTTAAGGAGGTAACTGACAATGTCAGTTGTTGGTGTAGATTACCGTTCAGAGCGTCCAGGGCGGCATGCTGTCCAGCAACGACCGTGATCTTGAAGTCACCGGACAGCAGACAAAGGCACGCATCAATGGCGGCTGCAACAGTGGTCTTCCCAGCTCCTGGGAATGCTTCGATGCTGAGGATGCCGTCTGGAAGCGCCCGGATGATGGACTGCACAGAATCGCTGTAGGGGCCAAGCTTGCCAATCGTGTTCGAGATGATCTTGGCGGTAAGAACATCCTCAGCCGGGGCGCCCGTGAGTGCAAGTAGGTCAACCTCTTTGCTGGGGTAGGGGGGCACGATTTGGTGGTCGGTATCAAAGGCGAACTTCCGAGTTCCAAGCCCACACAACATATTTCGAGTAAGCTTCTTCCCAATCTCGCGGGTGCAGTATGCCTTGTAATCTGAGTTCGTCTGATGGTCTTCGCTGGCCCTTTCGATGCCATCGAGGTGCTGAATGAAGCTCGCGATGTAGCGTTTCGTTTGCGCTGTCTCGTCTTTGAACTGGAGCCAGAGGTCCACCTAGGACTTTCCGTCGCTCGTAAGCAAGTCTGATAACTTCGCTGCAGCATCATTTGCCTCTGGATCAACTCTTCTGGGGTAGATTTCTGTGACAATGTCACAAGTCGGCGGCAAAGATATCCCGGCTGGGGGCTTATTGAGGACCTTGGCCGGAAATGGGTCGCGATCCTCGAGTTTCGGCCTTCTGGTGCCTGCGTTGGGATCCCGGGCAACCGGCTTCAGCCTGCAGATCTGGACCTCCTGGCCTTCTCTGTTGACCTCACTGAGCAACCTCCGGAAATCACCATCCTGCACATGGGTTTTGATCAGCCTGCATTCAACACTCGTGGATAAAACATGGAAGCGGCGCCAAGACGTACCTTGGGCAGCTCGAACCCAGCAAAGAGCTTGCCATCGTCTGCGCAAAACAATGTCGCTCGGCAGGCTGTGGATGCCAACTTCTCAATGTCCTGCTGCATAGGAAGCGTATCTGCCGCCATCCCCTGAACCATGGCAGTGCAGAAGTGGTCCCAGTTAGTGACACGCTGCACCTGGACGGGCTCGTCCCTGGGTTCCAGGAAGAGAAGACTGCTATTGCGTTCCAGGCACTTGCGGTCGTATTCGACCCTAGACATGACGCTCAGTATCCGAAGCAAGCATGATAGGAATTGAATGAGAGCGTAGACTTACATTTTCTCCATACCAAATGGTCGCTTCGCATCGATTGGGTCGGCTGCCTCTGCATGGCTTAGAGCATTCTTTAAGGATGCGTAGTGAGACCTGGGAATGTACGCAATGACGATGGACGAGGACAGTATCTTTGAAATGGTGACGCCACCATCGAAGGGCTCATCGTTGTGAACAAGGCCATAGTTGGGACCCCTGGCAACGACTGGAGGATAGGTGATCAGCTCAAGACCAATATCCACCCCCAATCGGATCTGGAGAGGGACCAGATCGGCACCTTGTTTGCTCATGTTAATATTCCCAGAAGTTAATCAGAAAGCTCAGAGGGAGAACATACCTTTCCTGTTGGCGTCAATGACTGACGGAGCCGCGAACTCAGGCGGAAGCATGACAGGCTTATCTGTGAAAGTGCCAACCTTTACTTTGTTGAGTGACACCCCAAAGAATAAGTCGTAGCTATCCGTGGGTTCGATGGTTTCGCCGTGAGGTTTCCAGTGAGCAGCTGTGCTGCACGGGCCGAGAAGTTCGCCATACTCCTTCGAGACATGGAATCCAATGTTGGGGGTGTGGTCAGGGCCAGACTGGCGGACAAACACCTGTGTCTTGACGTTGTTAGGGAAGAGATTCTTGCCGCCAGCCTCGAGATGCTTTCCTCCGAACAAGATGATTCTGCCCCCGTCAGACACGATGCTTATGACTGCTGGGACACTAGCCATGTCTTCGATCCTCGCCATGTCTTTTTGTCTCCAGGCCATGTCGGGTTTGACAAGGCTGCGAGCCTGAGTACTTGCAGGGGAATTGTATTCAAGAGGATTGGGAGTGCCAGCGATAGTCGCGCGATAGTCGCCTAGGGCAATCGATCTCTTTGCAACCCTTCAGTTGATGAAAGGCAATGAGGTGGAGTGGATGGTAAATGGCAAAGTAGAAGGAGATTGAGGGCGATGAGGAAAATAGAACCAGGAAGTCTTCGCGGGGCCGTATTTTCAAGTAGCTCCAGGCAGAAACCAAAGTGATGGGGCAGGAAGGAGGCCAGCAGGTGCGAGGGAAGTGGGGCGAATGTTTTCTGGATTGCGTTTGTAGACCGCAGGGAAACAAACAAACAAACAAACGAACAAACTTACTCTGAGTACTGAACGAGAAATAGATTGACCACCCGCAGTGCGGTGGCCTAGCTGGCTTTCGAGAAAAGAATTTACATGCAGTGCATGTTTACCGGCAGAAGAAACGCCAAAAATGGTTGGTGCTCGCAGTGCAAGCAGACAGCTTCAGAAGGTGTCCGCAATGCGGACCTGATCGTCGTCAAACGGTTAATGTTCGCAGTGCGAGCTCGTCATCGTCAAGGAGGGTGCCAGCAATGCTGGCTGGTGGTGGTTGCAAGAAGAATTGAACAAAATTTGCCCGCAGTGCGAGCCCGTTATCGTAAAGAGGATGCCAGCAATGCTGGCTGGTGGTGGTAAAGAAGGCGTCCGCAGTGCGGACTGGTCATCGTCAAGAACAAGAAAGTTACCCGCAGTGCGAGTTCGTCATCGTAAGGAGGGTGCCAGCAATGCTGGCTGGGGCGGTTGGGAGAAAAGTTTCAAGAAGACCTGCCCACAGAGGAGACAGTTTGGGTTTAAATAATTTGGGACACCTGAGTGTACCCACTTTTCTATCGAAGCTAAGGGGCCAAGGCCTACGATTGCTAATTATCAAGGAGAACAATAGCAATCTGCGGTGGAAGACAATTGAACCTTCAGGCGGATCCCACCTGCGGGCATTGCTAGCTGCTTCTCGCCTCTGCTCGTCATTGACGGCCAGTTTGACCAGATGAAATTTAGGGGAGCTCATTGGTTGTTGTTTGTGCGCCCATCTGAAGTTCTTGCAGCTCCCTAACCTTGATCTCTGTGATGTTGACAAACGCTGCTGTGGCCTAACTTTGGTTTTTGCGATATTGACAGCATCGCTATCTCCTTTCGCCTTCCAGAACGACACTTGACAACTGCTATCGATCTCTCTCTCGGGTACTCTAAGACCCTTCAGCCTTCGTCATCCTTGATCTGGACGACGCGAGTCCTCAGCCTCAGAAAGTTCGCACTGCCGGCGTTCAACCCAATTCTCCAGGACCGAAGGCTCCGAGAGCGAACAGACTGGGCCAAGTCTGGTCGAGACGGATTGAAGTGTGAGCAATGGCTTTTCAAGATCTTCTCGTCTAGCTTGCAGCAAACTAATCAATTGGCAGTAATGCTTCATAGGTGCCTGGTTGGGTTCGAGCTCAAAGCTGTGCTCGGCGAGAACATGGAAGCAAGCGTCGAGTTGTCGGGCATTCTCCCCTTCGTTTCGCATGAGCGAATCGTCCACCTCCGTATGAGCCTGAATGATTTCCGCCGCTTCACTGGTTACTCAGACCAGCAATTCGACGACGCCATTGTGGCCAATCGATTACCTTGCGAGCAAACCCTTCGCACGACCCAGCAGAATCTGCCAACATCGACGATCCCCGAGATCGACTACAATTTCGCATGACGCCAGACAATCCCATATCCTTTCACTTGGTGCCCCAATTGCTCAGCCTTGAGATTGCTCTACAGTTCAAGGACGAGAATAGCATCAAGAAGACATTCGATTTGGACCATCGAGGCGGATTCACCGTCTTCAGAGTCAGCTCTACCAGAGGCTGGAGTCTTCTACACGCCTGGTTGCTGCGCTCATTATTCAGCACCCTTTTTACTAATTCTCCGTCTTGGATCTTTACTACTACTACAAGAAAGCTGTAGAGCATGAGCCGGTCAATCTGGTGTCCACCGCCGGCTTTCACGCTCCTGTCAACCCTGGCGCAGGCAACTTCACGTTCGACTGGGATATCACTGCCCAGGCGATGGACTGCTACATGGAGTACGTCGGATTTGGCCCAAACACATTCATTCTGGTATAGCCTCCAAGAAACAAGACGACCCCGCCGTCTTGTGTTTTCAACGCCCTATGCTTGAAACATAAGGCAGTTACACAGATGCAACGCGCGTGGATCGTGTACGTAGCAAGCGAGGACCAGGTTCGACCGCAGTTCAACGCGTCCTTGTGAACTCTATCAACGAGTTGTAGTCTTAGCAAACCTTGGCGTATAGTAACGAGATTCAGTTGCTGGAGGCTGACCTAATGGACTGAGTGTTTTGATGATATCGTTGACTTTGGAAGAGATCCAGGAGTTATTCCATGAGACAGAGGCCGTCCGGCATGAGCACATGAGCAGGCCAGGATTTAGATTAGGAGATATGAAACCCAGCCGACTCTCCCAGAGACCCACTTGCAACGAAAGAAAGCGGTAAATCACGCTATCGACGCCATTACTGCTCTCTCGATTCGACCCAGAGACTAGACACTCCCGGAGGAAGTGTCGGAGTTTGAGTCCGATGGGTGATATTTCTGTTAATTTCCCGTATAAAATTATGTACACTGGCTCGTGGCTTGCAAACGAAGACTCCATTTGCAATGAGTCCACTGGCTCATTGTTAGCAAGCCAAGACCCCAACTACAACGAGGCCTCTGAAATCGTGGCCGGCGACAAGGACCGGATGGACGATGACTCCAGCGGATTAGACTTGGATGAGGACCACAAGATCATGAGGGACTACATGACTGTGCTTGGCCCCTACCTTGATGCTTCGGACGAGCACAAGGGTAACAACAAGATTCCTTCCAACCCGTTCCAGGAACCCTTGGTCGAGATCCCCAACCCAGCCGGAGATGATGTGAAGAAACCAAAGAGAGAAAGGAGAGGAATGGAAAGAAGGACAAGAAGCGGGACAGGGAAGACGAAGAAGATGCACCTCTGCCGATCTCGAAGAGGGAGGACACCCATGAGGAGGACAAGTCTCCGCCCGACCCGAAGAGAGCCAAGTCCCACGACAACCACGAGAAGGAGCCGTCACATGTGCAGCCAGTCCCTATCCACTTCTCGCCATGACGCATTCGCAAGCCTCGAGCGACCTCGGCCAACGCATTCTCTGGGAGCTGACGAGACACGTCTTCGAAATGAGCGTGTTGTGAGCTTCAGGGACGGTGCCCTCAAACACGACAACCTCGACCATCTACCATAGCGATTGACATAATCGCACCGGCCCCATGGATCGGAAGTATCGTTATCCCCTCACGGTCATCTTGTGGAGCAAAATTTATGCATTCAGCATTGACTTGCTGAACAGCTCACCCGCCGGCATGGCCTGGCGACCAAGCTGTCCCCGATAGAGACACAGGTGTCATTATTTGCCATTCCATTGCACCTTGGATTGTTTTCCGGAACAGTCGACCGCCTCTGTGGCCTGGCGACCGAGCGTTTCCGCACCTAGGAATACACAGTTCGTAGTTTCACAAATCAACTACTATCTTTGCGTCAATAGGATCTAGATTAGATCATCTGACTGCTCGCCCGTCGGAAAAGTCTGGCACAGAAGTTGTCCTCCTCTGCTGCAGTGGTGCAAGGCGCTGAGGAAGTGTGCGGGAACAGGCGCCCTGGACCAGATGCCGTGAGATGCCGTAATGACTCTTGTCTGTTCAAGAATCATGCCGCGCTCATACACTTCGATCAGCTGTGATACCACGTAGCCTCTCTCCTACACCCTGCTGCCTGCAGGACCGCCGACTCCTTATGCTCACACGTCAGAAAGGACGAGACTCTCGCCGCAATCCAAAGACTCAGATACTCGCCACGCGAACGGGCATAAAGCTTTTTACACCTAGGAGAGTAGCACAATGAATGGTTATCATTCTGAAAAACAGAAATGTGTTCAGCAAGGGAAGGTACCTCAGTTGGAGACAAGAGATCTAATCAACACAGAGGTCATCGACGGCTACTTTTGTCTTGTAGGCCTCAGTTCAGTCCCCGGTCTCTTGTTTTCCCAAACCCGCTTTCCCCCCTTCCCTTCTCTGCTAAGGTCCGGAGCAGGACAGTGAAAACCTATAAGCCAGAAAGACAACAGATTTTTCAAAATGGGAAGGTAGCTTAGCTGGGTAGAGCGTAGGTACGTAGGAGCGTTCGTCATTGACGTTCCAATCGTAACTACGTACCTAGGTCCTGGGCTCGACTCCCAGCCTTCCTGCAATAATTCTTTTTTTCCCCTTAGCTTTACTCGCTAAGCGGCACAATTGCAATACAAGTTGCTGTTTCTGTGTGACCATCCCATGATCTGGGCCTTGGCTGACCGTTCCATGAGCTTGGCCAGGCTGCGTTCTTTGATACAAGGCCGATTTAGAGCCACATTGATCCTAAGTTGAGTACCCATTTAAACTTGCACTTCATCATTTTGTCCTCCTCAACAAGTGCACTCCTTTACTGTCTACCCCTCAGAAATACTGAAAACATTCGTTCTCAAACATTGAGTCTGTAGTCTGAGCCATCCACTTTGATTTGTTCCAGTGTCTGTTGTCATCCCCGTCACAAGATTAATTTTCTTAGAGTTCGTTCCTCTCTTGGTTCAACATTACAATCTGGGATCCCAGAGAACCGTGTCACCTATTCGGTCAGGTCGATCTCTTTCTGGTCATATAGACAAGCATACGAGCACGTCTCAATTTCCCAAACAACCCTACGATTCTTTGACCAAGGCTACCAAAGTTGAAGCGTCAAGATATTCCTTCAGCCAAAGGAAGATGCGGACTGAGGTAGTGGGATCCATACTATGAGAGCCAATGAATAAGGAGAGGGTACAAAATAGAAGGCATCGAAGTGCATTTGTGTCTAGCGAGCATACAGCTCTCATAAACACCCGATATTTGCATTCGGTTTGACCGGCACACCCACCAAGGGTATCTCAGTAGATCCGGTGATAAATATCTAGCCCGATGAGCTCTTCTAGAATGATTTCACGCAGCTTATTAGATGATATGTCGACTGTTATGTCTGAGCAATTCAAGTTTATCCAAGCAACCTTTCATATGCCTGCACGAGGCTTTCGGGCCCTGTAGTCTGTTTGTTCTACGGAAATTACGTGTGATGAGTGATCCCGGAAGCGGCCATTCATGTGCCCATGCGGCCTGGATGCTTATGCATGGTGCATGACACATGTAATTAACGGGCTCGTAGCGACATCGGGCCCGGACATCAAAAGCTTCGATGCCGAACGCCACAATGTGCACACTTGGATAATTATTGGGCGTGCCGTATCCGTGCAAGTCTCACGCACAAGCAACTCGGGATTGTTGTTTAAATCTCGGTTCCATGGCCCCCTATCACTCCATGCTCGTGCTGTCAGCACCGGTGATTCCGGTCAGTCGTGTTGCCTGAGTGGCCCGTCCATTGGACCAGTGGCCCTGGACCAGAGGCAAGCATTAGAGCCACACGAGGGCAGGTCGCGGAGGAATAGTTCGATGTTCGTTCGAGATCATGAGAAGAATCAGTCACCAGACCGCCTTGGATTATTGACTCGCAGAAATGGCCTTCCAATGTCACATTACCCCAGGATCGCGGGACATGATGTTGAAGAAAAAGCTTGAATTGGGGTTAGTCATCGGGGAAAAGGGTCGCCGTCGCTCGCCTCGCTACCAGGTCATCCTCGTATTCGACGTAGCGTCAGGGGGGCAGGCCAGCACAGCCGCCAGCCTTGGCAGCGGCAATGTCCTGGTGTGTGACGTCGAGACACTCCTCCCGGCGGAGCGCATGCAGCAGAAATACGAAGAATGCCGCCCCCTCGAGGATGGTGGCCACTGCTACCATTGGATGGAGGGCGTGCCCACTCACCTGTTCTGGAAGAAATATTCTTAGATTCGGCGTGTCCTAGTCAACAAAGTGGGTGATGCTCCGTCTTTCCGAGGACTTTACCTTAAGCTTAAGTATCCACCTGCGTGCATAGATCGAACTCTGATCAACATCCGATCTCTGGGTGCCCGTCGAGGTTCGTCATATATCAAGGACAGTCCTCCCCGTTGGAGTGTCTTCACATATTCCCTGTCTGAGCAGGAGTCTTCGCTATCTCTCACACTCGTTCACCTCCACCGACAACTCTGTATACCTCGCCTAGCAGACTCGGGAACAAAACCGCAACAATGAAGTTCTCAACGGTACTTTCCGGCCTCACTGTGGTGGCTGGCACGGCCAACGCAGCCATCCAGGGGTTCAACTACGGGGCCTTCTTCAACAACCAAGCCGCCAAGCAGCAGGTTGATTTCGCGTACGAGTTCAACAAGGCCAAGAACCTGCCCAACCAGTCCGGGTGGAACGCGGCACGTCTATACACGATGGTGCAGTGGGGGACGGCAAGCGACGTGGTGTCGGCCATCCCGGCGGCCATCAACTCGCAGACGAAGCTCCTGCTGGGCCTGTGGACGTCGGGCGGCAGCTTCCCGAACGAGATCAAGGCGCTGCAGACGGCCATCAACCAGTACGGCACCGCCTTCACCGACCTGGTGGTCGGCATCTCGGTCGGAAGCGAGGACCTTTACAGGCAGTCTTCCGGGGAGGTCGGCATCGGGCCGGACGAGCTGGTGGGCTACATCAACCAGGTTCGCAGCACGATCGCAGGCACTCCGCTGCAGGGCAAGCCGATCGGGCACGTCGACACATGGAACATGTGGCTGGATGGGGCGAACAGCAAGGTGATTGCGGCGCTCGATTTCGTTGGCATGGATGCCTATCCATATTTCCAGGCTGCCTTTGACAACCGGATCGAGAACGCGGCCTCGCTCTTCTGGAGCGCGTACGACCAGACCAAGGCGGCGTCGCAGGGCAAGGACGTGTGGGTGACGGAGACGGGGTGGCCGGTCAGCGGCGACACCGTCAACGGCGCGGTGCCCAGCGCCCAGAACGCGCAGACCTTCTGGAAGCAGGTGGCGTGCGGTCTCATCTCGAGGAACATCAACACCTTCTGGTACGACCTGCAGGAGAGCCAGTGGGGCCAGGCGAACCCCGACTTTGGCATCTACGGGGCGGGCGACCTGGGCGCCCTCCAGCCGCAGTTCGACCTGTCCTGCTAAGGTCAGCCGGGAAATTTGTTGTTAGAGGCATGGCGGCATAGACTTATTTAAATGTAATGGATAATACATCTTTGACCTCAGTCACTTAGGACTGGAGGTCTATTGTATAAATTTAATGCTTGTCATCAACATTTCGAGGCCCATTGTCTTGGTGTGATTTGGTGCGATTTGCATGGGATATGGATGATATCAACAACCTGTGCGTCAGTAGCCAACAACTATGCACACACCTGAGTTGAGCATACCACAGTTGACCATATCACAAAGTGAGGACATGACATGGTAGTGTAAGTACTGTGTAGTTCCCGTACGTGTCTTCTAGGGTTGTGTTGAAGGTGAACATGCCCTGTCCCCGAATTGTGGGCTTGCCCCCACAGGGCCAGCACACACGAGTCGAGAATAGTCCCACACAATAATATAAACACCACAAAT
The DNA here is from genome assembly GCA_037177825.1 of Diaporthe sp. P3_1W. Classification (NCBI taxonomy): domain Eukaryota; kingdom Fungi; phylum Ascomycota; class Sordariomycetes; order Diaporthales; family Diaporthaceae; genus Diaporthe; species Diaporthe sp. P3_1W. The sequence continues at coordinate 5,330,682 of JBAFXB010000004.1, read as the reverse complement.
TATAGCCCCTTCAAGCCCGTTTAGCTCATCGGTAGAGCGCATCACTAGTAGTCCAAGTACGGCAATGATGAGGTGACTGGTTCGATTCCAGTAATGGGCAGTAACGTGCCCGAACACGACCTGTGTGGTCAAATTCTCTTTTTGCGTTGGTGTTGGATGTATCGTGGGGTGGTGTCTTGGGCTGGATGAAGCCAATACGTGTAGGGTGCAGGCAGACAAAGAACCAACCATCAATGCCTGTTGGGACCTAGTTTTGCTTCTAGCCTGACCCGTCGGTGCTATGTTCCCTAGGCACTGCGAAGGTGTGAGTGCTATGCAAGACCAGTCAGCAACTGATGGATTGATCTTGTGAATATTCTGTCCTCTTTTGCAGAAGTGGCAGTCTGGCTCAAGGGTGATGTTTCTTGACTCGCATGGCGGAAGGCAAGAGTGGATTTCCAATGGGGATCTGGAGACTGGCTTCTGGAAGAATCGGATTGATTGATTAACTGATTGACGGATTGTCTTGTCAGGGGCAGACAAACGGGGCAAGTGCCGAAGTGGTGCCCCCTTCGACCCCCACCAATGATGGAGCAAGAAATGGAGCGACGCGTAAGGAAAGGACGGGCCAGACGGGAAGCAGCAGGATAATGAACTGGAATGAACGGACGAAGGCTCGGGAGTCGGTCGGGGTGGAGAGAGCACCAACAACCCGGGGCCGATCCAGCCGCATTCCAGCCTGCTCACTGCTGACAGATTGGGCTGATGGCTGCATTTTGCTGATGACCATCGACTCTATCTACACGCTCTGCATCTGGCTCTTTCCCCCAACTACTGCAACGGCACAGACTCGCCATCGCCATCGACGTCGCCATCGGACGGCCTGTCCAGTCAAGTCTCCAGGACAGCCGCGGTGCTGCTGCGAGACTGCGCGCTTGTTCGAGTCGCCCCCACCGACCTCCCGTCCACACCCACATCCAGATCCAGCAATCCCGGTCTCCTCCTCCCGTCCCATCTCCATCTCAACCCAGATTTCCCATAGCAAATCTGGCCATTCTGACGCGGCCCTGCGCTTGAACCCTCCACCAAGCCGAAACACCAGCGTCCTGCCCCCATTGCGAAACAAGCGCGCCCTCGCAATGCCTTGGGCTTGGACCTCGTCACCAACCGCAATGGCTTCTTCTTCCTCTTCATCGTGCTTTTTGCCCTCATCCTCCGCCTACGCCTCCTTCGCCCGCGCAGCCTCGGTATTACTATCCTCGACGACAAAAAGAACCGCCTACCTCGCCCTTGTCGCCCTCTGTCTCCCAATGGCCCTCGGTCACGATCACAGCGTCGAGAACATCCCTGATGGCGATGCCACCTCTCCAGAGCCTATCGTGCGTCAAACCTTCTCCCTGTCTGCTGCTGCTGCCTTCTCTGCGCGTCCAGACTGCTGACCTGACTCGCCTCGTCTCTTCAGGACTCGACATTATGGGCTCACATCTTCGTCAATATGCTCGCCTTTGGCGTGCTGTTCCCTCTCGGCATGGTGCTGGGCGTAAGTCTGCCCCTTTACTGAAATCGGCTCTGCCCGCTGCTTCCTGCGCGTTGCTCTGCCTCCCGGATGCCACGGAATCATCAACTGACCGCGGGTGTCGCCCGAGCAGATAACCAAGAGCCGATGGCACGTCCCAATCCAGACCCTGTCCTCCATCCTCGCCCTCCTCGGATACGCCCTCGGCCACATGCACGGCGGCCGCGAGTTCCTTCCCACCAATGTCCACGCCCACTTTGGCGACTGGGTTTACTTCCAGATGTTCGCCCAAATCATTGTCGGCGTCTATCTCCGCCTCCACCTCGAGAAAGGGATCCATAAGCGCATACGCCCCGTCATCCGCGTCATCCACAGCATCAACGGCAAGACCTTCCCCGTCGTCGCCTGGGCCCAGATGCTGTTCGGCGGCATCACCGCCTTGGGTTTCTGCCAGGGCGACCACCTGGGCCAGTGTCTGGCTCACTTCATCATGGGCAGCGCCTTCATCGCCTACGGAATTCTCCTGACCATCGCCATGCTGGTCGGCCAGCTGTGGATCAAGCGCACTGGCCGCTCCCAGGAGTTCTTCGACAGCGTCGTCATTGCTGCCTGGGGCTGTGTAAACACCTTCACCGAGCACAGGTGGGGCACGGCCTGGGTCAAGAACGACTGGCAGCACACGACCATGGGCATCGTGTGGTGGTGTGCCGGCCTGGCCGGTATCTGGCTGAGCAAGGACAGGCTCGGCCGCCCCAAGAGGAACTTCATCCCGGGCTTCGTCATCGCCATCACCGGCTGGGCCATGTCCGCCCACCCCCAGGAGCTCATGATCTCTGCTATGACCCACAAGGCCTTTGGCTACACCCTGATGGCCGCCGGATTCACCCGCATGGTTGAGGTTTCCTTCGTGCTTCAGGACAAGGTCGGCATTTCGGACGACGGCTACGACACGCATAGCTTCCAGTATATCCCCGTATTTGTGAGTCTGCCCCTCCCCTTCCCACTGCATACCAGCCTCTACATAGCCTGGGGCTAACATGTGTCTTGCCCACCAGCTTCTCTACGCGTCCGGCTTCCTGTTCATGGGCGCCACTGAAGAACAGATGCTGCTCGTCAATTCGTCTGGAATCGACGCTGTCGCCTACGTGCTCATCCTCTACAGTCTCGCCTTCCTCGTCTTCCTCTTTACCAACGTGCTCGTGCACATCTACGACCGCAGCGTCAACCTGAACGGGCACACGAAGGGTATTAACGGTCATGCACACGGTTCCAACGGCCACACTCTGGCCCCAGCCCAGGAGCGTAGGCTGCGAGATGCCGAGGAGTTTGAGTTGGACGACATCATGAGCGACGAGGACGAGGAGGATGCCCAGCGGCAGAAACTTCTGAAGGAGGAGAAAGATGATGTCGACGGCGACGGTGAGGGTCTGTCGAGCCCCAGCACGGTCGGCAGGAACAATGATCGGGTTGCTTAGCGGGCAGGCCATCACGAAACACCACCGCAAAGATCCTGCGGGTTTGCCAGCGGGCAAATAGCTCACTGGGCCGCACCGACAGATGGGAGTGATTTTTTGGTGATACCAGCACGGAGGCGTACGAGGGCACATATTTTGCCAAACAGCATCGAGGGCGTTACGGGAGCAAACTGCATGGCCGTCTTGAATCTATTTCCGGGACTTGTTTCTCTACATGGTTGGCCAAAGAATTGTCAGGATTACGCAGTGAATATAGATATACAAAAGCTGCCTTTGAGGGGCATTTCAAGCAGCCTCTGATATTTGATCTAAGCATCCAGCCCTGAGCATTGAGCAAGGGGCTACTAAGCCTACCGAGGTTCCTTCTGCCGTTGGGGCGGGTTCCACTGTAGGGACCAAGATAAGCCGCTTATCGCAAGGACCCACCAAAAAGATTCCACGACTCCATGGCCGACGCTCCTGTGCACCCTTTGAGTGCAGAACCTCTCCGTCCGCATACTGTCGACCTCTACCACGCCCAAGAGACAACGTCGTTCCGCAAATCAATTCAATTCAACTCTGTCATTCCAGACAACCCAAGATTTCCGAGTACAGTCAACCAAAATGCCGTCCGCATCCGTCAAGAACCCAAACTGCATTTCGCGCAACCGGCAGCGAGCCATGCGCTCCAAAGCCCGCAAGGTGACCCTCCAAGCCACCGCCTCAGCCCGCCTGCCCGACCGCGTCGCCAGGGCCGATGCGAGGCGCGGCGCACGCACCGGTCTCTTGCCCACCAGCGGGCCCAACAGGGCTCTGAGCAGCAAGAAGGCCCGCAAGTTGGAGAAGCAGATGGCCCACGCCATCAGGAGGAAGCGCGAGGAGGAGGAGAAGAAGTCGCAGGAGGAGATGAAGGGTCAGTAGTCCTTGAGTGTTGGGGTGCAAAACACCGAGTGCGGGATACAGCATGTGCTGACTGATATGCCCCCGACAGATGCCGAGGACAAGAGCTCCAAGAAGCAGCTCAAGACGGAGAGGAACGAGGCCATGGAGGCCCTGGAGAAGATGGACATCTCATGAGCAACTGGCCTGGTGGGATCACAGACTATCATATCACCCGGTCACACATGGAGGACGGAGCGCGTGGGTGTACAGGGACCACGCAACATGGGCTCACACGCCCAAACAGCGGCAGCACTTCTTCTTGGCAGCTCAGAGGCCACTTGACACCGGAATGGCTACACGAGGCGCACAAACACCTGAAGACATCGTTTGGACACCCAAAGCTGGCGCATGCTGATGGGAATACGGCGGGACAGCCGAGAGGGGGCTGCTTGGCCTGCCCAGAACTCGACATCACAAGTCGGTAGAAGACTAGCCTGGGCCACAAAGCTGGGCGGAAGTGAGCTAAGGGCCCGGTCAAAGACACAACCAATGGTTCTGTCAGTCTATAACTCAAAGATACTACTTCCTTTATGAATACAGTAATGACAACAAATTCGCGACGCCGTTTATACAGAGCGTATTCACATGTGCTTCCTTGTCCAACATGAAGCTACGCCAACTCGAGGCTACGGAATAGAGATGCCGGTGAGACTCAGACGATAGCTGTGGCATTTCGGTAGTGGTTGCGAAATCTTGCGAGTGGAAAGCATTGGCAAGTTCCAGCAGTTATCATGAATGGCATCGCATGCCAGAGGCGATTCCCCAGCTAGTGCTAGCGTCCGCCCGTTCTAACGAGGAGTAGTGTGTCAGATATCGAGAGAGCTCCAGGTATTCCGGCCCCTAACTAACTGATGAGGCATTTCCAACCTGATCGAACACACAAGACAGCCTTCTGTTATCATTTCATAAAGGAAAAACAACCCAGTAAGACGAAGGGCACAAGTCCAGCAACAATGGTCGACAGTCCCCTGCTCCGCTCCACCGCCAGCCTCGTGGGCATCACGTCCACGCTCATGCTCTCGGGCTTCAACATCAGCACCTCGCACCTGTTCGTGCCGCTCATGTACAAGCTCGACAAGCAGACCTCGGCCCGCATGTTCGACAGGCTGTACCACGACGGCATCAAGGTCGTCGTCCCCCTGGCCGCCGCGGGAATCACCTCCTTCAGTTACCTGGCCTATACCTCGCCCTCGCCCTCTATTGTCAGCAACATCAACACTGGCGTCCTGGGAACGGGACTCGGCAAGGGCCTGGCTTTTTCCGTCGCCGCGGGCCTGGTGGTGGCCACCCTGGCCTGGACGCGCGTGGTGGTGATGCCCGTCAACGAGAGGCTCATCAGCGTCGCCCGCGAGGTCGGCGCCAAGGACAAGGTCTCGGCGGGCGACGTCGAGGCCCTGCTGAGGCGCTGGTGGTGGATGAACTACGTCCGCGGCGCCGGAGCCCTGGCTGCCGGCCTGCTTGCGCTGGCCGCGAGTCTGTGAGGGTTGCTCGGCCTGGCTGGCTGCAATGCCATCTTGTCAGTAGAGTGTGTGGACTTCCTCTACTATAGGTGTGAGACAAGGCCCAACGGCAGGTTTTAATCAGGGTGTTTCCGTGTTTCCGTAGTACCATAGTTCGTCTGTGTACTATTGCTATTGTGGCAACCCAATGCTTTTCGGCTGTTCGTTGCAATGGGCCTCCCAGTTCTAGCCAGCCTGGCTCAACACACGCAACAATATGCATAACTGTGTGTGAAGTTCGCTCACCAACCCATGAAAATCAATCTTACTGAGTACCGCCATCTTTCCGCATTGTCTGTCTATTAATCTATTGGTACAGTTCGTGACGTAGCGTGGCATGAGCCGCCTCATTTGGCCCCGTCTACGTCGAATCTTCATCTAAGCTTGGCTGCCAGACTCTTCTCGGTCATTGTTTTGCCTCATGACTGACGATAACTGTGAAAACGACCGAAGGACCAAACCACCGACTCCTCCCCCCTCCGGTTTAAACCACGAGTCTGCAGATGCAGATGCATGGGGTCATCCTCTTTTTTTGGTTCGCAGTCATGCTGCCCCATGCGAAAATGAAATCAACCAAGAAAACAGACCAAGTGCAGGGGGGCGGGCGTGTGTATGTGACTGCAGCATGCCAACTCCTCTCGAGACCCAAGCCAAGTAGCCCGGACGGACGGAGGAGCATGCGATCAGCATACCGTCTAGGCGTCAACCTCGCCGTCAGCAATAGCAAGACGCTGTTTGGCCGTCTTGGCCTTCTTCGAGCCCTTGCCCTTCTTCTTGCCGCTTGCTGCGGGCGCCTCGGTCGGGGTTGCTGTCCCCGACGCCTTGTTGTCGTCAAAGTGCCCCTCGCCTATAGAATGAACACTCGTTAGTTTCTTCAAGACACTTGCTGATGACAAGGGCCAAACAGATTGCTCACCTTCGTGATACATGTCGTCCAGGGAGACGGCATCCTTCTTCTTCCTGCCGCCCTTCCTCTTCTTCTCGTACTCGCCGCTGGCCATGAGCTCCTGCTCGCGACGCTCAATCATCTTCTCCACCGCGTCGTCGTCATCAGCGAGCCACATGGCAATGTCCTTGTTGCGGTTCTCCGTCGTCCTACGACCCGAGAAGTCGACACCAGCGCCAGTGCCACCTCCTGATATGACAACGCGCTGCACTTCTTCCTTCTGCAGAGCCCGCTTGCGGATTCGCTCCTCAATCGTGCCACGGGTGATGAGGCGGTACACCGTGACCTGCCTGGTCTGACCGAGACGATGGGCACGATCCATGGCCTGCGAGTCGATGGTGGGGTTCCAGTCCGAGTCGTAGAAGATGACCGTGTCGGCAGACGTCAGGTTGATACCGAGACCACCGGCGCGGGTGGACAGTAGGAAGATGAAGATCTCGGGCCGGGTCTGAAAGTCATGCACCGTGTCACGCCTGTCCTCGAGCTTCGTCGAGCCGTCGAGCCGGCAGAACTTGTAGTTGCGGTACATCAGATACTCCTCGATCAAATCGATCATGCGCGTCATCTGGAAGTACAGGAGCACGCGGTGGCCTTGCTCCTTGAGCTTGAAGAGCAGCTCATCCAGCTTGGCAAGCTTGCCGGAATCCGTGACGAAGCGCCGCATTGACGGTACGGCAACATTTGTGAAGCGCTTCTTCTCGTTGTCCGGGGACGGCAACAGCCCGTACACGGGCATGTTCTCGCTGGGGACCTTCTGGGTGATGAAAGCCTTCTGCTCCTCGAAGTTGGGCTCGTACAATGCCCTGCGCATCGGGACATTGAACAGTGTGTCCTCCCGCTCGATGTTGGCCCCGCGGCTGTTGCAGACCACCTCGATCGGTGGCGCGGCTGCCCCGGGCCGACCAGCTGGCTCGAGGTGGCCAAACCCGGCGTCGTGGTATGTCTCTCGAGCCACGTTCATGAGGCTGCTCATGACGCCTTTGTCCGTGATGTCGGCCAGCGCTTTGCGGTCATTTCGTTGCTTGACCTGAAACAGTGCGTGGGCCGGGGTATAGCCTCGGTCCTCTGGCTCGTCGTAGGCGACATCCATGTATGACAAACGGTTCTTCCGCCTCGACAGCTCGACAGCACGGGCGAACACGTCCTGATGGCTTGCGTTGTACACCTCCTGAGGGCTTGTGTCGGCAAAGCGCAGCCACGAAAAGGAGTCGCTGCCGCCGAGGCCCTCGCGAACATTGTCGGGTGTCCATATGTTCATCATGTGTTGCAGGTACTTGTTGCGGAACCCAGCCTTGTCGTTGTCGCCGCCGGCCTTGTACAGCCTGCCGCCGTCTCGCCAGACAAGCTTGGGCAGCTGGTAGTCGATCAAGCTTCGCGTCGAGTACGCCACCGGCACATTGTTCCCCTCGCGGATGAACGAGGCCGTCTCGGCAAAATAGCCGGTGAAGAACGGCGACGTTGTTTCGGCACGTTCGAAGAGGTCGGGGTGGTTGCAGACCTTACGGAACTGCATGACAAGGTTCATCAGCGTGCCAGAGTCTGTGTCATCGCCAGTGGTTGCCTTTTCAATAAGGTCCATGATGCTGATCTGGTTGCGCAGGTTACTGTAGTAAGCGCGCTGACGATATGTGAGGTCGCAGAAGACATCCGTCTCAATCTTGTCACCAAGTTCCTTCTGGACATGCTTCTTCACACGACGAAGCATGAAAGGCTTCAGGATCATGTGCAGACGTTTGAGCTGGTCTTCGTTGAGCTTCGTGTTGCTCTGCGCGTGAGACTCGATGTCCTTGGAGAACCATTCGCTGAACTCGTCATGTGAGTCGAACAGCGACGGCATGATGAAGTGCAGCAGGGCCCAGAGCTCCTGCATGTTGTTCTGGATCGGGGTGCCAGTCAGCAGCAGACGGTTCCGGCAGTGGAAACCCAGCAGGCACTTCCATCGGGAGCTCTGAGAACTCTTGATGGCCTGGGCCTCGTCGAGGATCATGTACTGCCACTTCATCTTCTGGAAGTAAGCGACGTCAGACACGACGAGCTGGTAGGAAGTGACCATGACATGGAAGCTGGCATCCTTCTTGTACGTGTTGTGCCTGCGGTCCCAGAACTTCCGAAGCGTCTTCCGGTCACCTGCGGTGCCCCAGTAAGGGAGAACCTTGAACTCGGGCACGAACTTGCGAAGCTCTTGCTCCCAGTTGTGAAGTGTCGACGCCGGGGCAACAACCAGGTATGGTCCCCAGACGTCATACTTCTCCGCCAGATAAGCCATGACCGAGATTGACTGCACTGTCTTGCCGAGGCCCATTTCGTCGGCCAGGATGCCGTTGATGCCCTGCTCGTACAGGTTGGCCAGCCAGTTGAGGCCTTTGAGCTGGTACTCCTTGAGCTGAGCATTGAGTAGCTTGGGCTGCTCGATCTCGACCTCGCCCATTCCCGTTGGGTTCTGGAAGTTCATCTCGCCGTCCTCGTCAGGCTCGTCGTCCTTGTTGAAGTCCCTGGCTTTCTGCTGAGCTTCTGCGAGAGCGTGCGCAGCATTGGCCTTGGCGATCTCCTTGAGCTTCTCTTCGTCCTCCTCCTCGAAGGTGAGGTTCTCGAACCTGGTGACCTTGACCCCCGACGTGGTAGTGCCGTCATCGTCAACGTCGACCGCATTGGGATCTGGAGCAGCATCCTCGGCGGCGATGTCGGGATTGTCTGTGCTGCGCTCGACTTCGTGTGTCTTGATCTTCTTCCCGATAAAGTGCGAGTACAGCTCCGTCTGGGAGATGAGGAAGTTGAGTTTCCGCTTCTGCCGGGCGGCCTCACGGTCTGCTTCCTGTTTGCGGGCGTTCTCGAGCTCCTGCCTCTCGGCAGCCTTGCGCAGGTCTCGCTCCTCGCGCTCGTTGCGCTTCCAGAAGGTCATCATGTCACGCATGACGCGCTTGGCGCGAGCCTGCAGGTCCTTGGTCCCCTTGTTGGTCCGCATCTGCCACCTCTTCGCCTCCTTGGACGCGAGAATAGCCGTCTTCTTAAGGTTGGAGGCCTTGGTACCATACGACTCAGTCGCTAGCCTGTAGACCTTGTTGACGTCCTTGCGGGCAAGATCTCGCCAGATCTGGTCGTAGATCTGGTTGAAGCCCTTGGTCTGGAACTTGGTCTCGAGAGGGTCCTTGGGCTCCTCAACGACCTTCTCCTTCTCCTTGGGCTCCTTTGGCTCGACGACCTCTGGGTCCTGGACGGCATCTTCCTTCGGGGCCTTGTCCTTCTTGAGCCTGATGCGGATCTGTTTCGTCTCCTCCTTGGTCGGCAGCGCCTCACCGGCGTCCAAAGCAGCCTGGGCAGCCAGCGCACTGTCCTTCTCGGCCTGCTTCTGCTCCTTTGACTTTTTCGGTCGCGGACCGCCTCGAGCCTTGCCCTTGCCCTTGCCGGGCTCCATGTCGCTCGCCTGGAATGTCGACATGATGCCGCCCTCAAGGTTGACCTCGATCGGAGGCAGGTTCCGCGCTGGCCCCTTGATGCCCTTTTGCAGGATGAGCTTCGTCTGCTGTGCCTTCTTGTTGGCGCGCTCGGCCTCACGGAGGTGCTTGATGCGCTCCGCTTCGTCGCCGGCCAGCTCAGCAGCCTGGGCCTTAGCGAGGGCCGTTTCCTTCTGCTCGATGGTGACCGCCATGGACTTCTCGCGTCGGCGCTTGCGTTGCATGTCCTTCTTTCGCTCCTTCTCGGCGATGACCTCTTGGTCGCGCACCTTCTGCAACGCGTCATCGTAGAACATGTCGTCGTACCTGCGCTTGCCCAGGTCTGTGTGCAGGCTCAGGTGCAGGATGCTGTCCCTGGCCAGGTTGGACCTGCGTGAGGAGTGGAGCCTATCCTCCCGACCCTCCATGGCACGTCGCCGTCTCTGTGCCCGCTGGCGCCAGACGAACCGCTCCTCGTCCGCATCAAACCCTTCGGCCTCGATGGGGTCGACGTCCATCTGGTCCATCTGGTCCTTGATCTTCTTCTCCTTGCTCGCGGAAAAGCCGCCTGGCTTGGGCTGGCCGTTTGCCGTGCGCTTTGCAGGGACGCGGGCCGCGACGGGTGACTCCTTCTCCTTGTGGGCGGACGATCTCCTGGAGCTCCCCTTAGACGAGGGCTCGGAGTTCTTAATGTCCGAGACGCGGGGCTGTCTGGGCTTCCTGGCGGGCTTCTTCCGCTCAATCTTCTCTGGCTCTTCTGACTTCTCCTCCTTGACAGCAGGCTCCGAAATACTGGCCGGGGGTGATGGATCCCGTGGCCTCAGATCGGTTTCTGCACTGGAGAGGATGTTGTCGAAGGACATGACGTTCCGGCTGGGAGTCTGAAGCGAACAAGAGTCAGACAGCGTAGGGTATGGAGAGGGCGGGATGGTTTCCATAGGTTGCTTACACTTGTGGGGGGAGCGGGTGCTTGAAGCACAGAAGGAGCAGGTGGCGAGTGTTGCACCGGGGTGCCATTTGAAGTGGTGCCGGCTGACAGCGCGGACTGTAACACATTGGGCGATGCCATCGCGCGCGCTCCAGCGGGCGGGCTGATGGATCCTGCAGCTGGATGGGAATGAGAAATCGGGCTCCGCGGCGGGAAGGTTGCAGCGACAGGAGAAGTGTAGCTGGCCTTGTAATAAGGAGAACGATCGACGGATGGCTGTGGGGGATAGTCGTAGTCCCTGTTCAGTGGATCGCGAGGCTGCAAAGGGCGGAGTAAGATTGGTTAGCAAATGCCCGCGGGTGATGGAGGTACAAAGTGGGAAAGTGGTCTGGCGTGCAGGTTGACAAAGACGATGGTGGATGGATCACGACGTCAAAGACGGGGTGCTGCGACTTTTTTTTTCCTCCTTTGGGGGCGGGAAGAATTGACGGGTTTGGGTGATTTGACCATGGATGGTCTTGTGATGAACAGGATGGACCACTTGGCCCAGCGGCATTGCTGGTCAGAGTTGCCAGCATGGCGCGGTTGTGGAGGGGCGTGGTTTGGCGTGTGCCGGACGCATTGGCACCCGTCAAAAAGAAAAGCGTTGCCGGCCACGACCATGCAAGCAGCAAGCAGCAAGCATTCGTGCAGTCAGGCAGCCAGACTTTTGATTGCTCGATGGGCTTGCTTGGATTCTTGGATTCTTGGGGACTGGTCTTGCTTACCTTTGATGCTGACGATGCTGATGGGGCCTGGGTCGCGTTGTGCCAGGCTGAGCCGGAGTCGCTCACCCTCCGGTCGCTTGTGGAGGTGGTGGTGTCGGTAGTAGGGTCGTAGAAGCTCCCGGCCGTCTTCTCGCGCGGAGATTCGCGATGGTCGCGCATGTCCTGGGGATAAAAGACGGGCGGCGCGTGCAGAGGCGACCGAGGGGGTGCGATGCTCGACGGATGGACTGGTGGGGGGAGGGATGGAGGCGCAGCCGAGGACGTCAGGAATGGGTTGTGCAGGAGCGAGCGGGTGCCCGAGCTGGTGCCATTTGTGCTGGTGCTGGTGCTGGCGTTGGTGTTTGCGGCGGCGCTGGCGGAGGGCGCTGACGAGGGAGAGGCAGAGCTGGAGCCCGGGAAGTGAGGCGGCGCCGCGTGGTGGAAGTCTGGCTGGGTTGGTGATCGCAGACTAAACGAGTGCCGTGGCGGCGGCGGCGGTTGGTGTGGATGTTGCTGCTGCTGTCCGGGTGCATGCGAGCCTGGTCCAGGTGGCGGGTTGGTGTTGTTGTCGCCCTGCTGCACCGGATTCAGAATGTCGCGGTGTCGCCGCTCGCTGCTGCCGCGTTCCCGCTCTCGTTCCCGCTCGCGGTCGCGGTCGCGTTGCTGGTCTTCGTAATCGTGCAGGCTGGGCGGTCTCTGCAGCACCGTCGAGTGGAAATTTGACTCCATCTTGACCTCAGGTGGCTGTGGCTCCCGCTGCCTTTTCGCTAGCTGCGATCGGCCTGGCTGTGTTATCGATCCTTCCGTCGCCCTGCTCTAGAGAGCCGGCACCAGATCTCTCCTATCTTGTCTATTCTTGGGATGCCAGGGACAACCCATCCGCACCGTGTTGTGGGCGAGTTACCGAGATGACGGGGGATGCAGTTAGACCAGGCTCGAGATCGACTTGGTCGTGTTGTGTAGAGGGAATAACCGTCCAAGATGGGCCACGGGCGGGCAACCTTGCCAATCGTGACGTGCCACTGGTTGATGGACAGACTGGCTGGCTGGCTGACGGACTACCTGCCTGCAAGACGAAGGGAATGAGCGCTTGGGATTAGTGGATGCTTCGTTGAGGCAATGCCAAGCAGTGTGTTGATGCCGGCTAATGGTGGTCGACAGGCAGGAGTATGGACTCGGCCGGCACGTTGATGGATGGCAATGGTCGGATGGAGAAGTATCGCGGGTGGGCGAAGCTTGGTGTTGACGAGATGTTGCGGCGTGGGCGGGACCGTCGGTTCGGTTCGGCGTGGTGGTGGAGGAGGAGGAAGGATGGGGACGGGATGGGATGAGATGGGTTGGGTCAGATCACCTCAGGTCGATTGGTGTCGAGTCGTGTGTGTGCGTGGATATGGGTGTGGGTGTGTGTGCACGAGGGAGGAGGATCTCGTGCGGCTAGCGCAGAATCGAGAATCGAGAATCGCAATCGATCTCGGTGTCTGGTCTTGTCTTGTCTTGCCTTGCCTTTGCCTTCGCAGGCTGGGCCCGAAATCTCGCCGGCCCCGGGTGCCTGTGTGCGAACGAGCGGACGGGTGGGCCAGCAAGACTGCCAGCAAGGAATAAGCAACCACGAGAGCAAGCTCTTGTTGTTCTTTTTTCTTTCCCTTCCTCGCTCCCTGGTCTTTTGCTTTTTGGCCTTGCCTGCGGTGACGTGCTGCTAGATAGTCTACCAGAGCGGCAACACGGCAACCATGACATGTCACTGCCAATCGTCACTACCGAGTGCCCACGACCAAGACTACTGCCGGTTGAGCTAACGGAGCTGGGCTGAGCTGCAGTAGAGTTTCTAGTCTCGCGCTGAGGCAATTATACGAAACGCGGGTGTGTTGGGGTCTCGAGGGCAGCACCACTGTCAGAGGCATCAAGATTGACCACAAGCCCAGGCAAAGGACGGGATGGTCGAGCTGATGAGGGACGTGTTCGGGTGGGGTGCAGGATGGGGAATGGGGTTAGCGGGTGCTGACAGCCGTCGGTGGCGACGATGCTGTCTGCAGCTGTTGGCTGGTGCGCTGGTGTTTGATTATTGACGATGGTGAGAACCGTCCGGCAACGGATCATGATGCACCACCACGAGTGACAACCACTATTTACAGTATAGCTACGGGACACAATACAAGGCAAAGAGCCACTCGAGATGCTCTGGATGGGGCAGAAGGGGTGAAGTGACTGATTGACTGATTGTTGGGACTCGCTGATCACCCTCTATCGCGCAACTGTCTGACTGTCTGACTGCTGCGTGTCTTGTCTCTCTTTTGCCATGGGCAGACAAACTCTCCCCAGTCTTCCAAGGTTGTCGGCCAGCATCTGATCGAGTCCCAGAGGTCCTGGTGGGGACGGGGAGCGGTACGCTAGGCCGAAATGGAGCTAGGCCCGTGGCCCAAGCTGAGGCTCACTCCCCAAACAGCAAGACACACTGACTGGCCTGGCCAGGGACCGGGGAACAGGGACACCCAGCCCTGCCAGGGGCACAGGCACTCTGCCACTCGGACCCCGAATCTACTGTACATTCCTACCTAGGCAGTACAACAGTAAGACCAAACGAATACTAGCCGGCTGTGTTACTGAGAATCATATCCTGCTGCTACTCAAATCATTCTTTGCATTCCAAAACATAGATTCGGAAACACCTTCTGTGGTGAGAACTTCTATTTCAAATTTGAAACGCCTGGCCCATACCGCAACTTGAGGCCGCCTCGAGCTGTCCTCGCACTGCTTCTGTTTTGCAGCCGGACGCCCCTCGGCCTCCTTGCTCCTATGCAGGACATCCATCCCACGCCTCCTTGGGCCAGTCTCCCCTACTCTGGAGAGTGCCACCCAGTGCATCAGCCATTCTATCGAGTGGCCCTTGGGATGCTTGCATGCACGCACACCTTCTATATCCGCCCCAACAAAAAAGAAATGGCGGCTCTTCTGTCTCCTATACGACACCCCTTTTTTGGCACGTTTGCTGGCCCCACGCCTACGCCTGACTATGCTCAGACCGCACCGGCTGCCAGCATCTTCTTGCGCAGGTAGTTCTTGTACTGCCCGATCGAGCCGTCCCATGGCTTGATGGTCTTGTTCTCGCACACCAGGATCTGCTTTGCAATCTTGTCCAGCAATCTGTCAGAAGGTCAGCTAAATGTTGCGCAAGTGCAAAAATGGGCCGGTATGGGTGCACGCTTACCTGAAATCGTGACTGACGACGATGACACCACCGGTGAAAGCGTTGATAGCGTCCGCCAGACTGTCAATGGTCGGGATATCCAGACCGTTGGTCGGCTCGTCGAGAAGGATCATGTTGGGGCTCTCGATGGCCAGCAGGGCGAACACGATACGGCTCTTTTGCCCCTCGGACAGCGTGCCGATCAGCGCCGTCTGGGACTCCCCAGACAGGCCGTACTTGCCGAGCTGCTGGCGCCAGTACTGGTAGTCTTGCGACCGATCCGGGTACTTGTCTCGCACGAAGTCGAGCGACGACTTGGTCAGGTCCAGCTGCTCGGCCGAGTGCTGCGAGTACATGCCCAGCTTCAGATGCGTGTGCCTACTCACGTTGCCCGCCGTCGGGGAGAGCTTGCCGGTCATGAGACGGAGCAGCGTCGACTTGCCCACACCGTTGGGGCCGACCAGCGCCGTCCGCGAGTCCATGTCGAAGCCGAGGTCGATGTTGCGGTAAAGGTCGTCCTTGGGGTCGCCCGAGTACGAGAAGGTGACGTCGTCAAAAGACAGGACGGGAGGCGGCAGCTTCTCGACGTCGGCAAAGCGGAAGCTGAAGACGCGATCAGCGATGACAGGCTGGATGAAGCCGTCGGCCTCCATCTTGTCCAGGATCTTCTGTCGGGACTTGGCCTGCCTCACCAGGTTGGCGTAGGTACCGGCACTGGCGATGAACTTCTTGATGTGGACAATCTCATCCTGCTGCTTCTGGTAGGCCTTCATCTGGTTCGTGTCCTGCTCGCTCTTGGTCTTGGCGTATGAGTCGTAGTTTCCACCGTAGTAGAAGAGATTCTTTTCCCGCATGTCGATCATGTTGGAGCACACGCCGTTGAGGAAATCCATGGAGTGAGAGACGAGCACCAGTGTGCGCTCCCACTTCTTCAGGTACTCCTCGAGCCACACACAAGCCTCGAGGTCCAGATGGGCAGTTGGGTCGTCGAGAAGCAGGAGTGTGGGCTTAACAAACAGGGCCTTGGCGAGGGCGACACGCATCCTCCAGCCACCAGACATGTCCTTTGTCTTCTTGTGAATGGTGACCTTGTTGAAGCCCAGACCCGTCAGGATGAGCGAGGCACGGGTGGCGAAGGTCGAGGGATCCATCTTGTCCATGTGCTATAGTGATACGCATGTAGGTCAGTTGCCGAGCTCAGTGACCTGCAGGGCGGCCGGGCGGGCAGCCGGGGGGGAAGGGGGGTGAGGCGGTAACGCACATCGTAGAGGTCCATCAGGACCTGGCTGTCGGGTCCCTCAGTCTCGAGGAGCTCCTCAGCAACATTCTCCAGGCGGGCCATCTCGTTCTCGGCCTCCTTGACAACCCACTCGAGGGCGCCGAGGTCGCTGGGCGGGGCACCCTCATTGAGCAGGTAGATATCGACATGGGGCGGGATGGGGAACTCGCGGGCGGCGATGGCCTTGAGAAGGGTACTCTTGCCGCAACCGTTCTCGCCCAGGAGGCCGTATCGGCGACCAAAGTTGAGCTCGAGGGTGCTGTCTGTGATGAGGACACGGCCGTGGAAGACCAAGGACACCGAGGTGATCTTGACGTCGCGGCTGGAGGCGACGGAGGAGAGGACGCCGGTGGTTACACGGTCAGAGATACCGTACTTGTCCATCTGCTCGGTGAGGCGCTGGACCTCGCCCATCTTGGAGGAGGAGGTAGCGGGCTCGTCAGCCTCGATGGGGTTTCCGTTGGCATCGAACTGTTGTGGGGGGGTTTCATCGCCGTTAACAGAGCCGGCGGCGCTGGCATTCTTGGAGCCGGCCTTGGATCTGGAGGCA
Organism: Diaporthe sp. P3_1W; assembly: GCA_037177825.1. Lineage (NCBI taxonomy): Eukaryota > Fungi > Ascomycota > Sordariomycetes > Diaporthales > Diaporthaceae > Diaporthe > Diaporthe sp. P3_1W. The sequence goes on along the minus strand of JBAFXB010000004.1, from coordinate 5,314,228 downwards.
ACCGTCTTCTTGCCCTTGCCCTCGGCGGCCTTCTTGGCCAGTCTCTTCTCCTTGGATGACGAAATCATCTTGAATAGGGAGTACCGGGCCTGGGCACTCGGGGGTATCAGATAAAGAATGAGATGAGGTGGGAGGAGGGGGTGAAGGAAAGGGAAAAGGTATTCTGGTTTGGACTGGACCCTTCGTAAAACAATGAGAACAAGTGCAGGCCAGGGTCAGGAAGAAAAAAGACGGCCACGGCTGGTGGTGGGATCGGGGTTTGGGAGAGAAAGCAAATCAAAATCAAGCCCAGAGCCAGAGCCAGAGCCAAAAGGTGGGGAGGGGCAAATGTAAGGAAGAGGGGGAGGGACAGTCTTGCCAGTCAGTCCTGCCTGGGTCACAGTGGTAAGGATTCACAGGTTGGGTCTGTCCAAGGACACACTGACCGAGTTGGGTTGTTGGTTGGTGGGGTCTGGCTTCTGAAATTTCTGACCAGGCTGATTTCTACTGCCACAACCACGGCCACCGCTTTCTGGGACGGCTGACATGGCCGCCGATAAGCGATAGCGGCCTAAGGCAACAGTCTTTTCTTCCTGCACATTTCTGCTCGCACTGACGCATGCAGAAATCTGACGTCACCCCAATGTCAGATAATCTTGCTCGAGGTCCATTGGCTGGCTGCTGAGATGTATCTAGTATGACTCAGGGCCTCGTCTTGTGGTCTCCGTTCATGACTGCTCAGAATGTTCGCATCCCGGACAAGGCTCAGTACAACGGAAGCTATTATGTATATAGACGATACATGTATCATTAATCCCAACAGATGCCTATGAAAATGCCACGGATTAAACCAGATGCAGACTCCTGAAAACTCCATGCAGATGCGTCCTCGCTCGTCCGTCCAAACCCCAGGCCATCGCCTCGCAGCACATGTCCTGCGAATCCTCCACCACTCCGGAGCCACTTACACGGGGGCCACAGCCGCGTTTCCTAGCATCGCACACGTGTGTGTGTCGAGTCCGAGGGGATCCCGCTCTACTGCTGCCGCTCCTGAGGGTGGCTGAGATGCTGGATCATTCCGTCCAGAATTACCATTGCGCTCATGCAGCCAGGGCTATCGAGCCGCTGTTGAAGCCAACGATACCCTCGGCCATGCACGTCTTGGAGGGGCCCTGCGACGAAATTGCTATCCGCCTGCCAATGACTCCATCACCGCCGACCTCGAGCAGCAGCTGCTGTCCTAATCTTGACTCCAGCGGGCTGGGTTCCACGACATCGGGACGGAAGGTCATTGGGAGGGTGAAGCTTTCAATCTGCTTGCATTCTGAGGCAGGCACTGTCAAGTCGCCGGTAGAGCTGCAGTTTCCAGAATCAGCACCCAGTACAGGATAGGGAGACATCGGCGACAAATTCATTGCTTGCTTACAAGATGGTCAACGTCAAGTCGTGACGGATCTGCTGGCCCTGGGTCGGTATGAACTTCACATGAGTGGCCAGAGTGCTCTTGGAATCCACGTCGTTGAAGAACATAATCCGGCCGGAGAGGTCTTGCTCCAGTCCAGACCGATCGCTCACCACTGCCAGGGCTCCGATGCGCCGAGGGTCGTAAAGGTCTTTCTCGCTTCCTCCGCACATGGTCAACAACTTCTTTCTCGGAAAGAGTGCGGGTATTCAGGAGAGGGTGTCTGGTTGGTGCTGAGGCGGTCTCGTTCGTGTCAAGAGGCAGGTGGTCTTGACGGAGAACACCAGGGAATGTGTCTGATGGGACATGTCGGCAGTTTATATCCCACACCCAATTCATTACAAACGGGTGGGAAAAGGGCCTGGCCGCGTCCCGAAAGACGCGGGTTGTGGAAACTGCCTCATTGATAGCAATCACAGGCGGGCGACCCATGGACTGAAGCGGTCAGGAGCGGCCAGGCCATCAGGGTTCCTTGTGCCGTCCACATGTCAACATAGCAAGTCGGCTCCGTGTCAAGTTGGACACGAACCAATCAAGGACGGTAAAACATGCGCAGTCACAACAGCTGCAGACAAGTCCGACTTGACCACCCGGACAGCTAGCTGGTCAGTCCTGAAATCTGGCCCTGTGGTGGAAGCCAAGATGCGGGCCGCAGTCGTAAAGGTGAGCATGTTTTTGAGCAAGTTTCGGGAGGGCAATAATGGACAAAGGGGTCAGGCCGCTGCTGACAGAGCTGACAGATACCTAGATAGTGGCTACCTCGAATTGCCATGGCTACAGGGCAGGAGCCAGGTACTGCTTTAGCACTTACACAATTTTGGGTCGTCCAGCACGAACTCTCCATGTAACCGTCGCACTGGCGAACTGAAGAGCACATGACAACAACCGACACGAGCTTGTCTTGGAACGATTCAAGGAAAGTCGGACATATCTGTGATCTGCCAATGCAAATGGGCCATTCTTCATATCATCGTTGTCACTACTGGTACATCAATTGAGGACGACTGACTCTTTCTCTGGTCCAACTCAAAAGCTAGAGAGGCTCGACACTTCCCGAACCTCGCGGATCTGCAGCGGACGCCGTGGCTTCTGTTGCTCGACATTGCCCATCTCAGGTCGCTCTAGAGCTGCCTTATCACTGCCTCGTTCGGCTTTGCAGGGACTTGGTCATCTGCAGCCGGAATCTCGGTTCTGGCAGCTTGAGGGGTCGATGGTGAGGTCCATCGTACCATCTCCAAGTATCGCTAGCATATCAACGCCACAAGATCGCTGCCTTTGATACCGGGTCAAATTCAGAGTTTAGGCACACCTCTCATGGCAAAACTCCTCAGCAGAACTACGATGATCAACACCCGGGTATCGTGGTACAGTACAAGTCTCGGACAGACCCATGCTTGTGCTTTGCTGAAGGTAGCTGAACCTCGTGAACAGCATCCCGAGGTCTCAAGCCCAGCATCTCGAGACAGATCTCAAAGCCTCATCAGCGCCACAAACCTGGGCGATGTCCACAGCCACCTGGCAGCTGCAGTGCAAGCCAGGCAGATCGCACCGCGTCACGACAGACGTTCAACACAACGGCGGACTTCATTCTTCAAAGAATCAACAACAACTTCGGACATCTCAACGCCTAGATAGCGTGTTACCGCGTAACCGAAAGCATCGTGTGCTCTGTTAGCCAAGACCGTGAGGCTGGGCGGCCTTCTCAAACCTGCAGCGCGCGTTTCTCGCAATGCCCACCCGGCCCAGGACTGTTGGTATAACTGGCTACATAGGCAGTGTGCAATTCTCGGCGATCCGTATCCATTCGTGAGGGCAGTGATATCCTCGACAGGCAGGCAGTGGCCCATGCCATCTGGGTCTCAGAATGCCTCATTTGTGGGCGTCTCGTGGAGGTGATTCCAACGGCAAAGCGGCATATGTGGAAAACGTCTGGAAGGGTATGAAGTGATAGGCCGGGAAATAAAGGACCGCCGCCACCCAGATTTCTTCGTAAGTCCTCAAGGCGTCACTTTGATTCCCGGTCGCTTATGAGATTTGTGGCGTCCATAGTTGAGTATCACTGTGGGACTGGGGCTTCTATTGTCACGGTGAAACATCTCGGTCAACCCAGCAATAGTCAGCGCGGCGGTTTTCCGTCGTTTCCAGGTGAACAAGTGGTGGACGGCGTGCACATGGCAGAGGACATGCACGTGTGTTGATTACACCTCACCTGCCCACGTCGCAGTTTTACAGGACCCCACGCCCCGCCATCAAACTCACTATCCGGGCTTAGTCCCGCCATTGCTTTTGATATCCATAGGAAGCCCTTTAGTGAATCACCTAGATACTAAATAAAACCAGGTATTTTTGAGAGGCACGAACTGGGTGCATGCTCTCAGGACTCAATCAACCAGCCAGCCAATTCAACCTACCCGGGTATTGGTCAAACATGAGCGGTCCGAGAGATGTCTCTCGGAGACGGACTCTGGACTCTAGTTCTGGCCGAGGGAGAGACATCCGAGACGTAAACTACGACCCGGCTTTTCATTGGTGGACCAGGGGCGAGACTGCCTGTATTGCTTGTGCGACGAGCTGAAAGTAGCAGGTGCATAAGTGGCAGTCCGCTCGCACGACCACTGCTGTTCCTGCATTTGACATCGATCCACCTCTGCTCCTGCCTGTATGTCTCTGCCACTCGGCGTGAGCCGGATTGGACCCATGTTTCAGCCGAATCTCGGCCATGAGACATGTTTGTTTGACAAGCACGCTTGCGAGGCGTTCGAGAACGGTTTCCAACAACACACCCACGAGCATGTCTTTCCTCTCAACCTCGCAGGCGTCCACGCCAACACTCCTCATCGACAGTCGCTTTTCTATTCGTTCGGTCTATTCCAGTCGCCTTGAACCTGATCCATGAGCTACCCATGAGCCACTGTCCGCCAGCAGCTGCCATCCGTAGTACCCAACGATGATGCGGCTATTCAGCATCTGATCCACCGGTTGCGAGCCACGTGTGTCGATCAAAAACACCCAATCAAGCCACACTTGCGGGAGGAAGACAAAGTACCGAACGATCGATCAACGAGACTAGGCATCGTATGCGGGAAGTAAGCAGCCATCACAGGGTAAGTGATCCAGCATGCGACCTCGAAATGCGCCGGTGGTCCTCTGAATCAATCATTGCTTTGGCAAGACCAGAGGCAGGGCTCCGTGCGATGTAACATGCATATTGACATCTGTGTAGACGATTCCATGTCGCTGTGGTGGCGGTAGCACAAGGCTAAGGCATGCGGCAGCCCGCATTGATTAGCTCCTACAGGCACATTGCATCTGCATCTGCAAGGCACGCAGGTCACCCCCGTCGTTTGCATGCTCTCCATGATCTGGATCATGGCATACTCCCCTGCTGATGGCAGTCTATCGGGAAAAGAGCTTTGCTGGATGTCTCGCTAACATGCCGTGGTGCAACAGTGCCTTGCATGGCGAACAAGGCTAGGTTCTCGGCCATAACTCTCCCTGGCCCGCGAAAGAGCTGGCCTGAGAGTATGCGGCGACCCATCAGGATATCCCAGGAGATGTCTCCCAGGAGAAAGCCACCGGTAATACGCACATAGCTGTCCTCAATCCGGGGCTTTCTTAGTTCAGGGTAGGCCTCCACGGGGTAACAACGGCCTGTAGCCGAAGGCCGGCGGACAAACGATACGAGCAACGTACGCTTCTGAAATTCCCTGTATGAGTTTCGTTTGTCGAACAATATTCGGCCCTCCTGAAGCCATCACTGGGATCGGCTGGCCCATCTCGGGGTCGCTTCGCAGGCAGCCGCCACGCTCTTATTTCTGACGTCCCTTGCCGTCCTCGGTGGACTGCTGATACATTTTGCAGTCCTCGCGGGCTGAATGTCTCTGTTCCTGCATGTATGGAGCGAGGCCTCCATCTTCTGGTGTGCGTGCCTCAATGGCAACGATGCTGGGCTCTGTGCAACTCCTATGATGGCTTGAGGCTGTTGTGTCATCCTAGGGCTTGAAGCATTGGGGAGCTGACTATCTGGTATCTCACAGAAAAGCCTACTGCAACTTTTGTGACCAGTATTGGCGATCAATCGCGCCTGTGGCTCGACTGGCTTGGACCAGGGTCGGCCGGTGCCTGTTGCTTCTGCATGTAGCCTCCCTCAGCGATGTGATCCGGGGACCGAAACAGGGAAATGGGAAAAGTAGTCATGCCCTTCCTATCGACATTGAGATCCGCCACCTTAGCGGAAGGGTACATGCTGTCCTACCCGATCAACCTGCGGAGAAATCTGTGCGGCAATGGACCGCCGCAATAGACAGCCAGTCAAGCATGTTGCTATCCGGGAGGGGGGGCCTAGGCATCGTATGGTAGTCACGGATCTACTGTACCTCTGTTGGTTCTTGGGATGTCCGTGCTGGTCCCGGTGGATACGAGGGAAGCAAGGCGTGCTGCAATACTCACTGCTTTTGATATTCCGCAGATATAAAGTCCACTTGCTCACTCTTGGTGGAGGTCAGGTTTTCTCTCGGATCCCCAGGCTTCCAGTAACTCCTGAGCTTCTTTCGGCCCTTGTTGAGGCTTGACACTCGTTTATTTCTTTTCACCTCCATCCAGTCCTTCATTCAGAATACACACCAAGCCTACCGTCGAGAATGGGTGCGATACTTCGTCTTGCTCTCCTGAGCATTGGGTGAGAATTCCAACCAACTCCTGCGCACCCGAGATCTCGGGCCCGTCGAGACATGACTGACACATGGGATCAGGGCAGTTCAGGTTCTCGGCTATGAGGGAAGAAACCCCCAGCCCAAGAACATCAAGCACAGGCAGTACCAGTACGTCACGACTGTCACAGAGACACAGGTGGTGAGAGACCCTCCCACCACGGTGACGGTCTCTATCGAAGCCCCCTGCGCCCCGTCGTCGTCCAGCATATGGAGCCCGTCTTCATATCTGCCCGGCACTGGCACCGGCACCGGCGGCCTGTCCTCTTCGACTTCTGCACCATACGGCAACGGAACTTCCTCAGCTACGTCTGCTCCAGGAACGGGTTCGGTTCCTCTGTCTACCGGCCCCTCAACGACGGATCCCATCTCAGCCTCCACCTCAAAGCCTACTGGTACCGGCGGCACCGGGCTGCCCCCTCCCCCGTACACCTCTGGTATCTACACCAACGCGTCATCCGCCGATCCCACGTGGGCATCGACAACATCCGGAGGCTACGGGACGGGCACAGCGCCGCCGCCGTCCTCATCAGTAGCCCCCGCCAACTCGTCAGCCACAGCACCAGTCACACCCTCGGGAACAGGCTCTAGCGGCACGGGCACCGGTTATCCAGGTGTCTCGAGCTCCTCCGCTGGGGTCTATCCTAACACGACGACACCGCTGACCTGGCCCACGTCCGGGTGGTCTGCCACAGGCTCTTCCCCGTCCTCGTCGCCCACCTCCAACACCACGTGGGCCCCTTGTGGGTACGGCGACGACGGTTGTGATGCGACCATCACGTCGACCATCACACGGAGTTCAACGGTCACAATTGAGCCCAACTCGACTGTCACATCAGTCGGACCGATTACGGGCTCAAGCACTGGGGCCGTGTCCACCTCGAACGGCACTCAAACGTACAGCACCACGTCCGCTCCTCTGTCAACAGGAGGCACCACCAGTGATATCTCATCCTCGACCACCGGTACTGGGCCCTACGGCAACTCGTCGAGCAGCACTTCAAGTGAGCCGATCACGAGGACTGTGACCTACACCCATACAATCTCCACATCAAGCAGCACGGGAGGGTATTCTTCGAGCGCGGTGACCAGTGCTGTTAGTTCCTCGAGCAGCCTCAGCTCGTCCGGCGTGAGCAACAGCACAGCCGCGGCGACCGCGTCCTCGTCCGGTCCTTCATCGCTCACCAGTTCGTCCTCGGGAGATCCTACCACCCCGCCGGGATACTCTTGGCCCACCGCGGTGCCGTCGCTCTCAACGACTCTGCAGACCAAGACATCCTTGACGTCCTCGACATCCAGTGCTGCCCCGACGTGGACGCCACCAACGTACGGCGGCGGGGACGACTCTGACGAGGACGACAGCGGAGACGACGACGGGTATTCCTGGCCCTTTCCTTGGTGGAGGGCTCAGCGGCGGTCTGCAGCGGACGGCGGGGAGCACGGAAAGAACAAGAGATGGTACATGAACTTGTGAAGGCAATGAAGTATCCTCAGCCGTCTTCTGATCTGTTGTTGTTTGGGTCGTGACCACCCCGGGGCAGACCCATGGGACGGGTCAGGGGGGACGGTTTCCTTTCTTGTCACTCCTTTGCCCTCTTTGGTTGCTGCACATCCGTATCGAGTTTACATGTCGATGGTCGCGTGATTTCCTAGATTCATATTGTAACAGACACCACTTGTTCGACTTAATCATTGCCCTCTCTGGCAGTAAATATAATTCATCCCAGCGCCATGCTTCCTCTGACTCGCTGTTCTGAACCTACTAAGGACCTCGCCCGTGATCCAGGTCGCGCGTGTGCAGGTAGGTGTTGGACCGTAAGGTTTCTTCACGCGATGGAATGCCTGGAGTAGCCTCCCTATTTGTGGGGTCCAGCCCGTCCGTTCGTGTAAGCTTTCTGTCGAAGACAAGGAATAATCATTGTCTCGTTCCGACTTGATGTGGAAATTCAAAAAGCCCAAATATTCCATAGTTGGTCCGCCGGTGAAGCGGCGGGCTGTGGTACTGATTCAACAGCAATGAAGCGTAATTTCGAGTTTTGCCATCGAAGTTATCGTGTCGAGGCCATGTGAACAGCACAGTCCCCTGAGTAGATCAGTCAAGCCCTGAACCCATGTGAGGGAGGGATCCTGTTGTCGCCTGCCCATCGTGAGCGCACACGTGTAAGCGCAAACCACCCTGTCCATATCACAAGAGCCAGCACAGCCTACGCTGCCACGGTTGGCTTTAGACAAGCCCGGCCTTGTTCTTTTTGATGGACGAGCACGACTTCTTCATGCGATCAAGTCTACCTCTTCTATCTTATTTCCCGGACCGAGTAACATTGCCTCGTCCGATTTGTAAGGAAGCTAGCCGTCACAATCCAGAGAGCAGCTGCCGTGTACAGATCTAGGTGTCGAGATATAGTAGCACATTTCTCTTTTACTGCTTAGAGTGTACGCAGTACTCGCACTCTGATGTCTCCCGAGACACTCCGCCTCCGGGCGATTTGCCACATGAGGGTTATGGGGTGTCGGAGACAAGAATTGAGCACCCCTGCAGTGGGATGCCATCTGGGTCTGGACATACACTCTCCCACATCATAGCCATCTGTACCTCTTTGCCGCGACCGGGATTGGGTCAACCGGCGGGCTGCTCACTGGCGAACCTCTCCACATCCATCCATGGCGTATGAGTGTTGTTCGACCTTTGTTCGTCAAAAAGCCCTGCCCCTTGTCGTCAGACTGGGCTGGAATCATCCGTCTGGATTGCCAAATGGATAGTTGAATTTCAGAAGACCATTCAAGCCACCAACCCATCCATCGTCATCGTCGTCATCATCCTCGCCGTCAGGCGATGGCTGCTGCCCCTTATGCAGGTCTCTGATGACGCAGGGTACGCCGCCTAGCCACTTCCCGTCCTCTCCCTTGGTGATCGTCTCGCCCTGGATCCGGATCTCCATGCCCGGGCTCGCACCGGCCCGCCTCTTGCCATCGATACTGACCTCGAGCTCGCGGCCTCGGTTCCGCTCGCTGAGCCGGAGGACGACCTTGGTGTCCAGTGGAAGGACCAGCGGCCTGAAGCTTAGGCTCCGCGGACAAATCGGGGTGATGAGGAGCGAGCCTACCAGAGGATGGACGATGGCGCCGCCTGCGCTGAGAGAGTAGGCGGTGGACCCAGTGGGGGTGCTGACGAGGATGCCGTCACAGATTGCCTCGGTCAGAAAGTGGTTGTTGACGTACACATCGATCATGGCGAGGTGAGGCTGGCCACCGCGGTGAAGCAACAGCTCGTTGACAGCGTGGAAAGTCGGGGGCACCTTGACGGGCGGGACCCAATTGGGGTTACCCAGGGCGGCCTCTTGCTCAGCACTCAAGGGCATGAGGCGCAGCCTCTGGTGTGCCTCGGCAGTGGAGGTGGGCATCAACAGGCCGTTGATGTTCTTGCCCTCGTCATCGTAGACGCCGACCTTGAGACGGTGGCGCAGGAGGATCTTTGGGCGGGCGGCGCCGGTGTCGATGCCGCTGGTGTAGACCCTGGTCCAGGCGTCCTTGTACTCGGCAAACTTCCACTCGCCGAGGAAGCCAAGAGTGCCCATGCTGAAGGACAGGATGGGGGGCACGGTCGGGTGGAGGGAGAAGAGGCTGGCGGCGCGCAGGATGGTGCCATCACCGCCGAGGGTGGTGACCAGGTCGATCTTGTTGGGGAAGTGGGTGGCAGGGTCGCTGCGGGAGGGGGTATATATGGGGAAGGGCAGGTGGTTGTGGATGCGGGCGGCAATACGGTTCTCGAAGACAATGTTGATGTCCGGGTAGTTGTCGTGCAGGTGCTGTGCGAAGCGGACGGCGTCCTGGACGACCTTTGGGGCGTGCAGCTTGGGGATAAGGAGGATGTTCCGCGGGGGCTGCTGCCAGTGGAGGTTGAGCAGGCCTACTGACGTCTCGTGGTACAGCGGGCTGATCCTGTCCGGGAGGGCGGCGACATCTCGAATCTCGTGCAACGGAGCCGAGGCCGAGAATGGGCGGGCAGGCGTGGGGCGGCGAAGAAGGGAGAAAGAGGCCCAGCGCGCGAGTGGCCGCCTGGGTAGTGGTAGTAATGATGATGAAAATGATAGACTGCTCATTATGTCGCTCTTGCCGCGGGCGTGGCTAGCCAGGAAGCCCGGAAGCAGGCGCAGGCGCAGGCGCAGGTTCGAACACGAGCGCGAGCCCGGCTCTCGTGGCGGTTGGGATTGTAGCTGGGAGGAGGAGGCGGCGCGAAGGAGGAGGACCCGACATTTCGAGGAGCCGCGACAGCAGGTATGGGTTCTCGTGTGCGTGAGACCGGCTAGCAGAAACAGAAGGGCGCGTTGCCCATGGTGGTGAAGTCGTCGGGAACAGGCATGGTGTTGTGCAAGTGGCGCTTGTGAGGAGGGAGAGAGGGGTCGACGTCGACGGTGGGAGGGTATTAGTCGTGTGCCGCGCTCGAAGGAGGAGAAGCTTGTTGGAGAAAGCTTGGAGAGGTTTGAGTGCAACAACGCGCCGAGTACGGGGCCGGTGCCATGTAGCAAAGTACCGACGTGCCTGGGCGAGTGAGGGTTTGTGGAGTAGCCTGTTAAGCAGTTACTGAGATGTGCTGGCAAAGTCCGCTTACACCTAGGTACCCCAGTACCCTGGTAGTTCTTGCTTGCAGGCCCCAAGCTTCCTGTGCAGCCCTGGAGGGGTCCTGGTGTCCCCACCGTCTCCAGTGGGCTGGGCGAGGCCCAGACGGCCCTTTGGCCGGAGCTCGCGGAGCTTGAGCCTCTGACATCAACCCATGTGCAGGCCACCAACCAGACCACCGACCACCGTATTCTACCGTCAGTCCTGCAGCCATGTGATGTGGTCATCCTCCTTCTTTCTACCCTCCGTCTCTCCTCGCTACCTTGTTCCACAACCCTGCAGCTGGGAAGGCAGAAATGCCCCTCCCCAACATGAGGACGAGCCTGTGATCATCGTTGCGCCCTAAGCTGGGACTACATCGAGTCCCGTTATCATCGCTCATCCTCCGTCCGGGCTCCGTCCCGCCGCCGTCCCACCACCCCTCCTAGAGCACGCGACCACGCGATCACGCCTGCCTGCCCGCTCGAACCGTCCTGGGTAGTTAAAAACTTCAAAGTGCCCTTGGGCGCCCTTCTATCGCATCCACCGCACCGCGCCGCACCCGTCGTACTGCCGGCCTCGCACTTGTCGTCGTAACCTCCTTCCGTCCTGTCATGGCAGCCCAGCTGCGCCAGAGGCCCGTCGCCACGGCAGATGAGCTGCCCGGCCCCGAGCTTGTGCCGTCCTTGGCCGACAAGCACCGCGCACCAGACGTCGCACATCCTTCCGGCAAGAGGAAGAAGAGCCAGCTCACGCAGTGGCTGAGGGGTCTCAGTTTCGTCGCCTACTTCCTGTCCTGCTGCGTCGCGTATGTCTATCCATAGACCTTCATCCTTCACTCCTCTTCCTGCCCCCTCCCGTGTTGTCTGTCTATCTGTCTACTTGGTGGCTGACCCGTTTTCCCCCTCGCGCCAGCATCAACATCACCCAGTTTATCGGCGCCCCTCTCTACATAATCAGCCGCGATGTCTATTACGCATACATGGCCCTCACCAAGGAGTCCTTCGGCCTCTTGATAACCACCATGACAAAGATCTGGGGCCCCACCACCATACGCATAAGCGGCGATCACTCTGTCGCCGGCCAGATCAGGCGCACCCGCGACGGCCGTGTCCAGTTCGCCTTCCCCGAGCGCATCGTCATGATCGCGAACCACCAGATCTACACCGACTGGCTGTATCTGTGGTGGGTCGGCTACGCCAACATGCCCCAGATGCACGGCTACATCTACATCATCCTGAAGGAGTCCCTCAAGTACATCCCCGTCATCGGCACCGGCATGATGTTCTACGGATTCATCTTCATGTCCCGCAAGATGGCCGTCGACCAGCCCAGGATGGCCTACCGCCTCAACAAGCTCAGGACCGCCCACACTGCCCCCGATGGCTCCTCCTTCCTCAACCCCATGTGGCTGCTCCTGTTCCCCGAGGGCACCAACTTGTCCGGTAATGGCAGGGACAAGTCGGCCAGGTGGGCGGAAAAGGCCGGCGTCAAGGACTGCAAGCACATGCTGCTCCCTCGGAGCACCGGCATGTACTTTGTGCTCAAGGAGCTCCAGGGCTCCGTGGAATATGTCTACGACTGTACTATTGCGTATGAGGGCATCCCGTGAGTACCACCCCTCTAGCTTCCTGCCTCGCACGGCTATCTTGCACGTTCTCTGGGCTCTAACATATACTTTCCCGGCCCCACAGCCCCGGGAGGTACGGCGAAGAGTTCTTCGGCCTGTCCAGTACTTATTTTCAAGGCCAAGCGCCCAAGTCCGTCAACTTCTATTGGCGCCGATTCCGCGTCGACGAGATGCCGCTGGATGAACCGGAGAAGTTCGAAACCTGGCTGCGAGAGAGATGGTACGAGAAGGACGCGCTCTTGGAGACTTATACGACCACGGGCCGCTTCCCCCGGCTGCCCACCGAGCCCGGGAAGGCCGACACCGAGGTGCCTGACTTTATCGAGACTGAAGTAAGAACCAAATATTGGTGGGAGTTCCTCAGGATATTTGTCGTCATCGGTATTTTCGGCCTTCTAGGGAACATGGTCGTAAAGTTTTGGTACAGGATGTCACGCGTTGTTTCTTTATAAGTCTCGTCATCACAACGGCATGCGAGCCTCGACACCCACGCGTCCATCATGTGGGGTTACTGTGCACAAGGCCCTGGTCGGCAGGCGGATCACCACACGGGTAACTGGAGTTCTTCAGGCTGTTTAGGGAAGAGGCTAGAGGTAGGACACACTGCTAGGTTAGGTGTTGTTGGGATACCACTTCTTATGTCGGCCTGAATCGCTGCTTAACCATCCTGCTTCTCGAGAGCATCACATGTTCCAATCATCTGTTTTTATCAATGGAATCATGAATATGGCTGTAATACACATACTCCGTTTCTCCTGGGTCAATTGAAAAACATGCCCAAAATTACGAAGAACTTCTGGAATTCCTGACTGCTGGGTGCTCGCTTGCCGGGGTTTCTATGGGCCGCTGGGTTCACTATTCCTGCATCCACAATCGTCCTACATGGCCAAGGAGTAAAGTGAGCGGCTCAGCGACCGCCTGAACCGCGATCAGTCGCTGTAAATACTATTGCTATATATATACCGTGTAATGTTCTTGTAACACATCTCACGTCTCTGCCCCATGATAGAGTAGCATCCCCAACGAGGCTGAGACATTCCTAGATCACATTACAGAGGGCAAGGGGGAGGGGACATGTTTTGCTGGGCCGGGTACTCGTCGGAGCTGCGGTTATCCCAAAAAGCATTCTACAGGAGCCTATCTCAGAGAAAGCCTCACGCACGAGCATACTCATTTAAATGATCAAGGCGATGAAGACGAAGGGCAACTTCATACGAGAGTGTGTATCATGGTTGTATGCTGACAGTGAATATCTTGACTGGAATATGTTTCTAACTTATGGTCCCTTTCCCGGGCCGATTTGGTAATATAAGGCAAGAGAACCGGATGGAGATTTTATACCAAAGAAAGCTGCAGACGACATACACGGCGGTCGATTGGACACGCTTGCTGATAACAAGTCGGAGTATGGTGCATGATCCCCCGGGTATCAGCCTCTTCCTGTCGAGACCTTGCATCATTATGCCCCTATTCCCTATAACCGCAAGAAGAAGAAGAGAAAGTCGTTGACCACATTATATAGTAAACCCGGAGCGAAACCTCCTACAAGGGCCTTGGCCACTTGCTTGCTCGAAGAAGAGACGGCTGCTGCAAACAGCGGCCGCACGGGAGTTGGGCGAAGAATTCGAGGCGGAGAGGCTCGAATTGAGGCACATTTTAGTCGGCCACATAACAAAGGGGGTCCCATGGTAGACCACACTGAGCAACAGAGAAGCCAAGCAGGCTCCGTTGGTCTTACATCCCGCCTCCTAAACCATCAGGGGAGCAACGGTGACGACCGCCCAGTGCACCGCAGCCTTCTCGTCCTTCAGCGGCGTCCAGTGCGCGACGAACTTCTCGTCGCCCCTGAAGATAGCCGACCGCCGGGTCTGCAGGCGCAGCTCGGTGCTGACAGGCATGCCGGCCCGGATGGCGTTGCGCACCCTGGTCTTGTACTCGGACTGCTTGGCCATCATGTTGAGGCCGAAGAAGCGGAACACGTCGGTGCCGGCGACCATGGTGCCGGCCATGTTGGCCGGGTTCAGCATCTCGACGATGCCCTCTGAGTAGAACTCGATCACGAAGTTGCTAGCGCGGACGACGAGGTACTATGGCACGATGTTAGTTCGAGCGAACTGGACGAGGGCCCAGAAGCGGCGGGACACAGTGGCTGGGACTACTGACCTTGGAATACGCCGTGTAGAACTCCTTCATCTGCGCGTTGAGATCCTGTCCCTCCATGCGCCCCAGCACACCATTTTCCATGCCAGCATCCATCTGAGGTACATGAGCGTTGTGTCCGTTCTGGCGCACGCCCAGGGCCTTGAGTATGGTCTTGCGCGCAGATGGCCTTGTGCTCTGGGGGTTTCCGGGCAGCGGCTTGTTGTTCGACTCGGCTAGGTCGGCGTCGTTTGTGGCAGACGTCGACAGGACCTTGAGGACGTCGACGTTGCTGTGAATAGTTGTGGAGCAGTTGACCTGGCCGCCAATGAAGAACTCGGTCTTGCCTCGCTGGTTGTAAAGTGGTGCTACGGTGGCCCCGAAGTTAGATATCGAAGTATTCTCAAACATGGTCCTCGAAGCGTGTTCGCTTTGGAGGGGGGGAAGGCGGGGTTCAGGCCTGTCGTTCACAACTCACCGACATAGAGCAGATTCCAGAAAGGATCGCCATTCTTCTTGTAGTTCAACAGCAATTCTACTGACTCCTTTTCCTCGGTGATGGCGGTCTTGAGGCGCTGGACTGGCTGTCTGTCCGTGTGGGCGCCTTGCAGGAAGCGACAGTTTCGTGGGACACTGAGTCGCTCAAAGTCAGCACCAAGATCGGGAGGGGAAGAGGAGCGCGGGCATACAGCCTCCAGGTCAGGAGCTGAGCTCCGAAAGCTACTTACATCTCGGGGCGCGAGTATCCAGTGGTTTTGACGAAACCGTCAGAGGCAAAAACGATGGGGCTATACGCACGTCAGCTATTTATTTGTAGGCCGGAATGCAGTGGAAGACTCACTTGTCCGCGACTCGAGGGTTTGTTAAACAGAAGCAGTCGCCCAGTCCCTGATACTTGAATCTGTCGGTGGCGAGTGCCCTGGTTGCGCTGAGGGCCATCTGGTGCCTCACAAAGCGCGGGTAGACGTCCTGGAAGACAAGGGTCTCGATCTGGTCTTGCAGCTCTGTGAAGACGGTCTCCATGGAGGGGAAGGCGCTCGAGATGAGCGTCTTCATCTCCTTGTGGGCTCTCTTCAGCAGACTGCCATTGACGTTGATCTGGTACGCCGAGCCAGGGCTGATGAACTGCTTATGGATAAAGGCCATCTGGCCGGCGAGGTTGTTGAGGGTCGTCCTGTACTCGTCGACCTTGGCCAGAAACTCGACGTTCTCGGCGCAGAGGCGGCTCTCGCTGAACTTGAGCAGCTGGTAGGCGGTCGTGGGGTTGTGCAGGACCACCTGGAAGATCTCGGAGCTGAAGAAGTCGGGCATGCTCTGGGAGGCGGTGCTCTTGGCGGTCCTGCCCGAGATGGAGTTGCGCACTGAGCGGACCGACATGTCGTCGTCGCTGTACCTCCTCCGGATGATGGGGCCGCCCGAGACGGTGTCGTGGGCAGACGACCCGATGCCGTTTGTGCGTGCGGAATAGTCGTTGTACATGCCGTCGTCGACGCTCCTGTACGTCTTCTGGTGAACCGGGCGCTGCGGGATGGGAGGAATGGTCCTATCAACGAGGGGCTTCTTGGACTCGGCGTCCTGGTACATCTGCTGGTGGTCGAGGATGGGCGTCCTCAGGCCCTTGTAGTCGCGGGCGAGGGTTGCCGTCCTGGAGCGGGCGGCTCGAGAGCCTCGTGACGTGTTGCTGGCGATGCTGTCGGCCCTGCCCTCCTTCTTCCGTGGCTTAGAGTTGTTGTGAGCCGAAGGAGGGCCCCGCCTAGACTCATAAGCGTGGTTCACCCGCGGTTGCTGTTCGAACCGGTCATCGTAGTCCTCATCACCGTCCTCGTGATCGACACCTTCCTGATCATCCTCCGTTTCGTCCTCGTCCTCATCTGGGAAGTCGTCGTACACGATCCTCCGGGTGTTCTGGGCCGGCTTATGGGCGATCGGGGGTGGTGTTGCAGAGGGCGCAGGCGGTGGGAGCGGCGACCTTGCCCGTCTGGAATTTGGGCCCCGATGGACCTGCTCGTCGCCGTTCTCGACCCCGTTGTGTGCCGTCTGCTCGACGTCCTCGACAATGACTGGGTGCTGGGGACGGGGCTCCTTGAGCTCCGGGAGGGGCTTGTCCACGACGGAGGGGACGCCCACGCTGCCGCTGGTGGGCCGCGACGAGTGTCTGAGGGGCACGTCGACGGAGCCAAAGGTGTCGGAGCCGTCTCTGGTATGGCGAGGCGAGGACTTGCCCGAAGCAACATGTCCACCAGCACGAGAGCCGGCCTTGCTGCGCGGCAGGTCAGCCGGGTCGACGTCGCCGCGGGCCCGCACAACGGAGACGGACCCGTTGCCGTTGGTCTGGCCGCGGCCTTCGGAGTCGCGGGAGTCGGCCATGTGGTTCACAGCACTGCCCTCGAAGTCCTTGAATCGGAGGGGCCTGGATGGGGAAAGGCCACCGCTGAAGACGCCGTAGCTCGCGTCGCTGTTGGTGCGTGTGAGGACGGAGCGGGTGGTGGTGACGGAGAAGGGCTCCTCAAAGTCGGCGCTGTCGGACTCGTCGTCCCAGTCCAGGTCGGCTATGGTGTTCTTTGCAGCACTGATGGCACCGCGGTCCACGTGGGGCAGGATGCGGTCGAGCAGCTGGTCATGGTCGCTGGTCATCATGGTGGGCGTGGACGAGGCGGGAGGGGGGCGAGGGGAGTTATCAGGTAGTTATCAGGCGCAGGCGCAGCAACCTCGGAGGCAATCTCAACGTCTTTCGAAACCTGTTGTCTGCCGTGTCCTCGGCCAGCCTGTCAAACTCAATGCTCGGGTTGCATCAAGATCAGGGGCGCTGGGAGCTTGGGACTGGACAAATGGGCGACCAGAGCAGAGCATGGCGTGCAAAATATTATTTGCCTGTCACCGTCGCTGCTCAATGCTCGCAAGCATCTCCAAGAGCTCTTGGACCTTCAATCAGTGAGCCCCCCCTTTGGATGCGTGCCCTGTCCCTGTCCCTGTCCCTGCCTGCGTCCACGTCCGATTGCCCGTCCTTGTCCATCTCCCTGTCCCTGTCGATGACATCTGGGAGGAACCCCGTCCAAAAGCTCAACGCTCATCTTACCGCGGCCTATCCCCATCCTCTGGGGGGAGCAAGGCAGCGAGCACAGAGGTCCAGGCCCAAGTCAGGTCAGGCCAGTTCGAAACCAAGTCTCCCAAGGTTTGAGAGTGAGAGGGGCCGAGGGTACGAGGAGACGACAGGGAGATGGCAAGGGGCGGCGTCCACCCGGGCCAGTGATGGGATGAGGAGCAGGAGCTACTGCACACGGTGTGGTGTTGGGGGCTGAAGTCTTTGACCTCATCAATCTTGGCCCGGACAGAGCTGTGCGTGTTGCGTAATACGTGTAATGCTGGGTGTGGTGGTATTGTGTGGCATCGTGTGGTTGCTGCGCGGTGCAGGATACTGAGTGCCGAATGCAAGCAGTCAAGCGGTTCCGCATGTCCCGCGAGACTGTCCGTCCGTTCTCTTCACCTCGGTCCACCTCCCCGACCCCTACTGCGTACACAGTAGCAGTACCCTTGGGACTGGGGGCTAATCTCCTAGTGCTGCGAAGGAGTCGAGGAACGACATCCGACCGGTTCATCTCCCGCCACGGGGAACCTGCACTACTGCGCACTTGCAGATGCAACGGGGGACCGCTCGACGCCATGGTGGGAACCGTTCGCAGGGTCGACCCCATGCCTTGGCTCCAAGGGCTCGCAAGGGCTAGCGTGTGACTTGACAAAAAGTCGTGCCCTTGGGATACCCTCTTTGGATGCCAATCCTTGGGGCACCCTCGCTGTGATGGCCCTCTGGGATGATATTCTCCGGAGAACCTCCTCCCTCAAATGGTATAAACCCTCCTGTATATGGCCGCTCTTATGCTGCCGGTGTGACACATGTCACAGGGTGTGTAGTAAGTGTACATATATTGCAGCCATATTGTACGGGGCAAATTACCTTCCTGTACCTAGATGGAGGTTTTCGTCCCTCTTCTCCACACCAGCACGCATGGACAGGGTTCTGGTCTGCAAGCTGCCCCTCCTCTTTGTCGCGCACTTTGCCAGGTTCTGCGCACGATAAGAGACAAGAAAAAAACCAGGAAAGAGGAAAGTAAAGTACCACGCAGGTGGCCCAATCTCATCAAGGTTTTCCAGTCTGTGCCACGGTGAAGCCGGGCAGATTTGCCTTGAGTCGTAGTTTTCCACCACACCCTGACACACAGTCCCTATCATACATACGGTTTATACAGTATGCTCATCTCGGTGTGGACTGGATTGAGCAATTGTCCAAATCCTATATTTAGCGCAGCAAACGTATCTGATCTGGTCACCGAATCGTGAAATAAACGAGCCCGCCTCGACACCACCGGTGGGCCTTGGGCGACAGCCGTTACGCATCAGCTAGTCTACATGTGGTGGAGTGCCTTGCCTTGGGGTGGGAGTCGAGATGATCAAGGCCGCTTCTGGGGATTTGGGACGCTTGGGATGATCCCGCAGATCTGCAACAGTAGATCCGGTCCGCCGGCCGGGCGCGGCACAGCAGATCGATAAGTACATACATAGTTGTGTCGCGCATGGTAGACTAGTCTGTACATAGTAAACCGTCCCACAAACACCTACATACCGTCACCGACATTGTAGAGTATGTATATGAACCCTTGGCTATGCCCAAGCACTGCAGCGATGTCGTGACCCGGACGGCGCACAAAGTATTCACTCTCCCCGCCCACTGCCACCACCCCGGAGCCTGATGAGTAATGGATTGTTCAGTGGGCATGTCACCGTCTTTCGGGCCAGGAAGGACCTCGCAAGGTGGGCTTGTTACTGACCCAGCTTGAGCAATCTCCCCATTTCATTGCAGTACATCAGACGCCCACCCACCTCGAACCCTTCCCCCACACAATTAACTGGGTAGACTAATAAAGCCTCAAAGCACGGCTACAAGTGGTCGACGGGTGTGGACTGCACGTGAGGACGCCATTTTGGGGACATATTCCCTTCCCAACAGCCCAACAAGCCACACCACTCCTCCCTCGGCTGGGCAGCCCGAAAGGTATCCCACTTGCGAAGCCTCCTCTGTCCTTGCCGCACACACGAGACGCAGGATACTGAAGCAATCCTGATATCAGGCCCTGGCTGTCGCCGAGTGGCAGTCTGTGCGCCGGTAATGAAGCAGCCTCACAGCCCACAGGCATACCGGGGCAACGGAGTACTCGTAGTCACTGCGCGGACTACCGTACTTAGACTATCCAGAAGCCACAATGGGCGATCATTCAATCAACAAACGGGGAAAATGACGTGTCTCCTGTAGGGCAATCAGCCCGGGAGAGGGTCAGCCCGGTTCGAGAGCCCTGGTCTCGTCTCCCCAGAGCAGGGGCCCATCGCAGCAATCGTCCCACAGCCAGTGCGACCCTGCATGACGATCGAGGTGAGCAAGCCAAGTCGACAGGGGCTATTGTGTGCATGTCCCGCATCTGTCACAATATAGACTAACCGCACGACTGCTAAATCATGCAAGCACAAGTTCATTTTGGGACCTTTGTGACAGATCAGATAGAGTAGCAGATCAGATCTACTTTGTGATGCTTTTCCGTCCAGATCTGGGCATGCAGAATTGTCCAAGTCTCGCCGATCCAGATCGTATCCATATCCGTAACTCAATTGTTTCAATTATTCTGAGCAAAATAGGAACGTCCCCACCCATCAGGAGACCCTAGCCGTGTAATCTTTTTTGGGGTGAGTATGCCTATACTAGGAAGCACGTGAATATGCATGCCATCAACGGGTATGGCGATCATCGCTTTTGATTGTCTATCTGGGATGCCATTTTGACAGCAGCGATCCTGCGACGTTGTCGGTGATGGGCACCGTGGTGACCAATAAAGGCATCCATCCGTACAATTTAGCACGTCGACAGTTTCAGTCAGGCAACACGATGCTAGTCTCGAGGTCTGCCATGGGCGTCTCGAGCTAATAGCATATTGTCTGGACCAACTGTTGCGCACTGTCCGCTCGTATGATCGACCTCAGCACGCCAAAGGTGCATGTGTCAAAAGCATGACCTTGAGAGCACGTACAGCACTTACTTCAGAAATGGTTGATCAGTCTGCTTCAGGTATCATGATCCAGGACGGAAGAGTAATCATCCTTTACCACCATATGCAGCCCGACAAGATGAGCACATGTGTCTCTGGGTGAAATGACATTTTACTCTTCAGCTGGCCCAGTCGGCGATCATACACACAAGTATGACTGCTCACTAGGTCAACAAGGCAACAAATGAGCATTGACAGCCAAGGTATTCGAGAGCTGATAGTTGCCTGATTTAATATGTTTTGTGGTTGTATCGCAAGTTCCTACTGTTAAATGTGTTCAAGGCATATGTCAGACCGAAGAAAATACCCAAGTTGTGAAGGCATGCGTTCTGCTTGCCGCGGATTCACCTTTGGGCTCGCTTCGCATATTAATAATCCATGCTGTATTCGATTCAAAATAGCACGCTGAGTTGAGACCGGTGCTTGCTAGTCCACCAAGGCAGGCGGCTGAGACGGTGTGCATGTGCTAGGGCGGTCGAGAAGTGCGGCAACCCATACACAATCAGGTTTATAGCTGTGGGCTTCAATTATAATATCCTAGAGTCGTCGGAACAGCCGTCTGACGATCCCATGGCCACGGCTCGGGAAACGCAAAAGCGATGCCAATGCTTACTGGTATGGTGCGGTTCCACAAAGCTCAGGGGACCACGAGTGCAATGGGGACGGGACGCACTCCGAGACTCGATGCGCACCAATTTTGCCTTTAGAAGAAAAGTAACAATAGCGAGCCAGATGTTACCATTGTCCTGGATTGGTTCCTAAGGGATTAGTGCCAGAGCAATTACACTTCTCGTTTACCCTCAGTTCCGTGGTTCTCAACAAACCTCCTATTTCGAACCAAACACCCACATGGCCTAGATTTGTCCAGTTGTCACGACATTGTAAGGATGCATTGTCGCTTTGGTTTCCCACGTAGAAAGACAACTACCTCCTCAGGTGAGGTATTGCGCATTGCAGGTATTTGGCATCACTGGTCTCTTGCGGACGCTTTTGAATCATGAGAACTTATCTCTACGGTCATATTGGACAATATGAAGCCTACTCAAGGACTCGGACGGAGCATAAAGCCGCCACATGTGCAGGCT
The DNA here is from genome assembly GCA_037177825.1 of Diaporthe sp. P3_1W. Classification (NCBI taxonomy): domain Eukaryota; kingdom Fungi; phylum Ascomycota; class Sordariomycetes; order Diaporthales; family Diaporthaceae; genus Diaporthe; species Diaporthe sp. P3_1W. The sequence goes on along the minus strand of JBAFXB010000004.1, from coordinate 5,292,539 downwards.
ACGTTGGGATGATCAGTGGGCTGAGCTCTTGTGTGTGTTTATGAAGCCACATGAAGTGTCCGTGAGATATGAAGACGAAGGGCGCAGTCTGGAGAAGTACCTAACTGGATAGACATGGGCAAATTACCACTGCCAGCGTTGCGGTTGTCGTCAAAGTAAAGACGGGGTGCGGTGCACTGACTATGCGTACACATACCAGCAAGGCTTGGACTAATTTGCCAGCCTCGTTCGTTGAGCCACGTCTGAAAACGCCAAGAGATACCTTAGCCTAGTTATCAGTCCCTGGGTAGGTAGTTGGGTGGTTTGTACAGGTTTTGTACACCAATGGCGGCACATAAGAACCACGAAGTCTTTGCACTTACACAGTTGATGTGTCGAATATGACGTAATCCCCACCTCCCACGTTGGACATTTCTCTGCCCGTGTTACTACATGATGGTTTCGACAAGTTACCTAGAGATCAGTCACTGCTCTCTCATCCCCATCGACCCCCGGAACCGGAATCACGATGCCCTCAACCACGGCGCCCGCCGCCCTCTCCACACTGCGCGTGAGCAAGCACCTTGTTCCATCGCACGGCCTCCTGCCAAACAGTTCCATCCTGGACAAACCACTCCTCATCTACCACTCCGTGTTCGCCAAGCCGTCCGCCCCGGCCATAGAATCACACCTGACCTCAGTGGGCGTCGTCGTGCCCCAGTGGCGCTACACCATGTACGCCACCAGCCACTTCCACAGCAACACGCACGAGGTCCTCTGTGTCTTCTCCGGGCGCGCAAGGCTTTGTTTCGGGGGAGAGGACAACCCGGGGAGGGTCGAGCCCGTCGTCCAGGCCGGGGACGTCATCGTCTTACCCGCTGGGATGGCCCATCGGCTGCTGGATGACACTAGCACCGGGTCGAGGTTTGAGATGGTAGGCTCTTACCCGAAAGGATGCGACTGGGACATGTGCTACGGGAGGCAGGGAGAAGAGAGACAGGTAGACGGCATAAGCAGCGTGCCATGGTTCGACAGAGACCCAATATATGGCGACCAAGGCCCGGTGCTTGATTTTTAGGTCACCAACACGGCCACTGTAAGAGATTCCGGGTGCTTTGTGGGAATTGGCATGTGGCAAAGGAATGCCTGCTTTCCGCGTACAGGCCGACAGTCGAGAATCATCACCCGTGAGGCGAGCCAACGCGCTCGCAGCCCCCGTGCAGAGAGAAGCGCACATGATCTGGAGTGGATAAGCCGCGAACAAGAACCGGAGAGACTGGCATTGACGATTTAAAAGCTAGCATGCATGGCTTCCAGGTCGCGACCACCCAGGTAACAACCTCCATTGAAGCAATTATACTCCCCGGCAAGAACGGACCAATTGGGCCTCGATGGAAGACTGTTCTTCAAGAATCTCACCCACAGTCCCCACAACCCGCACAAGCCAGACGAACGAGATCGGCCCGTAAACTAAGCTGGGTCCTCCCTTCTGGTCTTGCGGCATCATCCTCGAGCGAGATCAACAGACGCGAAGCCAAGTATTGTACAATAGCCCAATAACACACAAATCTGCAGAAATTCAACGAGCGTCAGGGGGCATGTATGCCAGTGCCCCATATCTTTGGCCTCGCCGGCTCGTCCAATATTGTGGACCACCGCTGCATACCATTTCCAAGTCGCATGTCCTCAACTTCGTTGTCGTCTCGGGATCGTCAATCATGGGCCTTTTCCATCCTTTCCTATTGCAGCTGATGCGCGAACAATACGGCCCCCGATCATCAGAAGGGAGATTTCTGCCTCCGGTGTGCCTTCATCCACTGAAACTTGTTCTCGGGCGGCAGGCCCTCGGTGGCTACTGGCTCAGCGTGCACCCTGCCTTCCGTATCCTCGTAATGGTGAGTCATTTGAAAGTGGGATTCGAAGTGTGTCTTGCACGTCTTCTCAAGCTTGTGCTCCTCGGCCTGCTCGGGCGACATTGTGAGGCTGCGGCGGAAGCGCAGAGCACGCTTGGGGTCTGCCCTCTCCTCGCCCCGGGGCTTCTGCACCTTCCGGTGGCTGGCCCGGTCTTTCTGGCGCTCATATGCCTTCTCTGCCTCCTTCTCGGACTTGCTCATGTACGACTCCTTAATTCGCTTCACAATTCGCTCTAGGAAGGCTTCCATGATCTTTCTGTCGTTCAGAACCTGGGAAAGCTCTTCCCCGGCGCTGAGGCCTGATTTGTCCGAAGTCGAACAGCCCGTGGATGAGATGTTGTCGGAAACACCAGTAGTTGGCGCCATCTTACTCTCTGAAAGCACAGGCGAAGGCGGAGGGCTGGCTTTCTCCGAGGGAGGGGGTGTAGGAAGCTCAGTGAGCCAGTGCACGCTTCCAGACAGCTCTGGAGAACGCTGGTCATCGAGAGAATCGGTCTCGTCTTCGCCGTCCGACCAGTTACTGCCATGCAGATCCCGTTGAAAGTCGTCGTCGTAATGGTCATCGGTGTATTCGTTGTCGCAGTCGGAGGCCGAAGAGGATGCAGAGGCATAGGTGGATGAGTCGGTTAGTTCTTCACCTCCGGGGCCCTCTTGGATGGTCCAGATTGCTGCCTCTGAAAATGCATTGTCGTCTTGAACGACCCAGCTTGACGAATCTACTGCTGCCTCCTGGTGCTGATTTCTGTAGTAATCGTCCCTCATGGTTTGCCAGGTCGCCAATGCCTGGGCCCGAACTTCAGCAACCGGGTGATGATGGCTGCGAAGGCCGACCACCGTGATGGGCTCAAGGTCGCCACGACGGTATGGTTCGACGTCCTCGTTGTCGGACTCGGAGTTCGGGTCTTCGCCTGGCTCGGGCGGGTCGAGTTCGAACTGCATGTAGATCTGATTGGCATCTTCAGGGTTGATCCGCTGCAACAGTTTCTTCTCGTGCTGAGCAATGAATCTGAGGTGCTTCTTGTTTGTGTCTCGTACGATCTTGAGTGCTTGGATGGATGGAGAGGGGCTGAGCCTGCTGTCTAGTTCCACGCGAGGCATGAACCAAAACCGAGCCTCGACCTGCAGAGGAACATACATCTCGGAGGAATCGGTTCGGGGGATCGGAGTGGTAGAAACGGTGATGGGTTGGAGCAATCAGAGGGCAGAAGAAGAAAGAGTGATGCTCAGCAGCAGAGGTACTCTGGTCCCTTGATTACCCGGTCGAGGAAGGAGGTAGCGGCACTGGCTCAGAGGAGCTGTGCTGCAGTGCAGTCAGTGCAGTGCGTTGGTATGTTTTCCACTCTGTTTGGGATGCCCAGTTTCGTTGATTGCAACCCGGAAAAGGGGCAACACAAGGTGGTGAAGCCGGGATGAAGCTGCCCAGGACGTGATGAAAGGTGTCGTGGGTTGAACAAGTGCAAAGTGGTTTGCAGGCAAGTGGTGGTCCTCGTTGCCGTGACGAGGCATGTGAATGCTACTGAGAATATTTTGAAGGGAGGCAGAAAGGAAAAGGGCAGGGGATGGAGGATAGACAGGCCAAAGGCTGAGAGATTCTGGGAACTGTGACTGGAGACTTCCGGGCCCAGCCAAAGTGTGACTGTCTGCTGTGTGATTCAGAGCTGTGGATGGACAGACCTCTCTGGAAAATGACTTTGCAAGAGTCTGACAGTGGTCCCTGTGCCTGCTTATCAGGCTGCTTGGCGGCTCAGCAGACAATGGTAGTGTCAATAGGAAGGGCAGTGGCCGTGTGAAGGTGCTGTCCATGTGCCTTCCTATTTGTGTCTTCGATGTTGCTGCCTCCCCATTGATGCTTTCACGAGATCGAAGACACCTCGTGCTCGTGTCAAGCAAATGCCGAGTAGCTGCCCAATGCCGAGAGACCTAAACAATGGATAGGTAGTCAATGGACAATGGTCAGCAGTCAGTAGCCAGTGCCCGCTATTCCACAGAAAGGCGAAGCAGAAGCAATGGCAAGATGTTGTGCCAGGCAGAACACCAAAGCACCAGAGCACGAGAACGCCCAGGGAAAAAGTGCAGTCCACTGTGAATCAGTCAACAGTGGCCAGGCAGTTTCCTCTCAAGCACAATGGTGCCAGCCATGGCCTGTTCGAGTTCCAAAACACACAATACAGCTTTTTCCCGGGCTCCTTTGACCCAGGGGAGCAGTCCGCGTGTCGTGGATGCTGTGCTGTGTCATATCTGTGGCTGTACCATACCATACAAATTGGAAAGGTGACCGAGTGCTATGGCCTGGCAGGGCAGTGTCACATGAGCGAACTGTTCGCGGATGCCTTGATCAAGGGGTATCAACTTGCATTCATTCATATACATATCTGATATCTGTGGAGCTCCCTCACCGCAGTGCCAATGTGTCTCCTGTCATCCATACAGAAGACCACACAACCACATCATCTAGTGGCCCTCCCTCCGACGCAGGAATAGCTCCACAACAGTCTTTTGCTTCTCCTCCAGCACCCTGCGCTCCTTGTCCCTTGCCGGCGTTTCCGTCCGACAGACAACAGGCCCAAAGATCTGTGCTACTCTACGTTCCCTGGCCTTCCGCCTCTCCAGTGACGCAACAGCCTCTACCACTGGCGTTGCCGTCGCTCCAGACGAAGCACCGCCAGTTATACTGCGCCGGATGCTCATCGACCTGCGGCTCAGCGCTCCTCCAATGGCGCCAATACCGCCGCCGCCCGCCTGTTGGATGGATCCAGCAGCACTGAGCGCATCCACCTCGCTCTTCTTCAGCGGTGCCAGTTCACCAATGACCTTTGCGAGGGTGGTGGTCAAGAACACGAAGCAGATGTTGTGGTTCGGTGCGGTCATTAGGATGTCGAGAATGGTGGACTTGTCGTCTTCGGTGGAATCCTGAGATGAGCCTTTTGCAGCCGTACCCTGGCCAAGCGCCAGGATGGGCGCTTGTTCGACCTTGGTCCACAGAGGCGCATTTAAGATGCCGTCCGCCAAACCCTGTAGAAATAAAAGTAGAGCTTTCGCCACGGCCTCTAGCCGCTGGCATGGGTCTGTCTCGGGAGGGAATGCCTCAGCAATCGGCTGATCTGTGTCCAAGGCCTCGATGACGCTCGAGACAAGGCCCGCACAAGGCCGCGCGACAGGGTCCTCGAATGGCCACCCTGGCTTGTTCCTGGGCACAGTGTAGGCTTCGAGCATCTCCTCTTCTGCCAACGTCCGGTCCGTCAGCATCTCGACAGCATCGACCAGCTTGAACAGCTCCTTCGGTGCAGACCGATGGACATCGTGGGCGGAGGGGATGGCGCTTGGACTTGCCCGCCCTTTCTCGCGAGCCAAGGAAGTAGCAAATGCCCGGACCCCGCCGTCAGGGACCCGTATGAGCTCGTCAATCGACCTGCCAACGCAGGTAGGGGCCCAGGTAGCCCGGACTGGCAAGAAGTGGTCTCTGCCTTGCGCGACTCGAAGCACAACCACCTCCTCCAGCTTCCCTCGGCCCTCGTTCAGCATCCTGGCCTGCGATACCTTGTCGATGCACAGCCCCAGCGTGGCATTCACCGTCTCGCCTGGCTCCAGTATCACGTCCTTTCCAACATCCTCGGGTTTGCCTCCGTTGGAATCGTCGCCCGACACTGTTTGGTCGAGCGAGGTCGTGAGCCAATGGGCCAGTTCTGACCCGTCACCCTCCGTGCCTCCGGCACTTGGCCTGTCAACGAAGCTGATCGTGGCCGGGACCCCTCCAGTGTTTGCAATCGTGAAGTAGGCGGCCTGCCTCTCCATGAATCTGACCTGGCCGAAATCAACCATGTCGTGGCCGGATTCTTGCCCTTCCCTGACGATGGTGATGGATGGACGGCCTTCGTTCTCGGCGCGGTCCAGCTCCCGAGCCACTTGAGCATAGATGTCGGCCTTGAGCTCTGGAATGACTGCGTCAAATTCGAGTTCAAAGACAGCCACAAGAGGCTTATGGTCGGAGGATGTTATTCGTTGGTGGGTGGTATAAAGGTTCAAATTGACCCGGTCCAGGGCATCCGCTACAACCGCGTCCGCGGCCGTATCGTCACCATCTTCATCATACTCATCATAGTCCAGACCGGGCTTTCCAGCAGGTGCCGTGTCACCGTCGTTTTCCGGGTCGTAGTCAAACAGAACCTCGTCGTCGTCCCCGGCGTGATCAATACCGCGAGACGTCATCTCCTCGTCTCGTTTTCGCGCTTCTTCTTCCTCCTTGAGCTTCTTCTCGTACTCTTGCTTGTCTCTTTTGGTCCGGTACAGGATCCGATCGCACCAGCTGGGAGCTCTCTTCTTCTCGCTAGAATCAAACAAGCCAACTGTGCCCACGTCGTACTTATAAGATGGCAAAAAGGCTATTGGGCCTTCGTGCCAGCCATCGTGAAATAACTTGCCCTCCTTTCTGACCCGCAGGAGCTGGTCATGTGGCAGTAACGAGTCTAAAGTCGCCTGGAGAGATGCAGGGTCCTCATGAGGGTCCGGATCGAAGTCATCAGGGTCGGGTAGGGACAAGGACTCGTCATCACTGCTCTGCTCGGTCGAACGGGTCCTCCCGGAAGCATCGTCTGTCTGGTCATCGCTACTGTCGGAAGTCCTCGTTACAATGATTGCCTCCTCCCCGTCCAGGTCCTGCGATTTGGCCCTGCCCACGTCATACTCGCCTTTCGAGTGGAGCGTCAGCAACCGTCGGATGTCGTCGCCGGGTATGCCATCCAGCCTAAAGTTCAAGTCGCCGAACCAGAAAGCAAAGTCCTCGTTCCCAATCCTGTCCTCGTCGTCCTGCTCGTCGCTCCCGGGAATGATCACAGGGTCAAAACGGGTCCTGTCCAGAATGGTCCTGGCGTCCCAGCAGCGGCGTTCGACGGTGGCAGGGTCGTTACCGCTGGACAGGTGCGAATTAACAAAGACCATTCTGGTGGTCTCCCCGAGGACAATGCGGGCTGCCGTCGCGCCTTTGTTCCCAAACCAGCCGCCAACGCCCGTGCCAACAGCCTTGGTGCTGATGTTGGCAATACAAGGCGCCAAGCCAGGGGAGGCGTACATCAGCAGGAGGAGCCCGGACATTTGCTCTGAGCCAACGAACTGATAGCCCTCCGGAAGGGCAGCCTCAAGAGCCAGCCGCCACTTGTCGGTGGGGTTCGTGTCCGAGTAGACATACTGGGTGACGGGGTTGAGAGTAACGACCTCCTGCAGGCCTAAAATGTAAAGGTCGATCTTGTCCCCTCCCAGCACACTGGTGGAGCCCGAGGGTTGGTGTGTGGTGCCTTCTGAGTCCTGTGTCTCCAGGGCGGGACTGTGAGAAAGGCCAGGGGAGGCCAGATTACCGTCAAGGCCCTTGCCATCTATAAACCAAGTTGCCAGGTCTTTGTCGGTGCCGGGGCAGGCGGCGACATTCCAGGAGCCAACCTTGAGCTTTATGCGACGAGGCCTGGTGTACTCGGCGCGGCGCGCGTATACGGCGCGGCTCAGGGACTGGGGGGTCGATAGCAAGAGGTCGGCGGGGTCGGTGGCTTCGGACATGGAATGAGCGTGGCCCACTGAGGAGGGCATGTCGTGAGGCTTGGGAAGGGGCGTTATCGGAAGTTTTGCCTGTAGTGATGCCAGGTGAGCAAGACGGAGTGAGCATCGGCGGTCGAGGAAGGCAAAGGGCCCGAGGAGAAGCGGAAAAGGGCAGGGCTGACATGCGGCAAAACATCGAGAAGCTCTCGGGCGCTTATCTCTGGCAATGACAATGAGAAGGAGGAGGAGGAGAGTCGAGGGACAGCCTGCTCAAGGCTAGTACATGCTCGAGGAAGAAGAGCGCGCCAGACTCAGGACGAGGTCGAAATATGTCAGTCAGGTCTTGTCGTGTCGTGTTGGGTAGAAACTGATGTTTTCACCAAAAAAAATAAACGCTGAATGGCTAAAGCAGCTGCTCGAGTTTTAAGCTGGTCGTGGCTCGCAGTGTTGTGCAGCTGGGCACATGGTTGATCCTGCCATTCCAGCAGGGCACGAGGAAATGGACGTCACAAGGGCGGCCTCGCGGCCTCGACGACAGATAGCTAGCTCCTGCCTGCCCCGCGTGCGAGTGTGTGTGACTGGCCCCTGCTCACATAGACCCCACCAACTTTATTGTTTACCACCAACGTCATCCGCCGACCATCCACCACCGTCCTGTCGGCGTCAAGTCGACAAGGTCGAGGCCGCCGAGATAGTCGTGGCACCTGGTCATATCACATTGTTCGTGCGCGTACCTGCAGCAACCCCACGTCTCGACAGCTGCGAAGCCTGCCTCGATCGAACCACCGTCGCATTCTTTCACAACTTGGCGGCCGTCGACAGCGTCAAGTCGAGATCCCCAAAAAGCCACCATCATTCGTTCAACCTTCAACAACAGAAATCCACCCACCAACCAACCTTGTTGGTCGACCATCCACACCTCTCACACTACCCACGTCCATCATGGGCCCCTCGACACCTCGCAGACCGCAAAAGCAGCGGAACCATCCCAGCAGCGGAGCTGGCGGCCGTCCACCCAACAACGCCCCCACCGACTACGAATCCGATGCCTTCTACCCCGAAGCTGCTGCTCAGCCGCAACCAGCCATACCGCCACAGCTCGTCGCGACCCAGAATCAGAGAGAGCACACCATCGACGAGATAAATCTCACCGTCCTCAAGCGCTACGTCCCCACAATCCAGGACTACACCGCAATGGCACACAACGCCACCCTCTTCACATGGAACATCGAGACGGGCGGCTGGGAGGAGACCGGCGTCAAGGGCCCCTTCTTTGTCTGCAACCAGGAGCATCGGTTATCTACCACCACCGGCCGCCTCATCCCGCGCGCCTGCGCCTTCATCTTGAATCGCAGTAGCCCCGAGAATGCCGTCTTTGACCTGGCAACTATCGCAGAGTGCGAGTTGCTCGAGGGTCAGCTCCTCTCCACCATGACCGATGCCGGTCAAGGCTGGGGCTTCTTCATGGACATGGGAAAGGCGCAGGAGACCTGGGATGCTTTCAGAAAGCTGTGGCACACTGTGCGGGCTGCAGGGCAGGGCTGAAAAACAGAGCATCCACATAGTTTAATAAAACTAACATATTTTAATTCACCTTTCAAATAAAAAATATTTTTTAAAAAACTTCTTTTAATTTAATATATTTAATATAATTACAATTAAAAGTATTTATATAAAAATAATATATTATTATAAGCGCTATAAGTAAGGTAGCTGGTAATTAGGCTGCAGCAGGTAATATATATATAAACTACTTATAGCTAAGCTTTTAAACCTTAATAGCTATTAAAAGATTTTTTTTTCTTTTTTTAAATTAAATAAAGTTTTATTTAAAAATTTTATAATATTAAATAAAATTTAAAGAATTTATTTTTAATATTTTTTATATAATATTTTATAATTTAATATAATATTATAATATAATACAATTATTTAATAAATAATAATTTATTATATAATATATATTAATAATAATTATTTAATTAATTAATTTTTAATAATTATTTATATAAAAGCTTTTATAAAAATATATAAATAAATGATAAAATAATAATATATTTTATATATTTTATTACTATTTTATATTTAATATATAAAATAAATTATATTTTTATAAATAATTAATAAATTTAAATTATATTTTTATATAATTATTATTATTTATATATAAAATAATAATTTATATATTAAAGCTTAATAAATAAATATATTATATTATTTAAATTTTAAATAAATTTAATAAAATTAATAATATATTTTATTTTAAAATATAATATTATTAAAACATATATAATTATATAATTTTTTAAATTATATTTATTAAATTATAATTATTATATTATTTATTTATAAATTTCGTTTTTATTAAATTATTTAATATTATTTAAAGAAATTATTTATAATTTTATTTAAATTTTTTAAATCTTTTAAAAATAAAGTTTATAATTTTTAAATATAATTATAAATATATTAAATATTTTAAAAATATTAAATTTAAATTATTTTTAAAATTATTTTTATCTTAAAAAGAAATATTTATTATATTTAATATTTATATTTATTTTTATATTAATATTATTTTATTTATATAATAAAATATATTTATTATATTAAAATAATAATAATAATATATATTAAGTTAAATTATTTTATAAATTATTTTAATTTTAAAATATCTTTTATAATAAATTAAATAATATTAAATAAAAATAGCTTTATATTTAAAAATTGAAATTATATAATGAATATAATTTATATAATTTATTTTTATTATATAATAAATCTTTTTAAATTTATTTTATTAATTTATAAAGTTTATTTATATTTTTAAAATATTAATAATATTCTTTTAATTTTAATTCTATTATATTTATTATATTATTTCCTTTTTTAATTATTTCTTTATTTTTAAAAAATTTTAATAAATTTCTTTTTTTAATTTATTTTATATATTTATTAAGTAATATTTATATTATTATATATATAAAATTATATTTTAAAAATATTAATTAATATAATTAATTATTTATATTTATTAAATTATTAAGCTTTAAAGTTATATTTTATAAAATTTATTTTATAAAAAAATATTTTTATTAATTATTAAAAAGTATTTTTTATTATTTTAATTATATTAAATAAAATAAAACTTATTTATATTTTTTAAATTCTTTTATTAAATTAAAATAATAATAATTATTTTAATAAAATAAAAAACAATATAAATTATAAATAATTATAATTAAATTTATTATATATAATTTAAAATAATAATTATTTAATCTTTTATAAATTAATATTATATTAAAAGCTATTAATTTATATTAAATATTTTAATATTAAATTATATTTCTTTATATTAATAGTATTAAGCTTAATATTAAATTAATCTTTTTTATTATAAATAAAATTATTTTTAAATATTAATTTAATTTAATTTAATATTATTAAATATTATATTTAAATATTATTTTTATATAATTTAAGTTTTTAAATATAAATTATTTAAAATAAATAATATAAAGTTATTATTTTTTAAATTATTATATAATATATATATATAATTTTCTTTTTTAAATAATTATTTAATTAAAATCTTTTAAAATTAATTATTTAATTTATTAAATTATGAAATAATTTAATTTAATATATAAAATTATTCTTTAATAAAATAAATATATTTTATTATTTTAAATTATAAAAATAAAATAAATTAATAAAATTAAAAGTAATTATAAAAATATATATAAAATATAATTAATAAATCTTTTTTAAAATAAAAATAATTTTAAAAAATAATTTAAATTTAATATTATTTAAAGAAATTAATATATTTATAATTATATTTAAAAATTATAAGATTTATTTTAAAAAAATTAAATTATAAATAAATATTAACTTAAAAATAAAAAAGCTTAAAATAAAAAAAGAAAATAATTTAAAAAAATAATTTTAAAAATATAAAATCTTTAAAATAAGTTAATAAAATATTAAACTTTATTTATAAATAATTAATAAAATAATTATCATTTAATAAATATAATTTAAAAAATATAATTATAAATCTTTAATTATTTTTATATTTAAAAAAGAATTAAATAAAATAAAAAATATAATATTTTTAAAATATTAATAAATCTTTATAAACTCTTTTTTAAAAATAATTTTCTTAATATTTTAAATTATTATAAAAAGAATATATATTTTTTAAAGATTTAAAGCTTTAAAAACTTAATATAAGGCTTATTATTAAATAAAAAAAATAATAATATATATTATTTATAATTTATAATATTTAATAAGAATTAATTTAAAATTATATTAAATATATAATTAATAAATTTAAAATATTTATTTATAAATAAAGTTATTAATTTAATTTTTATTATTATTATATTTAATTAAATTATATAAATATTATTATAAATAAAAAAGGTTTTTTTTAAATAATATAATATAAAATAAATTATTTTAATTTTCTTTTTAATAATATGTTTTTTATTTTATATTATAATTATATTAATTTTAAATTTATTTTATATTAATTTATTTTAAATTATTATAAAAAATATAAAGTTTTAATAAATTTTATAATAAATAAATATTATTATATTTATATAATCTTTTAATAACTTTTATATTAAAATATTTTATTTAATTTATTTTATTAATATTTAATAATAAAAAGTTTTATATTATAAATAATTTAAAATATTTTTTTTTATTAAATATTATTTTATAAAGTATTTATAATAAAGTTTTATATTTTCTTTATTTTAAATTAAAATTAATATTAATATTTTATTTATATAAAGCTATTATATATATATATATATATATATAAAGCTTGCTAAATAACATGCGGTCTCTTTATAGATTTACTTATATTGAAAAAACTATGCTTTTTAGCTAGATAAAAATTAATATACTTTAATCTCTTTAATTAAGAGTTTTTTCCTTTACCTTACCTAAGACTTATAAAGCCCTTCTTATTTTTATTCCCTTAATAATCCTCTTTTTTAATCTTAATTTTAATAAAAGCTGCTTTTTAAAAATAAATCCCTTATAATTATTTAAGTAAAGGGTTATTACTTTTTTATTAAGAGTTATAGTAGCTTTAATATAAAGTTATAAAGCTGCTTTTATTAATATAAGGCTTTTAATAAGGCTTATTCGTTAGTTAATTCAAAGGCCCTTTATAAGGGGGCCTTTTTATAAGGTATGTTTTAAGGCGCTGCTAGCTTAAGATTTTAAGGCCTAGGGCTCTCTCTAGGTGCTTATTTTTATTAGCTTTAATGGGGTTTTCAGGGCCTTAGGTATAAGCCCTTTTTAGCTAAGGGGATTATAAGTAGGTAGGCTATGATTTATTATAATGTAATTAAGAGGAAAATTCTTAAAAAAGGTCTTAGTAATTATAATAAGGTTTAAACTTATAGTCTTTATAAAGAGAAGCTAAATATATAATTAATGCGTTATATAGCTAAATTAAAATTAAATTTATTTTTATATTATTAATTATTTAAAATAAAAATAAAATAATATTTATATATTTAATAAATTTAATATAAAAGATAATATAATTTATTTTAAAGTATATAAAATAATATTATTAATAATTATAATAAATATAATTAAGTTTTTTAATAGAATAATTTATTTTTATATATTTTATATATATTTATATTATATTCTTTATTTAAAATTAAATTAAAAATTATTAAAAAATAAAAATAATTATTATTTAAATTAATTTAATATTAATATATAAATAATTTAAAAATATTATAATTTTTTTTAAATATAATAATTAAAGCTTTTATATATAAAAGCTTTAAAATTAAATTTATATTATATTTATTTATCTTAATATTATAATATAATTAACTTTATATTAAGTTATTATTTATTTTAATAAAGAAAGAATATAAATTTAAATTTTATTAATATGTTTCTTAATTATTTAAAAGAATAATTTAATATTTATTTTTTAAAACCTTATATTATTAAATTAATAATCTTTATATTTATTAATTAAAATATATTTTTATTATTAAGGAAACTTTTTAATTTATTAAAAGAAATATAATTTCTTTAATAAAGTTTATAATTATATTATTAATTCTTTATTAAGTTTTTCCTTGTATTATAATTTTTTTTTAAAAAGTATATTTAAAGCCTTTTAAAAGATATTTAATTATATAAATAAATAATATTATTTCTTAAAGTTATATATAAATAATTATTAAAATATATATTAAATTAAGATTTTTATTTTTATTTATTATAAATTCTTTTTAATAAATAAATAAAAATTATAAAATTTAATATTATATAATTTATATTTTTTTAAAATTATAATTATTTTATTAATTATTTATAAATAAAATTTAATATTTTATTAAATTATTTATTTTAAGAATTTTATATTTTTTAAATTAATTTTTTAATTTTTTTATTTTATTTATTTTAAGCTTTTTTATTTAAAATTTAATATTTATTTAAAATTTTATTTTTTTAAAATAAATTTTATAGCTTTTAAATATAATTATAAATATATTAATTTTTTAAAATAATATTAAATTTAAATTATATTTTAAAATTATTATTATTTTAAAAAGAAATTATTTATTATATTTAATATTTATTTTTATAATTATTTTTTATTTTATTAACTTATTTATTTTATATAATAAAATATATTTATTTTATTAAATTTAAGATAATAATTATATATATTACGTTAAATTATTTTATAATTTAATAAATTAAATAATTATTTTTAAAGAATTTTAATTAAATAATTATTTTTAAATATTCTTATAATAGAAAAATATAAGGTAATAATAAATAATATAAACTTTATAAATAATTTATTATATATCTTTTATATAAATTAATATTTTAATAATTAATAATTAAATTATTATATATTTATAAAAATAAAGATAAATTTTATATATATTATATAATTTAAAAGATAATAGCTTTATATTATTTATTTTAAATAATTTATATTTATATATAATAATTATTTTTAATATTTAAGGTTATAAATTAAATATTAATTAAAAAAAAGCTTAAATTTTATAATAAAAGTAAATATAATATTTAATAATATTAAATTAAAAATAGCTTTATTTATAATAAATTAATTTAATATTTAATTTAATAAATTAATGTTTAAATTAAAGCTTATTAATAATATTAATATAAAAGATTATAATTTAATATTAAAATTTTTAATATAAATTAATAATTTTTAATATAATATTAATTTATAAAAATAAATTAAATAATTATTATTTAAAGTTATATATAATAAATTTAATTATAATTTTAATAAATTTATTTTAATTATAATAAAAGTTTTATTATTAAACATTAATTAATATATTAAAATATAAAATAATTATTTTTATATTTATTAATTTATATTATTTATTTTATTTATCTTATTTATTTTATTAATTTTATTAATTTTATTTATTTTATTATTAAATTTAAGATAAAATATTATTTAAAGAAATTATTAAATCTTTATTTAAATATATATAAAAAAATAAAATATATTTATTTAATTTAAGCTTTAATTATTAATAATAACTTTAAAAATTTAATAATAATATTATTAAAAACTTTTAAAATATTTTATATATATTTAAAATATATTATTATAATTTTAAAAATTTATAATAAAAAGTTTATAAATTTATTATAAAATTATAATAATTAAAAGCTTTTAATTAAATATTTAAAATTAACTTTAAAATTAAAATACTTTATATATATTAATTATATATTTTATAATTTTAATAATTATATTAATTTTTTTTAAAGAATTAAAATCTTTAATTTTAAATTATTTTTTAATATTTAATATAAATTAAGGTTTATTATATAATTTTATTTTAAATTCTTTTAAAAATAAATTTATTAAAAAGTTATATTTTTATTAAAATTAAAATTAAATAATTTTATAAAGAAAGTTAATAAAGTATATATATTAAATAAAAAAGTATTTATATTTTTTAAGTTTTTTATTAAATTAAAATAATAATAATTATTTAAATAAAAAAATATATAAATTATAAATAATTTTAATTAAATTTATTATATATAATTTTAAATAATAATTATTTAATTAATTTTTATAAATTAATATTATATTAAAAGCTATTAATTTATATTAAAAATCTTAATATTAAATTATATTCTTTTATAATAATATTATTAATAAATTTTAATTTAAATATTAAATTATTATAAAATACTTTTATTATATAATTTAAGCTTTTATAAATTATTTAAAATAAATAATATAAAGCTATTAGTTTTTAAATTAAAGATATATTTTTATTTTAAATATAAAATAATTATAACTTTATTTTTTATATAAAATTATTTAAAAATAATTATTTAATTTATAAAATTATTTAAAAATAATTATTTAATTTATTATAAAAACTTTTTAAAAATAATTATTTAATCAAAATAATTTAATTTAATATATATTATTATTATTTAATAAAATAAATATAATTCTTTATATAAATAAAATAAAAAAATAAAGTTAAAATTATAAAAATAAATATTAAATATAATAAATAAATATTTTTTAAAATAAAAATAACCCTTTTTAAATATAAGAGTAATTAAAAATTTATAATTATATTTTTATAATTATATTTATTAAATTATAATTATTTTACTAATTATTTATAAATAGAATTTAATATTCTATTAAGTTATTCTTTTTAATTATTTTATACTTTTTAAAAAACTTAATTAGCTTTCTTAAGCTTTTATTATTTATCTTTTTATTTATAATCCTTATTTTAATATTTATAAAAAATTTAATATTTTTAAAATAAATCTTATAGCTTTTAAATATAATAATAAATATATTAATTATTTTAAATAGCATTAAATTTAAATTATTATTTAAAATTATCTTTATTTTAAAAAAGATTTATTTATTATATTTAATATTTATTCTTATAGCTTTAACTTTATTAGCTTATTTTATTTATAATAGCTTAAAGCAATAAAATATATTTATCTTACTAGGTAATAATTATATATATTAGGTTAAGTTATTTTAATTAAATGACTATTTTTAAAGGGTCTTAATAGTAGGCTAAATAATTATCTTTAAATAGTCTTATATAAAGGAATAAGGCTATAATTATTATATATTTATAAAAATAAAGATAGATCTTTAATTTAAAAGATAGCAGCTTTATATTATTTATTTTAAATAATTTAAAGGCCTAAGTTATATAGCAAAGGTATTTAAATATAATGCTTAATAATATTAAATTAAGTTAAGATGGCTTTATTTATAATAAATTAGCTTAGTATTAAGCTTAATAGCGTTAATATAAAAAGGTATAGTTTAATATTAAGAATTTTAGTATAAATTAGCAGCTTTTAATATAATATTAATTTATAAAAATAAATTAAATAATTATTATTTAAAGCTATATATAGTGAATTTAATTATAATTCTTTATAACTTATATTATCTCTTATTTTATTAAGATAATTATTATTATTTTAATTTAATAAAGGAATTTAAAGAATATAAATAGTTTTTAAAATAAAAATAATCTTAAAAGTTAATTTAAATTTAATATTATTAAAATAATTAATATATTTATAATTATATTTAAAAGTTATAAAATTTATTTTAAAAATATTAAATCTTTTATAAATATTAAAATAAGAATAATAAATAAAAAGTTAAATAATATAAATTTAAAAAATTTAATTAAGTTTTTTTAAAAAAATATAAAATAATAAATAAAGATTAATTTAATTAAATATTAAATTTTATTTATAAATAATTAATAAAATAATTATAATTTAATAAATATAATTAAAAAATATACTTATAAATCTTTAATTATTTTTATATTTAAAAATAAATATTAATTAAATAAATAAATAATACTTAATTTCTATTATTATTATATTATAATACATTTATATTTAAAAAGATATTTATAATATTAAAATAAAATAAAAAGCTTATATAAATCTTTATTTTTTCTTATCTTTATTTTATTTATATTAATATATTATATAAGTTATTAAATAAATAAATTAAAATAATAATAAAAATAAAAATAAAAAATAAAAAATACTTTAATTCAATATATTTATTATTTAAATAATAATTTATAAAAATATTAAATAATTAATAAAGATTATATAGCTTTATTAATTATTTTTTAAATATTTTCATTATTATTAAAAGCTTTTTATTATTAATATTTTTAATTTTTAATTTTCTTTTATTAAAGAAAATATTAAAATAAAAATAACTTTTAAAAAATAAATTATTATATATATTTTTAATTGTAAATAAAAAGAGATTTCTTTAATTAAAAATTAAATTAAAAATTAATAATTATTATAAAAGGAATTATAAAAATAAAGTAATTACCTTTTAAAATAATAATTTAAATTAAAATAATATTATTATATATATAAAAAAGAGTTTTATAAAAATTATAAAATAAAGCTTTTATATTTAAAAAGTATAAAGCTTAAAACCTTAATAGATATTTCATATTAATAAAGCCTTTTATTTATATATTTATTTATATTATTCCCTCCTTTTTTTATAATAAAAAAACATAAATATATAAAAATTAAAAATATTAATATAAAAAATTAAATTTAAATAAAACTTAAATTTAAAAATAATTAATTACTTTTAAAATAAAAAGAAGGTATTTTTAATTATATTATTATATTAAAAGCCTTTATATTTTAATATATAATTAATATAATTTTCTTTAAAAATAATAAGAATTATTTATAAAATATCTTTATATTTAATTCTTTTTATAATATAATTATTATATTTTAATTTTATAATATTAATATTTATTTTTAAAAATAAAAATTTATTTTTAAAATAATTCTTATTATATTTATTTATTAATATAGCTTAATTTTATATATTTAATTATTTTTATAAAAGTTTCTTATTAAAGTTCTTTATATAAAGTTATTATAATTTATTATTATATTTTTAAAGTTAAATATAAAATAATAAATAAAATTAAAATTTTAACTTATTTATTTTATTTAATATTTAAATTATTTATAAATTAAATAAAAAGACTTTTTATTAAATTCTTTATTCTTTTTATTTTTATATATTTTAAATTTTAAATATAAATAATTTTAATTAAGAAAAGAATTCTTAAAATAATAAAAATAATTATTTATTTTTTAAATTTTATATGAATAATAAATAAGAATTTAATTTAATTTATTATTAAATTAATTTATAAATTAAAATTTATTAATAATAAATATATAATTATTAATATTAAAATTAAGCTTATAATAATAATAATTTATTTATTTTATTATTTATATTTATAAATTTATTAAAGCTTAATATATAATTTTAATATATTTATATAAAGTTTTAATTATATATTAAAGATTATTATAATTAATTTTATTTAATAAATAATCTTTTTATATTAATTTATTAAATTTAAATATATTTAAATAATATAAAATAATTATATATAACCTTAAAATAAAATATATTATTTAATACTTTATATAAAAATAAAGCTTATATTTTATTTAAAATTAATAATATAAGATTTTAATTATTAATTTATTTATTAATAATAAGTCTTTATTTATTTTAAAACTTATAATTAATTAAAAAATATAAAACTTTATTTAATATTTAAAATATAAAAAACTTTATTTATAAATTTTATTATAAATTATAATTTATTATTAAATATTATAATTTAAAAATACTTATAAATATAAAATAAGCTTTAATAATATATTTAAATAATATTCTTTATTATAATTATTTTAAAATAAATAATTAATTAAAAAAGCTTAAAAAATATTTAATTATATTAAAGATATTATTATATTTCTTTTTAGCTTTTTAATGTTTCTTTAAAATCTATTATAATATATTATTAAAACTTTTTAAATATAAAAAGAAAAGAATAAAGATAATTTAATATAAAAATATTTATATCTTTATATAAATTAAGTTATTAAAGATTATTTATATTTTCTAAGTTTCTTTATAAAGTTAAAATAATAATAATTATTTTAATAAAATAAAAAATAATATAAATTATAAATAATTATAATTAAATTCACTATATATAGCCTTAAATAATAATTATTTAATTTACTTTTATAAATTAATATTATATTAAAAGCTATTAATTTATATTAAAACTCTTAATATTAAATTATATTCTTTTATATTAATATTATTAATAAGCTTTAATTTAGCTATTAAGTTATTATAAATAAAGTTATTTTAATTTAATTTAATATTATTAAGCATTATATTGAAATACCTTTATTATATAATTTAAATCTTTTAATATAAATTATTTAAAATAATTAATATAAAGTTATTATCTCTTAAATTATATATTTATATAATATATATATAAGATTTATCTTTATTTTTATAAATATATAATAATTATAGCTTTACTTCTTTATATAAAATTATTTAAAGATAATTATTTAATTTATAAGACCCTTTAAAAATAATTATTTAATAAAATAACTTAACTTAATATATATAATTATTACTTAATAAGATAAATATACTTTATTATATAAATAAAATAAGCTAATAAAATTAAAATTATAAGAATAAATATTAAATATAATAAATAATTTTTTTTTAAAATAAAGATAATTTTAAATAATAATTTAAATTTAATATTATTTAAAATAATTAATATATTTATTATTATATTTAAAAGCTATAAAATTTATTTTAAAGATATTAAATTTTTTATAAATATTAAAATAAGGATTATAAAAAAAAATTAATAAAAGCTTAAAAAAGTTAATTAAATTCTTTAAAAAATATAAAAGAATAAAAAAGAATAATTTAATAAATATAATTTAAAAAATATAATTATAAATATTTAATTACCTTTATATTTAAAAAGAATAATTAAGTTATTAATATAATTTTATAATTATAATTTTTAAATAATATAAATATATAAATAATTATAAATAAAAATTATTAATTTCTCTTTATATATAAAATATTTTGTATTTAATATTTATTAATTAATATAAGCTTTAATATAATTCTTTTATATTTTTTTTATTATCATTTATCTTTATTATATAATAAATATTTTAATTTCAAAGAATATTATAATATTTATAATATTATTTTAAATTAATTTAAAAAAAGATTTAAAATTAATAATAATAATCTTAATATATTTTCCCCTTTTAAGTATAAGGCTACTTAAAGATTTATAATTATATTTTTATAATTATATTTATTAAATTATAATTATTTTATTAATTAATTATAAATAAAATTTAATATTTTATTAAATTAATTTTTTTAATTATTTTATATTTTTTAAAAAACTTAATTATTTTTTTTAAGCTTTTATTATTTATTATTTTATTTATAATTCTTATTTTAATATTTATAAAACATTTCATATTTTTAAAATAAATCTTATAGCTTTTAAATATAATAATAAATATATTAATTACTTTAAATAATATTAAATTTAAATTATTATTTAAAATTACCTTTATTTTAAGAAAAGTATATTTATTATATTTAATATTTATTTTTATAGTTATTTATATTAACTTCATTAGCTTATTTTATTTATATTTAAAATAATAAAATATATTTATCTTATTAAATAATAATTATATATATTAAGTTGAATTATCTTATAAATAGTTTTAATTTTTATATATTTATTAGCCTATAAACCTTACTTAATAAATAGCTTTTTAATAATAATAATAATTTAATAAGTTAAATAATTATTTTTAAAGGGTCTTAATAAGCTAAATAATTATCTTTAAATAATTTTATATAAAGAAATAAAGCTATAATTATTTTATATTTAAAGTAAAGATAGATCTTTAATTTAAAAAATAGTAGCTTTATATTATTTATTTAAGATAATTTATATTTATTTAAATTATATAATAAAGGCATTTAAATATAATGCTTAATAATATTAAATTAAGTTAAAATAACTTTATTTATAATAGCTTAATAATATTAATATAAAAGGATTAAATATAATTTAATATTAAGAGTTTTAATATAAATTAATAGCTTTTAATATAATATTAATTTATAAAAGATTAAATAATTATTATTTAAAGCTATATATAATAAATTTAATTATAAATATTTATAATTTATATTATTTCTTATTTTATTAAAATAATTATTATTATTTTAATTTAATAAAGAAATTTAAAAAATATAAATAACCTTTATATTAATATATTTTTTATATTAAATAAAAACTTAACTAGGTTGAGATGGCTTCGTCCGCGACGGCTTGATAGCGCCAGCACGAAAGGGCACGGTCTAACACTAAGAGTTTTGGTGCGAATTAGCAGCTTCTAACACAACACTGGTTTGCAGAAGATTGAATAGTCACTATCTAAGGCCATGCATAGCGAATTTGACTGTAATTGCCTATAACCTACATTGTCTCTTGTCCCACTAGGACAATCATTGTCGTTCCAGCTTAGTAGAGGAACTCAAAGAATACAAATAGTCTTTAAATAAAAACTTTTTTAAATATATATTTATATTTTATAATATTTTTTAAAGTTTTTAAGATTTATTTTATTTTTATATTTATTAAAAGTATTTATTATAAAAATTAATAAACAAGAATTATAATTAAATAATTATTAATTTATTTTTATATTTTTAATAATAATATTTTTAAAAGAAATTATATTAATATAAATATTAAAATAATATTATAAAAAAAAATATTTAATTTTAAAATAATTATATTATATAATTATATATATTATTATTTATATATATATAAATTATCCCCCTCCTGGGTATAAGGATAATTAAAGACTTATAATTATATTTTTTAAATTATATTTATTAAAATATAGTTATTCTGCTAACTATTTATAAATAGAATTTAGTATTTTATTAATTCGTTTTAGGGATCTTATACTTTTTAAACTATTCTTTTAGCTTCTTTATTTTATTTATCTTAAGCTTTTTTATTCTTAATTTAATATTTATTTAGAATTTAATTTATTTAGGATAGATTTCGTGGCTTCTAAATGTAATTATAAATGCGTTGATTTTTTTAAATAGCATTAAGTTTAGGTTGCCTCTTAGAATTGCCCTTGCTTTAAGAAAGATTTGCTTATTATATTTAGTATTTATTTCTATAGTTATTTTTAACTCTATTAACCCATTCTATTTATAATGGCTTAAAGCAATGGAGCGTATTTGTCTTACTAGTTTATTTCAATATTAGTTGCGAATACGTTTAATGGTTGATAACTATATATATTAAGTTGAGTTGTTTTGTAATGCAATAGGTTGTATGATTATTCTTAAAGGGTTTTGGTGAAAAGCAGGCTGAATGATTATCTTTGAATGATTTTGTAGTATAAAGGAGCAAGGCTGTAATTATTGTGCGTTTATAGAAGTAAAGATAGATCTTGTGTGTATGTCGTGCGATTTGGGAGATGGTAGCTTTATATTATTCATTTTAGGTAATTTGTATTTAAAGGCTTGAGTTATATAGCAAAGGTATTTAAATATAGTACTTAATAGTATTAAATTAAGTTGAGATAGCTTTATTTATAATAGCTTAATAGTTAAATTAAAGCTTATTAATAGCGCTAATATAAAAGGGTATAATTTAATATTAAGATTTTTAGTGTGAATTAGCAGCTTTTAATATAATATTAGTTTATAAAAGTAGATTAAATAATTATTATTTAAGGTTATATATAGTAAATTTAATTATAATTACTTATAACTTATATTACTTTTTATTTTATTAAGATAATTATTATTATTTTAGCTTAATAAAGGAATTTAAAAAATATAAATAATTTATATATATAACTTATTTATAATATATATATATATATTTTAATTTTTTAAATAATAATTTAATTAAATAATAATTTATAATTATTATTTTTATATTTTTTATTATTTATAAATTTATTATTATATTAATTAATATTAATTTAATAAATTAAATTAAATAAAGATATATTTATTATATTATTTATAAATTAAAATTAATTATTTATATTAATATATATTGATTTAAATATTATATATTTTTAATTATTTATAATTAAAAATTATATTATATTTTATATTTAAAATTTATAATTTTTTTAAAATATAAAAATAATTAAAGATTTATAATTATATTTTTATAATTATATTTATTAAATTATAATTATTTCATTAATTATTTATAAATAAAATTTAATATTTTATTAACTCTTTTTAATTATTTTATATTTTTTTAAAAAACTTTTTTAATTTATTCTTTTTTTTATTATTTATTTTTTTATTTATAATCCTTATTTTAATATTTATAAACAATTTAATATATTTAAAATAAACTTTATAATTTTTAAATATAATTATAAATATATTAATTATTTTAAATAATATTAAATTTAAATTATTATTTAAATTTATTTTTATTTTAAAAAAGATTTATTTATTTTATTTAATATTTATTATTATAATTATTTTTAATTTTATTAATTTATTTTATTTATATAATTTAAAGTAATAAAATATATTTATTTTATTAAATTAATAATAATTATATATATTAAGTTAAAATTATTTAAAGATAATTATTTAATTAAAATCTTTTAAGTAAATAATTATCTTTAAATAATTTTAAGGAACAAAGCTATAATTATTACATATTTATAAAAATAAAGATGGATTTTATATATATATATTATATAATTTAAGAAATAATAGCTTTATATTATTTATTTTAAATAGTTTAAAGGCTTAAATTATATAATAAAAGTATTTAAATATAATATTTAATAATATTAAATTAAATTAAGATAATTTTATTTATAATATAATAATTATAATTAATTCTTAATTAATAAAATTAATAAATATATTTATATTTAAAGAATATTTAAAAAAATAATATTTTAAATAATATATAATAATAATAAATTAAAAGCTTTATAATTATTTAAAATAAATATTTAAATTAATTATTAAAAAGTTATTTTAAGTTAATATTACTTATTAATAATAAATATAATTTATATATTCTTTTTTAATTTATTAATAAAATTTATTTATTTAGTTTATTTAGGTTATTTAGTTTTTTTTAAATAATTTAAATTATATAATCCTTTAAATTATATTTCTTTTTATAAATTTATTTTATTAATTTATAAAGTTTATTTATACTTTTAAAGAATTAATAATATTTTTTTAATTTTAATTTTATTATATTTATAATAAATAATAATTTAATAATTTATTAATAATATTAATATAAAAAGATATAATTTAATATTTAAATTTTTAATATAATATTAATTTATAAAAGATTAAATAATTATTATTTCATATTATATATAATAAATTTAATTATAATTATTTATAATTAAAATTATTTTTTATTTTATTAAAATAATTATTATTATTTTAATTTAATAAAGAAATTTAAAGAATATAAATAGTTTTTAAAATTAATAATTTTAAATATTTAATTTATTAATTAATTTATAAAGTTATATTTAAAGTTATATTAAATTATTATAAATTTTTATTATTATAATTATTTATTTTTATATTAATTAAAATATTATTTATTATAAAGAATAATTAATTATATATTATATTATATATAATTATAAAAAATAAGTTTTTTAATTATTTTTTTAATTTATTTTTTAAAATAATATATTTTTTAAAAAAAGATTAATTTATTTTAAAATAAAATATTCTTTATTTTTTTATTTATTATATTAAAGTTTTTTTAATTAAATATTAATAATTTATTATTATAAAACTTATTATATAAATTATTAATATATTTTTTATATCTTTTATTAATATTTTTATTAATATTTTATATAATATTAAATAATTTTTAAATAAATATTAGTTTTTATAATAATAAAATAATTATTATTCTTTATATTTTTAATAAATTATATTAAAAATATAAATTATTAATATAAATTATATTATAATTATTATTTTATTTTTTATAATTATATTTATAATTATTAATTTATTTATTATAATTTTTATATTTAATATTAATTAAAATTAATTTAAATATATTTCTATTAATTTTATAATAATTTTATTAAAAATATTTAATAATCTTTTTAATATTATTAAATTTTAATAAGTTTTTAAAATTATTATATAAAAAGTATTTTAAAATAATTAATTAATTAAATAATTAATTATATATTAAATCTTTATATAATTTATAATTTAAAAATATATTATTTAATTTTTTATAATAATTATAATTTATATTTTAATAAAAATTAAAATATTTTTATTAATAATTTTATTATTTAATTATTTAATTTATTAATATAAAATCATTATAATAAAGTTTAATAATTTAATAATAATATAAATATTTATAAATTAAATTATAATAATATATTTTTTAAATAATATATTTTAAATATAATAAAAAATATATTAAGGTTTATTTTATATAAAATATTAAAAATAATTTAATTTAAAATTTTATTAAATTATAATTAAGCTTTTTTTTTAAAATAATTAAAAATTAATAAAGATATTTTAATTTATTTATAATTTTATTATAATATATAATATAATAATTTAATTATTTTATTAAATTATTTAAAATATTATATATAATAATATAATATTAATATATTTTAAATTTATTTATAAATAATTAATTATTTTATTTTATAAATTTCTTTTTTATAAAATATAATAATTATATTAATTATTATTTAATTTAAATTTAATATATCTTTTTTAAAAGGCTATTATTATATGAATAAATATAAGATATTATTATATATTTTATAAAATAAAATAATATTATAAAATATAAAAATAATTTTATTTTAAATATATATTAAATATTTTTTATTTAAATTATATTTATTATATTTTATTATTATAATAATAAATTATTATCTTTATTTATTTATTTATTTATTTATTTATTTATTTATTTATTTATTTATTTATTTATTTATTTATTTATTTATTTATTTATTTATTTATTTATTTATTTATTTATTTATTTATTATATTAATTTTTAAAATAAAATAATTTATTTTTTTTTAAATAAAAAAATAAAATAAATATAAATAATTTAAATTATATTATAAAACTAATTATAAAAATAAAATAATTATTTTTAAAATAATTATTTTAATTAAAATATTATTATTTTTTATATAAAAAAGGATTTTATAAAAAATATAAAATAAAGATTTTATATTTAAAAAATATTAAGCTTAAAGCTTTAATAAATATTTATAATTAATAAAGCTTTTAATTTATATATTTATTTATAATAATTTTAAAATAAATTTAAATAAATTTTTAATTAAATTTAATAAAGTTTAATAATATTTAAAAATTAATATATTTTTAAGTATTTTTCAATTATATATAATATTTATATTTTTAAATTAAATTTAATTTCTTTTTAATCTTAATTATTATAAATTTATATTTTATTTAATTTAAATTTAATTTAATTATTATTAATTAATAAAGTATTTCTTTTTCTTATATTAATAGAATTTTATTTTAAATTTAAAAAATATTATAAGATATATTTAAATATAATATAATATAATATTTTAAAATATTAATAAAAGTATAATTAATATAATATTTAAATATAATAAAGGCTTTAATAAATTTGAATAAAATAATTACTTATTTATTTAATTTAAATTAAATTTAAAATATTTTTAAATATCTTTAATTTATTATAATTAAAAAATAATAAAAAGTTATATAAATATTAAATTTAATAAAATATTTAATTTTAATTAAATTATATAATATTTTTTTATAAATAAAGAAAAATATTATTATATTAATTTATTTAAGTTATAATAATTTATATAAAATTATTATCTTTTATTAATTCTTTTTATTATAAAAATTAAAATTATTATAAAATTAAAGTTTATTTATATTTAAGTTTTATTATAAAGCTATATTATTTAAAATTATAATTTAATTAAATAATTTAAAATATATTATATAATAAATTATAAAATAAAATTAATTTAATAGTATTTTTATATAATATTAATTAAATATAATAATTAAAATATTTTTAATATAATAATTAATTAAAAGCTTTATTTTTATTAAAATAAAATAAAATATATTAAAAATTTAATATTAAAAATTAAGTTTAATATTTATTTATATTTTAAATAATAATATTTTAAAAAGTATTTATATTTTTTAACCTTTTTTATTAAAATAAAATAATAATAATTATATTATTAAAAGAAAAGATAATATAAGTTAAAAATAAATATTATTAAATTTTCTATATATAACTTTAAATAATAATTATTTAAATATTTATAAATTAATATTATATTAAAAACCTTGATATTAAATTATATTCTTTTATATTAATATTATTAAATATTATATTTAAATTCTTTTATTATATAATTTAAATTAATATAAATTATATAAAATAAATAATATAAAGTTATTATCTTTTAAATTATATAATATATATATAATAATTTCTTTTATTTTAAATATATAATAATTATAATCTTATTCTTTTATATTATAAAATTATTTAAAAATAATTATTTATTTTATTAAATCTTTTTTTAAATGTAAAGATAATTAAAAATTTATAATTATATTTTTTAAATTATATTTATTAAATTATAATTATTTTATTAATTTATTTTAAAAATTTTATATTTTTTAAATTATTTTTTAAATTTCTTTATTTTATTTATTTTTATTTTTTTTATTTTTAATTTAATATTTATTTAAAATTTAATTTATTTTAAATTTAATTTCTTTAAATTAAATTTTATAACTTTTAAATATAATTATAAATAAATATATTAATCTTTATAAATAATATTAAATTTAATTTATTTTTTAATATTATTTTAATTTTTATAAAAATTATTTATTATATTTAATATTTATTTTTATAGCTATTTATATTATCTTTATTAACTTATTTTATTTTTATAATAAAGTAGATTTATTTCATTAAATTAATAATAATTATATATATTAAATTAAATTATTTTATAAATAATTTTAATCTTTATATATTATATAATTAATATTAAAAGGTTTTATAAGTTAAATAATTATCTTTAAATATATTTATATAAAGAAATAAAGCTATAATTATTTTATATTTAAAATAAAAATAAACTTTATATATATTATATAATTAAAAAGATAATAGCTTTATATTATTTATTTTAAATAATTTATATTTAAAAGCTTAAATTATATAATAAAAGTATTTAAATATAATATTTAATAATATTAAATTAAAAATAATTTTATTTATAATAAAGATTAATTTAATATTTAACTTAATAATATTAACATAAAAAGATTAAATATAATTTAATATTAAAACTCTGAATATAAATTAATAGCTTTTAATATAATATTAATTTATAAAATATAATATAAATATTATTTAAAGCTATATATAATAAGTTTATTTATAATTATTTATAATTTATATTAATTCTTATTTATTTAAATTATTATTATTATTTTAATTAAATAAAGAATTTAAAAAATATAAATAATTTTTAATTTATTAAATTAAAAAATTAAAATTATAAAATAATTTAATTTAATATATATAATTATTATTTAATAAAATTTATATATTTTGTTATATAAATAATATAAACTTATGAAAATAAAATTATGAAAATAAATATTAAATATAATAAATAAACCTTTTTAAAAATAAAAATAATTTTAAAAAGTAATTTAAATTAAATATTATTTAAAAAGATAATAAATTTATAATTATATTTAAAAATTATAAAGTATATTTTTAAAAGAAATAAACTTTTTATAAATATTAAATTAATAATAAAATAATTTAAAATAAAAAAAATAATTAAATTAAAAATAAAAGTTAAAAAATATAAAGTTTTTAAAATAAACTTTTAAAATATTAAATTTTATTTATAAATAATTTATAAAATAATTATAATTTAATTAATAATTTTATAATATATTTAATTTATATATTAAATTATTACTTTATAAATATATAAAGAATATAAATTTATTTTTTATTAAAGCTTTTAAATTTTATTATAATTTTTAATTATTTCTTTATATATTTTTAAAATAATATATTGTTTATTTAAATATAACCTTTATTATTTAAAATTAAGAATTAATTATATCTTTATTATAATAATTATTATATTTATAATATATTAATTTAATAATTTATTTAAAAATAAATTCTATTAAATTAATTAATTTTATTTTATTATATTTAAAAATTATAAATTTAATTTTAAAATTAATATCATTATATTTAATAGCTTAATAAAGATTATATTATATAATATATTTTAAATAATAATTTATAATTTAATAAATATAATTTTAAAAATATAAATATAATTTTTTAATTACTTTTATATTTTTAAAAAAAATTTAAAAACTATTATTAAAAAGATTTTTATAATTTTTTTAATTAATAAAACTTATTATTTAAAATTATTTTATATTTTCTTTAAATTAAATTTTATTAAAAAAATATTTAAAATTAAATAATATTTAAAAATAAATTATATAAATAATATATTAATTTTAAATATTACTTAAAATAATATTAAAATTTTAAAATATATTTAATTTAATTTAATTAAAATTTATTTATTAAGCTTAGTTTTAATTTATTATATTATAATAAATATTTATTATTAATAATTTTAAATATTATAAAAAGTAATTTATTTAATTATTATTATTTATTAAAAATTATAAGTTATTATAATAAGCTTTAATTAAGCTTTATTATTTTTATATAATATTTTATATAAAAAGTATTTATTTTTTTATTAAATTTATTATAACCTTTTTTTTATATATAATTTAAAATGATTCTATTTATAATTAAAATAATATATAATTTATAATAATTAATTATAAAATAGTTTTATATATTATAATATATATAAGATTTTAAATAATAATAATAATATTTTATTTATAATTTATATAATTTAATATAAAATAAACTTTATTATAAATAAATAATTTTATTTTTAATTTATATATATATATCTTTTAATTAATATATATTAATTTTATAATAAATATTATAAAATATAATTATATTAATATATAAATAATTAAATAAAGTATTATAAAAAGATTAATTATTATATAATTATTAATTAATAATTAATTAATATATAATTAATATATATATAAGCTATTTTTATAAATTTATTTTTTAATATTATAAAATAACTTTTTTATAAGAATTTAAAGATTCATACTAATAAAAACGGTGGTTTTACCGGGCATAAACTACCTGCACGGACTAAATAATAGCCTTAGCGCATTATTAACATTCTGCCACTAAATTAATATGGAGCAATATTAAGTTAACTTTAGCAGCGATTTTAAATACCGTCACCTTGTTATTGCGCCTTGAGATTAAAGTAATCTTTAACTTACGCCATTACTATAACATTAAAATAACGAAATCTAAGCGATTAAAAGTCATTTCTAATGCTAAATTGATTGATTTTAATAAGCAATTAATTAATATAATGTGGCGTTAATGTAGGGTGGTTGTGTTAAGGTTGGTGGCGATGGAGGCTGCGCAGTATATTAGTAATTGCAGCTGCAAAAGGGCATTATGGTGACGTTGGGGGAGGTCACGTGATCAGAGCGGTCCGTGCCCGGTAAAACCGCCGTTTTAACCGGTATGAATCTCTAAATTCTTTTATAAAAAGCTTTCTTTTATAATAACCTTAAATATAATCTTAATATATTTTAATTTATATATTATATTTAATAATTATAATTCTCTATATTATAAAAATATTAAAACTTTTTATTTTTATTTTTATTTAATAAATTATATAAATTTAATAAATAATTTAATTAATTTAATTATTTATATAAATTTAATAATTAATTAATTAATTTTAATAAAAGCTTTTTATAATTTTTAAAGTTTATATTAATAAATTAATATAATTAATTATATAATTTAATATTATATATATTATAATATTATTGATATTTTAAATACCTTAATTAAAGTAAATTTAATAGCTTAAAATAAGAATTATAAATATTATAAAATAATTTATATAAATATTTTTTAATAGCTTTTTTTTTATATATAATTATTTTATTTATTAAGAATTAATTTATTTTATATTTATTTTATAAATAATATAATTAAATTTATATTAAGTTCTTTTTTAAATAATAATAATTTATTTATTATAAAATTATTAATATTAAAGCCTTTAATATTAATATAAATAAATTTAATAAAGATTTTATTCTTTTTTTAAAATATATTTATTTTTAATATATTTTAATTATTACTTTAAAAATAAATCTTAATATATTAATAATTTATAATTAATAATAAATATTATTATAATTTTATTAATAATTAATAATAAATATTATTATAATTTTATTAATAATTTAAAATATTTAAAAAATAAAATATAATTATTTAATTTTATTAAAATTAAAATTTAATTAATATAATATAAATTATATATAATAATATTTAAAAATAATTTTATTTCTTTTATTAATTATTTTTATTAAGTATTATATTAAAAATATATTAATTACCTTATATATATATATTTATATAAAAAAAGGATTTAAAATATTAAAAATAAAATTAATATATTTATATAAAAACTTTAAAAATTATTATTTAATTTAAAATTAACTTTATAAAATAAATTATTAATAAATAATTTATTAATAATTTTATTTAATTTTAATTAATAAAAATATAAAGATTTTATATTTTTTTATTAAATAATATTTAAATTCCTTTTAATTTTAATTTTATTTTATTATTTTAATTTTAATTTAATTTAATTATTTTAATTATAATTAAAAATACTTTTTTTAATAAAATAATATTTTAAAAGAAATATCTTTATTATTAATATATTAATTAATATATTAATTAATATAATAATTAATATAATAATAATTATAATTATTAATATTATTAATAAATTTTTAATTATAAAGATTATTATTTTAATTATTTATATATTATAATATTATATATTATTAATTATTTATTAATTTATAATAATAATAATATTTTTATATAAATATTTATATTTATTATATTTTTTATTAAAATAATTTTTTTAAGATTTATTATTATTATTTTTTATAAATAATTACTTTTTTTTAAAAATATTACTTTTATATAAATAACTTTTTTATTATAATTAATTAGCTATTAATTAATTATTTTAATTATATAATTATAAAGATATTTATATAATATAAAATATTTAAAAATAATTAAATTTATAATTTATAATATTTATTTTTAAATTTAAATTTTATTATATTAAATATTCTTAATATTAATTTAATTATATATAATAATTTTTAAAATAAATTTAAACATTATAAATAAATTAATATTAATACTTTTAAAAAATATATTTTAAATATTCTTAATAATTATTAAATATTACTTAATTAATAATATAAAATATTATTTATTATTATATAAACCTTTAATAAAGTATACTTTTAATATTAATATATAAAGCTTATTTATAAAAATTATTAAATATTATTTAATAATAATATAAAAGCTATTATAAATATTTTAAAGAAATAACTTATAATTAAATATTTTATTATATTAAAAAAAAATTTAATATTAATATCTTTTTAAAAAAGCTTAATAAAAATTATAAAGGTCTTAAATAATTACTTTTAAAAGAAGATTTAATAAACTTATATTATAAATTTAAATATAATTAATAATAATAATTAAAATAATATATTTTATTAAATTTAAAATATAATATTTTTTAAGTTTTAATAAAATATTAAATTAAT
Organism: Diaporthe sp. P3_1W; assembly: GCA_037177825.1. Taxonomy (NCBI): domain Eukaryota; kingdom Fungi; phylum Ascomycota; class Sordariomycetes; order Diaporthales; family Diaporthaceae; genus Diaporthe; species Diaporthe sp. P3_1W. The sequence goes on along the minus strand of JBAFXB010000004.1, from coordinate 5,259,139 downwards.
TTAATAAATTTAATTCTTTATTTAATTATATAAAATATATTAATAAGATTTATATTATTTTTTTAATATTTATTAAAAATATTTATAATTATAATTTAATTAAATCTTTATTAAATTCTTTTATATTTTATTTTAAATATTTTAATTTTAAATTTAATAACTTTAATTATAAAAATAATTATAATATAAAGCTTAATAAAAAAGAATATTAAAAGCTATTTTATAATAAATTTAAGCTTTATTTTAAATAAAAAAAGCCTTTTTATAATTAAAATAATAATATTATATTTAATAATAACTTTAATTAAAGTTATTATATAAATAATTTTAATATTAATAATAATAATTATATTAATTTTAATAATAATTACTTTAATATTAATTATTTAAATAATATTATAATATATAATAATTAATATAAAATATTTATTATTATAAATATTAATTTAATATATAAAATCTATATTTTTATATTTACTTTATATAATATTTTATTTTATTATTTTAACTTTAATGATATTTATTTTAATAAAAAGATAAAATTTATATATTTAATTTAAAAGAAGGTTTAATATTTAAAAAAAAGATATTATAATTAAAATACCTTTTAAGGCTATATAAGTTATTATATTTAATAATTTTATATACTTTTATATAATGATTTATATAATAATTTATAATAAAAATATTAAGCTTTATATTAATCTTAATATAAATTATTTATTAATTATTTAAATTTTTATTAAGAAATTTAAATCTTTAATTAAAATTATCCTTTAATTTAAAAATAATATTTCTTAAGTTATTTAAAATATAAAAAATATAATTATTTACTTAAATAAGTTTATTAAGTTTTCTTTTTATATATTTAATAAGAAAATCAATAAATAATTAAGTTTTATTAAATAAAATATTAAAGCTTAAGTTATTAAAAATAAATAAATATTTATTAATTATTTATTTAATAATAATTAATAATTTCTTTAAAATATAATTATTTTATATATAAATAATATAATTATCTATTTAAATCATTATAATTTTAATATATTATTTTATATTTTAAAGAAAGTATTAAAGCTAATTATATAAAAAGTTATAATAATATAAATTATTATATTAAAGGTAAAATAAATAACTTATATTATAATTTATTATATTAACCTTTCTCTTTAAATAATAAATATTTAATTTATATAAAAATATTTTTAAAAAGATATTTAATTAATAATAAATATTATTACTTTTAATAATAAGGCTTAATATAATATATAATATTATTAAATTAAATTTAATATTAATAATAAAATTTAACTTAAGATAAATAAGGCTTATAAGCCCCTTTTTAAGATATAAAATATAAAGCTTATAATACTTTATAAAGGCCTTTATATTATAATTAAGAAGATTTCTTTTTTATTTATTAGTTAAATTTTAATAAAAATAAGAAATAAATTAATTTTATAATTTTTATTTAATATCTTTTATTATATAATATTAATATTAATAATAAATTTAATTATTAAATTTTATAATTATTATTAATTAATTATATTAATTTTTTAATTAATAAAGATAAGTAATATTATAAGCTTAAATATATATTTAATTATAAGGTTTTTAATAAAGTAATTAAGGATTTTATTTAATAAAAAGGCTATAACTTATAATATAATAAATAAAAAATAAAGTATAATTTTAAATATATTAAAGGATTAATTAATAACTTTTATATTTCTAAAATATTATAATTAAATAAGTTTTTTTATTAAATTAAAAAAAAGTAATAAGGATATCACAATTTATTTTATTACTTAATATTTATAATAAATATTATAAGATATAGCTATATTAATATATAAATAATTAAATAAAGTATTATAAAAAGATTAATTATTATATAATTATTAATTAATAATTAATTAATATATAATTAATATATATATAAGCTATTTTTATAAACTTATTTTTTAATCTTATAAAGTAATTTTTTTATAAAAAGCTTCCTTTTATAATAACTTTAAATATAATTATAATATACTTTAATTTATATATTATAAGTCCCTTTATATAATAATAAATATTTAAATACTTAATATTAAAAAAAAGAATTATTAATAATAATAAGTTTTAAATATAATTATAACTTATAATTAAGTAAATAATAATAGCTTTATAATAATTATATAAATAAAGCTAGTGAGAATTACTTTTAATAGCGTTATAAATTATTAATATAAGTAGTTAAAAATTAATTTATTAAAGTAAGTAAATAGTTATATAATAAAAATTAAAATAATCTTATAAAATATAATAATCCTATAAATATAATCTTTATTATAAATAAATTTTAAATATATAGCTTTAATTTCTTTTATTTTTTAAAAATTAAATAATATTTATTATAAAGACTTTTAAAAATAATATTATTATTTTAAATTTTAAATTTTAATTTAATGTACTAACTTTTAATATAATAAATTAAAATATTAAATTTATAATTTTTTTTAAAGATTTATAAAAGAAATTAAATATAAAAATAATTAAATTTAATATTATTATTTTATAATAAGCTATTAATTTAAAAAATTAATTATATAAATTAGATATAAAATATTATAATAATGTTTTAAATTTTTAATTATAATTTCTTTTAAATAATTAATATATTTTTATATTAATAAAGATTATTATAATAAATATTTAAAATATTAAAAGTAATTATTAAATTAAAATTATAATTAAACTTTTTAAATTTATTTAAATATTATAATATATATATATATATATAATATATAAAGTTATTTTAAATAAATATTTATTATCTATATAATAACTTTATTATAATTATAATAAAAATAGAATTAAAGGAGCATTATTAATCCTTTAAAGGTATAAATAAACCTTATATATTAATAAAATAAGCTTATAAGAAAAAGCATAACTTAAAACATTATATAACTTAAATTATTTAATAATTAAAGCTATTAAATTATTTAAAATAAATTAAATAAATACATTTTATTAATAAATTTAAAAAAAAGTATATAAATTATATTTATTATTAATAAATAATATTAACTTAAAATAACTTTTAAATAATTAATTTAAATATTTATTTTAAATATTTATAAAGCTTTTAATTTATTATTATTATATATTATATAAAATAATATTATTTTAAATATTTATTAAATATAAATTTATTTATTAAATTTATTAATTAAAAATTAATTATAATTATTATATTTTTATTATTTTTATTAAAATATTTTATATAAATTTTAAATAATAATTTATATAATTATTATTTTAATTTTAATATATTTTTTAATTATATTTAAAAGAACTTTTAATAAAAATTAAATAATAATAATTTAAATTTATATAAGCTTAATATTTATATTTAAAAATAAGTTAATTAATTTAATAAAATAAAAAACTTTAAAATTAAAATTAAGATATTTTAAAATATTATTAATATTATTAATTTAATTCCTTATAATACTTTTTTAAAATAATTATAAATTTATTTTATTTAAATTAAAGCTTATTAATATTTTTATAGCTTTAATAATTAATTTAATAAAAAATAAATTATATATATAGCCTTTTATTTAAAAAAATAAGCCTTAATATAATTTAAATTCTACCTTATAAATTTTTTTAAAAGAAAATAAATTTTAATAATATAAATAAAAAACTTAAAATATCTTTAATAACTTTAAAGATTATAAGCTTATTTTTAAATTATTCCTTTAAATAAAAAATAAATAAATAAAAAGGAAATTTATAAAATTATATTAAAAAAGAAGTATTATAATTTATAATTTAAAATTTAATTAAATTTAAATTAAAGTTAATTATATTAATATTATAAAGATTTTTATATTTTATAATAAATTAAAAAAGATTATTATTTAAATTAAATTAATTAAATAATTTTATTTAATATATAAAGTTAATTATTTAAATTAATCATTAAATTTATAAATATAAATTTTAGAAAAAATAAAATTTAATATATTCCTTTTATTAATAAAATAAATTAAACTTTAAAAAATAATATTAATTATAAATAATAATTAATAAATAATATTTAAATTTAATAAAATTTAATATTATTTAAAAAAAGCTTAAAAAGAATATTAAATATTATAATTATAATAGAAAAAAATACTTTATATAAAATTATAAAAGTAAAAAAAGATTTAATTAAAAGTTAATATTATAATAATAATAAATTAATTTAATTATTAAAAAGTTAATAAAATATTATATATTTATAAATTAAATAATATATTATAATAATAATTATAATATATATCTTTTAAATAAAAAAGTATTAAAAGAATTCCTTAAGATATTTAAGAATTAAGAAACTTTTATAATAATAAAATAAAAGCTATTTATAATTATAATTAATATTAATTAAATAATATTTTTAAATTTAAAAAATTAAAATTCTTATAAATAAATAAATAAGGTATTTTTTATAATATTTAATATTAATATTATTTAAATTATAATCTTAAAATAAAAGAAAAATATATTAATGTTAATAATTTATAAAAAACTTTTTATATTATTATTAATATATTTCCTTAATAATAACCCTTAAATATATTATTAATATTTAAATTATATAAAAATCTTATAAGCTTTATATATTTTTAATGAATATAAAATGTATTATATAAATAAAATTAAGAAAGTTTTCTTTTTTAAATATTTAAATATAATAAAGATAATAAAATTTTATAAATAAAAAGAATTATTGTTGGCTGGGTCACGTATTCGAATACGTTGGTTGGGGTGTATTGGGTTGCATTTGGATGTAGAGGGGAAGGAGGCAGCGAATGCTGCAGCCTTCGCCGTCTGGCTATGGGCTATCAGAAAGGGGGTCACGTGACTGGCGCTTGGGCCAATAGCACGTCCCTGTCTATCTATCTATGTACGTACGCACTATTCCCACAATTATAATATTAAAATATTTAATAATTTTTTTAATTAAAAATATATTATCTTTAAATTTTAAATAAATTATTCTTAATATTATTTATAAAATTTTATATTATAAAGATATTGTTTATAAATTAATTATTAAATATATTTTAAATTAAAACTTTAAAATTAATATTAATATTATTAATTTAATATAATTTTATTTTTTAATAAAAAAATATAATATTAAAAAGTCTTAAAATTATAATATAAATATTAAAAATAATAAAGGGATTTATATAAGAAATTATTTAATAAATTAAGAAAATCTTAATAAAGAATTAAATAATAAAAAATAATTAAAATTAAATTTAAATAAGCTTTAATTAATTATAATTAATATAAAAAGGTTTCTTTATATAATAAATATTAAAGAATATAAATATATAAAAATTATATTATAAATTAAATAATAAGTTTTTATAATATTTAAATAATAAAATATAAAAAACTTTTATATTATTAATAATAATAAATTAATATAAAATATTATAATAATAAAAAATAAAATTTTATATTTTTAATATTATTAATAAATAGAAAATATTTTATAAAAATAAAATTATTAATATAAAAATTAATTAATTATTAATTAATTTTAATAATTATAAAAAAATAATTTAATTTAATATTATAAATATAATGAAATGAAAAATTATATTAAAAGATTTATAATTTAAAAAAAAATTAATTTTTAAATTAATTAAATTATTAATTAAATTTATTAAGATTAATTAATAAATAAAGAAATTAAAAATAAAAGAATTAATTTAATTTTTGAAAATAGCTATAATATTAATATTTATATAAATTTATATAATAAACTCTTTAAAAAATAAAAATAATTAATATTTTAAGAAAATTAAATAAATAATAATAATATTTTAATTTATTATAAATTAAAAAGATAATAAAATAATTAGCTTAAATAATATAATAATATATATAAAAGATTTAAATAATATTTAAATAAATATATTATTTATTAAAAATCTTAAAATTTATAATTATATTTTTAAAAAAACTTTATAATAATTAAAAAAATAATAATATTTAATATATTATAAGATAATATAATTATTACTTAAAAAGTTTATTTATTTTATATAATAATAAAAAAAATATTTAAAGTTATTATAAATAATATTTAATATTGAATTATTTAAATATAATTAATAAACTTATAAAATACTTTTTAAAAAAAGAATTACTTTAAATTTTATAAAATTTATAACCTTAATAAAAAATAGCTTAAAATATTATATAAATATTTTAATAATAATTTAAAGAAAAAATATATTTAATTATTTATTTTATTTATAAATTACTTTATCCTCCTTATATTAAAAAAGAATAAAAAATTATATCTTTATATAAATTATTAATAATTTAATAAAATTATAATTAAAAATTAATATCCTTTTTTGTTTATTAAAAAATTATATAATTAACTTTAAAAAATATAATAATTTATATTATTAAATCTTAAAAATACTTATTACTTTATTAAAATAAAATATTAAAAGAAAATAAGAAACTACCTTTAAAATAAAATATAATTATTTTAAATATTTAATTATATCTTTTTATTTTATTAATATATTTATTTTTAAATTATAATTAATAATATTTTATAAAAATACGTTAATTATTTTATAATAATTTATTTAAATAATATTTTAAATTTTTTAAAAATATTAAAATAATATAAATAATATATATATTAAATCTTTTAAACTTTTTAAAATATTAAATCTTTAATAAAATTAAAATAAAATTATTTTTATATATAAAGAATTAACCTTTTTAAATATATAATTTAATTAAAAAAAATTAAAATATAAGTTTTTAAAATTATAATAATTAAAAATTAATTAAATTTAATTAATATTAAAAAAATTAAAAGATTTTAAAATTATATTAATCTTTATTAATAATATATTAAAAAATTTAAAAAATTATATATATTATTAATTAACTTTATTAAAAATAATTAATTCTTTAAATAAATAAATAAAAAATATAATTAATATAATTAAAAATAAATTTTTTTAAAATTTATATTTATAAAAATAAATCTTAAAAACATTTATAAAATAAATATTAATACTTTAAACTTTATTATTAAAAAAGAAAAAGAAAATAAAATAAAAAAAATAATTTTATTTTACTTTTTTTTATAAAAATTTAATAAATTTAAATTTAATTATTTAATATATAATAAGGAATTTATAATAATTATTAAAATATTTAAAAAAAATAAAAATATTATTTAATTAAAATAAAATATTAAATATAAATATTTATAAATTATAAAAATTTAATATATTTTATAATTATTAATAAATTTAATAAATAATAAATTAAATAATTAAAATACCTTTTATAATTTAATATTTAAATTATATATTAAAAGGGATTTAAAAATAGAAAGAATAAATACTTTTAATAAATAATTAAATTATTAATAAAAAGGTTTATTTGAAACTTATATAATACTTTATAAAAACTTAAATAAAAGCTTAAATATAAAATATTTAAAAAAGTAATTTATTATAAATTAATTAAAAAATAATTTATTAAAATAATAAATTATAATAATTTATTAAATATAATTTATTATAAATTAAATTAATTAAATAAAAGAAAGCTATAAAAATATCTTAAATAATAAAAAATAAAAGTTTAAGAATATAAATAAAATCTTATTTTATAAAGAAAAATATTATTTTTTAATAGCTTTTTAAAAGAAAGTTATTAAGGAATTTTTTAAAGTATTAATATATAATTATTAAAGTATTTAAGTTATATATTTAAGGCTTTAATAATATTAAAACTTCCTTAATATAAAATAAAAGATTATTTAAATTATTAATTAATATAATCTTTATAATTAAAATAAGCTTATAAAATATAAATTATATAAATTATTATAATTATTATTAATATTAAATAAATTATAAAAGTTAATTTATAAAATATATATATTTTATATTTTATAAAGAATTTAATATAATAAAAAGATTTATTTATATATTTCTTAAGATAATTATTATTTTATATTAATTATAAATTTAATTTAAATATTTATTAATATTTAATATTTAATATAATAATATTATAAGGTATTAATTATATAAAATAAATTAAAAATATTTATAAAAAAATTATAATAAACTTAAAATTTATTTAAAAATATATAATGAAATAAATAAATTAATAAAAATTAAAAAAAATTAACTTTTAAAAAAAAGATATAATTTATTTATTTTATAAAAAATAAATTAAAATTAAATAACTTAATAATAAATTTAATTTTAAAAAACTTAAATTATTTAAAATTAAAAAAGAAATTTTAAAAATAAATTATAAATTTATATTATTAAAAAAAATAAAAATTTACTTAATTTTTTATATCTTTATATTAAAATTTATATTAATTAATATAATATTAATTATTAAGCTTAATAAATATAAATTAAAATATAAAATAAAATATCTTTTAAATTATTAAATATATAAAAAAATAAAAAAATATTTAATTAAATAAAAAGAATATAATAAAAAAATAATTTATAAGAATTTATTTAAAATTTAATAAATTATTAAAAAATACTTTAAATATATTATTAAGAAAAATTAATTAATTTTTATTTATATTAATAATAATTAATTTTTAATTAATTATATTAAATAAACTTAAAAATTAAAATTTTAATATAATAAAGTCCTTAATTTTATAAATAAAATATTATAATTTTAATTTTTAATATTTTTATTTATTTAATTTATTAAAAAACTTTAAATTAATATTAATTACTTTTATCTTTTATTTATTTAATAATTAATATTAAATATATAAATATTTTAAATAAAAAGAATTTAATAATTTTAATAAAAATTTAATTTAAAATTTTAAAAATATAATAATATATATTTTTTAACTTTATTTTTATTTTATATTCTTTAATTTAAAGCTTTTTATTTTTTATTATAATATAAGAAATTATATTATATATTAATAAAATTAATAAAAAAATTAAAAGATATTTATAAATAAAAATTAATATCTTATAATTATTATTATTATAAGTATAACTTATAAGTATAAGGATTTAGCTAAGCTAAATCTTTTAAGAATTTCTAAATATAAAGCTATAAAAACTAAGGATATTATTAAAATTCTTCTTTTTTTTCTTTTTTTATTAAATTTAGCTTAGCTATAACCTTTATTATATATTAGCTTTATTTAAAATGATTATATTAAATTTAATCTTTATTTAATTTTTTATAATTTTAATAATAAAGAAGATTAAAAATATAATATTAAATATATTATTATAATAATAAGGATATAAAAAATAAAAGGGTGCTAGTTAAAATTAAATAAAAAACTTATTTTCTTTTTAAGAAATTAAATTCTTTAATTAAACCATTTTTAATTTAAATTTTAAATATATAATATATATTATATTATAAAATTAAAGCTTATTAAAGAAAATAATAAAATAAATAATAAAAAATATTATTTATATTATTATTAATATATTTTAGGAAATTATATAAAAATTAAAGAATTCTTAAAGAAAGAATTATTATAAGATTTATTCCTTATTAAATTTATAAGAATGCCTTCTTTAATAATAATTAAGCTAAATATTATAGAAATTAAATAAAACCCTTATATTTTTAAAGAGCTTATAATAATTCTTAATTTATATTTTAAAGTAATATTAATAGGCTTAATGTAAAAAGTATTATTATAGTTAATTTAGAATAAAAATCTTAATAAAGATATTAATTTTTAAGCCTTTTTATTTTTAAAATTTAAAATAAATAAATTAATAAGTTATATTAATAAAAATTTAAAAATATAATATAAGATTTATTAAAGTTTAAATAAAAAATAAAGATTTAAAATTTAAGTATTTTAGAAAAATAAAGGTATTAATAAGGACTTTAATTTAAAAAGGTTAATATTATATATAAATTAAATATTTTTTATTATTATTTATAAAGAGAAGAATTAAGATAATTTAATTAAATTAAAATAAAAAAATAATTAAACTTTTAATAAATTTATAATAAATTTTAAGAATACCTTTATAAAAGTTAAAAGTTATATATAAAATAATAAATTCTATATTATATAATTATAATAAAAAATAATAAAAATTCTTAAAAATAAGCTTATTATTATAATTCTTTTAAAGAATTTTAAAAAATATATAATAATTATTTAATAAATAGCTTAAAGATTTAAATAAATTAATAAATTTAAAGGGTTAATAAATAAATATTAAGTAAAAAAAATAATAATAATATTAAATATAACTTCTATACTTTCTTAATTAGCTATTAAATAATAATTATTAAAAAATAATATAAAGTTTATATTTAATTAAAATAAGGATATAAATATATATATAAATTATATTATAAAAAATAAGAATTTATAAAAAAAATATAAAAAAAGAAATTAATTAAGTAAAAGGCTTAGAAATTTTAATAAGCAATAAAGGGCTAAGTAAATAATTAAAAAAGAAAAAAAAGTATATTTTTAAAATAAATTATATAAATATTATAATATTTTAAGATATTTTTAAAAGCAATATTTATATATATTATTCTTAAATTTAAGTAAAAATAAGGAGAATTTATTAATTTATATTAACTTTATATAAATAATCTAGCTAATTTTATTTAAAGATTAAAAAGAAAAATTTAAAGCCTTTAAAGTAGAAAGAAAATAATTTTAAAATAAAATTAAGCCTTAAAGCTTAAAAGAAATAATTATAATTAAATAATATTTATAATAATAGAGATAGAATTTATTTTTATTTATATAATTATTAATAAAATTAATTAAAAAATTATATTAATAAATAAAAGTTATGAATATTTTATTATAATAAATAAAGAAATAACTTTATTAATAAATAAATATATTTATATACTTAATTAAGCTTAAAGGTATTAAAAGAGTAATGCTTAAAGTTATTATAATAATTACTTAAGGAATTATAAAATTCTCCTTAAAATTTAAAGAATATAAAGAATTAATTTATATTTATATAATTCTTTATTTAAAATTTCCTTTAGTATTAAGAAAATTATAATTAATAGTAAATAAGGTATATTTTATATTATATTAATAAAAAATTTAATATAATTATATAAAAAAATAAATACCTTATATTAACTAAAAAGAATTATTAAAATATATTATTAAGTTAATATATATTATACATATCTTTAAATCTATATTTATTTTCTATATAAAGAAAATTAAAAAAACCTATAAAAGATTTATTATAAAATTATTAATCTTTATAATATTTATAATAAATATAAATAAAGCCTTATAAAAAAAGAGCCTTTAATAAATAAAACGTTTTATAAAAAGATTTCCTTAGAATTTTATAATTTATTATTATTATTTAAAAAAAAGAATTAATTAAATTTATATAAATTAAGAATAAATTATAAAATTAATTTTAAAAAAGATAATTAAAAAAAAAGTTTTTATATCTTTTAAATTATTTTATAATATATTTTAAGAAAAGCTTTTAATATTAAAAAAAACCTTATAAAATCTATTAAATAAAAGATTTATTAAAATAAGTAATAATAAAGTTAAATTTTTAATTATTTTTATATAAAAACTTAAAAAAAAGCTTTAATTTTATTATAATTATAAAGTATTAAATATTATTATAAAAATTAATTAATACCCTTTACTCTTAATTATAAAAATCTTAAGAAATTTTATAAAAGCTAAGTAATTTATTAAAATTAATATAATATAAACCTTTTATAAAATATATATTAGAAAAGGCTATAAATAAAAGATAATATTTTAAATAAAATATAAATTATTTAAATAATTAATTATACCTTTTAAATTATATAATGCCTTAATTATATTTTAATAATATATTAACTTAATTTTTTATAATTTATTAAATAAATATTATTTAGCTTATATAAATAATATCTTAATTTATATAAATAAAACTTAAAAGCATTATAAAAAAAAAGAAAATATTAAATTAAATAACTTAATATAATCTATATTTAAATTAAAATAAATTTAAATTTATATAAAAAAATATTTAATATTTTAAATTTATTAGTATAATAAATATAAATATTATATAAAATTTAAATAAAATTAAGGTAATAATTAAATAAAAAATATTAATATTAATAAAAGAAATTAAGAATTTCCTAAGCTTTATTAACTTTTATTAAATATTTATTAAAAATTATTTTATAAAAGCTACCTTATTAATAATATTAATTAAAAAAAGGCCTTATTTATATAAAGGCTAAATTAATAAAAAGCCTTTAAAAAATTAAAAATTATCTTCTTATAAGCTTTAATCTTAATATAATAAAATTTAAATAAAAAGACCTTTTTAAAAGCTAATTATAATAAATAAGCTCTTAGCAATATATTCTCTTATAAAATTAATAAAAAGCTATAATTAATAACTTTTTATTTTAAAAAACTCTTAATAATTAAATATAGTTATTAAATTATTAATAAAGAAATATTAATAATTATAAATTATTTATAATAATAAAAAATAAAGCTAAAAAAATATAAATTAATTTATAATACTTTTTAATTATAATAATCTTAAAGAATTTATAATAAAATAATAGCTTTTAAAAAGATAAATATAATATTCTTTATAAAGTTTCCTTTTAACTTAATATATTATTTAAATAAAAAAATAATAATATTAAATTCCTTTTTATAAAAAAATTAAGATTAAATAAATATTATAAATAAAAAGATAAAAACTATATAATTACTTTTAAACTCCTTATTAATTTATTAATACTTTAAAAATATATATTTAAAAAAGATATTAAGCTAAATAAATTTATAATAATTATAATTAAAAATTATAAAATAAAACTTAAGCTATATAATAATATATAAAGTAATTTAATAAAGAAATAAAAAGCTAAATTTAAAGCTTTAACTTTAAATTTAAGTAACTAAATATTATATTAATTTTAAAAGCTATTTATATTATTAAAAGCGCTTATAAATCCTAAAGATATTAATAATTATTAAAGAATAATATAAGAAAATTAATATAAAGAACTTAAAGGTTAATATATTATATATAAAACTTATTTAAATAATATATAATTTAAATATATATAAGCATCTTAAAAGAAAGAATATAATTTTTATTATAAATTAATATTTTTATTAACCTTTATTATAATAATAAATTTAATAATTTTTAAGGAATTATAATATTTATAATAAAATAAAGATATAAAAAAAGGCATATAAGGCCTTCTTAAAATTACTCTTAATACTTAATTAATATTATAAAGAAATTATAATAAATATTATTATAAAATTATTAAATTTAAATAGCTTAAGATTTAAATATATATTAATATTAAAAAAATATAAATATTTATAAATAATTTATAATTATCTTAATAAGAAAATTATATTAAAACTTATAAAATTAATAAATATAAAAATATATATAAAATGCTTTTTATAATATTAAATATAATATTATTAATAGCTAAAGGTAATTACTTTAAATAAAAGATTAAATTAAATAAATTAATTCTAAAAATATATATATTAATTCCTTTAAATTAAATAATAATTAAATATTATATATTATTTAAAAACTAATAAAAAATTTTAAAAAAAATAAATTAAGAAATTAAGGCTTATTTAATAATTTTTATAAATTAAAATTAAAAAGAATTAAATAAAATAATTATTAATAATATAAATAGCCTTAAATAAATAGCTAAATATAAATATTAATATATTTACCTTCTTTATAATTTATAAATATATAATTAATTTAATAATATTAATCTTTAAAGATATTTAAATAAAAAACTACTTAAAATTATTATTAAAAGTAAAAACTTAAAATTTATAAAGAAATTATAATAAATCTTAAATATATATTAAATTATTATAAAAGCTATAATATAATATTTAAAAAACTTAATAAATAAAAAAAATTTATTATAATATACTTTTAAATAGAAAATAAAATATAAATAAATTTAAAAAAATATAAATTATTATAATTTAAAAAAAAACTTAATTAAAAATATATAACATTTAAAATAAAATATATAATATCCCCTTTAATAATAATAATATTTAAATTCTTAAATAAACATTATATAAAAATATATATAAAATTCCTCCGTTATATTATAAAAATTCCTTTATTTAAATAACTTTAAATAAATTCCTAGCTATTAATAATAACTATTAATAAAAAATAAAAATTTTTTATAAAAAAGCTATTATATATATAATTATATAAAATAAATTAAGAATTATAAAAAGAAAAGCTAATAAAATAAATTAAATATAAAAACCTTAAATAAATTACTTTAAAAAACTTAAAAGAAACTATAATTTAAAATAACTTTAAATAAAAATATAAGGATCTTTAGCTAATTAATAAGCTAAGGGATAACTATATTATATATAAATAAAAGTTATAATAAAAGTATTAAGAAATTATAAAGAAAAATATAGAAAAATAAAATATAACTTATAAAGAATAAAAAACTATATTAAAGGAAAAAAATTAAATAAATTATATAAAAAAATATAAAATAAAAGGAAAATAAGAATAATTAAAAAATAAAACTCTTATAAAATTTAAAAAATAAAGGAATTTAATAAAAATTATAAAAAAATTTATAAAAATTAATAATTTATAAATAAATATTAAAAAAAAGATAAAAAAAAAAGATTATTTAAAGCCTTTATCTTATTTAAGAGAAATTAAAAAGACCTTATTAAAACTTTATATTAAAAACTATAAAAATTAATCATTTTAACTTAAATTAAACTATTTATAAAATTTTACTAAAACTTATATAAAAAGCTATAAAAACTTAAATAAAAATATTATTAAAATTATATATATTAATATTAATATATTAAATAATTAAATTAATAAAATAAATTAAAATATATCTATTATTTTCATTAAAATTAAGCTAAAAGTTATAAGAAAATAATTAAAAATTAAATTTATAAAAAGAAAATATTATTTTCCTTATATTTAAATATAATATAATAAATAATATAAAGCTTCTTAAAATTAATAATTTATTATATATTAATAAACTTTAATACCTTTTTTATTAAAATTAATAAATTATTCCTATTTAATAAATTACTTAAATAATAATTTTATAACATTTAAGCTTCTCTTAATACTTAATAATTAAATAAAGGGATATATTATAAATAATTAAAAAAATTAATAAAATCTAAGCAAAAATTCATAAAAATTAATAAATTATATATACTTTTTATAATAATAATTCTTATAAGCCTTAAAGGCCTAGCTATTTTTACTTAAAATAATCTTATAAATATAATTATTAAAAAAATATAAAAGATATTTATAATTATTATTCTATATTAATTATTAAAAATTTAATAATTTTTACTTAAAAATTATAAATTTATTTAATCTTAAATTTTAATAAAATAAATAATTTTAAAAAATATAATAAATAAAGGTACTTAATAATTCTTTAAAAATAAGAAAATATAAAATTTAAGATAAATTTTATAGAAATTAATAATTAAAATATAAATTTTATAAATTTTCTTTTAAAAGGGAATTTATTAAAGATTATTATAATATATAGAAGGGAAAAAGGAAAAGGAATAAAATTTAAAGAAATTAAAATTATAAGCAATCTAGCCCCCCCCTCTTACTAATAATTACCCCTAACCTTATATATTAAAAAATAAATAAGGAAGTTATATTATAAATATAATTTATAGATATAAGGATTTAGCTAAGCTAAATTTTTTAAGGGTTTCTAGGTATAAAGCTATAAAAACTAAAGATATTATTAAGATTCTTCTTCTTTTTCTTCTCTTATTAAACCTAACTTAGCTACGACCTTTATTATATATTAGCCTTATTTAAGACTATTATAATTATATAAATAACTTTAATAAATATATTAAAAGTAATACTTTATATTATTTATTATTTAATATAATAACCCTTTAAAGGTATAAAAAATATATAATATAACTTTAAAATTAAATTATTTAATAAAAATAAATAATTAAAAGTATTAATTTTATTTCTTAAAAGAAAGCTTTTTTATATAAAAAAATATAATTAAGAAATATAAAAAAATTATATAGTAAAAAGTAATAAATAAAACTTAATAAAAAGATAAATAAAAAAAAGAGAAATATATTAATAAAACTTTATAAAATAAAAAGTAAAGGAAAAAGAAAATTATAAATATTATAAGAATAAAATTAAAGGAATATTATTAATTCTTTAAAAATATAAATAAACTTTATAAATTAAGAAAATAAGCTTATAAAAGAAGGTATAACTTAAAAGGTTATATAACTTAATTTATTTAATAATTAAGGCTATTAAATTATTTAAAATAAATTAAATAAATTAAATAAATAATAAGTTAAATAAGTTAAATAAATAAGCCTTATTAATAAGCTAAAGAAAAAAATTATATAAATTATATTTATTATTAATAAATAATATTAATTTAAAATAATTCTTTTATAATTAATTTAAATATTTACCTTAAATAATTATAAGGCTTTTAATTTATTATTATTATATATTACTTAAAATATTAATACTTTAAATATTCCTTAAATATAAACCTATTTATTAAGTTTATTAACTAAGAATTAATTATAATTATTATAATTAATTATATAAATATATATAACTTTTTAATTAAAAATAATTAAAACTTTATTATATGTATCTTTTTAAATAAAAATAATATAAATATAATTAATTATATTAAAATTATAATTTATATATAATTAATTATATAAAATAAAATGAATTAAAAATTAATTCATTTTATTATTAAAATTAAAAGTTTATAAAATATTTATAACTTTATATAAATTAATAGAAAAGGATATAGAATTAAAATTATTATAATATATTTATTATAAATAAAAATAATAAAAATGTATTATATTTTAATATTAATTATATTATTATAATAAAAAGTTATTTATTAATTAAATTAATAAAAAGAAAAAATATTAATTAAATATATTTATAAATATAATAATATTTATATAAAAGTTATTTATTTTAATAATAATAATAATAATAATTAAATTAACTTTTTTAAATTATATAATATTAACTTTTCTTTTTAAATAAAATACATAAATTATTAAAATTAAATTTAAAAATAATTAAATAAATAAATTTAATATCTTTTTTATTCTTTTTAAAAAGGCTAATAAATATTTTATATTTATAATTAAAGATAGATATATTAAAGCTAAGGTTAAAATAATAAAGAATATTAATAAGGAATTAAAACTTTTAATTATTATTAAAAAGTTAATTAATTTTAATAATTAAAATTAAAATAATAACTTTATTTATTTAAATATTAATAAGTTATTTAAATAAATATAAATTAAGATTTTTAATTATATAAATAAACGTAAATATAATAGAAATTTTAATAATAACTTTTTTAATAATAATAATAATTTCTTTATTTTAATAAATAAATTAATTATATAAATTATAAGCTTAATTCTTAAAGAAATATATTAAATTAATAAGTTTTAAAGTATTTTAATAATAACTATTAAGAAATAAATTATATATAAATAAGCTTAATAAATTCTTATATTAATTAAGGATAAAGGAAATAATTATATTTTTTTTAATTTCTTTTTATTAATTTTAAATCCTTTAATATTTATTTACCTTTTAATATAATATTATAAAAATATTAATTATAATATAATAAGCTATTATAATTAATTTAATATAAAATAAAATATTAATTAATTAAGGATTTATTTTCTATTTTAATAATAAAAATAAAAAGATTAAATAAAAATTATAAGAAATAAAGATATTATATTTAATATTATAATTAAAGAAATTATTATATTTTTTTTATAAAGAATTTATTAAAAAATATTATAATTATCTTAATAATAAATAATTAAATTATTATAATAAATTATTATAATATATATATATAAAAATATATATATCTCTTTATTATATAAATAAATTATAAATATAATAATATTAAATTATTAAGAAAAGTAAATATTATAATATAATAAAATAAATAATATTTAAAAAAGCTAAGAAAATATATTATAAATTTATAATTAAATAAAATATATTAATAAAAAAAAGATAATTAAATATATTAATTTATTATAAATTTATAATAAATTATTTATATTTAAATTCTTTTTAAATAGCTTATATATTATATTAATATAATAAAATTATAATAATTAAGTTAATATTAATTTTTTAATTTAATAATCTTTTTTATTTTATAAATAAATTTAGCTTAATATATAATTATAATAATTAATTTATTTTTAACCTTTTTATTTAATAACTTTTTATATTTTATTCATAAGTTTAATTAAAAAATACTTTTTAATTTAAAAATAAAAGATTTATTATTATATTATAATTAATTTAATAATAAAGGGCTTTTATATTAACTTTTTATACCTTAAAATTCTTAATTGAATTTTTAATTTACAAATAGTTAATTAATATTTTTATATTATAATAATTTAAATAATTAATTTATTTTATAATTTTATTTTTAAATAATTCTTTTTATTTTATAATATTTAAACGCTTTAAGGCTTTTAGCTTTATATTTCATAATATTTATTATATTTATTAATAAAAAATTATATTTATATAAATTAAAATTTAATAGTTTTATTAAAAGTATTTAAATAATAATAATTATAATATATATATTTAAATATAATAAAGATATTAAATAATATATAAATTTATATATTTTCTTTTAAACCTTAAATAAATTTATTTATTATTAAGAAAATTTATATAATAACTTTTTTAATATATTATATCCTTTTCTTATAATAATATTTTTTTATATAATATTATTTAATAATTATTTAAGCTTTAATAATTATAAATTAAGCTTTTTTTAATATAATTTTTAAAATTAAATAAGCCTTTAATTTATAAATAATAAAAATATAAATAAATTAAAGCTATATAATATTTAATTAATAAAATATTTAATTAATTTATTATAATTATTATTAAAATTAAATTATAATATTAATATTAAATTTATTTATTTATAATTTAAATAAATAATAATTATTATTTATATTATAATTTTAATTATTTAATTTTAAATTTTAAATTAGCTATTAATTTATAAATTTTATATAATAAAGAAAAGAAATTTTAAATTTAAGCTTTTTTAAAATTATTATTAAAATTTAAAAAGGAATTTATAATTTTAATTAAATAATTTTATTTTTAATTTATATATATATATATTTTAAGTAATATATATTACTCCCTTTATATAATAATAAATACTTAAATACTTAATATTAAAAAAAATATAATATTAATAATAATAAGTTTTAAATTTAATTATAGCTTATAGCTAAATAAATAATAATAGCCTTATAATAATTATATAAATAAAGCTAATAAGAATTATTTTTAATAATATTATAAATTAAAAGCATTAATATAAATAATTATATAATAAAGATTAAAATGATCTTTTTATAAAATATAATAATTTTATAAATATAATCTTAATTAAAACTTTAATTTTATTTATTTATATTAATATATATTAAATTCTTAAATAGACTCTTATTAAATAAATTATTATTATAATTAATATTTAACTTTAAAGTTAACTTTAATAAGAATTAAAATAATAAATAATTTTCTTAATAATTATTTATAATTATTTTTTAAAGTTATTATAAAACTCTTTAAAAAAATAAATATAATATTTATAATAAAATAAATAATATAAAAGAAAATAATAATATTATATTTCTTTAAATTTATTTTTTTATTATTAATAATTAAAAAATAGTTTAAAAAATTAAAAAGTAATTAAAAAGTAAAGATAAAAAAGGGAATTTTATAATTTATTTATAAAAAAGCAATAAATAAATATATTAAGTTATATATAATTTTATATATAAACTTAAAGCTATTAAGAAATAATTAAAAAAATAAATAAATAATAATTAAATTAATAAATAATTAATTTAAAAAATATAATATAATTAAATTTATAATTTTAATTAAAAATAATATATTTTAAAAGTCTTTAATTATTAAAATAAATGGTTTTTAATAAGATTTATATTTAATTTATAGCTATATATATAATATTCCTTAAAATAATAAATATATTTTTAATATATTTACTTATAATAAATAAAAAGAAATTAAAAACAAAGCTTATAATATTTTTTATAATATATATATTATTAATATTTTAAAAAAATTAATAATAAAGTTTATTATAATAATATAAAAAAAATTTAATAATAAAAATATATATTATATTTTATTTAATATTCTTTAAATAATATTTTAATTTATAATATATATAAAATAAGTATTTATATATTTATATATTTTATATTAATAATGCTTAATAATAAATAAATTTTTAACTTCTTAATTTATTTATTATTAAAATAATATTTAAAGTTATAAATATTAATTATAATAAAGTTAATTATTTTTAAAAATATATATAATTAATATTCTTTATAATATATTTTAAATTAAAAAATATTATTTATATTTAATTATCAAAGTTTATTTTAAATTTTAAATTATTTATTATTATTAAAATAACCTTAAAATATATTATTTTTAAATTATAAATTAATTATAAATAATTAAGCTTAATTATTATATAAAGCTTTTAAATTAATTTTATAAAATATTATAGGAGACAGCTTAAGGGGTTGCAATTAATAGCTTATATTATTAGAAGAGCAGTCTATGGAGTAGGTTTCCTAGCAGAATAGGTGGCAGCTATCTCTTTAAATAAGAGCCTCCATAACGTCAGTCACTGGGGCCCCATTTAATTAACCCATTCACACCTCACTGTGCCTACCATAAGTGCCGGCCTTTTTAAGAGAAAAGTAACATCCTTATCACTAACCGTCCAAAAACCAATTCACTCCCTGCCTTGCGCGCCTAGAGTGTTTATATTATGCTAAAGAGGGTCGAAACTTAGCCAGTCAAGGCGTCCCGTTTATCGCGAGGTGAGGGGTGAGGTACCTCATTTCGGGGAGTTAAAGAGGGTATTAGAAGGTAGTTACTTAAACCTATTGAATTTATACTTGATCGTCCGCTTTTAACTCAGGGTCAGCTTAGTTGCCCTACTGAAATTTGCAGTGATTGTAAGGGGATAATGAGAAGAGAAGGGTTAAGGTTCCAAACGGCAAGTTATGCCAATCGCTTATAACTTATTTAATTTACATTGTAAGGAGGAAAACTTAAGGAAGGGTTATAGCTTAGTCGCCCTACTGAAATTTGCAGTGATTATAAGGATTAACTTTAAGAATAATTTAATCGCTTTATTAAAATATTGTTATAGCTATTATTTATAGGGGGTTGCAATTAATAGCTTATATTATTAGAAGAGCAGTTTATGGAGTAGGTTTCCTAGTAGAATGGGTAGCAGCTATCTCTTTAAATAGGAGCTTTTATAATATTAATCACTAAGGCCCTATTTAATTAACCCATTTATACCCTATTATGCCTGTTATAAATATATTATTTTTAACTTAATTAATTAATATTTTTATTTTATTATATTAATAATTATATCTAAATATATTATTTAATTTATTTTTAAATTTAATATTAATAAATAATTATAAACTATTTATATTTTTTAAATTCCTTTATTAAGCTAAAATGATAATAATTATCTTAATAAGATAAAAGATAATATAAGTTATAAGTAATTATAATTAAATTCATTATATATAGCCTTAAATAATAATTATTTAATCTTTTATAAACTAATATTATATTAAAAGCTATTAATTTACATTAAAAATCTTAGCATTAAATCATACCCTTTTATATTAATGTTATTAATAAGCTGTTAAGCTATCATAAATAAAGCCATCTTAATCTAGTTTAACACCATTAAGCATTATATTTAAATGCCTTTACTATATAATTCAGGCCTTTGAATATAAATTGCTTAAAATAAATAATATAAAGCTATTATCTTTTAAATTATTAATAAATAATTATATTATATTTAATTATTTATAAATTAAATATAAATACTTAAAAAGTTAACTTTTTCTAAAATATTTAATTAAATAAGTAAGAATTTATTAAAATTATATTAAAAGAAAGTATTTAAATTAATTAATATATTTTAAAGAATTATAAAAAATATAAAGTTTTTTTATAATAAAGTTAAAGTTAGCTTTTTAAAGATATTATTTTTTAAAATTCTTTTTAAAAAGCTTATTTTTAGCTTTTATTATAATTAATATTTTAAACTTTTTATATTATAATAAATTAATTCTTTAATTAAATTATAAAATTAAATATTAAAGATATTTAATAAATTTAATAAATCTTTTTAATTATTATAAAATAAAAAGATATTATAATTATTTAATAATTTAAATATAATTAATAATATTATATATTTTTAAGCTATTAATATAAAACTTAAATAATTTTATAAAAACAATATTTTAAAAAAAACCTTTAAAAAAAGAATATTAAATTCTTTATTTTAAATAAATTAAACATTATTTATAAATATTATAAATATTTTATAATTAAATTAAAAAATATAATAATATTATATATAAAAGTAATAATAAAAAAGCTATAAGGCTATAAGGTATAATTTATATATCTTTAAATATAAGTTAATAAATTATAAAATTTCATTATTATTACTTTAAATTACTTTTATTTATAATAATTTATAATAATAAATTTATTTTAATAAAATTAAAAAATTATAAATTAAAAAGGAATATTAATATTTATTATAAATAAATAACCTTTACTTTATATTCTTTATATAATATTAAATTAAAATAATAATAAATAAATATTAAAAATTATAATTTTATTTAATATTTATAAATTATTATTATTTAACTTTTATATTAATTATAAATTATTTATTAAATAATAAAAATAATTAATTTAAAAGAAATAATTAAAATTATTTATTTAACTTTTTCTTTTTTATAAAGATTATTTATAAGCTTATTTATTATCTTTTAATCTTTTTTATTTAAATAATATAACTATTTATTAATCTTTTAATTTTATTATTTATTTATTAAAAATACTTTTATTTATTAATTTTTAAGAATTAATATAAAGTTATTATTTTTAAAGATTTATTAATACTTTTAAATTAATTTTTTAATTTAATAAACAAAGAATTTTAAAAAAAAATATAAATATTATTTAATAATTTAATTTTAAATAAATTCTTAAATTTAAATAAATTTAATTTATTATTAATATAAAGCTATTTTTAAAATTTAATTTTTTTTATAATAATTCTTTAAAAGAATATTTTAATAAAAATATTACTTAAATATATTAATTATATAATATTGAATTTTTAATTTCAGCTATTAAGAAAATTAATAAAGTTAAAAAAAGTTAAATATTAAAAAAAAAGATTTATTTTATATAATTAATATTATATATATTAAGTTATTTATTTATATTTTTTTATAAAAAGTATAAATTTAATTTTTATTAAGGTTACTTTAATTATATTATATTATTTAAATACTTAATACTCTCTTAATATTATTAATATTATATTATTTAAATATATTTAAATTATAAAATATCCTTTATTATATTTTTTTAAATAGCTAGCTTATTAATTATAGTTAAATATATTATAATATAAGCTATAATTTTAGTTTTAAATTTTAATAATAATAAAATTTTATAATTTAATTAAAAATTTAAAATATCCTTTTATTAAAATATAAAATAAAATTAAATATTAATTCTTAATTAAAATTAAAATAAAAGTATTTATAAAAATATAAATTAATATTAATAATATAAATATTAATACTTATTTATATTAAATTATATAAATTTAATATATTAAAATTCTTTTTCTTTATAATTTTTAGCTTTTTATTTATAAAGAAATAATTTTTAATAATTAATTTATTTTTATATTAAAATTTATAAGAATCTTTAATAATAAAAAGGTAATTAAAATAAAATAATAATTAATATTTTATTAATTTAATTTTATATATTTTAAGTTATTAAAGAATTTAATTATTTAATTAATATTATAAATTAATAAATATATTAAGTTTATTTTTAAATATTTTAATTATTAAAGGTATTTATTTAAAAATAATATTATTAATATAATAAAGTTTTAATAATATTATATAAAATATTAAAAATATTTAATAAATAAAAAATTAAATTATAATAAAGTTAAATTATATAATAATAATTAATTTATAAATATAAATTATATTAATTAATAAATTCATAAGAAATTTTTTAAATAATTCTTTTTTAATTTTAAATATTTATATTAAAGTTTTAATATTATTTGAATTTTTATATAATTTAAATTATTTAATAATAATGTTTTTAAAATCTTAATTATTATAAAAGCTAATTTATTAAAATAAATAATTATTATTTAATAAATTTAAATATTTTTTAATTATAATTTTAATATTAATATATATTATCTTTTAATTATTAAGCTTAATAAATATTATAAATATTTAATTTTAAGATTCTTATTATATAATTTTTATTTAATAAATTATTAATAATAAAGGCTTTATTTATAAAGAATTCCTTTTTTTAATTAGAAACTTAAAGTAATATAAAGTTTATTATTTAATTTAAATTTATATTTAATAATTATAAATAATATAATAATTTATTATTAATAAATTCTTAAGTCTTAATTATTATATTAAGATTTATTTAATTAATTTAAAATATTTAAAATAATAGTATTTATATATTTCTTTATTAAATATAATTTAACTCTTTTAAAAAGTTTTATATTTTATTAAATTAAAGATATTTCTTAATTAAATTAAAAAATATAAATTTTAATAAATTATAAAAAGTTGAGATTTTATATAAATATATATAATATTAATACTTGAAAATCTTTTATAACTTTTTAAATTTAAATATAAAGATTAAAATTTTAATTATAAATTAAATATTAAATTTAAATTTAAAGAATTTTAAAAATCTTTAATAAACTTTATATTTTTAATTTCTTTTTTAAATTCTTTAATTATATAATAAAGGTTTTGATTTATAAAATATTAATTTTATAAATTATAAGCTAATAAAATAAAATAATATTTTATTAATATTTTATAATTTAATATAATAATAATTTTCTATCTTTACTTATTATAAACCCTTTTTCATAAATAAATAAGACTTATAAGGTAATAATATTATTTAATTTATATAATAATAATTTAATAAACCTTTTATAAAAAATTTAAATATTTTAATTAAAATTAATTAAATTAAATCTTATTTAATAATTATTAATAAATAAATATATCTTTATATTAAATTAATTAATATTAAATTAATTAATAAAATTAATAATCCCCTCTTAAATATAAGAATAATTAAAGACTTATAATTATATTTTTTAAATTATATTTATTAAATTATAATTATTTTATTAATTATTTATAAATAGAATTTAATATTTTATTAATTTATTTTAAAAATTTTATATTTTTTAAATTATTCTTTTAACTTCTTTATTTTATTTATTTTAAGCTTTTTTATCCTTAATTTAATATTTATTTAAAATTTAATTTCTTTAAAATAAATCTTATAGCTTTTAAATATAATTATAAATATATTAATCTTTTTAAATAATATTAAATTTAAATTACTTTTTAAAATTACCCTTATTTTAAAAAGATTTATTTGTTATATTTAGTATTTATTTTTATAACTTTAATTTTATTAGCTTATTTTATTTATATAATAAAATGTATTTATCTTATTAATTAATAACTATATATATTAAGTTAAATTATCTTATAAATAATCTTAATCTTTTAATTTAATAAATTAAATAATTATTTTTAAAACATCTTATAAGTTAAATAATTTTCTTTAAATAATCTTATAATATAAATAAATAAGGCTATAATTATTATATATTTATAGAAATAAAGATAAATTTTATATATATATTATGTGATAATTTAAGAGATAATAGCTTTATATTATTTACTTCAAGCAATTTATATTTAAAGGCTTAAATTATATAATAAAAGCATTTAAATATAATACTTAATAATATTAAATTAAATTAAGATAGCTTTATTCATAATAACTTAATAGCTTATTAATAATATTAATATAAAAAGATATAATTTAATATTAAAACTTTTAATATAAATTAATAATTTTTAATATAATACTAATTTATAAAAGATTAAATAATTACTATTCAAGGCTATATATAGCAAATTTAATTATAATTACTTATAATTTATATTATCTCTTATTTTATTAAAATAATAATTATTATTTTAGCTTAATAAAGGAATTTAAAAAATATAAATAATTTATATTAATTTATAAAAAATTAAAATATTATTATTTAAAGCTATATATAATAATTTTAATTATAATTATTTTTAATTTATTTTATTTTTTATTTTATTAAAATAAATATTATTATTTTAAATTAATAAAGAAATTTAAAAAATATAAATAATTTTTATGATTATTTAATTAAAACTTCTTAAAATACTTTAATATTATATTTAATAATTATAATAAATAAATAATTAAAAATATTAAAAATAATAATAAAAAAAGTAATTAAATAAATAATTTAAAAATTTAAAAATAAATTAAAAAGAAATTAATAAATAAAGAATTTATATAAAGGAAAATATAAAATATATTATAAAAACATTAATTAATTTAATAAAAGAAATATTTATTTTTAATATATAAATATAAAATTATAATATATTATTAAAAATATTTATTAAATATAAGTTAATAAATTAAATAATTATAAATTAATAATGATTTATATTATTAAAATCTTTAATATATAAATATTATTATATAAATTTTAAATATAAAATATATTATTAAAAAAGAATTTAAACTTTTATTAATTTAATATATTTTAATAAATAAATTTTAAAGAATAATTAATTAAATAATATAAAAATAATATATATTTTTATTTCATATTATATATAAAAATAAATATATTTTATAAAATATTAAAATAATAATTTTAAAGTTAAATTTAATTTTAATTTTAATTTTTTTATTTAATAAAATAATTATTTATAATTAAATATTTTTAAATATATATTATTAATTTAATATAAATAATTAAATAATTTATTAAGATTAATTTTAATAAATATATTTATTAAATTATTATTAATATTAAATTATTTAATTTTATAAGTTTTTCTTTATTTATATAATTAATAAAAAGTTATTATATT
Source organism: Diaporthe sp. P3_1W (assembly GCA_037177825.1). Lineage (NCBI taxonomy): Eukaryota > Fungi > Ascomycota > Sordariomycetes > Diaporthales > Diaporthaceae > Diaporthe > Diaporthe sp. P3_1W. The sequence continues at coordinate 5,231,712 of JBAFXB010000004.1, read as the reverse complement.
AATTATTAATTATTTGTTTAAAGATTATTAATATTCTTTAAATTCCTTTATTTAATTATAATAATAATTATTAATTTAATAAAGTAAAAAATAATTATAATTATAAATAATTATAATTAAATTTATTATATATAGCTTTAAATAATAATTATTTAATTTATATTTATAAATTAATATTATATTAAAAATTATTTATTTAAATTAAAATTCTTAATATTAAATTATATTTAATTTTTAATATTTTTTATATTAATATTATTAGTAAATTATTAAGTTTAATAATAAGTTAATTTATTATATATAAATCTATTTTAATTTAATTTAATATTATTAAATATTATATTTAAATACTTTTATTATATAATTTAATCCTTTCAATTATTTAAAATAAATAATATAAAATTATTATTTTTTAAATTATTATATAATATATATATAAAACTTATTTTTATTTTTATAAATATATATTAATTATAACTTTATTTCTTTATATTATATTATTTAAAAATAATTATTTAATTAAGATTTCTTAAGAATAATTATTTAATTTATTTAATTATAAAATAATTTAATTTAATATATATAATTATTAATTATTATTTATTAAATATAATTATAATTAATATTAAAAGAAATTATTAATAAAATTAAAAATAATTATAAATATAAATATTAATAATAATAAATAAATCTTTTTTAAAATAAAGATAATTTTAAATAATAATTTAAACTTAATATTATTTAAAATAATTAATATATTTATTATTATATTTAAAAGCTTTAAATTTTATTTTAAAAATATTAAATTTTTTATAAATATTAAAATAAAGATTATAAATAAAAAAAGATAAATAATAAAAACTTAATAAAATATTAAACTTTATTATAAATAATTAATAAAATAATTATTATTTAATAAATATAATTTAAAAAATATAATTATAAGTTTTTAATTACTTTTATATTTTAAAAAAGATTATTTTATATAATAACTTTAAATTTAATTAAATATTTATATTAAACAATTTAAATTTTTATAAATAATAATAAAATATTTTTAATATTTTTAAATAAAATATAATTTATTAAAATATAATTATTAAAATAATAATAATATTAAAATTATTTATTATATTATAAATTTTAAAAATAAATATATTTTAAATAATTTTTTTATATTTTATTAAAAAATAATAAATAATATTATTATAAAAATCTTATTTAATAAAGTCTTTTTTATTTTATTAATTAATATAATAATAAAATTTAAAAAATATTATTAATATTCTTTAAATTTCTTTATTGAATTAAAATAATAATAATTATTTTAATAAAATAATAAATAATATAAATTATAAATAATTATAATTAAATTTATTATATATAATTTTAAATAATAATTATTTAATTTAGTTTTATAAATTAATAATATATTAAAAGTTATTAATATATATTAAAAGTTTTATTATTAAATTATATTTTCTTATATTAATATTATTAATAAATTTTAATTTAATTATTAAATTAAATATTAAATTAACTTTTATTATTATTAATATAATTTAATTTAATATTATTAAAAATTATATTTAAATATTTTTATTATATAATTTAAGCTTTTTATATATAAATATAAATTATTTAAAATAAATAATATAAATTTTTTTTTTTTTAAAAAGTATTTATTTTTATTTTAAATATATAATAATTATAATTTTATTTCTTTATATATAATTATTTAAAAATAATTATTTTATTTATAAAATTATTTAAAAATAATTCTTTAATATATTACTTATAAAATTATAAAATAATTTAATTTAATATATACAATAATTCTTTTAAATTTAATAAAATAAATATATTTTATTATTTTAAATATAAATAAAATAATTTAATAAAATCAATATAAATAATTATAAAAATAAATATTAAATATAATAAATAAATTTTTTTTAAAATAAAATTAAATTTAAATAATAATTTAAATTAAATATTATTTAAAATAATTAAAATATTTATTATTATATTTAAAGATTATAAAATTTATTTTAAAAATATTAAACTTATTATAAATATTAAAATAAGAATTATAAATAAAATAAATAAATAATAAAAATTGAAATAAATTAATTAAATTTTTAAAAAAAATATAAAATAATTAAAAACAAAATTTCTTAATATTAATATATATTAATTTTTATAATAATTCCTTTTAAATATTTATTATAAACTTTAATAAAAAAAAGATTTTTAAAAAAATATTTAATTCAAATTTAAATTATAAATAAATTTAAATAATATTTTAAAATTTAATATTTAAATTATTTATTATTTTTATTATTATACTTTTTAATAATAAAATATAATTTTAAATATAATTTTTTAATTTTATTTTTAATAAAATTTAAAATATTTTTTAAATTTAATTTTTTAAAAAGCTTATTAAAAATATTAATTATTTTATTATAATAAAGCTTTAATAAAAATATATAAGTATTTTTTTTCTTTTAAATAAAAAGAATATAATTATTTTTTTATTATTAAAAAAATATTATTAAAAATAAGTTATATAATTATTATTAATTTTAATTTATTTTTTAAATTAAAAACTTATTTTTATTATTAATATTAAATAGTTTTAATATTAAAAAATAATTAATTTATTTTAATATTTAATATTATTCTTAAAAATATTAAAATATTTTTTATAATTTTATTTTAAAAATATAATTAAATAAATATTAATTTAAATATAATTAAATTATTAAATAAATTAAAGATTATATTATAATTATTAATAAATAAAGTTTTATATAATGTTTATTAATTATTTTTTTATTATATATATATTTTATTTAATAAAAAAAATATATATTATTTATAATTAATTAATTTTAAATATTTAAAGCTTTATTAATATATTATTTAATATTAAATTTTTATAAAATATATATTATTTTTTATATTATTTTTATTTATTTTAAAATAAATTAAATAAAATTATTATTAATTATTAAATATCCTTTTTTAAGTATAAGGGTAATTAAAGATTTATAATTATATTTTTATAATTATATTTATTAAATTATAATTATTTTACTAATTATTTATAAATAGAATTTAATATTTTATTAATTATTTTATATTTTTTAAAGAATTTAATTAACTTTCTTAAGCTTTTATTATTTATCTTTTTATTTATAATTCTTATTTTAATATTTATAAAGAATTTAATATCTTTAAAATAAATCTTATAATTTTTAAATATAATAATAAATATATTAATTATTTTAAATAATATTAAATTTAAGTTATTATTTAAAATTACCTTTATTTTAAGAAAGATTTATTTATTATATTTAATATTTATTTTTATAGCTTTAACTTTATTAATTTATTTTATTTATAATAACTTAAAGTAATAAAATATATTTATTTTATTAATAATTTATTTTAATATTAATTATAAATATATTTAATAAATAATAATTATATATATTAAATTAAATTATCTTATAAATAATCTTAATCTTTATATATTAAATAATTATTTTTAAAGAATTTCATAAATTAAATAATTATTTTTAAATAATTTTAAGAAATAAAGCTATATTATTTAATAATATAAATTATTATATATTTAAAATAAAGATAAATTTTTAATTTAAAAGATAATAGCTTTATATTATATATTTTAAATAATTTATATTTAAAGGCTTAAGTTATATAATAAAGATATTTAAATATAATATTTAATAATATTAAATTAAATTATTAATAATTAAAAATAATTTTATTTATAATAAATTAACTTAATATTAAGCTTAATAGCTTATTAATAATATTAATATAAAAAGATATAATTTAATATTAAGAATTTTAATATAAATTAATAACTTTTAATATAATATTTATTTATAAAAATAAATTAAATAATTATTATTTAAAGCTATATATAATAAATTTAATTATAATTATTTATAATTTATATTATTCTTTATTTTATTAGAATAATTATTATTATTTTAACTTAATAAAGGAATTTAAAAAATATAAATAATCTTTAATTATTAAATATAAATATATTTTAATAATAAAAAATATTAAAATATATTTATATAAATTTATAATATATATATATATAAATATATATTATTAACTTAAATATTAATTATATAATCTTTTTTTTAATAATTTATAATTAAATAATAAAAGTTATAATATTTATTACTTTTTTTCTTTTTATATTAATTAATAATTATAAAAATAATTATAAATAATTAAATATTAAAAGAAATAATTTATTTTTTTATTATTTTATTTTTTAAATAAATATTTAAAAATAATTATATTAATATTATTATAATATTTTTATTTAAAAATTAATAATATTTTCTTTATAAATATAATAATTATTTTTATTTAATATTAATATTTATATCTTAATTTTATAATAAATATTTATTTTATTTTAAATTAATATTAATTTTATTAAATTTTAAATTTATTATTATTTTTTATTAATAATTTTATTTATATTTATTAAATTTATTATTATTTATTATTATTATTAATAAATATTTTTAAAAAACTAATATTATTATTAAAATAAGATTTATTTATTAAAATTATAATAAATAAATTAATTAAAATTTATAAAAAAAAGATATTTCTTAAAAATAATATCTTTAAATATTTTATAATATATATAATATAATAAATTAATATATATAAATAATTATTTATAAATAATATATATATTAATTTCTTTAATAATTTTAATAAATAATATAAAATAATCTTTAAAATAATTAATTAAAAAATTATTAAAAAGTTAAAGAAAACTCTTTATATAAAAAGAATATAAATTAATTTAAAAATAATTTATAATTTAATAATATTATAATATAGATTTATATTTTTTAAATTTTTTATATAATTTAAAAATAAAGCTTTTAAAATTTATATTTTAAATAAAATTATATATTATTGTATATTTAAAGAAAATTATAAGAAAAGAAAATAAAAAAAAATACTTTTTTAATTTTTTTAAAAAAAGATTTATTTTTAAATTTAAAAATAATTATAAAAAAATAAAAATATATAAAAAAAAAACTTTAATAAAAAAAATAATTAAATAAAAAAGATAAAAATAATAAAAAAAATTCTTTAATAAAGATAATTAAAAAAATAATATTATAAAAAAACTTTTAAATAAAATAAAAAGAATTAAAAAAAAATAAAAAACCTTTAAATTTAATAAATAATATAATAATTTAATAAAATCTTTTTATAACTTTTTTAATAATAAATATAATATTATTTTTAATAATAATAATAATAATAATTTATATTTATATTTAATATTATTTTTAATATATATTAAAAATATATTATAAGTTTTAAATATTATATTTAGTTTTAATAAATATTATTAAAATAATAAAATATATATAAAAGAATTATATAAATTATATAATATTAAATATTATAATTTTTATTTATTTATTAAAAAGAATTTATAATAAATAAAAATTAAAATCTTTTAATTTAATATATATTTTAATAATTATTTATAAATAATTTTAAGAAATAATATTATTTAATTATATAATTAAATACCCCTTTTTTAAATATAAGAGTAATTAAAAATTTATAATTATATTCTTTAAATTATATTTATTAAATTATAATTATTTTATTAATTATTTATAAATAAAATTTAATATTTTATTAATTTATTTTAAGGATTTTATATTTTTTAAATTATTTCTTTTATTTTTTTATTTTATTTATTTTAAATTTCTTTATCTTTAATTTAATATTTATTTAAAATTTAATATTTTTAAGATAAATCTTATAACTTTTAATTATAATTATAAATATATTAATTTTTTTAAATAATATTAAATTTAAATTATTTTTTAAAATTATTTTTATTTTAAAAAAGAATTATTTATTATATTTAATATTTATTTTTATAATTATTTATATTAATTTTATTAGCTTATTTTATATATATAATTTAAAATAATAAAATGTATTTATTTTATTAATTTATTTTAATATTAATTATAAATATATTTAATAATTAATAAATATATATATTAAATTAAGTTATTTTATAATTTTAATTTTTTAATTTAGTAAATTAAATAATTATTTTTAAAGAGTTTTAATAATAAGTTAAATAATTATCTTTAAATAGTTTTATATAAAGAAATAAAATTATAATTATTATATATTTAAAGTAAAGATAAACTTTTTTAAAAAATAATAACTTTATATTATTTATTTTAAATACTTTATATTTATTTAAATTATATAATAAATATATTTAAATATAATATTTAATAATATTAAATTAAATTAAGTTAATAATTAAAGATAGCTTTATTAATAATAAATTAATTTAATATTTAACTTAATAAGTTAATAATTAAATTAAAGCTTATTAATAATATTAATATAAAAAGATTAAGAATAATTTAATATTAAAACATTTAGTATAAATTAATAGCTTTTATTATAATATTAATTTATAAAAGATTAAATAATTATTATTTAAGGCTATATATAATAAATTTAATTATAATTATTTATAATTTATATTATTTTTTATTTTATTAAAATAATTATTATTATTTTAATTTAATAAAGGAATTTAAAAAATATAAATAATTTATATAATTAAATATTTTTTAAAAAGCCTTAAATATATTAAATAAAAGAAAATTATAATATAAAGAAAAACTTAATAAAGAAATAATAATATAATTATAAATTTTATTAAAAAAGCTATATTCTTTTTATTTTAATTAAAAAGCTTTTTTAAAAATAAAAATTCATTTTAATTAATAAATATAAAGATTATTAATTTAATAATATAAGGCTTTAAAAAATAAATATTAATCTATTTTTATAAATAATTAAAAAGAATATTAATAAATTTAAATTTATATTTTTTATTTATTAAAATAAATAATAGCTTCATATAAAATTAATTATTTATAATAACTTAATAATTTATTAATAGCGTTAATATTAAAAGATATAATTTAATATTAAGACTTTTAATATAAATTAATAACTTTTAATATAATATTAATCTATAGAAAATTAAATAATTATTATTTAAAGCTATATATAATAAATTTAATTATAATTATTTATAATTTATATTATCTCTTATCTTATTAAGATAATTATTATTATTTTAATTTAATAAAGGAACTTAAAGAATATAAATAGTTTATATAAAATTAATTATATTATAATATTATAAAAGAATTATATAATATTTTATATAATAAGGTTTATATTTTCTTTAATATTTATAAAATCTTTTAAATTAAATTAAATTAATTATAAATAATTTATATATATATATTTAAAGAAAGAATTAAGATTTATATATTATATAATTTTAATGAAATAAATATATTTATTAATATTTATTTAAACTTAAAAATATATTTTTATATAAATAATATTTATTAATTTATAATAAAATTATTTTAATAAAGATTATATAATAATCTTTTAAATATTATTTAATAAATTTATATTTTATTATAAGATATTATAATATAATAATTAAAATAATAAATTATTAAAGAATAATTTATTTTAAATAATTAAAAATATATTTAAATTTAATTTTATTTTATTGAAATTATTTCTTATACTTAAAATATTATATTTTATTCTTTAATTAATATTATAAATTGTTAAATTATAATAATAAATTTAAATATATAATATTAAAAATATAAAATATAATAAAGATTATAAAGAATATAATAATAATTTAAATAATATGTTTTATTTTAATTATTAATATAATAATATTTAAAATAATAATTATATTTAAGGTAATTTTAAAAATAAAGATAGCTTTTAAAATAATTATTAAAATATTTTTTATAATAAATATTATAATAATTTATATAATATCTTTTATAATATTAATTATTTTAATTCTTATAAAAAATATAATAATTTTAATTTATAATAAAATTACTTTTAAAATAATATATAAAAAAAGAAATATATTATTTATAAATATAAAAGATATTAATTTATATAATATTATTTAAAAAAATATTAAAAAATAAAAATAATTCTTTTTTTAATAATAATAATAATAATAAAAGTATTAATAATATTAAATATATAATATATTTTATTAATATAAAAAATATTAATTTAAATAATTAATTTTTAATTCTTTATATAATAAATAAAGTTATATTTATTATTAAAAATTATAATTAAGAAATTATATATTTTTATATTAAAAATAAAGTATTTTTATATTCTTTATTTTTAAAAAAAAGAAATTTACTAAAAATAATAATATATTTTATTATTAATATAAATAATATTTTATTTTATAATAAAATTATTATTATAATTAAATATTTTTTAAATAAAAGAAATATTTATTACTTTTAATTTAAATAAAAAATTAATTTTATATAATATAATTATTTTTAATATATTTATTAAAAAATTTATTCTTTATATAATTAATATTTTTATTTTATTTTTATTTTATATTTAAAATATAAATATAAATATTTTTTTATTTATTTTTATAATATTATTAATAAAATAATATATTAAAAATTTAAAAAGTTTTATAAAATAAATTTCTTAATAATTTAAAAATAAATTTATTTATATTCTTTTTATTTTTATATAAAAAGATATAATTATTTATTTTAAAAAGCTTAAACTTTAATATCTTTATTATTATTTTAAATATTTATTTATTAATTAACTTTTTTATTTATTTATAAATATTAAATATTTTATTAATATTTTTATTTAAAAAATAATTTAAAAGTTTTATTATTATTATTAACTTTATAATTTTATTTTAAAGAGATTTAAGTTTATTTTTAAAAATAATATTAATTTTAATTATAAATTTATTTTTAATATTATTTTTAAATAATAAATTTATTTTATATATTATTAATTTAATAAGAAATCTTTAAGTTATATATTATTTTATATATTTTTAATTAAAAATATATAAAAAATATTTTAAATATATTAAATTAATATATATTTTAATAATTATTTATAAATAATTTCAAAAATAATATTATTTAATTATATAATTAAATATTTTTTAGGAAATTTTAAATATATTTATTAAAAGATAATTATAATATAAAGAAAAACTTAATAAAGAAATAATGATTAATTATAATTTTATTAAATATTCTATATTTATTTAATAAATTAAAAAGCTTTTTAAATAATAAAAATATTTTACTTTAATTAATAAATATTAAAATTATTAAATTAATAATATAAAATTTTAAAAAATAAATATAAAATTATTTTTATAAATAATTAAAGAATATTAATAAAATTTAAATTTAAATTTTTTATTTATTAAAATAAATAATAATTTAATATAAAATTAATTATTTTATAATATTAAATATAAAAATATATAAAATAATATATTTATAATATTTATTTAATTTATTTATTATTATTTAAATTAAAAATTTAAATATAATTTTTTATATAAAAATAAATAAAAATAAAAAAATAATAATAAAAGAATAATAAAAAAACTTAATATAAATAAAATTAAAAAATTAAAAAATTAAAAAATTAAAAAATTAAAAAATTAAAAAATTAAAAAATAAAAAAATGAAAAAATTAAAAAATGAAAAAATGAAAAAATTAAAAAATGAAAAAATTAAAATAATTTAGAAAATTAAGAAATTTAAAAAAAAAAGAATTTTAAAAAAAATTAAGAAAATTATATAAGATTATATTATATTTTTTATTTAATATTTATTAAATTAGTAATTATTTTTAATAATAAAATGAAATTTAATATTTATAAATTAAAATTATATAATAATACTAATTATTATTTTTTAATAAAATATAAAAGGAATATTTAAAATATATTAATTTTTTAAATTAATAATATAATATATAATATTAATATTAATATTATTTTAATAATTATTTTTTAATAAATTATTTATTATTTATATAAATTTATATTTTTATATATATATTTAATTAAATTTAAAATTATTATAACAAAATAATTAAAAATAAAAATTAATTTAAATAAAATATTTTAATATTTAATTATAAATAATAAATTAATATTATCCTTTTTTTAAATATAAAAATAATTAAAGATTTATAATTATATTCTTTAAATTATATTTATTAAATTATAATTATTTTATTAATTATTTATAAATAAAATTTAATATTTTATTAAATTATTTATTTTAAAAATCTTATATTTATTAAATTATTTTTTTAACTTTTTTATTTTATTTATTTTAAATTGTTTTATTTATTTAAAATTTAATCTTTTTAAAATAAATCTTATAGCTTTTAAATATAATTATAAATATATTAATTTTTTAAAATAATATTAAATTTAAATTATCTTTTAAAATTATTTTTATTTTAAAAAAAGAATTATTTATTATATTTAATATTTATTTTTATAGCTATTCTTAACTTTATTAATTTATATTATTTATATAATAAAGTATATTTATTTTATAAATAATTTATTTTAATATTAATTATAAATATATTTAATAAATAATAATTATATATATTAAATTAAATTATTTTAATTAAATAATTATTTTTAAAAGGTTTTAATAATAAGTTAAATAATTATCTTTAAATAATTATAAAAAATAAAATTATAATTATTATATATTTATAAAAATAGAATTAAATTTTTTTTAAAAAAATAATAATTTTATATTATTTATTTTAAATAATTTATTTAAATTATATAATAAAGGCCTTTAAATATAATATTTAATAATATTAAATTAAAGTTAATATTTAAAAATAGCTTTATATATAATAAGCTTAATATTAAATTTAATAATATTAATATAAAACAATATAATTTAATATTAATTTATAAAAATAGATTAAATAATTATTATTTAAGGCTATATATAATAAATTTAATTATAATTATTTATAACTTATATTATTTTTTATTTTATTAAAATAATTATTATTATTTTAACTTAATAAAGGAATTTAAAGAATATAAATAATCTTTTTTTAATATTATATATTAAAAGATATATAAATTATAAATAATTATTTTATTTAATAAAAAAAATTAAAATAAAATTATTATTTTAATATTTTATAAAATATATTTATCTTTATATTATTTAATTAATAATTTTATAAAGTTTATTTATTAAAATATAATTTTAAATATTATATATAATTAATTCTTTTTTAATTAAAATATATTTTATATTTTAAATTATTATAATAATATTTATATATTAAAATAAAATTATATTTATTAAATTAATTAATATTATTATATTATATTATATTATTATTTTTTTAAGTATTTTATTTATTAAATTATAAAATATATTTTTTAATTCTTTAATTTTTATTTAATATAATTAATAAATATAATATTAAATTTGTTGGTTTAGCATTCCCGTACGGGTTATTCGTCGTCAAACGAGGGGGTCAATTGGGTGTGTATTGGTTGTGGCTATGGTGTTGAGAGGAAGGTTGCAGCGAATGCTGCAGCCTGCAGAAGTCTAGCTATGGGCTGGCTGGGAGGCCAGCTGGCAGCCGGCTGGCGGCCGGCTGGCAGTCGCTATCGATAAGGCTAGTCTAGACAGTGCACCTCTGAATCTCTGCAGTGCGTGCTGCGCACGCAATGCGTGGGCACGCCACGCACTGGGTCACTATTCCCACAAAATTATTTAAAATATATTAATTAAATTTATTTTATATAACTTTAAATAATAATTATTTAATTCTTTTTATAAATTAATATTATATTAAATATTATTAATTTATATTAAAAGATTTAATATTATATTATATTTTTATTTATTAATATTATTAATAAATTATTAAATTTAATATTAAATTAATTCTTTTATTATAAATAAAGTTATTTTTAATTTAATATTATTAAATATATGAATAATTATTCTTAAAGGGTCTTAATAAGCCGAATAATTATCTTTAAATAGTTTTATATAGAGGAGTAAGGCTATAATTATCTAAATATAATACTTAACGGTATTAAATTAAAGATAGCTTTATTTATAATAGCTTAATAGCTTATTAATAGCGTTAATATAAAAAGGTATAGTTTAACGCTAAGACTTTTAATATAAATTAATAGCTTTTAATATAATATTAATTTATAAAAGTAGATTAAATAATTATTATTTAAAGCTATATATAATAAATTTAATTATAATTACTTATAACTTATATTATCTCTTATTTTATTAAGATAATTATTATTATTTTAACTTAATAAAAGAACTTAAAGAATATAAATAATTTATATTATTAAATATTATATTTAAATATTTTTATTATATAATTTAAGCTTTTATAAATTATTTAAAATAAATAATATAAAATAATTATTTCTTAAATATATTTATATAATATATATATAATATTTTTATTTTAAATATATAAAAATTTATATTATTAAATAATTAAAATATTTATTTAAAAAAATATATAATTAATTTTTTATAAAGTTTATATTATTTATTATAATTTTATTTATTAAAATTATTTATTAAAAATATTTAATTAAAACTTTTTAAAAATAATTATTTAATTTATTAAATTAAAAAATTAAAATTATTTATAAAATAGAATAATTTAATATATATAATTATTATTAATTAAATATATTTATAATTAATATTAAAATAAATTAATAAAATTAATTTATTTTATTATTTTAAATATAAATAAAATAAAATAATAAAGTAAAAAATAATTATAAAAATAAATATTAAATATAATAAATAATTCCTTTTTAAAATAAAAATAATTTTAAATAATAATATAAATTTAATATTATTTATATAAATTTATATATTTATAATTATATTTCAAAATTATAAAATTTATTTTTAAAATATTAAATCTTTTATAAATATTAAAATAAAAATTATAAATAAAAGATAAATAATAAAAAAGAATTAAAAAAAACCTTTTAAAAATTATAAAATAATTAAAAAGATTATTTAATAAAGTATTAAATTTTATTTATAAATAATTAATAAAATAATTATAATTTAATAAATATAATTTATAAAATATAATTATAAATTTTTAATTATTTTTATATTTAAAAAGAAGATTATTTATATAATAAAAATAATATTTAATTTAAAATAATTAAAATAATTAAATAATTAAATATATTATTAATTCTTTATATTATATAATTATTTATTTATAATATAATAATTCTTTATATAAAATTTATAAATCTTTATATATATATATATATATATAATATAATATTATAATTAATTTTATATTAATTTGTTATTTATTTTAATAAATTATAAATTTAAATTTAAATTTTATTAATATTTATTTATTAAAGCTTTATATTATTAATTTAATATATTTTATATTTATTAATTAAAATAAAATTATTTTAATTTTTAAAAAGGCTTTTTTATTTATTAAATAATTAATAAAAAAAATTATAATTTCTTTAATAAATATTATAATTAAAATATTACTTTTTATTAATTCTTTTTTATTTTATAATTTTTATTTAATAAATATATTTAAAACCTTTTATAAGGTATTTAATTATATAATTAAATATTATTATAATTAATATTTATAAAAAATAATTAAAAAATTATAATAATATAAAGAAAAGTTAATTTCTTTTAAATAAAGATAATAAGGGGCGTTATAAGCCTATATATACTTATGTGCCGCTAGCTGTAAAGAATGCACTGCCACACTAGTAACCCCCCCCCCCCCCTCCTTCAATTCCTTATAAGACAGCGAGCTCAATTTCCAGCCACTAGAGGAACTAACAACTTCGCGGCAAACGAGACGGCTACCGCCGCAATACCGCCAGCGGCGCGGGCAGCAACCGTATCATCCCTAGCGAGGTGAACCATTATTGCCGCAGCCGGGGCATTGCGGCCATCCGTGTCGGCAGTCAATGCATTATACTCTTCGAAGAAACTCTCTGGATCGATGTTGCCGAGAATACTGGGATCCCGCAAGGCAGACGTGAGGGTCTGGTCCTCAATAGAGCCCTTGATTACCAGCTGGCCCCTGCGATTTGATCCGAGACTGGACTTTGTGGTCTGGGAACCGTTAGTAAATTTACTCTGCAACGCGTGAGATCTAAACAACGGACAGAGTACTTGCCTTTGCCAATGTGACGATCGAGACAGCAGGCTTCTTCAAAAGAACACACCGGTAGTACAGGCGCTTAGCCTTGCCGAACTCGAGCTTGTAGGCAGCGAGGATGGCCTTGACGAAAGACTCAGGGTCCAGGTCTTCGGGAACCGGAAGCAAAATGTCACTGAGCTTTCCGGTCGAGGACTGCAGGAGAAGCAGGTAGTAAGGCTGAGATTCCATGGTCTGGTGGGCAGACATCTCGCAGTGATCACCGGGGCAAGAAGTAATGTATGAGAGAGTGGGCTAGAAATGAACAGTTGCGGTTGAGCATGATATCTGAGGAATTTGACAATAGGGAGGGCAATCCAACTTAAATATTACATAGAACTCTGCCCATGGCTAGAAAATAGAGAAGTGTTTCTCTGCAACGGCAGCATAAGAATTTGATGTCTGCTGCGAAAGACTTGGAAGTACATACTGAGCCGGGGTGGATTGAGCACGAAGATCGGAACCTCAGCAGACGGCATTCTTGAGAGCAAATGACAAGAAATGAACAGGGAAAAAAGAGGTCTATCATCCTCCCCGATAAGAAGTGAATTCAACATAAGCACAGTAGAGTTTACTCTAGAATAGCATCCGTAGGATTTAAATGGCACTTGGGAGCCGGAGACGTGAAAGCTGCATCAGGTCGGACCCTCGTCATCCCCACACGTTTTTGATCGCTGGGCGGCTCAACCCGCTGGACCCGCCCCGCTGGGCCCTAAAATAACCTAGGTAAAGCTTCACGTCCCTCTGGGTTTCCACTGCAGCTGCAGACATGTAAACTTTGCCGACGTGATGTATACTCCAGACAAGACTTGTTTGCCCAGCTTGAAGATGTTCTTCAACGCAACTAAATGTCACTAGAGGCCCTGCCCTCCGGCGTTGGAGAATTTGGCTGACACCCCTTGCAGGCAGTCTGCCATATGACGCAATGGCTGGCAGGGGCTGGAAGTCTGCCCCAGAACATGTCTGCCGAAGCAGAGAAAAGCAAATCTGCCGTTGCAGACATGTTGGCGAATATATCAGAAGCTGGGGTGCAGATGCCGACTGACCGTTGACTCTCTATCTTCCATTCCTCTGCCCCTCTTTTCCCACATTTCTACATTGTTTCTACCCAGCCCATGGACAGCTGGTCCAGACTCCGGGATCCGCACGGGGAAGATCTGTTCCCTTTCAATTTCAGTGTTAATGACTTGCTACCGAACCAAAACTCCCCCACAGACAGTGCGTTCCATTCCCGGACCCCACAAGGAGCCAAGGAAATAGCAGACGGCCCAACACACATATTAGAGCCTGTGGACTCTGTCAGGCCTGTACGTGCATCATCATGGCCTCATATCTTTTTGTTTTGCGCTCGCAATACTCGATGTTAATATGACATGTGTTTTTTTCTAGTATACCAGTCGGCTTCAACTCAATGCACGCTTGTTCAAAGACGAAAACCCATCTGTATCCTTTGAGACTCCGGAACCCGAGCAGTCGAAGAGTTCAGACTGGTCTGAACCAACGATCTGCCTGTCGCCAGGGCACCATGAGGAATTCTCTCTTCTACGACCGGAACTGCAACACTCAGGTCCATCTAGCTTTCCAACTTGGTCTGCTTCGAAGCCGCCACAGGAGAGTCCAGCCTGGCGGCACAGTCCATTGAAGTCTCGGAAGCGTCCAAGAGGTAGTGATGGAGGAGAAGACCTAGAGTCTAACGGCGGCTGGGACGGCAAGAAGCTCCGTCGCGGTTCTCAGCCAGAACCTAAGCTAAACTGCCCCTTCTACCTCAAAAACCCAGTCAAGCACCACGACTGCTCGAATTGCCAGTTCGGGGACTGGGCCAGATTGCGGGAACATCTCTTCCGAAGACACTTGCAACCGGTCCACTGCCATATGTGCGGGATTGTATTCAGGGGTAACGTCAAGGAGGCCAGGAGGGCTAGAGATAAACATTGCTGGGGGAGGACATGCTCCGGAACTACCTTTGAGGAACCCTCCGGCATCACGGAAGAACAAGAGTATCAGATCCGGGGGCTTACGGGAAGTGGCAAGCGAACTGTGAACCAAGACGTGTGGCTCGCAGGATGGAGGATCCTTTTCCCCGACTCAGCATTGCCGCCACAACCATTCTTCATCCAGCGACGTCCTCAAGACGACGCAAGTAATTTAACAGACGCAGACTTCAGGCTGCTGGCCTCGGAAGAATTTCGGCTATGGATACAAAGCTTTCCCGGGTTGTCCAGTGTTGGTGAAGACCAACGCACAGAGATTTGCAAGGAGTTTATTCAGACCTTCAATGCGAGGTTGCTGGGACAGGATACACCATCGTCTCAGGTCTCACGACGGGAGGATGGTACGAACCAGGACGCAGCCTTCAAGCCCCCTTCTGCAACCCAATCGGATCCCAGCGAGTTCCCGCAAAAATTGGAGTTTCTGGGATACGCGTTTGGCGATAGTCCGTCCAACTTTTCTGCTGGACCGTCCCCAGTTGCCGACACAGAGTTTCTGGGATACTCGTTTGGCGATAGTCCGTCCAACTCATCCTCTGGACCGTCCCCAGATGCCGACACGGAGTCTCCTCTCTTTGCCTCCATTCGCCGAATACTGTCGGCAGACCCGTCATATGCCGCCGAAGACGTCATTTCGGCAATCAAAAAGCGATCAGATGGAAAGGCTCTTGACCTCCCAGGATCGGGCTCCGAGCCTGCCGTCATCGACGGTCTGATATCAAAAGCTCCAGCAGGCCAAGAATCTACATCCCAGGGAACAGAAAGGGGGCCCATCGGGAGGAGTGGGCGATCAGAATCACCGGAAGACAAAAAGCAGAAGACTTGTGCGCCTTCTGATGCCGATGGGAATGATGAGGACGGGAGCGGGAGCAATGGCGACGCTGGCGATGATGGAGGAATCGGCGAAGACGCAGACGATAAAAGCAGCGACGGAAATGGCCGAGACAGAGACACAGATGGAAACGGCGCAGACGGTAACGATGGAGACGGCGATGGAGATAGTGGGAGCGGAGACGGCACTGTACCACGCCACACACCCGACGAACCTTCTGAGGGCTGGATATGTCCATATTGCCTCAAGTACGTCGAGATTACCTGCGTCAAAGGTTTTGAGGCTTGCGGACGTCCTGGATTTCGCTCCAGAGACCGGCTAAGGTAACGCTGAACCCAGTTCTTACGCGGGCATCCTTAGCTCCCTCATCAGATCCAGGCTGACCGTAATAGGACCCATCTTCGAAGATTCCATTCGCCCGAGGGCCGACCCAAGAACCTGAAGAAAAGCTTGGCTCAATACTACATGAACCCGCAGCAGTGGAAAGAGGTCAAGGAAGTGATGGACAATATCAAACGCCCACAGAAGAAGAAACACCCCCAGGAATGGCTGCAAGTCCAAAGGACTTGGTACCAGAAGGTTTGGGCCATTCTTTTCCCCCTTAGCCAATATGTACCGGACTCGCCTTGTAAGCGACACTTTGACAACCCTATCAAAATACAGCGTCGAAAAGTTACTGACCTTCCATCCAGTCCACACGAGCAATGAAGCACTCAAGGAGCGCTGCCACCAGGTTGTCGAAGCGATGATGGACCTTGAATGCGAACGAGCCCAGGGACGGGATCGTTCCTATCACGAAGACACACAGATTTTCACCCGTCCCCAGGTCCAAGACATGCTTGATAAGGCACTTCAGATCGGGTTGGATTCTCTTCCTATTGTCGCCCAACACTTTCGTAAGCGCGAAGCTGTTGAGGCAACCAACACAGAACCTCAGACCGGTGCCGAAGCCACCACACCGGAAGACGAAGCTGCAGGGCCGGCCGCTGATAGGACCGATGGCGTCACTCCGAACACTGAAGCGGCGGCAACAGAGACTGAAGGAAGTTCGACACCGGAAAACACGTTACCGAGGATACCGAAGGCGGTCACACCCCAGACGGGGCCCTTCCAGGTTGCTCTTGATGTACAGCAGACCTCTCTACAGAAGTATTCTGATGTGCTGCTGGAGAACAACTGGCAAAGCAATTTCATCAGTATTGAGTTCAAACGGAGAAACACGCTTCAAGCAACTGATCAGGCCTCAGTGGCCCGGGTGCAAGTTACTGCGCCTTCGACATATTCAGTACATATCGGGGACCCGTACACCTTGGACTCTTTCAACTTCAGAGTTGAGGGGCTGGAAGAGGGGATGTGAGCCAAGGGGACATGGCTGGTTGATGTCCGTCCCTTCGGAATCGGCAAATCTACCAGAACATGCTAGTCCAGACAACTAGAACAGCAATCTCTCTGACCAGAGATATATTTCAGATCTCGTCTTTCGCAGCAGTCACCGGGTAAAGAGGCACCAAAGGTCCTGGGGTGTGTCCGAGTATTTGCTGAACTGTTCCAAAAGACTGTGAAAGTACTTGTGTGCTTCACGGCGTACATCGGAGCCATGGTCATGGACTCACTTGGAGATCTCGGAAACTTGACGATGGGACACCGCCCTTCCCATTGGGCAAGTCCGAGAATCTAGATCCGATCGAGCATCGAGACGACTTAGGGGAAACTTCTAGACATGTTGAAAAGGAGGCCGCAAGGTTGCTGGATATGCATTTGAGGATGCTTGATGCCCGCGGAGGAGAGCCGATACCAAATCCATGGAAGATGCAGTGGGGACTGATATGATGGAAGGGACCAAACAGATACCTCGTTCCCGAAGACCGAGACGCCACAAAGAGCTGGCATCAAGCAGAGACAGCCAGAAATTACAGACCTCATGCCTCGATACCTTAAAGTGTCAATCATAGCCAGAGCATCATGTGGCGGAGATAGTTTCCGGGCGCTGAAATCTGAGGACTGGAAAGTGAATCGGTGGGAACCTTAAGAACCTGCGTCTGGCATGATCGCCGATGTTCATATCAGCGCGAAATGACAGCGATATGGACAACAAGATGAACTGCATGTTCTTCTAGTACTGTCACGGCCTTGGGAACGAATAGTGGACCACTGGATCGGGACTTGCGCTCTAGGCTGTCCTAGGCCGCCTGGTAGCTGGACCTGGTGTGAATGAACCATGGATGTTTGTCGGATGTGAATGGAGGCAGGTTGTGGAATGATTTCGGACGGGTTCTCCTTCACGGGCAACGCAGGGATTCGCAGTGAAACAACGTCATGCCAAATGCTTATAGACTTACCCACCACATCTCCCAGGGACAGTCCAACGCCGTCTTAGTCGTACCCACCCTGTTAACCCCCCCCCCCCCGCCCCAAATAGCGGAGGTGGCTTCATCGGCCCTTTCCTGGTAGAGATATCGGACCCGGAGGCGCGGGGTGACTTGCAAAACCGGGGCGCCGGCGCAGGAGCATTATCAGTATCCCGGTCGCATATCATGATGCGTAAAAATCAAATAGTCGCATGCGATGAAATATTCATGTATTAAATGTATTTTGATTAAGCGAGTAGATGCAATAATATGATTTTGTGGGTGTGGCCTTGGGCAGTGCTATATGAAGCCCGGTTGCGGTTGTGCCGCTGTAACAGGCGGGGGCGCTTGTTGGGCTGCTGTTACCGGCTGTATAGTTGGCGAAGATGTCTTCTGCTGTGAAGCGCCGGGGCTCGATGCCTTGGCCGAGCCAGACTGTCCGCGTTTCATCATCCTCCCGAGTACGGTGACGAGCTCGCACGCATCATTAAACATCTCGTTGTCGATCCCTTCGGTTGCCTCGTAGACCTCGTTGATCGTCATTCGGGCTACTTTCCGGCTTTCTTCTGCGTCATGGACACACTCATACAGGAAGGCCGAGTACTCGGTCCTGACTGACAAGCGCAGAGAGTGGGAGCCCCAGAGATGCTGATCTGCGAGGGCCACGGCCTCTTCAAAGTACCTTCGGGCCTGTGGAAGGTAGTCGCCAGCGGGGAGCAGGAACGCACCAACAGCTTCGGGCCCGAAGCCCGGAGGCGGAGCGACCGGCCCGCCGCGGGAGTAGGAAGGGTCACTCGCTATCCCCTTGCCCTTGTCGATTTTCGATGGCGGCGGCCCGGGAGCGGCCGAAGTGGCTGTGGGACCTGGGGTGGGCATGAACTGCGAGGATACTGGTGGCTGGTTGTGGAAAAGCACAAAAATGTGGTAGAAGGAAGCGCGCAGCTTGTAAGCCAGCACCTTGAGCTCGCTGTGCCTGTTCACCATGGGGATCACATACTGCTCCAGCATGACCAGCCCCTCTCGTGCAAGCCAGATGATGTGGAAATAGAAATCAAGTGACTCGGTCGGCCTCGTGGGCTCCAGCTTGCGCTGCTTCCTCGCCCTGACCAGGTGCTGGGACAGGTTTATGGACAGGCCCAGGATCTTGAAGAGAATCGAGGAGAGCAGGGGATTCGTCTGCTCCTCTGCCTTGGCAAACTTGCCAAGGAACTTTTGGTCAACCTCGGAAGATGCCATTGACCAGGAGGTCAGGAGATGAGCGTCGGGCTCGGCAAATCGACGGGAAGGTTGCCTGTTACGTGGGGAAAAGCTGGTGGCTCTGGATTCATACTCCCCCTGGCACGACCCGACAAGACGTCTCGTCCACGTATAGAGAAGGTAAGGAGACGATTGCCGTGTTTCTCTGAATGACACATAAGGGGTGTTGTGACGGCGACAGCTATAATCTCGTGTACAGCAAGCAACGCTTATATGTGTCGGAAGACGTGGAGGTGACTATGCCCGCGCGCGACACCCTGGCTGTCAAGTGTGTTTGTCCGTGTGGCAAGATAGGCGATGAGCACTGGTGGTACGTGGTCGTCTCTGGGGATTTCCGTGGCGGGAGGCGACAGTGGCAGCAGGTAGAGCAAGCGGGAGCAGATGGCGAGCGAACAAACACCTTGAGGCTGGCGCAAACCAGGAACCTGATCCAAGGCTGGCGGCAGCTAGCGTTGACGTCCTCGTGATGAGAGCGCAGCCACAGGCGGTGAGCAGGCAGGCTGGAAAGCCGGATTGCTCCTGGGGCTGGAGTTGAATAGTGGGACGGAGCGCAGGTGGAGCTTTGGCGGCTGTCTGGGCCTGGCTGGGCGGCCTGGAATCCGGAGAGGAGGACGTGTGGTTGATATTGGGCCACGCTGATGCGAAAAGTCGCAAATGACAGCGAAAGAGATTGAGTTGGGAAACTGAGTTTGAGGCAGGGGTACGGAGGGAGATGAAGGGTGCCAATGGAGGCTTTGTAGCCGCATGAGCACCTCGGAGCGAGCGAGCGAATGCTGCAGTAAGTTATGTATCCTTAAGGGGTCCAGCCGTGCCTTGCAGGGCAGGCCAGGGCAATACAACCTGGGCCACAACCACAACCACAACCAGCGGCAGCAGCAGCAACGGCGCTGTGGTAATCAGTCGCGTGTGGAGTGGTCGGTTAAGTACTTGCATGAACGAAGGAACCCCTGCGGTGGGAGCCCGAGTCTGAGCCCGAGTCGGAGGTGCTGGTCAAATGCAACGCGTGTGGAAGTATGTCTGTGTTGCCAACTCTGCCCATGATGGCACAACAGGACAAGAACGTGTCGATGGGTACCGTGCCGAGCCGCACCGTGTGCTGCTTGACCAGGCCGGAGGAGGGTGGTAGCAAAGAGCAAGCACAAGAGTACAACAATAAGCGCAAGAGAGGACAATGGGGCGAGCGACCTGGCTCTCGGGACTGGGTCAGGTCAGGACGACAGGTGCAGGAAGCCGCACATATGTATGCACGGATGTGTGTACGTATGTACGTGTCTGTGTATGTGTATGTGCCTGCGCAGCCAGGGGAAAGACAGCAAGGAAGAGATGGAGACGGGAAGAAAGAGATAGATAGCTAGAGAGAGAGAGAAGCTGAGACAGACAGGGCCACAGGTACCTTTACCCAAGGTACCTGGCTGTACCGTAGAATGTGCGCGCGCTTGATGAGGAGGAATAATGATGATGTTGTTGTTGTTGTTGAGGGTGACGATGGCGGACGCTGCCCATCAGGATGGGTTGTGGTGGTGGTGGTGGTGCAGATGCAAGGTGAGTTGTCCACGGCTATTGCTGGGCAGACTTGGTCGGTTCGAGGGGAGGAGGGACTTTGTTTGGTACTTGGGCAGGTGGTAGGGTCGAGGAGGGCGGCCTCAAGCAAGGTTCAGGCTCGTCGGGCTCATCAGGTTTGGGGTGTCAAAGCAGGGAAGGAGCCCCTTGCGCACCAGTCAGCCAGCCAATTCCCAGCTACTGCAGGCCCTCAGGATTTAGACCTCAGACCCTCGCCGGGCCCCTGGCGCCGGGATGAGGGAGCTCATGCAGGCTCCCAAAGTCAATTGACGCCCGGTGGCTGCCAACACTGCAGCTTGGAAGCCGCGGGCTGCAGGTTGCAACAGCGGACGGCGGTTGACGGCGGATGACGGGGCGGGACCAAGATGGAACAAGTGGTGATGGGGTGAGGTGAGGCGAGGCCGGCTGAGGCGTAATGAGGTCTGCACACGCGCGCGTCTAAGGTACCTAGGCACGAGTAGACAGATCGTGAGCATGGAAGGAGGGCCAGTAAGACGGTCGTGACTGAACGGGGAAGGAAGCACCGACCAAGGACTGGATGCTACTGCTGCTGCTGCCGCTGCTGCTTGAGATTGCACAGACACAGACACGGACACATGGCGCAGACACATGCGCACGCGAAGAAGCAGAAGCAGAAGCAGAAGCAGAAGCGGACGACGCCCATGTGGTCGACCTATTTGATTGTCCAGAACCCCTCCAGCTAGCTGCCCAAGTAAGTGAGCAATCCCCCAGGCGATTCTACCTCTGTCTTGCTCACTCTCAACGAGCTGGCGGGCTTAGACAAGACCGTAGCCGGCGCCTCTTTGGAATCTTATTAGCGACGTGACCTCAGATCGGGACAGGAATCAACCCCCGATGCCCCTCCCATCTCCGAAGCAGGCAGGGGTCTGACGAGTTGGACGGGACATGCAGGACAGGGCAGGGCAGGGCAAGGGCAAAAACACGGGCAGCGCGTTGATCATCCGGGGCCGGCTGCTTGCTTGCTTGCTTGGTCTTCCTCCCGACAGGACACGGTCAGGACATTCGTCACTTCAGCTTCGTCATTTAATTTTTATGACAGTGGTCCTGTGCTCTTGTGTCGCTATATCTCCTCGGATCGGGTGTTTTCCCTCCAACAGAGTTTGTGCTGCCCAGGACGGGTGCTCCCAGGCAAAATGTCTCAGACATGATTCCATCATGGCTCGTGGCTCTACTCACACGAAACACTCGATTCAAAGACACTCCCTAGAACCAATCTTCAACATGGCCACCCGCCCAAGCATCCGACACCCGCGGGCCCACGTGCCACGAGGCCGATCCAGCTGGCTCATCCTGCTCATCTCCACCGCCGCCGACAGCCCAGTACACATTCCGGATCAGCTTGCATGGGCCCGCGGCACGCAAACTTCTGTCAGTCCAGTTTGTGCCTGTGCCTGTGCCGCCGTGCGACACCGTCGTTGTTCCACGAACCCGATCCTCCCGGTCCATGTTCTGGAGCTCACAGGGCTTGCGGCTTGCAGGCTTGCCACGAGCACATCCTAGTGCAGTGTAGTCTGCTCTGCTCCTTCGCTCCCAGGCTGGACCCTGTACCAGCGGCGATCTGATTTCAGGCCTAGGGACGGCGCGCCACAAGCCAAGCGAAGCCAGTCCAGTCCAGCAAACAGGGAACCAAGCATGTCGATTGAGTCTCTGCAGCAGACTGAAGGTCCCAGAACTTCCTTCCTCTCCACGGCATCATCCCAGGGCCTAGCTATTACAGATGCCGAGGCATGTCCCCCAGGACCCAGCCACCCCGATTTCTTCCCTTTTGGCGCTCGCGGCCGCCCAAGCGGTCGTCTCCTCCACCATGTAACGCCACGCGCTTGGGGACATTCGCAAGACCCAAAAGGTCGACGTTCAGCCCTCGTCGACTACATACATTGATAAGCTTATAGGCGGGGCTTGATTGTGGGATTGTGTCAGCCTCAGTCCAGACTCGCAGAGGCATTCGAAGCAGGTCTCCCCCGGAACCTGCTCGACGACATGCCGCCGTCCTCACCCGAATGTCCGCCAGCATAGCTCCCGGGCTACCTCCTTGCACGCGGCGCACGTACCGCGCAAACTGCCGGCCATCGTGAACCGCAAACACCTACCAAACAGGCGGTGAACACCAGGTCGGGCACACCGTGCTTCCTTCCGCAGCGAACCTACCTAGCATCGGGTCCGCCTACTACGGTAGCTACGCTCCATGCAACGTGCACCATGAAGCCAGCAGTCTGTCTGCCTGCTTCGGGATGCTTAATGCTACGCCTTGCCTGCCAGCCTCGCCACTCGTTTTACCTGGGGACGTCAATCGGGTTTGTATCATGGTCCTGCGACCCTGTTGAAGCCTGTTCCTTGGAGTGGGCGTGAGGGCGTTGCCTTCATGATTACGCAGCGGCCCCGGGCCCCTTCAGGACTGTGGTTCTTCCAATGTCACATGGCCGCTGTAGCAGCCCGGGATACCCTTTGGGAAGCCCGTGATCTAAGATTACACCCGAGCTGGAGCTCCCGGGCCTTGCGGGCTCTAGCCTCAAGGCTGGCATAGGATCCCTTGTACTGAGCAACCAGTTGTGCGCTGCTGCCGCTCCCGGGCTCTTTCTCATTGGCCGCGGACGGCTTACCCGACAATTCGGATACTTATCGTGGGCTCATAGCCCGCCCACCTTCACCATGCAGACTGCACACATCTGGATCCCCTGCACCTCGTGGCTGGCAGTGTGCTCAATGGTACTCCAGGTAAAAGGCCGAATGAACACCCGCTCACCGAGTATGTCTTCCGTTCACTTATTATGGAAGACTGCAGTAAATTCACAAATAGACTTGGACTGCGGGGCTCTCGGGCGCGATGGGTCGGGACGGGTAGTGCTCCCTTCCATCGTCCACATTGTGTCATATCAAGCGGACACGGTGTTTGCTCTCCGTCCAGCCTGGCATTGAGCATCATCCGAGAACGCTGTTCCTGTGACCTTGTTGCTCAACTTCCGTCACACTTTCTTTGCTTGCTTCACGACACTGTTTCATCTCCCGAACCCTTGCTTCGAGCGACAAGGGGCGTATGCCTTCCCTTCAACGTATTGCCATAACAAAGGGGAGCAGGGAACTCAGACGTCAGGGCTGAAATTGACGAAGATCGCTGTCCGCTGTGTGGTGGGGCTTTTGGCTTTGCCTCCTCTGTGGACGCGTGGTGCCGGTAACTTCTTGAAGAAACAGCAGGTACGTCTTTGCCGAGCACTGCTCTCGATTGATGCAGTTTGAAAACCCACGTCCACATAATATGGCCAAGGAAAACATGTCTGATAACTGAAGTTATCGATAAACAGGTGGGAAAAGAAGGCTAGTCGAAGTTGTTGATCTTTCTATCATATGTGCCCACCAAGATGAAGAAAAAGCCATATGAGAAAATCAACCACTGCCCACTGAGATATATGACTTGTTTGTTCCCGTATTGAGATCATACATTGTCGCCTGTATCAGCCACTGGGTTCAACATGACCAGTCCTTTATTCGGACGACTGTAGTGGTTCTGCCTACTGGACTAAAAGCTTATATTCATTTTTTGGGTTGTCATTAAGTCTGGTATATGTCCCGAGGAGGCTCTGGCCCCGACACGCCAATCCTGCAGGAGGACAAGCCGGCTTGCGATTGTGCGAGGTCCTAGATAGAGAGCACGGGCAAATGCCAGGGGCCGGTCTTCCATCGCTGTCCTGAATCACAGGTGTATCACTGATGCATATACTGGGCCATGCGTGCTTATTCAGCGTACTTGAACTTGTAGCAGGTGAATGTCGTTTCAATGGTGTGCTCGTGGGATGGTGTCAGCGTTGTCAGCGTCAAACATCAAGCTATCAGACTGGGGATACGGTCATAGATCGCGTATTTAGCCAGGCAATATTCTCTTTGTGGCCATTACCGAGCCCTTTACGACAAGAGATACATGACCAAAGTCTATGTCGACACGCACAGACGAGTTGCAGTGGGCGTGCAGTATCGGTGGCCGACATACAGTGGCGACAGTATGAACAGAAAGGTGACCGGTAGGGAATCAAGCGCTTACTTCCAAAACAGGAGGGACCTCTTCATCTATCACCCACTCAACGCCTACGCTATGCATGTTACGATACACTTGACAAAAGTAGAGCCTAATAGGCAAGTTTCTCCCGCAACGAGGCCCTCTTATCGTCCCCAAAGCCAATGCTGTCCAAGTATTTGTCCAGGCCACCATGTTTGGACTCAAGGTGGTCGACAATACCTCGCACGAAGCCCGGCGCGGTCTTTGCAAAATCATCGCCCAGGCCCATCTCCCTGATCTCGACCAGGCGGGCCTGCTCCTCGGACAGCAGCTTCTCGTCCGAGAGGTGGTAGTCGTACTGGATGGCCTCGACGGGGACGGCGCAGATGAGCAGGACGAGGACGACCATGATTCCGGTGCGGTCCTTGCCCTGGGTGCAGTGGATCAGCATGGGCAGGCCCTGAGGCTCCAGCAGGGAATCCAGCCCCGCGGCGACCTCGGGCCCGGAGGCGTCCAGGGTGTCGCGGCCGAGGCCGAGCAGGCCGCGGGGCTGCATGACCTCGCGGCCCAGGACGGCGATGGCCTGCATGCGAAGGCCGACGACATAGAGGCAGATGAGCTTCAGGAAGCTGGGCCAGCCCAGCTGGGCCAGCATGTACTTCTCGAAGCCGCCGCCGGTGATCTTGACCTCGCGGTAGCGGATACCGTCGATCTTGACGGGGCCGGCCAGGGCGTCGTTGGTCTGCAGCAGGGCGGGGACGGCGGAGTCGCGGCGGCGTTTTTTGGCGGCCTCGCCGTGCTCTGTCTTTGTGCGCAGGTCCATGACGGTGCGGATGGCATAGTGCGAGCGCAGGCGGTCGCGGTCGGCGAGGGTGGCCTCGTCCGGGCGCGCGGCGCGGAAGAGCAGGCCCTCGCGGATGAGGCGGCGGGACAGATGGCCGTTGACGGTGTCGCCCACGTCACGGAAGTTGAGCAGGGCTTGGAAGCCACCGTCGTGGAGGGTGCTTGGGGTTGATGTGCTGCCCCCTGGCGTGGGAGGGTCTGCTGGTGGCGATCCCATTTTCTGGTTCCCTTGCTAAAATTAAAATTATATACAGCTCGTGTTGGCGAGCCAGATGCCGGCAGATGGACCTGTGGGTTTTAATTCGATGAGTACGACGAGTAGACTATAACGGAAGGCGTAATGTGGACGGGTGAGTGAGTGAGCGAGCGAGTGAAATAAAGCTAGAATGCACCCCTGTCATGATGATCGTCAATCTGGTTTTTGAGACCCACAGCCTTTTAGACCACTGTACATGGGCTACGTACTGCATGTAGTCTATGTATATTCCACAGCGAGCGTTGCTAATAGGCGCTATATAAGGTGTATATCCATATTGAAATATATGATATTGCAGATACGAGTTATATCTATGTAGGTACAGATGTGCGCCTCGTGTTGTGCCTCAACTCATGCGGTGTCTACGCAGGTGGCAATGATGACATCTCAGACGTATTGTGTTGTGCAAGGTAGCCTGGCATTGGTATAGCATGACATGGTATAGGTATAGCACAGCACGTGCGTCTGGGTCTGGCCAGGCCTCTGCGGGTCTGGGCAGGGTTCTCTGGGCGGACCTGGGTCTGCAATACCGGCGATCCGGGGCGATTGATTGATGGGGAGCTCTGATGCTTGTTGTTTAACAGCACGAAACAGCAGAGGACTGAGTGCCTAGCTCCTGGGTCCCTAGATAGCTACCGTTACCTATTTCGATAGATCTACTGTAGCAGCAGTAAGCAGCCAAGACACGGCGGCGCAAGGGCCGGGCTGCACCCCGTCCTGATGGTCGCGCTGCCCCCGATGACGTAGGCCGTTTCTTTGTGCCTGTGCCTGTCCAACGAAGCGCAGACCATGCGTTGGTGCGGTGGTGGTTAGCCTATACGGGTGTGGTGCTGGTGCTGGTGCTGGTGTTGATGTTGGTGCTGATTGATGCAAAACCGAATGGGAGAGAGAAAGAGAAGAGAGAGGGAGGGAGGGAGAGAGACTCCCCCTCTCTGACCCCTCTTGCCCCTGAACTACCCATCGTCTTTGATGGTCGATTGAGTAACTCGCGGGCAGTCCATGGCAAGGTGGGAGGGAGGATGATCGAATTGGTCAACGAATGGACGGATAAAGGCTAGGATCGATGCAGACCTGATCGCCATAGGACCAGTTGGATGTTTGACTGTTTAACTGGTAGACCAAACTATTCTGACTGCGACTATCCTCCTCAGATCATATCACACACACCTCACTTTCTCTGCCCTGCGCCCCTTTCGTCACTCCCTTCCGGGGCACGCTCTCGCAAGCCACACACATATCCCATCCCGCCCTCTCTGCCGTCTCAGCCGCCTACTGTTTCCCTCCCGCCACCTGCCATCTGCCGTCTGCTGTCAACTCCAGACTTGTCGTCCCCGTTCCACCCATCGTCAACATCGCCGTCCTGCCCTGCTCCCAAGCTGCTGCTCCTGCTGCTCCTTCCTCTGTTGCTGCTTCTGTTTCTGGCGACTTCCGAGGCCACCCAAGCCGCCCCAATGCACTCGGGCATACAAGACAGCCGACACCTGATTTATACAAAACCCCGGCCGCATCATGACATCTGTCAGCGCTGCCACGCAGACAGCCACACATGAGCTGCAGCCTGCTCCTGCAGCCTCCACAGCCCCAGGTATGCGTGATTCCGTACGCGTACATACATACACATTCCCGACCTTCCCGACGCTCGCTTATCTATTTTCCTTTCTCGTTTGTGTCGTGTCAGTCCCGCAGGCCCATCGTTCCCCCCGTCGACTTGACTTTGACGTACAGGTCCGACCCATGCCTCCCGACGTCATCCCTACCGCAGTCCGCATCCCTACCCTCACTCACTCACTCCTTCCTCAATATCCGTCTTGATCACCTGCCTCGTACCTTCATCTCACATCACCTCACCAAGCCTCCTCGTTCTCTTTCTGCTTCAAGCTACTGCCCTCGCAGCTACATCGTGTTGTGCTTTATTGTATCACACTGCACAACAACTCTCCCGACACTGGTCCCCGCTCACATAGACTCTCGATCAAGCAAAAGCACCGCCACCCGAAGCAGCCGCTGGACATGACGGCCGACTGAAATACGCGAGGCCACAAGACTTGCCATCCTTTCCCTCGCTCGGCCTCAGGGAAGGCGATGCCGCAGCAAGCGCCGCAGCCTCATTAGGCTGGGCATCCTCCAAGCCAGTCTCGCTCTGGTCCCCCGCCAGCGACACCAACGCCCACAAGGCTGCCACCCTCGCAAAGGACTACAAGATGCCCGCCGCCTGGCAGCCGCATCCCAGCCCCGCCGGCTCCAAGACTGCTGCTGTCCTCGCCGCCGAGAATGCCACCCGCGGGGACAGGCAGTCCTCTTCCTCCTCCGCCCTGCCCGCCAGCGCATGGGGCAACTCGGCCGCAAACCAGGCCTTCGCCGCCGGCCGCAATTCCCCGCGCGACTCGGCCGCGACAAGCAACATGGCCACTCTCGACAGGCAGAAGAGCCTGCGCGCCGCCCGGGGCGCCATGGCCGGCAGCACGAGGCCGCGCTCCACCTCCACTCCCATGACCTATCCCGACTCGGCCAACGCTGCCACCAACGCCCTCAGCGCCGCCACCATCGCTCATCGTCCCTCCGCTGCTGCCCCCGCCCCCGTGGGCGACGCAGGTGCCTCGCCTATCACGAAGCTGGACCGGCAGATGTACACATCCAACCCGCCCGTGAAGCCCGAGGTCGACGACCGGAACCGCGAGGCTGTGCTGCATGCAAGCGCCGTGGCCATGGCCAAGAAAATGTACAGCACCCAGCAGAAGGCCTTCGACGCCGCAACCCACGGCAACGACCAAGGCGGAGGCTCTCGGCCCGGGAGCGCCGACAGCGACCTCGTCCGGCCAATGCACTTCAACAACCTTCAGGAGGCCGCATACAGGCTTGCCCAGGAGAGGCTGGCAAAGCTCCACGACGAGCACCAGCGGAACAGGGGCTATCAGGACTACTACGGCGCCGGCACGTCTCCCGCCTCCCCGGGGAGGAAGTTCACCAAATTGGGCAAGGCACGACGACGCTCGTCCAGTGACAGCGACGTTGCCCGCCCCGGAACCGAAGACGACCGAAAGCGATCCAGGCAGATTCACAAACAAATGTCGCTCTTTTCCACCCGCCTCTCCGAAGTCGACGAGTCCCAGCGCGCCAAGGACAGGGACGCCTTGCTCGCGGCGGCGCAGAGGAACGTCAAGGCCGCCATGGAGGGCATGGACGAGAAGCTTTCCCGTGACACAGGCCGGGTTCACTCGTCGAAGCTTAGCGAGTGGGAGCTGAGGGCGCATGCCACCGCGCAGGCGAGGAGCGACGAGCGCAAGGGCGGCGGTGTGGCCGCTGGGAAGGTCGACCTCGGCGGCGGCCAATACATGGACCGTGAAAAGGTGGAGCAGATTGCCGCCAAGAGGGTGCAGCCGCTTCTTGATGAGATCAATGAGAAGGCCGAGATAGAGAGGAAGAGGATAGTGGCTATGCGGGAAGAGCAAGAGAAGAAGAGGCTGGAGTGGGAGGCCGAGAAGGCGAGGAACGCCGAGGTCAAGGAGAACCAGCGGAAGCTCAAGGGTGAGTTAATCCCTCTTTTACACCTGGGTAAGGATCAGGCTTGATTAATACCAATTCACAGACGAGGAGAAAGCAAGAAGAGGTGAACTCAGGCAAGAGGCAAAGGCCAGAAAAGAAGAAGAAAAGGCTGCCAAGGCCGAAGAGAAACGCCTGGCCCGGGAGGAGAATGAGAAGCGGAAACCAGCAGCAGTAGCTGTCGCCTCCGGAGAGCATGTGAGCGAGGCTCCTCTGGGACCAGCGGATCAGCCCACTGAGGAAAGTACATCGCACAGGCATCGAATCCTGCCCTTCACACCCAGAATCCAAACCAAATCAACGTCAGCAAGCAACGCCAAAGGCGAGCCGTCGCCACTGTCACCATCCTCAAACACCTCACCCGAGTCAGCAAACGAGTCACCTACCAGCCGTGTCAAGAACTGGCTCAAGTCGCGTCTGCACAAGCCCCGGGCGAAATCCGTCTCGGGCAACAACGCCAGTGGTGGGGGCAGGTCGTCTGATGCCGGCGGTGGCAGGGCACCGGGCGGGTTCCTGGGCGGGCATAGGCTCAAGCGCTTGCACCCGGACGGGACGGGGAGCATGACAAGCCTCAGCGAGGAGAGGAGCGCTAGCATGAGGGAGGTAGCCCTCGCGGGAAGGACTAACGCACCCGTTGCCGTCTCCGACGAGCCGGGAGAGAGCAGTGGCAGCAAGTCTGCGGCCCCGGCCTCGGCCCCGGCTGCGGCTGCTGCTGGCACGACGGCAGATCATGGACGAATCGGTGGGTCTGTCAGTAGCGATGACGGCGGTGGTGACGATGGCCTTGCGGGACGAAGCCAGACGAACAGGTCGAGCGGTGCGCCGGAGCTCGAGGGCATCACCCCGCCCAGGGCGCTTTTGGACCCTGCTGGGGCCGGGACTGGGGTCACGCCGCGGAGCAGCGTGGGCAGCGGCAACAGGGACTCCAAGTTTATCGAGAACATTGACTAAGGGGCCAGGGGTTCTGCCTTGCCACGGTGCGACACATCAGCGTTTTACTTTTTGTTGGACACGGGATATGCAGATGTCTATTTGATACCACATGAGGCCTTGGCCGCCCTGCTATGGGATGGAAGCACAGGCGTTCTTGGGGCCATATAAGGCGCTATCTGGCAAGGGCGTCCCCCCTCTTTATTTTCCTTTTCTACTTATAGGGACATGGCACATGTGGCGAGTAACTCAAATGTACACGATTCGGGGGAGAAGGATGCCCTTGATACTTCCTCTCACAAGACGGGTCAATCCACGATCAACACTCTTCTCACACAACAGCAAGTGGCTGGGCCAGGTGGTAGAAAAGTCAAAACCACGCCGTGTGGACAGAGGAGCTTCACAGGGGGTACATCGACGTCATCACAAATATGAATTATATATTCAGCGTTTAAATTTATACATAAACGTCATGTCTTATATTCCCGCGTAAGATGATGGACCATGTGTGCTCGTTGGCACTAAACAAGATGCAAAAAAGGGCGACCAAAAGTTGCCGCTATCAAATGCCCGACCAGAAATAACACACCGACAACGCCTAGCAATGCTCCCGGCAAACACCAACATCAACGGCCCGCCTAGAAGTTGCTGGGCACGTGGTTCCCGTCGGGGTTGAGGTAGCTCCTGGTGCTGCTGGACCCCTCCTCCATCTTGCGAACCTCGGGCTTGCGCTGGTGACCATCCCAGGTCTTTGTGCGGTAGTTGCCGCCGTTCTTGGTGTAGACGGCCGGGTAGAGGTCGACGTAGAAGGAGAAGACGTAGAAGCTAAAGACGACGGCGATGACCCACTCGAGGATGGCGGCGGGGTTGTAGTTCTTCCGCGAGGTGAGGACGACGAAGGGGATGGCCAGGCAGATGGTGATGAGCACGAAGGCGAGCTTGATCCAGAAGGAGATGCGCAGGATGCGGTGCTCGCGGTGGCGGATCCCCAGGCGCTGGTACTCCCAGCAGATGAAGATGGCGGACAGGAGGTAGCCGACGATGAAGAGCCCCAGGAAGAGGTCGTGGAGCTTCGGGTGGCGGGCCGTGTCGAAGATGCTGAGCAGGATGAGGCCGACGGTGCCGACGAGGGCGCACAGGATGGTCAGGCCCGAGAGGATCTTCTCGCCGATGGTGGTGTTGGGGACGAGACGGCCCTTGTGACGCAGCCAGCGGTCGCTCAGGAAGGAGATGTCGAAGAAGATGGTGGTGATGACGCTGCCGGTGATGAAGAGCGGCTTCAGCTCCTGGGCGCCGACGTCTGAGATGTAGGCGATGGTCTGGCTGCCGCTCATGGACGGGTAGACGGTTTCGTTGGTGTCGATGACCCCTATTGTGGGAGGCAGTGTTAGTATATATTGAGGTTGCGTGAACCATGTGCGCGTGTATACATACAGTGAAGAAACAGGCCCAGTAGGGTGCCCAGCCACACGAGGCCGGCGATGATGGGGAAGACCCAGTATGATAGACGTAGCATGACGATGGTGTTTCTGTCTGTCCGTCCTATTCCAGCTAAATGAAATCGACTTGGCTGCTGGATGTTGGCTCAGTTTGTTCTATGTATGGAGGTGTGCTATGTTATGCAATCACAGCCCGGGTGATGTAATGAGGTTGAAGAGTGAGTGAGAATTATGCTACGCCTAGATGGGAGCAAGGGAGGCGGGAAGGATGCAAGCAATGCAGGCGACGGGACGGGGTGGATGGATGGACAGGAACAGAGAAACAAAATCACGGGCATGAACAGGAGCACGAGGTAAATTAATTAGAGACTGCAGAGATACGTGCTAGTCCACGGCGTCCCTGCAGAACCGCTGACTCCTTGACTGCTGACTGCCGAGTGCCTGACTGCCCGAGCCACTGGGACTGACGTGTACGAGGGTTGGCGGATTGGAAATTTCCAGTTTTGCACGCTACCGTAGGGCAGGTGGTATTACGTCGTCGCGCCTCTTGTTGTTGCTCCCCCGAGTCGAGTCGGGCGACATGGAGGTGACGTCACACATTGCCGGGTGGATCCGTGTCCGTCGACCTACTGCTTAATTCCGCTGCGTTAATGCCGTCCCCGGTCCCCGGTCCCCTGCACCACTCCGACCCTGCGAGCTGCTGCTTACAGAACTTTCATAATAAATGGCTTGACAACTGACAATTGTGTGTAGTCATCTATTTGAGTACTGTGTGTTCAGCAGCGGTACATACAATTGACTGCTGTAGAGCAGGTGTTTTTACACGTAAATGTGGGAATGCAGTATATCAGATGCATGTGTAACTTGCCCTGGGGATATTGTCGATGTCATAGTGTCCTACTAGCAGATGGAGTCCATCCAGATCTCGCAGGGAGACCAGCTACTCTCATTCCGGCGCTCGGGCCTTCCCGCACCCCCGTACGTACCTGGGAAGTGGAAAGCACGGGCCAGTCTGAGTCCACACGCGGGTGGCCCACTCCATCTGTGTTGGCGGGCCACACCAGGCGGCCAATTGCCTCGCATGACCCTGGCAAGGCTGAACTTCATCCTCAACCACAACAAGCCATCGCCTACTCCTTCTGGTCTGCCTCCACCACCTCCCCGCTTCAAGGCTAGTCCCGCCTTCCAGCTCGGCTGGACACTCCCCAAACCCATCGCATCGCATCGCATCGCATATGCTTCACAACACGACTCCCACATCATGGCTGCCTCACCCCTTGTCCTTCCCCCTTCCAACCCCCTGCAGTCCTCACTTAAGACCCTCGCATCGCCCCTGCGACGGCAGTCATCCGCTGTGCCCTCCTCCACAAATGGCACTCCACGATCATCACGCCCGACGGGCCAGCCAGCCCAACCTCCCCAACCCTCGCAGCCTCCCACTATGGACCTGGCCGAGCAGATGAACATGGAGGAGCGGAGGAAATACGTCAAAGGTGCCCATCCCAACTGCCACCTACCTGCTCCCAGCAGCATATCGAGGCATAGAGCCCAGAGTCAGAGCTAGAGCACGCAGCTGACACTCTCCCACAAAGGCAAGAAGCTCGGTGAAGGAACCTACGCCATCGTCAACCTGGGCCACTCGCGCGCCGACCCCTCCCAGCTCGTCGCCATCAAGAAGATCAAGAAGCAAAAAGAATACACAGAAGGCCTCGCCCCCGACGCAGTCCGCGAGCTCAAGCACCTGCAGGAGCTCTCCCACCCGAACATCATCTCCCTGCTCTCTGTCTTCTCCACAAAGGACCAGAACGTCTGCCTCGTCCTCGAGTTCCTGCCACTCGGCGACCTCGAGATGCTCATCCGCGACGACAAGAACATCCGCTACGGCACACCTGACATCAAGGCATGGATGGGCATGCTCGTCCGCGCCGTCTGGTTCTGCCATGAGAACTTTGTCCTGCACCGCGATATCAAGCCTAACAACTTGTTGATCGCCGCCGACGGCGAGGTCAAGCTGGCTGATTTCGGCCTCGCCCGCTCCTTCAGCGATCCCTACGGCTACATGACCTCCAACGTCATCACCCGCT
This sequence comes from Diaporthe sp. P3_1W, assembly GCA_037177825.1. Taxonomy (NCBI): domain Eukaryota; kingdom Fungi; phylum Ascomycota; class Sordariomycetes; order Diaporthales; family Diaporthaceae; genus Diaporthe; species Diaporthe sp. P3_1W. Next base: position 5,196,367 of record JBAFXB010000004.1, on the reverse strand, counting down.
GGTACCGGCCCCCGGAGCTGCTCTACGGCGCAAAGTACTACAGCGGCGCCGTCGACATCTGGTCCGTCGGCACCGTCATGGCCGAGATGGTCCTGCGAGTCCCGTACCTGCCCGGCAACACCGAGCTGGACCAGATCCGCCTCATCTGCCAGCAGATCGGCACCCCGACCGAGGACAACTGGCCCGGCGTCACCAAGCTGCCCGAGTACATCAAGCCCGCCGACGCCCCCGCCGTCGTCCCCGAGCGCACGAAGCAGGACTTCCTCGGCACCTTCGGCACCGTCGGCGACGACGGCGTCGACCTGCTCATGAGGACCCTGACCCTCGACCCGCGCAGGCGAATCACCGCCCGCGAGATGCTGGAGCACCCATGGTGGCACGCCGAGCCCCGCCCCACCCGCAAGCAGGACTTGCCCCGCAAGGACGAGGAGAGGATGGGCGCCGATCTCAAGAGGCCCGCCGGCGTCGTGGCCAGCGAGCAGCAGGACCGCAGTGGCTCGGTCGCGCGCAAACTGGATTTCGGCCGCCCGAGAGAGTAATGCCTCGGCGCGGGCCGTGTCTGACCACGAGTCGCTTCAGGGCCAGGCGCGGGAGGCGGGATGAGTGGAGTGGAGCAAGGTGCATGTGGCCAACAAGAAAGAAAAGCTGTGATGTGTAGCATTTGCGTTGGCGTTCAGGTGAAGGGCATTCACTTCCCAGAGTCTTGGGGCCAATAGAATTATGTGTGGCTTTAAACAGGCATCATCTGAACAATGGCTTTCTATCTTTTCTTGGCAAGTGACACTGGGCAACTCGACTTATGCCTTGCTTGCAATACAATGATAGTATCCTAAGGATTATCCCGCGCTCTACTTCCCCATTCTTATTCCAAGAAGATTAAAAACAAAACTGTGACACCAAGACGTCACTGCGCTTTCTCTGCAGTCACGTCACGTCACGTCGCGTCCCATCCAATCTCATTTCACATTACACAACATTCCATCCCGTACATGGCCCTCTCGACATCCCTCTTGACCTGATACCAGTCCGCCCTCCGCTCCGCGAACTCATACACCTCCTCTGCGCGGAACACACCGCCGAACCGGTCGCCGTCGGCAATGATGGTCGCCATCTCCTTGGAGTGCCGCGGGTCGATGAGGTAGATCTGGCTCAGCTCCCTTAGGGCGCGGAAGTACGCCAGCAGGTCCGCGTTGCGCAGCGTCTGGACATACTCAAAGTACAGGGTGCAGTCGGCGATGAGCCGCGTCGCGCCGTCCGTTGACACGCGCTGCCGCTTGATGTGCTTGCACACGGCCGTGAAGAGCCGCAGCCCCACCTCGCCGTTGAACACCTCCAACATCGTCTTCTCGGTGCTGCCCACGAGCATGCGCGTGTGCGAGCTGACCAGGTCCACCACGCGCCGCGCCGTCTGCGTCGGGGACAGGTCCGTCACGGCCGACGACTGCCTGTGCCCCTGCGTGTTGGTGCTGCCGAACGACGCGAAGCTCGCCACGCTGGACCGCTTGTCGGGCGCACCGAGACCGTTGCCGCCAGCCCCGCCGCCGCCCGCGGGCTCGGGTCCCGCGGGGTTGTAGTCCGTCGGCAGCTGCGTCGTGGCGCAGATGTACTCGACCTCGTCCATGAGCACGTCGATGCCCTTGTTAAGCCCCGCCGCCACGCTCTCGTCCAGCATCTGCTCGAACTTCTTCTTGGCCAAGCCACTCTGGTCGAGGAAGTCATTGCGGTCCGCGATCCGCGGCGAGGCCAACAACTGTTGCTCGTAGAAGACGTCGATCATCTGCGAGATCAGGTCGCCCACGTTGACCAGCTCGATAAACGTCACCAGCGGCGCCACCCCGCCCTGGGTACCGTGGTCTGTCACCTCGCGTGCCTTGTATCCCGCAAGGTGGTCCACCGCCTTGTCGAACCCAGGCTTGATGTGTCGGTAGCCCAGGATGCGCAGAAGGCTGACGAAGATTTGTGCGCACTGCTCTCGCGCCTCTTCGCCGGCCTGCCCGCCGAGCTGGATCAGCACTGCGGCGCGCCCCAGGCTCGTCTTGGCCATGTGGACCAGATTCAGCGCCACCTCGATGCTGAACAAGGACTTGATGCCCTCGAGCCGGGAGGCCATGAGTGCGGCCTTTGCTGCGAGCTCGTCTGTGGGAGCCTTTTCAGGGAGGGGGCTAGTTGTCCTGTCCGGCAACCCTACGCCGGGTGTCTGCGACGCTGAGGAGGCCTGAGGGGCCAGGGTCATGCCGTTAGCAGTTGATGCCCCTGTGGGTTTGCTTGTGGCCGAGCCGAAAGGAGATGTGAGCAGCTGTCCCGGCAGCACCGTCACGGGCATCATGATGGTCTTCTTGAAGGAGCTCAGAAAGTCCTTCTTGTCCACCGGCTTGGCGAAATTTGACATGTAGAACGACTCGACAGTTGCATCCTGCTCCGACAGTTTCCGTTCCCAGTTGCCCACCTCCTCCTCGGCCTTCTGTTGAAAGAATTCGAGTTCGTCCTGCAGGTACAGATCCAGATGTGGCTCTACGACCCTGTACGCCTGCTCTTTGGACTTCTCTTCGCTTTCCTCCGCCGATATCTGTGGCACTTCAAGGGATCTGAGGGACTGCAGGCACTGTTCAAATATGCCGGACACTGCCCTAAGGTAGGACTCTATGCTGCGCTCCCGGGCCTCGTCGAATAGTGATGTTGCGTAGTCCATAATAGTGTCCTCTCTGACCTTGTCCACAAGGGCCCAAAACACCTTGCCCGGATTTGGAAATATTTTCTCCATGACCACGGCCTGCTCGCGTAGTTTCCCCGTCAACACCTCAAAGAAGAGTTGCGACGGCCCAAGTGTTATTCCGTCCGCGGGCGCCTGGTTGATGCAGTCCATCGAGTTGGCGAGAACCTCCTTATCCGAGAAGATGGGATGCTTGTGGATGAAGAGGTCGACACCTGCCTGGCTCTTCAGCATGTCCAAAACATGTGCGTATCGCCTCATCCGCCCCTCGACGTCCCAGAACTCATAGCCCTGCTCGAACTCCCTGAGCACGGCGCTCTCGAAGATGTTGGTCATGCGGGTGAGCTTCTCCTCCCGCTGTGCCCAGCCCGAAGCCCAGTCGCTCTTGGAGAAGACGTGTAGATTTGCCAACATCTGCGCCTGGCGCTCGGGATCTCTAAATGCCTTGAACAGGGCCGGATCGGCATGGCTCTTGGCTCGTACCAGGTCGAAATAGAAAGGTCCCAGTGCTCCATAAACCTTGCCATACTCCTCCCTGGCATGACCCCGCACGCTCTTGACGTTCTTGAGGACCTGCAGATAGTCCTCGGGGTCCTGGAGGGGATCCGAAAGAGGTTGCTTGGGAAGCTGCGAGTTGCCAGTCACGGCCAACGTCTCGAAGCCATCGCGCAGCTCCGGTAGGGTAGTGGGCGTGGCGGATGCTTTGGCAAGGGTGCTACTCCTCCTCCTCCTTTCCTGCTCAATAGAGGCGTCGAAGAACACGGTTGCGGATTGCCTCTTCGCCGCGCCTACCTGCCGCCCAGCATCGGCGGCGGGCTGGCTGTTTGCTCCGGCCGCCGCCGCGCGTTCCTTGGCCTCCCTCTCTTGGGCCTCTTTCCTCCGGCGCACAGCGTCATCGAAGCGGCGGCGTGCCTCGAGCTCGTTCCACAGGCCCATGCTCTTGAGGCGTGCGACCCACCTCGTGTCGTCGTAGACCATCTCGCGCATTCGGCTGGAGGCGCGGGCGAAGCGCATGAGGTCGGAGACGGGGAGGTAGTCGAGGATGGTGACGATGATCTCGGCGGGCAGGGCGGCCTTGGTGTCGATCATCTCGGTGGCACGCAGTGTGTTGAGAATGCTCGTGTTCTGGGGCCCGGGGGCCCTGCTGAACCTCGACATGTTGGCGGCGTTCGGATGTCTGGCTGTACTGGCAAAGGCGGCTTGTGCATGGGAGAGGTCGAGTTTGAGATGGAGACTGCACTGTCTTCAAGTGCAGCCGTAGCGGCGACGAGGGTGCAAGGCGGGAGAGATTGGGCGTATTCGAAGCGAGCCACAGGAGATTGCGCCCATTGTTCTCATGGCAGGGCAGGAGACAATTGTTGTGTTGTGTCGAGGTGGACGGACAAGGACAGCTAAAGAGGGTGACGGAGTGAAGAGGGGTCCCACCTCACTAGACTGCCCAGGCAAATACCAGGTGAGCTTGCCCCCTGAGCACCCGCATGCGACAGACCAGGGTACCTCCGGCAGACACCTAAGCACCCCGAGCAGCGGGGGCCGCCCCGCCCCCAAAATCGTGAGAGGTGTTGCTCGCCCAGCCAGTCTGTCACTCTATATGTGCACACTCAAAACATACACGCAGACACATGCCGAGGGTTGAGAAACACTACTATCACACATCTCACCCAGTCAAGCAGCTCAGGACAGCTGACCGACCTCGTTGCAGACTATCTCGGCAGAGGCTATTAGCCCGTCCTATGAGGCTCTAAACTGACTGTACAGCTCGTTTCAAAGGGGGAAAGGAGACCATAGTTCCGCAGTGAGCATGCGCATGCGCCTCTCCGATCGCGGCAATGACCGTACATTCCCTCACCAGTTCTCCTTTTACGTCTGAATGGGATGATCCGTTCTCCCAGGCTTGTAGGCTGAAGAAGGCACATCTCCTCTCGGCGGCCCTGGCTAAGATCAGAGCTCTCGTGCCAGATTTCCTGTTCCAGATGGGCATATCGAATCAAGCAGCCATCCTACAGACCGCTGTTGTTCTGTAGGCTGACCGATCTTACAAAAGACGTTGCAGGATAGAGTGGTCCGCTGAACTCCATATCGTACCTGCAAGGGATTTAGCTAAACTAGACCGGGGCGTATGTGAGAACGCGTTGTATGGCATACCAGTAATTCACGGCCACACAGATGCCCTCCTCCGAGCAGGACTGTGACACTTTGTGATACCTGTCGAGACGTCGCCCCAGATTAGCACTGCCGTCTTTCGAGGCCCGCTACCTGGAAGAAACTACACAACTCACCACATGGCTGGAAGATATAACATGTCGCCCTGCTGCAGTGTGACACGCATCGGCTCCACGAGCTTCGAGTAAGGTGTCGCATTTTTGCCTGGCTGGTCCGGGTCCCAGATTGCAAACGGCACAGCGTCACTCTCGTCACTCTCGCTTCCATCCATGACCAGGTCCAATCGACCGTCCCGCCCCTGCCGTGCATATGTGCCGGGGCGGAGTACCTTCTCGTTGACGCACGGATGACAGTGTGGAGGCAACAGGACGAAATGCTTCTGCCCTTGGACTTGAACGTAGATGTTCTCGTAATTATCTTTGTGGAGGGCTGTCACTGAGCGAGAATTTCCGACCCTTGGTTCCAGTGAGAGATGCGTTAGGCTATGCGTGGCCAAGTGGAGAGACGCCTGTTAGTTCCGCGTTAGGTATTTACTCACCACATATTAATGGCATCGGGCTCTTTTTGCAGTGCTATCCGCGCAAAGGGAATGTCACGCTGGACCTGATCGAAAATAGAGATATACTCGTGGCGGAGGTTGTCATTTTCTGGACCGGGGCGATCAGAAACCGGCGGCGGCGGCGGCGGCGATACGTGGGCATCGCTCGTGCTTACGAGTCTGAGCATATCTTATCTCACTGTCCTGAGGGAAGGAATCGTCTGTTTCCTGACGCGCAACGTACTCAACAAAGTCAGAGAAGGGCTGATCTTCCTCCCACGGTTTGGCAAAGACGAGCTCGCCCTTCTCGTTCCTCGTAGGAGCGTCGGCGTTCCTGACAACGTAAAGCCATGATTAGGACGCTTGCGCAGGGCTCGAGACGGCAGCAGCAGCTGCATGTGACGCAATCAAAGAAGGAGCGATAAGGGAGAGTCTACAAACCCCACAGGTGTCACCGCGACATTGACGGTCTGGTCGCGCAAAAGGTCCTTGAGGTGGGCAAGGTTCCATGTCTTAGTCGCAGTCCAGGCGCTTGCCGCTCCCCTCACCACAAAAGGGGTGTTTCTCGAGACATATCTCATGAACTCGAGCGGGCTTGGTTCCTGCTGGAGCTCGTCAACGACGGTCGAGTTGAGCTCGTTGTAGTTGATGAGCAGCTCTGCCAAGGGGTCGGCGATTGACTCCATGGATACTTGGCTTGGGGGCGGCAGGCTGTACCACGAGTCGCCTGATATAGGATAGGGATTGTGGTAGGATGGCGTCCTGGCCCGTTCCGAGGACGATCCCGGCGGGAGGGCAAAGACGTGGGTGTTTCCGTGACAGGTGGGCCCGTCTATTGCTGATCTTCGGACGGCGCACGTGGCAGGGTGGTCAGGCTACTGAGAGAAGGGTGCGGGCCAGATCTTGGCCAGGTTCCGAGTGCCCGGAGAGGTCTAGATAAAGTCGCATTGAGGGTGTGGTGGGCCGGCATGTGGCAGGAATGGACAGTGAGCTGTGGCAGGCGTGTTGGATCTAGCTGGCTGGTGGGATGCGATGCGAAGCGACGCGAAGCGATGCGGGTCGAGGTGCAGAAACGTCGGTAGGGTTGAGGCACTGATTTGCGGAGGGATGGAGAGCCCAATCAGAGCAGGATTGGGGGAAGCTAGCGGTGTGGTTGCAGGGCACTGGGCCCAGCAGCCGCCGTCTTGTCAGGCCACTTTGGGTTATCATCAGCCGATTTTGCCGTCACCCCTCGGCTCGCGACAGGGCTGCAAGGGGGTCTAGAAGTCGACAGGCCTTCTGATGCCCAAGGCACTGCGATATATGGCAGTTTTGGCGGCCATAAAGCGGCAATTCAAGGCGACCCGGGAGGCGATCGGATGTGGGAGAGGTGGGATATAAGACAGGCTGGTGATCCAGTCGAATGTTCATAAAGCATAGACAGGCCGAACCGTCGACTCTTTCCGGAAGCTGCCACCATACTTACCATGACCTACTTCATGTATACCTAGGTTATCACGAGCCATAACCCACGCCATCCTTTGCCAGTGGGCCCCAGGTCAAGTCGCGTGCCGTGGTGCATGGTGGACACAGTCGATGCCGAGGGCTGCTGCTCCTCCTCCTGTTACTCGTACTGGCGGCGGAGGTGGTTATAATACTCAGGCCACAGTCACCGTGGAGGACGACGGATCGAGGACGACGGACGCCACCGGCACATTGAAGGGGAGCACAGCAACATGCCATGTACGTATGGAGACACGAGCAGTGGCGTCTCGTGATGGCTATGAGTGGCGATGACAATGAGCATGACCATGACCATGACGATGCCGATGCCGATGATCACTATTATGGCGCGTGGCTTTTTCTCGGGCGTGACGCGTGAGGCTGGAACCTGTCCGTGTTCGAAAAGTTCAAGTGTGGCGTGAAGGTGGGAAGGCCTGACTGCGTCTCGATCGCGACCCGAACGAGAGACAGGCAAGCCTGGAGCGAGGTTGTGGACAGGCAGGTACACAGACAGAGGAAGGTGAGCCCGTCGTCATTTCCATTTTGTTCGCCAACTCCTCCCCATCCTCCTCTCGCAGAAGGCACGTCCAGGAACTGGCACAACACTCTATTTGACTCGGGAGAAGGACTGTATCTGCCCAGGCGGTCTTGGTCTTGCCTTTCAGAGTTTCTTGTCAAGGTTTTCCATCCTCCACACAGTCGATCACTTTTGGTCACGCCACGATCGCTCGTTACACATACTATACACACTTTCTTTTCCGTCTCTCCGTCTCAGTGAGGCCCCCAGCGCCCTCAACGTCACCCTCGCCCCTGCCCTATCTGCCATCTATCGTCCACACACGTCTCGCCGCTCTCCGCATCCGACCAGCAGGGTCTGGGACGAGACGACACGAGACGAGACGAGGTCAGCCCAGGCCAGGTGAGGCGGTACGGGACGCACGGCACAGGACAACGCCCAACTGCGGGCTGAGACGCCGATCATCGAGGCACCACAGCAGTCCTCCGAATCTGGGGAAGACCACCCAGCTGTCTGCACGACAGAGACAGCGGCAGGGAATCGTCAATCGGCTGTCCAGAACTGTCCCCTTGCGCGTCCGTGCACCGGCCTGGACAAACTCTTCCTCATCCTGGCCCACCCAGCCCACGCAACACGGGAACCAGCACCGGTCGGCAGTACCTACTTACTCTCGTTACTGCACGAGGGGCTGTCCTTGTGCAGAGCAGCAGTACGCCTGGGCATGACGGAGCGGTCACGACTCCGAGCGCAGCCGGGTAGCACTGTGTTGCAGTAGCTGTTCCTCGTCATCATCAGGTTCCTGGGTCATCTCCACACTTCCAGGACTGCCAGGACTACCAGGACTGCCAGACTGCGCAGCTGCTGCACCCCTGCATGCGCCTCCACCCCACCCTCGACGTCAACTCGTCCAGATTCCTCGATCCCTGCCTGCCATACAGACTAGCAAAACCACCCGCCGTTTGGGGCGGCCAACCAGCACCCGGGAGCCTGCGAAGCCCAAGGTGGTTTCGCAATCCCTCAAACCCCTACTGCACAGTGGGCATAGTCTCCCGTAGACCACCTGCACATGCGGAATAGTGTATCGAGTGAGAGCTATCTCTTTCGGTTCGCATCTCACCGCACCACACATCGCACCATACTGCAGCACGCGCCTCATCCCGCCCCATCGCTGCCCGCAAGCCCATCCCGACTCGGCAGAGCCTTCCGAATCATCGCTGCTGCCGTCTCGCTTGGCCGCAGCTTCCCTGATCCTACCTGCTCCTCCTCCTACCCCTACTCCTTTGCCGCAACATCTCGATCTGCGCCAGTCGCCCGCGCGTGCAGAGCACCGCTGCCGTGCAGTAACAGGAGAGCATTGGTCTACCATCACGCCAACATCGACGACAAATCCTGGCCTACTCCCGCCCCGAGCGGCCCAAAGCTTCCGAGGTCGAGGGGCTCTCCTTGCGCATAGCGCACAGAGCTGCGACGGTACCAAGCCTGCCGCCCCCAGCTCCCACCACCTCGGGTTACTCGTCTGGACCACACCAGATAACAGCATTCTCAGGCCATCCCGCACAGAGTTGCCCGTCCCGCCCATTTTGAGCCCGCTCGTCGCTACTCGGCTGCTCTGCCTTGCCAATTGGGTACTGGCACCTCCTCGTCGTCCGTCCTCTTGTGGGCCTTGGCACCGTGTCGTCTCCCTTGGGCCGGGTCTATGGTGCCGCACACCTGCCGATCCACTGTGCTTTTAGACTCCAGCCCATCCGTCCCAGACACGTGAACCTGCCCCAATCCTGCGCAACGGCCCTGCACGACAAGACTTTTAAGGTTCCGTTCTCCTCTCGCGCGGCGGAACCCTCCTGTCTTCCGCTGTAACTGGGTCTCACCATCCCCGGAGGACTGAACTAGACTGTCTGTCACTTTGCCCATCCTCTCCACCACCACCCAGGAACGTCCCCTAAGCCCACTTCTCACATATTTTGGGTCCACCGCCCTCGGCCATCCTTGGGCTCTTGTCCCATCAACTGAACAGCTCAGCGAGATCGCTCACTTCCTCTCCATTCCTAACCACACGTATGCCTGTCTTTTGCTAGCCTTTGCTCTCTACACGTACACGCAAGTTTCGCCGTCTTCGCGCCAAGCATGAGCTATCTACCGCTTGCCCTTCGCTCTCCTGACACCCGCTTGACCCTTGGGCTTTCTCGGTGAACCTGCTTGTGATGATCTGGTATCTTCTTTACCCGCTCAGAGGGTAGGTTCCCTCTTTTTACCTTTGTCCGGCTTGTGTCTATTGCGTCTCTCCACATGCGCCACCGAACCGTGAGCATCCGGGTTAACCTCTCCTGCAGGACAACCGAGGCCCCTCTGTTGCCACCAACTCACCCGCTTCGAAGTGCATTGACCAGATATGGAAGATACGCTGCACGACATGTCCTCGCAACCCTGCTGATTTCTGTCGCTGTTGCTGGTTTCCTCATATACCCCTGCCCCTTCCTCTACACGACCGACTACACCGTTGCTGCGCCTAACCTTCCTCTCCATGTCTGGACCGACGCCCAGCCCGTGGACGACAGGCCGGCTGTCGAGCCCGATGTCATTATGCGCACGATATGGGTGCACGGGAGCTACATGCAAGCCCTCGACCGCGAGGTGCTCTTGGGCGCCCTGGAGCTGCAGGATGCGATATTGGGGCCAACCACCGACTTCAACCCACGGCAGCCCACCAGTCGCATTCCCCGGCTCGACCCGCAAGCCGACCTTAGCGAGAAGGAGAGGGATGCATTCCATGTCGTCAACGGCCTCACGAACCAGTCTTGGTTCTTCCACTCTCCTCTGCAGTACTGGGCCTGCGACGCCGGCAACATCGCGCGAGATGCAGACTTTATCAACACGGTCAACGAGAAGAAGACACAGCCCACATCGGTCAATGTGACCCTGCGGCATTCGATAGTCTTCAGCGGCAAGAAATTCGAGGACAGACAGCTCATTGCTGCGGACGCACTGGTCATCACCTTGCTCCACCTTCAGGACTCGCCCGTGGGGAGGCAATGGGGGAGGAAGACCGAAGAATCTGCCGCTCGCATGGCAGACAAATGGGACGTTTTCCCTAGAAGTGGCGTATCAGCTGGCTCTCAGCTCTTCGAGTTCCAGTTTCGTCCAATTTCAATCCAGGATGCCATTCTGCTGTCCCTGGCTTACCTGTTGACGACTACCTACTTCTTGCTGAGCCTCTCCAAGATCAGGGCGGTCAAATCCAAACTGGGTTTGATCGTAACCGTCGTCGCACAGATTATAATGTCGATAATTTCCAGCCTGACCGTATGTGCCCTCTTCAGGATCGACCTCTCCAGGATTCCAAGGGCCGCCTATCCTCTGGTGCTCATGGCCATGAGCTTGGAGAATGTCTTCCGACTGATCAACGCCGTCATACTCACGCCGTCCGATCACAACACCAGCAGCCGTATCGGGCATGCGTTCGGTGAGACGGGCCATGTTGCGCTTGCCAGTGTGGCCCAGAATCTCTTGATCCTCTGGGGCCTGTCCAGGGTGGTGTCTTCCGGCGTGTCCGCGTTTTGCACCTTTGCAGCCATCGCTATTCTCTTTGACTTCTTTTATCTGTCGACCTTTTTCCTGTCTGTCCTCAGCGTCGACGTGCGTCGGACTGAGCTGGGGGATGCCCTGGAGAAGGCTTCTTTCAGGAACAAGCGAATGACCCTAGATGGCCCACCGCGACAGTCCATCGTCGATGCTATTCTGCAAGGGCGCATAGCATTATCGACGCGTATCGCAGGAACCGTCGTGATGTTAGGGTTCGTGCTTGCCGCACAGTGGCATTTCTTGCAGAGCGGGAACGCACGCAGCCCTGCAGGGCTTTGGCGACTTTTCTGGAGAACTGACAGCGCAGAAGTCTCACCTTCTTATGCTCAGATACACCAGGCCCGGAGTCCAAAGTCCTGGCTGCGCCTTCAGGACCACGAGACAGCAAAGGAGGTGATCAATGTCATCAAGCCCTGGGCTCACAGCTATGTTGCTCGCGTCCACGACCCGGTTGTCTTCGTGCTCAAGGGCGCTAACCGGATCCCGCCCAAAGGCGTGCGTTGGTTCCCAGACGCAGTTTATGACTTTACGCACCACCAACTCACCTCTTTCATCGTCACAGTCCTCGTCCTGGTGGCTATGGTCCGGCTGCTAATGAACTACCTGCTCTGGGATGAAATGGTAGACGTCAGGGGCGAAGATGACGTTGACGAGGAACCTCTCATCTCGGTCAAGAGTCTTGCCAACGGACATCAGCTCGATATCGCAAGGTTGTTGGTCGCTCCCGACAGCCACGTGGTGTCCGCTGGGCTTGACCGCAAGATCAGGGTGTGGGACCTGCAGTATGACTTTGCGAGTCACGATCTAGACAAGCCCGGATCTCCGATGGACAGCCCGTTCCCGATACACGCGATGGCCGTCGACAGTGCGTCGAATTGGTTGGCAATCCTGTCAACGTACCGAGTATTGCTCTGGAGCATCACCAAACAGGAGTGGGGTCCTTCGGCGCCTGTTGATTTGTACAACCAGAAGCCGGAGGCCTTCTTCTTCGGGCCCACCAGGAACAACTCTCGGCTTTCCATTGTCATTGTGAGACGGAATGGGACCATGACTGAGATATTTCCGGATGGTCTTGAGCACTCGGATCACTTGATCTGCAAAAGCCCTCTCAGCTGTGCCGTGACTATTGCGGAAAGGTGTAAGCATCTACCCTCAGCTTCCTTCCAGCCAGTACCGTCGCGAGCCCCCGACTGACCCAGAAGCAGCGACGTCGGCTCAACCTGAGCCACGCCTCTCCATCGTCACTTTGTCACGACGCTCCTGCATCCACCGAGTCGACTACACTGACGGCCTATGGGTATCTTCGGAGGCCAAAATAGTTGGCGGTACCCTCAAGGAGCCGCAGGCCTTGTTGCCTGTACAGGGCTTCGCGTCTTACATGGTCGTCCGGACCCAGGGCGTCGACCTCGTCGATCTCTACTCGTCCAGGGTGATGCACACCTTTCAGACTGAGACAATCCAACCAAAATCTCTCAAATTTGTATATCAAGGGCAAAGGTCAGGCCCCGGTGGTCGAGGCACGGTTACTTCTCTGACACTTGCCTACCTGAGTGGAGAGGATGGCGAATGTGTACTCCAGACTTATCTTCCAGGGGAAGACTTCGACAACATTTGTTTCTCGGACATAGCTGGAGCTCGCGTGCGGTCTAGTTGTGTGTGGCAGGAGACTAGACTGGTCACTCGCCGGATACACAACCCCGGTGTGTGGACACCGTTGCGGAACGGGTGCTTTGTCGGCATAAGGAGCAAGGAAAGGGAAGACCAAAGCACTCCGATGAGAGAGCGACTCCCAGCATTTGCGCAATCTGGGCTTCGCAGGCGTGGACACGCCGACCCGTCGCCGAGACGGAGCAAGCTGGAGGAAACATGGGAAATATGGGTAATAAGCGGGGTCGAGAAGGAGGGGAACATTGAAACCATGCCGCTGGTCGCGCCGGACGACCCTACCGGGCTGATCATATCAGCACTTGGCCCTATGATCAAGGTTGGCTACAGCAGTGCCGCCGTCGGCTTCGGGAACGTGGTCAAAATAATCACAGTCGGCCACGAGCGATTTGACAGTGCGGACGACGAGGGAGCCGAGGATATTAACCTGACAAACAGGCGGAGAAGAGCACCACACTCCAGGCCTAGAGTTTCGTCCTTGTCGTACAAGCAATATCAGCGTTGAAAAGGAGTTTGGGAATGCTGTATTACAAGCGGGTTGAGGCTGGGTTTGCTGTAAAGAATACCAGAGATACCAATGGACATTATAAAGGAGCAAGGTGATTGTGATTTGAAGGGAATTGGAAATAGGACAGGAACAACAACGTATAGGCTTTCATCAAGCTCAATGTACTCCTGGCCAGGCCAGTCCGGAACGAGTGTATGTGTCTCTGCTCGTGGCCTTCCTTATGCCAACAAACAATTGGTGATCGTCTCTCCGTAACGAACATGAGTAGTAGTGCTCCATTCTGTCACCGGTCTTGGAATACTTTCATAGGTCAAGCAAGCATTGCTGTGGATAATCTTGTCTGGTTGGCTAGCTGGCTGCGATCAGTCTCGCGTTAGTTGAAATATCCTAGGCCTTTGATACGTACGGACTGATGCCATCAAACATGACAAAGTCGTTGCCGAGTTTGCAGCGTCATGACCTGTTCTATCTGAGCCTCCAAGCCGGCCTTCAACGCGCCAGCACCCTTTTCGGTTTGCAACCGAACTTTCAGACTGCCATTCAAGAGACCGCCAGCCAACTTCCGAGATACAGGACTCTACCAAGATGGTGCTTAACTTCGTCCTTCTTGCACTTGATCACGTAATAGTACCGTCGGCAAAACAAGTTGAAAAGAGACACAAAAGGTTTCTTTGTGTAGGATCGTAACAAAGCCGCACAATCGTGACGCTACCGTGCTCTTTGACAGATCTACAATCAATGGCCTCCTCAGTATCCCTCAGGCCTCTCACCCTCTCCAAACTTGTACTGCAGCACCTCGACCGGGACCATCCGGCCAGTCAGGTTGGCAAAGTCGGCCTGCATCTGCTTCCAGCGATCACCCTTCCGGCGGGCATCCGAAACCGCCATGAGGATGCAGTCGTCCTCGTCAAACTTGTCGTCCGCCTCCGGGATGGTGCTCTTGTCGGTGAAGAGGTGTCTGGCGTAGTTGCCGATGAAGACCTTGGTGGAGACGTCTTCGGAGCCGGACTCGTAGCCGGACTCGCCGCCGACGGCGACTGGCGACGTCAGCTTGGGCTTCTTCTTTCCCTTCTTCTTGCCGCCCCCCTCTGTCTTCAGTATGCCGACGGGGGAGGTCTTGGGGGCCTTGGAGGGAGCGTCCTCGTCGCTTCCGTCGTCCTCCTTCTCGGACTCCTTGGCCTGGGCTTCGGCCTGGGCTTGCTCTGCTGCAGTGGCCTCCAGCTTGGCCTGCAGGCTGCCAAGGTCGAAGAGGCCACCAAAGGAATCAGCGGGCGCGTCGTTGTCCGTACCGGTAGTGGCAGCCTCTGTGGTCTCCCCGGGGCCACTTGTGCCTGCCGTCTCGGCTGTCTTGCCGAGCGCGATGAGCTCACGGTGTCGCTTCTGGATCTGCTTCTTCGTGCGACCCATGTGCTTTGCGATCGTGGCGAATGACTCTCCGTTCTCTTTTCTTGCAAGGAGCTGAGAGTCCTCGGACGGGTTGAAGTCGGCGTTCTCTGCGCCGGCAGCTTTGATCTTGAGACTCTTGATCATATGGCGGACCTCCTCGCTTGCGTCGGTGAGCGCCCCGCCGGTCGACGCATCGGAAGCTCGAGACGAATTTCCAGTAGTTGACTTGGATGGAGGGCTACCGTCGGATTCAAGATCGGAGTCGGTCGCCTCGCCGTGAGTCTTGCTCTCGTGCTTCTTCGTGCTGGCTGCGTACTTTGCCTTGAGCTTTGCGATGTACTTCTCCTGCTCCATCACCTGCTGTTCCAGCCTCTTGCGCTGTTTAGCCTCGGTGGCGAGCTTGTCCAACTTGGTTGCCTTCTTGCAGGACTCATCCAGCTTCTTTTCAGGCTTGACTTTCGTGTCGGCAGTGGAAGACGCCTTCGCCTTGCTGGCCCTTCTCGACTTTGTCTTAATAGCAACAGGCTCCTCGAGATCATCATCCTCTCCTGCATCGTAAGAGTTGCTTGCAGAGAGTGGAACCCTGAGCTTGATTGCCTCCTTCTTCTTCTTGGCACCTGGCCAGGTCTTGTCCTTGGGCACCATGATTGGGGCACCACCTGGGATGAGTAGGTTGAGTGGCTGAAGCTTGCGATCTGATATCGAAATGCGATTGCCGCCGTCGCCTTTGATGGCGAGATCTCTGTGAGAAGACATGGTGATTTGACTCAAGAATGAATGGCGACAATTAGTGGTGCTGTGGTGTTGATAAGGCTGGACGTTGAGGGGGCGTTACCTGTTGTGTCGTCAACAAAAAAGGCGGGGTGAGGTCACAAGGTGACGGAGGTAGGCATGAAGATCTGGAAGGGAAGAAAAGGGTGACAGCCAGGTGAGCCCTCTCGACTCTACTGTTGATGCCTGGAGCAGGCTGATCGCCAAAATCTCTGAGAGTGGGAACCTTTGTCTGGCCCTCCTTCGTGTGCACTCTTTGGTGAGAATTGTGGTCAATATATGACGCTGCATGTAATGGAGACAACTTCTTGAAGACAGAACTCATAATTTTGTCGGCTAAAAAGGTGGGCAGGAGTCGCCAGCTCAACCCAAGAGTTTTCACCTGAAAGCTGCAGTGAAGTGCCTGGATTGAATCAAAGTATCACACTCCACATTCACCTATGCACCGATAAGCACTGAAATATGCAAGGCCCAAGAGTTTTCATTTGAGTGTTCCTCGTGATTTATACCTAGGGTGCTACTGGAGCCTGCCCCCCCCCCCCCAAATGGCTGAAATCAAAGGCTCTGAAACTGAGACTGTAGGCTTTGGTATGTCTAAAACGCAAAGAAGCCAATTCGATCACTTTCACCAGAGTTTCACTGTATGAAGGGACTGGATGCATACTGCTTAAGAAGCATATGTGCACAGATTAAAAACGAGACCACTCACCAGAGTTTGGCTTACAGCGAGTGCAAAGCTGTAAGAAGTCTTGGAAGGCGTTTTCTCTGGATGAGGGCCGGGTGATACAAAAAAACCTGGGCCGTTTGACGTGTGCGTTCTCTGAGCTTCCTACCCGGGCAGATCCATAATATGTAACTGTGACGTCTAAATTTTCATTCACTACGAGTTTCCATCAGGATTTCTCTTCTCTGCTCACCGTTAAGCTTGCTTTCAGCAGGTCGTAGGTCATACATTCGAAGACAGAAAACAATTCTGAGCACAGTCCGTACGAGCAGAATTGTCTGTTTCCATACGATTATGTTCCACTCGTCTTTCAGATATCTCGATACCAACTCTACCTGATTTGGATCAGAACTAGCTCTGTGTTCGAGATTTATACTTGCTAGGTAGAGCACTGCTTATGTCTATTATGTCAAGGCTATCAAGCTGGGTCTGTGAAGACACGATTACAACAAAGCTGTGTGGCAGATTCTACTGGGGAGTGGGGGAAATGCACAGTATACAGAACAATTGAATTTATTGACAAATGGCTCCACGTACACTAATACCTCGAGACCTTGACGCCGCGGAGACGGCAAGGTCAGTGTTGCGGGTTGATGTCATTACGGCCAATCACATGTCATACAGATGTGATTAGTCAAGCTTAAGAACCGTTGACTTCAGCCCTCTCGAGTCAACGTCCCTTCCTATCGACAGTCAAGAGCACTTATTAACAAGGACCTCATCTCACCTGCCCAAGTCACGATGGCATCTCTCCCGCCGCTCAGCACGAGCTACTCCACAGCAATCAAGCTTATCGATGAAGCCCACGCCCAGGACCCCAACAAGATCCCGGCGCCAGATCGCTCAGGCGATGTGCCGTATGAGCTTCACTATGCCCAGAAGATGACGCGATGGCTCGCCTCAAGATGCCCAGATGCATCTCCTGCATTGCAGGTTGCTTGCCGGGCGCAGCACTTCAGACGGTCGGTCATCCCCACCCCCGCTCACCCTCCACCAAGCGTTGACTGACGACCTCACAGCTGGGAGCTACCACGAAGCAGCTACCCGATGACCCGGCCTGGGTATCTCACGTGGCGGACAAAGCAGAAGACCCAGGCTGCGTCCCAGATCAGTGAACTGCTTGCGTCCATGGACGAGCCTCCCCCGGAAGCTGACATTGAGCGGATATCGGCCCTGATCAGCAAGAAGGACCTGGCCACCAACGAGGAGACGCAGGTCCTGGAGGACGTGGCATGCCTGGTGTTCCTGGACGACCAGCTTGACGGGTTTGAGTCGAAGCCCGATAATGACGAGGACAAGGTCATCAGTATCCTGCGCAAGACGTGGAAGAAGATGAGCCCCAGGGGCCGTGAGATGGCGCTGCAGATGAAGCACAGCGACCGGGCGACGTCTCTGTTGCAGAAGGCGTTGCAGGAGGATAAGGAGTAGAGCTTTTCAGAGAATGCAATGAGAGCTTTGCCAATGGAAAATGCCGCCGTGGAAGCCTTGAAGTTAAGGACCCATCCAGTCGAGATGACATGACGATCGATGGACGGTTTCAGATACTGGGCCAACACAACCTGCTTGTCTTCGTGCGGAACGGCTGGCAAGAACTTCCATGCACTTGGTTGGATTCTGCCTGATGCTGATCCTCAGCCGCAGGAATCTCCAGGGTTGCCGATAATCCAATGCAGAAAGCGAGCCAAGTCAGGCCCGATCATCATAACACAGAAGACCAGAGCCTATCCTGTGAGAGTATAAGCCAAGATGAATTATTGCACTGGCGCTTACCGCACGGGAGGATCGAGGTGCTTGTGCTTCAGTCCACCCGAACGGGGTTATCAAACCGGAATGGTAATCCTTCGCTCCTTTCTCGTCAGACCAACAGTACCAATCATGTGCCGCAGGCCAGAGGCACCCGGCCCCGCCACTTATGTGTTTGACTACGAGCTGAACATAAAAGGCGACGTGCGTGCGCGCCGCCACAAGGGCGCGGCTCATCATTTTGGGCCTCCCATCCCCCTCGTAGTCACGACGCACTCCGACCCTCTGCAAACATGGCGAGCCCTTCCCCACTCATCAAGTTCGACGTCTGCATGTATAAGAAGGATGAGGTATCGTACGAGGACTTTGTCGAATGGGCCACCAAGGTGTACCCCGTCAAGGCGAAACCGGTCATCCAGAAGTACGTGGTGAAGTGGACACAGGCAAGTCTCCGATCCGGACTGTTTACTGTTGTTATTTTGAAGAAGGGCGGTCCAAGTGACAATGCGGGAATTGGCGCAAATGTAGACGGTAAATCCGGCACACTTCCGAGAGCCTCTCCGGCACGCCCTGAAGAACGACATGGGCCGGCCCGGCTGGACCATCCCTGACTACGACTTTGTCACGACATATTGGCTCCACAGCCTTGACGACCTCCGGCTGCTGACCACGGACCCGGCGTGGGTCGAGCTGGAGGAGGGCGCGCTGGCGAGGACCAACATGTCCGTCGGTCACTTCGTCATTGGTCACGAGGTCGTGCACTTCGACAACAACAAGCCCGTTGCAGGTGCAGGCGCCGGTGCTCCAGCAGACGCTGCCAATGCTTGAGGCTTGTCCATGGTGCCTGAGCAGCCAATGTATTCAGGTAACCAGATATTATGCGGTGCCACCTGCGAAGCCGAAGTGGGCTGTGTGGGCGCGTATGGGCGGGTGTATGCACGTGCATCACCAGTTCACGATACAACCGGTTCGCATTAAATTCAATACACATGCTCGAGCTGCGTTGCCTCTGATCAAGTGATAGTATGGATGCAGGCGGGGTCTGCTCAATGAATGAGGGAGGGTAGCTTGCCACGTTGTCGGTACCGCACTGCAGTGCCGAGCGAGAATGATATTGGGCAATCTATATTAAGGGCCGTCCGGTCTGCCGTGTCACCACACCTGCTTTAACGTCGGACTCAACAACTATTTTTTTCCAACATCCAGTGCTACGCCTTGAACTCGGCCTCCTTTTGTAAATACAGGAATCAGTCTATGTGTTAATTAAGCACCATTAAATTGGGCATCTCGTTCGGCAATGGACACATACATCCACCACCATTAAGCATTCAGCTTCTCGCGGCGCAGGAACTCAGGAACAACCTCGGGGAAGGTATCCACCACCGAGCCCGTCGCCTTCCACCCCAGCTTCGCAACCCTCGAGCCCCGAATCTTCATGTTGACCCCGTACATGATGGCAATGTGCATCGCCCAGGAGTCGGGGGGCGGCGGCGGGGCGAGCGGGTCGTACTCGCCATCGGGCCCGGCAAGGCTGATCCTCGCCGCCTCGGTAACGCTCACGGACTTCAACTCCTCGCTCTCGATCACGCCGTGCTGCTTCAGCACCGGCGCCAGGCCCCTCATAAAGTCCGAGAACGCGATGTCCTCGCCCGTGGCGAAGTAGTACGCCTCGGGCCCCCACAGCGGCAGCACATCCGCCGCCCTCTGGATGGGCGTCCCGGCCAGCACGGCGAGCGCGTCGTCGACGAGGATCATGTAGATGCGCGCCAGGTCCATGACGTGGACCCAGGCGTGCCTGTTCTCGCCGGGCGAGATCTGGAAGCCCGACTTGAAGGCCCGCGCCGTGGTCAGGATGGCGGGCGTGGTGATGGGCGTCGGGTGCTCGGTCGAGGGGCTCATGCCGCCCACGAACCCCGGCGACACGATGGCCACGTTGACGTCCGCCGCGCCCTCGCGCACGATCCGGTCCGTCACGGCGTGCGTGTGCTTCTCCTCCAGGGCGCTCAGCTCCGCGATGTCGGTGATGTCGTCCCACCACCTCGACCCATTCACGCCCTCCGGCTCGTCCCAGATCAAGGACGCGCCCGAGGTGTGGATGTAGTACGGCGTCTTGGACGCGCCCACCGCTGCCTTGCGTGAGTTCAGCCCGCGGAAGATGGCGCTGATACCCTTGTCGTGGGTGATGTCCGGGCCGGCATTGATGACGATGTCGGCCTGGGAGCTGGCCTCCTCGATGGTCTCGTAGTCCGCGAGGTCGCCCAGGACCGTCTGCACTTGGGGGTACTTGGCGACCAGGCGCGACGCCTTGTCCTCACCCCGGACGACAACCTTGACCTGGACGTCGGCCGCGTGCTGCTCCAGGATCTTGTGCAGCACTGCACCACCAACGTGCCCGGTGCCGCCGATGCTATGTGTCGCCGCGCCTGTCAGCTCTCACATACATCTCTTGGCATAAGCGGGGGTGTGGTCTCTTACAGTAGGATTTGAGGCATGTTTTGTCACTTGTGAGTTTGTCTTATCACTTGTTGTCTTCGTGTCAATGGCCTCCTGAATATAACTGACCTTTGAAGATGTCCAAGCCGAACTTTGATATCGCCCCACTTATGCGTTAGATTGCAGCGTGTTGGAACCCAGAGTCCCACATAGGACACTTGTCCTATACTGGCCGAGGAAACGATTTGAGCTTCGAAAATGTAACCTTTTTATGCACCCTGTCGATCCCAAGAGATACCCTGCCCCCGGTGTTTCCGGTGTCCCGGGTCGAAACGACCGGAAGCCACCCCTAATTCCGGACAACAACATATGTATGTAAAGTCGGGACGCTCTTTGCGGTGCACATGGCAATTTGACAGCGAGTCGATAGTGATGAACGCCAAAGGCAGTTTCATAAAGCCATAATACTGTGCTCCCTTGTCAATACGTCGTGTGTTCACCCCGAATTATATTGCCCCTGGGAAACATAGCGCCATCGACGTCGCCGCACAGGAGCGTACAGTCAAGGCTGGTGACTTGTATCAAATGGAGAAAGCAGCTCGGATTGATGGAAATAATGGTCATTTGCTAGCAATTTAGCGAAGTTGGAATGAGGTGCTGGTGCTCATCCCAATGAAGATGCCCAAGACTCCCCCAAAACTCCGGATTGGTCAGCATCGCCAAGGACTTTGCTCATACATGACGGCCCATAGAACTCGCAATGGTGGGATCTTCCCAGTGGCTGACATGAAAACTGAGTACCGAGCATATCTCACCCGGATACTTTGGTATCTTGCGGTAGAATACATTGGGCGCACGTCTAGGCCAGCTCCCTGAGCTCCCGATCACTCTTTACAGTGGGCATTTCGTAGTAATGGCCATTGTGCTGATGGTATGCAGGCTGCACTTGGTTTTGGTAGCCTGGATTGGCATAACTTCCAGGCCTCTGCTCCTGAGGAGCATCCGGGGTCGTCGGCGAAATCCTTTGTGTTGCAGCCGGAGAAGTCGTACTGGTATTGTTCGCCTGGTAAGCCGGTGGTACCGTCCCAGGGCTCTGGCTCTGAGGTGAAGGGCTTCCTGCTGCAGTTGGGCTATAGACCGGCTGAGTAGTACTGACTGGACTGGGCTTCGCGATGGAGCTACGATTGTCGAACACGGGTGCTGTCGCCGGGAAGCTAGCAGGGGAAGGCGCCGGCTGAAGATGCGGCTGCTGAAACTGCTGTTGCATCGCTGGCTGCGATGGAGGCTGTTGCAATGGGTTGCCCCCGGGTGGATTCATAGGAGTGTACAGGTCGCTGGCTGGTCCTTGATGATGCCTCCTCCTTCGGAGTAGGAGCACCAGGCCCAAGGCAAACAGCGCGATGACAGCCACTCCGCCAACGACTCCCCCGACAATGGCACCGATTGGAGCCGACGAGCTTCCTGACTTAGCTGCTGCGGTCGTGCTGGCTGCGTTGCTGCTTGTTGTTGTGGAGCCAACATTGGACGCTCTCGGGGCACTCGAACTCGTCGCCTCTATACCGAAGCTACTTGTAGGGCTGCTGCTGTCCGAGGTAGATGACTTTGATGACAGACTGGACATGGACAGGGTCGGGCTGTAGACTACGCTGTCTGTTCCTGCAGCCACCGCGCATCCCAACAGAGTGTATCCGGTGAACGTATCATCTTCATAAAGATGCGTCTTGCAGTAGGGATACTCGGACGACCCACTGACAAGCCACTGTTAGCTTTTACCCCGTAACGGTAACGGTATTCAATTGTAACCAAGGCGAGGACTTACCACCACAAGGTATAGCCATTGTCGGTCGTGAACAGGTTCTTGTCAGAAGAGTCGAGGCATGTTGTCCATATGGAACAAGTAGTCGACGTATCAGGGCAGCAGCCGATGTTCGATCTCACTGAGTTGTAGACACAGGCAGAGTTTACGTCGCAGTATAGGGGTATGTCTTCATCCAGGTCAGTATTGTCTTGCAAGGAAGCAGATAGACCATGCTCCAGCAAACGCACCTGGATCACCGTTGACATACGCGCACGTATTGTCTCCGCCTGCTCTCTTGTGCTCCTTTGATTCTTGTAGGTTCGGAGGGCTGGTTGGCACTGGGTTCATACCCAAGAGCGGCATCACACCAAAAGTCTCTTGGGCCGGGGTCCACCTTCGAGCACCATCGTTGGCAGTCCACTTGAAAACTGCTGCTTCAGCGGCAGCAATGGAGCAGCAAACAGCTGCTAGGCTTAGGAGACGCCCCATGATCGGAGCAAGTAAGAAGATCAGAAAAGGGGGCAAGTGAAGCCAAAGTCGAGTTCACCTGAAGTACAGACAGCAGACTTCGCAGGACGGAAACGAAGAAGCCCAAGAGACTTTTCTTTGGGGCACAATGCGCTGTCAAGTACACAAAAAGAGCGATTGAGGCTCTTGCGCCATTCATGCTGGGGTTCCTTCAGCTGGTACAATCCGTAAATGATCAAGCACAGCGGTAGACGCCGGTTGGCTCACAGACATCCGATTGACAGGCTGAGGCTCAAGGCTCTGCCCGAAGAACGAGATCAACATCGTTCAGCCGCTTTCAGTCCTCCGAAGGACCGTCTCATATCCCTTCCCTAAATTGGCAAGAAAGACGCCAAAAGGAGCCCCTGAGTCCCTCGGCAAGATGCATTGCGGCAGCAGAACAGCTCAGAGCGGTATGGTGACCTGCCAGGTCTCGCGTGTGAGCATGCCGAAAAACAAAAGCAAAAAAGAAAAAGGCAACGTGCTGAACCTCAGCTCTCTCACGACAGCCTCAGGCCACGATGGCGGCACCTAGCGTGCTAATAGACTGCCTGTTGGGCTGATTCGGGTTGGCGTGGCGTCGAGCTGGAAGTAAATAAATGTTCGGGATCCGTATTGCGGCCCAGAAGCGATGCTGCCAGGAGCATGCCAGGCAGATTTTGCAGCTCTTGTGCCATGCGAAGCGGTCAAAGGGATGGCTCGGGTGCTGACGAATTATTGTGCGGCAAAGCAGGGCCGCGTCGGAAACGGTCGCGCGAACGGTTAACTCAACAGCCGCACGGCGCTCCGAAACGCTCGAGGGATAAAGGGTGGAACGGTAGGAAGAAGAGCATTGCCTACCATTTTTTACCACAGCTCAAGCTCGTGGATCTCTCGTTCCGGGTTCGAATCAGAGACAGCGACGCGGCGGCCTAGGGCAGGCATGGTTCTTCGAACTAGTAAATTGTCTCGGTCCTCCTGCTGTGAACGCCTCGCTTTGCGATTGCGAAGGCAACCGACTCCTCTCAGTATTTCCTGACGCATCGGGTCAAACCTTTAGATCCCTCGTCGACCGTGGTCAAGGACAAAGGATGTAAGCCCATTTCTCCTTGACCACCCTCTTGACATGTTGGGACCCAGGGGATGAGAGGCACGGGCATGCTCTCCTTGATTGAGAATCCACCTCTCGCACAGCCAGACGTCTTCGGCTTGACACTCGTCAAACACTGAAGCATGCCGCACGCGTATGAAAATACCGCTCCATGCAAGGAATATCAAGCATAGGCGGTGTAATTATTGACCTCCTCAGCTGTCGACTCACTGGGGTGAAGGTCTGCACAACGGGTCTGCAGAACTCGCCCCTCTGAGTGATGTCCAAGGTTCACGACCGCTCTTACTGTACTGCACATGTATTTCTGTGATATGTCAGTCTTAATCATCGGATTATGCTGCAAAATGTCCTTGGTTTGCACACCAGCAAGCTCGATCACTCACTCAGGGTGCCATAAGGCAGGGACAGCTCATCAACGGGGGCACCGTGAAGACTGATGTAACGAATTAGCAGAATTCCCGGCGCATATGAGAAAAAGGTGGTGTAGCGACTTTTGGGTGGAAGGGAGAAATACAAACCCAACCCAGCTTAAGCACAGAAATGCAAGTTCATCTCACTGCGACGTTCGAGACCAATTGCAACCCAAAGTGCACACAACAGCCAAGCGTCACGGATCATCATCGCCCATACCCCGCAAGGGTTGTACATTTCTAAGCAACCCCCTCACCGCAAGCTCATTAATGACTGCAAGTGATTGCAAGCTCAACAATGACCATGGCCCTCACGTTGAGAGTCTTGCTCAAGAATCCTCAACAGCCACACTCTTGACAAGATGCCATCAGCAGTAATCACCGGTGCCAACAGTGGCATTGGCCACGAGTTCGCCAAAGTCCTGATCGATGCCGTGAGTCCTGGGCGTCACTTGACCACTCTGCATTCCAGCCAATGATCTGGAGTTGATTAACGCGAACAGGGATATGACGTCCATGCCGTGGATGTGAACCACGGGGAGAAGATCAAGAGCTTGGGCTGCACGACATCCCAGCTGGACGTTGCATCCGAGGAGTCCATCCACAAGTTCAAGAAGCAGTATGGCGATCGGCCCCTCGACCTGCTGCTGAATGTCGCAGGTATTGAAAAACCAACCCCCATTACCGGAAGCGGGAGTGTCCAACGGAGAGAATGCCGCGATGGTCGGGCGCTGACAAGGTGCATTCAGGAGTGGCGGATCCGGACCACGACTCACTCACCACCTTGAATAAGGACTCTCTCTCGCGCACCTTCTCTATCAACACCTTCGGCCCCCTCCTGCTCACTCAGGCGCTTCTGCCCAACGTGCTCAAGTCCTCCCAGCCGCGCCTGGGGTACGTCAGCAGCCGCGTGGGGAGCATCGCCGACAACGGCTCCGGGGGCAACTACGCCTACCGCTCGTCCAAGACGGCCCTCAACATGATCTGTAAGAACCTTGCGGTGGAGCTCAGGGCCGAGGGGGTCGTGGTAGTGATCCTGCATCCGGGGATAGTGAGGACCGGTATAATCCCGGGCACGGGAGACGTCCCAGGCGCCGTCGACCCCGATGAGGCAGCTAGCAAACTTTACAAGATCCTTGTGGCCAAGGGCATCGAGGATACGGGCAAGTTCTGGCATAGGGAGGGCGAGGAGCTACCATGGTAGGGTGCCGAAGCGCCGCATCAATGTCTCGCAGATGTACGAGTCTTAGTCTCAGAGCCCGGGCCATTTTCACTGCTTGACTGACAGCTGGGCCTGCCTCGGCCTGCTGCTCATGCACAACACTGAATTACACGTCTCCACTCATCTCTTGGCCGCTTTGTTGGGCTGAACTTCGGACGGATATCAAACTCTGCTGGACTTTGGACGCCCTGCGATCTCCGGGGGACTGGGGGCCGGGGCACTTGCTCCCGCCGGTCCCTGGACAACTTGGAGGCGCCAGCGCTAGCGTACCTGACAAACGCCGAATTTTATTTCTTCTGCTTGGCTGTGACATGTGGTTTTGTCGGTGCTGTGTATATCTGGGATGAGGCCGGGGAGTACTTGTATGACTTGTATGCAGGTCCACTCCAGCACTCCACATAAGGCTAGGAAGCACCCTAGATCGTCGTGGCAGTCGGCAAGACTGAACTCTGTCAGAGTAATAATAAGTCATGGCACAAACATACCCCCATTTGGCCTGCCAAGTGACCAGAAGGCCTTGCCTAGAGTAGCTCTCGGTGTCTCTCTCTCCACCCCAACCCCCTTCCATTCGATCAAGATCGAGCCTGCGTTGCCTCCTGCGAGGTTGCAAGCCCATCCTGTCCACCGGAACATGCCCGAGCTACCGCCGACGTTGCTTTGCCGCGGTCCGGACCTTGCCCCCGAGACCCAGCATTAGTCAATGGTTGCGTGCCTCTCCTTGAGGACTCACACGGAGTAGTAGTGGTGTCTGCGAGCAAGAGACCGTTGCATGTTTGACATCAAGCGCCACGCTACTAGCTCCCGAAACAGACGTCCCGTGTCCCTGGGAGACAGCAGACGTTGCCCCCAACGGTCGCTAGTCCACGGCGGAAATTATGCGGTGGGCGGTCAGTCATGTTCCTCGGACCTTCTTGTCGAGTCCAGCCCGGCTAACGTTACGTGCGCCTTGGGCATCTGTCCAAGCCTCGGATGTAGTATTCTCACAACGATCATGCCTCTTACCGCTGAGTGCTCATGTCAAATCCCGGAGACGGGGCTTCCAAATCCTCAGACTATTTACTATTGGCCAAGTCGGGAAACCCGAAGGGCCTCGACAGAGAGAGGAAGGGCGGAAAAACAGGGCCAATCCGGCGTCGTGTCAGCTCGTTACCTCGCCGAATCAGTAGACCTCGGCAAAATCGAGCTCTTCGTCCAGGCCGAAAGGATTAGATAGGCTGGTGAGGTCAGATCTACTTACAGCAACGTTGTATGGCTGCACGACGAAGCCGAACCCCTTTCCAAAATCCATCAGGATCCCGGATTTGGTATATGGTTATTCCACGCGTGATGACATAGCTATAGACACCGCCACATGGCGGGTGCT
This sequence comes from Diaporthe sp. P3_1W, assembly GCA_037177825.1. NCBI lineage: Eukaryota > Fungi > Ascomycota > Sordariomycetes > Diaporthales > Diaporthaceae > Diaporthe > Diaporthe sp. P3_1W. The sequence continues at coordinate 5,169,758 of JBAFXB010000004.1, read as the reverse complement.
ATGGGGAGAAAAGGCATTCCGTAGTGGAGGGCACTGGGACCGGAGCTGCCCGGACGAAATTATGAGCTCCTCCATCGCTGGGAATCTGATTTCCGGAGGCGGCCGCAGAGATATTCAAGTCCCTGTGTCAGATTGGAGGTGGAAAGCCGCAGCTGTTCCATCCATGAGATTTATATACCCCTTGCTGGTCGAGGCGCAGCTGTCTCTTTGGTCTCTGCCTCCGTCTCCCCGTCTCTTATGCCGGGGGTCTTCAAGCCTCACTTGAATTCAGTCAGTCTCCGATCGACTTCGCCGCTGAAAGCGGCTAATAGCACATACTGGCCCAGAATGAGGGAATGTGAGGGCCAGTCGACGATTTATGGAGGAAATTTACACCCGGAAACGCCCTTCGTGGTGTGGAGTGCGACGAGTCACATCTCACAACTCACAACGATGAGGGTGCTGATCATTCGATCCATATGCAACCGTTTCTTTTCCTGAATCGATGCGCGATTTCTGATACGCCTTAGCAAGTGTAAAGCGTGAAAACAGTCACAATTAGCCCTGTTGTTGGCGGTGAGCCACGCGAACGGCGGTCGCCCGCTAACAGTAGTCGACCAAACATTTTCTGGTTCCTGCAGCCCTGTGAACAAAGTAAACTGCCGCTGCATGAGATTGCAGTAGAAGACCCTTCAGGGTCCGACACCAGATAATCCGCCATCAGAAGCAACTGAGGCTCGTCTGCTCAAACCCACGACTGTTGGTGCAACGTCATCGTGGAAATTTAAAGTGAGGCGCCGGAACATACAACGACTTGGTTCAGCCATGAGTTTTGACAGCCCACAAGCGAGAAACCCAATATGGAAGCGTCTCACGGGCCTAAATGGGGTAAATGTAGAGCTACCCGCCCCGGTGACGAGGTTCTTTCGGGAACGAAGCAGTTCCCTGTTGCGAACAACGCTGCAGTTTCCGAGACAAATCAGGCCATGCTGACGACACTCTGAGGCCGGAGGGTGAGACTTCCCTGGGATAAGCAAAATTGCAGCTGCGCGAGAGTGGCTGATAGCGGACGCAACCCGCCGGGAGTACCCAGAAGGTATGAGGCAGAGCCTCAGAGGATCACCGGTGGCTGGTAACGCCTGCCCCATACTGCTGGAGGGGCGTTTCGACTAGGTACATATGCTGTAGGACACTCAACAATAAGGGTCTCAGGGACCAGACCGCTGTCCCACAATGTGGCCACTCCTCCAAGGTAGGACAAATGTTCCCCGGTGAAAGGGACTCCACGGGGCTTCTGGGCCAGGTTCGGGATGCGCATATCCCCTGCCTCAAAGTGAGGCACAAGGGTACAGTGTTGTGTGTATTGATACCCATGTGAGGCGCTGGAGATGGTGGTGTAGTAGCGACCCTTCACGAGCCTGCAATGTGAACCAAATTGGCTTTTACATCTTGCCACCTTCCGTGGGGACGTCGACCTGCACGGTCCCGTCAGCATGAGGCTGTCGAGAATGGCAACTTGTGAGCCAACCCCGAACTGGCCCAATGGCGTCAACGACGGAAATGTTGGAGATGCCATGCCCTTGAAGACGGTGATCTTTGGTGCTAGTGTGTTATGCGGTGGCTATATCCGTCCGCAGACTTGTGTGATGGCCCAACTTTTCCCCAGTGGCAGAGCAGACAGGTTGCCGCGGACGGGGGAGGGGAATACAAGTCAAGTTCGGAGACATGCCATGTATCCGGGCTGGGCCCTCTTCCTCCTCCCCCAAGCATGCTCCTGGCCATACCTGCTATCGGTGGCGCAGCCGTGCCAGTCGGACACGCCTTGGGAACAGGCGCAGCAGAATGCGCGGTCTGGCGGTCCGAAAAAATCGAGGCAACATGCTTTTTCTCTGGAATCTGCAAGTCTAGTCCAATGGACAGCCCCTGCATCCCGGAAGTAATTAATGACGCACGACATTGGGCCCATCGAAGCCATTAGTTGTGTTTTGGCGTTACACATATCCGCCGAACTGGAAACATGCAGTGCCAAGTTCAGGAGTATGAGATCCCAAGGTTGGCTGGCTTGGAAGGTAACGCGCAAGAAGGCTGTAGATTCCCGGCAACATGTACAGATGCTCTATCGGAGCAACCTCTGAGCCCAATCGAATCACAGCTCACCCCCTAGAAACTCGCACCCTGGGTGGGGACTGGCCCTTGCGGCGGCCATAGAGCGTCGCACAGGGGCTTCTCCTGGTAGGGAACCCACGTTGTAAGGCGGCGGCCCTCGACGAGGACAGTTTCGCCAAGTAGACACTAGACTGAGTGCAGAATTCATTGCCAATTCGCCTTGCCCATCGGCAGTGACACGGCGCCATGAAGCAACGGCCGTGAGCAGGTCGATTGCACCTCGACGGGGAAGTGTCAGTGGAGATTTTGGGACGGCGACAGGACGGCCGCTATAGCGAAGCAACCGAAGCAGATGCCACGGCACTGCTGACTGCGGCCAAGACAACTCGGGCTTGCGTGCCCTTGCTAACAACAGCACTGAGCAGTCCAACTGTAGCCCAGAACATGATCCACCATCCTCAGGCAACGTGTTGAGTGCTCCTAGTGTGAAGTATGCGTAGTCGGGACACGCGGCAGAAGGGAGCACCGGGGCACCAGAGTTGGCGTCTCCATGGTAAGCCATGGCAAGCCATGGTAAGGCATGGCTGCAAGCTAGTGTCGCCTCAAAAGTCGGTTCTGCTGGGTCGGGACGATAGCAGCCGACATGCGCAAGCACGGCTGGCGTGGAGGCTTGCCGTAGTGGCCGGGGACATGGCCATGGGCGGTGACAACAAGGGCGAGCTTGGTCGTTGGAAACTGTGCAGATAGTGTAGATGAATTCGGTGGATAGTGATCAGGGTTGTATCGGCCCGGGCACAGCGCATAGAAGGTCACCATGAAGAGTTAGCATCGGGGCCAGGAGGAAGACTGCCGCACCACGCTCGTGAGGTAGGATGCTGATCAGCCTAGCGGGTGTAGGCGCATGACCTAGTTTGTCCCCGTTGACTCGCCGAGGATCCTGCGCGGTCTGTCCGGTATGCCGTGTGTGGTGTTCGAGGGTGTCAGGCTGCCCCCGGGGAAGTGAGGCGCAGGGGGGTGGTGGTGGTGGAGACAAGGCTGAGGCTAGGCATGATGGCATCTCTCCAGGCTCTCCCATAGCAGCAAACCCAGGTACAGCAGGGAATATAGAGATTGGCGGGTGGTCATGTGAGAGAAAGTCGCATGTGGTGAGCCGTAAGCCGCGAGCCATGAGAAGCGACACCGCGGCACGGGATGGACTGGGCAAGCCGTGGCTGACGGCTGGTGGCTGGCTGATGGCTGAGGGTTGACGGCGGGATCTGGTGCCCGGGGGTCTGACGAAGGTTAATTGATGATTAGCATCGGTATTATGCCGAGAGGTTGACGTCTCGTCAGTTATGTGGGGCTGTCGTCTTGGTGTCTCTCGGCCGATCTGGCCGGTGGAGGGCGGAGGGTGGCGGACGAGCACGAGGAAGAGATTGATGGACAGGGTTGCTAACGAACGCCAGTCTGTGAGGACCTTGGGCTGCACTAGACTACACCTATGTGAGGCCTAGGACGCGAATACGTGCGTCCTAGCGCCGTGATCCCCAGAGGACGTTGCGACTTGTGACGGCGAGGGTTCCCATGGAGGAAATGATGGCCGTCGAGTTGCGACGGTGGTCAAGAGTTAATGAGAGGGCCGGACGGGCTGAAGCATGCTACATTGCACCGTGCCGGATTCAGATTGCATGGCGACTATGGCAGCAGATTGACCGGACTACTGTGTGGCTAGCGATGGGTGAGGTTGCAGTACCGTGGTTCGTCGTCGTCGACGGCAGCCCCTTCGCCTCTTGGCCCCTCCTGGGTCTGGCGCCCACGCTCTCCACGCACCCGGCCTGCCCAGGTCCCTGGCAGACAAGGTGCGCTAGACCCGGGCTAGTCGGGCTAGACGGCATCGACCACAAGCCGGTAGCGCCAGATCCAAGGTGTCAGTGTCAATTGTTTTAGGGACGGATCCCTCCAGATGTCGACCTCCTCCTTGCTCGGCCCCCGGAGCTTGCTCTTTCTCTTTCTGCCTGAGCGAACCCTGCAGGCTGCTACACTGCAAGCCAGGACAAGGACGACTGCGCTGTGCTGCGCTATGAGATCGCAGGAGATACCACGATAGTACTGCGTAGAGAGGAGAGTACCGACAGTAGTGGGTAAAGGTCCTGGGCATCTTCTCTTAAGATAAGATGCAGCAACACAAGCGCCTATGCAGAGCAACCCTTCCAGTGGCCCCCAGAGGCCCCAGAAACCCCAGAGTTTCGGGGCCTTCAAAGCGAAACAGATCCTAGCCTGCACCACACATCTCCAGATATTCCCGACGCTTCACGGTTGAATGTTGAACGGTACTTGATCTGCATATCACGTATCTACTATAGTATAGCACCCTAAGGGCATAGTAGATGTACATGCCTACACTTGGCTGGGTACTTGGACAGGCGGGAGTGTGTGCCTGTGAGCGCACTGACCAGATACGTACCCACAGCTGCATCTGCGAGAAAGCGGGATAGATACGAGTAAGTACATATACATTTACGGTGGCGCACAACCCTCCTTGCTGAGAGGTACTTGTACTGCACCAGCTCGGATCCGGCAGCTGCCAACAGCCAGCGTCTCGCCCGCGCCTGCCCTGCTGCGTTCTCTCAGCGGATAGACGTACAGTTCAGTTCACGGGCAACTCCAGGTATCTGGGATTGAGGGTAGAGCATCTTGCCAGTGTATTCTGTTTGGTCTTCGTTATCAGCCACGCCAGCACATCCCATATCTCTCTCTCTCGCTCCATGCAAGCCTTGGATCTGCAACGGCCGTTTCTCAACCTCCCCCCCTCCTCCGCTGACCTTGACAGCTCGACTGCAACCGTCTGATGGCTATGGCCCCGGCGCTCCCATCCAAAAAGGACGTCCCATCTGGAATCTCCACCGGCAGGGCTCGCCCCTGCGGCCGAGTCCAGAGGCGACTGCAACTCTCGACAGAGACATTATCACTTACCAATGCCTTACTTGTCGATGCCAAATTGCAGATGCGCCGTTGAGCACCGCGGTGGTATATGAAGGGGGGCCCTCCCAGCCCGACCAGACCAGCCCAACCCAACTCAATTCACGGCCGTGGAGAATCAAAATCACATGTCCATGACAGGACACCCCAGGAACCCAACCGCCGCGCGTACGAAAAGAGACGGGGAGAGAAGGAAATAGAGCAAAAGAGGGAAAAACAAAGAGACGAAAACCGCCCCCTCCTCGCCATTGCTGTCCACCTCGCCTCTCTCCAGCCCTCATCCTTGTCCAGCCAGGCCCACATTTGGCCATGGCTTCCTCTCGCCTATCTGGACTCAGCATGTTTCCGAAGACCCTGCCTGCGCCTCTTCAAACGGCGACCCCAGCCATTGGCCTTGTCGGCCTGCAAACAACGATCCCCAGACTTTGTCCTCCCAGCCCGCACCCTGCCTCCCTCCTACCCACCCACCACAGTACCGCTGGGTAGACTGGCAGGTAGCTTGTACTTGCGGATCCAATACTAACTTCCTCCTGGCGCCGCCCTCTGTTGGCCCACGAACCTTCAACCCGCGCGTCCACCGACTTCTGTCCCTCTGTCTGGCGCGCGCGCAGCATACTTAGCTGCTGCCCAAGGGCATCCGCCCACCCAGGCACCCGTCCGTCCATTCTTTTGCCCCTCCGCGGGCCCGCACCGGCGAGACAAGACGGCTGTCCTCTTGTGGCGGCCCCCTCCCGGGTACCTCCTTATTCTCAGCCCCTTGGATGGTGACATGAAGGGAATTTCTCTGCCTGTAACCTTGTACTCTGCATGCCTCTGCAATCCATGCAACCTTATGGGCCTCATTTTCACTTTCGCACACACTTCACCTCGCCGAGTATTCAGCACACGACTACCTGCATAGATATAGTACACGGACGAAACAACCCCAACCCATCTGCACAATTTATAAAACAAGCGCACCATCTTTCCTTGCTTCCCTCGGCCCTCCTCTCCCATCACACTTGCGCGACCAATGCTTTCACATGACGCCCGCAACCCCGACTTATAGCAGCAGAAGCAGCAGCAGCAGCATAATACCCGTCGTTTCTGATATCAGCCTTGCAGTCCGCACGGGTCTCGCCCTTCCTGACGGCGCATCCCACGCAGCCCAACCCTAAACCACCACCACACCACACCTTGACCGCGTCCGAAGAGTCGAGACGGGAGGAACAGGCCAGAGCAGAGCAGGGTCTGTTTCTGTGTTTTCAGACACGTCAAAACTGGCATGTTCTGTCCCGCCAAGCTCCCTCCTATCGGCTCAGGTACTATCGAGCCGTCAAGACCGGGCAGCGGCACAGGTCCCTGGACTGCCGTTTCTGCTGAAGCATAGGTAAACTGTCTCCAGCAACGCAAAACCGCCGTTCCTGGCAGTGGTTTCGGGGCTATCAGACGCTGATGAGAAAGGCAGATACCATAATCTCAAGCACGCTCGGGCGCAAGCACACCAGCAGTTGTTGCGGCAGGACATTAATCGTATCAACCAGTAGAGCAGTACTGTGTTTTATAGCCTGGAGATATGGCGTTTTCAGGTCGAATGGATGGGTCATCCTTTCAGCAGCCCCAGGTATATCAGTCTCACCCTTCCGCTTCAGACCCTCGAGCACAGAAATCCGCCCCCTCCCCTTCACCACTTCGCGCTCTGAGGCATTGCTTGCGGTGACCTGACATATGAGAGCCCCAGCCCTTCGTCAACACCCAATTCGATATCTTCGAGTGGCACGGAGCGTTCCAGTCCTGCGTGCGATACTTCTTGGACCACGCGCAACACTCTGGACCTGTCCAGGCCGTCTCGGCCTTCTTGAACATCCAGTTGCCTTACCAAAAACAACCATACCCTGTATACTCCTCGAATGGTGCAGGGTCGCCTTCGGCGCACCAGTACTCGCACCAGTCGTCCGGACTTCCGGGGATGTCTAGATCAGGACCTTCGTCTGTGACCGCTGCTGGGAAGATGCCCATGCACATGGGACCGGGCCAGTCTCAGCAGCAGGCATATGCGACCCTAACTCCCTATATAAGACGGCTGGTGGCCACGGGTTTCGACATTCCTGGCATTCTGCATGGCTTCTTCGGGGACGACTGGGTGGCTGGAGTCGGACCTCTGCACGAAGCAGAGCGCCGGAACTACCTGTTCGCGGCAAAAAGTGACAATTGGCTTAGGGTCAAGGCCAACTACGATATGGACGGTGAACAGATGGTCCCTTTCCTCAAGCCATTACAGAATGTCAGCGAGAAGGAAATCGTCAGCGCCGAGACGAGCTGGAGCGAGTGGCTGGCAATGCAAGATTGGATGCTGGGGCCCCGGGCCCCGGTTGAAGTTGAGGAGGGGGAAACCCGGGGCCAGGAGTCGGGTTTCAGGGTGAAGCGAGAGAGGCGATAGACCTCCCCAATAAGTACGAGAAGGAACGAGCTACCCCGGTCTCACGGCCCAATTAATTGGAAGACGAGGCTCTCAGCCCAGCAGCACTCACTAAAGCTACGAATCGCTCCTCGACGATACTACGGGACGAGCATGGTTACCCGAATACACTGCCGCGGCTGTTATTATAATAGGGAATTTGGACCGCGTGAAACAGACGTGGTTGGACTATTTTTCTTAATTTATGACTAGCACAGGGACCACGACATCACGATCACTGCATGGGGAGGTGGTAGGACTGGGTTCGTCGACAGCCGCTGTGGGATCAAACAGCACCACGCGGCTCGTCCTAGATGGCGGACCTGAAAATGCATTCGCTTGGAAGGCTTACAAAGAACGATAGACCCCACAATACACCCGTCAAATTGGCGCCTACCAAGTCTGCCCGGACGCAAAATCCGCGCTGCGCAACAGTTGATGCGCAGCCCCCAGTCGCATTGACAGGGACAAATGGAGGCCAGCTTCGTAACTGTGATGCATATGCCGCAGGTACCGCAGCACATTCACTCGCGTGGTTGCCAGACCTAGCCTGGGGAACTCCGGAGCCGCAGTCTACTGTATCTGTCTCCTTGGGACAACGGCGCTGCTGGATGATTCTTTGCCCGAAAGGCGTCGGGTGTGGGCCGTTTGGGGAGGACGTCAAAGCCCTGCCTTGGTAATGAGTGGTCTGGAGCTCTTTTTTTGTGGTGGGAGGTCGCAGGATCTGCGCTGCAGTGACAGGGCGAGTTCCAAGAGGGGGGATCTTTGGGTGTCTGAGCATTCCCGCCGGCGCTCGGGGTGCATGTGCACCGGGTAGAGTTAAAGTTCGGGAACACAAGACCAAGGGTTCGGGGACTCGAACGCAGGTGCAGCAGAATTGCAAGGCGAGACGTGCAGCATGCCGTCAAACGATGGACGATATGGATGCTGTACCTCGACAAATGACCTCGAGGTGATGATCCCACAGCGAACCTTGGAACAGCAATCATCCGCCGGCGGGGTAGGTAGCTAGCCGCGACCACCCTCGCCAGATGCGCCCAGGTGTCCTGGCTGCTACTGGTCTTGTCACTGCTACCATAGCTTGTGGCTCGCGTGTCAGCGTGTACGTATCTAGATAGTCTGGCCGTATGTACTGGAGATCAAGCCGCCCGTTGTTTGAGAAGCGTGGCATGGGACAGACAAGCTGTACCGCAGATCATCTGGCCGCCACCTGGGAATGAGGCTCGCCTTGCATGTCGTGCCGCGTGCCTCGTGCTGGTGCCCGTGCCGGCGGGCTGACCGGGAAGCCCACCGCAGACCGCGATTTCAGATGAGGATGTGTGCGAGGATGAGGGCACTTATGATGACACTTATGATGACGATTATGATGATGATGATTATAAGGAAGAATAAGAAGAAAGATGCAGAAGCAGGCATGCAAGTGAAACAAGCTGCACCGAGGTGTGATGCAGTCGAAGTTGCATTGATGAATGATCTGCTCTTGGGAGCAATCGCAACCTCACTGGCCACGACGGTAACACTCCCGCCCGCGGAGGAAACCCCCCTCCCTTCCTCTCGAGGTTCCCAGGCTGCAGCCAGGTTATTAGAGTTCTTGGTTGGGCGGCTGGGATTTGCCTGGCAGCAGCACTAGAATCATTCGGATCGTGCCGAAGAGGACGTTGGCTCGGTCCTGACTGGGCGGAGTACCAAGGTACCGCCTGGCTCCCAGATAGATCTATATGTATCTAGGTAGGCTATATGTCAGCCAGTGGTGCATGTAGATACGTACCCGTGCTTGCAGCACCCAGGCTTGTGGGCTGCGGCAGGCACGACGAACGACCTCATCGAGCAGAGAGCTCCCATTTCCCAGCTAGTCTAGCAGCACCAAGCTTCAAGCCTCCTGCCGTCACACGAAGAAGCATCCTCAACACGCGGGGATCCGCGTGCGACACATGCTGCAGACTCACAGTCCCCTTCAAGTCATTTTACCACAGCGATTCTCTTTTTCCGCTGGACCATACCGCCTGATTAGTGATGCATAGTCTGCGCACGGCGCACGCCAATTGAGCGCCGTGCCTCGCCCTCCACCTCGATCGTCCTGCGTCTTCCCGTCCTCCCACCTCCAATCGCCCGCCCCACCGCCTGCTCCTGGAATGAAGCCTCACCTTACACCTCACGCCATCAGAGCTCGCAGCATAAGACATCCTGCTCTCTCGGGCCCAGTATAGCCAGACTGGCAGACAGCCACCCAGCATGGGCGACTCCGGCGGTACCAACGCCGCCTCCCGCCACGAGCAGGCCGCCACCTCGCGCAGGGAATGGGAACGCTTCTTGCAGCGCTGTCTGGTCCAGCGCCTAGACTTTGACAAGTTCGCCGAGTACGCGCCCTTGCTGCATGCTCGCCACCCCCTGGGCCACGGCCTCGTCGCCGACCTCGTCCTCCGCCCGACCTCGTGGAACAAGTACACCCTCGACCCACGCGTGCCGCACTACATGCAGACGCTGCTGGACCTCGGCCTTGTCGACACCCCAGCGATCCTCGCCGCCCTGTACCGGTACTCGACATGCCAGGTCCTGCTGGCCGCCGATCCACACCGGAAACAGGGCGACGGCGAGGCGGACGTCGGTGGCGACAAGCCCGCTGGGGCGGCAGGGAAGAACGAGGTCACCCGCTGGCAGAGCAGCTTCTCGTCCGAGGAGGTCATCTTCTACCGCCTCACCAAGGCGGTGGCGCAGGGGCTGGCCATCAGGAACAGCCGTGATGCCCTGGATATCAGTGCCGTAATGGCCCGGTGGATGACCCTGTTTACGGCCGCCAGCGCGGCCTTTCAGGCTGATGACGACGACGTCATCATGGGTGGCGCTGGGAGCAAAGCTTCGCAGCAGAAGCGAGACGACATGGACAACTCGAGGGCAGCGTTTGTGATGCTGTTGTTGGGCGTTTGTGAGAACCCAGTTGTGCTGCAGGCCTTGGGCAAGCCGTTTGCGAAAGGTGAGTCGTGCTGCCATGTGCGGGCCTGTTGTTGTTTTCTCTGCTTGCGTAGCCATTCGTAAGAACTCGTTTCCTGGTAGGGAAACATGGCTGATATTTGCTCGCCAGGTGCGCGTAAGGCCCTCTCGCAAAGCCTCGCCAGCTTCATCCCGTCAATCATGCAGAATGCTTCCCAGATTGCAGCACGATTGGAGCTGTTTCGCACGGAGACGCTGGCTGGTTTTGAGCCGATTGATAAGAAGAAGGAAGCTGCCAATGCCGAGATGGACGAGCTGCTCGATGAGACCTTGGGCCTGCAGAATCTCTCAATACCAGACCTGCACGTCGACAGGTCTCGCGCAGGGTTATATATCTATCTCAACGCCGCGGTAAGTTACACCCATGATGTCAGAAAAGCAAGAAAGAGAAGAGAAGAGAAGAAAAAGAAAAAATGGTCCCCGGACGCAGAGATGGCTGACTGCCAATCATCTCCACCCGCAGCTCGTAGGAAGGCCTTTGATCGACGATGCATCATTCTATAATTATCTACACAACAGATATCAGGTTAGCATGCGCAGACACTGTCCGGCGATCGCGCGCCACGGGTGACTGACTGGGCTGCAGGGAGATATTCAATTGACTGCGATCGATCTCATCCTCGCGTCCTTCGACGTGCTCGCCAACGCAATCTTCAAGAACGAGGGCCAGAAGACGGCGAATCTCATAAGATCGTACTTGATCAACAAAGTACCGCTCATTCTGGCTTCCTTCGCGACACAGGAACCAATGTACCCGTTCAACTCAGAGTTGTGTATCACGAACGCCCTGAGTCGAGTGGACACCAATACATTCCCAACACTGACATCCCTCTTCGAAAATAACCTTAGCAGCAACCCCTTCACAGAATCGGTCCGCTCTGATTTTGTCACGGCGTGTTGTCTGCACGGTCTTGTGCCGGAAACGAGCATCGACAAGCTCATTGGTGACTACACCTACCAGACTCTGCCGGCGGGCGGGCGTTATAACAAGGACAAACTCGTGCAGGAGTGTCTCGCGGACCCACTTCAAGAGCGCATACAGAAGCTTGTTACCGAGCTTGAAAACATGGACGGCAACGTCGGCGCTTGCTGCCAGGCCTTGACAGAGGTGAGTTTCTGTGTCCAGTCCCGCTGAACGCCTCTTGGAGCCGTGATTCCGTGGGTCATCACATGCTGACATGAACCGATGCTCTACAAGATGCTTGGGAAACTTTGTGCAAATAAAGAGACAATGTCGCTGAAGACGCTGTGCTCCAAATTGGTGGGAAAGCCACTGAATCTGGATGTTTTATTGCTGTTCGACAAACCCACGACTATCCTGAGTCCTCTCTGTGAGCTGTTGGATAACTGGGGGTACGAGGATGACCAAGGCGAGTACCAACCAGTCTATGAGGAATTCGGCTCTGTTTTGCTGCTCCTGCTGGCATTCGTCTACCGCTACAATCTGTCCGCGTCCGACCTGGGAATCCGGTCGGCGGACTCATTCGTTGCTAAGCTTCTCGCCAATGGACAGCTCAGCCGTCCGCTGGACGAGCTGAATGACCAGGAGAAGAACCAGCTCAACGGTTGGATCCATGGCCTCTTCGACACGGACGGAGGGGGCCTTGCCGACGATTTGCTGTCGTCCTGTCCACCACAAGACCTCTATCTCCTGATACCAACTCTGTTCCACAACATTGTCCTGGCTTTCAGCACCGGGCATCTAACAGAGGAGACCCTCAAAACGGGTATCGAATGTGAGTCCTCCCGTGTTGCGTGTGGCCTGTACCTGCCCTGACCGCCTCTAGATCTTGTAGAACCATTTCTGGGGCCGTCCCTCGTGACGGGTATCATGTACCTTTCCAATTGCCTATGGACCGACCGGCCGGAAGAAAACAGGGCCACGGTCAAGATTCTGCAGCTTATCATAAGACCAAGTCAGAAGATGTCGCCCGAGTCCTCCGACATGCTCAACACGGTGAAGAATATAGTTGCCAAACCCCTGGAGAGTGGGTTGCGGACGTACCAGAGGCAGAATCCCAGAAGCCAAGACGTCGAACCTCTGTTGCAGGTTCTCAAAGGCAACGTCGAGCTCTCCAGGCGCACGGGTGCCGCGGGTGACAAGGAGCTGGAGCAGTGGACCAGCAGCGGCAGCGGGGGTCTCACGGCGAGCGTCAGAAACACTTTCCAGAACCTCACGATGTGGTCTCTGAACCCTGGTGTAATGCCGACGGCATACGCACACCGGCAGATCCTGGTGGGACTCAAGCTGATGGGCGCCAGGAGGCTGCTTCAGGCCATCCTCGAGGAGCTCAAGCAGCTGACCGAGACGGGCAACGGGAGCATAGCCTACGACGTCGCCATCGCGCTGGTGTGCGCCCCGGACGTCTCCAGCATCGCCAACGACGCCCTGGCACCGACGCCGCCGCAGCGTCGCCTGTCGCTGCGTGAGGCGCTCAAGTGGGAGGCCGAAGAGTGGAAGAAGATCCAGAAGAAAGACCCGGCCATGGCGGAGACGGTGGTCCGGCTATATCAAAAGGTCGAGGCGCAGATGACGCCAGCGGCGACCATCGCGGCGCTCCCGCACGACGCCGAGGCCGCCGCCATGGCCAACGCGCTCGTGGACGACGCTGCTGCCGTCAACGCGGCGGCGAGCCAACTCGGGATGGATGACCCGATGGCGCTCGACGCTGGGGCGGCGGGCCTGTCGTTGGACCTGGGAGGCGGCGGCGGGGACTTGAATCTGGGGGGCGCCGGGGCAGATTCGGCAAGTGCGCTGGACCTGACTGGGAGCGATGACATGTTCAGTGCGTTAGGGCCGTTGGATGGATGGGACAGCATGGACCTGACTTAGGAAGAGGAACCGGCGTTGGGCATTTTCTTGGCATGCTCTTGTTTTATATTGGGAGTTTGCGGTGCTTTGGTGTGGGTGTCGTTCAATGGTGGATACGGGCAGGTTATACCCCCTTGTCTCCTGGATGCGGACCCGGGGCTGGCATGTGGCTCATGATTTGAGTGGGAAAGCATTATCTTGGTGTATGGGGCTGACTGCTACAGGCTACACAAATGGATATCAAAAATCATTTCTTCGCACAAAAGGAACCCCCAGCGCTGCCTGGGGGCTCGCTCAGTCATCATCGTCCCAACTCCCGAGCGTGAACTGCGAGTTACACATGTTGGTCAGCTCCCAGTCCTCGGCGCCCAGCTCCCCCCTCATGTCCTCATCGCCCTTTCCGCCGCACAGGCCGGCGACCCACAGGCACGACAGGAAGTGGTCGTCGGTGGCGTGGGCCTCGCGGTACATGGGGTGCTTCATCAGGGCGGTCATCTTCCTCCTCAGGCGCGGGCCGCCGACGCCGCGGCTGCCCTTGCCGACCGTGCCCTTGCCGTTCCGCAGCAGGGTGCCGTAGGCGGCGTCATCGACGGTGGTCTCCGCGCTGTTGCCGGCGACGAAGGCGTCGATGACCTCCTGGCGGAAGTCCATGGCCCAGGCGGCGGGCGGGGTGGGCTGGGCGAAGTTGTCGCGGTAGCGCAGCATAGGCGCCCAGACGTTCCGGTAGAGGTTGTGGACGGCGCCGCCGGAGCCAATGAAGAGGGTCTTGTGGGCGTCCCAGTCGCGCAGGGGCCGGAGGGCGGCGCCGACGGACATGTGGAAGTGCGGATCATACCTGTGCTGGGCCGAGACGATGGTCGTCGGCGGGCACCCCCGGGGGAACATGCGGATCAGCACCAGGTACGTGTCGTGGATCCAGTCGAAGGCCGGGTCGGGCCGCGAGGGGATCCCCGCGGCGGAGAGGTGCTGCTGGATCACGGGCACCATGGCCAGGTCCGGGTTGAGCTTGTAGTTCTCGTACTTTGACGGGTGCACGTACGCCACGGGCGACTTGCCCGGGTTCGGGTGGGCCGAGATGTAGATGCCCTCGTATGTTGTCGCCCAGTGTGCTCCCTACCAGTGAGGGTCAGCTGAAAGTAATGGGGAGGAGTGTTGGAATGGCATCATCCTACTCACCATCATGACCACATGCTCGAGGCCGTTTGCCAGGGCCAGGTCGCCCATCTTCTCCCAGTACTTGGCCGAGGAGTGCTCCTCTCCCAGCATCATGGTCGAGCCGTGGGAGAAGAAGTGTACAGGGGCCATCTTGCCCTTCTTCGTTTTTCCGACTGCCATCTTGTGTATCGTGGCAACACCTGCAGATATCCCAAGGCGTCGTCGAAGGTGGCTCGGTTATGTGCTGGCGATGACTTGGGACTGCGAAGCCGGATGGATGTGTTCACCAGAGAAGAGGACGTTGCTGGACAAGAAGCAACGACACAACACAACTATAACTTCACAGCAGTAGTCGATTTGCGACTTATCACAACATGTCAATCGAATGTTGCAAGTGTTAGGTATGCATATACCTAGGTAGGTGAGGTTGGTGGTGTTGGTTTGAGACCCGATGTCTCGCAGGCGAGTCGCAGGCGAGGTGGGGCCGCCCTGGAGCCGAGAGAGATCACCGCGGTGGTTTTGAACACGAATACTCAGTAGCGGGAGACTTCCCTGCTCCGTTACTACAGTATTCCATGCCCCCTTCCCCCACCGTTCCGGTCCCCGACCCGCACTTCGTCTTCGCCCCCCACCCACCATGTCTTACCCCAGTCCCCCCAGTCCCCCCAGTTCCGCCCATGCAGCATCCCGACTCCCGTGTTGTGGGGCGCCCTTGTCTTCCGATCTGGACCCTGGAGAATGTGCTGCCTGCAGTGCGAAGCAGGAACAGACCATAGCTGAAGCTCAAGAAATTTTGGGATCAAGTCAATTGTCTTCACGTAGTTGGATTAACCTCGATGGCTCTCCGGACACAGAACAATCACCGATATCCCACATAGTACAGGATTGAGCTGAGGTAGCCTCAGCAGCACATCTGCTGATTATCTAGCTGCATCTGCAGGCACGTCGCGGTCAGTGGGACCAGGGCATTGAAAACACTGTCAGGCAGCACGGGTGTATTACGATGTGTTTATCTACTCTATCGCTCACTCACCGCAGACAAAAAAGAATATCATTTACATGAGTGTGCACAAACGGCTCAAAATCAGATACAACCAAGATGCCCTATGTCAGCGTCGCAGTTTGAGTGCGAATTCCACGCCCTTCCTCCCCAGGAAGTAGGTCGAGTAGCCCACCACCGGCAGGATAATGGACAGGTACAGTGCTGCCCCCGTCAGGATGCCCTGCTCGAAGAACCCCACGGCCTTGTTGCTCGACTGCTTCACCGGCGCCAGCGGCCTGGTCGCCGCCTCGCGCAGCGCCGCCGCCGTCACCCCGCCCCTGTTGGGCCCGCCCGACAGCAGCTCGTCGGCCTTGTAGACCGCCGCCGCCGGCTTCCGCACGAACTGCGGCCGCGCCACCGAGAACATGTCCCGGCTGTACCGGTGCTCAAAGTCGGGCGCGTGTGCCGTGGGCGCCGCGGGACCCACGAGGAGGTGCGTCGGGATCTGGTTGATGAGCGAGATGTGCGAGGGCAGGAACTGCGCCAGGTACTTTGCTGAGCCCGGCTCGGCAAAGAAGTAGCCCGCCAGCAGTGGGCTCTCAAAGTCCCGGTTGTAGATGGCGTCCGTGAGGCTCGAGCATGTGGCGATTGGCAGATAGCGGCCTGTGATCTTGAGATCCATGATGGGTGATGACCTGTGAGACAAGAAGAGGAGAAAATTAGAAACAGGAACTTCTCGACATCTAAACTGCTGGGGGCACACATACTTGTCCACGATGTCGACCAGTTTGAAGTCGTTGGACCCAAAGCTCGACACCTGCTTCCTGTCCTCGGCGTCCTTGATCGCCTTTTGGACGTCTCCGCTGCGATCCCCACCCGCCCGCTTGACATTGCTATCCTTGGCGAACGACGACGTCGCATACCGGGAACACGCCTCGAAGAATTCCTTCTTCACAAACTCGTTGACCAACACCAGGTCTGGTGCATACGGTGATGTGCCGCCGAAGCTGAACCTCGCGGCTGTGATGGCTCTCGCGGCATCGTCGATGTTTGCGCTCCGGTCGACAATGGCCACGCAGCGGGTCTGCGACGAGGACAGGAGCTGGCTTGTCAGCGTGCTCGAGGGCCCGTTGCTCGTCTGGTCGACCAGGACCGCATCTTCCAGGATGGACTGGTCCGTGGTGGTCTTGCTGGCGTAGAATGTGTTCACGTCCAACGCTTCTGTGAGGGCTTGGCGCAGCACCGAGTCTACTTGCGACAGGGTCTCTGAGAGCTACGAGGCAGAGGAAGAATATTAATTAGCATACGTCACATGTTTTCTCCGATTTTCCCACATGGAATGTCTGAGGCTTACCTCGAGTATGATACAGTTCCCTGCCGCAATTGCAGCTGCCAGCGGAGTGACAATCGAGTAGAAGCGTGTGTGGGACGTTGGTCTTATGACCACCAGCCCGGCGCCAACTCTCCTCGTCGAATTGTCCTCGCCGCGCACAACACTGTACTCCTCCTTGAGATCCTTTTCAAAGTCCAGGCTGTCGTAGAAGTGCCTTACAGCCTCCATGCCAAGGAAGTACTCGGCGTCCACCTCGGAGCTGGACGACTTTGAGTCAGCAACGAGGGCTGCAATTATCTGGCTGGCCTCTTCGCGAAGTGTCCTGTGAAGACGCTGGAGCTGGTCCTGGCGGTAGCGCCCGTTCTCCGTCCGCCCGTCCACGACGGACGCCTGTAGGCGGTCAATGGCTGCTGTGTCTGAAGCCATGGCGGTGGTGGTTTTGTCTGCTGTCCACTATAGTATCTGCCCGGGGCTGTCTTTGGAGAAGGGCACTGGAACGAGTTGGGACGTGCAGTTGTTCGTCAAGCTTCACCCACGTGCAAAGAAGTAGCCAGGTCAGGTCTCGGATGTTTTGACAGAGTCAGTCTTGTCTCTTTCAGTCGGAGCTCGACATTGTAAGACCAACGTTGGGCGAGCTGGCGGTTCTAATTTCATCCACACACAAGCTAAGCCATCCTCGTGCCCGGCCGGCCCCAATCCCAGCTCTGCTCTCGCATCCGCAGCTTCAGCTTCGAGGGACTGGTGGGACGGGACGGGATGCGTGCCTCACCCCAGCAGCTGTAGTCCGAGGAGCGGTGGCGCGGGGGGCGGAATGTGGGGGAGACCTGAGGGAGGCAAGTGTGTCTCGGTCATGCATGGGGGGAGATCATTCTCCCCCTTGTTTTCTCTTTCACTGGCCCAACCTTGGACGGCAGACGGGCATTTCGGCACGGCCGAGTTTCGAGCTCATACAACCCGAACACCTGTTTCCGCCTCGGTCGACTTATCTCATCGTCGACCCAGACATCGCCCATGACCATCAGATCACCCACACACCCAGCCCATCGTGAACTCGATACCCTGTGAACGAACCGCCTCTTACAAGCAAGGCAGCAAATATGTCCGCCACAACCGTGGATAACCCCATAACCACGGCCGTGTCGCGCCAGGTTCTGCAGGACTACGACATCCACCTCACCGGCGACGAGACAGTGGCACCGCCGAATACAGACAGCAGACATCCACAGCCAACGTCAACGGCAGCAAATCCGCCCGGCTGGGGCACGGAACACCGAGGAGTGCCTCCCTACAGACCCATCAACAGGGACTTGGACCTGACCCAGCGGCCATTGGGAGGGAATCCGGTGGGAGATGTCTTTGTGACCACCATGTTCACCGGCGTCTTTTTCAATACTGTAAGTCTTGGACGTCTGAGTTATCTGGTACCGTCGCTGACTAACTGCTGCAATAGAGTCTGAGGTGGCTCTGGACAAACACTGGCGGGAGGATAAATGACAAGATCTTCCACTACAAAGTTGGGGGTGAGATCTAGGGGGAATGGAGTGAGCCATCAGGATATGCTTCGTGAAATGGAGCAGAATCCGGCCACACTAGTAATACTTCAACGCCATCAGTTAGTTCTACATTGTTCAATAGACCAGGAAACAGCATTTTCTTTCTCTCCTTCTGCAATTTACAAAAAGTGTAAAGCAAAATATCAGGAAGCTGTGTAGCCAACACATGGGGAATCCACGTATCTCACAGATGTGTAGGGCCTGGATTATTGTAGTGATCATGCACAACATAGACTTTCTGCAGGTTGACAATAATTCTGTATTCGCCCCGAAAGCGAGCCCCATGGAAATCATGCTGCATCTTCGTGGTCTAGGCTCTATTACAATCGATACACGGAAAAGCACATGCGACCCAGGGGCTGTGAAGCATCTTCCCCGCCCCCACCTATCCGGGCACCCACGCACGCTGCCGGTCCTCTGAACTACACGCACTACGGAGCTCCCCTGGAGCTACCTCGAGGGCGAGGATGAGCACGTCAGTCACAGGGGAAATTATTATTCTTCCGCTCCTCAGCTTGCATTTATCTTAACCGTTGAGTTCCGGCTGCGGGAGACCTCGTTCGATTTTATGTACATTGTCATACCACAATCCATTGACTCTCCACGCCCATCACCTACGCCTAAGCAGCATGGCCGCGCCGGAAGTCAAGACGCCTCCCATCCGGGACATCTCCTCAGTCCACGAGGACCCAGAAAATAATATCCTCTTCCAAAAGAATGTCTCGATCCCGCTCAAGGCCTCCAGCCTACCCATCCGCGCCAATGTCTACCTCCCCCTCTCACACAAGAGCAACCCGGGCGAGAAGTACCCCGTCCTGGTGACATACGGTCCCTACGGCAAGGACATCCCCTATGAAACCTTCTTCAAGGGCTCCTTCAGCCAGGTCAACCCGGAGCACCGCTCCAAGTACTCGTCCTGGGAGACGCCTGACCCGGTCTTCTGGACGAGCCATGGCTACGCCATCGTCCGCGCCGACGAGCGCGGGCTGGGCCAGTCGCCGGGCCTGCTCGACACCATGAGCCGCGGCACGAGCGAGTGCTTCTTCGACGTGGTCGAGTGGGCCGCCGAGCAGCCCTGGTCCAGCGGCAAGGTCGGCCTGCTGGGCATCTCGTACTACGCCGGCTCGCAGTGGCGCGTCGCTGCCCGCAGGCCCAAGGGCCTGGCCGCCATCATCCCCTGGGAGGGCATGTCCGACTACTACCGCGACCGCTGCCGCCACGGCGGCATCCTGAGCAACCGCTTCATCGGCTTCTGGTGGAACAGGCAGGTCCTGGTCAACCAGTACGGGCTGCCCGGCCGCTCCAAGCTGACCTTTCCGCCCGACGGGCCCGGCGCGAGGGGCCAGGAGGACACCATCGAGGGCGACCTGCCCGAGGAGGTCCTGGTCGCCAACAGGCAGGACCAGACCAAGGACAACGAGGCCAACTCGTTCCGCGACGACGACTACTACGCGAGCAAGGAGTACAACCTCGAGGACATCGAGGTGCCGCTGCTGAGTGTCGCGAACTGGGGCGGGATCCTGCTGCACCTGCGCGGCAACGTGCAAGGGTATCTGCATGCCGGGTCAAAGTTCAAGTATCTCCGCTTCATCACCGGGCGCCACGACCTCCCTTTCTACTACAAAGAGGAGGTCGAGCTGCAGAAGAGCTTCCTAGACGCCTTCCTGAAGGGCGATGACCGCGTGGGCTGGAGCGAGCCGGGTAAGGTCGCGCCCGTCACGGTGACCCTGCGCAAGGGCAACGTTGGCTTCAACGACGCCGAGAAGGAGAAGGCATATCCCAAGAGGGAAGAGACTGCCTGGCCGCTGCCCAGCACGCAGTACACCAATTACTACCTCACCCCTGACCAAGGCCTGACGACCAG
This sequence comes from Diaporthe sp. P3_1W, assembly GCA_037177825.1. Lineage (NCBI taxonomy): Eukaryota > Fungi > Ascomycota > Sordariomycetes > Diaporthales > Diaporthaceae > Diaporthe > Diaporthe sp. P3_1W. The sequence goes on along the minus strand of JBAFXB010000004.1, from coordinate 5,149,591 downwards.
CAAGCCCGCTGCGGAGAAGAAGCAGCTGTCGTACAAGGCCCTTGGCACGTTGGACAACCCTGAGCTCATCCAGTTCACCACCCCACCCTTCGAGCAGGAGACCGAGATCACTGGCCACCCTGTCGCTCACTTGAACGTTTCAGTGACACCCGAGAACGCCGGAAGCGAGACGGACATTGACATCTTCGTCACGATCCGACACATCGACGCCTCTGGGCAGGAGGTCTTCTACACAGGCACAGCTGGTGACGGAGTCCCGCTCGTCAAGGGATGGCTCCGGGCCAGCCTGCGCAAGGTCCACGACCAAAACCCCAAGCACAAGGCTTGGCTGCCTCACCGCGAATACCTCTCGACCGATGTGCAGCCTGTCAAGGCTGGCGAGGTGTACCCCGTCGACATCGAGATCTGGCCCACCAACGTGGTTGTAGACAAGGGAGGGAAGCTCGTCTTCGAGGTCTCCAGTGGTGACACCCAGGGAGCTGCCGTCTTCCAGCACAACTCCCAAGTCGATCGGTAAGTCCTTGCAGAACCTTTCTTCATCTCCGTGCCAAATGCTTTGCGAGTAGCTAATTCTTCGCAGCGCTGCTTCAAAATTCGCCGGACAGAACCATATTCACTTTGGGGACGGCCTTGAGAATTACGTTACCCTCCCAGTGATCCCCTCCAAATAGACCACAAGCCTAGAAATTAAAATAACTCTGCACTTGCGCGAGTCCTGATGAAATTTGGTCCGGAAATCATGTAAACTTTGTCTGCCGTGAATGCTGTCCGTCTGAGCAACGTAGCATTTGCTGCTGATAGCCACCGCGGTGCAGCTCGGAACGGCCACTGCGGAGCGGTTGGTGTGGACTTGTGTGACCTGCACGAATGTTCCGGTGGGGGTGGGGTACCCCATATGTTCGCTCGAGGTCTACTCCGAGGCACGTAAGCAGAGACAGGGCTGTGAGCTACATATTATTAGTTAGCCAAGGACAATGCATACCAAGAAGGTTATTATCCAAGATCCGCCGTGACGCTCATTCCAATTGATCATCCACGGCCGTAGACATCAGTGACGCAGGCTATAGTTCACGATGAGCTTCTCTAACCACTTCTCGATCAGAAACGTCCCGTACGGAATTGCGACGAGCAGCAGCCACCCACAAAGGGCAGTCGTCACGCGGGTCCACGATCATGTTTTCTTCTTAAGCGACCTGCCCATTCAGACCTCGGAAGAGGTCAGGCAGGCGTTTGCGCAGGTGAGAAGTGGCAACCGAAGCTGAAAAGTCGCAGTGCCTCGAGCCGAAGGGCTGACCCAACAGACAACTCTCAATGCTCTCGCAAGCACCCCAAAGGACAAGCTGCGGGAGCTGCGGTCAAGCCTCCAGAAGCTACTCGCCGACGAGCAGGCCGTAACAAAGTACGGCGTGCCAGTGGAGCAGGTTCAATTGCACTTGCCCATCGAGGTGCGAGGCTTTACCGACTTCTCTTGCTCCAAGCAGCACCTTTTGAACGCAGGCGAAGCGTCAACCGGTCGCAGAATGCTGCCTCCTGCGTCGGTGCACTACCCTATCGGATACGGCGGAAGGGCTTCTTCTGTAAGGGTCTCGGGTACCCCAGTGGTCAGGCCATATGGGGTGTACCAGCAGGACGGCGGTGAGGGCATCACCTTCGGCCCATCTCAGGGTCTCGACTTTGAGCTGGAAATGGCAGCAGTCATAGGCAAGCCGTCCAAGTTCGGGGAGAGGGTGGCCGTCAAGGATGCCGACGATCACATCTTCGGCTTGGTCTTGCTGAATGACTGGAGTTGTGAGTTTCCGCGAGATCTGATTCGTCGCTCAGCAGCTGACGCACCGTCACAGCAAGGGATGTGCAGAAGCTGGAGATGATGCCACTGGGGCCGAATAACTCTAAGAGCTTCCACACGAGCATATCACCATGGGTCGTCACCCTCGAGGCGTTGGAGCCTTTCGAGGCGCCGCCACCACCCAGGGAGACTCCTGTGCCTGCATTCCTCAAGGATCCAAAGGAGAAGTCGAGCTATGACATTTCCCTCGCCGTGGATGTCATAAGGAACGGGGTATCGACTACGGTGTGCAAGGCGCAGCTGGGCTGGATGTACTGGACGTTCCGTGACCTCGTCGCGCAGCAGACAATCAACGGCTGTAATGTGAACACTGGTGACCTGCTGGCGACGGGGACGGTGTCGGGGTTAGAGGACCACGAGCACGGCTGTCTGTTGGAGACAACAATGGGTGGGAAGAAGAGCATCAAGCTCAGCGATGGCCAGGACCTGGTCTGGCTGCAGGATGGCGATGAAGCCAGGCTGACGGGCTTCTGCGGCGACGGTGTTGGGTTTGGAGACGTCACCGGCGTCATTGCGCCCGCGACACCATTTGAGGCCTGAAAGTTGTAATAGTATCAATACCTAGGTAGTTAGCTTGTGAGGATAATTTTACAAGTCGGTCCCAAATTGCAAACCCTCGAATTTCAGCATGAGGCATTGAGGCTGCTTAGTTGTACTGGGCTGCTCAGGTGGGTCTCCAAGCTCCACTATTTGTTGGAATACCATTTGAGGCGAGAGGCCGGGTTGCCCCCGGCAAGCGGCGCGTCGGTGCATTGGAAGGCCACATCTTCTTCAATTGGGACAGCTCGCCCTCTGGACCTTCCGACAGCTCCAACACCACAAACACCGCGGAGCATCGCATTCGCCCTTGTGCACCCCCCCTCTTCCCACCTGTCACCGTCTACGGCTCCGACTTCCGTCATGGCTCTTCTCAAGCTCTCGACCCTTGCTCTTCTGGCTCTCCGCGCTGCGGCCGTCTTCGCCGCCGAGGTAGATGTAAGTCAACTGAGTTCTTCGTGTTGCACGAGAACCCTACCACAGCTGTCGTGCCGCACTCTGCTCTGCTCCGTTCTTCGTAGGAACTTGTCCCAGCAAGGCCCCACGATTCTAACTTTTTGCGTCTCTTGTAGCCAGAGGATGCGAAGGCCTCTCCCGATGCCGCTCCTGATGTTCCCGACCTGAAGATCGATATCGCCACGCACTTCCCCGACTCGAGCCTTGGTGTCAAGCTCGTCAACGGGCACCCGACCAAGGCGGTCGTCGAGGTCGCGAACCATGAGGATGAGTCAATCCAGCTTGCCCTCATCGGCGGAACGCTGTCGACCACACAGCCACTGCCTGAGGATGCGCACCCAATGGCCGGCGTCCTTCGCAACCTGTCCGCTGTCCAGTATAACGTCGAGATTCCTGCTGGCGAGTCCCAGTCTCTGCCTTTCTCTTTCGTTCTGGACATGCAGCCCCAAGATGTTGTTGTCAGCCTTTTGGCCGTTGTCGGAAACCCCAAGGGTCAAGTCTTCCAGGTCGAGGCTCACAACGGTCTGGCTAGCATCGTCGAGCCCCCCACCAGCATCTTTGACCCCCAGATGTACGTCGCATACAAGCCCCCCCCCCAACACCAGCTTGAACGGACGCAAGCAGCTAATTTACATTTTACATGAACAGCATCTTCTTGTATCTCTTCCTGACCGGAGTCTTCGGTGGCACCCTCTACTTCGTCTACAAGACCTGGATCGAGTCCCTCTTCCCCCAGGCCAAGCGCGCTCCTCGCGTCAGCAAGAAGAGCAAGAAGCCCGTCGAAGCTGCTGAGCCGCTGTCCGGCCCCGAGTCTCCCGGCATTACCACTGGCGCTGACAAGGGCTACGACGAGACCTGGATCCCCCAGCACCACGTCAGCCGCCCTGCGACCAAGCGCACCAAGTCCAAGAAGGCTACCGAGTAGGGCTCGCCAGCCGGGGTCAAAAAAATCAGACGTGAGAGTCGTCTGAAGACGAAAAGTCAAACCACAGTTCCCGCGTGAACGGGTCTCGACACAGATGACCTTGTCACACGGACTCAGCTGGGTCTCTGGGAGATGGATGTCGGGTGAGAAAATGGTCTGAGGCAGACCAGGCATTACTATCGGGGCATGTACAGTATAGCATAAAAGCGTCATGCGTGCCTGCGTGGTTTCGCGGCCTTTTTTTGAGCACAACACAATGTCAACCTTGTGCCGTGTAATCACTCTACGATATACTCGTATTCGCGCCGATGTGAGCAAAGCATGTGGCAGACCGACTGGGCCTCCCGTGCGTTCATGTGGAGGCTGCGGAGCATGCGACTGACGGCGCCATGTACTCATTCCGTTTTAAGTTTTTTTTGGAGCAGCATTCTCACCGAGATTCTTCCGTACATCTACGATAATGAGCGGCTTGTGCTCAGTAGTCACAGCAGATTACGTGATTAACATGTTTGGACGTGGCAAGATGGGTTTGGGCCAAGCCGAGAGCCATCCAAGCGAGGCGACGTACATCTCGCTGCGCTGCCGCGGCGCAGATCCAAGGGTTCATGCTGATGCCACAGCCCAGAGACACATTCCACAATACATTGCTCGAAGCCTCGAAGCCCTCAACTGATCCATGGTGAGCATTACTCGCGACCGCGGTGGAGAGAAACGTGGCCGGAGAACGGCCCCGGTAGATACTGCAGCCCAGAGCCGCGGTGACAGGTTGATCCTCCATCAATCCGTGCCTCCGTTCCATTCGTCGTTCCCACTATGTCATCATCTCCAGATACATTCTCCTTTGGGTACCAGCTCTGCCTTCGGGTGAGTCGTCGAAAGGGGTTGGTGCTGTCAGTCAGTCTCACACGGCCTCAAACCGGCTGTATCCATCGCATGTCACGCAGGCCATCAATAACCCTCGAAAGTCGGGCAAGTGGTTTCGGTCGGGAAGGTGGTGTTGATTCGTGCTTTCTCTTGAAAATGATTTTTGTTCGCAATTCCAGCGATCCGGGACTCCCTTTTCTCTAGAAACACAAGAACCCCGAGGCCCCTCAAACGGTGGCGTCGCTCATTATGCGTGAATGAGGCGGTCTCCCTGTCTGCCCGAAAGAACTCTTCCCCGTGCCATGGCCGTAGCCATGGCCCTTGCCGATGGTATCGGTCGTCCCAACTAGATCATGCGTGCGACCGACTCTCGATGGCCCCCGTCCCGCCGTCTCAACTGTTCTGCGCTTATCGGAGACGTCTGGCTTCACGCTCGGACTCGAGGAGGCAGAGGATGTCGTTCTCGCGAACTGTTCAGAGACACACTATGTCAGCATTTCCATGGACCTTACGCTCCCCATATGCTGGGCTGTCATGATCGGTTGTTCGGGGGCAGGGCTGTTCGTACCGGGTCCCTTGACGTTTCGGATGATCGATCGGGTCTGGTCGTCCATGAACTCGACGCGAACCTGGGTAACACCACCGCGAGAGCCTGTCGCGCAGCAGAAACAAGTTAGCCATCGTCCGGTGGTTTGCGACTGCTTGTTTGCAGCAGGGTCAGGGCAGTTCCTCCGTACCGGTACGGCCCAAAACGCGGGTGACCTTGACGAGCTTGACTGGCTGCTTGGATGCGTCCATTTTTGTAGATTTGAGTTTCTCGTGCGGAGATGAGAAATCGGGGTCGAGTTCGGCGGGTTGAGATGTCGACGGCGTTGATTGACGAGAAGGGCGCGGGGATCAAAGGTGGATATCGAGGCTCGATGCTGCTGGAGGCAGCTGGGTAACTTTTTTGGTGCGCTCCGGCCGTGCTTTCCCTCGGCGAAAAGTTTTCGCTCCTGCCGGGTTGCTAGTGTTGGAGCTGGTTGGTCGAGAGTCCTCGCGCTCTGCTCAATAGTGGGGCGTAGGTCGGTCATCTGGGGGATGAGTGACCAGTTTTGTCACAGTAACTCCCCCAAAATGGAAGTACCTCCCGGGCTAGGGACTTACTAAGTACATAGCAGACACCAGCCTTCATGTCTACCTAGTCTATGGCATTCAACCTTCCCATGCAATGTCTTCCACTCCAGACCATATGATGATGTTCATTGTGTGGAAATTCCTGTTGAACATGTCGTGCGGAGCGGTCATCCCACAAAACGCCCGCCCAACCTGGGTCAATACGGACCAGCTGACAAGGTAGACTACCCATTCCGTACCCGCCTCTAGGTGTCCTCTCTGGCAAGGCTGTGTGCACGACTTGTGCTATTATGGTAATTGCACTTGTCGCTGCCCAGGGGCCGAAATGGCTGCCTGTGCCCTCCACAACATCTGCGACCTCGTTCAGCTGAGCGGCACGAATATACAAGGACGTTTCAGCCTCAAGTGACAGACCAGTAGAAAGACCAGCTGAGCACATCCTTCCGTCTGGGCATGAGAATTTAAGCAGGCAGGGCCTCATCAAATATCTTGATGAAAAATGACTCGGATCGGTTTACAAGACCGCAGTACACTGCCCAAAGCACCGTCCATACCCATCAGAGTCACCCCATCACCTTCTGAAGAAGTGTGTTCAAGTCTGACGTCTTCTTTGAGCACATCAATACCCCTCTCCGCCCCCTTTGCCAACCCAACATAATGGGTCAGTGCCACAGTTCACATAGACCCAAGGCAACGACCGAGTTTGATCCAGCTTCAGACGAGATCTCAGAGGCGGCGAAGCAGAAGAAGATCCGTGATGTGTACGACCAACTCGAGACCAATGGCATAAGAATACTTCAAACTGGAAAGACCGAATCCGTTCTCAAGCACTGGTCAGACACTCAAATATGGAACGATCCGGACTGAGTCCGCTCCGCTATTCAGGTTGCCCTGGACATGGATGAAGGCGAGCTCGCCTTGAGAGATATCTGGACGTCGGGCGCCTGTCAAAGCGTGTCGGCGGCGCGTCAGGCGATTCTTCTCGAGCTGGAACATCGTCACCCGTACCTACATTATGACAAGCCGGTGGCCGCCGCCGTAAGCCCCTCTTTAAATGGGTTTGAGTACCGCTTCTACACGAAGAACTACAAAGACAACGATGCGCTAGTCGCGTATATTGTTGATCGAAGGAAAAACCCTCCTCGATCGAACTACTCCACGATGCTTGTCGACATGGTTGTTGCGGAAATGAGTTCCGTGACACCACCAGCAGTGTCGGGACCCGCAATGACGGGCATTACTGCGGCCAACGACATCCTTGACGCCAACGGGCCGTATTGGTGGCGGTTGTGGCGGCTTACGATGAAGCCGTGAAGACAACCGACGGCAAGACGGAAACGCAGCTCGGTCTTGCTGCGGACCATGTCTCGTATCGGTAGGGCCCTCTTTCTGAACAAGGAGCCCGTGCTGGGCATATCCCAGCCCGGGTTTAACTATAATATACAGAGCTTCTCTGGTTTTCGAGGCGCGATGCATGAACATCGCTTGGGCAGAAAACTCTCTTGCTTTCGCCTTTCTTGAGTGAGAGGAATTCATTACCGTACCTACTGTAATTCGAGTATTCGTGTGAACCTCTGGCAGGATAGCGTTCTGCCATGGCCTGGTTCCCCATATCCTCCACTGTTTCATACATTTGTTTCGGACTGCTTCGGTTGCACTGAATACGTGCCCACGTACACCGACAATACCATTTTCCCCGAAGGATTTGCTTGACGTCAGCATTGCTCGGGTCCCAGAAAAAAAGCCCACACGCAATCCTGCCAACAATTGTTTTCACGGCAGCGTGGAGATGATGGCCTCCGTGGTTGGTGTACACGGCACCTGTGCTGGCAGTTATTAAGCGCTCCAGGCGACCTAGGTTCGAGCGGATGTGGTTGACTTTCACAAGTCCTTATCTATTAACAATAGCCGTCGACTGCGCGAATCCCAATTGGACTAGACCCTATTGCGGAATTGCCGCTCATATTCCTACGGCTGACAAGGTCCTTTGGGAAGGATTCTCTAGCCTGGTCTCGAACCCACTTTCTCCCGCACTTTTCCAACCCAACACGGTAGTTTTTTACGTGTTCACTGCGTCCGTCCTTCCTTACCATGACTTGACCTCTTGTTGGGAAATTGGCATCAAGCAGCTGCGGTTTGACGAGTAGGATGTTTTGGAGAGGATGTCCGCGCGGGCGTTTCGGAGCAGACGCATCATTCAAGTGGCACGGCAGGATTCTAATCAGGAAACAGGTTGCATATGCGGCCGCTCTCATGTCATTCAGTTGCTATGCCCATTTGTGGATTTTTAAAATGGAGCCTAATGTAGTGTGCAAAAGGACCACCGTGCATCCGGGATGCGGTGTGGTAGAAAACGCGTCGCAACCGAACGGCACGTCTTCTGACCCTTTTCAGTCGGGCCTACTGCATGCCGAGACAGTTTTCTGGCCCGCTGTCCAGTCAGATCTCACCTGTGCCGGCCAACTACATTACTGTCTACTTGACTGCCCCGATCGGGATCCATGAGTATCTCTGTCGACACACATTGGGGTTGACCTTGATGAGCTGGCAGAGCAGTGTTGTGGGCCTGTGGTACGCGACATTTCCTTTTCATCTGATCTCTTCTAAGCTCACAATTATGGATCTCGATTGCAGAGATATGTAAAATCTGTGTCGTGCCCCTCTCACGTGCGACGGAGTAAGCGCTCTCTTCCCTGGCGATATTCCTCGGAGACAAATCACCACAACGAACACTTAAGAGAGCTCACCAGCGGACTACCATTCAACCATCCTCGGGTCGGTAAATAAATCTTTTGAGCGAAACCAAAATCACTCGAGTACTCCGCCATGGCTCCCAAGTACGATGCGGTCCACGGTACGTCTATCTATCGAGATGAGAGCGTTGGGACTTCCACCACATACTAACATAAACTTGAACCAGGCGTCGCCTCAAATGAAAACCCAAGATACTGTCCATCAAGTCACGATCAGAGCTTTTCCGCAGACACACAAACAGACGCTCGAATCGGCTCCACAGAGGCACTGAGACTATTTGAGATTGAGTTGGCGAAGTTAAAACAAATGGGCAAACCGGAACAGAGCACGAATAATTTTGCACAAGTAAGACCCTTTTGAGGCAAAAGTTTAGTCGCAATCAATCTCTGACAGCTTACAGACAGTACAATCACATAACGAGGGGAAGAAAAATGTTCACAAATGAGGCCAGTAGGATTCCTGCCTGCACGAGTTTGAAGATTACGGCGAGCGACCACGCAAAGGCTTTGTAGTCTACGTTACCACACAGCACTCGAGGCGAGGCCATGCCACCTACAGTGGCTTCCATTTCTCAGCTACTCTTTATGTCAGCAATTTTGTCTTGTTGTGTGAGCGGGTCTTTGCGGAGGATGCAGTCGTTGTCACTTATGAATTGATGTCAAGGTAAAATTGGGGTATGAGTACGGGAAGGGAAATGGAAACGTGCCATGTGCGGATTGATACTATAATTATCTGCCGAAGTGGTTGCACATAATACAAGATTTGGATATATGGGCTTCAGAATACCATAAGTAAGCCATCTGGGCATTCTCAAAATAGGTTAGCTGTCATCTCACGGCAGATACACTTAATAGCTTCCATGTGAGACCCACCCAAGATGACAGAATGGACCACCGCGCGAAGCAACAATGATGATGGGGAATCAAGCATCTGGGTCAAGTTTCAATATCCTATCAAGTGGGCTACTAATACACAGTCTGTATTTTCCGCCGTGGCTCTCTGGGTGGAGGATTATGCATCGCAATCTCGCACTACAAGGCTGTGCTCGGACTGTCATAACATTAACTTACAGTCTGGATTCTGACCTGGGCCGCGGTAACATAAGATCGTTTGTCCAATTCAACACCTTACAACAGGCTTGATTCACCAGCATCTCTCATGAAACATTCAGCGCTTGGTTTTGAAATGGTTGCTGAGAAGTCACTTGGGAGCGCTTACGTGCTCAAACAAGCATGGCGTTCGATTAGAGATACAACTGGGTCTTCACACCAAAACCGCTTCAGCCTTGCATATAGACTAGGCCCGTCTCGTGTCTAGGCAGGTGGAATTTACAACCGCCGGTATAATGCAACTCAATGGATCAGAGCTTGGGTCAAGGAAACTCAGTAAAGGACTGATACCAGACTACATTGTGGTTTATTCCTGCATCAGAACCTTGACCACGGGTGCTTTTCCAGCATGACAATGTTCATATGAGAAAGACGGGACATGTGTACCACTCTCTACTCATCGACCTCAATTTGCAGATGGGGATATGAAGATGGTCAGTGACAACATTTGAAGAGATCGGGGGGCAGTAGAGATCACGGCTGGCTCATCAGACTATGAAATCCCATATAATTGACAACACTGTGGCCAGAATCTCCGGGTCAGCTGTGAACAACATAAATGATGTGGGGTGTGCCAGTCCAGTGCCTCTGTTGAGGATGTAATTTTATTCAATGTTTGGGGTCTATGTGAGTGTGGCGTGAAATGCGAAGCTTCAGGCAGATGTTTCTTACAGCTGTTGGGACAGATTCATCAAAGGGCCTTCGTCGCAAATAGTGACACACAGAGGACTTGAAAAAGGATAGCTTAATTCTTTTGGAAGTGACTTTACGTCGACTGGACATGTTGACCATCATTACACAATACTAAATTAAGTGCCTGTTGGTAGTACATGAAAATGCTCCCTGTCCAAACGCCAAACTTGGGCCTTGAATCAAGCCCGAAATCCCTCGCTACACTGATCGAAAGAATCACGTGTCAGTAAGAAGAAAGGAATCAGGGGGGGATGTTGATCAAAATTTGCGGAAAGGACTTACGCATAGACTGACTACGTCGCTTCCGCAGGACTCAGAAGTCGTGTCAGCTTGGCAGTTATACGAGATTCCGGTTGTCGGATCGTCGTAGCCTTCGATCGTCTTCGTTCCAACGGCACAGAGGAAGTATTCTGAAATACATGGGCCGATGCTGGTGCTGATCTGGAGGTTTTGGACGGTCTTGCAGGTGGTATCGTAGACATTATCTGAAAATTGTCAGTGGTGAAGATGGGTGAAAGGACCCTTGTAGGCTGCGGTCTTGCTGGGGAGGGCGATCTGGCGAGGTTGAATATGCGCAAATTAGAGACGGCCTACATTGTGTGTTACCGGTTCCGAGGTCTACCGGGGTTCCGATGGCGAGGTTGGAGCCGGTACAGACTGCATGGGCGATGTCAAACCCGCCCAGCATGGCAAAGGAAGCGAGAGAAATCGTGGAGGGTCTCATTTTGGCTTGTGGTAATCTTTCGCACTCAACGGGCTGTTCAGTGGATGAGAAACGCGTATTCCTGTAGAATCCGGTGGTGATGACAGGCTCGACTTTATACATTTAAACTCTTTAATCTCCCGGACGCATGCCCGAAAAGCTTGTGCTTGATGCTCCACCTTCTCGCTTCTATCTCCAGGGCTGATACAGTCGCCATTCCTCATTCAGCAAGTGATCTCGTATACAATGGGCGTCTGCTCAGAAAGAAGGCTGCTTGTGCTCGAGCCGTCGTGGTTCCTGCATGGCCAATTTAAGCCACAGCATTAATAGATCACGTCCGATTGGGTAAAGGTTGGGTAGCGGGTAAGCACGGTGCCCCCTTTTCGTTGACTAGCGGCTGGAAAACGGCTGCGACGGCAAGCGAAAGGCTTGTTTTCCGCCACAAAAAGCTTGTCTTCCCCCCGATAGTCTGAGACATAGCTGCATGTCCATGCTCGCAGCAACGGCCTTTTCGAGCGGCATGGCGTCGCCCCGAGCTGCAGGCGAAAGGAGATGGCGCAATCCCACAGACACGTCTTTGCTAATGGGCTTTCGGACCCGAGTTGGAGAGTTTGTCTGCCCACCGTGCGTCGGTGATGCCCCCGGGAATACACCGGACACGGGACGAACAGGGGACAGCGAATCAGGTGGTCCCTGTCCCTGAATATCATGCGCCCGGGCGTGACCAAGCTCCAGTCGGTCCATCTCATGTCCATGATCCACGGGATCTGCCCGATCTAGCCTGCGGCTCGAGTACAGGATCGACCCAGCCGGCCGGACACGAGTTCAGACGAAAGCCATCTGTCCGTACACTATTGATCTCGCCCCTCTGTCTTGTGCTGCGTGGCTCGAGAAACCACAGATGATTGGGGGACGAAGGCGCCAATCCGTCAACTCGGTGCATCCGAACTGTGATGAAATGCCGGCTCGTATGCCCAACCAAATTCAGTAAGGGCCAAAGTCAGATGTGTCCACGCGACCCTGTTCAGGCCCTGCATTGGGGCTTATGAGCTGCACACGGGTTGGACCGCATGCAGACGTTAGCTCTGTGGGTATCATCGATATCACACATGCGTGCATCATACAAACCTTGTACTTTGCGAGAACTCTGAAATGCCCCCAGTTTTTTACCTTGTCTTCGGCCCAGTGATGAGTGGTATTGAAACGGTAGTAGGAAATGGCATCTTAAGCCCATCCCCTAAGGCTCATTTGATACCCCCGGAACTTGGTCAAGCCAGCAGCTCTCCCTCGAGACCATGTCCACCTAAGGGCTTTATTAAGCCCTCCCTAAAGCCCTCTAATCCACGGCCTCGTTTAAATATCTTGATTTGAGGTTCCAGCTGAGTCACAGATCAATTTTGTACCTCGCAGTCCGCTGAACTCAAATAGTACAATCGAAAATCAGAAGAACATGGAAAGGCCAGCCTTTCCATTTTTGGGTGGAGGACAGATAAAATGGTAGATCTTACACTTCAAAGTTGAGACTTGTCTATGCGCTTTCGATCTTTCAAATGAGTTTCCTAATCCCACTTGAATGTGCTTTGAATCTTCTGAAAGGCCCCAGTCAAGGTTCTAGTAGAATTCACCCAACTCGGCATTGGGATTCACTGTCAACACTTCCTGCATCCTCCAGATGCTGGGAAATGATTTAGACTAATCACTTCGCAAGCAAGGTATTCCAGCTTACCTAAGTATACCTGGGTCTTCTGAAAGCTGTTATCTAGAAAGAAGGCATAGAGCACATGCAGGGTGCCATGGCAGGGAGTGAGCGGTGTGCTAAGCTGGACAAGGACCAGACAGTACATATGTAGTGAACATGATTTCAAATTAGATAATAATAATATATTGCTGTTTGGATGAGGACAGAGAGTGATCCAGTTTGACTGCATTGAAAATACAGAGAAAAGTCTCCGCCTTAAAATTGATGCAGTCGCTGATGAAAGACAGTGTCAAAATAATAACCAGCTGGAAAGAAAATGCTGTCAGTCTACAAATATGTTGGCAATATCGAGATATGGGCACATATTTCCTGGCTCAGGAACTTTGTGATCGGTCGAGGCTTGGAAAAAACATAGGTTCGAAGGAAGGCAAACAGGCTGTGTAATGGGAAGGCGCAGGAACAGCAAAAGTCAGGTGCTTGAGGGAAACCCGTCCGTACATACCTGAATGTACCTCAGATGCTGCACCTATTTCTGATCACAGCTGGTTGACTTTTACTTCTGCACAGGCACACTTTTTCCCCCAACGACACAACAGGACATTGACCACTGCTACCCTTCTTGACCAACCCTCTCGGCCAACATAGAAGAGAGCGACAGTGACCATGATGGTGAGACCATCGAACCTGCCCACCATGAGACTTCTCCTTTTGTTCTTCCTCTTCTTCCTGGCCATCGCGTCCACCAACGCGATCTCCACAGGTGAGCAGAAATATTACAAATTGGTCAACAGGCCCACATCGCGTTACCCACGCGTTGCTAACCCGACCGTGCTTCACAAGATATCGTACAACAGACCACAAGCCCATCAGCAACTGCTCTGGAAGCATCCAAGGAGCAGAGAACCGAAAACCACGTCATTGTGCCCATTGTGACTATCACAACCGAGTCAACCACCACGGTTTTGGTCGAGGTGTCACCCAGTTCTCCGCCAACAGAATTGGACACCACCTCCATGTCTATGTCGACTTCGTCATCGCTACAACCTGCCCAGCCAACCATATGGATCAGCACCATTTGGGTGACACCGGAAACGGTCTTCAGCACCAGTTTCTATACTGTCACAACCCATCTAAGCCAATCTTCTCCCGTATCCCAGTCAGCTTTCTCGTCGTCAACTTTCCAGTCCTCAATTTCATCGACAAGTTGCTCAGATTCTCAGAGCTCCTTCATCTCAACTATGAGTACCTCGACCCAGTCCAGTATGTCTACTAGTCCTCAGTGTTTGCCGTTGTCCTTCTATTTATTTGCTCGTGTGCTTTCTTTGACACCCCTATTGCGCAACTCGAAATCGGGTAGGAAGATGCTAGATAGTCGCTAATAATGACGTATAGGACTGCCTTCTGTCACTTCCACAATGAGTCTCGCCACGTCAGCTTCCAACAGCTTGACTTCGGCCACTCCATCTGTCACTCTGGGTTCAAGCCAGAGTAGTCAAAGTGACAGCGTGACAGCCACTGGCGTTTCCAACAGCCCTACGCCCACACAAAGTGCCACTTTCGAAGGGTTTCCTATGTCAAATATTACCATCCGTATCGATGGAACAGAATACCACCCACCGCTTCCCGGGCAAGACCCCTTGAAAATCATCTTGAGCGATTCCACGACGGCCGAGATCACTGATATAGCCATCGAGCGAGACGGGATATATCTTCGTATCCCAAGCTACGGAGAGCTGAGCCAGGATGGTGATTCAAGCCAGCAGCTATCTTCTTGGTCTGTGAAATTTTCGACACGCAAGTTTCAGCCTTCGTCTTGCTTGTTGGGCATCTTTGAATGTTTCAAACAGGCAGAGGCGGAATTCCAACGTGCGGCAAGCTCCTTGGGAGACTCTCTCGCCTCGATAGGTGCCCTGATGATGCAGGCCGGAATTGCCGATGCGGCCACTGCTGCTGGTTACGCTTCCGAAGCCAGCAGCTACAGTGTTGCCGCAAGTGCCCTCATGGATGGCATGAGCTCCACCCTTTCTAGCCTTGAGGCTGCAGCAGAGGCACTAGATGGTGCTATGCAGGCGATCAACGAAGGTCTAGGATCCTTGACCTCGATTGAGATGGCAGAGCTTACTGAGGCCGGTCGTGTTTTCAGCGCCTACCCTGAAGTGTCTTTGGTGAGGGGAACGCTTAGCAACCTCTCAAACATAATGAAGATTGCCTGGGCGAACTCTCCCACTGTCCTTCAAAGCCTCTGGAGCCTCTGTCAGGGCCAATGGCTACCTGTCACTTCAGGTGGAGCGTTGATAACAAGCGTCTGGGGCCTCCACAAGATCGGCAAGGGGGCAGTGACAGAACAGAAGCCAGTGGAGGAGCGGTTACACTTCATCTTACTTGAGAAGGGGTTTCCCATCAGCATTTTCAACATCTGGACATTTGCCCTTGATCAAAATAGAGGCACCAAGACTGCTGCCGATGCTTATGTCAACGATGACCTGAAGCAGAGGGGGCTCGATCCTGCTTATGGACCTGGATACACAACAAGGATCACCATACCAAAGGCAACGCTCATCCGATTGATACCATTCGTGCGCGTGGTATATTTGCATCCAACTTTTGAGCAAAAGAAAAGGTGGTCCATTGTCCTGGACGCCCTTGAGGGCACGCATGCAAACAGAATCAGCCAAAATCGATCCTTTGCCATGGACTCTTCTGCCTCTAGAAAGCGGGAGCTTGAAGATGGTCAAGCACAAATGAATCTAGCAGCTTTTTCCCATCGGAAGGGCATGTTTCCCAATTGGGAATACACGAGAGATTCGTCTGGAGGCGATGGTGTTACAATATTCGTTCCGGACAGCGGTGCGTCCATTGATGGACCCGCCTGGCAGGTAAATTATTAGGCGCAGGATGTCGTACAACCCATGCTGACCAGGCCGAACAGGCTGAGATGCGCAGTCCAGAGTGGTATGTTGTTCCGAATGAACTGACTCTGGCGAACATTCCAGAGGAGCGCCAGGCCCCGCAAGACATGTTCGACTGGGCTGGCCATGGCACCGACATGGCATGTCTGGCTGGCGGCCATACGTTTAGTCTCGCACCTAAGTCCAACCTGTATCTCATCAAGACGTTCAACTCGTGGCTCGAGGAAACTAATGTTCCAGGGGTTGATGATGTCTGGACGCTGAATCGAGGAACGCCCGACGCGCTACACGATGGATACTTTCACATTGTGCAGATAGTCGAGAACAGGGGGCTGCAGGGGAGAGCAGTGATAAGCAATTCGAATGGTGAGCGTTCCAGCATCAACATCATGAGTCTGTCCCAAAGACCAGATCCGGTAGAATTAACCTGAGATCTGTCAGGCTACCACTATGATCGTTACATCAACGATGAATCAACATGGCAGCCCTTGGCACGTGGCGAAGGCCCTGAAATGACAGAGGAGGAGGTGAAAAAGGTGATAGATGAATTGGCTGACTTTGTCGAAGCCGTGAATGAAGTCTACGATGATATAGCCCAGGCAGCCAGGTCGAACGGTATCATCTGGATACAAGCGATAGGCAACCAAGGTACTCATCTTTATGAGGACGAAGACCCGCGACTAGTTCCAGGCGTCATGGCCGCAGCTGGAGATACGATCCCGAGGTTCGGAAGCACAAGAGACAGCGAGATGATTACCGTCTCGGCGGCCCTTGAAGACGGGACACTCTGGCCGGGGGCGTGTCCTCGAGGCGTCCATGTGGGAAATGTCTTCATACAGGATGACAATGACCCGAGACTACCGGCAGGCACAAGCCTTGGTTGGATCGACATTTTCGCCCCTGGATACGAAACGCCTTCTTGCTCGGTTGAGGATGGAGTGACGTCGTTCAGACAACGACAAACAAGTGGCGCCGCAGCGCAGGTGGTAAGCTACATCTACTGCCCCCCTTTCCCCTGGACCATCATGATCTAGACCATTCGACCTTCTGCCGACGAATCGAAAAGACACTTCATCTGGAGGATTTAGAGTAATAACCCATCTATTGATCTAGGCTGGCTTGGTCGCATACTTCCTGGGCTTGCCGGAGAACTCGGAGCGATTTGCCTGGAGTGACGCGAGAAACCAGCATCTGCTGTGGGGAGTCCGAATGAAGCAGTATATGACGGCTCTGTCATATCAGTGGACAGACGGAATTGATGGCATAATCCAGCCACAGTACCTGGGAAGGTTGCCTTTCAACCTTCCCAGCATTGTCAACATGGCCTACAACGGTGCACACGGGTCTATGAATGGTGAGTAGAGGATCCATCCGACCGCCGCCTCCGCCAGCTAACGATAAATACCAGACTGTCCAATGCCGCCGATAAAGATTCAAGACGAGGGAAACAGGAAGATAAACGCTGCACCATGTCTCCCTCCTGCGAATACAAGCCAAGTAACCAGTTGGGACTCAACCTGGACGCCGTCATCAACTCAGTCGATTGATACCTCGTTCGCACCGTGGACCACGATGACAACACTCTGGCATGCTAGCTCAATCACTTATTCCGGAGATTCTGCTACAGTGATTCCATCGACAACCTTGGGGCATATTTCCGAAATGCCCCCCTCATCGGCCTCTTCCATTTTCACCACTCCTGGGTCTGTCCAGTCTGAGTCATTGTCACAGTCCTCGTTCCTGGTCCCGGACATGAGCTCTTCCCAGTCTTTGTCAACCACATCGACTTCAATTGTAGTGGAAACAACAACTTCGACTTGGACCTCGGAGTCATCGTTTGAGCTAACTCTCAGCTCCTCCCTTTCCATGACAGAGACAGCATCCTTTACCCTGACCGTCGGAACTAGCACCGTCTCTTCAGCAAGTCTCACAGCAACCACGACGTCGACCAGCATTTCGGTCGCAGATTCGAGCAAGTCTGTATCCATCTCCGCCACGGAATCCCAGCCATCTTTCCCAAGCAAGACCGAAACATCAACAACTTCGACCGCGGACCCATCTTCCGGTCACGAGACGACGACGGAGCCCGTGTACACGACCACTGTGGGCTCGGAATGCTGCCCATACTATCCGAGATGCTGCATGAACCCTCATGCTGATGGGTGCGGCACCTTTGCGGCACCTACTTTCTGCACCTCGGAGCCATGGGACCTGCCGCCCAATTAGTGGTGTACAAAACAGAGGGCAGATGCCCGCGCATGAGGTTGACCGATCAGAGGGGCAGGTCGGCATTTCGGACACATGCATACTACTTTGCTATCGGAGTACATAATTGTCTAGTTTCTCGGACATGGTTCACATTGAACCATGGACCGGTGAAGGTTAATTAGAAACATCTTGCCACAACGAACTTTGTGCAACCTGATCATATTGCCTCGCAAAAGTAAGCATCAGACATACCAAGCGATTCATGTCCTATTATTTGAGAACCAGCGCCAGCGATTGGCCGCCCCAACACAGCTCTGTAAATGCGAGACAAATTCCTCGCGCGTGTTGGACGCATGCATCCTACATCCGCGACATGTGAAGCCATCCTGAAGCTGTTCGGTCATGGGATTGAGATAGGGGAGGATCGTAAATGCTGTGAACGAGAGGATGTAACTGTGCCTGGACGGTGGCAAGTAGTGGTAAGGACCTTGTTGCAATTCACGAGCGTGCTGGCCTGCTACTATGTATCGCCGCCTCTGGAACTGCAATGTCTCGAGTTAGCCATCTGGCCAGAGAAGAATGTGTTGTATAAGACTAGGCGTAGAATTTCCCTGCCATAACTTGTTCCGCAGCTAGCGGGCTAACCAAGAGTGTCAGGCCAGAAAGGAGATAGCCTATACGTGTTGCAGATGTGTGTCCGCGCAAAGATGAAGACAGCCTGCAGAAGCTTCTTACTAGAGTATGGCTCCAGCCGTATGAATCAGGTATCGTGCGCAAGACCGGAAAGTCTCTCTTGATGATGTTTGCCGAGGGAATCCCGATGACCCCTCGCGTTAGCTCGCTGAGAAAAGACGGCTGTAACTTGGTCTCGTTGGTGAAACACCTGAGACAGCAGCGCTGGACGGTGGGAATGCTCAAGAGGTCACCGAACTGACCACAGAAGCTGCAGCTGCTTGTCGTGAGGGCGGAGAAAAGATCGGCCATGTCCACGTGGGAAGCAACCTTGGTGTTGAGGAAGACCCAGAGACAACCCGCGACGTGCCTCCCAACCAGGCGAAACTCCCTGACGCTGGCGATTGCCTCGCGTGCATGTCGGCTGACCTGGCTGAAGCTGAATGCTGAGGCGATGTCCAGGCCCAGGCACACATTGGCCAGGAGTTCCAGGGGGAGCTGGCCGAGCTGGCCGAGTTTTGAGACTGGTGCGGATGAGGTAAGAGGTTGGAAAATAGTAGTTGGATTGTCTCCAGGTGGTGGTCGGGCAAAGGCCCGATGGAGGTTGAAGGGGCGTGAGAGAAGGCGGAAGGCCTCATCAAGCTCATCGGCTGACAAGTTGTCGAGATCCATGTTGGCCGATATCGTGATGCAGAGTGATTAGACAGAGCTTTGAAGCGTAGGTTCGAAAAGACACAAGCCTGCCACACATGTACCGATCACAGTTGCAGCCTGACCCAAGATGTGTAGTGGCTTTTGTATTCGGACGTCGATTGTTGCAGAAGACGATATCGCCGTTTACACGAACAAGGACAAACGGCTTTGGAGGCACGGGGCTGCTCTCGAGAGCACGGTCATGACAGCGGGAAGTTTCATTCAATTCATGGGCTATCGAGCAGAAGAGGATGCCAGTCAAAGATCCAGACCTCACTCTATCTTACTGTTTGCTGTAGAGGGGAAAAGAGGTGAGTGCCCAGGTCGAGAGCATCTTGGTTAACCTCGGAAGGTTGAGAAGAAGGTGGTCAAGCTAGGTAAGTAGGTAGGCAACATCAGCCGACTTAGACTGTAAGCCAGGCGGCAGACAGGGGTCTCTGGCACTAAGTACCTAGGCTAGGTAGCTACCCTGGTAGGTACCTAGGTCGCTACCCCTAGCCCGCAGACGTAACATCGGGGCCACTTACCTAAGCCGAGCGCAGCGCCCCTCTCCCCTGCTGTTATCCTCCTGGAGCTCGACGCGTCGCGTATCTCGAGCTTCTTCCATAGTTCGGGCGCAAAAAGCATACCTCGCCTCTCACTTCCTTCCCGACCCCATCGCCGTGAGTACTGCTCCTCTTTCTCTTCATTGTCATTATCAAAAAATTCCCAAAATAACTGATAACCTGTCTTGAAGCAATTGACTACGAACGCGCACCCTCTCGCGTTTTCCACCAAAGTCGTCTCTTCCCCTTTTCCCCTTCTTACTTCCACTTCCACATCCACCAACTGTCAACCTCGACACCAATACATCCACCATGGCGCCAACAAAGACCGCAGCCAAGGGTCGCGCGCGCGCTTCTAGAACCAGCGACGCCGGTGCTGCAGCAGCTGTCGAGTCTCCCCCGGCTGCCGCCGCCGACGACACCCCCAGGCGTCGCGGTCGCCCAGCCAAAGGCGAGGCTGGTGTCTCCAAGGACAAGGTTAAGAAGGCCTACGTCCCCACCGGACGGCCCCGCGGTCGCCCTGCCAACCCCAACACTGTGCCTAAGGCTCCCTACGTCCCTACCGGACGGCCCCGCGGCCGACCTCCAGGAACCGGCAAGAAGGCGGCCAAGGCCGCTGCGATGAAGGCCCGCGGCGCCCATGCTGCTGCTGCCAAGAAGGGGAAGGGGACCACTGTGGCCCGCGGCGGGCCCAAGGGTCGCAAGTCTGACGCGGCCAAGGCCAAGGAGGACGAGGAGCTCGGCGAGGATGTCGACATGGAGGGCGACTCCGGCGAGGAGCAGGCTGACGACGATGAGCAACTTTCCGACGAGGACGGCGGTGAGTGAAGCGGAAGATGGCAAGTCTTGGATACCAACCCCTCCCCCCCTTTCCTTTCAACTATCTGAACCCGCGAGGAGTGATGGTCTAACATGGTATCAACACTGCAGATGACGGGCACGGAACCCCAGATCGCGGATCTGGACCTCTTGGTGAGGTATAGCTTTCATCCACATCTCATTTTTGTTTGGCCGTCTTCTCAACGCGATTGCATAGGACACGACGAGCAACCGCGGGTTTTTCACAATGGTCGGTCGAAAACTCGGGCTCCAGTGATCATTGACGACGGGTGATTGTCATGTGGGAGACGAGCGATCAGCTGGTTTGCATGGGCTCATCTCCTATTCGACTAGTAATGAATTCTTTGGACGGGGTCTTTTTCTCACTTGACGATGCTGGGGACTACCTTGACCGTGCTCGATGAAGAGCACCAAAAACGCGAAGGGTTTGGCCTTGGTCTGTGCGATTGCTGATTGATTATGCCGGCGTTGCTTGTTTTTCTCTAAGGGCGGCTGTACAACGAATAGGGAAGGGGTATCATTTTCAATCAATGCCTTGCCATCATGTCCTCATACCAGTATCGAACGCCTTCTTCGTGAAACAGAACGCCAACATGTGACCGAACTCGGCCAAACACGTAGAAACAGTGACCATCACTCCCTCTTCCACTCGTCGAACTCCTCGCCGAGGTGCTTCTTGAGCTCCTTAAGCTTGTTGCCAAAGTCGCGCCCACACCGCCAGCACACCATGGGCTTCTCGTGCCAACCAGCCTGATTCCGCCGCGGATCGTCCATTGCCAGCGGGAAGTCGTCCAGCGGCACGAAGAAGTCGGTCGTGAACGAGTTGTAGTGTTTCCTAACCTTAAGCCTGTTTGAATACATGTCGCGGCTCAGAACGTGCACGTGGATATGGTTCATGCTCGGGCGCGCGTGCACGCCGACCCTGACCTCCGACATCCAGTCCCTGCCCTGAGGGATCACCGCCTTGCCCTCCGCGTCCCTTTCCGGCTCGACCTCACCCTCCAGGACCGCACGCCGGGGAGCTTCGGCCGCGCTGTGCTCGCCCACCAGCCGCTGGAGCTCCCTGGCGACGAGGTCCTTGAGGTTTGCCGCCTCGGCGCGCACCGAGGCGAGGAACTCTGCGTCCTCGAAGGCGTCGAAGGGGTGGAGCAGGGTCTTGTCTGGGGATCGCGGGAGGAGGAGGCAGTGCACCGTCGCCTTGGGGTACATGTCGTGGATGGCGACGAAGCGCGGGTTCGCGAAGATGATGCTGCCGGCGGGCAAGGTTTCGGCTTTTGCGATGTAAAGGCCTAGGCCGTCTCGGCCGGAAAAGGAGCTGGTGTTCATTCTTGAGCTGGCAGAGACGGCCTTGGTCTCTGGCTTTGGCTTTGGGGCCATGAGTTCGGAGACTTGAGGGTGGATTTGGTGGTCAGTTAGCTGGTCCCAGACAAATCTGGGAGTGCTAGCATACAAGCATTGCGAATCTTGCCAGATTTGCTGGGCTTGTCTGATTGCAGCTCTGCGCCGTGTATTTCATCCTGAGTGATGGCATCCTCAGCATCCGCCAGAGGGGCCTCGTCACCGACTGGTGGTCTTTTCTTGTTGGGAGCGTCAGGAGAGTCCGACGGGTGCCTCTTCGGCCGAAAGCTCGAAGATTCAGATCCCATCGCGAATCTCGCCTTCCTGTGTGTCGCAGGAAGGCATACGATTGAACGCTCCCAAGTGATGGATGTAGTCAAATACTTCTCTTTGTTCGAGTGGCTTTGAGTGACGGAAACGTCAACTATGGCCAAGAGTGTCTTAGAGCTTCACATGCCCCGCGGTTCCAGACCTCCCCGCGCCGCGTCGTGGAGCCGTTAGGTAGCCCGCACGCGTCAAGCTCCCGGACTGCCGCTAACACTAGCATCAGACTAAGCTGGTGACTTCGACTCACAGACATACCTTTGTAGTCTACACCTGCCATGGTACCTTGAGATATAAACATTCCAGAGAGCAGAGGGAACGTGTCTTGGGCGTCCATGAGTTCATCACATGGGCAGGTTTGGGGCCCAGATCCGTATTACCCAAACCCTTCTGCAGACTTGCTCCCCTCACAGAGATTCTTGTTCATGTGCCAGTAATTGTCACCAGTTTCCGCCGGATTCTGTGGCAGGACATGCCTCCACTGCCATTGTCCGAGGAGCGCTAATTGTCAACATGAGACCTTGCTGCGGATTGACTGGTCATGTCATGTTGGTCTCTTTGTGGTCGTTGGGTTCGAGCCTGGACAAAATTGGTTTGCCGCGGCAGCTTGGGCGGCGGCAGCTGTCTCAGTGGCACCGGCTGGCGGCTCGTCGGCCGTTGAAGGCCGGTGGGTCTGTTTGTGAAGACATTGCCGCCTAATGATATTAAAGGCCTGAGAAGGCTTGCAAGGGACGTCTATATACTGCAAGTGACAAGCGTCTGCGAGAGACATATTTGACTTAAGTAGGCCTTGGAGTCTGAGTGTGATATGAGTGAATATTATCCAAAACAGACACAAACCTACCTTGATTGGTAGGTATCTTGATATCTGCCTAGGTGTAGCCAACAAAACAGGGTTCAGTTCAATTCATGCATCAGTACCTAGGTAATTCTTAGCGCGACCGGTGCTCTGATCTCCTCAGGGTCAGAGCTTCTGGATCAGTAGGGGATACTGCAGTGGCACTGTACCTAGGTGTTTACGCACTTCAGCCCTACGGGCCTCCGCTCCCTCCTAAAATAATTGGCCGGAAAACGCCCCCAAATCGCCTCCCGCTAGTGACTCGGGTCTGATAAACCCTGATCCCCCAAACACCAGGACTCGCTCACTTTTATGGCGGCAGCCTCAACGACCCATGGAACCACGCAACGTCATCACTGAGTGACTGCCTCTCCGCAACTATGGTGAAGAAAGGGAAGGAGAAGGGCGGTGCTGCTGCTTCTGGCACGGCTTCAAAAACAGCAGCTACGAAGGCCCCAGCGACGAAAGCACCAGCCAAGAAGGCATCAGCAAAGAAGGCTGCGCCGCCCGAAGATGACTTACTCATCTTCACCACCGATAAGAAGAAGAAAGGGGGCCCGTCTGCTGCCGAGGAAGCGCCTCCTGAGCCGCCGAAGCCGACAGCAAAGCAGATAATAGGTGGCCAGTCGTGGACCGGAAAGCTACCGGTGAACCTTCTCTCGGAGCACTGCCAGAAGATGAAATGGGAAAGACCCGACTATCATCAGGTAAGAGTCATTCCGGTGCCACATGAGAGGCTCTCAAACATAAATATTGGGCACTCAGAAGAGGACATCCCAAGGGAGTTGCCCAATATGGGAAGTCATGCTATGCCAGGCTATTAGTAGATGGCATTTTTGACATTATCCCATGAGGGACCTACAGGAGACCACCCCATGTGAGGCTATCCCATGTGAGGCTATCCTGTATGAGGTTACCTATATGAGGTTTTCCTATTTGGGTCTTTCCCACTGGAGTTAATCTCATTAGTAACCAGAATTGGGTGTTCCTGTGAAGCAGATTTCCGCTCTCATCATTTGCCCTGGAACACAGAACTATGCTGATGGAACTTTTACAGCGGAATAATGCAGACGGCTTCTCTGCTATGGTCACGCTCAGTGCCAAGAACCCTAAAACAAAGGAAACTGTCAGGCTTGAGCCTTTCAAGCTGCCTCCAAGCCATGTGCATCTGGCGTACAAGCCTACGGCTCTGGAGGCGAAACACTTTGCCGCCACGTACGCGCTGTACAGGGTGTGCAGTATGAAGAACATGAGCATGGTCCTCCCGCCCGACTACAAGTCGTTATGGAAGGAGTTCGAGACCTTGAAGAAACAGGATGTCAAGGACGGCAAAGGCTGGATGTACGAGGCCGACCCCTTCAAAGCACTGGAGGAGAGGCAAGCCGCAAAGATGGCTGCTGAGAAGAAGAGGAAGGAGCAGCAGGCCATCAAGGAGAAGGCCGCTCAGATGCCGGGCGCTTCGGGCCTGGTGCTTAGGGGCAACGCCGCAGCGTCCGGTGGCGGTGGCCACAACCCGATGAAGGGCTGGACCACGGTGCCCAAGATGGAGATGGGCAACAAGACAAGGCAGCACTTGGAAAGCCTCCTCAGGCGCGACACGATCTGGAACCCACACGCTGTTGTCATGAGCCAGAACCAAAAGGCGTCTATCATCAAAGAGTTCAAAGATTTGGGCTTCCGACCAAGTCACATCGAGGAAGCAATCGAAGAATGCAAGGACCGCGAGGAGGCACTTGAATGGCTATTGATCCATGTTCCCGAGGATGACCTGCCGAAATGGGCCCTGCCCGAAAAGTATGGTGCGGGTATAACTGTTGGGGCCACGGACCTGCGAAGGGAGGGTGCTGCGACTCGTCTGGCACAATCCGGATACTCCATCGAACTTTGTCGCAAGGTCTACGACGACACTGGAGACGAGGGTAAAGCGGCTGAGGCACTCCAGAAGATTCTGCTGAGCAGCGGCTCGGATGTCGAGGAAAATACCATAGCCGACGACGCTTTGTCTACCGAGGATCGTGACCAGCAATGGGAAGATGAGCTGGCAAGTCTGGAGTCGCTTTACGGGGAACAATATTCCCGCCTGGGAGCAGAGGTCTGCCAGGTGCGGCTAGAGTCGGTCATAAATGGCGCAAAGAAAGATGTCGAGGCCTCCATCCAACTCCGCAAATCGCCGCATTACCCGTCTCAGCTCATCATTCTAGTGGTTGCAGACCTACCATCATATATCAAGCTAAGTATCATCAAGAAGACGCTGGCGTACATGGCCGAGTCTCTTCAAGGCGAGGAGACGAAAATGTTCTACGTCATCAGCTGGGTGCAGGAGAACATCAACGACATCATTGAGAGGCCGGGTGCCCTTCGCGACATCGCAGCTGTCTCTTCCACAGCCTCAGAGGAGAAGACGGTTTCGGTGCGCAAGCGGGCCAAGAAAACATCACGACATCCCAACCCCATATCATGGATTCCCGAGAGCAGTGCCATCCAGAGGTGGATGGAGAGGCAAAAGTCACCCTCTTTCCAGAAGATGTTGGCCCAACGCCGGAAATTGCCAGCCTGGGAAGTCCGGGAGGATATTGTTGACACAGTTGAGGCCAACCAGATCACCATTATCTCGGGTGAGACTGGCTCGGGGAAGTCGACACAATCTGTGCAATTCATACTCGATGATCTCTATGATCGAGGTTACGCCAAGTGCGCAAATATCATCGTCACACAACCTCGCCGAATCTCTGCCCTTGGTCTGGCGGATCGAGTGAGTGAGGAACGCTCCATGACTGTTGGTCAAGAAGTCGGCTACTCTATTCGCGGCGAAAACAAGACCAGCAGGGATACGAAGATCACATTCGTCACAACCGGCGTGCTCCTCAGACGCTTACAGACTTCTGGCGGCCATATCAACGATGTAGTGGCTTCTCTTGCAGACGTCAGTCACGTTGTGATAGACGAGGTTCATGAGCGATCTCTCGACACGGACTTCTTGCTGAGCATCGTGCGCGACGTTCTTACGAAACGCAAGGACCTCAAGTTGATCCTGATGAGCGCAACCTTGGACTCTGCAACATTCGGGGATTACTTCAAGGCCGATGGGCTTCAAGTCGGATTTGTGGAAATCGCTGGCAGGACCTTTCCTGTCCAGGACTTCTACCTGGATGACATTATACATCAAACTGGATTCACGGGACCGCAGGATTATCACGACAGCAAAGACCGCACTCTGGATGATGAGCAGCGAGTTTCCAAGGTGATCCAGAACCTCGGTATGCGAATCAACTACAACCTCCTCGTGGAAACTGCCAAATGTATCGACGCAGAACTGTCCCAGACGCAGAAATCAGGTGGCATACTCATATTCTTGCCCGGTGTTGCAGAGATCAATCAGATATGCAGGCTTCTTAGCTCCGTCACATCCCTCTATGTTCTTCCTTTACACGCTTCTCTCGAAACAAAGGAGCAGAGACGTGTATTCGCAGCTCCACCTTCGGGTAAGAGGAAGGTAGTTGTGGCCACTAATGTCGCTGAGACATCTATCACAATCGATGATATTGTTGCAGTCATCGACAGCGGGCGTGTGAAGGAGACGAGCTACGATCCGGCAAACAATATGCGTAGGCTTGGAGAGACGTGGGCGTCTCGAGCTGCCTGTAAGCAGCGTCGAGGACGTGCTGGCCGTGTCCAGGCCGGAAAATGCTACAAGCTCTACACTCGGAAACTGGAAGAACAGACCATGCTTGAGAGGCCCGACCCGGAGATCCGGCGAGTACCTCTGGAGCAGTTGTGCCTATCTGTACGGGCGATGGGGAACAAAGATGTCGCTGGCTTCTTGGGCCGGACTCCCACACCCCCCGAGGCGATGGCTGTTGAAGGCGCGGTCAAGATGCTTCGCCGAATGGGGGCTCTCGACGGAGACGAACTCACGGCCCTCGGCCAGCAGCTCGCCATGATTCCTGCAGACTTGCGCTGTGGCAAACTCATGGTGTACGGCGCGATCTTCGGCTGCCTGGACGACTGCGTTACTATCGCTGCGATCCTGAGCACAAAGAGTCCGTTTCTGTCGCCTCCGGATAAGCGAGAATTGGCAAAGCAAGCGAAGATGAGGTTCGCCCAAGGAGACGGTGACCTCTTGACCGATCTGAGGGCTTTCCAGCAGTGGGACGAGATGATGCAGGACCGGATGCCGCAGCGTCAGGTCCGGGGCTTCTGTGATGAAAATTTCTTGTCATACAACACCATGTCAGACATCGCGTCAACGAGGACGCAGTATTACTCCTCTCTCGCTGAGGTAGGCATTGTCAACTCGTCAGACGTCTACTCTGGGAGATACAGAACTCAGTCGCCCTCCATGCCGCTTCTTCGAGCATTGACAGCGTCGGCCTTCAGCCCGCAAATTGCGAGAATCCAGTTTCCTGACAAGAAATACATGGCCTCGGTTTCCGGAGCCGTGGAGCTCGACCCCGAGGCGAAGACGATCAAGTACTTCAACCAGGAGAACGGCCGCGTTTTTGTGCACCCCAGCAGCACGCTGTTTGACAGCCAAGGATTTTCGGGCAACGCAGCATTTGTATCATACTTCACACTGATGGCGACGTCCAAGATATTTGTCAGGGACTTGACTCGTAAGTACCCCGATCTCAACTACGCATTCAAGTCTATCATGGCCCTTCTCTCTTGCCACTACTCTACTGCTTACTGACTGGCTCAGCTTTCAACGCGTACACACTCTTGATGTTCTCCGGGGCTATAGAGCTAGACACCCTAGGCAGAGGTCTTGTTGTAGATGGATGGCTACGCTTGAGGGGCTGGGCCCGTATCGGAGTTCTCATCTCGAGGCTAAGGGGCATGGTCGACAACATTATCGCTAGGAAGGTGGAGAATCCCTCTATAGATCTCCGGGACAACGACGTTATCAGAGCGGTCACAAAGTTGATAGAGCTAGACGGATTAGACGCGTGATGACTCACGCTCATCAAGTACATTTTTATCCAAGGCACTTGAGATCACTCTCGCAAGCAATATGCGCTCCTCGACGCCCTGCTCCGCGCTGTGTGGTATTCGCTCGCAAAACTCCCTTTTCCTCTGGTACAAAGCGCGTCCAAACCAACGCCCACCCACCCAGGCGGTTCCCATCCTGCTGATCAATTTCTAAGAGTCTACCATTCCATAATGTTATGATATTGGGTGCTGTGACCATGTTCCGCACACTGCCAAAGAATAGCAACATGAGGTGGAACTGCAGCCGAGTTCTTGAATTATTAGGTACCTAGGTAAGTAGATACATGGTACCCCAGTGACGGAGTTGGATGTTAGTGACGGGTGTGACCGAGCGTCCGACCGTTATGACCGAAACGGCACCCCGCACGTGATCGGTGCTACGGCACGGCAAAACGGGGCTAGAGATGGAGCCTCAGGCAGCCAAGGTAGGAGCCCCCTTCCCCTGCAGTGCACGTCCCATCGCGCCCTGCTCAATCGGAGGGACGCGGTGCATCACTTGTTTATCACCACTTTTCCCATTCCCTCCCCCGCCCTCGACGCGCCCATCACCCATCCAGACAATTGGCCTCCGATCTTTTCGATGCCAGTCGTCCGGCTGCCCCTCATGGATACTTCAGAAAACACTGCGACGCCGTCCCCGGCACCGGATTCCCGCCGCCGGTCTGGCCGTCAGACGCGAGTCCCCGAGAAGTTCCAGCCCGAGATCACGATCGCGCCAAAACGCAAGAGGGGCGAGCAGGATGAGGAGGACGATGTCGAAAACCACGACCCAGAAGGAGAGGAGGCAGATGAGGAATCCAGCGAAGATGATGCCGACGACTCGCCTGCGGAAGAAGAGCGCGCTAAGCCCAAGAAGAAGAGGACCGCGTCGCAACAGTCGCGAGCCAAGAAACCAGCCGCAAAGAAGCCAAAGATCAATGGCGCAGGCCCTGCTGCAGGTTCACTGTCCTTGGGGCTCCCCAGCAGGCCGAAAGCGAAGAAGAGTGTACGCGTCATAACGGGCGACAGGCGCGACGGTGATGGGGTATATGGTGAGCATTGCCGTAACCTGGAGCGCGCATCACCCCTATTGACACAATGCAGCGGACATATTCGGATCCGGCGATTCATCGGACGACGTAGCGAGCCGGTGGTATCAGAAATACAAAACGGACAACGAGGCAGCCGTGACAGATCTCGTCAACTGTGTCCTCCTTGCTGCGGGGTGCGACGAGCAGGTGACAGAAGACGACATCCGGGACCCCGACAATATTCAAAACCGCCTATCAGAACTGCAGGATCTGTACCAAGAGGTGCGTCTAGCATGTGTTGCTACCTGAATCAAGCTGACCGATGGCAGAAACAAATCACCGACTACCCATTAGCCAAGCCAAAGGAGAGCAGGAGCTTCCGAGACTTGCTGGTCAACTTCTTCGAGTCTCTGATCAACGTGCTGCACGAGACAGATGTACTTTACACTGATGAACCGCTTATGGAGAACATTGCTCGCTGGTTGTACACCATGTCCTCGTCGACTCTGCGCCCATTTCGACATACAGCCACAACAATTGCTTTGGCCATGGAGCTGGCCATGGCTAGCGTGGCAAAGAAGCTCGACGACAGAATTACCAAGACTGCGCAACAAGTTGACACTGAGAAGAGCCGGAAAGGCAAGAACAAGAACAAGGAGATGCTTGCCAACTTGCAAAGGTCTCTCAACGAGGCAAACAACAACCGCGAGATGTGCGGCAAGTATATGCTGGATAACTTCGAAGTTGTGTTTGTCCATAGGTATCGCGATATCGACGCGCGCATTCGGACAGAGTGCGTCGAGGCTCTTGGGTCATGGATCTGGGTTCTGCCAACAGTTTTCATGGAGCCCGAGTATCTGAGATACCTCGGTTGGCTGCTGTCGGACATCGTACCGTCTGCACGCCAGGAGGTGCTCAAGCAGCTTTCGAGAGTGTTCAAGCGTGATGCCTCCAAGCTTGGCCATTTCATCGACAGGTTTCGACCTCGCCTGATGGAGATGGCCACACAAGACTTGGATGTCAGCGTGCGCGTTGCAGCCATCGGCGTGATCGAAACTCTCGGCGAGGCAGGCATGCTTGAGCCCGACGAGATCGACGCAGTCGGCAAGCTCATCTTTGATTCAGAGCTGCGAATCCGGAAAGCAATTGTCAAGTTCTTCTCTGACGCAGTCCAGGCTGCTGTTGAACAGAAGGTTGAAGCGATTGGCGGCGAGGAGGCTGTCGAGGAGATGTTTCCCGAAGGCGAAGATGTTGATGACACAGCACCACGGGCCGAGTGGCTCGAAGTCAAGGCACTGGCGGAGACGTTGGCAGTCTATGAGTCACAGCTGGAGGACGCAGACGAAGACGACCGACGTGGACTCGACATATCTGCGGATATGATCAACGCGACTGCCCCTGACACGCGGATGTCGCTAGCATCTCAAGTGCTGTACGAGAAGATGGAAACGGTCAAGAGCTGGGAGCTGCTGGCCGGCTTTTTACTGCACGATCATTCGACGAGCACAAAATCAAGGTCTAAATCAAAGGCGAGCTCGGCTGAAGCAACGATGCGACAACACATCGCCCCCACGGCACAAGAAGAGGCTATCCTGCTTGAGGTTCTAGTTGCGGCTGTCAAACAAAATCTGCTGCACATACACGATGCCGAAAAAGGGAAGAGGAAACCGACAAGGGGCGACGTGGCAGAGTCTGCCGAAGAAGTTGCTCTACATCTGGCCCATGTGATTCCAAAGCTCCTGAACAAGTTTGGGGCCGATCCCAAGACGGCTACAACGGTCCTGCGTCTGCAGCACCTCCTTGACCTCGACGTGTTCCAACAACTTCGACAGGATTCATCGACATTTGAACACCTTCTGGACGGAATATGTACGCAGTTCACGAGACATGGGGACAAAGACGTTGTCTCAGAGGCTACACTCGCTCTACTCCATACTCGAAAGTGTGAAGAATACGAAGAGACTGTGGACCTCAAGATCTCGGCACTCTGGGAGAATGTTATCGATTCCTTGCGCGTCTTTGACAAATCCCATGATCTCGCAAAACGAGGCGGGTTGAGCGGACCAATTCTTCTGGGTCTCTCTACGACGCTAATGAAGATTAGCAGCCTGGCCAGAGTTAAGGATTGCATCGATGTTCTGGAAGCCGAAGGCACTACTGGGGGTTCGAAGGCACCAGCTATCGAGATTTTGACCAGATCGGTTCACCGTGGTCGCTTCCAACAGGCTGACGAGGACCTCGATGATTTGGAAGACGAGGCTACTTCGTATGCGATCAAGTGCTGTCACTTCTACTTCATGTGGAAGGTCTTGTCACTTACGAGTGCCATCGAAATGCAGACTGATGTGTCGAACGAGGCAATAAGCCGCCTCGCCAATCTCAGGAAAACGTACCAAGCGAACCTGATTCACACGCTGTCTTCCAGGGCCATCAACGACGACCTGCGTCTATTTGCCACTGGCAGCCTATGCGATCTGCACATTACGTTCAGCTCCATCCGGCGCACTCTTGAGCGGTGGTCGGCCGTGGGTGCGGCGAAGAAGTATGCCGGGCTCTTGCCTCTGGTCCAAGAGATACAACCAGGGCTCATCCCTGAGCTCATTAATGTTTTTGACGGCGCTGAGCGCGCGTATGCCAAGAAGACCAAGAGGCATCTCAACGAGCCCGCCGAAGATGAGGATCCACTCGACGATGACCAGCTCTCCGATGCCGAAGACGAGGAGGAAACATCAGCAGAAGAGAAACGAGCCTCGGAGCTCCGAGCAGAGAAGGCCTTGTGCGAGCTTACGGCCAAGTACGTCGTTGCCATCCTGTCGAAGATGGTGGATCAGAACGGGCCTCATGCGGGTAAGCTCAGGAAGCGACTCCTGCGCAACTCGGTGAAGCTCGGCAACAACTTCAAAGAGACGGTTGGCTTCTTGGACGAGAAGAAAATGAGAGACATCGAGGAGGCAAAGAAGAGGAAGGCCGCCTCGAGGGCAAAGAGCAAGCAGCCGGTGGCGGCGAAACAACCCGAGAAGCCGGCCCTCAGCGCCGAAATAGTAGTTGCGGACGATGACGAGGACGACTCAGAGGGTGAGCAGCCGGAGGAGCCAGAAGAAGGCACAGAGGAGGACTTGCGAAGACGAGAGCTGCTAGAAGACCCCATCGAGGACCACGAGAGCGAGGTCGACGAGCAGCCTGCCGCTGATCATGGGGCTGATGAGGAGTCGATCCTGGGAGACTGAAGACGAAAAAACAAAAACACAGAGAGTCTCTTCTGAGCCTGGCGTTTTGGAGAGCTGGCGGGCGGGCATGGACGAACGGATTGACGGATCGACGGACCGACCGACATTCTGACTGGTATGGATAGTGGCAACAACTTTGCATGATTCTTTGGCAGCCTGGTCTGGTCTTTTGTATTTGTAATGAATCTCTTGTGGGAGGCTGGCGAGGGTCTAGAAGCTCTTGGCTCACAGGAAAAAGCGGACGCGGGCAAGCTCGAGGGGAAGGGCGGCAGTTTTTGCTTGCGATGAATGATGGTAAATACTTTTCCTTCTCTACAATGGTCATGAATGCCCCCTTGTTACATACCCTTTGAATCAATGCTATTTTTCGGAGAGCCAGCCGAGCAAACACGGGGGCGGATAATTAAGTTTACATACATCCTATCTAAAGGCGATGATGTGGTGGTATCGTAACTCCATGTTCCTACTCACAACGCCGGACAAACACAGAAACAAAATGAGACATAAACAACGCAACGTCAAGCTAATCGCTGGCGATCTTGGTCCCAAAGAGCCCAAACACCCTTTGCCACCTCTTGCCCCCGCCGGCGTTGTCCTCCTCGCCCTCTTCGGCCTCCACCTTGACACCGTACTGCTGTATACAGCACGCAAACGGTTTGTTCGAGATCTGACCGAGGCCCGGGCTGTGCCCGGCTGGATCCTCTTCCGCCTCCCCCTCGCCAGCGCCAGAGCTGGGCGGCGGCATATTCCGGCGGATCCTATCCTTCTGCTCCCTCTTGCGCGCCTCGAGGTCGACCTTGCGCTCCTGGAGGTCGCCCCAGAGCTTGAACATCTGCTCGCGCAGTATGACCAGGCGCTCCTCCCCGTCCGGGGCGCGCAGGTCCACCGCGTCGATGTCCGTGAGCAGCTGGGCCTCGGGGTTCCCGACGTGGACCCAGACGGTGGCGGGCTTCTTGTCCTTCCTGGCGAGGGCCGGCGGCTGTGCCTCCTCGAGCTTGAGGGCGAAGCGCCACTCCCAGACGCGGTTGCGGCTGCTGCGCCGGGTGTTGTTGTCGTCCGAGTCCGAGTCCGGATCGATGTCGTCTGCGCTATTGTCAGACAGGCAGTCGTTATCGGTGCGCCGCCGGCTTACGGCAAAGTCCTCGAGGCTGGCCGGGTGGAAGTCCACGACGCGGGCGTGGGTGCGGTCCTTGGCGCAGGTGAAGGGGAGCTCGAGGGATACGGGCTCGTTGTCGATGGTGGTGTGGTAGACGACTGGCTCGAGTATAGAAGAGAGAGGCCTAGGTTTAGCGTCTGGGTTCTCGCATTTGACTGTGATCGTGTATGGTCAGCTAATAAGCGGTGTACTTGCAGAGCCCGTTTCAGACACGTCGGTGGGAACGTACTCAGATCATTCAAGTCGGGGATGAGGTGCTCCTTGCTCTCCTTTGCCTCCACCTCCTCGATTGCCTTCTTTCTTTCTGCGGCGCGATTTGCTGCTCGTCTGGTCTTGGTGTTATCCTTTGGCAAAGACTCCTCGGCCTTCCTCTTGTTCCCGCCCTTGGGGTGACCCCTTCCTTTTTCGTAATCCCGCTTCCTCCTGATGGCGTCACGAAGGCGAGGATCTATTTTCTCGCTGTCGGCCTGGGGGTCTAAGATTTGTACCTTGATTTTGTCTGAGAAATTCGAATACTCTCTTTCCCCGCGAAGGAAGCCCTCGAGGTTTGTAGAATTGTGGCCGTACCCAATTTGAACTTTTTGGAGGTAAACCCAGGTGCCGATTTCGACTTGGTTCCGGATGAAGTCGGCGTGAGGCTCCCAACATGTGACCTGTATGGACCGCTTACCGAGGGGCCCGCGCCATTTGCTGTCAGTGTCTCTAGGCTCTGTCGGCTTCTTGACCTTGCTAGTGTAGCCATATGGGTCGCCGTCGCGCACGGGCATGCCATCAACCCAGTCTGGGCTGTCGTCTGTCTTGTGGAAGAAGCTTGCGTTCTCGGTCCAGTCTGAGGCCCACAGAGATACCTTGTCACCCAGATCAAATGGGCTTCGGACGACCTGCACGATGAGGTCGGCGAACATGCGGTCTTGGACGTCGGCGAGCACGCTGAAACGGTCTCTGACGTTTTTGGAGAGCTCGGCTCGGGCGGAGAAATCCTCTCGGTCAGGGATGAACTGCTTGTCTATGTTGTCATACAGCCATGTGACATACTCATGCTCTTTGTCTCCGGGCGTTCGGCTGACATGGCGGGAAGGGCTTCTGAGGGCGCGCGACGCAGACTGAGATGAGCCCGATCTGGGAATCTGTCTGGCCGCATAGACATGTATATCGGTACGATATGAGGTGAGCAGGGAGGAACCGCCCCCGAACATCTGGTGTTTAGCCATGTAGACCACGGCGACATCACCGGCCTCGACTGTGGGCATTTCCTCCTTCTTGCGGAAGACGTTGAGCTCGATACCCTCACCGTCACCTTGCGTGGACAGGTCATACAAAGTCAGAGAGCTCTTATAGTCTGAAATGGGCACAGTTAGTGAATGAAGCCCAGACACTGAGAATAAGAGAGAGATTTCTCACCCGTGCCTCTAGTCGGAATGGGCAATTTGCAGTCCTTGACAACGCCGATCACGCTCACTGTTTTACCTGGACCCTGGCTGTCGTCAAGAAGTTCGCTGATGGTAATGAAGCCCCGAGGAAGCGCTAAGACATCTTGAGCCCTCCTACGGCTTGAGGAATTGGATTGATAACGAGACATGGCGGCGTCAAGAGAAGCATCAATCTGGGCATCAATGGAAACGATTGAACAATGTGGGTGCTGTCTGGTGCCTGGAGAATTGAGAGTGGCAGCTGAAATGACACCAGGTGGATTATGCCTCAAAAAATAGTAGACTGGACACTGACATCATGTGTGCTGCCTTGTGCTGGTCTCTGATCCGTCTACCAATTTTGTGAATGGCCTCATTCAACCATTGAGACGAGACGCGTCAACGCGTCTGTACAGTCAGACGGGCTGTTAGACCATGTATCTTGCAAGGTACCTGCCGTGATGGGCGGCAACTGTTAGGCAGGGCCGGCCCACCAGATGTGGGCAGGGGCAAGTGCACGAGCCAGTGCTGCTTTGTCTGTTAAGGTGTGGGGGCGGGTACTTGCAGTACCTGCGGTCCTGGGAGACTCCTGTGTGGGAGAAGTTGGCCTGAAATGTCAGGCTCGTATGCCAGGTGGGCACAACAGCCGTGGAAGGTTCCTTTGAGAGCTGCCAAAGCTGGCGGGTGCAGGTTTCGAAATTCGCCTTCCCTGACTGACTCTTAGCGGCGAGCCCCACTGCAAGCGGCCCAAGCCTCACGACGCACATGCCCACAGGTGCCCCGGGTGCATTTAGACTCCAGTCTCCCACTTCCCCTCCACAGCCAGCAGCAGCCCGCCTGCCCGCCCAGAACCGACCCAGAAGTGAGCCCAGAGCCCAAAGCCCACGCCCAATAACCTCTCTGCCGCTTCCACCCATTCCATCTCCAAAATTCTTGCACCGCGACAACACCAAAACATCTTTCTACCCCGTCGTTGTCATCCACCAGACGGCATCAATAGGCACGTACCCACTGCAGCCCATAACTCCCCACCCACGCGTGTGCATTCTGCAGCCTCTAACCACTTGTCGTCACAGCAGAGTTTTGGTCTCGTTTCCCACCAAGCCGACAACCGCGTCGACACACGTAACCCAACCCAACCAACCAGCTACCCCGTCGTGCTCGTCTGTCCCCCGCCAGCAAAAGGTCAACACACCCACGTCACAGCACAGCGCAGCAGCACCGCAACCATGGCTGAGCGCTACATCCCCGAGCATCGAAGGACCCAGTTCAAAGCCAAGAACACCTTCAAGCCAGATGAGCTTCGCCGCCGTCGCGAGGAGCAGCAGGTCGAGATTCGAAAGGCAAAGCGTGAGGAGAACTTGGCAAAGCGACGAGGCATCGGCACTGGCGAGAACAGACCTGGTGCCTCCCTGGGCGCCGCCCCCGACAGCGAGGATGAGAACCCTCCCACAGAGTCCCAGGTAAGTCGCCAACGACCATTTCGCATGTTCCCTTCTCTCTTGCTCCTTGTGCACTCTTGCGATCATGCACCTGTCTACTGCAACACCCAAGGCTCTCACAGGTGATGATGCTGCTGGTGTGCTGTCTTCCCCGCGCTATACAGCATGGCCCCTTGCGACGCCTGCCGCCCCTCACCTCACCTCACATGAATCTATCTCCGAGCAAGACAGGCGCGCATCAGCAGTAACCCACCTTTTTGGGCCCACTACCAATGCCTGTGTCAACACCAGCATTTCACAAACCATGCATGGCTGATCATCACATTATTCCCCTTCAACCCCTCCCAAATCAAGATAGATCGTAGTGACCTGCCCTTGCCATCATGTCAATCACTACACTGCTTCTCTGGGGTCGCCAGCACGCTAACACGCAATAGTTGAGCGAGGACCTTCCTCAGATGGTGCAGGGAGTCTTCTCGGACCAGATCGATCTGCAGATCCAGGCTACCACCCGGTTCCGGAAGCTCTTGTCCAAGGAGCGCAACCCCCCGATCGAGGAGGTCATCAAGACCGGTGTCGTCAGCCGTTTCGTCGAATTCCTCCGATCGCCTCACACTCTCGTGCAATTCGAGGCTGCCTGGGCCCTCACCAATATTGCCTCGGGCAGCGCTGCACAGACCCAGGTTGTTATCGAGGCCGGCGCCGTCCCTATCTTTGTCGAGCTCCTCGCCAGCCCAGAGCCCGATGTCCGTGAGCAGGCTGTGTGGGCCCTCGGAAACATTGCTGGTGACAGCCCGCAATGCCGTGACTACGTCCTGAGCTGCGGAGCTCTGAAGCCTCTGCTGGCTCTGCTTGGTGACAGCCGCAAGCTCAGCATGCTACGCAACGCCACCTGGACCCTGAGCAACTTCTGCCGTGGCAAGACCCCTCAGCCAGACTGGAACACAGTGCGTTTGAACTTGCCATCCTGGCACCCACTCCAAACCAAGGCCATAGCTAATACACTGCCACAGATCGCACCTGCGCTTCCCGTGCTGTCCAAGCTGGTCTACTCTCTTGACGACGAGGTCTTGATCGATGCCTGCTGGGCCATCTCATACCTGTCTGATGGATCGAACGATAAGATACAGGCCGTTATTGAAGCCGGTATCCCCCGCCGTCTGGTCGAGCTGCTCATGCATGCCTCCACCTCTGTGCAGACTCCTGCGCTGCGCTCTGTCGGAAACATCGTCACCGGCGATGACGTCCAGACCCAGGTCATCATCAACTGCGGTGCTCTGCCCTGCCTGCTGTCTCTGCTGAGCTCCAACAAGGACGGCATCCGGAAGGAGGCGTGCTGGACCATCTCCAACATCACCGCCGGCAACTCGACCCAGATCCAGGCTGTCGTCGACGCTAACATCATCCCACCTCTGATTCACCTGCTGTCCAACGGTGACCTTAAGACGCGCAAGGAGGCTTGCTGGGCTATCAGCAACGCTACTAGTGGAGGTCTTCAGAAGCCCGACCAGATCCGCTATCTTGTCGCTCAGGGCTGCATCAAGCCCCTGTGCGATCTCCTCGGCTGCCCAGACAACAAGATCATCCAGGTCGCTCTGGACGGCCTGGAGAACATCCTCAAGGTCGGTGATCTGGACAAGCAGGCCGCCGGTGACGCACCTGATGCCATCAACCGCTACGCTCTGTTCATTGAGGAGTGCGGCGGCATGGAGAAGATCCACGAGTGCCAGACCAACGCCAACGAGGAGATCTACATGAAGGCCTACAACATCATTGAGAAGTACTTCTCTGACGAGGACGAGAACGCCGACGACGGCATGGCACAGGCACAGGGCCCCAACGGCACCTTCGGCTTTGGTGCCGGTGCTAATGGTGGTCAGGGCGCCGCGCCTTTCAACTTCTCCAACGCCAATGAGAATGAGTCCATGGAGATGTAGGGAATTCACCATGAACCCATGGTGGACTTGATGTACTAGCAGCCAGATACTGGCCGTCGGCGGACAGACGGAATGTCACCCTCAATGGACGACACAGCACAGGGCTTAGTTGAAAACTGCCCACCCCATTTCACATCACAAAGCGGCGTTGATTGCTTGTTTCCCCCAATCACCTAGGAGAAGACATTTCGCAGACCCCGGCACAGAGCGAGAGGGGGAGGGAAGAATGGAGGGGTTCTGGGAGAGTGGCACAGATGAAAGGAAGATAGAGGTCCTTTGGTAGCTTGAAAGCTCCAGCCTCGTGTATGTTTGGTCAGGGAGAAGCCGCCCAGCTGGGAAGCCTAGTGCCAAGAAGGGCAGGACAGGCACAGAGGGGCGTCAAGGGTCGATAATGGTAGCTTTAAAGCCCCAACCCTTTGGACACAGGTGAAGGCGTTGAGCCCGGCAAGCACATTTCTATGATGGCCTGGGATCAACGGGGAATTGGCCCGAGAGGATTATGACTCAGCAGGCACAAGACCAAGAGGATGTCCGCAGGGATTAATCAGAAGGCCAAGAGACGGGCTGCCATTGCTAGTGCATGGCAGCCTGAAGGAGTCTGAACAAAGCATTGTGTCTCGACCAAGTGGTTGGTGATACAAATGTCGATTCGTCGCACGCAGCCTTTATAAGGCATCGCAAACACAAGTAGCCCAACAGTTACTCGAAATGCGACCAACCTCACCCCAACCAGTATTTGATGTCTAAGTGAACACTATGTTGATGGTATCTGTACTAGGGGCAGCTAAACTTGGCCATACTGTCTAGTCGCCTGACTAGTAGTCCGGAGAGGTCCTCAAGTTGCTCCAAGTAAACAAATTGGCTTTAATTCGCATACATTATGTTCCCAGAGTGCCATTGTCCTATGTTTCCCTTTCTTCACACACTTCTTTCTAACCCAATTTTGCATCTCTTGGGATATCAATACAAGCAGCTTCATTACTTTGATCCAGGAATCACCCACTCTTCCAGGGATATCCGACTGTCCCAAGAATCACCACCTTAACTTGAACCACTTGAAATCACTTGAAAATGGCCCGGCAAAAGTCTCATGAGACTTGTTGTTCCTGCCACAAGACTGGGCACACGGAGAAAAATTGCTGGAACAAGACACCTGCTTTGAAACCACCAGCAACTTCCCATGATGATGGCAACTCCGCAGCAGGAGAACAAGAACAGGACTGCCCACTTTTCAAATTGCCCAATGAGCTTCTCATGGAAATTGCTGCATTCTTGTGTACACCAGATGAACTTGGGAATGTCTGCTTTGAGTCTGTCAAAGCGTTTTCTCTGGTTTCAAAACGAGCCCGGAGGGTTACCTCGGAGCGTATGCCCCTGACTGTCAGCACTTGGTCTCAGTCATTTGGGCAGCTCATGGCAAGAACAGACTTCCTGGGCCATATCAAGTAAGTCTAACCTGGCTCCTTATAACCCTTACAGCCCCCTTCAAGGACCTTTGCCTTGGGCTCTCTCGGGCACCATTGATGGAAAAGATTCTTCTTTGGCTAACATTTTCTTGCAGGCAGCTGGTGGTAAAACCTAGGCCCCGCAACACCAACACCGAGTCAATCAGAGGCTCATTGAGGACGGACAGACTTCTCAGACACATGCATGGCCTCGTTGAGCTCAACATCCATGTGGGTGTGCCTTTGATCGGCATCTTGAGCCAGGGGAAGCTTCCCACTGTGAGAACACTGAGCGTGCCAATCAGCCAGGCTGGGCCGGCGTACGAGGCGACACATATAATAAGAGCCTGCCCAAATGTTAGCTTGCTCCGTCTGAACATCACCGGCCAGTCCATTCGGACCGGAGATGGCGATGGGGCGTCTCGTCCCGAATGTCGAAGAGCATTGGAAGCAGCAGCTGCACTAGGGTCGGTCCGGGCCCTGGAGATGTTCAAGTTCGGCAGAGCCCAAGATATTCAGGAATGGGACGAATCCAGCAGTATCTTTTCCGTCGTTTATGTGGAATCACTTCCCATGAAGAGTGGCTGGGTTCCAGACGATTTGAAAGGTACGTGAAAAAGTCTCCATAAATTTGCACTGACGAACGATGATACTAATTCAAAGTTTAGCCATCAGGGAGTACTTTCCCCGTATATCCAGTCTGGCTCTTTACGGAAACGTGGGACTTAATGAAACGAGAGATAGTCATGTCAGACTCTCGGTAGGTCAAAGCCAACATGTTGTGTTTCAAAGGTGAGATTGAGGAAAGCTAACATGATCCTAGGATCTCCTTGCCCAATGCGGTGAATTTACAAATCTCAGCAGCCTCAAAATGACGACTGAAGCTGTAGACGCTTGGCAGTGGGTCGAGGATGAGGACAGTTCGCTCTTCTTCTCCATCGAGAGGCAGGCCCCCGGCCAAGACCAGGACGAGTTAATCTGGTCAGGCGCAGCCGACAAGAGTTTGGTGTACCCGGCCGTCGGCAAAGCATTCGAAGCTTGCGCAAATCTTCGAGAGTTATCTTTCGTTTGGGGTCCGAAGGGAAGAACTTGGGCCACTGTTCGCGGGGCGGGTGCGGAGGCCTTGAAGACGTGGGATTTTGTCAATTCCAAGTACGCCCTATCCGTGACAGGGACAGACTACACTAAGCACCGATGGTTTTGAAAGTCGCCACATCGGGAACGTTTGTTGATACCATTTGGCTTTCCGTCTAGAACGAGGCGGCCACTTTTGCATGATCGGAAAAAGGCCCTGCTGTACGAATAGGAACTGGGCAGTCACGCCAAAGAGCATTTTCAGTCATCAACGCATCTCGCACTCTGCTTTATTTGGAATGGATACTTCAGAAACTATAGCATGCGCTCAAGATCACGAAAAGATGAGTTCAATGAGTGAAACTCGATGCATTTGTAATCATGTTGGTGGTCACGTTTAGGGCGTGCAAGATATGGGACATATATGCAAGGACACAAGGCCGACTGGTGCCAAGCACTATGAAGTATCCAAGTAGTCTACCAGATATACTATTGTGTTACTTACTCCAATATTCCTGAAATCCCCAACAAGTCAAGCACATTGATTAGTCTCAAGCCTTGCCAAACATACAAACATACTCAACCATGACCGTCTCACAGCCAACCTCTCGCCGGGCCTTCCGCCGCACCGACGACCACACCCCGGGCACGCCCAAGGTGAAGCTGGTGACGGAGCCACTTCCCCTCCCGCTGGACCCGAGCTCGGTGCTGATCAGGGTGCACGCGGTGGCGCTCAACTACCGCGACGCCAACATCGCCAACGGCGGGAACCCGTGGCCGGTGACGAGCCACGGGGTTCCCTGCAACGACGCGGCGGGCGAGGTCGTCGCGGCGGGCGACAAGGTGCGATCCCTGAAAGTCGGCGACCGCGTGGCGCCCATCACGGACACGGAGAACCTGACGGGCCGGGAGCCGGGGCGGTCGTGGCTGGCGGCGGACGAGGACGGCGTGCTGGCGGACCACGTTGTCTTTGAGGAGTGGAAGGTGTGCAAGCTGCCCGGGTACTTGGACTGGGTCCCGGCGAGCATCATCCCCTGCGCTGGCACGACGGCGTGGGCGGCGCTGAAGGGGGTGGGGATCGGGCAGAGTGTTCTCATCCAGGGTACGTATTTCCCATGTATGCCATTATAATACAATATTCACTGATTATTCTTCGACAGGCACGGGTGGGGTGAGCATGTTCGCGCTCAAGCTCGCCCAGGCCGCGGGCATGAGGGTCGTGTTGACCTCGTCGAGCGATGAGAAGCTGGAGAGGATCAGCCGACAATTTGCGAGCCCGTCACTCACCACTGTGAACTACTCTAAGAATCCCGAGTGGCACGAGGAGGTGCTGAGGCTGACGGATGGTGTCGGGGTGGACCTCGTCGTCGAGGTCGGCGGCTCTTCGTCCCTGGTCAAGAGCATGAAGTGCACCCGGCGTGGTGGGATCGTCAGCGTGGTCGGATATCTCAGCAAGCAGGACCCTGGCCAGCTGGCAGAGCTTCTCCCAGTTATCATCGACAGGAGAGTAGTTGTGAGGTAAGTAGTTCTCAGGTTTGCGGAGCACGGAGGCTGACCCGGGCACAGGGGCATCAACGCTGGCTCCAAGCTCGACATGGACGACCTCTGTGCTGCGCTGTCAGCTACGCAGATCCGGTTTGACGACATCATCGACTCAATAAAGCCGTTTGAAGAAGCCGATGAGGCGATTGAGTATGTCTGGCAGGGGAAGCAGGTCGGCAAGGTCGTACTCCGTCTGTAGTTGTTGCCATGATCTCTTGCACATGATCCATAAATATAATCCCTGGGACATAATTTGTCACCTAGAACATGTATACTGAGAATAGATATACATTGTCACAGGAGTCTAATGTGCTTGTGTCCATCACCGTCCCCACATGCCAAGGGATGGGCGTGCACCTGATCCGACTCAGGTGTCTGCAAATATGACTCTACACTGCAACTATATCCTCAATTTGTTGATATGGCAATATATAAATATACATCTTATCAGCATATACTTACATTTTCGTCCATCCAAGTTCATGTTCTCCTAAAACGCGGTGGGATATATGCAACTTCCGCATCCCTGCGGCCCCGGACCCAGCCAAATGCAGGGCCCCTCACCTTCATCGGGCATGGTGCATCACAGCTTCCTCTCTGCTTCTTTCCCTGCGCGCACAACACTCTGGTGATACTTTGCCCACACTTAACTCGGCTCATTACAATTCTTCTTCCCTTGCGGTTCGTCTCTCCCGACTGAAGGACGCGTCATTGCCTTCAATCGCTCAGTTTTCGTCCCTGAACAAGACCGAGCCGAGATGCTGTCCCGAGCCGGCCGCTTGACCGGCGCGTGGCTGCGGCCGACACTTCGTCTCCGTGGAGATGCAGGTCACATATGCCCCGTTGTGCCTCGACTAGCCGTCTCAGCTACGTCCATCCTTCCAGTGTCGCCGCGTCTCCCGCAGTCGGGTTGCCGACATGCCTCTTCAAAGGCGAAGAAACACGCCACCCGCCAGAAGGTGAAGGACAAAGGCCGTGAAGAAGACAAATATGGCCCCGCGCCTGGCAACGAGCAGCCGACCAGTGCCGAGGAAATTGGCACGCTGGTGAAGGCGCAGCCGGCCCTCAATGGCGCCATTTCCCTCGAGTTCGACGACCTCGATGCGCCAGTCACGGTGTCACAACTATGGCTCAGAGATGCATGTCAATGCCACCTGTGCGTGAGTGAGT
This sequence comes from Diaporthe sp. P3_1W, assembly GCA_037177825.1. NCBI lineage: Eukaryota > Fungi > Ascomycota > Sordariomycetes > Diaporthales > Diaporthaceae > Diaporthe > Diaporthe sp. P3_1W. The sequence continues at coordinate 5,106,121 of JBAFXB010000004.1, read as the reverse complement.
CATCAGGCCAGAAGCGGTTCGCAACCTGCGATATACCGTCCGCCCTCACGGTCGAAAGCCTGAGGGTCCTGGAGGATGGGGGCCTCGAGGTTTCCTGGGCCAACGACTTCACACTCGACGGCAGCAAGCACGTGTCAACGTACCCGCTCCCTGTGCTACACGACACACTCTTACAACCGAAGCCCTACAGACGCACCATCCCAGCTCGTGAGATTTGGGACTCCCAGTATTTCGAGAAGGACAGTCCGTCGAGAGAGATAAGCTTCGCGTCCTGGATGGAAGACAGCTCTTGTTTTGCCGAGGCTTTCCGCAACCTGCACTACTGGGGGCTGGTCATCATCCGGGGCGTCCCTCAGACAGAGTCTGCCGTCGAACAGGTCGCCTCGAGACTCGGCCACCTGCAAGCTACTTTTTACGGGCCGACATGGGACGTTGTCTCCAAGCCACAGGCTGAGAACGTCGCATACACCAACGAGTTTCTTTGCCTCCACCAGGACCTGATGTATCTGAAGGAGCCTCCGAGGATACAGATCCTCCACTGCCTCGAGAACGGCTGCGAGGGAGGCGATTCCCTTTTCTCCGATGGACTCCGAGCCGCCCACGACCTGAGGCTTAACAACGAAGAACATTACCAGACGCTTGCAACCAGCCCCGTTGATTTTCACTACGCCAAAGGGGGCCATTATTGGCATAATTCCCATCCAACTATCAAAACCAATTCGATTCGCCTGAACAGGATAAAGGGTAGAACTCCATCGAGTGTGCGCTGGTCGCCGCCTTTCCAAGCACCATTCTGGACAGCACTCCAACATGGCAAGAAGACTTCTCCATTTGATCGCCAAGCCGGTTTTCTGGTAGAAGACTGGCAGGAAGCAGCCAAAGTATTCAGGGACAGCATAGAGGACCCCGCCAATATGGTCCAGTTCAGGCTGCAGCCTGGAGACTGTGTCGTCTTCGACAACTGGCGGGTCCTGCACGGGCGGCGCGCTTTTGACACGGGATCCGGCAGGCGCCATCTGAGGGGAACGTACGTTGAGGACCAGGCCCTCAATAGCACGTGGGTACGACTCCAACGAGAAGGCCTGATGTTCTCAGAGGGACCCAACTCTCGCAGGGAGGAAAGGAGAAGGGCCAGCCGCATCATGCGGCATGATGACGATGCTGATGTGGCCACGCCGTTCGATGGTGCAAGCAAAGCTTGAGATCGCGATACTGTGACAAGGGAACATGCCTCCGGGTCTGGCTGTTGGTGGCTTGCAGAACATGGGGTATGTGTATGTGCAGGCCGGGCCGATGATCGCATCTGGCAACAAGGGGCGTTTCCCTGTAAGTTTTAGCAGAGCTTTGTCTGTATCGTGTCCCAAGCAGGCATCAAAACCACGAGCTTTTCAAAAGAAGGATGGTTGATCATGGATCTCCAGTCTGACTTCCCTGTTTTCCGGATCTACGAGGACAGTACCTACGGGCGGATGGCCACTGGTTATAAGTAGAGGTAATTAAAGGAAGTTTGTTGAATCAAACTCCCCTCTGGCAAACACAACGAGCACAAAGTACATGCGCAGATGACCTCCAACAGTGGTGAAGAGTAATATCCGGTTGGCTGCTGTCGACAAGGTGACACCAGAAGCATCAACCCAGCCCATCACTGCACACACATCAGCGCCTGGTCCCCGAAATGCTCCTCTACACTGCCCTCCTTGACAAGCATTGACCCGATCCACGTCCTCCCGGCCTCCACCGTGGGCGCCCCGAACTTGACGACCACGCAGCCCCTCACGCTGGCCGCCGACCAGAGGACCTTCTCCCGCCTCTCCATCCCCAGCCTCTCCTCGCGCCAGACCACGTGCGGGTCCCGGGCGACCTCGTCCTCCTCGGCGAGCCGCCTGGCCTCCTCGGTCCTCCAGTCGCGCGCCCCGATGCGCGGCAGGGCCGCGAACTCGGCCACGAAGAACTCGCCCAGGGACCTGCTCAGCGGCCCGCGCAGGATGAGGGTGCCGAAGATGCCCAGCCCGTGCATCGTGGACCTGAGGTCCCCCGCCGCCGCCGAGAGGGGCGCCCTTCCGTCGAGCTTGACGGCGTCGCGGACGAGGAGTCTGCCGCTGCCGCTACTCTGCGGGGCATTCGTCGTGGTGGCAGTGGTGGTAGTGGTTGCAGCATCGCCAGAGGACCACCAGACCTCGTTGCGCCCGATCCACTTGACCAGGTCCCAGTCCTCGCCGCGGGCGCTCCGGCCCTGCGTCACCCAGTCCAGTAGGAACAGCGACGCCCCCGGGCCCCTGAGGCGGAAGATCTGCGTCTGCTCGTAGACGCTCTCGGCGAAGGGCTGGACCGGGTCCGGGAGCAGGCACAGGGCCGCGCCGTCCTCGACTGCCACGTTCAGCGTCTGGCTGGTGACGATGTCCGGGGAGGCCGACTTGAAGATCTTGGTGTGGCCCTGGGTGACGATGCTGAGGCGGGCGTCGTGCTGCACCTGGATGGCCAGGTTGACCGAGTCCCCGCCTACAAGGCCGCCGCCGTAGGAGAGGAGGAAGACGAGGACGGATCTGTCTTGTTGGTGGTTCCGGGGAGGCGAGATGAGTTTGAGGGGGTACTGGTAGGTGATGCCCTCGAGGTGCGAGTGGCCGTTGGGCAGTCGCCTAACGGTGATTGTTCCATCCCCAGGAGCAGAGGCGGAGGCAGGGAACGGCGAGTTCATGGCGGTCTTATCATGGTCATCTTGATATATCCGATTATATGAGTGTGAAAGTCGATAGAGGTGGGCGAGGGTTGAAGAGATCAAGATTAGCTAGTTGATAAGATATAAAGACCAAGGAAATAGAAGAGAGTAGAGACTTATGAGTGCCTTGAGGACATGCAGTAAGTTGAAAAGCTCTTTTGGGACGAGGGCGGTATATAAGACATGAGTGAGGTCTGATGCTCGGATGCAGATACCATAATATTAGTCAAAAGCCCATTTCGGTGCCCAGGTACCCAGTGGTCGGGCCACTAAGAGCTACCCCTGCAGCCCGGTACCTTGCTCGGCGACAGGGTCTTATCGATAACTATTTTTCGATGCTTGGTCGCCGTCCCCCACCAGACTTTCTTCCTCGTCCCAGACTCGACTGGCATCGATGACTCTTCGGCGAAACCATGAAATGACAACGACTGCCTAGGTCCATTCCCACCCGACCATTCACCATCCCAACACCAACGCCGCCGCCCAAGGAACCGACATAGCACAGCACAACGGATATGGCCCCAGAAGGCCGTGGTGCCCCACGCGGCAGGGGCCGTGGCAGAGGTGGCCGAGGCCGTGGTGGTCGCGGAGGAGCGTCTGCTGCTCCAAGCGGTGGTGCGCAGGGCTCAGAGGCCGCGAATGCACCTCCACCTGCACCTGAAGCCTCAGAAACGAAGACGTCTGCCCAGGACAACGCCGCAGATCCCCCCGCCTCCCAAGCAGCCCCAACTCCCGGCGCCAGCACAACGAGATCAGCACCAGCAGCAAGACCAGCAGCTGCGACCCGAGGAAGCGGCTCCGGGTTTGGCAAATTCCTCCCCAGAGCTGTGCGGCGGTCACAATTGGACAGAGAGGCGATCGCGCAAAAGGAGACACAGAAGCTCGAGGACAAGGCGGCGCAGGATGCGCGCATGAAACGCGCAGCGCGGGGCCGAGGTGGGAGGCGTGCTAGAGGTGGCCCCGCGGGCGGTTTCCAAGATCGTGTCATCAGGGGTGGCACTGGTGGTTTCGGGTCGATGATTGAAGCTACTAGCTCTCGTGAGTGTTACAACAGTCGCTGCTATACTGCGCAACTCAAATTTACTGACAACAATCAGGAGGAGGATCGAGCGGGTTCGGACGACTGTACGACTACGGCGGTGGAGGAGGAGGAGGAGGCGGCGGCGGCGGCTCAGGTGGCGGTGGCTGGTCCGGCGGCGTCAAATCAGAAGGAGGCAAGGGTTTCAGCGGCGAGTCGAGCCGGCCGACCGGCAGGCGCATGAACACAGATAAGATCGTCGAGTACGTTGTCATCGAGGATGAGGAGGAGCAAGTAAAGAGCAAGGAGGGCACGCCAGTACTGCTGCCCAAGGGAATGCAACGCCAAGAACCCAAAGAGCCGGACCAACCGGAGGTTGCTACTGCAGAGGAAGTCGAGGCCGCCGACAGGGGAGAGGCCGTGGTGACCGTCTCGTCAGGCGATGTCTCGGAAGACGAGGACATCTTCTTGAACGAAAATGATGTGGAAATGAAAGACGACGACCGAAAGTGGCCGGGCGCGAAACCGAACCGTCGCGTTAAGATCGAAGGCGAGGAGGTCAACGAGATCGACACTCTCACGACGAAACGGGCGATCAAGAAGGCAGAGGAGAAGGCGAAAGCGCTCAAGAAGAAGTACAAGGACCCCGAGGACCAGCTTGCCGCCGAGAATCTGGCTTTCCAGCGACGGTTGTTCGGCGTCTCGAGCGGAGAAGAAGACGACGATTCAGATGTCCAAGAGACCAAGGCCCCTCGGAAACCCGCAATCATCGACGGCAACCTCTACATGTTCCAATTCCCTCCTCTCCTACCACCACTCCACACCGTCGAGCGGACACAACAGTCACAAGGCCCCGTTAAGGACGAGCCCAGCGACGACGTGGTCATGCTCGACGCCCCAGCCCACAACTCCGACAATCCGGTCGACCTCACCGCGAATGAAGACGCCAAAGTCAAGCAAGAAGAGGGCGCCGATGACAAGGCGCCGCGGGAGCCAGAGGAGCAGCCGGAAGGATTCGTCGGCCGGCTCATCATCCGCAAGTCGGGCAAGATGCAGATCGACTACGGCGGCATGCTGTTCGACTGCGAGTCGGGCATCCCCGTCGAGTTCCTGCGCACGGCCGTCCTCACCGAGCTGGACGATGAGAAGAAGCCCGACGGCTACGCGGGCACCGCCTACGGCATGGGCCAGATCACGGGCAAGTTCGTCGCGGTGCCCAAGTGGAGCGACGAGGACGAGTGGAACGTCGGCCCGGACGAGCTTCCGCCCAACGGCATCGGCGCGGCCGAGGGAGACGGCGTGGCGGCTTAGGACGCCGACCGCGCCAATGTCCCCGTTCCGCGATTGTATGGAACGAGCTTTATGGAAAAGAAGCCGCGCACGAGGTTGACCCCCAGGGCGTCCCAGGAGAACATTCAGCCGCGCTATCCGCGCCGTCGGCGCTGACGGCGGTGGTTAGTAGTCTATAGTGGTTCTGGGTAATAAGGAGAAGACCCATTCTTTACAGTCTTGGTGGAAGGGCTGGCTAGGTTCAAAACCGAGCTGTCCAGAGGGCAATCAGGGTACAGAGGAAGACAATTTGCATCGAGCAGGCGTTCGGTTAGGCTGCACACAAGCCCAGGATATGGACAGGTGCATGGCCGGGAAGGTGTACTGTTTTGTAGAGGGCACAATGCGGCCCAAAGCCAGGGCCGGAACTGAAATTCGTCCATGAACAAATGATGACCTTTGTTGGCCAAAGTGTAATGTGAATGTTGAGGCGTGAATTGGGGACAAACAACATGAATGAGAGGCATTTCAAACCGTCGCCCTCTTCGTGCAATACGATAGCTTTACTTGTAAGTTGAGCAACAAGAGCGTCATATGTCATTTCTAGATAGATCCAAGGCATATTCCAGGGAAACGGGTGCATGTCCATCCTATCTTGATTTAACCACATCAGCTTGGGAAAGCCGGGTCTGAATCATACAAGACGGTGCTGTCAAAAGATAATGGATCATGCTGAGAGTTAGATTCAAGATATGGTCTATCTAAGGTATCAATTCGTCCGATTCGCTCACATTCCACGTCCCACATGCCATACATCTACAAATCAAAGCCCGTTCTCGGCCTTGAACTTATCCCAGCTCTCGTTGAGCGTGGAGAACACTGTCGCGGCGATCATGCGCGCCTCGACACTCGCGTCTTGTGACAGCTGTAGAAGAAAAGAAAAGAAAGTCAGCACATTTCTCTCTCGATTTAGAGCCCCGAATCAACAGGTGGGGGGGGGGGGGGCGTCCATTGCTAACTCACCTTGTCAGGATGCGTCTTGGCGATGGCCTTCATGTACACGACCTTGACGCGGTTGGCCATGACGAGCTCGTGCAGCCCGACCTTCTTCCACCCGCTGCCCTCCCACAGCACCTGGTCCAGGCTCGCCAGCAGGGCGCGCAGGTTCTCCCTCTTGCCGTCGCGCCACGCGGCTATGCGCGCGTCCACCTGGTCCGACAGCGCAAACTTCTCCGCGTCAGCAGCCTCGGCGGCCTTGTTGGACTCCTGCAGCCGGGTGACGGCCTCCGAGTCCTTGGCCGGTGCCGCGGGCCTCGGTCGTGGTGGTGCTCGGGAGGCTGCTGGCTTGGGGGCGGGCTTGGGTTTCGGTGCGAGGGCCTTTTGGCACCTCTGGCGTCCGGCGATGGCAGTGGGGCCGCCAACGCCGCTCTCGACGCAGCTCTGCCAGACCACGCCGGCATCGGCCCACCTTTCCATCTGCTCCAGGGCCTCAGCCTTGCGCGTGAGTGCCTTGCCGTACAGATCCTTCATGTCTCGCTTGTCGCCGGTTTCGTCCTGAAGCGGGATGTTCTCGCCCTCGCCCTTGCCGGGGCCGATCAGCTCAAGGGCTGCGTCGGCATCAGTGACGGCTTGTCTCGGCTCACCAGTCTTGAGGGCGGTCAAGGCGCGGTTGCACAGAATCACGATTGCCAACGGGTGAGTTTGCGGGATTGCAGAAAGAGAAGATGAGTATGATGCGTGGGCTGCCGCGTAGTCTCCCCTCTTGAAGTGTGCAGTACCATCACTGCGGTGACGCGTGGACGACTGGAGTGCTGAAGGGTCGAGAGGAGGTATTTGGCGAGCAGGCCTTGGAGTCGGTGCCTTGCGTGGAGGCTGCGAGACAGCAGCAGGTCTAGGTGAGGGCTGCTGAGACCGGGTAGGCAGATTCCGTGACGGTGCTTGTGAACTGAACAAATCCGGCTCTTCTGTGAATGGTTTGGGCTCCGTGGGCGGCTGAGGGGTTGTCTTCTTCCTTCTTGCCGGGCTGACGTAGGCCTGTGAACCTTGCTCCTCGATAGCCTGCTTGCTGAGCCGGCTCTTTGGGTCGAGGGAGGGCTGCTGATTCTGCTGCCACTTGGGGCCCGGCGCGCTCCTAGACGAGCTCGCTGACAATGCAGGTGACTGATCCCGAGACGCGTTTCGGTGAGGTTCTGGCCGAGACGGCTGGGCTGGTCTACGAGACTGTCTGTCCGGTCGTGCGCCTGAGTCGAGCATCATTGCTTCGTCGGTGACATCCACTGGTCGATCCCGCCCCCCTCTCTCCCCCGTCATTTCCTGCTGCGCAGACCTCATCCACTTGGGTTGGCTGGGATCAGCAGGGCCTTCTTGGAATTCGGCCATAGCTTTCTGGACCTTCTTTTGGCCAACACTCCAGAACTTGTTTGCGCTTTTGAGCAGATTACTACCAACTGCAGCAGCCGTCTTTGCGAGATCGGCATCAGCGGTGGTTGGAGATCGATTGTCCCGCCGACTGGGCCTCTCCTCGCTCGCCCAAGCAGGGCTCCCGTTCCGAGCGCGACTTGAAGACCTGTCATCACTGACACCGGCAGAGGCACCTCTCTGAGTCTTCTCTCTGGCCTTTTGGTGAGCATCGTTGAGCAGGAAGCTGACAGCAGCCTGCACATTTAGACCCTGGCCGCTCTCTGTCAAGCCTCTCGCAGCATCCTCGGGGGAGAACCCCATTTCCATAATCTGAGCGATTGCCTTGTCGAATGGGTCGTTCCCCTGTGGCCGTCCTTGTGGCCTTCCTTGTGGCCTTTCTTGGTGTCTCGCCGCCTCGTCGTCGCTGGAGCTCGAATCCGAGTCCTCTATGGGTTTCCCTGGCTCTGGTTCCTGTTTCGCTGGCATTTTTTGCCTTTGAGCCTCCTGCTTCCTGCGCACTTCGTCGACCGGCCTGCCTAGGTCCCCAAGCAAATCATCAAGTTCATCGTCATTTCCCCCCGTGGCGGGAGCAGGGGCGGGAGCACCAGACGCCGCCGGCGCAGGCTTGGCTTGGAGCTGGTTCAGCCCGAACGGATCGTCGTCGTCAATAGCAATGTTACCATTGTTGCCGTTGGATGTCGGCGCGGGTTTGCTCCAGGCACTCGGACTGCTTAGATCCAGAGCCGGCGTTGATTTGCCCGATGCAGGAGGGGGGTAGTGGCTGGCGTTATCGACTTTCGTATCCTTGTTGAACGCAGCGAAGAGATCGTCGTCGGATCCTGGCGGCGCCTTCTGCGCGGAAGCGTTGAGCCCGGGCGCGTGCAAAGCTGGTGACGCCGTTCGCGATGCGGCCCCTGACGACGACCCCTGGCCCAGGGCGTCCCAGAACTGGCCGTCGCCGTAAGCAGAGCTCTGCTGCTGCTTCCTCTCCTGTAGCTTTTTCAACTTCTCAGCCTCGAGTTGCTTCTGGCGCTCGGCCAGGCTCATTTTTGCGGTGCTCTTGGCGGAGCTCGTGGCCATGAGGTTACTGAAGGCATCGTGGGCGGGCTTTGTCGCGGCTGAGGCGGGGGCTTTGGAGCCAGCGGCGGAAAGCTGGCCAGACGCGTGTGAGGACAGAGGAGTATTTCGGCCGGAGTTGACGGGAGACGGGGTTGGCTGGAGGGAGGGGAAGGAGGCGAATGCGCTCGACGAGTTCATGGGTGGCTTCTTCTGGTTCGAGGTGGACGAGGTCGAGGTGGACCAGTCCATGCCGGCTAGATCGTCCATCTTGGGTGGTCGTGGATGGCCGAGGAGGGAATTCTAGGGGATTTTGTTGATTCTGTAACCTCTGAACATGTCATATATCGCGGGAGGTGAGCTGTGATGCACACATGAATGAGTGGCACGCGGATATCTGGGGTTGACGTGGTGGTTTTAGGACGCATCAGAACGACCAATTACTGTACTGTGTGTCGTGCGTACGGCACGGCGGGCCACGTTCAGAGGTCTAGCTCCCCTGAATGTGGGAGTGTGGCTCGTGCTGCATTACATAACGGGCGCAGTACGGTGGGTACCCGGGTACCTGATTGCGGTCGTACAGACACTACATATACGAGCCAAGTCTGTCATTGAGAAAAAGATCTCAGAGTAACACCACATGGACATTGCCGATGCCGATGGCCAATAATGTTAGACTTCGGGGTGGCTGTTTTCTCTGCTCGTGGTCAGCACGAGATTTGATGAGTCGTGGCGCTCTCAGAGCAGGCAATAGTACGATCCCGTGTGGCAGGGCGCTCGCAGGCGCAAGTAGTTCCACATGAACGGACGGACTCTCCATGGCAAATATTTGTTGGACAGACGGACACAATTGTTTTCCACATTCGCACCGAGACGACAATTGTGAGTTATCCTTCTGCTGGCTGCTTATACTGTGGCTACCGGGAAATGATACATGTGCAGTCCCCAGTGCCAATCTCAGCGTCCCTGGTGGACCAACAGCTACCTCTCACTGACAAAGGGCTAAAGCACTAAGCAGTGAGCAGACTACGATGAGAGACTACAAATTTAGGTGTGCAAGCTATCGACAGTTTGGACTAGACCAGCTAGATACCTAGGTACCCGGGTCAACTGTCACATTCAACGAGTTCCATCAGCCCATTCTCAGGGACCGTCGGGCCCCACTCCTGATTGATCCCGCCATTCCATGCTGGATGAGATGATCCACCTGGGCATGTCAGCCCTGTAGCCCATCCCCCCCTGTTCAGCTGTCTTGACGGCCCCAACTGGCCCAAGATGTTTCCAAGGTTTCCTTTCAGTGGGGTTTCGGGCCTCAGGCCCTCTGTTTGCAGCCCTCAAGCTGCAAGGTTGTGGCCCTGGAAGCTCTGGGGTACCCGCCCCCTGCCGACCCAGCAAAGAGGCCTAATTTAAGAAGGTTACGGGACATGCAGTCACAACATCCTGCGTCACAGTTGGGAGCCTTACTCCTGCTCCCGCTCCACGCTCCAACCCTCGCTCTCGCCCGACGGCTCACGACACCAACCAGACGATCAACGCCACTGCGCAACGGGACCACATAAAGGAGTCTTCGATCTTCCCAAGCAGATGGCCTACTGATTCCTCCCATCACCCTATCCCACACCCCTTCTTCTCCCCCACCTCTCTCAACTCCACCGCCCAATCTGCTTGGTCTCGTGCCCTACAAGCGAGCAGAACGTCCTGCGCACACGACAAGAATACGATGTGTCGCTTTCTGGTATGCACCTCTCTCCCGGGCTGCTGCGCTGCACAACCGCCATGAATTCTGCCGGCCCAAGCTGACAGGCCACTCCGTCAACTCAATAGGTCTACAAGGGAAGTGACGAGATCCTCCTCTCCAAGCTTATCCTCGAGCCGTGCCACTCCATCCTCAGACAAAGCTTCGACTCTCGCCTTCGACTAGTATGTCCCCCAAGAGCCTTGCCTTGTCTTACCTGGCGAGCCGACCTCGCTTCCCGACTTGCTTCTTTGTTTCCCGTCACTAAGCACGCCATCCCGCCCGGCCGCTCTCCTAACCCTCCCTTCACCGTCTTCAACCACTCCTCTCGGCCGCGCGCGTCACATTGGCTCACATCTTTGACGTAGGACACGAGGCGCGGAGCAAACAATGCCGATGGCTTCGGCATAGGCTACTACACCAGCCCCAAGCTGGGCGCCGAGCCCTGCATCTTCACCTCGACTACACCCGCCTGGAACGACCCCAACCTGCAGCGAATCGCCTCCAAAACCGCATCAAACCTCATCTTCGCGCATGTGCGAGCCACCACCGAGGGCTCCACCTCCCCAGACAACTGCCACCCCTTCGAAAATGGCAGCCTCATGTGGATGCACAACGGTGGACTCGGCGGCTGGAAGCACATCAAGCGCAGGCTGGCTGAACGTCTCGCCGACAAATGGTACCTAGGAGTCAGGGGGGGTACAGACAGCGAATGGGCCTTCGCCCTGTTCCTCGACACCCTCGAGCGCATGGGTGTCGACCCCAGCTCTTCTCCGAAGAAGGGCTTCGGTCCCATGGTGTTGAGGAAAGCCATGCTGAAGACCATCGCGCAGATCAACGACCTGATCGACCAGATACCCGAGAGCACCCTGCACAGCGAGAACATCGACACGCGAAGCTTGCTCAACTTCTGCGTGTCCGACGGGCACAGTATCATCTGCACCAGATACATCAACAGCTCCACCGACGAGGCAGCTAGTCTGTACTATTCCTCGGGCACCCAGTGGGAGACGAGACAGCATGATGACAACGAAAATTACCAAATGAAGAGACGCGATAAAGGCGCCGATGTGGTTCTCGTCTCTAGCGAGCCTCTGACGTTTGAGAGAGGTCAGCCAAACCCCGTCCGCAAGTCGACGGTAGAAAGTCATTCGCTGACCGTGCTGCAGAAAACTGGATCAACGTTCCCACCAACTCCATTTTGACCATCCATGACCAGACCGCTTTCGTCCAGCCGATAATAGACCAATTCCATCATAAAGACCCCTGGCATCGCCGATCGGCCGGCTTCGTACAAAGCAAAGGCCTCGCCGCGAACGAAAAGACCCCCACGCCTCTCTCCATGCCCAACCCGGCGGTGGCCGCCCCCGAGGGCAACTTACAGGCGGAGATGTTTCACAAAAGGGCCAACCTGGGACCAACAATACCGTTCAGCCTGATGAGGTCTATCACCCCTCAGATCTCGAGGACAACGACTTCCGAAGCACCCAGCAGCTTTGTCGCCGCATCGCCTCGGCCTTCTTTGTCAACCGTGGATACTAGCAAAAGCACAGATTTCAGAACAGTGACTGGGCCACCAGTTAGCAGACAGGCATCTGCCTCGAATCCACCGGCGCTGGGAAACATCAAGAAGAAGAGGATGTCGCTCAGCAACCTTGACCAGCTGCAAGGCCCGTCTCCGTCGTCGGAGACAGAGCCACCGACCCCGATGAGTCCGGTAGACAGGACATCCTATGGGGACCCAAATAAGATTGCGCAATACTTTCCAGAACTTACCCTTTCGCCCTGAGGACCGGACAGTGGCTTCCGAGATCAGGTGTCCTGATTCTTTTTCTTCTTCCCCAAGGGTTAAATCCAAGATTAGACTGGTCGGTTCAAATTTGAGACGAGACTCGCGAGGTCGTTCCTTTTCGGATCAAGTAAGGCGCTCAGGAGTATTTAAGCATTATGGGGGAGGCAATGTTTGAGGTTGTATTTAGGCTTGCATCATTGCACTTAGACGGTAGTCCAGTACTGCAGATTTATAGAGGATTGCTTTCAATGTTGAACTAGGCAGGTACATATTCTCCCATTCTCACTCACATTTACCAAGACCTGTCGTTCTACTCAATTCGTGCAACGCCCCCTGTGTCAGAAGGATTCCTGTGCTCAAATTTACGAAAGAAAGTGACGGGAATGAAAAGGGGGAATCTTATGAAAGGAATCGCCAGAATAAACAAGAATACATATAAGCGTGTAGCGTGCATGGCTTGGTGTGGCATGCCAATCGGGCCGTGAGTCGGAACTTCGGGAGTCGGGAGACGTCAAGATAAGCGGATCTAAGCGGAGGTCCGGCCCGGCGCTAGCCTCCGATGAGCGCCGGCCCCAAATCCCCAGCTGCCGTCCTCTCTCGAATGCCTGCCTTGTGCGCCTCGAAACCTATCATCTTTATCAGGGAACTCGAAGCAGCTGCCACTTGGCCTTTGGGGCTCATCCTTTCAGAAGGGATAATTGGCAGTTGGACTGTATCAACGACAAATAACCAATCCGTGAGCACCATTCTGACTCAACAGCCACTTCTCACCGTCTAGTACTCACACTCGGGCAGGACGTGCTGTGCGCCACAACGCCACTCAGCCAGCCATGACGGAGTCTCTGAAGAGAACAGAATACTACTACGGCGAAGACAACGTCCTGCAAAATGTCGCCGTCTGGGAGTTCCCGGAAGACAAGGTCACAGAACCGGCCCCGGGGACAACCAAGTACTGGCTCGTGTGAGTCAGCTCCCTCCTCGATGAACCCCCCGGCCTTGCACGAGCCACTCCAAAAGCGGAAAGACTTACACAACAACCGCCCAAAAATAAAGATTCATCCACGGCGGCGCCTGGCGCGACCCGAGGAGCACCTTCAGCGAGGCTGAGCCGACCATCAGCGCGTTGCTAGACCCCTCCTCGCAGTGGCACATGGCCGACACGCCCTCCCGCGTCGCCGGCTTCGCCTCCCTCAACTACCGCCTCTCGCCGCACCCGTCCTTCGCCCAGGACGCCGCCACGACGCCCTCGTTCGCGGCACGCGTCGCCCGCCACCCGGACCACCTGGATGACGTGGTGTCCGGGCTGCGCTTCCTGCAGCGGCGGCTCGGCTTCGGCAGCGACTACGTGCTGTTCGGGCACTCAGCCGGCGCCACCCTGGCGTACCAGGCCCTTCTGGGACCGGCTTGCCGGAACGCGGGGCTCGACGTCGCGCTCCCGGCCGCGGTGGTGGGGTTCGAGGGCATCTACGACCTGGTCGGGCTCGACGGGCGCATGGGCGGCGGGTACGCGGGCTTCATCGAGGCGGCGTTCGGGACGGACCGGGCCGCCTGGCGGGACGCGAGCCCGGCGACGGCCGCGGGGAGCTTCGGGGATTGGGCGGGGCAGGGTGGTCCTCGGCTGGCCGTGCTGGCGCACTCGGCTGATGACGAGCTGGTGGACATGCCTGAGGTCGAAACCATGGAGCGGAGGCTGAAGGGGGATGGTGTGCGGGATGTTCTCGTGTTTCGGGACTTGAAGGGGGGCCACTTCGATGTGTTGAACGATGGAAGCTTCGCGAGGGTGCTGGTCAAGACTCTCGAGGAGCTGGGAAGCCTGAAAGCGTAGAGGAGGGTGTTATGAAGAGCCTGGACATGCGGTTTTCCGAGGCACTTATTTAGCTGAATGGGATAAGCTGTTGTGACGCATGGTCTGGTGGGTTTGGACCATCAGCAGTGCATTCCACCCACTAGACACCTTCCCGATCACTGTATAAATACCATGAAACGAATTCCTTGCAATGGGAGCCTCGCATGATGCAATACTTTGACTAATGGCCTGCCTTTATATTTATGACCATTTGATCATCGCAATGCCACAAATCTTGGCCAAGATTCATAGGTTTCTACCTCAAAGACAAAATCCTCTAGACTTTTCAAACCTCCGTCTCTTGAATGGATCGACCTTGTGTAATTGATCAAGGTTATACAAACCCATCTCTCTACGCCATGACCGATACTCCTCCCCGTAACTAGTGTACCGGGCCCGGGTGCTCATATGTAAGGCTCTCTGCTCGTGTTCAATGAGTTGTATAGAATCACCCTCGTTCGTGGATGCTATTTCAATCTAGGGAATTTGAAGGCTGTAAGTGTTTTTGAAAGAAGGCACAGCCTATAAAAGTGCAAGTGAAGGTACATCAGTCATAAATGCGTTGCTCACAACTCTACTGCTTGGTCTTTCTCGTATATGCACGCCTGAGCTAAGAAGGTTGAGAAAAGCGAGCAATCACGGAGCGGACGAGACGAAATGAAATGCTTATGGATAAACAAGAGCCCAGGGACGTCAAGGTCGGACCAGTTCGAGTGCCCGTCACACCTTCCAAAACCTCGAGTTACTCCAGACGGCTGCTGCCCACCAGCCAACACCGAAGCCCAGGGAAGGCGTCACGTATATGGGTAGAATAAGAGACCAGGCAGTGTGAGACAAGCGCCGGACATCTCCGAGACGTAACAACGTTCAAATACACAGTCCATCCATACCAGCCTCGCCCGTGTCCTTGGCAGCCAGGACTAGAAGCATCTGCTCAGCGCATGAGATGATGGAGTTGGAAGGAGACCTGACTACACTTGATCGACTGATCGGAATACGGGGACTCTGGACCCCTGTGTAGCATCGAGTACGGGGCACATATCCAATGCTGAGCGATGATGCGAGGCTGCGACGTCGGGGGAGGAGTGGCCGACCGGTGTCACCGCATGCGCCCCGTTGGACAAGATTTTGCACGCGCCCATGGGGCGTCTCGGCCGCGGGGTGGGATGGGACGGTCGAGACCGCGCCCACGATGAGTCGCGAGGGAAAAAGCAGCCCTATGGTACAAGACCTAGGTATGTGTTTAGAGAGTCCTCGCCCGAATGCAGGCCACAGTTGAGCCCTTATGATCTACCGGCGCCGTCCAAAGAAACAGGGAGGAGAGAGAAACATGGATGCGAGATCGAATACATACATTAGTCTACATCGATACAACATACCAGGGTTACATTATTCCACACACTGCATTGCCGGGCCGCTGATGTACTTCGCATGACATGTGGGGTAAAACAGGAACCCCCCCCCAAGCTGCCCCCCTCCCTCCAACCAACGTCTGTCCCCTTCCCGCCAAGCCGCAACAAGGCACGCCCCAGCCTTTCCCCAAAACATAAACCGAGCCATTTTAAACTTTGTGGTCTAGCCCAGAAGGGGACCACAGGCAGGGATCGTAATTGGTCTTGGCGCGCGCCTCCCTCCCCCACTTCCACCCCACCATGCGCTCTTTCCCTCTTTCTTTTTTGCTTTGCGTCGCCTGCGGCAGGTGCCGTCGATTCCCGCGTCAGGGATGGTAATTTGCTGCTATTAATGGAGCCCTTGGAGGGGGGGGGGGTTGTTAGTCATCCGTCGGGCTCATTCTACACAGTAGGTGTGCACGCAGGCAAGAGGGCAACGCGCCCACCGTTGGTGCGCGGGGATCTGCACAACACATTGACATAATGTATGTGCATATACGTATGCAACGGCTCGGCTCTTTCTTTGGCTCATTAGAGGTCAGGCCATATGGCCAGGGATTGCATCGCATCCAGTCGTTACTCTCATTTTGCCCATCGCTCAATAGTGCAAGGTGGTATGATCAATCCTACCGAAGACACAAGAGAACCCAAAACCAATCTTCCGCCCCGGGTTCTGATCCTTCATTAACTTACCTCATACCACAGAGATCCCGGGGGGCGAGTAGGGATCTGAGAGCCCAGAGGCCGACAGGGGGCTGATGCAAAACGCTTGGAAACAGCCGGGGGTGGGGGTCTGCGACAAACGGCATGTCAACGTCGCAGACAGACGAGGATCGCATGCTCTTGCGGCGGTGAGGGCAACTTGCGCAATGCGCCCGAGACCAACCACCCAGCGAGACATTCGAGCCAGCGCCTACTGGCCTACCTAGGTAGGTAGCTAAGTCAAGCGCAATCAATCATTATCACGCGACAAGTAGCCACTATGATTTGAAGTGTGATTCGTATTTGCTCCAGCTAGAGTGCTCGACCTCCCTGGGGGTAAGCTCACAGTTTGTTGATGTTGTAGTTTGTGGTTTCAATTCGCCGACATATTGCGCGCCGTCAGTCCAGAAAAGGAGATGGAAAGCCAGAAAACAAAAACAAAAAAAGGACAAATAAGCCAGTTTGATACAACAATGCCCGCCGCCCATAACAAGGAAATGTTTGCAAGGAAAATGGGAACCCCAAGGGACATGTTCCCGACTCTGATCAAGGTTGATCGATTTCATCGCAGAGCGCTGAAAGCAGTTTTTCTCTCCGTTCCGACAAGGCCAGCAGCAGCCAGCCAGCAGCAGCCAGAGGCCAGAGGCCAGCAAGGGCAGGCTCTGTCGCTTGACCGCCACCCACTGGACTGCCAACACACCGCCCATGGCCCGAGCATTGCCATCATGGCGCTCGCTTCTCCACTTCAATTTTGGCAGATCCACTTTCCCGAACCCCTGGAACATCTTCATCCTCGAATCTCCAGCTGCGCCCCGGACGGCCCGGGTCCAGCCAAAAGCTTCTGGAAGCCTCGCCTATTTTGGTCAGGAAAAGATGACTGTGTGGTAGCAGCATTGTGTAAAAGCCAGCCCCCACCCCCACACACTGACCGAGCCCGACCCAAGACAGGAAAAGGAAAATAAAGGAAAAGAGGACAAATGCACGCACGCCATATCGACAAGACAGGAACCCTCGATGGAAACACATTGCCAACAACGCCTGGATCCCGCCGGGTATAGTAAAGGAGTGTGACGACGGCAGCTGTTGAAGCCGATTCGCTGAGCGCTGTATGCTTAGGAGGTCTCCAGCCGTGAGGCCCGAGAAAATAGACACGATAGATCCGTACAAGCACTTTTCAGTCCCATCCCGTGAACTGTGTGCTCCCCTGCCTCCTGCCGTCCGTCGACATAACTGCGTGCGCGGCCAGGAGGTGTTGTCGTGAGTCACGCCGTGAGAGCGGAGCTATGTATCGCTGCGTTTTTCGTAGTCGCCCAAGATATATGGGGGAAAAGGTGAGGGTCCAGAAGAGTTAAGCAGTCGGGTGGTACTATGTAGGAGGATAGCAGACGCCAGTAGCCTGGCTACCTCTTTCGTTTCTTATTTTTGTCCGCGGAGCTAGCGGCAGTCATTGCAACCATGGCCGTGGCAATTGGCGCGGCAGGGAGCAAGGGATTAGCAGGCGCCGGCATCTCCTCCTTGCCGCCGACGACGGGCACGCCCATGTGTCGACCGTAGCGACCCTTCCGGCCGTTGCCCTCGTCTTCGCTGATGCACAACTCGGCGGGAATCCCAGCATCGCGGCATCTGCCGCAAGGGCGCTGTCTGTCGCACCCCTTCTTGCTCTTCCGACACCGCTGGCATCGTGGCTTCGTAGAGAGGTCGGGGTGGTCCTCGTCACCCTGCACACTGCTGGCAGCACCTGCGTTGGACACGATGGACGGCTTGCGGGATGCCGGTAGAGAGGTAGGAGACATCGGGCCGTTGGGGATGATGCTTCCAGACTTCTTGGCCTTGACCCCCGTAGCAGGCTTGGTGGGCTTGCTTGCCTTTGCGGTCTTGGGCTTCACATTGGTGGATTGAGACCGAGGCTTTTGGCCGTTGGGTAACTTTGGCGCCTTCAGCTTGGGAGCACTCATTGTGCCCTCTCCGCCGTCAGAATAGACATCCTCGTCTTCGCTCGGCTCGAATTCGGCGTTGGCAGGGCTAAAATGGGTTTCGGTGGTGGGATATATCTTCTTGCTGGCACCAACCACATCGAGTTTTTGCTTCCGCACGGGCTGTTTCTCGCCGTCGCTCTCGCTGTCACCATCGCTAGTGGCGCCAGTCGAGGAAGCTGCGTCCGCGTTGCGGCTAAAGGTATCGTCAAGTGTAGAGGCCGAAGTACGACCATGGGAGATGTTGGATATATCGCCGAGGCGCATCAATTGGATGGCCACGTCCTTGTCCTCTTCCGACATGCAACTGCCGACAGTGGGGTCTGGCGTCGGCAAGATGCCCATGTTCGGGCCGATGCCCAAGGCATTAGAGTAGCCAATTGTGCTCCTAGCACGGCGAGTATCGGTGACAGGAGTGGCATACATGCCAACACCATTGTAGCCGGGGGTATAACTCTGCGGCGACTGTAACAGCCGAGGGTTGGTAAAGGGATTCTGACCAGGCTGTACGAAGGGAAGGGTCGCACGGTTGTGCTCAATGCGGCGAGCTGGGGAGACTGAAGGGTTGGATAGGGCAGCAGGCATCTGAGGAGGTGCGAAAAGGGGCAGCTCCTGTGGTTGCTGCTGTTAGCGACCAGCTCCGAGCAAGCTTCGACAGCATCGAAGACGCAAGCGATGGACTTACAGAGCTCTCAAACTTTGCTCGCTTGCGACGGCCGCCTTCGACAATGTTGTCGAGGCTGATCTCAGTGCTGCCGATCTGCTCCTTGGACTTGCCCGAGGAGGAGCCCGGGGCATTGTCGCCGCTGCTGTAGCCATTCATGCTATCGCTGTGTGCGTCGTTGTGTGTCTGCGACCCGGGGCCCCGGCTCCTGTTGGAACGGGGACGGGCATGCCTACCATTCGTACTGGTAGAAGCACTTCGTCGCTCGTGGACGTTGGTCGGCGAGACGCTGCGCCGCCTGGAGGACCTGGAGCCAGGCCGTGACACATGCTGTGGCTGCTGCAGCGGTCCTTGAACGGCGAGTCCATCTTGGGTGTAGAAAGACTGGGCGCCTGGCTGGCTCGGCTGGGCGGCGTGTGGGCCAGGAGTGGGAGGACCATCGCGAACTCGCACATACACAACCGAGTTGTGGCGGAAGTTCTCATACC
Organism: Diaporthe sp. P3_1W; assembly: GCA_037177825.1. Taxonomy (NCBI): domain Eukaryota; kingdom Fungi; phylum Ascomycota; class Sordariomycetes; order Diaporthales; family Diaporthaceae; genus Diaporthe; species Diaporthe sp. P3_1W. The sequence goes on along the minus strand of JBAFXB010000004.1, from coordinate 5,087,071 downwards.
TTCCAATGATGGTGTTGCCATGCTCATCCTCGAAGCTAACGCCGGGACAACTTGTGGCGCTCGGATACAGACCATAAAAGTTCTTGACGGTGGTGATGATGGACTCAGTTGTGTCGTGAGGGTAGATCTGTACCCTCATAGGTAATCGCGCCCGGTACTGGGTCGAGTCGGTAACCAACTCGAACTTGACCGACCGGGGGACGGCGGGCGTGTGGTACTGGGGCTGTGTGAACTCCATGACCCTGTCCTCACGGCTCATTGAGGCGAGAATATGGGCTTCAGTGGGGGTAGGAGGGGAATGGTGTTGGATGGGATATGTTGTAGCCAGCGAGCTGACTTGTGCCCTTGGGGAGATGTCCGACACGGGAGATTGGGACGACATCAGACTCGGTGGTGCCATTCCTAGCGAAATGACTACCCTTCGAGAATGACTGTTCCAAAAGACGGGATTGCCTGTCTTTGGTCCCTCCTCTTGGTTTCCTCTGGACGGATGTACGTATGTTCTGTTTTCCTGAGCCTGTGTGGATGCAGTCTGTGTGCCCACAGTCTGTCCAAGGTGCTGGGGCGGTCAACCCGCGGTTCTCGGCGTTGAAGGGGGGAGGCGACCGGGTCGGAAGATGGGAGCAGGATGGGAGTGTCGTGCGTCGTCGAATCTAGAAAATCAGGGAGCAATTAGCTCTGGATATCGAATGCGAGCAACACAATGCAATAGATGTCAGGCGTTGCCCTCTGTGGCGGGCGAACGCAGCTCCCGGATTGCCCAGGAGCGGTCGCTGGGAGCCAGAGGGGCGACCGAGCTGGCATTCAGAGTCTTGCGAGCGGAGGGCAGGGAAAGGAACAAATAATTGTCGGAATCCTCGATCGCATGGACCAAGAGAGCGGATTTCACTTACCAGTCGAGGATGGGGAGGCTGTTGCTGGGCCTGAAAGACCTTTGAAACTCGGGACTCGTCTGTTCCCTCTGAGGCGGAGGCGGCAGTCTGCGACGAGATGGCATCAGACCCGTTCGATCTTGGGATGGGGAGAAATGAGCAAGTAGGGAACGGCTGAGGATGCTTCCAATGCCTCAAGTGATGGGTTGGAATGGCTTACCAGGCGATTCTGGCGTTGTTTGATGGGTGCGGGTGAAGAGTCCGGAGGGTTAGGAGGGAAAGAGGAGAAGTTCGCAGCGAAGAGGATGGATGGGTTTGTCGAGACGGCCTCATAGGCGAATAGCGCAGGAGCCCGCTTGCCCGCTGCGGGTCACCTCACAAGCCTGACACTGACACTTCACTCAACGTTAACATAACACACGCACACACGCACACACACACACACAAGACAACACAACACAGTACAGCACCGCCTTTTTCTTTCTTAGCCTTGCAATCGCAGCCCAGGTGCGACCCGGTTTCCGTCGTCTGCCTGGGTAAAAGCTCAGGTCTGTTGCTGCCGCCCAGATTGGCGCATTTCCCGGCGACTACGTCTCTGTCTCTTTTCTCTCTCAACTTGTTACGTACAGTACAGCGCTCTGCCGCTAAAACCTGCTCGACCCGTCCAGGAAACGAGGTCATCCTACGTCTTGTGCGTCGCAAAGCACCCGGGTCTCTTATCCGTGGGTAGAATACACTCAGTCTCTCCGCTTCTTTTATGCGCTTCCCATGTCACGTCTCGATTCGAGGCCCAGGTAGATAGATAGGTTTAGGCTGCTCCCCCAGAGCAAGTCAGAGGGTTGTTTACCCCGAATCTCGAGTGAAACATACGAGCGCAAACCTTCTTCCCCTCGTCCCGGCAGCCGTCTACTGTATCTGCGGTAGACTAGACTACGACTTCCTCCTCGGTCTGCCTCCTGCGAACCACATCTGCGCCGTGAATCGCTGTGCGCCCGACACGCCAAGCTGCAATGGCAGACTATGCTTGATCTTGTCGCAGCGGCACAATGTTAACATCCAAATAAGCGTTCCAGCGCATTTCCTACCGAGGAATAGGCAAACGGGCCAGGGACAGGCCCGACCCTGTCCGGCAGTACCTACGACTAGGTACGGGCCCTTTTCAGTTGTGCCTATCATCAACCACTCGAGATTGGGTGGAGTTGTGGCAACCTTGACCAAGGCATTCCAGGTCGCGCAAATTGGGGTCTGTCTCGCTCGATCCTGAGTTCACCCCCGGCCGATCGGCAGGCCGCCTCTCTTTGCAGGAGACAGGACTGGAGGCAGTGAGCCGGTGGGAAGCCAACCCGCACATCTATCTGTAACCTGCCGGGAGCCAGAGAGGTGCGCACACAGGCGTAGCGTAGGCACACCTGCCACTGTTTTCGAGATGATGGGAAACAAACGATCACCTGCGCATCTTGACTGGCAGGAGGACCTCACGAACACCATCCATCCATGCAAGCTGCGGGCTGGAACGGCTTGGGTGCCCGTTCTCAGACCCCCCTCTCCCGAGGGTCTAGATCGAGTATTACTTCAAGGAGTACCTGACTTTGGAAGGTTTGAGGGCCCTTGGACATGCACATCATCTCCGACTCGAGGCCCAGTCGAGCCTCCGCTTCCAAGGCTTGTGATTGCGAGTTATTGTTGGGAATAGCAAGGTGATCCAGGGCAGACAGTGAGTGAGGGAGTAAGTCAGTACTGTAGGAAGTGAGGGCTCTGGCCATGTCCACAGGGTATCGCAGACGTCTTTGCCAAACCGCACACACAGCGTGCTTTTCTGCTGCCCACGTTCACACCGGTGCCACGCACGCTTGGCCGTCCTGCGTGCCGCTCGTTCCCTGGCACTCAGTCCACTGTGCGGCCCAAACCAAAGCCTGGGCCCGATTTCAACGAGCTGAAGAAGGATGGGGGGATGGGCTGGCGGCGAAACTCCCCACAGCCGGGATGTCGCTGTTGCGTTGGTGCGCAAGCTTAACTTGTCAAACCTTGCCGGCCTGGGTGACGGACAGCTGGTCAAGGGGGGTCGCACCCAATCCGCCCAAGGCCCGGGGGACGAGCCAGGCGCATCGCTGGCTTGCTCCTACACAGTAGACTAGCAGGAGAGGGAAAAGGCGCCCTCAGCTATTGCGCTCCCGTCGTTGTGCCATACACAGTAATTCCAGTGGTCAGGCCAGGCAGGTTCTCAACACTAGGCGAGCATGATGCAATGCGCAAGGCGGGCGCGCGAACGAACGCTGGCATCTGTTCGTTGCCCGCTTGCGAGGCGGAGTGGATCGCGAACCCCACTCATCCAATTGGCGCCTGCGGACCACCAGAGGCCGGTCGCCTGCCAGTCGGTTGTGAGACAGGGGCTCTTTTGGCTGGTCGGATGCATCCTAAAAACAAACAGAGCATTCGCCAGTGCCGCCGGGGATTAAAGATTGAAGAAGGATGGCGATCTGATAGGAAGGCACCCAAAAGATACGGGCGCAATTTACTCTTGGTAATGGCGCCCTAGAAATAGCCTATGAGTGAGTGAGTGGATGAGCCGACCGGACTGGCCTGCTTGCCTGCTTAGAAGCCAGTCTTGGGCTGCCCCAAGCTCCCGCAATCTTTTGTCGCGCGGCCCGGCCATCCATCCATCGTTCTGGGGCCACCAGGACCTGTCAGTCAAGTCAGACACATCGGTCGATGGATCGCACACAGTCACATCATGTGGGCAAATGGCAGGCCAAGCGCGAGGCGCACGGCACGGCAAGCACAGCATGTAACGGAAGGGCAGATTGTGCGCGAACCGGATCGGGCCAAGAGTGCGTGGTCAGGTACCCGTGGGATAATACTGCCTCTTAATGACTCCGGGGCTGACTGGAGGCAATGCAATCTGAGCGCCGCGATCGCCGAGAGGCATTTACTCATTTAGTAGCTGGTGCTCTATGGATGCGCCGGTCGGGTTTCAGGTGCCAGACTTGGGGAATCAGACCATTCAACTCGTCGCGCGACCGCTGGGAAAACCACTTTGCGAAAGCATACAATCCCAGAGGGATAGAGGCGGAGGGAGAAAGAAGGAAAGAGGGAGCAACCATACACCCTCTACTATTCTTGGTGGGTGTGTGCGACTGTTGATGGCGCAAGGTCAAGCTTCCGAGTGAGTGGTGCGGGCGTGGTCTTGTGATTCGTTGAATCAGAGTTCGTCGTCTCATGTCGCTCCATGATGCGAACCTGACCTCGGACAGCCGGTGAGACGTATTCTCGCCAGAGCGACTGACGGGCCTCGATGTGCGCATGAACGAGAGGGCGGAGGGTCTCAGGCAGGTAGTATTGAGCTGAGGGGCGGTTCTCCCGTCATTGGAACAGCCTTGGCTATGGGGAGTCGGGATTGGGGGATCGCCTTTCGCACCTTGATGTCCGGGTAGTGGGAATCCGTCATTGAGGAGACAGACCGAGAGTTTGACCAAGCAAGCTGCCCGATCCAAGCTGCCGGGGATGATTGCGACTCGGACGAGGGTCGTCATTCAACCATTAGTGGCTGGGCCTGGGAATGCGATCTCCAGGATCTCTCAACCTCAACCACATGTAAGCCAGGTAAGCCAGGCTCGAGCCAGGGAAGCCGGTGGTGGAGGGTGGTGGTGGTGTCCTTGGATCTTGATACGGTCCACCACACCACATGCAGCTCAACTGCGTAGCCCAGGCTTCTCAGCGTGCCATCGACAGCGAAGCCATACTCCAGTCAGCCAGTCCACTACGTGAGGAGACTAATTAGTAGTAAGGGCCATGCTAGCTGATCCATGGCCAAAGACCACAGTGCCGTGTAGGGGTGCACTCGGCCCAGAAACAGATTGATAGAGGAGCCTATCTGGGCGCAAGCAACTGGCCAAACAGGACGGGCATTCGGTGTCCTCGTCGTAACCTTGCAGGCGGCCCACGCAAAGCCAACAAGCCGTCCCCTCTAAAAGCAAGACCCTCGATGCTGCCACGGAGCCCATGGGTGGAGATGGGTCGCATGCAATGCAAAGACAAGTGCCGTAGCGCACATTAGCTGAGTCGTAGCAGGGCCCCGGGAGCCAGGACTCGTACTTCCCAGGCTCCCCAGTGCCTTGACGATGGGGACCACGATTGCGCGACGCATCAGACAACTCTCGTCCGCTATGGAGCCACGGGTCTCGCGGATGTCAGGGCTGGTGGACCCGCTTGCTTTGCTGTGCTGTTTGGCCTGCGGCCGCCGGGGTGAAGGGGCAGAGGGGGCAAGAGGGGGAGGGGATGATGGCTAGCTGAGCCGTTTTCAGTCATGCTGACCCCCCCCTGGCTGAGCGCTTTTGCGACGGTCCGTCGCATCCAGCGCTTCGCAATGTCGGGGCGTCGGGGCCTCAGATACAAGAGGCAATACGTACGCATGAGCAATTCCATGCCTTGGTGACCAGTCCGATCTGAGTGGGACAAGCTCTTTCATAAGTTTACGGTGTGCCTGTGTGTCGGCTCTGCGATAGTGTTATGATCGCAGTGATCCCGGGCGATCTGTCGCTAATCAATTGAATGGCATGATCACGAGGAATCTTGGAAGGCAATCATCAGTGGCGGCAATAGAGCATGAGTCCCGCTTTGGCTGGGTGGTCGTCGTCACCCGTGGGCGGGCAATTTGATCAGGGCAGACTGGCCGAGAGAGGGGCTCGCAGCAGTGGGGCGTGGACGGTCGCACGCTTCATTCTCGATTGAATGCATCGGCTGTCGGGACTTGGAGATTCTGGTACTCAAGGATTCAGGACTCATCAAAAAAGCCGTTGTTTGCATCTGCAACCAATTCAAGGACGAATGCGACATGCAGCTGTCGGTCGCGCTTGAAGGGGGATCAAAAACATTGTGCTTCAGGTGTCCCCGGGCGAGGGAATGCGACGGCGATCCTACTGGCCAGCGGCCCAGAAGGGGTCGGCCACGAACAACCAGGCCCAGGGGCAAGCCAGCAACGGCGGCCCACCCCAAAGCCACTGCACAGCACGAGCACCCGTTTGCGCCAGCACCGCCCAGTCGCAAAAACCAAAACCTTGGGTGAACAACCCCCCTCTTCCTGGTGACAGAGCCATGCGCCGCGCAGTTGACATCGCCAGGACTGTCGGAAATGGTGAAATACACTGTCGGATTGGCTCTGGGATGCATGCGACAGGATGTTCCTCGAGACGGCGAGTTTGCGACGCAGAATTGAGAGGATCCCAAAGTAAGGCACGTGACCAGGCGCGGGGCTCGCGCGGCGGGCGGGACGATTGACGCGGTGCGGGACGACCTCGAGTCGGCCGCTTTTGCTGCACCACCGCGCCTCTTATGGAAAACTAAATTCATGCATGTGATATCCAACGGCTATGGGCTGGCAATGACGGGTCTTTGCGATATCTCCCAAGGGTTGGGGCGTCTACCATTGCACTGTCGCAGTTTGCAGGCGTTCGTTGGGTGACGCGACAAGAATTAAGCGGGCCCCACTAGCCCTCGCACCATTGGCCGGCTTGCTGATCGGCGTTCTAACATGCCGGTCGCCGGCGCGACGACAGATCCCGGCCCGTGCACGCATCCCTGTCACGGCATAACACGCAGTAAACAAACACACGCCAGCCATGGGCTAACGAGCCCCATTCGTAAGGCTAGAGATTAAGTTGATTGTTTGCATTGGGAATTCATCTGGACATGGACAGGAAGTCGATCTGACGTGCGTGTGTCCGGCTCCTCCTTCACATCCTCCTCCTCTCTGCACCCCCCAGCACGCCCCACGCATCCGGTCCCCTCCCCCCGCTTCTGATCTTCAGGAACGACCCTCTTCATCGTCTTCCTAGACGGGGCAATCTCGCAGCCAGGCTAGGGCACTGCTAATCTTGGGAGCCTCGCTTTCGACTTCCTTCATTGGCCCAGCTGGACAACCATTTCCGCGCGTCGTCAACAGATCAACCAGCCCCCTCCCTCCCCTTCCAACACACACTCGTTTTCGCACAACACGCGGCGCCTCTCCCTCGAGGTACGTTCCAAGCTTTGTTTTTGTGCCTTACTGCTTCCCTGACTCACCTCTTGTCTTCATGCGCGCACCGTCCCCTCGTGTTGTATTGTATTGGCACCTGCCATCTCCCTCTGCAGCTGCATGGTCCACCATCTCTTTCCTCGGCAGTATCAGAGACCACCAGCCCCCCTTCAACACCTTGTTTACCAAATAAACTTTTCAGTCAATCCACTTGTTCGATCCTCGGAGCTCTAATCCCTGTGGCACCAGGCACCTCGGGTCCCTCGCAGCTCGGGTGCGGCTGTCATCACCCAGTCAACCACCACCCTCTCGCCACTCGACATCCAAAACCCGCATTATCGCAATCAAACTTGACCACTCCCCGTTTGTTTTGTACAGCTCCTCATCGACGACAAAGACGGACGCGCGAAGACTAATTCTTCCCGCCCACGCACCGTCTGCCTCGAGTTACTTGATGATCTCGCGTGCCCGACTCCATTCCCAGCTCTGCGGTTGACGTCCGGAACTTCACCACACAACGCCAACTCATTGTATCGCGCTATAACAGCAACAACCAGCATTTGATACCGTCGAAAAGCGACTTTCAGCCTGAAAAGGAAGTTTCACTATGGACGCCAGAGTAAGTGACTTCTGACTTTTCTGCCTGCCGTCAAACCCCCTGCCCAAACATTCCCATTGCATTCAACGAGTTCACACTGCCCCGTTTCGTTGCAATCGTTTGCGCCGCATCGAATTCCCATGCAACACCAGGCTTACTTACCCTGCCTTCCATCACAGCCCCAACGCCCGCAGCGAGCGTTCGCGGCGCAAGTTCACCACAACGAGAACTTGTCCCTCAATACTACCGGCCACGCATCCAAGAACGGCCAGACCCATCAGGTCAATCTGAATGGTGCCACGACTGCTGGGGGTTTTAAGGGACCTGTCAAGCGAACTGCCTTTGGAGACCTGAGCAATACGTCTGCGCCCACCGCCAGCCAGGCCACCAAGGGTCTTGTGAAGCAAGCAGCAACCGCGACTAAGATGATGATCCCTTACAAGGACGACAACAAGGAGAACGCCATCAAGGCTGGCAAGAGCAAGGAAGCCTTCCTGAGACCAGCTCAGCGGCCATCCAATGGTCTGAAGCCCTCGTTGACCACAGCCGGCTTCTCACAGACCGAGTCTCGAGGACACGCCGTCATGAAACAGGCCGCCACTAAGAAAGCAACTCTTGTATATGCCGACGAACCCCAGCAAAAGCAACAGACCCTCAGTCGCCAATACAGGAGCCAACCCTACCTCAGAGCCGCCGACGCGCCTGTCTTGCGCCGGACACAAAGCAAGCATACCATTCAGGAGGAGAAAGCACACGATGCCGAGGACGATATCGACGGAACGCCCTACGAGGACGCGGTGGAAGAGCTCCCTCGACGCGACGCGTACTTGCCTCCGGAGTTGCCAGTTTCAGAGCATGTGCAGCCACACATGGCTGCTGACACGAAGTCCTCCCTGCATCTCCCCGCGCCAGGTTCCATGCACTCCCTCCAACCAGCGCCACCCGTGCCGGAGGCGGAGGAGTACTGGGATGAAGAAGATGACGAGGATCTGTACGATGAGCAAGGATACACGACGGCCCATTCATTCCGATCGCATGGTGACAATACTACCACCGGCGCAACAACTCTCCTCGTACCAAAAGTGACTTCCCGGATCGAAGAGGAGTTGGAAGAGGCTAAATTCTTTGTCGAAGACAATCGCCTGCAGGATGACATTGACGAGGAAGAGTGGGACGTGAGTATGGTTGCAGAGTACGGCGAGGAGATCTTTCAGTACATGCGGGAGCTCGAGGTGGGCCGACCACAAAACCCTCCATATCGTGGTGCCATTGGACTAACACGGGAGAACAGATCAAAATGCTCCCGAATCCTCATTACATGACCGAGGTCCAGGCTGAGATCCAGTGGTCCATGCGCTCCGTGCTCATGGACTGGCTTGTCCAGGTCCACAACCGGTTCTCTCTGCTCCCAGAGACACTCTTCCTGACCGTGAACTACATTGATCGCTTCCTATCGAACAAGATGGTGTCCCTCGGTAAGCTCCAGCTGGTTGGTGCCACGGCCATTTTCGTTGCAGCCAAGTACGAGGAGATCAACTGCCCCTCCGTACAAGAGATTGTATTCATGGTCGACGGCGGATACACTGTGGATGAGATCCTCAAGGCTGAGCGTTTCATGCTGAGCATGCTACAATTCGAGCTGGGCTGGCCGGGCCCCATGAGTTTCCTGCGTCGCATCAGCAAGGCTGATGACTACGATCTGGAGACCCGGACTCTGGCCAAGTACTTCCTCGAGGTGACCATCATGGACGAGCGCTTCATAGGCTGCACGCCCAGCTATCTTTCTGCCGGTGCCCACTGCTTGGCACGCCTGATGCTGAAGAAGGGCGATTGGGTGAGTTCAGATCCAACCTGCGGTCACCGTATCGATGGCCATAAGCTAAACTCCCTCTGGTCACTCGGACACATCCACTACTCGGGCTACACGTGGGCTCAGCTCAAGCCCCTCGTGGCCATGCTGCTCGAGTGCTGCCGGTCTCCACAGAAACACCACACTGCCGTATACGACAAGTATGCCGACCGCCGATTCAAAAAGGCCTCCACCTTCGTCGAGGAGGAGGTGAACAAGGGATTCGTCCTTCCCTTCGGCCACTCAGTCCCACGACTGTCCTTGTGTGGTGCTTCCCATGAGCCTTCTGCTTCACTCAGGTTTCCCCTCCCCGACCTGATCCTTGCCGAATCCTGAAGGGCGACTAAGCCTCTGCGGCTACGCGCCGACCCGAACGAAACATTGCATTTCCTCTGTATATGCTTAGGAAGCCACATACGCAACCCACATCTCGGTCCAGGTGTGATTTGTTGCTCATCTGGCTACCATCCACCGCAGCAGCCGGAATGGAACGAAAACTTTCTTAATATTTCTTTGGCATAGACGACCTCTCTCACCTGTGAGGCACAATGCGCTATCGTCGATCTTGTCCACCTGTGCTCGACAGGCACAACGGACTGTTTCCTGCGATCAACGTCTCTCTTCACGCCTCCCAGCTTCTGCAAGCTGCCACGTTATGGCTGGTCTATGGGCCAACTGCCAATTGCCAGCTACAGCTACTTTGGCTGGTGGCCTCAACGCTTCTTCCCTTTGATACCTCTCACGATACCAATTTACACCACCTGATGACTCGACGATAAAAACGATGACGGCATGAGATTGATTCTTTCCGACGGCACTCTTGCGCGCGCGCGTTGCATTCTGCTTTCCAACTTTTCCTACAATTGATTAATAGCAGACAAGGCGTGTGACGCATCTGCATGGAGTTAGGTTTTACGAGGGGTGGTCTAGATATAGGGATGGACAGGAAGGGCAACGGAAATCTGTGGCCAGGCGTTTTGTCACGAGCCCATGATGGTTGAATGAACCTGGATGATGAGGCATGGCACGGTCATCCCTTATAACTTTGACCTGGACAGAGCCCCAACGGCTCAGCTGCGGCGACAGCTAGTCCAGGTTGTGAGTGACCAGGAAGTTGTGTACGAAGCATAAATGAATTTAGAAGGTGAAAAAGACTGGTGTTGTTTTGTTACAGTGTGAGACAGGTGACAACAGGTGTGCCCCAGGTATTTATTGTCCGAGAGGAATGCCCCAATTCCGAATGCAGTGCATGCATGCATGTATCCTCGGGTTTCACGGGCCTGCTGAGTGTAGATAAGGCACCCACAGAATCATGGCAATCTGGAAGTGATTTTCAAGCTGTCTGGTGCTCACCATCCTCTTGCCTCTTTCCATTGCAAGATTTCGCAACCCTGGAGCTCGCTTGATGCATCATACCCTATCAGCCGGTTCCGTTTGCCTCGGCAAAGTAGACATTCTGAGACAGCTGCAAGGCACAAGAGGGACTACCAAGGCGACAATATTCCAAGGCAGATCCAAATACAAAGCGACTAAGTGGGCAGGGGGATCCAGCATTGCACAGGCATACCATGTGGAATAATTGCAGCCTCACTATTGTCTGACTGCTTGGCTGTCAAGGGAAAATGACTTGAGACCGGAAACAATTTCCTATCTCAGTTGCTGACGATCAGTCATGCTGAACCTGGGGCTGACCCGCCCGGACAGGCGGGATGCTTGGCAGATCCGGAACAGAGATCTCAACGCCCCAAGCGCACCAGTCCGAGCCCAAGAGACGCTGAACAATGACCCACTAGGAGGACTGGCAGGGCCCGAGTTCTGCCGGCCTGGGGAACTCCCTATGACTCTTGTACGTAGTATGTGGTTTATTACTTGGTATCAATCTGCTATGTATACATCTCACACCATCCAGCCATAAGGGATGAACAGAGGCTTTGATGACAGTGCATGAGGGATGACACATCAGGAAATTGGGACACACTACGGCTGAGTAAGTATCAGACGAACTGTCTGTTTTGCAATCCCTCTTGTTGTCTTTTCTGTTCCATTGACTGGAATGATCTGAAAAGCTGGCAGCACAGCTCATGGTCATGTTCCAAGGTTGACAGCCGCCCTGAGGGATATTTAAGCTTTCCCCACCCAGTCTGTCGGGAGAGTCCGGCGTTAGCGAGAGAAGGTCCCTTGGGACGATGATCCTTGGGTCATGAGCGCTTTGTCTGGCTCTTGATTGTGTGACGGCGGCAGTAGGCGGATGAAAAAATAAGCGAAACACAGGCACTAGAGCAATGGGACATGGTCCGTGCGTGGAGGAATTCCTGGAGAGGCGGAGGGCAGAGTGCTCCGTACCCCATGCCTATTGATCTGGGGGAGCGAGGCTTCTGGGCTGGCGTGCTGAGCAGGGTCCTGGCCAGACTGCCGTAGCCCAATTCCCCGAACTACTCCGTGCCCGCCGAGGATCGCTCTGCTTTTTGAAAATTTCCAAGCTGCCTTTGACTACCCGCTCGTTGCAACCGACACGTCGCCAATCATTCACATTGTGTCGCACAAGTCATTCTCAACCTAATTCACGGTCGCAACCACTCAGGCATCCCTAGAATACCAATTTTTGCTTTGCATCCAGCCTCCTCTGGCCCATTGTGCACCTGTCCTCTCCACTGCGACCAGTGCGAAAGAGGCCAAATTATCGCCAACCGAGAAAAGAGTGGACTCCGAGCGGACCGCCCGCCCCTTTGACGCGCTTGAGTCAACCACATAGGCTCTTCATCCTGACCATCCTCCAGCATCGGAGCGAACGCCTATCACGAAACATCCCAGACCTCCTCATGTGCTTGCGATAACCTGGCTCCCACATCCAACCAGCCTTGTCTTGTTTTGAGCTCCCTCTCTACCCAACCCTCCCCGCCTCTCAACCATATACACCTTCCTTGTCCCTGAAAAGCGCCAACCACTTGCACAATGCCCAAGGCAGTCGCTGTGAAGGAGGCTGTCAAGGAGACCCTCATAGGCTCCGAGGAGCCTGTGCAGGTGTCTGCGCAGACAAAGGCTCGCTTCAATTCCAATGCCGTCAAGGACCCCGAGTCCGGAGAGCTGTACATGGGCCCGGATGAGTTCATCAATGCCGTTGCCCCTTCAGACGAAGACTATGTAAGTCAATGCCCATTGGCTATTGACTCGAATCCGACACCAGCACCATGATTCAAGTATGCTGACAATTTAATCTGGAAAACAGCACAAGATCAAGCGAGACCAGTATGGCCTCCTCTTCCAGGTCGCAGACCGCCAAAGCAAGGGCCGCATCACAATGCCGGACTGGGCCTATTTCGAAAACCTCCTGAACAAGCCCGATGCCGAATACGAAATCGCTTTTCGACTTTTTGACGTCGAACGCCTTGGTACTGTGAAATACGAGGACTTCCGCCGCCTATATGAGTTGAATAAGGGACCCGCCAGCATCCCATTTGACTGGGACTGCGAGTGGGCCAAACTGTATATCGGAAGCACCAAGAAGAGGCATGCCATGGATTATGAGCAGTTCTCTCAGATGCTTCGGGGTCTGCAAGGCGAGAGGATTCGACAAGCATTCCTGCTCTTCGATAAGGATGGCGACGGGTTCATCGAGCCCGAGGACTTCGAGCGCATCATCCTCGAGACTTCCAGACACAAGCTCTCAGACCATATTCTCCAGCACCTCAGCACCCTGTGCAACATCTCCAAGGGCAGCAAGATCTCGTACGCCAACGTGCGTGCTTTCCAGAACATGATTAAGGAGGTGGATCTGGTAGAGCTCATTGTCCGCCGCGCATGTGCCAAGAGCAGCGATGGCAGAATCACCCGTACCGAGTTCCTGAACCAGGCCGCCAAGGTCACCCGCTTCTCCCTCTTCACGCCCATGGAGGCCGACATCCTCTTCCACTTTGCCAGCATTGACGAGCCGTCCGGCCGCCTGACCCTGAAAGACTTCGCCAAAGTGTTGGACCCGTCGTGGAGGAGCCCAGCATACGATGACCAGTCCGGTTCAGGCGCGGCATCGCAGGCAAAGTCCGCTGGTGCAAAGTTCTTCAGCAAGGTCCTGGAGTCCGGGTACAACTTCGCGCTTGGCAGTCTGGCTGGTGCATTCGGCGCGTTCATGGTCTACCCCATCGACCTTGTCAAGACCAGGATGCAGAACCAAAGGAGCGCCGCCGTAGGGCAGCAGCTCTACAACAACTCGCTTGACTGCTTCCGCAAGGTCATCCGCAATGAAGGTGTCCTCGGTCTTTATTCGGGCGTTCTGCCACAACTCGTCGGTGTGGCCCCGGAGAAGGCCATCAAGTTGACAGTCAATGACCTTGTGCGGGGCTTTTTCACAGACAAGAAGACAAACACAATCCACCCACTAGCTGAGATCCTGGCCGGTGGAAGCGCTGGTGGTTGTCAAGTGGTCAGTATTCACCATGTGAAACAAGCATTGGAATTAGTCGGACAAGGCATGCTAACCAATATTGCGCCAACAGGTCTTTACCAACCCCCTCGAAATTGTCAAGATTCGGTTGCAAGTACAAGGCGAAGCCGTCAAGTCAGGCGCTGAAACCGCTCCCAAGCGATCGGCGATGTGGATTGTCCGTAACCTCGGTCTCGCTGGCCTCTACAAGGGAGCCTCCGCCTGCTTGCTGCGTGATGTGCCCTTCTCCGCAATCTACTTCCCGACATACAGCCATCTCAAGAAAGACTTGTTCGGAGAGTCGCCGACCAAGAAGCTGGGTATCGTCCAGCTCCTGACAGCGGGTGCCATCGCCGGTATGCCTGCGGCCTATCTCACCACCCCCGCCGACGTGATCAAGACTCGTCTCCAGGTGGAAGCCCGTAAAGGTGACACCACCTACAACGGCCTCACCCACGCCGCCAAGACCATCATGAAGGAGGAGGGCTTCAAGGCGTTCTTCAAGGGTGGCCCAGCCCGTATTTTGCGATCCTCACCACAGTTCGGCTTCACCCTCGCCGCATATGAGGTTCTTCAGCGGGCGATGCCGTTCCCAGGCGGCGAAAAGAGTTCGAGCGGCAGCGGTGTGTCAGAGGCGATGGCGACGCTCAAGGACAAGATCGACACAAGCCCATTTGCGAGGAGCAGGAACTCGCTCAAGATCATTCTGGATCTGGATGAGGACTTTGGACGTGCGAAACTCCCGGATGCGAAGGGATGGAAGAACCTCCCCTCTTTTATGCAGGGCAGCAGCCCCAAGGCCTAAGGCGGCTGGAACCTGAGAAATCAGACGATTCTTTGCAGTCAGGCCACCAGGTTCTGGGCCGGATGTCACCCTTCTACATACAACCCCTCCAACAATCAACCCACCCACGGACTGGCTGAATGCGGGTTTCTCCACATCTGGGGGAGAAGCCAGGGTCACACAACATGGACCCAAGCAAGCAACACCATTCACCAGACTTGTTCCCCAATACTTGCCTCCACCCTTGACCAGCAAATTGGCAGCAGAGGGGGACAAAATGTTCCATGACCACAACAACGAGCATATGCATGCATGCTTAGGCAGGCACCCACGGCGTTTTCAGGGAGATCAAGGAAGTTTTTATTATCATTATTATCCTGCTTTACACCATATTCTTAGAGTTCTATGCCCCCTTTCACTTTTGATTTTCACATTTCTTCTATCTGCAGATGTTTCAACATTTTCCCTGCGCGCCCACCTGTGGATGAGGCAGGTTGTCTTCAGATTTTGTACCACATTCCTGCCATGCTTGAAGAGCCCTGGATGAAGCACACTCTTCTTCAGGGCTATACCCCCAACTCAGCACAGCTGGTGTTTGCCTGCAGAGAGAGGCAATGCTGTGCACGCGTTCATGTGTTCACATGCAAAGAAAGAGAGAAAAGAAGACAAAGAAGAAGTCGCTAGAGGACTTGTATAGACCTCAGTTGGCCTGAAGATAGATGGCTTCTGCATCATCATAGACGGCATGTCAGATTAGACTAGAGGGTCGAGATCTGCCCACATTTCCCCTGAGGGCGGTCCATTTTGTGTCTCATTGGCACAACCTTCTCTGGGTCATGTATTCACACAATCAGGAAAGAAATGTCTGGATAGAGTTTGTTTGGAGATGAATGAGCTCGGGAGCTCTTGGCTGGCTAGTTGAGGCGGACGTATTGAATGACAACAGATGATGACTATTGAATTATGACAATTTGAGTGACTTCCTGGCCTGGCTTGTGCCAATTTACATTCTTGACACTGGGCAATGCCTCTATCCCACCAGATGCTCTTGTTACAAGGGAAAACACAAGTACATGTCCCCTGTGAAGAGAAGTGATGCTTCTCTCTTGAAAACGAGCCAGCTCCTCAACAACACCAGGTAAGACACAGCCCCATACCACCTGGGGTAAGAGGTGGGATAGAGATTCGCTTCTATTGTTCAGGTTGGTCTTCTTTTCCCAAGTCTCTTTTCTACACCAGTTCTTCACAGTCCCGTGATGCTTCTCATCCTGGTTAGAAAAGCCTCTGATTGAAGAAGGTCTGATTGAATTGAAACAGATTGTACAGATAGAAAGCCACAGAAATGGGAACCAAAATGTGCTGGAAACCTGGTGATGGCATCCCACAGGCTTGTGCACTCAAGGGTTACTTGGATTCAAATTGGCCGCCTTTGTAGTGGACTTGGTGATGCACCCGGGGTCCCTCCCAAGTGATGATCCAATCCAGGGTCCGATAAGATAAGCTCTGATCGTCAGGTGGGGCCGGTCGCCTGAGAGCCAGTGCCATTTCTGAGGTCACCGGAGCTCTCACAGCGGCAGTGGCAGTAGCACGCAATCTGAGACGCCAATGCTGTGAGGCTTGAATTAGACTATCAAGACCTCGTTGAGCTTTTTCTACTCTCAACACTGCCAGATGAGCCATCCTCCCCAAACGAATGGAGTATAAGTCAATAAAGACAGGCAAAAATGGCTGTTGGGTTCTTTGACGTCCTCTCGGGCCTCTTCGGTTGGGTGTACACGCTGTGCTGGTCGCTGTCCTTCTACCCGCAGCCGCTGCTCAACTTCAGTCGCAAGTCCACGTCCGGCACTACCGTCGACTTCCCGCTCATCAACTGCCTGGGTATGTTGGCACCTCTTTCCTAGCCCCAGGCACCGTCCTTGCTTTTCCGAGTACACATGTAGCTGACCCGTTTGCGCACCCGCCCAGGTTTCCTGTCCTACCTCATCTCCAACCTCGCCTTCTATTACAGCCCCGTGGTGCGCGAGCAGTACGCGGCACGGCACGATGGCCACACGCCAGCGGTGGCCTTCAACGACATCGTCTTCGCGGCGCACGCGCTGCTCCTCTCGGTGATCACGACGTCGCAGTACTTCCTCCCGGGGACGTGGGGGTTCGCGCCGTCGGCGGGCAACCGGCCGAGCCGGTTCATCACGGGCACGGCGCTGGGGTGCACGGCCGGGGTGGTGGCGGTGGTGGTCCTGATCGCGGGGGTGTCGGAGTCGCCGGGCGGCGCGGCCGGGGCGGCGACGTCGTGGTGCTGGCTGGACGCCGTGTACGCGGTGGGCTACGTGAAGCTGTGGATCACGCTCATCAAGTACACGCCCCAGGTGGCCGCCAACTTCCGCAACAAGAGCACGGTCGGCTGGAGCATCTGGCAGATCCTGCTGGACTTCTCGGGCGGCGTGCTGAGCATCGCGCAGCTCGTCATCGACAGCTCGCTGCAGGGCGACTGGAGCGGCGTCACGGGGAACCCCGTCAAGTTCGCCCTCGGCAACGTCTCGATGGTGTACGACCTCGTCTTCTTCGCGCAGCACTACGTCCTGTACCGGGGCAACGATGGCGGCAAGAACGGCGAGAGGGAGGCCCTGCTGGAGAATGGGGAGACGCACGGGCGGATAGACTGAGGGGCCTCTTGGCTTGGCAGGTTGGCGGATTTGAGGACTTTGAATGTTGCACTGTTGGATGTTTGTCTTGATATGTTGAAGTTGCTGTGGAATTATACCCAATGCCCATTACGATAGACTGGTTAGACAGATCTGCGATGTCAATGCAAGGACATATAGCCTGAATACTGTCCCCCGCTCTTGTCCAAGAACTTGCCCAAGATATGTACAATAATACCAATGAACGAGCCATTTGAGTGATCATCTACACACGTGTCTATTTGACGTTGCAGTAAGGAAGAATAATACCCCTGTAGGTGCCATCTTATCCTGTCTTGATCTTTGGTTTGGCCTCCCCTCTCACCACCCCAAAGCCCAGCAAGAATGCCGCCCTCGCCGCGGCAAAACCACACGTGGATACCATGACCACCCAATCCTCAAACCTCCAGCCCGCCGGGTCCAGCAGCACGCCCCAGCCCAGTCCGTTGCCGGCCGCGTTGATGTGCAGCAGGTCGCACAGTAGCATGCCGCATATCATGGCGGTCCAGACGCGGACGTTATCATTACCAACGACGCGCAGCACGACGGCCTGGTTGAAGGCGAAGAGAAAGTAGGTGGCGGCGAGCTGATCCAGCACGACCTGCAGACTCGGGTGGTAGTGGGCCGGGGCTGCCGGGTTCACCAGGTAAAGGTACTTGAGCGGAGCGCGGCCGGCCAGCAAGGCGCCGTAGAGGGCGGCGACTGGCTCCGCGTACAGGAAGAGCAGGCGGTGGGCAGCTGCGATGTTGGGCTGGGCCATGATGTTGGTCTTGGTTTGCCCTGATGGCCGTGTCTGATTTGTTTCTGGCCCCAGCTTTACTCGGGCGGCTTGGATGTAGGTGATTTGATGTTGTTCCTGTGCATATTATCCTTTCTCGCTCGCTTTCTTTCCAACCAGAGTGTTCTCTTCCTGGGCCAGTTATTTATGTGTCCCCCCTTGATTAGCTTTGTCTCCCGCATCAAGTATCGTCGCATTGGGCTGCTCCAGAGCCGACATCAACTCTGGCAGAATAAAGTTTGAGTCTGGAGAGTCTACCCCAGACTCTTCCAATGGACACTGTCGCTCATTCATGCAGTCAGCGTTGCGCCCGGCACATGTTCAGATGAATAAGATTTGCGGAACGTCTCCCATGCGTCTGAAATGGAGTTGGGCGAGCCAGTGACAGGAAAAAGTCAACCCATCTCGTTGGCAACTGACAGTCTTGCTGATCTATAGATAGTCATTGTCAGGAAACAGACGCCGGGCAGAAATGGCTAATAAACAGGCAGTGGACGTCTCTGACTCTGTGCTCACGTACACACTCTCTCACACACACAGTCTGCCGGCAGCAGTCGCTTGGTCGGGACCGGATCGACGTTGCATTCCGCACAATGTGGGCCTCGGGATGTTTCTCACCCCTGCGCTGCCCAGCCATCACATCGCCATCGCCATCGGCTTCGGTGTCGCTCGCTCGCTGGCTGAGCAGTGCTCCTCTTTCCCCCCTCCCAATTGATCAGATCCGGCAAGACAAGATCAGATCTTGACGGGACCACAGCATCATAGATGGAAATTGTGGGCTCCAGTTGAAGCACAAGCGCACCAAAGCTGGCTGGACTCGGGGTGGAATGAAACGAGGCGGACACAAGCCACTCGATCCTTGAGCCATGCAAACCTCGGGGTCGGTAGAATGGTAGCGACCCTCTTGCTTTGTTCCGTACCACTCGTTCTCGCCCTCCCTCCCGCTTCTTACTGTGTGTTTAGTCAAGTCACTGACTTATGTGAGTTATTGAGGCTTCCAGGCTAATGATTTATCATTTGTGCTGTCACCCATTCATGGTTTTAGGCTGCGGGCCATCTCCCCCGGCCATCCAGATCAACCAATCTCGCCTCAAGCACACCTAATTAACGCAGCGCGGGTGGAGCCTCGAAACGGGATGGTACAGTAAATCAGTGTGATAAACCTAGTACGTACGTGGATACCATGCGAACAAAGGCCGACTCAAACTCGTCGATTTCCCCATTCATGATAGTGCATGATGGATGAATTCGATCCGGCCGTTTCTTTTCCAGCGAGTCTGTCCGCGAGAGAAAAGGCAATTCGACAGTTGCACGTTACATTTTGCGCACAGGCACGGGCTCAGCACAGGCTCGGGCAGGCATCGATGCCACGCGGGCTTGTCTTCCGGCTGAAGAATATAGATCTAGCTTACACGTACAGTATCATCCTCGTGTCGGAGGGCAGAGTTCACACCATGTCGCCCTGCAAGTCAGGGTGGTGTCCGCGTCACGGTTGCGCGCGCACACATACGCACACGCACCGTCATAGTCATAAGCAGATGAGCAGATGAGTACAACATGTGCTTTGCAGCCCAAGGCGCTATGCGCACCTCTCATGCAGGAACAGTGCCCCTGGCTCCTTCCCTCCCCGTTCCCCCCCGGCCGTCCTTGGCACCCACACCAGTCGTGCACCTCTCCTTCCTCCAGGACAGCCTGGGCGGCTGGGCAGGCAGGGCTGTCCCTTCCCCCCGATCATGGGAAACATCGGGTCCGCATTTTCGGGAGGACCAACCGGTCAATCTCATATCCCTGGACGTTACCTCGCGTGGCCCCTCTTTGCGTCTTGTCTTTGCGCTGACGGGCCTGATCGGCCACCTTCTGCATCCCTGCTCCGCTTGAGAAAATCCCCCACCCCCAGACGTCGTCAAAGGGCCCAGCCAGTGACAACATCTCGATGTGATACTGTAGTGTAGCCCTTCACTTTTACCTGGAATCACAAGCTGATCACACCGTGCCTTGTCACCCGAGACCCACCCAACGAGAAGCACGTCGCGGCAGAAAGGAAAAGAACCTCAAACCTCGGCAGCATCTCGGGTCGTCGCTCTGGCAGCGTTGGTCGAGCATTCTATGCGGACGTTGTTGGTTCGACTCGTATCCCCCGGGCTCGCAGGATCACCCCCCATTCCTACGCAGTAACCCCTACTAGCAAAGCTTGCTGCGTTAGGCTTGACCCAATCGCCTGCTCTACCAGTTGCTCAGCCCATCATGTCCATCAGAAGAGGCTCACAGGACGAACTTGGCCAGGCCTGGCATGTCGCCTTCGCACAGACGAGATCTTCGCCGCGGGCAGGTCGCTCCACAAGCAACCACCCCCAAGGTGCGATGGTGTGCATCCTGCCTGGGACTACCGTGGGCGGGCACGCGATGCGTCCCACTCCGTCGCGCGAAGCATCGCGTCATGCAGTCAGCTAGACGGAGCCAGGGCTTACTTACATACTGTAGCAGAAAAGTTCCTGCAGAAAATCCATGCAGTGGCTGCGTCTGCGCCGTCTGCGACTTGGTGGATCGATGTGGCATCCGAAACTCCCAACAACACCAGCTTCATAACCTCATTCGGTGCTTCGCCCCGTGCCTGCAGCCGCTGGTACATATGTGAGCCCCAATGGACAGCAGAGGGCCAATATCCAGCCAGCACTGCGTCCCCGTCGTATGTTGTCTTTTTCATCTCGAGCCCGGCGACGGACTGTCTGTCACATCTTGGTAAGCACCAACAATATGTTGACTCTGTGAGCTCCAGATATGCCGCCCCTCCGCCCTCGGCCGCACGAGATGGGTCTCGACCACGAATCCATGGATAGTTGGGCATTTGGCATCCTGGGATCCTCTTATTAGCTGCGTCTCGAAGCGGCTCAAGGCGACAGGGAACATTCGTCTTACTGTGTACACACACTTTGCCCTCGTTCTTCCTCCACTGTGGCGCGCCCGCCACCACCCTTGCCCCTTTTTTCATTTATCCCAACAAGGGAAAACACAACCAAGCTTTCGCCTGCTCGAGGGAGCTTGCAAGTCTCATCCCTCTTGGTGACCCCGGGAGGGCAAAGGAACCAGGCCCCGGTCCAAGCAAGGCTGTCCCGGGCTTCCAAAACGTTCCTCGAGCAGCCGCAGCAGGGTAGCATCTCCTGCGTCGAACGCCCTGTCTTCCCGCGTGGCAGCTCCTCCCAGCCCGGGCTTCCCTGCTCTCCTCCTTCTTGGGGACGGCATGCCGGTTCTATCTCTTCCTCTGATGCATGCACGCGGTAGGGAGATTGCGACGGATATGGTGTGAGAAGTAGTGCTTCTCGTTGCTGCTACCGCGCCGCTTACCCTATGGACGACCATATTTGATCTGGCCCCTTCCCACGCGATATCACGCCGTGGCATCTGGCCCTGTTTTGTCCTTTTGATCTGATCTCTTCCGGCTTGCTATACTTGGATACCCTGCTTCATACATGTGACATCGATTTTCTGTCCCACTCACATGGTTTAATACGCTTCCTCAGGCTCACTCCACTTGGTCGAACTGACACTGTCGCTCCTATGATCGCAGCCGGCTCTCATGGCCGACAATGCTACTTACCTCGCTGAATACAATGGCGGCGCCCTAGTAGGCACTGCCGTGTCTTTCTTGATTTTGACCTTCTTCTCCGTTGGGTTACGCACATACGTCCGAGGCGTGTTGACAAACAGCTTCATGGCCGACGACTGGCTCATGTTGGCAGCTCAGGTACGGCCCGAGTCTCGAGGAGTTTTCTATCACGAGACGGACTCCATTGTTGGCTGACCACAACGACAGGTCGTCTTCACCATATCGTGCACATTTATACTGCTTGGCGTGGACACAGGACTCGGGAGGCACAACAAGGCAGTGCCGCAGAACCAGGAGATACAAGCACTCAAGGTAAGCGAGCCCTCGGTGGGTGTCAGTGCTCTGAGGCCGCAGACTGACGGTTCCAAAACCCCACGCGATAGTGGCAAGCCCTAGCAACGGCGACATATGTCCTCAACATGATGTTTATCAAGCTGTCAATCGGCTTCTTCCTCCTCAGGCTGGCGGTGCAGAAGCGCTATCTGTACACCATCTACGGGACCATGTTCGTTGTCCTGATCTGGTCGTTGGCCTTGTGGTTCTGGGACATTTTCCAGTGCAGCCCCGTCCAGGCACAGTGGGACTATACCATCCCGAACCTCAGATGCGTGTCGGCGCAGGAGGTTGTTAATGCGGCCTACGCGTTGTCCGTCATGACGATCGTCACGGACTGGCTGTTCGCGCTGCTGCCAATACCGATGATCTGGCATGTCAAGATGAGCCCGCAGGCAAAGGCTACAGTGTTTGTTGTATTGGGGCTGGGGATTTTGTAAGTTCCTCTGAATTTACATTATGTTACAGTTCTAGTGCTTGAAGAACCCGAGGCTTACTTGCGCCCACTCAGCGCATCCATCGCGACCCTGATCAGGCTTAAGTTTCTCTCCGACCTGACGGACACGTCCGATATTCTGTGTAAGAAGCTGCCCCGCCCCTTCCTATTATCCTCGCTTCCATCTCGAACTCCCCTTGCTAACGAACCCCCAGTCGCCGGAACCGACGCGATGGTCTGGACCCTCGTTGAACCGGGCGTGGCGATAGTCGCGTCAAGTCTTGTCACCATCCGACCACTTCTCCGCAAGATGCGCCTCAAGGGCTTCGAGTCCACGGAGCGGAGCCGTGGCCTGCAGTACACGGGCCAGAGCGGCAGCCTCGGCGCCGCAGGGGGCTCTAGAGGGGGAGCCACCATCCGGTCGGGCCAGCGACGGGCGGGCGGCATGCCTGGCTACGGACGCGGCAGTAGCATCAAGCTCGCGGACATGGAGCCCGGGTTCGGCGGCGGCGGCGGCGGTAAGGGTGGCGCTGGGTACTGGTCTCAGGGGACGACGCTTAGCTCCAGGACGTCAACGCATGCGGGCAGGAACGGATGGGGCGTCGGGGTGGCGGTTACGGTGCGCGAGGACGACGAGGATGCCGACAGGATATCGCCCGTGGTTGCGGGCGGCGGGCACGGGCACGGGACGAGCGGCGTGTCGACGCCCGAAAGCGAGGTTTTCGTCATCGAGGGCCCGGCGAGAACACATCACACTGGGCAGGCCACAGGCGCGTGGAGGAGCGAGACCCCAACAAGCGCCGAGGAGTCGGAGCATAGCCAGGGGCTGAGACACCCTGGACACTATGGTAGTGAGTCGACGGCCGCCGTGCCAGCCAGCCATCCTAGAGATCCTGTGCCGTGGCAGTTTGCTGACTGACCCGCTCACCCTTACTTTAGCTGGCCCTCGGAGGGTGTCGTCGCCTGACTTCCCCATACAAAATCCTCGATAGAGCTGGCATGGCTGGCATTAATCCGTGTGAATCGACGGTACCCTAAAAAGCGAGCGAAAGGCGCCTGGAGTTTTCTAATAGACTGTTGCGCCGAATAAAGTCCTTTTTTCCCGGGTCCTATTGGCGTCGTGACTGCGCCTAAGCTCCTCTATGAAAGCCTCGACTGGTATCCAACAGGTCGGTCAACAGGACCATGTCCTTGGGAGGGTGAGCATGCTCCACAGGCAAATGTAGAACGGTAGGCAGCCCGGCTTGGGAGAAGGGGAGATCGGCTGTCCCATTTCTGCCCACCTTTCAACCCATCTGACATGATCGCTCTGCCTCTACGTGATGGATGGTGCAGTAGTGCGATCGTGAGTGAAATAATAAGTGGGGGTCCTTACGTCTATTACGGGATTGTTCACAAATTTCTTTCTCTCTTTCTCTCTCTTTTAGATGAGTTGGAGCTTAGACACGGTTCAGGATTCTCAGTCTTGATCAATGCCTCTTCGGCCGTTTTATCATCGACACTAATCGAATTATTCTTGTGGTGTCTTGGCCGCTCTGTAGCTAGGACAGTGTGTCATATTTCCCGTAAGGGAGGTATTGTATAAGAGATTGTCGGGTATACTGTACACATCAGCGTTTTATGGTAATATGTGTATAAATGAGATGTAGCTTTTAACACCGCTGCGCCGACATACCTGAAGAATTCCCATTGTCATAGTGATTACCCACCTGAGACCACCCTGTTTGCTCTTGAACCGCTCTTGCTTCGTCCTCGCTTGGTTCGCCGTAGCGATCAATGGAGCCTCGACGAAAATCATTCACAACGGCAACATTCACGAGCAGGGGGCAGGACATATGTGTAAACGGTGCATATCAACAAGATTGTTCCTTACGTACGTCTATTTCCAGGACACAGAGATGATCACCCTCTGAGCTGTCTGTGATGACAACGACGCCTTGACCCATAAACTCCACGCTATGACCACCCCCAGCACTTGATCCATACATTTGGCAGACTCGTTCTTTGCAACGCGGTGGAATTCCCCGCCCCCTTTCCCCCCCAACACATTTGGCGCAGCTCGTGGGTGCTTGTATGCGTTGTGAGGCAGCCAGCCTCGACGGGGACATGACAGCTTAATAATCATCCGGTGACGCTATCGATCACGGTCTATGCTTCAAACGGGCCACGGTCTGCCACCGGGCCACACCGATTACCCCGGGGCCCTCTTTAAATGAGTAACCACGCAGGACAGATCGCAACTACAACCCTAGCGACTGACGGACGCTCTCCTTGACCCTCCTGTCGTACTCCTGGCGGTGGTCGCGCCACATCTTGGCGGCGTCGACATTGGCGGGGCTCTCGTCGTTTGGCTCGGCGAGCAGGTTCATTACGGACAGCAGGATCTTCTCGACGGACTGGATGGGCGACCATCGCTCCGAGGCGTGCTCGTAGTGGTTGGGGTCGTCGCCGGCAGGGTGGAGGATGGAGATGCACACCAGGCCGCTTGGGTAGACTGGGAGGAGCGAGGGTGTCAGCATGGGTGCGTCTTTAAGAAATACAGGCAGGCAGCCAAGGGTATAGCGAGATTCTCTCTCTCTCGTGTACGTACTATTTGGGTGCCATATCTCGCCCAGGAACTTCATCGTTGGCGGGGCCAGAGGGTAGTCGGCCGGGAACTTGAGCTCTGCTGGGAACACGCCGCCCTCGAAGGGTGTCCCTTCTGGCCCTTGTATCATGGCCTCCCAGTGCAGCAGGTCGTCCTCGGAGACGGGCCCGGCGGTGATGCCATCGGGTGGGTTCTTGGTGAGCATGCGGTATTCCTGGAGCAGGCGGCGGTGGGCGGTCGATGACATGGTGGCTTGTTTGAGCGTTGCGCTGGGGCTGCCTTTGTCGTGCGAACGGTCGGTGAAGTTCAGTGCAAAGGTAGCGGAGATTTGCCGCTGCCACCCCAAGGAAGAAAATCTGAGGAAAGAGGTAAGGATATAGTCGTGGGTCAAGGTTAAGGGTCAATCGAGGTTGAGGTTGAGTCGAAGTCGCGTGGGGCCGGGTCTAAGTGGACAAGTGATGATGGAGAAGACATGGGTGGGGCTGGGCCGCGGGATGATCGGCAGAAAGAGTGCGTGCGCTAAAGTCCACCCCAACCCAGGACTACGGATCCAAGCTCTTCTGGAAGCTTTGTCCGCCTGCCAGCCTATTTGCCCCGGGCTCCAGCTCCAGCTCCAGCCCCGGTTCAAGCTCCAACCGACTCCCTCCGTGTGCCAACCCAAGATCCATAGGCACGCCATGCCACCACGACTGAGCCTGCGGTCTGTCGCAGGTTGCCGTCCACCCTCACTGCACAGGGTTACAGCGAAGCCAGCATCCACCGTTTGTTTATTCTGTTCCCTCGCGGCCCGCCCCAACTCGTCCGCACCTCGAAGGACGCGGCGCAAATCTCTGGCGACGCGTCGGAACCAGTCCACCAGCGCATCGAGCCAGCCGTCGAACCCGCGAAAAGAGCTACAGGACGCCCTACAGGAGCTCCAGAAGCATGCTACCAACTACGTAAACCTGTCGCGGGTGCAATTGGCCCTCAACTCGCTGCGCCAGGGCGCTGGTGAAGAAACCGTCCGGGTCGCTATCCTGGGACTGACGAATGGATCCGAGTCGGGACAAACCGCCAAGGAGGTATTGCGGCTGCTGCTAGCAGACCCGCTGTTGCCGGAGCAGGATTGGGAGAGGGCATTGATGAGCCACGATGCGCGACAACCGCTGATCGTCCGGGTCGGGGCAGACCACGAAGGCGGTGCCAAGGATGCTGGGGAAGGGACGATGACGTACGCGGGAGGCAGTCTGTTGAAGGAGATGAACGTCTCCTCTCCAGGCCTCAACGGACAGAAGCTTGAGATACTGCTTACAGAGACCAATCCGCTCGCCGACTCGACTGGAGGTGCGTTCCAGAACTTTGAGGAGACCGCGCTGGTGCCGACGGTGGATATACCCACCTCACACACTGGAAGATATACTCCTGTCACGACACCGGTACACAGAGCTTTGCTCGTCACAGATGGCATACTAGGGGCCGCGTCGATGGCCAACCTTCCTCTGCTCTCGACCAAGGGTGCGGTAACCGCCGCCGTCAACACGCCTGGATTTCAACCCGAAGACCCATCGGCCTTGCCGTTCGCCACCATCGATATCACAGCAGCCTCCCAAGGCTTGGATGCCTTGCGCCAGAGCGTAGACAGAGGGTTTGAGTATGAGAGGCTATGGTTCAAGAGCAACATCCCTTCTATCACGACCTGGCTGAAGTCCGGAGTCACGACTACGGGAGAAGGCGTCACGAAAGACGCTGTCCGAGAGTCGATTGCCTCTATCCTCCTGAACACCCATGCCAAAATACAGCAAGAAGAAGCCCGCAGGCTGTCCTCGGCGCTCTCGGCTCAGACCTCCGCCACCGTTCCCACGCTAAACGCAGCGCTGGCAGAGTGGGCCGAGAAGTCCCACGCGGAGCTACAAGATCAGCTGGACAAGGCATTCACAGGCAGGCGGTGGCGCAAGCTGAACTGGTGGAAGCTCTTCTGGCGCGTCGATGACGTCGGCGTGCTGTCGTCCGAGATGCTCTCGCAGAGGTTCCTGCCGGGCGCGGAGCGGAATGTCATCTTCCTCGCCGGCAAGATCGAGGGGTCCGGTATTTTCGGCAACGACGCCCGCAACAAGGCACCCTATCCGCCACCGACGATAGCATCGACCGCGAAGCCATCCGAGGTGGCAGCGGAACTACCGCAGGAGTTGATGCCTATCAAGAAGAGTCTCCCTGGGACCAGGTGGCCAGCTCACATCACGTTCACTCGCAATTACCTACAGTCCGAGACGGTGCCGGCCCTGCAGGCCCTCGCGCAGAGCCTCGTCTTCCAGTCGGCCGGCTTCTCGACGCTGACTACCTCCCTCGGGGCGCTCATGTACCTGTCCACCTTCGGTGCGTCCGAGTCCGGGGCAGTGGCGGCTCTGGGCACCGTGTGGAGCCTGCGCCGCCTGCAGAAGAAGTGGGAGTCGGCGAGGGAGTACTGGCAGAGCGAGGTGAGGGAGGAAGGTCGCAAGGCCGTGAGGGCCGTCGAGATCAGTGTTGCTGATACTCTCGACAAGGCCGTCAGGGACGGCAGCAAGGCCAACGAGGACGCCCTGTTGGCTGAGCTGAGACAGGCTCGGGAGCTTGTGCAGAGGGCCGAGGATGCGCTGGCGAGGCTGAAGTAATTAGCTCCTGGGTGAGGACGTCACAACTGTATATCTCATGTGAAATAGAATTATGTGTACATGACCGAGAAGACACTTCATTCTCTTGGCATGCAAAGAGCTCGAGTTCTGAGCATTTAAAGCGCCCGACTTTTGGTGATTTCCATGTCAGCGCTGACTGGTATTATGGACGTTGGCTATACGTACGGACGCATTTTCCCGACACAAGCCTTTTGAAACCTCCACGATTGTTCCTCCTCTCTCTGCACGTGTAAGCGCCAGCCGCCCAGTCTCCAATGTCTAAGCCATTCGTTGATCCAACGCCATCGAAATGCTCTCGATATCTGCTCCCTGACCAGGAGACCTCTGTTTAGCGAGTTTTCGCATCTGTCGTGAATCTTTCGTCGTCCAAACCGGCCCCGTTGCCTCACAGGCTTCCCGCCCCATCCTGGCCAATTTTTCGAGCTTGGAGCGCCGTTCTCGCGTTGGACGCCCGGGACCGGTTCTCGCCTTTTCGTCGCCTCCACACCACCTCGGGTGATGATGAATCGAAACAGCCGTCTTTCTACCTCCCACCACGGCCGCTCGCCCTGGCCCTGCTGACCGTCGCGCGGCCTCTCGCCAGACCGACACCGCGGCCGCGGGCGTTGCGGCTCTTGAACATGGGCGCATTCCTAGAGACGCGGGCAGATACGTTAGTTACCGAAGCTCCTTCTTGTCGCTGTCGCTGTCGCCCCCGCCCGGGGCTGTTTTGAGGGGATGAGTTGAGGGTTTGGGCATACCGCAGCATG
Source organism: Diaporthe sp. P3_1W (assembly GCA_037177825.1). NCBI lineage: Eukaryota > Fungi > Ascomycota > Sordariomycetes > Diaporthales > Diaporthaceae > Diaporthe > Diaporthe sp. P3_1W. The sequence goes on along the minus strand of JBAFXB010000004.1, from coordinate 5,058,725 downwards.
TCTGGCACGATGAAGAAGCGGACGTGGCTGCCGCGGATGTAGACCTGTTCCAGGTGGCTGACACGGCCGTCGCGCGCCGTCACGGTGATGTCCTTGAGCTGGATGTTCATGTTGTCCTCGGCTATTCGGGGGGCACGGGGTGTTATGTTAGCACGGCTGCACGATGACGAGAGGGGGTGATGACAAGGGCAGGAGGGAGTGGGAGCCTACCTTCGATTAGCTTGCCGCGGTACGTGGTGCCGGAGTCGAGCTCCAGGGTGATGATGTGACCCTGGGCCTCGTTGAGGAGCTTGATTGGGATTCCGATCGTGGACGTCATGGTAGGGGCCTGTCTTCTTGATCCCGTGGGGCTGAGAGAGGTCGTGCAGGCTGGTCGGTGGTGGGACTCGAATTCGGGGGTGGGAGCTTGCCGCGTCGCAAAGCTTGGGAAGGCGCGCTCGCAACCTGATGGAGCCGGAGGCTGAGATGCGATGGCTTGCAAGCAGAGACCGGGGGTCTGGGGATCCCGGCGCTGCAGGATTTTCCGGGCCGGGAGGCGCTAAAGCAGCTGTCAGTGGCATGGCCCCCTGAGCTTCCTCTTGCATAGACACTTCTAGCCTCAGAGATTCGAACTCTGTGCTTCCTGACACTTGGCTGATGGCGGATTCTCGTGGCAGTCTATCGTAATGTTGTGTAATATGAGATTTATCATTGTGCATGCACACGCATACTCTTTTATTTTGCCTACACTACCTTGCATCTTGGTAAATGTCCATGTGAAGCCGAAATCTTGCCTGTATCAACACTGCCTCTCGCCGTCCGCATGCCTCCTTTCCAAAAGAAAAGGGGAAGGACGACATGGGAGCCGCTCTCAGGTGCCAATTGATTGCCTTCCTACTTGCCTCATTGACGGCTTCTTGCCGTGGTTTTGTGCGGGCTCGTTGGTCTCGTATTGCTGTGGATGGCATCCAGGCAACAGCATTCGGAGCTTCATGACGGGATACTCACTGACCGGTACCTGCGCTGCGTGGGGCTGTGAGCTTAGCCTTTGGACCCTTTGGGCACATCGAGTATGAGCTTCGGATGATCTTGCCTGTCCTCGAGCCATGAAGGCTCTCGGCCCAGTTACCGAGAACGCTTGGGATCCACGACCTCTCACCCTGAGCCTCGACGGACATCTTCTCCGTACCCGTCAACGTTGTGAACCCACAGAAGGATCAGGGACCCTCTGGACATCAGTCAGTCAGAACGCTAAGAAGTGTCCAATATGACAGTATCATAATCATGTCTCGAAGATGCGAAGATGTTAGACTGATGGACGTTTTTGTATAAATACTGACTGCCCAGGTTTTTGTCTAGTGTTGTCCAGAGAATCATCAACACGCTCAGTCCCTCAGCAACAGTCAGAATAGACCATCCACCCCACCAGTGTTTATACTCGTCTCAAAAATGCAGTTCACCACCCTCTTCCCCATCGCCACCTCCCTGGCCCTTGCCAGCGCCGGCATCGTCTCGGAGCGTCAGTTCGAGGGCGACGTGGCCGTTCTCAAGGTCTTCGACTACAACACCACAAACTGCGCCGGGGATGAGTCGACAGTTGACATTGGCGTTGGGACCAAGGCTCTGGACCAGTGTATCCCCTTTTCTCAGGGGTACTGGACTGTCTCCTACTCGTACCTTGAGTCCCCAGAGTATTCCAGTAAGTTGGACGAACACGCTGCAACCTGACCTCGACAACGAGGGGGTATGAATGGCAGACTAACAACAACTTCCTCATCCTCAAGTTGCTTTCTACACCACCGACGATTGCACCTACTCCCCGGAAAAGGGAGACGACTTCGCGCAGTCCAACAGCCCCGGCCCCTGCGATACTAGCCTTAACGGCAAGCCATGGCAGTCTTACATAGTCTCCTCGCCCAAGAACTAGGGAACGAAGAGGGGGGGGGATCCTTCTCGACCTGTTAGCGCCAAGTGAATTTCTGAGACGCTTCACCAGGTCGACATCGCTATGATCTGGGAACCAGGGAGGCCAAACCGTCTCGTGAGCCATGCTTGATGGACAGTACACGGTGGGAAGTATGCATGTTACCTCACCGTTGCACAGGGGGAGTCGGGTAGTACTAGTAGATAGAGCAATACGTTTCTCTAATTTGCAACAATTCACCACAGCATTGACGTCTTTTCACTCAACTTGGAACAGACCCTGACAGCCGGGAAGGATATGGGACAGACTTTTTGTACAGAAGAGCGTCCCGGAAAGGATATTGTACAAATCTAGACCCTGAGGGCCGACTCTGCCTTGTCCCTGGCCCGATGAAAAACCCAGCCACATAGCAAATCTATGGTCAAAACGCCTCCCACATCCCCAAGTCTAACCGGAATACAATCATACAGAACCCACCAGCCATCCTGGCCACCCCACCGCGAAGTACGCGTCCATATTTTCATTTTTCTCCTAGCCCCTCCCCCCTTCGCAACCCATCGCTCGTTACACATCAATCACAACCATGTAGGACTCAAACGCCCCGGAATCCGTGCACTCGCCGGCCTGTAACACCGACGCGGGCGCGGAGCTGCTGACCACGCAGTCGTCGGTCTGGAAGACGACGCCGTAGTACCAGGCCTTGTCGGCGGTGAGGTAGCAGTACTCGTACTCGGAGGTCAGGTTCGTGCACGACGCCCCCGTGAAGTTGGCCCCCGATATGATCTCGGTGCCGTTGTCGCACGAGTCGCCGCAGTAGAGGGTCCAGGTGTTTGCCGCGGCGCTGGAGGCCAAGGCCAGGAGGGTGGTTGCTGTGGTTGTGATGGACTTCATTTTTCTTCTTGAGGTTGGGTTTGGGGTTGATCTTGTAGTGCTCGTGATGTTGTGGTCTTCTGAAGTGAGTGAGGAGTGACTGAATGAGTGACTGTTGGGTGTTGGACGCCGATTTGTTTTGATGAGGCGGGCTCCGTTTCTATGCCTGGCCTTGATAATGAGAGGAGGTTGTATTGACTGGGAGATGTTGGATGGGTGTGATGGAGAGGTGATAGTTCTTGTATATTATATATCTCCAGATGAGGCTGAAGCTGATAGGGAGGTCCACGAAGACTATTCTATTTGCGTAGATGCCCCCGAAAAACCCCAGTACGTAGAAAATTCAGTCCCATTCACTGAGTCTTCCTGGCACGCTACTGACTGGGTTTCCACCGGGATGTACGTATGTCAGCGTACGAATTTAGCTACGGATTATCCTCATGAACGACGCCCTCGACACTCCCAGCATCGCCTCCTATGCGCTTAATGGGGAGCCCGCGTCAAAGACATCCCGCCAGGCTGAGTGCTGGGGAATCAACATGACTTCGCAGCACGCGGCACTGGGGCCGATGTGGCGTCTAGCTCCCAAGACTGTCAAGATTCGGCGTTCGCGAGCCCTGCGCTCCCCGGTCTGTCTGGGATGCCACGTCTTCCAGGGCCGAGGTGTTCGCTGGTGGGGGCCCGGTTCTGCACAGGCATGGAGTGAGATCGATCTTGGTGGTCCGCCCACCCGATCCGATACCCCGACGACGAGGGTGCCGGAAGCTTGCGGATCGACGTCCTGACTCAATTTCCCGGGTGACAAGTTGTGACAGGCTTGGATGGCATCTTGGTAAGTGACATGATGCATGTCCAACGTCCATTGGTAGCAATGCGGGAGTGTACACCCCTGTCTTAATCAATTCATCGGAATTCCCAGGCTTCTGAAATGATAACAATGTTGTTTGCAAACCCAAATTCACACGGGTCTGGTCCAGGCCCAGATCTGTCATGGGCACGGCAAGGACGTGCTTGCGAATTCTCATCTGTGGACGTCACCGTCGAAGCTCAGGGCACTGCCGTTTGGAGCCTGTAAGGCTGAGCCTGACCAATGGTCTTACACTGTTCCTCCCGGTCGGGAAGTGGGCGAGGGTGTTCTAAATCCGCCCAGACTGGATTTTCCCGGCGAGAATTGATTAAGGGGTCCAGAGGGACGCCAGCTCTCTAACATGTGACGCGTTGCCTCCCCTTTTCTCAGTGTGGCTAAGGATTTAACCACTGCAGCGACAGAGGGTGCAGCTTATTCAGGTATGGAGTAACGCATAATGTTTGACAGACATCGATGCAGCGTCAAGGTCAACACATACTGCAGAAACATCACCAAAAGGCCCACTCGCGAAAGCCAAGAGTGTATATTTAGATTATCAGCTCCTGCCTGTGCCTTGTTTGTTGACTGGTGTGCAGTGCAGCCCGAAGTCATGGCGTTTCTCGACAGCTGATATGGTCTTGCCCTTCACGTCCAAATCCAGCTTCAGCATTTGCTTCGGATTCGGCTCTGGTGAACAGGAGTGGTCGCGTCGTGGTCAAATCTGTCCAGGAAAATCCCACCGAGGCGTGCGTCTGCTGATTACAGATGTGTGATAAACGGCTCCGTACAAGAACACCAGACTCACTCGAGCGATTCTATTTTCGATTATCTTCGTCTTGCACGACAATGATTCCGTGTCTTGGGCAACATGGCGGTTGGTTGTCAGCCAAAGAGGCATGCGATGGTCTCCTGACTTGTCGGTCCTTGTTCCATTCTATGATTCCGTGATGCGAGGGGCCACGTTCTCCTATCGCCCTGCTTCGCCTCCCTCTGGATGCAGGCTTGGCATTTGCAGGCTGTGTTCTCAATCGAGCAGCAGAGGCTGGTTGAAGGATGCAAGGAGGTGGCATCAAGCTTCCCGCGCATTGGTAAATTGGGCGACAAGGTGGGCGGCTCAGAGCCTGCTGACTCACTGGGGAGCCAATTGATCCTCTTTTCCTGTCAGGCCTGGTCAGAGCTGCCTAATGTGGGTCACCAGCCCGGAATGTCATAGGCCCAGCACAGCCAGCACGCCTATATAGCGACCCTCCCCCATGGCCACAGGAGCCCGTTTCCGCCTTTGACCACTCCTCTTCTGGACAGCCAAGCTTCCATCGCGGATTCCTCAAGTCGGCTACAGTACAGCATGCCGAGACTTCATGTCAGCAGAGGAAAGAAATTGTAGACTATTCAAAATGAAAATGGAAGGCCACCAAGTCCCACGAGCCCGGTCCCTGGGCTCCGTGCTCTCGATTGTGTGTTGCCATCCCTCCTGACCAGTGAATTGTTGACGAGGCCGGTCCGGGTCGCGCAACAACATGACGGCCATTCGACCACATCCACCGCCTGGGCAGCAGCGTCGCGAAGAGGCTCTGGCGCAGGCCGACGCGAACCGAATTCTCCTGTCGCAGCCACTCCTTCCTCTCGCACTCGCCGTCTTCTACATCGCCCTACTGGTGGTGCCGTGGGTCTTGACCTGCAAGATTGCAGCCCAGCCATCATTCCTCGTCCATTTCTATGACTGGGGCTACGAATACTACGTTCAGCACGGATGGGTCACCGCCATCAACGTCCTCAACTCGCTCGCCGCTGTCCTCTCGCTGCCCATCCTAAGCGCCCTGCTGGCCCGCGCCGCTGTTGTCTTCTCGCAGCGCCGCAAGCCAGGCCAGACCCTGAGTCTACGCCAGCTCTTTGCGCTTGCTGACCGCGACTGGTACAACTTCTTCAAGGTCCTGTCGCCCGTCGGGTCATCGGCACTCCTCAGGCTTGGGTTCTTGGTGCTTTTCATCGCACTTTCACTGCCGCTTGTCCGATCGGGTCTTGTGGCCTACGACAACGTACTCGTGACATCCAACTTCCCGGAGCACCATGAGAGAGCCTTGGATTACGGGCCACTAGGCTATACTCCCAGCCCGCTTGCGGTAAAGACAGCAATCACACAATATCAGTCGAAAGTGATCACCGACACACGCAAAAGTCTGCAGACAACTGTTGGGGGCATCGAGCCAAATCTGTGGCCAGTGTGCAACGACAACACGCCTGACAGCACTTGCGGTTTCAGCTATGGTCCGTACGACCTGGGGCAGAGCAGACTCGGCAACTTCTGGGAGTGGCCTAACCAAGTCGGATACGAGCGGAACTACAGCACAAACGGCTCAGCTTTGATGCACGCCTCGACCCTGAGGGCCGGCTCGTCGATAGGATCTTACTACAAGAACGAATTCGGAGCCTACACCCTCGGCTTGAAGAGCGGCGCAAAATGCGAGACAATTTCTCCCCAAGAAGTTGAGGAACAGTGTCTCCGATCTGCGGATGCCGGGGCGCTGCCAACTGCGGCGCGGGGTTGGAGCACGAATCTGGCCATCGAAGACGAAGTGCGCGTCGATATATGCTTTCCTCAGCTCGAAGGAAGCCCTTGGGAGGCTGCCGACGCTTTCCCATGGAAGCCAATCAACTTCACCGAACACCTCTACATCGGCCTCACAGACAACCAGTCAACATGGGGATGCCCAAGCTGGTCGGAGGACTGCGGTTATGCAGGAACCGACGACGGGCTGTACCTCCATTGTCAGGCCGACTCTATGATGAGTTTCTTCGAGCTAGGGAGCGCCAGGACGAAAGGCGTGCCGACTCGCTTTCTGGACGAGATGCCCGCGGGCTTCGACATTCCTCGCGGCAAAGACTTGAGAAGCAGGTCGTCTGGCATCTCAGCAAGAGACAGCCCAACCCGTGATTATATGGGCCCCCTAAAGACGGCAACGATGGCAATGTTCGGCAACGATAGCTGGCTCGACACGCTCAACCTCGCACTTGCGGACTCAGAGTCCGCCAACACAACAGTGAATGGTGCCCTGGCGATGCTCTGTCAAATGCGCCCCCTTGGCAACATCGACGTCTTCGGCACGGACACTATCGGTGCGTGTACAGCGCCCGCTACGTACGTGAGTAACCTTGCCCCTTGGTACACGCCTTCAGAAATATTTTCATGGCTTGTCCGGGACTTCTTCCGGTCATTCTACACCCAGAAGCTAGCCAGGGCAACACTCAACACAGCGACCTTCTACGCGAACAACGCCTTGTTGACCACGATGAACGACCATGGCGATTCGCGCACACAGGATTACAAACGCGCTTCAGAAGAGAGCGGCAAGCGCATGGTTGTACCCGTGCTCGACGTGCCTGCAATCGCAACCATATCCATCCTCGTCGCCCTGCAGGTGGTCTGTATCGTCGTCCTCGTCGCCTACATCTACAGCAGCCGCGTGTGGACCGAGACCCTCGACGCCATGGCGGTGGCGCGCGTCGGCGCCCAGCTCTCGGCGCTGGAAGTATTTCTGGTGCCCCGCGAGACCGGGACGCTGGGCACGGCCCTGCTGAGCCCACGAGCCGCGAAGCAGCTGGACCAGATCGACGGCCTGGTCGGCTCGACCGCCCTGACGGGGCATCATCACGACATCGAGATGGCGACGATGCCGCCACCGTACGCGCCGCGAGGCGAGGAACCGAGCACACGGGAGGAGCGGAGGGTGCCACAGTCCGGTGGCGCAGCGGGGACGCCAGCGCCGGACACCGTCGCGCAGGACCACCCGGTGCCGGCATACTCGCCACCTGCTGACGAGCACGCGACGCGGACGGCTGGCGGGGACTCTGGAGCCGCTGGCGGGCGTGATGATGCGAACGATATGGCGATATCTCATGCAGCGTCGTCCGAGTCCCAGGGCCCTGTGCTGCCGGCCGTGACCTCGCTCGAGGCCGTTGCAGTTGGGGGCCGAGGGCTCATCACAAGGCAGATGTGGCGACAGGCTGATAAGCCCCTGCCGGCACGACCTGCAGAATAATGAGTTTCGCCCGGACGGTTTCTCTGGATCGGGACTATAGACGGGCCACCACCTATAAGTAATGTTTATATGAGTTCAGCGTAATGATAGATAGATAATACCCAATATTTGCTATAGAAGAGAATTGTCAAGAATTTAGTCAGGTCAACATGGCAAGATGCATGGGGCGTGCGAGATCTTCAAAGTGGCTGACATCGCCAAGTTGCGTTCGTCTTCCCTGAAGATGGACGGCACCAGAAGAGATTGACATGTCTCTGGCCACAGCCTCTGTCACCAGCAGCCAGGCCAAGGAACTGCCCACTGGACATCATGTACCCGTACATTTGAGACCCCTCGAACCAACAGAGCCATCAAATCCAAACCGCCGAGCGCTCAACATTATGCAAGCTCTTGCTCCTCGCGGCGTTCCTCACCGGCAGCGGGGGAGGCGGCGATGGCGGCCCGGCAGAGCTCGCCTCACCACAACCACCGCCGCCGCCATCGAGACCACCACCACACACAGAGGACCCCGAGCCCCTCTTCGACCTCGCCGCGCCACCACCACCACCAACACCACCACGGCCCTGCCCGCCGGCCCTCGTGTGCCGGCGGCGCGGCGGCGGCCGGTGGGGCGGCGGCATGCTCAGGGCCGTGCGGGGCGCCGAGCTGTCGCGCGTCGAGGGCCTCCGGGTGCTCGAGCGCGAGGACGGGCTGTCGAAGAAGAGGAAGCCGCTGAATGCCGTGTTCTCGGCCGCGGCGGGGGCGGGGAGCCCGGGCGGCCTGGGAGAGGGAGAAGGGGAGGAAGAAGAGCAAGGGGATACGCGGACGTCCTCGTGCGGTCCAGGACGGCCGTCGTCGTCGTCGTCTTCATCCTCGGAAACATCATCGTCGTGGCCGTAGGGTGTGCTGGCGAAGACGGGGTGATGCCGCAGGTGCGGCGGGATGTCGACGGCGGGGTGGCCGGATGGCGAGGGGATGTCAGCCTTCTCCGAGGTCCAACGGCTTAGATGCGGCATGATGGGGGTTATGGGCGATATCGCGTCGACGATGATGGGTTCCGACCGAAGGGTCCGTGGTGCGGTGGCCCCTTGTAAGGGCAGGGTCATCGGGCTCTCTGTTGAGCGCCTTCGCTCCTCGATGGTGTTGTCTGTTTCGCTCCTGGCTTTATTGGATCGCTGCTGGGCTGGTTCTTTTTCTCTGTCGGCCTTGTCTACTTGCCTCCCGCGTCGTCTGCGCCAAGTCACGTAGAAGGCTGCGAGGCTGATCATCAGGAGCACGGCTAAACCGCCCAGAACACTGCCTATGATTATTCCAGTCCTTCGAACTGACTTAATTTGGACCGGGGATGCCGTTGCGGTCCGTGTCGGTGCCGACTCTGAAGCAGTAGAGGGAAAAGATGTAACTTCATGGTCGAAGAGACTCGAGGTGGGCGAGGTGCCCAGAGCGAATACGGCTGGAGAAGATTCGGATCTTGTTCTCGTCACAGAGTTGGCCGGGACTGGGGCGATGGGGAAGACTGGAGCGTGATCTTTGATGGTGATAGCCTCAAAGGCATGACTTGAGCTCACTGTGCGGCTCGCGGGTGCTGTCTCGGACAGCTTGTCCTCTCGAACTTGGCGTCCGACATGTTTGGGGGTACCGGCGGGACTGGGAACGGTCGAGGCCGAGAGAGGGGACTCTGCAAGATGGGAGGAGGGTGCGACATTCGTGTACCGATGACACATCGCCATTTTCTCTCAAAACGTGATGTCGAGGAAGAAATCTAGCAAAGCAAAAATCTATCTGGTTCGTGGAGACACAGCAAATGACATGGCCATGAATCTTTTGGCGAAGAGAAGGAGGCAGAAAGCCACCAAGACCATTGTGATCCTCGGCCATCCTGCATTGCGGTTCTATTTGAGGTGCCGAGGAGGCTGGTTAAGCATGTTCTTCGGCCACGAAGCCGCGTGCTGAAAAGGAATCCAGTCGGTATGGCGGACTTTTGTGCCTCGGGGGCTGGTTCTGCCGCGTGAGAGACGGGAAATCCGCCGGGACAGTTGAACGGAATGGAGCTTGGCGAGGATTGTTGTGCGGCTAGAAATATGACATACGACCTAGTTGGGCAATATAAACAAAGAAAGTTGGTAGAGGCCGGCACAGCTTGACGAGGTTGTTACACAAAGGGGACCGTGTCCCGCGGGTACGATCGAGAATGTGTATCGTGATCAGGTTGCAAAATAGCGGTCACGGGTATCCAAATGAAATAACTAAACGAGGACGATCTGTTTGACCGGACTGGAATCATGTAACAGACGAGATCTTCCGGATCTTGAGAGCCGAATAGTGCAATCGGCTTGGAATTCTGAGCCAAACGGGGCATTGCGTGCCTGCTCACATCTCATATATCATCCCGACTCAACCCCTCAGCCGACGGGAACGAGCCCATCCGTTCGTTGTTCACCCGTGGGGTCCCAACAGCACACTCTCAAGCGCCATAGCCCCACTCCCAAACCCAGTTGTCCACGATTCTCTTCGGGTCGTACTTCTTCTCCTTCTCGGCGCTTACGACGTCGCCAATTTCCTTCGGATTATGAGCGGCCTTGTCGGGACCATGGGCACGGTGATGGGCGGATTTGTGGGTAGAGTGAGAGTAGTGGCGACTACTTTTTTTGCTGCCTCTGGAGCGGGCGGCGGAGGCAGCGCCTGGACTGTGACGGTGGGAGATTTCTTGTGATGGGTTGACGGCGGCGGCTGGGTAGCTTGCTTGGCCGGCGGCGACGAGGCCTTGCTCGGCGGCGGCGGGAGGGATTTCTGTTGTTGTTGTTGCTTGTGTGTATTGGTAGTGGTCGAGGTAGCTGGCTTCTCTATTCCCACTGACTGTTAGGGCGGCAACGTCACCTGGCAGCGAATTTAAAGCAGCAGCAGAAGCAGCGGCAGCAGCATCGTAGTAACACAACGCACAGGCGCAACCGTTACCAGCCATGTCATAGTTGGCAGACGGTGGCGGCTGCTCGAGGGGTTGAATCGCAGTTGCAGCAGTAGCAGGAGCAGCGGTCTCTCCAAATCGCACTGGCTCACCAGCTGGGGGTGCCGAGGCGGCTGCCGACGCCGACGCCGACGACGACTTGGCTGAAGGGGCGGCCTCAACGGGCTTTTGCTCCCAGATTGTTTTGAAGTCCTTTGTGAACTGATACACCCATCCACCTAGACTTCAGTCAGCGGCGTGCTTCTTTCTCCTTGACGTAGAGATGCCACTCACCATCCTCGGTAGCCTTTGCCCTCCAGTGGCCGTCCCACCCTGCCCCTTCGATCGGTTCCCACTTGGACCACTCCGGAGCTGGCGGTGATGCCGCTTCTTTCTCTTTGGAGGGTTCTTTGGATTCCTTGGATTCCTCCTTGGGCTCCTCTTTCTTTGGTTCCTTGGGAGGTTCCTTGGTGGGTTCCTTGACCGAGGGAGCCGCAGGAGCCGGTGGTGGAGACTTCTCCAGTGATGGCCTCCTTACTTCAACCCGGCGCAACACCGTCCCCGCGACGGGGAGCTCACGTCTCCGTGAGTGGTGGTGCTTTTCCGTGTAGTATGATGACATATTGGTAAAAGTCCTATCGCACAGACGAGGGGGGAGCAAGCATGATTCAGGGCCAATGACGACAAAGCATGGAGAAAGGGCCCATAACAGCGACGGAACCGAGGGAAGAGCCAGGGGGGAAGCCGACGTTTATAAATTGGAACGGGGAGAGAGGCACACGGGGCGGGATCTGGTGTTTGACACGCCGAGCATGTTGCGGGCGCTGGTCACCAGGGCCACTCCCTGACTGCCCGCAACGGGGGATGGCTGCCCAAGGAAAGCTTACCGGGCCTGTGGATCCTCAGGGCGAGCGTGACGCAGTCAGTAACGCCGCAGACTGTCAAATGTCGCGCAGTGGTGTGACAGGCACACGGCTTCTGGAAAGTGCCTCACGCCCTTTGCCGACGGCAGATGAGGCCCGTCGGTGCGCTGAGAGCGCATGCGCCATGAGCTGTCGAAGGGTGGTGACAGCCATGAGCTGCGCTATGCTGCGCCGTGCTGTGTTGCGTGTTCTGCTTTTCCGAGCTGTCACCTCGCTGGCACTTGCTTGTCCAAGCCGACTCCTGGCGACGGCACTTTAAGTTGCGTCTAACAGCACCCCGACAAATGATTCTCCAAGGCCGGATATTAAAGGCTGAGATCGTGCACTTTGTGCTGCACGTCTCTTGGAACCGCCTCGCCACGCACCCGGGCGCCGGGTGCTGGTCCCAACTATTGGCCCAAAAAGCTCAGGTGACCTTCCAATCCGAGGAAGTGAGGGAGATTCCAAATGATATCAGGCTCTCGTTAATGGCTGCCCTATCGTTCAGTTGTTGTTGCCCAACCCGTTGGTGGTCTTTTGCCTAGGCTGAAGACTCGCGCAGGGCTGCCCAACTGACAGGGGGTTGCCTTGTCCAGTCTTTCGCATAACGCGCCGGCCCCGTTTGTTAGGTCTTGGTCATCAGGACCCTTCGACAACATCCTCGAAAGTGGTGTGAACCTCGAATGTAATTAACTCCAATCCATATAAAGCACCCCGTCACAGGTGTATTTTTTCGGAAGTTCACATCGCTCCTGGCAGCCTGCGCGCACGTGGTTGGCAGCCGGGCGCCGCACGCCGTGCGACAATGTCTGTATTCGGCCGGATGCATCTGTCAACAACACCCTGTGTATGTTGGGAACCGCTCACTGGCCGTGCAAGTGGAAAAAGTAAGTGTGTCACAGCTGCGTGGCGTTTTCGGTTCTTTGTCCGTTTCGATCTCAGCGTCTCCGATGATTGCGGTTCGATCTCCTGGCCTTCCGCGACCACGACGTGATCAGAGTCTCGTCCCAGGGCCGCCACTCTGGCTTTTCCATGACCTCCATGCATTTCACCTGTTCCGGCGGATCCTGCTGCCACTCTATCTTGGACTTCTTGTCTTGTTCCGGCCCGACCCATTTTGAGGTGTACCCCTTCTGGGCTTTGATCGCCCTGCCCTGATCATCCGAGTATTCGAGGTTGACACTGGGTACCACGGCGATCTTGCCCCAGCCTTTGTACCAGAGGTCCTTGCAGAACAGCTCCGGTTCCCCTTGAAAGCACTCTCCTGGGTTGTTGCTTCTGAACACCACGTCCCCGTACAGAATAGGATCCGCCGAGAAGGCGACTGCGCCGTTCCAGCAGCTGAAGACCTGGAACGGCAGGTGGGTGCTGTACCGACTCTTTGTCTCATGATCGTTCCAGAAGAGATTCCAAGCCTCGTCCCAACTCCTATCCTCGGGAATCCTGAAGAAGGATTCGCCCGTCATGGTCCTCGAGACCCAGGCATCGTAAAAGGTGGGGTGTGGTCCGACGTAGGTCCAGTCCATGGCGCAGGTCATATCAGCGCCCAGATGGTTTCGCTGATAGGCAAGCTCGAGGATGTCCTCCATGCAGATAGCAACGTCGTTGAGGAAGATGACGGTTGTGTCCTCCGAGTAGTGGCGGGTGTTGTCCAGCATGGGTTGCAATGCAAGGTTCCTCAGCTTGGCCAAACTAACAACACGTTGGTTCTCGCCCTCCTTGGTGTTGATGCTGCTGGTTTCGAAGAAGTAGCGGCCAATGCCCAGGGCGTCGAGCCCCGGGCGAATTGCATCGAAGACCAGGGTGGTGCCATCATCACTGTTGCCCTCGACGACGGAGAGCACGCAGTTCTCGGGGCCGAGGAAGCGGATTGCCTCGACGATGCTTCCGATGAGTCGGGGCAAAAGATCGACGGCCTGGGTCAAATCCAGGGCGAAGTAATATTTGAAGATCTTGCGAGGCGTGTTGCGAGGCGCGTTGCGAGGCGTGGCGGCTGGAGACCTCAGTGTTTCATAGCGTGCCAAGACTGCAGGTAGCGGTACAGGGCACTCGAGCCGCTTGAAGGTCGTATCGGCAGGATCAAAAATGGCCCGGACGTAGTCGTCCACGTTCTCCAATATCTTGGAAGTCACGACCTCGACGTCTTCCACGCGCCCACCTTCCAAACCGCCGTCCTCGATGGGTGCCACTTCCTTTTCTGGCGTCTCCACAGAAACGTGATGCGAAGGTGCTCCAGGGAGCGACACGTCGGCCGGGGTATGCGCGCTCTCACCTTGTCCATCCAGTCAGCAACATCATGGAACAGCCGCCAGGCGTGCTGGACAACGACGGGTCGACTCACCTGAGGCAGGAAAGAAGCTCTGTATCGGCTCAAACCTTTCTGGCAATGTGTCACGATGCCATAGCGCCAAGACGACGAGAAGCGACAGTATTGCGACCTGCCCGCCAACAATCGGTCTGAACCGCATCTTGCCAAGAATGGGGCGATTCAAGATCGTCGCTGTGAAACTGCAAAGCTGCCAGGCTGAAGAAAGAAGAGACGAAATCCAACTTCACCTTTATCGGCAGGAGACCGACTGGAAGCACCGTGGGCGGACACAGAAAGGGGTGGCAGCGGCCTTTCTTCGCGATATTCCCACCGCACACGACATGTGTTGGTTGCTCACTGCGCCGCACGACTACTTGCCCCATCCCATTCATGCCCACTTCAAGTCCCACGAGAAGTCATTGTATGACTTGAGGTCTGTGAGTGTGCCATCTGACCAGTCATTCAGGTGGGTCTCGTCCACTCTAAACCGGCTGGGTAGCCAATCCCAAAACCCCTTTTTATGGCGATCAACACTGAACTCCATACCTAGATATCACGTAAGTCGCCACCCCATGAGATGCGCTACATTTATCTGCTTGGTGACCATTCGTCCGGACTACTGAGTAGTAAAGTGACCGGACAACCAGACAGCGTCTGTTTGCCGCCTAGGCCCCACTGCGGGCCCGCTTAACAAGAGACGGCGCATATCTGCTATAGGACATGGGGACCCGGCCGCCCAGGCGTCTTCTCTCGCTGCTGCTGGCGCAGGTTCGCCTGCTGCCGACAACGGCTACGAGCATCTGCGGCTCGCGGGTTGTTACAGGATGCCGGTGTCGTGGTAATTTGTATTTTGAGTTTCACGACGCTCACTCTATCCAACCGCTGCTGTGGTGCATGTTTGGCGACCGAAGTAAAGGTTTGCGCTGGCCTAATCCGGGCCTGCTTCAAAGTTGAAGCATTGCAAACACAAGCAAACCAGATAACGCCTTGTAGTCACTACGATTCAACGGAAGCCCGAGTCCGCGGCTTAAAAACACGTTCAAGACGCATCCCGATTTGACCGCCTTCAGGCACTGGGGTACGGGATGTTGAACGAACATTTTGGCAACACCCCTGCATGCTGGCCACGGTCTCACTACCTTTGTTGCTCAAGATTGCACGTCATGCAGTCTTTCAGCAACACTTCTGTACCATGATCATTGCCTATCTTAAGACAAGGACACAGGGTGGGCATACCATATGGAGACAAACCCGTAGAGCATATAGCTCATGCAGACAGTCACAGGAGGCCCGTGGAAACGGTCTCACCCAACACCTCCTTTAGCAACAGACGCCATATTATAAATGAGCCTGGAGAGACCTCAAGTTTTGCATCTCTTGAAGCAGAACTAAGGAAGAACAGGTTCCAGACGACAGCGACAGCCAGTAGAACCATAAGCAAGTCGGTGGATGTGTCTGCAGGCGAGTTACAGCTCTTGAACTTCTTGCCAAACTGTAAACCTTGGCGGTCACTCTATTTTACTCTCATTCGCAACACAACTGGTCTGTAAAAGCTTGCTGTGCGTAAATTGTATGCAGAGGGCTTTCAGTTTCGCTGAGCTACAGACTTGCTTTGAAAGCTCATTGTACAGGAGACGCATTTCCTACTGACCTGAACACCCCACCAGTGAGTGTATCGGCGGAAGTAGATCCTGCAGCCCCCACAAAGAATTGTCAATACCTGACGGGTGGTTGCTCAGTTCAAAACCACGATCGTGGCTTCCTTCCAAGGGACACTGGTCCTAGCAACCACACATGAGCATCGGGCACCATCGCAGCTCTAGCCGCCACGAAGCATCTTGACCTACATGCGGCAAAGCCCTGTGCAATCACGCATTCCAAGGTGTCTGGTTGTTCTAAGAACTGCGTACAGCTGTTGCAACCCCGCCATCTGTGGTGAGCTTCCTTGCGTGACTGCTCATGTAGATTTCTGCTAATCACACCTCTAAGCCTCGTCCCCTTTCATCCTCTCGACCCGTCGCTTCAACCGTCACTCAACTTTCTCTCATGTAGAGCTTCAAGTGAGCGACAAGGCAGACAAAGAGTAATCCTGCCATCACTTGCAACCTGGCCTAGGACCCTTGCCGATTCGCAATTCCCTTCTGAGCCCGATTTCTCTCTCTTCCCACCATCAAGATGGCCTCGCCCACACATGCACCATTCCACAAGATCCTCTGCCTTGTCATCTGCGTCAGCTTGACATGGTTCTCGGTAGTCGCGAAGCCCATTGAGCTCCCTACTCTCAGCCAGCGCCAATACATGGGCAACTTGTCCCACATCGGGGACGCTGTCGGAGGTGCTCGCAATGGGTGTACCCACGGCGTCGACGATACCATGCCAGCATCTGTGACCCTTGACACGCCTACGTGCGTCGATCATGAGCACTGCGCTTCAGGCTGCCTGGTCATCGACGCCGCTCCGAACATGCACACACTCACGTGGTAAGTCCAGACTCACAATGAGAGCTGCCACAAGACAAGCTAACCTATCATGAAGCTCGCCTCCCTCTCACTGCTCCCTTGACGGAGAGAGCGCAGGTGCAACGTACACTTGCTACACACACGGCAGTGAGACGGTGAAAATCGATGCGCTTACCTCCACCTTGGCTGTTGCGAACGTGGCGCCATTTCTCCCCGTGTGGAACCACGAGTACTCGCCGGCCCCATATTCAGCAGCTGCAATTGATACAGCGAAGCCGGCAATGACTGGCGCAGCAGACGATAAGTTCTCGGTGGCCCCATATTCAGCGGCTCCAGTTGATACAGCGCAGCCTGCCATGACCAGCGTAGTAGATACGACCAATCTGCCTCCGTCTTTGGCCCCTTCCCCTCATCCGCAGGAGGTTGTCACATTCACAGCGAAGCTCAGCAAAGGTCACAACGGTGAGCCCGATCAGCCGGAGATAACACTGTCACCCGAAAATGCACCTGCTCCAGTGCCTGGTCAGCAGACTGTGTATGTCACGATCACCGAGGACTCGTCCACGGCCTCCCCCATTCCGACTGCGCCCTTCAGCACCCAGCCCTTATCTGAAGGCCACCCAGAGTCCAACAAGACTGCGATCATCCTTGGATCCGTCTTCGGGTCCCTGACGATATTGTGCATTTTGATCGTCTCGGTGGACCACCTGCTCAAGCTTAGGCGACAGAAGCACGAGCAACTCCATGAAGGCCACGAAGGCCACGACTCGATCTCCAGCGTCGAGGACATGTCGGAGCTCCTGCGACAGCAGCAGCAGACCTACGGCTACTATGGCACGCAGAGAGTGGCCAGTAGTAGCATTGTTCCGCAGCAGATGAAGGTCTTCCCGGCTGGCTCTGAGCCTGTTGAGCTTCCGACCCCCAAGGACGAAATGATGGAGAAGGAGCGGCGTGACGGCTACTAGGCTCCAATTGCGAGTGCGGAGATGATTGTGCGATGACGAAATTTGATTTTTCTGCTTTGAAGTTCTGGGAAGTTGGGCGAGTAATGAAGATGGAAAGGGCGAGCGACAGCCTCTGGCTGTGGATACGAAACGGTCTTCCTATCAACAGCCAGATCACTCACTGGTCATCAACGGCAGCAGAGTGCTGTCATGCCGACATTCGGCGGTGGTACAGCCTCTGGTGACTTTTCCCTCCGCCGAAAGGCATTCCATAGTGCGGTCTACCAGAGCACAGTCTCCGTTGGGACAACCTCCCCTTCGGACGCTTGGCTCTGGGATGTTTACGTTGATTCCCTAAAGCCAAGGGCATCGCGTGACACGCATAATGATCTGATAGATGCTCATTAATGAATTGACGATTCGAGATTCTCTCTATGGAACCAGCAATCACTGAGAAGGCAGGTAGATGCTCATGCATTTCAAACACGAATACCTGCTCTTGGGCTTGCTGCTTCCTATGCTGTGCCACGTTGTTTAAAATCAATGAACTGGATATGCAGATGAAATTTTCTTGGTGGAAGTTGCGAGCATCGACCTTTGGAAATTCCTCAAAGAGGCTTTAGAATAAAAGGATTGTTTGGTTAGAGATTTGGACTTGGATTTTGGTTTGTCCCTGTTTCATTTTCCCTTCGGATTACAACATGAGCTCTTCGATGTGGCGCTAGTACAGCCCAACATTCATCCGGCCCGAATCCTGTGTCTCATTGATGAAAACAATGCAGCCAGTTCAGGATGACCAAGCTAACTAAGGTGTTCGCCAAAGTCTAAGCATGGCGGCTTGAAATAGCTCACCTTAGCTCCTGTTCACTCCCACACTTGTTTAACCATAGAAACGGTAGTGGCTGAGTCTTTTAAAATGCTGTATCCAACCTCGCCAACATTTCAAAATCTCTGTCACGCTCCTTCCGATAAACTTTACACCAAATTCAAGCAGATACAGGAGTCAAAACCTGACGCAAAACTAGAAGCCACATCGGGCAAGAACCGCAAGTACGAGGGACTTGATATTTGAAATGGCGTAAGGACTCTGACAAAGTAGAATAGAACAACCTCGTCTCGAGACCCAATCGCAAGCCTGAACACGGAACAAGAGCACGGGGCATAAAACAAAGACAGCCCAGCGAAATGATTTCCCTGGGCCCTTTCATCCTGATCGCAGGAATATCAATAGTCATCCTCCTATGCTGGGTATGGCTCCCCTTCGCCGTCATAGCAAAGCTCTGCGGCCTGGGTGCCCACCGCAAAAAGAACACAGGCCTCCTTCCCGTCCGCGCCGCAGCAGGCGAGGTCCGCTACCGAGCCGAGGGATTCGTCCCGCCACCACAGGCCCTGCAGAACGACCCCCACGCCTTCGACCCGGAGGTGCGCCACCACAACTACCTCAAGGTCGACCCGCGCAGGGCCGAGCAGCACTTCCAGAGTCAAGAGGCCAGGGATGCTTACGAGGCCACGTTCGGGCTGGATCGCAGGAGGAGCGGCGGCCACCGAATTCGCTCTCGTGAGCGGAGGGGGAAGAGGTCCGCCGGCTCGGCGGGCAAGGCAGGCCAAAGTATTGAGGGTGATGTTCAGAAGCCGGCAGCTACATTAATTCGGAATCAAGAGCATTGGGAAAAGCTTCACGGTCATCTTGAGGCACAGCAGTGATGTGAGTACGCAGCTTGAGGTTTGATACCACGTCGGCCAGAGAATAATAAGTCAAGTTCGAAAATTCAACAGAATGACATCCATGCGTTTAATATATTCTAAGTAATCACCTTTGCATTATAAGACGATACACCTACCTGGTGGGAACCGATGATCCTCCGCGGGATGGGCATACAGCGAAATGCAAGTCATGGTCAGAAGACTTGAAAGTCAGCGACAAGGCGCCATAGCCTCGTTTTAGTGACAGTCGGGATCAGGCACATGTGAATTTGAAGCAAGGTTTGTCACTATTTAGCTTCTGCCTTAAGCATGCATAGCAGTGATCCTGGATTTAGTTATGGCTCAGTTCTAAAATCTTCAACCCCAACCTTCACGGGGGCTCAATCTGGGAAATCAATGTTATCGGAACTGTGGTTCTGAATGTAGTCTAGGCCGAATTCAGCAGTTGTTGTGGCTCCGGAAAAACCAATCTGGCCCAAATCGAAATAGCTTCGCATGCCAGGCAGTATAGGCCCTGGTCGGTCAGTCTAGACCGAACGAAGGCGAAAACTCCACAATCAGTGCTTCTGCCTATTCTGCCGTGTCACAAAATTGTCACCAAGTTTGTCAGTCATGAATCCTTCAGAACGCCTATATAAGCTAGCCATCTCCTGCTGTTTGCCCATCTCTCTGTATCCAAAACTAACCTGCAAATTATCAGAGCCTTGATTTAAACTGTCTGCTTTCAACGCCTCTCATTCTCATCAACATGGTTCACTTTTCTTCAGCTTCGGCACTCCTAGCCCTCGCTGCCTCAGGAGCGGCCCAGAAGCTCAACTCATGGCCTAAACACAACTACGGGGGCACTGGTCGCACAACAGACAACGATATCAATACAACAGAAGTGACCACCATCACCCCGGGAGGGTACGCGCGGTATGCCCTCCTCTTCAACAGCTGGATCGCTCTTAGCGGCTTCTACATCCAGTCTTCCGGGGACTTCATCACCGACTACAAAGTCGAGGCCATAATTGGTCCCGTAGGCCTCGTTCAGGAGTATTACGTCGGCCAAGTGTGCGGTGCTACCGGGAACTTCACATATGTGCCGCTGGTCGACCCGCAGGATGGAGGTTATGTGTGGTCCGACACGCTGTTTCTCGAGGTCACTGCTGCTGCGAGGAACTCCTCAACCGCCATCATCAACGAGATCTGGCCTATCTTCCCCGGCGACGACATCGTCGATCCGGAGAACACCTCTCCGTGCCCGGCCGCGTCACGTAGGCGTTAATTGGGGCTTCCGGCTCCTGCGTTATGCACCGTCTCATGTTTCCGGGAACAGAAGAGCACTTCTCAGACCACAAAAACAATGATAAAGAATAAGATCGGTATCTGAGGAAGCTGGAGTATGATTGTGGACTGGAATGCAGAGACATACGCTCTGCTTTGATGTTGGCCTATGTATGCCAAGGACAAAGTCATTGAAAGCATGTGGAAATAGACCACCTGGGTAGACGATGTTATAAGGATCGATCTTGGAAGAATAATGAAGAATATTTAAAGATGTACCATTTTTGAGCTTCAAGGGTGCTAATTTGCCTATCAATTATCTTCACACTGACACCGGGAGTCATTCGACGTTCAAATGAAATCAAATGCCTCTTTTTCTTCGTGCGCTGATCTGTTCGGTCACAAGGTCCGTTTCGCCGGAGATGAGCTTTCCGAGAAGGCATTAAATAAATAATCGCCACTGACTACTTTACAAGAATTCCGCATGTATCTGTTCTGCCATGTGGGGTGACGAAGGATGTATTGATGGGAGTTCTGACCCACACATCACTGTAGATAAGTTTATAAAGCTGAGTAGTATTTAAACTACGACTAAGTGGTCTCGTTTTTAATCTAATATACATATGCTTCTTAAGCAATATGCGTCTAGTCCCTTCATACAGTGATAAACGCTGAGACACCCGGCGTCGAAGAAAATATATATAAATAACAATAGGTTTCGAACATAATTATAGCTTGTGCCTAAGAAAAAAGTGACAGCCTTGTGGCAGCCGCACAGACGAGGCTAGCAAAGACCGCTTCTGGCGGCGCAAACTGTGGCTAAGCGGACTTGTGTCCGTGAAAGACGGCATTTAGTGATTACCTATGTATCCCGAAAACGCTTCCTGGGACGACATTCAGTTGAACAAACATCACAAGAAATAATCAAGAGCCAAGAAACCCTTTGAGGAGGCTAGGTAAGGCATAAATACGACCATGTTCTCACGGAGTATGATATTTGGGTGTTTGCTTCCTAATTCATATTTAGTCTACTAAGGAATGCTTCTCCATGAGAGGACTGACTAGTATGTTGACGTTACATAACCTGCACGTCTCATCTACAGGTAACTATGTAACTAGGACCCATAGCTCTTCTGAAGCCACTGAGTGACATTCTCCCCGAACACCTTTGGGAATTCCAGCAATCCCCAGTGACCACCTTCCAGGGTGACATTCGTCAGTTGTGGTAGCGCTCCCGCCTCGACAAAGGGCAGTATGCCTTCCTTCCTGCAGACAACATCTCCCTCATACCCAAGGAAAAGCGAAGGGACATTCACGACCTGGTTGTCGGGGTTTGGCTCCTCACTCTGGTGGCCAAAAACATGGCTCTTGTACCCTAGGAGGCAGTCACATTAGCATCTCACTAAAGACACACTCTCGGTAACTCCGTTCTTTGACAGATTGCAATGCCGGTTGAAGGTGGAGGAAAGTAGCTCACAGCACACAGGGCCTTCGAAGCCATCCCGCTTGAACCGCTCGATGAAGGCCTTCTTGGTCTCCTCGGTGGCATACGCGTGCCGCTTGATGTCGAAACCCTCGCCTCTGTTTTCCAGCGCCTTGCGCATTCCGTCTTTGGTGCAGAATGTCGCTTTCCACACCTCTGGGCAGTGTGCAATGTCGAAGAGGATATCCGAGTTCTCGTTCAGCACCTTGGCCCCCTACATGAATATCCGGTCAGCAAAGCCTCGGACTTAACGTAATGTTTCCAGTCTAGGCAGTTCCTGAGAATATAGGGGCTTGTTGGCACGGCCCGTCGACCGTGGGGTGACGCCTTGCACGCCGTGCTGAGTACTGGAAGAGGCGCAAGATGCTCCTTTGGCGGGAGCCCATGTATAACTTCAAGGCAGTGTGACCAGCGCATAGGGGGTACTTTGATAACATACGTCGTCCGCAGTGAACAGCTTCCAATACCAAAATGCGCCGTAGCCAAAGACCTGCTCCGTCTGCGCCAGTACCGCGTCTAAATCAAAGGGACCCTTGTTCGCGCCCATCCACGGCACGTTGACCATGACGAGGCCCGAGACCCTCTCGGGGTGGAGGTTGAAGAACATCTGGGCGGCGCGGGAGCCCCAGTCGTGGCCCAGGGAGACGACCTTGTCGACCTTCTCGGCATCGACAATCTCGACGACGTCGGCGGTCATGCCGCCGAACTTGTACGCGGCCGGGTCGGTCGGCTTCGACGTCCCGCCGTATCCGAGAAGGTCCGGGGCGATGACGCCGTAGCCGGCGGGCTTCAGGTGCTTGACGATGAGGTCCTCCCACTCCTCGGCCTGGTCCGGGAAACCATGGTGCAGGAGAAGGGTTGGCTTTCCGGATGCGGCGGGGGAGACATAGTACGTGTACTCGAAGCCACGCTTGGTGGTGATGGTCTTCTTGGTGAGGGTGTCCATGTTGGGTGGATTGCTGCAAAGAGACGGCGGTTGTTTTGAGTAATGGAACCAGGTAGTAGTGGGCGGATGAGATGGGAGATGAGACGACTTTATACCTAGGCTGACTTGATTTCCTCCGTTGGCATAATGTTGTCAGTCGTCTCCGCCTTGGGTGGGGTTCTCAATGCACAGTATTGGTCCGTATCCTACTGTGTCAGTCACTAGGGCGGATGAACCCTTGGCTGCCAATGCAAGACAGGCATCGAATCACCTCGCATTCCAAAGCATGTCTGGGCTGGACATTTTACCCCAGCACCCCGTCATCTTCGAGAATATTAATGGATGGTGGAGCGAGCGATGGCTCTAGCGCTGACAACATCAACCTTGGATCAAGCGATTGACAACCACCAATATCCGCGTCAGCTCAGGTTTTCATTTGTCGATTCAACATTGTGCTTTTCAGCTCCTGAAGTAGAAAGCTAACCCAGATGCCTTGAAACCCTTACATGCAAATGGTCCGCCAAAGGAACCGGATTGTCTTCAGTGGGAAATTGTCAAGCATTGATACTTTCACGCTTGATAGCTATACTCGTGAGCTCACAATGTTGGCATTTCCATCACTGGGGATGCTCTTCTTCCGAAGAAGCAACAACTAGGCCCACAATGCGTTGGGCCATACTGCACTGAGTCCTCTACTCTTGACGGTCTTTTGGAGCTGCCTATTGAGTCTCGTAATGAGTCTCGAAAACTAGACTTTAGCTAACATACCCAACAGCGAAGATCCAGTCCTAAAGATGTTACCTGGGTATCCTGTTCATCTTGGGGAAATACGTGGTATAAATGATGATGGTCTGTTTTAATTCCTCGAACCACAGTGTTGTAGTCCCAGATACACTCATAGCCTGGATGTCTGATTCCCCGTCGCAAGTGGAGCGCCGTATCTCCACACACCGCTAATACCTCACTGCGGTTCCGAGGCACATGAAAAGAAGCGAACACTTTCTTTAGCCTCTTATGTTCTTAGTCAGAACTTCAAGTTGCCCTTCCATGTACTAACGACGTTCTTACAGAACATCTAGAAACTGTTAGTGTTCGCGAAGGTTAGCAGAGAATTACTCGCAGTGATTCTAGTCCTTCCGAGGCTTGAACTTGCACTATTGGCTCTACTAGTATATTTGCCTTGCTATTAAGATGAGTCAGTGGCATCTAAAGAAGGCCGTGTTGACGTCACATGAATGAAGTTGGAAGACCTCGGTAACCTTCGTGGTTATTTGTATGAATAGTAATCATTGTTCTCAAGCATGCCCACCATGTGTTGAACAGCCTCGGGAAGCTGTTTGAAAGGCGAGTCGCATTACATGGGCGTTTTGTCCGGACATGGTCTGAAGAAGTTCCATGAGATCACAGACCTAGCTATGCGTGTCGGCTTATCGCAGGGCACAGTACAGTCGTTGGGTGCCTCGGTTGTGACTGCCCGTGCTGCCTCGTTCAACATCACCGTATCAATTCCAACTTCTTGTGTATAAAAATCGCAAGCCATACTCTGTTACCCCTGGAAGTGGTGCGTTTCTATAGTCAAAAGCAGACATCCCTACAAAGCGAAACACTTATAGATACGGTAGCACTTAGACTTGAAAGTATGTAGAGTGTAGTTGACCTGTTAAAAACTACACCTACACTGGGAATAATTGTTCTCACGTGTATCACCTTCAATTAGGCAGAAAGTATCCATAATTGTCTTCAGTTCCTGGTATGAGGTTGTCCACAGGAGGTTATCCCAGATGAGATTATCCCGGAGGAGGCCATCGGACAGAACGTAGGAGGTTATCCCACAGTAGAAGATTATGGGAGGACATCCTATGGGAGGTTATCATATAGGGCGGCTTCCCACAAGACAGTCTCCTAGAAGAGGTTTGGTTGTCCATTGTAAAGCCCACATGCATATTGAGGCCCATTAATGAGATGTAGCATGGCTGAACGAGGATTCCAAACAGTCCTCAGGTAGAACCAAATCACAAGGTCATTCTCTTAGAATGCTGTAGATGGGCCGTCTGACCTGCAGCGAGTGACTCAAAGCACATACAATATACATTCGTGGCGGGCAGTCTGCGTTCGTCACTTGCCTCTCAGACGAGAAATGCTACGCCCCTGAGTCGTCAAGGATTAGGCACTTTTTTCCATGCACATTAATTGAGGTTTTTGGGCAAGCAAATGAGAAAGCGATCCACTGCAGACACCAGTCACGGAAAAGTGGTGGGCAAACGGCCAGATGCCCTGTAACTAAGCTAGGGTTGGTTCTAGCCTATAACAAACTCGAAAGCTACCCCCATCCAGCGGCAATCAGCTGACCAATCTGTTCGTTGATCTTCTTTCCTCAGGTGCCTGGCAACCCGCTTTCCTCCGAATCCTCAATCAACGAGCGGCCTTCCGTGTGCATGGTCTTGATCTCATAAGTATCCTCCGGGGCACGGATGACGCCCTGCGCTGAAGTCGCGCTGAGATGCACAGACGGGTTCGCCGGCGATGGCAACTCGGCATCGGTCCGAACATAGAAGGCGGCCAGGACTGGAGAGCTGGGCGCGGCAAGCATCACCGGCCGAGCTGAATGCGACTGCTGGCGCTGCTGGAGGTTTTGTGGCAGGCCTGGTGACCTGTCCCCTGGACACGATCAAAATACGCCTCCAAGCCCAAGAGGCGTACGTTCCGATCATTCTTCGTTTGCGAAAGAGGCGCCGGCCTTGTAGTCAGAGGTTCTACAAGGGTACTTTCGGAACCGCACGGGTCATACTGAGACAAGAAGGAATCAGAGGTTTATATCGAGGAGGGGGTCTCATTATCCTGGGATATCTCCCAACATGGGCTGTATGGTTTGCGACATATGAGAAGAGCAAGCAAGTGCTGGGAAACAATTTTGGTGAGTGGTCCTGCTGATGGCCCATCCGATGGACCTCGGGAGGTCATGGAATAAGGCTGACAATTTCATAGACAGCACTTTGGTTGTCAACATGTGCTCTTCGATCTTTGCGGGAGTCGCATCCACTGCTATTACGAATCCAATATGGGTTCTCAAAGTGCGCGTGATGTCACAGGCGCACCAGGCCAAGAGACGCTGTCCCACAAAGTTGGCAGATATGACGTCCTCATCCTACCATCGGCCTCACTGGTACTACCGCTCTGGTTTCGATGCAGCCCGGAAGATATACCGATACGAAGGAGCGCCTGCATTCTACGCCGGGCTAGGGCCTGCGCTCATAGGAATATCCCATGTCGGGGTCCAGTTTCCAGCCTATGAGTACTTGAGGCGGAAGGTCACCGGTGGCGGGATAGGCGATCCTGGAGCGAACTGGTTCGCGGTTCTCTACGCGTCGACCTTTTCCAAGATGCTCGCGAGCAGTGTCACATATCCTCACGAGGTCATCCGCACAAGGCTACAAATCCAGCGACGTGCAATGTTGGGCCCGGAGTTCCTGCACGGGTTTGGCAGTGGTCAGCGGGGCTCGGGTGCTCTGCTTCGACCTAAATATAGGGGGATGGTCTCCACATTTCAGACGGTTCTCAGGGAAGAGGGCTGGAGGGCGCTTTACGCGGGTTTGGGCACCAACATGCTGCGGACAGTGCCGTCCGCAGGTGCCACAATGCTGACATATGAGTATGCGATGCAGACCTTGAACAGCCTCAGGGAGTCGAAGCTCGACTCAGATGGGGAATTGTGAGATATATTAGATCTGACGTCTCTCCTCACTACGCGGCTATATCAACGTGAAGCTTTTCAAGTGCTCATGAGATCTGCTATCCCGTGGATTCCAAGCCTCGCCGTGGCTTATTCCTGCAACGTACGCCACAGCGAAGAAACGATGTCTCTCGGAACCTGAGGACCTGAGGACGGTGGGGAGAGCACATCCTGCCAAGAGCACAACCTCGTCTCCCTCGCGGACACTGAATTGTGATACACCAAGGTGCCCTGAATCGGTTACAAAGAGTGTACACCCACCGAGGTAGGGGTTGAACCTCATCACTCCGTCGAAGAATTCGTGGAATCCTTCTGCAAAGGAAGAATACGGGCAAATAAGCTCGCCATTCAGCACCGCTTCTCTGATCGTATCCCGCCAGTTCCAGAACCAAGTGGCGATCTCTTCTGCAAAATCTGGAGACTCCCGGGTTTCAAGGGGAGCCATGGCTGATATCCTCTTGACAGTTGAGAAATTCGCTCCCTTCAACAGTAGCTCTCCTCGCTTCGAGTGGGCGAGCAGGTGTAGGTCAACCTTGCTGTCCCCCGTAGCTCGGGCATCGAGTTGGCTGTGAGCCCACCTCCGCATAGGATATTTTGCCGGCACTTGCAAATCCACAACCCAGGAAGGCAGGCTACTCTTGTATCGCAGTGGCGGGAGCGTTTCCAGATACCTCAAGGTCCCCGAAAGCCGGATGGAGTACTTCGCAAACTGCTCGTACACCTCTGGATACGACATGTCGTACCTGACAGGCATAGGATCCGTGTTTGGCTCGATCCTCTGCATCAATGGTAGGAACGCGTACACCTTGTCCCTCGGGTCGCTTGCCCCGTGTGTCCGGGCACACTCAACCAACCCCGCGTAGATGTCAAACTGGGTATTCAGTATCTTGCGGCCGCCGCCTTTCGAGTGCGACAGGGCTGTGCTTTGGAAGGCGATCCATGTGAGCAGCCGTAGCGTGACTGGTGATTCTTCGCCGCCGAGTGATTTGATTGACTTGATGTTCCAAGCCCAGATGTTTGCGAAAGCTTCCCAGGGACATTCATGGTGGCCGATGACGATTACAGCCTTGGAGGATAGAAGTTGTTCCTGGAGCGTCCACACGCGGGTGAACCAGCTGGATTCGCCAATCTCTCCCAGGATTCGTGAGTCTTCGGCGCTGCGCACAGCTGCTCTCTGTCAGTAGGTTGGCCCACTGGGCGTGGGGAAATACGTGCATAGTGTCTGGGGACCAGGAGCACTCACTGTGGACCCAAGCCCAGTTGGCAATGCGTGAGACAAAGTTCAGCCTCCGAAACGAGTGCCCAGCCCAGGGCCCGAAGCGCCTCATGACATAGAGCTGAGGCGATATGAACGGGTTGAACAGCTTCACTCTGCGGAAGAAGTTGGCCACACTTGTGCGTTCTGGCCCAAGCCAAATAATGACACGCTCTGCCAACTCAAAGATATCTCCCATCAGAGGCACCTGATGGTTCTTATCCGAGGTCGACGACTGGTTGATGCACAGGGCGTCAACCCACAGATGCCTCGTCTCCGTCTTGAGCCGCAGATGCCGCAACAACGACTCGCAATTCGCAGTCACTCGGATGATCTCATCATCACAGAGGACCTCCTGGCCACCCCGCGGCGCTCCCCAGACGTAGGACACTGCCTCGAATCGGTGTCTGTCATGGTCCTCGAGTGAGACTTGTTTGAGGGAGAGGTGAAGGGGATCATCGAAGCTCTCCGCCGGCCTGAGCTCCAGAATGCGAATATCTCGAGCCTGCTCGAGTTGTCTGTACCGGGACCATTTATTGGTCGAGCGGCGGCCAGCAAACCACCTCTTGGGCTCTGACGCGAGTGGCTTGAGACAACAGAGGCGGGGCGTTGGTCGCAGTGGGATACTAGATCTGAATAGGGGCCAGGCTCCCCGCTTTGTGAAGGATGTAAGTAATGTGGCCATCCGAGAAGAGTTGTTTCAATATTGGCAGACCAAGTCCTCTGGGATTTCTTCGAGCATGTCTGTCCGGTATCCAAGGCTAATTTTAAGAGACAATCAGACTATGGAATTAGGATCCTCTGCTGATTCTTGGTAGCAATTGTCAGCTGCAACGTTTTTCGAATTGAATGACCCCACCATCGTCAGTCAGCCACTAAATTCCTACCCTGTAGCACATTAGCACAGGCAGGGGGAAAGCTAGTTCCCATGAAGCCAGACACCGCTATTAATTACTATTCAACAGCATATAGAGTGTGACATAATTATCCAGGTTTGTATCGACAAGGCCGCAGCGCAATTCAACCAGCTCAGCAATCACTGCAGTTTAGTTCTATCCTCTTGAGCACTCGGGACAAAGGCCATCAAGTCGTTATTGCTAGCTCGGTGATTGCACAGAGGGACACTTATGGTGCCAGGGCATAGAATACAAAGTTCTATTTAAATTTATCTTCGACCACATATCTGCATCTAGTACGGCAGTTTCTGACTTCTATCCCATTCCCTCTGCAGAAGCCAAGCCATGCCATCAAGTGACATCGTCTTGATTTCATCGGTGTGGGCATCCGGCATAGGAAATGTGCACCATCCGATGTGCCCGAGATCCTTAACAACTTCGACGCGCGTCTCAGCCACCCCATTGTCACTCATGATCTTGCCATAGACAACAGCGTCGTCCCGAAGGCAGTCCAGCTCGCCGGCCTGCAGGTACACTTTCGGGGGGTGATGTCCCTTGATGCTGCCCATGTCCAGGTTCAGGGGCGAGAACCACGGAGAGGCAAAGTCGGGGGCGAGCCTCCTCTCGCACTGGTGCATCTGCTCCGTCTTCATGACCAGCGCGTCCGCGTTGTCCACCCGCGACGTCCAGAGCGGTGCGTACTCGGCCGGCAGGACCACGGCCTCGGCCAGAAGGGCCGGGACGGACGCAAACACGCCCGTGAGCGGGTGACGGAGGGGCGTGAGGCCGCGTACGAGCTCGCTACCCTGGTCTACAGCAGCGGCGGCCGAGATGCCTGCGATGACGGCCGCGATGTGGGCGCCTGCGCTGGCGCCGCCAACGACGAATCCCTGCTGCGGGTTGAATCGCGCGCCACCGCTCTTCGCAAGTACTCCGCCGTTGAGGTTTTCCGGGTCCGACAGCCACGCGACAACCTCCCACGCGCTCTGCATCGGCGCCGGGAAGGGGTCCTCCGGGGCGACCTTGTAGGCCGGGCAGGCCACGACGGCGCCGAGGAGGGCGGCGAAGCCGCGGGCTGGTGCGACCATTATCTCGGGAGTGCCGCCGGACCAGCCGCCGCCGTAGAGTAGGACGATCAGAGGGCAGCCTTCGCCGTTGGGGGCGGGGTTTGCCGGCCTGGTGATGATAGTGCGGCTGCTGGTCCCGTCTCGGAGTGGGATCTCGATGGTGGTCTCGACGAGGGCCGGCGGGCAGGATCCCAGCTGCTCCATTCCTGCCTCGGCGAAGGCCCTCATGCCCTCGCGCCCTTGTGCGAGCTCTTCAGCTTCGTCGGAGGAGGACATTCTGGCAGATGGCGTGGTTTTATGTGGTTGGCCGACAGGATATGTAGGGCCAGTAATGGGTTGTGTGTTCTTAGTCTCAGATGAATCGTATCATGCAGCGTCCAGCTCGTTAGCCAGGAACATGTCTCAGGGGTATTTGATTCAATGGGACAGCTCGTGCCAGGCAGCTACAAAGCACAGATATGCAGAGGCGGAACGTATTCCTCCCGCGCTAGGATGTCGCTTACGGTGGGTCTCTACATCGGTAGAGATAACACTTCTCTAGGACACATCTCGTGTGTGTAAAGGATGGGCTCATTGAATAGACTATCCCGTCTCCTGACTGGTCTTTCAACATAGCCTCCCTTCCTCGAGGGTCCGTTTGTGATAATATGGCGTCTGCCGTCGGACTGGGTGTGGGGCGGAAAGGGCCGACAAGGATGTGTGTGATACATGCACCCTACCGTATCAATAACGAAATGCGAAGTGCGAAATGCGAAGGTACGAGACACAGCCTCAGAAGATGAAGATGCAGTTGAACTTGAAAAAAAAAAACATTGCGAAAATACCGACGCGAATATTGGTATATAATAAAGGCTCTCGCGTGTTTTCAGAGGTCGGTCTATGGCTATAAACCATTCAGCCTTTACAAGTTCGCCTTTTCTTGTCTTCCAACCTCACTTACACGCCCATTCTCGCCTCGAAATCCGACAATGGCGACATATAACCTGTACAAGTACAATCCATCAGGAGCAGCCGCTATGATATTCCTGATTGGTTTCATTCTCGGATGCGCGTGGCATACTTTCATCATTATCCGCCGGCGGGCATGGTACTTTATTCCTCTGATCATTGGGTGTCTCCGTAGGTTATCCCGACCAGACTACACGACAGCCGAAACCTACTGACCGAAATCTCTCCCAGTCGAAATCGCAGGCTACATCGGCCGCTTTCTCTCCTCTTCCAACACCTCGAACCTCGGCTTCTTCATGATCCAAACCCTCTGCCTCCTCGTCGCCCCCGCCCTGTTCGCCGCCTCGATCTACATGGTCCTCGGCCGCCTGATTCTCTACCTCCACAGCGCCCCCCTCTCCCCGATCAAGCCCTCACGCCTCACGAAAATCTTCGTGATCGGCGACGTCCTTTCCTTTCTGGTGCAGGTCATGGGCGCTGGTCTGCTCGCCCAAGCAAAGTCGATGAACACGGGCAAGACCATCATCCTGCTAGGTCTGGCTGTCCAGCTCATCTTCTTTGGGCTCTTCGTCGTGGCGGCAGCCGTGTTTCACCGTCGGCTTCTGGACCAGGTGCCGAACTCTGTTCTGCATGAAGAGGCGAACTCGGGATGGCGGAGGCACATCGGGGGATGGAGGGGTGTCATGAGCGTGCTCTACGTCGCGAGCGGCTTGATCTTTGTGAGGTCGCTGTTCCGACTGATCGAGTACATTGAGGGCAACGATGGGGTTCTCCTCTCGTCGGAGGTGTATCTGTACATCTTTGATGCGCTGTTGATGCTTGGCGTCGTGGCTGTTACCGCTGCCCTGCACCCCGCCAAGTACGTGCCAGGGAGGAAGGAGATTATGGCCATGCAGGATTTGGATGGCTGATCTATAGATGGTCCTGGGACGCGTACTGTGAGAAGAGCGCCTCGTTATGATGAGCTGTGCGGAGAGGGCGCTTCGCAAGTTAGCCATGTGTGAAATAGCTGGGTCTAGAAGTTTCATCGGGTCTGAGGTTCTCAGCCGCCCCAAGTCAGAATCAGGTGTATACCTGAAAAGTTAATTAATACATACCTACCTTTTGTTTTTTTGATTCCCTTCACCTACTATTCTCCATCACACAAATCCTTCAAAGGAGCTCTCATCTTGAAGACATTCACGGGAAACAAGCCCAAGAAGGAATTCTTTCAAGAGGCCCGTATCCTTCACTCTCACAGCAACCTTGGGGGCGGCCAGAGGCGCAGCCCATTCATCCCCAACTGCCGCGGCGATCCTCTCCATCTCCCGAATAGCCACGTCCTCATACAGCCAAACCTTTGGGAACCAGTGGAAGAATGGCAGGTAGTAACTCATCACAATCAAGGCCCTTGGCCTCAGCCGACGAGCCATGTCCACGAATTTTGACGAGACATATACGAACGGCCATGACCTGACCTTGAAAGCCACGCAGAACTCACAGGTAGGGCAGACCAGCGACCCGAACAGCCTGCCGATCCCGGATGCCGCGCGTTGGAGGTCCTCGCGGAACTCCCAGTCCTCGTCGTCCTCGTCCATCCGCAGGGCATCTTCCAGCTCCAGTGGAATCGCGACAGGGGCAGCGTGCTCCAGCGGTGTTTCCCTCAGCGGCGTGGGGTGGGGCGATACGTGTTTCCTCTGTCCGTTGATCATGATCCGCGGCCCGATGGCCAACGCGAGCGAGTTCGTGAGCCATATCCCCTCATACCCCGTCTGCCGATCCGCCGTAAGTGCAGTCACAGATAACAAGAGCGAAGCGATGAAGACGGGCCGGGCATTGTCTTCCGACACCTTCTCGACCTGTTGCCGCAGCTGCCGCAGCGCGCGGTCTCGGTACGTGGTGACGGGTAGGTCAGAGGAAGGATCCGTGCTGGCTAGATGAAGGAGGGTGACGGAGAAGAGGGCGTCCATGAGGTAGTGGTGCTGGAAGGCAAGTTTTGGGACGTCGACGCGGAGAGCCTCTGACTTGAAACCCTCGAGCTCAAAGGCGTCAGTGAAGGTCTGGACGGTGTAGGTGTTGTATTGGTGTAGAAGGCGGAGGTGTAGCATGTGTTCGGGGGTATACAGGCTTTCATAGCTCGGTGAAGGCTGATGCTGGATGGCGAGTGAGTTGTCAGGGTCTGTTTGAGGACTTCCAGTACCGGACTTTGGCAGTCCAGCAGGCCTTCGACGGCCTGGCGCGATGTACTGGCATTGTGTCTGTCTTCTTGCGCATGCTGAGCATATTGGTGTCTTCTCGTCACACTACAGACGGCGTGTTAATAACGGCTGATGTTCGATTCGTTGCGATGGGAGGACACACATGCCTTGATACGTCTAGTCTTGCAGTCAACACATCCTCTCCTCGACTTTGTATGATGGCGCATCTGGTGGTGCTTGGCAGCGTGGGTTTCTGCCAGGGGTGTTGTCATTTTAAGCTTGGATCAAGCCTCTGTCTTCGCTGGGGCGACGTTATCCGCAGATCAAAAAGGCTCCTCCCGACGAGTGGTGATGGAGAGAAACGGTCGCTAAGGGCCGATCCAGGTCCAACAACGCTCGGTAGGGGGTGGCTGTGCACCCCCCCGAAGCTTAGCATCATCTTCAGCTAGCATTCAAAAAGCTGCACTGCATTGCCCTTATCGATAGGCTCAGCTTGTCAGCCCACTTCCCGACAGCCATTTACAGCTGCCTTTTCAATCCCGGCGCAGCTGACGAGAGAGCTTTTCTTCTTTTCCCTTTAGGAAACCCTGAACGAAGAGCAATATACTTCAACCTTCGTGCCGTGACCACGCAGAGCCCGTCTCACTAACCCGACGTGTAAGCGTTGATCAATTACCCCGCGGGAGTTGGATTGCGCATCGGATGCTTGGTAGTACTAGAATGGTATCGGCAGGATGGCAAGTCGGAACTCGGACTGTGGGAATCTACCTAAAACAAACATTGGATCATGAAGGATCAGTGAGTGGTAGCCCGATATTTCCGTTTTATCATCATGATCCGATCGACATGGCCAGTGCCCTTTCTGCCTGCATCATCGTGCATGTGCTGAGTGTGGCTAGTGCGATGACGGCATACATCGTCACCCCAACTCAACCGCCGACAAGGGGGCTGATATCAAGGAATCTCGCTCGATTCTAAGGCCTCCCGGGCTAGGCAAATAAGGCACCGGGGCGTACTTCAGGCACGACCAGAAACCACGGCTGTTGTCCCACGGTGTCGTCTCCATTATTCTCACTGCTGTCACCGTCCCCATGCCATATCTTGACTCCGCCGCCATGGAGAAGCGATCTAAGTGGAAACTGTTCTCCAAGGACAAGAGCAAGAGCCCCACTCATGGCTCTGGCTTCAGCCCGCCGCAGGACACCAGCAATGGCAATAGACTCGATGTTCCCGACGCAAATAATTCAGAGACGACGAATTCTTTGACTACAGAGGGTAGCTCTAACGCCTCGGCAACTCTGACAAACCCGTCCACAAACCCGTCCTCGAACAACACATCCAACCCTGTATACACGAACGGCGACACCACAAATGGTATGACAGCAAATGGGCCGGGAAGCCAAGCCCAAGATCCAGCGGCGCAAGACAGTCCCACCATCAAACGTGAAACTCACACCAACTCCAACACAGGACAGACTGTGACAACCACGACGACGACCACAACAACTACAACAACTGTGACGGGACCAAATGGTACCACAGTCGTCCAGGAACCTCGAGTGGGCGCCGCTGAGTTGCCCGCAGCCAGCACTCCAGGCTCTGAGCACCAGGTTGTTCCCGAGCCCACCGAAACCGGGCTTCGACCGGCTCCGCTAGCAATACCTCCACGGCCCCCAAAAGAAGCCCTTGACCAAATTCCTAGGAAGAGTTCAGAGACACCCGGCCGCCGTATTATCCCACCTCGCGAGCCCTTGACATCACCATCTGCGCCGGGTGTCTACGATTCTATCGCGACACCACCAGTGCCTGAGCGTAACACAAACAGGCACGGTGGGCCGCAAAATTTCTCATATCCGGGGAGGAATGAGTCCCCGCCAGATAACTACTTCAGAGAAACCCCGAAAGAACCTCGTTCAACCTTAGAGAGCCTTAAGACGGCCGCAGTGGGTCTTCATGTAAGTACACAATCCACTGACTATATACTTACTGTTCCGCACGAAGACCGAAAACTCATTCTGACTATGACCAAGGGAGTCGGCGAGACGCTCCGAGGGACTCTTAATGACTCCGTAGACCGCCGCTTCGGCAGTAGCCAGCAAGCGCGAGAAAAGAACCAGGCGGCCATCGATGCCGGCAGATTCGAGATAGAGCAGCGCCGCTTCTACCAGCCCTACCGGCCCGAGGATGGGCGCCAGGCCGAGGACCAGCAGGAGAGAGCACTTGAGCAGCAGGAACACCTCCAGCCAGGATCCGCCACAACGCCAGCTGATGCCACAGACCGGGCCAGCTGGGGCACGTTTGGCGCGCCTGATGGAGATGCGGGAGTGAACAGTAGACTGGGGAAGCTTTTTGGCAAGACTACGCCATCTGTGTCACAAGTGGACAGGCCTGCGCAGGTTGAGACGCCCAAGGAGAGGACCAGGCTGCGCAAGAGGAGCAGTTCTGCGCTTGGTGTGGTCCAGGAGTAATGAAGCTATTTTGTCTTTTGAATGGAGTTGTACGGCAGCCATGCGTCTATGTATAATACTGTTGCACACCAGGCGAAACAAACGGGCCTGGGTCGATGCACTAATTACGACGGCCTCAAGGCTTGTCCCAGAAAATCTAAATTTCGGGCCAGCGGGCTAGCAAGAATCATAAACTGCGGCAGAATATGTGTCTCATGTCACATGTGTTGTGTAAGCTATGGAGTATAGCGTAAGTGTCGAGCGGGAAATCCATTGCTGTGGGGTTTTGAGTTGGGCTTTGAGTCGAGTCACAATAACACAAGTGTGATCTGCCAACGCTTAGTCGCACACCATCTATGCGTATGTCAAATTGCTTTATGCGAAGCATGTTGACGCGTTCTAACTTCTCGGAGCGCAAGCCCAAATAGAAAGCTCGCCAAAATTCCCTCATTGGTCCAAGTATCCATCGGCTGTGGAAGCAGTAGAACTTCTAACCTGGCAAAGAGTACATGATCGTCGAGTGTAAATTTGTAGTCTCGCAGTCTTGTCTGGGTCACAAAATTGATAATCTCGCGCACGCCGAGTCAACACATGGTAACGGTATGGGAGAAGTGGCAGAGAATATAGCCACAATTTCTGTGCATGTGTATGCTGTCGGTCATGATTGTTTATTATTGCGAGGATCCAGCCTATCGACTGCATGGGTATTGACACTCCACTTATAGTACTACTGCCGGGAGTATTGGCATCGTCGGTACCAGCTAATTCGCCTCACATGGTCCTGCCTTACGGC
Organism: Diaporthe sp. P3_1W; assembly: GCA_037177825.1. Lineage (NCBI taxonomy): Eukaryota > Fungi > Ascomycota > Sordariomycetes > Diaporthales > Diaporthaceae > Diaporthe > Diaporthe sp. P3_1W. The sequence goes on along the minus strand of JBAFXB010000004.1, from coordinate 5,022,841 downwards.
CACCTACAATACACATCAGTGCCTTGCGCAGAACAACACTGTTGCTGGCCATCCCCCACAATGCAGCCTCAGTATGCGAAAACTGGAGACCACGGCAATTTCCGTCGTTGCTCACCCGCAACACCAAATGACACGTGCTATCAATAGCTGTCCTCACATGCGCCACGATCCATTGCCGTCGCAGTTACTTCGGGCAGCACTTGAAGTGCGACCAATTAATTGTTCTAATTTGTGCATACTGTACACAGCCGGTAGCAGTCATTATATCCAATTCCACTTCTCCCCCGGCTGTTTCCGGGTATTCATCCTCGTGGGCCTGCCGTCGACCTCCTCCCTCCAGCTGGCCGGCATGTCGCCCGGCAGCTCCGCGACAAAGTCCCTCGTCTCGACCTCGACCGGCTTCTCCTCCGTCGCCAGCTCCACCGGCTTGGTCGCGTCCCCGGCCAGCTCCGCCGCGTTGGACTCCCCCGTCGCCATCTCGGCCACGGGGCTCGAGTCGGCCTCTGCTGTCGTGTTGTGGGCCCCCTTCGCGGTGCCCGTGATGGAGCGCGCCCCCGCGTCCGTTAAGGGGCTGACCGGGTTCGGCGAGTACGGCCCCGAGGACAGCGTGGTGCTTACTGTGTCGGCGCTCGAGCCCAGCTTGGGGCTCTTGTTGTCCTTCTCGCTCATCTGCAGCTCTGCCACCTGTTTCCTCTTCCTTGCCAGGCGCCATATCAATATTGCTGATAATAATAATAGCAAAAATCCTCCGACCGAAACGCCTGCCGCGACTGCGACAGACCCGCGGGAGAACGGCCCGGGGGCATCTGTGGATTCGGTTGTGCTTTGCGTTGCTTGAGGCGTGGCCTCCTCTGTGATTGCCTGGGTCTGCACAATCGTCTGTCCCGGAACGGTCGGATTCGTCTCCAGTATGCTCAGGTCCTCCTCCCGCCATCTTACTTGTATTGCGTATGCCAGGTTTTCTGTCGTCGTATACGCTGTGCCTGTTGTCACCTCCGGGTCCCGCAGTGTCGTGGACGGCACTGTGGATATGCAGAGGCTATAACTCCATCCGACCCCCATCATCCCCGTTGAATAGCAGTCGTAGCCCGTTGGGCAGCATAACCTGGCCGTCTCATCTGACTTCACCTCGCCGCCGTAGTACGGCCATGACTTAGACGACGCGGACTCGTCTGTGAATGATGAGAAGGTTGCGAGCGACGTCGGGAAGTCGCACGCGGCAGTGTAGCCCGAGGGGCAGATGCCCGGTGAATAGTAGCCTATTTGCCAGTTCCAGTAATTGTTGAAGTTTGGTGGCATGCAGATAGAGCTGTACAGCGGCGGCGTCAAGGGGTATTCCCATAATGAAGAGGCGCAGAAGTCGGGCGTCTGGAAGACGGTCGTCAGGGGGCCTGCCCCCGTGCCGTAAGTTGGTGTCGCCGTCCTAGGATCATAAGAGGTGTCCGCCTCCGTCGGCGTTGGCATCGGCGTCATCCTGAATCCTCCCTGTGGGTCTTTTCGTAGAATGGGTAGATGCCCGTGTCGCGACCCCGAACCTGCGACTCGCGTGGTGGTGTGGTCTCAAGTCGATTATCTCGCCACGTGCTGGACGTCGAATATATGGGATTACGACGCTTCCATGAGAGCACCGATCGCTTCGCCTAGGTGACGCCGTTGAGGAGGCCACGACTGGGTCTCTACACGGTCAATTGGAAGAAGCAAGAAGGTCAATGAAGAGGTAGCCGGGGATGGAACTAGAAAGACTAGAAATTGTGCCAAGCCACGCCGTGTCAAAAAAACACGAGACAACTAAAGCCTGGAAATGAACCGGGATGCGGGCGGTCGTGTACCGGAACGAGTCATGCGGCGCAGCGCGACCCAGGGGCCCAACTTTACCATGCACGGTAAAGTCGGGAAGGGCGAAGTGCCCGGCAGATAACAGATACGACGCCGTGGGCTACAGCATCCCCGGATGAGGTGGACCTGTCACCGCTCTTGGCAGTAGTGTGCTGTGAGGTTTGGCCAATGACGGTAGCGACTCACTCGGAGTAAAGACCATCGGGGCCAGAAGCGAGGATCTGCTCTCGGAGCGGGTCTCGATCTGTGCTAGATGTTAAATCCAATCCTGGGCGAGGGGCGCCGTGTTCACAGGAACATCCTTGAAGCATACAGGCCCTGAGTTCTATAGATATCTGTGAGGAGGGCTATGCTGAGTGCTTTCAGGTTCAGTTCATGCCCACGAATATGCATCTGAACATGACGTGAAAAAAAGAGCCCCTATAACGCTGTGGTTCTTTCTACATGAAAAATGCCCCACACACAAGTGCTAATGGAAGTCAATCAAGTGGCGAACTCAATTGCGCGCACGGACTTTGGCAATCTCAAATACAGTACTACAAAGGAATCAACATACCGTCCGTTCATGGAACTATATCTGACGATGGTACGATACTTTACGTAAGCTGAAGTTAGTGACATCAATGACGGAAAGGGATTGTGAATTCTTGATGCAGAGCATTAGCACCAAGCCTACATACCGTGAGGCTGCACCTGGACGAGAGCCAATGGCACAGGAGGCGATTAGTGGCGAGACTGACGCTTAATCTCCAGTTGTTCCAGTTGATCAGTATTTCCTTTCCTTCACGGAGATCAAATTGCAGAAAATACAGAGCCGATCACCCAAAATGGAATAGTCTCTACGCAACGACCAGCTGAGTCTGCATTATAGTTGGGTCAAAGGTGGAGCAATGGAGAAGTCATGACAGCTGTGAAATCCTTCTGAAAACGTGCGGTGAAGACATGCATATTGTGTATTTCAAGCAAATAGGGGCCTCGAATCCATTTTATAGTGCAATGTAAGTCGTTCAAGAAGCATGTGATAGTCCGTATCCCACACCAGCCACTTATTTGTGAACATAAGATGAACAAATCATAGGCAGAGGACCCAATTTCGCATGCCAATGTTCTACAGCGTACAAGGTTCCCAAAATCTGCCCATTTCACAATCAATACGTCGCTGATACTGTGAGCAAGTCTTCCTCCGCAAAGGCTGTTACCGGAAGAGCAAAGTAGCGGATATGAACTAAAATGGCCTCATAATTCGTGTTGATCTACTGACTTCCCGGCTAACAAATATCAAAATTACCTTCTCCCACAGTGGTCAGGCCAAGACATGTCGGTAGGGAAGGATTTGGGGAAATTGTGGGCGGTACACGTGTTGCCAGTAACATCCTGCCAGAGATGGACTGGGCTTCTTGGCCTTACTATACTTGATGGATTACGAAATTAGCTAAAGATGATAGCTAATGCGTTCTTTCCAAATGGGCATTTGCAAGTTTCAGCGGATAGAGATGCTACAAGTCAAAGTCACAGAAGCTTTGCGAGTGAGATGAGTTGAACGCCTGAACCTGCATATACCTAGGTATGTATGATTCCGCACAAGATTCTAGACTTGCTTCGCGGAAACCCTGGAATATATACTCAGGGGTGCAGATGAGGACACTCAGTATCTGGAATATCTAATATGAGTGGGATGCACACCAGAAATTAAATACGGCGTGAGTTTTACGACTCAAAGAAAATGAGTGTGGAGAGACATTCGACTACCGTTCCCAAATGATAATCGACTGATTCCAGAATATACAAATTGACTATCTATCGTCCTCTAACGCCGAAAATGAACCTATCTACTGCATCACGATAGTGACGCGCCTATATATGCACTTTAACTGGCCAGGATAATTATCCCTCAGCTCACCTGACGATAGCCAAGTCAGGTAGCCAGTTGTAAAACCCCTGGTCGAAGAGTATATACAGGAATAGTGCAGCATTAACATGAAAAGGGGCTAATTCAAGCCGAGACCAACGTGCCTGTTCGTTATTCGCCTGGAGCCTTGATGTTCATCGGGGCTTTCTGGATATTGGTAGTGTCGATGCCCATCGTGATGTACGCAATCATGCCGTTCTTGGGATCGACTCCATCGGCGGGGATGACGTCGAACACCGGGTTCCAGCCGTTCTCCAGGCCGTCGGGGAAGAACTGGTCGACGTCGTTGGTCACGCGAGGGGTCTGCGTGTGGCTCGCGTAGGGCTCCAGGGCCATCATCTCCGCCGAGAGCGACTCGTCAAAGTAGAGCTGGCCGGTGCTGACGAGGTATCCGGAGCTGATGGTGCCGTTGGGGAAGAGGGTGTAGTCCGTGTACACCTGGCTGTGGACGTGGAGGCTGCGGCCGGCGTAGAAGCCCGGGAAGATGGTCTTCATCTCCATGACACCCTCGGAGTCGGTCGGGTACATTCCACGTAGCCACGTCGTGTCGTCCGTGTGCAGATCAGTCACTCCGTATTCCACCTGGTCTCTTGTCATGTTGAGCGATGCGAGTAGGTCTCCGAAGACCAGGTTCGGGTCCAACGCGATGAAAGACGAGTAGGAACCCGTCGCATTGGCGTGCCAGAGGCTCACCATCACGTCTGTCAAGGGCTCGCAGGTGGCCATGTCGAGAACACCAATGTCCATGGTAAGAGGAACACCTGGCTGGTTCTCGCTCATCTGTGATGTTCCGAGCCGTTAGTTTTCGTCATCACTGTGTCTGAAAGATATCATCATGATAAGGACCGACGGTCGGGTCGCGGGCTTCAGTTCACTCACATCCGTTCTCAGGAGCTCAGACTGGGGCCAGACATAGGGGCCCTGGATGATGTCGGGAACTTGGATGCAAGTTGTGTTCTGAATAACGTCGTAGTAGGGCTGCGCCTCGGGGATGGTCGCATTGGACCAGTCGATTTGGCGCTTCGCCATGCGCTTGGCGTGGCGCTTCCGGTTGAGTTTGGCGATATTCGGTTCGCATCTTTTGGAAAGCGCGGCTCTGCGCTCAATTTCGCGGCGGGACAGGCGTTCCTCAGGGTGAGCCAAGGCAAGCCCAGAGAGAAGGCCAGCTGAGGCGATGAGAGCGGTGAACTTCATATTGGAAGGATATAAGGACTAAAAGACTAGTAGACAGCGAGTGGACGATGGCAGGAGAGCCGAATGATTTCAAATGAAAGTGACTGGCTTGAATTCCTTCTGCCAATGCCTGTGTTTTCACGGCAGGTCCTAGATATTTATACGCGTATCCACGGGTGAGGATGGAGCATGTGTTGAAGATCAACGCCACCCCTGCCAAGATCCGCAAGATACATCCAAGGTTGTATCTCCCGAAAGAGTACATCTATTAACTGGCTGACACGGATTGGCCAAATGATGTCCAAAAAAGAAAAGAAAAGAAAAACCTGTGAGGATCAGTGGCCGGCTATGATTTTAACCGGCAGCCAGCCCTGGATGCCTCCACATTACGCCCTTTGTACCATAGCGAATTCATTGCACGAAGAGGCATCACAGACCATTCCCACAGTTACTCAGTAATGCAGAAGCAAATGTCATCCTCGTCGTGACTTCGTCAGTGGACACTGCCTACCCAAATAGGTAGGTACTTAGATAATACGCGTAAACATTAAGCCACTGCAGAAAAAGTCCAAGGCCGGTGTGAAGCTGACGCGTAAGTCTTCCAATTGAACTTCTCCCATTTGAAATAAGGCCCCATCTATGACTGATATCTGGTGGAGATGGACGCGTAACTTGGAGAGCCGGTTGGTAAAGTCCGTGGAGTTTGCGCCGGTTGTTCTCCGGGATCGATATGTAAGGGGTAGAGCCAAGCCAAGATATAGTCCAAAGCGGGTACCATATTGCGTCAAGCGGTAGCGATCGGCGAACAGAGCATGCCTTCAGTGGATTCGGTCTGGACTGCTATTCGAGGATGTCCAGAACGCTAGCAATGATATGGCAGGTGGACATGCGGACCGACAAACTGAGCCGCTTGCCAGCTTAAATTCCGACTGGTGAAGCGGTTGCAGGGCCAAAAGCTGCTTGTGCTCACTTTCATATGCCAAGAAGCTGCGCCGCCAAATATTTGACAATTGTACTTGTACGACATGGTTAATTAGTCGTTGGGATGCTGGGATGCTGAGACGAGGTCGCGTGGAAGACTGTTGAGTGATCAATAGCTGACCATCAGTCGTCTTGAGCGCTCTGTGGTACAACACGCGTAAAACCAGCCCCGAGAAATGTTGAACACTTTATGTAGGAGCTGCACCGCAAGTGTGCTTCTGTGTGATGCAGTGTGGACGGTCAAGAATTGACGGCCCTTCTGGTTCACTCCGCTACGGGTATGACAGTCCTTGCCCACTCTTTGCCCGAGGTAATAACGGACCGATCCGCCAATCTCCATTGCTGACGTGTCTCTGTATTCTCACAAGATGCGCTCCATTCTCTACGGGGCTGAGTTGAGGTCTGTGTGTGTGTGTGTTTGTGTGCGCGCGCGCGTGTGTGCACCTTCAAAGGAGACCCACACACTAATCTATGCCATGGCCTCTGATTCCCCTTTTCCCGATTAAGCATGAAAACAGAGAATGCATGTCTCCATAATTTTAAATCTTTGAATGTTGAAACTGGAGAGATGCCAAGAGTTGGTCCACCCGCTCCGCTGCTTAAAGATTACTCCGCCATAGGGCTGTCCATCCAGTTTCCAAATAACCGCGCCGAGAATGACGTCTGGTTGTGGCATTTGTGCACCGGCATGCCGGCCCTTAACAGCCTTTGCAAGAGGCCAAATACTGCTACCTTCGATTGTTAACCAGAACAGAAGAGAGGAAGAATAGGAGGCTTGTCAGCCATTACTAAAGTCGAGCAAGTAAGGAAGTCAAATATGAGTCGGAGTGATGCCGTCGAGCTGATCCCGAGAACATATTCTGCTCTACACCGAAGCATAAGAATGCAAGGTCGCAAACGTATTCAGGAGATAACGATTGGTCCGCGACTCGACGAGTCAAGACCAACACAGCTATGGCCAAAGTTGCAGGGGAGGCCCAGGTTTTGCCCCGACCAAGATGCTGCCACACACTTCAGGAGACGGCGGGGCTGAACGTATATGATCTGTCACCTTACATGCAAAACAGCGAATAAAGAACCAGGAAGTCATATTATAAATCAGGCCCCACTATGTTATTGGAACATATGTAGAGATGCTAGGGAACATCCCACAGTCTTGGCAGATCGTATTAAAGCAAATTATCCTTTCAAACTTCCCATCCCGCAAACAAAGCTTCACAACACGAGTACACATGCGTCTGCTTCAGACTGGCAGACGCTCACTGACTATAGTACTAGTAATTAAACTTTACAAATAAACATAACAGTAAGGTGTCATCCCCATTGGGTCCGCCGTCTCCCCAACCGTGATAGGGTCCCCAAGAACGCCAAAGGTCATCACCGTCGAGTTGTCCACCTCCGGGGTCACGCCCGGCGGGTTGAAGACGGTGCTGGTCCCGTTGTACGTGTACCTCAGGCCCGGGTTCGCGTCCTGCCAGTCGGCCCAGAGGCGGTCGAGCTGCGCGTGGTGCAGGAAGAAGGCCGGGTCCTGCGGGCTGGCGAAGAAGTCGGACATGGTGCCCCCGATGCCGCCGACGGCGAAGTGGCCCCCGCCGTGGATGCCCTTGTCCGTGAAGCCGTCGAGGAGGTCGGCGCCGTTGAGCCACCGCAGCACCGTGAGGATGTCCGGGGCGGCCAGGAGGGCGTCGATGCTGGACTGGTTGTTGTTCTCGCGGAGGGGCTCGCTCAGGAACTGGCGGCGGATGCACTGGGGATTCGACTCTTGCCAGTTGGCCGGCTGGGTGATGTCGAAGGTGACTATGGAGGTGAAGGGGCCGAAGTCGACGGTGGAGTTGGAGAAGGGGCCCTTCTCTATGCAGAGGTCGGTGGAACGGCCGTTGGTCCCTAGTGAAGTGTGGGAACCATCAAATATTGGGCTGTCTGCCAGATCTGGATAAAGCGGATAGTCCCAGTAAGGAATGCCGAGTGACTTTGGATATCCACAGTCCTGATGGAGAGCCCGCTCAACGAGATAGAGGAAGTGACGGTGCCAGGGGAGAAGAAGTCCGTCAAAATGAATGTCTAGAGTCGAGTCGATGTGGGCTGCCGTGAAGTCAAGCCAACGGCTGGTTGCGGCTGGTACGACTCCGGCTGGATATTGAGAAGGCAGCTGCATCAGGCATTGGACGCCGTGGATGTAGGACAGCTTCTCGTGGTCAGCCATGCTGCCATATTCCTTGCGTTGTACAGCTGTCTCCGGTGTGCATCTCGCAGGCGTATACCCTCGTTTGCGACCAGGCTGGGCCTCAGCTATGGAGGCAGCAGCTGCCAATACGCCGGTAAAGAAGGCTGCTGGCTTCATTTCGGTCGTCAAGAACAGTCTTGCTCATTAGAATGAAGAAGGCACATTCATCCAAAGTTTTGACACGACGCGGCCAAGAGCGGTCTTATAAGAAACAGTCCTTCATTCCTCGGGAGACTGAGATTATGTACATGTAGTGCTGCCTGCATCGCAGTAGCTTGGATGACCTTGCAGTAGTAAAGCAGATGACTTGGCAGAGAAAGCTTGTCAAGCCGCCCTGCAGAAACGAGAAGGCGTGTAAGGCATGAAATTGCGCGAGAATCCTTCGGACTTCCGAGGTAATGTCAGAATGCAAGCCACGCTCGGTGGGTTTACCATGCGCCACCATGTAGTGGCGTGACACAAAGAGTCCAGACAGAAAGACACAACACCCAAATGGGACGATATCCTCTGTCATACAACATGGTGGTGAGGACCGGCGCGTACCAAAATCTCCGAAAGGCCGCCATATTCTCGGCCTAGGCCGCTTTGTGGTATCTGTGTGACAGCCTACCCGTGCTGCCGGGTCTAATAATGGCACCTTCGCCTGTCACAGCGTAAGCCCCCTGTGACTAAACGTGCTATTTAGATGTTGTCTCAGACACAGTCGGTGACTCTGACACTTCCACTGTGATCTGAGTCGTCGCCGTAATGGAGCTGAATCTGCCTTGCCTGCCCTGCCACTGGTCTCCAAAATCACGGTATACCTTGTTGATTACGTCCGCGAACTTGGCCTCTGTCTTCCTCCGGATGACTTTCCCGATTGGCGTTCGAACGAGTGACACAGGTGGCACCAACGCCACATGTGTCCGCGTGATAGTTGCATGTGCAGGCATGTTGGCGTTTGCAGGGTCTATCACGGATTCCCATATCTCTTCCTTAAGAGCAGTGGTAGGCTCGGCGCCCTCGGCAACTTCGATCAACGCGAGCGGTTGTCGGCGCTGGTTACCCACTATCATAACGCCGCCGACCTCGGGGTGTGCGCCGATCGCCCTCTCAATTGGCCCAGGGTGGATGTTGGAGGCGGTCGAGAGCGTAAAGGTATCATCAGTGCGACCGACGAATTTGAAGACGAATTTGGCCTTTTCTGGGTCGGGGTGGGGGATGAAGAGGTCGCCAGGCCGATATTCCGGGTACGGTGGCTTTGTGTTCTCGGGTGTGATGCCCTGTCGTACGTGCCAGCTCGCGTAAGGCGCTGTGTCCTCGGTCATGGTGAGCACTATCTCGTATAGCGGCACCTGTGACCCGTGCTCGTCGAAGAACTCGGCGTCTGATCTCCGAAATTGCACACCGGCTGGTACGTGTTAATCACATGCTATGGATCCCAAAGTGATGCACGCTGGAACGTTCGGAAAGATAACAGACGGGAAACTGTAGAAGGAAAAGGATAGTGCTTACTATGCACCGTGTCAAAGTACACGTATTGCCAGTCCTCGTTATCCCCATTGACAATGCCTGCAGCCATAGCCTCAGTGCAGCCCCAGCCATTCTGTGTAACTGTCAGCCACTATATTTTGTGACACATAGCTGCCTGGCACAAGCCGAGATGGAGAGAATGCGAGCGTCACACCGGGCATTTGGCACTTACTTGAATGTGAGTATGTTCAGCCCAGATACTACTCGCAAGTGGTGAAAGAATGGCTGGGGTCACAACGTATCAGCCATCGCGTAACGCAAAACCACTCATGACATTCATCTAACTCACCACCCCCAAATAGCACAGACTCGAATGGCTTAATATATCGCTCTGGGTTGGGTTTGCGAGCGACATCCTCCATCATCCAAGGCGTAAGCGCAGCCTTGGTCACCTTGGCAAACTCCAGATACTCGCGGATATCGCCGGTCGTTATGGCTCGGTGCCTAAAGCCCGGGCATAACGTGCCCTCCCCAAAAACGCCCATCGGGAGAGCGCAGGTAGCTGACATTGCATGAAATGGCGCTGATGTAAGCAAAAACCTCGTACCATTGCCAGGATACATCAGGTCAACAAAGTGCTCGCGCCCATAGACGTCCGGCAGGAACAGATAAGTCCACGCATTCCCGTAGAATGCGTGCCGATACTCTATCGGCTTTGGGTCACCTGTTGTCCCACTGCGTACGATCACAGTCAGCCAGCGCAGCGAATCGGTTGACCTAGGGAGCTGACCTAGAGTGGAGGACCATGTAGGGGTCAAGTTTGCCCTCGTCCCATGACTTGTGGAAGGGATATGGTGCGGCACGGTCCTGTAAGCTGAGTAGGTCGTCCAATTCTGGTATCAAAGCATGTTTAACCGGATGAGCCCTCAGGATATCGTTGACTAGAGCACCGTTGGCCGATAGCAGTGCGACACATTGCGTCTTTTGCATTAACGAAGCGTGGACGTTGGTACTGTTGAGCGGAGACGACAGGAGAACCTTGAAGCCGGTCTTGATGGACGCCATCTGCACAAGATGATACCGGATATCAGGCACGCCTAGATAGGCAAAGGTTTCGAACGTGGAGGATCGCCCGAACGCCGCTTCGATGACGTGTGCCACCTTGTTGATTGCGTTGGCTAAAGCCTCAAAGGTCACATCTTCGAAGCCCTGGGCCAGGTCCCAGTCGTCCACAGGGAGCGATACCCATGGCCGTTGCGGCTCCTTGCTCGCTATCTCGTCAATGGCCACAGGGAGGAGCTTCTTGCAGTAGTCTCGAGGAGGGTTTGGGCGTCCCATCTTTGGTTATCGGAATAGCCGGATTCGAGGGCTCTCGACCGCGGCGAGTTGCAGATGAGTCCGATGGCTCACTGTTTGGTGACGGTTGATCGATTCCAGTGCCCGTGAAGTCCCATATAATGGCTATCTTCTAAAATCCGAGCAGCCGGGGACGGGAGATTTAATACAGCCGGCCCACCTGCACCCGAGGGAGTGGATAAAGTGGATGAGACTGGAGCTCCTGGAAACCGGTTGGGACATGATGCCTGCTGGACACTGTACTCTAGGGGCGTGATAAGTACGCACGCAGGCACGCAGGAGAGGCACAGTGGCATGGCGCGTTTGTGTGTCTGGGCTAAATTCGCACTTAAGCACGTTCAGGGATCCGAAACGTTCTAACTGGTACAGCCCAGGCCATTCTGTGGGGTTTAGTCGCGCTCCACCAGGCCAGAACCTTCCCGGGTCAGGAAGGTCTGTTGGTGTTCATTTCATCAATCCTCTGTTGGGACCAACCCTTGCAATCGTGTGCCTTCTGGAGGGAGAATCAGCCCAGAAGGAGACTCGGTCAGAAAGCGCCCTATTGGAACGCGCAGTCCAAGGCCGCTCCGGCTGAGCCGTGTTCCGACACAAGACTTGTACGAGCACCTGTTCAACTGAGATGGGAAATCCTTTCGGCAGTCTATCCACTCTTGATCCACCCTACATGCATGCTGCGCTCTCCACCAGTAGGTGGCTTGCTGTCTCATTGGTCCGGGGAGGGAAGGCTCATCGTTACAGGGAAAGGGATGGGACGATGGCCGAATCTCTTAGGCTGAATACCCCACGGCCCGACGCGTGGCGTCGCATCGGGGGCTCAACTGAATTGCTTCTGGTGCCTGTCACCGGACTAAACCTGTGGGCCCGATTTCGCTCCAAAGTCTGGCACTCCTCAAAAGAACAACGTTTGAGCTTAGAGCAGTTTCGTTCGAAGACTACAGCCGAGGCATGCTGTTTTTCGTTCCTTTGCTGCGGCTGTGCACGTAGAGATAGGAAGCGGGAAACACCAAAGCGAAAGTTTCGAGGGGAAGCACACCAGGGACGCCATCTTCTGTCGCCCAGTGCTCAATTGTAGTAGAGCTGCGATCGACGAGTTGCTTCCTGTGCTGCACAAATTTGATGCGACCTCTTGGTAGCTACGCCGGGGACCATGGTGCCTTGGTATGCTACACCAGCTGCTGTTTTCTGAGCCAGAGCATGACGAAAAATACATCATTGGGGCACCCTAATCCTGACCGCAATGTTGTCTAGATAGCGGAGCATCAGATTTGACATGGGTGGAACCATGCACGCTCTTAACGTCCGTAGTCGGTCCGCTGATCTGAGGTGGGCTCTAATAAAGGGGCGAAATGGTGCTGGAGACAGACGGTTGAGGGGCGCAAACAGCGCCTCTGGCGTAGTATTTTAGGATAGCCGAGAAACCCGGGCTTGCACACTTATATTTACCCTGGCACTTCACTTCAAGTCTGCGTTTTCATTCAGCTACGGAGAGAATTAGCACTAGTTTGCAGGAGAGAAAAGCAAAGTCACGAGGCATAGGACGTATATACGGCATCTAGAATGGAATTGTGGTTTTGCATTCAACGCAGGATCATCTCTTTGAATCATTGACATTCCCTGTGGGAACATCGAATCCGTGTAAATGCCATCTGAACTATGATTTATCTGCTACGGGAATTCCTCGTTGACTTGAGCCTGCATATGCTTAAGGCCTGGCTTGCCCTGCGCTGTGCGATGTATAATGTGTCCTTTGCAACTTCAACAAATGACAACTGTGTTGGGTCCAAAACTTCCAACCATTTAGGTGAGATCGCTCGACACTCTGCGCAGTCCTCAAGTGACTATATGCGTGAAGTCTTAGAAGCTGGGTGGGAGTTCACCTTCTACCCATGCTCCGGGGACTTTGAGATTCGATATCTCTTGCTCTCCAACCATGTGCCAAAAGTCTCCCGCAAAGTCGTCGCTTATCTCAGACCACCAAAACTTCCACTGAGATGGACATGCGCCAAAGTTGAACTTGATAAGATGGAGAATGCCCCACCAGTTGTGCCTCTTTTCACCATGGCAGCTAAATTTGACTCCGAAGTCCCTCACGATGTGGAATACAGAGACATGGCGTTGGGATTCCTCTCGACCGTACCTCAGCAGGTCCACACCGGCGACACGCAAGCACTCCAACCATGATGAAATTGAGGCCTCGCAGCGCTGAATGAGCTTGGGCATCGAATCTTGATCTCCCAGTTGGCAACAGAACGGGACTCTAGGGTCAAAAGACTGCTTTATCAGTCTGAGAAGCGGTGTCTCTAAAAACGGTGCTTGACTCCTTGCACTGGCTTGGCACAAGTCCCTCAGGCTTTGGCATCGTCCTATTGCATCCATACTTAGCCGTAGCCATTCTTTCACTGCGTCTTCGTTTCCTAGTAAGCCAACGATGCCGGCTAGGCCGTGAAGTAATATTTTACCATCATTACTGGAGATAGTGTTGTCGGGTACAGGGAATGCACTATAGCAAATCGGCTATTCTTTTTCCTAAAGATTATTATAATAGCTTTTATTTCCTCTTATTGCTTTAAATTTATTTTAATTAAAATATAATTAACTCCCCTTTATTATTTTAAAATTATATTTTATAAATTTTATAATTATTCATTTTACCTTTAAATATAATAGCCCTTTTTTATTCTTCTTTATATTAAAATACCCTTAGGTATATAGCTAAGGCTTTTAATAAAATAATACTTTATTATATTTATAATATTTATTTTTATTAATAATCTAACTTAAATATTAAATTAAGATAAGAATATTTATTAAATTTTAAATATTAAAAAGAGTATTAAGGGCTTCTTTTTAAGGTTAATATATCCTTAGCTATCTTAAAATACTATAATTATCTTTTTTTATATTAAATACCTTATTAATATTAAAGGAAAAAATAATTCCTTAAAAATAAAAGCATTATTATATATAAGGAAAGGGATGATAATTAGGAAATAGAAGTTTTAAGGCCTATAATGATTTAAATTAGAAATTAGAATTTATATTTTCCTTATAAAATATATCTTAATTAACTAATTTTAATAAAAAATTTATTATTAAAAGTATTTAAAAAGGAGATTAAGGCTTTTTAGGATAATTTAATAATTAGGATTAAAGATACTTTTTAGCTTTTAATTTCTATTTAATATTATTATAAGTAATAAAAAGTTTAATAAAAAGGATTTATAGCTATAATAAAGGCTACTTTAAAAATATTTTTTAATATTATATAAGAAATCTTAAGCCTTGGATTGGTATTTAAGTATATTATTAATTGAAACCTTAGGAGATAAGATAATGACTATATTAATTTAATTAAAAGAGAATTAAAGAGAATAAAGGTAGAAGAAGTAATTTTATATTAATATTAATATAGATATTTTAAGTTATAAAAGCTTAAGGGATATTTCCTTTAAATAATAATATATTAGATTATTAATATCTTATTATTATTTTTAAATTATTTATATTATAATAACCTTTTAATAAACTTATCTTTTTAATTAAAAATATTAATAATAATATTTAGCTTAGCTAAATCCTTAATTATCTATCTTATTAAAAACCTTAATATAATAAGGATTTTTATTTTCTTAATATCTATTATTAATAATCTTAATCTTATTATCTTTATTAATTAACCTTAAGCTTAGAGTTAATTTACCTCTTAATTCTTAATTTTCTAATAAGGAATATAATTAGGGTTAGTTATAATATTATTTAAAGCTTAAGGGTAAAGAATTTATAAAAAATTCCCTTTTTTCTTTAATATTAAAGAAAGTAATTAATTAGGAATGATTAATGCCTATTATTATTAAATTTAGTAATATATAGCTATATTATATCGCCCTTATATTTATTAATATAATAATCCCGCTATAGGTAGCTTTATTTATGCTTTATAATCTAAATATTCCTAAATTTAATAATATTAATATTAAAAAAGTAATAACCTACCTTAAAGATATTATTAATTAATTTATATATTTAATTAATTAAATCTTATTATTATTAAAATAATATTATATAAATCCTAAAATAATTAAGATAATTAATAAAATTATTATTAAGGAAAAGAATTAGGTAAATTAAAAGGAAGAGCTATTAGCTTATTATAAATTAAATAATTTTAATTTATATTTTAACTTAAATAATATAATTAAAAATATTTTTTAATAAAACCCTTTAAATAACCTTAAATAATAAAAATAAATAATTATAAATTATAATATTATATTTAATAAAACTATAAATAAAGTATTTTATTTATTTTAATTATTTTATAATACTTTATTTTTATAGCTTAAGAAGCTTTTTATTCCTAAAGGGATGATAATTAATTAAATAAAAATTATATTATAGCTTACTTTTAAATACTTTTTAATTAAAATCTTTAATTAAGAATTTAAATATTAATAATAAAATTATTATTTATTAATTTAAGGGTTATTGGATTTAATTAAAATAAACTTTTATAATCCTTAATATTATAATATTATTATTAAAGAATAAATTATTATTTAAATATTTTAAAATTATTTAATATATTAAGAATTAATGCTTATATTTAATTAAAGTAAAAGTATTATTTTATATTCCTTAGAATAAAATTAAATAGATAAATTTATTAAATAATTTATAAAATTATACTTAGACTATTTAATATCTTAAGATAATAATAAAATGTTTTTTAATAATATTTAGAAAATTAATAATAGAATTAAGAAGGGTTAGTTATATAATAAATAATAAAAAGAAATTAATTTTATTAGAATTAATATTATTAATATTATTTAATAATTAAGTTTAATTAATTTATTTAATTAAGCCTTTAATAATAAAGATAAATAGCTTAATATTAATATACTTTAATATAAAAAAGATAGTTTTCTTAAGCTTTCTTATAAATATAGTTAAAGTAATTATAATGTTTATTATTATATAAAGATAAAATAGTTTAAGATAAGTAGCTTTCTTTTTATAAAAAAGCTTAAAGGGGTAATAATTTACTTAGGTATTTTTAAAGAAATTAAAGTAAGCTTTTTCGATTTTTTGAAATTAATAGCTATTTATATTTATTATGATTAAGAAGGATATAGGATTAATAAGTTTATTTATAGCTACTTAGAATTCCTTTTATAAAAGAATAGAATAAATTTTTTTATAATTCTTTAATATTAAAAAATTATTAAATTAAATTTATTATTTAAAGAGGAAGAATTAATTAATAAATTAAAGATTACCTAAGACCTTAATTAACCTATTAAAGTAAATTTAATAATAATTAAATTAAATCTTTTACTTTATATAATTAAGATTAGAAAAGAATTTATTTATGCCCTTAATATATATATTATTATAAATATATAAAAGAAGAGATATATTATTAAGAATATAGCTAATTAAAATAATATAATATTTAAAACTATATTTAATTTTCTATAATTAGAAATTTATATTTAATTTAAGAATAAAATTATTAAATTAATAAAATAATAAGAATAATATAATAAAGAATTAAAGAAGAGTAATAAGATTATGAATTTTATTCCTTTTATTAAAATAATTAAATTTAAATTAAAATAAAAAGATTTACTTTAAATAAATATTACCTTAAAAGAGATCGCAGCTTAAGCTATATTATTTAAAATTATGAAATTTTACGCTATAAACTTATTAATGCTTAATAATATAAATATAATCTTAATTAAATATTTATAGGCTATATAAAATAAAGTATAAAATATTTTATAAATTTTATTTAAATTAATATATAATTATAATAAAGTTAATATTAATTTAGTTAATATTAATATAATATTTATTTATATTAATAACTTTATAATAAAGTAAATTAAGTAGCTATTTTTTATATAATATAATATTTATTTAATCTTTATAATTATAATAAATATAGTTAATAGAGGAATATTAAGGTTAATATATTTTATAATTAAGATAGGCTTTAATAATTATAAATTTCTTTTAACCCTCCTTAATATTAAAATTAAAATAAATTTTTTACCTTTATTTTATTATAAATAAAATTTATTTTTTTATATTCCCTTAAATAATATAATATTTATTATTTATAATAAGGATTTATTAATTTTAATTAGAATAATAAAAGAATAGATATATATTAAAATAAATAAGGTTAAAGTAGTTTTTTTTATTATAAATAATATCTATTATAATATAATTTATTATATCCTTTTAAAGATATCTTTTTTTTTTAATATTAACTTAATTTTTAAAAAGTTAAAGAAATATTTATTTATTTATTTTATTCTTAGTAATTTAAGAGTAATATATAGGTTGAGATAAAGAAATTAAAAGCCCTTTTATATAGCTATATTAAAAGGCGCTTAGTTATTAAAAAGATATATCCCTTATATTAGATTACTAATTATATAAAGACCTTCTAGCTTTAATTAAAAAGCTATTATTATTAAAACTCTAATTAAGTTACTTTAGAAAGAATTAAGCTTTAATAAAGAAAATAAGATTTTAAATTTATTTAATATAAATAAGATTAAATAAATTTATTCTACTTTTATAAAATATTTTTAAGCTTAAATTTAATAAATTTATATATTAAAAGGTATTAAGAGGGAAAAACTTAAATATATTTATAAATCCTACTTATAATAAAGAAAGGGATATTATTAAAAATAAATTAATAATATACTTATTCCATTAATAATTATAAAATTTATTTAATATACTATTTAGCTTATAATTAAGATATTATATAAGTAGATTAAAATTAAAGTTTATTTTATTAATAATTACCCTTTTAATAAAATTATATTAAAAGGAACTATTAATTAAAAACCAACTTATAAAGCTAAAATTATATATTTAATTAAGAAAGACTATAAGAATAAATATAATCCTTAAATTTAATTTAAATTTATTTAAATTAAAAAGGATTTTTAAGCTATTTTTAATTAAATATAAATAATTTTTAATAAAGATTATAATAATTTCTTTAAATTTAAAAAAGAGATATTTAAATATTTTATTTTTAATTACAAAGCTATTTTAATATGGAATTAAATATATATCTTTTAAATAAGTAAAGATATTACCCTTCCTTAATTTATTAAAATTATTTTATATAAAGCTTATTAATTAAAGATAATTAAACTACCTTAAATACTTTAAAATATAATTATAAAAATATTTTATAAGCATTAAATAAAAGGAGTTATTAAGGAATCTTATATATTTTATAAAAATAAATAATTCTTTATTAAAAAAAATTATTAAATATTAATTAATTAATAATATCTTTAATATTAATAAAATAATAATTAAAGATATATTTATACCTCTTATTATAAATAAATTTATAAAAAAGTTTATTATATATAAAATATTTTCTTTATTTAATTTCTTTTTAAGATATAATTAAATTAGGCTTAATAAAGAAAATAGGGATATTATAACCTTTATTATATTAATTAAATTATTTAAATAATATAATTTTTTAATAAATATTATAAATTCTATTATTTAATTTATAAGGTATATAATCTATATATTTTATAACTTAATTCTATTTATATGCCGCTTATTTCTTAATAATATAATAATTAAAGGTCTTATAATAAATTATAATAATCTAAAAGTTTTTAATTAATTAAGGATTTATTAATTTATCGTAAAATATATTAAAAATCTTAATAATATTCTTTATAATATTAAGTTGGCTAGGATAGCGATTAATATAATAAAATCTAAATAATATAAAAAGTAAATAAATATTATTAGTTATATTTATAATACTTTAAGATAAATATTAATTAATAAAAAGATTATTAAAATTAAGAAATAGAATAAATATAATAATATTATATAACTTTAATTATTTTTTAATTTAATTAACTACTATTATATTTAAATATCATTTTATAATATAATAATAAAATCTTTTTTTAATTTATTTAAAAAGGGAATTTAATTTATTTAAATTAATAATTATTAAGAAGTTATAAATATTCTTAAAGTTATTATAATATTAAAATCTTACTTAATTAATATAAATTATAATTAAAGAGATATTATTTTTATAATTAATATTAATTTAAATAAATAAGGTATTTACTTAATATAAGAAAAGGATAATATATAATATCTTATATAATATAAAAGCGGAACTTAGTTAATTATTAAAAAATTATATAATATAATAAAGAGAGAATATTAAATAATTTTTTATATAATTAAATAACTTTAATTTTATCTTTATAAAATATATTTCTTTCTAAAGATAAATTTAAATATTTTAATTTAATAGCTTAAAAAATCCATTATAGATATTTTAGGTATATTAATTATTAAATAATTAATTATTATTAAGATATATAATTTTATTATTTATTATATTAAAGGAATAAATAATATTATTATTAATTTATTATTATATAAACCTTTTAGGCCTTTAAATAATAAAAATAAAAAGTATAAAAGGGATATTAAAGATTAATATAATACTACATTTAATTAAATATTAACCCTAAATTAGCCTAATTAAAAGCTAAAGCTTATTAATACTTATTTTTAATTTAATATATTTTAATAAATTATATATTTTTTTATTATTAAAAATATATTAATAAAATTATTTTATTAAAAGATATAAATATTTTAAAGAAATACTTCTTATTTTATAATATATAATAAGATTTTATAACGCTAACTTAAAAAAGATTTATAATAATACTATATTATAAATAATTCTAATTAAAAGAGAAGGATTATTTATAATATTTATACTTTTCTTAGCTATAAGGGATAAAATATTACTTATTTCTAAATTAAAGCTATATATTATTAAAGGGGGATATATATAAATATTAAGAATACCTTAGCTATATATTTATAATATAAAAAATAAGATACTTATATTTATAATAATAAAGTTATTCTTATAATCCTTAATTAACCTTTTATAAAAATTTATATAAATATTTAATACTTTTCTTTTAATTATAAATATAATAAGTTTATTAAAATATAATATAATTTAATTAAATGAGTTAAAGTTACGCTACTTAAAGCTATTAATTTAAAAAATATAAAGTAATTCTTTATTTAATATATTTTTTTAAAATAAGAGCTTTTTATAAAGGTTATTATTAATAAAAAATAAGAAAATATATTATACTTTATTTAATACCTTAAATAAATTAAAGTTAAGAAAATTATATTATTAACTTATAACTTAAAAATAAATAATATTATTAAATATAAATATTTTATCCTTATAGCGATTATAATAAAAATAATAAGTAAAAAAGCTATTAGCTAGAAATCTATTCTCTTATATATATTTTTTATTAATTAAATAGTATTATAATAATTATATAAAAAAAATTTATTTTATCTTTTTTATAATTTTAAACTTCTTATTTTTATTAAAATGAATATATTAATATAAAAAGTATAAATATAAAGCTTAAATATATCTATATAAGATATATTAAATTGCTATTTAAGAGTTTTTATTAACTTATAATAAGATATTAAAGCCGCTATTAAAGCTATTTTTAATAAAAGGATAAAAGTAGCCATTTAAGATATATATTAAAAATTTTAGAAATTAATATTACTTTAAAAGGATAATCTTATCTTTTTAATAAATAAATAATATCAATTAAATTATTCTTTATTTTAAAAATTAATATATTAATAATTTAGGTTATTTATTATTAATAAAATATTTTTAAATAATATTTATAAACTTTGAATACCTAATAAGGTTATATTATTAAAAATTTACCCCTTAAAAAGATTAAAAAAGTTCATTAAATATAATAATATCTAGGAATCTAAGTTTTCACTTCTTTAAGTATATTATAGCTTTAAATAAAATAATAAACCTTAAGAATTAAATCTAAATAACTTTCTTTTCCCTAACCTAATCTCCCTAAACCACATAAATAATAATAAAGATAATTTTAATTTTAAGTATTATTAAGATTAATTAAAAATAATTATACCTATAACTACATTTAAATAAGATAAATTATTATTATTATTAAAATCTAATAATAATAATACTTATTATAAACCTATTATAAGATCTTAAATAAAACTACTTTATATTAATTAATTAATTAATGCATTATATTTAGTTTTATTATCTAACCTAAAAGCATTCTATTTTACCTTCTTAGCTATATAATAAAAGGGGGGAAGGAATAGCTAAATTATATTAATATAAACTTATATAGATTTATTATATTATTATTATTATAAAATTAATATTAAATAAACTTTTTATTTATATACTTTATTTATTCTTTTATTTATATTTAAATTTTTTTTTTTTTTTTTATAAATTCATTTTTTTTATAAAGAAGCAATATTTATTTTATTTTAATTAAAAAAGTTATAATTATTAAAAAATATTAATTATTATATCTTAAAAAGTAAAGTAAAGAATATTTATTATATATATCCTATCCTAAGATATTTTATTTATACCCTATAATTCCTATACCCTTATCCTATATATATTTCCTATATACCTTAATATCCTTTACTCCTATTTATAATAATCTTCTAGCTTTAGCTTATAAAGATAAAGTTTAAACCTAATAACCTAACCTATTACCTCCTTTTATTCTTTATTAAAATTATATTTAATTAAAATCTATATATATAAATTAATAAATAATTTTAATTAATTTATTATCTTATTATTATCTTAAAAAGTTAAATTCTTAATAACCTCCTTAATATCACTAAATTTATTATAATAATAATTACTACTCTTAATAAAGTAAATATAATTAATATAAGCATTCTTATAAAATCTAGCGATAGATTAATATTTAAAGAAAGATATTATAATAAGTATATTATTAATATAGTATTTAGCTATATATATAAGATAGTAATTATAAGGGTTAAAGTTTTAATACTTAAAAAAGGCAATAAATAAGGCTAATTTATAATATATATTTTCTAAGCTATAAATAAAAGATATATATTTTCTATATAGCTTTCTATTAATCTTCTTAATAAAGATATTTATAATGCTATAAATTATAAATTCTTTAATACTTTAAAAAAGGAAATTATAAGGCTTATTAAATAAAAAGAGAAAAAAAAGGCTAATTAAGGTATTAACCTTTTTAAGTTTATATAATTATTAAATAATATATTAATTCTAGCTATAGCTAGTAATATTATAAATATTAATATTAATAATAAATATATTATAAAAGTTATTTTTAAAAACCTAACTAAAGTATAAGATATTAATTAAGTTAAAATAAGTATAAATACCTTAATTAAAGAAATATATAATCTTATTAACGATAAATATTAACTTAAGCTTTATTTTTTTCCGCTAATTAAGAAGGATAATTAATATAATAATAATAAAGAAAGGTATTAAATTAATAAAAAAAAAGGTAATTAAGGGATATATATTTCTAATTAAATAATATTAAAGTTAATCTTAATAATATTAATTAAAAGAAGAGAGATATATAGGAAAAAAAATATTAATAAATAAAATATTAATTAATAAAGAAATTATAAATTAAGTAATAAAAAGTTTAAAAAAGGTAATTAATTATTTAATAAATAAAATTAATAATAAAAGCTTATAATATATACCTTAATTAAAGGTTATTTACTTTTTCCTTCTTAAAAAAGAATAATAAATAATAATTTTAAGTAAATTATTAATAAATATTTCTATTAACTAGGTTTGTAAAAGAATATAAAAACCTCTTATAGCTTTTTAAAATTAATAACCTTTTTCTCTTCCCCATTATTTTAATAATCTAAATATCACCTTATATTTTTAATTAATAGAGTCTAAGTATATTTAATATATTATTTATCCTATTAATAATTATTTAAGTTTTCTTAAATTATTAATTATAAAGGGCTGCTATAAATTAAAAGCTAATAAATAATTATAATAGCTTTTTTATAATAAAGGCTGATTTTAATTATTTAAAGCAATATTAATTAGCTATTATTTAATTATATAAGTTAAATAATTTATTTACTCTTTTTATACCTTCTTTAATACTTATTCCCTTTTTATTTAACTATTTATATAATAAACCTTAGGAATATAAGCATAACCTTAATATCTCTCCTTTTTATTATTTAAATTTTATTTACCCTCTTTATATTTCCCTTATATCCTTACTTTTTATTTTATTTTAATTAAAATTATATAAAATAAATAACCTCTTTATAAAAAATATAAATACCCTATTAAGGGGTTTACTTTTAATTAAATCTAAATTATTTAAAATATTAAATATATTTATTAAACTTATATTTAATTTAAATACCCTAATCCCTTTTATTAAATATAAAGTAAATAAAATAATAAAATAAATAAAAATTTAATTATTAAAGCTCCTATTTTATAATAACTTTCTTAATAAGCATTATAATATCTACTTCCTAAATTTATATAATATTTATAATTAAATTAACTTTAATTAAAAAAAGAATATTAATTTTTCTTAAAACTCTTTTAAAATATATATTTTAATAAATAAATTTTAAATTAATTAGATCTAGCTTATAAAATATAAGGCTTACCTTTTATATTTTAATAATTAATATTATAATTTAAATAAAAAAATTAAAAAAATAATCTTTAATTACTTTCCTAATATTTCCCTATACCCTAAACTTTAATAACCTTTAAAATTTAATAACTTCTATAAGGCTTATTATAAATACCTTATAATAAACCTTTTTAATATTAAGAATCTCCTAATAGTTAAAGAGGAGTTTTATAATAACTATATTTTAATTATTATTAAATAATAGCTTTTAAATTTTCATAATATTATTTATATTTATAATTAGCCTATTAAATATAACTAAAGGATATATAAAAGCTATTAATAAAAAAAGCTTATTCTTAATTACCGCTTTATTATTATCCCTATTTACTACCCTTCTTATTAAGAAATAATAATTTATAATCAAATAATTAAAAAAATAAGAATTATTAATATCTATTTTAATAAAAAGATAAAAAAGAAAAATATTTATATTATAATTAATATTATTAACTTATATTTATTTTATAAATTGCTAAAAAAAAAAATAAGGAAAATTTAAGGTAATTATAATTTTTAAAATTCCATAATAAAATACAATTAATTATAATTAATAAATTATTAATTATATTATATATTTTTTTTAAGAGAATTATAAGAAGATTAATTAAGAGTTTATAAATTAAATTTATAATAACTTAATTAAAGATATCCTTTTAAATTTAATAAAAAAAAAAGTAATAATATAAATTTAAATATTTACTATTTAATTAAAGCTAAACGGCATTAATACACCTCTTTAAGAACCCAGAAATTATCTAATAATATCTTTTAATAACTTTCAATATATTAAGAAGATATATAATTTATTATTTTAATAATAAATTATTAATAAAGATTACTTTAATTATAAGGTAATAAAGAAGATAATAAATAAAGCTAATTATCTATTAATTTTTTTATTATTAATTAGCCTTAAAAATTAATTTAAAAAAATTAATTTTTATTAACCTTTCAATTATTAAATATTTTAAATATTAATAAAAAAACTTATAAAAGCTATAAAGAATAAAATATTTATAATAAAAAATACCTTATCTTTTATAAAGAGTAAATTAATAAGTTTTTATAACCTTATAATTAAATTACCTATTAAATTTAATAGAAATTAATTAATATCTCCTTTTAATTAAGAAATGATATTTAAAAGAGTGATTTTATAAATATAATAAATTAAAGCTTATAATTATAAAATATAATAATAAATTAATACTAACTAAGCTAAGATTTAAATCCTTATATTAACTCTTTAAATTAACTATATTTCTTAAATAAATATTATTATTAAATACTTAAGCAAAATAATTATTAAAAAGGAATAAATAGCTGCTTATAAATATTAAATAAAGGAGCGGAATTAAAAGAAAGGATTATAATTAAAAGCGATAAGTAATAATTTTTTAAAATTTAACCTTTTATTCTTAATAAGGAATAAAAAGGTTAGAAAGGGGTATATTATTAGGTATAGAGAATGCATTATAATAAATTAGCTATTCTTTTTCCTAAAAGCTATTATAATAGCTTCTACTTCCTTTTATTATTTTAAATTTATTCTAATTAAAATATAATTAACTCCTTTTTATTATTTTAAAGCTATATTTTATAAATTTTATAATTATTCATTTTGCCTCTAAATATAATAGCCCTCTTTTATTCCTCTTCACGTTAGAGTGCCCTTAGGCATATAGCCGAAGCTTTTAGCAGAATAATGCTCCACTATATTTATGGTGTTTGTTTTCAATAGAAAGATCTATTGATGCTTTCGTCTAGTTTCCATCTCGTTCCAGAGCAAAGCGAGTCATCGGTATAATGTCGGTATTTTCCTTCCAGACAACTGGTCCGTTCAAGACCAGACCGGTGGTAAGTTGCATTCGCTTCGTCAAGAATGCCTCCGAGTAGTACTCCTCATCAGGCCAGAGCGAGCGTCTGATGTTTGTAAAAGACACTAGAGGCCCTTTCCAATGAAACAAAAGTGATATAAGCAAGGGTTCGTTCTGTTCGGTCTTTCCAATCAATTGCTGATAGGCATGAAGTCGTTGGTCGCCACACCAGGAATGAAACCCGGCAGCTACAACCACATCTTCGATGCGTATTTTGAGCGGAGGCACGTCTGCATACTGGCAGAATCGCATTGAATAATTAGTTTGGGTTGTGTTGAGAGCGTGACAATCTCTCAAATATGGCTCGGGTTCTTCAATGTGCTTACGATCGAAGATAAGGAGAGATCCAGGTATGCTTCCACTCCACAATCCAGAAGGAATGAGCAAATTTGCCATTGACCACATCCGAGTGCCTCCTGGAATTTTCGGTTCAGTGATAATCATTGACCAGAGCAAGATGGTGACTTACCGAGAAGAGATTCCAGCCACACATGAGCTCATCCCTCGGGGTCGCCTGTCACTGATCAAACTGCTTTACGAGCGCTCCAAGGTCGCCATTCTTTATATTGTGTAACGCCATAATGTAGCAGTCATAGGAGAAATTCATGATGCTCCGCGTCCTCAACAGCTGTGACCAACCGACCTGACTCCTGTAGACCAGTGCCTCTATGACTTTGCCCGACCACCACGTGGGCAAGCTGATCCTGATTCTAGCTTTCGGCACTCCAAATAGCGAACACTCGGCCGCATTGTCGTAGGTTTCCTCATCTTTGCTTGCAATGGAAGCATCGCTTCCGTTTGCTAATGGCGGTTGATAAAGCTCAAGTTGAAGTGCGCCTGTAATGCAGGCAAAGCCAACTACCCACCTTGATTTGGGCTTTTGGCTTTGTTCAATTTGACGGAATGAACGTTGCAGTGTCACGGTGCCGATTGGTGGATCCGGCGTTCTATTCAGCCTCTGTTCTGACGTTGCTTCGTAAATATCGACACTTGACGCCTGTTCTGTTCTTATTTCAACGACCGGCGTAGGTGCGCCAAGAGAAGTATTATGCACGAGACCAGGTCTTTGAGATTCGAGAAGGTGACTAGATGCGTGTTTCAGCATGTCTGGTTCCAAAACCAACGTTTGAGTTGAGCCTGACAAACATTGTGTACATCTGATTGGCGACAGTGAGCAACTCGACAGAGTGCGAAAGTCGTCGCTCAATTTTCGCAATTTGATCCTTTTGGAGAACGTGTCTGGCAAGGGAAACCTTCCTCCTAGCCCTTCCAGACTTCTCAAGCCTTTCCGTCAGTTCTTCAAGCATTTTCGCTAGCCCGAACAGACACTTCTGACAGTGCTGTCTCGCGCTTTGCAAAGGAGGGAACGAGACTACTTCCGCAGTGATGCTAGCGCATTCTGACTGCTGCAAGCTCAATGACAGCATGTGAAGCTGTTCCAGTCGGATGGATATCTCATCTGGAATGTCTTGCATGTCTTTTAGTATGCCGCTCAATTTAGTCCCAGTGGTGATGATGGTGCCGGTTAGCTGGGCAATGCCGATAACACTACCGACAATACCTAATACTTCAGCCATGATTCAATGGTAGACTGTATGGCACTTGTGGGGAAGCTCCTCAATGTAGCAATTAGTCAAGCGTGGAATTCGTCACCGGTACGAAGATTGAGCAGTAGGTCCTGATACAGTTCTTACTTGCAAAAGGCGAACCAGTTTGGCATCATCGCCTCTCCAATATTTTAGGCAGCCATTCCCGGTCTTCTTGGTCGCTGATGCCTAAGTAATTCTTGAGTGAGCCCAGGAGTCAGCCTGCTTCTTCCGGTGCAGTGTAACCCAAAACTGAAGCCTCACGCGAAACACAAGCCCGTGAATGGACAGCTCTTCTGTTGTGTAACACAAAAAGTGAGTGTTCACGCATCACGCGCAACGAAAGGATTGCTTACCCTGCCCCTTTAGTTCAACAAGTCACCATTATTTCAGAACAGTGTACTACGGGAAACCCTGCTGTGGCATGACCTACTGTAGGAGGATGTACCATGTGATACCCTCCTTCGGGTACTCTCAACTGCACAATATCATCCCCTACAATGACCTCTAACACAACAAGCGAGGAAATTGAACAAAAGTATGTAAATGTGAAAGAGCTGATTGAATTTACCATTATTTCAGTATCACAAGTCAATCCGCCTAGGGTGATATCAGCATTTCTTCTCATTAAAAGTTTATTCAAAAACATGAAAATTTAAAGACAAGTCAAGGAGGAGGGCCTAGATGAGAGCAGTGCCAAGTCAGCCTCCAAAAACAGCAGCATGTATGAAATGAGAGAGAAAAGCTATATATTATGGTTCTATCCGTAGGAGCCTTGACTCAGACTCAGAGAGCTGGCATAGATCGCAGCACCAAGAGCTTCAAGTTTAAGGCAAAAGCAAGAGGCTATGGTCTCGCACTTCTCCTTTTTAATCAAGCATGATGGTCATTACATTACCCTATAGACGATTCTGCGCCCCCACCATATCCGCAGGTAGCCTTCACTAGGAAGGAGCATCAAGCCATCGCGTGATTGGATCAGGGCGGTAATGCAGAATGTGGCCAATATAATTGGTTTTCGACAGTTGGGTAACACATTCCCGTTTCCCCTCACCGATGAATTTCAGCTTCCCCTCATCGCCAGTTCGTGTCTGGAGCAATCGTGATGAATATTAGGGTCTTCTCACCTCTGTCATCTCCAGCCTTGACGTGACGTACTTCTGGAAGGTCCACATCGCGACAAAAGATCCCCATCTTGTCTCACCAGTGCTGATAAGCGCCCACACCTGTTATTGCAAAACAGGAGACCTTGGCATCACAAACTTGTCCGGAGCTGCAACACAAGAAACGTCACATTACATACCGTACATCCACTTTTGACGGGCACCTGATTTGGTATATCTAGGTATGTGCGACAACCTTGACTTACTATCAGCAGCTAATTTGGCCTGAGATCCAATGGCATCTTATTTCACTAGCCACCCGGCTAGTTTCAGTGGCGGTTGGTATTGTTGTGTGTGCAAGAGCAATCATGGGTTGCTTCAGAATCCGAATAGCGTCTACAGTACCACGTGTGAGGAGGAGTCATGTTCACACACGAGATGCAGTTCTTGCCCACAAGCATAGTGACTTGCACGGTCGTTGATATGGCGGTGATACATATAGCGATGGAAATAGTGTGGAAATCCTAAGAAGCTTGCAGTATTCAACTCCCAGCCTTTGCCAACGATGCGGACATGAACTTTTCAAGCCGTCGGAAAAGTCCAGTGATCCGTTAACGAAAAGTGCAGCTGGAACACTAACACCACCAGCCTTGACAGTGAATGAAATGCGGGACGGGACAAAGTTCCTGGAGGAAATACAAGACAAGATAGAGAATGCAGCCGGTGGTCATACCTTGCTGTCTGAAAGATAGTCTTCGCTAGTCTCTAGGGTTTTCGTTTGTTACAGACCTTCGGGCAGCCTGGTCCAGAACTGTTTGACAGCAAAGAAATGTCCTTAAGAAACGGTATAAAGCTATTTCCTAATGTGCCCAACGTCCTTAGAAGTCTTAAATTCTTCTTATCATCATTCTTTTCAGAGCCCCAGTGGGCGCCCCGTAGGAAACAATGTCTGTAATCGTACGAGGACGCGGTAGAACTCCGCTGGACTCAGAGTGGAGAACTTGAACGAGGATGGGGACCATAACTTCGCTGCCCTTCTCGAGTTGGTAGCTGTAGCCGATTCCATGTTAGTCCTGGAGGACCACACGAGCAGACACATATAGCGATATAATTCATGGGGAAACGGCCAAAGCGAACGCTATGCTCATAACGACACTTGGATGAGTTTTGAGCCCTGATTATAATGGCCAGACTCGCGGAAACGGGATCTGCGTCCTGCCTTCACGGGCATTGGTCACAGGAACAGGATGAATATATCTCATACGCAGCAGGGCAATTCCTTGGTGCTCTGTGTGGAATCAATTGATTGGAGGAGGACCCACAAGAAGGTATAGACGAGCAGAGCGGCTACGAGGCCGAGGGACACAGAAGAAGACATGAGGAAGGTGCCGTCTGGTATGTGCGTCGACATTCATAGGCAGGATATTCACATGAACTCAAAAATATGATGGTCACCGAAAAGAACGCAACGAACGCAAAATTACGGAATAACTCAAGGGACACACTCAGGCTAGGAAAAGTTATTCCACTGGCTGCAGTGAGAAGTCAACCTCGTTTGTGTGGCCGATCAGTCTGACTGACTTGGATGGCAGCATTTGCGTTTCGGGTATTGTACCAGTTTGTTTCTCGAAGTTTCGCCTTTTCACTGCTCCAGACCAAAGAGATGGAGTACACGTGGGGGGCAAGGCT
This sequence comes from Diaporthe sp. P3_1W, assembly GCA_037177825.1. NCBI lineage: Eukaryota > Fungi > Ascomycota > Sordariomycetes > Diaporthales > Diaporthaceae > Diaporthe > Diaporthe sp. P3_1W. Next base: position 4,992,996 of record JBAFXB010000004.1, on the reverse strand, counting down.
TCCGTTTTACCACCTCGACTTCGCAAGGCATCTATCAGACAGGAGTCTCCCATGTGAAAGAAGCACATTCGAAAGCCATATCGGCTGGACGATAATGAGATATACTATCCTGCTGCTATGATCTAATCTCACCATCAAGTCACTCAACAAAGCGGGCGCTACAAATCACAGAGTGAGGAATTTAGAACTCAGAAGGTATAACATCCACGGCGATTGGTCCAACCACTGGTATCTCGGTAGTCTCGTCCATGAGTGGTCGCGAAGCGACGGTGCAACACTACACTGGAAACGGGTTTGAATCTGAATGGTGATATGAGCTCAACGTAGTGATTTCGATACAACATGTACATTGCTGTGGAAGCACCATGTGGACGCCTGTACTTCTAGTTGTAGCACCGCAGTGGTCTCGTTTTTAAACTGTATACTCATGCTTCTAAGTACCTAGGTAGTATGCGTCCGGTCCCTTCATACAGGGGTAAACGCTTAACCACCCAGCGTAAAAAGAAAATTACAATGCCGATAACAATAGGGTTTGAACATGAACATAGCACGTTGCACAGAAAACAGAGACAGCCTTGCAATAGCTGCACAGACGAGGCTAGCGAGAACCGCTTCTGGCGGCGCCATAGACTACAGCAACTAAGGGCTGAAGTTTCTATTAGCTTCCTACACATGATAGGATGCTCGTTTGGCCTGCAGAAGAGTACACAGAGATTTCAAGCCCAATACCCCTCCTACCATATCAACCAGGCGCTGTGGTCAGTGTCATGGAATGTGGAACAGTTACTGGGACTACTACGATCCTCTCAGTCAAAGTGGTGGGGTGTATTAGCAGAATCCCTGACTGCAGAAAGACCCAGAGAACGCCCCGTCTACACGTGCATACGTGGTGTCTGCACCCCCATTCACCATTGCCCCCATTACCTGCCACAAGGAGGTACACTTGGGATGTTACCGAGATATGACCACCTCCAAAGTAGTCACCTAGTACAGTGACTAAAGACTCAAGCGTCAGGCCTACATGCACGGACTCATAAGTGACCTCAGGCTGCAAAACATCTGATTTATATTTGCCCAGGTGTCGTCCTACCTCGGCCCTCCTTCCTAAGTAATCCCATGCGCCCAACCATCAACACCTCTACTCTTCAGCAGCGGTGCCAAGATGCTTCCCCAAGTCAATCCCCAATTCAATGCCGTTTGGTTCGCGTCTCTCTTGACCTACCGCGCCCTGGCTGCGCCTACCGGTCATGATCAGCAAGACCAACTTCAATCAGTCATCAACGCATTCAAGGACCTGATCAAGGACTTGAACCTCTCATGGAAACCTTCAATCATGGACGATGTCGAGTCAGCCCTCCAAGCGCGTGGCTGCTTGGATGCCGAGGAGATCGCCTACTGGAACCAGAAAATTGAGGTAAGCAAACGCCATTGATGTATTGACAACTTGATCACCAAGGACCATGTCACATTGTGCTTTTCAAAAAAAACATACAAATTGATTGCTAATGGAGAACCATCATAGGCGAGGGCCATTCGCGACAATTTTGACCCTGATCGGTTTGCGGCCATCACCCTCGAGTATCTCATCAGCAGAGGCGCCTTTGTGGATCCTGAAGAGCCGGTTGTCGAGGACAAGTTCAAGTATCTCACGGCCGACATGATTGATTATCTTGAGGAGGAATGGGAGGTGGAGAAGCGGGATTGCCCACACAAGGGAAAACTTTGTGGAGGATGCGTGATCCTGTAGGCATCGGGGCCCACCGTCACCTGTACAATCAACTCCATCGGGTGGACAAATGGCCAATGGTTAACGGTCTCCGTCAAGATAGACTCCAATATGATCGAGCATCTTCTCAGCTCGCTGCGATGGTGATGCTGCATCTGCAATAACTCGTCGACTGTGCCTAATTCTGTCTTTGATCATGCTTGCTTGAAGTCGGGCATGCCTACCGTTAGGGCATCTCATCGCTCACTGAGCAATCTGTACCGGTAACGGCCTGTTCTGGCAGGTGCAGACTGCGAGCACCCGGATGCCCAACAACCATGTCTGGTCGGCTAGGAAAGACGAACACGTATCTTCCAGTAGCACTATTCGGCTACCTGGGCGCTCGGGCGCTCCTAGCTCTGAGTCGTACTTCATGTACGCGCTCGTACACTGCCGATTAGTGTGCGGGGGATACATCCTCAGAAATTTGGCTAGCCCGATAGTGATCTATTCAAGTTTGCTGTCTTGCAAAACAGGCAGCATTCACATGTACATAAATTAGCGCAAAGTAGCTGCCAGTCGAGTCAGGTTGCTAAAGTCAAGAACGGAGCCGATGGGAATGGACTAGCCACGCTACTACGACGGCGGACGTCGCCATTGCCCTCTGTCCCATAGCATGAACTAGTCCTGATATGTACACCAGGTTCGAGTTGAGCAAGAGTGACTTGGCTCTGGTGGCAGATTTTCAGATCAGGACCGCACTGCATCATAAGCTGATGCAAACGAGCCCTGCAAATTTTGACTGTGGCTCTGCTCCCAAAGTTTCTTCATTTGACTTCACAAGGTTCCAATTCACTCCATAAAGCGGGCACCTCAGATTCAGCTGGTAATTGGCCCCCGACTTTGGGAGGCCCTCGAGAGCCGAGAACCTTACATCGAGCTCTTTTGAACGTGCTAACGCCTTTCTATACGGTTGAGCTCACAGACTTTGTTTGCGTTTGTACAGTTGGATTGTTCTATGAACACGAAAGCGATGTTGGATCATCACGCATAGTTAGGGATGAGATGCACATGGCGTCTAAGAACCTTTCGCTAGATATGCCCAATAATGACCTATAACCGATGTATGCTGATGATTAAGCGACTATCGTCCGGATGCTACTCTTAAAATCAGGGTATATAGGCAAGGGTTGTGTCACCTCTGGTAATACTACGTATACCCGTGACGCCTTTTCCCGTCGGGTCCTAGATTCCGAGTCTAGGTCAACATCACATTGTGGAGCATCTTCAGAGCAAGCTTCCCAACTGACTTGTGTTTACTGTGTTGCTTCGGCGCACCAAAACCGAGGGATATCCGTGTTTACTCGCCGGCAGATCATGTGGTGAGACTGCCGAGCACGCTTTTACTGACCGAAGATAATCATACATGGAAATATTAATACTCGGCGGCTTTCCACTATGACAGGGGATACAGGAAGGCATGGTGAAGAAAACACTAGTCCTGATGTTGCAGCCCTACGCGTGTCAATTGCGAAAGGTTGCCATCCAGACTAGCTGCCGGAGTGTTCGAAGTTGATTTCATGGCTCACCAGAGCTAGTTTAGAAGAGGTCATCACGTTCTTGGATCTCTTGAGCGTGAAAAGGCCGTTTCATGCATTATACCTCGCATACTGGCGAGCTCATACTGTAGTTCCCCGCTGGTAATGGGGCAGAAATATTTGAATATCCAAGATCGCACCTGCCACGCATACTATTAACACAAATTGACTTCGACTTCCACAAAGGACCCTGGCCCGCGTGTGCTCATCAGAGCGGCCCTCCTTTTGTGAAAGCACCAGGCCACCGGCTCGAGTTGAAATCCTTTTCCATGTGCCGCCTCTCCTGGCTGACCGACACGACGGAAGCAATGCTGCCCATGGCATGCTTCGGACTCTCGCCCTCCTCCGCGTCCGTCATTGTCCTCTGCCGCTCGGAGGGCTGACTTTGGTGGTCGATGACTGAGCCCTTTGCGCCGCTGCTCTTGTTGACGTCTCGCCTGCCGCCGTTGATCAACGTCATCCGGACGCCCTCGCTGTCGAAGAGGTCCGGATTCCGAGCCTTGACTACCTCGATGAGCTTGTTCAGGATGCTGAACTCGAGCTTCAGCTTGACGCTGTACACGAGTGCCTTCCAGCTTGTTTGTAGGTCGTAGAATCCGGAGAACTCGAGTACCAGGATGGAGATGTCGAGCATCATGATTATAATGTTGATCGTTATGAGCCAATACATGATCTTCCGCCCGTCAATGTTCTTGTTATTGGACTCAAATGCGAGGTGGCGCGCCTGGAGGAACTTCCAGGATTCGTGGATATAGACGGATGAAATGATTAATTCTTGGATGAAGAATACCGACAACTGGACCTTCTCATAGATCGAGTACGGTGTGACGAACGGTGCTCCATTTTCCGAGTTGACGCTGTAAAACAGGACCGATATTGGAACGTGACAGACTATGGCGTCGAAGATGATCATGCCCAAGATGAACTTGAGCTTGCGTCGGTTGTGTAGCAGCAGATGCAGTCGGGAGTAGAGCACCACACTCTGGCCAGTTATCATGCTTGACCATCCCACGAGGACCAACGAGACGTAGGTCAACCTTGAAGCAAGACCAACATTGGGGTGTAGGAACTTGAGGAGGTAGCCGACTGCGTTAAAGGATATCCCGACCGTCGCCACAAGCATCGACCAGAAGTAAAGACCTCTGCGCTTCTTGAACTTCGTGAATATAATAATGATCAACTCCAGCACATTGTAGAGTGCCAGAGAGATGAAGGCGGTGATCACAAAGAGGGCCGGTCCGCTGATCAAACTATCCCCAGCGATCCCACGATCGCTTCTTGGTATTGAGAACATGACAGGCAGGGAGCAAGGAACTCCTGTCATGTGGTTGTCAGTGGCGGACTGTGGACAGTGGGTATGTGTCGAGGTGCTCTGCTCTGAAAAGCTGCTCGTGGATCATCGGTCGAGCGACTTTTCCACAAGAGCACGCAAGAAGTGGAGCGAAGATATCTCGCAGGAACGCAGCTAAGCTTCGAACCGAACTTTCTCGGGAGGTGATCAATAATAACCAATCTGTCCCCCTGGGCAAAGCTTGGGCCCGAATACACGTACTAACGGAAGCTTTTGCATGGTTGGTTAGACTTTGAGCAGGGCAATCAATGCCCACCTCCCGCACTCAAGCCGGAAAGGCCCTCGAAATGATTCGGGCGCCGCATGACCTGCACACACACCCACGGCAATGACTCAAGCAGGCACCACTGTGAGCACCATGCTGGGTGGTCTCAAACTTGTTTGTCCCTGGGGACTGAGACAGCCGCCGAGACGGCTGGGGTGCGGCAGTTTCTAGACGCATCCCCCAGGGCGGCGAGTTTAGCTTGCCCCAACGGCACGATCAGATTCCCGGGTCCTTGGCCCATGTCACTTGGCAGTTCATCTTGCCGTGGGTGGTTGCATTTTCCCATCACTGTTGATACTGTTTCATTTGCCGTTAATGCTGTGTGTGGTTGACATGCGGAAATGAGACCGTTTACCACATGTCTTCACCGAGCACTAGAGTATGATTCCCCCCGAGCTGAAGCCGCACTTCAATCATGGGTTCAGATGCGTCTCGATTGTATATACAGATGACAGATGTTGGCAACTCCAGCAGGCACTAGCTAGGTCCAGTAATGGTAGAGAAACTTAACAGTTCTGGTATACACCACTTGGTTGAAGAAAAGCTTTCTCGTTCGGACACATACACACATCACCTGCATGTTGTACATGAAAGGCTGCGAGCGGTAGGACCGTTCTGAAAAAGGTCTCTCTTTCGTCCCAATTTGAAGAACCAATGCATACTTTCCTCGAGCCGCCGATGACGAGAACTTCATTTGACCCTGAGTCAATGGGTCGAAGGAAAGCATGCAGCAGTGGAACATGAGGATGGGTATTCGGTTGCCAACGAGTCGAGTCGCTTACCGTGCTCCACTACTTCTGGCCAAGCTACGCCGATCAAAGGATCTGGGGAAACCTTATCTGAACAACATCCGGGTCCCGCTTAGTTGTGAAACCTTCGCTAGGACGATGAACGGATCACTAGGGAGCCTTCCTTGCCCCCAATCGGATAGGTGGCTAATTATTGAACCAGGGCTAACTGTAGCCATCTTGCCGACTTCTGCGACCGAGAGGGGGTTCTTGGCGATGTGTACGACGCCTTTCGTGCGGCAGCAGATGAGGGGAAAGATGCTATATGAGAAGTGGTAAGGGCTGCAAAGATCCCATGCGATAGGTCTCTGATCTGCATCCTGGCTCTTCTTCTCTATTCTGTGGTTGAGGAGGCCACCATTCCACCACAAACCTTGGTCGTGGAGGATGCCGAACGAGGCACACCACTCGCGGGAGCTGCGCCAAGGTCTATTTGGAAGACGGCCATTAAAGATCGACGACAACATCCGGCCGTTACGTGTAACATCAACCGCAAGGGGGTTGAATCAGAGCCATCTCCCCAAGCGCTTCCCTGCGCCAGTTTGTCGGATCATCCGACCGCTTCCGAGGGGTTCCAGAGTCCAGACGCATCGCCACGGTGGCCGTGGCCGGGACCGGGACCCCATCTCGAGTTTCTGCGGCGAGGGACTCCCTCGCAGCAGGCCTTCAGCTGCCGACAAGGATGAAGCCGAACCGTGTGTGCCAGTATTCTCCGGTTCACCTTACCCGTCAGGGCCCCCAACTTGCCTGCGCTCCAGGAGTGGTCTACTACATATTGATGCCCAAGACCTCTTCTCCCTGTCACATTGGCAAATCACCCAATCGGAGGCTTTCATGGGTACCCGTCGGAGCCTGCGGGAGCAAGCGTGTATCCTTGACTCTGGGTGCGCACAGAGCCTATAGTGCCAACTGGCCCGTAATAGCTGACTTGATCCAAACCTTGTATTTATATGCTTCGCACGGCGCTCCCTCCTCAAGCCTGATCATCTATTGTTCCATGCCTTGTGGCGAGGAGAGGCCTTGTTCTGCGTCTCGTCCCGAAATTGGCCCGGGATTGCATGTTGTATCTCAACTGTAACTGTAAATGAGTGAAAAGTGAAAATGGCATTCTGAAGCAGACGCGAGAGGGGAACCAGAAGGTAAACATAACACTGGATTCTGCCAGGCTTCACTTTCGTATCCTTTGAGGACACCTGATTCCATCGATCCGCAGCTGAATGCCCATCTCATCTGTCGACATGACTATCTTGCAGCATATGTGCTCTCAGGATGACCCTGACAATGATTCCAGGAGGCCCAGGCCCGCAAGAATAGTCAAGTCCAGGCCAAGCACGAAGGGGAAAGAGCCGGCCGGAGCGCCAGCGAGCGGACACGAGCCAGAACCCAGCCAGGTGATTAAGCGAAGCCGCTCCCCCAGCGGCGCCCCCCCCCCTTTCCCCGTCGTGATTGATCGTGGATTTGAGACGTATCAAGAACTCGAATGCTGACCGCACGAACGGGAAGGAACCCAAGACGGCCGACTCCAAGTCCATCGGGGAGCTCTTCTCGCCGACCCGGCCGACCTTGGGGGCTCGGCTGTCGTCCTGGTCGATTCGGCAGAAGGCTCAGGCGCCCACTGCCGAAGCCACTCCAGACATGACCAATAACAGACTGCTCCGCGTGCGCTCCTCCGAGCCCATCCGCCGCCCTCCCACCCCGGCACACGACCCAGAGTCTGGGCCGGAGGTGAGGCCCACCCTGAGGACTCGCTTCTCTGCCTGGTCCCTTCACCAGAGGACTGGGGAGGGTCTTGCTGTCTTGCAAAGAGTCTCCCCGTCGTACCAGGCTTTCTTCCCGTCCGGCAGACTGGTTGTGGGATGAGAAATGAGCGATGAGACGTACCTGACCCAGGGAGAAAACATCAACTTGCGAGGAAATGTTCGAATTGTCGGGATTTGCTGCGTGGGTGAAGGGAACAAAACAGCTGGCGTCAGAATCTGTCTGGCTCCTCACATTCAGTCAGGGGCTTCTTTCTTGGTAAATAGATTGTAATTCAGATTGGCTTTCTTCCTTTGCTTTAAAAATCAAGAGCAGTCGACACCGCCCAACTCCTGCTTCTTTCGGTCTATAGGTATCCTTTTTCCTTTGCCAGTTTGCGCCCTAATACCCACAAATCAGTCTATCATCAAACGTGACGCCCAGCTAAAACTCTAAGGATCACGCCGCTGCGGCGCTTACTGCAGCAGCGACCGGCTGCGTCTCAGCGCCCATCTCGACTTCATTCTCCATCTCGCTCTCCCCTTCGACGGCCTCGGGCTTTCCGTGCTCGCCTTCGTGCCCGGACTCGCCGCCCATGCCCACAATATCGATCCATTTCCACTGCTCGACGACCCCGTTCCCGCTCCTGTCGAAGATGGCCTTGTCGTCCTGGACGCCATCGTCAACACCCCCGTCCTCAGCGTCAGACCGACTGCTGGTTTCAACAGCACCCAGCTTCGCGCCCGTGTCGGTCCCCTCGACCAGGTCGCCGAACCAGGTCCGGGCCACAGGCACTCCATTCGTCCGCAGGAGCTGCACACACGCCCGCACGTTCAGCCTCAGCGCCCTCTCCGGCTCGTCGGACCCGAACACCTTCTTGGTCAGCCAGGGGAACAGCACGGCAAAGTCGCTCTGGTTCAGATGCGCGCTGTTGACGACGTAGAAGAAATTTGGCTCCGGCAGCCGGACGCCCGACCCGGGGCGCTCGAATGCTGAGGCCTTGACGACGGGGGCGCTGGGATCTGGCGAGAGGATCCGACACTTGGCATGTAGATGCTCGGTCCACTTGACGAAGGCCTCGGACTCGACAGCGAGGATGGCGGAGCCGCCAGGTGCCGTGGGGACGTTGTCTGCGTATGCTGGCAGTGGTAGGCGGTACAGAGCCGCGGTGGTAGGCGAGATCAGCGGAAAACACCACATGTCGAGCAAGATAAGGAGGTTTGCTGGCGTTATCTGTGCCCGTATACGAGTGCCTGGTGCAGGGACGAAGAGCGGCTCGTCCAAGTCCTTGAGCTCGGGTGCATCGGCATAGTATGTGGATTTCAAGAACTGCACCACCGTTGCCGCGCCAAAGGAATGCCCGCTAAACATAATAGACCCCGGCTCTTGCACATTCATCTTCGTCGCGAGCTGGCCGAGACACTCTGCCGGTGTGCTGGTGTTCAAGTTCTTGATGGGCAGTCCGCCGTCGATATCCAATATCGCCTCATGTATCAGTCCCAGTTCCCAGAGCCTCAACTTCAACTGCTTGTTTCTCGCGTCCCACGTTTCTTGGTTTTGCTCATGCGCGATCTTGACATATGGGACTGTGCGCCTAGTGTTTTTCGCAAAGAATTTGTCCTGGGCGGCGGGGTCACGAATGAACGACACGGCTGCACTTCCGTCACGATGTTCCGGGCATATCACCACCACGCCGTGTGAGGCCATAGATCCGGCCACGTGGGAGTATGCGTTGCGATTGCCGCCGAGCCCGTGGGAGAAGATCATAGTAGGCCATCGCTTATTCGGAATATGCTCGGGCTCGAGTATGGTAGCATTCTTGTGGACGGGTATTGTGGTATAGTGGACATGGCGTGGGAGAAACCTGCCAAGGTCAAGATATTAGCGAGTAGACACTGGCAAGGCGACCAGGGAACCAAACTTACGAGAGAAGCTCAGACGTGAAGGCACCAAAGCCGAGGAACTTTGTGTATGCCGTGACGTGACTTCGTTGAGGGGCTGGCAGCCATGTGATCCTCTTTCCTTTACTGTCTGGCTGGGCAGGGTAGAAGATGCGGAACTGGACAGTCAGAATGTCGGCGGCATTGGAAGGGGCTGAGCTCGGCGGGTGGAGGTCGGCGATTGGGATCTCGACATCGGCGGTGCCAACTTTGTAGGGGCCTGTGTACTCTGGTAGAGTGGGCACAGGGTTGACTTTGTTGAGATAGTACGACATTCGCTCCGAGTAGGCCGCCTTCTCTGTCTTGGTAGTAGGGGGCGTCATGTCGATGTCGGTGTCGGTGTCGCTGACCCGAAGTGCACGCTCCGAGTCGCTCGATCGCCGAGTCGCAGGAGGGCGCAGATGTATGGTTATCGACACGAGATCTAAATGAAGCGACGCTATTGATGTTGCAAGTCTATCCGTCACATGAGGCCGCAGCGCATCCCCAGAAATCCTCGTCGAAGGGGGAAGTGAGTCTCAAGGGTGCCACAGGCGTGCAATTGCTCCGAGGCGAAGCTTTGAACCCGGAGGTTCTAGTCTAGACGAGGTCTACTATTACAGGAATTAAAAATGAGATCAATCGACCGAGGCAAGAAACGTGAGGTGGCAGAGACTAGAAGCGTGTGGGCAGAGACTAGAAGCGTGTGGGCAGTGAGGAATGGATGGCAGGGAATCAGGCGAAGGAAAAGTGAAGAAGGCGTAGACGTTGACGGCGCACCGAGGCTCTGGCCCCTTCCTTGCCCCTGGAACCAAGTTGGCAAAGCCTCGAAACTGTCGGCTATAAATGGAGCAAACCGCCTCTGGGGCCAATCAGTGGCCCTGCTGAAACTTTATCGCGTGTCCGGTTACCGTTTTCGGACTACGTCATCTGTCTTTCACGGCTTCTATGTAGAACAACCCGACCGCCTGGGAACGTCATTATGTTTTGATTATTTGCTGGACAGGAATTATTTTCTTCTCCACACACTCGGCTGCGATTCACATTGCCGAGGCTCACACGAGTTCCGTACATGCACAATACATGTGTCACCTTCCGTCAGACATAGATCTTCAAGGACCCGCTGTTGCCGGCCACGTTCGAAAGAGTGCTGGAGCTTCGAGTACCCAAACACGACGAGAATCCTTCAGCAGCCACGGCCGACGTCGAGCAACGATTGGCGCTGAACCGTGCTTCGGTTCGGTCCGTGGGTCAGATCCCACGATGATCTTGTGCCGTATACTGCATGCAGGCCGAAAGAGCTGGGTATGGGCTAAGGATCTGCAGAATTCTCTCTTCTATAGACCAGAACATGACACATGTACTCAATGAGACTGTTTGTTTGGGAATGTCTCATTGCGGGAATCAAAACTCGCTCACAGCTCTTAATATTGTAACAGTGGAATTTGGATCTTGTCTTACAGTGTCGACAAAGACTAGGGAGCAATGCGGTCGCGCAAAAGCCGCCTCGCCATTTTAATGGCCTTACGCAGGTACTGTATCCCTCCCTGGCCCTCCTCTGGGCGGCCCACCCCTTCTTTCCGGAGCATTGACCCGGCCACCCGGAGAAACCCATGGGCATTAAGCAAGCCGCCGGATCCGCCGGCGCCGCCGCCACGCTTGCCAATATGGAACTCACGAGGCAGCCCGAGCAGCCTCTCCATCCTCTCAAAACTGTTTGTCACCATCTGGATGAACATGGTGGTCTGAAGATTTCCAGATTCTGTAATCAGGCGATCAGTGAGAGAATCACACAAAACGGTTATGACTTCTGACTGTGGGTAGGAACAACATACGAAGGCGACACTCATCAGAGCCGCAGAAGCCAGAGATGGGAGTCATCGTGCCGTGGTCGGTATCGGCGATATTCTCAAGGTACAGCCAGATATGTGCGAAAACAGCAACGTGGAGCCGCAGGATGTGCACGTAACATATGAGAGCAAGGGATATTATGGATGGGTCCGGGGGCGGCTTCGGCGCAGGGTTGCTGCTGCTGGGAGGTATGGAAGTGCAAATATCGGGCGAAGAAGAAGAGGATATTGACATTCTGCTGCTGCTGCTACTGCTGCTCGACGAGGCCGCTTTCCCGTAGTGGTGGCTGCTTACCGACGGCGGTGCATGGGCAGCATGAAGCATGTCAAGAAAGGTCCCCGGCGACTGGTCTGGAAGTGCCCGAGAGTCGGTGGCGGCGGCCAGGACATCCAGGTAGCTTCGTGTAGAGTTGAGTATGTCTCCTAGCAGCGGGTTGGTGGCAGCGGCGGCACCACCGGGTCTCTCACGCTCCACCGCGATTAGTTTCCTCAGCGTCCCGTCGGGCGGACTGTTGACCAAGCGTCGAAGTTGAGTTGCCAGTTCCAGGTTGATCCGAGATAAATCCTCCATCCTGCGATAATGCGTCTCCTCGGTGGAGCTGGTGTTCGAGGGCAGGCCAAGCTCCCAGAGGTCCGGGTCAACCAGAGGTGACTGCTCCAGAATGTCACCCTCTTGAACATTTTGGGGCCAAGGTAGCCCCGGGAGGTGGGCATCGTCTCCCGCGCCGTTCTTGTTGGTCAAGTCACCGGCCAAGTAGTCACTTAGGGCGAATCCGCTCACGTCCCATCCTGGAGTGGCCAGTGTCTGTGGTCTGGGTGGAGATCCGCGATGTGGCTGCGATAGCTGTGCGGATCCAGCCTCCATTTCCATGATCGGACTCCATCCTGGAGGACTGACATGACTACTCCGCGATCTCGCTCCTGCACCTTGATCTGGCTTCCCAAAGGCATCCAGGGACGGCCATTCAAACGTGGCGAATGCCGGGGTGAAACCGGCCGGGGACGCAGATGGCCTTGCCTGTGACTGTTCGGCAAAGGTCCGCCCGGACGTCGTCTCCACCTGGGGTTCGACTTGTAGAGGCGTTTTCCCTCGACCTGGTTGACGCTTACTTTGATCTCGAGCATCTCGGTCGTCACTGTGGCGGCGCCGACGCTTGAGGGGTGACACGGCCATGGTATCGGAGCTCGTGGTGGTGCTCATGCATTTCGTCGAGCGGCCATCTATAGCATGGTCTGCGAACGTGTAGTGCCGCATGTGATAGATCGGGGTGGTGAGACACTTGGCATCAGCCTTCGCGCAACGATCGCACCGCCCGCTCGGGTCATTTCCCTCACGCGAGCAGCCCAGCTTCTGGCCCCGGCAGCGGTCACAGGCTGAGCGCCGCGAGGATGGAACAGTCATGGACGCCTGGTCGCTTCCCGATAGAATAATCTTCTCGGAGTTGTATGGAATCGATCTGGTCCCCTGGGACCGGGACAATGGATGACGAGAAAAGTACGGGATGTTTGGGGCCAGATCTTAACGAGCACTCAGGACCTCCGAGGAGCACTTTTAGACAGACAGGGCGACGTTAAAAGACGGCTAGAATGTACAGCCGCACAGCGATGTGCGTCTCTCATCCACAAGTCTTGTAGGAACCATGGGTCTCTGCAGGCAGGTTGCATGGCACCAGACGGTTGGTGATAGCTTTCTTGGTGAGGACACTTCACGTCAAAATCCGGAGCAGACCCATATCAGCCCCATGCAGATCATCTGGTAAGACTGCTGTGCCGTAGTACTGGTCACTTTTCTTGGGTGAAGTCTGCCTTGGCTCCAGACTCCCTCTTTCTGCATTGGCCAACGTTTTTTCCGTCTTGTTTCCAACAACGGGAATCCCATTTCTTGTGGGTCTCCTAAAAGTGGAAGGATCCCCAACAACTCGATCCTTTCCACGCGATCTACTCGGGCGCTGTGAATGGATCACCCAGCTCCTGCCGACTACGGAAAATCAGGGTTGCTTTGACGTCCGAGTGCAGTGTAAGAGGCTCGCAGCGTGCTTATGACCTACTTACCCAGCACGCACCACCCCATAACAGATCTGGGCAGGACAACCAGTGCAAAGCCTCGTAATGGCCTGATCCCTTGTTTTGTAGTCCAACTCTCCGCCTAGAATAATCTCTGTACAAAACTTCAGCCGTGCCGGTTCCTGATACATAAATGCCAATTAGCTGAATCTTGAGATATAAATTAGTTGGGGCTTACGTACTGCCTGGTGACTTTTGGTCCGATTTCATGTTCGCCGAATGTGGAAAAGCGACTCCGACTTTTCAGGGGCCTTTTTCAATTAGGAAATCCCAAGCCGACTGAGACTTGCACGAATGTATGAATCTCGGAGATGTTGCCATGCACTGCAAATTGTTTGCTGTCGAACTTCAGCCGGAGCTCGACTACTCATTGCTTGTTTAAAATGATTTGTCGCTCTAGAATGTCTCCCGGGACATTTCTACGTCTGAGTGCTATGAGCTCCAATGCCCATTTTCGACATCCTCATCGCTGACTTAAAGAGCTTGCAACAATTCGCTCGTACCCATTGCACTTTGGGCATCCTACGAAAAACTCGGTCTAGTTCTCAATAATTTAATAGTCAGACACGAAAGGTCAGCCCCCGTGCGAAGCTCTTCGGAACTTCTTGTTTATAGGGATCCACACGCGACATTGCTAACGACTGAACATCCAGGGCAAGGCTCATATCGCCGGCAGAAATGTTTCTCAAAAAAGACAAGACTGGCGCCACCAGTGATCCCGGACACGTCCAAGAGCAGTCTGCATATACAACGCCGAGCGACACAGACAAGCCCGGCTCATCGGAGCAGGGACAGGAACAGACCGTAATGGAGGAAAAGGACACGGCGCCGAGATTTGAGCGCGGAATCCGGTTCTGGGCCATCATCATCATCCTCGGCATCTCTGGCCTCCTGGGCTCACTCGAACACACAGTGGTCGTAACGGCGGGCCCGTACATCCTCCAGGACCTCAATATGCGGGAGGAGTTTGTCTGGATCACGAACGGATTTTTCATCACCAGCACGGCCATGACACCACTCCTCGGTCAGCTTTGCAACATCTTTGGCCGGCGGTGGGTGTTCCTCGCCGTCATCGCCTTCAACACGCTCGGCAGCGGCATCTGTGGCGGCGCAACCAGTGGCGACATGTTGATCGCCGGGCGGGCGCTTCAGGGCGCCGGCTCGGGCGGTATCGTTCTGATCATCAACATCATCGTGTCGGACCTCTGTCCCCTGCGCCACCGCGGACGGTATTTTGCTATTATCCTGGCCATCTATGGTGTTGGTCTCGCCACGGGGCCCCTTGTTGGTGGCGTAGTTGCTGAACACTCGACGTGGCGCTGGGTCTTTTACCTGAGCATACCCATCGGGGGCTTCTCGATGGTCACCATGTTCTTCCTCCTTCGCTACGACCACCTCGACAACACGACCATGATGCAGAAACTACGCCAGCTCGACCTCGTCGGCAATGCCATCCTTGCGGCCAGCACTGTATCTGTGCTGTACTCGCTGACCTACGCAGGCACAATCTACGCGTGGAGCTCATGGCACACGCTGGTGCCCCTGCTTGTGGGGTCCTTGGGCTTCTTGATATTCGGCTTCTACGAGGCCTCGGGAATCCCAGTGGAGCCCGTGATGCCGATGCGGCTGCTTGCGCACCGCACATCCATCGTCGTCTTCATCAACACTTGGGTGAACGCAGTCATGTATCTCTGGTTCTTGTACTTCCTGCCCATCTACTTCCAGGCCGTGGCGTTGTACTCGCCCACCCGGGCTGGCTACTCGCTCTTCCCGCAAGCCGCTGCTGGCGCTGCCGCCTCGATCATCGCCGGCCTTATACTCAGCCGCACAGGTAAATTCAAGGCTCTCCACTTCGCCGGCTTCGCCTTCTGCGCGGTGGGTATGGGAATCGCCTCCCTTGTCGACGAGTCAACCTCCATCGCCCACTGGGCCGCCTGCCAGATCCTTGTGGCAATCGGCGTGGGCTTTGCCGTCGACACGCTGCCACCTGCCTTCCAGGCGCCCGTGTCCGAGGACGACCAGGCGGCCGCAACATCATGCTGGGCATTCATGCGCTCCTTTGGCGGCATCTGGGGCGTCGCCATCCCCGCCGTCATCTTCAACAATCGCGTCGACGAGAGGCTGCCCTCAACCGTGTCGGACCCGGCTGCCCGCGCGCTGCTAGGACACGGCGGCGCGTTCCAGGAGGCCTCGGCGGATTTTGTCAGGCAGTTCGCTCCGGAGGTACAAACCGAGATCCGGGCGCTCTATGTCGACGCCCTGGACCGCGTCTTCTGGGTCGGCGCGGTCTTTGCGGTGGTCGGGGCCCTGCTGTGCCTCGTCGAGAAGGAGGTGCCGATGAGGCTCCACCTTCAGACCAAGTACCACCTTGAGAAGAAGGAGAAGACCTCAGATGGGGATGGTACATAGCCGGATCCCGAGGCGGGCATTACTACTCCCCGAGTCCCAAGGCCGGTCCGGGTTTTGAAGGGGGAAATTGAGTGTGAAGAAACCAGTCGGAGCTGAGTCGGACTCGGAAGACGGGACCGAGGATAAGCAAGAATCTAGTTGGGCCAAAAGCATCATCTTTTTAGTCATGTGTGACTATTCGGGGAAAGACTTGTATAGGAATGATATAGATAGACAGACGTTGTAGGGAGGTTTGCATCCTGGTGGGTACCTCATCGTGGAATACAATGATGTTCGAGGTCGATAAAAATTCGTTCATTTGTAGAAATATGCTGTATAGGAGGGCATCGGGCTTGAGTGGGGGCATCGTGACCTGTTGGTTCAGTGAGGATTACTAAGAAGTATGCACCAATACATGCATTTGCAGCCAGGTTTTTTACACGCATATGCGAACCCCCTCTCCCCCACCCTTTTCTCTGATCTACTGCATATTTTAGTGCGCACAGCAGAGTGCCGATTTGACGCACCAAAGCTCGACATCTGGTCCGACCGACTTCTCAAAGGCATGATGTCCGGCCCTCCAAGTCCCATAAGCGACTTTGGGTTCATCCAGTTACAGGCGGCTGCTGTCTACGAATACGACCCTCTCGGGAATTAACTACATCCGACGTGCCAAACTACACCCTGGGACCTTCGAAGAAGCAATTGTTATTAGCCTTGACGTTGTGCCCTTCTCGGAAGACCAGCGTCCCGAGTACGAGGCCCTCTCATATGTTTGGGGCTCGCCGAAGCAACCGGAAATCGTCCGAGTCGACGAGACGTATGGACTGACCATCTCGGCTACGCGCAACTTGGCCACAGCTCTGAAGTACTTGCGGCGTACTGACGAGCCACGAATCCTTTGGATTGATGCCCTCTGTATCAACCAATCAGACGATGTTGAGAAGGGACCGCAGGTCAAGATGATGGGAGACATCTATCGTCATGCCACTCGTGTCGTGGTCTGGCTTGGTCCCGAGGCCAACAACAGTGATCTAATTATGGCAAAGATGGAGTACATAGGATCTCGGATCCATGTAGACCTCGTTGGAAAGCCTAGGTTCAGTCTAGCCGAGGGAGCTACAGATCTAGGCTGGGATCCTGCGGCCAGAGGCATATATCTTTCGATGGGGGAAATGGATGCTCTCCTTCATCTACTTCTCAGGCAGTGGTTCAGCAGACTGTGGATACGTCAGGAGATACAATTGGCATCGCCTGCCGCCATCATCACTTGTGGACACAGCCAAGTGCCTTGGCCTGTCTTCCTACGAGCGTTTGTTCTGATCCTTCAGAGACGAATTTTTGCGGTTGAAAAGGAGAGTCCAGTTATTGGGCCTGCAGTGCTTGGTCGTGCGAACCTGCTCGAGATTCAGTTGTTTGAGATGACAACGTCCCTGCAAGGATTCATTTCTGTCGCTTGTGGAGAACTACCACTTGGTGATTTGAGGCAAGCCTTCGGATTCGCAGACTGTTCTGACCCAAGAGACCGGATTTATGGCGTCTTGTCATTACTGCCTGATCACATAAGAGAAGGAATTATGCCTGACTACAACAAACCCTTTGGAGATGTCTACAAAGACGCTTTTCTAAATTACACATACAGAGCCTGCGACCTGTCTCTCCTTGGCTCATGCGAGCTTGGAACAGGGTCACACATGCCCAGCTGGGTACCAGACTGGTCAAGAAAGTCCAAGTTTGGTAATACCATCTACAGACCACTGGCGTCTTCGCAGATCGCATCTTGGTTCGAGCTGTATGCAAATGATGTGCTTCGGGTGGCGGGGGTTATGGTTGGCGCGATTCAACATCACAATGGGATCCAGGTGCAGTGGGACTGGGATACTTGGGAGTTGTATGAGGAGCTCCGCCGGCTACTAATCAACCTGATTCTCCCAGAAACGACTATTATCGATGACGTCAAGATCGAATCCTTTGCTCGAAGTCTCGTGTGCAACCGCTTTTCCGAAGTCTTCGAGCCGCCTGACAAAAACTATCCCACCATTGAGTCAGGCAAAAGTGCTGTTCAGAAGATGCTATCTGATGTTGACCAGTTTAGACCAGGGATTTTCACCGAACATGAAATCAAATTCCTGCACATGACGAAAGACATCATTGGCCGGCAAATCTTCAAAACAGCAGATGGTCAATTTGGAGTCGCGCCGGAAGCACAGCCAGGTGACCAGATTTGCGTCCTGCTTGGATGTGAATCCCCTATGATCCTTCGAGCAACTCAAGATGGGAAGTTCCTGGTTGTCGGTCCCTGTCTCATGCAAAAGGCCATTGATGGGGATTCTTTGCTCGGCACACTCCCAGATCATATGCGAACGTTGAGTTCCCAAGAGGTTCCCATGTTTATCTGGAAAGACAGCCGCACGGGGTCATTGTCTTATGTGGACCCGAGACTCGAGTCTTTGAATACTGACCTCGGCTATTTTGATCCCGAATTCAGAGGATTTAGAAAATACACTCTACCTCCAGAGCTATTAAGAGAAGAAGGTGTGGACATCACTTATTTTGATCTTGTATAACAACATTGAAGACAACCACAGTGATATCAATATTTGATTTCAGTTTATGCAATTTGTTGTATCGCAGCCAACGTTGCAGTAGTTATGTCATGATTATCTGAGACTGAGAAAACACTACCTTCGACAAAATTCTAACACTTGAGGTACGTTGAGCCACATACTGGCTTGTAGTTTATCGTAAATGCTCGCATAACTCCAGTACCCATAATTTAGGACGCGACAGTAGCCTTTATCACCCGAGAATGGATATCAAAGCGACTTCAGCATCAATTTCAGCAGAATATCGAGACATTTACGTGACAGATATATTGCATGGCTATATCTCATGTGCTGAGACAGTGCCTTGCCTCGTGACAGGTTCCTAAAGTAATGTTGGATTGAAGGATAGGGACATTCGATGGGTGTACTTTAATCAGCCATACTGATGCGCATGGATATCTACGAAACTGATTCAGGATCGTTTCCTTCTGTTTTTTTGTTTCTGAAGCTGTTCACGGTCAGACGTGTCGGATAAGTCTCCTCGATAAACGATCTGTCATTCTTATCTAGAGTAGGGGGTGATCCGCTCGGGGCCGTGCTGTACGATTCACGTCGTCTCCACCCCGGACTGGCTGCCGGGGTTGAGCTTGCAGAAGGCCGATGACAGCTCTCATTTCCGTCGTGTCGAAAGGCATCGGGAGATACACCTGTATCAGACGTACGAGGAGAACGTGAACAATTTGCAAACTTCGCCTGCTGTGTTCGCGTTGCCATTCCACACTCAGCCCTGAGCAATTGAATGTGGGACGTTCCCACATGTTCTTGACGCAACGCTGCATCAGATGTAGGCTCCACTTTGAATTCTTACCCTGCCTTGAGAGGGTCTGTTGCGACGCTGTCAAATTTAGAACTGAGCATCAGAAACAAAGGGGACTCGGATCTGGAGACTTGGATGAGAATATCATAGCCCGTCATTATCTCTTTGGTACACTTTTTCCCACCGCAATCTATACAGCAGTCTTTTCCTCAAGTCCCGACTTTGAGCGACTCATTCCCAACGCGCAAGCGTTCTCGTTCCAGCTGACAACACACTTATGGTGGTCTAATATGGAGACGGCCCAGGCAAGCACTATGCAAGTTGCAAACGCAACTCTATTCTTGAACTTCATCGTATTCCAGGGCATGTGTTTCCTCGCTAACGGCCTTGACTGCCAAATGTGCGATTCACGTGCCCACGTGCTTGGGGGCCCTCGTCGTCGGCAGCCCGGGGTATGAAAGGACCAGGCCTTGAGTCAGGTCGGGGTATCCCAGGCTCACGGCTGCCATCTCTCAAAAGTGACAAGCTCGGGCCTTCAGACAGAAGTTGAGGCTCGATAGAGTGATTTTGCAACGTCCACAATAGTACCCAACTTCCTCCACCAACCTCAGGTGACACCATCCACCCACTTCAGCTCAACCGAGCCAACCAGTCTGCGCCTCACGCCAAGAAGTCTCCCCTACCGGATCACCACAGCATCGCACCCCTGGCTCATTTCCCGGGCGGGACGTCTCTCGGATCGCCTCCTAATGAATGCGCCTCCCCGTAAGGCAGTCGACATATCAGGGCCAAAACCCCCAGCAGGATTGCATCGGATGTAACATAAGCATGCCGCTGTCATCAGGAGGGCTGAGCGTCCCCTCAGCAGCGGAAACAGGTTCTCGACGAGACACGGCCAAAAATCTGAACTCGGCCATCCAATTCGGCTTTATCCGAGCCGCGAGATACGAGGGCCACAAATATCTTTCGCCGAGTCCCAGTTGTCGCAGACGCACGCGTTGGGCAGAGCCACCGCATCCTGATTTCCTAATTGTCTCTTGATGAAGCGGCACAGTCAACAGCAGCTCACACGGGACGCTTATCTAATGGATGTAACCATCCAAAGCATTCCTATAATCTCTTCAACCCACATGCAACCCGTCACGGCCAATTTTGCCCACATACCGAGCACAAGGTGTAAGAAATACCGCAAGGAGACTCGAAAGATGCTTTGCAGTGGTGTTGAGGTTAAGTTTTGTCAATTAGTTCGGATACGACGGTCTAATATGGATACTTCATGCGCAACAATAGACATGCACGACTTGCCATACAAACACTTAAAGTGTATTGTGAGACTCTGCCTAGTTGCCAGCCACCACTGCCCATTCTCTGGACTCAATTGACTCCTTGCTATCATTGTGGCAAACACACCTGCCCAAATAATCCTCTGCATACGGATGCGTGGTGCACACGGAAAGCAAACCCCGGCACATTTTGCCCAGCTTCACATCGCGGAATTCGACCACCGATTGGAGAGGCCACCCGTTCAGCTGAAAGGGGGGGTTCATGCCGGAGCGTGGTGTGGGTCAGCCGTTGGACGTGTGTCGAAACGGGAAGCTTGATTACCATTGGGTGCCCTGCGGAGGCTCATCTAAACCCTTGGGGACCCTTGGCGGCGTGCTGCGACCTCACTGGGCCGCCGCTGGACCGGTCCTCCGAACCCTCGGGCGAGTGAGCTTTCAGGGCATGTGCACGACTCAGGTCGCTGGTCGAATCCCACGGGAAAGGACCGACGGGTTCAGCCTGCTGGGATCAGGGGGCTCGCGTCCCCGTTTAATGATCTTCTTACCTGCATGCACGCGGGTTCGTTGACGATCCCCTTGCACGGGAGGGGGGGGGGGAATCTGACTGATCCTACTGTGGCTGACATGTAGGTATATAGAGTATGTCGCCCCGGATCACCGCACGCCGGGATTTCCTTGGTTCGGAAAGTGGTCGTTATCATCAGTGTCTTCTTCTGGTATTGTCGAGTTTTGGTGTTCATTCTTTCACACCGGCTCAGTCACTCTTTTTTCTGCTTCTCAGTCGCTGTTGTTGAACGTTGCACATTCATTTCAGCGAATGCCACTCTCTTTACACTCTCCGACCCCAGTCTGTCCTTTTTGAAATACCCAGGTGCACATTGCTTTATAAACAGTTCAAAATGAAGTTCTCCGTTGGACTCGCGTCACTTATCGCGAGTCTCGCTTATGCAGCCCCCTTCAACTCAGCCGTCCCGTCCCGCCGATCCGACGCCGCAACAGAACAGCCGGCGAAGCTGAAGCTCGTCCCAGTCCCCAATGAGAACCGCAAGGCGTTCGGAGTGGGACGGAATATAGCCCCGACCAAGAACCTTGACCTGGCCTGGAAGACCCCGGATGAGGCCAGTCTTGTCTCTGTGAATCTTCTTATGCAGCACCCGGCGGTGATACTCGAGGACGTTGACGATGTGAGCGGCGTGGACTGCATGGGCCAGTCGCGCGTGGCTGTCACATTCAGTGACAAGGATGGCTTCAACGAGGCTCTGGAGAAGTGGTCCGGACTCAACGACAGCTTTATCCTGGTCACGAACCACATGGGAGACTGCGACTCTGAGCTTGAACGATCCTTTTTCGTCGCGGATACCGACACACTGGCCTCGTTCGAGTCGAACCTGACCATCATCGCCAAGGCAGAGAAGAGCGATGTCTATAGCACCGCCGGTAAGACCGCCATGCGATGAAACCCAATGCTCTCTCTACTTGCCCGAGAGTCCGGGATGACACAGAGTGTGATGGCTGACCAGACCCCGCAGACTCGACCGAGATCAGCTTCAACAGCGTGGCGACAGCGACGAACCGGGTCGACAAGCGCGGCATCTCGCTGGACAAGGAGGGCCTGACGATCGCGTACGACTGGGCGCTCCCGGAGGACCAGACCATCGTGGACACGTCGTACGTCAAGATCCAGCTCAACCAGGCCGAGATCAACAACTCGGTGACGTACGCGGGCCACCTGAAGTGGCACCTCCTCAAGGGCGTGACCGAGTTCACCATCGACATCGACAAGTCGATGCACCACCACGCCAACGTCACCATCGAGGTGGACGGCGTGTACGACCAGTCGTGGTCGTGGTCGCCCGCGGGGCTGACGTACTCGATGATCGAGATCCCGGGGATCCTGAGCCTGGGGCCCTCGGCGGGCGTGAGCATCGGCGGCGAGCTGACGGCCAAGGTGGGCGGCGCCGTGACGGTGGACTTCACGTCGGCCATGCCCAACGGCAGCATCCACCTGGACATGGTGAACTGGGGCCAGAGCACGTCGTACGGCTGGACGACGGAGAAGCACGCGACGTACAACACGACCGAGACGGCGCAGCTGACGCTCAAGCCCTTCATCGACTTCACCGTCGAGTTCGCCTGCGACCTGTTCGACGGCCTGCTCGACCTCAGCACGGGCGTCACCGCCGAGCCGGCCTTCCCCTTCATCACCACCGCCACCGCCACGCAGTACCACAACGCCACGGGCGGCGTCACCTACCCCAACTCGACCGAGACGTGCGACAACGGCCTGAGCGAGGAGATCGACTTTGTCTTCACCATCACCGCCTTCGCGACGCAGTTCCTCAGCGTCAAGCTGTACGAGTACAAGGCCGAGCTGTACAAGGGCTGCCTCAACTGGCTCAACTTCTGAGTGCTTGAGCGACCCCTCTTTGTCTCTCTCTCTCTCTCTCTGCATACGTACTAGTAGTAATTGGAACATGTAAGGCAGCACAGCGATACCGCCCGGCTGGATTGGCCCGGTCGAGGGAGTTGGAAAAGAAAATAAACAGAGATACCCCCTGGAAACAAGAGCGTTCTGAAGGAGCAGTGATACTTTGTACCCGTTTTTATTATAAATATGGCTGGCGCGCCACAGGCTGGGCGGTTACTCACATGTCACCACAAAAGGAGAAGGGCTAGCGATTCAGGCCGTTGTCCATAGGTTCGGCAGAAAGTGATCCATTAATATCTAAGATGACCGAATCTAGGGGCCTGACATGCTCTGTGCAGATGATATATCTTCCGTCAGCAAGAGGGCAGGTTTAGTCCGATGCATGTAGACGTATATCCCGAACGGGCGCACAAAAAAACAAATTATCCTGCGACGATATCCTTCATGTATCTAGCTCTATGATAAAGAGCAGCAGAACGGATATATATTCGTGTCAAAGCAGAATTTCGTGGGACCAGCCAGTGGTGTCCAACCCTCGCGCCTACTCCACGTGACGAGGGCTGGGAGGGTCGGACGCCTCGGCCGACTTCTCCTGGAATTGCTCAGACTCCTCGGCCTGGTGGCGGTGCTCCTCCTGGTAGAGCGGCTTGAGCGTGGCCTTCTTGTTGAAGAGGACGTAGCGCTTGACCCACCAGGGTCCAGCCTCGGTGAGCTGATACTTGGCGAACTTGCTGGTAGGCACGGCAAAGACGTAGTCGAGTTCCTCGAGGGTTTTCTGCTTCGTTTCTGTGATGGGGCATGCGCGTTAGTTATCACTTTTGGATAGTAGTCAGTGGGAAAAGGGATTGAACGAACCTGGCACCCAGAAGAAGATCATGACGAAGGCGACGGCGTTGAGACCGGCGTAGAAGCCAAAGGCACCGACGGTGCCGGTCTTGGCCAGCAGGAAGGGGAAGCTGATACTCAGGATGGCAGCCCAGAACAGGCAGGTCGCGACGGCGAAACTCATGCCGACCTC
Source organism: Diaporthe sp. P3_1W (assembly GCA_037177825.1). Taxonomy (NCBI): domain Eukaryota; kingdom Fungi; phylum Ascomycota; class Sordariomycetes; order Diaporthales; family Diaporthaceae; genus Diaporthe; species Diaporthe sp. P3_1W. The sequence goes on along the minus strand of JBAFXB010000004.1, from coordinate 4,969,239 downwards.
ACGATGAGACAGCGGGAAGACCTCGGCAGAGTAGGTGAAGGGCACGGGGCCCTCACCGGGCGAGTAGAAGGCGGCGAACAGATAGACGAACAGGGCGACCAGGCCGGTGCGCGCCTTGTTTTCACTGTCGATGAGGGTGCAGAGACCGGCGGCCAGCAGGGTCCAGGTCATCTGGGGGAAGGTGAAGAGGAGGAGGGAGCGGCGGCCAAAGGTGTCGATCGTCTTGAGGGCGGGGAAGGCGAACAAGAAGTTGACGGCACCGAAGATGAGCGAGAAGGTCAGGGCCTCGTACTGGGTAGCGCCGGCGTCCTCGAACACGGTGGAAGAGTAGAAGGCGATGATGTTGATGCCGCACATCTGCTGGGCAATCATGACGGTGAAGGCGGCCAGGGTAGCACGCCTCACACGGGGGATGGTGAAGAGCTCGAAGAAGCGGACGACGTAGGTGCTCTTGGCGATGACGTGAGACTCAAGGTCGAGGGCCGCGTGGATGTTGTACAGGTCGCGAGCAATCTGGATCTCGTGGTTGCGCAGCCTAACCAGCGACGCCCATGCCTTGACGTAGCGGTTCTTCTTGATGAGCCAACGTGGCGACTCCGGGCACAGATAAATCAAGCACAGCAGTGGCACTGCCGGGATGAAAGGAGCTCCAAGCATGTAGCGCCATTGGTCCCTCATGTTGTAGACGGCCAGATTGATGACGGTTCCGAAGAAGATGCCAAAGGCCGTCCACAGCTGCCAGGTCATGACCAGGGCACCACGGACGGGAGCAGGCGAGTTCTCGGCCGCGTACACAGGAACTGTGGAAGCCTTGACTCCCATGCCAATGCCCATGAGCAGACGGCAGGCCAGCTGCTCGGGCCAGGCGTGGCAGAAGGCAGATCCAATGACGGGCCACAGACAGAAGTTTGCAGAAACAAAGATGACACCTCGACGGCCTAGCCAGTTATTGATGCTATCGACAGTCAATCAGTCAGTCAAGCCCATCTCATTTAATATAGCCCCAAGAAATGAAGGGTGAAGCAGTCCTTCAGACTTACGGATCAGTTAGCCAGCAGCCAAGAACAGCGCTACCAATGTAAGGACCAGCATTGACAAGACCGACGATCAGGGTGTCGTGCACACTCTTGCTGCCGATACCGTAGACCTTGGGGAAGAACAGGTTTGCGCCATTGGAACCGGTCTGGTCCCAACCCTGGACGGCGGCGCCGATGGAGCAGGTGATGACGGTCAACCATAGTCTCCAGGGCAGGCGCCACTTGTGCTTGACCTCGTCCTCGAGGACGGTCTTCTCCTCCTCGGTGAGGGTCTCTTCGCCACCGATGGAGTCATAGTCCTCGCGGGTGAGCGAGGTGGCGACGCCCAGCTGGGCGACGAGTGCGCCCTTGCGCAGGATGGGGATGTGGTCGGCCAGGCCCTTCTCGTGGGCGAAGGCGTCGACCTGGCGCATGAGCTGGCTCTTGGGGATTCCGGCCAGGGGGTTGGAAATCTTGGCCTCGATGTTCCTGTTGATGTCGACTGCGCCGGCAGAGGCGCCGCGCTCGAGCTCGTGCGCGCCCGGCTCGGCGTAGCTGATTGTTTGTTGTTAGTCAGAATCAATTATGACACAAACAGTGAAATTCGAGAGACAAAAGTGTGTCCGCTCGGCAGTTCCACGTGGGGCTTGGCTTACAGTTCACCCTTCTTCTCCGCCATGTTGGGTAATCGTTTGGGGGATCTCCAAGGGGGAATTTGGGGGGGAGGGTAAGCAAGGGTTGCTGGGCAATGAAGCTTAACCAGGCCAAGCTCACTCAAGGCCCTAAGTTACGGTCTGTCTGGCTTGGTCAAGGCCAGTCAGGCTTGGGAAAAAGGCTTGATGCAAGAAAACGCCAGCCTTGGGTTGCCAATGTGGATGGATACAGTCAGAAAGTCTGTTCCACAGCAGAAGATGCGAGGTACAGGTCAAGCGTCGGAGGAAGAGCTGATCTAACAGTTGAAGGAGGAAAAGTGGGCGGGCGAGTTTATATATTGCCTAAGCACCCCATCTCAGCCCGTCGATCGGGGATGGGATGGTACGAGTGAAAGTGAAATTTAATTCGTTCCCAAAGCCAGAGTCGAGGATCCTGCTGGGAGGGACCATATTGACAGTACTACGGTACTACTACGGTACAACGGCAGGTATACCAGGTATAGCAGCTGGGTACTACGTTTCGATGGCCGGTTGCAGCATGGGCAGGGCCAAGATCCCTGCAGGCCAGCTTCCTGCAGCTTGGTCTCCGCCTCCACTCGCCCTCCCCGCCCATTCGTAGCGCACTCCACCCTTCTCTCCGCGTTGATTGCCTCCCCATCTGGGGAACCGAATCAGTCGGCCAGGCTCGCCAATGACGGCCGCCCGACACGACGCGGAGGTGGGGCACATGCTGGCCCAAGGATGGGGCACAGACAAGGGACCCGTTCGCTTCAACGCCAGACAACGCCAACGCCCTGCCAGCGTCTGCCAGCGTCTGCCAGTCTGCCTTGGAGCTAGCCCTCATGGGGCCGCGAGGCCAAGCCGCTTGGGCTGCCAGGAGACGGCCGATGATCATGGACCAGGCGAACAGGAGAAGCCAGAGCCCGCTGCTGGAGCCATGGTCATGCAAGCTGCTGCAGTAAGCTGCGGCTGCAAGATGCAAGATGCAAGCTGACTTCGATTCTGCCGAGTCTGCCTCTGGAAACGCCGAAACCAACAAACAAAAAGACCGCAGCCACCACCATCAGCAAGCCGTCCAGCGCCCCAATGGCATTGTCGCATGCGTCAAAGGATCTCATGGTCATGTGGCCATGCCGGGCTGATCCCCGGAGCCGCAAATGGCTATTGCAGCAAATGTCTGAGAAGGGTCCTCTAAGCTTTCTCTGCCCTTTTCCCTCTCTCCTTCCGAGGATGAAGAAGAAACAAACCATGCAGTCATCTCCATGCCAGCCAGCCCCAGCCCAGGCCCCATGCAACCTTGTCCATGCACACACCCACAACCAGGCACCACGCAAGCCGTCCACCGTGGCTTGGCATGACCGGCCAAGCGCCACCAACCTTTGCGCGCCGAGAAGCCTAAGGAGGATTTTCCTGTCATCGATCTGGGTTTTCCCCCGCTTTTTTGGCTCCTTCAACCGTCGCGAAATTGTCGCCAAAATACCTTAGCTGCCTTCTCTCCTGCCGGGTGACGACAGTGGCTCCTCTACCCCGGCCGCCGCCCAGGGAAAATCGGCTGTTGAGGCCCAGGGGTGCCTGCAAGATGGACAGGAAGTGGCTGCTCGGCTCTCGTTCCCTAGTCCAGCCACCCGTTGCCCCAGCTGCCCAGCTGCCCAGCTGCCTACCCTCCCCCCCCGTCGGCCGTCTCACCTACAGTGGCGAGAGATAATGGTGTGAGGGGAGATCGAGAATCACCGATCATGTGAGCCGAGACTTTCCCAGTTCATTTCAGGCAACCCGAACAGAGTTCCGGCATTGAACCCTGCGTCTTGTGTGTGTGTGTGCCTGGGTTGACCTAGGCGTGGGATCGCTCCCCATTGTCCTCCAATTTTTCTCCAGCCGTACCTGCGGCGCCTGTGCAGTGTCTTTGTCACCGACACATGGCGCGATCTGCATCGCCGACTGCTCGGTTTGGGAAGGCTGCATTTGTGGCACGCGAGTCACACACTTCTCCAATCTGTCGGTGACAAGCTGACAAGGTGGTATCTGGGGTTCTGCCGAGTTCGGACGGGTCTGGAATCTTCTTGCAGCGACAGTGCGACACGGGTCCACATCGATAAGAAGAGGCTGGCCATTGTCCATTCACGTCGTCTATCTGCTCCTACTCCTGTTGCCATCGAGAAACGACGTTTCTGGACGACGATAGTTGCAAATTGACGCCAAAACTGTCAACTGCTGTTCGCCACTCCGAACTGGGCATAGCATCCAGTCGCAAACTCGTCACGAGACGACTGATCCCGCAGCTAAGCAAACCAAGCTCGCCGGAAACGAAAAGTGACAGCCGCCCCCGGGGCTTGGGGCCGCGGCCCGCTAGGTAGTTTACGGGCGTCTCTTCCGGGGTGTCTCAGAGCTCCAGCATGCAGAAATCCAGCCGCAGATGTCTCACCAGAGAACAAACAGCACATGTTGACTCGTGCGCTGCGATAGAGCAGCCCGTCCGAGAGGTCTGCACGCTGCCTAGCGATGCGCTAGGTCGAGATAACCTCCCGCTGTCGTGCCCCGAGCCATAGACCGTCCTGCCTGGCTCTGCAGCTAGGTGCCGCGCTACATTGTGAGTAGAGCTTCCCATGGCGAGAGTCCTCGGCCGGTTATCTCTCGGGTCTCCGATACGAGATGCATTACAACGTCTCTGCTATTGGGTCGGTCCCGAGGAACATACGATCAAGCCGCCTCAGCACAAAGAGACAGGCTTCAGTTGATGGTCTGGACTGATCACTGGGCGGCTTGCATGATTGTGCAGACACTCTCCCACGTGCCCAATGTGCCTTTTCCGTGCCCAGGTCAATGATTGTCTGTCCGTACTGAGATGGCGAGTGGATCTGCTGAAGCGGAAAGAGCCATCTTTGTTCAACCATTGTTCACTGGCTATTAAAGAAGAGCTTCTCGTCCGTCTCCTTTTCCGACGCACATTGGCCGGGAGAACAATCATCCCCGAATGAGTTCTTGGTAGACACTCCCAAGCGTCAGTATCAGCACCCGGGGATAGACCGCAAATAATTGATGACTGGGAGGTTAGACCGTTGACACTGCAATATGTCCTGCAGGAGTGGCGGCTGAACCTTAATGCATGGTTAGAACTTAGTAAAGTGGATTTGGTGTGACAATGGAAGAATGGGCTGGTAGTTTTCTGACCGAAAAGTGCGGGTCCCGTCACTGATCCCGACGGGTAAGTAAGTGACTACCGGTAACTGCCCTCCTAGTCAAGGTCTAAAGTCAAGCCCGGAGTGAGTAAGCATTTTGACAAGCCTCGTCAATCTAACACGGCTGCTATAAGTCAGAGTCACTGTTGCACTTGACTAGATTATGCTGGACTAACGATCTATTCTACCTTTCTGGAGCTCAGTGAGTATTCAAAGACTGCTCAAAGTCTCAGTTCAGTTTGGACCACTACTGCAAGCAATAACCATCGGTGTACCTAGCATCCCTTGCCTAGGTGGATTGGAATCTCCCACATGAGAATACCAATGAAGATAATACCTATACTCCCGGTACCACTCCGTATCCATGGTCGTTCGATGGAAATGGTGTGAAGTGAGTATGACAAAGAGAAAGCAATACTTCATCAGTGCAGTCTTGGAGAAATAATGCTCTCCTGTTATGCTTCTGTGCCATCGCAACACAAGGCTTGCTGAATTGTATGTACGCCGCCGGCAACGGAATCCCGCCAAAGCATGCAACCACTATTAAGTCTACTTCCACATTTTTCTGCTGTCCAACATGAAACCGCTGAACAAGTGCTTCGCACATATCTCGAGGGAAATAAGACGGGCGCATGCATGTAAGTGACAGGTTGAGAATGGTCTGCGGCCGTAATGATGTCGTGAATTATGGCACTCAAAGCATCAATACAAATCACCCGAGCAGTTTGAAACCTGAGAACCCTGGGAAATCTCGCTGAAGACATTTGAAAAGAATGAACTGAGTCCAACAGAGCACATCATTCACCTTATAGCTGCTGGACTATTAGTATAAGCCCCCCAAAATCATAAATGGACCGGCGAGCCAGGGTATTTGAGAATATTTGGAGCAGAAGACACATCATCCATAAAACTGTTCAATTCTAAGCTTTCGAATGACATTTCAGTGCCTTAGAACTACTTTATACAACGAGATGGCAAGTACTATCAAGAGGCCCAGGTGTCCACAAGGTACATCTTGATTTCACGGTAGGTATCCGAAGGCGGCTTTTATAATGGTCTTTGCAGACCTGGTATCAAGACATTATGTTCTAAGCTGACGGTCCTGTGACGAACCCGCTCTGTGTTTAAATATAACCCCAACCATGCACATTCACTCCAATTGCAACCACCAGCCCAGACCAGACAGCTGGCCTAGCTCGCTCGCTAATAGTCACTTTCACTGGTAACCATTTTTTTCAAGACTCCAGTGATCTCCCAAACAGCCCTATTGCCTTAATCTATTGGGCACCACCGGCGGGCAAGGTGGCGTTGCAGCTGTATCCGAAGTCACTGTCGGCGACGGCCGACAGCTGGCACGTGTTGCTGCAGCGCTCAGAGCACTCCGGAGCATCGTCAGGGACGCTGAGATCCGAGTTAGCGGGGCTATCGGTGAAATTTGGACCGGCGTTGGGATGCACTGATAACATGATGCGGCACGTGTGCCGGGCCTTTTAAAAGGAGGCCTCTTTAGGGGGTGGGGATCAACATCGGAAGTCCTGATACGTACATGAGGTTGCTGGCCTGGCAGCTTGCACGCTTGGCGATGCATGCCTGGTTGAGGGCGACGGTCTCGCACACGGGGCACCAGCGCTGGTACTGGATGAGGGTGTTGGGGGCCTCAAAGGCTGCTCCGGCGAGGGGGGGCACGCGAGCGACGAGGGCGCTGGCGGCGCCGATGAGGGTGAGGAAGGCGGTGGTCTGAATCACTCTTGTTAGTTTTCTCAAATTCCTTCTTTGGATTTCTCTTCATGCTGTGGGTTTAATCGTGGCAAGACTTCACACAATAGCTCGTACCTTCATTATTGCGGTTGGCTGGTAGAGGATTAAGGAGTGACTACGGTCGGGAGTGGAACAAGAAGTTGGCTTGTGATGATCAGAAAGGTTGACAGAGGATGCGGAGGGTGCGAGACAGAAGACTTATTTCTTGAGTTTGAACTGCAAAAGAGATGATAAATGTGGAATGCACAGAGACGTCAGGGGACCGCGCTCTCGTGTGCCCTGCTTGGCAATGATGGCAAGAACGGACGTCACAATCGTGTCGCTCCCCCTGAATCAAAGTGGCATTGTCGGGTGCCTGCTGGTACGGGGTGGGTTGGCACTGTGAATCCCAATTTGCAGGCGGTTGCAAATGGGGCTTCCTCCAGGTTGATCCTGATTCCTGATCCACTTTTAGGCGTTCGTGTGTCCCAGACATTGCTTTCTGTTTACTATGTACCACAGTGGGCTGAGTGGCTTCGGAACACTGCAGTACCACTACGCAAGGCATAAAGCTCAGTGTCAGCGCAAAACCGATGCCGATCATTGCACTGATGATAAGCAGCTTTGTGTCCCCCTCAGATTTCTGTTTGTGGCAAAAAAAGACTTGGTAAGATTGCAAGACACACGGTCTCCCTTGCTCAAGTCTGACAGTCACACACGGTTTCAGGGGCTTCAGGGACACACACGAGCTCATCTATTTCGCTTGGCTGCGTATAGGCTTTAGCTGCTGACACTGACACTTTGTACAGCACAATTAGCTTTTCAATCTCTACTGCATGTCCAAACTCAGTTGCCGTCATCAATTGATGGTCGATTCAGTCCAGTTATCTCCGTATTGTCAGGCTCCGGTTTTCACAGCCGCCTCCGGCCCAGTTTTAATCTCAAAAAGGCCGTTCCTGACGATCACTGCTTGTACCGGAGTGATCAATATCGCAACTGCTCACCATGCAGTCAGGCAGTCTGCCGCATACAGATAGATGTGCATGATCGACAGTGCACGGGAAGATTGTCCGTGAAACCCTGGTTGACTGGAGACTTGCAGATCACTGAATTGCCTGACTTGGAGAAAGCAAAAAACAAAAGGAGGGTCTCCCGATGCACAACTCCATTTGTTTAGATCCTAGTGCTCGCTTGTATTGTAGATTGTACGAATAGCCCAAAGTCTATCGTTCTTCTCACATGCCAACACTTCTGAGGCCGCCCTCCTATGCGCATCGAAATGATGAACAACAAATGGCCCCGAGGTCATGATCCGCAGGCGATCCCATGCCCCTCCACGGACCCTAGGGCGTCTCATTGCTCGACGACCACTCCAGCCAAATCGCCCTTCTCCCTCCATTCGGCCAGAATCGCATCGTAACTTATTAACCCGCCTGACAAGGGCGATGCCCGGGCCAGCTTCATCGCTTCTGCAGGTTCCGGCTGCTTGCCAAAGCCCTCTCCCTCCCTCGTCATGTACCCAGGCGTACACATCGGGATAGGCGAATACCACGCCGCACCAGACATGCACATGAGGCTCCAGGCCTCCTCGCTCTCCACCGACGCCTCAACGGTCGCCGCGTTCCTGCTCCTTGCCTGGCCCAGGATATAACCAATGTGCCGGGCCTGCACATCCAGCATGTGGACGTTGTTCGGGGCGCTTCCCGCCTGCAGGGGGCTCAGGAAGAAGAGGTTGGGGAAGTCGTGGCTGAGAATGCCGTGCAACGTCGTCGCTCCTCGCGTCTTCCACTTCTCCTGGAACACCAACCCATTTCGACCCGAGACGCGGATTCCCGAACGGAGGGCCGGGTCTCCATTCCCGGCAGACGGAGACGTGAAGCCGGTGGACAGGACCAGCACGTCCAGCGGGTACTCGTTGCCGCCGAAAACCAGGCCCGTCTCGGTGGCCGACTCGACGCCGCGCCCGTCCGTGTCGACGAGGTGCACGTTGGGCAGGTTGAAGGCCTGCAGGTACTCGTCGCTGAAGGTCGGGCGCTTGCACCAGGACGGATACCACGGCTTGAGCTTGGCCGCCGTCTCTTTGTCCTTGACGATGTCGTCGACCCTCTTGCGGGTGGCCTCCCCATGAGGGAGATCCAAGCCTACGAACTCGGCGATGTGGGCCCCGATGGCCTCGGGCGTTGGCTCGACGGGGGGCTTGCGGGTGGACCCGAGCTGGGCGTGGTACGAATCGATCTTTGACCACTCGTCGCCGACCAGGTTGAGCGCGTCGGGGCCGTCGTTCCTGCACACGTAGGACGTGAAGTTGAGCGTCCGCTCCTCCTGCCAGCCCTTCTTGGTGGCGATCTGTGTCTTCCACTCGTGCGGGTCTGTGGCCCGCTGGTCGCGCCGGTAGACGGCCGACGGAGTGCGCTGAAAAACGTACAGATCTTTGACATGTTTTGCGAGGCTGGGCACCACCTGGATCCCGGTTGCGCCCGTGCCAATGACGCCTACCCTCTTGTCCTTGAGCTTACTCATGTTCTCATCGGTAGGTGTGCCCCCTGTGACACTCCAGTCCCAGCGGGATGTGTGGAACATGTCTCCAGCGAAGGACTCGAGCCCAGGAATCTTGGGGACCTGTGGCCGTGACAGCACGCCGGATGCAACGATGAAGTACTGTGCTTCTACTGTCAGGTCTCGCGGAGACTGGCCCGGCCCTCGGCTCTCCGTCAAGCTGACTGTCCACGTCCTACCACTTGCATTCCATTTCAGCTCCGACACCTGGGTCCTGAAGAGGCCTTTATCCGTGAGATTCCAATGCTTTGCGATCCTCTCTGAGTGCTCCAAGATCTCATGCCCCGGTGTGTACTTCTTGGTCGGCACGTAGCCTGTCTCTTCCAGGAATGGCAGATAGATGTATGATTCTACATCGCAATGCAGACCTGTCGAGTAGCAGCATGTCAGAACCGAGCGTCAACCAGACTACTCTCTCGAGACTCTGGTGGCCACATCACATTGGGGGCTTTCATGTGAGTACCTACCTGGATACCGATTCCAATACCAAGTGCCTCCAAAGCCACCCGCCGAGTCTACGAATCGAATATCGTCGGCGTCAAACCCATTCTGGATAAGCCTGACGGCAGCAAGAAGCGCACCGAAGCCTCCACCCAGGATGACCACTTTCGCCTTGTCGCCGTCCTTGAGAGGTGGCTCTCTCGCGTTGAGGGCGTCATGGTCGGCCCATGGGTCCTCGGCAAGAGCGTGGAACCGTCCGGACTCGATGGCCCGCAGATCTGCGTAGTGTGCCAGACCCTTGGGCCGGTGGAGGACGCGCTTTTGAGCCTCATCGGTATACTTTTGCATGATGGCACCGGCGTCTGGCACGCCGTTGCCCACATCGCTGGCCGGCGTGGCTCCATTGTCGTGGGGACTCATCTTGTCCTGAGCGTTGGAGCAGTGTTGATGGCAAGATTCCGCTCTTCCAGATTCCAGAACTGGAGGTTCGGCTGTGCAGCGAGACTGAGCTTTAAGTTGAGTTCAATGTATCACCGTCCTGATGGGCACGAGAAGGCCTTGTACTTCGTCGTCGGGGGTGAACCAGAGGCCGGTGGGAAGATGCAAGAGCTTGGGAAGCTATTTTAATGGACGGGCACTTGGACAAGTGGATCTGCCTAGTCGATCCATTCTGCATTCTGATTACACTCCCCCACCTGTCCTGAGTTATGCGGAACCGGGGGTTGTGGGAAAAAGTCACCGATGCGGGCGTTGTGCAACCTACCTAGATGAGCAGGATATAGGTAGGGACTGTAGGGCACAAGTACCAGTCTAATCATATAATATTTCCAAAGCACAAACATCCTACCGCCTTCGACTGCATCCAAGTTTAGCTTCATGAGAAATCTGTGTCTACGGGTTTTGGAGTGCCCCAGTCTGTGATCTTTTCGACGATACTATTGTGTCGTGTCGATGTGGTTGAGCCCGACCAAGTGGTTCATGGCAATGTGAACCCTTCCTGCATGCGTGAGTCGATCTTCCCGACTGCCTGCAGATTCTACGCGTAATGGAGCATCCCTACTCGAATTCGGGAATGCGTATTCGTGATCGGATAGCATGTGGCCTTGATTTATATTGACCAGCCTACCAACCGTCTACCAACAGCATGGCAGATGACATGATATGAAACGCTCATCTTTTCCCCCTTGCGTGTGGCGGCATTCTAGTCCGGCATGGATGGTCCGAAAGCCGCATTTGCTTGCCTAGACCGTTGGCTCTTCTTGGTAGACTAGGATGTCATTGTGCCGCACTCTAGCTGCAAAACCGTTCGGGTTGGTTGTTAGTGCAGAAGGCCTCTGTGGGCCAAATCCTCGCTTGTTCACTTCAGGATTTAGGGCCCATCCGGCGGCTTCTGAAGCACGTTATGCCCGGGGCCGGGGAGCGGTGACCAGAACAGTGGGTCGAGCAACAAATTCATGATTGCTGCAATCCTGCCAAGTCGTTTTCGAAAGAGGGGGTTTTGAGTGAGATGATTCCAACGTAGACCTCCTCCCACTGAAGTAAAAAGTGTAGAGCGAGAAATTCCGGCTTCTTCTGGTATGTGCAGTAGTCCTGCCTCCTTTCTGGAACAGATTTCCCGAAATAGGCTTCGTTTCCATCTTGGCGTACAGGGAACTACTGTCTCTAGGCATTGACAATGGGCGTCCCCGACTTCGATGACCTTCCAAAGGTAGAGGGCATGCCCCAGGGCTGTGCATGGGGCGTGTTTGACAAGGACGGCAAGAAGGATTTGCTGGGCACACTCAACCTTCTAACGCCGGACGTCGTCGCGGCGGCTGCAACGGAGGTCAAGGATGGAGTGTCAATCTCCCTCAAGTAAGAGGAAAACAATGGAAAGACACCATCCATGAGATGTAATGCTGACAATTCTTCACACAGCTGGCCTCTCAACGGTATCAAGATCCCTCTGCCGGGTCGGAGGTCACCCGCCCACAAGGTCATATCCCTCTCCTCCAACGGGATGATGCCGCCCGGTGGCCACGGCTGGGATGACGAGCTCGAGTTCAACACACAGTTCAGCAGCCAGTGGGACAGCCTGGTCCATGTACAACACCAGCCCTCCGGCCTCGCGTATAACGGGATCAAGCCGACGCAGGAAAGCCTCGACTCGCCTCAGACCACGGCGGAAAACGGACAGCCCACCATTGATCATTGGCATTCTCGCGGCGGGCTTGTCGGCCGGGGAGTTTTAATCGACTTCAAAGCCTATATGGAGTCCCAATCCAAGCCATACAACTATCTTGATGGCTACCGCATCACTGTCGAAGACGTGGAGGAGGTTGCGCGCCATCAGGGAGTTGAGTTCCGCCGCGGGGACATCTTGATCATCAGAACGGGGGCGACAGAAATATGTGAGTGATACCTAGGCATTTTAGTGACCGGCTGAGATCTCTCCAAAGTCAAGAAGTCTTACACAGGGGTCTCAAGCGAGACCCGGAATTCTTACTTATTGAGGTAGACAGCCTTGGACAGATAGGAAAGACTGACATGAGGTGGTTTAGGGGAGAATCCTACACCAGACGACTTCGCCAAGATGCAAAAAGCGACATTGTCGGGGTTGCACGGGACCCCCGAGACGGCGAAATGGGTTTGGAACAAGCATTTCTCAGCCGTCGCAGGCGATAGCCAGTCGTTCGAGGCGTACCCGCCGGTCAAGCCGGATGGCACAGAAGGCGGCGCCGGGGATTTAGGTGAGATTTGGTTCCGAACTCGCCTCGCGTGGATCCTGCTTGCTGACCAACGGCTCAGTCCTCCACCAATACTTCCTTTCACTCTTCGGCATGTCTATAGGAGAGCTGTGGGACCTGAAGGAACTCTCATCGTACTGCAAGAAGACCGGTCGGTATTCTTTCTTGCTGACATCGGCGCCATTGAACCACCCTGGACTCGTCGCGTCGCCGCCAAACGCATTGGCCATCTTCTGAGCGATCAGAAGGTTTTGATAGGCATCGCGAGGGCACAGGCCTGTGTTAATTCTTGTCGAAATAAGGTAGTACCTACCTCAGGTCGGTAGGCTGCAAATTTGCAGCATGTAGTTCTCAAACCGTTCGATGTGTACTCTAAGAACCAGATATTCCAGTCACCCGCCAACACTCCGCTCTTGAGCCAAACGATTGTGCAAGCTCAGTCGGTTGAAGGTTAAACAAAGCCAGTCAGGTCTTAGCTTTATGGTTTCTTATAGACTATCAGCCTCTATCGTATGACTTGCGATTTCGATTGACTGTGTTGAAGACGGGAGTTGTTTCAGCTGACAACTTCGTACTTCCAGCGAGGGAAGAACATGGATGGTGCAACAAGTCTTTCGAGACTATTCTCTTCGTCCTTTGATATTGGCATCTCGATCGACTGGGATCTGCTCGCGACGCGTCCAGAGCCCAGGCTTGTTCCGCGGAAAGGATAAACAAAGACTCTTCCAGATGCCCACGTCAGCACTACCTGTTTGGCCGAAAATGGAAAATCTGCCCGGCTCATGACTGGCTCATGGGAGTTGCGAGAGCTATTTCCTATGAACGAATACGGCCATGTGCGTCCTATGCAAGTGAAGCATCTTATGCCTCGATGTTTTCTCGGACCATCTTCGCACCATGCATTGAGGTCAGAGCTCTGGGCCCGGAGGAGGCTGAGTGCTGATCCCGGGACTCTTCCGATGAGCATGCGGCGCCGAGCCCAGGTTACGGGACCGGCGAGCACCGGCTGCTTCACGGCGAAATATGACTAGGAGAATAGTTGACCCTCAAGGCAGGCCGGCGGTCTTATTGGGCCGGAGCGGATATACCAAGCTTTGATTTGCATACGCAAGCGACTGCCGAGGCTCGGTTGGGAATGCTCATTCAGAAAACGCATGTAACGTGTGTATGCGTATCTAGTTCTTAGTCAGTCGTCCCAGGTTACCTGGATGTGCGCGGCGGGAGGGCCTCGTCCGATGGCGATGTGTACGAGTCGTAGCCATTGATCAATGTACACCGAGTCATGGCAGAATATTAAACTTTGCGTTTCTGACCAAGCATATCCTACCGCAGTGCAAACACGTACGAGAAGTGATGTTGGTCTGTGGGGTTATCGATAGGGTAAGAGGCACAGGTCCCGATTGCTTCTAGAACGCGTTGATACGTCTCATCCCCAAGGCAATTGGCCGAGTCCATGTTGTCAAGGAAGGAAGCAAAGTCTAATTGTCGTGCTCGCCGCAGAGTATCATCCTTGTCGGCGGTCGGGACAACTCTTCCATGCCCGCTCAGACACCTTTGGGCCGGTGAGCTCACCCCACTTGAGATCATGGAGCCCGTGGTGGACAATTTCCTCACTTCAGAATCTGTACTTTCTCGCTGGCAGTGTGTGTCAGCTCTACAATGTGGCTTAAATCGGAGCATTTCCTTCCATTCGCAGCGGAACAGTGCACACACTACGTTTGAGGACGGCACCCCCCAGCCTCCTCCCACACACACCCACCACCCTCCGAGTCTCCTAGTATGGGAGGCACCTCACCCTCCGACTTCTTACACGGCGCCGCCATAAGCCCAAGTCCACCACGCCTGATGGTACGAGACTCGGTGTCGCTCGTGGAAAACACCAAAGGACTGTGGTTCGCATTGGCATGTCTCGCGGGCATAGGACTATGGAACGCGTGCGAGATCTTCCTTGTAGTGTGGTGGACCTTCAAGCGGAGGCGGACGCTTTATTTTTGGAGTCTGATGCTGGCCGCGTTCGGGGTCATCATATGCTCGGTGGCGCAGGTCATTGACTTCAGCCTCGGCAGCCAGAATGGCATGTTTGTGGTGGTCTTGGGCTCGGCTGGCTGGATCCCAATGGTCACGGGCCAGTCGCTTGTCCTGTACTCGAGGCTCCACCTTCTTTGGGTCGACAGTCGTATCATGACCTTCCTCCTGACGATGATCATCTTTAACGGGTTGACGATGCACGGAGGCGCTTTTGCGATCAACGTTTTGGCGAGAGCTTTGCAGACGGAGTCGCTGGTAAAAGCATACGAGATAATGGAGAGGACAGAAGTGACCGTCTTCTTTGTGCAGGAGATCACTCTATCCATGCTATACCTGTGGCGGTGCAGACACTTCTTGAAGCAATACGGACGCAGGATGGAGTCTGAAGAGACCGCAGCGATGAAGTCTACGTTAAGATCGCTCATCCTGGCAAACTTGGTTGTTCTGCTTCTGGATTTGAGTATTCTTGGTAAGCATAACGATCCAAATTTTTTTTTTTTTTTTTTTCAACGCTAGGTGTTTAAGCGTTTATCACTGTATGAAGGGACTGGTGCATACTGCTTAAGAGGCATATGTATACAGATTAAAAACGAGACCACATAACGATCCAAAAGTCCTTGAATTGTGGCAAGGTCTCTCGAAGCTTGTCCATTTCGCGTCTTGAAAACGACATAAACTTCGCAGCGATTCACAAATGACCTTGGGCTAACCTTCGCTCAGTCCTGGAATACATGGGCTACAACTATGTTCAAATCAAAGTCAAGGACTTTATCTACAGCTTCAAGCTCAAGGTTGAAATAGGCGCTTTGAATAGCCTACGAGATTTCGTGCGGCAATTCAGGACCCTCGACTCCAGCTTCCAGTTCAAACAGCAAAGGAATATCCAAGAAGGAATCCAGAGGCAATGGGAGTCGGCACTGCAGAGAGCATTTGGGACGGTAGGACGGACCAGGCCAGGGGAGCCCGAAGAAGTGCACGTGGCAGAAGGTCGCCAGATTCTGGTACCGCGAGAGATATCAGCCGCAGCGACCGAGGGACAATCCGTGGAAGCGCCGGCGGGCGCAGGGAACGAGAAGCTTGCACAAGACGGCAAGTAGCACTAATCGAGAAAAATACCACGTGGGCCAATGAATCCAGCCAACTATCTCCAGGTTTTGCGTGACAGTCGCAGTGGAGCACCCCCTTGGCGTAATACACGCCTAACGACTGGATGTCGCAAATTTGCTGCTCGGAGGGCGTAAGCACTTGTGTGGTGATCGTCGCGAACACCATTTGCCGGTTAGCACGATAGAATTGAGGGGCTTTCATCGCAATTGCGCGCATAAAGAGTTTGGAATCATCTCACCCGTCTCCGGTATCTATCCTGCTGATGCTCGTAAATAGATAATTACTAAACACCTTGCCCCTCTCTCATCGAAAAAGAATAGCCGGGTGAGCTTTCAGGCCGCCTACCGTACAGGTTACGCCCAGATACAGCATCATGTTCTTCAGCACAGATATCATCAGCAACTTTATCCTGGCGATTGTCGCGTATGCGGCCGTCAGGATTGTGCTCCTGCTCAGAAAGAGCAAGCCTTATCCATTGCCGCCAGGACCAAAGCCTTGGCCAGTATTGGGAAATATTACCGATATGCCCAAGACTGGTGTCCGAGAATGGGAATTCTGGCTCAAACACAAAGACTTTTATGGTGAGTCTCGTTGTATTTTGCCCCGTTTGATGCTCATCTCAGACAATGATTTGTAGGACCAATCAGCTCCGTCACTGCCCTTGGAACCACGATTATCGTGCTGAGTTCACCTGACGTGGCATACGAGCTGTTGGATAAGCGATCTTTGATTTATTCGTCGAGGCCTAACCTGCTCTTCGGAAACGAAATGTGCGGCTGGGGAGACCTTCTCGCGACCCAGTCCTACAATGAACGCTTCCGATCTTATCGAAGACCGATGCACGCCCTGGTGGGAACAAAAGCAGGCGTATTACGATACAATGAACTCCAGGAAGTTGAGGTGCATCGTTTCCTGCTTCGGACTCTTAACAATCCGACCAAGCTACTGGATCATATCAGGACGTGAGCATCCCTATCAAACCACAACCAACCCCCTCCCCCAACCAAATCAACGGCAGGGCTAAGATAATGTGGTAGCGAGGCTGGAGCAATAATCCTGAAGATGGCCTATGGTTACACAATTGAGCCGCATAAGCGAGACCCGTTGGTAGATGTAGCCGACGCGGCGCTCTTACAGTTCTCGGCGGCCACAGTACCGGGTGCCTGGTTGGTCGACACCATCCCCCTACGTCAGTTTCCCAATTTAATAGTCCTGTCCCACCAGCCATTAACGACTTCTAGTGAGACACCTTCCCCAATGGGCGCCAGGGGCTGAGTTCCAAAAGACCGCAGCCAAGTGGAAAGCTACTCTGACGGAACTCGCTGAGAGGCCGATGCAGTTTGTCAGGAAGCAGATGAAGGAGCAGCATTACGAGCCGTCTTACGTGTCCGCGCTCTACGAGAAGGCCGACGGCAAGTTCAGTGCCGAGGACGAGCATGTCTTTAAATTCAGCGCGGCGTCATTGTACACCGGTGGAGCTGACACGGTAAAACCTCTCGAGCCGCCGCTTTGGTTTCAGCCTGCTAATTCTTTTTATCGCAGTCGGTCAGTTCCATGGCCACATTCTTCCTGGCCATGATGCTGTACCCCGAAGTGCAGCATAAGGCGAGGGAGGAGATCGACCGTGTGGTGGGGGACAGACGTCTTCCGAACGTGAGGGACCGCGACAGTCTCCCGTACGTCGAGGCTGTTCTCAAGGAGGTGTTTCGCTGGCATCCGATTGCGCCCATGGGGCTCCCACACGAGATTACAGAGGACGATATCTACCAAGGCTACTTGATCCCAAAGGGAGCGATAATTATTCCCAACATCTGGTTCGTGCTTGTCACCCTCACCCATCTTACTCTTCACACGCTTCTCCCAAACCACACTGCTCCCCACGCCTTGGATAAAGCTCGCCAGTGATGCTGACCGACGGTAACTCAGGTGGTTCGCACATGACCCGTCCGTATACCCGAACCCGGAAGTCTTTGACCCCTCGCGATTCCTCGGACCCAATCCTGCACCAGACCCGTACGACTACGTTTTTGGGTTTGGCAGACGTAGTTGCCCAGGAAAGATGCTCGCAGACGCGTCCGTGTGGCTGACACTCTCCCGGTCGTTGGCCGTGTTTGACATCTCAAAATCCCGGGACGACGCCGGCAACGAGATTGAGCCGGCCGTGAGGTTCTCACCGGGTATCCTCAGTCACCCCGAGCCATTCCAGGCAGACGTCAAGCCTAGGAGCTCCAAGCACGAGGAATTGATTCGCCAGATTGAGAGAACACACCCCTGGGAGAAGGGCAGTTCGAGCGAGCTTGACCCTCTAGCTGTTTAAGAAGATTCTGGATGAGGCCGAGAGAAGCAATTACGTCTTGTCATTGGATTCTACTGGTAGACCCTATGCTTTTCTTCCTCTTCAAGTTAAGCTCTGACCTGGGGAAGAATTAGTTGGTATTGAGAAGTCATAGGTTTGCAGGTAGATGGGAAATAATGAAGAGGTCAAAATTTTGTGTAATTGACATCAACAAAGAATCTGAATGATTTCCTTAAAGAGCTTGTTCGATGCAAAGCGGTCAATTCATCTACACTATTGTTGTTATAGTTGAGCTTTTGGTTTATTACAGACTTTTATGATAAAATACTATTAGTGTAAGTAAATCAGGAGATCTATCTGAGCACACCTGCAATTACATACACCGCCCCTTATAATCAAGGCTCTATCAAATGCAGTGGGTATGAAACACTGGATTTGTAAAGAAAATACTAAGAGATCCTGATTGAAACTAGCCTAGTTGTTAAATTTTGAGTGATGTATCGGGACAACGCCTCACGACGGTTGCATTCTCTCCGGAAGGTCGTCCTTGACCTTGCATACGATCAGGCACTCCCATATTAATCCCGCGGCGGCACCTCCGGGCGTGCCCGGGGTCTGCTCTGTTCGAGCCCCATTCTTGGACCCCTGGCGCGCCCGTAGCCCCTGACTTGTGCGTCTGGGTGGCGGCGGGTTGGGTACCAGGCTGCTGTTACCGAGTCCCTTGTACCGGGCCCACAGAGGCTAGTTACACCGTAGCTTTTCAACGCTCCTCTTGTGGCTGCTGCCTGTGTCGCTGTGATTCAGTCTACTCATGGCGGTGATGGATATCTCTGGAGCACTCCTGTGGCAATTGTGGGACGGCAGGCGCAAGAATCTCGGATGCAAGATGTTGCCATTCAGGTCCCTACGTGTTTCCATGGAAGAGATTGGGAGGTTGAAAAATAGGTGAATATGCAGTTGAGTGTATATAAACGTCAGGATTGAGTTGCGGCACGCTTTATGCGGCACACATCTATACAGCTGGTCTATCAATGGTCTAGGGATCGTCTTTCCCACGATAGCTCCTTCTAGGAAAACCACCAACCAATTACACCTCAGCTCCATTAAAGAAACGCCCCAAGCGCTCGTCATTAATTGCCTATCGTTTTTGTGGCACGGAAAACAAACAAGTTTCGTCGTCAACTTCGTCAGCATCGAACACTTCACTTCTCCTCGGGCGTGGCCGATCCCTCGACATGTCTGCCGCTGTGATCGGTGGTACCCTTGGAGGTGGGCCGGTGGTGCTCCGTGTTAGTAACATCGGTGTCCTCGCGCATCATGGCGCCTCCCTGGACGTGGCTGGCACCGCCAAAGAGCTTGTCCATCTCCTCGAGCGGGACACCCTTTGTCTCAGGGATGAGGAAGATGACGTAGCACACGAGCAGGCAGTTGATGCCCGCGAACATGTAGAAGGCGTAGAATCCGCAGTCCTCGAGGAAGAGAGGGAAGAATTGCTGGACGATGGCGTTGGCGATATTCTGCGTCTGCCCGGCCATGCCGACGCCCTGGGCGCGCACGTTGAGCGAGAAAATCTCGGAGGACCAGATCCAGGTGACGGCGCCCCAAGAGGGCTTGTAGAAGAATATGAAGAGGAAGAGCAGGAACACGATCGCCACTCCGACTGGGTACGATTTTGCGCCGTCGGCTCCGGTCGGGGTCTGCGAGCCCACGGTCGCTACGATAAGCATACAGCATGCCATACCTGAGGGGATGTTAGTTATCCGAATGTATTGAAGGTGCTTTTGAGAAAGACTGACCGGCGCCACCAACAATGAACAATACTTTTCGTCCCCATCTCTCAACAACCCAGGTCACGTTGAGACAGAACAGGATGGAGAGTGTGGCGTTGAGGGCGTTGATGAGGGCGATAGTGGACGAATCATCGAAGACACCCTGGTAGATCTTTGTAGAGTATGTCGTGAGGGAGCCCTGGCCGGTAAGCTGCTGGCCAGCATTCATACCGAGCGCAAGTAGCAGCCTCTTGCGGACACTCTTGTCCTTCCACAGCGCTGCGTATCCCGAAGATGTTTCCTTGCTGTTCCTCTCGAATTCGACGGCCTGGATGATGGTCTGCAATTCTTCCTCGGCCTCTTCCGAGCTGAATCGGGTGGCATGAAGCGAGCTTCGGGCCTTTTCGAGCTTGTTATTCTTCACGCACCTGTATAAAACACAGCTGTCAGCAAGAAGAACCATCTGAGGGGTTGGCAGATCATCATTGTCACTCACCATCTAGGGGAAGAAGGAAGACCCGGAAGGACACAAAGCACGTAGATTGGGACCATGAGCTGAAAAATACACACGATCCTCCAGTCCCAATTTTCTGGCAGACGGTCGAGATATTTTGTGCATGCGAAGTTGATCCAGAAGGCAAAGAAAAGCCCACAACTAACAAGGTGTGTTAGTAAAAAAAGAGAGGAGGGTGTCTTTTCTGTGAGGACATAAAGCTTACCTGTATGCCACCTGCCAGAATGTCATGACAATTCCACGGATTTTAGCAGGTGTAATCTCTCCAATGTAGGACGGTCCAGCAGCTATAAGCGTTGTTAGCAAGGCTGGCCTCTATCAAATTTTCTGGTGCGAGATGGACAAAACATACATAGAGCAATGCCCTGACCAATACCGTTGACGGCTCGGCCCACGATGAAGCATGCGATTTGGCCTTTTGGGGTGCATGTCTCCAGGATTGCACTGATCATGATGAGAATACTCCCGATACCCATGGCTGTTTTGCGGCCCAGGAAATCGGCAGTCGGGGCCGCGATGAACCATCCACTGATGATAGCACAGACGGAGTAGGCGGTGTTGATACCTCCGACCAGATTTGGTCCAGGGTTGCCCATCCAGTTGAGCCAAGCGTCGGAGCCCTGGACGGCGTTGAATACCGAAGCGTCGAAGCCGTAGTAGGAGTTGCACATAGCTGCGGATAGTGCGCAGAACCTTGACACGATTGTCAGCTCGAAACTTGCTTCAGAGTTTCTGTGGTTAGTGTCGACTTACCAGGCGTATCCTTTACGCCCCATTATCGCCATGTTTGTGCGGTTGTTGTGTGGGCTAGATGAAAGAGTCGGTGGTCTAGCAAATGCTTTGATGATGAGACGAGAGTCAATAGAGTTTGGAATGACCATGTGAGACGAGTCCAGAAGCCCAGCAGTTGGGTCCGTGGAAGTCTGACCCCGGATATAAAAAGGGCGTCCATGATGCCCCGTGGGGAGGGACAAGACCGCGAAGCATGGCTGATGATACGAGCACAGCACATGTCGCAGGGAGCAGATGATGGGCCGCAATGACATGACGCCTACAGGGGCAGCTGTTAAGCGGCGCACACCGCTTGGGTGTCAATGGCGAGGTTTGCTGTGCGGGCTCGACAAAAGAGGCTTAACAGCAGGAGGTACTTGGGCGACTTAGTAACGTGTTGTTGAGGAAAGTCTCGCTGAGAGTGGAGTGACTCCAGAGTTCTTCCATCAATCGCAGCGGACGCGGCTGTGGCCGAATGGCCCCGAAAAAAGACATGCACGAAGTCGATCCATGACGGGTCACAATCCAAGGGTCCTCCTCATCCTCTGGCCGCGGTTGACCTTGCCCGTTTTCTGGGTAACCGAGCCAGCGCAGGACGCCGTATTTTCCCTAACAAAGTCTGACAAAACAGGCGCGCCGGATCTAGTCGCGGCCCACCGTCGAGGCTCGCCATTCGGGCCGTTCGATCGTGCCCTGAGCAAGCGTTCAAATCAAAGTCTGCGAGGGCCTCAGTCGTGCTCCCCACCAGGGCCCACTCCTCCGCAAAGTTCCCCCATACCAGCGCAGCAGCTGTGGTGGATGGAGGCAGGCTCGCCTCCACGATAATCCCCGCCCCCGGATCCAACGACCTCCTCAGGTCGTACTTGAAATAATTTCGCCGAAAATCCGTCAGGCATTGAGTTGCCCCAGCATGACCGAGTCGTCCTCTGCGACTGTGACGTCGAGGGCATCCGCTTATCTCTCGAGCTGTGCAGGTTCTGCGCGTCATCCGGCTGCAACGGCATGCAGGACCACCGTCGTACAGCCCGACTTTGGAAGGCCGTTTGACGGGAATACAAGCCGGACATGCTTATCGCCCAGACAGCGACGGCGGCCGGAGGCGGAGTGTTTTCGTCGGAGTCTAGAACGACACGTAGAAATGCAGGGCAAGAGGCAGATATGGCGCCACCATAGAGATCTCAGGGGTCACATGGATGTGTCAAATCAGCCATGTACCAAGAGGCGGCATCTTTTGTTCCATCTCTTGGATTCGTGCTTTCTGCTGTGCTGTCGGTCGAGGTCATCTTTTGCCTGGATTGGACGCTCTGGTGGGCCCAAATTGTGGCCTCATGGGAGCCAGAGCCCTTAAAGCCGCTTACATGTAGGCCCTTGGCGTGTGGCCTAACAAGAGCCAAGCTCAGTTGACAGAATTGGCACAGGGGATCTCCTCATGGATCTGCCCTTGAGCTCGCCACCATCGGGCGGTTTGCCGAGATCTTCCAACCACTCACCCTGAACCCTGGGTCTGGATGAGAACAGGGTTAGGGTATTCAACCACAAGGTTGAGTTTGCCTCTGCCAGCTGCGTCTTGCAACCACTGAGCGAGAGCACCAAGAGACCACGTCCATCTCCATTTCTTCAGCCACAAACACCAAGTCCAGATCCAAGCGATGCTGAATCGCGTCGAAACATGCTTCTCGAGTAATTGAAAACAAGGAAGCACCAAGGAACTGATGTCAGCCAGGCATAACGTCACATACTGCCCGCACGATGGGTCCGCCGCATACCGCGGTTGGTCACCAGGTGGATGCCGTCGCGCAGGATACCGCACTACTGTCGGCTGCCGACTGTGACTTTATCAGGGAATTCCAAGGTTCCCTGTCCGCCGAAGCGGCCAACGGCCGAGACTGTGGGGGATTATTGACGGCCATACTTGATCACTTGGGTCATTTCAAGGAACGGATCCAGGTCGACAGCGCTGGAAGTGCAATTGATCAGCAGGAGCACTCCTCGGTTGCTCTTCCACCTCCGCCTGATGTCTGGGGTCCAGTGATAGCCGAGGCACATGCGTCGCATGAAGAGCACAAAGTCAGCATCACTGGGCCCGGCCCTGATGATCACTTTCAAGTACCTGTCGGCAATACTGACGATGCCTCGCGCACGGTAAGCCTTTAAATCCCAGTCACTTGAAGCAAATCGAGTCGATAATTTTCTAATGGCTGGGTACTCAGATTGCATTCGTCGCCGGAGTTGATGCTGCAGTAGGTGTCTACAAGCCAAGTCAAGTTTGGAAACCACACTAACTATCCAGTGTCGGATAATGAAAGACATGTACAATCACTGTGTGCTGGTCATTAAGAAGCGTCAAGAGCTTGAGGAAGGACAAAGTCGTCTCGGGTGAGTCTCCTCGCCAGTGTTCTTACACATTCTCAACACTCTTATCGCCTTACTCTGGCACACAAGAAAGCTGACGGGATCACAGACAGCCGGCCGAGTCAACCGTCAGCGAACACATCAGACTTCTTCGTCAGTACAACAAAGTCAAAGATGTCGGGCAACAACTCATCGGACTGAATGCTGATAACCGCGGTGTTCCTGTCGGATCGCTATACAGTGACGAATACTATGGAGTGGGACCCAAGGACTAGAAAATCGAGCTTAAAATTCTCTTTGCTTGAGGGGTCTTCTTGAGAAAGTCTTCAAGTGTTGTCATTCAGCTAGTAACTACGCTTTTAGTGAAGCTACCCCATCTCAAAAGGCACTCCTCTTCGCCTTCGCAATATTCGAGAGACTGAGGATCCTCTCCGCCGCCCTCTCCGCGACTGAAAAGATTGTACCTGTGGGGTTCGCTGTGACCATCCCGGGCAGGACACTGGCATCTACGACAAAGAGGTTGTCTGTCCCGTAAACCCGGGTATCGGCATCGACAACGGCCTGTCCCTGAGTGCTGTCTGGGCCGCTGTCAGCTCCCATTCTCGCAGTGCCCATGAGGTGGAGTCCGCGGCGTGCTGCGATGCTGATGGCAACCTGAACCAAGATCATTTAGCTAGATGTCCCGTGATGCGACGGAAATTGTCGGAGATTTGGCAATGGGCCACTGGAATGGACCAGATTCAGCAAGCACGGGCTGACTCACACTGTTGACGTATTCCGCAACGGTCTGGTTGGAAGCTGGCTTCACCAGGCTAATCTCTGGGTCTGCTTTTAGAGCAGCTATCATGCGCTCACCGGCAATGACACAAGCTTTCTTGTCGTCGTCTGTCTGGAAGTATGGTATCTCCGCATATGAAATCGTCATCTGGGAGACACGTTAAATCAGGGTCAAGCCTTTGGGCGAATGTGAACAGTTCTGTCGAAGGCGATGACGATGTCTTACATTTGAGTTGATGGCTAGACGACCGATGGAGGAAGAGCCACGGCCCAGAAACTGTGACAACGTCAAGATGTTATAAGGAGGCCCAGGATTCTGGATTCTTGTTGTCCACTGTATCTGCCTCGACCTGCCATCAGAGAATTGAGACCCGTCGAGGACTTCCCAGGCCACTTTTGAGTGTTAGACATAATCCTCACTGGACACATTCGGGAACGGAAACGACTGGATCTGAGGGGAGAGAGGATCAACTACTCACTCGGGCCATGGTTATTTGGCGGACTTGCCAGCATGCCACTGCGGTTCTGCAGATACTGCTCGACATCACTCTGAACCGGGTTGGCCCATATTTGGTTCGACCAGTCATAGTTCTTGACAGAAGGATGCGAGATCTGAAAGTCGGTCACCTGGTGGTCTTTCAGGTTCTCCCCAACCGGCAGTCGAAGCCACTGCGACTTATCAATGAAAGTCGGCCCGTCGGATTCCGAGTCGGCGACGACCTGTAACTGCTCCTCAGGCCCAATACCGCTCCGGAACAGGATCTTGGGTGATCCGAAATACCCAGCAGAGAGGATCACACGCCCTGTGTTGGCAGTGACGTTGACAACCTCTCCGCGCGAGTTCGACTCCAGCTCCACGCCTGTGATTCGGCTGCCATCCCGGACCACGCGGCGCACACCGGTGTCTGTCCACAGGGCAAAATTGGTCCTCGATCTGGCCGTCTCGAGATACGTATCCACAGGTCCGTTGCGGTAACCGTATCTGTAGTGATAGTTCGCGTAGCTAAACGTCCCGTTCTTCTCGTCGGGCACCTCGTTCGCCGTCACATTGTTCCAGCCAGCCGCTGCCAGGGCAGCAGACACGACGTTGTATCCCTCCGGGCTGTAAAGCACCCCATCCGGGGACGGGCGATCCGTTGCTGGCATGCGCGAAAATGAGCGGTCAATCGCGGCCTGCATATCTGCAGATTTCCAGCCCTCCGGATAATCGTTTTCATCGAAGTCCTCGGCGGGCGGGCGCCACCAGAGAGCCGAATTGACGGCCGTCGATCCCCCAAGAACGCACCCTGCCGGGTTGTCGGCCTGGTCGCTGCAGGTGATGTTGGTCATGCTCGCCCAGAAGTACTGCGCCAGTCCGGGGACGTCAAACCGGGTCAGGTTTGTGCCGTTTAGCCACCCCGGCTGCCAGTTATCAAAGGGTAGTGCAGCAGTCTCAACGTTGGGTATCCATCTTCCTGACGAGGGCGGGCCTCGCTCAATTAGCAGGACGCTGTGTCCTGCTTCTGAGAGCCTGTCGGCGACGACTAGTCCTGCTGCGCCTCCGCCAACTACAACGTAGTCATAAGACTCGTTGCTCTGCAGAGCGTTGGAATTTGCAACACCCTGCGCAAAGGCGGTGCTGACTTTGCGAATGATTAGTACCCGTCTTGCTATTGGATTAAATTCAAAGTAACTTACAAAGCAGATATAGTACTGCAAGTGACAACATCTTCTCATCGTTCGGACCTTTAGTATGGTTTGTGAGGCATGGGGAAGGTGCTCTATAAATTCGAGCGACGCCCCATCCTATTTGAGCCGCAGCCCCTGCAATCCGGCTCAAGGGTCTATACCGTAGCACTTGCAGGACTGTGGCGGATAAAGGTTTAGTCAAGCAGGACAGAACTCTAAACCAGTCAAAGCGCATGAACTCGTCTACAAGCGAAAGCTTATTCACTTGGAAGGTCAACTACCCCTCTCAGGGGTTTAAGATTATGGCTCTCCTATATCAAGGCCCTATATATGCGTAACCACACGAAGGACGTTCTCACGGGCGCAAACAACTGCCTTTCCTAGTAATAAGTAGCCGGAGGTACGGAATCATTGGCTTGGTAAGTCCTTAAGATTTGCCTTGTCCACTTTTGAGACTGCCTCCGCTTTTCCAGGTTGATCTTGTAATGGTGCTCGAGGGTTTACCCGGGAAGGTTGTTTTATTACTATTACTTGGCAAAGCTCGGTGCCGCTGTAGTCCGAGATGTGTTCCTGCAAACATTGACCCGATGAATGTTCAAAGTTATATCAGCATCCACTCAGAATCTACGCCTGTGGTGACCTTAACTGGTCTTGGTCTATTCTTGGCACGATATCACGCAAGCGTAGTCAATAATACATCATGGTCAACCTAGTTTTCCAATACTTCATAACTTCCAATGCAAACAGATCGCATGTAAGTGCGATGTGTACAGCCAGCGAGGCCTACGAACAACGTCAAGCATAACTTATAAGTTGGGTAAGTATCGTGTTGATTTTGCAAGATGCTAACTGCATGCTTCAGTTATGATTACATAGACTCATCCAGCTGCGTTGCTGGCGCAAGTCCACGGTTTTGAGGCCGATGCGGTCGCGGTCGATTGGATCGAGACCCAGAGACCCAAGACGCAAAGCAGAAAGCCCACAATCAGGAGAAGCGAGCTCATGATAAAGCGAATTACCTGTCTCCGGCTCGAGAACCAGTTTCCGTGATGCATCCACAGCCAGAAGATCCCCGGCAGCCCGAAACAGAACCAGCTTGCAAACGCCGCAGCGACGATACCCAGGAGGTCGTTGAAAACGGGTATGGACTGGGACACGACCATACCGAGGGCCCAGATAGCCAGGGTGATGAGGAGCCAAGCGATGGTCGACAGCTTGGTCCTCCTGACGGCGTGCTTGGTGTGGCCGAATATGCGCGTGAAGACGTACTGGGATGCAACGTGGGTGTAGATGACTGCCGCGATGGCAATTGTGGGGATAGCAACCCCCCAAATCACCTTACGGACCGTGGCGCTCCCAGCCGCGGAAAGAGCAGGCGATGGGACGTCGGGCCCGACGTAGACGTAGATGATGACAGCGGAGATTATGTAGACGGTGGTGTCTGTGATTTGCAGGAATGCCAGAGCCTTTGGCCAGTCGTCCGGGTTTTTGAACTCAGCTATGACGCTGAAGAATATGGCATGGCTTGCTGTGGTACGATATGGGTCAGACTCTGTCACGGGTCCGGGATGTTTATTGGTGTGGCGTGGGAAGGTAGGCACTTACAGAAAGCACTGGAGATATTGGTCACAGCGAGGAAAGCTGGAGCGAAGCCGAGAGACCTGAACACTTCAATGGATCCGCTTCCAATGGGTTTCTCGATCCCGACGTCAATAACGGTGATGAGCACAGCGACCAAAATAGAGATGCAAGCTTTCTAATGGTCAGCAGTGGAGCTACTGAAATAGTTGGGCCAACATTCGTCTGTCTGCTTGAACTTACATGCCGCTGACATCCAGCTTGTGTACTTCAAAGTCCTAGGAATATTGAACAGCCAAAAGATCAACATGCCAATCGCTGCCCACGAGACAGTACAGACAGTGCTGTTCGTCAGGGTGTTCATGCATATTGTCCACATGAGAATATGCCCACCCAGGAGGAAGACCTGCAGGACGGTCTGGGCCCAGCCAAACACTTCCCTGAAGACACTGCCCATACCAATCGATCTCCCAAGGAGTCCAACTGCATCGCCAAAGTTCTGGACGAAGGGGTACTGCTTCCGGAACTCGGCAAGGAGGAGGCCAGAGTAGGTTGCCAGAGCACTAATAACGCATATGAGGATGATACCCGGCACGAGACCCACGGTTGCCAGAACCGAGGGAAGTGACAGGATTCCCAAGGAGACAGTCTCCGCCACCAACAGAATACCTCCTTGTCTTCAATGTGGTCAGCTTGCTGCATCATATCGACGTGGAGGGGACGGCTGAGTGACTCACAACCAGTGGAGGGTCTTGAAGTCAATCAATTCTCCCTCGACGCTACCAAGGACGCCGCCGGCGTTGCTTGATGCGCAGGACACGGGCTGTTGTTGGTCGTCAACCGGAACATCCTTGGGTTCAACGGGTAGCCCCAGCGCTGCCTGGTCCTCAGGGTCTGCTGGCGCCGTTGTGACTTCTGCTTTGGTTCGCATGATGGCAGCTTTCGATAATCCGGGGTGAGATATCGGTCCGAGCCGACTGACGTGCTTCGGATTTTCTGAGCCGGGCTAGATCGCGATTCTTCCAGCTCGAGGTAAAAGAAAGAAAACGAGGGGATGGTGGGACCTGGATAATGCTCGGTGGAGCGTCCTGAGAAGGAGAGAGGTCAAGTGGCTGGCATGCAGTTGCCGGTTGGATCGGTGGAGATCGGAGCCAGGCTATTGCATGCAGCGACAAAGTTAAGCTTGACGGCCCCGGATTCTTGATTGACAGGGGAATGTATTCTGGGCGGCAGCAGATCAAGGGAAAGGACAGGACGGGTTGAAATAAGAGAGCGATGTTCCCCAGACGTCCGCAGACCGAAGCCCAGACTCTTGTGCTCCTTTGAACTTGCCCAATTGACTCACACGCGGACGAGTCGCCCGCGCCACCTGACCGTGGGTCGAGCAGAAACCATCGTCAGAGCCAATTTTCCTGACACGGCCAACGTCGAAAGGTGCTACTTGTCCTGTAGAGCCTCTGTTCGGGTTTGGTACGGCCGATGAAAATTCAGCGGTTCTCGTTACGTCTTCCTATCCACTTTTAGCCCGCTCGGGATTCAGGGCCCCCCTTTCCGGATTCATGGGCTGTAACCTCGGATGAGTAAGAACTAAGCTCTTCAGGTTGTGTAGGATTGATAATTGTCAGAGCGAAGAGTAAGAGTGTAATTGTGGACTTCAGCAGGAGCATGCATGTTAGAAGTCGTGCAGTGATCGCCACGGAAGTGATGCTCGGTATGCTCATAAACAAGACTCTCCTCAGGAGCCAGGTGCTGCACAGGTAGCATAGTTCGGCGCCGGGGGCTTGGCGGAGGCGCCAAGCGTGTCAAAGCTCTGTTAGGTATCATTGTGTTGAATCTGAAGAAGGGTTGCAGGTAGATCCTCTGTTCCTGTCATTACGTTAGTCGCCAGTTGATGCAGACTTGAGAATGGTGCCCGATAGCTCTCGAGGAAGATGCTATTCCGGGCTCTAACCCGGCAAGCATCAGGTTGGAAGATCTCAAGAGTCTTTACGTAAGACATTCCATTTGTGAGTCGAGATGATAACCTTTTGTCATTATGTGCAACTCTAATACTTTCCGAGCTTCAGATCTCAGTAAATTGGAGGATTCGCTTCACACCAAAGAATTCTTGGATGGTGATACTGCAGTCATGTTGTACCCCATAAGCCACAGATTACGGGAAATATGACTCACACGTTTTCTGAGGCTTGAATGTTCTAGTTTAAAAAGCGTAAACATGACCCCTTTGGCTCATCATCTCTTCCATGTAAGCCTGGAAATTATCTCAAAATCAATATGTCAATATAGCATCCTCGCTCGTTAGACAATAGCTGATGATAGTAGAGCTTTCGGAGGGTCATACTGCACTAAGTATGCTCGATCTTTGTGCCCAGCTCTGGCAAGTGGACCCGAAATGGCGCCTCTGCTCAGAGAAGAATTCAAGAGTTTTGCACGACTGGCTATAGAGAAGTGTGGGCCCCTACAATAAGCTCTTGACAAGTATAGTATGCGTCTGTTTCATTAGCAGACAAAGTGTAAAAATCATTAAAGAACAAAATATATCTGCATTGCTTAGGTGTGCTATTTCTTGCAATACTACTTTTTAGATTTAAAGTACTTTCCAAAAGGAAAAGGGTCGTCTTCATCATGCAGCCAATCCAACAGCCGTGATTCTTCTGGGACCTGCTTCAGGATTGATGTTGTGAGTATGCCTCCTGGCTTTCCGTTCTTGCACTGCTGCTTTAAGGTCTGGACCAAGATAATAATGTTAGAATATTATGCATTACCCATTTACAAAACTATAATTCATACTTCTGCCTGAGATGCCTTGGATCCCATATTAGATTGAGTTGAGGTTGAAGGCATGTTGATGGATACCTGTGTTGATGCTGGGTGTGTTGGCACAAAGAGAGAGATGTTAAATGAGTAACCAACTGATTCCGTGCTTTGAGAAATTTTGACTGAGTATTCTATAGTCTGTTCTAGCTTTGTTATGGGAGATTTGTGTACATTCATATCTTTAAATACTTTTCACTCAACCGATTCAGGAGGCCCTTGCTCTCAGAACTTCGCTAACGGCCAGCCTCAGAACTTGATCATCTCTTGAGCTGTTGAAGCTTACATTTCCGACGACATCCTTCATAGGGCAAGTTGAGTAGTTTCCGACTTTTAAGGTGATCTAAGGTTGGCGCAGCCTTACCTAGAGGTCAGGGACAACAATTAGTTGAACACTTAGTTGCTCTTAATGTAACACATTCTAATCTCAATTCCCGACACTAAATGCCACTGTATGATTGGAATCATAGTTTAGGCAACAAGAGTCATAACCATACATTGCACATACCATTCACCAGCAATTATAAGGCTTTCAGCACAGTGCATACATAATTAAACAGCTTTAATTAAGTTAAATACAAGAAGAATAAGATATATAAGCAATATATATATATATATACCTAGGTATATATTTATATATTATAATAATATAAAATAATATTATTAAATTAGCCTTATTTTAATTATTACGTTTTTTATTATTAATATATAATTAAAATTTAAACTCTTTAATTAAAATATTATTTAAAATATATATTAAATATAAAATAAATAAATAATAATATTATAAAATATAAATTAAATAAATTAAATAAGTAGGTGTATAAGTAAAGGACCTTATTGACTATAGGCATTTATTAAGGCTCTAGGCCCTACACCCCTTAGGCATGAAACCCCCTGCCTTGCAATTTCTGCAAGACTTCTTCTTTACATTAAAGGTAGCACCGTCTTAATTTAAATTGCCGTTCTAAGAATAGTTGCCTTATCTTTATAATCCCTTTTATAATAAATTTAATAATTATTTTATATAAATCTTTAAGATTATTTATAATTATATTATAAGTTCTTTTAATATTTTTATAACTTTAATATTTTATTAATATAATTTTAATATATTAATATAATTAAATATATATATATATATATAAGGCTATATAAATTTAATATAATTATAATATCTTTATAGATTTCATTATTAATAAGCTGAAATGAGGCTTTTTAGTAGGACATGGCTGTGTGTGAGCGGGTGTGTGCATGAGTGGGTATTCTGACTTACATACCAGCCATATAGCTGATCTATGGCCCCTAGGAACCCCCTTGGGCTGGCTAATAGAATTGGTTTACCCCCTCCCCTCTTGTGATATGCAGTGTGGTAGCAAGCAAGCAGATATCGGAAATTTGAATGGTTTCACATCCTGTACTTCTTTGTGTTACCCAAACACCCGAAGTCAGCTACTCATTATTGGCTGCAAGATGACGACTGTGTGGGTGGCTGTGCTTGTACACCCAATCACCACTGCTGGTATAAACTGCCGAAGCCGTGCTAATCCAAAACCTCATCTGCTACAACCGGGTTTTAAGAAACCATGGGTGACTTCGGGAAGAAGCATACCACACTCGCATCGCATACAGACGCGTACCACCTCGGCACGCCCGGGCAACAAAAAAGTGAGACGCCACATACCACAGCCCAATAGTATGATTCATAACCATGCATGTGATTACAGCCTTGAAGTACAAGTATGAAGAATTTCCGACATTGAAAGCTGCATCATGTCAGTTTGGGCATTCTCTCACAGCTTACACAGCCTCAAATCTTGCGAAGGCTGAGTCTGCCCATCCACAAATTCGTCCCATGCTGTAGAGCCAGGACCGCCCCCCCCCCCCCCCAGCAGAGGAGAAGCCTGTCTCAGAGTTTGTTTTGACCTTGTCATCTAACATCAATCACTCTTCATTGATGGTTTGTTCAACAAGCCAGGGCCCTTTGCTGGCTCTAACCTTCCTAGGACTGCTTACGATTTCCGATGGCATTGTCTCAAACGCGCTGCAGTCTATCCTAAGTTCTTTATCACCACAGCCTCCTGGGTTCTGGAACCTTGGGACAACTGCCCTCTTCATGTCAACTGCCTCAGGTGCGCTCATCCATCCTTGTCACTGATGCAGAAGACAGCTTGGGAAAACATACTAATATAATCAGATCTGGTTGGTCAGTTGATCATCGGCGCCACTGCTGACCTGAAAGGCCGGAAGTATGCTATGTACCTGAATGCTTCAGCTATTTTGCTGTCCTCCATTTGCTCTGCATTTTCACGTGAGCTTGCTTTTTTCTCAACCCAGCGTGTGTCCTCCTCGCTCACTACATATAGTACTTTCGAAAGACAAATGGCCCATATTGGCTTCCGTTCTCGCTCCCTTGCTGAAGTTGCCAGGTGGCGGATCACATGCTACCGCATTCTTCACTCCAGTTCTCCTGCAAGATCAAGTCGAGGGGCCTTCACGGCAAGTATTTCTCCTTGACACGCAGTCTCAGCGCTGACTCTGGCAGTGCCGCCCTCATATACACCACTGGAGCTGTCTCAGTGATCTGCCAAGCTGTGGCCTCCTTGGTCACTCCGATGCTGATCAAGCATGATCACGCACTCCCATACATTCTCTCGATAGTGTTCTGTCTTCTGGGATACGCCGTAGCGATCAATTTACCCGATGGCGCCGCGTCAGAGAATACCGCAGAAAATGGGGACTTGCCAGCGACAGAACCACTAATTCCTGGGACATCATCACATGGGCGAAATTTCACAGCCGCTGCGTTTGTGAAGTGGATACAAAGCATTTTCAATGTATTGAGTGGCAGGAGCTCTGCTAAAAGAAAGAGCATACGACTTTTATGGCTTGTTTTCTTCACTGCAGCAATCGCCAAAGCCACGCGTCCCCTATTCACCACATATATTCAGCATCGAGTTGGAATCACGCCTCAGTTGGTGAGAACGGATAAATCTACCCTCCCTTGTTTTAACTGACCAATATTCTTCTCTTCAGGCGCAGCAATTGTGGTCCTTGCGGACAATTTTGTGTATAACAATATTTTCGGCGATTCTACCAGCATTAATATTGTCCCAACTAACCTCAGATGCGGCCAGCCAACTCGCACTTTCTATCGCCAGGTATAGCAGTATTCTAATGCTGGCAGGTGCCTTCATGATCGGCTTTGCACAGTCTGTCCCAATTCTCATCACGGGTTAGAAATCGCTTGTCCCTAGACCTTGGTTGTACCAGCGGCTGATTGGTACCAGCTCTCATTGTTAACACTCTTGGTGTGGCTACCGACTTGTCCCTGATGGGCTTTGCATCGGGTCTTCCTATCGATGACATTGCGGGCCGGTGCTTCACTTTTATCGCCTCTTTTGAGAGCTTTGGAACACTGGTTGGCATCGGCGTGTTATATCCAATCTACCAATTTTACCTTGACGACAGCACAGCCGCCGGCGGCATTCCCTATTATGTTTGCGGGGTGAATACCCTTTAGAATCCCTCTCGGTGCATACATTGTACTGATGCATGGACAGGCTTTCTACATTCTTGTTGCGGTCACTATCTGGCACATCTAGGCGTACATAGGTTTTGCCCAAAAAAGACGAAGCAACATCAAATTCCATTGGTTTAGTAGCCTTAATTAACAGGACACTTAGGGTGAGTCTCAAGAGAGTGATGTGTTCCAACACCCCAGGGCTAGGATGCATCATGTTATCAGTGTTCATGGATTGCAAATTTCCCCGGACTGTCAAAGATTAAGGTCAAATTGATATACCAAATTTGGTTGGAAAGTTTATATTTTGGTAAGGAGATAGGATTTTGATTAGGAAATTGGCTGGAACTTTTTATCTTCTTTTGTTTCCCTCTTAAGTGACTGTGCTCTGACAAAGACGGCCTTTTTCCAGGTAGAACTTTTGAAAGAGCATTTCCAGTGGTCGACGGTCGGTCCCTCCAAGAACAAAGCATGAAGTGTCACCTGTCCGTTGATAATCAATCTGATGTTTCACGGCACTCAAAACATACGGCACTCAACCCAAGGGCCGAAAACCATCTTGAGTAGTAACAAGCATAATACGGCATTTATGTCAGAGTTTCCCTTCCACGTACGATTGAAGTTTATTTATGACAACTTTCAGCCGGACTTGCAAAGTGTGATCACTGAGTCAATGATAAGGTAGTACTACACCCTCCCCCGTGGCTCTCGTATCCTACACTTATATGCCGAGTATGCAAAAAAAGAACGATTAAATACCAACATGATGTGAAATCAGGGAAGAACTAGCAATTTAGTATATATGTAGTCCAAGCTCGTGATATCTTTTCGATCAAATTCGTTGGGCCGGGACATTTCTTCTAGGTACTCTTTGGTTGAGTCAGTATACGCGTGACTTGTTCAGATATGTGGAAAGACTTACTTGAGCGCGGGCTTCCCAAATCACTCTGAATGCTCATGATGAACTGTCGTGCCGCTGGGCTATCATTGAGCAATTGTTGATTCAGTGGTTTCACCCAATCCAGTGTGAAAGGCCCACGTCCACGGTTGACTACTTTGAAGTGAGTAGCCAAGACCTCGGCAATGTGTCTATTCTGTCGATAATAATCCCCTGGCTCGCGACGCAGTGGCCAAGTGGCTGAAGTGCGGGATTTAGTCTCGAATTCCCAAGCGCTAGTGTTCCAGGAGTCCCTTTCCAAGCTGTGCAGGAGTATCATGCAAGTAAGAAAGATGGAGCACCATTCGTTCCGGTGCCGCTTGAAAATTGCGAACTGGAGTTTCCCAAGGATTTCGTTCTCGAGCTCGTCCATTCGTGTCTCGAAGGCTCGATCGAGCTCTTGGTTGACCAACCGTGGCAAAAGTGTGAAGCCACACCAGTATCCTGGCATTCTTAGAGGCCCCATGCCAATCGAATCGCCTCCTCGTGTGATAGTCCACGGGTATTTGAAGAAAATCGCTTGTATTGCCCAAAATCGAAGCGCCAGTTGCACCATTTCGATCTAAGTTCTGGTTAGAAGGTATCTTAGCAGACGTGAACGGAGCCTAGGGACTGACGCCTTCGAGTTTAGAATTCGGATCCTCATTCTGTACTTGGCCTGCTGCAAACAACAGAGCGTGGTTTATGAAAGTGTTGGTAGCAGAATGCCGAGCTTCACTCAAAATTATATCCTGTGCTAGATTATCGCAATAGCGATCCATCTTCTCGGGAGTGAGAGTCCCAACCTCCAGAGCATACGCTGTACTAGGTGCTCGGGGGGCGATGCAACCAGGTTCCAGTCCTCGAAAAATGACATGGGTAAGGGCATTCTCGTCGAGTGGTACATAATGCCGCAATTTGATCTCAAATTCCGAAGGGAAACGGTTTGATATTCGGATGACTTCAGCTGGCTGGAGCGGATCTCGTGGAGTCCACTCTGCAATGTTGTTGCGCAGTGTCTGAAGGCGAATTTCGTACAGTTCTGTATTTTGAGGTAAGCTACCACCCATAATTCTGAACATGAGTTCTATGGAAATCAAGTGCTCCTTACCGTGCGGGATCCGTCGACACCCTCTGAAATCGGCAGGGACACAGAGGGAACGGTAGATGTTGGCAAGTGCGACCTTCGCACCATAAGGGCTACTTTAGTTATCCCCTACGGGGGCACGTAGTCGCTTAGAACTTCAACAGAACACACACACCAATACACAATTGCTTACCCCTACCATCGTACGTACGAGAGACCTACCAACACTGATCAGTGGTTGGTACACCACAGATCAACAAGGTAGAAGAGGCAAACCCACGAGGATTTCCCTGATCCGAGAATCACATCCTCCTCGTCGGCGAGCGCTCCACAGCAACGACTGCTTCCTCAGGCCTCCCTGCATCACCAGACTCCCTGAGCAGCCATTGCGAAGATCGAACAGACCGATCGGCATTCCCTGCGACATCCGTACGCATATACGCCATCATCTGGGAGATACGCGTCCATCACGCCCAAGATCCACCAGAAACAGACCCATTTCCTACCCATTTTCGACTCCTCTTCAGGATCTGGCAGAAACCGACAGTACCCAGTGTTTGTTGTTTGCGAGGTTCGCAACTGCTGAACACTGGTGCGACACTACGTCACGATCAAGCGCGAGTCACAGGCACTTCCGGCTGGAACGGAAGGACCTAACGACGGGAGAAAACCCTTAGCTTCTCAAGCCTGAGGACACCACCAGTTTCTTCCTCCAACAACCAAAACTTGCTTCATCACTCTTCCATCAACAACTTGCTCCATCGGACATCATTTGCTTCACCACCATCCATTTGTTTCCTTGACCCAGTCACTCATTACGACCTTCGCCACGATAAACCGCAACCATGGCTGACAACGCCGAGGAGCCGCCGGCCCTCATCGGAGGGTACACGGTTGAGGAGATGCTTGCTCAAACCCCGATCGACCTGGCGTACCGTGGACACATCGATCCGGAACTGTGGTTTACGGCCCCCGCACAAGGTGCAACGGTGGAACACCTTGTCACCTATCTGGCAAGTACTTTGGCAAGCTACACGCAGCAAAACCTCTACGATGACGACCTTTTCGTCGCCTACCGCGAGGACTACGCTGCTTGGACGCAGGCGATGTTTGAGGCATTGCCGAATCCTTGCCGACGATGCCTGAAAGTCTTCCTTCGGACACGAGGCATCTACACAGGACGCAACAACCAACCTGTGGCACCACAGCTGGTTGCCCTGGCTCAGTCCGAAGAACGACTTGAATGGGCTGACAACGAACTTCGCAACGCCCCGCTGGCTCCAGAATCAAGCATGAACGAATATCGCACAAGAATTCAGGCACAGCAACCACAACCACAACCCCTGGCACAACTTCCACCACAGCAACCACAGTTACAACCTCCACCAGCATCACAGGCAGGCTCCGGGCTACGACAGTCGCCTGGAGGACAGTCACAGGGAGGACAGTCACGGGAAGGACAGTCACCGGGACAATTTCTGCCACCACCGAACCCAGCCTTACAACCACAAAACCCGAATCCAGTGATGCAATCCATTGAGAATCAGGATCCGCTGACACCACTCGAAAGATGGAGACGAAGTTCGTACTGGCGGCACACACCGTACCCGGCACAACCGTGGGCTGCACCAGAAATACAACGGCCAAATGAGAAGTATGACCCATACGAAACTCTTCCCCCACAGCATGTTC
Organism: Diaporthe sp. P3_1W; assembly: GCA_037177825.1. Taxonomy (NCBI): domain Eukaryota; kingdom Fungi; phylum Ascomycota; class Sordariomycetes; order Diaporthales; family Diaporthaceae; genus Diaporthe; species Diaporthe sp. P3_1W. Next base: position 4,932,042 of record JBAFXB010000004.1, on the reverse strand, counting down.
CCAATGAACGACTGGACTTGGCGAAGTCCGCACAGTTTGTCAAAACTTTTGACGACTCTCGCAAGTATACTGGGGACCCGTACGACTTGCTGGACGACAAGATGAAGATGTTTTTCAACATCTGCTATCATGCCGAAATCCAGCCGAGCCAATTCCATGCGGTGTTCCCCCGGATGCTCAAAGACCGCGCCGAGTCCTACTACCTTCATTTCGTGAACCGGACTGACACGTTCGCAACAGCATACCTCAAAATCAAAATGCACTTCGACACAGACCTCAACCACCAGCACTACTACACAGACTGGACAACGACGACGTTCGTAAAGACAAGAGCAGAAAACCCAGACAAGGACCTGCACGAGATCTTACGTCTGATGCTCGACAAACTCCAGCTGTGCCAGCGGGCACTGGGACCAGATTATGCCGGGGAGGACAATTTGAGAACAACGGTGATCAAGGCTTGCAGAGGAGTTCCGGAGCTGGAGATGGCTCTTTTCAAGCCAGCCCAGCTGTGCGAAGAGTTGTTTTCGGACCTGAGATCCGCGGTGGAAACGCAACTCAGCCGCGCATCCACGATGCACGTTGTGGACGAGGTCCCAGATCAATATTACGTCGACCGCCGGTACAACGGATCGAGGCCAGGGGGAGGACGACAGTCGCAAACTCGGGGGTTTCGAGGAAAACCAAGGTTTGGCCGGCCGAATCCAAACCGGCCAAGTTTTGGACAGCCAAGATCCTATGGCACTGGCCGTGGAGCTCGAGGTGACGACGCTCGCAGAGGAGGAGGACGCCCATGGAAGAAAAGATGTTACGTCTGCAAAAAGGAAGGATGCTGGTCAACCAAACATTCGGCCGAGGAACAGCGATCAGCAAAGAGAAGTTACTTGACACAATGTGAATACGAAGGTCGTGATGACGACTTCGCAACTTTTCTCAGCGAATTCGAAGGATGTGAAACGGACGACGAAGATGAATTCTACGAATGTGATGACGAACAAGACCAAGGTGACGAGGTTCGCGAAGGCGATACCGATGTGGAAACTGAAAAGAGGGTACATTTCGCTGATGTGAATTTCCTGGCCAATGAGGCATTCATGCACCAAATCACTGGGGACGACGTCTACAGAATGGAGACGACCGTCGCAGCCAGCCAATTCGTCCTGAGGAACAAATACGACCAAACTCATTTCCAAGGAATCCTACCGGACACGGGAGCCTCTTCAGTGTCAACGGCCGGACACGAACAATTCCTTGCGCTACAACGAGAAAACCCGAAGTACAAAATCGATACGACCGTCGCAGGCAAGGCCAAGGTCAAATTCGGCGATGGGACAACCATTGATTCACTGGGCACTGTGGAGGTTCACACCCCGGTGGGCCGTGTGGATTTCCACGTCGTCCAGGCACAAACCCCATTCCTACTTTGCCTCGCAGATATGGACAGACTCCAAGTGTACTACAACAACATCACGGATGAAATGGTTTCCTCCGACGGTGCGACCGTCGTACCAATACTCAGGAAATGGGGACATCCATGGTTCTTTCTGGACCAAACTGCAAATGCTGTGTATTTCCTCACGGAGACAGAGATGAGAAGACTACACCGCCGATTCGGACACCCATCGACAGATCGCCTGTGCCGGATGCTCGAGAAAGCTGGCAACCCAGACATCGACAGAAAAGCTATGGCAGAAATTGAAAAGATGTGTCACCATTGTCAATTGAATGGACCCGCGCCTAGACGTTTCAAATTCACTTTGTGCGACGATCGCGAATTCAACTACGAAATCTTGGTCGACGTGATGTATTTGAGCGGACGCCCGGTTCTCCACGTCGTGGATTGGGCCACCGCTTTCCAGGGGGCCAAATTTCTGAAATCTATGTCTGCGAAGACCGCATGGCAAGCACTGCGAATGCTATGGATCGACACATACCAAGGACCACCGGACATCATAAGACACGACGCAGGGACGAACTTCGCATCCTCAGAATTCCGGTCGGAAGCACGAATGATGGGCATCCAATGCAAACAGGTCCCTGTGGAGGCACATTGGTCCATTGGGAAAGTTGAGAAATACCATCAAGCCCTCAGACGAGCATATGAAATTCTGTACGCCGAACTGCACGACAGCACGGATGACGATGCCATTCTACAGATGGCTGTGAAAGCTGTCAACGATACTGCTGGACCAGACGGACTGGTCCCTACGCTCCTTGTTTTCGGAGCCTACCCGCGAGTGTCGCATGAATCACCACCATCACCATTGACCTGGAAACGGGCCGAGGCTGTTACGAAAACAATGAGAATGTTGCGAAAGACTATGGCCGAACGACAAGTGCGAGACGCATTGAACACCAAGGTCGGACCCATCTCAAACACAGAATACCCGCTGCAATGCGAGGTTCGCGTGTGGAGAGAAAAAGAGGGATGGAAGGGTCCATACAAAGTCATTGCCGTGGACGGTCATGATGTGACCCTGGACATGCCGAACGGAGCCGCAACATTCAGATCGACAGTTATCCGGCCATACTACAGGGACGAGAACGATGAGATGCGACCCTCGCAACCAGAAACCCCAGCCACAGAACCACAAGCACAACCAGTTGTACGACCATCGTCACCAGAGACAAAGGACTGCATTGTTGTCTCATATGTTTCGGAAAAGGAGAATGAAAACTACGACTTGGCAATCAAACTGAGGCAAGACGGCGTCATTACGACACCGGGCCTACCATTCGAGGAATCAGACAGAATCGAAATCGACGACCTCATTGCTAGAGGAGTTTTCCGAACCGAGAGGTGGTCGGCGAAACAGCACGGCGAACATCGTCTGTTCAAATCCCGCATGGTACGAGAAGTGAAAGGCAAAACCACGAAACCATACGAGAAATCCCGATTTGTTGTCCAAGGCTACAACGATGCCAAAAAGGAGTCCCTCCTCACACAGAGCCCGACAATTCAAAGGATGAGCCAGCGTGCGATCCTCGCACTCGCCCCCTCATTGATTCGAGACAGAGGCATGGTTCTTATGCTCAGAGACATCACTCAGGCATACCCCCAATCCAAATCAGAACTACGCAGGACGATCCTCGCAGAGCTGCCCAAGGAACTGAGGAACAAATACCCACCGAGCACAATCATCCGTGTCATCAGACCTCTTTACGGCATAGCGGAATCCGGCGTTCACTGGTTTGATACATACCAGAGACATCACCGGCAAAAGCTCAAAATGGACTGCTCGACATATGATCCTTGCTTGATGATTGCGAAGCCCGCACGACCCTTTGGAATGGTGGGTATGCAGACGGACGACACGTTGATTTTGGCCATGCCAGAGTTCCAAGACATGGAACAGGCCGAGATGAAGGCCGCGAAGCTGCGAGGAAAACCAAAGCAAGAACTGACACCCGATAACCCCATGGATTACAACGGAGCTCGCATGACCATGGACGCCACCGGCTCGATCACCACTCGCCAGAAAGGACAAGGCGACAAGCTTGCTCTCATTGATGCGACAGCCGCAGACGCCCCCCAACGATATCTTGAACAAAGAGCCCGTGGAGCATACATCGCCTCGATTTGCCAGCCAGAGGCTTCGTATGACCTTTCAGTGGCCGCACAGGTACAAAACCCCGAGGCAGGAGATCACAAGAACCTGAACAAACGACTGTCGTGGCAGATGGACAACGCCACGCGAGGAATCAAATATGTACCCCTGAATCTCGAAACAGTGAAGCTTTTCGTATTCGCAGACGGATCATTTGCGAACAACCGGGACTTGACATCGCAGCTCGGATATGTTGTTGTCCTTGCAAACGAAGCTCGCACGGAGACAAAGGGATTTACGATGACAGGAAACATCCTCCACTGGTCATCAACAAAGTGTAAACGTGTCACCCGGAGCGTGCTGGCGAGCGAGATCTACGGCATGGTGAACGGAGTGGACATCGGAATTTCCCTGGCTACGACAATCAGGATGGTCACCAGACGACTGTCGTTGCCGGACATACCTTTGATCATTTGTACGGACTCGTATAGCTTGTACGAGTGCCTTGTGAAGCTGGGAACAACAAAGGAGAAACGCCTTATGATCGATATCATGTCACTGCGAGAGTCGTATGAGATGAGGGAGATCGCCGAGGTGAGGTGGATAGACGGGAAAGACAATCCAGCCGACGCAATGACAAAATCGACTCCAAACACAGCGCTACAGAAACTCATTGACGACAACGAGCTTCGCATACGCGTCGATGGGTCGGTTGAGAGACCTGGTGTTGCCCCTTCCTGCTAAGGAAGGAGCAACTTGCCGCTGGCACCTTTTTCTTCCTACTTCGCCGCCAGCTGCAAAACCTCACACCTCCCAAACCCAACCTCCCGACACCAACTTGCAACCTTACACACTTCAACCCAGACCTTCCAGGGACATCACCACACCTGGAGACGACATCACCATCATCAATACTCTTGTCGTCTCTTGACGATCATCGTTCTGAAGCCAACCCCATCATTATCGTCGCCGTTTGCTGCCGTCGGCGCGCGGTGAAGTTGAAGCCAACTTTCGTCGACTTCGTTTGCGACTTGTCAACCACTTTCATACCTACCAATGACCTGACGACCATCGCACAGTTTTACCCCAAAAACATCCATTTTGCTTGCTGATTCTTCACTTTTCTTCATGATGGAGAATCTCGACGACGGCCTCCAAGAGCCGTTTGACACATTCATCGAAATGCCTCACGACAACGACGACAAGGCGCAGAAATCCCTGACGAACATCGCACCTGCTGACCATGCTGCGAACGCACCCCCTGCGAACGCCGCAAATGCTACCCTCAACACCGCCGACAGTGGAAGTACATCTACCGCAGTCCCTGAACAGAATCAGAACCACCCTGCGACCGTCGCTTCTCAAGCCTCACTCGCGAAAACTGCCAACCAACAGTACTTGGCGAAGAAAACCCACCTTGCGACCGTCGCAGCGCTTACCAAAACGGCCAACCAAGACTTCATGATGAAGGGCGCGGACATCGCAGGTTCATCCGACACGATCACCCAGAATTCGACGAGCATCGCAACCGCTCCGAAGACCGACAAGCATCAGGCGAAAAAGGATGAGATCCGCAAAATGCGATCATTTGTGACCGAACTCTACCAACAACTATTCAGAATTGAGAAACAAGGTGTGGACGAAACTCCCGAGGGCCTTACCAACGAACAGTTGAGGGCCGCCATCGAAAGCAACAATGAGAAATTGTTGAAACTCTGTGCGGAGCTCACGGACGCCGAAAACCAAGACGCCGCAATCCCCGACCACCCTGCGATCGTCGCAGCCAAGGAGATGTTCATGAAGATGGCAGCCATGCGCTCTGCGAAGGCCGTAATCTGTCAGGAGGAATGGCCCAATATGCAAGACATGCAACAGATAGCCGAGGGACTCGTTGAAGACCTCCAGACAATGAACCGAGAGAACTCAGACAGATCCCCTGAGGGGGGTACCAAACAACAGGTGATTGACGCCCTCGTCGGCCAAAACGAAGAGTTGGCTGCGAACATCGCAGCCATTGAGCAACACTGTGGCAACGGACCGACGAACGTCGCAAAGGATCAAACGGCTGAAGATGTCACCCCTACCGACATCGCAAAGGATCAAACTGCTGAAGATGTCACCCCTACCGACCAAGACCAAAGCATTGACGCCAAGAACGAACTTCGTCCGCTTGATACCAACGGCAACCCGCTCATCACCAATGATGAGGAGGACCAAAACCAGGCCATCGAGACCTTGACGAAGATCGCATCTGATACCACAACCAAGACCCCAACGGAGAAAGACTTTCACCTTGTCCGTGGCACGAGGAAGATGAAGTTCGCAACCAAAGACAACTCCCGAGGAATTGTTGACATTGACAATTTGAAGATCCTGGCTGTGGCCTGGGTCAAGACACTTTTCCTTGAAGACAAGACCAAGGAAGCCATCATTCAGATCATCGACAGCTTTCACTATTGGGACGAACAGATGTCGTCCCACACTATGGTCAGAAAATTGAAAAAGCATGTTGAGAGCATGGGAACTCTTGAAGCGAGAAGCAAGGGATACTGGGACGACCTGGACCACTGGGGCGATCACCTTCTGAGATGCAAGATCATTGCGATCTCCGCAATGAACGACCCTATGGGAATCTCAATCCCAAGCATCTTCTACACCTACCGAACCGGGAAGACTGAGATTACCAAGGACTGGATTGCCATGCTGACGCAAATCCAGAACCTCTTGCATTGGACCACCAACGAACGTGTGCGAACCCCGTACATGAAGGGACTCGTCATGAAATATGTTCCACCACCCAAAGAGCCCGAGACTCCAAAGAAGAAGTTGACTTGGGTACAGGTCAAACAGAACCAAAAGGAGAGTGCTGAGAGGCGACAGAGAGAGGTCGCAGCCCTGGCCGCGTCTCGTAAGGGTCAGCTTGATGCTGAAAAGAAGTGGGTGAAGGAGAACGAGCCGGATCGTTTCCGTAAACTGTTTCCCTGGGAAGCCGTGAACGATGACAAGAAGAAGGACGGAAACGAAGACGAGGATGACGACGTTCGCATCACCGAGGTTCGTGACAAGAACGGACGCAAGATGAAGGGTCCCGCACCAGCTTCCCCTGCGAGAAAGAAGGCGAGGACCACCGCTACCCCGAGAAAGTCCACTACGAACTCCGCAGCCAAGAAGACCCCGGCCAAGGGTCGGCGTACACGACGGGCAAACAAGCGTCAGGAGGAAGATGATGATGCCGATGAGATAATGGAGGCGGATGATGATGAGGATTTCGTCTGATGTGACGAACGTCGCAACGATGGAGAATCGGAGTTGACGAACGTCGCATGATGGGAATTGGAGTTGCAGAGATTTTGATAGGCCTTGGAGCCTTTTGCGATGGTTTATTCTTTTGGGCCACAATGGCATGGATTACGATCATTTTGGACGGCGAAGATCGCACACACTCGTCACAAGAAGAAAAACTGCGAGTGTTGGCAAGTGCGACCTTCGCACCATAAGGGCTACTTTAGTTATCCCCTACGGGGGCACGTAGTCGCTTAGAACTTCAACAGAACACACACACCAATACACAATTGCTTACCCCTACCATCGTACGTACGAGAGACCTACCAACAGTAGACATCTGAATTGATGCATCGGTCACAATATTCTTTGTCCCCTTTGCACTAAAGTAAATTAGCTCTCACAATCCTTTGCCAGGTCACAGGAGAAGTGGGCCTACCGATTTGTTCTGAATTGCGCATCGGGCACAACTTCCACCTCGTTCATTAGGTCTCCCTCTTCGAAGATTGGCAGTCTCGGTGACTGGGGCTGACGGGCTGGTGTGGGCCAAGCCTTGACCAATATGTGAAGATTCCGGTATTCGACCCGCCTGGCGTAACTGCTTTTTTACCCTATTGGCATGCCAAGCGCCTTGAGCTGCTGTAGCCTGCCTAACAGGGACATCCCAAACCGCAGACTCTCCCTGGCGAGACGATCGGTTCTGGGACAGAGTAGCAACAATGACGTCATTTGTCTGACCATTCCAAGTATCTGTATTTGCACGCTGGCCACATTTCAGAACATCAATTAAGGATGCCTGGCTCTCGTCTGAGAGCTTATCGCCTGAGTGTAGGTTGGCCGCAAGAGGAAGGTAGCTTGGGTTGGCGGCCTGAAAGTATTTTGAGCAAGAGCACCGTAGTTAATGCAAACAGACAAAACCGGGCGCTTACCTCCGATGAGCTTTTATGGGGTACTGGCAGCCTCCCAATACCTGTGACCTTATCCTGCGCAAGTGCCTGGATTATTTTCCAGGCTTGGATTCGGTCAAGGGAAGAATTACCTGACTCAGCGATAAATGACGCGACAGCACCTTCGACGGCATTGGTCAGCCTCATTCCGGATAGCAGCGGGTTTGGAGGGGATTCTGCCACGACGGGAGCCGTAGTCCCGTGATGTGGATTCACTCCAGTGTCAACATTGAGGTTGTGAGACAGTCGACCCTCGGTTGCATCCTGGTGAGGGATCATTTTCTACACCTGGAGCAAAATAAGATGGTTGCGTTGAAGTTCTATTCCAGATGCGCTGACGTGGGGGGGGGGGGGACCAGCATTATTAACGGGAAACGGAGATTCGTGCAGACTAAATCGAAGGGTACACAGATACATAGCACCCCCCCCCCCCAATGCTCCAAATAGCAATTTACACACCTAACACCTACGCCCAATTCGCACACCTAACACTGATTTACACACTTGTATCAAGTTAGGTAAAGTGAGTATACAAATTACCTCTAGGTATGCGAAGTGAGAGTATAAATTAAACTTGTGAGTTAGGCCGAGGTGTGGAGTGTGCAAATTAGTACAAGTGTCCGAATCGGCCCTGGGTATATGAATTGCTGTTTGGTGCACTAGTGGTGCTACATATCTGTGCACCCTCCGATTTAGTCTGTACGAATTTCCGTTTTCATTGATGAAGCACTTCGTGACTCTTCTGGGCTGCGAGCCTGCGAGGTGATCAGCCTGTGCAGGGTGACAAGCGAGCCTATTTGTCTGAGGTCTACAGCCCCAAAAGAATGCTCTTCTTCTGCCATGTCAGCACGTGGCTTGCATCAAGGTTGCACAAAATGGTACACTGTGCCTATGAACAGTGATAACAGCATCACTAATTTAGACGTGAGCAATGTTAGAAAGGACTGTCTCGAGAATTCAACACAGCTTCTGAACCCCGTCTTCCACTGATATGGCCAGATGCTTGGCCCGTCATTCAGTGGGAACCGGCAATGCGCGTTTTGAGTATCATGATGCCATGGAGCATTGGCACAGGCGAGCCCAACACCAAGGAGCATTCTCTGCCTAATATACTCATGCTGTGTGACCTTTAAATGAGGGGCCAGATATTCTTCAATCCAATAAAAGATGAAGGCGGAAACATGAACACACCACATTTCTTGACCGGCTGGAATCTTGGCCAATTGATTCTGGGTCATTTATCTCGTGCACTTGCACGTGTGCGGGGTTGCCTCGCTGATAATCGAGCCCAATGAGGCTCTTGAGAGGAACAAGAACAGTATTTAATACGAGAAAAAAACATGCGGAGGGGTGGACAATCTGACGGCTTGATCGCAAGAAAGCCTGTTGCCACAATTTTGTTGCAAACTGTCCAAGATTGCCTACTCACACATCCTTTTCCGGCCTCAGGACAATTGAGGTCAAGCAAATATTTCTCAAATGCATGATATTGAAGTATTCAACAGCCTGAGAACTCTCAGTCAATCCAATGAAGTTCTTCAGCAACGTCTGGCTGCGTTGGGTGAGAGGAGAGATCTCCACGAATTGAAGTGAGAATACCTCTTGCGATGATTGTTAATCCTCGCATAAAGACTGATTATTTTCATGTAGGGATATATTCGAACACTACGATATCACCTCGAAGGTTGGGCTCAGCCTTCTGCACAAGCACTTCGTCATTAAAGACGGCGAGATGGTCGTTGAATTTGGTCATGTCTCCACACCCTGGCTCGTACCATCAAGCGGCAGAGTTGCTGGGGGCCATGTTGTTCCAAGGTCCTGGCGTTTTCTGAATCGAGTATTGACGCCTTATGAATACGGATTCAACCATCCAGCTCAGTCACAGTATGAAGAACATGCTTTACCATCGGGCTTCGTTCAGGAAGTCGCCAAATTTCTATCGGAAACACACTTGGATGATGTTCTCGGTATCTGTGCCATTGGTTCTGCTGAGATAGAGGGAAGGATTGAGTTAAATAATGGGCGAGTGAACTTCACCATCCCGCCGACTAGTCCGGAGCAAATGGATGTGCGCGTGGTACCTGACCATGCGCCATCAGTCTGGTCCTTCGACTGCAAGACAGGACTCAAGGACACCACGATGACCTTGGCTCGAGTCTGCTGGGTCTGTCCAAAGCATTGATCAAGCGTGAATACACAGTTCATGGAACAGATATAACCTTGTGCTTCCTATCCGTGAAGGGTTGGCCAGGAGGAATTCAAGCAGATTGCAACTACTTATGATGATAATTCCTTCTGAATCACTCCATCACATGTGAAGACCAGTCAAAAGCTTCTAATTAATCGGGTCCAATTATATATATCATGACGGTGAAATTCATATTCTGTCAATCGTATCTGTCAGCAAGCATTGTCCCTTCTCTTGATGGGGATGAGTCTTACCGGATTCATATGTTCACCGGCGACATTGGGCCTGGAAGAAGATGAGGACCACAACAACAAACAGGTAAGATACCTGCAATTCTTATCAGCTCACTATTTGTTCAACAAGAAGATAAGATGCTTGGACTCACTGCCGATACCACAAAAGGTAGGCTGATCTCGATTGTTTCTTGAGAGATGCTAGCAGAGTACAGCGCACCCATCACGGGCATTCCAACCACGTTTCCGATCGTCGAAGTTGCAGCTATAGATGCAAAAAGCCGACCTGAGAAAGCTCGGTCCACCGTCGTGGCAAGAAAAGCTCGCAGAGTGACCGTGGTACCAGACCCGAGGGTGGCAATGGCGAAGCCTACGACAAAGACCCACACCCGCGGAGCGAAGGCCATCAATGTTGATCCGAGGCAAGCGATTAATAGGCTCGCAGTTGAAAGCAGTAGGCTGCTATCATCTTGACCTAATTTGACACGCCGGGCTAGGAAATTACTGGCCATCGGCAGGAGAATGAACAGAAGAAGCGAAGAGACGACAGCTCTGAGAGTGAACAACAAGCCCGCCTAGATATTTGTTAATAAGCTTTTTCACTATAATCTGGCCGAACACACTCAGAATATCGGAAACAGGACCTACGCTGGCCATAGTTTCATCAAAACGCCATGAGACCCAAGGAATGAGGAAGTTATTTGAATCCCTTGCTGAGGATATTAGGAAAAAGGAGCCAAAACCGATGGTATATAGAACCATCCTAGTACCGAAATTACCACTGGCGTGGGTGTCGTTAGCCTCTGGACTGGACTCAGCCGGTAAGGCATCGTCATCTCTAATCAGCGGTCGCCTCTCAGCTTCATCTGACGGCGCCCCGGCGCTTCTTAGTGGAGTATTTCCAGTTTCTAGTACTTTATCGTCATTTTTGATCAGTCCTACTGGAACAAACATCAGAGAGAAAGCAGTGGTTGCGAGAAGGAACGGTATCCAGATCCGGGTTTCCATTGTGAACGATCCGAGGGCTGGTCCAACGAGATCGGCAATACCAGACACGGCTTCCATTATGGAGAAAGCTGTGGTTCTAAGCACGAAAAATGAGCACTTTACTCTTGAATTGAATCCTTGTATATATCGCAGGACTGGGAAAATGGCCGTTGCCCTACCTCTGCTCTTTGAGTGTGCGCCGGTTGATGGCGGCAAAGACCAAGGCACCCGAAGCCCATGGACCACCACCGATAAGAACGAACATCGGTGCCAAGTAGAAACACCAAGTCGGAAGCTGCATATTCATGCCTAATATGGCCGGCGAAAATTAGCCGACTAGTCCATTATTGTTCCGTAGAGATGATAGTGCGTACCGACGAGAGCCACACAGCCCCAGTAGAGCACTGTGCTAATAACGTTCAACGACATTGCTTTCTTGATATGCTTATCAGCAATCACACCCATCGGAATCTGCATCACGGTAGCTAGGCGAGGCATCAGTCTCTGTTACATGGTGCGGCAGTTCCCGAACGAGCCTACCAGCCAGCACTGAACACGTTGACACCACAGTGAGCATAAAAGCAAGCTTGATCTGAACTTCCTTGTTCTTGCAGTCCAATTCCACAGTTGGGCTAGACAGGCTGATTCGGTAGTAGTCTTGGCAAATGGCCATCTCCATGAGCCGTGGCGATGCGGCACCCAGCAGAGCACAGCCAAACTCGACGAGGAACATGAAAGATGTGTACAGCCAGAATTCCCGAGGAAAGGCAGGCATCTTTAGAATGTGCCGTAGTGGAAGCCTGTTGATGAAAGACATGATCACTAGCAAGTCATATAGGATAGATTACTGTGTCTGATTTTGTAAGACGTTGTTTGTGCCGGCGGTATTCGTCCGTTGTGCTTGCGTATATGGAGTTTTGTTGCGATGCTAAAGGTGAGACCCACAAGCTGAACAAGGGAAAGAGAGAGGAATCGAGTTAAATAGAGCACCAGGGTAAAATTCGTTGCCTGGATGCCTGATAATTTCGGGGTTACACAACATATTCAGGCTGCTGATCTAGTCTCCATTGGTTGTACAGCATTCAAGATGACGTGGGTGGTTCAGAACTACCTGCCTTGATTTTACGGTGTCTTTTTTGTTCACTATATTGGGACAAGGAGTATTGTCAGCACACGAGTTTTCAAGGACATGAGAGACCTGCGAGAAATCTCGTCGCGCTTTTCACCTATGGCGCACTCTTGACACAAAAGGGCGGTCCTCAGCTTTCAATGTCAATGCTAAGACACAAGTGCATCAAATGCAGTAAAGTGGCTGCTAACAGCCTGACGAAGGATTGTGGCTTCCACAGATGTCAGCCAGCCGCCGCTGAATAAGTCACCACTAGTTGAATCATCTGGTTGAAGTAACTTTTACGGCTGACGTAGACGACTGGTAGGGACTATCAGCATCATACTTGTATATAGGTAGGTATCTACTCATACTGGCGCCTACTTTTACTGTGCTTTTCATATGTCTAGAGTCTTGAGTGCCTTACCAAGACATTTAAGTGGTCTCGTTTTTATTCTATATACATGGTCTCGTTTTTAATCTATATATATATTGTGACGGACTAGGGCTTATATACTGCTAGAAGCAATTAATTAGTAGAATTAATTGTTATAAGTCTTTTAGCTGAGTGGTTTACTTTGCTAGCAGTAAGTCTGCTATCTTAATAATTAATTCTATAAGTAGGGGTTTGAGCCCCCCTGCTTAGAAAATTCTAAATAGAGTGCTTAGTAAGAAAGACTTCTGAGATAGCCTTATTAAGAAGGAGGGTTGAGTATATTTAGTAAATTGTAAGAAAATAATTAGAAGCCCTATCCTATTTAAATTTTTAGGCTTCTTATAAGCTTATTAAACCCCTTAAAGTACTTAAAGCTTTAAAAGGCCTTAAAAGGAGTTATAATAAACTAAGACTTATATATTATTAAAAGTAATTAATTAATAAAATTAATTATTATAAATGTTTTAATTAAGTAATTTATTTTATTAATAATAATATAATAAATATTATAAGGTATAATTATATTAATATATAAATAGCTAAATAAAGTATTATAAAAAGGTTAGCTATTATTAAAATAAGGTATAATAGGCATTTTATGCCTTATTTATAGGCTTAAGGATTTGCTTATACTAAGGGTTTAAGGGGCGCTAAAAAAAGCCCTTTAAATAAGAGGGAAAATATCTCTTTAAAAGCAATCTATTTAAAAAAAGGTATAAAAAAAGGTTAATTCTTTTTAAATAAAAGAAAGAAAAGGGGCTATAAATTTATATATATCTATTTATTACTAACTATAAGGTATATATTATTATATACTTCCCTTAATATTATTTACTTTTTAAAAAAAAGATATACTTTTTTAAATTTATTAAAAATAATTAATTAATTTAAAAAAAATAATAAAAATAAAATAATATAAATATATATTATTTTATAAAGAGTGGGAAGTTATTATTATAAAATAAATATATTAGGCTATAATTAATTATATAGTTATTTAAAAAATAAAACTTTTAATTTAATTAAATACTTTTAATTAATTATTAATATTACCTTTATTATTATAGCCTTTTTTTTTAATTTTCCTTTTTTATTTTATACTTTTATTTATTAAAGTTATTATTAATATTTATTTATAAATTTAATTTATATTTTTTATATTAAAAGTATTTAAGGTTTAACTAAGTAGAGGGAAATATAATAGGAGGATTTATTTTATTATAAAATAAATATTATTTATTAAGGTTAAATTATTACTAAAGCTTTAATTATTATTATTAAATATATTATTATTTTTATATAACTATTTACTCCTTTTTTAACTTTTTAACTACTTACTTTATAATTTACTATACTTTATTTTCTTTATTATTATTATTATTAAAACTAAGTAATATTAAGTTTTTTTTATTATTATATTAATTTTATATAAAAAGTAATGATATATTTTTAAGTTTATTATAATAAGATTTAATTTATATAAAGGAATTTACTTAATTAAATATATAATTAAATAAATTAAAAGATTATAACTTAAAGGGCTTTTTATAATAATAATTACTTAAATTAATTATATTATTATTAATATAATAAAAATTAATTATTATAAGTTATAAAAAGTTTAATAATAATATAATTAGCTACTTTAAAGCTTTATAAAGCTTTTTAAATATTTATAATAAATTTATTAAAATACCTTTTTATAATATAATATTAATAGCCTTAATAGATATATAGCTTTTTATATAAATATAAAGGGCTAATATTAAAAAGCTATAAATTCTATAGCTACTTATATTTTTAAATAGCTATTCTTATAATATTTAAATAAAATTAAAGCTATAAAAAATATATATAATATTAATTTTATATTTATATTTAAATAATAAATTTATATTTCTTTATATATATTTATTATAATTATTAGAAATTATAAGCTATTTAGGTTAATATAATTAAATTTAATTACTACTTATTTTAATTTTAAAAATAATAATTATTATATCCTTTATTATCTTTTTTTAAATAATTTTTATATTAATAAGTTTATTAAAGAGAAATAAGCTATTAAGTTAATTAATATAATTAAATTAATTATTTAGCTAAATAACTTTATTTAATTTAAAAAAATATATTTAAAGGTTATTAATTATATATAAAGCTCCCTTTATATTAATAAATATTTATAAGTATATATAAAGGGAAATAATATTATCTTTTAATAATATTAAGTAACTAGAATTAACTAAAAGTATTTAAATAAATATATTAAAATACTTTATATTTTTTATATATATTTTATTATAATTATTATTATAAAAATTAATTAAAAAAATATATTAATATTTTTAATTATATTATATAAAATAATAATAATTTTAATTTATATTATATATAAAAAAAATAATAAGTTACTTTTTATTTAAATATAAAATTATTTAAATAATATTATAGCTATTTTTAATATTAATTTTTAATACCTTAATTAATTATTAAATAATTTCCATTATATGTATTATAATTTATATAAAATAATTTATTTTTATTAAGATATAAATAATATATAATATTTTTTTCTTTTAAAGATATTTTTTAAGTTTATAAATAAATAGTAAGTATTTATAAGAATTACTTTAATATATATTATTTTTATAGCTTAATTAAAATTTAAAGCTTAAGAAATATTTTATAAAAATATTAAATATAATATTATTTAATAAAATTAATATATTAAAAAAAAGTAATTATAATTTAATTACTTTATAAATATAAAAGGAGTTAATTAATTAAGATTAAAGGGCTTATATAATTCTTAATTAATTTAAATTATTATACTATAAATACTTAAAAATATAATATATTATGCTTTTTAAGGATTTAATTATTTTAAATAACTACTTTTTATTATAATAAAAATAATTAAATAAATATAAAATTAAAGATATAAAATAAGGTAAAATTAAATAATAAAAAAAAGAAATAAAAATATAAAAAATTTATACCTTTAAGGATTATTATATAAATAATTAAATAAAGGTTTATTAAAAAATATAAATAATAAAAAAAAAAATTATTAAATATAATTAATAATATAAATTAAATAAATATAAGTTAATAATAAATAAAAAAAGTTTTATATAAAGTTTTTTATTAATTAATAAAATAAATTTAAAAAGAAAAGAATTTAATTAAATTAAAAAAGATATTACTTTTATATTTTTAAAATTAAAAATAAATTTAATAAAAAGTTATTTTAATAATTAAAAAAATAAATAATAAATAATACTTATAAATTAAACCTCTTTTATTTTTTATTATAAAAAAAAATAATTATATTATTTATAAGTTTTTTTAATTAAATAAAAAAAAAAGATTTATTATTAAATAAATATTAATTAAGAAGTTATTATTTTTAAAAATATATTAATATATATATATAAGGAAGTTTATAAGGTTATTAAAAGAAAAATTAATTAAATACTTTTATAATTAAATAAATATTATAAGAAAAATTATTATTTAGCTTTTTATTAAATAATAATTAAGGGTTAATAAGTTATTTTAAATCTTATATACCTTTTTTTTTATAAGATTTAATTATTACTTTTAACTTCTTTCCTTTTTTTCTTTCTTTCTTCTCTTTTTTTTCCTTTATTAACTCTTTAACCTTAAATTAATTAATTAAAATATTCTTTATTATATTTATTAAGTTATTAAAATATTATTATATTAATATATTTTAATTTAATTTTAATAAAATTATCTTTTAAGAATTTTTTAATAAGCTTTTTATTTTAATTAAACTTTTTAGCTATATTTTTTTTTATTAATTTAATTATATCCCTCTTAATATTATTTTATTCTCTTTTCTTTAATATTTTATAATTAAGTTAATTAAAGTTTATATTATTAAAGATTTTTATATTTTATATTTTATTTAACTTTTAATAATTATTAAAAATTCTTTTATTTTTTAAATAATGCTTTTATTTTTATTTTAAAGCTTATATTTATATTTATATTTTATAAGCCTTGTTATATTCTTATATATAATGTTAATAATTAACCTTTTAATAATTATTTTTAATATATAGCTTTTTATTTTATATAATATATAATACTCTTAATTATATTCTTTAAATATTAAAACACCACTCTTTATAATTATTATAATAAATAATATATTAATATTTATATTATTAATATTTTAATTAATAATTTAAGCCTTATTTATATTAATTACTCTTTTTATTATTATATCTTATATTTCTTAATTAATAATAATAAATATATAAATTATATTTATTATATTTATATTAATTATAAATATAATATTAATAATTCTATATTTAATAAATATAAGTATATTTTATTTTATATTATTAAAGTAAATTTAAGGAAATAATATATAAATTAAAAAATATAATTATTAATTATTTAATTAAGTTAATAAGTTTTTAAAAAAGCCTTTAAATTATTTTAAAAATATTATAATTTTTTAAAAATTTATAAATTAAAGGGCTTTTTAAAAAATTAATTAAAAATTTTTTAAAAAAAAGTATAATATTAATAATAATATAAAGATATTTTAAGTTAATTAAATATAATTAAAAGGATTAAAGTAAATAAATAATTAAAAAGGTAATAAAATATTATATAAAGAAATAATAAATATAAAGAAAAAAAAAAGATTAAAAATAAGGCTAAATTTAAAATTTAAATAAAATTTATATTAAATTATTATAATTAAGTTATTAAATATATAAATTAAAATAAAGGCTTTTTTTTATTAAATTAAAAAATTAAAGTTATAAAGTTAATAATTATTTTTATTAAAGTTAAAATTTTATTAAAATCTTAATATATTAGCCTTATTTTTTAACCTTTTATTATTTAACTTTTTCTTTTTATTAAGCCTTAATTTAAAAATATATAAATATTAAAATTATATTTATAAAATTAAGGCTTAATATTATTTATTAATTTTATATTTAATTATTATACTTAAATATATTATTTTAAGTATTAAAGTATTTAAAGTTTTATTATTAATTTATCTTAAAGCTTATATATTAAAGTTTCTTAATAAATAATAAATTAAATATTTATATTATATTATTTTCTTATAATATTAATATTATAAGTTTTTAAATATTTAAGCCTTTATTTTTTAAAAATAATTTTAAATTTCTAATAATAAATATTTCTTAAAAGATTATATTATTTAAAATTTATAATTAATATATATTTTTATTAAAAGCTTTATAAATAATAAAAGGTTTTTTTTAATAATATTATATTTTAATTAAAATTAAATAATGTATTTTATATATATAATTATAAATAAAAATAATATTATTAAATTATAAATTTCTTTATTAAATATAGCTTATATTCTTAATTTTTTAAGTTTATTTTTTTTTAAATAAAATTATAGCTTTAATTACTTATTTAATATATTTAGCTTTAAAATTAATTATATTAAAATAAAATTAAAAAGCTTTTTATAATATATAATTTAAGTTTTATAATAATACCCTTTAAATTAAAATTTCTATTTTAATTAAAATTATTAGCTTTTATTTATAAATTAAATAAAAAGATATATAATTATAAGATTATTAAATTATTATTTTATTAATAAAGAGAATAAATTTAAAATATTTAACTTAATTAATCCTTTAATTTAAAAATTTAGCTAGGGATTATATAATTAAGAAATAGCTAGCCTTTATTAGGCTTTAAGCTTTTAAATTATAAGGAAAAACCTAAATATATTAAATTTCTAAGGATTTTAAATATTAAATAAAGTTTACTTTATTTTCTAAGCCTTTATTTATAAATATCTTAAATAAATAATTATATTATAAAAGGATATCTTTTATAAAAAATTTTTTAAAATTCCTTATATTTATAACCCTTAATAATTTAATAATAATAAATCTTATTAAATTATATATTATTTTTATTAAATAGTTATATTTATAATATAGCTATATATATTAAATATTAATTCTAATTATTTTAAAAAGTAAATTTAAATAAATTAATATAATTCTTTAATTATAAATTTTTAAATTATATTATATATATATATTAAATATTATATAATAGCCTATTTAATTTTATAATAAAAGCTATATTAATAATATCTTAACTTTATTTATATTATTATTATATTATATTCTTTATAACTAAATTTAATATAATATTTTTAAAATATTTATTATTTTAAATTAAAATTATTAATAATTCTATATTTAAATAAGTATTATTCTTTTTTATATTATAAAAGGCTATTAATAACTTAATAATAAAAAGCCTTAGATTTAAATTATTATATTTAAATAAAGTTAAGGTAATATAGAATTATATTATATAATAAATAATTTATATATTAATTTAAGAAATATAATTATTTAAATTTTAAGTTAAATAAAGGGTTTTTAAGCTAATTAAATATTATTATATTAATTTAAATATTATATTAATTATTTAAGTTTCTATTAAAATTCTTATTATAAATTTTTAAGGCTAATAATTATAATAATATATTTATAATAAGACTTTTTAATTTAAATATATAATATATTTAAAAGTTAAATAGCTTAATTACTTTAATTTAATAAATAATTAAGGCATTAAATATATTAAATATTTCCTTATTAATTTAATTAATTAATATTTAAGTATTTATTTTTAATATAAATTAATAATTAAATAAATAATTTTTTATTTTTTTTATAATTATAAGGATAGCTTAATATTCCCTCTTAATAATATTATATTTATTTTTTATAATTATTTAAGTATTATTATTAAATCTAGTTAATTTTTAATATTTAAATATCTTTTATATAAATATTACTCCTTAGCTAATAAAATTTATATTAATTATAAGAATAATTTCTTTAATTATAAAGCTATAATTAATTTTAATAAAGATTAATTTTATTAATAAGAATTTAATTAACTTCTTTATAATACTTTATTTATATTTAATTTATTAAAAAATAGCTTCTTTTTTTTAAAGATTATAAAATAGCTAAATAATAATTATAAATTTAAATATTTAATAATTATAATAATTAATTATTTTTAAAAAGGATTTTATATTCTTTAAATTTAAATAATAAATTTATTCTTAAATTTTATTAATCTTATTATTTTAAGGAAATTAATTATTAATTTTATAAATATAATTAATAATATTAATATATTTTTAATATTATTTAAATTTAATTATTAATATTATAGCCTTAATAAGCTTTATATTTAAAAGGATTTAATTAAGCTTCTTAATATATTTAATTATAAATTTTCCTAATTTTAAATAAATTTAATACTTTTAAGTTATTATAAATAATTATAAGGCTTTTTATTATAATATTATTAAGAAAGGCTTAATAGATATATAATATAAAATTAAATAATAATTATATTATAATATATATAAATTATATAATTAAATTTATTATTTTTATAAATAAGATATTTAATTAATATAAGCTAATAAATATTATAAAAATTATTATATTATAATTTTTTTCTTATAATTTAATTTAATTATATTTTAAAAAAAAATTAAATAAAAATAATATTTTATATATAATAAACTTTTTTAAAAATTAATTAATTAAAAATAAAATAAATATATTTTTAATTATAAACTTATTATATTTTTATATATTATTAATAAGTTAAAAGCTATTATTTTTTATTATTATTAAAAATTATTTATTATAATATAATAAATTTAATTCTTTTAAAACTTTTTTATTAATTTATTTCTTAAATATTTAAATTATTTTATTTTATAATATATATAGAATTAAAATACTTCTTAATTAATAAGGCTTATATAATATAATTTATATCTTTTAAAATAATATAATTTTTAAAATAATAATACTTAAATAGCTTTATTTTTATATAAATATTATTTTATAATTTATAAATAAATATTAAAATATATTCTTTTTTTAATTTAAAAAGCTTTTATAATTATTATTAAATATAATTTATTATTTATTCTTAATAAATTATAATTTAAAAGATATTATTAAAAACTTAAGTTTTATTTATTTATTATATTTATTAAATAATATTTATTTTTAAATAATTTTAATTTCTTATAATTATAATATTTTTTAATTAATTATTTCTTTAAATATTATATTATTAAGATTTAAATTATTAATTAATTTAACTTTCCTTTTAATAAATTTATATATAATATTAATTAATTAAATAACTTTTTAAATTTTATAATTAAGTAATCTTTCTTAAACTCTCTTTACTTATTTATATATTAATTAATAATAATTATATTTATATTTATTTTTATTATTATTAAACTCTTAATTATATAATTTTATTAATTTTCTTTTTATAATTTAAAATAATAAGAAAATAAATAAAAAGAGTTTAAAATTAATAATTAATAAAATAAAAATATTTTTTAACTTTAACTTATTTAATACTTATTTAAAAATATATTTTTTATTAATTATTAACTATTCCTTTTTAGTATTAGCCTTTATTTTTTTAGCTAATTAAATTTTTAAAATAAGTAATTAAAGCTAACTTTAATTATAAATCTTACTTTTTTAAATTTAAAGCTTATTTAAATAAATTAATTAAGAATATATATAAAAAATATCTTAATTTAATTAAAAAATAATATATTTAAAAAGATTTTATAATTAATATCCTTTTAATTAATAATAAAAAATATAATTTTATTTTAATATTTTATAATATATATATTAATTTTTATTATATTTATTATATTAATCTTAATATTATTATATATATTAAGAAAAAATTAAAATATTTATATAAGGAAGAAAAAACTTATTATAAATAAAAATATTAATAATATTTATTATAATATTTATATTAATAAGTATTAAAAAGAATTAATTTTTTATTTTTTTAAAATAAATTAATAAGAGGTTTATATTAGCTATATATTTATTTAATATTTAATTAATTATAAAATTTAACTTTATTATTATTATTATTTTTAAATTAAGTTACTTAATTATATTTATCTTAAAGATATAATATAAATAGAAATTAAATTTATCTTTTTTTTAAAATAGTTTTTATATTTTAAAGAAATTTAATATTATTTAAATATTTATTATATTAATAAGGATTATATTTTAATTTAAAGAAAAAGTAATTAAAGATATATTTTAATTTAAATAATAATTATTAATTATAATGTTTTTATTTATTTAAATAATTTTATTTATATTATTTTATAATATATAAATATAATTTATAAAATAATTACTTAGCTTAAATTTTATAATAATAATTTTATCTTATATAAATTCTTTAAATATATTAAAAAACTTTATAATTAATAATTTAAAAATAATAATAAGGTTTAAAAGGTTTATTTTTTATTTTATTTTATAAGGATTAAAAAATTAGGGTTATTTAATAAAAGAAATAGGTTTTAAAGTTTATATTATTATATTTATATTATTAAGTTCCTTTATATATATATATTTTAAATTAAGTTATTTAAATATATTATTAATATTTTTATAAAATTTATTTATTAATATTATTATTTAATTATATTACTTTATTTTATATTTATTAATTTTAATTTAATTAATTATATTTAACTTTAAAGAAATTAATATTATTTTATCTTTTAAATAAAAATAGCTTATTAAAAAATTAAGTTATTTTCTTTTAATTTTAAAAATAAATATATTAAAAATAAATACTAAAAAGGAATATATAAGATTAATCTTTTTAATATAATTAAATAAAACTTTATTAATTATTATAAAAAGATTATTTTTAAAATTATTATTTTTTTTAAAAAGAGTTATATATCTTAATAATTAATTATAATTTATATTTATATTATAATAATATATAAATATTTAATAAATATAATAAATAATACCTTTTATATTTTTATAATAATTAATTATTATAACCTTAAGGAATATTTTAATTTTCTTTATAATATTATTTTTTAAATTAAAGAAGAATTTTATCTTTATAAGATCTTTATAATATAAAATATTATTTTATAAAAATATTTTTAATATTAAATATTTATAAATATTATAATTAATTTAATAATAATTATAATAAATAATTAGTATTTTATTTTTCTTTTATATTTTATTAATTTTATTAATTTTTACTTATTTATTATTAATATTTATTTCTTTAATAATTACTTTATTATTAAAAATACTTTTTTTAAATTAAATAAATATTTTATTAATATTTTTACTTAAAATAATAATATTATTAATAATTAATTAAATAAATTACTTTATTTTAATTATTTTATTATTAAATTAATTTAAATATTATTTATAAAGATTATATATTTATTATTTAAATTTAAAATAAGCTTTATTATTCTTTATATTATTTAAATATTAATTTCTTAATTTTTATATTAATTTTTTAAATTTATCTTTCTTAAATTTAAAATTATTATTATTATTTATTTTTTTATTAAGCTTTTTATTAGGAATTATTAATCTCTCTTTAATTATAAATAATTATATATTTTAATTTAATTATAAAATTAATTTTTAATTAATAAAAAGGAGTTAGAATTAATAAGCTTTATTATTATAAATCTTATTATAATTAAATAAAGTATTTTAATTATTATCTTTAAGTTTTTATAATATTATATAATATATAAATAATATAATATATTTATAGCTATTTAATTTTTATATGAATTTTAAATTATTATTAAATTTATAATTAATAGCTTTTTAATCTTATTTATTCTTTTTTTATATATTTTTATAAATTTATAAGAGAATATTTATTAATTATAGCTATTTTTTCTTATAAATTAAGCTTTATTAAATCTTATAATTTTAAATAAATTATTATATAATTAAGGTTAAAAGCTTATTTTAAAAATTAATAATTAATTCCTTTTTTTTATATTAAAGTTTTTATAAAATTTTATTATAGTTATAAATTATATTTTATATTAAATAAATATTTTTAATAAATTTATTTTATAATAACTTCTTAAGCTATTAATTAATTATATATTATTAATTTATATTAAAATTATAAAAGGCTTATAAAAGCTTAGCTTATTAAATATTTTATATTTTAATATTAAATATATATAAATTAATTTATTATAATAACTTTATATTAATAATAAGCTTTTTTAAAGTAAATAAGATAATATTATTTAAAATATTAAGGAATATTTATATTTTTTTAAAATAAATAAAATAATTAATAATATAAAAATTAATAAAAAGATTAAATCTTATATTAATAAAGTTAGTTTTTATTAATAATAGCCCTTTAGATTTAAAGTTATTTTAATTAATTAATTTTAAATTTAAATATATAAGTTTATTATTATTAAAATTATTTTTATTTAAAATTAATTTTATTAATTAGTTGCTTAAATTATTATTATTATTAATAATTAATACCTTTAATATATTAATAAGTTATATTTATTTAATTTTTAATTATTTTAAAAAAAAAGCTATATTATTATAAATTAAGAGAAATTATTAATTTATTATTTAATTAAAAATTTTTTATTTTATTTAATTATTTTTATAATAATTTAAATAATTATTAAAGTTAAAAAATATTAAGTTAATTAAATTAAATCTTTTAAGTATTATTTTAATTAATTTATAATAATTATTATTTATTTATTTTTTTTATTAAATAAAAAAAAAAAAATATCT
Source organism: Diaporthe sp. P3_1W (assembly GCA_037177825.1). Taxonomy (NCBI): domain Eukaryota; kingdom Fungi; phylum Ascomycota; class Sordariomycetes; order Diaporthales; family Diaporthaceae; genus Diaporthe; species Diaporthe sp. P3_1W. The sequence goes on along the minus strand of JBAFXB010000004.1, from coordinate 4,907,575 downwards.
TTTAAGAGTTAATTAATATTTAGCTTTTAAATATAATTATTTATATTTAATTACCTTAATTTAAAATCCTTTTAAAAGTTATCTTTAGCTTTTAAGTAAATCTTAAAAGTTTTTTTTTTATTAATTATTTTAAAGATAAAAAGATATTAAAATTTTTAAGTAATTTAATAGCTTTTATTTTTAATATTTTATAAATAATTAGGAAGTATTAAGATATATTTTAGCTTTATTTTTTAAATTTAAGCCTTTAAAATTAATAAATTATCTTTTTTTATATTAAAATTATAATTATTATTTTTAATTAATAAAGTTGCTTTTAGTTTATAAATATTAATTAAAACCTTTAAATATTTAAAAATAGTTTTTTTTTTATATAATTAGGCATTTATTTTAATTTAATTTATTTAATAATATAAAAAACTTATATATTAAGAAACCTTTTATTTTATAATTTAAATATTTAATAATAGATTTAATGGCTTTAAATATAATTATTATATAAATATTTTAATTATTTAAAAAGATTTTTTATAATTATTTATTAATAAAATAAGGTATAGTAGGTATTTTATACCTTATTTATAAGCTTAGAGATTTACTTATATTAAGAGTTTAAAAGGCATTAAAAAAGGCTCCTTAAATAAAAAGGAGAATATCTTTTTAAAAGTAATTTATTTAGAAAAAGGTATAAAGAAAGATTAATTCTTTTTAAATAAAAGGAAGAGAGGAGGTTATAAATTTATATATATTTATTTATTGCTAGTTATAAAGTATATATTACTATATTATATAATTATTAATTAATAATTAATTAATATATAATTAATATATATATAAATTATTTTTATAAACTTATCTTTAATTTTATAAAATAATCTTTTTATAAAAAGGTTTTTTTTATAATAATTTTAAATATAATCTTAATATATCTTAATTTATATATTATAATTAATAATTATAACTTTTTATATTATAAAAATATTAAAAATTTCTATTTTTATTTTTATTTAATAAATTATATAAATTTAATAAATAATTTATTATTTTAATTAATTATATAAATTTAATAAATAATTTAATTAATTTAATTATTTATATAAATTTAATAAATAATTAATTAATTTTAATAAAAACTTTTTATAATTTTTAAATTTATATTAATAAATTAAATATATCTTTTTTTTATAATATAATTATTAAATAAATTAATATAATTAATTATATAATTTAATATTATTTATATTATAATATTATTTATATTTTAAATATTTTAATTAAAATAAATTTAATAATTTTTATTTTTTTTATAATTATTTTAATTTATTTATTTATTTTATTTATTAAAAATTAATTTATTTTATATTTATTTAATAAATAATATAATTAATTTTATATTAAGCTTTTTTTTAAATAATAATAATTTATTTATTATTAAATTATTAATATTAAAACCTTTAATATTAATATAAATAAACTTAATAAAAACTTTATTTTTTTTTAAAAAATATATTTACTTTTAATATATTTTAATTATTATTTTTAAAATAAATTTTAATATATTAATAATTAATAATTAATAATAAATATTTTTATAATTTTATTAATAATTTAAAATATTTAAAAAATAAAATATAATTAATTAATTTTATTAAATTTAAAACTTAATTAATATAATATAAATTATATATAATAATATTTAAAAATAATTTTATTTTTTTTATTAATTATTTTTATTAATTATTATATTAAAGATATATTAATTACTTTATATATAATATATATTTATATAAAAAAAGAATTTTAAAAATAAAAAATAAATTTAATAAATTTAATAATTATATAAATTAAATAATAAAAATATTAAAGTTAATTAATATATTTATATAAAACCTTTAAATATTATTATTTAATTTAAAATTAACTTTATAAAGAGAATTATTAATAAATAATTTATTAATAATTCTATTTAATTTTAATTAATAAAAATATAAAGATCTTATATTTTTTTATTAAATAATATATAAAGCTTTATTTAAAAATAATTATTTTTTAAAATATAAATTAATATAAAAATTAATTAAAAATAATTTTTATAATAAAATATATTATTTTTATTACTTTAATAATATTTAAATCTTTTTTAATTATAATTAAATTTTATTATTTTAATAATAATTAATAATATTTTTTTTTAATAAAATAATATTTTTAAAAAAATAATATTTTTATTATTAATATATTAATTAATATAATAATTAATATAATAATTAATATAATAATAATTATAATTATTAATATTATTAATAAATATTTAACTATAAAGATTATTATTATAATTATTTATATATTATAATATAATATATTATTAATTATATATTAATTTATAATAATAATAATAATATCCTTTATATAAATATTTATATTTATTATATTTTTTATTAAAATAACTTTTTTAAAGTTTATTATTATTATTTTTTATAAAATAATTATTTTTTTTAAAAATATTATTTTTATATAAATAATTCTTTTATTATAATTAATTAATTATTAATTAATTATCTTAATTATATAATTATAAAAATATTTATATAATATAAAGTATTTAAAAGATTAATTAAATTTATAATTTATAATATTTATTTTTTAATTTAAATCTTATTATATTAAATATTCTTAATATTAATTTAATTATATATAATAATTTTTAAAATAAGCTTAAGCTTTATAAATAAATTAATATTTTTAATTTTTTATATAAAAATAAAAAAAGTTTAAATTTAATTTTTTTTAAAAAGAATATTATTTATATTAATATTAATTACTTTAAAAAATATATTTTAAATATTTTTAATAATTATTAAATATTATTTAATTAATAATATAAAATAATAAATCTTTAATATATTATATTTTTAATATTAATATATAAAATTTATTTATAAAGATTATTAAATATTATTTAATAATAATATAAAAGTTATTATAAATATCTTAAAGGAATAATTTATAATTAAGTATTTTATTATATTAAAAAAATATATTAATATTAATATCTTTTTAAAAAAACTTTATAAGAATTATAAAGCCTTAAATAATTATTTTTAAAAGAAGATTTAATAAACTTATATTATAAATTTTATTATAATTAATAATAATAATTAAAATAATATATTATATTAAATTTAAAGTATAATATTTTTAAATTTTTAATAAAATATTAAATTATTTAATAAATTTAATTTTTTATTTAATTATATAAAGTATATTAATAAAATTTATAATATTCTTTTAATATTTATTAAAAATATTTATAATTATAATTTAGCTAAGTTTTTATTAAATTCTTTTATATTTTATTTTAAATATTTTAATTTTAAATATTTTAATTTTAAATTTAATAATTTTAATTATAAAAATAATTATAATATAAAGATTAATAAAAAAGAATATTAAAAATTATTTTATAATAAATTTAAGCTTTATTTTAAATAAAAAAAGCCTTTTTATAATTAAAATAATAATATTATATTTAATAATAATTTTAATTAAAATTATTTTATAAATAATCTTAATATTAATAATAATAATTATATTAATTTTAATAATAATTATTTTAATATTAATTATATAAATAATATTTATTATAATATATAATAAAGTATAAGTTATTTTAAAAATAATTAGCTATAATTATTATAAAAATAATTTTTATAAGCTTATTAAATATCTTTATATAATAAAATTTATTATACTTTATATATATATATATATATTATATTTAATTATAATAATTAATAATTATAATTTTTATATTATAAAATTATTATATTAAATTTTATATTATTTTAATTTCTTTATTTTAAGCTTTTAAATAATATTATTTTTATTTTTATATTATTAATATTTATTAAAATATAAATAAATATTTAATTTTTAAAATTATTAAATTAATTATAATATATATTAATTATATATTTTTATAATATATTTATTTATTAATTTAAATAAATATTATTTATATTAAAATTATATTTAATTATATTTAAATATTTTATAATAATTATATAAATATTATATATAATAAGAATTAAAAAAATATAAAATTTAAAGAAAATTCTATTTATTTAATTTATTATTATATAAATTAATATATTTTTAATTAATATTAATTAATATTTATTTTAATAAATATATTTCTATTTATTAATAATTTTATAAAAATTATTATAAATAATAAAAAATAATTTTTTAAAATTAAATTTAATTTAATAAAAACTTAATAATTATAAAAATAATTTATTATAAAAATATAAAAAAAAGGCTATTTATTAATTAATATTAAAAAAGATAAATTATATTTATATTAATTAATTATTAAAATAATTATTATTATTAATAATATTTAAAAATATAATATTATTTAAATAATTAATTAAAATTATTATATAATTATTAAAATAAATATAAAAAATAATTATTATTATTATAATAATAATTTAAATTTAATATAATTAAAAGGTAATATTTAATATTTTTATTAATTAATTAATATAAAGAAAAATATTATTATTATTAAAATTTCTTTTTTTTAAATAACCTTAAAAATAATTTTAAAGGTAATTATTATAATAATAAAAATTATTAAAGTTATTATTATTAAATAATTTAATAATAATTTAATTAATAATATTATTATTAAAATTAAATTTAAATATATTAAATATCTTTTTTTTAAAGCTTAATAATAAAATATTATTATATAACTTAAATTATATATTTATTTATTTTATAAAAATTATTTTTTATTATTATAAATAAAAATATAAATATAATAAATATTATTAAAATTATAAGAAACTATTAATAAATAATTTTTAAAAAAATTTAAAATAAATTATATAAATATAATTTTAAATATATTAATAATTATTTAAATATTTAAATTTTTAAATTTATAATTTATAATTTTTTAAATAAATAAATAATAATTTAAATAATATTAATATTTTAAATTATTTTATTAAAAATTATAAGTTATTTTTAAAAAAAAAGAATATAAATTTATTTTAATTAAAAAAGCTTAAAATAAATAATAAATTTATATAAGTTTTTAATAAAAAAATTATTTATTATAATATTAATCTTTTTATTAATTATTTTAAATTTTTATATTATTAATATAAAATTAAATATATTAAATATATAATCTTAATAGTTTTTATTAAAGAAATTAGCTATTAATAAATAAATAAATTAAATTAATTAAAATATTTAATTATTATTTTTAAATTTAATATATTATTTAAAATTTTAATTATTTATTTTAAATTATAATTTATTAATATTATAAATAATATTATTTTTAAATTAATTTTATAAAATAAAATAAGTTTTAATAATAAAATATTAATTTAATATATTTAAGGCTAATAATATAATATTAAGTTATTATAATTTAATAATTATAAATTATTATATATTATTTTATTAATAATTTAATATAACTTTAAATTTAATTTTTATATTTTAATTTATTAATTATATTATATTAATATTTATATAAAATATATTTAAGTTTATTAAAAAGTTATTTTATTAATTAAAAATTAATTATATATTAAATAAAGAGAATAATATTAATTATTTATTTATTAATTTATTTTATTATTATTTATATTATTTTTAATATACTTTTAAGCTATAATATTATATTTTATTTTAATTAAAAACTTTTATATATAATTAATTAATCTTTAATAAAAGAATTTATTTTATAATAAAAGAATATTATATTTTAAAAATTTAAATATAATTAATTATTTATTTAAAAATAAAACTCTTTTATTTTAATATTATTATATAAAGCTTTAATTATATAAAAAAAATATAAAAAATAAAGTTAATATAATTAAAAATAATTTAAAAAAATATTAATTAATATTTTTAAAAAATATATTTTATTAAAAAATAAAATAAATATTATATTAAAATAAAAATTAATAATAAGGTAAAAATTAAAATATTAATAAAATATATTAAATATTAATTATTTTAAATAAAAAATATTAATTTTAAAAATAATTTTAATAAAGATTTTAATATTTATATAATAAGATATTTAAGAAATAATAATATAATTTATATTATATATTAAAATTAATTTAAAATAATTAATTAATAAAAATATTATAAAAAGATTTATTAATCTTTTATTTTTATAAAAAATTAATTAATATTTTAAATTATTATTTTATTAATTATAATTTTTAAATAAATATATTATAAATATTATTATAAATTTAAATTTAAAAATTAATTTTATTATTATTTTAAAAATAAATATATATTATTATTAAAAAAGTTTTTTTTATTAAAAAATCTTTAAAATTAATTTTTTTAAAAAAGATTTAAAATTATTAAAGCTTTAAGCTTAAATAAATTAAATAATAATTTTAGCTTTTAATAATTTATATATTAATAAATTATTATTAAAAATATTTTTATTAATAAAAAATTTATAATTTATAATAATATTAATATTAAAAAAATATTAATTAAAAGAAATTCTTTTTAATTTTAAATATATTTTAATTAAATAAATATATTAATATTATAAAGTTAATAATAAATTAATTTATATTATAAAATTTATTAAAATTATATTTTATTTATTAAATTTATAAAATAATAAATTAATTATTATTAAATTTAAAATAATTATATTAATAATTAAAAATATTTTTAAATTTAATATATTTTTAAATAATAATTAAAATAAATTATTAAAAATTATAATTAATTATAATATTAATATATTTTATTTTTTAATTTAAAATAATTTTGAAATATTTTTTATTATAAATTTATTTAATTAATTTTATATTAAATAAAATTAAATAAAAAATAATATTTTTATTTTATTTAAAAAATTAATTTAAATAATTATTAATTATAAATTATTATTAAAAAATTATAATTTTATTTTTAATAAAATATATCTTTTAATATTAAATATATTTATTTTTATTAAATTATTAAAAATAATATTTTTTAAAAATTTAAGTATTTAATTAATTAAAATTAATAAATATATATAATTAAAAATTATTATAAAAAAATTAAATTTATTCTTTTTTTTTAATTCTTTTAATTATATTAAAAGCCTTAATTATTAATATAATACTATTTATTATTATAATTATTATTAAAAATATTATTTTTATATAATTAATTTATAATTTAATAAATATAATTATATTTTTAATAATAATTAAATTTAATTTAATAAAGTTATTATTAAATATAATTATTTTTAAATTTATAAAAATTATTTTTTTTAAATATATTATTTAATAATATTATTAAAAAAGCTATATAATAACTTAATACTTTTAATATTTATTAAAATATTTATAATTTCTTTAATAAAGTATATAATATTATTTAAATAAATATATATATTTTTATTTAAAAGAAACCTTTTAATTTAAAAAAAATATAGCTATATTTAAAAGATTTCTTTTAAGCCTTTAATATTAAGTAATTATAAAATATCTTTTATAAAATCTTTTTTAAAGGAATTTATATTTATAATATTAAGGCTATTTATTATTATTTTTTAATTTAAATAAGCTTTATTATATAATATAAAGATCTTTAAAAGAATAATAAATTAATTAATATATTTATAAAAAAATAAATAAAGATTTCTTTAATTAATAATTAATAAAAATAGAAATTAAATATTTAAGTTTATTATTTAAATATTTAAAATAAAAAAATAATAAATTATATTTATAATTATTTAATTTAATTAAAATAATTTAAATTTATTAAAAAAATAACTTTCTTTATTTATTTTATTTTTATTATTTAATATAAAATTAATAATAAAAATAAAGCTTAAATTATTATAAATTTATATAATTTAAATAAAATTATAATATTTAATAATTATTTCTTTTTCTTTAATTAAAAATTATTTTCTATCTTTATAATAAAAGATATATCTTAATTATTAATATTATATAATTTTATTTTTAATTTTAAATATATTTAAATTATTAAAATTATTTTATAATAATTAATTATTAAAAACTTAAAATACTTATAATAATATTAATAAGCTTTTAAAATTTTCTAGCTTATATTTAATAATTTATAAATAAATTACTTAAGCTATATTTTTTTTATTAAGCTTTTATTAATAATATAATTATTTATTTTAATATAATTAAGGAATATAAAGCTTATTTTTAAAAAATCTTTAAATTCTTTAAAATTAAAAATATTATTATCTTTTTAAATAAATCTTTCTTTAAATATTTATTAATTAAGCTATTTAATTTTATAATTAATATTTTTAATTTAATTAATTTTAAAAAATAAATAAAAATATTAAAAAATCTTATTATATTAATAATTCTTTATATATTAAAATAATACTTTAAAGCTATAAATTTCTTTTAATATTTTATTCTTTATTATATATAAATCTTTAAATTATTATAAATATAAAAGATAATAATATTTATTAAAGAGAAAATAATTAAAAGAATAATTTTAAAGTAATTAAATAAATATTAAATTTATATTTATATAATAATATTTAAATTAATTTATAAAAAAAAAAATAATTTTTAAATATTTTAAAAAGCTATTATTAATAATAAATTTCTTTTTATTAAAACTTAAATAAAACTTTATTTTTTTTAATTAAATAACTTTAAAAAATATAATTTTAATATAATATTATTATTTTAAATATATTATTAATAATATTTTTTAATTATATATTATTAAAAATAAAAATATAATATAAATTTTTAAAATTTAATATTATATATCTTATTTAAATAATAAAATATTTTAAAATAATATTTTAATTTATTTAAATAAAATATATTATTTTTATAAATTATTTAATTATTAAAAATATAATTAATTAAATATTATTTAATATTTTCTTTATAAATTAAATTAATTTATATTTAATTAATATATTTATTTATTTATTTTAATATAGCTTTAATATTTATTATTTATTAAAATAATTTAATTTAATTTTTAATATTTTTAATTAATTATTTAATATTAAAAATTTTAAAATATATAATAAAAAAGAATTAATTTTAAATAATATTTAATTTATAATTAAAATATTTATATTTTAAGATTAATATAATTATTTTTAAAAAGCTTATTAATAAAATTAAAAATATATTTTTATTATTTTTTAATTTTAATAAAATTTAAATAAAAATATTAAAAAGCTTTTATATTATAAATTAATTTTATTTTTTAATTAAAAACTTCTTTTTTATATAAATAATAACTTTAATCTTTATAAGCTTTATATTTTAAAAAATTTAATTAAAAATATATTTATTATAATATATAATAATTATTATTATTTTAATTATAATTATATATTAATTAATTTTAATTAATTTAATATATATAATAAAATTATTAAAATAAAAAGATATATTAAATATTATTAAATATATTATTTAAATTAAATTAATTAATAATCTTTTTTTAAAAAAATAAAATTAATTTTTATTAAAAATATTTTTATAAAAATTATTATAATTAATTTTATTTAAAAGCTTTTTAAAATATTATTAAAAGAAATTTTATAAATAACTTTAAATAAATTTAATTTTAATTAATTATTAATTATTATTTATAAATTTATTAAAGAAATTCTTTTTATTTTTAATTATATAATATATATAATTAAAAATTAAATTAAGATTATTTTTAAAATAATTTTTATTATAAATTAATTAATATTAAAGGATATTATTTATAATTAAAATTATAAATTTATTTTAAAATTTTAATAAAGATTATAAATTATTATAAATATAAAAATCTTTATATTAATAATTTATTATTTTTAAATTAATATATTATTAAAATAAAAAGATTAAATTTTAAAAAGTATTATTAAATATTATTATTTTATTTATTTAAAATAAATATAAATAAATATTATTTTAATTTTATAATAAAATTTATATAATAATTATTTAATATTTATTTAATATTTATTATATAAAATATTATTTAAATTTAAAATTTTAAAATTATTTAAATTATTAACTTTAATTAATAAACTTTTTTTTAATAAAATATATTTTTTATATAATTATTTTTATTAAAATATTAAATTAATTATTAATTTTATTATTATAAAAATAAAATTATAATATAATTAATATTATTATATTATTAAATTTAAAAAAGATAATAAAATTTATTTTTATTTTTATTATAAATATTATTTATTAAATAAATTATTTTATAAATATTTATAATAATATTATAAGTTATAATATATTAAATAAAAAACTAATTTTTTAATTTATAAGCTAAATTTTTCTTTTAAATTTAAAATATATTTAATAATTTTTATATTATATTTTTTATTTATATTTTAAAATAAAAATTTATTTTATTATAAAATTTCTTTTTTAAAATTAATTATTATTAAATATAATAGAAATTATAAAAATATTAATAAAAATTAAAAAATATAATTTATAATAATATATTATATAAATAAAAGATATATTTAAAGATAATTTAAATATTTTATTAAATAAATAAATTATAATTATAAATATAATATATAAAAAATTAAATAATAAATATAAAATATTTAAAATATTATTTATATTTATTAATAATATTATAATAAATAATTAAATTTTTTTAATATTATTAAACTTTCTTTTAATAATATTTAAAATAAGCTTTAATTATTTAAAAAATTTAAATTAAATACTATTTTTAATAAAAAATTAATTTAAATTTTAAAATATTTTTATAAATATTTATAAAAATAATTATATTAAAAATAATTATTAATAAATTTAATATTATTTTAAAAAAAGAAATAATTATATTATAATTAATAAAATAAAAAATATTAAATTAAGATTTAAATTTAAAATTATTATTTTATTATATTTATATTTAATAACTTAAAGTTATATAAATTTTATATATTATTATAAAATAAGAAATATTATATTATTATTATATTATTTAATATTATTTATAAAAAGTTTATTTATTAAAATATAAAATTAATTATTTATAAATATATTATTAAAAGAATTATAATAAAATTAATAAAATATTATAATAAAATTATATTAATTTAAAAATTAAATAAATAAAATATAAATTAAAATATATTTAATTTAATTAAATTAATAAAATTATAAAATATAATATTATTATAAAAAATAACTTTAAATTATATTAATAAAAATATATCATATTAATAAGATTTTAAATTTATTTTTAATTAATTATTTATATTTTATTTTAAAAAGCTATATAATTAATTAATATTAAGCTTTATATTTATTTTAAAAGTAAACTTTATAAGCTTTATTTATAATAAGCTTATATTATTAAGAATTTAAATAATAAGAATTATTATAATTTTATAAATATTTAAGTTATTAATTATATTTAATAAGCTTTTTTAATTAAATTTTATAATTTAATACTTATATATTAAAAATAAATATATTATTATTTATTAAATTAATTAATATTTTTATTTTATATTTTATTTTTTTTTATTTAAATATTTTATTTATTAATTTCTTTTTTATTTAAATATTTTATTTATAAATTTTTATAATTTATTCTTTTTATTTATTTTTATAATTTATTAATTTTTTATTTTTTATTTAATATTTTAAAGTAATTAAATATAATATTAAGTTATTTTAAGAAATTTTAAAATTAAATAATTATATTAATAATTTAAAGATTTAATTTTTATTTATTTATAATTTATAAATAATAAAATTATAAATTTATAAATTATTTTAAAAATAAATTATTTATATAATAAAAATAGTAATTTATTTAAAATAATTAAAATAATTTAATATATAATATATTATTAAATCTTTATATTATATAATTATTAATTTATAATATAATAATTCTTAAAATAAAACTTAAAATATTTTATATTTATATTTCTTAGCTATTTAATTAATTTAAATAAATAATTATTTTTAATTAATATTTTATTTTAATTAATATTTTATTTTAATTAATTTAAATAATTTAAATTTTAAATTTAATTTATATTATTTTTATTTATTATTAAAAATAATAATATTTAAATTTTTATATTAAATAATTATTATAATATATAATAAAATATAAATTACTTTAAAAATAATTAACTATAATTATTATAAAAATAATCTTTTATAAGCTTATTAAATATTCTTATATAATAAAATATATTATATTTTTTATATATATATATATATTATATTTAATTATAATAATATTATAATTTATAATAATTAATATAAAATATTTATTATTATAAGTATTAATTTAATATATAAAATTTATATCTTTATATTTATTTTATATAATATTTTATTTAATTATTTTAATTTTAATTATATTTATTTTAATAAAAAAAATAAAATTTATATATTTAATTTAAAAAAAAATTTAATATTTAAAAAAAGATATTATAATTAAAATATTTCTTAAAGTTATATAAATTATTATATTTAATAACTTTATATATCTTTATATAAAAATTTATATAATAATTTATAATAAAAATATTAAGCTTTATATTAACTTTAATATAAATTATTTATTAATTATTTAAATTTTTATTAAATAATTTAAATATTTAATTAAAACTATTTCTTAACTTAAAAATAATATTTTTTAAATTATTTAAAATATAAAAAATAAAATTATTTATTTAAATAAGCTTATTAAGTTTTCTTTTTATATATTTAATAAAAAAGCTAATAAATAATTAAATCTTATTAAATAAAGTATTAAAGCTTAAATTATTAAAAATAAATATTTATTTATTAATTATTTATTTAATAATAATTAATAATTCCCTTAAAATATAATTATTTTATATATAAATAATATAATTATTTATTTAAATTATTATAATTTTAATATATTATTTTATATTTTAAAAGAAATATTAAAGCTAATTATATAAAAAATTATAATAATATAAATTATTATATTAAAATTAAAATAAATAATTTATATTATAATTTATTATATTAACTTTTTAAAAAATTATATTTATATTTTTATTCTTTTATATTTAATAATAATAAATATTATTTTTAATTTAAAAATATTTAAAATAATAATTTTATATAATTTAAATAATAAACTTTTAAAAATTAATAAATATATTAAATTAAATATTATTTATAATTATAAAAATATTATTTATTTTATAATTAACTTTAATAATATTATAAAAGCTTTAATTATAATTAATATAATTAATTAAATCTTATTAATTATATAATTTTAAAATTATAATTCTATTAATAATATATTAAAAATATTATAATAATTTATAAAAAATATAATAATAATATTTATAAATATTAAATTTAATATAACTTTTAATATAATTATTTTAATATAAAATAAAGATATTAATATTAAACTTTTTATAATTAATTTAAATTTAATTATTTTTTATAATAATATAATATATATAATTATTATTAAAATATATTTTAATTAACTTTTTTTTAAAAAAGTTATAAAAGTATTTTTTAATAATATTTATTTTAATTAAATTAAAAGCTTTTTTAATATTAAAATATTAAATAAAATATCTTTATTTATTATTATAAATAATATTTATATTTTTAATAAGATATTTATTTAAATATTTAAGCTTTAATATATTATTATAAATTATTTAAAATTATAAATAAATAAAAATTTTATTAATCTTTTTAAGAATTAAATAATAAAGATTTCTTTAATTAATAATTAATAATATATTAAATTTAATTAATATTATTATTTATTATTTAAAAAAAATATAAAAGTTCTTAATAAAATTTATAATAAGCTTTATAATTAAAGTTATATAAAATATATAAAGAATATATATTTTTTTATTTTTTTATATTTATTATTTAATATATAATTTATAATATTAAAAAGAAATATATTATAATTAATTTATAATTATTAAATAAATAAGCTATTTATAATAATTATTTTTTACTTTTTTAATTCAATTTTATTAAAATAATTTAAAAAAAGAAATTTATTTTAATTATTAATATTTTAATATTTTTTTATTAATTTTTAATTTATTTTAATTATTAAAATTATTTTATTATTATAAATTATTATAATTTAAAATAATTTAAAATTATTTTAATAAATTATTATAATTTATTTATTTATATATAATATTTTATAAATTAATTATTAATTTTTTATTAAAAGTTTTATTAAATATTTATTAATAATATAATTATTTACTTTAATTTATTTAAAAAGTATTATTAATATCTTTTTATTATTTTTATTTTTTTCCTTAAAAAAAATATTTTAACTTTTTTAAAGAAATTATAATTAAATTATTATTTAATAAAATTATTAAATTTTTATATTAATCTTTTTAAATTATATATTATTAAAGAATATATAAAAAGCTTTTAAAATTTAAAATTTCTTTATAATTAAAAATATTTAAAATTTATTTAAAAGTTATTAAATCTTTATATATTATAATATTTTATTATATTTAAATTTTTAAACTTTTTTAAAAATAAAAAATTATCTTTTTTATTATTAATAAAGTTATTAATTATATTATTATAAAAAATAAAAATAAATATTTTATTTATATTAATTTTATTTTATTTAATTTTATATTTTAAAAAATTATTATCTTTAAAGCTCTTTAAATATTTATTTATATAAAGCTTTATTTTTATTATATAATATTTAATAAGCTTTTTTATATTTAAATTAATAATAACTTTTAATATAATTTTAATATTATAATTTATTATTTAAAAAATAATATTAAATAAACTTTAAATATAAATATATTTTTTATAATTATTAAATTTATTATATTTTTTAATTATTATTTTTTAAAATTAAAATATTATTATAAATATTTTAAATTTAAAATAATTTATTTTATTTAAGCTTATAAATATTTATAAATAATATTTTATTTATTATATTATTTTATAATTATTATTATTAATTATAAAGCTATATAAAAGATTATTAAAAAGATTTTATTTAATATTATTTTAATTAATTAATTTAATAAATATTTTATTAATATTAATATTTATTTAAATAAATATTAACTTTAAATTTATTATTTAATAAATTATTTTAATTTTATTTTAAATATTTTATTTTATTTTATAATATTAAATAATAATATTATTAAGAAATATTTTAAAAGCTTTATTTTTAATTTAATTTAAATTAATTATTATAATTATATATTATTTATAATTAAAATATAAATAAATAATAATTTTTATTTATATTTTATTAAAAATTATAAATATAATAAATTTTATAATAAAATAATTATAAATTATATTATTTTATTAATAATTAATTAAAAGCTTAAAGTTATTAAAAATAATAAAAATATTATTTTAACTTTAAAGCTTAAATATATATTTTATTTAATTAATTATTTATTATATAATTATAATAATAATAATTAAAAATATTTAATAATTTCTTAATAATTTATTTAAGAAATTTTAATTAATATATATAATAATAAATATTATTTTAATTATAATTATATAATTATAATTTTTAATAATATTTATATATAAAAGAAATAATATAAAATTAAAATATATATTAAGAAATATTATTAATATAAAGCTTAATATAAAGATAATTAATTATTTTTTAATTATTTTTAATTAATTTAAATATTTAAAGAATTAATATATATAATTATAATAAATTTTATAATAATATTATTTTTAATATTATTAATAAATACCCTTTAATATTTTAATAATTCTAATTCTTTTAATATTATAATATTAATTATTTATAAAATTTTAAAATATTTATTTCTTATTTTTAAATATATTATTTATATTATAAAAAATTAAATATTAATCTTTATTTATTAATTATTATTAAATAATTAATTATATTTATAAATTATTATTTTAAAATAAAATATTAAATCTTTTTTAATATTTTAATAAAGCTTATAAAAAAGCTTTAATATTTATTTTTAAATAATAATAATTTATTATTTTTAAATTAATAAATAATTTAAATAAAAAAATTAAAATATAAAGCTTACTTTTTATTATTATATTATTAAATATTTTAATTATAATTAAATTAATATACTTTTAACTTTATAATAAAATTTAAATAAACCTTATTTATATACTTTTAATATAAATTTTTATAAATCTTTATTTAAATTTAAAATTCTTAAATTTATTAATAAATTAATAAGCTTTAACTTTTTTTTTTAAATAATAAATATTTAATTTATATAAAAATATCTTTAATAAAATATTTAATTAATAATAAATATTATTATTTTTAATAATAAAACTTAATATAATATATAATATTATTAAATTATATTTAATATTAATAATAAAGTTTAATTTAAAATAAATAAGGCTTATAAGCTTTTTTTTAAAATATAAAATATAAAGCTTATAATATTTTATAAAAATCTTTATATTATAATTAAAAAAATCTTTTTTTTTATTTATTATTTAAACTTTAATAAAAATAAAAAATAAATTAACTTTATAATTTTTATTTAATATTTTTTATTATATAATATTAATAATAATAATAAATTTAATTATTAAATTTTATAATTATTATTAATTAATTATATTAATTTTTTAATTAATAAAGATAAATAATATTATAAATTTAAATATATATTTAATTATAAGGTTTTTAATAAAATAATTAAATATTTTATTTAATAAAAAGGCTATAACTTATAATATAATAAATAAAAAATATAATATAATTTTAAATATATTAAGGAATTAATTAAAGATTTTTATATTTATAAAATATAATAATTAAATAAGCCTTTTTATTAAATTAAAAGAAAATAATAAAAATATTATAATTCCTTTTATTATTTAATATTTATAATAAATATTATAAAGTATAGCTATATTAATATATAAATAATTAAATAAAATATTATAAAAAAGCTAATTATTATATAATTATTAATTAATAATTAATTAATATATAATTAATATATATATAAGCTATTTTTATAAATTTATCCTTAATTTTATAAGGTAGCCTTTTTATAAAAAGCTTTCTTTTATAATAACTTTAAATATAATCTTAATATACCTTAACTTATATATTATAAATAAATTTATTATCTTATATATACCTTTTAAATAATATATATTAATTTCTTTATATAATAATAAATATTTAAATATTTAATATTAAAAATAAATATAATATTAATAATAATAAACTTTTAATATAATTATAACTTATAGCTAAATAAATAATAATAACTTTATAATACTTATATAAATAAGGCTAATAAAAATTACTTTTAATAATATTATAAATTAAAACTATTAATATAAATATTTAATAAAGTTAAGTAAATAATTATATAATAAAAATTAAAATAATCTTTTGTAAAATATAATAATCTTATAAATATATAATTATATCTTTATTATTATTAATATTTAATTTATATATTAAAATTATTAATTAAATATAATTTTAATTTTATTATTTAATTATTAATAATAAATATTTTATATTATATATCCCTTTAAATAATAAGAAATATTTAAATATTTAATATTAAAAAAATATAATATTAATAATAATAAATATTAAATATAATTATTTATAACTTATAATTAAATAAATAATATATATAATATTAATTTAAATAAAACTACTTTTTATTTATAAAAGGGGTTTTAAATAATTATAATATATATTTAATACAAATTATAATTAATAATATGCATTTATATTCATTTAATGAAGCTTTTATTACACCATTTATTATGTTTCATAGCTATAAAAATGTGGGAGACAGCCTGGGGGGTCGCAATTATGTGCTCAAGTGGTTTGCATTGTAAGAAGGGAAGTCCAAGGAGCGATTTCTTAGCAGAATGGGTGGCAATTGTCTCTTTACCGTTCATACATTCAGTTTTACCTATCCTATCGCGCCGGAAACATCTATCAACCTGCGCGATTTGACCCCCTGCATTCCATACGACATGTATTATCCGGGCCGATGTGGCAGGCGGATCCCTCATTCTTTGTGGATCCTTGATGCACAACTTCTGAAGGGACGTCTGGTGAAGAAAGGGATGACTTTGGAGACTTAGGCGCCTACGCAGTCTGCGGAGAAGCAGCTGGAGATGTACATCGGTGAGAGAGCAGCATGGTGGGGAATGGATGCTCAAAGTTAAGGCGCTGCACCCTCTGCATGTGGATGAGGCGACCTGGATCTTTTTCGACCTGGAAGACTCTATCACAGAACCAGAGCCACAGCCACAGCCAGAGCCAGAGGCTAGCTTGGAGAGAAAGCTTGGGCAAATCAATCCTCACAAGTGAAACATATATAGAATTCAACATGTGAGGCCTGGAAGGGTTGAGTTATTCTAGACACTGATATTGGCGCCTATCGTACCTAGGTAATGTCCTTGATGTGTCCTCTCACAGGAACTAACAGCTGCTGGTTGAATACCATATCAATTAAAATTTAGCTTAATAGGACACCGTGGCTTGTAATATCTCAGCGATTCCTTCACGCCTCGTTCTTTTGATCTTTACTGCATTTCCCTGTCGTTGCCCATCAAACATGCCTACTGCCGAGATGAAAGACTAGGCACGCCGCTCACGATCCAACGTTTTGCGTAACAAAATCCAAGATCTTGCTATACGTAAAGGGGTGGGAGTATTCCAGGTTCAGCCCGTGCCCAGCTCCCTCGACAACGACAGCCTCGAATTTGCTGGTTGATGGGAATAAAGGCTTGCTCTTCTCGAGAAAGTTTGGAAGGGAGGAGCCGGTCAACAGGCAATCTCCTCCGCAGAAAGGGATATCTCGACCTATGAGATGTCAGTGTCTCTCAATCCCAGCTCGATTTCCAGTATTATGGTTTCAGACTCACTTCCAGTGATAATCAAGACCGGCCCCGTCAGAGGGTTCGGTTGCGCAGTCGCACCCGCAAGAGTCAAAAGTTCACCGACAGTGACCGGCTTGCCCGAGGTGGACGCCAAAGCCAACAGGGCGGGGTCGAAACTCCCAGGGGCGAAGAAGTCTGTCTGGACACCGGAGGGGTTACCAGAGGCGAGGTACCCATCCGGGTAGGTGACGAAAGGCAGCAGCCCGTTGGCAGAGACCAGGTCCGCGCCGAGGGCAAAGTAGGCGCTGAACTGGCTGGCCTGGCTGAACCCGGTCAGGACGAGCCCATCGCTCGCGCCGGGGTGCAGCACGGCGAGGGAGTAGCTCTGGATGCTGCCGAACGAGTGGCCGACGTGGACGACCTTGTCGAAGCCGCAGCCGATGCCGTCGATGGAGCCCTCGCGTAGCTGATCGGTTAGGGCCTTGAGCGCTGCGATCTCCAGATAGGATTGGATCTCGTTCACGGCATCTCCGTGGTCGGACTGGGCGATCCCGAGGCGGTCCCATGCGAAGGTGCTGTAGCCGTACTCGTCATTTGCTACGGCCGCGTAGCTGTAGTTGTAGGCGTTGATAGAGAGGTCCCAGTACGTGCGGTCAAATCCGATTCCGTGGGTGAGTAGTTGAAGAGTTGTAGATGGCCCGTCATCTGGCTCGCAGTATGTAGCCGCTACGGAGTAGGTCTTCTCGATGGTTGTATACTGTGGATTGTTAGGATTTGGAATAGGCATTGCCTCGTTGAAGAAGGGGAACCCACGCCGGTGAGAGCTTCATTTGTAAGGTTATGACCTTGACGAGTCAAGTCCAGAACAAAGTTGGTCACTTCGATGTTGTCTGTCGGTGCCGTTCGGTTGAACACCGCATTTCGTGAGACAACGGGCACATCGACGGTGAGATCGGTGCACTTTCGAGCAGAAGCTAGGCTGGCCAAAACGAGTGCAGCCCGCAGAGGGGACGAAGGTGTGTACAACATATCGAACGATTGCGGCTTGTGCAATTAAGTTCGGTGGATGATATGAAGTCGAGTATGCACAGAAATACCACTGTGGACGTGATCTCTACACAGCACAAGGGGGCCCATGGCAGCTCCTTTTATACAAACCTTGACGATAGGAGTAGTGCACATCATCATTACACGCATCTGTTCCTGAGCTACGGAGAGGTACTTCTGCAAGATCGATCACACTCCCCAGTTGCTAGGCCGGTTTCTGGTTACATTGGGTACCTGAGCACAGATGATGAATAATGCCCCAGCGATCAAATGTGGTCCCTAGCGCCAACCCAATGAGATGAGCCCGGCGGATGCAAAGCGTGGTGGGACAACTCGAATCTTACCGAGGTGCGAGGTGAGTATTTCGGGATGTTCTGTGCTAAAGCTGCATTAGAGTGCGTCGCGGGCGGCCGTCGATGCGTGCTTGCGGATGAAAATATTCCAAATACCAAATACAGAACGCGAGCCCGGAAGACATCGGTGAGCTCGGGATGGCAGACAACATCTAAATGACATCAAAGCCGTATAAATAGCTCTGTCCTCACGGCAGATCTATAGTCTGGACGTGATATTACGCTCCGGCTCATCCGCGGGCCGGATCCACTAGTAATGGGGACCGGACCAGTACTAACCCCCTTGTGTGCTGTCAAATGGCGATCGCCTCACTTCCGGGCATGGGAAAATCTCTCAAACTGGAGGCTGCTAACGACGGTGACGGGGCATCAGCTGAAGAGAAAACATGCCGATCCCGCGGCACTTGACTCGGGTCATCGAAGGTGGTTAAGAAAACATCACTCACACATCATGACTCCACCAAACAAAGAAATCCTGCAGATGTCGCCCGAAACGCATGCATATGTGGTCAGCTGACGCTGTGTGCAGTTGCACTTAGTTAATCAACATATGACATGGCAGAAACACAAGCCCGTGTCCGGACGGGCAGGACTGCTTACATCGAGCTCATTGGTCGTGTCCATGCACACGTGGCTGGACCAGCGGGGAACTGCGGTATCTGGGTATTTAGGAATCTCATGATGAGATGGATCCTATATGACTGGGTATGGACACGAGGCGACTTCTTCATTGGACTATATAGATACCGCTCCTTCGCTACCGTCGAAAACGCCGCTTGTCAGAGGAACACCCTGCTTCACCTCTCACAGGAATGTCATGTTGCTTGCAATTGGAATTAAAACTGAGCTTCGATGATTTTTCTGTAGCGTTTTGTACGTTTCGAATTTCTTAATTTGATCCAGGCAAGTATCGCGGCCATGAGTCACCACGCCGCCGGGAGCCGCAATGCTACTCTGCGTCTTGGGGCAGCCATGATGCAAGCTAGTTACCGCCACCCCAATTTCTTCTCGGATCCCTCATAACTCAACTCTGATGTTGAGATGGCACACATTGGACCATCACGAACAATGGTCATGGATATGTTCAACGTCGAGCAATTGAAATCTGAGTTATCGTCCACCGATTTCAAGTCGGTCGAGGCTTTGCTCCGGCAACTTGACAAAGACCTCACCCTCAGGACGTATCTTCAAGGCTACGCTCTCAGTACCGCCGACGAGCAAGTATGGCGCGCAATCCGAGCGAATAGCATGGCCAGTGCCATAGCCCACCGGGGCAATTTGTCTCATCTGTCACGGTGGTTGAACTACCTTGAAACTGCTCATCCCGAGGTCCAGACTGAGCTCAGCGATTCCCAAAATCGAGCCCAAGACAAGCGCGCTGCTGCGAGCAGAGCCGGAGGGAACTATAATATCGGCCTCAAAGCCACTGAGAACGGAGTTGTGACTAGATTCCCTCCCGAACCTTCGTGAGTTTTATCACAATTTCAGACTTCATACAATGTGGAGGAACAGCGTCTGATTTACACAGAGGGTATCTCCATATCGGTCATGCGAAGGCTGCTTTTCTCAACGACTATTTTGCACATAATGCCTTCGATGGGAAGCTCATTGTTCGGTTCGATGACACAAACCCGGCCAAGGAGAAGCAGGAGTTTGAGGAATCCATTCTTCAAGACCTGGGTTTGCTCGGTATCCAACCTGATCAGGTCACTTATACGAGTGACCATTTCTCTCAATTATACGAGATAGCCGAGCAGATGATCCGAGACGGCAACGCCTACGCCGACGACAACAATCCTGAGGCATTGACAGCGGAGAAAAAGCAACGTCTCCCAAGCAGGAGGCGAGACCGCCCCGCAGACGAAAGCCTAGCCATGTTCAAGGAGATGCGCGCGGGGACACCGCTCGGAAAGAAGCACTGTCTTCGGGCCCGCATAAAGTTCGACTCGCTAAACGGAGCTTTGCGAGACCCAGTCATCTACCGGTTTCCACACGTCAAGGATGAACATGGAAACAGCTCAGACAGGGCGGTAGCCCATCACCGCACAGGCCGGGCCTGGAACATCTACCCGACCTACGACTTCGCGTGCCCGGTCGTCGACTCCATCGAGGGCGTCACGCACGCCCTCCGCACGACCGAGTACGCGGACCGCAACGAGCAATACCAGTGGTTCCTCGACGCCCTGGGTCTCCGGCCGGTCCACCTGTGGTATTTTGCCCGCATCAGCTTCGTCCGCACGTTTCTCTCCAAGCGCAAGCTCGCCCAGGTCGTCGGCTCTGGCGTTGTCGCCGGGTGGGACGACCCCCGCATGCCTACGGTCCGCGGCATGCTGCGCCGTGGCTTGACCGTGCAGGCGCTGCGGGAGTTCATGCTGAGGCAAGGCCCGAGCCGCAACGCCGTGATGATGGACTGGACGATACTGTGGGCCTTGAACCAGAAGGTCATTGACCCGGTCTCGCCACGTCACACGGCAGTCGAGAAGAACCAGATGGTCACGGCGGCAATCTTGAACGGACCTGACGCGCCGTACTCTGAGCCTAAGCCAAAGCATCCAAAAAATTCTGCTGTCGGGACAAAAACGGTCACATATAGTCGGTCCATACTTCTAGACCACGCTGATGTGGCGTCCCTTGCAATAGGCGACAAGCTCACTCTTATGGGCTGGGGCAATGCTGTCGTCAAAGAGTTCGACACTTCTGGGGATGGTCCGGACAGCGATTTGGTATTGACGCTCCAGGTTGATGATACGGACTTTCGTAAAACCAAGAAAATCACCTGGCTGGCCGGTGAAGGGGCTGATCTTGTGGAGGCCGAGTTATGGGAATTTGATTACCTACTTACGAAGGATACCCTTGGTAAAGACGACAATCTGGATGACCATCTCACTCCCGTATCCGCTTCAATGACTGAGGTGCTTTGCGATGCTGATGTGGCACATCTGGAGACTGGCGATATCATTCAATTGGAGCGCAAGGGGTTTTACCGCGTCGACAAAGCTGTTGGAAAAGGCCCAAAGGGTAAGGCGGTCCTGTTCAAGATACCCAACGCTTCCAAAGGCTAGGGGGTATAAACACGGTGGAGAGATGAAAAGAAGAGAGAGTTCAGAATTGGTTTGAGAAATTAAGAGATTATTATCTGGTTTATCTTTTCCTCTTTGTATCTTGTCTTTCGGGAGCTAATATATGGGTACCGCCGGAGGTGTCCCTGACAAAAGGCAAAATTGGTGTTACACCATGAAGACTTAGGCATGTAGCAATCCGTCTCACATGTCGTGATTGCCAGACATCACGATCACAAGTCCTCGTTCAGGACTCCCAATATAAACCGAGAAATGAGTCCACTGAAATTTGAAGAGGTACTATAATTGGCTCAAACAGGAGGAGCTGGCTACAACTCCTCCAACATGAGTATCAACAAGATAGCGCTAATTAACCCAAGACTGAGGTTCCTCAAATGATGGTACCAGTTTACATAACTTTGCCCTCATCCGTCTCTCATTGCTTTCCTGTCGGACTAATATCCTGGGTATCATTACACTGCCACCCTCCCTCTTACCTCCTAATCTGACCATCTACCTCGTCCTGTCACCCATCTTGGCCTCCGCACGAATGTTGGCCATACTCAATATATCAGATTATTTACCAGTTGGCAAGCATGGCAGCACCGCCAAACAGGGCAGCGGCGCCGACGGCGGCAGTCTGCATGGGCACACCAGCCTGAGCGGCGGTGCTGGAAGTAGCAGTGGCACCAGCGCCACCAGTAGGAGCAGCGGTACCGGTGGCAGTGATACCAGAGGTGAAGGGGATATCGGACGCGCTGCTGGCACCGCTAAAGGCCGGGATCTGGGTGGAGGCGGTGACGTCTGGGCGGGCGGTGGAGTTGTCGGGGTTCAGGACGTTGTCGATGACGTGGACGACGCCGTTGGAGACGAGCACGTCGGCGACCTCGACCTCGGCCGAGTTGACAAAGACGTCGCCGTCGTCGATGGTGATGGTGACCTGGCCGTTGTTGAGGGTGGTCAGCTGGAGCCCGCTGGTGAGCGAGGAGCTGTAGCCGACGGTGCCCTGGACGACGTGGTAGGTCAGGACGCTGGACAGCTGCTCCGTGGACAGGTTCGCGGCCAGGTTCTGGATGGCGGCGAAGGCCTCGTTGGAGGGCGCGAAGATGGTCACGTCCTGGGCTGTGTCAACGGTGGAGACGAGGTCTGCGGTGGTCAGGGCGCCGGCAAGGGCAGTGAGGTTGGCTGCGAGGGCGGTCGCGCTGTCGTTGGCGGGGATGGTGAGCACTGAGTCGATGATGTGGACGATTCCTCCCGTGAATGTCACGTCCGCGGTGGCAACGCGGCTCTGCCTCAGAAGACCGCTGGTGAAAACGACGCTGTTGTCCTCGGTCTCGGCCTTGACAACCTGTCCCCCTGTGACATTGGTGTAGGTGGAGTTGGTGAGCAGGGTCTTGGGGAACGCAGGCGTATCAGTGATATCCGTCGACCTGTATGTACCGTTGAGAACGTGGTACGTCAGGACTAATATCTGATCAGCAACATATTCACTTCCCATTACATGCACCAACAAGTGAAACTCAATTCAAGAGAGAGGTTGTGGCGAGGAGCACCTCCTCAACATTTCCCGGAGTGGAAGGAGAATTGCACACTTACTGGCAGGGACAAGACCTGGGTCGGCGGCAACAGCGGCCGTCACCGACGAGTCGTTCAGAAGGGCCGAGAGGGCAGCGTTGTTCGGTGCCAGGACGGTGATGTTGGACAGGCCACCCAATGTCTGGGCAAGGTCGGGATACTGGCCGAGCAGTGTTCCAAGCTGGGATAGGTCCTGGTTCTGACCGATGAGATCAGTCAAAGACTGGCCGGAGACAACGCCAGCAAGGGCGAGTGCGGTAAGCTGCTTGAGTTGCATAATGAACGTCTCTCTGGTTGATATCACAGTCTGGTATTACAGTTTCCGTTTGCTCGTCGGCGAAGTAAACTTGGCGTTTTCCGTGTTGTTGTTGTGGAGTATTGACACATGAGCAGGAATAATGCTGGCGACTGGATGAGGGTCGAAGGGCTTATTAAATCCACCTCAGATGCCATACCAGTGACAAAGCACACAGTGGGAAAAATATCTATGATGTGATCATACCAAGATATCCTTTCCCATACAGCCTTGGCGACAACAAGGCAACTTGTATCGCAACAAGAGCTCGGAAAAAAGGCAAGGTTCAGAGCAGATGCCGGCCACTTGGCCACCAGGATCAGCTTGACGGGGGAGGGCGGCCGCAGCCTGTGAGTGGTCAATGGACAGGGCAGAAAGGTCGAGAGCTGTCGAACCGGGGCGCCAGAGACGACATTGAGATGATGAATGGCCTCATGACGCGGCCCGCCTCGTTTCTCGGTATGGCATAGCTCGGGTCTTGGGCGTTTTACCTGAGCCACCTTCCAAGATCCTGGTGCTGACCGGCGGCCTTGGTATGCCTCCGGTTCTGCTAACATAGCTGATGTTAGGCATACTTGGGCCATGTGATTCTAGTGTTTCGTCCGTGCCTTCGGGGATTGATTGCCGATATCGAGGAAACATGTCCCGCTGTTGTTGGACTACACTGGTAGTTGTGCCACACAAAAGGGATCTGCGCATATACGCGGTCGGCGGCCAACCAGGATTAATGAGACCGGTACTCGGTTTTTGTTCTTTCATCATGTCTCCACCCTGGTCTCACGTCTAGACACTTCGATGGAGATGCGCGTGAGTGCTGTCGCAGGCTGTGCCCTCCACGGTGTCCCACTCGAGGTAGTACCCATGCGTAATGATCTACCAGAACGCCCGTGTCGCGACTACTGCAGTTGATTCGTACCCAACTAGTGGAAATGCGACTGCATCCTGAAACGGGAACATCTTTCTTGGTGGCTCAATGTTCGTGAGTTTTCTTGGAACCCTTGGAGGGTCTGGGTCTGGGCGTTAACCGAAGGACCAGGCGGAAGCTTAACAAGAAGGATCCATGGTCGGCCAGGGAACGAATGTGCTGGCACGCCTTTCCCCTTCTGTTCACGTAATATCTTGTGTTGGTCACGCCTTTGTGCGATAGTCCGGGGGCTGTGGGAGGATGACACGGAGTAGCCAGCATTCGAGTAACCCAGGAGACGCCTCATTTCCGGTTTCGGGCACATGTTGCTGTTGCAATATTGATCCTCCGTGAGACTCGATGATGAGGATTCATAACATCCTCCCTCGTATTGTGGCTCAGCACAAAATGCCTGGTGTTGGATATATGAAGACGGAAGGTGAGGATGAGGACTTGAGAAGTCATGTCGTCAACGGGAATTAAGGTTGAGTTTAGCGCCCTTCTAGCGCGTCCAATGGCATCTTACATTGGCCAGAGCTGCTGTGGGTCCACGGCTCGCACGGCCAGCACGCACGAGGCTGCAGCGGGACCCCTGTTTTCCCCGCAACGTCTGGGACCCTGTCAGCCCAGGCACCCGGGCTGATGACTTTTGGTACGCATCGGATGGATCGCAGCGATCTTCTGTTTGACCATGTCTTCCAAGCTAGCCACTCTGCTGGGCGTGCTGCCCATCGTGCCTTGGCATCAACTCAGACCCAGCCTAGGCTGCCTCAATTCAGGACTTGGGGTGTTAGTGCGCACTGCTTTTCTCTCTCTGTCGTCTCTCATTTCGCTTGGCGCTGCTGGTTCCGGTCGAGACGGACAGTTGTGTTTCCGGGTCTGATTGGGCGGGCTGACTTGGCGGAGTTCCCAAGTGTGCCGAGTTCCATACCAGTGCGATACCTCGCGATCCGAATTCCGAGCCAAGCCGGCCCACCTTGGTATCTACAGAAGATCGCACAAGGACGTGCCAAGTGCATTGGCAAGAGTTGCTTGCTATGTCACATAAGAGGTCGGTAGCCTTGAGTTCTCAAATATATCGTGGTTGCTCCAACCTTGGAGCGCAATTCCAAGTGTTTACTCAGCTGGTTGCTCTGTCCCGATCTCCCCGAGCGATATCCCCTTCTTGCAGCGTATTCGCTTCCAGCCTTGGTATCCAATGTTTGTGTCTCCAGACACACTGGGTTACTCTCACAAATGTGTTTGTTCTGTATCACACATTATATATTCATGGCTGATATGTGACAGCCAACTTTGTGTGTCTGGTTAAGATTCTCAGTTTGGTAAATGTTTTAAAAAGAAATTCCCTTATACGTTGAGTCAGAACAGAGCACAGAAGTAACGTCCCCTCACCTGTTTTGGCGCACACCTGATTTGGCGCACCAATTCTCATATTAAATACCTACTTTTTTACCCCCTCTATTAAATCTAAATTAATACCTAGAATTTTCAAATAATACATATATATAAATATTTATTTATATTTTAAATAAAAAATACTTTTTAGATATTATATAAACTATATTATTAATAAACTAAATATTAAATAAAATGTTAAGAAATACTAAGAAATTATATAATAATATTAACAATGCTTTAATTAATAATATAAAGTTAAAGAAATTAAATATAATTTTTTCTTTTAATTATTTTAATTATTTAAATATATTATTATTTTTATATATACTTTTTTATATTTTATAATATTTATTTATATATAAAAACTTAAAAATAAATATTTCTTATATAATATTTATATATAAAAAAATTAAAATGCTTATATAAGTATATATAAAATCTTATTAATATAATAATCTTTATTATATTAATTATTAAAATTTATTTAATATAAATACTTAAATATTAATATTATTTATATTATATTTAATATTTTATTAATAAAAATATAAATGTTATAATATATAAGAGATTTACTAGTAATTCTTAACATTTTAATAATTATATATTTAAAAATTAATATTTAATTTCTTATAAGTAAAATTAAAGATTTAAATTTTTTTCTATATAATATTATTATTCTTTATTAAGTATTTAAAACTCTGCTATTTTTAGAATTAATTTAGAATTAATTATGTGGGATTGAAAAGTGGGTATCTTAAAGGTGCATTTACACCAAAAAAGTCGTGCGCCAAATCAGGTGTGCGCCAAAACAGGTGAGGGGACGTTAGACGGTCATAATCTGAGTATGCTTATCTTGTTAAGAGACGGCATCTAAAGACAACATCTAAGAAACATCTAGACTTCAATGATGGCTGAATGAGTCTAACGCATAATCCTTGACTTTTACCAAAATGTGCCATAGCACTCAAGCTAAGCAAGGGGACTTGAGTTCTTCATTGATTGTCTCAGCATTAAACACTCCGTATGTTTCTTCCGGAGAAAGGCAATGAGGCTGATGTGAAAATACTCTATGCATGTTTACAAGCAACTCATTCGCTGCCCAGCTCAGTCTTCTAGATCAGAGGTTGGCATAAATTCACGGAGTTTTAGGTCTAATTAATTTCTCCATAAGCAATTGAAGCACACAAGTACTAGATAATGCCCGATTAGTTTACCTAGGTACTATCCGCAGTATAGTAGTAAATCCCGTAGATGTAGATGTTTCCTTCATTCATGACCCGCTCATGCTAAACGTGTGATTTAGATTTCAAGCTTCGATTCATATTTGGCCTCTACTATTCATAGCTGGACTGGAAACATCATGGGCCAGGTAAACGGATCAACAATCAAACCCATTGTCAACATGAGCCCAATCGGCAGGCAATGCAGCTACATCCCAAACTACAGATGAAACCGGAAGGAGTCGACAAGGGAAAAACAAGTGGCGTGGGTGCTGTTGGATCAATTTCAAATTTCATTAGAACTGAATCTGTTGACTTGCCAACGTTAAAGAAGGCCCATGCGTCATAGCATCGAGACATGCATTGACCAAAACTGCCTGACACTTAACATGAATCCATGGGGCAGCCAACCATAGTGCCATAGACATCACCAGAGACACCACCCAGCTGCAGGGCAGCCCCGATAACACCACCCAGGCCCTCGCCAGCGATCAAACCCGCGGCAACGGCAAAGCAGTACCTCTCAAAGCTGGCCGGTTTCTTCTTCTGCCAGAAGTGGCTCACGACGGCGCCCATCAGCGTCGCGGTGCTGTAGTACGTCTGCGGGATGACGAAGGCAACCCCAATGGCCATCCAGTTGGGCAGCCACTGGCGGTACTTCTCGCGGGCACCGACTAGGAAGAAGTTCTTGAGGATAACCTGGGCGACACAGACGCCGCCCAGCACCAGGGCGAAGATACCTGAGCTGAGTGGGATAGGCACCTGGGGGTTCGTAACTGCTTCCGCAACAGCTTGCCAGGCAGTTACACTTGGGGCTACGTTACGTTAGCAATCAGTAATAAGCGAGCGTTGGCACGAATCCGCGTCCCTCCGGGAAAACATGACACCACAATGAGAACGTTTTCACATACCGGAAAATGGGCAATGGTCGTATAAGTCGGGCTGCAACACGCAGGGGTACGCAGCCATGAACAGGACAAAGATTCCTAGAATGGACCCATTAGCAACAACCAGGCCAGACTTTTCACCTCGTGAATCAACATACCTGGTGCCAAGAACATAGCAACAACAGTCCCAAGGCCCTGGGCCCAGAACTGCAGATTCGGCGGCGTCCTGAGGAGGAATCCCACGCGGAAGTCGCTGACCAGGGACGCCGACATGTCCGCAGCCCCGGACGCAATACCACCGGCGACGAGGTTCGTGGACTGGGCGGTCTTTATGCCGAGCCCCTGCCCGCTGGTGATGCCGCCAAAGACGAGCTGGGAAGCCTTGGCGCTGGCGGTCAGCGGGGCGATGTCCGTGACGCCGGCGCCGTGGATACTGAGGAAGGCGAAGATGATGGCGAGCAGGCTGGCGAGGATGCAGAGCCCGGCGTTGATGTGGAACTGGAGCTCGCCGATGATGCAGGTCATGACCACGACGACGACGGTGCCGAGCATCCACACCCACGTGCTGACCTGCTGCTCCGGCGTGGCGAAGTCCTCGACCAGGCCGCGGTTGTCGTCCTTGTTGCGCGACTGCCTCTCGAGGAAGGGGACCCCGCGGCCCTGGCGCCGGCTGGCTACGAGCTCGTTCACGGTGCCTGCTGCCGACTTCCACGCGTATTTGGCGCCGTAGTAGAGGACTTTCCAGTGCACCAGGAACTCGGCCATGCTATAGCACACGAGCACCATTACGCCTGGCCACAGGAACCAGTATCGTGGGGATGGGATGTAGTCTGGGTCGTTGATGCCGGACATGGAGTAGAACGAGACATATCCGCCCCACTTTGGATCCTCCTCGTCGTACGCCTTGCCGATGCAGATTCCGTAGTGGACGAGGATCGGGCCCATGAAACCCCAGGCGAAGAATGTGCCAGCGAACATGCTGACTTGAGGGATATTAGCAAACTGAAACATACGGTGCGCGTAATACTTGTGCAAAGCAATACTTACTAGCTGTGTTGAGACCAACAAGCATACCAGACCCCAAGAAGGCAGGCGTCCACTCGATCATCCATCCCCAGTTCTCGATATTGATGGCCCAGTTGTTGTAGTTACCCCAGATATAGAACCAAGTGAAGACGTGCCAGTCATACAGGATGCCGATAGCATAGTACGATGCCACGCGCTGGACGAGGGAAATACCAAAGGCAAGGCCAAGCGCCTTGATCTTCTTCATGGCCTCAGTGGCTCCAGTGCCAACAGCATGCATTGAGCGGATGGCAACGGCCGTGGCAGTGGCTGATTCCCCACACATGTCAGTAAGGACACCAAAAAGACAATGCGGAAGAAGACACGGGCAGACTCACGAGACGGGAAGATCAAGCGCAGCTCCCTCGAGACGTTGATGATGAAGAACTTGCGCAGCGGCACTGCAAAGAAGAGGCCGAAAGTTGAGCAGACGAGCGTGAGGGTCAAAATGCGTCGGAAGTCATCACGCGGGTCTTCAGAGAGGAGTCCCAGGCGGTACATGGCCGGGAGCGCAGCGACGAACAGGCCAGTCATGCCACCGGCGCCGGTGGCGGCGGCCTGTATGATGCTGTTCTCCTGCGGGCCGAATTTCTCGAGCCCAAGGAAGGGGACGCCGGGCGCGATCTTCTGCAGGATCTTGATGGCCCCGAAGCCGAAGACGGCACCCATCATGGACGCGCCAAACGTGAAGCCCGTCTTGAGACCTACAGAGCGCGGTCAGCCGGATCGCGTCTCATAACTTGGAGCGACGCGAGAACTTACCCAGGTAGACATTGGACGCGTTGACCAGCGAACCGAGAATGATCCCGACGACGAGGGCCCGCAGGGTCAGAGGCATGGGCTCCTCCGGGACGCCCTCGAGCGGCGGCAGGGGCGAGAAGAGGTCGACTATCACGTCTTCCTGCGGCAGGACGTCGGCCTTCTCCGGGTTCTCTATCGAGTCCCGGACCGGGACGCCGACGGCCTCCGGGGTCGGCATGGTCTTCTCCAGCTCAGCCATGTTGACACCTTGGGGAGTCTCGGCCGTAACTTCAAGATGGTATCACAGTCTCCGAGAAAGGGAAAGGACGTCGCAGGTGGAGTCAAGGAGAGTCCCAAGGCGTGGGAGCCGGCGCATCAGGCTGTAATAAATATCCGGGCCCCTTCTTGAGGTGTACCTTGGCGTGATTGACACCTTGTGTGGCACTGCAGGGCGACTGGGGTCTCGCAAATGTGCGATTGCTTGTATTCGAAGTGGGCGTTTGGCCAAGTCCTGGGTGCAGAAGGGGCACCACAGGGCAACCTTTTTAAAGACGTACGAATGATACGCGCCCCTCCTACTCACTGGTTCCCCCCCTTCCCTGCCATACTCTGCGCCGAAGACAAACTCCTTCTAGATATTAGCCGTGATAGTAAAACCTTCCTCAAGAGGCTGGCGACCCCCCTTTAACCTTCCACTATAACGAGCCAAGAAGCCCTACGATTCGGAGACCGAATCCCTCGCGATGTGTGCAAAACTTCCTCTTGGCCGCCTCCTACCTTGGCGAACCACCCATCCGCGCTTGACCATGACATGGTGGGGACAAAGGCGGTGGAAGGACTGCCAAATCCAGGCACAAGATAGGACGGCCTTGATAGCGGAGGGTGAGGCCCAGATCCGTCCGAGGGGTTCTCACGTGGCACGACATGCACCTCGCAGCGTTGCAAGGTGATGCCTTGGCTCAGCCAGCCTCAAGCATGAGGCCCTTTTGGAAAAGGGGCAGGGGGGAGCAAGAGGGGTGGGAGACGGCAGCCACTTGGGCGACTGGCTGGTGGACGATCCAACTGCACGGTAAAGCTTCTACAAGCTCAAAACAGCGATGAGACCCAAGAACGGGGCTATCGTGAGCTTCGTCTTCCAGATACTCGACTTGGAAGGTCATAAGCATTGCCCAGAGGCTGCCCAGGACGCCTCTAGAGCTTCGGCTGGTTCTGGAATCCTTTTTCCCACTCGTTTGGAATACCCTTGGTTTCTAGTCAAAAGAAGCCAACGTGAATCTGGCCGGGGCGGTTGGGTGATTGATATTAGACGTGAACGAGGACGCCCTGGTCACATGTTGTAAAAGGTCGCGGTGCCTAGACCGGCAAGATTGTGATTCGACAGGTCCATATCAGCTTGGCAAGCCAGAGTGAATTGCCCAGAACTAGGGCAGCTTGGCCAGCCAACTGATACCACCCAAGATATGCCAGGTGTGGTAGCTCTCGAGATAATAATTTTGTCTTCGAGATAAAACCTGCTCTGATAAATATCTTGTGATAGGGCTGTACGACAATCCAACGGATAGCTGACTTTCTCGGCAAAGCGCCACGCCGTATTTGGGCTACAGCCGAGGCTGGTGTTTCTCCATTGGTTGGCGATGTGCAGAAGTGCAGGTTCGCAGACCACTTGTTCAAAATGGTGCTGCTGTGCGACAAGACTAAAGGATGGATGAGAGACGTACATTGCGATGACTGCTGCAAGCAGCTCTTATCCAGCGATTTCTCAGTCATCACAAACTGAGCCTTGCTGATCAAACGCCCGGGAGCCTTGGTGAGGCGCTTAATCCGTATTCCTATGTTTTCATGCTAAATGTTCCCCTCGGTATGCGCGCTCCAAGAACGCCTTCCTTTGCAACCCGGTCCATGTTCAGAAACGCCTGGTGCCAGACACCACCCTCCTTGTATGAAATGCTTGTGTTGAAATGATGGTGCTTAGTTTTCCCTCCCTGGTCTACCGTCCAGCCATTTACTCATGTATGGCCCGTCTAGCCAGTACCCGAGCTTTTTGTAGTAACTCCTCACACCAACGCCTGAGATGACACTGATCTTCTCGCTCCCATGCTCGTCTCTCGCTATCCTCTCGGCCTCTTCCATCAAGAGGGTTCCAAAGCCTTGATGCTGGAACTTCTTGGGGTCCCTCGCATGCACAGGGACCGCTGTGCCGTAGACATGGAGCTCCCGCACCAGGCTCGTCTGCTGACCGACGAGCTCCTCGCGGTATGTGTACTTCTCGGTGCACTTTCGCAAGCGTAGCAGTCCGACGAGAATGTCTTGTTTAGGGTCCTCGTAGGCGAGGAACGTCTCCCAGCCTCCATTTGCTGTGTAGTCTCTCCGGACGAGCTCGATCTGGTTGGGGCGAATCTTGTTCTTGACTTCGTTGACACCAACCTCACGGGTCCGTACGTCACGGCAGGTTGTGCCGAAGTCCTTCATGCGAGCAAGGGCTAGTTCACGAAGGTTTCCATTCTCGACGCCAGAGGTGACAAGCGGCATAGGGATATCGCGCTGAACACGATAAATACGAGTCCAAGGGGGGATAAGAGCCAGGATACGCGCGACAAGATCTATGAGCCCGTTTGGTGTGTAGTTCTGGTAGCGGCCTGTCCGCCACAACTCATAGAGACCCGTTCCCCTGATGACCAAGGTTGGGTAAATTTTGAGGCCGTCGGTCCGGAAGGCTGGGTTCTCGAAATACTCTCGGAACTGATCAAGGTCGCGCTCCATTCCGACGTTTGGTAGATCGGGCATCATGTGGCTGACGACCTTGAACCCAGCGTCCTTGGCAAGGCTGAACGTTTCTGCTACCGAAGCGACAGTATGCCCTCGGTTGGTGTCTCTTGCAACATCCTCGTACAAAGACTGCACTCCAATCTCCAGCCGTGTGCAGCCGTAGCGCAGCATACTCGAAAGATGCGGTTGCAGGCAGTAATCCGGCCGTGTTTCGATCGTGATGCCCACGCACTTTGTGTTGCTCAATTCGCCTGCCTCGACCGCCTCGTCCACGTTCGAGGTCTGGTATCCGCTGAGTGCATTGTGCAGCTGGGAAATGAAGTCGTCCCTGTATGACTCTGGGAGGGACATGAACGTGCCTCCCATGATGATGTATTCCACCTTGTCCACCGAATGCCCTAGCGCCTTCAACTGATCAACACGGCCACGGGCCTGCTCGAACGGGTCATATCGTGCTCGGATTGCTCGCATTGACGTAGGCTCGTACCCGGTGTATGACTGTGTGCTGTACTCGAAATCGGAGTCTGGCCCTCCTGGGCAATAGACGCAGATATTGCCGGTGTATGCAATATGTGGGCATCGATGAGGCTTGCACATGACGGCAACGACTGCTATCCCCGAGGAAGTCCGTATTGGCTTTGCGACCAGTTTGGGCAGGATGTACTTCTTGTAGTGTTCCGGGACGGCGGCAATGATGGCAGTCAGGGAGGGCATGTTATTGATCTTGTGCTTTTTGGCGAGCCTTGATCGGAGCGAGTTCAAGTTGAGGTCTTTTTTTGGGCGTCTCGAATCCTGGGAAGCCTCATGGTCCTCGATGAGGGCGTTGGCGATGTCCGCGCAGCACCTCAGGAAGCGCTCGTTCTCCGGGGGGAGATCAGCGCCTTTCTTGCGCTTCGTCTCCGTCATTGTCACAGTGGTCGTCGACATTGTGTCTGTATTGGCATTCACAGTTTCCCGGCGACAGAGGTGCAATAGGTGGGCTTGGGTGACAAACGCGCCTCTTCGATTCGGCGCTCGTGGGTGTGGAGTTGACTCTGTGCCACTGAAGACCAGAAGAATTGCCTGTTAGTCAAAGAGCTGCCCCTCGTCAAGATGGAAATTTGTTAGTAGCGATAAGCCCTGCGGCGATTGATAAGAGTTGGAGTTCCTGGCCCGAGCCTCGGCAGGCAGGACGGGTACTTTCGGAACCACGCCCCTGGACCTAAGAGTACCGTGCTATCGTCTCAGCTGCAGAGCTGGCTTTGGGCCCGCTAGCCGTGGACTTGGCCCACCCTGCTGGTACCAAAACCTGGGGACTGCACCTTGAAAGCTGGTAACAGCAACAGGTGCAGGTGGGTGTGACAGGTGAGCTCTGTCCCAGCTGCCAGCAGAGTAAAGTACACTACCACCCGTGGACCGTACGGATAAGCCCTGGAATTTGAAGCTATCCCCATCTGCATCGACGGCCTGTCTCAACATCGTCCTCTTCTTGCAACTGATTTCCGCTCCCTCTTCACCTTCCTTTCCCTCCTAATAACTCCACCGTCTTCGAGGCTGCGGAACTTCCAAGATGCAGGCCTTCACCAGACAACTGCGACCTACCGGGTCAATCCTGCGCCAGCTCTCCAAGAGGACGTACAGCGCCCAGTCCGGCCCCTACCAGCAGACCATCGAGAACCTGAGGATCAACGGCGACACCAAGGTCATCTTCCAGGGCTTCACTGGAAAGCAGGGAACGTGAGTGGGAACCCTATCTGTCTGTCGTGCCGTCGCTGCACAGCTCGCAAACCACCTGGCAACAGCCAAGCTTTGAGTGAAATATTCTCGGCAGGGTTTCACATGCTAACCCACGCGTTGCTGCAACAGGTTCCACGCTGAGCAAGCCATCGCATACGGTAAACAACCATCGATAGTCGATATCGTGCTGCAGACAGCACTGCTCTGGAGAAAAGGAGGCTGATAAAGCTGTGTTCGCAGGCACAAAGGTCGTCGGCGGCACAAACCCCAAGAAGGCTGGCAGCAAACATCTCGACCTGCCCGTTTTCGCAAACGTTAGCGATGCCGTCAGGGAGACTGGCGCAACTGCCACAGGAATCTTCGTGCCGTAAGGAGCCGCAACCCGGGGAAAGAGGGAGAGAGGAAAGAGACTTAACACGAGACAATCCGGTCGCTAACCTGATGGAACAGCCCACCTCTGGCAGCTGGTGGTATCCAGGAGGCCATTGAGGCCGAGATCCCCCTGGTCGTCTGCATCACGGAAGGCATTCCCCAACATGGTCAGCTCTACGGAAATTCCTTACAATTCAAGGCAAAGAGCTAACAGTTGGCAAAAGACATGGTCCGCATCACCTCCATGCTCAAGACCCAGACCAAGACCCGTCTTGTAGGCCCCAACTGCCCCGGCATTATCGCCCCCGGTCAGTGTAAGATCGGAATCATGCCCGGCTTCATCCACAAGCGCGGCCGCATCGGCATCGTCTCTCGCTCCGGCACCCTGACCTACGAGGCCGTCAACCAGACCACCCAGGCCGGCCTCGGCCAGAGCCTCGTCGTGGGCATCGGCGGCGACCCCTTCAGCGGTACCAACTTCATCGACTGCCTCAAGGTCTTCCTCCAGGACGAGGAGACTGACGGCATCATCATGATCGGCGAGATCGGCGGTTCGGCCGAGGAGGACGCCGCCGACTTCCTGCGGGCCAACAACACCGTCAACGGCGGCAAGCCCGTGGTGAGCTTCATCGCCGGTATCTCTGCGCCCCCCGGGCGCCGCATGGGCCACGCAGGCGCCATCGTCAGCGGCGGCAAGGGCGGTGCCGACTCCAAGATCAAGGCGCTCGAGGCCGCTGGTGTGATCGTGGAGCGCTCGCCCGCTGGTCTGGGTAAGGCCCTCCGTGACGAGTTCGTCAGGCGCGACCTGCTGTAAAGCGTCCTCGAGTACGAAACTCCACGAGGGGGTACTGAGATACCCCGTAGTGGTTCGTGTGGACTAGGTTATGTAGTATAGGGAATTACCAGGGAATATTCACACGCACGAAACTCGTCATTACGTCTGGATACTCTCTCACTGGGTAGGATAGGGCGAAGGAGGAGGAAAGGGATCAGTGCGCACATGAGGCACTGGGAAGGCTAAGTTGGTGCATCAGTCAATGTAGTCATACCGTGTTTGGCGGTGCGTTGCTTCTTCATATTTGAATTTTCATAGACTGGGTGGAAGCGGCGTCAAATGGGCAACTCACGCCATGCCAATGCATTTTGTCCTACATCCACATCGCGCTACATCGTGCCATTCATCCAGCGATCTGTGTCATCTCCACTGGCATCTTCCTCTCACATCACATGTAAGTTATGATAGTCATGAGTTGTGGACCACACACACACAAGTCGGTTATGGACATGTTGAAGGACTGTTGTATAGCCAAGTGAGCTCACTTGATTCCTCTATATAGCCACTAGCCAAAGGCCGTGAGGACATCTCGTCAGCAGCCGCCCATAGAAAGTACTGGCTTGCCTCACTACCAGTCCCGAACGCCACCGTTATTCCTTGTCTGCGAAGAAATGCATTCATGAAAAGCAAAAGACCACTGATAATGCTGTTGTCCCGAAGCCTCGAAGGACGGCTCAACTCCGTTACGGCATACAAGTAATTGCCACCTTCGCCCGTCACCTACCCTTGGAACTCCGTTTGAATGCTACGTGTCGACCTCCGTATGATGTCTCGCTACAACCGCCGCTGGTTGAACGCCCCAGCCTCCGGGGTTCTGTTGTTAAGAGATGCTCCGCGCTATTCCAATTTCCTTTCTCCTTCGAAGGAGTGTCGTGTCTCATTGCTCGCCCAGGAGACGGGCGGTGACATCGCCCATATATGCCTCCTCCATCTCGTAGTCGTCGCCGCCGTTGCGGTCGATACCCACATATTGGAATGCCTCCACGACGGCGTCAAGGTCGAAGCCCATGTTGACGAAGCGGTCGACGAGGTTCTTGTTCCAGCCTTGATACCTAGTCACCCCGGGGGTCACGTCAGCTCGAGATGTCCAAGATGTACAAATTTGGGAAGAAAGGGGTAAAGAAACTGGTCTGCACGGCCCCAGCGTACTTTGCTATATCATCCTCCTTCTTCTGTGTGGTCTTGCGCTGCAGCTGATCCGGCGGCGGCTGCTTGCGGGGGGCGCCGGCGTGCTTGACGGCCCAGTCGTGCGCCACGCACTCGAAGAACTCGTGATCATCCATCATCATCTTGGCCACCTCGGCATCCTGCGGGTCCTTGGGGTTCGGGGCCTCGAGGAGCATGCGCAGGGACAGGAGGGCGGTCTTGATGGTGCCGACGGGCGACCAGCCGCTCCCGAGAATATCGAGACAGATGGCACCCTGGAAAAAGACACTTGTGTGAGCGTGGCTCCCCTCCTTCGTTGGTTTTCCTCTGGCTGCTCCTCTATGGGTCTGGACTCACTGTCTGGCTGCTGATGTTGGGATGCCACATCTTGGTATCGAACTTCATGACGGGCGACTTGAAAGGGTACATGTCCGGAATCTGGATGTCGACTGTGTAGGTGCCGCCGGCATAGGGTGTATCTGGGGGCCCTGGGAAGGTGCCCTTGAGATGTGTGAGGTTGCTGGGATCGACGGGGGTTGCGAGGACGCCCGAGTTGTCCTTGTCCTGTTGGATGTCGCTGAGCTCCTTGAGGATACGACGCTCGCGTGTGCTCGACATTGTGAAGATGTGCTGTGCTGCTGCTGGTGCTGTTGGTAACAGAGTAAGGCAAGGCAGAAGGAAACAAGGAGGGGCGGCAGAAGGTTTGGGTGAGTGGGTGAGTAGGCGACGGAGTGGGGGTCCAGTCAGCCTTGTACGATCTGGCGGAGAGGTCGCTCTCGCGTGTTGATAGTCTATGTATGGAGGGGTCGAAGTGGATTGCCCAGGGTTTAAAGCCCGAGGATCAATAGAAGCCCACGGGATGTGGCAGTTGGCATGTAGTCAGCTCGCAGCGGACGGGCTAACAGACTGCCCAAGAGATCTGAGCCAACCTTGAAACTTGGGGACGGGGGAGTACAGTCGGATACAGTTCTGCAATGAGGCAGGTTGGGAGAGGGATCGCCCACGCACGGCTTTGACGTTCCGAGGTTTGCTTCCTCAGGTGTTATCAGGTCCTGGGTAGACCCAGCCCAGGCCGATACTTTTGACGGTGACTTCATTGGGCTCTCGTCATTCGCTGGACGGTACTATTAATATACATGCGGCCTGTGCAGGGCAAACAGCTTCACACAAGTACTGCTCAGGTACACACAGGACCGGACGCTCCCGACGGAGTACGTACCGAGGAAGCCAGCTGAGACCGGGGGTGGGCACGAGCCACGCGCTGCATGGAGAGCGAGCTGGCGTGTGTCGCTGGGAGCCTGATTACCTAAAGACGCCGTTAGAGCTCAACGGGATTACTTCGCCGGCCACTCGTCACTTGCAGCTTCGCCCTTCTGTCCAACGACCAGCTCAGGACTTCCTGCAAAACAAGACGCCTCCAAACCCATCGTCATTATCCCATCCCGTTCACACCTGCGATCTCTGCGGGAGATTGCCCCTCTCGTAATATCCCCGAGCCGCACTCCAGCAACACAGTCTTGCGCATTCGAGTACTGAGTCGCGATAATGGTATGCAAACCACCGGAGCCCTGCAGCGACTGCATCATGCGCAACGTTTGCTGACTATCTCGTCGAAATAGGGTCAGAATCAGTCTGGAATGGGCGGTGGCCAGGATGGCCGTGATGAGAGGGACAAGAAGGTTTGTTACCTCCCCCTTGTGCTTATTTGTCGCAAAGCAAGCTGCATCAACTTGTGGTGGCAATCATGTCCTACTTACAGCTGCATCAAGTCCCCCAGCTTTGCTAACCTCACATCCTTTCATCCAGAAGGACAAGCCCAAGTACGAGCCTCCGCCAAAGCCAACCACCCGCGTCGGTCGCAAGAAGAGAAAGCAGGCGGGCACCAGTGCCGCTGCA
Organism: Diaporthe sp. P3_1W; assembly: GCA_037177825.1. Taxonomy (NCBI): domain Eukaryota; kingdom Fungi; phylum Ascomycota; class Sordariomycetes; order Diaporthales; family Diaporthaceae; genus Diaporthe; species Diaporthe sp. P3_1W. The sequence goes on along the minus strand of JBAFXB010000004.1, from coordinate 4,867,320 downwards.
AAGCTCCCCGCCATCTACCCATCTCAACGGTGCAAACTGCGCCTCCTGCGCATGCAGCGCGTCCACGACCATCTGCTGCTTGAGGAGGAATACGTCGAAAACCAGGAGCGTCTGAGGAAAGCCAAGGCTGCGAAAGATAGCAACGCCCCACCCGCTACCGATGACGCTGCCGACCGCAATGCCGACGAACGTGGCCGTGTTGACGATATGCGAGGAAGCCCCATGGGTGTCGGGACACTGGAGGAGATGATTGATGACGACCACGCCATCGTGTCCAGTACCACCGGTCCCGAGTACTACGTGAGCATCATGAGCTTCGTTGACAAGGATCTGCTCGAGCCCGGCGCCAGTGTTCTCCTTCATCACAAGACCGTCAGCATTGTCGGTGTTCTGACCGATGACACCGACCCGGCGGTTAGCGTGATGAAGCTCGACAAGGCCCCTACGGAGTCGTACGCGGATATCGGTGGTCTGGAGCAACAGATTCAAGAAGTCCGCGAGTCGGTCGAGTTGCCCCTGCTGCATCCCGAGCTGTACGAGGAGATGGGTATCAAGCCACCCAAGGGTGTCATTCTATACGGTGCCCCAGGTACTGGAAAGACACTCTTGGCCAAGGCCGTGGCAAACCAGACCTCGGCGACTTTCTTGCGTATTGTTGGCTCCGAGTTGATTCAGAAGTATCTGGGTGATGGTCCGCGGTTGGTTCGACAACTTTTCCAGGTGAGTACAATGCGAACAATGCATCGTCTTTCCCAGTATGATTGGTGAGTCACATGTTAACAACATTCTCGACGTACAGGTTGCTGGAGAAAACGCACCTTCGATCGTGTTCATCGACGAGATTGACGCCATCGGAACGAAGCGTTACGAATCTACATCAGGCGGCGAGCGAGAAGTGCAGCGAACCATGCTTGAGCTTCTCAACCAGCTCGACGGTTTCGATGACCGCGGCGATGTCAAGGTCATCATGGCGACGAACAAGATCGAGACCCTGGACCCTGCTCTGATCCGACCCGGCCGAATTGACCGAAAGATTCTCTTCGAGCCCCCAGACCAAAACACCAAGCGCAAGATCTTCCACTTGCACACGTCCAAGATGAGCCTTAACGAGGACGTGGACCTGGAGGAGTTCATTGCTCAGAAGGACGATCTCTCCGGTGCCGACATCAAGGCCATCTGCTCAGAGGCTGGTTTGTTGGCCCTGCGGGAGCGGCGTATGCGTGTGCAGATGTCCGACTTCCGCTCTGCCCGCGAGAGAGTGCTCCGAACGAAGCAGGAGGGTGAGCCGGAGGGTCTGTATCTGTAAGCCGAGGCGTGTGTACTTTTACAATCAGGGGAAGGACGGAGGGTGCAGCTGCGAATGTGGTTCACAGCGTGAGACGAGTGGGATAGATGAATAGATGGCATTAACCATGGATACGATGTATGTCAAGAGATCCCTTGTGCCACTGCATTTGATGTAGGTTGTGTAAATGGGCAGGGCCTGGCCAAATCGCTTGCCTGATATCCCGGTCCTCGATTGTCAAAGACATGAAAAGGCAGTCTCATACCCAAACACCGTTTTCCAACATCAATTATGTCAACTCCCCTTTCGGGCAAAGCAGTTTCCATCACCGCGCTTCACTGACTCGATCTAAGCCGCAAGCCTCCACCGTTCACGACATCCTCATCATGCCCCACCCCGCAACGCAGCTCTGGAATCGAGTCCAAAGTAGAGGGTCCACTCTCACAAAAGAGGTCCCAAAGCTTTGCCTACTTTCTCTGATGGCCGAGAAGATCTGCTCTGGGCGCCATCCACTCAGCTTGGGGTAGAGGTGCCGGCTCAGCTCGCAGACTGCTGTCTTGGGGGTTCTCGACGCCGCGGCATCACATGTATTCGTCTTCGTGGCTTAGTTGGTTAAAGCGTCGGTCTCATAGAATTGACTCGCTGGGTAACCAGTGAGATATCCGAAGGTCGTGAGTTCAAGGTAGGAGGTCCTGTGTATGAAGCCGTGTGAGAATCGTGGTTGACAATGTTGTATAGTCTCACCGAGGACACATGTACAAGATTATTTTTTCCTCTTCTCAATTCTTTTTCTACGTGAAGACAATTTGTTTCAAATATTTATTGTCCTTGTATATCGGAATATATAGTCGAAATGAATCTATAATTTTGCTTAAACAGTCTATTATGAGACAAATACAAGTGCCCGGAGCACTCGCCAGACACTGGGCACAGTTTGTATCCCATGTACAGCTTTCTGAATGCTTCGCTTCAGCGGATCCACTACCTTAGAATTGTATTAAGTCGTTTTCATTCACATTCGATTTACTCACGGAAGTACACGCACTACTCAGCCTCAGGCATACAAACGGATCCTATTAGGCCTCTTGTGTTGCTTCATCCCGAAGCCCGGAGTGAGACGTGCCGCGCATAAACCATGCTTGCGACAGCCACGATGCTTGCAAACACACCCCCAACCTCCTCACATTTTCCTTTGTCCATCAGTCTCCCTCGAATCAAAAAGTCCAGGCAAAGATCCCACATAGAGCTGCTTCGGACGCCACAACACAGGCGTCTGCTGCATCGCCTCCCTCCAATGCGCCATGACGCCGCCCGCCCTTGAGACAAGGCCAGGGCGACGACGATATCAGCCTCGAACCCAAGAGCTGTGTATATCAAAGACCCGTAGAGGTCAGCGTTGGCCCTGAGGCCCCTCGAGATGAAGTAGTTGTCCGTGCTCGCGACGCGATCGATCTCCAGGGCGACCTGGAGCAGGGAACTGCTCCTCCCATCAAGATTCCTGTGTGGAGTCTCGTCGAGAGCCGAGTGGAGCATACCGAGGATGAGCTTGCCCCGGGGGTCCTCCGTCTTGTACATGCGGTGGCCGTAGCCGAAGAGGCGTTGCTTCTTGGCTTTGACGGCGGCGATGAGTGCTGGTACGTTTTCCGGGGAGCCGATACGTGCGTACTCTTTGTGGGCCAGGTCTATGGCACCTATCAAGCACACTACATTTAACAATCTCTCTTGTACCGTTGTTGCGTGAGATCGTGTTCACACTTACCTCCGTGAAGCGGCCCGTAGGCTGCGACAACCCCGGATATCATGCACGACACAGGGTCTGTCAGGCTTGAAGCAGAGTGCAGGAAGGCAGCCGTAGAGTTCGTCATCTCGTGATCGGCATACACTATCCACAATCTCTCGAGGCACTTCTCGGCATGTTCGTCAGATATCCCCATCATCAGGAGGAGGTTCCCGACGAAGGAGCCGTGTTTCTGCGGATGTGTGAACTGGCGGTTTCTCTTGTGACAGTATACCAGTGCCACTGTGGTGGCGAAAACCGAGAGACACCTTATGATTGCCGCGTCTACAGCCTTGAGGTTCCCGAGGTAATAGGCCGCACTTGTGTTGTGCGTCTTGTAGGTTCCCTCATCGAGCGCTGCATATGCAGCCAGCCCGGCAAGAATCATGGGGAAAGTCATCGAGTCGCGCCTCAAGTACCTGTTAATTAGGTGTCTTGGACTGGGTCTTTTGTCAACTGGATGGCTCACGGAAATGCTTGAATGGCGTCCACGACGCTTTTTGGGGCATCCATGGCTGCCGATAGGGCGCCGCGGAGGCACAACTTCTCGTCAGGCGTAGGCAAGTGGCCCCATATCAGTAAGTGCAGAACTTCTTCGTAGTCATTGTTGTCAAAAAGTTCTTGGATGGGATGCCCGCGATAGTAAATCCGTCCCCGGACTCCATCGCTTCAGAGAGATTAGCCCCACCATTCGAAGTTGTGCAGAGTGTGTCTGTTGACTCTGAACTTACACGTATGTAATAGAAGACTCTACACAAGCCGTGTTCCGGAAGCCTCGGTCGAAAATTCGAAGTTCTGTGTCCCCAAGAGTTGATGGGCTTCCTTGGTCTATGGAGGCGGTGATGCGGGAGAAGTCAACCGCCGCAACGGAATTGTTGTTGATGGGAACCCGGTATTCTTTCCCCGTGCGGCTGTCTACAATGTCCAAGTATTCATTAGGTATCTCTTCGGGGAGCTTAGCATCAAGACCAGGCATGTCAAGACCAGGCATATTGGTAGGGTTTCGTTCTGGATTTCTAAGGGATTGTATTGTCAGGGGAAGAGGAGTAGGTCTGGCACTAGCACTCAGTCAATATAACAGGAGATGCTGAGCATCCAAACTCATATACGCCTTTCAGTTATGTACCTAGTCCCGATAACTATGCAGGACTCCACTCGTAACACATCGCAGCTGACTGCATATCGTCTGGCACAGGAAGAGCTGCCAAGCATGCATCTCCAGGGCTGCGCTGCGTGAAGCCACAAAAGAAAGACAGCACAGGCGAGTAATTCCAAGACATCCGCGTAACTATCGCCGGAAACCTTCTCCTTGCCTGAAGCAAATCCAGTGTCATCCAGCACACTCGGGTTCGCAAGAGTATTCCCTGGCCTTAGCAGGTTGGTCGAGCAAGATACTGAGGTCCAGGAGCAGAGCATGTCATGGGATTTTAGATGCATTTCCTGGTGGGTCCACTGTCCATGTTGCGGGGCCAATGTCTGGTCCCTGGCCCTTACGGTCTCCTTCCGCCTTGGGGAATGGAGAGTGAAGCCAATCGAACCCTTGACTGGTACTAGTCTTGGTCTAATATATGCAATTAATCCTTCGGGTGGTTGAGGACCCACGCCTCTCAGTATCGAAGTTCCAGGCCGGCTTGCGAACTCGGCATGAGAAGACTTTTTGAAATGATTCCAGGATTTTGCCAAAGTAGTTGGAGCAATTTGTGAGGGTGAGTACGACGCAAGATCGTCTTGATAGTCAATACTCTCCGGTGTGGCCCATGTCTGAAGTGTCGACTGCATGCCGTATTTTTGGCACCACAAGTCCTCATACCATTTATCACGGAGGCACTACCCTAGGTATTGGAAGCTGCCCGAGGCGCATCCGTGTTCATCAAGGAGATATGTTTGCCACCTGCTCATGAATACACCCCATGGGAAGGTTTAGGCTTAGTATTCTGTCCCATGTCTATAATCTTATTGCAGAGTATTGGCATATAAGCCGTCTACAGATTCAACTACCAAGCCCACCGACCCATCAATCCCGTCGGCCACTTCCGCACAAAGAACTTGCGCCCCTCGTCCATCAAGAGGATACCAAGCCCGAAAGTCATGGGCAGGAACCAATACTCGACCGGGACCTCGGCCGTGGACAGCACCTCCTGCAGCCGTGGGATGTATAGCCAGAAGAAGGCCATGACCAGGGCGAACAGGATGGCGGGGAAGAGCCACACGTTCTGCGTCTTCCTGTTGAACAGCGGCGGGTGCTGGAAGATGGACAGGCGCCGCGTGCGGACGGACATGAGGTTGAACCACTGCATGACGACGAGGGTGATGAAGTAGATGGAGCTGGCGACGTTGAGCTTGTGCGCGTAGTAGCCCGCGTCGATGCCCTCGGGGTCGCCGAAGCCGAACCACAGGCGCGAGAAGGGGATGCCGCTGCGCTCGAGGTACCAGTAGCTCATGGCGAAGGAGGCGGCCGTCTCCACGATACCAACAAAACCGTACGACTGCACGATGAGCTTCCAGTCGACGAGGCGGTCGACGCCGACGACGCGGGGCGGCCGCAGCAGCACGTCGGCCTCGGGCTTCTCGTACGCCAGCGACGTCGCGGCCAGGCAGTCGGTGAAGCAGCAGATGACGATCATGAGGAAGCTGCTGAGGACCTGGGGCAGGCCGAAGGCGACGCTGGTGAACACGGGCCAGAACTCGGAGAAGCTGCCCGCGGGCAGCAGGTAGGCGATGGTCTTCTTGAGGTTGTCAAACATCATGCGCCCGTACCGCACGGCCTCGACCACGCTGCCGAAGCTCTCCAGCAGCACCATGTCGGCGGCCTCGACCGCGATGTCCGACCCGGACCCGACCGCGATGCCCACGTCGGCCGCCCGCAGCGCCGGCGCGTCGTTGACGCCGTCGCCCGTCATGCCCACCACGAGGCCCCGCGACTGCAGCTCCCGCACGATGCGCAGCTTCTGCTCCGGTGTCGTGCGCGCGAAGACGACCTCCGTGTACGACTTGATCAGCTCGTCCCACTGCGACTCGTTCATCGCCATGAGGTCTGAGCCAGTCACGACGATGGATGTCGGCCGGGGCTGGTCCTCGAACCGGACCGCCTTCATGGGCTGACCTCCTCCATTGTTGAGGTCGGAGGGGTGCGCCAGAGGGCTGCGGCTGAGGTCATCGGCGGCCTTGACCGACCCGGGCTCGTTGGTGATTATCCCACATTCCGCTGCGATTGCCTGGGCGGTCAGGGCGAAATCACCCGTGACCATGAAGATGCGTATGCCCGCGCCACGCAGGGCCTGGACAACCCCCGGGATCTCGGGCCTCGGCGGGTCCTGGATCGCCATGAGGCCGACGAGCGTCAGGCCCGACTTGGCCTGGTCCGTCATCTCCTTCTCGAATGCTGATGACAGCGGGGAGGATTTTAACGAGGACCGGGAGAGCGTCTTGTGCGCGAGGAGGAGCACGCGGCGGCCCCGTGCTGAGTATTCCGCCTGTGCTGCCTCGATTTTGGCTTTGGCTGCCTCTGTCATGCGGTGGGACGCTCCAGTTCTTCCGATGTAGTATTTACATCTGTCGAGGAGTCGATCAGGAGCACCTTTGATTGTGAGCAGTCTAATTAGTACGAACGTTAGTTGTGCACATAATATTGTATATAAGCTGTGAGCAAAGATGCACTCACAGGTCACTAGGCTCAAAGACCGAAGCCACATCAAGTGGCATTGCATCAATCTTTCCGTCGGGATGCTATCATATTGTATTAGTATACTCACTGCGTTGATGTGGCCAACAGAGACTGAGAGGTCCTTTCCGAGACCTTGCTGTGACGATCGAAGTGGAAAGAGACTCATTGACAGATGCGCCAGGGGTAGTACTTACAGCCATGCTGAGGACCCTTATCATAAATTTATTCTTGCTGTTGAAAGCCAAGTCAAATTTGGTGTGCCAACATCTCTTCATCTCAGAGATGGGCCCAAGAGACTCGGAGAACCGAAGAATGGCGGTGTCAGTGGCGTCTCCATGTATCTTCCGCTCGTTCAGAGGCAGCTTTCTTGTCTGGGCGTCGAAGACGGCGGCGTTGCAGAGACCGCCTATCGTTCTGAGCTGGTCGATCGCATTGCCTGCAAAGTTGCCGTCTATATTCCGCTCTGCGATGAGGGTATCTCTGACGTTATCAGCCGTCATCTTCTCAAGGCCCACATAACAATCTGTGACGACCATCTTGTTCTGTTTGAAGTCAAGTCTTTTAGCTACATTCTTCAAAACGAGGTGAAGGACGTCAAGACATACGGCAGTGAGTGTTCCAGTCTTGTCTGAACAAATGACGCTCACAGCGCCCAGGGTCTCGACCGTCTTGAGCGATTTGCACAAGATCTTGTTCTTCCGCATCATATTCGCGCTGATTGTTAAGCTGGCCGTCAATGCAACGGGCAATCCTGTACAACACTAGAGTCAGAAATTAAAGAGATGATAGTAATTGAGTGCCAAAAGTGTTCTCACCTTCAGGAATGAACGCGACAGCCACTGATACACAGTCCACAATAAGTGTAGGCACATTTATCCAATCAGGATAAGTGGTTCGTAACCAAGCAGCCCTTGAAGAAATAATCAGTCAGGGTCCAGTCAACAAACCGGGATAATAAAACCTACCAGAGAACAATCACGATGATGATCATGAGCAGCATTATAGAGCAGATGATCCAAACAAAGCTCAAGATCTCCTTCTCGAGAGTCGACAACCCGACCTTGGGCTCATTCGTAAGCTTTGCAATTTTTCCGAAGACGGTCTTGTTCCCCGTCGACACAACGATTGCGGTGCAGCTACCAGATACACAATGTGTTCCCTGAAGGCCGATGTTTTTCGTCTCGAGGTAGTTGGGGTCAGTGGAGTCGACGGTGGCAGCCAATGGCACAGATTCACCTAAGGGCGCAAAGTCAGTCGAAATCAACGTTTTCCTTTTTCTTTTGTCTTTCATGTTGTCCACTTCTGCAAGACTCAACTTACCCGTAAGGATGGAACGATCGAACTTAGTATCCGAAGAGACCTTGATGAACCTGATATCCGCAGGCAACTTATTCCCAGCACCCACAAGCAGCACGTCGCCGGGGACGAGCTCGGACGCGGGCAGGGCAACCTGGGCGGCGTCGCGCAGGACGCGGCACTCGTCGGGCAGCATGGTCTTGATGCTCGCCATGACGCGGCTGGAGCTCCAGTCCTGCCACATATTGAAGCCGGCCTGGATGAAGAAGACCGCCAGCAGCACAATGGCGAGCGCCAGGTTGGCCTGCGCCGGCGGGTCGCCCAGGGGCCGCCACGCGATGAAGACGAGTATCGACGCCACCAGGAGCACCGAACCGAAGCCCTTGAAGAAGTAGCCGATGGTGGTCTTGAGCCGGTGCGTCTGCGGCGGGCAAGGGGCGTTCTTGCCGTATTTTGTGAGGCGCCGCTTGACTTGTTCTTCTGAGAGGCCGTGTCTGTCGGAGACATTCAGGCGCTGGATGAGCTCGTGAGTGGGTATTATGTGCCAGTCCAGGTCGGCGAGGTCTGTGAGATGCGGAAGGGATATCAGCAAATTGTTTTTTCGGATTTAATTTGGACTCTAGCATGTCCCAGAAGAGCGCAAACAACATCATTTTCAACGCCCTGTATTTTTATGAGAAGGAAAATAAAGCAACTCACCCTCAACAGCAGCATTATTCTTATCCTTGGCCTTCGCGTCCTCGAGATCAATTGATCTGTATAGTCAAACAGTCAGCTTCGCCACAAGATAGAGCGAAGCAGACATAAGAGACAAGAACAGATTGCTCTCGGCTGTCCAACAACGGCTTACAAGGTTCGGTATTGGATAGGCAAAACAGCAGTCGGCTCACGCCTGCTCGAGGGGCGGATCGACATGGAGTCCTCCGAGAGGGCAGTCGACTGGCGAGCCAGCTGAGGACGCCTGCTGGCTGCTATCGAGGCCCGGTGGCCATGGCGACCGCCAGCAGCCTCCTCCTCGTCTTTGAAGCGGAGGCGCTCCGTCGTGGCCGTCTCGGCCTCGTCGTTCTCCGCCATGGTGAGGTATGTTTTGTAACTCTGAGCGACGGGGGAGGACATGAGGAGGAGGACGAGGAAGGAGAAAGAAGAGTGCAGAAGGTGTGAGTGATACTGTGGCAGGTCGATGCAAACTCTACGGGAGTTGGGCGAGGGCTTTATACTCCAGGTAGGAGGAGGAGCAGGCTACTCATGTCACGACAAGGAGGCTTGGGGCTGTCCGCATGTGAGAGCGCAAGGCAAGGCAGATGGCCAGGAAAGGGAAGGCAAGTTGCGGATGGAGTAATCATTAGCCAACAAAGACACAAAATTACGCGCAGTGAATCCCCCGACTCTCGCTCCTCCGTGACGATGGTCCTGGAAAGAGGCTTCCGGCATGAGATACTCAAAAGGGCTAGCTATGTGGCTATCCTCGTGCAGGCTACCTGACCGTTTTTCCCTCGTCCGTGTTTCGACCATCTTCTGGATCCTGTGATATTCCAGGTTGGCGCCAGCAAAGGGAAAATTGGCGCATCACCACCGCCGCGGTGGAGACTGGAGACAGTATATGCAAGTCTACCATCACATGTGTAGCACGAGTAGCGGCAAAGGCCGGCGCCGAAAACCAGCTTGATACTCGGGGGGGATTCACATTCATCTGCAGAGGACACTGGCACGTGTACGGCTTTTGACTCGGGCTTACAATGTTACCGTGCCATAGGCGTGGCATCTGCTGTGCATTGATACTATGCTGATCTGGGGAAAGGACAGACGGCCGAGATAGGTATGCCGGCGTCTAAGTTTGGGGAGCAGCAGCGCGCGGGAGGCCGCCTGCCCAGGCCAGAGGGGGTTATTGCTGTGGCGATGCATGCGAAGGCAAGACAAAACAAAGCACAACATGGGAGAACTTTCCCACGGCAGGGCGTGGGAGTCGAAGTTGGTGGAGGAGGAGGAGCGCCGCCAAGAGCAGGTAGGCAAAGGCTGCGACGGGGATCATTAAGGCCGTTGGAGCAGAGACGGGCAGGGTCACGCGGAGGCAAGCTTGGGGGGTGGGATATTGGGGAGTGTTGGAGATAGTCCTGAGTCTGGCTGCACAATTCCGCACTGTTGCTTGAAAATGCCGCATAGAAAGAGCAGATTTGGAGTCGGGGTCCAAGGAAGCCTTGAATTGGCTCTGGTCCGCTTATGGTAGAGGAATAACAAGCGGTCAGAAATCGCGCATAGCAAAGGATAAGGAGGCCAGGGTTGGGACTGATATCTGGATTCTTGGGGTTGACTTACACAGCCTCACTGCCTCACCAGGCTAGCCCTCTCCAATCCAACCACCCATTACCTGGCACTCTGCACTTTTGTGAGAACCATGAGACGTGAGACTTGACTAGCAAAGATTTGCTGGCCGGCTCGCTGATGGTTTTTTTGACATCATTTCCACGATTCGCGCCGTCCACTCGGAGCCGCACCATATCCCGCACATGCAGCTGCACTGGCCCTGCCCGTCATCCGTCCCCCACCCACACCAGCTCGAGCTCCGAGCATATTCAATGGAGCCGCACGGGACAAGCTCGAAGCTGCTGCAGTGCAAAGCAAGGTCATGATGCTTATCCGGAATCTGGCGCGGGAACCACCAACAATTCAGGATGGCTGGCGCGCATACCTGTCCCGGTTTCTCTCCTGAGCTCATCTCTCCCCCTTCTGCTTCCCTCCCAGACCTTGATCAAGGCTTGGCCAACGGGCTGTGGTCTTACACACCGTCATGGCTGCTGTGCTTCTGTACTGCAATGTCAGTCAGTCAGTCACAGTGCAGTTCGCATGAGGCTGTCCCTGTGGCCTCCTCGTCTCACCCCCTTCGCCGCCATCACGGCTTTCCCAGAACGGACTCGAGCCAGAGGCCTCCTCACGTCACCATCTCCACCTCCCACCTCCCGATGCCTGGCTGAGGACCAGATCCCTTCAATCTCATCACGGACTGCACATCCATCTCACCATCACTTTCGGAGATTGCTGCATGAGCAGGTAGCACACGTGCCCTCCCCTTCCTTTTTCCCTCTCTCCCTGACCACCCACCTGGATACGGCCTACAGACCCAAGGAACCACGAAGCCGCGTAACCCATGAGAAACAAGAAAATGTCGTACCAGTGGATGTGAGACTAGTGGACCCGCAGGCATAGCCATTCCATCTCTCAGTAGCAAGTTGAATAGAGGAGACTCAGCGGCAGTGCCTTCATACCCCATCCTCCTTCCCCAAGACGCCGCTCCCCGAAGGACAGTCAGCCAACGCACACCCACCTTGGCGAAGCCAGCCGGCCGCATGCGCATGCTCCCCGCAGAGTCAGAGAGGACCCTGCCTGCATCGTCTCATCGGCGCGTGAGATAGCTGCATATCACACAGCACGAACACGGACGTGGCCACTCCCCTTCTTCTCTCTCCAACCCACATGCAGTCCATTTTACGCCGGGGGGCGCAGAGGTAGGAGCAGGACGCAGCAAGATGCAGCGAGGCATCACGAGGAGCCCCGTAAGTGCTTTCGATGGTGTTGGACCGTGGACGCACTGCATTGCCTCTCCCTGCTTCCCTCCTCCCCATCGCCGCTCCGTTCGCCAGCCCGGGAAAAAAGAAACCCACGAGCACCGTGAGAGATGGATCATCAGCCCGGATGGAGGCGTCCAAGAGCGTCAATGGGATGCACACTCCATCTTACCCACTCCCCAGCTCACGTCCTGCACCCCACGGGGACACAGCATGACCCCAGCTGGCCAGCCAACCGGCCACCACGCTCCGGACCCGACGATGAGCGTTGCCCTCCCCTCTGCAAGCCACTACGCGGTGCCCGAAGCCGGCACGAAACACCAGCTCACGGACCATAAGGTAAGTAAGCTTCTTCCTCTCCGCTAAGGGTGGAAACAGCCACTTGGCCGCTGCCCAGAGCCCTCGTGGCGGGAGGTGCAAGACCCACGCAGGCAAATACCGCCGTCCCCGTCAATAATACAACACTCGGATCACAGGTTGGGAGAGAAGGCCAGCCCAGCCCAGCCAGCCAACATCACTTACTCAGACAGGGAGCATATGCAATTCTAATGGTATCTTTCTTTCTCTGTTCTTTCGCTCGACTGTTCACCATACAGGCAGGCAAACAGACCAAAACAACAATAAGCCCGGGCTGTCCCTGGCCCCTGGCCTCCTGGTATCCATCCTCTCCGCCCTTTTTACTGTGTTGGCTGGCATGTCAGGCCGGACTAGCGCGCCGTTCCATTCACAAATTCCCTTTCCTTTCCGGCCCGCTCAGTCCTAGGGAGGAAAGACGAAGAAGGTCCATATTTCCTTACCACCGTCCAAAACCGAAAGAACAAAACCGCGCTGTTGAGGACAATACCAAAAGGGAAAGACCAATCTCTCTGCCGACTGCCAAATCCGCCATGACCGATGTTGATGCAAGGTGACTGAAATAACAAAACTAATAATTGGGCAGGCAGGCAGGCTTGCAGGCGAGCCTGTGAGTGCCAAAGAAAGGGGGAAATGGGCCAAGGCCGAACAGAATGGAAACCTAAACACCTTTGCTTTGCTTAACGACCAAAAGTCAACCGACCCGCCATCGATGCTGCGTGTTTCCGTCATGGGGGCAAACCAAACTGTCGACGAGGCTCTCAAGGTCCATCCGTCTGTCCGTCCGCGCTGCTGTGCAATCCCTCGCACTACCAGTGTCCCAGTCTATGATGATGCATTTGCTGCTCTGTGCGAATGTTGAAGAATTCAATTTGCCGTCTTTCCACACAATAGCTCGCTACCCACCAGGCGAGCCGCACACTTCTTTCTTTTTTTCACACAAGTTTGGGGTATCATAATCGCAGTCATTCCTGTCCTCCGGCCTGAACCAGGGCTAATCTCGCTCATTGGGTCTTCCTGTGAACATAATTACCCATCCGCCAGCAGGACACGGCTTACCCTATCCTGCAGAGGAGAAGTATTTTTTCGAGTTATCGCTTCAGACTCTCTTCACGAGGCTGAGTGGCCATTGCTTCGAACGGCAAGTAGCTGGCCGGGCAGCAAGCAGTCCAAAGGGACCGCCGAGGTTGGTCGTCGAGATTAATATCGGGCATGCGGCGGGGGAAGTGTTATGGTGCAGCTGGGCTGCTCCGACTTGACCCGCCACCGTTATCACTGCCGTCCATCTGGTCTGTCAGATGTGCAGCACCTGTAGGACCGTCTAGTCGAAGCGGAGCAGTGCTGGCGCTCGGCCGTGCAGGGCTCATGTCCATGGCATCAGTCACATCTGGGCTTTGGAAGCCGGGAGCCTGACCTGCTGGACCTGCTGCCGGTTGAGTGCCGTTGGCATGTGACACTCCTGGTGCCCAATGTTGATTTTGTGGTTGCCATATCATCGGCGGGACCTGAGATGGAGCTGGGGGAGGGGGCGGTATTATGCTGGCGTCGAGGCTTGCACCGGCAACACCGGTATTCGGCCCAACCAAAGGTGCTGCGTCGATAACCATCTCCGTCCCATCATCGAGTCCGTCGTCGTCGTCAACCACGTCCCCTTCTTGCTCGTCGAAGCCTGCATCAGGGTGGGCATGCCCTGGATGTGCATAAGATGCGTAGTTGGCTGCGACTTGAGCATGGCGTGGGAATCCTGTCGGTGTCCCGTCGCGGAGGTGAGCGAATGCCGAGTCGGTATTGAGGTGGCGGCGTAGATTGGACACGCCTTGGCCAGAGAAGACGCAGAACACATTCCGCTGGTGGTCTGTGAACTCTACAAGGCACGTAGTTGGTCAGCGAATCGCGCAGATGCAACGTCAAATGCGGAATAGTACAAAAGCTTACCAGGTGGCGCGTCGCGACAGAACTGTTCAAGATCCTGCCTAAGGAAAGCCTGTACGCCCGTGAGACTGAGATGTGTCAACCTAGGACAGGAGTTGAGAAGCTTGATAATGCTCTGTATGGTGGTGAGTATTAATCCTGACAGCACGAGGCTCGATTTTGGGTTCTTACCTTGAGCGTGAGCTGGGTGCAATAGCTGAGGTGGACTCGTTCAAGACTGCTGCCGCTCGAGTAAGGTTCTCCTATGTTCCTTCCGTCTGCGTCCCTGCGCTGGCGGAGTCTCTGGTTGGCCTTAGCAAGCGCATAGACCGACACATCGGTGATGTTGCTGCATTTGACTAGGCCAATCCTCTTAAGCTTCGGAAGAACAGCCAGTCTGGTGACGGATTCATCTGTTAGATTCGTGCAGCAGCCCAGGTCAATGTACCGTATACGATTGCAGAAGTGGACCAGACGCTTGACAGCCTCGTCGGTTAGGTTCACGCAGTGGCCGAGGTGGACGTAATGCAGGTTCTTGCCGAGCTTCGAGATGGAGAAGACAGCCTGGTCGGTAATGTTGCGGCACTTTGCAAGGACGAGATTTCGAAGACGAGGAGCGGCAGTGACGATCTTTTCGACAGCATGGTCGGTGACCCTGGCGCAGGATGTGAGGTCGAGGATGCGGAGGTGGTCAAAAACCATTCCCGGGGGAAGAGAGAGGAAGGCGCTGTCATCCACGAGCTCACACATTGCCAGCCGGAGTTCTCGAAGGGAATTTCCCTTTGCGAGGAGATTGGTAACAGGAGCGTTGCCAACCAGCTTGCACTGGTGCAGGTCAATCTCGAGGATGTTGGGGCAGTGCTCGGCGAAGGCAAGGACGGCCTCGTCGGACATCTGGCTGCAGTCGTTCAGTTTGAGCTGTGACGAACATGTTAGCACTGGTCAGCCGGGGCATCAGGCGAAGGCTGGACATACCCGCTTGAGATACCTGCAGTTCTGGGCGAGGAGGACCAGGGACTCGTTGGAGATTTTTGTGCAGTTGGAGATGTTAAGACCCTGCAGGCGCTTGCAGTGCTCGGCAATGACCTTGATGGACTCCTCGGTGATCTCCTCGTCGCCCGAGATGTCGAGGGCCATGAGGTGGGAGCTATTCGTGACGAGCGGGATCAGGCCGCCGTCGGTCAAGCCCTTGCAGTTGGTGAGGGTCAGCCTCTCGACGCGGTTGCAGACAGCCAAGGCCATGACGCTGCCGTCATTAACTCCATCGGCGAGCGAGGCCAGGTTGAGGCGTTTGATGAAATCGGCATAGGCGTAGTAGGGCTGGGAGAGGCTGAGAGTGCTGCAGATCAGACCGTGCTTGGGCCATGAGGTGCAAGCCGGGCGGTGCCATAGCAGGTCGACGGCATTCCTGGACCAGCGCTTGCATGTGAGCATGACATGACGCAGGTCTGTGGCTGCAGACAGTTTTGCGAATATCTGGATGAGTATCTCGTTGGGCAGGCGCTGCACGGGGGTGAGGCACTCGTATTCGTCGGTGACCTGCATGTCTTGTAGGTTGGGGACGCCGAGGGAAGACTCGGAGTCGTTGCCATTGTGGTAGAAATCCGATTCCTCGTACTCGGCCGGCTGAGGGGAGCTCGCGGAGGAGGTCGATCGTGAGTCTTGGTTCTCCTCGACCTCCAGGGAGGCGGGCACCGGGGTGCCATTGCCACTTGCTTCAGCAGCCTCGGCCTGCGCTATCGCGTCGAGCGAAGGCGCTTGTTGACTCGACATGGCGTGTTGAGGGCGAATGTGTGTTCTGATGCGTCAGAACATCCGCGGCGGATGGGAGGACTCGGTGGACTTTCGTGGTTGTCCTCGAGGACGATCAAACTCGGGGTCGGTCAGACAGTCGGAGTCGGTGGCGCGGACGCTTGTGTGTTTGTTGTGTGCGTGGGAGGGTGGGCGTGAATGTAATGTGATGGTCGTGCGGATGCGGGTGCGACGAGATGCGACGACGGATGGATGCGCTACTGTTAAGAGAGTATAAATTGCTGTGCCCACAGGACGATGTCCTCAGCCGGTGGACGTAATTGCCAAATGGGTTGGATGGGCCCGAGGAGCGAGAGGCCTGGTTGGGCTGGACTTGGGCGGGTCGAGTTGACTGTGACAGTGCGGTGTGGTGAGGGTCGAGGCGGGGGCAGGGCGGATTGGGATGACGGGGTTTGTGGATGGTGGATGGCGGATGGAGGCGGAGATGGAGATGAAAATGGATCTGCTGGGTTCCAAGTTGGGCACAGGTTAGGCAGGCTGTTCCAAGAGGGGTGTGGACTGGCTATGGCACACAGCACATGGCAACAGAGCACGTAGGCGCTGTAGGGGAAAGGGACAGGCTATCTAGGTAGGTACCTACTTTAAGAAGCTGACGCTGGTGCTGACGGACCTTGGTTGTCGTGGATATTTTTGCCCCCTCCTCCTTCAACGATGGAGCACGCCGCGACTGGTCGATGAAACAGCCCTCAGGATTGCTGGACAAAGAAGTGTCACGGGCTGTATTTAAAGACGGCGAGAAGGCTGCATGTCGGCCGAGTCAATGTGGCATTCAAACAGTTCGGGCGAGGTTGACCATGGAAGTCCCTGGGACTTGGGATGCGAAGGCTGAAGGGTGACGGTGTGGTCGGGCCAAGCCAACTCCAGTGCCGAGTGCAAGCGCAGGTGCAGGCTCAAGTGCAGGCGCGCGAGGGCTGGACGTAGATATTTGGGTTGAGTTGGGCCCGGTGCTGTCTTTTGGGATTGGGGGGGTCTGGGTGTGTCTGAGGTACGGACGAAGAGGGAAGGCGGGTCTGACGGGGGATGATGATCGGCTGGGATGACAAAGGCAAGAGCAGACAGACGCCGGCAGACGGACACAGCCCAGAACCTGGAAGGGTGCTAGGCTATTATCACAGAACCTGTCAGGTAACTGGGTACCTAAGTATTGTCCTAGTTGACAATCCCATTACCTAGATTATTAAGGGGCCTGTGATGCTGCACTGCACTGCCATAAGGTGCAGTAGAGAGCTATATAAGGATACCTACTTACCTACTTAGGTAGAGCTGGGTAGTAGTCAATCAGTCTGGTAAACCGAAGCGAGAGAAACAGAGAGAGAGAACGAGCCGCGAACGAGCCGTGAAGGAGGCTGGCTGCTGCTGGGGGGTTGCCGAGACCAGGCGGGTCGATCCGTGACTGACGAGCGCGCAACGACTTGGGCCACCCCTGCTGCGGTCCAGATTTCGACACCCTGATCGTGTGCTTGTTTGCCAACACGGAGCGGACGGCGCCTGAACGGACTGACTATAGGCGCCTGCCAATTAATAGCACTAACATTGGCCTAGAGATGCTTCTTTCCCCAGCCTACTGCACGACTAGGCCACGATGCTACCGTGCCTTGTCTCGGTCGCTGTCGCTGTCTCTGTGCCGGTTGCTTAAGCAACACCACTCTCATAGGTGCGTCTGCCAAAGTCCGGTCAAGCCTTTCTCTATCCTTTGCAGCCCAGAGACAGGAGTTTGCGGTATGGTATGTATCTGTGGCCCCCAGCAACCCGGCAGCGCCCCAGCGCCCCAGTCCCGTTCTCCTTGCGGCGGCGGCGTCTCACAATGCGGGTCGCCACTTTGGAGCCCACCCCCCTTGAAGCAACAGTCCGGATCAGGGGCCACAGCCAAAGCCAAAGCCAAAACGAAAGCGGCGGGCATGAACGACGTGACACAAGCACACGCATGGCAATTTGGGCTGTTTGGGCAATTTGCAGCGCATTTCTCGTCTACGTGATAGCTGTGGAGTAAAATTCGTCTTAGGCGCCCCCCTGACCCGTCCTCTTGGACGTCAACGCCTTTAGTTGAAGTCCAAAAAAAGGGGTTGAGAAGCGACCGTCGTCACGGCTCGCATTGCAAGCAAAATCTGCCTTGAGCTGCCCTTGTGCTCTTCTCTGCTCTGTTTTGCGAGAGCGGTGTTTGGCAGTGTCTGGCGTGCATTAAGGAGGGGTTACATTCTGAGATGAACCTATGCATACAACAACAGCTTGCTTGGACAACAACGGAAGCTCCATGATCAGCACCCAGGCGGGCAAACTTGATAAGCAGATTGGTTCTCAGGGCTGGTCTGGTCTGGTCTGGCTGAGACCCGGCCGGCTGGGTGCAGCCACGACCACAATAGAACAACGGAGACAGCAGCAACAGGAACGCGGCCAGCTGGTCGAGGCGGCCAACAGTGATGGCCGCTCATGCTCGACTGCCATCCGGGAGTCCACTGCCGATGTTGTCGTCAGTCAATCTTCGAATGCTGCTCACTTACGAGGTGGAAACCAGGGTGGGGATCAGACCAGCCCAGATAAACTTTCTCCTTGCTAGATTTCGAGTCCCCGTGCTCATGTCTGCGCTGTACTTGGCCCCCTCTATGCGCAAACCAATGACGCAATTATGTAGATCTGCAGCATTGCGCAGCCCATGCATATGCGATAATGGGAGGGGCATTCTTGCCATCCCGAGCTTCCATCTGGGTCAGCTAACCAAAGCACAATCGCGAATGAGAACGGCCGCATTTCCACCCGGGGCAACGAGCCTCCCTCACATTTGGGAGCACATCAACTTAGTTAGATTGCCAAAGAACCTCGACCCCGTCCGTTCCACTTTCTGACCCCGTCGAGACTTTCGGCCTCGGGGACACACCAATTGATCCACCCCGCGACAGGCAGCGTGCCAGAAACCGCATCCACATTTTCAGCATGCTCCGTCAGTCTCTCGGGCGCGGCCTGGCACGGCGGCCCCTCCTGGCCCCGGGCAGCAGCGGAGCCATCTGCCCTCGCTGCTCGCACACGATCCGCCGGGGCCTGATGGCCAGTTCGCGCGAGAAGCCGTCGCGCCGCACCGAGCTCGACACCCTCAACGTCAACCGCCTCGCCGCCAAGTACGCCGAGTACCACCGCACGAGGCAGCAGGCCCTCGCCGCGGGCGCAGTGGCCGGCGTCATATCCATCATCTACGTGAGCTGGAAGATTAGCCAGAAGCTGCGCGAGGAGGGCGGCGGCGCGACGCAGCTCGACTCGTCGTTGCCGGCCGGCGACCCCATCTACGACCCAACGCGCAAGGTGGTCAAACACGATGAGAACGGCCGCGAGGTCGTCGCAACGGGCAACAGCTACGTCAAAGAGTTCCCCAGGACGGTGGATCTCCCGGAATACGGCCGGCCGGAGGTGTCGAACGGGGCGGCGGCCAACGGGGTCACAGCGCCCACGCTGATCGTTCCGCCGTCCGTGGCAGCCGGCACCGAGTACACGCTGGTGGGGCTGGGCACGCGGTCAGTGTCGTTCCTGGGCATCAACGTCTACGTGCTGGGCTTCTACGTCGCGACGCAGGACATCGCCGACCTGCAGCAGCACCTGGTGCGCAGGATCAGCCCGATCGCGTCGACGCTCGTGGCCTCGGAGAAGGACGACCTGCGCGCCCGGCTGATGGACCCCACCGAGGGCGAGCAGATCTGGGACGAGCTCCTCAGGTCCGGCATCCCCGCGCGGAGCATGGTGCGCGTGGTGCCCGTGCGCGACACCGACTTCCACCACCTGCGAGACGGTTTCGTGCGGGCGATCCAGGCACACGAGGGCAAGGCCAAGGACGAGGAGTTCGGCGAAGCCATGAGGGAGTTCAAGCGCATCTTCAACAGGGGCAAGGTTCCTCAGAAGAAGGAGCTGCTGATGCTGCGCGACAAGGCAGGGAAGCTGACGCTGGTGTACGACGAGGGCAAGTCCAGCGGCAGGGAGCTGATCGGCACCGTGCGGGACGAGAGGATATCGCGGGCGCTCTGGATGAACTACCTCGGCGGCAAGAAGGTCGCGAGCGAGGAAGCCAAAACGAGCATCGTCAACGGTATCATGGAGTTTGTGGAGCGGCCCGTCGGTACTGTAGCCACCCAAGTATTGTGAACCACGTATCTGGTGGCCACGATGCTGCACAATGCCATATCACATGCACATGCACATGGTTCACGGTGTACGTCCACGCTGAGTCACGGTCAAAACAACCCGGGGTCTGACAATCAGTCACATTGCACGTTCCGGAATCTCCCACGCGAGGAAGGGAAGTAACCATCTTCTTGATCTTGTCTCTCGAGTGTACGCATCATCGAGTCTATTCGCCCAAAAAGCCTTCCCACAAGGGGCATCGTGTAGTAATCACAGGTTCGCCCTCCTGTCCACCACAAAGGCTGTCAATCGCAGGTTGTTCTAGAAAAGCAATGATGTTCCGCGTCTTGTCTTTGTAACCCACGCAAACAACGGGAGTGAATAGCCCTTACGCAACAGCGCCAACCTCCTGCAGCTTCGTCTTGAGGCTGGAGCCGAGCGCGTCCAGGTCCGAGTTGCCGCCGATGTGCTTCTTGCCGAAGAAGATGTTGGGCACGGTGCGCTGGCCCGAGAGCTCCTCGAGGGCGTCCTGGATGGCGCTGCCGTCGCCTGTTGCGTTTCAGAAGATCGCCACATGTCAGCCTTCATCTTCTCAGAGTTCTCTTGGTGTGTCTCACGTCCCCTAAGCACGCCCCGGGGATATCACGAATCACCAGAGAGGGGACAAGGAAGGGGCGGGTGGGATGGTGGGTTGTACTGACTCTCCTCGTTCAGCTCGTACACCTTGAACTGGGCGCCGGCGCTCTGCAAGGTCTTCTTGCTGGCGCGGCAGTAGGGGCAGTAGCTCTTGGAGAACACCATGACGGCGTTCTCGTCGATGAGCGACTGGGCCTTGGTCTTTGCGGCTTCCATGGTGATCGGAGGTGATGAGAATCCGGAGAAGAATCTGCGAATAAAGGACATTTACTTGTGGAGGGGTTTTGTGTCGTGGTCGAGTGGGCGGTCGGGGGTGTTGAACAAGGAGGGGTTATGGAAGCTTTATAATGATGCAGGAACTTTTGGTCTGCGGCGGGAGGAAGCTATGACACAGGTGAGGCAATGTATAGTCGCAATGGGATCACCGTTTGTGGATTTGTCAACTCGACAGAACGGGTACATCCACTGCCGGCAGCTATCAGCCCTTTCAAGTTCCCTCGGCTCTGTCAAGGCCTTGGCTCCATTTTCGTGCCCGGCCCCACTGTAACATCTCAAATACCATACATGAAGATCCACATGGGCCGTCTTTGATCATTGAAACGTATTGTATATATATGTCTGGGGAAAAGCAGTAGAGGCCTTTCATTCCCTGCAACCCCTTTCCAAGACAATGCTCTCTTGCCTGCTGGCGAGGTTTCTCGCGGCGTTTCTTCATTCTCAACGGTATCTACAACGTCAACATCCCGTGTCCCGTCAGATTTTATCTCCGAAACGGACATCGGAAAATGACGTAATTGCCATCGCTCCGGCAGCGGCATTGAATGAAGACAAGACTGTTCACTTTACCAAGGCGTGAAGACCTTGGGAATCTCGCCTCGCACCTAGTTTGATGAATAATCGATGGGTTGTTTCTAGTGACACTATTGCCATAGTGACTGAATATGCACATACCAGAACCACTCACAGATTGCGGTCAAGACTTACGTGCTGGGGCCAAGCACCAATCCGGCACAACATGTCGCCTGCTGATCTCCCATGATCTTTCCTGCAGACGGCTAGACGTCCACAGCGCGCTTGTGCTGAGGACGACCAATGGATTGGATTTGCAGGTCTGGACTGCTCTGGATGCACCTTGTCCCCAGTCCGACGATCATGCTGCAGGCGCGCAGCTGGCCCCAGAAACTCGGGAGTTTGTCGCCAGTCGATTCAAGGTGAAGCAAGACATGACATGTCCATGTTCTTCAAGGATCCAAGACGGTGTCGAGCTAGATGGCGACCTTCAGTCATGAGAACGTACCAGGCGTAACCGAGATGACGCTGCTCTTTTGGCCCAGTGTGCTACCGAGACAAACTCCTGCACAACCTAGGTTGGCTTTAATATCCTCCTAGATATTCGTTTCTGGCAGTTCGTCAATACCTAAATATCCACTCGTGAAGCTGCGCCTGGTCCCACCTTAACCCCCCCCCCTTGAATGCCAAAAGTCCTAACCCTACACTGGCCTGGCTTGTTCTGACCCCTCCCTTAATTTAGGCGTGGGTTAGGCTTGGCCTCCGAGTCACTGGCGACACGTTGGAGCCAAGAACCCGCAGCCTCATCCCATATCCCGTTCTTTTTTGACCGCCAGCTTCCAGGACTGACACCTTTTCGAATGTTCGATTGCCGAATCAAGCATCCCGGATCAGCCCAGCATACCTTGTCCTTGTGACCACAACGAAAAACACTACTCTCTGCGATCAGTCGATTTCAGACATTGCGAAGTTTCTTCCAACTTTGACTTACGGCCCAGCACGATCTTGCATCTCGACGTGTCTAGTCCTGGCACACGAACCGGGTCGCCGTCCTGCATTACGGCATCGACCCCACTTGGGCGCATCAACTTCGTTCGACACGGGCCTTGGGGCGTGAAATCAAGCACGCAGCCTCCATCTCACCCATTCGCCGCCACCTTCAAGTAACACATCTCCAATCACTGCACCCAACCATCCTTTTCCCCGTCGAAATCTTTCGAGCGCATTCTTTTCGCGCCCAACCCCTTCCATTACCCCTTCTCCCGACGTCCGGCCAGTGTCCTTTTAAGGACCATCGTAACAGTTGCCCAAGGTGGCTTCCGGATCCTCCACCCTGGCATCCTCCGGTGCCGCCCAAATCGCCGGGCACATTGCAAATCTCACCTCCAGCCTGGTCAATCAACTGCCACCCTCCGTCCAGACCACCATCGACAGCGCCTCGCAGTACATCGAGTCAACCACAGGCGTCAATCCGACCGTCTTCTACAGCAGCGCCGCCGCTGCCGCCATCTTACTTGGCGCGATACCCACTGTCTACGCCAAGTCCACCTCTTCAAGGTCGGACAAGGACAGAGACGCAAGCGGGAAGAAAATGTCTTCTCGGTATGGCTGGTCCTCCGGCCGGGACCGAGGTGGCCTCTCACCCTTCAATTCGAGCCTGGGAAGAGATGGTGTGCCTGCGGTGACAGACGACGATTACAGCTATATCACGTCCGAGGACTTGGAGAACCACGGCGTGGAAGGAAGAGAGTACAAGAGGGAGCCTGTGGACAGGAGCCGACACTACAACACACGATCGGCCGGGGGTCCCGCCCTGGTGATTGACGAGGACGACATTCTCCTCATCAAGAACAAGGGCATCACCTACCCGGAGCACTTTCCCGCATATAGTATCGGCGACGGCAAGCTGCTGGTGGGTGACGTGCGGGAGCGGGCACAGATGGTCATGAAGCTGTCAGATCGCAAGGCCCGCAAGATAAAGCTGCTATACAAGGGGCGTCAGCTGAAGATCGACGATGAGCCAATATGCGAGTTCGGCGTCAAGAACAACAGTGAGATCCTCGTGGTCCTTCCGGACGGCGATGACGACTCGAGCACCGAGAGCAGTGAAGAGGTTGTCGTGGTCGGGTCCAAGGACGCGGAGGGCCGGTCGAAGAAGTCTAAGAGTGGCAAGAAGAGGAGGACCAAGAAGAAGGACAGGAGCAGCACCAGCCCCCGTGACAGCGGCGGCCTTGAAGTCCCTAGGAACGACGGAGCCGGCACGAGCAGGCCGCAGTCCCCGGCGTCGGGCGTCTCCGGTGGCAGCGCGGCCGCGGTGCCGGGCGGGCCAATCGACAAGCTCAACACCATCAAATCGCACTTCACCACCCAGCTGCTGCCGCTCTGTACGCAGTACACCGCAAACCCGCCGTCGGACCCGAAGAAGCGCGTGGATGAGCACCGCAAGCTGTCTGAGACTGTCATGCAGCAGGTATTGCTAAAGCTGGACGAGGTCGAGACGAACGGCGACGAGGATGCGCGGGCCAAGAGGAAGGAGCTCGTGCGGGTAGTCCAGGACGTTCTCAAGGGGCTCGACGACGCCAAGGGATCCTGAGTGTGTCTGGTTTGAAGCCAGAGTTCTGGTCTCCCTCAGGGCCGACAGAAGCAAGTTTTACTGCTTCTCGACCACTCTTCCTGGTTGGCAAACCGCCGGGCTTGCTAGATCTGGTTTTGGACTGCATCCAACATCTTGGGGATTGAGTGGATATGGGTAGACTAGGGATTTCACACGCCTGCTATTTTCATAGATTTGTACGATGGCTGTTCACTCTGGCACGGCAAACACCAAAACTCAACCTTCTTACAGCCATGAAGACCGATGGAGTCGGCGCTGGGGGTACATGAAAGCATCATATGCAAGCGACCTGGCTGGTGTCGGAGAGTGGCCTTTGGCAGTCCCCTTTTCTTGCATCTCAACGTTGGCGCGTGTCATGAATAATTTGAAGACCGAGACTCTTGAGAGGTGGCTGGATTCTGGAAGGCAGCGAGATAGCATAGCTTTGCTTTTCTTGGGCGGCGAGCAGGAAGAACGATTTGATGGTGGCCAGCGCCAATCCGTCTGTTAGCTGTGGGGCACGCTGGGCCCGGGCATGATTTGATGGGGAGGGAGTTGATAGACACGCATGCATTATATTGGACTGTGAAAACGTGCACCGGATGCTCTTTGAGTGTTTTGTCTATTTATCTATTGACTTCCCTCATGTCGGTCAACCACTTCTTACCGTAAGGGCTCCTGGGGTTTGGTAGGTCTGTGAGGCAAAATTACCTGGACATATGTGAATATATACGAGTATTCAAAGTTGCAACGCTGCAGTCAAATCTGTCATTCCACACACACGAGAATTAAATGACCACTATCAATTGCCACAGAAAATCAATCACAGTCAATCGCAATTGAAATTCGACGTTGAAAGGCATGTCGTATTGTACAGTTGCAGCCGTAGTGGTCGTAAAAAGCGGGTTTTCCAGACCACGCCAGGCCAGTCCATTCACGGCCCACCCCCGGTCGCTCCTTCCCTCCCCAAATCACGTGTGTCGCGCCTGCCCTAGCCGACCGAAACTGACTAAGCAGCGCGGGGGCTTCTGGCCAATAGCGACGGCGGAACAGCGTCGAACCGACTGGGCGAAAAGTTGGTTGTGGTCGATTCCCAATTTTCGCCCTGCCGAACCTACAGCCAGAGTCCGATACGAAAGCGTGTGTGTTGACCCATCCCAACCCATCCACCCACGAATACTAACTTCACAGGGCGACCCAACTGCCAGCTCAGATCTTCCCTGAGCAAACGTTGATTCCCTCGTCTTCCCTTCCACAGTTCCCTTCGTGACGACGTCGACACACATTCAAAATGTCCTCCTTCGAGCAGGTCGTGAGTACACTCCCTCCTCCCCCAGCGTTTTTTTGTCCGAACGAGGCCCCGCCCCGTCACGACGTCGCCAACTGCCGCCTGGGACAAGGAGAGAACGACGGATGATGGATACGATGGAACTGGCAGCAGTGCATCACGGGGCCACCGCAAGCCAACGAGGTGGGCTCGGGTGGCTGGAAGACACCGGCACAAGAGGAGGAACACACGACTATGCGACGAATTATCGAGAACTGGGCGGCGGGGAATGCCTCACGACGCACAAATCATCCCGACGGTCCGCGATACTGACTGCTTCTGCCTCCCACAGGTCGTCATCGATGGCAAGGGCCACCTTCTGGGCCGTCTGGCCAGCATTGTCGCCAAGCAGCTGCTTAGCGGCCAGAAGATCGTCGTCGTCCGCACCGAGGCCCTGAACATCTCCGGAGAGTTCTTCCGTGCTAAGCGTACGTAGCCCACCCGAAGCGAGGCCCGTCTCCAGGATCGAGATCCACTGGGCACACAAACGAGGACGAGATATGGACGAATGCTGACGATCTGGATACAGTCAAGTACCACGCCTACCTCCGCAAGATGACCCGATACAACCCCACCCGCGGTGGTGAGCATCCCTCCTTGCGATGAGACGCGACGACGCTGTCTCCCCGTCGAACAACATGTCTGACCCCACTCGCAGGTCCCTTCCACTTCCGCGCTCCCTCGCGTATCTTCTACAAGGCCGTCCGCGGCATGATTCCCCACAAGACTGCCCGTGGCGCCGCCGCCCTGGAGCGCCTCAAGGTCTTCGAGGGTGTCCCCCCTCCCTACGACAAGGTCAAGAAGATGGTGGTTCCCCAGGCTCTCCGCGTTCTGCGGCTGCAGCCCGGCCGCAAGTACTGCACTGTCGGCCGTCTGAGCCACGAGGTTGGCTGGAAGTACCAGGATGTTGTTGAGAGGTGCGTTCTACTCGAGGTCTCGATCCTTGCGGCTCTGGGTTACAATGCCCGGAGCCCGCGGTCGAGGCACCAACGGGACATGGGAAGGGTCTTTACTGACAACCATCTAGACTGGAGGAGCGCAGGAAGGCCAAGGGCGCTGCCTACTACGAGCGCAAGAAGGCCGCCCGCCGACAACTCGCCGAGGGCAAGAAGAACGCCAAGGTCGATGAGAAGACGGTCAAGGCCCTCGAGGCTTACGGATACTAGACGGCTTCCGTACAACCAACCTCTTTTGTGTGCTTTTTCCGTTTGGTCTTAGATCGGCGCGTGGTGGTCAATGGTCAGGGGGCATCACATCTTCATTCGCGACGGGTAGCAGGGAACTTTTAGCTGACTTACCCGTCGAACTTCTGGGTCCTCGATAGGGACTTATCACCTCAAAACAAATGAGCATGCTGGGAGAAAAAGATGAAATCTTGTCCAAACAAAAACAAATACTTTCGGGATCGCCGGGTGCTGCAAACGTGATTGGTTTTTTCTCCCCTGCGATTTGAGAGCTGAGCGTCACTAGGTCTCGTCAACACGATCGCAAGGAGAGGTACGAGGTCGTGTCGAAGCCCTGTCGGAGCCTGGTGGAGAGGTGGTGGTCGGTCGTTGGGGATACTTTTAATCGAGGGCCGGAGTGATCACGCCGGCCCTCCAGAATGCAGATATAATCGGGACGGGATCCGGGATGCGTAATGCCCGTGTCCCGGCCCGTTCTGACGCCTCATGAAATCAAGAATCACAAGACTCAAATGACAGTCACCTACCTCCCTCGTCTTGTCCGTCCTGCCCTCATCCGCCCATTCGTGGTCCGAGGACGTCCTTGTCAGGGCTCGGCTGTGGTGTAGTCCTTCTTCCTGCGTCGATTCGACCGTGACGGGTATCAGTATCGGTTCAGCCCCGTGCTCCACACGTGTTTGTTATTAGTAAGGCTAGTGCTTGCTCTGTTGTTTCCATATGTAGGCCGGATAAGTCTGGACTCGTTGATGTGCTCGCCGCTCTACAGTCCACCCACCACCACAGCCATATGGGCCAGGATCTTCCTACTGCGAGTGCTGACGGGACTTGATGGATGGTGCATGCCAGGTTGGGCATGTGTCGTGTAAGGATGTTGATGTTGGAGAGGATCATGCCTACTTTCCGGATTTGGTGCACACGGTTCTCGTCCGTCCATATAAGCGGCCCAGTACAGATACAACAACAGCAATAATCAGGATCATGACTGCCTCGCTGCAAAATATTCTTCCTCCTTGGTGCCGTCTAATAGTGTAGTGGTGGCAGGCCTCGCCTAACATCGCACGCTTGTGCTTTCTCTGCGGGACAATATCTGGGCTTGTAGGAGCTTCATGTCCTTGGTATGTGATACTTTGGTCACTTAGGTATGGTGACTTGAAACATGGAAGTTCTTGGCTGTGAAAAAAAGTGTGGTGATTCGTGGCACCGTCAGTTAATAAGCGACCAGATACGTGGCAGGGCGGGCTTCTCTCATGGAGGTCCTGGTCAGGCATGTTGTGTTCCTGCCAGCACATCAATGCATTACGAATTACGGCGACAAAGTGCGATTACCATGGCATGGTTGAAGATCTGGTGCTCCTTGCTAATGGGCTACTTTTTCTGCAACCCTAGAACTCCGTCACTTGTAAAATACATCTCATCATCCTGTTATTCGACCAGAACTTGAACATCTCTGAGTTCATATTGGAATCTTCTAAAGATATCTCGGTCTCTTCGAAGGATACCAAAAGTAGAACTTGACTGCTAGTATCACGAGTCTTTTTCCTCTTTTGCTACTTCGAATGCATAGATCAAAGGTCCTCCTCTAAGTGCTAAGAAGATCTGCTCTTCCACATCCACCCGTGCTTTAGCTTATGCTTCGTTGTACCGATAACACCACGAATTAACTGAGTATCGACCCAAGCGCATTGTAAAAGCTTTGTGATCCGACTTTTGTAAGTGGAGGCCAAGGGCGACATAGCCTTGCGGTTTACTATTTTATACACACTTGTTCAGGCATTATTCCTCACAGGTCGAACCGCGCCAGGACGAAGTTCTGACCAACATATCAAGAGAACTGCGCACTACAGTATTTCAAAGGGCTCAACAATGATCAGTCAACATTTGAGGACCTTCTACAAAACGGCGGGTAGAACTGAATAGCGTCGAGGCCGTGAATATGGGAGTATTCACTAATGGAGACTGGACTTTGATCTTGACCGTTGGAAACGTAGGTGTGGGAGACACGTTCATTGGGGAACATCACCGAATTTAAATCGGGCTTTGGCTAAGTATGCGGGGACACACCAATACTGGAATTCGAATGGGGAGAGCAATAAGGTCGGACTTGTGTTATACTAGATAGGTGTATGTGCGATGAAGGCCGACCGTGTCCAAATGGGCACGTATGTAGCATGCCCTCATGAAGACCAAATCTTGTGTGCCTCGTCAACCGTCCCCGAAGCATAGAAGACGCGTTCTTGTCTAGCTCATCGCCAGTCCATCCGAATGCAACGAGACCATGACTGTACTGTCCTAAGCCACCCTTGCCTCCAGCGGTCTTCCAGCAGGTTCAGTCTGTCCGAGTGTATTAGTCAAAAGCCTCCACAAGCGTAGGCCCAGATGCTCCTCAATCACCTACCCATGTTTGTTTGTGGTTACGAACGGCTTAGTTGCTTGTGCCGTGCCCTTTAACAGGGCAGCCTGAGCACTTACAGCCGGATCCGCATTTGCAATCTGTTCCACACATATTGACTGATTTAGACCGTGGGTTATCTTTGGTAAGTGAGGTTTGGTGTTGTTTTGGAACTTGTAGAAAGTAGTGTTGTTGACATTGAGAAAAGAGAGGGAGAGGGATATTCTGTCGCGGGGTATGAGGCCTATTTATCTTGCTTGGCTACTCATTAACCTCAGTCCCTAGCATCTGTCGAGTTTATGTGACCCTGCACATTCGGTAGTCCACAACCCGGCTCCCCGACTCCCAGACCGCCCCGGATTGGGCCTATTGAAGTGCTCGAAAGAGAGGTTAGAATGGGTAGAATTTGGGATTAGCCAGCGCTTGAGTGGTTGTCCTCTGGCCTATTACGTCCCGCGAGGACGGGTTCTGCTCCGTAACTGCCTCCACCTTTCCGGGCTTTCATGCGCCGGCACTGATGTCGCCGCCGCTACTGTGTTGCAAGTGTGAGGGTCTAATGCACGCTCCGCTCGAGGTCGGGTAGCGATACCTATTATCGGCAATGACTCCGGCACGTACGCGAAATATCTGACTCTCGCATATGGACGGCATCCGAGGCGATCGGCGTCTTATCAGTTTGGTTGACATTTTATCCGAGCGCACATCGATATTGAAATCTCACACTTCTAAAGTCAAAATAAGAAGTATCGCTGGTCATATCTAAAAATTCTTGCGTTTGCAGTCTTGGTCAGGAAACAAGACCATGTCTGCGCATTCTCTGAGGCTGATATGCACATCTATCCAATCCGCTTCCAGAGTTCCCATTGATAACGCACATCAGTGACTTCCGAAATAGATTGTGTTCTTTTTACACACAAAACCAATCAGAATCGCACATCTCTTCTTGACATTTTTGCAACAATTCACTGTGGGAGGGACGTACAAGAGGTAAAGCTCTCAAGTCTTGCCCCATACGGTATTAGAATCATGAGCGGAACCTCTTCATCAAGCTGACAAAATCAGAGAAGGTCGATTGAGACTTGTTTCCGATTGTCCCAAAGTTTTGAGAGCCAGAGGCCTCGTGAATGTAGGTGGTCGTTGCCTCCTTGTCCTGCACGGCCACGGCCACGGCCACGGCCTCCGCCCCCCACCCCCGGGAATCCCCAACGTCCAAGTGTCATCATCCATTTACATAGCGATTTCAAATGTTGTTTTCTCCAGGCAACACTGACTCCACAGGCCTGTTTTTTGGCCAGCTAACTGTGAGGGTGTGGCACAGCTTGTCTTATCAGCCCGAGCACCACATTTAAAAGGCCTCCATTTCGCGGCAGCTCTCATTGACCAAGAGCTTCTTTTAGTTAGGCAACATTTCAGGAAAATCAACATACTTCTGCAGTCAACTCTGTGCCTTTGATCTATACAGACAGATAGAGGACTCATCTCAATTACCCATTGACACGACTATGCCTGAGGAATATTCTTTCTATGACAATTTGCCGGAAGGAAAATGGACACGCATCATACTGCTCCAACCAGGGACCTATGATGACCCTATCCAATGTTCAATATATATCACACCTCTTCAATCTGCAGGTAAAGAATTTCTATTCTTCATTATAATAGATTATTTATATTCTTTAAGTTCCTCTATTAAGCTAGAATAATAATGATTATCTTAATGGGACAAGAGATAATATAAGTTATAAGCAATTATAATCAAATTCACTATATATAGCCTTAGATAATAATTATTTAATCTACTTCTGCAAATTAGTATTATATTAGAAGCTACTAATTTACATTAAAATTCTTAGTATTAGATTATGCCTTTTCGTATTGGCATTATTAATAAGCTGTTAAGCTTAACACTAAGCCAGTCTCCATCACGGATAAAGCCATCTCTAACTACCAACAACCTAATTTAATACCATCAAGCATTATATTTAAATATCTTCGCCATATGATTTAAACCTTTGAATATAAATTGCCTAAAATGGACAATATAAAGCTACTATCTCCTAAACTATCGCACGGCATATACACAAGATCTATCTCTGCTTCTATAAACGCATAACAATCATAGCCTTACTCCTCTGCACAAGACCATTCAAAGACAATCATTCAGCCTCCTACCAAGACCCTTCAAGAACAGTCATTCGACCTATCGAATTGAAAGACCAAGACTACTTGCAAGACAACTCAACCCAGTACACATAATTATCAACCATTGAGCGTATTTGCAACTGACGTTGGAATAGACTAGTAAGATAAACACACTCCATTATATGAATAGAATAGGCTAATAGAGTTGATATAAATAGCCATAGAAATAGATACTAAATATAATAAGCAAATCTTTCTTAAAATAAGGGTAATTTTAAATAATAACCTAAATTTAACGCTATTTAAAATAATTAATGCATTTATTATCACGCTTAAAAATTATGAGATTTATTTTAAAAACATCGAATTCTTTATAAATGTTAAAATAAGAATTATAAATAGGAAGATGGATGATAAAAGCTTAAGAAAGCTAATTAAGTTCTTTAAGAAATATAAGATAATTTAAAAAAATTAATAGAATATTAAATTTTATTTATAAGTAATTAATAGAATAACTATAGTTTAATAAATATAGTTATAAAAATATAATCATAGGTCTTTAGTTACCCTTATACCCAGGAGGGGATTCTTCATTACAATAAGACTGAGAATCAAAGAGACTGATAACCACATGCGTTTCAAGAATACGAAGCAATGTCTTACACATGGGGCAGCACAAAAGATGTCGGCTCTATTACCTGCCAGGGTCTTAAGATTAGTGTGACAGCAAATCTCGTTCAAGCTCTGCGTCAAGTCAGGTATGAACACGAACCGCGACATCTTTGGGTTGATGCGCTTTGCATCAACCAACGCAATTTCCAGGAGAAGGGTCTTCACGTCAACATGATGGGAGAAATCTACTCACAGGCATGGCGGGTCATTATCTGCCTTGGAGACGACGGATATAACGGCGATTCTGCAAAGATCGCTTTCGACGTGATTAGAGACTACAATCGAATTGCGGCAAAGTACATGGATGAGTCCCGAATTGCCGATGGCAGTCGGTGGTTTCCGGAGGAGGATGAGGGGGGTTATGGGCCGGTCACTGCCGACCGGATGGTCCACGCCGTGAAGGTCTTCGACAAGCCGTGGTTCGGACGGGTCTGGGTCTACCAGGAAGCGCCATGTCCGCCCGAACCACGAGAACCCCTTCCGGACGGTACCTTAACGGCGCCCCAACGGAACGGAGCGGAACGCTACCCGGTCGGGGCTGTAGGCCGCCTGGTCTGTGTGCAGAAACGGTTGGCCGTCGGGTTTCTGTTTTTGAGGGCCTCGTTTCTCATTTCCCGCTTCTCTGCCTTTCCTCCTCCTCTCCGCGTAGGTCAGCCGTTGAGAAGAACCTTCCCTTCCCCTCTTTTTTCTTAGCTAGGCTAAGCTTTAATCAGAATTCTATGATTTTAAGCAACATTTAAAAGCATTGCCTTTTATATGTCCCTCTTATAATAAGCCAGGCTAATTTAAATATTCTAAGCTTTTCCCCTTTATTTCTTCTTTTATTTCTTTATTAAAATTACCTTAAACCTTATTTTTATTAAATATCCGTTTTAAAATAACTTTAATATAATTATTTTTAATATATATTAATATTAAAATAAAATTAATATTTTAATTATAAACTTTTTTTAAGATTTATAATTTATTTATATTTTTAAATTTTTAAATATAAATAAAGAAACTTTAAGTAATAAAAGTTTTATTATAAATTTAAATATATTAAATTAATTATTCTTTTATAATAGATAAACTTAAAAATAATAAAATTAAAAATATTATTATAAATTCTTTTTTTTTTTTAAATACTTTTATAAAATATATACTAAATTCTTTACTTTACCTAATACTCAGTACTTAAATTAATATATATATTAAAATATAAAGGCTACTAAATAAGAATAATAATAAAATAATGTAATTAAAGCTGGTAGTCTTTTAATTTCTTTAAAAGTATACACTTGTTGCGCGCTTTTCTCCTCTGCAAACTAGAATCCTGCTAGAAATTAGTGACTTCGTCCGACAGACCCTAGTATAAAGCCTTTGATTTCGGAGAAGGGTTAATCCCTTTCACAGTTCCAAACGCGACGTGCTGGGACGAGGATGGGGGCCAAACGCCACCTCCGGAGCTCAACAGGCCTGGATGGCTGGCTGATTTCCGTAGGGCGTGGCATGGAATCGGCTGAAGTATCCTTCCTCATCAAACACAAGGATATTATTTGAAAACTTAGTGCCGAACAGTTCAGGCCTGTCAATCGAGCTTCTCGTTGGAATCTTCCTGGCAGCCGAAGGGTGGCTTCCTTTAGATTGGTGTAAAAGTCGCGATCAGTATGGCACGAATTGTTATCTGAGCACTATACACAATTCATGCTTTCCGTCGCTTTTGGGACACAGGGTAAGACCAGTTGAACGTACAGGGCAACAAGACGGTATATCGCTTTGCAGTTCCAGTCGCCACATTCGCTTCCTGTTCCTACTATCAGAAATCTCTTCATATCCGATCAAGTTCCAATACGGTATGTAAGTTCTTGAATCTGAGGACGTCGACTTAGAGGCCCTATCCTGTGTGTTAGGGGGGGGGGGTGCGGTTAGGGCTGAGATATTCGGGACGCGGGTCCTGGTGAATTGAATTCCATTTAAAATCAAGCAGGATATGCTCGCAGCCTTGAGCTAAATCCGAAGCTGACATTAAGAGACAGGTTTTCAGACCAACAGGGTTATAATTAGTTAAATTAGTTTAATGAATTTAAAAAACTAACTAACTTTTTCTAATTAATCTTATTTATTAAGACTAAATTAATTAATTAAGAAAACTAATTAAATTAATAAAAAACTAAGAAAGAAATAAAGTTAATTATATTTAAAATATTAAAATATCAAAATACATAAATATATAAATGAATATTAAGAAGATATTAAAAAGAGAATATTAAAAGAATTAAAAGAATTTTTTAAAAAGAGTTATTTATTTACTTATTTATTATTATATATATATATATTATTTTATTTTTAATATAAATAAATAAATAAATAAATAAATAAATAAATAAATAAATAAATAAATAAATAAATAAATAAATAAATAAATAAATAAATAAATAAATAAATAAATAAATAAATAAATAAATAAATAAATAAATAAATAAATAAATAAATAAATAAATAAATAAATAAATAAATAAATAAATAAATAAATAAATAAATAAATAAATAAATAAATAAATAAATAAATAAATAAATAAATAAATAAATAAATAAATAAATAAATAAATAAATAAATAAATAAATAAATAAATAAATAAATAAATATATATATAAATATATATATAAATAAATATATAAATAAATATATAAATAAATATATAAATAAATAAATAAATAAGGAAATATTTTCTTAATTAATTAATTAAATTAAAGTTAAGTTTTAGTTTTTTAATTTTAATTAATTTAAAAAACTGAAACTAATTTTAGTTTTTAGTTAATATTATTAACTAAGACTAAATTAACTAACTAAGACAACTAACTAAATTAACTAAAACTATGAAACTAATTTGCAACCCTGTGGATTGATACCTTATGCGTCGACCAGGCGAATAAGGAGGAGTTGCGCGCGCACACATGTCTGGCAGATTTCATGAACACATTCGGCATACTTTGGCATTAACATGTTGAATAAGCGCTTCAGATAGTGAATTTGCAACCCATTACCCAGAGAAGGAACCAGGATCATCGTCCTGCGTCAAAGATCATCCGTTGAAAGACCCAGTTCCACCAAGCCAACTTGGCTCCGGCAATCCCAAATCTTGCGTAATTTAAGACCAGCAGCCTCAGCCAAATAACGAAACTCTGACGGCTTTCTCTCGATTCCATTAATGATTGACATCATAGCTAAGTCCCTCTGATGAGAATATCTCGTATAATACCCCCAGTTCGCTGGCAGTGGCGATGGTGCTGCAGGCAACTCATCACAGCCTAGGGTTGTGTTCATGACTTGATCACTGTTGTTGGCGTAGAAAGTTCATTTGTCAGCGTCACTGTTCTTCAATAAGACCTCATGGATTGTAGAGACAAACTCTCCCCGATCTAATGGGTAGATATATGAACAAGGAAGGAAGTACGATGCTTTGGACGTGGCTCACCATATCAGTATGCGCGATCTCGGCCCCATGCTGGTCATTATAGCGGATAATATCTTCACGCAGTACTCGTCGGACCAATCGTGCAGGATGTAACGGAGCCAATAAATGTCCGCGTCATGAACTGGATTGGGTTGGAAGAAGTCATGGTGCACAAAGCTGATCCGGCCTTGCGCCAGGGCCTCAGGGTTCTCTTTCGGCCAAACACTGGACTTGGCCTGCTCGAGGACAGGAGCACGGTCTTGGACCACAAAACTCAAATTAGGATAAATGTGCGACAGTTGTAGGCAGAAACCCCCTAATGCGGTACCACGTTAGTTTTGCTGGTGTAGCTCCTACTGCCATAGAGACTCTTTAAGGTTGCAGGCCTTCTGATACGTACCGACGCCGCCACCTACGTCTACCACAGTGGCTTTTCCGAGAGATGCCCATGGAAAATCTGATTGGGACCCAAGCATGTTAGAATTCAAGGACGACCAAAATACCATGAACGACTAGACTTGCCGTGGAGATGAGCCTCGCCAAACACTCTGCCCCCGCCGAGCATAGCTAAGCCAAAGATCCCATGCTCGGGCCTTCTCGCCCTTTTCCCTGACTGGTTTCCATCAATCGATGCTCTGAGTACCTGGCCAAACGGCCCAGGATACGGAATCAGTGGTCCGTTGGGGCCGACTTGTTCATTATTCCCTTCCTTGGTTTCAATTGATTCTTCAAGCCACTCCCACCGTGACTTTGGGGTATTCAAGGCTTTTTGCCACGGAGTTTGATCCACCTTATACGATGGCCCCTCAACGGGGTCATTTAGAGTCCGGGGAAGATAATCCGATGCGCTGTATATATCGAGGCCACTATTAGAGAATGAAAGCGTCAGTACATTGATCACCAGGGCAGCGCGTGTCTTCATTGCTGCAGCCGCTGTGTGAGCACTCCCTAGTACACTGCTCTACTACCCCAACCTTAAGGAAAGGAAAAGACCAAGTATAAATTACTCACAACATTAGTATATAAGCGCGCAACGGCTCGTTGCCAACGAGTTCCTGGGAGACCCGGTTGTTGGCAAAACAGTCTGGCGCTACCTCCGTGAAGATGTGTATGGAACACAGACATCGCATGATCCTTCCGAGCTTGTGTGGCTCGATCATTACCTCACCAGCTAGGGAGCCAAGATCCACACCAGTGTGAGACCTCGCCAGAATATCGGGCACCCTCTGATCCGCAACCACGTGCAGCGCCCTAGCTTCAAAGTACTGCGACGACACCTCAAGAAGTCGATTAGCCGGTGAGGTGACAAGTTCCGTCAAGGCGCCGCTTGATGCGAGGAGGGTGCGCTGCGCGTCAAAGCTGGGCTTCGATGGGAGAAGTCCCTTTCCTGAGCCTTTGTCATGTCGACGGTGTCTCAAGTAATCTGATACAGCAACCTGAATCAGCGCGCCTAGCTGGAGCAGCTGGAAAGCTTCATTGTCGTAATCATCAGCCATACTGCGTGAGCGCCTGTTTGCACCGGTTATAAGTGTTGGCAGTGCTTGGCGGCCGGCGAAATTGAGGCGAGCAATTGATATTTGACCCCTGGCAGTGTTTTCAGAGCCTCTAGCAGAAATACGATGACAGATTCATCAGAAGCGTCACCAGCTAGGAATATTTCAAATAACATTGAGAAACTACGTTGTTTAAAGTATCAACCTTGTTGTGGCGTCAAACCCGTGCAGGACCGGAGTCATCAGGGCTGGTGCTCGGAGCCGAGTAGCTGACCAAATCGACGTCGAGTGTAAGCAGCGCGGTGCCGTCGCTGTTATTTACGCGGTCTGATCTCATTGTACAAGAAACAAGACTGGTTTGAGGACATTGGTGGCTAACAATATATTAAATCACACGTCGGGTTGGAAAACAGACGCCGAACAACTCGACAAAAGCCTGTGGATCATTGAGCACGCGGAAAACTGGACCTCCACCAAGAAGCAACCATGGCCAGAGCTGCTCCTCCATCAACTTGGAGTGATGGGTTCAGGGCTCCGTCATCAACCCAGGCCTGGACAAAATTTGACAAGGCCGATATCGCATCAGACGATCCTGATGCTTATGTTTGTATTCCGTCTCAGGAAATAGTCACCTCGACGGTGCAAAACTCTCACGGACTCAATACTATCCGAACCTGGCCGACTCTCTACGATGGTACCAACACACCTCACGATTTGCCGTCATGGTGGAAGCCTGAAGCCAAAGTTGACGTGATCATTTGCGGAGGTAGAGAAATCCAATTTCACATTTGTGGTTGCCAAGATTCCCGTCGGCCACTGATTCGGCACTATTTCTTGAGACACTGCATTCGGCTATCTTTTCTCATCGCGAACTTACAATAGATTGTGGACAAATGATCTAACGGAAGAAGCCGGCCCAAGTGGTTTACAGGTTGCTCTCAGTCTGGCAAGGCAAGGCGTGTCATTCCGTATAATTGGTATGTCTCCGGCAAAGAGTATTCGTTTGTGGATTTGCAATATATAACGAAGGAAACTAATTGGCGCATATAAAAGATAAGGCCGAACGACCCCTCCTGGTAGGTCGTGCAGATGGAGTTCAGCCGCGCTTCCTGGAGACCGCCGCCTTGTGGGGCCTGGCTGAGGAGATTCACGAGGAAGGGCCTCTAATCGAACGAACCGCCGTGTACAAGGACGGTCAGAAATTGCTTTTTTCGAGATCACATCAATCAGACTCCAGATACCGAGGCCTCCATATCATAACGCAGGGGCAGCTCGAACGCATCTACGTGCGGGATCTTGCTAGGCACAAGGCACTAGTCGAGCGGAGCTGCTCCCTTGACGCCTTTGACCTGGATCATCCTGGTCCTTACCCCGTGAGAGGCACGATCCGTAACCATGTCACGGGTAGGGAGGAGACCGTCTGTGCCAAATTTCTTGTCGGCAGCGACGGAGCCGCTAGTTCCATCCGGAAACGGCTGGGCATTGCATTCGACGGTGTGAGTACGGGAATCTACTGGGGGATCATGGATTGTATATTTGAGTCTGATTACCCTCATGCATGGATCTTTGGGTAAGTTTGACCCTGAAACTGGATATCAAAGTTTACCCTACACGGCTACATTATTAACCCAGTTTCGATGAACGACAGATCCGTGATCAGCTCGGAACATGGCGGATGTGTCATTATCCCGAGGGAAGATGGTTATATCAGGCAAGGAGCCCACATCAAAATATGTGAATCGTGAACATATCAGACTGACCTCTTACTTGCGAGAAAAGGCTTTATACGCAGCTCAACGTCTCAGCCACGGGACCTATTGCTGCGTCAAGGCAGGCACGCGATCCGTCATTCATGGAAAGTGGTGGTCAAGTCGATGTCCACTCGATCAGCCCCGATGAGGTGCTGGAACAGGCCAACAGAATTTTCAGCCCCTATAAACTGAAATTTGCGGCTCCACTCAGCTGGTTTGCAGTTTGGCGCAGTAAGATCGAACCCAACCTACCTATGAGGAGCCATGGGCGTTTGCAAATACATATTATTGAAGCTGACGAATTAAACTTTTGGTGGTTGCAGTCTCTGAGCGTGTTGCACGAAGCTACTCTTCCACAAATATGAGGGCACATTTGGTGGGGGACGCGGCGTGAGTATATTTCCATGTAATCGATACTCCCCCCGGGCAATGAGAATCTTAGCTAATGATATTGTCTGGTTGTAGCCATGTTCACAGCGTCATGGGTGCATTCGGGTTGAATGCATCTATCCTGGATTCTGCAAACTTGGCCTGGAAGTTGGGCATGGTGATCAAGAATCAAGCGAAACTAGATATAATTATGCCCACGTACACAGCGGAGCGGCGAGCCCACGCGGTGAGGATTATCGAGACATCAGGAACATACCTCAGGTTTGTCTGCGGATCCGACTTGGGTGTCGTCGATCTCAGAAACCCAGAGGCACCTTCTATCAGCGGTAAGGAAGCCCCGGAGCAAGTTTCCGAAAGTGCCGTAAGCGGTCGCGCAAATGGTGTTGGAGTGGACGGCAGCAAGCATGGTGTCAAACAGAGCACCCGGGAAGATGACCTCCGATTTCTGAGCAACTTCTTCAAGACAAACGGACAGTTTCTTCTCGGAGTCGATTGCCCTTACAACACATCTGTCTTGACACCAAGCACCACTGCTACGTTTCACGAAGAAAAGGCGGATGCGCGACCCACGCCGCCTCCAATCAACGTGAAGAATGGAGTCCGAGCTCCAAATCCACGCGTGTGTTTTACAGCTCAAAAGACTGGATACCTATACGACAAGCTGGCCGGCCCGCCGCGTTTCCACATCGTCGTATTTCTGTCGACTTTCCGTGGCCAGGAGGTACGGAGGCGTGCTTCTGGCTTGTCGAGGCACCTCTTCCGCAGCGGAGGTATATACGAGCATTATGGGGGCTCTAAAATGTTTAACTTGATCCTCGTGGTCAAGTGTATGCCATTCGAAATAGAAGAGGTCCGACGACGTTCAGCGCCCGACACGCAGGTGCTATGGGAGCAGGGGACCGTCTTATTTGATGACAGAGCCCCGGAAGAGGATGCCCATACCACATGGGGCGCGAACCACTTGACAGGGGGGCTGGTAATCATACGGCCTGATCTTTGGGTAGGCATGACAGCGTGGCTTGATGAAACGGAAAGCATCGAGCAGTACTTGAGTGGCTTCCTTTTCTCACGCGACGCTTGAGACCGTTATCGGGGTCCTATTTAATAATCCGACGACATTTTGGAACAATGGAAAGATCTTATTGTACGTAATCTTAGCATCCGAAGATGCAAGTAAAGATTCAAACTGCTGCCGATGAACATATACGAGGATTCCTCCGAGTCAGCTAGGAACCGGCTGCCCAAGGTGCGGAGTACTGAAGCCATCGAATGCAAATGTCAATTCCCCTTCTCCTATGCACAAAGAAAAGAGAACAGGCAGTGCACATTTGCGAACTTCGAATCCATCATTGAATCGACTGATTACAGGACCGCATGGGAACGCGAAGCTGATGTAGGCTAACAACAAGTACACTGCTAATTATGGGCAGTACGTACCATATTCCTATGACGGGGAGGGGAGGGGGAGGTTAGAAATCATTGCATTATCATCACGAGATAATGCCAAAACGATGATTACACGCAATCAACAAATCAAAGGTCTTATAAAATGAGTATCTATTATTATTGAAATATAGAGGAAATTATACAGATTTTAATAGCCTTTTAATAGCATATCACTATAATTATGGGATTTTGATTGAATGTCAAAACATGATTGTACTGCGTGATCTAGTCGGATACCCTTCTCCCCCCTGGTAGGTTCGCCTTTGTCTCAGGCATGCAGCTCGAGGAATATACGTTAGACGCTGCTATTGTGCGAACCGATTGTGGCGAGATGGATGAAACGAATGTACGAGCAACATGGACTCCGAGACCTCTGTCACTCAAATCACAACAGCTTTCATAAATGGTGCAATTTGACGCAGCTAAAGAAAGACCATACATGTGGAAAATAGGTACTTCTCAGAGAAAACCGACTTTCTTCCACTGGGATATATAGTTCACCATCAGCTCATTACTGATAGCACAACTACCTCGCAGAGTCCGCGAGGATTTCCGTGCTCGTGCTGTATTCAGAACAATTGTTCCGCATGCCAGAGGTCTGAAGTGGTCTTTGAAGAAGGGCTCCAGGGACGTGAAAGACCCTGACTTGACCATCTTTCTCAACCACTCATCATACGGTACTTGACTGTTCAGAGGAAACCCAAGCTCAGTCATTGCGGTAGCAATGAAATCGTCAGCGAGGTGTCGTATTGGGTTCTCCAGATTATAGAAGACGCATTGCTGCTGCGAGTGTGATTTTTCATCGAACAGAAATTCGATGAGGCAACGCGCAGCCCGATCGTTGGGGAGCCAAGACATCGTCTGTGAGAAAAGGTCAGAATAAAGTTTTGAAACATACCAACGGTAAGTCCAGCCGAGCTTGTTCACAGGGAAGAAACTCACCCCTTCCAGACGGGGAAAACAGGACAAGGTTTGAGACGCCTTGACGAGAGCCGGAACATGTTCCAACGTTTTCCACATGCAATCGCCAGTCTCCGGTCCGCTGAGTTGTCCAACTCTGACGACAACAGTCTGTATATTGCGCGTCGCTTTGAGAAGGATCTGCTCGCACACCCACTTTGCTTCTGCATACCCCATTTCTACTGGCGTTAATGGGTCGACACTTGGCGCCTCAGGAACCATTCTGCTTCCGCATCGTTCCCGATGATATCGAGCGACTGCGATCGACGATGTGAACAGAAGGCGAACAGGTTCCTTCTTGGGCTGGTGTTCATGAGCTTCGCGCGCCAAATCCACAAGATTCTTGACTGCTTGTATGTGCGGCCTATAACCTTCAATGGTGCGGTTGAAGTCCATTGGCCACGCTGTATGGACAATATGTGTCAACGCCGCAGAGACGTCAGCGTATTTCGCCTCGTCGAGGCCTAGTCGAGCAGCTCCTGGACCACCCTGGCTGTACAAGTATTCTATTCTCGCCACTGCTTCTGCTGGCTGCTCCCCTCCAGATTCGCGCGCCGCCTGCATGCGATAAGTGGTTTGGCTTTCGTTACTCGCATCACCAGTGCTTGCTGTAGCTTCAGATGCACCCGGCTTTCGTCTTAGTAGGCAGTAGATTCGCCGAATGGAGCTGTCTCGGCAGAGGCACCCAAGGATCTGTGAGCCTAAGGCACCTGTAGAGCCGGTAAGAAGCACGACCTTTTTGCTACTCGTCTCAGGCAGTAATCCATCCAAGCCGCCTTGTTTGATCATTTTTTCGAGCATGGACTTGATCCTGTCCGAACGACTTCCTGTCTGCCGAAAAGCCGAGCCTCCGTTGAGTATCTGTAAGAAGGCATCTGAAAGCGTTTGGATTGTTGGATTCTGGTATATGAACTCCGCGGACAATAGCGGTGCTTGGATGGCAGAGTCAACTCCTGCAGCTGATGTCAAAGCACAGCTCAATGCCCTTGCCAGACGAACAGCCTTCAGTGAGTCCATACCTCTTTCGAAGAAGTCATCGACCAGGTCAAGTTGATGAGTAGAAAACGCGTCCCGTGAAACGGCATTTACCAGCTTGCCAATGCTCATCTCGGGCTGTGAGCGGTCGAAAGTCCAATCAACAGATGCCGACTTGTCCAGATTGGCATAAGCCATTTCAATCTCTTCGCGAAAGACATTAACGACTTCCAAACGCATGACGGAGCCTTTATCAGATCGAGGGATGGGTTTTTCAGCGGGTTTCAAGATAATGGCCGCTTTGCCTGAGATCTGAGCATGCTGGTCCAGATGAGGATTCAATGTCTCCAATAAGCCCCAGATATATTCGATGAGACTCTCATGCCAGTGTGTCTGGGTGGAAGTCTCCGCCGGCTCAATGAGTAGTACGAGCTCGAAATAGCCATTCCCGATGCACACTGCCGTGTGGATGTGGTCATCGGCCACAAGCCTGTCCTCTAGTAGACGAGCTTGTACTTTCTCTCCTGTCTTCAGGACAATCAAGTCATCCCGCCGTCCGAGTAGTTTGACATGCAGCTGATGTAGGTTCCCGCCAGGCCTTGCTATCATCTCGTCCTGAATCTCGAAAGAATCGGGCGAATCGATGGGATTACCCATGAGTTTGAACGTTCCGTTGTCGCGTTCCAGATCCCCGGGAGTGTCACTGCTTGCAACTGGTAGCAGCTTCAAGTTCATATCACCCCTTAGGTGAAGATATCGCCAGTCATGCCCCGGTTCGGGGCAGAAAATAGGGGCTAAGGCCCCAAGTTCTGTCACACCGTAATGAGGAAGGAACTTGATGCCCCGGGTCTCTAGGCGCACAGCACATTTCTCATCGAGTCCGCCTCCCCCAACGGCCAGGAAGCGTAAGCTGGAAAGGGTACTCTGATTATCGTAGCTGCAGGGACCGGCATCCAGCAGGTTGACGATGTCTTCGACAACGCTTGGCACAGTCATGAGAGACTTTGCTGAAAAGGCCGCGATGAGTTCCATTGTGGATCTCGCCCCAGGTATGATATCAGATGGGGGAAAGCAACAGGTGAGTCCAACAGACAGGCTCAGGCAAGGAGCTAGTAGTCCAAATCCGTGGTACAGTGGGAGCGTCGACATGTTCACCCAGTCTATTTGCGTGTGCTCCGTAAAAGCGTGACAAGTCGCATAAACAAGTGGATACCTGCGGCTGACTGAGATCGGCTTCGGCATACCTGTGGTGCCGGAAGAATGCATGATCAACTGTTTCTCACTGTCCAGCAGCTGATGATCATTGAGAGAAATCGTAGCCGAACTCCGCTGTCCTTTCTCTTGACCCGGACGTGCTTGCTCTGGATTGAGAAAGGCCGTGTAGGGGTCACATACATGAAGGCTGACAAGGTCATCAACGTCCTTTCCGGGCGAGTCCAAGAATCTTGGCGAAACTAGTAGCATCCGGGCGTTGGTCTCACTCAGCAGATGTCGAACACTTGAGGAGCTGAGTCTGGCTGAAAGGAGAAGAACCTACTTCGGCCGAGTCAGTAGCCATCATTGGAAATGCGTGCTAATCCAAACAACGAGGAGGACACCAAAGGTCACATACTGGTATGTTGAGCTCAAGTAATGCAGCTAGGTAAATGAAGAGGCCAACGTCGCTCTGCATGAGGATGGCGATTGGCCGCACACCACCTGGCCCAGTGACTGGATCGGTGTTTGCAGAAATAGTATCTCGAAGCGATGCCATGCATGCCGTAATAGACGTAGCCAGCTCTCGCATAGTGATGCGCCGGATGAAGTATTGCGGTCTCTTCATTGATGCCTCTTCAGGATTGGTGGCGTGGATCGTCTCTGCTTGAAGACAGAACAGATGAGATCCATTATGCTCAGCATTGAATTCGATCAAATCGGAAAGGGAATGAATGGCATCTGGATTGGTCAAGAGGTCCAACTCGATGTCAGGTCGTTCGAAAATAGGGCCATCTTGCTGAGTTGAAGTCATTTGTCGGCACGGGGAGTCGCGTCCTGCCATTGGAAGTGGAAAGTAATACGGCGCGTTATTTTGCGTCTGACTTCTAAAAACAAGCTTGCTAGGACCTTGAAAAGTCTGTGGAGGAGGAACTGGATCTTAGGTAGACTAAGAAGAAAGAACAACAGTCGGAAATTCACAGAAGCATAGGAGGAACCCGCTGCTC
This sequence comes from Diaporthe sp. P3_1W, assembly GCA_037177825.1. Taxonomy (NCBI): domain Eukaryota; kingdom Fungi; phylum Ascomycota; class Sordariomycetes; order Diaporthales; family Diaporthaceae; genus Diaporthe; species Diaporthe sp. P3_1W. The sequence goes on along the minus strand of JBAFXB010000004.1, from coordinate 4,823,175 downwards.
AGCCGTTCGGTATTGCCCATGAGACTCTTTTTTTTGAAAGTGTCGCGGTGATAAAGTTCCAAAGCTGCGGAAGTCGAATCTCACTGGAATACGGGGTCATCATTCCTGGAGCCGAGTAAACAATTTGCTTATTATTCAGAACTTTCAAATCTTCCATAGCAGGAAGCTGGGCGCACCGCTGAACCCGTGTGACGTGTTGCCCTCGCGAAGGATTCTAGCCAACTGGCATGTTACGCTGGTCCGTAAGCCGCCTCGATTCCATTTTTCGCCTCAGATTTGACTAAACCTCATAGCCGTGAAGATTCCAAAGACGCCTTGTGATGTCGGAAATACTCCAGAATTTCCACCTTTCACTCGTGGCGTAAAAGCTTCTTTTAAGTGCACTTCATTAATGTACGACGTTGATCCATACTTTGTGCTGATCGCTCAGTCATTTGCAGCCATCGGAATTTTATCCTGCTCACCACAATCTCAGAGCGAGAATGAATACATCATCAGATATACTCCTATTTGCTGCACAGGGATCCACTCCAGCCCAGACAGCCGAGCTGCTATGTCAGGTCAGAAGTCGAGATGCCGCCGCCGGGGAGCTCATAGACAGCTTCCTGGAGCAGGGGTTCACGGCTTGGAAAGCCGAAATCTCCTGTCTTAGCACCGATGATTTCCCTTTATTTGATGATTCAGCCCGAGAGCACATCGATGAGCCGGAAAAGCTCCTGTTACCACCTCCGAGTTGTCAAACCAATGCTGTCGTGCAGTCGGTCTCATTTTATGTTCAGCAACTACTAAGCCTGATTCTCCACATCCAAGAGAGCTGTTCTGGAGATGCAGAGCTTGCTGCAGCCGAGACTTCGGGCCTCTGCAGTGGAATGATCCCAGCGGTCCTGGCTGCAACAGGTCCCAAAGCTACAACGCAGTTTCTGCAGTTAGCGAAAGATGGCTTACGACTGGCTTTCTGGATCGGTGTAAGGGCATCGATGCTTCATCTTAAAAACGACTCAATAGCACCTCAGAGCCCAGCAGCCAGCTCTGGTTCTATACTCACAGTTAGGGGTTATCGAGGAACGGAGCTCGAGAGGCACTTGGAATCGTACAACTCCTCGTTACCGGTAACAATTATTCTTCATTCTTTCCCACCCTACATTCGTCTTCATGGATTCTAACACGCTAGATTTGTTGCACAAGGCTACGAGCAAAGCATTGCGGGTATCTGCCGTCCTAAGCGAAGACATTTTCTCGGTTACAGGAACCCCTGACAGCCTAGAACGCTTTAAGAGGCAACTTCCAGCTGGTGTCTCGGGCCAGTATCCACCAGTTCACGGATTTTACCACGGCGGGGAAGCAATGCAAACAGTCGTGCAGCAGGTCGTTGATGATGTCCGCATGAGAGAAATAAAATTTCCATCTTGGGGAGATCTACGGATTCAACTCAGATCGACCGCCAACGGCTACATACTGGTCCAAGGTCATCAGTCACTCCTTGAGACAGTCTTGTGTCATATTTTGGTCGAAGTTGCGGACTGGAAAACGACTTGGGACCACATCGATGAGAATATGGAATCGACAAATAACGCCCTCTATCCCACCAGAATTGTCCTAATCGGACCAAATACCAACTCTCTGCGGCGAACCTGGCACTCGTCACCCCCAAAATCTGGCGCACAGGTTATTTGTCAGCCTGGGGATCACAGAGTCGTTGCCAGCTCCATGGATCATGTCGCGGTTGTCGGAATGTCACTGAACATTCCTTCCGGTGATAACGTCGAAGATATTTGGGATTCCATCGCAAATGGATATAGCACCAAGTCTCAGGTGAGTTAAACACAAATGTTCTTGAAAGCATGACCAATCGATACTCGGATCTTTCTACTATACATCTTCCAAGACTAGTCTGTCCCTGGTCAGGCCAAACATTGCTGACGACCCCCACTCCAAGATCCCAACTAGCAGATTTGATGCTTCACGGTACCAGGGAAAGTCCGGACAGGATGACCGAAGTAGGGCGATACCAGTCCAACATGGCAATTTCCTCAAGAAACCCTTCGACTTCGACAACTCCTTCTTCAATATCTCTCCACGTGAGGCAAAGTCTATGGACCCGCAGCAGAGGCTGCTTCTTCATGCAGCATGGAAGGCGCTGGAGAATGCAGGCTGCGTGCCGGGTGCAACCTCAAGCACAGCCAAGGACAAATTCGGAGTCTACATTGGTGTAGCCACAGGCGACTATACGGACAATCTGCGCGGGTCGGACCCTGATGTTTACTACAGCCCCGGCACACTTCGAGCATTCCTGAGCGGTCGCATCTCATATGCCTTTGGCCTCAAGGGCCCGTCAGTTGTGGTCGACACAGCCTGCTCTTCCTCCATCGTTGCCCTGCATCAGGCCTGTAAGGCGCTGCAGTCAGGTGACTGCACTGCTGCGATGGTTGGTGGTGTCAACACCATATCCAGTCCTGATGTGAGTCCAGGCCTCCTGGCTGTATGAGTGAGTTGCATTGAAGCTAACCAGTCCGGACTGATCAGATGTATCTCGGTCTTGCCCGGGCGCATTTTCTTAGCCCGACCGGCCAGTGCAAGCCATTCGATCAGGCAGCTGACGGTTACTGTAGAGCAGAGGGCTGCGGGGTAATAGTGCTGAAGAAATTGACAGACGCGCTGGAAGAAGGCGACCGAATCCTTGGAGTCATACATGGTACTGCTGTCAATCAGTGTGGTGACGCGAAGTCAATCACTCATCCGGACCACACAACTCAGGCCTCTCTCATAAATACACTGCTTCAGACGAGCCGACATAGCCCTGGCGATATAGATGTCGTGGAGGCTCATGGCACAGGTAAGAATTGTCTGGGGCGCAATGAACATCATGGGGGATGTTGCTGACCCGGCTGCTTCGGCTTTTTAGGAACGCAAGCCGGCGACAATGCCGAGATCACTGGTTTACGCTCTGTATTTGGCGGAGGAAGGCCTTCGGATCGGCCACTCTACATATCCTCGGTCAAGGGGAACATTGGCCACGCCGAAGCAGCCTCCGGCATGGCTGCTCTTGGAAAGCTGATCATCATGATGGCCCAGAAGCAGATACCGCCACAAGCCTCGCTCTCTACGCTCAACCCCAGCCTGGGCCTCGAAGACGACAAGGTCATGGTCGTGCCGAGAGAGCTTTTGCCTTGGGCGTCGAAAAGAGGTGCGCATAGACTTGCTCTGCTGAACAATTTCGGCGCGGCCGGGTCAAATGCGGCATTGATCTTGGGAGAGCCTCCGAGACAGAGCTCCGCTCGTCCTAATAGCTCCGACCGCTCATGCCATTTCCTTAACATAGCCGCCGAGACTGACGAGTCCCTGGAGACCGTGAAGAAGAATTTCACTTCTTTCATAGACTCTGAGATGAACAATGGTCTCAAAGTCTCAGACCTCTGCTACTCGGCCAATGCAAGGAAAATTCATAGCAATCACTTCCGATGCTCAGTATCTGGAAAGACATTGGCCGAGTTGAGGGAGGGCTTGAGGAGCGCCCGAATAAGTGCGACAACGACAGCAGAGCCGTACCGTTCGCCGGGACAGAGGAAGTCAGTGTTTGTCTTCTCTGGCCAAGGGAGTGCGCACCTTGGCATGGGAGCCGAGCTAGTCGGCACGAGCCCTGTGTTCGACACCATAGTCCGCAACTGCGACAAGATGCTGTCTGGAAATGGGTTTGAAAAGGTCTCCCCCTACCTGTCGGGCGACGATGAGTGGTATCGCTTGCTGGATGTTCCTCAAAAAATAATCGTTTCGCAGTGCGCATGTTTTGTGCTCGAGTACGCCCTCGCACAAATGTGGATGAGTTGGAATGTTCGACCTCATCTCCTCATCGGCCACAGGTACGTCCTCTTTTTCAATGATGGTTGGGCTGCTTGGGCGTGATTACTGACACGCCTTTTCCTCAGCTTGGGGGAGTATGCATGTTTTGCAGTTGCTGGCATGGTCAGTCTGCATGACGCGTTACTTATGGTGGCTAGAAGGGCCAACATGATGACTCGAAGAATTGAGCCTGGACTGTCAGCCATGATGGCCTGCCGACTCTCGTCGTCATCTACCAAGCTCATCCTCGAGAAACACAAAGATGTGTTACCTGGTCTCAATGTTGCTTGCGAAAACGGCCCCGAGAGCACTGTGGTGGCCGGGCGAAAGCTCGTCTTGGAGGCTTTTGCGGAAATTTGCGCCTCGACTGGTATAAAGACGACCCTTTTAGATGTACCCTTTGCTTACCACTCCCAAGAAATGGATGCCATGTTGCCAGACTTCACAGAGTCTCTCCAAAAGCTTCAGATCCATGTGCCAAAGGTGCCTGTCGGCTCAAGTCTTTATGGGAGAGTTTTGGCTCCGGATGAACTCCTCGAGCCGACGTACTTTGCGCAACAAACCCGACATACTGTCAGCTTCTCCAGACTTACCGAAAGCGCTGCTGCTACCTTTGCCGAGGCCTCTATCAATCTATTGGAGATTGGACCCTCTGCCAATAGTGAGCGCATCCAACCTCTGTTCATGGCTTTCATAAGTGGCTCACACATTTTCATAGCAATTCCATGCATGAAACCGGCCTTCGATAGAAACCAGTCGTCCTGCCTAGCCTCCCTTAAACCGAACGAGTCTGCTTGGGTCACGATCAGCGCGACATTGCAGATTTTGTACCACCAAAGGCAGCCAGTAGAATGGAGAGAGGTCTACAGCGGTTCAAAATCCAAGTTCATCGAGCTTCCCCCCTACCCACTCGTCGGCAAGACCTTCGTTGTGCCCTATGAAGAGTCTGTCCTGCGGAGAGATGCCGCGACACGCCAGTCTTCTGTTCGGGCAGAACTTGACAGTTTACCGTTCTTTTTTCTCGACCGAAAATTCAAAGCAGAGGACCCTGCGGATGACGGTTTCACGATTGAAATAGATGCTGTCAAGCCGTTCATGCAGGCGCACAGAGTTGGGGCACGCAAGACAGCTCTTTGCCCGGCGTCTGTATACATGGAGATTGCCTTGGAAGCAGCCGAATGCCTCTCAATCTCTTCAGCCTCCCTTGCTCGTCCAGAATTGACGGCAAAATTCCACATCCTGCAGGACATGGAGTTCGGGGCGCCTCTGGTCGAGACCAAGAGCCATGTCCCAGAACTGAAGGCTCTTATAACTCGTGAGGAAGGCCGAACCACGGGCTGCTATATTTTCTCATGCAGCGATTCCCACGGCGGGCCGTCCTTCTGCAAAGGAAAAGTCGCTGTGGATGTCTCGGGAGGAAAGATCGCGTCTTCAGCACGTCGCAAGGCAGCCTACGTGAGTAGGCAGCTGAAACACGTTTTCTCTCCCTCAGCAGGCCCTCAGCACATAGAAACCTTTTCGTCTCGAACAATCTACGACGCCATCTTCCCACGGGTGGTGCAGTACTCGGAACCGCTCAAGACCATCTCTCGGCTCAGCATAAGTCCCTCTGGGCTAGAAGGTCACGCCTTTTTCCGACTTCCCCCACATCTTTCAGAGGCGAACCCGCGTGACTCGTCCGGGCTTGTGTCCCACCCGGCGTTGATCGACACCTTGCTACATGCCGCCGGGTTCATAGCCAACTCTAGCGTCGACGTCAACACGGCTTGTATCTGTGCCACGGTTGACAATATTGTGTTGCCAGCCAATATGGACTCGAACGATTCTGAACAGTTCCAAGTCTATTGCACCCTTGTAGATGTGGGCAGCGATGTTATTGCCGCATCGTACGTTTTGAACATGGCCGGGGAATTGCTTGCATGGGCCGAAGGGATGTCTTTCAAAAAGCTCGTACTGAAGTCTTTTGAAGCGCACTTGTCTCGCCTACAAGACCGAAGCCTGCCTGAGTCGTCCGAAAAAGGGAATCTGGAACAGTCACACGATCATCCTCTTACGCGAATCCAGTCCAGAAGCCCTCGGGTGCCGCGCGGGACGATTCATAATGTCGAGATTGGCCAAGAGATCTTTGATGCTCGAGATGTATACTCGATCATTCGTGAAGTGTGCGGTTTGGACCAAGGTACCGATCTAAGTCAGGATTCCAGGCTTTCGGAACTCGGGATTGATTCATTGCTGCTTACGGAGCTCAGCGAAGCTTTGTCCAGACGGTTCTCTGTCATTCCTGGTCTCGGCCTGGATCTTGACGGCTGTATAAACGTCCAGGATCTACTAGCGGTAGTGGAGGAATCAACTCGGGCAACTGAGAGTATGACCACTCAGCCTCCGGGAACACCACTGTCAAGAGTGCCAAGCACAGCTACGACAGATGAGACAAAGATATCTTTGGAGTCGGATCTGGAGGGTCTTCTCATGGAAGTTTTGGGACTCGATTCTCTGAAAATAGAGGATAACCACTCTCTGGGATCACTCGGACTTGACTCACTCACATCGATGGAGTTCCTGGACAGGTTACAGCAGAGGTTCGGTCTTGATACTACCGGATGCGAACAACTTTCTGACCTGACCTTCCGGCAACTGGAAAGGGCGCTGGAGAAACAAGTCCTGGACTCTGCTGTACAGAGAGCTGTCTCTGAAACTAGCTTGTTTCCTGCAACGGAGAACCCATCAACCGTGGGTGGCTTGCGTCAACTTCAAGGTGATTCAGTCCCAGAAAGCCGTACGACAAATAATTCCACGGCTTTTCCGACCCCAATCGGCAAACACAGCCCCGGTAGGAGGCCTTTCTATCTCTTCCACGATGGAAGTGGGAAATGTGGCTGGTATGCACAACTAGCGCTGCCTGCAAATTACAATTTTTACGGGGTCAATAGCTTGGACTTTGCGGCCCCGGCCCCGACGGCGCCAACATTGGAGGAATTGGCTTCGTTGTACATCGCTAAAGCTGGGCTCGAGCGGCAGGACCGGATAATGCTCGGCGGTAAGAAGCTTAACATCTGCAGTCTCGAGTATTCACAATGTGGATCGTATTGACAATCATGCACTTAGGATGGTCTTTTGGCGGCGTATTGGCGTTCGAGGTGGCCAGGCAGCTACGCCGCAGGTCCAAGACTGCGGTCCAGGGCCTCATTCTCCTCGATGCTCCGGCCCCGGTGGACCATGAGCCTCTCCCGAAGGCAATCGTCGAGTACATCTCAAAGAGCGGCCCTCCCGGGAGGCAGGGAACGTCAAGTCCGCAACTACGCACTCGGCTCGCCGCGCAGTTCATCAGGCACGCACGACTCCTGCAAGAATACCATCCCCTGGTTGATGATCAGCAGCAACAGGTCGGGAACGGCCCCACCACTTGCGCAATGATTCACTGTACCCGGCCATTCGATAGCGAGAGCCTGTGCTCGGTGCGATATCCGTGGCTCAGCGACGCCCAACACCGGTTGGGGAGCATAGATAATTGGAAGCAGTACGTCGGCGCTGGGGTGGTGGTAATAGAGTTGGCGTGCGACCACTTTTCCGTCATGGATCCGGTAAATGTGAGTTTGACCTTTTTCGATACGCTTCTCCGCAATCTCGTCCGGCTGACGACATTCCGAATGGGGGGGACAGGCTGAACCTGTGTCCCAAGCTCTTAGGGACGCGTGCGAGGCTTTGGGAAGGAATGAGAGAACATGACGTGAGATGTCATTGATGAGGTAGACCAGGCATCTCTTGGGATCACTCAGATTGCGGCCTGATCGCGTCATCATTAGTAAGCTTCCTTGGACAAGAGAACCCATTACTCTTGTCCGATTACCTTGGATTTCACCAGAACGGTAGTAGCGCCCATTTCCCCGGCTATGCGGTTGCTGCCAGAAGCAAACACTGGGAAATAGAGGAGAAGGGAAATGAGGGTTGGGAAGAGAATCGAGAGACGAAAAAGGTGGAGGGAGAGGAAAGAACCTTGAGCGTTAGAAAGTCAACCGAGAACTAGCAAGCTTTCATTCCTTCGCGTTGGGAACTGGGGCAATTCGTCTGTTGTGACCAGTGCTGAGTCTTAATCCACCTCGCGACCAAGATCACTAAGAACGACAAAAAGAGTAGACTTGTTCAAGTTGGTATTTGAGAGCAGACAGGGGATGGCGCAGAGAAGAAGAGAAGTCTATTTCTACCCACACTTGTATGCCATAAACATAACCCTGCGTGGACATTTTGATACCCTACATGTTGATCTCGACTTTTACTATATCCTTGATCGGTTGAGTAACGTCCAGCAAGTAGTCGACCACATTCCTGTCGCAACCATCTAGCTTGAGTAGCACAGAGCCATTCCCGGATCCCCTCTGCAATGATGGGTACGAGACTGGAGAAACGGGATGGTTGACTTTGCTGGTGGACATCGTGACTTCCTCGGTAGATGGGAGCATGGGCCATGTCTCCGGTTGAAAACCCTCACGGACTGTAAGCCGTTTAGACCCGACTGTACCGCCAACGAGGCTCGACTTGGTCGAACCGGTGTGGTTCAAAAAGTCAGACATGAGCGGGCTAGCATCTAGCATGTTCCTCACTGTGTCTGATCCAGTACAGTCCATCGCCGAGCTGTCATAACCGTGAGCCATTCCCTCGGAAGTTCCCTGATTTTGTACGGAGCGTAGTAGGGACTCTATGACCCTGAACTCTTCTTCGGTTGCACCAGGATCGGCCTCTGTACCGATTTTGACATTGTGGTGACCCGAAGTACCAGCCTCAAATGCAGACTGCATATCATCGTTGAGGTGGTCTTGGGACTGGAGGAATTGATCGATAGCCATGTTCTCGGAACCAGTTGGCCTGATGATGTCGAAGTCGGAGGCTGTCTCGTCCTCACACATGGGACTTTCTTCACGGCAACTGCTATCATCGTCGGTGTCTTGCATCGGTTCACGTTGCTTGGTCTTTCTTTTCAGACATGAGTATCTATGGTGAACCCCATCAGCCAACGAAAGTAAAGTGTTGTTCGTAGGAAGAGTGCGAACCTATTCTTCAAATCGTTGGCGGACCGAGACGCGAAGTGTGTGCCCTGGATGTTCCGCCACTCTCGACCAACAGATTCGACCGCCTTCAGAAGGCGCAGGTCCTATCAAGCACTCGATATATCAGTCCCATGTAGTGGATACGACCTCTTCTCAAGAATGTGGTGTGAATACCTCGTCTGGAGTCCACACGCTGTGATCTAGCCTCGGATCAAGACTGTGTTGCCATCGCTTGGAGCATTCTTCTATGCGCGTCAGGTTTTCGCAGGAAAATTCTCCCTGGTCAGGCGGGGTGAGATATATGGCTTCCTTACGATCTGCTGAGCGCGAACCGACCTGCTGGGCTACCGTAGTCCACCTTGTTATGTCAGGTCCCTTCTCAATCAGGCAGCGAAGGCTAAAGGTCGTTGTGAAGGCATCTCACTTTTGACCATGTGTGGAAACGGCGTCCATCAAGCGCCGGTCCTCCTCCGACTCCCATGGCCCTTTCTTCAACTGGCCACAAGCGTTGTTGATCCACCTTTTCCGACAGTCCTTGTTCGATCGCCCAGGCAGGGACTCGGCGACTTGGCTCCAGCTTATCGGACTGCATGACTCTGCTGGTTATGGGTGTTTGTGAGCTTGGCCGTGGGGAACCCTTCAAGGCGAGGGAAGGTGATTGTGAGGGGTGTATGGCTTACAGTACTCGGTTACTCGGGCTCGCAGGATGTTGTCTTCGTTCTCTGTCCACCTACTCTGGGCCGTCCTATTTGGAGCAGAATTCATCGTAATACAGCAGGGCAGGAGCAGATATGTCCACGAACGTAATGAGTTGCCAGTCTGTTGCTATTTAGATATTAGAGGCATTCTACTTGTACGCAGAACAGGAGAATTAGTTCTCTTTCTTATATCTTGACTTTACTAAGGTTTCCTCCAGACCAATCGTCTGACTGTTGGCTCTCACGCATGGGTCCATAACCAGAATCCTACTATAATCGTGGCCAAGCCTCATTTGAAAGTCTGACGGGTCCTCGATCCTCTTCGGCATTCGTCCAGCGTTGTTGCTAACTTGCCGAGAAATTCAGCCTCTTCAAATGACCGGTGTGGTTCGAGTACATGGGAAATGCATCCTACAAAGGCGTAATACATCCTTCTGAAGGAAACAAACTAATTAGATGCCAGAGTTTTTAGCGTGAAAAAAGCGCCCCAACCAGCCTTTTGTCCCGCAGATTTTGATCGAAGTTTCGTGGGGGCCTTACGTGGGATAATAGGCAATCTAGTCTAGTCTGCTTCTCCGCGTATTTCGATTGATCAAAACAATGACAGCGGAATACGGCGTGTCTGACGCAGGTGGCGTGGGAAGGGTCAGCATCCAAGCTGCCGAGATCGAGATGGGGAAACGAGCCCTTCCCTGCAGGAAAAACAGGGGTCCCCCATGCTAATTTTTCAGACACTCCTTCCACTCTCTTACTAACCGCATCTCGCTCAAGTCTTGCCCATGGTACAAGCCAGCCACGCCCTCCCTTGGGGGGGGGGGGGCTCTCTGTACACCTCCGTTTGTTTTCGGGGCTCGAGGGCGCTACTCCAAAGCTCTGCTTGGGGTCCTCCGGCTGTGAAATTCAAGCCTGGTGTTCTGGGCTGTTAGTAATGGTTTTGAGAGAAAGCGAAGCGAGACTTGGCTTACTTTCTAATTGGATGAGGCGTGCAAAGTGAGCCGAGATCCAGTATGAGAGACGGTAAAGGCCCGCCAATCAAGCCATGAACAGTGAGACACGCCGCAGATCACACTTTTTTGGTGGTCAGAGGCTTCGATGATCACTTCCTGTTGGTTTACTGTGCCATAGGCGCAAACGTGGTACGCGGATTTGAACGAGGCTGCGCGAGGCGGTGTGATGCAGCACCCGAGATTGCTAGTAGTACTCAGCTCCTGCAGTTGGAACAGTATACGTTATTAAGATGCTTGTGGAAAATGCATTTATGGCGGAATTGCCGGAGACAGCGAAGGGCCGGAGTAAATACTTCGGGACCCGAATGCGTGACACGAAACCGGGGTGTACAACAACCAACACAAAGAACCGTGTGGTGACACAAGTACGCTCCAATACGCGTGTCTAAGATTAATCAGTAAGATTATAAATCAAGAGTGACTTGGACAGTGTACATGTTATCCTACATCCAAGTCGTACCCAACGCGCGCCAGTTGTCCATGTCAACAATGTTGGTCCGACATAAATACTGCTTTCACCATATACAACGCATTACTCTCCACCGTATCATTCCCACGTAGTTCGAGACTATCAAGTCACAATTAGTGACATCGGGCCATGAGTTGGAGCTCCTATCACAATGTCGTCGACGTACACTGGACCTGAAGCCGCGGATGACCTCACCCGCGGCGAGATTCAAGATGAGAAACCTCAGAATACTGAGCCTTTACATGAGCTCCGAGGTCTCAATGCACACACAGATGCACCAGAAGTCGAACCTCCTCGAACTGCATCCGGACTGTCCTGGATCCTCATCATCACGTCCATCCTTTCTTCAACATTTTTGTTCGCGCTTGATAATACCATCACTGCCAATGTGCAACCGGCGGTCGTCGATGCCTTCCACGATGTCAACAGACTAACTTGGATCTCCGTGGCCTACCTGCTCGGTGCCGCAAGCATGAACCTATTCTGGTGAGCTACCCCTTTACGTCGGCTGTCACAGTGGCAGTAAGCAGTTGCATCACTCGACTTCTATGCCAAGCACCCGATCCACTACTTGATTGCTTCAGAGTTCAGCGTGGGCAGACGCGTTTGCTTTATCAACTTTTTCTAATGTCACGTCCAATCCAGGGGTCAACTATACACCCGGTTCGATGCCAAATGGACATACATCGCATGCGTCGTCGTCTTTGAAGCCGGTTCGGCCTTGTGCGGCGGCGCACCCAACATGTCCGCCTTTATTGTCGGTCGTGCCCTGTGTGGCGTTTTCGGGGCGGGGATGTACGTGGGCGTCATGAGCCTCATCGCCCTAACGACCAGTGAGACGGAGCGCTCGACTTACTTTGGCCTGGTCGGCATCACCTGGGGATTTGGGACGGTGCTGGGCCCTATAATCGGCGGCGCCCTGGCTGACGCAGGTGCCTGGCGCTGGGCCTTCTACCTCAACCTCCTTGTGGGTGTGGTCGTCGGCCCAATATATATCTTCCTGATTCCTTCCAAAGACCCTCTACCCGGGGCTACCTGGAAAACTCGTATGGCACCGCTCGACATGATAGGTGCCACTCTCTTGGCAGGAGCCGTCACTAGTCTCTTGATGGCTATTTCGTTTGGCGGCGTTGTCTACGACTGGGACTCAGCGTCCATCATCGCATTATTCGTCGTCGCCGGAGTCCTCACGGTTCTTTTCCTCGTCCAGCAGATCTTCGGGTTATTGACGACCAACAGCACCCGCGTGTTTCCCCTGCACTTTCTGAAGTCTCCCAACCTGGTCATGCAGGCACTCGCGGTAGCGGCCTCGGCAACCGGATCCTTCACCATCATCTACTTTCTGCCTCTACACTTCCAGCTCGTGGCTGGGGAGTCGGCTGTCGATTCTGGTGTTCACCTGCTTCCATTTGTATGCTTCATGGTGACGGTCTGCGTCCTCAATGGATATCTCCTACAGAGGTGGGGCTACTACATGCCCTGGTTCCTGCTGTCGGGCGTGTTCCTCGTCACCGGCAGCGCGTGCCTCTTGGTCGTTGACCAGTCCACACCCGCCGCGAATATATACGGATACAGCATCATTTACGCTATCGGTGTCGGCCCGACCATCCAAATGCCCTTCTCTGTGGCCGCGGCCAAGGTCAGGCCCGAGGAGGGCGGGCTCGCCATCGGTTATTGCAGCTTTTTTCAATTCCTCGGCCCAGCTGTGGCGTTGTCTATTGCCAACGCCGTCTTCCTCAACGAGTCCCTAGGTGACCTTTTGGTGTTGCTCCCCGGTGTCAGTGAGCAGAGCGTGCTGGGTGCTCTATTTGGATTGGATCCATCTCTTCTGGATGGGACGAGCGATGTCTCGCGCCAGACCATCAGGGAAGTGATTGCGGACTGTATCAGTAGAGTCTACGCCATCCCTTTGTCTTCTGGGGCCTTGATCTTGGTTCTCTCTCTGTTCATGAAGCGAGAAAAGCTACTCGGCATCACGGGAGCTTCAGGTGCCTAGACCCAAAGGTAGTTTCGGAAAGGTCGCGCAGGAGGCAGTTCTCTCAGAAACGGCCTCTAAAACCAGTGTCGGCATTACTATTGTAATAATATTGTATTACAAGTCTATAAGACTGGACCACAAAGCAGATGCGTCTCGTTGGTAGGTGACTTCTGATAGTCTTTGAGATAATGCTGCCAGAACAAGCTTCGGACGGGGAGGAGGGGCACGAGATTGATTAGCCCCCCCCCAAAAAAAGGGAGCTGAATATCTCCGGCGGAAGTACATTCTACGGTCAGCTGCAATGATTACAAAGACATATGGATCCTCTTCTAGTTATTTAGACTGCGAATCTTCGTCATGCTGCTCCTTCATCTCAAGTTCCTAGAATTGAGCTTGGCGAGGCTGTGGATCTTGTCTGTTCGGTTCAAGTTGCTAGAAACGAGCGGCGAGATGAGAGACAAGGTACTCACCTGTGTACTTAGGTAAGTAATGAAGCATCTGAGCGACTTCTCACGTGGCACAGGCATCCAGGTCATCGGAAAGTGACGTTATCTGAGCGATAACTCCGGGCCACTTCGACCCCGCGTTGCCTCCTACCATACATCAATACCACGGTATAAATGCTATGTACTCAGCTACGTATTTTGAGCAGCTTTGAAAACATTTTCACTTCGTTGATCAATCTTTTCAAAATTTTCAGCACTGCCCAAGAGGCCGAGGCAGCTTACGTTTCCTCCTGGGGATATGTCCTACCCGACCAAGGCTCGCATCAGCGAGATCTTTGCCCATCTCACACGTGGGGACACAACAGCATTCTACAGCCACGTCGCCGACGATGTGAACTGGACTGGTTCGTGACTTACCATCTACTCGCTTACTTCAACCTAGCCGGAGACTGGCGATCTCCGACACACGGTCAGCCCTGGGGCCAGATGTCTTCATTCCCAAAGCGAGGCATCTTGGGGCCCCTGTCGTCGCCATCATTTCCTCTGTTGACTTGTGGTTGCATTGCAGTGATGGGTACACATGCGCTGTCACGCCAGTACACGTCCAAGGCATCCTTTCTCTCCGAATCTGTATCACGCATTGGCGCTGCCCTCGACGGGCCCATGAAGCTGCAAGTCCGCAGCATTATCGGCGGCGAAGTAGAAGAGTGGGCCGTCATCGAGATGGTCGCAGACGCCCTGACTAAAGCAGGTAAGCTGCCGTCATACCCAGCCAATGTTGCACGCCTCTTCACACGGTCCTTGCACGGTCTTCCATTAATTAACAAGTCTACCTCTTCCAGGATGGAAGTACGATAACACCTACTCTTGGAGCACAAAGTGGAAAGACGGGAAGATCGTCGAGGTGCGTGCCTATCTGGACGGCCTCCTCCTGGAGCGAGCCTTGAAACAAGGCCAATGAGTGTTTCCATTGCCCGCATGTAAGCAAGGTACATCTGAGAGTTGAGCGACAGGCCATGGAGGGTGGAGATAGTATGTCAGATAGTATCCGTAAACAGTGTCCAAGTAGTATTGGTGTATTGATACTGAACTCGGACGTACGAAAATGAAGGAAATTCGATTCAGCTCATGAGTGCCTTGATTCCCGCCTCACAATCCTTCCAAAAATGCTTCGCCTCCATCAAATCGTCAAAGGCTCCGAATACATGGGGCACTCCGGGGTACATGACAGCTTCGACGTCTCGCCTGGCCTCCCTCAATTTGCTCACGAACGCAACAGCTTCATCACGTACAGGGTCCTGCCCGGCGATATAGATCCTAGCGCGCGGAAAGTTCCGCAGGTCCGCGAGCAGCGGTGACGCCTCGGGATTCGCACCGGAGTTGGGGCCTTCGGTAGCTACGTACAGCTTCCAGATCTCCCGCATCTCCTCGGCACATAAGAGCGTCGTCCCACTGGTCGCTTCGGCGTAGCTTGTGTTGGGATACTTATCGTTGGGTGGTAAGAAGTCCGGGTGGCAGGTGATTGGAACATTGAGAAACACGCCTTTGATTTGGACCTTGGACCCCCAAGCGATGTCGCCGTCACCATTGTCGCCGTTCCCCAGCTGGTGGTGTGTCAGGCCTGCTTGACCTGCAAGGATGTTGCCCACGCGCACGCCTATCGCAGCGGTGAGACTCCCACCTGCACTGCTTGCTGCTAGGAGCACTCGGGCCGGATCAAAACCCAGTGTCTCTTCATTTCGGAGGGCCCAGAGCAGCGTGTCCCAGCAGTCATCGAGAGGCGTCGGGAAGGGGTGCTCGGGGGCGAGTCGGTACTCGGGCGAGACGATGATGAAGTCGAATTTGTCCATGATGGCGCGCAGGAGAAAGATCTCCTCTGTATGCGTAGATCCTTGGTACCAACCGCCGCCATGTGTATTGAAAACGAGTGGAAGGTACCTCGGATCGCTGGAGGTGGACGAGGCAGTTGAAATAGGTCGGTATACTTTCACCTGGATGACGGCGCCGTCGCGCATGGGCACCTGCACTACATCGGCCTGATAGCCATACTTGGACGGGGGAAATAACTTGGACCACTCCTCCTCCATTGACTTCCGAGCTTGGCGA
This sequence comes from Diaporthe sp. P3_1W, assembly GCA_037177825.1. NCBI lineage: Eukaryota > Fungi > Ascomycota > Sordariomycetes > Diaporthales > Diaporthaceae > Diaporthe > Diaporthe sp. P3_1W. The sequence goes on along the minus strand of JBAFXB010000004.1, from coordinate 4,807,592 downwards.
TTCTGTCTCCAAGGAAAAGGCCCTGTCGTGTCAAATTGCAGGTCGGCAGCCGAGACTGGCCCATTTGGGTCTGCTAACATAGATTTCCATGTTGCGGACGATTTGAAGAGATCGCTTGGACCAGCCATTTCTCCAGCCGTCAGAGGGAATCGGTGTGAGGGTCTTGGCCCAGAGAAATGGATCTGCCGAGACCCTACATTTGAGTGGTCACGGCATCCTTTTGTAGCGGCAGATTTTACGAAATAAGATTTGATGAATTATTACGGTCCAAATGCTGTCATCAGTGCTTACCCGAAAAAGAGAAAAGGGAGGTCGAGTAAGCCCATAGCATAATGAACATTTGAATCCTACTCAGGTCCTACTCGGGTCCTCGCGGGCCGGCCTTCGCAACTCGACGTCAATTATTGTTATTGAAAGTGTTTTGAGCTATTTCGGGACAATTCCCACGAAAAAAATGCCGATTTATCACCATTCAATGTGTTTTAGATCCATTTCAAATACTCAAAGCAAAACAGATTGGCGTACTGGGTAGCCGTGTTTACGCTCTTCGGACGCCTGCAAAGCACAAACGCACCTTTCTCCATTCTTGAGACCTCAGGGCCATCTAAGCTCACCGCAATAATCCAAGGAAGTAGACATGTATCTCTCGCCCGAATGGCTGGAATACGAACGGCAGTTGGGTTTTCGGCCACTGATTAACGGCAGCGTCGAGGAAATTCGGTCTGGCTACAATACTTTGTCTGGGACAATTGGTGCTAAGCTATCAAAGCAGGACCCAACACTCAATGTCTGTAAGTTCAAAAATTAACAAGACAGCAGTCATCTAGCATAGGGCTATTAAGCTGATTAAACCTGAGAAAAGACGACGAGAAGATTTCCCCTGAGGTCTCAGTACGTGTGTATGTCCCAAAGGAGGCGAATCAGGACAGAAGGCTGCCGTTAGGAATCTAGTAGGTTTTTCCAGGTCGAACTGCTGGTGACTTCAAAGCTAATACGGGTTTGGTCAGTGCACATGGTGGCGGCTTCGTTACCGGAAGTGTCGACGCATCGTTCGAGGACTGTATGTTCCGTCTTGCCTCCCCCATCCCCATAGCACCAAGTCAGCTCTGATTCCCGCACGATTTTGTGAAAACTTCGCGACGTTAATTTGTCTAATTACTTGTGGTCTTTCAGTCAACTGCCGGTACATTGCGCAAAACACTCCATGCGTTCTGGTTTCGGTGAACTTCCGGCTGGCACCCGAGAATCTAGTACCAGCTCAGGTCGACGACGTATTGTCCGCATTCCTCTGGGTAGGCCGTTTTCAGTCCTAGTCTATATTTACCTCAATCATGAGCCAGGAACTGACGCTGGCGGACTAGGCTCGCCGGAATCATGAGAAATTGCTGGGGGACCAGTCAAAGTTCTTCCTCATCGGAGCCTCAGTGGGTGGTGGGCTGGCGCTTTCTGTGGCCCTCAAGCTCATAGAAATGGGCGAGCGCTCTAGTATATGCGGTGTTGTGGCCTTGGCCCCGATCACAATGCATCCGGAATTTGTGCCGCCGGAATTCAAAGAGGACTTCGTCGCGTACACAGAGAATGCCGTAGGAGCTCCTCTGATTGATAGAGCGGCAATGTACACTTTCAACTGTGAGGTCTTGACTCAACCATCATATTCTCATGAGAGGCCTAGATTTGCTGACGTAAACTGGCCCGGTTGCAGCACATAACGGATGTGACGAACTGAAGGATGATCCGTACGTCTTTCCTGCTCTTCACCCTCGAAAAAGCGAACTACCGCCGGTTTACTTCGCTACGTGTGGCGCGGACCCGCTGCGAGATGATGGAACAGTCTTCAAGCTGGCACTTGAGAAAGCGGGGTGAGTCGCTCTCCACGCACTGACGGCCAACAAGGCAATAATTCCGGTGTAATGCTGATCGTCCTCAATTGATTAGAATCATGACGAAGCTGGTTAACTACGAGGGCATGCCTCATTTTTTTTGGATCTTCCCCGAGATTAAAACCGGTGATGTCTTCCGCTCTGACTCGGTGGATGGAGTCAGATTTGTTTTACAGTGAAACCCTCCAGTCTCGATTCCATGTACACTTCATATAAGATTTCATAAATCTTCAAGTTTTACATAAAAGATGAATCCATGATTATCCGTTCTTGCCTAGTAGCAGGCACGGCCACAGGTCTGCCTGTTTAAAGTCAGGTGATCTCATCTGCATCATTCCTTCTGTCCAGACGCCCCTTGTTATCAGGCCTGTTGAGGGAAAGGACAAGACTTTCCACTTGATCGGCTCATGTTATGTCTGGGGAATAATGTACGGAGAAGCCTTGAAGACCTCAGAGCCGGGCCATAGTCCTCCACAAGTACTTGTGGCTCAGTTTGTGTAACAAATATCATATACCAGAGATTTGACTGATACACCATCAAAATTTCGATCTAGTTAATTTTAATTGTGATGACAGATGTTTGTTTTCTTTATTGATTACTAAGTTTTCAAATGTCAATTCTTTGTAAAATTGTTTTTAACGAAATAAATACCAAAAGAGAAGTTGACTAGTTGCGGTCACTAAATGGGCGTGTCGTTGGCTTTAAATTTGTTGCATCCCCGCATTCGGCATCAGGCGACATCACTCGACCAATTCTGCTGCCTGTTCGTAAAACGGCCATCTGTTCTCCTTCAGCACAGCATGTCGTCCCTCCATGGAGGCCCTCACGAGGAGAGCGTATCCTCTCAAAATTCAACTGTGGCTCAAGTCTCTGAGTTGAAGTCCCTCCAGGACCTGACGATCGTTGAATCTTTCAGTCCAGGCTCAACCGTGCCCAAGCACACAACCTTCTACCATATCACAAGCGATGAAAAACTATACTTCGGTCAAACGTCCAAAAACAAAAAGGAGCTCACGCTCCAAGAATTTAGACATACTCTGGAGCGCATTCCTGATGAAGAGGTGTATCCCAATGTACCATCACAACCACCTCTCACCATCGCACCTGAGAGCATCGACCAACCGACCTATATCAAGCGACCCGGGCTGAATAGCTTCGAGGATATGAGAGGCACACCATTTGTCCCCAAGGCAACCCTTCAGGAGACGCTCATCATGGAGCAGATTTCCAAAACGGCACACCTCAACATAATTCACTACTATGGCTGCCGAACTCGCCGCGGCAGAATATGCGCAATCGTCTTGGAGGAACTCGAGCAGACGCTCTCGCAGTTCATTTCGACAACGGAATTCGACAAGTTAAACAAGACCAAGTTTGCAGACGGCGTGGAATCGGCCATTGAGTATCTGCACTCGCTCGGCCTGGCACACAACGACCTCAACCCGGACAACATCATGGTCAGACGGGGCAACAACGATGAGATCCAGCCGGTTCTCATCGACTTTGGGTCCTGCCAGCCGTACGGGAAGCCGCTGGACTCGCTTGGGACTGTCGGGTGGTACGACAAGCCCTTCTTCCACTCGGAATTGGAGCATGATACATTCGGCCTCGCCAAGCTCCGGAGATGGCTGGAGAAGCCTGAGTAGAGTTATGAGTGCTGTAGTATGCACTCCTCAGGTAGCGGACACGCATTTATCGTTATTGCACTGTTGAAAATCACATAAAAGGCTGAATTTGACTTACACTGTTATTGATTATACGTCAAAGTCCATGGTAATCTCTTCATCTGATGCTCTGGAGGTTTGTGCTACTCGTGACAAAGAATGTCTCTCTCAAGGCCTTGAGCTCTTCTCAAAGAACTAAACTTTTCCCTCACATGTCTAAACCTTCGAGACCAATCAGTCTATCACCCAAATTTTGTTCCGCAATGCTGCATTACTGAGCCTTATTCTCCCGCCCTGACATGGAAAACACTCTACACAACACTCAGGATGCTGTTTTCTGGGTTTGAATTCTGAAGTAAAGCGTGTTGATTATACAGATACTGAAAAGCAGAATACGGATCCGGATTTTCTAATACAACTTTTCCCTTTCTGTCTTGTCACTCAAAGTTCCAGGCACACCCGCACGCTCTTCTTCCCTACTCAGAACATAGCATCGAGTCGGACCCGGCAAAAAACCCTACGCCTTAACCCCAGGGCTCCTCCCATTGCGGTACTGCCACAGCCGGCTCAGCTCCTTAACCTTGCGCGTCATCGTCTCCGCCCCTCCGCGGCCAAGCATGCCCGGGGACCCAGGCGGTTTCTCGTCGTCGTCGTCGTCGTCGTCGTCGTCGTCGTCGTCGTCGTCGTCGGCATCGCCCCCGCCCTCCCCCTTCGCCCCGACGGTGACCTCGCCCTCCATAAAGGCATTGGTCTCGGCGCACCCGACGAGCTTCCCAGTCGTGCCGTCCCTCTGGAGCGGGAACATGGCGTTCAGGTAGTGCTGGCACAGCAGGTGTCCCTCCTGGCCCCACGCCGCGGTGCGGCTGAATGCGCGGCCTGCGAACACGGCCGCGCTGGGGTCCGCCGCGCTCGCGGCCTTGAAGTGCAGGACACCCCACAGAGCCACGAAGTCGGTTGAGTGGCAGTAGTGCTCGATGTGGCCTATCGCGCTGCCGCTCAGCGCCGCCGGGTTCTTGCTGCCCGTCTCGCGGCCCGCCAGCGCGCCTGGGGAGGAGGGAGGCATCGAGAGCATGGGCGACGGAGAGAGCGGCGTTGGTGGTGTCAATGGGGGATCGTTCTTCCTTGCCTCCTGGGGGGGCTTGACCCCTTCGGCCGGTTTGGACGCGGACTGCGCTGCCCCTGCCGTCGGGCTTTGTGCTGCGTCGACCGCAGCAGCGAGGGGCTTCCTGTCTGCCTCTGCCTCGGCGGCGGCGCTGCGGAACGGATTATTGAAGTGGTTGGCCGCGTTGCCGAAGGTGTAGACCTCCAGCTTGGACAACAGGTTCTGGGGGAGCTCCTGCAAGAGCCAGTCGATGATGGCGCCACCCTCGATTCCGCCCTGGGAGTGCAGGATGAAGACGACCTTGGTGTTCTTCTCGTCGGACAGCGCCCTCTTCACCTCCACGTAGCAGCGGCGTATGTCCTTTGTGGCGTAGCCGAATGTGCGCTGGACTATGCACTCGAGCAGGTCAAAAACAATCCCGTAGCTTCACGGGCTCGTGTTAGTCAAGGCGGTGGTCGGGGGTCTCGATAACACCAAGTGACACTCACGTTGCGTTGTGAATGCCCAGGACCGGCCGGCCAAAGGTGAGAGCCAGCCTGTCCAGGTTGCTCTTGAGCCAGTGCTCCCCGGTCGCAATGCCGTTGATATACAGCCACTTCTCGTGGTCATGGGCTTCCAACCCCATGGTGTACTTGGCGTCGGACATATACGTCATCTTGGAGCCGTTGAGCGTCCAGCACAGGAGCATGTTCACCGCCCAGAACGCCGCGGCAAACATGGCCGTCACCCAGGGCGGGATGAAGAATGCAAATGGGATGCACATGAGGAATCCCAGCTGCATTACGATCAGGAGGGCGTGGACCACAACGCAGTACGTGTTCTTCCAGCCCCACGCCAGCTCGTCGAACTGGTTCCCGTCCTGGGCCCTGAGCGGTCGGAGGACGAGTGGAATCGACCACGCATAGTAGAAGACGTAGAAGAGATCCCATACCAGCAGCTTGCTGGGGACATCGGTGTAGTTGTACTCATTCACCAGGCCGCCCCCGACCTTGGAGCCAAAGAACTCGATGCCGCGATGCCTCGGGGTCTTGGCCTTGACTGGGTCCGCCATTCTGAGAGGATTTCCAGGAACTTCGTGTACGGAGTGTTACTAGGTGAGGACGGAGCAAAAAGGAAGAAAAATTAGTAATAGCCCTGCCGCCCGTCGAAGAACACAGCATATCTATACGAACAAGGGAAGCCGCCATCCTCGAGAGCCTTGTCACATGCCAGTAAGCACAGGCGTGCAAAAGCGCTCAGGCGCAAGAGGCCCGGACAGCGGCACCGCGTGAGACCCCCCATCCAACGAGATGACTGCTTGTGCTAATATGAGACATTGCCGGCTCGCAGGAGGACGGCACGGTGTGCGGATCGGCACGTGAGTTGGTCGCACTCGTGCACATGCCGTGCAATACTACCACGGGCGCGCAAGCGCTTATGGTGCTGTTTATGTATCTCGAGATGGATTGCCCAAAGTGGTAGGTTTGATCATTGAACCCTCTCGGCAGGCAGTCAGTCTTTGATCTGCTTCATATATTAGGCCCAAGCCCGGTTCTGCTCGTCTGGAAAGTCTAAGGATGAGGTCTGACTGCTCAGCGCTAAATTGGGGGATGTTCCAGTCTCGCCCACCCCTTCGGCATGTTCCGACCTTGGACTAGTTGCTATCCGGATCTGACATGTCTTATGACTTTACCACGGTTACATCTGAAATTGCAAGCCCATGTGATAGCTATTTTCTACTAGTACTTTGGAATATGCTTTGTTCTAGCAACATCGGTCACAGCCAATCCATACATGAGGCGCGGGCATCATCTGTAGGAGCTAGGTCGGTTGCACCAGATTAAATCTAACTATTGGTAGATATCACGTCGCGAGAGACTTGATTTGCGGTTTTCTGGTACCGTAAGCACTGTGGTGATCAGAGACATTTTGCCAGTAGAAAGTGGGCTATCAAGTCTTGTTGCAAAATGTAGATTTTGAACTGGGGCAAGTATACTGTAGAGTCTATAATGGCTAATTATGCAGACCTTTGTGAGGCAGATTGTTAGACCCAAAAGGCTACAACGTGTTTACCCTGCCTACTTTTGGGACAACCGTAAGTGGGTTTTGAGCGCCTAAGTAGCAGTTCGCTCCACTATGATCTCGTACGCCTATTCATGCCTATTGCAAGTCGTGACCTTGACCATTCATTACGGTCTCTAGGCCCATAAGGCTCATGACTTCCCCTTACGACACAAAACGCGCGGCCATTGAGTTCGTCTCAACAGTAGTTTTCAAGAGTCTCTGGTCTCTATTTATGTTGCGGCGCACGTAAAAGAACCTCATGCGCTGTAACTGTAGTGCATTTTGTGGGGACCTGCCCTAGGCTGTGGTCCTCTTTGACGGCAATAGGTGGGGCAGCTGATGATGAGTCCTGGAGTCTAGGCTACCCTACTTGTAGTTGGACTTGAAAAGACATCATTCCCGCCGACATCACACAGCTGACTTGCACTCACACTTGCCGAGGTGACTATCGACTTCGTTATCAGCCTACCCAAACGGTCGCATACCAGCAAACACTTTGTATTCACTATTCCCGGCACGAGCTGTGGGAGTCTACCACCCGCCACTTCTACCTTTCCGTTCCGAGAGTCGCCAAGCATGTACCACGAAGAGGCATTTGGCCACAAGCCACTCAACTCCTTTTTCGACCAGGAAGGCCTGACAGGCTATAGGCCCGGCGGCTACCATCCTGTGTCTCTCGGGGATTGTTTCAAAGATGGCCGCTATCAAGTCTACCACAAGCTTGGGTGGGGGGGCTTCTCGACGGTCTGGTTAGCTAAAGATAAAATGTTTGTATCCCAAAAGCTGTTCTCATTAATATGAAATCAACTGACCATGTGCTTCAACCAGCCGTGAGGAATGGGTTGCCCTCAAAATATTAGCAGCCAGGAGCGGCCAAGAAAAGTCATCAAAAGAAATAGGCGTACTACAAGAACTGTCCAATCTCCCCAATACTGCCGAGACACATGTCGTGCGCTTATTGGAAGATTTCCAACACACGGGCCCCAATGGATGTCACCAATGCCTTGTGTTTGAGTTACTGGGCCCTAGCCTCGACAACGTCATCAACAGCTGCAATCCTCTGGCTGGCCAGCCTCGTACAGTGGATGATGGCATTGACGCTCGCGTCATATTTCGTGCGTCGAGGCAATTACTCGGTGCTTTGGCGATCCTGCATGAGAAGGGCATTGCCCATGGCGGTAAGATGATCCAAACCCCACAATGGGCTTTGCTCAGAGCTTATGTTCGAGGAGGAGAAAAATCAGAGTACTAAATCGACGTTTAGATATCACTTCGCACAATATTGCCTTTAGTGCGAGTAATATCCGCCACGCATCTGAGCAAGAAATCCGGAGGATTATCGGGACTCCAGTTGTTGAGGAGCTTATCCGAGAAGACGGACAGCCGGTTGAGCCGAGATTTCCCAGACACCTCGTGAGGCGGGCGGAGTGGTTTGAGTGGTTTGATGAGGAAAATGAAGACATTCGACTACTGGACTGGGGTGAGTCCTTCCGAGTAGGGGAAGAGCCTACACACCTGGCCCAACCCATCGATTACAAGGCTCCAGAAACCATCTTCACCGACCATCTCGACTATCGCGTTGACTTATGGAGGGCGGGGCTTGTTGTACGTCTTATCTTTTACCCTTTTTATCTTTTACCCTTTTTATCTTTAACCGTTTTTATCTTTTACCCTTCTACCAGTAATATGCTAACAAGTTTTCAGATATATCACATGGTTGTCGGCTACAAACCCTTTATGACATTTCACGAGGATGCATCCCTTGTTTCGCAAATGATTGGCTTTGTGGAAGACCTACCGGATGAGTGGAAGGGAAAATGGCTCAAGATGAAAGAGGAGTCTGAAGAATCATATGATGATGTTGATGCAGGTGAGCAAATTTCCATGCACTCTCGGTCTTGGTACATCTATATGTCACGAAAGTGAGCTGACAAAATGGCCACGGCCGAGAATGTAGAGGCTCAGTGGCTTGAGAAAGAATTTGATGATCTTGTTCAAGACCCCCTGGATCCACCTCTCCGGCCTCTGCTGCCGGTGATCAAAGGCCTCATGAGATTCCGTCCGTCCGACAGGCTGTCGGCTGCGCAAGCTCGAGAGCTAGTTCCCGAGAGTTGAAGGAGCCCCGAGCCCTTTGACGGTGGTTAGTCATGGGGGTATGGAAAAGAAAAGACATCTTCGAGATGCAAGGGACTGAACACGCAAGCCGGGTACACAATTGTCTGGCACGGTAGTAAGAGGCGCCAGAGCCCAACACCAGGGAAAATAGCTGGATTAACATCTGGGTCGAGGCAAGGATAGTCGACTTGGTCGCCAACTGGTCGACATCTGGAAACATTGATGTCACCAGGTCGAAGAGGTAGCAGTGTTCAGCAGGCGGTATCAATAAAAAGACAAGTCCGCACGTTCAACATTGGCTGCACACAGTCGCAACGACGGGTTGCAGTAACGAGATAAGTGCTATATAAACTACCTACCTAGAGAGCTCCCAAAGATGAAGCAGGACTGATTGGCCTGTCAATGGCTGGTCAAGCTTGGATCTGGAGTCACATCTCTATCGTTCCCTCGACTCCATGAACCAAAATGAGCAAAGTTATAGTTGGACATATTTGCGCCGTGTCAAGTCTCAGGTGCGTGTTTTGGGCATTGCAAACCACCCGTATTATAGACGACGTCGCGGTTGCTTTTTACGAGACCTGGGGCGCTCACGGTGTATGAATCTTATTGTACAACGTCGCATCATGACCTCGGGTTCATACAACAAATTCAAATTAAGTGAGCTCACTGCTCGGATCACATCATTAAAAATGATATCTCCTGTCCTTGAAGGAAGGCAGGTTGGGGTAAATACAGATTTCTTTGCGCTACTTGTTTATCATCGATGGCCTATGATCCCAGCCGAGACCGCCTTCTAGTAGCCATAGAGATATAAGGCGAATGGCCTTTATCTCAACTCTATGCATCTATTTCCGACCAGAGAGAGAATAAACCTAGACCGATACCGTTAATACACAGAGATATCAAAGCCCATTGACAAGGCGCAAAGGACCCGAGCTCGCCTCTCCCCTCCTCTGCTCCGCAGCCTCGGCAGCAAGGAACCCACGGATAGCGGGGCCGGGCTCCTTCGTGCCGCCGGTGCCATTCGCCGCCTGTCCCCTGAGCGCGAGATGCCCGAAGAGGCATTCCCACAGGTCTCCCTTGTCGACCGCCTCGCCAGCTGCCTTGCCCTTCCGCATCAGCTTCGACAGCCTGGCATGCTCCAGCTCCATCGAATTGGCCGCCTCAATAGCCTCGTCTCCCGGCTCCGGCGTGGCCTCTGTCGACTTGCCCTTGCCGCGGGACCGCGCGTTGTCACCGATGTGAGCCATGCGCCTTCGGACGGACAGGTTGTAGATTGATTCCTCAACCGTGCCATCGACAATGTACAGCCAGACGGTCGTCTCCTGGTCTTGTCCGATACGGTGCACTCGCGCGATCGCCTGTAGCTCTAGCGCGGTGTTGATGAGCGGCTCGCAGAGGAAGACGTGGCTGGCGTTGACGAGGTTGAGGCCACTGGAGTGTGCACGGGCGTGCAACAGGAAGCACTCGATCGAGTCGTCCTCCTTGAAGTCCGTGGCGCCGTTGGCCTTATCAAAGGAGGTGAAGCCGATTCGATACCGCTGGAAGGCCAGCCGGAGCACGTTGAGGAAGTCGGAATACTGCGAGAAGATGATGGATTTGGCTCCTGGGTCTGACTCTCGCAACCAAAGTAGATGTCGCACAAGATTGTCCACTTTCGTGGTGAATGCTGGTCCATCGAGGTCAATGTTCTTGATCTGGGCCAGCTTCTCAGCGCTGAATTTGCTATAGATGACCGACTTCTTGGCTGGAGCATCACCGTTTTGGTCGCGATTTTCGGCGACTTTCTTTGGTGATGTTGTAGTTGAGTCCGAATGGACTTTAAGCTCTTGCGGCTTGAGAGTGATGTCGTGGAGGCTGGAGCTTTGCAGACGTTTCTTGCAGACTGGACAGTTATGGTGTGCCTTGAACCAGAGTGTGATACAATCCTTGCAGAATTGGTGACCACAAATAGTCAAAACTCCAAGGGTGAAGTTTTCTCGGCAGATGATACAAAATCGCTGGTCTCCGTCCTTGGCATCCATTTCCTTGAGATGGAGAACTGCAACAAGTTAGCATGTGGAATAGGAGGGGAGAGTAGTCCTGAATTGTTGCGAATGCCCGCTCGCGGCGAAAAGACGCCTCAGAGGGGTGCGATTCAACTGGCGACGGACTACCTCGCTGTGGACAGTGAGGAGCACTGAGGAATTTAGGGTAGGCAACACCTGCGATTCATCGGTGGGACAGCATTCCGACGAGGATACCTGGAAGACATGGGAGACAATGTGAGAACAATCAAGACTTACGATATCTGTGCTTCGCATTAGAAGCCTCCAGCTTCTCCGCAAGCACCTCCTCCTGGCGCAGCATTGCATTCATCTGGTTGTCCCCAGAGGGCCCCTCGTAGGGGGCCACCGAATCTGACACGTTCTGCAGCTGACGGTAGAAGTCCACCCGCGCGTTCATCGTAGAAGTGAAGAGGTCTAGCTCCGAATTCATGGTTTGTGCAACCTTCTGCTGCTCAGAGAGCTGTTTCTGTGTGGTCTTCAACTGCTCCGTGACGATGTCTAGCTCAAGCTTCGCCCGATTCGATCCATTCGCAACTTCGTGCCGGAGCTTGACAGTCGCAGCGCGCAGCTTCGCCACCACAGCTCTCAGGGAGCGGAGGTCTGCAGTCTCTTTCTCTGGCTTGGGCTTGATCCTATCGCGCACCGCGAATAATTCCATCACCTTCTCTGGGAATGGGCCCTCGCCGGTGAAGGCTTGTTGGAGCGAAACCCTGGCCTCGTGTTCGACCAGCTCGTTGGTCTGGCCCGTCACGACATCCTCACGATCTGCAATTGCCGCCCTGAGGATCTGAATATAGACCACGATCTCTTCCATGAGTTTTGTCGAGTCCTCGTATTCGTCTCCCGTGATCTCAACCTCGTCGTCTTCATCTACAAGGGCCTTGAGCAGTAGCTGGATTACATGCTCGCGCCAGTCATCGAGCTGGTCGGCTTGCTCGTTCAGCCCCGCGGCGAGAAGTTCCAGATCCTCGACCACTGCCCGACTCTCAATGCCACGCTTGTCGACACTCTTGTATTCCGGTATGACAGCGAATGTCTGCTTGGACGCTGCATCAGATATCTTCTTCATCAGCCTTTCCGCCTTTCGACGGCTCTCATCAAGAATCTCTCTGCGTATTCTCTTCGCAGATTCGTAGCCATCGACTTCCAGCTTTTCAAGTCGACGAAACTCGTCCGAGTCTGGCACGGTCATCTCGTTCGATTTGATCTGATAGTACGCGTTGGCACAGAAGAAAACGGCTTTGTGCTGGATTTCCAGTGCTGACCGATAACGTCTTCGGGCCTCTCCTACACGGCCTGTATTGATATCCTCATCATTGGCATCGTCTTCGGCCGCAGCGCGATCTCCAGTGGAGGATTTAGCAACTTCGATCTCAAACTGAAGTTTCTCCCGAGACTCCTTCACGATGTCGTCAATCGTACCCAAGACGCCTTTCCAAATCTCGAGCGCAGTCCCAACACGAGGTGAGTTCTCCAGCAACTGACCTCTCGTCAACTTGGCTGACAGTAGGGCTCGCTGGTCAGCACGTCTGGACACCTCACTCTGCTCGATCATGACATCCAGGACTTCCGCAACAGTACGCATTGGGCCTTTCCTATGGCCCAGCGCTCGTCGGTTCCGGTGACCAACTTCTGGATGTAGTGCGGTCTGTCGCAATCGATCCAAAGCGGTTCTCATTCCCTCGAGCACACCAGGATCCTCTGGATCCCAACCGTCGCGGATTGGATTACCCTGGGTGTCAAGGCCACAAGCGTCAACTACTTCTCTGAAAAGATTTTGGTAGTGTTGTTCTTCGATCGCGGTGAACGGCATCGTAATGACAAATCGCTTCTGCGCAGGGATGGCGATCTCATGTCTCACGAGTCGCTTTGAGTGACGCAATGACAGCTGGTTGAAGAGCCGTCGGAAGCCGTCTGGATGAGAATTGAGTAACGCGTTCCAGGCCGGGACATTGGATGCGAACGGCTCGTATCGCAAGAATAAGAGCAACCCTCGAAGGTCCTCGACGCTGTCTTTCACAGGAGTTCCGGTGACGCCCCAAGCATTGACGCGGGGAATGAGTCGCGCCAGGGTTGCTGCCTTTGAAACACCGCTCTCGATCATCTGAGCCTCATCAAGGCAGACGCGCCACCATAACAGCTGCGTCAGTGGAGACCTGGGTCGGTGGTATTTTCTGGGGTTCCGTCTCGCCCTGTCTGGTTCGCCGAGCGCATAGTCGAGTTCCGATGTTAGTACGTTGTATGTAGTTACGACCACATCGTGACTGGCCAAATCTTCGATGAGTGCCTTCTCCATGCTCTGATCCTCGCGCACCTGCTGATTCAGGCCGTTGTACGCCATGACATCCAGACTAGGTGCGTGCTTGCTGAGTTCCGAGAGCCACTGCTTCTTCAAAGACGATGGGCAAACAATAAGAGTCGCCGGAGTCGTCTTGACCTTTTCGCCAAGGTAGTAGTCAAAAGCTTCCACAGGCTCGGCAGGCTGGCGGTTAAGAAGGCACAGTGCCAGAATCTCAACAGTTTTCCCCAGCCCCATTTCCTCAGAGAGAATGCCGCCTTTGAAATTCTGTTCCAAACTCTCGAAGGGTGCTGGGTCTTTGGTAATCTTTCTGAGAAGCTTGCTGATATAACAGACCTGTCCATCAGCATCCTGTGTCTTGGCGAATGCACTTGGGGCGTCGAAGGGTTCGAAGGCGATGTTCTTGACGACACTGTCATTTCCGTCTGGGTGCCCACACCACTGCACGCCTTCTCGTCCAAGCATCCACCGCAAAGCCCGACGTTGGAAAGGATAGAGTGTTGCATTCATTCCTTCGATGGCAAAGTCCTCGGGGGGAGTGGAGCCTGGATCGGGGACGTGTGCTGCTTCGTAAAACATCTGAGGTGAGCAAGAGTCCTTTTGGTTCTGCCTTGGGACGGCCAAGAGTTCAGGGAAGGCCTCAGCCAGGATCTCTCTTCTAAATTTTTGTTGATACGGAGAAAATGTGGTCGCGAACGCTGTGGTGCTGACATTCCAGTTGACTTGAAAGTCAAATGCGAGTACCGTGGCGCCACCGTCTTCATCGAGCCGAACGTCTGCATTGATCCAGATAGCATCTTCGGTTCCAGGATCTGACCATAGGACGTCTCGTGCCGCAATGATTGCTGCGAGTCGATCTGACACATCTCTTGTCCTGAGTGGAAAAGCAATGCTAAATTTGCCACCCCTGGATGATGGTTTCGTCGAGACGGTGAAGATGTAGGCGTGGGCAGGCTTGGCCTTGGCATCCGAGGCCGTCAAGCCAAACCGAAGCTGAGAGTGGACACCAGAGACGTGGGAGGATGTCGAATCCAGTGGGGTGTGGCGGGTCGTCCTAGATATCACCAGCTGCTCCCTGATGATGGGGACCGACTCGGGGCCGCCAGTGTCGATCTTTCGTCGTTTGGCTGGACGGCCGTCCTGATCACCCTCCTTGGCAGATAGGGAGTGAATGAAATCCGTGAGGGACGATGGAATCGAATCTATCGAGGATGGTCAATGATTTTCTTTTGAATCAGGTACGGGAATCAGGCCAGCGGGAACTGACCTGTGGCGTGCACATGAACACTGGTGTCTGGTTGCGAGCGTCGAGCTCCGACGGCAGCCTTCCGACCCATGGCGGCCTCGCTTGTTAGTGAGTGAGTTACCTGCAGGTTCTCAGTGTGTCCGTTCCGACAGGCAAATGTGCCCAGCCCAAAATGAGCACCCAGGAATGGGTTACGAAGTAGGTGGTGAAGAAAAAAAGAAGGAGAAAGAGAGTAAGAGGAGGGAAGTAAGTCGGTAAATCCCCGGAGGGCCGTAAAGGTGTCGCAGCCTAGAGCCGGTCCAGTCAATGATAGAAGTAGAAGGAAGGCACCACCCCAACATGCAGGTCGTGCAGGCCGAGGGTGCAGGGTGCAGGGGATCGCGTCATTGGTAACCAGCGACGCTGTTGGTACTTCGTTCTTGTAACGGCTCAGCGGCTCTGGGTTGCCCTATCGATAACGACGCGACGGCCACTCAACGCCGTCCTTGCATGCCGATCCGCCAACGCCGCGACTGCACTGGAGGGCGCACGGGCCAGCCAGGATTTTTTGAGCAGCTGCAGCTTGCTTCCACCTGCCTCGACACGTTGAGAAGCTCTATCTGCACTGCTTGCACAACCGCCTGACCTGGGACTCGCTTTGCCAAGTAAAGGGTGCATCGTCTCTCGATTCTTGGTCCTGGCATGGTAATCGACTGGTACGTTGCGCGCAATGCACTCATGACCCCATGTCTCGCGCCCCCTTCCACTAACCGTGAGCTCCCCCAGATCATGAAGACGTCGCAATTCCGGACGGCCTTGCGCCTCCTGACGCGGCCCAGCACAACCCTCCAACAACCCCTCCTCACCCGACACGCACACCAGCAGGCCAGCAAAGCGCCGATAATACCGTCGCCGACGCCCTTCGTCCCGGACGTCAAGACCTTCCTCACGCTCATCGGCCGCGGCCTGAGCTCGCACACTGCCAAGTTCCCGACGTGGGAGGCGCTCTTCTCCCTGACGTCTCCGCAGCTGCGCGAGCTGGGCATCGAGCCCCCGCGCACGCGGCGCTACCTGATCCACTGGCGCGAGAAGTTCCGGGCCGGCCACTTCGGCCCGGGGGGCGACATCAAGCACGTCGAGGACGGCAAGGCGAAGCTGGCGGTATTAGAGGTCGAGAGGGGCCCGCTGGACTACTCGCGGCACGTCGTCAACGTGCCCGTGGACAAGAAGCCTGAGGAAGTCCCGGCCGAGGAGAGATTCGGCGTCGACGGGTACCACGTCGAGGGGAGCACCGTCGTCGGCCCGTACGCCCTGCCCATGAAAGGGGGCCGCGCCGCCTTGGTCGCCGTTACGGAGGGCATGTGGGAGGAGAAGAGGGGCCGCAAGATTGATGGTGGTGAGAGGAGGCGTGCCGAGGTCAGGTTCAAGAGGCGCGTCGCTGAGCGGAAAGCGCAGAGGGAGTCGATGGGCTTCATCTGAGGCAGCATCGGGCGTGAGGCCTAGGGTGCGAGACGCCGGTCGAGGGCGGCGTGCACATCCGCGCGCTCTGATTTGTGGATTATACGGCCGTCTGTACAAATACCAATACCATTTGGAAGTCAAGTCATGCTGGGCATTCCCGGAAGTGTCGTAGGGCCACAGTGCGCGAGGATTTGCAGTTGTTTCCACACGGCTCTTTACTTGCGGCTACTAATTGATAGACTCCGCCGGTATGTCGCAAACGGGCAGCTATTCGACTTCCCCGAAAGTTTTAAGTGACAAAACATGCGACTGAAGACGGACAGGTGGGTTGCTTCCAGTACGGATTCGTGCATGAGCAGCACCTACGAACAGCATTTACGAGGAAGCAAAATCAATCATCTGATGCATACAGAACCAATTGTTTCCCGAGCCCTTGGATTCATGCAGCCATCAGAAATGAACCGACTGTCTCCTGTCCTCCCGAAATGTTCGATGATCTGACCCGATCAAGGTTGCACCACTATCTGTGGCTGAGCGTCCGGTAAAGATCATCTTAAACAGAGACACAGGATCAGATGGACAGGGATCTCATTTCCCTTTTTGATGACCATTTTGACAAGCTTGTACATGAGCAGAGTCTGCGGCTAGTTGAGATACTTCTGAGAGTGCTGATGGTTGCTGCACGTTTCTGAACTGCCAAGTTTTGGCCAGTATGATGCAGTTGCGTCCCCACCGTGTAAATGATTCTGACAGGATAGCTAAACGGTGTCTGGACACAAATGTCTAGAATGTAAAGTTCCTGGGCTCATCCATACTCGGAGACCTGGGCCCATGTCGATCATCTTCTCTGGTTCGCCCAGTTCTTGTTGCACGGGTTGGTGAGTACCTGTGCTGAGTGTGGGTCCCGCTTTTTAAACTTTAGCGGGCCGTGCCGGGATCCCATGCTCCCACGCTGTCGGGTCGGCTGCGGTACTGTACCCATGCTCATGAGAGAGAGTTGCAATCAGGAGACTCTGGTGCCATGAAGAGCTTCGATAAGGGACACATTCTGTCTCTCGAGATACCTTTACCATTTTTGTCACAGGGCAAAGAAAATGGAGACTGGCTACAGAACATAGAGAGGAAGAGAGACTGATGAAGAGAGGGTTGAGGTGATTGGGGGCGACACCACAACTTGTACCATCGAGAATGCACCAAATCTGGTACAACGTCATCTGGAATGGGAACGCGTATACCATCAATTTAGGGTGTTCCTCACGATAACCTTCCTTTTAAGGTTTGGCAGGACTGGGAAGGGGGGATCTGTCCTCATGTGGCGGGTGTTCAGGTTGGCAGGCTGGCCCCAATGCGGGCGGTCGGCTTACCTCTGTCCGCGTCATCCGATGTCGAATGCACATCCACAAAAATCTAGGCACCCAGAAAAGTTCCATGCAACCCCCCATATTGATGCATGCCATAATCATCCTTTTTGCTGCAAATCATGAATAAACAATACGCGTCTTCTGTTGGGTAGTCGGAGTTGGAGCCTTTTTTCGTTTTTGTTTCGCTCTGACATCTTGTGCAATTTACATTTTCCGAATCGAGGAAGAGCGCGCGTGGCGCCTGCACCTGGACGTCAGCCCCTGGCTCAGCAGGAGCAGAATTGCTCCGGTCGGTAGATTATGTTCAATCGGCCATTTGAGCTGTGAGACTTCAAAGGATCAGCGCCCTGTGACTGGCGCAGGAACGAAATCCGTTGCCCGGCTTCTATTTCTGTTTCTTCTGAGGCATATGGGAGTTTGCGGGAAGATGAAACTCGTGTGCAAATTGTTCAGGTCACGAGGCCGCGATAATAGGAGAGACCCGGCCGAGTCTGTTCGGAGCAGACGTCCTGCGGACCTAAAGATTGGGACCGCCATCCTGAAAATTATCAATTGGCGAATCAGTGGCCGGTCGTCTGTTGTCCGCTGACCTATTGACGGGCGGACGTTCCGATTCTCACCGGCCGGCTGGAGCATGGGAATAACGGGGGCGCGATAATAATTAGGTGCCCAGGGGAGCATCGGCGCTCGGGGCCACAGTGGGGTTCGCACCCCCAGCACGTGGGCAGGCAGTACACTACAGGTAAGCTTCCTCAGATTAAGCTTCTGCTGAAGCCTGCGGGCGGCTCGCCGTACCTTAACCGGACGACCTGCCTGCCCGCCCGCCCGCGACGAGCCAGAGAGCACATTCCGACTCCGAGCTCCGAAGGATTGGTCAGCTGGCGCACCACAGCACACAGCAGTTCGTCATTGTCAACCAGAGCCTTGAGCTTACGCCCTGACCTTGGTCCCATCTCGCTTAGCTGGCTTGGGTGACTCAGGAACAGGATTCTGCTTCCTCGAGTCACAAATGAGTCACCCCGGAGTCGATTCTGGTCACCCCCCATGGTCCTTTGGCTGGCACGTTGCACGGTGCATGTCGCACACAGGCATGCTCTACCCTGCCACTTTGGCATAGCTCATCGCGCGGGATATCCAGGAGCTCCCCCGATGCCTTGGATGTCACTCGCGGTACAGTAGCGCTCCTACCAGCCGTCTCCATCATTCGCTCCGTCCCGTCAACATCCCTTCAGCAGTGCCTCATCCTACCCTTGCACGAAGTTGCATTCCAGGATGGACAATCCATTGCAGGATCTATTCTGCGAAAGTGCCACGCTTGAGAGGGCATGTTCCACCAACGACTCACCACCACTCATAGCCTCACGACCTCGCGGTCTCACGCGCCCGACCCGGCTCGAGGTGACCATTTCATATCATCCTGGCATCAACACCCCTCAATCCGACGGAAGAAGACAGATCGCGCTGCGTCATCAGCGTTGCGACTAAGCTCAGACTGTAGACGGCAAGCCTGAACCTTGAATTCCTCCTCGGCTCTATGCCTCAACATGGCATATGATATTGCACAATTGCGCAACCAGCGACAGGTAAGTTAGGTATCCGCCAGTCCCATCTAGCCGTATGGACCTCGTCACACCGGCTTTTGTCTACTATATCCGCATGTGAAGCACTTGAGGCTCAAGACACTCCAAGGTACCGGTCCACGGTACCAATGGACATAACGGTTCAACTCCGACTCACCCACCTCCCACACCATCAATGCCACACCCTGCCGGTAGGACACGGCGGAGTGGAAAACTCATACCCTGATTTGCTGAAGACTGTGGGGGCACTGCTTGCTATCTCCCGGACACACAGCCAACTTGCGGCTTCCTAGCAGAGTCCCGAGGGCCCGGAGTGGCGACCTCAACCGCTCACACAGCCCAGAGCCGACTCCCGATATCAGATCGGACTAAGTTACCGACAGTATGGCCAGTGCCAGGTGACTCGACGGCCATGCAGCTGGCGCCGTTGCTACACCTCTTTTCATTGAGGCTAGGCACCCGCCTGTTGCTCGAGAACGGGCTCAGACTGCTCTAAATCTGACCTGAGCGGTAGGTATCGAGAAGAGGGTCTGCTGGTCGAGGCACGAGGGGGACTTTTGCGCAAGATGGCCCAGTGTCCAAGTGGACAAAGCTAGCCCCAATAGCGAGCCAGATTTTTTTGCCGTCGTATCTCGCATTCTTGTTCTAGCTCCCATGCAATGCACATAAGCAAGGCTGGACCCTGGGCTCTCCATCAGGTACATCGATCTGTCAACGCGAGCAAGGTTCCTTTGTCGCTCTTGTTTGACCCCGTTCGGCTCGTCTTTGTTTTCCCTAGTCCGCCCGAGCTATGAGGCACGGTTTCATTTTCAGTGCTGCCTGCCTAAGGTATCTGCAATTAACGCCGTTACCTGCCTCCACTCCCTTGCGGTGCCTACCTGCCTCCCCTGCCCGGGCCCTACGGAGTCCACGCCTCCCTCTCACTTCCTCCCGCATCGTCATTTGCCCCCGTGGCCCATCCTGCCGCTACTAGTGTACCCGCCGCCCACCAGCCATACCCACCCACGTCCTACATTCCCAAGTCCTTCTGACGGCATGGGGGCATGGCGTCGACGGGACGTCCTCGTCTGTGGTAATCCTTGCTAGCATGGCACCCTCCCAGGTCGGAATTGTGCGTCACCCTCTGTCGCGGCAGGTAGTCATCATGTCCCACCGGGCAACGATGGTCGACTTCGGCATGGGCCGGAGGCTTCCTCCCCCGGGGTGTAAGCTTCGCGTCTACCCTGGTTGTATACGTGAGGACTTACACGTACAAGGCAGTCCCTTGTCGTCCCGGCCGGCTACGAACCTCTACATGGGGGTATATAAACATATGGAACTTGCCACCTGAATATTCAGTCAGCTTCTTTTTCACGACATTGCTGTCGACGAATCATATTTGTTTATACAAACACTCCTACCCCTTACCACCCTATCAAGTAGTTGTTGTAGACATCAACTACCTTCAAACAAACAATATCAACCGGGTTGATGGGTCATTGACCAACTTGGCTGCCACAAACACAAGCTACTGTTCTTAGACAGGTTGAGGTATCATCGTAGACGTGGGCACTCACATCGAGACCTCGTCATTACATGTCCTCGTCCGAGTTCTCGGCCGTCACCGAGTCAATAGCAAGCCTGTCCCTCGTCACTGCTGAAGCGCCTACACCACAAGAGGAAGAAGACGAGCGCTCAGAAGAGACAGTCACCCCACGGCAGGCCCATTTTCCTCCGGAAGAGCAGGCTCCCGAGACCGCGCCTGAGAGACAGCACAGCAGAAAGGCACGGGAGCAATCACCACACTCCGGCTCAGAAACAGAGACAGAAGATCACACCAACATGCCGTCCGGGTCATCATCAAAACACCACCATCACCACCACTCATCCTCAAGCTCCTCCAAGAAGCACGGGTCCTCATCGTCGTCTAAGCACCAGTCCAAAGGCGACGACTGGTCGGAGGTGACAGAGCCCGAGGAGCGAAGGCGGATCCAGAACAGGATCGCCCAGAGGAAATTCCGTAAGTAATGTGTCCTTATCAAGAACATATTTCGCAGAGCGAGAATTCTTTTGCTCCCAGGGTTATGACCGCGGCTAACCCCACTACAGGTGAGAAGGCGCGCGAGCAAAAAGAGCGCGAGGAGCGCGAGTCCCGCAATGAGCAGCTGGCAGGCAGCTCGTACCAGGTGCCGGTGCCCGAGGACTTCATGTCCCCCGAGGGCGGCGGCGAGTACGGCGACTACCTGTCCGGGGTGCCGTGGGGCGGTGTCAGCATCCAGCACATGGTGGCCATGGGCCACGAGAGCGAGAGCCGGCGGGGGAGCCGCAGGGGCGGGCTGTCGGACCAGCAGCAGCAGTACGACTACAGCGCCTTCTACGACCCGCAGCTGTACGACGCGCAGCTGGGCGGGGGGTACGGCGGCGGCGCGGGGGCCGCGGCGGACGACAGCAACAGGTATTTCGACGCCCTGTCCACCTCGGGCTCGTCACCCTCGTACTTGTCGTTCGATTCGGGCTCGGGTTATGACAACTTCTCAGGGGACAACAGCAGCAGCTCGGGGGCGAGGTACTAGAGCTCGAGGAGGATGATGCCCCCGGGAAGGGACAGGGGACGGGTGATGGTGAATATGTGAGTCTGTTTTATCTTCATCCCGAGTTGGAAGGCGGCAGCGGGGATGTGGCAGGCAGCTGGGCTAACGTGCAAGGCAGCAGGCATAGATCTCTCTGATCTCTTGGACTTCCGAGGCAGCAGCGTAGAGGCGGGGTCCTCGGTGACCAGGCGTCAAGAGCTTGCACTCAACTCGGCGGGAAACTCGCAGCAGGCCTGGAGGCTGGGCTGCTGGGCGGCGGGTCGATGGTTACGTGTCAGGGCTTACTACCCATCTCCAACAAATCATCAACGGTGTGCAAAACACACCCAACTCATCTTTGGCTACGGAGTTTTGGCGAAAACGGAAACAGCAAAGCGGCTTTCAACCAGGCCCTTGCTTCCTCTTTCTTGGAGGGCAAAAGAAAGTGGGAGGGATGCATTCGGGACAGCGGTACACGTCTTCTGGCATTTCTAATTTTTGCCCTTTATTCTTTTCTGCTGTTGAATATACCCCTCCGGTCTTGTGCTTTCAGCTGGCTACATTTTAAACGGCGGCCTCAAGCAATCTGTAATGTATACACAGGGAATAAGGAGAACACGATGGCGGAGAAGGACTCCTTGGCGGTGGAGACACACACACATTACATTGAGGCAGGCCTGATAGATCTCCCAATCAACTACGCCTTACATCTGCCAAAAAGACGTTTGTCAATTCTCGTGCTGCCTAGACTCTTGTCCGGAAAAAAACACACAACATGATCTGTCCGATAACCAAAACACTGTGTCCTCCACACCCCAGAACGCCAGGCACCCGCCACGCTCGCAATCCCGCATGGCAGGCATCGCAGTCCTCGTAAAGGTGTTCCTGGGCAAGGCAACCACAAAACACGGAAGCAAGAACAAGTGAACAAAACATGCCGAAGTGGGCCAGGCACGCGCGTGCACATGTGCACGCGCATACGTAAGAAAGCGATAGATATCCACTGAAGACTGAAAAGGGCGTGTCTGCCTAAACGGTCCGGCAGAAGTTCTTGTCTGTCGTGCCTGTCCACCCTTGCCCGCCCAGGAGAGAGCGTTGCCCCATCCCTGCACCCTGCACCTCCCCCCTCCCTGCTCCCAGGAACCCAACCCAAGCCCCAATCTGCATTAGCCTGGACTGGACCCCTCCCCTTCCCACCATGCCAGGTCAGGCACGACCTTATTCTGTGGGCTGCATGTCGAACACGCGTATCAGGTCAGATCTGGGAGCCGTTGTCGACATCGGAGTTCGAGGGCTTGCGCGTACTGGCGGCGCGAGTGTCGGTCCACCTTCCCAGTTCCATCCGGATTGGGATGGATCCTTCTAGATGCCTTGCATGTGTCCACGTTTTTTTCTCCCAACCCCACCACACACGAGTGGTGACATCTGAAGTGTGCGCGTGCGTGTGTAAGTTTGTGTATGTGGCACGGCACGTAGGACTTGCATCATCTCGCCCCGGAGCCTCATGTCCCACGCCCATGATGACCTGCATGCGTCCATCTACCCCCCTCGACTCGTCAGCCGTGGACTATGGAGTGGTACTACTGCCTGCTTCTCCTGCTTACTACGCATCCCCTTGGCTACAACGTTACCGCAGGACAGAAGGGCGTGTCTGCCTCGGGTTATCTGTCCCCTGCTATCATCTCATGTGCCTACTCTAGAGGTGGAAGTCCTACCAACAAGGCCTACGGGTTTTGAGTGTGTTACCTTTGGTCTATCATCCGGCCTATCTGCAGATCCCGAGGCTAGAATCAGGCCGAATGGGCGGAGGCCGGTGTCTCCGAGGGCCGTTCATCTCGCTCTAGCCAAGATATAATATTCTTCCTTGGGCGCTCTGGGGGAGCGGTGCCGACCGCCAAAGTCGCACCATGCCCACAAGGACCTCTCTGGCCCTGCCTTCCCAGCTGGCACCCTCAATTCCTCACCCTACTTTTCCTTTCATTTCTCACGATTATCACCACCGAGTTTAGAGACCATTGCTTACCTCCAGGGTCGCATGTGTTCCAGCTATACAAATTGCTGATGGGCTTACAACTGTGCCAGTGGAGCTTTATGTCTATCATAGAAATAAGATTAATGAAGTGATGTTTTCTGTAATGACATCAAAGGCTATGTGAGCCTGTTAGATGTCCCTGGGGGCAAAGATTTGCTGGCCAGGGATTCTTTGTGATGCAAACATCGGACAGGATAATATTTGAACAGGGAGAACAACAGTCCTGGCATTGACTGAACTACACTGTGCTCATTGCGTTCAAGGGTAGCCTTGGATTGCCTCCTCTAAAAATAGATACCTTACTCGAAACAGCGAAATTTGAAGTTAATCCTGAAGTCATTGATGACTAGAGACTGATAACAGACCGGTGTGGTTGAGAGTCAGGCTGCGAAACGGCACGTTTGCGGGTGCGGGACGCAAACACTGGCGTAGCGGTCATGGGAACCTCGGACTTCACTACGCACTGGCAGATTCTGCGCATGCGCCCCTCCCCTTCACCTCATCTAAAGGGCTTATAGGTAAGCCAATTCCACCTGTTATCGCCGGAACACCTTCTATACTGCGACCAAGTGGCTCAGTGGTTTAGTTGAGGTGTGCCCGACCGGAGGGTCCCCCGTTCGACCCGAGCCCGGCATAAAAAATACCCAGCATTGGAAGAAAGAGTAAAACCCATAACGGGCATCACATAAACAAAGATGGGGTTTTTCGCCTTACCAGGTTCTTTTTGCCCACTGCAGCAATGATCAAGTCTAGCAAAAGAAATCAGACCCGACGACCAGCCTCACTGATGAGCATCCCAGCAGTTCACCTGGGCATGTTAAGAAATGAAGAGTGCCCAGCTTCACCTTCAAATTCAATCACGTTTTCGATCTTGCGCCTCCCGCTCGCCATTTCCGCCTCGACCCGGTCCCGAGCGGCGACCACAGTAGTCAGCCGATCTGTCAGCCCATCTTTCATTTTTCATCAGTCCAGTCATATCTTGTCTCTGATATCTATGGCATTCTATACAAGATCTATTATATTCTCCCCCTCTCCTCTCAACTCTTAGTCTTGGACAGAAATGCAGGATTCGCAAGAACACGAATTGTCCTAGTCCGCCGAACGTCAACCGAATTACGCCCTAGATATCGCTCGGACTCGAAGCTAGTCGTGAGTGTCAGACATAATTTTCCTGCTTGGAAGGAGTGTACCATACCTCCAGTATAAATTTGCTTTGACGACGCATTTGATGGCCTCGATGTATCTTTGGACCTGTCCATCGACCTCCTCACCCCAACTGCGGATACCACCTTCTATAACGTCCCATCTTTGGTAACGTTCTTGAAGAAGTTCGCCTACCATGTCGAAAGCCTCCTGGGCCGGCATACCATTCATACGACACAATGCCACCATGTTGTGAGGTACGCCCTCGTTCTATTTGGCCAATTCAGTCAGCTGAATATGACTCCTCGCATGCCAGAGAAACTCACTTCTTCTTTACGATATGACAGAATATCGTTGGAACTGATCTCGATAAGTTTCATGCGCAGACGTGAATCAATCATTAGACACTCACATAGATACCATATCCGACCCGAGAGCCTCGAGTTCCCGAATGCCTGGATCATTGAACACCTCATCGGGGACATTGAGGTCGTGCGCATATTCCACCAGGTGATATAACGGTGATACACCGGCCGATTCTCGTCGGACCAGAATTATTTCTTCCAGGGTTGGCACATGGTTAGAAGACGCGTCTTGAACATGCCTGAGAACGCCGGCGGAGTATGAGCGCATTGCCTCTGCAAATCTATGTTGCACACCTTGTGAGCAAGTTAGCAAGGAACTACGAGCACCATTGAGACACGCCATACCAAGTGGTGACTTCTATACAACGTCAGCGGGAATCATTGGAGAGAGCATGGAACGCCATACCGCTGCTATCCTTCTTAAAACAGTGTCGTGCGCTTCCACAATCTTTAATTTGGGCTCGTTGTGCTCTGTCCCATCCATGACGGCCATCAAGCTATCCATGACTTGGCTCGCCTGCCCGGGTTGATCTTTCAAGTGACCATTATCGAACACTACCGAAATCAGAGACGAGTGAGATGATATGGGAGTCTTCACAGCTTACTGTCATCAAATGGAAACACCTGTGGATTCACAATGTCAGGGTAAGATATAGTCAAAGAGACATGGGAAACGTACCCAGTTACCCCAGTCACAGAGAGTTCGAAGCTCGGCTGGGGGTGCGAAAGGGGCGGATATAGAAACAAAGTATGAGAAGTCACACCGGTGCACAGCATCTTCTGTCCTTTTTCCATATGAGCAGAAGCTGTATTGACGTTAACGATAGCAGAGGTGCAGTGAAGACTCTTGCCAAACCTGGATAACCATTTTTCTGATTCTAATTTCACGTCCTTGTAGTAAGGATTAACCTTGGGTGGTAATTTCAGAAAAGTCTGGAACATATCAGGGATGATGACATCAATGCGTTGAAGGACATTATTGCTCTTCTTAGTGTGCAGAGAATTTGACCTGAATTTGGACGAAAGACACCTGCGACTGAGCTCAACGTAGATCCAGCCGCAAAGTAAAAAGATTATAAAAATGATACCAGCCATTTCCTCACACTGCTGAGCAATGAACCACCGGGAGTCTCTCGGATGTCCGTCTGGATCTTATAGCTGTTTAGGCAAGCTCTCGGCGAGCTTCCGGCGATTTACAAGCAGCTGAACGTTGCAGGATTCCGCCAGCAGCCACTACGATATGCAGATCCAGAACATGGCTTGCCAAGTTGGCCCTGTTCCCCATAAGAGTGGGGAATGCAGGTTCACAAGACTTATAGTTTGGATTCCTTCGCCAGCCTCAGCCACTTCCGGCTAGTATCGCCCTCAGTCAGCGTCGACTCATGACTAGTCTGACCTTCGGAATACAAATTGTGACTCTCACGTCAGAGTTCACTTCGGCTTCCACCGAAACTCATTCATCATAAAAAATGGCGACATGCAGGTTTGGCAACTATCAATTCCAATGGACCGAACTTCACCTCCCTCGGGAAGAGACGGACCCGCTACGCTATGAGTACGACGAGCTAGGAAGCGAAGTTGTGGAGAAGCTGCGAGAAATCTCCAGGCAGAAACAACAGGACGACTGCACAAGCCGGCCCAGAACGGATCTATACGCCCTTCTAAAGGACAACCACCACAATGACGAGACTCTCACGAAGTTCTGGGACGAGGTGCACACAGTCCCCGAGTGGGTAGATTGGGCTCAGCTGGAGCGTGGGCAAAAGTTCTTCTACCGATATGCCCCTGCGAATCTCATGGGGTTCGCTCTGCAGGGCTTCATGGGCGAGAACTCGGCTGCCTCTGGAGTCGTTGAGGTATTGGTTCGCACAGGTGGCTTTTCAACCCGTGTACTACTGCGAAGGCTCCTTGAGACATTTCAATTCATCCTCCAAGCGACCAAGTCTCTCGAGGCCATCAAGCCCGGAGGAGAAGGCCACATCACCACGGTCCGCGTGCGGCTGCTTCACTCCTCGGTCCGACAGCGCATCATGAAGCTCGCCAGGTCTCGGCCCGACTATTTCGACGTGGAAAAGTTTGGAGTTCCGGTTAACAAGCTGGACTCGATCCATTCCATCACAACGTTTGCCTGCAATCACATGTGGCTGCAACTGCCCCAGATGGGCGTGCACCCGAATAAGCAAGAAACCGCCGACTATATCGCCCTCTTTCGTTATCTTGGATACATACTGGGCACCCCGGATCAATACTTTGATACCGTCCCCAAGGCCAAGGCAGTGATGGAGAGCATGCTCATCCACGAGTTACACGTCACGCCGACGTCTCTCATTGTCGGGCACAATTTCGTCGAGTGTCTCAAAGACTTACCCCCTGTCAACACATCGGCCCAGTTCATCGAGGCCGGAAGCCGTGTTCTGAATGGTGATGAGCTCTGCGATTCCCTAGGTCTCGCCCGCCCCGGGTGGTATTCGTACGCATGCTTCAAAGGCCACTGTTGGTTGGTGCAGGTGCTTGCCCTCGCACAGCAAAATATCCCATCCCTTGATCATGCGATTACCAAGTTCTGGAAGGATCTCTTGCATGAGGCTGTCATCCAGAGCAAAGGTGGCTTGAACGGTGGCTCAAAATTTGACTTCAAATACGTTCCGAATGTGGGTAGGATGACGGGTAGAGAGGATAATGAGCGGCCACCGCCTAAGTGGTCAGCGGTGTCAAGGCCCGTGGAAACCTTTTATTTCGGCGTGTTTCTAACGGGATGTCTGGTTATGCTTGGACTCATGTGGTCTCTTTGGCGGGTTGCCTTACTGTGTATCTAGGAACGCAATTAGCTTGGGGTGATGTTCTGCAAATCAGCGTGGTGTTTGGAAGGGCAATAGCCCATTGACAATTCCAGCAGGAACATTAGCTTATATAGTATTGATGTTACATTCTTTCGGCTTCTTTCTATAATCCTAGCCTGCTTATCAGGGAGGTTGGAATGCAACATAATACTTTTTGTCACGGGAGTGTTAAGCGACAGACCAGCTGGCCTAAATCACGTCAATTTAAGTTGAGTAGACGCTATCTCTCTAAGAGGGCATGCGAGGGCCCTGGGGCGCTGCAGAAGGAACCCAGAGGGCGTGTAGCATTGCACCCGCGCACCCACACGCCCCTCTCATTCTTATAAATATTTCTCCTTCACCAGTAAAGTTGGGGAAGTTTGGTGCAAGACCGGGGTGCGCACAAGACTTTTGGACCCCACTGTAGTAGCTCACGTTCATCTAAGGCCCCAGTGCTACGGTTCTCAAATGTCGCACACGCCCGGGCGTCTACCGGGATTGTGATCCCTGTTATGAGGGCTGAATATCTCTAACCACCGTTCTCCAGGACTGGGATTATTTGTAGCCGCTTAAAGTCTAATAGCCGCACGTTACCACATAATCAATAGATATATACATGGATGGTGATCCTACGCCGGCACTAACAGGCAGCGCTGACAGGAGGCCCGTCTCACATTACCGTCAAGATAACCAATGAATGCCCTCCAGACTAATTTTGCAGGAATGCCTATCTTCAGCCCCTTTCCAAACTTTTCTCCTCACGCTGGAAAGATCATCTCGTTCACGTCATCCTGTTGAACCACAGTGCTTTCGAGACGTCCTTGTATATATGTTTGCCGGACCAAGGAAAACCTAGCCTAAGGCCGTTGTGGTTTACTGCCGGCAAGAATGGCAGCTCGCACGGGACCGGGGCCGATCTCCCCAGCGCTGCAGAATAGCTACGGACCGGAGGCGACCCTTTTCGAGCACCGCCCCCAAGACGGACCTCAAGTCGTCGCGTTTGACGCGCCCGAGGCAATACCAGGCCAGTCACCGTATCACGGTTATGTTACAAAGCCATACGAAGAAAAGCAGCCACCCTCGCCAAAACAAAGAAGCAAAAAGATTCTCGGCCTGCCTGTTGCATTGTTCTGGGTCCTTATCGGGCTGGTCATCCTGCTCGTCTTGGGCATCTCACTCGGCGTCGGTCTCGGCGTTGGTCTCAGTCAGCGCGCCACTACCTCCTCTACATCACAATCATCATCGCCATCACAGTCATCCTCAGATACAGCAGGCCAAGTTCAAGGAACCACATCTACAGCCGCCGCCTCATCCACGGCATCAACAGCCACAACATCATCAGTATCTAGCAGCACATCATCCGCACCAGTGACCTCCGGCACGACTGGTGTAGCCGACAACAGCTGCACATATTCAGTGCCCAAGACGTATTACTCATCCGCCGACCAAGCCGTCAGCTTCACCACGTTCTGCTTCACCGACTGGCCCAACAGGGAGGCTGCTGCTGACGGGAACGGGACGATCAGCGATATCTACTACACCATCTTGTACACCTTCGAAGACTGCATGGACGAGTGCGTGACCTACAACAAGGATCTCACAGAGGGGCAGACCAAGTGCGCAGCTGTGACTTATAACAACAACTTGACGAGTATTGTTGCGGTCGGTCAACAGGGGGGAAACTGTTTCTTAAAGAATAAGAAGGGGGTTAACCAACAGGGAAGTGCGACAAGTGCTTGTGCAGCTATTGTGTACTAATGTAAGCGACTTGAGAATTACTTAATAGATAATTGTGCTTGGTTAAGGGGCTGCTGGGTGGAACTGCCAGTCATCGGTCTTACTACAAGGGTAACCTGAATAGCCTGATCGCAATTGTCTTCGCACTGCCTTCTTTGTAGCCCTCAAGCAGGCCCACTCCTTGACTGCTTCTCCCCTACACCCAACCATCCTCTTCTCTGCCAGCTTCCACCGCTGTTTCGCAAGCTCCGTTGCTCCGTTAACCGTCGGCCTCAAGGAGCTCTAGAGGTCCTCGCGAAGCACTACAATATTTGATGTCGACCTTTCTGTCTCTTCTTTAGCATCTGGCATCCGATGGCCCGGTATAAATGAATGACACGGTCCAGGGACGTGTATATGGCAGGTCTTCCAAGGAACTTGTTCGCGGACTCACCACCTGGGCAGTGGCATTGGCAGTGGCAGTGTTGGTCTTCAACAAGAAATAGAGCGGAAGCATCGGCTTGTTAGCCGGAGAGACCGGAGAGGCTAATAATAAGTTTCGTTGCCATACTGGGCTGCTATGAGTATCAGTGAATAATGGGAAGCGGTATTAGTGGTGCTTGTTTTCATAGATGTGCAATATTCACACCGCATTCCTCCCTAACCCCGTATTTTAGCCCCGTATAAACCCGTGCCCCGAGCTGGCACGAGCCACCAAGAAAGGGGGTTGAGGATAACTTCGTCACTCGAAAAAGAAACAGCATCAAGTAAGGAGATTGCGGGGTGACAAAAAGTGGACAGGATGATCGCATCGCCAAGCCAATACGACCAACTTCGTACCACTTGCTCTCTATTTAGCGTTCGTGTTTAACAGGGGTCATTGAACACACCGACTCAGAACAAGGCACGTCCCAACACGACTGAACCCAAGGAACACATATAAAGATGCATCATAGAGACGGACTTCAGCATTGAAAACAAAAGATTCAACTAAGCCATAACTCCCCAATCTAATACACCACACACTCGTTACCTACCACCCCTAACATATCAACTACAACCCACACACTCCGAAAATGAAGACTACTGCCGTGTTCGCCGCCGCCCTCGCTAGCGCCAGCAGCGCTCTCGCCCAGAATGAGCAATACTACAACCTGGTCGCCTCCGCACCGGGCGAGACTTTTGACGGCCAGGACCTGAAGCCCCTCGGCCGCCACTGGCACATCGGCGTCGCGGCCAACTCCTCGTGCGGCGACGCCACCCCAGCCGTCGCCCTCATCGACGAGGCCATCGCAGTCTACAACGACGGCACATCTCACCAGCAATACGGTAAGCGAGCTTCCATCAACCCGACATACACACACCACGCACCCGCGCATCATCCGCCCGGCGTTCCCCCGTACGTAATGGTTCCCAACAACTGACATGTCTCTAGCATACGTCGACATCTCCGGCGCCGCCGACGGCCTCCTGGCCCTGACCCCCGCGGGCACCCCGGGCGGGGCCCCCAAGGGCCCCTTCGCCCTGATCGGCTCCGAGCAGGACCAGATCTACCTGTACTACAACGGCGCCGACGCCGCCGACAGCCAGTGGCTGGCCTGCCCTGGCGAGACCGACGGCGACTTCTGGGTCTACCCCGAGCAGGCCTACGCCAAGTCCGTGGGCAAGGACCAGTGCACCGAGTTCCGGGTCAACGCCCAGCAGGTCGAGCAGCCTACCGAGTCCTGCGTGTTCAACTAGGTTTTCTGAGTTGGTACCCAGAGGAGAAATGACTGGCCACATGATTGGGGTGGGCAATGGGAATTTGTAAAAAGTTAAAAGTTTTGTACATAGAATAAACTTAATTCTCATCAAAGGATAACCTTAACGTTCGAGTCGATCTTCCCTGGATTGTCTGGATCCCTTGAACAATGCATCAAATACCGCATTGCACCTTCTTCTATTCAAAGGGCCACGTAATTCAGGATTCCAGGACTACTTCGACGGTTGGTTAATGCAACAAAATGGGAATTACTGTACAAGGATTTAGTTGGGAAACAATAAGTGGATATGGATAATAAGCGGATCTATTGTGGACCTGATGTGGACAACTGAATAATGTATGGAGCAAGTTGAACGGCGGCCGTTGGTACCCCCTTCTGGACCTTATTTCATGCTGTCTACACGGCACAATCCCAGCAGAACACAGGCGAAGATCTGCAAACCTAGGTATCGGTAACCTTGCAATGACTAGGGCCTATAAATAGGAACCTACCAGAGGCATATAAGCAGTCTGCCCCTACCTAGGTATCAACTACATTTTATATAGGTGTGTGCATGCGTGTGTCCGGCTTACTGAGAAAAGTCTTTCAGCTCTCATGATATATAAAACTGATTAAACTGACCCTGTTGTGTGTGGAAGAGGGTTGGGAAAGGGTGTTGGGGGACTTATTCGTCTGGAGCCGGCGGCACTTCTCACATGGAGTAATTAGCACGCGAAACACCAGACATGAGTTTACAGCTTACATGGCATAAGCGCTACCACCACGCACTACAAAAAAGCACGCAGTGTACTGTTCCAGCACG
The DNA here is from genome assembly GCA_037177825.1 of Diaporthe sp. P3_1W. NCBI lineage: Eukaryota > Fungi > Ascomycota > Sordariomycetes > Diaporthales > Diaporthaceae > Diaporthe > Diaporthe sp. P3_1W. Next base: position 4,775,624 of record JBAFXB010000004.1, on the reverse strand, counting down.
TGACTTCCCCCGCTCATATTTGACAAGTTTACCTCCAAGGGGAATTTCCCTTCAAGTCAGGGCTTTCCTATTTCCCAATTGCCTGCCGTTTCCATCACGGAGCATAGACAACACGGGAATAGTTCGATTGCACGCGATCGCGAGTGCAGACAACAGTAGGCCCAAGGCTTCAACATGTTTAATTCATGGCGGAGTCCCAGAACGGCTACAGCGATGCCCTATCAGCCAACTTGGAGCTCTTCTAGCCTTTCTCTCTCACCACTGTCAAATATATACCGCCAGGGTCTGGGCCCCGGTGAGATCCGCCTGCTTGTGCTCGAAGGACCCGACTCTCGCAAGATTTTGCGATGCAGAACGGAAAAGGTCAATCTCTCAGCAAGGCCTGCGTATACGGCGATTTCATATACGTGGGACGGAAACGAGAAGCTCTGGTACGGGAATTACGACTCATCGCCAAAGCCCGTCTTGATAGACGAAGTCCTCACTGGCATTACGCAGGCTGGAATAGACGTGGTGGAATCGGACAAGGTCGCTAATATTCTAAATCTAATGTGGTTACAAGGGCGGACGACTATCTGGATCGACCGCATATGTATTAACCAAGAGGACGCTGCAGAGAAGAACACTCAGTTACAACAGATGGGAGATATATACAACAAGGCGTTGAAAGTAGTGACTGTCCTGGGCGCGCCAAACCAAGATACCGATATGGCGCTGACTCCTGCGAATTGGGACTCGCAAAGTCCTTTCTGGAAAAAGAACAAGCGCAGTCTATTCCGTGCGCTGGCGATTACGTTCATGAAGGATTATTGGAGACGCGCATGGATATTACAGGAGCTGACACTGGCCCAAAATCCCCTGCTATGCTGCGGCAACAAAACTATGGATTTCGCCTGCCTCACCGACTGTCATAGGATTTTCATCAAAAATATCGACCTGGTGATGTCGCTAGGAAATTTGTGGCCGTCAAGAGTGTGGATCTCGAGCCAGCAGAGCCGCGAATCCAGCAGAAGTGGGGTGAAAATATGGCCCTTTGACCCAACAACTCTCCGAAAAAGTGTCGTCAACCAGCCTTTTTTGAAGATCTTGGCCGCATCAAGGCAATTCAGCAAGTGTGCCGACCCGCGAGACCTGCTATTTGCCCGACTCCCGCTCGCATCTGATGCAGCTGAGCTGCTTCCGTCTCCCGACGTCACCCAGACCGTTGAAGAAATGTATACCATGTTCGCAGCAAATAGCATTCGATATACCCGACGGCTTGACATCATATTATACGCACAATCAGCGAACAAGTCCCTGCCGAGCTGGGTGCCAGATTGGACCACCAATCCCACAGCCGCGTCCGGATGCGATCTCTCCCCGGACAAAGTGGTTGAGATCGAGACCACTGATCGCTGTCATGCCGAAGCAGCAATGGCTGCGCTCGAGTGGAGTCCAGAGACCTGGCCTGAGGTTTCCCACTCAGGGAGTGAGCTGCGCGTTCCAGGGCGTGTACTGAAAGTGCTCGATCGCGATGCCGACAACCTCCATTTAACCATGGATAATCCCCATAATTTGTGGCAGGCCGTCACGCGGGATTATAAATATGAAGCACCTCTTGGGATCCAGTCGTTACTCTCTGGCATGAACCTGGCACATGGAGACATGATGTGCGTGCTCAAAAACTGTCCGGCTTTTGTATTTCTACGACCTGTGCAGGGACACTATATACTCGTCGGGAAAAGCCGCCCGCATAAGGTTATGATAGAATGGTGGGCGAAAGATTTCGTGTCTCTGGTTGACGCACAGCAGCGACGAACCGACGGAACTGGGATGTGGGCAGATTTGATCAACAATGTTGATTTTCAAGAGGTACTAGTAGTGGACGCCTATAATCGATCAACAGGCATCGCGTCTTTCCTCGAAAATTGGACGTGGTCCTCTTATAATAGCGGCGGATGGGTGTTTCAGTCACCAGAGGCCATTTCACAACTGGAGCAGAAGACCTTTGTGATTAGGTGAGACGGCAGGAGAGTTTTGAGTACATAAGCATGTAAATTAGGTATACGAATTAGGCGTGTAAATCTGGTATGTAAAGTATAGTAGGTATCTGAATTGGGCTTGGGTATGTGAATTGGGTGTGGGTGTGTTGTAATGTGTCTGAGTCCTATCCGTTTCTTTCTGTGCGGATACCAGTTCTCTTATAGTTAGTTCATTCATACAGCGCCCAGTAGCTCTATAAGATTTCCTGGCTCACGAAGTTGTCCTGCCGATGGCCCATGGATCGCGCTCGGTTCTTCCTAAAGATCAGACAATTCCTTTTGCACTTTACCGCGGTTTGTGAGGCAGGAACGCAGTGGGCTCTGGCCGTTACAGAATAGACTATTCCCCTTTCACCCTGATAAATTGACAACAACTGCATGACCCTCTCGGGTTACTAAGCACACATCTCACCTGCGTCCTTCTGAATGCGTTTAGCAACAGTGGGGCGGGCTAGTAGAGGCCTCCTTGTGTAACGATTGAGCGGGGTGGAGGATCATGACTACACATGGAACTCAAATTTCAGGCTCCAGCCATCTCGATCGTGAACATCTTCGATTACGCACTTGTTACATCCGCAATATGGACATCTTTAGCATTGTGGTCACTTGCTGTGAGCTGTCCCAAAAATGCGTTCAAATCGTCAATGAGGTCCAGGCCTGGCCCGAGGAGCTACGCAGAATAACCCGCCGGATCACCAGACTGGAGCCGCTCCTACAGGGTCTCATGTCACATTTGCAGAACCAGCCGACACCCGGTCTCGCCGGACTGCAACGGGAACAGAAGAATGAACTCGAAAATATCATGCGGGAAACGAAAGAGTGTTGCGTAGAAACACACAACATCCTTGGTGAATGCCAGTCAAGGAAAGTCGGCCAGACAGGGTTGGAATTCCGGGAGACATGGCTCGGCGACTTTTCTCGGAGTCTATACCAGAAATATGGGGCTATGGCAACAGCCCTGAAGAAGCTTGAGGACAACCTTGAGGAGAATTACCGGGATCTGAACTGCTATATGGGCTTGCTTGGGATCAGGCAGGAGTGGGCCAACCACAATACGCTAGCTGCGATCTCGGAAAGAATTCGCGGCTTGGAGTTGGAGAAGGAGAGGGATTCCCTCAAGCGTGATAATGATTCCCTCAAGCAGAACCAAGCTCGGCTCATGGCGCAGTTGGTAAAACTATCTAAGGACCTGGCCCCGCCCAGGGCTGCACCGCGAGGCGGACAGGTCAACGATGGGGGCCTTGGGGGGAACCGATCCATTTCTGCCACTGTGAGGCAGCCAACACCTGAAATCCGCCCGACCCGGACGGACTACAAGATCCTATTCACTGATACAAACGGCGAACGAAGCGTGGTGTCCGAGTTTCTTGTCAGAATATTAGGGGCAGGGACCCAGTCAAAAGGCGGTGACTGGCGCGTCGAAAAAGTACACTCAGCCGGCTTCCTGATGAGAGAGAGTTGCGACTGCGTGAGCGAGATCGAGGGGCTTAGCCCCAAGATCAAATTACATTCTCTCAGTCCTTCAGGAGGCTGGCCTCCAAGTTACACGGGTATGAAGGCGCTTTATGATACTATGAACCATCTCATCCCCCCAGAATCTAAGGTGGAACTGCATGACCAGATTCACTCTAGAAAGAAGACAGGCCTTAGCAGAGACGCGTTCAGGACATATGACTTCATGATCGTCTTCAGTCGGAGAACACACAACGAGATGCTAGCAGTACGTAATGCACTAGTTACGGCTTCTGGTCAAGGCATTTTAGACAGAGGGAAGTGCCGTATTGTGCATCTCGGCCAGTATCTGTCATCCTCTGGACGTACAAAAGACATCGCGGAGCCAGTAAGGACCAAGGAAGGACGTTCGATCAGAGAAAATTGGGACCAGAAGGTTGTGGAGCTACAGTATGCGGTCCAAGCTTTTCTTACCGCGGAGTTGGGCTGGAAGCAACCGCAGTTATAGAAGTAGAAGCAGAAGCGGGCCAATACAGCATCATCAGCATTCTAAGACACTACTAGAAAAATCTGGACACATTCAAGCGAAAATATTGAACTGGAAATGACTAATAACAAGGCCTTTTTAACAAATCAGTCTTTCACTTGACAAGATGGCAATAGCAAAGACATTTACAAGGAAGCATCATGTACCAGTTTCTTTTTCCATACGTGCAACTCAAAACTTAATCCAGTACTGACCTTGTAGCAACTCATCAACCGGGCTCATTACCAATCCACACAACCCCGGCACCCTGACCTCGGCCCTAACAAAGGCACCGGACACACAGAGAGGGGCGGGAAAAGGACTGGCGAGAGACAGAGGAAGGCCCAGGAGCACAGATAGCACACCCTCTGGTGGATATACGCTTGATCAGCAACACAAACAGCGGCCTTCAGCGTTTACAAACATGGTTCTTAGCCTCTCTGTGAAGCAGCTGGTCTTGCACGAATACCAGTACATGGTTCTCATGACGAGCTCGAGGACATAGGCTGTATGTCCGGGAATCATCTTATCTTGGTTTTCAACAATGTATCACGTAATGAGCATGAGGTGCAGCGTAGCTGATCTGTGAATGTAATTGTTTTGCTGACTAACTAGCCACGACTCCTCCGGTGCGTGTCTAATTGATCCTGCAGTTATTCTTGACTCAGTGAAGGAAATAGCCTCTTCAGCGCGGCTCCTGGGTCAAGGGTTTTGAATCCAACAGCTGACTACAACGCGTGAGATGTTTTCCGGACCTCCCGGGCTAGATTGATCCATCACGGCCTCATGCCCCGAAGTGGAACATGGAGGAATCGGGATTCCGGACTTGCCAAGAATTCCGTGGATATAGTTGTTGATCATGGAAAGCTTCTACAGACATGTATCAAAAGTCTCCACATACCGATGGCCCATGCATAGATCTTTGGTTTGCTCTTTGTCTGATATCGTGGATGGGATTTCCAAATGCATGGGCCTTATTATCCGTGTCTTTGCCTGAACGCGTAAGCTGACATGGGATTTCGTGTGTAGATAAGTGTCAGCCCTATCATTGCAGCGAAATCTTGAAGAGAGCTCGCGTGCGACAGTGATCTTTTTTGACACCCCGGTCTGAGCCTATCAAGAGCCACAGAATACGCGAGTGTGGGCGGCCCCGGGAGCGCCGTTGGGTGAACAATCCCGACTCCGCACGTATTCATGCACGAAACCCGGTCACACATGTCCTGCGAAAAAGTCTGGAGAGCCAACGGTCCGTAGCCAGGGGCCCGTCGAATTTGATTAAAGGGTTCGAAACTTAAGAGTTTTAGTAATAATCGATGGAGTATATCCAGTGGCACTGTGGGTGGCCCGATTCCTGCCCCGAAGGAAGGACTCGGCTTGGTCTGTGTGTGTCAAAAAACCCCACAGATCCACACGCTCGCGTATAAACGTACGGCAATCGTATCAAGGTCCCTGGGCGCATACGCAGACCACGGCTATCCCCATTCTCCCCTCCACGACTGCCGTCGAATGCCAAAAAGCACAACATATGGGACGAAATTGGCATCTCAAGTTTGAGCGTCACAGCCAGGGCAGCTAAGTTGCCCAAATCGCCCGCGAAGTGTTTCGGATCGCTCGGCCAGGCTTGTGCTGCCAAGACAACCTTGGGAGGACTAACAACTCTCCCTTGTCCGTGGGGGCTGCTAGTCGTCATCAGTACCCGCCAGGTGTGCCGGGAACCGAAGAGTGACAAGTGGGTAGAAAGAGATAACCGCACAGTAATCTTTTATGCGGCCAGGGAGCCAACACTGGAGGGTTGGTACACACCAACACGCACACAAACACACCGACCGGAACCTCGGCCTCGTACGGTGACCCGTCGCACTGCGGAACTCGTCCAACCCGTCAGCATGGGTTCACGGTGCATCGCCGACCTGTTCTGGCCTGTGAAGTGATCCGCCAAGACTCGCTTGGCCCTCCTGCCAGCTGGTCTGTGATGCCTCTGCCGCCTCGGATTCGTCGCTTCGCAATGCGACAGGCGGGCTCCCCCCTGGTGCGTAGGCAATATTCCGGCGGGATTTTGGACAAGGGTGTGTGTGGTTTTCTCTCTTTGGTTCTGCCCCCATGGGCGCACCCACCACGTCGGCCAAGAAGTAACACCCGTTCTGCGGTAAGGCTGCCATGCCCGCCCCGGGTTTAAGGTGGTCGCGTGCCACCCCTCCTCCAGACGTATAAACCTGGCGGGCCCTCCTCTCAGCAGTCTGCAGGGCAGTGGTCAATATCAGGATTTGAGCCTGATTTCTGTTTGTACCTTCGGACAAAGTTACACCAAGTCTCGGTCTATCACGGCCGCCCATCGACTGCCTGGAGCCCAGGCCAGCTTGTGTAACACAAGCCCGATAACGATTAATTCCCCGATTTCATCCGACTCTCATCAACCATGGGCGTGGGAGCCTTCCTCGAGCCACTGATCGTGGTGAGCCTTCTGGCCGGAGGAACCATCATCAACCGCGACCGGCCCGGCAGCGGCAGGCGGAGGGGATATGAGAAGGGTATCCGATCGTCTTCTTCCTCGCCGAAGCGCTCATTCGCCGGGGACGCACTCGAGGCCGAGTCGGGAAGGCGGTGGTCGGGAGATGGAGAAGATTCGATGCCGCTCAGCCCGTGGAGCGCGGATTCCTTGGGCGGCTCATCGACGACGCTTCTCAGCCAGGGGGATGACGACCTCGGCCCCAAGTGGCGACAACGTACCCTGCGGCTTTGGAAGTGGGAGAAGAAGGTCATCACGCCGAACACAGAGGTCTTTGAGGACCGCCTTCTAAGTCGGGTGTTGCGGAGATTGCCTTTCCTTGTCGAGGCGTGGTACTGGGCCCTGATCTACTGGGTGAGTACTTCGAGAGGAATATCATGGATAACTTACTGGCGTTGAGTTTACCATGGTGAATCGTGTTGTAATAATGTACTGACATGACCTGCCCCAAGGTGTACCAAGTTGGTCGGGCCATTGGTGCCCTGGCAATGGACGAGACGACCGTCGACGTCGCGCGTCGACACGCCCTGCAGCTCATCCACCTGGAACAGCGGCTGCACATCTTCATCGAGCGGCCCATCCAGGAGTGGTTCCTGCAGCACGCGACGCTGATGCGCTGGACCAACCGGGCCTACTCGTTCATCCACATCCCGGGAAGCATCCTCTTCCTCGTCGTCTTCTACTACCTCACGACGACACGGCCGAGGCGCAACGCGCAGAGCACCCTGCCGAGCAAGTCCACGCCCACCGGGGCTGGGTGGAAGGCCGTGAGCCTTCCCCCGCTCAACCCGGCGCTGTACGAGCAGAGGCGGCGGACGATGGCCATGTGCAACCTCTTCGCCTTTGTCATCTTCACGTGCTGGCCCTGCATGCCACCCAGGCTGCTGAGCGACCCCAACTACCAAGGGCCGGACGCAAAGGAGGCCAAGGGGTACGGCTTTGTCGACACCGTCCACGGTGCGGATGGCGAGAGCAGTGTTTGGACCACGAACAAGTTCTGCAACCAATATGGTGAGTTGGACCCTCTAGTGCACTGGTGACTCGTGGAGAGAACGCTCTGTTCTCAGATCTACCATCGTTATACACTGTGAAGCTGACACTTACTACGATTAGCGGCCATGCCATCCCTGCACTTCGGCTACTCGCTCCTCATCGGCCTCACGGTGGCCACGATGCCCGTCCAGTTCCGCGGCTGGAAGCGGCTGGCGCTGATCGTGGGCGGCATGGCGTACCCGGGCCTCATCCTGACCGCCATCGTCGCCACGGCCAACCACTTCGTGCTCGACGCCGTCGCGGGCGCCTGCGTGGTCGCCGTCGCGTGGCACGCCCAGAGCATCATGCTGAACCTGCTGGTGCTGGAGGACTACTTCCTGAGGCTCGTGCGCATCCACAAGCCGTCCAAGGAGCTGGCGGGCTACAGGGACGCGCCGATTGAGTAGGGGGGGGGGCTGCTTGGGGGATGGGGTCTTCCAGGGGCAGATTAATTCTGTAATATTAGTGTGTCGCAATACTAAGAGGCTGTCTTATCTGCCGCTCGTTCATTTTCATGCGCTGTTCAGTGTTGCAGAGACGGAGTTTAGAGGACTGGTCTCGAGCTGGCTGTCAGGGGTTTTAGAAGCCTCCAAATCGTACACCGATAATACCTATTGAGTCGACACTTGACCCATTTAGCATGTCTTGGGTTCCAGCTTTACAAAAAAAGCCTCTCCATGCTGACCTGATATCCGTATGTACTCGCCATCGCATTCGAATGTTGCTTGGCGCGAATATTAATACATAAACCAACTCTTGAGCTCAACTGTATGGTCTCACCGTTGGGGAGTTCTCGGCTCGACCTCCATCGAGTTTCTTGCGGAAGAGACTTCAGATGACCGCGAAAGCCCGTTGAGTCTATCGTTCATGCTTGACAGCGCCCTCCTTGGTCAAAATTGAGATGGATCATCCAGTAGGCAGAAGGAGGCACCGGGAAGATGTGGCTGAGTAGTTGGGTGCAAGCGGAGCCGGCTTACCTAAGCACAGTTCTCCCCCTTTGTTTACTTCGTGCCCGTCCAGTACTCTGACTTGCTTCATTCTCCCTTTAGAGGATGGTGAGGATTCACCTTCAATTGACATGTTGGGGCCAGCTGTCTATATCCCTGTAGCTCTCTTGTTACATCGTTGCTCCTGCGTAGTTCTCATGGTACGTACAATCTGTGACGTTTTCACCGCTCTAGCCGTGCAAGCGCTGCTGTGCCGCAGTTGGTTCTTCACGATACCTTGCTAGATAGAAGCCGGACCAGGGAACTAGCTCCTTCGAAATTGTTTAAAATCCCTCTCATCCCTTATCTATATCTCGGAGCAGAGATTTCCGGATCGTCAGTCAGCGGCCTCAAAGGGTCTACTCTCCAGGTAGTAGTGCTTACCGCCCATTTCAACACCGGATTCTTAGTCTTCGATTCGGATCAAGTCATCAAGTCAGAACAAGAAAAGTCTTACCACACAAGTTGCTTACTTCGTGATTTGCACGTCCCAGGCGCTCTCTCCAAGAACCAGCATGGCTATCCCTCAGCAGGATCTGGCTGTGCAAGCCGAACCTGATTTAGTTCTTCCATTGCACTATTTCGACAATAGTGCCATGTTCACAAACATTACCATGTACGCAATCATGGTCTTCGATGAGGTCTTGGAAGCCGACAAGCTTGCCACGAGTCTCGAACAACTCGTTCGACGCGAGACCTGGCAGAAGCTGGGCGCAAGAGTGAGGAAGGGAGTAGGTCTACCAAGCATCCGGATTCTTCGAAGTCATTGGGAGTGGATCCTGACAAGTGGTAGAAAAACGGGCCTGATCTACATATCCCGCGGAAGTTCTCCCCCGCCCGCCCGGCTATTGCCTATACACATGACTCTCACGACGTGGCCAAAGCAGACCACCCTGTGGCATCCCGCATGCCCAGCTCCGAGTCGGCGCCCACGGACCGTCCTGCTCTTGTGGGAAATCCAGAGGACTGGGCCGAATTGTGCTGTGGCGCTGACGGGCCGAAGTCACTCCAAGACTATGTTGGTTCAGACCGACCCGTCACTGGCCTCCACATTGTCTCGTTCAGTGACGCCGCCATTGTCACACTGCACTGGCTGCACGCTGCAGCCGATGCTATGGCCCTGAAGGCAATCCTGGATAACTGGGCTTTGATCCTTCGAGGCCGGGAAGCCGAAGTTCCCCTTCTGCACGGGTTTGACGAGGACCCTTTGCGCGAGCTGGGATGTCACCCGACAGAGCCTTACGAGCTAGCAGGCTCCGAGTTGTCGAAACTGGGTACCGCATCGTACGTGTTGAGGAATGGCTACAATATCCTCATTGGGCAGAAAGAAAACCGGACAGTGTGCATTCCGGCCGCTTTCCTGGCCAAGCTTCGGGAAAAGTCACTGCAGGAGCTCAGGGATGCGGGCCATAATGACCCGTTCCTTACTGACAACGACATCATCACAGCCTGGTGGTCACGCCTTGCCTTTTCCCACCTGCCCCCTGACAAGCCCGTGACCATCATGCAGGCCATGTCTGCCCGGCGCGCACTTGAGCAGGATCTCCTGCCGCCGGACAGGCTCTACGTCTCCAACTGCCTCAGCTTCACGAGCGTGCTCAAGACCAAGGAAGAAGTTGATCAGTCCCTGGGCCTTTTGGCCGGAGACATCCGGCGTGGCATCAACAGGCACGGCACGCGCCAGCAGATCGAGGCTTTCCAGAGCATGGTTAGGGCCAACGAGTGGCCGCTGGGCCCGATGCCGATATTCTTCGGGAAGCCCAACATGCACCACATTGGCTTCTCGAACTGGACCAAGGTCAAGACCTACATGACGGATTTCTCGGCGGCAGCTGTGACGGAGCGGGACACGCCGCTGTTCCCGACGTTTGTCTCGCAGATCCAGACCGGCATCCCTTATCCTGATGGCTTCCTGATAACCGGGCAGGACTCCCATGGAAATTACTGGCTTGAGGGATACCGGCCTGGTGGGCTGTGGGCACATATAGAAAAACTGCTGAAGGCGGGTATTTAATCTTGTGTGGCCGTGGCTCTACTCACGTACACTTTCTTCCCCAACCCTCGCTTTTGCCACAAGCAAGAACACCAGCAAAGATGTCAACAGATCAGTTTCACTTTCCAAACTCCCCACTTATTTCCCTAGATAGGGGCAGGTATGATTATACAGGGACAGAACGGAACATAATGTGGACTCAAATATGTAAAAGGAGGGAGGGGTGTGTTCTCCATCAAGTCTACCTCTGCATTTGAAGTGCTTGGTCTCTCTTGTGTCTTCAGCAATTATTTGTTAGTTGCCAGTAGGCAGCTAAGCTTCTTCCCCAAGCAAGGAGAACAGTCCGAGGCATATCCAGGTAATACACATAGTACATAGTGCCAGCTCAGCAAGCAGTCATCTGCCCTCTGACTCATGAACGAACATAACATGTCTGCGAAGAATCCAACGCTGGTATGTTGCCTAGACTTTAGCACAGCTTAGTTCCAGCCCACCCTTTGGCATGCTGCGCCACGGGACCCTAACTTCTCTCCTCACGCTTAGATGCAGTCACCAGGCAGCACAAGAACATTGATGGACGGCTCTATGGTTTTCTTGCCTTTTCTGTGACACTCTCCATTGATAGTGTTAACGATTTGGGGATTTCTACCTATGATGATAATCAAGTGCCTTTGCCATGCAAGGCAAAGAGTGCTATCAACAAGTGGGGGCATTTCTTCTCCGTGTCACCAGTAAACTGACGAGCACAATGAAAAAAATTTGAAGCTCGCTTAGGAATGCATATCAACCTTGGTGCAGGGAATTTGCTAATCCTCTCTGTAGAAGTTCAAATGACCAGATGCCGAAAGGCTGGAGAAGAAAAAAGAAAGGAATGAAACAAGTCGGGGGATGTCCCGTCTTATAAAGTTTTTGGAGGCAGGCTGGAGGCAGGCGCAGACGGCTTTTCACCGCTTTCCAGAATTGGCCGAAAAAGGCCAAGTGCGGCGGTACCTAGGTACCTACCCTTGTCACAAGCGGCAGAATCTAGGCAGCCCAGGAAAAAAGTTGGGGAACAGATGGGGACGATCATCGCATTCTCTGACCTCAGCAAAGCTCCCAACCACCGCAGAAATGGAGGTGACAGAGGATGACAGGGCTCGAAAAGAGGCCCGCGACAAGAGTATGAAGCTCATGGCCCCGTTGCTCTTGTATACTTGCGTTGCAGTCCAATTAACACCAGCCCAACACAGAGAAGATACTGAAGCGCAAAGAAGCCCAGCGCGCCGCGCGCAAGCTTGAGCGCAAGATAAAACGAGAGGGGAAGGCCGAGGCCAAGGTCGCCCGCAAGTCCAACGTCAAGCGCGCAGGAAAATGGACAGGCGAGCGCAAGGAGATGGACAAGCTCAAGAAGGCCGCCAACAAGGCTGCGAAGCTCGAGAAGAAGAAGCGGCGCGAGGAGTCCAAGGCGGCGAAGCTGCAGGAGCAGGACGAGAAGCTACAGGCCGAGGCGGAGAGGGCCAGGGCCAGGCAGGCGCACCTGGCTGAGCTCCAGGAGCAGGAGGGCACAGTGATGGAGAAGCGCGATGAGGAGGCCGTCGAGGAGACCGGAGAGACGGACGACTTCATCCCACTCAGCGACGAAAAGCCCCGCAAGAAGGACAAGAAGAGCAAAAAGTCGAAGGCGACACAGGACGAAGAGGCCGTCGAGGACAAGCCAGCCAGGAAAGAAAAGAAGAACAAGAAGCAGAACCAAGAACCCGAGGCTGAAACCACTACGACCGAGACCAAGGAGGCTGAGAAGCCTTCAAAGAAGGACAAGAAGCGCAAGCGTGAACCCGGCGCCGACGAGATATCTGCGGATGCTCCGGCAGCCACGGAATCACCAGCAAAGAAGAAAGCGAAAAAGGACAAGAAGGACAAGAAACAAAAGACAGAAATCGAAACTGTGGGCGCGCCAGCGGATGAACCAGCGAAAGACCAGCCTACCGCCAAGAAGTCCAAGAAATCTAAGAAGCGAGACCGAGAAGATGATGCCACGGCGGACGTCCCGGCCCCGGCAGCCGTCCCGGCCGATGAAGTGGCGCTAAAGAAAGCAAAGAAGGACAAGAAATCCAAGAAGGAGAAAAAGAAGGCAGCGGCGGAATCTGATGGTAAGGACAAGGCCGGTAAGGACACAACAGACGAGAAGAAGCAAGACGCGCAGGCCGAGAAAGCGGCGGCTGCGGCAGCCGAGGCCGCCAACTGGAACGTGGGCGAGCTTGAGGGCGGCGCATCCAGGCAGGCCAAGTTCCTGCGGCTCCTGGGCGGCAAGGCCGCCGGCGGTGCCGCTGCTGCGTCTTCTGCTACATCCGCGGCGGCGCGGGCGCACTTCAACGTGAACCAAGTCACGGGGGATCTGGAGAAGCAGTTCGAGGCCGGGCGCAGGATGAAGCACGACATGGGCGGGCAGCGCAAGGGCCTGGGAGCGTGAGCCTAGCAGCTGTCCGATCACCACTGTTTGCTTTGCGGTCTTACGGCAAACCGGGCGGTCCATACAAGACGGAAATCATCTCAGGGAGTAGCTGCAAAAGGGAGACCAGTTGCTGCAACTTTTGTAATTCTTGCTAAACCCGGTTCGTGACCCTCCTGCTCAAGGAGGCTGCTCAAAAGCCAACCATGCTGTAATAAAATGGGTAAAAAAAGAATAAAAAGGAAATACTGTGAACTCCGTCCCGTAATACAATGCGCCTCTCTTGTTTATTGCCAGGCGCGCAAGTCATATGCTGGTTTCTCTCTCATGTGGAGAGTTTGACACCACGCGTCCCTTCTGTCTCGGATACTGGTGCTTTTCTCCGTGTCGATCAGGCCATTCTCAACACCGCGAACTGCCCATGATCCTTCGCGAATATGGCGCATCGTGGTAGTGGTCGTTGTTTGCCCACTGTGTCTGTGGTAGCGGTCGTTTCGTTCCGCCCGTCTATCGGCTGCCGAAGAAGATGCGCGAGAGGACCTCGAATATTATTCCGCCGAAGACGACGAAAGCGAGGAGACCTGTTTTCCCAGAACAATGACGGTCAGCCTTGTGTTCTCCTCTTGCCCGTGAGTGCAGGATCGGAGAGTGGGGAAGGGGGAGAGGGGGGCGCGCGTCGCATACCGAGCCAGATTGGGGAGATGGGGGCCTTGGCCGTCTCCTTCTTGGCCATCTTCTTGATGTCCTCGGTGGACTTGCCCATCTTCGCCTCCTGCTCCTTGGCGAACTTGAGGTTCGCCCGTCGCTGCTGGGGTGTTTGCGCCTGTTGCGCCCCGGGTCAGCATGGGCGGTGATGGTGATCATGGTGGTCGTCGAGAGGCGAGAGGCGCAATGCGCGCACGCGTGGGACAGGGGGGCGCATGTTCTTACCATTGTGAGGTTGAGGTGTGAAGGAGGGGGAACTGAGTGTCGAGCCTGTCGGGTCGGGTCGAGTCGGGTTCAAGGATTACAAGGTTATAGTGGACGTCGTGAAGGAGTGGCAGGATGTCTGGGTACCTGGCAGGGCTGGGGTGAGAGAAGATCAATCGGGTCGAAGGGGACTCGGTTGGTATATGTAATGCGATGTCGAAGTAATGAATGGGGACAGATTTCAGGGACCCTAGGACGACCACATCTCCATATTGAATTTCCGGGAGACGTGTCGTCCAAGAGCTACCCCTGCCCGTAGCCCGCCCTTGCAGTGGCAGGTGGTAATCTCAGTGTAGGTCCGTACCTGTTAGTCTAGCAGTTAGTTAGCTGTTCGGTTGACTGCGGGGGCGCTAATCAGTGGGGACTCACTTTTGGACCAGGCCTTGAATTGGAGCACGACCTTTTTACATTCCACATGGCAGCGAGGGTTTGGCTTCCAGGGTTCTACTCCATCACTGGCTCCAGTTGAGGTCATCTCAAAGACTGTTCACGACAAAGTTCTTTCCCATACATCAAGATGAGCTCAAGAGTAATACTGTCAATGGCCAGCCGTCAGGCTCGGCTCTCGTCCTCGGCCAAGGCATTCAAGGCCCCCATCCAGCGACGATTCGCCTCGTCAGAGCCGCAGCAGTCTTCACCCCTCGTAAGACCCTCGTCAGACCCTCGTCGTCCTTTCTGAGTCACATTGCTGCCTGCCTTCCTGATGCCAACTGACACGTCTCCTCATCCAGTCACAGTTCTACAAGGATTTCACCAGACCCGTCGCGAAGGTTCTACTCACGGCCATGTTCGTCTACCAGCTGGCCTACTGGGGCTGGGTCAAGCTGGAGCAGGACGAGATCAGGGCCGAGCGTGAAGGTGTGTCTGCTATCTCTTGATCTTGCTTGAAACGTGTTCCCTGACTGGCCAGAGTAGGAGAGGTTGCGAGGCTCGAAGCCCAGGTCGCAAAGTTGACACAAAAGTCTTCGGCCTGAGCCGCCACGTTCACGGCTTTTGGTCACGAGTTGACCACGTCTACGGGTCTGCTGCAGGAGGGCGGGAAAGGTCCCATGCCACCAGACGCTCTGACAAGAGCCGAATCGCTTGCGTATTCGACTTTCTCTGTGGCTCCTAGCGCCCAGAAACCCAGAATGCGGTCTGTTCTTCCGCGGGTTGTACAGCATGACGACGGACGTTGCACGGAACTCGTCCCAGGCCTGAAGGAGTTTGAGGGGGGTAAAACCTGGGGCTCTATTATCTGCTCTAGGGTTCCCAACACCGGGTGTCGCTCTCCCGGGAAAAAGGGAGGCGACCCTGTGGATGAGCCACCACGTCTTCGGCGGTATCGATATACGACCTTCGGCTTTGAACGTCATACACAAACCCGACATCATCCACACGCTCGGCCCCGCTATGCAGTCACATGATGATGTGAAGGTCAGAGATTTTGTGCTACCGAGGTGTGAAGAACAGCCTGGAATGGCATATATTAGTCGGACCCATCCAAGATGACTTGAGGTTCATGTCCTCATGACATGGATAAGATCGTCAGAGTATGTTCACCGCTATCACTTGACATTACGAATTGCAAGACCAAGCCAAGGTGGTGCAAAGCACCGAATACACGCCCCTGTATTATATCATAGTCCTCTCAATGCATATCTATATGGCCCTAGTATTCGAATTTTACCTCTCAAGGGGCTGACGTTCCAGTTCTTGTCCTCAAAGGACGCCAAGCTAGATGGATGGCTATTTTACGCCGATCCGAAGTGCAGAGCCAAAGACACAGCACCCGTAAGCACTAGCCCCCTAGGCGGTCTCCAGCTCCGTACAAGTCCAGCACGACCTGGGCGGTAGTGTTCCCACCCTGCGGCGTCGATCCCACAATTTGCCGACTATTGACGACGACGAGAAGAGATGATAGGTCCTGTGGGCTCGACTAAAAGCACGCCGGGCAGCGCGAGCCTGGCATTTGGCGCCAGGTCGAGACGCCTCAGCTGGGATTCCTGCATATTGTTGCCTTGACGGGCCTTCGATTGCAGTTCTGGCCGCTTTACAATTCTTCTTGTCGCCGCTATAAGAGCCAAAAAGCCCGGCAGCCACAAAGATGGGCAAGAAATGCGGGTTACGGGACTGTTGTGAGTTCACATGCTCACCATGGCGCCTTTTCTACTGTGGCCGCTCGGTGCCGCACTCCTCCTTTATGTCTTAAGACTAATCTTCATCCCAAAGCCTCTCCCAGGAGTTCCGTACATTCAGCTCTCCTATCTCATGCCATGGGGCGACCTCTTGAGCTTGGGAATATCCTTCTTCATCCGCGGTGAGGTTTTCGCATGGTTCAACGCCCAGTCCCATCGTCACCGCAGCTCCATCTTCCAGGCCTTCATACCCTCCTTCAGCACGTCCTTCCCCGTGCTCGTGGTTACGGACCCGGTGGAAGTGAGAGATATCGTGACGCGAAGGCTCAGCAGTATCGACCGGTCGAGGCTGATGGGCCTGTGGTTTGGGCTCCTGGCCCCCGGCGCGAGTATCGGGATGTCAGCCGGGGCCAGCTTCAGGGCTCTGAGATGGGCTTGGAACTCAATGCTGAGCCCCGTGTTTCTTGGGAGCGTGGGTGGACCGAGGATACGAGACGCAGCGTTGGATCTGGTCGAGCTCTGGACCTTGAAGGGTGGCGCAGAGCAAGGCTCGCCCTTTGAAGCATGCGCGGATCTGAGGTTGGCGACGCTCGAGGCGGTGGTGGGTCTGCTGCTCGGAAAGGAGCTCGGCATGCTTGGTGTCGAGAGTGCTGACCTCGAGGGTGCAGAGCACCGGAAGAAATGTTGGCCCTGGGAAAGGGGTGGACAAGAGGCCCAGCCGAGGCGCTTCTACCGAGACTTCAGTCTCTGTCTTGTGTGCCTGGACTGGGTCACGCAGGGCATCTCGCCGACGGTGTACTTGTGGATTTTCAGGCATCTGTTCTGGCCGTTCCAAAGGGCACAGAGACATGTCGAGGCTTGTTTACAGCGCGTCATCAACGAAGCACGCCGGGAGTCAGCAGACAGGGAGAAGGCTGCTTCGTACCCGGGCAGCGCATTGGAGCTGGTCCTCGAGAGAGCTGCCTCTAGACCCGAAGCCCAGGGTGCCGTGTCGGACGCTGCGCTGAGAAGCGAGCTGATCGAGCTGCTCATCACCGGGCACGAGACGACGGCCTCATCGATTGGGTGGGCATTGAAGTATCTCGCTGACGACCAAGGCATCCAGGGTAGGCTCCACGAAGAGCTGACTCGATCCCTGACGGGTTCGGGTGCTGCTCCGACCTGCGAGCAGATTATGACGACCCGTCTCCCTTATCTCGACGCCTTCATTGCAGAGACACTGCGATACTCGTGTACCGGGCCCATTTCGTTCCGCGAAGCCGTACAGGATTGCACCATCCTCGGCCACCGCATCCCGAGCGGGACGCCCATCGTTCTCATGACGCAGGATGTCACTCATCAAGAAGCGGCGCGCCTGGAAAACATGCCAAGGCCAGCAAGCCTCCACGGCCAGGAAAGCCTGGGCATCGCTGAGCCTCCGCTGAACGAGTTCCACCCCGGACGCTGGCTCAGCGCCGAAGGGGACTTTGACCCAAATGCCGCGTCATCGCTGAGCTTTTCAGGGGGTGCAAGGGGCTGCTTCGGCCAGAGGATAGCGATGCTGGAGATGAGAGTGTTCCTCGCCGTTCTGGTGTGGAACTTCCGCTTTGCGAAGCTGGAAGCAGGGCTGAGCCGCCATGGGTCGCTGGATGGCCTCACGAGGAAGCCGAGCTGTTGTTTCGTCCTGCCTCTTCCACGGCGTGGCCGGCTGGCGGAGGGAGCAGAGATGGGCAGGGCGCGTTTGCCGCCTCTCTGCGAGGACTGTGCAAGGTGAAGCTTCGGGAAAAGATTGAGAGAAAATCCCACTCGGATAAGTGAGCAGTCACTTCATTGGACGGGTGCCTGAGAGAATCCCCAGCTCAGAAGTGCTCTTGGCTCCAGTCCTACTGCAACATTATTGAAACCTCAGGACCACAGGCCGCGAATCCTGCCGGACCATGCCGAATTCGATAGGTCGTTGTCCTCTCGATCCGTTGTATCGCCTGGCACTTCTGGGACAATATATCATCTCATGCCATACATCTACTGGCAAAACTTGTCAGAACAATACTCTTGAGAAACCAGAAAACTCCAAGAAGCCATGGCTCGCCTATCTGTAGATGACTCGGCCGAAGCTTAGACAGAAATGCGGCGGTAGTCATGGCTGTGCCGAATGTTTTGGCGGGCCCATCGCTCGCATCCGGGTACTTTGCCGACGGCTAGGGCAATTTGACACCTGTCAGGGCTCTTCCGTTCGTCCCATCACCACCTTGCACATGAATGGTGCCAACGCCGAGCATGCTGGATGCCCAGGCCGCGGGTGCATAATCAGGAGTTCAATGGGGCCACGGCGGGAATTGCAGAGAGGCAATCAGTGGAGCCCGTCGAGGCTTGAAAAAAAAAAAATGGATACCGCTGCGCATTTGATGGCATGAGTTGGTCCGCCATGCAAGCCGACGGATGCAGAACTAATAAAGTGCATAAACTTAAGCTTGACCCTGACCCATCCTCACCGCGCAGGATCGGCGACAGGATTTCCTCTGAACTCCTACAGCGGAATGTGAGCGAACTTGCTGATTCGGAACCTTGGCGAGGTCCCGGCGGAGACTGTCCGAAAGACAGGAACGGCACGGGGAAGTCGAGCCCATGGCCAGCTTCGAAGTGGAACTCCCACGGCTGGGAGAGGAGAAGCACTCCTGACATGACGGCCACGTCGACGCGACTCGGTGGTGAGCTGTGTGGTGGGTTTTGTGCGCGGGAACAACCCTGGACTACAGATGACCGTCATGCCGGGAGCACGCTCGGCCTTGGCTCCTAGCCGCGATCTTCGCCCCGGCGCCGAAGGGGAAGATGTCTTTGTGAACCCGACTTCACTGGTCATAGCTTGGATCAATGCTTAATTCATTTAAGGGACCACACGTGGGGAGCACAGAGGTTTGATGTTACGAGGCAGAAATGTCGCAACTACCCGAGTCGGCAAGTGGGCGGGCGATGAGCAGCGGAGGGAGGAGAAGAAAGTGACATTTTTTCCTCTTTTGCGCTCAAAGGGGCTGTTAGGTTGATGCTAAGCTTTTTGGACCCGGTTTGTCAGGAACCTCGTATCTTGTGGGGAGAGTTCGTTCCAGATCCTTGGCATTTCTATTTCCGCCCTCAACGGTTGCGAGTCAAGAGCCATCCGTCCATCCCAGCTCGTAGCTCGTCCTCTGGTGATGGACGGTTGCCCCTTGGGGACTTGGCAATTTCGGCCATACCTTTGGGGCATAGGGCTGGCAGATTCTGTTGTGGGAAGATATGTATACCTAGGTATGTTTGTATATAATAACGTACTAGACCCTGAATGCCCTCGCCGTGTGGGGTGACAGCTCTGCACGTCCTTCGTTTCCTTCCCGTCGCTCGCTAGACCTGCTTGTCACCACCCATCCGCCATGTTGTTCACCAAGTGGCTGTCCAAGTCCATCCTGGCACAGGCTGTGACTTCTCTCATGGAGACGAGCCGGGCCATTCCCTTTAACGACTTTTACCATCAACTCCCTCGCACACGGCATACTCATCCTCGGGATTTACACGTCAGAGATGAGATAGTCGCCGCGACCTGTACGAGCCCCGAACAGCGACGAGAATGGCGCTCGTTGAGCACGGCGGAGCAAGAAGAGTACATCTCAGCCGTCAAATGCCTGGCCACAAAACCCTCGACGCTGAACCTGACAACATCACTCTACGATGACTTCCCCTACATACACAACGAGCTGAACAGCAACAGTCAGTGAAAACCATTCCCTCAAGGCCCAACCACTATCCCTCGGAGCGCTCTCACTAACAAACCCCCAACTCACAGTCCACTTCGTAGCCTCTTTCCTCCCATGGCACAGGTGGTTCGTCCACATCTACGAGCAGGCCCTCCAGTCCGAGTGCGGCCTGTCCTTCCCCATGCCCTACTGGGACTGGAGCCTCGACGCAGGCCACCTCCCCGACTCCCCGCTCCTCTCCGGGTCCAACACCACAGGCTTTGGCGGCACGGGGCCCGGCGGCTTCGCCTCGCCCTCCCGGCCCAACCCGCTGACCTCATGCGTCCCGGACGGCGCCTTCGCCAACCTGACCGTGGCGTACTACTCGGGCGCGGCCCGCCCCCACTGCCTGAACAGGGGCTTCGCCGACGGCTTCGGCGACCAGGACCACCCGGAGCGCGGGGCCAACATGTCGGCGTACTACTACACGCCGTCCTTCCTGACGAACATGACCGAGTCCAACACGGCGTTCGCGCCCTTCTGGCGCGCCCTCGAGGATGGGCCCCACGGTGTCATCCACAACGCCATCGGCGGCGACATGATCCCGGGGACGTCGCCCAACGACCCGCTCTTCTTCATGCACCACGCCCAGGTCGACAGGCTCTGGTGGCTCTGGCAGCAGGCGGACCCGGAGGCGCGTGCTGTCGACTTCGGGGGCAACAGGGAGCCCGTCGCGGATCCGGCGGAGGCGGACAAGGCGGAGCAGGCCACCCTGGCTGACTCGTTGGTATTCCTCGGCCTCGGGGACGATGTCACTGTCGAGGCCGTCATGACGACCGAGAATAGCCTCTTGTGTTATGCGTACGAGTAAGGAGCATGTGAATGCATTTATGTTCATAGCGATGTGTATTTTCTTCTTCTTTCTCTCGATAGATATCGCACCACGGCTTTGCAACGCCCGCTGGTCCTTATTAGATACCCAAATGTTTTGAAAACCAACCAAAGCTGAGAAAACAAAGCCCTCAGAACGCCGTTTGCTTGTCGCAAGTCTTTCAGATGATGCTCTCCCGTCTCTGTTGAATTTCTGATAGTATGTGATGGTGCTGCGGAAAAGTGTTCCCACGGGAGGGCAAAGGGCGCTAGTGTAATTCAAATAGTTATCCACCTGTTCATCACTACCCAAGACTATTCTGCGGGCGGCTCCGCCACAAAGCCCTACTCGGCCACTCTTTACCAGACCGCCGCCGTGGCAGACAAGAAGAGCGCCGACGCCAAAAGCCATGGCACAGCCAGGCCCGGCGCCGCGTCGTAGAAGTGGAATGACCCGGGGTAGTTACACGTGATGTTGCCCTGGTCGTTGAGGAAGCTCCGGACGCCATAGCTGGTGTTGAAGCCCGTCATCCACGGGCGCGGGCACGCGAAGCCGAGCTTGGCCGGGCAGCTCTGCACCAGCTCGTAGCACAGCTCCTCACACGGAAGCACCTCCTTATACGGGCCCGGCTTGATCGTCTCGTCGATGATGGGGTTGCGGCTGCGCTGGAAGCTGAGTTGGCTCTGCTGGGAGCCTTCGAAGGGGGCGAGAAGCTCCGGCGCCGGGCGCGAGCCGTCCGGGAGCGTCTCGTTGATCGCCCGCGGCTGCAGCCAAGGGTCCGTCGCCGAGAAGTCCTCGCACCGCGGGATCGTCACCGAGCACAGCCAGTTCTTGTACGCCGACGCGCACGCCGTGCAGTTGCGCACCAGCGAGTACTTCTGCTGGTCCGGCGCCTCGCACGGGATCTGCTGCAGCGACTTGTTGAAGCCGTCCCAGAGCGCTTGCGCGGACTGGTCGTAGAATTCGCCCAGTAGGGTGGTATTGGGGAAGGTGACATTGTTGCTGGGCACGGCGTAGGCGACCTGGTCGCAAAAGGTAAGGTTGAAGACGAGTGCGCAGTTACCGCCGGCTGTGGAAGTCGTCAGCATGTGGTGGACCCGCAAGATATGATTGAAATTTCAGAGCTAGACCTACTCGACTTGGTTTCGAAGGTGGTGGCTCGCAAGACGTGGCCACCACCTCCTGGAACGTTGACGTCCGTCGTGGCGTTTGCGTTCCTTGCCAGAATTCCCTGGTACCTCGAGCTGGCATTCAGGCCACTAAAGTAGAATTGCTGCTTGGGGTGTCCGCCTGCGCCTCGCCTCGTTATGCCCGTGGTTATCTGAGTCGTTTCCCTGCCGTTTCTAACAGCAGCAATCTGGGCATAGTTGTCCAAGCCACAGTACGAATACCTCATGCCGTTGATAGAAGGGACGTCATCATTCTGTGCGAACATGACATATGGCCTCGAGTCCATGAGCTGCTGCTCTGTGTCCTTGTCCCGAGTGGTGGTCAGGTTTTGTGTCATGAGGAGTACTGACGTCGTATCGCTGTCCACCCAGAAGAGTTCGTCACTCATGGACTCATTGTAGCTGTGGTACCACATGTCGATTGACGCAGCGATTTGGAAGTTATATATCCCCGAGAAGTCATCCGACACATTGCTCGCAGAGACGCCCATGTAGAGATCATCGGAGGCGGTGAAGTTGAACATGACCGCACCCTCTTTGAACGGCACGACTTCCTGTTTGCTCGCATCAGCCGACGGCCCCGGAGAGGTGTTGTCTGTCGAATTGGACACATATAGCGTCAGCTGTGGGGGCTCCGATGATGTCGTCGAATTCCCCGTGGGCTGCAAACATGTGTTTGCCGAAATATACACCATCGTGTTGGTAGCTCGCTTGGATAGCTGGTCTGGTTCGTCCAAGTCTGCGAAGACATCGACTTCTCCCACTTCGGACGTCCCGGGCTGCCCCCGCAGCTCTAACGAGGCTGCATCCTGCGTGCTCGACAGCTGCGAGCTTGGGAAAAAATAGACCAGCGTCTCGCCGGCATTGAGGTTCATCTGATTGGGAACGTTGTTCGACAAAGACAGTGTATCTCTTTTCGTCACCTCCCCAAGTATGCTCCGGTCGAAGGCATCGAACTCTGGCTCGTACAAGAGATCCCTCGTTTCTAACTCTGCATCTGACCCATCTAAGCCGGCCGAGCCGTCCAGTATTATCGGCGAGCCATGGCTGATTTCCTCGGCGAAGGCGAATTGTGGTGGGAAAAGGGTGAAGTATATGATGATCAGGACAACCGTGGCGATGGCTGACGCGGCGAATCGTGACTGCAGCGGAGAGAGCTGCATGGTGAGGACATGCCCTCACGGGGCTGTCGGTTCCTCAGATCGTATGCGTCCGTCCTGCAGATGCCAGTGTCCGAGCAGCGGGTTCGTATGGGAGGGACGAGGCTATTTGCATGTGACGGGGTGTCGTGGCCTTCGACTTTGGGCTCGATTGGAGTGTGGTGGCGTGGATGGCTGTAGGTTTTTCTGCCGTCGAAGGGATACTCGGAGTCCAAGTTTCTCGACCTCTTCGTTGATGAACAAAGTAGACAAAGACAGTGAGCTGGGTGCAGGAAAACAGGGGCCGAAGGCATTGGTTTCGTGGTTGTCAGGTTTCACTGCTTGGGATCTCCGACACCCAGAGGTGAGCTGAGCCGCTGGATCGGACCGCGACCCTGGGCAGGTCCCCAGTACGGATTCCACAATAGTGCCCCTACTCGATTTGGAGGTCTTGGGTACCTCATCCACGGTACGCCCACAAAGGTGGATCTTCCCGCTTAGGATCTACGACTTAGAGCAACCTCGGATTCCAATCATGGAAGACAATGTTACTATGTGCAGTTACTGGACACACCCTGAAGCTGACGGAGTCCTAATTCAGACATGCACTGCCGGTCTGCTGCCAAATGTACAGTATCTGTCACTTTGACCAACAATAGCATCCTCGGCTGGCTAGCTGCAGCAACAATCTAACCCGGATGTAACGGCTGCTGCGAAGAAAGACAATTGACCGCATATTCATGAGTTATGTGTACCGTCCGTCCTAGTACGCGTGAGAGAGTCAAACATAACCCATCATTTGTTCTAAACGCCTCGTTCAAAGAGACGAAATGCCCACCCTTGGCCTCCTCATCCCACCGGCTAACAGTACAACTCCGCCATCCCATCTATTCATATTCCGATGCGCCAATCGCCTGCCCCGGCTTGGCCGGCGATATTGAAGGGCACAAGGGTATTATCCTCGCACTGTCACTGCCGAGCAAATGTTCACCCGTAGCTTCAAGGGCCATGCGCGCCCTCGATTGGTCGACAGATCCTGTAGTGCAAGTCGCTTACTCGGTCTTGTCGGCCTGAGCACGCAGGCCAGGGGCGGTAGAGCCGCCGAAGTACCGGCCAAGCGTGGGAGCCAGGAAGGAGCGGAAGATGATCTCGGCACCCCTATCGCACTATTAGACGAGATCTCGGGGGCGTTATCCGGGGTTAGGGAGCACTGAACATACCTGAAGGTGGGAAGAGCCAGCCACAGCAGGAAAACGAACTTGAAGGTGTAGTAGAAGGGGAACCAGTAGACGACGCTAAGCAGGCTCTCCAGGACGCTGTACAAGCATATTAGCAAGGGCGATCCGTTTTGGAGCGCAAAGGCATTGGAACTTACGTGAAGAAGGAGAAGACAACCCAGTACTGTGGAAGATAAGAACGTGATTAGCGCATAGTTGATCCAGGCGGACCAGACGGGAGTCTTTCGACGTGCAACTTACGGTCAACCACTGGGTGTCGTCAGATTGGCTGGAGGTGAAGAGGGCGTTGAGCGAGTAGTATCCGGGAATGGCAAAGCCGGCCAGGTTGGTCAGGAGCTGACCGCCGAGGTTGAAGACGATGAAGAAGAAGTACAGGGTGATGACGCCAATGACGGTGTACGTCTTGGGGACGTTGGTCTGCTTCTCGAGGTTCTGCAGGGCAGGGTACTTAGACAGCTGCGATCTTTCTGTCAGTTACTGCGACGGTGACCATGTATCTGGCGCGAGGACGCGAGGGATTCAGAGGCCAGATGCAGCTCGGAGCCGACGGGCGGGCCGCCCTCGTGACCATTGTCTTTGTACATACCTCCCTGTCGAGCTGGCCAAGGTAGTGCTGGACCTTATCTTGGGAAGAAGCCATTGTTGCTGCTGATTGTAATGGGCCTTAAAGAAGAGCTAAATGAGGTTGTTGTCGGTGTCTGGAGTGTCTTTGAGGATTGAAATCTGTGCAGAGAGAGTACAGCTGGTCAGAATGTTGCGCTGGCACAAAGTTGGAGCGACAAAGACGAAGCTGATTGCGGGGCCAAGGGGCTCAAGCTTCGGAACCCCGGAGAAATGGGCCTAGGACAGGCCTCACTGCTGTTTGCAGCTAGGATGGCTGGTTCACACTGACTTGTAAAGGGCGGTGCAGAGGTTCTTTGGGCCAGAGGAGCGAGCTGCAGTTGGATGAATTCAGATGGTGATGATGCTATGGAAAGGTGAAGGAAGAGCGTATGTGTCCAAGAGAGGGAGCTGCACTTTAGACTATGATAGGAATGCAAGACAGCAAGCAGCAGCAGTAGGTTGGGCGGATTCGATGGTGCAGGTGGTCCAGCCCTGGAGGGAGCTTGATTTTAGTGCCTCCGATGACGACTTAGCTGTGACGACACTGCTGACATGTGTGAGCACTGAGCAGAGAGCAGACAGGTGGCAGGGAGGGCTGTCACAGGTTGACCCGACTCCTCCCCCAACCCCGGCCGGGATTGACTGCCTCAGGCACAAACATGCCCCGAGGCCCCGCAGTGAAACCGACCTTTCCTCTTTCATTCGCTGGTGCTGGCCTTTGTTATCAAGCCATACCCCGGGCGGCCCCAGCGTGCCCAGCCACCTGCAGATCCGACTCTGGTTCATCAAGGTCTCCCAGCCAACAACGGCCAAAATAACAATTCCCACTTCCAGACCAGAGCAGCAACAAGAGAAACACCCCGTCTGCTCGCCCGTTGTATCACCGTGTCTGCCACTCGGTCAATCACTCTGCATATACAACTCACCTTGTCTCCACTCATTCATCATCTCTATCTCCCCTGCTCCGCCAGTTTTGTTTGCTCATAGGCCCCTCTCCAGAGATCAAGTCCCGAAGATCCAGACGTCCAGAGAGCGAGCGACTCGGCATCCAAATACACACATACTAACCCACACAGGCTCCATGGCCTCAACAGCAGGTAAACTTGAGCCCCCTCCCCCTCCTCCATTATTGCAGTCGCAAACCACAGAACCTTCCCCGTCGCCTGTCTCCAGACTCGTCTTTGTTGTATCCGTTGCTGACTGCGTCGACACGCAGAAGCGTATTCGCGCTTCTCAGCTTCCAGGCGGCCGAGCGAAGGATCAACAACATCGGCGCGCAGCGCCACCACCCAGCCAAACAATGTCGACCAAGGCCGCCAAGACCCAGAAGATATCCAATTCGCCGCCCAGTGGCTCGCGCAGCAGCAGCAGCAGCAACAACAACAGCAACAACAGAACAACCAGCTCAGGCAGATCGCCCCTGCGCCGCGGCCTCCCTCTCCCGAGTATGTCCTCGCTGCCAGCTCTCTCCCAGTCCCGCCCGCCCGCGATTACTCGGTAGAGCCTGCGATGCACAATGGCATGGGCTCTCAATTCCGCTTCCAGCCTCAACCCCAGATGGTCCGACAGTCCCTCCCCGTCGACACTTTCATGCCCGCCAACGGTCACCCCGGCCACCCGGGCCTCGCAAGCCAGATGATGGATCGCAACGACAGCCCGGCCCCAGACTCGGGACTCGAGATGGGCGCCGTCCCCAACAGGGCAAGGTCAAACACGAACAACGACCAGGAGATGCGCGAGCTGTTCACAAGGAATAGCCACCGGTCGCTGCAGGATGTGGCCACGGAGCTGCATGGAAACGAGCGCGGCCCAAGTAGCGAGCGAAGCCGACAACTGTTCGCCATGCTCTGGTAAGGCTATCGGATATGCCCTCGTTTGAAGTCGCCAGGCTGACAAGCGACGTGTAGGATCAAGTCATCCTGTCGAAAAGGCAAGACCTCGGTGCCTCGCAGTCGCGTGTATGCTAGTTATGTCAAGCGATGCGCGCATGAGAAGATCGCTGTCCTCAACCCTGCCAGCTTCGGCAAACTTGTTAGAGTATTGTATCCGGGACTCAGGACGCGGCGTCTTGGGGTGCGCGGGGAGTCCAAGTATCACTATGTTGATTTCGAGTTAATCGATGAAGATATCGATCTTGACGAAATGCCGAGCCAGGCACCCGCTTCGGTCACGTCAGGACCAAGTTTTGCCGAGAGCATGAGGATGAAGTGAGTTTTCCACCTCCACAATAGAGATTGCCCCGTCTAATTTGGCCACAGCAACACGACGCGGCCCTCGACAGCTATGGAAGTCGAAAAGCCTTCACTCTCTCCGGTAGAGGACGGTCCTGTTGACAGTCTCAAGACCGAAGCTCCTAGAGGCGGCGGATCCCATGAGCACAAGCATGCTATATATAACCACCCACAGGTCCAGACAACGGCAGAGCTGGGCGGAACCGGAAGCAGAACCTCCAAGCTCCTCTCCCTGCGACTAGAAGATACATCCCAAACACCGACGCGTCTGACCCTGCCAGCGATCGAGCCATACCTTCCTCACGGCACCGATATCGACGCTGCGAAATCCCTCGAAGCGCTCTATTTGTCACATTGCACTTCTCTGATCGAGTGCATACGGTTTTGCAAGGAGAAGAATTTCTTTCATCTCTTCACTGCGTTCCATGGAACTTTGACGGTGCCGGTGCAGAAGCTGCTGGCTAATCCCGCCCTGGAGACATGGATTGAGCAGTGCGATCTTCGCATGTACCAAAACATGATGCAGATAGTTTCTGTCGTGGCCCTTCAGGTCATCCCACCGTACGGCCTGCAGAGTCTGCGAAACATCTCGGAAAAGCTGGTGTCTCACATCCGACGATCCTTCGAGGGCCAGCCCTACCATATCTTCAGGGCCAAGGAGGCGCCCGCCGCTCTTTTTGCTGATCTGCTGGACCGGGCTTTGAGGGTCAACACAACCGCTCATGCCACCGCCAACTTCCTGCACAACCATGCAAACCGTACACAGATGTATCTCGACTTTATCACATTTGTCCGACCTAGAAAGATCGCACAATGCGTGCCCGTAGAAGGCATGGAGGACGTTGTGCAGTTACTTGTCTCGGACATCAGGCAGTTGCTCGACCCAAGGGATGTCCCATGGGAACTCGAGCAATGCACCGTGCAAGGAGACTACCACCGGCAGAATCCGAAGCCTGAGGAGCCCGAGAGCCAGGACTGGACAAGTTCGGCAAACATCCTCGACCGCTGGGTGGACTTCCTGCGGACCCTTTCAAGTCGATTTCCATACGCCTCGGCTGCGGATATCGTGCTCTTTGTCCAGACCATCGGCACGACGATGGTGCGAGACCTGACAATCAGCAGCGCCGACAGCTTTGGGGCGTGGTGGTGCCTGAAGTGCTTCCTGGACGAGATGGTCTGGTTTCTGGCCGAAAAGGGCGGATTCATGAAGCAAAACAGCACGCGGGCGGTCGGACCAACGAAGAGGAAGCAGGATGAGGAGCCCATCGGGGGCGACAAGCGCAAGAGCATGCGGTACAGCACCGGCAGCGCCAGTGATGACCCTATACTGGCGCTGATGGAGAGCGCACAACCAGTCTTGGGCGGCGGCGGCCCAAACGGCGACCAACAGGCTGTCCTCGACATGAGCACGGCCAATTATGACGATAGCGGCATCTCATTGCGGATGTCGGGCGAGGACTCGCCCATGAGCAAGTTCACCTCTCACATGGACAGTCAGAGGTTGCACGATGGGAGCCAGAACACTACGAACGGCCTGAGTTGACACGTGGGTAATATACAGCGTGACTAGTTTGATGTTTTGCCTATAGCTATTTCTCTTCCTTTTCTTTGATCTTTCGTATAGAGAGCCTTTTGGTGGGCGGGGCTTCTCCCTCGGAAGGGATATCCACAGGGGGTCCTTTTCAGGCGTTTCAGGAACCGGGGGCTTTGTCATGCTTGACGACGTGTACGACTACACGATGATATATCCACAAGGGGAGGCGAGGAGGGGCTTCTCCAAGGTCTGGTGGGTCGGCTGGTCAGCGGGTTGCAGGTCCCGTGTATGAGTTTGGCATATCGGTCTCTGGAAAATGGGCTCATGGATGACTCCATATTTGGGCATGTTGGGTACGTGCGGTTGCTTTGTGCCTTTGTGGCGAGCGTGGTAAAGTTAATGATGGTTTTACTCGAGTTAATGTATTGGGGGCCGTTGGCCTGCGTTGACTGCAACAAAGATGAACCTCATTTTACGTATTGTGCAAGCACTTGCGGAAATATTGTTGCACGTCATGTCTTCCTCCAACAAGCGGCCAGTAGTTTTGAACTTGAATGTGTTTTGTCACCGAGTAAATGGAGCGAGCCGGTATGGCCGAGGCTCGCAGGCAGGTTGAAGCTCGGAGAAGACATTCCGTGCCATTGCTCGCAATTGAGCCATTATTTGCAGTTCGATATGATGAATGGCGAGCAAAGTAAACAGTCCAAGAGCCTCAAGATCTAACTTCATTCCGGGCACTTATCTGGTAGACTATCTGGTAGTGTTCAGCGTCGGCGACATGAGGCGCAAGCATGTGATTCTGGGGTCGGCCGTTAGTTCGTAAGCCCTGTCTTAAAACACGACGGGCCTGCGCCAAGCCGAGTCACGATGGCGGGGCCAACGGAGATCTTCTAGTCCCCATTCCAGGCCCCAAGGATCCAGTCCAGTCTGTTTCTTCTAGTGACAAAGGCAAACCTGTAGCCTTATTACCCCATCGAGGTCCTCACACGACCTGCTAATTAAGCTGATGTTGTAACATTCATCGCGAATTCCGTCGCCAAGCTAGGCAGTCAGAGTGTCTCAGGCCGTCCCCAGAGGAACAGAGTTTCCTTCCTGACGATCACAACCGGACATCTCAGGCACCGCAGCCACAACAGGCGGGTCAAGATTCAGCCCGAGTCAAACTGACCGCCGAGGGCCCGTCCCGTCATCAAGCTCGCATTTCTCAACTGCTCTGCCGTACATGCGTCTGTCTGCATCTACATCCTTTCACACCGATTGAGATCTACCGATGATCTAAGGCCGTTTCTCACAGACTTATTATTTATTTAATTTTGTATACCAGGACGGACAGACCCAAATCTTCATCAACATGGTTAAGGAGATAGAAGGGAAGTTCAACGTCGGGGACACAAGCCTCTACACGAAGACATGGCTCGTGAGTAACAAATTCCTCCCATCTGTCATCCCATCAACATGTCGACCCTTCCTCCCGCCCGTCCGTCCCGCTGCCCGAACTGCTGGTCACCCTCCCTCCCGGTCGCCTCACCCGCTGCCATGTCTCACAATGCCTCACACCCTCACACATGCACACACACACATGCACGTACCCGAGTGGCCTTTCATGCTAACATGACCCCCACCCACCCCTCCAGCCCGACGACCCCATCACAAACACCAAGGCCAAGCTCGTCTTCGTGCACGGCTTCAGCGACCACGTGGGCCGGTACTACGGCTTCTTCCCGCACCTCGCGCGGTCGGGCATAGCCGTGTACGCCTTTGACCAGCGCGGGTGGGGCCAGAGCGTCGCCCGCCCGGCGGACCGCGGCCACTCGGGCCCGACGGCCCAGGTGCTGTCGGACATCGCGGCCTTTGTCACGCAGTCCGCCCTCCCCGCCGAGCCCGCGGGGGCCCCGCTCTTCGTCATGGGCCACTCCATGGGCGGCGGCGAGGTCCTCGCCCTGGCGAGCACGCCCGAGTACGAGGAGGGCATCGTGAGCCGCGTGAGGGGCTGGGTCCTCGAGGCGCCCTTCATCGACTTCCCGCCCGCGGCGAGGCCGGGCGCCCTCAAGGTGTTCGCGGGCAGGCTCGCGGGGCGGGTCCTCCCGCGCATGAAGCTGGCGAACCCGATCCCGCCCGAGGACCTGACGCGCGACCCGGCCGTGGTGCAGTCGCTGCGGGACGACGACTTGTGCCACGACACGGGGACGCTCGAGGGCTTGTCGGGCTTGCTGGACCGCACCGCCGAGCTGGCGGCCGGGAGGTACCGGCTCAGCCCCAGGGTGCGGAGCCTGTGGCTCGGCCACGGGGACATGGACAAGGCGACGTGCTTTGACGCTTCGAGGGCGTGGTTTGACCGCCAGGAGCAGATCCCCGACCGAGAGTTCAAGGTGTATAAGGGGGGGTTCCACCAGCTGCATGCTGATACTGACCGGGACGAGTTCTACGCCGACGTCGAGAGGTGGATCCTGGCCAGGTGTGGCGATGAGCCCGCCGAGACGGCGGGCAAGGATGCGGCTCAGGAGGGGGCTGCTGCTGCTCCTGAGGAAACTGAGGCCTCGCAGTCTCAGGGTGGGGGTGACAAGGTCGAGTCCAAGCTTTGATGCTTGGACGAGCGACGCCCGGGCGCGCAAATATGATGAGACGATGTCTTGGGCCATGGGGCCTGCGGCTAACGTGGTATATGTAAGCACAGCCTGGGTTCTGGTTTTGACCCATGTTGTGGCAAGCCGGAACAGCGTGGTGAGTGGTGACCGATGCTTTGCTTCAGCCCCGTTGCGTATGCGATAGGTAGTCGTTGTGTTGCACGATATCCAGTGGTTCCGGGTTCAAGCCCAACGACTGAGAGATATTTGGTTCAAGGAGCCTACATGTCTGAGCCTCTTCGTCTTATACCGGCTTGAATTTTAATCATGTATGACTACTACATTTGAGACCATTCGAAACTATTGGCGCTGTATCTTGGTGTATGTCCCGGCTTTGTTAGGCTGTTCTCGATTTATATACAACCCTGAGAAGCATATTCGGAAAGCATGAGAGGAATTGCTGGCTCTTACTTAGTATATTGAGGCGCATTGTCATCTATATGTTCTTTTTTCGAGGCTCTGTTTGGCTTCATTGGGCAGCAATGGTATGGACACGGTTCAATTTTGGTCACTCAGGGTACCTCTTCGGGTGACCTCGGTATCAGGGGACCTGAATGGACTTTCGCAATCGCATGAAGTCTACGATGACTCGGAGCCCCGGGGGCGAAGAACACGTGGTATCTCTAGTTTGACTGTGTCTGCGTCACGAAGGAAACAGAAGTTCTCCTGGTGGTGCAAAACACTATCACGGCACCGTGTCTGTCTGTGCAGCACAGGCGAGGTGGCTGGAACAAGCCCTTCGAGCCCTCCTTTTCTTAGGTCGGCGCTCTCATCTCGTAGGCCACACCATTGCTTCGGATAACAAGACCATTGTTGGCCAGGAACACTAAAGGCTACATTTTGAATCTAGATAGCCCCGCCATGGGGTCCTGTAGAAAGACACAGAGCTGCCTGAATGGCGTCGTATGTCTCCATCGTCAACGGCAGTGTGGAGGCCAAGAATCTCGAGCAGGGCGATGATAGCTGTCCGGTCATAAGCCATTGGTCGTTAGCTGGTAGTCTAGTAGTTCTCGGCCAGACGTGGCCCAAGACAAGCACGACGGGCAGGTGGTGCCGGGCGTGTGCCAGGCTTGACGATGACGGTGGTTCATGTCGGCCATGCACCAGGTCCACAGCATACATAAATCCAGGCCGAGATGCCCAACCCTGCTCATCAAGGCCAAGCACTGCATGGGCTAGATATCTGCTACGGTCACAGAATGTGCTGTGACCGTAGTGCATCGCATCATAGCACCGGCTGGTCGGCAGTGTCGATGGGGTTGAAACGCTTGGGATCCCGGGTTGCGCCGAAACATGGGGAACTTGTTATAATGGCATGTGCCCCAACATGCGCTTTCTCTCTGTTTTTCCTGCTCCTTCTTCCTTTCTACCATTGCCAAGTTCAAAATCATTTATGATCGACAAACATAAATGTCGTCTGTACATATTCTGCAATAACTCTCATCGGACATGAGTCGGTCCAAGGAGCTCACCGCCGGTTCCTACCCGGGGCATGTCGTACCTATTTTGTACGGGGACAGCAAACACACACGTCTGACTTGTCACCACTGCCAATCACGACCCCAACACCGACCAACTGTCAGCCCAATGGACAGGTTCGACAACGGCCCGTGGCTGGCGTGACCTGCGGCCACGGGGTTCCGAACCACCCGAGGCGGGCGAGATTGAGCCTTACGAGGACGATGTTCCCTGTACGATGTCATGCAGATCAGAGTCAGCGGAGCGGGGAGCTCAACCTGACCTGCTCGAGATGGATCCAGCCTCGAAAAGACCGCATTCTGCCTCCTCCACTGCTGGTGTGCCGCTGTCAGCTCGAAGATTAGGCTGTCTGCATCTCGCTCTCGCTCTTTAGCGTGGCCGCCAAGTTACGAAGCTCCCCTCCACTCCCGCGATAGCTCTGGGATTGCGCGATGGAATCCCCAGATCGCAGGGAAAAGGAAAAGGGCCTCATTTAAACAGCTCAAAGGTGGGTACAGGTAGGGAAGCTTCTCTTTCAAGGTTTGCGTATAAGTCACAGCTGTGTTACGGTGACTCTATTAGTGTTCGTGACAACCTTTTACTCTGCTTGCTTCTGCCGAAGTTTAATCTCAACAACACCAGGTCAGCCTATCGCGCTAGACGAACGACCTCCCGCCTCGCTAAGCTTACGACGTCAACTGGGCGAGCCACCTCGACTCGTCTCTCTCTTTGTGCACGCGACACGCAAACACAAACTTCGATCACTGACCAGTGGAAATCGTCCCAAGTTCCCCCTCATTTCGACTGGCAAACAGCCAGCCTGAATCGATCCAAGATGGAACCCGACCTCTCGGCCACCATCACTCACCACCCGCACCCTTTCTACCTCCACCACCACTCCTCCAATGTCTCGAGGTCCAACAACCACACACCAATGTCTGGCGCGCGGTCCACTCATGGCAACGGCAATGACAGCGACAATGTCGCCGCAAGCACGGCCCTCGAGGCCGAGCAGATAAAGGGCGAAGAGGAAGGCGCCCACGCGCGGCATCCCACACAGCAGGAGGACGTCGAGAGCCAGAAGACAGTCGGGCGCCTCCCGCGGTACTCTGTCGAGAGCGACCCTTTCGGACTTTCAGCAGGCTACAAGACAGCCGACGAGCTGGAGAAGATCAAGGCCAACATCTCTAGGAAGCGTGACGGGCCTCCCTCCTCCAACGCCGCCGGCAGCAGCACCTCGTCGCCCGCCCCCAGCGTGAAGCACGGCAAGTCCAGCCTGCTCCCCAACTTCGGCCGCAAGGCCGTCCAGTACCGCCGCCTGCAGGGCTTCTACAACCGCCAGAACGAGACCATCGAGCGCATGCTCAAGCCGGTCGACGAGCACGTAGCCGACGCAAAGCAGGAGCAGGGCGAGGACCAGCTCAAGTTCAAGATCGCCGTCTGGGGCTCCTTCGTCGCCAACGTCATCCTGGCCGCCCTGCAGGTCTACGGCGCCATATCGTCCAGCTCGCTCTCGCTCTTCACCACCATGGCCGACGCCATCTTCGACCCGCTCAGCAACGTCACCCTGATCTTCGCCAACCGCGCCGTCCGCCGCGTCGACCCGGCGCGCTTCCCCTCGGGCAAGGCGCGCCTCGAGACCGTCGGCAACATCACCTTCTGCTTCCTCATGACCGCCGTGTCGCTGATCCTCATCGCCTTCTCGGCGCGCGAGCTGGCCGACCGCGAGGGCGAGGGTGGTGTTAACCGCTTCCACCTGCCCTCGGTCATCGCCGTCAGCGTCGCCTTCGCCACCAAGCTGGCCCTTTTCCTCTACACGTGGGCCCTGAAAGACCGATACTCGCAGATCCTGATCCTGTGGCAGGACCACCGCAACGACCTGCTCATCAACGGCTTCGGCATCCTGACCTCGGTCGGCGGCTCGAAGCTAATCTGGTGGATCGACCCGGCGGGCGCCATCGTCATCTCGGTCATCATCAGCTTCGCCTGGCTGCGCACCGCCTTCACCGAGTTCCTGCTGCTCGTCGGCGTCGTCGCCTCGGTCGAGACCCAGCAGCTCATCACCTACGTCTGCTGTACCCACAGCCCCGCCATCCGCCAGATCGACACCGTCCGCGTCTACCACTCGGGCCCGCGCCTTATCGCCGAGGTTGATGTGGTCATGGACCCAGACGAGTCCCTGCAGGCGACGCATGATGTTGCCGAGGACCTGCAGTTTAAGCTTGAGAGCCTGCCTGATGTTGAGAGGGCGTATGTGCATGTTGACTACGAGACGGACCATAAGCCCGAGCACTTCTACAAGAAAGATCTTTGATTTGAATGATGGGAGCGTAATGAGGCGTTCTGGCTTGGTCCATGCCTTTTCTTGGCTGGGAGGTACAAATTATTTGAGGTTTGATGATAGACAGGTCCCCCTTCCTATTGCATGAGCATAAAGAGACGATTTTTCCGTCGCAGTACACATGCCCGTAGAGGTTGCAAGTTCAACTTCAAGATTGACGCCTTTGTGCCGGGTGGCTTAGTAGAGCCCGCATTGCGTAATACATTTTTAAATAATAGTCCGTACATATGCCCGTACACTCTGGCATCTTTAAGAATGGCTGGGAGTAAACCAAGCTTGGAAGGGGCACTCTCAGCTACAGTCAAGTTTAATACTATGTACCATGAGAAACCCCTACCTAGATACTGTCCTCTGTGTCACCACGGCGACGTGCACTAGGCAGAAAGCCCTCCACGTTTCATGCCCGATCCACCGTAGACTCCAAGAAAGCCGTGGAAGACTGCTATTGACAACATCTCAACGCCTCCACTTTATCTACTTAATAGTAGCCATAGTTTTTATGTACTTCGCCGTTAATTTGAACCCTAGCCTGAGAAAATACGCCATGCGAACCAACAACGGCCCCATGCCTTGCAGAGACGTGTTGAGACTTTCGAAATGCAAACCCCTATAGAGTGCATGGCCGAGTCGTCGAACCGGTTCCACTCTTCGTGAGTGACTTTGCCGCAGACAAGCGAGGATGATAAGGATTGCTCAAGTCCAAACCCGGGAGGGCCTCGCCCGACTCCGTCACTGGCACGGGCTCCAACCCCCGAGACCAGTTCCCAGACCCTGTCTCCTCGTATGCCAAGCGTTGCATCTGAAGCGTCTGGTTCGTAGCCCACTCGGGGAAGGTGTAATGGTGGCGCCCTGTGCGCCTGTGAATGCACTCTAGTATTGGCTCCAAGGAGTAAGAGACCAATATGGCAGTAGCTCCGAAGGTAAGGGTGAAGAGGAGGCCGAGCATGCTGAAAGACACATAGGCGGTGCTGAGGACTTTCTAGAGCGCAGAGATGGTCAGTAAGGTATTCAACACAGTGTCGATGCTGTCACGCACTTGGTCTTTGCAGTATCCCGCCTCCCTGGTGGACGAGTTGGCTGGCCTGACGAGGTATTCCAAGACCGAGTCGTCATCCGGACCCCGTGCAAGATTCACAAACGACTGCTGCAGGCTCGCCAGGGTTGTGTTGAACCAGTGCTCTACTTCTGTCTGCCACTGATTAGTCGGCAACGGTCCCTGCAGGCCATTCTTAACGCCGGCCCTCGCGAGCAGTGCCTGGGCGCCGAGGGTGTCGATTACGTCTTGTACGGCGGCCGAGTCGTGGAATATCGAATTGAAGGCCCAGGTAAGGCGCGCGCCGGAGTTGGAGCCCGGGGGGAAGAGACCAAGGGCTGCTGCTTCCAGGCCGACAGTTTTTGGCCTCGTCAGGTTTGTGCATCGTCTGGATTGTCCAGGCAGGCCCGGGTTGCAAAGCTGTTCTTGACTCAGACAGCCCAAGGGTGATGCAGGTTCTGATGCATAGTAGAGAGTCGCATTGTCGCCGGTCGTCTGGAGGGACGGAAAGTCAAAACTCCCCAGCGGAGTTGAGGCATTGAACCATGGATCTTCGGTTGCCTGGGTGAACCGCAACCTGTTCGACGAGAGGAAGAATATTTGAATATCTCCGTCCCAGCGTTGCAGCTCCGGAATCGGGTAGAAGGTGGAACTTGGCGGAGAGAATGTGTTGGTCTCATCCGAAGTCGCAAAATCCCAACTATTCGTGGTGCAAATCAACGATTAGAACAGCTCAAGTGAGATATAGCTTGCTAAAGCTCGAGACTGACATTATTGAATACTCGTCAGAAATAGATTTATCCGCACTGTCGGGATCGACGGTATTGGGATATTCGATTGTGTAATTGGTGAGCGTTGTGAGAGTTTCAGACGCAGGTGCAATCTGTGATCCATAGAAATATTGACGCCAGGACTTGTTAGAGTCATTACGGATGCTCTTATGGCCTTCCACCACCAGAGGAGCACACCTAAGGTACAGAATAGTTAGCTACCTAGCGAAAATAGGATTGAGTGTGAGATTTATTGATTCATTGATTTTTTGACCCATGAGATTTTAGCTGAGGGCAGAATACGAGGAACGACCGTGAAGGAGTCATTATGTTGTATATGGATGACCGACAGCGCTACAGGCATTCAATGGGGAGTTCCGACTCACTGCATAACACGTCTGTACTGAAACCTCTGGTCAGGAGGAGAGTTGAAGCCGAAGTCATGATGAGAATCCATCAGCCCAGAATCGAACATGATATTGCCGGTAGTGCTTTTGCAAATCGAGTCCGCAAAGGGGCACGATGCGTTTTGATCGACCACAGCGGCGAGTGTTCTCCGCACCAAGGTATTGCATTCCAACAGCCCGAGCGATTCAGATCCATAGCACTCCCGAGCATATGGCTGCTTGATGAACCATGCGCGACTTGTATGGGTCGTATTTTGTGAGAACATATTCTGTGTTCATTTTCTGGCTGGTAGCGCTGGATTTGTGCACAACAGTGTCAGCAGAACCCGATATATCTGATGGGGGTTCCAACGGTGGAAGATTCACTTACAGTATGCCACAGTTCGGACTGGAAATAAGCACCTCGTTCCCCATCGTTGTCGAAATCTGGGATGAGAAAATGGCCGCCAGCGAGATACCGATGAACCAAAGTAAGAAAAACATCAGCATTGGAGTTGTTCGTACCCACACCTCTCTTGTCCGTCCTCGCCACGCCCAGGCAATACGAGCCAGCGTAGTCATTGATTCCACAGCATTCGAGGAGTTGCGGAGGATGGCCTGACGCTGATTATGAAGACCATCGTTTGGGCAGCATGAGGATAGTTGGAAGTGAAGTATGAGACGGATGATGAACAGGAGACGACTCCCAACGATTGAAACGTAAAATGAGAGAAAGGCGATCAATATGGTTGCATCCCCCTGTGTTAGAGTTAGGGTCGAGCCAAGAACTTGCCCTTTGGACCAGTTAGTCCACTTCCCTGTGTAGATAGTGCTTTCTTGCATGGTGATGTTCTTGAAATTTGACCTGTGGGATCAAGACACTTCACGAGAAAAAGAGGCACCAAGCTTGGAAGCTTAAGAAGGCTTTTAACGTACTATGGCAGGCCACTATTTCAGGCCCCGCCCCCATTATTGCGAAGTCTGAAATGGTGGTGGTGGTGGGGGGGGGGGGCTGAAATGGTGGTCTGCCATGGTATGCAACAATTATATTCCAAGGATTATATTCCAAGGCTGAAAGCAACCGGAGTCTGATTTGACGCTCACTCTCCGAGTCTCTGTAAGTTTGCATAGTAGTCCTCTGCCAGTGTAGCTAAAGGATTGATGCTGCTGCACTGTGATACACTGGCTGCCGCCCAGGTTCTCTGGGATAACGATTTTTCAGTAGTGCTGTGATAAGCAATTACATGACTGCAAAATAAGTCTTCTTGTAGGTATCTAGATAGGACCCTGAGACAGTGCATGAGCCAGCGGGCAGGTAAAGCTCGGAAGATGTTTTAGCTGAAGAGACTGCACGTGAACCAGCAGCCACCACTTGGGTGTGGCGTATATGCCATGTCAGCGCCCTTCTGTCAGCCTGTCAGCTTGGTCGGCCCCCATGCGGTTACCAGGCTAGGCCATGATCACCGGAGACACAATTTTCAGCGGCGGCAGGACTCGAGGAACGGCAGGCCACTGGTCAGTCGCGAACAACCGGAGGGAACGTCCGCTGCTAAAGCTGACAGGTCTATACCGTGCATCACCCACCTTTGGTCTCCCCCGCCTGCCTCGTTTTCCATCATTTATGGGTGGCGTAGCCGTTCTCAGTTTCTGAACTCGGCAGAGTCTCGTTGTCTGGGGTGCCTCGCCCCCAATTGCGGTGGCAGCCTGTTGTCCAGGTGTGTCATGAACGGTGTGGCGAGACCAATGCTGTAAGCGCCGTGCCGTTCCCTGAAATACAAGCACAAAACCACCAAGCTCGTCTCCTGGGACAAGCCAGCCGCCAGCCATCCAGTTCCATGGACGGCTTTTACCGGCAAGTACATGCTGGCAGGCTGATTGGTGCTGCATAGACCTCATGTATTCATATTGAACGCTGCCGTGTAGCCGACCCACACATTATTTTAATATTAAATAAGTAGCTTTAGAATGATTCTAGGATGAAGTCACATTTGGGTCAAATGAAGATTTGCAATGCTTTAAAGAGGTCAGGACTCTAATATTCATCTCTTTACCTACGTTGCGTTAGGATAGATGCATCGTGCGCCTGTGACGAGTTGTACAGGACCAAACAACTACTAGAACATGTAATTCAAACACTTTGTGTGACATTGTAATCCTCCACCCACTCTCTGCAAGCCGCTGTGGTTGCAAATTTACAAATGCTGGTCTCTTCTATGAGACCTAAGCTCTCCACCCCACATCTCCCAATTCTTGCCACGATACTGCTTGGGCCAGATACCCGAGCGACCAGGCTGCAAGATACCGTTAGGGTCCAAGGCGTCCTTGATCTTGTTGTTAAGGCGCATAGCAGCACCATTGTTCCAACCATAAGTAGAAGCGACTTGATCCTGTAGGGCCAGGTGCGTTCGATACTCCCCGATACCTCGGGCGGCCGCATCGTCAATCAGCGCGCGGATACAGGCAAGAGCCCGGCGCTTCTCCTCCTGGTTGGTCCTGTCGTACATGAAGGAGATGACGTGGTGCATCTCGCGGTGGCCGATGAAGAAGGTGCCCAGGTAGTCAAAACCGAATTGCTCCATGCGCCTGCGGCACATGTCTGCCTGGGTCATGGCGTCTCTGCCGCTGGTGGCGGAGATGGGGGCAAAGAACAGGTGCGAGGCGTTGGGGATGTATTGCATGCGGTCGAGTTCCCGCCAGGTAGGGATGCCGGCGGTGAATTTGGCATAGTCGTGCAGGTACGAAGTTGGTGCGACATCCTTGCGCTCGTAAAACTTGGCGCCAGGGACGGCCTCTGTCAGTTTGCGCCTGATGTAGTCAAACTTGGGCTGGGTGATTTCGTCGGGGCCGTAAAGCGCGGCGTAGAAGACCCAAGCCCCTGTGCCGAGCTTGTCGATGATCTTTTGTGATGCTTTCC
Source organism: Diaporthe sp. P3_1W (assembly GCA_037177825.1). NCBI lineage: Eukaryota > Fungi > Ascomycota > Sordariomycetes > Diaporthales > Diaporthaceae > Diaporthe > Diaporthe sp. P3_1W. The sequence continues at coordinate 4,735,600 of JBAFXB010000004.1, read as the reverse complement.
GGTCGAGGAGACCATTGGGTTGCAGTGGGAACTCGGTCTTTTTATGATACATGGTGGCGTCCTGCAGACCAAGACGCAGGCAGGGCACGTTTCCAATAATCTTTTGCACCATCAGAGGTCGCAGGGCGTCAACGGCATTGCCCAGGTCATCTTCACTGGGAAAGGTAGCCATGAATGGTCGTAAACCGCCGGGGTTAGGCATGAGCCAGACGCCCATCTTGGTAACGATACCATAGTTGGATTGAGAAAAGATACCGTCGTGGTAAGGGCCGAAACCGTAGGGGAATAATTGCCAGCAATCGGAGCCGGGCATAGCTCCCATGCCAGTTCGAACAATGTCGCCGTCAGGCAAGACAACCTCCAAACCACAGTGTTGGGCCCAGTGGTCGCCGTGAGGAGTGTATCCAATACCACGATCAAGAGCATTACCCATGACTGAGCCACCAGGCAAGTCAGGGACATCAATCCAGAGCTTGTTGCCAACGCCAATGCTCTGGAGGTGCTCATAGAGGGAGAGGTACTGAACACCGGGCTCCACAAGACAGGCAGCATTGTCAACCGAGACATCAAGCACTCGGTTCATGCGCCTGCCCAAATCAAGGACGACAGATCCGCGGACTCGAGGAGCGGAACCTCCATATCCCAAGTTCCGGCCTATGGAAATTGGCCAGATGGGAATCTTGTGCTTGTTGGCCCACTTTACTACCGTGGAGACTTGTTGGGTATTGCCAGGCCAGCAGACAGCCGAGGGGACCATGTCATCAGGGTCCAGAATGTGATATGAGTCGTGTGAGAGGGGTACTGCATGGTAATCGCCGTCGACCAGCTCAATGTCATTGACCTTGACAAAGTCAGGACCGAGAAGCCCCCTCAAATCGTTGAGAGCGGCATCAAAGGCGGACTGGGAGATTCCAGGTGGCAAGACGATCTCTCGCTTCTCAGGAGCGTCTTTTGTGGGCAGAAAGGGTGACTCTGGGTGCTGCTCGAGGACAGTGCCGTGCCAGACGGGGCGCTCGATACGCTTGGGTCGTCCTGCTGGGTCAGCAGTCGAAATAACTGGATTCGACATTGTGTTGTGAAAGATGGATGTGAATTTGTGCTCAGCAGTACAATACTGTTAGAATGGGTCTAATAACAGGGGAATCAGAGGAGAATAAAGTGACAAAGAGAAATTTGTCAATGGGAGGCAACAATCCGCGCGACATGAAGAATGTCGAGGAATATTCTCGTCCCTTATTTATAGACCTATTGGCGGCTTAAAAAACGTTTGCTACGAAACTTACACATTGTCCATCTGTAGGCAAGGGATCTCAAAGCTCCGTCTTCCCCAGCCGGCGATTAGAGCCGTTGCGGGGCCCCGCACGGCTTGGAAGGGTGCCCCATATTTTCAGGTTGCAGACGGCCCGAAGCGGGAATATGTAAACTCCAGTTCTCTCTCTTCCCCTTCCCGTTCTGGCAGCTTGGCTTTTTGCTTGCCGTTGACACCCTCCGGCCCGTCTCACTTTACATGCCCAAAGTGGTAACTCAGGGTTCGCGACGCGAGAAACTGTTTTATAGTTAGCTACCTAGACAACTTTGTTCTGCGATATGCGATAGATTGTAGTAAAAGGATAAAAGGTGAGAAGACCTCTCTCACACACATGATCAAGTCAAAAACCCGGACATAAACCTGTGACGATTCCATTTCGCTCGCTATTTTAAACGAGCGATTCAAGACGCGAGCTTCTTTTGCAGGGTTCATTAGTCTTTCTCTCCTTTTCTGTCTCTTTTCCCCTTTGTTGCTCGCCACTCACGGAGTATCACCATTTTCACTCGCCAGCCAGACCTTGGACCTAAGCCCCTTCCCCACCGTCCCAACTGAGCACCACCTGTTTCCCCCTGGGCTGTTCGATCTGAAGACACGGCCACTATGAGTGCTCATTATGCCAAGCTGAGAGGCCCCAAGGGCGAGGACATCCAAATCCCTGTTGGTTTGTGGATTGATGGACAGCTGGTGTCTTCATCACAGAACCGCACTTTTGAGACTATATCAGCAGTCAGTGGGAAAACCCTAACGACACTCCAGGAGGGCAATGAGGAGGATGTCGACAAGGCAGTGATTGCTGCGCAGAAAGTAAGTGGTGACGAACTCAAATATCATTTTTCAGTCAATGTAAACCTCCACTTCAACGCAAGAGATTGACAATATGTGCAGGCTTTCCCAAAGTGGCGAGACACCCTCGGCTCAGAAAGAGGCCGCCTACTGAACAAGCTGGCCGACCTCATTGAGGAGCGTCTGGCCCAACTCGCCATCGTTTCGTCTTTGGACACGGGAATGTTGGTGTCAGCTGCCCAGGGGTTTGATCTGGCCAGCCTTGTTGAGCTGTTGCGGTACTACGCCGGTGCCGCGGACAAGATTCAAGGAAAGACCATCCAGGGCAAAAAGACACTCAACTACACCTTGCGCGAGCCTCATGGAGTGTGCGGCCTGATCCTGCCTTGGAACTTCCCCAACCTGATCTTGGGCTGGAAGCTCGGTCCAGCTTTGGCAGCGGGCAACTCCGTTGTCATCAAACCCTCCGAGATCACCTCCCTCACCGCACTGTATGTGGCGGAGCTTTCCAAGGAAGCTGGTTTCCCTGATGGTGTCATCAATGTAGTGACTGGTTTCGGCACCGTGGGAGCCGCCCTGTCCTCACACCCCATCGTGCGCAAAATCAGCTTCACTGGATCAGATGTGACCGGTCGCGCTATTTCCGTCGCAGCAGCCAAGTCCAACCTGAAGCACGTCTCCTTGGAACTAGGCGGCAAGGGAGCCGTCATAGTGGCTGAGGATGCCGATGTGGAAAAGGCCGCATTTTGGTCGTCGTTGGGAATCTATTTCCACCAGGGACAAGTATGCGCTGCCGGGTCGCGCATTTTTGTCCATGAAGCTATCAAGGACAAGTTCCTCGAAGCCTTCCAGCGCAACATCGACGAGGCTAAATACGGCGATCCATTGCAGAGCCAGGGTATTGCTGATATCGTGGGTCCGCTGGCTTCGTCGCAGCAGCGCGAGAAGGTGGCGTCCATGGTGCAAGCTGGCAAAGACGCTGGGTTTGAGTGGTGGGAGGGACAAAAGGGCACGAAGCCGCCTCACGAAAACTATCTGCCCCGAGGATACTTCTTCAACGCACACCCCGAGCACGACGTGGCCTCCAAGGAAGTCTTTGGACCAGTGGCTTGCATCAGCACCTTTTCTTCCTTGGCACAGGCCGTTGAGCTGGCCAATGCCACCGAGTACGGTCTGAGCGGGAACGTCTTTTCGCGAAACATCGACACCGCTTTGAACCTAGCTGCACAGATTGAGGCGGGTACGATTTGGGTCAACTGCACGGCCATGTTGGACGCTTCGACCCCGTTTGGTGGTGTTAAGCAGTCAGGGAATGGAAGAGATGGAGGTGATGAGGCACTGGACTTGTATCTGTCTACCAAGACGGTGAAGATCATGCTAGAGCCTTTGCCTGGAAAGTTGTAAATAACGTGAACAACTTGAATCGATCTTTGTGAACAGAAATAGCACAGACTTGGACAACAACAAATTGAAAAGTAAGCTTTAGATTTTTAACACTGTGCTTTTATCATTCCTTACACTTTGGTTGGTCCCTTTGAATAGGACGACGTCACAACGGAAATTCGTCCCAGCTCTATTCCAGTAGTGCGAAAGTCAGGCCCCACGTCAAAGACTTCACCGCAGAACTCGCTGAATGGAAAAGCAGGGGGTGGTCGAGGTGGTTCGCGCCGACATAACCCGGCTTGACGATCACATGGCCGGGCTCGACAAGGGTACAGACCGTCCTCATGTTCGAAATTCAAGGAAGACGGAGTGGAATGCGCAATCGCAGCTTGAAGTCGCTCAGCTCATTAAGGCTGTCTTTTATATATCCTCATCTCCACTGTGTTATGCAAGATTCGTGTAGTAGTAAGTATTGTGTATCTCTCCGTAAACTCCCCGATTGACGCATATACTGACTGCCGCTGGCTTGAGAGACTTAACATCAATGGTAAACCAAGCTCTGAACCTCGAGGTATACCTCCCCGTATGGAGCGGTGCTTTTTCAAGGAGCGGTTGTCCATGGAGCGGCGGTTGTCCATGGAGCGGCGGTTGTCCATGGAGCGGCGGTTGTCCATGGAGCGGCGGTTGTCCATGGAGCGGCGGTTGTCCATGGAGCGGCGGTTGTCCATGGAGCGGCGGTTGTCCATGGAGCGGCGGTTGTCCATGGAGCGGCGGTTGTCCATGGAGCGGCACTTGTCTATGGAGCAGTGCTTGTCCATGGAGCGGTTGTCCATGGAGCAGGTGTCCATGGAGCAGCTGTCTATGGAGCGGTTGTCCATGGAGCGGTGGTTATTTCATAGAGTGGTGCTTGTTCATGGAGCGCTGATTATCCATGGAGCAGTAGTTATCCATGGAGCGGTAGTTATCTATCGAGCGGTGCTTGTTTATGGAGAAGTGGTTGTCCACGGATCATAGCAAGGCTCACCCAAGCTCAACGGGCAGCCCATCCAAGTCTGGCCAGCAAAATTTTGACAGTTGACTGTAAAGGTGAACAGAAAGATCAATATTATGACTAGACATAGGGCAACAAGAAAGCTGGTCATGGCCTTCATCAGCAGCCGATTCTAGAGAGATGATTACTCCATTGCAAAATTCCGGAGACCCTTATGCTCGGTAAGTCTGCCGAGGCGGCGGCGGCTGTTGCTGCTCTAGTAGCGACCCAGATGGCTGTGCATGTAACTTCGGCCACCAATCGGGGCTGTTGTGGTCGAGGCCACCCACGCGGCATGGGTTAGATGTGTTAAGTTAATCAACCTGTGGCACTTGCGTCTACGTTTATTATAGTGATTCTATCATCGGGTCGGTGAATAGAGAATCGTTATTGGACCACCGAGTTGGTTATGTTCATTTCGAATCTTTCCACAATGTGGACAGACACACTCACAATCCTGTATTATACTCCTGGTCACGAAAATATGCTACCCACTAAGCACCTGATCTGCACTCTTAGATAAGGCGGATCGCCAAATGTTGGTCCTGTTTGCATCTTGCCTGGTGATCGCTTTCGCACTTTATCTTAAAACTATAAACGTAAGCAATCACATGGACTTTCTTTGAAGGTGCAACTATAGCCAATATCCTGCACAATGTTAGACCATGTCTTTCGTTTCAAATCGCCTCCGGCCTCCGGCGGTGCCCTGAGACACTGCTCTGGTGTTGCTGAGCTGCACTACCGTCGCCGCCCGTATCCCTCAGCAAATTCCCCCAAGCCGTCTTTTTAAAGGGTGCAAAGAAGGTCCCAGAAAGGCTCGGTTGCGAAGCGCACCAAGATGCACAGGTTTGCCAACTGGGATAAGACCAAGGTCCTGGCCCGCGAGCCCTGTGTGAGCGATATTTCCTCAGCTCAGCCGGGTATTTACTTTACCGCCAGGAAGTAATTCCCAACCGCGCTGTAAAGGTGTACCCGGACGGTCACTTTTCGAGGCCCCTACCGGAGTCAAGGCCGGAGACCTAGGCTGGCCGGGGAGCGGGAAGGGGGCGTGCCAAGGGGCCCCGTCTTGACGACATCGACCGGCATCATGGCGTACACCCGACAATCGGGGCCGGCAGAGGAGAGGAGGAGCCTTGCCTTCCGCCACGACCTCCGCCGCGCCCGCGAGCGCACCTTGGCAACCTTGGCTGACCCACCCGACCCAGGCTCCCCGGCAGCCTTCCAGACTGTGGTTGCGCGCTGGGTCTGATTCGGACAGACCTGAGATGCCAACCACGATAGCTCCCGCGCTGCCGTACTGGGCAGGGCTAAAGGTGTGTATGTACATACAGGAGGTCGAGGTGTGAGTGCACATTGGAGATTTGTGCGACGCGCCAAGATGCTCAACTGACCATCGGCCTTCCCACCTTTGCGGCGGGCCAGTTATAAAGGACCCTGATCGCCCTCGACAGGTCGATATCTCCTTGACGACTTATTTCCCCTCTATTGCGACAGATTCCCGCACACACGTTCTGTGTTCCCCGCGTGGGGGGCGGTCGCCTTGGCGAATAGACGGCTGGGGATATAACGTCTTTCGCAGCACGAACCACGGGGACCATGGAAGGGGGGAAAGAGGAGGAGATACAGTACAGCTTCTTACCTGCCCTTTGCGGCACTGGTCTATATTGTCAGTGTTGATCTGTTTACTGGCAGGGATTCCTGGCTCTAGGTTTCATCCCGTTAGACTGGCCATCTGCTTGATCGGACGCAAAATCCCGGTAGACTTTGTCCTTCTCTTATAAGATGACAGGGTCTATCACGGCGGCCCAGCCGCAGGGCGCCGATGAGAAGTCAGTGATCGTGCTGCAGGACGACGGGGCCGATGATAGCCCGTCTGTTACGGAGGTCCTCGACGAGAAGCCGAAAGCGACGTGGAAATCATATCTGTGGGACACGTTCGACAAGTCACCCGAGGAGCGCCGGTTCCTGTTCAAACTCGATGCCGTGCTGATGACGCTGGCTTCGCTGGGGTATTTCATCAAGTATCTTGATCAGGTGTGTGCTCTACTCCGTGACTTATAACAGAAAGGGCGCAGTATCTAATTAATTGAATTGTTTGCAGGTCAATATCAATAATGCCTTTGTTTCCGGCATGAAGGAGGACCTGAAACTCTTCGGGAATGAGTTGAATTACATGCAGGTCTGCTGGACTGTAGGATACGTCGTGGGAGAGATACCCAGGTATATCCGACAACCAGCGACTTGTTTTGTCTGAGCTTGGCTGACCTTCATGCTAGTAACTTGTTGCTCACCCGTATCCGGCCCGGAATATGGATCCCAATTTGTGAGGTAAGTTCGAGAGGCCAACTCGTCAGCGAAACAATCACTTACTGACGACCGCGTTCAGGTCACATGGTCGGTCCTCACGATCCTCCTTGCAAAATGCCAGACAGCCACCCACGTCTACGTCCTGCGCTTCTTTATCGGCCTGGCAGAAAGCACCTTCTACCCGGGTATGCAGTACATAATCGGCTCGTGGTACCGCAAGGACGAGCTGGCGAAGCGCTCGTGCCTGTTTCACGCCATGGGCAACGTCGGCTCGATGGTCTCGGGCTACCTGATGGCGGGTGCCCACAATCTCGACGGCGTTCACGGTTTCCACGGGTGGCAGTGGCTCTTTATCACAAACACAATAGTGTCTCTCCCCATCGCGATATCAGGTTTCTTCTTCCTCCCGGATCTGCCCGAGATTACCAAAGCGTGGTACTTCACGCCCGAGGAGATCGCCCTCGCCAAGGAGCGCATGCGCCTCGAGGGCCGCGCGCAGCGCGCCCCGTACACGCGCGCAAAGTTCAAGAAGATCTTCTCGAGCTGGCACATCTGGGCGCTGGTGGCGCTGTACATCCTCTTCAACAACGGCAACGGCGGCGCGTCGCAGCCCGCCTTCCCCCTGTGGCTCAAGGACCAGGGCTACAGCCTGCGCGAGGTCAACATCTACCCGACCATCACCGAGGTGGTGAGCATCGTCACGACACTCATCTACGCATGGACCTCCGACAGCCTGTTCCGCGGCGCGCGCTGGCCCGCCATCGTCTTCTCCGGGCTCGTCAAGATCGTCGCCTACGTGCCGCTGACGGTCTGGGCCGTCCCGGACAGCTTCAAGTGGGCCGCGTTCATCCTCTGCGGCTTCGGCGGCGGCATCTCCGGGCTGACGTTCGCGTGGGCGCATGAGATTTGTAGCGACGACAACGAGGAGCGCGCGCTTGTTACGGGTGCTATGAACCAGATGGCGTATGTCTTCCAGGCGTGGCTGCCGCTCGTCATCTGGCAGCAGGTCGAGGCGCCCGCGTACCCGAAGGGTTATCCTAGCATGGTTGGGCTGTCCATTGGACTGATCGCGATCGCCTTTGTTATTCGGTTTTTGCACAAGCGGGAGATTCGGCTCAAGGCTGCTGCGACTTCGCCTGGTGTTGCTTGAGGGGGTGTCTGCTTTTAGAGCTCTGTGTTCATGTTGTGTTTCGATGTGAAGGTCTGGCGGACTGATTCAGTCTGTTCATTCGGAGAGACACTTTCAGAGTGCTCATAAATCAACAACGCGTTGATGGTGGTAGCCGGTCTCTAGTTGTTCTGAACTTCAGTCTCAGGAGGAAATGTGTTAACTAGTACCTCTGCGCGTCACACCCCCTGGAGACCGGAAACAATGTGCCTATTCAGAATGGGTTTAAACGCCTGAGAAATCTATATTGATGAATCAAACAAACCTTATGAGTGCAGTGTAATTTCCTTTTTCAACGCTGGGTGTTTAAGCGTTATCACTGTATGAAGGGACTGGATGTATACTGCTTAAGAAGCATATGTGTACAGATTAAAAACGAGACCACTTATCTTTTGGGAAAACAGCATTTCGTGTCGAAAATAATATACTAGCTACGCGGGATCCTCCAGCGCGGGCGACTTTCAGCTCCAGATACACTGTGGCACAGTCTGATGCGGCCCGGATACAAGCACTGCACACCTCGGCTCTTGTATGCTTCGTTCTAACCAATTTTGTTGCTCCAAGGACGATTTCTTCACTAGATGGTTACAAGGATGGCGATCATCGGGTTATCCGGAGCTGCCAGGAACACCTCTGTAATAGGACCGAATACCCCCTCCCGTTCCCGAACCTCGGAAGACCTACTTGCGCAGTCAATAAGTGCCCTGGTCACAGTACTATTCCGGAGCACTGCCCCCCAGACATTATATCCACTCAGTGTTGCTAAGAAGTGAGCCGAAAAGTGTCCCAACCGAGCCGAGCCGGTGAAGTGCCTTGTGCAACTCCCTTCCCCATTCCCCGCAATGGCTCTACTTAGGACAGAATGGGACGTGACTGTCCCCGTTGCAGCATGGTAATTGTGGGGCACCATCGGGACTTTCCCCAGATTTCATGGACTCCGGGGTAATGTGTACGTGCATGACCAATAGCCAGGGGTTTAATACGTATACGGCCATGATATCCAGGGGGTTCTCTTTTCACACGCCAATCCTTGTGCACCACTCCCCATACCGACTCCGTCGTCTTCGCTTTACTATTGTCCGAGTCAGCTCGTCTGGTGAATAGCTTGCGTACTATACCCACTGTCCGGCTTGCAGAAGCCCCACCATGAGTGGATGAAGAGGTCAATCTCCGTCCCGAGGGCAAGGTGCCATAGCGCTGTTGAGTCTTAAAAAGATGGTGGTTTGCGCACGGTGTTATCATCGGCGTCATATGGGTCTATATGTGTGCCAAGTCCTTAGCTGGTCCCTGTAATTGTGATTGCACATAGGAACGGAATGCTCGTGGTGAAATGGACCGAGCCCGACGATCAGGGACCACTGATCGCGTTATATATAATTTCTCGAGGATCCGGGTCTGGTTTCTCGTGCGAATGGAATTGTACCGGCTTCCCAAAGAATAGGGGTCGAGGTTCAAACCATGACTGCCATCAAGTATCTCGTCTGTGTCGCCAGCATCGCTGCGCAGCACCTCGCGGCGGCTCGAGTCATTACGAAACATGACCGCAGGTGAGACTGTCACATTCAGATGCTATTTCCCTGAACGCGTCGACTGAAGACTTGAATCACAGAAGCGAGGATGTGTTCGTCCCAGTGGGCGTAGCGGTTGGACCCGCCCCCTCGGTCCAGATCGAGGCGTACGCGTCCTTCACGCTCGACGAGACCAACGCCGTGGCTACTCTCGACTACGGCGGCGAGAGCGCGGGATACCCCTTCTTCGAGGTGTCCTCGCTCACCGGGGCGGTGCAGGTCGAGGTGAAGTACACCGAGGAGTTTGACGGGCTCAACCAGCCGTTCAGCGACGGGCCCTTCGCGTACAGCAACCAGCTCGGCAACACGTTCCGCGTGGAGACGTTCAACATCACCTCGGCGGGTCGGCTCGTGGCCCCGCTGCTCCAGGGCGGGCAGAGGTGGCAGTCGCTCCGCCTGCTGACGCCGGGCTCCGTCTCGTTCTCCGCCGTGGGGTTCGAGGCCACGGTCGACACCGTCCTGCCGGGCGATCTGCCTGGGCAGTTCAGCAGCGATGACGAGGTCCTGAATGACATCTGGAAGCTCGGTGCCAGGGCGGCGACGGCGGCGTGTTTCGACAAGGGCTCGCAGAAAGCCATATGGGAGGTTGATGCCGAGAAGGGCGTGTTGGCGAGGAATTCACGCCCGTCTTTGTCGGCAGAGGCCACGACTTGGGGAAATTATACACTCGAGTTCGACACTTTGATCCAGAAGGGCGGCAGTTGGTGGTCCGTTGTAAGTTTCTTCTTTTGGGACGAGAAGTGCCCGGTGATGGTTGCATAATGCTCACTGTTTCTAGGCGCAACCTATCAAGGGCAATGGATACACCCTGCTTCTGACTGGAGAGCTTCCAGAAGCGACTCGGTTCGCGAACATGAACACTTCCCTGACGCCACCGAACACTATCTCACTGGCATTTGGCGTCGATTTCGTCAACCAGACAACACTCCCTACCTGGGTGCTGGACGTGTTCGAGGTTCCATTCGCTGTGCAGGAGGACACATGGTACCATATCACTACCTCGTTATCACCAAGCGGATACCTCGCCGTCTCAATAGACGACGCCCAAGTCTTCAACGTCTCCCGGGCCTCCTACCCCCTAGCGACGGGGGCCTTCTCAGGCTCCTTCGGCTTCGGCGCCTACCAGGACCAGGCAGCCTACTTCAGGAACGCCGCGGTCCGCGACACCGCCAACGGCACCTCCCTCTACGAGAACGCCCTCACGACCGAGACGGTCCTGGCCGAGTACGGCACCGCGGAGCTGGCCGGGAGCGTGTGCCTCGACGGGCCGAAGCGCGACCGGCTCGTGTGGCTGGGCGACTTTTACCATACAGCGCGGATCCTGGCCGCGAGCACGTCGCGCGTCGACCACTCGAGGGGCACACTGCAGTTCCTGCTCGACTCGCAGGTCGCCAACGGCCAGCTCAACATCTCGCCCAACCTCGGCTACGACATCAAGGCTTCCGCCGCCGCCATGGCCGCCCCGTCCGGCAGCTTCGGCCTGCCCGACTACCAGATCCTGGGGCTTATCTCGTTCAGCGACCACGTGCGCCTGCACAACGACGTCGAGTGGGCGAAGGAGACGTGGGATGGGTGGCAGAGGAACATCGACTGGCTCCTAGCAACGGTCAACGACACCACGGGGCTCATCACGCTCCCCAGCCCATTCGCCTTCATCGGCGGGCCAGACGCCGGGTCGCCCGTCTCGTGCGCCGCTGTCCAGGCCCTGCGTGGGGTGGCGGACGTGGCCACCGCGATAGGCGACGCCGAATCAGCAGAGCGCTACACAGCGACCGCCTCGTCGCTATCCGACGCCATCAACGAGAAGCTCTGGAACGACGACATCGGCGCATACTCCCTCACCATCTACAACGCCACCGAGATCTCTGTCCCGGGGACGGCCTTCTGCATCACCTCGGGCGTCGCCTCGGCAGGCCAGACGGCCCGCTCCATCTCGGCGCTGTCGGCCCTGCGCCTCGGGCCGGGCTACAAGGACACCTCGGCCGTGTCGTCGTCCGACCCGGCCGTCAACATCTCGCCCAACACCAACGGCTTCCTCCTCGCGGCCCTGTTCCGGGGGAACGCGACCGGCGAGGCGGGCGAGCTGCTCAGGGGCCTGTGGGGCGCCATGATCGCGGCCAACGGGACCAGCGTCGGCGCCAGCTGGGAGTACGTCAATTCGGCGACGCTGGCGCCCGGCCTGGGCCTCTTCACGAGCCTCAGCCACCCCTGGGGCGGCGCCCCGACGTACGTGCTGACCGAGTGGGCGGCGGGGCTGCGGCCCGCGGCCGGGGTGGACGGGTTTGGTTACAAGGCGTGGGTCCTCGCGCCCGAGTCCGGGGCGCGGCTCGGGCTCAAGGAGGCGAGCGCGACGGTCGTCACGCCGTTTGGGGACCTGAGTGTCGACTGGAAGGTCGAGGGGCAGAAGATATCGGCCACGATCCATGCGCCGGTCGACACGAGCGGCAGCTTCGTCTATGGCGACCAGGTTGTGGCGCTGAGCGGAAACTCAACGTATCAGCTGTCTGTAGATATTTGATCTGTCATAATTTAAATTGAGAAATTCTTTTATTGTGCACAATGGCTGTCTCAGAGGACAGCTAACAAAGCCTGATGCTCTGTCATTTACTCCCCGCCCAGATATGCACGTCATCGTCAGCATTTTGGTTGCACAATCCTGTCCATCATGTAGTAGGCGGATCGGTAAGTTAACGGCGAAGGATTTTAATATTCTGGAGTGGAGACTGTACTTTCTATCAGCCATGTAAACCCAAAACACCCCCAGGTGTCTTATAATCACCCGGGGTCACAGCAGCCTGCAAGGCATCTCGGGGTCCTTCGAGATAGCCATAGGCTGTCATAGTAATACTTTTGATGGCGAAGGGCCCGAAAACCACACGGAGCAGGCCAGTGTAATTTAGGTCCGCAGAAACAGACCTTTGGCTTCAACCAGACGGATTCAGCTTTGACCTTGAGCAGTGGTACTAGCTGCCTTACCACGCGCGCTACACCCACCCGGTTCCATATAGGCTCTCAGAAGTTCATTTCTGGTCATACTCGCGTTCTCTAGCTAGTGACGGTCTGAAGCTGCTTGTCAGAAGACCCAAGACCCAAGACGAAAGGCAGCCTGTATTGGCAGCCATTTTCTGAAACAGTGAATAATAAACGTACTTGGAAGTGACTGGCCTGGTAAATGTTGGAGAGTTCGACAGTGAATCCTACCCAGTCTTTGTTAATCTTTGATTCTGCACCTCAGTCTCTGTATTCAAAAGCCTGCATGATCCAATAAACTGCTGGCCACCAGACACCCCAAACTGTGATTTTCATAATCGAAGAAGTGTCAGCATCGAAAGGGTTCAGCAATACCATCTTTTAAGAACCATTCAAAATGGCCCCGGAGGAAATCAAAGACACGGTACGCCCAGTACCCCGGCAGACGCCCAGAGTTATAGCTGACATGGCCGTCCCTAGATCGTCGTGGCGTGGCCGCCACAGCCCAAGGTGGACGAGGACAAGGCTGCCGGGTCGGGAACCGTCCGGGACTCGATCACCGTGGCGACAACCAGCACCTCAGCCGCCTCGACCGCCCCGCGTCGCTCGCCGCCACAAGCAGAGCAGGCTCCCGCGAGGGCGTGCGGGTTCTGCAGGCAGTTTCTCAGGGGCAATGAGCCCTGCAGCCACGTGCAAGGGCCACATCAGTCTGCCCGGCCGAGCAGACATCCCTTGCCAGCGGCGCCCGTGAAGCGGACAATCGGTCGCGGGTCCGATTAGGAGGTTTCTGCTGCTACCGCTGCTGCGGCGGCGGCGGCGGAGCAGTCAAAATAGACAAGGGAGAATCTGTCGAATTGTGAGCGCGGTTGAAGTTTTTTGGATCAAGGGGGCTTTGAGTCTTGTCACGATGCCAGCGGAATGTAGGATTTGGCCGGCAGAGCTGTGGTCGGGAGTAGTACAGCCGGGCGTTGCAGGTGGATTTGTTGCCTGACGTCGCTCAGTCGAGGTCAAGGCACTGCGATTGCGAGAATATTTTAGTCAAGGGCTTAGAGAACAGTTGATTGATTGCTGAAGGCTACGTCTCGTGATCGCGGGCGCCTGTCGAGCGTGTGGGCTGAGCTAATGTGGAATGACTCCCCGTGTTGCCGGTCACGCAATTAAAGCTGGTGGCGTCGCATGCGAGGTGCGGGCTGGGAATTGAGTTCCAATAGCGCCATCTGTCGACTGACAGTAGTTTTCTTGGCCCCAACAGGATCTGGGGAGGATGTCGTTAATTAAACGTGAGCAAGCGTGCAGGGCGACATGCGATGCAGGCAGGGTCTGTCAAGGTTGTTGAGAATAGTAATAATAACAAGAGGAACACAGCGAGGAGCTGCAGCCGTGTAAGCCACCTGCTTGCCCGTTTCGGAAACGCCCAGAATGTCCGCTGCAGGGAAGAGCTCTCTTGCTGTGGCTTGCCCGCCCCACTGCACCGTTGGCGTGCCACTCCTCGGACCCTGCTCGCTGGTGAACCTGGTACCCTTGGATGCTGGCTGAGTGACGTTGGTCTTGGGGTCCTGGGATCACCGACCGGGAAGTATTCGCACGTGCTTGTCCATCAGTGGCGTCGACGAGACAGTCGGTTCTATTATTACTGTACCATGCTGTTGTTCCAGATAATGACCGCACTCAGCCCTACCATGCTGTTTGTGTGTTTCTACATGGCCTGCGATGCTATACGAGAGGGGCTCTGGAATGTTTCCACCATTGCAGCAGGCAGACAGCAAAGCAATTTAAAAAGAACCCTCAAGACGCGGCACGTACACAGACCTCACAGTAGATACGACCCAAGGGCCGTGCAGGAGGAGATTGAATCTCTCGGATGCAAGCCTGTACGCCTCTGTGCATGGTCCGACCCTTGCGCTCCCATCTCACCTGCAGAACTCAAAAGTGTGCCGGTGTGTTCTGGTGGTGCACCTGTCGAAGAGCTCGAGCTTGTCCGAGGGGCTGGCCGCGGCAGCCAAATTCAATTCAACCCGGCTCATTTCCACCAGTGTGCTGTGCTGCCTCACGTCGTGTTGTGGTGTGGTGTGGTGTGTTGTATTGCAGTACAGTGCAGTGCAGTGCAGTAGCAGCAGCATCCGAAGCAGCAGAAGCAGCAGGGACTATGTACCAACGGCTGTCTCGCTTGCAGAGCGCGTCCTCAACGACGGTCTCTGAATGAAGCCACAAAGGCCACTGAGGCGACAGAGACAGGAGACACATGAGACACACGAGACACACGAGAGTGGGCAAAAGGTGGGAAAAAATCCAAACAAACGGTGGGCTGATGGATCGAACATTCATCCCGCCTCTCCAACCTTCACCGGGCTTCGACGTCCATGTGGGACACGGTACCTGCGATATGTACATCATCTGTTAGCCATCTCCGGGACAACCGCATGCGCCAGCTATCACGGCGCCGTGCCACTGCATGTCCCCTTCCCTTGTCGCTGCAGCAGCCAGGGAGCTCCACCCTCTCTGCGCGCTGCACCACCCTGCACCCTGCACATGCACCTGCAACCAAGCTCCCAGCTCCCAGCTCCCCCAATTCCCATGGGGTCAACAGAGGATCGTCGGTTTCCTGGCGCCCGCGTTTTGCTCTCATGACCTTTTTCTCCTCCTCACCAGTCGCCACCCCGCGACGCCTTTGTACTATATCCGTGGCATAGCGGCATAGCATTGCTCTTTCTGCATTCTTTCCCTCCCATTTTCCCCCCATTCACCCTCGCAACTACACACAATGGCTGCGCAGAACGGCGAGGACGCCTACGTCACGGTATGTGGATCGTGAGGAGTTGGAGGTCCTGCCTGCACCTGGGTGCTGCGACTCGAGCCGCCACTGGATCTGGAGGCATTCAACACTTCCCCGTGGGGTTGGCGAGTCAGGACGGCAACCAGACAGCAACGGGCAGACCAGAACAAACACAGCTAACAATTGGGCTTCAAACAGCTGCTGCTCAGCGACACATACCTCCCAGGTATGCTTGACTACATTCCCAATTGCTCCAGAAATCTGAGTTTGTCCTGACCCTCTTGCAGGAGCTCTGGTACTCGCCCACTCGCTGCGCGATGCCGGAACCACCAAGAAGCTGGCCGTATTGGTCACGCTCGATTCTGTGTCGGCCGAGGTCATAACACAACTCAAGGTGTGTCTGTTCCCTTCAAGCGAGGCGTGCCTGTCGCGAATCTCTGCTAAGATGCCGTCGCAAGGCTGTGTTCGACCATGTAATACCAGTCCCCCGCGTGCGAAACGAGAAGCCGGCGAACCTCTACCTCATGAACCGTGCCGATCTGCACTCTGCATTCACAAAGATCAATCTGTGGAAACAAACCCAGTTCAGAAGGATTGTGTACGTGGACGCGGATGTCGTGGCCTACAGGGCACCCGACGAGCTGTTTGACTTGGACCACCCTTTTTCCGCCGCCCCGGATATCGGATGGCCCGATCTCTTCAACACGGGAGTCATGGCCCTGACCCCAAACATGGGCGACTACTATGCCCTGGTGGCCATGGCAGAGAGGGGCATATCTTTTGACGGCGCAGACCAGGGCTTGCTGAATATGCACTTCAAGAACAACTACAACCGCTTGAGCTTCACCTACAACGTCACGCCTTCCGGCCACTACCAATACGTTCCCGCCTACCGCCACTTCCAGTCAAGCATAAACATGGTCCACTTCATTGGAAGCGACAAGCCGTGGGCTCTAGGCAGGGAAGCATCCTCCGGAGGCTCTCCCTATGATGAGATGCTTGGCAGGTGGTGGGCCGTGTACGATCGCCATTACAGACAGCCGGTAAGTATTGTTGTCACCCCCATCAGTCTCAACACAGATACTGACGTCCAGCATAGTCTCCTCCCCTCACGCCGACCCAGAGCCAAGGCCAGCACAAGGTCCCCGAGATCATCCAGTATTTTGTCAAAGGCGAATTCCGTCCAAAAACAACCACCTATGTTGTTCCGACCGGCCAGCCACCGCTCCACCAAGGTAGATCCACACATGATGCGTATCATCATGCGCCGCCACCACCCTCGCAACCTGACTACTACCAGCACCAGCACCATCCACAACACCACGACCAGCCTCATGAACATTACCATCATGAGCATCCGTCCCAATACCACCATGAGAAGTCTCTGGCAGGAGACTCCGCCCCGCACCCTTATATACCCCCTCCCGTCCCCAGCGAATCGTTGAGTAATGTTGTTGAGGGGACAAAAGCTGAGGCTCGAGAAGAGCAGGTTTCGGGGCCCCGAGGAGGGGCTCCTGTAGCACGCCATGAGGAGAGGGAGCACAAGCCTGAGCCACGCCCAATCGAGTACAGCTGGGATGCTCAAAGGTGAGGAGCTACTGCCAACACTGCCCGGTTGAACATGGTCGCTGACTATACACAGACAAGCTCCGCCTGCAGGTTCCAAGCCCGAGGCTATGAATTTCCCGCAGATGCATTACGAGATGTCTTCCGATCCAGCTCCATTCGTCCCTCCTCCGCGATACCCAAGCCCGCCGAAGAACATGTGGTATGAGGTACCCAAAGAAAAACCTGCTTCACGCGCCGAGAAGCCCCGGCCGATCTTCCCTTGGGAAATAGAACAGCCGAGGGCCTCCCGGATCTTCGCTGACGATGTATACCCTTCCGAGCCATCCTTGACTGAGGGTTCGACCGTTGCGCCTTCCGGTAGGAGGAGATCCTCCCTGGAATACCAAACGACGATGACTGAGCCTTCTATGACAGAGTCATCCACCGCGGATCACAAGAGCGAGCCTAGCTCCCCCGCCACCCCTACCATCCGGGTCACACATTCTGATCCCTGGGCTTCTTTCACGCGGGTCAATGCGTGGGATGATGATCCCGCCATTGATAAATATGTGGGCTCCATGCCATTATACCGTCGACACAAGAGCTCAGGCAGTCTCGTGGGCCAGACCTCGCCCCGGGCTGTGGGTGGTAGCGGCGTCGGATCCCAGCAAGAAACGTCAGCCGGCGCAGAATGGCGAAGACGCGGTTCCAAACTGACCGACTTCCCTACTGCCGTCGAGCGACCCAGTCTCCCCGTCACGCCTGCGCCTATTCGTCGGCCGAAGTTCTGGGGCGCTGGTGGCCCAGGCCTCGACGACGAGGGTGAGGACGATGGCAAACTGCCGGCAGCGGATGGAGTGCCTCAGCAGTCGGAGTGGGTATGTGCGCATGGGCGTCGATTTAGCATCGGAGATTGCCCTTGTGATTTGACTAACTTATTTCGGTTTTATAAGGACCCCGTAGCGCGGCTTCAGCTGCTGGCAAAGCAACAATCCGAGTTGCTGCTGCAGAAGCTAGGCGCTGGCGAGGTGTCCGGAGGTGGCGACGCTGGTGGCGCGACTGGCGGAGAGCACAACATACCTAACCGGCCGTTGCCCTTCGGATCCGAAGACATCGTGTCACCAAGGTATATTGCACGTTCGTCCAACGTCCTGAGCCCCCAGCCTGTGAAGCCACCTGGCGCGGGGCCACAGGGTATCCTGGGCCAGGCCCAGGGCGAGAGCGAGTCGACGCCGCGCAGCACCAGTGCCACCGCCACCGAGACAGCCAAGCCAGCAGAACCCGGAAGCTCGATTCCGGAACCGTCTTTCCACGGCCCCGGGCCGGCCTGGGAGAAGGACGAGGGGTATCTCGCCCATTCGACCGCAATGCCCCCGTCCGAGGAGGAGAAGGATGTGCTGCAGACGTGAGGAGCGTCCACGGCCGTTACCAGATGCAAATGTGCCGTGGGCGATGGTCTGTTACCTAATACCCTTTTTGCTGCTGAACTAGCGCGCGCCCTGTCTTGACTTGTTGTTTCTTCTTGTGGCTTACCATGGAAAGATGAAGGACACGGAACTGTTGGAGGGTGAGAAAGGACAGAGAATTCGACTTGCGAGATGCAAGCGATGCGGAAGGGGGAATATTTTTGTGGCATGTTCGGGCTCGTGTCTATTGTGAGTCTTTGGAAGAAGGAAGGAGGAAGAAGCGAAATATGATACCTCATGGGGGCGGGGATGAGTGGCCATGGCACAGGAGCATGGTGAATGGCGACGGTGGTGGGTAATACGACTCAGAGGGGGCTCTTCGAGAAAACGCTGAAATACGATCTCGATGTCTTCTAGGCCGCATGGTCTGGCAATCTTTTCTTCTTGTCACACTCGCTCTCTCCACTCCACCTTTTCATTTGTCATGCGATTTTGGTGACTGATGGTATATTTGGTTTTCTTTGCACTTCCCACGTTCACTTTGGACGTCATGTTCGGATATGGATGGATATTTTTGGCTTCTGGGTTGGCATTTGTGGATGGAGGCAGGCTAGGAAGAGAATGAAGTCCGGAGGATCAAAATTGGGCTGGGAATGGGATTGGGTCTAATAATTGCATTCAAGGCCGGCTGGCAGGCCGGCCGGTTGTTTGGTTTAATTTGCATGGCATCAATTATCAGACCAGCATATTTAATATATCGCAAAGTATTAAAGCTTTATACCACTACGGCTTCCAGCAGCCGGTCGTTTTACCATTGAAATAGGACACATGTGTATGGTGATATTACCCAGGTACGCTTGCGTCGTGTAGGTGTCTCCTACTCTCTGAAGCTGTGGTCTGCTCTGTTGCTAGATCAGTGATGATGTTGCGCATTCCCTGAATATACAGAGAAGGCTGGGGCTGAGGGGCCAGGATGGTTTCATGGTCTGCTGGTGCGGTATCCCGCGCACACAGACAAGTCCATAAATAATAACCTTGGGAACTCAAGTACCTTTCTTATAAAGAGCTCTCTTTCAGGATAGCCATTTCTTGCGAAACCACTTGCAAGATGCTGGGGGAAAAAAAATTGCCTATGGATCGATGACAGGACCTCGCAATCTAGCATATCGTGTTGCTGCCTTGAGGGCTGGAAGGTTACTTGGGCTCCCTAGCGCCCAGGACAGGTAACTGGTTGAGCAAGGTCATATAAGCAGAGCATGACTCTATTTGCTTCGCCTCTCGCTAAAACGACTATATCAACTTGGCCGGAACGATCATGGTTCTTCTGGGAATTCTTTTCGTTCAGCTACCGAACTGTGCGGTGTCCTGACTCACAGATGTCCAACGCTGAAGTCAGTCCCCTCCAGGCTCCACCGGCCCCTCTCGCTCACATCTCAATCCCGGCGACTGCATAGATGGTGCAGCTACCGGTAGTTGACAGCACTTCCCCGTACAACGACTGGGTTGACTATGTCCCTGAAGACGACGAGGGCGATGTCACCGATTTTACCGAGGGAGTCGACGGTTATGCAGTGCGCGGAGGGCACCCTGGGCCGCCGTGTTACCCTGTCACCGTAGGCGAGATTATACAAGGCGGTGGCAAATCCTATCGCATTGAACACAAACTCGGCCACGGATCATTCTCAACAATATGGCTTGCATATGAGATTGAGACCAACACCTCGGTTGCGCTCAAGATCCACCGCACCTTCACGACGGCAGGCCAGACCGAGAGCCGAATACATCAGGACCTACAACGACTGATACCAGACCCCAGCGATTGCCATTTACTAACTGGCACTTCAATATTTTCTCTTCCTGGACAGTTCCCTGATGAAACCCATGTAGTGATAGTACTCCCTGTGACGGGGCCAGACTTGATGGCATTTATGGGTCCGGGGGGCCGCACTTCGGACTCCCAGGGCTCTCCTACACGACTACGAATGGCCAAAGATATTCTTAAAGCAGTAGCGCGCTTACATTCTCACAGACTGATCCATCGAGGTAATTGTCGCGGTCGAGCAATTCTGTTTCCAGGTCTATGACTAACCTAGCAAATAGACATCGCCGACAGAAACGTCATGATCGGACTTATCCCTGGTGCTCTTGACCAAGGACCGACACCGTCAGAGCGTTACAAGCAAATCGGCCGCCCAGAAAAGTTCCCCTTGCCCCTGTGCAGTTTTTTCTGGAGGCCAGGGGACCTTGTTGCTCCTATCAGATGGCCCTCAAGCATGCTCGACAAGACCGCATTTCTCGGCGATTTCGGATTGACAAAGGGCATCGACTCTCCCGCAAAAGACCACTGCCTCCCGCCTGAGACTTGCTGCCCTCCAGAGCTCTGCCACCATGATTTCGAGTCCACCTATGAGTCGGATATGTGGGGCTTCATGTGCGTCTTCACGACCTTGATGACTGGTTTCAACCCCTTCACCGGATGGAGCGACTCCGGTGCCCTGGGCAGCATGTTCGAAATTCTCGGACCTCTACCTCAGGAATGGGAAGGCCGTTACAAGTGGCCGCATCATTACCCCGACGAGAAGCGGGCCAAGTGGTATGACCACTCGAGAGTCCCAGGAGACTCCCTTGGGGACTTTTTGGATCGCACCAGGGAGGACATCGGGCCACGGGAGCGAGAATTGATATTGGAGGTGATGCAAAAGGGGTTTCGATACCAGCCATCGAAGAGGATTTCCGCGCAGCAGCTTCTGGATGATGAGTCATTTCGGGAGCTTATGTCAATTCATGGGATAGAGTGAGCATGTTAATATCCATCAAAGAAACCCATACACAGAATGACCTTCTGTAAGATAAACACCTGTTTGATAATCCTGACTGACGGCAGATTCTTCCAAATTACAGTCTACCCTCTATTCATCTTCATGTCTGTCCAAGCTGTCGACATACATCGACAGTTCTCGGAAAGCCAACCCCCGTGTAAAGAGCTAATAGTGGCTGGCTATGCAGCTCAAGATACGGGCGACGGCCAAAGCGGAAGCTCGCAGCCCCAGTCTGCAGTTGTCCCATGTCTGTAACGAAGACAATGATTCTCTCACCTAACTCGAGAGTGAACCTCTAATGGATAAGAAGACATGGTTGTAATGACGGGAAACACTACGGCAACCTGTAGAGTAAGAGCTGCCACATCAGCCTTCTTAGGATGTGCCTATCTAGTTCCTGTAGTCCAAGAGCAATTCTCGCCCGTTTTGAAACATAGGGAGGAAAGTTGGTGCTGGACTGTTCGTCATACCTTACACGGGGCTCACATGGGAGGCGTCATGACTAATGCCATCCAAAGCCAAGCCCGCTGCCCAACACGCATGCTTCTTCTGGTGCTTCAACTCCCTTCTGAGGATCGCACTTGATGTTTCTTCCGAACTCCTCACCCAAGGTACTTCCCAAGACCCCTGATCCACCAGGAACTCACCAACATGAGAGACTCGGGGATTCCCGCCTGGGTTTGACGGCAGGAAACCCCGTATCGTCCCGTAGCAAGGAACAATCTTCCATCGGGGTCAAAGGACGACGATAATGACCGGGAAACCTTCACATGGCTCAGAAGACTGATAGCATGAGGCCCCCGGCCTTTCCGTGCCTACATTCCCATGGCAAGTCGTACCCCAAAATCCAGCTTTAGTAGCCCAGTAAGCCGGACACCTGGCGTGCTGATACCCGAACACCGTCGCAAAGTACAGATCCTCAGAGGCCCCCCCGCGCGTACTTAGACTGTCAACCTCCCAACCAAGTGCCCGTTTGTGGAGAAGATCGACGGGGAGATAACCGATCATCTTGTAAGTTCTAGTCAACTAGAATACTAGCCCACTGGACATGGTACCTGATTACAGGTCGGACCATTGTTGGTCCGATTTATAGTGTCGCGCTCGCAGTTGAGCCATTGGACAAGCTGGGTCTGCAACATTGAATGGTCCCCAGGAACCCGGTGCCAGACATTTTGGTTTCAGGCTCTGGTCACCATTCAACGTTGGGAATGGGTAGTAAGCAAGGTGTTTGAAGTCACAAATACGCATAACTTCGCTTCATTCAGGTCCAAGTTCTTAAGCATACTAGAAAACCTATTCAAAATGAAAATCCAACTCCAAACTTTTCCCGGCTGAGAGCGTGCGTGTGGCATTCAGCCCGCCTACATAGGCAGCTGACTAAGTCCCCACCACACACCCTCTGGGTGCCTTCTTCTGCAGCGCCCGGGGCCCCTTTGAATGCCCTCCTTTTTTGATCAGAGAGGTAGCGCCCGCTTAACCTGAACTGACGTCTTTGAGGCCAGCTGCTATGTCTCTGAATCCCTCTCGTGACAGTGGCGTCCAAAGCAGAACTGTCCGGGACCCTGTCCCTTTGCCAAGGCGATCTGGTTGGCCACCAACCGCTGACTAAGTAAGGAGAAAAACAACGTCAATCCTCAAAACCAAGGCATTCACACTCCCATAAGCCATCTCTCCACAGACCAACCTTTAAACACACCGGCGAACTTGACAGCTTTCCCCCACTCCAACCACTGAGGCTCTTCGATCATTTGTTGTTGGCCTTCTGTATTTCCTCCCCTTCGTGGTCTTGTTTGAGCATGGCGAGCCCGAGATGGGCCCCGCCAGCTCAGGTCTGGCCGTTTGCCGTGGCAAGCGCAGACGACTTCTTGTGCACAACAACAAACACAGACTTGGGCACAGGCGCAGGTCCGGCCTCGGGGTGTAATGTATCTCTGTGCCCTCTGTGGTTGTCCTTGCGTGTGTGCAATTTCCCGCAGATGTCGCACTGGTACATCTCTTTATACACATCCCCTTCTATCTCAATCCCATGGACGGTCTCTATGTGCCTTGTGAGGTGGTCGTTGCGCGTGAATCCCTTGCCACAGTGGCACACGAATTTGCGCTCCTTTTCTTCATTTGGCTTCGTTCTCTTTGCCTTCGCACTTTTCTTGGTCTCGGATTTCTTCTCCGTCTCCGTCTCCTCCTTCTCTTGGACTCTCTTGCGCTTTCTCTGGAGCTGTGGCTTGGAACTCGGCCGTGGACTTCTGCTGCCGGAGGTCGCCACCACGGAAGATGCAGAGCCGTCAGTATGGCCGTCGTCTTCGCCAGGTCTTTTGAAGTCTCGCGGTTCCTGCTGCCCTTGCCCCTGCCCCTGCTGGGGAACCTCCAGCTTGTCTTTCGTGGATTCACCAGGGGCCAGTGCTTCATCACCAGGGAACCGAGTAGCGGGAGACCCGTGACTCGGCTCGGGCTGCGCCATCGCCCGCTGTGGTCGGTTTTGGCTGAACTGAACCAATATCCAAGCCGCTTCCATTTTACGCCACGCCTCGGGCTGCGCCATCACCCGCTGTGGTCGGTCCTGCCCAAAGACACCCACTTTTTGGCTAAACTTAAACAATGTCGCAGCCGCTTCCATTATATGACATGGCTCCAGGGGCGAGCTGGTCCCAGTTCCTGCCTGACCAGGGCGAGCCGAGTCTTCTGGCTCGAGGACCTGCCCGGACGGCTTGTTCGCATCGTCGGTAGTGTACGCATCGTCGGTAGTGTTCAGCCTGGGACCTAAATTCATGTACGAGTTGCTTTGTTGTTCGATATACGCGATAGTCGCAGACTGATGCTCAATAGCTTCTTTTCTGGTGCTGTAAGGCGTCGCAGAGTGGTTGTTGATGTAAGGCATGGAAGCCCGTCGCTCCATGGGCGCGGATTCTGGGGCCGGCACTGCCATTGCTCTTGTGCTACTAGGCCCTGGTGCAGCACCGGCGGCATGCCGCCGTGAAGCACGGTTTTTCAGGGTGATGCGAGAGCTGGAGACTCCCAATGAGCTGGAAGGGCGTTGGGCGGTGTCCACGGCACGCGGACGGCGATCGGGCAGTATGTGCCTCCCGAGCTTGTTCGTAGGCAGTGTTGATGAGGGGCCCATGCTTGCCTTGCTCTCTCAAGAGGGAAGGAACTATATGACAGTCTCGAGGGGGGCGTGGCCTAGTTGCCAGGGTACCTAGGTATGATGACAACAGTCAGTGCTGAACAAGAGAAAGCCCAGACCTGAGGTCACGAATTCGGAAGTGGTGTCTCGAAGTGCGCTGAAACAAGTGTCTCATGCGGCTCTCTCTTATGATTCTCGATATTCTCAGGGTTGACGAGCGAGAGGCGTCAGCCGGGATATACTTGCCTTGATTTTGTTCAACGTTGGAACCAGTGCAGGTCAGCAGTGCTGCGTGGTGCTATTTGTCGGCGCGGTTCCAGCGATTCGCGTCTGCTGTCGGTCTCTTGATGTGTCAGAGATGGTCTTCGTCTTGTATGAGGGTAAAGGAAGGTGAAGATGGGACACAAATCGCCCACTGATTTGCACGATTTTATTTACACGGAATTTCACCCAATAGCTCACGCTGGAATATTGCTGGAAAACCTCCAGAGAATTGGACGTTTTACACGGCGACTTGCGCCCTATTCCTATCCGCTGTGGTTAGCGCCCTGCACCAGTGTCTGTCCTCGCAGTCTAGCAACCTGAAGCATGTACGGCGTGTACCAAATAACATTGCCCAAGACGAGGGCGTGTGGACCGACTAGGACCAGTGCAAGTGAGCGCTGGGCACCAGTGGGTTCATGAGAAATAGCGCACCGGAAGGGAAGACTTCGGGGTTGTGGGCGTCCTCGCTTCAACGGCTGGCACCAGAGCGATAACCCCGCGGGGGCAACCGACGCCAACCATCCGGGCAGAACAAAATTAACGAGACCTGCCATGCCGCAGCCTCGACTTTGCTGTCTCTGCCTCTAGTGCTCACCCGACCGGGAACTCCTCCTGGGGCTGCACCAAGGACTGGTGTGGGGCGCGCGACACTGGTCGACGAACAGAGCCCGCGCCGACTTGGCTGCAGGTTCTGTGGAAAAGAAACAGCCGAAAGGGGGAATCGCGATGTGCAGCATGTAGTTGCACCTTTGCATCCGGCAGTCTTGTTGGGGGCCTCCACGTGACCATGAAGGCATGGCGACGACAATACTTGTCCAACGTTTCGGGCAGATTGAGAGCAGTGGTTACAGAAAAGAAACACGACAACTTACAATTATATGCAGAATTATGCTCGACGGGGATGGTATGCTTGGGCGAGGTAGACGATGCCAATGAACTCGATCTAACTGTGGGATACCTCATGCCCCAGGCGCGAGGGAGGGGATGCAAGGAGAGAAAGATGGTGTGTGCACTTTTTGTTGGGGGGGGGGGGGGTCCAAGTCTTGGAGCGTCCAAGAGAGAGAGGAGAAGTACGTAGGGTGCGGTCTGAGAGGAAGGGGAGAGCAGGGGCGCTTGGCGACGAGTGGGATGGTCGAGAAGGAGGGCGGGCGGAAGGGCGGGAGATGGTTCTTATATGAGCGCGAGCGCCGGAGGGGGGGATACTAGGCGACGCAAGTCTGTTCCCCGGTCGCTCTCGTACTGGGCTCACGGAGCTGGATAAACCTGACCATCTTCCCAGTATGTACCTGACAACACAGCACGCTCTGAAGGCACGTAGAAACAGAGTAAGATGTACCGGGAAGGCCCGGGGGGCATAAAGCCCTAGGGTAAAATAGGTACATAGACAGGCAGGAGACTCTCTCACTGCCTGCCCGGGTAGGTGTATGGCACTGGCTGTAGTTGAACGGGCTGTATGCAGTGCATCTAGGTAGACCCTCGGCAGCGCCTTGTGGTGATGCAGCCCAAATTCATGTTCCTTGTTATGCTCAGTGCTGAGATGGCAAATGCAGTAAAACTAACTTTAATGCAAAATAGATCTCGAAGTATCTATGTGATTTGATGTATACTGAGTACCTAGAAAATTGTTTGGGTCGGGAAATGCTCCAGCTTGCTGCCCCCTATTTTGCTGTAAATTGGCGGCGGCGAGCTTAACGATGAACCCCCTTCCAGAATCCTAGCCGCGCATTGGTGTAACGGTTCAACAACTACCCAGACTGATCGCAGGATTCGTCTCCGACACCAGACTAAATAAGTAAAAAATTCTCCCAATTCCCTGTCCATGATCATTTCCACATTGAAGGCGTCCAGTCTGCCTTGGTTTCGCGGGGCACTCGCCAGCCTGAAGCATCCGTCCCGCTGCATCTGCAACACCACCACGATGTCGAAGCCAGACCACTCTGAGAGGACCGCGACCGAGCCTCGCGACCCAGTAAGAAATGGTGTGGCTCAGAATGTTCGATCAGAACACCTGCTGACGCAATGATCACACTCAACAGTCGCTCCACACGGTCATTCTCAGGAAGATCGAGGAGGTCAACCCCTCAATCCGCACCTTCCGCCTCGCCATCCCACCATCCGTGGGAAGCATCAGGGTAAGCACACCTGCGTCATCATTTATCAAGGGTTTATGAGGCCATGGTATCTGCAAAGCCAGCACCCGCGCCTCCGGCTCATTCAGCCCTGCCCCGCGCTCTCTTGTCTGACCCCGGAGTGCTCGAAGAACCGCGGCTAACACACCCACCCCCTCGACGACCAGTTCCTCCCAGGACAGTGGCTCGACGTCTTCGTGCCGGGAATTAGCAAACCAGGTGGCTTCACCATCACCTCCTCGCCCTCAAAGGCCCAGAAGAAGGCAATTCCACCCGCCAGCGCCGCCCCGGCCGATGGCACCGCCTCGCCACCACCGGACGAGCCCTACCTCGAGCTCGCCGTGCAGAAGTCGCCAGACAACCCGCCGGCCCAGTACCTCTGGAGGCCCACGGGCGAGATCCTGGACTCGGAGCTGCGCGTCCGCGTGGGCGGCAGCTTCGTCTGGCCTCCCCCCGGGGTCCAGCCGACGGTGAGTGGCCGTGCCATCTCCATACCCTCTGCCTCTGCCTCTGCCTCTCCCTCTCCCCGACCACGCCGCACCAGCACAGGCCCACCAACCCGGCCCTGGCTATTCATCCTTCTCTCCTACCTCCCACTCCACCGTAGAAACCGAATGCTCAGGCATACTGACGCTATATGATACCGTGCACAAAGACCCTCCGCAAGGTCGTCTTCGTCGCCGGCGGCGTCGGCATAAACCCGCTGATGAGCATCGCGAGCCACCTCGCCGAGCGGCCGGACCCGCGGCGCACGGTCGAGTTCCTGTACTCGACGCGGGACCCGGGCGGGGGCGAGGGCAAGCACGATGCCTCGAAGATACTGTTCCTCGACCGCCTGACCGGGATCTTCAACAGCGGTGGCGGCGGCGGTGCACTCAAGGGACGGCTGGGCTTGTTCCTGACGCCCGGGGGCGGCGCTGGCACGGCAGGGGAGGGAGACGGCCGTGACCTCCTGGGCACCCCGTTCAAGAGTCGGCGGATCACCGTCGAGGACATTGCGGAGGCCCTCGGCGATGACAAGAGGTTCGCTGTCGTCTACGTTTGTGGGGTGCCTGCGATGACGGATGAGTTTGTTGAGAAGTTGACTTCTCCACACGGACTGGGCCTGGAGCCACACAGGGTTCTTTACGAGAAGTGGTGGTAGAATGGAAATAGACAGTATACGAGAAGAGGAGCCATTCTATTGTGCTGAAAAAAACTAAATCCTTACTCAGAGACAGAACTCTTGTGCCTCTTTACCATGTTACAACCTGCCATCGCCCACGATGACGGCCGTGGATATCTTGAGCTACTGTAACGTCCAGGGAGAGCCACGCTCCTGGGACCCATCATGTCCCCATCCGATGTCTGCAATTTCGAACCACACTAGATCCAATTGCCATACTTCTCGTTTCCGTCTTGGCCAGACAGGTGAGGCGTCGAATAGTTGCGACTAGGTGCCTCACGCAACGGCTGCCTCAGTGGTGAGCGAGACCGGTTACGGCGCAGCGTGTCCCAGAGCCGACCAAGTCTTGGGCTCAGCACCCGGCGAGGCGGAGCCTTGGGAGAAGGCGACCGGCGGATCCATTCATACTCATCAAGCTGAAGGTGCGGAAACCTCGAAAAGTCGATGTACTTCTCCCCAATGCTCACGAAGGACTTGCTAGCCTTCGGGCTGGCGGTCTGGCTGTCTTTCGCTGGTGACAACCCCTCATCGCTGTCTGAGACATCCGCATAATTCTTCAACCTGCTTCCGGTGCTGACCGTATTCTCGCCTGGCGAGGCTGAATGGGACTGGTTGACCCTCAAGTCATCCTCCCATGGCAGATTGTTCTCGTAGTCGGAGACTGACCGGTCATCGGGACAGGGCTGTTGTTGATTGAGAGCAGGATAACCATCTGACTTGGCCTTGTACACTGGAACCTCCTGCGCATGGCCATATTCAATAGATTCGTCCAAGAATGACCCGTCCCTCACGTAGCTCAGAAGCGACGTCGAGATTGATGCAGTGGATGTCTTCCGTGAGGGTCCGCAGATTTCATTCGGTACCCCAACAGGAAGGTCGGGCAGCGGTCGATCCGGTAAGGGACGCTGAAGATACGATTCTGGAATGCCATCGGTAGAACCGTCCCTGAGGGTTTTGCTGGGCTGAGGCAGGTTATGGCTCGCGCCTGAGCCTGGGAGCAACTGTGGTGGAGTCCTAAGCACAAATACTTTCTCTTTTCGGGGCTTGCTATGCTGTCCTGAACCTGGCTGGTCTTCATTGGAGCTACTGTCGTCGTCGAAGACCGACTCGTCGGGATCGGGGCGGATGATTGGAGACCGACCAAGGGCTTTCTCAAGTGGCGTGTCATCGATGCTGGCTTCAGGGGTGAGGTCGATGCTGTTCGTAAATGTGCTGGTAGAGAATGTATCGAAGATGCTCGAGTCATCGGAGGGAATCAGGTTTAGCTGACGCAGGTTTGTCAGAGAACGGTAATGGAAGCGAAAGCTGGCAAAGGGCTCGTCTTTGGGATCGATGAGGTGGAAGTCGAAGAACGTGACGTCTTGTGGATTGTCTAGCAATCCACCGCTAGGTGCGCTGGTCGTCTAATGTCAGCCATGTATCAACACCAACGAGCGACGGCCGAGACTTACGCAATTCCGTATTTCTCCTGGTGCCTGTACTGATCCAGCTTAGCAGCTCTTCTCTTTCGGCCCTTGGCCCGGAAGACTTGGATTTCAATGAGTCCGCCGTCCTCCGCAACAGACTTCTCCTGCTCGCCTCCCATGAAATGGAAGTACCTGGCCTCAATCCCCTCGGGTTTCATGGTCGTGCCGTCCTCTTCGTGATCCCAGCGATCACTAGGCTCATACAGGGCCTTCTCGACCTGGCCCTTGTCCTTTACCTTGGGGTTAATGCCCCACGACGTGATGTGTCTTCCATTCATGAACAGCTTGAAGAACAGGTGGCTGGGAGGGCTGGACTCTCGTTCTACAACGTATTTGATACAGAATTGGGCGCCTGCTCGAAGTTAGTAACCTGTGTAGATCAAGGCTGGAGTGGACGCTGTCCGCACCTGGTACAGACGGGATGTACACTGAAACCGTCGGGTTGACTTTTGTTACTCGATATGGATCTTGACGGTTGTCATCTGGGGTGCCGAGTTGAACGGAGGACCCATCAGGATGGGGGTATTCAGGCAGCCTGCCGACCTCAGACTGTGCGAGGACGGAGATGTCTATGCCGCGAAACGCAGGCATCTTGTGCTGCAACAACGGTTGTCAACCGTATGTCATCAACCAGTAGGTTGGTCTGGCGTAGTTTCTCGAGCGTAAAAACTGTTCAGCATTACACACAAGTTGATGTCGTGCATGGTACTGGAGTGTGGACCAGGACTCGGATTGACCTTGAGGCAAACAAGTCCACCCCGGCAGGGATCCCTTCAAGTAACCAATAATTTGGGGGCAAAGCAGACTTGAAGGAGGGGTGAAATAACCACAGCTTGTGATTTTGATTGAAGACAATTACTCCTGCAGTCACAGCTGCTGCCTCAGCCTAGGAAGAGTGCGTACCTGCCTGGGTAGGAAGCTTCGATCCTGTGACCCCTCCACCAGCTGGCTTGGTTGCAAACACCACTTGACCGCCAAACCGGGATAGCGAGTGCAGCCGTACGTAAGGAAGGAAAGATTCGCTTGAAACTGACGACGACATCTGGAACCATGCACGATCACAGCTCTGCATCCGTTCACATCTAGAGATGATCTTGACCAGGTATCCTCACATGCAAATAGATGCAAATGCACAGCCAAAGGGGGAAGTTTGGGTGTTCTCAGATCCACAGAACCCCTGAATTCTATTCGGCTGATGGAGTCCGGCTTCGAATGTACAACGAGACGCCCTATGACGCCTCCCACCGTCTATGAGCTCGCTCCAAGAACCTTCTTCGTGTCGTCCTCCTTGTTCAGCAGGCCCAGGTTCCGTATTTGCCCCGCGGTCGGCGCGTTCTCTCGTCCTTGGTTGATCTCCGCCTTCCTGTACGCTGCCTGTAATGCCATCACTCGGGCGGCCTGCAAAATAAGCGATGTTAGTCCTGGTGTCCTCTAACGCAGCAGCTGTTGTGGGCGTGGCCGACCTCTTTCTTGTGGTGCATGCACTCGTAGTAGTCCTCCAGCGCAGGCACGCACTTCTTCTTGCCCGATGTGTCCTCAGAGCTCGTGTTGACGACGTAGCATGCGAGCAACTCCTGCCAGAAGGGGAAGCATCGGGACGGACCTGGCGGGGAGAATGGTCAGCGCGGTGTCTCTGTCTCTGTGGGCGGGGGCCATTGGCTCCCGAGAGGCGACTCACCCCCGTTCAGTCCGTATCCTGATGACATGGCGTAGGTGTGGGTGTGGTATCCAGGGATTTGGTTGAGATGTCGCCGGCGAAGTCACCTGTGTCGCATCGCCAAATGATGGCATGAAGTCGAATCCGGACCTCGCGATTGGCAATGGTGGAGCTCCAGGGTGCCGTCCTGCCTGCCGAGGACTGCACAGTGCTCCGAGTGCCAAGATCGCCGTATTTGGTAGCATTGCCCACTAGCCACAGGCGCCACCATTACACGACAGGGATGTTGATTGCCTCCAAGGAATGCGACAGCTTTACGTACTTGTACAGAGCTCGACGCCAAGCTCCTTGAATCTCCTTCCTTTTACAACTAGGAGTCACAGTCTTGTGATGACGGTGTTCTCCTGATCGAAGACTGCAGGACAACGGGAGAGCATGTGTTGCGTCGATCTCCCACCATGAGTCTCGATCTTTCAGCCCCGAAGATTGTCCTTCTCGCCGCGCACCTCGCCGCCAAAGCGGATCTCGACAGCTTGTCCTTCGTCGCCGCGCAACATGGCTCTGTGCTGCGAAAGGAGTTGCTTCTGCGCATCCTTCTTACCTACCTCCCCGAGACCCTGAAATCTGAGGAATATGTCTCGTTCATTGACGAGATCGAAAAGGAGGAATATGTCACACATGAGCACTGGGACGTCGACATATCGACTGTGGAACACCTAAGCGAGGAGGACGCCGTCAAGAAGGTCCGCAAGCTGCGCCTGCAAAAATTGTCATGGCCACAGGCACCGGCGGAAGCTGAGGATGATCCTCTCACTCTATTCTTGCTGCGCCGGGCGCACAACGTGGACGAGGAGGCCGGGCTCCTGACCCAATTACCCGATTTGCTGGTGCCTTTCCTGGACCACTCGCCCTGCATCCGAACGTGGACAATATCGGTGCTGCTGCCCCTACTGAGACGGAATTACGAGTACTACCCCAACGACAGCATTCCGGTGACGCTGTCAGCCTTCGAACACCTAAGCGACCAAGCGGCCGTAGACTTGCTCCTGTCACAAACCGGCCAGCGGGAAGAAGATCACCCTTACATTGCTCGAGATCTCCGAAGTCTGCTAGGACCCTGGCTGTATAGCGAAAGGAGGTGGACTACCAAAAGCCCGGCTGAAGCAGAAGCAGAGGACGCCGACGAGGATGGATTAGTTTGCCCAGGCTGGGAGCAGATGCTAGTATGGCTCACCGCACATGCATCGAGTACTTGGAAGGTCGCAGTCGAGGCAATAGATCATTGGCATTCGCCAGAGGACGTCGACTTGGGCGGATATGGCCAAATGTGGCTGAATGAGGACAAGCAACAGTACCTGGAGCTCAGGTATGCCCGCGCTGCTATGGCGTCGGCGTACCTGATTTCTGAAGCAACAACCGATGCGCTGACGGGCGCATACACCATTGTTGCAGAAGTCGCCAAACTCCTAGACGACCCTCTGCCACCATTACAGACTGCGGCTTCCAACCTGACCCCGGTCCCAGACCTCGGCAGCACTAATATCATGTTTGCAAAGAATGTCACTTACCTTCGCAATAACCTCCTCGACGAAAGCAACATCCTCACGAAACCATCGAAGCTAGCTACGACCCTCCTATCCGCGCTGGTCGTCAGCGCTTTCCTTGCGACACGCGCAGGGTCACCCTGCACACTCAGAAGAGCCGGTGAACTGGCTTTACTACAAGACGAGCGTGAACAGAAGACAGAGGCTCTTAAACTCATCCATGCCATCAGCGAGAATGGTCCGAGCTCGGATGACAGGTTCTGGCTCAAAGCTAGGAACGAGATTCTCTGGTTGAGAGACTGGGGTGCTGAAGAGGATTCAGGCCCGGACGAAGACCAGCATTATCACGGGATATTTGGACGCGTCAGCCGCGAATTCCTCGAGGTTGAGATCTTGAAGGCCCTTTTGGCGCATACCCGTACGTAGTACCTATGCTCTGCAACTCGTATATGGGCCACCCTGGTTCTGACTTTGTGAACAGGATATTCGCTGGCAAAGTCTCTCTACGAGGACTCGACAGAGCAGCCACTTGCGAAGAAAGTTCTGCAGGACACCATCTACGCGGCAGCTATGAGTGCCTATGACAACGCTTCAAATCCTAACCGCACACGGGGTGGAGTGAAGAAATGCAACGACATGTGAGTAATGTGGGAGTCAGGTAGACAATATAGCGACTGACGTGTCAACAGATTGCATGCCTTCCCACAGACCATAGAACGGTCATTTGTGGCGACGCAACGGATCGAAGCCCTGCTCAAGGCGACTCATGCTTTGAGTGACTACCGGCTCGTCCTGAAACAGGGAGAACCGTTTACGCCTGTTGTACTACGCGTGCACCAGGATCCTATCTCCATCATTGCGAAGGTGTTGGAACAAAATCCGAAAAGTTATACCAACATTCAAGACCTCGTCGAAGTGGGCCGTAATATGGTGGTTGCAGGCCTGACGGTTCGTGACAAGTCAGGCCATTGTGCACTCACACCAGAATTGGAGCCGCAAGAAATACTACACACCGAGAGGCGCATCACGGCGATGTGCATTGACGCAGCCCTGACGGAGGATGACTTTGAAACTGCATATTCCTACGTCGTCAACCGCGTGGCAGCTCTGGGCAAACCGCCACAACCGCTGAGTCGCAAGGCCAGCAACGGCTCCTTGGTAAGCAAGGCTGCATCAGCTTCGGCTCAACGGGATGATTGGTCATGGAGGGCAGCACTACAAGCTGGCAAATACCGACGCACCTCGCGGACCGTCCGCCCTACCCATCTCGGGACCGCGAGCGGCAACCCCGACATTCGTCACCTGGAGCAGAGGATCGAGTGCCTGGCCACCGCTCTTCGGGTCGCCCCTTCCGCGACACTGTCCGAGATCCTCAACACATACCGACGCACGGAGGAAGAGCTAGACACGGCAATAAGCGCCGAGCAGGAGCAGGAGAACGCGTGGGATGAGGCGGCTGACATGCACACGATGCCCGGCGGGTTTAACGCACCTTCTCGTAGCGCCACGGCGCCAGCTAGACAGCCGATATCGTCTTCGCGGCACACGTCCGAGGAGGCGCCAATGTCGCTCTTCGACCTGTCGCGGGCCAGCATGCGCTCTGCACAGCGTAACCTAACGGCGCTGTCCAATTTCAACACCACCGCGCAGGGCAGGGGCTTCGACACATCGGCGGAAGCTGGTGAGTCGACGGAGCAGCAGCAGCAGAGGGCGAGGAAGAGGGACCAGCTTAGGGAAGCGGCCGTGGGTAGCTTGACTGCGGGAGTCGGATGGCTGATAGGGGCTCAGCCGGCGACCCGCGGTCCCGAGAGGGAGTAAATGGGGCTCTGCAAGATGCAATGTTGGGGCAGTGGGTTGGAGCTACTACAGAATAATGATACCTATTTCTATTTGACATGGAATTGCTGCCTCTCAAATTCTAGTTGCGGAGGATGTAAAGATGCTAACCCATACATATCCTGTTGCCCGGTCCTGGCGAGATGCACGGTCAGGCACATCGGAATTCCATACGAGGCTCTTAATAGATAAACGAGCTGCCGACCATATGGTAACGGAATGAGTGATATTGTTTTCTCCTTTCATGTTTGCGTTTTCTGTCCCCGTCCCCGTTGGGTCGAGTCGGGTTCCAAGGCTGCGAAAATCGTACGGTTGATGACCGTGCTGTGTGCCGCTCAAGATCACAAGGGTCCGGCCCCCACAAGCCACCCGCCCATGCCAAAAACAAGCTGTGGCCCGTGCTAAAGCTGGGAAGAGCGGCTCCAGCTCCCCACTATGCCAACCTGGCGGCAGGCTTGTCGCATCATCGCCGCCTCTGTCGAGTCTGAACAACATCACCTCCTCCCGTTCATTATTCCCGCGACCTCACCTTACCGTCACCTCACCCAACCTGCCTTTCAAGGCCTACCTCCACGCACACGCTATTCTCACCACAGTACAGTGGCCTGGCTTGTTTTCTTTTTGGAGTTCGTGTCGTGTCGTACAAACCTGTGCGACCTCGAATTGCCACTAGTGTCAGCCAACCTCGAACTACTACTGCCTCGCTGACGCTTGCATTCGGTTTTCTCTAAAATCGGCCATATTTATCGCGCCGTACAGTATCTTTTCCTTTTGCGACTCGAACGAGTAACATCGCAAGCAACCTCCAACACGGCGGAAACCTTGCCAGCGACGCGACGATGGGTGTTCCCAAGTTCTTCAGATGGCTCTCGGAGCGGTACCCCTCCATCTCCCAGCTCATAGCAGAGAATCGAATCCCCGAATTCGATTGCCTCTACCTCGACATGAACGGAATCATCCACAACTGCACCCACAAGGACTCGGGCGATGTGCAGTTCCGACTGAGCGAGGAGGAGATGTTCATTCGCATCTTCAATTACATCGAACACTTGTTTGGTAAAATCAAACCCAAGCAGCTCTTCTTCATGGCCGTGGACGGCGTTGCGCCACGGGCAAAGATGAACCAGCAGCGCGCGAGGCGATTCAGGACCGCGCTGGATGCTGAGCAGGCAAGAGATAAGGCGATCCGAGAAGGGAAAGAAATCCCCAAGGAGGAACCATTCGACAGCAACTGCATCACGCCAGGGACGGAGTTCATGGCGAAGCTGTCGCAGCAGCTGAGATATTTTATCAACAAGAAGGTCACCGAGGACAAGGAATGGCAGGGCTGCGAGATCGTGCTTTCCGGCCACGAGGTCCCCGGCGAGGGCGAGCACAAGATCATGGAGTACATTCGTAACGCGAGAGCACAGCCGGATTACCACCCCAACATGCGGCACTGTCTATACGGCCTCGATGCGGATTTGATCATGCTGGGTCTGCTCAGCCACGACCCGCACTTCTGCCTCCTCCGTGAGGAGGTCACCTTCGGCCGCCAGTCCAAGGTGCAGTCCAAGGAATTGGAACATCAAAATTTCTATCTCATGCATCTTTGCATTGTTAGAGAATATCTCGAGTTGGAGTTCCAGGATTTCAAGGAGGACGGCGCGAATAAGCTGGACTTTCCCTTCGACATGGAGCGGGTTATCGATGATTTCATTCTTATGGCGTTCTTTGTCGGCAACGATTTCTTGCCCAACCTGCCACGGATACACATCAATGAAGGCGCTTTGGCGATGATGTTCAGGATATACAAGTCAGTCTTGCCGAAATGCGACGGCTACATCAACGAGGGCGGCGCAATGAACCTGAAGCGTTTGGGGATTTTCCTTGAGGAGCTCAGCAAGGAGGAGTACCGGTTTTTCGAGCACGAGGTCGAGAGCTCTAAGTGGTTCCAGGCCAAGCGAAAAATCGGGAATGGAGATGCGCCCAAGCCAAAGGGCAAACTCGTCGTCACATCAGAGCAGAAGAAGCTGTGGAAGGACCAGATCAAGCCGTTCCTCACTAAGCGGGCCTCTGAGACTCTGGATCTGGGCATCAGCCTTAAGGCCGCTGATCGTAAGTTCGTACAGGAATTCGCCGACAGCGCTCACATCAACTGGAACACTAAGGAAGACGACGACGGGCTCCGGCATCTGGTGCTCACCTTCCCGCCGAAGCCAGAAATGGATGACGGTGAAGGCGTCGATGACTTCGAGGAAGAATCGCAACTTGCTATCAATCGAATTGTCAAAAAGTACGACAACGCGGAGATCCAAGATGTGACAGCAGAAGAAGCTCAGGCTCAATACGACGTCCTCTACCAGCAGAAGTTCAAAGAGTGGAAGGACAACTACTATGCCGAGAAGTTCCCTGAGTGGGCAGGAAAGGAGGAGGCCGAGCTGAAGAAGCTCGCTGAGAATTACGTGCAGGGCCTGCAATGGGTCTTGTTCTACTATTACCGTGGCATCTGCTCGTGGCCCTGGTTTTACCAGTACCATTACTCTCCTCTGATCTCAGACGTTATCAAGGGTCTGAGTGCTGATCTTGACTTCAAGCTGGGCAAGCCTTTCCGGCCGTTCGAGCAGCTAATGGGTGTGCTTCCTGACCGAAGCAAGAAGATCGTCCCTACCGTCTACTGGGATCTCATGACGAACCCCAACTCACCTATCGTCGACTTTTACCCTAGAGACTTTGAGCTGGATATGAACGGCAAGAAGCAGGACTGGGAGGCTGTGATCAAGATCCCCTTCATTGATGAGAAGCGTCTCCTCGACGCTATGGCCACCAAGAACGACTTGCTGTCCGATGATGAGAAGGGGAGGAACGGTTTCGACGTCCCCATCAAGTTCACCTACTCGGCGGATGAAAACTCTATCTATCCATCATCCATGGTGGGCATATTCCCTGATATCCCGAACTGCCACTGTGTGGAGAACATGTTCGAGCTCCCGCCTACGGAAGGTCTGGATCTCCGGCAAGGTCTGATGGTAGGAGCCAAGCTTAATGTCTCAGCCCTGGCTGGTTTCCCAAGTTTGGCAACTCTCCCCTATACTGCGACTCTGGGCTTCCACGGGGTCAATGTCTTCCAGCAGGACAGTCGTAATGAGAGCATGGTCGTCACGCTATCCGATTCGGCGGTGCAAACTAAGGTCGAGAACGCCAAGCAGAAACTTGGCCAGCGGTGTTATGTCGGGTATCCATTCCTCCAAGAAGCCAAGATCGTCCGTGTCTCTGACGAGCTGTTTGACTTCACCCTTGCAGAGAATGGGTCCGGCGAAGTCGTCGTGAAGGACCATTCTAACAGGGACATCGACGACTGGTTGAAGAACGCTAGGTATTGGGAGGACTTCTACAGCAAGCGTTTGGGCATCTTGATCGGAGACGTGGAGTCCATGGTCCACGTTGAAATGCTCAAGGGACTGATCAAGACCGACGACGGTGCCACCGTCAAGGAGTTTGGGGAGATACCCGGCATGCGGGATTTCTACGCGTCGCAGACCATTGTTGACGACGTGGTCAATGAGGATGAGCGTTTCACAGAGAGACCAGCTCTGCCTCTTGAGGAAGAATTCCCGGTTGACTCGCATGCCTTCTACCTAGGCGATTTGGCATATGGCCGGCCTCTCGCGGTTACTGGCTACAGCGACAAGAAGCTGGACGTTATCATCTCCAAGATGAAGAACAAGGAGCCAGACTTTGCAAAGCAAATCATCCAGAAGAGCGAGCGTGAGAACAGATACATGCCGTCTTATCACGTGTCGAAGAACCTTGGCCTTCATCCCCTTGCCTTCAGCAAGATCACATCTTCCTACCAAGTCCTGAGCGTGGGAGATCTCAAAGTCAACTTGGGGTTGAACTTGAAGTTCGAGTCGAAGAAGCTGAAGGTCCTTGGCTTCACTCGAAAGTCCGAGTCGGGCTGGGAGTTTAGCAATGCGGCGATCAAGTTAGTCTCGGACTACATGGTGAAGTTTCCGGACTTCTTTGCGGGGCTGCAGAAGAACGTGCAAAGCCGGGATGTTAAAGCAACTGATATCTGGTCTGACGAGGCAACGGCGACAGCAAGAGTTAAGGAGATTGGCCAGTGGCTCAAGTCAGTCGGTACGAACGGCTTTGCGAAGGTGCCATTGGATGCTGAACAGCTCGACTCCACCGTTGTCATGGCGTTGGCCTCAGCATCTGAAGCAGCATTGGAAGCTTGTAAGGAGACGACTCCTCAGGCGGTCAAGGGAGTGCCGCGGAGCGCACTCCTGAAACCTGGAGATGCAGAAACCCGACTCGGAAATCAGCGTTTCCACTTGGGAGACCGGGTTGTTTATGCGCAGGATATCGGCAAGGTCCCTATCGCCTCTCGAGGAACCATAGTCGGCATTAGCAGGGTGGGCAGCAAGAACATCCTCGACGTCGTCTTCGACATCACCTTCATGAGTGGGAACACTCTAGACGACCGATGCCCTGCTTTCCGCGGCCAGACGATCCCAGCCTCGTCTGTTCTCAATTTGACCGACAGACAGGTCGTCGTTGGCTCCAAGGCTGCCATGGCCCGGGCCCCACACCCGTCGCTTACTACGCTCGTGGCGAGCGGTGGCTACGGCGCGCCTGGTGGCAGACAATTCCGCGACGCTGCTGCTCCTCCACCGCTGACTGGCTCATGGCGCGGTTCGGTTAATGGCTCCAACGGCCAAGGTCGTGGTCGTGGAGGCCACAACGGCCATCCGCCGCAGCGAGGAACTCTCAACATCCAGCCCAGCAATCTGGTGTATCGCCCGTCGCCGAACCAGACACCTCAACAGGACTACCAGCGAGGTGGCCGTGGAGGCTTCCAGAATGGCGCCGCTAGAGGCGGACGCGGTGGTGCCCAGCGGGGACGAGGCGGCGGTGGTGCTGCACCGAACGGTAACGGCCATGCGGCACAGCAGCCATCGTACAACTCCTACCCACCACCCCCGGGCCTTGATGGTAACAGCAGAGGCCGTGGCCGTGGTAGGGGAGGCCGCGGCCGTGGGTCACCGGCTCCGCGTGGCAGGGGTGGCGGCCGGCCGCAGTCGCAGGCCGCTGCTCAGAGCTAGGGGCTCTCTTAATTGCCCATCTCAGGACCACTCGTTATCAACCAGCCACAGCAGTCGCAAGACTCGCGAGCTGCTACTCAGAGCTAGAGGCCCTCCCCATCGCACGAAACCGCGCCGTCTACTACACCACCGACCAAAGACCACGTTGGTTCGCCAGCACCACACCTAGCACTGGAAGGATCACCATCGGCCGTGATCGTCGTGGACCGTCCAGTGTCCCCTTATTCCGATGGTGAATGTCATGACGAGGGACATACAAAACCAGCTGACCACACCGAGAGTCTGGTACCTGCCGGCACCGACGACGTAGGTCATTATGGTAGCAGCAACTCCAGGCATCTTTTGAATACGCTTACATCCGGCCAAGCATTGTCCCAAACATATCGTCACCCGTTACCCGACCCGTTCTTTCAGCCACATTACCATCCCACACGTGAGAGTTTTTCCTGCTTCCTACGGGACAGCGATGGGCGGTACTCCGGCGCGCAAGTCCAGCTGGCCTTGCCCAACGACGAAGGCTTGCCGATCTACGTATCCATACCGCACCTCGGGATCCACGGGATCGCCTTCCGCATCGGGGACGGACTCCGCTCCCGACAGAGGTCACAGTCTGTCGTGCAGGCTGACGAGTCGCCACTGGAGCAGGAAAACGGACAGACGACAGAGGTTGATAGCCATCTGGGACATGCAGGTGGAGCGGATGAGGGGGTAGGCCCGTTTAGGCCGTTTAGGGCTATGATGGCTAGGTTGTTGAATATCATTTGGCCAGTGCATATTGTTTGAGATATTTGTTCCGGAGACAGGTATAGAACGAGACTATGCACTTGCACGGCAGCAGCGATGGGACTTGGAAGAGGAACAGCGATAGAGTACAGAATAGCGAGCGCAGTGACGGGACAGCGGTAGTATAGTTGTTGTAAACTGTGATTCTTGAGATTTTGTTCCCTTTACGTGAGATACGAGAGTCTGGCGGGGATGACCCTCGCTTGGCTTGTGAATGCTTCTCTGCTCTCTGTCCTGTATCGAGGATGGTGGGCTGGCTTTCTGCCCCATGCAGTGGAGGCCGTCGGGTCTACGATATAGGACAAAAAGCCAAAATCACGACCTCATGAGGCTCGCCCATGGGATTGATCCACCTCCGCCGGCTTGCCTTCCCAGTGTCCGAGCCTCTCTCTCTCTCTCAGTCCGATGCCAAGGGTCTCATGAATTCCCCATTGAAACTATATCCTCCCCAACTCCGAACAAACTGATGATCGTACCTACCAAATCAGTCCTCAACGGGCGCGCCTGGCGGACTATGCCTTGGCCTTCTTGTTGTTGGTCTTCTTCTTGCTGCTGCTGCTGCTGCTGCTGTCGCCCTCGTCCTTCTTCTTGATGGCGGGCAGGGCGAAGGCGTCGCTCGCGCCGCCGGCCGTGGCCTTCCACAGGCCGTAGTCGCGGCCCTGGTCCCAGGTCAGGGCGCCGACCCAGGGCTGGACGTTGTAGTGCAGGCGCAGCTCGACGCCGTCGGTCTCGGCGATGCGCGAGGAAGGGTGCGTGATCTGGTACTTTGGGCGCTGGTTCTTGAGGGAGAGCTTGCCTCTGTTTTTGTGTTAAATTCCGTCAAGGTTAGCCACTGTTCTTGTTCACCTGCTGTTCTCTTCCCGCCTTCCCAGCCCCACCTTCCCGGGCATTCTTACCTGCTTGGGTCTATCGGCTTCCCCGCGGCGCTCTTCTTCAGCTTCCGCAGTGTGGCGGGCCCGATGTTGGCGAGGTGGTCCGAGCTGGGGCTGGTGATGATCTGGTCCCAGATGACTGCCTGGTTCGTGGCATTTGCGTTCCCGGCGGCTGGCCACTCGGCCGTGACGTAGACAAAGACCTGCTTGGTGTTCCAGTTGAAGAGGGAGCTGAGGTCGGCGTCGAGGCTGAACTTGATGATGGCGTACTCCTCGCGCTTGGTCGAGTAGTAGTGCGGGCGGCCCTTGACGACCTGCGTGTTGGTGGGGCGGATGGTGCCCGAGGGCGTGCGCGGGGAGAGCAGGTCGGTCCCTGCTATGAAGGCGGCGACGACGAATGCGACGGTGGTGAAGAAGCCGAAGACGTTCTGCGCGCGCACGAGGGAGGTGTACATGGTGGGCGGGTGCTGGGGGGCGCCCAAAGGGGCCTTTGCTTGGTCGGTGTTTGTGTGGTGTTGGTGGTTGGTTCGGGTGTCTGCTTTGTTCTATCCTGCAGTCATCGCCGCGAGTTGGTGGTGGGATATACCAGGTAGATATTAAATATCTATTTGGTTGTCGAGAGGAACGTGGCTTTTAGTCCCCGTCACAAGGCAGTAAGATGAAGCTTAGGCCACGTTAGAGCCTCCTGGTACTACGTCTACCGCAGTAGCTCCCTGCAGCGGGTAGTCGGTCCCTGGCTAACTCCCTTATCGGATCCCTTATCGCGAATAGACCAGGGTAACTAACTTACACGCCCCTGCTCCCAGGCTCTACTCTATATCAAATGACATCTCTTCGACCTCCCCTCTTTCGAGCATTTCAATGCCCTCCCCAAACATCATCCCATAAGCAAAACACTCGCCCACCAGCAACCAGCTTGAGCCGTGGCGCCGCAAAATGTACGGAGTAGCACCGCCAAACAGAACACACAACACATCGCCCTCTTTGACCGCGGTCGGTGCAAGCGCGTACAAGCCTCTTCTGACCGTCGTAGTGAAACACATACTCTGGGCGATGACATACACCGAATTTGTAAAGATCTCAGCATTCCCCTTCTTTGCCAGTTCAGGAATTTTCGCATCGTCGTCCGCCCTCATCCTCTGGGGAAAGGCACCCGCAAGATACGCAGCCATGTGAGCGGCGCGTGTGTTGCGGCTCTTGCGCGCCTCCCTATCACTCCCGAACAGCATCCCAGACACCGTCTCCATGTACGCCCACAGCGCACTTGCACTCGCCCGGCCGACGGCCCTGATGGCGCCGTCCTCCACCGCAGGCCGGTACTCTATTCGCGAGTCCAGCCTCCCGCCGGAGCCGCAGAGTTCGTGCCAGGGCTGGAACAACAGCTGCGCCGCTGCTGCGTGTCGCTGTTGGCCGCCCTCAGCCGCGAAGTTGACGTTGCGGAAGTTCTCGGCGGGAATCTCGTCCGAAACGCTTTTTATCGTGTCAACAATCACGCCCCTGAGCGTTAGCACCCGGCCGTCAGAGGAGAACCCCAGTTCTGGTGGCGTGCGGTGTCTCGAAGCCAAGAAGGTGTGGTATAGAGGCATCACGTTTTTTTGTCTCGCGCCGTTGTCCCATTGCGTCACCCAGCTGGGAAATTCCTTCAGGCTCCTCGGACAGTCCCAACCGGGCCAGTGCCGTACCGTGTTCAATGTGAACAGGTCCTGCGGATGGGACGAGTCGCCGTGGCCTTGCAGGGTCGCGATGGCCACCTCGCGATAAACCTCGGCCTTGGTCTTGGTGTAGTCCACCTCGACAATCTTCCCGACCTCTCCGTCCGGCCCAGAGACGCCCTCGACATTGGCCGTCCAGTGTCCCAGAAGCGCGTACACGAAGTCGCGCCCGTCGCTCGCCTTCTGGCGCCGCATGTTGACGAGGTTGTAAATAAACCGGCGCCTCCGCCGCCGCCGCGATATATCCAGACTGTATCCATCCTCGAACCACCTGTACAGCCGACGGAACCTGTCCAGTAAGATTGCGTATCTCTCCCTCTGGGGGACCCTGTGCCTAATGAGGCCGCGCGCCACGCGGGCCAGCTGCTCCCAGTCAATGGGCGGGCAGGTCGGTCCCCAGAAGAGCTGCGCCGGCGTGGGCCCGCCGATCTCCTGCGTGATCCAGACGCGGCCGAACTGCGAGTTACCACACTGTAAAAAGGACTACGACACGGCTGACAACATGAGGGGCTGACTCACATAGTCCAGCCAGCTGAGCTCGGCCAGCGCCATCCACTGCATCGCTGGGACTTCGTGCAGGACCTCGTTGGAGTTAACGCTCTCGTCGCTGTTAGCATCACCATCATGGCTGAATAATTCATCCAGCCTCTCGATCAGGCGTTTCGCCTCCTCGGCCTTCCCCCCCGGATCCCTCCCCAGCCAGACAAGAACCCGCTCCGCGGAGCGGTACAGAGACCCCATCAGCTTGACCTGTTGGCTGCGCTCGGCCTTGTCCTTCTGGTTCACGCAGATCTGGTCCGCCCATACCGCGCGAGTCCTGCTGCGGAGGCGCACGCGCCGGAGCGCATCGGCGATGCTGGATGTTAGATATAAGACGAAGTCACCGTCGAGCCTGATCGTCTCTATGACGGTAGG
The DNA here is from genome assembly GCA_037177825.1 of Diaporthe sp. P3_1W. Taxonomy (NCBI): domain Eukaryota; kingdom Fungi; phylum Ascomycota; class Sordariomycetes; order Diaporthales; family Diaporthaceae; genus Diaporthe; species Diaporthe sp. P3_1W. The sequence continues at coordinate 4,691,985 of JBAFXB010000004.1, read as the reverse complement.
ATCGCCCCAGAGGTAAGAAAGAGCTTCGTAGGGCTGGCTCTGAATTCGGAATTGCTCATCAAGTGTCTTGCACGCTGAGTCTGGCGGAAGTTCTAGGGGGCACAGTGTGCCGGAAAGGGCATCTGATGTGTTCCCCGCTGGGTTGAGGATGAGGATTCGTGTGACCCCGCGGCTGGTGATGGGCGCATATGTGTATTCTCGCAGCGGCCGTGCTGCTGGACAGTCTGTAGGGTCCATAGCAGACAAGTGGTTGAGGTGTTGCCCTGTTGAAAATCGGGCAACCAAGAGAACTCAGAAGGGGGAGGCTTGCTATGTCTCTGCTTTGAGCATGGCGATAGTCCTGGTTGCTCTGACCGATGAGGAATCCCTGCAGGAAGAGGTTACACAAGCCTATTCCAACCTGATCTGCACAGTTGCTCTGTAAAACTTCCTTTGCCACTTTCTACCTACCTCTCCATCTGGACGTAAGCACTTATGCAGGACTGCTGCATGCGGATACGAGGGCCCTAACGCATAACGGTGAGACGTCCACCTGCTGCCCATCATTGATCGTTCAGGGCCCTCGATCTGATCTCACGAAAAATGACATGAATTTCAACTGTCAAGTTGATGGCATATATGGATCATATTGACAGTGACAGAACAGTGAAATGTGGTCAGATGTTAAAACGAATGAAAACCCCTGAGCGATTACTATACGTCAGCCTTCTTCCTCACAGCCCGGCAACTAAGGGAACCCCTCGCGCCGCACCACAGTCCAATTCACAGATGAGCCTGGCATCAATGGGCATCACTGAAAGAAATCGATATCAGCAAGCCTCTGAAAAGACACCATGTGTGGCCTGGGGAATTCCGGTCTGAGCGAATCCCATATGGGCACAGGGCCATTTCTCCATGTGCACCGAGGCCGCAATTGCTGTTCGTTATGTTATAGGGCTACCAGATCATATTTACTTAGCCTGAGTTTTATTGAATGTCTCCCGAGACAACACTAAGCTCCAATTCACGTCGCAGTTGGGTGAAGTTGAAACCGAGGACTTTAGCCTTCGCCCATTGGGTAGGTGATTGTCCCCTGTAAGCCGGGATCTACCACTCACAACGAGGTTCAGCGCGCATCACTATCTCCCGGCCCAAAAGGCCCCTCACTGAACTACTTTTCTCGGATTCCCACGACGATAAAAATTGTCCTTTCACTCTGTTTAGACCGGAACGATGCGAATTCCACCTCATCACGCTGTGTAGTGCTCCACTCGACGGATCTATGTGCGTGTGCTATGCATCTGTATTACAGAGAAAAGGAGTCCTCCCCCATCCCCTTCTTCCTCCCGCGGGTCTTGGTTATGATGACGTCCCCCGAACTGTTCTCCCTTTGTCCATTGGCAATTGCCCCGAATTACCACTTCATATACTCCTTTTTCCCTCCGCCCCGAAAATGCGTATGGTCAATTGTTGCTTGTATGCCGTATGTATGCCGAAGAAATATGGTATCGCTAACAAAAATGAAATCGTGCAGTTGTCCTGAATCCTCCTGTTGTGTCATGAACCAGAGGTAGGCACCGGGACTCATTTCGCATCTTCATCCTCCTTTGGCGCCGTCACCAGGACGACAGTGTCAGGTGTCCCCTCCCTGATGGACCGTTCCTCTTCCTCCTCCCCGTCCTTCGCGGGCGCCCAGGGCGACCCCGGGTTCCGGTCCTGATCTGCCGCGGCCGTGATGAGGGACACCATCTCGGGCTCTTTGCCCTTGGGGCTGGACGGCGGCTGCGACGCCACCTGCGTCCTAGAGCTGTCGCCCTGCTCCAGTATCGGCCGCTGCGGAGGCTGGAGTCCGCCGTTGTCTCCACCTTCTCTTGCACCAGCTGCCTCATCCCCCGGGGATACCACGGCCTCCAGCGGGGCGGTGTCCGCCCCCTCCGGCGAGGCCCGGAGCCGCCCGTCGGCCTTCAGCACCTCGGCCGCGAGGCCCCTGAGGCCCGTGAGGATGACGTGCGGCCTCTCCCAGGCCAGCAGGCCCGGCAGCCCCTGCGCCCGCTGCGAGAAGAGCACGCTGTAGTGCGCGTTGGCCCACGCCGGGCACACGTATCCGGCGCCCGCGTCGACCTTGGTGGGCGCCTCTACCTGGACGGTCCTATCGTTTGCTTCCGGGAGAGCGGCGGTGTCGGTCCCCCCGCCCTCGCCTCCTGTCTCCGCCTCGCCAAGGAAAACTGTGATGCCGACCCTCGGCCTTGTGACTGGCTTCTTGGCCGCCTCTTTCCTTGCGTTGTTGTGGTTGTCGTTGTCATGCGTGGCACAGTGTGCCCAGAACCGCATTGCGTATTCCGGGCCGGGCAGCCACGCGAGATTGGTGAAGGTGATGATCTGCTCTGGCGTGAAGGGCAGCCTCGGGGCGAGCAGGCGCAGCCCCTTGAGTGCGAAGACGAGCAGCCCTGTCGGGGAGTCGCACATTGCGTATCTGCGGCGGTGTCAGCTGTCTGTGGACCAATGATCGAGGATGGCAGCTACTTACGCAAGTGTGTTTGGCTCCTTCAGCCCGACATTGTTCAAGCCGAACTCGGACGGTGTGAGCGCCTTCTTCTTCTGCGCCAGAGCGACGGCCGCCTGCTTGTGCGCGGAGAGGTCCTCCTTGCTGTACCCCAGGATGGGTGCGTTGAGCACGTTGGCGATGGTCCACTTGGCCCACTCCAGGGGCGCCTCGGACAGCTTGGGCGAGCACAGCGGCGGGGAGATGAGGTGGGCGCCGAGGCAGGCCCCCGGGTAAGCGGACGACAGGCTCTCGACCAGTTTCCAGTCGATCCTCGCGGGCGACGACTGCGCGGCGCCCGAGTTGCTGACCAGGTAGTGCTGGTAGCCGAGGCGCAGCATGAGGGTGTTGAGCATCTCGGCCGTCGCGGGGATCACGGGCGTGTTGTTCGGGAAGGGGTCGCTGAAGCCGAGCCCCGGGAGGGCCGGGATGACCAGGTGGAACGGCTGGTTCTGGGACGCATCCTCGGGCTCGGTGAAGGGCTTCACCAGGTGCGCGAGGGCGAGGTTGGAAAAGGGGAAAGGCGGGATCAACAAGAGTGGCAGGGCATGGCTGTGAGGCGAAGGGGCGTGGATGAAGTGCAGCCGAAGGGGCGTCTCTGATGATGGGGTCGATATGGCTGTGCGGAACTGGGGAGTCTTGTTCAGGGTCTCTTCCTTCTCGCGCCACGAGTACTTCTCGAGCCTGCTGCCGTGTCAGCGCGGTCCTGACGCCGGATACTATCCTCCCATGACGAGTCGTCCCATATCCCACAACCCGGGGCAACGCAACTGCCGACGGACAGGACAACTTACCAGAAGTCGATGAGCGGCTCTACCTGAGGCTTGGGCTCCCACCAGTCCTCGGACGGAGGCTGTGTGCTCTCGTGCGGAAGACGAGTCAGCTCCAGCTTCTGCTTCGTCAGGTCGAGATATCTGCTTGAAACCTGCGGGTGGCGTTAGCAACCTGCCATCCCGAGCACGAGAACATGCACAGCGGAGGAGGCGACTCACGTGAATCTTGTAGGGCTTGATCTCGTCGCCGGACGCCACCGGCGGGGCCTCTTCAGTATCGGCCATGTTGCTACCACGATGCTACACACATTATCCAACCTCACGGGCAATTCTTGGCACAAGGATCAGAAACAGGAATCAAGATGCAAATCCCAGAGCGAGCGTTGAGTTTCTTTCAATTGCAGAGGAAGAAGGGGAAAAAAAATTATTCATGTGCTATGATGCGACGCGCGAAAACAGGATTGTAAATGGCAAAATAATTTTGGACGACACCTATAGCAAGTAGGAAATATGGGATAATAAACACGCGCGCTGCCTCTTCAACTTTCCCATCAACGACCCGGTCAAAACAGGAAAGGCGCCTACCAGACTGTCAGATTCAAGGGTCCAGATTAACAGGGCAGCTATCATCCCGGCGACGTGGCTTGACACCCACCCAGTCGCAGATGTGGCGTTATTTCCATACAAAATGTCTACCCCCGAGCACACGGAGACCAGCATATTCACTCGAGAACGGCGCCGGACGTGGCTGTGCTGCATACCCGCTAACAACACTCCGGAAATGATCGACCCCTTTCTGGTGCCTCCTGCCGAACGTGATCCTCGAGGGTCCCCGTCCTTCCCGCGGGCCAGGATTCCAAGGAAACCGCCCGGTTCTATAATGAGAATGCCCGGTGTACCACCAAGCGCAAAACCGGAAAACTTGGAAGGAGAAAGAAAGAAAGAAGACGATCTTGCTCGTGTGAGAGTGGCGAAATTCTGCTACCGGCATTTTCAGACATAGTTTAGACACACAGTTCTGGTGGGCTGCCTCCCGAGACATGCATTCCCATGTTGCGACGACTCGCACGCCCTGTGTGTTCTGTCCACCACCACACCCTCTCACACACACACATCGCAAACCCAGACATATGGGAGCCCAAGGTGTCACGGGCTCACGGGGGCAGTGGCGAAAACCGCCCCCACGAGATCCCTCCGGCGCAAGGCGCTGGGCGACAGGATGCTGGCAGCCCTGATTGGCAAATTGCTGTCCACGTCGCACTGGGATATCGAACCGTGGGTATCAAGGTTCAGAGTAATAAGCTCATGGTCGCTGTGCCTGGAGGCTGGCTTCCCAGTGGCGACTCGGTAGCTGCGCGCACGAGGGCGTCACCTCAGCACCCCCCCAAAAGCCTTCCCAGCAGGCCAATGGGCAGCGGACCGCATGCAGCTGCAGCAGAGGCATGGCCATGACGTCTTGGCATGTGAGAAGCAGACACACCGCGCGCGCGCCTAGACCATCTCTTCTTAACCGCCGTGTCGGTCAAGCACAGCCGGTCACGGTCCAGCGAGCGCTTCACGAAAAAACATGCGTCAAGAGTAATGTAGTCCTCGGTATTGTATTCCAGATCTTCACATCACAACTGCTCTTCAGAAGTGGTTGAGCAGCGCCGCGTCTCAAAGGTACGAGACGCCAGTCATTCCATCCCTTTCTTACACAAGGGGAGATTGAGGAGATAGGGGGACAGGCTCTATTACGCCCATCCCCAGAGAAAAAAGGAACCCGCTCACTAAAAGGGCCCCCGCCCATTCCTTCTCACCGACTGCAAGGACCCGAAATAGTGGCTCCGTAACGAAACAGCTGCATTTGTAATACAATCGCTATGCGTATGCCCCAAATCCCGCCGGCCTCCCCCCCCCCCTCCGGAGACACATCGGTCGTCGTCCTTCTGGTCTGTCTCTAGCATCATCCTGTTCCTAACTCCGCGCAGACGGGTTGGGTGAGCCGCCCGCAGCGGCGCCGCTGCCGCTACCACCTGCGCCCTGGCCGACCTGACTGTAACCCTGCTGGGCGGGGCCCCGGAGGTTCATGGCGCCGATCCTGGAGACGATGTTGCTGCCGACCGCGTCGACGGCCCCGCGCGGGCTGGTCAGCGTCGGGCCCTCGGGCGCCGTCTCCTGCACCCGGAACAGCTTGACGCCCGTGCCGTTCCAGATGCCCACGGTGCCCTTGGAGATCTGCATCTCGCTGCTGAAGATAAAGCTCCAGATCAGGGACTCGTACCACCCCAGCGCCAGCGGCGACCACTCGAACGAGTGCACCCGCACCGGAGACGGGTCCACCCCGACCAGCTTCACCTGGCTGATCTTGCGCAGCGTCTCCGGCGACGCGTGGTCCGCGATCAGCGCCTGCCGTGGCACCAGGGCCGATACCTGCGGGATCGCGCTCAGGATGGTGTGCAGTGGCAGTTCTGGGAGCCAGCTGTCGATCCATTGCGGCGTCGGCTCGAACTGGCCGTTCATCGACTGGCCAGACATAGAGTACCCGCTGAGACTGGTCATGCTGTTCTGCCTTGAGAAGTTCTGTATGCCGGCCGGCATCTTGCCCCTGGCCTTCTCTGACATGCCCCGGAGCTGCGTTGGGACCGCGTCCTCGACGTTCGACACCACCGAAGACGCCCGTGATGGGTTCTCGCTTGGATCGGATTGCGAGGGCGTGGGACGCTCTTCGTCACTGTCATCCTCGTCATCGCCAATGGTAAATGTGCCGTCCTCCTCGGGAACGTTGCTCAGTGTTGGTGGCCGAGAATGGCCCGTCACTGGACTCCTCAAGCTCTCAGCCGAACTCCTGGTGGAGTCAATGTCTGAAGAAGCTCGAGCGTCCTTTCTCCGCCGATTGCGCCTCTCGATCTCTTCCTGGCCACTTTCCAGGGTAAAGTTGCGAAGGGCTTCGAAACGTTTCCTGTTTCGCAGGACTGCCGCAACGAACTCGGGATTGTCTGTGAAGTGTTAGATGCATTCCCTATAACATTGTGCCACTCTTTAACTCACTCTTGTACTGATGCTCGAGTATGGAGTTCATGGACTCGAGCAATGATCGTAGAAGGCTATGGTTCGTATCATTCGCCAACAGGAACGAGGGAGAAGACATCGAATTGAAGAGCTGCATCATCTTTGCGCCGGTCGCAACACTGAGTCCCTCGAGGTAGTAAGCAATATTGTTGATTATCGCCAACAACGCAGGGTATATGGCTGTAAGCTTTCCATTGCTTGTGGTGATGAGATTGTAGATGGACTGATTGATATTAGAGATAGACGTCCACTTTCAAATAATTTGTGGACTCACTTGTATGAGGAAGTCAGCATAGCTGCCCCTGAAGGCTTGTATGCGGATCACAGGAGGCAGGGTTTCTTGTGCTTCAAACGGCTTGTTGAGGTTGACGCCGAAGTTCTTCTCCACACTCAACGTTTGGAGAAGGAACGCACACATTCTCACAACCCCTTGCTTTGAAGCATCGCTCTTGTACTCGAGAGCGTAGAAGAGAATGAGGATGGTGAAGTCGTGTGCCCTCTCGGTGTCGACAATGAAGGAGCGGAACCGCTTGTTGCATTGTGTTATCTCCCAAAACAACATTATCATTTCGGGTGCAAACCGTATGGACGACTGGGTTCCGGGGATATATGAAGCATTAGCCTGTAGGGGCTGGTTCAGGATGCGCGTCATGCCGTCAACGATGAACTGGAAGTCCTGCGGCCGGTGTATCCGTCCGAGAAAGTGACGGAACCAGTTCTTTTGCGGCTCGCCATTTTTGTCGGGAACAGGATACAGAAGCGTGACAAGAAGTAGTTGCAAGGAGTAGGTGACAAGGATCTGCTTTGGGTCCTTGAAGACGAGCGTATTGTACGGTACTCGCCAACTCGCAGGGTTGTACTTCATGGTCTGGACATTGTTAGAGTCGCACGCAATGATTTCAACTCGGGTAACCTTACAGTATTCAGCAATGAGCAGAGAAGAGACAACACAACCTGCTTGTCCGAGCAAGTGCAGATGTGCGTCAGAGCTTTCGTGCCATTTTGTGGGAGCACTGCGGCCGACATGTACAGGCTCTGGCCGGTGATGGCAAGTAGCAGGCGCAATACTTCGATGCGGTTGCTCTCGAACTCCTTGGTCGTAGCAACGGTCTGGTTGCAGCCAACTCCGCTTTGCCATATCGCGTAGGTGACCTTGGGCTTGCCGTGTTGTTGCTTTGAGACGGTGAAATCGGAGAAGAACAGCAGGTCGACAAGGGTGTCGATGAGCTCTTCCGCCAGGGGCCTGACCTCCTCGTATTCATCTGACCGTCTGCTCCTCGCAGCCTCCTCTTCGTCGTCGTCGAAGAGCACTTCACTGGCTATTGCTGACTCCCGTGTCTTCTTCCGCCGGATGCCCCAGAAGAAGCGGTCCTCCCACTCGTGCAGACTGTCGGCCTCGTAAATGTAGGGCAGAACCCTGGTGAGAACCCGAATGCAGTTGAGGGCATCGCGCTCGGGGGCAATCTCGGGGTCGGGAAAGGACGGATGGTGTCGCAGGTTGAAGAGCCGCGAGGTGACGGCCAATATCAAGGTCTCGAGGTTCTCGATCGCATGGTCTCGCGTGCGCCGTATGTCTGCGGCAGCAAACAGGCTAAATACATCGTCGGAGGATTCGGGGAGCTCCCAGAACTGTTGATGACTGTCAGCGACATGGCGGCCCGGCCGAGCTTGGGGGGACAGGATGGACTACGGACAGAGGTCCAGTATGGATCGTCAGCAGCGATGCTGCGCTCTCCACTGAGCCTGAAGATGCCCTTTTTGAAGACAAGCTTCGAGTCGCTGGCACCCATGTTGGCGGCGACCCGATAGCATGTCTCAAGCCTGCTCTTGTCCTGGTCGAGGAGGGAGATGATATGCAGGGATTCACTGGTGAAGGGGCCGCAGGTGGAGGGCGTGTAGGTTTGGACGGTGATGTTTTGGGGGTTCTTGAGGCCGGCAACTGGGCAGGCCGGCGAGCGGCAGTGATATCACTCTCCTAATAATGGCTGCACTCGGGCCACCTAACCCTTTCGCCTCGATTGCCCTGGCCTACCCAAGTACGTATATCTATCCACCCAGGTATCTATGTACCTAGGCATCTCTATTTCAACAAAGCGATCATGGCATTTTCGCGATTTACATTTGCGGTGATTTGAATTGGTACATCCTGTCCTTATCGAGCAGCCTTTCCATTGCCGAAACCAAGGGCCTGCCTATACCAACTAGACCATGGCTCTCATTACGCCCGGTGAAAATGAATACTCAGATGCTTCCTACTGCTTGCAGTCTCCGTTTTCCTGGTGCTCACTTGGTGATGAGCAAATTTTGTTTGTTATTTACGTACGGTGGTATCCCAAGTTACATGATGCGGATTTGGCAATGGTGCCAGGCGCCGCTCTCTGAAGCTGCAAGACCAGAGCTCTTAGTATCGCAGATTCGAGACCCTGTGTCCCGTGCCTATTCTGAATATGCCTGCTTTCTCTGCCTCTACATGCCCCATCCGGTCTGCTCTTCACAAAGGCCAGACGGGCGGGCGCAGACACCCGTCACGAGCTAGGCATGCCATGCTTCTTTGTCGGCTACACTCCGTCTCCGTGCATCCATCCCATGCGTTCGCTTGTGCCATCCTACGACCAGACGTTGCCTGAGGATCGACGACTCCTATCATACAGCCACTTGTTGTTCAGGCCAACACTTGTCCTCTTCCCGCCGATCGGGCTGGGAGTCGGAGGTGGTTCTGAGAAAAGGCTAGACGCAGTGCTGAGGTTGAAAGAGCTCGTGCTCGCGTTGAAGGGGCTCGTAGACCCATACGAAGATCGCCGTCCTCCACTGTAGCCCACAGCCTTCTGGAGCAGTGGGCTTGCTGCGGGAGAGTATGGAGACCCGTTGAGCCGTGTCGCAGAGGCAGGGCTTCCATTTGCAGACAAAGGCGAACTTGTCGGACTCGGTTTTCCGACGGATCCATTTATTGAAGGTGTGCGAGTGTATCGCGGGGGCGTGCTGTAAACTGAGTTCGGTGTGGGCGGAGCTGAACTTGGAGGCAGACCAAGAAGCGTGCGCTGGGCCGGCGTCAAGGCAATGTCGGAGAGGTCGTCTTTCGACCGTAGTATCGGGAGACAGGCGCGGCCAATGTTCACGAGAGGAAGCGCCTGGATAATCAGGCCGGCCCAGTGGACTTGCTCTTTCACATCGCTTGACCTGAATTTGCGCGTTAGCTTCAAGAAGATCCTGCGCACAAGGACGGATCGAGCCTACAGCGGCGTTGGGCCGTACTCGGCGCCGGCCAAGCGTATCAAATGGATTATGAGGACAGCTGCAAGGTTGTAGACAATAGTCTTGACATTGTCACTGTCGAAGGTTGTTGCTTGTCGGCGGCGAGTGATCTCTTTGATGCGCGGATGCTGCCAGCTCCCTGGGGAGTCGACCGCTGGAGCTGGGGAGGCCTTGGACGGTGTTGAGAGAGCTCTGGTACTTCTTGTCTTGTTCAGCGCAAGGGCTGTTGTGGAAGACATTGCGAGTGGCGGTTCGTCCTGCGCGGCAGGGGTGATGGCGCGGTTGGTAATGTCGACGCAGCTGTGCCACGGGACGTCAGAAGTGCGCCGGCGGGGGAGGGCACAACGTGATATTCGGTGGATGAAGCTGCTGTGGTTAGTAGGATCTCGGGGGAGTGGCGATGCCGAGGCAAGCCCGCGGGGGTGTGGTGGTTGTCGTCGTCTTTGGCGCTGGGTGGGTGATGTCGAGAAAGGGAAGGCAGGAGAAGGAGCTTAAATCGCGGCCTGCCTAAGTTGGTGGATGAAAACAAAGCGCGGGTTCCCAGGCGACGACATCCCTGTCGCCAGCCTCTTAGATCTCGGCATCAGCCGCTAGCCCGTTCTGCCCGTTCTGCGCTCGGAGTCTATGCTGGACCCCAGGCCGATGGAGCTCAGTACTACTGTAGGTACACACGTACCTAGCCCCGCTACCGAATGACAGCTCAGCCCCCCGAGGCTTCCAGGATTAGACTCGATATAGCTGACGCCCTCCTGCAACCAACTACGTATTTGGCTGACGGTCAGGCAAGCCCCCGAAAGCTATATCAACCCGACAGCACTGGATCGTGTCTGTCACCCGTCATCAACACGGCTCAGAAGGGAATCACTGCCCATGATCCAAATGATCTGAACCCTTCACCAATTGCGCATCTAAAACCGAATCGATCCTCACCATCTGCGCCCGTCGGAGCCGCCGGCCCATCTGCTCAACATGGGATTATACGAGAGGGCGATGTGGCAGTTCGACGAGGGCGTCACCGGCCTGTTCTCGCAATGGAACGCCTGGTCGACCGCCATCACCACCTCCCTCGTCATGTACCTCACCTACCAGCTGTTTACGCGCCGCGACCCCGACACCCATCCTCTGCTGCTTGCCCGCCAAGCCCAAGCCTCGCCGGTGCGACACCCTGGCGAATCGTCCATCTACCGCTCACACTCCGCCCCGCATGGAATGCCCTTGAACGCTGGTCTGAATGTTAAGGAACCCGGTGCCTCCAAGTGGTCGAGGGGACGGGACGGTGACCTCAGGGACGTCTGGCGGCAGGCCGTCAGCGGCACATCCCAGGAGGGCAAACCAGTCGGCAAGGGCAAGATCCTGACTGTCTTGGGCGCCGAGAAGGTCTTGGAGCACAAGCTTGGTATGCGTCCTAGGCTTCTTCAAGTATTGTTCCTCAGCGGCTAATATGCACAGATGACGTGACCCGTCAGATAAACCTCATCGGAAACCACATTCACGACCAAGGCGGCGCTCGCGTGGCCATCTACCTCCCCAACTCGGTCGAGTTCCTCGCGAGCCTTTTCGCATGCTCCTTCTACAACCTGACTGCGATCCTCATTCCTTTCGATCAGTCAGACGAGGCAGTAATCTCGATGTTGCGGCGATCTGCCGCCGACACTGTCGTTGCCCTGCCTGGCTCGTTTCCCTTGGATCTCGTGGTCAAGAACTATCCGTCCCTGCGACAGGTCATCTGGGTGGTCGATGAGGGAAACAGACATTTGGACTGGACCGAGGTGCCCAAGGGCATGGGAGGCAGCATCAATGTCTCGACCTGGCAGGATATTGTACAGGACAGCCCCGTGGACGCCGGCACCGAAGTCCTGCCCGCCCAGGGCCAGTCGGAGCCCCGGGATATCACGGTCTTCTGGCAGTCCAAGCCGGGCGTTCAGGAGGAGATGGTCCGCTTCACAAGCGCCAACTTCGTATCCGCCATCGCCGGGCAGCTCTTCGCTGTTCCACAGTCCCAGCGCATGACCCCCTCTGACCTGTTCCTCCCCGCGGACGCCCTGACCAACACGTACACCCTCGTCCTCACCATGACTGCTCTCTTCTCCAATGCCTCGGTGGCATTCAACTCCTCAGCCAGCGACGAGATGGACCTCACCCTCGCCACCCGCGGAATCTCCCCCACCATCGTCGTCGCATCCCCCAACACCCTCCTCAAGACGCACGCCGAGGCCACCCGCAACGTCAGCTCCTTCCTCGCCAGCAAGATCCACTGGCTGCAGACCCGCAGCCTCGCCCAGAACGGCGTCATGCCCGCCGCGTCGCTGCTGACGAGCCTCAACGACAGCCTGCGGCCGGCCGTCGGCCGCACCCCGGGCAAGCTCCGCCTGTTGTACACGGCCGAGCGCGCCGGTGCAGGCACCCCGCCGCTCTCGTCCGCCGTACTGTCCGACCTGCGCATCTTCCTGGGCGCGAGAGTCATCTACGCATTGAGCGCGCCCAAGGTGGCCGGCGCCGTGGCGCAGACGCAGTTCTACGACTACCGGGTCTTCGAGGACAAGTACTCGCATTTCGGACCCCCTCTTACGTGCACGGAGATAATTCTGCGGGACTCGGATGATCACAAGATTACGGATGACAAGGCCGAAGGAGAGGTGAGTGTCATTACCGAACGACCGATTGACTTTCTATCACTAACAAGAAATTGTAGATTTTCGCCCGCGGGCCTTGTGTGGCAGGTAGCGAAGCTACGCTGGGTGTGGACGGCATCATCCGCTTTGACAACACGATTTCCTACATTTGAGGGGGCACCGGAATCCGCCTGTTTGAACTCGTAAACATTCGTGTTATGTAGACTAAGAATTGATTTCAGGGTAACTGACGATTGATGACTTCCCTTGGGCACGTACAGTTGATCAACTGAGACAACGACTGCCAGAGCAAAGACCAGAACAAAACAATACTACGTGTCATCAAACTGTACAATGCCATTACCGTAGATAATAAACCATCACGCAACAGCCCATAGAATGCACTACACTAAGTTTACCAACCTTGGATATCCCAACGCCTGTACACCACACCACATCCACCCGCGCTCTTCTCACGCCTCTTGACGGATCAAACCACCACACCGCACATTTGAAGAAACGCGCACATGCGCCCAAACAAATCAAGCCCCGTTCCTGTAGACCTGCGCGCCCTGGTTCCGGAACATGATGGTGTCCCGCCTCTGCATGATCATGAGCGTGCGGTTGAGCGCCTGCTCGCTGAAGCCCTTGCCCTCGACCATCTCCCTGCGGAGGGTGGCGAGGCTGGTGCTCCAGCCGATGGGCAGGCGGCGCTTGAGCTCAGCCTCGACGCGCGCGACCTCCTCGCCGAGCTCGCGCCCGCCCTGGTTCGCGCCGCCCTGGTTGACGGCGTCCATGGTCGAGCACAGGAACAGGCGGATCGCCTCGTCCACGTGCGCCTCGGTCGCCACGGGCGACAGCGTCAGCTTCGCCAGCGACTCGGTGATGCGCACGATCGCCTCCAGCTGCCGCACCGTGATCGGGATCGAGGACCGCGCGTTGGCCTCGAGCTCCGACGCGTGCACCTGCTTGCGGATCTGCACGAAGTGCGACGACAGCTTCTCTGCCGCTTCTGGGCTGAGGCGGGGGGCGCAGCGTCTGCGGGTTCGGCTTGGTTAGCTTTTATGGATTCATCTGGGGCGGGTGGTGCACCCTGGTGGTGACGGGTGCGACTTACGATTTGCAGTAGCTCAGGTACCGCTTCATCAACTCCACGGGGATCTCAGACTCGACTTCTGCCTCGGCTGCGGTGCTGCCCTTGTGGATGCCCATGACGTGCTTTGCGATCCTCTCGTCACGGCCGCGCTCGTGCGCATCCTTGACGATGAAGATCATGTCGAAACGGGAAAGGATAGTCGTTTGGAAGTCGATGTTCTCGCCGGGTGTTTTCATGTCGTCGTAGCGGCCAAATATGGGGTTGGCAGCTGCCAGGACAGAAGTCCGCGCGTTCAGGATGGTGGTGATGCCTGCCTTGGCGATCGAGATGGTCTGCTGCTCCATGGCTTCGTGGATAGCAACTCTGTCTTCGTCACGCATCTTGTCGAACTCGTCGATACACACGACGCCGCCGTCCGCAAGCACCATGGCACCGCCCTCCAGGTAGAACTCCCTAGTCGACTGGTCTCGCTGCACGGAGGCAGTCAGACCGGCTGCCGACGAACCCTTCCCTGAGGTGTAAATACAGATAGGAGCAGCCTTCTCGACGAACTTCAGCAGTTGTGATTTCGCGGTACCCGGGTCACCAAGAAGGAGGACGTTGATGTCACCTCTGAGCTTCATTCCGTCAGGGAGGATCTTTTTCGAGCCGCCACAAAGCAGGCATAGAATTGCCTTCTTAATGTCCTCGTTTCCGTAGATGGATGGCGCGATGCACCTCGCCATGACCTGGTACAGATCCGGCCTCCTGCTGAGCTCCAAGAACTCCTGCTCCTCCTCCTCGGAGAAAATAGAATGGCCCTTTGCGGTCTGGTCAATATCCGTTTGAATCCCTGTGGCTCGGAGATATGGTGTGCGGATGGCAACGGCGCCACCTGTGGATGAGTTCTTGCTGCCCTTGTTCTGGTAGATTGAAAAGATGCCCATCACAGTACACCTTGATCCGGGTACAACACGGTTGGTCAAGTATCGATCAGCAGAGATGAGCACATGCCGCGGCAGCTCTCCGACAGGTACCTGGTCGGGCGCCTCCTGCAGCTTGATGACTTGTTGGTCGACGAACTTTGAGTTCTCGTGGACGACGAAGTAGGGGTCGAGGGGACACGGGTCCGTTGGATCACCCTTTTGCCTTTGCCTGTCGCATCTCCTGGGCAGAGTCACGCCCGAAAAGCCACCATCGATGCCTATGAGCTTGGTGTGGCCGCAGTTACGGCAGGAGAGGTGCAGCTCAGTCGCCTTGGATGACATGACAGAGGCACCGATGACAATTCCGGGCACCCGCACAAGTCGAGATATCGTGAGGGAGTCCAGGTTTCGGATGGACACATCTTCGGCGTTGGAGTGCAGTAGAAGCTGGTGCGGCGGGAGGCTGATCTTTGCTTCTTGGGGGAAGACGATTCTTTGCGTACATTTGCGCAGCGCATTCTCAAACTGTGAGGAAGAAGCCTTTGTCAGAGACATCATCCACCATGGCAGTGTACAGAAGGAAATCAACGGACCAGTGGTATTATCTCTGCTGGCGCTGTGACCAATCGATGCGCCAACTCCTCGTTGTATTTGATCAGGTCGCCAATGTTGACGTCGCAGTAGTATTTTTGAAGGAGCGCATTCTCGCGCAACTGGTCTCTACATAGGGGTCAGCAAGCGCTATGAGTGTATGTGATGTTCTCAAGGATTGCGCATACCTGTAGACGAAGACGTTGTCGAGCCTGAATTCAAGGATGAAGGTCTCGAGCTGCTTCTGAACCTGGAGGTTGGTGTCCTCCCCTTCCTCCTGGGGGAAGACGTGAAGTGTATGTACAGACCCGCGATCCATGATGAAGTCTGAAGGAATTGCGATGTGGAAGAATCGTCAACGTACCAGAAGGCGAAGTCTGGAGTTGCAGTGGGCTGGCATGTATGGAGGGGGAGAAGCCGAACAAATTGTCGAGAGGGACCGATAAACCACTTTACGCGCTCCAGGACGCGCCTTTCGCGCATGAAAACGCGAGATCCCTGCCACTGGCGTAAAGTGATATTTCCATGCGCCACAGAATGTACAGGGGTGCGAAGGTACAGGGGTACATCATCAGCTGCGCCACACGACGACTTGTCACTTGTCTTTCTGGGGATTGAGCTTCTGTTTGGGTTTAGCTGTTCTTCTGGGTGGGAGACGATCCCGTCCTCGTCTCGAGCTTCAACAACCCCGGTCCAAGGAGGGAATGCGCAGCCGCTCCTCCTCTCCCGCATTGCTTTCGTGTGCTTCTTTTCTGTCATATATCGGCCAGCCACAGAGTCCTAGTGAATCCGAAGTCCATAATTCTCTCATGTGCAGCGCACCCGGCCTAGCGATGATTCCTCGGTAGCAGCGCCGTTATCGATCCATTGATAGCAGCGCCGGTCTCCCTGTTGCCGTCTTCAGGGGCCGTGTCGTCAACCCGTGTTCTGTCGCATCCTCTTGCTGATCCGCGGTCATCATGTATTCAAATCCTGCCGCTCGAAAGTCCATCGACAGCCTTGCTTCGCCCACGTCTCCGCTCACCCACCGAACAGACTTCCCGTTCCATAGTGGAAGGCATGGCTCTGTCAGCACCAGGCGAGGCTCGACCGCGAGCTCCTTACACTCGGTCGGCGGCGCATTGGATCAGGGCAGCTGGAGCAGTAACAACACCATGCTGGAAGCAGGACAGAATGGTTTGTGTTCTTTACTCCCCCTGACGAGGCCTCAAGCAAGTGGGCCTGTGTGTCTGCGTGCCGGCATCGCTGACTGTTCGTACAGCAATATCTACGCTCCTGCAACCACCCATCGTCCGAACCGGCCTCGTTCCCCACACGTCCGCTCCAGCGTCGAGTGCCCACAGGCCACCGACAATCAGAGACATACCTCCAGTGACCCTGACCAATATCCAGAAAGTGAACCCTGCCGAGTTCCAGCCATACCTCAAGCAGGTCGGCGCCCTCTACACGCAGCTAAAACAGGTCAAGGCGAGCGAGGAGGAGGACACGTTACATCGAAACAGCCGTGCGAAACCAGATGAGCTCATGGAGCCCTTCGAGGACAACCGACTGCGCCCGGGCAGGCGGCCACAAGGGTCTCGAAAGGCATCTGTGTCCTCAATATCGTCTTGGACAAATGTGGAAGCGCCGAGCCCTGTGCGAAGGTCCAGTTCGAGTTATGCTAGGAAATCCGCGCAGGGTCCACCACCACTCTCCACAATCCCGCTGGTATACTTCGAGGAAGACTTCCATCTGGAGAACCCCAGGACATTCGATGTTGTGAGCGAGAGGTCAGAGGTGGTGCGCAAGGAGGACAAGAACTCAAACGGGGATGCGCCAGCGCCTCGGAAGACCTTGTCAACAAATGCGATCCTGCAGGAAAAGTTGTCGTGGTACATGGACACCATTGAGATGCACCTCATCTCTTCAATTTCTACGGCTTCGACCACATTCTTCAGTGCTTTGGGCTCCTTGAGGGAACTCCATACAGAGGCAGCAGAATCTGTGGACAAGATCAAGACGCTCAGGCAAGAACTAGAGGCTCTGGACGAGGAGATAGTACTCACTGGGCTCAACACAATTCAGCAGCAACGGCGACGTGAGAATGTCCAGCAACTACAGCATGCTGTTCTGCAACTTAAAGAGATATTGAGTCAGCTGGTGAAATGCGAGTCGCTGGTTGATGAAGGAAACGTTGATGCTGCCCTTGACAGCATTGACTCGCTCGAGAGACTCATAGCGGGTGAAGAGGATGAGTATAGGCCTCCAGTCCCGGCACTACGGGATGTCCAGCTTATCGACCTACGAAGTGCCAATGCGCTCCAGGGTGTCAGTGACGACGTGTATACCTTGCGATCACGGATCGGCAAGGCTTACGAGACGAAGTTCGTGACAAGCCTCATGGCCGATCTTCGACGTCATGTTGGGGAAGTGTCAAACCAGGAGGTTCTCACGCGCTGGCACACTGCGTCTATGCGAGCTAGGGGCGGCCGGACTCGCGAGGCATCAGCGTTCCCATCATATCTAAGCTCCACGGACGAAGTACGGACAAAACTCATTGAAAGCTTGGCAGGTCTCTACAGGGCGAAACAGATCGGCGTCGCCGTCACGGCATACAGGGAATCCGTGATTAAGGAGATCAAAAGTCTTGTGAAGCAAGGCCTGCCCAGCTCGAACGACGACGACAACGCGTCCATGATGTCTGCTTCAACTGCCACTGGCGGCGGGCGGCATCTCTCCCAGAGGGAGAAGTCATCCATCCTCGCACGAAATCTGCGCGCCATGGACCCTGGTGACGCAGAGGAATTGTTGGTGAAGATTTACGTCAGCGTAACTGAAACTCTGAGGAGAGCGTCGATACAGGTCAAGGTGATGCTAGACGTTGCAGCATCCATTGAAGATGGGTCGATCCCATCCGGTCTCAAGTCGCCACCCCTTAAATCACCGCCTTTGAGCCCGGGGGCGAGAAGGCAGTCCGTCGCAGGGCTCGAGGCCCAAGAGGAGATTCACAAGGTCATGGACTTATCGTCGCTCCTCGGGAATTGCATCGACATAGCTCAAGACAAGGTTGTGAGAGTGCTACGTGTCCGGTCCGAGCAGAGCACACATCTGGAGCTCGTCTGGTTCCTCCGATATTTCACTCTTAACCTGCATTTTGCCAACGAATGCGAGTCAATATCTGGGAGAGGAGGCACACAACTGAAAGACGAGGTCAACGACCACATCAAAAGATTTGTCGCAAGCAATGGAGACCGTGAGCAGCAAAAGCTCGCTCAGGGCATGGAATCTGATCAGTGGGGCGCGATCGATTTTACCGAGAAGCACAATGCTCAGCTCAGCCGGATCCTGGAATGCAGTACGAGCGATCCAAACGACTGGACTCTTGGTACGCAGGTCTGGATTCCATATCCTGATGGGGATGAGGAGGTTAATGGCGTTGAGAATCCACCCCAGAGCAACGGATCAGGAAAGTCCAAGGCCGTCATCGATTCGCAGGCTTTTGTACTGCCAAACTCTGCCGTATACTGCTTGGAGGGCATGTCGAACTACCTGCACTTAATTGTCGGCATTCCATCCATCACATCAGACGTCGCAAAGTCTCTTGTGAAGTACCTCCAATTTTTCGACTCCCGCTGTAAGCAGCTAATCCTCGGAGCCGGTGCTACAAAATCCGCCGGCCTGAAGAACATCACCACTCGACATCTGGCCTCGTCCTCTCAAGCACTGTCATTCATAGCCACATTGATACCCTATGTTCGCGAATTCATCCGACGGCACGGCGGCTCGGGCGGAGCTGCTTTAATGGCAGACTTTGACAAGGTCAAACGGGACTACCAAGAGCATATGCAAACCATTTTCGACAAGCTTGTGGAGATCATGAGCGGGAGAGCTGGTGCACACGCCAAAACCGCGAAGGCGATCGAGTGGGACAAGGATGAGAAAAGCCCACACCCATATATCGAGACGCTTGTCAAGGAAACGTCACTTTTGCACCGCAACCTTGTGAAGCACCTGTCGGAAGACACCGTGCGCATGATCATGATTCCCGTCTTCGCCAGCTTCAAGGAGCAGTTCGGGTCCGCGTTCCAGGAGGCGGACCCAAAGACCGAGGCTGGTCGGGACAGGTACGTGCTTCTCGAACCCTTGGGACATACGAGACACCACTAACACATGACTTAGCATGCTGCGCGATATGACACTCTTCAAGGCGAAGCTAGAACACATCGACGGCTTCGGGGACACGGGCGACTACTTGGTGGGTATCATCAACTCGAAACAGGTCAAGAGCGCCTCCCCGCCTCCGAGTGAGACCAAGAGCGAGGACAAGGCTGCGGTGGAAGACACGTCAGAGGCCAAAGACACAGGACGCGGCAGTGAGGAGAAGAAGCCTGCGCAAGCGGGATTCGACGGTGCTACAAACTCTCAGTAATTGTGGCGCATGGCGTCCGGTGATGGCGGTGGGAGGAGACGGACTGCACGTAAGATCTGTAGCATGAGCGCGTCACACCTGGTGGAATAATATACTATTATCGGGTTCTCTGCACAGCGGGCCCCGATCACACATCATCACTTCCTGAGCATCTATTCGCCTCTTGGGCCTGTCGGAATACGCTGCCTGCGATAACAGCCCAGAGTTTGTGAGAAATTACAGAACCTATTTCTGACCGACTAACAGACGCACCTAGGGCCTGTGACACGGTAGCATCACGACCCAGCATCACGACCCGCCACCGCCACGAGGGACAGGGACCCATTGTCGGCGCCGGGTGCGCCTGTCTCATAGACAGAGCACGGCAGCAGAGCCGGCCTGCCAGCCAGCCTGCCCCCCAGCTGCCTCGCGGCTCGAGTTGCCCAGCATGAAATCTGGTGGAAGAGCAGGTCCGTCCGTTTCCCCCGCCCGGACTCGTGATCCCTCAAGAGCACTGGGCGCACGCATGCACGCCACCAGAGACGCGGTCCTTCCCGCACACAGAGAGGGGGGGAGGGAGACGCTTGGCTTGAAGCCATACGGATTCAACACCACGCGGGACAAGCACAAACAAGAAAGAACAAGGTTGCCCGAGACCTGTGCGACGATGAACGTGTTTGTGTATGGGAGTACCTATACGGGTGTTACCCTCGCACTTTCTCCCTCCCCCTCCGCTGGGTGCTTGGCTGCGTCCCATGCCCGGGCAGGCGGGCGCCATGATGCAACGCAGCACTGCCGGCGCCGTGTCACCGTGGCTGAGCCGGGTTCGGATGTTCCCAGCATGTCGGACGGCTTGGCCTGCCTTGGCTGGGTGTCTCGCCTTGTCTTGCTCTGGCACTTCTCTCCCCGGCTGGCTTCTCTGGTGATGTGTCTACTATATGCTCGTTCCCGGCGTGGCTTTTCTCAGCCTTAGACAGACACACCTCGGGCAGCGACAGGGAGAGAGGCTGGGGCGGTGAAGAGCGGTGTCCGCGCGCGTTGGAAACGACCTCCCTTTCTTGAAATTGAATCACTTCGTTTTCGTCTTAACGTCGGGACGACAGAGAGACGCCCGCCCGCGAGGCCACAGGATCACTCCTTTCCCCACGGGGGCCGTCCCTCACCTCGGGAGATCGTTCACGTTCACTTCCACAGATAGGCTGTGAAAGTGGGTTGGGTGAGATAAGGAGACATCGAGTCGGTACACCCAAACAACAGCACATGTATACTTGCAGCACAAAGTAGGCGGTCGACTGCATTGCCGCTTCGGCACCACGGCCTGCGCAGCCAACCAGTCAGGTGGCGCAACCTAGGATCTGACTGCGTCAGCAGCCAACGTCAGACGGGATCCCGAAGGAGGCTTTTCCTCCCCTTTCCTTTCCTTTGGGCTTTCCTCGACTCTGTTTGGTCCCCGGCACCCGCTGGTTTGAAGATCCTCATAGCCCCTGTTCTCTCATTATTATTAGTACTTCCTGCGCATTGTACTTTGTGGCATTTCGCAGCTAGGCGGGCGCGGAAATGGGCGACTTCATGCGGAGTTCGGCTCTCCTCCTTGTAGGGGCTGGTTGCTTTAATTTGGTCGACTAGTTGAGTTGGTTGCCTCGCAACAGACAGGTCGCAACCCAGCATTGCGCATTATTATGAGAAAGGAATTGCAATTCCTGTAGTGCCGCCTCTCTAGCTTTGTTGTTGTGCGCTAGAGCTTGCTATTCTCGGCCTGTTTTGCCGCGGCGATGCGTCGTGCACTGCCGCAAGGCAGGTTCCGCTGCCGTGCCCTCTCACCTTTCATCTCGTGCCGACGTGTTTGTTGGATCAGGGGGCAAAATGCAGTTGGTCCATCCTGCTCCACATCCTGGCCCCTTGGAACACCAGGTAGCCCAAGTGTTGGTCTCCTGCAGCCGACGTTTGTCGTCTTCATCGCTGGTGGCGGTGGCTCCCTGGGCGACACGAAAAAATGGCGAAAAATATCAGCCCGAAAACAGCACAGGCACAGCCGTTACCCAGCCATCAGCAGTTCATCTCATGTCGTTAATCTCCCCAAAGTGATCTCCAAAACAGCGCCTCTAATTTTGGGACGAACGCGGGCCAAATGGACAATGTCAGTTAGTTAGTCTAGCCCCCCTTCCCTTGCCTCCCGTCTTGGCGGGTTGGTTGGTGGGCGCCCCCAAACAAGGAGAGTAGGAGTGGGCGGGTGGCCCTGTCAAGGCCTGCCCAGGCGCCCCGCCCGCTGCTGCCCAGGCCCAGCCGAGGGCCGGGAAGGATCCAAATTACCGGCCGACGATGGAGTGATGTTGCGTCGCGCGCTCCAGGCTGACGGGCAGGCGAACGCAAGCGAAGGCAAGCGAGCCAGGCACGCGAGCGATCCCCTTCTTCTTTCTTTCTTTGTTCCGGGCTAGCTGTCCTGAGCTTAGGGGAGGCCCAGAGCCCTACGCGGCCCAGCAAGCGACGACGATCGATCGCGGAATATGACGAGACAAGAGTTTGCTAGACTACCACGTCCTCGGATTGTCGGTTCCAGAAATAAAGTACCTTCTTCTTATGATCAGCATAAATGTACAGCAGATGCAACAATATAGTATGAAAAGCACAGAACTAGTGCGTGCATGCGGCTGAGACACAATGAGGGGGGGCGAAATTCCAAGTCTGCTATTTCCGACACGGGATGATTCTTCAACGAAAAAAGAAGCAGTCTTTTACCACGCAACGAGCAAGACAGAAAAAGAAAGTGCTCACAGTTCAGCTCGCCTCGGCTGTCACTTTCATTTGGCACATGGGGTCCCCCCGCCCCTCAGCTTCGGTGATGAAGGAGAGCGTCAGCCACAGGCGCCATGACGCGTGCGGAATCACCGCTTAGATGGGGCGCTGACGCCTGTGGTGATGAAGACTGCAATTCACGGCCGGACCCACCTCTTACGAACGACAGCCCCAGCCATGCCAAGGGGCCAAACCAAGGCCGGTGAACACGGCCGACGGACCACGGTCTGGCAACTTGTCACTATTTCATGTGAAATCTGTTGATATCATCAAAAGTCCAATTTGGATGTTTCGTACTAGATTTTATATACAAGTATCGAAGCTTTGAGAATAAGGTCCAAGTGCTCGTCTGAGCTTGGTAATGAGTGTAGTGAAGTGATAAGATTTGTTGAAGCGAGTGCCGGTTGTTCTGGAGCCGCACCACTCGAGGTGCAGGTAGATACAGCTCCAGGTCCGTGAGTTTGTCTATACTCGTCAATCGTAGAACCGTCACCCCTTTTCTATCATCCTCGGTGAAAGACCAAAAGCCAACATCGCTGGCGCGCGACCCTCATTGCCCAAAAACTCCTCCTTCCTATAGCTGCTTGCTTTGCAGGCGCTGGGGGAACGGGGTATCTCTATAACGCAAGACCCTTGGCTTAGGTCTTGTGGTGTGTGATTGAATGTTAGATATTGTGGTTGATCGTAGCTTCGTTGGAAAAGCTGCGCCTCCAGAGCGCGCTGTTTCCCCTCCACCGCCATCCTGCCTCTCTCATCCCCCTGGTTTGGCCGAGCTCGAGCTTAGATCCTGAACTGGCGCGAGTGCAGACGAGCAGGGGTCCAGTTGGCGTCAGTGACGGCAGCACGAGGGTAGACGTGCTGCTCAAGATCACGAGTGGCCAGGGCAGCCTTGTACACGACTTGGTTGCCAGCGCCCAGGGTGGTGACGAGGTGGGTGCTTGTCGTGGCCTTGGTCTGGATGTCATCAGGTAGGCGGTAGAGTGTGTCGCACAGGAAGGTTGTGCAGCCGGAAACGGGGGACTCGGTGTCGGCCGGGTACATCATGTAGACGCCGGTGTGGTCGTTCTCGTTGACGATGGCTGACACGTCAAAGTAGGTCAGGCCACCCCAGCTGTTGAAGTTGACCTCGCCAAGCATGCCAGGCGAGTTCTCAGAGCCGGAAGTGACGGCGTAGTAGTTGCCAATCCAAGAATCAGGGATGGTGACAGTGACGTTCTGACCAGCGGGAACATCGGTGGACTCAACCGAGGCGAGACCCGAGTTGGGGGTGAAGTAGACGGTGCGGTCGGTCTCGTCCATGGACATGAAGGTGATCTGGTTGACAGCACCGGCCAGAGTGGCCGAGGCAAGGAGTGCGAGAGTACTGTACTGCATTGTGACTGATGTCGATATATCTATGGGCCGAAGTGGATAGTTGTATATTGTCAGAAGTGGACCGGAGTAGTTTCCAGAAGAGATGTGCTGGATGGGATTCCTTTCGAAGGCTTCCTAATGTCTGCGCAGAGATTGATCGTGGAGATCGGAGTCAAAAGTCGCCCGGGACTTGAGTTTGTCTAATTGGTTTGATATTGCGTGTTGCAAAGAGTGAATAGCCTATGGCTAGAAGGAGTGTGTGTATTCCGTAAGAAGGAAGGTAAATCACAACGGCTTGCCGAGTTGTGAAGGTCAGATCAAGGGAAGGACTCCAGGGCAGGGAATCGTGGGACAGGCTTCTTTATACTCATCCGTCTCCCACATTCTGGCCACGCTGATGGGAGGGAAACAAATTAAACTGGAGGGTGTGATGGGGTTCCCGTTGTGAGAGAAACGCCCAGGCATCCTGGCAGAGCAGGTCCCAGGTACCTGGGTACCTGGGTACCTGGTGACAAGGGCGGTCCAGACAACAGGAGTGGGTCTCTCGACATCCCAAAGCAGGCCGAGTCAAGAGCCGACGGGGCACGCCACGATTCTCCTTCTGCCGGGATCAAGATCGGATGCGCTAGCTGGCCAATGAGCTGGGGCTGTTTTCGGTGTTATTGGGTACCCACCAAACCTTTCAGTCAGCAACTTTGTCTTCAACGGTCCAGGTACCCGCAACCTTGTTTCCCACCCTTTAGCCCTTTGCCCACTGGGGCCAACACTCGTCAGTGGACGGCCGAGAGGGCCAAGGCTGCTAGAAAACAAGATTTGACTCTCTCTTCGGCCCAAGAGCACGCTACTGGGATCATGTCCCCCCCTTCCACCCACTCCGACTGCCAGGACAATACCATTCTCCGCTTCACCGCGGGTACCAAGTAGACAGACTGGCAGCCGTCTGCCGTTCGCAACGGCTCTTACCAGCCATAGTATACATACTATAGCGTCCATGCGGTCATCTCCCTCGAGTCCTTGAAACAAATCAACAGAAGCAGCCTGGCAGGTTTGCAATCCTGTCGCCCTGGTCGCATGTGCCTCACTTGGGGACGAGAACTCAATGTCCTGAGCCTGCTAGCATTGTGCAGCCGAGGGCCGGCCGACAGCCACAAAAAGAAATAAGAACCACCCGGCATGCGTGGCCGCCACGTACTTGAGTACTTCGCGGTATGTACTTCTGGTTTAGCACAATGAAAGAAAAAAAAAAGCGGCAGTGAAAAAAAGGAAGAACACATGGCGCCGTTGGTTTCTCAGAATTCAGAATACACATCAAAGGAACTGGACTAGAACAGGCTACTGACGTGTCCCTTCGGATGTCCTGGGGGCGGTTGGGCCTGGGCTTTGGGAAAAACCAAGGAATAGGAAAAAAAGAAGGAAAAAATAAGTTTGGCTAGGGAGTTTCGCCAAGCGCTAGGACCTTCCAGCTGGAGGTGGGGCGGCAGTCAGGCACTTCTCAGCTTTCATTGGCTGGGTCTTGCTTCCGGTGACGGGTACCTGAGCGACCATAGGGCCAACCATGTGTCTGTTCCTGACAGGCCTTTGCTGCGAGGATTCTTGGGTGGGATCGGCTCAGGGGCAAGCCCGCGTCTTTGCATGTGCCTGGGCCGGAAACAACACTGCTCTTTGGCTGGGGGTTTGAAATGGAGGGTAGGACAACCCAACAGGACCTCGGACCTTCATTTCTCACCATGTGTGCCGTTGCAACCATCCTCGACAAGCCAGCGTGACAGACATGGATTCCCAAGGAGCCCATGTGGATCCTCTCGCAGTGGCATGCTTTCGTCAGCACTTGGCTGGAAACAAGCGCGCAGTGGTCTGAGCGAGAGGCACCGCGCCTGTGTAGCAGCAATTTTTTTTCATCTCTCTCTTTTTTCCTTTTCGCCGAAAAAGTTCCATGAATGGAGGTGAGGGGCTGAGTGGCAGAAGAGACCGCCTGAACCTGCTGGAGATCCAGAGGTGCGGAAGTGTTTGCAGGTACACTAATACCGCGCCAAAGCCAAAGCCGCCGACTTGTTGTACCGACGCTCGGGGCATTCGAGCCGGGTGGACACTACCACACACGTAAGCAGAGCTGGTGCAGCAGCAACCACGCTGGCCACACCGGCAGACGGGTAAGGTTTTCTCCATCATCCTTGATCTTTGGTCAAAAGTCTGAAAGATTGGGTCTGCTGTCAAGCGCGAGCGTGGGGTGGTGGTTCGGATGCCAGTTGGCTCTGGCACAGCGACTCATCCAACTCTCGCCTCCCGGCAAACGGCTTTCAGCGTCCACCCCAGTAATTGCGAGCCCCACTGAGTACTGCCGGATAGGCCTGTAGACACTGCCGCTGGTTCACACGGCCGTGCTACGTCTCATGGAAAGTCTGGGCCATGTCCAAGCGACTTGTCTTGGGCGCGCTGCAGTTGGGGGTTGGGGCCAACCGATCACCGCAGCGCAGGTGTGCGACGTGTCTGCGAACGGGGGAGGCGTGGGCAGTCGGTGAGGTTGCTGCCCAGCGTCATCACAGCGAAGTCGGTCCAAGTCTCACACCGGCGCCCTACACCTGCATTTAGCTGGCCGCAATGGAGGGGAAGTTGTTTGGGCCCCGGCTTCAGAGTTTTCGGCCTGCATGTGAACAGACCAACAAGCCAATGTTGCTCGGTGTCACAGTACATGGGGCGGAAGTGTATCTCAGGATTGGGAGGAGCACTTTGCCCAGTGGCGCGGGGAGCAACAGGAAATCGCGCATTCCAGCTGCTGTTATTGGCGGATGCTCGTGGTGCGTCCTACCAACCTACTCAGTCAGCAAGTCAGCAACAGAGTTGTCCACCGTAGAAGGCTTGCCAAGCACTTCCAGAACAGGGTTTGGGCGGACGGGACGGACGGGACGTGCCAACCGCGAGTGTGCCTAGAACCGACCAAAAAGTGCAGCAAAACCAGGGTCCGGGTTCCCACAAGCCTCTATCGATAGCGATGGCGAATGGCCTCCGGGCCGACTGCGACATCAGAACGTGTGCTGCGATGGGTCACCGATCGACATTGATCGCCAGGCACGTCGGTACCACAGTAAAAGGTTGACTGACAGCCCGCCAGTCGCTTGAGAGCCGTCAAAGCTTGTGTTGGTAATCCATCGCCGATCGTGGCCAAAAACACATTCACCCTTCGCTCTGGAGGGAACATCTCGGGACCACAGAGCCGAGGTCCGTGGAGATCGTCTCTCTGGGTCGAGTGTGTTTTCCAAGACGCCCCGGATGGCCGAGAATCGGATGCTGCAGAGTTTGCCCACCATTACATCGTTATGATGAGTGCGAACGCCCAGAGTGCGGAGAGCAAGGTGGACTCGTTAGCAAATTCTCGCCTGCACCTTGGCAGCTCACTGACTCTTGCTCCATGAGCCCACACACGACCACGAAGATGTGTCGCTTCCGACCATGCATGCTTGGGTGCGAGGCCAAACTTCGAAGAATGTGGCCCGAATAGGAAGGCATCCCCGAGAAGCTTGGTTAACAAGAGATCAAGAAAGACGGTCGCCGCAGAGTGTCGAAAGACGCTGCACTATGACAAATAGTACAGTGCAGGAGCGCAATGGCTGGTATTCGGCATGTGTCTTTCTCCTCCGAATGGACCGGGAATTTGGAGCGCGATGGCCACGGCAATTAAGATTGAGGTCCAGAAATATCAACCACCAAAGTTCGTCCCGCTGCGATGTCGTTCCTGGTGCGGACGGTATCAAACGAGTGTTGGGGTGACGACATCCATATTTTCCCAAGTGACAGCAAGCAGCTCTGTATTTCCAGTAGGTGCTTCTCTGCTTGTGCTGCGGTGTCAGAGGTCAGTACTCGACGAGCAGAGGCCCGCCCCTCAGAGCGTCTTCAGTTCCGATGGCCAGAGTTGTTTTCCCTGGCTTGACCAGTCACGCTAAACCCAAGGAATGATTGCATTCGCTTTTCCTGTCCGACCCACGCGTAAGGTCATGGCCCAAACACGATTAAGGGGTGAAGACTTTCGCATCGCTGATCAAACGAGGAGTAAGTATTGACGGAGCTGGCGAAGGACCCCGCAAAACGTCGATGTTGTCCGATTGCTGGCAGATTGATCCCGCATCGGTCAAAGGCTGGTTGGTACATCTCTGCCCAGTAAAAGGTAAAGCGCTCTGCTTCTAGACCGCGCCGTAGAAAGGGCCGGTGCTTCAGAATTTCTCCGAAGGCCATTTTCTCCCCTGACAACTGCCGAGTATCCAAGTCTAGGCCGATGCCGAGCCACCAAAATCGTCGGCTCTTTGAGGCGTTGGTGCCAAACGGCGTCGGAAAGCCACGCGACGGCTCTGCCGCTTCGATATTTCGGGTAAGAGCGCCGGGCAAGAAGGCGCCGTCGTACGCGGGCCGAAGCCTTTTCGGGAATTCTCTCGACGGCTGCGATCTGTCACCGACCGGGTCCTGATGGAGTTGAGACTGCTGGACTGTCTTGAACAGATGTGGTTGTTTCAACGGGATGTCGTTTTCCCAAAGGCTGACGAGTTATTCCCATTCCGTCAAATTAAAGTGCACATCTTCAGTCCCGTTCTCGTTTCACTTCCTTTGGTTAATTAGTGCGGACTCCACAAGTATCGAAGATGGCGAGAACTCGTCCGGCGCTTTCCAGCAAGACTGTGCTGTAAGTACTGCTGACAGAGTCTGGCCAGAGTTGGCCAGGCCAAAAACATTTGCAGTCTCAAAAATATAGACTTATTAGATCAATGTCGTGCCGGTAGCGCCCGAAGAGTCGTGGAGCCAAGACAGTGTTCGATGCGGTAGCCTCTCCATCGTGGCACACTGCATTCCGAGTTCTAGGCTAGAGTTGTCTCGAGGGAGGCGGTCAAGAGGATTGCGTAGACTGGCACGAGCCTCGTTCCGGGCAAGCAGAGGCCGAGAGAAATAGAATGCAGCAAGAAAAGATTTTCAGCGCCCGGAAGACATCGAAGCTAATGTTTCCGGCTTCTGGGGATGATTGGTCTTCTCGATTCTTGAATGAGCAGAGTTCACGCCGGCTCGCCATACGGCACTTTGATATTCAAGTGGCAACCATCAGTGATCGAGAGACCTCCCGGGATGAAATTCCACAGCGCACAGCAATGCCAGATCACACGGAGGTGATCCCTTTTGGTGAGTAGTTGGTCCTTTCTTCCTCAACGGACAAGACTGCAAAGGTTCGAAGGGAATCGCGAAGGCAGTTCCGAAAAGCGACTGGAGCGAACTCTAGGCTTCGATGAATATTGGAAGAGTGCAGAGAGACGCCGGCTGGCGTGGCCTTTTTGAGCAATGTGAAGTGATCTTGTCTGTCGTCGAAGTCAAACCGGGTTCGGGTCCACCGCCAGGAAGGCTTCTCAGGGCGTCGTAGGTTGGCAGCATTGTATTGGGCAGCCTCAGAGTACTGAGGACGTTACCGTCTTGCCTTGGTGCAGCACAGCTCTCCAAGTTGTGGTCGCCAGAGGACGCACGATGTGCATAAAAAATGCCTTGACACACCCTTCTGTTCTCCCGCTCCAACCCTCACGATCTCTGTGAATAATCCGTTCGAATTGCGCTCGTTGACACATAGCTCGCTATTCGACATTTGGGGGACAGTCGAGACCGTGTAGAGCGTCCAGGTCCTGGCGAACTTGCGGCTTCAGGCGGGATTTGCCTCGTTTGTGGCTTTTGACAGACTCCCGTGCTTCGCCCGTCAAATACAATGATATTTGCTTGGTTTGCCTTGGTATCTTTCTGTCCATCCATACTCGGGTCGTCGACGCAAAAGTCGGAAGTTCTGCGATCAGCACCGATCTGCACCAAGAGTGCCTCTCAACACCATTTGTTGTCATCTGTGAGACGGAGCTTTTCGGTGACAGATGCAGGCAACGACACTCTCACGACGGGCGGAAACATGCTGACCGGTTGGCTGGTGATCACGATTTTCCCAATGTGCACGTTGCATTCTGGAACCAGCGTTTGAGGTTCACCCCATGTAGCCATCACGGCGGCGGCGGCGACCCTCGTTAACAGTGATACTACCTCAAAGTTTGTGTGGAGGACACCTGCTGTATTCGATGAGCATGTCCCATCAGCTAGGAAAAGGTTAAGTGCTCCCCTCGCTCGCATTCGACTCGATGGGGTATTGAGTTCGGTATGAGTTCGCTCCAAGAATGGGTTCTCCTGCAACTCTCTCCAAGCAGGGTGGGCAGATGTGAAGGCGCGGTCTACCCATGTAAGACTCAGCCCAAGACGATTCTCATCAAAGGGGCACAAATGATCCAATCTTCGAAGCCCGCGGTATTGTTGGGGGGTTGAACAGCACTCATGGATTGAAAGATGCTTCCGGTCTTGGGATCCCAAGGCCGTTGCCTGAACTCGTTGCGCGATGGATAGAGGTATGAATAAAAATTCAACACCTGACGAATTGGCCCTGAGGTGGCCAAGGAGCATTGCAGACGGCGAGCATCGTTGGCTCACGAGAGTCCCTGGAGCAAAAGTAGCCTATCTTGTTCTCGCTGGGACAAAGGAACCGATCGGGGACTCATCCTCGAACTGAAATGACTAATTGGCAAGCTCACGACCGTGTGCGACGTTGAAAAGCGATGCTGACGCAGGCGGTATGGGTCGTGCAAGTACCGAGGTTACGGAGTCTGAGAGGCTCAGCGAGACAGCCTCTGGGTCATCGTCAGCCACCTCGTCTGCGATTTGCTGACATCGCCGTCATGCCGGTGATTCCGGACTCACCAGTGTGTTTAGTTCAACCAAGGCCCAAACAAGGTTTGGTACCTCTGAGGAGGCTCAATCTTTTTTTGGGCATTCGGCCCGGTTGAGCCTGTGAGGCATTTGATCTAAGCAGCCCATCGTGTCCGACGTTCGCTTTCCAAAGGGCATTGTGACGATGAGGATCAAAGGTAACGTTGAACCGAGGCAGGTTGTGGGCTGCTGTGCCGGACCATCAACTGTACCACGACTTGGACGGAAACCCTCATAGGGTAGTGCCAAGGTGAACCAGCGTATTGGCTCACAGAAGGCATGTTGACCGACACGAGGTATGTCTCCATCGTCGACTCGGCCAAATGCATTCGGCCGTGAGTGATGCGACGAAGGAACGACGAAGGGATTGACGGCGGTGACAGGCTGTCGAAGCTAGCTTGCTGGCAGCTGCAAGGATCCCCGCTCTGTCTGCACAGGACTATCGCCATGCTGCAGGAGCCCTGTCTCCCAAAACCGAAGTTGAAAATCGGGTCTAGCCAATGATGGATTTCTTGGCTGACAGTTGGTCGAGGATTTCTCGTATTTGACCTGGACGATAAGTTGACTCGACACCATCAACAACCCTCTGTGCACTGGATTTTCTGCAGAACAAGCTGTCAACGGTACCGGCTTGAGATCTCGAGTTCCCCTAGGACGGAAAGATTCCAAAGCCTTCTAGCCGCCCCGCGAACTTATACGTCACTGGGCGACCCAACGGGCGATAAGGTGAGGCGAGATACGACATGGCGCGTGCCATCGTTAGAGTTTGGGTGCCATCCGCCATGGGAGCTTCCGCCGGTTTGGGTCTGGGCTCGACACGTGCAGTGAACTGGGACCTCTCGAGCCACCATCCATGATGGAAACTCTGCCTGGCTTGGAATAAGGCTCAGAGTGAACCGGACAATACGCTGGCAATCACGTTGCCTTGGATCACAGACGGTGGGGCACAGAGCACGGTCATCCCATCACTTTCCTATCGTGTATCCCCTCGGGCAAGTGCTGCTCAAGGCATCCAGCTGCAAGATCGAGTGGGACAGTTCCCGCAGCCGTTGCAGGGAAGGAGGCACAGGGACCTCGGGACGGAGGAGCGAGCAGACACGCCGGTGACAAGTGGCTGAATCCAGAATGGGACGTTTCTTGATGCGATACGGAAAGAGGCGGCTGACCTCTTCTGCTCGCCTCGCTCACCCTTTGGGGACTGGTCTGTATTTTTCCTTCCAAATTCGATCAGTGAGAATTACTCATCGGGCAAGAAGGAGGCGGGCGTGGCAGGCAGGCAGGCAGGCAGGCATGGGCAGGCATGGGCATGGCATCTACGTCTAGGTATCTGCCAGGCAGGTGGGCAACCAAGTGGTGGTGTGTGTTGCTGAGTGATGAGGAGAGGCCGAGTGCGCCTTCCTCTCGGGTTGGGATGTGTCGAGCGCATCGTATCGAATCGCACCGCGCGCCTTCACCCGCTCCTTCCGTGGTCGTGTTGATGATGTGAGCTGACTTTGGGCACACACTTGCCCTGTCACTGCCCTGCTACTGCCCTTCCTACCCTTCTTGCCACCACCACCACCTTCTGGCCTACCGTGCACGCAGGTCAAGCAGCGCTTGTGCCTGGTCCCTGCAGGTTCGGGAGCACTGCGCTGTCGTCTCTCTCGTCCCTGCCTCTTGTCTTTCGTCTGTTGATATAAGTCAATTCCTCCCACCTGCATCCTCCTCCCACCACTTCCTCACTCTCTCATCCCACTCTCGCACCACTTTGCACAGTCGTTATTGCACATAAGCAACATCGTTGGTCTTCACCGACTCTCACCTTCGTTACCGAAACCAAGGCCAAGACCAGGACAAGCACATCGCCAGGCTCCCAGGACCATTTCTCTCGCTGCTCTCACCAGACAACGTTCAGCCAAAATGAGACTCCTCCAGATCACCTCCTTCGCCGGGCTTCTCGCCTCTGCTCAGGCTGGCAAGCATTGGGGCACTGGTACCGGAGGCCCCACCGGTGGTGCTCCGCCCACGAGCACCGCATGGACGACCGTCGTCGTGCCCACTTACACCACCTACTGCCCGGTATGTCTTTCTGTCCAAGAAGCTTGCACGGGCGCTCCTGACTAACCCTCTCTCCAGTCTCCCACTACCTGGGCGTGGAACAATGTGACCTACACTGTCACTTCTGCCACCACCATCACCTTGCGTGAGTACCCTTGCCCTTTCCGGACTTCCCGGAACCTCCGCTTCTTGCCTCCCCGTCTCTTTCTCGGTTTGCACACGCAACCGCTGCGTGACTGGCCTCGGGAAAGTCTCCTGTGGGGCTCGTGACTCTGGAGCATCGCCCCGGAATTTTGTTGCACAAGGCTGACCATCCTTTGTAGCTTGCCCATGCACTCTGTCGGTCTCCACTCCTCAGCCCATCACCACCACCTCCACCTACACGACTGAGGTGCCTTGTGAGACCACAACCCTTCCGTCAGGCAGCATTCCTTACCCGAGTGTTAACTCCACCGTGGTGATTCCTCCGCCTGTCACCATCCCCACCGGCACCCCTACCCCCGGTGCCCCCGGTGCCCCAACGACACCTCTGCCAGGTTCCTCTAGCACAGTGACCTCGACGACCGTGATTGTTAGCACACCTCCACCGTCGACCTACCTGTCCGGAACCACTCCCATTGGCGGCGGCGTCCCAGCTCCAACCCCTACCACTTTCTCCACGACTGCGCCGACGAACACGCCCGTGGCTCCCACTTCGTCTCCTGCCGGTGTCGTCACTGCCGGTGCTCCAAAGATGGGATCTCAGGCCGGTGCTCTCGGCTTGGTCGCCGGTATTGCGGCCCTCGTTCTCTAATTTGTGATTGGTTGAGGATTTTTGAAAGGACATGTCTCGAATGATTCTTGGACGATTTTGGACGTCTCATGATTGAGCAAGCTAATGATGGAGATGGATGCAAACTGTTTGTCACGACTTATACCCTTCTAGACTTTCCTTCACTGGACCAAGCGAAACGGCTGTCATTTACCAAAACCATGTCGGGAGTAATGGATTGGCGAAAATGGTGGAACTCGTGGATTTGCTTTGGTAGCTTCGGGGTTTAGCCTCAAACCCACAATAGACCTTAATATTTGATATCAACCTCAGGCAGCCGGTTTCCTGGCGTGAACTAACCACTTCGTATGAACAGGCACGCATTGTAGCTGGGAAAGATAATCAACAATACGAATATATTATCCCACGTCAAGAGGGCCGTCTGCTTCGTGGAAGCTACTCGTACTCCGTTACACTGAGTCACTGGCTGACGAGCAGCATTGCAAGTCAGCACACGATCCGAAGCACATTCACCAGCCTCGCGATCCATGTGGTGACGAGACACCCCATACCCGTGGGGAAGAAGCCCGCAAGGAACCGTCGTGACCACATCCATTGATCACTCCAGCTACATTCGTCCACTAGGGATCATCTTGTGTATCTTGGGTACGATGCCCGCCCCTCCCCCCAACTTTCCAACATACCGTACAACCGAAGCGGTCTCGTGGGGTGGCACCAGCCTGTGTACAGCCCGTCACCGTGCAATATCTTGCGACTTCAATCTTCTGTTGATATTACTCGATGCTATTACCTTGAAGTACTTTGTCGCCTCTGCATGAGCTTGGGCGAGGTCAGATACACCCTTGTCAATATTCACTGGTATGCAGCTTCGGTAGGATCGTGGTTGGCCAGCGCTATCATGGTGACATTTTGACCTTTCCATTCTCGTACCACCACACCGCATGTCGCCAAGTTCAGACTGAGCCAAATGCTGCCGCAACGAGATTCCACTGCCGGATAAGTCACTCACGTTGTACGAGAGGCACCATGGGCGTTTCTCCGCTTACACATACAACCAACAGAAAACCATGGAGAAAGATCACCATCTGGGGCCCCCAGACCGAGCCCCAGATGACAAGGGGTTTTCTATCGAGCCAAGTGTTCAAGCTGCACGTGCAAGGTCAGCCATATGGCACTCAGGCAAGGCAGCTGCGACGTTGTGATGCCACCGTCATGCCCGACCAGACCACCTCAGAACAAAAAAGGTGATGCGACATGTAAGCAAAATGCCATTCCCATCGACGACCACATCCCACCCTGCCACCCTGCCAGCAATCCCGCCCAATGGCGCCGGCCCACACCGAGGCGCATCGCATCGCAATACGAGGTTTCCCGGCGTGGGATTTGTTCGTCCCCAGAGCCTGCTGTCAGTGCTGCCCACCCCACCGGTGCTTATCACCTCAATTCGTGCATGCGCATGTGGTGCCCCCCCTCCATCCCCTGGTCAAGCACTACCGGTTGCAACCGATAGCTTCTTTCCCTGGTGCTGACCGGGTTGGTGGTGCGCGCCCAGTCCCTGCCCCTCTGCTACACACCAATACAGACGCATCGGGCCTCCTCCCGTGGTATTGCAACCCACCTCCACCCCGGCTGGTAAATCGAGAGCCGGGCTAAAGCGGTATCCTCCGCAGACGTTGCGTAGGGCTGGAGGATACTGATTCGGGCGAAGAAACCCCGACTTTTGAAGTATACTCTAAAAGGAACTCTTGTCGTACTAGGACAATCATTGTGGTTCCAGCTTAGTAGAGGAACTCAAAGAATACAAATGCTTAATAGTCTATAATGTAAGAAGAAGACCCTGGATCAGATCCCTGGCCGCTGTCCAATCGCCTTAGAGAAAGCCGAATTCAGTATCTAATTCTTGTGCCAGAGTAATAGACTTGTTCAAGATCCGGTTCACTTCTCGCGGGAGTGGCTTACCAGTACTGCCAAGCATACAGCTCATGTCATCCTTCGTCGCGCCCTTCTCCCAGGTCCCGTCGACCATCATGTGCGTGGGAAGACCAAACTCAAGCGGATCAATCCTCTTGTTCTTCAGGAGCCCTCCATTATACCAGAGCACCTCGTCCCTGTCGTCGAGGTGACCAATGACAAAACTGCAGATCCTCTCCATAGACTCTTCCGTCTTGTCCTGAGGCCACCCAATCATTGTGGCATAGTGCCTCTCAAAAGAGTAGCCTGACCCGCTGAGCTCGAACCCAAGCCACCAAGACTCCTTGTCGCCGTATGTGATCTTGTACGTGACCTCGTCGCGTACGGCTTGGGTGTTTTGCCAGGCAACATGTAGAAGCCCCATAAACACGTCCAGCCGCGACTTGTTAATGACAACCACGCCGGAGTCTTCTTCTTCTGCATAGTCTTCGGTCCACACAAGTGACTTGTTTAGTGTTGCGCTGGGATCGCGGATTTGTGACTTCCACCACTCGTGGCGTTCACGAAAATCGTGCTGCCAGAGAAGTCGATCGTGGAAGAGTAGGGCGCCGGTCGAGGCGTACGAAGGGTGCGAGAAGAGATTCTCAGGAGGCTGTCTAAAAACACAATCGGCATCCAGTAGGATGACCTCTTCGAACGGGGAATAGAGGGCTGCGAAGGCCTTGATGGCCCAGCCACCCTCCTCAAGCCTCGGGGCCGTGTCGTCGATCAGGGTCAGAATGTCTAGGAACTCGACCTCTTTGAACCGCGAGCTCAGACGCTCTCGGTCCGCGACTGGGAGGTCGTTGTCGCCAGCGTAGACAACCTGTACGGGCAGCTCGCTGTGGAGGACGTCCTTGAGCGAGCCGATGAGGTGAGCAGCGTATCTCATCGTTGTCTTGCCCGTGGGGATTACGATCCCGCGAGATCCGGGTTTGATAGAGGAGTACAAGTCAGTAAAAGGCGTCTTGCTTCCTGGGTGCTTAGGTGAGTTCTGGAGATAAGAGTACATAGACCCGATCGCACTTTCGACCGCTTCGAGAACGGCCTGACTGTCTTCCGACTTGGGAGCATCGTCGAGAAACTCAACCCATCTTCGAGCGATCTGGGTCCATTGACCCATGTCGTAGAATCTGTATTTGTACGGAGGGTTGATTGGCTCTTCAACGAAAGATTTCGCCTCTTGAATGGTCCTTTCGGCCTCTTTCTGCCATGATGTCTGGTTGAATTCCGTTGGCCTGCTGGTGGATTGAGGATGACTTCCTGGTGGTGGCACTGGAGGTGGTGGCGACGTCGGATGGTAGGATGGTGACCATATTTTTAAGGTGGTAAAAAGCAATACCAGGCCACAGACAGAAAGAATGGTCGTTTTGAGGCGTGAGTACGACATACTTAGGTAGCTATGAATACAAATTTGGATGAAGACTGCGAAGACTTAGGATTTTGCTGTGAGGGAATGTCGAGGAGAATATGATTTTGGGGCCCCCAAAGCATTGGACCATGCTGCGTGCCTGCACTTGCACAGGTGAGCAAACTCTGGGAAGGCGCATGTGTAACCACACCACGGCCTTGCTATTATTTCAAGAAGCAAATTACAAGTGACGCAACAATAAGGGGAGCTGAACAGCAACCTGACCGGCTTTGAATCCTTTGGGCCGGCCCCCAAGGCCCTCAAGGCCCCCAAGGAGATCTTTGCTGCCTGCCCTCCTTGCTTGTCTCCTTCGCTCTACCACCTCTTCTCTTGTCTTTTCAGCATCACCAGTCTCTGGTCGCATATGTGATCCAATTTGTCACGATGCTTGGATCTCCTGGGCCGGTTGCCAACACGCTCTATCTGCTACCTCTTCTCGCGGCACAGGCCCAAGGTGACACTTGCTACAGCTACAGAGGAACAGCCTTGCCGAATCAGACGAAATGTAGCGGGTCCCAAGCTTGTTGTGGATCAGAGGCAGAGTGTATGCCCAACCGCCTGTGCAAAAATCCAGGCACTGCGAGTAATGTCTTGATCCGGGGGCCCTGTGGCACGAGCCCATATGATAAGAACCTCTGTGCACAGATTTGTGTCTTCGGTATGCAAAATTCTCTAATTTCCTTCTCTATAACTCGCATGATAACAATGAGGCTGCCAACCGCTAGATGAGATCACGCAATATACAGGCTTCAACAACGATACTTTTCCGAGGGTAGAGATATGTGGTGACGGTCTCTACTGTTGCCGTAAGGGCGAAACCCCGTGCTGCAATAGGGATGACGTAGAGAAAGTATACCTCGACAGCAACGGCATTTTACTTCCTGGAACATCTACGATGACAAGCTCGACGACATCCACGAGCTCCACCAGTACAACGGTCTCCAGCGCAACGGACTCGAACACAACGGACTCGAGCACAAGTGTCTCCAGCACAACGGTCTCGAGCACAACGTCGGCGGATCCAGAACCTACTCAAGACACTACTTCCCCCAGTTCAGGCTCAGAATCTGGAAGCGGCGAGGCTCTTGCGCTCAAAGTCGGTCTCGGGGTGAGCATCCCGTTAGCCGCTGTCATTTCTGCCTTGGCAATGTGGTGGTTCATGAGGAAGCGGCCAGGAAAGAAGAGCCGCAATTCAGAACTGTCCGCGGCGACGCCAAAAGAATCTGTGTTCTCAAGCCCAAATCAAGGGTATGGGGTGCGTGAGGTGACGGACAGGCCAGTGGAAGTAAATACGGTCAGGGAGCGACAGGAATTGCCGGGGACGGAGGTCTATGAATCACGGAGATGGTGACGTTGATGGTGGTATATTGAATAATAGCCTTAGTTTAATCAGGCACAGGGAATGTACTCATAAATAGTAATACACTGCCAACCAACCTCGGCTTGAGAGACATTTTGCATCTGTTCGTCATACTAGGTGAAGTTCTTCATATAAATGTCGTTTGAATGGCTGGCTCGCTCTTCTTCACGCTCAACCATATAGAGCAACCTATGGGTCTCCTCACTTGCAACCATCTTAGAGTGTTTGCTTTCCGGTCTTTGAGTTCAAAGTCTCTTCCGGGGTTGTCCGGGAGATTGAATACAAATTGATTATTTCTGGACGTAGGAAAGAGATTACTTTCAACGACTGTGTGAAAGAACATGAGTGGAACTTGTAATTATCCTTGCGTCCTTCACACGTCGTGAACCCTCGCATCATTGCGTGATCATACAAGGCCTTGAAATTATTCCACGCAGGTGACATGGGCCATTAACATTTCAACATAAAGCTGCTCCTATCAGGAGCCTATCCAAGGTGACAATTCTGACTGTGTCTGTCAGAAAGAAGCAAGGCTGCTCAAAAGGCTGACATGGGACGAAACCTTTCCGTACGTAGGCCTACTCGATGTGAATTAAGATGTCCTGACCAATCCCCCTGAAAGGAACAATTCAATTTATGCGCTAGCGTGGAGCTCTTGAATTGAATTACCCAGCCGGCAGGCACGAAATGACGCAATCGGTCTTTTCCTCTGTAGGCCCTGATGGATCTGTTGACAGCAACCAGCACAAACGTGACAGACCATCTCTGGATCTTTTCACAACCTCAACGCCGTCTCTTCAGACAGCCAACGCCTGGCCTATTACTCTTCAGGCCGCTTCAAGATGCACCGTCGATCACGAGATCCATATCATCCCCGGCGGAATCATGTGTACCCTCCTGCTGGTCCAGATGAGCGCGCCGCCATCGCTCGCAGTTTGCAGGAACACACCCACGACCCTGAGGTCTAGGAGGCCTTACAGGTATGCTTGTGCACCCTCACAATCTCGTGATGATACACGGATATTGACGTTTTCAGCGTGTGGTTGCGCGAAACTCTGCGCCAACTGAGAACGATGGCATGACCAGTGACACCGGTCGCCCTTCCGACGCCTCTCCTCCGAGCCCAGACCAGGCTCGTCGTCCCCTCCTCGAAAGGCCCGGTCCTGAGGTTCAAACTCGTTCATTTGAGGGCCGCAGAATCGCCCCGGGAGAGGCCCGGCCGGGTAGGTTTTCCATCCTGCGGTCATTCGCGGCCAGCCGCCAGCCGTCCATCTTGCAGCAGCGCCGCCATCCTGCCGACATCGCCGAGGCCACCGCGAGCACCCCCTCCAACCGCAGAACTACTTCGTTCATGAACCCAATCTCTCTCGCCAGCGACAACTTGTTTGACCGCGACCGCAGCACTGTGCCCGCCAGCGGCACTGGTCCTTCTAACCGGGCCACCACGTCCAACGTGGCCACAAGCCTGGACAGGCTTGCAATCACTAGCAGCTTTGCGGCCCACCTTGCTGCTGCGTCCAACAACGCCTCTCCTCGCCCGAGCATCACAGCGTCCGGCAGTCCGTCACTGATCCTTCGTGTCTCCACCAACGATGGCGTCACCGGGGCCCGTGTCAACCCTCGTGTTGGTGGTGATCCCTCGGCTCGTTCCACTTCTACAGTTGGTGGTTCTTCCTCCTCGGCTGGCGCTGCTCCTACGGTCGGTGATGCGCCCATGGGTCGCGGTACTCCCGCGCCCGGTGGTGATGCTACTGCGAACGCGGACATCCCTGCGAGCGGTTCTCGCCGCGTCGGAACCGGCAGTGCTCAGACGGCTGGTGGCGGTCCTACTGCGGACGAGACCGTCATTGCGGACGGTGCTCTCCCAGCAGCTGGCGGTGCCCCTGCGGTGGGAACCATGCCTGCGATCGGTCGCGTCGCCTACATCACGGTTCAGTCCCCAGATAACAGGGTAAGCTTCCGAGGTCACAGTGGCACTGGCTTATTTACTAATTGATGTGGCCCAGTTCTACACCGTTCGAGTTGACCTGACCGATGCTGCACCCAATGCGACGTACAACATCACGATCAACATTCCGCCTCCCTAGGAGCTTGGCCAGCACTTTGTGATACGTACCTAGCATTTACCTGGACTCGAAGGACCGGTGTACCGTTGGTGACTTCTGTGTCCTTGATCCGATCGGCTGGTTCTCCATTCAGGATAGCAACCAAAGGCTTTGGATGGAATTTGAAAAAGGAGTGGCTTCTTGGAACTAGAAGCATATCGTCTGCTTAGGAAACAGCCCCTTTGTCCGAGAGCTTCACTTTGTCTTGTGCAGTCTACGGTTGAGCGATTGGTTTGAGCTGAAGCGGATTTGGCACGCACGACGAATGATCGGCATGAGCGGACTAAGATTCAGCATGAGAAGATGATAAATCAGCATGAGATCATGGAAAATCGGCACGAGCAGATGAGATACTGGCATGAGCACCAACATACATCTGAGATCCCTTTGATGGGTGCCTGACGAATGAAACATTCCTTCATAGACCATGACGCCTCTCCTCTCTATGTGCCTCACTACAGATGATGTTTACAAACTTGATACCACCTCACTGGTTCATTGTGTACGAGAAAATGTATGAAGCAGACATCCCATAAAAACCACAAAGCCATTCCGTATCATGAGAGGGCACAAAGCCCCGGGGGCTCAAGATCCATACGGTGTTATCCAACTGCTAGGCCCCAAGGCTTGCAGTCTTTCAGCATCTGAAGATGAGGTGAGTTGTGCCGACATGAGAAGCTGATTGTTGGGAATTAGGCCAGCAGGCGTCACGGGTCAGTATTGTGAAGTGGCTTGCTATGGACACAAGTTCCTACAATGTCAAGAAAACTAAACAGGAACCTTTACCACTCTGGCTTTCTGAATCTGCTGGGAAAATACAACGTTGATTGGGTATCAATTTTATTCTGAGACTCAAGTCTCTGCCTCGCTAAGCCCATCATAGTTCTCACCGCCGATGAACGAATCTATGGCTTAGCGGAAGGCATCATCATAAATAAGCTTCGTCTCGCTCAAGGCCGAAGCCGACACGGGTTGAATAAATCGCCGTCTTGATACATATGGTCAAGTGACAAGGTAGGATGATGTGCTGTATCCCCGGTGCCTAGCTTGAGTCGCCTGAAGTGGGACAAAATGATGACAGGCTGGAGATGCTCTCCCCCTCCAACATGGTGCAAGTGCAACTTCAAAATCCCAGCAGCACCCAACACCTCAAGATTGGTCTTGAGGTGATGTCCTCGCGTTTAGAGACAGAGGAATAATGGCTTCGAAATATGACACCTAGCCATCAGAACCACCCGCCGCCCCAGAGGAAAGGTCCAGCCTCGACCGCGCCTCGCGCATAATGGCCTTGGCCTCCTCCACGTCCTGGCCGTCCTGGCAGAGCTCGTTGGCCAGGCGGTTGGCCGTGTCGAAGTCGGCGTGCCGCATGGCGTACCTGGCGAGCCACATCCTGGCCCTGCTGGTCACGTTCGTGACGCCGATCCCCTGGTTCTGCTTCTCCCGCTCGTCGCCGTCCTCGCCCTCGTCCGACAGCACGTCGCTGTGCTTGGCGGCGCCGTCGCCCAGGTTGTCGACGTTGCCGTCCTCCTGGACGATGCACAGCTCCATGTAGGCCCTGGCCTCCTCCTCCTCCTCCAGGCTTTCGTACATGAACGCGATCTGGACGAGCACCTCCGTGTCCAGTCGGCCTAGCGCTGTGCGGTCGAACCCTGTGGCTGCGCTGCCGAAGCTGCTGCCCGAGGATTCGTAGTAAGTATCAGCCAGCAAGGCTCGCTTGAGGGCCTTGATGCCGTCTCTCTCACGGCCTAGCTTCTGCAGGCAGGTGCCGACGGCCATCCACATCTTGCCGTCCCAGGGCCGTAGACCTGCCGCCTTCTTGTAGTACCACAGCGCGTATTGATACATCTCCAGCATCTCGTACGTTTGACCAAGACCATACCAGGCCCTGTAGTCCCTTCTGTTGATATCCACTGCTCGTCGATAAGATTCGATAGCAGCGTGCGTGTTCTTGAGCTCCACGTATTCGTGTCCCATCAAAGTCCACGCGGACAAGCACGACCTGTCCAGCGCCAAGGCGCGGCGGAAGTATTGCACAGCCTTTTCGTGTTGTGAGAGCAGGGAGTAGTAATTACCGATTACAACGCATGATTCTGGCCGGAACTTGTCGACGCTTGAGCAAAGGTGAGCTAAAAAGGCCAGCTTTGGCCTTTCGTTGAGCACGTAGAGAATGTTGGAGTAGATGTCGAGACTGTCCAGGCGATGAGGATGAAGAGAAAGGAGGTGGCTAAATCGTGTCGAGGCATCTTTAAGCTCTTTGGTATGATAAGACAAGAGGGCGGAGCATGTGAGCAGGAATGGGGAGTCTGGGAAGATTCCTAGGAGTTGGTCCAGTGCTGTTCCAAGCTCATTCGTTGGTTGGTAAAGCTCTAGTGATGTGTGGATGTGGAACATGTAAGAGACGATGTGTTGCGGCAGACGAGGTACGATTTTGTTGAGCTGTTATCATTCGTCAGAGAACGGGTCTCGGTCAAACAATCTTGTTCATGGGACTGACCATTTCGACCCTGGTAATGGCGGAAGTCATCTCGAGCCAACAGCCCCAGTTCATAGGGAACAGATGAACGCTCTTCAAGAACCACGCCATCGCTTCGTCCGTGTTCTTCTCCTTGGCCAGGACCATGCCGTACCTGTGGTGATGTCAGCAACCCAGGCTCCTAAGTACCCAACTGACCACATACAGATATTCCAGCCAGCCTTGGCTACCCTCGGCAGCTTGGTCCTCGCCTCGCTCCTCGAACCAGGTCTGGAGATAACGGCTAACAATGGGCAACTGCTTGTTGCCTACTGAGCCGAGGTCCTGAGGGCCCATAACCATCTCCGAGTCCTCATCTTTCCTCTTTTCCCCGGAGAGCATCTTCGCATAGAGGGCCAAGAACAGGCTCTTCTGGCTCAGGTCAGGGAGAATACTGGATCTTAGTTGGAAGATAGTGTGAGTCGGGACCATGGACTCTTTGCCTTTGGTGGGTTTCAGCTGAGAACTCAATGGTGAGTCCTCGCCCTTGGGAGACAGGACGCTGGATAGAAGGGAGTCAGGCAGGAAAACCGCCGTGCATCGATCGAATTCTCGACAATCGAAGAATGACTTGGCAAGTAGATACTTGTTGAACTCGCGAGCCTCAAGCCGGGCCTCCCTCTCATCAGGGTTCGGAGTCAATATGGCAGGCACGTAGCCTCGAGGGGTGCTGTTCAGCTTCACCCCATCGTCCTCAGAAGTTGCTTCTGGGAGCACATCCAGCAACTCAGCAGCCCTATAATGCGTGGTTAGTGAATGGTATGTGGCTTGGGAGGCTGATAAGATTCGGGTCTGTGAGGACGGACCACTTTGCCGACTGATACAAGCATCTCTCGGAGCACTTGACAACAGCATCCTGGAGCGACGCCCGCAGGTTGACGATATCCTGCTGGGTGAAGACCATGGTGCAAGTGGGTGTGGCCTAATCAGGCCGGAGCAGCAAACAAATCCCCCTGACGCACCCGGCTGGCAAGATTGGGACAATCTCAACAACACGGGCTCTGGTTGAAAGTCAAGTGACCTTTGATGACCGTGTCGATCCTTGCAGACTGGGGTTTGTTCCTGGAATCCTCAGTGCTTGCAGAGTGGATGTCGTCGGGATGCCCGCAGCCAGCCATCGGACGGAGAGGGAGGCAGTCAACAGTGGGCGGTGGTACCGATCATAGGTCAGATGCTGTGGATGCACAATGGTGGTATTATCCAAGCGTGTAGCGCGTTCCGCCCTGGATCGGCCATTTCTTCAGCAAGGGTACTCCCTGCACAGTGCTCTTACCGTCTTACCGGGCTGAGAAGGTAACCCCGCCAAGGGTCTCTCCATAATTTTATTTATCTTCGACTTGGTTCCCGTACTACAAGCACCACCAGCGCTGACCTCTGCCCTATTTACTCGGTGTCAGCAGAAAAGCACTCCCCTCTTTCTCGCCAACCGAAACAGCCGGAGCACTGAATTCAACTCTCCGACTGACATTACTCGAGTCTCGACACAACCCACGACAGCAACAGCGA
This sequence comes from Diaporthe sp. P3_1W, assembly GCA_037177825.1. Taxonomy (NCBI): domain Eukaryota; kingdom Fungi; phylum Ascomycota; class Sordariomycetes; order Diaporthales; family Diaporthaceae; genus Diaporthe; species Diaporthe sp. P3_1W. Next base: position 4,648,239 of record JBAFXB010000004.1, on the reverse strand, counting down.
CAGCGATCACAGCCGCACACCCTCAGCAACCATGGCGCAAAGAACCACTCTAAAGGAATTCGAGGCCGTCTTCCCCAAGCTGGAGGCCGACCTCGTCGAGCATGCCGAGTCGTACAAGCTGCCCCAGAAGCAGGTCGACTGGTACAAGGCGGTAGGTGCCCCAGCTACATCGCGTTTTGTCGTCGTCACCCTCGAGTCTGATAAATCCTGTCTCGTCGCCTGCAGAGCTTGAGGACGAACACACTGGGAGGCAAATGCAACCGCGGCATGTCCGTCCCCGACTCCGTGTCGCTGCTGCTGGGCAAGCCCCTCTCGGAGGACGAGTACTTCAAGGCCGCGACCCTGGGCTGGTTGACCGAGCTGCTGCAGGCCTTCTTCCTCGTGTCCGACGACATCATGGACACCAGCATCACGCGCCGCGGCAAGCCGTGCTGGTACAGGCAGGATGGCGTGGGCATGATTGCCATCAACGACGCCTTCATGCTCGAGGCTGCTATCTACACCCTCCTGAAGAAGCACTTCCGCTCCCACCCGGCCTACGTCGACCTGGTCGAGCTGTTCCACGAGACCTCGTACCAGACCGAGCTCGGCCAGCTGACCGACCTGATCACCGCCCCCGAGGACAACGTCGACCTGGACAACTTCTCCATGGAGAAGTACCGCTTCATCGTCATCTACAAGACCTCGTACTATTCCTTCTTCCTGCCCGTCGCCCTCGCGCTGCACCAGCTCAACATCGGCACGCCCAAGAACCTGAAGCAGGCCGAGGACATCCTGATCCCCATGGGCGAGTACTTCCAGATCCAGGACGACTACCTCGACAACTTTGGCCTGCCAGAACACATCGGCAAGATCGGCACCGACATCATGGACAACAAGTGCTCGTGGCTGGTCAACCAGGCCCTGGCCATCTGCACCCCCGAGCAGAAGAAGATCCTCGAGGACAACTACGGCCGCAAGGACAAGGACAAGGAGGCCGTGGTCAAGAAGCTCTACGACGAGTTGAACCTTGAGAAGCTGTACAAGGACTACGAGGAGAAGGTCGTCGGCGAGATCAAGGAAAAGATCGCCAAGATCGACGAGACCGACGGCCTGAAGAGGGAGGTCTTCGAAGCCTTCCTGGCCAAGATCTACAAGCGAAGCAAATAAGCGCTGAACTTGGGTCCCTACCATCGTATTTTAGACGGTACATACACGTAAAACGTCATTGCCAGACCCCAGGACCTGCTGCTCGTGGAGGGTTTATTCACGATAGAGTTGTAATAAGACGTAGCTCACCGAGCCTAATACTTCAATATTCTCATACCACAACGACATTCGTCAGCACGGGTGACTTGAAGAAAATTCCGGTTTCCCATTGTCATGCTTCATCAGTAGAAACGTATGGTACAATGCACAAAGGGAAAGTTAACAGGACGCGAAGGAACCCAAACTCCTGGCAAAGGCAAAACCCATTCTCCCAACCAAACCACTTCTACCTCTCCCATCAAGGACCAGCAGCACAGCTTATGCAAAGCCCCCAGGTCTCCTCCTGCCCCATCCTCGCCCCGATCAACCACCCGTTTCGGTGTCCTCCCTCACAGTGCCAAGTTGTAGCTATATTCGTCCTCCATATTCTGACTAACCCATAGCACAACACTGCTAAGCCCAACAAGCGCATTGGCGACGACATTCTCGACGCCCATGCCCATCATGGGCCACTCGACGGAGGGGACGACGAACTTGAGGACGAACACCGTGACGCCGCCCGCCATGCCGCCCGCCAGCGCCGCGAAGCCCAGGAACAGCACGACGCGCGCCTTCCACGCGACGCCGGACCCGCTGTACGAGAAGGAGTCGGCCGACAGCCGCTGCTTCTCGACGCTGTTGATGATGAGCATCCCTAGCGAGGAGAAGATGAGGGGCAGCCAGTCCACGAAGGTCACGTGCACGTCGGAGCCGTTCAGGGGCGACTTGGACCACACCGAGGCGTCGAGGAGGACGTAGAAGGCGAGGGAGAACTGTGTTTGAGGGGTGGAATGTCAGCTGGTTTCGTCTCTTTGGGAGCGAGGAGGGATTCGGGCAGATGGTGGGCCAGGGGAGGAGGGGAGAGGATGAGTCGTTGCAAATGTTGGTGTTCGTGACCCCGTTGATCTAGTCTCCCATTCCCTCCTCGTTTCCTCGTGGGGCCATGATGCCGGGAAGGCTTACCAGAGCGCCGGCGCTGTAGACGCCTGCGTTGCGGGCGTAGACGCTGTTGAGCCACTCGGGCTTGCGGAACTTCCAGAGGCGCTCCTCAGACATGGCGGCGGCCGCGATAAGGAGGCGAGGTAGGTGGGAAGGTGAGTATGTAGGCTGGTTGGTCGGTGTCTCTCGAGCTGGGCTGTGACACTACAGATCGATCGTACTTCGGGTCCCCTCTCGATCAGAACGGCTGGCCCGCTCGGTTGTGAAGCCTCGGAGCACTGGTAGGTCAGGTAGGGAATGTGGTGAAGTCGGCTTCCGTCGATTTCGGGATTCTAGGACTGATTCTTGGCTGAGGTCGATGGTCGTCGTTGATGGGGTTGCGACACTCGGTGGAGGCTGAGGATGACGACTGAGCTTTGGAGGAGCTTACCCAGCCGCGTCAGGCTGCCTGCCGGGTCGGACCTGAACCCTGGAGCCCGACAGGGGGCGCGAGCGCTCAAGAGCTGGGGTGTACTCGTACGGACCTGGTGTTCCACCTTGATAGACCGGTGAATCGAATTGGTCTTGCAGATGCGAGATGGAAAAACATCCAGTCAAGGTCTACTCATTATTGAAATAACATTTGGGTATCTACGACGATGATATACTGGCCGAATCGTGATTTACACATAAACACCTTGAGCTACAGGAGCGGGACAGCCGCCTGCCAGTCCACGGCAACATGACGACCGCCAAAGCATAAGTCCCGTAACACTTCCACGGGAACAATTCCATGACAATCGATAACGATGTGTTCATGCTTGCTCAGGGACTTATGGCCACAAGGGAAACCCCTATGATCGCGAGTAAACCTTCACAATTACAGTAACCTTGCCTGCGCGAACCAGCGACCATAACATATCACATGTCACGCACCCGCTCGAAAAGCCCAGAGCAGCACAGTAGAGTCAGTAGTTGAAGGCTCCTCAACGGGACGATTTATTGAAGTCTGGCTCAGGCCGGCTCGCCGTCGCTCGCAGGTGTGCTAGATGGAAAAGTACGAGTCCGTCGTCGCCACCGGAGGTTACGTCTCTTTTCCCACTGACGTCCTCCAACTGCTCGTGAACCCCCTCCCCCTCTACACAACCTTTAGAGATTTCTGGTGTTTTCGTCCCATCCAACCGCAAACGCCTTAAGTGGACCACCTCCCAATCTAGAACACACGACGTTCGGACTACCACCTCGGCCTTGAATGCGTAATTAGTGAAGAATATTCGGTGCGACGGACAGACGGCCCCCCCCCCCCACGCGGTGAGCCTTGTCTGTTCCCGCCAGAGGAGTAATATACACAAAAACAAAACCCCGACTTGGCAAAAAAAGGCAGATGACGGGGCTTATTAATTGTATCCTTTCGCTTCCAAATCGGCCAGCTAGAGGTCGGCCGGAGCTGAGGGAGAATGCAAAATCCGGTGTAGTGTTCGTACAGAAGGCGTGCTAGAAACCAACGCATCCTTCAAGCCGTATGGCGAGTGTTCGGAAACGGGCCCGGAAACCGATGACGACATCCGCTTTCTCGGTCAGAAGTCGCGGGAGGGTGGTGAACGCGCAAGGGGCTGAAAGACTTTGAGAGAACGGTTTCGTCTAGGGTCGAGGCTTCGTCAAAACGCCGTAAACGCCAATCCCCTTGTGGCGGGATATATATGCTCTTCCCATTCGTTGCAGGTATCATGTTCTTCATCGCGGAATTCCATTAGATCTCGATCTCCTTCATAGCCTCTTCTGTTACCATGGGCTTCTTGCCGTTGACCTTGGCCGAGGAGGGTGAAGATTCCGCGCTGTCTGAGGTCTCACCCTTCGTCAGGGCCGCAAGTCTCGGTGCACTGCTCTCCTCGCCGCTGACCCTCGGTGTCTCCACCTCCACGAGCTTCTCCGGCTTCGTAAGTCCGTTAGGCGAAAGTTCCTGGAGCGAAGCCTCCTCTGTGACGCGAGCCAGAGGGCTGGCCTTGCCGTTCGCACGCATGGGGCTGGCCAGGGGCGAGCTGCCGCTGAGACGATGGAGCGAGCGCCCGCGGACCTCGCCGTTCGGCTCTGTCGGGCTGGTGTATGGTGAGCTTGGTCCGGTCGGGGTGCCCGATCCCGGGACACCTGATTTCCTCTTCGCAGCTCGGGCTGCCGCCCCCCGGCCGTACTTCTGATCCATCCTCCACCTCAAGATATCGAAGTAACCCGGCTCGACGCGAGCCGCCTTAAACTCACGCAGCTTGAGCTCCTGGCTGTCCTCGTCGATGAACCACTTGCCGCTGTTCAGATCGTCCGCAACAACCGCCAGGAAATGAGCCCATGAGCGGGCCACAACGTACTTGGTGTCGTAGTCACGGCCGAAAAGAATGATCTGGCCCCAGTTGCCCTTGGGGCCGGGCGCGAGATCGACGGCCAAGTTGTTTCCACCCCAGTCCCTGACCAGAGGGATCCAGGCGGGATGAGCGTAAGCCTTGCGGATCGAGTCAGCGGGGACGGATTCCTGACGAGCTATGAGGGTCTCTCTCCAGGCTGTCTTGTCCTGTGGGGTCGGGCTCGGTGCGGACTTGGAGGACGAGGCCTCGCTGCTCCCGCCGAAAGCCTTGTTGGGAGCCACTGGCTTCACGACTGCCGTGTCAAGTAGGAATTGCTGGTTGACCTTGCGCCACTGATCCCAGTCCTGCACCATTTCTTCGCAATCAAGAAGCATGTTGCTGAAGATAATACCGGTAGGCATGCCGCCTCTCTCCTGGCCGTCATGGACCTGAAGGGAGTCACGGACATCGGGAGGTAGTGTGCAGTCCAGCTGGTGTTCCAGCTCGTTCAGGTCGTTGGCAGTACACCCCTCGCAGAGCTGATCCCAGAGCTCAGGGTAGTTGTCTTCGGCCCAGGAGTCGATACGCTTCCAAGAGTGAGTGACGGGCGGTGGTGGAGGCTGGCCGTCGTGAAACGACTGCATTGGGATCTCGCCGACCGGGCTCTGCATTTCGAAACCGTCGCTGGTGTTGGACCGAGCAAGCTGGGAGCGCATTCCAGGCGAGTATGGCCTACTTCCACCAGGGCTTTGGGGAATGGCGGGCGAGACCGGGGCACCGTTGTATGAGGTCGAGCTTTCAAGGTGGGTCAGGGAGCTCCGGTTGTTGTAGTCGCCGTAGGGGGATGTGATGTCTGCTCGAGACTCGGAGGCGGTCGCGACTGAGGTGAGGCCACCCTCGCCGAGGGGGACGTGACGACCAGATTGGTATGGAGAATCGGGACCAGAGTCTGTGGTTTTATGTTTAGCATGTGCTCCACGGCGGATGGACGAGAGCAATTACGTACGTCTGTCATAACTGGTCATTGTATGCCAGAAGGACTTGAAGACGGAGCCAAGTCTGTTTGTTGTCAATGGAACTCGGTCAGCCTTTGTCTCGCCACGTTGATTCCTTGCGGGACTGGGGGGTTGACGTACGGGTTCGCCATCCTGGGCAGCTGTTCAGCGGTGATGCCACGTCGGACCGGATTGCTGGACAGGAGGAGACGCGGGAGTTTTGTCGTTGGCAGGAAAAGGGGGTTGGGTTATGGTGGCCCAGACCCAGGGAGAAAGGAGAAGGAACCAAAAGAACGTGGGTCTTTTCGTCACCGTTGGTTGCCCGGTGGAATTTACCCGACAGAAACTCGCAGGCGAGCGACGCGGTCAGCAAGGGGGAAAAAACGAAAGTTGAAGAAAAGTCGCCGGAGTGCCAGTAGACGTGTGTGGCTGGAAGGTCAAAGTGCACAATCGACAGGTTCGCGGTGGAAGCTGCGAATTGAGTTGACGCCTTCTCCTGTGCGGTCTAGTGTTTACCGTACGTTGGTCGGCTTTTTTGGCGCCCAGTCGGCGGCGGGCGTGGGCTTGGGAGTGGGCGTTGGGGTTGCGAGTGGGCGGCGGGGGCGACTCTTTCTCCTGCGGTTCTTTGTATGGCGGAATGTCGCAGTGTTCAAGTGCTATCCATCCATGCCAGGGCCCAATCTAGGAGCGAGTCAGATTGGCTTGGTCTTGATCGATGTTCCGTTTGTTTCTTGTGCCTTGCTAAAAAAAAGGGAATCGAAATCCAAAACGAGTGTTGGACTGGCAAGTGACAAGGCAAATGCAGACACACAGGCACGAACACTCTCCCAAGGCAGTCAATCGGTCCTGGAAACGATGGTGAGGTTGGGGTGTGTTGCGACAAAAAAGATAAGAGGAAGAAAGAAGCCGGACGGAAGAGGACTGGTGAGGTCAAGTCGAGTGGCTGCGAATGGGAGTGGCCAAGCTGCTCTGCTTGGACATCCGGTCCAATTTCACGGAAAATGCAAACTGCAGAGCCCTCTCTTGTAGTCTTCCAATGAGGGCCGGATGACAAGGCAGTGGTGGTACCTGAACCTGGGAATGGGGCCTGGGGAGCAGCGGGAGCACCAAGGAGCAAGCACCAGCACCCCCCAAAAGCTTCATCCCTTAAAATGGAAGCACCGTGCCTCTGCCTCCTCCTCCCTCCCCCTCCCCCTCCTCGTCAATCTAATTTTCCCTGCCATTATCAGGAGGAAGGGGCGTTCTGAAGGTGCGGTACGGAGTACACCACGCACCCGTGCCTAGTTCGCCTCTATGCAAGCCAGCAGAAAGATTCGGGTTGCACGGGTACCTTGCTTTTGACACAATCTCGGCCACGCACTCCTGTCTCTCCCTACCATTATTACCGTTGATGGCCTCGTCTCTATCGCGCTCACTCGCGTTCCACTTCTTCAGCACCACCAGCAGCCAGCCATTACCACGTTTGCCTCCTCATTCCTCCCACAGGCCTCACCATCTCCTACGGTACTTGAGTCGTAGTTGGCACCCACTTAGTAATGGCCCAGTAGCCACCTGGGTAGTGCACTGCATGCCTAGCAGAGCTGCAGAAGCTTGAAAATCCCACCCTGACATCCTCGGATTTGGAGATGCCTATCATCAAAAGACTGTGTGTGCGTGTGGGTGTTTACTGGAATCCTGCTGGTCCAGTAACTCACAAGCAACATACAAGGTCAATGCCTGCTGTGCGGCCTCTTTCTGCTGCGGCGCATACGACAAGCACTTCCTGACTCTTGTTTCCGTCAGTCGACCACGGACACGTCCTTTGTCCTTTGTCTGCCCGCCCGTCTGTCTGCATCTGCGTTCGTCCAGCAACCGCAACTCGAATGAGCTGTGCTGCCTTGCACATTGGAGAAGGAAGAGACCGTCGAGATATCCTCACGGGCCCAACCCACAACTGGCGCTTGCCGTCCCCCCGACTACCCCTAGCCCCTGTCTCTGGATCATGGATCCGGCCCTCGTCTAGATGGAGCGTTGGATGGGAAGTGGACACAGCATTTATTGGACAGCCCGGCTCGACCAACCACAGGCCTGTTTCGTCGCAAATGCCGTCAGGGGCACCAGGGGCGAGCAACCCCCCAGCACATGCCGCTTCGGCGTTGCCACACTGCACTACCACAAGGACTACCGCACGACTAGATTACCAAACTACCAGACACCAGACAGCAATGCTTTCATTAGGTACCACCAACACACACACGCGCATACGCACACGCACCCTCACACCACACACACAAATAGTGATCGGCCGCCGTCTCGTCGTGGAGGTCTGGTTCTGTGACCCTGCTGCGCCCAGGGAAACCGCATTCCCGCGTCATACCGAGACACTCTTGCGGGAGTTTGGGAGTTTGTTTGTCGCCACCTCAGCCTGTCTCGCCCAACGATCCCCTGCCGCCCGGGAGCTCACCTCGTGTGAGCTTGTCTAGGTGTCACTGATCGTCCTGGTGCTCCATCCCATGTCAATGAATATCACGGGATATAAAAAGACACCTGCAGGATCGTCCACCAGATAGACGAGCACGGGACGAGCTTGGAAACCCCAGAAGAGTCTTGGTAGACAACGGCTGCCTCCCGAATATCTGACCACAATATTCCCTGGGCGGGCTCCTGGTACCCCGCATTCCGCGCGATTCACCAACAACCTTGGAACCTCGCTCGGGCTCTGAGCCCTTTCTGACTGGGACCAGTCTTGTTTCCGCGCCGCGACAGAAAACGTGGGCTAGCCAACATGCGACCACCACTGCACCCGCTTACGCGCGCAAGGATAGGCTGGCAGGTGCCGGCGGCCCCAGCCCGCAAACAAGCTTGCTTGTCATGCAGAGTTTGTGGGAGGCCAATCCGTGCCGGCCTGCACCAGATGAGGTTATCTCAACTGCCAGGTTCTCGACCACCCTGGCTATATGGCCATCTAATATCCGGCCTCGCAGAAGTCTATCTACCCGGATGTTACTGTCCGGCATGGCTGGCGATATCGATATCATTGAGCTCCTGACACCGTGAACCCGCATAGGCTTCCTTCTATTCGTCACACCCTGGATCATATTCCTTCAAACGTAGCTTCCAACGTGTCTCAACCCAGACTGACGTACCCAGGTACCTTGCCCACGGTAACAGCGCTGATGTCAGTTGGTGTGACATGACGGATTTCCTCTCCTTCCAGCCCGCTACAGCTCGCGTTGGTGTGAGACGCAGTCTACCCAGCCGCCGGGCAAACAATTGTTCAAAACGTTTCAAAAAAGCATACTAGATTTGCGTCGATACGGTGTGGCGGCTTAATTAGCAATTTTTGACACTAAAACAGCAACAGATCGACACCAAAAAGCAAGTTGGGCTCCCGCGGGCCTGGGAAAGTCCACAAGTAGGGCATTCCTCCACGCACTGGATAAGCATCACTTCCAGCCCCGTTCAATAGCCTCAACGTCCCCTGATCCACTCACGGAGACAACGGGACGCGGCGGTTTCCTCATCGCGGCCGGCCATCACCCTTAACGGCGAGGTTCACAATTGCTTGGCCGGCTTCTAGTGGTATCGTGATGTTTGATCCTTTGAAATTCGATGGCCTAGTGACATGGGAATTTGTGTGTATGACAAAGCTGAGCAGAATGAACACTGGGCCTGGGTTACGGAGACCTGGGTGCGGGCCTGGTTTCCCTAACGGCTTATCTGAGGGGTTTGGATGCACCCAGACTCTGCTATTAGTACCATTGGCCAGAAGGCACCTGGGTGCTTACAGTAGAACAAAGCCAGTTCCGTTCAGTTCAGCTGACTATCCACTAGGAATACATTAGAATGTGCCTCGTTGTGGAAAGGACTAGGTTCTATCATCAAATCTGCTTGTCATGTTTCGGAAGTAGTTATTGATCTTCATTCTTCTTGAATATAAGAGCAGTTCAGGCTCAGGTGCATTGCCTTCCATGCATCCAAATTCATTTTCTGTCACTGACATACTGTGCCACTTAGATGGAATTCCTGCTCTAGGAAAGAGCCGCAATTCCAAAGGAATACCTAATAGTATTCTATGAAATGCTTGTTTAGATGAGATATTATTTCATTCGTATAAGCTTTTACTGTTGAACACCACGATTAAAGGGGAAAGATTACTGGCAAATATGGTCGGCTCTTCAGGCTCAAAGAGGCTACAGTATCACGATTGTCTTTATTTCCTGGTTCTGTGCAGGAATGTGACGTGCCCAGCCTATGTGTGAAGTATATTGCGGATAAATGAATCATGGCAAAAGACATTAAAGGTGGACAACACTTGGTTACACCACATAGCCACACCACATGGCGAGCTGTCTAATATTTGATACAACTGTGTCAGAATGATTGACTTCAAGTCATCAAAGTACAAAGTACCCGTCTTCCCCCAGAGAGCGGAAGCGGCAGAAGTACAGTACAATGGAGACGGCATGCGGGAGCTGAATCTCGCTGTGCCGTAGCAGTCGTCCATTTGAGTCTACCCCAAGATATTACGTGTTGGCAGGGCTGCGGCGTTACTAATACTCGGATGGGGCTTGCGAGCGTGACCAGAGCTAGGACACCGAAATTTATGATTCAGAGCGTAAATACGAAAGGAGTCCCAAATACAATGAGGATTGTGTATATACTGCTCCTCGTATAAGCACTCGGTGGGCCCATTTCGATCAAGAGGAGCTCGTGTCTGCACTGGCACTCCACTTCGTGGAATATCTCTCCGGCTTTGCATGGTAACACATGAGAATAACCTAGTCATCGTCCGCCGTACTTGGCTTCGTCTTCGTCCTGGTCTTCTGCCCGCCCTTGAAGTGTTTCTTGCCAGACATGTTCAACTGCGCGTCCCTAGGGTCAAGCCCCTTCTCCAGCGCAGCAAGCGTCCTGGCTTTCCTCCCGCTCAACTGCCTGCCTTCCGCCTGGCCCTGCTCAGAGTACTTGAAACTGAACGGCTTGTTGAGGTGCCCGGCGCTGCCGCTCCCGGGGCCGAAGAACGTCTTATCCAGCTTCTTGGACTTGGGACCGGCCGGCATGTCCATCATCATGTCCACATCCACGGATGCTCCGTCGTCTTCGGCAACTGACATTGACTCCATGGCGCTTGAGAGGGCCAGTCGTCTCTTTCCTGTCAGATGTGACGGGTCGTACAGCTCGTTGTTGAAGTCCCTCGCGTCGATGTCTCCTGGTGGAGGCTCGACATAGAGGAGTTTGCCGTTGACGTAGTCCTTGAGGATGTATCTCGCTGCTCGAGATTCGTCTGGGTTTCCTTGCCCCGTGGTAGCGAAGCCTCTCGCGCGAGCATACGCTCTCAACATCTCTGAGGCTGTGACTGTTCCGGTACCGCCCTCCTCCAGAGGCCTCATGTTGATCGTGATACCATACACAGCCTCCAGGAAGCTCTTTGGTATCCTCTTGGCCACCAGGGCAGCGGGCCCAGTGAACTCACGCAGCTGATCAATAGGGAGGACACCGTTGCAGACAAGCTCGGCCTTTGTGCTGGCAAAATTGGCAAACACAAGACCGGGACAATCGCAGAGAACGACGTTCTCACTCAGGTGGATCGTCTGGAAATGCTTGGTCTTACCGGGTGTAGCCGATACGGAGACCTTCTTGGCTCCAATGAGAGCGTTGATGGTGGACGACTTTCCGACGTTGGGATACCCCACCAGGCCGATCGTCAGCTTCTGGGTCTTCTCCGGGTTCGTAGGTGCGTGTTGTAGGAAGATGCCTTCCAGCTCGTCCACGGTCAGTATCCTCGTGTCCTCGTCGTCCTGTGCGGGTGCAATGGCACTCTCGGTCAAGGGGAGATTGGGGTTGTCGTCTGCCGCCTCTGCTTCATCCTCTCCATCCCTCTGCTCTGACGAGTCCTCCGCGACCTTGGAGCTGCTCGGTTGGGGCTCTTCGTCGGACTCCTCGTCAGAATCTTCGTCTTCCTGCGCCTCGTTGTACTCCTTTGCCAGCTGAGCGGAGAAGAATCTGTAAGCAACCTTCGCGCCCTTGAGGTGATTTGCCCAAGCTTTTCGCTGCTTGTATGTCATCATGTCGGCCTTGTTGATAAGAAGCAGGTTCTCCTTGCGCGGATCCACCTCCTTCACATACTTGTCCAAATCCTCGGAGCGGAACATCAAAGGATTTCGCGCATCGACAATCTGCACGACCAGGTCCGACCTCTCAATGACACGCCACAGTTGGCGCCAGACCTCCAGATTCCGCTCGAATGGGGTCATCAGCAGGTCGTTGTTCTCCTGAAGCTCGGCAAGACCTCGCCTCCAGTCGAGGAAGCTCTTCCTCTCCAGAGCATCCAACTCGTCGGGTGTGGTAGACGCATCCCAGTGCGGCCGTCTTGGTACTGTCAACTTGTCCTTATTCTCCTTGTGTTTCTTTGATGCGATGCGCTCCTCTGCTGACGAGAGCAGGTAGGGGTTCTTCTGGTCGGTGTGGATGATCTTGACATTGTTCATCTTCTCGGCCGTGAAGTCGGTCCCAGCGAGCTCCGCCGTCGCCAAGAACTCGTCGAGAGCGCCTTGCTCCGTGACGGACCTCATCTTGACCCAGCTCGCCTCTTCACGATCATTTGTAATGTACTCCTCGCCGGTCGCGTGGTTGATACGAGTGACTCCAGTACCCTTCCTCCGATCCTTTCCCTTTCCCTTGCCGAAGCGGTCGTGCATCAGGGCATTGCCCAGGCCGACGCTCTTCTGGCTCTTCGGTTGCCCCATCGTGGATTCGATTCCCGGACAGTCGATTGTGGAATATGATATCGAATGTCCCTGTGATATGCCCCTGGCGAAAATTTATGTTTGCCTTGCTCTCAAGGGGTGTGAGGACGAGGTTGGGGCAGAGACTGAAAAAGCAGGCAGAGGCAAAATCCGGCGCGGACCCCTCTAGTCATAAGTGACGAAATCAGACTCGGCTTAGAAATTGGGGTCTGTCGCGGGGCACAGACTTTTCGAAGCACAGCAACCCCAGCGCCAGGTGCCCCGAGCGATAAGATAGCGCGACCTGTAAATTGGGATTTTTTTTGGCATGCGACAGTATTTCACTGGACCCCAGAACTTTTTTTTGATAGACCATTTTCATTTGCACTCTACACCACTCTCCCGCAGTACCATTGCTACCACCACTACCAACACCATATCAGAAACAAGAACCTCTTTTCTTCACTCAGCTCCTCAACCACCTCAAATTACATCAAGATGCCTCCCTCCAACTGGCAAAAAGCCAAGAAGGAGGGCACCGCCCAGCACTTCACACTGGTGCACCGACCGCAAAACGACCCTCGAATCAATGATGACTCGGCCCCGTCGATGGTGCTGAACCCGACCCCGGGCAGCTCCAAAGCCAAGAAGCTGAACGACCTCGCATCGGAACTGGGTTCAGATGCAGAGAGTATACGGGACAATGAGGGCGAGGCCGCGAACTTCGGCGTTTACTATGACGACACCGAGTACGATTACATGCAACATCTGCGCGAGATTGGCAGTGGTGGCGGAGAGGCCGTGTTTGTGGAAGCGGAGGCAACACAAAACAAGGGCAAGGGAAAGCATAAGCAGTCCCTTGAGTCTGCTCTCAAGCAGATGGAGCTCGAGCAAAAGTCTGGGGACCTCTTCGACGAGGACCTCCTACCTTCCAAGGACTTGCAGAGGCTGAACTACCAGTCGCAGCAGGATGTCCCAGATGCCATCGCGGGCTTCCAGCCCGACATGGACCCTCGCCTTCGCGAGGTCCTTGAAGCCTTGGAAGACGATGCCTATGTGGACGATGACGACGATATCTTTCAGACCCTGTCGAAAGACGCCAAGGAGCTAAACGACCACGAGTTTGACGAGACGTACGACGAGTATGAGGATGATGAGGGCTGGGAGTCAGACGGCACTGCGAAGCCCACAAAAGAGTACAGAGACGACGAGGTGCCAACTCTTGTGGACACAGCCCAAGTGCCGGCGCAGGGCCCATCGGAAGACTGGCTGGAGGATTTCAAGCAATTCAAGAAGGATCAAAAGTCAGAGAAGAAGCCGGCCGAGCCAAAGCAGGCGGATGGCCTGTCGTCCATATGGACAACGACAACGATGGGCGGCCGGAAGAAGAAGAGAAAGGGAGCACTCACAAATCCTTCAGCCTACTCCATGACTTCTTCCTCGCTTGTGCGCACAGAGCAGCTGGACATCCTGGACGCACGCTTCGAGAAGATGGAGGAGCGCTACAACGATATGGAAGACGAGGGATCGATCGTGTCGGGCATGTCAGGCATGTCGAGCGTACAGGGCGCGATGAGACAAGACTTCGACGGCATTCTCGACGAGTTTTTGGGCAATCACAGCATGCAGGGAAAGAGGCGCATCAAGCGAGGAAAGGACCAGAGCGGACTTCAACAGCTGGACGAAATCAGGAGAGGGTTGGGACCAGCGCGGATTAAAGGTCGAAATGCATAGGCGCATCAGGAACACTCGGCTAACAACCTCATGACTGAACGATAGCATAGCTTTAAAATGGCTGACCACAATCTCAAGATACCCAACTTTCATGGTCTTCGCAATAAATGCCCTCACCATTTATGCCGTCCCGTTGGCACCGTGAAAAAGACTTGCTCATTAGCAGTTTCTCAAGCGCGGACTATCAATAACAGACTGGACGTAGAGACACTAAATTCGGCCTGTTCGTGGGTGAAAGGAGAGACACAATTGGAATAGAAAGATGAGACATTCAAGATTTCGCTGTCTCTGCGGAATTGCATCGCAACGCTGACCCCGCGAGGCGCTCACTGGTGTTTGTAGGTGCCCGTTTTCAATGGCTGAAGGAACGCTGCTATTCTTGGACACACTTGAGTGGAACGATAGCAGTCTCTCTGTGGGGCTGATGGGAATGTCCTGGCTTTCATCATTAGCGACTGGCAACCAACAGACCTTCTCGGGCGTGATATGCAGCCGCTTCACAGAGGGTGGGGGCTTTTGGAGTATACATAGACACGTGCGTGACGCTGCGGTCGCAAAACTACTTAAGTACCTAGGTAAACACCGCGCGCGTGGAAAGTGTCAAGCCTTTTCTCAAGTACACCACGTTCTTCTCACAACCACTTCATATCATCAGGAAGATGGAATACCGGCCGCTTCCGCAGATCGGCCCGAAAGGCAGATTTCGAAATTGGCTTTGGCGGAAGTGGTACAAATGCCGCAGGTGGTGGAATCATCCTATGACACCTTTTGAATTCGGCTACTCTATCGCTATACTAAGCAGAAGCCATGAGCACCCATACTTTACCTATCTCAAACTGCTCTCCCCGATTCCTTGGCGCTACGCAACTAAGCTTCCACCTGAGCCTCGTGAGATTATGGCCAACACAGATGCTATCTTAGCAGCTGAAGCTCAGACACACGAATTACGATGGGTTAATGTATGGAAATGGCATGATACTCCTATGTTAGTATTAATCTTTACTTATACTCACTTAGCTTCTCTTATATTTGATTTTGGCTCTAATAGTATCATAGGAGATCTTTCTTCCGACTCTATAATTTTTTCTGTACAGGCTTTGGTCCATCAATCCAATATGAGTGTGAATACTTTTGGTACCGCACTCGTTCCGACTTTAATCCTAGCCTCTTGGAGGATCCCCGCAATTATGGTTGTATAAACCCAGAGCAATATGCAGTAATGGCATCTCTCTGTGAGGAGCTAGTTGCATCGTTTAACTGGCGATTGGAGTTGGGTCTACGGAGGGGACTTGACAACACTGTTGAGCGAGAGGACCCTGACGTTCCAGTACCGTACGACCCGTACGTGTGCCCGGAGTGGGCCAGACTGGCACCCGCTCTGGAAGAAGAACTCCCATTACACAAGATACCGGAACTTTCGGAACCGACAGAGGCCTACAAACGGCGCAACATACTTGCTGTTGGGGGAAACCTTTACTCTGTTTAGGCAAGAAAACGTATTCTGACTGTGAGGATCTTCACTGTCTATCACCCTCGCCAGTATCTGAGGAGATGGCGGGCTGATCAGTGCCGCTCTCGCACTGCGCGGAACCCACGAGAGCGCAAACGATTGTCTACAAAAAGGGGCAAGGACTCCAAGAGAAAAGAAAAGAGGAGGGAAGGCCAGTTCAGTTGTATCTCTAATCCTCAACATCATGTTACTAGTATGCTACAATATCGCTATGTGTCCATATTTTGTGAGTGCGTGTATGGGTGAAGGCCCCATTGACTGCAGGCATTTACTGAGGCTCTGGGCCCCACACCCCTCAGGCAAAAAACCCCTGCCTTGCCATTTCTGCAAGACTTCTTCCTTACATAGAAGGTAGCGCCGTCTTAATCTGAATTGACGTTTTGAGGACAGCTGCCTTGTCTCTGCAATCCCTCTCGTGACAGTACAAATATTTTCGCTATTCAATGCTTTAGACAGTGTCTAATTGATTTCCTTCTACAGCCCAATGCCGTGTCAGAAGCCACTATTTCGCAACAAAGAGTCTTAGTGTCAGGCTATACTGCTAGCCTATAGTTCATTGGTGCCAGCACCGTTGAGCCACCAAAGTTGAAGCCATCAAGGTCGGATTTACTCATGCCTTGAACTTGCCCAGAATGGGCAAATAAGAGAAGTTGTCAAGGTCGAAGCTATTGTGGTCGAAGTGGACCTTCAAATTGCTCGTCAAGGGCAGAGATAAAGAAGCCATCCCGCAGACTGAAATTCTGTCTCTGTTTCGAACACACAA
Organism: Diaporthe sp. P3_1W; assembly: GCA_037177825.1. Taxonomy (NCBI): domain Eukaryota; kingdom Fungi; phylum Ascomycota; class Sordariomycetes; order Diaporthales; family Diaporthaceae; genus Diaporthe; species Diaporthe sp. P3_1W. The sequence continues at coordinate 4,632,055 of JBAFXB010000004.1, read as the reverse complement.
CAATCCACCACAACCTTGCTCCTCTGCATCGCAAGAGCATTTCGAAACAATCACTTAGATGTCCACCAAGACTATTCGAGTCAATCATGAAACCAAGACTAAGACTACAAGGCGATTCAACAGAGTGCATGCAATTGGCACTCCACTGGGCATGTGTAGGACTGCGGTTGGAACAAACTGCTGGTAAGACAACCAATCTCCTTAGAGGGGTTTTATTTTTGGGAATTTAGAAGAAACCGTCTTTGTTTTTAATTCCGCTCTACATAAGCTATCCCGTAGAAATGTGGGATTAATCCCAAGAAAGCCAACCGCGGGAAGGACAGTGAGACAAGGTAGCTGACTGTTTCCGGCTGCAATGACAAACTCCGCCCAGGGCACTCGGTTGGCAGTTGAACTCTGCATTCAATCACAAGAGTCTATTCATGAGCAGATTTTGCGTTCAAGCATGACTGACGAGAATCTGTGCTCCCCAGCTCGCAGGGAGAGAGCACAATGGAGGACAATAGAGATCCACTCTGCGGTTCGCTGGACGAGATCCTGGGAATGGTCCGCAGCAAGACCCGCGCTAAGCCCAAAAGGGAACCACTGGCCGGCGAGCTCAGCACATCAGCTACCAGCAGCAGCAGGGGCCGCGATGTCAACTCCAACAACGCCTCGCTTCCTCACCCTCCATCTGGCACCCCTCACCCTCACCCTCCGCGTCGCAACAAAGGTCGCCAACAACCTGGAGCTGGCGTTCAGACTCAACAAGAAATGGCGGGCTTCGGTCAAGCGCCTGCATTCGGAGCGCAGGCGCTTTCGACCGACGCGACCAACCGATCAGTCTCGCCATTTGGAGCTCCGTTCAATTCCTCCTCGACCTTCGGCCAGCAACAACAAACACCCGCCTTCGGCGCGCCCGCGCCAGCAACGAGCAATCCGTTCACGTCGGCCAACACGGCGTCGAATCCATTTGCGACACAGGCGACGACAGGCGCCTCCTCGAATCCATTCTCAAGCGCTGCGCCTGCGACGACGACGACAGCCCCGGGCTTTGGGACGGCATCGAACCCCTTTACCGCAGCCACCTCGGCCAACAGCTTTGGCGCTCCATCCAGCATCACGAATGGCTCACCCAGTTTCTTTGCGAACCCTGCTGAAAGCTCGAACCACGCGGCAGCCAGCTTCGCCGGCGCTACAGCAAACAGCCAGAAGAGAAAAAACGGGTTCGGGGACACAGGTGCAATGAAGCGGCTCGCTTTTGACTCGATGACAACATCCTTCCAGAAGCCACAGACAGCCTTCACATCAGGTCCTTCCAGCAATAACCCCATTGGTTTCGGCGTTAAAGACACCAGAAAGAACCGCAACGGATTTTCCGACTACTTGAAAGAGAGGGAGGCAAGCGGCCTCGGCCCCAAGACAGCACGCGCCCACAGTTTTGACGCCAACGGCGTCCAGAAATCGCCCTCCGTCTACGAGAAGGAAATCCGCGACCAACTGCGCAAAGACAACCTCCACCCGCCAGCATGGCCTCGGCAACCAGGGAACCCAGCCAGCAGGCAGGCGATGGAGGACCACAGTGAGAAGTACAAGAAGTATCAAGGACGTGTGCGAACATCGTTAATAAAGGCTGGACTGATCGATGATCCGGACGTGCGGAAAAAGCTCAGCGATGCCATCGATTTCAGGGGCATTTGTCAGGATATGTGTCCCGAAGGCGAGAAGGTCTCACGAATAGTCGAATACGATGTAAAGTTGGCGGAGAAAACCACGAGTCCAGATGGCCTGGAAATGTGGCCGGATCCCGATCGAATGATCAAGTCATTCAAGCGTTCAGCAGCTGGAACCGACTCGCCCTTGCCCACTGAAGTCCGATCGCCAGCCGCGTTGAGACGAACTGTCGACTATCTCATTGACGACTTTTTGAGGTCTGATGAGAACCTGCCTTCTCAGCACAACTTTCTATGGGATCGGACCAGGGCGATACGGAAAGACTTCATTTTTCAAAACGCAATGTCGGCTGAGGAACGGACGGACCAAATTTATTGCCTGGAGAACATTGCCAGGTTTCACGCTGTGGCACTTCATCTGTTGTCACAAGAGAACTTTGCGGCTGAAGACTTCTCCGAACAGCAAGAGCGTGAGCAGCTTGGGAAGACGTTGCTCTCGCTGATGCAGGTCTACGACGAATGTAAGGACATGGAAGGCGTCCGCATGGAGAGCGAGGCTGAGTTTCGAGCCTACTATCTCCTCTTCAACGCTCACGACCCCTTTGTGATGCAGCAGATGCAAGATTGGGACGACAAGTTCTGGTTCAACTCATCTGAGGTCCAAACTGCCGTCACGCTGATTGAGGCGATGCAGAATGTATGGAATGGACGTGGCCCGCTCAGGCCCCAAGTTGCTCTCACGACGGGCTCGGCGTCTTTCACTACCTATTTCTCCATTGTCGAAGACCGCAAGGTATCATACACCATGGCCTGTTTTGCAGAGATCCATTTCACCCAAATTCGCCGCCAATTGCTGAAGTCCATACATAAGTCGTATGGGAGAGTGAGAGACGGTCCCAAGGACCTCACGGCGAAAGTACTCAACAGCATACTTCGATTTGACACCGAGGAGCAATGCGTCGCATTCTTGGAGGAGCTGGAAATGGATTTCTCGTCCGATGGTGCAGATGAACCCTACCTGGTGGTGGAGCGCAGGAGGAGCATTCCCGGGAAAACCATTCGGCAGTCATTCTCAGGGGTAATGGTGGAGCGCAAGCGTGGCGGCCGGCCGCTGCCACAAGTTATCCATACGACCGTCTTCGAGGACGTCTCTGCAACCGCCGAAGCAACTTACAGCCCCGACAGCATGTTCGTCACGCAACCTTCAGGATCTCCAGGATTTGGTGCGAGTGGCGACCCAAGGGCGACCCATCTTGAGGTCAACTTCTCCGACGATGAGACGCCTTCATCATCTCCACAGCCACCTCTCAAGACGCTTTCGGCGTTCCAAAGACCGCCGACGACCAACGGCTTTGCCACTTCAGATACGAACAAGTCAGTCTTGGACTCGACGCCTAAAAACCTATTCTCCGAAGCGTCCAGCAACCTATTTTCCCAGGTATCCAACACGAGCAGTACCCCTCCAACAGACAATGCCGCCTCAAATGCACAACCTCCAACTTTTCCTTGGACGTCAAAGCCGCCCGCCGACAGTATTTTCGGTAATCCCCCATCGTCCGAATCCGCCACGAAACCGCCAATGGAAATGCCCAAGTTCTCGTGGTCAACTACCCCGGCCGACACCACGGCTAACGCCCCGCCCACTGATGTAGGTTCAGGCTCCGTGTTCGACTTCTTGAATAATCCAGCAGAAAAAAGCAAAGCATCTTTCACTCCCGACACTGCTACCTTGAACACTACAGCATCGGGCATTTCCTCACAGCTGTTCTCGACTCCAAATCAGGCCGCAGAAGCCAAAGCGCAGGCTCCGGGTTTTGAATCATTTCCGACAAAGTCTTCGGACGCACCAACTGCACCAGCCAAGGATCAAAATTCTGTGCCCTCATCCAATCTTTTCTCCATTGCAGGCCCGGATTCGACCCCCACACGACAATCTTCGGAAGCTTCGCAACCACAGGCTCCATCGTTATTCGCGAAGGCTTCCGAAATGGTCAAACCACAGCCGGTCCCGGCAAATCCTCCGCCACCGCCAAAACCTGCTCCACCCAAGGATCTGATGGGCGACTTCGCCAAATGGGTGGTGCTTGGAGACAACGGTTTGATGGAAGAGTTTCAAGAGGCTCTCGTCACGCACCTAGTTCGTGCCGTCTTTGTCCAGCATCAACAGGAGGAGGAAGAGCGCAAACGAAAAGAAGAAGAGAGCAGGTCCTGGGCAAAAGCTCGAAAGTTCAGGATATACAGTCTGAGGGTCCGCTTCTTTTACAGATGGCGGGATATTGCGAGGAAATTGGCCCTGAAGCGCGTTGGGCGCCACAACAGAGCCGCAATGAAGCAGTACAGAGAAGCCAAATTGGCTGAAGCAAAGGCAGCGAAGGCGAAGGCGGAGAAGGACGAGCAGTCCCGCACGAAGCGGCTCACCGGCCCGTCGTCTTGGCTAGACGAAATGGAGAAGGATCGAGCTTTGAAGAGGGCTAGGCGAGAAAGCATGTCACTTGATACCTCAAGAAGAGCCAGCATCACCTCGAGCAACGCAGATGCCTTGCTTGCTACCGGCATATTTTCGGGCATGGAGAATCAGCAGGAGTTGGCTGCCAACTGCGTCCGGGACGACGACTCCCTGTACGACGCGCTGGTAGGCGTGACCATACACCCGAACACAAGCCAGCAAAGTATGGGCCCTCCAGCCAGGCCCAAGGACCCTCTTCGGTCTGTTCGCAACGCTGCCGTGGCCAAGTCCGCACCTAAGCCGAAACTCAGCAAAAAGGCCCAGTACCTCCAAGACCTGATGAGTGGCAAGCACCGCGAGGACGATCTCATCAGCTTCAGGAGCAGCAACTCTTCGCGCATGGCACGATCGGTCCCCACGGGTGGCAAGGTCACAAACTTCTCTCGGTACCAGTCCTCATCGCCTCGCTCATCAGCCGAGCCCGAGCGACCGAGGAATGGGCCAGGCAGCGGCATCAAATCATCCTACTGGCTACTCCGAAGTCGGGGATTATTCGCAACGCCAACTGGACATGTCCTGTCGGACAAGGCTCCTCGTCCAGCAACGAGCAACAACCACGAAGGCGGCTCCCAGTACTCGGGAGACTCGGACGCCGGTGATCTGGATGACCGCGTTTTGGAACAGGATGGGGCCTACCGTGCGAGCTTGGGGTTGACGGGCTCCCGCCGCAGCACCTTCAGCGTCCCGCAATCAGCAGCGGGATCACCCCCACGACACAGTTTCCTGAAACCGAAGCCGTCGATGGCAAGACAATCACTTCCGGCGGGCATGTCTTCGGCATCGCTGCTTGCCTCCCGGCAGACAGACGGCGACGCTGTGTCTCAGACAGGCAGTGCCGTCAGCACCCTACAACAAGACGCCGAGGAGAGCCTGCGGGAGCTGAAGAGGGTTGCTGCCGAGTTGGACAACGAAACAGAATGGTATCGCGAGCAGAACAAGCAACTGTCTCAAGGTCAGCCAGCCTTTGGCGCTTAGAATGTGACCAACGGTGGAGAGGCTGAAAATTTCGACGGATCTCAAGCTGGGAAGCTAGGAACAATAGGAAAAGGGAAATCGGGTCAGCAGCAAGACATCGTTGCGGTCGACGATTGTGACTGACTAGGAAGAGGAGACCGGGACTACCGCGGCGGCATACTAGGGCAGTGTTTTTCTTTCCATTTTATACACATGAGGGTTTACGAAATTCGGCCTCTCTTGCATCCAGCCAGGCGTTTTTCTCGGTCAAGGAGGGTTGAGGGCGGCAAAAGGGTTGTTAGGCAAAGGCTCAGCGCAGGCAGAGGCCCGCGCAACGCATCGCATCACGTCACACATCAGCAAGCTGAGTCGAGTCAAGTCAAATCAATTCAAGTCAAGCGAGCATTGGGCAGGTTCAACTGTTATGGGTATTTTCTCTTCTTTCTCGTCTCTCTGTCTCTGTGTGATGATTTCTGGGCGTAGATACCCGAGTACTATATTGACAATGATGAAGAAATGTGATGTGTCTGCTACTTCTCCTGGCCAAAAAGAGAGAAGAAAAAATAAACATGCACAAGTGAAGCCATTTATGCTATGAGACAGGTAGGCCAAGACCTGATCGTTTCCCCAGCGCCGCGGCTGAACTCCCGAAGTGTCATCATTGCTGTTGAGGCTGGCGGCCGTCCTGACAGTCCGGCTTCAACCAATAGTCTTACACGGTCCTGGGGAGGGAAGGAAGAGGACCCCCCCGCGGGCTCAAGTAGAACAAAAACCCTACAGTTAGTAGCAGTCTAACCCTGGCATCCTGGCCCAACCTCTCGTGGTGTGTCTGTTCGGGAACACCTACCATTCGTATGTTCGCATCTCACCATCATGGGAGTTCCGCGAGTCTAACCCACCAAGCACGGTTGAGAGATGCAACGACGGAGCCGGATTTCGCCCACGAGGCGTGGAGCACCCTCAGATTCACTGCAAGCTCCGCGATGAAAGACCGTGTTGGAATCTCGGAAGCCTGAACAACATGACCAGTGCTATCTGTTCCCTGGAATAACCTGCTTTATAGGCACGAGTCTCTGACATTCTGACACATACGACCATACCCAGCGGAAAATACGGGATCCCGTCCGCTCTCCCATAGTCAAGCCGCTGAGGGCTGGATTAGTAGTTGGGTCGGTGACGACCAGCGAATACCCGGTGTTGTATGTTTTGACTTTTTTTTGCCTTTTATTTGGGCGCTTCTGGTCCCACTTGATTTGTGGCTTAGGAGTGAGTGCTGGGAGGGTCAAGTGGGGCTTTCGCGCCCACCGTGCATTCACGGAGTGCGTTGTCGGCGCTTGGGCGGGAGAGAGTTTGATTCGAAACCTATTTTTGGGGACCTGGAGGAGAGGGGAGGGTTGGATGAGAATTGGGACTGTGACAGAGGCGATGAGGAGGGATGGCTTCAGCAACCTAGGAGTCTGCATTCACATCTGGTGTCGAGGATTCATAAGGGGAACGTTCTGGTTTCAAATTCTACCATTCACAATATCTGTTACAAAGCACTCATGGCATCTTTATAAACTTTTCATCTCAAATAAGCACATCGCTTTCATCTGTACCCAGGCGGACTGGGTGAATTTTATGTACGGTAGTCACCGTTGATCGTGCTGTGGAAGACGATGGTCAGCAACTGAGCAAAATCTACTCGTCTGTTGAGGAAATGAAAAAGGAGACTGAAAAGAGACTTACATATACTCATGGCTGTAGTCGCAAGTCCAGTACTTGGCCTCCTTGTCCCCAGTCCCCAGCCTGACAAGGATGTGCAGGTCCTCAGCCTGCAGGATCTCAGAGGCGCGGGCCTCGTCAACAGCCTCAGGCTCGCCATTGACGAGCAGCCTCAGCTCGGCGGACCCGTCGGTGGGGATGAAGGAAACATTCGTCTTCTCGGGGACGACGACCGCGTCAGCAGCCTCGTCAGCAGCGGCCGAGGCAGATCCGGGTTCCGACAGCAGCGAGTAGCCGGTGGCGCACAGGATACGACCCCAGTTGGCGTCGCGGCCGTACAAGGCCGTCTTGACCAGGGGCGAGCGGGCGATGGTGCTGGCGATCTTGCGGGCGGCGGCCTCGGAGCGGGACTCGGTGACTTGGATGGTGACGAACTTAGTGGCGCCCTCGCCGTCGCGGACGACGAGCTGGGCGAGCTCGGTGGCAAGGTCGCGGACCGCGCCTGCGAGTGCCGCATAGTCCGCCCCCTTGTCGTCGGCGACCTCGCGGCCGCCGGCGGCGCCGTTGGCTAGTAGGGCGACGGTGTCGTTGGTCGAGGTGTCGCCGTCGATGGTGATGGAGTTGAAGGAGGAGTCGACGGCGGAACGGAGCAGGGACGGGATCAGGGCGGGCGAGACGGGGGCGTCCGTAGCGATTATGCCCAACAGGGTGGCCATGTTGGGGTGGATCATGCCGGCGCCCTTGGTCATGCCGGCGATGCGGTAGGTCCTAGAAGGGTCGGAGGGCAGGGTGAACTCGCGCGAGATGAGCTTGGGGAATGTGTCGGTGGTGCAGATGGCGATGGCGGTGGTCAGCCAGTGATCAAAGGTCGAGCCCAGGGCGGCGTGGGACTTGGGGATGCCGCCTGTGATCTTGTCTATGGGGAGCCTGCGGGAGGTTAGCTGGCGTCTGGGGGATACATGTCCGGCCAGGACGCATACCTTTGCCCAATGACACCGGTACTCATGACGATGGTGGAGTCGGAGGCACCGGTGACTTGGTCGGTGTGGCGGGACATGGCGGCAGCATCCTCGAGGCCGCCCTTTCCAGTGACGGCATTTGCGCAGCCCGAGTTGATGACGACGTTGCGGACGCGGTTGCCTGTGCGCGCGAGCAGGTCGCGGCTGAATGTGACAGGGGCGGCCTGAAACCTGTTCTTGGTGAAGACGGCGGCGGCGGCGCAAGGGGCATCGGAGGTGATCAGGGCCAGGTCAGGCTTGGTGGTGTTGGCGGGCTTGACGCCGACGTTGACGGCGGCCACGCGGAAGCCAAGCGGGAATGTGCCCGTCTTGGGCACATACTTGAGCTTCTTTGCCGGGATTTCGAGCCCATGTGTTGCGTAGGCCCGTGACTGGATCTTGGAGGCGAGCTGCCTGGCGATCCAGGCTGGGCGCTCCATGAGGACTGTTGGACCGTGTTAGTGTGTGCACGTTGCTCTCGTGGTAAGAGGTGAGAGGTGACAGAAGTTGTGTGTGGAGGATGGATGGTACAATACCAGCGAGACCACGCACCTAGACGTCCTCTCTTCCCTTGCAGTACGGAAGACTGCTTGTGTATATGGGAAGCAATTAATTAACAAATCGCTCAATGGCTGTTATGTTGTTGATCAGAACAAGACTCACCACCGGACCTGGGCAGGACCATGTATAAATGTCCCAGGTCTCGGCGGGTATGAGTCCCCAACTATGAGCAAGAAACAGCTCCGCAATCGCTTTGGGCTGGGGAGCTCCCCATGTCAATTGGGTCCCTCGATTGGCCCGTGCAGCCTCAGAAAATTTTATATCTTGCATATCTGAATTGGAGTCTGGTGCACTCTTTCCTCATCCTCTTCATCCAAACATCTTCACCCCATCATTGCATTCCTTCATTCTCCAGCTCACGTTTCCCTGGTGGTTCAGATCGAGGCAGGATCGCGACAAGTCGCCGCTGTAACACGTCTTGTACGACTGCACCTGAACAGACCATGGCGCTTCCTGAGCTTCTTATGCTCACCAAGAACATGGACGTGGACATGAACACGGGCCTCAAGTGGGCTGAGGGCTGAGGGCAGAGGAACGCCTTATGCTGCGACTCCCTCTCGCTACCTTGCCTGCATAGCAACTTCGCACGAGACGACATACCAAATCTGGTCAGTCTACTCCGTCCGGTTTGCATTTGCCAGTGAGTCAAGGCAGGTAGGTTTTGCTGGCCAGGGCCTTCCAAACCGAGCTTCCTTCTCGCACCGTCTGCTCAGCACAATCTTTGCTGCTGCTTCTTTTTGGGGCAGGAGGTGCACCGTCTCGGCACTGTGGGGCTTCTGGCTGCCTAGCTCCCCCAAGCTCCTTTACCCGCCCCGCCACGGACCTCGGAGCTCTGCAGCAATTTTTCCCCTTCTCATCCGCTTGCGGGCTTCTCAAAGGCCACCTCACCTCCCGTCAAGTCAAACCACAACAAAGCCTGCGACAGTCACCACCACACCCAGCCTGTCTATATGATCCCCTGCGTTACCTAGTCTAGCTGGAGAAGCTGGGGCCACGCAAACAGTTTTGCAGCCTTTTCTTCCGTTTCCACTCCTGTCTGCACCCTGTTCCTGTTTCAATTTCCCGTCTCTGCTCTTGTCGCGTCTCTCCACCAGCCATGGCCGACATCATGGATGCCTACTGGCGCGCGCCAGCCATCGCGAGGTAAGCACTCCCTCTCCCAACGCCAGTCATGCGCTCCGCGAGATAGGCTCTGACATGACCACGCGCAGAACATTCGCGACCGCTGTCCTAGCAACCTCGATTGCCTGCCACATGGGCATCATGCCCTACGGCTGGATCTACTTCCACTACCTGGAGCTCTTCCGCCTGCCTCCCCAGATATGGCGCCCCGTCACCAGCTTCCTGCTCACCAGCCCGCAGCTGGGTATCGTCATGGACACATACTTCGTCTTCCAGTACGCGAGCCAGCTGGAGACGACGCACCCCAAGTTTGGCAGGAAGGAGGACTTCTTGTGGTACCTGGTCTTCTGCGGCACAGTCATCATTGTAGGTTCCACCCCAAGCACCTCGTCTGCCCCGCCCTTCCCTGTCCTGCCCATTCCCCAACTGCACACCTCTTATATCTGCCCGGATAGTGAAGTGCCTCTACTGCTATCACGGTTCCTGGAAAGGAGGGAGATTACCCCTGCACTTCGGCCGGTCCGTCATTCGCAATACCTAGTTAAGGGCCGGTTCGCGGTGTGGGCATGGTGGGATGTCTCTATGGATGACTCGGGTCTCGATCTCTGTGGACTCGGGTGGTTTCGAGCGCCCTACATAACTCCAACATCATCACCACTTGTTGTCGTTTTTGCACTGTTCATAAGCGGAATCCGATGTGCATGGCTAACACGTCAATAAAGGTGCTCGCACAATACTTCCTCGGAAGCCTTTACTTCCTGCAGGCCTTGATCCTAGCCATGTGCTACACTGCCACCCAGGATCAGAGAGGTCAGAAGGCCGGGTTCTTCTTCTTCACAGTCCCAGCTCAGCTCATCCCGCTCTGCATGATGGGTGCCAGCCTACTCATGGCAGGCCCCCAAGTCATGCTGCTGCAGCTGACCGGGCTCGTCGCTGCTCATCTGCACGACTTCCTGACCAGGCTGTGGCCGGAATTCGGCGGTGGTGCCAACTGGATCCCCACCCCTGCCTTTTTCGCACGTCTGGTCACCACTCCTCGCTTCATGCAGCGTGAGTATGGCACGGCCATCCGCAACGATCCGAGGGCCGGGACCTCTACCGGCGCGCAGGCCAGGGGCCCACTTCCCGACTCGTGGAAGACCAGAGGTTCCGGGCACCGTCTGGGTTGATCAAACATAGCATTAGCGTTTCCATTGCAATCGTGGACATTTAATATTATTGATTTGTTTCTGGCATCAAGCCTTTACTGTGGACTGCTTTACCACATTGTTGTGTTGAAATAGAATTCCGCCCCCAGACCTGCATCGCGACTGTGCAGTGCACATGCGGTCGTATCCTACTTTTCCTAGCTCCCAAGCAAAAGACCGACTTCCTAGCAAGACAACTATCCTACCTAACCCAAGAGGTCCGTCCCATGACCCAGAATACCAGAACGCCTTGCCGAACCCACCGCCCGAAAGAGTCGAAATCTTCCCATAGAAGATATAAATCAAAGGAAACAAATTGGAACTGCACAGATTAGACAGTCGAGCTAGTCTTACCCGTACAGGTAGCTCTTGCCGCTGCCGATCGGCATCTCCACCGACCGACCGACACGGTCTACCGTCTGCGTGATGATGCGATCCAGCCCCTGGGCCTGACCCTGCCCCGGCGGCCCCGGCGGCGGCGGCCGTGTCGAGAAGCGGCTATCCGGGAACGCCAGCGGGCCCGAGATGTCGGCGCCAGCGCCGTCGGGCACCTCGAGACGAGGCGGGAGCTTCTTGCTGCCCGGCACGCGGATCCGCGGCACAGACGGGAGGATGAGCGACCCGATCCTCGGCGGCGGCGGAAGCGGTGAGCCTTCGCCGGTGGTGTAGTCGGGCGACGTCGCCCTCGAGATGTGCTGCTGCTGCTGAGAGTGCAACGACGGCGCGGGCGTGGAGCGCCCGCCCACTTGTGGGAGCGACGCCGCGGAGGCCGGGGGCGTGGGTTGCGTGGAGGCGAGCTCGATCTGGATGTTCCGCGCGATCTCGGCGTTGGATGCGGGCGCGGCGCGAGGCGGCGGCGGGTGTTGTGATGACCACGACGGCGCCGCGACCGGGGGCGGCGGCTGGGGGACCTTGGGGTCCTCGGCCGCGTTGAGGTAGACCTGGATCGCGTACGAGTCGGGCTTGGCGCCGCTGTTGGTGGTGCTGGTGCTGTTGTGCTGCGGCCGCGGCGAGGCCGACTGCGTGCTCGACCGCACCGACGTCGGGGTCGGGTTGCGGCTCGGCCTGGCGCCCGGCTGGGGCGTGCCTCTGTTGCTGTTCCTGCTGCTGCTGCGCGGGATGTAGGCCGGGTGTGTCGGCAGCGAGTTGGTGGGGAGCTGGCCGATCGTGTCGACCTGCTCCTGGTGGTGGTTGCTGCCGACCGCGGCTATCTGCAAGGGTGGGCTTATTGTCCTCAGGGGGCGGCCCCTGTTCTTGCCCTCGAGGCGGTCGTAGTACTCGGCGTTGCTGGAGTAGTCTGACGGGAGCGGCTCGGGCGTCTCGGAGACGGAGACGGAGACGGCGGCCGCGCCCACCTGCTGCGGCTTGTAGTCGGCCGTGTACTGCGGCAGGGGGTAGCTGTGGTTGGACGTGGCGATGGACGCCGGGCCACCGCTGTCCGGGTCCTTGCTGTAGTAGAACTGCTGGGCCGAGGCGAAGGGCGGCGGCGGGGCCTTGTCCTCGCGGTCGTACTTCTTCTGCTTCAGGTAGTACACCACGAACAGCGCGATGGCGCCGAGGAACAGCGCCGCGGCGCCCAGGGCGATGCCGACGGTGGCGCCTGTCGTGAGCACGGGCTTGTCTGCCCCGCCCGAGCTTGCGGCGCTGGGCGACGTGGTGTTGCCCGCGTCGGTGATGTTGATGGGGAAGGCGGAGAATATGTTGCCCGATATACTCAGTGCTGCTCCTGGGAGCGGCTGTTCTTTACAGCCGGCTTGGAGGGCGCGGAGAACTGGTTATGGGTCAGCTCCCTGTCAAGAAGGGGAAACGTTGGACAGGCTCACAGTTTGCCAGATACGTAGAGGAACTGGACTGAAGGCAGGTCACACAGTCATCGATGTTCGTCCCGTTGAGAGCACCGTCCTCGGCCTGGCAGTAGCCATACTCCGTCCCGTTCTCCGGCTCCAGGCTGCCGTACTCGAGTGCGCCTTGCAGCGGGGCACAGGCGCTGGTGAGATCACATGGTGTCGTGGTCGTCTTCTTGTGGTCTGGGTAGTCGTAGAGACATACAGCCGAGGCGTACCGCAGGTTGTCTTTTGGTCCCACACGTTAGAGACCAGCCACAGTGTGGGATATCAGGCTGCGCCCGTTCTGTGACAGCTTACAGAGAAACCACGAGACATCATTCTCTTCGCCGCTAACTGCAGTGCTGGTCTGCAAGCAAGTGATGCAGTCCTTGAATTTCTGTCCGGTTGATGACGAGAAGTAGTCAACATCGTTGCACACAATGTCTGAGGAGTTGGTCGTCGACGCCGCTGCCCGAGTGGAGTCGCCATCTGGTGAGTCAAGGCAGACAGATGCACACGATGAGCCCGGGGTCACTTGGATGGCTGTCGTGCTTGGCAGGAGGAAGAGGATGAGGCTCAGAGGCAACGATGAGAACACCATATTGTTGAGGAGTGAAGCTGCCATGCTTCAAGGTTTTGCATGGACAGCAGGCGAGGGAGGAGTGTGGGAAGAGTGGTGATGTTTATGGCCCCCAACACATATCCATAGGAGATCCCATGTAAGCCACTTGGAGCTTGACTGAAGCTACCCAGTTCTGGCTCACACGACCAAGACTTGGCGAGATGGAGGGAAGGGTCCAGAGGGAGGAAGCGAGACGGCAGAGAGAAGGCATATATTGGGCCCGCAAGACTCATATAGAGCATCAGCCAGAGCCCAAGCGAGAGTCGCCACGCACCAGAGCCTGCAGATGACATGTTGGGCAGTATAATCAGCTAGCCCTCCGGGGACAGAGGCAAAGTTTTTCCAAAATCAATAATTACCGGCTCTGGCCAGCGGAAACTACACCATGCCTGCGAGTATGCGGGCGTTGGCTGCTACTGCTGCTGTGTCCGTCCAGCTTCGCAGGGAATATTGAAAGTCAGTCAACCAACAACCTCGACGGGCGACCAATGGGCGGCGGCGGGCGACCCACACTCGAGCCATGTCGTCGCTGGTGTGGCAGCAGATCCATAGGGCGGTCCAATGGCGAGGGACCCGATGAACGGGGCCAGGCGCGAAACAGAAGCTGGCGAGTGGCCTGATTGGGCGGGCAGGGTCAACGGGCGAGGGAGAGAGAAACGAAAGTTGCATGCAGGTCATAGTTCGTTCGTCTCTTGTCCCGCTCCCCTCCCCCCTGCCACACACACACAATCTCTGGTCCGAGATCTTGACTTCGCCCAAGGTTGACGCTAGCACACTGGAGCGCGGGACGTGAGTGGTCCTGCAGACGCCGGCCAGGGACACGGCCATCTTGTTTCCACAGCGCCAGCGGCCCCGCGGCCGACCACTCAAGGTGGAGAAGGGCGCCTGGGCCCTGCCCACCAAGTTCGGCACGAGCTCACCGGGTCGCAGGGGTCGACATTTCGGGCAGGTGCTGCTGTGCTTCCGGACCCTTTTTGGACCTTTTGATTGGGCTGTGGGGGTGCGAGGGTGCGGTTGAACAAGGTCAGACATTGCGTCCTGGTGACACTGAAGCGAGGACCCCCTCTGGCCCTCCTCGCTCAACAGCTTTCCACTCCGGGGCAGAGGACCACTTCTCTCCGTTCCTTGTTGTCGAGCACGGACTTGGTCTCCGTCCTTCGTTGTCGAGCACGGGCTTGGGTTCCGTCTCGAAAGGTGGGGATACTGTGGGGCTTTCTCCTTCTTTTTCCAGCCCTCGCGGCTCTTTGGGCCAGTGAGAGGCCAGTCCTGCTTCCCGCGATGGCGTCTGCTAGTGTCTGTGTCTTGCAGCGCGCCATGGAAGGGTGAGGGTAGAGGCCGGGCCCGCGAGATTCTCGCGTCTGCTGGCTGTGCCTGGTTGGCGTGGTCGTCATGGTGTGATTGTGGCTGCATCCGCGTGCTACTGCATCTCCGCCTATAGAGTGCTGGCTCATTTATTCTCTCCCAAGTAGACGCAACTCCTCTTCCCACTGTTCCTGCTAGGCCTTCTTCTTACGAAGTACATCACCCCCCCCCCCCGCGGCCTTGCTGTAGTTTAATCTTAAGCTCATGCATTCGCTGGAGCACCTGAAAACACTTCTTAATGTCTTTCTCTCAGGTTGGCCTATGCAACAGCCTCCTACCTTTCATTCCCATATTGGAGCTGGTTTATAGCAGTTCCAAAACTTGAATCGCTCCTACTAGGTGCGGGTCAAACCTCAGGAGCATTTCAATTATCAGGAACATGCAGAGTGGGAAAGTTATAGAGTATCAGTCAGCCCACCCGGCACCTTCCTTTCCGAAGAGAAGAAGATAGGCCGGCCCCGACCCTTGAGGATGAGGTTGCGGGTGCGTGTGGGTACGTGGGGGCATTACTGTAGCCTGCTGATATAAGCGGATGACTACGCTCCCACTACACGCCCTCTGACTGCCTTCTTCTGCAGTGCCTTTTTGCTTAGAGAGATAGCGCCCGCTCGATTTGAGTTGCCGTATTTGAGGCCAGCTTCTATGTCTCAGTTTCCTCTCATGACACGGGCATCATGGAGGAAGGCACCCAGAGGACATATTGAGGGGCTCAGTCAACCGGTTGGTTCTACAGTTATAAGCAGCAGCATGCATTGCATCCACATACCCACAGTACACGCAGGTGCCAACACGCACCCACGTACCCACACGCACCGTCTCGACCAGACTTTGGCCGGGGACGTTATCTACAGTACAGTATTGCTATTCTCGCATCCCATCTCAGTCACCGGATCCGACACTTAGTAAAGGCATCAACCGGCTTATTCACGAACCCGCTTATTCAGACCGCGCGTTCATCGGTCGAATAAGCCAATGGTCCTTCGCCCGTGATTATCACGGGAACAACCGTATATGCAGTAATGGAAGATTCCCTCGAGCGGTGACCCTTATCGCGGGAATTCTGAGAGAAGCTGATAAGTATCCTATAGAACTCTGGTGGGATCTTCACAAGGGGCTCTGGAGACTGGATAGGCCAACCGCAAGCACTTAGGCTCGATAATGGGGTGGGTATTGCAAGACCGTAAGCATTTATGGATACCAACGGTTATCACATTGCGGGCCCTGTTACCCTTGGTGAAATGCTGAGTGATTTACTCAGGCAGACGGCAGGAGGCTGGGACTGGAGGAGGCAGTATTAGTATATTAAGGGCGATGTTTGACTCCTTCAGGTTCGACGACTGAATGAGTTCAAACCATCCTTCCCATATTCTTCTAGTTCCTTCTTTGTTTCTCAACACATGCGCAATGGGATCAGTCGAGATCTCTCGTCCCGAGGACGTTGCCATCATCGGCCTTTCCTGCCGCACAGCAGGGGGCAACAACAGCCCAGAGAAGCTATGGGAGTTCCTGATGAACAAACAGGACGCCTCTGGCGAAGTGCCCAAGAAACGCTGGGAGCCCTGGTACCGTCGGGATGCGAGGAATGCCAAGGTCATCGACAAGGCCATCAAGAAAGGTTACTTCATCGAAGACCTAGAGAACTTCGACGCCGCCTTCTTCGGCATTTCATCGAAGGAGGCCGAGCAGATGGATCCTCACCAAAGACTAGGGCTAGAATTGACGTGGGAAGCGCTGGAAAATTCAGGAATCGATCCAAAGTCCCTGATGGGGTCTGATACAGCCGTCTATATGGGTTGCGACTCGGATGACTTTTCTAGGCTTGTACTGGAAGATATTCCGAACATTGAGGCGTGGATGGGGATTGGCTCAACACCACACGGAATCCCAAACAGAATTTCTTACCACCTGGATCTCATGGGACCTAGCGCTGCAGTAAGTACCCCTCTCCTTTCAGACTTTAGACTTCTTCGTTTCTTGTTTGTTTCCAGTTACAGGGTATCATAAATAAGATGTCCACAAGCCCAAAGTACTTTCTCTCACCTTCAAAGACAACTACTGACTCTCAAACCCGTATAGGTGGATGCAGCTTGTGCCTCATCTGGTGTGGCGGTTCATCTAGGAAGACAAGCCATTGCCAGTGGCGAGTCCACAATTGCCATCGTCGGCGGTGTCAACGTCTTATGCTCACCCGCACTCTTCGTGATGCTGAGCAAGGCGGGTGCTCTCTCACCAGACGGCGTCTGTCTATCCTTCGACGACGCTGCCTGCGGCTACGCACGAGGCGAAGGCGGAGCGGTGCTCATCCTGAAGCGCCTCGCTAACGCCATCGCCGACAATGACAACATCCTGGCTGTCCTGAAGGGCAGCGCCGTTGCTCAGGACGGTAAGACTAAGGGCATCATGGCTCCCAATTCCAAGGCTCAGGAGTTGGTTGCCCGCCAGGCCCTAGCCCGCTCCGAAGTAGATCCCCTTGAGGTCAGCTTCATCGAGGCACACGCGACGTCGACTTCTCTGGGCGATCCTACTGAGGTCTCAGCCATCGCCTCTGTGTACGGCAGGGGAAGGCCAGCTGAGGCGCCGGCTCTGATTGGCTCCATCAAGCCCAACGTCGGCCATCTTGAGGCCGCTGCTGGTGCTATCTCGATGGTCAAGGCCATTATGGCCGTGAACAAGGGTGAGGTTGCGCCACAGGCGAGACTAAACAAGCTCAACACACGCATAGACTGGAAGAACTCGGGTCTTGAAGTCGTCCGGGAGCGTACCAAATGGACGGAGCCAGAAGGTGTGCCTCGTCGCGCCGCCGTGTGCTCTTATGGGTACGGCGGAACGGTATCGCACGCGGTCATCGAGCAATATCAACCTGAGACCATGAACGGGCATGCTGATGCTTCAGAGAATAAAGAGCCCGGGGTCGTGACCTTGACAATCTCAGCACCCCAGGAGAAGAGATTGACTACCCAAGCCACTGCTTTGGCTGACTGGCTGTCCGGCCCAGGCAACGACGAAGATCTGAAGGCTATTGCTGCGACACTGGCTCTCCGCCGGGCACCTCATACCTACCGCGCCACCTTTGTCGCCGCAAGTCACCAGGAGGCCATCGACGCCCTGCGCAGCTTTGCCGAAGGAAAGGCCACAGAAGGGACCGCATGCGGCCGGATTCTGGACGCGTATCCATCGCAGGGCCACGTCGTCTGGGTATTTTCCGGACACGGTGCCCAGTGGCCTGCGATGGGCAAGGAACTGCTTCAATATGTCGAGTTCTCGCAGATCGTCTCCTCGCTGGACCCAATCGTCCAGAAAGAATGCGGGTACTCTGCGGTGAAAGCCCTAGAGACCGGTGACATCGGAGAGTCAGATCGGATCCAGGTCTTGACGTATCTGGTACAGATTGGCCTCAGTCAGGTTCTCAGATCGAAGGGCTTGGAGCCCCAGGCTGTCATAGGTCACTCCGTGGGCGAGATCGCTGCTTCGGTGGTGGCTGGATGCTTGACCCCACGCGAGGGAGCGCTCATCGTGACCAGGAGGGCCACGCTATATGCGCAGGTCAAGGGCCTGGGTGGTATGGCGCTGGTTAGCCTTCCCTTTGCAACGGTTGCCGAGGAGCTGAAGGGTTGTCCAGAAGTCGTCCCCGCCATTGACTCGTCGCCCAACTCTTGCGTGGTCAGCGGCGAGTCCACCCCTCTTCTCAACTACCTTGCGGATCTGAAGGCTCGAGGGGTCAAGACCTTCAAAGTCAACACAGATATCGCCTTCCACTCCCCGATGCTGGAGAAATTGGCCGAGCCTTTGGCCAAGGTGCTCGCCGAGGAACTCGACCCTAGGAAGCCGCTGATTCCATTATACTCAACCTCGAAAACCCCACGGTCCGACAGCCCACGCGACGTTGCCTATTGGGTCGACAATATGATCAGCCCGGTCTGGCTGACCTCTGCTGTCAACGCTGCGGCTGACGACGGCCTTCGAGTTTTTGTCGAGATATCAGCACATCCGATAGTCACACACTCGATCAATGAGACACTTGGTCAGCGCGA
Source organism: Diaporthe sp. P3_1W (assembly GCA_037177825.1). Lineage (NCBI taxonomy): Eukaryota > Fungi > Ascomycota > Sordariomycetes > Diaporthales > Diaporthaceae > Diaporthe > Diaporthe sp. P3_1W. Next base: position 4,613,530 of record JBAFXB010000004.1, on the reverse strand, counting down.
AGACGTGGACGAATTTGTTACAATCGGCACGATGAAGAGGGAGGCTCCTACGGAGAAGAGTATCCAGCATACGATTGCAAAGTTGTGGACTAGGGGGAGCCCCGTCGATTTCGAGGCTCAATTTGGCCGTAAGAACTGGTCGAAAACTGTTCCCGGAACGCCTTGGGTTCACAAGCGGCATTGGAGGGAGGTCGAGTCGGGTCCCATTGGCGGAGATGCGGCTACACACGACGTTGACAAGCACACCGTGCTTGGCCAGCGCACCAGTATCGCGGGAACTGAGGGTAACATCGTCTATTCTACCAAGCTGAATGAACAGAACAAACCGTACCCGCGCACTCACCCACTCGATGGTACTGAGATCATCCCCGCCGGGGTGTATTGCAACACGTTCCACCACGCCACCGGAGCCACCGTTCTGGACGAGGTTAAGCTTCGTGTGCCTGTTTCGATGAGCAGCGAGACGAGGGACGTTCAAATCATCGTCGAGGGCCAGAACATCAGGGTAGCCTCCAGGATGGAGCAGAAGACGAATGACGCCTCGGCAGACCAGCCAGAACTCCCGTGGGTCGAACACAGCTCTGCTCGCTGGAGCAAGCCTGAGAATCTGCCCACCGAGCCCATTTACGACATACCTGGGATCAAGAAGCGCATCGGCACCGTGCTAGGGAATGGATTTGCCTGGGAGTACCTACAGAAGATTGGAGTCTCGGGCATCGCCTTCCCGTGGCAGGTCGTTGAGCACTATGGAAACGAGAAGGAAATGATTGTCCGCGTCGACATGGATCCAGACTCCGACTCCATGCCCTGGGATCCTTACTCCTGGGGCCCCCTTCTCGACGCGGCTACGTCCGTCGGATCGACCATCTTCTTCAACGAGGCTAGGATGCGTATCGTCTCTCAGATCGATCGAGTCTTGATCCTATCCAGTGATCCGCGGCCCAAGATTGCGTACCTCTACATCGAGGAGGCCTCTGACTCTATAAGCCCGGCCGCTCATGTCACCGTGTTGACGGAGCAGGGAGAGATGATTGCCAAGTTCCAGGCCATGAGGTTCTCCGATGTTGAGGGTGCCACTGGCATCAGCGGCAGTGTTGAGAGTCTTGTTCACCAGCTTGCGTGGATCCCACCAAAGCTCTCCGAGAAGCCTACATCCTTGAGCAGGGTCGTTCTTGTCTGCGAAGACCAAGCCATCCTTGAACAGTACGCGGGCCAAATCCAGGGAAGATACGAAGAGGTGATTCAGGTGGCAAGTTCCAAAGACTTGAACACACCGGAAGTACTCTTGGCCCTCAATAAGAAAGGGTCCGCTGTCTTGTATCTGCCTTGCGAGGTAAAGGGCCTGGATGACGTCCCAGAAGCAACCCACCATTTTGTCTGGGAAGCTGTCAGTATGATCAAGCTCCTCGCGGCGTCCTCTGCGCCTGCGAAGCTGTACATCATCACAGACCAGGTTTACAGGGGACAGTCACCTACTTCCCTTGCTCACGGTGCTCTCTACGGCCTCGCCCGTATCACGGCCGAGGAGCACCCGGACAACTGGGGCGCGCTCATCGACAACGAGGGCGGCAGCTTTCCCACGCTGGCGCTCAAGTACGTCCGCGGCGAGCAAGTGATTCGGATGGACGATGGAGTACCAAGGGTCGGCCGTCTCCGTCCTCTTTCCAGGGAGCAGCGGCACAGCAAGGACTCAACCAAGACGCTGCTGCCCAAGCCCGAGGGGACATACATCGTCACCGGCGGTTTTGGTGACCTCGGCCGCGAGGTTCTCGAGTTCCTGGTCGAGAAGAAGGCCCGTCGTATTGTTGTCATCTCGCGCAGTGGTCTGCCGGCGCGCAAGGAGTGGGACTCTGAGGATCTCTCGGAGAACACGAGACTCGCCATCGCCAAGATCCGAAAGCTGGAGCAGGCTGGGGCCTGGATCCACGCGATGGCGCTGGACATCGGCGCCAGTGATGCCCACGAGAAACTACTGGCCGAGCTGGATCGCCTTTCTCTCCCTAAAGTCTTGGGTGTCATCCATGCGGCTGGTATCATGGAGAATGATTTCATCCAGAATGCGACAGCCGAGTCCTTTGCCAACGTCTTCGCGCCCAAGGTATCTGGGTCCCTCACCCTCCACAAGGCTTTCCCGCCGGGCACACTCGACTTCTTCGTCCTCTTCTCCTCCACGGGCCAGCTCGTCGGGACAGCAGGCCAGAGCTCCTACGGCAGCGCCAACTCGTTCCTCGATGCCCTGGCCACACACCGCCGGGCCCAGGGGGACAACGCGGTCGCGTTCCAGTGGACGGCGTGGCGCGGGCTAGGCCTGGCGACGTGCACCGACTCCTCGACCCTGGAGGCGGAGCTCGTGAGCAAGGGCATCACGGACATCACCATCGACGAGGGCTTCCGCGCGTGGGAGCACGTCGGCAAGCACGACGTCGACCACGGCGTCGTCACGCGCATCCGGACATACGACCAGGGGGACAAGGTCCCGCTGACCCTGATCGAGGAGGTGGCCCCGCGCCGCTTCACCTCCGTCGGCAGCGTCGCCGAGGAGCAGAAGCCCGAGTCTAGAGGGGCGGCGGCTTCGAGGCCGGCTTCGGGGCCCGAGCTCAAGGAGTGGTTGAACGTGGCGATCAGGGGGTGCCTCGCTGCTGTGATGATGGGTGAAGCTGACGAGATCGACCTGCGGGCCCCTGTCGCCGACTTGGGGGTTGACTCTGTCATGACTGTGGTTCTTAGCCAGAAGCTTCAGGCGGCCATGGGGATCAAGGTGCCCGTCACTCTGACGTGGAACCATCCTACGGTCTTGCATATGGTTGATTGGTTTTATGGTAAGCTTACTGAGAACATATAGAGATCGTAGAATAAAGAATAGATGTACGCAGATGAATTCCTTGAGCTTGCTTGGAATTAGTTGCTGTGAAAACTCTCCCATCTTCCCTGGCCGAGTGTCAAGACACTTGGACACGATCCATCGTTTATGATTCCAAGGAATCCCACTAAGCCAATTCGTAGAGATTTGGCGGAGAAAACGTGGAAAACGGGGAGGGTTTACATGCTGCCTTTTACAAAAGCGCTGGAGGGATGAGACCCTGGTTTCGCGAGACGACTGCCGACAGCCAACAGCCGATACCCGGAGATCACTCTTCCTAGAAAGGTCAAGTTTCAATGTAAACAGCTGGAATTTTGTTTTCATTGATGAGTTCTGCGCCGTAGATTCATTGGGGCCAGGGTCTGGGGAGCTGGTTCAACGTTCAGAGGGGCGGTGGGTGGGGGCAGGGTCAGGGGCCGGGGCCGGGGCCAGCGCTTAAAAGTGCCTGCTTGGCTCAGCTGTCCTCCGTGGACAAATGATCACCGCGGATCATCTTTTGACTCTCTCCTGACTTCTCACCTCTCAAGCTCGAATGCTCCTGCAGGAAGGTGGTCACGCAGCCATGTCTGTGCTCTCTGAATGGCACCACCGGTCCAGGACGTCTGCACCTGTGACGGATTAGCTTGTCCAGGCATCGTCGTGGAGACCCTGCACACGTCCTATCCCTGAACAGCCTAGAGCTTTAGAGCTAAATTGTGCTCAATATCATGAGCGAGTATACGACGCTCGAGAAAAACCAACCGTCTTCGTGATATTTGCCCCGAGCGCGGAGCCATCGCCTATGGCTGCTCTCCTACTGGACCTGAGATCTGAAGGAACAGACTTGTGTCCTATTTAGCTTCGCTCCATGCGGTGACACCTTTGAGAATGTAAGCCTCGGCCCCTGCCTCTTCCAAGTGGAGGAGGGTCACGCAACGATGTGATACGTGAAGTTGTGGAGTGGGCTGCGCTGCGGCGCTTAATGTTGGCCCGCTGTTGGCCACTCACAGCCGTCTTTGACCTCTTTGGGAAGCACTTACACCGGGCCTCTCAGGTGGGTCCGGCAGTGGACGACATTTGGAGATCGTCCCCAGACTCGCGCACACCACTCATCTGCCACATGGAGTCGCGGGGGTTTCCCTCGTTTGCTTTTCTCTCTCTGGTTAGGCCTGTCTCTAATATCCGGGCACTCCCGAGTTATTCTTTCCCCTTTAGTCTCTTCTTTGTATCTCTGTACAATCTTCGAATGGTCCTGTTGGTGGCGGTTGTGTTTGCGGCGTCTTCTTTGAACTGGCTTCGGCAACCTCGAGGGCATATCTATCCAGCGCGCCTGGGGATATAGTCGACCTTTGACGGCGGCTCCCGTGCTCTTCTTGAAGGAGTCGTTCTCAAAGAGGTTTGCTCAGTTCTGACGACAAGGATGAGGATCGCCTGTCTTCAGTTTGCGCCGCAAGTCGGTGATGTCGACAACAACTTGAACCGCGCAGTTGGTCTTCCCCTCTTGATGCAACCCGTCGACTCTGTTCCCAAGGCTATTACTTTTGTGGAAAGGGTCCCCGAGCAGACTCGCTGACGAGAACCACATGCAGGATTCTGTTTTGAGCAAAGCGGACCCGGATGACCTGGAAGATTTGGACTTGCTGGTTCTGCCAGAGCTGGCCTTCAGCGGTACGTCAATCAACGAAGGGAACGCCATGGGCGGCAGCAAATAGGATGCCCGTGTTCGCCGGCAATACATAGAGCTGACTTCCTAGCAGGTTATGATTTCAAGTCACTCCGCGAGATAGCTCCATTCCTTGAGCCTTCAGGATCCGGCATCAGCTCTCTGTGGGCTCGTACGACCGCGCTGAGATACAACACAACGGTTGTTGTAGGATATCCCGAGAAGGTGGATGTAACTCCGAGCTGGCCAACATCCCCAGAATATTACAATTCCGCCATCGTCGTCGATCAAGATGGCCAGACCATCGGCAATTACCGGAAGTCATTCCTTTACAGGACCGATGAGACCTGGGCTTTGGAGGGAAGAGACGGTTTCTTCCACGGGGAAATTCCGGGGCTGGGACAGACCGCAATGGGGATCTGTGAGTTTTGGAATTTTCCAACCCCTCACAGAATTATTGAAAGCGATGCTAATGCGACTTGCCACCAGGTATGGATCTGAAGTGAGTGAATGGAAACATGTCTATTTATTAACAGAGTACTGACAGTTTCAACAGTCCGTACAGATTCGAAGCACCGTGGCACGCCTTTGAGTTCGCGTTCCATATTCTCAATGTCCGGGCAAATCTCGTCATCCTCAGCATGGCCTGGTCGACCCATGAAGATGCTCGCATGTTCAGTCGTATGCCTGCGGAACCCGACATGGACACGTTGACGTACTGGGTACAAAGACTAGAACCGCTTATACGGGCAGAGAACGATGAAGAGACTATCGTCGTGTTTTGCAACCGTACTGGAAAAGAGGGCAATGCTGTTTACGCTGGCACAAGCGCTGTCCTATCCATCAAACAAGGAGAGGTGGGGGTGTATGGTATCCTAGGACGCGGCGTCAAAGATCTACTGGTAGTCGACACCGATATCGCTCCATTCGCGAAGCTTCTCCATCGACCGGAGGGTGAGGCCACAGACGAAGAGGTCAATGTGATGCCTGCTCAACACACCCCTCCAAGGCATATGAAGTCCGGAGTTGGCGACGACACAAGAAAGATACCGACACCAGATGGGGTGAGGAACTCAGCGCCTACGCCCAGCACTACGAGAAGATCAGGGAAGCACAGGATCCCATCGCCAATCCAGATACCCGAATCGCTGTATCAACGTCTCCCACCAGGTACCCACGCAACACCGATAGAGGACTCGGAGAGCCCAACAATTGCAACACCAACAGCCCCAAGCCCCACGCCGTTCTCCCAGAGGCCCAGGGTGGATATGCCTACCAAAGAACAGGTCAGAACACCATACCTTCGTCACGAACCAGCGCACAGGTATCAAAATATGTTTGGCGAGAACCACCCCATCGTCGAGCCTAGCGCTACCGCGACCTCCCCACGCTCGGGACAGATCTCGGAGAAGTATTTCTGGCTGCCACCTCAGCCAACCTTCAAAAGTCCTCTGGAAGCGAATTATCCAATCCTACCTCCTGTCTCGCCCACCGTTCTGAGTTCGTTGATCAGGTTACCGGGTGAAAACAGGAATTCGATGAAGACTCTTCCACACCCGGAAAGGGCAATCTCGCCAGAAGTAGACCAGTACCGTTCGTCTTCAATGGACGAGAGGCCTCCTCAGAGCCGTGTAAAAGCCAGCACCCTGAACAATACCAGCAGCAAAACCAAGGACGGCGCGGCCCCAGCACGGCCATCGTCACCAAAATCACGCAACGCAAGCAGGACCGGTCGCCCAATCGAACACCACGCTTCCGAAGTGGAACAGCCAGATCTTTCTGACATGATTGACCGTTTGGAAGCATTTGTTCGCCGGCCCGGGTCAGCCATGGATGACCATCACGAGCACTCCCAGGAACCTCGCCAAGGCAGACCGCGCACCCCGAAGGATCGCCCAGCAAGCCGTACAGGCAGACCACATATTGCCACTCAACTTCTCGACGACAGAATAGCGAGCGGCTCTAGAGGCACTCTCCCGCTCACAGCTAGTCCCAGTATTTTCTCAGACACAACAGCTCCGTCAAAATCAGATGTCTCGATGGGAAATAGGAGCACTAGTCGCAAGACCGGTGAGCCTGGCACCATCCGGCCATGTCCTCGAGCGGGTGCTCGGTCAAGAAACAGATCCATCACTGCACCAGATGTGGGCCACTCGCGGTCCAGATCTGGCAGTGCCACGCAGCCCAGTGGCGACCATGTTGCACACATTGAGCCGGACGAGACAAGGACGATGGTCTGGTCAGAGCTCTCCAAGATTGTTGGAGAAGTGCTTGACCGACCCGGCTCTCGAAATGCTAGCCGAGGAAGACAGCGTGTCGCCAGCCGCTCCACCTCTGCGAACCCACCGGTGGCAGTTCGAGCCAGCCGCTCTGAGAATCGAGGCATACACAGTGCCCCACACTCAGGCCGGCGTGTTGTCTCGCAAGACCGACATGTTGTCTCACAGGACCGACATGGAGTTATACGTAGCCAGCCACTGGGATCAGTAGCATCCCGCAACACGGCCTCGACAGGACCAACCAGCCCGTACAACCCAGATGATGAGATCGTTGCCGAGATCATCTTCCATGACAGAGGCTGCCCGACCCACAGCCAGCGCCAGACCCCAGGCACGGGCAATCCCACACCAAGCCAGGTCACGAACCCGACCAGCCCACCTTCCACGACACAGAGGAACAATTCCCGCCAAGGCCAGGAGCGGAGATCACGCGCCAGCCCACGGAAGGACTCCCTCCCGCGGAAACCCCCCGTCGGCCGGCCACCCTCGCGCCAGTCCGCCGCCCGCGGCGAGAGGGGCGGCACCTTCAAGGCCCCGGCGCCGCTGAACACGATGAGCCGCTTCAACTCGAACGAGTCGTGCCCCACGCTGGACGGGGCGTCCATACACACGATCGCCTCGACCGGTGGGTCGCCCGCGACGCCGCCGTCCAGGCCGTTCGAGCCGACGACGCCGAAGGCGATGAAGCTGGACCCTGAATTTGGCACCATCGTCACTTCCGTGTCTGACCCGACCGGGAGCGGCGACTTCTCCCGCCTCAAGTCCCTTCAGACTGAGCTGGTTGGCATTGGGCTGGAGAGGCCCAGGAGCGCGGTCTGGTAGGCGAGAGAGGAGCAAGATGTAGAGAGGAGAGGGAGTGGACATTGCAATGTTAGAACGTTCTTCTTTGTATAGCGAGGAGTTTTGATGGACAGTAAATAACAACAGGTATGTACATGCATCGGCGGAAAAGGTGTGCAGTGGAGAGCGACCTATGGTTGCTTATGAGCCCATCAATTTCGATGGCCGGTGTTCTGAGCGATACTCGTTTGTGGTTTTCCCCCTGATTGTAGCATTTTGCTTTTGATACTTCGAAGATCTGGAGAGACACACACATTGTACTATAGCTTGTGAGACCATGATAGTGTTGTGGGTGGCAACGGAATGGGCAGCAAAATCATCCATAAGAGCTTTCGAGGTCAGTTCCGGGGATCGCAACTCATGTGCATGATCCCAGTGCTCGATCACAAGAAGTCATTGGCAGTGTGGAGGTCACGGCCCAGTTGATGAACTCAGAGTGGGTGAAAAATGATGATATTCCCTCGACTCGTGAATGTTTCCGAAGTTGACATCTTACCAGGGACGTCATCCCGTTGGCCTGAACCCTCAGATCCCGGCGCTAAGAAAGTAACCCAAGCGGCCGGGATTTCTGACAGGGATCCCTCAATAGGCCTAGTCCAGTAAAGTTCGGCGCCGATGACCCCCGGACCGTACCGATGCCCCACACGATTTGACAACTGCAACCTCAACTTGGCCCGCGCCAGGCTGCAACCATCCCGGCGCACGATCTGTCTAAATCTCAGTTGTAGATCCGCAAGGAGACTCAGCACAGAAATACGGTAACACTGACCTCATTAGCGATGCTCACGGCCAGCAGCTGAGCTCCCACCGACGTGGGAAGTGGACGCGGAGCCGAACTGAGACCCCACTCCAAGGAGTAGATCGTCACGCTCGTGCTGGGTCATGCCTCTTTCGGCCTGGTTTGGTCCCGTCCCAGCATCACTAAGTCGTGCTGTTCCGATTCTTTCGGTGCCCATGGTAGCAGCAATGCTCGAGTCGGCCGAGTCATTATAATTACCACGAAGTGTGGCTCCACAGTCTGGAGCATGACTGCCGGCGGACTCATGCCCGCTTTTCGGTCCAACATCAGCACTGAAACGACACCCACTAAGGATAACATGAGCCAGAGAGCGAAAGAAAGTTCGGTATAATATGAACTGCCGGCAAGTACTGTGAGAAACACAACGAGATGGATGACTCAGGTCGATACCACAGCATGTCTTCCACGTAAGAGGCTGAGAAAGGTCTGATGACCTACAGGGTAATGAACTTTGAAGGGGTGTGGCCAAGCAATGTGCGCATGTGACCTGGAGACAGGCAAATGGAAGCTTAGGCGGCAGGAGGAGACGCATGAAAAGATGATGCAAGAGATAAACTAACAACAACGTTTGGCTTACCTTGCTGAAGCCGAATTGTGGGTTCTGTTCTTTGACATGTTGTCTCTGGGGCTGATTTCAGGAGACATCCTTCACCACTGGGATATGTATAAGTGGGTATGTGAATAGTATATGATGTCTGAGGGACAAGAAACCTGTGACACCAGACTCAGGGTGCAAGATTGTCTGAAGTAATGGGAATTATTTGAAGGAGAAGAGACGATGACATTGGATCCATATGGAACGGATGAGCGAGGTGAAAGCAGCAGCACTCGGTTAAATATATAGGAAAACCACTCATTCATAGAAGTAGGACTAGACAGGCGGCGAAGGTGTGGAGCGTCTCCCACTTGCTCGGGCACAGCACAAGCATTGTAGAGGTAAATCTGGGCATGGGCAGGACGGGCAGGACGAGCATCATAGCAGAGATTACCGCTTTACTGGATGGATTTGCACTTGTCACAACCGATCGCCAGCTGGGATGTCCTGGATGTATCTTTGTACTGTGCCACACCCTCGCAGTCATCCCGGCCCCACACACACCGTTTCCGCATGACGGCCGCCAATAGCATAACGACCCAGACGAACAAGGTGTGGCTTGAAAAGTTTCTCTCCCACTTTACTCCCACCAGCTAGAAGGGTCCCCTGCCTCAGTATTTTATCTCCGTTCTAACTTATTCGTATTCTAGCGTGCAGGAAAACGCACCCTGGCCAGCACTAAACGTCGGGTCCGCCCCTGCGTAAGCTGTACCGCCCTGTTCTAGTGAACCATTCCTCGAATTCTTCTCAATATATTTTATCAGGGTTTTCTTTGGTCCTTGCCATCAAATGCCTGAAGAACACAGCTGGGAAGATTGCAGGAGCCGCCCACATGAGAGAGTGGCACAGAGAATTATGTCTAGTTGGCATGTTCTCTGTCTCCTCCCGGTCTATTGTCAATGCATGTCTGCCCTCTTCTTCCACGATTGTTGGTTTTAGATGCATCGATGGAACACATAAAATACAGTCTGCGATCCGCAACCAAGCAGATAAGCGACAAGGCGTGTCAGCTTCTTATCAACAGCCGACAGGGATTGTCATGCTAGGGCTTGTAACTGGCCAGGCTTCTGTGGCCCAGGCACCTAAGCATAGCGAAATGGAACACGTCAATATGACCGCAGGCACCCTCGAGGGAGGATCGAATCAGGACCGGGCCGCCCACCATATCAGAGTCCGCCAGCGAGCCTGGGCTTATTGTAGCCAATGAGGGGTCTCCGAGAAGGTCCCTCTCGGATGCGGGAGCCAGCGTCCAACGCCCATTAGCGTCACCTCGAGGGTGCTCCGGCCTAGTGTGAAAAAGCAAAGCGAGCCCCCCCCCCCCCAAAATTGTTGGCTATTGCGCTGTTACCGGGATGGATGCGAAGACGGTGAGGAAATGTACAAGTTCGGCTGGCACGATACCTGATGTCCGCCTGCGCTTGGAGTCAGAGTGAAACTACATCCAGCACTTACACCACCACAAAAAGATTTCCGGAGGGGCACCTTCGCATTCAGTCAGCTGAGAGGATGCAAAACAGGGTCTTGGTGTGAGAGTCGGAGGCGAAATTCGGTTGGTTCGAAAGCGCGCTCCTGGTGTAAGTGGAAACACAAATACAAGAGGCTGCCTTTTCATGAGGAGACAATGTTCTTTCCCTCTTCCGCATGCCTAGACCCGGCTAGCTCTTGGTCCAAGCTGCATGTGGTTGATGGAGTGTGCGCATAGAATGCCTGGATGTGCAGGGGGATTACATGGGAATATGCGGCTCTGCAAACCAATTGTTCAATTAGAGGGCGATCAGTGAGACAATCCCGCATTAGTGATAGGACGCCACGGGTACACCAAGAGCCTTATCCTCACTACCATTTGACTGCGATGGAACGGACAACATCATCCAACCTGAAAACCGCGCCGGCCCTATTGCGTCTCCAAACATAGCGCCCTCGTGCTCCTAGAGATTTTCGAAAGTTGATGACTGATTGGGTAGGAAATATCGGCAAAGAGACAACCCTGTCCATCTGTTTTTGGAAACGTAACATGCATGTATTTGATGATGACTTGCAAACGTTTGATTTCTATGCGTTGGCTGCTGTGGTGAAAACGCGCGCATGCTGGGTGACCAAGGTGATTGAGTATCTAGTCGGCTGAATTCATCTTGTAACAATTGGCGGTTTCTGAGACTCGGGCTCCATCTCGTCCGCATATCAAGGGCTTTTGAAAGTGACAACCAATCGAGATTATTCGCTGAATGGCACGACATCCAGGAACGGATTGAATGAGTGGTGAATTCCAAAAGCAGGACTCCATCAGCATCTACGTCTGCCGCGAAGGCGTACAGGCTCTTGCGAGCATCAGAATGGAGACCAAATGCCTCGGTCTCAATATTGGGGAGAGTCTGGTTTCTGTTGATCAGTCTCATCTGGCCTAAGCGCCATCATCTAGTTTCTGCACAGATAGCACCTGAATGTTATTTCCAATGAAATTTGGACGCACGTATCTACCACCTTCTCCGGTGACATTCAGGAAGCTTCGTCTACCTGGAAGATGGACTGTCTTACGCAGTTTTTTGTGGACCAAGGTGAATGATGACCATGTAATAATACCATGATTTTCCACTGCTACCTCAGGCTAGCTTGAGCTCGAAGGGACGCAAAGTATAACGCCAACTAAATGGAGGCAATCACACACCCACATAAGTGTGCTACATTGGAATGAACCTTGGACCCTCCCTATTTCAAGCGTCTTCACTCCATTTACATTAACCACCTGCTGTCCTGGGGAAATATAGCTTACGCAGAGTGTGCGGGCCACGTGGCCGTAGAGGCTGTGGTTTTTAGTGAGCTCGAGATCCAAATACTGGGTGCAACACTATAGGGGTTTTAATGTAGTTGCGAACCTCTAATCCGAGCAAGCCAGACGGTTGAACTGGCTACGGAGCTGAGTTCGCCTGACCGTGACCTGATGTTGGCCCTAAAAGACGTATCCTATTCACGGCGAATGATTTCGCGGAGCAATTTAAGTAGTTTGGCAGGTTCTGACCTAGAGATTCTCACCGACTTTGCTTGGGAGAAGTCAAGCGCTTGCTAAACACGAAAGGGAAACATACACCCATGGCGACTGACGCAGTTAAGACCTCTTCAAGAAGCTGCTTAGACTTTGAACCAAGCCAAATATCTTCCGAGACCCATGCACGTGGGCCTCGGACAATTTTGAGCATTCCGACTCCGCTTGACAAACTGCGTGACAGGTCTGTAGACTACTCGTGTTCTTTGAGTTGGAACAACAATAGTTGTCACAAGACAAAAACCAGTATTGGTCTCATAACAGAGGACAGTCATTTCGCGATGCAAGGCTTTAGACAGTAACTCTTCAGTCCTCTGCAAACCAGTGTTGCTCGCTCGGGTGACAGATTTATAAATAGAAAGATAGTTTGGAACCACAGTGGCTTAAAGGTCTTTAAGCATTTCTGGGTCAGCCCTAGATGCATGCGGAGATCGGGGCCAAACGAGATGAATCGTTACTACGGTGTCCGCAGAGGGGTGATGGCACCTCTTGACTGTTGGGCTCTCGCAGCCATTTGACGAGTGATTTGTCTCGGCTCAGCCGGGCCCACTTATCAGGGCCCATCCCGAGCTCGTAAATGCCGCGAGCCCCATTCCATGCAGCGCTTAGAATGGAGGGACAGGTAGGGTTTTAAGCTCGCGAGAGCCAGCGGCATCCTTCAAGTCCCCGGGCTCCACACACACGTCAGATGGTGTCGACTCTGTTCACGAACTTTGGGTCTATGAAGTCCCTACCTGGGCAGATAACAAGCTCGAGACATGGTTAAGGGAAATACGGTAACTTGACTCCTGCATGAGCAACAACACAACGGAACCAGCGAAACGGCCGCGAAAGGGTCAAATTGATCAGTTCAGGTCTGAGCGGCCTTGGGAGGTTTTTTTTCTGAAGTGGGGGTTACACAACTTCCTGTTAAACAATTCGGATCATATCCTTACGCTACCGGTAGAGTAGGACATTTTCCGGGTGCAGGTGTCTTGTGTCAGGGCTGATTATCACAACGCAGACATCAGCCTGCCTCCCAGCTGATATTAGGTTACCTTCGACTGGGAGGATGCTGGGCAACCTTCAAACAGGCAATGATGGACTCTCGTACCGGTCAAGCCTGCAACCCAGTCAGCGCGATGCCCCGCTTGGGTGCTCGATCTATACGAGCTTCTCAATCCACATCTGCTATCAGATCTGATGAGTCTTGATGATAATTGGTCAACAATTGATGTTTCTGAACGTTGCTATCGACCCCTTCCTCTGGCCCGCTTTGGATGGCTTTTCACGGGTTTGAAATCACGCCACGGAAACCCTTGTTGGAAATCCATGTGGAGATTCAGCTATGAACAAGCATACAGAATGACAGCTGCGGAGAAGTGGGTATATGCGTCGGTCCCGTCAGGGTCTAGACTATAAGATGGCGGAGCCCCGGGGACCATGGATGCTCAGCGATATTTATTCCTATAAATAAGGCTTGGGCACGCTGATCGAAAACATCAGTTCGAGTCTAGATCACAACTACACACTCGCTTGAAGAAGTTCTCAAATACGATGACTCGTCTTTCCTCGCTTCTGGCGTCCGCTGCTCTGCCGCTGAGCGCGCGTTGCGCCCTCAGTGTCACTTCACAGCTGTTTCAACTGTCCGGATCGACCGACGGAGCCAACAATGTAAAGTTCAGCTGGGACCTTGTCGACGGAGCGGCTGCATATAACATCCAGCAGAAGGCCGGCTCCGGCTCATACGCCACCGTTGCAACTGCCCCGGGCAATGGCTATGATATTTATGGCTTGCAAGGGTCTTCCAGCTTCCAGATCGAGGCCGTCGACGCCAGCAACAAGACCATCGACAGATCTGCGGAGCTCAATGTCACCGCAACGGCTGGCTCCGACTCGAACCTGGCCGTGTACGACAACACGGTCGCATCCTCGCTCAAGGTCAAGAGCAAGCTTGAGGGCTCGGACGGAACGTACTACAAGTACAATTACGTTACCGACGCCGACGGCTTCAGTCACATTTCGCAGCAGACATCCAAGGATGGCTACACGTTCGAGGGGGACACGCAGGTGCTGACCAAGGCCGAAGTCTGTGCATCGACCGAGGACGGCAACTGCAAGCTCGAGTCCATCAACTGGGCGCAGAACCCCAAGGACGGGCGCGTCTTCATGTGGGCGCACTTTGAGAGGGCCACAGACTACGGCCTTGGGCAGGTGGCCGTGGCATATGGCACGCCCGGAGAGAACCTGACCTTTGGCGGGGCGTTCCGGCCTGGTGGGGACGACTCGAGGGACATGACCTTCTCCGCCGACGACGACGGCGCCGCATACATTGTTTGCGCGATCAACACCAACACAAACCTCGGCCTGTACTCCCTGACAGCCGACTGGACCAATGTGACCTCCAAGGTGGCGACCCTTCAGCCCGAGGAGCACCGCGAGGCACCCGCCCTGATCAAGAACGACGGCTGGTACTACCTCTTCACCTCGACCGCGGCCGGCTGGTACGCGTCCCAGGGCAAGTACATTGCCGCCCAGAACCTCAGCGGCCCATGGTCCGCGTCTCGCAACATTGGCAACCTCAACACCTTCGGCGCGCAGTCCGGACAGGTGACCAAGATCGGCGACAACTACGTCGAGGCGGCGAACCGCTGGGCCGCCAACTGGGCACACAAGGAGGCCAGCCACCGCCAGATCCTGCTGCCCATCGCCACCAGCGGCGGCGTGGCCTCGTACCACTTCTACCACCACCTGAACTACGACGACGACACGGGCGTCGTGGTGCCGGTCCAGAGCGGCCGCATCCTCAGCGTAGGGCAGCCCGCCAGCGCGAGCGTCAACAGCGGCAATGCCTCGCTCCTCAACGACGGCATCCAGGACCAAGACAGTAACCTCTTCTCGCCCGGCACCGTGCCATTCTGGTGGGAGGTCGACCTCGGCGCGGACCACGCCGTGACGCAGATCGACCTGACCCCGAGGCAGGTCGGCGGCTCCGAGACGTACATCCAGTACAATGTAACGGGCAGCACGGATCGCGAGGCGTGGAAGACGCTCGTGGATGAGGCCGCCAACCTGTCTCCTGGCTTCAGGAGCCCCGCCGTTTCGGACGCTGGCAGGTTCCGCTACATCAGGATTAACGTCCACAACGTCATCAACGTCCACAACGACAACGAGGCTGACTGGGCTGCAGGGCTGCATGAGGTCACAGTCTACGGGAACTAACTTACTACACGTGTACAAAGGAATCCCCTCGGTCTGGATGTTGAGATCGGTATTCGCCTACTGCTCTAGCTAGCTATTTCGGGGTGTTTCCCCATCGTGGCCTGTTGTGCATTCCGAAAGTTGCCCTCAGCGGTGGGCACCCTGGGAGTCATACAGCGAAATAAAAATTCGATCACTTGTACCGAAGTTGAGGGAGGAGCGTTTTCTAGCCGCACTCGTTCAGATCCTCCAACTTTCAAATATCCCGCTGTGTTGGCGAAAGACTGTAAGATTTATTATGTGACCTTAAATCTCTCTTCCTCCTCCAACAAATTTGAACCTCCCAGGTCTTCTCTTAGGATTTGTCGAAGCGGGACCAAGTTCACTAATCTCGATAGGAAGATAGAATGAGCGGATTCAGTGTAGTGAGTTGCCACTCCGATAGCGAGGGAAGTCGCTTTTTTTCTTTCTTCATAATATCTGTCTTGACTAAAATAGGTCGACTGTCGTTGAGTAATCGTAAAGGCGCGACCTTTCCCACATCTACTCCGATATTTCAGACCGCAGAAGGCCCAATCAAAGACTCAACACTTGACGCGTTCAAGAAGAGTTTAATGGGACACCGGTATCTTGATATTGGCAGTCGAGCGGTGTGCCTCCACGTTCGCCACTCCGAAGCATAAGCTCCAGCTGTACTTGCTGTCAGCCTTTACCTGTCATTTATTCGCCCCATAGAAAGTCAAGTCTTACCAGTTCCAAGTCAGCAAGTGCCTCCTCCGGCTGGAGGTCCTTGCACGGAGTTGCTGTGTGTAGAGCCTCCGCCCATGCACGCACGGTTGGTGGCACACCAGTCTTCTCATCCGCTACAGAAAGATGTGTCTCGCTGTCACCGGTTGTGACAATCACCTTCGAGTCCCCGAAACTGACTGTGCCGCGCTCACAGGCAATGGTCCACTGTGAGCCGGTAAAAGTCGTACCGACGGAGTGTTGATATGTCCCACTAATGCCTGATGCCAACCGCATTGTGGCATTGATGGTATCCACAGGTGGAAGGTGATCCTGTAACTGAGTGGTGAAGGCAGAGACTGAGCAAATCTCGTTGCCCGCATGAGCGTTGAGCAGGCGCCTTAGTCCAGCAGTGTAGTGAACGCCCCCATCAAGCAGGAACCCGCCCTGATGAGTGGGAGTCTTGCGCCAAGGGGTCTCTGTAATGTATCAGCGGGCACTCAAAAGACGACAACAACCCCATCCTCTCCGTAGCATGCCGTCACTAACCGTGGAATTTCCATCCTTTTTGGATGTTATCGTAAACCTGTACGCGAAACCCAAGCGTCCTGCCTAGGGGGCGCGCCTGCTTCTGAGCAACAGCGACGCTCTCAATGAAGCGCCAGTTTTCGGCCACGTGCCAGGTAGCGGACGTTTCTTGACTTTTCCTGTACCATTCAATCAACTCAACCGCGTCCCGGACATTCTCCGCGACAGGCTTCTCAGAAAGAACGTGCTTGCCAGCTCGCAAGGCACTTTGGATGTATTGCTTTTGATTTGCAATGGGCAGGCTATAACGACAATTAGGTCTATCGCACTCCAGGAGCTGGACATGGCATTGGATTTAGCATACGCTATGATAACTGCAGATATGTCTGTGCGATTCAACAGATCGTTGTAGCCGACGTCGCTGTCGTCTGCGTAGTAATCGACGCCAACGAGTTCAGGCGCAACACTTTTGGCAGAGGCTAGAGATCGCGAATACACAGCCTTGAGGGAAAGGTGCGGGGAGGCTTGGATCGCGGGCTATAGTTTCTCAGTATCGCTCAGATTCTCCAGGTCGCAGGACATACAAAATGTTCTTCCCTTGCCCAAATTCCTGCGCACTTATCAGTGACCACATCCATGGATGTATCTGCAATGAGGATGACCAATGCCTTACCTCCTCCCACTAGTCCCACGCCAATTTGAGTCATGTTTGGTTGATTGAAAGTATGTGAGCTTCTCCGGCCTTGCCGAAGTATCGTATCGGACAAAATTGCCACTATATGCTAAGTCGTGACCAATATATATGAGGGCAAACCGTCTCAGAAATGCCGGTGCGGTTTTCTCGAAAAGGCTGGACCGATCGGAATCCTCTCCCCGGAGCTTCTTTACTAGACATATGCACGGCTTGGAGTGTCCAGCTTGGGCGATCCGACTGAGAACAACTGTTTGAGATTTGTCTTTGCGGGTTTTCCCAAAAAGGCTAGACCGGTCGCGCCCTCGTCTGCGGAGCTTCCTTACTAGACTGGTACACAGTCCGGAGTGTCCTGCCTGGGCAGTCCGGCCGACTACCTATTATTTAATGAGAGTCGGAATTCTGGACTGGCTATGTTCGAATTATGACTCAAGGCTCATGTCGCCCCTCTTGATTTGTCAAAAATCCAGAAAATGACCGCTAGGAAACTCCAAGTAGGTGTCATTGGCGGCGGAGACGTGGCACAGGTACGAATTCTCGCGTCCTTGTAAATGAATTGCGGCTTGAGCGCTCACTAACACGCCAGGACTACCCATCTACAGGTTGTTCATCTCCCAATTTTGCAGCTCCTTTCCCACCTATATATCACGCGAGCAATCTGCGATGTGTTAGTTAAGACAAGCCAGCACTGCGCGTCGAAGTTCTCCATCCCAGTCGCGACCACGGACCCCGAGGTTCTCTTCCAAGACAAAGAGATCGACTTGATCTTTGTCCTGACATCTGACGAATACCATGCGCCATACACAATTGCGGCCCTACAAGCCGGGAAGTCGGTCATGGTTGAGAAACCAATCACACTGAGCATCCAGAGTGCGCAGGCCATTCTCGAGGCAGAGCAAGTAGCCCCTGGGGGTGCCAGGGTATTCGTCGGTTACATGCGCCGTTTCGCACCGAGTCTCAAAGCCTTCCTGAGGGAAATGGCCACAATCGGCAGCATCAGGTATGCTCGTGTCCGCGACATCATTGGTCCTAATTCGTACTTTATCGGACAATCTGGTTGCTACCCAAAGAAGTATCTGGACGATGTGTCCGAGTCTGCACGCCAGGACCGACAGTCACGTCTGTCTGCTCTGCTTGAAGAAGCCTGGGGAGACTCCTTTGGCAACCTGAGCCCTGCGCAACTCGACTATTGCTGTCTGCTGGCTAACCTCGGGAGCCACGGCCTGGGCGTTATGCGAGAAGTCCTCGGTGGACTACCGGAAAAGGTGCTCGCCTCGACCGACAACTCGCGATGGTACACGACCATGTTCGCATATAGAAACCGCAACGCGCCTCACGAGCCTTTCACCTGTCTGTATGAGACAGGCATCGATGAGGTCCCCCGGTTCGACTCAAGTGTCACCGTGTACGGACAAAACAAGACGGTGTCAATATGCTACGATACCCCTTTCGTGAAAGGCCTGGGCATCACGGTGGAGGTTGACGAGATGAATGAGCAAGGAGACAAGGTCCACCGCTCTATCCAGACAGGCTACGAGGATGCCTACACCTCAGAACTGGTAGAATTGCATGATTGCATCGCTGGCGGGCGAGCGATCAAGACGACAGCTCTCGACGCCGTAGAAGACTTGAAACTCTTCAAAATGATGATGGATGCGTACCCTGGGGAGAAAAGGGGAGGCCAGGGTCAGACAGAAAATACTAGGTTTCTTCCTTCCGGTCCATAGGCAGGACTGGACGCAGTCCTCAGCGTATTTTAGCTCTTAATTAACCAGCAAAGTTGTCATGGTTCTTTTCTGCGTTTTCTCTCTCTAGTATAGAACATGTCGATTGCGAAGCCTTGTCGTTCTCCCTTGCGTTGCAATGGAAATGGAGCCTTATGTTGCAATAAAAGGGCTAGGTGCTCTTGTCTGTTTTGTACTTCTAATCCTAAACTGGGGAAGCGTTCGTGCCTGTAGGCCGTGCTTTAGTGAGACGTGCCAGTGTGCCCCACCAAGTTTCCCCGCGTTTGCCACGTGCCCAGGTGCATTTGGCAACTTAGAGGGGAAGCCGTTAGGGGGCGGTCGCTCTTACAAAGTACCTGTACAACCCAAACACCCCCAGTGCTTCAGGCGATCAACACTCGTCCTTTGCCAACACAACCAACCACGCGGGCTGGCGCTTGAACAGCACTACGGAAGCCTGTCATGTCATCCCTGAAGTTTGTCCACACCAACCCCGTGGGATATATGTCTCGATCGAGGAAGCGCACCCGGGCGTGCGAGACTTGTCGCCGGCAGAAGAGACGCTGCGTTCATACAACCAGCTCCAGCGTGGGCCCAGCCAGGCAGGGGGTGAGCCCGTCGGCGGAATCAGATGGCTTGTCATCATGCCCTTCTGATGCTGCCAGAACAGGACCCGTGCCCCAGAGTGCCGCGCCTCAGGGAGCAGCAGGTTTCCATCCAGCCGCAGAGGAGCCCAGCATTCAAGTTGTCAGCGCCTTGCCTAACGAGCAGCCAGGGCAGAGAGACTCAACAGTGTACCAGAGTGAGCCAACACCGAGGGTAATCGGTGAATCTCGACACACAGCCAATGCCTCTTCCTCTCCGGGTAATCTTCGATTCATCGGCGATCTCAACCCAGAGGTCATATTACTCTCGGGCACCCGAGCAGAGAGTGGGCTATCGCCAAATGCGGTCGGCGTGTGGCAGCCCGAGCCTTTGGCCCTGGTCAGCAGGCAAGAAAGCGACTGTGCGACCAGCTCGCCGGCGAGCATATTCCATTATATGCCCCGACTCATTCGGGGGCTGCTCCTCCCTTTGGTACGGGAGCAATGCCTCGAAGTGTTGCCGCCACCGACAGATCTTGCCGCGATCGAGGCCTTTTATTTCAACAACATACACGGCCTGCTGCCGAGCATTGACGAGCAGACCTTTGCGTCCTCTTTAGCACATGTCCCGTCCCGCGTGTTACAGTACCAGACCATTTGTCTCCTGGCATCCACGGAGCCGTCGCTTGCCCATCATCTGCGGCTGCCCACGCGGGAAGGTCAGCTCACGTCTGCAGAATTCGGCCAGGAGCTGCTTAGTGCCATGAGATTGAACGTGGACATGGCAATGGTGCACGACAAAATGATACTGATACGAGCCCTGACGACCATGTCACTGTTCGGGTTCGGCCGACAGAGCATAGAGGCATCCTCGCAGTACTTCGTCCGTGCAGTACAGTTATCATGGAACATCGGCCTCCACTTACAGAGAGGACGAGATGGAGCACAATCCAGCCAGTCCACCTTATTCTGCTACCTCTGGGCCATCGATAAATTCCTGGCTGCTGTCCATGGCCGGCCCACGATGATGCATGAACGTGATTTAGAGCTGAGTCCATTACGATGCCTGGACGGACAGTCTCCCGGGTTCAAGGTTTTCGTTCACATTGCTCACGTACTCCAAGACGTCGTATCGCTGTATCGGCCGAATGCCACGGTCACGCAGATTCCAAGAGAAGCCATCCCATCCTACGAGACTATACTTGAGCGCACCGATGCACTCGAGCTTCCAGCTCA
Source organism: Diaporthe sp. P3_1W (assembly GCA_037177825.1). Classification (NCBI taxonomy): domain Eukaryota; kingdom Fungi; phylum Ascomycota; class Sordariomycetes; order Diaporthales; family Diaporthaceae; genus Diaporthe; species Diaporthe sp. P3_1W. The sequence goes on along the minus strand of JBAFXB010000004.1, from coordinate 4,592,806 downwards.
TCATCTAGGTTGGTCTCCGCGCCACTCACGGCCTGGGATTAGGATTTACTGACACGAAATCAGCTACGCTAGAACTCTTCTATCATGGTGTCGTCATATTGTCCTGTCGCCAAAAGGCGGAAGCAGACGGACCAAGCACCCCGCCTCACCCCCGTCAACACGATGCGGCCTCACAGATATCATCCATAATGATGGAGGCAGACTCGTCCAAGCTGCCCCTGCTCCCATTCGTGCCTTATTGTATTTCCTTGTCCCTTTCCATCTTCTACCGCAGGCTTCGCTGCTGCAAATTGTCAAGACACCAGCGCGAGGCGAGGAAAGCAATGTGGCAAAGTTTCGAGATACTTTCACGACTAGGTCGCTTTTTCTGGTCTGCGGCCTTCATGGCTGAGCTGGCCCAAGGTATCCTCGTGCAGACGAGCACTGGTCCCGAAAATATGACAGCCGCGCCGCTTCCTGAATCAAATCAATCAATGCTTCGGCCGCTACGTGGAAGTCTCTCGGCGCCGGGCATGTCGACGCGGCCGGGCACAGAAACGACCATGTCTGATACCGTGGGAAGCTTCGAGGCTCTTCCAAACAGCCAGAGTGTACTCGAGGACTTCCATCCCTCTTCTGACCTATCTGCGGTGTTGGGGTCGGAATGGGACCTCGATCGCGTGGACTGCTTCATCGCAGATAGCTTAGATCCCAGCGTCCCAGCGTCGTACGACTCGGGATGGAAAGTGTGGTAATCTGGCACTTTGAAGCTACAAACAAACATTGAAACAGTGCACTGGATGTTATGGCAACTCGAAGCGTGTGCGTGCTTGTCCTCACGGTTGTGACCGTGACATTCTGTGGGCGTCTATCCATAAGTGAGAAAGCTCGTTAAATAAGTAAGGATAAGATCTACAATCTGGCTCTCCGTCTCGCCTTGACGATCAATTCACCTGGGTTCGAGTTGAACCGCTCGATTGTCTGCATCTCGAACCCTTCAGGTATCTCGAAGTCAAAAGCCCTCACCAGGCTCGCGAGGACCAGGAGCTGCTCGAAATAGGCAATATTGCGCCCGATGCAGGCCCGAGGACCGAAGCTGAACGGCAGGTGATTCACCATCATCTTTTCCTTCTTCTCCTTATCTTCTGTAATCCAACGCTCCGGGATAAAGCTATTGGCTTGTTCGAACACTTCCTCATCCTTCAACATGCTGTAAGTCGGCACCGAAACGGTCACGCCTCCATCTATCCATATGCCTCCCACCATTCGTCCGCCATCGGGTATCACTCGAGGCAGGCCAAAGGATGACGCGGGTCTTACTCGTAGGGATTCCTCAACACAGGCACGGAGATATGGCAATCTGCAGACGTCTTCGTAGCGTGGCACCTCGGCGTCCCCGCACGCGCCGTCGAGTTCCTCGCGTAACTTGGCGAGAACGCGCGGGTGTTTGTACAGGAGAAAGAGCGCGTTGGTGAATGCAGCAGTCGTGGTCTCGGTCCCGGCGTTCATCATGACAGAGCACTCTGCGAGGATCTCACCAAATGGGAGATCAAGGTCGCGCCCTTTGTTATCTCTCAGCAGCTTGGAGAAGATGTCATCCTGGGCCGTGTGGTCTCGCAGGCGACACTGGGTGTTATGGCGGATGATGTTTTCGAAATCGGCGCCGGCTTTCTTGTACGGGTGCCACGCAAGTAGGGATCGAGTCACGGGTAAGAGCCCTGCTTCCATGCCCAGAGCAGTATTGATGACCGTGGCGTCGAGCAGGGACTGGATGAATGGGGCCGTGTAGGTTCTACCACCAGGAGTCTCAGCTGTCACGATGTCGTCGCCTCGTTCCAGGCAGCCCAGGTGGCGCGAGTAAAGGACTTTGCCGAATAGGTCTATGGTGAAATAGTTCATGAACCGCCTCATATTGATCGCCTTGCCAGCGCCGATATGCCGGTCGACTTGTGCCATCAGCGTGGAGACGGTGTCCGCGACGACGGGCTCGAGGTTGGCGATGGTCTTTTGTGCAAAGACGTGTGCGAGGAGCTTTCTCTTGGCCTGGTGTTCGGCCTTGACCCGCACGTCGGCCATGTGCCTGAAGTCGCCCGCCCCACCGTCGTACCAAGCGTCCTTGAGCATCCCAGCACCGTGTCCGTAGATGTCGATCACGGCATCTGCGCCCAAAACGGATATGTGGTTTGGTGCGATGCGGACATGGCTACCGAGTTGCTTGTGCGCATGGTGGATGGCGAGGTAGTGCTTGTTCTGAAGATTGTGCCAGATGCGCCATAGAGATGTAAAGCCAGCGACAGACGGCGCAGGAAATCTTCGGAGACTTTTGCGGTCCACGAAGTAAGAAAAAAACGGCTGCACAAGTATTGCCAAAATGGCGACGATAATAAAAACTGGAACTAGTCAGCAGATTGGCTATCAGCACAAAAGCAAGGGTTGACGCACAAAGAGTAAGCATCTTGAGATTGGTGTCTCAAAACAAGTTTGTTGATAAGCACTTGTGAAGCATGCGAACGAGTATGTCGCTCGGCACCAGGTTCTGACCAGAACACTTAGTAATTTTCGGGTAAGTCGACAAAATAATCGTCGAGGCATCGCGGTCTCCCAATCTCACCACCACCAAGCTTTAAATATACACACCGAGCATCAGCAGCTCGCAAGAAGTGTGACATTAGCTGTGACCTCATCTCACTGAGCCACTGACATGAGGCTTAGGAACTCTTCGCGCGGGTGCTGAAGAGAGTCGGACACCCCAAATTAGGCGACCGATGCCTGTAAATCCAACTGGATGCGGTCCACCTGATTATGGATATCCGCGGCTCCAAGCCTGAGAAGTTCGCTGCCCTAGCTGTTCCGCAAGCTTGGCTTAGATTGTCGGATCGTCAGGACGGTGAAGAACACATTAGGGAAGTCCGTATCTCCAAACCCGGGGAGTAGGTGCGCTAGTCAAGCCGCTCCGCTAGCTTGGCTCTCCTCGTCGGCTTCTCATTGCGGTCAGTTACACGGTGAAGAACCGATCAGGAAAGTCCGCACTGGTCCGGAAACGACTCCGGAACGCCCCGGCGTCGCAAGACATCCGCTTGGACGAGCTCCGCGTAAGCGATCGACAACTTTCACAGCGGCTGCTTTTTTCATGTGGGTACTTCCCCACGGGGTAGACCACGGGGTAAACCACGGGGTGACATGCCCAGGGGATCGGGCCCTGGCTGCAAAACATCCTGGGGACTGTCACGCGTCGTTACACAGGTACTAAAAGAATATAAATCGCCGGGCACCGCCTGGATTAATCATGATATGCTTGGTCAACTTTGTCTTCAGTCACGAATTAAAACCACTTCCTACCATCTCACAGGGACGAATGATGTTTCGACTCAATTTCAGGCAGCATCGCTGGGCCTACTTCTTTTGCTCCGTTTCTGCCATCGGAGCATTGGTCTACGGCTACGATAACACCTACTACAATGGCTGCCTCGCCATGGTCCGCTTCAAGAACGACTACGGCGATCACCTCGACTCGAATGGGCGCAAAGCATTAAACGTCTCGTTCACATCCGTCACGACATCTTCAATCTATATCGGGGATATCATCGGTGCCCTTCTTTCCGCCCCGATCAACGACAGGTTCGGTCGGAAAACAACTTTTTGGTGTGCCTCATTCTGCATCCTGGCCGGTGGCATCGTTCAGGTTGCCGACACTGGTTACGAGGTCGTCTTGGCCGTCGGCCGTGTGCTGATTGGTGTTGGCATGGGCCAGTGTACCGTCACATCTTTGCTGTACATTGGTGAAGTTGCTCCTGTGCACATTCGAGGCCCTGCTCTCATGATGTTCCAGTTCCTCCAGTCGATCGCGCAACTCGTCGCAGCCGGCATCACCCAGGGAACCGAGGGCCTCACCAGTAAAGCATCTTACAAGGTCCCGATGGGTGGGCTGGTCGTCCTTCCCATCATGCTGATGCTCGGTCTGCCTTTCATCCCGGAAAGCCCAGTCTGGTACGTCAGCAAAGGAAGAACCGACGAGGCAAAAAGGGCTTTGGAAAGGATCCACACGGGAGATGATACCTATGAACCGTCACAAGATTTGGCAACCCTCACCGAGGCACGCGATCGCAAGCTAGAAAGTTTGGCCGGTTCTTCCTGGAAGTCGCTGTTGCTTGACCCGGTGGAACGGAAGAAAGTCATCTTCTCGGCTGGCGCTCTGTACTCGCAACAAATCTGCGGGATCCTCTTCTTCTACGCGTATGGAGTTGTCTTTGCCCAGGCCATCGGCATCTCTCAGCCCTTTATCATACAGCTCATCACCAACATCCTCCAAATCTTCGCTGTCGGCGCTGCTGTCCTGACCGGCAACAAAGTCCAAAGGCGAAATAATCTCCTCCTGACTACAGGGATGATGTTCCTGGCCTTTGTCGTCATCGGTGGGATTGGAACCCAGAGGACATTGACCACGGCGTCCCAGTACGTCATTGTGGTTTTCTCCTACGTTATCATAGTTGCCTTCAACTATGGCCTAGGACCACTCGCGTACACCGTGGCCCGCGAGATGGCAGTGGGACCGAACCAGAACAAGATCATGTCCTTTTCTATTGTCTTCTTCTATTTCACCACGTGGGCGGTATCCTTCACCGCGCCATACATGTACTACTCGGCCGGTTGGGGTCCTATGCTGGGTTTCTTCTATGCAGGCACGACTCTGACCTCGCTGGCCTGGGTTTGGTTTTGCGTTGGCGAGACCACGGACCGGTCCACGCTCGAGATCTCCCTTTTCTTCGAACAGGGAATACCGGTGCGACTGTGGAAGACTCATGTCTTCTCTCCTTCCGAGGTCCCTTCTGAGTCTCCTCAAGAAGCTTCCTTGACGGGTGCGAAGGAAAAGTCTCTCCAAGGAGATGGGCTGTGTACGACAGTTGAGCATGTTTAGATGCCTCAACATTGTATGTAGACACTCTTATGCCATATCTTAGGTGAAATTATTAATGCTACTGGCGAGGAAAAATGTCCCTAGGTAATTTGAAGCCACAGAAGATGGTTAGATCTCGGTAAATACGCATGACACGAGGTTTGTTGAGCAGCTTATACAGCGGTGTGGGTCAGTCAGAATCAGGAGGTAGTTCGCACACTGCATACTAGTTCCTGAGGTACAGATATGAGTGGCTAACATGGCGTTATGTAAACTGGGGCTTGTCGTTCCGACATTCCTCCACGGATCGCGATATTGCTCTTACTTGGCGCATTTGTGTGTGGGTTGGAAGTGTCGAGTTATATCACTGAAAAATAACGTCTAAGCTTGCTAACCATACAGCCATGAGAGATTTGGGAAACTGAGAGCAGACACAATAATCATAAATTCAACAATTCTAGTTGGTAGCTATCTATGCTTCTTGTGAATTTGGCTTCAAGGATTCTATCAAAAAGGGCGTTCAGGTACGTCGACCTTAAAACCGGTTAGGGCAACCCGTCTTCCGATCACAAGCATTCCTGCCCTTAGGGCAAGGCTTCCCCTTCCCGGTCCGTGTATCGCAACAATCAGCATCCTGTAGCAAAATAATAAGATTAGCGACTGGTTCGAAGAACAGATTTGCCCAGCGTAAGCCAAGGAGAGGTAGGTAGGCTTACGCATTGTGCTGGTGTGATGCCAAACTTGGCACAATAGTTGTCTTTGTCTGCACCGACATTACACGCTCCCTGCCGATTGCAAGCATCGACGTTATCTTTTCCGCCCCAGCAGCAATTCGGGTCAATGCTTCCAGCGATCATGCACTGAGAAGGCCACGTCAACACTATGCTCATTTGTATCTTGCTGTTTTTCCAAAGCGTGAAGGCCACAAAAAGCAAGAGGAGAACTTACAGCAGCATTTGCGGCACTGGCAAAGGCCATGATAGCAAGCAGAGCATTGGTGGGCTGCATTGTGAAAGTTTGAGCTGAGCAGAGTCTTGAAATAAAGATGTATCGATATTCTTAGATGGTATCTTAGAGCTGAAAGTTTGATGCTTAAAGAGCTGATGGTGAGGAAGAGAAAATATTTGCAAGTTGAAGTGGGACCCCTGTGTTTATATATCTTTATTCGCTATCGTAGAGACACATGAAGAACTGCCTCGGGTTCAACATCTAGTCTGTTTACAACCTGAGCCTGAACACAATCGGACAATTCTCTTTCAACAGGAAGCAACATTGAAACTGTTTCATGGTGTCCTTGTATTCTGTGCTCATCCAATTTCGCATCGAAGGCTGAAATGCGCTTAGATCGTAGGGTATAGCCACAATATGGTGCCGCTATTCTGAGAATGCTTTTGCGCCGAGTTCTGGGCAACGAACTGAGCGCAAAGCGACAGAGGCAACGAGTCAGTTGCAGAGCTTGAGCAAGTCAAGATTTGGACACTTAGGGTAAGAGATAGTTTCACGATGACAACATCGGATTTAATGTGAATCGACCGTTCACTACGCTCGAGCTCATGCCATCGCTTTTCGACTAGTAGTGCCCCTGATTCTGCGCCCCTGAGTATATAAGCTACAACTCAATTTTCAGAATAGCAAGTTAGATCGCCTTGGCGCTCCTAAAGGAGCAACTCATGCACGATCTTGGAGGCTCTGTTCCGCTTTAGTGGCTGAGGGTGGTAAGACATTAAGCTAGGGAGGTCGAGGGCTAGCTTAGCTGCTTGTCAACACGGAGCGGGTATTGTATTTTGGCAAAATATTATACATACTCTCTTGATGCAATTTTATCAGCTTATGGTGATAATTATGAATGATCATTTCAATCTTGTGGAGATCCTGCACGCAATCATCTGTTCCACATCGAATAAGGGGATGTGGAACTTCTCGCGTGGCAGCAAACACGTGGCATGTAGCTGTGGCACTTAGTAGTGCCTCGAAATTTGGATGAACCAGAAGTTTGGATGAAACAGGGCTGAGCAGATCGTTTCTCAACTGTCAAACGTCTAAAATGGATAGATCGTGAAAATGCATACAGAAATAGATGGAGTCGGAGTCTCCGATAAACTTTATACCTCCTGTGTACAATGAACATGGTAAGGTTGATGGACGGATCGTCCTTGAACATGATCCAACCGCGCCAGAGAGTAAGATCTACTAGTATATAAAGCCGGCAATCACTCCAAGATTCAATGGCTACAATCCCTTCGATCTATACTTCAACATCTCACTTGCTCACAGTCCTCATCGCTACAATCATTCTGTTCAAGACCAGTCACTCATTCCTGCCCAAAACACACATCTACACCTAGAAATCACTTCTTCAAACTTTCAAAATGAAGTCTTCTTACGTCCTCGCTAGCATCGTCTCACTCATGTTGGGAGTTGCAATTGCCAGTCCGACAGAACTCGCCAGCAGGCAGAAGGCCCCCGGCGTTGGTGACACAAATGCAGACGTAAGCCAGTTCTCAACCATTTTCCATCTCATGCAAACAAGAAGCTGATTTACATGTTTCAAAGTGCGACGACGAATTTGATTGCTGCTACTCCTCCGAGGCCGCCTGCTTCAGGCAGCTGGGCTATGGCCCGGGAAACATCTACTGTCCGCTGCACAAATACTGCGCCACTGATTACAACATTCCTCGAACCAAATGTGTAAGTTTTAATAATGGCCTACTCCTTTCTGCCTGCGCACTCATGTTAATGTTAATTTTGAACAGAATGCCGATTGCTGTTCCATTTCTACTGGTCTGGGTCGTGGCTGTCCTGGCAAGTAGATTAGAAAATTGAATGTCTGAGATTAGCATCATGTGCATTAGTCAGAGAGGATTGGAAGACAGATGTGTATCGAGTATGATTTGGAAAACTTCTAGATATGCATATAGAGACAAGCTACAGATTTCGGAAAACAATTATCGGTTTATTGAACTTATTTAAGATCGTGCAAGTCCTTCGACAGCTTAGGGTTGGTGATGTCCCTTGAGTTCATTTTCGGCAATAGCATGTCCAGTATCAGCTTTCAATACCCAAACGAAACCCACGACTTTGCAGATTTACATGCCGTAAGTATCCTAGTACCAGATCGTTGTTTCTTCCGCTGCTGCTCGCCAAAAGGTACCAGACATGGCTTGAGACGACAGCGAAACAAATTCGCTCAGAATTCCATAAGACACAGCAAATGTCTTTCTGCGATGTGGCATGGGCCAGTCCGATGACTAATGCATCTGAACACAATCAGGGAAAACGAAGGATTTGGGCCGGCGACAGGCAAACGTAGGGCCACGCGATCGGATCGTCGGCAGAAGCTCCGGAGACAAACAATCGCGGATGTAACCAAGACGGTTGGATATGCTGGCGTGCTCCGTTGTGAAGCACATTACGCGAGGTCGGAACCCCTCCGAGTCTTGGTCAGGAGGCTGATTTGTGGTTGGAACGCTATCAGGTGAACAATCAGTTGACCTCGAAAGCGGACATGGTTACCTTCTGGAATGTCCTCGGTTCAGTGTCTCCCGATTGCGCACTTGATGACGACAACCATTTTGCCCTGTGGAAGTCTGCAAAGTAATGCAAGATTATAGACATGTACGTAGACCTTCACTCGGTAAATCTTGCGTGAAACGGCCAGCATGTGTTGAGCGGGCTGAAGCGAATCTCCGTGGCCCCACAGTTAACTCATATCTCGTGAAGCATGAAAGAACACGTCTCCGAGAGGACATGATAATGTTTGCCCGGATCATGTGCAAGTACGAGTGTCTGGGCTTTTGCCGGCTCATCACGTCCCCAGCTTCACACGAGGTTGACCTGCTGTTCGAGTCCATGGGATTAAAGTCCGAGTGTGACTATGGAATCGCCACTCGGTCTAATCAAATACTTCCAGTCAGACGTCTAACGAGCGCCGGCTACAGCAGCTCTGTGAGCCTGCAGGGTGGGCCGATGTTCCCTTGTCCGGTTGACAAGGAGACGTAAGACAATGTGACAGTCCATAGATCTTTTCAATGTAGATAAATAGCGGCATGAGCGAGTGTCTGGTCATTGGGGCTCGACAAGGTCGTCTCTCTACCTCAGAAGCAACGACCACATCACCCAAACATTGAGCATGATGATTTTCCGAGTCTCCGTATTCCTGGCATTGGCCACATCCAGCCTTAATGCATGGGCGAAATTCTTAGGTAAATGGGTAAGTCTGTCCTGCGCCAAATACGCGTTTACAGAAAATCTCCTGAAGCTGAGCGAACAAACCAGGGCTTGGAGAACGTCGCCATCACCTGCCCAAACGACGGCGCTTGTACGTACAACTTCCGGATCACCAGGGGCATCGGGACCCCCGACCAGTTCTATCGACACACGGATTGCAATTTCACCATCAAGAGATCCTTGGACCACCCCGCATCGCAGGTTAACCTGACAGAGCAGCCCTGCAATGGCAGTTTCGATCAGTTCAAGATCAGCGGCCAGTGGTACTACCGCGGATTCATCGCCTTCCGCGTCACCCACGAAGTATCTGACGGCTGGGCATTTTTTGGCTACGAGGCCTCACAGGTCTTCAACGCAAACGCGTCGCGGATGTCGGTCAGCGACTGCTATCAGATTGATACCTTCAATGCCACCGACCGGCCCCCGGGATACCCGGGAGGCAAGAAGGCTGAGCTGTGGCCCGACACTGAAGAGTGGAGTGAGACAGAGGAGCCTGCTATGTAGGCAGAGGTGCCAATTGGATCGATATTCCCGCCACGATTCTTCCCAGTAGAGCATCTAAGACGTTGTTGTGATAGGATGGGCAGTAGTTGGCGGTTCTCATGTGCATCACATCACAGTGGACATTGGCGGGGTATGTCACTCATTTCTCTAGTTTTGGCACGTAGAAGGTCGTGGCCGAGTTGGAGCAATAGATATATGTCCAAAATTCAATCATTCCAAACCGTGAAGTCAACGGCTCTTTTGCACCCTGGCAGGAAGATTTGGTAAGACGTGAACTGCACGAGTGGGAGAAAGACGAATCGGGGGCCGGCGATGCGGTGGCAGTATTCTTCCGGTAGTGTCAGCACAGTGAATAACGAGGCGAAAACACCAGCCGGGCACAGTGAATTTCAGGTGGCGGTGGCCTCTGGTCTGGGTGACACCCAAGGCTGCTTCGCGAAGACAAATGAAGATGGAAAAAGAATAAACATTTGAAGTTCTCGCGAATGGTTGTCATCTTCAAAAGCTTCATCTCAGCTTGGCGCGTAGAGGTTGGCGTCGGTTGGCTGGCGGAGGACAAGACGGGCAGCCACTGTGCGCCTCCAGCCTGCATGCCCGAATCTCAGTCAGTACGGTGGTAATAAATCTGGGCCCTGCCGGCACTTGGGAGTCCGTGTGTCTGGGTCTGCCAGAGGCTCGCTCCTTCCCGCCCCTACACCGCACCCAATCAATTTTGGGAAACCGGGACGACCCTGACGACTTGACGTGTCATGAAAACCTCAGCAGCACTTCGGAGGGCACTTCTGCCATTTTGGGCTTGCTCCTCTGGCATGCACAGCCTGAACTCTCGCGCCCTTGCAGCCCAACCTAGACTCCCCGTGGCAACCGCGAGACCACTTAGCTTCTTCGGCTATAAGCTTCGCGCTAGGCCCGGCCCCGAGAACCTGTCCGTTGTTCCTGTCTCTGCCTCGTCCTCGCCCACTGCCGAAGGTAGGTTAGCCCGCAAGCCCAAGGTCCACTTCGAGTGTCTCCTCGACTGCTCCGGCGCTGTACGGAGTGAACCGCCGCCATCTAGAGATCGCTTCACCTCACTGATCAAACACAGGACGTAAGCGAAACTCCAAGATGAGGATTGGGTGCTTGCAGTTCGCGCCTCAGGTCGGCGACGTCGATGGCAACTTGAGTCGCGCCGATGCCGTCCTCTCCGGAGCTGATCCGGACGACCTGGACAGCCTGGACCTGCTCGTCGTCCCGGAAATGGCATTCAGTGGTAGGCTTCAGGACCCCTTGCCCACAAGCCTCACGCGCAGCTCTGTCCCGCGGACCACAAGCCTAACTGATGCCACCTAGGGTACAACTTCACTTCGCTCAGCCACATCTCCCCTTTCTTGGAGTACGCGGGGACTGGCATCAGCTCACTCTGGGCACGCTCGAGAGCGCTCAAACACAACTGCCACGTCGTTGTCGGTTTCCCGGAGCAGGTCGACGTCTCTGACAGGTGGCCAACCTCGCCTGAGTACTACAACTCCGCCATTATAGTGTCCAACGAAGGCGAGACGATAGGCACCTACAGGAAGCACTTCCTGTACATGATCGACGAGACTTGGGCCTTGGAAGGCTCCGGCTTCGGCAAGGAGAATATCCCCGGCCTTGGCCAGACTGCCATGGGCATCTGTGAGTGTCTCCCACCATACCGCCGAGGCAACGCCACTGATCCAATCCTCAGGTATGGACATCAACCCCTACAAGTTCGAAGCCCCATGGCATGCCTTTGAGTTTGCCTTCCATGTTTTAGAGGTCCGAGCAAATCTGGTCATCTTGTCCATGGCATGGCTTACTAGAGAAGACGCAACGACCTTCTGTGGCAAACCTGATGAGCCTGATATGTAAGTCATCAACTTGGCCCTAAGCTAACGTCCTCACGTGGTATCTTCAGAGGAGCATTAGAACACATTCATGGATTTTGACTGTATGATAGGGAGACTTTGACTTACTGGGTGCAACGTATGGAGCCCATCATCCGCGCCGAGAACGACGAAGAAATCGTCTTCGTCTTCTGCAATAGGTGCGGCATCGAAGGCGACACCGTGTATGCAGGGACCAGCACCGTCATCTCCATCAAGCAAGGAGAGTGTCGTGTTCATGGATTGCTTCCGAGGGGCCGGGAGAGCCTCCTCGTCGTCGACACCGACATCCCACCTCTTGGGAAGCTCATCAGCCGCGCAGATGCAGACGCGGAATCAGATACACTGCCTGAAGATACATCGGTGCCTGTGGCTTCTGCGGGCGGCGGTTCCCAAACTGGCTCCCCATAGACCGAACAGGATCCTGGTGAGACATGCCGCCTCAAGGGCGAACCACGGGAGTCCTGCGTCCCCTGCCTCGGCCCGTGTGTCAAAGGCCTCCAAACGATCCCGCCCCACCAAGACGCAGTCAGAATGGGTGGAAAGGGCCAGCGATGGCCATGACGTTGTTTGGAAATGTTGCAGAAAAGCCGATGTCTGGTTGTTAATGCCATGGGACTGGTGAGTTTCTTGTCTCCTGGTCGGCAGATGTTGGCTCAAACTTGGATGTGCACCGAGCCACTTCAATCCATTTTGAAGTAAGTTTTCGCTAACATACTTGGGAAAAGGTCTGCCATGCTCGTCCAAAGGGTTGAACAGTACCTCAGAGGCAGCCAATAGGCAGCGACAACGATGGCAGCGGGTGGGAACACCCTTCTCTCGATTTTGTGGAGGCCCAGCGCAATCAGAGACTGCTTGGATCATCGATCTATCAGTGGCGAGTAGTTCCTTGCACGGATTGGCGATTCGCCCTGGTCTGCAGAATCACCAACAGCAGGTTCGCCAAGGCTTCCCACTATTACTAGATCATTCCTTGGAGACTCCGACCTCCGAATGAACCAGCGACTACGACCGCAAACCCGACGGCAATGAATCCAGAAAGGCGAAGGAAGAAGGTGGAGCACAATCATGAGATTCTGGCCCGACAAGCGGCGGTTGGGGCTACGGTCGCGCTTAAGATGGGTATCGCGCCGCCGCAGGGGCTGCGAACGCTTGGGAGTGGGACTCATGAGGACTTGGACCACACGAGCACCTTCTTTACACTGTGAGGAGAGCATGCTCGCTACAGCCTGTCTCTGGCCGAGGACCTTTTCGACAATGCAGCCGGACTGTCTCATCTTCCAACAGGCAGAGCATGCCCCAGATGGTCGCACTGCAGGGTTCAACACTGCCGCAGGTGCCATCCTCAAGACCGGACTTTGTGATCTTCAGGCAGTCGCCATCAAAGGCTTTGTGACAGAAATTGGAGCATTCTAGTCTTCTGAGCCAGTCAGCCACTATCAACCCGCCAAGTCAGGTCATCACGAGCGCCTCGAGCATTGGAAGCAGACAACGCCCATTCTTGCCTCCCCTGTACGGCAAACATACCGAATCAAACGGCCCTGTCACTCGGTCGATGTGGTCATGTCTGTTCCCAGTGATTCGGCACGAGCGCCAACCTGAACATGCGTTTCACTAGTACTGCAATCACTGTCACTTCCAATGAGTGTAAGATGGAAAGCGCTTCGAGAGTCTATACAACAAAGGAGAACATGCCACGCCAGAGGAGGGATGGTGCTGTAGGGAAGTATCGTGCCAGAATCGGCTGGTGCCGAGGTTGATTCTCAGGGGGTTGGGGACCTGTCGTGACATGGTTTGCAGGGGGACACCAAAGAAGAAGATGGAGGAGACGTTGGTGTTGACGGACAATATTTGGGGGCCGCTGTAAGTGGCTGGGATGGCAAGGACCAACATGCAGGTCAGCCCAATGAGATGCCGCAGATCTGCGAGATATCTGGATTTTTGCAGAAACTTAACCTCTTTGGGTAGGACAGGGTTATTGCTGGCGCTTGCGGCAGACGGCAAGAGGATTGAGAATCTCCAATCACGACTCAAGGGTCCAGGCTCCCTCCAACAGGGCCCCGAAAGGATGTGAAGATGTGCAGGGGACCTTGCATCTGCGTCGCATTGCGGTAGGTGATATTGGAGCTTCTTGTTCCTCTGACTGGCCAATTCCTAGTGCCACACCCAAGCTTTCACAGCACAATGGCCTTGTTCGGGGCCCTCGAGTGGCCGAGTCTTGGGTGGCCCGCGGGGAGAGAAGGTGTGGGAGGTCGCGCTGAGGTCACGAACATCCGAGCATGCCTGTAATTCGCAGAGCTGAAGAGCTCAGGGAGGCCGATGATACCTCAGCCCAATCCGTGGAACGTCGTCTTTGCTCACCTCGCAATTCCCACCGAGTGGGCCCCCTGCTGACGGCATCCACTGCGGGAATCCGTGCCTTGGGTCGGCCCTTGATCTCCTCCCCACCGCGCGCCCGAGTTTGCCTCGATGTCACACCAGATCACACCCCAAGATCGACTTTCTCCCTCACCTCACCGTAGAATCGGAACATTCAACTGTAACGCTGGCGCTAAAGTCTCTGACAATCACCAACACTCAGGAGAACCAACACCATTTTCCCTGGTCCAAGGGGCTCGGCAGAAGTTTTAATATCGCCCAACGCGCATGGCGTCGGTGATCTGGACCGTGACCGACCATCCACGCTGAACAAGCGTCCGTCATGTCCACGGTCGCACCGCAGCGGAAGAATCCCATGTGGCGATAACGGCACCCAAGCTTTTGTGTCTCGCAGCCTTTACTTATTCGAACCCCGCATTTTCCCTTGATTACTTCTCTCATTCGGACACAGCCTCGCTACCACAGCGAGTCCACACACGACTCAATATGAGGCCTACGCTGGCAAGGCTGGCCGTGAGCACGGCGCTCGCCAGCTCCGCGGCCGCCATACTCGTCACGCCGGACTCGCCATGCGATACCCAGTGCGGCAACGTCCTCTCCGCGACGACGGGGTCCGACATCGAGTGCGACCAGAACAACTACGGCAACGCCGCTGGCACCGTGTTCAGGAACTGCATGAATTGTGAGCTGAGCAGCAACTACCATAGCACCGAGCTGAACCAGTCGGACCAAGAATGGATGCTTTACAACTCCAGATTCGCGGTTTCATACTGCGTATACGGCGACCCGGGCAACGAAAACATCGGCGACAGCCCTTGTGTTACTTCGTGAGTAATGTCCTCCCATTGCCCACAAAGGGGCCCGAACTAATAACTGCCTGCAGCCGAGCGTGTGGTGTCCTCAAAGATGCCATCCAATTCGGCAACTTCAGCACCAACGTCGGGGCATACGACTACTGCCAGCACTGGGACTTCAGTGAACTCACCAACGGGTGCGAGAACTGCTTACGGGCGAGCGACGACAACTACCTCGCCAACATGGTGGCCCTGCTCCAGGTCGGCTGCAACCAGAAGCCCGTCCCCGGCGCCACCGTGGCCGTCGAGGGCGGCATATTCTCCAACACCCTGCTGCAGGAGGGCACACCGACACCGATAAGCAGCTGGACTGGCGACGGCGACTCGGGCCCGCTCTCGCTCGGCGCCAAGGTCGGCGTCGCCATCGGCGGGCTCTGCTTCGCCCTCGTGATAGCCGGATTCTGCATCGTGTGCAACGGCCGCCGCCGCCGCCGCGCCTACCTGCGCAAGCTCGAGATGCGGCAGAAGGACGCCGGGTGGCCGCATCCAGGCGGTGGCGGAGGAGGAGGAGGAGCAGGCGGCGGCGGCGGCGGCGGCGTGATCCAGCGCGGGGCGGACATGAACGAGACGCCGCTCAGCCAGAAGCCGCTGCGCGGGTGGGACGACTCGCCGCTGTCTGCGACGGCGACGGACACCAGCTACGGGCGCTACTTCTCGCCCTACTCGTCGCAGTACAACAGCCCCGTCAGCGCCGCCGGCACGCCCGCCATCGCGGCGCAACAGTGGCCGAGCTTCCACGACCACCTTTCCCCTCAGGGCTATCACGATCACCACTCGCCCCAGGGCTACCACGACCCGGGCCAGCACCACGGGTTCCCGTCTTCGGCCCAGGAGAAGGCCATGCAGGACCAGCACGATGCTCAAGCCGCCGGGCCGTCGGGTCACCAGCCCATTCACATAGGAGTCGCGCTGGGCGGTGACGAGCCGAGCCTGCGGACGGAGCCGTCCAACCCGAGCTTCCGGGACCATGAACACCGGGCCGACGGCGCCGCGCCCGAGGAGTACGAGCTGCACGAGGTCAGCAGCGCGGGCGGGAGCAGTGCTGGCGGTCCCAACGCGCCCATGATGGGCCACAGCGACAGCTTCAAGAACAGGTTGGCTAGGGGCAACGTCGCGCCGGTGCTGCAGCATCCTGGGTACGGGAGGTATAGTCCTGATAAGTACCCGCCTCCGCCGCCGCCTGCGCATGGGATGCAGGATGGTTAGGTCGGAGGCGGAGGCCGCACGGGAGAATCGGATTCAGACGGAGCCCGCGGGCGTTGATCTTGGTGATTGACTTGTGTGATCTTTTGTCAGCCTGGAGTTTGGAGTTGCGGCAATTTCCTCTACTAGTAGCAAGTAGTTAATTGAGCGTCAATGTAGTAAATTGAGGCACCATGATCTTTTTATCAAGTTTTGAAATGGACCTGGTCTTGAAAATCCCATCCATGTTGAATGCACGAATGGACGATATAACTCGATGCATGCGTCGCATGCTGAGATGGTCCCTTTGCATCTTTGATCAGTACCAATATAGGCCTGCAAAATGTGAGAATACTTAGGATCAAAGAAGAAAAAACCAAACCAGACCAAGCAAGACTGGAATGTCAAGTGAAAAGAATGCAGCGAAGTATGAAAAAAAGAAAAAAAAGAACGGTGAGATGGGCTCAACCGGGATTTGAACCCGCTATCACGGTGTTAGAATGGGATGCGATGTTTGTGGAAGTCACAATTAACACTTACGGGCCTCTTGCAGTGCGTGGTACCCAAAGCAAGAATCATACGACTAGACCATTGAGCCATTTTCTTGGAAAATGGTCTCTGAAGCCGCATTATGAACCGTTTGAGCTTGGGCTCCGGTCTAGACCAAATCAGGCTAGGCTGCCGAAAGTTGAGTTTGCCGGTGGCTCGTGCTCCCCCACACTCAAAAAAATTTGGGCAAGCACCATGAGAGCTTCTAGCTTCTGAGCAAAACTTGGCCGCTCATTCCTCCCGACACGACATCTACACCCCAAGAAGGACACCGGCTCCTTTCCCCACCCTAACAACTACTCCTTCGGCTTGATTCGTTCCTGTTTCTCGAATAATCAGGATGGCGGACAAGGTTGCGGCCAAGGCCCAAGAGGAAGAGCACATCATCAAGCCGCAGGCAACGACACCAGCTGCTAACACCAGCGACTGGCCGTTGCTGCTCAAGAACTATGACAAACGTGAGGACGCGATCAGACAGCCTGCTTTGGACTCTGGCGAGGATACTTTGCTAACAGGCGCGTAGTGCTCGTGAGGACTGGGCACTTCACACCCATTCCCCATGGCTGCAAGCCTCACATGAGAGACATCAAGAGCTACAGTATGTTGTTCCCCACCAGCACGCCCGACACGACATCAATTGCACTCTTACTAACTTTTGGCAGTCTCTTCTGGTGTCATCAACGTGAGAACTTTTCCTCCCGCTGACCCAATCTTCCGTACTGACATCAATCCCCCGTCCAGCTCGACAAGCCCTCGAACCCCTCGTCCCACGAAGTCGTCGCCTGGGTGAAGCGCATGCTTCGCGTCGAGAAGACTGGCCACAGCGGTACCCTCGATCCCAAAGTCACAGGATGTCTGATCGTCTGCGTGGACCGCGCCACGCGCCTGGTCAAGTCCCAGCAGGGAGCCGGAAAGGAGTACGTCGCCGTCGTACGATTCCACGACAAGGTCCCCGGCGGCCAGGCCGAGTTCGCCCGCGCCCTTGAGCTGCTCACCGGCTCGCTCTTCCAGCGCCCTCCCCTGATCTCCGCCGTCAAGCGCCAGCTGCGTATCCGAACCATCTACCAGTCCAAGCTCATCGAGTTCGACAATGACCGCCACCTCGGTGTCTTCTGGGTCAGCTGCGAGGCCGGTACTTACATCCGTACGCTCTGTGTGCACCTGGGTCTGCTGCTCGGTGTCGGCGCGCACATGCAGGAGCTGCGACGAGTGCGTTCCGGAGCTATGGACGAGAACAAGGATCTGGTTACGCTGCACGATGTGCTCGATGCCCAGTACCAATACGGTATGTTACACAATGGATGCATGGGTGTGTATGTGGGTTTGAAACGCGAGACTGACTGGTGACAGACAACAACCGTGACGAGACATACCTGCGCAAGGTGATCCAGCCTCTCGAGACCCTGCTGCTCGGCTACAAGCGACTCGTGGTCAAGGACAGCGCGGTGAACGCCATCACCTACGGAGCCAAGCTCATGTTGCCTGGCCTGCTGCGTTACGAGTCCGAGATTGAACAGCACGAGGAGGTCGTCCTGATCACGACAAAGGGCGAGGCTATTGCCATTGGTATCGCCATGATGTCCGCCGTAGAGATGACCACCTGCGACCACGGTGTTGTCGCCAAGGTCAAGCGTTGCATCATGGAGCGTGACCTGTACCCCCGCAGATGGGGTCTCGGCCCTACGGCCGCAGAGAAGAAGAAGCTCAAGGCCGACGGCAAGCTGGACAAGTACGGACGACCCAACGAGGCCACCCCTGCCAAGTGGACGGACTCGTACACCGACTACAGCGCAGCTGGTGCCGAGGCGGCCGCTGCTAAGCCCACAGAGGCCGCTGCTGCCGACCTGCCCCAGACCGTGGCGCCCGCTGCCGTTGCTGCTGAGGCTCCCAAGACCCCCAAGACCCCCAAGGATGAGGGAGTTGCCCTGGACAAGAAGAGGAAGAAGCACGACGGCGAGACCCCAGAGGAGAAGGCAGAGCGCAAGCGCAGGAAGGCCGAGAAGAAGGCCAAGAAGGCGTCCAAAGATGAGGATGACAGTGATTAAACCCGTGGCTGCACATCTGTCCTGAGCAGGAAAGTTCTTGATACCACTATATCATCATGGCTGGAGTCAGCTCACCCGTTCCACTTGGCGTTTTTGTTGTTGTAGTATCACCGGAGGGGTTCATCAAAAAAAGGCGTTTAGGAGGGTGGTCTAATATTGCTGCATGGACATTGCTTCCTTTCGTTCGGGGAGGCAGATAGGGACAGGCCAGCCCGCGTTTGAGGGCAAATGCAAAAGGGAAAAAACATCAGTTCTTCAAATGTGTGTCGGAGGGTTGCAGCATTGCAACTTAGACTTGTAGTTGAACAAGCCTCTGCGGCCGGTGATCCATGACTCGATAGGCGAGGGTGAAGCTCGATAAGGTTCACGCTGCCGGCGGCCGTTGCCTGTCTTGCGGAGGAGATCTCGAAGAGCTTGGGGCACGAGGCCATAGCTCCCGAGAGGCTCCGGTATAAGTGCTCAGCCGAGGTCTAAATCAGGTGCGCATGCCCTCATCAGGGAACGCGCAGTTCATCGTGAAATCCATTGTCCTCGCCCGCTGCGAGCTGATTCTGTGAGCAAGCCTTGAAGGAGCATCAGTTGACGTTCGAGACATTTCCTTTCACGACGGACTAGCTGGAAGTCACCGGCCGTGGCGCGGGTTGAACGTCGAAGCCAGGGGCTTGTTCCAGTCAGTCGCTGACAAGACAGGACGAATATTGGTATCCTCACATGCTTGCGTGTTCTCCTCTTCCTTCCAAAACTCATTTGGTTTCCTCGCTCACACCGTGCTCTGACCTCGTGGGGAGCTCCTGATTGCGTGAGCACGTTTTACCACAGTACCCGATCCTCTCTGGCGGTTTCTGAGCGGTAGCGTCGTCCGCTTCTGGGACGGAAACAACAGAGTCGCGGTGTCGCCAACGTCCAAGCCAATCGCACGATCAAGAGCGTACAGACAGCCCCGTAGATGAGGGAATATAGGCTGGGGGAAAACAGAGAAACAAGCGAGCACAGAACGGAACAGAACAGAACATGTTCCGGATCGAAACGTCGTTCGCGCCTCTCTATCAGCCCCTGAAACTCGACACTTACGAGTCCACCGTTTCGTGGGGCCAACACCTCCCTCCCTCCCCCACCAACCTACCCTTTCCATAGCGAGAAAGTACACCCATTCGCATGCAGTTCCTACCCGCCGACCGACCTGTGAAGAGCGAGCAGTGCTCCATGTTTCGTTGGAACGGTCCCTGATGGTGTTTGCGGAAGTCTGGGCACGGAGACAGCCTTGAACCGAATGCCTCACTCGCCCATTCCGGAAACGAGTTTACCCCCATGGGTTGCATCACGAGCCAGGGTCTACGGCACTGCCTCGATGCACGCATATGTCTTTAATTTTACAGTTCGGCAGTCGTGTCCTGGGCGCATGTCGCCAAAGACACAATCGATGAGCCTGGCCTGCGGCCTTGCGCACATGAGCCCACGTCCAGGACGTCACCTCGAGGAAGCTACATTGCATTGCGTTGCCATGCCGCCTGACACGAGTAGCCCGCTGCCTAAGGTTCCCACTACTCCATCATCGCCGTCATCCAGAGACTCGACCGACAAAGCCGCGTTCGATCACCGCAGGCTCGTTTTTGCGATTGCGAGCGACAGTGGCTTGCGAACTTTACAGATGTGTGGTCTAGAACCGGCTACACGGAGAGGTACTCATGGCTTCGGAATCCGGGAAGGGGCCGATAGAAACGACCGCGTACTATGTGTGCTATGATCGGCCGGAGGACCGTCGCACTGCATCAGACGGTTTTGTTTCGACTGGTCCGGTGACAGGAGCGACACTAGCCTGTCACGTCGTTTGATACGGAAGCTCGACTGATAAGGAGAACGGGTGGTGGTGTCAAAAATTTGGGGTGGGCTTAAGTTGGAGAAGAAAGTTTCCCAGAGGATCGGGATGTGCGTCGTAGAGTTTGGAAATTCTCCGACTCGGATCTGGATTCCCACTCGGCTCCATGCACGCAAAAGTAACCGCCTTGATTGATAAGGCTGGTAGCGTCCTAAAACAGCACATGCGAGCCACACGTCACCAAGTGTCTCGGCACCCATGACGGAAAACGGGTCGCAGGAGAGCGAATTAAGGGCGGGAGGCAGCCAGAGAACGTGAAAACAGAAATAGAAAAGAATGAAAGAAAAATTTAAGGAAGGGGAAGAAAAAAGACCCGCTTCCCACCTTGGAATTCTTCTAGAAAAGGAGGAAGCCGAGCAAGGACCACAGTATATAGTAGGGAGATCTTACCCACCGACCAATGGAACTCTAGGGCCGCGTAAAGTGGGAAAATCCCATAGCAAAGGCTTGAAGACCTCATTTCAGCAGAGCCTCAGGAGGTCGAAACATGGGGGGAGCGGGACCCGCCAGCATCAACAGGGTGGGCGGGCCGGACGGCGAGGTGCCCACCCGTGCAACGCACCCGGCGAGTGAGAGCGAGGAAAGAATTGCAGACCCTGCCCGCCTGCCCTCAGATCGGTCCGGCTTGCTGGGACAGGCCAGCCTTGTCGATGGGTGCCAGGGCACGGGGCTGTGGTTCAAGGGATCGCATACGCCCAGGTCCTGTTCGCGCCCGGCACTAGGAGCTCGCATCCTTGGGACCTTTATGCCCCCACCTGTGTCGCAAGTACGGGCGCCTCAGACAGGGCAAGTCGGGATGAACAGCCAGCCATGCCAACGGGGAGAAGTTCAAGACTGCATACCTGGCTGTTTTCCATGTGCATGACCGTCCTGTAATGACAGCGGGCGACGTCCTCGAGATGGCAGGGGGTGTTGAGGAGGGAGGGACTGTGGCCGCTGGCCGATGGCTCTGTCCGTGCCCCCAGACTGGGCTGTGGTATAAAACGACGGGGAGCGACTGCCCACCGCTCGCGAGATGTCGTGTGTGTGTATCGCATGCCTTTCTCTGACGGTTGCTCTTGCAGATGAGACAGACAGTTACGTCCTCACCTCTGGAAAGCAAACAACCACCCATACTCTCCCACCCAGGTCAGGACCGAGCGTCGTCTCAAGGGGCTCTATCGTCTTGGAAGACTCACCTCATCACCACATATTTGCCTCACTCTCATCGATAAATAATCGCCCTCGGCAGCCTTTCCTTCCTTCCTTAATGAACATTCGCTCGCATATGAAAATTCCTAATCGGTCTAATCTCATCCACAAACTTTTGACACAACCATGATCTCTCTATCCAAAGCATCCCTGGGCGCCGCGCTCCTCAGCTTATCAACATTATGGGTTGGACAAGCAGCGGCCGCACCCAGCAGGGCCGGACTGTTCTTCGTGTGGGATGTCTTAGAGTCTAAGGACCCGTCAATAGCCCGGGACTTCCCAGACCCAGCGATCATCCAAGGTGGGGATGGCTGGTACGCCTTTGCGACAAGGCCGATCGACGGGAGCCAGAGAAACGTCCAGTGGGCCAAGGCTGCAGACCCCGAGGGCCCATGGACGTACATCGACTCAGACCTTCTTCCTAACGCGGGAGCATGGCAGGATAACGCCAACGTCTGGGCTCCTGATGTTCGCCAGGTCGCCGACGGGACGTACGTGATGTACTATGCAGCACAGCTGCTTAACAGCAGCCATCACTGCATCGGCGCGGCGACGGCGGACGACGTTACGGGTCCGTGGACAGCAAAGGACGAGCCATGGGCGTGCGACCTCGAGCAGGGCGGGTCGATCGACCCGTCCGGGTTCTACGACGAAGAGACGGGGCGGCGGTTCGTTGTGTACAAGATCGACGGCAACTCGATCGGAAACGGGGGCGACTGCAACAACGGCGTAGCGCCGATCGTTCCCACGCCCATAATGCTGCAAGAGGTCGGTCCGGACGGCATCACGCTGATCGGCGACGCGACCCAGATCCTGGACCGGACGGACGCCGACGGCCCGCTGGTCGAGGCGCCGAACTTGATCAAAACCGAGGAGGGCTCATATGCGCTCTTCTACTCGAGCTGGTGCTACACCGACACGAGATACGACGTCAAGTATGTGCTCTCCAAGTCGGTGGAAGGCCCATACACAAGGACGAGGTCGCCCTCGCTGGTCGAGACCAGCAATTTCGGCCTGACGTCGCCCGGCGGCGCAACGAGCATCGTGGGCGGTGGGTTAATGGTGTTCCACGCCAACTGCGACGTCGAGACCGGGGCGCGATGCATGTACACTGCCAATTTTACCGTGACTGGCACGAACGTGCTCGTGAACTGATCCATCGGTCAGTTAGTGTGGGCATTTGGGTACTCGCATTTGCATCGGCGTTGGCGTTTGTTGGCATTTGCAAGAGATTTCCACTATTGTATCAAGGGAGAGGGAAGCATCATGCTGGCCTGAAGAACCTGGTAAAGATGTAATGACTGTAATGAGTGGCGTTCGGGTTTCAAGGACAGGGACATGTTCCTTGTCGAAGGTGCGGGCATGGGCATGGGAATGGGCATAATGAACGGCGGGCGTATTCGGAAAAGAGCAGAATTGGCCGAGCCGAGAGCTTATCTTTGGGAATTGGGACGAAACGCACTTGGAAATACCAGTAGATACCTAGAAACACCCGCGGTGATTATTAGAAATATTCCTAGTTTTGTTCAAACGCAAGGGATGATCCGGAAGCAGTCTTTTCCAGCTAGCATCAAACGCAGAGCATGAGGACGATGAGGCAGTGTGCTGTTCCTGCTGTGTCGATGCATTCGCTGCCGACGGCAGCAGCGCAAGGAAGGGACGAGCCTGACGGTCGCCTTTTCAGATGAGTGACAGGGTGTTCCCTAGAGAACGACCGGGCATCCTGAAGACGAGGTGAAGTTCGGCACGGGTTCCTCTACGCGGAAGTGCGCAGGTGTTGGAAAGGTGGATAAAGTGACGTTGAAAAGGTTTGAGGATTTGCAGCAGCCAGAAACGGCAGCAAGACGATCCGATCCAGTCTGGTCGTACTTCGTACCTGCCCTGCTGCAGATCCTGCCCCAGCGTTACAGTTGGGGGCACGTCCCATAGCCTACGGCCGCCTGTGGCCAGAACTGGCAGGCCTGGACATGGGGTCCAGGTGCCCTGGCAGCCCGGCTTCCTGATTCGGCCGACTGACAGCTGCCGATCGTCCAGGGGACCCCCATGCAATCTCTAAGCGCTGGGGTTGACGAGTAACAGGCCACCAGAATGATGTGAGCGGAAGGCTATGGCTAGCTCGGCACCATCACCTTGGACCATTGCATTTTGGCATCAACTACTCGACTAGCTATGCGCTGCAGTAACTGTGCCAATTCCGCAAGGAGTTGGCATTGAAGGTGATTGTCAGGACTGGTTCTTGCAGAGAGCGAATAGCGTGAACAGCGAGCGTGACAACAAACATACATCGCCTGGGTGACAACATCTCGACCCATCTCCATCGCCTTTTTTTTGTGAGGCTCTCACTATGCGCGAAGCCAGCGGGAGAGTCTATTGACCTGACCGACGCTCACAAGCCTTCCTCTCAAGGAGAAAATGACAGACTATCAAGGCCCAATACAGCCGTGGTCGTGCGAACATCACGCCAATTCTACCACGTCTGTGGGGTCAGCCCCAAATATTTATGGATGCATGGAGGGCTACATTGCTTAACCGCCGGCGGGTGGCCAGGCCAATCAAGACACAAGTCGCCCATGTGCACCCCGACGCACAATGGGTCGGCCTGCGCGCTCTACCCACACGGGACACACCTTGGCCCGATCCAGGGCCAGGGACTCGTCCGATGTATGATGAGCTCCCGAGCTGTTGGTCTTGGGGTCCGGGGTCCACTGGCAGCCACCACCGCTGGACTGCATCGCGAGAAACTCTCCCACTGGCCCAATTTGGAGGATCACCATCGATGTTGGTCCCCCCAGCGGCTGGATAACGTGTGATAGTGACCTCTGCCGACATTAGGTTCACTTCTCTCCCGATTTGGAGCGGTGTCCAGATGACTGTACCACGTTGATATTATGCTCGTCTCCCCGGATTTGTTTCTTTACAGCTGGACTTGTTTGCTCCTGTCAGCATACCACCAAGTAATTTCGGATTCTCTATTGTCTTTTGTTCGTCCTTCCTTCACCCCTTTACTATACCTAATTCATTTAATCGACAACATCGAAAAGTTCCTCCTGGTTGAGGACAGTGGTTCGATCTTTCAATTCTCGCCAGACCATTCCAGCCCCTTTCATACGGAGAAATCTCAACTAGAACAGCATTGGCAATATTCCCACTGTATTTCTAGGTGATTGAGGTCTTCAAAATGGCAGTCCGCTCTTTATATACACTGCTCGCTCTCGTCCTTTCTTATAATGTTATCGCCCTTCAAGTGACACCCAACTCCCCTTGCTCCTCGGTCTGCCTAGACTCGTCAACGTTGGACAGATCAGATCCGAACTCATCTAATACCGAATCATCGGATATCGTATGCGACGATGTGGCCTTGAACAGTACGAGCACGGGTTCCAAATGGAAGCAGTGCATGACCTGCCTGCAAACCAGCACCTTTGAGCAAGGTTCAGAGAGTGACCAATACTGGTTCATCTGTGAGTACTTGTCTGCCTTGGAAAAGCAAATTGATCATCTCTAACATGATTCTCTCCACAGACAATCTCCGTTTTAGCTTTGATCAATGCGTATACGGGTTCCCTAATGACACTGGCTCGGGATCAAACCCATGCGTGACTTCTACCGCCTGTGGCGCTTTGAGGTCTGGACTCGAGGATGGGGATTTGAGCACGACAGGGTCGCAATATGGCTATTGCGACGACGGTTCTGTCACTGGGGAGTTCTATAATGCATGCCTCACCTGCGTGGGTTCTAGTGGCGATACACGCTACGTCGCAAATGGTGAGTCAAATGAACCTCTCTCTGTCGCATCACAAATGCTCATCCGCCATAGCCCTCGTCGCCTTACAAGCCGGATGTCTTCAAAGGCCAAATGTCACAAGTAAATTAGGCCTTAGCGACTCGGTGTTTTCTCCCAGGATTGTCAAAATCGTCGATCCATCCACGCAGGACGACTCCGCCGATTCCGTGCAGCTCAGCACAGCAGCCATCGCGGGCATAGCAATCGGTGCGGCTGTCCTCCTTCTCGTGATCGCTGCCATCATCTTCATCCGCATCCGGAGACGCAAAAACCGCACAAATCTCGGCATCGAGCCCCGCTGGGGCAGGTCCAACAAGTCCCACAAGCGGAACTCGTCATTCTCCTTCCACTGCCGCAAGATCCTGGCCTCGCCTATGTCTCCAAAGTTCTTCAAAGACGACCTGACTCCGGTGAAAGAAAACGAAGCCTACGGCTCACTGGATGCAATGACGCAGTCGCAGGTATCAGGAGTCTCACCCGCCAGTGATGCTCCAGCGGGGAGGTACTTCATCGAGACCAGGCAGCGTCCGTCATACGAGCCCTGTTGGAGCCCTCAGGGCCCACCGCCATCTTTCCACACATTTGGTGCCCCAGCGATGATACCGGAGCAGCCTGACCAGCAACCCTCGCTTTCAATCCCAGAGAAGAAGGGGTTTTCGGAGAAGGCACCCCTGAGTATCGACACTACGCTCGTCGCACCACCGCCAGCGCGCCAGTCGCCGCGGAACGACGTCTTCGCCGCGCTGATCGCCTCGTCACAGCCCGTCCCCCCATCTCTGCCGCTACGGACCACGCCCTACGTGCCATCCAGCCGCGGCAGCATCGCGTCGACCACCTCTCCCCAGTCGTCCGGCGTCGTGGGCAACAAGGTCAGGCCCAAGGCCAGCACCACCACCATGAGCAGCCAGGGCAGCGGCTACCCCAGCATGGCGACGCCCTCTTCGGCCTCGCCGCTGATGAGGCAGAAGCACGGCTGGCCCAGCCCCCGCGAGGCCGCGGATGCGTGCTGGTTCCCACCGCCGCCGCCGTCTGGCCCGCCCCCCAAGTCGTCGCTGCCGGCGAAGAACGGGCGCAAGGGTGCCGGGGGGTCGGGGAAGAAGGCGAGGAGGGAAAGTGGGAGTCCGGTAGAGACTCAGCAGATCCAGATATCGTTCCCTGCGCCGCCGCAGAGGTAGTGGTGGAGCTCGGGTGTGTACGAAGTGATGTGTGTGTCTGTAATGCAATATGTATTCTTAATAATTGGGACAAATTGTTTCTGCATTTTGGGATGCTGGGAGATAGATACCACTCTAGCTTGGCGTTCGTTGGACATAATATGAATTTCAATTGCTTGCGTTACATTCTTACCTAGATACCTAGTATGCAGTTGCCTTGTCATGATACGCGCAAGACCGGACCCGCAAACTGCTACTGGAGAGGCGTGGCGCCCTCCCGTCCCATCACCGCCAACTGCCGCAGCGGGTGCTGGTCATGCGAACCCAGACCACTACGGCGACAGTAGCTGCTGCTTCACGGGCCGTAAGTCCTACTGCTGTGCCGACGACCTCGACGACTGTCCGGACTCGGTCACAGCCACGGCCGCCTCCGCTCCGGGCCTGATTGCCACGAGTGAGGCCGCCCCTGTGGAGCAGGAGCGGGAGGAGGATGATGGCTCCGCGCGGCTGTCTGTTGAGCTGGGGCATGAACATCAGTTGACCGCAGACACCGAGGTCAGGCAAGCTCTTCCATTACATGGCTTCGTGGGCATGGGAGAAGGGAGAAACACCGAGGAAGACTACGAGGACGTTGGCCTGTCGGCTTCGCAGAGGCCCTTGCTGATGAGCATTTGTGGTGAGGCCAACTGGGCCAAATGGTGCATACCTAGTGGCAGACAGTGACTGGAGGTCTATAGAGGCGAGCCAGCTCTCACAGTATCGCCAACATGAGAATAGCATGCGAGTATGTGGCAGACTCCTTCCTCACTGGCGACAGAATATGTGGACACGTTGGGGTCCCAGGGAGAGCAGGAGGCAGAGACATTGCGTGGGCTTTTGCTACTCTATCCTGCTGGGGACCTGTGTGCGCGTATGTACGCAGCTTTTACATCTAAACATCTGCATACTCAAGTAGTTGCCCAACTTTCCTAGGGACTCCCAAGGACTGCATAATACAGCATGCTACACGCGTGCACCAGACGCGGCAATATCAGTGATGTCTTGCACAATGATGATGACGCTGAATACGTCACTCGGTACCGCTCTTGCCTGGTCTATCCTCGAGTAGAAGGAGAGTGTGTGCATGGATGGGAGGAAGGTGGTCCCTGAGTGTGAGGAAATAGCAGCTGTGCTCATGCCCAAGCTACCTGTGCCCGACAGGCATCCAGCAGGATCATCGCTCTCTTCGCAATGTGTTATAGTGCCTGCACGAAGACCACGTCCCTAATACTGACGGGACAAGCGATGAGAAGGTCCCGAATCGTCGCATCGTACGTGACTGATAGGTAGATGCCCAGGTGGCTAGCTAGCACGGCCGTGAGAGCCATATCGGCGCATCCTCGAGAAGCATGCCATCCCACAGTAGTACAGTACCATGACGAGTGCTTTTCCTTGGTGCATGCTTGCCAATTCAGGTCCCATGTCTGGCATTCTTTCCTGGAGCCTGGCGCTGCTTCCTGTTCCAGCGGTGCAGACGCGGGCGTTGAAGGGAGGAAGGACCGCTCCTGCCTTGGTGGAAGATTGTCATTACCGGCAACCGCGCCGCCCTGGTGTCCAGCCTCCAATACTTAAAGACGCCTTGGCCCGAATCTCTCGCCTCCTCTTCTCTCTTCTCTTCTCTTCAAGGTAAGTCTTAAGATGACTCCCCTCCCCCAAGATACTGGGTCTTCTGGGTGCTCTAGGGATATGGCCGGTCTGCATCGTCATATGCTGTACCAGTCCCCAATGAGAGTTACCTACCCAGAGTCAGACGTCAACTCTTGACAAGATCAACCTTCTTGGCGATGCAATTCTCAACGTTCTGGTTCTTGCCTCCATGGCCAGTGACACAAGAATATGCACCGACATTACATAGCAACGTTGGGTACCTTGGTATTTGGTTGTTCGCAAGTGTCATGTATCGAGTTAGAATTTCCCAGGTAGCCTGCCAATTCAAGCTGAGCCGTTTCAGTGTCAAGCATTTCGAGCCATCGCAAATTCCATGTCCTTCTGTGATCGGATGTCGATGTCAATTGGATCGTCTGTTCTACCTATAGGTAGGAATGTAAGTGATTCAATGACGCCCAATCCGAGGAAATGATTCAATTTGGCCAGGCCGATCAATCCAGAACCAAACACACAAGAATGGTGACTGAAGTACGCCTCACTGTCCAGCAGTCATGAGGACTATGGTCTGGAGGTCTGAAGCCATGTTCTGCGGCCAAACTTCGATGTGCAAGTCTCATGTCTGGGCCACCTTGTGCAAAGCAGTCGCTTCTGGGGATCTCGGGAATTTCGAAGAAGATGGACATGGCTAAAAGCATGGTTCGCATGCTGGAAAGTGCCTGAACTTCCCAAGTCAAGCATACCCGTCTCCACTTGGAGAACAAGCAGTGGCCCACATAGAATCCGTAGAGTTCGCGATGGACGATTCCAACCAGTTGCGGCCGGCGCACTAAGATAAGTAAATGAAATGAATGAATGAATGAATGAGTGAGCTCAGATTGTAATTTCATCACTGCTCTGTGCTTGCTTGCCCTTCAAGCAGGGCAAGCGATCAGTATGTATGTCTAGGTACAAGAGTACCCACCCAGAGCCAGCACGTCTCGACGATGACGAGTGTAGGAAACTTGGTCAAACTGAACTCTGTGGGGGTTTAAATGTGGTGCGGCTTTGAAGCTGAAAACCCACTACGTGCTAGCCCAGCCTCGACCTAGGTACCGTGCAGGATGGGTGTGGTGCAGACGGTCACTTGACCATCCCTCGGCCATACTACCTGGGTACAGTCCCTCTAGCAGCAAAAATAGCCTCGAGACAGCCTCTTTCCAGCGACCCATTAGGCGGCAATTACACCCTAATGTGAGGGCGTCGGGGCTGCACATTAGCACGCTAGGCTGGCAGGCGTGGCCCTTGTCGATAAGCAAGCTTGAGCTGACCCCACGCTGCCTTCCTCTTCTCCGGGCGAGAGCTTCTTTTTAGCTAGAGCGTTTTGACACGGCATACGCTGCGCCGTACGATAGGTAGGCGGCGGACCACTATTTTCTCTCAGCCGGGAGTCTGAAGGTGGCCAATCTCTCTAGGTCAGGAGCGCAGTTGACCCTACGTGCCTACCACATACCTGCTTGCGGTAGAGGTGCTATGCCGTTGCATACCATCAGCTCTTTCCCAAAGCTGTCAGTTTGCTGCGGCCCATCTTTAGCGGGAGCCCCCCTGCAGATTGACCCTGTGCTGCCCGCCTATCGACAGTCGCGGATTGACAAGGATACGTCAGAGCCAGTGATTTATTTTTCGTCCGGCAACAAACACTTCAAATACGCTTCTTTTTCTTCGACGAGTTCGCATTTTACTTGCCGCAGATCCTTAGTTCACTAGAGTAATTGTTGCAGCCATGAGTACCTCGGATTCAGCCCCACGGTGGACAGCCCTCGCGCGCGACACCAACGAGACGAGCATCCAGCTGGCCCTGAATCTCGACGGCGGCGCATTCCCACCAGAGACAGACTCGAGTCTCGTCACTGCGCAAGGGCATGCATCGCAGTCAAGCAAGTCGCAGACGATAAGCGTCAACACAGGAATCGGCTTCTTGGACCACATGCTCCACGCGCTCGCAAAACACGCCGGCTGGAGCTTGGCGATCGCCTGCAAGGGCGACCTGCACAGTGAGTCACTGCACCGTCTAGCCTGAGCCGATGCCCGACCAATTGGCCCCCATGTGGCTGCCTGCAGAGAGGCTGACACCCGTCTCCCCACAGTCGACGACCACCACACCGCCGAAGACGTCTGCATAGCGCTCGGAAGCGCCTTCGGCACGGCGCTGACCTCGATGGCGGGGCTCGCGCGCTTTGGCTACGCATACGCACCCCTCGACGAGGCGCTCAGCCGCGCGGTCGTGGACCTTTCGAACCGCCCGTACAGCGTCGTGGAACTGGGCCTGAAGCGCGAGAAGATCGGCGACCTGAGCTGCGAGATGATCCCGCACTGCCTGCAGAGCTTCGCGCAGGGCGCGCGCGTCACGCTGCACGTCGACTGCCTGCGGGGCGAGAACGACCACCACAGGGCCGAGTCGGCCTTCAAGGCGCTGGCCGTGGCGATACGCATGGCGACGAGCAGGATCCCCGGCAGGGAGGGCGAGGTGCCGAGCACCAAGGGGACGCTGAGCGCACTGGCGTAGTGGGACGGTGCGAAAGTCAATCTCATGGACATTTGGTGAAACCACGGGGTATCTCCCGCGCTTTCCCACAAGCAGCCACAGAGAGCAGCAAAACAGCCCCTAAGCCCATGGCATAAATTCATGAGCGTGAAGACGTGTAGCAGGTCCTCCAAGTTGTCGTGAGGAAGGCGCATAGAAAGTATAACGATAGACATACGTATAAGGAGTGTAAGGAAGCGTTAGATCGCAGCGAATTCAAAAGTCAGTACGCAAACCACTGTGTGGTTCCATTTCATGACCACCCTCATGGGCCAGCTCCGTTTCCTGCCGCATCTCGGCCGGCGGTTCAGGGACGGCCCAAACGGCCCCACTTCCCCGAGCTCTCGTATGACGCACCCCGCGAGCTTCTGCATTTTGCCGGGCCCAAGCTTCCCCAAACTCACTTCGCTCTCCCAGCGCCCGGATAACCCACGCGACCAATTCAATCAAACAATCTGTTGAGTCTCTCATTGAGCCAATTTTTCCAATTGAACAACCACCGTCTACGCGCTTCTCTCTCTGGCCGGGCCCCTAGGCCATGAGCCCAAGATGCGGTCCCACGGAGCAATGAAGGACGAGGAGGCGATCGATGCCGCGAAGGAGGCGACGCGGGGGGCTGTCTACGGCGCCGTCAAGTGGGGTGCATTCGCGGGCATCCTCGGCGGGATCGGGTACCTCACATCGCCCTTGTACCGGAGCCTGACGATTCAGTTCAAAGTGTAAGTGACCGGTCTGGCTGGGTTCAGGCCTTCGTATTTCCGTGGCAGCACGCCCAATTGACCTCTCATCTCACCAGGTACATTCAAATGTCGGGCATGGCGTTTGGGTCCATGGTCGAGGCCGACAGCAGGATACGGCAGTATGAGGCCCACGTGAGGATGCAGCGGCGGATAGCGAGGGACAGAGCCATGTGGCAGAAGTTTGAGGAGGAGTACGGAAAGGACGACGATGAGTGAGAACTGGCCGCGAACGTCCGGAGGGGAAAAAAGGTTCATGATGTCTCATTATAGACGCCTTGTACAAAGCCTTCATGTACATTATCAGATGTGCCCCCAAGCTCATCAGCCATTTTTTGTAATCTGGGTCCACCCGACCTTCCCAAATCCAGAGCCAGAGCCAAGCCAACGCCGTGCCATGCCAAACAATACTGCCCACCGAAGATGTTGGGCGGTTCATCATGTCGATTTCTTGGGGACCTCGAATTTCTTTGGGTCCATATTCAGCTTGCAAAGCCGGACGACGCAGCCGCTTAGCTGCAGTAGTGTCTGCACGCCCTCCAGAATCTTCATGTGGGTTGTGCCGATCTCCTTGATGAACTCGAGCTTCGCGTGCTCGCTGAGCGTCGGGATCGTCTTGGTGACCTTGAACATGGTGCTGATAATGTCATGGCTCGAGTAACCCAGGTCCCACAGCTCCCTCAGCGTGTCCAGCGCTGAGTCGACGTTGCCCTCGAAGCAGGCCTTCAGCATCGCCTGCACCTTGATCGGGTGCGGCGAGTCCACCACCTTGAAGACGTTGTCGCCCGAGACCATGCCGAACCCGGCCCACGTAGACTGCAAGTTGTTGATCGCCTGCCGCATGTCGCCCTCGGCGCTGAACACCAGCGCCGCCAGGCCGTCATCGTTGTAATCGACCTTCTCCGCCTCGATGATCTGCATCAGGCGCTTAACCACCTGGCCGTCCGTCAGCCGCGCGTACCGCAGGATGGCGCACCGCGACTGCAGCGGCTCGATGATCTTGTTGGACTGGTTGCACGCGAAGGCGAATCGCGTCGTGTTGGAGTAGATCTCCATTGTCCGCCTCAGCGCCTGCTGCGCGCCCGACGTCATGCTGTCGGCCTCGTCCAGGATGACGATCTTGTGGCGGCCCGCAGGGAGCGTCACCTTCTTCTGCGCGAAGCCCTTGATCCGGTTCCGCACCACGTCGATTCCACGCTCGTCCGAGGCGTTGAGCTCCAGCACCGCCTCCTTGTAGGCGTCGCCGAGCAGCTGGCGCGCCAGGCAGAGCACGCTGGTCGTCTTTCCTATGCCTGGCATGCCGCTGATGATGACGTGCGGCATGTTGCCATCTTTTGCTATGATCTTGAGGCGCTCGATCGTCTCTACGTTTCCGACGATGTCGTCGAGGAAGATGGGTCGGTATTTCTCAACCCTGTGGTATCAAGTCAGCCAAGCCCTTGAGTTTGTGGTGCGCAGCGCAGGGTGGGCTCACCATGGCAATTCGTAGTTGGGGTTGCCATTTGTATTTGCTGTCAAGACCTTCTTTGCTGCTGAAGACGAGGACTCGCCGACCTCTTCAACCCTGGCAGCAGGCATTTTGTCGTCTTGTCGAGGGGCGCAAAGAGGGGGAGTGGTGGTCTTTGGTTGTCAAGGTGTTTGGCGGGATGGATTTCAATTAAAGCGCGTCCCAGCCTGCAGACGCGACGGCGTGACGGCAGCTGCCGACAGGGGTCCTTGCTGCCGTTTGCACCCCTGCATACCGCGACAGCCAAGAGATTTCAGCCTCCATTCCAATCTCCAGGTCTACCCTCCACTCGACCTCATCCTTGACTGGATCGGCCAAAGAGCTTTCAGGCTTCTTCATATTTCCCAGAGAAACACATTGGAAACTCTTCAAACGAACTCTCTTGGTCACTTTGGCTGGGCTGTTCCAAGCGGTCTACAACAATCATCGACACGACCATGGGCAAAGAACGGCCCCTGCTCGGGGTGACCAAGAAGAAAGTCTCCGAAGACAAGGTCTCCAAGCACGAGAGCAGACACAAGAAACACAAGCGACACAATGTCAAGCCCGAAGATAGTGATGACGAGAGTTCAAAGGTTGGCCTCAAAAGCCCTAAACTGGCGCAAGAAATTGCGCTGGCTCTCCGTCCGCACTCTCACTCAAGGAGTGACAGAGATTCCAATCCGAGTGGATGGAATCTCTGCAATGCTCTATCGATATGTACTGACGTGGCCTGGTATCTAAGGATCCAATTGAGCAGGAAGGTGGCGTCTCTCTCTTCCAGCATGACGATGAGAAGGCTGCCAGCGATGAGCCTCTCACCAAGGAAGAGAAGAAGCGGCGCAAGAAGGAAAAGCGGTTGCGGGAAGAGGCGCTCAAACAGCTGATGGACCAGGAGCTGGGTCCCTCGCCGAATGCGTCTGGCCTCCACGTAGAAGCTCGCGCGGAGGGAAAGGGCAAGAAGAAACACGACAAACGGTCAGCGCAACAAGCACAGCAGTCGGAGGAGGCTGAGGAAGCTGGAGTGACTTCGACAGAAGCTCACGAGCCGCCCGATGGTGAAGACGTCTTCATGGTTGACGTCAATCCCACGCCGGCCAACCGGGATAAACTACGTGCTCAGTCCGAGGACGAGGACATGGAGGACGGAGGTGCGCCCCTGCCCGAGATGCAGCCGGGATACACTGCACCGCCTTCGGGGAAGAATCGAGTGATCAGGCGCCGTCTACAACTGATCGACCGGGAGAGGGCAAGGATTCAGAAGAAGCTGGGTGTCAAAGAGGGCTCTGCCGAGAATGCACAGAAGGTGCAGCAGCTGCTCAACGAGTTCATCAAGACTTACGACGCAAAGGCCGAGCAGCGAGAGGTCAGGAAGAACGAGCGCAAGCGAAAGGAGTCCATACGTCTCCGCTGCAGGAGAGGCAAGGCCCCGGGGTCGCGCAACTAGAAGTTGTCGCAACCGACGGGATCCCGTTCTAGATCTGGAAAAGGCCCTCAGCACCTGCAGCAGGTCCGCCGGCACTTGAGTAAGCCCGCAGTGGAAAAAAGCATTGGAATGCGCCAGAGAGCACCTTCTCGCGTCGAGAAACCCAGGTCAAAGCGAGCTAGACTTGACGAGGCTCCGAAAACACGGACGAAACATGTTGGGTCATTGGCCCTCCGGCCGTCGTGGGAAGTCTACCGCTGAAAGGAAAGTGATGAGACACCCAGAGATGAAGAGGCGCAACTGCTCATGTCACGTCACCAAAGTGTGGGGGAGTTTATCAACTTTCTGGGCTCCGGGCGGAATTGAACCCTGCGGGCGATAAGGTCGTCGCTGTCTTTCAAAAAGGTCATGGAATTTTGAGATGGACAGAATGGCTTCCACCATGCACATTTCAAGCTCACCTGAAAATCAAATGAACAGGCAGAGATGCCTGATTTTCACATTCGCTATGCTGGAGATGTGTAGTCGTCAATTACATTTTGGTACAATTTCCCCCCTTTCCCAGGTGATCCCATGCAGTCATGCTGGGCCATGTCTCGACCGATCATTCCCTCATCATAGAAACACTGTTTTATTTCTTGCTGTCGTCCTTCTCAGACTTCCCTTCCTTGCCCTCCTCGCCGGCTCCCTTCTTGGAACCGCTGAACACCTCCTTGACCTGATCCATAATAAGCGTCCCGTATCCCTCCCCATTCTCAAGCGTCTCCTTCTCTTTCCTGGCCCTCTCCGCCCTCCAGTCCTCCTTCTCACCGCCCATCCATAACCTCGAGACGATGCCCCGGGACGCGGCCTCCTTCTTCTCCCTTGCCTCTTGCAGCGCTTTCCGCTCTGCCTCGGGCAGCAGGGCCTCCCTCCTCTCCCTCTCAAGCCGCATGAGCTCCTGGTTCCGCTTCGCCTTCTCGGGCAGCCCGCTGGCGAACATGGTCTGCCACCGCCGGTCGAAGCGCTGTGTCATCGACTCGCCCGTCCAGTCGTACGCGAGCACGTTGGTCGCCCAGAAGGTGCCGCCCGACAGGAGCATCGCCTGCAGGCCCACCCGCCGGGGGGGCATGAGCAGGGCTATGGGGCCAAGGATCGCGACACCGATCGCGCTATTGTGTAGCCATTGTGGGGTCTGGGTCTTCAGCGGCGCTGCTGTGTTTCCTGGTGTTGGCTGGGGGGATTGTGGAGGGAGTGGTTGCGCCGAGGGCGGGTGTTGTGTCGCCATTTTGGCTGGTTCTCGATATTTTGGGGTGCGCGTCGGCTGCAATTCCCACTGTATGCTTCAATCAGAGAGCACTTGTATCCGAGAAAATACTAAATGTTTAATTCGGCTGACGTCGTAGAGGATTGCCGTCGAGACGGCTCGCGAATTCTCATGACGACCTCGAAAAGCTTCTTATCTTATCGGGTGCAGGGGCCACCTGCAACCCATGCAGGGCTGCCATCAAGACTGAAAGCAGGAGTGTACAACCGCGAACTCCCGTCTTGGCTTCACCACCACCTTGTCCGATGGTTTTCCTCCGACTCTCGTGCTAAACGCAGCGTCGAATGACGTTCGTGGATCTCAAGGCGTTTGAATGTTTCAAAGACGGCACAGTTTTTCCAATTCCAGAATGAAAGGAATCGTGCACAATATGCAGCCAGTGCGAGCGCACCACCGGCGTCAAGTCTGCCTTGGTTTTCATCTGACCAGGACAGAGTGGCCGTGATGGTGACGAGCAAATCCTATCTCATTCTCTCGCGAAAAGATTGTTGGTCTCTCAGGCCGATGCATTACAAATTCCTGGCGGACGTGCCTGTCTGCTCGCGATCCAAAACATGCCCCAAGAGGTGATTGCGTGTCCATCCGACCTGAATCGCCTTCGGAACCAAGTGTATTCCCGGACGAGGCTGGTGGGCAGTTGTGGCATACCGATCTTGGCGAAAGATGAAACCTACTGACCAATGAGTACGTGGTCAGTCAGTCGTGCAGTTTGATCTGAGATCCCCGTCATGCCTCTGCTACCTACCGTGAGCTATTCTGATCCAAGCGGCGTTTCATCCCGCCTTCATCCCTTGTGGATCGCCAAGCCGTCGAAAAGGCGACCTCGTCTCTTATTATGAAGAGCGGGATGTCCATCTCTTCTACCTTATTCCCACAAAATGACAGTCTCTGGGAGATAATATCTAATCCACACGGATCTACAAGCGCTGTGCACTTGAAGCCACTCTAATCGTTACTAACCTCCCATACTTTTCTCGACATGCTGTGCAAGTCATTCACCGTGCTGGCTGCGGCCAGCCTGGCTTCTGCCGCGACGCCTTCGGGATTTCAGCCAGGCTCGACTACAGAACTCATCGTCACATACAACGGAGTCCAAGCACAGAGTGGCTCGGTAGTAGCTAGGGATGGTAAGCATGATTTACCTCCATAACCCACCCTCGTGGAGAAGGATCAACACTGAACTCAATGCGCAGGCACCGCAAGTGAACCCAAACTGGCCACAACCCAGCGTCTGAACGGCACCTCGTACGCTGTGATGATGATCGACCTCGACATCCCGACACAACCACCCACACTCCTGCACTGGATGCAGACTGATCTCACACCCGCGACGGCAGCAACCGCTCTCAACACGAGTGCAGGGAACGCCCAGGCGTTCGCACTGCAGACCGGCCAGACGGCAGCCTTTGCGACCTACCTGCAACCCAACCCGCCAGCAAAAATGCCGCTGTCCCATCGGTACACGCAGATTCTCGTCGACACCACTGGTGTCCAGCAGACTGCCCTCGACAGCCTCAAGTCCGCGGCGCAGAACCGCCAGGGCTTCCAAGCAGAGCAAGTGCTGACCGCGGCCGGCCTGCAGAACAAAGTCGTCGCCGGTAATTTTTACAACGTCACGAACCCTGGACCAGCTGCCGCTGCGTCGAACTCCTCGTCCTCGGGAGGCTCAAGCTCAGGCTCAGGCTCTGGCTCCAGCTCTGGCTCGAATAGTACCTCAGGCAGCGGCAGTAGCAGTGGCAGCGGCACTGGTGCTACTACTGGTTCTGGAACCAATTCTGGAACCAACGGAACGCGACCTGGGACCAGCACAAACGGAGCTGTCGTCCAAGAGTCCAAGAGCATGACGGCTTTGGTCCTCCTCGTTGTCGCTACACTATGCCTAGGAGTGTAGAGAGGCTGACAAATCCGTTGGGATCGGTGCTGAGCGACATTCTGTCTTTACAAAGTGATTGTAAATGCTGAAATTTTGAAGGCACATCGAGAACGTCAGATCCACAGGCTTCCGTGTCATGGCATGTAAATAGTTCACGATAGAATTGAAAAGAGAACCGATGAAGCCAAGCGTCGAGTAACGGCTCCACTTATTAAAGGTGCTGGCATTGAATGCCTGGGGCCTGAAGCTCTCGATCCTTTAAGCTCCACTTTGGATTAACCCCTTACGGAGCACTAGTCATCGTCTCGCCCTGCCACTTTGGAAAATTCCTCGGCTCGCCCTTCCCTAGCTCGAGTTGAGCCTTGTCGCTTGGCTTGCCTTTGTGTCCTTGACCCTTGGCAACGGACCAAGTCTGTGCACTTATACTACCTCCCGCGCGGCAATCCAGCCTCCTTCTGCAAACACACTTTAAACATATTCAGCTCTCGTGGTCTTCATTCATCCCGTCTCCGAGGATGAGTAATGGGATTCTGCGTGACAACAGTGTCACATCGGAGATGAGCCTCGAATATGCTTTGATTTCCGTCAGGCACGTCTTTGATAGGTAAGCCTTGATCTGCTTTCTGACAAATGGCGGACTTCCGAAAGGCAGTCCGGGCTTGCAGTGTTGTGGGATATATGCTGGGCTTCAGCCCACTTGTGATTATATTGCGGAATGTGTGCACACGAAAACAAGCCCTTTTGATATCAGAACAGAAGTTGAGTAGTATCCCTATTACGTTATAATTGCCCCCGATATTATCACGAAATTATCTTTCTGGTCGGCTTCTATACTCCAAAGCCCATTACACTACACCTAGCAGCGCTATGGCAAAGACCGTGGTTATTCTGGGGGCCTCCTTCGCGGGCATCCCCATAGCCCACTACCTGCTCGCCCACACATCATCCGTCGTCCCTGATCTCAAGGTCATACTCGTGTCTCCAAACACGCACATGTACTGGGCCTTGGCCACAGTCCGTGGGATCCTCCCAGGTGGTATTGAAGAGGACAAGCTCATGCTGCCGATCGCGCCTGCCTTCAAGAAGTACTCCTCCGACAAGTTTGAGCTGGTCACGGGTAAGGCCGAGCAGCTGGACCCGTCGTCCAACTCGGTGACGATCCAGACGAACGCGGGAGTCATCCGGCAAATCCAATACCACACCCTGGTGATTGCCACTGGCTCCAGCGCCAGGGAGGAGATGCCTTTCAAGACGGTAAACACCACCGAGCAGACGAGGGATGTTCTCCACGACTGGCAGCAGCGCATCAAATCGGCAAAGTCGATCGTCGTCGGCGGCGCCGGCATCACGGGCACTGAGCTCACAGGAGAGCTGGCCGAGGCGTTCGCGAAGACGGGCCAGAAGAAGGTGACGCTCATCGCGTCCTCGGACCTGCCACTGGACACCACCGTGCGGAAGGACGTCCGGGCGGCCGCGAAGAAGAGCCTCGAGAAGCTGGGCGCCCAGGTCATGGTCGGCGCGAAGGTGAGCAAGGTCGAGGGCCCCGAGAACGGGCCCAAGACTATCAGCCTTTCGCTGGGCCGGGGCAGGGACGAGACGATCGAGGCGGACGTGTACATCCCGACGTATGGGCTCTCGCCAAACTCGGAATTTGTGCCTATCAACTTGCTCGACCACCGCCGCCACGTCAAGCAGACCAAGCACCTCCGCGCCGAGGGCCACGACAACATCTTCGTGGTCGGTGATGTGGGCAGTCTCGAGACCCCGCAGGCAATACATACCGACGCTCAGGTGGTGCACGTCGTCAAGAACCTGCAGGCGCACCTGAAAGGAGAGGCCTTGACCGAGTACGTCTTCAGCACCGACCCTATGTTCATGGCTTCCATCGGGAAGGGGGGCGGTATCGGTCAAGCCAAGGGATTTAAGCTGTTCAGTTTCATGGTGAAGAAGTTCAAGGCGCAGACATTGGGCACACAGAACTTCCCTGGTGTTCTCGCAGGGCAGAAAACCATGACGAAAGGAAAGTGGGCATGATCGTGCTTCGAATACGGCGCGGTATTCTTGCGGTGATCATGCAGGCGAGGAACGCTGATCTTACTTTTCAAAGGGAATAATTACTGCTTTTGTTGGAGGCTGGGAACAGAGTGATACCATACGTTTGATTGATTTATTTAGTACGTTAATTAATAGCATCTTCTGGATCATATCCAGCGTTCCCCCGTGCTTGGTTGTGTGACCTCGGTCTCTTATTAAGCACATACGTTACACGGAGCACCCTCGCCTCAGACACCATCCCGTTCTACCATGTACCAACAATGGCCAAGTCTATGATCATAGACGCGAGGAAAGTTCTGCAAAGGCTGCCCGAGATAGCGAGTGAACTCTCGTGCTCAATACTTAGATACACATCGTCGCTGGGGGAATTAGTGTTCTCACAGAAGTCTTCCTAGTCAAAGCACTCCTCCTAACTTGCGCGAGAAGGACAGTATCCGCTGGGAGAGAGACATTTTGAGCCCATGTGCTCGTGCTGCGGCGGAACATAGAAGGACTATGGGATTATTAAAAAAATGTATTACTCATTAACGGGTTCTACTAAGCCACCCGGCACAAAGGCGTCAGTCTTGAGGGGAGTTGAACTCACGGGCGGAACATAGAAATCTGCGAGAAACGTATGACGTGAGGACGAGATCTGCATGCTGGGTCTTAAGCGTCGTCGAAGCTTGGTAGTGTATCACAAAGCTCCGCTTCTGTACTCGACTGGAAGATTCAGTCAACAGAGCAAGGCACACGTACGCAAGGATCACCTGCCGAGAACCTCTGTCTACAAGTTTGTCAACAGGGAAATCGGCCCTCTTCTAATGTAAAAATGGTGTGCGGGTCTTATTATGCCTTGTGTGAGTATCTCGTGCGAATTATTGGACGCCGTTATGCACACATCCAAGGCTTCCGACGTCACACCAATACCCACCCCTGGTCCAGGTCGGCCACCTACGGGCCAGGCAGACTGGTTCCTGCTGCTTTTTGATCCAATAAAGCGAGGGCGGTTACCGCCAATATTTGAAATTTATCACCCAATCAGTCTAGGGTACGCCCTCTAACGGCCTGGTAACGTTCCGTGGCGGATGCTCCCGCCTGTCCACGGAGTAGGAGCATCCCCGCTTTTCCAGAGCTGCCGAGCCTTGTCGATGAGCGACCAGTTAAAAATGGGGATGGGGAGGATGGGTAGGACAGGATAGTGTCAGACGGCATGGGACGGCACGGATGCCTGCACATGGTGTGGCGAGACGATACCGGTGGTCTGGGTCAGGAACATCGACGATCCAAGCGGGCCCACACACACACACCCAGTAAACCGTTCGGCCAGAGCCCAAGAGACCCTGCATTACGATGTACTTGCGCTTACACATGCACCGTCGCAGTACAGGAATTATCTGAACGGCACCATGCGTCTTCATCGCCAGAATGGCCAAGCTGGAGAATCCCGCTGTGCCTCATGAAGGTGTTTCCGGTAGTCCCCGGTCTTCGTATACGCAGACACCCCCAGGAAGTTGGAGTTCAGTTGTATAATATGTTGGAGTTGACCTCCGGAAACCTTGAAACGGTGCAGCCCCATAGCAAATATACATTCGGCCTTCATCTCAAGCCACTACTGAGGTACAAGATCTTCGTGTCCGCGCTCAACTCGAACGAGTCTATTGTGAAACACTGGCCGGGAATACCGAACAGAATTTAAGCACATCTTGATCTTACCTTCCAGAACTAGACGAAGCAGCGTGGATGGGGGTGGGGACACTGAAAAAAGTTGAGTACGTCTTGAGATCACCTGCAGAACTGGACAGCACATTGGAGCTGGGGTGTTGATCCCGTCGAGCCGGGACGCTTGGGTTGGTTGCCAAGATGGTGGGCACATTTCGCCCGAATTACCTGCATGTGGCGTGTAATACTCACATCGACAGCTGAGCTGCCTCTAGTTTCCTTGTTTCGGTGTGCGATCAGGCACCAACGAATACAGGCTGGAAAGCTCCTCGGGCACATAATTTGGTACGTACCGGTATCACGTCACACATATGCATCCGTGACGGCCGCTGCAGCACGGTCGTGGTTACACCGTTTTTCTTTTGGCAGATAGAGAGAGAGAGAGCACGTTGAAACTCGCAAGCGTACTGTGGACTGGTGCGCTCGATCGTGGCATCAAACAGTCACCCCTTTCTATCTGGTTTGTACAAAATAGGCTTCGGAAGATGTAAGACGTGCAGAAGTCGAAGTCACGTCAAGACCTTGTAGACGGATTTCGTCAGCTAATTTGGAGCCACCGACAATACCATTATACTTCATCCTTTAATGCCTAGTCACGGGCGCCTGTCGACTTGCAATATACCACCGAACGGCGAAAACCATTAGAGTCTTGAAAGTCTCGCGCCGCAGTGAAATGCACCAATTAACGACATGATTGCTTTTGTCACCGTGTATTGTTCACTGGCATTGATTTCTTAATGGTCGTCGAGT
Organism: Diaporthe sp. P3_1W; assembly: GCA_037177825.1. Lineage (NCBI taxonomy): Eukaryota > Fungi > Ascomycota > Sordariomycetes > Diaporthales > Diaporthaceae > Diaporthe > Diaporthe sp. P3_1W. Next base: position 4,550,764 of record JBAFXB010000004.1, on the reverse strand, counting down.
CAACCTCCAAGTTGGCAAGTCCTGGTTTGGCTGTCTTGAGAACCGGTGCTTTGTAGCTCCCGTAGCACAGATTTGTGGTATTTACCAACTTGAAAGCGGTCAGGTAGTGCGCCCGGTGGGCAGTACCGCACAAAGAAAGGCAGCCATCCAGCAGCAAGCTGGGAGATAGTCGAGATTCACCGGTGCCCATGAATGTGACCGATAATTTCTAACTGTGCTATCACCTAAAGGGTTGATAGCTCAGCCGGTGTGTCGGAAGTTCAGGCAGGAGAGCCCCCGCATGATGACCTCGAGATACGGGGGGTGCCGCTGCAGCACATAAGACGGAATCATTCTTCATTGGAAAAGCACACCTCTAGGGAGCAGAGTGTACGACCCAAGAAACTGACTGCATACAGTCGTGCAACTACCTGCACACATCCTGCGTAACATGAATAGACAAGCTGGCGGCAGTGCGACCAGTTTCCTTTCCCAGTTCCTGACGCATGGCCCTGAAAAGGGTAAGTCCGAGACACACTTGAATGGCCATTATCCGAAAAAGCACAAGCTGAAGTTTTAATATAGTAACACGGCGGATACATCCTGAGGACCGTAATTTTTGAATGGAGAGGGTGCTCTATGCGGAAATTGATAAAGGGGTGTGAGCTCTCCTTGGATCTTCCGAGATGTCCTCTCTACCTCTGCACCAACATGATACTGGCTTCCAGATATTCGACCGGAAGCGATTTAGTATACCCTCGCACTTAGGAGACAAGTAAAGAAGACCTTGATTCTACAGTCGGTCCTCATCCATCAGCCAACGACCATGTCGAGCCACGCGCATCAAGACTCAGCAAACACAAGGCAAGCCAGTCTTTTCTCTGTTCTACCAGTCTTTCTCCTGTATCACATCTTCCATCCATGAATATAGACCCATATTATAATACTCTAAGTGTTCTATACACACTCCCTCGAATTTTGCTCCAGAATGGGAAGAGTGCGGGACTTTGAGCCTCGATGCAGCATGTGTTACTCATGGACACGCGAGCCCGGCTACAACGCAAGAGGTTGTCCCTTTCACATGTCTATACCTCGAGTCTGATTCCAGTACAGAGTTAATGGAAGCTCCGGAGAGAAACATAGTGCCGGGCCTCAAAGGCCCTGCAATTTTTACCCTGAAGCAGCCGAGGAAAACTGCCTCCACCGCGCAGCCAACTCCAGCGAGACAGCCGCGCAGAGGATCCATCGTCAACAAGCCACGATGGAATCACAGCTCCAACGCATCGACGAATCGCTTGGTAGTAGCACCAATGGCGAGATCCCTGTTTCTGGTGCCGATAGACCCCGGGAGGGCCTCGGTGGTGACGATGTTCTGCTGGGCGTCGGCTCGCAGTTCGACAGCGGATCTGGTCCGGCTCCTTTCACCAGCGAGCATGGTCACCGAGGCTGTCACTAGGCCAAGTGAGTACCCCTTATTGTGAACATTACCATAAATTTGCATCATTCTCTGACCATATTGACTGACATCTTGACGGGCACAATGGACGCCAGAGCTTGGTGGTTGTGAGGTGTTGTTGATCCTGCAATGATGGACCGTTGCAGTGTCTGGTGGGGCTTCGCTGCGGCTCGGTCCGGGATGGGCTATGTTCAAGGGTACCCTGCCTTGTCCATGTCCTGTACCTGAATTCGGCCAGCCCAATCAGCATGACCCCTGTCTTGCCCCCCTCCCCCAGGCAATTCGCATCTTTGTTCGCGTCTCGCGTCAACAACTCTCGACAACACGGAGAGGTTCGATTCACACGTGTGAGCATGGAATCCGCCTCAAGTATTCTAGCTCTTTCGGGGAAAATCCAGATGTCATTGATATTCTTCATACTGTTGAATAACTCAGTGCTCACAATGATGTCCTTTGACGGCTAGTATCGCATGCGAATCACTCACTGGTAAAATCAATTTGACTCGTAGCTGTCTGCTCATTGTAACAACAGACCTCTTGGCCCCCTCTGTCTGATCGCATCAGAACTGAGAATCATTGGAGAGGAGTTTACTAGACCTCATCAATGGATGTCATTTTCTCTTCACTTGCACAATTGACCAAGGAGAAAAAGTGGCTTGTGCTTGGTATCAATCATGTCGGACTGGAGAGTGATGGACAGTCGGTTGAAAAGCGTGTAGCAGTGGCCTTCTAGGCAATCTATCTCTCCATTCTGCTCATATAGGCCGCACTCTCGAGCATCATGTGCTTCTGCCTTCACAACCATGTGGAGCTGGTCAACATGCCCAGCACTCGGCGCATCACATTGTAGGATTTCCACACGCTCGAATTAGCCTTATGTGTGCCTGAGAAAGGTCTGGCACATAATTGAACGTGTATTCAGAATAACCTATTCCGGTCTCACCGGTTTCCGGCTCAACGGTGGAGTTGTCATGCGTCTGGTATTCGATTATCAGGTTGTGTTGGAATTGGCTTTAGACAATTAGGTAAACGAATCATTGAAGAAGAATGTAGGAAAATGAGGAGCGAAGGCGATTTAAGATGTAGGCTAACCGTGGCAGGAAAGACTGGGTCTGGCAAATATGCGGTTGGTTATATCTGAAGCGGACGTATAGTCAAGTTTTGAGTACAGAAAGGGCCTCAGAGGGAAACCCCCCCTTTTCTTTTTGAAAAAAAGAATTTTACGGCCCCAGTTCCCCCTCAAGTGACCCCCCAGTGACTGCCATACTACCAGAGGGTTCAAAGCCTGTCCAAGGTAGCTTAATCTACTCGTGAGCGACGGGCTTGGCCAGAAACGTGGTGGCTTGTGTCTCACAACCACCAGTTGACCCGACTGCAGACCTATTATGGAGAGCGGACGTTGGAACATAGAGAAATCTTCCGCGGGTACTATGGCACAACAAATATTGGTGGAGAGTTGTGTGCGAGACCCCGAAATCACAGGGAACAAGTTTCCATGCTGCTGTGCAATCGCTCCAACCCTTGGATGATATCACATTCTTGGGGCCTTATCAGGATCGCGGAGCCACCAATGCTTGCCATCGTTCCATTCTATAGCGCTTAGAGTGAACACAGGCCGATACCCCCAGTTCTTACCAGGATTATGCAAGCTGAGTGAATAATAAAGAAATTTCTGTAACTATGGACTTGATTTTGAATTGCTGGATAATAACATGCTTTGTTGCAGAAACGCTGGGCTCAAGTGGTATAATAATTATACAGAATTGTCGCCTGTAAAGGAATCAAGAATCTGGAATGAAAATATCGCTACGGACACATGAAACAAGGAAGAAAAGAATGACGTAAAGTTAGATGGAACCCTCCCCCCCCTCCCCTCCGGCCCTTCATCCGCATCTTACAATCCAAACAATATTTCAAGTAAGCCAGTCGCCTATGGTAAATCACTATGCATTATATTCTTTACTCTTAGTCTCCAAAATTGACGCTCATCATACCAAAGACATCATCATGTGCACTCTGGAGCAGTTCTTTGTTTTTACCATAGAATATAGAGATTCATACTAGTTAAATTAAAGGATTTACTATATATAAACTACCTATATAAACCACCTTAATTATATAACCTAACCCTTAACATTACCAGAATACTCATTATTATTATAATTATTAACACCCTATATAACCTTTATTATTATTAAACTTAATATAACCACCTTATATTAATATTATATTAAATTAATTAATTATTTATTAAAATTAATTAATTTAATATTAAAAATAATATTTAATTACTTAGATTTTATTTTCTAATTATTATAATAATAATATAAATCCTTAATTACTTTAATTTTAAGGTATAATAATAAATTAATTATTATAATTAAAATATAAATATTATTATAATAAATTATTATTAATTAATATTTTTTAACCCTTCTCTCTTTTTTAAATTTTTTTATAATAAATATAATAATTATAATAACCTTAAAGCTAATTTAAATATTATTATAAAATCTATTAAATTCTTTATTATTATTAAAAGATTAAAATATAATTATATAATATTAAAATATAATTATAATATTTAATAACCCTTTATTATAATAATAAATAATATCTTAATAATTAAAATATAATATAAATAAAAAGTATTTATTTATATAATTATAATAATATTTAGTAAATAAACCTTAATAATTTAGGAAGGAAAATATATTTATTATAATTCTTAAGAAATCCTTAAAGCTTAATATAGCTAGGTAAAGCTTATAATAATATATTATAATTTCTTTATTTATATAACTTAAAATCCCTCCTTTATAAAGCCTAAGTAATTTAAAATAACCTTTTATTAAAAATACCCTTAGATTTAATTAAGAAAAAATATAATTAAAAATTAGCTTATTACTTATTAAAAGAAAAAGTAGGGTATTTATATATTTACTTAAGTAACTTTAAAATTCTTTAAAAAGGAAGATTATTAATATAAATAAGCTATTAATAATAATAATATTATAAGTATCTTTTAATATAATAGATAGTAAATAAAATAAATTTAAAAATAATGCTTTTTTTATAATTTATCGCTTAATTATATATATTTAATAAATAATAAAAAGATATTCTTTTTTTAAGATATAATGGTAATTTATATAAAAAAAATTTTATTATTATTTTATATTATTATTAATAATAAGAAGGAAGTTAGCTTTTAATAAATTCTTTAATAATTTTATAAATTCCTTAAGTATTATAATATTAAGCCTTTTATTTTTTTTATTATTAATTATAATATTACTTTAATAAATATTTTAAAATATAAATTCCCTTAATTATATTATTAATTATATATCTTTTATATTAATATAAATATTATATTAAATATTAAGAAGAAATAAAGGAAATTAGTAATAGGGAAGTTAATAATATTAAAGGTAATGAGAAATATTATAAAGGGTAATAAGGCTAAAGATTTTAAAGAAAATAAAAAGGATCTTACTTTTTTTAATATAATAATAAGAGATATAATAATAATACCTTTAAAGATTTTAAATAATATCTTTTATATTTAAATAGCCCTTTTTAACCTTTTTAAGATTATAAAATATTTTATAAATCATAAGATTTATAATATAGCTTAATAATAGCTTTAAGAAACCTTTTTAAATTAAATAGTAATTCTTAATTATTTTAAGATATATTATATTAATAAATAGGAAGAGATTATTATTAAATAAGCTAGCTATATTATTTATAAAATACTTAATTTTAATTTATATATAACCTTCTTTATAAAATATATATATTATTAAGTTAAGATTTAATTAAATTATAATATAAGGAATTTTCTTTATTTAATAAAGGCTGCTTATAAGGCTATTAATAAAAGGGCTAGTGATTTTTATTAAGAAGAAATAAATTAGAAAATAGTAATTATTATAAAGTTTAATAGCTAAAAGTAGCTAAAAATATTTCCTTTATAAATCATAAGGAATGCTTTAAAGCTTTTTATAATAATATATAAATATATAATTTAAATACTTTAAGGAAAAATTTATTAAAAGTATTATATAGCTTTAAGTTATTATTATTTTATTTATATTTAATATAATATTATTTATATTAATTATATAATTAATAAAGAAAAAGTAGGTTTTTTTTTTAAAAAAATTAATATTTATAAAGATTATTATTTTAATTATAACCTTTACCTTAAGAACCCTCTCCTTATTATACTTTTATTAAAAAAGGTTATTATTATAAAGGGTAAACCTTATAATATCTTTATATTTATTATTAATAAAAAGGGCCTCTTTATAAATTATAAAAAGATTATAATAAGTAAAAAGATAATATTAAATATTATAAATTTAAATAATAAAGTAGGTAATAAAATAAAGGTAATAATAGCTTTTATATAATATATTAACTTAGTATTTAAGTAAAATAATTTAACCCTTTAATTATTAAATAAAAAAGATATTTTTAATAATAATACTTAGCAGAATATTATTCATTAAAATTGATAGCTAATGATAAGGTTTATAAAGTAATTAATTTAATAACCCTTAAAGTGAAAAACGCCTTTAAATATTATAATATCTTTAAATATAATTTTATTAATATCTCTACCCTTAAAAATAAAGCTAATAATAAAAAAATAATATATAAGGGTTATAAAAAATATTAATTAATTACTATAAGTAATTATAATTACTAAGGATATTATTAATGATAATAATAATGGGAAGGGTATTTAAAAAGAGATTATAATTTATATATATTAAATATAAAATAATATATCATATAATTATATTAAATTACTTAATTAAGCGATATAATTAATTAATTTATAACCTTTTTTAATAAGGGTAATAGTAATATTATTATTAAAGTTAATTTAATATTGCTTTATATTAATTTAGTGGTAGGGTATTAATTGCGTGCTAGGGCTAGAATTAGTCTGTGTATGGTGAAATTGCCGTTTTGATCGGTGCGAATCTCTGCATTCTTACTATATTACGCTTCGCGGTCTGCCGGTCTAGGCAGCGGCCTTGTCAGTCACTAGTGAATTATTGAGGGGCTCAAGTCTCAGGTTCGAGAACGGGTTGGACGCAGTGGACAGAAAGGAGTCGTAGCCGGGCACAAAGATCATGGGCTCGGGCGCGCTCGGCTCGAATGCGTGGGGCAATGTTGTCGTAGGGTACACGCTGGCCAAGTTGAGGGTGTGGACGGAGGACCCTGCGAGGTTTTGGCGGTTGGCCATGTCCATCTCGCTTCCTGTACCCACTTCGTGGGCTGAAGTGGTCGAGGTGTGCTAGCAATCGTGCTCCTTACCGGCGGCTGACTATTTTTCGCTTTTCTAAAGCGGATATGGGACCTTCTTTGCTCGGGTCGAATCGCTTTTGAGACTGTGCAGGAAATGACCTCTCCTCGAGGGCGTGCTTCCGGCACCCTCGCCAGGTGTGCCGGTATTTTCCATTGGGTTGCTCCTGGAACTCTGAATGGCACCGCCAGCGCCAGGGCAGCGGAAGATAACACCAGCACGATCTCTTGTCATCGGGGTCAGCTGGTGGGCCAAGTGACGAATTTCTCACCGAGCGTATCATGCCTCCACTCCCCTGTCTTGTTTGAGATGCGTCTCCTCGGATATCAACGGGCGGACCCCGGCTTCACTATCTAGCTTGGAAGGACACGATGCGGTCGATCGGTCGATGACTACGAGCACTCTCTCGAAATTCCAGCCGCTTATTATCTGGATGTCTCGGAGCGCGCACATTGTTCGGAAGTCCTGGGGCTCGATATGTGCAACAGTTGTATTCATGCCCTGCGGCAACCCTAGGACCGTTCGGAGGGTCGTTCAAGGTCTGATGGAGTGTGATGACGACCGCGTGAGGCTGTGCATACAATAAAGGCTATTCTTGCCAAAGATACCTGACTGTGATCTTGGGATGTTTCTGGGAAGCTCGCTTACTTGCGTCAATGGTGATTGAAAGCTCGCTCCGCGAAGCAATCACTTTCGGCAGGGCGACCCGAACGGCTTACGTTGCGCAACCGAGGCGATCTACATCTGTCCTGTGACTGGTTGCCGACACGGTTGTCCATTATAATGGCAGGTACCTACAAATCAGGCACCGGCCGATTAGGACCATCGAGAAGTAGATTTAGAAGCTTTGAGGAGGGCGCACAAAGGTGCTTCTTCGGAAAGTATTCCCGGTTTATCCTCCGCGGTATGGTCCTTTTTGGTTACAAGGGAGGCGCGGTCACCGAAAGTACGCTGTTTTCTCATCGATGAGCTCATGGAATGATCCTGGTAGTGGCCCTGTACGTCTTGGTGATACAAGCCAATGAGAAGATGGCGTGGGATGCTGGTGGGATTGAAATAGATCCGGGAAATCGGGTCCTATTTGAGGCAGACCAGATTCAGGCAGGTCTTAGCGGACTTCAAGTTCAGTACCGAACAAGAAATTAGAAATACCACCTTTGGAACAGCGGGCATTCAGAAGGAAGGAGGAATATCTTGCAGCACCAAGTTGATAAGAGACACACCCTATGAAGGACTCATTGTTGGCGAAGGAATATGGAAATTTGAGTTAATCCACGGACCGAGATCCTCAGTCACGTCTTCCCGTTGAATCTATCCCATTGCCATCTCCTGAAAAGACAAGAATAGCCTTAAGTCGGCAAGGATGGGTGGCTCAACTCCACTGTGGCCACATATTGAGTCCCCTTACCCAAAGCCTAGACTAAATCGGAAATGGCCAAGTCACTATGCGTAGTCGAAAACGACAGTGAAAGAGTCATTATGACCAAGGCAAAAGAGGATGGTATATTTGCCCAACCGCTAGCTATGACGAAATCTTTTGTGTTACGCTTACAGTCGAGGACAGTGGTATCAGTATCACTGAAGACTGGTGCATCGAATCAGAAGTTCAGCAGGACGGCCTAGACACTGGAATATAAGCGAGATGGCTCTCAGGTACCTAGATCCCCAGCCTGGTCTACCTGTCTAGGGCCTTGGGGGTTTTGTTTCAGTTCTGATGGGTGAGTAAGCACAATACCAAATCTAGTCGTGAAAGCCGTGGGCAAGCACACCATCCCACCCGGGCTGCATTCTCGTACTACCTCTCTCTCAGTACGTAAGCATGCGGGTGTATTGGTAAATGCAGAAGCTGCGCCCGGATAACGTCTGCGCAGCTCGGGTTTTGTTTCCCAACAAGCCGCATGATAAGGACAGCAGCAGCGCAAAAATAGCCCCTCCTGTATGCACTTGACCGGGACTTGACTAATTTTACATTTAATTCGTAATAGGCTTTGGCAAGAACTTCCGGGCATGGATGAGTGGCCATGCAGGGATTGCATTGCTTTGTTGAAGTGAGGTGTGGGGAGGCCCGGCAAATTACTATGCGAAACTGTATTGGATTGTTCTAGGTGCCGGTTCGAGCCGAAAACATGCTAGTATCTACAGCCACAATTTGCTCACATGTCAATAATTGTGACCTTGAGCAACCAAATCTGCCCTGGGCAGTGGAAAGCCTTGCAGACTCTCCGATCTAACGTGAAGGTGGGTGGAAGCAAACATTGATTCGACCGATCGCTCTCGTTGCTCGATTTTTGTAGGAAAAGCGAGGACAGTACTGACTATGAAGAGCCTTGTAGGATTCAGCCTCTCGGAGGTGGCCGATGTGGTGTAAACTTGGCTTCTCTTAGACATACAGATGAGACCCCAGTCATCAGCTTGTGAGTGGTCATTTACTGACTTCAAGTTCGACAAGGTTTCCCCCGGTGTGTCAGGTAGCAATAAACCGTTGGGCCTTTTGATCACTTGTAAGGCTGAAGTCCTAGAAATATCACCAGCGCTGTGGCACAACTAGATTTGGTGCATCGCCTAAAACTGCCTGCCAAAACGAGTAGCAAGCTCCTGTACGACCTTGGTCTCGAGGTCCCAAGCCACTGGATACTTCCGGCGCCTGCCCCAATGGGGAGATTTTAATTCCTTGGACCAACCATTGCTACCGTTGATGTCCCGACGTAAACGCGAGTCCCTTCCGCTTCCAGACACCTAGCCCATGACAGTGGAAGCTTTAGTAGGCAAGGGGATACGCTGAAAATGTGTCTGCAACCACAATTATCAAGGAGAGCCCATGCTCCGCGATGGAGAGATTGATATAAGGCTGCCGATCCTCCCAAGATCTTCCATTACTTCTGCTACGACTCGCTTCTGTATTAGGTCGTTATTGAGACAACGCTCCCATTGAAAGTTCTTCGGCATCAACAAATCCGTACTTCTGTACCTATTCACACAAAGCTCCATAGAGCAATTGATCCTTGAGCATCCTCAAATCTGGGAAAGTCAGTCAACTGCCATGTCGAATCAAGCGCACCAGGGTTCCGACAAATCAAGGCAAGACAATCTTTCATCGGTCCACTGACACTCCTTCCATCGCAATCTCCTGTCATCAGAACAACAGATTGCGGTGTACATCTGACACAAGTCGGTACTGTGCTGCACCTCTTCCATATACCCCAGCGGAGTACCGAAGCCTTTCCATCCTATACCAGCATATCCACGTGTCAAGTACCAGTTTCCGTATCACTTTCCGATCGTATTATCCTAACTCTCGAGCCCAACGTAGTGAAACGAGTCATCCTGCATGTTTTCACGATGCTAGAATGCAGCAGCGCAATACTATCTGCCCTGAGGTAATCGAAGGAAATGCAGTCCACCGTGCGGCCAGCACCGACGAGACTGCCGCACAGAGGATCGAACGTCAAAAGTTTGTGGTTCTTCAACAGCTCCGACATACTGAAGAAGCTCTTGTTCGCATCACCAGTGGCGATACTCGTGCCTCTCACAGTAATCGATGTCAACTGAAGTACGAATCGGGTGCCGATGGTGTTCTGTGTGGCGTCGGTTCACAGTTCGATGGCGTGTTTGCTCCATCGTCGGAGTTGCAGCATGAAGGCCGGCACTAAATTGAGTCAGTGCAACATCTCTCTGCTAAATTTTCATGGATTTGTCGACCGCCCTCGTCGTCTTGGCTGACATCTTGAAAATCAGAGCTGACCATGAGGTTGAGCGGTTGTGTGGAACTGACAATATAACGTTGTGGTGTCGTTGGGATGTTTTGTGGGGCCCGCGGGCCGGTCCGGGGGAGCCAGGGTCCAAACGTCGCCCTAGCCGGCCTATCATAGTAGCACACAGCTAGCATAGACCCTATTAAGGCTCCCGAGACTCTGGTACTATCGGCAGCGATTCATGAGCGAGATTCATGGCACACAGATGATGCCTGGGTCTGGTGTTCAAATTGGGAATGACAAGGCCATGGGTGTCTTTCTTCTATGCGAGTCTGGAAAGAGTATTGACCACCATGGTTCGTTGGGACACTCATTAGCAGCACGCAACTATCTCTACAGCCACATCAACTTAACATAGAGAATCCGACTGTCATAGATTTGGCTCTAGTGGGCATCCTCAATACACCACGCTGGGATGTTCGAGTTTCTGAAAACGATTGCGCTGGAAGAAACAGGCAGGAAGCCCTGAATGGGAAAACAGAGCCGCGAAATTATGCGGGAACCAAAGAAACGGCATAGACAGTAGTGTGAGCACATCCTGTTGTTTGAACGGTTGATGATGCCTCACCATCCTATGACGGTTTTCAACGAGCGTTGTTGGTTTCCAATTGTATCTCCGAAATGGTGGACCTTTGGCACATCGTCACAGTACCGTTACTCAATCCTGATGTCCAGACCGTCTGTCTCGCATGATTGCTGTTCTCTCATTGCATCACAAGCTTCCAGATGCTCTCAAGACCAATCAAGGTGAGTACCTGAAAAAGTGCCATATGATAAGCGTAGCAACATTGATGGAGACCGTGGATTGAAAGTGGAAGCCAATTTAGGCATGCATGCGCCTTTTCAAGGCTCAGGTTGGAGCCACAACAATGCGCTCGTTGCCATGCGCTCCAAGGCTTCTTCTGATCGCAGGGACTCGAGAAGGAGACTGGGGCGAAAAGAAATGCCCGACCACCATCCACTTGAGAGAAACCTAGATGTTAGTAGAGCGCGCCACTCTAGTAGAACATGCTACCAGGTATAGGCACTAATTGTCCTCACGGACAGACCTATATCAGGAAGAGTGGCTGTGGCAGTGCATGGGAGTTGAACCCAGACCTTAGCAATTTAATCCAAGAATTAAACCACTGTGCCACTCACAACGGTAGCTGCCCCTCGAAATGTTTGGTTAATGAACCCACGTCTGCTGGTGGTTGCCTTGTTGCTGGGGCTACAGCCTGGGACGGTGACTTGTTTGCAGCCAGCTGACCCCTCCCCTCCCAACCCTCGCTCACAAAGCCCCCCTTGCTCAAGGAAACACTGAAGATTTGCTGATTTATCTCAACGATATGGAATTTTCAGTTGTCATGGTCTGGTTGATGAAGGCCGTACTTTGTGTAACGTAAGCTGAGCACGACTGAGTTGTTACGACAGTTCCGTTGTGTGCTCGACAATCCATCAAGCCCCTCCTGTTACCCATTCGCATGTTACTGAAACGTTGAAAGCGGGCAAAGAGTGCATGGGTCTTTCTCCACCGTTGAAAAAAATGACGTTTGTCTGGATCTAGATGTAGATCTTTACTCCTGCCTGTACATAACATGACCGCAAGCCACTCGCACTTATCCACCTGCGTCAAAGCACGCCGTTGCTTGACTTCTTTTGTCCTGAGACATTCAACCAAGTTCAGTTAGCTCAGAGAATTCATTTTAATACAATCCCTCTTCAATCTATGCATCAGATTCTACAGAACGCATGAGTCTGACTGTCAATCTACCAAGTAAAGTCCTCACTGAGAGTTATCAATCGAAGAAATTCTTCATTTTTTTTACATGCGTCCAAACCCGTGGAATATATTCAAGAAAGTAATCCCAGATCCTCAACTTCGAGATCCATGTCCGAGTTGTATACCATTGACACATTTCCCCTTTAGGTTCGCAACTGTGTCCTTAGTGAGATATACAATTAAACCAACCGACCGTCACTTCGAAAGCAGACCCTATCAAAACATATGCTGCCCACATCGGCTTCCCTGTAAAGACTCACAAGCTCAATGATCTACACCCCTTGCTCGTCGAATTTTCGCCTCGTCATGGCGCACCGCTCCCACCCGGTCCACCAGGTGCCGTGCGCCCAGATGGTCCAGCTGTCCCAGATGGTCCGGCTGGCCCAGCAGCCGCCGGGGCCGGAGGACTCGGAGCGGCAGGTGGATCCCGAACCGCAGAAGGCACCTGTGTTGCGACCGCTGGCGGCGCCCCCAGTAGCTCCCGAATAGAGACGCGGCCCTCTGCCTCGGTGGCAGAGCGATCAACCGCGACCGCGTCGGTGATGAGGCGCTCGAGCTCGAGGATTCCGGGCCTGTCCGCAGGCCGATGCGCCATGCACCAGGCAACGGTCGAGCGCAGTAAGGGGTCATAATGGTTGAACTGTTCGCCGAGGAGGTGGCCCGAGTACGTCCAGATCTTCTGGGTCGTCCCGTCCGGCTTGGTGATATCGCTCTGGGTGCTGGTTGGGGGAACGTCGGGGGTCACCCTCGTGATCTTTGTTTGTGCGTACCGTGGTTAGTAACGAGACTTCATGCTGGGCTGGGTGCCCTGTCAGGGACGGAGACGTTCTCACCATGATAGTCATGAGCCGCCCGACCTGCCAGAGGTTCGAGGTCCAGCCGTACTTCCCGGCCACCTCGTCCGCGGCCAGCGACTCCATGCCGTCGACGTTCTTCCACGTCTCGGTGAACTGCTCGGGGAAGTTGTACCACATGTTCCCACGGAGTCTTCCAGAGACCAACACGAAGAAGCTGTCGCGGTGCCTCGGGAGGAGCCGCGTGATGACGCCCAGGTCGCCCACCTTTACCACCGGCACCTGATCGTGCGGGTGCTCCGGGCCCGGGTCGGCGCTGAAGTCACCGATCATGACGTTGCGGTCGTTCATGTCAAAGTCGATGATGCCCAGGTCCGTGGGCAGGGCAGCACCGGCTGCGTCTTTGGGGACGAACTCCTCCTGTGTCGGGGGGTCAACGTTTCTGGTAGGGACAAAGCCCTCCGGAGACCACTTGTCGGGGTAGGTCAGGGCCACGCATGCTCTGAAGAGGCAGAGAAATACGCGCCAGATCTCTGAGTCCTTCAAGTATGCCTCTTGTTGCGATATCTTGCGGAGGAGGCCCTATGCGTAGAACGAGTTAGCGGGCTGCGCATCGGAGACTGGTGGTAGTGCCTTGTGGCAGCTTGTGTAGATAGGACTTTGTTCAGGTTTGTCGAGTACGGTCAAGACAGCTATGAGAATACCTTGACACACAACCGAGTCACTTGATAACACGCCCTCTAAAGCATAAGCACACATTGAGAGAGAGAGGATTGGAAAACCGGGAGCAATTACATTTAAGTTGCCATATCTCATAAACTCCATCGCATACTGCAACCGTTAGTCAACAAGGCACCGAGGAATAGGATTCGCATGGAAACGGGGCGCAAGAGAGACATGATCTGTGAATGACCTGTCCAAAGGTTGTAGCACAACAGAGGGTATCGAGGCACGCAGTGAAATAGGCTAGGAACAGGGCAAGCGGCTCTCCTCGGGTGGGCCAAAACAGTGTCGGAGAGCTGGTTACCATTAACGGAATTCCAGGGCCTAATTCATTCCGGAGCTCCTCTTCGTGGGGGTCTTCCAGGGTGAGTATCCGATCCATCATATCACTATCCTCATCCCAATCAGTCTCAATCATTCCTCGTCTCCATTTGCGCTGCGTATTATATAATATTAGAACCCAGCCACAACTCACCAACCCCACCTTCAGTCTTGCAGACCAAAACGTCTGGCTTGATGAAAGACTCACTCACCTGGACGATATGCCTCGCGCCGACCATCTTCCTCATGGCCCACATCTCCGTGGACAGGGGCGCAAGCTCCTGGCTCCACTTGATGACGACCCTCTGCCCGGCGAACTCGAACAGGACGGCCACGCCCTGGGACCCAGCGCCGAGGACCTTGACGAACGTGTAGCCGCTCTCCTCGAAGAAAATCCTCATCCTCTGCTCTATAGAATCCCCACTGGCCGCGTCGGACCTCGTCACCTGGTGGAACGGCCTGGTGCGGCCCCTTGCGGCCGTCACCGCTGCCTGTTGGTTCTCATCGAAGGCAGGATCCGGCCTCGCGGGGCTCCAGTATGGGATCCGCAGCCGCTCGAATATCGAGACGCGCTCGTACGGCTCCCATACCTCGAGGGTTTTCCAGAAGTTGTCGAAGTAGTCGATTGTTTGTTGCAGCACGAATTTCGAGAGGTCGTCGAGGCCTTGCGGGTTGGCCATGTTGGACCGCTGGCTGAATATCCCACTAGTTGGGCAATCAATAACACGCCTGATCTTGATACGTTTAGAATCGGCACAGTAATTAGGCCTGATTTAGTCGGTCTTCGAGTCAATAGCATCCCCTCAAGAAGAGTCTAGTGGTTTGGACGGGTTAATCCACCGGGTGTATCGCCCATGTGAGACAAAGCAGCTCGGAGCAGGAACCATTGTTGGGCGTGATAGTCCGTTTCCGGAAACCTGAATACACTTTCTCATTATATACTTTCCAAGCATAGCTCACAGTGGCGGTCATGCTCTGCTGGCAGTGCGGCTGCCAGAAGCTCACTAATTTCGCTGTCGCCGCCCCTTTGTTCTACCACTTCGACACTGAAGTGCAACAGTGAGCTGGCAACGATGGCCCTCTATTATTGACTAGTTCACAACTCACAAGTAATAAACAAGCACTTCGCTTTACTAGTTGTGTCCATTTTCGGTGATACAGCACCTATTTTAACGTGGACACGCAGCCAATATTCAATCTTCCATGCTGCCACCCGGTGACCTGGAGTCATAATTAAGCATACCTAGTGTGTATGAGATGAACTCCTCGGCATCCAATAGTTCTTGAGCCGGCTTCAAATCACACTGTCATATTTCTTCCATAGTGCTAGGGTCAGCATATAAACGTCTTCTGAGAAATGCTTCCCTATGGGACGGCAAGTCAAGAGAACAAAGGCGTTCTTGGCAGAATAGAGAATGATATATCTACTTCATGTCAAGGACGAGAATAACATATACGACAGTAGGTGCCAGGAAAATTGGTACCCACTGGATTAATAGTCGGATTGGATTTTGATTATCAGCCATTAGATAAAAATATCTTCTTCCGTCTCCTTTCTACTTTGTTATCCCCGTTCCAGCATATCAAATTATGCACTGCACATATTTGTTTTAAGATCTACAGCAAGGCTCTGGTGTCGATGCGATATTGCAGATAGATCCCACGGAAAGATAATTGTACCAAGGAGAAGCTTTGCATCACTTTCTAGTACACCGCAAGGTTTGTTCGGCCTAATGAAATGCTAAGTAAAGATGAAGGTGACCCGCATTTGCTATTCGTCTAGAATGCTATGCTATTCGTCTAGAATAATCAGTGAACGGAAAATTTAACACGCCAGACCGAACTCAAAACTCAAAAGCTGATTAGCCAAGTAATCTGCCAAGTAATAATGCCAAACTAAACTTAAAACTCAAAAGCTAATTAGCTAAGCGATCTGCCAAGCAATAATAGGCTACAAGGTATATATAAGGGCTATATAAGGGCTGCAAGGCGTATATAAGGGCTGCAGGGCGTATATAAAGGCTATAAGGTATATATAAAATATATATAAAATATATAAGGGCTATAAGGTATATATAAAGGCTGTAAAGCATATATAAGGGCTGCAAGGCGTATATAAAGGCTGCAGGGTATATATAAGGGCTGCAAGGCATATATAAAGGCTGCAGGGTATATATAAAGGCTATAAGGCATATATAAAATATATATAAAATATATATAAAATATATAAGGGCTATAAGGCATATATAAAGGCTGCAAGGTATATATAAGGGCTGCAAGGTGTATATAAAGGCTGCAGGGCGTATATAAAGGCTATAAGGTATATATAAAATATATATAAAATATATAAAGGCTGTAAGGCATATATAAAGGCTGCAAGGTATATATAAAGGCTATAAGGTATATATAAAGGCTGCAGGGTATATATAAAGGTTGCAAGGCATATATAAAAGCTGCAGGGCATATATAAAGGTTATAAAGTATATATAAAATATATATAAAATATATATAAAATATATATAAAATATATAAAAGCTATAAAGTATATATAAAAGCTGCAAGGTATATATAAGGGCTATAAGGTATATATAAAGGCTATAAGGTATATATAAAAGCTATAAGGAATATATAAAGGCTATAAGGTATATATAAAAGCTATAAGGCATATATAAAATATATATAAAATATATAAAGGCTGCAAGGTATATATAAAGGCTGCAAGGTATATATAAAAGCTATAAGGCGTATATAAAATATATATAAAATATATATAAAATATATATAAAATATATAAAGGCTATAAAATATATATAAAAGCTATAAGGCATATATAAAATATATATAAAATATATAAAGGCTGCAAGGTATATATAAAGGCTGTAAGGTATATATAAAGGCTATAAGGCGTATATAAAATATATATAAAATATATATAAAATATATAAAGGCTATAAAGTATATATAAAGGCTGCAAGGTATATATAAAGGCTGCAAGGCGTATATAAAGGCTGCAGGGCATATATAAAAGCTATAAAGCATATATAAAATATATATAATATATATATAAAATATATAAAGGCTGCAAGGTATATATAAAGGCTGCAAGGCATATATAAGGGCTGCAAGGCATATATAAAGGCTATAAAGCGTATATAAAATATATATAAAATATATATAAAATATATATAAAATATATAAAGGCTATAAGGTATATATAAAAGCTACAGGATATATATAAGGGCTATAAGGCGTATATAAAGGCTGCAAGGCGTATATAAAGGCTATAAAGCATATATAAAATATATATAAAATATATAAAGGCTGCAAGGCATATATAAAGGCTATAAGGTATATATAAAGGCTGCAGGGTATATATAAAGGCTATAAGGCATATATAAAGGCTGCAGGGCATATATAAAAGCTATAAAGTATATATAAAATATATAAAGGCTACAAGGTATATATAAAAGCTATAAGGTATATATAAAGGCTACAAGGTATATATAAAAGCTATAAGGTATATATAAAAGCTATAAGGGATATATAAAGGCTATAAGGTATATATAAAAGGTATAAAGTATATATAAAGTATATATAAAATATATAAGGGTTATAAGGAATATATAAAGGCTGCAAGGTATATATAAAGGCTATAAGGTATATATAAAGGCTGCAGGGTATATATAAAGGCTATAAGGCATATATAAAGGCTGCAGGGCATATATAAAAGCTATAAGGTATATATAAAATATATAAAGGCTATAAGGTATATATAAAAGCTATAAGGTATATATAAAGGCTATAAGGTATATATAAAAGCTATAAGGTATATATAAAAGCTATAAGGGATATATAAAGGCTATAAGGTATATATAAAAAGTATAAAGTATATATAAAATATATATAAAATATATAAGGGCTATAAGGAATATATAAAGGCTGTAAGGTATATATAAAGGCTATAAAGTATATATAAAGGCTGCAGGGTATATATAAAGGCTGTAAGGCATATATAAAAGCTATAAGGCGTATATAAAGGCTATAAGGCGTATATAAAATATATATAAAATATATAAAGGCTGTAAAATATATATAAAGGCTGCAAGGTATATATAAAGGCTGCAAGGTATATATAAAAGTTATAAGGTATATATAAAAGCTGTAAGATATATATAAAGGCTATAAGGTATATATAAAATATATAAAGGTTATAAAGTATATATAAAAGTTATAAAGTATATATAAAGGCTATAAGGTATATATAAAAGCTATAAGATATATATAAAAGCTATAAAGAATATATAAAAGTTATAAAATATATATAAAAAGTATAAAGTATATATAAAGTATATATAAAATATATAAAAGTTATAAGGAATATATAAAGGCTATAAAGCATATATAAAGGCTATAAAGTATATATAAAAGCTATAAGGTATATATAAAAGCTATAAGGTATATATAAAGGCTGTAAGGTATATATAAAGGCTATAAGGTATATATAAAATATATATAAAATATATATAAAATATATAAAGGTTATAAAGTATATATAAAAGCTATAAGGTATATATAAAGGCTGTAAGGTATATATAAAGGCTATAAGGTATATATAAAAGTTGCAAGGTATATATAAAAGTTATAAGGTATATATAAAAAGTATAAAGTATATATAAAATATATATAAAATATATAAAGGCTGCAAAGAATATATAAAGGCTATAAAATATATATAAGGGCTATAAAGTATATATAAAGGCTATAAAATATATATAAAAGCTATAAAGTATATATAAAATATATATAAAATATATAAAGGCTATAAAATATATATAAAGGTTATAAAGTATATATAAGGGCTATAAGGTATATATAAAGGCTGTAAAGTATATATAAGCGCTATAAGGCGTATATAAAAGCTACAGGGTATATATAAAGGTTATAAGGCGTATATAAAATATATATAATATATATATAAAATATATAAAGGCTACAAGGTATATATAAAGGTTATAAAGTATATAAAAGGGCTATAAGGTATATATAAAGGCTGCAGGGTATATATAAAAGCTATAAAGTATATATAAAAGTTATAAGGCATATATAAAAGCTATAAAATATATATAAAATATAAATAAAATATATATAAAATATATAAAAGTTATAAAATATATATAAAAGCTATAAAATATATATAAAGGCTATAAAGTATATATAAAAGTTATAAGGTATATATAAAGGTTATAAGGTATATATAAAAGGTATAAGGTATATATAAAATATATATAAAATATTTAAAGGCTATAAGGTATATATAAAGGCTATAAAGTATATATAAAGGTTATAAGGTATATATAAAGGCTGCAAGGTATATATAAGGGCTGCAAGGCATATATAAAAATTATAAAGTATATATAAAGGTTATAAAGTATATATAAAAGCTATAAAATATATATAAAATATATATAAAATATATAAAGGCTGCAGGGCATATATAAAGGTTATAAAATATATATAAAATATATATAAAATATTTAAAAGTTATAAAATATATATAAAAATTATAAGGTATATATAAAAGCTATAAGGTATATATAAAAGTTATAAAGCATATATAAAAATTATAAAGCATATATAAAAGTTATAAAGCATATATAAAATATATATAAAATATTTAAAGGCTATAAAGTATATATAAAAGTTATAAGGTATATATAAGGGCTATAGGAATTAATAAGGGAATTAATAACTTTATATAAATAAATAGCTTTTAAGGCTTTAAAAAAGGCTTTTACTTAGTTTTTATTTAAAATAATTAATAAATAAAAAATTTAATACACTAAACTTAACTTAAAACTTAAAAGCTAATTAGCTAAGTAATCTATTAATAATAATATTAAATTAAACTTAAAACTTAAAAGCTAATTAACTAAGCAATTTATTAAGTAATAATAAGTTATAAGGTATATATAAGGGCTATATAAGGGCTATAAGGCATATATAAAGGCTGCAAGGTGTATATAAAGGCTGTAAGGCATATATAAAAGCTATAAGGTATATATAATATATATATATAAAATATATAAAGGTTATAAGGTATATATAAAGGCTGCAAGGTATATATAAAGGTTATAAGGCGTATATAAAAGCTATAAGGTATATATAAAATATATATAAAATATATAAAAGTTATAAAGTATATAAAAAAGCTATAAAGTATATATAAAGGCTGTAAAGCATATAAAAGGGCTGTAAGGTATATATAAGGGCTGCAAGGTATATATAAAGGCTGCAGGGTATATATAAAATATATATAAAATATATAAAGTTTATAAAGTATATATAAAGGTTATAAAGTATATATAATATATATAGAAAATATATAAGGGCTATAAAGTATATATAAAGGCTATAAAGTATATATAAAAGCTATAAGTTATTATATTAAGAAATATAAAAGGGGAATAAGTTTTATAAAAAGCTGCAGGCCTTGTTTATATTATAAAGCTTGCCCTTATTATAAGGTTTATAAGTACCGCAAGGCTTATAGCGCTATATAAGGCTTAAGCGATTTTAGGTATAAATGTTATATATAAGAATATTAAAGTTGCTCTTCTTACTTTAGCATAAGGTATAGCTAAAAAGGAATTCTCTTTTAAAGCGATTTTAAATCTTCCTTTAGCTTCAGCCACACTATTTTTTAAATCAACTATTTATTAATCTAGCTATTATCTGCTCAGCTTTCCAACTATCCTTCAGCCCTCAGCTCATCCACAAAGGCACAGACGGCTTTAAACATCTCATCACCCTTCTCTAAAGGAGGAACATTAAAATCCTTCTTTCTCCCCTTATTTTTCAACTACCTTTTAATCCTTTAAAAAGATACTTCATTATTAATAACAAAATAATAAATCTAATAAAATATAATATTATTATACTCTTTTATATTACTAATCCTATTACAAATAATATCTTTATCTTCATCTAAGAATTTTATAATATATTCACAAAAGCAATCTAGATAAGAAAATCAGATTACCATTTTAACTTCTATTAAAGTTAACAGCTTTAAGGTTAAATATTAGCTATAATATTATCTTATAATTTCTTTAAAGATCCCTTAAGAAGATATATATTAATATAAATAAAAAGAAATCAAGTTTTCAATTAAGACTACGTTTATGGGATTGTTACATTTTATAGAGACTATTTTAGTCTTCGCCGTATGACTATTTACCTAACTCGCCGTGGCAGATTAATCTTCGGCTACTTATGTCGACGGTCTATAGCGCCGTTAAAAGCGATTCTCGCTAGCCTTATCTATACAGCTATCACTATTTACTTAGCCACAAGCTATAGACAATTATATTCAAAACCTACTATTATCAGCATTATATTTTTTTTCAACGCTAAGTATTTAAGCGTTTATCACTATATAAAGGGACTGATGCATACTGCTTAAAGAGGCATATATATACAGATTAAAAACGAGACCACTTAAATCTTCCTTTTAATCTCTGCTTGCTTTAAGCAGGTATATTAAGTCTTTTAATTGCTTTTAGCTTTTTAAAGTCTTTTCTTTAGCTATTTAATGGTTAGGTTATTGCTTTTTTATAATTGCCTTTATAATTGCCTTCCTTTTTATATTTAAATATATATTTAAATATATATTAAAAAAGTTATTATATAATATTTTTACTTAAAATATTATAAGCCTTATATAATATATAAGCCTTATATATTTATTAAAGCTTAAAAATAATAATAAGCTTATTATAATGCACAAGGCTTATAACCTTATCTATAGGCTTAATATGGTATATATAAAGCTTATAAGGCATATATAAGAGCTATAAGGTATTTATAAAGGTTATAAGGTATATATAAAAAGTATATAAAATATATAAGGGCTGCAGGGTATATATAAAGGCTATAAAGTATATATAAAAGCTATAAAGTTTATATAAAGGCTATATAATATATATAAAAGCTATAAGGTATATATAAGGGCTGCAGGAGTTAATAAGGGAATTAATAACCTTATATAGACGAATAGCTCCCAGGGCCCCGGGAGGGGCTTCCACCTGGTTTGTGATGGTTGGTTGGTTGGTTGGTTGGTTGGTTACTTGGCTTAGGCAGCATCTTGAGCGGGGCAACGGGGCTCTGGGAACTACTAGGCTACGTCGGTCGGCCGATCCAAGGATGGTCCTACTAAGCAACTTCACACATTATCACTCGGCCATTCTACTGCATCATGCGCTTCAAACTATGGTACGGAGACTATGTTGAGGATTTAGGACCATGGTGTCCTGTATGCTTCAATCTTAGCTATGAGAACCTTGAGTCTGGATGCTCGCAGCGGGAGGGCAAAAAGTGGAACAAAGCCAGCCCGGGCCACCAGAAGAAAGGGCTGCTACGCGGCTATCACCTCTGGTGGCGGGCGCGTTACGATTTCCAACATCGTGCAGGGCAAGACCAATGCGTCTTTTGCGCCGTTCTGCTTCAGATTGTCGATCGCTTCTGGGGACGGACAAAACCAAAATGGTCCCCGTGGCCAACACACGCCTACGCCTTGATGGCTTTCGAAAATGGTAGTGTGGAATTGGAGGATATGCAGAACGAGTTTAACCGCCCTACCAGATTTATCCTTTTTACTCCCTCTGGTATTAAACATCTCCCCTGTCAGAGAGGACAAACTGATAGCGAGCGGCAGAGGTACCGTGGTACAGAACAGCGACTGACTCATAGTTATCATCTAGGCTACTCACCAGCATGGGGACGCTTACCTCCAGCACCAGCAATCAGCCTATCTGCGAATTCTAAGCGGTCCTTTCAGTTTTTGCAAGCCCAACTCGACACATGCTCTCAAGAGCACGAAGAATGCAAGCAGGACTCACCCTTCCTCCCTACGCGGGTCCTCGACCTTGGTAGCTCGGCGACTGCACCGCACGTCAAGATCTTTGAGCCGCCTTCTGGGACAACGGGCAAGTATATCGCTTTGAGCTATTGCTGGGGAGACGGGGGTGGACTAAGGGCCATCAAGGCAAATTTGTCCAGGCTACGGCGAGCTGTAGACGAGGATGAGCTACCGGTCACGATTCAAGACGCTATAGAGCTAGCCAGATTCCTCGGAGTGCAGTATCTTTGGGTTGATGCACTCTGTATCATTCAGGACGATACGCAGGACTGGGTACACGAGTCGGCTCAGATGTCAACTGTCTACGCACAGGCGTTCCTGACCGTATCTGCCTCCTCTGTGGCCTCGTCAAGGTTCTCGTTCCTACACCAAAGCCGCAGGAATCACGAGGCTTTATTTCGACTGCAGGAAGACACTACTAGCGGCCAGCAACAGGACGCGGCCGCCGACGACACAGGAGCCATATTGGCCGCACGCAGGGCTCCGTTGTCGGGATTCCACCAAAATCCCGCCAGAGGCATAGTAGACCCTAGCATGTGCCGAGCCTGGATTCTCCAAGAATACATGTTGTCGACGCGGGTTGTTTCTTTCTCGACTGACGAGATGCAGTGGACGTGCCGTACACTTCGCGCCTGCGAGTGTGGTAATCCAGAGAAACTCAGCTACCCGCGCATGGAGGAACTACAACGAAGACTGGAAACGGAGAAGCAAGGGGAGGTGGGAGAAGATACAAATCGAGGGCGCCTTAACAGGATGTCGACTTGCCTTGATTTCTGGATCGAAGTCGTTGAAGCGTATTGCCGTCACGAACTCAGCTGGATGCGAGACAAGCTGCCAGCACTTTCGGGTGTTGCAAGCGAGTTTGTCCGGATATTGAACAGAGAAGAGCTTGCAGCAACGGGAGACACTCCACCGTTACGGTACCTTGCGGGCTTGTGGGACACCGGAATCCACAGGCAGTTGTGCTGGAGAGTTATTCACTCTAGACATGATCGTCATGTCGAGGAATACCGCGCGCCCACTTGGTCGTGGGCTTCGGCCGAAGGCGAAATTCGTATGGATCATTCAATCATGAACGAATTCATTCCACAGGCTGAGATTCTCGAAGTCAAGTGCGCCCTGGCAAATCTAAACGACCCCTTCGGCCAAGTCGTGCGCAAAGGCACATACCTTCGGATCCGCACGACAGTGTTGGAAACGCAAATGATCATTACCCGCGTACCGCCCAGCTGGGCTCCAGAATATCGGACCGTCTATGGCAGAGTTTTCCTTGACTGCGAAATTCAGGATACCCCTTCCAATACACCGATCTGGGGGCAACACATCGCCGGCCGAACGGTACAAAGGCGACGTGGACCAAATGCCATCATCAGAGACAACATAGAGCAGAGTGCTTCTGGAGGATCGAATCCCGGGTCAGATAATGGTTCAGATATCTCATCAGATACTGGGCCGGGTATCGAGCCGGAGAGGGAGAGATGGTTTAGACCGGGGGAGTGGACAGAATCTAACTTGGGGAAGCAGTTTACCGTCTGGCTGCTTCACATTGCAGACTCAAAGTGGGGTGTAGAGGATCGGCCGGAATTACTGGCACTCTGTAGGCCAGCAGGAGATGAGGAAGTTTATGAGCGAATTGGGTATGCGATGGCTTATGACAACAACAGGACATGGATGGAGCAGGTTTCAAGACATGAAAAGTCTGTTGTTACTATAATATGAAATGCAGGGAGAATATAAACAGAACTATTGAAGAGAAGAGGGTTCCGTTGAAAATTTGTCCGAGTCGATCCCTAAAACTAATCCTGTGCTGGATGGTACTTACAAGTCCTGATCACCACATCAACCAAGAAGCTACACGATAACGCTGACATGGCGTGTACGCAGTTCCTGGCATGGGCAAGAGGGGCCATCGTTGGCTACCAGCTCTCCCGAGGCAGTGTGCAAGCACCCAAGTAGACGGACGCGGCCCTTACCAGCCCAGGGGGCCCGGCCGTTGCGGGAGCAAGCACACGCTCAGATCGGGCACGGAACTCGGGGTTTTCCACATTGTTCCCAACATATCGTAGTGAACCGAGCACAGAAGTAGCCCACGCCGATGGAAAACAGGCTCAGGACCGTCCGAAGTCTAGATGGGGGAACCACCAGAACAACAGCCCTCCCAGCCCAAGCTGCCATGACGCAAAGCCCCAGGAGCTACCTGGCGTAGGCCGGGCCGGACTCGGGACTAGTCTGATGGGGACGGCCGGGTGTCGTTCGTTGGGCTCTTCCGCGGGTTTCGTCCGCGCTACCGCCTTGGTTTTTCAAATCGCTCCGTGGCGTGTATTTTCCACGCGGCGAATGTGTGGCGATGGTAGTAACGTAGTAGTGGGTGGCCACTCTTGCCGATTGCGCTTGCTGGGAAGAGCTGGCAGCAATCCAGATTTCAGCGGCCCATCTGGGCGGTGCTGGGCGACCAAGACATTGCGAGGAAGAAATACAGACAAAAGGCCGTCCCTTCCTGGAAGAGTCGTGAAGTGACAATGTTTCGAGACGAAGTTGGAAACCACATGTGTTGGACGTGAGGCGTGGCCGCGGTGGCTCGGGGCTCGAATCGGCCTGGCCGGCCAAGTTTGGGGACGCGGGTGTGTGGCCCATTGTCCACAGGCCCAAGATCCATTGCCCAATCGAGCTGCGTGCACACCCTCCGGCTCTGTCGGCTGTGCTCGGGGTGTTACTGCAGTCAGGACGGGCTGGTGCTGTGGCTTTGTGTGGCTCAGCCTTGCACCTTCAGCTGCATCCTGCTGCCGTCAGTCGCCTCGCTTCAGAGTCCATCCCTGTTCGGGCGATGACGTTGTTAGCCGGTAATGGATGCACCGGGGTGGGTGCATCAATTGTGGAGGGGTCAAATTTGGGGCAACCAGAGAGACCTTGTGTCAGAGAAAGAGAGAAACAGCTTGGGTAGCTGGCTCGTAGGGGTCCATTTTAGCAAGGTTCCAAGGTCCAAGATTCAAGGTTTGACTACCAAGGTCCAGGTGTGTCTGTCTACTGCAGACAGAACTGCTGCTTGGGATAGAGTGGCGCCCTCGACCATCGTCATCTAACAGGCTGCATCCGTCCACTTTTGCAGGCTTCTCTTGCCCACATGGACTGGATGTACTAGCAGTACTTAGCTTTTTCTCTGCAGCAACGCCCCTCCTCCCAATCTACTACTGTCTGCCCCGTCCAGCCCGTCCCCTGATTCAAGCGTCACGTTTTGACGACCCCATCAGCGATCGGCCCTGCCTTGCTGTGGCCAAGCCGATCTCTCGGTGGGTGATGTGGGCTCGTTCTGGTCGTCCAGTCGTCGAATCGTCTCGGTACTTGGCTTGGGGGGGCGGCCTCATCTTGGCCGTTTACAGAGCCACACCCCCCTCCCCTGGTCCTCTCCAACGTCTCCTGATGCACATGATGTCTGTGAAGTCATGTTTTCTGGTTGCCGTTCCCACCTTTTCCTCTTCCTGTTGCATGTGGCCGTGCTCAGGATGAGGTAACGGGTGTTCGGTAGCCCGTCTTAAATTCTGTCACACCCCCCACGGTGCCTGTTTCCGTCCTTTCCGCCCGCTCCGATATAACCTTCAATTATTCCCCGTACCTTTCCAGTCCATTAACCCACTTTCCCTCGTGGCCCGGGTAACAGGAACTCAAAGAGTATCTCTTAACCGAAGTAAAAACTCCTCTTCGACCGGAAGAGGACAAGAGACATCAGGCAAAACAACTCAACACACATATACACATACACAACCACCCAAGATGGCAGCCGGCGTGGGTCTCTGCCTCAAGCTGCTGCAATGGTTCAACAGGGGCGTGCAGTTCTGCTGCGCGGGGCTCATCCTCGCCCTCAACTCGTACTTTATGGCCGCCATGTCCAACCACAAAATCACCATCCCGACGAACCTGAGGGCCGTTGAGGGCATCTCGGGCGCCGCAGTCCTCTACACCGTCGTCGGCCTGCTGCTCCTCTGCTGCCTCGCCGGCCTCACCCTGACCTCCTTCATCGCCATCGTCCTCGACATTGCCTTCCTCGGCGCCTTCATCTACATCGCGACTGTCTACAAGGACGGCGCCAGCTCCTGCTCCGGCAGCGACGTCAAGACCGTCTTCGGGACGGGTGATGCCAATGCTGATATCCAGTCTCCCAATGACGGCGGAGTCCCGCTGGCCAAGTACATGACGATATGCCGGATGCAGTCGGCTATCCTCGCAGTAGCCATCGTCGCAATGTAAGTCTTACAATTACACCCGAAACAACCACCCGAACCTAAAAAAAAAACCAAAAAAACCGTGCTAACCCCATTCCCCAGCGTCTTCTTCATAATCTCGGCCCTGACGGAGCTCGCCCTGGGCCGCCACCGCAAGAAGGAGCAGCGCTTCGGGCCCTCGCCCGCCAACAACTACACCTCGGGCTACGGCTCCAAGAGGCGCGGGCTCTTTGGCCTCCGCCGCAACAAGGGCACCGGCAATGACACCCTCGGCGACCCCAACGCCCTGCCCATGCACACCAGCCCGGACCAGGTACGCACCAGCTACAACACCGAGGCCACGCGCGTCGGCGAGGGGAGCCCCTACAACAAGTACGGCGAGGCCGGGTACAACGAGCACGGCACTGTTACGCAGGCTCACCAGCCGGGCCGCTACGGCGATGGCACGTACAACGTGTAAGGGGTGGGCGAGCTGCGTGGGGAGTGGTTCCCGGAGAGGAGAAAAAGAGGTTCTATGAGAAAGATGAGCAGAGATGCTGCGCCCGGGTGCCTGCCATTCCCGGTTCTGGTGAACCGGCTGGGCCGCACAGAAGGGCACCCGGCGCGAAGTGCATTGCATTGCATTGCACATGAAGAAATGCCGGCTCGGGCTGGCCATCCCCACCCAACGACATGACCTGGATGCCACCCGCAAAACGGCCGGGGGAAGGATCTATATTGGATTTATTTTTTCTTTACAACATCGGCGTTGGATATACCCCCCAAATCCTAGGCACCTTGTCGGCCAGGAACAACAGAGAGGCTGAGAAAACCTCGTCACCCCAAACTCGCTGGCTTGATGTCACCCCCGCCCTAGGGCTGCATTATTTCTATTCGGCATCGGCGGTATCACTCCAGTATAGTTTTAATGAATGATTATCTCAAATGAAACAGGTTGATGTAATGGCTTGGCGTCATGTGTTCTGTTGAATTGGTCCCTATGGTATAATGCGTTGTACTTTTGAAGACTTATTGAAAACGATAGAAAAGCTGTGCGTATTGTGTCTGGTCGTAGCCTGTCGACAGGCGTCTGCAACGCTGTGTCACAACGTCGCAACAATGTTCTAGCCCGGGAACACCATCGGACTTCCTGCTCCCGCGAGCCTCCACATTTTGCTTCCACCGATCTTCGCTTTCCCACTTGGGGGAGCCACTGTCACCGTCAGAAGAACATGGCAGCCAAGACGATCTGTAAAAGTGACAAAAAAAGTCCCGCACCAGACTCCATCGGCTCGAGTCAAGTTCCCACTTCAACACCAGGAACCAGACTAATACACCGCTAAAGAGGGTATCAATTAACCATATCTACTACGGGTGATCGCGCCTCGACGTTACCGAGCACGCGAGCAGAGATATACACCACACCGCCCGCGCCATCCGGCGACCCACTCCCCACCGCCAGTCACCTACTCGCTTACCCACCTACTGAGAGGAAACAGGTATGTAACACAAACAGTGAGTTCGGGGCCACACCACCACCACGACCAACGGGCACAGATCATCAATCAGCTCCACCCGGGGATCTCCTCCCACTCGCCGTTGACGCTCTCCGCGGCGCCCATGTCGTCCCAGCTGACCTCGAGGCGCTCGAGCTCGCGCGAGAAGAAGTCGTGCTCCTCGCGCAGCGCGTCGCGCACCTCGGGCGCCATGCGGTCCGGGTACCGCCGCACGTTGAACCAGTGCGTGAGGCTGCGCAGCGCCTGCTCCAGCGGCAGCGCCTCGTCCATCTCGGCGTCGATGTCCGCCCCCGCCAGCCACTCGTCGCGCAGCTCCGGCCGGCAGTACAGGTAGATGGCCGTGATGACCCGCATGTTGGACTGCCGCCACTTGCGGCTGCAGTAGGGGACCTGGTTCTTGAACAGCTTGAGCGTGTACAGCCGCAGCCGGTCCTGCGGGATCCGCAGGTTCTTGCGCAGCACGTTGGACGACTTGTAGTGCACCAGCAGCAGGTTGCGGTGCGCCTTGTGCTTGCAGATCTTCTGCATCACCCGTAGGTAGTTGATCAGCGTGAAAAAGTTGCGCCGCGAGAAATCCGTGATCGGCTCCGCCGGTAGAGGGTTGACGGGGTACCCGAGCTCATCCACCTCCGGCCTGACGGGCGCGCCGTTCTCATTTTGCTGCGCTGGCCCAGATGAGTCTCCGGAGGCGGCTTCCTCTGTGGGCGAGCGCCGCCGCTTGATAGGTGGCGGCGCCGCATCGTCTTCACTCTCCTCTTCTTGATCGGGTGGGGCTTCTGCTTCCTGCTGCGCAGGCTTCTCTGGTGCCCCGGCTCGAACGTTGCAGAAGTAGAAGAAGCTGATTGACGTTAGTGTATATTATGACAAATAGCATTCTCGGCACGCGTACCTGTTCTCTATGCGGTCCGCTTTGCTTTCGATGACCTGTTGGACGTCCTGGTGTAGGAATAGCTTCAGCACTAATGGCATGTAATTACAATCCAAAAGTAGCTGTGCTAGGTATTCGAACTTCAGGACATCTGCATGGGACGCGTTAGTAACAAAACATGACCCCTGAAGCAACAACTGTGAGACTCACGAGACAGTTTAAACCACTTCAAAAGCAGTAGCATGATTGCGCTGACGGCCTTTTGAGTGATCTCACGGGTTCTTGCCGCGTCCAGCTCCTCGGGCGAAGGCTCGCTGTCATCACCGCTTCCAGCACCATTGGTGCCGTTTGAGCCATCTTGGCCCCGCCCGTTCCCGTTGACTCTCCCGTTGTTTTGGCCCTGCATACCAAATGAACCCTGAGGCTGTTGTGTCATCACGACCGTCCAGTGTGCTATGATGGACTTGATCAAAGTCATGGATATTGATTGCAGAATAGGGAGAGTGTTTCCCTGGATGCAGCGTTAGCTCCAAGCGGAAGGTAATGAAGATGCAGTAACTCACGTAGAATCGTTCGACAGCATTTAGTCGCTGTTTCGTCCTTTCGTCCAGGTCTTTGCCCGGGCCATAATCAACCTCCACCTCTTCAGGTTCGGGCTCCTTTGGCTTCACCAACCCTAACTCTTCCTTCTCCTCCAACGTCAGAGACGAGAGGTCAAGCTCGTCTAATATATCGTTTGTGGATTCATCCCAGCCGCGCTCGAACTTGATGAATCTCTCCCGCTCC
Source organism: Diaporthe sp. P3_1W (assembly GCA_037177825.1). Lineage (NCBI taxonomy): Eukaryota > Fungi > Ascomycota > Sordariomycetes > Diaporthales > Diaporthaceae > Diaporthe > Diaporthe sp. P3_1W. Next base: position 4,520,367 of record JBAFXB010000004.1, on the reverse strand, counting down.
TGCCACAGCTGTCTCGCCGCACGCGTCATCCTCACACGGTTGGAGAACAGCTCACCAGCTTCAAGAATCGAAGCCGGGACATCGCCGCCTTCCCATTTCCGAGTGACAAGCAAATCCTGCAACGCAGTGTTGCCCTTACCACCCAGGCTATTGCTGGACTCGTCTAGAGGCGGGTACATGAATGGAAAATTTTGGTTCGTCTGGTAATTTTGCTTCTTAACTCCTTTACCGCCAACACCCGGTGACGGGGGCGGCGAAGGAGCGGGAGTCGCTATGTGAACGGGTTGATGAAGGATGGAGGCACCTCCCGCTTGTGTGCCAGGTTGAGGAGGCAGGATGCCCTGAGCGCCGTTGTTTCGGGCCTGTTGACTCGGCAAGGGCGGAAGGAGAGACGTGTTCTCGGCTTCCAAGGGAATGGCAGGTTGAGGTGGGATGTAAGCCGGGTACTTGGACGTGATCTCCTGGCGAAAGACATGGTAATCCAGCGGTGAGGCTGTGATGACATCCCTATCATCCTTGTCGTCTGAAGGGTTTTCTCTTGTGGCCCGTTTTGTCTCAGCCAGCTCTTTCGACCCGCCGAAGACGAGCAGTATCGATTTCCATAGGAGCAGAAACACCTGTGCTTGAGGTACGATCTGCGCCTCATCCCACCGAAGTTTGCCTGTGACTTCTGCGAAGAACTCCACCAGACTGGGGTTCAGGGCGACTTTGCACATATCAGTTGGTCTGCTGGTTGAACTCGGACGGTGCACTCACGGAGTTGTGTTTCCAGGTCCCTGAGTTCGTCACTATTTGCCAAAACCTCCTGCATCATCATGTACATAATTGTCATCAGATTCATGAGCTCATCCAGTGCTTCTTGCATAGTATTCGACTGGGTATGTTGTGCTTCCTCGGGCCTGGAAGTGTTAGCTGCTGTATCTCCCAGTTCCTGAGTTCTGCACTTACCAAAACGGCTCAAAGGCTTTCTTGAGCGCGTTAAAAATAATTTGAACACCACCGACATCTGCGATGAGCCGCACGCCAGCCTTGATCGCCTCCAGTTGGGCAGGCGTGGCCACGCATCTGGGCTTCTTCTCTGTCCCGGCTGCCGGCTGATCCCCACCAGCAGTGCTGGTCCATCTCCCGAGCGCGATATACACAAGTCTCGCGACGTTCGCCGACCGCTCCTTGGAGGTCTCTGACGAGAGCCCTGACAATGCATCCGACACGAAGGCCTTCCTCGCATCGGCACCAACCTCCTCCCACAATGTGTCCTGCCCATGGCTGTTGAGCCACTGCCACTCGAAGGCACGCTGCACCCCATTAAGGCGCACCCACTGCCAGAACTGGTACACAAACCACTCGTCAATCTCTTCCTCGATCGGCGCAGTGTCTTGGTACTCGAAGTCGTAGGCAGCCGCCTCAGCGTGGGGGAAGTCGGCAACAAGACGCCTCAGCTGGGCCAGAGACAGCGAGTCTGTGGGCGGCTGTAGGGGCGTGCTTGCGTTGGGTGGTGGCGGAGGGTCTGAGGGCGGAGGAGGAAAGGCCGGAGGAGTCTGTGGCTGGGCATTGCGCTGCAACAAAGGACGAACGGCCGCTGCCTGCTGTTGCTGATCGGCCTTGGTGAGCCCAGCATCCGGTACGCCGGTGTCTGCCACGTCCGTGGTGGGAGGGGGTGCAGCCGCGTTGCCCTCACCTGACGCTCGAGAGGGCCAGAGAGAGTTCATGGTGATTCAGGGTCCGGATCGACGCGACTGGAGTGCTCTGGTTCGGACAGGTTGGATCCCAATCGTGGTCATAGTCGGCAGCCAACGGTTCCACTATTCATGCAGGGTGCTCCATTGATGCCATGGGAGTGTTGTGACTGTTCAGGTGGATCAAGAATGCATGCTGGGTCGCTTGGGTGCGAGGCTCGAACAGCTATGCTGTGGACGGCTGTTGCATGTGTTCGCGATGGACAGAGCTCAGCAGCTCTCGCCCCCCTGACATGGGCTCCTTACCTGGACGGCGTAGAATCCCATGCAAACACCCAGGCAACCCCACGTCGGCGGGCAGGAATGGAAGGCGGTGAGGCGCTGGGTGGCGCGGCAGGATGGCAATCTAGACCCCAAAGTGCCTGCCAGGAACATTTCAGACAGCTACGCCGAATTGCCACAGGGGATCCATCCCTCGGCAAGAGTCATCATCATCACCAAATAAAGTCCGATAACGATTTACCGCAACATCATCGCGAACCTTGCTGACGGCCTGGAACATTTTTGTCAATTTTTACTCACCTCACCGTGGCAACTGTCAGGCATTGCACTGCCCGAGATCCTGACAAATATGTCTGCATCCTACCGCAGCTACAGCTTATGACTTGCTCTGTCCCCTTCCTTTGGACACTTTTCCTGACATCGCAATCACCGCTGATGGCCGGTCGGATGCGTATTGCACCATCGTTGCCGGCGAGCGCTGATCGACAGCCCCTCTTACCCACACAGGCCGTGCCGCTCGCACTCAAACAAGGCCTCTGACATTGCGACCAGATGGACACCGAGGACCAGAGGGACGTCGAGCTGTCGACTCTGTCGGCCATCTTCCCCGAGATCCAGAGAGTTCACGATGATGACCCGTACACCTTTGTGTTGGATGTTCCTGTGAACCCAACAAAGGCTGTCACAGTCCTTTTCCCCGCGGCCACAGAGGCACAGGGTTTGAACCCAGAGGCAGCACAGGAACCCGGCACTGCCCTGGCGGGGGCCAATCCAAACGCGATTGATTCTCACGAGCTGGCCCACCTGCCTGCTGTCCGCGTACAAATCTCGCTGCCTCCGGCGTACCCGGCAGAGAAACCCCCGGTGGCCAGTGTGTCAACCCAACCATCATGGCTCCCCTCAGACACGGCCAAGAAGCTGGAAGATGACTGCGCACGGTTATGGGAGGAGCTGGGTCGCGATCTCGTCGTCTTTACCTACCTTGATCATGTCCAGCAGTCAGCGGACGATGTCTTTGGGCTCGTGAGTGACGTCGGTGCTTTGCAAATCAGCCCTGAGCATAAGATCGCGGTTCTAGACTACGATATCGAGGCCAAGCGGATTGCATTTGAAAATGGGACATTCGACTGTGGTGTCTGCCTCGGTAGGTCCTTCTGCCCTGCCTGGAGATCTGATTTAGTCCGCTAATATCTGTTCCAGATCCGAAGAAGGGAGCCAAGTGCCATCGCATGATAGATTGTGGTCATGTCTTTTGTACCGAGTGTCTGCAAAGCTTCTACAATAATGCCATCAAAGAAGGCGATCTCGCTGCAGTCCGATGTCTAGAGCCTAGTTGCGCAAAGGAGAGGGCTGCTGCCCAGGCATCCGACAGCCAGAAACGAAGCAAGCGGAAGACATTTATCAGTCCCAGCGAGCTTCTTCAGATCCCCCTTGAGCCTGACATGGTGAAACGCTACGTAACTCTCAAGTACAAGACAGAACTCGAATCAGACAAGCATACGGTCTACTGCCCGCGACCGTGGTGCCAGGGCGCGGCTCGTTCCAAGAAGCGCAAGAAGCCTGAAGGTTTCGAGCTGCACGAGGCCGAGGACGATTCGGCCAGCGAAACCGAGGAGGCTCCCAAGGCAGACACTGACAAGACAGCCAAGTCCAGGCCATACGTTGACAGGCTTGCGGTATGCGAGGACTGCGGGTTTGCCTTCTGTAGCAGGTGCTACCAAGGCTGGCACGGCGACTTCATCATTTGCGCTCCCCGCCGCGACGACGGTGAACTCAGCGCGGAAGAGAAGGCTTCGCTGGACTTCATCAGTTTGCACACCACGCCGTGTCCAACCTGTGCATGCCCTGCTCAAAAGACGCATGGTTGTAACCATATGTATGTGTTTCTATCACCCCGCCACAATCTGCCCTCTCTGACTGTCTCGTAGGATCTGTTACAGGTGCCAGACGCACTTTTGCTACCTGTGCTCGGCATGGCTGGACCCTTCGAATCCGTACCAGCACTTCAACCAACAGCCCAATGGGAAAATTGGTAGCTGTTACATGAGACTGTGGGAGCTGGAGGAGGGCGACGAGGATGGCCAGAACTTCTTCGCTGGAGGTCGTGGCGGACAGCAGGCTCCTAGGAACGAGCAGGAGATCGCGGAGATCGCACTCGAGGAGGCAATCGTTGGAGATGAAGGCGTCGGCAACCACCAGCAGCCTGAGCCACGGCCGGCGCTGAATGAGAACGGTCGGCGGGTGGACGTCGAGCGGGAGGGACCGCTGGTCCTCAGGATCGATGCCGGGGCGGCGCCGGCTCCAGGCGCCCGCGGAGGACGCCAACCAGCTCCAGTACCGCAACAGCGCGGCGGCGGGCAGAACCGCGGCAGAGGCAATCCTGCACGAGGCGGGCGACAGCAAGCAGCTCATCAGGGACGAGGGGGTCGAGCAAGGGGTATCGGTCCGCGGCAGAATCAGATTCAAGGACCGAACCATAACTTTATTCGACGCGACCGACACGTCGACGCGCAACACCTGCGCGACGAAGCCGACCAGGAGGAGATCCAGGCCGGAGAGGCAGCCTGGATCCGACACTTCGTGCAGCTCGCGCTCGACGACAACGAGGACTTAATTGACCAGGACGACTAGGCCGCGTAGGCTGTTGGTACGTGCTTTCGCGCGTGCGTACCTCTACTTGGACACACACACAGCAGCTCGTAGCGTTCCTCCCCTTTCAGCGAGAGAAACCGCTCGGCGACCGCGCCGCCCGGGAATGTGATAAGAACACATCATCGCGACTCGCCGGAACGTGCCCGTGCCAAGGTACACGTACACTACTACACTACGCAATAATAATCTGGCTGTGCCGCTCCCCCTTCACCGACCACGGTAGCATCGAAACACCGGATCACTCAACCAGCCCCATGGACCGACCCAGCCTGGGCACGAACTTAGGGGGGAAAAAAGGTTGAGCGCAACCCATCCGATCATCAACCGTTCCTTGCCTCGCTCGGCCGAGGACGCAGCCGCGTTGACCTTGGATGGGGCGAAAGAACTCGCGCCAGACAGCGGTGCCATGACGATGAAAACACAAAACCAACACCACCAAAATGACTCTCTCTCTCTCTCGCCGGGATACACAGTAGACAAACCCGATGCCAACCCGACTCCCCCGTGGCCCGTGCCCTGAACCCGCCCGCGTAATAGATGCCGACAAAAGGCAATCGAGTGAGCTAGCTCCGGCTACCAGGCGATCCCACTCTTTGGCCGGCGAGGACAGATCAGATCGAATGGGCGATGCGACGTGGGGTGGAAAGGCTATCCCTCTTGGGAAGCGGGCATGTGGACGGGGGGAGGCTGGCAAGCGTTGCGAGCTGGGGGAGGCAACTTTTAGGCCTCGAGCCAAGTGGGGATGGAGGAGAGCAAAGACACAGGAAAAGGAAGGGATTTGGCTCACAGTAAAGTACTGTACTTTGTGGTATTCTGTACATCACAACAAACAGTACTTACACTTGCTTAACTATGCGCAGAGGGACCCCCATGTCCGAATCCAACTGGCCCAACCAGCCCCCCTCGTCCCCGGCCTTGGTTATCATCAGGCCATGTTGACGTTGCCTCCCCGTTGACGTTCTGCCCGAAGACATCTCCGGCCAAAGCCATAACATCATAATTATACTGATTAAGTAACCTTCGGACCCGGCCACCGGCCTCTTGGTTCCTTGCAGGCTTATGTGAGAGGTTCTATCAACCCCTGAGGAAAGGGGAGCAAATGATCCTGTATGATCCCCAATGCCGGCAGCTGCTCCTTTCACACGGCGTGAATTTCTCTTGTTTCGTACTCCCCTATTGCTCGTGCTGGAGCCCCTGTGCCGTATGCCTGTCATTTTCCTTGCCGATGCTATGCCGAGATTTGAGAAGTCTCCGAAAACGAAAACACATGTTTATATTTGTATCCATATGCATCCACCCATACATGCGCGGACAAATAAAGCAACGCTGGCGGTCAGCACCATTGTAGGTCAGCCGGGAAGGAGGCAGACAAGGCAGACAAGGCAGGCACACCCAGGTCTCCCCTCCCACGCCATCCTTCAGGAGTCGACAGGCCGCTGATAGCTACTGTGGTAGCCGCCTCTGCAACGGCGGCGGTGAAGCTTGCTTCGCGGCCGCCGTCGTGCCTGAGACCTAGCCCTTTAGGGGTCGGGGGCTTGTGGCCTTGGGGAAGGAGGGTGGGAGGGGGGCAAAAGGCCCAGGAACCACGGTCGAGCCACGGAGTAGCCAAGGTGTGTGGTCTTCAGGGCCCACCACCACCGTTGGCTCCGCTGTTAGACCCTCGCCGCTACCGATCTTGTAAGTGCGGTACAGTATCACCGAGGTGCCAACACGAACTCAATCACTTCGCCATCGTCATCAAATGTCCGAGGAGACCGAACGGAGAGGGAGGGAGAGCGGCGGAGGAGGGGAGGGAAGCCGGTCGGGCCATTGTTGCACTCGAGGTAGGTAGCATTTCTATCTCATCATGCCCCGTCGCTGTTGTTGTCATCGTTGCTGCTGCTGCTAAAGCTGCTGTTGTTGTCGCGTGAAGTCCCCGCCGGCCCACACCCTGACGGGTACGGATCGGTACGGAATGGCTTTACGATGGGAATTGTGATTCCTATATCCCCCTATCCTTGGAAGATTTAGGGGGGATTGGAGGGGTATAGGGGGTAGGCCAGGCGCCACCCTGATGTCTAGATCAGGAAACAAGGACATGCCCTGTTGTCATGGTGCTGTAGGGATGGTGATCGCACACGTTACAGCGCGCCTGTTGAAGAAATGCCGTCCGATGGTGATCTGGAGGTGGGGATTGCCTAGATGGTGATGAGCCAGTCGCCGTGCTTGCCAAAATCTCTGCCTCCCTGCTCACTAGTCGAGCAGCGAAGGGGTGGGGGCGGTCCTTGGGAGATGGCGGGAGGGCGGGTGACTGACCTGAGTGATCTTCCGGGAGCAAACAAAATCTCCTTCGTCAATCTCTCTGCCTCCCTCCAGTGTGGAGTAACTTCCCGCATTCTCCATGCTGGCAGAGCTTATTCGGACAGGTCAGGACGACTAAGCTTCCCCGAGATGAACAGATCGTCACCTGTGGGGACAAATTACGGACTGAAAGTTTGCCTCTTGCTTGCAGGGTGACAGCCTTGTGGGCGTCCGTGCTTGTCGTCCTATACCTACTTGCTGCTCATCGACGAGCCGGCTCCGAACTATGTGGTGATGCACATCAACAGGCACTTGCTTGTCTCTTCTGTCCATCTGATGTCCTGCAGCTCCACCGCCACGGTCGCGTTCATCGCCTCTCGGGTCCAGCTTTCAGTTCATTCCCCGAGATTCATTCACCGAGAAGGCTTGGGGTGGTTTCTTGCCTGGCCTGGAAACCGATGCGAAGGCTATCCTTGGGAGGACCTCGTGTCACCGGATATGCTGAGATGAAAGCCCCCCCCTCGCTGTCAGTCGGTCTGCTGGCCCGCTTCACACACCACTCTGGCGCTGCAAGCGCTTCCCCGGCCTGCGAGGTCACGGGCGGTCCACTTCCAAGATCAGTTCCCAGGAATCCAACGGCTCCTAATGTCTGGTGTCCAGGCTAGAAGCGCACTACAAGCCGAATTCCACGGATAGATCCTGTGGCACACGTGTAGATTGTTCTCCTGGTCCTATGGTAGCCGTGACGCGCTAAAGGAAAGAGGCCGAGAGATGGTTCAACAGAAACGTTGATGTCCAGTCGCCGCCACTTGGCCACAGATGGTCAAAGACATGTAAGCTTAGGGCTTGGCATCTGTCCAGAAAGTCAGGACAGTCTAGGAGCAGAGGTAATAAAGTTCAAGCTAAAGCAAGGCCTGCAGCATGTCGACGGAGTCACGGAGCACAGACTGCCTTTTAGCACGGGGCTAGGCCCAGTGTGATAGCTCGCTGCTCAGTTGCGGCTGCTGACGAAAGGGTCGATGATGGCACACCCACTCAGATGCAGCAATTGACCCACCATATCAGACTTGTCAGTGGCGGGGGAGAAGAGAGAGAGTGCGTGAGTGAGTGAGTGAGAGAGCGCCCGAGCGGGCGGATGTGCGGATGTGGACTGTCCACGTTACGTGTTCTAGTTTGTCCAGCAAAGCCAGAACCGCATTGTTAGGTGAACACTGGAGATTCTGCAGACAGAGATTGGTGGTCTGGTGAAAGGATACCGCTGCCGCTGTTCCAGGGCAGCCGCAAGTTGGCTCCCTTGGCCGTCCGCCGTCCCTGGATGACTGAGCGGGTAAAATGAAGCCAGTCCAGGCCGGCCCTTCCAGGCTAAAGTCGGTAGTCTCGCCGTGGGAAACGGCGTGCTAGACGGGACGGGTAAGACTCTGTTGGGAGCAACCATGGGTTCCCCAGAGTGTCTAACCGCTATGCCGAATGAGGTTTCCGGGTATGGGGTAGGCAATTGGTGTTGCGTTTTGGCGTCTGACATGCCTGGGTAGCACAAGGACGTTGGTAGAAGTAACGATGCAAGCAAGCAGCCGTGTGATTGCAATCTGGTGGGGGTCAGCTCCAGAAGGCAAGGTGCCGGGGTGTGCAAGGGTCGATGTCGACGGACGGGCATGATTGGGCCTCTTGCACAGAGTGCCCTTCGGAAAGTTGGAAGCGAAGGTAAGATTTAGCCCATTCTTGACGAGTGTCTTGACCGGGCCAGGCACCTCGAGTGTGATCACTTGCACCGCCCGACGAGAAGCGCAGGCAGGCAGGCCCTTGGGTAGTGCAGGGCGCTATGCGAGACCTTGATGGAAATTGCCCAGCACTCGAATCGAGGCCAGGAACAAGCTCGACGAGCCACTAGCCTGGAGGGAGAGGAGGCGGCGCATCGGAGCTTGGAGCTGCATGTGGATTACGGAGCACAAGGCTTGGTTGGTAGGGGTGGGGAGCTCTTCTGTGTACGGCACTGGACCGTGCATGCAGATTGCTTGCTTCTCTGGGGGCGGCCGTCGACGTCCATTGCCGTCGAGGTCACGACGGACTGGTGATGTGATCAACCCGTCCCATCCTTCTAGAAGCCTTCGGTGGTCTTGTCTTGTCCTGTTCGGTCCCGGCCCAGGACTGACTGGTCAGCAGGACGTGGCCCCGGCGTGGTCGAGTCTGATGACTGCCGCGGCGATCACTGCGGTTGGGTAGGTGTGAAGCGGGCGGGCTGTCAGGCAGTCGGGTGGTATGGCTTGGGTGGGTTGTATGGCTTGTGTGGCTCTGCCGGAGCGAGGAATGACGTCTGGAGGCGGGCGTTGCCGTGATGGCACTGGAGGCCGCGCAACAATGCCTGGAAGCGGCAGCAGGATTGTCACGGTTGGGAATAGGGCTGCATTGTTGCAATACCAGACATCGGGCGAAGATGGGGTGTCCCCCTAGGCTCTCTTCAGCTGCGTGCCTCCTTCCTTGGTCGACGGAGAGGAGCAGGACCAGACCACCAGCCGCTAGACGGACTGCCTGCTGCATCGCGTCGGCCAGTTGCAGGGAGCTCTCCCAAATTGGGGTGCGGTACCACGGTCGGCGAGAAGTACCAGGCCTTGTACCCAGGTATCTGCGGTGTGGGCCCCCAGAAGAGGTCATCGTTGACGGTGATTGGCCCATCTTGGAAATCGTAGGCTGTCCTTCCTTCCGCGATCACACACCATGCCCCAAGAGGCAGCAGCACACCTCGGATCCATTCGTGCTAGCTGCTGCTGCTGCTGGCTGCCGGATGTACAATAGACGATGCCTCTCCTGCCCCCCTGCCCCTTCCTTGATATACCTGGTACCTACCTTGGTACGTCTTGAAAGGGCCGAGTCGGACTCGTGGTGGGCGCATGCATGGCACCGATATCATCTGCCCATGACGAGTCGTATGATTGAAGCGCAAGTCGAGAGGCTACTGATATTGTGCACTATTGCATTATCATCTCATCTTCAGGAGCCGTGTTATAGCACGGGCGGGTTATTTCTTTGCCCCAATCCTTGACACGTCCCTGCCGGTACTTCGCTTATGAGACGGCCAGCTGAATGGCAAAGGTCCCATGTTCATTCCCACGTCTCTCACTCTCACTGCATTCGAGATTTTGCATCTCCATCTCAAATAAGACATCGATGAGCAATTCTGTACTGCTATGAAAGCCTCGGCATCTTGAAGGGGGCGGGAGGGAGTGGAGGGCAGCGGCATCGCGTCCGCGTCCCGGAAGCCGGCTCGACCAAGGGGCTCCTGGTTGAAGCAGGGAAGGGCGGGCGATCTCTCACCGAGGCATTTTTGCACACACAATAGATAGTGCCGTGCTCAGGCCCGAACCGATTTGTGCAACACAGGAAGAGGAAGATACCGAGTGGCCAAGGCCATGGCAGTAAGTTAGTCTACATGCCGGTCAAGAAGGCAGGTAAACTTGGGGCATCTTGCCACGGCCGATAGTGAGTGGATTTGCGCGCGGTCTCCGTGCCCTCGGGGCCATGTCCGTTCTAAGCAGGTGGTCTAGGCGGACTGGGAGCTCGCTTTCTCTGCCTCTTGGAGCCCCCTGGGAGCCTGGACTGGGCTGGACTGGAATTGTGGAATTTCGGAGAGGTGAGCCTGGTGAGACTGGTGAGCCTGGCGGGCCGGGCGAGCGAGGTGAGCGGCGGTGGCCCTAGCAGGCAGACAGACGCCGACAGGAATCCAGACGCGCGACTAATAACTAGGCACATGGAATGGGACACGTGAAAATGAGACATTGCTCGAGCGTTGTTGACGTTGACACGCGAAGATCCTTCGAAGGCCCCTTCTCCGAGACGGCCTGGAGCACTGTCCATCGCTGGCGTCGGAGCCGAAGATTGGCGTTGGCAACTGTGAACCTTGGGGCGTCTGAATGCAACACAAGCCTACGATGGGATGTAACTCCAGATTCGATACCGAACATCAGCCCCCCCGACGTCTTGCCCACCCTTGGACGGCAGACCTGGTATGCACCCAGCATGGGAACCTGTTCACCCAGATTTCCTGCGTGCTTTTCTGCCGTCAGATTGACGAGACTACGACGCAACGAAAACCGAGGAGACGACGGACACAGTAAAATGCAGGAATTGGGCCAGATCGGATTGGACGCCGCCGTCGATGGTGGTCAGAGCAAAGCGATGGCTACTCCCGTGTCACCCACTGCCCCCTACCGGGGCGTGCCTGGCCACACAGGCGACGGCTCGACGGATGGGCGGCCGGCATGGGCTCAATTCACATGTCTCTTGTCTCCGCGTTGACGATTCTTGACAGGCCAAGCTCATTTGCACAGCAGGGCCGCCTCTCCACATAAAAAGGGTACAATGGTGGGCTGGACTGCTGCACGGCCGCATGTATCGCGGCGCCTCAGGTACTTGAGCATGCACAGACTGGGATCGCTAGTCATGTATCGCCCAGGCATGGAGTAGCTTCCCCACCCCGCTCCACCCGGGTCCCAAGGGTCGTCTCCCCCTCCCTGGCTGGCCCTCTCCCTGTGGCTCTCCGGGCTCTTTCTGCCCTTTCTGCCCTCCTGGGCCCTCCCCTGCACCCCATGTTGGTTGCGTTTTCTGATCGGACACACAGGCACACAAGCACACAGGCATGCTCAGGCATGGACCTCTGCGCACGCTGTGCACTCGTATGCAGTGGGCCGTCTCGCCAGGTTTCCGTTTGATCACAGTCCCGTTTACCGCAGCACCCCTCTCGCCCCGCCTGTCAGGCGGAGCTGGGTGTGCACAGAGCGCAGCAGACGGAGCTGATCTGATGTGTCTATCGGTTTGTCAGTCCGACTGACTTACTAACAGCCAGTCAGTCAGTCACTCATCAATCAGTCGGTATGCACGCACGCTTTGCAGGGCACGCACCGTAGCTCTGGGCTACTGCGGACGGAGCACAGCATCTGGAGCTGGGTCCCCATCGCTCATCTCTTGATTGACTCGGGGCCTCGACTCCAGCACTCCAGCAGCCCTCTGTGGTGGTTTCAGCCTTGGCCCAACCTTGTTCTGCTTTACCGAGTCCGACAGCCTCTGTGAAGCCTTTGTGCAGCGGCTGCGATGCTCTCTGTTTCTCCGTCTCCCACCGTGTTTCCCTCTCTGCGTGCGTGCTCGCGTTCGCTGGTGTGTGTGCAGGTGAGGGAGGTGCACGCACCACCACCTGCACACCCAACCAAGCAATATCAGACAGACATCAAGACTGCGTGGCCAGCCACGTCTGCAGTTCGCGGTACGGTAGACTACTGTGCATCCGTACGTGCTTTGGACTTGTACCCACGTACCGTTCACTGGCTCACTTATTCCATCCGGACAGCCAAACGCAGGGTGGTCGACCAAAGCGGAAGGAACATTATCGCAAGCCGGGACTCTCGCGAGGTCATCCCTGCAACCTTGCTTGTCCCCTCTGCGTCTGCACCTGCCACACTTCTTCCGCACCCTGCTGCACCTTGCTGCACCTGCACCTGGCCCTCGCGCCTGCACTCGCACCTTCTGCAGTCTGCCCCCTGCACTCTGCACCCTGCACCTTGCAACCCAACGCCGCCTTTCGAATCGCGGCCCCATGTCCCTCCCGTCGACACTACCCAAGATCCTGGCATGCATCTACAAGTACGGAGTCCAGCACGGTACCGCGCTACAACAGTACGCCCAGTACGGATGCTCTGTCTAGACATGGGACAGAGCCTGGCCGAGGCCGCCCCTCACCGTTGAGGGTCAATCACGATCTCCCCTGGCCTGCCCTTCATCGGTCTCTGCCATGACGATTCCCTTGTCGGACCCAGACCAGGCGCGACATCATGGCCAGCCAGCCAGCCATCCATCCATCCATCGACGGTAGACTGCGACGACCACCCACCTCTGCACGGCGCAGGGCACCTTGACGCTGGAACTCAGCCCACCAACTGCCATCCGGCCTGGTGTATGCTCCCTCCATCCCTCCCTCTCAACGCCTCTTCTAGTCACTGGCCGCGCCGCGCCGCGCCTTCCTCGATCAAGAACGCGCGGGTGCTGTGATGGGGGTCGGTGATCTTCATTGGGACGGGGTCTACTGGTCGGCGTTGCTGCTTGATCGAGACAAGGCTCGCTTCCTCACCGACTGCCCTGCAGCGAAAGGGGCGGGGGTCGCCATTCTTGCGACAGAGTTCCCAAATTGCGACGCCCACACTGGCGCAAATCATAAATTCGCAGCGGTGCTAAGATGAGCTTCTCCGGAGAAAAAAAAGCGGGCTGAGCCTTTTCAGGTTGCAAGCCATCCGCTTCGGCAAACACGGTTTGCAACGCTCCTCGACTGCCAGGCACCGTGGCACCCACGACCCCAAGCACGCCAGCGGCGAAGCACAGAGTCGCTACGGTAGTATTTCCAGCAGCACGTTCGAGGCTACAGCGCCCACCAAGCCACCACACAGCACTCTGGCGGCGGCAGGGGGATTACCTCTCGGACCCGAGGTTTATCCCTCAGCCCTGGCTATGTCACTGCAATAGAGTTGTGATGGCCGACAATGTTGTGCATCTGGCCTGCTGCGACGGACGCAGCGCTCGCAGATTCGTACAGTGCCGCAGTGCGAGGGCACTGGAGGTCCCCACGCTGGTGCACCACATAGTGCTGAAAGGGAGGGTCGCTCCGGCTTGACTTGCTCCACAGAGCGGACGAACCCGCGACAGGATTCTGACGGGCGCCTCGAGTGATGGAACCACAGAAGGCTTGCACGACGAGTCACTACCCGGGCCGTTGCGAACCTGCACCTGGCTTGGCCTGGCCTTTCGCCAAACAACAATAGAGTTCCGTCCAAACCTGCCACCGGGCGTGACGACTGGCGAGTGGACGGTTTCCGACTGCGAGATCTCCCCGTTCCTCGGAGCCACACTGTTGTCACATTACGCAACGTCACAAGATCACTCGGTATGACACTCTGGTGCCACCTTGGAGGAAACACGGCGCACTCCTTGCGCCGCCGCTCCTTTGACTCGAGCTCGGTGCATGTCTCGCGCCGCAGCACAGGTTGCTGGTATGTAATCATTTCACGACCAAACATTGTGGGGCAATAGTGCAGCAGGGGTCTCTGAGGAACGGGTGCTGTTCCAACAGTCGCACCCACAGGGAACCTGTCTACTGCGCGTGCGACGGCAGCTGTGCAGCCGACTAGGAGATATCACACGTCTCTTTGGCGTTGTTGGTGATGCTATACTGTCAAGGCCAACTGCACCATGCAGTGAAACTGCCAACACCCCCCTCATAGTAGAGACATAACTGGCAATCCCGCAACGCCACAGTGTCACAGATAATGTCCCAATACAGGTGTAGTTTCTGCACCGGAGAGCGGAGGAAGCTCGACCTTCCTAGATTCCACGAACGAAGTTTTCGGACAGAAAGGCCGAGATCACCAAACCGGAGAGAGCTCGCTCCGTGTGCAAGACGGACGGCCTTCTCACACCCTCGTTGACGATATCATCTCATCTGCGTCCAACACGAGAGTGCAACTAGGTCTCTATGAATACGCACATCCGCCACACTGAAACCTGAATTATCATCGGCCTTCGCCGCAGGCAAGTCTTCGGCGGCGTGACTGACCGGCCACCCGTGGGCGACCAGTCCTGCACGAGACGAGACAAGCACAAAACATGACCCCAGAGTCAAGCAGCTCGAGTCTTCTCTGCACTGAGCGTTCTCTGTAGCTGGGTTATGTTGAGCTTAACGTACGGCAGATTAGGTTCAGCATCGCACCAAGAGGAACTTGTGGGCCTGTTTGGAGACCGCTTTAAAACGCCATATCACACGTCCAATCGCAGTCACACCGGAACTCCAAAGAGTGTGGCCTGCTAGTACACCGTCGCCACAAACCTTCTGTTCGTCTGGTCGCCCGCCAAGAACAACCAGGCCCGCGTTCCGTGATAGAGTTCGTGTGAGCCTCATGAACCTGCTAACGAAACGCTAAGAACCGTTGGATGTTTCTAAGCTAGCATTTCCTGGCTGTCAAAAAAGCTTTGATAAATATAGGCTTGACAATCGTTTGGTCACACATCAAAAGTTTCACGATCGCTAGCAGCGAACAATATGGGAAACCAGTGCGACGGACCCTGAATCGAGGGGTGCGGAGGAGCTCAAGACAGCTCCTCCCAGCTCTGACGTCGTGCGCACGTCCCCGGCGTGATGGTGTCGAATGGTGCTTCAATCTCTCAGGGGAATCCAGGCCCGTCGAGATCAACAGTAGTTCCAGGGTCACTCGCAATCACATTGGCGATGCACCCGTGGGCCGTTGCACATGTTCAGATCTCTCAGGAGTTGGCCTTTGCTTCCCGGGCTTTACCCCATGCGAACGCGGCTGCAACATCCACTGCGCTCTGGCCCTCGGCGCGTTTTGAGGCTCTGGAGCACAGTCGCCCTCATCGCCTGATCACGAGAGCACCGATTTCAGCGGAATTCGAGCGCATACCTGCCCATCATGAAGTTTTTTTTTGTCCCATCCGGCACCAAAAGGGGGAAATGACTTTCTCGGGAGATGAGGACATGGACGCAGGCATTATGCGTCGTGAGCACTCAGCGAATTCAAGAGGCTGCCAAATATCACTAAGAGTGTTAGCACTTGTCCTAAGCAGGGCGAGGCAGGCTACTTGATAAGCCACATCCCTGCAATTCTGGCGCGGCCAAGGTGGCTTCGGACTGCTGGGCTGAACTTCCGCTCCAGCCTGGTCCTCTATACGGATATTGCATCACGACCGGCAAGATCTCCTGGCAGGGTCTCTGTGCAGCGGCCACCTACGCACAAGGGGCAAATCCGCCATGGATCGCGGTCTGCTTACCCAGGGGGAAACCCGTCTGCGACATATGGACACGGTGACGAGTGAATCCTTACCTACGAGCTGCAACTTCGCTTTCTTTCAATAAGTTGCCACCCTGCTACTTTCCCGCGTGTTGCCTGTCTATTTGTAGCATCCCCCAAGACTGCAGTAAAAAGGGGCTGAAAGGCGTTCTCGATGGCGCAGAACAACGGTGCTGCCATCTGACGACATTGGGGCTGCAGGGGACGTGGTCTTGCACGATTCGGCCCCCAAGTTTCTCGCGATGGATGCAGCGCACATGGTTAGATACCAATACCGTCTCAAAAGGATTCTAATGATCGACGATGCCTGCATCATGTGCATAATCACCACCTACCTACCCAGGCCCACCGGCAGATACACGTCCATGTCAGCCACTTGATCGGCAGGTGCAGCGACAGACGGTTCATCTTGATACCAGTACGCTTCGACGAATGTTCGACCAGGGTTGGCTCGAGGTTCTGCTGGACATTGTTGGTCCTGCACTCGTGCTGCTGTTATGGCCGAAGCGGGGCAGCAGGAGAAGTCAAATGACGGAGTCCCCCATACTCCAAGCGGCACTTCGATGGTTGGTCTTGATACTGGGTTGCGATCGAGTGCCGCCCGCGGCATCCGCCCCGGTGGGCAAGGCGCCTACTTCGCTGATCTACCATATTCAATGGTACCGTGCCGCAGCAACACCTCCCCAGTGCCTGCATGCCCTTCATTAGGCGTGGTGCGCACCACGGTCGTGCAGTAGTCTTCGGTACATTGCACTGCTTAGCACGCCGCTGTGCCCTGGGGGATAGCTTGCACAATATCAGTATAGAGCGACCACGGCGTTCCATTCCCGTCAGCTGCAGAGGTCGTCTTGACCTGTTCGCCAATTCTGCGGTGTTACGGCCCAAAAAGCAGTCTGTCCACATGGAGAGCATTCGAAAGCAGAGCCCGCTGCCACCATCTGCAGGAAGTGTGCCAGGGTGGCCCCTCCAAGGGCCGTTCTCGCGCAGCCCAGAGGCCAGGAAAGTGGCCCCGTGGGTCCAGGCCTGTCTTCGGTCGTTCACCTTTCTAACTTGCGACATGTCGTCTACAGAGACGCTGTCAAGAAGGCATGCGCCTGCAGTGTATTCCGGAGTGTTGCCGCAGTGGTCAAGGTGAACCTTGTCCCTGGCCCTCACACTCTAATAACCCTCTGAAATCAACGTTACGCGTCTATTGCTTCTGGTGATCATCGCAGCCAAGGCGGCAAGCTCCAGGTTTTACAACATTCGACAAGTGGAGAATAGCCGCTCTGTACGAGATGCGGACCCGTCACAACCCACCGCGCATGCGACTTCGGCCGGCAAATGTTAAAGCAGGAGAATTACCGCGAATGGTCAAATACCCGCGCTGTGATATTTGTCGACCTGGAAGCCCAGCCGGTCACACTGGCCAGACATTTATCGATTTACGCAAGGAGCACGATGACATTCACTACCCGGACGCGCTTCCGTTCAAGGCTTGCAGGTTCTTGTCACGGAGGCTGGGATGACTCAATGATCTCGGAAGTACCTCGCAACTATCGCTCACATGTGTGTGTGGTGGTTAGATCCGTGAATGCAGGCCTGACAGCGGCCTCTGGGTTGCCCCTTTGGGGAGGTCAGTCCCCCATGACGACTTGCTCGTCTCGTGCAATTGGCTGGATTGCTCACACCTCTTCGCTCACTGCCTCTCTAAGCCGAGGTGGGTGCTGATAGAGCTGGGGAACCATTACATCTGGTGTCAATCGATCTACTGGTATCAATTTGCCCGTCTTTATCGATCGCTTCACCTCAGCTTCCTCGTCTTCAATCGGGGCTCTCGCGACCGACTGGCATACATGCACTGCGCGCCAAGCGGCAACGTGGTATTTGGAGCTGTGATATTTAGCGATTCCGATGGGCTCCTTGGTCTGGTCTCGCTTTTTGTTCATTGACATCTGGGTTGGCTTGTCGACGTGCTCAAGCGCATAAGTGTGCAATATAACTGTTTGAGAAGTCTTTCATACAGGTGTTGTTTTAGACGCTGGCAATGCAATTTCACAAACCCCAAAGTCGAGGTCACCCTTATAACGACCGTCTTAAGAGCCGAATGCTAGATATATGGAACAAGGTTTGACTATTGCTTTACCCATTACTTGATTTTGCGAGGCAGAGGATCCTTGAGATCAATGAAAACGGCATCAATGTGTTTTGCCTACACTGCATCCCTGGGGCACCCCTGACCAGCACCCCTGGCCTTTCTTCCCTTGAGAAAACAGCCGCCCACACTCTTGATCAGCCCCCCCTGGTCTCTAGCAATCTCGTGAACCGACTTTTGCTTTGCCCTGGCCCCCATGCCCGCACACCATTCCCCTTCGATCTTTTATCGGCCGTCTCGTCCAACGGTCCCTCGACATTTTACGGGTCTGCAGCCTCGCAGAGCTTGTCGGAGAATTTTGCTCTAATCAGATACCCTTGCTGATGCCTACCACCTACATGGACCGGGTGTGCTGCGAGCTTGATGAGGTAAAAAAGCAGCTTTAGCCCTCTTGGACTGAGGACCACTAGGAAGGAACCTGGGAGGGAACCCGGGTATCAATCACCTCTCCGGTCCCCCAAGTACCGTCCTCGTGCGCTTCCGCTCTGTTTCTTCAACGAGGCAGGGCCTGATCGATCGATTCCATCGAGTCGGAGAATTCGACCGTGGTCGTGCCAATCTGTTCAGACGGTCTGCTCAATGACCTTGGTGTGGTCCAGGCCATGGGGTGCTGTGTCTTGCATGTCTTGCGACCCACAATAGTCCTTGTGCAAGATGTCGACACTAGCCAGGAGTTCCTTGATCCTTCGGCAGAGCATTTCGAGGAGGACGGCAACCGTTGGCTCGTCCGATGATACTTTACAAACTCTATCCTCGGATGCCCTAGTACCCTGGTGGGAGCCCCTGGACCGATACATGATGAGTCCCACTCTTGTCCTCTTCCTCGGTCAAATATCTTGGGCACCTATCCGCTCAGCTATGCGTCAATCCAATCTGGCAACATGCCAGCCATCTCACTTTTGGCCGAGGATCCAGCTGGAAGTCGGGCATTTTGAGATTTGGCCGGTGAGGGAACAACTTTGTCTGCGCGGAAGCGAGAGTCAGTTGCTGTGATGTACCTGGCCCGGCGCGATACTTCGTGGGTGGGCTCACGTTGTATTCCACATGCCGTATCTCGACTAACATCCCCCCCTGTTGCCTACCTGCCAGATCGCCGCCGCCGCCTCCATCTCCTTCCCTGTCCGGCTGCATGTACATAGAGATACGTACTGTACTGCGGTACAGCTCTCCATTCTGTGCACTAGACGGTCCACCCTCACAGGCTCATCACCTCCCGGATATCCACTGTGAGGGCCCCTCAATCCCCTGACCTTGGCCGTTCGTCGCCCTTTGAGAGTTGCCCCATCGACCCTGATCCAACCCCAGGATAGTGTGCCAGTGGCTCTCATAAAACGTCCCCCACCGCATCTACCGTATCATTTCATACAAGTACCACTTGCCCTGCAACCCTACGACCATTGTTCACTCGATTCTAACTTCATCTTCGTTTCGTCTGTTGAGCCCGTTCAACTTCTTCTTGTTTCAGTAGCTGGCTGAGCGCAGTCACGGATCTGGAACTCATCAGTCATTGACTCCGACGGCCTGGAAGGGTCACAACGGGCGTTTTGGCCGTATTGCTCGAGTTGGCATCTCTTCGAACTTAACTGGCCACCAGCAGCCGGGGCGACGAGCACTTGAACGACGTGCTTTGATCCTCCGCCGTAACCACAGCGTTGATTTCTTGTCAAGAAAGGGAAGAATCTAGCAATTTCTGGGCGAGATATGTTCCCATGTGCACCGCAACATACGCAGTTACCATGGCAGAGTTGAAGGAGCCGGCGCACAACAGCCTCTGGTACGCCAGCCCGGTGCAGATGCCAGCGAGCCGTTCCAGTCACGCCGTGGATGCAGGGCTTTCGAATCCAACCTCAGCGTCACCCCATTCAGGACGACCGAGACAAGGCGGCTGGGGCAGCGTGGACCATCACCAGCAGTACCCGTCATACAGCCGCTATTCCCAGGACGACACCAACGACCCATACGACAGACACCAGCATCCCTCCTTGTCCAGCCATCAGAGTTTCCCCAATCTCAAGCGGCCCTACTCGGCGACAGAGCAGCCTCCGTACCAGGAGATTGTCCAGGACCTACGAGACGATGGCTCGAAGCTCGGCGTTGGGCACGACCACAAGCTGCTCTCGTTCAGGAAAGTCCCGGACAAGCACACGATCCTCGACCATCATGGTCGCATGCAACAGTTGGAGCTGACCGCTCAACTACATGGCATGTTCTTCCTCTCCGAGATGCCAACGACCAACAACGACGGCTCGGTCATGCAACCGGAGCTCACTTGCTACCGGCGAAACCTGTTCCAAGTCAGCGGATCGCTGATCACCCCGAGGGGGCAGATCTCTGTCATAACGGAGACGGGAGAGACAGCGCCAGTGAGCAGCACAGAAGTAACCATCTCCTCGATTGAATCGGTGGATGGGCACCCGGTCAGACTCATTGTTATTCCGTGGAAAACACCACCGCCAAACTCGCCCGAAGTCACCCAAGCGCCAGATCAGGAACCAGCCTCGTTGCCATTGATTCCGTTCCAGGACGATGGTTCCGACGCGGACGGGGAATACGCAGTGTATCCCATCGGTTGGCGGCGTCTGCAATTCCGAATGTAAGTAGATAGATGGCGCGACGGCTCCCTTCTTGGCAAGTCACTGACCTTGATCTCGACAGTGCGACGGCCAACAACGGCAGGAGGAAGGAACTTCAGCAGCATTTCGTGGTTCACCTCAAAGTCATGGGCACATTGGCAAATGGAACCAAGGTCGTACTGACGGAAGCCGCGACCGCGCCAATCGTGGTGCGAGGACGAAGCCCGCGCAATTTCCAAGCGAGAAAGGAGATCCCACTCCTGGGGTCCAGCGCTGGGTCCCGAGGTCAGGCTCTTGTGGAGACCGGGCTGGGCATTGTTGCTGGACCTCTGGCGATCAAGCCGCAAGAGGTGAAAGCAAGGCCCCTCAACATGGAGCTGCCGCGCACAGCATTCACGTTCAACGCGCCCAAGTTGCCAGCGAGTCCCATGACTAGCATGCGATCGAAGTAAGTTCAGTGATGCTCTGAAATTACTCAAGAACTGCCCATCTTTACATATGATGACGGCCACCGGCCTGGGTCCGGCGGACTTCGTTCGTGGAAGAGCGCTGTGTGCTGACTTGCGTCTAGCTCTTACCCGACAACCTGGAATCCATCGATGCCTTCTTCAGGAGCAACAAACTATCCCGCGACAACAATAGCATCCGATCCCTACCAGAAGATGCCTCTTTCAGGGACATCAGCATACTCGGCTGAGCCACAGGACATGCAATCTCACATGCCCACCTCAATGCCTTCCATGCAGTTGTCCATGGTTTCAAGCGACCAACCGGGGCAGCAGCAGCAACAGCAGTCAGCGGCGTCTCATCAAGTACCGCCAATTAGAACACAGTACGCCTCCTACGTTCAGAGCTCTAACGCCCCTCCGCCTCTCTCTGTCTCTTCGACAGCGAACAGCAGCCTGAGCGTGCCGAGGTACGTGGACGACAGCAATCCGCGGCCAACAAAGAGCCCCCGACATCCGTCCATCCACGCCGGATCGATATCAAGCACGGAGTCGTCTGGCGAATACCGATACGGGCCTCCCTACAGCGCCATGAGCACCAACTCGGCCGAGATTAGCCCTCAGACTTCTCAGCACGCCTCATATTCCACATCGCATGGTGGCGGAGGCCACGAAACCAGCGCCGGGGCTAACACCCAGTCTTCGAGCACGATCCCTCCACCTAGGGACTATTTCCCGCCCTCGACATCCTGGACGACGACTGCGGGCGAATCGAACGCACCGACGTATACAAACGGGGACCACCGGTCTTCGTACCCATATTCGGCGGACCAGTACAAGACCGCAGGAGGTGTGAAAAGTGATCCGCACGCTCCACCACCCCCTGTCTATCCTGGACAGGCTATGAGCCATTACTCGTGGAACACTTCTTGATGGCGTTAGGATGCGGATTTCTTGGGAATAATCTGGGTAGGATTCTGGACCGTTGGGGTCCGAGGGCCGCTTCTTGAGAGTTTGAAATGCACGCCAAGAACATCGACTCGAACCGACAGCATGACAGCAGCCCCAATACCAGTATTTCCGACCGTATCCGAACCACGAGCGCGATATACCCCGACACGATGCGACTTCTTCCCGTCCCTACCGACCGAACTTTTGTTGTGTATAATCACCCAGGGTGGCCTTGTCCAAAATGATTACGGATGGCTTAATGCCTTTGTGGAAAGCTTTAGGCGCGAACGAGGGGAGGCAGGCGTTTGGGAAGCATTTCCAGACTGACGCGTTTTTAAGTTCTACTGTTGTGCGACCTTTCATGTCACTTGTTTTGATGCCCACATATTTTTTGCCTCTTATTATTTTCCTCCAATACCATAACCCACACCGATACCAATTTTCTGTTCTCGAAATCGAACGATACCTCTTTCTCCCGAGCCACGGCCCTCCAAAAGAGCCAGAGAGAGGGGGACGACGGACGGAACCACAAAACGCAAGCACACGCGCACACACATCAAAAGATAACCACATGGAGTTGCATTGTTCTTCGGCCTCGAGAGCAAGTATGGGACGATATGGACCTCCCTCATGTGTGGGCCCAGCTGGCATGATTCATATGCATGTTCAAATACCCTATGATAGAGGGGGCAAACGGGGTGGGCGGGCTGAGGAGGGTTTGGCGGCTTTTTGCTCTTACAATTTATTCTGGCCTTGGTATTTATTGAGGGGAGTGGGAGGGTTTGTTCCTGTTTCTCGCCTCGCTTCTTTTACACATATATATACATGTTTTGATCATTCTCGGGCCGAACATTTGTTTTCTTCATTATTTTTTATCTATGCAGGGGCTTGGTTGCGCTTGCATTTCTTTGTTTATCCCACCTGGACCCAGGAGCGGGTAGAGAGACACAGGGGCAGAGAGAGGACGGGGGAAGAGCTGAGGAATGGGGTGGGGACGTCACCGAGTGAAGAGGCGGCGGGTCTTTGTCTCTGGGAACAGCGTGTGTGTGTTTGTACGACGTAACTGGGCTGGCGGGAGGCTGAAGACTGCTTGATAAACCATATCTCTCTTGCCATACTCCCGCAGAGGGACAGGCAGAGAGGGAGGCGAATTTTACCGAAAAATGAGTCGAATAATACCACTTCCAACGTCCTCTGTCACTTGACTCTCTCGCTCCTTGGTCGTCCCTTGAATCTCACTCCTTGATACTCCCCTTCATCTGCTTCGATCTCCATCTACTGTGACGCTTCTGAGGCGCATCCCGCGCAAGACTTCCCGCACAGGCTCGGGTGAGGCCATCAACGGTCACAGAATCCAAGCATGAGTCGGCCCTGCGGAGGGGACCGTAGCATCGAGGAGGGCCCGGACAAGCCTCGGGGGCTGGTGTGGGTGTGTGAGTCCACCGCGATGCGTGCAGCTGCTACATGTGACGAGGCCCCTTCGTGGGGAAAAATAAGGGGGGGGGTGGCCTCTCCAGAGCAAGATACCGACTCCAAAAATATCCCACCCGCGAGAGACCAGGTTGACGGATAGACGGACCTGACGGACACAAACAAGATGGGACAAACGGACACAGACACACAGACAAGACAAGGCAAAAAGACTACACAGTATCTGTGGGTGTGGGTATCTGTGCGATGATACACTTTCCCGTGATCCCGGGGCACATGGCACACATGGCACAGTAGCAGGCGGAGAATTTTCACCCCAGGTGATGGACGGATGACCCGCATGCATGGAGGGCCCCCATGCAAAGGGGAGGGGGGAGGATGATTGATCTCCCTTTCGTTCTCGTTCTTTCCGTCGCTCTTCTTGTTCTTGTTCTTTTTTTGCTCGAGCGGCCCGGCCAATCCGTCTGTGTTCGTCTGATGGGCAGGGCCACGCGCGAAACGCACGCACGCACATACACACATACATGCATATACACACGGGCAACGACCAAGAATAACAGGGTTGGACTGGGGACCGGGGAGGAAGGAGGGTGGGCATGGCACAGGATGACGATGATGATGCGAGTAAGTTGGCCACCGGGCTCGAGGGTTGCACGATACCGTTTTGTTTTGGGGACTTGTCAGAGATGGGATGAAGGGGGAGGAGGGGTTGCGGTGGGCGGAGTGACATGCCCATCTGCGTTGGATGCCTGTGTCTTGCTTGATCTGTCATAGAGGGGGGTCTATAGGTAGTCAGGTAGTCAGGGTAGTGAGGAGGACGGTAAAGGACCGGGGAGAGCAGTGGAGGCCGTCGTCTTGGAACGTTTCCTGCTGCTGCTACTGCTGTGTGACTGCCACCTGAAGGGGCACATAAGGTTCGTATGACAAGGTGTCAAAGCGAGTTGTACCCGTGGTGGTTGCGAGGTGCGACGCCAGGCGGAGGCGGGAGGACGAGACTGACTGGCTGGGCCAGAGGCGACACAGTACGCAGGCTGAGCAGGCGGGTTACTTGCTTTGCCTGTGTGAGCGGCCGCCCGTTTCCAGGAGTGCGGTACTTGGTATCTGGGAGGACATCGCACAAAAGCTGCCATGATGGGGAGGGGCAGGGGAGGGGTTGCAGATGGCGATGCTACGATGCCGCGGTGGAAGGCTGTCCATGTTTTGTTCTGAACCTTGCATGTCCGGTGCCTCTAGGTTTCGACCGAGTGAGGTGCTTTGATAGTCACCTGCGGTATAGTGACAACGAGGTACGAGGGACGGCTTCCCAGCTGTCGGCCAGCCGCGGCCAGCCGGTGAAAAGTCAGCTTATGTAATGAGCCTGGACTACATCGAAGATACATCCCCGTCTCGCCTGGCCGGCTCCGCGATCCCCTCTGCACCGCACTGGCGTCCTGGCATTTCCCTGCACGACATGGATCAAGCATCCAGACTCAGCAGCCCCCAACGCTGAGATTGCAACTCCTCGCCCATACGAGATAAATGCTTGCGCAATAGGACGGACCAAACTTCCGACATATCACTGCCCAGATCCGTGCTACTTCGGCACGAAACTTGACATCCTGGAATCTTAGCCTCTCGCAATCACAGCAGCAATAATAATAATAACCTCAACACTATCGCGTGGGGCCACACTCATCCACCGCCGCCATGTTCGAGGTTCCCAACGCCAAGAGGTAGGTACGCCGGCACACCCTGGAATTGAGCCCCGACGGCGGGAGATTGCACATCGATAGTTTGACTGACCGGTTATAACGGCAGGGTGAGGCGCGATGAGCTCTACGGCTCATCCTCGGACGGTGGTGATGACCAAAGCGAGCATGGCGTCGAGGACGCAGAGGAGCGCGCCAGGTTGAACGAGCGGCTCTCGAGCATGCTGGGCCTGGACCTTTCCGTCCCGGAGCCAGCGCCAGTGGTGCCCGGGCAGGGAGCGGACGCGGCCGATGCCCATGAGCACGACGAGGGCACCACGGCGGGAGACCAGGTGGAGGGCAACCACGAGGAGGAGTTTGAGTTCCGGCTGTTCTCCACCGCGCCCGGGGCGGCTTCGGCGCCGGCAAAGGTGGTGCTGAGTGCATCGGACGACGAGGACGCGGCCAGGGGAGACGGCGCTTTCGTACAGCCCGTGCGGCCGGAGAGGTACTACCTGGCTGGAGAGGCAACTCCTGAGCAGCAGGAGAGGTACCGCTGGGCGGCGGTCACGGCCGAAGACGTCGCCGCGGGCGCGAGCAAACGGGCGTGGGGACTGGAGAGGCCATGGCGGGTTGTCAAGATCTCGCTGTCCTCAAGAAAATCACCAAGCAGAACTTCCGGTCTCATCGCTGGGGCCAAGACAGCTAGTGAAGACGCAGCAGAGGATGGGCCAAAGCGGAAGAGGCCGGGCAAGAAACGGAGGATAGCTGTCAGGATCAAGGCCAGGGCTGAGAAGGAGAAGCGTGAGGCTGAGAAGGCGAGGCGGGAAGCGGAGGAGAAGCAGAAGATCTCCAAGGAAGAGCACCTCTTAGAGAAGAAGAAGAGGCTCAACCGGGAGAAGAAGCTGAAGCGGAGGGCCAAGGAAAAGGAGAAGAAGTTGGCCGCGGGAGAGAAGGTGCCCGAGTCCGAAGCACCCTCGTCTCCCCGGTCGGAGTAGGTGATGTTGTCCCTACAATGTCACAAAACACCATGAGGCATCTAATACCTGCCTCTCTGAGTTGGACCTGGCCCTCCTCATCTTGCCTCCCCATCACCGCGGCCTTGGGTGAGTGAGGCCCCCAATTTGATGCGGCCAGGCGTACGCAAGCCACAAATTGGCCCGTGCACCGCCACACGTGGCACCACCCCGGGGTTTAGACTTTTGGCTCCATGTGACGGCGACGTTTCGTATTCCCAGAGACCACTCTTTCCACCCGGGAACTCACTCCCTGTTCTCGGTGCAACCATTGAGGCTCTGCAAACTAGAGCAAAGGCCGTCACACACAGGCAGCCTCTCCATTCCCGATCCCGACTCCGACTCCTGCCTTTGCCGGCGAGGGCGGTGCGCGCCGCGTGGGAAATCCACCTCGACTTGGGTCTCGGACTGACGGACTGACTGCGAGCTGCGAACTGCGAACACTATTGAGTACCTTCGCGATGGCCGACGACACCCCTCTGGCCTCGCTGTCTCTGACACATGTCTACTATGTGAGTAAACCATTCAATCATCCAACCAATTGATTGACCAGAGCGTCAATCGTCTGTGGCGGGCAGCTGCAGCTGCAGCCTCGTCAGACCCAGACTACTTGCCCCCACCAACCCAACCCGCGAGGGCGAATACCATCATCCCCAAGCTGACGAGACCTTGACGACGACACACAGGACCCTGAAGACAACATCTCGTACCTCTGCGCCTGGCTCGCCCTCGTCCCGCAGGCCCTCTGCATCGTCTACGTGACGCTGATCTGGTCGACGCGCGAGGCCGAGGTGGCCCTCATGTTCGCGGGCCAGCTGGCCTGCGAGGCCGCCAACTTTGTCCTCAAGCGGCTCATCAAGGAGGAGCGGCCCAGTCGCATACACAGGACGGGCAAGGGGTACGGCATGCCCAGCAGCCACGCGCAGTTCGTCGCCTTCTGGGCCGTCGCCATGGCGCTGTTCCTCCTCGTCAGGCACACGCCCAGCTGGACGGACCACGGGTACGGGCCGAGGTCGACGGCGGCATCAAATGGACAACAACAGGGCGGTGGTTCTCGTGGGCAGGCGAGCACGAGGACCGCGGCGTCGCGGCGGGCCAGCAGCTGGGGCCAGGACTGGGTCATGGTCGAGAGCTACGCCCACCGCCCCTGGTCGTACGCGGAGCGCGCCGCGGCCGCGGTGTTCGTCCTGGGCGTCGCCGCCCTCGTCGCCTGGAGCAGGGTCTACCTCGGCTACCACACGGTCAACCAGGTCCTGGTCGGCTGCCTGGCCGGCGCCGTCTGCGCCGTCGCGTGGTACGCCGCCACCGCCGCCGCCAGGGGCTACGGCCTGCTGGCCTGGGCCCTGGAGTCGCCCGTCGCGAGGGGCCTGCGGGTCAGGGACCTGGTCGTCAGCGAGGACCTCTGCCAGGCGGGATGGGAGAAGTGGGAGGATAGGAAAGGTGGTGGCGGTGGGGGTGCTGTCGCTGCTGCTCCTGCTGCTGCTCCTTCGTCGAGGAAGAAAAAGTAAGGAGGCCGGTGAGGACGTTATGGGCGTGGCATGCATGATCAAGTAGAAAACCTTCGTGTCACATACTAGTTTGCAAATCATACACATGTCACTAGGCAAAATGCAGGTCTTGTGTGTGCTCCTTGTTATGTGATTGGTATCATGGTTTTTTGATTTGAATTCAGGCCGTGTCTTGCGACCAGGTGTGGTCTCTTTCAGGACGTGGCCAAAGCTACCTAAGGTGAGCTTGAGGCGGATCCAGGTCTGTCTGTCTGCTGCTAGTCTGCCTTCCCAACTGCAGGACGTCCGCGAAAACGAATGGATGTCTCGGCGCCATCAACATGCAGTGTTGCCCAAGGATATATCCCTCACTTTGTACATTGTACAGTGTATTTGTTGTCCCCTCCCACCCCCCAAGCTCCGTGTCATTCGTAGATCGTCCCGTTTGAATGCCAATGAAAGAAATTGTACGCCTCACGTCAAGTGAAAAATAATCCGCAACGCCGATGCTCATGAATCTGGTCACACAATTCCAGGAACTTTTAGACAGCCGTTTTGTCTATGTCCCCGGATGGCTTTTGTTCGTTTTTGTAGGTAATAAAAAATACTGGTAGAAGGTAGGGACACAGTCCGAAAGTACGCTAGACTGCGCGGCGTCTAGATCCATGACTTGTTCGACGGCACCGGTGTCGTCGCTGTACCGGCGTTTGGTCGCGGAGGCGCATGCTTCTCGCCGTTGTTGCGGGCGGCCGGGTTGTTGAAGCCAACACCCATAGGGCTAGGCATTCTGGTGGTCTTGGTAGAGTTGTTCCTCTGAGGAGTCTCCTGTGGAGTGTATACCGAGGGGCTCAGGGTGATAAGTCCATCCTGATCACTTCCCTCGCTTCTCTCGCTGTCAGACTGCTCCTCATCGCTCTCAACCTTCTGAACCGGGCTCTCGCCCTTCGGCACCGGCGGTAGAGTCTTCATCCTCGCGTCCCTGGATGCTCTCCTAGTGAACAGCGGCTCTGGCAGGACCTCCGGTTCCACGTACTCAGACTCGGGTCTGGCTTCGGACTGCGCCAAGGGCGAAGGGCGCAAGACTGTTTCTGGCCTCTCACTCTCCTGTACGTCACTGGCCCTCGCGGGCTGGAAGTCATCCACGTTGGAGAAGCGGATGCCGATTTGGACAGTGGCCGAGGAGACGATTGACGAGTCCCTCTTGTGTCCCCGCCCAAGCCAAGGCTTCACGATGGGTGGTGGTCTGAAGGTGTCCCTCAGCGGCTTCGATGCCGCAGGTGCGTATGTCGTTGCGGGAAGGACCGCAGCAGGAGCAAACGGATTGTTTGGAAATAGAGAGTATGATTGTTTTCGCAGATGGGATGGCGAAGTTTCAGAAGGCGCTTGAGTGGGCTCCGGAGCTTGTGGGATGGTAACCTTCGGGCGGAAGGTTGGGCTGCTGGGACTCTGTCCCTCTCCCGCATCAACAGCGCGCAGAAGCGTCGTTATGCTGTCCGACCTTCCTCTCTCCTGGTCATTGTTGCTGTTAACTGGGTGCATGGCGTGAGTCGAGCCAGAGTCGTCCTCGTGCGGTTCGAACTTGGTCTTGTGATGCTCGTATTCTCCCAGGTTGTGTCCGATGGAGGCGTTGTTCTGTGATCGCAGGAACAGGTGCAGACCAGCGACCATGAGGCCGTTGACGTTCGCCACGACGGATGCGACCATGGACAGGTTCAGCGACTGGAAGATTTGCTTCTTCTGGTCCAGAAATGTGAGGCTGAAGAAGAATGGGATGATGAAACCCTGAAGGTGAGGTCAGACATTGGGCTTATCGATATTCATATGTCGATCACTTACGTTAGAGATGAAACCGAGGATCAGGTAGTAGATCATCCTCGAAGCTGCCATCCTCTCGGTCGGGTCGACCATGCGGCTCTTGCTCAATTTCACGAAAATTGTGATAATGACGAGCAGAAGCACGATGGATACACCCAGAAAGACTGCAAAAATCCCCTTGGCATAAGGCTTCACAAGCCAGAGCAGAGAGGCGAAGCAGAAGTCGGGAGCTCGACTAATAGCCGCCACGAGGAGGGTCGCCAGCAAGAAAGTTGAGATCGTGCCAAGGCAAATTGCCACGGTCCATCTTCGTCGGGGAGAGAATTGCGACCTCAAGCCCCGCGCTGCCGTCTCGACTCCGAAAACAAGGTGAATATATGGTGCAATAAAGAGAGCTGGTTCTAATGTCAGCCCTCACGATTTTCCTGGTGTATGATGGGATCGACACTACTTACCCGGCAACATGAATATCGCAACAACGGTGCAACCCCTGCTCAGCAGGGCTTTCAAGCCAATCGATTGGGCGGCGGCGAAGATGATGCTCTGAATTGTAATGCCCAAAGACAGCACGAGAGGATAGACTTCGACGGTGTGAATAAAGAACAGGCCCGATGGTCTAGAAGGGGTCAGCACGGGAAGACTCTTCATCTCAGACTGCCAGACTGACGCATCGGATGATCTCCTGATAGCCCTCCTCTTGTATGTGTAGCAACCGTAGATAATTCCCATAGCCGTTGCAAAAGCCGCCAATGCGTTGAAGGAAGCCAGGATCATGGTCGACGTCCGGATCGATTTCGACGCCGCAAACTTGAAGCCATTCGAGATTGCCTGGGAGGTTTCTTTCGACACGTTGTAGCTCGAGGCTGCCCCGGAGGCGCCGCTCACATCGGCGGACGAGGAGAAATCCTCGCCATACGGCGTAGCGTTCATGGTGGCGGTGTACCAGAGCTGGCTCGAGATCTAGAGATTGTTGTACCTCTGAGAGGTTGATGGCGTCGAGCCGCGCGAATCTCCCCCGCGTTCGTCAAGTCATGGATACGATAATGAGTGTTTGGATACACGATGGTATGGGTTGGATGGAGAAGATGGAATGGCACATCAAACAACAGTTGAGTAGGGTAGGGGAGGAAAATGAACATATGCTAAGGTGTCGAGCCAAAGAGGAGTGGATTTGCCATACAGGGGGGGTAGTTCCCGCACCTCCCAAGGCCTACGACGGCGAACCAGACGAAACAGACCCTGACCTGTTGTGGGCAGTTGGAGGGATGGAAGGGCAGGGACAGAGAGGATTCGCCAGTGGAGCAGGAGACCGGCGACTGCACCCATAAAGATAGAGATCGCATGGGTGGTCCATAAAAAGAATGATCGCGCACAGGGACGGCACGATGTGTGGTAGGAGGAGGACGAGGAGAAGTTGAGCAGAGTTGGGCTCAACCCCGGTCCTGGTGACGACCGACGAGGCCACCCCGGCGCGGACGACTGCGAAGCCGGGCCAGGGTGAGGAACTGGTGCGGCCACTTAGCAGCAACTGTCGTGGGCCATATGATCTCAGCAACCGCGGACGACGGTGGAGGAGTTGGACAAACAGGGGGGCAGGCCCTAGGGGAAGATCGATGGAAGCCGGACTAGAAGCAAGAGCCCACACACCCGTGGGTGGGCGGACTGGAACTAAGCCTGGCCGAGCACGGGCAGCGACCCGTCCAGCTATGCCATGCCATGCCCTGCCCTGCCATGCCATGCAGCCAATGCAGGTGATGGAGGCGAGCGGACGAGGCGACAAGAGGGGACAAGACGTGGCAAGGGCCGATAAGGTTCGAGAGGCTCCTGGAGGCGTCGACCATGACTAGGGAGCCAGGGAAACCAGGAGGGGCCAGAGGCGACACGGAGAGGAGACAGAGGTATCTCGTCGCCGGGAAGACGCGAGGAAGCTACATGGAGTCACCGAGGGGCCACCAAGCTGCCACGCCCGACCGGGAGCATCGCTTCGGACGTCTGTGACTGCATTTTGTCATGGGTGGCAAGGAAAACCTGCTGGTGGCTCCGGTAGAGGCCGGGGGAGGAGCCCATCAGAGCCCATCAGAGCCCATCACAGCAGCGCAGAGGGTGAGTCAAGCATTGAGGACGGGAAGAGATGAGGCAGTCATGATACACGCCTGGGGTTTCGCACTTGTCGGAATCTTGGGACGACGTTGAATTTGAGCTTGCGGCTGCATGCGCTAGGCCCCATCTGGCCCGGATCGAACGCACCCGTGCGTGCTGGGCGTCAGAACGTCTGGCCCTGGACCCCTTCCCCACTCCCACCAGACAAGGGCAAGCATCCTTCTTTCCCTATCAGTGCCTGCCTCTGCCTCTCTCCTCCCGAGCCTTCCCTTTCCCGAGCCTTTCTCCCTCTATCAGTGTCCGACTACCAATGCACGAATCCACTCATCCACCCAAAACCCTACCCAGCCCAGCCCTGCCCTGCCAGCCAGCCGGCCAAGGCTCAGGTCCGCCACGGCGTCACCACCTCATCCCGCCCGCTTGCTGAGTAACAATGCCCGGCCCTCGCCTTCACCGTGGCGACTGCGCCTGGCCCACCCCCATGGGCCTGTTCATTTCACAGTTCACGTGGGAAAACCCTCCGAAAGCCTACTATAACTTGACAGATGGAGAGATTCTTGGATAATATCCGCCATCCCAGGACGTAATTGCGACGCGCGAGAAATTCCTAGAGCCCTTCCGATGGGCATGGATACACTGACGAGATATCCGTGACCTCTCATATCGAGAACATGCAGATCTGCTAGGCAGTGGCTCATGAGTCGAACATCGCGCGTGTGCTCTTGGAGCCAGCAAGTTTGCAACCTGCCCAGGCACGACAACCAGATTTTGCACGTGTACACAGTAGTCCAGCAATGGGTCCCGCTGCATGGGGCTATTTTGAGTCGTTTCTCGTGCCCCCTCTCGACAACGTCGTCTCAAAAGGAAACCTTGCGAGGTGCTGGCTGGACCTATGGTCTAGCCACACTCGTCTGCGCCCCGAGCCCCCAGAAACACATTTCCTACTCTCCGTTCACTCGGTATGGGCCACTCAGCGGTGCTATCAGCCTAGCGCATTCTAGGGTGGCAGTTTTGAGGAATACCTCCTAGCTTGACACGCTCACCTTAAAGCCAAGCCCCACCCACGCCTGGGCCCCCTGCAGGGTCAATCCCTCCTCCCGTTTCTGACGTCGAATCGCCCCTGTATCATAGCCTTGGAGAGACAAATGGCGAATGAGAGCAGACCTCACAGCTTCATCGCAGGACGGAAGCGAAGGCGCACGATCGCGCACCGTCCAAGTCGAATAGCTTCCCTTCGCACGCAGGACCGTCCTCAGCTTCTAAGATCAGGTAGCGGGCGCCTTTCAGAGTTGAACGACCTACCTGGGTAAGCTCAGGAATGCTGTTCGCAACTGGGGAAGTAATTAAGCATAGCTTAGCTTCCGATGCAACGGGTCCAACGGCAGCCCGAATAAATTAATATCCGCGGCACCTTTGCCGAAGTGCGCCCGCTACAGCGACCGACCCAAGCCTCTCCCGTGCAAACGTCACTTTTCACATCCCACATTCCACTCACCTCCCACATACCCACACCCCAGCACCGTCTCACCACCTCGCCTCCCTGTTTCTTCCCCGGCCATCGAGCCCCTAGAATGCCTCAGTCTCGGCGTGGTCATCGAGGCCCCACAGTGGCAAGCAGCAGCAAGTGGGAAGCAGCAGTGAGAGCATTCTTCCACACGACATCTCGGCCTCGCTCTGGAACCTTCGTCATCCGAAATGACGGGGGCAAACCACGATCTGCGCCCATCGCTGCGGATGTGGCTCGGTACCGTAGTATTCAGGCGCAGCGGCCGCGATCTAGGCACACTTGGGAGGACTCTAGGGCGTTCCCACGCCAGCCTCATCGCCAATCGACCTCTTATCGAGCAGATTTCAATGCATCATCATCCTTCCGGTCGTGGGGCTGCTGTCAACCCGGCATGCCGGCCCATTGGGTGCTCGGAGAGATCTGATAGCGGGGGAGCATTTTAAGCCATGAACGTGGGCTGAGTCGACGATTAATCTATTGCAGACGCTTCCGCCCGTCAACCGACGTGAACAATGCCCCGAGCACGAGCTTGACAAGTAGCTGGGTTTCGATGTCAGGTGGCTCGCTGTGGGGATTGCGGTCGAACCCAACTCCTGCCTGGATGGATGGATGCTGACTGTTCAGACCCTGCCTCCCATCCCTCCCAAGACAACTCGACGTCAATGCCATGGTCCGAACTAACCTCATCCCAAGCCTCGCCGATAGGCCACGCGCAGGCCGCCCGTCCGAAGATCCCTTCGTCTGAAGATGGCCTTCTCCTGTCTGCAGGGTGTCTCCGTCTTGCGTAAGGCTTCAGTGAGGAGTCACACAGCGTTAGAGATTCGCCATAACTTGCCTATCTAGGCCCACCACAGCATCTGATCGTCTCACAAAGCCGGGTCAGCCTAGCGCGGAGGCCAATCGCCGTGCCTCAAGCGCAGGAGCACCCGCGGCTTTCTGTCAGTTGCGCGAACATCTGGGGACACCCGTCGTTTCCGCATTTGATATATTTGGATTTCGGTCTTGTCATATGCTACCTAGCCGGCGGCTGAATGACCACTGCTGCAGATCGCGGGCCCATCAGCCGCTCAACCGCTTGGGGACAAGCATTTTCGTCTCGAATTCGGCCCGTTGAAAGCTAGATATCGTAAAAGAGAGAAGGGGTGAGAAACTCACCCAGTCTCCATCTGAAGAGCGGATGCTCGGTAGGAGCGGACGGACGGGGTATGGGACCGTAATCTGACCGTCACCATCAGATCTGCGCATCTTCGTCTTTGCCTGCCCTTCCTCAACGCTCACGGACAACACACGTGTCTCTCCGCATCTTCAATCAACCTGGGTTCCCCAGAGGCTAAGCCACCCGTCAAACAATCGTTCCTTTGCCAGGCGGGCCTGCAAAAAGGCCACAGGAGACCTGATCCCGGCCAGGGGTGTCACAGCCGAAGGAAAGAGAGTTTGAGTGGGTGTTTCGTTTCGACTCTTACCATGGCCTTAGTACAAACCGTAACGCCTGCGTCCTCACGGCCAGCACCTCAACGCTGTCTCATTGAATTCTTTCTGTTTGAGATCCCCCGCGAGGCATTTGTGATCTCTCGTCTGTGTGGGTGCGGAGGTCCGTTTCATTTAGAATGGCCGCCAGTCTCGCCCTTGGCTACTGGGTGCCGGGTTGTGCGGGACTGAGGCCATCACCAGACGGGAGCTTGCTTCGTGGACAGGGGCTTGCGTGTTCAGATAAGGTCCCTCCCAGCCAGGATTACCTGAACAGAGTCGTCCAGCCACTAGCGAGAAAACAAGACTTAGGAGAATTATCGAAGACGGGACGATAGAGTCCCGATGAGCTGCGGATTCACCTTCGAACTCTGAGCGGGAG
This sequence comes from Diaporthe sp. P3_1W, assembly GCA_037177825.1. NCBI lineage: Eukaryota > Fungi > Ascomycota > Sordariomycetes > Diaporthales > Diaporthaceae > Diaporthe > Diaporthe sp. P3_1W. Next base: position 4,485,664 of record JBAFXB010000004.1, on the reverse strand, counting down.
GCAGTGTACGTCCTTAATTTCCCCAACGCGGGCGCGCAGCCGTGGGCGATGCTACCTGGTACCTCAACTGTGGCTAATCAGCAGCCCCGGGCAATCGAGCTGCAGTGGCAGGCAGGCAGGCCAGGAATCAATCTAAGCGACCGTTGCGCCGGATCTCGCCCAGCGCCTGAACCACTACCACAGCCTCAGCCCAAACTACCACCTTGGCCGTGCGCCGCCCGCCTCAGTGCCGGGTTCAACGCCGTTATCGTGAGGGAGGGCGGTGCGGGGCAGATTGCTTTCCTGCTTGCTTGCATGCGGTGCACCTGAAGCTGCGACTCATGGTTAGAGAATATTCACTTAGAGTGGGACGTTCTGTGCGCCATCTAAGCGTTGCCCCAGCATCAATGCGCGCGAAGAGAACAGGTTTCTTGTGTGTGTGGTGTGGTGTGGTGCTTGATGGCCTCAACGCCGAGGAGAATCTGTCCCATGGCGGCGCCAGTAAGGTTGTGTGGCAGCCCCGACACACGCGGCGGAATCAGCCTCACAGTCCGCGGTGCCCAAGCCTCGCTGGGCACAACTCAAAATAGCCCTCCCTCAAGTGCTTGTTCGCTATCTCCCATAGTGTCTCTCTCCCTGATTCCTCCGTCCCCGATCGCCTCGTTTGCTTTTCCTGCCCAGAGACACACCTCGGGTAATACCCAGCGCTGCCCTCCCCCTTCATTTGTCGGTCCGTGCCGGGTCCTGCCACAGGTCAGACGATGGTTCGTCGGTGGTTCTCTCGGACCCGGGGGGTCTTGCGACGCGCTGGGGTTGGGCGAGTGCAATGCGGTTCGGTAGGGAACATTGAAAGGTGTTTGCTCGCCGGGCGGCAAGTTGGCCGCCGGCGGCATGTGTTTGTGGTGCCCCAGCGAGATAGAGAGAGAGTTGTGCGTGCGTATGTGTACGCGGCACCTTGCCTCGTCACGGGGCATGGCATTGACGAGTTTGTGCTCTGGTAATCACCGGACTGTTGGGAGTTCCCCGCCTGGCATTGTGTCCCTTCATTTCGTGAATCGTGGCTATGGGGCGGGGTGGTCGTCGCGTGTGCCCGCGGGGCGATGTGACTCCAACTCCTTGCCTCGATCTGGTGAGACGATTACACTTCCTGGATGAGGGAGGTTGCTTGATGGGTGGCCTCTTGAGTTTTCTGCGCTTCTGGGCTGCTCCTGGTATCCAGTAGATCACTCTACGCGAGACAGATGATGCTGGGGAAAAGGTTCAGGAGTGGTATGATTGAGGCTTGTGAAGACGAAGCAGAACATTTGTCATGGAGATGACCTGTCATGGGGTTTGATTGCATGCTCAAAGAACCTGGAACCAGTGGTTTTGGTTATGTCGTCAAGCAACTCATGCTTGATACTGGCCGTCTTCCGTCTACGGAGTCTTGTCGGAGGCCTTCTTCATGTGTCATCCCCTCCTGAGTCTGCCACCCGTAGAGCGCGTTGTTGAGTGAGTGACAAACTTTTTGCTAGAAACATTCAGAATTATCTAGGTGCTCGGGAAAATGTTGCTTCTTCTTGCGAAGTCTCTCACGTCAAACAGTGACCATCGTGAAGTGAGGCGTAGATGATGCGGTCAGGGTCGTGATCTCGCTCTCCAAGTGTGCCCTCTGGGGAATAATGAATGACCTTTAGGCTGGACAGTAGGATTGTATGTCTCTGATTCACCGTCCATTCGCCATGTAGAGCATCTCCGGTGTCATGTTGGACATGATCCACATGTGCGGATTAGTCAATGCTCTTGCAGCTTGAGGGGCGTTGAGGATATACAGCTCGTCCCTGAACCGGGCTGATGCGATGGTCTCGAGTGTTACCACGAGCATGCTTAGCAACAGTCGGACTTTCAAGGAAACAGTCGAAGATTTCCGTCTGATACTGTCACATATAGCTTTCTTACCAGTCGGTGCAACAGATATGTGATATCTATGGGATGAGCCGGGCCGTTCTTCGTCCTCTATCCGCATTCACGGAATCAACAGCGTTGAAGAGGTGACGATTCCCAGCTCCCTGGAAACTTCATACGAACGTGTCTAGTCCTCTCTGATCTTGGTTCAATATCATCCAAAGTTCAAACTCGGCGCCGGTGGCAGCTGCCCAAGCCACTGCGCTGCTTGTGACTGGAGGCAGTCCAACACCACGATGTCGACCAGAGTAGTATTCACTGCTGTCGTTACGGAATATTCACCGCTGACGTCGCGATGCGGAGAAATGGTTGCACACGGGCAGCTCCCTCGAGCCGAGTAGCCAATCGAGCCTTACCCATAGGACGGAGACAGAGACCTCGAGATGACAGAACAGAGTGGGTGCCCTCCGTGGTCCAACGAAACAGCAAGCTCGCTATCACAAGCAAGGGTAAAGACCACTGTAGTCTTAGTAATTTGATTCACTATTCACAAGGCCAACTGGGATATAGGCGGACTTCGTTCATCCAAACCATCGAGTCGTAGACGGTACACGTCAGATCGATTCGAGCTGACCGGGAGCCTATTGTAAACCTCTGCATAATCAAAAGCAACCATGCCAAAATCTCAGATACCCTCCCAACAACGGAGAGTAAAGCCACCACGTAACTCTGGCCATCGTTCTGCCAGGCAAGCGTCGCTCACAAAAGCAATCGCCTGCCGGCCCTCCCGCGTGGGCCACTACTTGGACTTCTTGACCACCTGAACCGTAGTCTGCGTCTTGAAGGCGGCGTCGACAGCATTCCAGCTGACGTAGATGGCGTAGAAGGGGATGAAGACCCACAGCATGTTGAAGAAGACCAGGTACACCCAGAGGTACATGAAGTTGCTGCCGTCAAGGAACTGATTGCCGGTGAGCCACTCGGGGCAGAACGTCATGAAACCTGTGAAATAGGGCGATGAAGAGATTCAGCTTTCCGTCTCCATGCGTTACTGGGGAAGAGATATGCCTGTTGCGGCCGTGGGACGACAACCTACCTCCGTACAGCTCAGCGGTCGCGATGATTACCATCAGGACGTTGGCCCGCGAGTTCTTCTTCGCGATGTCGTAGCACACCAGAACAGCCAGCGGGGCGACGACGAACACTGTCAGGAGCTCCAAGCTCACGACGCCCTAGCAGCCCCGTGGGAGAAAGTCAGCGTTTTGTTCCCTGTCCCGTCCGAATGGGGTGCAACCAATTCCGCCCAATCCACCCCAAGTGGGTGGGTGTGTGTGCGTGTCCCCAAGAAAACGTACCGTGTCCGCACCAGCCCATCTCTTGTCCGCGCGCGCGTAGACCATCCACAGCTGCGCAAAGGGGTTGTCGGCAGCGGCGGCCTGCGAGCCCCAGATGCGGTCGTCGTGGCCCAGGTAGCCCGTCTGGGTCCTGTAGTAGCGGCCGGAGCGGAGGTCGCCGACGGTAAGGTAATCGTAGGGTATCGAGCTGAAGAAGCACTGCACGGGGTCGCCCAAAAACTGTCAGTAAGCTTGGACTGGAGGTGGTGTCTTGGGTGGCCGATTAGGGAGGCGTGACTTGCGTGGTAGAGGAAGCTTCCTTCCAGGAAGAAGTGAATCAGGGCGTCGAACGCGTGCCAGATGAAGAGGAAGCGGTAGCTGCCCGGGGTCGACGGCGAAAGGGCCTTGAGCGAAGTCCCGTAGGCCACGGCCAAGATCAGGACGGTCGAGGCGAGGGACACGAGGGTGGTCTGGTCGAACAGGTCTGGCGGGAGGCCAGGGTCGGCGGTTGTTGTGTTGCTAGCCATTGTGATTGGTGCGGCGTTGATGGAAGGGATTGTTGGAAATGGGATTTAGATGGGGTTGAAGCTGTAATATCGAATTGCGAGATTCTGTAAATCGAGTTGAATTGTTGTCCAATTCCTTGGGAACAATCGTCGCCTGGTGGAAATCAGGAGAGGTCGCTTCGCTTCTGCCGGTCTTACGAAACAGCAGCCAGGGGCCGTGCGCGTGGAGTTCAATGCAACCTCAGATGCTTTAACCGACGAACCGCTGCATCTTAACTCGACCTTCAATTGATTGTTGCCAACAAGCCCAAGCATGGAAATGCTAATATGGTCGAGTCTCTTGCCAAACCTGTGTTTCCGGGCCAGATGGCTTACCAAACGAGAACAGGTAGTAAGCATAAAACAAGAGGTACGAGCGACGGTATCGGTCAACATTAGGGACACACTTCCAAGTCCGCGAGTAGGACATGTCACAAGCAAGTCAAGAGCCAAATTGATGTTATGGATGTGTTGATTCTTCGACTAGGAAACTGAAGTACTGCCTAGGGGGTATGTGAAGAAATCTGTCCTGCCCAACGATGTCATGCCAGACTGTCCATCATCCGTGATAGTCTCTCACAAGAATCTTTCCGAGACGCCAAAAAGCCATAGTCATGTCGGAGTCGTCATGATGTTGTTGTTTGAGGTGAGGGGCGAAGGCCCTTAGTGGGTAGCCTTCTGCTTGTTGGCCTCAGCCGAAGCATCGTGCTGGTGCTCCTTGGACTTGTCCTTGAGGGCGTCGACACCGGCCTGGGCACTGCGAGGTTGTTAGTTGACGTGTGGTGGCAGGGAAAACTTTTGGGAATCGAACGTACCGGTTGCCAACACTGACGTTGGAGTCCTTAGCGACCTCCTTGTTGGCCTCCTTGGAAGCCTCGTGGGTGGTGCCCTGGATCTTGTCTGTTGGAGACTGTTAGTCATGGTGTTGAGGAAGGGAATGGTTGAAGAGGCAAGTCGTACCCGAGACGTAGTTAGCGGTGCTCTTGATGGTATCCATGGTGATGGTTGGTGGTTGGTTGTGGAAGTTGTTGGTTTGGTGATTGATTGTGTGTGTGAAGATCTTTTGCTTTGATGCTTGAGGTTGATGGTTGATGAGAGGAAAAGCTCAGGTTGAGAATCAAGGAGACGAGAGTCTTTAAGTAGTCCAGAGGTAGGGAGCGGGAAGGCAGGAACCAACAGCCGGAGCTTTTGTCAACATTAACACCTGCCAGTGACTGACGTCCCTTCCTTCCGTTTGCTTCCAAGTAACACTTAGAACTTGCCCCGGGCAACGAGGCTGGCAAGCAATCCAGCAGTTGCAAGCAGACTAGTGGCTATCATGTGAATCACGAAGCTACGTCATGAAGCCCCTGGTTTGCGGGAAGGAGGTTGCCAGGCCAAAGGCACGAAAAGGCCCGAGCTATGTCCAAGGGAGTAGCCCTATGAGGCTAGCGAGCAGGGCCAGACCGTCGTCTATTGACTTTCCCGACGACACAAAGCCCGCTGGTCTGGAGAGGCAAGGGGAGATCCAATCGTGAGACGTGGGGCGGCATGACCTCTGACGTAGTGAGTACGTCGAGGGTCGCAGAAAGGAAAAACGCATCCAGTCAGCCTGCCCAGCCCGACAATCAGACGGGCCAGATTGGCAGACTGGCAGTGACATACACAAGCTTTCCAATAGAGCTAGAAATGTAGGTACTGTGGGTGGCGCGAGATCTCATCGGGCCTGGTTGCGGGTCCATTGCTTCAGGGCCCCCACAAAGCAGGAACGAGCGGCTGGACACGGTCTTTGACGTGCTGAGGCAAAATGCGTACACAAGGTACGAAGTTGCCTGGTTGTACCTGCTGGGCTGGATCGGCGGTTTACCCAGGTATGTGACGCAAGCACAGCGAAATAGCTACAGCCGGATACGTCAAGCAAAGGCAAGCCCACAGACCGCGGCTCCCAGAAGTCCAGGCACTTGCTCAAGCTCACCACAAATGGTCTACCATCTGCCACCGAGGCACTGTACAGAATAGAGTTGCACCGCCAAAGCTACTAGCCTACGAGTACATAATAGCCACTGCAGCGTGACCGTGCTGTGCGGCCTGTGCCATTGCGGCTGATTCCGAGAAGCTCGAGCTAATCTGCCCATATGATTTGCATTTAATCAGATCTGGTCAAACGCTCCGCTTTCCCATCCCCAATTCTCCATTCCCTCGCCCACGGGAAAAGTATGACGTTACGGTGGGCATGCTGAGCACTTGCCACCTACCAGAAGCGGAAAGAAGCTACCCCCTGCCATTGTGCCGTAGCTTGGGCGGCTCCCCCACCATCGACCAGCCCCTGGCGGGGCAACTACTCCAATTCGCTGGAATGCACCTGTCAGACCCCGTCATGACGTCAAGCCATGGGGAAAGTCGTTCCGCCCCCATCAACTCGTCAGCCCATCAATGCTTCCTTTGCCAGCCTGGCGCCTGCCAGCGGGAAGGAAGGGTGAAATGGGAAAATCCCATCAGGACAGCAGACCTCGGCCGCTAGTCTGGGAACAGCGGACCTGAAGGGGCCAAATGGGATCGCCACATGACAGGCAAAAAATGCCCTCAAAAGGCAATCTCGATTGTCTCCGCTTTTCCTCGATCTGCGATTGTCCGGTTGTTTTGATGCGTTCGGAGCTAGTGGTCCGCTGTGAGTGGCTGCTTCCCCTCTCAGTGGTGCGTCGCCTCGACGTCTGGACCGCTGGGCCAGACAGCAGACAGCCTACCGCATGCGCCCCAAGCAACCAGCCACACGCTGAATCCACTGGCCACCATCGCACGGGTCAGCTGGTGAGGACATTGATGGTCTAAGGCAGTTCAACTGCGAATGGACTCGAGGCACGCCAGCCCCTACTGCTGATCCGTGCCGAGGTCTAGCTCCCGAGTTGCACTGACTGTGGCACACCCGTGGTCTGCCTCACCCTCGCCCTGAGATATCGGGCTGTATGACATTGGGGGTCATATTGCCCTACAAGTTTGACATGCTGTGGACGGCAAACGATCTTGGCTACCTAGATACATAGCAGACTACTGGTGTGCTCTGTACTCTGGTCAGCACCGGCTGCGCGGTTGCCCTTGAGCAACGTGATCTGGTGCTCTGTGGCAGTGAAAGCAGTATGCCATGTCGGATCATGGTTGAGACCTCTTATCGAAACTTTTCCTCCAAATTCATGCCGTGTACCCTCACATCCAGTGATAATTAGGCACCTGCGATATTCCCGCAATCGGACCAATCGTTCGCCAAAAGATTGTTTTGGAAACTGCGTGGAGCTCTCGCCGAATGTTCCCATCTGCAGGCTTCGAAACTTTACTTTCGGAAACCATGATCGAAACTTACACGGCGCGCAATTGCTCGTTGAAGGTCGAATCGGAAAGTCGCCAAGATTTGCAGAGGAAAACTCGGGAGCCCAGGTGACGAGGCGAGCCACAGTCGATTGGACCTCGAGATACGCGTGTGAAACGACTCGATAGGAACCATCCTGAAAGCATTGCCGACTTTGAAGCTACGTTTATGGACAATGGCTTCACAGTACACGTGTCCAACATAAGCTCGACTTTACGTCACGGCACAGCAAGTAGGACGAAGTGACACGCTCGCGATTTGTTGACTGACGCAGACGGCTCTTGGATTTTGGTCCCAACTCCCGGCTCGAAAGCAAAGCGTCCATGCGTGATAATCACTGGGCTGGAAGGTGATCTCACGATTTCTGATAGGCGCTGAGCCTATTGCTACCACCGCAAAACTGCGTTGCGTTGCCCGCGCATGTCATCGAACAATCGGTCGCTGGAGCAGCTACCGAGCCGGCCCCGAAGCTGTTTCCACAATAGCCTAGGACATGTTAGCATCACCCGCCGGGACTCATATGTGGTCACTTGGGAAAGACGACGGATACTCACATTCCCGGGCGTACTCGACGCCAAAGTACGTATATGCCGAGCAGAAACTCGCACAACGCTCCAGCGTCATCCCGGCATCGACGAAGCTCCGCGCAGTCAGCGCTCTGGTCTGGCTTGCCTCCGTTACACAGCCATAGGTCTTGTACGCTCCTACAATCTCCGGCTGTGTTGGCTCACCGCCGTCGCCTCCACTCCCGTCTCCGCCAGTGCCTGGCTCGGTGCTGTTGTTGAAGTAGAGCTCTAAGCGGTTACCAGATCCACAGTATTCGACACTGGAGCCCGAGCAGACCATGTTGCAGTCGTCCAACGGGGCAGCTTCGGTCGAGGCATCAACCGTGTTTCCACAGTAGCCTATGGGAGCGAGGTCAGCGGGTCAAATTGAAGAGACAAGGTGAAAAGATCAAAACGGAGACAAGGTTCCGGGCGAACTGACATTCTCTTCCGTATTCTGCCCCGAAATATTTGTAGCCCGCACAGAAAGCTGCGCAGGACTCGAGCGTCATGCTGTCGTCCGAGTACGTCGACGCAGAAAGAGCACGCAGGCCGGTGCCCTCGGTCCAGCAAGACACGAGTTCGTATCCGGCTACTGTAGCCTTGTGAGCCAATGTCGCAACCGCTGAGGTGCTAGATGAACTTGCAGTAACAGTGGAAGAAGTCGTCACAGACGGGGCTGAAGACGAGACGGACTCGGTCGACATAGAGGAAGTGCTGACCGCGCTGGACGGGACGGACACCGTGGACAGCGTGGAGCTCACGACCGAGGACGACGAAGAGGGAGCGCTGCCGCACGCAGCAGCCCCGGAGAACTCAAGGCATGTCCCGGCCAGGTCGGACGCCAGGTTGAACGTGTCGGATGCCGCGGAAGTGCCGCTGCCGCTCGTGATATCAAGCCGCGCCGCGTGGGACATTCCCCCGGGGATGGTGTACGACGCCGTGTAGAACGTGTACGGCCCCACGCAGGAGCCCTGAACCATGGCGACGCTGGTGCTCTGGAGCCGCGGGCCCGCGATCCCGACCTGCGGCGTCTGGTACTGGATCCCGAGGCTCACCGGCGCGGCGCGGTCGCTGAGGACGAGCGCCGACACGTTCAGGGTGCCGGGCCCCTGGAGGAGGCAGCTCTGCGGTTTCTGCAGGATCACAGTGTCCGAGATGGGGTAGGCGTTGCCGTTGTTGTCGTACAGCTTCGTCGTCCCGTCAGCGAACTCTAGCGTGACGGTGAAGGAGGAGATGCCTGTTGCTACGGGAATGTCGGCCGAGATGGGGAAGTAGTCGAAGGTGTCGTCCAGCCCGGAACCGGATGCCTGGACGGTTGCCGAGATGGTGCAGGACGTGCAGCTCGCGCCGGTCCGGTCCTTGTATGCCAGCGCGACGCTGCTGACGGCCTGTGCCAGGCCCGTCGTCCGCACGCGGATGCTGCCGCTCAGCAGCAGCGTCTCGCCACCGCTGTTGAGGGTTAGCCCCAGGCCGACCGGCTTGACGGCGTAGGGCAGGATCGGATCGGAGAGGGCCACGCCGGACGGGACGACCTCGACCATGCGCTGTAGAAGGCTCGCGCAGGTGCTGGTGAAGTTCGTCGGGCTCGCGAGGGCGTTCATCGTCACGTTCCTGTCAGAGTTGAAGACGACGAAGTCGGCGTTCTGCTTCAGCGCCACGGACGGCCCCACGACCAGGGGGCTCTTGGTCGTCCCGTCCAGGTACTCGGTCACGACCTTGTTGTCGAAGACATCAGGCGTCGAGTCCAGCGCCGACTCGTTGTTCGCCGCCGTCCCAGCGGGCACCAGCCCCGGGAACTCGGGCGTGTGGACGCCGCCGATCGTGTGCCCGCAGGCGACCAGGCCGATCATCTCGGACTGCGTGAACCCCATGCGCTGGAACTGGTTGATAAATAGCGATATCGCGTTCTGTGGCTGTGGCACCCCGATGCTGCCCGCCGACGTGGCGTCCACCCGACCGCCCCGGACGGGCACGGCCGGCCCGCCGCAGACCCGCGTTGACAGTGAGGCGCCAAGCGCGATCAGATCCGACATGGTGCTCCTGGGGGAGAAGTAGCCCGCGTAGGTGATCAGGCTCGTGTTGAGCCCCGGCCCGAGGTTCTCCCCGTTGTTGAGCTCGTACATGACCGAGGCGTCGATGCCGCCGGTGCCAAAGAAGGTATTCGCTGTTGCCATCTGCGTATCTCATGTCAGAAGCGATGCTACTTCACACGTCCTTGGGATACGAAATCCAGCTCACATCATGGAAAGCAACCCGGAGCCACTCCGAGGCAGTCTTCCGCCCCACACCATGTGCTTCTTTCGAGCATGGTGTGATCGTGTCTGCGAACAGGCGCGCCCCGGAGCCGTACAGCTGGTACATTATTTCCTCTATCTCGTCTGTTGCTGCCGGCCATGTGGGATCGGCGCGGACGCCTGCCGCGAGGGACAGCGATATCGCGACTGCAGTCTTCAGAAGCATGATGGGCAATCCGGTGGAATGTCAGTAACCCAATTAAAGATTAAACATTAAAAACGGGTAGTTGAGACTACACGAATGCTGCAGAGGTGTCGAGACGAATGAACTCGAGACCTGATCTCAACGAGGGACAGCAGTGGCACAACGCGATCGCCAAGCAAAGACGCGAAGAAGTCAGAAGATGAAGGAGTTCACAAAAAGCAACGGGATTGTGAGAAGTAAAACTTCACTTCGTCGTCTTACTGCTGACCACCACACTCACCGTGCCGTATCCCGCGCCCGTATCTTAGGCTCGCCCAGGCCACGATAGTATCGTGGCATCGGCCCACTTGGGCGCAGCAAAAACCGTGGGCATTCTAGATCCGAGTGAACATTGAGGAGATGAGATGAGCCGCCAGGGATGCGGACCCCTGCCCGTTCCCGTTCGTATTTTCACTTTCGGAGGGGTGGAAGGAATCAGGGCGCCAAGCCTCTCTCGGTGCTGATTTGGATATCAGCCGCACGGTATTGGCCCGCGCCCGCCGCGACTATTCGAAGCCTGCATGCTGTGCTGCCTAGCGCGGGTGGTCGTGCTGCGCAGACCGTCACGTGTGGGAATTGCAAGTTGCCGTTTTTGTGCGGTTGTTTGTACGGGATGCTCGCAGGTGTTGTACAGCGGTCGTTCTCACGGGGCAGGTCATATCGGGTTCCCTTTAATTTGTGCAACTGAGACAAATGCACCGGCCAGGAGAAGTCACGCACGATAACGAAGGTTAAATTGGGATGGGATGAGCCACCCCGGGACTCGGCCGCGGGTGCAGATGCGCCATCTCGGTTGGGGCCGGGGGGTCGGATCCCGCCTGCTGTGACAGGAGCCACGTTCGTAACGGGCCGAGTCGAGACCTTGCACTTATTAAGAGCGGCTGTTATCTTGGCCTTCCATTCCTTTTTTGTGGTCCAATGCATATGAATATGGTCAGGCCACTGATAAATCTATCCTATGAAGACAACGCTCGTCAGCAGGGCATTGGCACCCGGGCACCCCCCCCCTGGCCATACAGCACTTCGTACCTCGGTAGGGCTGATATTGGCCGCTCATACGGGGCTTGCTTTCAATGATCCCGCAGCTGCGTGCACTCGGGGTAAACCAGAGTTATCCACTGTTGGTCATAATCCAGGTGCAATCCTTCATGCAGTTGGCAGTCCGCCACAGACGTCGAGATAAGGTTATAAAAAAACTGGACCCTGTTTGTAGACCCACGTTACTGGGATGGGCCGTCTACGCGTGTTCCGAAACACGACGCATTGTACAAGCTCACTATAAGTACCAGAGAATTGTATCGGAATTTCCCCTTATAACCCGGACCGCTCCTGTCCTTAGCACTTTTCCTTGGAACAACCCCAGGCTCCTGCAACATTCGTTCGGGCCGCTATGGTTGCCGACAACACCAGGGCATCAAAGGATGATGGCCTGCATAGCCCAGTGGAGTTACAAAAGTGCCCTGTAGACAAAGACTAGACGCAGATGATTCAGAAGATATCTGAGCATACTTATTATATGGGTATTGGGTATGTGGGTGTTGAGTGTGTGGGTAAGTGAATGTATGAATAAGCCTGGGTGAAGCGCTCTGAACAGCAGCTGTAGCTGTGGCGTGAGTGGTATATCGCTGTACTATTCCTTTTTACAGGTGAGAATATGGATTCTCTAAAATATACCCTCCTACAAACGAAATGAAATGTATAAATTATTCAAATTAAGATGGGCTTATGTTACATCGAAGGAGTTGATATGTTGTTATTGCTTTTGGAGATTATGAAACAGAGATGGCACACATTCCGTCTATAGAACTTAGCACAGGCTGCAAGGTCCAGAATACCGCACTCATCTCCCCTTCGGCATGCTTCTCTGATATAAAGGACTCAATTCAGAAGACGCTTCGTGTACAATATTATGCTTACTGGAATAACACCATCATCCCCGCTTCCCCTCTCCAGGATCGGATACATATACCATGGCGCGGTCCATGCCATCCACAAGCTAACCCAAAGAGCCCCCATACAGCGATTCATGAAGCTTGGAAACGGGAAGCGGCTAAAAAGCGGCTTCATTGCCAATTTAATTAACTCTTCCAGAACAATCCCCAGCGGCTGTATCAAGAAGAATGCCAGTGCCCCAGACTCTGCAGCAGGTATACCTGGTATGTTTGTCAGTCATGCCAAGTAATATGGCGGAAACGAAACTCTGTCCCTCATCTATGGTCCAGGGGGGGATGAGATTCACCTACCAGCAGAAACATCTAGTCCGATATGGAAAATGCCGGAGACGAAGAAGACCATACAAGCACCGAGGTACCTTTCAGCAGTGCTGCCTTTGAAAGCTGGGGGGACACGTAAAACTTCGTAAAGCAAGAAATTTGCAACTGAGAGCAGCCTGTGGGTGTTCATCTGGTGCCAGAATGAGCTAGATTTGTGGTTGGTCAGTTGGTCCAGAACAGCATCGTTTTTCACAGCCACTCACCTCCAGAACTTCCTTAGACAGGAAGCCTCCGATATATAGCCGTTAAATGGAGGCCACTGTTCCGGATCGCTAATACCTAATCCAACACAAACAAAAGACAAAATGGAGTACACGCCGCGTTGAACGGAAACAAGGCTCACCCCAAGAGCGAGGGCCGCGAAGAGACGAATGGACAATTCCTCCAGCGTCACCGAATGAAGACGGGAAAACAAGCCCGCCTTCTCCAACGAGAAGAATTTCTCGGCGACCTGAGGATCTTGCGATAAGTGCATGCCGTCCAGAAGCAGGTAGCACACCGCTATGGTTATGCCGGTGTGCATGAGAAAGGCAGCACGGTTACGGCGCATGTTCTCTCCCAAAACGGGAACGTTTCGGACCTGGTGCGGCGTATCGATGAAGCGCCATGAGCAGAAGACCCAGAAACCGAACTTGAGCCTCGCAAGAAAAGAGAAGCTGCTGTCTTTCTGTCTTGCCGTCTCAAATTTGCCTGCTGGTCGACCTTTTGCGTGTCGTATAAGAGGCCTCTTGGCAAGGTCCCTGACAGGCCCTTGCAGCTCGAAGTTCCATCTGCTCAGAACTCCAACGTCGAGATAGTGGAACAGGAGTCCGAGGGTGTAACCTCCTACTGAAGCTGCCCAGGAGCTCCTACTGATGTATGTTGGACACGTCACAACACAGTGCCACGTCAACAAGCTCAACACAGCGAGACATCCAACGCGCTGGGCAGACGATGGTTTCGTGAATGCAAGGCTGCTGATGGAGAGTAATGCCACTGCCACTGAATCAAACAAAGGATGGTAGGACATGTTGACGATGTAGAACATCTAAGACGCAAGGGATACAGCGCGAAGCATACGTGGAAACAACCCCCTTCCGGGTAAATATTCGAAGACTTTCGTAGAACAAAAAGGTATGTCCGATCTTTGAATAACTGCAGATTTGAAATAACCCGCTGAAAAAACGAGTTCACAGAATGAAAATCAGTGGGCCCGACTTCTGGTGGGTACCAACACCAACTACTTCTGACGGAATCCACTTGCCGCGAGATACATGACTATCCGACGCCTGTTTTGAAGTCACTGCTCAGCCCCCAACCAAATAGTCTTTCCTGTTGGTAGTATTCGAACTGGGCCTTCAATGCGGCGCACGAGGACTTCACCAACAGGTCATCTTATCCACCGCATCCTTCCAATTAATCGCCCAGGCCCAACTTGATATTCGCTGCCTAGCTCACAGTGGGGTTTGATCGACACGAATAAACCCTGAAGACATCAGCCGCAACCATTCTGGCGGCTATTGCAATCTTGGACCCGATTCCGCCTTTTCATGGTGTTACTGAGGCATTTAAATAGTATATTTACCAACAGTGTCAGGTGACGAATAGCTACCCCATTTATTTTCTGAATATCTTCTCCACACAGTCATGGCTGTGCCTGTGATAACTGCTCAGAGGGTGAAGGGACGCTAGCATAAATGATTCCAAGCCTGCAAGCACAAACTGAACCTAGATAATCTCCCGAAGACAGATAAGTAGAAAGAGATCCTGCGAATACAGCCGCCTGATAAATAATTCTGAAAATTTTCTCCAATATCAACATGTCTTCGCCCGAATCTACATTGGCAGCACCCAGTGTCTCACAGCCAGTACTTTTGGTGCGTGCAATCTCGCGGCCTGCTTCCATCGCGAGGCTCACAGCAGAATTATGTTTGACTGACTGATTTAAATCAACGCAACAGGGTGTCTACTGGGCTGGCACTATCCTGTCCCTGATCTTCATCCTCGCCCGTTTGTACATCCGCCGCAAAGTCATCGGACAGTTCAAAGCAGATGACTACCTTGTCGTCGTGTCCTGGGCGTTATATCTGGCTACCACAATCACATGGACTGTCCTCGGAAACATTCTTTATGTTACATTGGACTCCGGTAACGCGGGGAGTTTCTACACTGCGGTGACCGCGTACTTGAAACAGTACGCGCACGCTCTCAACGCAAACTTAGGCACATATTACTGTACATGGACATCTTTGTACATCATCAAATTGTCATTCATGGTGTTCTTTCGCGGGTTAGGTAACAACCTCCGTGCACAAAAGGTCCTGTGGTGGAGCGTGCTCGGCTTCATCATTGTGTCCTACGCCATTTCAGTCGGAATGTTCGACTACTCTTGCTTGACGTCAGATTGGGAGCACATAATTGGTACGTGTCTTTCATTGTGGCTCCCAATAGCGAAGAGGCCCCCCCCCCCCCCAAATCTTTGTCCTAGGACAGGTGACGAATGATGAACTGAAATTGACGGATTTGAATTTCAGAAAAGTGCAATAGCCAAAAGACTCGAGACTATGAATTCGCTACAGCACGGGTATCAACCACTCTGGACGTCATCACAGATGCTTTGGGTGAGTCTCACTCGACTTGCTTTACGTTCTCAGCCTCGCCTGTGGCATTCTCTTGAACGAATGAAGAGGCAATGGAATTCAAACAAGTGCCAAAATATCACTGACCAAATCAACTCAACTATAGTCATGGCTGTACCTAGTCATGTCGTTTGGAAGTCCATGCTACCATTGCGCAAGAAGCTGGTGTTGGTTGCAGTCTGCTCTATGACTGTTTTCATGATGTTATGTGCCATCATACGTATTGGAGTGGGTTTAAAGGGGAAGTTGACCGATTTATCGTGGTTTCTACTATGGAACTCGGTGGAAATGACTCTCGGTACGTTGTCTACATTCCTCAAAATTTGTCAATGTTCCAAATCCCACCCCCACCCCCTCCCCCAGTATTATGACCTGTTCATTATTCAATATGCTTTCGTGGAATTCAATACCTTTCAAGCGTCGCCAATTTTCTGCTAACCTGAAAATCACCAGCAATCGTCGTAGCATGCGTAGCCTCGTTTCGCAGTCTTTACACCCAAGCAAAGAACGCGCGGCTATCCTCCAGTGAAGCGTCTAATGGCCGCATATCAGTCAGGCTACTTGCATGGACACCATGGAAAATATCACAGAAGAAATCGGTAACAGGACTTGGCACTGGTACATTGATGAACAGCGAATATGCTCACTGGGTCAATCGGCTGTCACATGACAGTCTGCAAGAGCAAGTCTGGGAACTGACAGAATCAGATAGCTGGGAGGCCAGGAAACCTTTCGAGGCATCGAGAGTGTGATCCGATATCGCTTCCTATGTATTTAGCATATCTGAAAACTCATCATACTCAATTTAAGTTGAAATCACAGCTATACATTCAAGGGCAGAATCACCGTGGATTCCGGTTCATGGAGACTGGAGGGTCTTTCAATGCCTGGACTGAGACGTGTATTACAAGTAGCGCTGTCTCGTTAGAATTGACAGAGACTGGATTCTTCGACTTTCAACGAGCTGCCAATAGGCCACTTGATTGATTCAACGGCACAGCACTGTGGCCAAACCCTGGCAGCGGAGTCGCCGCAGCGAGTTGAACCCAACAGAACTGGCTCTTTTACTTGGCAATGATCCTTTTACCCATGTTTTAGTCGTATACAGGTGCTCAACGTAAGACCACATTGGGTGCAGTCTCGGCCAAGGCGAGGTCCCACCAAATTGACATGTCTTTAGGTAATAGAATAGAGTCGCACAGAACGCATCATAAATCATCATACTCAGTCTGATGGGAATGATAGACTCCTCCTTGCGGAAATCACAACCGAACTTCAGCAACAAGTTGTGTCCATTCGCTTTCCTGGGGCTGTGACTGACTTCCATGATCTTCAATCGGATCATATAAGTAAGGGGTCTGACCATCAGATTCAAGAGACTCACATCAAAGACTGACTGTCTTCTTCGAATAACAGATATTAGTGACGGTATGTCTAGCGTTTACTTGCTGCACTTATCACAGGTTGGGTCAAATCCCTTCCTCGACTGGCGACCCATACACGGTGGTCCCTGACTCCCTTTGGTCATGAGTTACCCGTTGCCATTGCTGTATGATGGACAGCCTCTTCAACCCACAAGTGAGTGATTTCGAAGTAATTGAAAACCCACACACTCATCCAGACTGACCAGTCCTCCAAGGTGATTCACGTATATGCCGAGAAATATAAAAAGACGCGAACTTCAACTGGACGACCGTCTATTCCCCATCCTACACCAATTGCTACAACGAATCAAGGATCAAATTCAAACTACACAAGACTCTGTTCAAACATTCTGCTCAAACTACACGTGTGATCCCCGAAAACACAAGCGCTGAAGTACATCCTCTGAAGACGCAGAGTGCGTGAGCAGAACTCGCAGAAATCACACATCATCCACAGCATTCTGAACGGCCACAATGGAGAACGCGGTGCAGATCGATGCGAAGGATGCACCAACAGGATCCCGTTGCAACTGCCAGAATCGCAGCTTCGAGAAGAAGCCCAACTATCCGATCCTGGGAGATGTGCAGTGCGACTACTGTGAACAGACAGGCATGGATCATTATTGGGTATGCCAGAAGGATTGCCGTCGCAAGTTCTGCAACGGGTGTATGGACCACCTGAAATACCCCAAGTAGATGGGACTATTGTCGACGTCTCCATGCATGGCCCTCGCAAAGTGGCCGTCTGCCTCGCCGCTGGTCTGAAGGGGGATGGGCGACGGCTTGTTGGGTAGGATCTTGGGTGAGACAGAAACTTCCCGGATTTTGGGCATGCGGTTTTGGCGAAGATTGTTTCTTGCACCCTGGTGTGAGCTCTTGCTTGTTTGGGCGTGGAGAGCGAAGCTAGAGCCAAAATTACAATCAGAGACGTCTTCCGGCTACATCCGTGAGCCCTGGCATCGTACGATGTTGCAATTCCCCCGTTTTTAAGCAAGAGAATTGATCTCCCTTGAGTGAAACGCCAGACCGCTCGGCCATCTTGCCAGTGTTAGACAAGATAACGATTATTCGCACAGAAAGAAACGGATGGTATACAAATACATTACACGTCTGGTACAACCACACCTGGGCACCCAACACACCCACTACTGACATTCCTACACACCCACTACTGAGATGCCTATACACCTACACCTAATTCAAACACACAAGATCAGTCATTACTAATATATAAATTAAATGTAAGTATGTAGACTAGGTATGAGTTTGGAAATTGGGTATGAGTGTTATGCTCTGATTACCTGCGGGGATATTATTGGACAGGTATCTGTGTACGATCTGTTTTCTTGGGTAAACGTTCTGAATTTATTAACTATATACATCAAGACTGTCAGACAATATGAATCCAAACATATCAAATTCACCAGATATGCTAACAATGATATATGATTAATATTTTTGCTGAGAGGATGTTGGACATGATTGGTCTTGCATGTGGAGAAGTCTGCAAATTTGCTCTCCAACGTTGAGGCCACTGATGTATTCAGCCAAATTTTGATGGACAACTGCTATACCTAGGAAAATCCAATGCTTTATGCATTGCTGGCCTGCCAAGCGTTTGACACCCTTGGTTGAGAACATCTGGCTGAGATTTGGTCAGACACTTCAGCCCCATGCAGTCATGCTGACACCTGCATCGCATGGGGGAAAGAGAGAGGATGGACATGCAGTAGATTTACGTTATGGGATCCTTCATTGGATTGAGGGTTTGACAAGCCTCCACAGGTATATCACAGCCTTGATGACAGCGAATAGGGGAGAAAGTGACAACAGGTGCAGGCAGAACAATGCGGGTGAGGTGTGCCCGTATGCAAGGGGGCATGGCTGGAACGGGAGTGGCATCGAAGCCGCGAACAGCCACAGTGAGCGCGGAATTATAGCCGAGACTCGTACCTATCCAGAAAGCCAGTGGCGCCATCTGGGCCAATGATTATAGAAAAGCTGGCGCCGTTTGAGTCAACCTAGAGAGTTGTGCGTGTACCATTGGCATCAAAGCGCCATTGGCAGGATGGATGGCGCTCTGTGGAATGCCCATGCAATGTTGTATCAGGATGGCTACAAAA
Organism: Diaporthe sp. P3_1W; assembly: GCA_037177825.1. Taxonomy (NCBI): domain Eukaryota; kingdom Fungi; phylum Ascomycota; class Sordariomycetes; order Diaporthales; family Diaporthaceae; genus Diaporthe; species Diaporthe sp. P3_1W. The sequence goes on along the minus strand of JBAFXB010000004.1, from coordinate 4,467,118 downwards.
GAGTGGTTCTCAGGCATTTCCTCGATTCTCGTTGATCGTCATGATGAGAAATCTCGTCATTTCCTCCTACTTCCCTATGTTTACCGCAGATACCGTCCAAGATGCAACTCTTCAAGATTCTAATTTCCCTCGGCTTGGTGGCTAACGCCGTTGCCGAAAACAAGATCAAAATTAGTCAGTCGAACCAAGAGCAACCTTTTAATTATACATAGCTAAGCTTGGCTCATGTAGTGCTGCTAGGCGACTCCATCACCGAGTTGACGTGCTGGAGAGCCATGGTTTGGGACATACTGGCCCAGGAAGACTTGCGCTACGATGTACTATTCGTCGGTTCTAAGACCAGCAATGCACGCAATTGCCGGGCTCAATCGGGAACATTCGACCTTCACCATGAGGGTCACCATGGCATACTTTCCATCAATGTCGCGAATCATTACCTTCAAGGATGGCTGGCCAGTAGTAAGCCTGACATCGTACAAATCATGCTCGGGACGAAGGACGTTAGTCTAGGTCGGCCAACAAGCGACATCATCGACTCTTACACAAAAATTATTGATCTGATAAGAGCATCAAATCCTCGAGCAAAGATTCTGGTTTGTGGCCATTCTGGAAAGTTAAGAGTGTTCAAAGAAACTACTGACGACGTAGCCTAGGTTGATCTTTTGATTCCAATGGCTCTCGATCCTGTTGGAATTGACACACTCAACAAGCGCATCTCATCATGGGCTGAACAAAATAGCTCTGCTGATTCTCCCATCACAATCGCTGACTGCTCCACGGAGGTTGGCTATACACTCGACATGAACAGTGACGGAACGCATCCAAACGAGACAGGAGACCGGCTGATAGCAAATCAGATTGGACCTCTTTTAGTGAGATACGTCAGGGATCTTATTGCTGAGCGGCAGCGTAATGAAGTGTGGAGTATGGACCGTATGGGGAAAGGAAATGAAGAACTTAAATAGATCCGGAGCTCCTAGCACAGTTTGCGCCGATGGAACCTACAGTGTTTCCAAGTCACAGATTAGTCTATTATCATGTGTAATTGATACCTGGGTCCTGTGGATTTACCATAGATAAATTCGCTCCAACCCGTCTAATGGAGGGGCTATCAAAGGTGGTAGACTAATTTTCTGACTGAAGTCAACCAGATGTGCCCTTGAACATTAGATATGTATGTGGACTAACTGAGATGATTCCTTCCAATTGGTGGCTAGAAACACTATGGCAGACCTCACAGGTCGGCATAAAACTCTTCCCGAAAGCCGTCAACTTGGTCGCCGAGCTCTTCCGCCTGCGCTCTGAACCAAACTGTAGTGACTGATCATTCTACGACGAAGTCACGGAAAACAACATCTCTCTTCTCACCAACAGCAAAAACCCCAAAGATGGGCCCTGTAAACTCTCTGGCGTGGAGGGCGTGGACGTCTATACTTCCAAACTCAACCCAGTTGACACCTGAGACTGGCCCCTCTCGAAAGAAGAAAACATACTTTTCTGGGGAGGCAACGATACTGAAGTCTAGTCTGTCCGTATTCGAGTCAATATTGCGAGTCATGCTGTGTCGAACTTCGCTTGCCGAGTTGGAAATGTCCAGCTGTACCTGCGAAGCGCTTGAGTTGTACGCGATGGATGCATGGCGGAGGTGGTCCTTGTACAACGCCAATCCAGCGACAATAGCTTCCGGGTGTTCGCTCCGATTTGGAATTTCCAATGTGACTTTCGTAACGCTGTTGAGTGACCTTTGCCTCTTCCCAACGAAACTCATTGTACCTGTCGGCGTAGAGAAGGAGTTGGATGTGGCACGCAAGGTGATCAGGTTCTCAGTTCCTCCGCTCAAATGATAATGCGATAGGTCCGGGTTGCGTACATAACAGAACTCATGCCTTTCGTCATGAGCAGTTGTCTTCTTAATTCCAGTTTCCAAAATGGTATGTCGATCAAACTTCATGGCCGGCTGTGATATTGTCGGCCAGCCCTCTAGCGGCCAATCGACAGCTGCCAGGAACGTCTCACGACCGAGTGGCTGACCTGGGTCGTTCCTTACACCCAGTACTGCTGCCCACCAACTCCCAAGCTCATCTTGGAATAAGTCTCCGTGCCCAACATTTTGCACGTATTCGTCTGTGCCATCAGCAGTCAGGATCGGATTCTCTGCAAAAGACTCGTACGGCCCAGCCACATTCCGAGACCGTGCGATGCTGAGCAGGTGGTGCTCAAACGTGCCACCCTCGGCAACTAGGAGATAGTACCACGCGCCCCTCTTGTAGATATGGGGTCCCTCGGTGTCATAACGCGCCCAGCCGCCCCAGATCTCACGGGGCTCGCTCAAGGGTCTTCCCGACGCCACGTCGATCTCGAACTGCTTGATGGTGCAACTCGGCTGCGTCAGACGGTCCATCTGCCAGGAGCCCTGCACATACGCGCGTCCGTCATCGTCGAAGAACAGGTCCGGGTCGATGCCTTGAAAAGGGAAGAACAAAGGATCAGACCAGGTGCCTGACGCGATGTCATTGCAGCTGATTAGGAAGTTCTCGTAACGCCAGGCATCTTTGTGATGGAAACAGTTGGTACAGACGATGTAGAACGTTCCCTGGTGGTGGCGTATGGTTGGCGCGAACAGGCCAGCACTGGCCACCATTGAGTGGCCCGTGTCGAGAGGAAATGATCTTGCTGTTGCTTGGCTGAGATCTAGTTGACCGGGTCTATTGATTGCATGGCCTGAGTCGGTAAGCTTGTGTCTCGATGCATCTTGAGAGTTGGCCATGACTTACCAATAATCTTCCAATCTTGTAGGTTGGTCGAGGAGTAGATTGGTAACTGTATATACAATTAGTACCCGCTGGGAAGTGAGTATTACTATAGCCGTGGCTGACTGAGTGTTCTTACACCTGGGAAGATGTGAAAGCTGGAGGTGACGAGGTAGAAGACCCCTTCAACGCGCACTACCGATGGGTCTGGTGCGAAGCCTGGGATTATTGGATTGTGGTACGTTCTTTGGCCTTCCATGGCCAGTCCTTCGTTACTCCCCATCCTACTCTGATGGGTTCAATTTCGCTGAAGTTGCCGGGTTTCAGATTGTCTGAAATGAGGCGGTGGCTGGGCCTGCTTTCAGAAAGGACTGGTGAGAATTTCAGCACGCCTGACCGAGGCAAACAGTTCTGAAGACGCTCTCAGGTATTAAAAGAAAAGGTACAAACTGCTTACCTATATTTGGAGAATGCCCAAGTCGCTGGGAATCATTGCAAATGTAGTGACTTCGGTTGGTCTTGGAGTAGCGAAGTAATACCGAAGCGAAGGCTTTCCTGAAGTACAATTCCACGTAGAAGAATGCACGTTTGATTTCTCTCACATAGAGGCAATGGCGACAGATCGACAGTCTGCTGCGTTGTCCTGGCTTGTTGAGTACGAGCTTACTTAGCTGGGCCCGAGATCCAGACAACTTGCCGGTGCGTAATTGCCCGGATAATTCGCCGACACGTCCGATCCCACGGTAAATCGGCGAGCCATGTCAGCATAAAGTTTATGAAGCATAGTCCACGCTCAGTTCCGCCGAGACCCTCGAGTTTAGGCTGGCCAGAATGTCTAGCAGGGATGTGAAGAGGGATTTGGCGCGATCGACAATGGATGGATTAGGTACGTTGTTCAGTATTTGCAAGAGACTGACGCCAACCTGTCGCAATTTCTCAACCTGGTCGTGTCAACAGGGATCGAAATAAAGGAACTCAAGGGTGCAAGAAGCTAGAAAGTAACACGGTTACTTACACATGGCTCCCCATTTGCTTGAAGGGCCTCGAACGGTACGCCCATCGCTACATTCAAGAGGTCACTGGCAATTTCGGTCTTGCGGAAGGCCAACATAGTTTCGTCATCAGACAGCCCAAGAAGCGACGAAAGTCCGTGCTCGGCACATTTCTGCAGAAGAATCAAACGCAAGCAATGGAATGTCACCAACAGGTTGGCTCTCTGCGTCCAGAATGCTCGTCTTTGGGACCTTTCAGATCGCTCGTCAGACGACTTTACTACCATGGGGTCCCTCAACCAAGTTGGTAAGTCATCTATGACGCGGCTGAATGACAAGTATGAGTCTGTGATGGCAGCCTTTGTCAAATCGCCAGTAGGGATATCGAGGTTGAATCTTGAGTGGACGTGAACGAGAACCTGGATGTCAACGAGGACGTTCGAAGCTGTAGACCACATTCTCTGGCATAAGTTGAAGCCTTCGCATAGTTGGTGCTCGAAATCTGGTGCATCTGCGTATCTTCGTGGGTCGATGAGTTCCGTCTGGTGCTGCCCATAGAACCCTGCGTTTATGGCAGAGCCAAGCAGTATTTGATGGAGAGTGATGGGCACATTGTTGAGAATCGATGCTGACTTGTCTCCACTGTGCATGTGCCAAAACACGTTCCTCAAGATCTGGCCTTCCACGGCGTCTACATTCTGGTAGGCGCTTTCGTCGAACAAGCGCATTTCCTGTGCGAGCCGGAGGGCTTCACCCATAACATGCCACGACGTCCTAGTCTTGCCGAGCGCATGGAGTGCATTCGCCTGGTAGTATCGGACAACGATCGAGCTAGAGTCAGGTGTCTGGATGTCAAGATCTTGGTAACAGGCCAGCATGTTCCGTGATGCCTGCAGGAATGGCTGTGCGAGGGAGTTCCCAGCAGGCCAAACGTTGGCCGGGACAACGCAGCACGTAATGGAGCACAAGGCTGCCAGCAAAGAAAAAGTACGCATCTCGAGAAGGCTCAGGTCCGTGGAGGCTAAGTTGTCTTCTCCAGTTCCAGAAAGGCTGGGGTCCAAGGCTTCAGAAATTTGGGCGACATGTATGATCGTGGCAACGCCGGCTCGGATGTGAGCCTCGCATGCGAGGGGCGAGAGCGGGAATATCCACTCCATGTATAGACCAATGCACTCTTGCATTATCATCCCCAGCGAGGATACCGGCCCACTTCTTTCCACGAAGTGGACCAATTCGTCGTAGATTGTCCGGCAACGACTAGACGGCACTGCAGAAAATGCCTGCCCGGTGCTGAGTTGCCTCGTGATGTTTCCATAGCTCGGCGAAGGATTTAGCAAACCCTCTGGATAAGTGTCTATGCTTTGTCTTGCGCTGGCTCTGTGGGTCGAATTGGCAGTGCCTGATGGGCTTGGGGAAACGCCTTCGCCGGATGTCGAGGCAGGCTCCTGCACACCCGTGATCGTGTCCTCCGCGGGTGGCTCTTGGTGGCTGACGCGTTGGCTTCTGAACCTCGGGCCTCGTTTCCTCGGAGGAATTTTGTAGAGACAAGGTATATCGGCCGTCTCGCAAGCGGAACAGCGAGGTAAATGCGCGTTGCACTACAAAAGCTCAGCCCCCGGACCATCTAGAATGGAGACTTCCAAGGCCTCGCTCGGGGGTGATAACTAGCCTTCACTTTCCTCTGCCTGCATCCATCACAAGCTCTTTTGGCCATCGCAAATAGCAGAGACTTCGGTCGCTGTCCAAGAAGGACTAAAAGTCCGTCCGAGATGTAGTATGGGGCAACACACAACCAGGAGAAGGGAGGGGACAAATCGCCGCGGAGAATCGGCAGAACTTATATACTGGGGCTCGGCACTAGCTTAAGCAGGATCGCTCTTGGGGCGTTTCATGAATCAGATTTCCCCCTAACTTGAACTCAGGAAAGGTCAAGCTCGATCTTTTCGGGTAAAGTCGAGTGACCAATAGGAAGCTATTTGTTAAGCGTAGCTGGGAGTGACCCGAGCTTGCGAGGGGCGCTCCCGGCTGCGGTTGAGTTACGTACGGCAAATCTGCAAAATGTTTCTCGTGCAGGGATTGGTCGATTAATGTATCGCTTTGTACCTGTGGGGCAAGAGGGCCGTGCGCCCTCTGGCCCTCTGCGCCTCCCATTCGCCCAATTCGCCCTCTGCCCTCTGGCGCCCCATTCGCCCATTTGCAGCCCTCTGGGCCTCTGCGCCTCTTATTCGCTTAATTCGCCCTCTGGCCCTCTGGCGCCCTATTCGCCCATTTGCAGCCCTCTAGCCCTCTGCGCCTTCTATTCGCTCAATTCGCTCAATTCGCCCTCTGGCCCTCTGGCGCCCTATTCGCCCATTTGCAGCCCTCTGGCCCTCTGGCGCCCTATTCGCCCATTTGCCTCTGCCCTCTGCCTTCTGCCCCTCTGCCTTCTGCCCCTCTGCCCTCTGCCCTCTGCCCCTCTGCCTTTTGCCCCTCTGCCTTCTGCCCCTCTGCCCTCTGCCCCTCTGCCCTCTAGCGCCTACAGCTAAGCGCAGCGGAGGGGGGTCCAGGGGGTCCCCCCCTGGGAATCAAAATAGCTTCTAGGGCTCCATAGCAGCCGGGAGCCGTCCCTCGCAAATAGCCTCGGGTCGACTCCCAGCTACGCTTATCCCTGGTGCGATTCCTCGGAGGCCCCCCTGGCTAGCAATAAAATCACGACCCCCCCCGGCTGGCTTTCTAGAAGCCGGGCAAAATTGATGCTGTCCCCATAGCCTTGCGGAGGGCCGTATAGTATCAATTTTGGGGAACCGCACCCGGCTTCTAGTACATGACGATTCCCCGATGGCCCGCGGCGAATTGCACAACACCCATGGATCTGACCACAAGTACTCCTGGAAGCGAAATCTCGCGGATGTGGACCAGTTTGTTTAACATTGCAGACCAGGGGAACGCGGAGATGCTTGGATAATTCGCGGGGAAGTGGGGTACCGCTCGGTTGCTTGCCCGAGTAGACGAGTTTATATCTAGTATTCAAATCCTGGTTGACGGCGAGCGCGAGGCTGATGACTATATAACCCGTCCAACCACCTTCGGTTGCATCGAGAATGAGCACGACCTCACCCGGTGCTCAAAGCCTTAACCAATGACCACCAACATGGCGGATACCACCGAGGGTACAACGCTCGAGAAGCCAGAAGTGGCCCACGTTGATCCTGATGTTGTAAATACGACTCAAGACCGCAAGGAGATCGTTTCTGCGTCTCGGACAGCCTCGCCTGGCTTCGCGCAACTGGTGAAGAACAGGAGGGTGCTAGGATACTGTAAGTCTGCTGTCCACAACTTGACGACACCACACAATACCTATGCGTGCTCTGACCCCCACTCGACAGGTCTGCTCATCTTCATCCTCCCCATCAACTTCGGCTACGAACTAGCACTCGTGGGAAACATCCTAGCAATACCCGGATTCCTCGACAAATACGGCACCACAACTGCAACGGGGCGCGAGATTCCCGCGCACGACCAGCAGGTGCTCAACGCGTCCACCAACGTCGGCATCTTCATCGCCGCGTTCACGACCGGCTTCATCTCGGACGCGATCGGCCGCCGCAAGGTCATCTTCCTGGGGTGCGCGCTGTGCATCGCCGGCATCTTCGTACAGGCCTGGTCCACGTCCATCATGATGCTGTTCGGGGGCAAGCTGATCAGCACCTTTGGCTACGGCATGGGCCACGCGCTCAGCCCCGTCTTCGTCGCCGAGATCGCGCCGGACGAGCTACGCGGCCTGTGCTTGATCCTCGTCAACTCCATGGTCGTCATCGGCCAGTGGGTGTGTGCGCTGGTGGGCTACGCCGGCACGTTCATCGTGGGCGACTGGGGCTGGAGGGTGCCGGTTCTGGTCCAGCTGGCGCCACCGGCGGCCATGCTGATCCTCGCCATCCCACTTTTGCCAGAGTCGCCCTCTTGGTTGTTGGTCCACGGGAAGAGAGAAGCAGCGGGTCGGTCACTTCGGAAGTTCAACGGCCCAGGCCATGATGTCGAGGCCACACTCGCCCTGTTGGAAGCCACAGTAGAGAAGGAGCGCGAGCTGAACTCCCAGGGATCCTCGTATTTCGACTGTTTTCGAGGGTCAAACCTGCGCAGAACAACCATCGTTTGCATGGTATACCTGGCGCAGCAGTTCGTGGGTGCGAATTTTGTCGCTGGTTATCTGCCGTAAGTTCTTCAGCCGCCTGGAGACCTGATCATTTTGCTCCACTTCTTGTTGCAGTTGAAATGGCTGCCAGGGCTTGACTAACTTATTTGTAGATATTTCTTCACACTGGCAGGGGTTCAGAACGCCGTCGGCGTCGCTCAAGCCTGCTACACCGTTCAACTATTCGGCAATATCTGCTCATGGTTCCTCATTGACCGCTCGGGACGACGTCCTCTCATTGTCTGGGGCTGTGTCGCCATGACCACATTGCTTCTCGTCATCGGCTGCTTGGGTATTGCCCGCAACAACAAGCAAGCGTTGTCCGCCGTGGTGGCCCTGATGGCTATCTGGGGCTTCCTGGTACGTCATGTAGAGGGAGGGATGTTCTATGTCTCGAAGCGCCTACTAATCCTTGGACGTCTTCATAGTTTCAACTCACCCTCGGAGCTGCGGCCTATGCCGTGGGCGGCGAGACTGCCACCCCCCGACTGCGCCAAAAGACATACTCGATTAACGTCATGAGCAACACGGCGGCGGCGTGCTTGGTCGGCCAAATAGTACCGATCCTCATCAACCCAGGGAATGCCAACCTCGGTGCAAAGGTGGCGTTCGTGTTCTTTGGCCCATCACTGCTCTTCTCAGTCTATTTGTATTTTTGCTTCCCGGAGATGAAGGGCCGCAGTTACTTGGAGCTTGAGGAGATGTTTCAGAAGAAAATACCGACCAGGGACTTCAAAAATTACAGCTGTGTTGTGGATGTGGTTGATGTTGACGGCGAAAAGCCTGTTGTTGTCTTGCGAGATTGACGGCTTGGATCATTGGTAACTACCTGTACCTATGTGTGCGCAAACATAGTTTGCCTTGAAAACAGTAATAAAGTCTATAGACCTCTGTCCCTAGTTCGGCTCATAGGGTTGAAGGTTGAATTCATGTCCTTGATACGAGGCTGCAGAGACCAGAATAAAGGTTGCACCAGCAGTGTCCGTCCCCCCAGCACTCTTTCAAAAACCATTGACGTTTATCATGCAGCACATGTGCAGAAGATTCCTTGGGAGACAGGCTCTTGAATTAAGAAACGACAATTTCTCTCGCATCATCTGCTCTATCAACGATGGACGGCTGATGCTCGTATCGCGACTAGGTTTCGAAAGGTCACGAGAAAAGTCGGGAGGCGTCCCTTACTGGTCCACCCTGCGACCCCAGCGCGGCTGATACCTTTGCCTTGGTGGTCCAGTCTCGTGGGTGGCTTTGGGGGGATTCGGAGCCGGGTTCGGAACGATGGACTGTGAGACTGTCGAACATCGGAAACAGTGCGTGTGATATTGGATTCCCAGTCGAAATCGGTTCAACGCCACGTGATGCAACGGCAGCCAGCATGCCAGTTCACGTCGGTGCCAACTAATAAATCGCGCTGACGCTCCTCTTTCGGTCCTTGGTCTATCGCCTTCTAAGCGGACCTCACCGGCCGCAGCTCTCCCAGCTCGTCATGTTCCCAGCCAAGTGCCACTCGGTGAGCCTCTCCAGCAGCATGGGGTCGATCTCGCGGTTCGCCTTCATGAAGACGGTCTCGTACGGGTGGACGTTGGTGCCGAGGTAGCTGTCCTTGTACAGGAAGTCGTCGGGCCTGCCGACCCTGTCGCAGAAGGCCTCGAAGCTGGCGGCCGAGTGGGGCGCCGTCATGACGACGTCGACCTCGTACCCCTGGGACTGGATGAGCGACGTGATGCCGATCTCGGCGTGGACCGCCTTGTGCAGGGTGCTGAAGCAAGGGGAGAAGCCCACGGGGTCCTGCGAGGTGCCGTAGAAGTCGTCCACGGACGCGCTGAGCGCGAGGGCCGGGTCGAGCAGGACGGACATGCCGACGTCGTCGGTCGCGAGGAGCATCGACTGCAGGTGCACCCGCGGGTGGCAGTTGAGCGACGTGCCCACGAGCTGTTGTGCATTCCAATCTTGTCAGCGTTTTACCTCTTGAGTCGCAAGATGGCCCGGATTTGAGGATATATAGGTTCCTACCTTGACCTTGTCCGTGATCCGGTTGAGAAACGTGTCGGTCCAGCAGCTAGGTGCATGCACTGGAAAGAACGGGCCCCGGATGCTCGCATTCATGGTGATGAACCGCTTGTACCCCTTCCACAGATCGTCCTTGCGCAGAACCTCGCCCATGGCGCCGATATCGAAACACTTGTTGTCTCGCTTGACTACCTGGACGTTTGGCGCCTGGGGGAGCAGGTCGACCGCGCTCGTCTCGCCGTTGAAAATGAAGACGAAATCAGCATTGCCGTGCAGTCCATTCTTGACGAAAAAGGCCAAGTTCTCCCGTGCGTTGTCCGATTCGGCATAGGTGTACAAGACCAGAGGTCGCAAGCTCGGGTCTGTTGATGTCGACGAGACACCGCCAGCATGGAAAGAAGGGAGCCGGGAGATCACATCATCTGTTGTGCCAGAGCTCAGACTCCAGACAACCCATATGACGATGAGTATCGCGAGTGCCAGTGATTTGTTCCAGCCCATCAGTGGGGAGCAAGACGTCTTAGCCATGTCGTCTCTGTGAACACAACCATTCGCTGCCGAGGTGAGAAAGGAACGTGCAGGCCGACGCACAAGTCTCTAGACGACGAGGGGCCGACGGAGGGAGGGCCGATCCTTTTACGGACTGCCGGACAAGGGAGGCGACCTTACTCGTTGAGACACCGTAATCAGAAATGAGAGACAAAGAGCGGATCTCGTGGTGCAGGGCGGCCTCGGTGCTTCTCCAACAGCTCTTGTCACCACATGTCAGACGAGGCAAAAGCAGCACGTGAAGTCAAGAGAAGGGATGTCGTCCGCGAAGCAAGAAGCTCGGAACGATCCAGCCAGCCGGGTCATTGGAGGTTAAGGTTTCTCCTGAAGGCTTACGCAACACAACCCACGGGCGCGCGCGGTCCTGCATTATCTCTGACTCGCAGACCTCGTCCATTCCGTCTGCACCAGCTCAGACTCCGCACCCAATGTGGGTGTGCCCCTGTACAAGCGCGAAAGACACCTGAGCATTGAGATAAGAGTTCCCTGTAGCACCGGCATGAGCTGATGAGGCCGACTCGTCCAGCTGCAAGGGCCCCTGCGCCTGCTAAAAATACCTAAGCCACTCCGGTAGATGCTGCCCCTGCCCCCCACTTGTGATTCAACATCGCTTGCATGACCAGCATTTCCCTGTTCCATTTGCGACCAACATACACTACTGAACACTGGTCATCCAATTCCGTGTCTATTGTTGTGGTTCGTTAGAAGTAGTAATCGTATTGCTGGGTCTTGTTCGCAGTTCTCCATTACGATCTCAAGTTTTGGTCCGCTCTGCCGGGCAGCTCGATCATGCATACCGATTCAAATTGATTGCCAGTTCTGAACATGAAACCTGACTTGGTCACTCCATTTCCTCAATCTCGTGGAAAACATTCAGGAGACTGACGCCTTTCGAGCCTTGAATATGAGCTGCTGGTTCCAGAACATCGCCACTGCCCACTTCGCTTGTGACAATCGCCGGCCAGTCGTCGGGCTCCGTATATCGAACCGCCTGAGTAACTCCACGCAGAGCTTCTGCATTACCATCTGCGCGTAGTACTTCCCAATACACTCTCGGGCACCATAACCCCACCACATGCCGTACTTCTCCATCCCCTTCACGTACTCTTGATATTCTCTTGGTCCCATGCCAGATTCCTCCTGAATCCAGCGCTCAGGCCTCCACTTTTCGGGCTCGGCCCCAAACACGACCTCGTCGTGGTGGACAATGTAGGGGCTCGCGCCCATCAGCGTGCCTGGAGGGACGTGCACCTGGCCACCATAGAGGTCATAGCCCGGATGGCTGACCAGGCGCGGGAGGATGGTCTGCGCTGGGGAGTCGCGTCGTAGCGTCTCCTTGATACAGGCCATGAAGAAGGGCAGCTGAGCCGTCTCATCATACATGACAACACCCGATGACAGTCTGCAGGCACGATCTGCTACTTGAATCTCCTCCACAATGCGAGCATAAGCCCCGGGATTGGTGAGTAAGTTGTCAAAGAAGGCGGAGATGAAAGATGCTACGCCGTCAATACTGGCCGCTGTAAATGTTACGACCTCGGCTTTAAGATCATCTTTAGAGAACTGAGTCCCATGAGCATGTGTTGTTCCAGCGAGTCTGGGAACATTGTCGGTTAGTGGAATATGTCTCAAACATCATACGGTAAATGGTGCTACAGACCCGTCAAAGAAGAGACGTTGGTGTTTCACATCCTCATCAGAGTTCCGTAGATCGATCATTGTATCAAAGTCCTAGCAGTATCAGAATGCGCCAGAGTTTCCTCAGGCTTGAAAGGTCATACAGAAAATAGTTGGTCAATGCAGGTGAATGTTCTGGTCCAACGCCAGAAGTACCTCCTCCAAAGAGGGTACCGTAGCAGAGGCATCAGCCAAGGCATCACGGCGGCATATCCTGCCATGCTATAGATGCCTCTCAAGGCAGCTAAGTACCCAGAGACATCTCGGCCTTCCGCAATGTGGCCTCTCGGCCTGCCGTAGACTAGGTAGCTCCAAACATCGTCAAGAAAATATCTTTATGCACGCATCAGACAACTATAGAAGAGGCAGTGGGAGGAAGTGGCTTACCGAAGATATTCAGAGAAATCTAAAGGCATGTCTGGCACGGAGGATCGCTCCAAAAGTGCAACACAAAACTCTTCAATGTGTTCGCTAATCTTTGTTTCGTGTTGGGTCTTCATGGAGATCATCGAGCACTGCTCGGACGTGGTGGATTCAACTGATGCTGCATTTCCTCAGTGGGCAGGGATTTACGTACGAGTGGTGCTACCAGTCGCTTTTTCACGTGGTGATCTTGGTGAGGGAGGGACTGGAATACGCCGGCTGTCTCGCCGAACATCCAGGATCCGTAGAACGCAGGCTTATCCGCGGCGTTATGATATACGCGCGGTAAGAGTGTGGCATCACTGAAAGAGAGCATGTTTGGTGCTAGGCGAACAATCGGACCTATCGAATACATTAGGGCACACGGCCAGAGCCGCGTGGCTCAACCCAGGCTCACCGTATCTCTTGTGAAGTTTCAAGCCGTAGGTTGGCACAGCACGAATGAACAAAATGAGAAACCACTCTGACATTGCGCAGAGCCGTGGTCCAGGGAGTTTGGCTAAGGGATGGAAGAAGTAGTTGTAGATGCATTTGAAGAAGGAGTAAGCGATAACAATAATGAAGACCGAGTAACAGAGTGCCGCTGAGCTCGGCGCCGACGAGAGACGCAGACGTATCACCCTGATAGAAGAGTCCATCTAGAGTAACGTCCCCGGCCCGGGTATGGGCCTCCCCCCCATCTGGGCCCCCATTTACACACAAAATCCCACTTTTCAACACCCATTTATTAATTCTAATTAAATTATATAAATATATAGTCTACAAATTTATATACAAATTTAAAGTTTCTAAATATATAAAAATCTGCTTACGTAATATTATTAATAGTTATTTATATATAAATTTTTAAATATTAAGATATTAAAATGTTAAGGATTATATAGAAAATACTAAGATTTTATAACATTAATATTTTAATCTTTATTTTATTTAATAATATATATAGTATTTTATTTAAATTTTATTTAAGCTTTATAAATATTAATTTATATATATAAAATTAAATATTATATAAAAGTAATTTTTTAAAGACAATATTATTAATAATAAAACTTCCTTAACTTTTTAATAAAGAATTTATATAGGAAAATCTTAGATTTTATTTTATTAAATAAATAAAATATATACTAATAAAACCTTTTAAATTTTAAGAAAATAAATAATATAATTATTAAATAATAAAGAAATAAAAAATCTATTTAATTCCATTTAAAAGATATTAATAATATTATATAAGTAATATATTTGTTAGCATTATAATAGTAATTATAAGCATTTCTTAACATTTTGAATATATATAAGTTTAGAAATTCTTTTGAAAATATTATTGCTTATATAAGATTTTTGTAAAATTTTTAACTTAATCTATATATAAAATAGTATATATGACGTCATTAAGTTTATTTTTAGATTTAATTTGGATTTATTATGGGGACTTTAAAGTGGGGTGCCTTTAGGTGCGTTTCCTAGGAAATCTGGGGGCCCAGATGGGGGGGAGGCCCATACCGGGGCCGGGGACGTTAGGGACCAGAAGGGTGATGTCAAATATTCGAGTCAGAGCCGCTCTCACCAAAGGTGCATTTGAGGGTGATTAATAAACGAACAAAACCTTCGATCGCAAGCCAGAGCAGTTTCTCGTGCTTCCCATCTCAGACCCATGACGAAGAGGGGGTTACCGGGCCACAACAGCTACCTTTGCATGCCCTCCCGCGTATGCGGCCTCCAACTACTGGTCCCAGTCGTGACACATGCTGAGTTGTCTGCTTGGGAGTCCCAAAACCACCAAATAGATCACTGTGTCTACAATTGAGTCGACGGTCACTGGTTCATTGCCTTGGTCTGGCCACGGCCGTATGTGCTCGGTGTCTTGGCCATCTATGTCTCTCGCGCCTGTACCAGCTAAAACCACCCTTTTCTCCTCTTTATTTTGTCCAGCTGAGGGCTCCCGCCAAATCTTGGGCTCGGCTGCTAAGGCCTTCCCAACCCTTCTGTGATTGCTATGTGTAAGTCGGCACTGAGGAACCTGTGCCGGAATGCAGCATCCAATAGTAACCTGTTGTTGCCAGGGTTTTTATGTGACACATCTGCGTGCATAGCCAGCTTTCGCTGCGGTGCCACCCCCAACATGGTCAGTTGTAAGGTTGAAACCAATTAGCTCACGACCGACGATAACAACCCGCATGGCTAGGCAAATTTTGTGTTGAGAAGCGAATTTCTGGGGCGTGGTTCGAGAAGAGAGTGGGCACGTGTAAAAAGAGAATCGAGGCGAAAACTGGAAACGAGATCACTTGGCTTGGTCCAGACAGGTTCTCAGATGTCTGCTCCTATGGACGAGTGGCGATTCTGATCGAAGTCGGACACGGTTTCATAAGCATTGGGATCACATCCTGGAACTTGAATAACTTGGTTCACCAAGTTCAGATCATGAGACATCCGGGATGTAAGGACGCGTCCAAGGTTCTTGGTTACGCAGTGCGGCGCTACCATTGTGAAATCCAGCCAATAGCACGCAAAAGATTTTAATTCCTCTTTCACCTTAAGTGAATATCTCCCATCTGTAAATCCCTTGGTTGAATAAGCAGTCTAAATTCTCATAATCATTTAACTCCGCATTCTCCACGCAGCCGATTATGGTAAACTGCTGACGCGTAGCGTCGTCACATACAGGAGCACACGGCCGCACAGCAAATGGACATGCCGTGCCCAGAAGTCATACAGTTAATTATTAAACTAATCTCCAATTTCTAGTCAAGCATGTAAATTAGGTGTATAGGTGTTTAGAGTGCAAATTGGGTACGTGCATTGGGCGTGGGTGTTGGTTTAGTGTTGGTATAGTGTTGGTAATGTATCGATGTACCATCCGTTTTTGCAGGTTCGAATATCCATTCTCTTGAAAAAGAAAAAAAAAAGCCACTCTGCAATGGAATATCATTCTTAGCTTGGTCACATCGGCCGTTCCATTAGGCAGCAAGCAGTATGTAGTAAAGAGCCATCGCCGAAATCGACTACTATTCGGGGACAATCGGTCCAATACTTCTCCAGAAATCGCATCTCGCCCCGCGTCCTCCTTCCCAGGCATACGCGTCCACGACCCGAAAGTCGTTTCTCAATCCCGGCTCCGAATGCAATGTCACATTCTTGTCATTGTCCCCAACTACCGTAAGCGGCCCGTCGTTCCGGACCTGCACCGCCGTGAACTCGTAAGGGGTACCGCCCGTCTGGTTGAAATCAACCATCAGGGGTCGTGCAGGGGAAAACTCGGGCCAGTGCTCCAGGGGGTGCGGCTCCGGGCCAGCACTGCCTGCCCCGTCTGCCACGCTCGAGGGGATGGACGGGTCGCCGAAGCGCACGAAGTTCCCCCAGCTCAGCTGCAGCGCGCGCAGGAAGTCCGCGCCTTGGTTCCTGCGCGGGGGGCCGAAGTAGGCTTCTAGGTCGTAGCCGTGCAATGCCGTGGGAATTGAGTACTGGTACTTGTAGCTGTGGTGTCCCGTGCTGGGTGAGCTGAAGGAGGTCGCGAGCCAGTACGAGGGGCACATGAAGGTCGTCTCGCCCAGGATAAGGTTCGCGCGTTGCTGGTGCCCGGATGCGATTTGGCTGGTGGATAATGCGGTGGCGCCAGAGTCTCCGGCGGTCGGATACGTGAGGGTGGTGTTATCTGACAGTGGGAGGAATGGGTAGTAGTATAGAATCCTGTTGGCATCTTCGATATCCAGAAGAGGAAACGTATGGAGCAGCCACGCGATTAACTCTTCTTCCGACGTGATGGTCTGTGGTGTGTAAGCAGGCCCTTTCTCCGCAGTATTGCTTGTGAGGAGCCTAAGACCATTGATCCTCCGTTTGAGGAGGGCCTGACTTGGACGTTCGCGAATGAAGTATCCGTCTGTGACGGGGAGAAACCCCCAGGTTCCAAACGTGCCTGAGGTAGAGATATTATGAGATGCCTGTTGAAGGATGAGACTATCCTGAGACTGAAGACATTCGAAGATCGTCTTTGTCGTATTTCCGTACGCAAAACTTGCCGGACACCCCGCCGCCTCGGCGAAAGCATAGTACGCTTGGGTGGGTAGGAAATCATTATAGTTGTATTGCGTTGGTAGGTATGGAGACGCAGCAATGGACTAGAATGGTATATCAGCATGGTCGATTGCAGACTATGGCACCGGTCACATACACTCGTGAAGAGGGAGGTTCCGAGGGTCCCTCCATATGCAATAGTGTGAAGCACTGGACCATTACGAGTCAGCCATCTCTGCTTGTGTTTCCTAGCTATGTTTAGACTTTCCTCTTGCTCCTGGCAAGCGGCAGGTGCTCGAGGAACCGAGTAGTAGAACATGTGAGAAGAGGCAGGCAAGGAGTGCTGGGGTTACTTACTGACTGAACCCGCCCCAGCTGACAAACCTGAAATGGTCACTCGCGACGGATCACCTCCAAACTTTTCGATGTGCTGTTGGATCCATTCCAGGGCAAATTGTTGATCTAGAAGCCCAGCGTTCAGGGCGCCGCGTCGGGCCACCTCATCTGAGGACAGGAACCCGAAGGCCCCAAGCTATAGCACTAGTAAGCATTAAAAAAGTCTAGTTGGTCGCATTCTCAGTGCAGCATCTTACCCTATATTGAATACCCACGCCTATGAACGTGTTGTTATTGGTCATGATAATCGAAGACATATCCTGTTGGCCATTGTAGAACCCATAGCCACCACCATGAATCCATACCAGGACCGGCAGATTGTCAGCGTTGGCGGGCGCATAGACATTTAAGTAGAGACAATCCTCATCGCCGAGGACGAAGTCGTTTCCGGGTACCGCGTTGAAGCTCTGTGGGCAAATCGGCCCGTAGGATACCGCAGGCTGCACCGAGGTACGGTTCAAGGCTGGTCCCTGAGGAGGTTGCCAGCGGAGGGACCCAGTTGGGGGTGCCGCAAAGCGGATACTGTCAAAAAGTTAATCCAGAGACACATGCATGGACTCATGATTAGAGGTCGTATACCCACCCTTTGAAAGTGTTCAATCCAGTTGAGGCGTTGGCTACACCTTCGTAGATCGCATATCCTAAGTCAACTTGTACCGAATCGTTTCCACTAAATATAGTGCTACTCTGCGGACAGATGAGAGCATCAGTTGAAGATATCACATGATGGATTAATGTTTGCAGACACAAGATTGTGAAGTCTGAAAGGCGTCGTAACAGCAACATGATTATGATGTTGAGTGAATCCCTTTAGAAGCAATGGTAGAGGTGAAGGACGTTTGCTCATGTTGACCCAAGTGCGGTGGTACATATGTGGATGGTAATCCTCTTCCCCGCACCGCAACGACCTGCCAAGGCAATCGCCTTGTCCATCTTGGAAACTTGGGCACTATATAAGCACTAAGATGTGACAAGTGATATTTGACAATTAATAGCTTGAGTATCAAAAACCGGCCACCAAGTGACTACGGCACCGTTCTGCTGGACGCCCCAGCTGAATCAAGAGCGCTTCAACGCGAGAAAAGAGACATAAGGAAGAATAGAAGAAGGCTCGGAAGTGAAGGGCCAGTGGTGTAACAAATGCCAGAGAGATGAATAACTATACATGTATATCAGGTGTATAAACTGAATATATAAATGTTGGGTTTGTGAACTAGGTATACAGGTGTTGGATATGTGGGTGTTGGTGATATACCGGCGTATCATCCGTCCTGACCAGTGCGAATATCCGCTCTCTACCTAGGTAAAACAATTGTCTTGACAAGATCATGTCCTTCGACATGGAACCTTGAGAAGGCTCGGAGGTATACGTACCATGTCCAAGTAGTGCCGGATGAATTCCCGCTCAACACACCACAGCCACTTGTGCAGCTGCTCTGGTCAAAGAGATAGCCTCCCAATCCACAATCTGTTGCGACAGATATTATTGTCGGACAGAATCCCCACAGACCATTGAGCGTGCCCACGCGGCAATCGTAAACTGCTGGTGCCCCCCAGCTCTTGGAGGGATCTCCATCCTCGTGTCCACAGGTAGAAATGCCATTCATCAACTCTGCATGTGATTAGAGATCTCTTCCACTCGGGCAAAAATACGCGTATCATGATGAACAGCACAATTGCCTAAGTCATGCTCGCTTGTGCGGGTAGTGGACAGGCATAACGCAAAGTCAAGCCGTCAACAAGATAAGAGTCCAATGATCTACGTGAAGGCGCCTAACCCCTACATCTCTTTGGTCGTCTAGCCGCAGTGGGTCACCTTCCCGTACCAACAGGCGGGTCTGGTTGCTGCAGATTCTGCTGGGAGTGAACCAACAGGTTCTCGGTTGAGCCAACCTCGGTACGCGATAGGGTTCGCCTAGGGACTTGTGGAACTTTAAGAATAGAGACAACTTGTCCGCGAGGATTCAGGGGTCCAACAATTAGCTTCACTCTCTCACTGAAACCACATGCTCGTCCACGAGTATGGCCATGGCTTCGCATCGTGGGCTGCTCCAGAATGTTTTTGGCCGCTGGCCTCTGGTAGCAATGATTTTCCTGATCGGTCTTTTTCTGTATATGCAAAGTGACCGGCTGTCTCAGACTGCACAAGTACCACTCGAGCAGACAGCGCCCTCGGCGATCGATACCGTAACACCCGGCGGTAAGTCTTACTTTCAAACTTGAACTCATAAATATCTGGCTAATTTCATTGTAGCTAAGGGCATATTGCCTGAGACCACTATTGGTGCATACATGCGGGCGATCCTGGATTCTAACAGCGAGCACCTCCCCAAAGTCGACTGCCGTAACCCGGACTTGTCTCGTTACAAGGACCTGAAGCCCTCCTTCTTCACCCCCCGATCTCAGACCCCCTACTTTTTTGCTCTGAACCTCCGCGAGAGCCTCCATATCCTACCCACCCTCCTCAGCAGCGTGGTAGCAGCAATCAACTTCCTCGGCCCCGAAAATTGTGCCTTGTCCATCGTAGAAGGCAACTCCCCTGATGGCACCGCCGACGTCCTGGCCGCCTTCGAGGCCTACCTGAAGCCCCTCAAAGTCCGGACAAATTTCGTGCTCTCTGTCGACAACATCGACCCCAGCACAGACGCCCGCTTCGCCAGACTCGCGACCTTGCGCAATATGGCCTTGCAACCCCTTGTCGACGAACCAGAGCGCTACCGCCACGCCACGGTCCTGTTCATCAACGACGTCGCCGCCTGCCCGGACGACTTGCTCGAGCTTGCCTACCAGCGCAAGGTCCTATCCGCCGATATGACCTGTGCTATGGACTGGATCTTCGGAGCCGGCGATGAGACTTTGTTTTACGACTCGTACATCGCGCGCGGCATTACTGGCGATTTATTCTTTGACATACCGCCCGGCACCGGAAGTTTCGCCAAGGCCACAAACCTATTCTGGAACGACCCCGAATCCAAGGCACGGTTCGAGGCCGGACGGCCGCTGCAGGTGTTTGCTTGCTGGAACGGCGCGGTGGCCTTTCCTGCCTGGCCGATTGCAAGCCGGGAGGTGGAGTTTCGGGCGGCGAGGGCTGAACTGGGCGAGTGCCATAATGGGGAGCCCGAGATCTTTTGCAAGGATTTATGGGCGCATGGCTATGGGAGGATCGCCGTGGTGCCGTATATCAACCTAGAGTATTCAACGGAGAAGGGCCAGCGGATTAAGGATGAGAGGGGGTATACCTCTGCTACGGCAGCGTCGAGACCTCACTCGGCAGAGGATAGTATTGGTTGGCAAGGACCGCCGGTGAAAGTAAAGTGTATGCCGACCTTTGACAACCAATTTTGGCTGCCATGGAATCATACTTTAGGCGGAACAGACACGGGATAGGTAGCAAGACAGCGAGAAGCTACGAGAAGCATTGTCCAAGCGCCGTAGAGCGTGGCATCAAAGATCCATGGGATACATCGCAGCACCCTGATACCATGGCTGCTGTTATATGGCATGGCGTTGCCATGTTGAGCGTCCAAGGCAATAGTGTGGCTTCAGCATAACCATACCCACCGCCCTTGCCGCCGCGGCCTTGCCCTTCGGTGCATTACTGTTGACCACTGACGTACGACACGGCCTACCAAACCTCCCTGGGAGACACAGAGACATCCAAAAACACACCAGAGACACCCCCTAGCCACCAAGTACAGTACTGTTCACCTTAGCAATGTTTGTCTCTGCTCATAGTCTTGAACGGAGAAGGTGACGATGGTTGCGCAAGTGTTTTCTGAGCATTGGCCGGGTGCATACCGAAGCCCACCATATCTGAGCAGTCCCAACAAGGCTGAGCGGCGGTCCCAAGAACCCCCTTCGCTCCCACTGTACTCTGCAGGCTCTCCCATACTGCCGATCGGCGATACACTCGCATTCACTCACCGAGCCGCGCTCAACCGCTCCTTTACCATTCCCCTCTAACCTTTTATGGCGCTATCCGTGCTGGATTTTCCAAGCTCGAGCACCATGATCCCGAGCCTCCAGGGCACACACCGCCTCGCCACGGCATGGAAGGACCGTGTCGCTTTCACGATGTCAACTCGTTGTCGCCGTGGGCGTTGGGATCACATGTCAAACCTGAAAATGCAAGGGATCAGGCAGGCAGGCAGGCTGCGCTATAGCCTTATGAACAGGTACCATCTCATGGTAAACAGTATCTAACACTGTTGAATCTTGACAAACAGGAGATGTTATGTTAACAGTAGCGCACCGACCAATGAGCATCGATCTCTTTTGGGAACCCCTGTATGCCTAGGAAGGCCACGGGCGCCCTCCTCCTCAGGCTGCCATCATCGCCAACCTCGAAGGCCAGCCTAGGTAGCGCTATCAAGAAGCGCGGTCACACAAGACGTCCATGATATCGCCACTGGCCTCACCAAGCCGCAAATGAAGTTCCTTGCGTGCACGATGCAAAAATATCGGACCAGGCCCGAGTGTGGCTGTGTAGCTCATGGTGAGCGAATACATCTCTCTGGACATGCAGAGTAAGAGCAGCCGCATCAACTGCGCCTGAGATAGGTCTTGGGTTTCGCACAGAGGCATAGGTCGAACACATGATGATAGCATCAAATACGACAGCCCAATCAGGATTCTCCTGTGTTTTACAACTATGTATCCTTGATCCATGGCTGGTTTTTCGTATTGCTAGGAGTGATCCTTGTTGTTTTGATGTAAATCAAAATTCGTGTGGGCGGTGGTCTCTGGCGCCGACCAATTTAAGATCTAGAGCTTGAGAGAGGATCGTGGACTCGAGAAGCTTGAACAGCTTGAGCACATGGAGCCAGCTGTTGCCTGTCACTCTCGGACCTTCCCGCTGATCGTGTCGGTTTGAGGTGGCCGACTCCATTAGATTGTGGTAGATCCATGCTGGCTGTCTCAGTCCGCGCCCCCTGCTAGATCATGTGCGACAAGAGTCTTGTCGTTTGCAGCAAGCAGTTCCGGAGCGCTACCCGTAAGCATTGTTCGTTGGTAGTCTGTGGCCGGAGCTATCAGCTGTGACCATGAGCTCGAAGCTTGGAAGCTATGGCCTTGCCTGCCCAGTCCAGTAGCACGAGGTGTCAGCTTAAGCTCCTCAGCTTGTTGAGGCCGTTGCTGGAAGCCCTGAATCCCAACAGGACCCAACATGACCGGGTTTTGACTACGCGCCGATGTAGCCAGTTGCGTCCAGTTTGGTGTAAGTGGTGCGACGGATAAGGCTAGGCGGCTTGAGGCCAGGGGAGCAGTTGTCTCCAACGCCGACCCGGCCGGCCTGTCTGAGACTTGGCGCGGCGAATGATCCGTCTGCACGGCATTCGGAAACTACCCCGACAGGCTGCCCTGATGGCCTGAGAGTGTAAGTGCGAGGCAGGATTGCTATGTTCGCGTGGCTGGTAGCTGCCGCCAGGGGAAAGGTGGACAAAGCAAGCGTGAAGGCCAGCCATTGGACATACGACCGAACCTCACTGAGGTAGACAGCAGGCTATGCAGTCTGTGAGAGGGCGGCGAGGGCCGCCCTGATCCAGCTAGTATGCTCACCGCCGAAGAGGTCTAGCCTCGGCGCCGTCGCTGCCATAGAGGTACTGTCGCCTCTAGCAAAGCGGCCTCTCCGGCGATGCCGAGGAGCACAGGAGAGAATGCAAGTGCCCTAAGCACAGGAGTCCAATGCGGCAGCGCAGTACCATGGACAACGTGCCTGCACTTGCTGGCAGCACGTTGATGACCACTCTAGGACGCAGCTGTGACCCCATGTCAACACGCGATGGTATTCCCAAACGCCCAAACGGGATGAAGCCTTGACACACGCGAGCAGACTGATGATGAAAACATGAGGGCGAAACACCACACAAGAGCAAGGATGTGAAAGATCTAGCCCCTCGTCGTCGATCTGGGTGGCCTGACGACGCTGTCATCGCGTGAGGAGTATGTGGAGCAGGGAGGGAGACCAACAGTCCATCCCCAGACAGACAGACCCCCCCAGATTCCAACCCGCAGGTGTCAGAAAAGAAATCCGGGGTAAGGATGGATGTCAAGATACTTAGCAGCGATCGCTCTTGGACATAGCCCCCCCCCCCCCAGCAGCGCTCCCGCGCAGATGATCAGATGTGGCATGTCAAAACAATATGGGAAAATTCTGTAACCCAGCATCTAATAATGCCTGTAGTAGCCGCGACACGCTCGGTCAAGTTCCGAAGTGGGAAAGTTTTTTTGGTGTGGCTGCAACCCACCCACTCGAGGTCGACTTTCGTGCCTGGGCACCTTCCCCCTGGGGCCAATTAAGGAAGCCGTCGGGCGACCCCGGAAAATGGGAAAGTGCAACGGAGCAAAGGAGATAGGCACTCCTCCCCGATTCCTGGGGTTTACGGGTGACCCTTTTTGCGGAGATGTGGAGCAGACTTGTTTTTGGGGGAGGGGTTTTGGTGGCCGGACGGGATGGGCTCACCTGGACGGGCTGGGGGGAAAGCGGGCGAGCGGGCTCGAACCAGTCCAGGATTCGAAAGCTTGTCCGATGTGATGGTTGGAGGGCACGAATATATCTCGGATCCGCAAGACGCCATATCCATACAGCAACACCATGATTACTATTAACACGGACAATGCAAAGGGAAAAGGAGCGGACAACCTTGCGGCTCATTCCCTCGCGTCTCGCTCGCTGCTTGCGCAATCGTGATGCGACTTGATCTGGGCGGAAAGTGGAGCCGCTGGGCGTTTAGGAAGTAGATGTAAAGGCCGAAGGGCGCGAGAGAGAGGCCAGATTGAGCTCCTTGCTTGTTGAGCCACCTGGTCGGCACGCGAGGAGCAGCATTGCATTGTCACTATCTTGGTGCATTTGTATCGTGACCTCCTGCCTGGCCCGGCCGTACCAGGGGCACGAGGAAAAGAAATTCGAAGATTCAAATACCCAAGGATTTTTGTTTCTGGAAGCGCCTTGTCCCAAGTGGCTGGGACCTGGGCACACCTCTTGGCAAACCCACCAGCTCCCAAGAGGCTCGAAATGTGGTCACACCAAAAAGACACCAACTGGTGAGCGCGTGACATTAACAGCCGGCCGCTGCAGTGAGCGTGAAATGGCAATTGTCGGCGGTGCACAAGTTGGGGGCCCAGGGAGGATGGAGATGTCAGCGGTGAGGATCTCCCAGCATCTACATGGAGCTCTCCTCTTGCTAGGGGACTTTTCCTGTACAGTACTGCCCACAAGGTATGCAACAGAGCGGGCGCACGATGGGTCTGCTCGGTAGTGCCGGTCCCCATTTCCTGAATAGACAACACGTCTAACCTGGCGTGCGGTCAACCCTGTTTCAAGTCTAGCGTGCGAAATGCGCCGTCGACGATCGTGCGAAAAGATAGATCCAGGAGAACAAGTCGTCGTGTTTGTCCTGGATAAGCATTGTTACGATTGGTACTGGGACTGTGGTTTATCAATCCACGACAGAGCGTTGAGCGTTGTCGTCAAGAACCCGACAGTTGCCGACTTGCATGGACCAGACAGCCGTTTCGGGATTGGGGTGCATCCTCGCCGTCAAGGAATGCGACGAGATGCGACGTTGTGGTTTTGGAGGTGGGAAGCTTTTTATTGGAATTTTTTCGTGGATTTCAGATCAACCCTTGCCTTCAATTTGACGGCGATCCTTGGGCCACCTCGGCCCCGCGTCTTGAGACCCCGTCAAGAGCGATTCCAAGTAGGCAAATCTGCCATGTACCTGTACTGCACATACGCATTGTTCACGCTCCCTCTAGCTGTGAAGTTTGATGGGCCTCTGCGCTGCACTGTCGCTGCTGTGTCGTCAGTGATGAAGTCAAGCGCAACGTCACCTGCCGACTCGAGACCCGCGCGCCTTATTGCTCGCTGACAAGGCGGGCTTGTCGGTCAGTCATGTCGAAGCTACAGTGTGGTAGCAGCAGACTCGTCTTCGGCCGTGGTGTGTCGTCGATCGAGGCGAGGCAAGCGAATGCAGGCTGGCAGGCTGGAGTCTCACCTCAGAGAGCCGCACAGCGCACAGCCCTTAGACACAATCACAAGCCAGACGCCATGCACCTGTTTTTCGAGTCAAAGCCCAATCAACCCGTTCTGTCAAGCCTCACGACGCCCAGCCCCGGCCAGCTGACTTAGACACCTGGACCTTGACTAGATGACTAGGCGCTAGGGTCGACTCGAGTCAAGGCCCCTCCCCAGATGCTTTGAGACTAGGGCAGGAGAGCATCATCATCCATGGGGTCCAATTTCTCAGGGCGCAAGACAGCTGACGAGTCGAATACATCGTGGGAAGTCCTTAGCCCATCCCAATTCTTGGAAGAACCATTGGCCGGCCTAGAGTTTAGCATGTCGAGGACGGACGCACGCGGGTGGAGCAGGAGCAGCACGAGTATGCTCTGAAGCCTGTGAAGATAGATACATACTGTGCATACCACAGTGGATTTTCCTGGGAGTAGACACCGGCAGAAGACCAACGAAGCGGCAACAAAGCCTGTTCGGTGAGCAGTTTTGTGGGCATCTTTGGAACTCTGGCTTCAAACAGGTGGGCTCGCGCCTCCCCACAACCCCATTGTCTTGGCCACGACGAGGGTCCCACCCGCAGGCTTGCAGGCTAGCAGGCTGGTCGTGGCCGTGTGTGTGTGGGCTCCGTCGCCCGTGGGGAAGAGGAGATGGGTCCGTCCAGAAGCCCGCTTCCCGCAGCCCACCGGCTTCGTAATAGCAACCAGATTCCGTGGAATGTGACCAGGGCGCCGTGGCCGGAAACGAATAAGAACCCTGAGGGAGAGTCGCGGTAGATCCACGCGGCAAGATCCAACTCGCAACCTCTTCTCTCTCTCTCCCTCTCTCTCTCTGCCCTTGCTGCACAGCATGACAGCCCAGTCGGTCGACCTGCATTGAGAGGGATGGATGGAGCAAAGGGTCAAGTGAGCGAGCGCATGGCACCAAGAGTGCCAAAAAAGACAAAAGATATTCGGGCACTCTCCGCGGGACGAGCGGACAGGCGGAGCTGCAACAGTACTGTGCAATGCTCTGCGTGCAAGTAGCGTAGACCGGTACGTACACTACCGGGCAGCTTAGACGTGCAGGGGTGGAGCAATGTACCGATACTTTAGTGACGGGCCAAGTCCAACGAGAGTTACGAGAAAGAACGATCCCGGGTTTGGGCTCGAAATTATAATAACAAGGGCGACTCCTCCCGCGCATCGTGCGCGAACAGTCTCATCCTCCTTCTCGATTGCTTCACATCCTGCATCTGCTTATCCGTGGCCCGCCCCGCCCTCCCACCAATGCTTATACCGTCGTCATCGGCTCCGAGGCTGAACAAAGACGCTTCAATGCTGGCTAAGAGGGACCCTGGCATCAACCACACGAGTCGACTTGCTCATCAACACCAGCCCGTGCGGTCTATACACTGAGAAAGAAAAAGAAGAAGAAAACTAGAAAGAGGTCCGAGACCACTCACTACCGGGACTCCTTTGTACATACGAATTCCGGACCTTGCTATAGGCCACCACTTCTGCGAACCGATACACTTGTAAAAAGTGCCCTCCTCGACGACAAAAAGAAACCCCACCATACACAATGGCGAACAGCGAGGCCGAGTTCCACTCCCGCTCCGAGTCGGTCGAGACGCTGGCAGACAACGTGACGGACGCGAACGAGACCACGGCAAACGCCAAGAAGCTCTCCATTTCATCCACGGCGGACGCGCAGGCCAAGAAGCGGAAGGGCTCGACGGCGGACACGAACGACAAGGCCGACAAGGCCAACAAGGTCACCAAGCGGCGGGCGCCGCGAGCGTGTGCGTCCTGCAGGGCACGCAAGGTGCGATGCGACGTGGTCGAGCAGTTTCCCTGCGGGAACTGCCGCTGGGACAATGTCGACTGCATTGTCCACGAGAGCCGCCGGCGGAAGTGAGTGACACCCCTTTTCTCGCGCGCGCGCAGCATTTCTTGCACCTCCCAGAGTACAAACTACCCAGTCTCACACATGCTGTGGCACTCTGTGTTATTTCCCCCCTTTGATTTTTCCCTGAGCGAGAAGAATATGACAGCAGCTGGGGGTGCGTCATATTCACATGTGAAAATATGATCACATGGAAGCTCCGGGGAAGGGTGAGAGGGTGAGGAAGTCGAAAGAAGAAAAAAATGTCTCAGGGTTGCATTCTTGACAGGTTTGGGAGCTGCAAGATGAGATGGCTTGACACGGGACCATGCTAATGAGTGTGTGCCTGCAGGAAGAAACTCTTCAACCCAGCGGCGAGCTCGACAGGGGCTTCGGTGGGCGCAATGCCTGGTGCCGAGGCCCTGCAGCACTTGCAAGGAGGGAGCGCTGCTGGTCCGATCAACATCGCCAGTGCAGATCTCCGGAGGCCGAGTAATGTTTCTGCAGCCTCAATGCCTGGCCTCGAGAGCGTCAAGGGCATGTATGGGAGTGTCGACGGCCAGCTTCCACTACCGCTCTGTAAGTCTTCAGTGTGTGCGTGGGTGTTGCTCACTCAAATCACACTCTCACTTACTCACTCACCCGTTGGTGTCTGATCACATCCCACCTGCCCACGCTAGCCTTGGCTTGGTCGACACAACCGCACCTTGCCCCCAAGCTTACCCCCACCCAGCCCCAACCTGCACAGTCCTGTCCGTAATCTTCACATGCAAATGCCAAGCACCCACGTACCACAGACCACAACATGATTTTCTGTCCACGAGACCCTTTCCAATGCCCATAAGCTTACACCGAAACAGTCCAGAGACCTGCCTTGGGTCCAGACGCGAACCCCAGCCAGATCCCCTGGAACCCCGTGCAGCTCTTCGACAACCGCTTGAACTACCTGGACGAGCCCAATGAGGTCGACCCTCTGTCCCTCCTGCCGGCCTGGATCAAGCCATTGCCCGACAAGATCGGTCCGGATGAGATCGCCTACCTACAGCGCAAGGGCGCCCTGAACATACCGGCCCCTCCGCTGCAGAACGCTCTCCTGCAGGCCTACGTCGAATATGTCCATCCCTACATGCCCCTCCTCGAGTTGTTTGACTTCCTGAATGTGATAAGCGCTGGTGACGGCCAGGGTGGCCAGGTCAGCCTGCTCCTGTATCATGCCGTCCTGTTTGCAGGGTCGGCTTTCGTTAAGAGGAAAGTGTTGGCCGAGCATGGGTACCCGAACCGAAAGGTCGCCCGGAAGATATTCTTCCAGAGGGCCAAGGTGAGTCTCTGCCTTGCCTCGCTCGTGCGACCATCTTGGAGCTGTGAGGACTGGTGCTGACCGCTGATTTAGCTACTCTATGACTTCGACTACGACTCCGACAGGCTCGTTCTCGTCCAGGCGCTGCTTCTCATGACGTACTGGTACGAGACCCCCGACGACCAGAAGGACACCTGGCACTGGATGGGTGTCGCCATCTCGCTGGCCCACACAATTGGGCTTCACCGGAACCCGGAAAACGCCACCATGCCCGTCCGCAAGCAGAAGTTATGGAAGAGGATGTGGTGGTCATGTTTCATGCGTGACCGCCTCATCGCACTCGGCATGCGCCGTCCAACTAGGATAAAGGATGAGGATTTCGACGTGCCCATGCTTACGGAGAGTGACTTCGAGATCGAGGCTCTGCCTGACGACAACAGACTCCTGCCGCCTGAGTGTACTGTGATACGTAACACAGACATGCAGCGAGAACTCGCCGAGATGTGCGTCCAGAAGGCCAAGCTCTGTGTGCTCATCAGCCACATGCTCAAGGCCCAGTACTCGGTTCTCATCCGTGACCGGCTTCAGCCCGAGCGCACCAACACCACCATGATGCTCTTCCCGAACAAGTCGCTGGACAACCTGGAGGCTGTGCAGCAGGTCGACAGGGAGCTTGCTGCATGGGCCAATGCGCTCCCACCGTCGTCCCAGCACAGGCCACTGGTGCGGGCAGACATCGAAGGTGGACGGTCCACCGTTGCGGTGCAGCGCAACCTCCTGCACATGGTGTACCAGACGACAACCTCCGCGCTTCACCGCCCGCTGTTCCTGCCGACAGGGCCCCTGCAGCCGCCTCAGGCGTCCCGGGCCGTCCAGGAGACCTCGCGCTCAAAGGTCAAGAACGCGGCGACGCAAATCACGCGCATGGCTGCCGAGATGAACAAGTACCACCTGGACAAGTACCTGCCGACCACGGGCGTGACCGTCGTGCTTCCGGCCATGATCATCCACCTGGTCGAGTACAAGCACCATGACCACGAGCGGCGCGAGGAGGCTCAGAAAGGCTTCGCCCAGTGTATGCAGGTCATGCTGAGGCTGCGCGACATCTACGCGGCAGCGGATTTTGCCGCCGGGTTCCTGGAGCAGGCGCTCAAGAAGGCCGCCATCGAGCTGAACGGCGCCGCGGCGGCCGCAGCTGCCAACGTTGCGACAACACTGCCGACGGCTGAGATCAGCGTCCCCACGCCATTCGTGCGCCCAGCCACGCCGCCGCCGGATCAGACTGGTCCCGTGGTCACAGTCGCGGAGATGGAGGCTTCCAAGTACGCATACCTTGCGGCAGCCGCGTCGTCGACGTCGCCGACCATCGATGGACTACCGCAGCAGCTACCGCCGCAGTCGGTCATGATGGGCGAATCGCCGCCGCACTCGGAGCCAAACGGGTTGACGCCGTCGAGCGGGTCTGAGCACGCACATGCTGATATGGAGATGACTGACATCAACGCGATGGACTGGTCCAACGTCGGCGGCGCCGGCGCCGACATGAACAACCTAAACCTCGACTTTAACCAGTGGCTGAATTATCCAGCCGAGGGTATGAATAGCACCGATAACTTCAACATGAACCTGTTTGACACTGACACGACGTTCAACCCCATTCCGGATATGTTTACACAGAATTGAACGGGACGCTTAGAGCTTGTTGATGGCAATTCTACAAGGACCATTGGGCTATTTGCCGCTACGGACAGTCCACGCTGCAAGTATACACCCAGACTGCACTCCGGACTAGTCTCTAGTGACGACGACGACGATGACTTTACGTGGACATCGTCAATGGCAGTCGCCGTGTCTTCGCGGAGACGGAAACAACACAGCCCGGTCCAGAAAGGCTCGGCCTTGAGAACAGAGCACGCGCGATGCTGGTCAAGTCATTACAGCGAAAGACACGCCACGGGTTCAACAACTTTCTTCAACAGAGAGTGGTGAAGCTCTGCAGGCGACGGAGCCGTTCAGGCCAATTGTTATCTTAGACTGGAGGGCCGGGGAGCGCATGAGAGAGACGTGATACGTTATCTACATGAGGATCGAGATGATCCCCAGAAGCAGCAGCATGACTGCTATATGACATGGTCCATATATATTTGGGCCTATTATAGACGGGGCATAAACCCCTGGGAGAGGTATGGAGAGAGGGGGACAACCAGCAAAGACAGCTGTGCGCGAGCGCATTCCAACAGATTATGTTTAGTGGATATACGATTGGCTTGGTCAGCCGAGAAACAAAACAAAGATACCTTTATCATACAAGACTAGACCAGCCCCGGACCAAAACTTTGTTTGACTTGACTGCACACGCTCACTGTGACAGTTCGATCGGGCAGATAGAGGTGCAACGATGTGTGCCGAAACGGCCTCCCATGAAAGTGGGTCTCGATCTGATCGGAAAAGCCATGCCCATGACATTGCCCGGTGGGGGGTTGTCAGGGTACTGCTGTGGTGGTTCGCTTGATGATGAGTCGACGATCCGGGTTGCGTGGGTGCACAGCCGGGGGAGGGCTACCTCCCAATCTGTCTCTGTCTATCGTTTGTTCGTGTTCTCTCGCGTGGTTTTGTTGCTAATTGCGTCCCGGAGGGAGTGTTTTGGAACAAGTGGGCACCCTTTCCCTCTCACTTTTGTTCATGACACCGTCTGACCGTAGTGTGTTGGCCCACCCACCCGACCAACTCTGGATCCGGCCGCCTCCAATTTGCCTGTGATCGTGTGTGCTGGCTCCCTACCCCACTGCTTCAGGTACGGTGCCTGACTGATGAACAGGCGAGGCGAGCCAAGGTATCCGCGGGGCGTACCCACTCATAGTTTACTTTCCCGGCCCTCTCACTCGGCCAGGCGACGTCGTGCACGGTCCAGGCTGCATTATCCCACAGTGTGTCTTGCATGAATGAGCGCAACGGGCACGTCGGCCGAGCCACCCAGTACACCGTCATGGTGACATGGACCCAGCCTCGTTCCGTCTATGCCATCATCGCGATGGTGGGTTGATGAGAAGGCATCGTGGACACAGCTGAGGGTCGACTCATTTGTGTAAGGTACACAATTATTGTGTGCAGATGGCCGTAGTGTCGGTCACCTCGGCCTGGCGTACTTATTTTTAATAACGACTACCATTTCAGGGTCCATCAAATCTCCCACTGTGGCCCGCTCATTCAATAAACCGAACTGAGGCGAGCCACCAGGTGGATCCGCGTCCAGGTCGCGAGGTCGCAATGGTGACACGTGCCATCCCTGCACGACGCCTTGAGCTTGCCTGTTCCAGAATGCCCACCCCGTCGCGACTTCTGGGCCTGACCTTCCCTGCCCTGTTCTGCCCTGCCCTGCCCTGCCAGCCCGCCTGCGTTCTCTCCCTCTCTCTTTCTGGAGCTTGCCTGCTTGCTTTGCGCTGGCAGCTGGCAGTTGCTGGCAGGGGGAGCTGGGGAGAGAGAGCCGGCGTGGGCTTGCATAATTCGACCGGAATGGGCGCGGAGCCCGCATCGCCGCCGGAGACGAATCATCTTGCACATCGCCCACATCTCAGCCCTCTCCCGTCTCTCTTGACCTGTCTGTCTGCCACTCATCCAGTCGCTGCAGTCGCTCGTTTCTCCTCTCACGCGTGTCTTACAACACACATTCAGCTGGTTGCCGCTCGTTTCTGATCTGCGCCCGTGTCTCACATCCAGACCGACCAGCCCCCACTCCCTCTCGTGCCTGGCATTGTTCGTCAAGCAGAGCACCTCATCTCTGGACCTACCGGCCCTCATCTCTCTCTTGGACCGCCTTTTCACAAACAACACGCCCAAAGCCCAAGCAAGCCACTTCATCACTGACTCTTTGCACTGACTGCATCTGCATCTGCATCGCATCGCATTGCATGGTATTACGCCCAACATCCACACGCCCCTCTCTCTACCGGACTCTGGCCCATCCCCCTGCATCCAGCTTCCAGACCCTGCGGCCTCTCGTGCCTCACGACCCTATCAACTACCACGGCCGAACCCTCACTTTGCCCCGCTGTACAACGAACCGACACTCGCCGTGCTTTGCTCCGTGTGGCCGCAGCAGCTCCTGCACCTGTCCGTCCGTCTCCGCCGTTCGGTCTCGCCCCTGGCTCCCGAGCCGCCCGGTCATCTTTCTGTCATCCTTCGCGCCCCATCCACCAACAGCCTTGTGGACGACCAAATCAGGCCGAGTCGCAGATCCTGACAGCAAGCTGGAACAAGGCAACGGCCCTTCAGCTCACCTGTCCTGTTGGCCCCTCTCAAACACTCCTTTGAGCTTCAACTATGGGCTTTACTCGGCCATTCGCTGTCAATCCTTTATTTACCGGGTCATAAAAGCTGGAACACCTCGACACAGGGCCATGTCTCCTGTGACCGACCACTGCAACGACCACACCACTAACCACTCCCTCTGACGAGACCCAAAACATGACCGAACCTTCGATATATCCTCCGCCGGGGGGCCGCCTGCTGCTCTCGAGTCGACAATATCACTCGACACCTCAGTCCCCCAAGCACCAGCGCCAACACTCCGACGACCTCATAACCCGTCTATCCCCCATGAACGCGATCGACACTTTGCGCGCGCCTAGCGGCCCGCTGAAGTCCTGCATGGACGCGGCGACACCCAGTGAACAGAGCTTTGCGCTGCGGGCCGCCGTGGCCTCAAAAAATATTTACGAATGGCTCGATGAGCTGCGAGACTGGCCCTGGCCCACCGAGGGGGGCCTCGGCTTCCAGGCGCCGAGTTCCACACAGGGCGAGCTTCAGTCGCGCGGCAGAGCCGGCTCGACTGTCGATCTCGCCTCGGAAGACGAAGCCGCGACGTCAAAGCAGTTGTACAACGGAAGCCTGCTGGAATCAGAGATGACGCGGTACGAAACGCGCATTACTGAGATCCAACAAGAGCTAGACAAGCTCGAAATTGAGGACATCAAGCGCCATGTGCTGCACAACCACATCATGCCCCTCTCGAGACCAGGTACTCCAGCAAGCCCTACCTTCGATCGCCACTTCGGAATGTCCTCACTTTCCTCTTATGTGAGAATGGACGACTTGACGGCCGTGATCACAGCGACGGTTGTGCAGGCGCTGCCTAACCTTTCTAGGCTATTAAGACTTATGAACGCGTGGAGCGCTCGCTTGACGGTTCTTCGACGTGTTCCTCTGTGGACATCTTCTCTTGTTGATGTTGAGACTGCGCTCAGGTCAGCCTGGGCCACAATTGAGCAGGGATCAAAATCTCAGGCACCAGGACAACTTCCAGGGCAGAGCCCTGAGGCCGAGAAGCCCTCACAGCACCACTACGAAGTCACGAAGCTGTCATTAGAAAAGAAAGTTGCGATAGCTGCGCGCTCACTCGACTACATGCTCGACAACCTCGAGGGCCGGGATGACACCCTGCCGGACGAATGGCTTGACCGCATGGAGGCCGTCGAGCGCGAATGCGCGGAATGGACTGCCGCGTATGAGAAAAGACTTCGAGACGACGAAGTGGCCGCTTTGCAGAAGCAGGCGGAAACAGCCAGAATTGAAAATGCAGCAACAGACGCCGAGCCCGAGGAGCCTGCTACGCCAGGGCCGATTATCCGTGTTGACCATCCCGATGGGTCTGAGTCTCAAGCTCTGGGAGACGACGATGACCTAGACGACGCTGATCGGCCGAAGCCTAGCGTGGAAGACTACGATGCATTAAGCATCGACGACCTTGACGCCGACCACCTGTCATTGGACACTGGCGCTCACGCGCCCGGCTCCGATGAGAACCACCGGCCAGGTACCGCTGTATCAGACGCTTCGACCGTCGTTCGCGCTCATCCCAGAGACCCATCAATGACTCCGGACCTTCTACCAGTGAATGGCAGCCGCACTTCTCCACATACTCCGCCCAGGGAAATACGATCGACATCGATGCCGGTGGGAGACATGCCGCCAGTTCTTGAGTATCCAGAGGACGAGAGCTCAGAGGACAACTCTTTGGACTCTTCATTCAACAGCAACGCAGAGGAACTCGGAAGTCCCATTGTCCTCAGCCAGGCAAATGGCGAGGATGATCACATGCGTAAGCAGATCAGCCAGATCTTGGAAAACATTCCGGCCAAAATTCAGCTTTCGTCCCGCCCAACCATCAACCACCTCAACCCTCCCGATTTACAGCTGCCATACTCCAAGCCGAGACCTACGACGGATAGGACTGTTCGCAGCAAATCCAGCATGTCCTCTCGGGCTAGCATGTCATCTCGAGCCAGCACACCATCCTTCATGCTCGCCCCGGCCCCTCGACCACGCCATCAGCGGGGTAACCAAGACATCAAACTGTATCATCTGTCCAGAGCGACTGGGGAGGCTCCCATCAAGCTTTTCATTCGCTGTGTTGGCGAGAACGGCGAAAGAGTTATGGTTCGTGTAGGAGGTGGCTGGGCCGACCTGGGGGAATACCTCAAGGAATATGCGATCCACCACGGTCGACGGTCTCACAGAGGTAGCGAAAGCAAGGTGGAGGTGAAGGACATTCCTCGATCCACCAGCGCCCTCAGCACTCGACGACCATCTGCGAGTCCCTCCATCCGCCCCAGCCCTCCTAGCCGCCCCGGCTCGGCCCTGGACTCAACCAGTCCTATTTACGTCAAAAAGAAGCGACAGCCCAGCGGGGGCGAAGACCTCCTGGGCCCAAGACTGCCTGCAACACCTCTTGCTTATGGTAGTCAACGTGCCTCGGAGCCGCCATCCTCGGGGTCAGGCAGCACCGGCCGCTCGCGATCGAGCTCGCGTCTTAGCTGGGACGAGGAGGACAGCTCTCTCGGCATGGCGGGGCCCAGGGGTATGAGGAAAGACATTCCCCAGGAGAGTCTGGACTGGGTCGAAAGCATCAAGGAGAAGGTACGGGCCGTTAGTGGTGGCTCGGCTGTCCCACCGAGAGACCAAGGCAACGGAAGCGGGAAATTCGGCGAATTGGGCAGGGTAGGAGGAACTAAACGGCTATTCAGGAAGCCCACATGAGGGCCGGATGGAGTATCGGCCTGGGAAAGGAGATAAATAGGGTGGGACACACTCGGAAAGGCATCAGGAAGGGCCTCTGTTTTCGGTCCGGACTGCTTCTCATGGACAAAATGGTGTTTTGTTTTTGAGCGGGAAGGTGTTGAGCGTCATTCACCGAGCATGGTCAGATGTGTCACGGCCACGAAGATACCACTTGCTTTTTGCCATGTTTTGACTCGGGGGGATTCCTTCTTGGGCAAACTGGCTTTGTTCATTTGTTTTGTTTGGGTGGGACTTGGGACCTGTCATGGAAATACCCCCTTTTGTTTTGTTTTCTTGCACCCTTCTGTGCGTGCATAAGCCCATTGCTGGCCGGCGTGTGGGAGGAAGCATCGGCGCGACTGCTGAGCGTCGCTCGCCCGGGAGAATAGAAGTGCATGACGAGTCTGATAGAATCGACTTGTCTGAACAACCTCATTGTCTCTGTACTTGAAAATGTTCGCGGGGTGTGTGCCTGTATTGGTGTTTTAATCCAGCCATACATAATGCAGGGCGGGGCAGGGCACTTGCGGCATTGTATCACACGGCATATCAGCATAGGCCCCATGATTATTCACGAGGTAAGGAGCATCCCCAAATCTTATACTAATCTCACAGTCCGACATTTCAGACCACATGAGCTCCCAAACTTGGTCCTAAGTGTCTGTCCGGAACGGTGTACGGTGGTGTTTTGGAGACGTCCGCGTCGTCACGAGCCCGTCAGCAACTTCGGAGATACTAGTGAGCTGCTCAGAGAGGTGCCAAAGTAAATTCTAAACGCCGACGAGGAAATTGGAAATGAAGAAACTATCACTGTCCTGCGAGTAGACTGATCCTACTTAGGATCGGTCCTTTTGTAGATGCAGAGTACTTATGGCCGGCGATTAGTGCTAAGTCCGCCTAGCTCCTGGTCAACGTGCACTTATATGCCATGGCTATTCACTTTGGCACTGATATTCCTTCCGTTCAAATGGACAAGCTTTCAGGGAGCTGCAGCTATTTCCAATTTAGTACCACACAACACGTCAAAGTCAAGAAGAAAAAGTCCAGAACGTGGTATAAACCATGGCTGCCTCCACCGCGAAGCTCATCTGTCTGATCACAGGTAAGTGAACAAAACAAGACAGCGTTGTGGCTCTCAGCGCATCCGGCTCCTACACTAACTTACATTCTTATACAATAGGCGCAAACCAAGGCCTAGGCTTCGAAGCAGCCAAGGCCCTGGCAGCGTCCCGGCGCGGTCCCAACGGGGAGGCTTACCACGTCCTGGTGGGCAGCCGCGACCTCGCAAAGGGCGAGAAGGCCGCAGCCGCTATCAACGCCATCGGCGGTGGCGGTTCCGCAGAGGCGATCCAGCTGGACGTCACAGACGCATCTTCGATCGCCGCCGCGGCGGAAAAGGTCATGGCCGACCACGGGCGCCTTGACGCGCTGGTCAACAACGCCGGCACGTTGTCGCAGGACCCGGCAGGCGTGGCCGCGGCGCTGAGGGCGGACCTCGAGGTCAACCTCCTGGGCGCCGCGGCCGTGACGGAGGCGTTCCTGCCCTTGCTGCTGGCGCCGAAGGCATCGGGGGCAGCAGACCCGCGCCTGGTGTTCGTGTCCAGCTCGATGGGCTCGCTGACGGGGGCGGCGGACCCGAGCTCGCGGTACTACCGCTCCGTGCTGGGGACGAGCCCACTCGAGTACAGGGTCAGCAAGGCGGCGCTGAACATGCTTATGCTCGAGTATTGGAAGCGGTATGGGGCGGAGCCGAGGGTCGCCGTCGACGGGGTCGGTGTTGGCACCAAGGTGCGGGTGTGGAGCGCGGACCCCGGGGCGAACGCGACGGACTTCATGGGCGAGGGGAAGGCTGAGCTGGCGAGGTCGAGGGGGATACAGGGCCCTGAGGAGGGGGCGAAGGTCATTGTGGGCTGTGTCGTTGGGGAGAGGGATGGGCAGGAGGGGAGGGTTGTTGGGGCTTATGGTGTTGGGCCTTGGTAGAGGACCAGTGTTGCTTCATTCTTTACGTTCCGCGCCAGCGATTCTTGTGATGCGTCTGTGTGCATGAGAGGACTACATGTTTGAAAGATGTTGAGTTGCGATGTTGACTACAATGAATTTGGAGTGATGTGTTCATGAAAAGTACCTCGACAGCTGTTATTGTGGTGTGGATTTCTGAGAGTAATTGTCTATGAATGCTATTCTGATGGAAATAAACTGTTTGTCGACGAGATCTTCACTTCAAATGGTGAGACTCCAATGGACTTGAATTCAGTACTATGTAGACATCTTGAAAAATGCACTTATTAAGGCATTATTAATGAAAGCAGTTCTAGCAGACTTCTAAGTCTCAACCATCCCATATTATAGACTTTTCGGTAGTGGGTCGACATGTTGCACGGAGTCTCGTTTGACCCGGCGGGCCCGAGCCCGGCACACGTACGCAGCCCGTCTGATATTTAAACGGCCTCACATGCGACGAGTAGGCACGAGCCACTGAATCTCGCCGGTTTCGGGTTCACCCAGAGCAGCCGTTCTTTCATATTAGCTCTCAGTCACTGAGGAAAGAAACGCCAGAGACACCAAAATCATACTGCAGAACTGTCTGGATATCTGGATCAAGGCAGCACGGCCAATGCAAAACTATGCACATGGATATGCACAAACGATCTTCTTCCACAGCCGCGATACAGATTACGGACCAGCCACCTGTTAAGCAACAACGCATCGAGAACGCGTTTGGAACATCGCGACCATCACACACATGGAGACCAGGGTGTGTGTTTGTGGTCGAGCATGTCAGGAAACACCGCCTCCAGTTCCGTAACCGCAACGCGGCTGAAGGGGAAACGAGAAACTGCGGCATGTTTGTGAGCCTGGCCGACGCGAACTGCAGAGTGCAGGATGTGATGGAGGACGTGGTCGGCGATTTCTGGCTCAACAACGAGCCGGGAGAAGATTCGACTTTTGACAAGGGCAGTAACGAGTACTACGGCAACCCGGGCCATGATGGCGAGAAGGTGGGATCTTCTTGGAAGTTTGACGACTGGCAGTCAGATGTCACACACAAGGTCTACGTCCGGGCATATCCTCTAGCCTGGCCTACGCACCGCGACGAGCCTGGTGGTCACGGAGGGGAGCGTTTGGATCACTCAGAATCCATGGAGCAGAAAACTAATAGTAATGAAATGGAATGGACTGGAGTGTAATATACTGACTGTATGGACTGGAGTTGGGACGCTGGTGGGAATAGTACCACAACTCTCCGGAGTATGACTAGGACTCCTCGAGATGAAGTCCGAGATTGGCATCCTTCGAGAAGACCTTCAAGCCAATCACACAAACGGCATTCCACGGACCGGCCTCGGCTTTAGCGTCGCCTTCCTGCTCTTTGTCCTTGGGTTTCTTTTCAACAGGATCTGGTTCCTTTTCACCCTCGCCTTCAGGACCTGCAGCCAGATCAAGTTGTTGCTGACCTCCTCTGATGGCACTCGATTCTTCAGTTGTCGGCGCGGGTTGTTGCTCTTGCTTGGTTTCATCCTCCTTTCTAGTGTCAGGTTGAACCGCGGCTGGATCAGTACTCTCCGCGGCAGCGCTCTCCTCAGTAGAGGGCGGCACCGTTGATGATTCTTGCTTCACCACCACTTCAACCTTTGTGACTTGTTCCGGAGCCTTGGACTCTCTAATAGGTATCGACTTTTCGTCTCTAGTAGATTCCGAGGCGGATTTCCATTGAGAGGCCTT
The DNA here is from genome assembly GCA_037177825.1 of Diaporthe sp. P3_1W. Lineage (NCBI taxonomy): Eukaryota > Fungi > Ascomycota > Sordariomycetes > Diaporthales > Diaporthaceae > Diaporthe > Diaporthe sp. P3_1W. The sequence goes on along the minus strand of JBAFXB010000004.1, from coordinate 4,428,183 downwards.
CAGGTGTGCTCTGTCGTAATTTAATCCGATCTGCTGCAGCTTCCGGGGGTTTGATCTCGCAGCGTTCTTGACTGCCTCCTCGACCAGACTGCTGTCTTCGTCTCTGTAAGCCACGAGCTTGGGGATCAACTCGTACTTCCCGGGTTCAAGTTCAACCTCGGCGCTGACAGATCGTGACCGGAGTTCTGTACCGGCAAGCGCTATGTGATCGTCGGATCCGGACTCCCGGAGGAGGAAGTGAAGGTCAAATGCATATTGCCCCTCCAGCCCTTTGTAGTAGCGCTCATCAAGCTGGTTCCCCCGTGTTTCATCAGAAATTTGAATATGCCAGAAGCTTGGAAAGAAGTGGCATGTGAGACTTACCTGGGACAGTGCGAAAACGAAGACACCGGGCTGTGTAATGTCGACAACAAACTTGACATCGTCAAGGTATGTGGCCATCCATGGGACGTTGACACTGGTCCACACCTGCGAATTGTACCAGTCATCGCCGTTGAACAGCCGTACCCGATCGAGGAGATCGAATCGCTTCAGCATATCCTCGAAGGAAATGAAAAAGACGCCATCGTCACCGAACTTGTGCTTGAGCTTTTCCATCCAGTATTGGGTCCACTCCTTAGAGCCATCACTCCAAGGGCCGTCCCATTCGCCCTTGCCTCTGTAATCTCTGACTCCCCAAGGGTTTCTGTTCTGAGATTAGCATTTGGTTTATAATGATTTGCGACACAAATGTGGCCGTGATCAACCAGACTTCAGCGTGTAGGAATGGATAGCCGTACCTGATGCGAACGAATCTGACACTCTTCCCATTCTCATCTTCCTGCTCAACTGCTTCGAGGACGGTGTAGGCGTGTTGGTTAGTCAAACCATTCCGTGCATTGGAGTCCCCTCCCTGCGCGACAGGCGTCGCGATGGTAAAGATGAAGTCCTTGTTTGCCCTCAGGAGTTCTTGCCACAGCCTCTCCTTGCTCAGGATTCTGTTCAGATTGACTTCAAATTGTCAAAAAAGCTTTCTCGCCTTCAGATAATATGAAGATTGCACTCGAAATGGACTGAGACCCGAAGGATGAGACGATAAATAAGACAGCGGATATTCACATCCGCAAAAACGAAGGGTACACCCATACTGCGCCAGCACTAAACCAACACCCACGCCCAACACCCACCACTCATTCCCACAATCAATACCTATACACCTAGTTTATATATATAATAGGTGTATAGGTGTTGCGTGTGTGGGTGTTGCGTGTGTCACCGTGTGTGGGTGTGCAAATAGACCTGGGTGATATGCTCTGTTGCGCAAGTAGTATACGGGTGTATCCTCCGGTTTGACAGGTGAGAATATCCGTTCCCGTAAACAATAGACATTGCGCCACTCACTAGTTGTTGCAATTCCACCAGACATGTCCTCAACCCCCTCGCCGGCCCATCCACCGTCGATGGCCTCATAATCTCCGTGGACCTTTGCGTACGCTTTCTCAAGCAATGGCAACCATGTCTCGTTCGAATCCTCACACTTAGCGTAGAAGAGTGCCTCGGATCCGGTCTGGTTGTGATCCTTCCACTTCTTCGCCTTCTTACCGCTGGGATCGTATACGGAGGAGTACGCATCGTCAAAGTCCATCGAGTTGAGGCACAGATTATCATCCACAATTGTGTAAGTCCATTCGCCGTCCCGGAAGAAGACAAAGCCATACACGCCGCATTCTTCGTCGCGAGCCACGCAGATCTTATCCATATGGCCGTCACTTGGAGCTGTTAGTCACCAGACTTGTCTGGCCTCTTTGGGCTCGGCGTCACTCACACATTGCACAAGGCAGCAGCAGATGCTACCCACCAACAATCACCCAGCCGTCCTTGTTGTACATCAGAAGTCCCGAAGCCGTCAATGGTGAACTGAGGCTTTTCGAATATGAAATCCTTTACACGTTGCGAGTTAGAGACTTGAAAAATAGAATACTGAAACACTTTTTGGCAGCGGTCCAGCAGGTCTTGAGCCAAGTTCCCACAGGTGACATGATATCGGGCCATCTCAGGGGCGGGAATGTACTCACGACCCTATGCACGGACTGTGGGTACGATTTGGGTGGCGGAAGCTCCCGTTCGAGGACCTTGCCGAGAGCTGGCAATGACATCGTCCCGAATGGATTGATAAGATCCGGAGCCGAGTTGAGAATTCCAAGCGCGTGCTGCAAGTGAAGCGAATTAATATTGGAACCTTCAGAGTCGTCATCATCGGCAAGTCCCTCCAGGCAGTTGTCCTGGTCTGACTCAAGGTTGAACTCTGGGTCTGACCATTTCTCGTTCATTCGCCTGCAACAAGCAGTACTTGTCAGCCCATGAGGCCCTATGCGCTCACCGGAAAAGTTGGATCATTACACACGAGAAATATCCCGTGTATGCAGTCTCTCAGTTGCTTGTGACATGCTTGCCACTGGAGCCTGTTCTTACCTGCACTCATTCGCAATACGTTTGACCTTTTTCCTGCACTCATCTCTCGCGGCTTCGTAACCCACGGATGTCTTGACATTTCCACATGTGGGTCCCTTCAAAATCTCCTTCTGGAGCAATTTCGCATGTGCGCTAGGTGGGAGTATGCGAGTAACCCTTTCAGGCTGTTCGATAGAGAAGTCAGCCCAGAAGTCAGCTACAGCCTTCTGGGGTGGCGGTGGTGGTTTTCCTTTAGCAGGAGTGCCACTCGGAGGTGCGGTAGAGTCGCTCATAATTGGCAAAGGAGTGATGACCAGCCTCTGAGTAGGTCTGGGAGAAGAAGAGCAGATTTGAAATCAATCAATACAGAAGTTCTGGGACAGCCGGATCTTATAGCGGCGCAGGAACTACCAGAATCGTGTGACTGGAGCTGTTGGAGAAGAAGCACACGCAAGTGCTTACTCACTGCATAGGGCGTGTTTGGACCAAGTTGCGCTCAATGTCAGACAGCAGTGTTGCGCTCTGGGATAACTCAGAGATATGCTTCTGCTGCCTGCTTCTGCTGCTCTTGTCTGCTGACGCACGAAAACCAGTGACCAATGAGAGCCTACACCTTCAGATGATTCTGGTCCCATGGGCCAGATGAATCGCTAAACGTTGGCCGAGTTGGTTGCCCGAATCTCAGCTCGTCGGGGCAAAGATTCAGCTCCTCGTGTGCAGCTGCGGACTGATTGGAGGAGACGGGGAACTAGACGCATGCCATTGCACTACTACTGCATATTATTGATGGGTGCCCAGACTTGTACCCTGTACCATGCATCACCACCGGTGAGGAGCTCAGAGCCTCGTCGAAGCACTGGACGCACCAGCTAGCGGGGCAAACATTTCGTGGAGCCTCATGTCTTGCGAGCACTGCAGGCAAGGACGCCGGACCACCGGCAGATCGAACGGAGCCTCGGACATAGAACGTTGAACAGCTGCCTCTTGTTTCGACTGTCCCAGTCATTTGCCTCACTGCCAGATTTGAGATCCTTCACGCCATGTTATCCAAATATCATGATCCTGCAAGAAGAATAGATACACTAGAGTCCTCGATGATCTTCAATAATGATCTCGGCGGCTCTCTCCGCGATCCCATAAGTTACGGTCTGCGTGTGAGATGCCACAAGTACCGGAATCTGTGAAACGTTAGCAAGAATCACAGCGCCTATTTCTGTTGAAAGAGAAACGTATACGTACGATACTTGCATCAACAACTCTGAGATTTGTTGTCCCCCAGACTCTTAGCCGCGGATCAACAACCCCACCATCTTCCCTAGGTAACATGGCACAAGTACCGGAATAGTGGAATATGGTGCGCATCGCTTTCCGCGCGTACTCGGCCCACTCCTCGTCGGTTTGAACCGCCGAAAGCCCCGGCGCGTATTCGCCGACAAGTATACTTGCCAGGGGCTCGGTCTGGGCAATCTTGCGCCCGAACTTGGCTCCCTCAATCAGAGTCTGCAGGTCATAGGCGTTGGACAAGTACCGGGGGTCTATTGCTGGGCTCTGGCTGATATTGGACGACTGAATGTGCACACTGCCCCGGGTCAAAGGCCGCACTGTGGGAATGGGCGTTAGCCGCTCTGATTTTCCACCAGTGGATCGTGGCAATTTGAACATGGTGCACCATGTAGGAGAAAATCAAGTCAAACATAATCAGGCTGACTCTCTTCCGCTACTGCTGGTGAAGTAAAATCAAAGCAGAGTTACTTACTCGCGATGCCGTTGATATTGACGAAATCAGAGCCATACAGAGGGTCATCCGGTGGGGGATAGCTCCCCGTGTTCGTCTTTTCATTCAGTGTCATCTCAATTTGTGGCACGGAATAATCCGACAGAAATGAAAGCTTCGCTTGGTCGATAACGTTCGTAGAGTTGCCGAAATCTTGAATGGCCAGATCGACTACTGCGGTGTCATCTCCCAATAGCTGCTTCCAGTTCAGGAATGCAATGGTGGTAAGGCCGTCGTCATATCGAGAAGGCTGTCCGTTCTTCCAAAGCGTCAGTTGCTCGGCTGCGTAGGTGGCGTTATATTTGAAGATATCAAGTGACTTGTAGCCAGGTTTCAGTTGATACGTAACTATCAAGCCGACATGGTCTAAATGGAGTGTTAACGGGATAGTGCCAGGATAACTTCAACAACTCAGATGCTGGCTTGTAGATATCCCCTTGGGGCGATAATAAAAAAGAGCGGTTCACAGCTGGGGTACAAGATGTGCGGGATTAAGGGCGCAAAACCTGCTGTTGACGAGGTGTTAAAGATAACAGAGAGCGCCACCACGCCTCGAAAGAAATATTGAGTAGACTAGACTTCACTCAGGGGAAAAATATGCAAAACACTTGGTACTGACCTTGTAAATTCTCGCCAACACCAGGAAGGTCAATGAGCTGCTCAATACCCACTGCGTCAAGCACGTCTTTCTGTCCGATACCGGAGAGCTCGAGAATTCCCGGGCTTTGAAGGGATCCAGCTGAGAGGATTACCTCCTTCCGTGCTGCGATAACAGACCCATCCTGCAAGGTGACGCCAGTGGCCACAACACCGTCCTGTGAGGCACGTCTCCCAGATAGGGTCGTATAGGGGACCTCCAAGTTGATCTTTGCTACACGAGTGGAGAGTAAAAGGTCAAGGTTGGATCCGACTCGAGGCAGATATGAGTTGGCGCTGTAAGACCGTGTGTAGTTGTCCGGATTTATGCTGCTAGGCTGAAGCATGGTCCCAATGGGGTTGCCGCCGAGAGACTCGAGGTTGTGCGAAAGCCCCAGGTTCTCCAGCGTCGGGACCCAGGCCTGGACTGGCCCGGTCCTCTGCCGCGCAATGACGTTGTGGATCGGCCCTTGCGTGCCTCTCCCGACGTGACCATAGTCTTTGCTGTCGATTCCTGTGAAGTTCTCGGACTTGGCCATCCCGGCGAGCATGCTGTCCCAGTTCCAGCCTGGATTCCCGAGCGTCTCCCATACATCATACTCAGGCACCGAGGCGCGGTTCCACAGCATATAATTTAAGGCAGAGCTGCCTCCTAGAACCTTCCCACGCGCGAGGGCGACCTGACGATCTCCGAGGCCTGATTGGGGCGTGGTGGTGAAGTTCCAGTCGTACGGCCCGCCAGTTGTAGACCCAAACATACCAGGAACATTGATCTTGAGCTCCTCTGGGGCAGCTGGCCCAGCTTCAATCAATCTACACATGTTAGTGAGGGGTAATATGAGCCATGGCGCGATACACATTGATGATAGTGATGAGTGCCACTTTTTCAGGACCTTGCGTGGATCAGGAACGAGCATTGAGGAAATTCGACAAACAAGATGCTGCTGTTCTTCAGCCCCTGGCTCAGTCGGGTTGCTACAGCAGCGCCGGCAGCTGAGGTTTGAAGGTGTCAGTAGTCAGGTCGTCTTGATGAGCTTGGTGATTCGACTCACCACCTCCACCAACAACTATCTGTAAACAAAAAGAAGCACACTATTAATATCGACATTCACACAATACGAGAAATCATCCGCAGAGTGGTCAGTCACACTTACATAGTCATAAGTACTGTTTGCGTACTCAGGTGCTCCCCTGACAACAGCAGAAGCTGCTGTAGCAAACAGAATCACTCCGAGAGGCACAAACATTTTGGCAATTGATGCCTAAAAGCATAGACTTGGGGACTTTGTCCCCGAATGTATCGCATGTCCGGAATCGCGTCCTACTTATATAGTAGAAGTTGTGCTCCGACGAATACTCGGAATCATATCGGAAGACATGCAGGACCTATGTGCTTACTGTGTAACTTCGCCTACGAATCAGACGGAGAGATCTCAATGGCGCGTGAGGAGCTTCAAGTGCAGCACATACGTTTGTTCTGTATAGAGTAATCCGATGAGTAATCCAGGCACTCCATTGACCAATATACCCACCCGTCGACCAGTCAGACGCTTCTATGGTGTGGAGGTTCCATCGTGGCTTCAAGTCGTCCGATCTGCGCGTCTACCAAGAGACACCAAGAGACGTCCCCGCCTCGTATATCGGGATTTGTGGTCGAGGTGTGGTGGGATTGAGTGGTCAACCGCTTCAAGCTTGGCACTACCTCCAATTGGATTGGCTTGTCTTGCAGATACACCCTGTCTTTGCAGATATACCCAGGCCGAATACTCGTGCCCGAGTGTTAAACAGGGTATAATGCTCCGAGACTTCCCCCAACTCAGCCCAGGACATCAAGTCATCTTGGAGTTGGACCCGGGTTATGACCGGGCGGGAGTCTTCCCACTGCAGGGCCCCTGGTGTGGCTTTCAGATGTTACTTGGCTTCTTGGGTAACTATCTTTGAAGATTTCTGGATACATTTGCGACAATCCGTGATTTATACTCAGTCTTCTCTTGAGGGGTCATAAGGCCCTTTCCTTGTAATTCTCATTTCCGAGGTGATTTATAGCTGAGAACATGATCCGCCTTGGAATTGCGTTCATGAAAATTCTCTGTGCTTAAGCTAGAAGACAACTCCAAAGGGAATCAAAACATTTACCCAGCCTTGATGCCGTTTCCAGTCTACTGGCAGTATCAAAATTATCCGTATAGCCCATCGTGATGGATGAATTGCAACACTAAATTCGAGTCGGTCAAAGCACGCACCGTGGCTATTCGCTTAGTGCATCAAGAGCATTGATGCGATTCTCAGCCAGCATCTTGAGACGATCCTTGGAGATCTTCTCACCACCCTTGAGCGTCAAGAGGTGCGCGCTCTTGATCAGGTTCTTGATCTCCCTGCCGTTCAGCGGAATGTTTGCCAACTCATCCAAGCCAGCAGCGTCGACATCGAACTGCTTGTCCCCCGCCCTCTTGATGAAATTGTCCCAGACCTGCCGGCGCGCCTCGGGCTTGAGGTCACGGTACGGGAGGAACAGGTCGACTCGGGACTGGAACGCGTGGTCCAGGCTAGAGATGCGGTTGGTGGTCAGGAAGCAAATGCCCTGGTAGTACTCGAGCTTGGTCAGGAAGACGGCCACGAGCTCGTTGCGAGCCAGGTCCGTGTCGGTCCTGGCGCTGAGGAAGACGTCCGCCTCGTCGAGGAGGAGCATTGCGTTCCAGAGCCTGCAGAGCTCAAGGGCCCGCTCGAGAGCTGCCTCGATCTGCTTAGGCTTGGTGCCCAGCGTGCCTGCGCTCATCGCGTACAGAGGCACGCGAGATTTCTCCGCGACGGCCTCGGCTGTGTACGTCTTGCCAACTCCAGGAGGTCCGAACATGCTGCAAAAAGCCATTAGTATGATGCAGTGGACTTGGGAGGAGTAACATGGAGCTTGGTGCGGGAGGTGACTCACAGAATTATAATACCACGGCCCTTGTCGGGCACGAAGTCGTCAAACTGGTTGTTCGACAGAGCCTTGTTCTCCACGAAAGCCCACGCGAGCTCCTTCTCATTCCCAGGAAGGACGAGGTGGTCGAACGCAGCCTCATTCCAGACAATGTCGTTAAGCTCGTCAACATTGAATTGAGCCCAGTCCTTGGTCTTGAGGTCCAGACCCTTGAGCCAGGGAGATGCAAGGAGGCACTGCTCGTCGGTGAGAGGCTGGATGTTCTCAGTCCGCTTCAAAGATCCTCCCGAAGGCTTGACTGCCGTCAGCTCGGAGAGGCTATCCTCGGAGTCCTCAGAGCTGGTCGCAGACCGTAAGTCGTCGTCATCATTATTCTCACCCTCATCATCGCTTTCAGATGCATCCGTGACGACCTCAGCTACCTCTGCATCTTCCAAGGACCTAAGGTTGGGCTTCACGATGTTGTTGCTCGTGTAGTAGGCGAACGCGTCAATGATGACCCTGCCAGCGACGGGCCGCTCCTCAGGACACTTAGTCTCAAGGAGGATTTTGGTTCCGGTACAGGTCCTGAAGTGGTAGCCTCTGAGGCTTTCGAACTTGCGGCCTCTTGCCGTTAGTCGTTCCTTGATCTCCGAGGCGGAAGAGCTGAACGAAAGTGGGTATCTATTTGTGGTCAGGTGTTTGTTCTTGGAAGCGTCGTCACTGTCGATTGGAACTTACACAGGCAGACTGGTGACAAATTTCATGCCATCGAAATACTTAATTTTGGTCTTCGCAGAAGTGTAGCCGCAGCGCTCACCATTCCAGTCGAGGTACTCGAATTCGACTTGCCAATAGGGGGGATCGCAACGCGGTCGAATCAGCTCGTACCGAAGAATACGAGTGACTGCCTGGATGCCGAAGAAAGACGTGACAGCGAGCTCGCCAGGTGGAAAGATCTGCCAAACGTTTTCGAAGTCGACCTTGCCCGTTGCCTTGGTTTGGATGAGAGATCCGATTGAGGGAGCCAAGATTGGTCCCAGGAACTTCATCAGCTGGTCGATGGCTTTCTTGGCCTTGACCTCTGTGGTCTTCTCACACAGGCCATTGAGACGGTCCCAACGGTGGACGATTGGGGAGAATGGCTCCTTGAATGTCCAGTTCTTGAGCTCTAGGTCGAAGTCCTGGTAGTTCGCCAACGCAACACGAAGATGACCGCGCATCAACGGGTCTTGGACGGTGAAAGACTCGGTCACCCCTTCAATTTGACAGTCAGTGATTCAAATCCACCAAATCTCGAGCCCTGCTGCCTAGACAAAGATGTCTGTCCATGGGCGTGCAAAGACTTTATTCGGGAAACGATGAAGATATTTGGAATACAAACATTTCTTGTCATCCTTGTTGAAGAAATGGCGATGGATGATGGGATCGCTCTGTATCGAGTTCTTGAGATGAGCCTGGTCATCCTCGTGACTCGCAAACTTGGACCACCTTGGAGGACACTTTTCTCCATAGCCGTCCTCGTTCGCGCAGTCATGTCGATACAAAGTCGTCACGGCATTCTCTACCGCTTCTGGTAGAGAAGCGGCCGTTTTGACAGTATCAGTTCCCACGGAGCCCATTGTGAAATATTCTTAGATTGACCTGCAGACTCGTGGGTTTGTGAGGCTGTCAGACTGTCTTTGATGAGAGAAGAGACGACGAGGAAGCAATGATTTTCAAGAAGGCGATCCAGATTTGACCTTATTTGTATTGACGAAGTAGATGTCAGAATCTTGGCAGGCTCAGAGAGCATGAGTAATTCGGTGATGGTTGCCTGCCATCTTCCAAGGGTGCCGTGCGCCTAGCCTGGAAGTCTGCCTTGAACTAGTGCAGCGCAAGTACGAATCTACAGTCCAATGTAGCAACCCCCGCTGTTTATCACTCGCTGCATATGTAAATAATGTTTTCGAGCGTGAATGATTGGCCTCCATATACATGCTGTTATCTTCCGTCGCCGTCAGGCCATACTGTAGCTCAGCATCGCGCTAGGCAGCACCCAGCCGGGTAGCACAGGCCCACCGTCATGGAGATTGACAACACAATACTGCATGCGACGCAGCCTCAAAGATGTTACACAGCATGAGTACAGATTTTCAACTCCACTTTCACTGATGCTCCCCGGAAAAGCAATACGAGTGCCAGGGACTGCGAGGACCATGTGGTGGGTCCTCAGGATTTCGCAGTGCACGGATCGACTGTTGTAAACAGGCTGCCGTGGCCTCAATGCCAAATATTTGACTCACTCGGCGTACGGCCAGATAGAGCCTCGCTAGGTAGACCTAGGGAAAATTGGACTCTGAAGTAGCCGTTGCCATTAATACGAGCTCATAGCCATTTGTACCGGTACTTCCGAGCCTCGAGTGGCCCGTGGATTATGGCGCACCACGGGATGAGAGCTAATGTCTATTTTGCCCTCTAAATTGTTATCGACTTTTTGGTGAAAAGGCTAGCAGTCTACCATAGATATCGATGTCATCTCGAACATTTTATTTCCGTGATCTCTTCTGTTTTCAACCGCGCCTCACACCAGGACGATGCCAGACCTACCCCGATCGAGAGACCAGGAAATCAAATAAGCCTTTATTGCACAATGGCACCGAAAAGACTAATGTTTGCTTTCTCACGAGCACCCGTGTAGATATAGATTGCCGCCAGGTTGTAAAGGTGATAGGAGTGATACATCGGACCGTGCAAAGCCCGCCCCCTTCTCGAGACACGAATACTTTCTCGGACACGTTCCGCGGTTTCGGCTACTTCTTTATGTCTTGAACCACGGATAGTATCAATGACGACATGAATACCGGATGTTCGGGGTCGAGCATCGGGAACTAAGTCACAAAACTCTGAGAGGAAGGATAGAAACCCCTTTCTAGATATACAAACTCGCTTAGCGATTCGAAGTAAACATTGCATCAGCAAATTGAATAAAGACTTCGGGTCCAACAGAATACCTCGATTGGTCAGACTTTATTGGTCCAGTCTATAAGCAGCAGAGACCATTTACAGAGACTTACCTAGGCAAATAGTTAACAGATCTTAGTAAGATATTTACTCATACCTAGATTTATAAGGTCTCTTACCAATGTCGCAAATTATGGTAAGATGTATTGAACTCATCGAATAGCGGACCTGACTATTCGCGTTATAGGGACTGTATTGAATACTCCACATCGACTCGCTCACATGTGGAACAGCATACGTTGACTATTACTCAGAAAATCCTGATACCACTATGATTTGAGTGGACTCTGTTTTCTTTCATTCCTTTCGTGGTCGTGGACCCAAGTCTCGAAGGTAAAATTACACATTACAATGCTGAACTTCAGCCAATAAATTCCTACAGCGTCCTAAGTCCTGACAGCTGGCAGCTCGGACACCCATCGCCCGTCGTCAATCTCTGCCATCCTGTCACCACTTAATTCGTGTCCCTGTAATTTTCTCTCGTCTGGTCGACCGAGGTGCTGGGCAGACAAAAGTGAGACGTCGCGCCTTCTTCGGCGCAATAACAGAAACCCAACACCAGCCGCGAGCGCAACACCAGCCACGCCGCATCCTACACCTATGCCTATTATAGATCCAAGTGAAAGCGAAGAACCTGAGGCCGTCTGAGGCTCAGTGGCTGTAGATCCTGACGTCGAAGAACCCGAGGCTATCGGGGACTCCGTGGTCGTGAGCCCTGACGCTGAGGAATCTGGGGTCGTTGAGGACTCAGTGGCTGTGGATCCTGCCGCCGAAGCCGTCGTTAGCGACGGCAGCACTGGGTAATGCGCCTGGTTGTAAATTAGAGCATCCGGAGCGGACATGTTTTCGAGCGGATTATCCCAAGGACCCCAGCAGACATTGATCTGGCCGACGATGTCTGTGCACGTCTCATACGCTCTGCAGCACCAGTCGGCACCATTGGCTGAACACTGTCGCTGCGTGTCATCACCAGAACAGTCTTGGGAAAAGGTCCAGCACATGCTAGATGGCTATCAGAAGGGGACTTTGTAATCGGCCACACACGAGGAGTCAAGGGCTGATAAGCTTCTCACCTGTCCGAAGCTGCACACGCCCAGACCCTGGTCTCCCCTTCTACGTATGCGCAGAGGTTCCCGCGCATGGTGTTGTTCCCGGCCGCCATCGAGGCGCCATCGTAGCTGCACCGATCCTTGACCGTGCTGCGGAAGAAATTTACATCAACCGACATCTTGGGGAGTCGTGACTGCTTCGTTCTCCGCCAGAAGGACCACCGCGAGGCTTGTTAGCCTGAAATCCAACCGTAGGAGTAGTAAAAAGAGGAGAAAAGGTTTAGCCAGATTGATGAAACTTTGTCAGCTGTAAGCAGCGACCCACTTAAGTAAATATACGCCTCGTCTCTGGATTGACAGGCAGCGGTGACTTGAACATTCCCGAGAGTTTCCGCGAAACTGAGAAGTCGCATTGGGGGCGGCCAGGGTACAGAAGCGAGATATGATTTAACACATAGGGGGCTGATGTGGGTTGCAATCGTTTCCAAACCTTGCTTAGCCTTGCTGCAAGCCACCTTAATGAGATCTGGGCATTGCGTCAAGATTTTGCAGATTCATGCCTTCAATAATCCTTTCAAGGACTTCTTCTCTTGTTTCCATCGTCCTAGAAAAGAGTATTCGACTACTTGCCGTCGTGCAGAGTTCTATTTGTCTATTCTATGAATGTTGCTATTGCTTGTCTGTCTGTACCACATAATCAATCATATCTGACAGGTTTCTCTTACTAAGCTGGCCATGAAGCCTGGAGTAGTGATTCCTGCTGTGTATTACAAGGCTCATATCAGACTCATATTGGGGATTGTGTCGGCGGATGATTTCATTGGGAATGACCAGTCTCACCTTACCACCCAGAATGCACATGATGGTATTCCTTTGAGATGAAAACGGAGGGTTCATTATTGATACATCTGTACAGCCAATTTAATATTTTTTCACTTTCTTCAACCAGTCAAACTCCATCATCCCTCTCATTAACCGAAAAGCTACCTATACAAATCCTGATTCATGCAGTGCGAGAAAAATGAAAGACACGGCGGCGGAGGGGGAGGGGGAATAGATCTAAATGTACTATTCAGTTCACCCATGCCAATCATTATAATACAAAGTATGAGTAGAATTCAATCTTTTATAATATAACCTTATATTTCAATATAGGAGTGGGAGTTTCTTAAAGTAATTTTAGCTGCTAAGTATTTAGCGGAACTAAAGGCTTCTATGTGCTATAGCCCAATATATTTATGGCGCGAAGGTATATATTGCTAAGATTTTAATAATTTAAATATTACGTTATCTGCTAATGCTATTATATAAGAGTTATTAAAGATATTATACGTTAATTAATTTATTGCTTATATAATAAAATTTTAATGAATTAATTATTATATAAGTAATCTTAATACTTAGATATTTAATTTTATTTTAAATTATTATATTAATATAATAATATTTATTTATATTATTTTCTTATCTTTATATATTAGCTTAAAATAAAGGAATAGCTATTATTTTTATTTAAGGCTTAATATATGCTTAAGATAATATTTAAGGATAAGATAATATATAAATTATTATTAAGCTTATAAAAATAATAAATATTATATAATAATAATTACTTAAATAAAAATAATAAGCTTTATTTATTAATGAATAATTATAAATTATTATTAAATTTCGCCCTTAACCTTTATTTTCCTTTATTTAAATATTAAGTATTTACTTTAAGACTTAATAATAACTTTTAATATTTAATATATAAATTATCCCTTAATAATTAATTAAGATTTATTTATATTATTATAATATTACTTTTAAAGATAGCTAGATATAAAGATAAATGACTTTAATATAATATAATATTTGCATTAAAATTAAAATAAATATCCTTTTAAGGTATATCCCTTTAAATATTATTTATTAAGGGTTATATCTTTATTTAAGCTTTAAAATTAATTAATAAGATAAATATATTATAAAATTTAAGAGTAAGCTTATATTTATTATAAAAAATAATAATCTTATAATAATAAATATCCTTATTATTAATAATATTAAATTTATAAACTTAATTAATATATATTTCTATATTATTTAATTTTAAAAATATATAGCTTATATATATTTTTAATAATTTAAAAGTATAATAAGTTATATTAAGTATATTAATATTATTATTATATAAGGCTACTTCCTTATAGGTTTAAAGTAAATATATTACTTAAATATTAATAGTTATATTATAAGTAATTTATTACCTAGCTTCTTGCTTCTTATTATAAAGAGATTTAGCCTTTAAAAAGTAATTTAAAGCAATAAAAGCTATATTATATCTAATAGGAATTATATAATTATTAAGGTTTATTTAAACCTATATATATAACTTTAATAATAATACATTATTATAAAGGTTTAGCTTTAAATTTATTATAGCCTTACTTATTAAGGAGGCGATATTATTAAAAAGGAGGTTCTTTTAGCTTATTACTTATATATTAATATTATTATAAAAAAAGGGCAGAACCTTACTTATTACCTTTACCTTAAATAATATAATTATATTTACTTATTAAAAGTTTTTAAATTTAATTAAGTTATAATATAATAAGGAGATATTCATCTTAAGCCTAATTAATTTATATTATATTTTATTAATATTTTTAGCCTCTACCTTAAGCAGCCCTTAATAATATATATATCTATTAAAATAGATATAATTTTTAATTAAGATATATTTAAATATAAAATTAGTAATAGAGGATCGCTTAATAATTTCATTTATATTATTAAATATATATATATATTTATTTAACTTAAGATTTAAGTATTTTAAATAGCTACTAGCTATTTTAAGCAAAGAATTTAGGAATTATAATATTTTAGCTAAGTATTATATATTATTATTAGCAAGGGGAAAGGGCATATATACTTTAAAGAGAACTTAAGTTTAATCCTCTACTTTTAATAAACCACTAAAAGTCTATTGCTATATAATTATAATTAATTCTTTTAAGTAATATTATATATTATTATAAACTAGCTTTAACTTTTTATTATAAGCTAGGGTATATTATAATTTAAAGCTTTTTAATTATAAGACCTAAGGTATTATCTATTTATTGCTATTTTTTAAAGGTTGCTATAATAAGCTTCATTAAATATTAATAGCTAGAGTATTAGTATATAAGTATAAATATTCTCCTTTTTAAAATATATTAATAAGTATAATAATAATTATTAATAGTTAAGCGCTAACATAGCCTTAAAATATATAATCTTAATAAGATATAAGTATTTTAATTAACTTAGAAATATAATTAAAAAAGATATAAATTACTTAAGGAGTAATTAATAAATAATGCTATTATAAGCAATAAGGGCATAAAGCCCCCTAACTTAATCTAAACTAACTTAAATATACCCACTCTTATAAGTAATTATAGGGTTTATTATAAGCCTAGCTATTAAAGATATTTAATAATTAATTTTAATTATTAACCTTTAATAATACTTTTATATTACTATATTATTATTCCCTTAATTAAAAATAATTATTATTATTAATCTTACCCTTATTATTATATTTAAATATATTTAATGAAATAAAAATTAAAAGTAATTAATAAACTTTTATTATTTATCTTATTATCCCTATCCTTTAATATTTATAATTAAGGGTATATTATTAATAAAATAATCTAAATACCTTATCTTTTCTTTTATTTATTAATAATAATCTTAATTAATCCTTACTAAATTCAAATTTTTTAAAAGGTTATATAAAATATAAAAATATATAATAATTATTAATATTTATATAAAAAGATAGGTAAGAGTTATATTATATATATAAGCTTATTTAATACTATTACTTTTATTAAAATAGTTCCGCTAATAAGGACCTAAGGAAGGACCTTAAATATTATTAATTCTATCTTAATTTAAAAGCTTATTATTAATTAAAGGAAGCCTTTTAAAAGGATAGCTTCCTTAATTATTTTAAAGATAAAATATATTATAATTATAATCCTTAAAGCTACTATCTTAAGCTTTGCTTTATAATTAAGCTCTTTTATGAAATATTTAAAATTAACTTTATTAATGTGATTAAGGATTAGCTATTTATAATCACTGCCTAATTCAATTAAAAATATTCCTATATTTAGATATAAGCTCCGCCCTAGCCTAAACAAGGCTCCGCTTTATACTATATCCCCTTCTAAACTTATTACTTATATTATAGCCTTTAAGGAAATTATATAAATAATTAGGGAATTTAAGGATATTTTATATATTAATATATAGCTATATAATAACTAAGGAAAAGCTAGCTTTAATAATTAATTCTATTATAAAAATAATATTTTATACTTTATATTTAAGATAAGGTATAATAAGGGAATAGCTTTTTTATAAGAAATAATATGTAACTTTATTAAAGGTACTAATGAGATTAAGATTATTTTTATTATTAATAATATATATTCCCTTAAATTAAGGTAGATAATGTTATTATAAAAGTATAAAGAGCTATAATATTGATTTTCTCTTAATATTTAATAGTTAATAAATATAATTATTAAAAACTAGGGATAAGTAGGTAAGAAAAGGGATATTAAAAGATAAAAATAAGTTAAAGAAAAACTAATTAACTAAGGTATAATAATTTATTATACTATAGAGAGAATATTATTATAAGGGATATAGTAATTTAGGATTATTATAATATTATATAAGATAATACTTTAACCCTTAGCTTAAATAATTTCATTTTAAATAATATAATTAAAAGGCTAAAGGAAATCTACCCTTTATAATAAGACTAATAGCTATCCATCTATCCCTTTATACTTCTTATTAAGATATTATTCCAATAGCTTATAAATATATTATAAGAGGGCGACTATTAATAAAGTAATAATAATATTATATTATTATTAAATATTAAAAAGTGTAAATTATATTTTAATATAAATAATATATAAGATAATAACTTAAGGTTTAAATATCGTTAATTAATATTAATATATATTATAATAATTAAAAATAAGCTATAAATAAGATTAATAATTAATAGTAATTATATATAGATAAAGGTAGATATAAGATAAAATATAATTAAGTAATTTAATATTAAAATTTTATATTTTATTATAAATAAATATCCCTTATATTAATATTAATCCTATATATAATATTAATATAATGCTATAAGTATATCTTATTCTTAAGCTTTACTTTTAAAATATAAATTAAGTAGATTATTTTATTATTATTATTTATATTTTTTAAGTAAATATTCTTAAAGTATTAAGTAATTTTAAATAAGTTAAAGAAATTATAATAAAATTTATAAATCTTAAGGTTATTAAGGGAAAAGGTTAGGGCTTTATTAATATAAATAAAATATTGCATTAATCTTTAACCTAGGGATTATATAAATACTAAGGCCCTTAATTATTATGATAGTAATAATTTAATTTCCTTTATAGTATTACTTTAATACTATTAAATCTTAGGTAATAGTAATAGCGACTTAAATTTAAATAGGGTTAATAAATACTCCTCTACTATATAATATATAATAATAATAATAATTGTATTATCTTATTACTATTTCTATGTATTAATATTAATATTTATTAAAGGCGTTATAATAGCTATAATAAGCCTTTACTATATAAGTTTTATAAAATATCGCCCTTAATCCTTATAATTTGCTTTGTTTATAATATTAGCATTACTAAGCTAATTATTAATATTTTTTAGCGCCTATTTTCTTTGGAATTTAGTGTATAAGCTTTTCTTTTTTATAATATATAGCCTTTACTTTAAAGCCCTTAATTTAAGCTTAAGCTTCTTATATTTATTAAAATGCCTTAAGAGGAATCGTAGCCTTACTAATAGCTATATAAAAAATAAATAGTAGCTAAGTATAGATAATTATTTAATAATAAAAGCAAAGGGTTGGTGATGGCTTTAAAAGTACCCATAGCTTATAGCCTTTTTAACTAACCTTTATTATAGCTCCCCTCCCTTTATAATTATTTAGATATTTATATATATATTCTGATTTAGGTAATATTTTTAAAAGATATTAAAATTTAAGGTATAATTTATAATTAAGTTTTAAAGTGCATTACTAATATTAATTAAATATAAGTTATTAGCAGGCTTCCAAGGGTAAATATATAAAAGTAAGAAGGCTATTAAGGAGAAAAAAGATATAGATTTACTACTTTAATTCATAAAGTTACCCGCTATATATCGTAGGTTATAATATTTAATTAAAAACTTAAACCCTATTAATTTATTAATTTTCTTCACCTATCCTAATATTATTTTTTAAGAAATAAGCTAATTAAATATCTTATAATTATATTAATCCTTTATTATTTAGCAGAAAAGGAAAATATTCTTTAACCCCTTTTTTAAAGGAAGTAATAGCTTAGCCTTATTTTTATATATATTAAGGATAGTTAATAGAGAAGGTTAATTATTTAATAAATTATTGCGGAAAATATAGTTATAAAAGAGAACTTTAAATAAAAAAATATATAAGCTAAGTAGTAAGCTAAGGTTATATATAATTTTTAATATAAAGAACGTTTTTATTAGTTTTAAGCTAAGGTACCTCTTAATATATTTAAGATTAAGCTTTATAAGTAATTTATAAGGGCTGCTATTTAAATTTTATATAAGGAGCAGCTAGATATCCTTAAAATAAATATTAAATATTAACTTAAGTTATAATCTTATAGGAATTAAGAGTAAAAGGTAAAGAATAATAAAAATATAAACTTTACTTAAATTAAAGGTTTTATTAATAATATACAAGATAATATCTAGTTATAACTTTAAGTTTTTTATTATTATTAACTTATTTAAGGCCTTTTTAATTAAAAGCTTATATTTAATACTTAGCTTTATAAGGGCTTATAAGAAGAGTATAAATGTAAGGCTATAATAAGGATATAAGAATTAAGGGTTTTATATTAAATAACTTATATTAATTAATAACCTTATTAATTTTAATATTATAAGCTTACTTAAAGGCAAGATAAAAGATATATTAAGATATAATAAGAAAGTTCTTTAAGTAAATTCCTTTCTTCTTTTATTAATATTTTCCTTTTATTTAATTAAGAAGTTAATTTAAGAAATTATAAATAACCTTAAAGGTAATAGATTTATAGGTAATTATAATGTCTTTCTTAAGCACTTATTTACAAAATCTAAGGAATATTAACTAGGGTTATAGCCTTATACTATAATAATTTAATTAAGGCTAAGGCTTACTTATTTTATTATTTATATATATTAATAATTACTTATTTTATACCCTTGGAATACTCTTTATAATTATATATCGCTTTATTTATATTTATTATCCACTATTTATAATATTTAAAAGGGTTTTAATTGCCTTTAAAGAGTATTATATTGTTATTATTATAGCTATTATTATATTTAATATTAATACTATTAGTTTTATTAATGTTATTCTTAGCGCTATTAAAGCTAACTTTTATAAAATAAGTCTTAATAAATTAAATTTCTGCCTTAACCTTATTAGCCTTAATAACCTTTTCTACTTTTAAAAAATTAACTTTTAAGTTAAGATAAGGGGTTAATTAAGACTTTTATCCCTAGCCTGCTCTTATAATATTTTTAATAATAAAGCTATTAAAACCATTATTAAGACTAAAGTTAAACTTTAAATTAAGGAAGATATTAAACTTTATATTATTAAAATTATTTAAATTATAATTATTTATATTAATAAATTTATAATTATTATTAAGTATAAACTTATAATTATTATTAAGTATAAATTTATAATTACTACTAAGTATAAACTTAAGCTTAGATTTTAAATTATTATAATAATTTAATATAAAAAGTAATATATTAAGTAATAAGGAGAGAAAGTATAAGTTTAGAATTTAATAATATAGATAAAATAATAATAAGATAAATTATAATAATATTGAAACTCTAGGATAAGGATAATAAGCTAGCTAAAATAAATTTTATAGCTAAGCTTAATTTAATCTTTATCCCCTTTTTATTAAAGCATATATATAGGTATATTAATAGCTTATATATATAAGTATAATACTATTTATAAATTAGCTATATTTACTTTATCTTTAATATTAATTATTTAAAGGGTTAATATCTTTTAATTAATTTTAATGCATTATATATATATGCCAGCTATAAGCTTTATTAATTATATTAATGTTTTCTTATTCTTATTTAAATATTTAACTAAAGCCTATAATAATATTTCCTTTTATTTAAAATAATTAAAATATTTTTATATATTTTATTTAAATACTTAATTAAAGCTTATAATAATATTTACTCCCATTTAAAATATTCTCATATATATCCTTTATTATATATATTATAAGATATTAATTAATATTATTAAAGATATATATTAATCTTAAGGAAGGCTAAAACCGCTTATTTATATAAGTATATAAGATATTCATTCTTAAGAAGGTTAATAATAGCTTAAAGGTAATAATTTATTATAAATAATATTTAAAAGGCTTATAATAATATATTCAAAAGTAATTACCTAAATATATAGGATATAATAATATATTAGGCCTCCTTTGCTTTTATAAAGGCGTTAAAAGTATAACGACTAGCTCCTTATATTTAAAATCCTTAATATCTTAACTTAAAATAACATTAATAAATAAGCCGCTTAATATACTACCCCTACTTATTTAGCTTATATAAGTATAATACCTTAAGATTATTAAGCACTTAAAAATCCTAGTTAAGGTTTTATTTTTTTAAAGTAAGCCTTAAAATATTAAGTTAATATTATTTAATATTAATTTATTATTATATAATAAAAATATATATATATATAACTAGTAATTATTTAAATAGGCATATAAGCATATATATATATAAATTTTAATAATAATACTTAAGTTATAATAAAGGATAATTTATTATAATAATTAATTATACTATAAATATAAAAGCATAAAAGTATAAAAGTGCTAAAGGTATAAGTATTATTTATTGCTAGCTAAAATAATTACTAACTAATAATAATACTTATAGATCTTTAAAACTAAAATAATATACTTATTATACTAAAAAATTAAATAACTATTAAAGCTTTAAGCTTAATATAAAATTAAAGTAATTATATAAATTTATTATAAATATAGCTAAGTACTTAGATATATAGGCAGGCTTACTAAATATATTTTATAACTTTTACTTACTTAATTAAAAATATAGGTTATCTTATTCTCTATATCCTACTTCTAAATCCCAAGGTCTTAAAATATTTACTAGAATATATTTTTAAAAGGTTAATATAAATAACTAAATAAAACTCGCTAGCTTATATAGCTAGTGCGCTAAAGAAGTAATAAAGCAATTTTATTATTATATTAAGTATTAACTATAGTATTTACCTAAGGCTTATCTACTATATAATTAAATTAAATTCATTTTAATAAACCTTAGCAGCTTAATTAAAGCCTATAGCTTATTATATAATAATATTAAAAATTTTCTAGCTTTAATAAAATTTATAATTAATTTTATTAATAAGTATTATTAATTAAGAAAATCTTATACTTTTTATATAATATTTATAAATTATATAAATATAAGTTACTTAAAGGATAAATAGGCTAGGATTATATATAATAAGCCACTTAATAAAACCTAAGGTATATAAAATCTAATATTAATAAAAAGGCTTAAATCTTAAATATATAAAGTAATTAATATCTACCTTATTAAGATTTAAGCAAAAGGCAGTGGTTACTAGATTTCTAATATCTTTAGTAAGTAGTAAGGATAATTAAGCTTCATTAGCTATAAATAAGCTCCTATAATTAATATTATTTAAGCTTAATAGCTACTAGCTACTTAATATATTAACCCTTATATAAACTAGCTAAATAAATAATATTATAAATAATAATAATATATAAAAATAATCCTATTTACCTATACTTAATATATTATTATATAAATAGCTATAATAATTAAATATTGCTATATTTATATTACTTATATCTTTATTAAAAGCTATAAAAAAGTAGCTTAAAATTCTAATTTAAGCTATATTAAAGGCTTTATAAATAATATTAAATAAGGTTATTAAGCTTATATAGGATATAGTAACTAAAGAAATATTAAGAATTTAAAAAATCTACTTAATTATAAACTTTAATATATTTAATTTAAATAAATTAAAGTGTTAAATAAAAAATCTTAATATTATAATCTAATATATAAAAGCTAAGTTTACTACTGCTGCCTTAAAAGCTAAAAAAGTATAGGAAATTATTCTCTACCTTAAAGCCTCTTTTATCCTTAAGGATAATATAAAAAAAATAATATTTTAAAAGTATATAAATAAGGTAGAAATTATAAGATAAGAGAAGGAAAAAATAGCTTTAAGGCTTAATATAGCTAAATATAACTTAAATATTAATTATAATAGCTTAATAATTAAGTTAAAAAAAAAATAAGTAAATACTAATAACTATATAAGCTATAATAAAAAGGCCTTCTCTTATCTTAAGGCTAAAACTAAGGTAATAATACTTTTCTAAGAAATTATTTAACTAAGCCCTATATGATTTTAATATATATTATAATTATTAAAATATATTTATAATATAAAGGCTACTATAAGTAGGTATATTAAAAAATATAAGCTTTTAGAAAATATAAGTAAAAGCTTTATATAATATATTATAAAAATTCAGCCCTATACTTCTTATATTTCCCTTATTTTAATATTAATTATTTAAGTATAAAATAAATAAATAATTATAATATAGCATATTATAAAGCTTAATATATATAGCTAGTATCTTTTTAAGATATTATAAATTAAATTAAAAGCTAAGATTTAATATTAATTTTAAAATATTTATATAAATCTAAAGATAGATAGTTATATTAAATTTTAATAGCGTATATAGCTATATAATAAGTAGCTTATTTTAATTAAGAAAAGCTTATTAAGGCATTATAGCAAATTCTGAATCTTAAAAATAATATTATTAACGTGATAATATTTTCAGGTCTAGCTTCTTTTAAGCTTAATTAATAAAATTAGTTAAATTATTAAGAAGGGCTTTATTAGCTAAACGCTAAATATATACATCCCAGCTTTTAATTAATGTTAAATAAAATTCTAATAAATAAGGTAGTTAATGGTAAATTAGGGATATATATAAGGTTCTCTTGCTATAGGTTTATATTTAAATAATTATTATAATTAACTTATCTATAATATTAAAGTCTTTAAGGCATTCCTAGCTAAACTTGCTTATTAAAAAGCGCTTAATTAACCTGGTATATTTATAATAATAAGTTAAGGTAAATATATAATTCTTTATATATACTTATATATATAATATACCTTATTATTGCTATATTTATAACTTAATGTTACTTTAATTAGGCTAAATTAGCTAGCTTAGTAGTCTTTAATAAAAATAACCTTATTGCCTTTTTATAACCCTATCGCCTTTTTTAACGCCCTTAGCGCTCTTTATTATAGCTATAGGAGAGCATTATATTACTTATATAAATAAATAATATTATATATTATAAATAAAGATATAGGTTATAAGTGAGTATATATAATTTAAACTTTATAAATTAAGTATTAAATAAGGATACCCTTTAAAAATATAACTTTTATATTAATTATTTAAGCTATAAGCTATAACTACTTTTATAATAAATATTAACTTATATATTATATAAATAAGTAGTTAATATTAATTTATAAAAATTAATTAATTTAATTAAAAGATTATTATTAAGTAATTTTATAAAAAGAAACCTTAGCATTAAGGTATATTATTTAATATACTTTAAAAGATAAAAGTTATTTATAAGATAAAAAATAGATATTATTAAAAGAATTGCTTTATTAAATAATATTTACTTATTAAAATTAAGATAATAAAAAGTTAATATATCCTTAATAAGGCTTAAAAATAAGAAATATCTTTAATATTATACTAATATTATATATAATATTAAAACAAACTTTATACTTCCTTAAACCTAGCGGTAAAAATTAATTATATTTATAATTATAATTTCTTAATAATTATAATTAATTTAATATTTAATATATTAAAGGAAATATATTTATATGCCCTATTAATAATAATACTTTAAGTAAGTATTATATTAATAAATAATACTATAGGCAACCTATCTTAGCGTTAAGTAAATATATAGGATTTCGCTTAATTATCATTAACCTCTTAATAATACATATTAATAACTTAACCTTTTTTCTCTAGCTATTATTCTATTACTAACTTTAATCTCTTTATTATAATTTACTAATAATAATATCCTTTAAAAAAACTATATTAATATTTACTCCCTTACCCCTTCTTAATATTAGCGCTAATACTTTTAATAATAAGCTTAATAAAAATAAAAGCTTATATTTTTAAATTTATATTTATAAGTAAAGAGATAACCCTCTACCTTAATAATTAAAAATATACTTATAATTATAATTAAGAATATGCTCACCCCCTTTATTTAATACTAAATTTATTTTATTTATATTAAGCCTTAATAATAAATAAAAAAGGAGATTAATTTAGCTAAATAAAAGGGCGTTAATTATTAAAGGTTATATAATAAATAATAATAATAATAATAATAAAGGCGGCGACTTAAATAAAGCGCTTATATTAATTAAGGCATTATAATAAAATCTATTACTTAATATCTTATCTCCTAAGTAGGCTATCTTATATATCTTAATATCTTAATATTTAAATTTATATTAATAATTAAAAAAATATAATTTATGATTATTTAATTATTTTAAGAATATTTTTTAATTTAATTATAACCCTAATTATAATATTTTTATACTTTAATTTATAGCTTTTATTATATATAAAAACTTTTAAGAGTACCTTAGGGAATTTATTTTAATATAGCTTAAGGAAATTAAAATTAATAACGACCCTACCTTATTATACTTCATATTTAATATTAAATCACAAGGGTATATTAAAATAAAGCTTGCTTTAAAAAGCGATCTTATAAAAAGGGCCTAGAGTAGAAAATCTCCTAACTACTAGTTTCTATACTTTATACTATCTTTATAAAGTATATATATTTAAGGGCAGTATTATTTAAAATAATATTCTCCTTAGCTTATAATTAAGGTTAGGTATAGCTAGAAGTTAAAGGCCTTATAGCATCTTACTTAGAAATATTATAAAAGATTAAATATTAAAATTATCTTTATATTTAACCTTAGGTATTTTAAGTTGATGGAGTAAAGGGTAGTATTACAAGGTAATTATATTAACTATATAATATTATTTAACTTATATTACGGCCTAGATTATATTTATAGGGATATAATCTTTTATTATATTAATAAAACCCTAATAATAAATAATTTTCAGCTCTACCTTATAAACTTTATTCTTAATAAGGTTTTATCTTAATTTAATTCTTAAATATAAAACTAAGTATAAAGTATTATAATTAATATAATAACTTAATTTTTATATTAGCTTTTAATAAAGGTAAAAAAAATATAAGATTTATAAAATATAATGTTAATGCTAAAGCTAAATTAGGAAGATAATGTAAAGAGGCTTATAAAATATATAAACTAATAGGGTGACTTTAATAGCTATAATAATAATAATAATAATAATAAGGCTAATAATAATAATAATAATAATAATAATTTTAATAATAATAATATAAAAAAGGCTTTATATTTTAAAAGGTAAAGGAAAGATAAGATATATTATCTTCTTAGCTATAAACCTAGTAAGTCTTTTACTAGCTTATTTAAAAGGTAATAAATAAGGTTAATAAGAAATAATATGATTTAAACTATATTAAACTTTATATATATAAATAATATACCTAGGTAATTAATATATATAATTATATATTTTAACTAGCAATTTAGTTTAAGTATATTAAAGCTATTTAGCTTATATCCTTTACTTATAGCCTATTAGATTTAAATAGAATTTACTTTTATAAGCTACTATTAACTTAATAGCCTTGGCAAGCTAAGAAGATATATTTATAACATCTTCTTATCGCAATTATAATATAAACCCTTTTTATTTTTATATTCCTACTAGCTTTAATTAAAGTACTTACTTTTTATTATTTAAATATAAATAAAGTTATTATAAAGCTAATAATACCTAAACTACTTACTTTCTTATTATTTATACCTCTTATCTTATTTTAATATCTTAATTATAAGAGCCTTTATAATATCCTTTTCTACTTATTATAATTAAATTATAGCTAAAAGCCAGTTAATAGCCATAATCTTATTATATATCTAAATTAAATAATATATAATAGCATATAAAGTTTATAGCTAGCGCTAAGGCTATAGCTAATATTAAGGCCGGATAGTAATAAGGAGGTAGTAATAAATATTTATTATTATATTATATTTATAATATATTAAATTATTATAAATAATTCCTTTTATAGATATCTTATTATTAATTAGGATAAGTTAAATAAAGTAATTATATTACTTAATATTATCTTAATTAAAAATATTTACTAATTTATTATAAACTAAACTTATAATAATATCTAAACTAATAGATATAATATATATCTTATTATACTAAGATTTAAAGACTAGGTATTCCTATATAATTACTTTATAGCCTTAGGATAGCTAAATATACTAATAGCTATTGCCTTTATAATATTAAAGTTATATATATTAAATTTAATTATTATAATATTACTTAGGCTATTACCCTTATCTTTTATTAGCTGCCGCCACTATATTATCTTTAATATATTATATATACTTTATTAATATTATATCATCCCTTTAGCTTAAATATAATAATTTATAATTAATATTATAATTAATTATAAATATAATAATTAATTAATTAATAATAAGGGAAATATTATATATATATAATATTATTTATATTTTATTTAAGATAATAATATCTTTACGTTAATATTTAAAGAGGACGTTTAAATAATTCATATCCTTAATATATTAAGCTATCTTATCTTAGAATTTATTAATATATAATATAATATATTATTATAAAAGGATATATTAAATAGCTAATTAAAAGTATATTTATTTATTAAGTTTATATAAGCTATATTTATATTATTAAAGCTATTTATAATATATTCTGCTATGAATAAATATATAATAAAGCTATAAGTTTAAGCTAATAATATATAATATAAATATAAAATAATAAGGGAATAGGTATTTAATAAATCCCTTAAATTAATATATAATAATAATAGATCCTAAAGTATAAGCATAAATAATAATAAGAAATAATTTTACTTATAAGATTTAATTAACTTAAAAGATAAGAATAATAGTAATAATTAATATAATTTAAATATAATCCTAAGTTGTTTATAAATCAGCGATTTAAAAGACTTAATATTTAAAGAATATAAATAAGGGTGCTTATAAAAATAATGCTAATAATAAAAGCAAAATATATATATTATAAATACTATGCCTTTATTAATAAATACTTTTATAATTAATATAGAAGATATAAAGCTAAGCTTTAAGAATATTAGCTTTATTATTATATTTATAGTAAACCTTTTAGAGAGTTATAAGAAGAGGTATCTTAACTTAAGGGGTAATAAAGAGGCTTAAGTTGAAGTATAAAAGTAATTAATAAATATATATAATATATTTATAATTTAAATATTTATATAAATATATTAATATCTTTTTATCCTTCTTCTTTATATGCCTTAGGTATAAAGCTAATAAGTAAGATATTTATAAGCTTAAAATAGAAACTATCCTTATTATTTTAGCTTAATAAATAGGGTGATAAGTAATGCCTTAGGGCTTATTACCTACCCTAGCCCCCTTTCCCTTTAATATTATTTATTATATATAAGCATATATTTATATTTATTTCCTTAAGGTATTCCTTATTCTTAGCTTTATATACTTTAGGCTTTACTTATTAATTTAATAATATAACTTAGGCTTTTAAGTTATATTAATATAATAATAATAATTTAATTCGCTATATCGAATATATCGCTATTAATAAATATATTAATTAACTTAAGATATTTATTTTATCTTATATAAGGCATTAATTATAAGATAACCATCTAGGCTAAGATTTTAATTATCTTAATTCTAAGCTTACCTTATCCTTTAATAACCCTAAGAACTCTTAATTCATTATTGCTTAAATCTTATTTATTATATAACATAGCTACTTAGAATAATATTTAGCCTTAAATATATCTTATTTTAAATTTGAATTTATATTATATATTATTATAAAGGATAGAAAAGCCACTGTTAAATAATAGGTTTTATATTATAGCGATATTATTAAGTTAAAAGTATATTTAGTAAAAAGATGCTGCTTATTAAAAGATTATACCTTATGATGAATATTAAAAGGGTAATAGCTCTTAGAAGCTTATAATATTAATATTATTACCCTTATAATCTTAAATATAGCCTTAATTAATTACTTTATACTTTTATAAGAGTAAATTTTAAAGAAGGCAGTAAATCTTAACTTAATAATTAAGGATATTATCTTAACCTTCTTAAATTTCCTTTATAAGTATAAAGAAAAGGAATCTTTTCATTGATTTAAAAACTATTACTTTTACTTAATATATTATATTTAGGGAAAGGATATTAAGGTTTAGTTTAATAATAAGGGTTAATTTATTGTGATTTATATTTATAAGGCCTTTAAAAATAACCTTAATATAAATTATAAGCGACTTTTATATCATTTTTTTCATAATATTAAGGAGGATAAAGGATATATTTTAATTATTATAGATAGTAAAAGTAATATATTTATATATTTTTAATATTCATTCTTATGAAACTTTATTTAATAATATTATAAAATATTTAATATATTATTATATATTTTAATAAAAATAGTAAACTTAGAAATAATTAGTTAAATACTTATTTAGATTAAATGCTTAATATACCTTTTATATTTTATCCTGCTTTTTTAAATAAGGTGTAATATTAATTATACCTAGGCTAGGTATTTAAGGGGGCAGCTATTTAATAAATGATTATATTAAGTATATAATAAAAGATTAAATCCTTAATATTAATTTAAGAGAAATCGTTATAATAATATAATGCTTTAAAGAAAAGAAATAAGGTTATAATTACTTTTTAAATAATAAGCTGCTGCTTATATTAATAGGTAGTATACTTAGGATATTAATTATGATTTTTTTATATGAAATTTATATGGCTTTTAAAGAGGTTTTTAAGAGGAGTTTTATGATATTAAAGAGAGAGCTTAAGCGCTTCCTTAGTTTTATGTAATTTATTAATATTTTATTTTATAAAGGTAGCTTTTATAACCTTAGGTTATTATATAAAGTTAAAGGGCTGCTTAAAGAGGTTAGTATAAAAAAATAAAAGAAAAAGGTTAAAATTAAGTAAATAAACTTATTTAACTTTAATTATTATTAATATATAATTCTTTATTTAATATAGTTTAGAATTATAATTAATTAATTATGGTATAATAAATAGGGCTTTAATAATCTTAATAGAAGCTATTACTTCCCTTTTAAATATATCTATCCTTATTTAAATCCTTTAAGGGTTTATTATAAGTATATAAAAACTCTATAAGAAGAGTATTAATAATATTTATTAATTTAGATTAAGTGAGGTTAATATTCTCCTTGGATTAATATATAAAAGGCAGGTGTAGTTATATAGTTAGAGCATTAATATTAGCTAAGGCTATAAGTAATATATTACAGACTTCTCATTATATTATACTTATTGATTATAAATAATATTTAACTTTGTTTATAATCCTATATATAAAAATAATAATATAAGTATTAGGACCTTTAGGGAGGCATTTATTACTATAAGCCTTTTAAAGTTAGATAAATCTTTATATTTATATGATTTAAGTTAAATTATAAAAGGAAGTAAGCTCCTATACCTTTATATATATTTTTCCGTTAAAGGCGTAGATATAGTGTATATTATAATAAATAATCTTATATTATTAGGATTTAAGCTAATCATTATAATCTTTAATTACTTAAGTTTTAATAAATTTAAATATAATTAATATTAGTGCTTAACTTTAATTATAAACTTAATATTGAATCTTTTTGTTATTAATAAGGCTGATTTATTCCTTATTTAATATAAATTTTGTTTTATTAAGCTAATATTAATAGCTTAAATTTATTTAATATATAAGGACTTTAATGCTTATAAAAATTATTATAAAAATAAAGTTAGCCTTATTAAGTATAATAAAAAATATTTATTTATTTATTAAGATATAAAAAGTATAGATAATAAAGATTAAATAAAGTAAATATAAATAATTTATATAAAGAAGCAATTTATATATAATATTATTTATAAAAACCCTTATATAATTAATTAATATTAACCTTAAGCTTTTTATTTTTATATATAATTATAGCCTTACTTATAACCTTCCTTATAACCTCCTTTTTATCTATAATTATTAATATTTATATTATAAATATAGCTTTAATAATTAATATATTATTGTATAGGTAATAATGGTAATATAGTTAGGTTTATAAGGGCTAGGGGAGGTGTTATTAATAGAGAGGATATCTTTATATATTAAGGGGCTATACTTAAAAGAGATAGGGCATTAATTAAGTATAACTTAGCATTATATTTAAAAAAAGCTAAGTTTAATAATAGTAGGTTCCGCTAAATGCTTAGTATATACTTATTATAATTGCCCTTTTTATTATATTTATTCTTATAGCTAAGACTGCTATACTAGTATTAGCTATCACCATTATTACCTAGATTGTTATTATTATTATTGCTACTCTTACTTATTAAATTATTATTATTATCATTAATAATATTATTAGCTTATTTAGCTCCTTAGTTTATATTTATTTTAATTATCTTTATTAGGTAGGTAAGGCTCTCTTTATATTATGCTAGTATATTTAGAAAGTTATTAAGGGTTTTAATATTAGTAAAAAGGTATTATATCCCTTTTTATAAGCAATTAATAAGCATAATATAATATAAGGAGATTAGGATTATTTATAATCCTTTTTAATAATAATAGCTACTAGCTATTAAGGTTTAATATATAGATAAAAAAGTTCTTATATTAGCGAATTAATATATATATATTTAGGTTAATAAGAAGAAAGTTCTTAAAGAGCTTATTACTTAGCTAAATTATAATCTTTCATTATTTTATAAATTTATTTCAATAAATCTTCTATTTATATTATTTCTTAATAAGCAGGTTATTCCTTATATTAATAATAAAAGGTAAAATAAATATTATTAATTTAATAAAGTAATAATAAAGGCTAGTAGATAGATAAGCAAGTTAAAACTCTTAAGTTTAGTTTAGTTATAAATATATATTGCCATTATTTAAATAAAGCATCTCTTTAAAGCCTTACCCTCTTTATTAAATATATATAGCTTATAAATAATATTTTATCTTTTAATCATTCCTTAATATAGCTTAGCTTAAGTTTAGCCCTTATATAATTAACCTTATTATAATAATAATATTATTTATATATTTATTTATAAGTATAGCTTAGCTTTATATATATTTATTATAGGGCGCTTAGCTATAGTATTAACCTTTAAGCCTTAGCTGCTAATAATAAAATAAGGTAAAGATATTTTGCAGTTAAGCTTAAATCTTAATAAATAAGATAAATATAATATAGTGGTAATATAAAGAATATTATAATAATTAGCTGCTTCCTATTAATTATTAGCTAATAAACCTATTTATTATTCATTATAATTTAAGGATTATTATTTAGGTTTTTATAATATATAAAATAAGATATAGGTTAATATATATATAATAATATAAGGAGTATAAATAAGTAAGGGTAAGTAATAAGGGCTGAAAATTAAATTAATACAGGTTTAGCTAAGGTTAATTAAGATAAGTAAACTTTAATAATAATTAAATATTTAATCCTTTTAAATATTTAAAAAACTAATTATTTAAGTTTATTAAATAATTAGAATAACTTATTAATTATATTAACGTTTAGCTTAACTAAATACTTAAAGTATTTAATATTTAAAAAAGTAAGAATGCTTAATATTTAAATTATTATAATAAGTAGGAGTAAATAATGCCTTTAATTTAATATTAATAATAAATATTTAATATAATAATTAGCTAGTAGCTATTTAAGCTATCTTTAAGAGGTATTATTAGAAAAATATAGATATTTAAATATTATATATACTTAGTTTAATAAACTATATATACTTATATTATTATCTAGTCCTAATAGTTAGTATAAAATTAATATAGCTAAGTAGTTATTACTATATAGATTAATATAAGTAATTAATTTAATTTTATTATTTATAATTAACGTTATTTCCTTTATTGCTATATTAAAATTCAATTTTATTATTTATTATTAACGCTACTTCCTTTACTACTATATAATTATATCCTAAGATTGTTATAATATCGCTATAATCTTATTATTATCTTAGCCTTATTACTTAAGAAAGCTAAGGTATTACCTATCTTTAAGCTATTAATAATAATATCCTTTATAATCTTAGCTGGTAGGTAGCTTAATATTAAAATTAAAATTTAAGAGGTTTTTAATAAATTAATTATTATCCCCTTTTTTATTATATTTATAATTATTATTACGCTTTATTTTATTTATAATAGTTATTTATTATCTTGCTGCTTAAAATATAGCCTTAGTAAATTATAATAAGCTTTTTATAAAGCTTATTATTATAATAAGGGAAGAGCTTTAATAAGTTGCGCCTATAGCTAGCTTAGCTACTTATATATATTATACTTTCTTACCTTTATCTTTAAGGGCTAGGTTAAGATAAATATAATAGTTTATATATATATAATTAAGTCTTAAGTTATAATTAAGATTATAATTATTCTTAGGTAGTTAATTAAGCTTTAGGTTGCGATAAAGTATATTTATAGGAAAAGATAGGTTAAGAAAAGATAGATTAAAAAAAGATAAGTTAAGAGGAGGCGGATTTTTATTATTATTATTATTGCTTATTATTATATTATTATCCCACTATATCCTATAATTAATATTATATCCTATAATAACTTTACTATTTATAATCTAATTAACCTTATTTAATTTATTAATAGCTTTTATAAGTTTCCCTTTAATCTCCCCTTTAATCCCTTATAAGATAATCTTATTACCCTTATTAAGGCTCCTTCCTTATTAGCTATTAATAGTAAGATTAACTTATTATATAATAATATAAAGTTAATAAGTTATAAGATATAAATTATGGTATTTATAATAAAGATATAAAGAATATATTTAATATTTATACTTTATTCCTTATAATAATTCCTTATAAAAAAAACATTAATATAAGCTTATAGTAGGGGTATACCTAGGTTACTTAGTAATAAGTAGGCGGTATATATACTTTAAGCTATAGTTAAAAAGCTTTAAGAGGTATGCTTATAGGTAGATATTAAGGCAGCCCTTATATAAATTTAAATTATTAAAGTATATTTAGTATTTATATTGTATATTAAGCAGCGGCTTCTTATAAAAATAGTATTAATATTAGGCGCTTTGCTTAATAACCTTATTATATTTATTATCTCCCTTTAATTTAAACCCTTTAGGATATAGATGCCTTACTTAATTATTAGCTAATATACTCTGCTCTTAATATTTTATAAGCTTTTAAGTAGTATTGCTTTATTTAAGCTAGCTAAGTTGCTTTTATATAATAGTTAGCTAAAGAGTATAGTTTAAGTAAAATATTGTTATATTAATAAGGTATAATAAATAGATAAGGGTAAGGTATTCTTAGCAGTAATAATTAATATGCTTATTTAAGTCTTTATTATATAAGTTATATTTAAGATTATTACTATTCTTATTCTTTTAATTATTATTTATTTTATACTTTATATATTCTTTTTTAAGGAAGTATAATAATTTAATAATAATTTACTTATTTATAATAATAAGAGAATTATAATTTATTATAATTTATAGCAATTATAGGGAAGGCGGTGAGATTATATAATTATTATTCTTAATAATTACGTTGGTGCTATCTATAGTTATAATATAGCACGTTATTTTAAGAAACCCTTGCTTTTATCTTTAGGGTTTAGTAGTTATAGCTTTTTAATAAGTTAATATATTAGGTTTTTAATAAAAAAAAGATATAGATAGAGAATGAATTGTAGTAAATTTGCTTACCTTTTTATTAAGGATTAAGATATAAGCTTAGGGGATAGGTATATCTTAATATAGTAAGATAATAAAGTAAATAGCCTTGCTCTTCCTCTTTTATATTTTATATATTATATAAGTATTTTAAGTATTAAGATATTTAATATAAGATATAGTATTATAGCTTTATTAATTAATGAATATAGTTGATTTTATAGGTAGGTATTAAATATTATTTATATAGATTAGCAAGGCCTTAAAGGATAATTTAGTATTATATTAATAAAAAAGGTATATTGCTCCTTATAATATTAATTATATATATTAGAAATTAATATAAACTAGCGATCTGCTATTTATAATAGCCGTATTAATCTAGTTTATTTACTTATTTTATATATATTTACTATATTGCTATATAATAATATATATAGGGCTATAGGTAGGGAGGGGGGTATATAAGGGTATATTTAATATATAAATAGTGCCCCTTAAGGCTTTAAATAGCTTAATATTAGTGGCTTTATTTATAATTATCTTAATTAAAGCCTTTATAATATCGCTTAATAAATAGCTTAATATAATTAAATAAGGTAAGTATATATTATAACTATTACCCTTTTAAATTAAAAACTTAAAATAGCTTATCTTATAATTAATTAAAAGTATATATTATAAGGATTAATTTATAAAGCTTATTTAGAATATTTTTAAGATTTATTAGGATTAAATGCAATATTAAATATTAATGAAAATCTACTTATTCCTATATAACTTCCTATTATAAAAGTTTATAAGTAGATATATATATATCCAAGGGGATTATATTATATATTATCTTTTATATTATAAGGGTAAGTATATTATTTTATAATATAGGGTTATAATATAGGTAGAAATAATATTTAAAGAGCTTAAGGTATAAATAATTAAGGGATTTAGCTAAAAGGAGGCCTTAAAGAATATTAATAAGGGCATAAAGCGAAAGTTTTACTATACTCTTAGCTTTTATATATTAAAGGGTATTATAGCTATATTTATTATTATATACCTTAATATAAAATTTTATAAATAAATTAGTTAACTTAGCATTAATTAAATAATTAACTTAATGTGGATATTAGATATAAAATAAGGTTATTAAAAAGGTATAAATATTAATAATTTATATTATTATTTTTAAATAAAGGAGAATTATAAAAGTAAGGTCTTATTATATATTAATTATAATTAACTCTTGGGTAGCGACTTTTTTAAGGTTAAGAAGGATATATGCCTTTATCTCCCGCCTTAAGTATTAGATTTTATTTTAAATGAAAAGTTTAAGGACCTTAATAATATTAATAATAATGCTAGCAATAATATTATTAATAAAGATAATTATAAGGCTAGTTATAATAATATAGTAGATTTAAATAAAAATAGGAATATTTTAGCGGAATATAAATATCTTAATACCATTATTAAGTTATACTAATATTTATATCTTATAACCTTGAATATACTTAAGAATCTTAAATAATAGCTAATTAATAAGCTTATTATAAATTTTAATAAGATGCTTATTACTTAATATAATAATTAGGTAAGATATATAGATATAGTTAAGATTTATAATAAGCAATTAATTATTTATTTGCTATTCTTATTTAGCCTATATAAGCTAAAAAGCCTTTTTAAATTAATACAGCCTCTTTATAATATAATAGAAATAATAATGCTTATATATATATTGCTTAATATTAAAGATACTAATTAAATACCTTAAATAATAAATTTAAAAATATTTAAACGAATAGTAACCTCCCTAGCCTTTATATAATTTATAAATATAATAAATAAGTTATTATGCAAAGTTACTTTTAATAATATTAATATTAGGGATCTCTTAAAGCGCCTTATAATATAATAAGCTTCTTTCTTTTAGGAAGTTATATAATATAAATCTTTTATTAAATATATAAAAGTTATAATAAAACTTAAAGTATTATATATATAAATCCTTTTAAGTAAGGATAAGGATAAGAATAAGAATAAATAGAAAGAATATCTTATAATAAGTATCTTTTAACTATTAATTATTAGCTGCCTTAGTTTAATAAAATAGCAAATTTATTAACTAGCCATCCTTAGAATAAATCTTAAAAGTATCTTTATAAATTACTAAAGTTATATATTCTTTTCGCCCTTTTATTTAAAGGATTTATAATTATAAAATTTTAATGCCCCGCTTAATATAATATAAAGGATAAGTATAATTAAGGAGGCAGGGTATAAAAAAGCCTTATATAAGCTTTTTAATAAACTTAAGTTATAAGTTTAATTATTAGCCTAAGAATCGCTAAAAAGCTTAATTATTATAATTAATATAATAAAAATTAAGGTTTTATATATAATATAAATAATATAATTATTATAAGCTTATAAGATATTATAATTAATAGATATATTATAGGCAATAAAGGAGTTTTAATTGATTAAGACCTTATATATAATAAAGATATTTGCAACTAAGACCTTTAAGTTAATAGAGTAGCTATAGTAATTATTAAAGGTTTATTTAAATACTCTGGTATTTATAGCTATAGCTATAATAATCTTAGCTGCTAATTTTATTTATATCTAAATACTTTTTATTACGGCCTATATTATTAAGAATAAAAGCTTTAACTAGCCTATATACTATCTTATATATAACCTCTTCTCTATAATTAATAAAATTAATTTTATTAAATAGGAAATTAATAGGAAAGTAGCTTTTAAACTTATTTCTAATATAAAATAAATTAATATATTAATATATTATTTAATATTTAAACTCTTTTTAAAGAGGAAATAAGGTATTAAGTAAAATGTAAATAGGTCTTTAAAGGCCTTTATTAAGCTTTTGAAAATAATATTTAAAGACTTCTAATTAAATTTAAATAATACTTATTTTAAATAATAATTATTAGCTATTAAGATTAAAATAAAGAAGGTAAAATAATAATTAATTATAATAAGAAATACTATTAAGTTTTTTATTAATAACTTATAATAATAATTAAGGAATTTAAGGGATGAAATTAAGTAAAAATTAATAAATATAAAATAGGCTTTAATTATATAACTTTAAGTTAATATAAAGGCGCTTTAAAAAGATATATAGATTTAACTTAATATTATAGGTATTATAAAAGGTAATATATTTAATAAACTATATAATATATATATAATTATAAATAAGAGATTTTAATTTAATCTTTAAGAGATATATATAGATCTTATAATAATAAGGGAATTATTAATAAAAAAACCCCTTAAGTTTAAAAAGTATAGCTTTCTTATAATAAAGTGCTTAATATTAAAAGGATAATTATAATATATATATATATTAATAAGGTATTGCCTTTAATTTTAGCTATTATTAATATAAGATAAATAAATCTACTTTTTTATATATAATGATATATTATATTTAATGCTTAAGCTTCCTAAAAGATAGCGTTAATATAAACTAAGAAGTAATTAATATTATATTATTAAAATTTCTAAACTTAATTAATTAAATATTATATATAGTAAAAATATTAAGCTATATATATATATAAGTTTACCGCTAGCTATTTTATTTAAATAGGAATATTTAATTTAATTATTATTTATAATATTAATTATATTAAAGATTTATATAAAATAATAGCTTTATTAATAAATTACTTTATATTATATAAAAATATATAAAATCCTTATAATATTTATTATAATAATTTTTAATAATAGTAATATTTAATAAAGTAATTTTAAAGGGTTTAATGGTAATAATATTTAATAATAATAAAGTTTAGTAATAATAAAGTTTAATAGTGATAAGTTTAGTGGTGAAGCTTTGCTAAGAATATAAGAATATATATGGTATATTGGCTAGGTTTTTAGTAATATTAAAGTGGTATAGGCGCTTAAGAATTAATAGGGTATTTAAATATTATTGAATGTTCGGTAGGGTGCTTGAAAAGGAAAACCCTATAGTGAAAATATAATGATTAAAAGGAGATTTCCTAAGTGCAAATTATGCCACAGCTTCACGAAAATGATCCCTCGTATCCTTTGATTTGCTTGAATGACAAGGCACCTTAAGTTCCTAGGTAATAGCACCCTCTGCCACTTCCTCTGGACCCGGCCCCGTGGTAGCTGTCACTTGGCTAGCCAGCTCTCGCACCCCATGTCCCCCCAACTAGCTTAATGGCCTGAAATAGTGCCCAGAGCATGTTTGTGAGGAATAATGATGAGCTTATTGATGGGGTATATTTCAATAGTGACTGTTTACACCTCAGAGGATTGTTCCAAGGGGGTTGTTATTGTTTCCATTGGAGAATGCGCGTCTAGTGAAGAAGGCTACGCGAGTTTTATCGTCTCTACTGGGAACTAGGCATGGACCCTTGCCTTCTGTCCGTAGTATGAACAGTATAAGCACACTTGTATTGTCCCAGGCAGGAGGAAATCAGTGCTGATGCCTGCGCGGTAATCAGATATTATGATAATATGGTGCTATCTTACCTTATGTGTAATACTGCATTGTTTTTGGTTGACCTTACGTTGGAAGCATTTCTCTGGTTTGGGCATGTGAGGGGCTACGTGTGTGATCGTGTTCCTTACATGGTAACGAGTATCAAGTTACCACCCACCATCATCTCAATTATGATATAAACTTAGCCAGCACTTGTAAATGATCGGGTCAAAAATTATCGCTCAAAATCTCAGTCTTTTCTTTTTGCAATAGATTTAAGCACAACGTGGTGAATATGATCAGCTGGATAATGTTACAGGCAAGAGAAATTCCAGTAAGTGACTCAGCCATGTCGTTTGCCACGTAAAAGATTGTCACAGAGCGATATAGGTGATGCTACATGGAGTTGATGAATAATTGTTTGCGAGAAACAAAAGGCTGGAAAAACGTGGCAATCCAACCAAGTTGTTCAATTACCGGATATCTGACTAAGCGGGCTTTTGAACAGCCAACGTGGTTTTAGGCAGACCTCAACTGAAAAAGTCCCCGCTCTCTCATTTCCACGTGCTGACCACTTCTGACCACATGATTCATTTTGATACCCGATAGCTACCAGGCACAGGCATTGATTTGGCATTGCTTGCAATCCATACATATTTCACAGTGTTCAGCTTCATCCACCAAAGCCGTTATGCCCGCCAGGCAGCGATCTGCCCATGCCCCTGAGCCGATCTCAGTGGACAAAAGACCAAGTGGGGCAGATGCATCTTTGCCGCACGTAAACAGCGTAAAGGGTGCAACAAAACAGGACCTCGAGCTTTGGCAGAGTATCATCCGAATGGTTGAACACGATATGGCGGCAGAGACTGATGGCCATCGCTTGGAGAATATGCGAGCCGTTCTTGCCTTCGTCCAAGAGCACGGATACCCAGACGGCAACAAACGCGAAGAGGGAAATCCTGAGTTCTGTATATGAGCGATGGATGGTGAGGTGAAGTGCCAAACGCAAGCAGACTTTGCGTCAGACCCTCGCTGGTCCCTGCCACCGCCTGGCTGCAAAGGCCGTTGCAACGAGGGATACTCTGTGGTAAGCAGCACTGGTGAGGAGCATTCCTCTGTCAAAAGCAGTTTTCTCATCGTCTCGTTAGGGTCCGCCACACCGCACTCCATGGCATTAAAAGTCTAGGACCTGGCTGTTCTGGTCATCACGATGGGTTTTCCAGTCGGCTCAGAACGGACTGTAGGGACAGCTAGAGATGGCTGAAAAAGACCCACCCACCGTTGTCTGCGCCGCGAGTTGGGCGGTTGCCATGACAGAGTGATGCAACGTCCTTACTGAGAAGTGATGACCGTGGCCGCAGCTTTGCATCTAGGTGTGAAGGACCTTGATCACCGCCTGTGACGATCGTGCTCGTGGTCCCTGATTTCTTGGCGCTGGCCCAAGTCATCCCGGTGTGATAACCACCCCAGTTTTCGAGAGAGACTTAGGCAGCCACGAACCGAGGCATCCACATTTCCATTCACATAAATGGCTCCAATTTCTTTGCCACCCGAAGTCATCAAGACCTCAACATCTACTCTCAAACATTCCACTTGCCAGAGTATCCTGCTTTAGCGCTCCTAATTTCATCATGACCGTCAGCCAACGCTCCGACCAGGGCCCTGGGCCGACCTTGATTGATAAAAAGAACGTTCAGAGCAAAGAAACTTCGTTGCAAGAGAGTATCATTGAAGGGATGACCAAGCGAGACAACGCGATATGGCAGAGTGTTATATGCATGGTCGAACACCACATCGCAAACGAGACCTCAATCAACCGTCTGGAGAATATTCAAGCTGTCCTCTCTTTTATTCAAGAGCACGGATATCCAGGCGGAAAAGCATGGGATGAAGGGGACCCCGAATACAGGGTCTGGGCGATAGATGGCTTGGCAAGGTGTACAAAGACAGAGCAGTTTCTTTCCCAGCCGTGGAATTTGCCACCGCCTGGATTTGAGGGTCGTGGCAGAGAGGGATATTGTGTGGTAAGCAACATTCACGGGAAGCACTCTGGCAGTAAATTAGGACTTCTAACATCGCCTTGGTAGCTTCCTCCAAGGCGTTTTCAACCGAGGTGTCAAGCAAAGTGACATTAACTGCTGGGGACTTGGTCAACCTGATATCCTTGCTGTCGTATGGAAATTCTAGATAAAAGATGCCCACCAATTGCTGCCTATGCGGCCAGATGTTGTCCAACGAAGTTCTGCAACCAAGTCCTAAGCATCTGCCCATCTGATCGAGTTCCCCCTTTGTATGCTGTCGACCCATCTGTCGACCTTCTTCACAAATATGCCAGAACTGCACTGCAAGACCGCTTCGAAGAAGTCGACTTTCATGTGGTTTTCCTCGAGAGGCCAATCCGGCCAGAGCTGCCTCAAACTTGCTTCGTACACTGCTCTCAGCTTTGTCGTCTCGTATTCCATCAGATGAATCCAGTACAGTTGGTTCTTGCCCTCATTGTCCAAATCGTCTATGTAGCCCTCTTTTCGTGTTTCTGCGGACTCTGTCGGTACCTCGTCGGCATAGATATCCCGAATCGGCTCCTCTTCCCGCTTCTCTCCAACGAGAAACTTGGGTATCTTGGTAGCCATCCACATTGGCATTGCCGAGACACACTCCCAGTCCACAACAGCCGTAATTTCGCCCTGTTCGTTAACGAGGATATTGTGCAAACTCAAGTCGTCGTGGTAGAGCGCGGTCGCGACGTCGTCTTCCTGATCTTCAGGAAACACTTTGGGAAGAAGCAAAAGAAGTCCTTGTGCAGAGCCGAGAGCTTCCTCGGCATCTTCTCTATCGTCGTCGTCTTCTGCCTTTTCGAGAGCTGCTGTCTGCTCGAGTATGATCAGGCGTATTTCTGAGCTCAGCCAGTCATAGCTGGAGCGGAAAGGACCTCGCGGCACATCATATTTCAGACGATTTCCTATGAAGAACTCATAGGAAATAAGTTTCCTAGGGGTGACTCTTGTTGGCGTCTCAGCATTTTGTTGTCCATTTTCCAAGTCGAGCGTCCCTATTTTCCTGAATAGAGAACCAGGTAGGTCATGGCGAGATAGTTGCACTTGAAATTCCGCCACACGCTTCGCAATCACCGACTTTTGCTCCATAGACATTGTTCGCCACCGTCGGTATGCTGGAGCTCCGGGCATTAGTTCCATCAAGATCCACTCGAATCCAATGACATTGTCGTTGCTGTCCTCGAACGCAATAACTTTGGGAACTGGAATGTCTGTATGCTCTCGCACCCAAGTCAGAGTAGCTACCTCACCACGTGTCTTGTAGTGAGGGCTGACTGGCAAAGTCACTCTCATCAGCGAAGACTGATCGGCGCAGACGATCAAATAGAGCTTATTGAATGCACCGGCTGCATAGAATGAGACAGTGCAGGGCTGTTCGGCAGGAACTTTGAGCTGCTGGCGACAAAGGCTTTCAATCTCCTTCAGCGATGGTTCTCGTTTCCAGCGGGGTATGAGATTGAACAAAGTCTCTTCCCACTCCAGTCCATCTTTGCTGTCTCGTGACATCCTCATTGTCGCCAGGAAAAGTTGTGCTACAGGTAGACAAGTGCAGTAAGACTGTAAGTCGACTGTCAAATTGTTTTCGATCAGTTGAAATGCTCAGGAAAGCATGATCCTTTTGAAAGTCGGCGTGAGAAGACAAGGGCAAGCACCCACATATTGTTTCCGATTGTGGCGGCGAATGTAGCCTTGACGAATACGAAAAGGAGATTTTGGTTTATATCGTCACAAGAGCTATGCTTGATGGGTGACGCATACTGGAGAAGTGGCGACTAAGGAGGAAAGAGAAAAGCAAAAACGTCGAAGTTAACAATGTGTGTGAATATTGGAGGACACTCAGCGGTAAATAGGCATCAACGCTTGGTTGGCTTAGTCATCCGTCGTTTCTACAGGTCCACATGTTGCTGATGTGTGAGTGCCGGTTTAACTCTAAAGCACCATCTTCTTCTGTTCATACTGGACTTCTTCTAATGCAAACTTTTTCCAGAATTATGAGGGCCTGAGAACTAAATATCCCGACTATTAACTTCACATTCCACATGATTCTCTCTGTCTGCCACGAAATTATTCGCTTGGTTGTGGGAGACGTCTCGGCATCAAAGCGGCCACAAGCATCCCCCGAGATGACCCCAGCTGGTCATACGAACCTGAATCTCGAAAGATGAGGCGTCGAGGCTATAGGAGGCATGGCGCTGCTTTTTCAGGACCAGACAGACCTGCTACGGAGACGTTGCAGAGGCGTCAGTCAAGCATACCAATGCTAGAGGATGGGGTGTTCAAACTGACATATAGCTAGATATGTAGCGGACCTGGCCGATTTTGTGACTACCAAAGCAGTCACTAATGACTATCCGGGTGGGGGTTGGGGGGGGGGGTGGTCAACGGGCCAAAGGTGACGGTAGACGAGGGCAACGGCATATCAGCTTCTCGGAACATGATATGATTACTCCGAGACGAGGACGTGCTGCACGTGGTAATAGCATACCGTGTGGGTTGCCACATCCTTTGGGCAGTAGCACATTTGCATGCCGGCAAGCAAGTGATCCGAAGCTATATTAGGTATTTACGAAGCCTCTTTGGATTAAATATCGTGGTCTGCAAAGCCACAGCATCATATTACTACCCTACCACTTCAGCTGAGTCCAGGGTAAGTGCAGCGCAGTGTGCTGATGGGATTTGCAGGTAGTTGCCTAATGGATCCTGCTTCCAGCCCAATTCGGGTAGCTTTCTTTGAGCGATCCCACTCACTGCAGATCAATCGTTGAGACCTTTGCGGCCTTTTCTGCTGGTCGTCTTGGCCCAATAAAGTGGCGACAAGTCGGCATAGGGCTCAGCTGGCAAGGCTCTCTCCGGATCATATTGATGGCGAGTGCCTACTGCGCTGGCGGCCCAAAAGGGTTATTACCACTCTCAGAAAGCTGAGAGTGGACAGTAGTCTATGGGCAGTGAAGCAGAGCAAATTCCATAATATCTCATACATGAGACTGATTGTCTCACAAAGTCATTCCTGAAAGCATGCAAAAGATTCCGACGAGGGAAAAACCACACATATCTATTCGCTGAATATTACGTTGAAACCAAAATGTCTGCGAGCCCACAGCGCTCCGGCACAGGAACCACAAGTCTCCTTGAGAGATTTCTCCCTCTCGCCGCTCTCATTATCCCGTTTTTCGCGTCCGTCGCCCTCATCTCGACCTCTGGCCTCCGCATGCTGGGGTCCACGCGGGAAGACATTCGTCGCCATCAGACGACCATCTCGGTCACTGTCCAGGTTCTATCTGCCGTCATGGGAACCCTTCAGGTAACCACCCTGACTGGCGTCATCAGCGCGGGCTTCCGGCTTCGACTGGCCACCCAGCCCATACAACTAAGGACCATCGGGCTGCTCAACGCTATCATCGTGCCGCGAATCCCCAAAAGCCTGTCCTTCCCAAGTCTTCTTCCCGCGCTGCTCATGGTTGTTCTTGCACAGGCGCCTGGGGCCATATGGGCTGGCGCGTTAACCCCGGTGCCCACATCCGCGACAGCCATGCTTGGCAGCGTTGCCGTGCCCTTCTACTCTGACGCAACTGCGGACTTGTGGGACAGCGAGTTTCACCTCGACAACAACAACAGTGTCTGGAACTTCGTGCAGAACTGCACGCGCGTGCGCGGCGGCGGCGACTTGTCATCCACCATCTCCCTGTCCAACTGCCCTGTCCCAAACTACCGGGCACAGTTGCTCGAATCGGCTCACGAGGCCAGCGCCGGTGGTAGCACCACCTCGCGCAACCACTCCAAGCCCGACAACCCGGCCTG
Organism: Diaporthe sp. P3_1W; assembly: GCA_037177825.1. Taxonomy (NCBI): domain Eukaryota; kingdom Fungi; phylum Ascomycota; class Sordariomycetes; order Diaporthales; family Diaporthaceae; genus Diaporthe; species Diaporthe sp. P3_1W. Next base: position 4,383,746 of record JBAFXB010000004.1, on the reverse strand, counting down.
GACGTACCGTGGCCGCTCGTACGGAATCGGCGCCGCCCAGGGCCTCACCCCAGTGCAAGGGGTTCCTGTGGACTATAGTCTGCTCAGCTTCACCTACAACGAGACAGGGTATCATACAAGTGTGACGTGCGAGTTCAACACCAGCGCTTCGCTCAACTTCACCTTTAGCAGAAACGTGGACAACGTCGACATCTGGGAGGTCGAGGGCAACTTGCCCAACTCCATCGCCGGCGAATTCTATCCTGTCATGGCGTGGCATCGCGACGCCCTTGACGACGCTGCGGTGTTGGCATGGGTAGGCGTGTCCAACAACGAAACCCACATAATCGAAGTGGTGGCCAGCAAGATTTATGGTAGCTTCAGCAAAGTCCAATGCAGAGTCACCTTCGAGCCAACCATGTTCACCGTCAAAGTGAACAATACCGAGCAGATCATCACCGTCTCCGCCGTTGATGTGCTCGAAGCCAAAGTCGACGACGTCGACCAGACCGGCACGGGCCACCTCCGCAGCAACGCCATCCGCTCCATCAATCTCCTCTCACGCATGAGCACCTCGCTCTACGTCTCCGTCCTCGGCGAGGCCCTCGAATACAACCTCCAAACCATCAAATCCTCTCCCCTAACCGCAAACGACGACCTGACCACCCAAACGCTCCGCGCCGCCGCCGACTCATTCACTGCTATGCTCGACGACGTGCTAGGCATCTACGGCGGCAGCCAGCTCGTTCTTGCCGGGCACATGACCGGCCAGCGGCCCGCAAGCATCCGCGGCGAGTTCGCAGCCTACCGCGTGGGACAGCCGCAATATCAGTGGGCCATCTTTGGCGTCAACACGGCGCTTCTTGTCCTGATCCTTGCCGAGGGTATACGAACACGGTGGTGGCGCGGCCTGCCTTGTTTCGATACTCTAGACTTTGAGAGTATTGTGGCTTCAGCCTGGACCACAGGTGTCGTCAGCGCCGGCGCTTGGTTGTTAAAAGGGGGATATGGGGGAGGTGTTATGATTAAGGCAGCAGGGGGTGACCCAGGTGATGGACTGGGTCGCAAGACTGGCGCCGTCAAGGGTTCTTACATGGAGTTGACTGACCACGGTGAACATTAATAATGAATACGGAGATTCGTACAGACGAAAACGGAGGGTACACAGATACCTCACTCATCTGCTCATCTACACAGCCAACTCATACACCCAATTCACATATTTAGGGCTGGTTTATATACTTAGTTTACATGCCCGATTTGCCCTAAGTGTATAAACTGGGTTTAGGTGTGTGAAATAGCTCTTGGTATGCGAATTAGCCTTGGGTATATAGATTGGCCCTGGGTATGCGAATTAAGCGTGTGAGTTGGGTGTGGGTAATTGGTATTCGGTGTGGGTGTTTAGTGTTGGGTGTGGGTGTTGGTTGTGGGTGTTGGGTATGTACAACGGGTGTTATGTATCTGTATACCCTTTGTTTCAGTCTGTACGAATCTCTGCATTCTTAATAATAGTCTGCTATCAGGTCTATAGCACAGAAGCAACACAAGTAAGGTAGTCGCTCGGAATCCCTTTGAAAAAACCCCGGCTGGCAATTGAATTACGGCAACCCAGAAAACCTACAGTGGCGCCGAAAAAGTCTCGCAACATCACGCGACTCCCGCCAACCCTCGTGACAACCACTCAACTTTACCCTCGCATATCTTTACGCAATGATTAAATGAACCCAATTGACTTATGTGAAGTTGAATTCAAGAACCTATTCTTTAACATCCTGTATAGATGCCCCGCACTTTTATTACCTCTTGCACTCGGCGCTTCATAGATAGTAAGTACATATACCCACTCACGCACACACCTCCTCACGCACACCCAATTTAAATATCCTCTTAATTAATATTGCTTAGATAGATACTTACTTTATAAGAGCTTTTTAAATTATATATATTTAAAAATTATATCATTTAATTCCTCTTCTTCTTTTTTATATAATAATATAACTTTTATCCTTATAAAAAAAATTCTTATTATTATTAATTCTTAATTTAATAGTAACTCTTAATTATAAGCATATAATAAATATTATATTAATTGCTAAGCTTTAAGAAGATAACTTTTAAGTATATAAATTTATAAGGATTTTAATAGGTTTCTTTAAAAGCTATTATTAATATAGGAAAGCTATTTAGCTAATTAAGCCCTTATATAAAGCTAATTAAGCTATTCACTTATATATATTACTCTTTAGCGTTATATTATAAAGATTTTTAACTTTAATATTATAATCCTTAAGGAGAAAAAAGATATAAAAAAGTATTAAATATAGAAATTTTTAAAAAAGAATTTATTTATTAAAACCCTTAAAGCTATATATATTAAATATAAGTATATTAATAATATAATATTAAAAAATATTAATATCTTCTTTAATTACCTTAAACTTCTTAACCTTATTAATATTAATCTTAAATTTTAATATAATATTAATAAAGTAAGCTTTTAAAAAGATAATAAAAATAATCATTTAATTATTAGCTCCTTATTATATAATTTAATTATTAAGAAAATACTTAAATATTTAATATAAAATATATTAATTAAATATATTAATAAGAAGGGTAAGGCGCTTTATTCTTTAATTATTTTCTATAGTAAAATTATATAATAATAATAATTTTCTTAATAAGAATTTAAGGAATTTAAAAATTAATATTTTATAATTTTAAAAATAAGTTAAATTAATAATAATATTAATTTATATTAATTAAAAAAACTTTTTAAGCTAAATACTTATCTTTAAAATCTAAATTAATAATAAGTATTAATTCTTAATAAATATAATAGCTATATTATAAAAGAGTTTATATAATATTGCTTTAATAATAAAATTTAATTTTTTTTTATTTTAATATATATTTTCTATATTCTTTAATTATTTAATATAAATATATTTTTAAATTTAAAGTATTAATATAAATAATAGCTAAGCCTTTTAATTATAATTTATAATATAAAAGAAAATAATAAAGAATTCTTTTTTTATATTTATTAAAAGGTTTATTTATATACCCTTATATTAATAATTATTTAAAAGGGTTAAAAGGTAATAAGTATTTAGCTAAGGGATTATTAAAAAATTAAAAACTCTTAATTAATTATTAAAAATAATAATTATTATAAGCATAGCTTATAAGTATAGGGATTTAGCTAAGCTGAATCTTTCAGGGGTTTCTAAGTATAAAGCTATGAAAACTAAGGATATTATTAAGATTCTTTTTTTTTTCTTTTTTTATTAAATCTAGCTTAATTATAGCCTTTATTATATATTAGCTTTATTTAGGATTATTATATTAAATTTAATCTCTACTTAATTTTTTATAATTTTAATAATAAAAGAGATTAAAAATATAATATTAAATATATCGTTATAATAATAAGGATATAAAGGATAAAAAGGTATTAGCTAAAACTAAGCAAAAAACTCCTTTTCCTTTTAGAAAATTAAATTCTTTAATTAAATTATTTTTAACCTAAACTTTAAATATATAATATATATAATATTATAAAATTAAGGCTTATTAAAGGAAATAATAAGGTAAGTAATAGAAAATATTATTTATATTATTATTAATATACTTTAAAAAATTATATAAAAATTAAAGGAATCCTTAAAAAGAAAATTATTATAAAATTTACTTCTTATAAAATTTATAAAAATACCTTTCTTAATAATAATTAAATTAAATATTATAAAGATTAAGTAAAACCCTTATATTTTTAAAGGGCTTATAATAATTCCTAATTTATATTTTAAAGTAGCGTTAATAAGCTTAATATAAAAAGCATTATTATAATTAATTTAAAATAAAAAACTTAATAAATATATTAATTTTTAAATCTCTTTACTTTTAAAATTTAAAATAAATAAATTAATAAGCTATATTAATAAAAATTTAAAAATATAATATAGGATTTATTAAAGTTTAAGTAGAGAGTAAAGGTTTAAGATTTAGATATTTTAAGAAAATAAAGGCGTTAATAAAGATTTTAATTTAAAAAAGCTAATATTATATATAAATTAAATATTTTTCATTATTATTTATAAAGAGAAGAATTAAAATAACTTAATTAAATTAAAGTAAAAAAATAATTAAATCTTTAATAAATTTATAATAAATTTTAAAAATATCTTTATAAAAGTTAAAAATTATATATAAAATAATAAATCTTATATTATATAATTATAATAAGGAATAATAAAAGTTTTTAAAAATAAGCTTATTATTATAGCTTTTTTAAAGGATTTTAAAAAATATATAGTAGCTATTTAATAAATAGCTTAGAGATTTAAATAAATTAGTGAATTTAAAGGGTTAGTAAATAAGTATTAAATAAAAAAAATAATAATAGCATTAAATGTAATTTTTATATTTTCTTAATTAGTTATTAAATAATAATTATTAAAAAATAATATAAGATTTATATTTAATTAAGATGAGGATATAAATATATATATAAATTATATTATAAAAAGTAGGAATTTATAAAAAAAATATGAAAAAAAGAATTAATTAAATAAAAAGCTTAAAAACCTTAATAAGTAATAAAGGGCTAAATAAGTAATTAAGGAAGAAAAAAAGGCGCGCTTTTAAAATAAGCTATATAAATACTATAATGCTTTAAAATACTTTTAAAAGCAATATTTATATATATTATTCTTAAATTTAAATAAAAGTAAGAGGATTTTATTAATTTATATTAACTTTATATAAATAATTTAGCTAATTTTATTTAAGGATTAAAGAAAAGAATTTAAAGCCTTTAAAGTAAAAAATAAATAGCTTTAAAATAAAATTAAGCCTTAAAATTTAAAAAAAATAATTATAATTAAATAATATTTATAATAATAAAAATAAAATTTATTTTTATTTATATAATTATTAATAAAATTAATTAGGAAATTATATTAATAAATAAAGGTTATAAATATTTTATTATAATAAATAAAAAAATAACTTAATAAATAGATATACTTATATAGCTAATTAAGTTTAAGGGTATTAAAGGGGTAATACTTAAAGTTATTATAATAATTATTTAAAGAATTATTAAATTTTTTTTAAAACTTAAAAGATATAAGGAATTAATTTATATTTATATAATCCCTTATTTAAAATTTCCTTTAATGCTAAGAAAATTATAATTAATAATAAATAAAGTATATTTTATATTATATTAATAGGAAATTTAATATAATTATATAAAAAAATAAATACCTTATATTAATTAAAAAAAGTTATTAAGATATATTATTAAGTTAATATATATTATATATATTTTTAAATTTATATTTATTTCTTATATAAAGAAAATTAAGAAAATTTATAAGAAATTTATTATAAAATTATTAATTTTTATAATATTTATAATAAATATAAATAAAACCTTATAGGGAAAAAAGCCTTTAATAAATAAAAAATTTTATAAAAAAATCCCCTTAAAATTTTATAATTTATTATTATTATTTAAAAAAAAAAGATAAATAAGTTAAATTTATATAAGCTAAGGGTAAATTATAAAATTAATTTTAAAAAAAATAATTAAGGAAAGAAGGTTTTTATATTTTTTAAACTATTTTATAATATACTTTAAAAAAAACTTTTAATATTAAAGAAAACTTTATAAGATTTACTAAATAAAAAATTTATTAAAGTAAATAATAATAAAATTAAATCCTTAGTTATTTTTATATAAAAATTTAAAAAAAGGGTTTAATTTTATTATAATTATAAAGTATTAAATGCTATTATAAGGATTAATTAATACTCTTTACCTTTAATTATAAAAACCTTAAGAAACCTTATAAAAGCTAAGTAATTTATTAAAATTAATATAATATAAGCCTTTTATAAAATATATATTAAAAAGGGCTATAAATAAAAGATAATATTTTAAATAAGATATAAGTTATTTAAATAATTAATTATACCTTTTAAGCTATATAATGCCCTAGCTATATTTTAATGATATATTAACTTAATTTTTTATAATTTATTAAATAAATATTATTTAACTTATATAAATAATATTTTAATTTATATAAATAAAACTTAAGAATATTATATAAAGAAAGTAAGGGAGGTATTAAATTAAATAATTTAATATAGCTTATACTTAAATTTAAATAAATTTAAATTTATATAAAAAAAGGTTTAATATTTTAAATTTATTATTATAATAAGCATAAATATTATATTAAACTTAAATAAAATTAAGATAATAATTAAATAAAAAATATTAATATTAATAAAGGGAATTAAGAGTTTCCTAAGCTTTACTAACTTTTATTAAATATTTATTAAGGATTATTTTATAAAAGCTGCTTTATTAATAGCATTAATTAAAAAGGAGGCCTTATTTATATAAGGGCTAAATTAATAAAAAGCTTTTAAAAAGTTAAAGGCTACCTTTTTATAAGCTTTAATCTTAATATAATAAGACTTAAATAAAAAGACCTTTTTAAAGGCTAATTATAGCGAATAGGCCTTTAATAATATACTTTTTTATAAAATTAATAAGAAGTTATAATTAATAGCTTTTTATTTTAAGAAACTTTTAATAGCTAAATATAATTATTAAATTATTAATAAGAAAATATTAATAATTATAAATTACTTATAATAATAAAAAGTAAAATTAAAAAATATAAATTAATTTATAATATTTTTTAATTATAAAAACCTTAAAAGGTTTATAATAAAATAATAATTTTTAAAAAGATAAATATAATATATAAAGCTCCTTATAAAGTTCCCCTTTAACTTAATATATTACTTAAATAAAAAAATAATAATATTAAACGCCCTTTTATAAAAGAATTAAAATTAAATAAATACTATAAATAAAGAGGTGAGAATTATATAATTACTTTTAAATTCTTTATTAATTTATTAATGCTTTAAAAATATATATTTAAAAGGGGATATTAAATTAAATAAGCTTAAAATATTTAATAATTTAAATTTATAATAATTATAGCTAAAAGTTATAAAATAAAATTTAAGTTATATAGTAATATATAAGGCAATTTAATAAAAAAATAAAGAATTTAATTTAAAGCTTTAATTTTAAATTTAATTAATTAAATATTATATTAATTTAAAAGGTTATTTATATTATTAAGGGCGCTTATAAATCCTAAGAGTATTAATAATTATTAAGGAATAATATAAAAAGGCTAATATAAAGGATTTAAGGGTTAATATATTATATATAAAAATTATTTAAATAATATATAATTTAAATATATATAAATATCTTAAAAAAAAGGGTATAATTTCTATTATAAATTAATATTTTTATTAACCTTTATTATAATAATAAATTTAATAATTCTTAAGGAATTATAATATTTATAATAAAGTAAAGATATAAAAAAAGGCATATAAGGCCTTCTTAAAACCGCTCTTAATACTTAATTAATATTATAAAGAAATTATAATAAATTTTATTATAAAATTATTAAATTTAAATAGCTTAAGGTTTAAATATATATTAATATTAAAAGGATATAAATATTTATAAATAATTTATAATTACTTTAATAAGAAAATTATATTAAAACTTATAAAGTTAATAAATATAAAAGTATATATAAAATGCTTTTTATAATATTAAATGTAGTATTATTAATAGCTAAGGGTAATTATTTTAAATAGGGGATTAAATTAAGTAAGCTGATTTTAAAAGTATATATATTAATTTCTTTAAATTAAATAATAATTAAATATAATATATTATTTAAAAATTAATAAAAGATTAAAGAGAATAAATTAAAAAATTAAGGCTTATTTAATGGCTTTTATAAGCTAAAATTAAAAGGATTAAATAAAATAGCTATTAAAACAAAGTATAGCGAGTATTCCATGCCTTATTTATAGGCCTAGGGATTTACCTGTGCTAAGGGTTTAAGGAGTATTAAAAAAGGCCCCTTAAGTAAAAGGGAGAATATTTCTTTAGAAGTAATTTATTTAAATAAAGATATAAAGAAAGGTTAATTTTTTTTAAATAAAAAGAAGGGAAGGGGTTATAGATTTATATATATTTATTTGCTGTTAGTTATAAAGTATATATTATTATATACTTCCCTTAGTATTATTTATTTTTTTAAAAGGAGATATATTTTTTTAAATTTATTAAAAATAATTAATTAATTTAAAAAAGATAATATAAATAAAGTAATATAAATATATATTATTTTATAAAGAATAGGGAGTTATTATTATAAAATAAATATATTAGGTTATAATTAATTATATAGTTATTTAAAAAGTAAGATTTTTAATTTAATTAAATATCTTTAATTAATTATTAATATTATCCTTATTATTATAACCTTCCTTTCTTTTAATTCTCCTTTTTTATCTTATATTTTTATTTATTAAAGTTATTATTAATATTTATTTATAAACTTAATTTATATTTTTTATATTAAAAGTATTTAAAATTTAATTAAATAAGGGAAAGTATAATAAAAGGATTTATTTTATTATAAAATAAATATTATTTATTAGGGTTAAATTATTATTAAAGCTTTAATTATTATTATTAAATATATTATTATTTTTATATAATTATTTACTCCTTTTTTAACTTTTTAATTATTTATTTTATAATTTATTATACTTTATCTAATGCAATACATAATCATTAACCACTGCGCTAAAAGGGAGAGGGACCTACTAATTGCCCAGGGGCTCTTTTACAGGACTTATAATAGCTATCAAGCCTACCACGCTAAGCTTTAAGGGCATATTACATTAAATACCCTCCGCAAGATAACTAAGAAATTATCTACAATTTAGCTATATAGCACGCCTTCCAGGGGGTTACCCCTATAGCTTATATCTCACTATAGGCCCTTTTATAGCCAGGTCTTTTTATATTAAATTAACTTTAATACGGCCAGGAGTTAAACCTAGGGCTGCTACAATGCTAATATAATATGGAGCTTATTACATAAGAGAGTTTCTAGGTACGGTCCTACTTTTCTAGCGTAAACGGCTAGTTATAGCTATTATTTAATATAATATGTAATTATTAACCGCTACGCTAAAAGGGAGAGGGACTCATTAGTTGCCTAGGGGCTCTTTTGCAGGACTTATAATAGCTATCAGGCCTGCTACGCTGGGCTTTAGGGGCGTATTATATTATTATCTTTTTTATTATTATTATTATTAAAGCTAAATAGTACTAAATCTTTTTTATTATTATATTAATTTTATATAAAAAGTAATAATATATTTTTAAGTTTATTATAATAAAACTTAGCTTATATAAAAGGATCTGTTTAATTAAATATATAATTAAGTAAATTAAGGGATTATAGCTTAGAGGGCTCTTTATAATAATAATTACTTAAATTAATTATATTATTATTAATATAATGGAAATTAATTATTATAAGCTATAAAAAGTTTAATAATAATATAATTAATTATCTTAAAGCTTTATAAGGCTCTTTAAATATTTATAGCGAATTTATTAAAGTATCTTTTTATAATATAATATTAATAGCTTTAATAAGTATATAGCTTTTTATATAAATATAAAGGGCTAATATTAAAAAGTTATAAATTTTATAGCTATTTATATCCTTAAATAATTATTCTTAAGATATTTAAATAAAATTAAAGCTATAAGGGATATATATAATATTAGTTTTATATTTATATTTAAATAATAAATTTATATTTTTCTATATATAATTATTATAATTATTAAAAATTATAAGTTATTTAAGTTAATATAGTTAAATTTAGTTATTACTTATTTTAATTTTAAAGGTAATAATTATTATATCCTTTATTATCTTTTTTTAAATAGTTTTTATATTAATAAATTTATTAAAGAGAAATAAGTTATTAAGTTAATTAATATAATTAAATTAATTGTTTAATTAAATAGCTTTATTTAATTTAAAAAGGTATATTTAAAGGTTATTAATTATATATAAAGCTCTTTTTATATTAATAAATATTTATAGGTATATATAAAGGAAAATAATATTTTTTCTTAATAATATTAAGTAATTAAATATAGCTAAGAGCTTTTAGATAAATAGGTTAAGCCGCCTTATATATTTTATATATATCTTATTATAGTTATTATTATAAAAATCTATTAAAAAGATAAATTAATATTTTTAATTATATTAAATAAAGTAATAATAATTTTATTTTATATTATATATAAAAAAGATAATAAGTTGCTTTTTATTTAAATATAAAGTTATTTAAATAATACTTTAAATATCCTTAATATTAATTTTTAATATTTTAATTAATTATTAAATAATTTTTATTATATTTATTATAATTTATATAAAATAATTCATTTTTATTAAGATATAAATAATATATAATATTTTCTTCCTTTAAAGGTATTCTTTAAATTTATAAATAAGTAATAAGTATTTATAAGGGTTACCTTAATATATATTATTTTTATAGCTTAATTAAAATTTAAGGCTTAGGAAATATTTTATAATAATATTAAGTATAATATTATTTAATAAAATTAATATATTAAAAAAAGGTAATTATAATTTAATTACTTTATAAATATAAAGGAGATTAATTAATTAAGATTAAAAGGCTTATATAATTCTTAATTAATTTAAGTTATTATATTATAAGCGCTTAAAGATATAATATATTATATTCTTTAAGGATTTAGCTATCTTAAATAGCTATTTTTTATTATAATAAAGATAATTAAATAAATATAGAATTAAAAATATAAGGTAAAGTAAAATTAAATAATAAAAAGGGGAAGTAAAAATATAAAGGATTTATATTTTTAGGGATTATTATATAGGTAATTAAGTAAAGGTTTATTAGAAAATATAAGTAATAAAAAAAGGAGATTATTAAGTATAATTAATAATATAAATTAAATAAATATAAATTAATAATAAATAAAAAAGGTTTTATATAAAATCTTTTATTAATTAATAAGGTAGATTTAAAAAGGAAAGAATTTAATTAAGTTAAGAAAGGTATTATTTTTATATTTTAAAGTTAAAAATAAATTTAATAAAAGGTTGCTTTAATAATTAAAAAGATAAATAATAAATAATACTTATAAATTAAACCTTCTTTATTTTTTATTATAAGGAAAAGGATGGTTATATTATTTATAGCTTTTTTTAATTAAATAAGAAAAGGAAGGCTTATTATTAAATAAATATTAATTAGAAAGTTATTATTCTTAAAAGTATATTAATATATATATATAAGGAAGTTTATAGGGTTATTAAAAGAAAGGTTAATTAAATATTTTTATAATTAAATAAATATTATAAGAAAGATTATAGCTTAGCTTTTTATTAAATAATAATTAATAATTAATAAATTACTTTAAGTTTTATATACTTTTTTTCTTTATAAAATTTAATTATTACTTTTAACCTTTTTTTTTTTTTTTTTTTTTTTTTTTTTATTAATTTTTTAATTTTAAATTAATTAATTAAAATATTTTTTATTATATTTATTAAATTATTAAAATATTATTATATTAATATATTTTAATTTAATTTTAATAAAATTATCTTTTAAAAATCTTTTAATAAGCCCTTTATTTTAACTAAGTTTTTTAGCTATATTTTTTTTTATTAATTTAATTATATCTTTCTTAGCTTTACCTTATTCTTTTTTTTTTAATATTTTATAATTAAATTAATTAAAATTTATATTATTAAAAACTTTTATATTTTATACTTTATTTAAATTTTTAATAATTATTAAAAATTCTTTTACCTTTTAAATAATATCTTTATTTTTACTTTAAAGCTTATATTTATATTTATATTTTATAAATTTTATTATATTTTTATATATAATATTAATAATTAATTTTTTAATAATTATTTTTAATATATAGCTTTTTATTTTATATAATATATAATATTCTTAATTATATTCTTTAGCTATTAAAATATTACTTTTTATAATTATTATAGTAAATAATATATTAATATTTATATTATTAATATTTTAATTAATAACTTAAGTTTTATTTATATTAATTACCTTTTTTATTATTATATTTTATATTTTTTAATTAATTATAATAAATATATAAATTATATTTATTATATTTATATTAATTATAAATATAATATTAATAATTTTATATTTAATAAATATAAATATATTTTATTTTATATTATTAAAGTAAATTTAAGAAAATAATATATAAATTAAAAGATATAATTATTAATTATTTAATTAAGTTAATAAATTCCTAAAGAAGTTTTTAAATTATCTTAAAGATATTATAATTTTTTTTAAATTTATAAATTAAAAGGCTTTTTAAAAGATTAATTAAAAATTTTAAAAAGAAAAATATAATATTAATAATAATATAAAAATATTTTAAGTTAATTAAATATAATTAAAAAAGATAAAATAAATAAATAATTAAAAAGGTAGAAAAATATTATATAAAAAAATAATAAATATAAGGAAAAAAGAAAGAAATTAAAAGTAAAGTTAAGTTTAAAATTTAAATAAAATTTATATTATATTATTATAATTAGATTATTAAATATATAAATTAAAATTAAGGCTTTTTATTATTAAGTTAAAGGATTAAAATTATAAGGTTAATAATTATTTTTATTAAAGCTAAGATTTTATTAAGATTTTAATATATTAACTTTATTTTTTAGCTTTTTATTATTTAGCTTTTTTTTTTTATTAAGCTTTAATTTAAAAATATATAAGTATTAGGGTTATATTTATAAAATTAAGGCTTAATATTATTTATTAATTTTATATTTAATTATTATATTTAGATATATTATTTTAAATATTAAGGTATTTAGGGTTTTATTATTAGCTTATTTTAAAGCTTATATATTAAAGTTTTTTAATAAATAATAAATTAAATATTTTTATTATATTATTTTCTTATAATATTAATATTATAAGTTTTTAAATATTTAAGCTTTTATTTTTTAAAAATAACTTTAAATTTTTAATAATAAATATTCTTTAAAGAATTATATTATTTAAAATTTATAATTAATATATATTTTTATTAAAGGTTTTATAAATAATAAAAGGTTTTTTTTAATAATATTATATTTTAATTAAAATTAAATAATTTATTTTATATATATAATTATAAATAAAAATAGTATTATTAAGTTATAAGTTTCTTTATTAAGTATAATTTATATTTTTAGTTTTTTAAGTTTATTTTTTTTAAATAAGGCTATAGCTTTAATTATTTATTTAATATATTTAATTTTAGAGTTAATTATATTAAAATGAAATTAAAGAGCTTTTTATAATATATAATTTAGGTTTTATAATAATACCTTTTAAGTTAAAATTTTTATTTTAATTGGAATTATTAGCTTTTATTTATAAATTAAATAAAAAGGTATATAATTATAAGATTATTAAATTATTATTTTATTAATAAAGAGAATAAATTTAAGGTATTTAATTTAATTAATCCCTTAATTTAAAAGTTTAATTAAGGATTATATAATTAAGAAATAATTAACTTTTATTAAGCTTTAAGCTTTTAAGTTATAAGGAGAGATTTAAATATATTAAATTTTTAAGGATTTTAAATATTAAGTAAAATTTATTTTATTTTTTAAGCCTTTATTTATAAATACTTTAAATAAATATTTATATTATAAAAAGATTTTCTTTATAAAGAATTTTTTAAAATTCCTTATATTTATAATTTTTAATAATTTAATAATAATAAATTTTATTAAATTATATCTCGTTTTTATTAAATAATTATATTTATAATATAATTATATATATTAAATATTAATTTTAATTATTTTAAAAGGTAGATTTAAATAAATTAATATAATTTTTTAATTATAAATTTTTAAATTATATTATATATATATTAAATATTATATAATAGTTTATTTAGTTTTATAATAAAGGTTATATTAATAATATTTTAATTTTATTTATATTATTATTATATTATATTTTTTATAATTAAATTTAATATAATATTCTTAAAATATTTATTATTTTAAATTAAAATTATTAATAATCTTATATTTAAATAAATATTACTTTTTTTTATATTATAAAAAGCTATTAATAATTTAATAATAAAGGGCCTTAAACTTAAATTATTATATTTAAATAAGATTAAAATAATATAAAATTATATTATATAATAAATAATTTATATATTAATTTAAAAAATATAATTATTTAAATTCTAAATTAAATAAAGGTTTTTTAAATTAATTAAATATTATTATATTAATTTAAATATTATATTAATTATTTAAGTCTTTATTAAGGTCTTTATTATAAATCTTAAGGACTAATAATTATAATAATATATTTATAATAAGATTTTTTAATTTAAATATATAATATATTTAAAAATTAAATAACTTAATTATTTTAATTTAATAAATAATTAAAGCATTAAATATATTAAATATTCCCTTATTAATTTAATTAATTAATATATAAGTATTTATTTTTAATATAAATTAATAATTAAATAAATAATTTTTTATTTTTTTTATAATTATAAAAATAATTTAATATTTTTTTTTTATAATATTATATTTATTTTTTATAATTATTTAAATATTATTATTAAATTTAGCTAATTTTTAATATTTAAATACTTTTTATATAAATATTACTCCTTAATTAATAAGATTTATATTAATTATAAAATTAATTTTTTTAATTATAAAGCTATAATTAATTTTAATAAAGATTAATTTTATTAATAAGAGTTTAATTAGCTTTTTTATAATACTTTATTTATATTTTATTTATTAAAAAATAGCTTTTTTTTTTAAAAATTATAAAATAGCTAAATAATAATTATAAATTTAAATATTTAATAATTATAATAATTAGCTATTTTTAAAAAAGATTTTATATTTTTTAAATTTAAATAATAAGTTTATTTTTAAATTTTATTAATTTTATTATCTTAAGGAAATTAGCTATTTATTTTATAAATATAATTAATAATATTAATATATTTTTAATATTATTTAAATTTAATTATTAATATTATAATTTTAATTAATTTTATATTTAAGAGGACTTAATTAAGATTTTTAATATACTTAATTATAAATTTTTTAATTTTAAGTAAATTTAATATTTTAAAATTATTATAAATAATTATAAAGTTTTTTATTATAATATTATTAAAAAAGATTTAATAAATATATAATATAAAATTAAATAATAATTATATTATAATATATATAAATTATATAATTAAATTTATTACTTTTATAAATAAAATATTTAATTAATATAAATTAATAAATATTATAAAAATTATTATATTATAGCTTTTTTCTTATAATTTAATTTAATTATATCTTAAAAAAAAATTAAATAAGAATAATATTTAATATATAGTGAATTTTTTTAAAAATTAATTAATTAAAGGTAAAATAAATATATTTTTAATTATAAATTTATTAT
This sequence comes from Diaporthe sp. P3_1W, assembly GCA_037177825.1. Lineage (NCBI taxonomy): Eukaryota > Fungi > Ascomycota > Sordariomycetes > Diaporthales > Diaporthaceae > Diaporthe > Diaporthe sp. P3_1W. The sequence continues at coordinate 4,368,245 of JBAFXB010000004.1, read as the reverse complement.
ACTTTTATATATTATTAATAAATTAAAGGTTATTATTTTTTTTTATTATTAAAAATTATTTATTATAATATAATAAATTTAATTTTTTTAAAACTCTTTTATTAATTTATTTTTTAAATATTTAAATTACTTTATCTTATAATATATATAAAATTAAAATACTTCTTAATTAATAAAATTTATATAATATAATTTATATCTTTTAAAGTAATATAATTTTTAAAATAATAATATTTAAATAGCTTTATTTTTATATAAATATTACTTTATAATTTATAAATAAATATTAAAATATATTTTCTTTTTAATTTAAAAAGTCTTTATAATTATTATTAAATATAATTTATTATTTATTTTTAATAAGTTATAATTTAAAAGGTATTACTAAAAACTTAAGTTTTATTTATTTATTATATTTATTAAATAGTATTTATTTTTAAATAATTTTAGCTTTTTATAATTATAATATTTTTTAATTAATTATTTCTTTAAATATTATATTATTAAAATTTAAATTATTAATTAATTTAATTTTTTTTTTAATAAGTTTATATATAATATTAATTAACTAAATAATTTTTTAAATTTTATAATTAAATAATTTCTTTTAAGCCTTCTTTATTTATTTATATATTAATTAATAATAATTATATTTATATTTATTTTTATTATTATTAAATTCTTAATTATATAATTTTATTAATTTTTTCTTTATAATTTAAAATAATAAAAAAATAAATAAAGGGAGTTTAAAATTAATAATTAATAAAATAAAAATATCTTTTAACTTTAATTTATTTAATACTTATTTAAGAATATATTTTTTATTAACTATTAATTATTTCTTCTTAATATTAACCTTTATTTTTTTAATTAATTAAATCTTTAAAATAAGCAATTAAAATTAATTTTAGCTATAAATCTTATTTCTTTAAATTTAAAGCTTATTTAAATAAATTAATTAAAGATATATATAAAAAATATCTTAATTTAATTAAAAAATAATATATTTAAAAAAATTTTATAATTAATATCTTTTTAATTAATAATAAAAAATATAATTTTATTTTAATATTTTATAATATATATATTAATCTTTATTATATTTATTATATTAATCTTAATATTATTATATATATTAAAAGAAGCTAAAATACTTATATAGAAAAGAGAAAATTTATTATAAATAAAAATATTAATAATATTTATTATAATGCTTATATTAATAAATATTAAAAAAAGTTAATTTTCTATTTCTTTAAAATAAATTAATAAAAGGTTTATATTAATTATATATTTATTTAATATTTAATTAATTATAAAATTTAACTTTATTATTATTACCTTTTTTAAATTAAGCTATTTAATTATATTTATTTTAAGGGTATAATATAAATAAGAATTAAGTTTATCTTTTTTTTAAGATAATTTCTATATTTTAAAGAAATTTAATATTATTTAAATATTTATTATATTAATAAGGGTTATATTTTAATTTAAAAAAAAGGTAATTAAAAATATATTTTAATTTTAATAATAATTATTAATAATAATTTCTTTATTTATTTAAATAATTTTATTTATATTATTTTATAATATATAAATATAATTTATAAGGTAATTATTTAATTTAAGTTTTATAATAATAATCTTATTTTATATAAACCCTTTAAATATATTAAAAAACTTTATAATTAATAGCTTAAAAATAATAATAAGGTTTAAAAGGTTTACCTTTTACTTTATTTTATAAAAATTAAAAAATTAAAGTTATTTAATAAAAGGGATATACTTTAAAATTTATATTACTATATTTATATTATTAAGTTTCTTTATATATATATATTTTAAATTAAGTTATTTAAGCATATTATTAATATTCTTATAAAATTTATTTATTAATATTATTACTTAATTATATTATTTTATTTTATATTTATTAATTTTAATTTAATTAATTATATTTAACTTTAAAAAAATTAATGCTATCTTATTTTTTAAATAGGAATAATTAGCTAAAAAATTAAATTATTTTTTTTTAATTTTAAAAATAAATATATTAAAGGTAAATATTAAAAAAAAATATATAGGATTATTTTTCTTAATATAATTAAATAAGACTTTATTAATTATTATAAAAGGATTGCCTTTAAAGCTATTATTCTTTTTAAAGAAGGTTATATATTTTAATAGCTAATTATAATTTATTATAACGCTTATATTATAATAATATATAAGTAGTTTATAAGTATAATAAGTAATGCCTTTTATGCCTTTATAATAATTAATTATTATAGCTTTAAAGGGTATTTTAATTCTTTTTATAATATTATTTTTTAAATTAAAGAAAAACTTTATTTTTATAGGATCTTTATAATATAAAATATTATTTTATAAAAATATCTTTAATATTAAATATTTATAAATATTATAATTAGCTTAATAGTAGTTATAATAAATAGTTAATATTTTATTTTTCCTTTATATCTTATTAACTTTATTAATCTTTATTTATTTATTATTAATATTTATTTCTTTAATAATTATTTTATTATTAAAGATATCTTTTTTAAATTAAATAAGAATTTTATTAATATATTTATTTAAAATAATAATATTATTAATAATTAATTAAATAAATTATTTTACTTTAATTATTTTATTATTAAGTTAATTTAAATACTATTTATAAAGATTATATACTTATTATTTAAATTTAAAATAAGCCTTATTACTTTTTATATTATTTAAGTATTAATTCTTTAATTTTTATATTAATTTTTTAAATTTATTTTTTTTAAGCTTAGAATTATTATTACTATTTATTTCCTTATTAAATTCCTTATTAAGAATTATTAATTCCTCCTTAATTATAAATAGCTATATATTTTAATTTAATTAAAAGATTGATTTTTAATTAATAAAAAAGGATTGAAATTAATAAGCCTTATTATTATAAATCCCGTTATAATTAAATAAAGCGCTTTAATTATTATCCTTAAATTCTTATAATATTATATAATATATAAATAATATAGTATATTTATAACTATTTAATTTTTATATAAATTTTAAATTATTATTAAATTTATAATTAATAGCTTTTTAATTTTATTTATCTTCTTCTTATATATTCTTATAAATTTATAAGAAAATATCTATTAATTATAGCTACTTCTTTTTATAAATTAAGCTTTATTAAATTTTATAATCTTAAATAAATTATTATATAATTAAAGCTAAAAGCTTATTTTAAAAATTAATAACTAATTCCTTTTTTTTATATTAAAATTTTTATAAAATCTTATTATAACTATAAATTATATCTTATATTAAATAAATATCTTTAATAAATTTATTTTATAATAGCTCCTTAAGCTATTAATTAATTATATATTATTAATTTATATTAAAATTATAAAAAGCTTATAAAAGCTTAATTTATTAAATATCTTATATTTTAATATTAAATATATATAAGCTAATTTATTATAATAGCTTTATAATAATAATAAGCCCTTTTAAAATAAATAAAGTAATATTATTTAAAATATTAAGAAATATTTATATCTCTTTAAAATAAATAAAATAATTAATAATATAAAGATTAATAAAAAAACTAAATCTTATATTAGCAAAGTTAGCTTTTATTAATAATAATTCTTTAAATTTAAAGCTAACTTAATTAATTAATTTTAAATTTAAATATATAAATTTATTATTATTAAAGTTATTTCTACTTAAAATTAATTTTATTAATTAGCTACTTAAATTATTATTATTATTAATAATTAATACCTTTAATATATTAATAAATTATATTTATTTAACTTTTAATTACTTTAAGAAAAAAGCTATATTATTATAAATTAAAAGGAATTATTAATTTATTATTTAATTAAAAATTTCTTATTTTATTTAATTATTTTTATAATAATTTAAATAATTATTAAGATTAAAAAATATTAAATTAATTAAATTAAATTTTTTAAATATTACTTTAATTAATTTATAATAATTATTATTTATTTATTTTTTTTTATTAAATAAAAAAAAAAATAAATATCTTTTAAGAATTAATTAATATTTAACTTCTAAATATAATTATTTATACCTAATTACCTTAATTTAAAACCCTTTTAAAGGTTACTTTTAATATTTAAATAAACCTTAAAAGTTTTTTTTTTATTAATTATTTTAAAAATAAAAAAATATTAAAATTTTTAAATAATTTAATAACTCTTATCTTTAATATTTTATATATAATTAAGAAGTATTAAGATATATTTTAGCCTTATTTTTTAAATTTAAATTCTTAAAATTAATAAACTACCTTTTTTTATATTAAAATTATAATTATTATTCTTAATTAATAAAGTTACTTTTAATTTATAAATATTAATTAAGGCCTTTAAATATTTAAATATAATCTCCTTTTTATATAATTAAGTATTTATTTTAATTTAATTTACTTAATAATATAAAAAATTTATATATTAAGAAACCTTTTATTTTATAATTTAAATATTTAATAATAAATTTAATGGCCTTAAATATAATTATTATATAAATATTTTAGTTATTTAAAGAGATTTCTTATAATTATTTATTAATAAAATAAGGTATAGTAGGTATTTTATGCTTTATTTATAAGCCTAGGGATTTGCTTATATTAAGGGTTTAAGAGGCGTTAAAAGAGGCTTTTTAGGTAAAAGGGAAAATATTTCTTTAAAAGTAATTTATTTAAATAAAGATATAAAAAAAGGTTAATTCTTTTTAAATAAAAGGAAAGAAGGGGGCTATAGATTTATATATATTTATTTATTACTAGTTATAAGGTATGCACTATTATATTATTAGCAATATAAATAGCCTTAAATAAGCAATTAAATATAAATATTAATATATCTACTTTCTTTATAATTTATAAATATATAATTAATTTAATAATATTAATTTTTAAGGATATTTAAATAGAAAATTATTTAAAGTTTTTATTAAAAATAAGGGTTTAAAAGTTTATAAAGAAATTATAGTAAATCTTAAATATATATTAAGTTATTATAAAAGCTATAATATAATGCTAAAAAAACTTAATAAATAAAAAAAGGTTTATTATAATATGCTTTTAAATAAAAGATAAAGTATAAATAAATTTAAAGAATTATAAATTATTATAATTTAAAAAGAAACTTAATTAAAAATATATAAAATTTAAAATAAAATATATAATATCCCTTTTAATAGTAATAATATTTAAATTTTTAAATAAATATTATATAAAAATATATATAAAACTCTTTTATTATATTATAAAGGATCTTTTATTTAAATAACTTTAAGCAAACTCTTAATTATTAATAATAATTATTAATAAAAAATAAGAGTTTTTTATAAAAAAATTATTATATATATAATTATATAAAGTAAGCTGAGGGTTATAAAAGAAAGGGTTAATAAAATAAATTAAATATAAGGATTTTAAATAAATTATTTTAAAAAATTTAAAGAAAATTATAATTTAAAATAATTTTAAATAATAATATAAGGATTCTTAATTAATTAATAAATTAAGAAATGATTATATTATATATAAATAGAAATTATAATAAAAGCATTAAGAAATTATAAGGAAAATATAAGAAAATAAGGTATAATTTATAAAGAAGTAAAGAATTATATTAAGGGAGAAAAATTAAATAAAAAATTTAGTAAATTATATAATAAGGTATAAAGTAAAAGAAAAGTAAGAATAATTAAAAAATAAAACTTTTATAAAATTTAAAGTAATAAAGAAATTTAGTAAAAATTATAAAAAAACTTATAAAAATTAATAATTTATAAATAGATATTAAAAGAGGGGTGAAAAAGGAAAGAGATTATTTAAAGCCCTTATTTTATTTAAAAAAAGTTAAAGGGACTTTATTAAAACTTTATATTAAAAGCTATAGAAATTAATTATTTTAATTTAAATTAAATTATCCGCAAAATTCTATTAAAACCTATATAAAAAGCTATAAAAACTTAAATAAAAGCATTATTAAAATTATATATATTAATATTAATATATTAAATAATTAAATTAATAAAGCAGGTTAAGATATATTTATTATTTTTATTAAAATTAAATTAAAAGCTATAAAAAAATAATTAAAATCTAAATTTATAAAGGGAAAATATTATTTTCCTTATATTTAAATATAATATAATAAGCAATATAAAGCTTTTTAAAATTAATATTTTATTATATATTAATAGATTTTAATGCTTTTCCCTTAGAAATTAATAAATTACTTTTATTTAATAAATTATTTAGATGGCAATTCCCTTAAATTTAAGCTTTTTTAATATTTAATAATTAAATAAGGAAAAGTATTATAGATAATTAAGAAAATTAGCGAAATCTAAGTGAAAAATATTAAAAATTAATAAAATATATATATTTCTTATAATAATAATTCTTATAAGCCTTAAGGGCCTAATTATTCTTACTTAAGGTAGTTTTATAAGCGTAATTATTAAAAGAATATAGGAAATATTTATAATTATTATTTTATATTATTTATTAAGAATTTAATAATTTTTATTTAAAAATTATAAATTTATTTAATTTTAAATTTTAATGAAATAAATAACTTTGGAAAGTATAATAAATAAAGGTACTTAATATTTTTTTAAAAATAAAAAAATGTAAAATTTAATATAATTTTTATAAAAATTTATAATTAAGGAATAAATTTTATAGATTTTATTATAAAGGGGAATTTATTAAAAATTATTATAATATATAGGAGGGAGAAAGGAAAGGGAATAGAATTTAAAGGAATTAAGGTTATAAGTAATCTTACCCTCCCCTTTTTATTAATAATTACCCTTAACCTTATATATTAAAAGGTAAGTAAGGGGGTAATATTATAAATATAACTTATAGGTATAAGGATTTAGCTAAGCTAAATTCTTTAAAGGTTTTTAGATATAAAGTTATAGAAATTAAGGATATTATTAAGATTTTTTTCCTTTTCCTTTTCTTATTAAATCTAGCTTAGCTATAGCCTTTATTATATATTAGCTTTACTTAGGATCGTTATAATAACTTATTTAACCTTATAACTTCCTTTATATTAATTAACTTTTAAATTAATTTTTAATTAATTATAATAAATTTAAAAATACCTTATTTAAGTTATTAAATATAATATATAAAAGCTGAATTATATAAGTTAAATAAAGTATATAAAAGCCTTATAATATAATTTTTCTTTTAAAAGCTTAGGAAGGGTTTAGATAAATTAAATATATATATAGTAGTAATTAAAGCTAATAAAGAGGTTTTAATTATTATATTAAATTATTAAAAGCTTTAAAAGTAATACTATATATTATTAAACCTTAATAAGGTATTTATTAATATTATAATAATTAAAAAAAAAAGGAAGGTAATTAAATTAATTAAGGAAGATCTTATTAAGCTACTTAATAATAATAAATTTAATAATAATAATAAGATTATAGAAATAAAATATATTAAAATATAAGGGTTAAATAGCGAATCTTCTTTATTAAATTATAAATAGTTATAATAATTATTAAGAAATTTAATTATAAAGTTAATAATGCCTTTTAAGGATATTTAAATTAATAATATGCATAAGGGGGTGTGTATATAAGTGGGTATATGTACTTATAATGTTGTCAATCTTATCTTGATTGATTGCATTCCACGCCGTTTAAACGCAATACGTGAAATAAGCAATATTGTCTTAATTTGTTGCTGATTCCTATATATTGGGATACCTCCTATATGACTCTCCCTTGAATAGCTTCCAGACGTTCTCAATCGGGTTTGAACCAGGTGAATGTGGCGGCTTACTTTTCAGCGAAATCATATGATATGATATGAAGGAATTGATTGAACTTTCCGTGTGTAATGGAGAGTTATCCTGGTTCAAATAGCGTGTAGTAGTAATTCGGCAAGAGCTCGTTTCTAAGATCCTTCTGGTATGATTTGTAAGAAGTTGGGTAAGTTTGGTACCTCCCCGGAGTACAACATAGGGCCGTAAGTTAGCTGCCAATTTTGGCGAAGCCAATCTAACTTCTTGGTAAATTTCTTGAAGATGCCCCTTTGGCTATTTAAAGCATTACTAACGCCGTTGCAGATTGAAATGACCCTTCAACAGACTGCTTCCAGTACGTCACGTGCTTTGCAGTCTCTACGTGGCTAAACTATGGCGGCAGGTTAGTAAAACAGCGAGATTTGTTTGAGATAAGCCGCATTTTTAGAGAACGGATATTCGCACCTGTAAAAACGGATAGTACACCAGTACATTACCAACATTACTCACGCCCAGGCGCCCAATTCACACACCTAACACCCACACACTTAATATATATACACCTAATTTATATACTTAATTTATAAACCTAGTCCTTATATAGGCAATATAATTATTTAATATGTTAATGTTTATGGTGCAGGGCATTAGGGGTGTATGCTCTTTTCTAAAGGTGTCTTATCAGACACTGATTAGATAGCAGATTAGATAAGAGATAAGGGCAGACCTATAGGTCTTCTGACGGCAGCCCCAGGGGACCTGCCAACCTCTCTTCTAGACAACTACGAATGCTACATTGTTTACCCCTACTGAATGCTTCGCCAGTTTAGGTATATAGATATTAGGTATATGGGTGTTAGGTGTGTGGGTGTTAGATGTGTGGGTGTTTAGGTGTGAGTGTTTAGGTGTGGGTGTTTAGGTGTGGGTGTTTGGGTGTTTGGGTGTGGGTATGTGGGTGTGGGTGATGTACCGGTGTACCATCTGTTTTCACAGGTGTGAATATCTGTTCTCCATTTTTATACTGTTCCAGAGGTGGAGAAAATGTCTCATGGCCCCCTTGTGATCATATCACACATTATTGCTGACATGCAGATATAGCTCATGCCTGCGTGTTTTGGCAGCCCCACTGGAATGAGACATGCAAATAAGGCTGTTGGCTTGATTGATTCACTGAAGAATGCAAGTTACTCATGATGGCAGCACACCGTGAGACAAATTGAACAGTGAAAGAGCGGTGTAGGAGATTCAAAAATTGAAAAGGCTCCGGCCTCCTCAGTGCTATCAAGATGTAAGTCGTTCAGTTCCCAATGCCACTTCGCAGGAATGAAATCATCAGCCTCACAGAAACGATCTACTGCGTAACATCGCTTCGCCTTCGAGCAAGTGCATCATCTCTTGAGAAGTCAGCATGCAGCTCACATATTCCACCATTACCCTCGGCCTGCTGGCCAGTTCCTTCCCCGAGGTCCTCGGCGCCTGCGAGTGTGCCCACAACAACGACGCGGGCCGCTGGAAAGACGTCAACTCCCCTGCTGGGGCCGCAGCCATCCTGGTTTCCAGGAACGGCGGACAGTATAACGCGAATGGCCAAGGCCATATGGTCATCCATTTCACCAACATCAATGACAACATCAAAGGCTGCATCTCGTCGACAGCTGCAAACTGGCAGAGCTATCACCGCGACTGGTTCCTCTGGAGTGTCATACACTGTGAAGATAGTGGCGGCACTGCGGATCTGAGCATATGGGCTTAGTATGATGTGTTTCGACGTCGGGCTGAAGCAAGTTGGCAAACGGGTGCAGTACGGTTTGTTCAATCGGCCAGCCAGTTGTGTGCACGTGGGCATTCCACTTTGACACAATAGGTTATCCTCCAACGGGTTGTTCACCATTGGACAAGATAATGCAATAGCAATTGGTATACTATGGACAAGTGAGGCATTTGAATGATGCAGGTAAAGGTTTAGGATATGTAAGGCCATGACGGTTACTATTTGATGGCACTTTACATTTAGCTCTCGCTCAAAGCCTCATGCTTTTCTAATTGTTCTTGTGAAGTGCTGTGTCTCAAAGATAGTCTCTAAATCAGAAATTCCTACATAACTTCGCAAGCGGCTCTATGATTTCACTGCAAATTGAGCTCCAGAGCTTCGAGTCCTCCCAATCAACCAACTTTCCAGCCGACAGGTTGTTTCCAGTCAGACACTGCGAAACCGCCTGTCCATAGAGACCTAGCATCGGGTTTGTCCCGTCGTCCTGCCACTCCAAAGCTTTCACCAGACGTTCGTAGTATGTCATCGATTGTGATTGTGAACCGGACTCATCCAGCTCAAAGCGTGACTCCAACGTCGTTCCGTGCCATATCTCGAGTAATAGAATGCCTAGCTCCAGCAGTGCTGCCTTTGGTTCTGTGGAAGATACGACTGGACACTTGCCTCTGAAACCACAGACGACCAAGGGGCGGTTGAGATCCACCTGGGCAATTTGTTTTGCGTGACTTGTTGGTTCGGACAGGTTCTCGGGCTTGAGGAAGAAGACTGTGTGTTTGCACCACGCTTGTGTAAGCCATGGTGTGCTGAGGAGTTGCAGGAGGCTGGATGCCAACCGTAGAGAGAGCTGCATCCGAGGTTTCAACGGAAGGGTTGATGATGTCTTCAGTGTTTGACTTAGGGATACGCAGTCCCTGTGGTCCACTTGACAGAGCGTCCGGGTTCCAGGAATCGCTTTCTGGTCCGGAAATGTACCCATCTGCCGGTTCCCCAGCAATGCAAAAGAAAGGCTAGACTTCGCCCCACGGGCCTCCTTGATGGTTTCGCAGATGCTACTGATTGTAGCTACTTTGGGCTTGGGGGTTGAAGGAGCGTCGGTCACGCTAAAAGTAACCACGGCTTTCACCAAGTCCTCTGGCGTGGTCTCAGGGTATACATTGTCAATTTCATAGTCATCAAAGACTTGGACAACCGTTTCGTAGTACAGTCTGTCGCCTTTCTGTCCCTCAGCATGGAAACCCAAATCAAACATCATCTGCGGAGCTGCAGGGTCTACCACACCGCGCCGGTGAAGTAATCGATGAGCAGCATCGATGTGGTCATTGAGATAAAGCCTTGCCTCGTGATTCTCGTGGCACTCGTCTCGGAATCCGTCCAGAACGGCATTATAAAGACCTTCTGATAAGTTGCGTATCTGTCTGAACGCATTCGCTAGCTTCAGAGAGTTTCTGGATGAGTTGCTGTTCATCGACTGGCGGTTTGACAAGGTGAGTCTCGAGAAGCGATCGAGTGCATCACTGCTCTTGTCAATCTCCTGGATCATGTCCTTCATGTCAGTAATACCAAGTACCAGCTTGATCCTCGGAGTAAGGTCAGCCTTCAAACTTGGCTTGGCATGGTTGGCCTCGATGATGGCGATGAGATCATTTTTCGGCCCCTGCGGTGGTGTTAGAAATGGTTCTCGTGGTGAATTTCGCAGTGACCTTTACCTGACCTCCAGGCACAAGGCCTGATATACGCCTAGCAACCTTCCCCACAGCCTCGCTGTTGATCTCAAGCTCATCAACGAGGAAACTGGTGCTTTTTGGGCCGAGATATTCCTCCACTTGCTCCTGAACATCGGGGTTCTTAAGATAGCCAACCGGGTCATCATCGAGGGCCAGGACATCTTCGCAACCACTCGCTAAAACGACCGACTTGATAAGTTCTTCTAGAGTCCGTTGTTGAAGAAGCAGTGCGCGAGCCAGCTTCTCGACATGCTTGCGCTTGTTAAAGGTTGTGCCAAACCTGCGGAAGCAGTCTCGGTAAGCATCCACGGATTTGAGAACGAGAGGGAGGGCCCCGAGGACGAGACCTGCGACTTCAATGCCCGACATGGTGGGAGCGCGTACAGCAGATGAGATATCTGACGAAACCTTCCAAAATATGAGCGGACCCTGCGCTGAACTGAGAAATCGCAAGAACAACGTTCACGCATCAGCGAGTGTTACCGCCACTACTCCGCTTTCTGCCTTGCTGACATACAGCGCCACACTTGAGGACAATGTAGACTCGATTTGGAATGGCATTCGCTCGCTTATCGTAGTACGGAAAAATATTACTCAGAGATGGTTACGCAAAGTGCGGGGAGAGCTGCCTTTGCCTGTCTGCCTAAACTGACCGAGGAAAACGAAAACAGCATTCTTCTCACTTTGTCGCATGAAGGGTTTACATACACAATTCGTCTAAATCGCTTTTTCCAATTAGAAATTCAAATCCCTCCTATAGACGCAATGTCTAGCAGTGCGTTCCTTGCAGATCTAGGTTCCAACGTTATAGACCTCTTTCGCAAAGTCGAGAAGGCTCTCAAAGAGAGTGCTGATACTGCATGGCCCGATGATCTACTGGTAGCGGAATCAGAGAGATTTGAACTCTGGGCTGCAAATATGGGACTCTTCGTTGCTGGGCATGGCTCTCTGGATTACCGTGTTCGGGAAGCCGAGAGGCTGGCGCAGACACTTCGCAGATTCATGCAGGACCTGATCAACTCGCTAGATGACGGTAAGGTCTCTTCATTTCGGTTTGAGAACCAAGTTATTCACAAAAATGAAACAGTGTTCCAATTGTGTTCCGGCGTCAGCCAAGAGGGTGCATCTGAAATGGATAAAAGTCGCGGAGAACGCTCAGAAACAGAAACGACGAGAGATGAGGGTGAAGATGAAGACGAAAATGAAGAAGAAGTCGATATGGAACTTCTGTTAGACGGCGTACGAGATCCTATCAACAGACTCTTCAAGATGTCCACGAAAATACGAAACCCTTCCACCCGACTTGGATCTTCCAGGGCTGTCAACTACCGACAGATAGATGAGGATACTGGGGTCGATTTTCTCGAAGCTATTAAGGAAGCTGATTTGGACTACGTCGCTTCGGTATTCTTAGAGTATCGAAAGGTCAGGGCATGTAAAGAAAGTCATCCTGCGGAGCCACCTGGAGGGCCATCGGGAGAAAACGACGATGAAGTGTGGGAGCCGATCAGGACTGTCTTAATCCAAGAACAAGATCGGCAAAGGACTGGTGTCAATTCTTACCTTATCGAACGCATTGCACAGGCAAATCGTCGCCGCCGACAGCAATTTGCGTACTGGGCCAGACACCGGGACAAACTCGATAAACACACAAAATTGTACCAGGCACAAAAGACACAATTTCCAACTGCAAGGCCACACCGAGCTGGCGAGTACACCCCAGGTGCTGTTCCCTCTGTTACGACTGCCACCAGACTTGACGTCGCACGTCTCGAGGTATCGGATAACCGCTCGAACTGGACCCTCTCAGAATATGCCCCGTCAACACGGCAAGCCGGCCATGCGCCTGTTGACTTCCCTTCGCCGCCGAAGAGGTCACGCAATACACCCTCGGACAAGTTCTTCGAGTGTCCCTACTGCTTCTTCCTGTGCCCCAAGGAAATCCTGGCCGATAAAGCGTGGAAAGCTCATCTCATACACGACCTGCGTCCTTACATCTGCACATACGAGGACTGTAAGAACCCAACGCAGCTGTATGACAGCCGGCAGGACTGGGTGCAGCATGAGAATTCGGAACACCGCAAGATTTGGAGGTGTCTAGAGCACTCGGACCAGGTCTTCAAGAGGCTGGAAACATATAAACGCCATCTCCAAGAACAGCATAGAGGATCGATTAGCGGTGAGGCGTCTTCACTCCGCATCATCCAAGCCAGTGAATCAGCTTCCGATATTGTAGGTCGGGCCTGCCCCATCTGCATGTTGGAGATGGATACAACCAGAGCAATGGAAAGCCACATTGCGCTGCATTTGGAAAGATTTGCCCGTTTTTCTTTGCCCAGGTCTGTTATCAACGACGATGACGGCTCTAATGCGGACTCGGATCGAGCAAATAGAGTGGATGAGGAGGGCTCTCGCGATGATGACTTTGAGGGCGTTTTCGAGCTTCACAGCGATACAGATGCCAGCGAAACTCAAGTGACAGGGCGTCCTTCGGAAAGTGGTCGCTCAAGCTCACCACACGGTATTGAGACCACGGAAGGCATACTCCAAGCCTTCCAACCCTTTGACGATGACGAAGACCTTAGTAGTGAAAGTGGCCAGGCTCAACACGAAGTCCAGCAGACTAGCGAAGATGAGGCAAACTCTGATGATTTTGAGGTGGGTGAGTGGTGCAATGACCTGGAAAAGTATAAGGAGGCCGAGCGGAGTTACCGGGAGGCAGTGGAGCAGAGTGAGAGGGCGCTGGGCCGCGAGCATCCCGATACCTTGGAACGTATGAACCGTCTGTCGGAACTACTATTCGGACAGAGGAAATATGAGGAGGCCGAGCAGATAAATCGGGAGTTACTGGGGCGGAGGGAGAAAGTGCTCGGCCGCGAGCATCCTGATACGTTGCGTAGTATGCACAAGCTAGGGCAAGTATTCTACGAACAGGACAAGCACATGGAGTCTGAGCAGGTGGAACGGGAGGCAGCAGAGCTGAGGGAGAAGGTGCTTGGCCGTGAGCACCCCGATACGCTCATCAGTATGTCTAACCTAGCGCTGACGCTTTGCGACATGGGCCGATATGAAGAGTCCGAGGAGCTGAACGTGGAAGTGCTGGAGACTCGCAAGCGGACACTAGGGCCTGCTCATCGTGACACACTGATGAGTAGGGTCAACCTAGTGTTAGTTCTCAAGCAGCTAGGCAAATTGGAAGAGTCCGAGAGGCTGGGTGCGGAGACTATGGAGATGTGTAAGCAGGAACTCGGGTCTACTCATCCCGATACACTCCACAGCATGACTGAAATGGGGAATTTGCTTTGGGATCAAGACAGATTTGAAGAGGCCGAGAAGCTGGAGCTGGAGGTGATGGGGGATCGCAAGCGGACACTGGGGCCTGCTCATCCTGACACACTGATCTCTATGGCAAACCTAGCTTACACCTGGCACTCTCAGAGACGTATCGCTGATGCTATCGCCTTGATGGACTCTTGCGTCCAACTTCGCTGTCAAGTACTGGGACCGGAGCATCCAGACACCGCCCTGGCCATAGAACGGTTGGACGCTTGGCGTGCTGAGCTAGAAACTCAATAGTGACTCACAGAGTTGGGCTCATCAGGCCATGTGTAAAGTAACTTAGCATCGACATACTTATTAGCATGGTGGTTTCCTTGTTATGGATGACATGATAATGAATGCTGTTGTGTATTGTCGCGTTTGAAGACATGGATGATCCCTATCTCATAACTCAAATAAGGCTATTGTTTACTGTCTAAGGAAGCAAAATACAGGGTCTAATGTGCGCCTCGGCTTCTATCCACCGGAAAGTTGAACTGGGGGACGCGCCGCTCAGTGATTGATCACTTTGGACTCACCTGTCGCTCACCTCAGAACAGGGCCTGCAATTGATCCGGGCTCGGGGATGTAGTGATAGAGCGAGGACCCCGGAGTTGGAAAACTGGTCTCACACAGGTACCCTGGTTTGAAGCAAGTTCTGCGGCCAGTGCTACTGCCGGTTAGCCGTGGGACTTGACGATGAATGACTGGGTAACCCAGGCCTCAAGCAGCGACGGGCTCAAGGCCAGACATTTTGTCTCAAATACCTAGGTACGATATTTGGGCCAAATGAGTTGTAGGATTTTGGTGGATCTGAAAAAAGACTGAAAGCCAGAGCTTGAGTAGGACAGGTTGAAAGACGAAAGAAAGGAGATGGTTCATCAGGTGCGAGTGTATTGCCCCTGATGATTTAGTACATCGCAACCAGCTACTGGAGCGATGGGGTACGCCGTGCCCTGTTTTCTAAATGCCAGTCTAAGCTGGTACGAAAAGGCCTATGGAGATCAAGTCTGGTGTAGCATCCATTTATTCTGTACCATTACTGCATGATAATGTGTTGTGTTAATGACATGCTGCTATTTTTTAATTTTCTTTTGGATAGGCACAGTGCGAATATTCCGTTTATCGATATCGGCAAAACAGCCCGCGAGGTTATCTGGATGAAACGAATATTCGCACAGAAAGAAACGAATGATACAACAAAGACACATCACATACCTGGGTACCTAATGTACTTATACCCAACATACCCACACTCAGCACATCCATAACGAGCACACCCATACACCCATACACCCACAACCAACACACCTATATCAAATTTATATATTTAAGCCTATTTAATATAAATATAATTTTTCAGGAATGATATATAAATCAAGTGTAGATATACAACTTAGGTATGGGTTTGGGAATTTGGGTATGGGTGTTGAGCTGTGATTAGCTGCGGGAATGTTATTTAAGAGGTGGTATCTGTATACCATCCGTCTTCTTCTGTGCGAATATCCGTTTTCATCTGGATAGCTGCACGCTTCTGGATGGGAGACGGTCAGCTGTATCTTGCCCTGCTCTGGAATACGGCCCCGAATCTTACCGTCCACATCCTGAAGGGGCTTCACAGGCCCTTCGCTTTATCCACAACTTCTAGTCGGAAAGCTCCACCGTTTGTCTCCCTTTCAGTGAGAAGCATCCTGTAACAGTTTTAAGTCCTGGAGACGTTGAAAGGCAAGAGTTGTGATTTGAGTGGAGTTGGTAGAAGCAATGAATTGTGCTCCAATCTTCTAATCTTTGCACTGGATATCAAAACCATCCCGCCCAGGACTCGCCATGATGAGTATTTAGACCTCGCATGTTGACTGCAATGTACCGAGGCTAATCCATCGAAGCCTCACGAAATCTCTGGAAAGTAATGTTCAAAATGTGTCCATCCTGGAAAAGCTTCAACACAAATAGAAATTCGATATGGCCAGTCGGGGAGGTCTTCTGGATGAGGATGAAGGGACGAAACAACATGGCAGCGAACGTTCATATGTATAGCCAGTTGCTTGCGGGGGAGCTGAGGTTGTGGGTCCTCTATTTCCTCCTCCGCGTCATGGTTTTGTTCAGATGTCCAGTCTCCATCATCCTCGGGTAGCCCCAGACGTTTGCAGACGAAGCACATATTGAGATCCTGAGCCGAACGTGTGTTATAATGGACTTAGGTTGGCGATTTTGAAAATTAACGAGTTTGAAATCAGGTGGTCCGGTCCTCCATTCTCATTCACTGTTCTGGGCCTAGCAGAAAAGTGGCCAACATTTGGACGTACAAATGCTGGCCCCGCTGAAACAACATCGATTCCAAACGTATTTAAGCTATCTTACAATTGTGTTCGAAACCTACTGTTATCGGCATTGTGGTTTTTTTTTTTTTCAACGCTAGGTGTTTAAGCGTTTATCACTGTATGAAGGGACTGATGCATACTGCTTAAGAGGCATATGTATACAGATTAAAAACGAGACCACCCAAACGAGACCACTTAAGCTATCTTGAATGTGTTCAACCATAGAGAGCTTGGAGACTGTCTCTCGGGTTCTAATAATTTACACGAAAATGCCTCGACGGCCAGCACCACCATCCGTTCCCTCAGCTTTGAGCCGGATACACCTAACGTCATCCGTTGATCGAAATGCCTTCTTCAATGAGATCGTTAAGTGATGGTCTCCGGTATAATTGTCTGTATCACAAGCTAGGAAGTGTCGTTAATTAAGCTGACGCTGTTACCCGTAAAACGATAATTCTAATGACTAAGTTTACTATGCAGAACCATATATGTGAGGTTCAATATTGATCACTAGTAGAAATTTTAGTAGATACCTATAGATCTGAGAGCGTAAGAGGGTCGAAAGGTTGAAAACACCGCATTACAGTAGTCATGCGTAAGTAAAAGGCAGTAATCATCTATTCACTAGATTGAACAATCATAAGAGAATCTCATTCGTTTACTGGACAAGGTTCATTTAGCTAGTCAGTAAGACTCCTGATTATCCTTTGGAGCCGTCAATGCCTAATATCCACGCTTTCCTTGTTGCTACCAGCGTCAGCGCGACCCACTGAGCCACCTGGAAACATCAAAGCGACGCCGTTTCGCCTGCGGCTGACCCGACTCAGCATCGAGATTCATGCCTGGTGAAGGATTATCTTTCGGTTGATACGAGACGTCAGCCGATTGTTGAGCCATGTTCGACTGTTGGGCAGGTAGCGCGATGCCTCCCGTATTGATCGTTGCTGTCTGTGGCATGGAGTCTGGCCGAGCTTCGTCGTAATGTCTCTTTAGCCCGTCTTGGACACGCCTCCTCTCCTGTTCCTCAAGACGTTTGGACTCTGCTGCTACTGGGTCCGTGGAGAGGAGCTCTTCGATATCCTCCTCGGCCGCATCGCGGCGGTGGAGCTCGCTCTCCTCGACCTCGGCTGTAGAAGACTGGCCACGTGTAGCTAAGGACGACGAGTCAGTGGACTGCTCCGGAGATTCACAGGAATGTAGCAGTAGAGTGGGACGTACATTGCCTTTCCTTGTGGCCATGCAACGACTTGATAAACCGGATACCATATATACCAGGCTCGAATTGCTTGGGCTGCCGTAGGACGAGACGATGCTCATGATGTTCGAACACCTGAAGTTCTTGAATGAAGTCATTGTTGACGATCGCATTGACAGGCAGATGTTGAATGACGTGAAAATCGTATCCATCTCTGCGCCGCATGTGCTTGCCCCAGTCGAGATGCATCTGAAATCGCCACATCACTCCTCGCACCATTCCAATAGTAAGGGCCTCGGATCCGTCAATAAATTGAACCGTGATCCTATTCTGGGGTCTGTCGTAGATTGTGAGACCAAGTTGTTCCGCAAAGAGAAGTGACATGACCATGATGTCTGAGCCTGTGTCCGGGACGATGTCGGCGGCTTGCCCGTTAAGATACCCATCCAGAAGATATTGTTCGGCTTCTAGAACAGCTAGGAAATTCAGGCTAAGAATATTTGAGAAGATGTTCTTGACGCGATTCGTATACCTCGTTAAAGTCTGGGTTACTCGTAGGAACTGAGAACCGAGAACTAGAGAGTGGCTGCATTTCTCCAGCACAACGCACAAGATTTTGTATGACATTTTCTCGCCCGAGAAGTTGAAAATCCCTGCAGCCTTTCCCAGAGTGCGAATAATGGTACCGCTAGGCAGACATACCGACATGGCAGATTCTGGGTCGATAGTCAGATCCAAGGTGCTCGCCAGCTCCTGGCTGATGACGCTGAAACTGGCTCCCGAATCTGCAACTGCATCCAAGCTCATGCCATTGATAGATCCACTTGCGACCAACCGCCTGTAGCTGAATGCGTTCGTTGTTCCCGATAGCTGACTTCGTATACTCGGTGGCTCATCATTCTCTCGGGCTGACTTGTTGTTCGCAGTGGATGGCTCATCGTCTTCAGAGGCCAGTACTCCTTCATCAGAATATAGCTCGTTCTCCTAATTAGAGGCTGATTCATTATCTTTAGAAGGTAATACTTCTTTATCAAAAGATAGCTTGTTTTCCTAACCAAAGGCTGATTTGTTATCTTTAAAAGCTAATGCTTCTTTATCAAAAGATAGCTCGTTCTCCCGACCGGAGGCTAATTCATTATCTTCAGAAGCCAATGCTTCTTTATCAAAAGATAGCTCGTTCTCCCGACCGGAGGCTAATTCATTATCTTCAGAAGCCAATGCTTCTTTATCAAAAGATAGCTTATTCTCCCGACCAAAGGCTGATTCGTTATCTTCAGAAGCCAATGCTTCTTCGTTGAAAGATAGCTCGTTCTCCCGACCAAAGGCTAATTCGTTGTCTTTAGAAGCCGGTATTTCATAATCAGGAGAAGACTCGATGTCCTTCTTGGCGGCTGACTCTTTTCCATCCCGGTCTTCCTCGAAACTCACTATGGCCTTGCCCTTTTTGGCGGATTCAGAGGCGCGTTGATATCGAAGACGTTGGGCATTACCAGTCCATTTTCTAGAAAATTCAGATGCGTTTTCAGCCAATAGTTCGCCTGTTACTGGTACAGGGGAGTCGTGAGTGTAGGTGCGGAATCCTACGCGGAAGCAAACCATTGCGAGCCGGGAACGAAACCGATGGTCAAGGGCGCTCAGTGTGTGAAATGATGTGTTCAAACTGCTATGAAGCTCAGGCGGTAGGATCAGCTACGGTCGGAATTCAGGGAAGAGTAGTTGTAGACTGTGTTGAAACGATGAACACTGGAATCCTTTCCCCGTTCTTTGCGAAGCTTCAGCACTGCCTCAATGCGGGGTCTGAAAGTGTGAAACAGACCTCAGAAGGCTGCGCAACGACTGGTCAGCAGAGAACGATGCTGATGCATCATGTAAATTACTAATTGCGTCACAGCTTCGGCGAGGCGCATCTGTGTAACAACAATTCTAAGCCAAGGCAGACTTCGCGGCGTTATCAACCCCTGATCGCACTTACCATATCACAGCTCTGGCCTTGCTTTGGCGATTTGAGTTGCCAGAGACAGGAGGTCACCGCCCATGCCGTTCACTCGATGTCTACAGGCATCGAGGTACCCCTGCAAGAAAAGCGGCGAGGTGGCTATACCACTGCCGCGGAATGGCTGGCGCGCGATGCTGACAACGAGACTCTGGTGTTCCGGAAATTCGACAAGCTAGCGGCCTTGAATCTTCTCTACTTACAGAGCGAGATCCTAGACATCGAAAATAGAGTCGAAAGAATGCAACAGGACGCCGTAGCTAATGGGAGTGACTTGGACGTTCAAGAGACGGCGAGAAGGTGGGAGACACTCGTCAGACAAGCTACCGAGGGAGACCCCAGATTTAGGCAGGACGCCAGGGTTAAGATGCAGCTAGTATGGGACTTGAGGGCAAAAATCAAGGAATATCGTGAGTCAAGAATTTCGAATGTTCCGGGCGTGTCCGGCTGATACCTGCTATCCAGATGAAGCCTTGCTGCTGCAAAGTAAAATATCACATCTCAGACAACCCCAAGAGCGAGTTTTGATCGCCTTAAGACACTACTTTCAAGTGCCAACACACATTCTTCTCGGCAAAGCAAAGAGGTTTCTGGATAACCAGGATGATCTGGTGTCTTTGAAATCACGAGCGGAGGCTGATTATTTCTCGGACTTTCTGAGACGCCACCTGGTGGGAAATGTACGTGCAACCCTTCTTTGTCTGCTTCGACAATCTTATACACTTTTTGTTGAGATTGACCAGCTAATACTGCTCATAGAAAGAGCATGCCAGTGACGGTAACTACTACAGCCGCTTCAATGAATCAACTGTCAATCTTATCGTCACGCTAGTAACAATATCGGCCGCGGCTTCATTTTTGCTCGGTCCCATTCTCGGCCTCTACTTCATGCGAAACGCGGCGGGAAAGCTCGCAATGGTAGTTGTATTTACTTCTCTTTTCGCCGTGATTCTCAGCTTGATCACTAGTGCTAGGCGTGCTGAGATTTTTGCAGCTACAGCAGCGTAAGTTCACCCGTACCCGATGCCTCAACGTAAACTTCCCTAAGAAGGACATTTTGTGCTGGTCGTCAAATCTTGAGTCGCCACGCGCTGATCAGATACAGATACGCTGCTGTGCTCGTGGTCTTTGTCAGTAATGGCTCCTTATCACCGACCTAAAAGCCAGGCAGTGTCTTTCACAGACCCTTCCGCACATATACGCCAAATTTGGGGACTGTACGTTCTACGTCGATCGTTCAGGGGAATCAGTCTCTCCGCAGCGTCAAAAGTAGCCATGAGCCGCAGAAGTACACCTCCCTCATGGGAGGAATTGCATAGTGGATGGGCGTGCTCGAAATCGGAGGGTCAGCGGTTCATTGCACCTATTATTTCAAGACGGCCACATTTAGTAAATGTACATATCGGGCTGAAGACCTCAAATGCTGCTTTGGAGCTCAAAGTTGAGAAGTGAGTTGTATGATAGTTGATTAATAGAGCAGGAAGACAGTCTTCTTCTTCCTTAGATGCTTATTTAAGTGCTGTGACCGAACTTTGCGGGGCGGCCTTCTAATACTATGTGTCGGTAGGCTTAAGGATGTGCCCAGGGACTTTCTCTAATTGTTTGAATCTCATTACTAAGATCCATCAGCTTGTAAATCTTTCTCTCCCCATATTCACCCTGCTTGTATTCAATGGTCTTTATATTGCGGCGCTAGTGTTTCCTAGGATGGTAGCCAAGCTGAGTTTGAGGCTCATTTCTAGAATTTCGTATTCTCTACATGCAATTGATTTTCCCATGCCACTCAAAGAACTAGTTTCTTACACTTCTGAGTAGATGGGAAGAAGCTGGACATCAGCGCAAGAAGCAAGAGTCCTCTGCCCAGCCTGCTTGAAGCTCAAGACCACAGCCCCGTCTCTCGGGCAAGCCATCCACGCTCCATCATCGTACTGAAGCCCAGCAGAAGTGACTGAGACACCGGTTGTGCTGGCCGAGCACTGCAGCTCCACGACGTTCAAGCTCGGCACCGTCGCGGTACCTCCAGGAGTGACGATCATACCGGCGCCGGGAGAAGAATCATCTAAGAAGTGGTTGACGCCGACCATGTCGCCACTTGTGTAGAACGTGGCGCCCTGGCCGGCGGGTGCAAAGATGACATTGGCCTGACAATCGGCGTTGGAGACATAGGTAAGTTCCTGGCCCTGAATGGAGGGGCTAAGGTCCAGGCGGGTGACGTTGGCCAACAGGCGGAAGGCGTCAGGGGTGGATGTGCTCCTGACAGGGACGCTGGCCGCCGCCGCTGTGGCCGCGAGGATGGTTGCCTTGAGAAGGGTCTGCATGACCATTATGAAGGGGTTGAAGTGTCGAAAGTTGGAAAGTAGTATGGATGGTAATGACTTGCTGGTGTGATTGATATACTTCAATGAGTTGATTCGATGAAGACACAGCAAACTCGTTCATCGGTTCTTTCTTCATCTTATATACATATGCAGCCTTTCATCTCGACCATCTCGACTACTTCTGAATGCAACGTTTCTCATAATCCTCAATTTGTCACTGTGGAGTCACACGAATTCTTTCAGCCTCTTGACCTCGGATCCTCCAAGCCATCTGTTAGCGTGTATACCGCCAGTCCGTAGGGTATCCGTCACATATAAAGTGTCTTGAAATTCCCGTATCTAGGGCTGTGAGAGCATAGCTCCCGCTGATCTTTGAGGCTTGGCCATGTTAGTGCTTAGGGGACGCACGAGTGCCGGGGCACGCTCTGATGCTGTGGCCCGAGGTGGCGGGGTCACTGCAGCGGCTGCCGAAAAGTATCCTGGGGTCGGGTTGAAGATGCCGACTTCCGGACAGGACATGCGTTGTCATCGGATGCTTTTTTTGTACTTTTTGCTGTACGTTCCCGCGTTCCCGCGTCTGAAAATCCCGACGCGCTTCGTCGCAGTTGGTATCAGAGACCTCGCTTGTCGATACGACTCCATGCTTGGCTCCTAATTAATAATCGTCGTCACACGGCCACGATGCCCCGTATTTTCAATCCTACAGGTGAGACATTCGGCTCTGCTTGATGACGAAACAAAGAAGGGACTGACATGGGGACAGCATGGTTGGAACTCCTATCTCGTAATCTTCGCGTGAGCGATCATGCTAACAAGCATATTTCGGAAATCTAGCAACACCTGTCGAGTGCGAAAGATCAAGTGTAAGCCTATGGATCCATGGTGAATACATAGCAGTGGCGCCCCGTCTTACATGAGGCTAGGCGACGAAACAAGTCCGATTTGCCATCGATGCTCCAAGGCAAAGCGATACTGCGACCGCAGTAGAGCTCCTCCAATTTTTCACAATAAGAACACGGGAGAAGAGACCGAAGCTGAAAGTGCGGGTCAATGACTTTGAAATGTTGGCATGGCAGCTGACTAACTAATCAAGCTCTCAGAGTCCTCGGCCCCCGGAACGTTTCCCTCGCCTGAAAAGCCACGAGACGCCCTTCTGTATCCTTCAGTCGCCCGCTACTTTCAACATTACATCACTGACATCGCGCCTTGGTATGATCTCAGCGACAGTTCTCAGTTATTCGGGACCAAGCTGCCCGAGAACGCCTTAGACAACTCACTGCCATTTGCTGCGATTCTGGCTCTTGCTGCTGTGCACATCAGCCAGACGACTGCGCCTTCTGCGAAGGGAGCAGCTGAGTTTTATCATGGTCATTGCATTCGTATCTTGATCGGGTTGAAATACGAAGACGATTGCGAGGTGGATACCCGGGGGTTAGCACTCGCTTCCGTCTGTCTTCTTCGCTCATATGAGATCCTCAGTGGTATGCCTGGACCAGGCGAGACAGCCATGACAAAGCTGACCTTGCGTAGAAGATGTCGACCCAAATATGCACCTTCGAGGTGCTTACTCACTGGCAGCTTATCGAAACCCGCTCATAGACTATCTGGGATCCGGTCTCAGGACTGCAGGATTTTGGAACTACCTCCGTGAGGACATCACTTTCAGCTTGTTTCAGCGATGTCCTCTCAAGATTGATCTAGATCAAATGTCCTTGCCGAGCGAGCACGATACAGATCAGAGCTACCTGAACACTGTGTCACTCATTCTGGGCCGCATCATTAATGCTTGTTTCTCAGGCACGATGACAGAGGAGGCATGGGTTCTTCTTTTTGATATGCTTCGCAGTTGGTCTTTAAGTCTGCCAGCCCGTTTCAGACCATACTCACGGCAGGATCGAGGCCTTGGTCTTTCTCTCCCGTCCATCAGAATGCTTAGAGAATGTCATGGTAGGTTCAAGTTTCACCAAGGATAAAGACCGGGGGCTGAAGTGAGGATAGCATCTGCGCTTCACTACGAACTGGTCTGCGTGACCATACTATGCACTGAAGCAACCCCAGCGAACATTACGCTGCTGAGGACTTTGCGAAACGACACACAGGACATCGGGGATACGAGAACAGAAATCCTAGAAAACTGTGGACTTGACCTTTGCGGCATTGCTTTCACGGCAAACACGGCTCCAGTCCTAGTCAATGCATTTGGACCTATTGCATTCTGTGAGTACAATGATCTCTCGTTGGAAACAAGAAATTAACGTGGGCCCCAGGTGCAAGATTTATACGTGACGAAAGCTCGCAGCAAGAGGTCATCCGCCGTCTTATGGCGTGTAAGAGATCAACCGGCTGGCCGGTCCAGCGACTTATTTCAGACCTGCAGGTTGCATGGAGTAAATCGTTTCCTGCATATTCACAAGAAAACAGCGAATCATCGCCAAGTCAATAATAAGCCACTCGCGGAGATCTAGGGAAGCATGTATAGATCAGATGGGCAGGCTCAGAAGGGAAACATATCCCGAGCTCGGATTTGGAGGGTTAGCGGGGTGGAGCAAACCCGAGATCGGGATTGGGATAACTTCGCTGAACCTATCGCTAACTCCAAGTACATAAATGCCATAGGAAGGACACAGATTCCCATCATGTTCGATCAGCAGACCTTCTTAAGCAGGCACCATGAGAGCAATCGCACAACCCTCAAACTTTTTCTTCCGCCAGCGCGCAGTTCTCTCTTTGAACTGCGGCCGCAGGGGTCTGGCGTCACTTACACGCCAACCGCAGCCCACCCAACCGTTCGTCATCCGCCCTTCAGAGGCCGAGGTGCGCAACAAGTCTCTTGCGCCGCGAAACCTTGAACTCGCTGTCCGAAGCTTGCACGCCGATGGGCTCGTAGTCGTCGAGGATGTGGTGCCCCACAAGGATCTGGATGCCCTCAACGAGAGGATGGTCAAGGATGCGCGTTACCTGCAATCCCTCGGCGACAAGGGGCCCTTCAACTACAACCAGGGAAACTTACAACAAGACCCTCCGCCTGTATCTGAGTACTTTTACAAATCTATCTTCACAAGTCCGTGCTGTTCTACCTCATGATCATGGAAGCATTAGTGTTGACCAAGGCAACAGACCCCATCGCAACCCAAATCACGTCGACAGTCCTCGGCCCCCGTCCGAAATGGACCTTCTGCTCCGCCAACTCCGCCATGCCGCCCCTCCCCGGTGCCTCACCCCAGCGGCAGCCCGTACACTCAGACGCTGATTTTGACCATCCCTCGCACCCGTTTGCACTGGTCGTCAACATCCCTCTCATGACCATGACGCCTGAAAACGGGTCCACGGAGCTCTGGCTCGGCACGCACACCGCCGACATTTCGGCTCAAGAGGGCAAGCACGGCGAGCGGGCAAGTGGTCGGATCAGAGAAAACATTCTGGCTGAGAGACGCAGTGTGAGGGGTCCGTCGCAGCCGAATGTCAGGAAGGGGAGCATTGTGTTGAGGGACCTGCGGCTCTGGCATGCTGGGATGCCCAATATGAGCGACGAGGTGAGGGTCATGCTTGCTATGATTCACTTTGCGCCGTGGTATCGCAGTCCGATGAGACTGCAGCTCGGGGAGGACGTGAGGGATCTCCTGGCTGGGTTGGAGTCGCAGTTGGAAATTCCGGTGGATTGGGTGAAGAATGAAAAGGTTTTGGGGTCTTACTTGCAAAGAGAATTCGGCAACAGCTATGACTTTGATCAGGAGAAATGAGACCAGCCAAGGAGAATATCCAGGGAACCACCTCCTCCGTCCCCCAACCCAAAACAAAACACACATTCATTGTTCACTACTTTATTGTTCTTATGTTGCTGATCCCCAGACTGATTAGTACGACCTTCAGGAACTGATTTGATGTAATAAGATCTGTTGATTCCCTCTTGCTGCATTCTCTTAGAGACGTATGCATGATACCTCCATGTATTCGATCCACTCAAGCTTCAGCATGCTAGTATCCTCCGACGATATTCTTTTGGTGCGGAATCGAGAGACCTCGTTGTGTCCAATTCGTCTTCTTGATGAGACTTCTGAGACAGCTTTTAGTCCAGATCATAGGGTTTGTATATCCACGTGCCCCGTAATCATCCCGGCCTTTCGTACCAGGTGCGTTTGTCGTGATTTCTAGGTAATCAAGCCTAACTGTAATGGTCGAGCGCCTAGCCAAGAAAACATAGCATTGCCTGTGGCTTGAATGGCACCCACGGTTGCCATTGTGGGGTCGATGGTCCTTGAGAGAGCCGCAAGGCCATTGAAAGTCGCTCCAAGAGTGGCATTAAGGAGGATCCTTTTCAAAGTTACACTCGTCGGCCCGAGCTTCCCAGAGACTCCGTTGATATCTTCCACCTTCAAGGTACCTTCTGCAATCAAAAGGCATTATACCCGACTTGCATAGCTATCCACTGGATCTGAGTGTAACCCTTGCTGATATAAATGGGAGTGATACATGTTGTCGGTATCGATTGTTCGTAGCTCAGAGTAAGGCGCCATTTCGATATCAGTAGCTCTGGCTATAGTAATGATCTGCTGCGACTTCTGTCCCTCCAATGAGTTTTGAGTGGAGTGTCGCGATCCCCTCACGAAGGAAAACAGGGTGTTGAGGTTGCCCTTGGGCACTCTCGGGAGCTCACGCTGTGCTGGTGACGTATTCCCTGTCGCTCCCGTAAGCTCTTGAGAGGAATTCGAGGTCGGTTTGGACTTGAGGAGGTATTGTCTCCAGGAATTCCACTTAGAGCTGGACTTGCTGGACATGCTCTTAAATATGGGAAATGCAACTGGCACACAAGCACAAACGATGCCGACGTTGATCTCCGCGACACTGGGCAAAGCCAATGTTAGAGTACAGGGCAATTCTGGGAGGGTGGTCGACGACTCATACTTACGCTAATGCATATGATGGTGCTGATAACCAGCTAGGGTCGGGTTTGTTGTATACAATCGATTTTAGATAGTTGTCAACTCGCGCAACCAATACGGCTACCGAAAAACCACACACCCTGTGATGTTCAGATTCCACTATTAGCACCAACGAGCAACCATATAAGGGGAGGCATAAAGAGGTGCGTACAGAAACCCAGTGGCAAAGAGTGCCAAAACGCCAATCTTTCGGCCCAACGACATATGCAGGGTCGAGAGAGCCATCAGAGGGATCGCGATGATGTAGAAGTCGGTAAAAGTGCCCAGAACACCCAGTCCGAGGACGATCTTTGGGGTTGACTGACCCATTCTCAAGGCGAGTTCGCGACTAATCCATCCTTCCTCGCCTGCGTGCGGTACAGTGATTACGATCCATGCGGTAAAGAAAGCGGCATAAGCGACGGTAGTCAAAATGATTCCAGTCCATATCATGAACCTACTGCGCAAGGAAGGGGAAAAGATACGCCGGAAAAAGCAGCATAGAGATGTCTTGACTAGCGCAGCAGCAAAACAGTACGACGATGTCAGCGCGCAGGCTTCCTGCGATAATAATTAGCCAAAATGGATTTCCAAAGTCCATCTATACATGTGGAAGGGAGATTTATCCAGAATCATATTTTGAGAGAGAGAATATAAGTTTACCTGCATGGCCTTTTCAGTGATTGAACTCAGGGGTATATTCCAACTGTGCCGTCCGTTCACATCATCAATAACTAAAAGAGAATCAGCAATCGACATGGTAAAATAGCTCATCTCGTTCTCAGATTCTGACCGATTGAGAACATCACACCACAAAAGCCAACGCTGGCGCACTATCGTCTATAGTTAGCACCACCATGTATGAAGCACTTCAATTTGGCGAACAATCTCCGCTCACCATGGCTGCAAGACACAGACCTAAGAGCACATGCAGTCAATACAGGGCTTGGCAATGAGCTGGGCGAGCGGCTTACCATCATCCCAGCCAAAAGCGATTCTCAATTTCAGGCGAGCATATATCCGCAATAAGACGAAACCGACTGCGACAGGGAGTGTAGTGTAAATAGCCAGACGGGGCATCCAGGCCTGGGATGGCCCTCCGGTGACATCGTTGCTCTGCCCAGGAGGTGCAACCGAGAGTGGGATCTTGGTGGGGTCGTACTCGCTCATAGTCGCTGCTTGAGAAAAGAAGGATGTTACTCGATTAGAAATCGGGATAAAAATTGGAGGAAAAACGCTCATGAATTCAGGTGAGTTTGTAGCAGGTGAAGAAGAATTGGGAGAGTACGAACCCATCGAAAGGCGAAAGGGCTGTCTTACCTCATCAATGGGGCCAGCCCACACCAACACAAGATTTGATAGTGCCCAACCTGTATCTCTATTTTTGAGTCCGAGGAATCTCGACTGAGAAGATGGTGGCAATTCATATTAGGTTCACTACACAACCATCCTGCGCCACTTAGCCGCCCCCAAAACAGCCAACAGACACACAAGCACACTGACTGCATAAACATACACCACTGTATATGCAGGCTGTCGCCTAGGTAGAGTTCATGAGAAGGCAAGAACCTACCGATGTACTGTGTACAAATAACACCTTGTGCGTGATGAGCCCCAACGGCCGAATTGGGGGGTGGGTGGGGGGGGGGGGCGGAATGCGCCAACCTCAGCTCGCAACGCACATATGCATGTGCACTGCGGTTGTACGGAACAGAACATACCCGCCTTAGCTGCATGGTGAACCAATTTATACCCTAGTCTGGGCGCAATCGCCCAAATCCTTCTTCCAGTCTTCTGGATCGAATCAGGAGTCGAAAATACTGGTCCCCCCCCCCCCCCCCGGCCCCCACCAAATCTTTCGATCTTATTTTTCCTGAGTGGTTGACCTCAAGATCGGGCGTATCGACTTTCTAGAGCAGTTTGCACATCAACCCATCTGTACCAAGTACTGAGGCATGTGGGCGAGAGACTATACTTTCAGTTGTTCGTAGGTAGGGGTACCTCGCAGTTGCGGTCTGGTAACATAAATGATATAGATGTGCCCACATGAAGCTGGATTCCCGAGTAACATCTGGTATCACACTATAGGAATTTATGTTTTTGAAATCACTCCGAAAGATTGGCGGGCTTTATCAGGAATTTTATGCGAGAAAGTCCTACAAATACATGCGCCTTTGGCTGTCGGTGACTACATCTTGGAACTACAGGTAAAATTCAAGGAACTCCGCCCAGGGAATCGTCATGTGAACGAGTAAGAGGAATTTGATTGGGCGGGTCGCAACCGGTGATTGTTCTTGCCAGAACTCCCGACGGATTTGTGCTCGCAGAAGGCCCCCACCGGTGCAATCTGCAGCTGAATGTGATCAAGCAAGAGATAGCCAGATACCCCAGAGCAGTCTGATACGACTTCAACCAAGAAACTTCGGGTACTATAGTACTGCCGCCAAGGAACTGTTTAAATGAAGCCGAACTGGCCATACGGATTGTATATGGGGCAATTGATCCGGCATGGCGAGCAGTCATTGCACGTGGTGCGACTCAGTATTAGACCACCCGCAACCAATGCGCCCCGATTTGACAGGAAGGAAACAATTCACTCTCCGGCGCCACAGGGTTACAAATAGGTTACGCTCTTGCCATTTCAGTCTTGTGCTACCTCGGTCCTTTTGTAGCCCTGCTCCTTGGGCGAATCATCTCTACGGAACCAGCAGGCCAAGAGTTCCCACCCAGTTTGGTATTTAACCGAGTCTTCCTCAATGTCTCCCCATTTCGTAAGCAGTCCTTTGTAAATGCGACTTTGCAGCACATAGTCATCAGGTTCCGAACCCGTAATCTTCCCACTCCCATCAAATTTCCCTCAGCATGCGAGTTCATGCTCGCGTCTCGGGACCCTCTCACCTGCCGAACCAGGAAACGGCTGGTTATCAGTATTTATGTGCTCCGTACGCGGACACTGAATGATAATTTAAACTGTCCGTATACAATGGCCGTTGCATTAACTTGCTGCCACATTTAACATGACTCTTGCACCTTTCCTGGATCCACCTTACTGATCGGGCAGTTTTGCCCTGCCTACGACCCCAATCTACGGGTTTGCTTGCGTTCCGTATAGCCTGTAGAGTGACAGCCAGACTTAAGAAATTACTTAAGTGGCAACGAAGAGGCTTTTGCACTTAACTAGGTACGGTACAGAAAATAGATCGTACTTTAGGGTTCACAAAAATCAAGTATTGCGTTTCCGCCCTCTTGTTAGCACTATATTGAATCTGATTATGTGAAGTGTCCTTTTTGGATGCCAATCTCCAGAAGTTATTTTTCCCAGGACAATTCTGTATCTGGGGTTCAAAGACTGAAGCAATAGAACATACCTATTGGAACTGTACAAGCATTCTGAATATGGATTGAAAGGAAAGTTGTACTTTGGAATGTCTTTGCGAAATTCAGTCAAAAAGAAAACACTATAAGAGCACTAACTAATATCAGTCTTTGCCACCAGCCATCCTCAAGTATTCCAAAGCCAGCAACACAAGTCGCCTCCGTATCTTTGAGCCCCAAAGTGTTCTTAGAACTAGCTTCAGGTTCTCCACTCAATAGCTATCACCAAATATGCATAAACTTATGCACTGGGGCAACCGTCAGGTCTGTTGGAGAGACACTGGTTGGTGCAAATACCATGCAGATTGGTATCTGCGACGATGGCCGAGACAAGGCCGCTGGAACCGCACCTATTACGGGCGCTGTTGGCGGCGTTGTATAGATTGCTCTGCACCAGCGCTGGCACCGGATTGCCCCAGCTAATGCAGCACTGGTTTCCCGACTGACTTAGACAAATGGAGCGCGGCGCGGTGCCCACCCCAGAACCTCCCAGGGTGCCAATCAGTGCTGAGCAGACGGTGGTGTAAGCCTGGTTCGAGGTGTGGCATGTAACCTGATTGCTGCCGCACCGGCGGTCGACGTGAGGAGAGGCGACGTCGTCAACAATGTCGGGTGTGGCTGGAATTTCGTTGTCGGGCACACCCCAGACGGTAAGGTTACCAGCTGGGATGATCTCACTGCTGAGAAGGACAAGCGACTGTTCCGGTTCCTGCTCTTGCTGTGATATCTGATCACGGGAGATGATGGCTGCGCTCTGAGCGCCGATGAGGGTGGCCAAGAAGACCGCAGTGATGTGCTTGAACTGCATGATGAAATTGTAGAGGCTTGAGAAGAATTTATTCTTGATGGTATTTGGGAGCAATGATGGGAAAAAGTGCAGAGGACTGAGAATGAAGGTTGAGGTTGTTTCATTGAAGTGAAGTAGAGGAGAACTTCTGACCACTTTATACTTGTCCAGGAGAAGAGCCCAGCATGTGATGGATTCCTAGAAGCCGGCTCCAACCCTATCAATACTGCTCAAGGCCGCATCTCATCAACTCGGCATATCATTATCCCTCCCAACTTCTTTCTGGCGTGACTCCTTCGATGAATGGGTTGATGAATAGCGAAGGAGTAAGAGACTCGGAGTTGTAATTTGGCACGGGTGCCCAGACTATTGACTGCCCATGTATGCAAAAGGACTTCAAAAGTGTAAATTGACTTCGTTCAGCGGGTTACACACATCCGACATATGTCTGTTCACATCAACAGCATATTGCAGTCCACAAGGCTGAGTCGATATACAAGCACAGTGAGGCTGCCAAGCCTGCCATGCACGACGAATTGCAGGATTGATCCCGAGCCGTGAACTGAGCCCAAAAAGGTGATATGTTGTGCCGCAGGTGTTCCGAAAAAGGTTATATGCTGTACCGGAAGGATTTTGCTGACATGCTGGGTTAATTGATTGATTGATCACATTCTGATGTTTGATAGTGAATTCTCAGGCATTTCACTCGAGCACAAGGCTCCCAGAAACCCGGCAGCGTTCCGAATGCCGGAAATCCGACAGAAATATCAATAAGAAAACGGATATTTGTACCTGTAAAAACGGAGGGCACACCCGTACATCACTCACACTACAGCTGCAACCAATTGAAGCAAATCACCAGGCCTATTTGCACACCCACATACGCTAACACACCCAACGTCCACAAACCTAGCACCCATACACCCAATACCTACACACCAAATACTCATACACCCAACACCTATATATTTAATCCTTATATATCTAATGCTAATACAAACTAGGTATATTGGTGCTAGGTGTATGAATTGAGTGTTGCCCAGGTGGTTTAGTGCTGGCGATGTATGGGTGTACTTTCTGTTTTCGCGGGTGTGGATATCCGTTCTTATGAACAAACTAGCATCGAACCACCGGAATATGGTGGCTCGGGTTTGTCAGCGTTCTGAGTTCTGCATTAGGCTATTGATGTTGTGTACCCAGCGCTTAATCTTAGGCTCGAAATTGCCGCCGGGCACATCTTCCAGGTTATATGCCTTGTAGCCTGCAAAGCCAACATTCCGAGTCTCCAGCGGCGGCTCACTATCGGCAGTTCTTTTCCTTGGAATGCCCCTCCTCTCTGGGTGAACTCCACTTTGATTCAATGTTGCTTGGGATAAGCTGTGCCAGAGTTTGGGCAAGTCCCGATGCTGACAACCGCCGCTTCGCAATGTCCATGAATCTCGATCTAGGTTGGAAAAGACGGTGACGCTGGGGAATGGTCATTGGTATTCTTTGAATGGAGGATTCTCTCGAGATTCTCACAAAATTGACATGTCACTTCGTAGAAGCTGGGTGTTCCGGCGCTAATAGTGAATGGCCACCTCGAGGTTGCGCACTTCGGGTACCGAGACTGTCAGTGACAAAAGAGAGCGAGGCTTAAGAGGATTGGGAAGATAGTTCATTGCTCGACCGAGCTGCGAGTGAGCTCACTGGAGGTTTCTATCATCAAAGTGCACTCCAAGGTTGGCAGCTCACTGGTAAAAGGAGATGTGCATGCCATGTTTGTGGAGGAGCGGAAAGAGCCTCTCACTTTTGTATTAGGGAGCGGGTGCATGCTAGCTATTCGTACTTCTGATTTCTATGCTGTTATTTACTCGAGTAATCAAACTGTATACTAAGCAGAATGCTTTTTGAGGTAGATGAAAGAGGTTGTTGCATGTACATCGAGTTTGGGGTCATCGTGGCACAGAGACCTGTAAGTGGGAGGCTAGTCAGTGGCACGCTAACGACGGTGTGGTGCCGGGTGCCCAGGTACCTAGGTACCTGCGTACCTACTGTTCGGAACCCTGCTCCCCACCCCTGCACGATAGCACTTCTACATCAAATCTCAAGCTTCGCCCACAGTCCTCACCACTCACCCGCCTCACCCAAACCACCACTCCGGAAGATGCCTCCAAAACGCATGACCGCAAACCCCGTCAGGCCGGGCCGCCATTTCGCCGGCAAAGCAGCAGGGGGCTCATCATCCTCCGACTCAGACGACAGCGGCGCCGAACAAGAAGTCAAGCCCGAGCCCCCCAAGAAGCGCACCATCGCGCCGCCGCCGAAAGTGCCCAGCGCAGGGCGCATCATCAGCACAAACTCCAGCAGCAGCAAGGCAAGCGAGGAGGCCAAGAAACTAGCGGCAGCGAAACAGCGCGCCGAGATCGAGCGCAAAGCCAAAGAGGAGGGGTTCGTCACCGAGGACGAGGACGAAGACAGCGAGGACGGGGAGGAAGAGGAAAGCGGCAGCGAAGATGAATCCTCATCAGAGGAAGAAAGCAGTGAGGAGGAAGCTCCAAGACGTTTAATGGTGCGACCCAAATTCATATCAAAAGCCAACCGCGCGAAACAAGAAGAGGACCCCGCAAAAAAGGAAGAGGAGGAGGAAGCCAAGCGGCGCGCCGAGGCGGACGCGCTGGTCGAGGAGCAGATCCAAAAGGACATAGCCGCGAAAGCGGCGGGCAAGAAGCACTGGGACGACGACGAGCGGTCGGGCGAGGAGGAGGTAGACGACACGGACGACCTGGACCCGGCGGCCGAGTACGCGGCGTGGAAGCTGCGGGAGCTGAAGCGGCTGAAGCGGGCGCGCGAGGCGATCGAGGCCAAGGAGGCCGAGATCGCGGAGAAGGAGCGGCGGCAGAACCTGACCGAGGCGGAGCGGGCGGCCGAGGACGAGGCGCTGGTGTCGCGGCAGCGCGAGGAGAAGGAGTCGCGCGGCAAGATGGGCTACATGCAAAAGTACTTCCACAAGGGCGCCTTCTACCAGGACGAGGCGGCCGCGCAGGGGCTCGACAAGCGCGACATCATGGGCGCGCGCTTCGCCGACGACGTGCGCAACCGCGAGCTGCTGCCGCAGGCGCTGCAGATGCGCGACATGACCAAGCTGGGCAAGAAGGGCGCCACCAAGTACAAGGACCTGAAGAGCGAGGACACGGGCGCGTGGGGCCGGTATGACGACCCCAGGCGGCAGAGGAGCGAGTGGGATCAGTATCGGGACGGGGAGAGGGAAGGGGACAGGGGCGGTGACTATGGTGGGAAGGGGGCGAATGCCATGCCCTTGGGTCGGAGGCGGTCCAGATCAAGGTCGCCGAGACGGGACCGTGATGATCACAGAGACAGGAAGAGAGAATACTCCAGAGAGAGGGACCGCTATGATGACGACAAGCGGAGGAGGGTAGACTCTAGGTAGACGGAGTGTCGAGAACGCTCCTCAAGGCGACCCACCCACAGCACCATCGACTGCAAGGTCGAGGAACCGTCGGCCCCGTTTCTGTCGGCACCAGTGCGCACGCAGATTGGGAAGACATTGATCAAAAAGGCCAATGACGATATGGAGCCGCTGCAAGATGAACACAAGGCTCCCCACGGTGGTCCAATTCTACAGTCCACACCGAACTCGGCCCCCAGACAAGCGCGTAAAGATCGGTCTTGACAGTAGTCCCGTTGACACATTCTGCGCTCACAACGGTGCACCCTGTTGAGGAATAATTGACATTGGCGATTAGCCCTGACGCAACAATGAGAAATCAAAACTCCTGCGTGCCCTCATGCATTATTTAACAAACACGATCTGACCTAGTTTATATCCTGGTAATCTCCACCCTCGCCCTATCAAAGATCTTGTGTCCCAGCATACTGCCACCCGCTTCCTCAATGTCCGACAGTGAGGGTGGATACAGCGTCATCCGGGCATACGTTCCCGCGCCTCGGCGCTTGGAAAGGAAGCCGGGGTTCATTACAAGCACACTCTCAACAACCTATGCATATTCAGTTAGTCATCTGTTGATCAGGGATCACCCACTCATCGACGTATGGTGCCTAGGGACATACCTTCGCAAAAGGCGGCAGCGCGCTCGGCACGACCAGCACGTCCGGCCTGACACCAACCATCTCGCCCAGCTTGAGGTAGCTCACATCCAGCATCGGCCCCACAGGCCTCCCGTCCTCGGCGCCTGTCTTGGGGTACTTGCTCCGGTCCGAGGGCGTGAAGACGGGGAAGTAGTGCCGCTGCTCGATCAAGTACCTCGACAGCCTCGCCAGGAGGTCTGGCACGGGCGGCGGCCGGCTCGTGCACTCCTCGCCCCTGAGGTCCCACAGCACGTCCTGCGACGACACGCCGAGGACCATCTCGTTGATGGATAGGGTCATCGGGTTGCCCACGATCTTGACGGCTGTCTTGTGGAGGCCGAGGTCCTTTTTCGGGAACGAGTCCTGCGGCCACGAGACGTGTTTGTCGATGACGTCTCGCGTGGAAGGGACGAGGATGACTGTGACTGTGGGATTGGCGGCGACGAGACGGTTGAGGACGGGAGATATCATGTATTTGAACACGCTGGCCATGGTTGCGAGGTCTGGGTCGATGCTGGCCTCTTCTGGCAAGTCGAAGTCGCCTGATGCGATCAGCGGGTGGTCGATGTCGATAAAAGGACCCGTCAGGACCAGAGCGTCAGCGTATGTGTCGGCTGCCACTGTGCAAAGCTGGTGGAGCGGCTCAAAGTCTAGGTTGTCGTCTGCAGTATAGGGGCCAGATGCGTATAGAACATTGAGGGGCAGAGGTTCGCTGTCCATTCCCATGGCGTCAGGGCCACCGACGAGCTTCTCCCGGTGGGCTTGCAAGGCTGCCGGTGTCGAAGCCGCGTTTCCTAGGAGCGGGACATCAAGGATCTCCTTGACGGTGAAATTGTGGCCCGATGCGTTGCTTCCTCGCAAGGCGACAATCTGGCCTGGGAAGAACTGATAATTCTGGAGTTTCTCCATACTCAAGGGTACGCGCAAGCCACCACCCGTCCTCCTTGAGGTCTCGAGAACTAGAGAGGCGGCATTGAGCTTGCCTTCTGAGGAGTCTGAAGCGATCCGACCGACTGCTACGATCTCGGTGGTACTTTGAGATGCAGCACTGCCGAAAGCAGACGGGTCCAGCTTGTGGTGATCCATGACGATGTTTAGAAAGTCGTCTATCCGGTCATCCAGAATCTCGGACGCTTCTGATAATTTCATGCCCAATGGCTTGTAGCCCAGCTTCTTCAGGTCTGATCCGGCCGTTAATTTGACGCGAGACTCTCCAAAGGGGGCAATTGGCGGCTCTGCAGCCGGGAGCTGGCTGTTTAGTACCTCCAGAACCTCGCCCGGATTCGAACGGTCATTAAAAGACGAAGGGCTATTGGGATAAATTAGTGAATTGTACCTGATTGAAAACACAGCACGGAGACCTACGGCATCGCCCCCATGGAATCCAGCTGGTCTTTCAAATTGGCCGTGGTCCGTTGATCCGGTGAGCTCGCGGCATGTTCTGACTTGATGCGAGACGTCGGTGTCTCCTTTTTCTTAATGGCACTCTTCCTCGCCGCGGGAGTGTTTGGCAGCAGGCCATCAATCCTGGTTCCGGTCAATACATGATGGCGGAGGCTTGGTGTTATAGATACAACTCACATGCCAAATACATCTCCGCCCTTTGCTCCTGCCCTCGGCGTTGCACCCACCCGATGCTTCTCTGGTTTGGCGTGGGATTGAGTCCGGGTGCTTTTCTCCAGAGCATCCTGTAGGTCCTGCTTGAAGGACCTCATCTTCTCATACGACGGCTGTGTCGCTTCTATGTCCATTTTGATGCAGTATGATTCCCACTTGAAAAAGAGGTCTTGTGGTGCCAAATTATGCAGCCTCATGATGGACTGCATCTCGACGACAACGTCCTGGCCCAAGCCCTTATCCCCAGCTCCGAAGAGCTCGTTGAGCTCTGACACTGTTGGGTCTGCCATGGCGATGCTGTCTCGTGGCCGTAGTTGGATGAAGGTAACTGTCTCTGTTTTCGTGACAAAAGGTCAAATTTGACTGGTTGTCGACGTGGTTGTATTGCAAATCCAATATCTCTCGGTTTCCCCTCAGAGTGGATGAGATTTGGGAGACGCGTCCCGACGCGCTTTGGAAAACAGCTTTAATTGAGCAGGGGTCCTCAGAGTACTGTACAGTAGACCCTGGAGCACTGAGATCTTATCGATAGCATGCGCTGACTACGGGCCAAGCCACTACCAAGATCAGGCGAGATTTAGTGGCCCGCCCCGAAGATCCGGGATGAGATTCCACAAGGCTCGGGTCATTCACCGACAGGTCACATTGATTCCTTTGAACCCCTTTAATGACAGCTTGACAACCAACCTGCTGCGCCAACATAATAATTCCCTGCCCGTGTTGGTGAAATCTCAGGCCGCCTACTGATATTGTCACTCGTCTGGACCGTCCTCTACACTCGTTTGATTCCTAAATCCGTGACTACCGGTCAAAACCACAGCGCCCATATTTATCTTCTTTCACGGCTAGTTCAGTATCATAATTCACAATGGCAGACTCGGCAGACAGCACCGTCTTGAAAACGCCTATAGAGCACCCCCTCGACTCAATTAAGGCCAAGCCCGCCGCTGAACTTACCGACGACCAGGTTCAGAAGTATGAATGGCTTCTTAATCAGGTCAAGCACTGGTCACAACCGGATTCCGGCGTCACAGTGCCCAAAGATGCGCCAAAGGATCTCACAGAGGACGAGAAGCGCTGGCTCACAAGAGAATGCCTTCTCCGCTACCTCCGCGCCACAAAATGGGCCAAGGAGCATTCCGAGAAGCGCCTGATAGCCACGCTCCTCTGGCGGCGCGAGTTTGGCGTCTACGAGAAGCTGACGCCGGACCACATCTCGCCCGAGAACGAGACGGGCAAGCAGCTTATCCTGGGCTACGACAAGGACGGCCACCCATGCCAGTACCTGATCCCAAACCGCCAGAACACTGAGCCCAGCCATCGCCAGGTCGAGCACCTCGTCTTCATGCTGGAGCGCACCATCGAGCTCATGCCGCCGGGCCAGGAGATGCTGGCGCTGCTCATCAACTTCAAGACCAGCGCCACCCGGTCCTACACGGCGCCGCCGATGAGCCAGTCCAAGGAGGTGCTGAACATCCTGCAGACGCACTACCCGGAGCGCCTGGGCAAGGCGCTGATCATCAACGTGCCGTTCCTGGTCAACGGCTTCTTCAAGCTCATCAAGCCGTTCCTGGACCCCGTCACCAAGGAGAAGATGAAGTTCAACGAGGACATGAAGCAGTACGTGCCCGCGGAGCAGCTGTGGACCGAGTTCAGCGACGGCGGGCTCAAGTTCGAGTACGACCACGCCGTCTACTGGCCGGCGCTGCTGAAGCTGTGCGAGGCGAGGAAGGAGGCCGAGAAGAAGAGGTGGGTCGAGGGCGGCAGCGTCATCGGGGAGTCGGAGCTGTACCTCAAGGGCGAGGCGGAGAAGGGCGTGAACACCGTCGTCGACGATGCCGCCGATGCTGTCAAGGAGAAGCTTGCTATCGGAGAGGGCGAGGCGCAAAAAGCAGGCAATGGCACAGCCGAGGAGCAGCAGCCTGCTGCCGTGGGCAGTGCTGCATGAGAGCGAGGGTGAAGCCATATTTGCGGCCGGTTGGGCCAATAGAAATGTTCGGGAAGAACATGTGCTTTACATAAAGTGTAGTATATTCGTTGTATACTGATCAAGCAACTCAGCAAGGCGTAATAGATACCTCTACAGTAATTAAAAACCATATTCTTTTTCTGAGAGCGGTGGTGCAGAGACAATAATACCAATCCAATCCGTAGTTGGGCGAGTTGCTTAGCCTGAGCTATCCAGAACCACCCCCCCCCCCAACTTATCATGGATAAGGCTCCGAACCCCTGACACAGCTGTACCGATTGACTTACCACATGCAACCCACCACCACTACTGAGATACCAGCAACACCGTTGAATCGCGCACGGCTCATGAACAACGCAACATAACAGAGAGGACGCAAATAAAGCCACACAATGTCCAGCATACCAACGCACAAGTCAGCAGCAAGCAAAGATGCCCTGCCTCCGCCGGGCAGCGGGCTGCGATACCCCACGAGCGGCAAGACGATTTACCACCGCCCATTGAACCGGTCGCGCACCTCGGAGCTCAGCCAGTCCAGCTTCGCGTACCTGTTCTCCGAGATGGTCAGCTATGCGCAGCGAAGGGTGACAGGCATCCAAGACCTAGAAAAGAGGTACGCCCACCGGAGAACCTCCTCGCCTATCCCCCCAACTCTCATCCCTCAACCACCGACAGCCCACACCCCAAAGACAACCAGCTAACCAAACACGCCCGCGCCCCAACAGGCTCAACGTCCAGGGCCACCCGATAGGCCTCAAGCTCCTCGACCTCCTCCTGTACCGCGAGCCGCCGCGGCAGCAGGCCCGCCCGCGCGACATCATCACGCTGCTGCACCTCATCAAGATCCAGCTGTGGACGCACCTCTTCGGCCGCCAGGCCGACCAGATCCAGCGCTCGAGCAACCCGGACACGCCCGACGAGTACATGATCATCGACAACGAGCCCCTCGTCAACGCCTACGTCAGCGTGCCCCGCGAGATGTCCCAGCTCAACTGCGCCGCCTACGTCGCCGGCATGATCGAGGGCGTCTGCGACGGCGCCGGCTTCCCCGCCCGCGTCACCGCCCACAGCGTCGGGGGCCAGGCCGCCGCGGGCGCCGAGGGGGCCGGCGGTGCTGGTGAGGCCGGTGGTGCCGGTGCGGCTGCCGCGGGCGCCGTGCAGGAGATGTGGCCTGGCAAGACGGTGTTCCTGGTCAAGTTTGCTGGGGAGGTGCTTGAGAGGGAGGCGTATCTTGGCGTGGCCAAGTGAGGATATTGAGAGAAGAAGAAAATACGGCGCATAACGCTTTCAGCGAGGTTGAGCAATGCCGTGACGTCTGTGTCACGGCTTCTACGTGTTATTACATCTTGCATGGCCTGGCGTTGGGGAATACGGGGAAATCGGAAGAGGATTTTGCGGCTCGGCGGTCAGTGTTTTAGAAAGGCTCGAACAAGACGGGAAACATGATCACGCTGGGACGCCTTCTCGGTGGCTGGATAGAAGAAGAAAAAAGATGAATTAAGCCTTGCATATCGCAATTGGGCGATTACCCTCGCCCGTGACGAGTGGTATCGCGGGTATCAGATCTAGCATATTCAAGAGCCACGACCAACAAAACGCCGTCCCGCAGTATGCCCGGTTTCCCTTCAGCGCATGGGATAGAGTCAAGACAAGACCTCCCAGTGGGCCAAACTGGACCAGCTCCATGTCTGACCGACGCAAACCAAAACACACACAACACCTTCACCTCCCCTACCTGGGCAATCGATTACCACCCCCGGCGCCCTTCTTCCCAGCAGCCCCAGCGCCGCCGGCCCCCTTCCCCTTCCCACCAGGAGCGCCGCCCCTCCACGCGCCCGCCTCGGGGCCCTTGGCCATGAGCTCGGCGAGGCCGAAGTCGCGCCACGCGGGCTCGCGGCGCAGCGCCGTGGCCTTCTGGATGCCGAAGGCGGCGTGCTGGTCGGGCACGACGTCGTCCTCGTCCT
This sequence comes from Diaporthe sp. P3_1W, assembly GCA_037177825.1. Classification (NCBI taxonomy): domain Eukaryota; kingdom Fungi; phylum Ascomycota; class Sordariomycetes; order Diaporthales; family Diaporthaceae; genus Diaporthe; species Diaporthe sp. P3_1W. The sequence goes on along the minus strand of JBAFXB010000004.1, from coordinate 4,327,053 downwards.
CCGGGTTCACCGGCTGGTGGTGCGCGGGCACGTAGATGTCGTCGGCGGGGAGGCGGTCCTTGGCGAAGGCCTCGAGGAGGTCGGCGTCGCGCGCGCGGTGCAGGTGGAGGGAGGTGAAGTGGGCGTCTTTGTTCTGGGGGGCACAACGGGCTTGTGTTAGTTGGGTCCGGGGGAGAGATGGGGGGCGGTGGATTATATTGCCTGGGAATGATAGGCTGGAATAGCAAGGGCGTGGGTGGTGGGAGGGCCAGACTTACCATGGCCGATGTGGGCGTTCGTCCGATGCGCTCGTCTATCTCCCTTGTGGACTCGCTCAGCTGTGGCCAGGTCTGACTGAGGGCTGCTTGGTGCTGCTGTAGACGGCTCTGTGGTTGTTGTTGTTGTTGTTGACGTCGTTGCTGCTGCTGCTGGGGTCCCACCCCACCATTGATCTGGGTGGCCATTGCGAGTGAGGTGGATCTTTGGGGTTAGGGTAGACAGCGAGTTGTAAGTGAGCCTCGTCCTTGAAATGAACATCAGACGAGACTGTCACGACAAGGGCACATCTCCTCTCCGTCGGGTGGTGCAGGTGGGCATTTCCGAGATGAAGGTTCCAAACTTTGGCTTGCGCGTTCCTCCTGTTTTGGCCGGGCCTTTTTTTGCTAATAAGGGAGGGCGCGCGACAATAACACGCCGGGCGTTGCACTTTCCCTTGGTCTATACTAGCTCCCGCCCGCCTGCTGGGTGAAGGTCTCTGGGGGACTGGTCCGGCTCTGCGGCTCAGCCTGAGAAGGCAGAAGCCATGGATACCTGGACCTGCCATTCTGGTTCCTGCAGCGAGGCGACTCGCTAGCTTTCCGCTGCACAGTTTATGTGCCGTGCTGGGCCTGCTCGTTACACCACCCATGTAGATAGACTACTTTCCAAGCTTCAGGGTTGTCCTGATGTCGCCCATCAGGTTCACCTGCCCAAATTGTGGAACGCTCTCCATCTACGTAATCACTCCATTGCGTCTCAAACGCACCTGAAGTGCAAGACTGCGCGTATTTTCCAACCCAACCTTAAGAGTGCCGAGGTCGGGCCAGGGCCGGGCGAGGGAAACGGAGAATCTGTTTCGATTGCCGGTCATCATACCACAGCAGAACGAGATGACACCTTGTGGCCGGGGGTAGGCCCTTAACATCGGAAGCGCGACTCTCACAGGGACCCATGCTGCAGTTCAGACATCAGACGAAACAGCTATGCCTGGTTGATGTAGCTCATTCGATTCATCTGATTCTTGGATCGAGTAATAAGCCAATTGAGGTGACCCCCGCGAACCCACCAAACTCTCTGTCCACGCACAGGTCCAAGCTCGATCTCTCCCCTCCTCAGCCGCCCGATCGCTCACTCACCGTGATGATGGCCGGGTTATGCTACCTATGGTATGCTACGTTCATGATATTCTTTGGTTGTGTTGATGCTATTTGACGTGGGTTAAGATAATTCGAGTAACGCCTTAAAGATGCAGTCCTCCCACGGTTGAGCTCGTTTGTGTTGTTGCGCTCTGGTAAATGTGGATGAATCCAATTTCGTGATCCAAAATGCCGTGTCCCTATGTTGGCTGCTGAATGAATGGATAATATCAGGCCAAAGAAATCGTCATACACATCAATAATTTCATGCTTGCATAGGCTCAGCAGCCGCAGCCCCAGAGATTGCGACCGCTGGGGCACTGTCCTCTGCCGACTCCTTGGAGTCTTCTGTGGCTGTTGATGGGGTGGACTGGCCCGTCTTCTCAGCGATGTACTTCTCAGCCGCCGCCTTAGCAGCTTCTATCCGCGCGTTGTGGGAGTCGAGCACCACCTTCAGCTCCGGAGGGGGGTTGAAACCCGGGTGGTCGCAGTGCCTCTTGTAGAAGTAGTTGTCTGCCTTGGGACGCAGCTCCGCCGGCATGTCGGTCAGCACGCAATCGATGATGCCGTCGATGGACTTCTGTTTTGATGAGTCGCGGTGCCAGATGGTGATGAGGTGCGAGTTGAAGCGGACGGAGAGGCCGACACCGCAGAGTTGGTCACCTGGAATTGTCATGTTCCGTCAGCTTTCTGCCCCGTAGCATTCGCGCCCACGTTCTCGAGAGTGCTCACCCTCCTCCAGGGCAGCCTGGAGCTGCTCGCCAATGGCCATCAGCTGCACACGGGTCCAGAAATCCGGACCGATGTTCTTGCCCACACGGAAGGTCCAACTTCCGCCAAGGATATTGCGCCTGTCCTCCCATATGGGCTTGAAGCCCTGCTTGAACAGGTAGAGGGACTCGCGCATCTTGATCTGGTCGACGGGGGTGTTGTTGGCATAGCGCCAGAAGTCCTGGACAGACTCGATCTGAGAACCGAGCTGCTCGAGCTGCGCCTGGTACTCCTGGCCATCATCTGTCTTCTTCTGCTCCTTTTGTTGTCTGCTCGGATGGGCCCAGGTTAGCTTTGGTTGAGCTAGCAAACGGGGGGCAGGGGAATAGGAGGGCGCACCTGTCAAAGTAGACGTTCCAGTAGTGCTGGGTGGGCAGAGGGCGCATCGCCTTGAGGAAGCCCAGCTTGGAGTCGGCCCGCTGCTCGGCGGGGGAGTTGACGTTGGGCGAGCTCGGGTCCGAGGTCTGGGACAGGTTGGAGAGCCCGCGGGTGAACATGCTCAAACTCGGTCTTGAAGCCATGGCTGCAGGTTTTCCGGAAAGGAGCTGAGAGGATGTTGCGGTCGGGGTGGAAGGGTAGGGGTGGGAGGTGTCGCCGGCTGAGAGAAGACTAGGGACAAAGAGAGGTCAGGGCAGGGCGTATGCGGGCCGGGTTGATAGGCTTCGACGTTCCTGGTCTGAGGGGTCGTCTTTGTCGTCGTCGTTATAGTCGAGTGGGCGGAGAAGTGCCGGGGGAGCTGGGCGGTCGCAGAAGGGAAACAGAGTGGTTGCAGGATGCAGGATGGTGTGAGGTGCGTAATAAGCGAGAGAGAGGCACGACGGTGTTGGTGGTCGTCCCGGTACGGTAGGAAGGTGGTATGTGTGGAGTGGTCTGCAGGTCCGGTCGAGGTCGCCACGGCCGCCAACACACGGAATGGAGAGCTGGCAGGACGGTAGGCTGCAGGGTGCAGGGGACGGAGATCAACTGATGGAGGGGAAGGAGGAGCTGTGGGGTCCTGGTAAAGGGGGGCCCAGCAATAGACGTTAGGAATTACTGCGATCGTATTACACTGCTCGCTGGCTTCTGGCTGGCTGCTTGCTCAGGAACCATTCGAGCTGATTGCTCACTGGGTGCCCAGTCTCGGCGGTTAGGCAAGCCTGAAGTGACTGATTGGCCAGTCAGTTCTCTGGTGTTCCAAGTCGAATCCCAGGTTTTGTCGCTTGTGTGTGACTGATGAGACACAAGACAGCCCAGTCAACCAGTGGAATATGATAGACTAGGTCTGACAAAGAACGAGCCACAGCCAAGGACAGACAGACAGGACAACAGCAAAGCGCACTGCAGGATGGAATGACCGTGCTCGTTGAGCGTTGAGCGTTCACCGTGAGCGAGAGGCGGTAGAGAAGGAGGGACGGGAGGCTTAAGGAGGAGGGGAGCAAGGGTATATTAGAAAGGCACATCGATCCCACGCTAGATGAGAAGAGCCTCACGTCTCGAGGATGGATGTTTGAGATGTGAGATGTGTTCCTGTTTCCAGTTGCATTCCTTGACCAGGGGGTTGGCCTACAACCCAACGGCCCCTTGCCGTATCGTCAGGACCATCCGTACCTAATGCCAACCGCGTGGGCAAAGCCTGGGCTTGACCCGATTGACCGGCCTGACTTGCCTCGATCTCGACCAGGCCAGGCTGTGAGAGGAAAAGGGGATTAGTCGTCCATACCCAGGGCTTATTAGCTGTCACTGGCCGTGGTCCTGATCCTGAAACATCAGGACTGGCTGGAGCTTGGGTGCCGGCCCGCGTCCCAGACGGGCTGGTTTGAGATTCTCCCGGGTTGGACATGGCCCAATTGCTGTTAGCGCTGGGCTGCAGGTGAGCCAAGTGCCGTATCCCGTCCCGCTGTTTTATTGCCGGGAGCTGTGCTCCGGACGGACAAACGGTGATTTGATGCTGTGCCCATGTGTGTAATAGAGTGCACTTTGATGTGTTGTAGCAGCAGGTTAGCTTCTCAATGTCTGGATTGATATCTCCCCCTTAACAATTGAATACCTACCTACCACGGTAGAAATTCACCTTCCGACCGCACGACTCATTGAGAATACTGCAACGGTCCCGTACCTGGGCAGATCATAGCAACAGCGACATATGGCAGCCAAGGTTTGGAAGTCAGACGCTCAGCAGTGTCGGTCCCCCGACTCCACGTGCTGGTCAAAGGAAGGACGTCTGGACCGGCCCTGAGGCCCCACGGCCCTTGCCAAGGAGCCTACAATAACAACCTTGAAAGTCCGCTGTCCCGTGTAATAAGCGTGCAGCTTGCCTTGAGCCTCAAAGGAAACAGCTGCCAGCCGTGGGTGCTTCTCCGCTTTTGGTTTCACCTTGCTCTCTTTGATCACCCGCCCGCCGCAAAGAGGACGAGCCTCAAAGGCCGCCTAAGCCTCGACCCTGCCGGCCACACACCGCAGGCTGAGGCTCAGCCTTACGAGGCCACAAAGGCCGGCCTCGCTGCTGCAACTGCAACTGCAAGTGTGACAGGCAAGCGACGGCAGCACCTCTCACTCGCTCATTCATCCACCCACGCAACCAACTCATGGCAAGCCAGCAAGCAGTGGCAGCACCTTGTGTAGCAAAGTGCCGACTGCCTCGGGCATTCTTGAAGCCCTGGTTGCTCCGCAGGTCCAGCTCTCGAGGGCCCTGACTCCAGAAGCCTAGAAACAGAATCTCCATTATTGCCAATCTCCGTCTCCCCAGTGTCCGTGCTGCAGCAACCTTGAGGGTAGACAGAAATATAGATATCCCTTTTTTCCAGAAAACGCCTTATCAGTGAGCTGGAGGCTGCCTTATTCCCCCCGAATTCTCACATTCTTTTCGAAGACCCGGACTTAGATCTGGACCTGAGCCTGAGCCCGAGCCTGAACCTCAAATCATCCCATCATTCCTCATTCCTCGCCCTCCTCCCCGAGCTATAATAGCGCCGTCAGCCGTTCCGCGCCCGCCTTGTCTTTCGCAAGCTGCACTCCAGCGCTGCTTTCGTCGCTCCCGCCCAGAGATCCCCCCAACCACACCATCCCAGTTCGGCGCCCGAAATCCTCCCAGGCGAATCGCACATTGACTGCTCTCTCGCCACGGCCATCGAACCCGTAAGTCAGCAAAGCATGTCAGGAAACATGCCTCGGGCCAAAACTGTAGCACAGACGCTGATCATCTTCTTGCCCGCGCAGTTCACCTGTCATCAGCACTGATTTGCCTCGCTTTGTCTCTCATTCCCACGTGGCAGACGGCTTGGAATCACACATACCCACACAGACACACCGCGAAGGACGGCGAGCGAAAAGGGGCGACTTCTTATTACCCAGCAGCAGTAACCACCGCAATCGAGCTGCCTGCAAAGGGAAACCCTTTTCTATATCTCGCCCTGCCTCTCCCTTTCACCCAACCTTGAAGACATCCAGTCAAACACTCTAGGTCCCGACTCCTCTTGAAGCAAGAGTTCATCCCCCCGGTCAATCTGCCCGACTCGTCTCGAGGCGTTTGAGCAAGAGTCAGTGTCGTTCACGTCAAACCACCCGCGCGCCCTACAATCTCCAAGCAAACCCCTGGTCGGGTCCTCGCGTAAGTGCTCTCTGCATATCGTCCCATCTCAATACCATCACCCCGGCGGACTTTCTCGCCGAGCGCATGTTAGCACAAACTCCATGCACCCGGGTGAAACCCAATCCGGCTGTTTCCATCATCTACGATTCACATGTCCGGAAAATGCCCCGAACGAAACAGAAAACAAATGGCATTGCTATTAAGTCAATAACGACTTCCTGCGTTCTCAGCTAACAATCCACCATAGATACAACAACCAACCCAACCAGCTCCCAAGACCTCGCCAGGAGGCCTACACGGGCAGCTCTTTTCCTCGACAACCAACCAACCCAAGAAATCATCCTCACACACAAACAAAATGGCCCGCGTCACCTCGCCCCGGCCCTCGAGCCGACACAACGCCGGCCCCGACCAGCCCAGGAAGCTCTTCATCCGCATTTCGGCCGACAAGATGCGCTGGTACAAGAACCAGGAGGCACGCGAGCGCGAGGCTTCCCGGATGTCCTCATCCTCCTCCTCTTCAACGTCGTCGTCGTCCACATCTCCCAGGCGGTTACGCATCAGCCTGAAGCGCCGTGACTCCTCATGACAGCTCCCACCAACGACACAATCAGTCACACCAACCAACCAAAACCGACCGACCCGGCCAGTGACTCTTATTCATTCGGCTTAGTCCGTCCTCACATCCACGAAGAAAATTAATTCGGTCCTTTTTTCCTTTTTGACTGTCCTTCCTTTTTCTCTCTTGTGTCAATGGGAATCAAAGCCAGCCTGCGGGGAACAGGAATGGGGAGAGCGGGTTATCAATGCGCTGAATGTATTCCGGCGAAGGCGTTTTTCGGTGTTACCAATCCCCTTGCATCGGGGCCGGGGAGGACAAATAGAGACCACCCTTCCTTAAAAGCCCGCCCGATGAGCCTGACTTATCGACGGCGACGGCGGCGGTCAACGGAGTCTTACAGGCGTTACGAAGAAAATATGGTTGGCTTTTTGTTGTTTTTTTCTGTTTTCGGGAAAGGGGTGGATTCCCCCTGCGGTCAGTAGTTGATGGACGCTTGCCCCCCTCCACGGGACACGAAGGCCTCTTTTTGTTACGTGGGCGATAATTACTGTGGAATATGAGAACAGTGAACACAACGTCATTCTCGTTGAAATGTGATTGTCAGCCAGCATCGATGTCTCGCCCCGGGCGACTGCCCCTTGGCTACTAAACTACACCCTCGGCATGTCTCCATCTGGAGGCCCCAACATCTAGACCTTCGGGGAAAAAGGCCATTCTCGGCCTTTTGAGTTTCCGGCTTGCTGGAAGAGGAACGGCAGGGACACGAAAAGAAAGGGACAAAGGAGTGGGCAAGCGGTCTTCCAGGTCGGTTTCCATCGACGGCCGCTTACTAGACCCGTCGTGAGATGTCACACTACCACCAAGATTGGAACATCACAACGAAGGCAGTGCCCTGGGCGATCGATATGTTCCCACACACAGAAAAGCCAAGGTAGCAAGGTTATGTTCATTGCGTCCACGTCAAAATCAACGCCAGTTTTGGCATCCGTGCCAGATGCACGTAGGTATCTCGAGCCCGTGGCTGTGCGCCCCGTAGAGTTCGTTCTACACTTCCCCACCCCTTTTCGTTCAAAATGACAATTGTGACCTTTCACTCCAGACAGAAGCCGTGTTTGGTGGCCGCCTTTACCCCGTCCTTGTTCCGTCCTATGCCCAACCATCGTCCTATCATACAGTATCTCATCATCAAACATTATCAATCACGGCTCTAAAAAACCGGTAACCTCACTCTAGACCATGCGATGCATCGATGCACAAGAATCTCATCCAATGTCCTCGTCTTCCCCAATTAGCCTCCCAAGGATGAGACTCTGGATGACAAGCTCATTGCTCAAGGTCCGGATCCTTTTCGGCGGCGGATTTGCCGCGTCGACTGCGCTCTTCCGCTTTCGCTTCTTGCTGGCAGCCCGTGCTGTGGAGGTTGAGCTCGTATCCTCTGCGAAGAGAGCAGCACTACCAGCCATCTTTTCCTCAATATAGACCCAATTATATGGGTGGCCTGCATCCTCACCGGCCTTGAGCTGCCTCCGAGCCTCGTCGATAGTGTAGACCCTAGACAAAGACGCGCCTAGAACACGTGAGAGGAAGACGTACGCCATCTTCGTGCCCTCGTCCTGCCTCCGCAGCACAACAAGAATCCGCGATCCACGTAATAGTTGTGGTCGGCTGTCGATAACCTCACTCAGCTTCGCCGACGCCGCATCGTACGTCGGCAGGTTGCGCGACTTTATCGCTTCCCCAAGAAAAGACGAATTTCCCGCGCAGAGAAGGTAATCGGACCAATCAACCAGCTTCTGTTTCTCAGTGCAAGTTGTGATCCATCGAGGGTGGATACAAGGTAGGCCGAGCGCGAGCGCCTGCATGTATTTGACTTTGCGAGAATGACCATCCGAAATCAGGGCTGTGAATCCGGTTGCTCTCGCAGAGGCAGTGAGCTTGATTTCTTCGTCCGGCTGGGGCGTCGAGGAAACCACTTCGGCGTTCTTTATTGCTCCGAACTCAAAAAGCTGTTCAAACCCATTAAGCAGAAGCTTCCCGCCTCCCTGCCTGATCTGATCGCCCACTTTCGTCGAGAGACCCATCCTCGAGTTGTAGGTACTGTCTTTCTCCCCCGGGTGTTTGGCTTGGAATGAAATAGCAAAAGCCATCCCAGCAAACAAACTCGCTCCACCGCCACGACTAGACTCTCGAGAGACTGGAGACTCCCTCAGTGAGCTTCTGCCGAGCCTGGATAGCATCGCACTCTGCTCGAAAGTAGTTGGCACTGACGATGGCGGTGATCTCGCTAGTTCGTCTGTTGACACGGAAGCATCCCGGCCGAATGATGTGGCGGATCGCCTGGTCGACGTGCGAAGATTCCTTGGGGCAGCTGCAACAGGTTTCGGCTTCACTGCCGCTCCTTTACCTTTACTACGGCCGGCCTTAGCGACACTGGGAGATGTATGGGGCTCGGCAGTTAGTAACAGCGTCGTGTCACCTGCGACATCTGGTGAGTCATCCGTCAGAGGTGTCGTCTTGCTGGAGACATCGGGCGTCGTGGCCAATGCACTAAGAGAAGAGCCCGAGCTACCGGGAACCGTCGGGCTCGTATTGTGGCTTCGGTTACGTGACGCACGGAGTCTCGACCTGGTGTTCAAAGCCGGGACGGGTGGGCGAGACTCAACAATAGGGCTCGTCTCAGCTACCTCTACCACACCTCGGTCCACAGAGCCTCTTGACGCCTGATTTCTGACTGCATGTTGAGGTGCAGCATCCGGGACATCCAGATCCGTTTTATCGCGGTGCGCAGCAGGTTGCCGGGCCTCTGAAGATGAACGAGTTCGTCTTCCTGCAGGCATAGAATCGGGTGGTTGACGGCTCTCTGACGTCGAACTTTCCCGGAAGCTACTGCGCAAGAGAGCAGTGAAAGATTCTTGCTTCGACGTTTCGCCAGACGACAAGGGCTGCATTTCACCGAAAGGTCTTGGCTGGGGTATAGGAGAGCTCGTCTCTGGAACAGGGTCCGCGCCATCCTCTCCTGTTGCATTGATTCGGGGTGGTGATTTGTGCGAGTTGTCTGCGTCGATACCAGGAGATCGAGTAGCGCTTCGTGCTGTGTTGGGTAAAGTTGCCAACACCACCGCATCGTTGCTCGACACATGAGCTCCATGCTCGGCAGACCGTGGTATTACACCATCTTGAGAATCGTCGATCACCGCGTTTTGGGTATCAGAATCTCCACCAGTAGGTAGCACCACACGGTCCTGTGAGTCCTCCACGGTAATCTGAGAGTAGTCGTCGGCCCGGCCCTCACATTGATCAAGGTAATTTTGTGAGTCTGTCTTCTGGTCTTCGCCTTGCCTAGTATTTGTCGAAGGCACCACAGCGTCCTCCAGAGAAAACCGGCGTTCGTACTTAATAGATTCGAGCCTCTTCTCCGCCTTGGCTTTCTTGAACATTGCCTTGTAATGCCTGCGCATTGCATCGTCCTCACTTGCGTTACCATCAGACTCGTTTTCAAGAGCATGCTGAGGGGATGACTCGTATGCTTGCTGAGATGTATACAATGGTTCGTACTCTTCCACCCGGCCTCTTGGAAAGGTGCGCGCTGGGTGCAAAGGAGTTGAATCGACGGCAGCGCCGGTTAACTCGACGGGTTCGTCGTTCTGACGCTGTGGCGAGGTATCATAAGGGATAGATAGCTGGGGGCTTGAGACGCCACCGTGGAGTGGTTGCAGCCCTGCACCCAGGTTCTTCAACGGCGATGAGATGAAAAGGTTTGGGGAGATGGAGTTCTGCGGTTGGAAGTTATCAGGCGATGGCCGCGAGGATGTCGGGCTGATCACCTTGTATGCCGACGAGACTTGAGTCTGGCCAAACATTTGCGAGGCAGGTAGCAAATGCGCCTTGCTTCCGGCGAACGGGTTCTTATGCGGCGCCGGAGTCTCAGGATTTCGTGCGAAATGATCAGGGGAGCCATGAGACGGTCTGCCTGTTCCAAGTGAGTCTGGGACGGAGAAGTTGTCATTGTATTCGTCAATGTTGCGAAAGTTGACAGCACCAGTGTCGTCTTCTTGCAGGGTTCTGTCCCCATCACCAGAGTGGGAGGTTTGTTGCGAGGCCAGTTCGGGCTTCTCAACTGGATCGGTCGGAATCAAGTCGTCCCCGCGAGAGATGTACTGCTCGTAGCTGCGCCCATCATTCGACTGGGTTGGGGATTGAGACGGATCCATTTTGCGCCGCCGTGGCTTTGGTTGCTTAGCTGAGGATGGTACGACGCCTTCGGCATCGTTGTTGAGCACAGGTAATTGTGCTGGATTGACTCTGCCGGTTGAGGGTCCAGTCTGGCAAGTCAAAGGAATGACGGTGCCTTCTTGCTGCTGATGAACATCTTCGTCACCACTGTGAGACCCAAGGTCAGGATCAAAGACCCCAGCAGCCTCAGAAGGTGTCGCTTGGTTGGGTGAGTGGGCAGGTGTTGTACGATGATACGGGGAAGAGGCGCGACTGTCGGACGCGTTCGACTTGGTCCCATCGCCCCCTGGTCGCTTCGCTGCACTGCTACCAGCATCGGCACCCCGACCCTTGCCCTCGGCCCCCTTGCAGCTGCCAGCCGTGGCGGGGTCCTCTTTGGCCGGTTGACCCCGCGATTGTGCATTTGCCTTTACTTTTGCATCGGTGTTCGCTCTTGTCTTTGGCGCATTTGCATTCGGCTTTGATGAGGACGTCCAATGTTGCGCGGGGACGTTTGCTCCGGCGAACTTCTGATGGACTTTGGGTGGTCTCGGACATCGCTGGATCTCGGCCTGCACCTCGTCGGCTGGTATTGGCCGGGTCGGGGAACTGCTCGTGAAGCCGACGCCGAACTGTTCGTGATATTGCCCCATTACTTCTTGGGTGTCCTGACTCTCAGCCTCACCAGAGAGCGCAGTCTGAGCTTGCTCCCGCGACCGCATCGTTGGCAATGACCGTTCATAGCGATCGATCGTCACGGTCGGCCAGCGGGGTTCGGGTTGCAGGAGAAAGGTGCGAATCCGCTTCGCAAATCGCGACACAGGTCTTTGGCATGCGCGGCGGCCAGATAAGAGCGTTTCTTCCAATTCAAGTCGGTGATGGGGCAAAATGGAATTGAATGCCGACACGAGACGGAAAAGGAGAGAAACTAAAGACTTGACCGTCGTCAGAGCGGAAACCGCGCCTGATCGCGCTTACTAGATCACCCCCATCAGCACTGGCGCGACTCTTGGGTCCGCGCTTTACAAGTCCGGAACGCGAAAGCACGTGGCAAAGATCATCCCTAACCCTCGTTTGGTTGTCCAGCCGTTGGAATTGTTCGATTGAGCTTCTGCCTGCGGGGAAGAAGCTGGCTCGTTTCCAGGCCAGACAGGGAAACAGCTTTGGAGACAACCCTGCATCGCTCGGTGTTTTCGGGGCCATGTTCGTGTTCGATGTTTCTCTGCATTGACGTCCTTTGTTGACGTGTTCGTCCAGTCGTCCGTTCACCAGTCAAATCCTGCTCTCTCTGTCGCCAGCTGTCATCCGACAGCAGGGAGGGAAGGAACACTGCAAATACTATGGGCCACTGCCAGGTGCTCTCCTGCCTTGGAAGCCGGCAATGACGGCCGTTGTACCTTTTCTCTTGCCCAGGTATGCAACCTACTAAGTATCTCATTCTGCAAATATAGCCTCCCAACTTCGACCTTCGCGTCTGGACATTTGCTACCTACTTATAGTTTCAGTAGACATTCAGCTCACATTGCTTTTCTTTTTTTGTCTGATGTATTTCCTCGTCCTCTTGGCTTCATCATCGGTTGAGCGATGTTTGATGGTCCCAAGCGCCGTTGCCCTGACACCTGCAAAAGTGGATCCTCAGATCAGTGCAAGGGTCCTAAGTCCTGCTGGACACAAACATTTACATGGAGGGAAATGAGTCTCGCACCATCATGCGGCCTTGAAGAGTCACTGCACATAATAACCAGACTGATGCGCCCGCCACCCGTGCTGATGGGACGGGCTTCTTCTTTCGCTCCTCTCCACCAGCTCGCTTCGTCTGTCACTTTCCAGGACTGTCCATTCCCTTGCCCTGCCTCGGCCTCGACCTCGACCTCGACCTCGACCGCGATTCTGCACGTCAACAGGGCTTTGCCCACTCTCCTCCACCCCTTACCCACGCATCTCCCCTTTACCGCATTGCTGTCTCCACTCCGCCAATCCACTGTCCTTCATTTCGAACTTTCGGCTCGTCAGGCCCAGGTCAAAGCCAACAAACAGCCCGCTGTCAGCGCGGGCAACATTCTTTGGGGGGTCCGCCCGAGCAGACAGCCACTACAGGCCCGCCGGAGATTGCCACGTTATTGGAATCCCACTGAACTCATATACCCGTCTCTCTGCCAGGGTCACCGAGCCCACGAGAGCCCACGAGCCCATGCTTCAACGCTCATTCCGAGCAGCGCCCAAAGATTAGCAGAACCCACTGCCGTCAATCGCAACCACCGGATGCAGAGGCGCACAGCTCACCGACGACCCCTCGCCAGCCCGGTCGACTGACTTTACCGCTTCCACTCGCACTTACGTCGCATACCCAGCCCGCGGTCCACTCTGCAGCCCGGGAGATTTCCCTGGCTCAAGCTGCTAGCTCCGGGGCTCCAGGAACAGGGTCAAGCGAAGCAATACCACCCAATGATTGTAGCTTGGCTGGGGGATTGACCTGGCCAACCCGATGCCCCTGAGTCTGGAACAAATCTTCAATTCTTGCCCATGACCGCTCCTCTCTTTGCAATTTGCTTTCTCACAGCTTGTTCCAACACTCTTTTGCACAGCCAGCGCTTGAGCCGTCTTGAGTACAAGGCTCACGTCCTCAGGCAACGCCATCGGCGCGCTCATCGCGCTCCGTCCAGTCATTTGGATAAGATTATCAGCACCAGGCGACGTCGCAACCGCCCCATCCAGCACGTGTCACCCTTCTCTTCGATCCACAGTCACTCATCGTCTTTCCACGGGCGCCCTCTCTGCGAGCAGCCTCTTAAGAGGTCTTTGACCACCGTCCGTCGCGTGTCTCCCGCCAATATGGATGAGGTCACGCCCCAGCGAGTCGCTCATTCGAGAACCTCATCCGTTCACAAAAGACAGAGCTCGAGGACCTCGGTATCAGAAACGATGCCGCCGCCGCCAGTAGATGATGTCCTGTGGTCGCCCGCACCTTCATTTGGCGCGCGATCTACACGCTCACTGTCCACGACGTCTCGCAATTCAAACAGACTCTCATTGACCTTGCCAATCGCACCGCCATCAAACTCTCCGTCACGTCCAACTCCGATCAACACGAATGCCCCGTCCTTTCCCCCAACTCCCAAGGATACTCCTCTTGTCCGGTCCCCCACAGATGCCAATGACTTCATTCACGCCATTGCTGCCCAAGAGAGACGTGTGTTGGAAATCCGCGAGGACCTGAAAAACGCGGAGGCGGAATTGACACGACTCAAGAAGCAGTGGGGCGCGTTCGACTCGGTCAGAAAACGCAACGCCATGGTCAATGGAGAACCGTTGCGATCAACCCAATCTGTGCACAACTCACCTGCTACTGATGATGTTGAGGCTACGCGGCGGAGTATCGAGCTGGACCGCAGGAGGACGATGATGATGAGCCAGCAGCTGAACAAGGAGGGCACGCCTAACTCAGGACGACGACGCGTCATCCGCGGTGGGCACACTCGGGCTCTGTCCCTTTTGTCACCCACGAAGCCACAGGAATTCCATCTACTCGACCTTGACGACCCGCTAGACGCTCATAAGCCGCCAATAAAGAATTCCGAGCCTCACCTCCAACATCTTGGCCGGTCATCGCCGATAACGGTGGCTCAGCTGAACAAACGTGCATCTTGGGCGCCTCGCTCGGCTAGTCCCAACTCCAACAACGGCGTGAAGCAGATGGCGGAGGACTTCAAAGCAGGCCTGTGGACTTTCGTGGATGATTTGCGCCAGGTTGCTGTTGGAGATGAGCCCATCAACGGGGGAGGAATTCAACGCAGAGGCTCCAACAGAATGAGTGACGGCGACAAGGACGGCGACACGATCCGAGCATCTGTCACGTCTGCGCGTCCGCGCCTGAGCAGCACGTTCAGCGACGTTACCCCCACGCCCACGTCGCGCTTCACGGATCCCCTCAAAGAATCGGACACAGCCAACCTCGGACGGCCAAGACGGGCCAACTCAAAGCGGACGAAGCACTTCTCCTGGACGCCCCTCAGCGTGGACTCTTTCGACGACAGCGACTGGTCAAACTGGGACAGCCCGGTTTCTTCCTCGCCCCGATGGAGTGGCACGACCGTCAACGGCGACATGATCACGCCAATCCCTGAAAAGGGCGACGAAAACGACCCGCCACTGTGAGACGCCCTCCACCCTCCAATCTCGCCCGCCCCCATTCGTCTGGTTTGCTTCCTGGTTGCTTACTCAAGCGCCCAAGACTAATTACTGTCCCGCCCACAGCAAGAACGAGACCGCGGCATCGAGCGACTGCGAGCCTCCCCTCTCCCCTTCGCCATCAGCACTAAAGCTGGAGGAGCTGTCGCTGAGTGTTCTCAACAAGTTGAAGAGCCTCGGGGAGCCTGTGACTCCTCTTAAGAACAAGGCGTGCTAGGGCGGGATACAATGCAAAGGGATGAGAAAGAAGAGACTTGTGTCTCCAAATGGAGGGTGATATCCAGGAGCTTGAGAGGTGACTTGAGAGAGCACGCAAACTTGCCCATTGGTCCGGATACAACACCGGGCATCCCTCGCAGACTTGGAGAAGAATCTCGAATTGTACATGCTGGAAGGGATGATACCTAGAAAGCGTGTCTGGTCAGATAAGGCGCTCGAGGATATAAAAGGTCATTAGAAAAGGGTTCGGACAATCGCATATGGCCTTGGGGACACACCGTGGACTAGGCTATGGAAATAAGAGGGAGCATCGGGGTAGGAAGCGGAACCCCAGGTGATTCGGCTGTATATACCAAAGGATACCTACTGCCTGGCCTCGAGGGCCAAGGGCAGGCCGGGCCGACGAGTACTGTTGCATCTCAGAAGCCGCCCAAAAACCCAGGGAGGTGGGCGCAAAACGGTGTGTCAATATTGTATAATGATAATGACCCATCATGAAGGAACGAGAAGGACAATAAATATAGTAGCATAGTGTAAAATCAGTAAAAGCATTGCTCAACGTTTTTGTGGGAATTTTAGTACGTGACACTGAAGGATCTCGGGACAGACACTTCAGATATCGAATGGTAAGGCGAGAATACGGATACCTTCACATGTCTCTCAGAACAAGTGTATACATTCGTTCCTGTATTTAGGACACCGGGAATTGGCCGGATACACTCTTCATACGGTATGACCTCCCGTCTCGTGTCCGTATGCCGAGGCACGACAACTGAAGCGCTTCCAATTCCACGGCTACCGTGTGCACCACACTAGCGCGATATTCATCGTGGACCAACACGTAACGCAGATGATCTAAGGTGTGCGAAAATGAATTCACAGAACTTTTCTCAAGGCTGACAACGAGGCCCGTGTGTCTCTCCGAGATACTGCTCATCCGCCACCGAGGCTGCCGTTGCTCTGTGAAGTTCTCCCCCAAGTAACCACTCGTACCTAGGTTTGTCTACCCACCCAATAGACACAAACAATGGCAGAGAGGGAGACACAAGCCAAGTACTGAACAATGTATGCATTTGATCTGACTATATCTGAAAAGCCGCCACCGCCAACGTATACCTATGCTCGTGCCGGGAACGAAACCATGCATGCAAAAATGACGACCTCATCTTGGCGACTCTCTTCTCGACATCACTTGAGACATGCCTACGCACGCTGCTGTCCCATCCCCCAACTGCTCTTCATACAAGCAATGTACACAGACCAGCCACTATAGTTCTGGACCATTTAGTCATCCATCACAGAGGCGAACTTGTCGAGCAGGTCCTGCTGTATTTTCTCGTACTGTGAAGATATCAGTATCAGTATGCGTCCTGTGCGGGCTGAACACAAGGGAGGGGGCGAGCAACGTGGGACATACCTTCTTGGTGACGACTTCCTCGCCGTCAGTAGGCAACTCGAACTTCAGACTCCTCAGCTCGGATTGCAGGTCCTGCGTAGCCTCCTTGACCTTGGCCCAACTCTGGCCCTGGGCGATCGCCTTCTGGGCCTCGTCGTGGAAGCCGACCATGAGCTTCATCATCCACTCGGTCTTCCAGATGGGGCAGAACTGGTCGTAGTCGGAGTATCCGTTCTGCTGGAGGAAGTCCTCCTTCAGCAGCGTGGCGATATCCAGCGTGATCTTGTCGGGATCGGAGAGCGCAGACTTGCCGACCAGCTGGACGACTTGGTCCAGTTCCTCGGAGTCGGACAGCAGCTGCTTGATGCGGTCACGCAGCCGAGGGAAGTCGGGGTAAGATTTCTCATACCACTTGTCGAGGACAGTGGTGTACTTAGAGTACGAGGCGGACGTGTTGATGGACGGGAAATGCTTCCGTTGCGCGAGCTTCTTGTCGAGACCCCAGAACACCTGTACGATACCGAGGGTCGAAGACGTCACGGGATCGGAGAAATCACCACCGGGAGGTGAGACGGCACCCACGATGGAGACGGAACCCTCACGCTCGGGGGATCCAAGCGACTGGACCTTGCCGGCACGTTCGTAGAAGGAGGCCAGCTTGGCACTGAGGTAAGCGGGGAAACCTTGATCAGCGGGCATTTCTCCCAGACGACCAGAAATTTCACGAAGAGCCTCTGCCCAACGGGACGAGGAGTCGGCCATCATGGCAACGTTCATACCCTGGTCACGGAAGTACTCGGCGACCGTGATACCAGTGTAGATGGAAGCCTCACGAGCGGCCACGGGCATGTTGGACGTGTTTGCAATCAGAGTCGTGCGTTTCATGATGGGCTCCTTGCGGCCTTCAACCTCGATGGACAGCTCGGGGAAATCCTTCAAGACTTCCGCCATCTCGTTGCCTCGCTCGCCCTAGTACGGGTTAGTCGCCTGCTACGGATTTTGGAACGTTCTAAAACACGACAAACGGGGAGCCATGTGGAAAATTGTACTTACGCAGCCCACATACACGATCACGTCCGAGTTGGAGAACTTAGAGACGGATTGCGAAATGACGGTCTTGCCGCATCCGAAAGCGCCTGGAATGGCGACGGTACCACCCTGGACGGAGGGGAAGAGGGCGTCGAGCACACGCTGGCCGACGATGAAGGGCCCGTCGGAGGACTTCTTCTCGGTGGTGGGACGGGGCACACGGACGGGCCATGTCTGCATCATGCCGTACTCGGTCTTCTTGCCGTCGAACTCGACCTCGAGGATCTTCTCGTCGACGGTGTACTCGCCCTTGGAGGCGACCTTGGTGATGGTGCCGCGGCCGCGCGGGGGGAAGATGATCTTGTGCTTGGAGATGAACGAGTTCTCGTAGACGATGCCCCAGACGTCACCGCCCGCGATGTGGTCGCCGACCTTCATCTGGGGCTCGAACTCCCACTTCTTGGTGCGGTCGAGGGCGGGGACGGCCACTCCGCGGGGGATGTAGATGCTCTGGGCGGCGTGGGCGATCTTCTCGAGGGGTCTTTGGATACCATCGTAGATGTTGTTGAGCAGGCCCGGGCCCAGCTCGACGGAGAGGGGCTTTCCAGTTCGCAGGACGGGGTCGCCAACCGTCACACCGGCTGTTCGTTTCTCGTGTCAGCATTTTATGTGTGGCGATACGGGCAGAAAAGTTGTGGGTGCCGAACCTGTCTCCTCGTAAACCTGAATAGTGGCCTGGTCGCCGTTGATTCGGATGACTTCTCCCACCAGTTGGTCGTGGCCGACTTTCACCTGTGACTTGTAAGCCTTGCTGCCCTCCGTACCCAGCGAGGGTCTCGTCGTTGTGTCATACCAACTCGTACATAGCAACACCAATCATGTCCTCGGCAACCACGACGGGTCTGGATTATCCATCGTGTTAGCAGTCGGACTCGCGAGGGACGTGCGGTGACGCAGCTGGGTCTGGGGATGTCGTTACGTACCCCGAGATGGAGTAAATCTTGCCTGTAAGATAGCAGGTCAGCCTGAGACAGCACGACGCAACGCTGCAGGGCAGCTTCGAGGGCTCTTACCATAGTGTTCACCCTCCTTGGCGCCATCTTGTTGGGCTTTCTAGATGGCGAGGCAGCTCTGGTCAGCTTGGGCGGCGCGGCGGGCGGGTGTCGCTGCACCTGAGCGAATTCTAGATTGTAGGGCAGCTTGGCTTACCGGAGGCATGTTGGGCGGCGTGACCGAGTGTTTGGGGTTCTGTTTAGCTGGCGGTGTGGACTCTTGCAGGGCGATGGTAGGAACTCGACGTATGGGGGCGGGTGTGGAAGGTGTGGAGGGTGAGGGTGAGGATGGCGTGGGGTGCGTGGATTGCGGCGGCAGGATTGGCGTTGACGGAGTGTCTGGCAGAGGTAGCTGGGAAGCTATCTGGACCTCCTGGTCAAGGTCGAGCTCGGCTGGCAATTGCAGTGGTGATGTCGTTGAGGCTGCGGCCGTGTTCCCTCGTTTGTCATCGCTAACAGCGGCTGGTGTGGGGCCTGCTGCGTCTCTGTTAGAGCGTACCAGTAGCTCCACCAGCGAGGGCCGGGCCTTCAACCTGGGCCGTAGGCCAAGCATCGACTTGGTCGCTGTGAAACAGACGTGCTGCTAGCCTTCTCCAATTGAGTTTTATGGCCTCTGCAGTCGGGTTGAACAGACAAGAGTCCCTGTTGACTGGCAGACCTGGTCGGGGAGAAAAGCCGAATGCGAAATGATGCTCTGCAGCACAATCGAAGAGGGGTTGGGCTGTGTTATTGCCCTGGCATCCGTGTTATTTTGGGCTGGCCCCTTGCCCTCTAAGATGATCAACCCTTGGCTCCTTGAGGATCGTCTCGGCCCTCACCCTGTACCAAGCAGTCCACCTGGACCCAAATTCACTTCGAGACTGTTTGGGCCAGGTTCACTGTGGAACAATCAGTCACAAAGTGGAAGAAGTGAACGCACATGCCAGTCTCCTCCAGACTCGCTCAAAGACCAAGAACTCTGTGCCGAGACGGAGACCAGTCGGTTTTCCATTCTGCCACAGTAACCACCACTAACCCCCTGCTTCAACTTGGCAACATGCAGCACAGGCAGGTGACCAAGGAAACGTTATACGGACGCGTAAGACTATGTTTGCAGTATTCTTCATCATTCCCGCCAGCCTATATGCTGGTTCCGATCTAAGAGTGTCTCATGAGCAGGCCAGTGCAGCGTTGTAAGAGCGGCGCTCCAGGGAGATGCAAGTGAAGGATACCAGCCACAATAGCTAAGGAGTGTCTCAATGAGCGAGATAACCCAAATTCCTCTAATTGCTTCTATTTCTCGCAGTGCTCATCACTGATGATAAGATGACTGCAACGACTTCGGCAGTAAAAGGCACAATTGCCTCCTGCAGCTCGGTAGAGCAAGCGGTCCGATGGTCTAGCCAGAGTCTTGGGAAAAGAGTAATGGACGACAATCTGCTTCAGCCAAAAGCTGATTCTCTTTGGAAATCAAGTGAGCTCACCGCAGTTTTCAGGTGCTTCTAGAGACTGCATTGTGTCCAGGTAAGCGGAATCGCTAGCATAGCGAGCCCCCAAATCGAGAGCCTTCAACAGTCCGTCCAAGCTTGAAGCCTAACCAGGAAGTTATGTCCAAAATAATGCACCCAGTACCAAGTGTTCGGTATTTTTTCCAATGATCTGATGCCGCTTACTCACTGGGCGGGGTGGGCTGGTCGTACAGCAAGGCCCAGCAAGCATCACGGCAGGAGGTGAGCAGGACAAGACCACGACCTTCCACAACATTCTTCGGGAAACTCAAAATGAAGCGCCCTGGTTCGCACATATACATCTAGAGTACACAAATGATATTTCCAATGCCCTCAGGCACACAGACACCGCGAAACAAAATGCAATTCTCAGGCGTCTTAGTCGCCGCATCACCCATCGGTGTATACCCCTTGACTTCACACCCCAATGCGAGCTATCCAAGATAGCGGCGATAGCCGCCACCCAACCGAAAGCGAAAGCAAGGATAGCGAGCTCTACAGGTACATCTCGACCAAACAGTTGAAACTCATGTAGATGAGGATGCTGGAGACAAAACAAGATGAGCCCGGGATACGAAGGAAAGATCCAAGGAGTGATCTCATGATTTATTGCCTGATAATTCATTACGTTTATACCTATCCAAAGAGACTCTAACTAGATTGAGCACTCAGGTCGTCAACAACAATTGTCACTGTCTTCGCGACCATGTCCTCCAATCAGTTCCAGTGAATTCAGTTGACCAAGCCACCAAAGCCATCCATGGCCTAGCGACTTTGAAAGAGGACAATCTGTCTGTCCATGTTTTGCGAATCCTCCAATTTGGAATCGAACTTCTTGACATGAATCCATGAAACCTCGCGTGCCAAATCTTCCGGAGACTTCCCTTCTTCCGAGGCCCGAAGAATCTTCCCTGTATGCTCTTCCCCGGTTTCCTGTCCCGTCTCCTCATCATCTCCCATCTCCGTATCATTGTCTTCCTTGGTGCTGCTTCCTTCCTCTGAGGTATCGTTTGGCTCCTCGCTCCGCCCTAAAAGCGTGATACCGGAATAGTGGTTCATTAGCGCCGCACGAAGCTGCTGCATGTTGTCGTTGTGAATCCAGACAGTCGTGAAGTCACGCTGTTTCTCTATATCCTCCACCGAAGAAATGATCTCAAACTTTTCGTCGCCAATTATGAAGACGTCTTCCGAGCGCTCGGTGATCAAGCCAAGCTGGAGGTTGTCCCGGCCGTGATGGCGGCCCCAGATGCGCAGGACGGCGGCGAGCTGGTCGTCATAGAAGTTGTCGCGATTTGTATAACCGGATCCCTTATTGAAATCTTGCATCTCCTGGCTGTCGTAGGCACGCCAGAATTCCGACTGCGTCAGTTGTGTGCCAAGCTGCGAGAAGGTACTAATTCCGAGCGCGAACATTCCGCACAGGAGACGTTCAAAGCTGGTGTCTTCTATTCGGTACCTGCCCACGAAGGGGTCTTCTCGGATGCTGGTGTCTTCCTCGGTGGCATCGCTCTCCTCGTCGCTGATGGTAATAATCTCCTCGACGGCACCGTCTCTCTTGGCGGCGTCACTCTCCTCGTCGCTGATGATAATGATCTCCTTGACGGCAC
Organism: Diaporthe sp. P3_1W; assembly: GCA_037177825.1. Lineage (NCBI taxonomy): Eukaryota > Fungi > Ascomycota > Sordariomycetes > Diaporthales > Diaporthaceae > Diaporthe > Diaporthe sp. P3_1W. Next base: position 4,305,589 of record JBAFXB010000004.1, on the reverse strand, counting down.
CGTTTTTCTCGTCGGCATCGTCTTCACCGGTACCATCAGCTTCCTGGGTGGCACCGGACGTATATATCTCGACAACACCGGACTTCTCGACGGCAACGGAGTGCTCAACGGCATCGCTTTCGGGGGTGGCATAGTCTTCCTTGAATTCAAAGCAGAACTTGAAGTACACGATGGGCTCGGTTGTGAAATGGGAGTTCTGGTTCCAATTCTCCATATTGGCTGTTCTTTTGACAGGAGATGGCTGCGTATTTCGTGCTGAGTTGTGGCAGCAAGTTCAGAGAAATTCCCCGACAATTTGAATGGAGTATTGGTGAGCAGGGAAAGAGATTGTGTGTTTGGGTGGTGGTTTCCGAGATTTCTTCTTGACAGGAATGGTATCTTGGAAGAGAAGGAGTGAATGACTTCAGTGGTGAAGTTGAAGGAGCGTGAGAGGTTCAAGGACTTTAAATGAGAGACTACGCAGGGGCAATTTGAAGCAATTATTAGAATACCGGACTATGATTTATTGTGAGAAATAGGATGTTGATGGTATTTGCGTAACCCAGGATTGACTAAACATTAGGCGCTAAGCACGGTCTTGTTGAACTACTTGAAATTGAGCAATTCTCTACAGCACTTGTCCACACCAGACGAGAATCGCAAGACAATTTGCCCGCGAAAATTATCCTGGCGTTGTTGGATCTCCTGTAGCAGAAATTCCACTGTAACATAGTTCAGTCTGAATTGAGCCGGGCCTGGTGACTTCTCCCAATTAATTTCATCGACTAAGGCACTTTGGTACAGGAGAGAACTTGAGAGTGGTATGTGAGCCTGCACACATGTGATCGCCGGCTTCACATTCGAGTCCCTCGTTCCAATCTCTTAGCCCTTTGCGGTTTGAATCCATACGACAGACCCGCGAAATGCAAGCGTGAGTTTCGCTAAAAGTTCATGGAAGAAGGAGAGTTGTACCAATTCTTGGCTGGAAACCCACCTGAGATGTTCTTGCTGCCTGTCCATGACCACTATGCTATATGACTGGTGAAAAGTTTTGCTTGGAATACTGTTCTGTCATCTTCCCAACGAACGATTCGGCATGTCGGTTGGTTGCTCTCCTGAAGTCTGACAAACAGCTAAAGCTGCTAATGTCTCTGGCCCTGATTCTAGCACCCCCCCTATTCTAGCCACCCTCGCTATATATATATACCTTCTTATTAATATCAATTACCTATTATTATAATAACTAATCCCTCTTTTATTAATATTAATAATTTTTTTAAAGCATTGCTTTTTTTTAATACCCTCCTTATTTTAATTTAAATATAATAAATAGCCTTAATATTAATAAAAGCTATATTAAGGTTAATTTAAACCTTTCTTTTTATAATCCTCTTATTAATTTTAATTTAAGTTTTTAATTACTAATTTTTTTCTATAATTATTGTTAATTATATCTCTTTTTAATTATATATTTTAATAAGCTTTTTAAAAAATATATATAATATAAAATTAATATATTTTTTATAAATAAAAATAATTATTAAACTTTATATCTTTTATAATTATTTAAAGGTTTTAAAAATAAATTTTAATTATTAATAAAAATCTTTAATATAAAGAATTATTTAATAAAGCTTTTTATTATATTAAATTTTAATAATTTATATTTAATTTAATAACTTTTAAAAATATAATAATTTTTAAATATTTTATATTTAAATATTAATTAAAATTTTATTACCCTTTACTTTAAATATATATTTAATTTTATAAATATCTTTTTTTATATTTTATAATAATAATAAAAAAACCTTTTTTTTATTATTATTAATAAGGAATTATATTATTTTATTAAATATAAATATTTTTAAAATATTATTTTTAATAAAGAGAATATTAATATATTAAGGAGCTATAATATATAAAAAGTATATATAAATAAAAAGATTATATATATTTAATATAAAAAATATTTTTATATAAAGTTAATAATTATATATATATAATGCTTATTTATAATTAATAATTATTATTTAAAAGAATTTAAAAGAGTAATTTAAAAAATAAATACCCTTTTAAGCTATTTAATGATAATTCTTTTTTTTATTTATTTCTTTTTTATTATTATAAATTATTAATTATTATAATCTTTAAAAATAATAAGAAATTATTATTATTATATATTTAATTCTTTAAAAATAATAAAGAAATTAAATAATTTATTTAAAGTAAATATATATTTTATAAATAAAATCTAGGCTTATAAATTAAAATCTTTTTATAAAAAAGGGTTATTATTTAAATAATTAAAAATAAGGGTATTTTTTAAATAATCTTTTATTAATTTCTTTTTATTAATATTTTAATAATAAATTAATTAAATAGATTTAATAATAAATAGCTAAAGAAGATTAAATTAAAATTTAATATTCTTTTTAATAATTAATTAAAGATAAATAGCCTTTATATATTAATTTTTTTAATTCTAAAGAATAAAATAATAAGAAAAAAAGGCCTTTAATTAATTCCTTTTAAAAGAAATATAATCTTTATTTAAATAAATTAGCTAAGCTTTTAAAGCTTTTATTTTATATTATATTAATATTAATTTTAAATTATTTTAATTAATTATGAATATAATTAATTTAACTTTTTAATAATTAAAAAGAAATCTTTAAGGATTTATAATAATATAATAACTTTAGGTATTATTAAAGTAATTAAATAATATATTATAAGGGATATATTATATCTTAAAGGTTTATTAAATTAATATTTTATTTTTAATTATAATAAGGATATTAATTATATTATTTTTAATATATTACTTTATAATAAATTAGTTAATATTTAGGAAAAGTTTAGTAATTAAAGGAAATTCCTTTATAAAGATATTAAGGGGAATATATAGGGGGTAGCTAGATATATTTATATGTATATATGGGTATAGGGTGGCTAGGATTAGGGGGGGGCTAGAATCTGGGCTAGGGATGTTATCTGTGAATCTCACTTAGGATAAGTCAATATACATTTCCTTGCATTCACTGGAAAAGCAATTCCGTCGAATGATGCTAGGTTTCCTTACCACCAGGATGTATCTTGATGTATTACAGATGGACTTTGATCTCAGGAGAATAGAGTTGTGCACTTGAGACATAAATATATCGCAAGAAGTTGGTGTCCATAGAAATTTAGATATGCAGCAAATATTTCAGTTCCCACTCATGCAGTGAAAGAAGAAGACAGTTAGAGTCTGATAAGCTGCATTTGTTGGTTCTTGAATTTCACCCTGTATTTTTTCCTCTTCCTCATTCAGCAGCTGGACATTTCGTTTATTTGTGGTTTAATATGGCTGCCCTGGCTTGGTCATTATGATTGCACAGTCTCAAACAGCCGGCTCTACCAAGAGTATGCAAGGCAATGCTAAAACACTTAGATGGATTGCGTCAATGTAGCCGAGTTTGCCCGTCACATGCAATTTTTGCAACCGCTGTTGACTCACCAGAGAAGGCGGTTTCAAATGAAAGTACACCCTGACCTGAGTATATAAAGCACTTTCCAGCACATTCAAATAATGCCAACAGACTTCTGTTTCTAGTCATATCCAGACATTGGAGAAAGGCTTGTGCATGAGATCTAATCTTGATCGTGTTCCAATCACCAAAGTCACTTCAACCAGAATGCCATCATCATCAGCCCCCAGCAACACGGGCTCCGGTTGCGGGTCCGGCGACTCCAAGTCATCCTCTTCGGGTCCAGCCGCCGCAGGATCAGACCAGAGTGATTCATCCAGTTCCAATTACCAGATAGTCAAGGAGTCTTGGGGCGATCGACCAAATTTCCAAGCTTCTCACGGTCTGTCGATGGACCCTGAGGGGATTAAGGAGGGCAACGAGATCCTGGAAAGCTATCGAGAAGCCGACTCCAAGAAGGGCTGAAGCAGCTGAGAGTAACTGGTGGCACTTCACGGCTGATAGAGGTCTCACAAGTAGCGACGGTGCCAAACTGCGGGTCAGTGTTGGCGGGGATGAGTAATCTTGAATTCTGAAAGTCTCTAATGGCTCCAATCTAATCCAATCGAACTGCTGCGATGCTCAAAATACGAGCGTGACCATTTGCTATCCGCGTAGGTGTTGTAGTGCCTAGCTGTCGTCGTTCAAAACCTGCTTGAACCAGAGCCATAGGTCACGAACCTCCGAGGTGCCAACGTCATGACCCAGGTCTTGGTAGACATGACCCTCGATGTTCTCTTCCTGGACGTACTGCTGCAGCCGCTTTTGCCCATCCGCGAACAAGCCGACAGAGACAAGGCTGTCGCCCATGCCATGGCCGAAGAACCATTTCGGGGCATGCTGTCCCTCTGATGCCTTCCCAGCTTCGGATACGGCATTGATATCTGGAAAGTAGCCACTCAGGCCAAATACGCCGGCGACCTTGTCCCTCCACTCACCTTTCAACCCCCAGACCATCGACAACGCACACCCCTGACTGAATCCCCCGACCGCAATCTTCCTCGGATCGACACCCCTGTCCACCTCGCTCTTAACAAGTTCGTCGACATAAGCCACAGCCTTCAAGATCCCCTCCTCGTCCTCGGACGCGTCCGCCCCCGCAGCGTCGTCCTCCCGTCCGGGCACGCGCGGCTTCAGCGCGGAGGGGAGTTCGTGCGGCTTGTACCAGCACCGCTGCCCGACCTCCGGGTCTATAGTGGCCGTGGGCATGACCCATCTCGTGTAGCGCAGCTTCTGGTACCTCTGGAACTGCTGGGCGAGGCCGTATCCGGTGCCGTGGCCGTCGTCGCCCAGGCCGTGGAGGAATATGACGGTCGACCTCTTTGAGGCGTCTGCGAGCTTGTCCAGCGGCTCGAGTATGGCCGGGTCGCCTGGAACCTGGGGCGTCATATTCTGGGTGGTAAGTGGTCTCGTTTTTAATCTGTATACATATGCTTCTTAAGCAGTATGCGTTCAGTCTCTGGGTGGTAAATTCTATAGATGAGGTTGAATTAGAGCGATGGCTCCAGGGAGGGGACACGGTGCTTGTGTTCTGAGGTCGGAGCTGCGGATCCGCTTATCATAGAATGCTATGCTCCGGTGCCGATGTGGGGATCGACGGTTGACATCATTGGGGCACGATGAGTTGGTTACCTACGTACGATGACTTGGCTTTCCTACAAGGTCATGGACAGCAAATGTTGCAGGAAAGTGTGTGACAACAGTCTTGAGCCATGAGTAAGCCATTTCATTACTCTTTTATAAGTGTCACGCCATTACTTTTGCTGTCTTCTGATCGTTCTACCCAGCTTGCTTCGGAATGTTGAAGTACAGTGCTGGTATCAAGCTAAACCTCCCGTCTTAAATGGGATACCGAAGGAATATCCTGTGGGAATCATAAGTAACATTGTAAGCATCAGAACCTTATCGGCGCCTAAATTGCTGAGCATCCTAATTCTGCTGAGCTGAAAAGAGAGGCTCAACTAAGGTGGGCACCATTTTGGAATGCCTAACCAGAGAAACCATCAGAAAATATGAATGCATTTCACAGTACAGCTTTAACTCCATCAAAGTGCTTGTATTACGTTCCTATATTGATTGTGAAGGTATCTAACTATGTCTTCCTTAGCCGTTGTGCAGCAAGTTGGCCTTTCCACCGTGTCTTTTAAGGAGTCAGGCTAAAGCAGCAACCACAACTACCTAGATAGCATAGTGTGTAGGCTGACAGGGCCATGCAACTTCACTAATGTACTACTACTAGTAGTAGGCTATAGCCACTACGCCCGAAGCTATACATCTAATCTATTCAAAGTGACTATGGTCTTGTGCCAAGTAACTGTCTTAAAAGCCTGAATTTGATGCGAGCTCTGTTGCCCGACTGGCACGGCAGGAACTTGTTAGTAATTGTGCTGAAACAACTGAGTAGAATAATGACTTTGACATAATTACCGGATCGTTCGTATCGTGAGCGGTCTTTTCCTATGCACCAACAAGATTCTGCTTCTCAGATGTGCCAGAAGACTGTTGGCTCGATCGGGCTGTTGGGACCGGGGGCTGCGGCGGCTCTGATCTAAAGAGGCCCGGCCCGAAGACGGACATTCTGGAATGCAACAATGTTCTTTAATGGGATGAGGCTCCTAGATTTTCCAACTACATAAAAATTTGTAGGTCAAAGATCATCCATCTACCTGGAGTGCAAACCCGCCGACGAGGGGGAAAAGTAGAAGACCGCCCAGCCTGAGCGTGCAATTGTTTCCATCTCCAGCAGAATAGATTGCTTATTGACTCCGAGCACAAATCAAAGCTCTATTGGTTCATGACCTTAAATCTGCGATCTTCGTATGTTGTCATTTGTGGACAGACATGCCTCGCTGCAGGTCCTCAGATTGAGGCTGCTGATGTCTCGGCTGTGAGGCCCCCCTCCACTCCAGCACCCCACCACCCCACCCCTACCAGCCCCCTCCCGAATCCAGGGTTAAGCGTCAGCTGAGCACACCTGAACGGGACAGACTATTGGAAAGCCACGATGACGACTGCATGTGACACGGGACGGAAATGTCCTTGATCGAAATACACAAATGAACAAGAAAGCTCTGTTTGTGCAATTGGGAATATATATTTGGAACCGTCTGGTGGCACGCTGCATGTTCGTGATGTGTTTCCAGGGTTGGACAAGCCCCAAAAAGCCGGCGGACCCTTTTTTTGACAGGTGGGGAGACTGCCGGTGCAACTCGAGGGCGCCGAACGACCTCTTCAACACGGCCCCGACGCTATTTGACATTGACCATCAGGTGTTTCAGCATTTTCGTCTGAACGCTCCACTTGCCATGTTCCTTCAGCCCTGGGATGCGGCTTCTGTCGTGTGTGTTCCTGGCTCGTGCGACAAGAACACATGACGGGACCCGAGGGGCTGGCCATGGAGAAATCGCCCGTGGCGGCTCACCGAGATCTGTCTGTCGACGGCCCACACTTCCTCAGGCAGGCAGACACCTGTCTGCTGTCTGCCTGCACTCAGCCTTACCTGATGCCCGAGGTGGTGCCTCTGACACCCCGTCCTGGGGCATCCATTGGACGTCACAAGCGGCCGGCAATCTATTTCGTCTCCAGTCACGGCACACCTCGGCTGTGTCAATCGAAGGAATATGCATGGAACCTGCCATTGCAGCTCTACACCTTGTCCTGCATCGCCTAGCCCGCGGCGTGACGGCGTCTTGACTCTGTCCGACCACACCCTACCGCGGCTGGACATCCGTCATGATGGCACAACAGTGCATTGGCGTTGGCGTGCAACGGGCTCCAGACCCGGCAGACGTACCCATCCGTCGAGTCCTCGACGAGCCCCCGAACTCCCCAGCCGAGCGTTCGCAGCTTCGCAGCAACCTCGAGGCGTGGCCTCATTAGCGGCGGGCGCTGAAAACTAGGGGTCCCGACATACGAGCAGTCCTGCCGTCTCTATTGGGAGGTCCTCCCGTGCGTAGCCCATTCCTCCTCCGGAGGGGGCTGACCACTTGGACCCTCTCGGGCCACCACCAACCACCTCAGCCCCCATTCCGGCCCGACTTCATTGCCAGCTAGGTGGGCGGTCGAGCAATCGGATACAGATCTTGCCCTGGCGGAGAGATATCAAAGGCCGTGATAGCTCCATCCTCAGGATGTGCACCATCTAACAAGTCTAGCTCCAGCCGGGCGAGGGAAGACGATCCCGTCGCATTTCGCCCAATAGCGCTTCCGTCTCGCATCCCCTGCAAGCCTCACGAAGATCAATCCCGGTCGCGATAATAAGGGTTTTTTATTCCACCCTCGCTCGCCTCACAGAAATGACATACTGCTACCCGTCACCTCTTCGAGCATGCACAGCCGATCAGCATATGTGCGGCGATGCTCAAACGTTCAATCCAGCCTCTGGAAAGGCGATTGCGGCCCCGACGCTGAGAGTCTGGGCTGGGGTCAAAAATGGGGCCTGACCAATCTCACCTCATCACTAACCTCGCACACCCCCACTACACCATGTCGAGTGGCTGCTGTCATTGGTGAAATTGGCGCCTCTGAGTAACACCCTCAGCACTCGGCTCAAATCCTGACACTGATGATGACGACCTCCCAGGCCAGAAGAAGTTGGCCTCACCTTCACATCGCAGCCATCAATGGCTTTCTCCAGGGCCGAAGGATCGATAGAGATAGCACCACACCGACGTCTTCCTGAGCATGTGTGCTGCCCACTTCGCTGCACCGCCCCAAGCCTCGGTAGGACCTGAGTCGCCTAAAAAAAAAAAGAAACGGCCCTAGCTTCTCCGACCACCACCACCACGCATTGGCGGCGATCGAGAACGGCTTCCTGCTTTGTGGCGTCCTTGACATCGGAGCAATGCGCCCTTCATTGGGGGCCCTGGCAGGATGGTCTTCCGCCCTAATCTTGGCTTCGGTTCTCGAGACGTTATCGGTCATCAATCTGAAGTTGACAATCGACACGGAGACCATAATCATTGGGCGTCATTCCTCACGCATGCAGGTCCTATGATGTGCAGACGAGGAGCCAGGGAGGAGGCCGCAACAGCATCGCACAGGCAGACAGGTCGCAGTCTCCTGTAGTTGCTGATGTGGGGCCAAGGATCCGCCGAGATCCACGAGCAGATTGCTCCATGCGAAAGATCTGGGCGTCTTGAGCCTGTCTGGGCAGGACTATGTCTGTCTTCGAGGCCGAATTTTTACATTTTCATCACCTGCAGCTTCTGGGATCGATCACTGATTCGGGTCTGCACCACCCTTCAATAGTGGCTCGACGTTAGCAACATGGCCAATGAGCATTCGTGCTGGCCTAGGGCTTGGTGTTGCCGGGGATAATTTTACCTTCCTGCCTCAACGATCTGCAGCAAGGCATCAGCCTAAGCCGGAGCTAACATCAAAAGCGGAAACCAGTCAGCTGCGCCTGAGGCCAGCATTGGCTTACCAAACGAGACACGCCGTTTACCGTTGAACGAGAGGCCGTCGACAGAGACCCCGGGTACGGAGGTACCGCGCTTGTGCAGGACCTCAACGCCCACCCTTTGAGGAGCGCCCTGGTCTTCAGCCGATCCATGTCCCCCGTCACCTCTGCAACGACAGTTCTTCTCGTCTGCATGCATGCGGGTGGCTTTCTTTGGATCATATGCCTGTCCATCACTGCCCGGCAGCCATGTTTTCTCTCCGATCAACTCCGCCAGGTACCTTCAGCCTCCCCACGCTATCCCAACTTGATGCTACCTTACGATTACATCTTACAAGGATGAGTCGGGGTTCACATCTCGTCCCCCCCAATTGAACACTACTAGGCCATAGAGGCTATATATCTCCTAGTCGATGAAGCCATGACTAGGCCTCCCTCTCTATTCACTCTCCTCATGATACCCCTCTGCTTTGTTCCGTGCCCGTGAGACTAGGCATTCGTCCTAGCAAGCCATAATCAACCTCGTCTTTGTTTCCGTGCCGGTACGCGACATCGACGGCGCTTATCCGAGTCCCAAGCGCATCTCATCACACTCACCTCACCATATACATACATATACCCCAGCCCTTAAGTGATCGTTCCAGGACCCATTTACACGCGATATAAACAACAGTACAGCCTACCATGTCAGACACAGACGGAGAACTGAGGTTTCGTTCCCGTAGCGAGGGCAAGAGACCACAGCGTGCCAGTGACCTTTTCCAAGGCGGCCCTGTTCAGGCGCCCCCCACTGGCCCATATGTGAACGGCTTCAACACGAATGGAACCAACAGCGTTGCCTCAACACCACGCAATGCTTCTAGCATCTCAGAACACAGAGGCTTCGACGGCCAGGATGACTCCAGATCATCGACAGACCCATTTCCCCGCCTATCGCCCAGGAGAGGGGGAACCTGGCCGCGCTCGCCATCACTCCATTCAGTGCACGCAGCGGCCGATCCCTCTGAACCAGGAGTCAGCGGCCCTATCCCTGCATTGGGCCCTCACGAGGGCGAGGCTGGAGGCCCAAGATCACGCGCGCACGCCAGCATCCAGACGTACACCGACGACGCCCGCATAGAACACCAATATCCTCGTCTATCCCGGCCTGTTGAGCTTCTACGTAGGGACTATGACACTGTAGTCATAGGGTCCGGCTATGGAGGCGCCGTGGCAGCGTCTCGGCTGGCGAGGGCGGGCGAAAGCGTCTGTGTGCTGGAGCGGGGACGGGAGAAGTGGCCCGGCGAGTATCCCAGCGGGACAAGGGAGGCTGCCGATGAGCTGCACTGGTCTGGAAATCTCGCGCCCCAGGGCCTTGGTGATGGCATTGCGGTCGATGGCGGCGATCCCACGGGCATGTACCACTTGATCCTTGGGAGAGGACAGCATGCCGTTGTAGGCAATGGTGAGTTATTAGCCCCTGGTATACCAAAACGTCACCGTGAACTCGCTAACACGCATCCAGGCCTCGGTGGCACCAGCTTGATCAATGCCAATGTCTTCCTGGAAGCAAACCACGATGCCTTGAGGATGAAAGCATGGCCAAAAGAGATTCGAGACCATCCTGAGTGCCTTGATGAATGTAAGAGACACTTTCCCCACGTACACAAGAGAAGAAAGATGACTGATCTCACATTTTGCAGACTATAAGAAGGCAAAAAAGGTCCTCGACCCGAAGCCATACCCAGCTGACTGGCCCATGCTTCCGAAGCTGAGCTTGCTCAAGAAGCAAGCAGAATACCTCGGAATGGCCGACAAGTTCTCTCGTGTCAGGCAGACAACCCGCTTCCGGAACGGGCCCAACAGCTGCGGAGTGGAGATGGTCCCGTCGGCCCTGACCGGCCAGGATGCCACGGGCGTCAACGACGGGTCAAAAACGACAACACTGGTGACATACCTCGCCGACGCCTGGAACTGGGGCGCCGAGATGTTCTGTGAATGCGAGGTCCGATATATCGAGAAGTGCTCCCCTGAGCGCGGTGGCTACAACGTGTATTTCGCCTGGCACGGGCGCAACCGGGGTCACTTCCGCGCAAACCTGCACGGTGACCTGATGTGGGTTCACGCGAAGCACGCTGTCTTCCTTGGTGGCGGCGCGATTGGTACCACGGAAATTCTGTTGCGGAGCAAGCAGCTGGGCTTGAGTATGAGCGAGCAAGTCGGGCAGAACATGAGTGGTAACGGGGATATCCTGGCATTCGGGTAAGCTTGCACCGTGATACACATCCTCCCCTTGGATCTTGTCTGGCATCCTACTGGAGAAGGAACAGTATAGTTGACCTGTTATCACAGATACAACACGGATGAAAATGTCAACGGTGTTGGCAGGCCATACCCTTCGCCGCAGAATCCGGTTGGCCCCTGCATCACTGGGATCATTGATAACCGCGATGGCCATGACAATCCTCTGGATGGTTATGTGATAGAAGAAGGGACCATCCCTAAAGCACTCGCCCCCTTCATGCAGGCCATGCTGGACTTGATGCCTGGTAGTCTGTCCAACGAGGAGACCTTGCTTGATCAGGCGCATGCCAAGTTGGCTCGATGGGGGAGCCGGCTACTCGGCCCGTATTTCAGGAATGGCGCGATAGAGAGAACTCAAGTCTATCTCATCATGTCTCACGACAGCAACCAAGCCATGCTAACCCTCAAGGACGACAAGCCTGAACTTGAGTTCCTCGGCGTTGGACGAAGCGACCATGTCAAAAAGCTCAATGATATCCTAGCCAAGGCTACCAAAGCCGTCGGCGGAACGCTCGTGCAAAACCCCTTCTTCGCGCTGCTGGGCCAGCAACAAGTCACAGTGCACCCCATTGGCGGTGCGAGCATGGCCCGTGACGGCACGCCAATGACGGGTGTGACAAATCATCACGGCGAGGTCTTTGTGGGCAAGGACATGGACAGCAAGGAGACACATAAGGGCCTGATTGTCATGGATGCAGCTGTCATCCCCGCCGCACTTGGAGCAAACCCATTTGCGACCATCACGGCGCTTGCCGAGCGCTCGATTGAAGCATACTGTGAAAAACGTGGCCTGGAGATTGACCGCCAGGACAATGGTATCCTGAATCTCTTTGGCGACCCAGCACACAGCCCCAAACGACGCCGCAGAAAGACCATGGAGGAAATGGCGCTTGCTCGCTCTGAGATCGACAATGTCAACGCCGCTGCCCATGTAATCAGCAAGGCGGATGCCATCAGGGCCAGCGGTTTCGGCTTCACAGAGGTCATGTCAGGATTCATCCACCACGACGAGGACGGGATGAAAGAAGACAAGAGGCCTAACTATGAGCTGGCCTATCGAACAGCCAAGAGCCTGTGTGAGAGCGCTAGGTTCTTCTTGAGCGTTCAGGCATTCAACACCAAGAGCATCATACGCGACCCTGAGCATCGTGGCATGCTCACTGGCACCTTTGTCTGCCCAACGATCCCTGGGTCTCCCTTCATGGTTCAGAGAGGCGAGTTCAATCTCTTCAAACTCGACCTGAAGGCCCCGGGCACGCGTAATCTGACGTACGACTTCGACATGACGGGAATCAATGGCGAGCTGCTTCATTTCCACGGGTACAAAGTTGTCGACTCTTCCGTTGCCCTCGCGCCGTGGCAGTTCTGGCGGTCGACAACGACACTGTACTGTACCGTCAGCAAGCGACTCCCAAAGGTTCCCACCAGGAACGAAGAACATGACGATGATGCCTGGCGCAAGTTGCAAGTCGTCGCCAAGGGCATGATGCACATACAACCCAGCGATTTCTTGTCGGAGCTCATGACCATGACGCCCACTGGCTCGTCAATCCTGCAGAAGTTCTGGAGTGCGGCCAGCTTCATGACCTTCTTCACCCGCAGGTCCATGTCCCTCTTCCTGGCCCCCTTGACAGCCCTGCAGTACCCGTCAACTACGTACAGCGGCTACATCAACAACACCGTGCCCAACAAATCTTTCGACATCTACGCCTCGGACAACGTGTGCACCAAGATGCATATGTGGAACGCGACGCACACCCCCAAGGACGGTAAGGTAATTGATCTCTTCATGATTCCTGGCGCAAGCGTCGACCATCAGATCTTTGCGCTCCCGACAATACCCTACAACGCAATCAACTACTTCACGCGTGCGGGGTACCGGGTATTCGTGACTGTCCACAGGATCGGACAGCTCATGGTCGCAGAGAGAGACTATACCACATTCAAGACTCGGCTGGACATCAAGGCGTGCCTGGAGCACATCCGCAAGATCAACCGGGACGAGTACGCAGAGAAGAATAACCTGGCCAAGGACTCGGCCGAGGTCAAGAAGTGGCAGCCGCCCAAGATCTACACCATCGCGCACTGCATGGGCAGCGTCGCCTTCTCGTCGGGCCTGCTGGACGGGACGATCCCGTCGGCGTGGATCCGCGGGGTGACGTGCTCGCAGGTGTTCATGAACCCGATCTGGAACACGATGAACATGATCAAGGCGACCGCGGGGCCGATCCCGCTGGACAAGATGTACAAGCTGCTGGCGGGCTCGTGGTTCAGCTGCTCGACGAGCCGCGAGGACAGCCTGGTGCAGCGGGCGCTCAACCAGGCGCTGCGCTTCATGCCCGACGCGCGCCGCGAGATCTGCAACAGCGCCAGCTGCCACCGCATCAGCCTGACCTTTGGCCGCTGCTGGAACCACAAGAACCTCAACGAGGCGACGCACCGCCAGATAGACCGCTTCTTTGGCGGCGTCAACATGACCCTGCTGCACCTGCTCATGCGCATGGGCGCCGCCGGCCACGCGATGGGGGACCACCCGCTGTATGAGGTGCTCACCACGCGCGAGAACATCGCCCGCCTGCGCGGGGTGCCGTTCCTGCTCTTCGTCGGCCGCGACAATGCGGTGCTCAGCCCCGAGTCCACGGAGAAGACGTACGAGATCCTCTGCGACACGTTCGGGACGCGGGCTGGCGGGCTCGCCAACGGCATGCAGGGCGAAGGGGGTCCACACGACGGTGATGGTATTGAGTACCGCCGACGAGTCGTCCCTGGCTACGGCCATCTCGACTGCTGGATGGGCCGCAACGCGTGGAAGGATGTGTATCCATTTGTTAGGGAGGAGGTCGACCGGGTGTGCCGGGGTGAGGAATACAGGTTCCACGAGCCTGATGACAAGTTCAAGAGGATGGTGGCTAGTGGTGAGCTGCTTTACTAGGTGTATAACAGCGTCACGTGTTACTTTTACCCTTGTCTGTTTCTCTTCGTCGAGCATGTATTGTCTAGTTGCTTTTCACTTCCGGGTTGACTGGGATATATACTGGGGCACGGGATTGTGCTTTATTGTACAAGGAAGGGCATGGGATGGGCGTGGCGAATTACATTCGTCGTTCGGAAAAGGGACGAGGCTTGGTTGAACACGGGCTGGAGTCACTTACTGTCTACATCTTCATTGTGGATCAAAAATGGGATTCAGGCAATCCCCTTGAGCTTCTGGAGCGTATGTACGAGTTCTTTTTACAAGCCACATGCAAATTCACTTGCTTGATCACAAGCTAGCTTACGTCACTGTTGATCCGTGTTGTGCTTTGACTTTCTCTGACGAGTGACATCTCGTGGTTCATTTCTAAAGCTGAACTGCAGGTGAAGACGCGGTTCAAAGCGTGACTGTCATATAATGCGCTGACGTTAACTATGCAATCTATACCTATTTATCTAAACATTTTGCCTATCCTCTGATTAATCAGTTCCACCTCTGATCAGGAGCCTCCTGGTTGAATATAATCCCAACCTCGGGGCACCAGTCTACGATCTCGGGGTACCGTTCGGCCTGCCACCTGTGCGGCTGGTGATAGCCCAGCGGGTGGTCAAAGTACCACGTCTCGACCGAGAACTGGCCCGCGACCTCGGGCGGCGGGATCAGCGCCCCCAGGCCCGGCCGCTCGTCGATCCTCCACATGAACCAGTGGTCCTCGAAGCGCATGTTGTTGGGGAGCTCCTTGTACGGCCCCGAGGTGAGGTCCGCGGTGAAGTTTAGGCTGGGGTCGCGGGCGATCTCGGCAAAGATCCGGGGGTTGCGGATCGAGAGGCCGCCGTTGAAGGAGCGCGCGTTCGGCCGCTTCGAGTCGACGTAGGCCGGCAGCACGGGGGCGCCGACGAAGTCCCACTCGAGGAAGTCGTCGACGCGGGCCTTGGAGTTGCTGCACAGGATGCTGTCGGCCTGGAACATGAGGATCCGGTTGACCTTCTCGAACGTCTCCCACAGCCAGGGGTCCGTGAGGAACACGGACACGGACGGGTGTGTCGGGAACGAGACGCCGTCGGGCAGGAAGCGCACTTTGATCTTGCCGTCGCTCAGGAATTGTCGGAGTACCAGGCTGTCTGGGATCTTCCAGCCCTTGCGCGTGAGGATCACGACCTCCCAGTGTGGGCCGAGCATGCCGCGGAAGTGCAGCAGGACCGAAGCGAAGTTTGAGATTGCCATCGGGTCCTCCTCCATCAATAATGCGACGTTCCCCTTGAATGACCCTGGGAAGTCAACATCTTCTTTGTATCCGGACACTTCGGGTACTGCTATGATTGCGCCTCCGGGCTGGACAGTCTGGCCAGCGCCTGGCCTCTGATTCGAGTATTGCAGAGCTGCGGTTTTCAGTTGTTGCTGGAAGGGAGCGTCAACGGTACCGGTCTAGTAAGGAACATGGAGGATGGGATCGCGGTAGAGCTCACTATGGACGCAGGGCCTAAAGTCCAGCAAAATAACAAGACTATCGCGAAGGCTACGGCGGTTGTTGTCCTCCGGTTCCAGAACTGCCGGATGGCCGACGAGGAAGGCGATTTGCCGGCCATGCCGCTCGCTGTCTGTGCTTGTGGCGTTGAAACTATATTTATGAAAGAATCAACGACTGAGCCGTTCTAGCCTGAACATGTGAAGGTGCCGCGCGTGTGGCGTTGTTCTTGAAGTCGGAGAGGTCTTCCTAGGCAATAAAACTGCAAGTTGCAGAGTTGAAAATCATGTCAAGCAGCGCCATTGTCCTGGGATCCGAGACGTGTCTTAGGAGCATGGGGAAAGCAGGCAGGAAGGTTAATTTGGAAGGGGCGAACTGAGATGCCGAGCTTCCAAGACCCAAGACCGTGATGCTTTCGTTTGAATCAAACCCACTATGCGTGCCAATAAAGCATGTTTGCGGCTAGAACGCCCTTGGTCAAGCCGAATGTGGTGCGAGCTCAGGCGTCCAAGGAACAAGGAGGCAGATGCCGCGGTGATTTTTGGATCCTCCAGATCCTGCAACGTCTTGGGAGCCCCCATCCTATTTCCAGATCGTCAACTGGTGCTCGCCTGGGTTTTACCGGCCCATCCGAGCATCTCGCCTTGTGCAGCGAATTGAGTCGGGACGGGACGGGCATTGCTGAAACATGATGTCTTTGAGATGCTGTAGAAATGCGCCATTCACAGCCCCTGCCAAGACCTCAGTCGAACCTTGTGCTGTCACCTTTACCCGAGTGACAGCCACGCATGTGGCTTATAGCCTGGGTTTCTTTGTGCAGCTTACAATAAGGTACAGCCTCACTGTATAAGTTTGATCGAATCTGGCGACAAGAATTGGCTGCACTCCAACGTTCTACGCTGCATCCAGTGCTCAATGACTTGCTTGTAGGACCGACCAGTCACTTCACGTCGGCAACGGCTGATAATTTGCGAGACAGACTCAACCACAGATTCGGCAAAGTACAACACTGAGTCAAGAAGAACGCGGAGGGAACTGTGATTGGGTCTTATTTTATATGACTTTGTGAGTCGACAGCTGGTTAATATTGCCCCTGTTTCTAATCACATGAAACCACAAACCAACGCCGTTTCGCCATGCAACAATTCAAATAACTGAATATCCTCCTCAGTACCAAAGAGCCTTGTTCCAGAACGCGACCTTTGCATTCTCCAAGTCAGAAGCCTGGGTGTACAACCCAGACGTGTTGAAGACTAGGTCCTGCGCGCTCTCGCTGTACAGGGGCCACTCCAGCTTATCCTCGGGCCACTGAGTGTTGGGGTTGCCAGTGAGGACGAAAGACATCAGATACTTCTGCATCTTGATGGCGGTCGCAGTATCCACCGAAGAGCTGCCCCCGAAGCCGCCACCGCCACCACCAGCAGAGCTAGAGGAGTTTGTTGTTGTGGTGGTGGTGGTAGAGTCCGAGGAGAGGGTCCAGGTGCTGTACCAGTAGTAGCTCTGGTCGGTGCCGTGGGTAGACTGGTCGATCTGGACCATGCCGTTCCAGGTCTCGTTGGACAGAGCATGCGTCAAAGCCATGTTGTGGGCAGTCAGATCGAAGTGCTGCTTCATGTCAGAGAAGCGCAGGCCAGGGCTCTCATAGTCGTCCTCGGGATACAAGGCGAGAGCCTCCTCCACCTGGGCGTCGGTGATGGCGGGGAAGAAAATGCGCAGGTACGTCGAAACATCCTCGGTGGTGTTGACGCCGGACCAGGCCTGGCTGTTCGCCTCGTGTTGCTCGTGGGTGATGACGGCCGGGCCGGTGAAGTTGAAGTGGTTCTGGTAGAATTGGGCCTCATACGTGTCGGCGACAAAGTCACCATCAACGCGAGGCTGCAGCTGGAAAGTGTACTCGTCGACCAGGGTGTCGGCCGCGTCCTGGAGGGTGGTGAAGTTGACCGAGCGCAGGCAGGCCAGGTCGCCGCCGTCGCATCCAACGGCGGAGGACACGTTGAGGAAGAAGGTCTCGGCGTGCTCGTGGCCTGCGCCGGGGACGAAGCCCGGAGACATGACGTATGCCTGCTTGAAGAGCTGCTCAGCGTGGCCGGCGAACCGGGTCATCTCGAAGAGGACCTGGGAACCTCCGGCGGAGAAGCCCATGGCTGTGATCTCGTCGGGGTTTCCGCCAAAGTTGGCGATGTACTTGTTGACCCATTGGAAAGCGTGCTGCACGTCCCAGAGGCCGGTGTTGCTCGTGCCACCCTGGTGCAACAATGTCGGGCCGTTGGCGAGACCAGTTATGCCCAGCCTGTAGTTGTAGGAGACGAAGATGAAATCGCCGCTCAGATCGAACTTGAAAATTGCTGTTAGCGCATATCACATATTTTTGCTTCTTGCGAACTTACCAGGCCCTCAGGCGTGTTCTCTGACTTGCTGCCGCCGGTGAAACCACCGCCATATGTCCACACAAGCACGGGGAGAGACTTGTTCGCGGCGTTGGCAGGCACGTAGATGTCCATGTACAAGCAGTCTTCGCTGCTGGCACAGTCGACATCGGAGTCAGCGAGTGATCCATCGTTTACGTCGGTCTCGACGGGAGGCCACTCCGGGGCGGCGAAGCGCAGATCACCGGTGGGCACGGCCGCGAAGCGGATGTTCTGGTACTTGTACAAGCCCGCAGTTGTGTTGCTGGCGGCAGGGGTCAAAGTACAGTAGTCGAGCGTCACAGTGGGTGCACTAGATTCCTGCCGGACCACTTTCGAGGGCGGCAGGAGACCGGCTGAGGCTGTCCCAGCAAGGAGGGCGGGGAGAAACGAACGCATGATGCAAGGATAATGCAACTCAAAAAGAACGTGTGTGAAACACTCAGCGAATGAGATGTATTTCGGTGGGTGCAGAGGTTGTTTCAGTCATTGCCATCTGAAGAGAAACAAATCCGGTATATATAAGTCCTTTTGTCGGAAATCCGAGTCCACTGCTCTTTTTGCTCCGAGCCGTGACGCGTCGCCCACGACCGCAATCAAATGCGCCGCCCACCAAGCCACGGTCTTTTATCTAAAAGATCATCGCTTCATGGTTCCGACGGGTGGAGACATGCGCCGTTCGTTATGGGGATGCCTGTTTTATTCTTAAAAAGTGGGTGTCAGCCAGCCTTGTCAGGCCCTGGCGTACGTTTAAACATTTCGTCACTAATAAGATGACTCGATCATTCCCAGCTTACAACGTCAACCTGGAAACCTTTCAGGAACGGGAACATCTGACGTGTGTTTCTACGGTCTAGTTTCTAGTGTAAGGTTCCATTTTCGCCAAGCTTCCGTCCGTTCTTGATCCGTTGGGCATGCTTCCGAAGACCTCTCTGTCCTCCGACCTTTTGCTCCCGATTTGTCTTTCTGAAGTGATCGATGGACCAGAGTCTTCATTCATGAGCAGATTTTGACTAGCTGGCAGATCAGTTTGCTCGGAGCAGGGCAGTGCAGCGCCTCAGCACCTGATTTAGTCCCACCCGGGAGAGTGGGGGAGGATCAGTTCCGACCGCAGCCCCTTTTCTTCTCGGAAGAGGCTCGGCTGTCGGATCGGCCTTAGAATGTTTTTATATGTTAGCTCTGAAGTAATAGAGCAAGTTGACGAAACTTTGGGCTTGAAGGCAGTAATGTTGTTTCTTAGCCTTCTCACACGGGGACGAGGGTTGTGTAGAAATACGGTAGCATTGGATTCGAGCCGCAGATACCCAGCCCCAGACAGCCTCTCTGCTGCACCATCAGAAGCAACGCTTTATCAAACGAAACACGGCTCGCCAGTTCCACTGGCCATCCATCAGGCTGCACAGCTCTGCTGTTGGTTCCTAGGTAGCGATTACCCGTACAACGACTTGGAAGAACCTGCAAGGCTGGCAGGGTCACTTCTCGGCTCCGGATAAGACATTGGCAGGTTTCCTAGCATCTCGCCCCTTCTGGTCATCGGAATGGTCTTGGTGTGGCCGAACCATGTCCCGGATCCTATGCCTTGGTAGCTTGCACGCTGAAGTTGGAGCGTCTCCGTAGCTGCCCATTCAAGGTAGGTGTATTCTCCGTACTTGCGTCGGTGATAGAGACAAGCAAAGATTGGTTCCAGCACGTAAGATATTACGAAGATCAGGACGCCTAGAATGTAGGCGAAGTATAGCCCAAACAGGCTGAAAGATATGTACTTAGTGCTGAGTATTTTCTGGTTTGAAAGTTAATACTATTGGATGTGTTGTGACTCAGGCAAGGTCTCAGGACACGTACCTGGTTCTGACATAACTCTTGAATGTGTCTGTTTGGTGGACGGATAGTATATTTGCTGAGAGTAGGATCAGTCGGCCCCATCGCAGTATTGACGACTTCGGCTTGTACAGAAGCCAGATATATTGCGAACCAGTGGGAGACATCAATTTGCCATTGGTTGTCTGGCAACTCTCCTATCACCCCGCTGGTAAAATATTTGTGCGATTCCAGAGCTCTGGGTCCAAGGGTGATCAGTATTCGATCCATGCCGACAACAGAATTCCTCAACTGCATTAGCAGCCACTGAAATCTGGATCCCAGTCGATGGCTCGTAAACTGGTTGGTGCGAAACTCCTCTTTTGTTACATTGAACAAGGCCAACGATTCCAAGATTGAATCAGACAAACTTGCTAATGGCCCACATCGCCGATCCTCTGGGAGAGATGGGCTACAGAATTGGTACTGTTGAACACAACCAAGTGTTGAGGCGGCCTCCTCCGGTTGATATAATGTAGCCGAGTCCTTTTGGCCGATGTAAGATACCTGTTCTCCTGGGACGGTTCCTCGATACCATGGATCAGGAGTCGACTTAAAGAACGTAACCCCATTTCCGGAGAGGGAAACTAGCATTGTGTCTCCATCCGATCGGGCGAGTGCAGGAATTGGCGAGAAAGTTGACCTGTCCGCTGAAACCGCGCCAGACTCCATGAAAGCATATTGGAGACTATCAAACCCTCGTTAAATCAGCAGTTCAGCTTTTAGTCATTTCTCGAACAGAGAATTATAAATGAACTCACTCACCCGAGAAGCAAGTTGCGCGGGAATCGCCAGGGGTTCTCTTCTTGCTTGGCATACTGGGAGTATGTACTCTCCACTGTGATGGTTGAGTTCTGGTTTCCTAGACTGGACCCATCCGTGGACCCATCCATGAGAGGACCATAGTGATAGTGTGTATAGTTGTTGGCGGCCGTAGCTTCGTTGCTGACGTAGCCCTGTGTCTCCAGCGGCGCACAATGGAGGACAGTCCTGAATTGAATGCTCTCATCTTGGGGGCCATTTATACCCTGGTCTTTAACACTATCGATGTAGCCAGAGTCCAGAATAATATTGGATGAATCACTGCGGCAAATCTCCCCGGGAAAGGGACAAGGAGCCCTGTAATCAACCTTACTAGGGAGACTGTTCTTAATGAAATAGGTGCAGTCAAATACTCCGAGATTAGCTGTGTAGCACTGCTGGGCACTACGTGGGAAATCAGAAGTCAGCAGCAGCTCCCTAATCTGGCTCCTTCCAAGTGAAGAAGTCAAGGAAAGATAACTTACTAATTTGCTGCATCATCGATTCCTCTCGAAATGTACGACATTCTGGTGCTCATCAAATCGGTAGTCGATGGAAGGTCTATAATTCCGCAGTTTGTACCATCTAAAAGAACTTCATTCTTGAGTGCAGAAGAGATCTGTGATGAGTAACCTCCCGCAACGGCGAAAGCAACTACACAGAAGACCGCAGTTGAGAGGGTAGGCAATACCCGGACAAGGGGTCGGTCGGTGGCATTATACCATGCCCAAGTAAGCTGTAGAGTCGCCCAAAGCGCCGATACCGCGGAGCTTGAGTTTCGTAATATTACCTGACGCTGGTGGTGAAGTGTGTCTCGAGGCTTAGAGGTCGAATAGCTTCTGTAGAAGACGAAACAAGCAATGCGCCACAGACGATCTGTTACAACGCCAACGAAGATGGCCGTAAAGGCAATGAGAAGGTTGCCTTGAGTCCGATCCAGTGTGAGTGTCGCACCAAGTATGCTTCCCCGTGACCAATTGATCCAGGTACCTAAATGTACCGAATTTTGCACTGTCGATGCAGCTCCGCTCCAACCTGTCAAGTTCGCCATGTTTGGGAAGTTGACCAGGTAATAGGGACTTAGAGACCGGAGAACGAGGAAATGATAGAATCACTGGACTGCTTCTGAAAAGAGATGCGTTGCTGACCAAGGCCGGACGAGCATATAAAGCATACGGGGAATGACTTTCGGGGATGGGACTGAGGGAAGGGTAGTTAGGAGCAGGAGTCGATGGCATGGAATAGTGTTTGGGAGAAATCCGCTCTTCGCAAAATGGTGGGATTGCATGCTACACGGGACCATTTATATCAACTCTTCAATGGCCGGCTGGTGCATCATGCGTCTCTATAATTTGGGCGATTCAAGGCCCACGGAAAACTGTGTCACCTCAAGTGCTGTCAGAGAGCCCTACTTACAGGTGTCAGGCAGGTCTGAGATGCGGCTGAGATGATGTCGGGGCCGTCTTTGCTGCACATCGGTTGTGGGGCCTTCGCTACCCGATTTACTTGCTACCGAAGAGGGCCAATTGGCCTTTTTGTGCGGGTTCAGCGCTTGAGCTTGTCAGCGCATGCAGCCGATGTGCTAACTTGGGAGTATGCTTACTGCAGCTGCAAGCCAATTTTGGAACTCGGAGAGCATTTCTGACGCAGATCTTTTCTCTTAATTCATTGTATATTCGACAAATGAGGAAGTAATTGATGTGGCAAATTCTAAATGCAGATGTGCTTCTGGCGACGTCTAGTACTGACGACTTCAAATGCCGCACAAATTCTAAAGGAACGGTTCCGGAGCTCCAGCACGCGCTTACCTGTATAAGCTGAGAACCAGAAAGGGATTCCCAAGGCGGCACGGAGGTATTGCGGCCCAGTCAGTGAAATAAGGCGAGACGGAGTCTGGGTCTGGTTTCTGCCCTACTTCCGTTCCAGTATCTGATGTGGACCGAGATACGCATGCCACCGACAACATATTGCAGTTTGAACTAACAGCTGTGAGAATCTGAAGGATCACATTGTACTGTCGAATCTCGTATAACCCGGCGTGATCTGATCCGTGTGTGAACAAATAGAGTAGACTGTTTTCCCATCTCCCTTTCCATCACAGACGGTCAGTATATCGTAGTACATTCTGTCAAAATTTGTGGATCAAGCGTGTCACTTCCTTCTGCAACCATATTTATTCATGTAGCCCAGCTAAAATCAATTGAACGCTGCGAGCAGCTTATTTCATAAGTGCTCACTATCACGACCACTCGTGATGTTCACGCAAGATACTTATCTCAGTCAGTTATCGCTCATGAGATGCAAGCTTGAGTTCGTACCTGAAGGAGCCTTTCTCGTGCACTCATCACATTTTCCACGCCATCGATCTCGAATGCCTGGCGCATAACGGTAGCCTTTCTATCTTGGACTGTCAAGACGTACTAGTGATGTTAGCTTTGCAAAATATTCTAGAATTATCGCAGCTTACCTCCTCGATGCTATCCTTCACAATATAGCGTGTAGCAATGACATCCTGGGTCTGGCCTAGTCGATGGACGCGATCTATGGCTTGATTCTCGGCGGTTTGAGTCCATTGAGGCTCGATGATATGAACACGACTTGCGACAGTAAGATCAAGTCTACCAAGCTGATATTAGTAAACCCAGCGAGTAATGGGAACTCGATCGCAGATAAAATCCCTGCCCGCAGGTTCTTCTCTTCTTCGTATTTGGGCGAGCCTTGGTACGACTTACCCAACACCAGCACTTCCAATTGTGGCCAAGAGGATTCCACAACTATGGTCGGCTCTGAATCTCACGATGGCATCTCTGCGTGATTTTTCTGACTTGCTGCCATCGATTCTTACAAAGTCCAGGCCTTGGATGATCAAGGCCTTTTGTATCAAATCGAGCATCTTGGTCCAGCAAGAGAAAACAACGCTATCAAAATTGTAAGTGGTAAGGTGGCTGAGAAGATGATGGGGGCTTACCTCTTGATTGGTTGATAGGAAGAACTTTGGCGCTCTGCTATCAAGTTTTGAAGCAATGCCTGAACCTTTGAGGATGGCGCGTAATTGATAGTGGCTGTACTGAGTTGCATGCTTGGGTAAGGACTGCTTGAACCTGATTTTGCTGTATCTTGATCGCAGAGCTTGCACACTATGTCGACCAGTATTTCCTCATCTGAGTTCTTTTTCTGGCACCGGGAACACATATAATGTCCACAATCGAGAGAGTCCTGGTCCGTGCTGTCATCGTTGCCTGGGGTTCGACAAACAGCACAAGCTTCCAATGCGTCGAAAAGATCCAACGAAACCCTTTTCGTAGTCGTGGAATCTTCAAACAGTTGGTGGACTTTTCTCGGCAGTAGATCGAGCCCATGGTCACAGAATTGACGTAGCCGCGCTATTGTCTGCATGATGGAAGCTGTAAAGCGGCGAGAAACATCCACCGCATCACCTTCGTGGAGGATGGAGGCGTAACTGGATTTGAGCACATTGTAATCCCTTCGCTCTTCTCCGGTCAGATGTACTAGTTCTTCAACAACCCTTCGCTCAGGGAGGCGCAATTCGTCATGAACCGAGTCTTTGGTTCTCCTCAAGGATGTGGCATATACGAGCTTTTGCAGTGTCTCCAGCCCATTCAGCGTTCCCTTCATGACAGGATTTGCAATTCGGGAGTTGAATGTGGAGGAAGAATCAAAGGGATGAACCCCAAGAAATCCCATCAAGGAGCCCAGGTCTTCGACTCGGTTGAAGATCGGTGTACCCGTGAGACACCACCGGAAGCGAGCTTGCAGGGCGTGGATGGCTCGAAACCGTTTCGTAGACCGGTTTCGAATCACATGAGCTATACCGTACGAAAATAAATTCAGTTCCCTTTGCATTTTGGACCATCAACCAGTCCTGGCGGATATTGTCTTACCTTCGTCAAGAATGACACGTAGCCATTCAGCAGATCCGAGGCCGAGGCCTGCAACAGTATCCTTTGTCTTTTTCGACCCCTCATTTGACACAGTGTCATAAGTTGTCAAGACAATATCGTATTCCGTGAGTGACGAGATGCTGCATTTAGAAGCTCCATAATATTTGTAGTACGACAGCTGCCCCGGATAGACGTGGCTGGTATCTAATTAGGGTGGCTTCTAAGTTGAACTTTCTCCTGTTAGAGTGACCTACCTCAATATTTGTTCCTCCCAAGTCTGAAGCACTGCGATTTGATTAGTTTAGTATTATAGTGTTAGAACTCTGAGCACTTACGGGACAATGGTGTCACAATCAGAGTCGTATGCGGCAATGAAGCATCACCCACACCAACATCGTAGGAGGCTTTCGACGTTGCAATAAGGGAAATAGCTGTGAGCGTCTTTCCCAGGCCCATGTCCTATCTATTGTTTGAGCACATGCAGCAGCTTGTATAAGGATATAAAGACCTACATCAGCAAGAATACCACCGTAGCAGAGTCTTGGAAAGTCGGTCTGCACAGATCCAGTGACGGTGTTCTTGTATCTAGTTACAGAAACAAAACTAGGTCAGCATTTGTTGATTTAGAACCTTGTGTAGTTGGCAAAAAGAACAAATACTTGATGGTGCCAAATGAGTTTATGGCTCTCCATACAGAGCCAAATACGTTCTTGTCGATGTCTCCATTTTCCTTTTCAATCATCATTGAAAGTGCTTTCAATTGATGTCTGCCTTGTCAATACGAACACTTCGATCTAGATGCATGTGTTGAACTTACTGCTTAAGCTTGGTGCGAACACGTGGGCTCTGTTGCCTTGCAGAAAAGTACTGAGGGCCGCATGCCGAGTCCATGACCTCTCGAACTCTTTGCTTCAGAGGATCTGTTTCACAGAGAATTTTCTGCTGCTTCATAATCTTGACTGGGACACCACTGGTAGCTGGACGCTCGGGAGCTACGTTCAATCCGTTACCGAACGCTGGATTGTACAGGCGATGAGGGTTGCAATATGGCACAGAGTGATCCCCTCTTACTTGGCCTGGGGGATCCTGAAGAAACAGTTCTGCGCTGTCCAATGCGTTACCGATGGCATCTTTCTGGCCGTACATACCGTAAATGACAATGAATACGTCGTATACGGGCTTTTCCCGCGTTGAAGCATCGTTGCGGATTAGCCAGGCTCGGAGTGTTGCATTGTGATGTCCATAGAGCTCTCTAAGCACAAGAGTTGATTGACGTTGCCGCCCAAACAATCCCCCATATTTTTGGGTCGCTATGTTGCGAGTGATAAGCTGGTCCCCCTCAAGGTTGAGTGAGATCTCGACGAAATCCTCGCCGTCACCTCCCAAAGCATCTGTTCTTATGCTTTTTACCTCGATTTCGACCTTTGAAGGTCAATGAGTTTGGATGAAATAGGATGGAAATGCAGAACGCAAAACTCACCATTCCAAAGCACACGTCATGCCGATGAAAAACGAGCCCTGTGGATTCTGGTACTATGCGTGCCAGTGCGTCTGCAGCAGGATCCTGAGATGCAAACTCTTCTTGCTCCAATTTCCTCCTCTTAACCATCGGACCTTCTATGTCGGTGGCGTGGCGGGAGAACTCGACACCGTCATTCATTTCGAGGGGACAACAGACAGCGCTGTGACTCGCTAGCTAACAACCTCGGAAATGCCCTCTGTGGTTGAAGCTTTCTTTTGGCTCTAAGAGCTTGGTCCTTGCGATTGATCTCAAAACCTTTGACCTCGAAGTGACACATGGATACGGGCTTGAGTGAAGAAGACATGCAAGGC
Source organism: Diaporthe sp. P3_1W (assembly GCA_037177825.1). Classification (NCBI taxonomy): domain Eukaryota; kingdom Fungi; phylum Ascomycota; class Sordariomycetes; order Diaporthales; family Diaporthaceae; genus Diaporthe; species Diaporthe sp. P3_1W. The sequence continues at coordinate 4,279,177 of JBAFXB010000004.1, read as the reverse complement.
GGACTTGAGGCAACAATAATTTTTCTACTTCCGCATGTCATCTTCATGATGGCTGTGTTTCTTGTGCTCCCAATGCATAAGCGCTACCGAATTGCGCATGCTTGGCTGCATAACTTGAACTAGGTACTGAGGTACATCACTGCTCCTATTGCGAGATATACTACGTGCATACACACGCAATTGGACAATCAACAATACAACCATATGCTCGTTACAAATTCGGTCGCTAACTTGAGCTTTTGGTCCTATTGATCTTGCAGTGGGCAGAAAAGACCTTGATCCACCAAACAAGTTGATGATGTATCTCCACGTATAACCAAACAAACCCGCCACAATTGCTTTGGGCGACCAACTTGCTCTAATTTGGTGCCTAATTCAGCCCGAGAATTGCCCTGCCACCGCTCTACCCCTGAGATCCGGTGCTGAACCAGTCAAAAATGGCTACGTGGCTCAAGGTAGCCCCATATGCACAATATACTGCGCCGTGCATGGCTGAACGCAGACATGCAGGCGCAGCGAGTGTGTAACACACCTGATTGAAACAGGAGAATTTGAAAGTCCCTCCATCAGGCTCCGTCTGAGCAAAAGCTAAAATTCCCGAACATCAGGGTCTTGCAGCCATACTTTCAACCTCTCTTCCTCATCTCAGGTTTTCTTCCCCCACATCCTCTTTAACCGAGGCCAGGATGACTTCTCACGCCCTCGCTGATGCGTTTGAAAGCGCTAAAAAGGAGTTCCTCTCCCGGATTCCTAAAGGAATACCAGCCAGCTTTGAGGAGTTCACTACAATTAACGAGGTATACAAAGCTGCCGAGGAAATACAAGCAACACAGGCCAGCACGAGAACGAGACGAAACCTTGGCAAGATCCAACCGTTTCTCGAGTGTTTGAGACACTATGGGGAAGTCATTGAGACGTTTGTCACCGTGAAATCCGATATACTGGCACTGATATGGGTACGTATGATGTCTCAGGATACCTCGGTACAGTTGCTCACAGAGATTCTCGTCTAGGGCCCTATCAAATTCCTCCTGCTCGTAAGTACTGGTGCCCGAAATTGGGGGTGCGTGTGACCGAGCTAACATGATTTTCAACGAGACATCAATCACCTATAACAAAAGCTTCGACAATCTAGTCAATGTCATGGCTCATATCGGTCACACCCTCCCGGCCTTTGAGAAGTACACAGAGCTGTTCCGGGGCAATCAACCGATTCAACAAATGCTATGCCTGTTCTACCAAGATATTTTGGATCTGTACTCCACATTTCTGGAATTCTTTCGCCACACAGGTATGTAGCAGCATGCCTTTGACTATTTCCTCATCTGCAATAGGAGGTGACTCAGTAGAATAACACGTTATTTCCACAGGATGGAGATCATTCTTCGATGCGCTATGGCCAAAATCAGCCGAACGTGTTCGGGTGATCACGGAAAACGTGAAGGAGCACAAACTACTCATGGACGATTCAATAACATTGGCAAATGTGGTTGAAGCACATGCAGCCCGCCAAAGAGCTCTGGAGGAATTCGAAAGGCAACATGACTTTCGACAACGCCAAGACTTTGAGGCCGTCAAATCGTCTCTTAGCCCGGTTCTTTACGACCGAGACCTGCAACGACTGAAAACTTGTCGGGTAGTTCGATCAGGTGACTGGTTATTGGATCAGGAAGAACACAAAAGCTGGATTGACCCTTCCGATAAGACAACAAGGCTGCTATGGTTACAGGGAATACCTGGAGCTGGTAAGCCGTATTGGCATGCGTTTCGTCCAGTAACCTATTGGCACTGACTTCCCATGATTCTAGGCAAGACGTTCCTATCCTCCTCAGTTATTGAGTACATTGCAGACAGAGGCGATCCAATGGTGTTTGCTTTCTTGGACTACCAGTCCCGAGAAAGTATTTCTACTCTTCAATTATTGCACTCATTCATTTGGCAGATGGCCCTTGACAATGACGGGTTGAAGGCACCCCTGATCTTGGCCTACAAGCAACACTACCGCCGTCTGATGAGCGACCTTGGCTTCGTCAAAGACCTCTTCAGCCATTTCTTGGATTCAGTACCAACGGCCTTCATTGCTATTGACGGGCTCGATGAGATAACGCAAATTGAGCGGCTTCGACTTCTACGGACATTACTCGAAATTCTCCAAGCGAAGAGTAATGTAAAGATCCTGATCAGCAGCAGACCCGAAGACGACATTTCAAACCTAATATCGGAAGAAACCGAGCCTATTCGAGTCCATGAATGCAACAGTCATGATATTGAGACATACGTCAACAGTCGAGCCTCCTCCTTGGTGTCAGATGCCAGGCTCACTGAACGCGGCCTTGCACAGGAGATCTCAAACCAGATGAAAGCAATTGCAGCAAGATCCGAAGGTAACTGCATCTATATCCACCCATTTTGGCCCCATATACTTCCGAACCATCGAGGGCGGTCAACCTTAGCTTGGAACAAGTCTCACTCCCCGCTCATTTTACCGTATGACTCAATCGCGAGATGTCGATATTGACTGACTATCTAGGAATGTTCTTGTACGCACGGCTGGTCTGCGATAGCATCGATCTACTTGGAGATATTGATTCCATTAAAGAAGCTGTGGAGAATCTACCGGAGGGGCTTAACGAGGCGTCAGTCCCTCGAGTCAGCCTCCGTACAACATGGACTAATACGCACACAGATACGACAGAATTCTTTCCAGAATCACAGATGGTCTGCAATCACGCCAACGCGATGATGCTCGGCAGATTCTGGCACTTATCACTTGCTCTGTAGTGCCGCTTACCAAGAACGAAATTCAACTTGCCGTCTACACCGCCCACGGGAGGGATCCATCCAAGGGATGCAAGGGATTGTTCCTGAACGTACTGGACAGGTGTGGTCCAATTATCGAGGAAATTAATGGACAGTTCCGCTTTGTCCATTTCAGTGCTCGGGAGTATGTGTCTGCAAATGCTCATTTTGGGTATCAACTGGAAACCAACTGGACACTTTGTTACTAACATTCGCTCAGATATCTACTGAGCGCCCAGAGCAACCATTATCTCACCGAACCTACAGCACATGCGTGCGTAGCATCAATTTGTTTCAAGTATTTGAGTTCTGCCTGTTTCGATGTGGACATCGACGACAACACATTGGGCCTACACGTTCGATCCGGTGCATTTGTCCTCTTCGCCTACGTCTGCAATCACTGGCTCCATCATATCGAGAACGCAGAAAAGCAGGAATATGAAAGTCTGATGAATGATATGAATTGTCTCATCAATGCGAGAGTCAATCCAAGCTTCGTAGGTGAGGCTATCGCATCCGAGTCCCAAGACGCGGGCAGTTTGCAAAATCCGAACTCGTTTGAAGAGAAGATCAACCGCATGCTTGGCAGTGCTCATTCCTTTTCGAAAACGCGTAAGAGAGATGTTAGCTTTGACAATGGTATGTGGGTATGATTTCTTAACATTGGTATGCCACTTGGAACCACGTTAATGTGTTTGAACAGATGAAGAATGGAATTTCATGGACCCATTCACATTCACAAAGACTGAGGCAAGATTTCGTCACATTCTCGAGTCCATGCTTTGCGAGACGATCAAGCATCAACCAGACTGTGCTTGCCAGGAACTGAAGAGTATCTACGGGAACAGCATTTACAAGTGTGGCAGGCCGGGATGCCCGTCGTACAGGGCCGGATTTGACACCAAATCAAAAAGAGCTGAGCACATACAGAGACACATTCGGCCTTTCAAATGTGAGCACTATGAATGTGCTTTTGCCACTCTTGGGTTCACAAAGACGACAGACTTGGAGACACACTTGGCCAATGCTCATAATCAAAATCTGCACGCTGTGTCCCAGATCACCCAAGGACGGACGATTGCATCGAGCGAAGAAGAATTGAAGTCCATTCTCATCGACGCAGTCCAGGAAAATGATCTTTCTTTGATCCGAGCAGAAGCAGAAGCAGTACGGAGATTCATATACGACCTGATATTGAGCGCTTACAAAGGACGATCATCCGACGCTATTATCAAGCACTTGCTCAGTGAGATCCCACAACAAGCTTCTGATCGCAGATTGGAGCTATACCCGGAGATATTTAGGGCTTCAATTGATCATGGCAATTACGATGTGTTTCGGGTTCTCTTCCAACATTGGTGTCACAATGGACACGTCTACATCAATAATGACGTGATAAGAGCCGTGGGCCGGACAAGATGTGCAGACCTCCTGGAGATAATATCGTCTAGCTTACTCGCGATGAATGCATCGGGTGGTTGGCTCAAAATAGCCCTGACGGCGGTTATACCCAGAAAGCCCGACACGCATGCGGAGATCCTGGCACTGGAGTGCTTTGAGAGGGTCCAGCCTCACCTATCAAAGCATCTCAATTACCTGCTCGCACAATTGGCAGGACGTTGTTGTTCAATCGCAATCGCGGAGTTCTTCTTAGCAAACGGAGCTGCGGTGGACGGCCTCTATGACGCGAGGACTGGGACACAAGGTCCAATCTATAGTGCTGCCAAACAGACTAACCGAGAGGCAGCCAAATTCATGGAGTTTCTGGTGAAAAGGGGTGCGCGTACGGAAATTCGGATTAGGAGGGGGAAGAAATTGAGCGAATTTCCAGGTCCGAAGAATATTCAGAATTGGATAGGAATTACATGGGAGGAACTGACCAAGCAAAATACCCCATCTGTCGAGGACATCACCAGTGACACACGGCGTTTATTGGAAGAATAGTCTAGTTCATAATTGCGCCAGCGTCTCGTAATTGGCGATGCAGAGAGTTACACGCTTGATTGTTTGAGACCGGAATGGATGGGACAAATGATAGCAGAAATACAAGACCATTCAACCGATCAGCCGAAATCCAGTGGCCGAGACGTCAATCGTCGTATGTTGCTGCCTCGTGACTGAATGAATTCGAAAGATAGCCAGCCTGATACAATACCTTGGAGCGGACACCGTCATCTTCGCAGCAGAAGCCAGTCTTACCAGCATGATTTTAATTTCGAAAAGTGACCATACAGCAGTCCTGAGTTCAGCACAATAACCAGTCACCTAGGAAATCCGACACACTCGTGACTGACTGACTGACTGACTTACTGACTGACTAACGCTTCCAACCAGTACGTATGTTCGACCCTTTCGGGGACCTACCTGGATTTCTATGCCTCCCAGGGCTTTATAATATGTCACATTTCGGCCGCTATCATTATGGATCAGTCTTGATCTCATTGCCAAAACAGACTTTCAAATAGGTTCGCAAAAGGCAAAGAAAACAAGGCAGAAGTAGGGGTGAAGAAGTCAAGACCTCACCATGAAGGGAAAGTTTTATGACGACCTGTGCGACGACTACCTGTCCGACTGGTACACCGATACGGACTCGACCACCTCGTCGTCTTCGTTCTGGTCGGATGAAGAGTCAGAGTGGACGTCTGATTCTTCAGATTGTTCTTGCTAGTTGAGTAATAAGGCGGCCAGGGGACGTGACTGGAAGGTGGTCTGTGTTGAGACAAGTAAGATGAACGATTTCAGCCTTACATTTCGTAGATAACATGTAGACCATCATTTTCATGATCAGATAGCAGAAAGCACAATGAATACAAATGCAAGATAAGTGTGCATTAGCATGGTCTCGCCATAATTAGCTTGGTATCAGCACTTGCGACTTCATGATTACGTGTCGAGGCCATCCTCGGGCTTGGCTAGTAGTGGCATTATTGAACGGACCCGGGTCTGCAACGAAGGACACGATATGTCGAGAATAAGTTTATTACACTGAAGAGGAGAAGTCACTCTACATCCTCTTGTGGCTCGTCATGCAGCATCAAGCCCTGTCCAGACTGCTCGTCCAGGTCGAAGCCCATCCTGCCATGCGTCTAAGCTTTGGCGCACTCGCGCTTCACGCAACCATCACCGGTCACAAACCCGCGATAGCTTCGGGCAAATAAACTCAACACTACCAGTAGATCCCGAACAAACTAGTCACAACATGCAAAGATACTCCGCGGGGAAAATCTGGGGTAGCCGCCTCGGCCAACAAACCGAATGTCCGAAGGTCGAGCATAACTCCCCGATCGGTGACCGAGGCACACACCCCTCCCTTCCCTAGGGCATCCGAAAGGGAAGTAAGTAGTCCGTCCGAGCAAGCGAGCAACGCCGGAGGTTGCCTTGTTTTCTTTCCCCAGAGGCCTGGTGAACCTTTCGGTGCACAGAGGATGACTGTACTCCGCCGCGGCGCCAAGGTCCGGGAACGCGGGCGGACTCGGTACGGATTTGTGCGTGTTAGGTCGGGGTCGGGTGCATGTTGCCTAGATTCGTTGGGGGAGGCGCCGATGGCTTGTCGCGTGCCGCACTACCGCCTGGGCTTTGCATGCATGCATGACAGCCGGGGCTTGGAATGGCGGACATGTATGAATGTAAGTAGCGTGTAAGTGTGCGCTTGGGAATACCGGCAGATCTTGTGTTGCAGTGGCTAGTGAGATGTGGGGTGTGACATCCCAACGAAGGCTGTGAAGTTAACCCAAAGCATACCTAGCCTAGGTGGTCTCTGGGTTGATTAGATACCCCTGGTAGTCTATCACAGCCGTATTCCGCAGAAAGCGGTAGCACGACACTTGGATCGTCCGCGAGCACCGGTGTGGAATCGGTGTCTTGTTAAGGAAGAAAGTACACTACAACTACAAGGCACGAGAAGTCAGGGCACGAGCTTGTGTCAACGAGTCGCGTTGAGCTAGGAAACGTTGAGACTGGCGCAAGACCAAGGTTTCGCCATTGCTAACCCAGGAAAGGATTCACCCTACTGTCGATGCGACCTAGCTCGAACGGCCCGCGGTCGACGGCCGGCTGCACGGGAGGCGGGACAGGAGATCAGACGGCCCGTACTACTTACTGCCCACGCGACATGTTGTTTGTTGACTTGCAGACATTACATATTATTGCACCTGTGTCAGTCAAGAACACATTGTCCAAAGGGTAAAACAGCCAGTGGGGGCACGGGATAATCTGATGTAGTCGTTGCCCATGTGTAACGCCGCTCTCCGACCAGAGTCAATGCGCTCGATGCTCCCAAGCGAAGCTTTTCCAAGACCATGCCAAAAGCTTGGCCAGGGAAAATCGATCGTGGACGAGCGCCTGGGTCTGAGTGTTATCAGACCGATAGACCAACGGAACTGGATCGTTGGCGACCGTTTGAGACAAGTGGGGACTGGGGGTGAGGGAACCACCAGCACCCGCTGCGCACATCAGACGCAGGTGAATCGTGATAAGAGTGCTGGTTTCACGGCCTTCATGCTCCCATATTGCTGCACCAGAATTTTCTGCTTCTGCCTGTGCTGCTGATACGAGCCGAGAGGTGCGGCAAGGAGATGGAGGTGGCACAAAAAATGCATGTGTCGTATGCTCCGTCACCCCCGTCGCCAACCCTCATCACATCTCACCCAGCCTCTCACCGTGCCCGGCGCCCGCTTTCGGTGAGCAGGAGGCTAGAGATTGCCGGTGATGAGTCCGCATCCACGTATACACGTACTGTAGAGTAAGACTAACGAGGACCCTGAAACCGACCAAGCTGGACTTGGGCTGGCTGGGCGGCTCCACGGCCAGGCGCCCAATTTGATGGGGATGGGGAAACAGGGTGAGCTTTCCCGATCCAGAGCTAGACTCGGGAAGGCCTGGCGAGGCCGGCGTGGGCTGCAGCTTCAGGCGCTTGTTCCATGTCGCAGTCGGGAAGACTCGGAAGGCACGTCAGCGGGCCCCCCTGCAATGTACCCTGGTACCCCGGCACCGCGTGCTTGCCAAGCCGATCAGAAAAAAAGTTCTGGAAGGAGCTCGGACGGGACACTCTGATGAGGAGGAGGAGGGTGACGGCAGAAACAGCAGACCAGAAGGTGATGTTTCGTAGCCACTGCGGCTGATGAGGCTCAAATAAAGAGGAGACCAGATATGGTGGACTCATGCGGCTATTTGGTCGCTGAATATTCCCGAGCGGTATGATGCCGTGCATAAGACCGCGAGGCTGGCAATAGATGGCAAATCTTCCCACTGCCCCCAGGAAATCATCAGGTTGTGCCCAAATCTGATGTTGTCTGGAATTGCAAGGTTCGTCAGCACCCAGATCTTTTTCGTAAAGTGGGCTCTTCCTGCGGACTGGGACCGACCGCCAGGCGGGGGCCCCCTTGCTCATTCGCCATTCCACCTGCTATTGATGTCGACAACATCAATTCATTGATTGAATGTGGGGGAGCCATTGGCCGGGCGGAGACGCCACGAGCCGCGTCAAAGGTCACAGTGACCCCGAAACCGTGTTTCCAGTTTTTCCTCTGCTCGACACGGGAAAGTATGATGAGTGATGGATCATTACACGAGCCGCAATTGGCGGCGGTCTCCTGGCCATCTGCCCTTGGAGCAGACTGCCCCGAGCTACCTGACTGTCATAACTCAGAGCAAGAGGCAAGTCCCGCCTCCTGCCCTCCTGCCTGCTTCCTAGCCTCCCTGGTCTTGCACCTGCTGCAGGCGGCCTCCCTCTTGTCGGTTGGCACACTCGGGAGGAGGTAAGGGCTCGCTCGGGAAATGAGAATAGATCGGGATTCCTCAGCACTTCAGCCCAGCTTGAGGCTACCAGCTACACCACTTTGCAGCAGTTGAGCGTGGCCGTCAGCGCCAAAAGAAGACATGCAGTCAAGAGTGGAGGAGTCCGGCCTGCGGGAGAGGAAAGGACTGGACAGCCCCCTGGGCCCTGGGACCCGGGCCCAGACTAGAAGGAGGAGGAGCGGCTCCCCGACATTGGCAAACCCTGACAGGGAAGCGGCGTGCCTCAAGTGAGCCCCGGTCCCTGCCTATGCCCCTTGGCCCCTGCCCCCTGGTCCCTGCCCCCCAGCCTTGAACCCAGACCCAGGGCCCCCACTCGTTTTCGTGCAGAACCGGGGGGACGAGGATTGGATCGACAGCGCTGAGTTGAGTTCACTTCATTCAGTTGAGTTTGTCGGCGAGCGAAGCCCCAGTTCCCAACGATTTGGCTCGACAGCTCTGGGCGCAGACGGCCAAGCTGCCCCGAGAACCAACCCCAGTAACCGTATTCACTGTATCAGACACGGCCGTCTCCATGCATGTCTCTTTTTCGTGATCATGTCGACTGAGTGACTGACTGGCTGCGCCCGTATTCGTGCCGACCATCGGCCACGACGACTCGTCAGCTTACCATAAGAATTAAGGTTGGCCTGTAGAACGAGAAAAGCATATCAGGGAGAACAAGACCAGAAGCCATGACCCATAAGCTCAGAGGGGGAAAAGGGCACATGCTGGCTCTCTTGATCGATGGGAATTATTCTTGACGGATCCTGCCCAAAAATACCCAGCTGTGTGCCACTCGAATCCCCCAGACCAGCTTGGCCCAGAACAGAGCTGATCCGCCTCCCACCCGACCAACGACACTCGAATCCTGTCCCGTCGGGGGCGGCCATCCCTCTGATCGAGACTGAGTACCGGTATTCTTCCTGCGCCAACTCTTGGGCACCAAGTCAAACCCGCCCCCCAGGTAACGCACACGACTCGGCCGGGCTTGTCACCCCGCCAGGTTTTACGTACAGGCTGCCAATCCTGTGGATTGCCACGCGGGGAAAAGAGGAAAAAATCGTGAGTAATTGCGGAGGTTCTCGTCTTGGTCCGAGGCCGTCGGCCGCGCGTGGAGAAGTCGCTGACTCTTTGCATTCTTCCCAGAGGCGTGGTCAATATCCAAAAGGGAATAAGAGAGGCCTGTCTCGGGCGACAAGAGCCTGGGCCATCTCCTTTGGGGTCTGTCTTGCTGGAACGCACGGCACAAGTTGAAACCGCCTGACACCAGGGCTGCACAACTTGTTACAGACCCTGCCCGGGCGTTTCCTCATTCTTCCGACCCTGCAAGGACCAATCCTCCTCCAAATCAAAAAAGTCAAAGTCACTCTACATTCATGGCGTTGTCGATGGCCTTAAAAGGAGTATTTGTCTCCGCCCGACGGCTGCCACTGTCTCCAGCAGTCCGTCGTCGTGTGGTCCCATCCTCAGCTAATCAAGCCCCATCCTACTCGCGTGCTGCATCTGCATCTGCATCTGCCTCTGCCTCTGCTGCATCCAGCTGCCGCCTAGGTCGTATTCAGGCCAAATCTCCTAATAACACTAATACCGACAACCTTGCCAACCCTGTTCATCCAGACCCGTCGCCGCAGTTGGTCATATCATCGTACCCGCTCTGTACCCGACTGCTCCATCAGCCCTCCTCGGAATCCTCGACCCCCAAGTCGACCACACCCTCTCGCCCGCTTACAAAAGTTGCCGTCAACTTCGCCTTTTCTACCTTTTTCCTCCTCTCCTCGCTCACACAAACACTCCTCAGAGCGATCCCCATGCCAATGGCTTCGGTTCCCTATCCCTACTCCTCCTCCAGCTCAGATATATCAACACCTCGGTCTGCTTCTCCGTCCTCCTCGACTGGTCGCACCTCCCTCACTTCTATTTCCAAGCGCATGTCAGTATCCTCAAGAAGGATATCAATATTTAACCCAATGTCTTCCGTCGATATCCAAGGCATCGAAGAGGCCATGAAGGCCCAGCAGCTCGACCAGCTGCGTGGCTACAGGCAAGACACATACGGAGAGGTCCAGCAAACCCGTCAGACCGAGTACATCTCAGAATTCCAGGCCACTGGCTACCAGGTCCTCAGGGAGCCACTGTGGAATAAGGGTTAGTAGCAATTTCATCCACCAAGGTCATCTCATATACTAAACTATCTACAGGTCTTGCCTTCCAGCCAGAAGACCGTGCTAAGAAGAACCTCACCGGTCTGATCCCTCACCAGATCGAGGACCTCCAAAAGGGATGCCAACGTGCTCTCCGCATGATTCGTTCTCGCCAGACCAATGTTGACAAGTACCTCTACCTGTCATCGGTCAAGGACCAAAATGCCGATCTCTTTTACCGCCTGCTCATGGACCACGGCAAGGAGATGATGCCGCTCGTTTACACGCCTACCATTGGTGATGTCTGCCTGCAGTACTCAACCCTTTACACCCGTCCAGAGGCCTTGTACATTTCGATTAAGCAGCGAAAGTCTATCAAGACCATCCTGAAGAACTGGCCCTACCCAGCCCCTGAGATCTGCGTCGTCACTGATGGCTCGCGTATTCTTGGTCTTGGTGATCTTGGTTTCAACGGCATTGGTATTCCCATTGGCAAGCTGGCTCTTTACACTGCGGCCGCCGGTATCCACCCCAGCAAGACCCTGCCCATCGTGCTGGACTGCGGTACCAACAACGAGACCAACTTGAAGGATGAGCTCTACCTTGGCATCCGCCAGAAGCGCCCATCCGTTGCTGATCAGCAGGCTTTTGCCGATGAGTTCATGGCCGCCGCGAAGGAGGTCTACCCAGATATGGTTGTGCAGTTCGAGGACTTCGAGTCTGAGAAGGCTTTCAACTACCTCGACCGTTACCGTAACCAGTACAAGTGCTTCAACGACGACATCCAGGGAACTGGTGCTGTCGTTCTGGCTGGGTAAGTTGCTTTCCCCCGCCTACCTTCCGGTAAGTTGTGATTAACATGGTTCTTGCAGATATATCGGTGCTGCAAGCCTCTCTGGGGTCCCATTAGAAGAGCAACGTCTCGTCTTCATGGGCGCTGGATCTGCAGGTGTTGGTGTCGCCAAGCAGCTTGTTGAGTACTACACTCGCCGTGGTCTCTCAGAACAGGCCGCCAAGGAGAAGTTCTGGCTTGTCGACACCAAGGGTCTTGTCACCAAGGACCGTGGTGACAAGCTGGCTGAGCACAAGAAGTATTTCGCTCGCACAGACAACGGCGGCCACCAGTTCCGCACTCTCGAGGAGGTCATCGAGTATGTCAAGCCGTCCGCCCTTGTTGGCCTGACAGCTACTTTCGGCGTCTTCACTGAGAGCGTGGTGCGTGCGCTCAAGGCGTCCGTCGACTCTGGCGGCCTTGGACGCAGGCCCATCCTGTTCCCTCTCTCCAACCCTCTGACCAAGGCGGAGTGCACCTTCGAGCAGGCCATCAACTGGACCGAGGGTAGTGTCATCTTTGCCTCCGGCTCGCCATTCGCCTCGTACACGGTGAAGACTGCGGACCACGCTATCACATACCACCCCAACCAGGGAAACAACGTCTACGTCTTCCCCGGTATCGGTCTGGGTGCCATCCTCGCCAAGGCAACAAGGGTCACCGACACCATGATTTACGAGTCGGCCGCCGCTCTGGCTGGCTCCCTGAATGCAGAGGAGATCCACAAGGGTCTCATCTATCCACGCATCGAGCGTGTCCGCGAAGCCAGCATCATTGTTGCTCGCGAGGTGATGAAGGCCGCCAGGCGGGAGGGCGTTAGCGCCCTGCCCGAGGCGCAGTGGAACGAGTGGGAGGAGTGGGGCGATGTCGCCCTGACCAAGTACATCAAGAGCAGGATCTACGACCCCAGGGACTGAAGACGGCCGACCCTTAGGAGACATACAATTCATTCTTGCTCTTGGTGGGAAGTGAAGCGCGAGGATCTGTCGGGTACGACACCACCACCACAACAACAAAAACAACGTCGGCGTTTCAGCTTCTAAACGCCTTGAACTCTCTTCCTCTCTCTATCTCGCCATGAGGTTCAAGGTACCACTTTTCTCTGCTTTCCTGTTCTGTTGCGTTGCCTTTGACAGCGACCTCAGACAATAAAGATGATTCCCCCTTGGGAGGCGCCAGGCCGTCTCCCGCGTTTTCTGCATTTTTTAAGACACCTTTTTAACTAGTATCCGCGTTGGGTTCTGGATAGAATTGGATGGGAATGGATTAAGGAGCTTCTCCTGGTTTCTGCTTTTTCTTTTCAAACTTTCTTCCGCCGACGAAAGACAGATAGATCAAAAAATATGGTGTGGTACAGCGGACGGATGTGGGGCTCCTGGGGCGCTCCCCTTTGGTTTCTTTCCCCATCGGGTCTTTTTCGATGGGGGATGATGGGTGATGCTTCACACACACACACATACACCTGGGAGTTCAAATGGATTCTGGTTTCTTCGGGGTCACCCACACACAAACATGACACGGGTACTTGGCTACCTCACCTTGCTTTGCTTTTCCTCGTGATATTCCGGCTGCTGTGACTGGCTGGGCGTTTGATTTTGATTTTGATATTGATGCTTTGGTGCCTGACTTATACTTGGGATACAGAACCAGATTGAGACTAGATGGGAATAGCTTACATGACACGGATATTTTTGGGTTTAGCTTTACAAGCACGTCTGAAAAGACCTTTGAGGACAAAGCCCTGCCGTTGGTTTATACGTACGTTCGTTCGAAAGACGCTTCAGAATGGTGTCACGTATACATCTTCGTTACATGACGAATGCTAGCCCAATGTACAAGTGCCTTTGTCTTGTACAGTTACCGTTGCCATAGAGTAGTCAAGGGATGTGAATTTTGTACTCGAAAGAGGATATCAACAGTCTGCTATGTCGACCTAGTAGACTAGTAATAATATGTCCCGAGCTGCTTCAGCGTTCTTTTATGTTGTCACCATATGAGCTTCTTGAGCACACTTGAATCAGGAAAGAAGGGGGCGCTGAGATAACCTAGCAGTCTTTCCTGGTCCGGATCCACCTCCCAACCTTGCCATCCATAAACCCTTGCAATCGCCTAGGCGATATCCTGGCCGCTTAATACAGCTTCCTCATTCGGCTCGCTTCTGCGATAGACAGATGCAGCGGCTGCGTCTCTCTTCTGCAGATAGATGGCGAGTGAGAGTGTCAACGCCGCGCATACGATGAATGCGACAGTTGTGGAGTTTCCCACTAGGAAACGCGGTGCGTACGTTGTGTTATATGTCAACAACGGGATCCACGCATTGAAGGCGTACCTGCGACTGGTGTCAGTATTGTGCTGAAATTGCCGTTTGGGTCAAGGTGAGAAGCGCTCTGAGGAATCTAACTCACGCTACCGAGTTAGTTGAGCCAAGGATAATCTTTCTTTCCAGACTGTCCCCAGCGCAGTGCTCGTTGACCATGGTCTGTTTGAAAATTAGCTCATGTCGTGAAATGTGTAACCGGCGTCATGATAAACCTACAAGGAATACAGGACCTGAGCCTTGCGCAAAGCTAAATTCTTCAGACTCAGTCACACTTCCGAGAAAACATCAAGATCTAAGCACTGACCCAGTAAGATAGAAAGATGCCCATTTGAGCCCGAACGGCACGCCATCCCATATGGCCAAGTTCATGGCAGCGAAGAAGCAGACCGCCAATGAGAAGTAGACGATCGGTGCGCGGACCTGTAAGGAGTCGCTGGTCCAGCCATAGCACAGGGTGGTCACAATGGTGATTGCGTTTATGACCGTGGGGTAGGTGTTGATCTCTGGAACAGTGTAGCTGCGACAAAGTCAGAGCTGGGGAAGCTGACGGGCGCCGACTGGGCCAGGGCTTACCGGTCAAGACTCTTCAGCCACAGGTTCATGTAGCTTCCAATGTTCTCGCTGCAAATGAAGAATCTAGTATGATGGTCAGACACACGTCACAAAATATCTTGATCGCTTTCTCTCACGTGTAATAAGTCGTGTAGACCCAAAAATGCCACTTCTTGAGAATGCGCCTCGCCCCCTGCCACGTGAATGGCTCCTCGAGCTGCTTGCCCGCCCGCTTCATCCGATCGAGGGCGAGCAGCTTCTCCTTGGCGGTCAGCCAGTGGACGCGAGTGTTGCTGGGGAGATCCGGTAAAGCATAGTAGGCTGGATAGACGTCAACTACAAATTTGGAGACGACTGCTCCAAGTGAATAAGGAATCAAGACTCACCCCATAGAGCCATTGGCAAAGTGATCACGCCATCAAAGATGAATAGCCAACGCCACCCTGACAACCCATGCACGCCGTCCATGCCGGTGTAAAGAGCAGCTTGCTGTTTTATATGTCAGAGAGAACCTCCAACGGACCAAGCTTGCCGGATACGAACCAGATATCCACTGAACATGGAGCCCACGAAAGCGCTGGCAAAGAATATGCAGGCCCTCTTTGCGAGTTCTGTTGAGATGGATAAGCGATTTGCCCATCTGATGGGTGCGACATCTTCTTCCATACCCTCTTTTGTATACCAGCCTCCAAGTACTGTATGAACTGCTGGGTAGAAAGTGCCTTCTGCGAGTCCAACCTGTTTGAAATTTATGAGCATTGAGCGTCTCCTAAGTGACAGGACAGTGAACCTACCAAGAAACGACAAGCGTACAACTGATGAGTGTTCTTCACGGCAGAAGTCGCGAAGGTAACTATGACCCAAAATACTGCAGAATTCGAGTCAGTCACTGTCCAGTAAGACTCATGCGGCAAAATAGTTGAGGTCGGAGGATTTCTAGGTCACAAGAAAAACTTACATTCCCAGCTAGGACACCATAGCGAAAGCCGAACTTTATACTCGGTCAGTGTGTGGTCAAGTTGGGGTTACGTGGTTGCCCACCTCTGGTACAAATTATCTGCGACGGTATTTGTGATATAACGTAGCCTCTATTGTCGTCAGTTGGCCACGCTGCGCTTTCAAGTTTTCCGCGATTGTTCCACTTACATGGTCCACATTGTGGTGAATCTGTGATGAATTTAGTATGTCTCACGGTGATTGTGTTCGTTATCTACCATAGAGGGCACTCTCACGTTTGATACTCGTTACCAACAACATTTAGCTCCTCTTTCATTCCAGAGACATATGCGTTCGCTGGAGAGCTGTCAGTCCAGGATTAACCCACTGTTTTCGGATCCTTATACTGACAGATATTATTTGTGTTCAAGTTCTTGCTGAAATAAGTAAACCCCGCCCAGGTGAGAATGAAAAAGTCAATTTTTGCAATGAAGCGACGCTCCTCAGGACTCCTGTCAAAACTGTCCCACACGACGGCCCGGATCCTTCTGCGCAGGGACTTCTTTTCCACTGGGGTTTCCCCATCGCTTGAGGAAGAGGAGCCAACAGGCGATTCCGACGCCGAGACGACGCCGAGTTGATCATTTGAGCCTTTCATGGTGAGAATTGCAGGCAAAAAGCACAAAACAATAATCGAGGCGAAAGAAACGTGATTTATTCAGAATTTGCTCTGGCCTCCCATCCAACTGCACATGGAGGCAGAAGGTGGTATTTGAACGGCCCGAGGCCTGCCGATATGCAGGGAAAGATGGCAAAATTCGGCCTCCCGCCACGGGCATCCTCATGATACCATCGATAAGAGTGCCTCGCTTCTAAAGTCAACGTCCGTAGTTCGCAGCGCCCACGGCATGTCGTTGCCGCTGATTGGTGCGTTGCGCTGTCGAGCTTGGCTCGTCTTATGTGGAGGCCATGACACCATTTGAGGGGTTGCATTGGGAAGTCGACAGCGTGATCAACCGGAACTGTAAGCTTTCATGAATGAGACACAGGTCACTTTGTTTTCGGCTTTGAGATAATTGATTTTATTGCAAAAGGTCAACCGAAGTTGCCTGCATCCCATCATGTCTCCTGCCCGGACAGCAGACGACCTCGCTCCTTACGAATACCCAAGGGAGACCGAGGAGAAATGTATGTATCTGTCTGTGAAGGAATATCACAAATGTGTAAACAACTAACAAATGTATTACTTAATAGTGGAGTATGCGGATCTAGAGGCTCTCGATATCTCGAAGCTCGATCAGCCAGGCGGGAAGCAGGCGTTGGCCGAGCAGGTCCTCAGCTTCATCAACAAGAATGGTTCGCTGCAGCACGATTCTGGCAGCTGAAGAGAGCGCCGACTAACAAGATCCCACGGCCAGGTTTCTTCTATGTCGTCGGTCACGGCTTTACAGATGACGAAATCCGGCGGCAGTACGCCCTCTGCCAGGCAGTGCTGGACCTGCCGCTAGAGGAGAAGCTCAAGTACCAGTGCAACACGGCGGCCGGCGACTTCAGGGGCTACAAGCCGCAGTCGACGGGCAAGCTGGCGGCGCGGGACAACGACGAGCGGTACAACATCCCCAAGTTCACGCCGGAGCACGAGCGGCCGCACCCGCAGCCGATCCTCGACCACTGGGACGAGATCCGCGGCTTCTCGCGCAGGGTGCACGACGCGCTGCTGCTCCCGCTGCTGCGGCTGTTCGCGGCGGTGCTGGAGCTCGAGGACGAGGACTTCTTCGTGCGGCGGCACCGCTACGAGGCCGAGGGGCTCGAGTACCTGCGGTACATGCGGTACTTCCCGCGCTCGAGGGAGGAGGACGCCGCTGCGGGGGATATTTGGGCCAAGGGGCACACCGACTACAACACGCTGACTTTCTTGTTCCACCAGCCTGTCGCAGGCCTGCAGGTGCAGACGCCCGAGGGGCAGTGGAAGTACGTCAGGTCGCCGCGGGACGCAGTCATAGTCAACATCGCCGACGCGCTTGAGTTCCTCAGCGGGGGGTACCTTAAGAGTACGGTACACCGGGTCGTGCGGCCGCCTCAGGACCAAGCTGACCGGCCGCGGCTGAGCCTGATCTACTTCGCGAGGCCAGAGGCGAACATCATCCTTGAGCCCGTGGACAGCCCGCTGCTGAAGCGCATCGGGCTCGGCGAGCGTAGTGAGAAGGAGAAGTTTGCGCGCAAGGTGACGGCTGAAGGTACGTGGTGAAAGTTTGGTCCCTTGACGGATTGCGTGATTGCTGACCAGGTATTCGTGAATTGCAGAATGGGCGCGCGCACGCATCGCCAAAGACCATCGGTTCCGCACCGGGGTCGTGGACCAGCGCGAAAAGGAGATCATTGCTGGCGTGGCTCAGACGTATTACGACTAGATTGCCAACTAAGACCGGGAAAACGAAGAGACCGAGTGAGTGTGTCCACCCGTACGCGTGTTCCGCAACAGCATTGATCATGTAGCCTGTTGTAAATATCGTCAGAAGATAAGCGTGAACTCACTCCTCATGTTCCTCTGCCACCGTATCATCTCGGCGATGAATTGTTCTCAATCTAGTAACAGTCTCTGGGACAAGTGTTCATCAGGATCCGTCCCATCTCCAAGCTCATCTAAGGCACTTCTTGTCGTGCTAAGACGGACCTCGGAGCCCGGTAACCTACTTAACTTCTCCCGAGCCATCGCCTCCTCCTCATCGTTTACAAGCCCCATGACCTCCACCACCAGCGGTGGACGGGAAACCCAGTCAAGCGAGGAGTAGGCATTATCCTCGATGTCAGCTACTCCGGGGGGCTGTCCTACATGTAGGAAACGGTCCAACACCCATCCCACCCTGCGGCAGCACCCGATGGCGCAGTAGCACTCCTCAAAGGCCAGGACCAGGCGATCCAAGGTCATGCGCTTGATGCAGTCGATGCGCTCGACCCAGTCGATCTCAAGGTCGAAGTTCTTCTGCCCATGGAGGGCCTGCAGCGCCTCCTCCTGCGAAAGCGTGCGCGCGTCGACAGAGTTCTTGATGTCGAAGCTCCTGTACAAGTTCGCATAGTCGTCGCCCGGGTGGTCCCGCATGTCGAAGGTGTAGCTCACGTCGCGGAGGAGCAGCGCGTTGTTCGTGCGGCTCCTCAGGTCGCGGGAGAAGTCCTCCTCGCTGGACCGCCCGGGGGCATCGAGAAGGTTGCAATATGCAGGACGCCGGAACCGACCGGCGGGGAAGACGAACTGGTTCCTGCCGAAGAAGATGCGCGCAGCCTCGTCGTGCACTGCCCGGCTCACCCCCTGGACCAGGCCGAGCGGGCTTGGCGCACTTCGGCCGTTCCCCATCGCAAGAAGTTCCTGCTCGAGCCCCTTGTACCGCGAGTAATAAAACCCATCGTTTGTTCTGTAGTGCTTGACGGGCTCCAGCTCTCCCGCAACGCCGCCGCTGTTCGGTACGATAACTCTGCCCTTGCAGAGCGCGTAGCTGTAAATCAAGTCGCGGATCTCAGAGGGAAGGTCCATGAAATGATGGAACTTGTCGTGACGCGGTTGCCCGCGCGTCTTGGCCATCCTGCGAAGCTGATAGGATGGGCGAGGCTGGATATGAAAGCGTGAAAGTGAAAGTTAAGACGGGCGGGGTTGTGCCGTGTGCTCACACCAGCTTGCATTTCAAGGGTTGAAGTCTCAAGGGTACAACCCTGGAGCGTCCTTGATACAAGAGACACGGCAGACAGTATCACACCCAGTCAAGACACTGAGATTCTCTTAGACTACATGATTACTGTTGAGAGCGGATATTCGCACCGGCGAAAACAGATGGTACACCGGTACATCACCCACACCCACACCCAAACACCCACACCTAAATACCTACACTCTTAATACCCACATACCTAATACCCACACACCTAACACCCACATACCTAACACCTATACACCTAACACCTACCTAGGTATACACATAACACTTATATACCTAATACCTATATACCTATATTAAATATTTATAATACTTATATAAGGATTAGATATATAAATTAAGTATATGAATTAGGTGTATAAGTATGGGTGTATAGGTATTGGGTATATGAATTGGGCGTATAAATTTAGTGTGGGTGCTGGTTTAGTGTTGGCAACGTATTGGTGTATCATCCGTTTTTGCAGGTATAAATATCCGTTCTCTTACTGTTAACCTACTAGGTTGACATGGCAGACTACTGCTAAGCTCTTTGGAGAACAATGTTTTTCTTCCTCGACCGCCATATGGCAACAGGAATTTTGCTGTCATTATCCTGTGCAGCAATTGTGCAAAGCAATTATACTCGTTATGCCAGTATCCAACTGTGATGCTCCATAGGTACCCATGCTCAAGTACGAGTAATTTCACGCAATTTTAGTCTGATATTTTGTCTTTAGTGAGTCTTTGCTCATCGAAGCACTAACTTACAGCTCATTTGGTGGCTACTTTGACTTTGGACATTGAACTGACAAGCCGTGGACAAAATGTTTCCATCTACACCCCATTAAACATTTACCTTTTTTTCCCAAAAATAACAGGCACGACAGGATCACGGCTGTCATTGACAAACTTGAACGGATTACAGAGTGGATCGAACAAATCTGCCTGAAATGTATCCTTGGTCGTTCCACCATTCGTGGGTGAGCTTGGAGTTGAATCCTCACGCCGTGCCTTAAAACCCGTGGTCGATGATTCATTGAAAGTCTTTGGTAGATTTACAACAACCCTGGGAGATTTCTTTTGTTTTACAAATGGGAGTGTCGTTTGAGTGTCGGGCATTGGCCTTCCGGCAAGCTGTTGGCTCGTGGCGTTCACCTGCTGTGCAGAACTTGAATCAACTGAGGATTTATCAGTTCTAGTTCAGTGGATGTAATCATAACAGAGGGAGGCAACATACTCTGAATCGAATTGGTCTGCCTCTGCTGATTCGAAGTGGATATGCTAGTGAACGCCGAAGACGCTAATTGCAGTCAGAGATACCCAAGCTCGCGATGGGAAAGAGATCGAGTGCACGTACCAGTCATTTCTCTGCGTCTGTGTTGTTGGCATATTCTCAGTCCCTCTCGAAGTGTTCGGGTTTGCTCAAGGAGTGCTTCTCTCTTTAGCAAGACCTCATCGGATTCCGAGGCCAAGCACCGTAGTGTCTCTTCGGACATTCCATTGACCTTTTTCGGCGTCAAAATGCTTGGGATGTCAACCATGAGGCAGTTTTCCACTGCAAGATTCATCACATTTTCGATGAAAGTGCGGCGCGACATCTAGAAAGCTGATTTTAGCACAGAATTATGGAACCACATGCAGGTCGTATTTTCTCTCTGGATGTGGAAATGAAACGGCGTGGAACTCACCTCATAATGAACCACCATCATTTGAATGACCTGCTCTGAACCGAAATCACTCTTGGATAGATCCCCCGCGTTGACGACACTCTGTAACAGTGTTTCTCTATCCAATGCTCCCTCGGAGTGGAAGAGGTCAGGGCGCTCCTTTTCCAACACCTTTATGAATTGCTCAGAGCTATGCAGCAAGATTCTTCTCGAAGTTTCGCTCCTGAACTCTCTCTCGAGTGGAAGGCCGTAGCCAGTCGTGTACGGTCGAAGAAGCTCTTGCAGCTTGTCCGCCAGTAATGCGCTCTTGTCATCGAAGAAGGGATCAGCACAGCCTTTCAGTACGGCCTCGACAGTCTCATGGTTTGATCCGATAACCCATCCAAATAGGTGGTCCACAAATGCCTTGCTGATGTGCTGGACCTGGGCCAAGTGGAACTCAGCAATCCGTCGCCAGGGCTCCGCTTGCCTCTTGAATAATTGGAAGGCGAGCTCCGAATTTGGTGCCCCAGGCAGTTCCTTGCCTTGATTCAAAGCTGCCGTGTTCTCAAGTTTGCGTGTGAGTGATGAACTCGTGGTCGAACGGGGGTCTGAGAACTGCTTCCGATACATTTCGCTCAGGCGTTGTAGATGAGAGGGAGCTTGGTAGTCGTTGAATGAGCCGCGTGCGTCGCTTCCAGTCTCCCAGTCTATACTGTAAGCAGCTCCCTTGTCTACCATGGTAACATCAAAAGCGCGGTTCAACTGGCGAATCACAGCTCTCAACTTGCGTTCTTTATCAGACATTCTGCCAAAGAATTCGTCTCCGTACCTCCCTTCAACCGCATCACGGGCCAAACGCTGGAAGTCCTCAGCAATGTCCATCAGAAATGATCGCATCTCTTCTGTGGTGGATCTGGACTTCCCAAGCTGTTTCAGCTCCTGTTCTCGCGCGTTGAGGCTGTCCTCGATCTCTCGGATGAGGCCTGGTAAGCTCTCTCTGATATGCTCAAAGAGCACTTTGCTAAGCTTGTTTCGAAGGCTCCCAATACCTCTATTCGCAGGAGATACAGAGGCCCATTCACTTCTCTGGAAAAATCGTTGCTCTTCGAGTTCCCTGTCGTGATTGTCGTCGTTCCTTTCCTGTTCCGAGCTGTTACGCACGACATGCCACCCGAGTGGTAGTCTGTGAGCCGTTTCGAGTCCTCTGCAGAGATCGAGATACTTTCTCTCGTTGGCAGAATTGTCCACGAGATCCGGTTTCGTGATCACACCGACCATACGTTTACTCTGTGGGTCGTGTAGCTTGGATCGGCTCAACACCGACTGATTGGCTAGCTGGTTATTTGCTGCGACGACCACCATTATGATGCTTTTGCTCTCTCGCATGTACTTATCGATCAGCTCGTCGACAACTTTCTTGCCTTGCAGCGTTTGATCTGAGGTCGCGGAGTGGAAAATGCCGGGAAGATCCACGAGAGTGAGCTGGGGGGCATCGGGGCTGGCAACCACCACGCGAAGGGTGTCTTTGGAGAACGCTTTGGAACCATTTTTGATTCCCATACGCTCTTGAGCTTCGTTGATGATTTCCGGCAGAGCATCTTTATCGAAGCTCGTCTTGTGGAAAGGTAAAGACTCTGCCTGCTGGCCATCTTGTCCGAAGACGTACGGCGCCGTTGCTTTCTGGATGCTGACAGTGATTCTGGTCTCAGGATCTCTCCGCAGAATGAGTTCCGTAGCGAATCGCGTACACAAGTCTCCGTGCACTGGAAACTTCATTCCGGAGATAGCCTCAAGGACAGAGCTTTTGCCGGAAGATTGGTCACCAACCACGATGATCTGTGGGAGTTGGACGATTTCGCCCACTCGGAGGTCTCGCAGACTGTCGATAGTGTCTAGCAAAACTTTGGCGTTCGGGCTGTTGAGCTGATCTATGACCTCCTTGTCAAGAGCGGCATGCCTGGAGGATGCCTCTCCGTTTGGCATGGAAGGCGAAGCGGCGGAAGCGAGACTCATGACGAATGTTTAGACCGTGCTCGGCAGATCTGAAGATAGCTTGATAGAAGGTAATGAAGATGGGGTGTTGATGCTAGATGCCAGGAACTCGAAGAGCAGATTTGACTCTGTAAAGACTGCTGAGTGTTTGGTCAGTCGTCACAAGAAAAGTTTGACACGCTCAATTATTGTATCGAACTTGTCATCTGAGGTTTTGCCTACATTGCCGGTGCACGGGGAACAAGTGACCTTTTGTGTTGGCGAGCTTTTGGCCCAGCCCACAGCCACTGCTACTTCCCCTCTATTCTAATCTCCGTTGTTCTTCGTCTCTGTCAGTTCTCCCCACATTGTACATGCAGCAGTGGGTCAAGCTGGCTGTTCAGGTTTGACGACCCCAGAAGCTGCAGCCAACATGTATTGCTTGGCCTTGACCAGCCCATCAAAAGTAGCCCGCTTATTTGAGCAACCGGCAAGCGTTCTTTTAATGGTTAGGCGAGGTAGTATGACACCCTCAAGTTTGAAACCAGCTAGGTGCTGCACGAGCAGAGGATGCGTGGCGCGCCTGGCTGTGAACAACCAACACACGGATTGTGCCTGAACATTTTTGGAAATCAGAATAACTGGTGGGTTACCCTGCTATATCTATAGAGGTCTCTCAAGCCTGTACAAAGTCATGACTCAAGTCCCGCGTGAAATATACCTGCATGCTCGGCGCGTAAATTGGGTGGCTCAGCTTGGGGCACCGAGTGCTGTGCCGCATTGCTACATATAACGAGGCGCAATGGCTGCTGATAGGTTAATCGAGCGGAGAAGGTGTGGGAAGAGCCTGGTTGGTCGTCTTCTCGTCTGTCAGACGAGTGCAGGTGAATCACAATGCATCGCACAGCATCACATTGATGTCCCTGTTCTGTGCTGCAAAACAACTAGACCAGCTGGATCAGATGTCCTGGCGCATATTTGTGACTGGACAAGGCTCAGAATACTTAGTGATGGGACAGAATGTTGCTTCGCTAGAGAGGCAAAATATACTGCTCCGGCTACGATCAAGAGGTTACGTCCATTGCTTGGTTCTACGTGTACTACTAGTACAGCTTCCTCAATTTAGTGTCATACCTGTGACGCGGTCCGCGCTGCTGCTTTCGTGATTGGCCATGTCTGCCACGCCGCACTGGCAGTCTTATAGGTCCTGAGAGGTACCTGGCTGACAAGGCTCGCAGTACCTTTCGCAACTACTGGGTAGTGATTAGGTAGTCGTGTATACTATAGCCCCTAACTAAGGGGGTAGTATTATATGAAATATTACTTCTTTTCTGGTGTAACTCATTACTACACCTCTCATATATCAGGGAGCACATTTCCACCAGCTCAAAGCGCAGTGAATATTGGAAATGTAAACAAGGGGTCCTTGTATCAGTCGAGCCCTGAAATGGACTCCCCACCACCCCGGAGAACATAGGGGAAACAGGGGCGGGAGGAGGGAGGGAAGGGAAAGGAAACCCACCGCGACCCCTCCTCTGGCTACGAAAGTATCCGTGGACTTATTCTCATCCATTACATCAGGTAGCCTGTGAGTCTGCTTTCCGCGAATCGCTAGCTGTAAATATTGGAGTCACATGACCCCTAGCCTCATCTAGCTCCTTCTCCACAGCTTTATACTCCTTCTCCCACTTTTTCATCTGTCTAGCTTTTCCCCCCGCAGTCATGAGCCCTGTGAGCTGGGCCTTTCTCGATGCGAGTTCTGATATGGCAGGCCGACTGGGAGCGGATGATGGGCTCGCAGGCTCTGCCGTCGTCTGCAGGTCTTTAGTTGTGGCCTCAGGGCCCTCTGTGGCTTTTGTCCCTGCCTCCTCATCCTCGGACGCCACGGTGTCTTGGTCCATTCCCGCAAAAGTGACCCGTTTCTTTTTTCCAGGGTCCTTTGATGTCATGGCGACAAATTGGATGTTGGGTGCAAGGAGTTCAATGGAGATTGCTTAGGGGAGAAAGAGTGTAGCGTGTTATTGTGGGTGGCGTGTAGAAGCGCTCCGAGTGGCAGAGTGGGTTTGTAGAAGAAGCCCTGCAAGAGTCGTTCTCCAGTTACTTTAGGTGATGGGTGCGGCGCAGCAGGCACCGGACCGTGGAGGCACTCAACGGAGAGAGGGTTAGGGTCTGGAAATCTCGATGTAGACCCAAGAGCTCGATGCTCATTCCAACGCGCACCTTGTATGATGACATGTAACTTCAGGCCCGTTAATGAGCCCGGTTCTGGGTGCATTTTCTTAAATTGCCTACCTATCTGATAACGCTTAGTATTGCAAGATGGACCGCCCAACGTCCCAACCCACCTGGAAAACCACACGCACCGGGGCGCTGTGAGAGAGTGATGCGCGCCGGAGCCGAGTTTCAACCCCGGGTAGGCCCCCCCCCCCTTTCGGCTCCCAGGAGCCAAGACACCCGAGAGTGAGTTGATACACTCTGCCTCCTACAGACAGTACGGAGTAAAACGCAAGCCCTATCCAGAATGTACAAGGGCCGGGAAAATTTTGACGATGTCGCATGGGATAAGAGCGACGCTGCGGAAGAAGAGTCCGAGAAGAAACTGCGGAAGGAATCTTTTTGTTGCCGAGTCGAAGCCTTTGTCACAGAAAAGTGCGGCAGACCTGCTAATATTCTAAGCATCATAACGGGAGGCTTGAATATCCACTACAGAATTCGTTTCGAAGAAGAAAATTCATTATCCGACGTCCTTGTGCGAGTACCCTGGCCGGCAGCAGCTCAGTTCCCCGACGAAAAGGTGCTCTATGAGGCTGCAGCGGCGGAATACCTGAGGGTCAACACCTGCATCCCCGTTGCCCAGGTGCTCCATTACGGCTCAGACTCGAGCATTGGGCCTTTCCTCATGCTCTGCCGTATTGAAAACAGGGGCAATCTGACACGACCTCTTTGCGTTCCTGATCGGGACCCCGCCCTGACTCCGGCCTTGAACACGAAGCTCCCTGGGAGCAAGCTGAGAAGTCTGTGGGGCATCATGGCATCGTGTCTCCTGGAGCTCGCCAAGCCTACCTTCTCTCGCATCGGGTCTCTGCTCGAGGTTGATGGCTCCTTTCAGGTTGCCGGCCGACCTCTCACCTTCAACATGAGCAGCATGGTGCAGCTTGGTAATATTCCAGCGGCCGTCTTTCCTGCCAAAGACACCACTTTTGCCACAGCTGATGAGTGGTATGTGCAATTGGCCACCATGCACCTAGCACAGCTTATATTTCAACACAATGATCTTGTCTCGGACGAAGACGACTGTCGGAACAAATACGTATCTCGTCAGCTGTTTCTCAGGCTGGCCAGACAGGGCCACCTGTCGACATTCGGATTTGCCCAAGACAACTGGTCTGCCTTTTCCAAGGCAGCTACGCGCCCGAGACTTCCAGCTCCCAACGGCTCGAATTCCTTCCGCCTCTGGTGCGACGACTTCCGGCCATCCAATGCCCTCCTGGACCGTGCAGAGGGCGATAAGCTGGCTGCCATGATTGACTGGGAGCTCACCTACGCAGCACCAGCGCAGTTTGTGCTCGATCCACCCTGGTGGCTACTATTCGAAACGCCAGAGATGTGGAAGCCTGGTGGGGTCGCCGAATGGAGCAAGGCCTACGAGCCGCAGTTGGAGGCTTGGTTGAAGGCCGTGGAGGAACAGGAAGACGCGGCAGCCTTTCTTAATGGGCTGCCCCTCTCAGCACACATGAGGGAGAGTTGGGAGACGGGTCGCTTCTGGCTCAATTATGCGGCGAGGAAGAGCTGGGCGTTTGATGCTGTCTTCTGGACGTTCCTGGACGAGCGCTTTTTCGGTCCGCGGGACCCAGAGGTCTTGGACAAGGATTTGTGGCAGACGAGGCTGCACCTCCTGAGCCAGGAGGAACAGCAGATCATGGAGATGTTTGTGGAGCGGAAGATGGACGAGTCTCGGGATCGCATCTTGGTCGAATGGGACCTTGCTGAAGTGAGACGGCGACTGGCAGAGCTATTATTCGATTGACCGACCTCGAAGAACTGGGTTCTCAATGTCTAGGCGGCCGACCTGGGTGAGGCCTGAAGAAGCCGCCGCATTGAATCTTATAGAATTTCTGGTGTCGTATCAAAGGTGCCTAGCTCGACATACGTGTAGTAGCCCGTCTTTTGCACAAGGGCAGCACGCAACATGGCCAGTTTGAGGAGCGCGGCGGCGTCGGCGCTCCGTCCATTGGAGTGTAAAATTGGATTCAGGGGCGAGGGTGAAGTCAAGGTGCAATCCAGCTTAAGCGTATTCTGAATACAATATCCAATACCACAGAGTAGTCTTTGCATAAGAGAAAGGTATCAAGATAATTGACAGGGTGTTACTTTTAAAACATAGGCGGGGGTTTGTCACTTGGGTGGAAGACAATCTAGGGATCAAATAACCACGCAAACCGTCAGGCTGTTCTGATGCTGTGAACTCAATGTGCCCGAATTCTTTCCCCCGGTCTTTATTCAGATTAGTCCATTGCTATCACTTTAATTACCCAAGCACGCCGATCATGACTTATACCCAACACACCCACACTCAACACACCCACAACTAATACACTCATACCAAATTTATATATCCAAGCCTAATTAACCCTCATATAAAGATTAAGCATATTTATATAAATTAAGTATGGGTTTGGGAATTGGGTGTGGATGCTATGCTGTGATTAGCTGCAGGAATGTTATTTAAGAGGTGGTATCTGTGTATCATCCGTTTTCTAAAACATCACTCTGCTGCTCTAGTTCAACCGTGTATATATAGTCGGTGAGATAGTGCTCCCAGTTTGAGGCTTCACCGGTTTGATTATCTTTATAGAGTTTCGTCCGGCCAGCCGCCATCACCAAGCTTTTCCGCCATAGGCACTCACTATTTTGGGTTCATCCCTACTCTTCTCATCTGTCAACATGAATAACAAAGTGGTAAAAGATTGCAAAACAGGCACGGACCGGAACTGAGCTCCTTTCAAACAGCTGAGGGCACAACTCTGTTGGATTGTGAGGGGCTTCAGAAACTGGACACAGTTGGACGAGGTGATTTGGATATCGTAAGGTTGTTGTAATTAACCTCTAAAACTAATTTGAAATCTGATCCAGAGTAAAGGATGTCGACTCTAACCTGAAAATCGTGTAAACCATCCAGATGTCTGTCATAAATGCAGCCCAAGCGCTAAATTACACCAACATGGTAAAACTCCATGTGCCAACTTACAGTCCCTGGCGCCACATCTTTATGACGAACTGCCATACATTTCACTCCCATCTCCTATTCTGGAACCCTGGCGCTAATGAGTCCCTCTTAGTTCTTGCGACCCTGCTGTACGCCCCAGTCCATCTCAATACTCTTCATGCTCTTGGCATCTTCCTCTTCGGCGGGCTTCTCGCCGAGTTTACCGGCGCTCCACAGCCGCATCGGCTTGCCGTAGTAGAAGACGAGAGGAAGCATGAGGGTGAAGAGCATCATGATGCCGCTGTAAATGCTGAAGGTCTTGATGAACCCGATATCAAGGATCCAGTCGGCCGACTTGAAGCTGATGAGGAATCCGGCAATGAGACGGAATGAGGACATGGTCACGAGAACGGGTCTGCAACAGTTGTTAGTCTCATGTAGTGCTTAGTCCAGGAGTCTTTGATTACGTACCCAGCGAAGTTCGGGTAACATTCAACCAAATACACGCTCACGAGAGAGTTCATGGTCAAACCACCGAAGCCGATGAGGAAGAATCCAACCAGCAGCGGGACGAGTGGCCTCGACGCGGTGTTCTGACCAGCAAATCCAAACAGGATCGGCCCGGCAACACCGGCGAGCAAGGGGAATATCAGACTGATCAAGTGCGCCTCGGGCTCCCGCCTCCCCCCGTTCTTCTTGGCGTACTTGTTGCTGATCTTGTCAGCCAGGTAGCCGCCAAAGAACCAGACGAAGGGCGTGGCGGCGACGACGGGCAGGACGACGAGCCCCAGCTGGGTGAACTTGAGCTTGAGGCTGAGGATGATGGCAGCGGCGTTCTGCGTCGTGGCCGAGAGGGCGCCGATGAAGATGGAGTTGAGGGCGATGACCCAGAGCACGTTGGGGAAGAAGGTGGCCTTGACGGTCTCGACGACGGAGCGCCTGCACAGATCCCACTTGAAGGGGACCGAGAAGAGGCCGAAGTCGTTCTTGTTGGTGCGGTACCCGTACCGGGCGTGGTCGAGGCGGGGGCGAACCTCACCGGGGCGGAGGGGGAAGACAGCCCTTCCAGCTGTATATTTTTGTTAGATCGGTCGGGATTGAGGATGGGTGATTTCACATACCGAGTTCGTCTGGAGAACGCTCCCACCGTGTCTCGGGGACGAAGAAGATCATTGCAATCCATACGAGGATACCAGCGCCCGCGGTGATGTAGTAAAGCCACCTCCAGCTGAGGTTGATAATAATCAGTGGGCTGGTCAGACCGATGCTGACAACAAAGAGACCCTGGCCGGCACTGATAAGTGAGAAAGCCTTGTTACGCTGGTTGATGAACAGCATGTCCTGGAGGATAAGGGGAATCAGAGCCTCGACGGCACCGGCTCCGAATCCTTGGAACACTCTCGCGGCGATATGGCTGTTCAGGCTGGTGCTGAAGCCTGCCCACAGACCTCCTGCCCATGCCATGACCCCGGAGAACAGGATTACCGGCCGTCTACCGACACCGATGGATAGAGGAACCAGGATATACGACGCAATGCCGTTCACGAGGATGGGCAGCGTCGAGATGAGGTCGACCTTGGAGATTGGTGGGCCTCCCAGGCTGTTCAGCAGCTGGATTGGGTCCGCAGGCTTGCCGCCCACCGAGCTGAGGTTGAGTGTGCTGAGGTCAATCTTGCCAAGGATCTTGGGGTCGATGCCGGCGTACTCGAGGACGAAGATGGGGACCAGGGCGCCGACGATGGTCTCGGCCGAGAGGGCCAGCGCGCCGAACAATGAGAGCGTTATGATGGCCGCCCATTTCCTCCACTCGGGCAGGTTGAGAGGGTCCTTGGGGTCGGGCGTGGGCATCGGGATGCACTGCAGCTTTCCATCCTTGAAGAGTTGTGTCGATCCAACCACCTGGGCTTCGGCACCGTTGCCCCTGTCCACCAAGACCTCCTCCATCGAGTCGCGCATCCTGTACTTCGACGTCATGTTTGTAACTCAACTGCTGCTGTAAATTTCGTGTGTTGTACGATCCAAGAAGAAAAGAGAAAAGAAAATATAAACCAGCTCCCCAGGAGTCGTAGTTTTCAAGGAGCGTAAACGCGTGGTTGAGTGACCAGTAGATGAACTGGAATGAACTGAGTTCAATGCAAGTTATCAAGGTTGGAGCAGTGCAGGGTTTTGAAGGATGATTGACCAGCTCGCTTGGGTTGCCATCCCATTGCCCCAAGGTGTTCAAGGTGTCGAGGCTCTGACGTTTAGTTTCAGAAGTTCAGAGGGAAGTCGAATCTCAGCCGAGGCTGGAGGCAGTGCAAGCAACCAAAAGGCGTGCCTGCGGGCTGTCGAGCGTATACACAGCTGATTCCATCTGAACTCACCCCGCCTCCTGTGGTTTCGGTAACAGGTGGCTTCGATGCATCAAGGTTTCAATGGGTTGCCAGTCGATGAATCGACTGAACCATCTGATGTGCTTGAGTTGCGGTAGATGACCTGCGACTGCGTGCCATGTCAATGCGCCATGGCCTCCCTCGCGCAGATCTCAAACGCCGGAGCCACCCCGATGTCCCTTTCCGGAAGCCGATGCGCCACGGTTTGTCTAGTACGGCAACCTCCCAATCCGTCAAGTCAAGCGACTTTGCCACAACTTACTTGCTCAGGACTGAGATCCAACGCACCGGAAAGGGCGCTGCAGTTGCTGCTGGCAAGACAACATGTTGCGAGTTTATTAGTTGTGGATATTCAGACTATTCCGGCTTCAAGTCCTAATCCAGACTTGCCTCCTGCTATGTTATACTTCACTCTCGGCAGCCCCGGCGTAAAAACATCAGTCCGCACCGGGCCATTGATAGGAGAATTCTGCGTGTCCCGGCTTCATCGAACGATGATTAGTCGTGCATCGTTGAAGCTCGATGCGCGTCATGTTCATCATCAGCCTCGACCAATTACCTCTCAAGTCTTGACGCTTGCTATGTCATTTGAACCCTCTCTCCAACCAGGGCATACTGGATTTCATTTATACAGAAACTTTCGTGATAGTGATGACTTGCGTTGATGATTATATTACCCCTAAACTGTAAAACAGGACTGACTGGCCTGGACAAATCGGCCAGGTCAAAGGCGGTACTAGCTGGATTCAGGGCGCGGACCGTCAAACTCTGTTTCGGAAGTTTGCTGGGGTGCCTTGGTCGATAGCCAAGCACCCAAAGAAACACTGCAGAATCTAGGTATTACCCCAGAGTATAAAACATTGGCAGGGCCCCTGTCGCACCACCAGCACAATCACCACCACATAATACAAGTGATAGAAAGGAGTACCCCTGGCACGCAAGGGACTGGCCATGATCCCGTACAGGCTCCGGGCGCTTAATTCAGGAGACCAGGGCGGCCTACAGAACATTGCTAAATGTGGACTACCCCCGAAATTCACGTGCGCGTCGAACCTTATCCAACAGAGATGCAGAATGACGGACTCAGTCCACTTTCTCGGATGCCTTGCCGTGCCTCAGCCCAGCATGACGACGATCCACAACATCTGAGCTGTCGGAGCCGCACGATCAATTGTTTCGCGGGGTCCTGACTCGGAAATGGCACACGGGCCAGAAACCACGATTGAAACAGACTCTCCCACGCGGGCTGGCCTGCTTCCCTCTGCAAGCTTGCTTTTTGACGGGTGTGCAGGCATGGGCCTTGCCGTCTCATCTGAACGCTGCGATGCGACAGCTGCCTCTCTCCTCCGAGCGCCCCCCTTCGCACGTACGACATCAGGACGGATTGAAGGCTGCCCATTGCTTCTGCTTGTTTTATAATCTCCAAAGCCGTCCCGTCAGAATTTGGGCCAGAAACAATGCCGGCGCACGGCATTGGCTTCCACAAATGGCATGTAAAATCATCCGCTGTTGGCTTTTTCAGGATATCGAAATCTGCCGCCGCCGCCGGGAGGGACGGAGGGATGGAGCGGCCGGTGTGAGAGCTGCGTCTCTTCTTTATGCTCCTCCGAAGTGTACCAAACTTTTGTGTGTCTGCATCGTGTCTGCCTCGCCCACGCCGCGCGCCTGCGCTTCATTTACTCCGTCCACGACGGGGCGGCACATGCATGAGCTGAACCATGGCAGAGGCGATACGACGCAGCGAGCATCCGGAGGAGCCGCTGGCAGCAACCGCTGCAGTGCATCAGCCCTGCGGGATAATGCACACGGGCGGGAGTAGGCTCAAAATCTAGCTACCGAGGAGGCCTGAGAGGCTGCGTTTCTGTCGTCTTGATCACTAAACAGCAAACTTCTGTCGGCGGCCTCACCCTTTTCCAGGCTGACACGGGACTGAATTCCGTGAATGACTGGGGAAGCTCACACAAGAGGGCCTGTGAGGAAAATGCTTCTTCGCCAAAGTCTGATCACCAGGCGAATTACCACGTTGCTATCTATCGTTTCCAGCATGATCCACCGTGATGGTTGGTGAAATGCACCTTCGGCTTAACCACTTTCTGGGCATCTTCTCCCGTTTCCTTGCCACTTTGAGAAGGCTTGCAAAGTAAAGATGAGGCAGGTGGAACAAGCTTATGATCTGTGGACGATGTGGTTCCAAACACGCCGAGAGGACCTTGACATCGTCTCCTTTCTGTTACTTGACTCTCGGCGCAGTCTAAATCAGTGCGAGACGTCCGCGATACTGCGCAAGCATCAGCTTGGAATACAAGGAGTTCACCACCACTAGCTGAAATCCATGTGCCACCTGTTTATGGAAATCCGATACGAATTCTCGCGAGGGCCACGCACCGTTGGCGCCCCAAGTGATGGCACTGGCGCCTTGGTCCATGTTAGCCCTCCACCCTCCCCCAGAAATTTGTCCACAAGAGCTTGGGTTGTGCCACCATGACGGAATCTAGAATTTGCGTCACTCCGTGATGACTTGATCTACTCTGCCCCTGTGAAGCTATAGGCCAAGGTTCATTTCGTGGGAGCTACGCCTCACTAGGAGCCTTGGGGCTCTGGGGATGCATGATGACAACATGTCCTACTGAGGACGATCGTGATATTAGAGCTCATCATCGAGGCTAAAATCCAACAAGGAGGCAAACATGGGTGAGCCGTACATGCCCGGTCTTTGCAACACAACCTTTGGCCTCCTAATCGCAACTCCCTAGGGCTGCAACCTACGTATTTTGTTATTATTTTTGTTGAAAAAGAAATGTTGTCCTGGCCCGCGCTTTACTGTTATTCCTTTATTAGATCGAGGTCCCGAGATATTTACCCCTGAGGGGTCCCGATTGTTGAGCAATGATGTTCATAGACTGTAGAAGCTTGTGTGTTCCCAGATTGCTCGTGGCTCAAGCTGTCGATATTTATATCGCAGATTGCGGGGCCGAAATTCTATGCGTCTGATCTAGCTGCGTGGATAGAAAGGTTTAATGCATTTGGTGTTTCGAGCAACGACACTCTCGTGAGCAAGGAAAACATGCGGTGAGCCAAGCGAAGGCCTGCTGACCGACGGCCTTGAGCCGAGGTGAAGCAGCTGAAAATGCCCGGGAGCTCCACAGCCCGAGCCATGGACGCGCAACGAACCTTCCGAACAACTTTGTTCAATTCGACGAGAAAAGAAATGCGTTTCCAATTTGACAAAGAAATGCAACGTTGAGCAGATTTTTCGTCATTGATGAAAATCATCTACGAAGGGTGAATCCCCAGTATCAAAGTGGTGGAAGCACTTGGCTTCCAGCTCCATATTCCTCCTTCATATCGATCATAATACTCTGAGTTGTTCTTCATTAATGCTTGTTTTGATGTCCTAGTTTTGCTGCCCACGAAGATACCCAAGGGGGCTATGACCCGAGTATGGTCGACCAAAGTTGCGACGTGGACAACGAGGCGTCCATGTCTGTACATACGAACAAGGTGATGAACCTCATCTAGTCTATTCCGCCCAGTCCGAATCACAACCGAACCAGCGAGGTTGCAAGAAAACCACAGGCGAACAAGCCAGCTACCGCAGCAAAGGGGAGTCCCGTCCACTCGTTCCCGAGGCTGAGACCCCACCTGAACGTCAAAGCAAGCAGCGGGCCTGCCACGAGTCCTCCGATCGACTGCATGATAGCAAGGGCGGAATAAAGCAGTCCTGCTTCATCCTGGTGGCAGAAGGTGGTCACGAGACTGCGTGCTGCCGGCCCGAACCCGGAGCCCAAGGCGAATATAGCAATGCCCATCGCCGCCAGTACAACCGCAGGAGCCACCGAGATGACCAGAGATCCCAGGGTAAAGAGAGCGACCGATACACGGCTGATGAGGAGGTCTTTCCCCGGCGCGCTCATCCCGCGCCTAGTCAGGATCCTGTTGAGAGCCGGAAGACCGACTAGGAGGAGCACGAGGTTGATGGCAGCTCGTAGTGTGATCAAAAGGCTTGCCTACTCGAGGAAACAACAGTCAGCATATCTTAATAATCAGGTGATATGAGGTAAGTTGATGTGGCCACACCTTTTCATATGTCCAGTTGAATCTTTTCCGTATGAACTGCAAGAGAAAGCTCGTGGACTGGCGCCCTAGAGCCGAAACAAAGAAGGCCAACAGAACCGCGACCACATTGCGCTTCATGAGAGGTCGAAACCTTGAAGCAAAAGAAACTCCTCTGGGTAGCAATGAAGTCGTATCTGAGGACTCTGATTGTTCTTGATCCTCATCCACACTTTCCTCGCACGAAGACGTCTCCGCCTCAGGTGGCGACTTTGGTAGAGTCTCTGGCAAAAATAGCAGAGGAACTGTGCCGCCGAGCAACGTCAGGCCACTGTACATGAAGTATGGTATCCACGGGTCCTTCGACATGAGCAAGGCGCTCAGCGGTGTAGCCACGAGCTCCGAGAGGAGACCGCACGCCGTCAGGAGGAAGAAAAGGCTAGCTCTCTGCTGCGGCAAGGCGACGTCGGCCACGACGAGGAAGACCATCGAGCCGGAAACCGCATCACCTCCGCCCATCAAGAGAGCGGCCGAGGACAACCAGATGAAACGCGGGTTGATTAGGTCCGGGTACCAGAGAACAGCCTTGGAGACGACATCCTGCAGGAGGGCGCCGAGTATCGCCAACAGGAGGACGGGCCGGCGGCCGTACCTGTCGGCGAGGATGCCGAACGGGATGGCGACGACGAGGCCGGGCAGGCGGTTGAAGGTATTGAGCATCTGGGTGACGGTCGCGAGCTCGGACTGGACGGGGGCTGCAGTGCAGTCGTGCGCGCCTACGGTAGCGGCGCCGGTATAGTGGCGGCTGCAAATGATGCCCTCTAAGATCTTCGTTTGAGGCGCCTCCAAGAAGAAGCCGGCCAGGTCCACCAGGATCACCATGATGAATGTTGTGGTGACAACACAGCGTTGGTAGGCCGCGTCAGCATCACCGCCGCGGATGGGACCTAGAAGAGGCCTCTCTTCACCGTCGGCACTCGTCATCTTTGGTGAGCCCGTGTCCGTGGAGCGTGAACGGAGCACGGAATGTGTTGTGTATCTGGTGACGGCACACTGGTTACTGCATTGTCATTTTGGGTCTCGAGATTTCGCATCCCTTGGCCGGACCGATTGTACACTTGCAGGGAGAAGTAGTAGCAGGCCAAGCCTGATGTGGGAGGTGGTCGAGTGGTGCCAAAATTCACCGAGTAAGCATGCATACATCCTTCCGGCCCCACATTTCTACAGCTTGCAGTAATTCCAACATCCACACAAACTTGACCAATACGTGCTATGCCTATGGTATAGTATACCCTTCACTTTTCATCAGAACGGATGACTGAAATCATTGCCCTCGAGGCTTGTGAATCTAAGCCGAGATCATCTAAAAGGAACTCAAAGGACTCAGTAGTTGGAAATTGAAGGCCTCTGTTGCAATCTGTACTACGCGACAAAAGAATTATCTTTCAACCTATTGTATTATTTTAGAGCAAGGTGGATATGGACCACACCTAGGCAATCATATATGCCTTAAGCAAGAGGGAGAGCACGCAAAGAAAAGTCGTTAGGTATGTAATGTATCTGTGTATCATCCGTTTCTTTCTGTGCGAATATCTGTTTTCATGTTTTAAATGATTGCGAATGACTCAACATATTCCAGTGACTAAGATCTTTCGAGGCGGTATTTTCTGCCACAACAAAGTTGTCATCTTTCCGCGCTGTGGCTGTAAACCCTGCCTAGGCTAGAAACCCCAAGCCCTGTCTGTAATCCTACGAGCGGTGCGACCCCGGCCCATGCTGACGATCGAAGGATCCATCCTTTCAGGGCCCTCGACGCCAGTGATATGCTTGTGTGCAACGCGTAAATCCATCCAATCAATGCTTTCACCCTTCGTGATCCACTCGGCGATCAGCACGATAATGAGACATCAATTGTGTAACAAAGGCCTAGATATATTCCGCCCAACTCCAACCGACTCTTGAATATCGCGCAAGAAGGCCAGGTCGGCGGGGAAGGCCTCACCGCTACGAACGCGTAAGAACTCCGGCCTCGCGAACGCGCAGGCAAGTGCCACAGCTTCAATATGACCTCAGGGACAGACGATACAAGCCAAGTCGGCCAGACAGCCGCCACACAAGACTCCAATAATCTCGTTATGACGAGCCGCCATGCGTACAAGCGGTCCCCGCCAGTCCGATATGCGACTGAGGGAGACTGGGCGATGCACAGGACGGAGATTCAGCGCTTATACATGGATGAGGAATTGCCTCTCAAGGAAGTCATGCATACCATGAAGGAGAAATACAGCTTTCATGCAACGTATGGCTCACATTAACTCCCTGAATATGTTATGTGAGACCCTGATGCTGATATGACGGCTCAGAGCCAAGATGTACAAAACGAGACTCAAATCATGGGGCTGTCGTAAAAACATCTCACTCAGAGACGGCCTAGACGGCGATATTGTACAACGAGCGCTTTGTGAGAACCAGCACGGCCATATCCGCCTCCCAAACGGCCAGACCGTGGACAGCAGCCGCCTCGCCACGCACATACGGCGCAGACTCCAACGCAATGCCGCCATCGCGGGCCACGGCACAACACCCATACCACACCTACGAGCCGTCCGGCCGCCCAACACCTTCTACATCTCCGAGACCGTCCTGTTCAGCGTCCGCACGTACATCCTGGGCGAGTACCAGGACACGATCACCACGGCGGAGGCGCTCGACGAGCTCCGGCGGCGCGGCAGCGACGGGTCCTCCAAGTGGTCGCGGTTCACGTACGCCGTCAAGGCCGCGCTGAACGAGGACAAGTTCAACCGGGCCCTCGTCCTGATGCGGCAGGCGCCCGAGGAGCTCGGCCTCCTGCTGCAGGGCCGGCCGGCCAACCTGCTCAGCCAGCTGTTCATGTTCCTGGCGCACGTCACGCGGCGGCCGTTCTCGGGCGACGGGCAGAGGGCGCAGTTCCTGGTCGTCGTCAGGTCCCTCGTCCGGTACGGCGAGTCGCTCGCCGCCCAGCTCCAGCTGCCGCGGGGCCACCCCCTGCGCCAGCTGCTCCGGGCCCTGGCCCTGCCGGCCATGGGGCGGGACGAGCTCGGCCAGCTGGCGGCGCAGGCGTGGAGGCTGAGCCTTTCGACGTGGGACGACGTCGTCACCGTCCCGGAGAGCACCAGCGCCCTCGGGGAGTGGATGAACTTCAGCGCGGTCGGCGGGCTGGGCGGGCTCCCCGCCGACTTTGGCACGACCATCGAGCAAACCCTAAGAAACCTCGAGGCCAAGCACGGGGAGCGCGACGAGCGGTGTATCAAGGCCCTGTGGATGCACGCCGAGTACCTGAGCACGGTCGACGACGACCGCGGGCTGGACAGCCATCTCGACGGCAGGATCTGCGACATCTTCCAGGAGCTGCTGCGGCGCGGGGCCGAGGGGCCCCCGAGGCTCGTCGCGTATAGATTCATAGCTGATGCCCACCGGGCGCGCGGCGAGCGCGGCCTTGCCGAGGAGAACCTGCGCAGCTCGATCGATGTCATGCGTGCGGCGTTTGGCGAGGCGGAGCCGATGGTGCTGACCTATGTGTCTGACCTTGAGACGTGGCTGATAGAATGGGGCGAGACTGAGAAGGCGACTGAAGTGGGCAAATGGAGGGAAGAGCTCCAGAGCGCTATTGATAAAAAAGGAATGACCCCGAGGGAGTGAGGGCCCAAGGCGCTGTTACGTCTGCGTGTTGTGAGAACTTTGAGCTTACAATACTGTCTTCCTAGGATGAACTGAATGGTTTGTACTGTCTGTTCTCTTGAGACTTAGTAGACAATCACGCGACTTGATCAAGTCTTAGTCACAAGATCTGGGTTTGGCAGCAAGATGATCTTTGACTGGGTGGCTTTGACAAAGATATACACATCTGTCTCATACACCACCCTTGACGATGCCAGTTTTCCATACTGTTTCCATGATTTTCAATGCCAGACTAACCGAACAAGAGGCCAACCGCTTCAACCAAAGCCCATAAAGATTTTTTTGCGTCAGGGGTATCATGTGTACGTACGCCTTTCGTGGCCGACTTTTACGGGCGGTAGACAACAACCCGCCTCCGTAGCCAAGCCCCGTCCAATGTGCATCACTTCTCGCCGCGGCTCTCCTTCCCCTTCTGCACCATCTCCCCAACAGCCTCCGTCAGCTTGGCCTTTGAAACCTCATCCAGCGCTCCATAATACGCCCTCAGGTCGAGGAGGTAGCTCTTCTCCTTCTCGCTCAGCTCGACCGGCGGGCCACGGACCTGCGGGGTAGCGTCCTCGCCGTCGGTGTTGAACACGGCCCAGCTAGACTCGTCTTCCGTCCTCAGCCCGAAGCCCCTGTCGGGCAGCGACGTCACCATGAAGTGGCGCAGAAGGATAGAGTCGCCCGGCTTCACAACAGGCAGATAGTCTTTGTGAGCGCGGAAGAGCGAGACTTCGATCACGCCTTCAGGGGCGGTGGACGGGTCGGAAATGGTGAAAGACGACACATATTGCCGTGCCTTGGTGCGCTGCGGAGTGGTGTTGGTGCTGGTGACAACGGCCGCGATGTCAAGGGTGTTCATGTTGTAGGACTTGAGGTCCTTGAGCGGAGCACACTCTGGCATTTCGGTGCCGAGACGCTTGACCAGGTCGTCCTTTGGCTTGGTCTTGGTCTTGGCCTTGCTCGCCGATGTGGCAGAGGCCTTCCTCCTGGACGGAGACCGGAGACCAGCACGAGCAAACATGTCCTCCTGCTCATGAGTCGGGCTCTCAGCCTTCTGAAAGCTCATTGTCTGGCTGCGCGTCGTGCGCGGGCTGGGCGACTGGTCGGATGGTACGCGTGATCCCCGCTTCGTGCCACGAGGCGGCTTCGCGAACTGGAGGCTAGATTCTTCGCGCAGTGCGCGAATTCTAGAACTACGCTTTGATTTGCGTACTGAGGGTGACTCCGCTTCCTCTGTTTCCCTAGACTCAGAAGCCTGTGAGTTGGCCGTCACGAAGCTAGCACGGTCGTCAAAGTGCGCCACGCTGGGCGACTCGTCCATCTGAAGCAGCTCGGAAGCGTCGTGGAAGTCTTCCTCGTCACTGAGGGCGGGGGCGACTTCGTTCCCAGCAACGCCGGTCGTCTTCGGTTCTTCTGCCTCCTCTGGGTCGGCCGGTTGCGTCGGGGACGAGGCCGCAACAATCTCGTTCTCTAACGGCTCTGATGCGGCTTCCGACATGGCCAGATCTTCGTTTTCGTCAAGTTGAGCTTCGTCATGAGATGCCGCTCGTCCATCCTTAATACTTTCGGCATCACTTTCGAGCTCTCCAGGGGCCGACACTACTTCCTCTGCTATCGTGGCAACCCTCTCGTTCCCGACACTCAACTCCTTCTCCTCTCTGGACACATCAGGTTGCGAGAGCACAACCTCCGTGTCCTGCGTCTGGATGATCGCTACCTCCTTGTCGGTGACTTGTGTTTCGACGTGGCTTGAGACTGTCGTCATGGAGACGTCCATCGATCTCGTAACGCGACCCTCTCGGTGCTGGGATTCAGGTGGAGATGGCGGTGCCTCCTGCGGGTCATCTGAGAAGCCTTCGAAGCTCTTAGATTCCGAGGCCTCGTTTTGAATATTCGGCGTTATGTCCATTTCATTTATGCCTCTCTCTGCCGGCTCATCGTCAGAAAGCCTGGGCTCTTGACCTGCGGGCTGTCCCGCTGCTTCATCATTCATCTCTTCATCAGACGCGTCCCCCTCAGAGCCAGAATTTCGATGCTCAGCTGTGCCATCGGGTTGGCCGTCGTCCATCAAAGTGTCCTCTGCCGCCTGGGGGCTGGTTTCTTGCCGCTGTGGCGGAGACGAGAGCTTGGGTGGCGTGGCCGGTTCCAGCACTTGCGACTGGGAAGACGCAGCTACATCTCCCGTTTCTGTCTGAAATGACGCGCTTAGATCGACCGGGTGCGTGTGTAAAGTCTCTAAACTCGGTGGTTGGCCCAACGGCGATGAGGAAATAACGGCTGCATTCGAATCCATGACTTGTGTCTCGAAAGATGCAGCCAAATCCCCGGATTGTGTCTGAAACGTCGCAGGCAATTCGATGGGCTCCGGCTGAGGGGACTCAACCCTATTGTCGGCCTCGTGTCCATCCTCGCTCATCGCATCATCTTCATCACCGAGTATTTGCTCGGTCTCTTGCCGCGCTTGTGGTGTCTTTTCAGCCGTGGAATCCACTTTCGCAGTAGTCTCTTCGATAACAGAGCCTTGGTCGACTTCGCTTTGACTTCGCGACTGGTCGGGACTCGAATCCGCCTCTGTCACCTCTGGTACGCTGGCAATTGGGCGATATGGGACCTCGATGTCGCTGCTCGGTTCCACGTCATTACTTGCTCCAGCATTTGGTGACACATCCACGCCCATATCGCCGTCGTTTCCGCTTGCCTCATCACTTTCGGATTCGCTACTTTCATTCTCGTCAACAAGCGGCTCATCACCAGAAAGCGATTCTCCCTCTCCGTCTCCTTCTTCGTCTTCTTCTGCGGACTCGACGGACTCGTCGGACTCTTGGTCAGCCCCGGCGGATCTTTGGCCAAGCTGGACATTGGAGACTAGCGCACCCGCCACCAGATGTCTCTCGGGCTCGGACTTAGCGATCCCGTCAATTTGTTGGCGTCCAAGTTGGCTTTTGGGCGGCGGGGGTGCTTGTTCTTCGTCATCGTCTGAATCCGAGAGCAGGTCGATGATGATGGGCTCCTTTTGAACCCGAGGGGGCGGCGCAGTTTGCACTATCGGTTGTTGGTAGACACTCCCTCCTGCGTAGTCGCCTTCCTCGTAGTCCTCCTCGTCGTCATCATAATCTTCTTCGTCCT
Organism: Diaporthe sp. P3_1W; assembly: GCA_037177825.1. Lineage (NCBI taxonomy): Eukaryota > Fungi > Ascomycota > Sordariomycetes > Diaporthales > Diaporthaceae > Diaporthe > Diaporthe sp. P3_1W. Next base: position 4,238,057 of record JBAFXB010000004.1, on the reverse strand, counting down.
CATCGAAATCTTCGTCCTCTTCCAGCAGGTCCTCGTCGGGTAGAGGCCCTCCCCTTTCGGCATCGAAGCCCTCTTCGTCGTCCGAAATGCGATCGTAGTTTCGCATGTCGTAGTCGTCGCCCTTCTCGTCCTCATCGTAGTCTGCCTGCTCATCGCTGTCCATTGAATCGTCGTCCTCGTCCGCTGAGGATTCCCGGCCATGCGGGAGAGCTTCCCGTGGTACACCTTGTTCGAAGACTGGCTGGGATAGGATACCTTGCTCCCTCATTTCATCCGGGTTTCTCGTTCCGTCTTCTACTCCCGGAGGAATCATACCCTGAGGTGTTCCTACTGGCACACTACTATCGGAGTGTAATCCCTCAGGGACATGAGCGTGGTTGGCAACGTGCCATTGGCCCGATGGTTGAGGCCATAGCGGCGCCTCATTGTTGCTTATATGGGACTCAGGCGCGTGGGTGTGAGTCTCACCAAAGGCCTGTTGGGATTGAGAATGCTGCAAGGCATGCTCGCTGGAATGATGCGAGTGTGGAGACGCAGTAGCCGATGGTTGCTGGGGATCAGGGTACGCCTCTGATTGATAGTGAGCCACATTGTGACTGAGCGGCGTCTGTGATGATGCGTATGGCATACCACTAAATGTAGATTGTGGTTGCTCACCGAACCCAAACCTCACCGACTCCACCGAGGGCCCTGCAACGGCGCCAAACCCGGCAGCTACATGAGAAGGTTGGCCAAACCCGGGAAAGTGGGACGGCTGGCCAAAAACACTCTGGCCAAACACAGGCTGGCCAAAAGCAGCCTGAGAATGGGTGGGCTGGGCGAACCCGGGTTGGTTTGGCGCTGTATTTTCCCCAAAGGTGAGTGGCCGCTGTGTCTGCTGGTTGCTTTGCGCGGGAGGCACGGTTTGAGACATTCCAAAACCTGCTTGAAAGCTTAAATTCGACTCGGGGAATCCGGACGTACCCGGTACTGGACCGAATGGGTTGGTCGTGGTTCGTACCGCCGTAGCTGCGGGAGGTTGTTGGGTTGGGGCTGCAGCCTCAAGACTCGACATCGACGCTTGGACACCAGCATTCGTGGTGGCACCCATGTGTGTCCCTGGAGATCTACCACTCAAGGGTGAGGATGAAGCTCCTGTCCTGCTGACAGCTTTGGACGGCGTATTTGCTGCACTCTGGGGCGGTGGTGGAAGTTCCAGCTCGGAAGTTTGGCAAGCGCCATCGGCCATCTGAGGCTTCGATGGTGTGTCCTGCATCACGACATCACCATCTTGGACTGGAGCAGGAGAGGGTGAGTTTTGTGGTATCTCGGGCTCAGGACTGCTGCTTTCTTCTCGGTATCTCCACCTGCCATTCTGCACAGAGTATCTAGGCCGCTTGCGGCCCTTGCCTCTTCTGCCTCCATCCGCCTCTAGTTCTTCGTCGAGGTCAAATTCAAATAGGGGCGCGTATGAAGCCCTCGACCTCTTCATGAATATCGGCGATGCGTACTCGTTGACAACAGGTTTCGCGTTGTTCTGCGTCAGGGGTTCGTCGTCGAAAAGGCTGGTGTCGATCTCGGCGAACGGGATGGGCTCGAACACCTCTTGTGGCTCGGTGGGGACAGGCTGGTCGATATGGATAAACTTGGTTTCTTGAGACTCGCCAAGTGTGACCTGCGATGCATCGTGAGAAGAGTAGTTCCTAACCAGAGCCAAAGCGTCCCACCTTGAGCGTGAGCTTCCCCACAAACTTCAGCTGCCAATCCGACCGAGAGCCCGGTGGTCGCGCAGGTTCCTCGTCCCTGGCCCACTCGGCACCATCCAGATCCAAGGTGACCTCATCACCGCTCCCAAGCTCCAAGCCCCCAACGGCCTCGGCGCTGGGGCCGTTGAGCTGTATGCGCACCTGGCCTTTGTCGCGTCGCAGTCGGAAGTCTGGCTCGGCGAGTAGGAAGGCCACGCTCTTGCTGACAGAGCTGAACGGCCAGGTGATCGTGACTTCTCCGTGTACTTTTCGAGTCGCCTGATCGGGCAGTTCGGGGGCCAACTGTGCGATTGGCGTCGCTGTCTTCGTCGCGAGCAAGTGCTCGACGTCTCCATCTGCAGTTGCCATCGTAGCGGACGCGATGTCGTACTGCGGTGGAAAGGATCGACGGCTAGATCATCGCTCAGGAGAGTGGGGGAGGACGAGATGCATCGGCCATCTGATGAACGTCGCGCATTTAAATGAATCGTCGTGCCGGTTCCGTCATTCGAGGTCGAAAACAGAGCAGCTTGAGATCGATGTCTCGGTTCGTGGCCAGGAGCAGAGCTAGGGAGCTTGTCGGGCAGGTACTTAGGTACTTGGGTACGTGGGTACTTAGACATCGAGAAAACACACCTAAACTCGGCTCAAAGGAGAAGGCGGTAGGGTGGGGCCCGGTAAGCGCTGCCGAAGAAAACTGGACCCACACCTCCGGCCCGGCTGAGTCGCGACAGGCCGATACGGAAAGCACGTCAACCCAATCGTCACGCCACGCATCCGATGTGGTCACCTAGAAGAATTACTAAATCTTTCGCTTCTCTTTTGACTTTTTTCGTAACTCCTCTTCCAACTTTGTTTATATATCTCCTCTAGCCCCCCGTACTCGTGGTCTCTCGACTTATCTGCGTTCTTGCTAGGAAACAAATCTGGCTTTCTCCCGACCAGCGACAGGCATTTCTTCTTGCCTGCGCACGAATTCCTCGCACTTATCAAGCTATACCAGGCGCGTAGTGATCAGACGTCTGCCCCTCCTGTGCATACAGCGCTACTCCCTTAGGTCTTCCTACTGTCCGACCAGGCCATACTCCACTATGGGTTCTGTTGATTCCGGGACGTTCGACGTCAAGAAAATCGCCATCGTTGGCGCTGGCCCGTGCGGTCTCTCGGCAGCAAAGTATCTCATCGCACAGCAGGCTTTTGACTCAGTAGTCGTCTTCGAACAGAACCCTGAAGTGGGAGGCGTGTGGTATTACAGTCGAGAACCCACGTCCAGCCAACATGTCCCTCAAGTGAGCCCTTTCTGCCCTCCGGACGCTCCCGTCAAAGGCCCAGATAGCGAAGCGCCGGTGTTCGCTTCGCCGATGTATGACCTCCTCAATACCAACATCCCTTGGACCATCAGTATGGAATCTCCCACTACGTCCTTGCTTTCCTTGCGTCTCTTGAGATATTGATCAGGTGGCCGGATGTGACGGAAAATATTCGTTCCCCACAGAGACCAAGTCTTGAGACAGCTGCTCGAAAATGTACTGACCCACCACGTGAAGTGAGATACGGAGATCAGGATTTCCCTCACGACGGACTGATCTTCCCATCCCGTCAGGCCGTTCAGGAGTACCTCGTGCAATATTCCCAAGATGTCCGCCACCTTATCCGCTTTTCGACCCAGGTCAAGAACGTCTCGCTTCGACGGGAAGGAAGCCATGACCGCTGGGATGTCGAGACCGTGAACCTTGTCGATGGCCAGAAGTCGAAGGAGAGCTTTGACGCTGTCGTGGTGGCCAACGGACACTACGCAACGCCCTTCATCCCAGACGTTAAGAATATCAAGGAGTTCGATGCCGCACATCCCGGGGTGATCTCCCACGCGAAGACGTACCGCGTGCCTGAGGACTACGCCGGGAAGAAGGTGCTGGTCGTGGGTAATGCCTCGTCAGGCCTGGACATTGCCTCCCAGATCAGCCGGCATAGCAAGAGCCCCCTGCTGTTATCTGTGCACGAGCCTACCCCCGATGAGAACTTGGAGCATGTCCGGGCCGAGGAGGTGGCTGCGATAGAGGAGTTCCTCGTAGAGGAGAATGGTGTCAGGTTCACCGATGGCAGGGTGGAGAAGGACCTGGACGCCATCTTATACTGCACAGGATATCTGTTTAGCTTCCCTTTCTTGGAAGGCCTGATACCGGGGCTGCTTTCGAACGGAACGAGAGTGTACGGCCTGTACAAACACTTGTTCAACATCGACCATCCCACTTTGGTCTTCCCTGGGCTACCCATCAGAGTCGTCCCGTTCCCGGTTTCCGAAGCACATGCTGCTGCATTCGCCAGGGTCTGGTCGAACTCCTTGTCACTGCCCTCGGTGAAAGAGATGTCGCAGTGGGAGGGGGAAGAAGCCAAGAGGCACGGCAAGTCTTTCCACGTCTTCCCCAAGCTTGGAGATGCCGACCTCCTTGATGAGTTTCACGACTGGGTCAAGAAATCCAGCAGCAGCAAGGGCAAGGAGCCGCCAGTGTGGAACGCAGAGCAGAAGTGGGAGCGCGGGATTTACGTCGAAGCAAAGCTCAAGTTTGAGACCACAGGGCGGAAGGCGAGGTCTCTCAAGGAACTTGGATTCCCGTATGAACCTGAAAGTGACGTCAACAAGCAGGATATTGTATAGAGAGCTATAGATCTAGGGGTAGTGAGTAGATGCTCAGGTAAATTGCATTTTCAGAAGAATAGCGCGCCATATTCTCACCGACATCCCTGTCGTTTTCATTCCTCCATGAAGGAAAAGTTCTAACCTTCAGGCCAATGGCAAATCAGACTTGATCTCGATTCTAGAATTCACATCCTTCTGCATAGAAGCCGGGTCTACATGTTTTCCTGGCCATTGCGGGTGATAGATTAAGTAGGCCTAAGCTTGAATCCCATGACATCCCATCACTACACAAAAGCCAGCGATTGACAGTACGGAAAACTGTTGGTTCTGGTAATTATTCGGCACCGTGTCCGTATCTGTGATGCCAATGTCTGACAAAGCCCAGGAATGTTGAGATAAGCGAGGCGGTCCATTGCAGAATCTGTGTGGTACATCTCTCTCGTGGAGAAGGTTTTCGAGGACCCATTTCTCCTTTATGAAACACCACCCCGAATATAAACACACCAAATGAATGGGTATCTCACTCCCAGAATTTTTAATTCATGCAGGCAAATTCTGAGTTGCAAGCAATCGTCGTCATAGCAACTGCCAAATATCTCTCCTTAGCTGAAGGCCCCAATTTGCCAGTTCCCCCCATCAGCCAGGTGGTCGGCGCAGCTCCGCTCCGGCCTCCGGCATCTCGGATCACAATCGGCCCACATTTTTACTCCCAAAATTACATCAATATGAGTTTTGAATTTAGCCGAAATTCAAGCCACTCTGGATAGCTCAGGTTAGTTCTTACACCATATGAAAACGCAATAATTCACTCACACTAATCCCGTCATAGTTGGAAGAGCGATGGACTGTAATTGTTGTAATAGCCATCCACAGGTCGCGTGTTCAAGTCACGCTCCGGAGACTTTTTGCTTTGTTCTTTTCCATTTTTGTTTTCACCCCTCTCCACGCATATGGCCCCTCCCATTCTCAACTGCGACTACATGACAAACTAGGGACCATGAGGCATGCAAGCAAGACTGTAAGCGTCGGGATTGTTATCTGCAGGTCCGCGGTTTGATCCCGCGGGAGGAGAAGTTTTATCTTTTTGGCCTATAGAGGATGAGAGGATGAAGCGTTCCACTGTAAATGTTAATCTCATCGGAAGGTCACCTGTTGGACTCAATTGAGTCTGGGATATCGCTTTTTGTTGTTGCGGGCTGTTGTGCGCGGATCACGAGGGTTTCCAAGAGGTGGCGTCAAAGCACGATTTGAACATTTATTCTTTCTCTTTTTTTTTCTTCCCCAATTGTCAAAAAGAAAGGCCAGAGCCACGAAGTTACGACTCGAGGTCCTCTGGAAGCATGTGGGGAGAGCAATACCGATGGCACCGTGACCGGTGGTTTTCCTAATGTCTCTTGCCGTCCTTTGGGTAAATGCGTAATTGTCTGTGTTTATAGGATTGTGATGTATAGTCGAACTGCATCAGACATATTGAATGTTGCATACCTGAAAGAGGTATATCGCTCCTTGGTATGGCTGCGATAAAATTGGCAAAAAGAGTTTTTCTCATTGAAAGTACGAATCTTAGAGATGTAACAGCAAATCCGATTATCGTGTGTAAGTATGAGACATATTCCAAATGTGGTGAACATGATTTTTTAGTTCCTTTGAAACTTACAGACTCTAGATTTCGTAGCCTTGCTCGAGGAGAATACGTCAAAGCCTCGATTACCGCCACCCCAAGTCAATGCTTAGTTACCAACACGATTTCAGTACTTTCATGAGCTAGGTCCTGGCTTGTTATGATCGGATTCGCAACTTGTTTCCTCTTCATCAAGTTTGCCTTGAGGACCTTCGATACTTCAGCCAGACGCGGCGCCTGTAACTGAGCTTCACATCGCGGAGCACACATGAGAAACCTACGCCAGAACACAATTGAAACTGGCTACCGGGAAAAGTTCCACTGGGTACTTGTTCATGAAACCAATGCACATGTCAGTCAGAAGTGACAGAAAATACGTGATCATAAGGGCAAGTAAATAGTTCCCTGCATATAGCACATATCTATGCAGACTACCGAATCTCAATCAGTAAATGATGCAAAGGAATCCGTTCTCAACGTTTTATTGATTGGTCCTCGGCCCCAGTTTCATCCAAAATACTTGTTGACAATAAATGCAAAAACCGGGAGTCTAGCACGCTTCTGGGGCAAATTCAGCTTTGGCTTTCAATTTCACTTTTTCCAACTTGTCCCTGATGATGGAAAACGTGGTGATGAGTCGCCTCTTCACTCTATGTTTATTTCCTTATGCATTAATTATAACACTCAGCGCCACCGAACATGACAATATTTCGGCGTGCGTATTGCGAATTCTCCTCGTCGCCCCACTGCGAAAGCATATGATCAAGGCGAGTCATCCGAACCACCACCGACCGCAGGTCCTCGTTTTGTTGGGCTTTGGACACGGCTTCTTTTACGAGCTCATCCAGGTAGACCTTCAGACAGGGCTTCAACCCCGTCGCCTCGTAGGCACATGTCAGGTAGCTTTGGCTCTTGAACGCGGCTTTTGCCTCGGCCGACGGACTCTTGCGTTTGAATCCCTCCTTCTCCCTTTGGAGACGGTGTAAACTGCTCGCACATGGTTAGCTCTTGGGCTGTTACATCCTGGGACCATTGCCTGGCGAGGAGCTCGTCGCGATAAATCGTGAGAAGACAGTAATAACACGAAGAGATCTTACCGTGTCCTGCGTTTATCAATCCCCAGACGCTCATATGCAGGCACAAGAGGCTGGGACAACTGGCTCATCTCCTCATGTCGTCCTGCGGTGTTCTTGAAGCTGCGCGGGAGGCTGAAGGATGAAATCACGCAAGAACCGCCGGCCGTCTCGTCCCCAGGTGGTTTCGACATTTTCAAAAAGTAGCTCCAACACTTGATGGTCACTTCCACCAAGTCGCTCTGATTTTCCATCCTCGAGAATCCCTGAAGGATCCGGCGCAGCGGGTACGTCTCGGGCCAGGCGAGCGAGGAATCCGCTGCGAAAGCGGCAATGTACGTCAGAAGAGCCCTGAGGATTCCATTTTCAGTCTCGGAGTCCTCCCCATCCCAGCTCATCTTGATGACTGTGAAGAAGAGCCCGTGCAGCGCGTGGTGAGGCTCGTCTCGGAGCAGCAGCTGTATCTTCCCCGGAAGGCGCCGCAGCTCGAAGAACGCCTCCTCCACCTGGTGCTCGGCTAGTAGCTCGCGACAGCCTTCCACCGAGTTGATGAAATCTGCTGCCGACCTGGAGAACGTCTCGATGTCCAACCCCGTTTTGGCGCCCGAGAAGATCGCGTCGAGAGTCTCGCGGCAAAGCTTGTGCTCGGTGTGATTATTTGCTTGCAGGGGTAATGTACCCTGACATTGAATAGACTTCCGAGCATTCTCATTTTCGTTTCTCTCTGTGATGTAGTCCTGAATACCGAGCAGTATCGTTTCTGGAGTGCGGAAAATGTCCGGTGTTTCGATGATCAAACCTGATGCCGACCAGGAAATCGAATACTGCTCGGGACGCGCACTTGTCCGGATGTATTTCGAACAACCCCAGGATCTCAAGCGTTTCTTGTACATTGATTGCCTAGGCATGCAGTGAGTAAACAGGACTAAGAAATGATATCCAAGATTTGTGCAGGGATAAGAGGTTAGCCTACGTTGCATTGAAAAAGTATTTGGAACGCATTATTTCCTCGACGTCCCATAAAGGTTTGTTTTCTGTGAGATATAATCGCTTGATTGTGGCTTTGTGGTGACACCAATCTGCGTTCGTAGCCCATTTGGACTTTTGAATCTTGGCCCCCAGAGGGACCTGAATGCTATTGAGGTCCTGACTCTCTGCCGGACATGGCGGAGACGCCCTCCTCACTTTGGCTTTTCCTCGCATGTCCTAACAGTCGGGCTCTCTGGCTGAAGGTTCGTGTGAAGTGTTGTCGATACAAAGTCTCAAAAATGGATATGAGGATACGATTCAAGAGGAAGCGAACTCATCACGTGGTCCTCAAAGCGGTCAAGAGATAAATGTGAGGTACCGGTAATATTTGATGGTCCACTTGCCCCTGGTCGCCGTTGGCTCTAGTGCTTACGGGCCACATCCGGGCGGACCGATTCCTGCCAATACCGGCGTAACGCTGTGGAACCGAGTGGGAGCGTGGGAGCCTCCAAGGCTCATTTAGAACGTCATTGCAGCCGGTCAGGCATGTTTCGTTACACAAAGACGCAGCCCTACAGTTGCTTGCTACCGCGTGCTGGGCACTAGGGCACCCATCCTGGACACCACAGGCATAAAAAGCAATTGGAAGGATCTCGTTCCCACGCTAGTGGTTTGATAAAGGTATCATATCAACGCGGGGGGTGTCTTCTAGCACGTACCGGTAAAATTGATTTAATGAAGCACATATCACTAAAAAAGACTGGTTTTGTGGAGAGGATAAAAGACTGGTTCAGAACTGAGACGGTAAAGGGAAAACATTTGACACGGGGAGCAAATCCACAGGCCTGAGAGCTGCCGCTGCAACGCGTTGTGGCCGGAGCTGGGTATCGCAATTGCATTACCGTGGAGTGGCCGACACGCCTATGAGGTGCCTCCGGTTCCTAGGTTGCAGATTGGTCCGATCTTGTAGTACACAGTGAATAATTCTTAGGGCAACTGACCGTGAATTCTGCAGATAGGACGACACAGAGAGATGGAGAAATCTCCAAGATGTTGGTGATGGAGCTGAGGATGATCGCAGGCGGCTTTCAGCTTGGCCTGTCCAGAGCCCTTCCAGATGGAGGTCGACAGCGCAGGTGGGACTGGCCCTCCGCGAAGAAATCGAAGTTCAGCTCAACCAATGGCAGTCAATGTCACCAAGAAGGGCGTCGGCCGGCGTCTGAATATGGCCCTGAGTCACGAGGAGCTGTGTTGTTGCCGCGGTGGTGTTCGTCAGAAGGGGGGGATATGGCGGCATGAGGAGAGGTGGTTGTGTGCTTGGGATGGATCCGCATACCCTTTTACCATAGAAGGGACGTCTGGAAGTCCGTGGACTCGAAGGCTGCGATTGACGCATCGAACATTTCGAGACACAGTCAACGAATTGAAGTCGACAAGGAATGCTACAGAGTTGATAAATTCGTTCAAATGGTATCATATCAATTGGGAAGGGAAAAACTACTTCATGTACTGAAAGTGCTCCCGCCATGTGGTCCCCACCTACGTGTTGGTGGGCAGAATTTGTTCCTCCACGCCTAAGGCCTTAGAATGGCTTCAACTCCAAATCCATTCGCATTCGTTTTGCCATAGGCCCATCGCAGCAATCAAGACCATGTAGTCATGCTAAACATGAAGAATGGAAGGATAGAATAAATATCCGTAGTAACCGACAACGTTAAGCACGAGTGCGGCTCGTCGGAGGCATAATTGATATCGGACGGCTGTCGGTCCCCAGGTAAGACGGGATATTCTCCCCGCAATGCGTCGATAAGGAGCGCTCGTGGGACAGGGCGAGCTGGAGCTTCCTTATCAGTAATGGTGTGCTTTTGCGTTAGCTGCCGGACAGGAAGGCTTCAGGTGAATTTGTAATCTACCAGAATGCTGCTGTCATTGATCCGCTCGCTTCCAGAGGCAGACATGTCTCTCTTTCCCTCCCCAACAGTGGCCAATTCCTGCACGCCTAGGCCAACGTACCACCCGAAAGTCCCCTGAATATAATCTGTCGACGGACGTGACCTAACTTGCGTGAACCCCAACGGCGGACCGAGATAGCTCGCGCCCACCCAAACCCCAAACCTCAAATCGTCGCGATGGAGTCAAGCTCCACGGCAGCCGCCGGCCCGGCTGCGATGGCCAGCAAGCCAAAGCCCAAGGACTTCAGTCATTACTACTCTGTTACAACGGCGCATCGGACGCCCAGTGCTATGAAGGCATACTACAAGTTCTTCCAAATCCCTGGCGTTGGAAACCTGGCCGGTGGTAAGCAATTAGCCTCTTTCACGAACCGCCCGTAGATAGATATAAGCTTGGGTGCTCCGAAACTCAATGCCCGTTCGTGCGATAAGCTTTCTGGATCTTGCATTCCTTCATGGGCCCTGAACTGGTTCCCAATTCCCAAATTTAGTGCTGATCAGCAGCACCCAGGCCTCCCGAACTTGCGATTCTTCCCGTACGACACACTTGAGGCGCAAACCGCCAAGCCAGAGCGATGGACGCCCTCGCCCAACAAGCCCGAAGGCGCCGCCGATGATCTGTCCGAGTCCACCGCCTCGTTGAAGATTAATGGCAGTTCCGGCGGATCCGACCCGGCGGCGGCGTCGCACATCACCGTCCCCAAGGCGCTGTCCCCTGACACGGACCCGCGCAAGAAGATCGACCTCGCGACGGCGCTGCAGTACGGCCAGGCCCAGGGGTACCCGCCCCTGTACTCGTTCCTGCGGCAGTTCGCCCGCGAGCGCCTGCACCCCAACGTCCCGTACGAGGGCGGCGTCGACGTCTGCCTGACCGTCGGCTCCACCGACGGCATGTCCAAGACGCTGGAGCTGTTCGTCGACCCCTGGAGCCCCGAGACGGGCGACATCCGCGACCGGCCCGGCCTGCTGTGTGAGACCTTTATATACGGGAACATACTGAGCCAGTCCCAGCCCAAGGGTGTCCAGATCGTGCCTGTCAAGGCTGACGAGGGCGGCATGGTGGCCACGGGGCCGGGGAGTCTGGACGATGTGCTCACGAATTGGGACTACGCCAAGGGCCGGAGACCGCATCTGCTGTACACCGTGACGTGAGTACTGTTGTCCTCGGCTTCTACGGTGGTGACATACTGGCTAATTTCAAATCAGAATGGGCCACAACCCTACCGGTATTCTCCTCTCCCTCGAGCGCCGCAAGGAACTCTACGCCATAGCCTCCAAGTTCGACGTCCTCATCATCGAGGATGACCCCTACTGGTACCTCCAGTTCCCCTCCGCCGCCATCGAGGAGGGCAAGTCCCGCAACAAGCCACCCGTCGCCGACGCCCTGTCCGTCCCCTACAAGCCCGAGAAGTCCACAGGCTACCCCTTCCTCGACTCCCTCGTCCCCTCCTTCCTCGCGGTCGACACCGACGGCCGCGTCATCCGCCTCGACACCTTCTCCAAGACGGTCGCCCCGGGCTGCCGGCTGGGCTTCGTGACGGCGCAGCCGGGCCTGATCGAGCGCTTCGTGCGCGTGACCGAGTCCTCGACGCAGCAGCCCTCGGGCTTCGTGCAGAGCATGATCGCGGAGCTCATAATCGGCACGCAGCCGCCCGAGGTCGAGCGCTCGTGGCTCTCCCTGCGGAAAGCCTCGGAGCGCGCCACCTTTGGCGGCTGGAACACCGACGGCTGGGTGCGCTGGATCGAGGGCCTGCGGGGCGAGTACGAGCGCCGCATGAACCGCATGTGCCGCATCCTGGACGAAGGGTCCGCGTACGTCAAGCAGGGCACGCCGCGGTCCCCCTCCGACGCCGACGTCTGCGTCCTCACCAAGACGCAGCTGTACGACTTTTCCTGGCCGCGCGGCGGCATGTTCGTATGGATCCGCGTCTACTTCGAGCAGCACCCCCTGTTCGGGGCCGCCAGCTCCGACGGCAAGGACATCGTCGACGGCACGGCGCTGGCCACGGGGCTGCTCATCCACCTGACCAAGAAGCCGTACAAGGTCATCGTCAGCCCCGGCATGATGTTCTCGGCCACCGAGGAGATCCGCAGGGGCGTCGGCTGGCAGCACTTCCGGCTGTGCTTCGCCGCCGAGACCGAGGAGAACGTCGACCTGTGCTCGGAGCGGTTCGTCAAGGGCGTGAGGAAGTACTGGGCAATCAAGAAGGTCAAGGACCTGGAGGACCTCATCAAGGAGTCGCCCGTGGCCGCACACGATGCCGAGGGCGACGAGGAGGATGAGGAGTTTGGGAATTTGGGGTTATATCTTGGGTGTTAGAACGGTCTGACGAGGGTGGGATTGTGTCTTGGTCCAGCGTTTCCATGTACTGTCGGGATATAAAGCTGCTATCAATATTTCACGATTTATGATGATCCTTCTTGAGTACAGCGAGGTGGTCAGGCGCAGAATGAAAGCCATTTAGCTTCTGTATGTTGCCAAGATGTGATGCTAATTCGTACCCTTCTCCCCGCCCAGACTTGCTCTCTCTCGGGTCTCTGAATTCCCTCTGGCCGTTCAGGCTGGGTGTCTACGGATCATGCTGCCGACTATGCTCTCTTGTCACTCGCAGTCCACAATTTCTACTGTCCACAAGAGCAGCCTCTGTGAGATCCTGAGCCGGCAAATGTTCCTACCAGGCTAGGTCGGAGTGCCACATCACCATCTCAGAGCTGGCCACAACGGTAACCTGTCCCTTCGCCAGCCAATGTGTTCCATGGTGGTCAGCCAGATTTCTCGATGCGCGACAGTCTGTCAATTTTGCGCCAGGGCATCGCCGAGGCATATTACGATTACCCACAACATCCTGCTTTTACACATATAATCACCAATATAGATAGATGTGATTGAATTCAATTTCTTTTAGGGAATTTCGCAGCACGCATGACCTGACAGCCCCTACCAACACAGGCGCTCCCCGCCGTCACAGAAAGTTCAGCCAGAGGGCAGACATAATCACAGTATCGGACAGGCGTAGTTGTGTGTGCAGAGTCATTAAAGAATTCCATGTTCCTTTTTCGATTTGGCAAATGTGCTACCGTGGCTCACACATTCCTGACCAACGCCGAAACCATCAATTTATCATGCAGTCCGTTTCAATTCCCTATTCCCAGAAACCAAAGAAACCCTCCCCTTGCTTAGTCGGCCAGGGTGAGCTTGAAGGCCTCAGACACAGGCTTGGGCTTGCCGCCCTCGACCTTCTTCTCGCCGAGCTTCTCCTTCTGGAACGCAGAGGCGTAAGGGTTGAGGCGCAGCAGGACCTGCTTGTTCTTGAGAGGGTTCTTCTTCTGCACGTTGCCGCGCTTCGTCCGGGACTCGCCCTTGGGGGCACGCAGGACGCTCTGGATTTCGGAGGAGTTGATCAGACGGGTGAGGTCGGCCTGGGCGACGACGTTGGAGGGCAGGAGGAAGTCCTTCTTCAGGGCCGAGGGCTCGGTGGTGGTGCCGTAGACCTTGTCGAGGGCCTTGAAGGCGGCGGACGACCAGATGACGAATCGGCCGAGGTGACCGCCAGGTGCCAGCTGCAGCAGGTTCAGGGAGTAGACGGAGGAGGTCTCAACACCGGGGATGTTGCGGAAACCCTTGACGAGCTCCTTGCCGTCGACCTCGGGGTCGTAGATGACGAGAGGTCCGCGGCGCTGGCGGTGGCGGCGACCACGGAGCTTGCCCTTACCGGCGCGGAGCTTCTTGGAGCCCTTGACCTTCTCCAGGTCGGGGCCGGCACCGACGGCCTTCAGCAGACCGAGAGCGGCGGAGGTCTTGGCGGCGGCGGCGCCCTCGAAAGCGGCGGAGTCGACGACCAGAGGGACCTCAGGGACGGCCGAGATCTGGTGACCACGGGCGAACAGCAGGGAGGGGACGGCAGAAGCAGCCAGAGCAGAGGCGGTAGCGAATCGCCTGGGTTTTTGTTAGGATCTGCGTCGACAACCGGGTGGAAAGCTCCATGGACTCACTTCTGGTTCTGGTTGATCTTGACGTGCCACTTGCGCCAGGTCTTGGTAGGCGCGAACATGCGACCGGAACGGCACATGTTACCGAAAGCAGCCTGACCAGCACGGTGCGTACCACCACCAGAGACACGGGGGATACGGGCGACAGCGCGACCTGGATATCTTGTGTCAGCTTCAGTCCATCCAGAAGTGGTATTCCCAGCCGTGTATGAATTTTCATGCTCCAACCACCTCCACTCAGCGACCGCCTCTTGTTGTCGTCGAGATTCCAAATTCCTGTCGACCAAATGATGTCCTCCTGGCCTCATCGTAGATTTTCCCAGGTTTCACACTTCGGCCCCTCGTCTTCCATCGCCTCCAATGGTGTTCAAAATCTCGAAAGTACTAACCAGTTCCCCAGGACTCGGCAGAGGTCTGGTGACCGGCCTTCTCGCTCACGGCATAGGGCTGGCGCTTGTTCTTGGCGATTCCCTTGTGCACCTCCTGGACGATATCAGGACGGATGGGGGCGGTGAAGACGGTAGGGTAGGTGTGGGTGGCCTGAGTGGCCTTGCCATCGGCACCCAGGATCGTGACGGTAGGTCGGGATGCCATTTTGCCCAAGAATCGGCCTGCTTCAATCGCGGAATGTCAGTACTTCGGGGTTCGCTTTTCTTTTCCAATTGATGCAGAGATCCTTAATCGAGGAAATCTGTCGTGGGATGGTCGCGGACTGACCTCGGAGTGTCGATGGCTGGTTGGTTGTGTCGGCGGGTTGGTTGAGGGAAAGAGGTCGTCGACTGAGAGGGCCGAAGAGCTGCCAAATTCGAGAATTTTTGGTTTTGGTGGGTTTGCGAGTTTGCAGTGAGCTGGGCGCACAGTGCCGTGTGCAGTCCGTGCGTCTCTCATTTTGCGCTAGTCCAAATCAAGCAAGCGAGAGAAAGTCACGTGCACCCTCATACAGGTACTTGAACATTGGTCCCCTGAGCCTATTTCCCGCATTGCCATGCGTAAATTCAATTGTTATGAAACATTTGTCAAATCTGCCTCCTGATCTGCTCGGGTTCATGTCTGGAATGTAGAGGCGGTAAAAGATCCCATTTCCAATGTCTGTCGTGATTCAACGACCCCCTGGGCAAGGGTCAGACCCTTCTGCCATTTTGGCGACTTGCGCCATATTGTACAACATTTCAAACCCGAATCATTTTACGATGTTGTCTTTCAATATACCTTTTCATTGCTCTTTTACGCTTTGCATCTCTCAATAACCGCATGGACACAAATGGTTGAAATTCTGAGACCACAAGACCCAAAGACTTTCTGAGTCCCTTCTTTCCTCAATGTCATAGAATGCACCACCCGATGTATCAAATTCCTCGCATGAGTGGATAAGTTCAAGTTATGCAAGCGTAAGTGCGCCATGTCCGCCTATCGGACTATGCCTCTACACATTTTACACACTGGGTAATAATACAACATCAGATCAGACCACGCTCGCTCCATCACGAGTCCTTCTCCTTCTCCTTCTCCTGCTCCTTCTCCTTCTCCTGCTCCTTGTCCTTGTCCTGCTTCTGCTGATCCATCTCCCTCCACTCCCGGAACGATGTCGAGCCGTTCTCGACCACCTCCACCACAGACCCCTCTTGTACCAACGACTCACTCTTAGTCGCTGTTTCCTCTTCCGCCAGAGACAGCCTCTTCACACCACTGAATATCTTTCGATCTTTCGTAGTCGTCTGCTGCGGACGAACCCACCCCTCGCCCAGGTTGAACGGCGTTTTCCCCTCCGCCTTCAGCCTTGTCAATTTTTCCTCCTTGAAGCGCTGCTTTTCCTCCTCCGGATGCATGAACTTCGGCGCCGCCTTAGTCTTGCGGGTGGGCCCGTCGGAAATGGGAAGGTCGCCGCCGGGGCTGGCTCGCTGCCCGACGACGTGCACCGGCAGCTTCCGCGCGAGCTTCGTCTCCTTGCTCCTGAACTGCCGGCCCGCCCTGCTGTAGTGTGTAAGCAGGCCGTCGAACGCCGTCCTGAAGCGGTCCCTGCCGGGGTCTTTTCTGTGGGCGCCGTACCGCCGCTTCTTGAGCGCCTGGTATACGCCCTGCACCTTGTCCTCGGGCAACTCCTCGATCGTGTACTCGACGTTCCACTTGTCCGCCGGGGTCAGCTTCTCCGGCCGCTGTACGTACTTGCTGTTGACGTTGTTGCGGACCGTGAGGACCAGGCCCAGCACCGGCTTGGCCGCGGGCTCTTCCCCGTCGCCCGGCGCAGGCGTGTCCTCAGCGGCCCCCTTGTCCGAGTCGCTGGGCGCTGTCGCAACCTCTTCCGCTGCTGCGTCCGCTGGCGCCTCCTGCGTCTTCGGCATCATCTCCAACAGGATGCTCTCGAAGTTCCGCAGCTTGGCTTGGTCTTCCGACAGCTCTTCCGTTGCCTTCTGAGCGTCGCTGGAAGATCCGATGCGTGTGGTCAACTTGATGAGGAGGTCCTTCAGGCTATCATCCGGTTTGTCGTCTGCAGCCTTGCTCTCTGCGGCAGCTGATTCTGCAGCGTCATCCTTAGGCGCCAAGTCCTGTTCAGGCGACGTGCTAATGTCCTTGTCTGGCTCTGTCTCCGACGTCTGTTCTTGCTTGGCCGTTGCGTCTGCCTCCTTGGCGCCAGAGCCAAACCAGCTGGAAAGAAAGCCGAAACGCGACGGTTTCGGTGCCGGAGGGCTGCTGTCGCCCCGTTCGACGGTGTCTGTATTCTCAGTGGGGCGCACATCTTGGTCTTGCTTCTGCTCCCCAGGAGTCTCGCTCTCGCTCTCAGGAGCCTCGGCCTCAGCCACGGCCTCATCGTCTGTCTTGACCTTCTCCGCGTCGACATCGACGATCGCCTTCAGAAGCGCCTCCACATATTGCTCAGCCTCCTCGGAGGATCTTGCATGCAGGAGTCCGCTCTGCTCGAGGGCGTCCTCGATGGCATCGCGAATCGCCGAGATTCCTTGAGCGTCGCTCTCCATGGTCTGCTCGACGACATCCATCATATCCTCCCACACGTCCTCGCTGTCCTCCTCTTCGACCTCTTGAAGGTCCTCCTCAGCCTCTTTCGCCTCCTCGACAGCTTCATCCTTGGACGCTACATCATCCTCAGCTGCGTCAACCTCCGCAGCCAAAGCCTCCTCGTCTTCTTCAAGTTCTGCTCTCGCCGCCTCCGCCGCTGCCGCTGCGTCTGGCTTGGGCTTGATACCCAGCACTCTTTCCTGGAACTTTTCAGCCTCCTCCTTGTTTTGTTCCTGGATCGCCCTAATCTCGTCGTCGTTGACGGGCTCGGCAAAGAAATACATGAACGGGACGACCGTGGACGTCCTCGTCTCCACGTGGATCCGAAGCGACTTCCCGGGAAATTTCTCTGTAGCCTTCTTCAGCATCTCCTCCCATAACTGAAGACTGGCCATGAACTCCCGGTTGCCCGTCGTCAGGTCCGTGGTTCCATGAAGAGACAGGTCCATCTCCTCGAGAGGGATGTACTGGAAGCCGAATATACGCTGTGTGTTGTGGTACGCAACAAATATACCATCCATACGACCCATGCGAACTTGCAAAGAGTACTTGAGGAATGCGAGGCGGATCATGTCGTAGTATTCCCGCTCGAATGACTCCCATTGCCCCTGCCTCTGTCGGATCTCGTACCCGACACCCTTGTGGTGATTTTGGGCATCCATGCGGATGCTGACTACGGCCCTTGTCTTCAGGTCAAACACCCCTGTCCCAGGAAGCCGCGGGTCGTATGCGTCCAACTGGGACCGCATCATAAAATCACCAAACGTCGTGTAATGATACGACTCATCCGCGTTGCGTTCCTCCTCTGTAAGCTGGTGCGAATTGGACCGGCGGTACTTCTCGTACTCTTCCTTCGGGGCGGTGAGGAGCTTCTCCATAGATTTTCCGAGCATGCTGAGGATGGTGTCTGTGTCGTACTCCTTATCCGCATCGATGGCGTAGGTGCCATCTTTGTAATGCAAGAACGTCGCCGCGGGTGCCCTGAGGATTGCGCCGAAGTTCTCACTGTCGGGTACATAACCCTTGGAGATGCGCTCAGGGTTTATGGGCCTCCACGACGAGAGCAGGTAGTGGAAATGTGCCAATGTCGCGGTCATGCTAGACGTGGATCCCGTGAACTTCTTGTTGTGCTTCTTAGCCACCCCGATGAGCGTCGTGTCTTTGGAGGAGGTGACATATTGCTTCAAGGCCTCGAAGTCGAATTCGTCCACAGGCATGATGGTTGCAAGGTAGGGATCAAAATTGAACACTCTTGTCCGAGGGTCCTGCAACACATAGACACCTTCGTTGAACAGTACACGGTCGAGACCATATTCCACGCGAGGGACCGGTGCTGTGTCAACGTGGACAGGGTCGAGCCCTACATTTTTGGTCTTCACCTTCTTGACATTCCTGGTTTCCTTCCTGAAGCCCCAGCCCGCGGAGCCGCCCTCGTCTGGTGCGCCTTCTTTTTTCGGTCTCTTGGGCGCAAGCGGGCTCTTCCCCACGCTGTTACCTCTAGAGTCGCTCGCCTGAGCAGCAGCCTTCCTTTTCGCATGGGTGCTCTGTAACAAAGCAGCAATGCCTTCCGCTACAGCAGCCTCAGAAGGCACTGGCTTGTTCGATGGCGATTTCTCGCCTTCTTCTTTGGCGCCCTTGCTCGCCGTCTGCTTTCTCTCGGGTTTCGCCTTGGGACTAGGAGCTTCTGTAGTTTTGGCTGTCTTGCTCGCTTTGTTCCTCTGGTCGGCCTGGGCCGTTAACACGCTCTTGAGGACGTCCAGAGTCCCTTCCAGCAGCTTGGCTTGTCTCTCTCTGGCCTTGTTGGATGGAGCATTTTGTATCGGCGGGAAATGCGACTTTAACGATCGTTTCGTGTCTGCGGCACCTTTATTGCCGGCTTCCTTCGCCTGTGCCCCTCCACCGACGTCTTGTGCTTGTTGGAGGTTCTTCAGAATATCGAGCGTTTCCTCCCACAGTTTGGCTGTCTCATCGGGTTTCTTTGAGCGATCGGTGGCTGGCGCACTTTCGTCTTTACTGGCCTTGGACGGACTCGCCGCACTTTTCCCCTTACTGGCCTTGGGCGGACTCGGCGCACTTCCCTCCTTACTGGCCTTGGGCGGACTTGGCGCTCTCTTCTTTTTTGGGGGGGCTTGTTTCTCGCCTTCTTTGGCCTTGACTTTCTGCGGTTTGGGAGGTGCTGGTTTGTCTGCCTGCGGAGGCTTTGCTGGACCTGACTTGTCCGTGGCGTCAGAACGCTTCACATCCTCTGGAGACTCCCCAGGAGGCGGAGCTGCTGCCTTCTTCTTCCCGGTCGCGTAGGTTCGAGTTACTGCGGCCCCTCGACCGTGGGCGCTTGTGCCGTGGGAGACATGAGCGCAACACGAGGAGCAAACATAACGTGTTCGAATGCCACGAGTGCCTCTCAGCCTCAAGGGAAGCATCGTTTACGCAATTGGCACGCAAATGCTGTGGCAGGTCTGAATGACGCTTGCAAAAGAATATGCGCCCAGAAAAATTCCCAAGTATGCGCGCCCCGATAAGATAGCCACCCGCAACTGCAGGGATCTTAGCTGTTGGTTGGGTGGCTCCACCACCTAGTCTAGACTACGGGCGACTCCGGGCTTGCCCCAAATTTCGCCCCGGAGACATGCTTCACCTGAAGCACTCGGAACTGTACTACAGGCAAGGACAGGTACTTAACTCTTTAGTGAAGTTTTTACTAGAGCACATAGCTACAGAAGGGGTATATCTCAAACCCAGCCCAACAAGCACCCGAAGATCAATACACCATCATCACATGCCAAACCCGCTCCGGGGTAAACGCCCACAGCTGACCAGATGCTCCCCTCAAATCATGCCACACTACTTTTTGAATCCATGATGCGCAAGTAAAGGTCCTGCCGTCCTCTACGGCACCTCCTTCGTATAAAGCCTTGGTCACAGTCGTCGGGAAATGCCCAGCTCCTATCCGTGGACTATTGTGTCCGCGGACCGCGAGGGACTTGCATGCTCTCAATCCCCGTCAGGCTTCGCAAAAGCCTGGTTCGCAAACCGCGTCCCGTCCTGGCGTAGCCGTTCCGCCTCGTCCACCTGCCCCTGCATCTCCTCTGTCTGCGCCAGCATGCCGTCGGCTACGCTCATCCACAGCAGGTTTCCCGCCTTGTGGGCCTGCTGTCGCCCCGCCTTGGCGCTCTTGACAGCCTGGTCACCGACGACGTTCTCAAAGAGCACCGACCGCATCAGGTTCAGAGCCACGGCAAGAAGCTGCGTATTGTTCGCGCCCTGCGCCCACTTGAGGCCGACCTGGATGTGTTTCTTGACCGTCTGCATTGATTGGCGGGGCTCTGTCTGAAGTGCCGCCTGCATGAGGTTGAAGGCGGTGCGGATGTCGACATCTGCATGGTCCGAACAGTACGGTGTAATTTTCTCAATAAGTTCAGTGAGCTCTCCGTCGTCTCGGTGATTTGAATCTTGCATGATCCATATCTTGTTCATGGCTGCGAGGAGGGCTACCTCGGGAGGTGGTGTCCCTGCATTGCTATCGTCGGTGCCGGCGGCTTGGATAGCAAAGCGCTGGTCGCTGAATATCTGGACCGCTCTGTCAGTATCACCAGTGCCCTGATGATACACTCCTGTCACGTAAAGCACCAGCAGACCAAGCCGGCCACCCTCGGGCTTCGGGCTCAACGCCTCGATCTTCTGAATGCAGTCGTGCACCTTATTCCACTGTGTACGTGTGGCCGATATCAGCGCAATCAGGGCGTAGACGTAGCGCTTCACCTCCGCTTGCCATCTGGCCTGTTCTATGGCCATCGGCAGGGAGTGAGCGGGTGGTCGGGCGTGTGGAGGAGCTAACATGTCCACTAGAAGTTAGAAGTGAAATCAACAAGAAAATTAGGGCACACTGCTTACTCTTTCCGAGCATGTTCAAGGCCTCGGACCAGTACTCCATGACCTTTTCGCTCTTAGCTCCTTGATACAACAATGCCAGACCGCTCAAGACGTATCTGGGAAACAGTTAGCAACACGTCCTTCGATTAAGGTTTTCTGGAGCCTTACGCCAGAACGAATGCATGAACTTTCGTGACGAATGACAAGACAATAAAGTTATGCTCCCCGTCTCCAGGTAGGATGATGGTTTTTGTATCACCAGTGACCGCCGCGCTTGAGTTGGGCTGTCTCTTCAGCGGAAGATGGAGCACGTCCAGCATCTTATCCCAGTCGTGTGCCTGAACAAGCTCGTCCATGCGGGCCTGCAGCGCCTTGAGTTTCTGCATGGCAACCTGTGGCGCCTTTTGCTGCAACGTGCAGGCCAGGTCCAGGAGGAGGGTGAGCACTTCGACTTGGGGTATTTGGACGGACGGGTCGAGCTGGTATCTTGATGCTTGTGCTATGCACGTTTGCACCCGCACGATCGAGTCTTCTTTCCTGGCCTTGAGGTGCACTATGCCCTCGAGAAGAGACGACAACACAGCTATCGCAAGGTCACCTCGTTTGTTCGCAAGGCTCGTGATGCTGCGGAGATTATCCAGAGCCTGCGCATCAGCTGGGTTGCTGGACTGGAGGTGGAGAGAGGCCTTCAAAAACCGGAACGCGTACACCCAGTCGACCGCTTTATACGTGATCGCATCCTGTATGTTCTTGTCTATCTCCACGAAGGCGGCCTTGCGATTTCTCCTGAACAGGACCTTGAGCAGCTGAAATTGCATGCAATATTTCAGATCTGCGAATCGGTTCTTTTCACAGACTGCGATGCCCTTGGTCAAGGCCGTCTCTGCTTCCATCAAATTGTCGGTTTCCTCGCTCAGCGCTGTCGCATACCGCAACCGAATGTTCGCCTCAGCGCGTGGGGGGAGCTTGTTCAGGTTGAGTGCGGCATCAAGACAACCAAGGCCTGTTGCAACGAGCTTGTAGTATTCGTCCACGCGCTGCTTGTCCAGCGACGTCGCGATGTCCTGTACAGCCGCATGCGCAGTCTGAAAGCAGTCATCTGCGACGCAGGTCAAGACAGCAGGTGTATCGAAATGACTGGTTGGCGTTTGCGCGTTCGGCATGCTTGGTGATTTGGTCGAAATACTTGGCGATCTTGCGACAGGCGCTGGCAAAGATTTCCTCGTCGGCGCTGGAGGTTCTCGCTTCAACATGAGCTCGGTGGGATCAATGCCGTCAGATACATGCCGCTGTGGCTGTGGCTGGATCGCTGCAGCGGGTTGTTTGCGTTCTGGAGGCTGTTGTGGTTGCAACGCAGCGTGCGTTGGTGCTGGCGATGGCACCGGCGACTCGACCTTGTGAGGCATTTGTGCGCTCGGAGCCGGCTGTGGTTGAACCAATGGCGCTTTTTGATTGTTCACTCGCGGGGACTGTAGTTTCGGTGCTGACTGCAGCTGGGGCGATGGGATGTGCGAAGTGGTCACTCGTGGAGACTGTAATTGCTGTGGTAGTGGTGGTTTCGCTGTGGGCATGTGTGCACCGCTCACTCGCGGGGATTGGTACGGTTGAGCTGCCTGTAGCTGTGCGGGTTGTATGTGCGGACTGCTCACGCGCGGAGACTGATACGGCTTTGCTGCCTGTAGCTGTGACGGTTGTATATGCGGACTGCCCACGTGTGGGGACTGGTACGATGTTGTGGATTGTAGCTGTGATGGTTGTATGTGCGGACTGCTGACGCCCGGGGACTGGTACGGTTGAGCTGCCTGTAGCTGCGCTGGTTGTATGTGTGGACTGTTCACGCGCGGAGACTGATATGGTTGTGTCGCCTGTAGCTTTGCCGGTTGTATGTGTGGGCTGCTCACCCGTGGGGATTTTAATTGTTGCGCTGGCTGTAGTTGGCCTGGTGGCATATGCGGGCTGTTCGTCCGTGGGGATTGCAGTTGTGCCACGGAGCGTCGCTTCTGGGGGATGAGCTGCTGCGGGTGGTGTATTGACTGTTGTTGGGGTTGCAAGTGCTGCTGTATTGGTTGCGCAGGCTGCGAGGGGATGCGTTGTTGTATCGGTCTCGGAGACGGGGTCGCTACTTGCGGCGTGTAGTTGTGGTGGGAAAGGTATTGGGGGTGCGGTTGAAGTTGAGGTTGAGCTTGTGGTTGGGACTGGAGCTGAGGCACTGGCGCGTGGTGCTGATATGCGCCGTTGCTGAAAGGTTGCTGGTGCTGCTGATGCGACTGTCGTTGCTGTTGGTGCTGGTGCTGCTGGTGCTGCTGCTGCGCATGGAAGTTGTTCATGGCGGCAGGGTGGGCTTGTGCCTGGTGTGCCTGGTGTGCCTGATGCGCCTGAGGTTGGACTTGGGCGTGGGCGTACTGCGGCATCGGCTGCATCTGGGAGTGCTGGGCAGGTGCAGGAAGGAAGTGAGCTCCTGCCTGATATTGCTGGTTGCCCATATACGCCATCGAGTTCCCGGATCCATATTGTTGTTGCTGGTGCGAGTGCTGCTGATGCTGCTGATGCTGATGCTGCTGATGAAACTGCTGCTGCTGCTGCTGAAGCTGCGGCTGATGTTGAAGTTGCTGCTGGTGCTGCGGATATCCAGGCTGAGGGGGCATCTGTTGATATCCATGGCCATTATAGGCCTGCCCTTGGCCCGGAGGCTGCTGGCCCCAGTTGTTCATGGCGGCATCTGCCACTCGCGCGCACGCTGCCGATGGCCTCTCCCTCTACAGCTTATTTCATCCACCAGTCTTCCAATGTCGTGGTCATCTAATCGTTACGGCAGTCATCGTTGGTTCGAGTGGTCCCCGGGGAGCAATGGCATGGGATGGGATCGGGAGGCAAGGGGCAGAGACACACAGCACCTCCTGGCAAAGCAGGACGGGACAGGGACAAGTTACAAAGGACGTCGAGGTTGAAGATGCCGATCCCTGGCCAGATGCGGCGTCCAGGAAGTTGGAAGCCGCGACCGCCACGTGCGCCCGATGGTCCGTGCAGATGCACCTGTCATCGGCGCCGTGGTCGGCGACATGTCCGAGGAGCCGAGGCAGCATTGGGATTGGGACCTGGAATTCTGGAATCTATCTGGATCTGGATCTCGTCAGAAGGCAAATCTAGGTGCCCCACCGAGTCTGCCGATGACAGTTCGCATGTTGCTGCAGGTCTGATGCACAAGCTCCTAAAATAAAGAAGGTTATCTTGCATACGGAGATCCCGCGCTCGCTCTCGATTTTGGACCACCGCATCTCTCACTTCGTGAAAATCCTGTCTGTACACCGGTGCTTTAGTCTCATTGGCTTCTTCAATCTGTCAGCCACTCACTCACTCCATCGCCTGCATTCCTACTATCAGGAGCCCGAGCCCTCAACACTGTCTCGCTCGCTCTTCGTCCGAGCCCTGCGGTCACAAATGGACTGGCTAGGCCATGCCAAGATAAAATACACTCACCATGTGTCCCCCCTCGCGCTCAAGGAGAAGGACGGCAGCGAGACCGATTTGCTAAAGGTCTGCGAGAAGATCACTCCTACATGCCAGCTGAACCCACTCCTCTTCAACGGTCATCTGCAGACCATGTGGACGGCCGTGGGCAAAGCTGCACCTCATGTCTATTACAAGAGGAAGATCTTCAACGCGAATCACCACACTTACACTGGTACCTTTGCTGTGGACTTTGTTACGCCTCCACACCAGGAGCATGACAACGCCCTGCCGCCCCGGACATCGTACTTCAAAGATGCCGAATTCGAAGCGCTGGCCTCGGATGACAGCAAACCCATGCTTATCGTGCTGCATGGCCTCTCGGGGGGCTCGTACGAGGTCTACCTCCGACACTGCATCGAGCCGTTGGTCGCGGACGGCGGCGACTGGGAGTGCTGCGTCGTCAACGCCAGGGGCTGCGCAGCCAGCGAGGTCACCAGCGGGGTGCTGTTCAACGCGAGGGCGACCTGGGACGTGAGGCAGGTCGTGAGGTGGGCGAGAAAGGCGTTCCCGAACCGGCCGCTCTTCGGGCTGGGTTTCTCGCTGGGCGCCAACATCCTGACTAACTTCGTGGGCGAGGAGGGCTCGAACTGTCTCCTGAGTGCGGCCGTCGTCGTCGGCAACCCCTTTAACCTCGAGGTGTCCAACATCCAGCTCCAGAGCTCTCTGCTTGGGAAGGAGGTGTATCAAAGGGTCATGGGAAGTTCGTGCAAAGAGGTGCGGTCAATTTCTCTTTATGTGCTACATACTGACGACCTGCTCTCCCAGCTAACATGAAGAAGCTCATCCTGCGTCACAAAGAATCGATCATCAAGCATACGAAGCTAGACTTTGAGGCCATTCAGAACGTCACATACCTTTACGAGTTCGATAGGGAAGTTCAGTAAGCAGACTCGGACCTGAAATATGCGAAAGTGCCCACGCTAAGAACTCCCAGGTGTATATCTTGGGGGTATCCCACAGAATCAGCATACTACCGTGACGCTTCCTCGAGTGACTCGGTGCTTGCGATTCGGATACCTTACCTGGCAATTCAGGCCGCAGACGACCCTGTGAGTTCCCGACTGAAGTCCGACCAATGCGTGGAATGATCATTGACAGTACATAGATCGCTGTGGAGCAGGCTATTCCCTACCAGGAGTTCAAGAAGAATCCGCACACAGTCTGCCTGACCACGTCCCTCGGTGGCCACCTCGCCTTCTTTGAGATGGGCGGTGGTCGATGGCATGCAAAGCCAGTATGTCTGACCCAAAATTGGGATTTGCTCAAGATGCGAGCCATGCTGACCATTTTAGGTGTCCAACTTCTTGAAACATATGGCGACGAATGTCGATCTGAAGTCGATCAACAATCAGGCAAACGGCACTACTATCGTTAAACCACAATACGGATCAGGCTTTGACCCTATGCGGCGGAAGATGGAGGTCAAGATCACGGAGTAAATTGCTCGAACTTGCACGATACACGAAAGTCCAATGACTGGCACAGCGAGGAAAATATATTATAGACACGGATAGACTCGAAGATATTAGAACAGATAGACAGAGTCGAGGCACATCACGGCCTGGGGTATATGATTGTTATCTAGGCGGTTTATTACACTAGAAGATGGTCCTTGATCGGGTCCCTGATCACTACAGTTCAGGACAAACATGAGTGAGCTTGTGACAGGCGGTGACCGCGATACGTGCTGACCGAATCCATACAAGCTGGATGCCCTTCCCGCTTGTCTCTTGGCCTGCATCGGCCTTGGAACCAAGATGGTAGATATCATCTTGAGGGTTCCTCAGGTATCATCCTTCGGCAAGTCGACCTTAAGTTGGGGGGACCGTCCTCGGAGATCCTGTCTCATCCTATTCGAATTAGGCCTCGCCACCAGAAAAAGAGGTAAAGCCATCCGCCAAAGAGCTCTTGAAGCCGAATTTTTGTAATCCATTGCCCCGTCTGTCCGAAAACTCCAAAAACGCCATGCAATGAATCCACCCTCCACCTCAGGTATGTATGCATGCCGGCAAGGTAGCTCGGCTTGGTCACTTCCAATTTCCAGGGAAGAAGCACCGTCGTCCCTCACTCGATGAAAGAGACGCGCTTCTTGTTCTTGGGCTTGGCGGCCTTGGTGCCCTGCAGCTCGACATTCCTCATAGACCGCGCGGCGGCCTTGTCGTCGTCTTCGGCAGACCCGCGCTCCGGCCTCTTGCGCTTCTTGCGCAGCGACTCCTTGGTCTCGTCCAGCCTCTCCTTGCGCTCCGACGCCTTCTTCTCGGCCTCCTGCTTACGCGCCTCGCGGATCGCCTCCATGTGCCGCGCCTTCATCATCTTGGACTCGATCTGGCCGTCCTTCTCGGCTTGAACCATGGACAGAATCGTGTTCATGCTCTCCTGTTCAGACAATAGTTCGTTCAGCAATCAAACTCCTGTGCGCGCCGGGATAGAACTGTTGGCTGGTGCAATAGGCTGAGCGTCTCTTACCCGGTCATCGACAAAGACCTTGCCCTTCTTCTTGCCCTTGGGCTTCTCCACCCCAATCGGCGTCACCATGTTGAGCTCCGGAATGTCCAGATCCTTCTCACTATAGACCTTCTTCTTGCGCTTCTTCTGCAGCTCCTTGACGAGCTGGCCTGGTTTTACGGGCGCCTTCCTGCCATCCTTGTTCTTCCTCGCCTTGACGACGGGGTCGTTCTCGATCTTGCTAGCCGCCTTGCTGTTCTTGATGCCGGATCCACGCGTGGCGTGCTTGTTCTTGACCGTCTTTGTCCGTACGGCTCCCATTTTCGGTTGTGGGTATGTTGCACGCGGCTGTTGGATGCAGGTGGGATCTTCGAAAGAGTCCAGGCCTTGTCGCGAAACTTTTTGGCGAGATACCTGGGAAGCGGCGATAAGAACCCTTATCGAAGACCTTGCAAGCTACAACCCCCCCTCATTTGCCGGCCCCCAGCGGAAGGGTTTCCATTTCCAGTGGCAGGGTGCTTGAGGGTTGGAAGTTTTCAATGAAGGTTTAGAAAGCAAATTGAAAGACCTCATGCATCGTGACTGGAGTACTGGGAGAGTGAGATTTCGAGTTGACAAAAGTATATCAACACTTCAACAATTGCTTTCTACTCGATTTAATGTTCTAGGCTACGACTTCCTGTCAGGCTTGGACTTACTTGATATCAGTCCCATTCATCTGGTCACTCATCTGGCTGTCCGACAAAACTTTGGTTGAAAATTATCTTTTGATCGCAACGACAGCTCAAACTGGAGTGGGACGAACACCGTTGTTGACAGCTGAAGCACGTACTTTTGCGGGTTGTACTACGCGCCCATCTTACAGCTCAGCCACTGACCTCGTAACCTGTCGGCAATGAACCACTACGGACGAGACCATTGATTCTCGTATGGTCGCAGAAAACCACCATTGGATCATCCCGATTGGCGGCTGCGCATCGTAGGATGTTCATTCGTGTACCCACAACTCAATCGTCCGTGGCAGTCCACATCTGGGCGGCTGGCTTCCGATCAGCAGAAGTAGCGTAGCCATTGGGTGATATCCTAGAGTCGGCTCTTAGTCCCTTAGATGCGGCCGCGATGAGATTCCTGCCGGTTTTGAGTTGGGTGGTGCAGCCACTTCATCTAGACCGGCCGGCCAGCCGGCCTGGTAAGCTGTCACTTCTGGCGCAGATTCCCAACGCCAGGGTACGTGGAAGCTGTGATTCTGGCAGCCGCGGTATGGCGTCGGAGTGGAGGCCTCTAAGAACTAAGGCGTGCATCAGAGAAAAACACTGGTTGCTGACGCCGTCTGAGCCGTCTTGAATATGAAAGAAAGTCACGCTAATCCACGAGGTGACTGTATCTGAAAGCTCTGCTAGCCATGGTGGTACTTAGTGACGCAGCAAATACTGAAACTGAAGATGCTAGAGAAAAGCCGTTGAAGGGAAGGGGGTGGGTTGGTTTCTAAAAACAGCAACCAAGGCTCACTCGTCAAGAGCGGTAGGACGGTTGGGAGCTGACAGTGCAGTAACAGCTTGGCAGCCAACAACAAAGACATTGCTGATGGGGCAGTAACGGTGTACAGCCTGGGAGCTGGGATGACGCCACAGGACACTTCGTAACGCTGTCGTGTGCAGGCCGATCGTCCCATAATAATAATCTGTGGAATATGGGGTTGGTGGCTCCAAAGGTTGCCATGCCAGTGGCCGCGGCCCTGGCCCTGGGTGGCCCTGGGTGAGCTGGGGTGAACAACGCAGCCCAGCAGCCCCAGGCAGCCGACGCCAGCCCAGCCCACCCCCTGGTCTCTCTTCCAAGTCTCTGCCAGCAGAACCCACTCGTTGCCCCGTCTGCGACTTTGCTGCGGGCAAGTCAACGTCAGCTCTGCTCTCACTTGGTTTGTGATCAACAAAAAAGGATGAGATGGATGGATGGGGGGCCTGCAAGCCAAATAGACCAAAAGCCACCTCAGGTGCATTGACGACCTGTACAGACAATCATTACCCTGACATCGATCGGTCAACAGAGAGTCAAGACTGCCGTTTACCTGCGCGCTGACATCCTGCATGGTCATTTTCGATTGAGCTTTGTTATCCTGCTGCTCTCTTCATTGTCATCTGCACCTTGTGGGGCGGAGGACTGACAGCCACAACAAGCATCTGTCTGTTTGGCAAATGAATCTGAACTCAGCCTTCCTCTGAATCTGGCGTGACGGAGACTTTTTGCGAGTACAGCCTTCTTCCTTGGGTCCAGACAGGGATAGGCACAGCTGCATCAAAGCGGCAGCGCATTTGCAAGATTTCGGGTCCCTGAAACCAAAACCTCCTGAGAACCCGATCCTGCTCCCACCCCAACTCCATTCAACAACTCTACCCTCCGCCCGTCTTGGCTCCCCCATCTCCATCTCCATCTCCGTCTCCGTACATATCCTCTTTTTTTTCTCCGACTCGACACCGACTACGACACTCACACTCGTTCAGCATCGTTCTGCCGCTTGACTGTCACTCGCTCCCTCGCTTCTTCGGTTGCTCTTCCGACTGTTACGTTGACATCCGGGGGAGGATCAAGGTTAAGATCTAGCGCCTGGTCGTACGCGAGCTGAGCTGAGCGCGGCTCTCGCAACCCCATTTCGTCATGGCATCCCACGACTACTACAGCGAGGACCACCTCAACAAGCCTCTGCCCCCACCGCTGAGTGCCTCGCCGGCCCCGATGGATGGTCCCCATCGCCAGGACACGGTCGGCTCCTACGCCAGCTCGCACTACTCACAGCGAGGCAACACCATCCCCGCCCACCAAGCATATCCTGCGAGATCCGACACCTACGCCTCAACTGTCCCATCACTCCCCTCTATCCCTCCACAACACAGGCAAGACACATACAGCTCGTCGGTCTACACTGCGCCGGCACCTTATGGGGCACCCACTCCCGCGCCGGCACCGTCTCTGTACTCGAATGCTCCGTCCTACTCGAACCCCCCTTCGTACACGACCCAACAGCACCTGGGCACCCAGCCACCAGGACAGGACCCTTCGCCAGTCTCGGCTAAATCCGCTTCGCCCTTCGATACCGTCTTCGATGACCATGCCTACCCAGCGAGTTCGTATCAGTCTGCAGGCTCAAGTCGCCAGCACCTGACGGGGCAGGATACGTCATACCATGGTGGAAATGGTTCGCCATCTGACGAACGAGGAAATCCGCAAGACGCCATTCCTCTGCAGGACCGCGGAGCCAAAGATCCGAATGACGATCTCGACCACGTCTACGAGGCGCCGCAGCGGAGACGGAAGGAGAGGAAGCAAGGCGTGCGGTTCGGCGAGCTGGGCATGTTCGGCGCATACGGCAACCGCATTCCATGGGTCGTCTACATCTTCACCGTGGTGCAGGTGGGCGTTTTCATCGGCGAGGTAGCAAAGAATGGTAAGTCGGCTTCGAATATCTATCTCACAAACGATCTGGGCATTGACGTGTCTCGTAGTCATCGAGACCGGTTCTCCGATCATGATCAAACCCTCCTTCAACCCAATGATCGGCCCTTCGACGTATGTTATGATCAACTTCGGCGCCAGATTTACGCCTTGCATGCACAACGTGGACGGCATCACGAACGCCAACGAGACCATAAGCTGGCCCTGTCCCAGCACCACTTCGTCCGACACTACTACATATACCTGTACTTTGTCCGACCTGTGTGGATTTGGGGGCATTCCTGAGCCCAAATACAGTGCCGACGCAAGTATGAGCGACAAACCGGAACCTAACCAGTGGTGGCGCTTCATCGTGCCCATGTTCATGCACGCCGGACTCATCCATATCGCCTTTAACCTGCTGCTCCAGCTAACCATGGGCAAGGAGATGGAGAGGTCTATCGGGTCACTCCGGTTCTTCTTGGTCTACGTGTGCTCTGGGATATTCGGTTTCGTTTTGGGCGGCAACTACGCAGGCGCCGGGTTGGCTTCTACCGGCGCATCCGGCTCACTTTTCGGCGTCATCGCTCTGACACTGCTCGACCTCTTCTATTCTTGGTCGGACCGTGTCACGCCTGTGCGGGATTTGATGTTCATAATGTTGGACATCATCATCTCATTCGTCCTCGGTCTCCTACCAGGTGTTGACAACTTCTCCCACATCGGTGGCCTGTTGATGGGGCTCGCGCTGGGCCTCTCGGTGCTGCACTCCCCGAACGCGCTGCGCCGCAGGATAGGCGATGACTCGCCCTACTCGACGGTCAACTCGGGCTATACAGGGGACAAGCCACCAGGATTCCTAAAGAACCCGGTTGGCTTCTTTAAGGGTCGAAAGCCATTCTGGTGGGCCTGGTGGCTGGTCCGTGCTGGTGCGTTGCTGCTGGTATTTGTTGTGTTCATTGTGCTGCTGCAGAACTTCTATGTCTATCGCAAGACCTGCAGCTGGTGCAAGTATCTGAGTTGCTTGGTGAGTCTCATCCTGTGTACTCAAAGTCCTAGGCCAACCGCTAACTCTTGTCACAGCCTGTCAGCAACTGGTGCAACAGCGGCCTTACGTTCACTTAATTGTCACCGTCGCCCCAATCGTCGAAGCGGGAGCTGGTCTCGGGTCTCGGATTTCGGACGAACGAATCACATTCGCAGACATGTCTTGATTTCAGGAATCGGCTGGACAGTGCAATATCTAGCATGGAGGATAGACGAAGCAAAATAATGGGACGGGGAACGGTTCGGTTGTGACCATTTCACAGCGGCGGAGTTTGGATGGCTTCTGTGTGACCAAAAGAGTCGTATCAAGATGCACTCGATCGACTTCGGGAATTTGCGCGGTGGAGAGGAGTGTGCTCGGCGAAGAAGGCCCTACGATTTCTCATTCATGAGCATCAGAGGAAGATACACCTCTACTGGGGAAAGGAGCATTAGGGATCGGGATGAGCGTCTGAGATCATCTGGCAAAGCATGGACGGTGGTGTTCTGATTGCATTTCACGTATGAGACCGGCCGGGTTGGAACTCGGCGGTGAGATCAGTGGAAAATCACATAAGATGATATCCTACAGTACTCATAAAATACATAAGCCTTTACATGAGTCACTACACATAATGTGGAAAACATGAAGCTATACCTACGTTCTTGCGTTCAAGGCGCCAACGTGAGGTTCTCAATGCGACCCTGATCACATTCTCAAATTGTGAGACAGTAACATCGCTTCTCCATGGCATGCAAGCAGCCGTGGATCCCCGGCGGCCCGGGTTGGTGACAGGTCAGGTCATTAGCACACAGAATATACAGTATGCGGGGAAAGGCCCCCTCCCCCTTCCTTCTAATACCTACCGCGTCTGAACAAGATGTCTAAGCCTTTTTCCCCTCTGCTTCATTTCTCTCTGTGCCAATGGTAAAACGTGTCTTATTCCGACACCGATCAGAACTCTCGGGAACACACATACATGCCTCAGCACCGTCTCAGTCTCAGTCTCTTGGGATCATAACCATGGCTGAGAGAATGTTGTGTGCCGCAGATTGATTGATGGTCGTGTGAACCACTCTCATCATCATTTCCGATTCCCGCTGGAACGGCACTCGCAAACATGGTAAGTCATTGATCAACTTTGTGACGCGTTTCTATAGCACAAGACATACTATATATGTGAGTCTGTGCCTATCGCATGATGATTCAACCAATTTTGCATGGCTTAACTGATGACCCGTGACACGGTCTGTTGATGCCAAAAATTGTATTTTCTTTACTGAGTCTGATCTCTCTCTCTCTCTCCTCCCGTACCCTGCTAGACTGCCTTTATCAGCCTGTTTGTGCTTCTGTTTCGAGATGGCTGACTTAGTCACTGTGGCCCCCCGTGGCCCCCCAGACTATGGGTATCGAGGTATGTTACATTCTTGGACTGTGTCTCACTCAGTCACATTTGTGGGATGCCTCAGGTTGAAACCTTACCCATACAACCTCCACTTGCAATGTCCGGGCTCGGCTTCCATCCACGACAGAGTGAGTCGGGTGCTTCACGTGATTCTCGTGCTTTTAGTTGCGCTCCCGGATAAATATCCGTCGTCTTTCAAACCGGGCGTCGGATGCTTATGAAAGGTATGTCACGCGACAATAACACCCCCACTGATACCTCGGTGTGTTCGATGAGCCGCCCAGCTACGGAACTTTGCATAATTCTCCTCCGCGGCTGGAGTCCTGGCTTGTTGGGTATCGTGTTTACGAAAAGGCGTTTTCCCTGCTTGTAATAGTGCCGGGCCTGGAATTTTTGAGGAGTCATGGTGACAGCTGCTCATGTCATGCCGCCGCCGTGACTGCGTCGATTCTGTCCATTGCGTGGCCCTGTTTCGTGCTCTACCTCGCATGACCGGTGACTTGCTGAGTGTCGGTTCCGGCTGGAGCTTTTCCTGGAGCCATCATGTGGCATTAGCAAGCTGGTGATGCTGCCACGGCTCTCTCATTCAGCCGTAGACGTGCGGTGCCTGGTGATGCGTGGCTCGACAAGGCCATTGTAGCCTTCCTTTTAAATATTGTGCAGTTTTGATTTTCGCAGCCCATTCACCCAACGCTCAAGTGATACTCCTCAAAGATCCCGTCCACCTTGTGCCTCCACTGCGGCGGCAGGGCCTCCCGGATGCCGCGGACCTGGTTCTCGCCCGTCTTGCCGACCAGCCACAGGTCGTCATAGGCGATCCACAGCTTGAAGAAGTGCGCCAGCGTGACGAGGGCGCGCGGCCGGCGCTGCGTCAGGAAGTCGTGG
Source organism: Diaporthe sp. P3_1W (assembly GCA_037177825.1). Classification (NCBI taxonomy): domain Eukaryota; kingdom Fungi; phylum Ascomycota; class Sordariomycetes; order Diaporthales; family Diaporthaceae; genus Diaporthe; species Diaporthe sp. P3_1W. The sequence goes on along the minus strand of JBAFXB010000004.1, from coordinate 4,204,510 downwards.
TACACCTCGGGCATCCAGACGGCGAAGCCGATGAAGCGCCGGCAGACGGAGCTCAGCGGCTCGCCGTCGGCGATGGCCTTCTGCAGGGTCCCGATGTAGCTGAGCACGCGGTTGTAGACGCCCAGCGTCACCTTGTCCTGCAGCTCGTGGTCCCCGCCGGCCCCGCCCCCGGGCACGGCGTCGGCGGTGGCGCTGCCGCCGCGGTCGTTGTCCAGCACCCACTCCAGGTGCGCGCGGTTCGCCGGCGTGAACATCTCGTCCGGGTCCATACGCGGCATGCTATTGAGGAACTGCGTCGTCTTGTTCCCCCTGCCGCCGCCGCCCCCGCCGCCAGAAGGGGGGCCCAGGTACCCCCTCGCGACCGTCAGGACGGATCCGGCGCCCTTCCCCATGCGCAGCCACTCGAGCGGCGGCTGCCAGGGCCGCACGGGCAGCGTCTGCACGAGGGCGAACGAGTTCTGCAGGATGGTCAGCGACGACATGCACACCGTGTCGGCGTTGTCGCGGCTCAGGTTCCCCACGGCCTGGCGCTGCTCGCGCAGGGCCATGGACAGGTACTTTTGCTGGCACATGCGCAGCTCGTCGCGCTCGCGCGCGTCCCCGCTCTTGGTCCACATGTTGAGCGCGCTCGACGCCAGCATGCTGTAGAGGATCGCGTCGTCCTCGAACGCGAGCAGCGGGATCTCGAGGCCCCACAGGAACGAGCTCTGCCCGAACGCGCCACTTCCAGCCGCCGCTCCGGTGTCGTCCACCACCTCGCTACTACTGCCGTCCTCGGGCGGCGCCCCCGGGGACGGCCTCGGCTGCGGGCCGGGCGTCAGGTCCACCCCGGAGGTGGCGGCCTGCTGCGCGAAGTTGACCATGTAGTTGTGCAGCAGCCGCAGCTCCCAGATCCGGCGCTCCTTGGACTCGGGGATGTCGAGGATCTCCGGGTCGGTCAGGTGCGACAGGTAGTCGTTCGCCTCGCGGACGACGCTCCCGGCCTGCGACGAGGAGCTGCTGCTGACGACGGAGGCGGCGCGGCTCGACAGCGGGGGCAGGGTGCCGCCGCCGGCCCCGGACGGCGGGTAGCCTCCGAGATGGGGCGGTGACAGGCCCCGGTTGGACGAGTACGGCGTGTACCCGGGCGTCATGGGGGAGAAGCCGCCGGGCTCTACCGGGACGGGGAGGGAGTGCGGCTCCGGGCCGGGAGTGCGGGAAGCCCACGAGTCGGAGCCGGGGTGGGTAGAAGCCGCCGACGAGGCGTTCGGCGAGAAGCCCTGGTCGCTGTGGCCCGAGGAGGACTCGGCGCGTGTGACACGGAGGCTGATGGCAGCGGCGTCCTGGCGGGCGCTGCCTTGGGAGGGAGTTCCGCGCGAGGGATAGACGCACTCCACCATGTGGCGGCTACAGCCGCTGCACACGGGGTGTGCTTCGTCACACTATAATGTCACGGGCATGTCAGTAGTTGGTAATAGGAACCCGCCTCGATACAGCCTCGGCGGTCGAGGTCTGTACCATAGGCGAGTGAATATGAGTGAAGGGCCGGTGGCAACAAGAAGTAGGTCAACAAGGTCTCTGGACGAATGATAAGACGTGCATATATAATGACCCCTATCCGCCCTGGTGACACACCCCACTCTGCTGCTGGGTGTAGCATAGGATATGCATAGCATAGAATAAGTAACTCACTCACCTTTACTCGGCGAGCCTTGCATCTGAGACAGCCCATCCTCGACTTCTTGTGGTAGAGCCGAGGCCCCACGGCGCGGCGCGTGAGCTCGGGGCCCGCATCAGCCCTGTGGCCGTGGCCGCCGCTGGCCCGGCCTCCTCCTCCTCTGATGGTGGGAATGTCGTCCATTGCCGGCGCCGGATCGGGCCCCGGGTCTTGCTCATGGATCGGGTCGTTCACGGCTCTGAACCTCAGGCCTCTGGACGAGTCTGAGATCGGGGGCGGAGTCGGCATCTGGGTCATTGAGGGCAGCGAGCGAAGGATGAGCTTGGGAGTGGGGGTAGCCACCTCCGAAGTCCGGTAACCAAGGTTGGTTGTTGGTTGGACTGGTTTCCGCTCGCTTCTCGGAAATGGCTAGGGAGTGCGTGGAAATTTCCGAGGAACTGCCTCGGGGCGTCCCGTCCTTGTTTCTTCGATAAGAAACAGGTGGGAAGAGGAATAGTTGCATTGCAGAAAAGTCATTCTTTTTTTCGAAGCCGGAGTGCACTTCAGGGATGACTGAGAAGGATTCAAGGGCTTGTAAATACCCCTAGGGTGGCACAAGGTGATCTCATCAGGGCTGCAACGCCTGGCTGCGCTAGCCCAGCGCCGTCACCATTTCGGCGGATAAGACCAATTCCGCCTCTGCAGACCTCTGATATCACCGGGCCCCTTGCCCTTTCATCCTTGTGCCGTACCGCATCTTGGTTGCACCATTCTGGAGTACAAGGGGCGTAGGCACATGAATGCCCATGTGGGCCGGATCGGCATGCCCCTAAAGCTCTCGATAGGGCCCATTGTTCATCTTGTACTGCTGTGATCCTTCACGAGAAACGCATTGCATGACAGGCCGGAGTGCTGACAGGCGTGGCTGACAGAGGCTTACATGAATGACAAAACTGCTGACGACGCTGTGGCCCCCAAGCGACCGCATAAAACGGGAAGGTTCCCGCCATCAAAATCCTCCACTCTCCAAGCCGTTGCGTTTTCCGGCTGCATACGCCAGCACATGACATGACAGGTGCTGTCAAATGGCTGCAGCCGGGGCGGCTCCGGGCTCGGGAACTACATCCGGCCTTCTATTGTGCGGTTCCGCGACTAGGATCGAGACCTTATTTCCCCGATTAGCTTTCCTACATGAGTGTGGTTAGACGGGCAGAAGCCTGACAAGGCGCCTGCGCAGTATAGACAGGCCTCGTTCGTGGAAATTAGTGGAGCCGGTAGGAACGCGGCAACGACTCCTCCCATCCTGTTGGATACTGTTGCAGGTAAACTAAACTTCGACTGACACGCCCCTTCAAAGTTTGGCGGCTACAGCGAGTAGAGGGTTCATCGCTGAACGAGGATACCCGCTATTACTGCAGGAGGTACTGACTCTGGCAGTGGGCTCACATGTGGATAAGCGTTCATCCTCTAGCACAAAGCGTATTGGACGTTGCCATGTCGAGGCTTTGCATACGCGTATTTGAAATCGAATAACATCAAAAATGAAATTGATGAGCTGGCAGAGCTCGAAGAGTTGCCAAGGGTTCAACGAAATCGAATCTTTCTATGCTGTTGTCCTCACGTTTTCAGCTTAGAGAGTTGCAGATGTCTCTCGCCGTGGGCAGTACCCGTGGTTGCTACAAGAGTCCGTTTTCCTGAGCCATGACATGCCAGCTCGACGATCTTCATTCCAAAGAGCCCAGGACCAGATAAGGCTAAACATCCGTTGTTTTGAAACCGGGTAAGCAGTTTGGGTCACATTCGACGGGTCCCTTCTGGCGTGGAGGATATATGGAGTGTGGTGGACACCGGTCTCAAGCCGGCGTCCGTCGGACAGATGCCTCAAGATTCATCGTCCGTCGGGGGAATCGGTGTCGGTTTTGGTCCGAGGAAATCGTTCTCCGGCCCTGGTCGTCCACAACTCGCGGCTCGCGGCTCACTGCCAGACGGCCCGAGTCGACAACCATGCTTTCAACAGCAATGTTCAATTGGAACGCCGTGCAGCGCTCAGGTCGTGGACTTTCGATCCTCGATTGGCGTACAAGGCAACAGCCATCTTCCTCCAAGCAGATGCGTCCGGGCCTTTGTCTTCCCCGTCCAACCTACAGTGCAGTGCGGGCATTTCGACAGGGGGACGTGATAGGCGCAAAGACTCGCGCCGCGGCTCGATCGGATCCGCTGCCATTTGAATGCCAGACGATGCTCCTCAACGTAGCATTTGATGTCACTGCTTTGTCCTTCATCGCTTGGCCTTTCCTTTCCCCTTGCTGACCTTGGCTGCCTTCTGCTCGTCGACGAAGTCCTTAATTATGCCGTTCAGGTCTGCATTTCGCCGAGCGAGGAGCAAAACATCGTCAGTAGTGATGGATGTCCGGTTTGCATGGCGGCTGAAGCTCTCCAGATCTATGGCAACATTCTCTGCTCCATTGTCAGGATTTGGGGTTGCCAAAGAATTATGACGACTCGAGAGTGCTCACCGATCTGAGTCCAAACCATTTCTGTCAGGGCGCCGATAAATTGCGGTGTAGCATTCCTATTGCGCCGCAGGGACTGTTCGTCGACCATTTTGCCGACTGCAAACCATAGTGCGGCTTTGAGGCGCTGTTGATGAGAGTCAGTGGGTGAGCGAGTGCACGACGCGTCTGAGGCGCGTGTTTGGGAAGACTGCCATTCACTGACCTCGCGAACGTCTTCCTCAGATTCATCCGCCATCCTGGCCCAGATGCAAAAGGTTTCGATAAGAGTGGTTCCGAGCGACAGTCGGTGGTATGGATTACAAGGTAGTCAGATGATGCATCCTCTAAAGATGGCAACTTTTCGAAAGAGTCGTCGTCGCGTTGAGAGATGCTTGGCTAAGAAAGAGCCAAGTCCCACCCCTGGACAACCCAAAAGGTTGTTAGTGACGCCCCAGCAAATCAGAGGCGTCTTGTTTAGCTCGAAGCAACGTGTGGGGCCCAGGCCTATCGGCTTCTGTGGCTAGCGTGCTTGTCAGCCAGTGCCGAGGACGCTGTGGAGGACGCAAACTTCGTCAGTGCGTTCGTTCTTTCGTCCAAGCTTCGGAGCGCGCGAACTGGACTACATGTCTTCGAGAAAAAGCTGTCGAAATTCCCGCACTCCCACCCACTCCCGACTCTCCCACACCGAGTACAAATCCTGACACGCTGTCGTCTCGCATTGGCGACCTGCTGGCAAGCTGTACACAACCAGCCCGAACTACTGAACGGCGGCCCTCCAGCTCAAAGCCTTACTGCCACCAGACCAGTTTAACTGCAAACGCCACTTCTCAAAACCACGACAAAAACCGCCCACCATGGACGGCATAACCAACCTCCTCTACATCGCATACGAGCGCTTCACGCGCAACCTGCGCGGCACCCTCGAGGGCATGTCCCCGGAGAAGTGGATCAGGATCGTCATCATCGTCGGCACCTACATGCTCGTGCGGCCGTACTTGCTTAAGCTCGGCGGCAAGGCACAGATGAACCAGCACGAGAAGGAGGCCGCCGAGGCAGAGGCGGAGGCGGAGGCGAAAGCGAAGCTGTCGCCCAACGAGCTGCGCGGCCACAAGATCGAGATCCCAGAGGACAGCGACGACAGCGACGCCGAGGGCGAGGGGGAGGGCAAGAAGTCGTCGACGTCGAGCGCGACGGACTGGGGCAAGAAGGCCCGCCGCAGGCAGAGGACTATGGTCAAGAAGCTGTTGGACGCTGAGGAGAAGAGGCTGCAGGAGCTGCAGGAGGATGATGAGGATAAGGATATTGAGGAGTTCTTGACGCAGTAAGGTGCCGTCGCTGTTGCGGTGCGTCGGCTTGGGTCGCGGATAGTCTCTCAATCAAACGGCTTTACGCTCATCATTATCATGCGGAGAGAACGAGATGCAGGTGAAATATCGAGAGGGAACCTCGAGGAGTTGGCCAACGATCGATGAAGACACGAAACCTTATGCTACAAGTCGAGGAGAAGCCCTACCTATCCCAACGTCATCTACCTAAACGACGCCAAATGTCTCCACCCTTCGCACCATACACTCAAAACAGCTAACAAGTCTTCAAAAAAATCCTGGCGCGCGACGCTGAGTATGTTGCCGCTGGAGGGCTGGCCCAGTTGGAACGGGCTTGGTGTTCGTCCCACTTGTCCACTCGTTGCTCCGCCATGGATTCCGTCGATACACATGCCCTTGGTCAATTCCACCCAGTTGCGTGTTATTACTATGGCGGACAGGCTTTCGGAGGGACACACCACGGATCAGCGTGGCCGAAGATGGTCGTCCCATCCCTGGCCTCCCAGTGTCATAGTCTTGGGGCTCGTCCCAGTGATATAGAGGATGGCAGGGTCCGAACAACGTTTCCTGCTGGTGATTTGCATGCTTCCGTGCATTGTTCTCAATGTCTTGATGAGATATTCCGCTAGGTCGACTCCTAGCAGGTTCCTTGGTCAGCAAAGCATCGGAAACACCAAGAGGCACACTTACTTTCGTGTTCGCCCATAATACACGTGGCTTGCTTGGAAAGCAATGCCGATGACGCCAAACACAATGGTGACAAGTGTGTTCAGATCCAGCCTCCAGGGGCTATCTGGGCCCTGGACAAGGATGATCGTCCCGTTGGAGGTGGGAAAGGAGATGGTGTTATTGTGTGATAGCATTATTGGTGCCATGTCTTCATGGTCTCATAGATTTGAAAGTCAATATGGCCTTGGTCTGAGATGCGATGCACCTTCAATGTCTCTATTCTCAGGCCGGGAGGCTTTTGCTATCGAGTAAAGGCACTGCTGAGACTGAAGCCGAACAGCAGAAGGGGGCACGGCACTGTGAGGTCCAGGCTCTCGAAGTACAGCCGAGAATGGCACTAAGCACTCGATTTAATTGACACAGTATGGTATTCAAGGATGACTTATCAAGAGATAAGGGCTTCAGTTTTAAACCTGAACGAACATGAATGAGTCTGGAAAGGAGAAGTTTAATTGTATTATAAACGATTCAAGGTTCGCATGATGTTGGGGGAAGACAAGAAGCACTGCACTGTTAGGAGAGGATTTAGAGTAATGTATGAGGACCCGGTCGCCTTCGGCGTCGACCCGTCGACTCCATCAAGGCTGCAAGAAATCACTACTACTAGAACCAATAAAGCATCTAGATACATGGGTACTTTCTCACCCCGGTTGACTCTGCCGTCAGACTGAGCCACCCTCGTGCAGCAAATCTGCCCGGCCCTGCCCACTCATAACGAGACCCTGGCCCAAGGTTGCACGGCTCCGGTGCGGTCATGGATTTTTGGGGGTCCGTCTGGCTCTGGCGCCAAATCTTGACTGGTGCACTCGTTGCGCGTCGAAGGGGTTTCAATACCTTGCCACTACTTTTTGAAGGCGCCCCAGATTTGGGCCGCGGTAATAGGGATTCTCCTGCACCCAACGGGTGCCGCACCGAAACTGACTGACCCACCACCTAGCCTGATCACTTGGTGGATTCGACTTGTTCGAGGCAAGGTTCACACATGGATTGTCCACTTCAGACCAAAGGCTGGCGCGTGGGCAGGTGCTTTTCAATTTGCAGTCGATCGGATCCCAAAAATGGCGAACCTCTCAAGCTTCTTGGTGTGCACACAGAAGCCTGATTGATGCTTTTGTCCTGATGCATAATGACACCGATCCCTTGACCTGAGGTTTTCCCGACCGTACGAGAGCTCTGTACTGAGGAGCACTTCATTCTACATATCTGGTCCAGTTGGTGCGGAAGACGAATTTGTTTGCGCGAAGCGTGTTGGAGTGATGACTATTGACGAGGCAGAACAGTGCAATGTATTTCAGGTCGTGCCACCCCTGAATCACTGCGTACAATCACACGCTACAATGATGCGGTGTACCACATTCAAAATGGCCCGCGGTGAGGCATAGTCAAGATGACATCCTGTGCCGTCGACAGCCAGGCATGGGGTTCAGGGCCATCCACTAGGACTGACGGCCGCCTGTAGGTTATGTACACATAATTGAAGCCAACACGTCCACCCCCTCGGTCCAGACTTTTCCTCCTCTGCCGACGCCTCCACCCGCACCTTAGATGCCGATCATCGTCGAGCTGGGACGACGATTGAGGTGCCTGTGGCCGATCGAGGTGATTGTGCGTCACGTCAACTGGAAATCTGTACAATCGTCGAAGACAGTGTGGCACACAAGGCACACTATTACTGGCAAGTCGATCGGATTTGAACCCTTTTCGAGGTCGGCAGTATCAGTCTCGTCAGTCAAGACTTGTGGCAACACATTTCTCTCCTCTTGGGACGCACTCGCCTGTTATATCACGTGCAGATCATGAAATACAAGGCCAGACCTCATGCTGTCTCTTATTGAAAACAGTCCTGAGAGTCTAGGCAACTAGAATACCGCATGAATCTCAAGTCTGGCTGTCCAATCGATTATAATCGGAAATGTTGAGAAGGAATTCATAGTTTTTCGGGTGTGTCCATGATCCACGTGGCCGATCATCAGTGCTCGAAAAGCTTCTGAGCTCTGGCTCCCTTACTATCGGTCGTCTTCTATCTTCGTTCGTGATGACGGCCATATGCAGCAGGAAGCGAGCTCCCGGATTCCAGGCTCCGATGGACATAGGGAAGTCAACCTTGGCAAACCGGACCCAGACGAATTGCAGCCTCAACGTTCCCAAGACTAAATCTTGCCTATCCAGCGAAGTGTCCAGAAGGTCAGGTCTAGATGGTGGCAGCTTGAGCCTGCTTTGCACCAGCCCTACAGCTTTTGGCCTACATACTGATTTCACGCCTAGGTCCGGTAAAGTCTCCCCAAATAAAGGGTTAGCAGCCCAGCAAGGGGCTGAGTGGGACAGTGCGTCATTGGACCACCTCCCGTTGATGGAGTCACGAGAGTTTAGTACCGCCTACATGAAGAATTCATGAGTGCAGTTTACAAATCTCGCGTCTGAAAGCCGTTGGCCGCCAGGTATGACTTATTTTAGCATCTGCTTCGTCCCCTTGGGTGGTGGTGATGCCTTTGCTGCGGGCTGAGAGACTGGGATGCGGGGTCGATCATTGCGGATGGAAACTCCCTGCCCAGCGTCTCGGCCAATCAAAAGTCACCACCCATCCCAAACGGGAAATCCGCACTGCAAAGGGTCTGAACTTTGTGGGCTTTGGACAGACCCCGATGGCTAACAGCAGGGTCTGTAATTCGGCAAGGAGCAATGAATGGCATCCAATTTGGTCACGAATTATGATGATACAATTCCCCCTGGCCGCAAGCGGTGTCAAGAATATAATATTGAAATACAGACAAACGCAAAGGAAGACATTCACAGCAACTCCGTACACGCTTGCTCAGCGAAGAACTACGGTACTCAATCCAAATTCCTCACACCATCTGCCCTCAAGCCGATCAACCAACCCTCTAAACCTCATATCCTTGAACCAGGTACCGTGGGTTCTGATTGTCGTTGTATTGGGACAGGTACCTTGAGCGGTCGGTAAACCCTGATGCACCTCCCCAACGGCCTCGATTGGAGTAGTGCGAAGCATTCCGCCTGCGGATAACGTCTTGTGGAGGCGGCAGAGTGCACCTGTCAACCATTCGGTTGGGTTGTCGTGCATGTCCCGTGGGAAGGGCTTCAACGAAGGGCGGCCGTTGCTGCGGGTGCACGCTGCGCGGAGACCCCCTGCCGCGGCGGGATGGGGCCGTTCGGCCACGCTGTGGCATGGTAGCGTCGGGGATTTTGAAGGCCGTCTCTGTGCTTTGCACCACGTTGTTTTGCAATGGCATTCTTGTTCGACGGTCGCTTTGTCAGTGGCGCCACCAAATGCTCTGGCTGCGATGTTGGAAGTACAAGCACTGGCCTGTGTAGCGTCATGGGGTCTTACTTACATCTGCCTACGTCCATAGCAAATCTGCCCCACTTGGAAGATGAGTCCGAGTATGCCAAATATGATGGTGACCGAGGTGTTTAAGTCCATTGCCCAGGGACTGTTTGGGTCCTGCATGACGAGAACGGTCTCATTGCGGGCAGGTATTGGGAAGGGTGTAGTCTCGCTACCAAATGGAGCCATTGAATGCGGGCAGTATGTTTGACTTAGTGGGATCTGTATTATTGTGACGAGAGGAGGAGACGACTACTAGTATGTCGAAGGGAACGTCGACGAGTATGGCTCCGAGGTCAACTTAGCTCGGCTTGAGAGAGAGGGAGTGCAAGGAGATCTCCGTGAATCCATGCAAGCTTGACTTTGACAAGTTGGGGCCTGTAAGTGGAGATTGATGTGGAAGGAGGCGCTGTCTCGGTACGTACTGCTACCCTGCCTGTACGTACGTAGTACTGCGCAGTACAGCCATATAGGATTGAGGTGAAGTAAAGCAGGCGAGAGGGAGAATGGCTTTGTTGAAGTCAAATCTTGATCCGTTGGATGTCTAACGGGAAAGTGTCTGGGAGAATGGATGAAGCTTAGTGTCAAGAGACGGCTGCGGGAAGTTTGAATATGTTTATATTTGAGGCGATGAGGATGAGGACTTGAGGGTGGGCCGAGTTTGTAAGATGTGGTATGTCGTAAGTGCAGAGAACGGGAAGGGGGTACCCTTGTCGCCCGGCCGAGTTTGTAAGATGTGGTATGTCGTAAGTGCAGAGAACGGGAAGGAGGTACCCTTGTCGCCCGGCCGGGATGCACTCGGACATATCCATACGTGCCCAAGTGCCTATGTGTACATGGTGTTTATAGGCACGAGAACTTGCTGCACAGGCACCGAATGACTAAAAACCCTGGAGGCTTCGGAATCTAAGGGGCAGTACAGCTGCATACAGTCATACTGCCCCGGAAAGCATTAGAACTTGCTGCAATAAACGCCGAAGATTGGCCGCTGGAGGCCAAATTTTCGCGCTAAGCACAAGGGGTAGTGAAGCTGAATACGGTGTGGCCACAGCGCTACTGGCCTGATGAGGCACTGCATTACTGTTACCATATTGTACCTGGCGCAAACAATATTCCTGGCATTGTTTCTCATTCTGAAAGTTTGACATGCCGAACAGTCCGTAGCAAGTACAGTCTTCAAAGCTATGCAGCAATCCCCCACCCAATTAGCGGACCCTTCATCTTCTACTTCGATCCGCCATCTGCGCATCCCGGGTACCAGTTGACCGCCGCCTTGCTTGAATATCCAAAGTTCATTCAATATGGCTTGTGCCTGACGAGGTCCAGATCTAATGTTGACTATATATTTCTAAGCAGTCTACAGTATTCTTGCTTATAGCATTCCGTCCGCGGTGACGGAGCTACATATGTATGTACCTAGGCTTTTACATATATCGGCGTGTGCGTGGGTGCATTGCAGCCTGCTTACATAAGTAGATAACTTAGCCCCACTACGAGCCTCTGGGTGCCTTCTTTCGCAGCGCCCCAGGGCCCTCTGAAAGCCCTCCTTTTTGCTCAGAGAGATATCGCCCTCTAAACTTGAATTGACGTATTTGAGGCCGGCTGCTATGTCTCTGAATCCCTCTCGTGACAGACCACTCATAGCATGCCTTCGAATTTGTCGGAGGCATACATGATTGTAATTCAAGTGAACTCAAATTTCAATATATTGTTGTTCCTTCATGATACAGGAAGAGGGGTTCCCAAATCAATTGCAAGCCATCCTGAGCTTATACAAACATACGCTGATGCGGATGCACCATGACTTGGTCAACTCGCGACTTTTCAGACCAATTCTCACGCCATTCAATATTCTGCCAGTAGCAAATTCTCCGATGGCCCCTAAGGTGACAAGTCAACGGTGGAGTCCCAGCCACGCGCAGTCCCGAAGCCCCGGGGTTCTCACTTACGCTTGGCAGACCGTTAGCTGTCTCCAGGCAAAGTAAAGGTTTGCCAGAGAACTTAGGGCACCGATAAAACCAAAAGTGATTGCAACAAGCGTGTCGAGGCTCAGGGACCACGAGTCACTCAAGCTGCTCGCCATTGCAATGATGTGGGTACCGGTGGGTTGTCTACTGGCTGCGGCACGCGTGCGATTCTTGGCTGTTTCTGTGGGCCCCTTTTGCTTTGGGAAAATCACTCCAGTGATAATACCAAATTCAAGGCTGGGTATGACTTTGTCGCGAGCCTCGATCTGGAGGTCTGATATGGAGTGGTCTGGGGTGCTTGATCAAGAGCGGTCTTGCCTTGAGCGTGTACTCCGCGGCAACACGACGGAACTGGAACTAGAAGTAAATGTTATCCACGTGGAATTTCCAACGACGAGGGCCGCGGATTCTTCAAATATACAAGAGACTGAGCCGCCTACTGCAAGAGACAAAGAGGAAATCGCGACACGCGCTAGCCAAGGTGACTTTCTGACATACGTGATCGCTGTGACATTGGTGCCGGCGGCAGAGTGTCTTGGGTCCGAGACTACATCGGTCAGACAGTGACAACGTTGGGCCAACATCCCACTCCCAGGTGCACTAATCAGAGGACGCGTTGACGCTGCACAGTAGAAAGCTTGGCGGCAGCTTCAGGTGGTTGAACGACCTGCGCAGTTGGTGCCCCGCCTGGGTCACCAAGCTAGACCGATCACTCCTGATGCAGCCATGGTGCTCGGAATCAGCAGGGCCTGCGTGTGGCTATGCCATGCAGTCCAGGCGAAGGATCGGGGATAACTAACTGAGGCGTACTTGGGATCTCTCGTGCCCGCGCGCGGCAGGCAATCCTGCCTTTGGCAGGGCGGATTCGCTGTGAGCAACCTTCCAATCAGGCTACGACTATATTTTTCTGCTGTGAATCGAGTTTTCCCCGGATCTAAAAATCGTATTATTCTCGTCGGAGTGTCATCAGACCGATAGTTGACACCAGTCTAAAATTCCGCCTATATGTGCGCAGACTGATCCATAGCGGGTCGACATTGCCTGCCCAGCCATGGTGCCTCCCACTGAAGTTCCAAGCTACCACGAGGAGCTGTGGTCTGCAACTAGGCCACAGGGCGAGACTCCGCCGCTTGAAAGATCGAAATTTCTACTCATGGTAAAAGTAGACATGAGCTCCTATTGTTTAAGGCCTGAGTCGACGGCCAAGACGGCAACCAATAATGTGGCAACTGTTATGCCAGTGCTTTGGAAACTCCCAAGACAGGTTTAAATATAATCGTGTTTTTTTTGGAAACATTGACTGCCTTGTGTATAGTACCAATATTGCTAAATCATACATTTTATGGGGTTGATGGGGGATGCGTTCGTCCTGAGTTTAGCCTGAGATCCTTGAGATGACATGAAAGAGAATTCGAGCCCATCTGCGGTGTTGTAGTCCCGAAGCTGGAAAGCTTAGGCCGGGGGCAGCTCCGGTCCCCAACGGTGACAACAGGCCGGAAATGCGGGGCTGATTTACGGAGGGCGGCTCGGCACGCCGGGGTGTTTTACGGAGGCGTGCACCTGTGGTGAAACCTGGAGAAACCTCTACAAGAGTGGTGTCACGGGCGAAATAGAAATAATATCAGTGATAAATTCACCGAAATGAAAATAGCAAGTTGATTCTTGGATGATAGCTGCAAGAATCAGTGCTGACGTTGAACAGCAACATAGATCACTGAAAGGTATAAGTCCACCTTCGGGGATTTGTATGCCGGGTCGGCACTCGTGTAAGCAGAAGCTTTGAAAATGTCATTGACAAACAGTCGATGGGCCCAACGTGCTTACTTGGGTGTTCTACCCTCAATTCTGCCGCAGTGGAAATGTACGAGAAGCCTTGAGACATCGAGCCATGCACCGCCGCTAGCCTTCCCAAGTCCCGCCTCACCGACCCAAACGCCAGAACTCCAAGTAGGAGGTGCCCACAGTACATATGACCAAGTTTAAAATACAAGTGTTTGACGTGAAATAGGCTGGTATCCAAGCAAGCCTCTTCCCCATGCTTCTCGCACTCCCCTCCTTCGTCGACGAATGCTGCGCAGCGTCAGCATCGTGAGTGAAATGCAAGTGGAGCATGGCTTTGCTTTTCGACTTACACCCGCACATGATCGAGTTGCTCCCAAGCAAAGTACAAGTTGAGGAGTGAAACTCCAATGCCGAAGATCCCGAACAATATTGAAACCGAGGTACTGAGATCCAAGGACCACGGATCATCTGTGCCTGATGCCATGATCACGTTATGGTGGTGGTGGTGTTTGTTGTTGTTGACAAGCTTGTGGAGCGTTACATCAACGATGACTTGATCGGTTCCCCAGGGTGGAAGTGGCATGGAATTACATGGGGCAAGCAAGAAGAGTAATGTCATTATCTCTTGATCTATTCTACAGACTCAGTCGGTGGGGCTTGTTCTGTATTATATACTGATGTGTGTACGGGGAGGGACAGAGGCAGTGACAGTAGAACGGACAAAAACACAGTGCAGATGCAGGAAGCCCAGCGCTGTTGGACGCTGGGTTAGCAGGACAATCAGCGATTGAGCTGCGACAGGCCGCGTGGTGGTGCGGTGATGGAAGCACAGCAGCCCATCCAGTCCCGTCCAGTCCCGTCCAGTCCCGTCAAATCCTCCCTCGAAGTGGCTGAGCCTGCCTCGATGGGGCAAGCAGAATTGTCCCAGAGCCCTGCAACCCCTGCAGCCCGTGGCCAAATCAGAGGCGATCCCAACGATGGGTTGGGTGTGGCGCATGTGAGGTGCCTGGGCCCGGACGTACCTGGGTCACATTTATTACAGGTGCATACCTGCATAAGATCAGCTTCGGCTTCGGAAGGCGCACTGTGGGTCGTGGAACGTCTAGGATACTAGGTAGCTAGATACATACATACAGACTCTTTGACAGCTAGGATTTCTTGCTATCCCCTGTAACTGTTAAGAGCTTCTATGTGTTTATCTGTGATGCATTATCACGCACGCCAGTGATGTCGTCCGATCGCCCCAACTGCGTCCCCTTCCTCTTTCATCGACTTGCAGCCAGGCCTCAGTCAAGATTGGCCTCCTCGCACTGCTAACAACAAGCCAGCCTCCTTGCCCTGGGCAGCCTGGCTGCAAGGCGACGCATCTGCACACCCGCACACACCACAACGTGCGTGAGAGCCGCTGCATGAAGATCGCGCATTCAAGCCAAAATGCGACGGCAACGCACCCATTGCTTTTGGAAACCCGCCCCACCACCCCGCCGCTGGTACTTGCCTGAGCTGGTGGTACTTCTTCGCGTGATGGGCCCGTCAGGCGGTCTCGCGGCCCCTACGGAGAAGGAGGCCCTGCACCTGCTGCGTTTCCGTATATGTAAGCTACCCCCCGGAGTTAAGGCGGTCAAGTTCATGGCCCACCGGTGCTTTCAATGACAGCAGCGCCTTTAAGCTAAATGCGACGGCCAAGAAAAAGGCGGGCCAACTGGTCATAGGTACCTGTGTACCTGGTGTGCCCGGGCCTGATACCCTATCACCTCCCGAGGCGATGGCATCCCATATTGGGCTGGGTACCTATTTCCTGCCCCCAAAACGCGAGGAGGGCAGATCGCGACACTGGGCTGGGCGGTTGAGACTGTCTTAATCGACATCAAGTCTTACGTGGGCCAGCCATGCTTCCCTGTACGATCCCCCGAGGGGCGCCAGAAACCATTGGCCCTGTCACTGCTCATTCGTTGCCTGCATGCACCGGAGCTGTAGTCTGTGGGCAGAGCAGGACATCAGCCAGCTCTCCTGGTCTCACATCACCGGAACCTTGGCATGTCACCATGGACAGAAAACCTGACACATAAGAGTTTGTTCTCAGCTGTAAGGCAAGCTTCTTTTTCCTCACACGCAGAACCTGCGTTCTGCAGATTGTGTGAACTGATCACAAGTAGAGCTATGCTGCATAGACTGTAAATTTACAAATCGTGGATCGATTCTCTGCAGATTTGCTATTATGCTCATGTTCCAGGCCAGAGCGTTTGTAATATCTAGCCCTGTGCTGCTCAATGCGCGACGTGATAGTGTTTGTGCTATGGATTGCTCATCAACACCAATATCACACGCAATAATAATATCTCCAACAAGCCCAACGTATCAGACAGTCTCTTGTACATGTATCATTATGGTTTTGTCTCGTGTCGTTATTCGTTCCACGTCATGCCTCATTTCATCTATTTTCTTTTGACATCAAATGGCATCATGGTTTCATTTCCAAACACCCAGATTTCCTTCATACAGAGGACCCAATCCACTGACTACTCATAATAATCCAACCTTCTCCTGATCTGGTCATCAAGGAAGTCTATCCCATCATCCATCCTACAAGCCCGCCGGAACACCTCTCTCATCTCAGGGCTCGCCATCTGGCACATCGTAGTTCCCGCGAAGGTCGCCGGCTGCTGGTAAAAGTTGCGGACGACCGACCGCCGCTCAGAGCCCGTGGCCGTGTTTGCGTCGATGTCGGCGACCAGCTCCGGGTACACGACGTCCAGGAAGCACTCTTTGCAAACCGTCATCTCCGGGACCGAGGCCATGGTGTACCACCTGGCGTTGCGTAGGGGCTCGTCACGGGGGCATTCCTCCACCTTGGCCCAGAAATTGATGTTGTCCGCGAGGCGCTGGACGTCGGGGGCCGACTTGGTCTCCACTGCGACATCATGGCACTTCTCGAAGACGTCGAAGTACGTCAAAAAGCGGGTCCGGTTCGGCAAGAAATGCAGGCTGCATCGGCCGGGTTTCGGCCCCGCCTGCCGTTCCTTGGGCACGAAAACACCCATCAGGCTCGGGAACAGCATCTCGACCGCCTTGGCGCAGGGGGTGCACACGCGGAAGTCGGTGATGCAACGCCGTGTGTCCGGGTCGGTGATCGAATACCACATGCGCGTGACCCGTGCGTTTCCATAGCAAGGGACCTTCTCCTTGGATAGCACGTCTGAAACACCCTGGATCAGTCGTAGATCAGTCCGCCGGTATTTGCGTGTCATCAGCCAGGCGATTCGGTACCACGGCGAAGTCCCGAGATCGCATGAAACCTCTCTTTCCCTGGAGCGGTATGGTGCCTGGAAGAACATATCGCGGAACTCGGTGGGGTAGAAGACCTGCTCATAGCAGGAGAGGCAGATAATGAAGTTGTCACATCTTGGCAGCGTGAGCCAGTTTGTATATCCGATACTCGGTTTTTTCATGGGGCAATCCGGCAGGCCGGGGTTGGCGCCTACGCTGACGTCCTCGGAGAAGCGACGATAAGACACAACGGGCGGCGGCTGTTCTACATTCTTCGCGCTGTGTCGAGGAGAAACGTGACTCTGGTCAGGGTCAAATGGCTCTGGCTGCCAATAATCCTTCAAGTCGTGAATCGCCTCCAAGGAGCCCTGACGAGAGTAGGCCGGGGATGGCGGCATCGTTTGCCTCTTCCGGTCATCCATCATGATGGCCGCCGGATTGGAGATGTGAACAGGAACAGACGCTGGCGTGTTTCCTGGTTTGCTGGTGCTCGTGTTGGACCTGATACTTGGTGTCCGGGAGGCGGCTCTGGGCCGATTACCGGAACCACCGACTGTCAACCGCGAATGTCCTCGAGGTGAAGAGTCTCCTGATGACAGCGGGGACACGGGCCTGTCGGTTTCGTTTCTGTGGCGGGGTCTAGCAGTGCTGAAAGATGCGGTCGAGCTTCGAGGGTTGTCCTGGTAGTCGTAGTCGACCAGGTATGTCTGGGATGACTTGGGGGATGGCAAGGGCGAAGGAGGTCGTGACTTTGTCTTAGAGACTGAGGTCGGTCCAGGACTCAGCAGACTCGGACGGTCCCCCGGGTTCAGCATGGACTTCCTGCGGTCATGGTGAGTGCGAGACCTCCTATAATCTCGGTCCTCTTCACTCGAAAACCCGTGATCATCCTCCCGAGGCATAGACGGACGGTTGTTGTAACTGGATTTCCGCCGGCTCAGCTTAGGCTGTGGCGTATGAGATCTCGCCGGAGAAAGGTCTCTGCGGGTCGATCTTGGTGGCAATTGACGCTGGTCCAGAGTTGGGGACGGCGGGCCGCTCCTCCTCGTCCGGCCGGACTGCTCGGTCCTGTAGGAGCTGTTTCGCTCTGCCGTCCTTCTCGACTCCCTCGGTACATCCATAGCAGAATGAGTACGTCTCTGCGCTGCTGCGCTGGTCGAGAGAGGCGATCTCGCATAGCCCTCGAGCCCCTTTCGATCAGCAGAACTGGGTTTCAAGCCACCTGTTGAGCCTCGAGGACTTGTGGCTTCAGAACCCGAGTTGAAGTCCCAGTACGCCCTGTCACGGCCCTTGGTGCTGTGCTTAATGACGGGCGACAAGAAGCCATCCACAACGGGCCGTGCTGATTCCGGGTGGGGGCTAAAATAGTCACGATTCTCCCGAGGTTTCTGGTCAACGCAGGTTGCCGATCTGGCTCTTTGCAAGTGCGATGGAGTCTTGGACCGCGGAGGCGGCATGTCCGTCTCTATCCGAGGCAAGTCAACCCTTGATCTGCGTCTCTGGATCTCTGGCTGCACAGCCTCATCTGCTTTTCGGTCAAGCGGAACCTTAGTGTTGGCAGAATACTCCGTGCGTGGGGTCGAGACAGGTCTCTCGTCAATCGGAGTGTCGGAGAGACAGGCATCGTCTGTCTCAGACGGTGTGACGAGCACATATCGGCGCTCCGGGTTGAATTCGGGAACGGGAAGGATGATGGGATTCTGCTCGACGTCGCCTCTGCACTTGGGCTCCTCGTCGACTACGCCCACAACAGAACTGCCCTGTTCCTTAGCGATGGACGCAGCCTCATCTTCGACGCTTGGAGGCGGAGGGAAAGGACCACGCCGAACCAAGAAGGTGGAAGACCTGTATGATTTTGGGCCCTTTGGGTTAAGAGGCTCTAGCTTGGACGACTGGTTCGCTCGGACTGGGTTAGACCTGAGGAACAGCCACCACTGTTAGCACTCGTAGCAACCAGGATCCCGGCCGACAACTCAACGACTGCAGAAATGCGCTTACAATCCGGGATTTTTAGCCCTCTGGGTAGTCCAAGTCCCTGTAGACAGTAATGTTTCGACATCTGTACTTCCGACCATGCTGAATGATGGAGGGAGATGGGTGTTGAAGGGCGCGACGATATCAACTCAGGAGAACATCGTAGAAGAGGAGGGGTAACGGCGGCCTGGCTGGTACCAGGACTGGGGTTGCTTGGCGAATTTGGAAGCTGTTCCTGCACGGGTCTGAGAAGGAACAGTGTTTTGTCCAGGACAAGCTCTCGCTCAGAGCAAAGCGGCAGAAGATGGAATGTTGAACTGTCTTGAAACCCAGCGGGTCAGCGTGTGGCGTAGTGTCGTATTGTGTTGTGGGGATGAAAGACCAAGAGGTCGTCAGATATTGGGTTTGATAGGCGCTGGCGATCTGTGTCAAGGATAGGACCAGTAGAGGGGCACAACACCGCCAGTTGGATCTCCGGGGTAAGCGTTGAAGAAAGGCAATTGACTGGGGCAAGGGCGATCTGCAGTGGGGTTCCCTGGGGGTTTTGAAGCAGAACGAGCAAGCTCAGAAAAGAGGCTATGCTATGCGACGCAGTCCAATGCCGAGATGAAGGGAAGAGGAGAGGAGAGAGAGAGGCGTCGTTTGGGCAGCAACATGCGGATGTAAATACCATTTGTGTGGTACCACAAGCGAACAGAAGAGAGAGCACACAGGACGATCAATAGTTGATTAATCAAATGGGCTGATGAAACGGAATGCGGTAGGAACGCCTTGGAGGGACAAGTACGCACTGGACATCCTCATGGGTACGAGTCCTGCCGTTTTCTGTGCTGCTCCTTCCTCTTTTCTCTCCCTGCCTCTCCATCCCCCTCTCCCGGTTGGCCCTCCGCGCCTCTACCCTCTGCTCTTCCGTCGACTCTCCCATTTAGGTGTGACATCAATTGCTCCACTTAAAGCTAACAGCTTGCATCCCGCCACTGCAGGCTCAGCCGATCAAATGTGCGATTCATCGAAACGGCCTGGGCTTCTGCTTGTCCTGTCCTGCTTGCCTGCAGAGCAAACGCATCTCGACCGATTGCCCCTGTAGCCGACTGTGGTCTCGTCTCACCTCACAATTTGCCCTCCTGGCTCTTTTTTCCCCCCCACACGCCGAAGGTGTCCCCAGCAATGCCCCCCTCCGCCAGTCACCGTGTATATGTAATAACAATGTACGATGATGGCATGCGGCGCGTGTCGGCCTCGTGCGAAAACGGTCACGACGAGACGACGAGTCAGATGCTGGCTTGGACAGCCGCCCCATCGGCCTGCAAGTTGGGCTACGAGACCTGCAGCGCCGCCTCCATCGGTTCCTGACCCGTGCCCAAACCGACGACCGAAATGGAACAGCAATGAGGATCTCGAACATGATGGTGGAGGGGCAGAGGGCCAGAGGGGTCCAGAGGGGTCAGTCAAAATGCTCGGCACATCGTGGTGGAGGGGTGGAGGGGGTGAGAGACAGGGGAACTTCTCCCCAATGTAACCTTGGGAACCTTGGGAGAGGGGCATGGCTACGGGGGTTTGAAGCGACGAATATCCAAAAAGTCAGATGCCCATTACCCCTACCTCGCAGTCTTTCCCTTATACCCGATAACCCCACCTGCACGCCACTTTTATTATAGCTCCCTGTAATTATTTACCTACTTATAATTAAACCTTTAACTAACCTTACCCTTAATTATATATGATTTAATTTAATTGTAACTTTTTATATATTGCTATAATTATAAGCCTATAATCCTTATTATACCTATCTATCTTTTAAGTGAATTTACTTATAAGCGTAATTATCTTTTGATAATGCTAGGCGATAAAAATACCTAGGATGGAAAGATAACCTTAGGTAAGCTTATTGTTTAAGTTGTTAATTAGCTCTGTATCTGTAATTATAAAGATATATATGCACTCCTTAATTAAATTTAGGTAAGTAAAAATATATTCCTTAATGTCTTATCCCTGCTTATTATAGCTTTCCCTTGCCTATTGTGTTTTAATACTATTCGCAATAGTTTAGCCTCGCCTATAATATCCTAGCTAATTTTAATATCGCCTATAATATCCTAGCCTTACTTATTGTATCTTAGCCTTGCTTATAATATCTTAGCGCGTCTTAATACCGCTTATAATATCTTAGCCTTATTTATTATATCCTAGCTTTATTTATAATATCCTAGCTTTACTTATTGTGTTTTAGCTTTATTAATTATTACTTATTATTATTTATTATAAAATGTTAATACTATTTATAGAAAGTTAAGCATTTTATTTATTTTAAGGTTTATTATTAAAAGGGTCTTATGAAGATTCCTATTATTATCTTTAAGCGCGCTTATTATATTTATATATTGGCATTATATATCTTTAGTATTTATAAGGAGAATGAGGGCTGCGAGTAATATAGTAAGGTTATAAGTAAGGGACCTTATTATATATATATTACCTTTACCGGAGGATAGATTAGTAAAGCTTACTTAAACTGCTTTTACTTTAGCTATAATATTAATTGCTTTTATTAAAAGAGTAAGTATAATATTGAAATATATTAAGATATAGAGAATTAATAAGAATAGAGGCGAAGTGAAAGGCTTAATATAATGACCTTATAAAGTAGGGTAAGCTTGTAGGCTTTAAGGAGGAATATGTAGAGCTTGTAATAATTAAGGATTTAGAGAAGTAGCATAATAGAATTAACTGTGAGATCTTGAACTGTAAATTTAAAGTAAATCTTTAATAAGAGAAATATAAGGCTGGAAAGTATAATATAGGAGTTTAGGGGATTAATTATTAGCATTTATAAGGGTAGAAATATTATAGGAGTTTTATAATAGTTTCTAGAGAAGCATAAAATATATTAGGTAATTATAATACCCGGTAGAATTAATTAAAATTTAAGAAGATATGGAAATTTAAAATAATATTAATAATAATGACATTAAGATAAAAAGCTATAAGTATAAATATAAATGTAAATATAAGGTAAAAGGTAGAATAAAATGAAATATTGAGATATTATTTAGTATTTAGTATTGATATTAGAATATAAGTATTTGAATATAAATATAATTATTTAAATATTAGCTCTAGTCTTCGCTGTATAATAATTGTATTTATATATAAAATGTTAGGATTACCTAGATTTTATGATAATAATTATAATAATAATAAAAAGAATTAAATAAATAATTATTATATAGAAAATATATTTATATTTCTTTATATTTAATATAAATATAAATATAAGATTTAAAGATTATTTATATTTTTTAAGTATTTTTATTAAATTAAAATAATAATAATTATTTTAATAAAATAAAATATAATATAAATTATAAATAATTATAATTAAATTTATTATAAATAATAATATAATATATAATTATTAATTATTATATTAAAAGAAAAAGGAATTTATTAATTATTTAAAAGCTTTTTTATAAGGCTTATAATAATTATTAAGCTTATTATATTAAGCTTTAAGAGTATATTATATTAAATATTTTTTATAAAATAATTAAAAAATTATTTATAATTTAATTATATTATATATTTTTTAAAAGAATATTTTTTAAAATTCTTTATAATTTATATTTTATTATAAAATTAATTTATAATTAAATTTTTTTATATTAAATTAACTTTTTAATATAAGGGAAAATTAAATTTATATTTTTTATATTATAAATATATAAATTTTTAAAATAATTATAATTTTTAAATATAATTTTATTTTTTTAATATAAATAATTAATTATAATTATTATTTAATATAATATATTAAAATATTTTATTATATTAAAAAAGAAAGGAATTTATTAATTATTTAAAAGTTTTTTTATAAAGCTTATAATAATTATTAAGCTTATTATATTAAGCTTTAAAAATATATTATATTAAATAACTTTAAATAATAATTATTTAATTTATATTTATAAATTAATATTATATTAAAAGCTATTAATTTATATTAAATATTTTAATATTAAATTATATCTTTTTATATTAATATTATTAATAAATTAATAAAGTATTATAAAATTATTTAAAAATAATTATTTAATTTATTAAAATCTTTTAAAAATAATTATTTAATAAAATAATTTAATTTAATATATATAATTATTATTTAATAATATAAATATATTTTATTATTTTAAATTATTATAAATAAAATAAATTAATAAATTTAATATAAATAATTATAAAAATAAATATTAAATATAATAAATAAATTAATTTTAAAATAAAGATAATTTTAAATAATAATTTAAATTTAATATTATTTAAAATAATTAATATATTTATTATTATATTTAATAATTATAAAATTAATTTTAAAAATATTAAATATTTTATAAATATTAAAATAAAAATTATAAATAAAATAATAAATAATAAAAACTTAAAGAAATTAATTAAATTTTTTAAAACATATAAAATAATTAAAAATAAAATATAATTATAATAATATAATTATAAATCTTTAATAAATTTTATAATTTAAAATTAAAAGATTTTTTTAAAGTTTAATAATAAGATTATTATATAAATTAAATAAATAAATTAAATTATATTTTTTTTTAAATAAAAATATAATATTATTAAATTTTATTTTAATATTATTATTAAATTTTAAAAAAATATTTTAATTTTAAATTATTAATTTTATTTTAATAAATAAAATTATAAAAATATTTTATTTATAAATTATTTTAAATATATTTTATAATAAAATTTTATTTTATTTTAAATTTAAAATAATATAATTAAATATATAATAATTAATTATATTAATTAATAATATATTTAATTATTTATTAAAATAATCTTTTTATATAATTATTTTTATAATATTTTTTAATTAATAAAATATTAAAATATATTTAATAAAAAAGATTATTATAAAAAAAATTAAAAGAATAAAAAATAAGGTTTTTTATTAATAAATAAATAAAAATTATTTTTTTTTAAATTATAAAGATTATTTTAATAAATAAAGTTATAAAATTATATAATTTTTTAATTTATATAATATTTTAACTTTTTATATTATATTAATTATCTTTAATAAAAAGAGAATTAATTTTTTTTAAAATTAAATTCTTAATCTTTAAATATATAATATTAAATTATATTAATTAAATATTTATTAAAATATTTATTAAAATAATTTTCTTTTTTTATATTTTTAATTTATTTTCTTTATATTTCCTTTCTTTATAATAATTTTTAATTAATTAAAAATTTTAATAATTTTAATAATAAAATTAATAATAAAATTAATTATTTATTTAAATATTTAAATATTTTTAATAATATAATAATTAATTTAAAAATTAAAAAAATTATTTATATTAAATATTTTAAATTTAATTAATTTAATTTAATTAAAATCTTTTAATTTAAAATTATTAAAATTATAAATTTAATTTTTTTAAAAAATAATTTTTTTTAATAATTAAATAAAATAATAATATTAAATAAAATAATAAAATAATTATATAATAATAAAATTATTTTTAATATAAATAATTATAATTATAAATTATATTAATTTATATATAAATAATATAAAGCTATAAATATAATTTTATTTTAAATTTTATTTAAATTAAATATATAATTAAATAAATATTTATATTTATTATAAATATTTAAAATTAATATAATTTTTTTATTTTTAATAAAATAAAGAAATATATTAATAAATAAAAAAATAAAATAAAAATTTAATTTTTAATAATATTTAATATTTTTTTTAAATATTTTTATTAAAAAAAAATAATTATAATTATTATTTAATAAAAAAAATTATTATAAAAAAAATTAAAAAAATTAAAAATAATATTTTTTATTAATAAATAAATAAAAATTATTTCTTTTTAAATTATAAAAGCTATTTTAATAAATAAAGCTATAAAATTATAAAGCCTTTTAATTTATATAATATTTTAATTTTTTATATTATATTAATTTTTAATATTAAAATATTAAATTAATATTAATTTTTTAAATAAATTTTATAATAAAATAATTTATTTAAAAATTATAATTTTAAATTTTAAATTTAATATTTTAAAAAAATAAATTTATTATTAAAATAATATTTTATTAAATTATATATTTTATTTTAATAAAATATAAATTTATTTATTTATTTAATTTATATAATAATTTTATTTAATTATTATATAAAAGCTTTTATTAAAATAATATTAAAAATAATATATTTATATATAATTATATAATTATATATAAATATATAAAATATTATATAATAAATATTATTTAATATTTATTTTAATAATTAAATAAAATAATAATAATTATTAATTATATTAATTTATATATAAATATAAACTTAATATATAATTAAATAAATATTTATATATAATATAAATATTTTATTTTAAATATTATATTTTAAAAATATATAATTATAATTATTATTTAATAAATAATATTATTATTAAAATATAAAGAAATATTAAAAACTTTTATAATATTATTTAATAAATAAAAATTTATAAATAAAAATTAAATTTTAAATTTTAAAATTTTATTTATAAATAATAAATAATAAATAAATATTTCTTATATATATATAAAATAATTAATTATTATAAATTTTAAAATAAATATTTATATAATATAATAAATTTAATTATTATAAATTTATTTTATTTAAATAAATTTATAAATTAAATTTACTTTTATTTTAAATATTCTTTAAATATAATAATAATTTTATAATTTTTAAAAATAAATAATTAAAATTATATTTAATTATATATTTAAAATATATTATAAGTTCTTTAATTTATATATATATATAATATATATTAATATATTACTCTTATATAATATATACCTTAATATATATTATATATCAGGTTCCTCTAATATATAAAATCCTAAGTAGCTATATACTTTCAAACTTAATTATTTATATTCCCATATAACTTCAGTTTTTTCACTTATTCCACAATCTTCATTATAATAAATAATATTTATCTATTACAGCATAAGCTATATAGCTAAATATATATTAAGTACCCAATTTGGCTTATTTATATCTGCGATTATGAGTTTCCCTTTTAAGCATTAAGCTATAGTCTTTCCTTATCATAGCCCTTTAATGAAGATTTTTAAGAGGTTTCTGCCTTTATATTTTAGCCTTAGGTTAAGGAATCAATAGTTATATCTTAATAACTACCTTTAATTATAAAAGCTGCTAAGGTTAGTTTTAATTAAGCATATTATATTGCTTTATAAATAAGAAATGATATAATATAATGGGATAGATTATCTAAAATTAGCAAAAAGATGATGGTTAAGATAGGCCTTTATTTATATAGTGGTTAAAGGGTTATAATTATTTTAGGCTATTATTTAAAAACCAGTACACTTATTATTATAATAAAATAGAATAACCTCTTAAAGAAATTATATATTAATCCATTTATTATACTACTTTAATAAGAGTAATTAAATTATATTAAATTCCTTAGCATTATTTTTAATAAGGCTAGCATTAGCAGCAAATATAATCCCCTTAGCTTTTGAATTATCAATTAAATTAATATAAGCAACAATACCTATATTCACAACCTC
Source organism: Diaporthe sp. P3_1W (assembly GCA_037177825.1). Classification (NCBI taxonomy): domain Eukaryota; kingdom Fungi; phylum Ascomycota; class Sordariomycetes; order Diaporthales; family Diaporthaceae; genus Diaporthe; species Diaporthe sp. P3_1W. Next base: position 4,178,342 of record JBAFXB010000004.1, on the reverse strand, counting down.
CCTCTTATTCTAATATCACCTATTATTATATATATACTTTGAAATACTATCTTAGATGCTCCAAATGATAAGCTAGATACTAAGTTTTATATTAATATTATTGTAAAGGTATTAAAGGAGGTTAATCTCATAGACTTAGATAAAGATACTAAATCTTTATTTAAGCCACTTAAGAAAAAGAAGGTTTAAAAGATAGTAAAGAAGGTAATAATTAAGAAGGAGGATTTTATAAAGATAGAAGAGGCTTTGAAATTAGAGGAGGCTATTACTGATAAATAGGGGGCACCTATCTCTACAGAGGAGGAAGAAGAGGCGCTCAATATATTAAGTATATTTATAGAAATACTAGCATTTAAGGACGATAATATATTTTTAAATATAAATACTCACTCTCTTCCACCACTACTTGAGATTTGTAAAGCTGCCTTATATAAGAGGAAGGCTAGTTAATCTATGGAGGAATAGTAGATAGTTGGTTATTTATTATTATATTTCTTTATTTATTTTATTTCTTGCTTTTTATTTTATATATATAGAATTAGATAAATCTGATATATTAATAACTATTATATTAGCAATAATCCCTATAATATTAATCTCTGCTTCATACATCATTGCCTTAAACTCTGGCTACCCTTCATCTATATAAGTAACCTTAACTAGCTTTGGTAATATTTATGTTATTTCGTGAGCTTTAAGCTTCTATTAAAGGAAGAGATAGTTATATAATAAAGGATTAAATATATCCTCGGGCTTAATTAGCTTCTTAAAGTTACTTATTATTTTATTATAAAGCTCTTTTACTTCTAGGGTTAGATATATATTTAAATTAACTTTATTTGCCTTAATTGCTTATAAAAATTCTTTAAATATAGTTAAATTATACTTAATTATATAATTAATTATATAAGGTTCTTTAGGTAGTCTTAATAATACTATAAATTTATCTAAATAAATATACCCACGATTATTTTAACGGCGAATAGGGTAAATATTCTATTTTTTAATAAAAGATGTAATTTTGAATTAAATTTAAGGTATAAAGATATATAATAATGCGATCCTATTTATAAGATATTCGCAATCCTATAAGCCTTTATTTTTAAGTTAAGTAAAATAATCCTAAAAATATTATTAATAAATTTTAAAAAACATTTTAATTTACAGTTAAATATATATATTCTAACTTTAATATATAGCTTTAATTAATAACTTATTTACTAAAAGTAATATCTTCCTTTATTTAATTATATCCACTATAATTTAATTTATTAGTTTTTAGTATTAGTATTAAACTTATAAACCTTATTAAAGGTAAGTATAATTAGGGGATTTTAGAACAATAAGCTTTATTCTTAATATTTATATTTAGGCTGAAAACCCTAATCTAGCTCTTCTTTAACCTTATTAGAGCTGATATTTTCATAGTTATCCTTTTCTACTTATAGAATATTTCAGATAATTCTCACCTTTTTATTATATTAGGGCCTAACTTTATATCTACTAGCACTAGCTATTAAAAGCTACTAATAAGCCATAATAATTAAAAAGGTTTCTATACCTTTATTAGATTTAATAGCTATAGATATAAAGCCTTTAATTTTAATCATCTTAATATATTATATTAGTACAGCTTACGCAATAAGGCTATTATATCCAATATAAAGCCATTATATCTCTCTTAAATAAGCATTAATTGCTCTATATATTTTAAATTTAAAATCTCTTAACTTACAATACCTATCAATACTCTATATATAATATAGGCTTAAGTTTATGAATCCTAATTATTATTTATATAATGCTTAATATCGAAAATCTATCTAATTAAAATAGCTTTCTTTTAATATATTAAATATAAGATATATAGGAAGGTGAATATTAATTTATTAAGAAAGGTAAATAAAGAGTTGATATTAGGTAAGTTAAGAGAAGAGGATTGATAAATATAATTATTTATTAAAAAAGGTAAGGGTATTCACAGCTTCATTTTCTTTTTATATTAATATTTAACGGCGGTAAAGGCTAAATTTTCTATAAATCTTAGTAAGGGTTCTCTATGATATTTTATAGCTATTTTAAAAAAGGAAGGTATATATATTTATATTAAAGAGTTATTAATGGAAGAAATATATTTAAATTTAATGGCGAAGCTAAGGGGTATTATGTATATATTTATATTAAAATGGAAGACCCTATCTAGATATATATATATAAAGGGTTTATCGTAATATATCATATTTATAATTATCTTTAAGGATAATATGGATTTAAGTAGTATTAAATCCTTCCTTATAAAGTTAAGTAATTAGCTTTTAATTACCTTAAATAATATATTAAGGATAACTAAGAAAAGGTATATTAAGTAACTTAAAATAAATTAAAAGAAATAAATAGCTGGTATTATTAGAAAGATAGTAAGTGAAGTAAGGTGATTCTATAGATATAGATATTAAAGAGGAAGAATAATAGGAAAAATAGGAAGGGGTATAGGCTAATACCTGAAAGTTAGTACTAAAGGAAAAAAAGGGGGTGGGTATAGGGGTATATATATAACTCCGGCAGAAGCCAGAAACTAGGATTAAAATATATATATTTAAGTTTAAATCATAGTGATTTTATATATATAATATATTATATTTTAAAAAATATTTAAAAATATTTATAATATTATTAAGATTTTATAATATTAAAAAGTTAATATAATATTTTATATATAATTATTAAATATAATAAAAATAATTTTAAATAATAAAGTTATATATTTAATTATTTATTAAATAATTATTATTTAAAATTATATAAAATAAATTTAATTATTTATAAATTAATTTTATAATAAATAATTTAATATATAATTTTATTTTTTTATATTAATATTATTAAATTATTAAATATAAAATAAATTTAATAAATAAATAAAATAATAAAATATATATAATTAATATAAATAATAATAATTATAAATTATATTAATTTATATATATAATTTATATATAAATAAAATAAAATAATAAATATAATTTTATTTTAAATATTATTTAAATATAATATATAATATAATATATATTTATATTTATTATAAATATTAAAAATTAATAAATTTTTTTATTTTTTTAATTAAATAAAATAATATATAAAGAATTAAAATATAAAATAAAAGATTAATTTTTAATAATATTAAATATATTAATTAAATATTTTTTATAAAAGAAAATAATTATAATTATTATTAAATAATAAAAGAAATTATAATAAAAAAATTAATAAAATAAAAAATAAATATTTTTATTAATAAATAAATAAAAATTATTATTTTTTAAATTATAAATATTATTTTAATAAATATAATTTTAATATTATAAAGTTTTTTAATTTATAAAATATATAAAATATTTAAAAGTTTTTATTAATAATAATAATTTTTAAAAAAATAATTTATTTATTAATATAATAAAGAATAAATTTAATAAAGCTTTTAAATATAAAAATATAATTATAAAAATTAAATTAATTAATTATTAATATATTATTATAATTTATAAAATATTTAAAATAAATTTATATAATTTTAATATAAAAGTTATAATAATTATTATTAAATTTTTTTTTAATATATTAATTAATTATATATATAATAATAATTAATATTATTTTAATTATTATAAATATAATAATTATAATATTAATTAATATAAAAATAATATATTTAAAAATAATTATAAAAATATTAAAAAAAAAGTTTATTATTAAATTTTAATAATAATAAAAAATATATAATATAATTAATAATAATAAATAAATTAATTATAAAGAATTATATATTTTATTATTATATTTTATTATTAAAATATATATAAGATTTTATTTATTTAAAATAAAATTATTTTAATATTATATATATTAAATATTATAAATTATAAGCTTATTATATAATATTATAATAAAAATATTATTTTTATTTTTAAATTTAATTATTTATTTTATTTATATAAATAATTATTATATAATATAAATAATAATAATAAAAAATAATTAATAATTTTATTAATATTAATTTAAAAATCTTTATATAATATATATAATAATAAATATTATTTTAAAATAAATTATATAATTAAAATATTTAATAATATATATTTTATAAAAAGAAATATTATATTATATAATATATATATATTAATTTTATTAATTTATTTTATTTATAATTAAATAATTATTTTTAATTAATTATAAAAAATAAAATTATAATTATTATATATTTAAAATAAAAATAAATTTTATATATATATTATATAAATATATAATTTAAAAAATAATAATTTTATATTATTTATTTTAAATAATTTATATTTAAAGATTTAAATTATATAATAAAAATATTTAAATATAATATTTAATAATATTAAATTAAATTAAATTAATAATAAAAAATAAATTTATTTATAATAATTTAATAATATTAATATAAAAAAATAAATTAAATAATATTATTTAAAATTATATATAATAAATTTAATTATAATTATTTATAATTTATATTATTTTTTATTTTATTAATATAATTATTATTATTTTAATTTAATAATAAAATTTAAAAAATATAAATAATTTATATAATATATATATTATTATTATTAATATAAAATATAAAATAAAATAATTAAAAGTTAATTAAATTTTTTTAATTAATTTAAATTTTAATTAAATTAATATATATTATTTTTATTAATTTTATTATAAAATTATTTATTATATTATTAATAAATATATTTTAATAATTAAAAAATTTTAATTTTTTTAATATTTTTATATTTATTATATATAAAATTTTAAAATTAATATTATTAATTTTAAAATATAAAATATATATATTAAAGTAATAAAATATAATATTAAAAAAATAATTAATTTTAAATAATTAAATTTATTTATATATTATTATTTTTAATTAAAATATTAAATATATTTTTTTATTTTAAATAAATTTATAAAAATATTTTAATATTTAATTATTTTTAATTATAATATATTATTTATAATTTAATAATATTTTTAAATAAAAGAATTAAAATATAAAATTTATTATTTATTATTATATATTAAAATATTTTAATAAATTATAAATTAATATTTTATTTATTTATAATAATATTTAAATAAATCTTATTAATATTTAATTAATATTAATTTTTATTAATTTTTATTTAAATTTAAAAATTCTTTTTTTTTTAAATAATTTATTAATATTATATAAAGATTATTAAATATTAAATTTATATAAAAATATTTATTAATAAATATTTAATTAATTATAAATATTATTTATTATTAAAGATAATTTAAATTTATTAATAAAATATAATTTTATATAAATAAAGCTTATAAATCTTTTTTTTAATAAAATAATAAATTATAATTATTATAAAGAAATTTATATATTATTATATATAAAATATTATTTTTAATTTATAAATTTAATTTTATAATTAATAATATTAATAAAAATATATAAATTTATTTTATAATAAATATATAATATTTTAATTAATATTATATTAAAAATAATTTATTTAATTATAAATTATTAAAATTTAATTTAATATATTATTATATAAAAAATAATAAATTTATTAATAATTTAATTTTAAAATAAAATATAAAATTAAATATATATTAAATAAAAAGATTAAATATTAAAATAAAAATAAATATATTAAAATATTTTATATATTAAAAGAATTAATTAATTTAATATAATAAATAAAAATTATTTTATAAATATATTAATTATTAAAATTTAATTAATATATATATAATTATATATTTTAATATTATAATAAAAAGAAATATTTTAAAAAAATAAAAAAAATTATAAAAATAAATTAATAAAATAATTTTAATATTTTTATTAATATAATATTTTTAATATATTTAATAATATTAAAAATAAAAATATTATATTTTATTAATATTTAATATTTATAATAATTATTATAAAAATATTATATTATAAATATTATTAATAAAATATATAAATATTATAAATTATATATTAATTAAATAAAATATATAATATTTTTTAATAATTTTTATTAAAAGTTTTTAAAATAATAATAATTTATATATTATATTTATTATTTAATTATATTTTAAAATAATTATTATATAAATTAAAAATAAAATTATTTTAAATAATAATATATAAAATATTTAATTATAATTAATAATAATTTATATAATTTTCTTTAATTAAATAATTAATTAAATAAATAAATATAATATATCTTTATTAATTTAAAATAAATTAAATATATATAATAAAACTATTTATAAATAATATATATAATTTATTTTAAATTAATAAAGATATATTATATTTCTATTACCTTAATTACAGAGTTTATATATAAATATAAGTATTTATATTAAAATAATAATATTTAGATTAGAATATTGATATTTAAGGGTAAACTTGTATATTGCCCCTTTAATATATATGTTTGAATATTATCCTAATATCCCTTATATTATTCACTTTAAGGCTATTTTATATTATATTTATTCTTATATTTATATAAAAGGCATTTTATTTTATTATTATTATTGTTAATATTATTTTAAGTTTTTATATTTTATTTAATTAATATTAATTTCAGCTTTTTTCGTTAATATTTTGAACTCTTTTTTTAAATATATAACTTTTTATAAAATTCCTATAGTATTTCTGCCCTTATATATATTAATATTTAATCCCTTGAATTCCTATGTTATACTTTTAAGCTTTGTGCTTTTGTAATAGTATTTCTTTATGCGGAATAGGCGGAGTAAACTTTGTTTTCTTTTTAGTTCTCTTCTTAATTGTATTATTGATGATCTTTAGCTATATATGTAGGTTTTTGTTTATTGTATTAATAATATAGCGCTGTTTGAAGCTTAGGAATAGCTTAATATTCTTAAAGTACTTAAGCTGTTTTATTTTTTTAAGATTTATTCTTATTAGTTCTTTATATCTTAATATATTTTAATATTATGCTTATTTATTGTAAAGGAATACTTATTTATATAGCTAAAGTAGTAGTAGTTTATATAAGCTTTGTTAATGTGTCCTTTTATAGGGCTTATATATTTTATATTAGGTCCCTTGCTTTTCTTAGATTTATAGGTATTATATAATTTAATAGACTTCTTATTATAAAAGAGGTATATTGCTATTGTATAAATCTATTAAGTATTATTAAGCTTATGGGTGGTAATTTTATTCTTATGGTTATTATTGTGGTATATCTTAGCTTAAAATAGGCGAATAATTTCCTATAAGTAGCGTTAATATTCTGTGATAGGTAATAATAAGTAATGGCTAGTAAGGTTAAGATATGATAAGTGAGGTTAAGATATTATAAATAGTATTAAGATGTGATGGGTAAGGCTAGGATATTATGGGTGATGCTAGGATGTGATAGGTAAGGTTAAGATATTATAAGTAGTGCTAAGATATTATGGGTAGTGTTAGGATATTATGGATAATGTTAGGATGTAATGGGTAAGGCTAGGATATTATAAGCGGTATTAAGATATAATAGGATATTATGGGTAATGTTTAGATATAATGGGTAAGGGAAAGTTATAATAGGTAAGGATAGGATATTAGGGAATATATTTTTGCTTATTTAGGTATTATTTAGAAATATATGCGTATTGTTATGCTTATAGATGTATAGCTTATTGATAATTTAAGTAGTGCGCTTAAGGTTATTTATATAATTGTTTTAGGTATTAGGAGGGTTTATAAGGGATTAGTTAAGCTAAGTGAATTTATTTAAGGGTAGGGTAGATATAATAATGATTATAAGTTTGTGATTATAATAGGGTGTGAAAGGTTGCGATTAAGTTGGAATATATATATTTAAGGGTGAGGGCAGTTGTAGTATTATTATAGAATGAAATATTGATTATAAATAGTTGTAGGGAGCTGTGATAAAAGTGGCGTATAGGTGGGGCTGCCTGGTGTAAGTGATAGACGGTAGGGTAAGTGTAGTGGGAATCTAACTTTTTAGATATTCATCGCTCTAGACCGCCCTACATGGCGGGGCCAAATCGACACCTAAGCTGCGAGCTCGAGACACCCAGCCCAACTTTTTTGGGAACAGACGGCCCTCAGACCAATCAGTCGACCCTGTCGCCCTGTCTCACGATGCGGCCCCAAAAGATCTCGCTGGCTGGGACTGGGGCTGTCGCTCCCGGATCGAGGAGCTGATCCGTGCTCGCCACCACATCCGGACGCCATCAATCTAATCTGGCATTGGCACTGTCGACTTGGACCCGACGGCGGCGATGGCCTCAACGCGACAACGACGACACCGACTTTCCTATGCAGTGCCCATGCGACCGCTGGCGTCAATGTAGCCCACCCTCCATCACGTCTCTAACCTGCCACACGGATCCGCGACAACCAATCCCCTTGCCCAGCTATCTTGCCTGCTGACCACGCCCCCAACTCCATCTCGCTCCGGGCCTTGCCTTCTGGCACCCTCGGTAAGGGAGCTCCTGGCGTCGATAAGTGGTCTGAATAAGGGAGTGCACATCCTTTACGGTTTTCCAATATCTCTCGGGCAACAAGCCAAGAGAAAGGCCATTGGACCGACGTCGCACCTGTGCATGGTCCGGAGGACACAAGCTGCCACGACGTACAGCTTAGCTACTCGCACACAACCTCTGACATGATGGTGCGCCAGCAGAGCGCGTCTACTACCGGTCAGTCACAACAATAAGCCCCGATGCCAAAGCCTTGCCCAACAGCGAAACAGCGAGCGGGGGACCCCATCGACTCCGGACGGTTGCTTGCTCAGCTGGCGTACGATGATGTCGGTCAGGACATCAGAACTTCGGATCTCGATTGATTCTCACATAGCCGATTCTTTAGGACCGCTCCGGTCGATGAGAAGCGCAATGCCCCTGCAACTCAACTCGCTGTTACTAACAACGGTTCGACTGGGCTCGAGTCACCCATACCCTCCATCATAGGCTCAACGAGAGTCGTAGGTGCAGCTTAAATTGACCTCCCGAGTACGCTACCAAGCTTTTCGGCGATGATCTGACGCAAGACGGAAGAGGCGGTGGCCCGCATTATGTAAAGAGCAATGCTGCATTCTCTGCCTCGTCACAGGTTAACGCGGGAGGCAAATGTCACGACCCTACTATCCAGACATCTTTGCAATTCTGCTTCCACGCCACTCCAAGCACGAGGGCGTTGGGCACCGAAGTGTATGGGGACATCGCTAGGCCTCGAACGGCCCTGAAGATCGAGCTGCAGCAAGAGTGGACTCTCGGCCATCAGCCCATGATGGATCCCAAATGTGCAAACTGGTAGGACCCCACGAGCAACACGACCTTAGTGCCGGTTCCCGAGACAGAACCTGTTGGTCAAGACTACATCAGTCTGAAGGTGAGAATATACTGGCTTGCCCTCCGCTTTCCCAGCCTGGCAGGTTTCAGACGTCCGACGCGCCAACATGTGCAACCGCACGTTTCCATGTGAAAACGCGTTTTTGCCTCCGGAGAATTATCTGCATAGATCGCCGGTCGGATCTTATCGCCTCACATTTTGTTGTTGCCTTGTCTGCTTGTCAGGCTTGCTTCGCCTAGTCCTGCGTCGTTACCTAAAGTTACACGAATGGGCGGGTCCCTCTTTCAAACTTTCGGATTCCATGCGATGTTGATGTGGCCGAACGCTGGTGGCCTGAAAAAGACGGGACCACCCGAGGGATCTGGCGATAATCGACATTGCATGTGGCCAAAGGCAGATGCAATGCTGGTGCCGGTTGAACTGTCCCCGGCGATCTACAATGCACTCTACCATCTTCGGCAAGACAATTCCGCGCCGTTGAACACCTCCAATGAGTGGTCAGGCGTTGAAAACTCAGTCTTACCATTACTCCGGGCTCGGAAGTACCTTGCTTCCCTTGCAGAAGCGCTGGGGGCAGCCGCATGGCGCTCTGCTCGTTCGTTCGCTTCGCTCTCAGCCACCGACTCATGATTATATGTACATGCAGTCAGTCTCGCTCTCTTGGGGTTACATAGAGCCCAGGTGGGTCCACTGAGACGCGAAAAAAAGACCGTCACGACGCTGCGGTAGCAACTGCGAGAGAAAAGTCGGAGGACCGCGAGGCCCACGAAGTGCGTGGCCACGCATCAGAACTGCAAGACTGAGGAGGGCTAATATCCCAGCTTGTTCCGATTCACGTCAACGCGCAGTGTGCGTCGTCCACATCTGCATGTGTACGTGGGATGTGGCACCCTTTCGGGCATAGCTGCTTACGCTGACGCCAAAACCATCGTTCACTGACGCGGATGTAAGCTGCGGCTCAAGCCACGAGGAATGATTCAACAACAAGAGGACAGACAATTGCGCCCGGCAGGCTAGATGCATCCGAAGCCATCGCCCATTTTCAACTTCTAATTAGCCCACGGCCAGCCAGACCTCATGGAGAAGGCGCCGACCCCCGAGCCAACCACAAGCAATATGGCAAGGCCCTGGAATGGGTCGGTCACTACGGCCCGCAGGATGAGGAACGCGCTGACCATGCTGAAAACCACAGGGTTTCCGATCCAAGTGCGGTAGCGAGCTGGGCGGCTGCTCCTGGAACCGTTCGGCAAACCGCTGTTGCGGCTGAGGCCGTTTTGACAGCGGCTCACGTCGTAGTGCTCGCGTGAGCGCATGAGGAGCAGCCCAAGCACGGCAGCTAAAAAGCACGTGTACTCCGCCAGCCCTGTCCAAAGGTTGAACACCAACCGTCAGCCATGCCAGTACGCCGTCCAGACGGTATTTGCCCCTTACAACATACCTATGAGCACCACGAGGCCGTTGAAGCTGCCTGCTACGATGAAGAAGGCTGACAGGAGGCCGTTCAGCAGCATTGCATATCTGTGAGTATCGTTAGTCAACTTTGCCCAAGGCTGACCGTGTCGAATCCCAAAGATATCTCTTTTGCTTTCTACACATGATTCTTCCCAGGAAATGAGTAAAAGTCGAGGCAGGGCAGAGGAGAAGAGACTCACACCGGGACACCTCTCCTCCAACGCAACTCCCTTGTTGCCTCGGCAAACCAAGTTACACCGATCTTCACAGCAGAAAGCACGGGGCGCTTCAGGCCAACCAGCGCCTCCTCTAAATAGTCGGCCTCGTCCGCCTCAGACGTGCAGTGCAGGTTCGCCAGGACCGCCGGGAAATACCCTCGGTGAGCTGCTGCGACACAGAGCCTGGACGTAGCAAACACGTTTGCGTTGAGGGCACCCAGGGCCGAGGCGGACACCACGACAGAGAAGACGACTCCGGCGGCCGCAGAGTCTAGCGTGCGTTGTGCAAACTCCTACGCACGTTCACCCCAGTGCCACATTAGCAGGTTTCCTTGCTATCTTGGTGACCGTGTGTAAGAAAATGTCCCCCCTCCCAAGCCTGCGCGCCCGGGCCCGGCGCCTCGTGTTTTCCAACCTCTCGCCCGCGGGAAGAGAAGCCTGCGTCATCCCAAGTAGTCGGGCGAGCCGCCTCCCTGCCCGCTCGTGTAGGTGGGCCGATACGGATGGAGCACGGGTGGGCGCATGATCACTACGGGATGGTGGTGGATGGAGGGGCAGGAGGGTCCTACGTACCACCGCGACTGTGCTGCTCGTCCGAATGACCTCGAAGGGCAGGCAGATGTATAGAGCAGCGTTCATCAGGCTGAAGCCTGTCATTACCGTGATCATGGCGCCGGTGATGACGCGAGGGAGGTCGCGCTCGGGTTGTGCCATGTCGCCGAGCACGAAGCCGACCTGTTTCGCGTCACGTTGTCAGAATAGTGCCATCATCCGGCCTCTTCCACCGTTGTCCGATGCGAGCGGCTCAACGTGCCTCCGGGGCCCTACCAGTCCCTTTCGCCGAGTGTGGGGGTGTTTTTTCCTACCGTTTCCCAGCCGCCGTAGCAAAACACGGCACCAAATGTAGCCGTGACGAACTCCCCGAGGAGTTCCCACGGCGGCGTCTCCCGATCCGCCTCGGACCGCCCGAACCACCCGGTCTCTGACGCCGGGACGCCATCTGCATGCCACCCCGTGACCAGGGCGAACAGGCCCATGAGAATGATGCTCCCCAGGGCGGACAGCTTGAGCATGAGGAACACGTTGGCCGCCTTCGCGCCGGACGTGGCGCCGAGGCAGTTGACCGCCGTGAGGAAGCCCACGCATGCCAGCGCCGTCAGCCTGCTGGCGAGGGGCGAGAGGCCTCCCTCCGAGGAGGACGAGGGGCCCGGGAGGAACGGCCTGGTGAGATAGTTCGCCGCGATGGTGCTGATGGCGCCATTGGCGGCCGGTTTGGCGAGGATGACCCACGTCCAGGTGAAGACGAAGCCGGCGAGCTCGCCCCTTGGCCCTACTTTGTCGTGATTTTCCGCACGCGCTGCCGTCACCGCCGGCACCAAGCCCACTGCCATACTCGGGTCTCCCTGGGCTGCATCGTCCTCGTCCTGCTCACACGCACCGCTGCCCTCCTCATCATCATCGTCGTAGCGCCTCCTGCCTCCACCGCCATACGCGACCCGCACGTACTCTTGAATCCCCCCGTTGCCGGGCGCCCTGCACCCCAGCTCGATGAAGCTCGCCGCGCCGGTCCACACCAGCAGGCCCGCGAGTAGCCATACTAGCAATCCAGCGCCCGGCGACGGGACGGACTGGCTTACCTGGGTTGGTAGGGTGAAGATGCCGCTGCCGATCTGCAGGGCTATGACCAGGGCGAGGCCATTGAGGAGGGTGAGGGATTTCTTTTGGGGGGTTGCTGGGCTGACGGGGTCAGAGTGAGTGATGAGCGGGCGGGATTCGGTGTCTGCATCTTCGTAGTTGGTGGTCGTTGCTGAACCGGACGGTGAGTTCTCTTGGCTGCTGTTGTGTGGTAGGGTGTTCTCACCCATGGCTGGGGTGAGGAGGGACTGCTAAAGCCGAGGACTCTGCCTCATTCAAACCTTAGGCGCCTGGTCTCAGAATTGCGGTTGACCCGAATGTTTGAGTGGCCAGATCCCTTCTCTTGGAGATTTATGGTTATCTAAACAGGGTTGGATGGAGCAAAAGACGGTGAGGTCATCACTAAAACATGATAAGGAGGAGATAGGAGATCCCCCACCCTGTCGTATCAGATATTCCGACTTCAGATGAACCTATGATAGCAAAATGCATGATCCAAGAGGAAAGTCTATACAACATCGGCGATATTGACTTTATCAAAGGTAAAATAATGCGTTATGGGTCGTTACACATGTCGACAGGTACAGAAAAGCCATATCCACATACCCCATCAACCTCTGCCTTTGACAGCAGCATTTCAGATCCAGACCCTAAATGGTCGTTATGAGAACTCCTAGAGAGCGCTTTTTTTTAATCCTTGATTCTTTGCTCCAACAAAGGAAATTATCAGAGGGATGGCTTGGGGTTGTGGCACGAGGCAGGAGAGCTCGCGGCCTGCTGGTGTAACTGGGACTTGTTGTGCCCCTGGTCGGAGCGCGGTACGTCGTTGGAAGGGTTCAGGTCAAAGAAGCTCGTTGGCTTGAGCGTGCACGAGAGCTTCTCGTTCGGCATGACGGGGAAGTCTGGCAATGAAGCAAAGCGGTGTTAGAAAGCCCCGACAGAAAGGTGAGGCTGCTTACCTTCAGGCCGCGTGACGTGCGTGAGACCAAACGAATGCCAGAGCACGACATCCTCATTTTCAGTGCTCTCATCGCGCGCCGCCCACTGTCCGAGGCCGGTGTCCTCCCTGCTCTGGTTGGTGAACTCGCCCGCGGCCCAGAGCTCGTGGTCGCGGTAGCGGGTGACCCAGATCGGCCTGCTGGCGAAGAGCCCCCGCCGGTAGTTAAAAGTCTGGGGCCCCATCATGAGCATCTGGCTGGGCTCGGCGTGCAGCTTGTAGCCGAGGGGCTTGCCCGAGACGGCGTTGGTCCTGGACGTGTTGAGGATCTTGTACACGCGGCCTCTTGTCAGGTCGAGGTCGTAGCCGCCGGGCTTGGTGATGGGTGTCGTCTGGACGCGGAAGGCGCAGCCGAAGGGGTCGAGTTCCGGGTCGTCGCGCACGGGGATGGCGTCGTCGTACACGATGGTGTTCTTGGTGTCGCCGTCCAGGATGGGGTCTACTCGCACGCAGAAGAGATGCTGGTGGTTCACGGCGAGGACACCGGGGGCGACGACGGTGCCCCATGGTACGTGCTTCAGATCCGGCCGGATGGGCATGGTGGAGAGGATGCCTGTGGCGCGGACCTCGATGTGCAGATTGGCGGCCTGGTCGAGCACAAAGGCCAGGATATACTCGTAGTTGGCTACGGTGGATGTGCACTGTATAACCAGCTTGCGATCCCGGACGACAGAGGACATGCCGTTGCGGAAGTTGGTGTGCTTCCAGCCAATGCCATCGTCCTGCTCATGCATGCACACCACGTTGGGCATGACCACGGGCGTGCCGTCGGCAGCGACGCGGACGCCGTCGAAGTAGGCGATCAGGCCCAGGCAGTCGCAGCCGAGAGCCAGGCTGTTGGAGGTCAGGCCGAAGCCCGAGTCGCCCAGGTCGAAGGCCTGCTTGCGGTGGTAGGGCGAGCGAGGGTCACCGTACGGGACCGTCATCTCGCTCATGGACACGCGGTAGAACAGCGGGCGGCCGTCGTAGCGGACGTCGTGGAGGATGGGGCCCTCGCGCAGGCTCCAGCCGAGCTGGAAAGTCCACTTCTGCCACGAGACGGCGCGCTGGTTGATGGTGAAGGAGGGGCCCTCTGGCTGGACGACCTGTAAGGGCTTGAGATCCTTGCGCAGACCGTCGGCTCCGAGTAACTTTGCGCTGTACTCGACAGGTTTGACTGGCGTCCACGGCTGGGTTTCCTCATCCACGTCGGCGTCGTCGCCCATGGGGAGCTTCTCGAGGTGCACGAGCTCCGAGGTATGGACGTCGAAGATGGGAGCAAGGGGCAAAGGAATCGAGTAATGGTTCGCCTCCGGATCATCGTTCAAGGCGATGTACATGTAGCATTGGAAGAGGCGCCTCCTCTCATTTGCGTCATCTGTTCCATATGCCCAAGGATCGTTCAAGACTCGACTTCTGGAGGTTGAGTAGGACTCAGAGTCAGCTCTTTTCAACATACACTGTGGCGTATCCATGGGCCTGCCAGCAAACTCACCCTGGAGGAAGCTTGAGCTTCTCGATCTCAGCGAGCACCTCTGGGTGCTCATTGCAGAGATTGGTAACCTGCTCGTACTCGACCCAGTCGACGGGGCCCTGAGAGTCTGGGCGGCCCTCTGTCCGCTCAACGGTGGCACTATCGATGTTGACGACAGCACTCACAAGCGTTGCCGTGTTTCTGAGCTGATAGTAGACTCTGGCGCGACGATCCGGCCGTCGACGGCCATGGCGGAGGTAAGCCAGAACTTGGTCCTTGGCGGGCTCGTAGAGATCTATGACTTTGAAACGGATGTCTGGTTTCGCGACTCGGAGGTGGCTGACGAGGGCTCGCGCAGCCTGGCGGACCTCGTCGGAGGAGAGAGGGTCAAGAGGGTGGGATGCGGCACTGACCATGATGGCTCTGGATATATATGTACGACGGACTCCGATAGCAATAAGGATGTTGCGCTGCAATGCTTGAGAAGAGGATGAGTTTGGGCAGGTATAATTGGCAAGCAGCGTATAGCGGCAGTGCGATGGGTATAAGGGAGGAAGAAATAGTATCTACAGAGACACGCCTTATTGCTCGAGCGGCTCAGAGTGGACCACGAGCTCTCGTTTTTCTTGTCCTCGCTCTCGTCTTGAACAGCTCCTCACGTTTTGTTTCCCCGCGGTTGCTTCCTGGACTTCAGTATCCCCCGCCCCAAAGGCACGCAGTCATGAGGCACAGTAGTCCTCGATACGGTCGTCACAGAGCTTGATAGCCGCTTTGGGAACCATTTCCAGCCAACCAAGTCATCCAACCTTCGATGTGGTATCATAGCAGCGAGGTCCGCCCGCCACCTGCTGGGATTGGGACTGGATAAGAACACCATCATTTGTAGGATATACAGATTTCATTCCGACAGAATTCATGGTAGAGTACGGCGTGCGGCTAATTTACTGTACATGTAGCCAAGCGAATGGTGGTCCTAGCCCAGCCACGCCATGTCCTGGCAGCTTCTCCAGTGGAGCGGTCGCCTTCTGTGTCCATTTCGGGAAATACTTCCAATCAATCGGCGCCATGCTGCCAGTGCCCAGGTGCCACAGAGCTAAGGCAGGGCCAAGACGGGCGCAATTGGAGAAGAGTGGGCCAAGGTATGGAATAGGAACATGAAAAGAGTACCTAGGTAGCTCGAGTGTTGGCCGGCACACTGGTGATATAATGGCATCCTCACCTTGATAATAATTCCGACCACCGCACAGTCGGCTTAAACATAATATAAATTATGTCCTGTTATTGACTTATAGTCTAAGTGGTTTTGTGTCCTCTCTCGCCTATCTCAGATGCCCTTTTGACGCCCGGGTATTACCTTTAGCTTAGCGATTTCACACATCAACGGAAGATATAAAAACATCAAATAGACGACATGCCTGACTTCAAGGGACTGGATTTATCTGGCAAGACTGCCATTGTCACTGGCGCATCACGGTAAGGATTGCTCATTCTTCATTCTCCTCATAAAACAAATATTGGAGAAAGAACAAATACAGGAAGAGAAAAAGAGGAGGGAATGGGAAGATCGAATGCTAACGATGAGTCTGCTCATGGCGTGCAGTGGGATTGGTGCTGCCATTGCAAATCAGCTGGCCAAGAGAGGAGCAAATGTCGTCGTCAACTACATGACGGCGCGCAGTCGCCAGCGCTCCGAGGATCTTGTCAAGACTATTAACAGCTACGGCGTCAAGGCTATCGCTGTCCAGGCAGACATCAGCAAACTCTCCGAGATACCCAAGCTCGTCCAAGCCGCCCTCGACTTGAGCACGACCGGCAAGATCGAAATCCTTGTCCACAAGTGAGTCTCGACGATAAACCCACTCCAGTATTGCATCATGATCATTTTCTCCTCTAGAACTGCTTTCCCCGGATTTTTAGTTTGACTAAAAGTTAATCCCTACTTTCCTTCCTCGCAGCGCCGCGCTAGGCCACGACGCCAACCTCGACGAGGTCACCGAGGAGCTCTACCAGACGCACTTTGACACCAACGTCAAGGGGCCCATATTCCTGACCAAGGCCGTCGTGCCGCACATCGCGAGGGGCGGCCGCATCGTCCTCGTCTCGTCGGCCGCCGCCCGCCTCGGCGTCGCCGGGCAGACCGTGTACGCCGCCACCAAGGCCGCCGAGGAGTCGTTGGCGCGCGTCTGGGCAAAGGAGCTGGGGCAGTCGCATGACATCACTGTCAACTGCGTCAACCCCGGGCCTGTCGCTACTGGTGAGTCCGAAAGACACATACATATTCCATATTTCACCGTGTCTGCATATGATTTCTGTACTGATTACTTTGGTGGGGGGGGAATAGACCAGTGGAACGAAAGCGACGAGCAGTTCCGGAATGACATGCAGCCTCTAATCGAGTCGACGCCCGCAGCGGCAAGAATCGCAGAGGTCGATGACATCGCTCCTCTTGTCGCTTTTCTGTGTACTGATGATGCGCGGTGGACTACGGGGTCGGTACTGTCGGCAAACGGTGGACTGTACAACTAAGTAAGTCGCGGACAAGAGCTGGTACATTGGGGGTCATAACCTCGCAAATAATGGACATCCGTACAGCTGTAGGAAATTGAGACTTCGAATTGAGTGCAATATCAATCTCGTATGAATATGTGTGTTTGGCATGTAAGTCGAGAAGAGTAGCTGGATGCGGGCCATGTATCATGGTAGCAGAGGCGTGCTGTGCTCCGAATGATGCCGGGCGTCTCATTCGCTGTTTTACTCACGTATATACTGTATCACATGAGAATGACTTGGCTGACGCAATGTGACTCTATTTGTATGTTTTATTCCCTTTTTTATCTCGGTTCTCATCTGTCTTATGGTAATCGCCTCGTCTATCTATCCCCCTCCCTCGACTCCAATCTCTCCCGTCTTTGCTGCTATATGTCTATGGACATGTTTCATCACCACATTCAAAAGACCGTGTACAGCGATCTGGTAATGATCACTTCTGTTGGTGGTCGTCCAGCGCCTTCACCTTCTTGACAACGCGGGCCGGTGTTCCCATGGCGACGCTCCAGGACGGGATGTCCCTCGTGACGACGGAGCAGGCGGCGATGGTGACGCCGTCGCCGACGGTGACGCCGGGCAGGATGACGGAGTGGCCACCGATCCAGCAGTCGTTGCCGATGGTGATGGGCCGGGCGAACTCGACGTTGGCGCGGCGGCTCTCGACCTCGACCTCGTGCGTGGCGGCGAGGATGGACACGTTGGGGCCGACCATGACGCGGTCGCCGATGGTCACGAGGGCGCAGTCGAGGATGGTCAGGTTGAAGTTGGCGTAGAAGCGGTTGCCCAGGCTGATGTTGGACCCGTAGTCGACCTGGAAGGGCGGCTCGATGAACACCTCGTCGCCCACCCGCCCCAAGCGCTCCTTGAGCATCTGGTGCCGCTCCTTCTCCAGCGATTCGAATCCCGCGGTCGGGTCTGATGGGAAGTAGCTGTTGTACTGGTGCATCCACGCCCGCGCGGCGAACCGCGCCGATGCCAGCTCAGGCACGAATGAGTCGTAGCTGTACGGGTGGGTGCCAACAAGTGTCAGCGCGATGAGTACGTGGAAAACATTATGCTATGACGATGGTGCATGTGGATGTGGAGTGGGCAGGTATTCCTGGGGTCGGGGACAAGACTTCTCTCACAGCATGCCCGATATCATCCTCTCATACTGCTCCCCCTTGGGGATGTTGCTGAGCTTCGAGGCTTTCTCGAGCTCGACAGCGTTCTTCTCTGTGGCAGCCATGGCTGAGGGCGATGATCTTGTGTGGTTCTGGAAATGGAAGTTTGCAGGGAAGTCTAACCCCTCCGCCAGTCATTGCTCGCAGAAATTTGAATAAATACAATAGACTGCATTACGTATGAACATGCCATCCCTGGACACAGATTCGGCTTGCACCTTCTTTTGCGGTGGGGACGATGAGAAGGTGCGAAGCTAATTACCTCTTTCGGAAGTACTCCCAACCGTCTCCAGGCAGGGGTCATTTCAGATCAGCACTAGGCCACATGTACAGCCCCATGACCTAGACGGACGAGCCGCTACAATGCGCTTGAAATTATATGAAATTATGTGAGCTTGCCACTTGTAAGGCTTACATGGGCGTGACGGGCCACGAGATCACCGACCTCGCCGTATTCAGAAGAAGAGATACGCGTGCTGCTTTTGCAAGCTTTCGGAACACGTCTAAACGCCACAAGGTTAGTCATCGCCATCGTTGGACACCAATGAGCGGGTGGAAGGAAAGGAGAGGCGATGCGAAAATTAACGTGGACGGGGCGAGTGGGTGCTTCTGCTGCTTACAAACTCCATCCAAGGAACGTTGCGCCAGCCGCGCGTGTTGGACTTCCTCTCCTCCCACACGTGCTCCAGCACCGTCTTCATGGCCGGGTGCTCGAACCCCGTCGACCTCCTGATCTCGTTGATGGATATGGCCGCGTAGTGCAGCTGGTGCGGCACCGTCGTGTCCGCCGCCGCGAGGAACAGCGGGAACAGCATGCGCTTGGAGAAGGGCGAGCTGGCCGCGATGTTGGCGCGCGCGTCGAGGATCGCCGCCACCGACGCCTTGACCCCGGCGTCCTCGCACGGCACCGCGAACGTGTCGGGCCACCGCATCACCCGCAGCAGGCAGGCGTGCCGGTACGCCTCGGCCAGCTGCCGCCACTCCGGGTGCTGCGTCGGGTACTCGGCCGAGTCCAGGTCCAGCCCGCGGAGGTACGTGTCCGCGTCCCGCAGCGTGGCGTGGAACTCGGCGTTGGCCGTGGTGCCCGCCAGCCAGCCCTTGGCGGCCTCGAGCACGGTGCCGATGCGCTGGAAGATGCTGGGCGGGCAGCCTACGAGGGTGTGCAGGCTGACCCGTCCGTTCTCGACGACGCATTTCCGCACGCTCTCCGAGTATGTGAGCTTTTCTGCTCCGCTGAAACCTCGGAGGACGTCTAGCCTGCGATGCCAAGACAAAGTTTGGTTAGTTCCGATGAAGGATAGTTTAGTAGAAGCGCGGAAGAGGCAAGCCGGGGTTGGAGGGGGAACGTGTCTCCTCAGTGCTCACCAGGCCAGTGCCGCCAAGAAGAACTGAGTCGAGTCGGATCTACTCGACAAGTTCGATCCAGACGCTATTTTCCCGCACAGGAATGTCACCCCGTTCAAGTGGGTTCCGTGGGTCGACAGACCCATCTCGCAGATCTAGCATGCCTGTTTCAGCATGTTGCCTCTGGAAGCTCGGCAGAGGGGGACATAGGGCGGCAGGGGATTGACGTACGTCATGGAAGATCAGCAGCAGGATCATGGCAAGTACCGCCTCCTCCTCGGCTGCCTTGAGACCCTGAACCTCCTCTTGTGCCAGCAGGGATCCTAGGATACGGAGGGCAGCCACCCGGTGGCTCAGTGCATCGGCCTCGGTTGCCTTCCTCATATCTCGTCGGGAGGACCGTAGGTGGCAGGCAACCAGGCCGAGTATGGCGTGCAGGACGCCCGTGTGCTGGTACGCCAGCGGTAGTAGATAGCGCCGAAAGAGGTTCTCGGTGCCGTCGACAACGATGGTCAGGCCTGGGGTCAGTTCCTCATCGACTTGTGACAGGTGCCCATTTTGTTAGCAGCAACAGAAATACGACATTTATCAGGCAAAAGAACTATAGAAATAGAGGAGGCAAAAGCACTAGAGGCTTATCTAAGTAGATGGGTCAAGGAGAGGAGGTCAAGCTTACAATATCTGAGCAACCTCTGTGTTTCACTGCTCAGCAGCATGCTATTGAGCAAGCGAGCATCAGAAGCTGGCGACAGGGCCTCTCCGCCCCGGATATCCTGGGGCGAGGCAGAGGAGTCTGTTTCCCAAGGCGAGGGAGGCGGCTGGGTCTGGTAAGGGGCGGCACTGATGCTGGAGAGGGAGCTCGACGTCCACTCGTGTGTTTCGCTCGGGCTAGCATTGGCTGTGACTTGGTCGCCGGGGATGGAACCGGGACTCGAGATCGGAAGTGTGGCCGGCGCCGGCGCCGGCGCTACACTGACGACATCCCCGGCGTCCGGAGTGGCGAGCTCACAGAACTGGAACCTGGGCGGGTAGCCCTCACACTGGAGACCCTTGGTCTTGCATCGGTTGCAGATGGGACGAGTACGGTCGCACTTGCGACACTTCTTGCGGCACGTCCCACAGGCTGGGTCTGGTAGGCGTCACGATCAGCTACTTGCGTAGAACTTGGAGAGTCCTGAGAGGAGGCGGTTGGAAGTATAACCGAATGCGGAGAAAGTAATCATGCCTGTAGAAAAGACACCCCGGAGAAACGGCGCGGGGGATAACGGCGCAGATTTTGTCCTATTTGGGTGTTTGACTGAACTGACTGACCTCTGCGTATGGCTTTTGAGCCTTTTGCCATTTTGATCCTGGCAGACATATTCCTTGTGCTGCTTCTGCTGCTGCTGCTGAAGTTTGATGCCAATGATACCTGGGTATGATTATGGACAGCGGGGCAGTTGAAAGGGTAAGTTTCCCAGCCCGTGTCACGTCAGCGGGGTCTGGTTGGTAAGACACAGCAGGTACTTAATGGACCGAAACTACCCGATTAGGAACTTACCCACCTGGGCAGTCAGGTATTAGACCTCGGGAGTCAAGCCGTGACACGCCACACGTGGGAGCAGTCTGGTCACACTCTTCCGATTTTATTCGCCTGAACTCGATACTCCCTCGTTCCGCAACAGTACACAAGCATGATTTCGTACATCTATCACATGTACTGTCAACACCTTCATCACTGACCTTGCTCCCGCAGCTCTCGCAGATAGTCCATAACCCCATTATCAGGGCTGGAATACCACGGTATCCCGGGAATACGCAATGGCAGTACGTGGGAATTTCCCGCGGTTTGACTCGAGAAATCCCAAGGTTCCAGCTGGAGGGGCAACGTGTACATACTGGACTACGTTCGTGTGGTCTGACAGAGTGGAAGCTCTCGGCCCTGACCAATTCGTGCTTCTCGTATCCATGAATCGGTGATTTAAGTTACACATATGCCTCTGAAGCAGTATGCATCCAGTCCCTACACATATGTGTACTGTCACATACACATATGTATACTGTCACATACCCTGCCTAGAGTGAAAACTGGAAAAATATTCAGCAAAAGAAATAACTGCATTGCTCTGCAGTATACGTCCTCTGCTATGTTTCAAAAGTCCGTAGGGCCCTTAGCCTCCTCGGGCCGCAGCACGTAGATGGGGTTCATCTCCTCCACGAAGCCGCACGCTGGGTCGCTCATCGAGTAGCCCATAAACTCCTGTATGTCCCGGTCAAGCGTCTTGGCGACCTCCTGCGGCACCGCCAGGAACTGGTTCTCTTCCTGCCGCAGGTAGCCCCGGATCGCAAACGTCGCAAACATCAGCCGCCGCTGATCCTTGGTGGTGTTGGTCCCGCCCCCGTGGTATGCCGACGCCAGCATGATGAACGCGTCGCCCTTGTCCATCTCGGCGAAGATGCACTCCTCCACGCGTGGGGGCATGTGACGGTCGGTGCCCCTGCGTCGTTGGTGTAAGCGGGATTTGAGAGAGAATCAACAGAAATACGGAGCTAGGGGCAAAGAACAACTCACCACAGATGCGATTTGGGAATGAACTGTGTGCCCCCATTCTCCTTGGTCACCTTGCAGCCGGCGACGAATAGCCCCACGGCCGTCTCGCGGTGCCTGTCGCGCTCGTCGTCCCAGGCGTCGATCTCGGTGTGGTAGTTGTGGCTGATGTAGTCGTCGCGGTGCAGGGGCTGGGCCTTGCCCCCGGGCCCGATGCTCATGGCCGTGCACGAGTGCACGTACGGCCTCGACACCGACACCTTCTTCTCGTTGCCCCACCAGAACCAGCTGCGGGTCGTGAGGAAGTGGTCGAGCACCTGGTGGTAGAGCGGGTTCATCATCTGTGTCCGGGCATAGGTGGGGCTGTGCTTCAGTAGTGACGGCGCGCGCTGTGTCTCCTCTGCAGAGCGAAGGAGCATTTGATGTTAGCCAGACGTCGAAAAGGAGAGGAGAAGAAAGACAGAAATGCAAGAACTTATCCAAAAAGATCGCCGTCACATACTAGGGAAGAAGTGACCGTCCCACTCGACATCAGACTCAAGTCTGGCACGGCACTCCTCAAAGGCCTTGTCAACGTCGGCGACGGCGACGAGGCCCTTGACAAAAACACCACCATCCCGTTTGAGGAGGTAGATGATGTCTTCGATTGGGGTGTCGGCCGAGACCCTCTGGACCTCGGGGCCGTACTTGTTTGCAGGCTCAGCCATGACCTTTTTTCTCTATGCTTTGTTTTCGTAGGGCTCTGCCTCGGTTGATAGCTCTGCAGCCCTGGGCGCTGTGAGAAATTGATAAGATACTTCAGTAGTGGATTGGAGTGGAAACAAATACCCGAGAAACGACATGCAATTGAATTTGTCCCTCCCCCAAATCTTCAGAATATTTTATATATTATCTGGCCGGGGTGTGTCGTGTGACGGCTGCGGAGCCGAGCTAGGATCCATTGCTGAGAGTCTGGGGGGCGTCGAGTCCCCAATACCCACCTGGTTGGGAGGATTACCTAGAATGGAAATACTTCACGCCGCCCCACCCCCTCCACCGTCACCAGTGCGACGTTAGACCATCACCGGCGCCTCGCTACGGCCCGGGAATGCATGACGAACTGCAACGTGCAGTAGTGCAGGTCACACACACAAGGGTCCGCCAAAGGCCTTTTTCAGGCGGGCAAGCAGGCTTTGCCTTCCACCCCAACCCGGATAATCCATCGAGAGCAGGTATCACCATGGCCAGTACCGAGCACGGCAGCCTGCAACTAAGCAGGCCAGATGTCACATCTGCAGTGCGGCCCGGACCATTTTCCCATGTATCACGGGCCGAAAGACGCCGCCAGGCGTCGCTTCTTCGGGGGGTGATGATCTTGGACTGCAAGGCGTAGCCCCCATCGATGAGAGTGCTGTCTGTCCTGGGACATTCTCTCCTTTATAAGTACCGATGCCGGAAAATCTGTCACATACGACCATACCCAGCGGAAAATACGGGATCCCGTCCGCTCTCCCATAGTCAAGCCGCTGAGGGCTGGATTAGTAGTTGGGTCGGTGACGACCAGCGAATACCCGGTGTTGTATGTTTTTAACTTTTTTCTTTTAAAAACTTTGTTTTGTTACCAATTCATCGACCTCATGGATTAGTTTTTCATTCAGGCATAAGGGCTGGGTCGGTGCCTGTTGTGGAGAAGTCCAACCGGAGGTGGTCCCGAAATTGACTGATGGGATGGGACGGGATGTCTACGACGAATCCCATGGCATGGTCCATTGACTAATTCGGCGCAATTGCGGTAGTCTCTAGTAAACCTTGCCCCAGCCGCCAGCCCTGACTTATATTAATAAAAATATGTCTGAGGCCGCAGTGCCCCGTTTCCGCGGTGCTAGAAAGCAACGGGCCGTCCCACTTCCCCAGCAAACAACCTCAGTTCATCGCATCGCACCCTTTGTCTCTGTCTCTCTCTCCACCTCCCTCTGCGCCATTACAAACTGAACTGTAAGGACTACATCACATGCCAATTTAATCACAATGACCTTCCAACACGATCCGCGCGTCACGCCCACTACTGCTGCCACTAAGCCCAAGGCCGGCGGTAGCAGTCGCCCATTTCATACACCCACTACTTCCTTCAAGGGAACTCCTGTCAAGCCAGATCTCCCTTATAGACCCGGCACCTGCTTCGATATAAAACCACACAATCCACCGCCACCGTTCGGCGGTAGCTCGTACAAGGACCCAAAACCTGGCGAATGGGATCCAAACCCGTGGCCTGAGTTCTTTGAAGACGCACCTCCTACCATGGTCGAGAAGTGCCTCCAGCACCTACCCAGGAGGACAACTCTTCCTCTTGACCAAGCTATACGCAACCTCAAAGTTACAGAGGAGATCCGCTGCGAAGACCCCTGCAATGCCCAAGTAGTGAGGTGCAATGTTGACGGAAAAGACCTGGTCGCCAAGATCTTTGACCCTCTTTACATTGACCCTGATAAGTGCGATGAGCTCGAGGTCTCACCTGTCACCATTGCCGAGACGTTCTACTCCTACGAGGCGGCTGCCTATATGAGGATTAGGGAGAAGGGCCTCGACGGAGAATATACCCCTCGTTTCGAGGGCTGCTGGTATATGGAACTACCTATTCACGATACCAATGGCCGCTTGGTCTCCCGTGAGGTCCGCCTTATCCTGCAGCAATTTATCACGGGCGATACCATGCAGAATCTGATTAAGCGTGGGGAAGTGAATAAGATCCCCCCTGAAGTTCGGATGGATTTGCTGGACCGCGTTATGGAGGCCGATGCCTGGCTCGCCCTGATAGGGGTACAGTCCGATGACCTACATCCTAGAAACTTCATGGTGTGGAAGGATGCGAATAAGTCGAATAGATGGCAGATTACCCTGATTGATTTCAGCCACTCTCGGGTATCGAACCTGCCCACATCTAGGTGGTGGACACCCAAAGGAGAAGACACACGGCTTCCTGAATCACCAATCACCTTGAAGACACGCTGTTGGCCGCCTCACTGTTTTGAATGGATACCAGAGGAATTCAACTGCAGAACTGAGACAAGCTTCAACAAAAGGCTTAAGCATATGAAGGACCGGTGGGAAGGTTCGAAGGAATATGGCCCTGTCATTGAACGGCGGCTTCCCAAGTACAGACATAGAGGGTAGGACCTTAAGTCGTGAAACACAATCTTTTACAGCCTTTTGTCTGTTATCTTAAGACAGGCATTGCTCTTGGGAACATGGGGCAAGCATTATCTGATTACTCGTCATAGGGCTTCAGACGGAGCGACTGATCGATTATGTCTGGAAGCTTGTTGAGAAGTGGACCACCTTGGTTTGCAGTGCATCTCCGGCTTCTCAATGTCACATCGAGCAATGACTGGACGGCAGCCACGAATCCTGGCTCGGCAGCTGGTGAACCAATCATTGCCAATGCTTCTGAATGGAAGGAATACCAGAAAGGCTCAATTGGAAGTGCCTACACCTTGTCCACCGATAGCAGCCCGTGGCACGAAACACCAGGCTTTGGCGTCAACTATAGCTATGTCATGACCAGCGACCGGGACATAACGAACGCCCTTTCTGGTTACTCCAGCCAGTCCACAGGCCCCCGGGTCTCGCGGCCAGCGATCCCAATCCAGGGCTCGGTCGAAATGGTCCTCTGGCAGTCTATCAATACGGCACAGGGATTTTCCCCGACCAGGACGAGGAGCGGCTCAAGATGAGGGACAACGACGTGGTAGTAGCCTCCGGCGACTACCTGGGCTACGGTCTGCAATGCCTCGTGTACTCGACCGTCGGAACAGCCTCGCTCTCCGCCATCACCAACACGTTCTCCGACTTCCGCCCGCAGCAGGCCGCGTACGGCAACACGTTCCTCACGCGGGACACCCAGGAGAACCTCGGCGTCTACGCCATCCAGACACTGGTCT
This sequence comes from Diaporthe sp. P3_1W, assembly GCA_037177825.1. NCBI lineage: Eukaryota > Fungi > Ascomycota > Sordariomycetes > Diaporthales > Diaporthaceae > Diaporthe > Diaporthe sp. P3_1W. The sequence goes on along the minus strand of JBAFXB010000004.1, from coordinate 4,151,683 downwards.
ACGCCGCCTTCACCAGCGGGGGCATCAACTGGCAGGGCCGCGACGCGCCCTCGCACCTGTGCGCGACCGACACCATCTTCTCGACGTGCAACGGCTGGTTCGGCGCCAACATCGCCACCAACGGCATCCCCCTGCGCATCGCGAGGAGGGGCTCCAAGACGACCGCGCAGAACAGCAGCACCGAGTCGAGCGGGTTCATGCTGCAGTGCCCGGCCATCTCGCCCGAGCGCATGGCCCTCGCCATGCACAAGCTCTTTGGCGAGGTGGCCATCGCGCTCATGGCCGCGGGGCCGGGCAACTGGACCGACCAGGCGCTGAGGGGGCTCGACCCCATCACCGACGTCGTCCCGGGCGTGCTGCCGTACCAGCTGGTCATGGCGCTGCTGGCCCTGTGGGCGCTCCTGACTGTCGTGCCTCAGCTCCTGTTCCCGGGCTCCTGCTTCGGCCGCCGCTGAGCGTCCGTCCTCGACGGGTCCGCCATGTTCCGTTTTGGTGTCGAGTGGAGAGGTGCGGTTCGCGAGCTGCGTGGCAGGGATCTGGCCTCACAGGACGCGACCTCGTTGTGTCAAGTTCCAGGCATGGTTGGAGATCTGGAGCCACGCCGTGCGCGGGAGGCTGGCGAAGCTACCCAGGCTCCTTGATTCTTGCACGTCACTTGAAAGTGGATGCTATACGATTCTCACCTTCTATATGCGATGAAGTGGGGTGTACGCGGCTTGGTCTGCGCCTTACCTACAAAGTCATTCCTTTATTCGTAGACTTAAATTCGAACTTAATACGTTGTCTATCCATAGTTGTGGGTTGGTTATGCCCCAGTTCAGCAATCAAGATCGGATGTATCCAAGCCTAGACAAGTGTGGAATTAGGAACCAATGTCGTTAACTTGATCGAATGGCATACGATGTGTGAGGGGCATGATCCAGATTGTTGTTGCACTGAAGAGGGGAACATCCACAGGCTAAATCTATCAGGGAAACAAAACGCGACCCATACAACGGCAATTTGCATCCAATACTCCCCTCATCTACTTCTCTTCTACAATATGGAATCCATGCGCTGTCGCCGGTGTCCGGAAGCGAATCGGACTATTCAAAAGGCTGGTTTTGCCAGGTTCCAAACCATTGCTTGGGATTCTGGGCTTTCTATCTTATATCATCATTCCTCCTAAGGTTAAGCCATCTTTGAAGATGATTTCTGAGGCCAACAAATGCATTGCGGCTTTTCTTCTGTGCTGGCTTCTCTTTTTTGCCAGAGTCATTGACGCTGACGATGGATTTCCCAACCCGGGACATTACGAGCGGCCGATCGTTCTGGATAGATCAGGCGGGTTCCAAATTGGTGGAAGAATCATTCACAGCCCATTCTACTACAACATGACGCTCTCCTGCGACCACGGATATATGGAATACTTCATCCCGCGCCGCCCCCGCCAGACTGCCCTCGTCATGTGGCACAGTGCCAGCACACAGATATGGCAGAACCGATGGGACGGCGGCGAGGGCTTCAAGGACATGTTCCTGCGCCGCAACTACCCGGTCTACCTCTGGGACGGCCCGAGGGTCGGCCGGGCCAACTGGGCGTGCGTCCCGATGACCTACACCCCGGACTACCGCGACCAGGGCAACTTTGCGGCGTGGAACTTTGGGCCGCGGTTCCCGGAGTGGTGGTCCGACGTGCAGTTCCCGACCGAGGACCGCGACGGGCACTGGCAGGAGGCGACCAGCGCGAGGTACGTGGAGATCGACACCGTCGAGAACGTGGAGCTGCACAGCTACACCGCCGCCGTGGCCGCCGACTCCGGCAAGGTCGGCAAGAGCATCGTCTACCTGACCAACTCGGCCGCTGGACTACGGGCTATGATGACGGCCACCAAGTCGAACACGACCAATATCAAGGGCATCGTGATGTACGAGAGCGTCGGGTACGTCTTCCCCGATAATGCGAACATCACACAAGGCGGTGCCTTTGGACCTTTTGTGGTGCCGCTGGAACGCTTCAAGAAGCTGGCGAAGGTGCCGGCGATTCAGTTCGTCTTTGGCGACCACAAGCCGGAGACGGATATGTACGTGAAGCAGGCACGGCTGGAAGCCAAGCTGATCAACCTCTACGGCGGCAATGCGCAGGTCTTGAAGCTTGGCGACGATGCGGGGCTCAAGGGCAGCACGCATAGTGCGTTTGCTGACATGGATAATGAAGAGGTTGCGGGTCTGCTGGAAGAGTTTTTGCATGAAAATGATTTGGACTTTTATCAGAATAACAGGGATGACGACAGTGGCGATGACGATGAGGAAGGCGAAGTTGGCAAAAAAAGAGGAAGAAGATAGATGCGGTCCATGCGATCACATGAGCTCGTGAGCCGACTTGAGAACAGGACCCGCACAAGCTACCCTGGGGTAGTTGATGTTTCTGACGGGGAACTATGAGAGAAAAACACAGAAACATGTTGACCAGCCAAATCTCGGAGATTTCCCACCTTTTATCTCTGCTGTGCTTCACACGGGCAGCCAGAATGATAACACAAAGCACCCGCAGCGATCTCTCATGCATCAGTAATAGCAACCGTGTTCAGTAGTGAAGCAAAAGCAATGACACTATCAAGGTCATCCTTCCATCGTCGAAGATGTGCAGCTTGACTCAATTTGCAGTGTTAAGGTATGCATCAAAGCCAGCGTAGCACATATTTAGTTAAGCAATCATCACTCCCCGTCCTCTCTCTCTCTCTCTCTCTCTCTGCAGCTGGTTTGCGATGGATATTCTCGCACACGATCCGCTCAATTGGGTTCTTATCGCCAGTATTGGCCAATCTCAAATCTCAACTTGAAGTCCCATCTTGCACTTGTGTTCAGTGCCCCAATTCTTCCTCTTGCTGCATTTGCAGAAGACTAGGCCCAGCGGGAGCCAATACGTGGAACACGCCCCTTTTCTAAAGCTCTTCAAATACATATTCGATGACACCTTGACTCCAGGGACTGGACTCCTCTTCGAACCAATGTCGAAAGGTATCATACCAGGCGATGGGACTGCGCAGCTCAGGGTAGCACTCTCTCAGCACTGGGCCGAGATCATCAAGTGGAATTTCCAGTCCCTCGGCAGTAGCCGACGAAGCCGTAAGCACGGCATGCCAGAACTCATTGGAATTCGGCAGAATTCGACGAGGTCGACGTTCCTGCTCACCTCGGCGGTGCTGCTCATCTCGGCGTTCCTGCTCGTCTTGGGACCTTCGCCAACCAAGGCTGCGGAGCGCCTGATCGAACCCGTTGGAGAAGGCAGGCACAACGCCCGCGACCCAACCGTTTCTCAGCATTTCCACAGTTTCGAGTCCCTAACCCGCCGGCTCGTTCCTGGCCCTGGTCCCGTCCAGCCTCTCGGCAGCACTGTCGGCTGACTGCTGCTGCTGCTGCTGCTCTCGCTGAGCCCTCTCCTGCTCCTCCTTCTGCATCTTCTCCCACTCCGCAGACGAGACGACAAACCCGTTCGACACCATCGAGATGATCGCCCAAGATTCCGAGTCGAACAGGAAGTGAACTATCTCAACCGCCAGCAGGTTCAGCACCATGCCCCGCGAGAAGCCCCACAAGCCCGCCGTCGACAGGCCCCTAGGCAGGCACCAGCTCTCGGCGATTTTCCTGAGTATCAGCGCCTCAAACGGCGCGAGCAGCAGCGACGCGGCCCTGCGTGCGAGCATGTCGGCGGCCAGCGTTGCGGGCAGCCGCGTCAGGGCGTTGTCCCGGTACAGCCTCGGCGCGCGCCGGGAACGGTCATCGCCGTCGCGGTCGCCGCCGCCGCCGCCTCCACCTCCACCGCCTTGCGACTCGTTGCCGGGGTTGGGCCTCAGCTCCGCGGACCATACGCCCGGCGGCATGTTGGCGTCGTTGGGGTCCGGATTCTCGGGGTTGTTCTCGACGTCAAAACTGATCAGAGTGGCGGACACTATCTCATTGGCGTCCTCATCATCGTCGGTGAAGTCGTCGGTGTCAGCCGTCTGGGATGCTTGCGGGCGGTGGCTGGGACGCCGGCGGGTGTCGGGGCGGCCGGCGCCGTTGTTTCGGCCGGGAGGAGACTGACTGCGCTCTGTTGGGGGAGCATCGGGGTCCGCTGCTGGCGGAGCAGGGTTTTCCGCCGTCTGAGGAACCTCCCATACATTTCCCTCGCCCGGAGTGGTCCCCTCCGAGTCGCCTGGCCCAACGCGGACCGGTACAGCTTCTGCGGCATTTGCGAGGGGGACTGGGCCTGACTGTGTCTGGGACTGGACAGGGTCGTCTGCATTGGTCGAGGCCCGTTGCAGGATTACATTGGACATGAGCGGCGGTAGCTCTGGACCTGACGGATTCGGTAGAAGCTCGTAGATGATGTCGTAAAAGAATTCCCTCGCCCAATCGATCAGGCCTTCCGAGAACCACAAAAATACGACAGGGCCAAGGCTAAGGCCAATACTTGCCAGCCATGAACCCACAGACCGGGAGGTGAGCGTGGTAGGCAGAGGGCATGGCCGGATAATGGATGATGTTGTAAACGGGATGAAGTATTTCCAGTTTGGGAACCAAGATGAGCTCGAGGCCGGCAGTAGTGATGTCCGCGACAGGAAGATCCACACCTTGAGCATGGTCTGGACGTACGTGAAGCCCCATTTCAGAGCAGTGCTCCTCATGATGCGCTCGCTGGTGAAAGGCAGCTCCATGGCGTTGGCCACCACGAAGGCCGGCAGGCCATCCCACAGCAGCTTGCCCAGGGATCTTTGCTGCCACTCGTGCTGGACCAGCCGCGTGACGGGGACGTGCGCGTACTCACGGTAGAGCAGGATGCGCTGGCGCAGGCCGGCGATGCCCCAGACTCCGGCGAGCTCGCAGGCGCGCGATGCCCACTCGAAGCGGCGTGCGAGGCGGGTGTCGTGCTGCAGGTGGGCGTTGAGGCGGGCGCGCTCGGCGCGGACCTCGTCGATGCTGTTCTCGGCCTCGACGACGCCGATGACCAGCATGACCTCGTTGTGAGAGCGGATCACGTCGCGATTGATGCGGCGCGTCTCCGGGTTGACGGGCCGGCCGCGCTCGTCGTACATCTGTAAGGGGGCGCGCGGGTCGCCCTCGCCCTCGCCCATGACGATATCATCGTAGGGCGAGCGGCCCAGCGCCATGGAGGTCAGGGGGCCGTGTCTGCCCATGGTGACGGGTGTTGATGCGGTGCTAATGGGTATCTAGAGGCGTGCCATTCAGTTCTGAATATGCTTTGTCGTGTAATCGAAGTCGCAGGTTCGGGCTCGCATGTATGGAAAGTCAACAGAGCTCTTGTCTCGAGCCGTCAGTTGTACACGGTAGGCGCATGTGAGGCGACAGATGAGCACTGAGGAGAAAGCGCGAGGCACAGCAACACTGCTCAGCCTCTGGGGAAGGCACGCCGTTCTGAAGTCCCGCCCGAGCTGTCGAGCTCCTGTAGCGGTTGGCCCATGGATTAAGCCTCAATGTCAAATGCCACAGTGGTATGTACGGGCTGGTCGATGCATCCTCCAGCCGGTCGTCACTTCACTTCACTTTACCTCACCTCGGCAGTCTACCGGGTGAGCGAGCTGCAGCTCGACGGGAGCTTGCCAGCTGCCTGGACCCACATGCGCCCGGACCAGTCGGCCAGTCGACCAGGCCAGCCAGGCGGCGCCAAGCCCAAACCGGAAAAGGCGGTCAGAAAACGGACACGCAGGTGGCAGAATACCCTGTCCCCGAATACTTAAACCCTCGCACCCTCCCGCCATTCTTCCTCCTGTTCTTTCTCTCTTTTCTTCTTCATACTTACCTTGTCTGAACTGCGGTGGATCAAGAATCACTGTAGTTAGGTTGGAAAGCCTGCATAGCACATCGTGGCGCTGACCAGTCTGGTTTGTCCTTCGGGGCCGACCTGGGCGGAATTTTTGATATCCCCATCAGCTTCCTGATGCCTTCTTTTTCATCTTGGCTCATCCGCTTGCGGGTGACATCATGAAGAAGCTATCACCACCGTGCCGTCTCCCACGCCAGCAACTGTGCTGCTTCATTGAAATTGCGACGGTGTGTTGTTGACTTGCCTTTGCTTGTGTACCGCCCTCGCTGCGCCGACACCTGCCCACCTCGGGTTCAAGAAGAGTGACATTCCTCCAGGCAGACGCGTCAGGTCGCGTCACCAAGGTACCACAACAACACCGCATCCCGCAGCTCGAGGGAGCACCCCGTCCCATGCGATAATTGTAGATCCCACAGGCTGATTTGTGCTCCCCGCTTACGCGATTGACGCTCAACACGCCTACAGTCCGCCCAACTTCCACCCAACAACGCATCACCATCAAAGCCACCCACGTCAACGCGATCGTAATAACGGTCATGCTGTGACGGAGCAAGCGCGTGTCGATTGAACTTACCTTGTCTCAGCCCGCGCCTGCTCGCTGGTACCCGCCTTCTGGGTTTTACACAAGCAACGATTGCGACGCGTTAGCGACGCGTCAAATCCCGTCACAGCCGTTTGCAATGGACCCCAATATCGCATCGTGACTCAAAAGGGAGCACACGCTCATCTGCATCCTGATGAGCACCCCTTCCCGCCGAGTTGCAGGTGAACAAGGTGTAACTTGATGGGTATGGATTGGTCGCCAATCTCACTGGTGAGGTTTGCAAGACCCACTTGGCAAGTACCTGTCCAAAGTACAGCGAAAACCGTGGCGCTCTCTACCTGCCTACCACGCTCGCGTTGGCTGTCCTCAAGCTTGATGCCCGCGCTCCGCATGATCATAAGCTCAAGCACGGAGTCGGTCTCAATAAATCCCGTTTTCAGCGAGATCGGCCAGTTTGGCTACGAGAGGTAGGCCACATGAGCCAAGGAATACCCTCCTCTGGGATACCCTCCTCTGGGATACCCTCCTCTGGGATACCCTCCTCTGGGATACCCTCCTCTGGGATACCCTCCTCTGGGATACCCTCCTCTGGGATACCCTCCTCTGGGATACCCTCCTCTGGGATAATCTCCTCTGGGATAATCTCCTCTGGGATGCCCTCCTCTGGGACAACGTTTAAACCTCCTCTGCCTCTGGGATGATATCCGTACCTCGTCACCATGATACCCACTTCCTCCTTCCCTGTGCCCGCTTCTCTCCACAGCTTCTTAACAGCTTCTCCTAGGTTGCTTCTCAGGCATTCAGGGAATACATCGTTCGTAAAGTCAGACATGATACTAGCAAAATCTACCGGCACATCCACGCAGTCAACGACTACTCCACCTCTGGTGGCTAACCTGGCCCAGCGAAGAGAGAAAGTCTACGGCACACCAGGTTTAACATATGCAGTGTATCAACAAGCCTGTCCATCGACTGACGATCTACAGCATTGACAACTCTATGCCAGTGCAGCAAAGCTGACTACAGTTTCCAGAGTACCGCTCATTCTATGTTGACTGTGTCGACACTCTGTCAGTGTCGACCCCTAGTGCCATACCGCGCTTTGGTGTGTCTGAGAAAGGGTCACTATGGCCCTCGCACGCTTCGCCGCCCATTTTGCCCCTTCGAAGGCCCCTCTTCTGGCTTAAAATGATCATCACGAAGACCGCTGTAATCAGATCTTCAATTTACTTTAAATTATCAGGCCTATATAAATTCCTAGTAAATTAAAACGGCTTTTTAAGGCTAAAAATAGTCGTAGAGTGAAAATAGATTTAGAGCAGAGGGTAGATTGGGAAGGAAGGTGCCCTTTCTAAAGTAGATTCCTTCCTAATTCCTATAAAGTAATGCTATTGCTTTGGGATGAAGGCTAATTAAAATAAAATCCTTCCTTTTATCTTTTAATAACGCTCCCTTTTAAATTTTAACCTTTTAATAAGCTGTGAATTAAATTTAATATTAAATTTAAATAATCTTCTTAATCTTCTTCTAGCTGATTTAGCTAGAGGTAGGTGGGGAGTTAAAATTATTAAAGTTAAAGGAAGGAACTATCCTTAAAAGGTACTTAGCTTTATATGGGAGCTGTTAGTAAAAATAAGTACTTAATCGTTAGCATTTACGATTATTTTTTAACTCCGCGATTATTTTTTTGCTCTGCGACTATTTTCCCTTTAAGACCATTTACCCTTAAAAGGCATCTAAATGGGCTTTTGATTACTTTCCAGAGAAATAAGGCTTTTGAGTGCAATTCACCGCCAGACAGACTTGCAAAAATGATGACTTATTAAGCAGACGAAGGCTATAGTGACCCTCTCTTAAACACGCCAAGGCGCGTAATGGTGTCAGGATAATGTATAGACATTGATGGCAATGACTATCTTGAAGGGTAGAGTACATGTCATGGTGGCCATCAACAGTACAAAGGCAATGCAGAACCCTTTGGAGTTGCCTCGAAAGAGTTCATATTAAACTGAGACTTTGTGTACTTGACAATCATACTGACCTACACCCTTCTCGTCAAAATCTGGAATTTGTTGTTTTGCAACAGGTCAGAGATTCCATTTCTTCAGCCAAGATGCTAGCATCTCTCGGTCCAAGGGTCCCAGATTCTTGTTTGCGACGGTTTCAGTATGTTCCTTTTCATAGACTGCATCCTCAATTCCACTTCCCAATGTTTTGTAAAACTCAACAAGTCGCACCGCAGGCAAGCCTGAGATGTCTGTGGTATCTGATTCCATCAACTTACGGAGCTCGTTGACCCAGTCCGGTAGAGAGACGACTCTTGATATTGTTTGACGGGTACTTTCAGGAAGGGCATCGAGCAGCAGTGTCCAGGGCTGTGCTTCAGAGACAACGTTGTAGAACTGGAGTATCTGCGTATCCTCAAAAGGCTGAAGGATCATGCGCTTGAGAATGGCCGCAACCGTGTCCACCGCAACCCAGTCAATGGGCATGACAGGACTGGGGAAAGAACCCAGTGTCTTAGATGAGCGAATGATGGCCGATATCCATGGTTGATCGGCCCAGACACCTCCGTCGTGGCTGAGGCCACCCACCTGGCCGACGCGGACGATTGAGACAGGCACTGCGCACTGGTGCGAAGCAGCGGTCAGAATCCTCTCAGCCGCCAGCTTCGATTGTCCGTAGCCGGTGTTCATGGCGGCCAGGGGGTCGTCGACAGGGGCCTCTGGGACAGCCAGACCGGCACCGACCAAGCCCGCCACCGAAGACGCCGAGCTGACGAAGACTATGCGCGGTCTTTTCGAGCTTGACAGGGACAGGTCGATGAGATCCCGAGTCGCACGCAGGAATGGATCGAACGAGTGAAGGGCGAGTCCGAAGTCCAGTCGCCACGCATTGTAAAGCACCACGTCTATCTCTTTGAGGATCATTTGATATTGCTCTTCGGCCAGGCCCAGTCGCGGGGCACCGAGATCCACCTGCAGGAAGGTGAGCCTCTCGAGGTTGACAGAGGTACTCCCGTCGAGGTTGCTGAGTGTCTTTTCCCTTGCTGATTTGGCGCCGCCGCGGTTGAGGCAGTATATTTGAGACACGTTTGAGTTCTTCAGCAGAGCAGCGACGAGGTGACTGCCAATGTAGCCTGTGGAGCCAATGATGGCGATATTTTGAACTGACTCCTTCTGGGAGCCTGCTGCTGGCTGACTGGCTGATTTCGCGGGCAAGTCCTTGATGTAGCGGGCGACTGTGTCATCCAGCGTTTTAGCACGGGTTTCCAGTGAGTCTTCTCCAGAAGCTATGCCATCGTTCAGGAATATGCCCAGGACCTTGGACAGACGAGCCAGTGTGGAATTTTGGTAGATAATTCGTGGAACTATCCAAGCCACGGAGCTTGACGTGAGATTTTGAAGGTTGTGCTTCAAAGTGGCTGTGATCTCCAATGTTTCAATTGAGTCTAAACCATGAGCAAAGAAGTCCTCATCCTCTGCTAGTGTTGAGGCTGGTGGAAAAGAGACGGCCAGAGCTTGTCGAAGGAAAGTGATGACATCCGCATCCTCGTAGACTGTCTTCTGCTTGGCCTTCAGACCGATAGTCACGGGACGTTGTTCCCGCGCTGAGCCCGTATAGAGACGATCAATGTCTTGTTGGTAGTCATCTTGTGTCAACTTGCGGATAACGGTCCCCTTGCCGGTCCTGGAAAAAGGCCTTTCAGGCGTGGCACAGATGACCATGCCGCGAGAAACACGTCCAGGACCAGCCACATGGCCGTTAGCCTGCTCGATCCGCGGCCAGACCTTGTCTAGCAATTGAGTGCGACCCGGTTCGTCCAGGGTACCTTTGGGCTCGATTATTAACACCGGCTGGGTTCGACCATTACCAGTGAGGAGGACGCCCTTCAGAGATGCATCTGCCTGAACAAATTGTTCCAGGGGAATAGGGTTGACCTTCTCGCCATTGGCCAAAACCAAGATGTCATCCTTACGGCCATAGTACTTGTAGAGATTCGGTTTCGTCGGATGCTGGGTGAAGAGATCCTTGGTGAAGAACGGGTTCTCACCAGGCAAATTGTGGAACACAGGAGCTGCATCGCGGTTGGATTCGTCGGCTATAATGACCAGCTCGAAGGTGCCAGTATTGGCGTCGTAGGGCCGCATCTCATGTTTGAGAGCCGGAGTGAACTCATCTGAGACGCGTGAGCAAAATTAGCCCAACATGGCAATCTGCAAGTTGATGGAGCACTAACGGTATTGCCAGTCCTCAGGGCTCTTGGCAAGTTCGGGCAGAGGGAATGTCTCTGTCGATCCGATGAAGATACGAAGCCTCACAATGCCATGAATACGGTCCCCTATGGGGCCAGGCAAGGGAGCGCCGCCGGAACCAACAAATTCTAAGCCTTTGAGCAGGTCCATGCCTTGTGGGTCGTGTAAGAGCTGCTCCAGAATGGCAGGGACAACCATGATGGCACGCAAATCCTGCTGTTGAGCCACCTCCTTCAACAGCTCAGCGTCTGGAGCCCTCTGTGGCGGCCCCAAGACAAGCGTCAGGTTGTTTAGAATAGCATGATCTAGTAACAAATTAGAACAATCGTGAATCTTGGATCGCGGTGTGTACGTACCCATGAAGAAAACAAAACCACCGAGCTGTGCGCGGCAGTCAGTTCAAGGTTCTATGTTTATCACTAGTTTGTGGACTTACATGGAAGAAAGGCAAGATGAGATACAATCGACGATTTTCGCCTTCTAGCGTGAAGACGGTTGTGTCTTGCTTCTCACGTCCTGGCGGAGCAGGGATGTTGTGGTCGTTGTCATGGGCAGCAATGGATCCATGAGTGATTGTGATGGGTTTGGGCAAGCCTTCCAAGGTTGTGAAGTATGTGGTCAGCTGTCTTCATATAACTGAAAACAGTGTCTTTTCTCGTCTTACCAGTTGAACCCGAAGAGTGGAGGACAACGATTGGATCGTCCCTGGCTTCTTCGAAGGTTTTCGCATATGGGTACAGTGTCGTATTTCCGTCACCATCAAGCATCTCCTGAAAAGAAGGCACAGCCTGGAATTCGGTGGAGGATGTCATGGCCTGAAGTGGTCTCATCAAGGGGCCAAGCTCTGTGGCGTATAACACTTTGTTGCTGCCTGTAGCATTCATCAGGTGGAGATTGATGGCAGGGGAATTACGCGGTGAAGGGACGAGAAGCTGTCCATGTAGGTCAGTATGAATGTCATTTTCGACATGTGAGAAGACGTTCCTTGTAGCCAACTTTGATGGCGGCCAGAAGGATGGTGATGCCTTTGAGATCGGACAGGCCGACGTAAGTGAGGGTCTCAAAGGTCTCGCTCTTGCCGAACTTTTCCTCGAGCCACCTGGCCATGAAGTTGACGCACTGGGCGAGCTCGGCGATTGTGACATCTCGATAGCCATCCTGCACATCAGACGTTTTTGGGATCGCAGCGTAGACTCTGTCCGGGACTGTAGCTGCGAGTTCATCCACGACCTGGGGCACGAGCCTCCGCCCGTAAGCTACACTCATTTTCTTAGCCATTGTGCACAAGTTGTAGTGCGACGGCTGATGCGACGTTATCGAACAGGAGAGATGTGAGGTGAGTGAGAATGGATAAATATGGCCCGACAGTGGTTCATAATCCGGTGGAAGCACAGCGGAGCAACGAAGGATTTGAGTATCAACCTGCTACAATATTAATGTGACTGGTCGTTGGTCGCTCCGCGAGGCGTTGCAGGGATCCTTCGCCCAAGGGGAAGATCCTAGCCCCTTCCAGTCTGTTGCTTACTGTGATATTCCGGCACAGTACTGAATCCTACTGCCGGCTGTAAGCAGTAGCTGCCGATTGCATGTGGTGATCATGGTTGGCAAGATGCATGTCCATGGCATGGCTCAGATCCTTCTCGACATAGCTTTGCTCATTTGAAGACTCCCCGCCGGGCATCTTGTTTTTTCTTTGCAACAATCATTGCTATAACTAGAATCATTAATTTCAATCATGTGTCTATTCTGCTATGTATACCAATCGCTTTTGCGTTCAGTGTTGTCTCGTGGCTCCACTCTGCGCCTGAAGTCAGCTAGCACAACGAGAGTGGTTTTCAATGTTGGCCTCAAGAGACTCTGGTCTATAGCAACGAGGACCACGAGGAAGGCTATTAACGGCGATAGTGATGGCAGAATTGGAAAGCTGAAGTATTCGCACGGCTACTCGAGTTCACATAGGTGTACACTCGTCCGTCCCGAGTAATCTTGGGCTGGCCTAGTCCCTTCTTACGTGACCTTCGACTTCGGAGTGACCCGGACCATCAACTTCGGCTTCTTCCACAGCTGCAGCAGTTGACACCGCTCGAGCCAGTCCTCCCCCTCAGCCTCATCTTTCAACTCCCAATCGAACGCGTACACCATCTTCGCAAGCGTAACCCGCATCTCCAGCCAGGCAAGGTTGACACCAATACACATTCTCGGCCCAATAATAAACGGCGCCGAATAGGGCCTCCCCCTCCCCGGGTCGACCCAGCGCGAGGGCTCAAACACATCAGGCCCGGCGGGGCCCTCCACGTTGCGCGGGTCCCGCGTGAACGACCAGATGTCGGCCGAGACGTACACGCCCTTGGGCACGTAGACGCCGTCGACCGTCTCGCCGGGGCTGACGCGGGGCGGGCCGACGGGCGAGGGGGGCATGAGGCGCATCGTCTCCTCGAGCACGGCGTTGAGGTACGGAAGGTGGGCGACCGCGTCGCCTGTGATGTCTTCGTATCGCGCGAACCCGTTGCGCACCTCGTCCTGCAGCCGCGCGAGGCAGTGGGCGTGGGCCGGCCGGGAGAGGTACCAGACCGCGGCGGCGAGGGCGGTCGCGCTGGTCTCGGCGCCGGCTGTGAGGAAGCTTCCAGACGGTTCAGATATTAGCCGAAGTTTATATTGTGGTAAGCGGTGTCATCCATCAAGACACTCACATAAATCCCTGGTGGGCGAGCTGCTCCTCGCTGAGCCTTCCGATCGCCGGCGCGAGGAAGTCCTCGATGCCATGCTCGTTGCCCATCTTTATCCTAGACCGCGTCTTCTCAAGCGTGAGCGCCGCGTGCTGCTGCATGGCCTTGATGGCATTCGCGGCCCCCTGGGAGAAGCGCGGTGCCCATCGCAGTATCGGACCCAGGATGGCGATCCGCTTCGCCAGGAGGCCAACACTGCTGCCGTACGTCGCGCCGTGGAGAAGAGAGACCCAGTAGTGTGGTTCGGCCTTGCTCACAGCGCCAAACGACTCCCCGAAGGCTAGCTGGCCTGGACGGATCGTGTTAGCAGGGGCATCAGATTAATCGTGGATAGGGTGCAACCTGCCGATAATGTCGAAGGCGAGCCACTCGAACCATGCTGTTGCGTCGATTCCCGCCTCCCCACGGGACTTGAGCTGCGAGACGAAGAGGTCGACATGCTCCTGTACCACATGTTCCTGGGAGCGCACGGCGGACGCCCGGAAGGACGGGGCAAAGAGTTTGTACTGTTTCGCATGCTCATCCGGGTCCATCTCGAACACTATGCTCTGGATACCAGTATCGTAGAATAGATCCGACTTGGTAAATAGCTTGCGCGTCTTGGAAGGGGGCCCGTAGATGTCTTTGAAAGCTTGGACGGATGCGAATGACAGCTCGTTGGGCGCAATCCGTATGATGTCTCCTGCATAGTTGAAAACTTGAGCTCATGGCCGCCATCTGATCAGATCATGAGTACTACTTACCATATGTTCGATGAGCGTTGTTGATCCTGGCATGCCACTTGCCACCAGTCCAGCTTTTCGCGTACCAAAGCTATGTCAATACAGTCAGTTGACAGGCCGGTAGTCCTCGCGCAGACTCTCAGTAGCTTACTTCTGTGCAGGCGGCAAGCTTCGGTCCCGGATACTTGGACAATGGGTGAAACCAGATCAAGTAGGTGTAGCGAGCCTAGAATAACCATTAGAGTATGCCACGAGGGCTTCTTGGCTACTCACCAGCACAATGGCTAGCAACGCCAGCAGAGGCGTCCACCAGATCGAGAAGCCAAACATGATGGACTGCAGCGAGTATCAACTGAAATCAGCGTAACTCTCAGCAACGAAGTCAGATTCTCGCACGAGAAGGGTGGGTTGGATGGTAGAGAATGATGGTGCCACTCGTCAGGGACAGTCCTGCCGAGCTTCAACTGGAAACTCAGATATTATGCATCACAAAAACTGGGGAGAGGGGAGGGGCCGTACCTATTGAGGTCCACCGTGACATATGCATGTTCTCCTGTTGGCGATACACTGCAGGGGGCGATGTGACCGGCTGCCATGCAGAGTCTAGGGCAATTACACACTTGCCGGCCTGCAAATCCCATATACACTAAAATATGACAAGTTGCAATGCAGACAAAACGAAAGTGGCGAATCAGTTGTTTTCGCGGGTTGCAGTGCGTTGGAGATCCGCCTATCTGTTGCCTCTTGTCACATATCAGCCTGTCACAACCGGTCCCCAAGGGTTCGAAACCTCGGTATGGAGTCCCAGAGACCCAAACGTAACTTCAGAGCACTCCTATTGGCATAAACAACTGGGATCTTTTGCTCTGGAGTACGGACCTTTACCCCCGAGAGATCTGCACCAACACATTTTGTGCACCATGCACAGAGTTGATTGATCAGACTCGTCAAGCCTGTCTAACCGACGTCAAATGTCACGAAGGATCCGGACCCTGACTACACTTCTACACCGGTGACCAAAAGTTTTCAGGAGTTGCATTCCCCTGAGAGGAATGAACAGACCGCTGTCTTCTTGAGTCACCCATTCCAACAGAAACTGTGGCAAAAGCCGTAGACGGCTTTCTCGTATCACTTGGTTAGACTTCTGAGATGCCGCCTCTCCTGTTCGGATCAAATGTCATTTGGATTTCGTCTCGGTTTTCATTGTTGTTTTTCCTGTTTTCTCTCCATTGTCAATCAAACCTCCCGAAATGGCGAACAATCACGACATCGTCTACATGGCTCCTCCACCTGCTGGTAGGCCCCGGTTTGACGGCAGTCCAACCCGTCAATTTGCAATGGGCCTTGTCAGTATCGTGACCACGGCCATAGCCTTTGCAGTGGTAGCACTTCGCATCCTGACCAGGAAGTATGTTGTGAGAATGCCCATGCGGGTAGATGATTGTGAGTTCTGTTGGAATCACTGCCGTTTTAACTGCTGGCTGAGTCTTCTTCCAGATTTTGCGGTGGCTGCAGTAATCGCATCAATTCTCTTGGTAGTGAGCAACGCTATACGTATGCCACCATCTTTCGACTTTACCAGTGTTGCCTTGGCTAATACCGTTGGAACAGAGCGAGACGTCGGAATTGGTTTGC
This sequence comes from Diaporthe sp. P3_1W, assembly GCA_037177825.1. Classification (NCBI taxonomy): domain Eukaryota; kingdom Fungi; phylum Ascomycota; class Sordariomycetes; order Diaporthales; family Diaporthaceae; genus Diaporthe; species Diaporthe sp. P3_1W. The sequence continues at coordinate 4,135,995 of JBAFXB010000004.1, read as the reverse complement.
ACAGTAAGGACCTTTCTGAACCGCAAAATGAACAACTCCTCGGGCATTTTGACTGACCTCGCATTTAGTTTGGAATGTTCTCTACGATGATTTCACTCAAAGTCTGCAAGCTGTAAGTGAAAAGTCCTCGCCTGGTCTCATATCTCTCAGCATGACGGAAAGACCCTTTGGAAGCCTGAAGCTGACTTTGTTAATCAGTGGACCATCGTCGCTACATCCTTCTACTGTCTTGCAATCACGTTTGCGAAACTAAGCCTGCTCGTTCTGTACCTGCAGCTGTCACCCGTCAGATCGTTCCGCATATCGGTCTGGGTCCTCATCGTCTTCGTTTGCGGGTACTCGCTGGCATATATCTTGGTTATGGTTTTCCGATGTCGACCTGTTGCCGCCGCCTGGGATATGACAATCACTGGCGCAGAATGCTATTCGCAGGTGACCGTGATGCTGGTCTTGAGCATTGCAAATATCTTGGTGGATGCAGCCCTCTTCATTCTGCCACTCCCAGTCATAGCACCTCTACAGATGAGGATCGAGAAGAAGGTATCCCTGATACTTCTCTTTGCAACCGGTGGACTGTGAGTCCAAACAAGAACCCAAACCCAAACTGATCACGATGATTTGTCCTCTAATTTGATCTCTGCAGAGTCTGTGCCGCGGCCATCACTAGGACCGTGATAATGTTTGCGGGAGTTATGCAATCTGCCGACTACACATGGGACATCATCCCAACCTACTACTGGTGCTACATCGAGGTGAGCGCAGGAATAGTATGCTCGTCAGTTCCAGCACTCCGGCCCATGGCCAGTCGGTATCTGCGGCCGATCTTTACGAGCAGTCGAGGTCGAACCCCAGGGGCACAGGCAGAGGAGGACACCCCCCGTGTGCCGCACTCGAGCGCTCTCGCCATCAACAAGAAACGCCGGGCCGCCCGAGCTGAAGTATACGAGCTGAAGGGCCGTGATGCCAGCTCCGGTCTGCGGAACACGAAACAAGAAGAGGCCGTCCCTCACGACGACGAAGAAAGGCTTTGGCTTAGTGAGGAGTGTCACAATGATCTTGACCTACATGACCAGTCAACGACCGTTTCAAACAAGGGCTTCCGGGGGACAGATGGTAGTAGCACGAGCACTCTAGGTGGAAAGTCGGAAAAGACACGAGGCTAAGATATTCATTGTCTCATATATCTACACATCCTCAAGATGTTAAGCATTGCAAGATCCCTGAATTCCGTAACAGTGGTGCTCCTTGTTTGGTCTTCAGCGCTTAGTATAAGAACGTTGCCCTCTCAGTTTGGACGTCAGCATGAACGGCCTCGCCCGTACGATACATAGAGTCTCTCCCAGGGCCGCTCGATTGCAACGTTATGTCGCAAGACGCAGCTAGACAAACGACACTTGGGGCTGAAATACTGTGAGTCAGTGGGCTGACGCTGCCTGTTGGTACGAAAGTCGGAACCAACGCGATCCTTCCAACACAGATCAGGGTGTGCACTGGCTAGCGCCCCCGGACAGGCCGCCTTCCAGGCCGCCCAGCATGAACTTTGGAAGCTATTTTGTCTTCAAAACTCCATGCAGTCTCGTCACCTTTATCCCCACATACTCGGCATCTAGCCCACAGTAGCCGAAATGGCTTTTTCCGCCAACAATTCCACTCTCCTCCTCTTGTCTATCGGCGTTGTGACTCTCGCCACAATTGCCGCTCGCAGGATGTTCAGCCACGACCCTCGCGAGCCCCCTCTGGCTCCTCAGTCGATCCCCATAATCGGCCACATGGTCGGGCTCTCTCGCTCAAAGTTCAACTACTACGTCGATCTCAGGTACGCTCACAGCCCCATGCCAAACCACCACAAGCCGTGACAAGCTCTTACTTAGCCCCTTGTCACAGCCGGCAGACGGGCTCCCCGGTCTTCGCCATGTCACTCCCGGGCCAGAAGATGTACGTCGTGACGAGGCCGGAGCTCATCCAGACGGTGCAGAAGCAGCACAGGGCCCTCGCGTTCCCGCCCGTTGAGGCCAAGTTCGCGTCCACGGTCTGCGGGGCCAGCCGCGAGGCCCAGGATATCCTGGCCAGGAATGTCAATGGCGACTTGGGCGACTTTGGCCTGTCGATGGAGTCCTACGCCGCGATGCGGACCGCACTCAAGCCCGGCCCGCTGCTTGACGACATGAACCGGGCCATGATAGGGGAGATCGCCAAGTCGCTGCATCTGCTGGAGCCGGCGCGGGGAGAGTCCCGGGTGATCGGCATGTACTCCTGGCTAAGGGACGCTATCACCACTGCGACCACGAGGTCGGTCTATGGTCCATTGAACCCGTATGACGATAAAGCGGTCGCCGATGCTTTCTGGTAAGTGTGATTCGGGATAAAAGATCATCTTATGGAGCGAGCTTCTAACCTAGCCCTGTCTCTCCCTGCTCAGGGAATTCGAAAGCGGTCTGATGTCTATCCTGGTTGGATTTCTCCCTTCCATCACCGCTAGGAAACCTGTTGCCGCGCGGTCCAGGGTTGCCAAGGCCTTCGAGGCATACTACAAAGCTGGAGGAGTGCAGAAGGCATCGGCTCTCGCACAGATGCGATACCAATCGGAGGCTGATAATGGCCTTTCCGTGGAAGACATAGCTCGCTACGAGGTCGGGGGCTCAATCGCCATCCTGGTGAACACTGCGCCGTCAGCTTTCTGGACTCTCTTCCTGCTCCACTCCCACCCGGGTCTGCTTGAAGACATCCGCAGCGAGATCGATGCCTGCACCGTAACGACCACCCAGGGTGAGTCAACAGTCAAGACCATCGACATAATCACCCTCAAGGAACATTGTCCTCTGCTGCTGTCCTCTTATCAGGAAGTCCTCCGCTATTCTTCCATGGGGACATCTGTACGCGAGGTCATGGAAGACACCCACCTCGACCGATGGCTATTGAAGAAGGGTGCGATGCTACAGATGCCAAGCCGTATTATCCATCAGGATTCCAGCCTCTGGGGCGCCGACGTCGCCGAATTCAACCCGCGCAGGTTCCTCCCCGAGGAGAAGCAGAACCGTCCGCGGGATGTCTGCTTCCGCGCTTTTGGTGGAGGCAAGACCCTGTGCCCGGGCCGGCATTTCGCAACAAATGAGGTCCTGGCCGTCGTCGCTGTCTTCATCGCCCGGCTAGATATGAAGCCCGTCGGGGGAGATTGGAAACTTCCGACCACCGCTAACACTAATGTTGCCGCGGTCATTATGGAGGCGGATGATGACGTCCAGGTCGAGATCAAGACTCGGCAGGGCTTCGAGGGGGTCAAATGGTCTATCAAACTTGACAAGTCAGAGAAGGTCTTTGCCATGGTGACAGAAGATGGTTTGGATAGGGAAGAGTCGTGATCACTGACGTAGCAGTGGTTTCTCTCCTCATACCTCAGACCAGAGCTTACTGCGTATCTTGAACATGGTTCCTCTCCAGCCTTTCATCTTGCCACATTCCCACTCCCATGTTCACATTTTAGTCTCGATAAGTGACCTCAGCTTGTTTCAGATACCACTCCTGGCAGATGTCCCCGTCTGACTCATTTGCCGCATCGAATAAGCATCGAACTCCGCATCAACCCGAACAGTGTTGTCTTCGCGGGCTCGTAAGTCGGAGTAGGCGGCATTCCGACCGCTCTCTAGGCTAGCCTTGAGCTTAGATTGACTGCCGGAGTCAGGCATGTCGGAACGATGCGAGCCGGTGAGAAGTAAGGCTCTTTCTCTCGCGTGTGACAGCCAGGATCGCATGGGGGCTTTTGCTAGTCTAAAAAATGTGGCCGTGGTAGGCGCACAACAGATTATGACGGCGGCTGCTTCTTCGGCCATGCTGGGCAGGTTCGTTAGCGAATGCGAAACAGAGATACCGACTGTATACGCACGATGTCGCCCATATCGGGTTCGCAAGGCGGCTGCTGTCATTATCCGTTGTGTAAAACTGTACTCTGTAGATGAGGCCCCGGGCCAATAATGCTGGCGGCACAGGCGCTGTATTGTGTCAGATCAATAGCCCTCAAATTGATACCAAATGGCAGTGGCGCTTACGATAAGCCCACCATAAACATAGACGTGACGGCAATCTTGCGCTTCAGGGGCATCTGAAGACTCAAGACGGCCGGGAGTGGAAGAACAACAAGGAACACGTCGATGACAACGCTGCCAACGCCCTGAATCATAACAAGGACCCGCGTGCGCATGCACGTGTCAGACATGAGGGCAGTCAAGAAGTCGATCTGTGAAGTGCCTGTGGATGGCGCACACATGACGGAGAAGGCGATGGACAATGAAATGTGGAAAACTGTGATGGCTGTGATACCGGTGATGCACGCAATGCGCATCCACGTTAAAATGTTGAAGACCTGCCAGTAAAGAATAAGGACCGAGACCTTGACGAAACAAATCGACAACGGCATGAATATCGGGATGAGGAGAGATAGCTTGATTGTCAGCTTGTGAAGCCTTCAATACTGCCAGGGTGTAGCACTTACTACAACTTGCGACTTGGTCAAGGAGTCGGCGCCAGGGGGGGTATCCCAACTATTTCTACCATATACACTTCCTGAGACACCTGTGATGGGTCAGCAGACCGGTACAAGGCACTGGGTAGGGCCAAGAGGGTTCGCACAAGCTATCGTCATGGAAAAAAACGTGAAGCAGAGGAACTGCCCAAGTCAGCATTTCGTCCTAAGAAGCCGTAGAGGAGACACTGCTTGCGGGCATCATACTAATCCGACAACGAAAACGACTTCACGGCCATGATGTCAGCTGCGTAAAGTCAAGCCGCGATGCTGAGGGGTTCTCACTCTCATCCATCTTAATTGTTCTCGGCCCAAAGCATAACTTCCATAGCAGCCTGGTCAAGGAAAACAACACCATCAGCGTCAGGCATACGCCCGCAGTTATGTACACCTGGTAGGCAATAGATTCTGGATTGACAACGTGAGGGGTCCCTCCCTCGGGAGGTGGTTGTACTGCATTGTCCATGTTCTGGACAGGTTCCGCAGCGTCCATCTTGGTCAGATTAAAAACAGAAAACGATGGTGATAATTGGGATATGAGTATGATACTCAAGAAGAGATGATTCTTGAGAGAGCACTGAGCACTCAGGGTAACGCTTGTGGTCGGTTTGAACGTGTGAAATAGAAATAGTGTAGCGCAAGCAAGGTGGGTATCTGGGGCTGCCGAGCACGCCGCGGCTTACTTGCAGCATGCAAAAATCAAATCACATCTAACAGTCGACACAGACTGGTCAAAGACCAGCTCGGCGACATGACGCAGCAAGGCGCAGCTCGAATCAGCAGTATGACCTCATCAGGCTCCAGGAGTTTCTCTCTCAGAGCCGAATTATTACCATATGAGTTTAGGTATGTGCTGAAGACAGCATTACACCTTTCTGGCACGAAGTGATAGAAACGACATGTCGTGCGCACCGCCATCAGAATGGCTTTTCTCATCACCTCTACTCCTGCTCCTTCCGCACCTTGCACTGAGCATTGGTGAAGGATCTTCTTCAGACAGATGCGTAGTCCCATATGTATTGTGAATCTTATTCCCTCCGCTCCTGGACCTTGGGCACAAACGCCCAGAAGATGGTTGCCACCACGAGCTGAGCGAGCACAATAGGCTGGAGTACCTGCACACCAGCCTTGCCGGCAATCACACCCGTCAACGAAGGGAAGAGAGCAGCGCCTGCCTGAGCAACCACAAATATGAAGCCTGGTGAGGTATATCGGTGAGTCATGGTGTTTTCTGATGTAGACAGACAGAAGTAGGGAGTGAGGAGTATACTTACTGAGAGCTGCCGCTTGGATTTTCCTTGGGAACAGCTTCGATGCAACCGAGACTCCCTGTGCCGAATAATTGTTAGGGCTTAGATTTTCCTGATAGAACTGTTTTGACTACCGCGAACACAATCCTTGAGACTTACAGTCGCAAAGAAAGGGCCCTGGAAGAAGCCCATGATACTTAGGGCAGTGGCGCCAGCAATGATGTTGGGCACCAGCCAGAACACGAGCTGAAGACCGATGCTGATGACAAAGTACAGGAGCAGCATCGGCTTCTCCCCAAAGCGATGAGTTGGCTCCGGGAGCAGGAGACGGCCCAGCAGCATCCCGGCGGCTTGGCCGGAGGGCACGTAGCCTACCTTGGCGACATCTCCCCCTCTCACCTCGACGAGGTAGTTGACGACCCAGCCTGGCGCAGTCAGCCATCGTGAAGACATCAGAGGTGGGAAGTACCATGGACATGTGTGACGGGGATGTCCACTTACCACCCGCAGTCTGGGCAGCCCCGAGGGCAAAGAAGAAGAATAAGCTGATGAGCCAGACGTCCTTCACCTTCAACATGGTGCCCATGTCGCGCAGAGCAGACAACGCAGTCTGCTTATCCTCCTCTCCGCCCACAGCCCTCGCAGCTCCCTCCTCATCACCACCTCTAGGCACACCGTCATTCCGCCGAGGGATCCCCAGCGTGTCCCTGAACGCAATCGCCACCCACGCCACGTTGACAACCCCAAGACCAACAGTGACAAAGTACGTCCTCTTCCACGACTCCTCGCCCCCGACGAACCCGCTGCCGTTGCCGGGGGTCGCATTCGACGCGATAGCCGTGGCCAGAAGCGGGCCCACGAGCAGCGCAAGTGCGTACATGGCGTGTATAAATCCCAGCCACCTGTGCGCAACCCTGACACCGCTGACGAAGGTGTTGCCCAGCGCGTCCTGGTACGCGGTGCCCAGGCTCTGGAGGAAGAATGACACTCCGAATGCCGGCAAGCCGGACCACCCGAACGGCCGCAGCACTTGCGCGGCCAGCTGGAGGAGGGCGCCGAGGCAGAGGAGCTGGCCCAGCTTCAGGTGCGGCGCGAGGGCCGGGTTGGTGAAGGCGCCTATCATCCAGCCCGTGAAGTTGCACGCGTACCTGAGAAGGGAAAACGGTCCGTCAGGCTCCTGTATCACGCAGTTGTGTTCCCGAGACTGGGTGCGGACGCGGGGCGATGACCTACAGGACGGCCACCATGCCGGTGCCGATGGAGAACGAGACCAGCAGGTAGGGGATCAACGGACCCAGGGTGCTGTCATTGATGCCGGCACAGAAGAACGAAAAGCCCACGCTGAATATCTTCAGCCACGGCTGCGGTGGCTCTTCTGCCGTTGAGTTCAGCTCTCTTTCATGTGCCGCCAGCGTCGAGTCTGATGCTGCCCCCAGGGACGAGCCGCCTCTTTCCGCATCAGTCCCCGGGGTGCTGGTGAAGCCCGCAGGCTTGCGGATCTGCCGAAGCTCATGATGTTCGACGCCCTCACCACCAGGGGCGCTCTCGAGCGTGATTGTTTGCGTGGACGTGGCCATTGTCCGTCCGTCGTCTGCTCAATTTGTGCCCTGCTTGTCAACGCACCTCCGGCTTGCAACAATGATTCATGTACATATGCTCTCGGAAGCCAGAGAAGTCTCAGTTTGGCTAGTACCAAACAACATTGAATCCGAGCAGAACGAATGTGTCTTCTCAGGAGGAAAAGGACAAGTGACGTTGACAGCCCGGGCGGAGAAACCTCGGCTAAGCGGTGACCGCCAATCGAGAAGTGTCGTCGATCTGGGGTAACGTGACGGGCCGTATATCCGGCTCGTTGCTCGCGATCCAACAACAACTGCTTTCCTCGGCCGTGTGGGATTCCAGGGAAAACTTCGGCAACCCCCAGTGTCTGTTCGCGGGGAATGATTCTTGGCTGGCAATGTAATCGTGTCAGTGCTTGACGACCTCACTTTCCCCCGGCAACACCATGTCCTCGCCCGCCTCGGACAACCCGAGATGTCGATATTCGAATTGCTCGCGCTGACACACTGCAGATCAAGGCGTGAAAGAGAATGACACGAAGTAAAACCGGGCGAAGAACTCGTCATGGTCTGGTCTTGCTCGGTTCGTGTACGATACTCTGTACGATGACTGTACAACAGGGCGACACATGTCCGCCCATCCCTAGGCACGTCTGTGGTCATCACAAAGCCTTTCTAACCAACTCTCGAGAAATGTACACGCTTGGTGAGAACTGTACGGGCACCGACCAGGCAGTGCCAGGACCTAGACTTTGCCATTGATGGAGCATGATAGATCTCGTCCAATCAAAACTGTCGCGGAGACAACACCGAGTGCCAAAGCCGTGGACAGGCGGTTGTTGGCTGGTTGGCACGACCTGGGCTTCACCATCCCGGCCACGACCAATTCGCAGTTCAGCAAAGGTTACAAATTGGCTGCTGTTTACGGCACGATCTCCTACTAACGCAATGCAGCGGACTGCACACCGATGGTGTCAAATACAAAGCCCTTGTCGGTTCACTGAAACTGTTGGAAACCAAAGAGACCAATCGACGCAGACGGCGACGTCGATCTGCCCTCGGGTCATAGCAGGAGGAAAGACTCCCCTTACCTGGCTGCCTCAGCGACCGCAGCCGCCTTCCTCGGTGGGACGGACCGTGCTAACAGCGCTGTTTCGAATTTGCTCTTTTCCTTCTGAGACCGACCTGTCTCATCCAGCCGCATGATGCGGTACAGGACATGTCCCACCTCCGAGGGAGGGGTTTCTCCGGTGCAGCAAGCCGCCGCCGGCCTGATAGCTAAGACACAAGAGGCAGCCGTTGCCTACTGCCGCGTGGATCGCCCAGCTGGGGAGGCCGCGTGGGAATGTGTGTTCCCAACGGCTGCAGCCCACGCTTGCGACCAGGCCACGGCATCGAGTTCGCCAATTGACATTTCTTGGCCCCAGGTGGGGACCAGCTTCTTTGGACGACGCCCAGTTGCCTGGCGGCCTGGCGGCGCGGGAGGCTGCACGAGAGGCTGTCTCGGGCTGGAGCTCACGCGTGCAGCATGTCTAGGTAATTTAGCACACTACCCAAAACTTGGTGCCAACAGTCCGAGAATCGCCAATCAGAGCGGTCCCAGGCAATGCGGAGTTCAGGCTTGCCGTTCATCCGAACTACCTACCTCGCTCGAGAATCGACATGTTCAGGAACCATCGTAACCCATGCGACTTCTCGCTTGCTATTGCGAGATGTGAATGAGCTGCAGAGAATCGGGCGTGTCCTTTGTTTCCTCTGACTCACTTCATGCCATTGCACGCAGTTGAGATGCACCGTAAGAAGAACCGCAGATGAACGGTCTGTGACGTAACTCTGCACTTGCAAGAATCTACTACAACCGGGCCAGGTGCTGAAGCGAGACCTCGAGGCAAGACGTACACAGTAAAGTGAGAAGAAGAACACGTCAAGGAAAGCCTTGGCTGCAACTAAGAGAGCCACGATGAAGCACCTGGTCATGGTCGGTGCGTGCTACCTCGACACCATTCTCAGGTGAGTCTTTCGCTCGTGTTGGTCGACATGGTCGACGTGACCGAACGCCTGCTCACTAATCTGTAATTAACTTTCAGCGTCCCCCATTATCCCGAAGAGGACGCCAAACTACGCGCCACAAACCTGAAAGTCCGACGAGGTGGGAATGGCGGCAACTCACTCGAGGTACTGCAGCAGTTCCTCCCAACGCCACCAGATCTCACCCTCCACCTCGTCACAACGCTGCCAAACCGTCACGCCTCAGCCACAGCGAAGGTGGTGTCATCATTCGGGCCAGACTCGCTGATCGATCTCAGCCACTGTTTCTATCGAGATGATCAGACCGAGGCGGCTAGCAGTTGGATAATGTCTAGCCAGGCGACGGGCACTCGAACTATTGTGAATCACAACGGTCTGGAAGAAATGACGACAGACGAGTTTGTCAACGTTGCCGACGCGTTCCGTGACCAAGATGCTGCCAAGATGTGGTGGCACTTTGAGGTACGTCCGTGACAAGTTCCCTGGCCCGACAGTAGGATCAAGACGAAGGCGTCGGGCGCAGGCAGGATCTGCTTATATCTTTGCGCTTCGGCAGCCGAAAAGCCATGGCTAAAGATGGGAGTGGCAGGGTCGCATCCCAGAAACGAGTCTTCAGTGCATCCGACACCTGCGCCACTCTTATCCACAGTCTCGCATCAGCGTCGAGGTCGAGAAGCCCGCGAGGGAGGGCTTGCGGGAGCTGGCCGCTGAGGCTGATGTTGTGTTTTATTCGAAGAGTTGGGCTGAGGTGAGTTGGACGGGTGTCTCGTGGCCGGGCCAGCGGGTAACAGAAGAGGACACCAAAGCTGATAAAGAGGGCTAGGGCGAGGGATACGCAAGCGCTGAGGCATGTCTGACAGGCGAATGCGCGCGGACATCTAGGGCGTAAGTTCAACTGCAGTCTCTGACAGTAGCATGCTCGCCTCCCAACGCCCGTATGTCACACCAAGACTGAAGTATTGTTAGGTCACTCCTCTGTTGCACTTGGGGGGCCTTGGGAGCCACCGCCAAATCGCTCCCGACTCAGCAAATCTTCAACGTCACGCCAGAGCCAAAGGCGACCGTCCAAATCGTCGAGTATGGACACCCCCTCCCCTTTCCTTGCCGCTTGCGAAAGGCCCACCGCTCGGTGCCCACAATCAAGACGACGGCATGAAAAGCTGACAGAGCGCGGTTCACAGCGCCATAGGTGCCGGGGACACGTTCGTGGCAGGGGCCCTGTACGGTCTGCTTTGTCGGAGGGGCGACTGGAACGATCAAAGGATAATCAGATTCGCCGTAAACCTTGCTACAACCAAGATCCAACAGGATGGGTTTGGAGGATTGGCGTCCAGAATGTCGCCTGCAGATTGATCGGACTCGGGTTTGAGTCAGGGCAGCCGGTTGAGGGGAAAGGAACCGGAGGCAGATGGATCAGTCGTGTGATTGCATGAAGGCGGAGGGTTAGACTGATGATCAGAAAGCCAAGTATGTGGGCTTTGCTCTTTAGCCCGCAGCCTGACCGACTGGTTGAACATGGAGCACAAAGGTCCGCTCAGGAGGTTTGCGTCACAGCGTGCAGCTACCTGGCAGCCTGGCTAAGTCTCGGCCTAAGTCGACTGGTGTTGAGAGGTTGGCGAGGGTTGCTGTGAGATCGTCAGCCAAAAGTACCCAACTCATCCCTCAGGATGTCACAATTACGAGGGTCACAACAAAGGTCGACTTAAGACCAACATGCAACCACGGAACAAGCGGTGTACCGTAGTTTGCGCATTCGAGGCTAGGAGCTGTGGATGGGAGTTGATCCGAACTGTGGGTGGCCACCGGCCCCTCCCATGGCGGCTTCTTGTGGCTCCCCGCTGAGCGCCGTCGAAACTCCGTGTATGCCGGAAATAGCGTTCAAATCTAATGAGCCATGCCCCTCATGCTGCGAGAACTGGCATCCGTTTCGATGACGCTGCAGAAAGGGGGTATGATAGATTAAAAAATGTGCCTCACCACCCATGCCGCTGCAGCTAGCTTGCGTCGAGACATGCCGACTTGGTCGGAGCGGGTCAGGGGCGAGTCGCCGTGAGTGATGCTCAAAGGTACTCCTGGGCTAGGATTGGACAGTCGTACAGAACGGCTGACGATCTCTTTGCTTCCGTGGGTCAAAACATCAGGCAGTCAGGCAGTCAGCCAGCCAACGCGATCCCGATATCTAACAATCCGCTGTAACGCTGAAAGGCGTCACTGAGGCGTAGAATTCACAGATGAAATTGCTGGCCCTAGTGTCTATGGCTTGCACGCAGCAGAATCTGATCGCAAACTCACAGGCTCTCGTTCGGCCAGGATGGCCAGCTCTCCATTCCATCATCACGCTGATGCCTTGCAGATGTATGGAGCCCGGCACCGAAAGAGGTAGGGTTTCTCATTTATCGTTAGGCTGCCCTCACAGTATGCCGCACTTGACGACATCAGCCAACTGTCGTGTCATGCTGGAATGTCGAGCATCGTTTCGAGTTCGAGCTAGGGTCAGCTTGGAAGCTCAGTCCTCGCGGCGAAGTATCCTTTCTGGGCATTCTTCGGATTACGCACGCATCCACAACTTGGCGACGAAGGAGTCAAGGTTGTTAAAGGCGGAGAAAGGTTTGTGAGGTGCGCCATGTGCATTGCAGATGAGCTGCATCGGGGGGTATGGACAATCCAGCAGGATCAGACCGCTTGCCTCGCTGGCATCGGAGATATGACAGGGTTCGACCAAGATAGTTTTGCGCCGCGGACGTCGTCCGATATTTTCAGCCACAGACAGCATGGGAGCTAGCAGTCCTGGTCCCCCAAAGTCAAGGCTGCGGCGCTCCGTAGCCCATGTTGCATACGATGGCTCTAGCAGCACGAATCATGTATCGCTGCTGATGAGAAGTGATTGCTATCACCAGGGCTCCGCCCCTTGAGCCCTTTGGTTGGCCAAGCGGTCTAGGTAGCCCAATGAGCGCCAGTGTGCTGCTCGGTTGCTCGGTCGGGATCTCACTTCACATTAGACCACGCACAAGCCCACGCTTTGGCTGCTGAGCACACGCCCAGGCATTCCTCATGGATGCCGAAGCTTTGAAACAGTCTGTACCAGCCAGGGTTTGCCAACTACGGAGTTGCGAGGTTGGGCTGGCACCGGATCAACACCAGGTCGCTTGCTTGTGGTTTCCCAGTGGTGGAAGTTCGAGACCCGAGTTGTTGGCGGATCAGCGTGGCTGGACACCGGATGATGTTTGCCTGTCCCTGGGTACCGTGGGTACCGTACCTAGGTAGGTAGATTACGCGTGTTTGGGCACATCTTGGTTCTACTGTGCATTGCCCTCGGTGTATCAACGGAGCCTCCCGGGGTCCTCCACGTCTACGGTCGGTCGTGCCAATGGAGTCGAGCGGGCATGCGGCACGAAGCCCTCGGTTTGTCAGGGTATCGTCTCGGCCGTTGCTGCGCTACAAATTACATTCGAAAACGCCGATCATAGTGCTGGGTCGATTAAGTTGCATGATAACGTCCTGGCTTGCGGTGGGCCGTAGCGGCGATTGACATGCGTGCATTTTGGTGAGACGTCAGTGAAGTCATCCCGGACATCGGCCGCGATAGGCCAGGAGGCTGGCGGGCTGACATGCCAGTTCGGTACGTAACTGGAGCCTGGACCCTACGCCGTGGGGTGGCTGCCCGTCGAGGCGAGCGAAATTGGGCCGGTTCTAAATAGCCTTCCCACATTCGTGTCCAGGTCTCTGGGCACCGCAGTACTGCCGCGAGGAGCGAGGCAGGGCACAGTCACGCTTTCACCGATGGGAGATGGGTACCACTGGGTGTGTGATCGCCGGAATGGCCAGGCCATCAGCCGTAGCCGCCCCTCAGCAGGGCGAGGGATGTGACGATCCGAGCGAGGGCCTTCGAGGCAGTACGATTCACGGCGCATCCGCAGGGAAATATCCGGTAATTTTCCACAACCATAGACCGCAGAACCCGTACTCTAAGGTACAGGTGTACACCTTGGTGAGTGGATGCGACAGGGTTGAAAATTACAGCCTGTGCAGTGTGGGGGCCCGCAACACAAGGCGCAACATGCATAGGGTCCACGGCGCCCCAGAGACAGCGATTCTGAGCGCACGCCGAGCGAGCCGGTGATATTGGAGAACGCACCCCTGTGTTAAGGCTCGTCTGTTCGGTGGATACCACAGTCAGTGGCAGCGTGCGCTGGTCCTGGCCTGAGGGCGGCAGTCAGATCACTGCCAGTCAGAACGACGTGTCCTGCGAGTCAGCACATCCCCCGACAGCCCGCTAGGTCTAGAAATCTGTGACAGCGTGAGGGACGCAAGGGGGGACGTTCCAGTAGTGAATTCTGCGAAGAACAGCGAAGACGAGATGAGGCACAAATTGCTGCAGATCTCTTCCCGAGGCGTACAAATTCCTTGCTACGGTCGGTATTTGAATTCATTCCGGGGAGTTTGCGGTACTCTTTTCAAGAGGTGTATCCGAGGCAACTCTGGTTTTCGATCTGACGTTGACGTCCGTGGTCCAGCAGACCTGGGTTCGAAACTTTGTCAGAGTCACATCACACTGCCTCTGTCGAACTGTGGCCCGGTGGCCGTGGAATCGGCCAAATCACAAGTACATGGAATCGTGAGAAAATCATGCAGTGCGTGGAGGCAGGCTGTCTGCCAAGGTGGCAAGGTCCCATCAGGACGGCAAGGTAATCGATACCCTGCATTTCGATCCTCTGGCAGCAAGCCCCCTGTCGCTTGTCACTGTCGAGGGCGCTAGGCATTCGACGCGAGGTACCGAGCGTTGCCCAATAATACGGGATATCAGATCTGGCCGGGACCACGAGACGCCACCTTCGAACGGCGGCCTGGTCACTCAACAGTCCAAGCTGGGACAGGGGCCGGGGCCCGCCTCCTAGTCTCCAGCCATCCTGCGGCCCGTGGCACAGCCCAGGTGAACCCATGACGATGGCACCGGCCGGAAGGACATTTTAGGGCGGCTGCATTGTACGCAGCACACGTTTATGATTGGTCTCTTTTAGCTAGCTTTCGAGCATGATGAATCGGTTGATGGAGGACATCCGACAGGGACCTTGAAAGTCAAAGTTTATCGTATGGTATCACAGTCCATCGAGCAGCAAAGGTGATCGATGCGCTCTCAAGCAGGCATAAATTAGCTTCACGCAGACGTGACTGCACTCTGTGGCTGAAGCCACGACGCGGAAGCTGGTGGCATCTCTGCGCATGGGCCGAGGTACCAGAATGCTAAAAGTGAAGCATCGAAAGAGGAACCGTAGCACTGGAGCATATGTACCTTGTTTCAGGGTGCGCTTGACAGGGATATGTGGCTGACGAGCTTTGAGATCGACCTTCCAATCTTTCCAGATGAGTTCTTTCCGCACCAACCCCTGTCGTCACGTACTGGGTGGTGGGCCACCGTACGGGGGTATAAAGTGGCCGTAGATTGGCTCGCCCAATGAGAGGAAGGTTGGGACAAGGCTCCGCTTTCGAGGCAGGATGGTCGACGCCGTGATGCAGTATTTCCACTCTGTAGGTCTAATTTGTTGTGGGAGACGAATTTGCCAGCTGGAGCGAGCGATGACACCGAGTTGCTGCTGACCGACTTTGTGCTTGGGTATAAGCCAGCAATTTGGGGAAATTTCCAGTGGGCCGCGAATCCAGGAGTCCCAGACAACACAACCACCGCACGCGAGGATCCTGGACACTTGAAGATTTCTAGCGCCGGCCGGCCCCGGTCTTACCGACCTTGATTGCGGTTTTGCCGGGGGCTGAGAGGCGTGCACACAGTCGACAATTTGGTGCTCCGCAAACTAATAAAGCCTGTACTGCAGTTGCAAAGCCGGGAGTCGAGCACTTGATTAGTGTGACTTGAGGTCGAAGTCAAACTCCCCGCTCGTCTCGCTAGGCATCGAGGGCCTTTGTTGACGAAAGATGGAGACTTGGTTTCTAGGCTGTGCCGGGGATCGACGCTATGGGAAGCCCAACCGTGCGACTCCCACACTCACAGTACCTCGAGATGGTCTGCCGAGCGCGCGGAGGGCCATGGGCATTACCCTTGTACTGGCCGCCATGCCAGGTTAATGAGAGTCGACAGCGATGATGGGCCCGTTCCTCGTCTGCTCTTGACTAGTCTCGCAGAAGGCAGGTGGCTGCCAAGGTGGAAATGCATCGGATCGATCTCGAAGGCCAGTGTAGCACGGGGCCAGCTTGAGTTTCGAGGCGCAAGTCATTTTCAACTAAGGAAGGCATGTCGACCACCCTGGACGATGGGCAATGCAGGTCTGAGTCCGAAAGTATCCGCAGATGGTGTAGAGTTGACACAACTGCGAAAGACCCGGAATTTTAGTGCTGCCGCGCATACCCGCGGAGACATCGCTACTGCAACAGCCACAGCAGGTGCAACCTGGGTGGGTTGGGCCGGTGGTTGGGCGGCTGAGCGGCCGGGCGGCCAAAGCAGACAGGGTCGAGCAGCGAGGGCGAGGGTGAGGACGGGGGCGATCTCGACAGCGTCTGAGTAATCATGCGGCCCTCGAGCTCTATTCGAGACTCGACCCGTCAGCTTTGACTCGGAGCGCACACTGCGCGCAGGGCATTGTTGCACCCTGGAGGAGGGGGGCCAGAGGTGGAGGGGCAGCCAAACCGAAGGCTGTCAACCGCCGACCAGTTTCAGGCCGCCGGAAAGGCAAAAGCAAGATGGGACCGTCCAAATCGTGAGCCAGCCAACAGCTGCCCCGTTTCAAAGAACAGGCCCGGGTCTCTGCTGGGTTGCTGGGTTGCTGAGTTGCGAGGAGGTGCTGAATATTGGAGCTGGTGCCAGGATTGGCGGGGTCCCCTTTCGCAAACGGCCCAGGACGGAGGGACCGGAAACAGGCTGTGGTGTTCCGAAAAACTATGTAGTAGTTTAGACTGCCGTTTGAAGTGTGCGACCAACCTAGGACCAAGACCAAGTAATCGTCGGATGGAGGCGCGACAGCAGGGCGGCGACCTGGCCCACAGGGACGCGCTTGGAGGACAGGATAGGCCAGGCGGTGATGGGACGGGTCCGGTCTCGTGTCTCGTGCTGTTGGATGGCTGATGGATGCACCAAGCCCACAAAGGAAACAGACCAGTCGATGCACAGCGCCGTACGTGCAGACTGGCTCGCAGGTAGGGAGCACTTCGGGTGTGCTTGTCATGCTCGAGCCTTGGACGCTACGTGTACGTACTCTGTGAACGATGGCAGGGCGCTCGCTGGTTGTGAGGTAAAAGGAATGACTGCAGCCGCTACAGCAAACTGCAACTGCACCAGCGCCATCAATATCGCCATCGACATGGCATCGACAACGGCAGCAAGCTACGGCAGGTGGGTGCATCGGGCGGGGAGCCAGGTGTGGAGGTCATGGCCATGTCTCTTTACGGATTTGACGACGGCACATCCAATGTGCCTCGACGCCAGGAGGGACGTACCCTCGATTGATTGGTCCTCCTTGGCCTCTGAGTGGTGATCCAGGCCAAGCCAGGCGCCAGGGTGGAGGGAAGTCGCTATCCGGAGTGGGGCAGCGGAATCATCATCCTGGGAAGGGAGGGAAGGGGAAAGGAAGGGAGGAGCAGGAGGAGGGTGCGGTACGGTACACTACTGCGTACAATGCCTGGTCCTGAGCCGGCCCAATTTTACGTAGTCGGATCGCTCTTGCGTAGGATTGAGGAAAGTTTCGCTAGAGCAGGTCGTCTGAGACGGGAATGGAATGGCCGGTCAGCCGGTGCGGCAGGCGCAGGGTGGCAGGCGTACTGTACTGTAGTAGGCGCGAATGCAAGTGCAAGTGCAAGTGCAAGTGGGAAGGTGCAGCTCCAGTAACAAAAGGAAAGGAGGGAGGGGGGTCAGTGTGTCAAAGGTCGAGCAATCCCTGGGCAGCCGACGAATGAGGGCGAATGAGGAAGGCTTGCGGGACTTGGAAGATACCTTGGAACACTCGTTGTGCGACACGCCTGGCGTGTGTGTATATGCTCAATGCCAATGTCTCTCCGCTTCCTGTGTCCTACAGCCCATAGTGCATGCTACCTAGATGACTGTGGTGAGTTGGGCGAGTCTGTTCAGTGCAGCACGTGTAACAGTGGCACATACAGTCCGGTACAGCAGGTATGTGCTGCGTAAGCGTCGGTGGCTTGGAAGCCGGACCTGGAAAAGACTGGAACTCAAAAACAAAATGGTGGCACACCGTCCGTAGCAGGCAAAATGTCAGTCACTGCCCAGGATGCTCTACACTAGGCCTGTTGTATGGAGCACTACATGTATTGTCGGCTGCTACATGGCAGCCTGGGGTGCAGTGGTACATGACCAAGGTAGGTAGGTTGGTGGCTGCACGCAGTACTCGGACGTGGGCACGCACGCCTCGCCCTGTCCGTCGTCTGGTTGGCCCCTCGCCCAGGTCAGGCTTCCAAGGCCTTCAACTTCAAGGCTGGCAGGGGCAAGGCGGCCACGGCCAAGTCCTGGCAGCGCTAAGAGCGAGGGCGGCCAGTCGCCTGGAACTTTCATTTTTAGGTGCAGGTCCATTCCATTTCCGCCTCGGGTAGCAACCAAGCCAGCGAAACGCGCTCACCCACCCCCTACCTTCCTGCATCCCATACGGCTCATACCTGCCCTGCACCTGCCTTCCCAGGACCCCCCTTAGGCGGAATTGCTGCTCCTTGCTGATGCTGCGGCCAGGGCGGGCGTGTGTGTGTGTGTGACGGAGCCTGACTTGACTCTGATGACTGTCGTCCTGACTTTCCAACCTTCACTCCACGCTCGACTCTGGGGGCTTGGTCTGTGTCTCTCGGACCCCTGGTCGACTCGTCTTCGGGCCTACCTGCCTGGATTGGCATGCACCACGGACAGATCAGCGCGGTGCCTACCCTGCCCTCCGCGCCCAAATCATACCGGACCGTACCAAACACACACACCAACACACCCACAGCACGATCCTCTGTCACCGCATTCGCACCCAGTCCGCCAACCTTGGCCAGTCAGCCATGCTCGCACTACCAAGCACACTACTCCAGTGACCCCCGTACGTGCCCCAGTGCACAGTACGCACCTGCCGGCAGGTCCTCTGTTTCCTCAGCCGCCGAGTCCACAATCCTCGCGCCGATGATCACGCTACGCAGTAATTTCTGCGGGATCGCGAAAGTCTATGAGAAACAAATCGCGCCTGCCCCTAAATGAGACGGGGTCTGTGAAGCCCTCCCAAGCCCCCGAGCCGAGACCATCCACCCTGAGAAAAAGCACACACAGCGTTGCACTTGAGCCGCCCCGTCCTGGCCTGACCCGTGCTTTGCGACCGGGCGGGGGAGATGCGAGGCGAAAAGCATCACGAGCACGTCGGCCCCGTAGGTCGCACTGGTAGTCCAATCTACTTCCTGCGCTGTGGTTTGTTACGCACCGGCCCACCCAGGGACGATGCTGCCTCCCGACGCAAGCCTTGGGCGGGCCACCAGCCTTCCACGTCTGGAAGGCGGCGTGTCTGCTAGTCCATGTCTGCTGGACAATTTCATGTACCAATGCGCAGTGCATCATGTACGCCTTGCTGTGGTGCAACTGCTCTCCTCTCCGTTCTGGACGGTGGTCGCAGGAGGGAGATCTGACCCGTCAGGCTAACACGGTAGCACGAGGCGGCCAGCTCATCACCACTGTGGAAGGCTCCTCCTCTGACCATTCCATCATGCGGCGGCCGCACAACACAGGAGACTGGACTCGGCAAAGGCGGCCTGGGCTGCCCTGCCCACGACGCGTAATAAATTGTGGCCAGGGACACGAGCGACAATCATGGACGCATGCAGGCGTGGGCAACTGAGTCCGAACCAAGGTGCCGCCCCGCCACTAGGTGGCCCCCCCTACAGGCGGAGGAGATTCGTCTCGCTTAGTGGTGTGTCAGGCCCTGGGGCGTCAGGTGCTCCGATGGGATGTGCAACGTGCCAGCTCCTCCAGGACTGCAGGACCAAGGGACCAGCACGAGAGCGAGCCCACACACTCTGACACCGCAGCGGCACCGCACCTGCAGCCAGCATTTTTGACCCGGTCCCATCGATCCTACAGCGTCGAGGTTGCTGAGGTTGCCACCCAACACCCAAGGATGGCTGAGGGGGGCGTGCCCCGTAACTTACGACGTCGCAGGGCCCGTAAAGCTACTGCGTAGTAAGGGGGTACGTACTTTTGTACACACTTGCGCAGCGCGCCAGTGCATGGTGCAGGCGGGCCCAGGAGAATCTCCTGGCCTGCATCTCTGACTGACCCTCGGCCCGTCATCATCATCCTGGCCACCCAGCCCATCGACGGCGCCAGTCTGCAACCAGCACTTGCTTAGGTTGCATATTCCAAGGATGGCCGCCATTGTGCTCTCAGACATCACCTAGACAACATTGCTCCTTTGGTGATGTGTCGTTTTGTACTATGCAATCCCCGACTCCCGAGAAACACACCTCGCAAAGGAAGACGCGAGCGACCTGTCACGGACTACAATACGGTCGTGGGAAGGAGGGAAAAAATAGAGACCTGCCCTCCTGGACCTTGTCCTGGCTCAATCACGGCGAGGGGCCTGCCTCATGGGCTCAGCTCACCGGCGGAGGCTTGCTTGCGGGCTTGCGGCCTTTTGCGGTGCGGTGCAGTGCAGTGGCCCACAGTTCTGTTCCTGGAGAGTCTCATCGAGGCGTTGTTGTCGTCGGTCTGGGTTTGGGTGTCAGGGCGCAGGGCTATGGTTTGGCCCAGGTCCCAGGGGCCCCAGTCATCACGACCATTGACGTGGTAAAAACAGAAACCGGTGATCTTTTTCCACGATCGAAGGGATCTTCCGTCCAACCTTGCAAAGTATCGAATTCGCCAGGAGCACACCCATACTACGGCACTATGACTGCACCGACCCCCTGTTCGTCGACAAGTCTCACGCCGGGGCGGCCAGTTGGCACGGGTTTCATTTCCATGTCTTTGCCTGACGATTCCCTGGCGCGCTGACTTCGAGGTGTCAGGTTGCAAAGCGCACACCCCCCGGACGTCTTCCTCATGCACGCCCCACCCCCCCTACCAACCCATCGTTCCCATTCCCGAGGTCCCAGTCCCCACTGTCATGTCCCCATCTGCATCTGCATCTCAACTCCATCCGACCCAGATGCAACCCCCTGGGGCCTGGGCAAGGGCTTCTGGGTCTTTCCCCTTGTCCGCCACCCCACATGCCAGCATCCTTGCAAGCAGCCGTTTTTGGATGGATCACTGCGCTCAAAAGTCTCGAAGTTCTGCAGCCTGGCGCACCTGTCCTTGCTCGCAGGGCGGTGTCACCACTGGGCAAAAGGCTACCTTCCTCAGGGCCGGTCTCGAGTTCTGATACGTGGGGCCACCTCAGGACGGACTCCAAGCCGCGAGAATGCTCAGGCCCTTCATTCTTCGCCTTGGTCCTTAGACATCCCGGCCCAGTGCCGTCCTGGCCTTGTACCGCCGTACCCCCCCAGCCCGCCTGACTGAACCCCACAGACAGACACACCTCACACGGTCTCTGCCAAATTGATGGTGCCGAACGGACGGTGCGCCAGGCCTGGCCCCGGCAGCCCTTGCTCTGGCTAGCCGGTGGCCCATACCACGCTGCATGTGCGTTTCCTCCATCCCCAGGGGCCGGTTCCAATCAAAACATTCCCAGATCCAACCGTCGACTGGGGTCGCTCCTCCAACCACGAAATACCGGTACCGTGTACATCGTGAGCCTCAGGGATGCGCCAAACTGCTCATGCGCCAGAGTACCCTACCGCCTTTTCGCTCAGGCAATCTCGCATCGTGCTTGCCCCCTCGCGACTTGTCTTACACCGACCTAGAGGTATTCTGTTTCGTACCGCGGCTTGTGGGCTACCAAGTACGCTCGCTGCACAGGCAGCCGGCTCTATGCAACCAGCACGGGCGGCTGAGATGCCTCGCAAGTATCTCGGTGTACCTGTGTATGCTTCTGGCCCGCCTCCTGCTTGCGTACGCAGCTGTGGACCGGCCAAACTCAACTGTCTTCAAGAAACACTTGGGCTTCGGTACCGCAGCACACACAGGCCAAACCTAATGGCTTTGTCTGATGCAGAAGGTACGTACAGTTTGTACGGGGTGTGCTATGGTACATCGTTCACCTTAGCTTGGCCTGCTTTCACCTCACACCACGCTTGACAGGGCTACAGCCTGTCCGCTTGTTCCCTCCTGCTTCCATCGGCCTTGTGCCGAATGTGGCAGTCGCCCTACCGTCCCTAATGCTGCTAGGACACAAGCAGCATAAAACAACCATCCCTGCAAGTCGATATGACGCAGGCGGCCAATCCTTCACAGCATGCAAGCTCTCTTTGACCCGAACCGACGCATCCACCCTTGACCCCATGATACCTCCCACCTAGACATCCACATGCCAAATGGCCCTGTCCACATCTCACTACTTTTGTTCTCCGTGCCAATACGGCAATGTCACTCCTGCCCCAAACTAGCTTCGATGTATCCTTCGAACCATTCCACATGGCCCCTTTGCTTCCCTGTCCCTGTCTCAACGCTCGCCCTCTCCTTTATGACCGACCCATTCCATAATAAGCAGTCAGAGACCTCGATCTGCCTTGACAGCTACCACGATGCCATATACTAATAGACTACGGCGCTCCATGCCTCCCAACCTGGCTCTCTTGTCAACACCACACACACCAACCACAACTTCGCCAACAAACACACAGCTACCAAGATGATGCACTCCTTCGTCGGAGCCAGTCTCCCTGGCGTGCCTTCCTATCCTGCACAGTACACCCACGATGCGTTCCTCGAAGACCTCTCCAGGCAAATGGCAGTATCAGCCAGCAGGAGATATTCGAGGGGGTCGAATGGTGCTCACACCGGAACCGCCATGAGAGTCGCCAAACCGTCCAGCGCCAGCAACAGCCCTCGCAACTCGCTCATGCAGCAACGTCGACGGACAATGATGAACGACCCGGCCTTCGTCCAACGAGCACAGCAAGTGGTCGAACAGCCATACCTGCCCACGCCCGGTCCTGAGACTTGCGGCAACGCCTACTACGAGCCTGTCAAGAAGGCTCCGCGTCCAGTCAGCTGGCACCCATCAACCATGGCGCAGACCCAACAATATATGCCGCCAGTCTCAACACAACCGACCCAGTACCCCTTCCCGTCGTACTGCGAGCTGGACTGCTATACCGGCGCCCCTGCGGCGGCGCCCGCCCCCGTCCAGTTCCCGCCCACACCCGCCGCCTACTCGGCGTACAGCTCCCCAGCCTCGGCCTTCTCGCCCTTGAACCTTCCATACTCAACGTATGAGATGCCCCAGACGTATTCCTCTCCTAGTTGGGACGTGTCTGCCGCAGATGCGGCAGCAACCATGCCGCCGTCGACTCTAGGACAGGCCCAGTACTCCTTTACACCCGGACCTTCCTGTGCGCCGCCTCTACCTAGCTATGTCGCGACGTCGCACTCTCCAGCAAACTGGGCGAACCTCTCAGCCCAGGCCCCCCTAACGCCTGAGGACCCGCCCAAGTCCCAGCAACCAGAGCCAGCCCTCCAGGGTGATGATGAGTCCATTCCGTTCCAATCGCTGGACGAGAACGACGAGGAAGAGGAAGGAGACATCCTCATTGGCTTGGGGCTCTACGACCCCCCAGAGAAGCTGCCATTCCACGGCGAAGGCGGTCTCCTGGGTGCATCTTTCGACTACCAACCAACTGGAAAGGGCCTCAAGTTGGAAGATGCCTGGGAACCACCAGTCAGTGATGATGACGACGACGAGGAAGATGGCGAGGGCGAGGCCGAAACGGCCGACGACGACTAGTCGAGCCACTGAACCACTACGCATTATACGATTATGAGCAGCATTTTACTGGAGTTCTTCATTGTTTTGTTTTTGTTTTTCCCGGGAAGCCAACGGAGTTCACACTGGGGCGGCTTTTTGTTCTGATCAACGGACGAACAGGCTACAGGTTTTACAAAGGAACGGATTCGATACCCCGGGTTTTATGATAGAGAGACCAAACCAGCAACACTGCTGATTTTGTAAGATTTACTACCACCTGGATGGAAAACCTGGTGAAGGGGCCGGAGGTGGTTCAGCAGGGAAGGAATTCAATGTACGAGTCGAAAGAAGGACCAGCCTATCTAGCCCGC
This sequence comes from Diaporthe sp. P3_1W, assembly GCA_037177825.1. Classification (NCBI taxonomy): domain Eukaryota; kingdom Fungi; phylum Ascomycota; class Sordariomycetes; order Diaporthales; family Diaporthaceae; genus Diaporthe; species Diaporthe sp. P3_1W. The sequence goes on along the minus strand of JBAFXB010000004.1, from coordinate 4,112,520 downwards.
TGCTACAAAAGGCACGCCAATGTAAAACAAAGCTCCAAAGCTACATACTCATATTTCTGCTGCCGCTTACACGACACTGACATGCTACCCGGCCCTTCTGAATCGTGACAAGCTCTGTATTGTGGAAAGCCCAACAAAGCTACGGTGGTTGCAAACCATACTAGAGACGTCTGGCCCAGATGGAATTACCGGCAATGCAGTGCCGTTCCGGGCGGATGTGCAAGTGCTTGTGTCCCGAGTCAAGTCCGCCGGATCCAAAATAAAAACAAAGCACCGGGTGCAGGGTGGGTGGTAATCTTGATGTCACAGAGTCGTCCAAGAGAGAGAGAGGCCAAAGAAGCGATGAATGACAGTTGTCTCGTTTTTTCCCTGAGGCCCCAGCCGCGAGGCAACAAACCTAGAACCCGGTCGAAACTTTCTCAGCGTCTTTTTCTTTCCATCAATCTCGAGAACGGCACCGACCGCCCGCATCACACTGACACAGGCACACGAGGAGAGCCAGAGAGGAAGACGTCGCTCGATACGGCAAAAGGGGTGGGGAGGTAGGGTGGGGTGGTGGTGGTGGGTTGCTGATTGGGCAGAAAGGCAAATGTGTGGGTTTCTTCTTTCGTTTTTTTGTTTTTTCCCTTGCCCTTGCTCCCCGTTCCCTTTTGCTGATCACGGACGGGCCTCCCCTTACCATGCCATGCTATGCATGCGAAATGCAAGAGAGCAACGGGAGGGGTGAGGGTGTGTGGGGTGGGATGGTGTGGGAAAGGTACGTACTGTACGTACTCCACACTACACTAGCACCACCCAGAAAAGAGCCGCTCGCACAATAACAACAACAGACTGCAACCCTGCGAGCGAGGAGGGGTGTGGGGCCATGAAGGAGGAGGGAAAGGTTGCCGTTTGAACGACCCCTGTGCCCGGCCCAGGCGCTGCGTCAGGGATGGTGGTCCTGGGTTTGTTCCTGTTGTGCGCGTGTGTGGGTTGGGGCGTGGGTGTGTATCTGTGCGCCCCGGTTTTTCCATGTGTCGGGGTGGGGCTCCTGGGGGGGGACCAGGAGCTGCTTGTTCAGCTGCGCGCAGGAAGGATACTTTTTTGGCTCTGCGGCGCTGTTGTGCTGCGCTGCGCTGTGCTGTGCCTCGAAAGGCCGGGACCCTGGGCCCCGCCCGCTGGGCATGGTGTGGCGTGGCCGATGGAGGTGGAGGTGGGGATCTTCTCTCTTGCATGGATGGGTATGGAGAGGGAGGGGCCTTGACTGATGATGAGGGACCGACTCAAAGAGAGGGCGAGCCCGCGCCAAGAGGGGCGGCGGTAGTGCGGAAGTCTCCCGCCGGTGTGGCGTGCGCGCGCGAGTACCTGTGAGCGACCCCGTCGGCTCCCTGCCTGCACTGGCTCGCTGGGCTCGCTACTGCGGTCTTGGTTCGAAAATTTTCTCTTGACGTCGCTCCCGCTAGCGGTGGAGGTTGAAGGTCGTTTCCTGCTCGGTGGCCAGGTGGTCCCTGCGCGCCCGTTCGGTACGTATGTATACGTAGCTTTCCGCTGCCCACATCTCTGATGCAAGCAAGCATGAATGTGGGCTGGTGGTTGGCTCGGCTGGGGATCAGTGAGCGAGCGTGCAAGAAATGATGACTGAGTGAGCGGCGGTACCTAGGTATCCGTACACACATGCGCACCCACACCCACACCACCTGGGCAGTCACAGGCAGTACGTACCCAAACGTCCGCCCGAATGAGGGGTCGCCAATCGGTGATGCAAACTGAGGCAAACCCGCCGTTATCGGCATCGTGGGGTTGTCGTCACAGCGAAAAAAAGAGTCACCACAAACTTTTCCCTCGCGTGGGATACGGCAAAGTACTGTGGCAGTTACAGTGGCGGTCAAAGGCCTTGCTTGGACGTGGAAACCAAACTGCCGGTCGCTGATTTCACATCAGTCACTCAGTCAAGTCAATCAATTCAACCGACCAACCCAATCTTCCTTGGTGTGACGACAAACACGATCTCTTGTCCAGAGCCCAGATCTTCCCCTCCGTACCCGTAACTCGTTCCACCCCTCGGACGAATTTCTCCAGCAAAGATGGCATCCCAACAGTACGTGTGATCTCGTGTCGCAGGAACGCGCAAGCAGCCACCTCCCACTCATCCCTGCTTGCTTGATTGCAGACGTCGCTTGTTCCCCTTCTTGCTCGTGATCGTGATCGTCGTGGCGAGTTTGTGGTGATGTGTGGTGTTGCCCTGTGTCGTGCGGTGGTTTGAGAATGAGGCGGGGCAGTCGGCTAACTCGCGGCCTACCTCTCACAGCAAGGTGCTTATGCTCGGCGCCGGCTTCGTCACAAAGCCGACTCTGGACATTCTGAGTGAATCTGGCGTTCAGGTTACTGTCGGTATGCAAATCCTCCACGTTCCCCTCGTCTCTGCCTGCGCAGCCCCATCTGGTCACCCGGACCACTCCCATCATACCCTGGCCGCCGCACTCCCCCAAACCCCATGCCAGGCTCGTATGTCTGCTTGCCTTCCTTTGCCCCAAGGCTAACCTTGACGGCCTCGCCCGCCTCTCGACAGCCTGCAGGACCCTCTTGACCGCCCAGCAGCTCTCCGCCGGCATCAAGAACGCCCGGCCTACCACCCTCGATGTCAACGACGCACAGGCCCTCGACGCTGCCGTCGCCCAGCACGACCTCGTCATCTCCCTGATCCCCTACACCTTCCACGCCAAGGTCATCCAGTCCGCCATCCGCCAGAAGAAGCATGTCGTCACCACCAGCTACGTCAGCCCGGCCATGCTGGAGCTGGACGCCGCCGCCAAGGAGGCAGGCATCACCGTCATGAACGAGATCGGTCTCGACCCCGGTAGTAAGCAGCACCCCCGATATCATGCGAACCCCACCACCGTCTGCCCGTGGACTATGCCAGGCATCCATTCATGGGATGTCCAACGGGCTGAAGATGTTCCACTCAAATCTCATACATGCGGAATATCACTTCTGGTGCTCGGATAACTGACCCCAGCGTAGTCGACCACCTGTGGGCCGTCAAGACCATCGAGGAGGTCCACCAGGCCGGAGGCAAGATCACCTCCTTCCTGTCATACTGCGGTGGCCTCCCCGCCCCTGAGGCGTCCGACAACCCCCTGGGATACAAGTTCAGCTGGTCGTCGCGTGGTGTGCTGCTCGCCCTGGGCAACACCGCCAAGTACTGGCAGGATGGCAAGGAGGTCGAGATCGCGGGCAAGGAGCTGATGGGCGCCGCCAAGCCCTACTTCATCTACCCGGGTTACGCCTTCGTCGCCTACCCCAACCGTGACTCGACGCCCTACAACGAGCGATACAGCATCCCCGAGGCCCAGACCATCGTCCGCGGCACCCTCCGCTACCAGGGCTTCCCCGAGTTCATCCGCACGCTGGTGCAGACCGGCTTCCTGACCGAGACGCCCTCGGACGTGCTCTCCAAGCCAACGACCTGGAGGGAGGCCACCAAGGCCATCGTGGGCGCCGCGTCGTCCAGCGAGGAGGACCTCAAGAAGGCGATCCTGTCCAAGGCGACCTTCAACTCGCCCGAGGAGGAGAGCCGCATCCTGTCCGGGCTGGCGTGGGTCGGCATCTTCTCGGACGAGCAGATCACGCCCCGCGGCAACCCGCTCGACACGCTGTGCGCGACGCTCGAGAAGAAGATGCAGTACGAGGGCGAGGAGCGCGACATGGTCCTGCTGCAGCACAAGTTCGGCATCGAGCACGCCGACGGCCGCAAGGAGACGCGCACCTCGACCCTGGTCGAGTACGGCGACCCCAAGGGCTACTCGGCCATGGCCAAGCTGGTGGGCGTCCCCTGCGCCGTCGCCGTCAAGCAGGTCCTTGACGGCACCATCTCCGAGAAGGGCGTCCTGGCCCCCATGAAGTGGAGCCTGTGCGAGCCCATCCTGAACGAGCTCAAGAACAAGTACGGCATCAACATGGAGGAGAAGACCATCCAGTAAAGTTCTGGATCCAGCTTACCGTATCGGAATGACCGGAATGGTTCTAAGGGGGCCGGAATTGTGGCCAACTTGTCTGAAAATACCCCTCAAAAATTGGTGTAGAGCCAGGTAGAGAAAATACAACAAATAGACAACTCCCGAGAAAACAGACGGTGGTTGAGTGATGTGTGTGGTAGTCTCAAGATGCGTTGAGAAAATGCTGAAGTTCAGCGGCAGCGGGACTGCAAATCGTAAGCGTGCGTTGTTGTGGGAAATGCTTGATTAAAGGGCTTGATCTTAATCGTGAAAATATTGAGTGCGCCTGTTTGTCGTGTCTTGATGTGAATGTAGGTGAAGTATTAGTGCCGCGGTGGTGAGAAGCAGCGAACGGCTGCTCCGTTGAGAAATGAGAATTTCACTTCAACATTCTCAGCCGTGCGCCGCCCAACACCACCAGCCAAGGAAGTGAGTCTCACATGTTTGTATTTACACCATTAATCTCCTCGATAAGGGCCACAAATTTAAGGGAGAGAAAATCAGGCATCCCAAAAGGAACAGGTCCCAATCGAACCTTTTTTTGCGATCTCACCAGGCATCCCGATGGTCCAGTTCGTCTTCACGCCCTGGCGCAACCGCGCCGAGCTCCTCAAAGTCCGCAGCCAACTCTACCCATCTTCGTCACACGCCACACCGCCGACGCCGCCCACCCCGCACCAGAAATGGACCGCGGCCGAGCTGCAGGACATCCAGCGGGCGATCGCGCGCGTGTTCATGTGGGTGCACCGCGGCAACTGCCCACACGTGGTGGAGTCGACGGCGATGCTCATGTCAGCGGTTCTCCTGGACCGGCGGCACACGCAGCATCGCAACAGCCACGGCGGAAACGACAGCGATGATGGAAGCACGCACTACGTTGACGACGCGGCGAGCGAGTACGGCGTGCGCGCGGCTTACCTGACGGCCTTCACGCGGTTCGTGACGGGCCTGCTGGACGGGCACCAGGACAGGGCGCGCAAGCTGAGCATGTACGGGGTGGCCAAGACGGTGGGGCTGCCCGCGGGCTTCGTCGAGCTGCGGCACCAGGGCACGCACGAGCCCATGCCCGGGCTGGCGCAGCTGAGGCCCGCGGCGGGCAGGGCGCTCGTCTGGATCTGGGAGTACTACTGGAGGAACCTGCCCGAGGCGGACGGGCCTGGGCAGGATGAGGGTGGTGGAGGGGTGGTGGGTGAGACAACGAGAGGAGGGCCCTCTCGGGGGACTCGGAGTCCTGCCCCTGCCGCTGGGTTGACTGGCACCGCTGAGAAGAGGCAACCTGTGGTGGTGGCTTCTGCTACGTCTACGATCCAGGGGCGGATGTGCCGCGCTGCGTTGATGGGGTATCTGCAGAAGCAGGAAGGGGAGGTGGGCAGCGATGCGGCGAAGCAGGCCCTGACGAGGCAGTTGGCCCAGTGGGATGACGTCCTCGTGTTGAGGACGCTGGAGGAGATCGGACAGACCGCGAGGGACACGGGGATATTGTCACGGTCGGTGAAGCTCTCCAGGGAGGTTCTTCTTCGGGCTACAGGGGATGAGGTACAGCAAGGCGACGACAAGGAGATAGCCACGGACATTGAAGAGATGAGAAGAGAGTTGCGTGAGGCCAGGGAGGAAGCAGATGGCTTGGTAGATGGGGTTGAGGGCAGTAAGAGGAAACGTGGGGATGGCGATGATGATGGCCCCGGCTGGAAGAGGTGGAAAGGCCCATGGGCGTCAAGGCCCATAGGGATCCTTTGAGTAGCCAGAGGTTGAGAGTGATGACTTGTAGTCTCGAGCTCTACTTCTACAAAGCAATCGCATATTGGAGTCTTCCTCATGGGACATTGCCGTTAATGCCTTGATTTTGGTTCCCCAGCCGTATCGTAAGCTGGAACCCAATCCTCGAATTTGGCTGTCATGTCGCCTTGTGTGCCCCTCGGCGGGCTATCTCCCTTCGAAAACATCTCTTTCTTCTCCGCCACTCTCCGATGGCCAGTCGTGGACGGTCTCAAGCAGTTAACAAGACAGCCGCTACAGCTGCCAATGCTGCTCAATGCCAATTCACACGGTCAAAAATCAGCATCCCGAGTTATCGTGGACAGGGGCCCAAAGCAGAAGGTGGAGGTGAATGCGGGAGCCGTACTCGGCCGGGATGGGATCCAATAACGTCATCCGAATTTGTATTGGTCATCCCACTGTAGATGCATGTCTGTCGCAGGCAAAGAGGAGAAGCTTCACGGTTTTAGAATCAGTATCTCCGAACGAGTGATGCATTCCGCAATCTTTCGCAGACCTGTTCTCTTGAAGAAATTCAGCCCACTAGCAAGAGCTGTAAGTAGGAAGCCCTCCAGCTCATCTGCGCGACGACTTCAAATTGCGACCAGTCTGTGCTTCCAGATTAACTGACATCGCCGGCGCCACAGTTCACACCAATCCGCGACATGCATATCCAGTCGATTCCTATGTGTACGTTCATACCCTCTCAGATGAATCTGACCAGGTTGCTAACGAGAAGTCTGGAAAGGGGTGGGGAGTAGCAACAACTACGCCTACCTGGTCACCGACGACAAGAGCAAAGATGCCGTCATCATCGACCCTGCCAACCCCCCTGAGTGAGTGTCCGGATGACCACGGATTTGAACATTGCTACTCACACGTACTCTCCAGAGTTACCCCCGTCTTGAAGAAGGCTATCGAGAGCGGCCAGATCAACCTCAAGGCCATAGTGAACACACACCAGTGAGCTACCCTCACCCCAGTCTGAACACACGAGCTCGCCTGCTAATCACCTCCCGCCCAGCCACTGGGACCACGCAGGCGGCAACAAGAAGCTCCGCGAGGAGCTGGGCCTGCCCGACCTGCCCATCATCGCCGGCAAGGGCGCCGAGGGCGTGACCAAGACCCCCGCCGACGGCGAGGGCTGGACGATCGGCAGCATCGCGGTCAAGGGCCTGTACACGCCGTGCCACACGCAGGACAGCATCTGCTGGTTCATGGAGGACGGCGGCAGCGAGCGGGCCGTGTTCACGGGCGACACGCTCTTCCACGCCGGGTGCGGCAAGTTCTTCGAGGGCAACGCCGAGGAGATGAACACGGCGCTCAACAAGACGCTCGCCGCGCTGCCCGACGACACCAAGGTCTTCCCCGGCCACGAGTACACCAAGAGCAACGTCAAGTTCGCCGTGTCTGTGCTGCAGAACGAGGCCATCAAGAAGCTGCAGGCTTTTGCCGAGGCGAACAAGGAGACGCAGGGAAAGTTTACGATTGGGGATGAGAAGGTATGTGCGGGAGCTCTGGAGTATAAGGAATCTATTGACCGGTTTTGTTTTACAGCAACACAACCCATTCATGAGGACAAGCGTGAGTGGTGACCCCTCACCCGTGTTTTAAGGACATACAGTCGCTGATTTGAGTCGCAGGATCCCGATATGCAAAAGGTTACCGGCAAGACAGACCCCGTCGAGGTGATGGCGGCGCTGCGGGAGGGCAAGAACAACTTCAAGTAAGTCTGAGCCGGGAACAAGTCAACGACCAAGGCCTGGCTAAGAAGCCACGGCAGAGAGCCGAGCAACACAAGGCTCTGATGACCGGGCACACATTGGATCATGTAATCACAAAAGTCTTGAGAGCCGAGCGACGAGAATTGATTTTTCATGGTTTGCCTGCTATGGAAATTCTAGCTGGTGATGAGGGGTGTTCCCATGTCAAAGCAGTCGCCAATCTCTGGGGTGAGAATGGGCAACATCGACCGAGTGATGGAAAGATTTGATCTTGCTTCAGTGTCCACACTTGTCCGCCCTGGAGTTATGATGATTGGAGACGGCAAGCTCTAGCTATTGAAGAAGCGATGTTTTCACAGGGGCCTGACGAACTGGTTCTGTCCAGGCATCGTCTCGCCGCGGCTGGGACTGCATGTCCTTACCTTGCTGCCTTGCGAGGGCAGTTTAATGAGCACTTGATGAGGTCTCGAGCAGATGTCGCTTGAGCATCGCCGCAGTCGGCTCAGCTGGTGTGGCTGTCACCATCCTAGTACCGCCACCACTTCATCTCTGCCCGCCGAGCACTCTAGGCGGCAAATCCTTCGTATGCCCCTAGACCAAGATTTGGCGCTCCTGCTCGCTTGAGACTATTGTCTTCCACCATTTCTAGCCATTGGCAGATACAAATGGTCAAATAGTGCCTGCTCGCAAGGTCGACGCATCTTGGTAGTATATGAGGGAGTGGGAGCTCTGCCGCAATGTGTACCCTCCTGGTACTGACAGAGACGTAGACCGCTGGTCACCGAGCTCCTTTGCCATCCTTCGCCACCGTCGGCACTCTCGACGGCTGCCTCTCGTCACCTCTCGGGTTGAGGTGTACGGGCACGAATGCTCACGACTGTCTGGGCTTATGAACATCTCGGATGAGTGGCTACTCCCAGGCTGCATCGTGGCCATCGTATTGCGACGGGGAGGCATTGCATCTCAAGGTAGGCGCTGTCGAGATGCAGTCAACTGGGCGTGCATCTTCACGTTGTCCTCCTGCGATGGAGTTCTCGATTCATTATGTCGAGTAGCCGAGTATTGGTGAATTGGGCGGTTGTTGAGGGAGCATGTGGGAGTGAAGAAAGAACAGAAGTTTTGGCGAAGAAATTTTAAGCGAGATAGTAACTTTCCCAGCGGCCCGGCAGCGCTAACAGCAGCCGCACCCAGCTGGCAGAGCCGCCTGCATCAAGTGGGCCGGCCAGCTTAATCGACCCCGGGGTCCATCTCCAGGAGTCCCCACTTTGACATCATCCAAAGGCATCCATTCCAGTAACCGCATCTCGACAACCACGCGACATTGAACACGCGCCTCCGCGCCTCGCGAAGCCCACAATGGTGAGTCCCCAGGCAATCCCGCCCAGAACAGAACCCGTCTCGCACGTCCCCAGCCCGTCCATCTATCTGACACTCCACGACCAACACAGCCTCCGAAACGGAAATCCGGGGGAGCGGCCGAGTCAGGCGCACCGGGAAGGGCTGGCGCGAGGCAGTCCAAGCTCGCCAAGGAGCACGACATCACGGCGCAGGAGGAGGCCGAGATCAAAGAGGCCTTCTCGCTCTTCGCGGAGCCCATGGACGGCGAGAAGGAGGGCGTCATCCCCATTGATGACGTCCGCCGGGCGATGATGTGAGTTTCCCCGTTGTTTCCTTGGACCCCCTCGCCCGTTCACGTTCACGCGCTCCCCCGGCGCAACCACCCTTCCGAGCTGTGTTGGCGCTTCTGCGGGGAAGTTCTCCTCGCTGACCACAAGTCCCTCCGAACAGAGCCCTCGACATCCCGCCAAAGGACAAGGACGAGCTGGCCGAATTCACCGAGATCCTCGACCCGGACGACGAGGGCTACGCGAACTACCCCTCCTTCGTCGCCATATGCGCCCTGAAGCTGCACGCGCGCGACCAGACGTCCGACGCGCACGCCCACGAGGTCGACGAGGCCTTCGCGCTGTTCACGGGTACAGCTGGTGAGGGTGGCGTCATAACTGTGGCACATTTGAAGAGGGTCGCCGCCGTGCTCAAGGAGGAGGTCGACGACGCCTTGCTGCGGGACATGGTCCTCGAGGCGAACGGTGGCGCCGGGGTGGGCAAGGGCGTCAGGAAGTCTGAGTTCGACCATGTCATGAGGAGGGCAGGTGTCTGGAGATGATGAGAGGCCGCCACGCCAGGAGGATGGGAGGAAAATGACAAGATTTGCATACACGGTCCCAATACGAGGTTGGAAGACGTGCGGGCCGGCTCTTTGGATGATTCACGACTCGGACGAACGAACGTGCTGCAGCTGCCACAAGTACCTGAGCAGGAACAGCCCGATGGCCACGGCGCGGGAGTGCTTGGATATATGCTACGAGGGCGACCCCAAGGATCTGGTTCTCTCTGGGCAGCTGGGTCAGTGGCAGCACATCCAGGATGAATGGGGCACGGGACGTGGCCGACTCGGACTGAGCAGGAAAATGAGGGAATAACCTGCGTCGATCACGGGCGTGATGGAGCACCCTGCCAAGCGTCAGTAAAGATGCCGCGGCATGTGTTGAGAAGAGGTTGGGGAACTGTGCCACGATGGCTGGACAAGGTGTCTACTCAACGCCATCTCCCCATGACATGGTTACGGTTGAGTCTATCTCTAGATAAGACTCTGTGGTGGATCTATTTGGCCTCTCGAGCTGATGGTGTATCGCCTAGGACGGTGTTTTGGGGCGACTGTCCACTTGTCGAGAAGGGAGTGGGGTTTCCTGTCGAGGAGAACATCGGGGCAAAAAACCATAGCTTTGTGGGAAGTAATACTGGTAATGACTTTGAGTCCGGGGAGGCAAACCTCCCTTAAGGTTGATAGCTGCGTTCACGATGCAGTGATGGTAGCAACATATGGAACAAACGCGAGCACCAAGAACGTTTGAGAGCGTTTCGAGACCGGCCTCGTCACAAGTGGCCTTGTGGCATCCAGCCCATCGATTTGCACTGGAGATGAGAGACCAAGTGTTATATGCTCTCGTGACAGTCCTCGGTGGAGGCAGCACGTAGGTGAACCCACAACGACATGCCTGGGGGTCTCGAATCAACGGGTCAAGATGCCCTCTGGTCGAAGGCTCCTCAAAGCGTCACCCTACTGCGGATTCTGTCATTCACTATGCGCCTTCATGTCAGCTGCCACGCCTGTGTTTGCAGCTCGAGACGACTACTTCAACGGCCCAGTTGCCCTTGATTCCCAGCGCTCCCTGGCACAACCGCCACAGCGTCCGACAACACAAACAACAAAATATTATTATCATGAAAAAAACACCAATTCGACCCAATAGTCGTCCGTTCGACTACAGGCTGTCTCCACGGAAAAAAGAAGGAGAGGGAGTACGCTCAATGCGGCAGGAAACCTCCCCTCAAGTACGTTGGTACTGACAGAACGAAGAGAGACAGACGTAGGGCATGGTCCCGAACTCTTTTGCCAATTATCTTTTTTTGCATCGATGACAGGACCGACGGGTTTTCGTACCTTGAGACTCTGCACAAACGTCACGATGCCAAAAGTCCCATTGGTCTGCAAATTGAGACTGTTGAACGCGTTGATCTCGTGGACGCCCCCAGGCTTGAGGACTGAGGCGCTGCATGACAACGACCACCACACAAAGTCACCAACGCATCATGCACCTACGGTCCTCTACCTGGGCCATTGGTACAGTAGTTCCTGCTCTGCATGGAGGGTCGTTCCCCAATGACGTCGCCGCGATTGGTGGTCTCGGCGATCTGCGCATGAAATCCCAGCTGGGAACGTCCAAGGCGCGAAACGATTATGCCGATTGGCAATGCCGACTGGCTGCGTGGGACGTCGCTCATCACTCCCGCGCCGGTTTGCCATTGGGCGGTAGTCGACCATTCTTCCTCCCGAGGTTATGCCCCCCTGCTCATCACGGCGCCGGCGCCTGCGACGTCTGCCTCCCATGCGCTGACACCGTCTGCCAATCCTGCCGGCGATACTCACGTTCTCAGCACTATATTCCGCGGGCATCCCCTTCAAATCTGCTGATCGCTGTCGCAGGTTGTCCCCCTCCTGGTGATGACTCCATCTACCATGCAATAAAATAATAACAAGCGAAGAGTTACCGCCAGACCAGCACTGTTCACTGTGTAGGTGTCATGCTAAGCCGGGTATCCTCCAACTGCAGCAATGCCAATTAGGACCCTGAATCAAGCAGCTCCCGTTTGCGCCCGGCTCGGCGCATTGAGTGCCGGGAGGAGAAGCTTTGCGCTGTCGATGTCAAACAGCCTCGCTACCTTTTGACCTCGCTACCACCGGCAGACCAGCCGGCAGACCGTCTCCATGTCAAGCGAGGATGGGGTGCTTTTGCAAATGCGCAATCCTGATTCGAGAAATTTGGGGCTCCAAGTGGACTCAGCCACTTTGACCGCCAACGGCAACCGACCGACAAATCCTGGGGGAAAGGGCACGTGAGGGGGAAAGAGAAAATCGAGAAAGCTGCTTCTCCCTCTCATCCTTGGCTACCGTGAAGGAGGTCCCCCCAAGGCTTGCGCACCCTTGCGAGCTTGGCGACGCTTCCTTCCTGCGAGGCCTTCGAGGGCGTTGGAGAACAGTGACAAAATGCCGCACTTGACAGCTGGTTTGCCCCCATCGCGCCGACTGGCGGCCGCAAGGCGCCATCGCGAGTTATGCCATGGTACGCTGTAGCTTTTCCCAGTGGTCAAGGCGTTTTGTTCCCAATCCAGCACTGCCCCAACCAGAAGCCGCCCATTGATCAATTGATTGCTACCATAATGATTCCGAGCAAACGGCGAGGAATGAGCGCATTCGGCAGGGACTTGTCTCGAATGCGGCATGGTTACGATGATGCCAGCCGGCGGGCGATCTATAGCAGTCAATCCTGCTAGTCTGCCTGTCCGCTAGTATGCAGGTAGGGCCAAGTTCCTACAGCATAACTGCTGCAAGGTTATCTGCAGTCGGCGGCGTGAGGCTCCATTCGGATCGGTCAAAGGCCAGGGGCAAGGGTAGCAAAGACGCGCTGTGGCGAGAACGAACGGTTCTATTAGACAGTAGCTTCCGGCTCCAGGTCCGGTTCTGGCGTCTGTGTGCATCCATTCCCTCAGCCGTTCGGCCGGCGAGTCCCCCAACTGGTTGGGGCCCGTGGGCCACGGTGGGATAGGCCTCACCGGAGTGGCCTGGTGTGGTCCCGACCGCGGGGTTGCATGCATTGGCCCTAGGCCGCCCCTAGGCTATCGGTCCTTCCCTGCCCACGTGGCTGCTGAAAGCTTGCATGCAGCTTGTTCTTTTCCGTACGGGAGGTCGCATCTGCGGCCGAGGCCCTGTTCTCGTCTTGCGGCACTAGTCGAGGGAATTGATGGTCTGGAGCGGCGATGCAAGAAGGGCCTTGGAAGTTGCCGGTTAGAGTGAAAGGAATTCGATTGTTCTCTTTGGCGTCCTGTCCGTGTCATCGCGGATAGTGGGCGAGGATGGTCCGAGGGTCTAGAACGCCCCCACAGCCTCAGCCAATGATGGCGGCTCGCGATAACGAAAAGGGAAGGAAGTGGGGGAGGCAGGAGCGCCCACCCACAGTTTCCCTTCTCCCCTTGGAGCTGGCCCCTGGGATCTGGGATCTGGATCTTGCGCAATCTGGGAGGGAACTGCTGCACACAGATAGCGTACTCGGTAGACCAAATGTTCGCAGTTTCAGCATCGAGGGGGAAACGAGAGGGCGACAAAAGCGGGGTTTGCGTGTCCCGCCCTGGTGGTACGTCGCATATGCAATTCGCTTCCAGAAAATTGTGGCCTTCTGATGCACCGAAAATCCCAACAGCCTTGGCAGCTATCGGAGGGGTGGGTTGGCAGCTTGGTGGCGGCGGTTGCAATTGCCGGTGATCTCTCGTCTTTGGTTTATCTGCCTGCATTCAGCTGAAGAAGCAGATGCATGGCGACGTGTCTAGATATCTAGCGATTGAGGCCCAGAGAGGCCAGAGAGGCCAGCGATTTTTGTGCGACGACTCACATTACAATGAAGTTCCGCAGGGTGATAACATCTGTCTTGTTCGTGTCCACATCAGAGGCTATTCTAGAACCAAACTACACGTCCCCGCTAGGCGTGCAGTACATCAACCCTTCGACTAGCTACGATGTCACGGGACCCTACAGTCTGCTCTCCATCGCAGGCCCAACGCTCTATGTCGCCGGTGTTCGTGGGATACATCCTTCAAATAACTCTCTCGCAGAGATTGGCTATCCCAGGATCCGTCTAGCGTATGAGAATATGGCTCATCTGGCGCGGTCGGCGGGGAGTGACTTGGTTAGGACACGGCCCCCACCGAAGCAAAGAATGGCCCTTGTTAACCTGCTTTCTAGACATCATGCATCCGCCTGGTGGTCTATGTATCGGATATGTATCGCTATCGCCCCCTCGTCAACCAAGCCCAAAGTGAGGTATGGGCCGAGCTGAACACAACTGGCAAAGTGCTGTTTCCACCCAGAACGATCATTGAGGTCCAGAGGCTGAACGACGATGATATTGTCGAGGTTGAAGGAACGTTCTGGCTGGGCTGAAGTGCTTCATTACGATGTTTAAAAACTGGGACTCAACAAACGCTAGTCGTAGCAGAGAGAAGAACGAGAAGGATACCGACCCATGGCCTCCACTCCCAAGCCACCCACGCCAATCCCACGGTGCTGTGGTACGAGCATGGTTCACAGTGGCACCAAGTCATGATCTGGCCTGGATGCAAAGCAGCGACGTTGAAATTGAAGATCCGGCGGCGGTGGCATCTCAATAATTCAGTAATAAATCTGGCACTTGTGTTATTTCAATGGCCCGGCGGTCCTCAATCCAGCGGCAAATTGCCATCTCGACTCGCCTAATGTCACCGTGATCCCGTCGATAATTTCGTGATATCAGGTCAAGTGTTATTTGCGGGACCACCAAATCCTCCTCTGGGCGTATTTGGAAACGAAAAAAAAAATTGCCAAAATCAGAGTCACCTTGACGTATTCGCTCGTATCGTATCGTATACGCACAGCAGTCTGACCACGCGTACAATGTCAGAGTTGGATCGCTCACCGCTCACTGCATGAGGACGACCAGGGTCCGCAGCGGCGGCGGTGCAGCAGGTGGTGGCAGTAGCAACAGCATGAACGAACCCAACAGGATGACAGGCGGCAGTACTTTATGCAGGCCCTGTTCGCAGCTCCGCTTTGTTCGGTGCATCCCTGGCGATCACCAAACTGTAAAACAAGAGCGGGCTACGACTCGAAGGCGGTTCGTTGACAGCTGGGGCCGTTGCAAGGTCCTGGGCAGGCCCGGTAGCATTTGGGCCAATTTTCGGTTTCAATGGTCCTTGCTGATCTCAAACAAGCTCAAGTTGATTGACGGCTGCTCATCGTGCGTTCACTCGCCACCTGCGTGTTTCGCTCGTCACAGTCCTGCACATCTCGTTGACTTGTTCTCGAGCGGTCCCTGACCGAGAGAATGAGAGAGGACAGGGTGGTCCCCCTTCCCCTCTCTCCCCCATCTCCCCCAACTCTGACCGCCGGCCAGCTGGAGATTGTTGACTCGGGCACGGCAACGTGACCTGAGGGGCAATCGTGCAACAGCCGCCAGAAAGGAAGGGAAACGTCCGTGGGCAAGTGGCCATTTTCAGATGCCCTGGCCGTTGGCGTCGTGGGGTGCGAAGAGGGAGCCCCAGGTGGTTTGCTAGTGGGAAGGGGAAAAGGGCTGCACCCCTGGAGGCTTTTCCGGTGGGGGGGTGTGGGTGCGGGTGTGGATGTGCCATCCGACGCTTTTAGCACCTGCAGCGGTTCAGGACTGAGATGGACCAATAGACCGGGCGGACAGCAGATATAGCTTGCCGGAAAGGGCAACAGACACGACATGTGCTGGGTGGGGCGGGGACTTAGGTACGCAGTAGAGCTGCATTAGCAGGCACTGCCAGACGGGGCCACCTGGGCCTCCCTCCTGCTAACCTGCTGCAGAGTGGGAACACCCGCCTGGGATGGGGAAAACGGGTGCGCCACTGATTCGCAGCAGCGCTCCAACTTGTCCCCAACAGCAAGAGCTTGACTGCGGCAGGACAGACAGACGGCTGGCTGGCTCTTTGCTGCGTGCGTGTAGGCGACGGGCCAGCCCCTGAGAGCCCCATGGCCTTACCGAATCTAAACCGAATCAGGCGCATCAATGCAACCCTGCCACCCCTGCGAGAAGACCACACTGTTCCTTGGCAGCAGGTGGCAGGGTTCCGCCTTCTGCTCATTTCCCGTCTGCATCTGATACTACCCCAGAGCTAGGTAGAGCTAGCACAGACAGACAGAGAGAGAGAGGAGCGAGAGAAAGAGAGACAGAGAGCGAGACAGGGAGGGAGATAGGCTGACAGGCAAGCAGACCACGGCAGGCCACAGCAGGCCAGAAGCAGGCCAGAGCACATTCATACCACATTCATCATCATCTCATCTTTTCGTTTGCCTCTACCCGCTTCTCTTCTTGTTTCGGTCGATCTTTGGTTATTATTATCGACGGCCGACCCTCAGAGCTCGGTCCCTTCCCACAGTTTTCTCATTCTCGCTCCCTCTCCCGTTGGGGATAGATAATATTTGCTGCTGCTTTGTTTGCTGGCCAAGTCGTCTGCTAGCTCCATCGACATAGATCCCACCAGCTCACAACAAACCACCGTTTTTCGTCCCTGCTTCTTTTTCCTGCTGGCGAGACACGAGGCACCTTGTGCTCCCATCTTTCACTTCATTGCGCCACTGATCATATCACTTGGCAACCCTCGCCCACTCCTCAGCAGCTCTTGTCTGGTGCTGTGCTGCCGTTGATCGTACCTGTCGGGCCCAGTCTTTCCCAATCTCCCTCTAATAGCCCAGCAATTTGGGGCCGCGCCATCTTCATCAACCGCCTCGCCCTCCTCCGTGTCAGACAACTCTGACGCACGACGAGGTCGCCGAGCCGTGCAGCTACATCTAGTTTGGCATCACTCCATCAATCACCTTCGATCGAAGCTGGTACGTACGCAGCACTGTTTGTTTGCCCCTAAGTCACAAGCTCCGCTTAGCCAATCCGTCGCTTCTTGGAGGTCGCACGCCTTCGTCATGGTACTGGTCTCCTCAAGGTCCCTGCGTGCGTGTAGCTCCTACCACCTTTTGACCAGTCCACCCGCACTTCTCGCACCATTGCACCTTACACTTTCTTCGCCATTACAAAATTCTAACCGGTTCCAGCTTCCACTCTGGCCTAAAAGCGACGTCGTTCTGTGAAGCCGGAGAGCGCAATATTCAACCGCCCACTAGAAGACCACCATCTGGCATATTTACTCCTGCACCCCATATCGAGCCAGTGAGCAGCGCAGAGGCAAGCCTCTGCAACTCGTCAAGATGGCCTCAGAGACCGTCAACGAAAAGGCGACTACGCCTGTTGCTACCGTCGCAACCACACCACAAGATGCCCCCAGCGGGAAGCCCACCCCAACCGTCACAACTAGCGAGGCCCTCGTCTGCCCCGAACCAGACTTTCGCCGTCCCTCCGAAGTCTCAACCCCAGCGTCTTCCCGTGATCTGAACCCCTTCGACACCGACATCGAGGCCATGATCTCGACACGAACCACGCGCGAGGACGACAGCTGTGGCATGAAGTCCACGAGCAAGGGCCAGATGAAGGGCAGCGCAGACGGCCAGGTGTGGCCAGGGCAGGCCCACTGGAAGAGGAAGGCCAAGGCGAACAAGCTGAACCAGCGCTCGTGCCAGTGCCTCGCCAAGATGAGCAAGCGGAACAGGATCCTCGTCAAGGTCGCCATCATCGTGCTGGTGGTATTGACGGCAGTGGGAGTGGGATTCGGCATTAGCAAACCACTCGGTGCCGGAATCTGGAAGCCCAATGGCAATTGAGAGGATCGCCGCGGCTAGAGAGATATTTCCTTGGTCACCCACGCATCACAATCGGATCGTACCACCCACGGTTCACCCAGCGGAAACGTTCAACATGCCATACATGACGCGACCCTGGGCATACAGCGGCCTCACCTCTTCCCACACTCGATTGACGGTATCACCGTCGTACACTGCCAGACGACACACAGCGCCCGACATCGAACGATCAGAGCCGCCCGCTTCTCTGTACATGATTTCCCCACCGTCCGCGGTGCGAGGACGAATATGGAACCGAGAAACGACCTCAGTAGCATACATCTGCTAAAGCACTAGACGCACAGGAGCAACTCAGATGACGGAGTTTGGAGTCCTTTCAGTAACACGATACAGGCGTTTTCGGTGCCAGGAGAAGCATGATCTTCAGGTCTCCTCTTTTTTTTCCCCGTTCTTTTTTTTTCCTTTTTTATTAGCTTGGCATTCTGTATTGGATTTGCATGAACGCAGCCCGGATAGGAAAAAAAGGGATACGGCTTTCTGGAGCGCGGAACAATTTTCTCTTTTATGAAACCCTCCAGCTGTTGTTGTTTTCCTCTTTTTAATTGTTGTCTTATCAAGAGAACCATGGAGAGTGCGATAGACTACAGGAGAAGGACTGTCTCTTACGATACGACTGACCTGCGAAGGGCTCGAGGGGTCAGATTCAGTTGCAGTCATTATTTCACCGCGCGTTATCGATCACGAACGGGCTCGAGGAGCCACAGGGAATGGAGGTCGTCGCACCACCACCTGAATAGGAATACAGCAAATTCCGGTGCTCGTCAAAACCAGTCCCCAATTTTCAGACTTTTTGTCTGGCAACATGGTGATGTTTATTTTTGTGTGTTGCGGACCTCTTAGCAGTCATGCGCTATGTGTGTCTTTGACATGTTTCGCCTTGATATTGACCGAGCTTGTGCATGAATATTCGGTCAACGTTTATCATAAGCTTATATATGTGAGGACCTGTTAAGGTACGCCTGCTTGCCTGCCGTGTCGACATCCCCAAAAGCTGGCTGACCGAGATGGTTGATGTGCAGAGACCGAGACCGAGGCTGGGCTCCCTCCACGGAAGGCTCTCACTCCATTGCTGATCCTCCCGGAATCGTCTCCAGCCGGATACAGCACTCGTCCAAACCTCGCAATGCTCGGTATCATACAGGAAAGCCCAATAGACATCTGATTTCTCACACGTACGCGTACACACGAAAACGCACACGAGAATATGGTCACAGCTCAGCCACAGGACTCATTTTCCTTATCCAACCTGTCACCGACTCATGCTTGGGGCCGCTCGACCCTCCCCGCCGTCCAACATCCGGCCCCAAGCAAGCTTGGCCCAAAAAAAAAATGACGCGGCTCAGCTTTTCTTTTTGCTTGTCATGGGCTTGTGTCGTCCTGACACGAGTGGAATTGATTAGCTTCCGACCGGCGGCAGCCAAGAAAAAGCCTAATGGGCGTGTGGCAGGCCGGGGGCTGGGGCCTGGGGCTGGGCTGGGCTTATGGATGGGACGATCTGCCGCGTGGAGCTCCCGTGCGCAGCTTTACTACTTAGTGGGAGAGCTTGATTGTTTTGCTTTTTGCGGTGCATTTTGGAGTTGTATCTCGATGACGACTGGTGATCTCGCCCAGAGGCTGGGCGATGGCGTTGTAGGTATACATTAGAGATATGCGCAAGTCTTGTAAATAGTGAGGTCGATTGTCTGTGCGGAGCGGCGGCTGGTGGCCGGCTCTTTTGCGTGTTTTTGCTGGCGCTGCGTTGCACAAGGTCGTGACAAATCCCGTGAAACTAAACTTGTGTGTTCGACCGGTACGATGCGCCTTTTTCCAGCCCCGTCTCGCTGCCTCGGTTAGACAATGGGGAGGAGTCTCCTTGGGATTGTTGAGCATGTAGAACAAGACCTCCGGTAGAGAGGGATGAGGGAGACGGTTGGCGGATTGCAACTCCACGCTCCCCCCCCCGCTCCCCCCTTTGCCAGTTGGTGGATGTCCACCCTTGGGTCTGCATTTGCTGCGGTATCAACGTCATAGTCGTCTGTGAGTTAGAGGAGGCGGTGGGGTGGTTAATATTGGTGGTTTTTGTTAATAGAACCAAGCACGGCATGTGGATCAGTAAGTTGATATGCGAGTGTCGAGACGGTCAGTCAAGCTGCATTACTCTGTGTACTTAGATAATGTTACGAAGCCGTTCAAAGCTGAATCTTCCTTCACTAAGTTGGGTTCTTCGAGATTCACATGCCTCCCAACTTATTGTTGCGACCACCGGCCAGATATGGGTCGACCAAATCCAAACCAACTCGCCGTCCAAAGAAGTGCTCATGTGCTATACCTCCTCTGAGTAGGTATTTATTTTCTCATCTAGGAATGGGTCTTTCCGAGGATAACTTTTCTCGAAGACATGTCCAGCCTCATAAAAGTCAGAGCCAGTGACATTTTATGCATCTTGAAAGACATGAGGCATTGTTATCATCATCTCCTATAGCCTATAGATTCATGGAACGTCATATTCTTAAGAAGTGGAGTGTAGTTGGCGAGTACCAAGGCTAGAGCTTTTGTGCCAGACGGGCTTCGGGGCAAAAGAATGCTTCAGGACGTAATGCTTGTTTTAGTGAGCTGCCAACTTTCAACGATGTCAGCTGGAAACATGATACGGGACACCCAAGGTCCGTTACTACTAAGATTTGGTGTTAGGAATGAATGTCTCCCAGCCACCTGCTAACAGAAAAGGCAGTCTGTTGGACATGGTTCCTGTCGCTCCACTCACGCACTGCCTTGATCTCGCTGTCGCGTAAGTCGGAGGTTGTCCCCGTGTACCATTGCTATGGCTGAAACGATGCCTGATATTATTGAATTAAATATTAATTAACTACTTACGAACGACGTGTACATCCAATAATCGTGGAGTGTGCAACGATTATTTTCACAGTCTGATCAGTGAAGTTTTGAAATCCCCAACGTCATACTAAACACGGTCTCCGACCTACCGAAGATAGCGAACCAACTCGTGACAAGAAAAAATTCCCACAATGCACCATTTAGACTTTCATAGACTACTGAGAGCCACCGGGTTCTGCTTCAAGTCATCATCTTGCTTCTGCGGCGGGATGTTCCCAACATAGATCTGCAGTGGCCGCCACATGCGCGGCTTCGGATCGGCTGTGTTGATCGAAGCTCGGATCAGTAACATGAACAGCTTCGGCGCAAGGAGCGCCGGGAATTCCACAGCTGACTGGTGTTGTCTTACCCATTGCCTCACGCCAATGCGCTACGTATCCCGGGTTCCTGTTCAGGAGCGTCATGGGCAGGATGAAGTCGACGGGGATGCCCCTATGTCGTCACGATTTCTCATCAGCATTGACCAAAGAGACGTGCGGTGGAGGTCGGTACTTTGGGAGGGGTAGAGGGTGCGCTACATACATGGCCTTGTACGCAAAGCTCAGGAAAAGGTCTGCGTTTGCGCACAGGTGGCGCGACTGGAAGTAAGCGTCCTGGGATGCGATGCGGTCGATCTCGAGCGCGACGGCGAGGTGATGGTCCTCCCTTAGGGACTCGATGTCTTGCATGGCCTCGGCAATGAGCTCGCGGAAGAGGACCGACCGCGGGTCCGGGACCTGTGTAGCTGTCAGTACCGAGCTTCTCTGTGTTGTCACTTGTTTCCTGCCATCCACTCTTTCGCTGAGAACTTTGAAACCCCTTTGGACGAGGAGCGAACTGGCTTAAAGTCACAGGAGCTCAAGGACCAGTAGGACAACTTACTTTCCACTTCCTGTGACCATACCCAAATAGTCGCATCTTGCCTGCCTTGACAGCCTCGATCAACATTGGGACCTCCTTCAAGTCGCGCACAGCCTCGAGCTGCTTGTAGGCGACCTCGATGGCACCGCCGTGAAGGATACCAACGCCAGCAAAGGTCGCCGCGGCGCAGCACGAATAAGGGTCCGCCAGCGTGGACGCCGTGCTGAGAACGACCGACGCGGAGTTGGTGATTTCATGATCTGCCATGAGGATCATGGTGCTGCTCAGCAACTTGACAACCTATGGGGCAAATCAGATGACATCCCTTGCGAGAACAGACTCGGGATTTGAGAAGGGAAAGACGACTGCGGGGGTCACGTACTCGAGGGTCCGGCTGACCGGTTTCCTTTTCTACAAATCCCATCATGAGTAGCATGTTCTCTACGTATGAGTAAGAGGATTTGGGTGGCGTGAATTCGCGGCCGTGGAGGCGACAGAATACCGCTGTTGAGATGGCCAAGACGGTGAAGATCTGCTGCGGGATCTCCTTGTCTATGGCGGCGATGTTGCCCTTGTAGAGGTTCTCACCGCGGTATGCCGGGATCTTTTCGGGGCGTAGGGATGCGTGAAGTGCGAGGGTGGCACCAATGGCTGTTGGGGCGTGTGTGTCCAGACTTGGAAAGTCAGCTCAGTGTCACGAGGTTTGCGTTTCTAGTTTTCGCAGGTCACTCACGGTAGATTGTTGATCGTATCGAATATAACTTGAGGGGGCATCTCAGAAGTGGCGATAGACTTGTTGAACGCCTCCGCCTCCGAGTCGCTGGGGAGATGGCCGAAAATCAGGAGGAAGGCGACATGCTCGAACGGCCTTCCGGAGTAGAACAAGTCGGCGACGGGAATGCCCCGGTAGGCGATCTCGCCTGCATCCCCATCAACATATGTAATTTTGGATTCCATGCATGCCGTGTTCTGGAACCCGGGATCAAAGATGCGGATTCCCGCATTGTTTTGCTCGACTGGGTTCTTTGCATTGTGCGGAGACTTGATATGGTGGAAGTCTGTGGCCTGGATGGAGTTTTGCTTGATGGGAATGTTGTATGAGAGACCAGTCCGGTTGTCAACGACAGACAGAGAGTCTTCGACTTGTTCCTCTGTCTGTTGAGACTTCGGCAACGGCCAAAGGGCCGGTAGATCGCTGACCGACGACATCTTGGGAATGATGCTAATAAGTGAGGAATAATAGTAAGTTATGTAGTGGCCGAAAAGAGAACGGGTACACCTTGCCAGCACCACAGTATTGTCCACCTATCAGAGTTGCTTTATAAAAGGTCGGGAAATATACCGGATGGGAAAGGTGCAGAGGAAGAAAGGTATAAGCCCTTCGAACTTTCGTTCCTTGCCACAACAGCCCTAGATTTTAGGAGTGAAGCCTTTCTAGGTTGGGATAGGTAAATACTTCATCTCGTATGGGCTCTTTATATGCCGAAGCGACTGCCCTCCCCTCGCCTTATTTCTTTCCCCTTCGGCACGACTCCAAAATTTCAAGCCTCTCGTATATTCCAGCCGTTCCCAACTTGAGCTGCTCCTTGCCTAGGATCGTTACGAAGCAGTTACGGCCCATCGTCTTCGTGTGAGATCCGTATTGTCGCTCGCCACCGGTGTCTGGTATTTACCGAGGTAGTGTCTCGTGCTGCTACTCCGTCCGCCTGTGCTTACTACGTCAGTACTTCGCGACTTGAATCAAATTGCCTGACCGCGTCAGACAGTTCCCTTACTACTTAAGCGAGACTGATCTGTCCTGAATGGGTGCCATGTTCAACCCTCGTGGTGTGACTGATCGGTGTGCCGCCAGCTCACAATACGACTAGTATGGAGCGGTCTCTCGCCGGCACAGAGATGGTGCTTGAGCATGGCGAAACATCAACATTACATCAACAATGCCAGTCCGCCGGCTGTCACGGCTAGGGACCCAGCGCAAGTAGTGATCGCCGTGCAATGATTCAAGAGCACAGCCGCCGGGCCATCATAAACCCCCTTCTCTCGCTTGCAATATGTGCGGCGCATGTCAGTCGTTCCTCTTAAGACACCGCCGGTGCATACAGGGTCGGAGCGTGGCATGCGTTGAGAACAGCAAGAAATACGAAGAATCGTAGCTCGTCTTGCCTCAGCTTAGCTCCAGGTTTGACATGCGGAAGTCACAGGCGCGGTGCCTAAGCTCCAATATCACGAAGCTCACACATGCATCTGCAGGACTTTTGAGGTACGAGCTAGGAGAAGGTGCACGCACGGGGCAGAGTAGCTAAGCGTACATAGCCGGTCGTTGAGCAGCCATTGCCCCGCGTAGTATGCACATGTGCTTTGCAGAATACATGGTTGACTAGTGCAAATCCAGTAGCGGTTCGTCTCTCATAGCTTTGAGCTGGAGCCTTGCGGCAAATGATACACGTGTATTCGACAGGATTAGATATGATTTGGGGCCAAGCCTAGTCCTTGGTTTCCCTCGTGTCTTCCTTGTGATCCGTCTGTGTTGCCTTGCAATGCGAAACTCTGCCAATCTCGGAAGCTTTGGTTCTGTCGGATTGGTTCTCACCATAACCGACCGAGGTAGATGAACCCTTCCTGGTTAATGTGATTCTTGAATCGCGTATTGCCGTCTAATTCGTCAACATTTCGACCGATTGTCATAGGAACAGCAACATGTATCACCAACTCTCAAGAGCCCGTCACTGTCACCTAACTTTCACCAAGCAGTCTGAGTAGCACATCACCTCGAATGACTCATTGCACACCTTTGATTTTCAAAGCTGTGTTTCGAGACAACCTCGGACGGATGTATCTACCGCGACCTGAAAAGCCAGGGGAAACCAGCATGTCACTGGTCCGACTGACAGGCCGAATGACACGAGGCAACGACAGGACGTCAAAATAAGCTCTTGAGCCCCCACCCGAGTCACAGCCGAAAGATGTGGGAGTGAGGCACAGCATCTGTTCCTCACCGTGGGGTCGGCCAGTCACCTGCAGCAACCAACACTCCGATAGGCCCTGAATGCTCATGTCCCGTGAGAGGATAACGTGCAAAACTTCATGTGCTAGATCCTGCAGGATCGCGCGGACCACAATGCGTTGTCGACGGATCCTGACGGACCAGTCAGGTGCATGCAACCAACCCCGTCTTTTCGCTGAGGCTTGGGGGCAAGTTCTCGGTTTGGCGCAGAGTGCGACTGGGTACACGTCCCCGGCCTGGCTGTTGTGCGTACATTTCTTCCTTTTGGTTGAATTGTAGACCGGCTTATACAGGCCGCTACCCATACTCTAGATCGGACGGTTGCAGGATCGAAGTGAACTGAACTGAAAGCCTCGGCGTGGGAGGGCCAAATCGACCGGAGATTTTTCACTTTTCTTGATGAGAGACCATGTGGTTCCATATGACATCCTTTCAGAAGGCCTCTGTGCGTGCGTTGCATTGGAAGGCTTGGCCGAATGAAGCTCTTGGAGTTGATCGCGCCATGCATCCGGCTCGGCCAGCAGGAGAGGGCTTTGACGCAGACATCATTGGTTGGTGCGAAGTTGGCTTCGAGTTTTATCGGAATGGTGAGCATGAGCTTTTGATCAAAGCAAGGTCGAGACTCATGTCGGTGGATGGAGTGCGCTGGCTGATGTGTCAATGGGGCGCCGGGCCCCCATCTTGGCTGCAGGGCGGCCCGGGGGCTTGGTAAGAGCTTGGTAGAGCTTGTGCCGCAGGCGTGCCTGAGAGGATTCGTAGATCTGGATCTGTGAGGGAACATCCACACCCGTTGGGCTGCACGAGGTAAGCGCTAACAGCCAACCAACAGAAATCAAACCTACAACGGTCAGTAATATAAATTGCGGCTCATTCGTTGTTCACTTGGTCAGCAGTTTGGACTTCTCGAGTCTTTTCCTGAACCTCTGCTTTATTAAAAATATTACCTGGTTTATCTACCCAGACAACGACTCTCGGCTCCGCGGCCAAACGGTTTGCAGAGCCCCAAGACGCCGGCATGCCCCGCGGAGGGGAGACACTCTCTCCCTCAATCGCGACTTGGCTAGAAAGCCATTTCGACCGGGCCTTCATCTGCCTCGACGTCTTGTGTCACCGTACCCTGTCCTGCCGTTTTACTCGGCGAAGCTGGGCCAAAGGGTCCGCCTCCTCGCCCTCCTCTGGGCGCTCCTGGACGGCCCTGCGACGGCGCGCTCATGCCGCTGGGACTGCTGCCCGGTTGACGGGCCCCTCCGCTGCCTCCGAGGCAGGTGCGCATCGCCGGCGCCGTGTGTCGCGCCGCCATCAATGATGGCGCCTGTGTCGGACGAAAGGCTGTCCGCCCTCGCCCTCGGATCGGCGGGTGCTGTCCCTGTCGTGTCTGCTGCTGCTGCTGCTGCTGTCGTCTTCGGCATTGTTACTGTGCTAGGCCTCTTGGCGAGCCCTGCCTCCAGATCCGTCGGTTCGATCCTGTTCCCATTCGCAGTCCCATCACGCTCAGTCCCAGTTGCCGCCTGTGAGTCGTTGTTAGCACTTCGTGTCGCCACCATGTCGCGCAGCCACAGGGGCAGAAGCTCACCTATCCTTGCGGCCCGGGCGGCGCGCTCGCTGGCCTGCCTCTTTGTCTCTTTTCGACTCGCTAGTGCGGCGGAGATGATGAAGCCGATGGGGATGAGGGTGATGATGACGTAGGCGGGGATCCAGTTGCTGTTCATCTGGTTGTTGACCGCGTCCTCCTGCTTGGCCCACTCGGTGAACTCGTCCGAGAAGGAGAAGAGCTTGCTGGAGTTGGTCATGGTCGCCGTCTGCTTGGAGGAGTGGGGGATTGGATTGAGTGAATCTTGGCCCGAAAGGAGTGCGGCAGGTGTGGCGAGACAGGCAGTGGGGCTTGAGGGCGGGAAGAGAACGACGGGTGCGGAGTGATGTGGGATGTTTCGATTATTATTACTGGTGTTGGTTCAGAAATGGTGTTGTTGAAGGTCAAGGAATGATC
The DNA here is from genome assembly GCA_037177825.1 of Diaporthe sp. P3_1W. Taxonomy (NCBI): domain Eukaryota; kingdom Fungi; phylum Ascomycota; class Sordariomycetes; order Diaporthales; family Diaporthaceae; genus Diaporthe; species Diaporthe sp. P3_1W. Next base: position 4,086,440 of record JBAFXB010000004.1, on the reverse strand, counting down.
AATCACATGAGACTCAAGGACGACCCTCGAAACAAAACAATAGAATGCGAGGATTCGAGACTTGGGATTGAAGCTTGACTTTGGGGAAGCACGAGGGCAGGGGTGGTCAGGGCAGGGAATCAAGCCGATATTTGTGGGCTGGGCAGGGATGGTCAAGTCACTCTAAAGGGGTGAGTCCCAGACGGCGGCGCCTTGGTTGGACAGGGACAAAAGAGCATGTGCAGGCCTCTTTCTTGGCTCGCCTGCTTTAATCGCTCCCCGTCAACCGACAATGGCAGATTACAATGACCAGGAACCGGCTGACGGGTGATTGACAGTGGCCCTATGTCCCGTTTTGTCCTGTCGCGCGCCCTCTCTCTCGCTTCGGCCGGCGCCTGCGTCTCCTATGGGACTGGTGCTCGAGTGGCCCGAGAAACACGAGATTCCCTGAGATTAGAGGGTCCCTTGACTCAGGGGCGACAAAGCAGTGTCACATTCGGCATGACGCTCCTAACCTCGTCACTTCAACCCGGGCGCTTGCCTCTTTGTGCAATTCGCTCCCCTGGGATACCGACTGGCTGACGGCCCAGACTCGAATGCTTGGCTGCCGATCACTTAAGCCTCACAGCCACTATGCATCCATCTGCCTTTCGAATGCAAACCTGCAAACTGCGGGACCGAGATTGACGATCATCTCTGCCCAGTCTTTCCACAATCTCATCTCATCTCATCTCTTCCCATCCCATCTCATCGTGATCAACTCGACTAGACTAACTCACGCGGCGGATCCGTTGGATATTTCGGCATCCTGCGTGCGAGATTGGGTCAGCTGTGCCCTCGAGACGCGTTCACTTTTGTGATTTCCTCGACGGAACTTTCCAGGCCACGGAGAAGCAATTCCAAGGCGGCCAAGAGAGAGAAGTGGGAGGACGAAGACGGCGAAACCTCACAACAACGGTGCATCCGTACGATTCCGTTTGACGCAGAGCCTCCCGGCCACGGCGCACAGGATAATGAACCCGATGATCAACGCCACAGCCCCCGCGGTCCGGAGCCCCTCGCGCACTTGCTCACTCATGTCTGACCGTCCGTCGTGTCGTCGGGTGTGGTGAGTGGCTGGTCCGGGGAAGTGATGGCAACTTTTCGGAGCACGACTGATCGAAGCTTGCGCTTGTGTGCTGCGGGAGGACCGGACAACCCGCCGTCGATCTTGTCGCTTTTACCTCTTGGATCATCCTTTGTCTGGCGTCGAGTTGTCTGAGAACGGGCCAGTATGTACCGTTGGCGATACCATGTCGTCGACAGAACAAAGAACAGCAGGTTCTACCTGTTGGTGTGAGATGCAGATGATTGCTGCAGCCCGGCGAGGTGGGTGATGGCACTTGTGAGACCCCAGTTGACCCAACTTCACAAAGTGGTTGTGATGGCCCTCCATGGCTTGTTGGCCGCCGGAGGCAGTGCCAACATGACACGTTGGGCACACCGTAATCCCGATGGGCGCGGCGGTCTCAATCACTCGAGCACTCTCACGAACGGCACCCTTTCTTCCACCATGTCCTGACCACTTCAAAGCTGCACCGACACGGAATGTGGAATTTTCCAATCCAACACCTCTCTCATGATAGTAACCGCTGCTTCTTGTAGCGTTCGGCCCATCACAGGCGTCGATTCGAACGTGTGCTCCTCGTATGTCCCACCTCCGGGGCCCAGGTACAGCAACATGGCTTGATGACGTGGCCGCGATGCGGGCTCGTAGTAACCAGCAGTTCTGAGCATTGCGAGTATCATGTAGATTTTATCACCTATATGCTGCAATTATTTCCCACCACTTCCTATACTACGCCCGCGTGAGATCACGGACTCACCACTCAGCCCCACATGCTTTCCACCATCGTTTGCTGTTTGAGGTTGTTCTATTGGAGCAATTAGCATGACCTCCGGCATATCTAGGAAGAATCATTTCAGTCTCCGACGAATTACCTTCGTATCCCACTCACCGACCGTAAACCGTTCTGGACCTTTCGCTTCCCTGATTCGAAACCTCCATTTTCCCGTCGTGTTTCTAGTGTAGTCGAGGTTGCTATTGGGAAGCCGAAGCTTTTGACCCATTAGATTTCGATCTCTAGAGCCTGAGACAAGGGTCAGGTATTGTGCTTCGGCTTCGGCTTCGGCTTTGTCTTCCAGCTCTTCAGCTGCAATGATGCCAATGTCCCTGAATAAGATGCTGTGGTCATCGATCAAGGCGCAGTAACCAGTTGATTGTTTTGAACTTTCCAAAAATCCTGTTCCTCGCAACACGGAAGCGTTTCGGGATATTTTCGAAGCGCTGTTCAGCGAGGATGCTGGCTTGCTCTCTGGCTTTCTCGGGATTCACTTTTCCCGTGTGAGTCGAGTATGTAAGGAGTACGTGGGTGCTGTCGGGAAGATATTGTGAGAACTTCATTGTGAAATATGGCGCTGGATTCCAGATATCGGAGTCGGCCATGGTTCATCTGAGAATGAGGAACGAGCAAGGCTTGTAACACAAATGATGTGGCCACTCCTGTGCTGAGAGAACAACTTCTTCAAAGTGTTGAAAAGGACGCGAGGACCTGAGATGCAGGTTTGGGTGGGGATTACTAGCTATATGTACACAGGCCGTGGTACAGTCTGTGGAACGAAGTCGAGAGCCTTGCCGCAAACTCCGCTGTGGCATGCCACCCTTGCACTGCTCCTGCGGAGAGCCAGCCTGGGGTTTTCCATTTGACGAGGAGATATGGGGACAGACTGTGAAGGACTACTCCTTACGACCCCCCCCCCCCCAAGATGTGCCCCTCAAACAACAAGACGCCGCAGCAGGAAACAAGTCAAGGGCCGATGAAAATGTAGATCAAAATCATCCTATTCCTGGTCTCATTGACCTCGTCACAAACCGCCGCCCTATCGAGCCTCCCTGGCTTCATCGCTTGCGCTACGGCAGAGATCCTCTCAAAACCAATACGGAATACGCTCTTTGTGTCAACCTGGCGGACGTTCAGCGGATGCAATTACGTCTGATACAGGGGCGCCTCACTTGGCTTGCCCTGTCAGCCTGGTTTGATAAGGACCACGGTGTTAACGAGGGCGTGCTTACTCAACTGGGACCGACGCTTCGAGACTATGGTGGGTGTCTTTCATATCTCAAAGCACCATGTGCAGGTAACTCCAGGCCGTGGGAGGGCAATGGGGCCAATACTTGACCCACCAACTTCTCTATCACCAGTACAAGCCGTTCGGGACCATGAATACATGGGTAAGTTTAGCGGTCAACGCCATGACCCGTTTAGAGTATCAGCCGAGCGCTTCCAAAAGAGGGTGCTTGTAAAGGAGCTCATGCTCCAAAAGAAGACAATGCGTCACTTCAATTGGCGCAAGGATGCAGCGATGGCCACAGGGCCCTGGGAGGATGGCGCGGGCCTCCTGAGATCCATCGGCGGGACCCGTGGCGAGGCGTTCAGACATGCGTTCAGGTCTCGCGCGGTGGGCGCACTTGTGGGCGCTGCGTTTCTCGTCGGCCCTATGTCGGCTCTCGCATTGGAGCAGAATATTTACGTGCAACTTGGAGTGATCACCGGTTGCATCTTTGCGTTTGGTTTGGTTATGGTTGTGGCCGTCGGTACTATTGAGGTGGTCTTTGCGGCGACACTGGCGTATGCAGCGGTCCTGATGGTTTTCGTTGGTCTTGTGATGCAGAGCCTGAGCGCCAGTGCATATTTCATAGTGCAACTCACTATTGTATAAAATGCTTAGTCGAATTATCTCAAAGGCTAGTCACTGGTGATGAACGAAATGCCTAGCTCCCACGTGTTATTATGGATGGGAGTCATAGATGGATCCCCAGGGGAGACAACGGTGTAGACAAGGACCAATCAATTAGACTATCGTGTGGGTTGGGGGCATTGTTGCTGGGAATATAATCCAGGCCCTTCTTCATCATGAGAAGAAGAGAGCGAGTTATAGGATGAGTACAGGCAAGATGAGTTATACAAATATGATTAGTGCTTGAAGGTCACAAGTAGAATAGAGAAATTATTACTTTATATAGTTACAGTCACCAGCAAAGGACCTGACCAGTTGGAGCAGGTATGTCCACCATAGCAAAGGAAAAGAAGAGACAACTTGTCTACAGAGCATATTAGGCTGCTCGCTAAGGGATACTTACAGTGCTTCCATTCCCCTGCCTAAAAAGTCAGCTGGGACACCATAAGATAATCTGTTAGACTCTCTTGAGGTAGATCGCCACACCACTTTACGATGTCTAGTACGGGATCATCGGGGTTCTTTCGCCACGGAGAGCAAGATGACCGTACTCTCTGGACAAGGATTGAGTGCCCAAGTCTCGCAGTTCGACTAAGTCTGCACTCAAGAAAACAGAAATGGCCTGACGACTGCACCAAAGGCATCAATCGTTCTATCCTGCGCTCGTGATGGTTGTGGTCGAATCGTGCCTCGACCAGTCTTGCTTGTTCAGCGCGTCGACTTTCAACCCCTCGAACATTACTTGAGTGTATCGGACCCTCGCAAAGTGCTATGAGGTGCGTCGTGGGGCCGAGGGATACAAAAGCAAGCTTCGAACACAAGCCATCGAGCAATATCAGACATGCTTCCGCTGGGCTAGCTCAAGTAAGTGGCTTCGTCCCTGCGCATGCAAAGTAGATGGCCGACGCTCGGAAGTGCTCGCACTCCGACCTATACACTCGCCATCAGTTCAATCATCTCGAAACCTTGCGGTCGGTCCGCTGCCTCGTCTAGATTGCCAAGGTCAGCAGTATCTGCGAGACAAAGCAGAACACACTGTGCTCTTCGATGATCGTTGGGAGTGACAGCTAAGCTGGAGCCTGCCCTTCGTGTCGATATCGACCCCCTCGAATCGGACTTCAAGCCGATGCTCAGCTGTCTGTTCAGGAAGGTTGAGGACCCTAGAATTTTGCTTGGGCTGCCGTTCTCGAGGCGGGATACCCCATGGTGCGCCAGGCGGATGTTAAACGGTCTGCGAGATATTCGCAAGCAGGTTGACGACGACGTGCTTGGCCCTCGGGGTCGTGGAGATTGTCGCCAAGATGATTTCCCAAAGTCTATGCACTTGTCACAAAAGCCAAGTACCACTTGCGCCAGACCACAATGCAGTCATCCTTAACTCTCAAGATCCGCGTAGGACGGGCTCGTCCCGACCAAATGGACGATCCTCCAGCAAGTGGTCATAATTAGGTTCAGCGTGGGCCTCGACAAGACTTGTCCGATCAGCCAGTCGCGCGCATTGGACACGGGCCAAGAGGAAGAAGGAAGCCGTCATGGCAGTCGAAGCGCTGGCTCCTGCGTTGGCACCGAACTCTAAGCTGGTGCGTGGAGGCGAAATGCCAGGTATGTGACTGAATCGCGGCCGCGATTCCCAGCCAGACTTGTCGTCAGGGTGGTTGTGGTGCTGACGGGAACCCTAGTCAAACCAGTCGAAGAAATCCAGGCGGGCCTGGAAGGTGTCAGATCTGTAGAGCGCTTGGCCGGCGTGGGTGAGGCATCACGAGATGCGTAACAACGCCGAAGTGGTGCGGCTGCTTAGTGTTCGTGGACCAATATTAGCTGCGCTATTTCCTTGCGCTGTTTCCTAGACCGAGATGCAAATATCGCGAGGCCCAGGGTCTCGACCGATCCAAGGCGCCCTTCGTCCGCAAATACAAGCAACAGCTTGCCAGATACCCGGCGCTTGCTGGACGACAGGGCCGGCACGGGGAGGATTCCAGTCAGCTCGATTCTGCTAGCCTCGACAGCTGTCAATGCCGTCCTGATATTTTGAGATATGGAACATTCGATTAGTTTTCCCCTAAAAGACAAGGTTATTATAAGGTTTTCATGCGGTGCGCGCCGCTGGCTAGGATTGATTCGGCTTTGGGGCGCTAATCCTGATTCACTGGCGCGGGCGCGACAGGATCCTGTTGGCCGAGGTGCGGGTGATTGTGCGACAAAGTGCTGTCTGGGATGCCAATGCCATCAAATAGGGACCTTCTGCTTTTACTGGTGCTGGCATGTAATATGTCAGGTAATGCGTTTCCAGAAGCTCAAGCGCAGATATCCGCCCACTGAGAGTCGAGTCACCTGCTTGCTGGTGGCGAGGAAGCCGAGTCACTGGTCATGCCTTGGCTGGAGGAGACTGCGGTACTTTGTACTGGCAGACCCCTTCATTGCAGATCCTCGTGGAACGCAGGCTCCAGGCAAATCAATGCTTCAGGAACGGCAGGCAGTTGCAGCTCTTAGTTAGTATGGCTGGAAAAAGGGCAAGGCCGCCAGTTCATCTTATTCAGGACAACAGCGTGGCAATGAAACGATCGACCATGAAAACGTGTCTCTGTCAGGCAGGCGTTGGCTTCAATGGCTCGGGCTGGGAAGCACCCAGGCCATCCGGCTTGTCGTCCTGGGTTGTGAACCACAGACCTTGCTTGGCCAGCGGATGAGTCGAGGCCGATCACCTTGGCGATGCCTCACCATGCCCAGGAAACTCACCTCTGGACCCGCTTATTTGAAATCAGAGGCGAACATGTATCCCCAGGACACAGGGATCGGGGGACAACCACTGATTTGCGGCTGCACGGGCTGCTACATAGATACTGACGAGAAGTTGACGGCGGTGGAGCTCATTAAGGTGAATGCTCGGTGGTTGAGAGTGAGCGATGAGGTTGGAAACGTCAACCTGGGGGTTGCATCCGCAGTGGGGCCACTGGATAAAATCACCGAGCGAATCAAAGTAGAGCAGGTACAGTTCTCGTTCTAATGGTACCTTGCGGCTGCCTGAAGATCATCATGCTCTTAGCTCACAATCTGATGATCAGCGAAATCATTCTCAACGTTGAATCCTCTGAGGGGTATGTATTGCAATCTCTTCAGGATACCTTCAGATATTACCTGGCTGGAGTCCTGCCTCGGTTGCTATGATGTCGCAGCGCACCGTGTTTCACGCTGTGAAAATCTAGGTAAGGGGGCCCGTGTCTGTTTCGTTTCCTGTAATCGGCAGGGGAGCGCTAGTGTTTTTCTGAGTCGGGCCAAGCGCAATTGTCGGCACCCAATTGTGTGCTGCACTGAAAGGCAGGGCAGGTACGGAGTACAGTACACACCTGCCGAAAAGCTCCGCAGGAGTCGATATTCAGTTTGGATCTGGAATTGCTGCAGTGACGTGAAGCTCGAGGTCAAATTCTCCGCCCACCGCAGCGCGCAGAAGCTTTCGGCTACAAAGTGTCAACCAACATGCACAAATCCGACGAGCCAACCTTCGCTGTTTCATTCGAAATGCCGTCCCAGAGCACTGGGCCATCGGTCATCGGCAGGCCAAGGGATGCACTGAAAGCACACAGGAAGGCCGTGGACCAGTTCCTCCGGCACAATCCTTTCTCCGCGCAGCCTTGGACGAGGACAGGAGATTCTGGGGACCCGCCCCATCTGCGCCGAGAAGGCCAAATCGCCCAGAGAGCTTGATATACGATGCTCGGTCTGTCCATGCGGCCAGGCCTCCACAATAATCTGCGCCAATGCTTGGGGCAGTTCTCGTCTAAGCCCGCGAAAAAGCTTCTCCCCTCGAAGCATTCCCAGGCCTATGGAAATGCTACCGCACGTCAGTGCAGCCAGTGCTTGGTGCCCGACACTCGTTGTTCGCTCCTCAATGTTCGATGCTCGATGCTCGATGCTCGACGCACGCACGGCAGTGCTCGAGCGCGTGTCCGCCAGCCACCAGTCATGCTCCAGCGCACACGCGCAATTTCCGGAAGGATGCGACTCAATTCGGCCATAGACTGAGGCTCGTTGCTAAACATTCAATGTCCTGTTTGGCCCTGGATTTCGCAAGCATGCGCGCTCAGGTGGATCCCTCCGATCGGTCACTATGTTCGTGTTCTTCCAGGAAGCTTAACCAAACATTGCCAAGACTGCACCCCAGCACCAAGCGGCCGAAGTGGTCATGGGCAGGGCATGGGCAAGGCATGAGCGTGGAGGTGGACATCGCGACGCCGGCGTTGATTTCTATATTTGATCCCGTCCGGTTTGCAGTGCTGTGCCAGTTTGCCGCAGAAGGGTCGCTGGGAGCGAGGGACGCCCTACCGTGTTTCCTCACGATTTGCCTGCGCTCGGGTCCCTCCTCCTTCCAACTCGGCTAGGGCTGCTCTTGGCAGGTATCAAGTGTGCATGACCCACCCAGCCGACAACCTGGGTCTCCATCGTCTGAATGCCGGACGTGCCTGGGCCCTTTCTTGGCTACTACAGCCAAGCAGAATCACCTCGAGACCCTCAAACGCGACCCAGTCCGCCGCTGGGTGATCAGGCACTACCCTTCCAGATCCAGATCCCTCGCTGCTCCCGCCCGTACCCACTCGCCCGTCCTACACGCACCAGTCCCTCTATTATTGGATAGCTGTGGCTAGTGTCACCTGCGTTTCAACCTCCCAGAGCATCGTAGTCGACCTCTTGGCGGCTCGTTGGCCAATCACAACCCTCGTCCTGACCGACCGCATGCCTCGTCCGCTCCGCTGCCCAAGCGCATTCGCAAGGCGAACAAGCATACCTCCTCCGGACAAGCATCATCCCCATGTCCGGGGACAACACTACCCAGGCTCCACAATCCCCGGCATAGGACAGCTCTGGGCTCTTGGCAGCTTCATGTCCTTGAGGCTTGTTAGGGCAGGGACCAGACGAAGGCACAAGAGGGTCTGGATGCATGTTCACGACTCATAGACTATATATCGACTCGTCTCCCATCTTCACAGTCTCTTGGTGAACCTTTCTTCCTCTGTCAGCTGCGCTCGATCCAACTTCACACGTATAATCTCTTCTTCCCGGCTCCTTGCCGTTTACCGCTGGTCGCCGTCGCTGGTCGTTCATTCAAACATCTTGATTACATATACACACACGGATCATATTCCCGTACCTCGTCTCACCACACTCGACAAGACCATTCCCAAGGCACAGTCCTAAATCAGTCACAATGGTTGCATACCGTATCCTGTTCCTGGCCGGCGCCGCCGCAGCCCTGCCTTTGAACATCAACCTCGGAGCCTACTCTCCGGCGTTGGTAGTGGGTAAGATGGTCACCTGTTCCCTCCGCTTACAGTGTATGATGTTTTGCTAATCACATTTTACGCCAACAGGTGATGGTGAAATTAGCTTCGGAGGTAATCAAGACGTGTCCGGCCTGATGAATGTCCTTGAGGGCGCAGCACAGAACGCAGCAAATGGAGCAGCGACTAATGGTGCCGCTCAAGGTGCCGCTGAAGGCCAGGCTCAAGCTCCTGCTGCCCAACCCGCACAAGCACAGCCCGCGGCCGCTCAGCCCGCAGCTGTGCCCGCCACTGCCGCAACTGGGTCTGCCTCGACCGCCTCCGTGGATCCTACCCTTCAGCAGCAGGTAAGCAGTCAACCAGATAGTGCAAGGGCACGTCATATGAGGAACAAGGCAGCTAACAAACGTGTCAACTCATATAGGCTCAGCAAATCGCCGCGCTCCAGGGCATGGGCAAGGAGATCGCCCCCCGAGATGAAGGAGAGACACCGAGCATCGCCAAGCGTCAGACCGGCTTCGACCGCGCCCTGCAGTACGCTGAGGCTGCCCTGGTCAAGGGACCCAAGGTGCAGCTCGGAACTGGTGAGGGTGGTGCCGGTGTCGGTATCATTGTGGACAACAACCAACAGGCCGCCGCTCGTCCGGGCACTGGAGCCACAGAGGGCGCTGCTGTCGCTGCCCCTGCTCAGGCCGCCGTCGCCGGGCTCAAGAGGCGGGACCTGGCTGCCAGCCAAAAGGTCAAGGTCACCACCATGTACGTCCGCTCTGGCGTTCCTCCCTGTGAGTTTGCGCGTTTTCTTTCCCACACATTCTAACTCGTGTTCCTACGGCGCAGGCGCAACTTCATAATCGACGTCGACTAATTTTTCTGTGCAATGAAAAAGCCCTTCAGAACGGCGGTAACAAGATGAGCGCCCGCGACGTCCCGATCGAGCCACGCGTCCAGACAATCCAGATCGCACCCAACAAGAGGGACGCCAGCCCCAGCCCTAACGGCATTGACGCTGTCAACCTGAACGTTGATGGTGAGCAAGGCATCACGATGACATTCGTCGAGACCGTTGAGGACGCCAACGAGGATGAGGAGTGAACCGACTCTTCCCCGTCATCCGTCCCATGAATTTTTACGCCATCACATCACCAGCGACTCATTGTTACGACTACTACTTTACCACCTGTTTAAAAGACGACCGAAACTGTGAATATGGTGCGATTTGCCTATAATATCTGCGTGTAGGCTATAATTTGATCTTCAGAACCTGCGTTATATACCTTTCTCATTTCTACGTGCGAAGAGCGGCGTTTGAGGGACAGTTTTGAAGCTGGACAGAGAGACCATAGATCGTCGAAGCAGCGCCACTAATGGTGGGGCAACACGGCTTGGACATTGGACCAGCATTACTACGACCGGACGGAGACAGTCAATAACACACAAAAATGATCCCAAGTCTTGAGAAGCTTCTGACAAGCGAAGTCAAAAAAACACATCCGTCCCATCACATCTGCCGCAGGCCCCCATGTAATCCGGGGTTTTCGGTGTGCGCCTTTTGCTCGCTCTCGTTAATCCGAACGAGCATGAGAGATAGTCCGTTCGAGTCAAGAGGGGATCGTCACAGTAATTGAGTGTTCCGGTGACGACTGACACCAGATGTCTGTCTCAGGACGGCGCGCCAAGGTGCAAGAGAATATCCCAGTCCCGGTTTTAGACTTCTGGAGCCCGCCACCGCGGCTCCGTCCCAGGGTACCCCAGCCACCGGGAAGCGGTGGTGGGCTGGCTTCGGTTGTAGCCGTTGGGAACCATCCGGGCAGGGATGTAGGGGCCTGGCCCAAGGTGTGTGCTGGATGGCCACTTGTGCAATACACGTATAAGTCTCAGATGTCACATGCCTGCCTTCTCTTTTCCCTTGCCTCTCCTGGCCGTGCTCCTCACGGCGGTCGACTCTACTACATTGATGCCATAGACAGGCAGGCCGTCTTGTCCCCGAAGCTGCTCATCCGGCTGCCTCGGCATAGGCGGGGGAAGGATAAAGCCAGTCTGATCTGTGCGGAATGCTTCCAGGGCCTGGATCATTCTGCTCGTGAATTTGCCGCCGGTGTCATCGTCCTGCTCTGCGGCCCTCAGAGAGGCGATGGCCTGCCTCTCTGGATTCCTCCACCACTCTCTCGTCTCCATCCACTCGGCAGCAAGCCGATTTCGAACCCGAGCGTAGAGGAATCTGAATCGATGTTGCTGCACCCATGAATCCATCGTTTCTATCTGGTCTGCGCCCAACAGGCGGTTGGCGAGTGCCGTGGTGATCGCCAGGGCCAACGTGAGCCAGGATGACCACTGACCAACTGCTCGAAAGGTCTCCGACTCTGGGATATCCGCGAGGAGGCCGGAGGCTCCGCCCGTGGCGAATGACGCGGCAGCCGGTATCCATGTCACGTAGCCCAGCATGGTCAGGACGTAGAGCGACATGGCGGCGTACTTGGCAGCCTGGTATCTCCTCTGGGACAGTTGTGGTTCTAGGAATGATATGGTCTGGAGCCTCAACCCCCGGATTTCAAAGTGCTGAAACAGCATGCGTGCAGCGATTCGTATCGGGAATTCGACGATCGTGAGGATGGGAAAGCACTGAAGCAAGAACCAGTGGAGCTGCAGGAACCGTACGATGACAATTGCGGGAAACACCTTTGATCCTTTCCGTTTCGACGGCGGGTAAAGCACTCGCTTTGCAAGCAGTCGAATAAAACCATCGTTCCTAGAGGCTCGACGATCCACAGATAGTGTATGGATTGAAGGCGCAAGCAGGAGGGAGTTCTTCAAGGATTGAAGGGCCATGAATGAGACGACGTCTGCAGCCCGAACGACATCCGGCATGGGGACGTTATCGCCGTCGGCACCAGACAGCCGTGGCAACGACGAACCATCAGCAATGTTGATGTTGTTATCCCAGACCACCGGGCTCATCGAGTCGCCGGGGTAGCCCCTAAAAGCCGTGCGCATTTCCATCCCGGCACAGGGGTCGGACCAGGTCCCGTCCTCGCCCCGCCGCGACAGCACGAGCGAGCGGGCCACGTTCCTCACCAGCCTCGGGCTGTTGAGCACCAGCGCCAGGTGGCCCGCGACGAGCAGGAAGGCCCAGGCGTTGACGAGCAGGGCGAGGTTCCTGCCCAGGAGGCGGGGGCAGAAGAGCGCGCAGGCGAGGGACGCGTACATGGCCCACTGGACGACGGCGCCGGCGGCCAGCGTGTCCCCGTCGCGGTGGAGGTCCGCCTGGAAGGCCAGGGCCAGCCCGTGGACGGCCGCCGTGGACGAGTAGGACACGGTGAAGGCCAGGGCGCCGGCCGTCAGCCACTCGTGCTCGTGGCCGAGCAGGGCGAGCGCCGTGGTGAGGTGGAAGAGGTTCCGCTGGGGGCTCGTGTAGGTGCCGCTGACTGGGTAGACGCAGTGGACCCTCCTGGCGTCCCCGGCGGTTGTCGAGGCCGGCAGGTCCATGATGAAGCTGGGCACTGGGGGCAATCTGTGTATTGCTAGATGCTGACTGAGGCTCCGTTCAGGGATGTTGATATCCAAATGCCCGCACTGCTTACCCTGCTAGACTGTAGTCTTGGCGTGGTAGTGAGATTGCTTACTACCAACAACGATGTGATATCAAGCAGCTGTGGCTGCATGGCGCCAGTTGCCTGATTGGCATTTGCCCATCGGCCTTTGCCCATGGGCAAGTCTGATCCAGGGGGCACGCAGGTCAGTCGTCGATCAATTCAATAAGCTCACCCATCCGTCACTGACCCCAGAGCAGGGTCTGCACCTGTCCCAGACCCAGCCGGGCACTCCAATGAGGGGTGGTGGTGGTTACAGAGCTGAGGGTGTTAGTGTGCACGATCAGTAGGGACACCTCTGCGAGGACCCCTGCGAGAAGGAGCACACCTCAAGTAGTCTAAACGGGAGCGAACCTTCTGACAGGCTCCGCCATCCGTTCGTGCTAGTGTGCCTGGGGAGGAGCTCGTTATCGCTTGCAGCGCGCCCTAGGCAGCACGCCAGTGTGAACGTTTCGAGTGGCATTGATGATCGACTCCTGTCTTCATGCTGGCCCTATTTTGGGGGATCGCCCTTCGTCTGATCTAGCTCGAGTGGCGGTCGGCCGGGAACTGGCCGCCTGGCAGGGGTGCTCGTCACAGGAGGTGGGGGGGGGGGGGCAACAGCATGTTACTGTGTCATTGTGGTTTATACTACGCTGTGGTGGCGCCGGAGCAGGCCGGGTTGGACCGGTGGGTTTCTATACGGTAGGTTTTTGAGGCCCTTCCGGATCGCGATGCTGCGCTATGTATGGTCTATTGTCGGGTTTTACTTTTGACTCGCCCGCCTGCGAACTTCGCGGGGGCAGACACCCGACCTGCTCCTTGGCCGGAGTTTATTCTTCTCGCTTTGTCTAGATTGTAACCAATATGCTCCAGGTTTTGGGACAACGCCCTCATGTAGTAGCTAACCTAACGCCTGCACAATATATACCCGCCTGCCAAATGATCTTACAATCCCCGTTGCGCCGCCGAGGCGCCCCCCTCAGTGCTCCCACTCCTTGTAGGCCTTCTGCTTCTGGCGCGTGTTCCACCCGAGCTTGCCGCTGATGCTGTTCACCCAGTCCTCGGAGCGGCGGCCCTCGGCCTGGACGCTGGCGAAGGGGAAGCGGCTGGCCGAGATGGTGACGTAGTCCCCGGGCAGCAGCTCGAGCCTCTCGCGGCCGTCGAAGCTGGCCCAGGAGCTCGTGCGTGCCGAGAAGGGGACGCCCACCCGCAGCACGATGGTGTCGGGCAGGATGATGGGCCGGAAGGACAGTGTGTGCGCGCAGATGGCCGTCACCAGCATCACTGGGTTCTCCGGGTGGCAGAGCGAGCCGCCTGCCGCCAGGTTGTAGGCCGTGGATCCCGTTGGCGTCGAAACGCAGATGCCGTCGGCCAGGACCGAGGTGAAGTGTTCGTCGTCGCCGAAAATTTCGAGGTAGGACAGTGCTGTTGTTGCGTGTGAGCCCAAACTCATCGGCATCATAATCATCATCATAGCAGCTTGTGAATAAAAAAGTGTAGACTCACTTGGATTCGGCCCACGGTCCACAACGATCTCGTTTAATATCTCGTAGGTCCCGTCCGGCTTGTGTGTGTGCTCGTCCTCTTTTTCTTCACCGATCAGCTCTTCAACTAGGTCCCGGTCTCGCCGCATGCTCTCCTCGTCTTCCTCACTTGAAGTGTTTGAACTGCCGGCGGTGCCGTCCGTTATCAGGCTTGGGTCCCTCTTACGTGCCTGGCTCCTCATGATGGTCCCCTCGAAGCGTAACCTGAGACTAACAGTTACGCCTTCTTTGAAGGCTCCGCTGAGAGTGTTTTGGTAGTCCTCGAAATCAAATTTGGTCAGGAACCCCAGGCTCCCTAATGCAAAGCTCAGCACGGGCGGCACAATGCGCTGGAATAGCCAGCTGGCGTAGAGCACCGTCCCGTCGCCGCCCAAGGTAATTGCAAAGTCGAAGGTGTGTGGCCTTGTGCGGCACATGTGCTCGTCCCACCACCTTAGACGCCTCGTTATGGCGTTTGCATTCTCCTCCTCGAGCTCGCCGGCCTGTATATAATCTTTCTTCAGCTCCTCGATCAGCCCCTCAGCGTTGAACTGCTTGTTGGTCTTGAGGTCCCGCTCCAGGTATACCGTATATCTCACGTCCCGCTCCTTGTCCAGCAGCCACCGGGCCAGCTCCCGCGTCTTGGGTATCAGGTCGCGATCGTAGACCTTGGTCAATATGAATATGTTGCGCACGCGGAACTTGAGCCGCATGCTCCCCAGGCGCCGGCTCAGCTCCCTGACGCCCCACGCCATCTCGCTCAGCTGCTTCTTGGTCAGCAGGCGGCTGTGCAGCTCGTGCTCGGCCTCGGCGTGCGACTTGTCCACGTCCGCCGTCGACTTGGCGATCTGCTTGGCCCACTCGTGCTCGTCGGTCTGGCCGGCGTCGCTGCCGGCGTCGGCGTCGGCGCCCCGCGAGAGGATGGCGCACTTGCCCTTGGGCTCGACGAGGCGCTGGTCAGAGACGCCGTTCTCGGAGAGCGACGCGCCATCGACGTGCTGCTGCCCCTGCTGCCTGCCCTTCTCGTGCTGGGCGTGCTCGTGCTGGGCGTGGTGCGCCCGCTTCTGCGAGTCGAGGAACTGGTGGACGAGGCATTGCGTCTTGTCGGTGTGCTGCTGGCGCAGCTTGGGGATTGGCGCCTCAGAGGGGACAATGGAGCTCTTGCGACGGTAGACGCTGCCGACGTCAAATGTCACCTAGTGATTTCTCTTGTCAGCGGTTCAGCTGCAGCGAGGCAGGCGTCGCGGTGATGGTGACGGTGACGGGAACAGCGGCGCAGGGCAGGGCAGGGCAGGGCAGGGCAGGGCAGGGCAGGTCATGGAGGGGCATTGAGGGGCACTGGTCGTTACCTCGACGGCCTTGGCATCCTCGTCGCTGGCGCTGGAGTGAGGGTCCTCGAAGGCCACCTGCTTATCTTGGCCGCCCATGCTCGCTCGGCCAGGAAACTTCTGATTGTGTGTTTGCGATGGGCCCGACCGAGACGAAGGCCAGGATCAGCGGATTGACAGTCGAGGGTGCAGATCGGAAAGCACGGAGCGGAAATGGCGCATGGTATAGGATTGTACAGTAATCAAGCAGAGGGTAGCCCAGTCGAAGGAGCCAGCTTCGAGAGGGTGTCTGCCAGTGACAAAGAGCAACGCTGGGCCTCGGAGGGGCTTGAGGGTTATGTCATCGGTGTTCCATGGCGATCCTCAGACCGGCCGAGACACTCCTTTTGCAAGTGGGCCGTCAAAGCGCCTGTCATTGGCTGGGGGTCTCTTCAACAGGGCCTTTAGTCCTACTTGCGTCTTAGACAACGACTTTAGTAACAGGCAAAAGCAAACAACAATGGCCTTGTCCTCTAGGTCGAGTCTCATTACCACACTGTGGCATTCGCTGCATATATAATGTCTCGGTATAGTTGCACTATTCCAAGCCCTAGTTTATTCCTCCTGCACCAGGCTCCAAAGCTTTGACAACTTTACCATCCTGCAGCAATCTACCTAACCAAGAAATCTAACCGGGCAACTGCAATCATGGCCGTGGACCACCAACCCTCCACTTTCGCAAAGTTCCCTTTGTTGCCAACCGAATTGAGGGAAATGATCTTCGAGCAAGCGCTATTCGAACTCCTAGAGCCTAGAATCGTGATTGTCGGGAAAGACATCAACGACCTAGCCGGTTACAACGACCTTTACAATGCGGCTTTTGAGTATAATTTCTGTTCTTTCTTTGTCCTCAACAGGCCGTTCCTCCTCGCGAATGACCCTGCAGCTACACTCAGCCAAGTCTGCAAAGAGAGCCACCGTGTAGTCCTGTCCTTCCACAGGCGCTTTGACATATCTGGGCCCCAGCCCGTTTTTGAGAGCCCTCATCTCAACCAGCTTTCTCTGGGCGCCCCACTTAGACCTCAAGGCCCTCATGCTGATATTTTCTTTTGGGAAGGATTCACCATGCGGGAAAACACAGAACGCCCGTTTGCAGGTCCTGCCAATAGTGACGTGGGACTCGCCAAGCGTTGGCTTGTGCCGATACACGTCCTGATGGATAATCTTTATTTCATAAGAGGCCCCCGAGTCCACGGTTTTCGCACCAGACCGGCTCTGCTGCAGTCCCCGCATGACATCATCGCACTCACTTCTGACCCAGATAGAACAGGATCCCTCAAGTATAGTGATCTGGTTATCGTCTCGGCTGAAGCCAGTTGCCACGTGGCCATCCCAGGTCTTGACAACAAGGATAGAGACTTTATCCTTGAGACTTTCAGGGAACTCAAGAAGTTTTATGAACGGTACGAAAGAGGCCGTCAGAAACAGCACAATGGGAAGCTGCCCACGAAGATAGGTCCCGATCTGTACTTCGCATATGTGAATCCTCTCAAGCGAAGTGAGCCACCCCAGCTCACGCAAGAGTAGGTACCCGGGAAGTTTTTCGCGGCAAGTACAACTTGTTTTGTTTCTTACAGGACTGATTGACCGCTGTTTTCCCGTTTCCCCTACTTTACCCTTTCTCTTGTCTTTGTTTGGCTGAGCAGGTCATCGTGTTTCGGAGTTACCTGAACTTGAAATAGAATAATTCAAAATTTAGTTTCCTTAATCAGAACGTTTGAGAGCAAGTGCATTTTCTAGGCTAGCATCCTAATATATCCAACTGCACCCTGAAGAGTTTGTTCTGAACGGTGGCGTCCACAAATGCATTTTCCACTCATGATAGATATCTTAGTAATCTTGGATCCATGAAAGTTCTAGGCCTCATCATCTGATTGTCACGCGCTATGCTAGCCAAGATACCGTATGTGAAGCTGAGTAGCCCAAATGTCACAGGGCTGGTAAACGATGTGCCATGGACCTGCCACGGACGTGCTCCTCAATGGTCCTCGGCTGCCGAGATAGGTTCACAGACACATTTATGCGAGCTGGAGGGAGCCGAGCCTCGGTGTGTAAATCAGAGGACACAAGATTTCCCCCTTTTTTATCCACGAAATTGAATATTAGAATGCACGTCTCACCTTTAGACATACCCTATGTGTGGTGGGAAGCCCAGAGTGCAAGACCCCACTTCCTCGCCATCGAAGTATAACACGCGATTGGCCAGGCTGGGAACCTACTCCGAAATAGGAAATCCAAACACAGGAAACATCCGCCATTTCAGAGCATTGATCTCGAGAGAATATATTGCGATGTCTGAAATTGGCTGTAGTTACTTGACCCCTTGCAAGTGTCGGCCTGAGGAGAGAGTCCCAGTTTGAATCCTCTAGAGAACAAGGATTTGACCTCGCATGGCAAAACTGCTAATGGCATTGTGCAGTGGTGGCAGACGCCTTTCACACCAAATCAACTGACGCCGCTGGCCGAAGCTATTTTCTCTCAGACGAATCTCCTCCGGATCTCGGAGACGAACTGATTCTGCTGGGTTGGCTCTAATATGTCCCCAGGCGGTGCACCTAGTGGAATCGAACAATGCTTTCCACCCGTGGCTGACCGACTGCCCGTCACCTCCTGCACCTGGAATCTGAATGGTCTCCCACTGGCAGAACAAACGGCACACAGCCTTCCTGTGAATTTCCTTCTTGCAGTGATCTCGACTTATGTGTTCACCGTTGGCAATAATGAGCACCGTTGACTATGCGGGCTATCCACCGGACTCGGTTTTTATCCCGCCTTGCCAACTGGACCCTTCCTTCAGCAACAGCCCTCCTAAGATGGACTGCGATGGCCCTCTCATTCTAATTCGAAAAGCCTTATGAATCTGCATGCATTCTATAGCCCATATATTCTGGGTTCTGGACAGGGCTTGGGAGACAGGTACTTAATAATCAACAGTGGAATAGAACTTCAAATTTCCACCAAATACAAAAGGGCGACTATGAGTGGAATATGCACGCTCAGCAAGCAGACTGATGGCTCCAATTGAATCTTTTAGAACAACAGAGCATCAGTGTCGCCCTTGGAGGCTTGGTCGCTAGAAGAGACAGACTTAGGACGAACACAGTGTGAATCAATACTTAACCTACCAACACCAAAAGATTGCACAGAATGTGTGGTATATGCGAACTTGGGAGGCCGTGTATGGGATGGAATCGCATTTCGGGCAAGACGAGGCAGCAACTCTGGTGCCAGACTTGCCGTGCTACTCGCCTGCTCCTTGGGTTCATGGCTTGTTCTACATCTCACAAACTAGGCATGGCAAGGCCAATACGGTGGTCATATGAGCCGCACATTTGTCTTTCAAACATGGGATGAATCTCGTCCTCGTAGCCCTGCAGTGGACTCAGAGACAACGAGAATACGCTCAAGCATAGCACGTTGCCTCTGTGTTCCATGTTTGACGAGAATAGAATGCCGGTAGGTCGTTTCTCTTCACGCCATTCCATCATGCCTACATAAGCCTTATACCCCCTTTTCTAGGTATAATCATGGCTCTCCAGCAGCTAAAAGAGGCTCGCGCCCACATTGGCGACCTCTGCTTCTGCCAGATTCTCGAGGGGCCCGACAAGCCGAGAGCCTGAAGGTGTGGCCCCGTTGAGAAGTTGAGGTAATAGCCTAGGTGTCACAAGCCAGTCTGACCATGACTTGTTCATGTCGCCGCGATGGGCTAGCGCAGCTGGGTACCAGCTGGACCCCCAAGACTGGCAGGCCCCTGGCATCGGCAGATCGAGATAGTGGATGGGTGGAATGCCTTCCCCATACCCCTCCGGCAGCTCCTCGGCCTGGCGTTGTTGCTGTCTCGTCAGTGTTGCCGGTTGACAAACTCTGGAATGTGGCCGTGATATTGCCCGACCTACACGTACAGTAGTAGTGTCACCAGTTCAATACCAACTCCATGTTGCCGGCCGTTGAACATGCTGGGATCGACGAGGACAGAGACCGGGTCGCCAGCCATAGCGAGCAGCTGTAAGTCGATGATATGAGAGGTATCACACGAACACATCCTGTCACTGATACGTGTCGACGAGGGCCTTGCTGACAGCGGGACCAGTCATCTCGGTACAGCTGGCTTTGAGACCGGCGACAGCGACCTCACGGGCACAAAGTCTGATGACGTCGATGTGGACAAGGTTGAGCCCAAATCTAACCCCAGCACCGCTGTTGTAGCAGGAATTACCAGACCAGAAGCGGACATCGATACGGGAGAATGACCATATACTTAGAGAAGCCCTGCGAGCGAATCTCAGAGGATCGTTCAGACTTCAATTTTCAGTCAGCTGGCGGATTATGCTGTCGCGCCCGACCAGGATATCCGCGACACCGCCAACAGCTATACTTCACACACTTCGTGCGACCAAACGTCAGGAAGCTGTGGGTCTAATTAAACCCGTATCTTTCTCTCGACTATGTTCTATGGGGACCCCTGGACTCCGTCGTTGAGCATGCGATTTATGCCAGTGACAAAACCGAAGATCAGGTAGGTGGCTTGTCGCAATTCGTATCTTATATTCCGTCTGAAGTGGAGATTCCCGACTCCGAAAACCCGGCTGATGGTTGTACAATGTGAACAATGGAAGGAAAAGGCAGGACTCGCAGGTCGATTATGCTAGCGCTTGCTCGCTGTTCGGTGATGGCGGTGGCATGGGGACCTGTAAACGTGTCAGTCAGTATGGTTCTGAGAACTCCAACCGGTAAGCAGCGTTGAAAAGGGCAACTCACCTCCAATTTTGTGCTGCCCGCCATCATCTTCTGGAACCCAATTCCGACGCCCTCGATTACCGCCAACAACACAGCACACCCGATGGCGCCGTTCCTCGCCGACTTGAACCCGCCCCGTATCGCCAGCGCGCCACCCGTCAGGAAGCCCGCCCCGATGGCGTTCCACGGGTCCTCTTTTTGTCGGACGCCCTTGACGGCGCAGTCGGCCAAGCTGAAGATGCCACCCCAGGCGCCGAAGTTGCCGCCTAATACGGGGGCGCGCATCTTGACAGCTGTGATGGCGCCTATCCGCCGCTCGCCGTAGGGGCTGTTGCGAAAGCCTTTGATGCCGTGCCAGATCGTGCCGCCGATTGCCTGTTGGAGGGAGTGTTAGCAAGGTTGGTCGCATAGTAGATGGGCAGGGGTGGTAAGGACGTACTCCCATGGCGAAAGCACCACCAAAGTCATTCAGAATGACCCAGGGACATGGGTCCCGACCGTGGTCCATGGCCATTGTGTGCTGCGGAGGGAGGAGAAGACTGTGGAAGAGGGTTGTTCGAGGTGCCGGGCGAAGGCGTTGAGGCGCGTGCAAGGTCTCGGTGGGGCCCGCTGGGTGAGAGAGAGTGTCGGCGACAAAGGGCTGCGCAAAAAGTTGAAGGCGTTGACGTAGTTGAGAGCTTGAATGGTGGATAGACCGGTGGATGGGAAAGATTGGAAAGAGTCGGCGCGCTTGCGGCTAAGGAATTTCAAGTGGGTCCCAGTAAGTAGATCCCTATGGTCTGTGCCCACAGGCGCGCCTGGAGGCGGCTCAGAGAAAAAGTCAGAAGTGCTAAGCGCGGTGGCAAGCACTCGATTGGTGGCCAGGGGCGCCGCAATTCGGCTGCAGCGGTGCACGCAACTCAGATTTACTGCAAGGATCCGGTGGTTGCCGCAAACACATACCTTTAAAGAAACATTTTCTTCAACTATACGCATGGTAAGGAATTGAATGATGCGGAATCTTCAATCATTTTCGATGCACAGTTTGATCCAGATATGCTGGGTAACGGCTACAGCGACCCAGATCCCGGAGATGCCTCAATGCCTGATGCGATTCTGGCCCGGCCAAGTTACAGGACAACCAAGCCAAAATGCACTATGGGGTTTGAAACTAATAATGTCACTACTGAGCCTTCCAAACACGACCACTTTATGATTGAGGAGCATTGACCTCTTTGAGCTGTATATATTTCGCGGTCTACAAAGCGCCTGGCAAACAGGCACATTGAACGACAGACGCAAAAGCATCCTCTGCTGGAGTGAGCACCTCTCGATGATCATGGATTTGGAACCGAGGTTGGCTCTCAACGGATCTGTGAGACATGAGCCTCGACCGAGCTGTAGAACTGACTCTCAATGGGAATATGGTGTGGTCACTCTCCTAAATCGCCTTAGACAGACAATACATAGCTCGTCTGTCCAAGTTACGAGATGCTACTGGATCATGCAGGGATTATGGTGTCCAAGAGCGTTCAGGCAGTGAATTTGAGGCAAGTCCACGTCCATCACCGTTCGGCATAAACACCGCTCAGCATGTCAAGTGCTGCTCTTCCCACCGTCATGAGACCCTCAAGCTCCTTTGACTTTGTAGAAAAGGAAAGACAAAGGATGAAATCGAAAATGGGGAAAGGAAAAAGGAAGGAGGACTCATTGCCATGATCAAGGAATCTAGATATGGTGAACAAGGTCGTTCTCCGGGAAGAACCTAAACCTCAGTGCCTGTGACACCGATATAGTGAGCAGTCCGACTGGCGAATTCAACTCAAGCGCCCAAGAGACGCCCGGCTAGCTCAATCGGTAGAGCGTGAGACTCTTAATGAGCCTCGTGTTCTGACAGAAAATCTCAAGGTTGTGGGGTAAGAGAAAATTCAGACATTCCAGACCTGCTCCGGAACTTGTTCATTAACATCCGACTCAGTTCGACCCCCACGTCGGGCTCAATTCCCGTCGCATTCGATCTATTCTTTTTTCCCTTTGCCTTTTTGCTGGTCTGGAATTGGGCGGCGCATGGTAATGTCTCTTGTTGGGCTGGCTTGCACGCTGGGTTGGGTGTCTCTTGCGGATGTGAACGTTGAGCAATAATGAAACTGGATGAATACCGACGATGGCTTCTTCCCGCACCGTGCAAGTGAGACTCGCTGTTGACGCGTGCACGTGACGTAGTTGCTCATGGGAATCAATTGCAGCTTGATTGGCGCTAGAGCCCGAGGCAAAGTGGGTCCTGCCGCCAAAAAAGTCGATGCGGCAGGACTGGCAGAGAGCAGAGCTTCACTTTTGCTCGCCCTCGACCGACCTCTTGGCCGCTGCAGCTTTTCTCTCCTGATCCCGGGCTCAACCATCTCCTCTCCTGTTATTGTGATTGTGTGGCCGTCTCTTTCCTTTCTTCAAGATGTCCTCTTTCAGAACCGTTGCTCCGTTCCTGCGGACAGCCCGCACTTCTCTCAGATCCGCCCACCCATTAGTATCGCTGCAGCGACAGTCCACTTCTCCCGTCCTGAACCTGCGCCGTGGGTACGCGGTCTATGAGAGGACCAAGCCTCACGTCAACATCGGTTCGTGCCTTCTCCAGCACCATTGCAGGGCAACAAAAGACTTACAAAACATCGAACAGGCACCATTGGTCACGTCGATCACGGAAAGGTAATTCTAGCGCAAGCTCATTCCCAACCCAGCTCGACACAACTCGCGATCCGTTTGGCTGACAAGCATTTGCCTGCGACTAGACCACTCTCTCCGCTGCCATCACAAAGCGACAAGCCGAGAAGGGCTTCGCTTCCTTCCTTGACTATGGCGCTATCGACAAGGCTCCCGAGGAGCGAAAGCGTGGTATCACCATCGCCACCGCCCACATCGAGTACTCGACCGACGCCCGACACTACTCCCACGTCGACTGCCCGGGTCACGCCGATTACATCAAGAACATGATCACCGGTGCCGCCAACATGGACGGCGCCATCATCGTGGTCGCCGCCTCCGACGGACAGATGCCTCAGACTCGAGAGCACTTGCTGCTGGCCCGTCAGGTCGGCGTTCAGAGGATTGTCGTCTTCGTCAACAAGGTCGACGCCCTGGAGGATCCAGAGATGCTGGAGCTCGTCGAGATGGAGATGCGCGAGCTGCTGAGCACCTACGGCTTCGAGGGCGACGAGACCCCCGTCGTCCTGGGCTCCGCCCTGTGCGCCCTGGACGGCAAGCGTCCCGAGATCGGCGAGCAGAAGATTGACGAGCTGATGAAGGCTGTCGACGAGTGGATCCCTACCCCCGAGCGTGACCTCGACAAGCCCTTCCTCATGTCTGTCGAGGATGTCTTCTCCATCGCCGGTCGTGGAACCGTCGCCTCGGGCCGTGTCGAGCGTGGTGTCCTGAAGAAGGACTCCGAGGTCGAGCTGGTCGGAAAGGGAGGTGAGGTCATCAAGACCAAGGTCACCGACATCGAGACCTTCAAGAAGTCTTGCGACGAGTCCCGTGCCGGTGACAACTCTGGTCTCCTGCTCCGTGGTATCCGCCGAGAGGACGTCAGGCGTGGCATGGTCATCACAAAGCCTGGCACCGTCAAGGCTCACACCAAGTTCCTGGTCTCTCTCTACGTCCTGACCAAGGAGGAGGGTGGCCGACACACCGGCTTCCTGGAGAACTACCGCCCCCAGATGTACATCCGAACCGCCGACGAGTCCTGCGCTCTCTTCTTCCCCGAGGGCACCGAGGACGCCCACTCCAAGATGGTCATGCCTGGTGACAACGTCGAGATGGTTGCCACCTTGCACAATCCATGCGCCGTCGAGGCTGGCCAGCGTATCAACATCCGTGAGGGTGGCAGGACTGTGGCCACCGGCCTGGTTACCCGCATCATCAAATAAGCTATTTCACAAAAGATGGTGAAAGCTGAAATCTGCAAGATCCAAATGAGTGGTCTGTGTTGCACACAGTTCAGGGACCAGAGGGGAAGTCTCGCATTTGCAGCAATCTCTTTTTTCTTGTGGGAAAGGTTCAGGAAAAGACGGAGTCTGCAAAATGCGCCATGTTATGAGTGTACGTATACCATGGAGAGTTGATTCTATGTACATTTGTCTGAGCCTGCGGGATTCCACGGACATTTATCTCCCCTCTACGCGTCTTCGCGTTTGTTATAATCCTGTAGTTTAGACAAGACCCGCAATGATAGAACTCTCAGACAATCACGCAGTTGGAACATAGAGACAAGGTGGTGCTGTTTAAGCGCCGGGTACTGATTTGTACACGACTTACACAGTTTGGGGCACTTTATCAAGGTGGCCCAAGTTACAAAAGGCTGGAGCTGAGATGAGCTCGGCTGCTCTTTGGCGAGTGGACAAATGGGCGTGGCCCGATTAGACATGGTTGGGAACGGGCACAGATTCAGTAATGGGTAACTAGTCTGGTTACCTTGGTATCTAGGTACCTAGGTATTTAGGAAACATGGAGGCTGTCACTGCTGTTTAAGAGTACCCGATACAAACGAGACTCGTATTGGACTAGATCGCCATCAAGACTTGCGCGAGACTGGTTTCCCTCGGTGCGGAATCGGCCATGGTGTGGATCGAGGTCATTCCGGTTCCTGAGCGTGGCCTCGGGACATGGGCAGGCAAATCACCATGCGTCTTCATTCACCAAATCGCGAACCGCGTGGCGGCACGCATGCGTTTTGGTCTTTGCACTCGTTTCTCTATTCCGACGTGGGATGGGAAACTCGATCTAACTCGTCGCAGATCCTCCCCCCTAATTCCCGGTCAAACTTTGCTCCCCGTGATGATTTTCCACTGTCCAGATCGCCAAAACCAATCAAACTCCTAATGAAGCAAAGCCGGCCGATGAAATGCTATCTCGTTCGCGTCGGGGGATATCGAGGGGCGGGGGGTTGGTTCCCAGAAAATTGAGTGCCACCCCCGTTGGCGCATTTTAATCGTGATGTCGACCGAAAGAACTGCCCATCCCTACTCCGTCCCGCTCGGGGCGACGCATTTATCGGTGCTGTTTGGAAAATAAATGTCAGTCTCTATCGCTCATCTCGGTCGAAACTGCTTTGCGACGGGCGTTTGGGTCTGGTCGCACCTTTTGGAAGCCAATGTCGGCGCTCTTCTCACGGAAGCACTGACGGCAGATGTTCAGGCCGTACTTGCGGATCAGACCGGCACGGTGGGTGCAGACGCGGCTGTGAAGATGAATCGCATGTTAGCTTGAGTTCAAAAATCTTCAATATTCCCCTTTCCAAGTCGTCCTTCATGTTTGTTCGGGTTGACCCCGACAGCGACACGGATTTTTCCTTCAACATGGGGTCGGTGTGTTCGTACCAAGAGCGGGCACCCTTGCCGTAGCCACGAGGGCGGGAGTTCCAGACGGATTCGTGAGACATGTTGTCGGTTGACGATTTGACTTGACGGGATGGTGGACGGTCAAGGTCGGTTGTCGTTTCAGGAGGGTGAGGTAGGTGATTGCGGTCGTGACGGTCGATCTGGCTGGACGAGGTGGTTCTGAAGTGGAGCAAGGTTTGGTCGCCGTTCCCTTTTGTGAAATTTCTGGGTTGGTGTGTCTGGCGCCACAGTTATTCCGAGCAAATCCCCAAAACGTGGCTGAAAATTGCTCGGAAATCTGTGGCGCAGCCGCCCGCATTATCTTATCGATGCCTGCGTTAGCGGCCTGGCGGGGGACCCGCTTGTTCCATCCCTGTGGGCTAGTGTCTCGGGGACTTTGTTGCCACTCAGCCTGTCAGTGAAAGAGCTACCAGCTTATGACAGCTGCAGCAGTGCCAGATTGTCCTCTACCTCATCCATATTACTTGAATCGGGCGACCGATTTCAAAGCATTCCATCACCCTTCCTTCTTATAACCAAGCAATTCGATTGCTTGCGTTTCTACCTGATCTTCCCTAAAATAACCATTTACACTCATCAGTCCATCACCTAAAGACTCCCAGAATACGACCAATTCCCAGTAATAATGGTCCTCCTCAAGAGCTTCGTGCTCGCCGGCTTGACAGCCGCCGTAGCTGCCAAGTCCGCGGTCCTCGACCTCATCCCAGACAACTTCGACAGCGTCGTCCTGAAGTCCGGCAAGCCCACGCTTGTCGAGTTCTTTGCCCCATGGTGCGGCCACTGCAAGAACCTCGCCCCCGTTTACGAGGATCTCGCCAGCGCCTTCGCATCCTCCAAGGATGTCCAGATCGCAAAGGTCGATGCTGATGCCGAGAAGGAACTTGGCCGTAGATTCGGTGTCCAAGGATTCCCTACGCTCAAGTTCTTCGATGGCAAGAGCGACACCCCCACCGACTACAGCAGCGGACGGGATCTGGAGAGTCTGACCAACTTCATCACCGAGAAGACCGGCGTCAAGCCCAAGAGGAAGCTGGAGAAGCCTTCAGCTGTGACTTACCTGACGGACTCGACCTTTGACAAGGAGATTGGCGGTGACAAGAACGTTTTGGTGGCATTCACTGCGCCTTGGTGTGGACGTAAGTCTCCTACGTTGAGTTACTTCGCCGGCCGCTTATTCGGGTCGCTAACCTATCCCTCAATACAGACTGCAAGAACCTCGCCCCTGTCTGGGAGCAGGTCGCCGAGGACTACGAGAACGAGCCCAACGTCCTGATCGCCAAGGTTGACGCCGAGGGCGAGACCAGCAAGGCGACCGCCAAGGCCCAGGGCGTGACCTCCTACCCGACCATCAAGTTCTTCCCCGCCGGCAGCAAGGAGGCCGAGCTCTACAGCGGCGGCCGCACCGAACTTGACTTCACCACATTCATGAACGAGAAGGCCGGCACGCACCGTGCTGTCGGCGGTGGTCTGGACCGCTACGCGGGCACGATCGAGGTCCTCAACGCGGTGGTCGACAAGTTCACGGGTGGTACGAGCATCCTGGCCGACTCCCTCGCCGAGGCCCAGAAGCAGGCCGAGGAGCTCAAGGAGCAGGCTCAGTACAAGTACGCCGAGTACTACGTCCGCGTGTTCGACAAGCTGAAGAGCAACGACGGCTATGCGGCGAAGGAGCTCGCGCGTCTGGATGGAATTCTGAAGAAGGGTGGCCTGGCGCCCACGAAGCTTGACGAGCTGACAAGCAAGACCAACATCCTGCGCCGCTTCGTCGAGGAGAAGATTGAGCAGATCAAGGATGAGTTGTAAAAGCTTCGAAGCCGATGAAATGATGGTGATGGGAGGAAAATAGGAATAGGAACGAGGGTTGCTTGCTTGTATTTTACTGGGAGCACTGGCAGGCAGACGACAGCATGGAATGACTCTGAATGAAACCTTACTTGGAATCGACTCTAGGCACTACAGAAATGATGGCCATCCTTGATAATGCACCTTCGTCCGCGAATCTATGTGTCCTGTAACGTGACTGTACTTGTAGCTCAGGCTGATGATCCATAAATGCACACCGTGAACAAGCGTCCAGGGAACGGCCTTGAGCTATGACTGCTTCGTGCCAGAATCTCGATCGTTGTTCGCCATTAAAGCTGCCTCCAAGCTGTCTATTCTTCGAGACATCTCATCCACTGGATACGGGTGTCAGTGAAACGTGAACGGGCCCAGCTTGATGGGTTTACTCACTCTTTGCGAAGATCTCACTTGACACTCCGGCGAACTTGTTGGAGAGTGTGTTCAGAAGCTCATCCAACTGCTGCGTCAGCTCTGCGCGAGCGTCGTCGGATGTCTACGTGGTGGGCTTGTCAGTCCGTCGCGGGTTCAGATCTATAGATAGGCGCCAGATACGACCCCCGACGAGTTGGGACTGTAAGGGAGCAGAGCAATGTACATTTGGCTGGTTGTTTGGCTCACTGTTGTTGGACGCCATCTTCGAGAGTCGGGTGGTTCGATCGGGGCGCACAAGTTCTTATCAATGTTGTCCTGAGCTGTCGCTTTCGAGTAGTTTGACCTTCATGTGACGATGGTTCGGAGAGTATTAAGGGGCGTGCATATGGAGGATGTGAATGCAGCCCAGGTCTGGGTCCGGCTGTCGACGTTGCGTTGTTAGCGGGCAACGGCCCTAGTCCGAGCATTTGCCAAGCCCAGCCAGGGCATCCCGGGTACCCGTAACTGACATACCTAGGTACTCCAGGGGGTCGAGAACCCGCGTCATTTCACTTAGACTTGTGGACAACCTTTACTCACACGACCACCGCCTGCCACTCAGCTCTTCCATTTGCTCAATACACTGGTGATAGACCAGCTGCATAAGCCACGTCTTGCAATGCCCGAGTGAGGAGCCTGCGATTCGACTACGCTCTACCTAGGTACACAGCCTGACATGCTCCCTCGGTGACCGTCCGCTCCACACAGGCTCCGGAGCCTCCGCCGAATCGACCCAAGATGCCGCCTCCGCACCAAGAGAACCTGCGCGTCCTCGCCATCATCCTCATAATCTTCTGGCTCACCACGTCGTCAGGCGACGGCCAGGCCGGCTACTTTGCGACCCCCTTCCTGACCCAGGAGCGGCTTGCGCGCCAGCGCCACGCGTTTTCCGTCCTCAACTCGACGAAATGGGGCGACTTCAACCCACGCCAGGTGGGCGACCCGCCGAACGGGACCGAGCACACGCGGTATATCAACATCACGGGCTTCAGGCAGAATGATGGCCTCGCTTGGGAAGACCTGGGTCTGTTCAGGGAGCGGTGCTTGGAAACCAGCAGGAGCACAAGCCCCATGTGGTCGCAGCCGAGGGCAGAGGACGGCGAACCTGTTCTGGAGACTAGGGAAGACGGGGCGCCGACGAAATCAATGTGGGACATGGCTGGCATCCCAACGTGGTTGAATGCGACTGGCTTAGTCAGGGGTTCTTGGACTCGAAGAGAGGCGTCTTCGCCCAGGACTTGGTCCGACTACAACTTCACGGCAATGACGCCTGGCGTGAGCTGGAGCGGGACGCATGGCGAGTGGAACAGAAACGTGACGGGGTCCGAGGGGACGATGCAGCTGCGGGTTGAGGATAAGAAGCGGCACATGGAATACGAAGAGGACATCGACGCCAACGATTTCAACGAGCACCACCGGCTCAGCACGGGTGGCTCAGTCCGCGAGGTCGCCGCGGGGCTGATTATCGAGGATTCGGGCCATGACGGGAGCGGGAGCATGTACGAGATGAGGCTGCATGGGGTTCACTGGCCGGCGCAGGGGAACATGCTGCTCACGACGACGAGCGAGAAGTTTGCGGGTATCTTTGGCCTTCCACACCTGACGCCTGACGAAAGTTTCTTCCGGTCGAGCCAGCAACTGCTGAACCAGACCATCAACGAGGTTCTTAGCAAGAAGGAACGGTCATCCTTTACGGACCAGAGCAACCCCTGGACATCGAGTGTCGCGGGCGTAGAGGAATCGTGGAATCCCTCGCCACATTGTGAATGGGTTGTCTATCTGCAGGTCCATCCTCTGACTGGCAACGACCTGCAGCACTCCGGGAACGAAATAGGCGACGTGGTCAAGGAGATTGAGAATGAGCTGCGATATCCTACTGGAGCTCCGTTGCCTCATGTGCCGGAGATGAGGATGTCTGCTGTGGTCTACTCGCCGGACTGTGCCTACTTCCTTGAATCTAAAGGCCCGCCGCACTTCCCCGAAACACAAGGAAATCACCTGGTTGGTTTCAAAGAGGAGGTGTGGATCTACGACCTCAACTTCTATCTTTTGGTCATGGCCGCTATTGTTTTCGGACAGGTACATCTGCTCAAGTCACAGATGAGAGAGTCGTACACTCCGTCCACCATGGGCCGAGTCAGTTTCTGGACGATCATCATCATGGTGCTCGTGGATGGCATGATGTTCACTGTTGCCGCCGCGCTGAGCCTTGACTCTCCATTCTTCCTCCGCGCGTTGGTCTTGACCTTTGCCTTATTCATGTCGATGATGATTGGAGGCAGTTTCCTCGGTGAGATCTACAAGGTCCAGGAATCGGAGTGGCGGCCTCGAGAGCGCGAGCATACTCCAAACAACAGCACACCGAGGCCACCGTCGACGCCTGCTGCGACAGAAGACTCGCTACCTCGCCCGGTCACCGCAGGCGCTGCCGCGGCTGTCAGCCCGCCGATAATCGTCCCGTTTGACCAAGATATCGACGCTGAAATTGCCGAGAACACGGCTGCAGGGGCAGCAGCTGTCCCTACCGCAGGCACGACAGGTACCGGGGCACAACAACCGAGGGTGACCCCATTCTCGAGCATAATCGGCCGCCTCTTCCTCGCTGGCTCATGCATAAGCTTTCTCTCGCTCGCCGCCACCTCGTGGTGGCGACCGCTCCGGGTCTTCTACGTCAACACCATGGTGTTCGCTTACCTATCTTTCTGGGTCCCCCAGATTATCCGCAATATGTACCGAAACAGCCGCCGCGCCTTCTCATGGCGTTTCATGATCGGCCAGTCAGTCCTGCGGATCTTGCCAGTGGCGTACTTCTACCTGCGCAAGCGCAACGTGATATTCGCCGAGACGGACTGGAAGGCGTTCTTCGTCGTCGCCGGGTGGCTGTGGACGCAGCTGTGGGTGTTGGCGTTCCAGGACGTCCTCGGCCCGCGCTTCGGGATGCCCAAGGGCTGGATGCCCGAGGCCTGGGACTACCACCCCATCCTCCGCGAGGACAACCTCGAGGCCGGCGGCCTGCCGATCGGGCTCGTGCCGTCCACCTCCGCCCCCGGGTCCCCCACCCTAGAGCGCGTGCGCTCCCTCAGCCTGAGCAGCGTGGAGGGCCGGGAGAAGAGCACGACTGCTGTGAAGGGGATGCGCATCCGCGCGATTGAGTGCGCCATCTGCCAGGAGGCCCTGGAGGTGCCGGTCGTCAAGGCTGGGCAGGACGTCGAGCCTGCTGGGGGCGGGGTTGCTGGTGTGCTGGAGCGGAGGAAATACATGGTCACGCCGTGTAGGCACATCTTCCACAGTGCGTGCCTGGAAGGGTGGTTGAGGTTTAGACTGCAGTGCCCGAACTGCAGAGAGGAATTGCCGCCACTATAGACGGAAATTTACATTGTATCTTGGATTATTGAAGCAATACTTCCCTAAGCAGTCATGCACATGTGTTCCAAGCTATTCTAATTTCATCATGCAGGTCTGACACAGCAGCCTGCCAGCCGTCCCCCAGGCACCAACGTATCTCTCTGCGAGCTAGTTCCGCCGTCACTGACCGGATTTTGCTCCCCTAGATGGCATTTGTTTACCTCTTCAATTGACAACACCCCACAGCATGACACACCCAACAATTTCCAGCTTGCCAACGGAGACGCTGGGCTCGATATTCGGGCACTTCTGCCTGCACTGCTGCCACGGCAACGCAGAAGGTCCAGACTCGTATTTTCGCAGCTCCGACCATCACCAGCAACAGGCCCACGGGCGCTCCTGGTATCTAGCCGACTACCGCCAGCCCCTGGTGTCCCTATGCCTGGTATCGAGGCGTTTCCGGGATGTCGCCCAGCGAGTCCTACACCACGAGTTCGTGCTCGGTTACGGCGACTCGTGGCGGTCGGCCTCGTCGTCGTGGGATAGGCGGCTCACGTCTTTCCTGCGGACAGTCGGGCGGCGCCCCGACCTCGCGGTTGCGGTGAAGAGGTTGTCTCTGCACCCGAGACTTTTAGAGGCGGCCGAGCTCGGTGATGTCGG
The DNA here is from genome assembly GCA_037177825.1 of Diaporthe sp. P3_1W. Lineage (NCBI taxonomy): Eukaryota > Fungi > Ascomycota > Sordariomycetes > Diaporthales > Diaporthaceae > Diaporthe > Diaporthe sp. P3_1W. Next base: position 4,054,591 of record JBAFXB010000004.1, on the reverse strand, counting down.
GGCTGTCGTTGACCTCAGGCGGATGGGTTGGAGTCTCGGTCTGGAGTCTTTGGACGAGTCGACGCCGCCGTGCTATCAAGGCCGTCCTGACCATGGGAGAGTACGGCCGCCAACCCCAGGAAGGAGAATTGAACGGTTTCAACACGAACTCCGATGGGTTCATCATATACCTCGGGTGGCCTATGTCGACTTATGTACGACTACCGAGAGCTTTCAAGAGAGACACGCGCTCGGCCTCGAGCTACTGGCGACTCTGATAGGCATGTTGCCAAGTGTCGAGCGCCTGAGCATCCAGCAGACCGTGGTCGACTACGACACTCCTTACCTGTCAGGACTACGATCAATGGCCAAAGGGGCACGCCTTCTCAGAACTCTCGACCTCGCCACGCACGACCACTCGCCGGAGCTCATGATCAAGGTACCCTCGCAGGCGGCTGCTGTCCTTGAGCTGGCGCAGGGTACGTTGCAGACGCTTAACCTCCACATGTGCAACGGATTCTGGTCCGCGCCCGAAAACGCACCTACCTTCAGATCTCTCAAGACCCTCCGCTTGACCCAAAGCCATCTCAGCGCCGCGGAGCTCGGGGTCTTGCTGTCGTGCTGTACCGGCGGGCTCACTTCCTTCACATATGAAGCGGCCTCGGCCCGCAGTACTTTCTCTGACAGCCAATTCCACCCATCGGAAGCCATCGAGTCCCTGAGTTCGCATAGGCTCACGCTGAAAGCTCTGCATCTGGATCTGAGGCCAGTCTTCGATAGTCTGTCTATGCAGCCCATGCCCCCGGCTAGCCTGGCGGACTTCACCGTGCTGGAGGACCTATTCCTCAGCGTCAACACTCTATGGAGGAAGAACCAGGCGTTCCCAGCGGACGAGGCCGAGGGCGCCCCGCTCCTGACCGGGCTCCTCCCAGCCAGCACGACATCGCTGTGCATCACGGGCCCCGACGTGGACAGACGCCTGCGGCGGCTGCCCGCCGAGCTCCTCGGCCTTGCCCGGGCCGTAGCAAACGGGGGGCAGCCCGCCAGCCTGCGGCAGGTAAGGTGCGACTCGAGACTCAAGCGAAGGTTCGACAAGGGGCTCGGGCCTGAGTTCGGCAGCATCTTCCGGGCCGCGGGCGTGGACTTCGGCTTCGGCAGCTGGCCGCTGAGCCGGACCACTGTCGCCCGCGAGGACGTGCCGGAGCCGTTGAGGATGGGGATGCAAAGTCCCTTCGCTTTTGATGATTTCGATTCGGAAGAGGAACGTGAAGAAGCTGAGCGTCAAGAGGTTGAGCGCGAGGAGGCTGAGCGCATGGGGCGTGAGCCCGCTGATCCTCAAGTTGTCTGACTCTGGCTTTTGGTTGCTGGTAGCGGACCTGTCGACTGGTCCCCTCACAATGATGGATCAAAGCCGAACAGAGAGTATACAATTAATAGTGCTGCAAAAGTTCATGGAATAGGCGCTCATCCACGAGCAGCCTAGCGTTCTGCTGGCAGGATCCTGCACACGCATCCGGTATACCATCTTACGGTAGTGTTCTTTGTTCCAGCACTCGTGCCGTCTGTATGTCTCGTCTCTCAAAAGTGCGGTGTCGCAAATGGCAGGCACTGGCCAAAGCTGGACTATCGAACGGGTTCGGAGTGAAAGCGTCCAACATTGGCGGTGTTCTCGAGACAAGGGAAACTGCACCAGACAAGGATAGGCCGATGATGTCATGGCAGGTGGTATTCGGTGGTGGGTGCTTTAGCTGGAGCTCCGACCTCTGCCTCTCCTGACCCCGCGTTCGCTAGAAGGACCTGGAAGGCACCTAGAGCACACACCACAGGCACACAGGCTAGAGCCGTGGGCCCGCGATCGTCCGGCCGAGAGACGGCCTGACCAACGACCAAAAGGCTGCCACAAGTCCACACAGTTTTTGTATAGCATCTGATATGTGCTATTAGGTGGTGGAATTTTGTAGATGCCCACATTGTGCCGCAGTATATGTTTGAGTAATCCTGGAGGGTTCGATATTGTGGTGATCATCTTCCAATTCTCCGAACGTTCTATGTAGTGTACTGGCAATCTTCAGCTCAGCGGCCTGGGCCGGTCAAACAGACCCACATAGCTGTAAGTGGCCATAAGTACCTACCTTGCCCAAGGCCGTACCTGGTTGTGCAAGACGGTATCATTGGAGCGACTGTTGATGGAGTTGAAGATTTCAGGCCTGGCTAAAGCTTGACGGATTCGGGTTCATGGATGCGTTGAGATAGACTGTTTTGTTCATTGACGGCTTTGGGCGAGCATAAAGGGGAGAGAGTGAGGCAGACTGGGTGTGGCTGGTCGACGTCACAGCCCAGGTCCAGGTGCTTGGAAGGACATCGAATCTTCTTGAAGCACGTTGAAGCTCTCGCCCGAGCCCCACTCTTCCACCACGGGGGGACGCCCTGTCTCTTGATAGAATTGGTTCCCAAACACCCTCCTGCTCTGTGCTTCTGACCAACTTCCAATCCTTCGGTCCTATAACTTGGCAGTTCCACTGCATCACTCGACTCAAGTTGAGTGCACCAAAAGCACAAACACGAACAATCTTTTGGAACCCGATCTTCCAATCACCCAAGACAAAGTCGACGGCAGAGCGACCCTCAATCGCTACCCTCGCAAACCCCCCAATCCAACATCCAACAACACCACGCGACCCTATCAGCCAATCTGACCCGCCAACTGATTGCCCCGAGCCTTGATTGCTTCTCCTCATTCAACAAAGGCTTCGAGCCTGCATTTCCTACCCTGTCATTTCCCTATTCCCTTGACGCGCAAATAGATCAAGGCAAACCAAGGATACCACAGCCATGGTTAAAGAAACAAAGCTGTACGACCAGCTCGGGGTCAAGCCTGATGCATCCCAGGATGAGATCAAGAAGGGTTATCGGTAAGCACAATTTCCCCATGCACCTGTCAGCTGTTATGCTATCAATTGTCTCACCGTCGCTGTCCCACCCTCGGCTTTTCCAAGATCACGCAGAGCTGACCACAGAACCCAACTTTAGCAAGGCTGCCTTGAAGTACCACCCTGACAAGAACAAGGACAACCCCGACGCCGCCGAGAAGTTCAAGGAGTGCTCACAGGCCTACGAGATCCTCTCTGATCCAGAGAAACGCAAAGTCTACGACCAGTACGGTCTCGAGTTCCTGCTGCGCGGTGGCGGCGCCCCACCACCAGATGGAGCTGGAGGCAACCCTTTCGCTGGCGCTGGCGGCGGCGTTCCACCAGGCTTCTCGGGCTTCAACTTCGACACGGGCGGCGGCGGCGGTGCCAAGACCTTCCATTTCAGCACAAACGGAGGAGGTCCGGGCGGATTTAATTTCTCCAACCCAGACTCCATCTTCGCCGAGTTCATGCGGAGCGGAGGCGGTCCTGGCGGCGGCGGCGGCGATGACGACTTTGACAACATCTTCAGCGCCTTTGGCGGCGGTGGTCCACGGGCCAGCCGCGGCGGGCCTCGGATGAGGACTAGTTTCCCAGACGCAGGCATGGGCGGCGGCCGCAGCGCACGACAAGCAACGCCTGAGGTGACAACAGTGGAGCGTTCGCTGCCTGTGTCTCTGGAGGACATGTACAAGGGCGTGGAGAAGAAGATGAAGATCAAGGCCAAGAAGTTCGACGACAACGGCAAGCGGACCACAACCGATCAGATGCTCACCGTGCCCATCAAGGCTGGCCTGAAGAAGGGCAGCAAGATTCGCTTCAAGGGCGTGGGAGACCAGGAGGAGGGCGGTCAGCAGGACCTGTGCTTCGTCATCGAGGAGGTAAGTCACGCAAAACCCTGAGGAGACTTCCTGTCGCCCTGAAAATGTGACCGGGGTGCTAACAATCCCCACAGAAACCACACCCTATCTACACCCGCGACGGCGACGACCTCAGCATGACCGTCGACCTCGAGCTGAAGGAGGCCCTCACAGGCTGGAAACGTACCGTCACTACCATTGACGGGCGGCAACTCAACCTTGACAAGTCCGGCCCCACGCAACCTGGGTCTCAAGACGTCTATCCAGGCCTGGGCATGCCCATTTCGAAGAAGCCTGGCCAGAGGGGCAACTTCATCATCAAGTACAACGTTAAGTTCCCCACCTCATTGACCCCCCAGCAGAAGGAGGCTCTCAAGGAGATCCTGTAAGCTGGCCGCGGTTGGGGAACGACCTTATCGGTTGCTGAGACCCCAAAAGGATGATGAGATTTGAGTGGGAATTTTTGGGATTCGTGTCTGGATACTGACCAGAAGACGAGTCTTTTGTGCCTCAAGGAATGCGTGAAGGGTGGACTTGGCTGCTCAGGCTTCTATACCCAAATTGCACGCTTGGGAGCAAGGGCCGACTGTCACCAAAGCTAACGCCTTACTTCTTCGACAATCTCCTTGATCAATGGCACAAAAGCGGAAGCCCCGAAGCACTCGGGGCTCCCTACTCTCCGACGCAATGACTCAGATTTGAGGACATGTATCGGAAACATACCCGTCGTCGTCAGTAGCCGGAGTTGCGCCTGACGACGACTGGGCATATTTGCATGAAAGGACGATAACGGATCATGACCGCACGGAGTTTGGAGTCCCTTTTGTTTTTCTGTACAACCTCGATTGATTTTGATTCCATCCGCTTCTGGCCCCTATCAGGTTTAGGGACGCATGGCCTCTGGTAGATGGTAGTTTAGTGTTTGCTCTCTCATATACTCTGGAAAGAGGGAAGGAAGCCCTTCTGTGGAAGGGAAACAGCCGGCTAAGACGAATCTATACAGCATGAGGCCCCCGGGCCTCACATTTCCTGTTGTTCTGCACCTCGTCTAGTCGGCTCCATAGACTTGTAATGTCAGAAATGGGAAACATCTGAAAACTTAAACACAGTACCAATGTATCGTGACCAGCTCCAAGTGATCTCTAGTGATGGGCAGAGATGATTATATGTGGTCCAGCACCAACGCTCTCCCGGCTGGCAACGCATCTAAAATGTCGCAGAGTGCTCCAATGTCTCGCTCAGGTCAAGAGCGGGTTGGGCTGTGCGGGAAAGGCGTGGCTGGCTCGAGGCCGACCGGCCTCCTGGCCAGGCCCAAAGCGAGCATGGCGGGAGCTGTACAGTAAGACGGAGTGAGCCTGCGGCTGTGAAACACATCCTCCCCAAATCCCGAGAGGACGTGCCATGCCTGCACGCCCGCCCTCGCGAAGCACAATCTCATCAGCTCCCTTTTTTTCTCTCTCTCTTTGGCGCCCGGTCGGGCCTACAGGGTTGGTTTGCCCGGCTGGGCTGGGCAGCGGTTGAGGTTGAGGTTGAGGCCGCATCCCGCCTTGGGGGTTACCTGGCTGGCCTTGGGAGGTTGGTGCGACCTGACCCGGCCTGGCCTGGCCTGGCCCGGCCCAGGCTGGCTGGCTTGGGACTCCTATGTCGGTCAGCTCAAGAGACATCCAGCGAGGCCATCATCACGGGACTGCTTTGCAGGAGACGGTGCTTGCTTCTCGAGGCTTCTCGTGTGGTCGTCCCAGGGAGCTTGCCAGCGAGTCATGAGACTGGCAGGCTAGGGCCGCCTTGTCGAATCGAGGGCCCACATTGGGAGGTCGATCGATCTGACTGCAGATGGGCAGATGGGATACTCCGAACCAAAAGGCATTCGTGCAGTACCAAGTGCACGTTTATGTGTTATACAGTACAGATGGTACCTGGGAGTGCCCGCTTGTGCGGTACCTATAGACCAACCATCAGACCACCCGTCGTGATTATGTGCCGCCAGCTCCCTGCTGCTCGCTCCTTGCTCCCTGCTGGCTGAGCCTGCCACACGGATTTGGCTCCCGGTATGCGGCCCGTCTCGACGTCGCTTCCAATTCAATCAGTGATTGCCTCCCCCGGACTCTGCATTGCATTGGTTCTAAATTAATACCGCAGGTGCGACGTTGGCATTGGGAATCGTTGAGGTTGTCTGTGAGGGCACAGAGGGCACCTGCCCATTCCCCGACCCCGTCCCCGCCCAATTGCCAGGTCCCATCCACCGCAGTCCACAGGTCCCATCTTGCCTTCGCTCATGACGTATCTTCGCAGCACAGGACCAATAGTGCCTGGGTCTGCCTGCCTTGACGACGGGCAAGCAGCAGTAGCAGTAGCAGTAGCAGCACCAGCAGGAGCTCGTTGCTTCTTGCCCCTCCCCCTCCTTCTGCTTCTGCCCCCGGCTGCCAACCCCACCCTATGTCAACAATTAAAACCGTTGGCGCCCCTCCTTCTCTCACCTTAAACACACCTCCTCCCTTCACTTTCGCCCTTCAACCAGAGTCGTCTCACCATCTCAATCAGGTCTCCTTTTGTCCTGTCCAGTTCAGACTTAGAATTAGAACTCTCCGTCTGCGTCTCAATCTCCTCTCTCCCTCCTCAAGTCTTGTTGCAATTCAGACCATCTAGAGAGCTGTCCCAGTCCATCGGTTCATTTTTCCCAGTTTCAAATACACAGAAACAACTGCAGACCACAGCACCCACGTCTGCCAAAATGTCCGGCCAAAAGATCACTACCATCCTGTTCGACTGCGACAACACCCTCGTGCTCTCTGAGGAGCTCGCCTTCGAGGGCTGCGCCGACCTCATCAACCAGATCTGCAAGGAGCGCAATGTCAAGATCGAGAAGCCCTTCACTGGCGAGACCCTCATCACTGAGTTCGTCGGCCAGAACTTCCGCGGCATGCTCACCACCCTGCAGAAGCAGAACAACTTCGAGATTGGCCCCGACGACCTGGAGAAGTATGTCGTGAAGGAGGAGGACGTCGTCATCGCCAAGCTCAAGGAGGCCCTCAGGCCCTGCGCCGGCGTTGATGCCGAGCTCGAGAAGCTTGCCGCGTCCGGCAAGTACCATTTGGCCGTGGTTTCCTCCTCTGCCCTGCGCCGTGTCAAGGCTTCCATCGAGAAGGTCGGCCAGGACAAGTACTTTGGCAACGACGTCTTCAGCGCCGCGACTTCTCTGCCCAAGCCCACCAGCAAGCCGGACCCTGCCATTTACCTGCACGCCCTAAAGACCCTCGGCAAGACCGCCGAGGAGTCTGTGGCCGTCGAGGATTCCAAGTCGGGCACCCTCAGTGGCACTCGCGCTGGCATCAAGGTCATCGGCTACGTGGGCCCTTACGCCGACGACAAGAAGGCCGAGATGGAGAAGGTGCTGCGTGACGCAGGCGCGGTCGTTGTCATGAAGGAGTGGAGCGAGTTCCCTGCTGCTCTGGAGCAGATCGAGAGCGGCAAGGTATAAATTTCGGAAAGAGCAACCGAGACCTCTCTTTCTTGTCTGGGTTTCTTTGGGTTGAAATTAAGCGGGATATCAAAAGTGGCAACTACGGGATGAGCTTGGGAAAAGGATTGACGGCCTCGGAAATCACGATCAGTAGATGCCAGTTCAAAAGCAAGTGTGCTGGGCAAATAAATGATAAAATACATTTGATTGTGTCAACCTGGGTCAGTCTTTGAACGGCCTCTGTTACTCCTTCGCAACGCTCTGTGAGTTTTTTGTGGGACGACCGCTTGTGGGTGACACATTTTGTGATAACTTGACACGGGATATCTTGCTGTAGGATAATCTCCTATAGAATAACCTGCCATGGGATAGTCTGCTTGAGGATGATTTGGTTTGGGGTAATCTTCTATAGGATAATCTGCCACGGGATAGTCTTCTATGGGACAGTCTCCTATGGGACAGTCTCCTATGGGATAATCTCCTACGGGGCAAATGACTCTAGGATAATGACCTATGGGATAACCTCTGACAGTTGGCTTCTGCGTTTCCGCCCAACCTCGTGGGTTGGTGACCCTGTGGTTGGCAGGCAGCTGAGAGCGAGGTTCGGGTGAGTACAGTATCAGCCATAAGCATACCCATCCAAGCACAGCAACATGGCGGCCCCCTACACCAGGTAGAGAGACACACGAGAAACAGGGTCTAACCACTACTGATGGGGTCTAGCCCCTCCCCGCCTACTTCCAGTCCATCAGGAAGCTGTTCACGCTTTGTAGCGTTGCCCGGTTCGGGTTCGCATCCGGCATGGCGGTCATTATGCGGCCCAGCCGGGCGCGCACCAGGTCCTTGGTGAAGACGGGCCGCTCGACGCGCGACGACTCCTCCGCACCGCGCACGTGGCGCCCGTCGTCGTCGGAGAAGCACCAGCACAGCAGCGCCAGCGCCACGCCCACGGCCAGGTCGCGGCCGCCGGACTCGTCGGCGACGAGGATCCGCGGGTTGGGGTGTGTTTGCGGCTGCTGGGGGGCCAGGGGCAGGAGGAGGAAGCGGCACGCAAACTCGCAGATGCGCGGCAGGGCTGTCCGCAGGGCTCGGCTCGCCGCCTTGTGCCTTGCCCCGAGGCCGACTTCCATGTGCGTCGGTGACTGGGCCCATGTTTCTGGCGGAGTCGGCGCGGAGAGGATAGTGATTGTGCACCAGGACTGGGGTGAGCCCTCGGCAGTCCTCCCTGGAAGGGCCCGCGGGACCGGGAGGGGGCTGACGTGTAGAAAGGAGGTTAGTTGTGTGACTGATGACGGGAGAATGTGGGTATCAGGGTCTGTGCCGTTGGTGGCGGTGGTGTCTGTGGGACGGGATTGCTGTTCGGTGTTACTGCCGATGCTGCTCGCCGAGGCGACGAGGGATCTGATCAGCTCCGGGAGGTCGGCCTCGGGCGTCGAGAGGATCTGCTCTGCGTTGTCCCAGAAGATGGGCGGCGTCAAGCCAAAGGCCCAGTTCTCTGTGTCGTCCCCAGCGCCCTGTACATAGCCGCTGTGGCCCGACATCTCGCCGTCAGTGATCCTCCTGGACGAAGTGCAGCAGATGACGGGCCGGAAGGACTCGAAGATACGCCCGTCATTGTCGTCGTCATCCTCGTCTCCATCTCTGTCGTGATAGTGACTCAGGTCTGTCTCCTGAGTGACCCACGTCGGCCTGATGGGCTTCGAGATCTGCGCCCGGAGGCCGGCCAGGTCCAGGTTGAGCTGCTTGAGCGAGTCGACAAAGCGGGGGACCCGGGAGAGCATCTGGGACTTTTCCGAGTCCGAGACCACGTTCGGGGGCACGTAGAGGCCGTGGGACCCCGTGAGTTCCGGGAATAGCGCCCTGTTGAGGACGCAGCACCAGACCGGGACCGTCTTGCTGAGCGAGTCTGGCATCCTCTTGCCTCTCCTGGTGGAATCCACGATTATAATCCTGTGGGATAGAAATTACAATTAGTGACCAACCAATAAAGATATCCAGGGAATCCGTCGGCGTGGAAATAATTCCATATTCTCCCAGAAGAGGCCAGGTCCCTTTGAACTTACCCATCACACCTCTCGATGACCGGCAGCAGGTGCAGATTCAACCTCCGGGTGGAAAACTTCCACTGGCCCGTATGCCCGTCGGTGCTCTTGAAGTACGCCGACGCCCCTTTCATGCTAGGCCGGATGTACCAGCTCCCGCACCGCTCATTAGCGACAAGCGGGCGCCTATGCTTCCTGGCCCCGTCTCCATCGCCTTCGCCATCACCATCACTCGGGCCTCTGCCACCAGCCACAGCGGCGGCGACCTCCTCAACGAAATCTGCATCTTTCTGGATAGACCTCAGGCGGTTCGTTATGGACAGATTCGAGCGCTTGAGGTCACCCAGGATCTTGTTGATATTGTTGGTGCTGATACCTGACTCCTGGGACGGGAAAATGATATCAGAGAGGGCTGCCATTTCCCCCTATCCCTTGATCCTTTTTGGCCGGACGGATGATGGCGCTGCTGTAGACAAGATTATGCAGACTTCTTGCGCAGGGTAGTCATGGGGCAAATTTGGCTGTCACTGTAACGTCTTAGGCTCGCACGCACACTTTAGCTCCTTGGACCCTCCCAGCGGACATATCGAGCGTTTTTTGTGAAGTTCTAATTTTGAACGATGGGTTCCCCAGACTGACGGTGGATAGGCCCTGCCGCAGGTTTCGAACCTCTGATTGGCCGGCGCATTACTTAACGCTTCGCGAATCAAGCCTTCACATCCCATGCCTCTGTCCATAATATACTACGATCAAGATATTCACTTGAATTTATGCACATGCCCGTAGGAAGCCTGTTAATGGCCCAAGTCGACCACTTTTGCCCACGGGTGAATTCGCATTACCAGTTTGCGGGTGAATTGGTGCCCTGGACACATGCAGACTGGAAAAGGCTCTCGACCCCCAAGCCCTCCCGAGGGTGGAAAACATAAAGATAGAGATGCCAGGGGCCATTATGGAAAGGCCTGTGCATTCTTAGATGTTGCGCTTGAATTTCAGCTTGAACGTCTCAGGTTTTACGGACTCACCTCACCGAAAAATGCCAGCAAGCCACTCCTAGCCTTGCATCGGTATCGCCAGTGGGGAGGACATGTAGAATACTCACCGGCTGTAGCCGCACCAGCCCCACGGCCGGCGGGTAGGCGATGCCGGGGCTTCAATACCTCCCGATGCAAGGAGACTGCAGGACAAGAAAAGAAAGTCAAGAAGAAGGGCTACAGCTTGCGACTCGACATTGTTCCTTTCGGGCCGTCTCCTAGGCCATGTGTCACGTCATATGCAGGCAGGGACCTAAGGTGCATGGGCTGGCTGCCTTTTGGCCGCTTAAGCTGGTGGTCATGGTGAGATGTCAATTTGTTGTTAGTGGGCGTGCATCAGCATCGAGCATTATATCGCTTCAGATCTGCGAGTAGGGGACGGCGATTGATCTGTAATAAGCGTCGCACATCTTCTCTCCCGGCATTGAGAGTCTAGACGCTCAGCCCTACCGAAGCCAAAAGAGCTCAGTCAGTCTTGGTCCGGTGAAGGGCGTCATTTCAGGTCCCGCTGGGTGCCAGTCGTGACTCGTCGGGCGTCAGGCAGGAGCAATGTCTTTGAAAGCGGAGAGGGTATGCTCAATTCGTGAATGACCTCGGCTCCGTCCTGGGAGAGGGGAGGGCTCCTCTCTGGAGCGGGGATGAGCCGAGCAGACCTCAGGCCACGGCGAGATGGCAGGCTCTTGGAGCTCGCTTACTGCCTGCAGAGGTGAGAAGCATCGGCCGTCATCATCGTGAGTGAGGACGGGAGCGGTGAGTCGTTGACATCACTAGTCAACCGCGATACCCTCCTGCATTCAGTCATTTCGTCAGTCAGTCAGTCAGTCAGTCTGGCAGTCTGCCTTGTGGCAGACTTGCAAGGGGTAAACTGTTCCTCCTCGTGGTTCAGGGAAGTGGGCTATTGTGGCTTGCAACGGGGAGCTGCTTTAGCGACGACCCAACACGGCGGTTCCGGGCGCTATCGCGATGGGCGAACAGGGTCAGCACGAGCCTAATGCTGCACACAGCCTCCTCATGTGGAGAGCGGGTGACAGGACAGGGGTCCCGAGTCCTCGGTGGGGGGAGAGAGCTCCAGCGAGCCTGGCACGCTTGGCCGCCTGCAGCCCTGCCGATGCTCGAACCACCTGCTCGACCTCTGGAACTGGCCGGTGTGTTGGAGAGGCACTGAGGTACTTTCCAGTCTAGTCCTTGATGTGGAGGCAGCAAGGTTTCATGGCATGGGTAGTCTCCATTGACTTGCAGCCAGGCATCCTACCAACTTCAAGCAAGATCGTGGCGCAGGTCGGTGCCTGTGATTCACTTGCTTGCTGCGATCCCAGGGACATCTTCCAAGTAGCCGATGCCGCTGTGCTGTACAATCGATCAGGAGGTGTGTACGCATGCAACAGTGCATGCTCAACGTGCCTGCTCTCGTGCTCGTTCAGACTTGGGGCCTGTCTTCGCCATGATGATCTTGACCTGGCCGCTGGGCTTTTACTGTCGAGTACAACGAAAGATCCAAAGCAACGAGGCACTTCGACGGCTTCAGGCATGCATGGCTTGTGGAAAATCGAAGATATTGCCGATTAACAGTATGGAAGACCATAAGACTGCCGTGTCACCTCCCGGGAGCACACGTCGACGCGGAAGCTGGCCGTCCAGGGATTCCCCTTCATCTACCTCCAGGGCCGCCCGGTGCAGGGTCCAGGTCATAGGAAGAGGCCGAACAGTCGACAAGCTCCATGATGCCGTGATTGGGAAGGAAACGGCGGAGAAGAGGTGCTAGTGGCTACAAATCTTAACACGCAGTAGTCTCGCCTACGATACCGGCACCGCCTCCTCGCGAATCAGGGCCTGTTTCTGGACATAGGGCTGACGACGAGCCCTTTTCGGAAGGGCTTATACTCGGCCGTGGTAGGGATGAGGGTCCGGGGGTACCAGGCGCCTTTGTTTGCAGACGTGCCAGATGAACACGACCAACATGGGCTTGTTTCCAGGCAGTGCCACGATTGGCCCGGGGCGTGGATGCAGGTGCCCTCAGAGGTAATGGGTGGCCCAATGGATTCTGGCCTTCGAGGGCCCATGCATGAAGCATGACTCTCGATTTCCTGTAGGGCTGAGATGGAGGGTGCCGGAGATCACTCCTTGGGCACTCGATCTGCTCCGGGTCATTTACTCGTCTTGAGCCGTGCCGACAACCTGGGGGAAATAAGCACGAGTGCCTATCTTCCGTGGCTCTCCCCCTCGTCATCGATGCCAGTTCACCGCAGTTTACAGTCATGGAGCCTGTCCCGGACAGAAGAATAAAAAAAAGTGACATTGGAGAGCTAAACGCTGGTTCCATCTGCTGGCAGGTGTCAGGTTCAAGAAGGCGTCGACGCCGTACTATGTGAGGATACCAAGTGAACCATTCCGCACTCGCATGCAGTGTCACCGTCGTGCCGGACATACGTGAGGTCAATGGCTGTGGCTGTGGACAGAGCAGACTGTGGTGTCGTTCTCGTTATCGCGTTCAGTTTGCGAGCCGAGTCGTCAAAATTCGAGTCGTTTGGCACAGACTGTCGGAGCAGACAGCCAGCCAGCCATGTCTCTCAATGGGGCTTGCAAGATGTCTGGGATGACGGCGCCGTCTTGGACCGGCTCTCGTGCCGTGCGAGCTACGATCTGTGCGGAGTAGGCGCGTGCAGTGATATCAATAGACAGCACATGTTTTGTTTGTCATACTCTTGGTAATAGCAGATCAGCCACAGTTGCGGTGTGGAGAGCAGATTGGGATCTGTCATAGATGGTGGTGGTGGTGGTGGTGGTGGGTGGATGGATGTGGACGTGGTGATGCTTGCGTACGGATGAGAGCCGGGGAAGGGCCCCTCCCCGGTCGAGCACAGCCCGAAGTAAGACATTGCTCGGTGACATGGTACCCGCCTGCCCACCACGATGGCTGGGGAGCTACCAAAGTACCATCCCTGCAAATCGCAAGCGCCCATTTTCGACTTCCTACTGCTGTGCCGTGCTGCTTCCCAGATTTGGCAGAGTTTATCACGGCACAACCACACTGTAGGTCGGGCGAACCAGGCTCGTGGGGCATGCGATCCACAGTCCACGCGCACACACACGCAGCGTATCTGGACTGCCACCAGGCTGCCTCTTTGGACATGCAGCCCTAAGCGGCAGCACCAAACAAACCCCAAGCACCAAGCACCAAGCACCAAGCACCCGGCATCGTCATGGTGTATGATCCTCTCCCCCTTCCGGCCAGGACGGGGCCGGCGCATGCATGCACCTGCAGGCTGGCCTGGTCAGGGTGGGCATGCCCTATGTGGTGTTGGTGTGGGTGGAGGGGGGGAGGCAGGAGCAAGGTGAAGGGTTGAGGAGGGGCAAGCACCAACACGGGAGCTTGATGACCACCTCTGACAGGCCGTACTGTGCCCCTCGGTTGACATACGCACGCATGCATGTACAGTTTCTGCGCCCGAACGCCCGCAAATTGATGCAGCCACCGGCCCAGACACTGCACAGCTCACGAGCCACGATCTACTGTGTGTACAGTATGTATCTATCTTTTTGTCTTTCTGCCTGTCTGTCTATATGTAGCCTACAGGAGCCCAGCCCTGCAGTCCTTCTCAATCGAGACAAGCGAGACACGAATGCCCTTACACACACACACACACACATGGTCCTCATCCTTCCCGCGTATATATCCTCATATCCCTTACCACCCGCCCTAGCCCGTCTCTGCCTATCCCCTTCATAACTACTAGGTCCCCGACTCGAACGAAGGCTTCTCGATAAAAGTCCCTCTTAAATCCTCGGCCCTCCAAAGATCGCCAACGTCCCACGTGGTGGCAGAAGTACCAACCTCGGCTGGCTCGCTCCCTCTCCTCGAAACTACCGTTCCCTCGTTTGATTCCCGACCGCACGAGCCTGCTGTTCCTTTCGGTAGCGGTAGCGGTAGCTAAGCGTCATCGCGTCAATCGCCGTTGGGCTTCGGGGCAGTGGAGAGACCCGCTAGCTTACCAGCTTGACAGCTTCTCCGTCCCTGCGCTCTTCCCGCCTCCCGTGCCCCGTCCGTCCCTGTCCCCGCCTCATCAACACCGGCCCAGGCTTGGCATTTTCGACGCATACTCACTCATCCAGTGTCACGTTCACGTTATTGTTCGTGTCGCCCACGCGGCAGCACCCAGCGTTTTTGTTCAACCATCTTAGCACCGCCCAGTCTCATACAGGTCGCACCGCCGACTGGAGCGCGCTGCTCGTCTCGTCTCGTCTCGGCTTCCCGACCTTGATTGCCTCGAGTGACGCAGCAATCAGAAGCAAAAGAGGTGCGCGCCCATCCGGCTGCCCCGTCCCCCGTCCCTATCAAAATGGCCCCAGACTAAAATGCCGTCTTGATGTGACGTTCCTAGCCTCTGGCGGCTGTGTAGCTCCAGCTCTTGCATGAGCACGCCTGTCCACCTCATTCGCTGGGCACAACCAGCCCATCTCATGTATTAAAACCCCCCCTGGCCGCCCCCTTGCCTGTCCAGAGGCTGGCCACCATTCGACCCGTTCGCCCATCGCATCACCACGTCCGTTAGCTCCCCCACCCACTATATCGGCCTGGAGCTACCTCCTTCCTTCGGGCGACTATCCCACGAACGCCTCAACCCCACACCTAAAGTCGCTAGGGCTCTAAGACGAGTCCTCGGGAGGGCAAAACTCACTTCTCCCCTCTCACCTCGGGACCATCTCGACAGCATAATTTGCCCACCATTTCGCTCAACCTGCGCCATTGCATGGCTGTAATGGCAAATGCTTGCTCTACCGGCTGGTCAAACCTCGGTTCATCAGTCCATCATGGCGCCCGGAACTAACCAGCGCAACGGCCCTCCATCCCCGGCCCCTACCGCAACGTCTTCCACCTCCAACGACCAGCCAAAACCGAGGCGCGCGAGGACGAGCAAGCCCAAGGTCAAGACGGGCTGCAACAACTGCAAGTCAGTCAACACCCTCATCCGCTATTCTATGGAGCTGCATAGCCGTATTCCTCGTGCTTGTTACATCCGGCTGCTTGCTGGCACTGCACATGCGCTAACATCACACACCACTTTCTGCAGACAGCGGAGGATAAAATGCGACGAGAAACGACCAGCCTGCTCGCAATGTGTGCGTTCCAAGAAGGATTGTTCTGGTTACCCACCACCTCCTCGTAGTGCGCGACCATTCGAGGAGGTGCGCATCGCTCCCAGGCCGCGGGTTGCGGGACAGGAGTCTTCGGCCGCCGCAGCAGCAATTAAACCTCAACCTCTCCAGCCCGCGCAGCCTGCACAGTCCACACAGCTTGCCCCTCGACGTCTCTCCAAATATTACCACCGATATACGCCCCCTCAGACACCAGTTGTGCAACAGAATTCAATGACCCTCTACAGGCCCTCGACTTGCCCAGTCCCTGAGCAGGACGGCCTCTACTTCCAGTTGTTCCAGGCCCACACCGCCAACGAGCTGTCCGGTTATTTTGATTCCACCTTTTGGTCACGCCTGGTCTTACAGGAGTGCCACTCTGAAGATGCTGTACGTCATGCCGTCGTGGCGCTGGGCGCCCTGTACAAGACGTTAGACAAGCATTGTGAGTCGCCGCCAAGCTCGCCGGCAGCCGCAGTCAGTACCGTCGATACTGCGTGGCAGCACTGGGAGGTGGCAGTGCGGTCCTATTCCAATGCTTGCACGTCGCTGGTCAGCGTCGCTGGGCAGGACAGCGGTGCCAACAGGACACGCCTCATGGCCAGTGTTTTGCTGGCATGCTTTGACTCCTTCATAGGTGATCACAAGCAGGCTATCAAACAAATCCAGACCGGACTGGGTCTTTTGGAGCAATTACGCGCACAAAGACGGCGGGCTTTCCTCTCAAGACCAGAGGAGCCAGTCGAAGACGAGATCATCCAAATGTTTACTCGCCTGGCGATACAGGCCAAATCCTACGACATGGCTTTCCACTTCCCGAAGCCATATGTCATCCAGCTAATACAACCTTCCACGGACCCATCTTCCCCCTCATCAGAGGTGGGCTCACCCTTATCTTTGCATCAGGATCCCATTCCCGAACAATTCGACTCGCTCCATGAGGCACGGATAGCATGGGACACGCTGTGTGAGCAGATGTTTCGATTCACCGAAAAGCTCTTCGCCCAGGCCAGCGGAGACGGCCCAATGGGTGTTCTGCCTGCAAGTTTACGGCAGTATGGGCTATCATTCAGAGGCCGAATAGAGGCATGGGCGGACGCATTTGAGCACATACTGAGCTCGAGGTTTTCACCTGGCGTGAGCAGCCAAGAGAAAGCGGCCATCGCTGTCCTCAAAATGTTCCAAATAATGGGGCAGGTCCTCTTCCTCATGACATTCAGCGATAGCGAGCAGCATTTTGACGTTTTCCAACCTCAATTCAAAACAATTGTGGACCTTGGTCTCGAAGTCGTGGGGGATGAGGAGCGACGAGCAGCGGAAAAGAGATGTCCGGATCCTCGAAGATGCCACCATCACGATTCTCAGGAGCCAGACATTTTTGGTGGACAGACTTATATGGCCAACCACATCAAGCCGAGCTTTAGCGCTGACCTGGGCATTGTCCCGCCGCTATATGTTGTGGCAACCAAGTGCCGCAGCCCGCTCCTCAGGAGACAGGCCATCCAGCTTCTGCGTAGCAGCTCCAGAAGGGAAGGCATGTGGGACAGCGAGCTCACGGCGCGGATCGGCACGTGGATCATGAATATCGAGGAGGAAGAAGACCAATTTCCCATCATGACGCCGGGCCGGAGCCCGGCGGACTCATTCTCGGACGCAGGCGGGTTCTCACCGCAATCCGCCAGCGCGAATGGAAACGGCATGTCACCCAAGCCCCGCCAGGCCCCCAACGGCTCGCCCGAGCTGGGCGACAACCTCGGGCCCGGCGGCAACGCGCGCTGGGACATGCGGCGCGAGTCGACGACCAGCAGCCTCGCGGCAGCGCAGAGGACCGTCCCCGAGGCCAAGCGGGTCATGGTCAAGGCGGTCGAGTTCGACCTCAAGAGGCACAGCGCCGTCCTGCAGTGCGGCAGCAGGAGCACCGCCGCGGGCAGCCCTGACCTCAAGACCCGCGTGACCCAGATCATCTGGTGAGGGGGGCTGGGCGAATGCCGTGATCCGTGATCATGATAAACCCTTCCCACCTGTGTATGTGTGAGAGAGAATGCGTTTGTGTCTTTTTACATGTTGATGTTGTTCTCATCGTTTTTGCATCCGAATATACCCACCTAACGAAAAGGAAGAGAGTTGATTTCTCGGTATAGTTGTTCTGCTGGCGACGGAAAGGCTGAGTTTGGAATAGCAGTTTTGGTATAGTACACTCAAAGAACTCAGAGAGAAACAACTTATGTATTACGTCTTTGGCAAGATATTACACGCCGCATAGTCGGTTGGGAAGAAGGTTCCCTGCAGCTTCTCTCGGGAGAAAGCGTTGACCTCGGAATCATGTGCACGGGCTGTCATGCTTTGGAGGTTCAGACGGGGGTTCCGAGGCCAGGGCCTCGCTCCTGATGTGATCCGAGCTTATTTCGGGCGGTGTCTGAGCAGGTTGCATCTAGTAAGATATTGTTCGTCACTGAACCACGGTCTCAGGACGTTTCCTACGGCATGGACCGAAGATGATTAAATCCGAATAAACGCGACCTCAAGGCGCATTCAACCGAGTCGCATTCATACAAGCAGATAGGGCTTTTAATCCTCACTAGCACACGAATCCCCAGAAGGTCTTCTTCTCCCGCAAACCAAGGCCCCGGCTGGTCGACAATCATCAGCTTCCCATCCGTAGGAGCCTCCGGATCCCGGATGAGATTGGGCGGGCAAGGGGCCCGGCAGATCAGGCCCGGCTCCGCCCCGGCTCCGCTTTGATCTGCGGGCCTTTGACGATTATAGTTTTCGCTACCCACATAAATACCCAGCAGCGCTGCTACCGTGCTCATGAATCCGCATCCTGCCCCCCTGTCTCCTGCGAGCAATCCGTCCCTGATTCAGTGCACATGGATGGGAAAATTCACCCAGGTTGCTGGTGGTGCAAGGCGGCTCCGTTATTACGTCTGTGCAGCTCTATACGCTTGCGGGCTGCCAAGGGCTGCTATGTACACTACTTTGCTCTGATGGCCTCGAACTTTCTGGCCCCGGCTCTTTCCCACGGCTGCTACTCCTGTGATTTATGGTTTGATCGGCGATGCCCAGGCTGAGGGCATCTCCGGCCTCCCATGGCGTCTGCACGTTTATCGTCGGCAAAGTCCTACTGGGTATCCGCCGGGAACCCCTGCCCAGCACCGGGATTCACCCTCGATCGTGAGGCGGCTCGTCGCGCAGGGCGGCGGCTCGGCCTCCCCACCCACGATCCACGGCAGACGTAAGACTGCATAAAATTTTACCAAATGCAAAGGGATTCCTCTTGGGCCTGCGGGCGTGGGGGAGAGGGGGGGGGGAAAGAGCTCATGTTCATATGAGTGCGGGTACGATGGTGGTTTTGAAGGGGTAATAGGAGGTGGTGATATTCTTGTTCAATATTGTGCAAAGACTCGTGCCGGCGGCATTGTGGGGCCGCTGGCAGTTTTGAAGGGGTAATAGAGTCTGTGGTGTTCCAGTCTAGAAGAGCGCAGAGACTCGTGCTGGGCATGATTGTGGGTACGGTGGTAGTTTTGTAGGGGTAATAAGTTCGATTGCATTCCTGCTCGGGCTGGTGTTAGAGACTCATGTCGACTGCATTGTGGAGACGCTGGCAGTTTTGTAGGGGTAATAGGTTCATAGCATACCTGATCGGGCTTTTGTAAGTGCTCACCATCGATGCCATTTGTGGATACAATGGCAGTTTTGTAGGGGTAATAGGGGTGCGTCCTTTATGGTAGGATGGGTACGTGCGTGGTGTGAGGCTCAAGGCCAAGCATGCATGGAATAAGCGGTATGCATCGGCGTCGCGATGAGGCTGTTTACGGCTGGAGACTTGGATGATTATGATCTTCGACGCGTCCTGAGCGAGATAAATATATAAGGGCCGGAAAATCTGTATGAATGTTGTGATGAGAACTCCCCAGGCACCTTCACTCCTTTGGAAGCACGCTCAAGTCAACTTCAAGCTGGGACAATAGCTATCCCTCGTCAATTACCATCTTATCCATCTTCATCCAAGATGCTCCAAAGTCTCTTCACCATGGCCTCCCTCGGGGCCATGGCTCTTGCTGCTCCACAGGCCCTGCCTCCCCAGGCCCTTGTCCAGCTCTCCAAGCGAGACACGGCTTACAACGCCAGCCTGCCCAACATCACCATCTTCGCCACAGGCGGCACCATTGCCGGCAGCGCAGGTTCCCAGTCGCAGACTACAGGGTACCAGGCGGGCGCTCTGGGCGTGGACGTGCTGATCGACGCCGTGCCCGAGCTGGCCAACGTTTCCAACGTCCGCGGTGTGCAGGTGACGAGTGTGGACAGCAACGCCATCACAGACGCAGTGCTGCTCAACATGACGCGGCTGGTGTCCGAGGCGCTCGAGGACCCGACTGTCCAGGGCGTGGTCGTCACGCACGGCACAGACACGCTCGAGGAGTCGGCCTTCTTCCTCGACCTGACCCTCAACAGCTCCAAGCCCGTGGTGATCGCGGGCTCCATGCGCCCCGCCACTGCTATCAGCGCCGACGGGCCCATCAACCTCCTCGAGGCCGTCACGCTCGCGGGAAGCGAGTCCGCAAAGGACAGGGGCGTCATGGTCGTTCTCAACGACCGCATCGTCAGCGCGTGGTTCGCCTCCAAGACCAATGCCAACGCAATGGACACCTTCAAGGCATACGAGGCCGGCTTCCTGGGCGAGTTCATCAACGTCAAGCCCGTCTTCTACTACGCACCCGCGACGCCCGTCGGCAAGACCTACTTTGACGTCGCGGGCGCGGAGAACCTGCCGCAGGTGGACGTGCTCTACGGGTACCAAGGGCTGGATGCCTCGCTCGCCAAGTCTGCTGTGGAGATTGGCGCCAAGGGCCTGGTCCTGGCCGGCGTCGGGGCCGGCGGGTGGACGGACGAGGGGTTGGACGTTGTCGAGGGGCTGATTGCTGACAACGGCACCCAGGTTGTTATGTCCCGGCGGACGATGGACGGGTATGTTGAGCCCAAGGGCGTCGAGGGCATGTACGGTGGCGGGTTCCTGAGCCCGCAGAAGGCCAGGATCCTGCTCCAGCTGGCTATCAATGCTGGGTACACGAGTGAGGAGATGAAGGCTGTCTTTGAGTATAATAGCTAAAAGATAGGTTGAGACGATTCGCCTCTAGTTTAATAATACTTAGCATTGGACTATCTTGACTTCTTTGTCAGTCACATTTAGGAGTGAATGCTATTTTTGGATCTGTGAAATATACAGTTGAGCTCCCAGGAGTCATGAAATGTCGGTTGAGAAGTCATAGTGTAAGTGTTTTCAGTGTCTCAACTGGAGCCGTATGAACACGTACCGCTTTGCTTAGAAGCTGCTGGCACATTTCATATCTGGTTGCCATACGATTGCCTAACACTATGCATTTCAGTAAATGTATTTATCTGCAAACATCGCTTATATAAGATGGCTTAAATGGGGCAATGGAATGCTTTCTAACTGTTTAGGTAAAGGACGGGGCTGCTAAAATGTCCATGTCTTGGGGCGTAAGGAGATATGCCTTGTGTCACTGTGTTTGCTGTGCTATCGCCTCGCACTGAGTTTTTCAGAAAATGCATGATTCCGAAAACAGCACTTCCGCAGGATGGCTGGAATGAGATAGTAAAATGCCTCGATTGATTCCAATTATCAGCGAATTGCAACTCCCATCGAGTGCTTGCGGGAGGGACACTCGCTAATAAGCTGGGTTTGATACGGAATGTGCAAATTGTCATAGTATATAAGGTCTTTCGTTGCCCCTGAGTCCAAGAACGTGAATGCCTCACGCTTGATATTTAGCGGATCTGATACGACACCAAGTTTTCTTGGCAAGTAAAATCACTGTTGTAGAAAGCGCCTTCTTAAGACTCTTCAAATCCCATTGGGTCACGCTCAACAGCACAAAATGTCCACTTGGGTCTATGAAGGAGGTCTCATCTCATTCCGTCTTCCGCAGGGTGTGACGGACATCAGCTTTAATGGTCCAATCCTGCCATCATACGACAATAATACAGAGGTCAACATCAACAAGAACATTCGTCAGATCTGGTTGAATCTTCACACCCAATTCAATGTCCTCAATAACGTTACGTTTCAGGTTACCGCTGTCACTTTACTCACTTGTAAGTATTTCGACTCGCAGGTACATCTCTGAGAAGCTAAAATGCCTTTCCCCCTCAGTCCCAGCGCAGCCTGGAAATCGCCTGAGACTTGAAGTGCTGCATCGTACTCCGGCGGGGGAAACTGCGCCTGTCGAGGAATACTATGCCCAGCTGGCGGGTGGGCTTACTGAAACGGACCTCCAGGCCAAGGAGATTAGCACGGAGGAGAGACACAAGATCTTGCATGAGCTCTTGGAGAAGGCGGAAAGTAACAAGCAAGAAGTTGGGCAGGGGTGAGAGTCCTGAATTTTGAAAAAAGCATGGATACTGCTCGTCGTCTATCTAGATAATCTTTCTCGAGGTGTGGGCTTGCGATTCTGCTTTCAAAATGGTGTTACCTGAGACTGCTGGCAAGTTTTTATCAACAAATCGTATCGACACTCCATGACCGTTTGTGATCCACCAGTTCAATGTTTCAAATTATGCTTTGAGCAGCAAACCATGTTTAGGTCCCGAGAGGCCTTTAGGCGCCTTATCAAGTACCTAGGTAAGGAGCCAATAAATGAGATGATCAACCGCTGCAGCGGCTACACTGTGACGATTGTTTCATCCCCATGGGCCTTCGAGATGAAAAAAGTCACTTCCATAACGAGCGTTGGGCAATTCTTTTGGTTGAGCATTCCTGGTGACCAGCGAGATGATGAAGGCTGTTCTTGAGTATGACGGCTAAAGGATAACTTATAGTGATATTGTGTTGTGTCATTAGAGCACTTGTACAGATTGGATTAGATTCTGTTAGTGTACTCCTTCCAGTTGTGAAAAGAAAGCAAACTCAGTCATCAAAATTGCATTAATGTAGTAAGAGTACTTTTGACTGTATCATCACTCGCTTTTTCATGTCCAGCCTCTTCCCCTCTTCATCTCAACGGCGACTCTCTTTGCGCTGTAGAGGGACCAGCTTCGTGTGCCTTAAGCTTCCTTGAGAATCTTTCCACGTAGAACCGCGGAGCTGCAGTGAAGACTATTGTTGTTGCTCATTGAGGCATTGGCTGAAACGTTTCTCCGCGGGTGAATACCATGGGAGAATTTATGGCACTGTTTTCCCTGGAGACAAGTGAGTTGATTGTCCCATTCTTGCGGTTATATTTCATGCATCGTTCTCGGTAGAGTCGTCTTCCTCAGAGTTGTCGAAGACAACTTCGAATACGGGCAGGTACCTGTAGTCGATAGGCCCGTACTGGCTAGATCCCTCCCACCGGTCCTTCATCCATCTGAGCCTCCTCTCGAAGCTTTCCTTGGTTTGGCCGTCGTAATCCTTAGGTACCCACCCATCACAATGAGACGGCCAACAGTCCCGCCACAAAATTGTAAGCGGAGACTCGGGCAGCTGAAGTTCCTGGCCAGGACGTGTACGCCACTTGGAGTTGGGCAGGTCCTGCACACGGGAGTGGCTGAAGTCAATCAGTGTGATCTGCCACTCATTGTTTGCGTCCTTGAATATCATGAAGTTCCTGGGATGCATGTCAGAGGACTGAACCCCGATGAAGTCGAGCTGGCTGATGATCTCTGTGAGCCGGTCCAATAGCTCCATTCGCACCTTAGGGTCGATCTTGTCCACTTCGCCTCGTTCACTCAAGGCCTGCATGGTGTCGCCGGGGATGAATTCTTGTAGAATCAGGCGGACCTCTCGGCGAACGACACGGCCATTGAGGTCGCGCAGGGGCAGTTCGAGGCACCAGCACCCTTCGTACTTAGGTGTGAACCTTCCATCAAGGCCGCGCTGCTTGATTCTCTCGTATGCGGCGGCCTCGCACGAGTAGTAGCGCTCGCTGTAGTGCGTAGGCGGACATCCGTACTCATTATCGAGCCCGACATACAAGGGGTCGAAGATCTTGGCGACCAAATCTCTCCCGTCCACGAGACACCGCACTACCTGGGCCTTGCAAGGGTCGCCGCAGCGGATCTGGTGCGTGACTTCCATGCGGCGCACAGTCTGGTCTGGTGGAGGGGTCGTCATTCTAGGCGGAACCGCGAAATACTGCTCGATGATGGTGTCGGGTGAGCCTTCACCCCAAGGCCAAGGGTTTCCGTTCCACTCTTTTGGATCTGGTCTGTAATACTCGCCACCATCGTCGTAGGGAGGCGGAGGTTTGTGTGGTTTGATGTCAAAGCAGGCGCCGGGAACGTAAGGGAGAGGAGGGGGCTGGAGATCGGTACCAGAAACCGCGTCAGACGAAGAGGAAGAACTGGAGGGTGGAGTTGGTAGACGAAGACTGCAGTCGGGCTGGGGCTCAGCAGCGCCAGGGGGCGTGACAGATGCGCCTTGTTCGGGGCCCATGGTGACGAAGCTGGGTTGCGACGAACTCAAAGCATGTCGGACTGTGTGTTTCAATTGTGATGACAAGTTTGGCGTTTGAATGCTAATTCTGTCAGATGGAGGCAGACAACTGGAGAGATTGTGGTGAGGTTGGTTGGGAACAAAACAAAAAGGTCGGGCAGGCGCCCTTAAGTGGGTAGGGAGGAGGGCAGCAACCTCCCAATTGATTGCCTTAGGTAAGCACACAGTGACTGTTCTGGTAACTGTCCTGGTAACTGTCCTGGTAACTGTCCTGGTGACTGTTCTGGTAACTGTACTTGGTGACATGCTCTGTGACTCGTCCCACTTCGGTTGCGCCTTTCAACTTTCCAGGTCAGCGGGTTGTGCTTGTCAACGCATTCACCATCGAATTGACCACCCGCAGATCCCCAAGCACCATTCCTGCGTTTGTCAGCCTACGAGGATCAGGAGACCGCTCCCCGTCCAGCTTAGAATCCTGATGATGGTTTATCGACGACCATCTTGGGCCCAATGGCCTCTACTAGATATCGAGA
This sequence comes from Diaporthe sp. P3_1W, assembly GCA_037177825.1. Taxonomy (NCBI): domain Eukaryota; kingdom Fungi; phylum Ascomycota; class Sordariomycetes; order Diaporthales; family Diaporthaceae; genus Diaporthe; species Diaporthe sp. P3_1W. The sequence continues at coordinate 4,030,207 of JBAFXB010000004.1, read as the reverse complement.
GACGGTCATTAGAGAGCTAGACGGAGAATGTTGATCTTCGACATTGTAGCCAAGCCTCGGGGTTGGAACGGTCCTTGTGAAATGGATCCCATTTCACCAGCCCCTTTTGTCAAGTCTGCTCCTGGGAAAATGTGGGATGGCTGTTACCGCTGATGAGAGTGAGGGTCGCCATTCCCATCCTGCATTGCACCTGGGCGACCCGTGCCACCATATCTATGTTCAGGTGATGAACACGCTACACATTTCCAACGATCTCACGGCCTTGCACGGGTCAAATACGGCTACTGCCAGACCATGCCGCTGCTAGTGACTCGAATACAAATACTTTTTTGTAGAACTCCTTAGATTCTCCCCTCCAGCCCCATGACCTACACATGTGAGTACATCAAGGTGACAGTTCCACTTTTCACGTCTGCCTAGGACACGCAAATATAGGGATACGTCTACATCGGAAGCTCAAGCGTTCCACAGGAACCCCTGTGTGCAATACCACGGTAGCGTCACATAAGTAGGAATTTTAGCAGAATGCTGTTCTCCTCAGGACAGTCCAAGTGATTAAACTATACCGCCTCACAGAATTACTTTCAGGAGGACGATCTTCCTTGAGGTCTTTGGGGTGGACAATCGTCTTGTGCTTGATAAGCTCTTGCCAATGTAAGCAGTGTCAGAAATGAGGAAAACTGTGGGGGGGATCTCTGAATATGAGGCCGTCGTAAGTGAAGCACTTAGAATATCCTCCTGGAGAAATCACTGTACAATATACCCGTCCGACCAAGCCTATACTGCGCGCTGGGGTAGGAAAACATGAGGGAATCCGTTCCTCATTAACATAATCTGTGAATTCTTCATTGTCCAAAACATTCAATGCTCAAGACTTCTTCACAACCCAGAAGTACTTCACTCAGGATGTTCTTACTACTTAAGAAAAATTCAGAGATTCTTTCCAGCAATCGCAAAACTTCTACTCGTCTTCAAAGACATGGGAAATTCCACTCGCAATCGCAATGGCAACAACAATCTACGACTCGTTCAATCAGGCATTGCCATCGTTTCAACGCCTTGGAACCCAAGTGGACGCAAGTCCCAAATCATCCGGAACTACTACCGAGGCATGCAAACCTCCCAGATGTGGTATCGAGATACCGGTCGAGCACTGGACCGATCTGGGATCACGATTGTGCCTTGACCAACACAAGGATGACCTCAGAAGCGAATACCTCTGGCCATTCGACAACTCCATGGCATTCAAATCAGAAGCCGACGTCGTGGAGGCATCCGCAATGTACCTCAGGAACCCTGTCCAGTTCGCCTACCAGCTGGTCCACCCACACGATATTTGTCTGAAACAACTCACCAAACCGCAAAAGGACGTGACTTCCGCCAGTCGCGTTGACATTGCGTACTTCTCGGGGAAGCCCAACAATGAGAATAAACCCGGAAATTCGAGCAACGTGTTTGCCGTGATGGAGTACAAGCGATTCGATGGTCTCTCGAGGAAGCAATTCAAGGACAGAACGGTCTCCAATTCGGAAGCCTATGCAAAGGCTTTGCGTCGTTCCGCGCTCGTCAACCCACGAACGAGCACCGAGATCGTCCTGAAGCAGGCAACCCACTATGCGAGCAAATTCGTCACTCCCTTCGTCGCCCTGTGCGACTATAACACGTTGATTCTACTCGTCATGAATCAAGTGGAAGGCTATGATGGCGGACACGTTAGTACAGATGTTCATACCACTACCGAGTAACCCTGCTAATCTCTGCGTCGCGCTATAGTACACTTACGTGACCATGGTCGAGAACTCGAAAGATATGCGAAAGGCCTATCTGGGATTTCTTCTTGCGGCCAGGTTACACGCACAGGGCAACGACGACTGGCGAAAGAGTGGAGCGGGCGAAGACCTCTTCGTGGATGCAGAGGATTGGGAGCGTGCGTTTGAGTCACAGGATCCGAAGGACAAGGAAGCGCGAAAGACGATTAATCCCAACCCGATACACGATTCTCCTCCGAACAGCCAGGGGAGCGACGTCTCCAAGGCAGAGGTCCAGAATGACTAGGGTAATTAAATCCCCCTCCTTTTCCTCTTCCTCGTGAAAGGTCCGTCCAGTATGATGAGACAGACCGAGGCCTTCACTAACATGATTTGTCCTTGCCACAGCATTCCAAGCTGCCGCTGCCGGAGACTCGAGACAGGCACCTAGCAGCGGCTTCAACAACGGCGAGAAGTCCCGAGTCTGGCCAGGAATGACACCGGAATGACCACAACTTGGAAGCTCTACCGCGAGCTCAACCCCGAGATCAATCCCACTCAAGGAGCTCGGTATTCTCCTGTGCCACAGCGCCCCACACGGTGCGAAGAAACCTCATGAGTACAAGACGTCTGAGAGCAAAAGATATATATAATTAGACTAGATGAGACAATCCCATTCTCTGGCACGTCAGCACTCGACAGAATGATCACTAAATTTTGGCTCCGACCTTCTTCTCCACTCTACTATCCATGATCTCTTATCCAGATCCTTCGCCATCTTACATATGTATAGAGACATGTAAATATCTCACTTAAATCTCCGGACAAGGCCATAGGTGCCTACTGTAAAGATCGCATCACATATTTGAGTATGCCCCGACCTGTATTTATGATTACTGCTATGAATTTTGAAAGAACAGTCCAATGACTTAAAGTTACTCTGTCGAGACCACTTCAAAGCTCATGCAAAGTCCATGTTCGAACTTGTTCGTGCGAAGTCTGTTACTCGACAACACGCGCTGCGTTGAAAGACCGCGGAACGCTGCATCAGCTTTACGATGGGGGAGATCTGTCACCGTCGAGGGAATGTGCTCGCTGTGGAGCAATCGTTCAACACGAGGACCATGTCAATTTTTTATCTCGACGCCTGGAGATATATAAGTGCACTGTGTGCCTGTGGCAATCAGTGGTGATCATTCTTTTATTGCGTAGTATAGCGGTTACTTTTCTCAACACGGCGCCTGCGTGCATTCCGAGGAACATCATCTCAAATTTTAATTTGAGAACATGCTATGGAATCCTCAATATGTGATGGCTCAAGAAACGTCTAAAGCGAAAGAATTGCCTCCACGCCTGCAGGCACGACCGTCTTTGAATGGGTTAGTGTTCACATATATATATATGTGTGTGTGTGTGTGCGCGCGCGCGCTATAGTTTGAACAATCGTTCCTTATACCTATACAAGGCCGCCTACACCATCGCCATGAGAGGCTCTCATCGCCTAGCAGACATGCCTCCGCTTTTGCTAGCCAAGGAATATCCCTCTTCCTGTTTCCCAAGCTTGCTTACCTCCACAGTCAATTCCAAAATTGCCTTGATCGTCTTCCCACCCAAGATGTCAAAGACAGTCATATCAGCCTCGAAGTCGTAAGATCCAGTTCCAGTCTCAACCGCAATCAGCGAATCGACGACGTAGTTAGCAAGGAACTTGTTCTAGTCGATATCGTCGGCCGAGATATATAGGAGGCGTGCAAGCTTGCCCAGCAGAGCTTGTGTTACCATCTCCAACCTCTTACCCGGAACTGTGGCCAGTCGAAAGAGTACCGTTGTCCCGGAGCAAGCTGTGTCAACGAGGAAACTGGGTCCTAGAATATTGGAATACCATGCTGTCCTGTTATTTCACGCGTCCTGGTTGTTGCGAGCCTACCATTCTCAAATGCGTGGTAAGAAGTCTCCAGAGCCCAGCGCTACTTTGTATCTACTGCAAGACTCAGTCAGCTGTTATTCTGATTACGAGGTCTCCCTTGTAGTGCAATAAAGGCTCGAATTATGGTCCTGTGACGCTCTGCAATAAGATACCTAGGTACAACGCATGAACCAACACAGCCAAAATGGCGAGACTGGACGGGTCGGTCCCTGCTCACTTCGGCACTGGATGTATGCAGGTGTTTGCTGCAAGCTGGGAACGTATGAAGTCGTATTTGCACTGCTCGTCGCCATCGGTGTGATACTGCCTTTGGGCATGTGCAGAAGGTCTCTCATACCGGGAACAAAGACGGGTTTACTTTCATGCGGAAAGGAAGAAGGGAATTGCTATGTCATGATCATCATTGCTGCTTGTTGTTGCACTGGCTGCATCTGCCAACAGTCAACGAGACATTATCAATGTTGACCAGGGACTTTATCATATTAGCATTGGCGTGGATGTTGGCGGGTGCGTGGTGTTGTAGTCTGGGCAAATACGGCGCGGCTCTCAGGTGCAACAAGTGGCCATTTTCAGCCATCCTTTAACGACGTTTACCTGCTCGATTAGAATGTAGGAAGTCTCCATCGAATATACCACAGTCAGTTTCGTGCCCTAGAAACCAGGAATATACCTCCAAGCCGTTGTCTTCTGAGGTCGTCTCGTGTGTATCGTCCAACTTGATGTCGGGAGCCTGATCAGGATCGAAGTCTGCTCTACCGTCGAACGTAGCCGGTAGCCACGGGCTATGAGGCGTAGGCTTGAAAGCATGGCCCATTTCTATCAGTAAGTCGTCAAACTGGTTGGGACTGATTAATTTCAACCTGTTGTCGGCAATCTTCTTGCTCACGAAGCTTGAAAGAGCTTCACCGCAGAGATCCGAGTCCGTTGCCTTCCAACTACCCGGAAATTCAATTTGGTTGATCCGGTTCATCACAAGGCTCTCAAAGTCAAAAAACGTCATTACGGACCTTGACGAGGCTGAATGCTGGAGGTGCAAGCTTCCATGCCATGCAGCGCGCGCGAATTCCCTCGTAACCGCAGTTGTAACGAACTGCTTGTCCTCCTCATCCTCCAAGAGAAAGTATTGCTCGGGAGCCGTACTAAAAACCTTCAATTGGTACGACGTGTCTTTCCACGACTGGATGACTAGTGTCATTGGGGTTTCTTTGGTTGTTGCCGGGAGTCGATGCAAGAGGAGGTCTTCATATGATTCGACCGAAAGGGCCTTTGACGAAATCCTATCATTATGAAACTTGACCAGTAAAGTGATAGGTAGCTCAACGTATATGTTGAACTCTTCACGATGCTGAAAGATATGGTCATAATATGGTGTAGGAACAAGTGAATGGGCACTCTCGCCCACTTGCTTATACCAAGGAATCTTGAACAAAACGCAGTAGTCAGATGAGGCGTCCTGGAAGATGGTTTGACAAACTTCCGTCTGCAGGGCGATGTCTTGGTAAGTGCAGAAGTCAACGATTGTCCCCAGGAATCTGTTACACACGAGCCCCCTGGTACTGCGCTCCCATCCGCCTACGAGAAAAGTAGGGGAAGCAAGACTGTGATTTGGCTGCAGTGTGGAGAGCCACTGACGCATTGTCTTTCGACGTTCAGCTTCCTCTTGTTCCATGTGATAATCGAAGTCTGAACACGCTTGGAAGATGCCATGGCAATTTTCTGCCCAGAGGTACTCGAGGTAAGATGGGCATATATCTCTTTCAGTCGAAAGATCCTCGACCTTTTTTGAGACATACTCGAAGATCCCCAAGCGAGCCGAAAAACCGAGGAAATCGCCTGAAAAGCGGGTTGGAAAGCGACTGCACCTGCGACGCGGGTATTTGTCTCCGACAAGCCCGATTGCTTCATGTGTTGCCGCGGCGTAATCAAGTACCTCCAAATAGGTAGTCTCGTCGATTTTGACTTCTTCATACAACTTCCTAGCACTTTCCAGCACCCCTTCAAGGCCCCTCACTCGTTCGCAGAGATCGAATCGTCGGGGGACGTAGCCTCTGTGATTTTTGTGCGCGACGAATCGGCCAAGGCGCTCTACAACGCACTTCCATTTGATGATGGCCAAGTCGGCCATAAGCAAAGACAATCCTCGCTCTTCTAGAGTTGTCTTGTCCAAACTGGTGATTTCCAACCCTTTTGCAGTGTTTTCTAAGAACTCGACCGCAGATTTGTGAACAAATTCGACCTCTCTAGGATATCCGCCAGTTTCGGTCTCGATCAAGCCCGCCGTTCGGACTCTTATCCATACAACATGATCTTCCACAATGTCTTCCAGTTCGTCTAGGAAAGAAAGATTGGAAGGTTGAAAGGAATTCCGAACAAGCGCAGGTTGTGTTGCAAAAGCCATGCTGAGGTGGGTTCTAAGGTAGTTCACTTGCATGCCCTGCTCTTTAGACGGTGCCATTTTCAACAGGTTCAAATACTTGGCTCCCTGCTCTCCATAGATGTCCTTATCTTCGTTTAGACGATTCCACATGTCACCATAGAGTTCAGAGAGACCTATGGATAATTTTTCAAGGCGACGAGCGAGCAATTCAGGACCGTCCTTGTATACCGCGCCGAGTCGTTGGCCTTTGACTGCCAAGGCCACCCACAAGAACACCCCTTCTGCCTTGCGGCAAAGGATGTTAACAACGTCTTTCAGGCGTTCAAAGTCGTCAATCCACTGGCTAAGCTCTTCCATAGCATATCGTCGAATATCCAGTTCTATGAAGTTTTGCATGCTTAAGTATCTAGCTCCTCGTCCGTTGAAGTAGCGACTGAATGCCTCTTCAGGCCGGCTGGATACGATAAACTTCGTGCATCGTAATGCGGAAAGATCATCAATGACGTTCAGAATTTTGTAGGTATCCCTTGGTCCGATTTCATCCAGGCCATCGATGAATACGCAAACGGCGTTCCGTGAGTAACTGCAAACCGTTTGAAGACCTTCGTTCAGTTGCTGTTCGGACCAATCATCCAAAGACATTCGTTGAGGGTTGTTGAACTGAGATGCCAAACGGTTCAGCAATTCGTCGTCCCGGCTGAGGATCTGGAATAGCAGGGAGGACAGGATCCCTCTTAGGCTTTTCTGGACTGAAGTACCAGCAGCCCAGATGAAGTGAGACGCAACGATACTTATGCGAGTTGGAAAGACCTGTTTGAGAAGGCTCTGCATGCGAGAGTCTTCGACCATGAATTCCATCAGCGTACTTTTTCCCGATCCTGGGTTCCCAGTAATCCAGTAGATATTTTCGGTGCTGGATTGAACAAAGCTAGGAATGTCAAAGTCAGGACAATATTCAGAGCCTTGACTTCCGGCGCTGTCTTCGCTGGTACCACGGTCACTTCCGATGTCGGTGTTTTCGTCGCTGTCGGCGTCTTGCCTGCCCTCGTGGGCCTCTAATGCTGGCTCTTCGCTATTTGTCCTTTCGCCTGCGGCTCCGTCATCAGTTGTGTGCTTCCCATCATCCCCGCTTACAGAGCTGTCCCTAGATTGTTGTCCATTGATTTCGGATTCTTCAGTGCTCGGGAAATGTAAGTAGTTGTGTTGCCTGAAGATCCATTCGAATCTTCCAGAGTGAGAAAGTTCAATCCGATTGAAGCGTTCATTCATCGTCTCGTATCGAAGGCTGTACAAGAATCCCTGCTTTTCTCCGTTGTCCATGTTTCGAACGACAGTCTGCATTGTGGTAGAAATCTCTTTGAGGGTGCTGGATTGATCTCTGAGAAGATCTTCAAGTTTCGTGTGACCATTCGATAATCCTTTGATGAAGCGTTGCAGAGAGTTGTCAAGTCTGTTGAAATCATCATTGCGCTGGAGAGCGCTGAGGTCAATTCGACTCCTAGCGTGGCCGCGTTAGCAAGCCCTCCACTACGCAACTGCTTTGAGGGATGAGGCAAGCCACACCGGAGACTGAAAAGTAGCCGCGATTCGAATGCCCTTTGATATGCCAAGACCTTCTCTTCCAACCTTTCGAGCTTTTTCTGCCTTAACATGGCCTTAATAGTGCTTCCGATAACTTTCCGGGCCCTCCCTTGCAATGGACCACCCGATATTTTGGTCAATTCGGTCTTCAATTCAGTGGCTGTCTTAAAAATATGCCCTGCCACATCTCGAAGCTCCTTATCATCCTCGCGTTCTGGCATCTCGCCCAGAGACCCTTTCACGTCTTGGAACAGCTTCGTCAGCTCGTCATTGCGGCGTTCCAAGGCAGGGTCGATCGTTCCAGATTTGAGTATGTTCCTAGCGACAGTGATAGATTTAGTGACAGTGCCGATCAACTGGAGCATGTTGCATGCAAGGCCAAGGGCCGCGATGCCTTCGAGACCAGACATCGGAGCGCGGAATCAATCGCCAGCCGGAGAGTCAAGATGGACTTTGGCGACGAGAAAGAAGTGATAGAAGAGGAGATGCATATGATGGCGAGGGAAACTGAGGCGACACGAAGCGGGGTCACTTACGAGCATGTGAAGGAATTGAAATAACGAGCTACGCGAACCGATAGTTGCCTTCTGATGCGAAGAGCACGAGGCAACCAATGGCGACTTACATGTCCTCACTCTTGCAGCGCATGCAGCATAATCACCACTACCAATAACGGTCAGATATGCCACTTCAGAAAGTATTGTAGCAGCCTAACCCCAGAGAGTCCAGGCAAAAAGACGCAGTGTAATTTATGAATGACTGTGCACATTACCAATGGGCAACAAAAGAAAGTTCCACGTGGTTGCGTGAAGGTACCCTTGTACTTTAACATTTACACTTTCTGAATCTTCAATCAGTTGGGACTAGGCAAATTCAAATCACGCGGAACACAAAACACGTCGCTTATCTGACAGCCGGAGTTACATTTTCCCATAGAAGGACTCGCCCCAAATTATAGTGTCCGGCTGCCAGCTCAAAGTCAAACCCAGACAACCAAGAAAATCTTGTGGATGCGTCTTTTACTTACCTCCTGTCCTCTGTGAATTTTTGATGTTGTCTCATCGTAGATTCTGGTGGAAAAGAAGGAGGAAAACAGGCTGTATAGCCTCTAGATAACCCCAATGACGATAAATAGAGCAAACTTCTAGGGAATATTTTACTTATTGAGATATCACGGCGAATAACTAGCACGGGGTTTATCAACCTTTAGTATAATAGCGTAATGTTAAGTTTAACATAATTTATTGTGCTTTATTTAGCATCATCTTTCCACTTAATACACTTCGTATAATACTAAGCGGTTATTCAGAATCTTTTGGGAGAATTAGTGCAATCTTACATGACTGTGCTGTCACATTTCTGGGTCGACCCCGGCGCTGAGTCAAGTAAATAGATCAATTTGACTACATCCAAGGCTGTTTGCGGCAGGGGGCATCATCAAGGTCTGTATTCCCGAGCGCAGAGGAGACCTTTGGCTTTTCAATGACACCGGAGATTAGAACTCACAATCGAGCCATTGGAGTAATCCGCTTCAGCTGTGAACCTTGGGCAGCAAAGACAGTAGATGCTCGAGTAGAGGCACTTCTGAGGACTCCTCCAGGACAGCGACTCGCTTGTCCTCAGACGTCCACTCCAGAAGCCTCTCATCCGTGCAGCAAAATCCGGCGCATTGATTATTGCTCAATAAATTTGGGACTCAGCCAAGTTAGGAGGTGGGAGAATGGAGGGACGCAACCTTGGCAGTCGGCTTGTCGGCAGGACACAGCAGGACACAGCGGAACTCCATGGGAGAAGCTTTGGGCTCATTTGGGGGAGGGGGTCCTTATTATCCATCACATGGGCAGATTCTCCGACGCTTCTGTCTGGTAGAGCCACAGAAACCCGTAATAGAGGAACACCACTAGTCAAGATCGTCAGCAACTAGACCTGGCCGGTGGCCAAATACGCAGGCCAGACAAGACACAGTACGGAGGCATGACGTCACATTAATGTACTGTTTGCTCATGAAAGGATCGATCGAAGATGACGGTCTACAGTTTTATGTTGAGTACGTTGAACACGGTAAAGAATTTCGAAGATCAAATGGCAAGACACAGCGTGGGCCAAGACAGGTGAGCAATGTTTCCTTGACGAGTTCGGCTTTCCGGTGCAAGGTGTCTATCAACAGCAAGACACCAGACAATATGATCACGAATAGTAAGAACTTTTGTTTCAAGGAGCGATTGACCGTCGGAATCATTTTAGATAGCTGCCATGTAGAATGAATCCCATTGCCACCAGCCAGGTCTAAGAAAGTTGATCTTGCTGCCCTGAGCATAGAGTGTTGGCTCCTTGTTTTTTTTCTACTTCTCTTTCTCTCTTTCCGAGTCATGATCCCTGAATCATATGTTATTGATTTCCATCTGAGGTCCATAGGCCGCGGGTGTCTTTCCGTCGACTTCGACTTCGAATTTTTGATATTCCAAACACTGTTGTGTCCGGCGCGAACCCCCATTGACCTCAGAGCATAGACCCCATCTGTCAGGTCCTGGAAGATACCGTCGTGGCCCGAGCGTCTTGCTTGTGCAAACTAAAATGTTCAACATCGGTGTATCAAGATTTCCCAAAGCACCTCGCTTGAGGTAAAGTCCAAGGCGTATGTGTAACATCGATGTGATAGACCCACCCTGGTCCGGTCGACGTCAGGACCCAAATGACACGATTTTGTAAAGCCTGAGGACGTTTTGGGCACCCGTATTTTGGTCAGAATAAACATTCTTCCGCCTGATACACAATACCACGGCATCCAAGTATCAGGGTGGCATCGGCACGGTCGAGGTCGCAATTCGGACGGAACTAGAGACTTGCTCACTTGTTAGGCTTGTGAGTGGCATGACTGACAAGTTGCCTATGAATCATGATGGCTCGTGCTGTGCATTGGGGCTTCCGACTACCCAGCCTTTATCGACGACAATCAGGACCAAAAGAAGGGCGCACCTTGCTAAGGGAGGCGATAGATGTCGTTGTGATTCGCAATGACTCGAGGAAAGCCGTCATGGGTCCCCGCCACAAGTGACGCCAGGCACAAACATGAATTGACCTGCTGGATCAGAGCAAGAGAATAGATGACCAAGGCACCAACCTGGTCATCTCAATAGGTGGGCCTATGCTGGGTCATTCCCTCGGTATGGTGTGCTAAGCGCCCCGGAATGTTCTCCTACCCATCTTGACATTTGTAAGGGCTTGAGGTAAAGATAGACGGGTATGTCCCATTCCGAACTTGGCAAACTGATGGAATCCTCCCGCAGGAGGCGAGAGAGCGGCGGGACGATTTGATGAGAGAGAAATTATGTTCCAGGGGAGACGAGGGTATGCTCTTCGAGGGCATACATTTCCCTTGACGGCTGGTTTGATGCTGTTACGACCATGACGAGCAGGCAGACAGGGCCTGTACCTGCGACTTCCAATCACACACCCTGTTGAATACTGACTCCACGTCGCTCACGACCAAGAGCCACCGATAACAAGCGAGGGGCATCGCTCAGTTGCTGGCTACTTGTGGACTAGCTCATGTTTCCCGTGGGTGAGAAAGGCTCGATGCCATCGACGACTCGTCATCGCCATTCCCCCAACGCCATCTGAACGTCGCTGCTAGCGGGGACAGTCGCGGGTGAATAGCAACGTCAGGGGTATCAACAGTCGAACCTACGGGGTATGACATGAAGCACGCATCGGTACGGAATGGTTACCCACCTCGTCATCACCGTGAGAAATTGATTATTGATTGATGTGAGGTTGCCCCCCCTCCTCCCCCGACGCCAGAGTGACGTCTTGCTTGCAGAAAGTCTCATCTGGGTGTGCAGATACGAAAACAAGCGCTGAAGGTGTGTTAACAATGGTTGGTAGATTCATTCGGGGGGTTTTGTGAACAGGTCGAAATGGCGTCATACTGGCATCTTCCGTCAGCCTCCATGTTTATACAGAATCCCAAAGCAGCAGCGCAGTCTAGGGGTTGACGACTGGTGCCAATTACATCAGTCTCGACAAATGACGTCCGCACAGAGATCCCCTCCACAGGTCAGAAGATGAACGCAAATAATGTGCATTGCCGACTTGTTGAAGTCCGGCGACGGCATACCCGCTGACCCGTTAGATGGCTGCTAACGCACCATATTAGAATTAATAGTTGAAAGATTTGATGTAGTTCCGCGCGAGAAATTCGTTGCTCGGTGTAGGGATTGACCGCGGAGGCGGATCTCAGGCCGAAGGGCAGATACTACGCCAAGAAAGTGGAAACTCGTCTCGGTGGCGAATTATGTCAATGGCAGGTTGGGCTTGATGTGTTTTCTTTATTTTGAAATGCTCATGGTGTCGACAATGCCCTCGCTGGTGTCTCAGACAGGTGCCCCAGCAACGGAATCATCACATGGGGCTGGATTAAGGCCCCAAACACCGGCTTCTTGTCCCGCGTGGAGGAGTCTCAGTTTAGATGTCCCAACGCGGGCCGTGTGTGCGTGTGTGGAAGACCACTGACAAGGCTGCGATCTTGGGATCGAGATTTCTTAGTCGAAATCGGGTCAACGAGTGGACGTCATCACGTGTGCCGGCTGGAATGCTCCAGCCTTGCAGTAGGGAAGAGGTCAAGGAGCGTTGCTAGAGCTGCAGTGACGACGGTTGAGGGTCGACGGGCGGCGAAGGACAGAGAGGACAGGGTAGGCGCAGTAGCGTGTGCATGGAGTTTGTCGACGGGCTGGGCCGTGAAGTCATGGCGGCTAGCTGGTTGATAGGAGGGATAATCCGCCTGATGCTGTGGGCTGGATTGACATGCTGAGTATGTGCACTTCGCACTGGCGTATGCACGCCTGTCCTGTATGCATATACGTTCTGCGCAGGAAACTCTTGGACAGGAGACTCGGCTGTCGAAGCCCGAGAGCCAGGTCATGGCACGAACACGCCAGCACGCATGCCTGTCCGATTGTGGCAAGCAGCTCTGGACCCTTGGTGCGTCTGTGGCGTGTCAGCCCGGATCCGGAAGGAGGAAGACGTTGTCTCAGGGCAGCAGAATTTCACTTCACAGTCAACAGTCCGACTGTCTGGACGGTACTTTACGCATATGTCCCCTCGGCCGCGTTGACGGGCAGGATGATCTCACCTTGCACGCCAGCGCGCATGGAGGTCTAGCATTGTGTGCAGGTGCAGTCTGCAAGGTGCTTTGTGTGTGTGTGTGGCAAGCGACGTCAAAGGCGCGGATCTGGCGTTGTGGTGGGCTGGTGGATGGCATTGTCGAAACACGCGAGACGTCAACCCTGACGTCGAACAGGCAGGCAGATCAGCAATAGGCACAAAATCGCATGCAGTCGGATGGTACGGAGGATTGAGGCGGAAAGAAAGAGCTGGGGTCCCTGAAAGAAAGGACCCTGAATGCAGCGGAGCAGGCACTGGCTTCCGGGCCCCCCCCTTGGCTCCCCTTGGGCCTAGACTACCGTGGACCCCTGACAGCTTCCACCACACTTTGCCCATGCCTCCGGTACTAACACATGCGTGCGGGTAGGATTACTGGCCACCCCCCCTGACGGCTGACCTAATAATACCCGTGTCTGTTTCCGTGCCGATGACGTAGCTGCCAGCTGCGACGGGGTGGCACGCCTTCCGTCACTTCTGACCTCACTCGTGCAAAGTCGGCTTCCTTCCTGGTGGTGACCGCCGCCCAGCAATGTCGGACCACTGTCGTCAATTCCCGCCTCCTCTGTCGCCTCAGCTGCCCAGCACCCGTGCGGTACAGGAAACATGTGCAGAAGTACCTGCAGTCCTGTATCGCCCAGTTCGGGACAGGCAGAAAGGGCAGTCGAGGGGACAGTAGGGCAAGTTCAAGGGTCCCCCAGAGCAGCTCTGGGTGCGCCAGCAGCAGCCACGATAGCTTCACAGTTCCACAGGCTCAGAGACTGCCCTCGACAGCCGAAATCACGGGTTTCTGAGTGCTCCGAAATGCCATCAGGGGTAAACACGCTCGGTGCATGGCCGCGCAAGGCCTCTCCATGCAAGTGGGATCAAAACCTGCCAACTCATGCCAACTTTGCCGTTGCGTCTGGCCACGGCTAGAAGAAACTACCCCGTCCCCAGACATTGCCCACCTGGCAGCCCTGGCAGCCCAGCTACCCAGCTGCCCAGCTCCTCTACACCGCAGCTGACACATGCTGCACAGGCCGTGGTCAGCCTTGCGACAGCCAGTGAGCTTCTTGCCGTGGCCCACAGTTGCTCTGGGGAAACCCTGGAATACCTGCAGTCCATGTATCGAGTACGCCGGGTTCCAGCGCGCCAGGCCGTCCTTCGTCCCTCTCGCCAGCCAATGACATCATGTGGAAGCGAGTCTTGGGCCGGAAAGGCTGTGTAGATCTCGAGGCATCCCACCCAGGCATCCTGGCACGCCTGGACAACAGGTGGTCGTGCGCCGGTCATTGTCTCGCACAGTCCAGGCTGCCTGGCCGTCCCTAAACTCACACCTGAGGAAACCTCGTGCCTGGCTTTCTGTCTTCACAGTACTCTTGTGTTTCGGGTACCATCTACGGGCTAACGTGCTCCGTCCGGCAAGTGCATTTGATGACCTCCTGATCTGCGCTGCGTCTGACGACATTTCGTCCAGATATTCCTCTCGGACGGGCTACTGCGAGCTGTGGCCAATGTGGTGGCCAACGGGCACTGATGTAGCCCATGACTTCAGTGCCGTCGCCGATCTGCAGGGTCTCGCCCACCCACGCTCTCGCCGTCATGTACATCAGACCCTCCGTGATCCTAGCGTCGCCTGTGAGGTTCGGCAGGACCATGCAGGGCGCATCATCGTCCACCACTCCCGAGCCGCGCCTGGTCTGCGGCTACATCACCCAGCCCTGCAAGTGGCGACGATCCCTGTGGACCCTCACTCGCACACATGCTAGGTTACGACATTCTGTGCAGCCATGCGTTAGACAGTCTGGCCAAACACGGCACCCTCAACTGTCGATCCCACTCCCAGAACCGCTGCAGGAGGGGCTGGGGGCGTGAAGGTAGCAACGCTAGCAGCTCCAGTCTTTCTCCTCTATTTCCAGTGGACTAGTCTGATGAGAGGGTCTGGAGACGAAAGAAGGGTCCTGGTCAGGGCTGCCCAAACGGCTGCCCGAGCCTCGCTCTGCCTTGCTTCTCTCCCAAATAAGCTTCCGCACGCCTAGCTTTATATAAACTTGATTCATCCCAGGGACTCCTTCTCTTTCCAAACTTTATCTCTACCTCCATCAGGATTCTCATACAATATAACAAAGGTTGCCCACCCAGTTTCTCCCCTCTCATCTTTGCACTCGCACCAATCTCGAGTCTATCTACTGCCACGAAGCCAAAGTCGTCTCATCACTTCACAAAAGCTTCGCATCCACAACCACCGCCTACATTTACAACAACGCATATGCCTCTCCTCAGAATGTCGTCCCAGGAAGACTCCTTCTCCGTCAACATGGCCAACTCACCACCACCACCCACTGATATCGGGTCATACTCTCGCATTATGCTCCAGCACACCAAGAGACAAATGGAGGCCTTTTCTGGCACATCCGACCGACGGAGTCGCAGCAACACATCGCGCAGCAGTGGCCAGCGCGGTGTAGGCACACCATCAATACCGAATGGCGTGCACCAAGCATCGAGTTCTCCCGACGACTACCACCACACATGAGTCGTGACCGCGATGAAGTCGTCAGGCTTCAGTTTTTAGACCAACTCCACCACCACGCACAGCGGTAAGATGCTGAGCGATGTAAAAAGAAGCGTTGTTATGCAACACAACGCACTTTTGGCAGGGAAATAGGCCTGTCTGAACGGGAAAGCAAACGAGATTCCCAACTCACCACATAGGCACAAATTATGTGCCAATCCCCCGGCTCGTGATAAGACATCGACAGTGTCTTGCACAAGAAATACGCAATGGCCATTTAACCTGTACCATCATCATCACAAACGGGGCCACACCAGGCACGTGTTTGCCTAACAAGGAAGCGGAGTTCCATACACACAGATTTGGGCGGTGACCCACGAGCATTACCAGGAGCGAAGAGAAAGGGTCTGATGGCCACCACAAAGGCGGTCCTTCTTGTACAGCGCTTGACAATTCAGCGCATATTATTTAGCGTTGATTCAATACTACCTTTATCAACATAAAGTCAGGATATGTTTCCAAAATGTTTGAAATGCCTTTTTTTGTCTCTATAACAGAGATATGCAGTCTATGCTATTCGGCCACGGTCAAGTTCGTTTCACATGCTATCAAATTTGCGACTGTGAATGAGGTAGGCCTCTACCCACCTCTGCCAACTTATCCCCGTCAATCGGCGCGTGCGAGTATTTTCTATGGATCGATTTCTACGGTGCGTCATGGGTCATTACAATGTACCCCCCTCCCCCTCTCCATTTCTGTGACCTTCTCAGCCGAGGCCACTGTCACGGCCGCAGTTCCTGCCAAGAAGCAGGTCTAGCTCAGCGTAGATTCCTGCTTTTCGACGTCGGTGGTGTGTACACCCAGTCGTGGGCTTGCAAGAAAACCCCGATGATCCCCAGCCCTGGTCGCCGTTTCGACCCGTCCGCCCGGTTTCCCTGTCTACCTGTGCCCGCGCGGGTGGCCACCCAGCTCCGCTGCCCGTCCTGGCAGCTCGGGCAGCCCTGAATGGGCTTCCTCAGAGGCTCGCTCCGAGACTTATGGGGAATATCCCCTCCCCACGATGTATGGCTGGGCGCTGGCCGCTTGCTTCGGTGAGTGCTTCAACCGGGTAAAGAAGCAGCCACCCGGCCGTGCAGGACAGGGGAAAGTGCGTACAGGACCCCAAGGTCCTTTCAGGTGGAGAGACCAGTAACGGCCGCCGGTCCCAGACACTGCTACGCCAGCTCTGGAGCTTTCCCGTTATTTAATGCGGAGTATCACATCGTAACGTGTCTCATGGTTAGCAAGTGATTAAAAAGAAAAAGTCCATATGCCCGGACCACATTTTGTGTCTTGTTCCCGCAATTTGTGTTCTCTTCAAGACACCGCGCGGCCATCCCTCGTCAGCTTTTGGACATCGTGGCCATCGCAAGGACCTCTCCCCTCTTCCCCCCGACGGAACTGGGAACTGGTGTTTAGGTACCTGGCCGCGCAGTGCTACCACCCCTGTGCCCAAGGAGGAGGATAGGCCCGCCCCCCCTTTGCCTTGATTGCATTCTTAGCCCGGCGTAGCAGCACAAATGGGGTGACAGTCGACTGTGCGTATGCACATTCTTGACTCGGTGTCAGCGCCATGGTCGTCGCGACCACGCCCAAAAGCCTGTTCTTCGCGGATCCACCCAATCTCCACGGGTGGGTTTGTTGTCGTGGGGATTGTCAGACGGTTTGACGGGCTAGCTGAGCCCAGCTGGCTGGCGCGCTGTGGGTGTGCTACGTGTTTATCACTCTTAATTCCGACCCCCCACACGCATGGCGAGTAGACATTGCTGGTAGCAGCTGATTTGACGGACGGACGGACTGACTGACTGACTGAATGACGGCGGCACCACGCCTGGCCTTGTCCATATGATGGAAATTATTGAACCATTTTGGGTATCGTAGCTTTTGACTCCTAGACGCCGTAACACACACATGCTTAATCACTGTCCGATCCATAATCAACTAGAACCGCCTTGGCCTTGGCCGCTGCCGGAGCCGGAGCCGGTGCGGTTTTGGCAGCGGGTACAGGAGGCGGCCCCATCTTGAGGCCCGGGATGAGGACCTGCTCCTTCTTCTTGGCCTGCCGCTTGAAGCTGAAGGAAGCCGGAGTCTCCTCCTCCGGCGCCTTCCTCTTGGCTCCATTTCCGTTGCCGTTGCTCCCCGATAGTGAATCCCCAGAAGCCTGTTCGTCCTCCTCCACTACCTCCCAGGTCTCCTGCTGTGCCTTGGCGGCCGCGATGGCCTTCCTGTAGGCCTCCTCGTCCTCCTCATCCTCCTGGCGCCTCATGTCATCGTCCGGCCTGGCGAGGTTGGCGTCCCCGAGCATGCCGTCGTGGTTGGCGCGCTCCATCCTCGCGTTGCGGGTCCTGATCTCGTCGAGGGCGTCGGCGACGGCCATGTCCCGCTTGGCGTCGATGGTCTTGGCCTCGAGCTCCTCCATGGCGTTGCGCTCCTCCTCCTCCTCCTGCTGGATCCGGTCAAGGCTCTGTTCTTCCGTCTCGTTCTCATTCTCGACTTTGCGCCAGGGCTCCGTGTTCCGCTTGGCGCCCCGCTCGCACGTGTAGTCCTGGTTCTTGGGGTCTGTCTTGAAGGTGATCTCGGAGCTGCAGCGCGTGCAGCGGATGTAGAAGCGGAAGATCTGGATGCCCAGGTACTTCTCGGACTCGGGCGTCTCCTTGCGCGCATTGAACTTGCGGCCCTTGTAGATGTACTCGCCGCAGCTGGTGCACTTCATGCTGAAGGGGGCCATGAGACGGACGGTCTGGACCTTGGGGCCGACTTGCTTTGGGCCCTTCTTCTTGGTCAACTGCGCCGGGTCGAAGTCGGGAGGGTAGTATTTCGCTGTAGAATTTGTTAGTTGTGCTCTGCTTATGACGAGGACCACGATGGCGTAAAGCGGACGATGCAAGTGAGGAATCGAGCTGTACTTACTGAGAACTTTGCGTTCCGACATCTTGACTGAATATGTGAGGTGACTGATTGATGATCGTAGTGGAAAGAGTAGAGGCTATCAGCAAGTGGTGGTGGTAGTGCTCGGACAATCCGCCTGCTCGGGTATTAGGTAATCAACGTCTTCACTATCTTATCGGACTTGACAAGGGATGGGCTTGACACGTTCCTCTAGTTACCCTCCTCTGGGACACCCTCCTCTGGGATACCCTCCCGTGGGATACCCTCCTCTGGGATACCCTCCTGCCTCCCATGGGATAACCTTCTATGGGGTACCCTCCTGCCTCCTGTGGGATTACTTCCCTTAGGATACCCTCCAGTGGGATAACTTCCCCTGGGATATTCACTCATAGGCTATCCTCCCCTGGGACAGCCTCCAGGTAGGGGGAGGAGGGGACTCGTCGGACTACGACACATGTAGGGCCACAGCAAGTATCCTGGCCGCATTCCCGTCCCAAAGCTGGTTCGCCTTGATAAATAAGCCATCCAAACTGCACTCAGCAGTGCCAGTGGCCTACATGTAGTATCGTCGGCGTCATGCTCGGTCTATATTAGTAATATTCACATACACGGGTCTTGAGTCTTCATGCGCTCTATCCAGATTCCATTTGGTCACCAGCAGGCAGTTTACTGAGATGGGCATCTGCTGTGAATGCGTTTGGGCAGAAGTACCCAGGTACCCACCAAGTTCCGGCAAAGCGGTGAGAACCCCAATTATTCTGCCGGACGATTCGCAACTTTTTCTTGGGCGCGAGCTGGCGCGCTTCTTTCGGGCTTTCTCTTCCTTTCTTCAACGTGCGACCACTCACTCATATAACCGCCAGCATAGCAATCTCTTCCTCTGTACTGGCAAATTCGAGCTGTGGTCTAGATCAAACAAGCTAGACTTGAAATTAGTGCCCTAAAACCGTCATTATGAGGGCCCCTATATGCGTGGCATCCCAGGATCTGATGACGACCTGACGGTACAGACATTCCATTCCTTTCCAGTCCAATGACAGTCGATATCAGAGACTGCACGACCCGGTGCTTTGTTACGTGGCGGGTCGTCACATACAGTGTCAGGTGAAGCGTAAGTGCGTCTCATCATGTTCACCCCTCTTACATCTCCTGCTGTGATGCAACATCAATCATCTGGTAAGCTGAATGCTCAGCCTGAGTGTCTGGGGCATCCGCCAGGAGCCGCGACATGTCGTGGTTGAGCTGGAAGAGAAGAGATTATGGCAACCTATTATGTCTGAGCAGCACTATACGACCCAGCTCGATGAGCCCTGCTTCGTTTGCCGGGGCGGAGGCTGACTGTTGGTAGCACATACCTTCGGGCCGCTGCAGCTGCCAGCTGCGATGGAGCAAGAGAGATCGAAGACACTCGGCCCGGATCGCCTTGCCGACTGTGGATGTAACTCTGTTTTTGGCTCTATCGAACCTTGTATCGCGACGTCTGCACTCGATAGAATTGTACACAGTAGCTAGCCTTGGACCCTCTTGGGCTTATGCCGGCGGGATGTTATCTCCTTGACCTGGTATCTTGCTGCTAGCCTACACGACAAAGCGCAATACATAAGTAGGATGAAGGTCAGCGGGGTCTGCCGATTTCGCCCCAGCACCAGTGACGTGCATCCTCTCAGAGAGATTGTTTTTCAATCCTCGCTGCTTGTCTTGCTCCAGCAGCCGGCAAATCTTCGAGATAATGAGTATCTTGATAGCAAAGTCTCATCCGGCGGCTCTATGATAATCCCCTGGGCCAGTTTGACTTTGCCAGGTGGAGGGGACCCCCCACTTGGCACTTGGTGACGGCGGGGCGGCGGGAGCGCGATAGCCAACAATCAGATCTTTGCCAGAACAAGCCATTGAGACGTCACGCCTTCCCTCCCTTATTCAAAAATTTGTCGTGCTTGCTTGATTACTCCCCTCCACTCGCTCAATTGGTCCCTCATTTGTTGCATCGCACCTTGTCCTAGGTTGTCTCGCGGGCTAGAGAAACCGCACGTGGCTGTTTGACTGCCGACAACGGAGCGACGCGTTCCCCCACGTACTGCTATACTTGCGTCGACGTGAGCCATCGTCGTTGTTTTTGTTGTCCAGTCTCTCTGCCCGTCTCGCACGCTGCAGCCACCCGGGAACCACATCGCCGCCGTCATGGACAAGATCACCGACAAGATCGCGGCTCTGCCGCCCGATGCCAATTACTTCTCCCTCGAGTTCTTCCCTCCCAAGACACAGATGGGCTTTGCCAACCTGCGATCCCGTCTGGAGCGCATGGCCCGGGCCCTGAAACCGACCTTCGTCAACGTCACCTGGGGCGCGGGTGGCTCGACGGCGCAGAAGTCCATGGAGCTCGCCGAGATATGCCAGCGCGAGTTGGGCCTGACAACCTGCCTGCATCTGACGTGTACCAACATGAGCCGGCGGCTCATCGACAAGGCCTTGGAGGATGCGAAGGTACTGGGCATAAGGAATATACTGGCGTTAAGAGGTGATCCGCCACGCAAAGAGGAGTACCGTGACGAGAACGAAGACGACGACGAGGGGGATGACGAGTTCACATGGGCGGTGGACTTGGTGCGCTATATACGGAAGAACCACGGCGACCATTTCTGCATTGGCGTCGCCGCATACCCCGAGGGCCATGCCGATGAGAGCCACCCTCTGGGCCAGAGTATGGAGCACGACTTACCGTCGCTGGTAGAAAAGGTCCAGGCCGGAGCAGATTTCGTCATGACCCAGCTCTTCTTCGACATCAAGGCGTACGACAAGTTCGAGAAGACGCTCCGGGAGCACCCAAGCGGCGCTTTCAAGGACACCATCATTATCCCGGGTCTCATGCCCATACAGAATTACCAGATGATCAAGAGGACGACGAAGCTGAGTCATGCCAGGATACCCGACGACCTGATGGTACGGCTGGAAGACGTGAAGAAGGATGACGAGCAGGTGAAGCAAGTTGGTGTCGACATCCTGAGTGAGCTGGTCGAGCAGATCAGGGAAATTAAGAGTAGGACACCAGGACCAAAGGGATTCCACTTCTACACGCTCAATCTCGAAAAGGCCGTCTCTTTCATACTGGAGCGGACCGACTTGATACCGCCAGAGACACCTAGTGAGCAAGCGGTGATAGACGACCTGATACCCCTGGTGCCGAAGATCGAAGTCAACGGTTCGGGATCCAACCACTCTTCACAGCTACATCTCGCTATCGGTCGTTCCTCACGCCGCCAGTCCAACGTCTCATCCGAGCCGCGCAATCGAGTCATCATCTCCGGCGAGAACCGCAACCCCTCGAACCCAGAGTACGAGGCCACGCAGCTAGAAGCATCGCGGCCCTTCGACCCAGTCCACAGCCGGGTTAACACCCTGGCCATTTCGGAGGGCGAAGGGATTATGGGACGCGAGGCAACCTGGGATGACTTCCCCAACGGGCGATGGGGTGATGCTCGCTCGCCGGCGTACGGCGAGATCGACGGATACGGCGTGAGCCTGCACATGTCCGTGACCCAGGCGCAGAGGCTGTGGGGCGCTCCCAAGGCGGTGGAGGATATCAACACGTTATTCATCCGCCACCTGAGAGGTGAGCTCTCGGCAATACCCTGGAGCGAGGAGGAGTTCAACGCCGAAACCGGGACGATCAAGGATCGGCTCATCGAGCTAAATACCCGCGGCTGGTGGACGGTAGCATCGCAACCTGCCGTCAACGGGCTGCGGTCTTCGGATCCGACGTTTGGGTGGGGCCCGGCCAACGGATTCGTCTTCCAGAAGGCGTTCGTCGAGTTCTTCTGCCCTTTTGACGACTGGAAGAGGCTGTATGAGAAGTTGTCAAAACCCGAGATGAAGGACAGCATATGGTTCTACGCGGCGAACGCTGCTGGTGATTTCTTGTCGTCCGACTTCAGCGGCGGGCTAGACCTTGAGATGAAGGAGGCGGGCACCAACGCGGTGACGTGGGGCGTGTTCCCCGGGAAGGAGATCATCACGCCCACGATCATTGAGGAGGTCAGCTTCCGGGCCTGGGCGGAGGAGGCATTCGGCATCTGGGGCGAGTGGGCGCAGGTCTATGGCAAGGGCTCGGAGAGCTCAAAATTCTTGGAGAAGATGAAGAGCGGCCTGTGGCTGGTGAACATCATCCACCACGAGTACGTCGAAAAGGATGCGCTGTGGGATCTCTTGGCGAGTTCATAGACTGCCACCGAGACTGCACAACAATTGGGGAAATAAGCATTATCGCCTCGCCTCAATCGAGGCCCCTCAATACAAAGCGATGCCAAACGATTTCCGTATTAGGCTTCGACATCGGTCAAAATGTGGTTCCAGTCCAAGCCCTCTATTTACTCGCTACCCCTGCCCAGCAATTGGATGTCTTTTCCAATGTTCCTTCCATTCCCACGTGGCCCCATTCGCATCTTAATCCTGGCCCAAGGAGGCTCTCGCTTATCTGTCCAGGGGTCCGTCTCGTTTACAGTGGAGCCCCATCTTTCTCAAACGGGCGGACGCACCCGGCTAAACTTTTGGGTGATCATAAACAAGTGATTATGATCTTCGCGCCCAGTACAAACAAATTGAGGGAGCTCCAAGAAGCTATTCGGAACAATAAACACCATCCGTTTTTTCCACACGCGTATGTTTCCCAACATGCCCACAACCATTCCTTCTGCAGGATGTCAGCTCCTCCTGAAACCCGCCGACGCTCAGGACCGACCCATTTAATTGGCAATCGCACGGTTTTAAATTGCAGCTCGGATGATCGGCTCCCAGGGCTGTGGGATCCGACAACGCGGCCGAGCCTCAGCGCTGGGTCCCGATTCTGACAGGTAGCCAATCGACGCCGGCGGATACTCTGCTTTCTCTCGCCTCCTTGGCCAGAACGAGGATGGCGTGGGTGCCGCTTATATCGGTTAGGGGGGGCCACGCGACGTGAGCCCTGGGGTGACTTTGTCTTGGTCTCTGGGACCGTGGGGTGATTTCATGTTCCCATGGCCCTCGTGGGTCCGCCTCTTGAAAGGGCCTCTTCTTCCACCAACCGCCCTCTCCCGTACAGTACGTGTCGCTGATCTGCTTTGCTCCTTTCTTTTGGGCTCGATAAAAAGCTGTGCTTTAATTTTCAATTCACTGAAGGCGGCGTTGATCACTGACTTATACCTTCGCTTCTCGGCCGGGAAAACAAAACCTTCACTCACGATACCCTCTTATTTCACAGCCGCACCGACCACGAGCAATCGAGCAGAGCTGCAGCCCTCACCAGCATCATACCGGACCAGAAAAAACAACTCTGGCCCATTGCCCTTTTCGTCCACGACCAATCAGCCCGTGTATACGTTTACCCCAAGATACCCAGTCGAGCTCTCCGAACCACAGACATGGTGAGCGGCGCGATAGAAGCAGCAGAAGGCTCGGCCACGACCGACTGGGTGACCTTCGACGGCACCGGGGTGCCTGCGAAGTTCATGTTCCACGTCGTCTTCTTCCCGGTGCTGATGTTTGCATTCCTCACCGTGCCTGGAATCATCTGCTGGTTCGCCCTGGGATTTGGGCGCCGGGGCAGGATCGCTCAGTATCAGCCGCCGTATCCTGCAAGGTTTGGTGAGTTGTCTTGCATCCATACCAATCACCATCCCCCCCCCCCCCTTCGTGTCTGATGTTATTCAGAGAGGCTGTGGGAAGGGGCTTTATGATCCGAATGATGGCTAACGTGCTGGCCGTGATAGAAACCAAGGATATGCGTCACGGACCGGTGCACAATGGGCAGGTGGCGGACGTGTAGAGCGTATTGATTTGCTTTTGGCTGGAGTTTGGTGTCTTTATTTGTCAAGGCCATCTGTCTTGGGGGGCGGTTGATTTGCATCTCAGCGTTGTGTTATTAGTCGTCAGTGGCCTACTTAGGACTGACGGGATCGTCGTGACCATGAGGTACGGCACTACTTTCATGTAGAATGAAAGGAATACCGCAATATCTTCGAGACACCAAGAAAACGCGTGATATTCGAAACGGATAGATGAGATTATCCCAATGTTGCCGACGGTAACTTCATCTCGTCACCTCCCACTCCCTGCTGACCAGAATCCCCGGCGTGTGTCCGCTGTCCACCTTGGCCTCGACTTCACGGTCATCTCTGACCTCATCGCTGCTGCAGTTCCCTACTGAGACGGCCGAGACTTCGGCCTGATGCTTGAAGCCTAGGGGACGAAGGCGCAGTTGTTCGCCGCCAGCATCGTCACCAAGAGGCTCAAACTGCTCCCTCCTGGGAACCCTAGACTCAAGGTTGTCCCCAGCCCTGTACTTGCAACGGCCGATCAGTGGCCGGAAGAGAGGAATGCAAGCCAGAGTTACGGCCATGCTGGGCTCGAGGCCACCGAAGATACTGGCCAGGGTGAAGCTGTAGGGCAGGTCGGTGAGATCCATGTGCGTGAGGCAGACCAAGCGGATGACACTGGTGACGCATGTGCTAAGTACAGTTGGAACAAGTCAGCCTCGAACAGGAGATAAGAGCAGTGCTTCGACGGGGCGGACATACAGGAAGCCCAGACTGAATATAGCAAGTAATACCAGCTTTTTACATATGCTCATGCGCAACTTATACAGCGCCGGTAATGGCAGAACGATGATAGCCAGATTCGTTGCCACGTTGATCGTTCCAATGATGATGAAAGAACGGACTTGATCTCCACAATGGCCACCGGAAACAGTGTCCCAGTGCTTTGAAAAAGGTTGGCATATCAGGGACGCTGTGAGAATCGTCCCAGCGGCCCACACCACGTTCATTATGATGGTGACTCTTACCGCAACAACGACATAGTGCTCCGCCTTGAACAGCTTGGAGTACAGAAGTAGTATAGAAGTCTTAGAGAAACCGAGACTCAATGTCCATAGGAACTGTAGCGGGATGACGAGCTTCAGCAACGCGACGACGGGGGTGCTGCCAAACTGTGCCACTATCTCAGAGGCATGTCCGTATGCCAGGCCGCAGTGGATAACGGCTGCAGTGCTGACTGCTTCGAGGGCTATCGTCAAGGCTGCAGCAATGATAGCGCAGTAGTCGCTCAAGTTCAAGGCCCGAGCTGAAATGCGGCGGGCGATGACGCGGAGAAGGACGGCGGCTGTGGGCACGACGCTGAAAACAATGGCTGCAGAGAGGACGGCTCTTTGCCGGTAATTAACGATTGGGAAGGTCGTCATTTCGTCATTTCTTGTACATGTGTGTGTCGGCAAGAGCGAAGATGTCCTCCGGGGATAAATATTTTGTGCTGGGCGAAATGGCTTATAAGACAGAGGCCATTCTTGTCGAAGCCATCCCGACCAATAATTCAGGAATTATCGCCATCACCCGTTGATTAATTACCAGTTATTCAATATGACAAGAATTTGACAGCACGGCAACGGCACACTGAAACCTGCAATGATCTCCGGTAGTTACGCAAAGCACATGTTCGGTTGCCATCTCCGGGCACGTCAAGTGCCGGGGCAGACTTCCGAACCGGGGGTCTGGGGATCCTCGGTTTTGTAAGCCTAGAGGCTGGTTGGCGATCCACATTGCCGTACTGGGCCTGCCTGAGTGCCCATCTTTCTACGATGGGTCTAGGTCTGCGGAGCCTGGATGACAGAAATACGACAGGTAAACAATGTGAACCGAGGCGTGCATCATCACAGTGGGCCATACGAGCTCGAAGCCATGGGCGATGCCTTCGGCTGCCTCTTCCGATTCTGTCGCCGGACTGGGCCCAGTGACAGGTCTCATTAGTTCTGGTAACTATCTATACTGTGCAGACTATGAGCGTCAGCTGCAAGATTACCTCGACACACCAATCTCAGCTCTCTGTTTCTGACATTGTGGGGAACCCGGCTCACACTACCCGTAATCAGTATCGTTACTATCGAGCTGGATGCAACATCTAACACAAAAAGGACCATCAGGGCAAAATGGCGACTTTGCGTGTTGAAGCGGGCATGGGCAAAATGTCAATCGCCTCGCAGGTTGCGGGATCTCTCCTGGTAGCCGTTCTGAGCATCCTCTTTTGGAGGAGGTATCTGTCTCCCCTGAGAGATATCCCCGGGCCCTTCGCCGCATCCCTCACCCGCCTCTGGCACATGAAGCGGATCCTCAAAGGCGACCAGAACCTGGAACTGATCCGTCTTCACGAGAAACATGGCCACTTTGTCCGCATTGCCCCGGACGAAGTCAGCGTCAGCCACCCAGACGCGCTCAAGAAGATCCTCCTCGCGCCGCTGCGCAAGGGCGACTGGTACAAGATCGTGCATTTCCCCGACAGGCGCTTCAGGAACCCAATGGGCGAGACGGACCCAGCGACCAAGATCGAGCTGAGCAGGCACCTCGCCGCGGGCTACACCCTCACCAACCTGCTGCAGGCAGAGTCTGCTGTCGATGACACGGTTGAGTTGCACCTCGGCTGGCTGGACCGGCACGCTGACGAGCACAAGCCCATCGACCTGGAACGCTTCTTCACCTACACCACCTTCGACGTCGTCGGCGAGGTAATATTCTCCAAGTCCTTCGGCTTCCTGCGCGAGGGGCGGGACATCGGCGGGGCCATCGCCAACTCCCTGGTCCAGAACATCTACGTCGCCGTCGGCGGGTACATGCAGTGGTTCCACCTGCTGCTGTCGAACCCGCTGGTGACATGGCTCGACGTCCTCCCCTTTGGCCACATCATCGACACGGCGATTGGCGCCATCAAGGAGAGGGAGAAGAACCCGGACGCGCGCTTCGACGCTGTGGCGCACTGGTTCCGGTATCTTGCACAGAACCCGGCACGCATGTCCGCCAGGGAGGTCCAGTCCGCGGCGAGCAACGCCGTGGCCGCCGGCGCGGACACGGTCGCGTGCGGCCTGCAGGCGTTCGTCTACCACATGATCCGCCGCCCGGACCTGTGGGATCAAGTCAGGAGGGAAATCGACGATGCCGGCTTGTCGGCGCCTGGGGTGCGGAAGAAGGTGGTGCCGTATGCTGAGGCGCAGAGGCTCCCGCTCTTGCAGGCGTGTATCAAGGAAGCTCTTCGGGTGTTTACTCCCACTCCCATGGGACTACCGCGTGTGGCCGGCACGGAAGGGGTCACAATTGGTGACCGCACATTCCCAGAGGGCACGATTTTGTCCGTCAACTCTTGGGTGATGCACCATTCCAAGGAGATCTGGGGCGCAGACGCAAGTGAGTTCCGTCCGCAAAGGTGGCTAGCTGGCGATAAGTCGGCTGCCCTTGACAAGTACTACATGCCTGTAAGCAGCAGATCCCATACCTTGGCCCGTTCATATTTGAATGGAGTGACTCACATCCTCTTAGTTTGGGCTTGGTTACATGACCTGTCCCGGTCACAATATCGCAAAGATTGAGCTGTCCAAAATCTCTGCAACCATAGTTCGTGACTACGATATTCGCCAGGTCGACCCCGGACAGTCATGGCAATGGAAGGCATATTTTACTGTTGCTCCACACTCATGGCCGTGTTTTGTCGAGAAGCGGGAGTAGTTTGCATGCTCCGCTGTCTGGGGGAAGGCATTCTGCAGCACCGACAAATGATGATGCAACCAGCTTTGTGGGACGGGGAACTTTTCCACAGTGTCCATTCAGAACGGACAGTCGCCCTAAGGATGTGCAATAGGTCCAGTGGCTGCTCACCTCTTGACCTTGCACTGCATTATTTCGATACGATATCAGCAAATGCCATTCTTGTCAGAACCATGAACGCAAGGGACAAGGAGATTTGGAAGTCCCTGAAAACACAAACAAAACAAGGAGTGACTTCCTATGGAAATTGCCCAGAAAGGGCTTGAGAGATCCAGTTCTCTATCTTCTGTTTCTTTTCCCGATGCTCATTCTCCTTCGTTTCCTCTCTTCGCCTCTTCTTGGCCGTGGATTCCTGATCAGCGAATCGCAAAGCAAAAGCCTTCGTGACTTCAGACCTGAACACTTCATCATCCAGATCAGCCACGCACGCTTCGAAGACCTGGAGCGAAGCACGACTAGCAGCTTTGACGAAGGACTTTTCAAATGGTATGCCATTGTCTCGACAATATCGGAAGGCGTTTTGTAGTCTGAGCATCTTCGCTTTCAAACTTGCTTCGGACCTCTGCTTATACATCCTGTTCCAGTTGCTGGCGGAATATTCTTTGAGTTTCGCACTAAGCTCATCCTTTGCGATAGACTTGACGTTCTCGTTGAGGAAGCGGACTCCTAGTTTCCAAAGGAGCAGAAGCAGCGACCAAGGGTGATGAGCCGGGCCCCCATCCGGGTCAAGAGGCCACACTTGCTGCAAGTTTAACTCGGTCTTGCAGAGAACCAATGGATACATGACACTGACGTAGAGACCGAACTCCCTTGACGAGATGTCGTCAAGGTCAATCGAGTCCACTGGCCCCTTCCCGGGTCGCCCAAGTAGGGCTCTGAAGAAGTATTCCGAGTCCTCGACCAGCACGTCTTCAGAGATATCAAATGTCGCTCCATCTTTGACCTTGACCTTGACCGTTGGGGATGGAATACTGGCAATAGATTCAGCCTCAAAAGTATAGACCTCTGGGATGTGAAGACCATGTGCAAAGTTGACATACCTCAGAGGCCCATACCTAATTGTATAGTCTTCGCCTATGGAGCTGTCTGACACCTCAGAGTCACTGCCTTCCAGCTCAGAGTCACTGCTCATGATGTGCGGATGAATGGCGAAACAGGTTCTATGGCTACGAGTGACAGGCAAATGATTGGAATGTCGTGTACAAGAGCTTGTTGAGGAGGTTGTCTGTAGGAGGATCTGCAGAGCGCGTTGACCGTCGCGTCGTGCGCGTCGTGCGCGTTAGGCGTCCCGAGTTTCGGGTTTCGGGCTTAGCTTCAAAATTCATTGGGGGTGGTCGAAACTCTTGGCCCAGACTCTCCCATTCACCGCTGCAGCTCCCATAAACAGCACCCCATCTTAGTATGTGTAGGGCCAGAACCGGGCCATGGGCCTCCATTCACGTTCTCTAGACAAGTCGAACATTCAGAATACCTGCGTCAGTTGTTAGAACCCAAGGAGTCTCAGAGACCCCAGGGGGATTGACCAGGGCCGTCTGAGAAACATCCTGAATCACATTCCAATAATTGATTGGTAAATTTGAGGACGTTTATCCTTCATGCAAACGTGTCGATACGTTGATTCATCGACGATGCCTAAACGACGTCTAGCAATCAAGCTTTGCGTATGATAGCAGCTCAAAATGTGTTGCAGATGAGAAGAGCGTTGCTGAAGACGATGGGGCATGGTAGCCCCTGTTCATGAGATCGGCGCTAAGATAACTCTAATTCCTTATCGAAAAAAGTTTTGGTTACTATCCTCACTCTCAACTCGCAGCCGCCGCCTGTGCAGCCCAGAACTGTCACCAGCATGCAGCAGTCGAGATGACAACAAGGCTTCCTTTCAAAACGACGTTTGAACCCGAAAGGGCGATACAGCCCATTTTCACAGGCGGCTCAATTGCACTGGACAATGGCGCCAAGATTCTCGCCACAACCCTCGACGAGGATGCCGTTCTAACGGATCTCTTGACCGGGAGGCAGCTTGCCAAAATCGAAGGGGTTCGTCCACCATCCACGGCAATCATCAGGCAATCAAAGTGCTAACCCTCAGTGCTCATCAGGATGACGAGCAAATCTCAACTTTGACATGTGCGACACACCAAAAACTTCACAGTGTGCTGAGTGATAGCTGACCTGAAAGCCTAGTGACCCCTTCCGCTTCTCATCTGATCGTCTGCTCTCGGTCCCTTTCCATGCGCATATACTCCCTCAAGGTCTCCGAAGATCAAACCGAGATCGAAGCGACCCTCACACGAACCCTCAAACCACACGGAACCCCCGTTGTTGTCTTGGCTGTCGACAGGACTGGCACCCTCCTCGCGACCGGCGCGGCTGATGGCAACATCAAGGTCTGGGACCTGATCGGTGGATATGTGACGCACACATTCCGAGGGCCTAGCGTCCTCGTTTCGGCTCTTCACTTTTTCGAAATCGCCTCCAGTCGCCTGGCAGACGAGCAACTAACTGGCAAGAAGAGCAAGAAGACGAAGAGGAAGAGTGACGTGGGCAGTGAGGATAAGGATGCCGCGACTGCTAGGTTCCGCCTGGCGTCTGGCAGCCAAGACGGAAAAGTAAGAGTTTGGGACCTACACAAGCGCGCGGTGGTCGCGGACCTCGAGTCGCATGTGTCGGATGTCCAGGGGCTGGACTACTCCGCATCGCAACATTCGCTGGTCACGGCCAGTCGTGACAAGACGATGATCTGGTGGGATGCGAAGTCATGGACCCAGAGGAAGGTTATTCCGACATTCGAGACAATGGAAGCTGCTGGCTTCTTGGAAGACGGCAGGCTGACCTACACTGCTGGCGCCAATGGCTGCGTGAGGTTGTGGGATTCCGAGACAGGCCGGGAGGTGACGGCGGAGCAGTCCTCCAAGTCCGAGGAGGACTCAATCGTTACGGCGGTTCTTTGCTCGGAGCAAAACCTGCTGGTGACCGTCCAGATGGACCATACTCTTGTTCTCTACCGAACACCTTCGATGCGAGACGCGCTCACAATACCTGAACTGCCACCGCTTGAACCGCTCAGAAGGATTTCCGGTACTCATGACGAGATTATCGACCTTGCATATGTCCTACCTGATCGCTCGATGATGGCATTGGCCACTAATTCGGAGGATGTGCGATTAGTCTCCGTGGCAGAGGCAGAGGCAGGAGCAGACAGTATTACGGGAACGGGACATTACCTAGGCCAAGACATAGGTCTCCTCAAAGGCCACGACGAGATCGTGATCACACTAGACGTCGATTGGTCCGGGCACTGGATCGCAACAGGTGCAAAGGACAACACAGCTCGGTTGTGGCGGGTCGACCGGGAGAACAACAGCTACACGTGCTGGGCAACATTCACAGGTCACGCAGAGTCTTTGGGCGCTATCGGCCTCCCGAAGACTGTTCCTCAGGAGTCGTCTGCAGCATTTCTGGACCCTGTCAATAACCCGCCTGCGGTCCTGATAACGGGATCACAAGATTTAACGGTGAAGAAGTGGGAAATCCCTCGGCAAGCTTCGAAGAAGGCCAAAGCTCTGTTCACAAGGAAAGCCCACGAGAAAGATATCAACGCACTCGATATAAATCCCTCAGGGCAACTGTTTGCATCTGCATCTCAGGACAAGACTGTCAAGATCTGGTCTGTGGCAGAGGGTGAAGTCCAGGGTATTCTTCGAGGCCACAAGAGAGGCGTGTGGTCAGTGAGATTTGCACCAGCAAACACGCCCGTTATCCAAGGCGACAAGGGGGCGGTGGCTGGAAAAGGTCTGATTCTGACCGGCTCTGGAGATAAGACCATCAAGGTATGGAGCCTGTCAGACTACACATGTCTGAGGACATTTGAGGGACATTCGAACAGTATTCTGAAGGTGGCGTGGCTCAACCAACATACCGAGGGCGACAAGTCCAAGCGGGTCCAGTTCGCCAGCGCCGGTGGTGACGGTCTCGTGAAGGTCTGGGACGTCAACAGTGGCGAGACGGAGACCACGCTGGACAACCATGAAGACCGCGTGTGGGCCCTTACTGTGCACCCCAAGACGAACATGATCGTTTCCGGTAGCGCAGACTCCACCGTTACCTTCTGGAAGGACACCTCATCTGAGACGCAAACTGCGGCGGCCGAGGCGGCCACCAAGCTGATCGAGCAGGAGCAGGAGCTCGAGAACTATATGCACACTGGTGCATACAGAGAGGCCATCGCCCTCGCGTTGCAACTTAACCACCCTGGAAGGTTGCTCAACCTGTTCACCAAAGTTGTCAACTCCAAGGAGCCAGAGAAGGGAAGCATGTCCGGCCTCAAGGCAGTAGATGAGGTCTTGGCAACGCTGTCTGACGAGCAGATCTTCCTACTGCTACTGAGGTTGCGGGATTGGAACACCAATGCCAGGACCGCGCCAGTAGCCCAGAGGATCCTGTGGGCCCTGGTCAGGAGTTACCCGGCGTCCAAGTTCTCGAACTTGTCGGTCAAGGGCGCGCGTGGGCAGAGGAGCTTGAAAGAGGTTCTGAATGCGCTGAAAGTGTACACGGAGAGGCATTACAAGCGAACGGAGGAGCTTGTGGATGAATCATATCTGGTGGAGTATACGCTGCAGGAGATGGAGAACCTGGCACCGATGATGGACCTGCCCACAGCTGGTGAAAACGGCGAGGGAGATGTCCTCATGCTGGATGCATCTTCATGAGGCGGAGCAATTCTTGCGTAAACAAAATAGAAGTGATACCAAAGCATCCAAGTGAATCCAAGCAAATGACCGACCGGTTTTATGGTTTTGGCCAATAGTCAACGCAAATAAATTGGAATTATAAATATTACCAACATGGCTCTCCCCTCTTTAATTCACGCACGTCATCCGCGAATCCAAAACATGCATGAGACCCCTTGACCGCCGCATCGTGAGCCTGCGAACGTAAAATGCCATATTTCAGCCGTCTCCTGCCAACCTCCTTGGCCAACGGGTGTTCTCCCAGGCAGTGGCCCCTCGCGAGGTCATCGAGGTCCGTATTTCTTGTCGTGAGCAAGATGCTAGAGAAAGTCGTCTCGGCGCTGTACCCGTTCGCGAGCAGAGCGTCCAGGCCCACGACGGCGCACACCGCCGTGGCACAGACTGCGATGGCGTAGGCGAGCAGGAGGTTGCGCCAGTTGTACGAGTAGAGCGCCGCCGAGGTGTGGACGGTGACCTCGGCGGCGGTCTCGTTGGCGAGCAGGGCCGAGCTCAGGATGCTCAGTGTCAGGTTGCGGGATAGGTCCTCTATTGCCCCCGGGATAGATCCGGCGCGGCACAGGGGCGAGTCAAACCAGATGTCAGCTCCGCCGGAACACGACGAAGTGTCCTGTCTCATCTCCGGGCATGCGGCGAGGGCCGACGTGACTATATCAGCGTCATCGGCCCTCAGCGAACACGTCGAGCCCCATCGTACCTCGGCACTCAGAGCATTTACCAGGGCTTTGAACATGACCCAGAACTGCATCTCTCCGGGCCCGTAGGTGTCATAGATCCCACTGCTTTGGAGATCTAAGGGAGAAAGTGGCTCAAGCTTTCGTATCTCCGTAGACTGCACGCCGTTTTGAAAACCGAAAGCCACCGTGTAGCTCGCGTTCCACATGTGGCATGAGTAGTTGCGGCTAAAATCACCAGCTCCCCCTGTGTTGACGAAGAGATGGTTGTGCATAAAAACATCCGCATTTGTATCCGGGGATGCTCCAATGTAAAGCACGCCGTACTCGTCGTAACCAACCTTGTCGTTCATGGTGAGATCCCACACTTCTTGCAATGATGCGGCGTCGCCTGTGTTTAAGGTATTGTTGACAACGGCATCGGACATGTTTTGACACTGGAATGCCGGACCATAAAAGCTCAGTGAGTAGGATGAGTTCGGAAACGGTGCAGTAAAGGGAAGAATCGCCATGGACGTCAAGGTCGCAGCAGCAATACGTTTGACTTCAGGAGTGGGGCTATCGAGCCTTCCTACGCCTTCGAAAGTTGCCCAGTTTATAGACATGTTGAGTGACCAGTCTGGGCATGGAACATTGACAGTTTTGATGGCTGTGTTGACGCCGGTATGCACCGAGAGAGTAGCCGGCGTTATTAGTGATGAGATAGGAATACACCTATTCCAGCAAGTGGTGTGAGACTTATTGGGGGATAACTAATCACCCCACTCTCTTCTAATATACCATACCTTCTATAGCCCATTTAGCATTAGCTTCTTATATATATATATATACTTTGCAAGATATTTTAATTAAATTAGTTATTAATAACTTTATTTAATTCTTTAATTTAATTTTAAAAGCCTTTATATGCCTTATTATATAATAATTATAACTTAATTTAACTTCTTATTATTTTTATATTAAGAATTAACCCTTAATTAAATACTAACTAATTACAATTATTAATATAATTATATTCCCTTAATATATAATTAATTTAATTACCTTATTAAATTTAACTTAATTAATTAAAAGCCTTAAATATTATTAATAATACTTTAAATAATTATTAATAAGCCTTATATTTATTAAGTTATAATATTTATTAACTTAATAACTTTAATAAACTTTTAATTATTAAAACCCTTTAATTAAATAACTTTTAATTTTAATTTAAAACCTTTTAATAAACTTTTTTTATAATTATTTTATAAATAAAGTAAAAGATAAGCCTTTTTAAAATATAAAAGGATATTTTATTATTATTAAACCACCTTAATTAATATTAAAATAACTACTTAAATTAATTAATATAATAAATTAAATTTAAAAGGCCTCTTTTATTATAAAGTAATTAATATTAACTCTTATTTTTACTTAAAAGAAACTTTAAATATAATTTATAATAATTAAAATATAAAATTATAATTTCCTTTTTAATAAATTTTAATTTAAAAAGATATAAAGTATTAATTAAATTTTATTAAGTTTTATTAATTTTTTAAATTTAATTTAATTATTTTCCCTTAGTTTTATATTTTAAGATTTATTAAAAGTTCCTTTATTTTAAAAGCTTATTATTTCTTATAATTAATTTCTTATTTAAAATAAGCTTAATATTAGCTCTTTCCTTTAAATTAAAATTAATTAAAATAATTTATATAAAATCTTTTTATTAAAATAAATTAATAAAATAATTAAGGTAGGATTATTTTAAGATTATGCTTACTTATAAAGACTTAAGGAATATATTAATAAGCTTTATTTTAAATTTATTAAATGCCTTATATATATTAATTCCCTTATTTTTCTTATATAAATATCTTTTTATATTTAAAATAATTATTTTTTTAATATAATTATTATTTATATTATTAAATAAAATATAGCTTTAAGAATATATTTAAAATTTAATTTTATTTTATTATATTAAATTAATTATTTATTTAAATTTAATATATTATAAAGGATTTTAATAAAATAAAATATTAAAATTAAGTAACTATAGCTTATTATTTCTTTATAAAATTTATAAATATTATTTTTTTTATAAAAGCCTTTTTAATAATAATTAATTATTTTATTTTTAATTTAATATAAGCTTTCTTTAAATTATAAAATTATAAAAATAAATAAAATATAAATAATTAATTTATTTATTTTCTTTATTATAAGTATTATTTTAACTCCTTTTATTTATTAATTAAAAATTAAGGCTTTCTTAATTAATACTTTAGCTATAATAATTTCCTTAAATTAAATATAAAAGATAATATTAATAATTATTATTAATATTTTTATTAAGATTATTCTTTTTAATAAAAGCTTTTTTATTTTTA
This sequence comes from Diaporthe sp. P3_1W, assembly GCA_037177825.1. Taxonomy (NCBI): domain Eukaryota; kingdom Fungi; phylum Ascomycota; class Sordariomycetes; order Diaporthales; family Diaporthaceae; genus Diaporthe; species Diaporthe sp. P3_1W. The sequence continues at coordinate 3,994,638 of JBAFXB010000004.1, read as the reverse complement.
AAATTATTTTTATTATAATTAAGATTATTATATTTAATAAATTAATTTAAATTAAATCTTTATATTAATTTATAAAAATACTTTATATTTAAAATTAAAAATATTTAAGTTTTATAATTTTAAAATAAATATATATATTATTTAAATTTAATATTTTATAAAGATTTATAATAAAAATATAATTTTAATTAACTTTTTAATTAAAATTATTTTTAATTTAAATTTAAATAATATTTATTAATTTATATTATTAATTAAATATAAGTAAAAAGATTTTATTAATAATTTAAGTTTATTAAATTTATATTAAATTAAATCTTAAGTTATATATAATAATTATTTTATAAATATAATATAATAAGTTTAAAGATTTTAAGTAGCTTATTAATTAAAATAAATATAATATTTATTAAAAATAATAAAAAAATAAGAAAATAAAGAAAGCTTAAAGTTATAAAATTTATAAATTATAAAAATAATTTATTATTTTTTAAAAAAATAATAATTATTATAAAAAATTTAAATAATTTAATTATTTTTTATAATATAATAATTAAAAATAAGCTTTTTATTTTTATTATAATAATTATAATTTAAATTATAATTATAGCTTTAATTATTTATATAATTTTATATATTTATATAGCCTTAACTATAAATATAAAATAATATATAATATTTTATTTTTAATTAAAAAAATAATTAATAATTTTATAATTAATAAAAATAAAAAATTTAAAAATTATATTAATTAAGCTATTTATAATAAATTAAATAAATAAAATTACTTTATTTATAAATATTTCCTTTTATAAAATTATTAAAATATTATTTCCTAACCTTTTTTATAAATATATATTATAAATATTAATAAAAAGCTTAAGATACTTTTTTAAAAGATTTTTAATAATATTTAATAATTTTATAATTTAATATAAAATTTATTTAATATAAATAATAATTTTTAATTAAATTTTAATTTAAAATTAAAATAAGAAAAATAATTTAATAAATATTTTTAAAAATATATTTATTATATAAAAAGTTTTTAATTTCTTTTATTTTTAATTTTATTAAAATTAATATTATTATTAATTTTTTAAAATAATTTCTTTATAATTTATTTTTATAAAAAAAAATAAAAAATTTAAGCTTATATTAATTTTTATTTTTATATTTAAATTAAAAATTTTTTTAAAATAAAATAACTTTATTATTTTAATAATATATAAAAATATTATAAAAAGTATTATTAATATTATTTTCTTATATTTAATTAAATAAAATATATTTTATCTTTTTTATTTTTTATTTAAATTAAATTATCTTTAAATTATATTTATTATATTTAATAAAAAGCTTATTAATAATATTTTTAATATTATTTTAAATATTTTATTTATATTTTAAAAAGTATTTTTATTATATTATTTTAAATTAAAGTATAAATTATTATAAACTTTTATTTTCTTAATTAAAGTTAAAATTAACTTTATTATTATTTTTAATTAAAATAAATAATTTTAACTTATTAAAAAAAATATTTATATTATTAATAAATTATTTTATAGCTTATTTTTTAAGCTTTTTTTTTAAAAAAAGTATTATTTATATATTTATTAAGGTCCTTTAAATAATAATAAATTTATTATTATTTTAAATTTAAATAAAAAGATTTATATTATTTATATTAAATATTCTTTTATTTAATATAAGATAATTATTATTAAGGCAATTTATAAATATCTTATTTTATTTAATAAAAAATTTAATATTTAAATTTATTTTTAAGAATTTTTAATTTAAGCTTTTAAATATTTTATTAAATTTAAAATTATTTTAAATTTTTATAACTTAACTTATAGCTTCTTTATTAATAATATTATAAATAATATTATAATAATTTTATTTTTTTTTAATTTTAAAAATTAATTTATAATAATTTATAAAGAGTAGTTTTTTAAAATATTTTAAAATTATTTTTATTATTTTAAATTTAAAAATCTTTTTAATATAAAAGGATTTTACTTTAATTATTATTTTTTTATTAAAAATATTTAATAATATATTTTTTAATAAAAAAAAAGAATAATTTTTAAATAATTATTTCTTTAATATATTAATCTTAAATTTTTAATTTAATATTAATAATATAAATATAAATCTTAATTAAAGCTTTAATAAAATATATAAAATTTAATAAATTATTTTTTAATATATTTAATTATTTTAATTAAAATTAAATTAATTTAATAATAATATAAAAATAAAATTTTATTTAATTAAATATTAATTTTAATAACTTAATTTAAAAGCTATATAATATATTATAAAAAGATTATTAAGCTTTTAATAAAATTATTAATAAATTAATTAAAATAAATATAATAAAAATAATTTAATTAAAAGAGAATTATATAATTATAATATTTACTTTTATTATTTAATATAATAATAAATTTTAAATAATTATTAATTTTTATTAAGTTAATATTAAGTTTATTCTTTATAATTATTTCTTACTTTAATAAAATAATATATTTAATTCTTTTAAAAATTATAATATATTTATTATTATAAATATTCTTAAAAGCTTTTTTTAATAATTTATTATTTTTAAGAATTATTAAAAGATTATTTTTATTATTTTATATTAAGGCCTTAAATATATAGCTATAATTATTATAAGTCTTATAATCTTACTTTTTTTTTTTTTAATATTATATAAAAAGCCTTTTTAATATATATTTTTAAAAATTTATATTAATTTATATTAATAATATTATAATTTTCTTTTATTTTATTAATAAATATATTTAATATCTTAAGCTTATCTTTATTATATTAAAAAATAATAATTATATAATATCTTTATTAAAATATTATTTTATTTAAATTAAATTAAAAGCTTTTAATTATTATATATTTAAGCTTAAATTCTTTATAATTATAAATAAAATAAAAGCTATTTATAATCTTAATATATTATTTAATCTTATTATAATAATTATAATTAGTTCTTAATTAATAAATTTAATAAATAAATTTATATTTAAAGAATATTTAAAGTAATAATATTTTAAATAATATATAATAATAATAAATTAAAAGCTTTATAATTATTTAAGGTAAATATTTAAATTAATTATTAAAAAGCTATTTTAAGCTAATATTATTTATTAATAATAAATATAATTTTATATATTTTATTTTTTTAACTTATTAATAAAATATATTTATTTAACTTATTTAACTTATTATTTATTTAATTTATTTAGCTTACTTTAAATAATTTAATAACTTTAATTATTAAGTAATTTAAGTTATATAATCTTTTAAATTATACTTCTTTTTATAAGCTTATTTTATTAACTTATAAAGTTTATTTATACTTTTAAAGAATTAATAATACTCCTTTAATTTTATTTTTATTATATTTATAATATTATTCCTTTCTTTTTTTATTTTTTATTTTAAAAAGTTTTATTAATATATTTCTTTTATTCTTTTTTATTTTTTTATTAAGTTTTACTTATTATTCTTTATTATATAATTTTTATATTTATTAATTATATCTTTTTATATAAAAAAAGCTTTATTTTAAAAAATAAAATTAATACCTTTAATTATTTATTTTTATTAAATAATTTAATTTTAAAATTATATTATATATTTTTCTACTTTTAAAGAATTATTATATTAAATAATAAATAATATAAAATATTATTTTTAATATATTTATTAAAGTTATTTATATAATAATTATAAAATATTAATTTTTATTTATAAATATTTTTTAGTTTTTTTATAAACTTTATTAATATATAATATAATTTCTTATATTATAATAAAAAATAAAAAGTTTTAAATTAAAGAATATAAAGTAAAAAATAAATTAAAAAATATATATTATTATATTTTTAAGATTTTAAATTAAATTTATATTAAAATTATTAAGTTTTTATTTTATTTAAAATATTTATATATTTAATATTAATTATTAATTAAGTAAAATATAAAGATAATTAATATTAATTTAAAATTCCTTAATAAATTAAATAAATAAAAATATTAAAAGCTAAAGTTATAATATTTTATTTATAAAATTAAAAGCTTTATTATATTAAAGTTTTAATTCTTAAATTCTTTTAATATAATTAATTAAAAATTAATTATTATTAATATAAATAAAAATTAATTAATTTTTCTTAATAATATATTTAAGATATTTTTTAATAATTTATTAAATTTTAAATAAATTCTTATAAATTATCTTTATTATTATATCTTTTTTATTTAATTAAATATTTTATTATTATTTTATATATTTAATAATTTAAAATATATTTTATTTTATATTTTAATTTATAATTATTAAGCTTAATATTAATATTTAATATAATATTAATTAATATAAGTTTTAATATAAAGATATAAAAAATTAAATAAAGTTTTATTTTTTTAATAATATAAATTTATAATTTATTTTTAATATTTTCCTTTTAAATTTAAATAATTTAATTTTTTTAAAATTAAATTTATTATTAAGTTATTTAATTTTAATTTATTTTTTATAAAATAAATAAATTATATTTTCTTTTTTAAAAGTTAATTCTTTTAACTTTTATTAATTTATTTATTTTATTATATATTTTTAAATAAATTTTAAATTTATTATAATTTTTTTATAAATATCCTTAATTTAATTTATATAATTAATAATATAATATAAATAAATTAAGGGTAAATTTATAGTAAATTTATTATAAATATTAATATTTATAATACTTTTATTATAAATATTAGCTTTTATAATATATTTATAATATATTTATTATAAATTTATTATATAAATAAATAAATTAATAAATTCCTTATATATTTATTTTAAATTTATAAAAACTATTAAATTTTATATCTTTATATTTATTAAAATAATAACTATAATTATATACTTTAGCTATATAATTACCTTATAAAAAGATTAAATAAATTATAATTATTATTATTATAATATTATAATATTTATAAATTAAGTTATAAGATTCTTAATAATTAATAAGTTAAATAAATATTAATTTATAACTTTTTAATAAATAAAAAAGGCTTAAATTTATTATAAATTTATAATAAATATATTATAAATAAAATATAAACTTAATATATAATTCCCTTTAATATTTTTATTATTACTCTTAAATTTTTAATTAATAAAGAATCTTTAATAATTATTTAAATTATAAGTTATAATATTTAAAAAAGAAAATATCTTTTTAATTATAATAATTAAAAAAAAATAATATTTAATAAATATTATAATAATATTTATTATTTAATAAACCTTATATAATTATTATATTAAAATATATAATTTATTAAAATTATAAAATATTTAATTTAAAATAATTAAAAAATAAATAATAATTAAAATTAATTTATAAATTCTAAAAACTTAAATATTAAACTTAATTTCCTTAAAAGTATTTTAAAATATTTTTTAAATTTAATATATTATAAATATAAAGCTTATTAAAAATTATATTTATTATTATTAATTATATTAGCTAATTTATTATAAAGATATATTTTTTTAATAATAGCTATTAAATAAGATTTAATTAAATTAATTTTAATTAAAATATTTAAAATTCTTATAAAAATTTTATTAAATTATTATTATATTAAATTATAAAATATTAATAAAATAATATTTTTAATTATTAAATTATATATATTATGCTTTATTAACTTATAATATATAAAATTTATATTTTATAAATAAATATCTTTATTATATAATTAAAGAATTTTAAGAAAAAATTAAAAATATAAAGCTTATTAAAGACCTTTAAAATCCCTTAAGATTAAATTTAATATTTAAATTATTATTAAGTTTTTAATTTTTATATTTAAATTTAAAAAGTTATAAGAAAATTTAAAATATTAATATTATATACCCTTATTTAAAATCTTTTTTAACTTTTTATAAGCCTTTAAAACTTTTAATTTTTAATTTAATTAAGAAATACCTTTAATTAAATAAAATATAAAACTTTTTAAAAAAATTAAATTAAATTTAATAAATAAATATATAAATAATATTATTTTAAATATTTTAAGCTAATTAAGTAAATATTAATATAATAATTAAGACTTAAGAATTTATTAAAGATAAATTATTATACTATTTATAATTATTTAATATAAATTTAAGCTAAATAATAAACTTAATGCTACCTTAAATTCTTAACTAAAGAAAGAAATTCTTTATTAATAAAGCTCTTTTTATTAAAGAATTATTAAATAAAAATTATATAATTAAGATTTTAAAATTAAATAATTATTATATTTATTAAAAATAATAGCTAAAAAATAATAAAGATTAATATTATAATTATAGCTAAGGGTATTTAAATTTATTAAATAAAAATTATTTACTTAAATAAAATAGTTTTTATAATAATTAAAATTTTAAGAATATTCTTATTAAATAATTTAAATTATATAAAAATTAAAATAATTTTTAAAATTTAATATAAGTATTTAAAATTAAAGAAAAAATAATTATTTAAAAAAACCCTTAAAGATTTATTAATTAATATAAGCTATACTTATAAGCTAATTATTATTATATATTTTAGCTTTATTATAATTTATTTTTTTATTTATTAAATATAGCTTATCTTTAATTTTAAATAATATTTAATAATAATAAATATATTAATTTAATTTATAAAATTATAAAAGCTTAAATAATATAAAAAAATTATTTATTAAATAACTTTAATATTTTATATAATATTATTAAAACCTTATTATATTAATAATATTATTTTTAAATAAATACTTTTAATAATTAAAATATTTAAAAATATATTTAATAAATTTATTAATTTATAATATTAATTAAATAATTAACTTTTTTTATAACTTAAAATATATAAAATTAAATTAATAAAATATTAATTATTTTTTATTTTAATTATTTTTTTATTAATAAAGATTTTTATAAATTTAAAATTAAATTAAAAGATAAATAAAAAACTTAATATTTATAATAAAAAGATTAAATAATAATAAAATAAATACTTTAAAAAATATAGCTATTACTTTATTCTTTAATTTAAATTAAATTTAATTATTTAATATTTTTATTTATATATATTAATATATTAAATCTTTACCTTTAAGTATTAAAAGTAAATAAGTTATATTAATAAATTTAATTATTTTATTTTAAAGATTATATCTTAAACTTTATATTTTAAAATATAATTTTAAAATAATATTAAAAGCTATTTAATATTTATTAATAAATTTAAAATAAATAAAAAAAATAAATAAACTTACTTTAAATATAAAAATTATTAATTAATAATTTATAATAAAATTAAAATTATTTATAATAACCTTAATAAAATAAATAATTAAATTTATAGCTTTATTAATAATTTAATTAAAGAAATAATATTAAAAACTTTTTAAATATTATTATTTAAATATTTAATATAAATAATAATAAATTTTAATATAACCTTTAATATAAAGATAAATTAATTATTAAAGGTTATTTTTTTATAAATAATAAATTAAAAGCTATAAAAAAAGAAATTTTTATTATAAAGAATAATTTAGCTTTTAAAGATTTTAACCTTAATAAAGAAATTTATAAGCTAATAACCTTAAAATTAAATATAATTATTACTTTATTAATAAATTAAACTTATATAATTTTATATAAATAAAATTTAATATTTATTTTATTAATATTAACTTATATTTAAATAAATACCTTTATATTAATTTTAATTAAATATATTATAAATATAATATTACTTTTTTATTAAAATTATTACTTAAAAAATATTTAAGGTCTTATATATTAATAAACTCTTATATATTTATATAAAGAATTACTTAAAATAAATTAATATTTTATATAAATTAATTATTAAAGATCTTATTATTATATAATAATTCTTATATTTATATTTATATATAAACCTAAGGAGTTATAAATAAATTATTATTTATAACTTATTATAATATTAAAGCTTTATAATATATTATTTCTTAAAATTTCTTAAAATACTTTTTATAAATTATAATAAATTAAGCTATAAAAGCTAATATTTAAAAAATAAGTTATATTAAAGTTATTAATTAAATTAAATTTAATATATTTTATTAAATTATTATAAAAGGCTACTTTATAATTATTATAATATATATTAAAGTATAAATATTTAAATATTTAAATATTAAGTTATTAATAAATTAAGAATTTATAATTTTTTATTAAATTAATATCTTAAATTTAAAAGAAAAAATTATCTTTAAATACTTTAATAATATAATTATAAATATTATAATCTTTATTAAAGCCTTTAAATAAATATATATAATTAAGACTAATATTAATATTATAATATTATTATATTTATATTATATTATATTAATATTTATTATAAAGTTAAAAAAAATATAGCTTTTTTATTTTAACTTAAATAAAAAGGTTAAATTAATAGCTTATTAAGCTATAATTTTATAAAAATTATTATAATAAATTAATTATTATATTTTATATATATTTATAAAAACTTTTATTTAAAGGTAATTATTCTTTTTATATATAATAATATAAAGCCTTTTAAATAAAAAAATAAAATATAAATACTTATATTTATAATATTAGCTGCTTAAAATAAATCCCTTTTTTAATATTTAACTTCTTTTAATTTTATTAATTTTCTTAATAACTTAAAATAAAATTTAAATAATATATTAATATAAAATTAATATATTTAAATAATATTTTTATTAAAAGATTCTTTTAAAAAATTATTATAAAAGAATTTCTTAAAATTCTAAAAATAGCTTTATATTAATAATAAGTCAAATATATTTAAATTTAAAAACTTATTTAAAGTTAAGCTATTAAATAATATTTATATTTATTATTTTTTTAAATTCTTTATTTATTAAGCTAAAGAATTAATTTAAAAATATTAATAAATCTTTAAAAATAATAGCCTTATTTTAATTTTTAAGAATTAATAAATAAAGATTCCCTTAATAAATAAATAATAAAATTAAAAGATTAATAAATATTTATATTATTTAAATAAAAAGGATTAAAAAGTAATAAATAAGCTTATAAATAGCTTTTATAAAAAAAAAAAAGCTAAATAAATTACCTTAATTACTTTTTTTAAATTATTTATTTTTATTATTTAATAAATAATTTATAATTAATATAAAAGTTAAATAATAATAAATTTATAAATATTAAATAAAGTTATAATCCTTAATATTTATTTATTATTTTTTTAATTTAATATTATATAAAGAATATAAAGTAAAAGCTATTTATTTATAATAAATATTAATATATTCTTTTATTAATTTATAATTTATTAACTTTATTAAGATAAATTTATTATTATAAATTATTATAAATAAAAGTAATTTAAAATAATAATAATAAGGTTTTATAATTTATTAACTTATATTTAAAAATATATAAATTATACCTTTTAGCTTTATAATTCTTTTATTATTATTTTTATAAATAATATTATTATATTCTTTAATTTAATAATAAAATATTTATAATATTTATAAATAATCTTTAATTTATTTAAAATTAAGAATTTAATATTTTTTTTTAAAAAATCTTTTTTAAAATATTTATTTATAAAATTACTTAGGTTTTATATTAATAGCTTAAGAATATATAATATTATTAATTATATTTAAATTATTAAAGAATTATAATTTCTTTTTATTTTATAATAATTAAAAAAGTTTATTAAGCTTATTAAATATTTTTAATACTTAATTTTATATTTTAATTAAAAAATTAATTTATTATAATATAAAAAGTTTTAAATATTTATTATAATAAAAGCTAAAGATAAATTATTTAAAAAAAATTTTAAAAAATAATATATTTAAAAAGTTAACTTTAACTTTATTATAAAAAAATATTATATTTTTTATAATTTTTAAAATATATTAATTAATTTAAATATTTTCTTTTATTATAATCTTAATAAATTATTATTTATTTAATTATATATTTTAAAAAAAATTAATTTTTTAAATATTTACTTTTAATTTATTAATAATTAAATATAAAATAATTATTTATTAATATTAAAAATATAAATATAGCTAATAATATATTTAAATAAAATTATTAATATAATTAAATAAAAATATTAATTAATTAAGTTAAAAATAATATATTTTATATAATTAATTTAAAAGCTTTATATAATAATTAAATTTAATTATTTATAATTAATTTATATCTTAATTACTTATATTATAATTATAAAAATTATTAATTATATTTTTATAAAAATAATAAATAAAATTAAGATAAATTTTAAATTTATTTTAATCTTTAAATATTTTAATTAATATTAATTTATAATATATTATATATTTAAAATAATAAATATTATTATTAATATATTATTTTAATTATTTATATATTAATTAATTATTAATAATAATAAAATTTTAAATAAGCTTTTTAATTTAATTATTTATATTTTATTTAAAATTTAGCTTAATTTAAAATTTAAAAATAAAATATTTTAAAAATATTTTAATAATAAAGAATAATTTAAAATTTAAAGTTAACTTTAATAGCTAAATATTAATATTTATTTATTATTTAAATTAAATATAAATAATTTCTTTTATTTTAAAAAATATTATAATAAATATTAATTATATATTTTTATAAAAATAATTAACTTTATTATAATTAATATTTATAATTTTAAATATTATTTTAATAAAAAAAGGATTTATTAAAAGCTTAAAGATATATTTATTATTAAGAATTATTAATATTTAATATATAAATATATAAATATTTACTTTATATATATTATAAATTAAAATAATAATTAAAAATTATTAAATAAAATATAATTTATATTTTTTTTATTAATTTTATTTTATATTATTATAATAAATTTTATTATTAAGCTATTAAAAATATTAATAATATATATATTATAAGATTTATTATAAACTTTTTTCTTTAATTCCTTTTTATTTATTATAAATAAATATATTAAAGCTATATTTATTATTTTAAAGAATATTATATATATAATAAAGAATTAAATAAAAATTTTATTAAAAACTCTTTATTTTAATAATTAAAGAATTTTAAAATATATTATTTTTAATTAAAATTATAAATTTCTTTTTAAATTTTAATAAAAACTTTAAAAAAGCTTAAATTTAAAATTTCTTTTTTTTATTATATAATATTTTTAAATTAATAATTAATTTAAAATTAAGAATTAAATAATTAAAATAATAATATAAATAATAATTATTATTTATTTAAATTATAAATAAATAAATTTAATATTAATATTATAATTTAACTTTAATAATATTTATAATAAATTAATTAAATATTTTATTAATTAAATATTATATAGCTTTAATTTATTTATATTTTCATTATTAATAAATTAAAAGCTTATTTAACTTTAAAGATTTTATTAAAAAGAGGCTTAATTTATAATTATTAAAACTTAAATAATTATTAAGTAATATTATAATAAAAAGTATTATTAAATTTAATTTTAATTAAGGAATTAAATATATATATCTTTAGAAAAAAAATATAACTTATTAAAAAAGCTATTATATAAATTCTTTTAATAATAAATAAGCTTATTTAAAATTTTAAAAAAAATAAATAAACTTATATATTATTTAATATTTTTATTATATTTAAATATATATATTATAATTATAATTACTTAATTATTCTTAATAAAGCTATTAAGTTTTAATTTATATAAATATAACTTTTTATTAATAAATATAATAAATATTATTAAAAATAAAGTTAAAGGCTTTAAAGCTTTTAAATATTATAAAATAAAAAGAATTATTTAAAAATAAGATTATAAAATAAATTAAAGCTTAATAATTATTAAATACCTTATTAAATAAATTAATTATTTAAATTATTATAATATATAAATATTAATTAATTAATTATAAGTTAAAAATTTAATTAAAAACTTTAAAGTATAAAAAGTTAATATAAAAGCTTTTTATTATTAAGCTAATTATAAAATAATAATAAATTCTTTATTTTTTAAGTTAAAAGATATCTTTTAATTAAATTTATTAATAAAGTATAAAAAGTTATTAAATAAAAGGGCTAAAGGTAGCTTAATTATTATAATATTATTATATATTAAGCTAAGCTTATTTATAAAATAAAGAAAGTTATTAAATTAAAAGGTTAATATTAGCTTAATTATTATAGCTTTATTATATTAATATAATATATAAGTTATTTAAAAAATAATAACTTAAATATAAATAATTTATTATAAATTTATAATAAATTAATATATTTAATTAGCTCTTTTTATTTATTTATTTTATTTATTTATAAATTTATAATATATTCCCTTAGCTTTTTTTAATAATATTTATTATTAAACTTAAATAACCTTTTTATTTATAAATTATTTATATATTATTATAAAAAGCTATTATTTATTTTATTATATTATAATATTTACCTTTTTTAATAATTTAATATTATTATATTTATAAACCCTTTAAAATTAATATTTTTATAATATTAAATTTTTATATAATCTTATATTTAATAAATTAAGATCTTAATATAATTTATTTATAATAAAGCTATATTTATAAATATTATTATTTTATAATTAATTTATATAAAGTTAATAAGCTATTAATAATAAGTTATTATTAAATAGCTTATTTATATAATAAAAAATATATATATCTTTTTATATATATATTATTATAATTTATTATAATAATTTATTTATTTATTATTAAAGTAATTATAATATCTTTTAATAATCTTTTTATAAAGAAAGATATAATAGCTTTTTTAATTATAATATTAAATATAATATTTTTATTTTTTATAACTTTTTATTTAATTTTTTTATTAAATACTTTATTATTAAAATATAAGCTAAATTTTTAATTAATTAATACTTTATTTTATATTAAATTAATTATAATAATTTATTATATTATAATTAAAATCTTTATAATATTATATAAAAAGGTAAATAAATATTAAAAGATTTAAAATTAATAAAAAAAAATAAGTAAAAATATATAATTATTCTTTTTATTCTTAATTAATATAAAAATCCTTTAAGCTTATTTATATATAATTTATTTCTTAATAATTATTATTAAAATACCTTAAGAAATTATTAATTTAATATATTTCTTAAGGATTAAGCTTATAATTTATATAATTAATTTATTTATTAAAATAAAGAAATTATTATTATTATTAAAAAAGTTATTATTATAACCTTTATTATAATTACTTTTATTTATATAATTAAAAACCTTAGCTTATATTTAATTAAATAAATTATTAATATTAAAATAAATAAAATTATTATTTTAATTTTAATTATTAAAATTAGCTAGCTTTTTAATAATAATAAGCTTTAATCCTTTATTAATATTCTTTATTATTTTAACTTTAGCCTTAATATATTTATTTTTAATTATAAATATAAAATAATTATTAATCTTTTTAAAAAAAATAAAAAAAATATTAAATTTATTTATTTAATTACTTTTAAATTTAATATTAATAATTTATTTATTTTATTTATAAAAAAGAAAATTAATATTATATAATTTAAAAAGGTTAATTTAGCTATTATTATTACTTTTTTTAAAATAAAAAACTTTTATATAAATATTATTATATTTATAAATAAGTTTAATAAAATTATTAACTTTAAATTTAATTAATATTACTTTATTATTATTAATTTAATTAATAAATACTTTTTTTATTATAATAATATAATTAATATTAAGGATTAATATATCTTTATTATTTTTATTTATAATAAATATATTATAATAATTTTAATTTTATACTTTTTTTTTATTAATTTATATAAAATTAAAGGCTATTTGGATAAAACCCGCTTATATAGCAACGCGCCCATCTTAAAAGCAAAAATAATACTGGAAATGAAATTTATACTATTATATTAACCCTATAGCGATAGCTATAAGCTTTTATAGCGATGGCATAGGGGAGATATTAATAGATATAGATGGTGGCAGGGCTGGCCTTAGCTAGAGCCGCCACTATAAGAATCATGGATTTAGAGGATATATAACCGCGATAATTAATAATAAAGTATAAGATGCCATCGCTATAAGCATAATGCAACTAAAATGAGATAATATTAAAAGCTAACTTATACTTAAAATCTTTAGGAAGGGAGATATAGGTAAGCTAAACTATACTTAGGTAAAAACTTTATATGAGGTTTTAGCGATTATAAAGCGCTACTTTATTAATAATATGATATATGCAGCTTATAATAAGCAGAATATCGAAATAAATACTGAAATTATTATAAAGAAGGATTTATATAATGAAGTTTAATAAGCTATACGTAATGCTATAAGAGGCCTAGGGAGCCCCCTAGGGTAACCTAGGGGAGGCTATATCGCGGCCCTTAAGACTAATTTAAATAATAATGCTTAATACCTCTAAGAGAAGGTAGTTTTAATATACTATCAACAGTAGATAATGGTCTGCTTAGGCAACCAAAGTAAGGCGCTAAAGAAGAGGATATACCTAGAAATCATTTAAGCTATAAATATAAGCATATAAAGACCTAACGGTATGGTTGCTACATAAATCTATAATAATAATATACACCTAATTATATTTATAGATATTTAAGAAAGAGATTAATATATAGATAATATAGGATAGCTGAAGATTATTAGAAATAACGCTAAGCTAGTTATATAGCTTTATATAATTATTATTTAAGGGGTTCCTAGGGCTCTAATAAGGAATAGCTTAATTAAGATCTTTAAGACCTAGATTAGAAAATAGAATAAGATATTAATTATAAAGCTACGACTTAACTTATAGAAGGATATGCTATCCCTTTTATATTATAGCTTAATAATAAGGGTTTGCTTAATTATAAAGGTGAAGAAGATATATAATTAAGGGGTCGTCTGGGAAGCATAGCTATTTATATATAAACCTTATAAAAGTATAATCTAGCCTTAATAATGCTTTAATTATTATAGCTAGGGGTATAAAGCTAGGTTTTATAAGATCTAGGCTAAGTGTAATAGGTATACAGAGAAAGTATACCTTAAAGGGGAGAAGGATTGCCCCTTTTTTAATAATAGGGCGGAATAACATTATATTAATTATAAGGGTAACTACGCCTTATTTAAATGGTAAAGCTGCCTAATAGCGGCCTAATAGCTTACTTAAATAAGAGCTACTTATAAGAAGAGGCTAATTATATTTATAAAAGTAGAGGAGACCTCTTGATAAGGGGCGTTCCTTAGAGCCTATATTTTTACAAAGGCCCCTCTATATATACTAATAGCAATAATCCTAAAGAAGAAAGGATAACCCCTTAAGTTAATATTAGCTAGGTAGTGGGAAGGGAGCATTATCAAAGCCTTTATAAGCTAGCCGCTACCTAATAGCGGCCTAGCCGCGACGCTATAATATAATGAAGTAAACTATATACCTAGCACTTAATATTAAAAGTCGTTATTTGGAATTAATAACAGAAATATAGGAATATAGCAGAAATAATATATTATAAAAAGAAGTTTAATATTATTATAATATAAAAGATGGGCCTTAATAAGTTCACCTAGGCCCTATATTATCCTTAAAGTGGCCCTTATTATATAATGTAAGAGCTAGGGAGTAAGGCAGCTTTATTTATTATTAAAAATATCCTGGAGGCAGGGTGGACTATTTATATAAGGAAGGATTAGGTAAGCATTACCTTAGAAGAGAGGGAGCGGTGGATTATAATCTACTTAGTCTATATAGAATATCGATATTTAGGTAAGCTATAGGTAATACCCTTCCAGGATTTAAGGGAGCTAATTCACCTAGAAGATATAGATATAATACTTATAGGGGATATAAACCTTTATTCCTTGCTTTAGGATTAATATGATTAAAGATTAAAAGGGGTAGAGGATCTTTTTTTGCTTATAGAGGGATGGGACCTATGCCTATTAACCCTTAAAGGAGAAACCATAAGGCTTTAAAGGGGCTATAAATAGGAGAGGGATTTAATAATTAATTATATATGGGCTTCAATAGGGACCTAGGCGAGGTATCTAGGCTTAATGAATATATTAAGCTCTGACTACTTGCCATAAGTTGCAGAGATATTAGGGCGACTTTACCTTAAGGTAGATAAAGGGCTGCTGCGATTTGATTGGAAGAAGATAGATAGGGACCTCTTATACCTTATATTTAAGTATTTCTAATAGCTAAAAAAGGTATTAAATAAATCGTAATGCTAGGCAGAGTGGAATAGGTTTACGATATTTTTATATTGCGCCGCGGATGATATAACCCTAAGGTTAATAAAGATTAAAGGATGATAAGCCTAATGATGGATTACTAAGGTTTAGGAGGCTATAAGCATAGCGAGGAGGGCAAAATAAAGGTAGTAAATATAAAGGTTATACCTATATTAAATAGAGCTTAAGGAGGTAATAAATTAAAAGTAATAGGTTATTAATTTAATAAAGGCATAAATATAATATAATATGGTAGTAAAGGTATTAATAAAGCAATACCTTTTATAATCCCTTAAGAGGTAGGTAAGAGTTCATAGCCACATTGTATTAGATTTAATAAAGATACCCTTATTTAAAAATAACGACGGGGTATATATAGAAACCTATTATAATAAGGTAATAACCTTAGCAGAATGATTCTTCCTTAATGTAACTATGGAAGAGGGCTAATATGATATATATTTAAGGTTACCGGAAGGAAGGTATAGGGATATTAATATAAAGGTTATAGAGGAGGATATAAAGGAAGCTCTTAGCTATATAAGGAATAATAAAGCCCTTAAGGAAGACCTTATTAATATAGGATTCCTGAAAGCTAAAGGATAACTGGTTAGGAAGGCCCTAATAACCTTTATCTAAGGCAGCTTTAATATTAAATATTACCTTAAGTAATTTCATTATAGGATTATAATTACCCTCTATAAGCTAAGGAAGATAATAATAGAAATAAACTAAGCAGGGAGCTAGAAACCTATAACTTTATTTAATAATATTAAAAAGGTAATTAAGGTGATTTTAGGGAAGCATTTTACTAACTTTACTAAAAGGTTAAGGATATTATTAATAAGGCAGATAGGCAACTAAGAGGTAAGGAATATTAAGTTAATAGTATGGGTAATTATAAACCTGGTCGCGGAAGCATAGCAATACCATAGAGTGGCCTCCCTACTTTAGCTTAACTTATCCAGAGTATTTAACTAGGTTTATTATATAATATTATTGGAAATTATAGAAGGGTATAAGGTCCCTAGATAAATAACTTACCTTATTTAATCCTTTTTTACATAGAAGTCATTAAGACTGCTCTTTAATAAATAGTTATCCCACTTATTCATAATTTAGTTAGGGATACCATAGGGCTCCTTAATATCCCTAATCCTATTCCTTATTTATATCACTATACTTTATTAATGCCTTTAAGGTATTAAAAGGATAGCGGTAATAAGATTCGTGGATAATATTAATCTCCTAGCCTATAGCTATGATAAACTATAAAATAGGGTAATATTAAAGATGGCGTAGGGGGTCTACAAAGCTTAGGTAAAGGAGTGAGGGATGATATTTAATGCTAGAAAGAATAAGCTTATTCACTTTATAAGATAATAACAACCATTTACTCACCCTATTATATTATTTAAAAGGCCTCTTTTTCCTAAGGAATTAGCTTAATTTCTTAGGATATAGCTGGATTAAAAGTTAAAATAGATAGCCTATATTATAAAGGTTAAAATCAAGATAGCAATCTAAGTTTTTACGCTAACTAGGATCGCTGCGAAGATATAGAGATATAGTTATAATTGGGTAAGATAAGTTTATATAGCTTATATTTACAGCGCTTTAGTTTATAGGGTGTTGGTATAATATAAACTTATAAAGCTTAAAGGGAAGCTAAGGGGTCTGATGTATTCTTTAATATTAATTTAAATAGAATGCCTTTATATAATTATAGGGGCGTATAAGCAGATAGCTATATACAACCTTAAAATAGAAATAAAGTTATCCCTACTTAATTTATACTTAAATAAACAAGTAGCTGCATTTAAGAAGTATATAGCTGTATTATTAACGCTGGCATTAATTAAAAGAAGGCATTAAGATATTTAAGATTAATTAATAAAATCGCAATAAGGTTAATATAAGTAGGAGCGACCTGCTTCAAAGGCTGCATTGGAATAAAGATACGCTATAATTTAGTAATAATAAGGCAATAAGCTGATTCTTATTAATGCTATGCTTTAGGATTAGTATTAATGCTAAGAGGTATCATTTTAAGCTAAAGGGGGATATATAGGGAGGGCATTTTAAGTAGTAAACTTCCCTATTTTTAACTCTATCCTGAGAAAGCTCTAATAAGGGTTAATTAAGGCAAAGGCATTACTATTAACTTAGATAAAGATTGGGAAGATAAGGCTCTGGGTATTTCTATTTAAAGTTAAAGTAAAAGGGATCTTCACCCTTTATTATGAATATAGAGGCTGGGAAACGGTCCATTATCTAGCTATTCGTTACTTTATTATAAGGCCGTTACTACTTTAGCTGCTTCTAAATATTAACTTAAGGAGGGATTTAAGAAATGTATTAAGGGACCTAGAATGAATTAAGCTCCTTATATAATAGATGCTATAATTAAAACGCTTGAAAGAATACTTACTTTATTAATAAATTAAAGTAGTAAATAAGGCTTAGGATATATAAATTAAAAGGGATATGCCGTAACCTTGGAAGAAGAAGAAATGGGATTAGCAAGGAAAAGGGGTAGCTATACCACGATAGGCTATTGATTACTGGATTATAAAATTAGTATTAAGGTTTAATAAATTAAAGATTATACTTTTAAAGAGCGCTTAAATAAGAGTAATGAGGGATTAAGGGGTGGTAGATGCCTATTATAGCCCTCTATCAGCAGGATATCAACCCTGGATTAAGGTTGCCTAAGGGATATAAAGACTATAGAGAAGGGAACTAAGGGTATCGCTAGGGCCTAATAAGCCTGGGGAAGGGCCGGAATGGGGTTATAAAGGGTTATAAATGAGGAAGAAGAGTAGTTTTTAGCGTTAATAAGGCGCACCGGGATTTAATTAAGGTTTATTTTATATCGCGGAGACTCTAGGCTATAGTCTACCTATATTTAAAAGGATAACCATCCCTTACCTTAAGGTCTTGCCTCACATTATTATTACATTAAGGTTATAATAATGCCGCACCTATTCCTTTAAAGTAATACCATCATCTTTTATAATATTAAATGCTGAAGTAGCAGTAAGGGATACAAAGCCATCGCCATGAGGATAAACTATGTATTTAGCGGGGTTGAGAAGCTTGCAAAGCTTATGAATCTTAGAATGGAGGAGCGTAACCTTATTATAAATCTTATTGATAATCTGCTTTAAGGTTGCATTAAAATTACTAGAGGCGGCCTCCTGGTACTCCTTCTTAGCCTAGGTAAGGCGGTTCTTAGCCTAGAGGAACTTAAAATTAAGCTATAAGGGTTAGCAGATGTTATAGAGATAATAATATAAGGTATTTATAAAGTTAATATTATTTATAAAGCCAGTATACTTGCTGGATAGGAAGGTAGGATGGGCTAGGTAGATTAGGTTATATATTATAATTATAATAATCTTGCTGAAGGCATTGAGAGGGATTTAGGCGGGGTTAATATAAACTTAGCGCAAGGTTTAAAAGGGAATGTATAAAGTAGTATTAGCTGGGGTGATTTTAGCATTAGCATTAGGCATAACCGTTAGACTTGCTCTCTATACGGGGTTAGCGTAAAGTAATAAAGGGGTTACGCAGGGGTTAAGCATATATATTACCTAAATATATAGGGTTGCATTAGGGCCTTTATAGTAAATATATATAGTGTAAGTGGAGTAGAAGTGGTTATTATTAGGGATCTGGCTATTATTTATAATAGCATTATAGAGATTCTGGCTTGGAATCATTGCAACTTAGTTAAGATAATACTTCGTTATTATAGTAATCTAGGCATAGGGAGGCTTATACTCTATACCCTTATTATTTAAGAAGATATTATTAAAGGCTTTTAGTAGGGTCTTAATGTATTTATTAACAGTCTTCTTATTAAAGGTAAGGGCGCATTTCTTACCATCCTTAGTTAGGGTCGTAGCGATATTGCTAAAGGATCCATCAAGGGTTGCGGAGATTATAGTATGAGAGGCGGATTTACCATCAGGATCGTTATTAGTAAAGGTTATTATAGGGGTTGATATAAGCTTGATACAGGGTTACAAAAGGTTTAGCAAGCCTAGGAGTTAGGCTACTATATATAAAGGTTGCGGCAAGGTTAAGGAGGGGGAGAGATTTACCTAAAGGATGTATTATTAAGGAAAAAGGAAGAAAAGGGGATGAATTGCTAAGGAGCGGAGGGTTTAAATATCTAGGGAAATAGGATTCTACCACTATTACAGACAGATCCCCACTACCTTCCCAAAATAGCTAATTCTAGGGAAAGGTTTTTCCGGATTACGGAGGGGTTGCAGCGATTATGAGGTCGCTATAAGCCCATAGAGGGGCCTATATCTAGGCTATGGCAGCTTAATAGAGGGGGATTCCCTTTTTAAAGATTTCTTATAGGTATAATAGCAGAGCATATTTATTACAGCATAGTAAAGGGGTAACCATAAGGATATAAAGAGGTACAGTATAAGGGTTTTCTTTAGCCCTTAAGGTATAGTTTTTCCTTATGAATTTATAATAAGGGGATCATTTATTATTTATCTATAGTTTGCCTTTAGATAACGTAATAAGAAATATTATTATTATTATATAAAATTATTAATATTTTATAATTTTTAAACTTTAATAATAAAATTAATTAAATATTTATTAATTTTATTTTATATAATTTATTATATATAAATTATAACTTTAATATAATTAAAACTTATTATATTAAAAAAGATATAATTAATTATATTTATATTATTTATATTTAAAAAAATAAATATAATATATTTTTAATTATTAATAATTAAAATATTATATATATTTATATAATTAATTTAATTAATTATATTAAAAATTATAATATAATAAAGTATTATATATTAATTAATAATAAAATTAATCTTATAATTAATAATATTTTTAATAAAGTAATAAATATTATTTAAAAAGTTATTATTAATATTTATATTAATAATAATATTATTAATATTAATTAAGTTATATTATATATTAATATATAAATAGCTAAATAGTTATATTAAAATCTTATTATAATAAGAAGTAAAAGAAAATAAAGTTACTTTATTTAATTTTATTTTATTTTATTTTAATTATATTATATTATTATAAATAAAAATAATTTAAATAATTCCTTTTTTTTAATAGCTAATATATTATTTATTTTATAAATTAATAATCTTATATTAATATAAAGAAATATTATAAAAAAAAGATATATAAATAATTATAATATTTATATATTTTGCTTTAATTTATTTTATAAATATATAATTATATTTATTATATTATTAATTTATTATTATAAATTATATTTAATAACTTTATAATAAATTTATAATAATATATTAATTTATATTATTTAATAATTATAAAATTTAAACTTATAATTTTTTTATATTTTATTAATAATTTATTATATTATAATATAACTTATATATATTATTAAAATAAATTAATTTATAATTAATTATTTAAATTATTTTAAATAATATATTTTATTTTATTATTTATTTAATATATTAAAATAATATAAATATTAATATTATATTAATTAAATTATAAATTATATTTATATTATAAATATATTATAAATATATAAGTTTATTAATATTTATTATAAATTTATAAATAATATATAATTATTTTATTAATCTTAAAATATTTATTAATTCTTTATAATAAATTTATTATATTTATTATATTACTTTAATTTATATTATTTATATAATTAATTAAAAGATTATATATAAAAATAAATTATTAATTAAAAGGAATTTAATATAATATAAATAAATTAAAGATAAATTTATAATAAATTTATTATAAATATTAATATTTATAATATTTTTATTATAAATATTAACTTTTATAATATATTTATAATAAATTTATTATAAATTTATTATATAAATAAATAAATTAATAAATTCCTTATATATTTACCTTAAATTTATAAGGATTATTAAATTTTATATCTTTATATTTATTAATTAATAACTTATAATACTTTTATATTAAAAATTAAGTATTAATAAATATTTAAATTAAATTTATAATTAATATAAAATAATAAAATATTAATAATATATATATATTTATATTATTATATATAACTTATATTAATAATAATAATAATATTTAATTATTTTATTAATAATTAATATAATAATATATATATTATTTTAATATTTAATTAAGTTATTTTATTTATTTATTTATTTATAAATATATTATTATTAAGAGTTTATATTTAGCTTTTAATTATTTTATTAAAGAAAATTAAAAATTTAATATAAATAATTTATTTTAATTAAATATAATTTTATTTAATAATTTATATTAATTAATAATTATTTTAAGGAATATATAAATAAGTTTTTTTATTATATTAAATTTCTTATAAAATATAAAATATATATATTTTATAAATTTATTTATTATAATTAAGATATTATTATAATTAATTTTTATTATTAATTTTTTAAATAAAAAAAGCTTAATAATAAAATTTAAATTAATTAATTTTTATAATTTATTTAATATTAATAATAATTATAATAACTTATATAATTTATATTTTATAAATTTATTTTAATTATAAAAATTATATTTATTAATAATTTAAATAACTTTTTATTTTATATTAAAAAAGTCTTAATATTATTTTAACTTTAAATATATAGCTTAAATATCTTAATAATTATATATTAATATTTTATAAAATTCTTTAATAATTTCTTTTTAAAAAGTTATTAAAAAATAATATTTTTCTTTATAAAATAAAATTTTATTTATATTTTTAAGTTATTTTTTTTTATTATTTAAAATATTTTTATAATTTTATTTTATTTAATTAAATTAATTTATAATAAATTATATTTAATAAATTATTATAATTTATTATTTTAATTAATTATCTTTTAATTAATTTATAATAAGTTATTTTTTTAAATATTTTATATTTAAGCTTTTATTTAAGTTTTTATAAAATATTATATAAATTTTAAATAAAATCTTTTATTAATAATTTAATTATTTATTAAAAGTATTTATTTTTTTATTTTTAAATCTTTTTTAATATATAATTTTAATATTAAATTATAAAAAATACTTTAATTATTTAATTTATTATTTATTAAGTCTTTTAATAATTATAAAATATATTAAGTTTTTATAATTTATAAATATTTATATTTAATATTTTATTTTAATTAAATAATATTTTTATTTTTTAAATATTTTAATAATTATTATAAATTCTTTATTATATATTAAATAATTAAGTTTAAGTTTATTAAGTTTTTATAAAAAAAATATAATAAAGTAAAATTATTTTTATTTATTATATTATTTTAATTTTTTTTTAATAATAAAGTTTAAGATATTAATATTTATTTTATAAACTTTTTTAAGATTTATTTTTATAAATATAAACTTTAAAAAAATTTATTTCTTAATTATATTAAATATATTTTTTTTTATTTATTTAAAGAATTAATTATTTTTAATAAAATTAATTAATAATATAAATAATATTTTATAGTTTTTAATATATTATTAATAAAAGTTAATATAATTTTAAAAGCTTTTAATTTTCTTAATATTAATTAAAATTAATTAATTCTTAATTATTATAATTTTAAAAACTTATATTTTAATTTCTTTTAATTAAATTATATATTTAAAGAAGTTAACTTTTTATATATAAAAGTAACTTTTTTTTTAATTTTATTAAAAATTTAATATTTTAAAAAATTTAAAGAATTTAATATATATATTATTTATATTATTTAAATATTTTTAAAAAAAATTAAAATATTATTTAAGTAAATTATTATAAAATAATTAAAGTATTTTTATAAAATATTATTAATTAATATTTAAAAAAAGATAAATATATTAATAAAGTTAAAAAATATAATTAAGTATTTAAAGTAATTATATTTTATTTTAAAAGTAATTTTTTATTTTTTTTTATATTTTATTTTAATAAAATTATAAATATTTAATATAATATAAAAGGCACGGGCGCTTTATAGGCTAAAGGGCTTTATAGCCTAGGGGCCCCGCTTGTTAAAACAGCTCTTATAACTTAAAAGGAAATAATCCCTATTTATTTATTAATAAAGAATCTTATCTTTTATTCTCTTAATTTCTTTTATTATAGCTTTTCTTATTAAATAATAGCTATAACTATTTCTTTTTAATAAAAATATTTAAAAAAAACGCCTAGTGCTATTAAAAATTAAACCCACCCCCCTTTATTTTTTATTTCTATTTATATATCTTTTCATTTTATTAAAAATAAAAAAATTATATTAATTTTAAATATCTATAATAAATATAAATACTTATTTAATTATATACTTAATTTAAATAAAATTTAAAATAAGATTATATTTATAACCTTATACTACTTATATATAAGCTAGCGCAGCTTATAATTATTATTATTTATATTAAAAATAAGCGCCTCCCTTTATAATTACCTTACTATTCTACCTAGTATTACCCTTCTACTTAATTATTAAAAAAAACTACTTTTTAAAGAAATTAAATTTATAACTTTAATAATTTTAAGTTAAAAAATTTTAGCTAAATTAAGCTAATTAAATTTAAAGCAGCTAGCATAAATAGCTTTTTTAACTTTTAAGTTAATTATTATATTACTAAGGGCACCTAGGTATTTAAATAAGTAGTTAACCTTATTATTAGCCCCTTTATTAATGCTAACCCTGCTATTAGCTCCTTTATTAATGCTAACCTTATTATAAAGGTTATTAAGGCTTTTAATTAATTAAAAGTTATTATAAAGGAAAAGGATAAAGAGGAAATAAATTAAGAGTATAAAGAGAAGGTAGATAATTATTTTAATAAATATTTTAATAAATAATTAATTAATATAATTCAACGTTATATATTTAAAGGTTAAGGGTTTAATTTTAAGAGGAATTATTTCCTTTTTACTAAGGGTAATTAATATAATATAAAAGGCATAAGTACTTTATAAATTAAAGGGCCCTGCAGCTTAAGGGCCCTGCTTATTAAAACAGCTTTTATAATTTAAAAAAAGATAGTCCCTACTTATTTACTAGCAAAGAATTTTATTTTTTATTCTCTTAACCTCCTTTATTATAGCTTTTCTTATTAATATTTTTAAGATTTAATATTATAAATTATTATACTCTTTAAAATTTATTATATAATTTTTTAATAAATAAAAAAAGGTATTAATTCTTAATTATAATTTTATTAAGTTATTAATAATTTATATAAAAATATAATTTTTTATTTTTTTTTAATATAAAGAAAATAAAGTAGCTTATAAATAAAATAAATAATTAAATATATTTTTTTTTAAATTATTATTAAAGTATTTATATAATATTTTAAGTTATTTTTTATTAAAGTTATAAATCTTATAAAATTTAAAATAATTTCCTTTTTTTAAAGATATTTTATAATTTTATTAATTATATTTAAATAATTTAATATTAAATATTATTTAAAAAAGCTTTAAATATTTTTAATATTTTTTTAAAATTTATTTTAAGTTATTTATCTTTTTTTATTATTATATAAAATAAATAAATTTTTTAAATAATAATTATATTATTTTATAATATATTAAATATTATTATTTTCTTATTTATTATAAAGTTTTTTTTAAAGATATAATTATAATTCTTAAGATTTTTAATAAATAATATATTTATTTAAATATTATTTAAATTTTTTATATTTATTATTATATTATTTAAACTAATTACTTTATTTTTCTTTTAATTTATAATAAATTAAGATATTATTATTATTTATTTAATTTATTTAAAGGATTAGCTATTTTTATTTTAATAATTAAATCTTTCTTTTATTTTTAAAAAGATTTATTATATAAATTTATATAAATATTAATATTATAGCTATTTTTAAAAATTAAATTTATTTCTTTATTCTTAATTTTTTTATTTATTAATTAATTTTAATAAATTTAATTAATAATTTAATTAATTTAAAAGTTACTTTTTTTAAATTATAAAATCCTTAATATAATTTTATATTTTATTATATTTATAATATTAAATTAAATTATTTTTTTATAATTATTAAAAATAATTAATAATTAATTAATTTTTATATTAATAATTTTATTTTTATAAAATATTTTTTATTTATTAATAATATTAAATATATAAGATTTTATTTTTTATTATTATAATATTTTATATTAATTTATTATTATTAATAATATAAAATTCCTTTATATTTTATTATTTAAAAATATTATAAAAAGTTATTATTTAATTTATAATATAATTTTTATATATTTATATTTTTTAATATTTATTATATAAAGAAATCTTTTTATATTAATTATATTTAATTAAGATTTATTTAAATTTAGCCTTAATTATTTTTTATTATTTAATTTTTTATTAAAATCTTTTTTATTTATTAAATAATTTTTTATATAAATCTTTTATTATCTTTAATACTTATATTATAATTATAAAATCTTTTAATATTATATCTTTTTTATTAAATAATAAAATTATATTAAATTAATAATATTAATATTAATTTTAAAATTTTAATTTAAAATATATTTAATAATTAATTTATAAATAATATTTTTATAATTTAAAGTTTTATAAATAATATAAAAAATAATTTATTTAAAATTTAAAAATAATATATCTTTAGCTAAAAAAATATTATTAAATATCTTAATATTATAATTCTTTTTATTTATAAAGCTTTATTATCTTTATTATATTTAAATATTTAAAAAAAAAATCCTTTTTAATTTTATTTATATAATATATTTTATATTTATTAAAGATATATAAGATTTATAAAATTTCCTTATAATTTAAATATTAATAATATATTTAAAAATTATTATTAAGAAAATATATTAATAATAATATAAAAAGTTCTTTATAAATTATTAATATTATTATATTTTTATTTTATTTTAAAATTATAATTTAAATAATATTAATATTAAATATTATAAAGAATATTTTATTTATTTATTTATAAAAATTTTAATTCTTTAAATTTAAAGATATTATTTAATTAATATTAATTATAATTATAAATAGCTTTTATTTTATTATTATAAGAATTTTTTAATTCTTAAATATTTTAAAAAATTATTTTAATATTTCTTTATTTAAAAAATATATATTATAATTATTATTATAATATATTATTTATTTTATAAATATATAATTTTTTATTAATTTTTTAATAATTAAATTAGCTTATTATTATTTTAATATTAACTTTTAATTATCTTTTTTTTTATTTTAATACTTTTATATAAAATATTTTCTTTTATTATAATTATAATATTTAATATTTTTTTTAAGCTTTTTTTAAATAATATTAAATTTTATTAAGCTTAAATATTATTTATTAATTATTATTTATAATTAATATTATTTTTTAAAATTTAATTTATTTTATTAATAAAAAAAATATATTAAATTTTATTTTTTCTTTTTAAATTTATATTTATAAATTTAATTATTAATTTAAATAATTAATTTTATATATTAAATAAAATTATTTAATTAATTTAATTTAAATAATTTATCTTTTATTTTATTTTTTAACTTATTATAAAATATAAAAATCTTTATAATATTAATATAATTAACTTTAATATAAATTTAATAAAATTTTATAATATAAATTATAATAAATCCCTTTTAATATAATTTTATAAACTTTTCTTTTATTTATTATTCTTTATTTAAATTTTAAAAAAATAATTTAAAAATAAATTTATAATTTTTAAAATTATTAAAAATATTTTAAGTTTTTTATTTATATTATTTAAATTTTTTTTTTTAAAGAAATTTATAAAGTAAAATTTAAATTATATTAAAGCTTATTTTTTTTAAAAAAAGCTATATATATAATTTATTTTTTATTAAATTAATTATTAAAGCTATAAAAATATTAATAAGCTTTAATTTAAATAAAATAAATTTATAATTATTTTAAAGAATTATTATAAAAAATTAAGTTAATAAATTTAATAAACTTTTTAAATTTAATTAAAATATTAATAATATTAATAATATTTTAAAATATTTTAATTTTAACTTTAAGTTTTTTTATTTTATTATTTTAATTAGCTTATCTTTAAATATAAATATAAAGTTTTTTAATTTCTTTAATTATTTTAAGATATTAAGTTTATAAAAATTTAAAATTATTATTATTTAATTTTTATTAAAAATTCTTTTAAATATAATTAAAAGATATATTAAAATAAAAATAATAATTATATAAGTTATTATTTAAAATTTATATAAAATATTTAAATAAAAATAATTAAAATATAATAATTATAATTAATTTTTAGCTAATAAACTTAATAAATAACTTTATATTTAAAAAATATTTAAAATAATAATATTTTAAATAATATATAATAATAATAAATTAAAAGCTTTATAATTATTTAAAATAAATATTTAAATTAATTATTAAAGAATTATTTTAAATTAATATTATTTATTAATAATAAATATAATTTTATATAATTTATTTTTTTAATTTATTAATAAGATTTATTTATTTAATTTATTTAATTTATTATTTATTTAATTTATTTAATTTATTTTAAGTAATTTAATAGCTTTAATTATTAAATAATTTAAATTATATAACCTTTTAAATTATATCTTTTTTTATAAGCTTATTTTATTAATTTATAAAATTTATTTATATTTTTAAGGGATTAATAATACTCTTTTAATTTTATTTTTATTATATTTATAATACTTATAAAATTAAAATATAATATTAACTTTATAAATTATTATTATAATTTTATTTTAAATTATATTATTATTATTAATTTTTTAAATAAGCTTAAAATTTTAAAATTTAAAAATAATTTATAAATAAATTTATAAAAAGATATTTATATTTAATATTATATACTTTCTCTTTAAATAATATATCTTATTTTAAATATAAAGCTTAAAGAATTATAAGCTTAAAAAAAGAAATAAAAATATTATTAATAATTTTAATTTAATATTATAAAGGCTTAAAAATAATTTAAAAAAGTTTTTATTAATTATATTAATTTTACTTTTTTAAATTTTATTAAGTTATTTATTTTTTATATAAATATTAATAATAAGGATATTAAAGCTAATTTATATTAAATTTAAATAAATAATAAAAGCTAATTTATTTTATTCTTTTTATATATTTTAAATTTTATAAAGAAAAATTATTTTATTTTAAAATTAAAAATATTTAAATTTATTTAAATATTAAAAAAATATTTATATTATTTTAATTATAATATTATTTAAGTTATTATAAATTATAAATTTATTAAATATTTTTTTAAAGTAATTATATATTTCTTATAAAATATTTATTATATTATTAAATAATAATTATTCTTTATATAATATATATATAAAATTATAATTATTTATTATTTTAATAAAACTTATATTAATATTAATATATTATTATAATTATTTAAAAATAAAAAGCTTATTATTAAATTTTAAAAAATAATAATTAAATTTATAATATATTTTTATATTATTATTTAAAGCTAAATTAAATATATTATAAAATTTATAATATTTAAATTATAAATTTTTAATATTCTTTAAATTATTATAACCTTATTAATTCTTTTATTATATAAAATAAATATTATTTTAAAACTTATTATAAAAATACTTATTAATAATATATTTTTAATTAAAATAATTATAACTTAAGATATTAATAAAGTAATAATTTAACTTTATATATTTAAATTTTTTTAAGAAAATATTATTTAAGCTTTTTAATAAAATAAAATATTTTACTTTATTTATAATTACTTTATATTATAATTTAATAAAATATAAAGTAATTTAAAAAACTTAAATTTAACTCTTTATAATTTTATTATATATTTTTAAAGTTATCTTTTTTATTATTTTAAGAAAAATATTATATAATTAATTATATTTATATTATAAATTAAATAATTATTTTCTTTAACTTATAATAATAAAATATATTTTTTTTTCTTAAATATAAAAATAATTAAAGATTTATAATTATATTTTTTAAATTATATTTATTAAATTATAATTATTTTATTAATTATTTATAAATAAAATTTAATATTTTATTAATTTATCTTAAAAATTTTATACTTTTTAAATTATTTTTTTAGCTTTTTTATTTTATTTATTTTAAGCTTATTTATCTTTAATTTAATATTTATTTAAAATTTAATTTATTTAAGATAAATCTTATAGCTTTTAAATATAATTATAAATATATTAATTTTTTTAAATAATATTAAGTTTAAATTACTTTTTAAAATTATCTTTATTTTAAAAAAAATTTATTTATTATATTTAATATTTATTTTTATAGCTATTTATATTAACTTTATTAACTTATTTTATTTATATAATAAAGTATATTTATCTTATTAATTAATAATTATATATATTAAATTAAATTATTTTATAATTTAATAAGTTAAATAATTATTTTTAAAAGGTTTTAATTAAATAATTATTTTTAAATAATTTTATATAAAAAAATAAGGCTATAATTATTATATATTTAAAGTAAAGATAGATTTTTAATTTAAAAAATAGCAGCTTTATATTATTTATTTTAAATAATTTATATTTAAAGGCTTAAGTTATATAATAAAGGTATTTAAATATAATATTTAATAATATTAAATTAAATTAAGATAGCTTTATTTATAATAATAAAGACTAGCTTAATATTTAATTTAATAATATTAATATAAAAAGATATAATTTAATATTAAGACTTTTAATATAAATTAATAGCTTTTAATATAATATTAATTTATAAAAAATTAAATAATTATTATTTAAAGCTATATATAATAAATTTAATTATAATTACTTATAATTTATATTATTTTTTATTTTATTAAAATAATTATTATTATTTTAATTTAATAAAAGAATTTAAAAAATATAAATAATTTATAATAATAAAATATATATATAAATTAATTAAATTTTAATTTATTTTTAAAATATAACCTTTTTTCTTTAAATAAGTTATTAAGTATAAAAATATATTATTAATTATATAATTTATAATACTTATAAATTAATTAAATATTTATTTTTTAATAATTTATAATTTATTAAAATTCTTAAAATTCTTTTATTTATATTTTATTTAAACTTTATTATTAATTTATTATTATTAATTAAAAGTTATAATTATATCTTTTTTATAACTTATAAAGTATTTAAATTTATTTATAAATTAATTAATAAAATTAATTATATAATTAAAGATTAAGTTAAGCTTTATATTAAATATATTTATTTAAATTAAAAGCTTTTAAATATTTTTATATTTAATATAAATAATAAATTTATAAATATATTATAAAAAGAATTTTATAAAATAACTTATATTAATATTTATATAATAATAATAAATTATATAATAATAAATAAATAAGTAAAATATTTTATTTAAATTATTATTATTAGCTTAATTATATATTTTAATGCTTTATAAAATTATTTTTTTTAAAAATATTATTTATTATATATTTTATTTATAATAAATATATCTTAATTAGCCTTAATAAAGTAAATTTTATTTATTATATTTTATAAATATCTTTTAAAAAGTTTCTTATTTATTATATATTTAATATTTTATAAGTTTAAATTAATTTAATAAATAATATATAAAGAAGCTTTTAAATATATATAAATTATAAAAATTAAAATAAAAGCTTATTATAATAATAAATATTAATATTTATTTAACTTTAAAAAAGGAAACTTTATATATATTAAATTAATAAAATTAAGCTATTATAAATATTATTTTAATTATTAAATAAAGCTATTTTTTCTTTATATTAAATTATATTTAATTATTAAAAAAATTAATTTATTAAAGTATAAAATTAAGCTTTTTTATTAATTAAAATAATTTAAAAAAATCTTTATTAAATACCTTTAATTTATATTATTAAATTATATATTATAAGCACCTTTATTTTTTAATTTCTTAATATAAAATAATTATAAAAAATTTATTATTAAATTAATTATTAATTATATTATATTAAAAAAGCTAAGTAATTATATTAAATAATAATATTATAAAATTAAATAAATAAATTATAAAAAAATAACTTAAAAGCTTTATAATACTTTTATTTTTAATATTCTTTATTTTATTAATAAATATTATAAATATTATAAACTTAAAAAGCTAATAACCTTTATATTTATATCTTAAAATCTTTTATAAATAATATACTTATATTATATTATTAAATAATTAATTAATTATATTAAATTTATATTAAGAATAAATATTAATAAAATTAATTTTAATTTTAATATATAATTATTATTAAAAATAATTTATTATTTATTATTATAATAATAATTTTAAATTATTTATAAATAATTATTTTAAAAATTAAAAACTTTTTAAAGCTTATTTTTAATTATTACTTTATTAATATTAATTTTTACCTTTAATCTTTATTTTTAACTTTTACTTTTAACTTTTATTTATAATTATTTTTACTTTTTATCTTTATTTAATTTTAGCTTTTTTATATATATTATTTTTAATTATATATTAATCCTTTCTTTTAAACTTTTTTTATATATTATTAAGATAATATATAATAAAATTATTATTATAATATCCTTTTATATATTTATAAATATACTTAAATACCTTTAAAAAAATACTTTTATTCCTTTTAATATCTTTATTTCCCTTTTTATAAAAATTAATATTTCTTATATTTATATAATTATTACTTTAAATATTAATAATATATTAAATAAGCTTTTATATAAATTATATCTTTTATTATAATTATATAATAATATAAATAATTATAATAATCTTATTAATTTATATTAAGTTTAAAATAAGTTAAATTTTATTATTTAATAATTTAAATAAAATAAATTAAAAATTAATAATAACTTTCTTTAATAAAAGTTAAATAATATTAATAATAAAGACTTTATTATATTTAAATATATTATTATATTAAATTATATTAATATATTAAAGAATAATAAGCCTTTATTTAAATATAATAAAGTAATTAATATATTTATAAACTTTAATCCTTTTATAATATTAATAATAATTATTATTATTCTTAATAATATTATTAATTTAATAAGTAATTATAATTTAAAGTAATTAATTTATAAATTATAAAAAGCCTTTTTTTAAAATATATTTATAATATAAAATATAGCTTTATTTTATTTTAATAATATTTCTTTATAAATTAATCTTAAATTCTTAATATTATTTTTTCTTAAAATTATTTAGCTAAACTCCCCTTTATAAATATATTTCTTTAATAATATTTTATTTAATATAATATTAAATAAAGACTTTTTTTATAATAAATAATTTTTACTTTTTTTAATATTTAAATAAAATAGCTTTAATTTATATTAATTAGCTTATACTTTAAATTTAAGAATTAATATAATTTAATTTAAAGAAAAATAAAAAATAAATAAAAAAAAAATTAAAAAAATTAAAAATATTTCTTTTTTTTTTATTTATATTACCTTTATTTTAAATAAGCTAATAATATTATATATTTAAAAAATTATAATAATTATTAATAATATACTTATATTTAAATTTATTATAATTATTTAAATTTTTAGCTATTTATATTAATATTTTTAATTTAAAATAAATATTAATATTTATTATAATATAATTAATATAAAAATTATATTTATTTTTATTCTTTTAAATAGCTTTATTATAATATTTTAAATAAATATAATATTATAAAAATAAATTAAAAGCTTATTAATATCTTAAGGTTTTATTAAGTTATTATAAAATAATACCTTTTTATTTAATATAATAATAAATAATAAAAATATTAAAGTTAATTTTTAAAAATATATTATAAATAACCTTTATAATTTATATATATTTAAGCTTATATAATTTTATAATATTATTAAAATAACCTTTTTCTTTAAATCTTTATAATTTATCTTTTTAATTATTAAAAAATAAAAAGATTTTAATAATTAATCTTTTTATTTTAATTAAAAATATATAAACTTTTTATTTAACTTAATAGCTTTTTTAAAAACTATTTTTTATAATTAACTTATTATTATTTATAATTATATTATTAATCTTTTTAAAGAAGCTTATAAATTATTAGCTTATATAACTTTTTAAAATATAAATAATATATTAATAAGCTTAAATAATAATATAATATATAAATATATTTATAAAAAATAAATAATATTAAAGCTTAATAAAATAAATTATAAAGTATTTATAATATTAATTAATATTTAAATATATATAATTAAATAAAATAAAAAGAAAGTTAAAATTTCTTATTTATATTATTTCTTAATATTTAAAATATTTAATAATAAGTAATTTATATAATTAATATTATTAATAAATATTATATATAAAGTTTAAATTTAAGTTTTATATATTAAGGTTTTTATATTTATAAATAATAAATTTAAAAAGGAAATTATTAATATAATTAAAAAGATAATATATAATTAACTTTAATCTTATTATATTTCTTATAATAAAAATAAAATAAATATTAAATAATAATAAATTAATATATATATTATAATTATTAAATTATTTATAATAATAAAAAAATTTAATAATAATAATAAGCTTATTTATATTTTTATTTATATACTTTTTTAAAAGCTTTAAAAATATTAAGTAAATAAAAAAAATAATATTAAAAATAAAATTTTAAAGGAATATTATATTAAAATTATAAAAGAAGTTAATTAATATTATAATTATCTTATATTATTAATAAATATAATTATTAATATTCCTTAATTTATATTAATTTATATATTATATAATAATTTATTAAATAAGCTATTTAATTTTTAATTTATAATATATTAATTTAAATAAATAAATTAGCTTAAAAAGAAATTAATAATAACTTAATTTTAAATAACTTTAATTCTTTAAATATAATAAATTAAATAATTTTATAAAAATCTTTACTTTAAATAAAAATAAAATAAAAAAGTTTATAATTAATTTTTATTTTATTAAAATTAATAATAATATTATAATTAAATTAAAAATTTAAGGCCTTTTTAAAATAAAAGAATTTTAAAATATATCTTTAATTTAATAATTTTTAATATTTTATAATAATCTTATTATTATAAATATTATATAAAGCTTTTTTATTTTAAATTAAATAATATATTAATTTTATTATAATTTAGCTCTTTTATTTTATAAATTAAATAAAATTTAAAAAAAATATAAAGATTTCTTTTACTTTATAATATTTTAAAATATAAATAATAAAATTATTATTATTATTATATTTAAATTTTAATATTATAAAATTATTATTATATAATATATTTTATAAGCCTTATATATATTTTATAAGCCTTATATATATTTTTAAAGAATTAATAATATACTTTTATTATATTTATTAAATTACCCTTTATAATTATAATTATTAAAAATATTTTTAATAATAATAAAATAATATTAACTTATATTATTCTTTTTATTTATATATATTTAGTTATTTAAAATATATTATATATAATATATTAATTAAATATAATAAAAGTTTTTAATAATAATAATTTAAATCTTAATTTACTTAATATTAAGCCTTAATTTAATAATAATAATAAATAATATAATATTAAGCCTATTATCTTTATATCCTTAAATAATAATAATAATATTTTTTTATATAAAGATAAATAAATTAAAAATAATATTAATAAATATAATTAAGATATTTAAAATTATTATAAAATTCCTTCCTTTATATTTAACTTAAATATTATTTAATAAAAATATATTTATTAATTTATTCTTATAAATATTATATAATAAAAAATATATTATAAATTTTTATTTATTATTATTTAAAATATTTATTATTATAACTTTAATTATAATTACCTTTTTTTAATAATAAATAATTATATTAAATTTATTTATAATAAGTATTAAAATATATAATATTTAATAATATTATTAATAATAAGGTTTAAAGATAAAATTATTTATAATATAACTTTAATTATAAAGATTAAAGAAAAGGTAGTTATTATAAATAATATTTATAAAAAGCTTACTTTATAAGTTAAGTAACTTAAGCTTAAAAATTTTAAATATAATCTTTAAATTATAATTATTATTAATTAAAATATAAATAATAATAATATTATAATATTAATATATAAAATATTTAATATAAACTTAAAATTTAATAAATTTATTATTTAAGCTATTAATTTATAATTAAAGAATAAAATATTAAAAAAAAGCTTTTACTTTAAATATAATAAAGGTATATATTAAGCTTTAAGAATCTTTAATATTTTATACTTAAATATATAATTTAAGAAGCTATAAAATCTTATTAATTATATTAAGGATTTTATTTATAATAAATATAATAATATTTAAAAGCTAGAAAATATTATATTTTAAAAGTTATAAAATAAATATAAGCTTAATTTAATATATTTATTATATTAACTTAATAACCTTATTAATATTTTAATTTTAAATAAAATAAAAATCTTAAATAAAAATATTAATAATTTTATAAAAGAAATTTTTAATATTATTAAGATTATTATTTATATATTTATTATTATTTAATTCTTAATATATAAAAAGTTTATAAATCTTATAATTATCTTTATTAATAAGGTATTATAAGAATTTAAATTATATATTTAATAAGTTTAAATTATATTTTATTATTATCTTTTTATATTTATTAATAATTATTATTAAGATAAGTTATTTATTAATAAATAATATAATAAAAATAATAAATATAAGAATATTTATTTTAATTAGCTTTTAATATTCTTTTTTTTTTAAGTTATAATTATAAAATTTAATTATATTATTTTCTTTATAAAAAACTATTAATAATATAAAGAATTATAAAATCTTATTTTTAATATTTTTTATAAGGAAAATATATAAATTATTTTTAATTTTTATAAACCTTTTAACTTAATTTATATATAATATATATTTAAATAATAGCTTATTTATAATATATATATTTTTAAAATAAATTTTAATTTTATTAATAATAAAGTAATTAAGTTACTTTTAAGAAATTATATTATTTTAATTTATTAATTTATTATAATTATAAAAAATATTAGCTTTCTTAATATAATTTAAGCTTAATTATTAATAAAAATAATAACTTAAATTTATTAATCTTATATTTTAAGTTTTAATATAATAATAAGGCTTTAAATTTATATTATTATATTTTATAATATTTAAATTAATAAGATTAAGATTTATTTTTAAGCTATATTTAATAAAGAAGTTTATTATAATTTTATTAAGGTTTATATTTAAATAATAATAATAAGCAATAAATAAAATATTATAATTCTTTACTTTATTTAAAATAATAATATAATATTCTTTTTTAAAAATAATTATATTAATATTATATAAATATACTTTAAATACTTATTAATTAATATTTTAAATAAAAACTTTTTTATTAAGCTTAAAAAATATAATATAAAAATTATAAATTAATATTTAATATATTAAATATTTTATAATATTTATTATAAGAATTTTTATAATTAAGGTAATATTTATTATTAATATTATATTTCTTATTATATTATTAAGAAAGTTATTTAAAAGAATTATAATAAGTTTATTTATTTTTTTTATAAATTTAAAGATTATTATATATATAATTATTAAAAAAAGAGTTTCTTTAATTTAATAATAAATCTTAATATTATTAACCTTTTTTAATAAGTTATTAAATAAAATAATATTAATAATATTAATAAGGATATTAATTTTTAAAAGGGAGAATTAATATATAAAATTAATATAGATTTTTTTATTATACTTAAGTTAGATTAATAAAATAATAATAAGGCTAGGTATAATAAAGTTAAGAAATTAATAAAAGAATTTAACTTTAACTTAAAGGTTAAATTAAATAATTTATTTAATAATAATATATTAAAAATATTTAATATATAGTTTTTTATTATAATATTAAAGGATATAAAGCTTAATAAATTTAAATAATTTAAAGATAAAAATAAAAAAGATAATTAAATTAAAAATTTAAATAATTTTAAAGATTTTTTAATAAATAAGAAATTTATTAAGTTTAAAAAGGTTTCTTAAGGCTTAAAAAAGGAAAAAAAAGGCTTATAAATTAAGGTTTTTATTATAAATAATAATAAAGTTTTTAATTAAGGCCCCTAAGTTAATATTATTTTAATTATTTTAATTACTTTTATTATAAATATATTAAGTATTAATAAATTTAATATTTAAAATAAGTTTATAAAATTTATTAATTAAGTTAATATATTTAATAAATAAAATAATAATAAGGATATATTAATTAAAGGAGATAAATTTAATAATTAAAATAAGTTATAATTTATAAAATTTATTAATTAAGTTAATAAATTTAATAAATAAAATAATAAAAAGGATATTTTAATTAATGGAAATAAATAATAAATAGACTTTTTAGAAATAAGTAATTATAAAGATTATTATTTTAGTATAAAAGTATATAAAGATATATATATTTTTTAAGGGTTAGATATATTAAGGGATAATTAATTACCTTATTTTTATTTAATATATTATATTTTTTATAGCCTGCTTAGTATTAACTTCTTATATATATATATATATTTTATGAGATATTTTAATTAAATTAGCTATTAATAACCCTATTTAATTCTTTGATTTAGTTCTAAAAGCCCTTATGTACCTTATTATAAGACTAGCAACCGCTATCTGAAAACAAGAACGCACATATACGTACCAGATGCATATTCCAAGTAGATACAAAGCCTTCGCCTTAGCCAGAACTTCCCAGCTGAAGAAGGACCAAAGGGTATTCTACAGGGAGAAAACGTTGTCCAGAGTTCTAAGGGAAAAGGCCTTTTTCTTGACAGTGACCCACACTCTTTAAGTATAGGCGACTCCAGCGGACGCGACCAGAGATGACTGAGTAAGAAAAGCAAAGGCCGTGCCAAACCTTAGAGCCCATTCTTGACGTGTGCCAGACGACACGGCGGTCCCATTCAGAGATTGATAATACAAGTGATGGCCGAGCGCTAATGCAATCCCAACGGCAAGTAAGCCTAGAATGAGCGTCGGTGCCCTCCAGTGTATCTGCCATATTGATTTCTCCTCTGTGGCCTGCGCGACTTGCCCGCTGCTTACCGCTGCTTGGCCGCTGTTCGCTTTCAAATTTTCGGGTGCTGAGCTTGGTGGTTGGGTTGGGCTCTGGGCCAGGCTGGCCGCCGGGGCTTCCTCACATGAATTGTAGTCATCGAGGCTTCTCGCATCTAGTTGATATGATGGAAGTTGATACGAGTCGATGCTGTTAAGCGATCCCTGACTCTCATAAAATCTGTTCATTGCGTGAAGCCCGGATGTCCGCTATAAAGATGGTCGGAGCATCCACACGAGTGACTGCTGTGGTGTATCTCATTGAAAAATATAGAAGGCTTGAGATGGTTCGTTTTAGCCGTCGCCTGCCAGTAGCTTTCCCATTTATATTTCGAAAATAGCCTCATGTGACGAATTTGGCGAGAAGAACGAGGCTTTCCAGCTGAACTTGGCTGTGGCAGGACAACATGAAGGTGCCGCCATGACATGCTGTACAACAACTCCGTCAAGTTTTTA
Source organism: Diaporthe sp. P3_1W (assembly GCA_037177825.1). Lineage (NCBI taxonomy): Eukaryota > Fungi > Ascomycota > Sordariomycetes > Diaporthales > Diaporthaceae > Diaporthe > Diaporthe sp. P3_1W. The sequence goes on along the minus strand of JBAFXB010000004.1, from coordinate 3,954,438 downwards.
CAGCCCCCAAGCTAGAACCACTGCACCAAAAAGCAATGTGACAGGCTCACTGAGTTGCTATTTCCAGGACCAATTTAGCCTTGTATGAACTATGACGCAAGATTCAACAGTGGCCATGTAGGGATTAGTGATATTTCCATGCTGTCATACACAAATATGTCGCACAATTGTGGTACATATACAGGCTTGAATGCTTACAGTCCCCCAGCAGGAACCACGTTATACATGTTGTGTACAGATCATAACGAGACAGTCCTGCTTGATTATTGTTCAGCTTCCCCAAGGAAATGTACCCAGGAGGTAACCAAAAAGTGGTCTCACAGACGCATGTCGTTTCGAAAGCGAAAGGCTCCAGAGCCTTGTGCACAAAATAGCATAGCTCAAAAGCCCACTCATGGTCACCTAACGTTTAGGTGGTTTTTTTTTTATTTAAAAAAAAAGCCTGCAAGATCTCTCATCCTCTTGTCTTTTTTCCTTTTTTGCTTCAAAACTTTTCCACCCTTCCAAGTATAAACAAGTGTAAAGTGGCCAATATCTGATCTTGAGTGCCGACACATATACTATGAAGTTCTGCACTCATGGGTATTTTTCATCTGGGAGAAAACTACTGCTCTTGAATTCCATGCCAAATTGCTCAATATGCATCCTGACCCGCTTCTGATGGTTTTAAGCCTTGCCATCGTCCTCAATCCCGTCCACGGCCAGAACTACGCCATGAAGTAAGACAAATGTCGAACGAATCCTTGCTACGACAGTCTATTGATGGAACTAACGGAATTCCAGTAACAGTATTTCTGAGTCGGAGAGCACTCGTTCCGTCACGGGCGAGCCATCTGCGACGGCTTCAAGCCAGCCGCTCGAGCGACGTGTCAAGACTACCGGTCAACCGATTACTTCCTCACCTTGCCACCTTGTTCCGGCACATACCCCTCTTCCGCTTCTGCTGGAAGCGACGGGCCTGGAAACTTGTCTACTACAACTACTGCCGGGGTCAGCAAGCCACAGGGCTCTTCGAGCTCGTTGACTCTATCTTCGGCCACATCTACGAGAACACTTCAGGCCAGTGCTAGTACCTCCTCAAACGTTGCTGGCGGTACAGGGTCTAGCGTTCCGACAGATTCAACTTCCAATGCTGTGGTTTCGCAGGTGTGCGGTTTTGCTTGCACTCTTTACGCCGCTGTCTTTGTATGCGCACATGTTTTACTTGCGGTTTGAGGAACATCACTTTTCTGACAGCGCGAGAGAGATACATGCACCCAAGAGAGTATGAACATAGACACTTGGAGCTGTAGGAAGTAGGGGGGAAAGGGTGCGGGAGGCTGTTGGGTTTTGCTGTGCGAGACGCGACCCTCCTGTGCCACTTTCTGTAGCCTGGCAGCCTGTTGACGATGTTGCGAGGCAGTGCCCCAACTTCTATCACACGCCTAAAGCTATTATTCTCACGCCATTGATGTCTCTACTGTCATAGAATAACAATTTCAGCCGCTCGCAACGCTGAGTCTCAGATCTAAATGCGTCGCTCGTGCTTCCCTCAACAATACTTCCTAGTTTCAAACTGTCATCGCACAATACCTATCAGTCGCCCACTTTGCAACCGATAATGCCCAAAGAACAGAAAAACAACTCCCCAGGTCATGATGTGACTCACCCGGTTGATGGAGTTGCATCTTTATCAATCAACTCGCCCAACACTGCATTTGAAGGTCAAAACGTTGGCGACAAGTCTGCAGTTCATCAGTCCAAGAAACAATCAACCCAGCTTCAATTTCTTCTACACAATCACCACCCCCACGACCGCTGTGGAGGACACGGGAAGGCAGAATTGCAGGGTACAAACAAATGATAGAGTCCAATCATCTTCCGGAGCAGCGGGCCAACTTCGAGGCGATGATTAGGTACTATGAGGATGGTGGTAAAGTCCATGAAGGGAAAGAGGAGGTTTGGGCATTTGATAGGCAGGCCTCATTTGGTATTAGGTTCTATACACATATTGATCAGATGCCTGATGGATGGTTGTACAAGCATAGGTGGCGCGATGTAAGAGTCTTATGCCTCTACTGATACTGTTTCTGAGGTTTCCTGGCTTTATTTTGCTGATTTCTATTGCCGACTATTTTGTACAGAGCTCGAAGGATTGTCAAATCAATTCCGTCCCTACGTCGACTGAATATTTAATTGCTGATCGCAGGGAAGAGTTATCCTGTAAGGGGAGTGGCGATGTAGGTAGTGAAGTGGTAAATAAGGGCCTCAGCGGGTGGGGAATCTGCTTCTGCTGGCAAATATTGAATTGAATAGCTCGGTCATGGATTGAATGAGTCGTGACAGCCATCGGTGGTAGACTATACTTACGTCCATCTGATGGCAATTAACCTGTTGCTACCAAAATCACCTTATACAAGGAGCCAAGGTTGATAGAGCTCTGGTTGTGGCAATAGTGACAGGTGGGGCGTCAGTGCATCAATCCAAACTGCAGGTGTCCCAGGATTTTGGCGCTGCACTGAACCTAATCCACTCCAGCAGCCTCATCAACACAACCACCTGCTGCACCGCCCAGGGAACGCTTCAACTCCTCTTCCTCTCCTTCTCCCCGCAGGCCCCCCGCGACTCGATTCTCACGTCAACATGTCGAAGCGACTCGCATCGGAAGCGCTCGAAGAAGCCTTCAACGCAGACTCGCCTGCATCGAAAAAGTCGCGGATTGGCGAGCCAAGTGAAAGCCCCAGCGCGCATGGAGACAGCGACCTGGAGCAGCGCAGAGCAGGTCGGGACACAACACCAAGGCAGAATGGCACTGCAAACGGGCACGGCGAAGAACCAGACTCCGACTCGGGCGACGACGAGCCTGAAGAGAAAGCGCCGATCAGGCAGTCGGCGCCCACGGCGGGCTACGACGACCTGTACCTCGACACGATCGACCGGAACGTGCTAGATTTCGATTTCGAGAAGCTCTGCTCGGTATCGCTCTCCAACATCAACGTGTACGCGTGCCTGGTGTGCGGCAAGTACTTCCAAGGCAGGGGGCCAAAATCACACGCCTACTTTCACTCGCTGGACGAAAACCACCATGTCTACATCAACATGGCGACTCAGAAAGTATACGTGTTACCAGAGGGGTACGAGGTGACGAGCAAGAGCTTGGATGATATCAAGTACGTGTCGGACCCGAGGTACACGAAACAAGAGGTTATGGAGATAGATCGGCGGCCGCGCACCAGCATCACGATCTTGGGCAAGGACTACACGCCGGGCTACGTAGGGATGAACAACATCAAGGAGAACGACTACCTGAACGTCGTGGTGCAGGCATTATCGCACGTCCCACCGCTGCGGAATTTCTTCTTGTTGGAGGACTTCGCGAGCTCGCGGTCAGAGCTGGTCAAGAGGACGAGCATCTTGTTCAGGAAGATCTGGAACCCCCGCGCGTTCAAGTCACACGTGTCACCACACGAACTGCTGCAGGAGATTTCGTTGCGGTCGAACAAGCGATATACCCTAACCACGCAGAGCGACCCCGTCGAGTTCCTGAGCTGGTTCCTGAACAACCTCCACCTCGGCCTGGGAGGAAGCAAGACCAAGCCGGGGAGCAGCATGGTGCAACAAGTGTTTCAGGGGAAGCTCAAAGTTGAGTCACAAGCCATCACGGCGAAAGCAGACGTGGGCGACCGCCTACGTTTCGAAGAGGCCGCAGAAGTGAAGGTGGACGTCAGCCGGTTCCTTCTCCTGACGCTGGACCTCCCACCGGCGCCGCTGTTCCAAGACGAGCAGGAGCGCAACATCATCCCCCAGGTGCCACTCACAACGATCCTCTCCAAGTACGACGGGCACTCGGCACAAGAACACCTGGCGCACCGGCGGCGGTACAGGCTGATGCACCCGCTGCCGCCGTACCTGGTGATGCACGTCAAGCGGTTCAGCCAGAACAAGTTCGTCAGCGAGCGCAACCCGACGATTGTGACGTTCGACTCGCGCGACCTGGACGTGAGCCCGTACGTGGAGCCGGACCCGGCGATGCACACGGGGCGCGATCCGATCTACTACGACCTGGTGGCCAACGTGGTGCACGAGGCGGTGCGGCTGCGCGAGGACGTGGCGGACACGGGCGAGGAGCGCAAGACGTGGAAGGTGCAGCTGCTGGACAAGGCGAGGGGTGAGTGGGTGGTCTGCCAGGACCTGTTCGTCGACAAGATCCAGAAGGAGCTGCTGTGCATGGGGGAGAGTTATCTCCAGATATGGGAGAGGAGGAGAGGGCCAGGCCCAGGAAAAGGCAAGGGAAAGGCATAACGGAGTGTGTCCTAGCAGGAGTACACATTAGTCGCCCAACACTGAACTGGGACTGGGTAGCAGCCCTGAGCATGAACCGGCTGTGAACACCGGGTATAATGATGAGCCCGTGAGCTATTCGCTCTCTCCTCGTTGTATTTCTTCAGCTCTGGTGACAAGAGGAATGCATGGCTTCTGACTGTCCCATCTCTACTCTGAAGGGAACTTATAAAAAATCATGCTTTTTTGTAGATGTCTATCATGCGTGGAGGCTGAGGAGTGGTGTGGTGCATGGCATGGCACCTTTGGCTGCAGATTTGCCGCCACCCGTGGTCTGCGGCCAGGTACCCCACACTGCACGCTGGCTGCTGGCTGCTGGCGGCTGTCGATCAATTAGGTGCAACGGTGGAGCTGACTGGGCCTCAAGCGTCGCCTCACCATCCCAGTGCTCATTGGAAGAGACTTTTTCTGTCGACGCTTCACATTTTCCAAAGTTCCGCATTCCATCCCAACCCACCAGACCATCGCGTACCAGACTGTATACCCCTTGTGACACCGCGTGCAATTCCCATCCCAACTTCAGATCGACTGTCTTCCCAGCTGCAGCCAGGCATTTCTTCTTTCCAGCCTAACCCGACCTCGAACCATTCATCCCAGACATCGAAACCCCCCTGCGTCAAGCTCTGTACCTTGACTCTCCTCCGTCATCCGCATCTTTGGTGCATCACATCCCGTCCGCCACTTTAGATACACACCAACAAAATCAGCACTGCGACTTGCAACCCGGGTTACACGTCAACGTCAACATCTTCTTCACTTCTCAGTGGCCTTCTCAAACAGCTTGACCATATTGATATTTGCATCGCATTACTGAAATACCCTGCAAACGCGCCGTCTATACCTACATTTTGGCCACTACCGCCGCGACCGTCCTGCAAACGCACAACGAACAAAGAAAGCACACCGGAGCGACTCGGTCACAATCATTTCCGCAACCTGATAGGAGTCTGTTCAATTGATTGATCATCAGCGAAACCACTTTTGGGTACATTGTAGCCCTCGGAGCCTGGAATAAGTCTGCGAGGAGGGTTGCAGAAATCTTCCCAAGAACACATCGCAAAGGGCAGCTTGCCTCGCCGTTCGTTTCACAGCCTCCATGGATAACCTATGGACCCGCCGGACCAAGTATGCCCATGCCCATGCCCATGCCCAATCATCCCCAGACCCCACACAGCAGCCGCTGACTATGGCTTCCAACAGCACCAACAAGCTCTCCCTCACGACTCCAGGTTCAGCCCTCAACGACACCGGCTCCATCGGCCGGAATTCCTCCATCTCCAAGCGATTCGGCGGTGACAGCTCGTCGCACGGGACGAGGAACCCTCTCAACGACATCAAAACCCCCGGCAGCGGACTCGCCTCTCCGGGCGGCGCATCCAACGCCTTCGCCCTCGGCACCGGCGCCTTCTCGAACTTCGGGGCAAAGACACCCAAGTCCACCGGCAATCCCTTCGACCTAGCCTCTAAGACCCCTACTGCCGAGAAACCCGCAAGGGACGGCGCAAACGGGGGAAGCGCGACCAAGGCCGGCCTGAGCGGGGCTGCGAAATCAGCCGCGACCACACCGGGGGCCGCAACGAGGGAGAGGAAGGACAGCGACCATCGCGGGGTCCACCCGCTGCGCAACAGCTGGGCGTTCTGGTACCGCCCTTCCATCCCAAAGAATGTCGGCTACATCCCATACGAGGACACTGTCCACGGCATAGCGTCGGTGAGCAGCGCCGAGGAATTCTGGGCCGTGTATAGGCACCTGAAGCGGCCGTCGTCCCTCCCGGTGGTGTCCGACTACCACCTGTTCAAGAAGGGCGTCCGGCCCATCTGGGAGGATGACGAGAACAGGAAGGGCGGCAAGTGGGTCGTGCGCCTCAAGAAGGGGGTCGCAGACCGGTATTGGGAGGACCTGATGCTTGCGCTCATTGGTGAGCAGTTTGGTGATGCTGGCGAGGAAGTCTGCGGTGCCGTGATGAGTGTCAGAAACGGTGAGGATATCCTCAGCATCTGGACTGCCACCAGTGGGGGCAAGGTGCTCAAGATCAGGTGAGTAACAGGCTACAGCATTGCACGTGTCTGATGAGGGTGAAAATCTGACATTGCCACCAGGGAAACTTTCAAGCGGGTCCTGAACTTCCCCCCAGAAACCAAGATCGAGTGGAAGGTGCACGAGGAGAGCATCCAACAACGCATCACCGTCGAGGAGTCCCGCAAGGAAAGAGCCAACCAGCACAAGTCCGGCAACAAGCAGAACAACCAGCGACAGGCCCAGCAGCACCAGCAGGGCAACGATGACTCGACCCCGGCCTCTCAGGCATCATAGTGGCGGCCTCGGCAGCGATCGAGTCCGACGGTACCGGGAGGGTTGCCTACTTCAATGAGGCAATCCCTCCGCAGCCCGCTCTCCCGATACCCCATGGCCGATCTTCCGAGTCGAAGGACGGGTGGGAGAAGGAGATGGCTGGGATGCTGGCATATAGCGAACGGCCCGTGGGTCGTGCAGAGCCCGCATGTATCGAATAGTAGCGTGTCTTTTTCGGGTCACAGCAAATTCCAATTACTGAGCTTTTGCATGCCGAATAATGAAACCGTCAATGTTGAGGTCGATGCTGTCCTAATTATCTTGGCCTCATACAGTGCGCTAGGTGATATTGCAGACCTCGTCTTGCTGATCGACGCGATTCTCAGATCTACAGCCAACTTACTTGTAAGGTCAATTTAAGGCCGGTTCATATCCACCACCATGCTCCGCACAGCCACTATCAAGGTGTTAGAGTGTCCGCCACATTTGGATATGAAGTACGTGACCGCACTTGAATGTTTTCTAACTTTCAACGGACGGACGGCTCGAGTACCGGGATGTTGCTCTTGCGCCCCTATGAAGATATAGATACGGATTGCTTACAAAGAGCCTAGTAATTGTTTTTCGGCCACAAGTAAGGAGCCATCCACTTAGACAAACAATTGCTTGCACAGTACTTTATGTCGTGAGTGGAAAGTGCAAGTGAGGGTTCTCGATAGCGATAAGCGGTGCGCCAACCGGCCGCCGTAAATTAGAGCCCGCGGGGCCTCGCTATCGTTATCGCACGTCGCATTCCCGCCTGTCAGCCTCAGCTCGCCTGTTCGGACCCCTCCATACGACGTAGCTCACTGGATTGTTTCGCGGGATCCACGCTGCTGTTGACTCACACTTCACTGTGTTTTATATCTTGTTTGACCAACAACCCCACGGAATTGAATCACCCAGACTATTCTATTAAAAGGCTAGAGCACTTGCGAGCTCAAAGAACTCTTGAGATCCAGCGACATCGATCCAAAGCTGCCCCACCACTTTTTTCCTAAGGGTGGGTCCCGGTCTCTCATTCTCAACCTCACCCGAGGCTCGCCCTTGTCCTCGCCCTCGTCCTCACCCAACTCACAAGGCTCGCAGCTCGTCATCGCGACAACGCAGCAAACGAGAGACGGCCCTCAGAATGGCGACGGATCCGATACTGCCCGTGGATGGCAAGAGGAATATTCTCATCACGAGCGCTCTCCCGTATGTCAACAACGTGCCCCACCTCGGAAATGTCATCGGCAGTGTTCTGTCCGCAGATGTCTTCTCCCGCTGGTCCAAGGCCCGCGGCTTCCAGACCCTCTTTGTCTGCGGCTCTGACGAGTACGGAACCGCCACCGAAACCAAGGCTCTCGAGGAGGGCGTGAGCCCCGAGGAGCTCTGCAAGAAGTACCACGCCCTTCACAAGGACATCTATGACTGGTTCAAGATCGAGTTTGACATCTTCGGCCGCACCCCGACCGAGCACCAGACACAGATCACCCAGGACATCTTCCGCGACCTGTGGAACAACGGCTTCATTCTCGAGCGCGAGGAGTTCCAGCCTTTCTGCTCCCACGAGAACCACAACAGCTTCCTCGCTGACAGGTTCGTCGAGGGCGAGTGCTCCATCTGCGGCGACAACGGGGCGCGAGGTGACCAGTGCGACAAGTGCGGCAACCTGTTGGACCCGTTCCAGCCCGAGTCCGAGGCCGGCGCTTCTGAGGATGCGGCGGCAAAGGGCACCGGTTGGCTCGTGAACCCCCGCTGCAAGGTTGATGGTACGACCCCGGAGAGGCGGAAGACAAAGCACCTGTACCTGCGGCTAGACGCACTGGGGGATGAGATCAAGAGCTGGTTCCTCGAGGCCAGCAAGAAGGGCGCGTGGAGCTCCAACTGTATCCAGATCACCGACTCTTGGATCCAGAAGGGACTGTTGCCTCGTGCCATCACGCGTGATCTGAAATGGGGCACTGCCATTCCCAAGGGCCTCAAGGGCCTGGACGATGAGGCATATGCTAACAAGGTGTTTTACGTGTGGTTCGACGCATGCATTGGATATGTATCCATCACAGCCAACTACACAGACGGCAAGAATGCGGACGGGAAGCTGTGGGAGAAGTGGTGGAAGTCAGACAATGTCGACCTCATACAATTCATGGGCAAGGACAACGTTCCATTCCACACCATCGTCTTCCCGGGCTCTCAGATCGGAACCAGGGAGAAATGGACAAAGGTTCACAAGCTTTCCACAACCGAGTACCTCAACTACGAGGAGTCCAAATTCAGCAAGTCCAAGGGAGTCGGCGTGTTCGGCAACAACGCGAAGGATACCGGGATCGAGCCAGATGTGTGGAGGTACTACCTACTCTCGCGACGTCCGGAGACGGCAGACAGCGAGTTCAAGTGGACCGAATTCGTCGACGCCAACAACAACGACCTGCTCAAGAACCTGGGCAACTTCAACCAGCGCGTGCTCAAGTTCTGCCAGGCCAAGTACGAGTCCGTCGTTCCCGACTACACTAAATACACATCCGAGGGCATCGACGCGCATATCCGGGACGTCAACGCCCTGCTCAAGGAGTACAACACCCACATGGACGCCACCAAGCTGAGGGCAGGCCTGCAGACGGTCCTGGCCATCTCGGCGCTCGGCAACAAGCTCCTCCAGGACAACAAGCTCGACAACCGCCTCCTGACCGAGGAGCCGGACCGCTGCGCGGCCGTCATCGGCCTCGCGCTGAACCACATCGCCCTGCTCGCGTCCATCGTGGCCCCCTACATGCCGGGCACCGCGGCCAACATCTTCGAGCAGCTCGGCCTGCAGCCGCAGCCCTCGATCCCGGACGCCTGGGTGACGGACGCCATCAAGCCCGGGCACAAGCTCGGCACGCCCAAGCTGCTCTTCACGCAGATCCCGGCCGCCAAGGTCGAGGAGTGGCGCGAGGCGTACGGCGGCGAGGAGGTCAAGAAGGCGAAGGAGCTCGCCGCCCGCAAGGCGGAGGAGAAGAGGCTCGCCAAGGAGCGCGACAAGGAGAAGAAGAGGCTTAAGAAGCTGGCTGCCGCCCAGGCCAAGGAGAACGAGACGCGTGAGTGTAACTTTTGCACATAAACCCCAGGAGGGAAGGCAAGAAGCATGCTAACACAGCGCGTTGATAGCCGCAGCCAAGCCGAGCGTCGAGTCGGCCGAGAAGAAGGAGATGGCGGACCCCGAGATCGAGAAGGTCACCGAGGCCATCGCAAAGGCTGACGTGCACACCTCTTGAATGTTTTGTTTCGTCTAGAAACTTTTTGTAGCGTACCATCTGCACAGCAGCTTTTGGGGGCTATGTTGAACATTGATGGACAGGAGTCGAGGGGCGGCCGGGAAAGGAGCAACTACAAGCGATCCGGCGGCGTTCAACTCAGCCGCGCGGGACGGACATTGAGGGCAAGGTTTCCCTGTGTCGGATCTCTTCGCAAAATCTTGACTTCCAAGATTTGCATGTTAGATGGCAAAAGTAGGAGAGAGTAAAGGAGTGAGGGTTTTGAAAAAGGAGCCACTGATTTGCTGGGATTTCATGGAGCTTTAGACGGCCATCTGGAGGGGGGAGGCGGAGCTTGTAGATGTAGCACGTTGCCAATTCAAGTCAATTGTACATCACGGCGGCGAGGACCAGAATGTCTATTTACACAATGCTAGGCAGCCTGTCTGCTATTATCCCGAATGCCCATCTCCAGCATCTCAGCGAGGATATCCCACTTCGGCGCCGCCGCGTCCACCGACGCCCTCGCCACGCCACGCAGGCCGCCGGCGATGAAGCGCAGGTGCCGGTCGAAGTCGGCGCGGATGCCCATGAGAACCTCCGCGTATGTCTGTCTCTGGTGCTGCTGTTTCTGGTGCTGCTTCTGCTTCTGATCCGGGGTATTGGCCGAGTCCTGGACGCCAAAGTCCTCGTCGTCGTCGTCGTCGTCGTCGTCACCATCCCCAAAGAGTATGGTGTTATCCTCCTCCCTCTCCTTCTCCTTCGGGCTGACATATACGCCGAGCCTGGGCGTCTTCTCGCTCCCTACGGGGCCACCCGCACCGGGGCGGTTCGGCGTGACGAGGTACTCGTGCCCGGGCTGGCGCTCCTCCTCGGTGCGCCTCGCGTCCTCGAGCTTGATGGCCAGGTTGAGCACGTCGAGCATGCACTCCTTGATGGGCTCCAGCTTGGCGCCGAGGAACGCCTCCTCCGTGATGCGCTTTGAGAAGGCCGAGTGGATCTCGATCATCGCGTCGACGTCCTCGGCGTTCTGCACGTCGACGCGCATGCGCTCTATGTTCGGGGCGAGGACGAGGGTGGCCAGGTAAGTCTGGAGGATGTTTGTGAACCAGATCAGGCGCGAGCGGAGGCTGTAGAAGGTAAGCTGTTCGCTGGTCTCATCGTAGCTCCTGCAGCTGGTGAAGAGCTTGTTCAGGATGGCGGCTACGCGCCGGATCTGTAAGAGGAGTGTGAAGATGGATTGGTAGCCGACAATACTGTCTGCTGTGATGACCAGCCGGACTGGCCAGGCGAGCCTGTAAGAGAGTCGGATCCCTGGTAAATTGTTTCTGACGCTGCATCGGGCTTTGTAAGGGTTGTCGTGGAAGACATGTCCAGGTTCTACGGCTGCCGAAAGTCGGTATGGTTCCAGTCCCGGACATTGTGACCAAGCCTCCTGGGCGACTTCGGTGAGGCTGAAGCGGTCTGTCCAAGCAGTGTTGAGTGCATCCAAGTTCGAGAAAACGTCGGATGTGAATACTTCGGTTATGGAGCCATCTGACATGAAGTAGATGTGCTGCAACACATCAAAGCTGGACCACAACCCACAGGACTCGAACAGTATTGCTTGAAGGTTTGCAGCCGTTGAAAAGTATTTGCTTTGAATCCAAAGGTCGAATGCATCACTGAACAGCTCTGAGAAGGGGGCAAGGGCGAGATCTGGGGAGCCACATATAGACTCGAAATCCAGCGGGGGCTCCAGCGTACGATCTGCGGGATGATCTCTGACGCTGCGGAAGCGCCCCAGCTGTTTGAGGACAACTACGCTTTTTCCAGTGTTAAAGACCTTCTTCAGGGCGGATTGCAGGAAATTCGGTGCATGTAGTTGGTTGTCCGGAGTTCGTCGGAGTTCGAACTTGTGACTCCAGATCTGGTGCAGCGGTACTGGACTTTCACACTCCGCAACGAAGAATGTCTTGTCTCCTGGCGTCAGATGGCCTTCCTCCATCCACCGCCTTATGGGGATGGTGTAAACTCTGAAGCATTCGAAGAAGATCGCACCCAGGAAGCTGTACGTGCGCGTATCTCCACTCAGTTGAGCAATACAAGTCGCATCGTAGAGCAGCTCGAGGCAGCGGAAAGCATGAGCGTAGCGCTCATCCTGTAGCTGACGGACCACATGGCCAAGCGCAATTAGGGGAGTCAGATGTGGCCGAAGCTCTTCCTGAAGAGCGATCAAGCTGACGACGGTGTCACGTTCGATGTCAACAAAGCGGTGCTGGATCAGAGCAATTTCCCGATCAAACAGCCTTAGCCGTTGGAAAACAGAATCTTGGAAGGCTTGGACCATCGGGATAATCTGCGTCGTCTCGCAGAACTTGCGCAGTGGAAGCAGAGTCCGGCCACACTCGGCAAAGGAGTTGATCAACGCCCTATATGTGTCCCATGAGATATCTGCAAGCTGGTACCTGGGCACCGGTGTGCAGTCCGATGCGAATAGATCTGACGGGAGACCATTAAGCATGAAAAGGACTTCACGCAGTATTTGAAGCTCGGAAATGGGTATCTTCAGCGGTCGTCCTGCCACATCCTTTGGAAGAGCAGTATGTCGCCAATCTTGTGCCTTTTCGACGGCTGCGAGCGCTGCATCACCGTGCTCTTGTGTGAGCACGAGATCCTTGGCGGTCCTCCTGCCTTGGGTCGCACTGGATATCGAGGTGTCTGACGACTCATCCGACACCTGTGACTGGGAGTCCTGGACGACTTCGTCCTCCGAGCTGTCGGCAAAATCGACATTCTTCCAGAGACTGCGGTCCTGCGCCCAACCATCCTCCTTGGCAATGTCCTCCCACCGCAGTTTCGGGCCTGAGTCCTGGTCTGAAGGGCGCAGACGTTCCAACGCATCGAGTGAGGTCTTTTGCGTTGGCCTATCAGACAACTCAAGGAATAGGTGTAATAGTTCAGGAGTGAACCTGGTAGTTCTGGTCGACAGAGAATCCAGCCTCTGCCTCAGAGCGTCTGAGAGCCCATCGCGGCCGACGACTGAGAAGCGCTCTACAAGTCCACGGAGTTGCTCTTCGACCACAAAGTGGTTTGTCTGCAGGTAATTGCGGTTCCTGAGGCTGCGAAGGGCAGACTCACGCAAGGTGTTGAATCTTTTTGGGTGAGACTAGAGAGGTGTCAGAAATGGTGCAATGGTAGACTCAAAATGGAGAGCGGGCATACAGTCGGCGAGGTGGATGTGATGACGGTGACGAGCTCGTCCGTAAGAGCCCCAAACTCGGCAATGAATGCCATTCTGCAGGGGCAGGGAGGAGAAACATAGGATGACGTTTGACCGTATCACGACGACTCCATTGTAGACTCTGTCGATTGCAGTTGGCCCATCAGATGAGGCTCAAGTGCTGCGTGACGGTCTAAGTGCCTTTGTACGCGTCCGGGGGAGGTACAGGGTTACACACGCGACTTGGTCCAGTTGCTGGGCCAAGCCAAGGAGATCGAGGACCCAGATCTGACGGCGGACGCTGCTCTCCCAAGTTCCCACTCTGTCTGTCTGTCCGCTGCAGAAGTTCAGGCTTGGCTAAACCCACCTGGGCACCCCGGCCGCGTCCCCTATTCCACCGGCCACAGGGGCAGCATGACGCTCATCTGCCGTCAGACAGGCAGGTCTTAGCATGTGAGCACCATATCTGGCTGCAGGCCAGTTAAGGAAAATTAGCGGCAACGGCTGGCCCTGGACACCCTACCCAGGAACGGTACCTGTACGTACGCGTCCGGAACCTGTACCTGGCTGGGCTTGGGCCCCCTTTCGAACTTTTGGATATCTTGTTATCTTTGGAACTCGATCCCAATCCCCAATCCGCATTCGAGACCGAAATCCATAGACCACGGTTGACCCACGACAACCCACTCCTCGCCTCGATTCCCCATCGCACCACTTCGCTTCCACAGGGCCATGCTTCGTTAGCTCAGCTCCGGCCTTTCTTCTCTCATCTCTCATCTTGGACACAAGCAAGCTCGCACGTAAGCAGGCAAGCAGCCCAGGCCTGCGCCGACCGTCATCATGGCTGTTGCTCGCCCCGTCAGAGTCCTCGGGCTCGCGGCCGTCATGATGTGGTGCTTCTTCCTCTACCAGGTCTTCAAGCCAGGGTCCCCCATCCCATTGCCCTCGGGCATCCCTAAGAACGAAAAGGAGCCATTATTAGACCGTGAGTTGCTTTTGCCTGAGCCTGCGCCTGGCGACGCTTGACCTCTCCTCGCCTCCGCCCTCTGTCGCGTGGCGACTCTGGTGTCTGACTGACGGAATGACTGACACGGTGATCTCTGCAGCAACCGGCGAACCAGCAGGTATCCTCCGTCGCGCCGGCCCAGGCTACGCCCCCGATGCGAAGGAGCCCGACCGTATAAATGCCACACTACTGGCCCTCGTGCGAAACGAGGAGTTACCAGGCATGTTACAAGCTATGAAGGACCTCGAGCGCACCTGGAACCACAAGTTCAACTACCCGTGGACCTTCTTCAACGACAAGCCCTTCACCGACGAGTTCAAGAAGCGCACGTCCGAGGTAACCAATGCAGAGACGAGATATGGTAAGCGAAGGCAGTTATGATGCCAAGCTGGCATTCGGTAGGAGCGTCGCTTACGCATTCTGTAACAGAGGTCATCCCCAAGGAGCACTGGGAGGTGCCGTCCTGGATCAACATGGACCTCTTCGACGAGTCCGTCAAGATCCTCGAAGAGAACGACATCCAATACGCCGGCATGATGTCCTATCATCAAATGTGTCGCTGGAATAGCGGCCTTTTCTATAAGCACCCCGCGCTGGCCAACACGCGATACTACTGGCGTGTAGAGCCCAAGGTGCACTTCTTCTGCGACATCGACTATGACGTGTTTGCCTACATGCAGGACAACAATAAGACGTACGGCTTCACCATCAACCTCTACGATGCGCCCGCCTCCATCCCGACCCTGTGGCCCGAGACCACAAAGTTCCTCGCCGACCACCCCGAGTACATGCACGAGAACAACGCCTTGAACTGGGTAGTCGACAAGTCTAGGCGACCGGATCACTACGACAAGGCGAACGGCTACTCGACGTGTCACTTCTGGAGCAACTTTGAGATCGGCGACATGGAGTTCTGGAGGAGCCAAGCGTACGAGGACTACTTCAACCACCTGGACAGGGCGGGCGGCTTCTTTTACGAGCGATGGGGGGATGCACCGGTGCACAGCATCGCGCTCGGTCTATTGGAGGATAAGAACCGGATTCACTGGTACGTTGTTCCTTTGCTTATATATGGAATTTTGGTTATGGTTATGCGGCCGGCATCGCTAACGGTCACGTGTTGTTACACAGGTTCCGCGACATAGGATACCAGCACATTCCCTTCTTCAACTGCCCCAACTCACCGAAATGTAAGGGCTGTGTGACGGGCCGCTTCACCGACGGAGAGGCGTGGCTGAACAAGGAGGACTGCCGGCCAAACTGGTTTAAGTTCGCGCACATGGACTGAACCGGCAGAAAGGGGCCACATGGAAAGATACCACGCCAGAGAGGGCGACAACAGGGTTATGATGATTTCAAGGGAGCGTGGAACGGAACGGGTACTTTTCTTTGGTTGTGGGCACATATATCCTTTCTTGGCAACCACAACAAGCTTCGTGGATGGATATTTGCGTTGCGTCTGTCACAGCATTTCACGGGGCAAGGAGGTGTTTGGCGCCAGGCTATCACATGGGCATTTTATGTCTGTAAAGTCGATTCCGGAGGGCACAAGGCTCATATAGAGACGGGCACACACTCAGCTCGCAGCTTTGGTTGACAGGAGCTTGGAGGGTCGTGACCCGCTGCTGCTTGTTGGCGTTTGGTCCGCAAAAAGCCACAGTACCGTGCAAAACCTGGCCAGCCCACATCGTGTGCTCCTTCGCGTCTCTTTTATCCCATGCCATCCATCCATCCATCCCGTCTCTTGTGTCCAGCACCAACCGTCCTGCTAGGCCCGCCCAGCAGCGGATGCACTCCTCCACAGCTTGTCCCCTCAGTCTTTCATCCGAGCTTTTAGATGCAACGGTGCTTCGCCAATCAGCGGCCCCAAATTATGAGATTGTAATTGATGAACATGCTCCATCCCAGCTGAGCCCCTAGATCCACAACCAACGGATGTAAACCTAACCGACGCTCTATTACGACAAGACAGCACCATCGCTCGTTTGGCGAGTTACCGCGTTGGGCACGAGTCCAGCCAACGTTGATCCTAGCGGGGCAAACAGCAACGTTGGCTTTGACTTTGGCTCTGGCGAGACGGTGAACATGGCGTTTATTAACAGATCATGATCCGCTTCCTTCTCCTTCCCTTTATATATATATCACCTGAACTCGAGTGGCGTCCTCCATTGATTGACCTACATCACCAGAACAATGGCCGCCTACGATCTTTTCGAGCTCCTGCAACGGCCGGCGGTGTTCACGCCGGCCCTCGTCGCCGTCGCCTACATCATCTACCGGCTCTTCCTGCAGCCGTCCAGGCTGCCCGACCTCCCCGTGCTCAATGCCAGGAAGGGCGAGTGGTTCTCCCAGTACAGGGCGATGTGGCGGAACACCAAGGACTTCAAGGCGGCGTGCGTGCTGGCCCGCACCCAGTACCGCGACCAGCCGTGCATCGTGCCCATCCTGGGCGCGCGTCCCATGGTCCTGCTCCCGGCCAGCAACACCAAGTTCATCATCGACAACCCCGAGAACGTCCTGAGCCTGCACGAGTCGGCCATGGACAGCCTGCAGTCCGACTACACCATGGGCGAGCGGCTGATCCGCGAGCCCGTCCACCACCCGCTCATCGTCACCACCCTCACCAACCAGACCGGCAACCTGATCCCCGACCTGGCCGAGGAGACGGAGAACAGCCTCGACGAGCTTTGGGGCACCGACACGGGCGGGTGGCGCGACGTGTGCGTCTACACGTCGCTGCAGAAGTCCATCGGCCGCGTGACGAACCGCATCTTCGTCGGCAAGCCCGTGTGCCGCGACCCGGAGCTGCTGAAGCAGGGCATCGCCCTCGCCATGGACATTCCGCTGAGCTCGCAGCTGCTGCGCCTCTTCCCGGAGTTCGTCAGGCCGCTGGCGGCCCCCTTGCTCATGATCCCCAACAGGCTGCACCAGCGGGCCTTCTTCAAGGTCCTCCGGCCGACCATCGAGCAGCGCCTGCGCGAGTACGACGAGCGCCACCGGGACCCGGAGAAGAACAAGGCGCTGGGCCCGGAGCCCAACGACTTCCTGCAGTGGCTGGTCAACCAGGCCAAGGAGATGGGCGACCCCTTCCATATGAGGCCGTCGACGCTGGCGCTGCGCGTGCAGGTCCTCAACTTTGCCTCGATCCACACCTCGTCCTTCGCCATCACCGGCGCGATCCTGGACCTCGTCGCGTCGAAGAGGGAGATCATCGACGAGCTGCGCGACGAGATCCGCACCGTGCTGGCCGCCCACGGCGGCAAGTGGAACAAGCGCGCCCTAGCACAGATGGAGAAGCTGGACTCGTGCTTCCGCGAGTCCCAGCGCGTCAACTCGTTCGTCACCCTCGGCCTGGGCCGCCGCGTCGTCGCAAAGGACGGCGTCACCACGCCGGAGGGCTTGCACATCCCGCGCGGCAACCAGGTCTGTGTCCCCGGATACGCGATGCACCACGATCCGGAGGTTTATGAGGCTCCGGACGAGTTCCGCCCCTTCCGGTTCTCAGACATGCGGAAAGCCGCAGAGGGCGATGGTGCTGCGGCCGCCGAGGACAAGGAGGCCGCTCAGGCGTCGTACCTGTCGCGCGCGCGCAAGCAGTGGGCCACGACCACGACCGACTTCCTCGGCTTCGGCCACGGGAGGGGCGCGTGCCCGGGCAGGTTCTTCGCGGCGGCGGAGCTGAAGCTCATGCTTGCGCATCTCATCCTCAGCTACGACTTTGAGATGATGGAGAAGCGGCCGCGGAACATGTGGTTCGCGCTCAACCGTGTCCCGCCCATGGAGCAGACGATCCGCGTCAAGAGGCGGGCGGCGGCGTAGTTTTGAATGATGTGAGCGATGTCAAATTGTATAAATGGACCACTTGTAGTTATTTTCTGTAATGACATTATTCTAGGGCGGGGTATATCCGTCAGGGTCACACCTCACTCGTGCCTGTGCCCGTGCTTCTTACTGCTTACGCCAAGGGCATTGCTTTGTCTGCTCCCTGGGCTACTACTAGTCGCCGCGTCAGGCCGGGCCAAACACCGTCACGGCCCCTGACGTCCCACCGGCGCAGAACTGGTCTCCGAACCCGGACTCCCTCCATGCCAGACAGCTGACAACGTATTTCCGTTCCTTTGGCTTGCCGTCCCGGCCGACGACCTTCTTGAGCCGCTCCGTGCCCCCGGGGCCCCACGGGACAGCCATCCTGGCAGCGAGCTTCCCCGTCATGAGATCCCACGCCCATATCCTGCCGCCGTCGCTTGTGTTGTGGCCGTCCGCGCCGCCCGTCATCTCGTCCCCGGCGACGACGAACCTCTCCCCGCCGCCCAGCACGCTTTGTACCCTGAAATCCGCGTTCCTCCACCCCTCCTTGTCCTCGTCCCCGCCGTACGTCCGCAGGCACGACCCGCTCTCCCGGTCCATGAGCCTGACCCGGCTGTCCAAACTCCCGACCAGCATCGCCTTGCCATCCCGCGTGAGGGACAGGCTCGTGACGCTAGCACCGACGACATCGGTCGTGACCTTGCCCACGCGGACGTCGTAGCTCCGGACCCGCCCGTCGACCGACCCCGCGACGATCTCAGCGCCGCGGACCACGACCGAAGAAATCGCATCCGCGGCGTCGTCCAGCACCTGCACGGGGCGCGCGCCGCTGCCGCTGCCGCCGCCGCCCGAGCGCGTGTCCCACACCCGCACCGTGGTGTCGAACCCGCCCGACACGACGAGCGAGTCGTCGGCGCCGCCGATTGCGACGCAGTTGACGCGGCCCACGTGGCCCTCGGTGGCGTGGGCGAAGCGGCGCACCGTCTGGGCGGTGGCGACGTCCCACAGGAAGACGGTGCGGTCGCCGCCGGCCGAGGCGAAGCGGGCGTTGTCCGAGGTCACGGCCAGCGAGAGGACCTCGTGCGAGTGGGCTTGGTAGCTCTGGATCAGGCGGCCTTCTGGAAGAGATTCTTGCGATTGCTGCTTCTGCTGTTGCTTGGTGATGTAAGAGTTGGTCGGGTGGATGGCGGTGCTGGGCGAGGGGTTGTACAGCCTGATGGAGCGGTCGGCGCTGCCGGCTAGGATGTAGGTGCCTGGGCTGGCCGAGTATGCTAGGGCGTGGATTGGGCCTGTGATTGTATGTTAACATTGTGTGTTCCTTTCTGTCCAGGAGCGGCACTCGGCCAAGACGTGTTGAAGTAGAGTGAGATGGACTCACCATTTGCGCCCGTGAGAAACGCTACCGGCTTGTATGGGAAAGCCATTTCATGAGAATGACCCGATTCTCCACGCCCTCCTAACGTCTGATCAGATCATATACTGAGTTCTTGTGTGGGTGGCCATGGTATGTATGAAGCAAGAACGAGGCTTGGTGAGCGAAGTCTCGAGGTGAGAGATGAGCACGGGAAGCCACCAGTTTGGTACGGCCAACTTCTGCTTACGTAAATCACCTGCACGGTAAATTGCCTGTTAAACTGTGATGGAGGCAACCACAATTGATGGCAGTCACTTCAGTCTATCTGACATCGGATGAACACGGCACGCACAAGAAATACATCTCGCCAGACCTTGCTTTCGGTTCCTTAATAGGTCACAACGTGGAACATGTCATGGTCATGATTCTCTCTCCATTCTTCTAGTTGTTCATCTGCCGCCGTCTCTCAAAACTGCCGACTTTGGCCACCCCCCCCCTTTCACAATGCGCTTTTCTCTCGCCAGAACTTCTCTACCTCTTCTCTCTCTCTCTCTCTCTCTCTCTCGTTATTGTACAGGGTATTGCTTATAATACAGACCAGACAGCTGATTTCGCAGACCGCTATGAATTGTTGCTTTGGACACGAAAAGAAGAAGGAAAAAGAAAATGATGATCGGATGGCATCGTAAACGGTTTCATGCTGATGTTTCCACGCGTGCCTCCCTCCCTGGACCCGTTTGAAGGTAATGAACAAGCCAGATAACGCCGGTGCATGCATCAAAGTCATAACGGACGCTGTGGAAATAGCCCGCGGAAACCCCCCGAAAACAGCATCGTTGATGGTGAAAAAGAGGAGCCTGTCGTCCAAAACACTACCAGATTTGTCGCTTCCTATGCACAGTGCAGAGAGGTCGGTCGGCAGCCTCGCCTCGTCCGCCCAGCGAAACCGACGTCAAGAGAACACCACATGTGTGCTTCTCTTTTCCATGGCCCGCCGACTTGCACCGTCACTGCCTCGCCGCACCGGTTCTGAATTGTGGTCGCGCGCACGCCAACCCAACTAGCTCTTCTAGATTCAGACCCTTATCTCGACGTCTAGGCCTGGGTCATGATCACAACGTGATCGTTTCAGCTTCGATACCCAAGGCTCGCCCATTCAACAAAGGCAGGAACCTCGACTGCCTCGTGACCTCGAGTTCGGCCTTGTAGCCATCGCAGAGTCGTGGCTGTGGACGCCGCGCTTATTCTCGCTCGAGGTCTTCGGGAGCTCGCCTTTGGCCGATTTCACGACTGGGTCACTTCGAATGTCGTCCACAGCACACCATCACATGCGCTTGGTCGATCCATCGCCCAAGGCATGCGATGGGGTCCGAGGACGCTATACACGAGCGTCATGTCTTCTGGCCAATCCACATCTGTGAGCCGGGCTATTCCAGGACCCTCCATGTATGAACAGGCCGAGGGCCAGAAAGAACTCACGGGTCCGCCTGCCAAGGCCGCCGCAGCATGTCCTCATGGATGCGAGGCAGCGGGAGCTGGCCCGCCGGCCGCTCCTGGGGTTGGTGCGGGTGCTGCGGCGGGTGCTGCCACGATAGGGCCCGCATCGCGAAGTCCCTGTCCCTGCTGCCGCTCATCTCCGCCGGCGAGTACGATGTCTCGTACGAGTACCTCGGCCGCTTGGGCTGGACGTCCAGCGATAGCTCTGGGGGCCCCGTCGTGCGAGGCGAGACGGAGGGCGATCGCCTGGAAGGCCGCGGCAGCTCGAACGGCATCCGACCCTGTCGAGGCGGGGACACCTCCCGTTCCGTCATCAGAGGCGTCGAAGGAGATGTGTTGTGGCCTCCACCTCGGGGACTACAACGTTTGCACTGTCAGCTACAGCTCTCTTCTATACGCGAGCAGAGAGATTGGAAGGCAGGAAAGAGGTGGGTTTGAGGGGGGGGGGGGTACTAACGCGTTCTTAAACTTGCAGATCCTCCCAAACTTCTCACACTGGACACACCGTGGGTAGTCCGGATCACACTTGATCTTCTTCTCCCTGCACGTCACACACGCGATCGCCAGCCTCTTGCGTGGCTTGCCCGCCTTGGTGACGCCCCAGTGCGCGTTGACGGCCTCCCCATCGATCACCGTCTTGCAGTGGCTCCCGTCGTCGTAAAAATAGCACAGTCCCTCGCCCGGCAGCTCCGCCGCCCGTACGAACCTCGGCAGGAAGTGGGTTCCCGTCCAGATCTTGGGGCCCAGCCCGTCCTTGGTGGGGATCGTCTCAGCCACCACTGGCGTCGAGGGCTGACTCGCGTGCTGCGAGTACGAGTGCTGCTGGTGCTGGTACTGATGCTGTGACGAGGCCGATGATGCTGACCTTGGGTCATGATAGCTGCCGGGGTGTCCTTCGTAGTCGTGCTTCTGCCCCGCCAGGTGGGGCGTCCGGGAATACCTGCTTGAGTGGTCACGCGGGCTGAAGGAGTACTCGCTGCTGCCACGGCTGTAGTCGTGGTGGGAGGACCATCTACTGCTGGACTCCGGCCGATGGTGGCTCTCCACGTCCCGATAGCCAGGAGACAATGGGCCCGGGAAAGCCGATCGTACGCTGCTCGAGAACGACGGTGTTGTCCTGTCGTACACTTTTGGCTCATACACGGTCCGCGACTGGTGGTGCTGGGAGGTGGATGACCCAGGTGTCGTCGGCGGGAAGTAGGAGGAAGAAGAACCTGATCGCTCGAGGTAGCCCCCGGCACTCCGGGGGTGGTCAAGGGGGGACGTGGCCGGATAGGACGGTGGTCGCTCCGAGAGCGGCGAGAGTTGAGATCGCAATGCTGAAG
The DNA here is from genome assembly GCA_037177825.1 of Diaporthe sp. P3_1W. Lineage (NCBI taxonomy): Eukaryota > Fungi > Ascomycota > Sordariomycetes > Diaporthales > Diaporthaceae > Diaporthe > Diaporthe sp. P3_1W. The sequence goes on along the minus strand of JBAFXB010000004.1, from coordinate 3,932,377 downwards.
GGAACAGGCTGCTGAGAGAGGGTAGTTGTTGCCGCTGGTCGTTGCTTGATGCACTGGGCGGCTGAGTCCTCGGCTCGGTTCTGGACTGCTCATCGTCCGAACCTTTCCTGCCCATGTCGCCGGTGTCGGTCGGGTGTTGGGGTCGATCATAGTTGGACATTGGTGGTGAGAGGGGTCCGTTCGACCGCGATCTCCAGGCCAAGCGGCCCTCTGAAGGTACGGTTGAGTAGGTCGAAGAGCTTGGGCTCACCAGTTCAGGAGGAGTCTCTGGGAGGGAAACTGGCGCCGCACGATGCTGCTGAGGTTCAAGAGGAGACAACATCCCCATTGGTGAGGAGAGGGCTAAGAATGTTGTGGTTCTGGTATGGTTTCTCTGGGTGCTGTTCTTTGCACGGCCTGAGCAAGATCCGGAGCTCCAAGTTCGACTGATATGCTCGGGTTGCCTAGTTGCAAGCCACGCCCACTCGAGATGTTATACGATCGGTGGTCGCGGCGGGACAGGAGCGAGCAGTCCGCCGGGTAAATAAGGTCAGCCTCTGTCAGGTCTCCTTAGCGGCGCAGCAGGGTGCACGCTCTCGCACACAGGCACACCACTCAGTCCAGTGGGAACGGAAGCAAGCTCAGAGCACCTCCCGAGACTTTCTTCATCAGGAGCAAGGCGGATAGCTGGCAGTGAGATGGGCTGAGAGGCAGCTTTCTCCTGGTGGTGCTCTAGTCTTGCTTCTTGGGCGAGGGTCTATAGGCGAGATATAGGTGGTACGGTCCCGGTATTCTGGTCGGGCTTGTGGGAAGGAGGGTGGCAGAGCCCGGATGTTGACTAGATGGCGCAAGATAGTGGTGTGGCTTGAGACGGGCGAGTATTGGTTATTGTATGCCACCGGCCGAGCCGCAGAGGGACAAGACTTCTCGCCCGGTCTAATAAGTTGGAAGTCTGGGGGACAGGGCTCTGGGGTTGGCACAAGGCACCGGTGACCTGGGTACTTGAGAGGGCCGGCGCTACAGTGCCGAGAGGAGTATTAAACAGGGTTCACGGCTTATGTGGGCTCTGGCTTACACGGGTACATGGCAATATCCTGGTTGTGGGTACGGAAGGGGCACGGATCGAAGACGACTACCGAACATTCAACGTGCTCGGCAGGGCCCAGTGACCAGGGAAGATTACAGTTGAGTCTGTGTGGTCTGCCCAATGCGGTGGTCGAAACCGCACAGTCGACGATACACTTTGGGCCAGTACTCAGCATTGTTTGAGGCGGCCCTGCTTTATCCTTCTCCACACGTGGGTTGGGCGGCTCTGCTTCCTCCCTGGTGCCGAACATCTCAATAAGATTAGGTTGGATGGATCGAGAGTGATGCTGCCCACCGCGCCACTGCGGTCTCCATAACGGTAAGGCGAGTGATCTCCCCCTACATGGTTGGCGACGGTGTAGCGGTGGTGTCGTGGAGCCACGGGATGTTTTGGGAGCAGGCTCGTCTTGGCGGCTGGCAGTGACTGGCAAAAAAGTGCCCTGCAGGGAAAGCTGTGCGGAATCCATCGCGCAGAGGGGTCGCAGGGGAGATTGCAAGGACAGGGTGCAGAGTCGGGGGGTGGTGGCAGAAGCAGGGGCAAAGTAAATCTGGATGTACCCGTGCTGCTGGGCTTTGGGAGCCGAGTCGAGTGAGAAGGAGAGGCGCCACGCCGCGATGGGGGCCGCGGACAGTTGAGTCGGGGCTGGTGAGATGACAGAAGAGAGGAAGAGGCCCGGTCGAGGTTCCAGACTCTGACATGAGCAGATTCCCCGTCCAAAAACGGCAACGAGCCCTCAGGGGGGGGGCCACGACGGGACGGCCCAACATCGTCAACATTGCCAAGGGTTGCAGTTGGGAGGGGCGAACCGCAGCACTGCAAGCGCATCTGAGAAATTCGATGCAGCGACGTAGTATCTTCCATTCCGGGACCCGGGGGCGGCCACCTCGTAACGCCCCGTCAGGGCTTTCAGGTGCACAATTCCATTTTGACTATGCATCTTCTTTGTGGAGGACGAGGCGCACAATAAGATTCGAGCCTTGTCACAGACAGGAAGGAGGTACGGGCCTCAGCCGGGGCGCGGTCCCCACAGCGGCTTAAGTCGTGCGGCCGGCGCCCAGGAACAGACAGGGGCATCCATCACCTGTCTGCCTTTTGGCGTCATGGCTTGACAACGGCGTTGACACTGCTCATCAATGTCAGTGCCATTTTTGCTCCCACCGTTGCGCCCCGGTTTTCGAAGCCTTGGAACGCCGATCCAAAATGGCAATTGGCGCGGGTGGCTTGAGAATTTCCCACCGTCGTCCAGCGACAGCCAACGTGCGTCCATCGTGCCGGGCGGCTGGACCCATCTACTGCGTACCAGCGCCTAGCAGACCCCCGACCAGAGCCCGTCTTTGGTGTTGAGGAGCGTTGCCAAGGCCGTACAGGCGAGAGCTTCAGGGATCAGAATCCGTCCTGCCTCCTGCGATAGTCTGCAGGTAATCAGATCCATTCCACATGATCTGGTCATCTCAACTTGGAAGCTAGGACGAGGGCTGGAGGAGGCTCTCCGAAGTTTCCGAAATACGCAGTACGAGCTGCCACGGGACCAGAATAAACTTAAAACATGTCCTCCCTTTTGTCCTTTCTCCCACGATCTCGTCCAGATCGTCAGGGCTCATCTGCGGCGCATAAATGGAGGGAAATAAATAGCTGAATTGGGCAACGTGTCCTCTGGCGGGAAAATGTGCAAAGCGTGCGCCCAGCTTCGGCCCAAGCCAGCCGTCCAAAGAAGTCAAGCTGTCAAAGCTAGTCTGCAGCAGGCCGTATTGAAGGACGGGCTCCACGGCGTGTGCGGCCTGGGTCGGCGGTCGCATTACCACGGGAGCATGACATTACCGCGGTGCCACTGTCCACCAGCGACGGTGGGTGCGCCTGGCCCAAGTGAGATGAGATGGATGGATTCCCGCGTGGATGCCCACCCGGACCCGTAGGGCCTCAGATCTCTCTACCTTAATCTTGCCCGCCTGTGTGATTTTTGTGCAATGACGTTCATGTCGACGACGATCAGCTCTCTGGTGTGTTTCGCGCCCCTCAAAACAGCCCAACAACCCAAGTAGCCCACGCCTAGGCTGTCTCCCACACCTCCATTGCAGTAGTGATCTCGAGGGCGCGCTAGTCTTCTTAGCGATACCCGGCATTGGTAGATGATGTAAAACTACCGTGCTACTCGCGCCACAACCCGGAATTGGAACAGTCGAGGTTGATTGATTGCAGGGACAATGGGCAAGTATGTGGATCGAGACAGAAGAGTGACGACCACAGTGCTATACGCGGGCCTACGGTGCATGATAGCCTGCATGGTACCTGCGGATATCAAAAATGATCACTGCTGGGGACTTGGATGGTGGTGGGGGGTTATTGTGCACGCGTTCTCGGCATCTCGAGTCCCAGACGCACAGTGATGATATACCCTGCGGGACAGTACTTCGGTACAGATCCACCCCTGGCCCACTCAGTTCGGACGGATTCAGTACGAACATCTCGACAAATGGGATGAAGGCGGGGGCGCGGTACCATCGAAGCGGAGGTGTGTGTCAGGTCTCCCGCCACGTCCCTTCGTGGACTACCGTGCCGTGATCGTGGTGCTGGTTCAGCCTCTGCAGCTCGCAGATGGTGCGATGAAACTCTACGAGCAAGTTTGTCATATCTGCCGTGTGAATATGGCACATTAGCGGCGCTATCGAGTCGACAAGTCCAAAGTCAAATGGGCAACATGCGGCAGTCAAGGACCCGAGACTCTGGTTAAGATCGAGAGGGGAAGGTCCCAAGAGCCGGAAGGACCTGTTTTCCTCCGCAGGATGAAGGAGGGTCTCCAGAAGCGTGGCACTAGCCCGCGTAGATATCAGTCCATGGTCCGCGTAAGGCGTTGCGAATGCGATGGCGTCTTCGTAGCCTGCCCCCCCTTCTCGCGTTAGTGGCCCTGTCGATGATCCGCCGAGTGCCCTGCGCACCGTAAGTGGCCACGAGGGATGACAGCCATCATCCTCCGCCATGAGAATGATTGATGAGGTGCAAGCCCCCCCTCCCGCAGGTGCACATGCAGGCATGCCGCTCGGAACGGTAGATGAGACTTGGTAAGCACCTGTTGAAGATGGTGGCTGACACTTTGGTCGGGTCATGGCCGTTCATTGTCCACAGACTAGCGCTGTGCAGGACCCCGTGAGGAGGGAGACGTTCGAGAGTTGGGTCTGTGGGCCTGGCCTCTGCTGGGGTGTGATTGACGAGGGCCGGAAGAACCTTGCGTGGCGCTGCAATAACACAGGCTATTAAGACGGGCTCGGCATGTCGTCGTTAGCTCGATCCAACGCCCTGGGTCGGAGCTGGCAAGCCGGGATGAGACGCCTTGATGTCAGTTGTCTCCCGGGCACCCCTTTTTTCACGGCCACTAGGCCTAGATAGGCAAATTCCTTCCTCTAGACACATGGATAGCGATCCACTCGAAGGCGTACCCCACCAGCCCTAGAGCAGCATGGGCTGGCTTGGCTCATATGACAAGGTGAACAAGCCACAATCTCGAGCATGCCGGTAGCAAAATCTTGAGATAGGACGCCGGAGCGGGGCCGGTGACGGCTCAGGTGTGTCGTGCCGCCGGCCTGCTGGATCGCTGTGTCAGGTCACGGTACTTGAAATTTGCTTCTGGGCTGTTTCCATTGTCGCTCCCCCGATCGTGTGCAATACCGACCCGTTGTGCCGCCAGGAAATCTTGACATGCCGTCTGCAAGGATCACCATGTTGAGTCAAAACGGACTCTTGTCCCGATGGGTGTGCATTTCGCGGATGCGCAGCCACAACGGAAACCCAAGTCCAACAGAGAGTTCAGTAATCTGTAATGTGCGTGCATGTTACTCTATGTGTCCCCTGCGAATGCCGACTGTAAGGTTTTTGTTTCCCTGTTGGCCTCGAAGCATCTGACCAACCTAGTTTAAGGCCGGGAAATCCCACGAACGTGGAAGCAACGTGAGGTAGCACATCTGCAGCTGGTCCACAGCTGACTACCGTCCTGCCGTTTCCCATTCCCGCCGTGGCTGGTATGCTTGCTTTTTCTGGGCTCAACTCCGCTGCCAACACACACTCACACCCGGCTCGTGTTGTCGGTCTCGTAGCGTTGCAATAAGCTGCCGCATGAGTGAGACGATAATTCGATAGCTTGAGCCGCTAAAGGACCAACATACGGTGACATCGATCCATATCCGTCCTGCGAAGGTAAATCTCCGGGGGCTCGGAAAACGGACAGCGTGGCGCGGGCTGCCCTACCGTTCCTGCCCTTCTGGCGGCTAAGCTCCTGTGGGTGGATGAACAGCGTTGCATCAAGGCCAACGATAGGCCTGAGGGAGGTTGCGCTGCATCAGCAATACCACCGCAAGGTTTCCTTTGCTGCCTACGACGTCGATGTCGGCAATGGGCACTTCTGACCCATCTGATGAAATAGTCAGCTGAACCACATGGCCCCTGCAGACTGTCCCCAGGAGCCGCCCTTCTCGAGAGCCTAACGCCACGTGCGAATCAACGACCTCGTCCCGCCGAAGTGTAGCCAGATCCTAGGGCTTACTTCGTGGGCTTGCCGACCGACCGCGCCATGGAACGAGCCCAGCGAGCATTCCGTGGTGCAAGGGCTAGCGGCGACTTGCTCACGCGAAATCGATAGGCCCAATCCTAATCAACGCATGCCTGCGGCGCAACAAAAAATGCCGCATGTCCATTTCGTATGGCTAAACTGCTGGCATGGGCCGGTGTGGAACTGCCCACGTACCTCTGAGGACTGTCGAAGCATGCAACTCTCATCTTGGCTTCTGGGATAGTTTGAAAAGGGAAGCGCTTTGCTTGATGGGACCAAAGATGGCTGACATCCATGGCACTCGCAGCCTGGCGGAAGAAGCATCGGCTGTGCCTGGCCTTCCCCTTGCTGTTAAGTTGTGGATTGCGTGCAACCTGGCTGCCCATCACATCCACTCACGGCAGTTCCCATGCACATAATTTGTTGATGCCACGCACTGAACTGTGCAAGACCCACCACGGTCGGCCGATATGTTAATTTCGGTTCCGACGAGCATCAGGATTGGCATCCCTGAATCTGGCCGTGACATCTGCCTCGGTCACGGCAATGATGCCGTTCTATACTTTATAGAGATAGAGAGCTTGGGAGAGAAGGATACAGCCACGGGGAATCAAGCAACGGGAAGCAGATGGGTTGAGATGAGGGATCGCCCCATGGACCGGATGCTACCCAGGTGCTGGAAGGGTGGGATCCTATCCCGTTCCGCTGCGGTGGAACAGGTCCGGGCACATACGTCGTGAGGTTGAGGCCGTCGTGTGCCTGTCTCGTTGTTAACTCGATTCGAGAAGACCTTCCCATGGAGCACGACCCCCCACCCCCGCCCCCTTCAGCGACGTGTGTACAGTCCTATCCGCAATCTTGGGATGGGTCCGCAGGCAGGCTGTGGATTGAACAATTCGCGGAACTTCGGAACCCAGCCAACTGCTTTCAAAGTGGCTACTGCAGCATGTGAAAATTGCCGAGCACATGTACTTGATGTCCAAGCTTGTCCGCATCTTGGCATGTTGGACATCTTAGAGCCAACAGCCGCAAAATGGGTCATTCGAGAGCGGGCCGAAAAGCCTCGGTACAGTACACAGTAGGCTGCCCCGTAAGAAGGGCCGACCCACAAAGGTGGTTCGATTCTCGTTCATAGGCCAACGAGATGGGTTTTGGGAGGGCAAGTGCCGCCTCAGCCACCGGCCACCGGCAAGGCAACGTGTGGCCGAACAACTCGAGGGCAGTGGAAGCTCGGCGTCCTTGGTATCTGTGGATTACCAACTTCCTGTGGCCGTCGCAATGGGAATTCCGGGACGTTGCGGCTTAAATCGGGCGGTACTTGACAACCAGGGTAGCCTTGGTGTTGCGGTGGATCCAGGGCGACAATGGTGGATGGGGTCGACAAAAGGACCGCGGAATTGTATCTGCTGCCGCCGTGGCATTGCAGAAATGCCGTTACGACGTTTCGAAGTTGACCACAATCCCCTTCTAGAAAACCCGACCTGTGCTAGTATGTGGACGTTCAATACGTTCCTCGTACATACCAGGTATGGGATCTCCTTGCATGTTCCCCGGCTGCACTCCGATGGAGCGCCTGGACCTCGGCTTCCTATTCGGGCCTGTACTCCGGGGCAAAAGATAAATCGGCTCGTCGGCCGATGCAGGAGTACTCCGTGCGATCCGCATGAGCAGATATACCGTTACATTGTACACAGTGCTCCGCGAGAGCCACATCATACCCTCATTCCCGGACCAGGCAGAAGCATTTTGCACACGCTAGTCCCAAGCCGTCCTCTGCTTGCTGGACTCCCTTTCTCCCGTCGTCCGCGGGAGGTCTATCTTCCAAGACCCTGTCCGGCCTCGAGGTCGGGGGTGTGCCGAGAGTGCGGAGAAGGCGGAGCCGTACGTCACGGCACATGCACGGGTTGTGGCCGACATGTTTCGTTCGACCGTGTTGGTCCCCATATCATGACTGAGCTTTCGCGAAGATCCTCTTGTCTTTCCCCATCGATGTTGTATTGTGTGCGGCAGAGGTTTCGTGTTCGTTCAGCCGGTCTAGGTCGGAAATGGTCGAGTTTCCAAGCGGACGAAACGCAACGGAATGTGACGATGAATCTTGATTTCTTCATCGATCTGCGTCTAGCTCACCCTCACCCTTAGCGGCTCATGGCTATCGGGACCGAATAGACACCCGAAGGGTACGACTGTCGAAAGGCACGGCACTGGAAACGGCAACATTATTCTTGTGGCGTCGTGCCGCGATGGGGAAGAGGGTGTCTTCGGCCGCAGGGTAAAGCAGAATGCTAGCTATTTATAGATCCCACTGATGGAGGTCGAAAATTATCCTTCCAAAATACCGGTCGAACCTTAATAGGGCCAAACTAAGATTTTGCGTTATCTCACTGTTTTCTAGCATTCGAGTTATGTATGTGTGTGTGTTCTATTCTGCCAGGTCTTCGGCCTCTCGTAACTTACCACTTACCATGCATGTATCTTTTTAACAAGCAAGGAGCTAATGTCCTCAAGCGCTGGAGGTGTCTGAGAAGGGGAGATCAGCCTATTCAACCACCCTGCTCATCGGCCGAGATGCAATCAGAGAGCTGCAAGAGGCGCCCCCGAGTTGGGACTAGTTCCGGCTAGACGCTCCGACACAAGCGGGAGTGCCAGGGCTCAGTTCCTCTGGGCTGAACCATGGGGCAGTACTGTAGGAGAACGGCTCGCTGTCGAATGGAACGGCATTCTCGCTCTGACATCAGTGTCGGGGATCGTTGCCTATCGAGTTGACAATCAGCGGTAATGCGGTGCCACAGATGTGTCGGTCGGCAACCTGGCAGCCTGGTTCGACGACACAATATACCCACGATAACCCGCGAAACAGCCTATCGGGAACAATATGCCACAGACAATTCAGTAAACTCCGCAGGAGAGCTGTGCGGTTGGTCCGGGTTTTTCTGGGGCAGGGCGGTGGGTTCTTCGGCTTGGTGACACACTGGCTTGGCGTCTGTTTATAAGGTGTTTCTCGGAAATGCATGCCTTCGTGTAAGGGAACCACAGAATGGCTCGCTTGGGAAACTCGTGAAGACGACACTAGAGCTTCTGGCAGCTATGTGAGCGAGTGCGTGTGCTGCACGGGCTGACAAGTCGGAATCATACAAAATGCTGGGCATCATCTACAGTGAGCAATAACGGCGGTTTGCTGACATGCATGGCATATCGCCAGCTACTAGTTCAGCTTTACGCGGAAAAGCTGCGCCCGGCATTGATCCTGCAGGAAGCTCTTTGTTGGTGACTGAAAGTTGGTAATTCCCGTCGGCATTCCAGGGCGAGTCGACGACCACGGGTACTCGGCCCATTGTCGTGCGTTGCCGGCTGTAAAGCAGCATCTCGTGGGCAGCCCCTCGCCTCTCTTTCTGGGCAAGTCAGACCACTGGGTTCGGCCAGGTGACGATGTCATGAAGCAGAAGATCATACCTGCGCAAGCCGGTAGTAAGGTGACAACGGTGAGCGGGCCCTCTTGCCGCGGTCGGCTCATTGACAAAGCAGATCTGGGAATCTCTCACAGTACGGAGTACAGTACTGACGATGTCGTGAGATGGTGCAGATCCCCTTTACATGACGCCGTACTGCGTGTTCCAGGTGCTTTGTGGCCAGGTAGGGTAGACGGGCGGCTAGTACAATGCCAGGCCACTTAGCACGAAGCACCTTCCGTATAGGGCAGGCCTCAAGTGCCCGGCCAGGCCGGTTCGTGCGAGAAGTTAGAACGGTTGAGGGGCTGAAATAAAGATCTGGCCTGGCCAGTTTAGGCTGTCACTCGCCTATCTTGCCTAGCAGCCTAGCCGGTGACGAAGTGCATTGCGAACTTGCCTCTGGGCGTGTGTTTGCAGCAAATTGTCGCCGCAAGAGAAGTGGGCTGTATCTGTGGCTCGGTGTAGAAAGTCAGACCGGTGTATTCTTGACACAAAACGGTGTTTGCATACATACGTCGATCAGGGCCGAGCGGACGGATATCTTGCGCGTTGTGCTTGATCGGAGGCGTAGATTTGCGTGTAGCAAGCTTCAGCCCAGTCTGGCGTCACAGCACTAACAAAGAGAGTTTTTGCCCTGCGTGCAACGTCGGGTTACACTCGGATTGATTCCCACAATGCTGAAACCTCGCACGGGTAGAGCAGGAGGCGAGGCTGGTCGAGGCGTGGGCTCCGCTTCTGCAAGGAGAAACACACGGTGAATTGGGCGGCGTGGCGGGCATAGCAAACTCCAGATGTGGCTCTCTCAGGTCTGACATGTCGGACCGGAGACTGTGCGAGGTATGATTGATGGGAATTTGATTGTCCGCCTTTTGGCCTGCAATACGTCCCAAGACGTCGGTACCTGGATGTCGGTCTAAGAGGGCACCTGCATTAGCACGAGAATGATGGATCGGACGACCGTACAGGGCTCGAGCAGGGGTCACGCCCGCCAGAAACCCAGGGACCCTCAGCGCTGGTGACTAACTGGAGAGCCACCAAGTTATTGGACGTTTCGGGTAGCAGCATGCTGTAAGCGTCTTGTACACAGGTTCGACATCACCATTCGAGTCCGTCGAGTTTGATTTTGCATGCAGGCCATGCGTCGAGGGTCCAGCGGGGTCGCCGTGTGCCTGTGGGAGCTGGCTGGGCCCGTCGGTACACCAACGTGCATGCTCCAGGCAGGCGGGCACCCAAGGCAAGGGATGGTCGACGACAGTTGCATCCAGACCATTCCATGAGATGACAGCCCCAGTAAGTTCGTATTGAACGGCCACCCTGCAGAGGAAGAATCAAGCGGTTGAGATGCATGGCGAAATGGACTCAAGCAGAGGGCAGTCGAGGAGGAGAGACGGGCGAGTGTCGCCCGAGAACAGTTCGTTGGGCACTGGTCGGTCTGGGGAAGATTGCAGGCTGGTCTGGCGGTTGACGTCGAAGCTCGCGCCTTCCTGACCTGGCTGAGTTACGGTCAATCCGCTGCGACCGCTAGCATGTTGCCCGTGCCTTCAGTTTCTGGCGGTCGCCTGCGTCTCCAATGAAGGCCACAAAAGATAGAATAGATATCCGCGCTGCATGAGAACATGGGGAAAAGGCACACGAAGAAGAGGACCGGCATGGGGCAGATTTGCCCATATATGCTTTGTGATCAGTCTAATCTGCTTGTCTCTACGTTGCGATAGCCGAGTATGTGGATGACTACAGCTCGAAAGGCCAAGGGCCAGCCGACAGCGCGTGCTTCTAGTCCTCCCTCCTCGCCAGGTTCGAGTGCAAAGTATGCTGCCTCATCAGCGAGACGCATATCAGTCCCACCAATGCGAGGCCCAGTCCCGTCAGCCACACGCCCCTGAAGGCCTCCATAAATGAGGCGATGACGCCGTCTTTCCACCCATCCGGGAGATGCTTCAGCTCGCCCAGGTCATCTCTGATCCTCTTGATCTCCTCCGCCGCCCCGGGCAGGGACCCGAACCGGTCCCAGAGATGCGCTTTCAGGATATTCTGGTACACTGTAGACGCAATGGTAACACCGAGCGTGGCTCCCACGGACCTGAACGCATATGTCGCAGATGTGATGACGGCCTGTTGGGAGTGATCGACCGCGGCAATGCAGGCCAGCAGCGTCACCGTGAGCATGCCCCCGTAGCCTGCGCCCGTGAGCACAAAGGCGGGAAAAGGCACCCAGCTCGGACTGTTGGCGTCGAGGGTTGAGAACACGATGTTGCCCGCCACGAATGATACTAGAACAGTTATGCCGAGGCCCAGGTACCGGCCAGTCCTCTTCATGATTAGACCGCAGCCAATAGAGCTGATCGAGACACCTAGGGAGGCAAAGAAGATCCTATAGCCGGACTCTGTCGGGGAGTAGCCCAGAACTTGAAGATAGAGTGGTATATAGAATATCAACATCGTGTTTGCTAGGTAATGTGTCAGTCAAATGGTATCTCATCTGGTAGTTTTGATGTGTGTCTCAGGAATGCTTCAAATCTCCACACATTGGAGTCCATGTTCGCATCTGATGAGGATACAGCTTGCAAGGCGACTCAAATGTGCCCCGAAGCACGCTATATATCATCCCGGGATGTCGGATCACCCTGGAATGTGGAAACAAGCCAAGGAGAGAAGTACGGGGAGAGGGAGAAGGGGGTTTGGTACGGACCCATTGTACAGACGAGGTTGGTGATACACGCTGTGAGAACGGTCCGATTGACAAGCAGGCGCACTGGAATGATAGGCAGCGCAGCCCGGCTTTCCCACAGGACAAAGCCTACGAGCAAGACGAATGCTAACGGCAGTGTCGTCAGGACTAGAGGGTCGGTCCAAGCGACCAAGTTTCCGCCGGCGTTCAGGCCCAGCAGCAGGACCACAAGGAACGCCACAGTCAGGAAGGCTCCTGCAAAATCGATGCGTGAAATGTACGACTTGTTAGACGTCTTTGGTGGGACCTTGACCAGGAAGAACACGAGCAAGCCCGACACCACGATGACGGGGACCTGCACCAGGAATGCCAGCCTCCACCCTCGGGACGAGTTGTCGTTGATGAAGCCACCAAAGACTCCCCCAAGCATTGCGCCAGACCCGTAGCAAATGTTGCCTACGCCCTGAATGATACCCCTTTTCCTTAGAGGGACCAGGTCGGAGGCCAGGAACGTCGAAATCGACATCAGCCCGCCGCCCCCGATACCCGCTACCACGCGCCCGACGATCATGACGGTGTCGGTCTGGGCGAGGCCGCAGATGAGGTTCCCCGCCGCAAAGAAGATGTTGCTGAACACCAGCCCGGGGCCCCGCCCGAAGATGTCGGTCAGCCTGCCGGAGATGGGCTGGCAGGCAGCATTGGCGATCAGGTAGGCCGTGGCCAGCCACGACAGCAGGCTTAGCGACTTGAACTCGCTCGAGATGGGCGCCGACAGCGTCGCTATGATGGTTGAGTCGATAGCCCCCAAGAAGACGCCCACGTACGCGCTGCTGAGGATGAGCCACAGCCTCGGCCCGGTGACGTCGTCGGCCAGCACGGTCTGCTCCTGGTTCTCTGAGGGGCCATCACGCGGCTGTCCTTCAGCGTCTCCCGCAGCGGCTTTTGGCTGCCCGTTGAGAAGCGGTGTTGTCTCGCTGTCCCGCGCTCCATCGAGGGCTGGTGCTTGCCTCGGGTCGACGATGACGTCCCCGTTCTGCCCGTTCATTTTTCCCGGACACCCCCACCTTCAGCTGACCTCACGCAATGATACGAATATCGCAGCAGTACAGTTGAATGTACTTGATACTAGCAGATGTCTTTGGATTGAGCAGAAAAAGCGACACAGTCAGCGGTGTGTGCATGAGTCGTCAGAAAAGTTCTTTGAAAGTCGATAAGCGAGAGGGCGCATTGTGCGATCTCCGACTACCGGCATTTATGGATACAATCCGGCGACTAAAACCCGCCCGGCGCCGATAGTTCGGCAGATCTAGCACCAGCCAAAACTTGTCATTATTTCGACTGTCATCATGCCGCGAATACAATTTTGCTGAACACAGAAAATATCGAATCGCATTTTTTTTCCATTGCGGGATCTGGAGGTGAGGACAATTTTGATACAATGTGGCTCTGAGATATGGAGCTGGACTGATGCCGCGCAGATTGACTTCTGACACAGTATTAAATGCGTCAAAACTAGATCAACAATCACGTCACAGCGACTACCAAAGAAAAATTATTCGAGAAATCATTGAGGTGCAATCTAGAACATAGACACATTGGACTTGGAGCTTCTGGTTGCACTGCGGCCTTTGTAAGGTGCCACCCGCTCATCTCTGCCTACATTTCAGGCAGGATTGTTCTCAAATCGTGTGTTGCAACTGCCTGCGCACAAGAAGAGAGCGGTGTTGTGTATGATATCTGCCAAGATTGGTGGGAAGTTGTGACAAGTTTGTCAATTTATATTTCTTGCTGTGGCTGTCCAGCTTGCTAGTACGCATCCATTGCTAGGTCAAATAGGGTACCTAGGTACCGTCCATGGGTTCGAGAGTAACATCGGCTGTTCATTTTGGCAAAATATTCCATGACAAAGACCAGTGGCTTGAGAGGAAATCTGATCTGGATTCGTCTCATTACCTTGGTACGGCACAGCTCGTGCAAGCAACAAATAGGCTATCTCAAGCTATGAAATCAGCATCCTTAGAGGGTCGATGTGAATACCGCACTTGTGTGTTGCATACAACAATTTTACTCAGTGAAGCTTTCTTTTTACGTGCGTATGTACATATGTAGAGAATACTGTGGCTTTACCAATGATCCTTCTACCAACTACAATATGGCTCACAATAGGCCGTGTCGTATCTCAAATGCCGAGTCCTGCAGCAGAAACACACCATGTCTCCGAATCCTTTTCTCCCTGTTGACGTTCGTAATTTTGCCGCTGAATCGCTTAGTTCAACGCTCCCATCGCAGTCCCACTGTAACAACATTAGTCGTGGTCCTTTACCGAATTCAAAAGTCACTATTTCAACGGAGACCCACTGGCAAGATTCCTCTAAATAGAAGCACGGATCTCCATATGTGTGCTGTAAGTGAACCTGAGAGTTCCAAGGTTGGCAGTCATCCCAAGTGATCTCAAATGCCATTCCTAGGTGTAGATCATCCATTCAACCTGGGCAGTGCCCCTGTTGGTAAAATATCTTGATTAAGTAAGGAAAGTATCCTAGCAGCCCTGTGTGGTCTAAGCATTAAGAAAGTCTCTGATATAACTCTGTCCAAATAATTTGAAGCGAGACAACATTCAATGTTGTTGCGCCGCCAGGAGAAGGGCCGATGCATATGTCAAACCAGGGTTCGGACTTTGTCGTCGGTTGAGTCTGATGTCACACCCGTGGATCAGAGTTTGATTTCAAACACGCACGCCGATCAACTCGGGTGTTCGCCGCAAACTATTTCAGCGACAACTGGACCGCCCACACGGTTCCGCCAACTTATCAGACCGGCATGACGCAGAGCCGCAAGACTTTTTTGCCCCGTCCTGAACCGTGAACATGGCGAACTTATCAGGCGAGCCGCGAGTTTCGTTGACAGCTGGCTTGCCAGGCTGTCCCGGCCAACGACTCATGGCCCACGACATCACAATGACTTCACTCGCCTGACTAACAGGATACACTCAACGATGGCGATGAAGCCTGAATGAGCCCTCCGAAAGAGCCGCGTTTTCGGCCTGTACTGTGATCCATAACAAGTCCATTTTAATGGTCCCACAGACCTGTACTACGTATTTAAGATGAAAAAAGGCTCTTAAGTCGCGGAAATTGCATGTTTTGTTTACAATTCTCGATCTGGCACTTGACGTTGCTGCACCATACCTAAAAATTGGGTCAGAGTCTACGACACGCACTACCCGAAATGTCCGAGCCAGACGTCGAGAAATTAGAGCATCGGCCGCCTGCGCCGCTCCGGCCTGGTATGTCCCCATTACGTCTCGGTCCCGGACACAGAAAGGCAGACTGACACAAGAGGCAGATGACTCTCCATATTTCTCATCAGACTCAACAACACCACCAAGCACAGAGCATGGCGGACCAGATAAAGGGCGGAAAGAAGCCGCCGGCGTCCCCGGGGCGGAGAAGACCACCGACGACGGTAGGATCATCCACTCGTGGAATGGCCCAGACGACCCGGAGAACCCCTTCAACTGGTCGACGTGTTACAAATGGGTCCTGACCGTGACGGTATGCTTCGTGTCCATCCTCACCGGCCTCCCGGCCGGGAGCTATGGCGTCGGCGCCTCGTACTACAGCTCTCAGTTCAACATCCTGACGGCACCTTTCGACAACTCGATCTGGGCGACGGTCAGCTGGAACATCGGAGCTGCTGTGTGGCCTTTGATCTTTGTGCCATTGACCGAATCTAAAGGTCGCATGCCTGGGTATGTACCTTCCTCGTCTCTGTGCCGTTGAGTCTGAGAGCTTTACTGACACGATACCACCCTCCAGATATTTCGGTGCCTACATCATATTCGTTGCATTCCTCTTCGGGTCGGCATTTGCCCAAAATTACGCAACACTAATTGTGACCCGCTTCGTACGTGATTTACCTTATCATTCTAACAGCAACCATTACTGACCTTGACGCAGTTCGGCGGAGGCGCATCATCAGTGAGCATCAACATCGTGGGCGGCTCGATCGCCGACGTCTGGAAGGGCGACAGGGCCCGCTCGCTGCCCATGTCCCTGTTCGGCTTCACCTCCGTCGCGGGCATCGCGCTGGGGCCCTTCATCGGCAGCGCCATCATCCAGATAGACAAGCAGGACCCGTGGAGGTGGATCTTCTATGTCCAGATCATCTACAACGCGGGCCTGATCCCCATCTTCTGGTTCATACTCCGCGAGACCCGGAGCGACGTCATCCTCGCCCGCCGCGCGAAAAAGCTCAGGAAGGAGACGGGCAGGCCGGTCTACGCCGAGAGCGAGCTGAACCGCGACTCGATCGTTACGCAGCTGAAGCTTTCGTTCGCGAGACCGGCTCGAATGCTCACAAAGGAGCCTGTTGTTATCTTCTTTACTCTGTAGGCACCTTGATATACTCACATGCATAAAATAATCTTGCTAACTAAGTCCAGATGGGTCTCATTCGCCTGGGGCATCCTCTTCCTGTTCTTCTCATCCGTCGTCCAAACCTTCGAGTCAGCATACAACTTCGACACGCTGCAGACGGGTCTCGTCCAGCTCGCCATCAGCGCGGGAGCCCTCATCGCCACCTTCATCAACCCGTTGCAGGACATGATGTATCTCAAGTCCGCGAGCCGCAACAAGGACAGGCCGGGTAAGCCCATCCCCGAGGCCCGGCTCTACTTCTCCATCCCGGGCTCGGTGCTGTTCGCGGCCGGCCTCTTCTGGTACGGCTGGAGCTGCCGCGAAAGCGTGTACTGGCTGGTGCCGACCTGCGGCATCGCCTGCGTCGGCATCGGCATCTACTCCATCTACCTGGGCGTCGTCAACTACCTGACCGACGCCTACGAGAAGTACGCCGCGAGCGCGCTCTCGGCCGCGAGCCTCGGCAGGAACATGTTCGGCGCGTTCCTGCCCCTGGCGTCCCAGCCCCTGTTCAACACCCTCGGCTTCGGTTGGGCCGGGTCGCTGCTGGGCTTCGTCGGCCTCGCCATGACCGCCATCCCCGTGGTGCTGCTGTTCAAGGGCAAGCAGATCAGGGCCAACAGCCCGTTCATGAGCGAGGCGACTTATGATGAGGAGGAGGTCGAGGTCAGGAGGTCCAGTTATACGCGCGCGCACTCCACCCGATAAGCATCGCCATCGGCGAGGGAGGGAGCCAGTCTCAATGAATCCTGCTGGGTAGACAATGTCGTCTGGGCAGTCCGTAGACTTTCCGGACACTGGTCTTCCACCATGCTTTGGAAACTGGTAGGAGAGTGAAATAATTCGAAACCAATGATTATATTTTGGAGATATCAGTACCAAAAGTCAGAAGTTGATGCCAACTTCCCTGCATCCCATGCAAAGTGACTTTGAACCGCCGGATTCGTGGCTGTCTGTCGCCACATCCACTTTGGTACAGCTCGAGAACCTGAGTGCATGCAGCAGATTGCTGATACTGATTCGTTCCTCATGAACATGAATCCAGTGCGATGCAGCTCACACTATAAACAATCAAGTCACAGAGCGGGGTTTTCGGGTTTATATTATTTTCGTGATCTCGATAATATGGACGACCCAATTGTAGCAGCGTCTCAAATCTACACGCCACACCTCAGGGCTGCCATGCGCGTATAAATCAGGCAACATGCAGTGATACGGACCCAAGTTGGAAAACTGCCTTTTGACATGGCTATCATTAACCCAAAAAATGCAATGTAAATTACGCAAGATGCCAATGGTGAATTTTGAGCCCATTTCTACTTAAACCAACTTCCACACCCCATCCTTTGACTCGATCCTGACCTCGCGGTTCTCATCGATACTCCTCCTGCCGGCCTCGAGGATGGCCGTCGTGGCGATGGTATTGCTCAGCGTCGGCAGGCCCTTGTTGTCGAGGTCCTTGGGCGTCAGGGTCTTGGCGTTGACGGCGCGGCAGCCGTCGACAAACTTCTCCATCGAGACGTAGCCGTAGCCGGTCTGGCCGTTGAAGTTGCCGTCCTCGTCCGGCGCGTAGCGCATGTAGAAGGGGTTGTACCACATGAGCTGGCCCGCGCTGTCGTCGGCGACGTCGTACCCGCGCTTGGCCTGGTCGATGCGGATCTCGCCGTTGGCGGCCAGGTAGTGGAAGTACTGGTTGGAGTGGACGCCCGCCTTCTGGGGCGCGGTCCATGACGCAGTGTAGACGCCCGTGGCCTGCTTGGACGGCTCGCCCGCCTTCTCCCAGTGCACGAGCAGCGAGATGGTGTCCTCGGTGGCCTCGTTGCAGCCCAGCCCGGTCGCCACGCCCTTGGAGGCCGAGGCGGACACCTTTACGGGGACGTAGCCGAGCTGGGTGACCATGGACTCGTTGACGTCGATGTGGTGCGAGTTCAGGTAGTAGCTGATGTCGGACTCGACACCGGCCCAGGCCTTGAAGGTCTCGAGCTGGGACTTGGGCTGTGACATGTAGCTGTAGAAGTAGTTGAAGTCGCCCAGCTTCTGGGCGCGGAAGCGGGCGTCCGCGTAGGCCGGGTCGTAGCGCTTGTGGTGCTCGATGTAGACATAGACACCGGTCTTCTGCGCAGCCTCGATGAGCTTGATATGGTGCTCGAGGAGCTTGACGGCGGGCTTTGTGATCATGACATGGATCCCGCGCTCAATCGCATAGAGAGCGATGGGGAAGTGCTATCGAGGCATCTGTTAGTTTTGGCTCCAGTAAGACAAGGCTGCAATTCCTGAGGACCTGGATCTCACCGTTGTGTCAGGGGTGAAGATGGTGATGGCATCACCAGGCTTGAGCTGGTCGATAGCCTTTTTGAATGCATCAGGATCGACAGTGTTGTTGTCGGGGAAAGAATCAAAGGAGGTGTCTAGGTTGTTGTAGACCTGCTGGATGTTCTTGTTGAGATGCTCCCCTGGCTGACGTTAGCACCGAGCTCGTTCGACGGTGAGAAACGGGGTGCCACAAGAAGTGACGGGAGTGTACTCACGAATGGCTGGGAACTTCTTTCCATTGACACCGGCCATGCCCAGCTTGCCAACCTTGCCTCTCCGGCGCAGGTCAAACATTGACAGGCCGACGACACCAACCTTCTTGTCCGAGCCAGAGGCACCGCCTCCTACGAAGCCCGTGGTGTACTCACCAGTACCGATCTGGCGGGAAAGTCAGAGGACAGCTGTGATGCCATTGGAGTTTGAGGACTCACCATCAAGACGTTGAGAGGCTCCATTGTGTCTGCTGTCAATGTGTTCCGGCCGTGATACGAGTGGTTCAAAGGTGGGTATTGTGGTGAGCCTTGTATCAGTGGATATTGCTGCTCAACGTGCTGGAGGAGCAGTGCAAAATGTGAGGGAGCAGGAGAGATGAAGGGGAGCTTGACAAGTTAACGGCGTCAATTGTCTAAATAATAAATAACATGTGAGCCCGGTCGATTGGGCCAATGGTGGATGGTAGCTTGGCAGGCCTGATGGATTCTGTGAAGCACCCAGAGGCTGGCATCGGAGAAATTGACCGAGAGGGGATGGAGGGGCTGCAAGACCACGAATTGGAGGAATTCCCCTTTCCCCATCATTCGAGCCGTACAGCACCAAGAGACGGGGTCCTGCCAGACAGGGGGGGGACCGGGCCACTCTACAGTCCATGCAGCCTACCTCGATACGCAGTAGATCGTGCTGTCTGGACCCTGTCATGTCCAACAGCTTGCCTGGACGAGTGCCCAGGCGAGCCTCACGAGACAGTCAAACCTCGCTCAGGTCATGAGCCCAGCGCGTTCTTCTGTCCATTGAGACGTGGTCCTGGGATTTGCCGTGGAACGATGCCCACGAGACCTTGGCCCACGATGCTGGAACTGAACTGACTGATCATGCTGGACGGCCAGGAGCAGAATACGTCGCTGCTGGGGCAAAAGCTGCCGAAGACCGGGCCGTTACCCTTGGGACAGCTCCACAACCGTCCAATCTAGACTGGACTCCTAGACATACAGACATACTGCGTGCCCAGGAATAAATGTACTGTGTACTAAACTAATAGTTCCTCTCGAGGTACTATTTGTTACGAGATCGAAGGACAGACGAGCGTGTCAGGAGAGCAGCTTCTGGCTCCCTCAGCAGCAGCCGTGTCTGTGTGGACTGCTCGGATGGGTGCATGCCGCTGAAGCAGAAATCATCGACACATGGCATGCATGGCTGCTCATGCCAGGGGCTTATTCTGGAAGACATGGGGAAGATTCTCGCTGCTGGTGTAGCGCCCAGGGCCAAGGCCTGGAGAAGCAGCGAAAGGTTGCAGACTCTAGAGCAGAGCAGAGGTCTACCCCTACCCCGCCCCCACGTCTACGACGCCTGCCAACCGACCTCTACCCCGCGATTCTGTCTGGCTTGTCCTTTGTTCCACTATACCGTCATTTCATCCTAACCCACCTGTTCCACCCGTCGTGCTTCAGAATGCAACCAAGTCAGCCACCAGCCTCAATCACCACAACAGGCTAAATTCGCCGGAGCACACAGCATGTCTGAGGGTGCACGAAAATTCATGTACACATGCGCATCAAAGTGCCTGACTTTCTCATGCTCAGGACAAGGATTGCCTTGCCAGCCTGTGCAAGACTTCCGTCGTCGAAATCGAATACGGACTGGCCTGACCGCATTGGATTGAGCTCCTCTTTCATTCGTGGGATTACTTTCCCCGCCATTTTTCCTTCCACTCACCACCATCCCCTCCACTGCGGCACTGTCTACAGGTTGGAGTGAGCCCGTAGTTCGACGACAGCCCACATCGCCTGCCACAACGTGGGATGACTTTCGTCAGTCGACACGCCTCTTGACAATCCTCACCGACATCGTGACATTTGTCTGTGTCTTCGCCGTCTCCGACACTGGGTTCGCCACACATGCACGCCAGCCTGCTCTCGCCTGCATACATCGGACACTGAAGACCAGCAGCAGCAGTTGCAACACTTTAACTCAATCCAGTCGGCATGCAGCCAACAGTGCCGGCCTCGCGGCTACTTGGCGTGCATCTCCGGCAGTCCACCGCCTTCCTTTTCCTTTTGCCCTCTCTCCCTCGTCCCCAGCCTTTCTGCCCTGTCCCCAGTCTTGCGTCGTGGCCCAGTTCACAGTCAGGCCTGCGAGTCTTCCCGGAGACTTCCCTGTCTCTCTGGGCTGGCTTCAGAAGGCCACCAAAGGACAAGCAGAGCCTCTGCCAAGTGCTCAGACATAGGAGGCTTCAACTGTCGAAGAAGCCATGTCTATGTACTTGGCAGGAAAAAAAAGCGGCCAATGCGACGCCAGAAATCTTCAACACCCTTCGGGTGATTTGTCCTCCAATAACGCGCTCAAGGTTCTCAGCCACCTGCACGCAATGCTGCAAAGATCCAGAAACGTTTTCCGCCCTGTCGTGCGACCTGGCGACCCGGCTTTTCACTTGCTTACCCGCAGGACCAGGTCACCGGATTTCTTGCCCTGACATAGACAGGGCGATCAAGTCCCGTTGACATATGCGCTGCGGATCAGACCTCACCGCCGACAATACCGGCTGTGTAGGACAAGCCGCTGAGTGATTATCTCGTCCAGGTGTCCAGCATGGAAGCCAGCCGGCCAGCTCGAAGCATCCTGAATCAGATCATGGCCGTCCGTCTGTCGACATGGCATCCACCTGCACTTCACCCCACGCCCCATCGTGGATCCTCCCCCCAAAATAGTCCGGTCTCGAATTGCCTAGTCCTAGTCCTTCCTTCTTGTCTCTGCATACTGCCCCCATCCCTGTGGCCTGTCTGCCCGTGGGCAAGGTTCGCCTCTCGCTCGGGATCTAGTAGGGGCCTGGCTGCCACCAGTGTGGTGTCCTGATTCGATCCGTTGCCTGTCTCGGGCCAATGTCTTCACGACACACCCACATCCCATACACTCTCGACCTCGCTGCCGCATCTAATACGGCCCATGCTTTTACACTTGGCCCCCGCTACCGGCCCTGCCAAAGCATTAGGTCATGGGAAACTGATTTATCACGCTGCCGGGAAAAGTTTCCCGGGACATATATAATAAGCCACAAACCTCTGGATTCCATTCCTATTTCTCCTTGTCACCCCTTGCCTGATCTCCAACATATCCTGCCCTGCCTTGGCTCTGTTTCTCTTGTCGTCCTTACCATCTCGACTCCTTTGCCCATCATGACTACAAACGGTCACACGGCGTCCCGAAGGGACCTGCCTTGCGGCATCTACGCCCCGACCATGACCTTTTTCAACCCAGAGACCGAGGAGCTCGACATCCCTGTCATCAAGAAGCACGCCCAGCGTCTCATTCGTGATGGTCTAGTCGGCCTTGTAGTAATGGGTTCCAACGGAGAGGCAGCCCACTGCACCCGTGAAGAGAAGCTGGCTGTGACAACAGCAACGCGAGAGGCGCTGGACGAGGCTGGCTTCAAGGACACCCCTGTCGTCGTCGGAGCCACAGAAGGCAGTGTGAAGGGAACCATCGAGCTGTGCAAACTGTCCCAGAAGGCCGGCGGCGACTACGTGCTCATCCTGCCCCCCTCATACTTCCGCAACCAGATGGATGAGGACGCCGTGTACGGTTACTTCACCGCCGTGGCCGACGAGTCCCCGCTGCCCCTGATCCTGTACAACTACCCCGGCGCCGTCTCCGGTATCGACATGGACTCAGACCTACTCATCAAGCTCGCCCAGCACCCCAACATCATCGGCACCAAGTTCACGTGCGGCAACACCGGCAAGCTGACGCGCGTCGCCCTCGCGACCAAGGCCAAGACCCCCTGGTCCCAGGGCAGCGGCTACATGGCCTTCGGCGGCGTGTGCGACTTCACGACGCAGACGCTCATCTCGGGCGGCAGCGGCATCATCGCCGGCGGCGCCAACGTCATGCCCAAGCTGTGCGCGCGCGTGTGGAACCTGTACGCCGAGGGCAAGAGGGACGAGGCCGAGCAGCTGCAGAAGGTGCTGTCCAAGTGCGACTGGGTCCTGACCAAGGCCGCCGTCCCCGGCACCAAGCAGGCCATCCAGAGCTACTTCGGCTACGGTGGGTACGGCCGCAGGCCGCTGAGGAGGCTGGATCAGGTCAAGGTGTCTGCTATCGAGGAGGGCATCAAGGAAGCCCTGGAGATCGAGAAGTCGCTGTGAGTGACCGGGGTCGTGACTGCCTTGGTCGGCCGTCACAGCAGACACTGAGTTATGTACGGGTCTCGAAGCTCGACGTGGGGCCTGAGAAGACGGCTAGGCTCGGCATTCAAAAAGGCTATGAAGAACCTGGCAACATCGAGAAGCATCGTACGACGGCTATAACCCAGCCACAGCTGTGGACTGTACAGCTTGGGCTGGATTTAAGCGATTCTTTCAGGACGGCGTTCAGCATCCATCTGCATGACTTTGCATTTTTCCTTGAGCTCTTCTTAGTACAGGAGGTTGATGGGGTATAATGTATATAGACGCTTATCAAAATCATTCACGCTTTACCGCCACTGCATCAGTCCAACGCTCGTCAATTGATGCTTAAAACGACATCAGATGATATATGTACAAGTAATCAAAGAAGCTCACATCCTACCAGATCCAACACAAGGCCGGAGAACCTCGCGACATGTCATGAGAGTCAAGCCTCCAATCTCACAGCCATGAACGTGCCGCGGGATGTCGTCCGTCCCCTAGACCATCTCTGACCAGCCACAACGTCAGACAGCCGCTTGCATGCGACGAAGCACGTTAAATCCCACGGTTCCACCGCGCCGCCTCGTCCCGCCACACCCCATGGGCGGCCGGAGCTCGCTGCCCCCCACACAGGCTGACCTCCCCTGGTTCGCCCTTGCCCGGCATAGTGGGCGGGGCCGTCAAACACGCACAGTGAGATGTTCCCAGGCTAGACGTGGCACGTCCCGGGCCGATCCACGACCGGCAGACGCCAGTGATGCCCGCCTGCACAATTGAGCCGCCAAGCAAGCGCAGGGACAGACAGTCAGACAGGTCTGCCTCGCGCCGATCGTGTCGCCAAGCCCTGCCGACACCAGCCCCACAGGAAAAGCAGTGAAACGCCACAGCTGTGACACAGGCTCCCCACCACCGGACTCAGGCAAGGAGAGAATATATGGGGGGGGGGGGGGCTAAACCTTAAACTTCTTTGGGTCCAGCACCTCGATGTCCGCGCTCTTCGCGGCCCCGTCGAGCAGCATCTCGGCGACGAGGAACCCTGTCGCGGGCCCGTTCTGGATGCCCCAGCACGTGTGGCCGGCGGCGACCCAGACGCCCGGGCTTGAGGTCTGGCCGATGAGCGGCCCGCGCTCGTCGCCGAAGCGCATGTGCCGCGGCAGGTAGCACGCCTGCCTGGCCTTGATCGGGGCGGCGGCCAGCTGCGGCGACACGGTCGCGATGTACGCCGCCAGGTCGTCGCACTGCGCGTCGTCGCACTGCACCTGGTCCGCCGTCTCGGGGAGGGGCACGTTCTTGTCTGGTTCGCCTGGTTGAGGTGGGTGGTTTCCCTCGTGTCAGCCGTGGTGACTTGGTGGTCTATGCAAGGGAGAGTTCGGGGGAGGGGGGGCTAGACTCACCGCACGCGTACACCTCTCCAAAAGGCCGCGCGTAGATCTCCGGGTCGACGTTGCCCCTGTGCCTTCGCTTCTGACCCATTCGCACCCGGTGCTCTGGGACATAGTCGGAGGGAAGCTGGATGTCGGTGAAGACGGCGTACGGGCTGACGTCCGCCTCGTAGACCACGCTGTGGGCGCGGAGGCCCTCCACCTTGGTTCTCGGCAGGAGCGTCCCCGTCCACGGCCCCGCGGTCACGATCACGTCCGTCACACCTCCGATCACCCTCGCGGCGTCCCCGTGCTCCCGGTCCTCGTACTCGACGGTCTTGGCGCCGTCTGCCTGGCCCGCCGGGGTGGTGATCCTGGTCACCTTCGACTGCAGCCGGATCTCGACGCCTGCGGCCTGGGCGAGCTCGGCGATGGCTGTCGTGAAGTGTAAGGGGTATACTTGTGCCGTTTCTGTGAATCCTGGGCGGCCCATTTCCTCGTAGAACTGAACCAGTTTGGGGTCTATCCAGTCCAGATCGGACGGTAGTGATGAGTCTGAGAGGAGGGATGCGGCGGCCTCATCCTGTTTGGGGAGTTTCTCCCACTCCTTGCCGTCCTTGGTCTCGCCTTCCTCCAGCTTCCCGTCAGGAGTTCCGGCTGCTGGTGGCGCAGGCTCTGCTGTCGCCCCATTGGCATGGCCGTTGACCTCCAGAGCACTCATTCCCGGTTGTGTTGCAGGTACCTTCGCCCGTGCCGCCGCCTTGGCTGCCGTCCGTGACTTAGCACCCGCGGTGGGCACAACGGCGCCGATGCTCCCGCATCCAAGCCGGCGATACCCCCATTTCTCAGCTCCGCCATGCTGTTCAGCCAGTTCGCGGTGCAGCCGGTAGGACAAGGGGACCAGACATTCTGGGTAGGCCCACAGTGCCAGCAGGCCACCGGCCTTGCCAGATGCACCAGACGCGATGGAGGTTGCCTCCAGGAGAGCAATCTTGTGCAGAGAAGGGTCGAACTTGGGATGGCGTGTCAAGAAGTAAGCAGTGGTAGAGCCAATAACACCGCCACCTAGTCGTGCCTCACATCAGCATGGGAGCATTGGGGAAGAAGCTCAGGGGATGATGGTATTCCGTGATGGTGAAGATGGTCCCCTGGGTGCAGGGGCATTTGTTGGGAACTGAATGGAACATTGATAGCAAGGATCTGGAAGGGTACATGGCAGACGGACAGGTAGCTTGCAACCGTTGAAGCCGACTACTGGTGGCTAACTAAGGGGAGCTTATATTGGGACGGTCCATTTGAGTTAGGTAGAGAGATTGAATAAGAGGTGACACATACCTATGATGACAATGTTCCTTTTCTGTTGCACTTCCATTGTGATCTGTTCCGAGGCTTGGCCCTGATCTTGACCTTGGAATAATATTCAGGTTCTACCACTCTTTGAACAGAGGCCTGAATTGGAAGACAGGGGAGTATATGCTCTGAGTCTGGGTCTGGCTCGAGCAGTTGCAATTGGGAAGCACAGACTCAGGTACTGAATGTTGTGACGGTCTCCTCTGCACCGGGATAAATTGCCGGGACAGGCTTAGAAGGACAGGCTTTGTTTCCCGTGGTGTTGAAGCTGAGCATGAACAAGCAAGAGGTCAAGACAAAGGCAGATGTCGATGTCTGCTGCCAGGAGCTATGTTAGACTGTGGTATTGTCCTTCTCATGAAAGGACTGCGGGTATCATGGATGAGGCTACACCCGTTCCCTGGGTTCGTTCACGGCAATCTCAGGTGCTCAGGCCAGCCCGCCTGGGCAGCAGTTTGACTGCTGGGCTGGTGACCAGCTCGACTTCCTTATCGCATCCCACCGTACCTTATCGCGCGTCAGTGGCGGGGTAGCTCGAGCTTGAACACGATCTGCACCGCACTTGACCCCTCAGACCCATCTGACAGGCCCGGACCTACCCCAACCGTTCCTGTCTTCCTCCACCAGCTGGAGCCTCCTAGCTTCCCAGGTACTGGTATGTGCGAGCTGACACTGCATAACAGTGAAACGAATCTGCAACGTCCTGCTCCCCGGGCTCAGCCAGACACAGAGAGATGAAGCTTGCCTGTACACAGTAGGTGATCTCCACCGCGGATAGATTGTTGCATCTTTTTTTCGGGGTCGGTTGAATTGCTATTTCCGTAGCGCAGCTGAGAATCTCTCCCGGACAGGAACAAAACCTGAATCAGGCTCTGCAGAAGCTTGCCCCGTTGGGGCTAATGAGATGGGCGTGCCGAGGTTGATGGTGAGCCGCGCCCCGTTCCGAGACAAAATTGGGCAGAAGCATAGCAGTAGGAGCAGTATCATTGCTCTAAGCGGCGCAAGAGGAGGATCCAGAAGGCGTCACCAACAAGAGGCACAGCGCCCAGTAGCAGCTGGAGAGGGATCGAGACGGCCACAAACAGCCCCCAACCAGCAGGGCCAAGTGGGCTCGCTGCTGCACTGTGCCGTGCCGGGTGGAACTGAAACTTGTGCTCATCGTCGTCCCATCTCGACTTTGGCCCCCCATCTCACTCATTGCCCGCCTCCCAAACCCTTCCGAGCCTTCCATCACCCAATGCCACCGTCGTACAATCCCTGCCCTGTTGCAGCCAGGCTCAGCCTGAGGCGCGTCCCTGGGCCAAGACCAGCACCTGGCCCTGGCCTTACAAATACCGATTGCGTCTTCCACCCCGCTGCTCCGGTTGCGCATTGCCGTCATCTTCGACATCTTCATCATCACCTTCACCATCAACGTCAACAACCTCTTGCAGTTCCATCAACCACCACCTTCCAACTGCGACCAAGATCCCCCTTGCATCCGACACCATCTACCCTTTGCATCGCACAATCGCCATTTGCAACCATGGCATCAGCAACCAGCTTCTACGACTTCAAGCCCGTCGACAGTGAGTTCTGCTACTCCACCCGAAACACCCTCGCTTCCACCCTTATGTTCCCCCATATGGCCATCGTCCTCGCATAAGCGCAACACAGTTCTTGCTGCGCCCATAGCGTCTGCATGCACAACTGCCGTCTTCCTTCCTTATTTGAACTTCGCGCGCTGCCCAGCACATTCAGCTGCCCTTTCTGTCCTCGACTGCACCACACACGCAGCGTTTCCCCATCATCATTACCACCGCGGCAAGGACTATCCTAGCAGTGGCAAAAGAGCCTGGCTGACAATCTGTGACCCCCACCTACAGAGCGCGGCGAGCCCAAGCCCCTGGAAGAGTACAAGGGCAAGGTCGTTCTGGTCGTCAACACTGCCTCCAAGTGCGGCTTCACCCCCCAGTTCGAGGGCCTCGAGAAGCTTTACAAGGGCCTCAAGGAGAAGCACCCTGACGACTTCGTCATTCTTGGCTTCCCCTGCAACCAGTTTGGTGGCCAGGACCCCGGCTCCAACGACGAGATCCAGAGCTTCTGCCAGGTCAACTACGGCGTGAGCTTCCCGGTCCTTGGCAAGATCGACGTCAACGGTGACAAGGCCGACCCTCTCTACGAGTGGCTCAAGAACGAGCAGCCCGGCCTCATGGGCCTCAAGAGGATCAAGTGGAACTTTGAGAAGTTCCTCATCGGCCGTGACGGCAAGGTCAAGGGCCGCTGGGCCAGCACGACCAAGCCCGAGAGTCTGGAGAAGCCCATCCTCGAGCAGCTCAACGACAAGGAGTAAGCCGCATCACGGGGCCTTTGTTCTGTGTGTACTCGCGCGTGGGGGAGATGGGACCAAGGGGCTGGATGACGCACGTCCTCGGTTACTCCTCACGATGAGAGGCGAGAGTAACACGAGCTGATATTGTCTTGTGCAAATTGGCCAGGTCTGTCGTGCCTGGGACGAGACCGGTCGAAACGAAGCTTTGACGAATCGTGGGTGGGCACTTGCGCCGAGCCTCTCAAAAGTAATGGGTCAACGTGGGACACGTTGCGACCCTGTATGCACTCATTATAGTCTAGTCTTGAGAGGTGGCAACCGGGTGGACAGTTGTCTCCCCATTGTCACCTGTTGTCGAGTAATTGATCTGCCTGCGTGTATAGATAGGCAGAGGCAAAGAGAGAGAGAGAGAGACAGGAAGAGAATGATACCAAATTTGTCTACTATAAATCAAATCATCAAGGCTAGTGGGATGGCTTTCTCCATGATCGGCGTACCAAGCGCAAACTTATGAAGGGTGCCTTATTATACTTGACATCGTGCATAACCTCCTCCCTTGCAGATGGACGAGCAAACCGAGCGGGCTCGAACTTTCGCCCGTCTAGAACAAATCCTCGCCGTACACAACATCGCCGCAATGCGCCCAACTGACACCTGCAGCTAAAACCAACCTCCTCCAACTGAATTCCGCCCAGGTTGGCTGCGGAACCAACGTACACCAGAATACAGCCCTGCATGTGCCGATCTCAAGAGGTGTCACCAGAGAAAGGCACGGACGGCTCAAGTCCACCACACTGATTTGCGACCTCACACCAACAATTATGCATAAAATCACGGTGCCAACTCGGCCCTTGCCCTCCTGCTGTTGCCGCCTGCCTGCACATCCTGGGACGCCCAGCCGAGCCCCAGTCCACACCCCAACCCGCAGGATACAAGGCAGGACATATGACCACCATCACGGGCTCAGCTGTAGGCACCCAGGTATCCACTCTCGTACATTACATACATACAGACAGACATATACATACATACACACGCACATAACACACACACTGACACACACGCATATGCGCGCACCCACACACACATATGCGCCGCCGCCGCAGCAGCAGCAGCAGCAGCAGCAGGCGCGGGCGGACAGGGCACGGAGATATCCCCACCCACATCGGAGCCGACATACTAAAGGGGAAATTTAACAAAGAACAACAATTACAGCGGACAAGGGGTGGTCGGGGCTGGCATGTGATAGGCCCGCCCGGCCGGGCACGACGGGCGGGGCCAAGGAGTCAGTCCAATTAGGACAGTCTATACATCACATTTGATACATTACACTACCCCCCTTCCCATGCAAGAGAAGCGCAGAGAAGGTAGAAAGGTAGAATGGGGGAGGGCCTGACATATGCACTGATCTGCAATGCGAAATGCGATGCCACGCACACGCCCCCCCGTTCCCTTGTCTCCCCTGCCGTTGAATTGAAGGGTTGCGTGCTTTTGTCTCTCGTGTCCCTCTCCTCTGCTGTTGATTGAGGGATGGGAGGGGAAAAGTGGATATACAGGGGTTTTGAGGGAGGGAGGAAATATTGGTTCGAGCCCGGTGTTGTATCTAAGTAAAGAGTCACGTCGGGAAAAATATGGGGTTGAGGGGGGTCATCTTCGGTCCGGGGACGGGGCTTGGTCCCTGGCAGGTGGTGGGAGTGTGGGTGGGTATGGAGGGGGCAGAGGGGCGGGTTGTGACGTGCTGGAAGTGGAAGACAACAGCCGGGGAGGTCGTCGTTGTTGTTGTCGTTGAAACCCTCCTTGCAAAGCAACGCTGTGGCTTGTGGACGCGGGAGAAAGGGGGACCCGCTTCTGGAAGCACAAACACGCCCTACGTGAGTCTTGCGCGGTTGATGGTTGCCGAGGCTTTGGTTGACACATGCTACTGAGGCTATTTTGGAAGATGCAGAAGAAAAAAAGAAATGCAAGGGAGGCTGGTGATCTCCGTGACCCCTTACGCGATGGGCACACAAAGTTGATTTGAGATACGGTCCAACCCACCACCAGCACCACCTCTAACACCACTGCCCAGGACGTAACATAGTGAGAAAGACGGAATGTACTACACACATAACGATATGCCTACGCCTTTCAAAACTGTGGGCAAGCCTTGGCTGTATCACGCCTTGAACATAACAAATCGAGCCTGGCTAAAGTGCAACCCCTTAGAGACACACAGCTTCACGTCGCACTTCGACGCAACCCATATTCTGTTCTCGAGCAAGTGCAATTTCCAAATTTTGCCAGAACAACACCTCTGCTTCCCCTGTCCCCTACCCTTCAACACACACTCACTCTCTCTCTCTCTCTCGTGTCAGGCACGTATACGACTTTCCCCCATTATTTTGTGGCTGCAACCCACCCTCATAAGCATCCGACATATATTCGAAACCCCACGGCCGATGTCTCCTATTCCCCACGCCCAAGTGCACCTTGCCATCGCATAGCGAGTGCGAGGCGGCTGCCACCCACGCCGCCACGCCGCCCTGCCCCCTTTCCCTCCCCAGATCTGCAACCTCGCGGATGAGGCAGGTCAAGATGTGGGGTGGGAGTCGGATAGGGGACCGACCGGGTCGTCCTCACCGGATCGACCAGCGCATCAGCGCGCGGGGGCTGGACCTCTTGGGGCTCGGTGACCATCACCAACGTACCTGCTGCATGTATGCAGGCCTCCATGGTGTCCTGTACGTGCTCGGGCAAAAGCTTGTATCTCCACGTCGATGCGCAGTGAGGCATATGTCGATGACTGGTGGTGCCAGGGCACCTGCATGCGGGCCGTGGACCGGGCTTGCCTGTGCCTGTTCCTGCCAGCGAGTTGATGCCCGCACGAGCCGGACCTCCTGGCCCTGCCCATCTTGTAAACTAGGCGAGCTGGTGAACTGAATAATGTGACTCGAGCAGGAAGGTCGCCGACGTGCTGCAGCGGGCATCTCTGGGATCTGCAGCGCCCGGCCAGACGGCCGATGCTTCAGGGCCCAGATGCCAGCCGCCTCAACAGCCAGGGTAATTTGATATCCGGCGCGAGGAAGGGATCGCCCTGGCACCGACGGCGATCGAGGCGGTACTGAGATGCTATGCTGCCGATCGAGCCTGCATTCGACGCGAGCATGTCGAGTATTTGGGTTTGACCGGCTTGGGCGTCCCTGTCGCCCACAGCTGCAAGGCATGCCCGAGGCTCTGGTGCACAGGCTTCCGTGCTTGAGAGGATAACAAGCATGGTCAGGCCCAGGCCGGCATTTGAACAGCAGTACTGTGCCTTGTGCATGCCTCGGTTTCAGCCCATAGCTGCGTGGGCAAAATCCCAAGACGGGTGGCTTTCTGAAGCACGGCGTGCGGTTGCCTGGAAGGAATACTCCACGCACGATTGCGGCACAGGCTGCAAGGCCACACTCGATCTCTCTTTTGCAGGCGCTTCTCCTCTCTCGGATGGTTCGCAGTAGGCTAGTCCGTTTCGTGAATTGGTGTGGGAGTTGAAGTCATAGACACTTGTCAAGACTGCAGCCGCTGGATGGTGGTCACTGGGTGTAAGTAAATGGCTGGGGGGCTCCAGACACGAGGTTACACAGACCTTGGGAACGCATCATTGTCGCGTCGGGGAGATAACCGTCAAACACCATCCCCCATGGACACATCGTCGCTCTCGGAGTTACCACATAGCGAGGACTACCCCGATGCTGTGCCCGGGTTCTAGACAAAGACCTACGACCGAAACAGATGGCTCGAAAACTGGTCGTACATGGTGGTACTTGCACCAAGTCACGTTATGGTGCTGGAGACTTGATGAACTGGCATCCCTTGACGAGCTCGCGTTCCAGCACGCAACGCCACTTCTTGATCAGATCCTGCATGATTCCGCAGGAGTGAGATACGTGCGACATCGGTTTCCAGTGCGGTCGATGATGATATCAACATGCGGGCACGTCGCGTGCGCTGTGGCCTGGTCCCGCAGTGAACACCATCTTGCTGCATAGAAATGCAATGGTGTAATGTTCGCCCTTGCCTGCTCTGAGCCATGCAAACGAGTATTCCGCAGGAAACCCCCCTACGGTCAACTCACAGTAGAGGTCCCGCAAAATGTGCCAGACGCCTAAACGGAAGCGGACCAGAAATAGAGGCCACCAAGAGCCAGGCTGGAAAGAGGCTGCAGGCTCTTTGCGTCCGGCTCCCGGTTGCCTCTTGTTCGAAGGGAGAAACTCAATGAAATGTCAGAACCATTGCCCACAAACAATCCGACAGGCTGCCGTTGTTGAGAAAGCTGAAGTATCAGGGTCCCAAACATGTGTGTCACAATGTCTCGCATGCGACCCCGAAAGCTCACAAGACAACTCTAGGAAAGGAAGGGCTGGCCCATCGTGCTCACACACCAAAGCGGCCCTTCAGCCTCTTACAGCACGTCGCATCCCAAGCTGGGTGACACACGATGATGTTGCCTCTCTCTCAGTTCCGGGAGTGGTAAGACAGTTGCCCGTTAAACGATCTGTGGACCTCCAACGGGTTTGTGCCACCACATACCGAGACCAGATGCGTGAAACCCAATCGCTTTGCCAATCCTGCCCCAAGGAAAAGTGCCGAAGCTAGCCCATGAAAGCTCGCGGCGGTCTTGGAAGGGGGGTTAAAATGACGGAACAAAGCTTTGTGTGCGCGGGATGTATGCACTCGGGCACTCTCCTGGGCGCGCCGCCCGTTGTCCAGTTTCCTCAAGAGAATGCGAGCCAAGATTTCGGCACCCTGCAGCAGTGCTTGCCTAGCTGCGTTCGGCTCCTTCAAGAAGTGAGTTCCTGCGCGAGGCAGTGTCGCTTGACACGAAAAGATTGAGCCTTGCTCGTCGGGCCTCCGCGAGATCCCCGTTTCCCGAGCTTCAGATCCACAACTGTATCCCACCTGCCAACTTTGGCAACGCGCCCGCCGTTATAAGCTGCCGTGGGGGCGCCAAAGCACTGGAGTCGAGACGCGCGAGGGCGGTTCTTGCATTCTCTTCAACTTTCCATGGTTGACGGTGGATATCTTTCGCAAGCCACCGGATCAAGTGCAACAGGGTGCGAGACCCAAGCCTCGCCTGCAGCCTCGTCGAAGCGGCGTAGGCGAATGACTGGCCGCACGCGCACAGTCGCGCGCTCCGCCGCGCTGTTGAAAGTGGATGGTACTTCAACCTAGTGAGTGGCGCATGGCTCGTGTGCTCAGAAGAATGATGGCAGGAGCACTGTCGTTCGCTAGAAGTGCATGACGGACCTGTAATCGCAATTTATGACAATGGCATGTATGGCTGAGCGTGACCTGCTGGAATGTTGTGCAATCTTTTGGACGTGCGCCTGATGCTGATCATAGAAGGGGCGACAGAGTTCGGCGAGCTGTGAAGTCAAATCCGCGCAACCGATTGGTGGAATGCCGCTCACAAAGCTTGACTAACTTTAGCATAGCTTGCAGATTGCAACGTTCCATCGCCGAACCCCTTGATATCTACTGGCGAATCATGGCTCCGGCTAGCGCTGCAGACTGTTGTGTCTTGGCGACGGCGAAAGTCAAGTGGTATTTTGGAGGCGCTGCCCTCCTGGAAGTGGAAGATCGTCTGGAATATTCCTGAACAAGACAGTTGTCCTGTCGTATCTTGGTCACACAGGTTTCGTCTGTATTTTGTGCAGACGCGGTCTGGGATGGCACGAACCCGGCAGAGGTATCACAGCAGCAGCGGAGGAGATCTCGTGTTGCGGTGCCCCACGTTGGGGCAGCCAGGTAGGGTCGCTCTGACAGGCGCGCCGGCATTGTAAGCAAGGTAAAATACATGTACACCTCCGGCCGAAAGAAGGTGGCGGCCCGAGTCGGAAAGGGGCCAACAAGATAGAGGCGGGAACATGGAGCAAGGTTGTCCAATCCAAACTTAGAATTAGCCGCAGCCCTGGGATCATATTTTTGGCTCCTCCCAGCCTGGCTGGTCAAGTTTCCGATGAGGTCGGTGATCCCTTGATGTCAATGACGGACAGCTCGTCACCAAGTCATGAGCATGCCGTAAAGAGACGCGGTCTCAGTCCGTCATGGCTGGTCTGCCTGGCACACAGGATGAAATACAGGGCAGCTGAACTCGATTGGTGGTGTGCAGCATGACCCGCAGCCACTAGAACGGGATGGCGCGGTACTGAGGACTGTTTCCGCCAAAGAGGGTGTGAAGCAAGCTTCTACGCAGTCTTCGTTGCTTCTAGCGCGCGAGGCGAAGCATCCCCGGCCATGGGACCCCAATAGGGTCTGGCTGTCCTGATTGAGCAAGGAACACGGAGCGGAAGGGAACCAAACCCAAGAGAGAACGTGTGCTACCGCGTTCCAAGCTGGCCGGCTGGCCGGCACCTGTGATGCTGAGATTGGACATGGTCCTGCAGTAGTGATGCGGCAGCTATGGAGTTATCTGTCCCCGGCAACAATTATGGAGTGATCCATCAATGCCCAGGCCAGTGGCACGGGCATAGGTCTCAGTTCAGGCAGTCGACTTGCGGTCAGGTTGGATGATGGGCAACTCATTCGATGTCAGCACGCCGGTCATGCGTGCGTCTATTGCGGCGCAATATGCGCCACGGCCCAAGGTGAGGGAAGCGGTGGGCAAGACAAGACGCTGAGAAGGCTGTGGGTCTCTCAAGCGGGGGCGGGTTAAAATGGCAGGCCCCAGGCAGAATACTGTTGGTTACGAGGGTCCGTCGAGAGTCGAGAGTCGTGACGGCGCAGGAAAGACGGGCTGGAACAGCCGGTGTGGTGGTAGGTATCTCGTAATGAGATTAGGTATGGCAATGAGTGAATCGTAGAGATAAATGGCGAATTCGGTGGCCGAGATGGCATCGTGTAAAAACCTGGTGTGACAAATGGAGCAGCCCGGCGTAGTACAGTGGGAACAAAGGAACCAGAGATTGTGCTCGAGGCCGAGACTTTGGACGACAATAGGTACGAAGGCTTCGCCGGCCAAGCATGTGAGAATGGGGAAAGGTAGCACTGGGAGAGGTACTGGAGATTTAAGGTTCGATTCATCTCGTGTGGGAATGCCAACCTTAACCTGACAGTTGGATCCGTCATCACCAGGCTGACGAGACGAAACGAGACCAGACTGCCAGTTGGTGATCAGAGCACGGAAGCACCTTGCTAGGAAATGTTGTTAGTCCAGGTTGGCTGTCTGGGCTGTCAGAGTTGCTCTTTCTACTTGCTGTGGCTTGACCAGGACGAGGGCACGGGCATGTAGAGGGAACCCCAGGACCGTACCTACATGCAGTACTAGCGGGAGAGTACATGAGTAGAGTATACAAAATATGGGGACGGCTAGGTATCTTCCCGAGTACGGTACATGGCAGAGTACAGCCTGTACATGTCTCCCCCTCTGCGCGTTGGAGCCCCGCCGTCCGTGCATCCTGTGAGCGGCTCGCTCCTCCCTTCGTCTGCCTGCTGCTGGCAGATGCAGCTTGCGCTCCTGGCTCTGTGAGTGGAGCGACAGGAAGGCACCCCACCCAGGTGCGACCTGACCTGGCTGCAGTCTGCACCCTTCCTGCCATCCCACAGTCTGCCACCCCATCCCGACTACATGTCATCACTTCTTGTCAGCTCCTCTCGTCTCTCTTCCTCTCTCGCCTCGTCTCCTCACCCCGTCTCGTCCCCGGCCCCCCTGCCTGACCAACAAAGAGCACACCACTACACGCTCAACATGTCCGAGCAGGGCCATGGTGGGCAGTGTCTAGAGCCTGGTCCATCCACCGCCAGCCTTCGCTGCGCTGCACTTGTCGTCAACCTGCCCTGTTAAATCCTGCTGTCCGCGGACCATCTGGTCCTTGTCGACGATTGGCCTTCGTCCTTGGTCCTCGAGGCTGGAAACATGGTTCGGACGACGAACGGGCTTATTAGCTCGGTCTGCCAAGAATACGGAGCAGAGCATCACATCTGACAGACTTTCAGGAACCCATTCTGCAGGCATCTGCTATCTCTGGATTCAAGGTAGCGGGGACCAATAGGGCCACGATGGATCATCCCGCGACCTCTGTGAGGAACAACGGCAACGCTGCGAGGCTAAATTATCCTTCTCCCCTCGGTGGAGAAAACAGGTCGGGCCTTGCCCCCCTGCTCGCCTCACAGCCGAGGCTGACGGCCAAACCCCAGGTCCTACCGTCCCCACCGTCGTATTTTAATACGTTTGTAATTCAGCGACAGTGGCCTGCCGACCCTCGAGACCCATCGACCCCGGCGCTTGACGTGCTTGCCTTGTCAACTCGGTGGTCAAGCCTCAGGCCCGGCTGCCGTGTCATTGCAGGCCAGGCTGTGGGCTGAGGTGGAGCCTGGGCGGGACGGCTCTGCTGTAGGTGCCAGGGGGCCCGCGATTCGACTCGCGATCCATCAGCCACACGGAGTCCGGCGTTGAAATAGAGTAGACTACAAGGTTAACTGGGCAGGGTCTCGTGAGGACCATGATCGGCACTTAGCATTTTCGCTAGCTTCCGGCGCGCTTTACCCATTACTGATCGAATCGCGAATCATTCCCCCCGCTTTTGCCTTTCATAACTGGCACAACACGAGATGTTCAGCATGCACAATGTTCCCGGCGGTACAGGGCGTTGCCCTGTAGCAGACAACAGTTGACCAAACCTGCCCAGCCGCCAGCCAGTTTGCTTCGAAAGAGGCACCGTCGGGCTGGCGGCCACTTCGGGCCTAGTCACATCGGAGGAAGGCAGGGGAGGGGGGCCACCCCTCGTCCTCACACACAGAATCGTACCGTCTTAGCTTGACTCGAT
This sequence comes from Diaporthe sp. P3_1W, assembly GCA_037177825.1. NCBI lineage: Eukaryota > Fungi > Ascomycota > Sordariomycetes > Diaporthales > Diaporthaceae > Diaporthe > Diaporthe sp. P3_1W. The sequence continues at coordinate 3,895,745 of JBAFXB010000004.1, read as the reverse complement.
GCCAACGCCAGCGGCACTGATCAAGCCGGCGCGGATGCAACGGCGGCGATTGAGACTGAAGCCATCTTCTGGAAGCCATCGAACGTTCTTGGCAGGCGCCTTCCCGCACATCTCGAACAGCCTCTGTCCAACAGGAGGAGGGGTGCATCACCCTTCACCGAGGCCAGAACAGGCCATGCGCTCCTGAATGACGGTTGCAATCAAACATCAGTCGTCTGACCACGAACTCTGTAATTCGAGTTGATGATATCGTTTGCGTCAGGAATTGAGTTTCGGACTCTGAAGTGGTATACTCACACATTTGCATGCAACAAATAAGGTTGCCTGCCTGCAGTCCGTCGCAGTGCCCTCCGATCAGTACTCCAAAAGCTTGCTGCCTGTCATCTGTGGGCTTGATATCGGATGACCATCTCGGTGACACTTGACACCAATGCGACCAAGCCCACCCAGGTCACAAGAGGTGACATCCGAACAAAACTGCATTGCATACCTCAGCGGCGCAGTTTTGAAGGCCTGGACCTGACACACTGAAATTTGGTGCACTTCTCCTTATCCCAAGCGCCACATCAGATACCTGCCCCACGCTTGCAGCTCTGCTGGGTGGAGACCAGCATTGCAGACGGTCGACCAGGTATGCACGACGACATCACAATGTGGGAGTCTGCTCTGCCTTGTGGCTCTTTGTCTCACATCGAGAGCTCACCGATGCATTAGACACCGATGGTGGCAGCACATTCAAAGCCCCAACAGCTTGCGCCTCGATATCATGGGCAGATGAACACACCCACCCTAGGGACCCACCGAAGAAAAGATTGACAGGTGGTCGGTATTCTTATCCGGATGATGTCGACTCACGGAATCGAGATCCACAACACATTGTGTATTATGATTAAAGGCGATAAGCGACAGGATTTGTGCACGGTGTACTGTCTCCCACACAACTCCTGTTGGTGGCGGCGACAGTTCGACTAAATCCTGACAGATGATGATGACGACAAATCGGCACCAAATATTACCGCCTATGGCAAAGGCAGCCAACCACCACAGCCAATCTGGCATGGGGCAGGCGATTGACTGGTAGCAGCCTTGCAAGACACCACCATGATCTAGGGAGTATGTCGACATGACATCCTGTTAGCAGCGCTACTGGGCGAGATTAGGGAGGAGAGGCCCAAGGAGCTGCACAGTCAGTCTTGGTGAGAGTGCGAACCCTTATTAGCCAGCCGAATCGCGCGGTTCCTGGACGTTACAGGTCTATCGTGGCTAGAGATCCTGGCCAGGCCTTGCAGTGGGCGACTCCAAACGACCGCTCTGCCGGGCTGCCTCTGGTAGGCTACCAAGGTCAAGGTTGACTTGCACCCCTTTCCAACCTCACTCTGCCGCACATTCGCGTTGTAATTTGCCCGCGGGAGAAGCGCGCAGTTCTCATGTTATCACCTCATCTCACGGCGCCCAATGTTCAAGGAGCAGAGCATCGTCTGCTGCGATCTGAGGTCGGACCCCGGACCGTGAGGCAGAACCACAGCGAATTATCCTCAGGGACGGCCCATCAGCTAATCTAAGTCGATTAGCTTTTCACCCCACTCTCCAGTCTGTATTTCGTCCGAACCTCACGAGTCTCTTTTTGGGGGCTCTGGGCGCTCCCGGCAATGCCCCAATCAGTGCCTGACAACCTCGACCTCCCGCGCCAATGTCGGGGTTGGCCTCTGTGCCTTTGCCGCAGGGATGCATCGCACCTTCTTCCCCTCTAGCTGCACATCAACAGGGACCTCGGCCTATTCCATTGGTGCGAGTCGAGATGCAAGAGGAGGTGGACGCAGGTGCTGGTCGATTGGAGCACTGCCCTGGCCGTCGACCCCTGCACCCACGGAGGCACCACCGCGTTCAATGTCCCCTAACCTAAATCGACAGCCCCACTCCGAAGTACCTGCGTACCGACAGCGTGCCCCTGTTCGCAGGTGCTCGCGCAGGACATCCTTGTCGCCCTTCAACGCTCGTCACTCCCAGGGTTGCGCCCACAGCTCTGCAAGGGTGGCCGTGGGCGCCTCCTGATCAGAGGCTTGTGAATCTGCCCTTGCGCTCTCTCCACTTCTCTTGCAGCGACGCCCATCCTCCGGCATCTCCCTGTATTACCATCAAGCCCGCTGCCCTCGTGCTGCCCGCTTCGATTCTCATGCCCACGATGGCCCAAGGGAGAAACCAGCAAAATCTTACTCAGCCTTGTGAAGAGGCAAAGACATTCTGGCTGATAATCAGCACCAGTTGTTTTCCCACGGTCACCTGCTGACGGGACGTGATCTTCTTATGTGGCCTTTGCACCAGGACATGGAGACGAGCAGTATGCAAGCACATCCCCCCGGTGAGGTAGCCCTCCGTCGCTTTCCCATCCTTCACTGTCCAGTCGCAAGTGCGAGAGGGCAGCCGGGGCTCCTGGCCAGCCCCCCATCATCTCAGGTGTCCCGCAAACCTTGGAACCCACACACACACCTTTGATCTCTTAGCCTTTTCGCCTCCCGGCTACACTCACAGATGAACCCCTGCTTGATAAGTGACCCATGTTGTACCTCCAAGTAACCCTCCGGGATGTGGTCCACAATGGATGCGGTTGATGTACACCAGACGGGGGGCCCTCTCCACGGTCGAGATGCCTTATTACCGGCCGTGGGACCTCCATCTACTGCTTCACCATCCTTTGACTGACCTCGTTATATCCCACCTCACCTCGTCCTTCCCTATTACAGCACAAGTCTGCCGTGGCAAGCTTTTCCATATTACTTTCCATTTACCCTTACCAGTCAACATCTACCGGTGACATCGACCACTTCCCCATCCTCATCTCAGCCGCATCTGCACTTCTTCCAGACTCCCAAGAAAAAGGAAGTCCTGGCAACGTGCTTCACCATCTCTATATCATTCTGTATTGTTTGAGGACTTTTGAATCATGACTGTCCCTCTACCTACTCCGTCGAACCCCAAGGCCGATGCCGCCGCCGTGCGGAAACGAAGAAGACGTGCTCCTGCTGGTGGTGCCGCCGATGACTGCTTCACCTGCACCAAGAGGAGCGTCAAGTGCGACCGGAGGAGGCCGTACTGCTCGCAGTGCTTGGAAGTGGGCAACGAGTGCTCCGGTTACAAGACCCAATTGACCTGGGGAGTGGGCGTGGCGAGCCGGGGGAAACTTCGCGGGCTCTCACTACCAGTGGCCAAGTCGCCTCCGGTCAACCCAGTCAAGAAGGGCTCACCCTCGCGGGCTCGCGCAAATTCGACCTTGTTGAACGGGCAAGAACACGGCCTCGCCGCAAATGCTGGCCACTGGAACGAGCCAGAGGAGCTGTCACCACGGAGCACCCGAAGCGATCTTGTCGATGGCCCGGTGGACCCCCGTTATCCTGCTTCCATGCCCGCAACACCATTTCACAGCTACGATTTCTCCAAGATCTGCCACGCCGAGCCAACGCCGCCCTTACCAGCAGGTCCTGCCCATTGGCACAACATGCCATTCTCGGCAAGCCTGCCTAGAGATGGACCCCGATTTCCCAAGTTGGGCCCCATTCTGGCACATGGTCCTCCTGAACCGCTCTCTGCCTCGATTGATTCCTTGAGCGAGGCCGACTATATGTCGCCCCTCAGTCACACCTTTTCCAGGGACGACCTTCCTTTCGTCACCAGCCCGCCGCACATGTACGCCGAGAGCTACAACAGCGCCAACTCGCCCATCCCTCAAAGCCCAATTTCGTCTGTGATGATGGATCACCAGCATCATCGGGCGCCTACATCATGTCCTAGCCTTGTGTATGCTCCATCCGAGCCAAGTTCAAGCCTCCACTCGCACATGGATGGTTTTGAGGCTCATATAAGCAATCGTCTGATGGAGTACGAACCACTTGGTGAGATATTATTCGCGTCACAATTCGCCTTCTAAACTCAGCGGGACTAATGCCCACGTTTTCAGCAACCCCTGGGTTGGATGCGTACAGCACCAGCGCTCAATCTGATAGGCACTTTTGGGGGAAGTCGTCCGAGGAGGACGGTGCGTCCTCTCAAGTTATCCAGGACCCTTCACTCCCCTGGCCGTCGGTGCTCGATCAGCCAGTTCTTCCAGTGAGCCCTGATCTTATCGCCAAAATGCCATTTTTTATGGACTATTATGAAAACACCATGTGCCCGGGCATGGTGTTCATAGATGGACCTTCGAACCCCTTCCGGGAACACATCCTTTCGCTTGCCACTTCCAGTCGAAGCCTACAGCATGCCATCTGCGCGCTCGCCGCTTGCAATCTACGAATGAAGAGGAAGTTGAGCCTCGCTCACGGACAGGATGGGAAGCGTCAGAGCTTACCCGGTCCTGTTCCGGACCTTCGAACCGATGAACGGACGTTGTCAGAGGAGTATCAGCACCGAAATCTGGCTGTACATCTCCTCAACGAGCAGCTTAATGATGCGACGAAAGCAAGGGGTGATGCTGTCCTGGCCACAATTTTAATGCTGTGTCATTACCGCATGGCAGAATCCGGTATTGCGAAATTCCATACTCAGTTCGCGGGAGTGAAGAAAATCCTGGGCATGAGACGGTCTTGCCCTTTCCCTCCGTCACGGGATTCGGCATGGATGGAAGCCCTCTTCACCTACTTTGACGCCATCTCGGCCAGCATCAATGACCGAGAGGCCCAGCTCAATACCTCCTTCTACGGCGTTATGGCAGACGCGCAGCTACTCCCGCCAGGTGCGGAGAACTTTGTGGGCTGCGACCGAGAGCTCTTCAAGACGATTATCAAGCTTGGAAGACTGAACCTTCTTTCTCAGCACCGCGAGGTCCAGAGTCTATTCAGCGCGACTACTGCCCGGGGCTTGCCATCACGCCCCGACTCGCCTCTTGAGTCGCCCATTGGTCACATATACAAGCCTCAGCACCAGTTTAGCTCGGACCTTCTTGGGAAGTCTCACCCCCGATTCGACGGCAACGGCTTCAGCACGACCCTGGACGAAGACCAAATCTTGGTATCTAGCCTGTCATCTTCGGCGGCCTACGATGACCACCGGTCGACGTTCTGGCGTGAATGGAAGGACGCGCGAATCGCCCTGCAGTCATGGGAGTTCGACGCACAAGGGGTTCTTGCTTCACAACCCGCCGGTCTCACAGCAACGCACGCACAGGTCCGCGACTTGGGCTCCCTTTCTGAGGCATTCCGCTACGCAGCACTGCTCTACACGGAGCGCCTGGCGAGTCCGAGCGTGCCCAGCGCACACAACAACTTCCGCAACCTGGTCAGCCAGGTGGTATACTACGCCACCTCACTTGAGGCCGGGTCCTCTGCCGAGAAGTTTCTCTTATGGCCCCTTTTCGTGGCCGGGTCCGAGTGCGTCAACGAGATGCAGCAGGGCATCGTGCGCTCGAAGTGCCGCGAGATAATGGCGCGGTCGGGCTACATGAACAACCTCGCAGCTTTGGACGTGCTAGAGAGGATCTGGGCGGGCGAGGGCAGGGAGCAGCAGCAGGACGGCAAGCTCATGATGAGGAGAGGCCCGTTCAGCTGGACGCGATGCATTGGCGGCCCAGGGGTCGAGGTTGAGTGGATCATGTTCTAAGCACTGTTTACACCGAATTGTGTCGGCCTTGATGGGGAATACACGCTACTGCAGACAACATGGGTGGTTTAGGCACTTTGGGTAGGCCCGGAAATGGAGGCCTATGCGGCCAGGAGCCAAAGAGGAAAAGGGACGCTGCAACGTCCCGGTTATCATGACGACGAATGAGACACATGGCTCTCACGTATTTACGTTACGCACTTGTATGATTAGCTAGCTGGGTTGTTCATAGCACGCGAACACGGGTGTACTGGAAGAGGTGGCCTCAGTTTGTTGGGCCCTTGACGTACATCTACCACCCCGAATCGAGACACGATGGAGAACATCGAGATTCCTGTACCATCTGATATCTCGCCCCAAACTGTTGAGTGATTGCTCCGTACTTGGTCCTCTGAAGTGTGCCCCGTCTCGCGCGAGGCGCGGTCTAGATCGCGGCGGCATTGTCTCGTGGCTTCGGATGCCATCATCGCCGCCCTGTCTAGCACCTCCGTCCCCTGAGGCGTGTGTCTGCAAACACATCGTCATCCCTGGACCAGGGCGTGAACCCTGGCTGTATCAACACACACACACATACACACACACTCATGCTGGGGAACTTGGTGGCACAACCCTGTCTTCCTTCCTCACAGGACGACTCGGTGCCGCATGCATTGCACCTCTGATGGGTCACGCCAAGCCCTCGCAGCAGGAAGCTTCTCCATCCCAGGCCTGTTTTGCCCTCGTCCGAACCCTCCAGAAATTATCGTATTTGGCAGGCAGCCTGCTTAATATCACATATAATCCGCATGGGTTACGCTTATAAAGTGGGGCGCCAGGTTGACACACCCTGTAACATGTCAAAAAGAATTATGCCTGACGTGCTGCATTCCCAATGTGTGTCCATGTCCATGTCAGTCATCGAGCCTGCCTGTCCGCCCTACGCGGGCCGGGAAATACGCCATTTCCTCTCATCACCTCCACCGAGAAGCGATGTATCCCCATGAGGCGGGTCTCAGGAAGCGGGTCTTTGCCTTTTTGCCAGGGAGATTGCCAAAGGGAGGCGGCAGGGAGGGGGTGCAAGAATGTAGTGTAGCCCGTAATGGCTGATACTCGAACGGGGCGGTGCAACAGCAGACGGCAGCACACTTAACAGCAAGACGCTCGGAAAGGGCCCATAGCTACCCTACCCTATCACCATACTGGCGAGAATCCCCGACAGTGCAACCCACCCCTTTCCACTCCACCACCGCGGCAGAACCCCTGGTTGTTTCTGCCCTGTAGATCCGGACGGTCAATCATGCCCCGGGTCATGCCGGACCTGGGTGCCTTTGTTGATTGTGGATATTGTTGACTGGGAGAATGTTGCTGCCACCGTGTTGTAATATGAGTCTCTCCCACGGGCGGCAGGGCGGACCAACGTGTCCAGAGTGTAATTATGGAACTCAACGGTGACCAAGTAGTGCTCTACGGGGCCAGAGAAACCAGGCTTGACTGCTTCTGTCCTGAGGGGAAAGCATGCAGAGGTGCAGGGTAGGCTTGGCCGTTTGTTCAAGCGCGGGTTTCGTACCCACGATGATGCCGTACGACAATTCTAACCGTGATCGTTAAACCGTCGATTCCCGCCCCACCCACTCGACTTAGCCTCCATTAAAGGGCAGCCATCCTCCTCACACAAGAGAAATGTAGAGCCGATGCAGAGGAGGAGCCAGGTCGCCAGCACAGCGCAGCGCAGCGCAGCCCACACGTCTGGTGCATCTCTGGTGGTGCTGCAAGTCCGAGCCGGGCAGCCAGCCACACGGGAGGCAGAGAGCAGTGCCAGCAGCAATGTCACCCACATCTCGCCTTATCTCCCCCACCCCGCGCCCTCGTCCCAACCACGACTGCAGCTACTCAGGTAGGTTTGCTTCTGGAAGGGCGGGAAGGGCTTCCATCTCCTGCTGGGCAAGCCACCTCCAAAGAGTCTCGGGCGCAGGCACTGCTCGGCCGTGGTGCTGATTGGGTCGACGCGTGATTTCAGCGGTCCACTGCAACCCGTCTCACTTGCCGCATGCCGGCTCTGGTGCCGTCGTCACCTCACCGGCGCGAGACACACACACACCACACACAAGCAAGCCAGACAAGCCAGGGCGCCACCATCACCACCCCACCCTGCTCACCCCACAGGCCTCGATATGCCCAGGTGCCTTCTAGAAGCCCCCCAGCAGCATAACGCGGGAACACGATATCAGACAGGCCCCGTTCCAGAAACTGCCTTCCTACACCGGAAAGGTCGCCAGACTGTGACCACGCTGGTGTGGCTTCTCCCATGGTTCCATCGTGCTTCTAGCGTCGCTGGGTGATACCAGCTAACACAGAAGGTGTGTGTGTGATTTCCCAGCGCAGTAGTCTAGTTCATTTCATTGACGCCGTCCGCGGGAAAACCACCCTAACGAGCCCCCCTCCCCTCCCCCCAACCTCACTTTAGCGCCTTCTTATTGTTGCTGTCGACAACCTTGGTGATGGTGGTGCTGGCCCTGGCCCTGGCTAGGCCCGAGCTGCAAGAGAAGCTGGCTAGAAGCACCGGCATTTGGCGCTAGAAACCAAAAAGAACATAGGGCCAGGGAGCAAGCGCGAAGACGCAAGCGGGGGACATGCCTGGTGATGATGGCTTCAAGCCAGAGCCTCGAGCACACACACACACACACACACACACGGAACCAAACTTGCACTTTGCACTTTACTTGAGTGCCCAATGCGCACACACACGCGGAGACGCTATCATGCAACGAGGGGAAAGAGGAAGTCAAAGAGAGAATATTGGAAAGCAGGGCTCACCGTCGATGACAAACAGAGTCGCACCAGGCTTTCCAACATTCCACTAGGCCTCTGTTCCTGCTGATCTCGTGAGCCCTAGAACCTTGGGGCCCCTCGCACCCTGGCTGCTGCCCGGGCTGGCGAGGTCTCACAGGCGCATGTGACTGGAACTACCCACCCCTTTTGTTCTGTGGCCCAGACTTGATCGACCTGGAGAACCGACCGACCTAGAACAGACGGAAGTCGGACAGGGCTCGCTGCCTGGAACATGCTGCGTCGTCCTGGCTTCTGGATGCCTCACACTGCCTCCGCCTCGTAGAGGAGCAACCTGAGGACCAGAATCCTGCGAGGTTGGGGGAAGGGGCGGTCCACACCACCACCGCCCCCCACAGAGACTGCGAGCTGACCGCATCCTGCAGGGGACAGACAGGAAGCTTCTCAAGTCTGTCTAGCTAACAACAAGTTTATTAATTAGCCTGTTTAGGGCCGGGGTGATGATGGCTGGTGGCAGGTGTCAACAGATCGGAGCTTGTCATAGTCCAGTCCGCGATGACAGGCATGGCAAGATGGATCAACCCCCGACGGACCATGCCGACCGAGGCCTGAGTCTAATGTCTAATGACTGGGCATAGGGACATGGGGGGATGGGGGATCAAGGACGACATGGTCCAGGCGATGTACTCCCAGGTACCCAGCTTCGAACACCCCAGGGAACCGGGGGAGAGAGGGGGAAAACAAGAACCATGGATCTGGTTCCAACAGCCCGCTGCAAGCAACAGAGTTGGGAACGAACAGGCGTTGTCGTTGTTGCTCGTTTTCGTTCCTCGCTTGCTTCGCCTGCAAGCGCCGCACGCTCGCTGGGGGCTGGCTGCGCTGCGCTGCCCGCGTTGTCAGGGGGTAAACCCGCGACCCTAGGGCGGATTTGGGCATCACCTCCGGGGCGCGCCAAGCCCTGAGGGCGACCCGCGGGGTCCTTTCACCTCCGCTTCCTGTGCCTCACCATGCCCGGCAGCCCATGGGGCTAACCACTAGCCCCATGGCTCTCCTCGGTGAGGGTCCTCCTTGCTTTCGCATCCCGTGCGGATTCCTCGAGGATTCGGGTTGGCAGGCATGACGATGGAATCTCTTTTTACGCCGTGAGCGCGGGTTTTTGAGAAGATGGTTCAAGATGGGATTTCCGAGAGAATGGCGAAGACGATTCTGTCTTAAATTAGACGATTCTGCGACCTGGTCAAGGTAAAGTACGCTGGGGTCAAAGATACCGAGGCACGTAAGAATGTGGGAAATATACCTCCGGCACTCTCCTGCGGGTTACGGCGGGTTCCGGACCCAAAATTTACGCTTTTTCCAGCCCGAAACTCAAAATTACGCACGGATTCTACGGAGTGTGCCGACAGAGCACATGCTTGCAAGTCAACTCCACACGTCCAGATGAGAGGTCATCGCCAGATATTCTGGAGGTTCTCCCAGAGTCAGGCAAACACTGAGCGTGCAAGTCTCGAATGGTCCCAGTACCTTAAAAAGTTACGCACTTCTAGATGGCAGAGAAAAGAGTGTTTATGCTCTGAACTACTTGACGATATCCCGAGAGGAAAATATACAATTAAGTTGATAAATATACTGAACATAAAGGGAGGAGCCTTCCCGCTTTCTTGTTTCATAGCTGGACGAGTTCAAGATTTAGTGACTATAGAATAAGGAATTTAAAAGTGAAATGAAAGAAAATAGTCGATGACTGTGAAATTTATAGCTTTGGTTGTGTAAAGTTTGTTTGTACCGCAAGACAGCCGGGTCCGAAATCTTTTTGTCCTTCCAGCCAGCATACAGACCAGATATTACGTACAAACAACAGCCGCCAGCGAAGTTGTAGACATCTCGACAGAAGCACGGTTATGACTAAACAAAGGCTGTTGCCCTTGTTTGGTATTCATCAGCGCTCTTGTTGATTGTGACATGGGCCGCCTCAAAAACCACGCTGAAAACGCTGCGAGCACCGTGATGATTGTGAGTCCGCCGAAGGTGATCCCAGCAATTGCCCCTGGACTGAATTTGTGACTACTTCCCTCTGTTCCTTCCGAAATTGAACGCGCAACAGGGGGGTCGGTGGAAGGTTCTTGGTCAACAATCATGTATAAGATCGTAGCGGAATTCTGATATTGGAGGGCAGCGAGCACGACCTGCGCAACACCGAGGCACAAGCCAAGCATCCCGAACAGCGTGGCTGCCCAGAAGGTGTACCACTGTCGTGAATCACGGCGGTCATGCCAGAGTTGGGCCGGAGAGTGTGTCGCCGGTGCCTCGTCGAACGTCTGTTTCAAGATGACGATGCGGTCATGCCAGAAGTGAAAGTAGCGAACATCTCTCTCGTGTGGCTCGAGAGGACTCGTGCGGATCGCGTGAATGAATTTGTCGTGTTCCGGACCTAGTACAACGTGTTTTCGAAGCCAGGATGGTACTGCGCCACCGGATAAGCCTGTGCTGCTGCCGTACGAGGAAGGGAAGAGAAGAGCCAATGTAGTAAGGGTCTCGTCCGCTAGGCCATCGGGAAGGAGAGACTCAAGACTTAATTATAAGACGTCAGTTTCGGCTTCTTGAAGCTTGCGGAATCGTTGCTCTGCTTATAAGTAGGGGGTTTGGTCACACCTTTTTCGCTGGCATTCCAGATATGTTGCATGGTGAAAAATGCGAACTGTGTTCTGCTTCCTGTCCACGACAAGGTGTTCGGACAAATTGTCTGTCCAAATGATGCGCATTCCAGCAATCTGAACGAGACTCTTCGCCGTGAAGATCTGTTCTAAACGGATGCTCGTGTCAGTCAGGGTTCTTTCATGTGAAAAATGGCTGTTGATGAGTTGCTGCAAAGTTCCACTTCTCCATGATACCCGTGCACCACAGCCGTTTTGGGTGACGTTGCCAATCTCGGTCATAACAAGCAAGCTGGCTACTCGATCGACGCGCTCTTGGACGAATCGACGATTCATCGATCCGGGGCCCGTCCTTTGTTCCAACGTATCCACCAGCTCGTCTCGGTGCAGGCCGGTCTTGATCATCTGCAAGATATCGAGCACGTCTGCATTGCGATGACTCGCATTTTGGACAGACCTGTATGTGGCGGTCTCGATATTTTGAAGACAGGATAGGCAGTACTTTTCAAAAGCCGTATAATCCAATCGCGAAGAACCAGCCCTGTACTGATGCAGGCTACCCAAGCAGGCACTGATTATGTCCTTGCATTGGGCCCCACCAGTGGGTTTTGCAAGAATTACAGGGCTCAGATCGTGATCGGTCACCGCTGGTGCCACATGCTGGGAGTGGACGCCACATTCTGTACTTGCTGTTGTGCTGACAGAGGCGACGGTGGAATCGTTAGAACAAGAGTCAATGCTGCTGTTGGTCAAAGCAGACAGATCGAAGTGGGCATGATGCTGTGGAAGTGTTATTTCTCGGCAATTCATGACGTCCTTGGCCTCATGAAGGATTTCAGAGATAGGTAGGACATAGAGCCAAGGAACTGATTTTCGGGAGGCCAGAATGTGACCGCAGAGGACATTGGCCATCGAAACCCAGGACCCTGAATCTCCGGGTGCTTAGAGAAGCGGTCAGCACAATGTGAACGAGACTTCAGTTTGGTTGAGATACACTCACCCAATGGCTGGTCTGGTATGACTTGTAACACCTCAGAAGACTTGCCATGTCGATGGAGCACTGCTGGACAATCCACAAGCCAGCCCTTGACCGGGCCAGTCAACCCAGCGTTGATCCATACTTCTCCGCCGATCATGGCAGATCTATTCAAGAAGCTTGTTGTCTCGAGATGGACATTAATCGGCGTTACCAGAGTATTGACGAGTGAGGAGTGCGAAACTTCACATCGCGGCTCGAATTTCACCAAGCTCCAATCAAGTCTGCCACAGCTTATCGTCGATCCCACGTCGTGGGGAGCATGGGATTGACCAAAATGGCGCCATTCACTTCCACTGGCACATTGGGCCTTCTCCGGTGCACTGTTGTCCACGAGACTTGTGCAACCACGCGGGGCCGTCATTCGCGACCCAAAGACTGACGCACGTCTCTCAGTCTCTCCATGATCTTGCGCCTGAACACCCCCTGCGTCTTGGAAGGCTATGAAGGGTGAATATGATTCTTCTACCGCAGAATCGTCGTCGTCGTCGTCGTCACTGCTGCCGTCGTCAACAGGGATGAGACTCTCAATTCCGTGCTTGGTTGTGAGCCCGAATGCCTCCCCGTCAATCAACAGGATCCCCCCAATTGTGAAATGGATGGGTTCCTGGTGTAGCAGGGACTGTGCTCGTGCTCTCAAACCAGACCAGCATTTCTTGTCGCTCGGCACAAACGCTTCGACGAGAATCTGACTGGTCCCGTGTACGTCTCCCAAATCGTCAGGAGAGAGATTCTCGACGGCATCCACGAGTACAACAAATTGGTATTCGTACGCTGTCATCCATTTCTGCTTCTTCAAAATCTTCCTGAGCTGTTTCCGATAAAGCTTGTGGCAACAGACCAAGAAGATTGTGGGCTTGAGCTCTGTTGGAGACGGGCCACCCATCATGAATTCGCACGAGATCGTGTCATCTATATCCTTCTGGGGCCGGAACGTGTTGAAGATTGTGTCCTGCAACTTGGGCTGGATCCTGTCCCACGCGAGCCGGTCCTGAAGCTTCATGGTCATTGTTGGGGCGGCGAACACGCCCTTCTCTACCTCCCGGATGTCACTGAGGCCACTTGCGCAGGAAGGTATGGATGTAGGAGCTGACGAAACCGTCCTGGCGCTGCTGTCGACATCACTGATCGGGGCGGCATTTGAGAGTGTAGATGAAACCGTGGGTTGGATTGAGCTTCTTAAGGAGGAAAGATCCGAGCTCTCGGGGACGTGGACCGGTGGCTTCATGTCACCGGAAGTCCTGCCAGCTGCTTCTCGAGGATTGTCCTTCGGCGTTCGATCTCGCGAAAGAGGGTATGCAGGACCTGCGGTCATCGATTCTTGGGTGAGTCTAGATGTCGGAACTCGCAGAGTATTAAGCTCTCTTAGCTCGTTATCGTGATGATATCCTTGGGGTTCATCGCATGTACCAGCTATCCAGGAGCGGATTTTGCTGTGCGACTCGTCTGGTCGGACACCATCTTGGACAACGTTCACGGCCTCCATTGGAACCGGTGACCACATTCGAGCAAGTTGGGAGAATGGCCGAGAGAAGAGCCTCGTAGGATAGGAAGAATAAGGAAGATCCAAATCCAAGTTTTAGGGTATGTAATTGTTTGCGGGGAACGAAAACGCAGTTTTTCGAGTCAACAACTAGGTTTGTAGTTCAGCTGACTTGTAAATCTGCCTTGTGTACCCAAAATGCATGAAACAAGACCACGAAATCTGACCGCAGGACTTTTCGACCATTCTGAACACTTGGTCATGCACCAATATGCAAGCCACCGCGCCTTATGTCACCCTGTCACCTACATGCAAAGTAAATGATTGGGTTGGGAGTCAGGTCGGGTGGCAGTGATTCTGCCTATCCATGTAGGCGCCCAATGAGGCTGACAGAGTGGGGATGCCATCACCCCTCCCTCGTAGAGACTGAGTGATGAGCAGCAACGTTTAAGAGGAATTGGCCAGGGACATTCACAGCAATTTTAAAACAGCCAAACCTCTTCGTCCATAAGTTGCTGAAGTTATCAGTGGCAACAATGGACATACCAGGATCGCAGTCATCTCAGCCGCTCGAACTATCAAACTCCTATCCCGGGGCTAAATTGCCATCCCAAAATCTATTAGAAATCGCCAATGAAGACACCAAGCGGAGAATATCCGGTCACTTCTTTGGTATCTCCGGAGATAGTGATGATCATTCATCAATGGAACCTTTCTTCGACTTCTACCACAAGGAGTTGAGACGGATGCTGTGCGTCGGCATCGCACCGCCGATACCGTATCTGAACATGCAGACTCACGAAACCCTCATTCACGTACAAGATGTTGTATCCAAATCAAGGTCAGAGACTCGTTCCGTGGTGAGAATGCGTCTCCATCCGGGTCTCAGAATGGATGAGCTATCTATTGATCGTGTGGTGGATTTGACGATTCGCCTGTGGTTGATGGTCCATGTTCGGGATGACAGTTTGTCCATGAGGTTGTTTACGCCACAGCAGTTCTCTGCGAGGTGGGATGAGGTAGACTCACTGGAAAGCTTTCTGGCTGATCAGTTTCCGCTGTCAATAACGAAGCTTGACATGAGGCAAAGTCGTTTGGAAATGACGTTTACGATCGCTTACATGGTCAGAACTTGTCGCTTACAAGTCAAATGGACTGACGATCTAGCGAATCACCTTCGTCTTGATCGGGGAATTGATGCCAAAACACTATTCATTTTTCCGCACAAAGGATTTCTTGTGGCTCATCTCCGGAACGGGTGAGTCATTTGTGGAATCGCGGAACCTCCTCACAATACTGTTATAAAAGCTCACACATTCACTAGCCGGAACAGTGTGCTCCCTCAGAAGCTCGTTCGAGAGACCATTACGTCTCTTAACATGCTGTTCCCCCAGTGGGATCCAGCTACTCAGGCTTTGCTGCGGGAACACGGCCAGACATTCGACTCGGTGCCGCCATTCGACGGGCCCCGAAGACTCACGCTTCAGGAATTCTCATACTGGCGGGACCACCTGATAGATTTACACGATGTATACAAAGCCGAGCCTGACAGCTGGTTTCAGCTCATCTTTGATCGCAGGAACCCCCAGCAGTGGTGGCCATTTTGGATTGCTATGGTCGTCTTTGTACTCTCCCTTGCGTCTTTCGCAACTTCTGTTGCTCAGGCGATAATCGCTCAGAAGGCGCTGGATTTACAGAGATTATCCATGCGAGGATGAGAAAACTACTGTTGTATCTTCAATGAGAAGCACTCACACTGTACTATAAGAGCGTGTTGTGGAATAGTGCAGACTAAGTACAGAACGAATTTCAGACCATGTCAGGGCTCTCGTCAGCTCATGACAATGCCAGTAAACCGAAAGAACTCCAGTTTTCAAGCGCCTCACAGCGAAAAAGGGGTAGACTTGAAGTCAGCTCTATGCGTAAAATTATAAACAGTACTCTCTCTTTATTATAGGTCGTCGAATAGGGAACCGAATTGTACCTGGCAATGTCATGAAGTGGTGATAATACACTTACTTGCCGAGAACAGATATTCACACCTATAAAAACAGATGGTACACCAGTACATTACAAACACTAAACCAACACCCACGCCCAATTCGCACACCTAATTTATACATTTTCTAATTAGTATACCAATTCAGTATATAAATTAATGTATGAATTAGTGTATGAGTGTTAGGTATATATGTGTTAAGTGTGTAGGTATTAGGTATATAAGTATTAGGTGTGTAGGTGTTAAATGTATAAGTATTGGGTATGTGGGTGTTAGGTGTATAGGTATTAGGTATGTAAGTGTTAGGTGTATAGGAATTGAATATATGGGTGTTAGGTATGTGGGTGTTAGGTGTGTAGGTGTTAGGTATGTGGGTGTTAGGTGTGTAGGTGTTAGGTGTGTGGGTGTGAGGTATAGGTGTAGGTGTAGGCGTTGGGTGTGGGTGTTGGGTGTGAGTGTGTGAATTAGGCCTGGGCGATGTGCTCTGATTAGTTGCAGCTGTACTGGTGTACCATCTGTTTTGCAGGTGCTAATATTCGTTCTCTACCTATTCATGACTACTTTTTTTTTATGAGGGTCTTCTTGAGAGTGTGATGTGTGTCGATGTGGGTGGAAAGAGACTAAGTTTTCGACTGGGACTGCGTTTGTGGGATTATTACATTTTATAGAGAGACTATTCTGGTCTTCGCCATATGACTATTTGCCTAACTATTAGTCTTCGGCTACTTATGTCGACGGTTCTAATCTATGGCGCCGTCAGAAGCGATTCTCACTAGCCTCATCTATGCGGCTATCACAAGGCTATCACTATTTGCTTAGCTGTAAGCTATAAATAATTATATTTAAAACCTATTATTATTAGCATTATATTTTTTTTTCAACGCTAGGTGTTTAAGCGTTTATCACTATATAAAGGGACTAATGCATACTGCTTAAGAGGCATATATATATAGATTAAAAACGAGACTACTCATGATTACTTTTATCTACTTCTAAGACCACTGGCAGTATACATGGAAACTCTATGATGAACAGAATTGGTCAAGTGAGAAAAGAAGGAATTACCATCCACAGATAACAATGGTTCATATACTTGGGAGTTCTGGCACTAACTACGGTCATTTGCTGGGCGAATGACTGTCTTGCTATGGATATGTAGTAGTCAGCGAGTTTCCTATAACACAACCTTGTTTGCATTGCCTATCATTCCAGCTATTAATCAATGTCTTATGCTATTCTATGAGCAAGCCTTTGTAACCGTTGAGCATAGGGCGTGTTTCCCGTGTCAGTGCAATGGAGCATGGAGTGTCAGTCTACAGGTTCTGACGAAGGCTATCCTGGACGGAGATATCTCAACAATTCCATCCCAATAACACTCAGGGAGTCTATCTCAAGAAGGTAAGTAAATAACCCAATGAATAGTCCGGAAAGACGAAGACAATATGAGAAACTTATCATCGCAAGTGCAGCTGCTTCTACAGTCGCCAGTGTCAAGCACGAAGCTGTCACAAACTGATATTCGCTGGAAAATCAGGTTTTGCTTTCTTATATCCCAATTCTGAATAGTGAATAGCTGGGTTGCACCGGCGCTTTGGAACCAATCAAGCTGCTGAAAGGTGTCAGCTACTGCCTCCCGTCCGTGGTAAGCAACCTGTAGGCTTTACCTGTTTCGTAGTGAAGATGACGGCGGCGCAATTAGTGCACTTTCCTACGTCACCGCATGAGATGGGCATATTAATACTTTAAAATGGCCATTTTTCTCTACGAAATTCGATTAATCAACACCTGAAAACAAAACCACAACCTTGACACTACCTTCCATCGTCACTACGTTGAACATCTAGCAGGTTTAGAGTTGCTAATACAGCGGCTGAGGACTAGTTTTAGTGCAAAATGTGCATCGGTGTACGTCACACCAAATCATGTCAAAACTGATTCTCAAGCGCCGTTACTAACTCTCTGGCTGCGACTTGCAAAGCGACTAGCAGTTTTATTGACGCCTCGTAGAAAGCCAGGCTCTTTCTCAAGACCACCAGGTGAAGAAGCGGTTTTCCCTTCTACTCCAGACACAGCAGACGGTGAGAACGGCAAAAGGAAGAAGCACCGCCGTGAGCCTGGATGGTATCAAGCGAACATCATGGCGACCGAGCTCAGCGGCGTCAACCCCTATGATAAGTCCAGGGACCCAGACAGACCACAACATCACTACGGCGGAGGGTGTGGTCACGAAGGCCCGCGTACCAGTTGCCCGGTCCACGGGGACAACTGCTGCTGGGGAGGAAACGAGAACACTCGGGTTGGTAAAAGCGAAAAATGAGCGCCTGTATATAAGCGGACATGTCATTGATGTTTTCCGTGACTCGGATGTTTGCTTTATTCAAGGTGTATTTGCGGCATGGAAACAGCGCCAGGAAATGATTGACTGAGTTCTGAGTTTGGTTAGGTGCGCAACTTTACATTTGCTCTGGCGAACTTCTATAGGCGGCGCATTCTATTGTCCATAGTGCTCCGAGATCAAGTTTCTTCCAGGAAGCGCGAGTTCAAGCTTTGCGTGCAGGACATAGAAGCGAGAATACAATCTTGGTTCAAACACCTCAAAATGCACCGTACTCGGTCACAAGCTCCAAATGACAGTATCATTCAGGTAATTCTCCATAGTCTATAGCCTCAATTCTGTATGCGCCCCCAGCCGCAATATGAACAATATAAAGAAGGTTGTAAACAAAGAGAGTGGCGCAAAGAATGGCACAAATATTGAACCTAGGACCATTATAACGACAACCCCGCTCAGGATCTTGGGTATAGATAGACTTTGGCTGACACGGAAGCCCCAACCGTAATTCATCGCTTCCTTTTTGACGCCGATAGGTGTCCTAAGTTTCGGAATGCCATCTAGGAAAGTCCTGGAACCGCGACCGATTTCGGGATACCGAATCCCCTCCAACAGTATGTGGGCGTGTACCCGCATGTGGATATCTATTGCTGCACCCTCCGGGCACTTGTGCTCGTATCCACCACAGACATCTCGGAGGTCGGGCAGGCTGTTTGTGTCTGTTTCTTCCACTTTGTCACTGCCGCTGGATGGGAAATGAAACTGCTGTGGTCAGTATTTCTGAACATGAATCCGGATGTGAAGTCTTGAGACATACTCTGGTCAACACGACTTGATGGTAAGACCATGGTAACATCTGGCGTATCCAACTTCCCGCTGCTTTGTCTAGCATGCGGCGAGCCCGGACAAAAAATTCGAAGTCATCCTGCATGCGCTCCAGGAATCCAAGGGTCAAAAGCTCGGTTTCGTTCGTTGACGATGGATATCTCTCGATGCACAGATGGCTTTCCAATCGCTGTGCTGTGTCACTGTCATCGGGAGCGTTCTGCGACCGACTACTTTTGAGACTTCCCGGAATTTGCCAAGACAAGGGTAGAATTCGAGCCCAGGTCGCGGCGAATGATCTAGCTTTTCTTGCAAACATGATGGCTGGATTCCCTGATCGAAGCGCAGGCTCGTTGATCAGAGGTCTTCCGCGGATATCTTCAAGATAACCACTGCAACGCTGTGTTTCGTCCTCGTTGAGGTAGATCGACATTGGCTGTCCGTTATACTATATCGAAGTTAGCTGCAGGCCCTCCTGTTCACTGCGTCGAATGGATTTGCACTATACTCACCGTCCATACCAGTCGGGATTGCGAAAGCCTCATGGGTTGCTTGATTGGAGGCAAAGGATACCAATCGAGCTCCATTTCAAGTGCTCTCTCCAGCCAAAGTCGGCTTTCATCAAAGGGTTCAATTTTATAATCCGGTCCTCTGACAATGGACATGGCCAGATCATCAAGAGCACGATCCTGGCCACCCAGATGATGACTACGATGCTCTGCCTCTTCTTTTATATGAGGATTCCCTTCATTCGACACGTCTTCTACTAGTGTTGGTGTTGACTCTGCGATACTCGGACTGCCGATGGACTCGACCTCAATTCTAGGTCTCGGGAGTTCAGGGGCGGCGATCATGGGAGCAGATCCGGTCAGTGCAAACCTGCTTGCCGAATGGGAAGGAGAACGGCCAGGCAAAATCAGGGGCGGCGGCGGCGGGGCACGCCTTGGAGTCCGGGGAGCAGAAAACTGAAGAGGCTGGATCCCAAGGGGCTCTTTGGAAAAGCTCAGACGGATACCGCCCATCTTACTGTTCTTGAGCGGCCACCCATACAGGTTCCGGAGCGCCTTCGCCGCGCTTGTGACGTCGTCGAACTCGACAAAGCAGGAGGGCCCGTTCGCCCTCGCCCGCAGGCTTATTCGCATGTAGCCGGGCTGCGAGGAGAAAATGCCCTCTAGCTCGTCCTCAGAGGTTTCCATTGGTAGGTTGCTAACGTAGAGGATGTTGCAGCGCGGGTTGTCGTCGCGGAGGATGGTAGGCGGAACATAGGCTCGTCGTGGGACGGCCCATGTGCCGTTTTGCCTCTCAGTATCTCTGAGAAACTTTGGGGATATGGATGGAAACGTGTCGTATGTGTAAGCTGAATGTGGTAGTCTTTCATAAGGGCTTTCATATTGTGGCGAGCGCGTATTATCAATTGGGCCAGTTTTCAGCGAAAGTGGAGGCCTGGTAGTATTGGTGCTTCGTATTTCCAGAGGCCTAGGTGTTGGGATCTTCCTGCGAGACTGTATTGGCCCTGAATCCCATCCGCTGGCCTCGAAGCGTAACACGTCGCCGGTCTCATGGATGTCCATCTTCGGCTGAATCGTAGCACCATCTGTCCTGTTGAAAGATGCTGTGGTAGACATTTCTCTAGAAGACCAGGAAGTTCAGATGAATGGGGGACGTCGTCTGAAATTACAGACGATGAGACAATTCATTTCAAAGTGTAAAATGGAGGCAGGCAAGATTGAAAGTTCACGACCGTAACTTATACGATGCTTCAAACATCTGATAAACCCGGTAGAGCACAGACCCCGTGCCAGAATCTCCGTCCCATGGAGATTCGAGCCCGAAATGCCTGAGCCACGCTTACCGGGGTTGCACACATCAATACATTCACAGGAGCTGCTAAGGCGAGCCTCTTAGCAAAATGCTGTTCCCTGGATCGAAAATAATTCGTAAGCTCTACGTCAGGAGTTGCAGCTAAAGACGCTATTTGGACAGGAACGCATGTAGGTGCCAGAACAATTGGTGCAGGTCAGATGTTCACTCGCGTGACTAGGCGTTCCGCACTCTATTTGCAAAGAGCAGAAGAGAAGGGGAAAACATCACGAAGAGTGAATAAGACTATTGTTGTAGTCCTGTGACGTAATTTAATTCCTCATCAACAGACTGAACCTTTCTGAAATCATGCGCTGGCCCTACGTAACACATGCATTTTCAACACTTCGGGATGCGATGGTTTTTGCCACTGGCAAATTAATTTTGCCTCCTCGCTATCTCGGTTGGGAGTGCGTTCAAGCAATGTACTGGGGTACCGTGCTGCATAGCAGCCTGGGGTCGGTGTTATTCCATGAGGTTGCAATCTGGCTGTGCAGTCTTCTCCCTTTTTCGGACATACTTGATGCCCTGCCACAGACTAATCAAATCATATTGAATTTTGGTTTTAAAAAAGCTAGATAGTAAAAGAGGTTGTGGAGCTAAAGGACCTTGAATGCTTCCAGGTATATTTTCCTGATTTTATCGGTTACATTGATTCACTGGCGGAACGAAAAGGCACAATTTGGCCACGAAAAACAAGCTTTCATATATGTCTATGCCTAGGGCCTCCCATTGGAAGA
This sequence comes from Diaporthe sp. P3_1W, assembly GCA_037177825.1. Lineage (NCBI taxonomy): Eukaryota > Fungi > Ascomycota > Sordariomycetes > Diaporthales > Diaporthaceae > Diaporthe > Diaporthe sp. P3_1W. The sequence continues at coordinate 3,874,467 of JBAFXB010000004.1, read as the reverse complement.
AGGCCAATAAATATGATGTACAAGAATTGCGCGATGGACGCTACCTAGACACATTCGAATGACGCGGCATCATCCGGGTCAGTGCCGACAAAGGTGAGAACCTTGGGGTACAAACACAGGTTGACTATCCTGGTGTCGGTGGCGTTCTTGGTCGCCGGCCCCGTGCCAGGCAAGAACTCAGGCGCGGTGCCGTTCTCGACCCAGTTGATCAGCGCATTCAGGACCTCGCTGTTGGGGTCGAACCCGGGCCCGCCGCGGCAGTGGCCGACTCCAGGAGCGAGGAAGAAGCGGTAGTAGTCCTGGACGTCCGGGTCCCAGGCCATAACGCGGTCGTAGTAGTCGACGGTGCCGTTGTAGGGGATGAGGCCGTCGTGGGTCCCGTGCCAGGTGATGACCTTTGTGCCGCGGGCCTTGAGGTCTGTGAGGTCGACGTTGTTGGTGCCGATGGCGGAGGTGTACTGGTCGACTGCCATGCGGTTCAGCCGGTCGAAGCGCTCCTGCGTCAGCCCGGCCGTCGCGAGCTTCCACGTCGAGTTGCGCTCCAGGAACGCGCCGTACCAGTCGTCGGCGGCGGAGAAGGGCGTGTAGGTGCAGTCGTCAACCGTCGTGCAGTTGGGCTGGAACACGCTCGTGAAGGGGCCCTCGTACCCGAACCCGTACCAGAAGAAGTCGCCTGCTCCCGTGCGGGGCCCGTCCCAGAAGCCCTGTACGAACTGCGCCATCTTGTCCGTGATGGTGACGGTCCCATCTGGGTCGGTGCAGGTCACGTCCTGGCCGACTATGTCCGAGGCGTTGAAGGTGCACAAGCCCGGGAGGGCGATGATGCTGTCCTTGACGCCGTCTAGCTCGTCGCAGGCGTCGAGGGCGGCGTTGGAGAAGGCATCGAGGACGCACTGGGGAGGCACGACGTCTGAGTATCTCGGATCAGTGGTTGCTCATGTCTATCTGCTGTATCAGAGCGATGATTGTAGAGTGATGGTGAACTTACCCAGCAACTGAGCCAAGAAACTCGCGTAGCCCGAGGCCGCCTGGAGCTCTGGCCAGTTGAAGGCCGAGCACGACGCCAGGATGCCATCAAAGTGCTCAGGGAATCGCTGAGCCATCATGTGTCCCTGCCGGCCACCAGTAGAGCACCCGTTCCAGTACGAGTAGATGGGGTCCTTGCCGTAGTACAACTTCGTCGCGGCCTTGCCCAGCTTCGCCGCCTCGTCGAGGGCCACGGACGCGAAGTCGTTCAGAGCGGGCCAGTTGGTGTTTCCCTCGCTGACAAGCCCCCACTGCGCCTGTGTCGTGGTGGCGTTGTGGCCGCCGTCGGTGGACGAGCTCGTGTAGCCCGATGCGACGGGCGCGAGGATCGAGCTGTCGCTGCCGGCCGTCCACCCACCACCGCCCGTCATCATGAACCGCGAGTTCCACGCCGTCGGGTCGAGGGGCAGGCCGACCCAGGTGTTGACGTTGTCGCCCTGCCCAGGGTGCGTGTACTGGATCGAGACCTTGCACAGGTCCACGGCCGAGACGGCCTCGCCGGTCGAGGCCGAGATGATCCCGACCCCGACCCCGGTGCTTCCGGACGAGCCCTCGGTCAGGGACTGGTTGCGCAGGACGGCGACATCGAGGGAGAGGATGTTGATGTTGCCCAGGGTGAGGGCTGCGAAGGTGTCGGCGTTGCAGGCGGTCGAGTTCGCTGCGGAGGCGACGGTGGCGGCGCCGAGCACCAGGAGAGCGAATGGTGAAAGAGTGGATGCCATGGTCGTGAATGTCTCAGACCAGACTGCAAAGAATGAATGGACAACGAGAGAGTGTGTGTGCTACAACATGGTTCCCATCACGCTGAGGCCGGCGAGGGACCTCACTTATATATCAGCATGGGCTATTCAAGCCCAGATGCTTCCGCCTCCGGGGCCATTCTACCCCATAATCGACATCTGCTTCTGTATACGCGTAAAGGGGAGATCATGCCCACCTGCAATTTCCGGGCGCGGCCCTATTTTGGAGGGCTGCCAATGTGTGGGGAAGAGTATTTACCCAGCTCAATTGGCAGACTGCGGAATTGTGTATTCCGAAAGATGGAGCCCCGAGCGTTGATCGAGGAGATACAAGTGGATGGGGCCGCGCAATGCTTCTGTAGAGGGAAGGGGTCCGTTCACTGCGAGTCAATAGTCATGCGACCTTTTAATACCTTTGGCACTATATATGGCCAGTTCGAGTGTTTATTCGGGAGAGCGACGCCGCCGTGCTTGTGGGATGCTCCCTGTGCTCCCACAACTGCTGTGCAGCAGAAATAACAGAAGTGTTCAGTATTGCGAACATTATATTCGTGGATGTGCGTGATATTTACCTACTCTAGAATCTAAGCAGTCAATCCTGTGGCTTTCCTCCGATAAGGCACCTCGGACGTGCATTGTGACCTCGAAGTTCACTTAGGCTGATACCATCAAGTGCGTATCATCCTGCTCGAAAAAGTCTCACGGGGTCTGAAATAAATCCTTGTAAATCGCTACCGCTGGAGCTTTATACTCGATGGCTTGTTGGTCTCGTTCCCGGCCTTGACCGTCGTCACTTCTCATGTCTGAATGAGAGGAGGTAAGGTTCCGTTCAAGGCCTGTGCGGAAGCGGAAACGCTGTGTATTGAGCTTCCTTGAGCAAACCCATTCTTTTTGAATGGGCGCAATTCGCAGGAATCCACGGATCAATGTTTGCAAGGGAAGTATACCACCCAGAAAATAAACTTGCGTTGCCCCTTTTAAGCTGTTTGTCGATTGTGTTGCTCTTGGGATCAGGCCAGTACCAAGAGAATCATGTGGGGCTGATATATCGACTGGAGTCATTCCCAGTACTCGTTTGCCAAAAAGGGAAAGGAAAAAGAGGCTGATCTTGAGGCTGGACCACAAGGGTTCGGACGCCTAATCATTTAAGCATACATAGGCAGGACCTACGATGGGTCCTGTCACAGTTCGTCATGCCCCACTTGATTTATGCGCCGCTTATCTTATCTCTACATGCTGTGATTATATAAGGGGAGTGGCTGTCCCCAAGTTCCAACATGAGCCAGTACAACTCCTTCAATACAAGTTCCGAAACAGGGACGACCAGCAGACCATCGGAAAGTCAGGAAGCAGGGTGGTTAGTGATGACCGCGAGCTGTCTTGCCAGTGCTCCCTTACGCCGCCCGTGACATATGCATGCGCAGGCGGGCCGCAATGGAAAGCTTGAAGGGGAGGGGGGGGATTCTCTGAGAATACTTTGGTATAACTTTCAGCCATGGAAACGACGTTGCCGTGACCAGCGCCATCGCAAATCGTTATCACGCTTTGGAGGTGCTTACGCAGTGCAGTGCGCGGTCCTACATGGTCAAAAGCCATCGGGGCGTGACCGGTCGGGAAAGGGTGCCAGACGGCTCAGCCGCTCTTTTGCCAAGACGTGCTAATGCTGACTGACAATCAATAAATGGGCTTATTCTCTGCAGGGGGCGCTCGCAATGGTGGCCCGAGCAGGATATTCCAGGTTTTGCTATTGTCGTGAGGTGGGCGGACGGACAACGAAGTTGGCAGAACCCGACGACAATAGGGTACGGTATTGCCAGGTTCGAAACATTATTAGCGGCAAATTGGAGAGGCTGGCTGGTCTGGCTGTGGGCGTCGAGGGTGGCTTGTCCAAGGTCGAGGGCGGTTGTCGGGGGCTTTATGCTTTCGCGGTACCAGACAAATGGACGCATGCATAACCCAACAACATTCGCATACCAAGGCAGCGTAGCAGCGATAGCAAGTCAGCTGTTGAGAACGGACTGAGGTGGCCTCATGGGAGCATGGGAAAGCCTGCAACGAGGAGTGGTCGCGTCGCATCCCGCTCACGCTGTGAAACCACAGATGCCCTCATCCTCGGACTGCCGGAAGGGGAGGGGGGAGGAGTTGGAGGGATAGAAGAGAAGGATGGGGGAGGGGGGAATGATGATGATTGAGGGGGGAGAGGATATGACAGCTCATCTCGTATTACTGTGCACAACAACAGGATGGAAGAGCATCACATCAGCATCGCAGACTTGAGCATCAGGATGGAGGAGTCGACTATCAGGGAGGTTCCAAGATTGATATCTCGATAGCATTTCCCCCATGTTGCGCAAGCTTTGGGCTAGGTGATAAGCTTGGGATCATCGTCAGAAGCACAAACAGGGTTCTGCCCTGGCCTAGCTGGGCATGCCGCGCAGGGCTGCTGCAACTTGGCCTGGATAAAATGGAGGCTGGTAGTGGAGCTGGGGCCAACTTTGGCATGTTTTGGAAGCCCAGCTCATGGCCGCCGGGGCCCAGAATCGGATCTCTTGATGGAGCTACTGTAGGGATTTGCAGGGGCCACCCGGGCTCCATTTGTTTATTTTGCTGCCGTCTGCAGCCTGCAGCGCGCCTCGTCATTGGCCAAAGCTTCCTCTGGAGGAGTTGTTTTGGGGATGCTGCCCTGCCAGCGGCCTGGCTAGCCTCCATTTTCAGGTTGCTGCAGCTGCAGCTGCCCTGCGCCAGGTTCGGGCCCGCCTGGCTTCGATGGCCCCGTCCGGCCTTCTCCTCCAACATGCGTCCACACCCTCGCGCACTCGCACTTGTACACACTCCTCGAGTCCGTCGTACCGTGTCAGATGGCATCTATTCGCTTGCCGTGAGCCGAGGACAGAGTGTGAGGTCGTTTCGTTCGCTCTTTCGCTCATTCATTGGAGCACCGCGCTCGATCTGCTGCTGCTGCTGCTCCTGCGATCTGCGCTGTCAAGTCCCGGCCTGGGCTGTCTGGCTGCCGGTCTCTCTCTGCCCGTCATTCTCGACAATCATTTTGTTACATACGTGCTGTGCCCACTTCGCAGCAGCCAATCGACCTATCCTTTTTGTTTGTCGGTCTTGTCCCTGTCACGCTTGCTTCCGCCTGTCGATCCATTCCCTTCCCCTTCGAGCATCGAGGTGGTAGACGGACGGACAGAGGGACATACAGACAGACACATCTTGTTGATCCCAGCACGCGGTAGTCTAGAGACTCCCTAGACCTTCACATGCAAGGCTGTCATCACAACTCCCTTCACTCTGTCCTTTACTGTTGTGGCCTCTGTTGCTCTGCCGCCCCGTTATGACAGCATGTGGTTCTTCTAGGTTCGTGCAACCCCCAAAGTCCCTTTTAGATCAATTTCGGTGGGCCGACCTGCAACGTCATAACGCCCTGCTGAGTCGATCCACTTCTCTCTCTTCACCGCGCATGCCGGCCTCCCAAACGGGACATTGACGGCCCAAGGCATACATATACACTGCGAAGAAATGGGGGCTCCAGACAGTGCTGACAAGCTCAACTGTAGAAGATGGCCCCTGCGAAACCGTCAACCGACGAGGGCAGCAAAGATAAGGACAAACAGCCCTCCACTCCGCGCCGCGCCTCAGCTGCCAGGAACCCGTCCCCAGGCAACAAACGATCCGGAAACAATGGCGTCGCCACACCTCCAAACCGCAGAAACTCTGCCCAGACCCCGAAGAGTGCTCCTGCTGCGACCGGGGCCGCGGGCGGCAATGGGGGAGTCCGGAAGGCCTCTGTCAAGAAACCTGTCGAGCCCACTCTGCTGGGCGACTTCCTCCTCGGCCGACCCTCGGCCGCCCGTGTCGCTGCTTCGAAGCGGAAGAGTCTCGACGCCGCAGCGGTGAGGGCCGAGTTGCACCAGCAGATGCGCCAGGACGCCGTTCGCCGCGTACAACAGCCTGGTAAGGTTCAGGCTCGGGTCAAGGCATGGCAGAAGGCCAATGCTACCGCCATGGTGCAAGGAAACCCCGACGAGGCTGCCAGCGAGCCGACCGAGGTTGCTATACATGTGGACGCCGACAGCGTGACCGAGGAAGACCGTGTGCGCATCAAATCCCGGCAAAAGCCCCGGCGGAAATCTGCAACCTCGCCCAAGGCGTCTCCTCTCGGGAAGGTCGAGAACAGACAGGAGACAGCCGCAGAGCCGAAGGAGAAGGCGAAACCCAAGGAGACAATACCAGACGATCCGCGCATGAAAGGCCCTCCGAAGAAGAGAATAGTTAGCGATGAGCACTGGATGAAAAGAAATAGTGGTAATAACAATCCCAAGGCCACTGGAGCTGGCAACAAATCGGGAGCGGCGGTGGGCCTAGGCCCAAGCCCGATTCCGAAGGACTTCCTGCAGAAGACGGCCGCACCGCCAAAAATGCAGAACAAAATTAAGGATTGGGCAAACAAGGTTGAGCTACCGGCTTCCCCAGAGCCTCCCGAAATTCCCAAGGTCGAGATTCCAAGAGCCTCCAGGCCGACGTCAAGATACAACACCAGGTGTGGAGAGACAATCACAGTCGAGGAAGCTGCCAGCGGGATATCAGGTACCACGAAGACCCAGAGCAGTAGGACAGAAGACGATGGGATCAGGATCAAGCCAGTGCGCATGGCTAGCCCCCGAGCTGGTGGCGACGATGGAATCCGAGTCAGGCCCATCAAGACGGCGGCGCCATTACCGGACGACGGGATTAGAGTGCGCCCCGTTGAATCAGATGGTGCGCCTGCTCATTCGGCTTCATCAAGGACAGCATCCAGGGAGAAGAGGGCCAGGGTTCCCAGCACAAGACGGGACCGAACGCCGTCTGCCAGAATCGAAGTCATTGAAGAGCCGGAAACAGATCTTGAGACTACTCCTACGAGGAAGTCAAAGTCTCGAGTACCGCCCAGAAGGATGCGTAGTGCATCGGGCCCAGCTCTGACTGTGAACGAAACAGCCACCACACAGACTGGGAGCTTGTCCGAGGATGACCAGTCTTGGACAAGTGAGGATTCAGCGTCGCAGGATGAGTCCGATAGGCCATCCAGTGCTCCCGCAAAATCTCTCGCAGAAGTGCCATTCGGCTACTCAGCTTTTAGCGAGCTTGACTTGCCGGTAGGGGCAGACCACCACCACATCAGGCGGCCAAAGGCGCAGAGGACCTCAAGCTTCAAGGCTGTGCCTAAGGCCTTCAAAAAGATTGTGACAGGAGCCAAGGAGATTGTACATGAGAGGGTCGACCCGCCTAAGCCAGTCACAAACCAGCCACCGAGCATCGAGAGCTGGCTCAGTGGGACGGTGGACCCGTTCGTGGACAAATCTGCTCAACCTGCGCCCGTCGAGAAGCCCGCCGAGAAGCCCGCCGAGAAGCCTGCACGGAGAAAGGTATCTACGGAGTTGCAGCCAAAGAAAGAAGCCGGTACACCTCCGTCACGACAGCAAATCCCAGAGGACCCAAGCAGGGACGACGACGACAGCCAAACTGAGGTGCCAGAGAAGCCCACAGAGCCACGCTTTAGTCCCTCGGCAGGCCTGAAGAGGAGCAAGGCCACTAGGGTTGGTACTTCTCCTTTGAAGCAGAGCCCTGTCAAGAGGCCTTTGCGCGAGACCCTGAACAACCTCTTTAGGGGAGAGTCCAGCGGACATAAACTCCCCACAAAGGCTTATTCCAGCTATCAGGACATGGGAACTGAATCAGACGTCAGCTACATGGATGAGGGTGACGAGAATGACGAGCACACAGGACATGATAGTCGCCAATATCCCGCGGAAAGTCGAAGGCGTTCCTTGTCGCCGGAATCATCGTACGTTTCCACAGATGTCAGCAGTAACACCGAGGGCCCATACATGACCCCAGCTATTCCCCGAAGAAAACCGCCACCGACAAGCGGGCTGCATGAGTTGTCAACCATCGCGTCAGAGGAGTCAGCGAGCACAGTCGGGTCCGAGACCATGTCGATGCTGTCAGAAACCACCGTAACGCAGACGACAGGACTTACTAGGTCTACTGCGAACTCACGGAGAAGCAAAGGCTCAGGTCTGAAACGCCGTCTCACGAAGCACTCTGATCTCGTCTCGGTCCTATCTCTACCGGATAATGAGGATGCTCCGATACGGGCCAGAAGTATCAGATCTACGAGCAGCCTGCGGAGGCGGACAAGCAGGCTGGGAAAGGGTACCGTGGACGACCTCTTGAGAGAGTTTGCCGTCGACGAAGACTTCTATCAGCGGGAATTGAAAACCCTTGTGGATGGGGCTATTCCAGTCCTCCTGAATCAAGTTGTCCATGGAAAGCAAGACTACGCCACCGATCTGTTCGGACCGTCAACAGATGGACAGGCGGACTCTGTGGGGAAGACAGTGGTCAACATGGGTATTGCCCTGGAGAAACTCAGGAACCTGCACAAATGGGCACCTCTGCACGATGTCAACAAAATCCTCAGCTGGCTCCTGACTGCTTACCCTGTATACGATAAATACCTGGATGTCTGGCGTCTTGGGTTTGAGGGAATTGTGGTGAATCTTGCTCTAGCCCCAGGGAGAGCCGACGACGAGGACTCCTTGGTTAATGCTATGCCTCGCAATGAGGATGGAGACGTCGTGGACACCAAGGGACAGCCTGTCGATCTTCAACATCTCCTAACCAGACCAGTGACACGGATCAGGGGCCTCTTGAAGCTCCTCAAGGTAACGTACCCTCGCAATGGCATTCGTGGATGTGACGAAGACTGACCCCTGAACAGAGCGCGGAGGCCTTCGGGAACCAACATCCAGATCTACCAGCAGTGATCGACGACTTCTCAGCCCTCCAGGAAAAGGCACGAAGACGCCACCGCGAAGAGGTTGCTCGCAAGACGGACGAGGATGCAAACAATACTGACACAAGCCGATGCTGCGACCTGCGAACATTGAACGTCATGGATCGCATTCTCATTGACCCAAGCAGGCAAGTCAACGCCAAGGACTATTTCTCGTTGGATCTCACCCATTCTCGTGGTCAGAGACTTGAATGTCGGGTTGAGGTGATATACCGAGACAAGCCAAAAGACCCGCTTGACAGGGGCGACATCCTTATACGAGATCTTGGCCACGCACGATGCTGCCTCATGTTCCCTCCCATCCCAAAAACAGCGATCTCAGCTCGCCGGGGCGAGGAGCCTGGCGCTCTAGTTGTTATGGTCCGTGGCAGACACAATGGAAAAGAGTGGTACGAAGTGTTCACGCTATCCACCGATCTCGAAGACCAGGTCTTGGACTGGCTAGAGATACTAGGCACAAACCCATTGCCACCGGCCACGAAGCACACTCTAATCGAAGACATCACCCCTGTCCAGTCGCCCAAATCAGATGTCTCTGTTCCATGGGGAGAGCGAACAGGCACGGGGCAGGCCGGACGGCGCAAGTCTCATGAGCCTCGCTCGACCTCATCGCAGACTTCGAATGAGATTGAGGATCGGCCAAAGGCCAAAACACCGAGCCGCTATCACTCACGCCACGCAAGCTCGCCTACTACACCGACTACTCCGACATCAGTGGCATCGAATCCTCTAGGCAGCGAGTCCCCAGAGAGGACCCCGACTCGGAACTCTCTTCCTGTAAATACTCGGCCCCATTCTCTTCCAACGACACCGCTACGGGAGGACATGCGACCTGAGCCCAGGAAACTTACCAAGTCGCCCCCGAACAACAAGCCGTTCCGCGAAGACGGGGCTCCTCCGCCTCCGGTTCACCGCACTTTCTCTTCCGAGAAGTCTCCAACCCTTAGCCCGCCAGTGGACCTCAATCCCCCTGCGTCGAAAATCAGGCGCCGTGGCTCATCGCCTCTTAAACACGAGTACCGCCCATCCGACGTCTCTTCTGACTCGTCGGAGACTGAGAGCGACTCGGCTTCGGAAGTCGAATCCTCCGGCGATGAACTTGATGAGGCCGACGTGCCAGACACTCAGCCGGCTATCAGTATCAAGCAAGAATCGGAGATAACAGGCGCTGAAACTGTTGTCTCTGACAATAGCATTGCCCCTTCCCAATCGGCCTCTCAAGTTGGTCTTTACGGGCGACTTGGACCAGGAGGTGCCAAGGATCCCGAGTACATTGTCAAGACCATTGCGACCATCTCGTACTGGTCCAACAAGAAGGGCCAATGGACAGAAGCACTGGATGAGCCGTGCTCCATCAACATCACCCCTGGGCTTATTGAGGCCTACCCGCTTGCTGTGCATTCTGTTTCTGGCCCAGGAGCTCTGAATTCGTCCGGCTCATCCGAGCTTAACGATTCCGACCCTGCTCGCACGCAGCCTTTGATTGCCCTCGAGCTGACACCTATTGTCATGATCCGCCAAAGTACGATTCTGGACCTTGAGATTCGCTCACCGGTTCGGCCGTACTGCAAGCTCTCCAAAATCGACGGCAAGATCTTCCGCTTCCGTGCACCCTCTGCCAACGAGGGCACGGAACTTTACATGGCTGTTCACAAAGCACGCCTTAACAACGCGAAATACAGGGCTTTGGAAGAAGAATCCCGGTTCCGTGCCTTTGGACAACCTCAGGCAGGCCAACAAGGTCCGGAATCGCAGTCAAGCAGCAGTAACCGCCGTGGCTTGTTCGGTAGGAAGAACAGCTACCGTGCTTCGACTCGCGCTCCGTCTCAGTCCTTGTCTCAATCCCAGGGCACATCATCTAGCATCTCGGCGCCGTCCCTGCTCAAGCGCCTGACTGGTACCGGAAATATTTCTTTCAACATCAACAAGTCATATGTCGACCGTTACAGCCGCCCCAATTCCGCGATGGGTGGAGCAGGAGGCTCCCTGTACACCAGCAGCTCATCTTCGGCCGACGGTATTACGACGCCGCGATCCCCTTCGGTATCGCTGGCAGAGGCAAGCGGCCGCACCCAGGTTCTGGGCAGTGACAACTTGCGAATCCGTTGTCATCTGCTCGTCACGTCGTCGAAATGGGAGGACCACGGCAACTGCAACCTACAAATCACACGGCCGCCTCCCGGGATGAGGCAGGAGCTGAGAATCAGGCACGGCATGGAGAAGCGCGTGATCGTAACCAAAATACCAAAGAAGTCGTTTGGTTTCGGATCATCCAACCCGGATAAAGACAAGCCCCTGATCGTGCTGGACGTCGTGCTGGGGTCCAAGTGCTTCAGCCGCTTGGGGACCCGGGGAATCATACTGAACGTGTGGGAGGAGGTGCGCGACGAGGACAACAACGTTGGCCTCGCGCCGAAGACGGGTGGCCTGTCCGGAAAGGTCACCAAGTGGTGCTTCCAGTGCAGCAGCGCGATGGAGGCGAACTGGATATTTGGGCTGGTGGCTCAGGAGGTCAACATCGGTCTCGGCGAACCTCTGCTCCCGGACGGCCCGATGTGGTGAATAAGACACGCCCACGATGGGCGGATCTACGTTTTCTTTTTCATATGTTTATTGGCTGCTTGTGTCTGCTTCAAAGGTATAAGGGTCCGCATGGCGAGGTGTTTACAGGATGTTATGCATGGCAATGCATTGGTGTTTCTTCGGTCCCTTTACTTGGAGGGCAGAGGCTGTTCTGAGACAGCCAGCTGGGCCGAGAGATACCTTCTACGTTCATCCTCGCTTTCTGTGCATTTAGACAACAGGCTAGACGGATGGCCGTCCGTTCTGTACGGGCGTGCTTCTTTGAAATGGGAGAGATGGAAGCAAAGCTGGTTGGTTGGCAGGTTGGTCGGTCGGTCGGGAGAGCAAGGGTCTTTTCGGATGGGAAGACACGGGATCGGGACGGAGACGCGGTTATGCGTTATTTTGTACAAGATATGATATCCCAACGTTCATGAAGATGGAGAAGAAGCGGTAGCGAGCATATACACGAAGCAAGCATACGCCAGATCAGCGGGGTTGGTGGGTGATGATGTATTGATATTTTTGACTAGCGAGCGACTTTTGGGTCTTGCGAAGAGAATCAAGTAATATTTACCACGCAAAGATGTTCAGTTCTTCCCGTTGGACCTGTTCGTGATGTTTGTTTCGACATAGCGATATGTGTTCGTCGCCAGCAATGCTCTTCCCGCCACACCTTGCTTCACTCGGGCCCTCATTTCCCTTTATCCCGAACATCTATCCAGTACAACACCATGGAGAAAAGACAAGTGACATTCTTCGGCCCTGGGTTACACGCGAAGCACCCGGTCCTCGCCACCCGGGAGCAGCGAAGCTGAGACAACCGTGTGTTCGGTCATAAGCCCATGGCAAATCCAACACTCCTCAGGCAAAGCCAGAGAGACGAAGGAGCCCACCGCCGAAAGAAGCACCGTCGCGGTCAGCATGATGTTCAAAGCCCGCCTCGGATCACGCATGTCACCGTCTCTGGCCTTCACGATGGTCTGCTCGTGACTGTATCGACGCCATCTTGCGGCTGACTTGCATCTGTTCTCTCTCTGCCTCTCAGAATACAGGCTCACCGCAACCCACGGCGAGACCGCCACTTTGCGGATCAGGAGGATCGTCGCAGTGAGAAGGAGGCGGAGGGGCAGGAGCGCTCTCTCTCTCTCTCTCTCTCTCTCTGAAGATATCGACACCACGTAGCATTCGAGGGATCGATCACATAGTACGTGGTGCTAGATCATTCACGCCTCGCGGGCTTACCGACTTGTCATCTAGGGACTGGGATGGGATGGCCAGCAGCTGCTTATGGCGCTATGGTATGACTGAGGCTCCTCTTAAGATCAGTCGACTATAACGCGCCGTGAGGCTTGCCTCGATCAATCATACCCTCCAGTGATCCAGAAGATGGGGACATCGTTCTACAGATGACTGTAGTCGACTGCATAATGTCAGCCAGTGTCTCAATATCATCTACAACAACACATGGATTCAAATCATCGGACGAAAGTAACGTTCTACTGAGTCTGTAAATTCTCATAAGGGACTATGGATCACGTTCCCTGGCACTCCACCTATAGTCGAGTGTCTCTCGATGCCTCACGACGCTCCACGTAGCCGGCCGAGCCACAACGTGAGCATGGAGCCGTCTGACCACTAGATGGCTGACCACGTACCAAGTAACAGATCCCAATCAGGAGGAGCAACGCCCGTCCAACCGCCCCATCCAATCGGCCCGTAGGCGGCGTAACCATGATTGGCACAAGCAAGTGAGCTGAAACCCTTTGCACGAGGCGCGGGAGAGGGATCCCACCCCCCTGGCCCAGGTTCAAGCTTCCTCGAGACGAACCCCGGGTGCGAGCAAGGCGGTGAGAAAGACGAAAGGAAGGGGGAGGACAGGAAGAAAGACATAGCCCGTTTTGGCGAACACGGCCACCCCCCATCATGCATAAAGTGCCGTTCGGCGGGCGAATAAGCACGCATTCCTGATAACTTATCCGTCTGACATGCAGGCCACCCAAGGTTCCTGACGATCCGGATCCCGCATCCATGGGGACGAATGGGAACAATCTACCCCCAAATATAGAGCACACAGCTTTTGACAGGCAAACGTCGTTCATGCCCTTGCGTACGAACTCCCCTTGTCCGCCAGCAGCGGTGGGCGGCGCCCCCAAAGTTCCAATATGACGGTATACTATTGTTGCGGTGAGAGGGAGGCACGACCCGATAGGACGGCGGCCAGGGGGGAGAGGGCAAAAAAGAAGCAAAATAACAAAAAAGGGGTTTCGACCAACCGGGCAAAAAAGAAAACTGACGGCATCAAAAGTACGCCGCAACGGACACAACACATTCCTGTGATGGGTTGGGTGACTTGTTTCCCCTCCGGTTGTCGAACCCGCGCAGGCCAGTTGAACGAACGTGTGCTCCCGGATGACGTGGTCAGCTCAGCCGCGTCGTGGCTACGTTCTCGTCATGCCCCGATCTGGAAAGGTGAGAAAAGGCAATGCGACCATACACACACACGCATACAGAAGAAGGAGGGAGAGGGCAGGAATGCGGTTGTCAGCTTGGCTACCTTGGTAGCCTCGCAGGGCTGAGCCACCTAAGGGACCCCGATATTGGACATGGGCTTGGGGTGGATGGGTGTCTCGCTGCCACGCTGTGAGCCGTTCGAGCAAACATCTGACAGTCACGCCGCGACAGAGTGAGTCACTATGACTTCTCCAAGAGAAGCCCAGAGGCCTGACTGATCGAGGGGCGGAAACAGCCTTCCCATTCCGACCCCGAACCCTCGGTGAAGCAGCCTGGCTGGCGCGCTCAACGGTCTGCCAAGGGCGCTTTGGGGTCATATCCTGGGAGCAATGACATCGCCCTCGACTACGTTATGAAAAGCTTCCCAGACAAGGAAACGGAAAGCAGAATCGAGGAGCAGGCGGCGGCGGCTTCCGTGCTACGTGGACCTGAGTGAAGTATCCGGCGGCAGCCCACGTCGGAGAATTCCTATCGTGTCGCGCTGCGTACCGGCGGCGCTTGCACAGAGATATTGGCAGCAGCTGTCCGCTTTGGGCAGAGGGAGAGGGGGCGAGGGTGGTGGATGCTCGAGATCACCACGTTAATCTGCCGCGTCCCCACGAGAATGCCCAAGTCCACAATGCGGGCGGTCTTTCAGCTTCGATCTGCCTGCTGTTCATTGCCGCACGGGGTACGTGGGGAGAGATGGGGGGTGCCGTACCTCACAGGGTGTCACCCGAAGAACGTCAGGAACAAACGGCGTGCTACTCAACAACCCAAGGTCGCCCAGCTCACCCTGGCATAGGTGGTTGGTTGTCCAATGGATCAACCCCTCCTCCTCCCCTACTGGACCTGAAAGCTGCTGTGAAATGGTGATCGTAATATAGGCCACAGGAAAAGCGGTCAGTTCGTGGGCCTCTTTGTCTCACTGTTGCGTCCCTTTGCTCGCGGGCAGCAGGCCGGCGGCTTCAACCTAGCGATAACGTCCTTGCAGTGCAGGCGGAAGGTTCCCTTGGGGCCTGACCTGCCTGCCTGGCTGCCTGGCTGCCCTGGCTGCCCGTCCAACTATCCATCGGGGACTGGAAACTCCAACCGAAGGGAAGCAATCGTCGACACAGTAGATCTTTGATCAGAGGGGGCCATCAAGCCAAGGATGCTGGCCCTCGTTGTGGTTTGCCCGATTCCCAGCCGCGTGATCAATCAATGCACATGAACCCGCATGAAAAGCTTAGATAGCCTCTGTGGTATGCTGCAGTGTCGTGGAAGTTGCATGCTCGCTGGCGTTCGGGTTCCTGAAGCTGGGCCGCTAATTGGACTGACACAAGGTTTGTCGTGCCTTTGATCCACAACCTTACTGAGGTTGGACGAGGGGCTTGCTGTCCGTCATGGACAGGAGAGAGCCCAAGGGCAGTAGTGCGAAATGCGTGGCTGCGTGGCGGTCGTCCACAGCATACTGTGCTGCGCTGTGCTGTGCTGTGCTGTGCTCCTCTGTCCCAGGAGTGGTGAAGGGTCACTGACCACCGGACTACCTGTGCGGTCAGCAAAAAAGCTGTCTGCGTGGGTCGGCTGCGGATGGCCAGCTTGGGACTGCACGCTGATGCTGCTATATTTAGTAATCGGCTAACCACAATCGCCATGAGCGAAGTTGGTCCCTGGTAGGGATGGGGGGCTTGGTTCGTCCATTGTTTCTTGGGAGTGGGGCGACCGCTCGCAGCACTCCGGTCCCTTTCCTAGGTCCCTTTCCTAGGGCCTGTCGGTGCGGAGAGCGAGAGTCGAGCACGCCGAGAGGCGGAGGGTCTTGCGATGATCACTACTTGTCCAGGTTCCCGAGATTACTGTCGCAATAGATCTCACGATGTGCCCCCGTTGAGCCCGCGCCTCGTGGAAGGTGAAGGCGACCGATGGGTCGGGGATGTTCAAGCTTCCGCGACACCCACCGAGGCGAGGCGTCCGTGCCAGGTGCGCCATGTCCAATTAGCAGCAGCGCCGGTGTGCGAGACAGGTCTTGCGGACCCCTCTAATTTGGTGTGTCATGGCATGCTTTGCTTTCGCTGGGCGGCGCGCGATGCCATGCCCCATGCCATGCCATCATGCTCGCCGGCCACGAGGTGACTCGGTACCGTCGGTAATAATTCTGTTTCGGGTGGACCGCCGCCGCATTCCAGTCGAAAGCAGCCACTTGCAAATCTGAGGCATGCCAGGCAAGGCGCCTCACCGCCCTTGGCTTGCAACAACGGCTCCCGCCGGCTGCGTCCATCCCCAAATCCCCAGAAAAGAGCAGAATCAGGAAATCTGACATGCACAGGTGGCACGGCGCACAGCATCTTGTTGTCGGATTTACCGGTGATGCTGCGAGGCTAATGCTTGTCATCTGCTAGTAAAGGTATTGGCGATGCTCTTCTTTCTTCTTCAACATCTTCGTCTCCCCCGTCGCCACTCAACGGCTGGTCCTGGGATTGTTACCATCGATCGTCACATCGACTGATGAGCTTATTGTGGCCAGGAAAGGCCCGGGCTTGGCTGTCACTCTGTGGACTATGTGACATCGCCCACGAAGTGAGATTCGCTTCAGGCAGGCTAAAGCGGAAGCACAGTAGCTTAGTGATTGACAGACGCTACCAGGTTCAGCGATCAGATCCGGCCGCGACTCGCTACATGGCAAGGCGCGTTGGTATAGTCATCCTCAAAATGCGCGAAACAAACCCGCCGCGGAAGTAGCAAAGCACCAAACAGACGGCCTTGTTGACCGTCGGGTCAGACAGCGCCGAGACAAAAGTCAACAACCACCCGCCTCACAAGAACCTCGGCCCAGGACCTTAGAAGGCTGAGATCTTCAGTGACTGAGGTCATAGGATCAGCGAGCAGAGCGGCAAAACAGCAATTGCTCCGAGAGGTTGCCCGGCGCAGAGAAGGACCTGTCCTAGTCGGAACTCGGCCGATATTGACTGCGGTAGATCATGGATTGGTAATTAGTGCTGCTCGACACTTGTTGCCGGACCTACCAAGCAGGCAATACCTGCCGTGCGCAAAAGGACGGTCTGTCGTTCGTTCGTCATTGTTCCCTGATGTTGAGCGCGTCCGTCAAATCGCTCTGGCGAGAGGAGATGGCGATCGAGCGACCAACAAGCTGACCGCAGGGCGTCATTTACACGCTGGTTGGCTGGTAAACGCGCTCGGCGTAAAAATGTCTGTCGAGAGAGAACTGAATCAGCCCGTGCACCGCACCGCACGGTAAATATGAGGCGATACCCAGTCCACTCCACACCAGCACGCACAGGTACCCAAGTACATGAAATACACTTCAGCGTCAATGCCAAGACGTCATCTGCAAGACACACCTCTGCTGCTGTTCTCAAGTGCAAGAGGCATGGAACGTTGCTTTTCGAGGGCGTGCCGGAGTTTCGGGCGGCACGGCCACAAACAAATGCCAGTGAAACGGGAGGAAAAGAGGACAGGGGGCAGGGCAGCCGCAGGGCAGAGCGAAATCAATCGGCCGACGGTGCAGTGGGAGGGAAAAGTGGAAAAGAGGAAACAGAACGCTAAAAAAGCAACCCAAAGAAGGTTAAGTTAAGAATAGAAACAAATCTTCCCCCAAGAGGCATAGCGTTGGAGCATCGCGGCATTGATTCCACAGCGAGCTGCTGGGATCTGCGAGTTGCCCCGAATACCTGGCAGCACTGGAGTCCAGAAGTACACAGTGTGTATCTCGGTTGGGAGGGCTGCCCATGACATCTCGCGCCCGTCTCAGGCTCCAGGGCTCTCTTCCCCGTGGATGAGCTCCTTGCTCCTCTGCTAGCCGCCCGCTAGTCCCACGAGATCATCATCATAGTGCCCTTGTCCACTACTTGACACAGCCCATACACCCACACAATATGACGAGCATTGCAAGATTGATGAATGCCTTGGACGGGACGGTCGCAGGTGGAGATGATTTCTCGTGGCTTGGACAAGCAAACCCGAGCAACACCATGCTGGACTCGGACAACAACCAGATGGAGAACCTCGGTCCTCTCAAGTATTCCACTTCGGGAGACCGCGGCAGTGGGTTTTTTCCCACGCCGGCAAAAATTGGACTTTGGCAAGAGTTCGGGGTCCTCGGACGGACATTTGCATGATGAAATCATTGAACCCAGCCTGCGGTTCTCTTCTGCTGTCGCGGTCTTCATGGGCTCCCTCTTACCATAAGGCGAGGGTCAATACCCAGTCACCGCACCGGGGGACGTCGAAATTGCACAGCATCAGCCATGAGTCGCGCTGACGAGCGTGCAATGCCAACGTGGGCACGATGAGGGGAGCATCTTGATTCTTCTCCACGTAGTCGTTCGGTGGTCAATTTTTCAGGACAACGATTTGGGGGTGCAGCAGCAGCCAGTTGTGGAACCCGATGAGGCTTCGCAAGACTCAGCGGCCAGCACAGAAGCCTTGTCATGGACTCACAAGTCATAAGTTCGATGGTCCAGAAGGCTCGCGGCATGATTGAGGCTCGTCGGCGGCAATGGCACGTCTCAAACCTAATCCGACGACATCTCATCTCCGCTGAGTAAGGCTGGCACGATGCGGCGCGCCCGGCCATTCCAGATCGGGCCAAGATTAGGCTCTTAGTCGTAGTCCAACTTTGGCGATTAGATCGAATCTCGCGGGGCTGCTGAAAAGCACTATGATGATCTTGAGGTTCCAGCGAAACCGATCCCGGTGCGGCTTCTCTGGTCATGACCCACAAGGACAACCAGTGCAAAGTGCGTCGGTCCCATCTCATCCTTGCCGACATTGTCCTTGTCGACAAAATCAGCGCCGTTGCTCGAAACCGCCGTCATGAATGGACACGAGAAATGAGTGTTTCATATCCCCCAACACTTACAGAACCAGCCAGCAGACAACGGAACCCCTTCTCCTTGACAAGGGACTGGAAGCCTGAAACAGGGCACCCTTGCGTGCCCGAGAACACCATGGCACACCGGGCGGAGTTGTTGAACGACCCGCGGCGACGAACTCGGCATCTGCCCCGTGAGGCAAGGGACTGGAAAATCTCCATCATCGAGTGCCAAAAACACACCTCGCTTGCTGAAAAGGGTCAAAAATCGAAGCTGAACTCTCTGCAGCTCCGGCAATAATGGCGACTTTATCGGGTCCCATAATCTCAAGGCGAGGCCCACCTGATGGCCATGGCAAGGGAACCATAAATCTCTAGAATTCTGTCAGCCAGCATGGACTCACACATTACTGGGAGTCAAGAAATAGCCATCGGGTAACCAGAGATCGGCACCGGCCAAGCATTAAGCTTTTGGCTCCGGAGCATTTTACCCCATGGCTTGAATTCTGGTACTCGCGGCCGCCGCGCTGCCCTTGGAGTAGACGACGAGGCCACCTCCTGAGATTGATATATCATCGGAGTCAGAATCCTTGTCCCATTCACAATCAAGGAGATTTAAACATGGTAGCCACTTGTCAACGGCTCGGGTCTCCACGGCCGCTGTGGCTTCATCGCCTGATGGCTCGCGTGGAAATGAACAGACTCCACGGCGCGTGGACCGCGGCTGCCCCTCGAAGGTTTGCCGCGCAGACCTTGGCTTGGGGTGCGCTGCGGCTTGGGTGCGCCGGGCTTTGCCGGGTACGTACTGTCGTGCCCCGTACTTCCTGGGCGACCCCCATACAGTTTGCTTCGATACTTTAAACCAGCGGATCATACCATGCCTCGCATCCCTGAGTGCTCTATTTGTTCCGAGTTGAATTGACAGGTTCCTGATTAGGGCCGAGGTCTGTCCACAATACCTCAACGCCGAAGGAGAGGGCGGGGGGTCTACCCCTTTTCCCGCCGGCTTGGTTTTGCTGGCATCGGTCGCTTGTCCTCGCACGCTTGACTCCGTCAATCTCAGCTGTGGAACCACGAGCAAGTCGTAGTAACCATACGTAATCTGTGTATGCGCAACGACAGAACAGTCACACGGGGAGGTCGTCGGATCAAACACAGTGGTGTCGAATCCGTGCCGTCAAGTACACAATCAGGCGGCATGTGCAGGCACCACTCCACCGAATACAAGCAGGTTCGATGACGGATTGTGCGCTGGTTTCACGTCCACGTGATGCTCTGCATGACATTCCTCCCGAAGCCGCTGGTGTCCAAGATGGAGCTAGGCACCCGAATAGCCATGACGCTATGTAGTGCAGTTATTTTCAAATGCTTACATGATGGGCCGTTGCCTCGAGGGTTGATAGAAGTCGAGCTCCACACAGTGTACCTGGCATAGGAATCTGCGGCTTGGAGCCACACGCGTAAAGGTCTCGTTCGGGGGGGTTGCTCGCGGTGCTCAAAAACACCAGAGATGAGTATTGATTTCTTTCCAACTGCTGCTTGTACTGAGGGTTTCGCACTCGGCTGGCTGTGTGATGGCTCTGGTGGATTAATACAGGTTTGGGATGCGAAGGGGTCGTAGTAGCTTGTCCAATCTCCGGTGATTGCGAGGTAGCTGCCCAGAGACTCGCCGTTGCCGCGATTGGCTTGGTCCGAGTTTGGGTTGAAAGCATTCAATAGGCGCATACCACCACACCAGTAGTAGTGGAGTCGGTGAAGCCATGCAAGGTGCTTAATGGGCATTGCCTGTTGATCCAAGACAGGTACTCACCCAAAGCGCGCGCGGACTGGGGTGGCATCAGAATGAGCTTCTGCCGTGAGCGGCCGAGGGGGTGCAGACAGAGCATCGTGGATGTGACGTCGACAAATTCGTCAGGCCGGGCGCCGCCAGACGAGAGGAAGCTTGCCTCTCTCGGACACGATAGGGCTGGGAGCGAAAGGTGGCTGGAATGATTCCATCGCTGTCCATGTGCCGGGGCTGGTGGGATTCCCGTCTGCATGTTCGTCGATTTAAACGGAGGTAACAAGCCATCGAAGATTGACGCCTCTGGGATGCTGCGCCTGTTTCCCATATGATTATGAGATGCTTAATGCTGCATTTTACACGGTACCATGTGAGTAAGCCGCGAGGCGGGTGACATGCTCGTGGTGTGAGTAGGCGATGCTCAAGCACCACCACGTCGACCATGCGACAGGAGCTGGGTAGGCCATGCACTGTGTACAGTGGAGCCGGCGTGCAGATGTCATGCAGGAAGAAGCGTTCCAGTAACGGTGAGTGGAGTTGGGCTTTTCTGCCTCTTCCACTTGGAGTTCTGTGCTTTTCTTTTCCTTTCTCTCGTTTGGGACAGGATTTTCGGGATCTGCCCACCCCTTTCCACAAGAGACTAGGATCCGAAACATCAAAATAATCCGAAGTGAGATCTTGTACTTGTAACGATGGGGTCGTTCGGAAACAAAGTTCGGGGAGGTGGCCTTCAGGCCTCAGGGGGGAGACGGGGATCGTGGGACTGCACAGCCTCAATTACCGGTCTCTGGAAGTGTGTGTGTGTCCGTGTGTGCGCAGGTGTGTGTGTGTGTATGTGCGCGCGTGGACGACGCTGCTGCGGGCGTGGTGTAAGCTGGGACGGCGTGACGCTGCTCTCCCCATTTCGTCTCGTGGCAGACACGATAGGGCGCCACCGCGACTCGATTGGTGCTGATTCAATTCCAGTGCTGCTCTGGTAGTCGGGTCACCGGCCATTTGTTGGTCTTTCCAGCCACGCTGGTGCAGAAATGGGCTTAGTTGAAAATGCAACCGAAGCCTGAGGTCTTTCTGGAAACTAGCCGGTTGAGTCAGTCAGTCAGTCAGTCAGTCAGCCAGTCTCTAGAGCGTCGCACGCTGGCTGGCTACAGGGGGTGGGGGAAACACCTTGTCTGGGTCCATTGCACGGTTCAGTCCAGTGCAGTGCATCTTGCTCATCGGCAGCATGACCAAACTGCTGCTCGGCCCTGTGCCCCCTGGGTGGGCTGGTGGGCTGGTGGAGAGAATGCTCGCCTGGTCTCGGGCGATGGTCAAGTCTGGGTGACATGGAGAATGCGACGGTGCATTTTTGCAGCCCGACGACTGGACGTCTGTGTGGGGAGGAGCAGGAAGGAGCCAGGAGCCCCAGGAGCCCCAGGAGCCCCAGCAGCCCAGCAACAGGGTTGGGAAGACACATACTGCGGTAGGTACTGTACAGTGTGGGCCTCGAGGCAGGGAAAACAGGACTTCACTGTGTACCCTGGCATCGAGGTAGATCATGCTCAATGCTCATGCTCTTGCTCCTGGTGCTGCTCCTGGGCAGTGCCCCATGCCCATGCCTGCCCCTGCCCCATGCCCCTGCCCCATGCCCAGGACGGGCTGCTCCCGCCGATTCCTGGTCGTCAATCGTCATCGCCACACTGTACCAGAATACCCAGTGTACCTAAGTACCGGGTGTCCGCTGCCACACTGCCCACACCAGCGATGGTGAAATTGCAGGCCCACCGGGGTCTCTGCAAGAAATCTGCAATTTCACGGGGTCCAACTGCAATACAATGAAATGCAACACTAACCTAATCTAGAAGTAATCTTAGCCTAAATAAGTTAAATTACTTAGATTAAATAAGCTTAAATCTTATCAAGATAAGATAGGTCTTATCAAATCTTATCAAGATCTTATCAGGTCTTATCAGGGTCTTATCAAGGTCTTATCAGGTAAGCCTTTCAAACCCACCCAGCCTGGTGAATCGAAATTTCACGAGGGGGGAGTGAAAAAAACCGAAATGAAATTTCGGGGACCCATCGCTGGCCCACACATTGGCTCAGGCCACACCCAAGGCGATCCATCAGTCACGGTACCAGACCAAGACTGACCGGGCATCTTCTTGCTCCTTGTCTATGGCTGATGCGTGGCCCCTGAGGACTGCGAGGGCTCGAGCGAGACTGGTGTTGCCTCGCTTGATCGATGCAGGGAGCGTCCTGCCACGAACGATAACAATTGGACGTCAGACGCCCAAGGTGCGCAGCGCAGAAAACGTAGGCCCAGAGGCGAGTGAACATTCTAGTTACCGAGTAGCCGGGTCCAGCAACAGCGAGAAGAAAAAAAAAGGGCATCGCCCTTGTCTAGTGGGGATCAAGTCCGCTCGACGAGTGAGGAGTGAGGAGCGAGGCGGGCGAGTACTCGACTTGTACCTCTGGGTTCTTGGGATACTGTACTGTTCAGTGCGGCACGGCTCTCACCCGTCAACATCTTCGAGGCAGCCCTTTCCCTGCAGGGCCTCATCATGCGTCAAGGGCTAGGAGGAGGAAGGAAGCGACATACACCATGTACAGACACAGGCGAAGCTCCTTCTGGGGGAGGGGGCATGTTACCGTCATTGCGTTCTTTCCCACGGTACAGTACCACTTGAGCAACTTGTGTCCCGAAGAAGAGCCGCTAAGCTCCTTCGGCTTTGCCCCCCTCTCCTCTTCTTCCAATGGTGACCGGCAGACCAGCAGACCGGGTACAGTGCGGCCTGTAACCTTTGGTGGTTTGGGGGTAGCTCCAACCTTCGAATGTGCACCGTTGGAGAACGGCATGGCCTCGAGAGCGCGTCCGGTTGGTACCGGGAGTGCTCAGAGCGCATTCAGATACTGGAGTACCGGAGGTGTCCAGAAATACGTAGTACCTGCGTGCGGTACTCGCTTCTCGCTGACAGCCTGCCCAGGTGGTACCTTCCCGAGGAATCAGGGCAGGGGGGCGATGCAGTCGGGGAAGGAGGGCGGCAGGGGTTGGGAGGAGGCTACGCCGGTGCCAGCCAGCCAGCCAGACTTGCCAGCCAGCACAGCGTCCAGTGCCCAGTGCCCAGTGCCCAGTGCCCAGTGCAGGGCCAGCGCCAATGCGATCCGCGCTTTCCTGTTTCTGTGCCCAAGGTTTATTTAACACTGTCAGTCTCCCACCCTGCCCCTCGGCCTTCTCTGTTGATTTTATCATCTCCAAAACCTGTCACCGCGCCCAAAACCGTCTCAGCCGCTGTCGCTGCATCTAACCCACGTTCGCTTTTTGCAAACACCCTTAGGAAGTCCTCGTCGACTCCTGTCATTCGCTTTGTTTTTTTGTTTTCCTTCGCCAACCTGTGTGATCCTGCTCCTCTGACCCATCACAAAACCCAAGACTCCTCGACCCCGCGTGGCAACATCAACTAGCAGCAGTACCCGCAATTATCATCGACTCTCGCATCCAGGGGCTCTCTATATCCACCCTACATCGCCTAGTCACCCATCGAAGGTCCCGGCTATCACCCACCGATCATCATATCTCCGTCAACCCAACCCAACACAGCGCTGCTCCTGGCTCAGATCATCTGTGGTCTCAAATCAGCTCATCTCACTCCAGGCTCGCGCCCAACTTGACTCCGCTGTGCACAACGGGGCCCAGATGTTCCTGTAAACCTAAGACTCTTCGATCTTGCCCACACTCGCTTTTCAACAACAACACCCATCAACCCACCACGTTCGCTACCGCCCAGCAGGAAGTCTAGGAAGTAAGACCACCGGAATAGGATTTGTGAACAGAAGTCCTCGAGTAACAAACCTCTACCGCTTGTCTGCCAAATATTCTGTCTTGCTGTAGCTTTCGAGGCTCCACCTTGTCCTAGGCTGCCATCTGGAATATTCGAGTAGCCTAACGACTCTCGAACATTGCAATCCGCCTGACCATTCAAGTCCTGCACCGGTTTCCATTCCAGTGATTCCGCACGCTTTTTTCGCCCACGGATCACACGTAAATTTGCGTGTGATTTCTCAGTCAGTTAGTTGGACCTCGCCTCCTCCACGCTCGCACCCCGTTAGTCCGATGCATATAGTCCGCGACCATGACACTGACGTTAAATAGAAGACACAAGTCGCCCATCCGTCAACACCTTGAAACAATGGCTGGTCCCGGCGGCGGTCCTCCCCGACGAAGGTTCGTTTGCGTCGAACAGTGTTAACCTGTAATGTGCGGTATGCTGACTTCTTTTTATAGCCACACCAAGTCTCGCAAGGGTTGCGAAACTTGCAAGAAGCGGCACATCAGATGTGACGAAAGCTTCCCTCAGTGCAAGAACTGCACCAAGCACAAGATCCGATGTCCTTACAACGACATTCCCGTCCAGGAGGCTCGTCCCAATGGGCCCCCAGATCTGATGTGGACGCCCGAGGTTGAGGCAGCCATCGAGCAGTGGCGTCTGACAGGCATCTTCCCTTTTGACCTCGATGTCAACCCTGTCCCGGTACCGCAGTACTACACATTCGAGGAGCTGCGCTTGATCCACCATGTCGCCTCCATCAGCTCCCAGTTGAGTGCTCTTGACGCCAACGGATTCACCCTGTGGACCTCCAAGATTCCAACGTAAGATTAGAGCACGATAGCACAGAACCGCACCTCTTCATCATTGCTAACGCTCGTCTAGTCTCATCGGAATCGGCACAACGCATCGTTTCGTCATGGACGCACTCTTGGCATTCTCCGCAGAGCACCTTTCTAGCATTACTGGTTGCCCCATGGTTGGCAAGATGGCCTTTGAGCACCGCGGTAACGCTCTGACTGGGCTTTCGAAGGCCATCAACGCCTTTTCTCAGTCCAACTCGGATGCTGTACTGGGCGCGACTCTCGTGCTGTCTTGGCAAGCGACAGATTGGTGAGTCGTCGATTACAGGTGAATTTGGTATGGTAGGCATTGGCATGACTGACACTCTCTTCAGGCGCAGCTGGACACACCACATGCAGGGTACCCGTGGCGTAAGTTCAAGGTTCCCGATCCTGGCGAACTCCGTATGCGTATTAACGTCTTCTAGATCATAGAATCGATGGAATCGTGGAAGGACAAATCTCAGTTCGCCGAGTTCATGGCCGAGACTACCACATTTCCGACTGCACCTCCGTCGCCTACGCCCGACCACAAGCCCAGACTGCCTTCGAAGGACGATGTCGAGCCTTCCCTGTCTCGCATGCTTCAGCACCTGCAGAAACTCGAGGCTCAGTTGAAGCAGAATCGGGAGGACACTAAGCTCGTCGCTCAACTGGTCAGCTTCCTCAAGGGCACTCGCAAGGTGGACCCCGCTTTGCAGGTTGCCGATCAGTTCGAACGTCTCAAGCCGCTGAGGGACTGGCTCTTCTGGCTACCCGTCATGCAACTTCAGCAGACACACGCTTCCCCAAGCGCGATGATCATCATTGCCCACTACTACGCTGTGGCTCTCCTGATGGAGCGCATGTTTCCTGAGATTGGCGCTGCCTACTTCGGCAGCCTCTCCATCGGGCCTCTGGAAGACATTTCTCGGCGCCTTAAATCTATCAGCCTGACCTACGGGGAACAACATCCCGAGTTGCAGTCTCTGTTTCAGCTGATGGACTACGCCACCCAATTGGTACACGAGTTCCGCAATCGGATGGGTTGGTACGCACCGGCACCTCCGTCGCCTTTTGGTTTCTACGAAGACTTGAGCCTGCCCATGACAACAGCACCAATGCCAGACGGCCTTCGATACGCCGAGAACCCCATTTTCAGCTACAGCACCGAGAATTTGTCCATCAAGACGGAGGGTAGTGCCCCAGGCGTCCCTGTCAGCCCCATGGCCATGCCGTCTCCGTACAGCAACCAACAGTATCTGAACATTCCTGCTCCGATGAATGGGTGTTACAGTCCTGTGTCAAGCACTTGCGAGGCCTCCAGCGTCGGGGATGACTTTTACGAAGCCTCTCCGGTCTTCTACAGCGACAACGAGGATTATGGCTCCTACGATATGGGTTTCGCCGGCACCCACTCCCACCTGGGCGGGCCTTACGGCGTTGGGTTCGTCACTCCACAACTCCAGCCTGTGTGGAACTAGGTCCATCTGGCCGCAACCGCTCGGAAAGCGAGAAAGTGAATTGACTGTTCGTGGACAGGACTCATTCGCCTTTCTTGAGCACAACCCCCACTCAACAAGTACCAGAGAACGCCTTGTTTCCCCCGGTTTCAGCAGGTCCACAGTCTCCCTTCCTGGCCCCCGGGGGTTTTTCGATGCTTCCGGTTCCCGAGTCTCCTGTCGTCTCTTACTCGCATCCATACTCGCACCATCGGCACATCTCCACGGCCTCCGCTCCACCAAGCTATCACCACCAGGCCGAGGAGAGAAGGAGTACTCCATGAGGAATTCCTACCTCTTTGCTTTTGGAGGCCCTAGCCACGGATTCCTCGATATTCCCATAATATTTTAATCCTGTTCGAGCTGTCGCTCGACTTTCGTTTCCAACACAGCCGCAATTGCACAACACACTCCTTCAACCACAACGATCGATTGTCCTTCAGCAGGATTTCCGTCCTGAGGTGCGCATTGTCGCCCAGCCGCTCCTTACGATCAGCACATGAACCTCGCCATGTATCACAAGATACATGAACACGCTCCTTTGTTCCAAACCTCGATTTTTACGACATATCGCCAGATACGTCCCGACACTCCTTTGTTCGACCACGATGATACCCACTCTAGACATTCCTTTTTCACACATCGGCATGGATGAATGCATTTTAGACACTCCTTTAGTGCTCAACAATTATGGCGGACTTTTTCGACATAGACGACACTCCTTACGGATAATGATCATGATACCCGACTGCATAAGCGACTGTTGTTTTTGGATTGCACACTACGGAGGCAGGCTCGGATTCGGTGGGGTGGGGATGTCCACCGAGAGCCGGAAAGATGGTAATCTTGCATGGCGTGGCGTTTTGGTTTGCCTTTCGGCTTGACCTGATTTTTTGGATCACGGAGGAGGATACGGCTGACAGCAGATTGTGACCTGCTATCACGTGGAAGGAAATATGGCGTTTTGGGCGTAAAAAGCAGCCCTTGATCAGAAGATCTCAGACAGTGCGTGAAATAGTTGTTTAAGCTTGTTTATGAAAAAAAGGATCCCCGGTCGAATGATGGCGACGCCAGGAAGGAAGTGTGCAGCACATCGCGATTCGTATAGGGTCAGTTCAATTCACAGGCACTGTCATCGCTGAGGTTTTCTGTGTTGTTGCTGTGCTCGGGTCGACTAGCGGCCTGAGTGTTTGCAGGGGATCTAATAATTAATGATAATCCCATGTTCAGCACCTGTTTCCGAGCAAGATGATTTTGCGTGTCCGCATCACGAATTTGACGTCAGGTTTTCTGGTATCTAGGTATCTTGTGAGGCTATTCCGCTACCAACTACCAGTAAGGCACGTCGCGTCGCGTCAACGGCTGTGTGGCTTCTTCGACCTGCCATTCTTACCCGTGACATATAGAGGACCTCTAAACAACCATGCGACCCTGTTAATCTGCCAGTCTCCGTACCAGCCCAGTAGCTCACCCGGCTCTCGTCTCTGGTTGCCCTAGTGCCCGAGTGTCTCCGGGGCCTGTGGCAGTCAGTCGGGTGGATAAGCAGGCAGGCCAGCCAGCATGGATGCGGGAGTGAATACGAGGAGCGCGGCCCCCTGGGACCACCCACCCAGCCACTCCCGGCCTTTCTCTCCCTCCTGACTCCCCCAGTCTTACAGGTGCGCTAATAGATAGTCGCGGTGAGGCATTGTTTGAGGTTTATTTTTAAAAATAGCAGCACGGTTTACGGATGTAGGCCGAAAATGAGTCTAAATATATTCCGATCGCCCTTCTTTTGTCTCTGTCTCTCCCGCTTCCCTTACCTAGTGTAAGTACGTGCTGGAGGACCGGGACACAGAAGACAAGGGGGAAGAGAAAAGCGTGAAGAAAAGAAATTCACAACGGAACCGTTGGCTCTGGAGCACCGTTGAGATCTGCTGCAACTCTGGGTACGATGTGATACCCCGGATCCATTCTTGGACGTGTTCTTGTCGATCGGACAACACTTTTCCTCGTCTGGGCTGGGTCAAGCCCGACTGACATTGCCCCTGAACACTGCTTGATACTGCTGCTGCTACTACTGCTCCATGAGGGATGGGATGGGGCAGAGGCTGGGCTGCCTCTGGCCCTTGTGGGCCCTCGAGCTCCGACACGGTCGGGCAACACTGACCGTGCCTCATGCGCAAGATAACGTTACCTCCCCTCGAACCGCCCTCGAAAGTATATCTGAAGCAGTCTTGTCTCGAACGGGGCTGGGATCGTCCTGAGGACCCTCCTCAACCCCATAACGAAAGATTCGCGAAAGCACAAAGAGAGAAGGAGACGGTTTCTAGGGACTTGACTGGCCGTACCTCCCGGTAGATCCGGCGCTTGCCTTGTCCTTCTGTCCGGGCTCGGACCATACTTGTGCTCGCCAGAGGCACCACCCTGATGTCACCGGCCAGTTGGACCTTGCTCTTTGGGCCTAGTGGCGCCGATGATGCTGATGCCAGCGTGGTCGGGTGTCCCAGTGTTGCTGCCTGGTCTTGGGCGATAGATCGCCCGCTGTACCCGCCGTGAGAAGAGGGCATCTCCATCCCCCCCGGGGAGATGACTTCATGGTTCCCTTCTAGTTTATGTGCAAGACGGTCAAGTAGGCTCACTCGGGTGGAAAGGCTGCGTATGTTTATGTTTGTGGGAAATCATGCGCGCGCTCGACAGTTCGAGACCCCCATACACCGCCCTCGCAGATATTTCGCTCAGTGGCGACTCATGTTTGATCCAGTTTATTTGCTCTCCTTGTCGAGGTCTGGCCAATTGTGCGCTGGTTGATGTCAAAGTTTCTACTTGAAACAGCAGACGCGCAGACACTCATGGGGTTATAGGAGCTTCGTTATTCACATCATCAGCAGAAGGCACTTCTCATGTTCCTTTTTGATCATATAGCCTGTCGCCAGGTCACCTATCCGTTGCTTTCTAGTCGTGTGATGTGGCCTGCCAGTGTTAGGCTTCTTGACATGTTGTGTACAGCACCTTACTGCCAAGCAAAAGCGTCGTGCCCACCATCCTTTACATGGAAGATCGCTATCGAAGTTGACGATACGGACGAGTATCCAGAACAATTCCATCAACACAGACGCCAGCTAAATATGTTGAAAGCTCGATCGTCAAATACGTTCATTGTGGCCTAAATACAGTGGCTCAGTTGGGGAAGGGGATACTGCTGCAACTGGTACGCGTGTTTTTTTGGTCCCAGCGTGGTAGTTCCACTGTGTAATTCTGAGGGCTGGTCCGAGACCAGATGAATTTTGACTTCGTCTGATATTCTTTGGATGCCATGGCTAAATGCTGTGCAAATCTCTCCTTGAACGTATGTGGGGATCTCCGAATAGATGCCAGTGTTTTGCAGTGGCCCATCCCCATGCTGATCTTCCAGACAACGAGTTGCTCTTGTCGTCACCATCTCATGACGGTGTTTCTATCAAGAAAATTGTGTGTCAACTGAGATACAGGCTATACAGACGTGGAGGTATTTCTGTTGGAATTATATCATCCGGGATAATCCCAAAGACCAGCTCTCCAAAGTCTCAATTCAATCTCATGGTATGAAGACGCAAAATTGGTTGTCAATCCGCATTTTCGCTGCATGCCTCGAACGACTAGCTGAAGCCTTGCCCTCTCCGTGTCATTGATTCGTAATTAAGACGCTGCTACAGAAAATTATCCGCCATGAGTTGGAGTACTTCAAGGCGACCCAATTTGCCTGGATCAATCATACCTTCAGCACTTCTCCTGACTGAGATTAGTACGGGTTTTGTTTGGACCTATATCCATGTATTCATTGTGTCAATTTTGAAAGCACCGACATGATTGTGGTGTAGCCATGCTTGACACTGAGATTCAGTCGTCACTATGTGTACTAACTGTTGCCACGACTTGCAGTTGACCCCCAGCATCCAAGTGTTTTATTGCCTGATGAGATATTTTTGGCAGATTCTGCGGAAGTTTATAAAGGTATAGATTTCTGCTTGGGTGCGTCTAGAGACACAAATGTCATATCGTCTCAAAGGTTCTTGGTATAATTCCAACTTGAGAATCTGGGGTTTTGTTTTTCCTAACCAAATCACAGTCCAATTGATCATTGTGTTCAATTGATCATTGTGTTCAACGTCCTTGATTTTTTTACAATTTATGACAGTATTAAATAAGCTGTTTAAGACTTGAGCTCAAGGTATCGTCAAGGGCCTCTTCATATACCAAAACCAGCCTAAAATGCCGCCACAGCCACATTCTGTCTCAGCACCTAGCCCGGGCAATTTTTATTCAATATTATAGAAAATAATTAAGTTAGTTTCGATAGTAGCCTTTCGAAATTCCCTTTCCTACTGATTCATCCAGAGACACAAGAATATTGACGAGTTCGACGCCCTGTTGCTGGCTAACAGTCAATAGCACGCTTGTCTTAAGCGCTTGAAAGGTGAAATTACTCAGAAGGGCTAAAAGCAAAATTAGCACTCTATGATTCATTGACAGGATGGATTTCCTCAACAACTGTCGTTATGCGTCACTAGTACGTGGTTAATAGGCCTCGCATTCGATACGCGATGAAGAAGCTGTTCAGTTCGGCTGCGCTCAGACAGACTAAACATGTTCATGATACCTAGTACCACTGCAATGTATGAATGTAATTTGGACAGTGAATTCATTCCATCCAGGTATTTCTCATTCGCTCAAAGCTATGAACTTGGACGATTGACAGGATTAGATATCGAAGAAGCCGAGCCCAGATGGGGAGTGGGAGAGGGAGCAACCAACTCTCAGCGAGCTGCTCAATCTGTGCCTCCCTGTCAGCGACAGCCATGGGTATCGCCATTCCGAACATCAAAGGCTAGTGATAGCTCATACAAATTGCATCGTAGATATCAAACATGAAGTTTGGCATGGGTGTATTGAAGGCAGCCAGCAGAGGCAATGCAACTGCCGACGAGATCAGCGAGCAGTGGAACTACGGGCTCCGGCTACTGCGGATACAGCCCCTCATACTAATGCGCACTCGGTGGCAACCCCGAGTGATATTTTGCGTCTACTCTACCTCTGTTACATAGTCTAATTATCTAGAACAAACTTGGAGCTAGAGGACTGCAACCGTATGCTCGGTTGGAAGCGGCTCAACAGTAGATCATCACTTCGGAGTACATTCTAGGAAGGGGCACCGAGGCCAGTGGATTAGTGGTTCGCAATACAGACTTTTTCCAAGATCTTCATTGGATGGGCGTCTGCTGTGGAGGTGCCCGGGTCCGCGCTCCGCTCGCACGGAGAGTACATATATACACGTGTAGCAAGGCTACGCATGGACCGGGGATCATCATAGAATTTTCCAAATGTATCTTCTAAAGATAATAGATGACTCTACGTCAGTCAGTCAGCTTACTAGAGAGCTGCAAAGAATTCCAGCAGCAGCACGGAAGGTAGACCCCGGAAATGATAGATTTTGGCTCTTTACATAGAGAAGCTTTTATTGTTCACCTGGACGACAGTTCCTAGTCTGAAAGCCAAACAGATTGAATGGAAGCTAAGTCATTGATACATAACAGTAAACTCAAAGACGCGATTCTCCTATTTACCACGCATCAAAATGCCCAACTTTACCTGGCATGTCCGTATAATATAGTGAGAGATTGGACAGCGAACTCGAAGTGAACTCATGTAGCACGCTCCATTCAATTGCAGGGAACCCGTCACAATTTCTGTCAGCCAGACTGTACATGGAGCTCCTGTGAGATAACTGCAGAGTCGCTAACCGAAATGATCTACGAGCGCGTTGTGCAGCTGGCTTGTGAACCTATCTTGAGGACTTGGGGTGGTCGCGATTCCTGATCACGACAACTTAGAATCTGCTGCACCAGCTGGAGGTGTCTCGCTGGACGGGCTCACTGTCACGAAGACGATGGATTGGCCGTTCTCTCATTTTTCATGTCCTCTCGTGTTATATCTTGAGTCCTAGTCCCAGAATTCGTCGTCTCCTCCCGGGCGAATCGCTGTTGAGGACAAGGACTTGACCTCACGAAGACCACCTATTTGGCATATACCACAGCACAATCAGGGCTGCCCAGGTGTGAAGGTCGACCACATCCTTGTAGGTGACAGATCGTTGCCTGGGGCGGCGCTCATGGAAAATTTGGGCTTGAAGCGATGCGAGTTAGAAAGACCGATGTTCCTGTTGAAGTCAGGCCGCCCCATCCACGAAACGGTATCAATTGGAATAAATTTGTATCTGATCTGATGCCCCGTCTAATCACACCACCCTTGAGCGCTCATCAATCTTCCCCATAAACGAGAGGAGGAAGCAGAGCGTCGTCGCCGCCTCTCTCGAGCTGTTCCAAGAGCGCCATCTCCGCCACCGTCATCATGGACCCCGGCTTTCCCTTGATCTTCTTCAGGTACGCCTTGTCCACGTCGCTCATCTCCGGCGCGGGCGCGATCTTGAGCGGGGGTAGATCGTTTAGCTGGCCCGGCGACCCGGACAGCTCGTTGTCCGGCGGTGCGAACTCGGGGTCGTTGTTGGCCTGGGTGCTGGCGAGGTTCCAGACCTTGCCCGGCCCGGACTCGACCTCGGTGTCCTTCTCGGCGTCCACTTCCTTCTTCCTGGACAGGTACTGTGCGAACTCGGCCTCGTCGAAGTCCTTGAAGTTGGCACCATGGGGATCGCGGTCGAGGATCCATGGGAAGCGATGGGGGTTGGTCTGGAGGTATGAGGGCACGTCTGGGTTGGATTCTATCCGGCTGAGTTCGCTCCTGTCAAAGCTGGAGAAGTACGGATGGTTCATCAGCAGCTTGTCTTTAGTTCGCCAACATTCCACGGAATATTCGAACTTACAGGTCAATGCCTTTCCTCAGCCGATCTATTATCCTGCCTGCACCTTTCCAGCGAGGACCATCGTACCATATCAACCCTTGCTGACCTGCTTTGACGAGTGTATCTGTGATCATGCCATAGCAAAGTTGACACGTCCAACCCCCGTTTCCGAAGATGTAGTCGTCCTCAGCACGGTCTTTGCGTAGGTCATTTGGCAGAACGGTCTCTGGCCCTTGATACAAGGTCGCCTGAGGGTGTGGCCACCATTCAGGGCTGGAGTCATCAGAGCCCCCTTCTTTTGCTGGCTCTTTGTCACGGGAAGCATCTTTGTCTTTTTCATCTGCTCTGGCCAAGGACCGCGGCTCTTCCTTGGATGGGGTTTTCTCCTTTACTGGGTACTTAGACTTGTCGATCTTGAACCACTGAAAGCTGTACCAGTAGTTCCTCGTCCGGATCGTGACCCTCTTGGGAATATGGCAATTCCTCAGGACCTCCATGGTGTCCGGGCGCACAAGCTCCTCGACGTCTGACACCAACAGTACGTCTTCCAACGCGGCCTTTTGAGAACCTGTCAGGAGCGGTACGACCTGCGAATAAACGGCGTTGCGAGCAGCGGCCGGATGGTCTTTTCCCGGCGCGAAGTCGGAAGAGGACTGAGAGAGGTTACGACGGATGATCTTCTTGTGGTAGGGCGCTAGGAGGGTATTCCATATCCCGTCCAGAATGGGCTGGGCGTCGGTGTCTGAGTCGCCCGAGGGAGGTAAGGAGCTGGGGTCGGTGATTCTGGAAAGGTCGCGTTCCCACCATTCCCTCTCGGGGGGACGTTCCGGAGGCGGAGGCTTGATAGATGGAGATTCGAGCAGGACGAAGAAGTCTACGAATGGGGCCATCTGCGCCAGGTGCAGTTCGAGTGCATCGAGGGAGGTTTCGGGGTCGATGAGCAACAGGTCGTAGATTTTCCTTGGAGGACCCTGTATTATTTGACCATCATCCTGTACGGTTGTGGAGTTGTGGGGCCCTAGGTGAAAGTGAGAGCAGAATTCCTCGATTTCGTCTGGCTGGATCGTCAGATCTGATGAAGCAGACCCATGGCTCTTCTCAGGGTGTAGTGGATATGACGGCCCAAGCTTCTTGGGTGCTGGCTTTGGATTCAAGTACTCATCATCAGCTCGATGAGGCAGGTTGAGGCCGATGATCCAGCAGAGGATGAGTGCCGCTGCTGCGGCGATAACCCTCCCATTGTGTGTGGACGGTAATTTGAGCGACAACATCGCGAAGCTTCGCAGGAGAGACTGTAGCATTTGCTCCGAGAGGGTCGAGAGGAGACGCTCTTCATCATGGCAAAGGATGGATGTCCAGAGCCTGGGCAGTAAGGGAGAGCGCCAATGGCTCTCCCTTGGCTCGGACCGCCAGGTCTCAGAGACGGCATCTGGCGCGTGTGAACAGGGTTCTGAGCCATGAGGACAGCTGAAGATATCCCGATAGACCTCGAGCCATCGCCCCTCGGGCCTCGCGACCGCACTCGAGACTCTCTTCGGTTCCAGGGAGGGCCGACATGGGCGTGTTTGGCCGGTCGCAGCAACAGATTCATGCAGGACTAATGCTGGCGTCAGTCCTCCTCTGTGGGACGGGACAGGCCACAACCCTGGTCACAGACCCTTGCCCGCGGATCTGCTGTGGTGATCGCCCCTGGGTCCAGAAATGCCCCCACGGCCGCCTCATAAAGCTTATTTTGACTGCAGGGAGGGAGGGACTATGGTCCCTTGAGTAGCTTGCGTTCTGTTGCATGTTGCACTTGCAAAGAATGCTGACTTACTAGAGACGTGTTGAGCGGCGAGAAGGAATAGAGCGTATGACGAGCCAGTGGGACAAATCTCCCTTCGCAGTAGACTACCAACAGGGTGGGACAGTGCTGTTGTGCGCTGTTGGCCTGGCAGAAAAAGAGTTGAGGTAGACTCTGGCGTTTGGCTGTTGGTTCGACTGACCATCCACTTTGGATCCTACCACGTTCAATTTTCTCTTTTTCCTTTTTCTCCTTTCAACACTGTGTGTCTGCATGGGGCAGATACGCTGGGTTTATAAGCAGGAAAAGAGGTGCCGTTCCCCAGAGCCTGCCTCATCCACAATCGCCTTGTAAATCAATATTTACCTACCTAGGCATTTCTCGCCTATTTGATTCAGTCTGTCCTGGTGTACAGTCCAGTATTTAATGCAGCCAGTGCTATTTCGACCGTCCCTTCCCAATGTGAGCCCGGGCACCCATCGAGGGCAAAGAGCACAGAGACCTGTCTCGGGCAGCCACTGCCCATTTGTCAGGAACCAGCAACAACTTTGGCTACCTAGAGTAGTAGCTCCTTCCCCTTCGCATTCCAGTCACAACCGTGTCCCTGCGGCAGCCACCGCCAAAACAACAGCAACAGCGCCCCTTGCGCCGATCCTTATCACAACCTTGAACCACTGCCCTGGAACTGAGTGTGCTCATAATCAATGGGTCCTGTGGATGCTCACGTCTCTCTCCGGCCCTCTTGTGGCCTCTTCGAACACCATCTTTTCCCACCTACCATCCCCGCTCAACAACACCACCGACACCATGCCGACTGGTGCCATCCTACGATCCAGAATGTCCCTACCAATAACTGAGAAGCAACCGACAACCGGAGGAATAGGTTATCCTGCCCACCCAGCCTTTTACATCGCGTAAGAATCCTCGCCACACTCCCTGTCGGTTTCTGTCCTCTCCTGTCTGGCCCTGGACAAAGCGAAAATAGCAGCTGAACTGTGTTTCCCACCCACGCTGCAGGACATATATATTCTTCTCAAACCTGACTATCCTCTTCAACAAATGGTTGATAGACACTGCAGGGTTTCGTGAGTATCTCCCCATCATGGGCCAGTCGTCCTTGCTTAAGCGGCGTGCTTGCTAACACCTCAATTCTGCGCCAGCGTACCGTCAGTATCCTTAAGTTCAACCTACACCTCCCGCGTACGCTCCCGGTGGCTAATCTCGGTGGTGACACAGCTATATTTCTGACATGCTGGCACATGGTCTTCTCCGCCATCGCTACGCAGATCCTGGCAAAAACCACACGTCTGCTTGATGGGCGAAAGCAAGTTGAAATGACGGGTCGCATTTATTTGCGAATCATCATCCCAATTGGCCTTCTTTACAGCGGAAGCCTCGTCTGCAGCAACCTGACCTACCTGTACCTGAGTGTACCTTTCATCCAGATGCTCAAGGTTGGTCTGACCGGTCCTGCTCCTGTCAAATGCGTATTGCATGGGAGATCACTAACACGGTCATTCAACTTTAGTCCATATCCCCCGTCGCAGTCCTCCTCACCAGTTGGGTCTGGGGCGTTGCCAGTCCATCTTGTTCGGTCCTCTTCAAAGTCCTCGTCATCGTCTCCGGTGTCGCACTAGCTAGTGCCGGCGAGATTTATTTCCAATGGATCGGGTTCTGGTGCCAGATGAGTGCAATTGGCTTCGAAGCAATCCGTCTGGTCATGACCCAGGTCCTCCTCTCTGGAGATGGCCAGAAGATGGACCCCATGGTCAGCCTGTACTACTACGCCCCCGTGTGTGCCCTCATGAACTTCGTCTTGGTCTGGTTCACCGAGATGGCAACCTTCAAGATGGAAGACTTCGTCAGAGTCGGGCCATTTATCCTGATAATCAACGCTTCCGTGGCCTTCCTGCTGAATCTTGCAAGCCTGTTTCTGGTGAGTGTATGCTACCCTGAGGCGGGAGAATCTTTCGCTAACCTGTACCCAGATCGGAAAGACAAGCAGCTTGGTGCTGACCTTGACCGGAATTTTCAAATCCATCCTCCTTGTCGTGGCCGGGGTATTAGTCTGGGCTTCACCCATCGGCTCGCTCCAACTATTCGGCTACAGTTTGGCACTCGCGGGCCTGATATCGTACTCTGTGCCACTCGAAACCATACAAGAGTTTCTGGTACAGATAAGGAAAGGGCTCGTGACAATTTCGCCATCGTTGCCATAAGCCTCGGTTTTCACAACTCTGCAGGGGATTTCTCGCGACGTTTCAATCCGTTGACGCCTGGCATCTTCAGCATTGGCACCCGGCTGCGCTTTTCAGGCGGGGGTGACTCGAGACCATTCTCAAGGAAGGAGTTGATACGGAGAGATGTGCGAGACGCTCGGTATTAAGGAATTTCATGACGTACTTTCGTAACCTTGGCAAGACGTCTGTCAAGACAGCGGCTCCCACAAGTCGAACACCTCCCCTCCCGCCAGGCCTGCTGCCAGGTGCCCCGACTTTGTGCCAGGCTCAAGTCAGTCGGCAACATAGTCTCCTACGATTGTAATCTGGCACACCACGAAGGCACCGATGATGACGATTTTGAAGTTTTTGAAGTCATATACCATACAATATATATAAATGGGCTATATAGGCACTTAATATTGCAGGTATAGTAACTACGCTGTCCGTGCCATCTGATGTGCAGTCCCATCGTACGACATGGATACACAGAAGCTGAGCCCAACGGCAGATTTGGACGAGAGCCTATCACATACAAGCAAACGATTTGAACTTTTTGCTGTCAACAGTAGCCGCGTATTTGTTCCTCACTCCATTCCCAGAATTTCCGGGCGTGACCATTACCACCGTCATCCTCTGTTTTCGTTGCATCTTGCAAGTCCTTCCGTATCTCATAAAGCCGACCCCAAGGAACCACTGACACATTCCCATTAGTTTCACCCATCTCATCCGAGAAAATACAAAGGGATTAGGACTAGCTCACCCCATTTCCCACTATCTCCCACAGTGATCGCCGGCGACAGCCCACAGAAGAGCTCCGTATAAGCCCCGAACACGGGCGGGTAGAGAACAGGGCTGATAGCCGTCTTGAACAGCCACCCGCTCTCGCGGTAGAGGTCGGAGCGGAGGTGGCCCGGGTTGCAGGGGACACTGACGATGCCGTCGCCGGCGTGGCGCCGCGCGAACTCGGCGCCGTGCAGCCACGCGCCGGCCTTGCTGACGCCGTAGCGCTCCAGCGGCATCAGCGACGGCCAGTACGAGAGGTAATCCTCCGAGATTCCGCGGCCCTTCTCGCCGACGGCCTCGGTGCCCATGGACGACACCCACACCACCCGGACGGACCCGGCCGGCTCCGCTGCCGCGGTCGCCTTGAGGACCGGGGTGAGAAGCCGCGTGAGGAGGAAGACTCCCAGCACGTTGACGCCCAGGTGCAGCTCGTGGCCCTGCGCCGTCTTGGTCTGGCCCTCGCTGTCGCCGAGGGCCTGGACCGCGGCGTTGTTGAAGAGGACGTGCAGCTTGGTCTCCTTGGCTGCGAACTGCTCTGCGGCCGACTTGATTTGGTTGAAGTCGGCCAGGTCTAGGTGCAGAAAGACGAGGTCGCCTGTAGAGTTTGGCCAGGCCTTTCTGAGGTCGGCGATGGCGTGGTTCGCCTTTTCTTCAAAGCGGGCTGCGATGTAGACCTTTGCGTTTTTGGAGTACAGGATCTGTGCTAGCTCCTTGCCGACTCCTGTGTTGGAGCCGGTGACGATATAGACCTTTTTTGGTGCATTTCAATTAGTTCATCTATGCTATTTGATCTCTCTGAGACTACAGCTGCGCACCTTGCCATGCAAATCCGGCACGTCTTTCTCAGTGAATGGTGGCTTGGGCGGCCACATCTGCGTGAAGATGCTGGACCATGACAGCATGGGCGGTCGCGGGGGACGGGCCATGATCGTGTTCTTGGCGGGCGGGTGTGACGAGCTCTGCTGGCTCCAAGTGCTGGGAGCACTGGACGGAGCGAGGCATCAGCCATTCTGAGTTGAACACTGGCACTTACAATGGCCTGACTGGTGACCCGAATCCACTAGTCGTGGCCGCATGTCCGTATGCGGAAGATGGTGCCGAACATTGTTCGGGGGCTGTCATTGACAATGCATATTCGGAGGTCTGTTCGCTACCAGCCTCAATTAACCTTATTTATGCGGTGTGCCGGAGCCGACTCTTGCAGCTGGAGGCGTGGTCGGACTATCGCCTGATTTCTACACCGCCATAGTCATCATCTTGGTCTGTTTCATACATACGTTCTTAGTATGATAGTGACTTAAATGCAAGAGTCAATGTGACCTGCTTGGCATGCGGCTATTATGCTTTTAAGCTTCCGTACAGTATCCACTGTCCCGGGAATGGGACATGGTTGATGGGTCGACCCTTGAGTATGAAGTTTTCCGTGGGACGTAATCACATTCAATGCTTGATGCAAAATCTGTCTATCATTTTGGCCGTGGTCACTCAATTGAGAATGTGTATACTGTGGCGTACTGTTGATAGCCCGGACAGCGGCCCTTTGTCTGAGCATGAGCAATATTTGCGAGTTACTTCGGGACCAGCTCGAATATTTATAGGCTGATAACAGGGCAACCACTGCGAAGTAGCTCAGGGCTCAGGAATTCACTCAGGCGACGCTTAGACAGGAAGTGCAATGTAATAATTTCTTATGACATTTGCAACCATTCTAGCTACAAATACGGAACGAATGATTCGGCCGGTCCAACAATCATCCATGTGGACACGGCCGAAAAGAGCTCCTCAGGCGGAGACGGCGAAGTCGTGGAAGAAAGCTAGACTGGGTGCGTATTAAATACCAAAAATGAAAGCAATGGCATGGTTTTTAGGACAATTATCAGCTTAAAAGATAACGTCACTATGAATTTATTTGTATTTTAAAGCAAATCGACGGAATACTTTCGATTATTGGTATGCATGGTTCGCTGGTGTACATATGAACTCAACCAAGACTATCCGGATGATCTGCGAAGAAACTCACCGTGCATTGCTCATGGCTTTGGTGATATATAGTTCCTCGGTAGCCGAATCTCCTGTCTATGTATTGTTGCCAGCCTTATCAGTCATGGCGAATCAATTGGTGGTGACTACTAGAGCAGCCATTACAGCATTATGCCCCTGATAATTCCGGGTCATAATGGCCTCTTTCGATGTCAGGCCGTGTGATATTTTGGCTTCAACTTGACATAGAGACCACCCTTCTCCCACATCAAATAAGACTTTTGTCGATGCAACCAATCTCGGCTCTCTTCAGTTAGCTCAATGTCGAAATTCCACAACAGGCGAGCGATAATGTAGTGCATTTCGGCCCTCGCAAGACTATGATTCCAGATTAGCGAAAAGATCAGAAAATATGCAAGTACATAGAAGCTCTCACTTCATCCCTAGACAGTTCCTCGGGCCGTAAGAGAATGGCTGAAAGGCATCTCTGCGATCATTCGCAAATTCTGAGCCCTTGCCATCGCTCAACCATCGCTCCGGGATGAACTCGTCGGCACGCTTGAAGTTGCACTCGCTGCGATATATGACGCGGCTTGGGATGCCCACGATGGTCTGTTGGCACGGTACGCGTTAGTCTTTGTGAGTCAAGAAAAAGGTGATTCTGGTGTAGTCACCTTGCCCGGGATCCAATCTCCCAATACCCAGTTTCCTTCAGGTGGCGTCTGGCGCCACAAGGCGTTTGGCCCGGGTGGATGGTACCGAAATGCCTCATCTATAACAGCACCCAGGTATCGGAGTTTCATCGAGCTCTGCATGTCAATCTCTGACTCCCTGGAGAAGGCGGCTCGCAGTTCCTGGTCGGCCTTGGCTTTGACGGCCGGGTGCACACCCAGCATATATGTCACAGCTGACAAAGCACTTGCTGTGGTCTCTGCACCGGCTAAAGTCAAGGTGAGAGCGTTACTGTAAAGCTCCTCGCGAGACATGGACTGTAAAATTGTTGATTAGGTTAGCCACGGACTTTCAATTCGTGAAGTCAACATGTAGTGACATACCAGCCCTTGTCTTTCTGCCAACATAGTCTGCACCAAGTCTGGTCGCGGATTCTCGAGAGCTAGCCGTCTATCTACTTTCTCCCGGAGGGTCTTCTTCGAGCCTATGTATTCTTTCACCATCTTCACGGTAGCTATGACCGGCGAATAGAGGAGAAAAAACGGAATCCGCATGCAAAGAAGTAGGATGTAGGTGAGTTTAATGTTGCTGATAACGAAGTCAACCCACGGGTGCATCATGGACTGCTCTAAACATCCAAAAGGCTCTCCGTCTGTGAGAAACCGAGTTAGTAACTCATTCAGGGATGTAAACCTCGCTCAAAAGCCACAACTAAATGCACTGGCTCATTCGGCCTCGAATCTACCAAACACGGGAGATAATCCAGGAAAATATGCTGATGGGCTTCAAAATACTTACAGGCGAGGTTTCCCGTTATATCGAACAAAGTGTAGAGATACCATTTCCACACGTCAACAGAAGTATCGCCTGCTCTGGCCCTGAGGCGTTCAAAAAGCAAGTCAACAAATCCCACAATAGCAGGCTCCTGGTCGAGCATCGCGCTGGCGGTAAAGCCGAAATTCAGGATCTTTCGGATGCGCCCGTGGTCACCGATCTCTGCCCCCAAAATGTCGTTGCTGTCTCTGCTGGCGTACCACCCCGGCTTCATATTCTCTTTCCGCTTCCCGGCCTTGTAGCGGCCGTAGACCTCCTCCCATGCATCTGGGGAAGAGAAAGATAGCTCGTCGGGGGCTACGCGGACCACTGTTCCGTACTTGTTGTGGAGATCCATTAGGCTCTCATGCATTCTTCCGGCCATGAAGGAGAATCCCCATGGTAGTGATGAGGCCGCCCACAGCTTAGGTCCGGGGTACTTCCGCAGCGGGTGAAAAAAGACATTGTAAATTGGCCGCACCACGACAAAGCAAACGGTGAGCTAGACATCAGTCGTTAATTGCTTCAGACTCACTGGTCAACTTGAAATCAGTGACCTACTTACAAGACTCAACGCGTATAGTAGCACAGACTGCCAGGAAACATAAGTTGAAACCTGGAACAACATCTTCACTAGAGTAAGTTGCAATGAGGTGCGGATTCGCAGAATTGACTAGCACATTTCTTCTTCCAGAACTGGGACATCAAGAAAGCAAGTAGATGCCTAGGTGTGAGAAATGCTTACTGATCAGCCAAGACTCAGGAATCATTTGATGTTACATTGCTGAACCGGGCAAAGCCTCATGACTCTGCGGGCTGTATGCTCCGAATGCATGTACTCGGATGGTTCCACTTATGTGAGCCCGTTGTAGTCAGGCCAAGATCCACACCTTCCCGAGTCGCGGTCGGTTTCCTCTTCTGGCCGTTGAGGAATCAAGGTTCAGCGTTCAGAACTGCCGCAACGAGCATCCATCACAGAATAGAGCCACGGTAAACCGACATGGGCATTGATCAATGGGCGAAAGCACTGGAGCGAGTAATCGCCAAACTTGGTGTTTTGAACAACGTCACAAGTGAAGTGGTCGCACTAATTTGGCATTTACCTGAGAATCTGGCCACAACGTTTGAACGTAAGGCGCTTCCCACCTGTCACTGCTTTAACAAACACGGAAGAAATGACAACACCGAGAACTCAAACTGCTGTGATACAGTCCAAGGTGTCTCCGAGGCCTTCTGGACTGCCGCTGGCCATCACTTCGTCGAAAGCAGTGCCTGAGTTATCGTCCCCGTACCATGTTGCCGTGCGAGTACTCGCTGTGGGGCTGAACCCCACGGACTACAAAATGATAACGCACTTCTTTATGGATGGCAACACAGTCGGATGCGACTTCTGTGGCATCGTGGAGTCTGCTGGGGAATCGGCCTTGGTATCACCTGGCGACAGAGTCTGCGGCGCAGATTTTCCATATCGACCCGACAATAAGTTGAACGGCGCTTTCGCCCAGTACGCCGTCACCGATTCTCGCCACGTGCTCCGGGTCCCGAAGGATTGGAGTGATACTGTGGTTCCTCGAGGTGTGTTGTGGGTGTTGATTGTTGCTATTTGCTACCTGCAGAAGGGGGCTGCCAGAAGGCTTAAATGCAGCTAAATTGGGTGCCTGCCGGATCCACAATACCGAGGCCGCTGCGCTCGGCGCTATTGGCTGGTGCACTGCTTGTCTCGCAATTTCAGACCCGGCGGCCTTAAACCTGAAGGGGATGCCCTCACGGCCAACTGAGAAGCCAAGTCCTGTTTTGGTCTATGGTGGGGCAACGGCAACTGGTCTTATGGCCATTCAAATGTTGAAGTTGTTAGTGGAACCCCATGCTGATGACGCAAAAGATTCTGTGACAGGAACTGATTGAGAAAAATGGCTTTAGGTCTGGCTATGACCCAATAGCGGTCTGCTCTGCGAAGTCTGCGCCACTGGTCAAGGAATACGGCGCCGTAGGGACAGCATCCTATACTTCTGCGGACTGCCTCCAAGCAGTCCAGGCCCTCGCAAATGGGCTCCCAATCAAGTACGCGCTCGACTGTATCACGGACGCAGAGTCTACCGCGTTCTGCTACTCTGCCTTGGCGCGGGTGGGTGCCCGCTATGCCTGCCTCGAAGACTGCCCAGAATCATGGCGAACCAGGCGGGCGGTGAAGTACAAGGCGGTCATGGGGTTTGAGGCCTTGGGGTTTGACGTTGACCTCAATCACCCCGTGTATGCCCGCAAAGCCAATCTTCAGCTCCACGGTATTGCCTTGCAGTGGGCTCAAGAAATACAGTCGCTGCTAGATCAAAAGCAGATCAAGACGCAGCCGATACGTGAGGTAGATGGGCAGTTCGAGGGGATTATCAGAGCATTGG
The DNA here is from genome assembly GCA_037177825.1 of Diaporthe sp. P3_1W. Classification (NCBI taxonomy): domain Eukaryota; kingdom Fungi; phylum Ascomycota; class Sordariomycetes; order Diaporthales; family Diaporthaceae; genus Diaporthe; species Diaporthe sp. P3_1W. Next base: position 3,830,626 of record JBAFXB010000004.1, on the reverse strand, counting down.
AAATGTTACAAAAGGGGGAGGTAAAAGGTGAGAAACTTGTTGTACGCGTGTCAAATTGATTTTGAGAGGAGTGTCAATTTTGCTCAGCCCATGCCACTACACAAGGACTCATAGCAATACTATTGAACTTGAAGTGTCGTTTGATGGCATACTGGAACCATGCGGACCATTCCCTGAATACCATCCTTTGACATAACCACTTCAACCACTGGCATTACCTAGGTCGTAAATCATTACTGTACCTCAGCCAAAATTAGCCCTATGCCTACTTTGGATTCACGTTATTGAATTCGGTATTTCCTCGGGAAGTCTCAGAGCATAGAATAGTACGATCAATAATCATAGGATGCTGCCGCTATTTTGACAGCTTGGCCTCTCAACATTATCACGTGTGCTGCTCACGCTGGCACCACAATTCGGCGGGACTTGCCCATAGGAGTAAGTGTGCACGTCCTCGGAGAGCTGCAGTGCAATGACAACAATCCTTGCCGTCTATACTATAGGGTGGATCTCAGGAATTATTATCGGCGAGATACCCTGCACAATGCATGACTTATGGGGTCGGTGGGAAATCGGATGGCAGGGCTAGGCAACTCCATGCCATACCATCGTGGGAACAAAGCAATGATTTCAATCTTGATGAGGGTAGTCTCTGAATCAGTAATTAATACAGGTATAGCGACGAATCAAATGTAAATCGCCTTGTGTCATGTCAAGAGATTGAGCGAGACTCTTCCAACTCGTTTGATGTCTAGTTTCCAGCCAAATCCGACCAGACCCTACACTGAGCAAGTTTCCTTGAGACAGAACATATGATAGCCCGTAGCCTCAAATCCAACAAAAGATACCCAGGTCAGTTTCATACAACCAGGGACGTGATTTTGACCTAAGTGAGACTAAGACGTGTTCTAGGAAACTGTTAGGCTTTCTCGCAAAACCACAAACAATGTCGGGAAAGATCTCGCCAAAGGAGCCCATCGCAATAGTGGGCAGCGCCTGCCGTTTTTCTGGAGACGCCAACTCGCCTTCAAAATTATGGGAACTTCTGAAAGAGCCACGAGATGTCCGCCGTGAGATCCCGGACTCGCGCTTCAGCGATCAGGGATTCCACCACCCCGACCATTCTCACCATGGGCGTTCTAATGTTACGCACTCGTATCTACTGAACGAGGATCCAAAGGCGTTTGATGCCGAGTTCTTTGGGGTCAACCCTATTGAAGCACGAGCTATGGACCCCCAGCAGCGGTTGCTGATGGAGACGGTCTACGAGGCTCTAGAATCAGGCGGTATGACGATCGAGAGCTTTCGAGGAAGCGACACATCAGTCTTTGCTGGCGTTATGTGTGGTGACTATGAAGCCATGCTTCTTCGAGACCTGGACGAAGTCCCAACCTATTTTGCGGTGGGAACCTCACGTGCTGTTCTGTCGAATCGTATATCGTATTTCTTTGACTGGCACGGAGCTTCAGTCACCACCGACACAGCCTGTTCATCAAGCTTAGTCGCCGTCCACTCAGCTATTCAGACACTGAGAGCAGGGGACTCTCGTATGGCAGTGGCTTGCGGGTCCAATATCATCCTTGGGCCTGAGATGTACATAATTGAGAGCAAGGTATGCAACCACTGCCCCATCCGAAACGCTGCGGCCAGTGTACTCACAACCTCTAGCTCAAGATGTTGTCCCCAGACGGTCTAGGGCGGATGTGGGACAAGGATGCGAATGGATATGCACGAGGAGAGTACGTCTTGTTCAAGTCACAGCATCCCTTGTCACGCATCAGCTTCGGCTTCGGGGCCGAATGATCCCCATTTCCACTCCTGAGACGGCGAGACTACCGGATATGCTGACGAAATCTTGAACAGTGGTGTAGCTGCGATAACTCTCAAGACCCTCAGCGCCGCACTGGAAGACAATGACCACATTGAGTGCATCATTCGAGAAACGGGGCTCAATCAGGACGGCGCAACTGCAGGACTAACTATGCCTAGTGCTACAGCACAGAAGTCCTTGATCAGAGCCACATATTCCAAGGCCGGGCTGGACATTAATTCTCCCGCGGGTCGTCCGCAATATTTCGAGGCTCATGGTACTGGTACACCAGCAGGAGGTAGGTTGAACTCATAGTATCCTACTTTCTGCACGTGACACTGATGCTGGTTCTGTCTCAGACCCAGTAGAAGCTGAAGCTGTCAGCAGTGCCTTCTTTGAAGGGGACAAGCTGGGTAGCACAAAGACAGGCAACGACCCTCTATACGTCGGCTCTATCAAGACAGTGCTGGGGCACACAGAAGGGTAAGTTCTATCTTATGATTATACGCAGGTCTTTGAACAAATTTTAGGAACGCTATTGACACCATGAGTGATGTAGTACGGCTGGCGTGGCCGCAATCCTAAAGGCGTCCTTAGCCCTCCAGAATTCCTGTATTCCGCCCAATCTCTTGTTCAACAACATCAACCCGTCTGTAGCACCGTTCTATGGTGATGTTCAAATCGTCAAGGATGCTAGGCCCTGGCCCATTGTCTTGGGAGGCTCATCGAGGAGGGCCAGCGTCAACAGTTTCGGGTTCGGTGGTGCCAATGCCCACGCCATTCTGGAGAGCTACGATAGGCCAGCGAACGACTCACGGGATAGTGATGGCGCCGACGGAACCCTCTTCACCCCATTCGTGTTCTCCGCTGCCTCGGCAGACTCCCTACGAGCCAACCTCAACGCATATGCAGCGTACCTCGATGCACATTCTGAAGTGGACATCGGTGATCTTGCTTACACTTTGCGTGAACGGCGCTCCGTCCTTCCACATCGTGTGTCGCTGCCAGCGACGACTTCACTGTCGGGACTCGTGACTGCGATCAGAACCAAATTGGACGAGGGAGAAAAGACAATAGGCGTGAGAACACTGCCTGGAAAGGCCGCTGGTACCCCTCAAATTCTTGGGGTATTCACCGGGCAAGGCGCACAGTACATACGCCAGGGAGCTGAAGTGCTAGAGCAATCTCCCTTTGCTCGACGCATTATCCAGAAACTCGAGGCGGATTTGGCCCGGCTGCCCGCAGATGATCGGCCAACCTGGTCGCTTGAGGCCGAGATTCTTGCTGGAGCTTCAACTCCCTCGAGAATTGACGAAGCAGTCATCTCGCAGCCATTATGCACCGCAATACAGATCGCCTTGATCGAGCTCCTCAGAGAAGCAAATATTCATCTGACTGCCGTGGTGGGCCACTCCTCCGGCGAGATCGCTGCTGCCTACAGTGCAGGCTTCCTGACTGCCCGCGACGCGATCTATATCGCTTATTACCGAGGTATGCACTGCAGACACGCGGCAAGCCCTAATGGACAAATCAAGGGCGCCATGTTGGCTGTCGGCACCCCCAAGGAGGATGCACTCCAGCTGTGCGAGGATGAGGAGTTCGTCGGCCGCATCAACTTGGCAGCTAGCAACTCAAGCTCAAGCGTGACGATATCTGGAGACGAGGATGCGATTGAGGAGCTGGAATTTATTCTCGAGGACGAGAAGAAATTCCACAGGCGCTTGAAAGTGGATATGGCATACCACTCCCAACACATGGAACCTTGTTCAAGTCCCTATATTGACTCACTGCGGCGTGCAGGCGTCCACGCACGACCGCCCCCACCTTCTTCGTCACCATGCACCTGGTATTCCAGCGTCTATGATGGAAAGCCTGTTGAATTATCGTCAGTTTTAAGCGACATCTACTGGGCAGAAAACATGACGAAGCCGGTCCTTTTCTCTCAGGCACTTAAGTCTGCCCTCGTGGCAAACGCAGCTTCGAATTTTGACGCTGTGCTCGAAATCGGCCCACACCCTGCACTCAAGGGTCCTGCATCGCAGACAATCCAGGAGGTGATCCAAGATGGTCTTCCGTATCACGGAACTTTGTCTCGTGGTGGTAACGCCATCGCGGCATTCTCGACCTGCCTAGGCTTCTTGTGGGAGCGACTGGGCGGGGACTCTTCCCGGATTGATCTGGGGCGTTGCCAGAGGACTTTGTCGGACTCCGGTAAAGCCTCACGTTTCAACGTGTTGAAAGGACTGTCCACGTATCAGTGGAAACACGATACTCCATACTGGCACGAGTCCCGGAGATCTCGGCGGATTCGCTCGAGAAAGGAGCCCTTCCACCCTCTTCTGGGAGACAAATCCCCTGATTGCGCTGGTCATGTTCTGCGATGGAAGAACATACTCAAGCCAAGTAAGATCCCGTGGCTTGAGGGTCATCAAGTCCAGGGACAGATCGTATTCCCGGCTTCTGCATACCTCAGCACGGCAGTGGAGGCGGCATTGTCTCTAGCTGGTGGGAGAACCATCAAGCTCATTGAGCTGAGCAACTTCACCATTCACCAAGGCCTCGGATTTGAGAACCGAGATGCTGGCATTGAGGTGCAGATAGAGTTGACGCGGATTTCACAGCTCAAGTCAGACCTTCTCACCGCATATTTCACATATTCGGCCGCGACTGGAGGGGTTGAAGACTCAGAGCTGACGCTGATAGCCGACGGAGAGCTGACCATTCGTCTTGGTGATGCCTCGCTCAACCTACTTCCTACACGTCGGCCAACAGCACCACACCTGTTGACTGTCGACCCCGTACGTTTGTACAATTTCATGGAGAGCTTGGAATACAACTTCAGCGGACCCTTCCTGTCCCTGGTTGAACTCAGGAGGAAGTTGGGCATAGCTTCTTGCGTTGCCAAGAAGGCCAAGGCATCATCACAGCCTGATGCCGACTCGCTGCTAATCCATCCCGTTGAGTTGGACGCTGCTATTCAATCAGTCAGCCTTGCGTATAGCTATCCTGGTGACGAGCAATTAAGGCTCCTTCATATGCCTACAACAATTGCCAAGATCAGGGTCAATCCGGCAGTGCTGACCCTCCAAAAGAAGCAACAGGCTACCGCCGACGACATCACAGTCGGCATTGACTCAACATGCAACCGTGATCGCCGAGCACAACCTGGATCAGGATTCTCCGGAAACTTCAACATCTACGTCAATGGCTGTGCCAATGCCGCCATACAAGTTGATCAGGTCAAGTTCCAGCCAGTCAGGTCGTCAGCCAGCGACGATCGGAACGTCTTCTACAAGATGCAATACGTGCCGTGCGAGCCAGACGGCACACTTGCTGCTGCCGACATTCCCATCACCAAGTCCGACACCAACCTGCTGTGGGCATTTAGTAGGATTGTCTGTTACTATCTGCGGGAGTTTGACAGAGTCTCAGAAAATTCGCCAATAAGGTCGGATGGCACCCTTAAGCATTATCTCAGATATGCCAGACACATGACCGACCTCCTCAAGAAGGGTGGGCATAGATACGGAAAGGCGGAGTGGCTTAACGACAAGATTGAGGACATTATGGCGGAGGTTGAATCGAAAGGGTGAGTGGGCTCTCCCTTGCAAGACTTACAAATTTGACTTTGAATGTTACGACTAACAGATCGGGTTTCCCCTGAACATTCAGACTCACCGACAATCCGGTAGTTAAGATCATGCTGCTCGTAGGCAACACCATGCCCAAGGTATTCAGAGGAGAGACTACTATGCTAGAGCATTTCCGCACGTCTGGTCTTCTAGATGAATATTATGCGAAAGGATTCGGCACTGCTCAGTCGACCAGGTGGCTCAGTAACGTCGTCAAGCAAATCACCGATCGGCGCCCTCACCTAAATCTTCTTGAAATTGGTGAGTAAACCACTTGAGACCATGTATATTCTGGTATAATAATGCTGATAATTCTCTCCAAGGTGCTGGAACGGGAGGCGCCACGAAGCAGATTCTTCGGACCATTGATCGCAGCTTCGACTCATATACCTTCACAGATATATCATCCAGTTTCTTCGAGAACGCTGCTGAGAACCTAGCACAGTGGAGAGACCGCATGGTCTTCAAAGTGTGCGATGCCGAGCAGGACCCCCTCGACCAGGGCTTTGTCGAAGGGCAGTACGACGTGGTTATAGCCTTCCTCGTCGTCCACGCTACGGCGAAACTGGACGAGACGATGCGCAACCTCCGAAAGCTGCTCAAGCCAGGCGGTTTCTTGCTCATTGGTGAAGGTAACAGCGAAGGCCCGATGCAGGCTGGCGCCAGTTACATATTTGGCCCGCTGCCCGGATGGTGGCGCGGAGTTGATGAAGGCCGGACTCTCACGCCCTTTATCAACGTTGAAGAGTAAGTGAAAGTCCAAGAGGCATTGGATGACAGTCCAAATATTTACTTCAGGCGTTATTTCCCTTCCACTATTAGTTTCTGAGCGGAAAGACTAACAATATATCTCAAGGTGGGATGCAATATTGAAGCGCACCGGTTTCTCTGGAATCGACACAATTTCACCTCAGCAACTGCTCGATACCTTTGGCACAATTCTATTTGTTTCTCAAGCGACTGATGATCGCATAGAAGCCATCAGAGCGCCACTCAAGTCTCCTCCGACCAGCTCTTTTGCAGAGAATCACCTGGCCATCGTGGGCGGGAAGACACCCGAGGTTGCTGCTGTCGCTGAGCAAATCGGCAAGATTCTCGGGCCTCTTTTCAGTCGGACACATATTTATGCCACTCTAGAGGAGCTAGAGCACGTTGTACTCGATGACCGACTATCCGTTGTCAGCTTGACAGAACTCGAGCAACCTGTGTTCAAGAACATCACGCCTGAAAGATGGTCAGGATTCAGAAAACTGTTTGTGGGTGAGAAGACTGTGCTCTGGCTCACGAGTGGCCGTCTCGAGGACGAGCCCTATGCCAATATGACCGTTGGATTTGGCCGCTCCGCTGTGCACGAAGAGGAAGATCTGGTCCTCCAACTGTTGGACATTCCTCATCGGAAGCATTTCGATGCCCGCAACATAGCAGAGACCTTTATGCGCCTCGCAGCGAAGCATCCATCGGACAAGGAGATCCTCTATATGATGGAGCCAGAAGTCGTCACAGATACGGAAGGTCGCCAATTGGTTCCTCGACTGTGCCCCATCCAGGCGCAAATGATCGATTGAATTCCGTCCAACGCACAATAGTCCATCAGCTTGACACGAAGAATACAGAGGTTGAGCTTCAATGGGACCATGATAGCTACAGCATCCGGCAACTGTCTAGGTTTGAGACCTTGAAATTGGCTGAACGGTATGTGCAGTCCTTTCTTACAACTCAATCTTATTCCCTTTGCAAGCTTGTCTGTCCGTGGCGGAGACATCCGGGAATATATAATTTCTCCACATTTTCGAAGTCATAGATCCGCATCTAACATCGACAGGTCTCGAATCATCGAGCTCCATACCACGAAAGCGATGTTGTCAGCTATAAGGACACCAGCTGGCCAGATGTTCCTCGCTGTGGGCATTGATACCAGTGGAACGCGGTACATCACATTCGCATCATCTCTCACATCGGTTATCAAGGTTGCACAAGAGCTGGCTGTACCCATCGCCCCAACCAAAATAACGGACGACAACATCCTCATCCTCACAGCAGCCCAACTTGTAGGGACTGCTGTTGTGGATCCCTTGCTCCCCGGCCAGAAGATGATCCTACACGATGCTCCCAGAGTGCTAGCCCATGCTATTGAGTCGAAGGCTCTGTCTAGGGGCATTCAGGTTGTCTTTACGACAGACGAAACTGACGGAGAACAGTTGCCGGATTCTTGGATACAGCTTCCTCCCAATTTGGGGTCTTCGGATCTCGGTCAACTAATTCCTACAGATGCTGCTTCCCTTGTTAGCTTCTCGAGGGAAGACTCCGAGAACCAGCACACTATGTCATCTGTGTTGTCCCCTTATTGCCGGAAAGAAAACCCGCACACATTGTTCTCTCGCATTGGAACGGAGTATGACCAACAGTCTCGCTCAATCCTCGTAGGGTTGCTCAAAACAACAGTCGACAATATTCAAAATCCAACCCATGAGCATGTCGCACAGACTGTCGGCCTGGAAGCTGTTGCCCGCGGCGAGTGCCCTGAGGGGCCACTGGCGATAGTAGACTGGACATCCTCGTCAACTAATATCCCTGCACGAGTCACCAGATTCGACACGAGACCGCTGTTCAGAGGTGACAGAACCTACTGGATATGTGGTCTCTCTGGAGCCTTGGGTATTTCACTCTGCGACTGGATGATTGGTCGGGGAGTGAGGCACCTGGTCTTGACCAGCAGGAATCCCAGGATCGATCCGGCTTGGGTCGAAGACCACAAGCGTCATGGTGCAAACGTTGAAATATTTTGCTGGTATGTGATAACACCCTCGATTCGTGCGTGTCTCTTTTACTAACAGTCCTCATTCTTGAAGCGATGTGACAGACGAAGCAGCTCTCCAGACCGTTCACCGCAAGATCACCGCCTCACTTCCTCCTATCGCCGGCGTCCTAAATGGTGCCATGGTTCTGAGAGATGTTTCAGTCCGCAATATGGCGTTTGACCAAGTCACAGACGTTGTTGGGCCGAAGGTGCTCGGAAGCATTCACCTTGATCGCATTTTCCACGAGACGAAACTCGACTTCTTCATCCTTCTCTCCTCAATCAACTGCATCATTGGCAACGTTGGCCAGGCAAACTACGCCGCAGCCAATATGGGCATGTGTGGGCTGGCTGCTCACCGCCGTAAACGGTAAGCAGATTCTAGAGATGTCTTGCATTTCTCAAGGATAGATGTCTACTTCGGTCAATGCTCTGATTGCTAACTCCCTAAACTTTTAGTGGTCTCGCCGCAACGGTCATCAATGTCGGTGCTGTTATTGGTGCTGGTTATATCACCGAATCTGATCGCCAACTCGATGCGGTAGTTGCAAAGATGGCCATGATCCACCTGTCAGAGGACGACTTCCATCAGATCTTTGCTGAAGCTATAGAAGCCGGTCACATCGATTCACCCGACGGACCAGAGATATCGACTGGGCTTTTAGACATCTCAGCGGATTCGATCAATATCCCCAAGTGGTACTCGGATCCGAAATTCTCTCGATTCATTGTCCACAAGTCAACCAGCAGTGGAGACCAGAAGAAGCAGACCAAGGCCGCGTCCATTCAAGAACGCCTTTTGGCGTGCCATTCAGAGGAGGATGTACTCCACGTTGTCAAAGGTATGTTGATCTCGGTGTATTTCGATTGGCTCAGATACAGGAAGGCTGACAGTATATGTTAGGGAGCCTGGCTGCTCAGCTGCGCACAATTTTACAACTATCGACGGCTGATGACGATCTCATGTCGATGCGCAGTGTCGACCTCGGACTGGATTCTCTGGTCTCAGTCGACATCCGGTCATGGTTCTTGAAGAACTTCGAAGTCAGCATACCAGTGCTCAAGATCATGGCGAATGACGTGTCAATGGCGACTCTTGCAGAGCTCGCTGCTGAAGGCGTTCCAGCTGAGATGACTCCCCATATCGGGAGGCAAGGGCAGTGTCAAAAGGCAGACGAGAGTGGCTCGGCAAGCGACGACGGCCCCAGCACTCCGGAAAATGAAACCATCTCAACAACTTCTTCATCCGACACCGGCGTGACTACGCCGACCAGTTCCACTGAATTCAAAGACCTATCAGCCAATATTTCTGTCAGAAACGGCATTGACTGGGACGCCGAGGTGCAATTGCCCGAGCCTGATCGCTTCTCGGGGTTGGGTATCGGCAGCACTCCCAGCGCTAAGCCAGCTGTAGTCCTACTCACTGGATCGAGCGGACTTCTTGGCCATCACCTGCTCAACAGATTGGCGTCAGAGCCCTCAATAGTCAAGATCATCTGTGTGGCTGTTCGCCGTCTCTCGGAAAGACTAAAGAGCGGCCAACTCCCACAGCCTGATGGCCGAATCGTCTACTATGAAGGCGACTTGCGCCTGCCTCGCCTCGGTCTCACAGCGGAAAAAGTTGCAGAAATCTTTGCGGAAGTAGACGCAGTGATCCACAATGGATCGGACACCTCGCATCTCAAGTACTACTCGGCCGTGCGGGACTGCAACGTCGAGTCGACCCGCGAGCTGGTTCGTCTGTGCCTACCTCGAAAGGTCCCCTTGCATTACGTGTCCTCGGTGGGCGTCTGCTTGTTAGCTGGAAGACAGACCTTCCCCGAAGTTTCGGCCACCGCGAGCGGCATCAAACCGCCAGCCGACGGTGCGCACGGCTACATGTGTAGCAAGTGGGTCTGCGAACACCTCCTCGAGGGCGTCAGCGCGTCTCACGGCTTACGGATCTCTATAAACCGGCCCTCGACAATCGTGAGACAGGGCAGCGACGCGACGACAGCTGAGGCAGAGTTTGATTGGGTAAATGCGTTGCTACACTATTCCCATCGGATCCGGGCTGTGCCCAGGGCTGAGCACAACCAGGGCGCCTTCGACCTTGTTTATATCCGGACTGTTTGCAACGACATCATACAGGAGCTTTTCTGCAGCGATCATGGCAACAAGCTCACATATGTGAACAACGTTGGCGATGTTGTCATTCCAATGAGCAAGTTGGCTGAGATTGGGAAGACAGTGGCCGACGGGGAGCTGTACCGGACACTTCGTTTTGACCAATGGGCAGATGAGGCCATCAAGGCTGGTTTGCAACCGGCAGTTGCCGCCCTGATTGAGACTTTTGACGAGCCAAATACAGTGTGGCCGGCCCTTGCAAGGGGAAAGGGATCTTAGGGCACATGGGTATATTCTAGACACTGTTTATATCTCAGACAGTGGCCTCATTGGCATGAATATGCCTCTGGAATCGATGCGCATGTTCTTTCTCCTCCCTTGCTGATAAAAGTAGAATTTGCCGCAAGCCATCTGCGAGTACACAAGGACACAGAATGGACAACGTCTTTTGAGATACCGACATTAGCTATAGGTAGTATACAGTGCCACGTGTTAATTACGGTCTTTAATAGGGGTTGAATTTCCACAGCAAGCGATACGCAGTACTAATATTCCCTGGCTTGAACCCATGTATCTTGTTAGGCCTACATAGGTAGCGAAAATCGTTGAATTGTCTCTTTCAAACAATTGGCAGAGCTCATTGCCTTCACTAACTTCGTGATCTCATGAACGGCAACTCACCACATCGTATATCAATTCGTTCGGGTGAACTTTTAGCTCGACGTTGAACATACTGCAACTAAAATCTTTCATGGCATTGATATTCTGACCATCCTCAAATGATGTAGGCATGGCCGTGGCTATACTGATGCTATGTGGCAAGATGACGTCTGACCTTCATTATGTTCTCACGCAAGGACTCCAAGGATCCAGATATTGGACAGAGACGGGTGGTGACTGCTTCAAGCAAGCCCTCGTCCAATCCATTTTGTAATAAGCCACCGTCGTAAGCTTCCCGAGAATCTGACGACACGCGCAGTTCGACCGGCAAACCGAGGCTCCTCTCAATCATTTCAAATTGATGCTCAATGATCTGGATCAGTATCTTAGTCTGCAAATTGCTCTGCTGAACATGGAAACTGGCCAAGCGTAGGCCAGGAAGTGTCTGAGGGCCAGCTGAGTGTGACACATTCGATGACTCTGAGGATGGAGTCTTGTTGTCATTGCAGATCATCTGTTCGTACAGCCGAAGGACTAGCCTTTCGAACACTGCGACAATGAGGAGGTAGCATGAAATCAGGTTCAGAACACAACTGAGATTTACCAAAGACCAATGAGCTTCGTGCCTTTCGGTGGGATTGTCGAGACCCATGTCGTCGAGTTTGGATTGTATAACGGCCATGAACTCAGAAGTACTACAAAGAGCGTCTCCAAACTCCTTGCTTTGACTAGAGTAGTCAGGGCACCCGCTCAGGTGTTGGGGTTCGGTCTCGGTTTCGGTTAAGCCCTGGCCTGTTCCACTCTGAGCTCTATCACTCCGCTGGTCGGCCGCCATATTTCGCTGGGCTTGTCGGCATAAATCCACACTAAGCTGCGAGAGGCGTAGGTCGCAGTCGACTCTAGATAGTGTCCTGCTGAAGGCGTTTTCGGGAGAGAATGTTGAGGGAGTGTTGTCGCCTGGCGTGGTTCCTGAACTGCACGTTGCTTCACTCGTCTCGATATACTGAGGAGACAGTGGCGGAAATCCGAGATTATTGTCGACATTTGTTGCATCACAGCTGGAGTTGACATGGCGGGTGCCTGCCAAAAGTGGTCCACCAGAAAGGCTGTCCAGCACGCAGGGGTAGTGAAAGGAGGCACCCTCTTCTTCAAGTCCGGTGAAGAACCAAGTTGGAGAATCCTCAAACCTCATTAGAGTGTCTGGCGCTCCCTGCTTCGACCGTGTATCTGGGTACCTCGGGACTGATGGAGAAGTCGGTGTGTCCTGCAATGCCGCGTTCAAATTCAATTGCTCGGGACTAGCCACCGGAAACACATGCGACTGGCCCGAGATGTTGCTGTTTGCTAAACCATAAGGACTGCGATGTGACCGTCCCAGTGGTCGTGTGTAACCGGTGATGCATTCCACACCGGCGCGGGTGCACCTCGAACAAGGTTGTGCGTCGCTTGCCCTGCTGGGACAGCGCAACTTTTGCTTTCGGCAGCGATCGCAGGCTGATCGTTTCAATGTAGGGAAGTTAAATGTTGACGAAGCTCGAGAAGCCATGAAGTGTTGTATAAATCTGTTGTAGACATGCAGCAAGATGTGAAGGTGGGAATGTATTCCAACTTTGGAATCTGTCAAATATTTTGTGGACGTGCAACTAGACGCTTCTTAGACGTATTCAATCGTGATGCCATATTATAGACGGCACATTGCTATGGCCACGAACAGGTTCTCTAGTCAGTGCTCCTGAACCTCACGCCGAGTACGACATAACCTCGGAACTGGAGGGTTGTCTGCCCACCTTGCCAGCATACTATGCATGCAACGTGCTGACTGTTTGACAATGCTGCACAAAGTTTCGTTTGGAGACCTCACATGTAGCCAAGCATCATTTAGGTTTTGTAATACCTGGTTTTTGTCGCCTCGAAATTTCTGTCGCATACCGTATGTGTGCACTCTTGCAGTAGGTTTTCTGCCCTGCCCACTGCATAACTAGGTACATGATTCGAACATGCATTCAGGGTCTTGCCAAGATACAACCCCTCAAGTCTCTTTGCACTAATGACTGCGGGTCAATTTGTGCGTCGGAGTTGAATTAGAGCGAGAGTGGCTCGAAAGCCGAAGATCAAAAGGGCGGTATACATTGTTCAGGTAGTGCTTGTCCCGGACTCCATAATGAAAGGATAGTATCTGTAGTCTGCGACGTCTCCAGTAAAGATTTGCTGAAACTCAAAATACTAGCGCCTCCCTCCCTAGCCTTTTTCTATCATAAAGTCATACGATAGAACACCTTTGGATTACTTGCTTGCGTATGTCTGGTCTCAGAGCTTTTTCTGTCGCCATGATGGGATTTGGAAGTTTACTGGTGTTCAATGTTATGACCGAAACGGTCATACAGAAATTCCTGCACCTAATCATCATGCCGGCGGCCGAGCAACCATTGATGTTTTCAAGGGCCAGAGAAACACCATTCTCGGTTTTGGTATGAAGGTGCAACTATTCGATGAAGGAGACCGTCGTTCCGGACCCGCACTTGGACGGAGCGGTCAAGACTCCGTATGTACCACGAGGCCGTGGGGATGTGGGAACAATGAACTTTATTCATTGCCGACAGCTTCTGTGCGGCTTTTTACTATCAATCGTCGGAGCAGACAAGGTGCTGATACATCTGTGAATTCTATGTACGATGACAAACGTTGCGCGTGTCAGGAAACTCTCGCTTGGAAGTACAGAAAAGTGGAGAACATGTTAACGTCTTTGTATCCTTTCCACGATACTACCTGGCATAATTATGGATATGAACGAGAGCCAAGTTCGTAGCAAATTGAGACTCAAGAGTGAAGAGTGCAATTCCATTGCCCGCCACCGTAAGCCTCGTCATTTAAAACCGGAAGACGTCTGACCACTCGTGATGGCTGGTCTCAAGGTTATACTCGGTGGCGGGATCTTTTGGTCTAAAGATCAATGGACCGCTGATAGACTGCAAACATTCTTTGGATATCTTACCGCTGCAGATGTCAAGGGCCTTGATACTGCACAGACTTACGGTGAGAGTGAAGAAGTTCTCGGCGAAGCTGGCTCAAGAAGGGATTTTGAAATTGCCACCAAGCTGCCAGGCATCACGGTTCCGGGTTCTTTTGCACCAGAGCAGGTGGTGGAGCGCACTCAAGAATCTCTGCGGAAGCTCAAAGTTGACCAAATCGACATCCTCTATCTTCACACCCCAGATCCTTCCATACCTATCGAACAGACTCTACAAGGCATCCAACAGCTGTACATTTCGGGCGCTTTTCGGCACTTTGGCCTATCGAACTACACGACTGAAGACGTGCGCCATATCTACGAACACCAGAAATCCAAGGGCTGGGTCCTGCCTAGTGTGTACCAAGGAAGCTACAATCCAATCTCACGCCACTACGAGACAGACCTTCTCCCGCTTCTGCGCAAGCTAGGAATATCATTCTATGCATACAGCCCAACGGCTGGAGGCTTCCTAGCTAAGAGCAAGCAGCAGGTCCTCGGCGGGGTCGGCCGCTTTGGCAAAGACGGTGGAACCGAGGGCTTGTTTTACAACGAGCTCTACAACAAGCCGGCTTTGCTTGATATTCTGGCTACGTGGTCCGAGATCGCTCGGGACGCTGGCACCTCTCCTTACCATCTGGCCACTCGCTGGGTTTCTTACAACTCTGCCCTCAAACCAGAGTATGGAGATGCCCTCATAATAGGTGTACATGGCTCGGAGCAGCTAAAGGAGAATCTCGCCAGCCTGAAGGAGGGTCCTCTTCCATCTAGCATCGCTGAACGAGTCGACGCCATTTGGGAAAGCGCACGTCATGAGTCAACAGTCGTTGACGCGGATTTTGTCATGGCCGTGATGAAGAAGATAAGCCCGAAATGATTTGTGGAACGAGACTACACAAGCAAGCCACCAGGTTGAAGCCCAACATCTGCCGTCTCTTTTTTTGTCTGAGGGTTCCGGAAGGAGGAGTGCGGGGCGTCAAATCTTGTATTCGGAGATAGATCACTGGCTAGGTGCATATCGGAATAAGCACACTGCATGGATTCTTATGACTGACTGGTATAAAGTTTATCTAGCAAATCGCTGAGCCTGTCCGGGACTACGTGGAATTACCTAGGCATTAAGGTTCCGGATTCACAACTGGGTACGCAGGTCCGGGTCCGGGTCCTCTCTCATAACCCGGCTCCCGAGAATAAGAAGACCGATATTCTCCTTCTAACAGCTCCGCTCTTGATTCCCCACTCCATGGCCTTCCATGGCGTGCTGCATCATGCCTCTCTGGATTCGGACCAGGCGAATATGACGACTCCAAGGGATTCAACAGAGTATCAGTGGATCGGTGAGCATACCCTGAAAGGCCCGTACCTGATGAATCCCGCGGGTGTAAAGGACCTGGATCACGCCCGAACCTTTGGGACTGGTATCTGTAATTCTCCGTGTTGGGGTGGCCACTATCTTGCGGACGGTAAGGTATGCCACCTCTGTCATAGCTGTAGTCTTGGGGGTATTGGGGACTCTTCCAGGGCTCGTAGGTCGGCCTCGGATCCCCTCCTCGGAATCTTGTCGTAAGGGGATTTGGAGCCCTCGGCAGACCAAAGGTGTCGGACCTCCACAAGTTCTCTCGAGCACGTCGAGCAAAGTCGGCGCCGTAGGTTTGGTTAAGGTATTCGATGAAGCCTTTGTACGCAGCCGCTACGGTGTCGAAGTGAGAACGGCCTAGCTTGACCAATTTGTCCTCGCCGTTCTCATTGGTCTCGTCATACTCCCCGTGGGCCTCTAGTTCCGCTAGGGCAAGCGCCGTCTGAAATGCGTTTCGAATCTGACGTCCATTCCACCGCCCTTGCTTGTTCTCGTCGAAGTAATCCAGTGCAAATTTTGTGATCTCTGACTCGTGGATCTCGATTGGTTTCTGCCTCTTCCGGTACCGATCTTTGATCCTCTGCATATTCTTCTCGAATACTTGGTGAGTCGGGTCCCGGCCCAGTGGAGGATAATACAGACTGATATGGATGCGTGATGTGAACGCCTCATCGAAGACACCGACCCGATTGGTAGTAAGGAAAAGAACCCCGGAGTAGTACTCCAGTACCCGTAGGAAGACTATAATCGAAGTTAATAACCTCAACTGAATGTGTAACGATTGAGACAGTATTCAGCGAACCTGACACGAGGCTGTTTCTCACGAAGTCATCTTTACTTCTCTCTACTAAGAACACATCCGCCTCATCAATGAGGAGGACACAGTCCCATCGATTTGCCAAAGTGAAATTCGTCTCGAGTGCATCTTCGACTTCTCTTGCCGTTGTACCGAGATCACCTGGTTGAATTTAGTCTTCTCTGTTCCTTGACAATATCTAAGCCACCAATGGAGAATCCTCACCACTTGTGATTTGGAATAGTGGTCGTTTGAAAGAATCCGCGACACATTCTGACCACCAATATTAGCATCTGATCTTGTGAACCCATGCAAGGAGAGAGCCTCGCTATTACCAGCAGTTGAAGTTTTCCCTACGCCCGGTACCCCATGCAAGAGCATGATCAGTCCCTTCCCTGGCTTGCATGTTAGATTGAAATCTATGACTTAATCGAAGGCTTCTGTACAGTACCTTTACCGCGGACTATATCCACCTGGTCATTGTCTGCTGGTCCAGACTTCTTGTCACGCAGGTGCTGGCGGATCAGAGACTTTACCATGTCCTTATGTCCGGATGGGAGCACAAGCTGATCAAAGCCATCCTCATCGCCCAATGCAGCAACTTCCGTAATATTATCCAAATCCAGAGCAGCTAGCAGCTCGTTAGCATTTCCTTCAACGAAACACCAAGGAGATTATGCCCATCGGTAATACGCACCCCATTTGCGACTCCGCATCACGAAGCCGAATACACGACGAGACATGATCAACAATTCGTCTTCGCTTAGAGAGTCCTTGTCTGCAATGTCCCCGAAAAGTCGTGGGTGGATTGCCAGCGAAGGAATCCCGGGCGCTGCGGTATTCATATGTGCTGCAACATATTCTTGCATACGTCGGGTCTCAACGTAGTCGTCATCATGGCACAATTCCTGGGCGCAGCATTCCTGGACACATGACTGTGACCGACCTGACCGACCTGAAAAAAATCCGAGTGTCTTGTGTGCGCGGCGCCTCACACCAGAGCTTTCCGTTCCAGAAGACGATGTTGATGGTGAGTCATGGTCTGCCTCATCTGCGTTGGCCTGCTTCTCAAAGTCTTCGCTCGTGACTGACTCGACTGCGGGTCTCAACTCAGGACTACGAGTTAAAGCTTCCTCGAAGTCCACGACTACCTGACTGTCGACATCGTCGCGGCCGTCAAGAGTGAGCCCAGAGTAGTGCATGTACTTCATGGCTGCGACCTTGACAAATTGCTTCCCTCTCTCAACAAGAGCAGCATGGATGTTGGGCCTCCTCGAGAACCGAAGTGGGTAAACTGGAAGAGAGACGACGTGCCTTTCGCCCTCGAAACGCGAGATTGAGAACATCTGTTTCACTGGGCCGATCCACGTTCCGTCGAAATCGATATGAACGCAGTGAAGTCTGACAGGATTGTCTTCGAATCTGGCTTTCGTATCATCCTGCCAGTAGCTCAAATCCCCCTTCTTAGGCGGTTTGACTTTATGTCTCGTCACAATAACCTTGATCACTCTGTAGGCTTGAGTGCTGTCTCGAGATATGACGAGCTCTCCTGGATTGAACAGAAACCAAATGTCACCAAAGCTCACGCTCTGACACCGGGGGCTTTGAACGAATTCCTTTTTCTGTTTGATGTCCTTGTCGATAAACTCAAGCAAGGAACGCATGTCTTGTAATGCTGCGCTCTCCGTGTCTTGCTTCAAGGTCTCGTCGGGCTGGGCCTGACCGTCGCTGGCGTTTTTTGTCTGAGGTTGCAACTGGTCTGAAGGACGTACTGGGCCGTAAATTAGATCACAGTTATGTTTGATACAAAAGAAGTCTACTTACATTTGACCATATCTTCCTGTCTTGCAACCCACTCCCTGAACTCCTGTTCATAGTGTAACAGGGACCTGAATGGCCGGAACACGAGGAATGGTCTACGAAAGTCGAACCGTCCCTCGTCGTGTATGGACTCAAAAGCCTTTCCGATCGCCAAAGAGTTGATGCGAATCCGTTCTGGCAGAGGTGCCTCGCCAGCTGCGCGCGGTTCCACGGCGCATTCTGTTGGACAGTTGTCTGAATGCGTTCGGCTTTGAGTGGCGTCATTTCGCGGCATGGCTTTCCGCTTTTTGTTGCGATTGCTTCCAACTTTGAATATGATGCAAGGCTCTCCCACAAGCACATCGATAGCATGAAACTTTGTCTTCCTGAATAGCTCACCCCTTGCGGCCGGCGCTGCGTCTTTGAAATCTTGCCACTCCACGCGGTTTAGATCCGGGCTACAGAGGCCCATCTCCATATCCGATGTCGAAGGTGGGTTCAATTCCGCAGTTGTTGCTAGCTTATTGGGCGCCGTGTTCGAGAATTGTCCCGCTTGTACAGCATGCTGACCCGGTCTTGGCAGCGGCATCATGGCCGGGGGAGGCCGAGAAGCTGGGGTGTGTTGCGGGCCAAAAAGTGCTGGTCGTGATAGCAGATTCGGGTCTGCACGTCCTCCAAAAAAGTCATTGCGCATTTTGCTGTTTTTGGCCCGCGCAGAATCGTGCACTCCTTCTATTGAGGAGATATATGAGCGGAACGCAAAAGTTTTGTTCAGTGCCTCCTTGAAGTGGCCGACGTCGACGATAACTTCTGTGTCTTTGGCGAAACTCGGGCTCTCCTTGGCTTCCAGCATCGCTAGAGATGTGGCAGTCTGGAAACAACTTACAATCTCATGGCCATTCCAATCGACGCTATGTATTTGATCAGTTTGCAGAAATTTCGTAGCAGCAGCGCTAAATCGTATCTGACTGTTGCTCTCCTCCATCGCTTGCCGTAGGAGCGTCTTCCAAATCACATCACGCCTGGTATCGTCCAGATGGTCCACAAAAAGCGACAGGGTCATACGTGCTCTAAAGGCTTCGTCGAGAGTTCCAACTTTATTTGAAGTTAGGAAAAGAATGCCTCCGAAACGGTCCAGACAAAAAAGGAATACTGGCACACGTGCCGTCAGTCTTAGCGGCCGCTGCTCTTGCCGGATGATCTTACCTTCGGGAATTCCACGAAAGAACGACTCGCAGTGATCGATCAACAAGATCGCTTTCCACTTCTCGGCCAACAATAGCCATTGCATCAATGCTTGCTGAGGTGATATGCCACCGTACAAATCGGTGGAAGTAAGAGACAGAATAGGTCGCCGAGTTCTTTTGGATATAATTTCTATATGGGACTTTCTTTAGTGGGACCACACAGACACAGACCTTGCGCCTCACAAACTCACCGACTGTATGGGTCTTTCCCACTCCAGGAGCTCCTGATCATGTTCAAAATCAGTATCACAAATAATAAATACTGAGAAGAAGTCTCTATACATACCGTGAAGGAGGATTTTCATCCCGGGTCGTTTTACATCTTCGAAGTAGGCAGACTGGGAGCTTTCGTGAAGCATATGCAGGTCCACGAGAGCCTCTATGAGCTTGAAGTCTTCGGGGTCGATAGGTGGCTCGGAACTCTGCTCGTGTACATCCAGATCTTGGACATTCTCGATATGTATAGGAACTACCAACCATAAGAAATTGGTCTCAGAAAAATGATATGGAAGATTTTACTCACTCCACAAGTGGCTCGTCAGCGTAAACGCCCTGAGGTGGGGCGAAATGAGAAACATGTGGTCCTTGCTTATTGAGTCGTATTTGTTTCTCTGTGGATCCAGTCGCTCGTGGGTAACTTCTCGCCCGGTTACCGCTGATATATGGTAAGGCCTCACCCAGTCAAAGTCCCAATTATTATTGGCTTCTAACTGAGCTTTGTTGTTGGCGACTTGCCCATACAATGAGCTGACGACGACTGGTCCTTCATACTGGAAAAAGCTTTAGCATCGCTACACCTCTCTTTCGAATGACACTTACATAGAAGTCATTGTAATCCAGACAGTATCCACGGTGTCTCGCGTAGTGTGATCCTGCCCACACTATCTTCACGATTCTGTCCCCTCTCTCTTCGAAGAGAGCCCTCCGGCCACCTGCATCGCTTCTATCGTGAAACTCGCGCGGAAATATCCGCAAGCCGGTTACGAGTTTCTCGCCATCGAACTTGTGGATCTCGACGACACTTGTAACGGGGTCTAGCCGCGGAGATACGGAATAAGCATGCAGTAACGAAATTCGGATGGACCATCTCAAACGACAGTCACCTAATCCATTTTGATCTTCGGGGTTCTCCTCTGTGGAGCTTTCCTCTCTGGAGATTCTCTCTGAGGAGCTTTCCTCTCTAGAGCTTTCCTCTCTAGGGCTTTCCTCTCTAGAGCTTTCCTCAATAACACAACCGATCCAATGACCGTCGCGCTCAGTATATGCCATTGAACCAGGTTTCATCAGGAACCATAGGTCGTCGAAGGTCACCGTTGGTGTTGCCTGCGATAGCCTCTGTTGGGCTGGCTCGCACCACTGTTGGAACTTTGGGCGGACAAAGTTCAGCAGAATCTCTAGATGATCGCATCGAGACTTGTTTGTCTCTTGTTCCAGAAGTTCCGCTGCAGTCTTGATCTTGGACATAAAGTCTTCAAGGTCTGTGATGTGATGCATCAGCACCGCGTATGGCTCGTGGATAACAATCGTCTTCCCGTGAAGGCTTTGACTACGGACTGGTCAGCTCGGCCACATTCGACGAGCGCCCGTGGAATATCACCTAGGGTAATGTTTCACTGAATCTCTGATGATTTGTGACAGAACCGCTGAATGGATTATCATGAAAGTACTCTTGTGGCCCGTGCCAATGACACTGCGTAGCACCTTCATCGGCTTCTCCGTAACATCAGTCCCTTTCGGCTCGATAGCGTGGAAAGAGGTTACGATCTCTAGAACCGGCTCGGCATTAGGGTTCGAGGAGTTGTCCTGCAACAGAGAATCAAGAGGCACGTTGTCCTGCGAGTAGGTTAGGAAGGGGGTGGGGAATGAGTTTCCCTGTCTTGCATTTGGAGGCGCTCGGGGGAACAATTTCGCTGTATAGCGAATGTCCACAGACTGAGGTTGCTCCATTGTTGCGGACTGCTCAGACTTGCTCTTGCCTCGCGTAGAATAGTGGTAATGCAAACGACAACAGCGGTCATGAAAAGAGAATATTTCCAAATCTTCACGATTCGCAGGATTGTGGTGATCGAGGGAAGAGAACCAAGGGGAGCGGGGTCAGCCAGTATATCGTAGGACAAGGAGCAAGCAGCCAGCCTCTCCTGTCTCAATGCTTAGAGCTCAGTATGGAACTGCCGTGATGAGTCTAGGGTGCTGACTTGCATGACACCCACTCAAAATCTGGTATGCTATGCAATCACCTTCGACAACCGAGCTCTGTCCTACATGGACGTAACGTGGCAGTGCATATATTCGTCGCCACCAAGGCCCGAGGGACCTGCTTGCAAACCTTTCAATCCAGCTCCTCTGAGTCTCCTCCCGCACGGGCTGCGCTTCACATGTTGTCTTTGTTGCACACAGCCTGAGTGTATTGAGCCACAAACCGTTTCCCTTGAACACTCTAGCGGTCTCAAGGAAGTCCACGCAAGAAGTAGAGACCATAATCAGCCTCACACTGGACTCAGCAACGATCGAGCCGAAAACAAGCCCGTCGGGCCACGATCGATCAGGCTGAGAAGATCTCATCCATGGATTGAACTCATGGCAGATCCTTCGAGAATTCATCTCACCTCTCTGGCGGTCGACTATATTGACAATCGGTTGCAATTTCATCATCCGGCCTTCATCGGGGCCCCAACGCACTACGACCCAAATCAGGAGCGCTACGTAGCTTCATCTGGAACTGAAGCCATGTCTACTCAACGTAAATGGCACCTCACGGCTGAGCCAGAAAGTTTGCCCAATCCTTCGAGCTCGCATGACGAGAACGACCCCACATCGCCGCCACCATGCACTTTCCCTGATATAATGCAGACCTTCAAAGCAGATTACCCGGATGAGCCCAAAGGGAGGTGTGAGAAGGATTGTAGTATACGCTCGAAGTCGAGTTGGGAAGAGGTTCTGGACGTCCTCCAGTCAGCCGCCCAAGCATACTTCTCCAAGACCGGCATCAAAGGAAAGGTCAGGAGGGCAGCACGATATATCGGAGACAAGGCGGAACCCGTCCAGCGACTCACCGCACTTGTCCCAGAAATCGACCCTTACTCAAGGCCAATCGTTGGTACATTGAAAATTGTGTTGGAGGTGAGACCCAATTCATATTTCAAAAGGTCACAAGGACGGCAATAACTGAGGAGAGGATCTTTCGAGCAGGCATTTAAGCGAACCAGCAAAGTTCGCGAGGCCGTTAAAGAAGGACTCGAGGATTTGACACAAAAATTCGAAGATATCGACGTGTTCTGCAGGATTTACTCTGGTCAAGAGAATATTGCAAAAGCCGCTATGGCGCTTCACGTCAGCATCCTCAAAGCAGTCGAAGACGTGATTGGGTTTTATACTAAACATATAGGCAAGTGTTCTCACACCATACTAATTCTGATTTCAGGAGTCAGCTTAAGAATTGTAGAGCTAACAAAACGTTCTGCCAGTTATCAAAGGCCTCGGTGCAGTTCTGGGCGGCGAGAATTACGAGGAATCACTACTCTTCTCCCTAGAAAAGGTCAACGACAATGGCAGAAAGTTGAATCTTGAGGCTGCCAAGACTCATATGCAAGAAAGTCACGAAGCACGTGAAGATATCAAGGCTGGTAAGTCCGCTCCTGTTGTCCATCGCAACTTAGACTGCGGTACTCATTCATGATCATTACAGGGTTGAAAAGACAAGACAGTATTCGGGAAGCTCAGGACGAACTCCGCGTCATGTTCGAGGATCATATACGGCGGAAGGATATCGAGGCCGAAAACGATAAAATATGCCATAATCGGCAAATGGAGCTAATGGCCTGTAAGCATATCAACCAGAAGCACATTTTGTATAGCCGGACCAACTGACATAAGTGTAGATGAGAATGCGAAATTGAGGTTTAAATTGCAAGAAAAGGGGTCAGGTGCTGCTCAGCCATGGCTGGAGCTCATTGACCCACTCATAAATGAGCGGGATCTTCTCGATTTTCTCAACATGCGCGGCCTGGATGATGCCGATCTGGAGTACATCATGCATCTACAAGGACCCTTGACATCTGGGCGCCAAAATCGGAGTGACCAGATCATGAAGTCGATCCAATTCAGTGATTGGCTCGTCAAGCCGTCATCGCAGGAGCTTCTTATCCACGGGAACTCGGACCCAACACCGGTTTCCCCAATGTCCTTTTTCTGTGGTATGTTGGTACAGAGCCTTCGCGGTGTGAATAGGTTTCACACGCTGTCCTTCTTCTGCGGTCGCCATCCAGAGGAAGACTACGGGGGAGGTAGGACGATGATCATGAGCCTCCTCGCGCAACTACTTCAGCAGCAGCACTTCGATCTCGGTTTCATCGGGGACGAGGACATGTACCACATGGGAGGCGGGGATGTTGTGACTTTCTGCATCGTCTTCGGCGAGCTCATCCGACAGATTGATGTCAAGAACACAGTGTTCTGTGTCATTGACGGAATCAACTTCTATGAGCGCGGTGAGCAGTTGCTAGACGAAATGGCGCACGTCCTGCGCTTCCTTCTCGACCTGACCAAGGATTCAACGGTCTTTAAGATATTAATCACGAGCCCTTCAACCACCGAAGACGTACGACAGGCTATTGACGACTCGAACTACCTTTCACTTCCAGGACAGCCTGGGGATTCCCAGCCTTTTAGTAAACTCCAGTTCGAAAGACAATGCCACGAAGCCTCTGAGTTTGCGCATTCAGAAATGCCAGTCTAAGGGCTTGGGGGTCGGAAAGCCAGCAGGACCCACAAGGCCCTTATGGATGACTTAAGAGAATGAGCTCATCGCCATACTATACATAGTTTTAAGGGCGCGCACAGCTGGGTTGCCCTTTCCTCCCTTTCCCCTCCAATAAGCGAGCTTTGATAGGATTTAATGAAATAAACAAGTCAGGCTTTTGAATTGTGATAATGTAAGGAAAGGATTAGTTCACTTATTTTTAAGGATATTTTATTATATGGTGGGAGAGTGATCAATATTTGTGATTTATATTAAAGGAAGAGCAGTCTAAGGTGTAAGTTTCTTGAGAGGGTGCGCGTGGGCGCGTGGGTGTAACGCAGCCTGCTTATATGAGCGACTGGCTAAGCCCCCTGGGTACCTACATACTTCTGCAGCGCCCTCTGAATGCCCTCCTTTTTGCTTACAGAGATAGCGCACACTTCACTTGAATTGACGTATTCGAAGCCAGCTGCGGTCTCTGAATTTTATCGTGACAATACAACGGGAGAATTCGAAAGCCCTGGCAGAGAACACAAGAATAATCTGTGGCTCAACATCATCTCTTGCCTCTGGCTTTGGAATGGCTATTATGAATTCCCTGCTCTGATTGAAATCGGGGCTTCTGGGCCTTTCCCCGACGCTGCCTTACGGTTACGGGTGGCCGCGTTCCTACTGCCATGGTTTGTGCATAACTGTTGGGAAAAGAGGACGAGATTTTCATTGTCTAATTTCACGTGCAGACTAGGTACCATATAGACTTGCCGAAGACCCTGGTAAGTGTAAAGAAGGCAACTCCTTTCGAGGGGCTTGGCCATATATCTATACACACACCCCAACGACTGGGGACCACTCCACATAAAACCAGTATGGCGAACGCTAACGATTCTTGGACATGAAAAGTTGCCGGGCTGGTTCGGAAGGTCACTCTTGCAGAAGCTGAGGAATCCCTATGCACTTCTTTAGGATAGCCTAGCGGCCCATGCACGTACCCAGGTACATCACAGGCATGAGGCGAACGGCCCATGCTTGCCTAGACTGTGCTGGACATCCGAGGGATACATCTTAGTTCCTGAAAGCCAAAACCAAGCAAGGTAGAGCATCTATTTTCTGATAAGTTGTGTCCCCTCGAGATGTTAGGGAACAGCAGCAAGGACAATAAGCACGACTGGACAGGAGGAAGGCCACCTCAAACGCCGATGGCCAGCTGCAAAGAATCAACTACTGCAGACCAATCCAAGCCCCACAAATCGTTGTCGAGCTGCAGTAGGTTGCGAGAGCAGGTGTCGCTAGAGGAAGACGCATTGACCCAGGCAGCAGCAGGCCCGGGCACGGTGACACAGCGAGCTATAGGGCAACCGGACAGGGTCTTAGTGATCCGCCTAGCCAACCTGCCCCAGCCATCTTCTTTTGGTTTCTCAGACGTCTCTCGGCGATCCTAGTCGTAGTTCTGACTTCTCCACTCAACCCTGTTGTCACTGACTACGCCCTTGCTTCATCTTCCCATTACGAAGTCATTTCGTTTGCCACCTGAAGCACAAGTCCTAGTATGATTCATCATCACCATCCATAGTACATCGTTCAAACAACTTGAATACAGCGAAGCATCAATGATGGGGTCCGAGGTTGCCTACGACAGCAGCGCGCTCATCGTCGCAAGGTATGCAAACACAAGCAGCCACTGACGCCCCTCCTCCTTCTCCGTCACCTGCGCCAGAACACTGACCAAAACGCACATTGTCAGAACTATAGAATACTTGACAGTGGAATTCAGTTCGAAACATGCCAGAAATCCCAATGGGACGACGAGAACCACACATATACAGAGCAGCGAAATCACCCCGCCGATCCGATTCAAGGTCCTTTCACTGTAGCCATGAAACTCGAAGTCCTCGGTCTCTGAGCTTCGATCTCGGAATGGACGCTTCAAAATGCCTTGTCAGCTCGGATCATCTTCAACGGCATGTTCTCATCAACTTCTTACCAGAAGAAATCCTGTAGGGCCGGTCGCCGGTAAGGTCTCATGGACGAACCTCTCTATGGGACCTCGTTTGGGACCCAGCATACGGAAGGCATCGACATCTTGGCCATTGTACAAGTGACGCAGTGCGCTGTCCTGCTTGTTCAGCCAGTCTTGCAGGGTCTTGAGGGCTTCTTCTCGTGGACGCTCATATTCGTTTACCGTCTTCGCGTAGACGAAGGCGAGGTCTGCAACCCGGGTCAGATGTCAGCTTTTGTCAGTCTCGTCATGGTCAGTGAAGGCCTACCGTATTCTGTCGTCTTCCGCTGAAGCTTCGTCATCATCTTATCCCATTTCTTACGATCTCGCTTCCCTCGGCTCAGACGACAGGGCTCGACGTGGTGCTTGGCCTTGATCTTCTTCCTTTGGGCTTTCATTTTCGTCATGACACGATGGATCTCCCAAGCAAGGGACTCAACAACCAGTGATCTACCTGTTGGGAAAGCAGGATAGAAGTTGAAGCGGCTGTCATAGCTTTTCAGCCGGGCAAGGCCAATTTGCCCAGTATCGTGTTCTGGATCCACGAACAGTCAGTCTCCTACAGGTCTTCCCAAACTCTACAATATCACTGACCTGGTTCTAGATCATCTTCGTCAGTCGAAGACGGTATCGTGGTCGAGCCCGGTTCATCCGAATTCCTGCCGTTGCCAATTCCGTCGACCTCAGGTACAATTGCCTCAGCGACAACTGGTGGTGCCTGATCGGCGTTGGTTCCCCTCTCCAATGCGCCAGCCTCAGCGAATGCACTCGACATGATTGGTGGAACGGATGGGACAGAGTGGTTATGGACGACTCGCTTGCGATATTATCACTTGGGAACAGCAGACCTGACCGGAAGGAGCATGCTTTATAATGGCATTCCCTTGACATCAATGCTACTCTTTCACCAGGTCAGTCTGCCTGGTTGCGACTCGCGTGACTGCCTCGGGCACTCACCGGTGTTCAAAGAGGTTGTTCGCGAGGATGATCAAAACCAGCGGCCCGACCTATTGAACGCTGCCAACTGCCGTACCAACACATGCGATCCTCGCCTGTCAAACGCCCAGTCTCTGGACGATATGGATCGAGCAAGTCAGAGCATCACGTTTGATTCTTGGTGGTCGGATGGTGGTCGGAGGCTTCATACGAGTCGGGCGTCGGCGGTCGAATATCGTCGGCCGGTTGGCGGTCTGTCAGCCCCCAAATCTGCAACGAAGATGGCAGACCTTACGCCCCATTGGGCCCGCCTCTCGATATGCAGCGGTGAGGGTGTCAAACAGCTCCTTAGCGCATGTGCAGGGCGATCTGGGCTGCCACGGCAGTTACGAGTCACTGCGCACACATAGCGAGAAGTCAAGGCTTCGCATCTTGCAGAAGGCTCAATATCACTCATTTCCACACATCTGCGAATCAAGAGCATGTCTCTGCACAATTGTTCTATTTGTGTCACAACAGTGCTATTTTCTTCAGAATTGCTGCTCAAACGCTAGGAACGAAGTCAGCCAACACTCGCACAATTCGAAAGTGGTTTCACCAGGAACTGACCGCCAAGATACTCAAGGATAAGTGGCCTCTCACTTGTTGAATCCAAGCTCAACATGTGAAAGACAACCAACGAACGTAAAACTTTTCTGTGTGCAGAGCCCTACCTATTCTGTTAGCGACACTTGCCTTGCGGCGAAACCCCGATATGTTAGATTCGATCGGGCGAGTCTGCTTAAATTGTGATCTTTTATTTTGACTTACACGAGCCAAAAAGACAGTTACCAGCACACAACAACACCCCAGTTTAATCCCACACTGCCTTGTTACCTGCCCGTGGCATTTTCCGTTCTGGGCCAAGGCGCTGTGGCCAGACTACTTGGAGACCGGCTTCGGCTTGGGTGATTTTATAATCACGGTGCCAATCTTGGAATCTGCGAGCAGCATGTCGTTGGAGGATTCGGGTGTGTAGGCTATACTCGGTGACAAGAAAGATTGGTATTTGGAGAATGGGTATTCAATAAGCGACGGGAAAAGATGGGTGCCCTCTAGAGTC
The DNA here is from genome assembly GCA_037177825.1 of Diaporthe sp. P3_1W. Classification (NCBI taxonomy): domain Eukaryota; kingdom Fungi; phylum Ascomycota; class Sordariomycetes; order Diaporthales; family Diaporthaceae; genus Diaporthe; species Diaporthe sp. P3_1W. Next base: position 3,802,642 of record JBAFXB010000004.1, on the reverse strand, counting down.
GAGAGCCAGTTTGCAAGTGGCTTCCTACGGCTTTTATGTCCAGAGCCAGCACTGAGCGGTCCTTCACCACGCACCGATGGCAATCCCCATCGAACCCCTGAGACCAGACCTCAGACTATAGACTGCAAATGTACCAAGGTATAAAATGTTGGTAGTATCACAGCTAGAGACACAATGGGCTATGTTGCAGTATTCCGTGGCGAGATCCACTCCGTTGTGCGCACGGTACGGCTTGATATATAGTGACCCTGGCTTAGTATCTATCGCGATTACGGTAGCCCAGATGCTATTTTGCAATAAAACCCCAAAACTATGCTTTTACACCAACCTCCCTTTATTGCGCTCACCCCACCTCTACCCATACTTTTCCTCTACTTATAATATAACCTTAACTATTATATTAATATTACTTTATTAATATATAAACTTTAATATTATTTAATTAAAGCTTATTATAAGCTTTTATAGCATTTATTACCCTTAATTACCCTTAAAAAGTCTTAATTATAATATTATATTAAAAACTTAAAGCTAGCTTAAGTATGTGCCTTATTATAATAATAAAAATAAATATATAATATAATACTATTATTAAGTAGTAATTATAATAGCTCTCTTTTCTTATTTTATCTATAAGGATTTTATAATTAATGGAATTAAAATTATTAAGGCTATTAAGATATAGGAAAAATATATTATTAAGGAAGACTTTATAATCTATATTATTAATAAGCTTTATAAAAGTAAAAGTAATATAATTATATTTATTATTAATAAATTTAAGGTATAAAAAAATAGAAAATTATAATATTATATTTAATAATAATAATTATTAATATAAATATATATTATAGAATATTAAGCATTTAATTAAGCTTAAGATTATTAAAAGCGGGTAAACTTAAATAAAGGCTATTTAAGATTTAAATAATTTAATTTATAAAATTATTATTATTAGCTATCTTCTTTTCCTAAGTAATAAGCTTAGCCTAGATTTTTTTAATAATTAAGTAAATAATTTAATTAAGATTATTTATTTAAAATATTCTATTTATAAAAATAATTAAGGTATTAATTTATTTAAAGAGTATATTATTTAAGTTATGGATTATTATGATTTCCTTAAAGGTATATATATTAATTATTATTATAAGCTTAATATTTAAAAATATTTCTTTTATAAAGGTAAGCTTTTTATAATTATAAGATATATAAAATATAAGTTAATAAAAATAAATATTAAAGAGGTAGAGAAGAAGTGTAAATATAAGAAGGAGGGAAAGTTTAAAAGAATCCTAAATAATATAATAAATAATATAATTAAAGAGGAGTTAAGGGAGCTGCTTTATCTTTTTAATTTTTATAAAGCTAAGCTATAAATAAAGAAGAAAGATAATAAGAGCTTATATAAGTATTATAAGAAGTAAGATAGAAATATAAGGGTAAGAAGTGTGGTATATATTAAAAAGGAATTTAAGAAAAGGGTTGAAATTAAGTTTTATAATAAAATAAAATATTTAAATTATAAAATTAATTAAAGTTATAAAGGTAAATTATATTAAGTAAGAAGTAAAAAGTAAAAGTAAAATAAAAATAAAATAAATAAAGAAATAAAAAAAAAGATAAAGGGAAGATAATTTAAGGTAGGTAGCTAAGAGATAAATGCTAAGATTTAGGGGGGTTTATTAAAATATTCCTAAGGATAAAGGGATTTAAATTAAATTAAGGGTGTTTAGATTTAATTAAGGGTATTTAGATTTAATTAAGGGTATTTAGGTTAAGAATAATAAAAAGGGAAATTTTAAGAGAAGTTATATAATTTTAATAAAAGAATAATATAAAATATAAAATTTATATTAAATTATATTATAATTTATAATATTTATTAAATATATAATATATATATTAATTTTATATAATATTATATTTAATATATTAATTTATAAATAATTAAATAATTATTATTAAAAGCTTTATATAATAAATTTAAATATAAATTTTAAATAATTATTATTTAATTATTTATTTATAAATAAATATTTTATTAAATAATATTTAATTATTTATAAATATATTTAATTTAATTTAATTATATTAAATATTATTAATAAAATATTAAATTTAATATTAAATTAAAATATAATTAATAATATATAATAAATAAATATTTTAATAATTTTATTTATTAATTATTAAATAATATATAATTATTATTTTAATATTTTAATATTTATATTTTTTTAATATTTTTTAATAATTATTTATTTATTTATATTTTAATTTAATAAATATATTATTTATTTTTATTATTAATTAATATTTTTATATATATATAATTAAAAATAATATTATATATAAAATTATAATTAAAGATTTTTAATATAAAAATTATTTTTATATAATATTTATTTAATTATTATTTTTTAAATATATATATTATTTAATTATTATTTTATTTTATAATTTTTATTTTTTATATAAATTTTATTTATAAAGATTTAATATAAAATTAATAATTATATAATTTAAAAATTAAAATATTATTTATTTAATTAATTAAATATTTAAATTTAAATTTTTATATAACTTTCTTTTATTTTAAAATTATATAAATATTTTTTTAATTTTTTAAGGAAATTAAATTCTTTAATATTATATTTAATATTATATATATTTATTAAAAAATTTTTTTTTATTTATTATAATTTTAAAAAAAATTCTTTTTATATAATATTTTAAAATATATAATATTAATTATTAATATTTATTTATTTATTATATTTAATTTTATTAAATATTTATATAATAATTGAAGATTTATATATAATATAATTAAAATTTTTAAATTTTTTAAATATATTATAATTTAATTTAATATTATATAAAATATTATATTAATATTAAATTTTAATATTATATTAAATAATTTATTAATTAATATAAATTTTATTATTATTTTATATTTTATATTTTATATTATATATTATATATTTTATATTTTATATTTTATATTTTATATTTTATAAAGCTTTAATATATAATTATTATAAATTTTAAAATTAAATTTTATATAATTTATTTTTATTATTAATATAATAATAAATTTATAAAATTAAAAAGCTTTATATATTTAAAATTTAATAATATAAATATAATTCTTTAATTTATATTATTTATTTATTATTATATTTATATATTTAAAATTTTTATATATTTTTTAAAATAATAATAAATATATTATAATAATTAAATTATAATTATTATTTTTTATAATATAAATTATAAAAAATTAATTATTAATATTAATTTAATAAAATAATTAAATTAATTTTAAATTAAAAATAAATAATTAAATATAAATTTAAAAAATTTAAATAATTATTTTTTAATATATTTTTATTTTAATTTTTTAAAATAAAATATTTTATTCTTTATTTTATAATAAATAAAATATTTTAATTAATTAAATTTTAATTTCTTTTAATATAATATAAATATTTAAAATATATAAAATAAAAAATAAATTAATTTTTAAATAATTAATAATAAAAAAAATATTTTTTTTATAAAAGTTAATATTTATAATAAATATTATAAATTATATAATAAATAAATAATTTAATAAAATTAATAATTATTATTATAAAGATTTTTATTTAAAAATATAATTATTATTTATTTTATAAATTATTTTTTTAATAATATAAATTATATAATTATATTTTTTTAAATTATTTTTTATAATTAAATATAATATTAATTATATAAATTAAATATATTATAAATATTATTTTATAAATTATTTATATTTTTTAAATTTTTTTATTAAATTAAAATAATATTAATTATTTTAATAAAATAAAAAATAATATAAGTTATAAATAATTAAAATTAAATTTATTATATATAGCCTTAAATAATAATTATTTAATCTTTTATAAATTAATATTATATTAAAAGTTATTAATTTATATTAAAACTTTTAATATTAAATTATATTTAATCTTTTTATATTAATATTATTAATAAGTTATTAAATAATTATAAATAAAGCTATTTTTAATTTTATATTATTAAATATTATATTTAAATACTTTCATTATATAAGTTAAATAAATATAAATTATTTAAAATAAATAATATAAAGTTATTATCTCTTAAATTAAAGATTTATCTTTATTTTAAATATATAATAATTATAACCTTACTTTTTTATATAAAATTATTTAAAAATAATTATTTAATTTATTATTAAAACTTTTTAAAAATATTTATTTAATTTATTAAATTAATATAAAAATTAAAATTATTTATAAAATAATTTAATTTAATATATATAATAATTAATTATTAAATATATTTATAATTAATATTAAAATAAATTATTAATAAAATAAATATATTTTATTATTTTAAATTATATAAATAAAATAAATTAATAAAATTAATATAAATAGCTATAAAAATAAATATTAAATATAATAAATAAATCTTTTTTAAAATAAAAGTAATTTTAAATAATAACCTAAATTTAATATTATTTAAAATAATTAATATATTTATTATTATATTTAAAAATTATAAAATTTATTTTAAAAATATTAAATTCTTTATAAATATTAAAATAAAGATTATAAATAAAAAGATAAATAATAAAAGCTTAAAAAAGCTAATTAAGTTTTTTAAAAAATATAAAATAATTAAAAAGGATAATTTAATAAAATATTAAATTTTATTTATAAATAATGAATAAAATAATTATAATTTAATAAATATAATTTAAAAAATATAATTATAGGTTTTTAATTACCCTTATACTTAAAAAGAGAAATATTATTTTATATTATTATAAAAAATATTTATTTTTTATATAATTTATTTTATTTAAATTTTTAAATTTAAAATATTTATATAAATAAATTAAATATTTATTAAAATAATTATATAAATAAAATTAATTTTTAAAAGCTTTAATGTTTTTTTTAAATATTTAATATATATATTAATATTTATTAAAAGATTTAAAATATTATTTTTATTTAAATTAAAAATATTTTATTTATTATAATTTATATAAAATAAAAATTAATTTATATATTTAAAAATATTATTTTTTAAATATATAATAAATAATAATAAATTTAAAAAATTAAAATTAAAAAATTAATTTAAAAATATTATTTATATTTTATTATATAATTAATTTATTATAAATTATATAAAATCTTTAATTATTATTATATTTTAATTAATAAAAAAATAATTTTAAATCTTTAATATAAATATATAATTTTTATTTCTTTTTATTTTAATTAATAAAAAAATAATCTTTATTATATAATATATTATAAATATATATATAATTATATAATTAAATTTATATTTATATAATAATTAAATAAAATTAATATATAAAATAAATAAAATAAATACTTTTATTTTAATATAATAATTATATATAATATATTAAAATTTAAATTATTATTATATATAAAAAATATTAAAATTTTATTTTTTAAATTTATATTAAATATATATTAATTAATTTATTTTATAATTATATTAAAATAAAAATATAACTTTTATTATTATATATTTAAATAATATTTTTATTTTTTTAATTTTATATATAAATAATTATATATATAAATAATAAAATAAATAATTAAATATTTAAATAATTTAATTTTTATTAAATATAATATAAAAAAGCTTTAATATTTTAAACTTTATAATATTTTTTTATATTATATTATTAAATTATTAAGCTTTTAAAAATCTTTATAATTTTAAATATATTTAAATAAATATAAAATAATTAAACCTTATATATATATTTATTTAATTATATATAAAGAATAAAAATAATATAATATAAAATTAAAAAAAAATAAAGGAAATAGGCATATTAAGGCAGATAAGACTATTAGAGTTTAAATCTAGGACTTTAAATATTAATATTTTTAATATTTAAATTTTACTATTAAACTATAATCCTTATGCCTTAACGTATCTTATTTTATAAAGCAAGAAATTTTAAAATATATATATTATATTTTATATAATATATTAATTTTATTAATTATAATAAAATTATAACTTATAATAATAAAATAAAATAAAAAAGATATTATAATAATATATATAAAATATTAAATTTAAATTTAAATTTATTTTTATTTTTATATTTATATTTATATTTTATATTTATATTTATATTTATATTTATATTTTATAACTTTAATTTAAATTTCTTTTTTTTTTTTTTTTTTTTCTTTTTTTCTTTAAATATAATTAATATTATTTATATAAATATATAATAATTATTATATTAAATTAATAAATAACTTATATTTTATTTTAAATATAACTTTATAATTTAAGATTAATTATCCTTTTTTTATTTCTTTTTAAAAAAACTTAAATCTTTATTTAATAAATTTAAATAAAATAAGCGATTTTGAATATAATTAAGCCTAATTATACTTATAAAGGCTAGCTTAAACCTAAATATCCTTATTATTTATTCCACCCTAAATCCCTCTATTTAATTCTCCTATTTACTTTTTAATTATTATAATTATTATATATATAACTTATTTCCTTAATTTATCTCTTAAATCTTATTCTTATTATTTATTTCTTCCTTTTTAAGTACCCTTTCCTTTATTTATTTAATTTTATTATATTATATTATGGTATTAATTTATTACCTTATTACTTATAAAGATTATTATATTATTAATTAGGTCAACTTATATTTTATTTATTATCCTAAATATTATAAATATTTCCTTAGAAAGTTATAATAAAACTTAATTAAATTTAATTTCTTTAGTTTTGCCTCTTTAAGTAGCGTATTTATTATTAGCTTCTCTTTATTATTCCTTATTTATAAATAAGCCTTTATTTTTATAAATATATTTATATTAATTAAGAAATACCCTTAAGTACATCCCTCTTTATTAAATATACCATTTATTCCTAAATCTTGATTTACTCCTCCTTATAAGATAAATCCCTTTTCTTTAATATATAATATTAATTATTTTAATTAATAATAGGCTAGTTTATATTAAGAAAGCCTTAATTAAGCGCTATGTTTTTATGCCTTAAAAGTTAGCCTTTTAATTAAATGCAGCATTATTTATTATATTCTTGTAATAGTTTAAGGCTTTTTAATTAAGAAATTTATTAAAGCTTAGTAGATTAATTTAAATACTCTTATATTTTTAATTTAAGGTATAGAATATTAAGATTATAAGGAATTAATTACTATTTTATTTAATGCTAGTAACTTAACTTAGGTATTTAATTATATTATAAGGATTTATAAATTAATTATTAATATTATTATTAAGAAGGATAATATTGCTATTATTGCTTAGCCTTATCTTATAATAGGCCTAATTACTATTAATTAAATTTAAAAAATAATATATAAGTATATAAATAATGCTTTAGCCCTTAACTTAAATAATTATAAGAAGTTTACCTTAATTATTATTATTATAAAAGAGTTAAATAAAAAAGAGGCTTAATATTAAGAAAAAGAGGAGGAATTATAAGAGTAAATATAATTAGCTAAGCTTAAAAATAGGAAACTTAAGATTTAAAAACTTTATAATAATGTAAAAAAGCTAAGGAAGAAGCTTAGGAAAATTCCACTTAATTCTAAGAGCTAATTTATAAAATTAAGCTTAGCCTTAAATATATTACCCATCTCTATAAAGAAGAAATAAAGTAATATTTAAATATAAAATTGCTAAAAAAGATATATTTATATTATATCTTTTATTAAAATAAAGAAAGAAATTTAATTTAACTAAAGCAACCTTTTTTTTATATTATTTAATTAACTAAGGAAGAAGTTAAAAGGAAAGAAGTCCATTTAAGTAAATATTAAAAGCATTTATTCTTAAGATAATAAATTTAGCTATAATTTTTTAATTAATAGCCTATTTAAGGATTTAAAGTAAGGTAATAATAATAGTAGCCTAAGTTAATACCTTTTATATTAAGTCGTGAATTTACCTAAATATATTATAATAAGCTATATTACTTTAAAAGAGAAGGAAATATTGTTAATAGAATTACTTAAAAGCTTTATCTTTATAGATAATAATAGGATAAAAATAAAGGTCTTTAATCTTATTTAAGTTAAAAAAGATAATAATTTAAATTTTATTAAGAGTAAATAAAATAAGAAAGTAGATAAAGAAAGATATAAAATAAGTTATTTAATATTATAAAGCTTAATTTATATTAATTAAAATAATAAAAAGCTAAATCCTTTATAAATAGCCTTAGAATAATATTAGCATTAATATTAATATTTAAATATAGTTAATTAAGTTTAAAAAGGCTTATTCAGCCTTAAAATAAATATATTTTAATCCACCTTTTATAATATATATTATTACTTATAAGTAATAGCAAAATATAAGTAAGTAAAGGTAATTTTTTTAAAATAGGATTTATTATATATATTTTTAAAGTATTAAATTATATTAATTATAATTATTTCTTATTATATTAAATAACTTTATAAGCTTATTTAAATGTATCTTATTATCCTTAATATTACTTATATAAGCTTATTTATCCCTATTTAGTTCATTATTATTTATATTTAATATATTTATAATATTAATCTTATATATTACTAGGTTAAATATAAAGTTTTCCTAAATATCTTTTAGTATTTTTAATTAAGCTAGCCTAAGCTTTATTTAGCTTTTAAAATAAGCCTTTAGCTTTTCTTAAAGCTAAAGGTATTCCTAATAATAAGGCATATTGCAAGCATTAGGTACTTATTAAATAAAATTAGCCATTATTTACTTATAAAGGGTATATATTTTAGATAAAATTTATATATTAAGATTAATATTATTAACTTTAATAAATTAATTAAGTATATTCTAATTATCTTTTTTAAAAGGTATATTATATTAAATAGCTAGATTTAGGTTAAGTACTTATTAAAAGTTAATAGGCTTCTTATAGTAAATATATTATTTCTAGTCTTATTATTAAATATAATAAATATTTTAATATTTTATAAATATAAAGATTTTAAAATGAATTTAAGGTATAAATATAAATAAAAATGTTAAGTAGTTTTATATCTTAAAATATAATTAAAGGTAATTTTAATATAAATATTAAAAATATTTCTAATAATGTTAGCTTAAATTTAAGTTAATTAAGTTTAAAATACCTTAATTATATATACCCTTTAGAATTTAATTCTCCCCTAATTAATTTAAAATTAGTAACTTTTAATGCGTTAATTTAAAGGGTTCTTTCTATAATAATAAATATTATAAAATTTAAGCAGCTTATTATATAGCTAAAGGGGGAGTTCTTTATTTAAATTTAGTAAAGAGATAATAATATACCCTTGCTCCTTATTGCCTTTATATATAATAGTAAATTAAATTTCGCTATTTATATTTCTCTATAGCTTTATTAATTGTTTATATATAGATTGCAATAAAAACTAATAATAAATAATAGCTATAATATTATACTTTTTTTTATAATTAAACCTAATAATTATAAGTATTATCCTATATTTCTTAATAACCTAAATATATTATATAAAGATATTATGTTAAATTTATATTATATTACTAATATAAATCTATAATATATATTAAGAATAAGCATTAATTTCTATATAAATTTAGATATTATATAGTAATAGCTTATAATATCCATTAATATATTATATATAATTTAATCTTAGCATTATAAATCTACCTTGCTTCTTAAAGTAAGCTTCTTATTATAATGCTTGCTTTTCTAAGAAAAATGCATAAAGTATAAACTAAATATAGCGATAAGAAATAGCTATTTATTAATTTTAATATATATATTTATAAGTTTAATAATTATTTAAATATAAGAGTAAAATATAAATATAAGAGGTTATTTTAATAAGGTATTATTAAAGTTTATTTTGCTAAAGTAATAAATATTTAAAGGATAAATAATAATATATATTAAGTTCCCTTTAAATTATTATAATTTTAATTAAGTTAATTATAAAGCTATCTTTAAAAAGGAGGAGCTATAAGTTTTAATTTAATAGAGTATAGTTATAATAATAGAGAATTATTTGGTGGCAAAGCTTATTTAAATCTTAGGTAATAATATAGCGAAAATATATACCTTATTTCTTAATTTATTACTTAATAATCTTTAATAAGATAAAAAAAGTATAATTATTAAAAAGCTTAAATTTAATATAAGATATAAGCTTATTTAATATATATTTTAAAAGAATATAATCTTAAAAGGGATTTAAATTTATAGTTAAATAAAGTATAATATATAAAGATATTAAGGGTTAAGTTAAAGAGTAAGATAATAAGTTAAAGAATAAAGGATATAAAGTAAAATAAAGTGGAAATAAAGTAAGATAAAGGAGAAATAAAATAAAATAAAAGGAAGATAAAGTATAATTAAAGGGAAATAAAATAAAATAAAAAAGATATAAAATAAAATAAAGGAAAAATAAAATAAAATAAAAATAATATATAATATATTTTAATATAATAAAAATTTAAATAAAATTAAATATATATAAATATTAATATTAATAATTTTAATAAATTAATTAAATAAATATTTTAAATATTAATAAAATAAAAATATAATATTTTTTAATAATTTTAAGTTTTTTATTAAATTAAAATAATAATAAATAATAATAATTATTTTAATATAATAAAATTTAAAATAAATTATAAATAATTATAATATAATTTTATATTATTTATTTTAAATAATTTATATTTATTTAAATTATATAATAAAAATATTTTAATATAATATTTAATAATATTAAATTAAAAATAATTTTATTTATAATAATTTAATATTAAGATTTTTAATATAAAATTTATTTATTTTATTAAATTAAATTATTTTATAATATTTATATATAAAAAGATATAATTATATTATTTAATAATATAAATTATTTTATTATTTTAAATTATTATAAATAAAATAAATTAATATAATTAATATAATATATAATATAAATTTATAATTTAAATTTATAAAATAATTAAATAAAATAATAAAAAGCTATAATAAAAAAATTATAAAAATAAAAACTAAGATTTTTTATTAATAAATAAATAAAAATTATTTTCTTTTAAATTATAAAAATTATTTTAATAAATAAAATTATAAAGCTATAAAGCCTTTTAATTTATATAATATTTTAGCTTTTTATATTATATTAATTATTTTTAATAAAAAGAAAATTAATTTTTTTTAAAATTAAATTTTTAAGTTTTAAATATATAATAAAGAATTATATTAATTAATTATTTATTAAAATATTTATTAAGATAATTTTTTATTATAATAATTATAATTAATTTTTAATTAATAAATTTAATAAATAAATTTATATTTAAATAATATTTAAGGTAATAATATTTTAAATAATATATAATAATAATAAATTAAAAGCTTTATAATTATTTAAAATATATATTTAAATTAATTATTAAAAAGCTATTTTAAATTAATATTATTTATTAATAATAAATATAATTTATATAATATATTTTTTTAATTTATTAATTAAATATATTTATTTAATTTATTATTTATTTAATTTATTTAATTTATTTAATTTATTTAATTTATTTAATTTATTTAATTTATTTTAAATAATTTAATAATTTTAATTATTAAATTATTTAAATTATATAACTTTTTAAATTATATTTTTTTATAAGTTTATTTTATTAATTTATAAAGTTTATTTATATTTTTAAAAATTAATAATATTTTTTTATTTTTATTTTTATTATATTTATAATATTTACTTTTTTTTATATTTTTAATTTAATTTCTTATATTTCCTTTTTTAATAATAACTTTTAATTAATTAAAAGCTTTAATAATAAAATTAATAATAAAATTAATAATATAATTAATAATAAAATTAATAATAAAATTAATAATAAAATTAATAATAAAATTAATAATAAAATTAATAATAAAATTAATTATTTATTTAAATATTTAAATATTTTTAATAATATAATAATTAATTTAAAAATTAAAAAAATTATTTATATTAAATATCTTAAATTTAATTAATTTAATTTAATTATAATCCTTTAATTTAAAATTATTAAAATTATAAATTTAATATTTTTAAAAAATATTTATTTTTAATAATTAAATAAAATAATAAAATAATTAATATAATATACTTTAAAACTTAATATAATAAGCTTAAATAATTATTATAAACCTTATAAAAAAGGCCTTAAGTAATTAATAAATCCCTTTTCTTTTTAATATAATAAAATAATTCTTTATAATTATATTAAATAATAATTATAATTAATTATTTATATTAAAAAAAAAATAAAATTATATTTAAAAACTTTTTTATATAATAAGTTTTATATTATATTAATATTATAATAACCCTAAATTTAATTTTTAATTATATTAAAATTAATTTAATATAAAAGAATTTAGCTATAAATTAGCCTTATAATAAAATATAAGCTATAAGGAATTTTAATAAATATCCTTTTAAAAGATATATTATATAATTAAATTATAAATAATTTCTTAATTATCTTATAAGGGGTAATTAATATAATATGCCTTAAAGCTTAATATAATAAGCTTAAATAGCTATTATAAGCCTTATAAAAAAGGCCTTAAGTAATTAATAAGTCCTTCTCCTTTTTAATATAATAAAATAATTCTTTATAATTATATTAATAATTATATAAAAAAATATTTATTTTTTATATAAATAATAATAATTATAAATTATATTAATTTATATATAATTAATATAAAGCTATAAATATAATTTTATTTTAAATTTTATTTAAATTAAATATATAATTAAATAAATATTTATATTTATTATAAATATTTAAAATTAATATATTTTTTTTATATTTAAAAAAATAAAAATAAATAAATTTAATTTTTAATAATATTAAATATTTCTTTTTAAATAATTTTATTAAAAATAATAATTATAATTTTATTTATTAAAATAATCTTTATAATTTAAAAATAAAAAATAAAATTCTTTATTAATAAATAAATAAAAATTATTTCTTTTTAAATTATAAAAGCTATTTTAATAAATAAAATTATAAGGTTATAAGGTTTTTTAATTTATATAATATTTTAATTTTTTATATTATATTATAAAATATTATTTAATATTTAAATATATTAATTAATTATAATTTATTTATTTAAATTCTAAGCTTAAATATTATTATTTAAATCTAAATATCCTTATTAAGCTTTGAAATTCCTTAATTAATTTTATTAAGCCCTAATTCTATTTAAATTGCTATTATTATTATAGCCCTTTTAGGTTTTTATAATTATTCTAATAAACCCCCCTAAATATTAATATTTATCTCCTAGCTACCTACTTTAAATCATTTTCTCTTTATTTTCCTCTTTATTTTTTTATTTATTTTATTTTTATTTTACTTTTACTTTATATTTTTTGCTTAATATAACCTGCTTTTATAATTTTAATTAATTTTATAATTTAAATATTTTATTTTATTATAAAATTTAATTTCAACCCTTTACTTAAACTCCTTATTAATATATACTGCACTTCTTATCTTTATACTTATTTTATTATTCTTTATTTAATTGCATTGCGAGAAATTTATTTACTTTATACTCTATATAGGTTTCTAGCTTATACTTAAGGATTAAAAGCTATATATTAGCTTTATTAATTATTATAATATTAATTTCCTTTTTAATTTTTTTTATTATTTTTATTTCCTTATTTTTTTTATTTAATTTAGCTTTTATTTTTATTAGCTTATATTTTATATATTTTATAATTATAAAGAGCTTATTTTTATAAAGAAAATACTTTAAGCTTATTCTTATATAATAATAATTAAAGTATATATTTTTAAGGTTTATATTATCTTTCTTATTATTATAAATAATATATTTTATAAAAAGACTATTAATTTAAGAATTATAATAGGTAAAGTAATTATATTTATATTACTATATAAAGAAGATATTATTATTATACTTACTGCCTTAAGCTTGCTTGTTATTTAGCTTATAAAGATAATAAGTAATAATATATTTATAATATAAGTGCTTTACTTTAATATTAAAAAGGCTTTAAATTTTAGTATTAAAGATAATCTTAAGGTTAAATATATGCTTAATATTTTATAATATATATTAATATTAATAATTATTATTATTAAATATAATATTATAATTTATTATTTTAATATTAAATATAATCTTTTAAATTATATTATTTTTATTTTTAAAAAGCTTATTAATATATATAATTATAATTTACTCCTTAATTTTATTAATCTTTCATTTCTTTTATTTTATAATAATTAGGATATTTATAATTTTATAATTTTTAAAAGGAGGCGCTTTACTTTATTTTTTAAGAGGCATAGCTGTTAGCTTATTTAATAATAGTATTATATTATATATTTGCTTTTATTATTATAATAAAATGTATATTTAGAATAGCTTAAGGTTTATAAAGAAAGCAGGGTTAGGTATTATAATTAAGGCTTTTTAAGGGTAATTAAGGGTAATGAATATTATAAAAGCTTAAAATAAACTTTAATTAAATAATATTAAAGCTTATATATTAATAAAATAATATTTTAGGATGCTTATTATAATAATTAAGGTTTTATTATAGGTAAAGGAAAAGTATAGGTAGAGGTGAGGTAAGTGTAATAAAAAGGGGTTGGTAGGAAAGGTGCAAAAGCGTGGTTTTGGGGTTTTGTTGCAAAATAGCGTCTGGGCTACTTTACGCGATGTCAGAAAAATCGTTGAAGGATTAGGGCACGGACGCTGAGAGATTATAATCAATCGACGCTGCTGCCTTTCCCGCGTATTTGGCCTGGTCATAATGAGACGCTGTATGCACGTAAGGTGAGACTAGAAAGACACACAGCGCCGGCTGCGCTCTCCCTGCCCATCCGAAATCTCGTTCGATTTTCGAAGCGTTGACATCTTGGCGCAGGAGCGAGCGAATGCTCTCCCACTCCCTCGCCGTTGACGAGGCCAGTGGTCACTGGATCGTGGGAGCTCTAGAGACTGCTCTTGGCTGCAGAATAGCAGACATGCATGTTTGGACAATCGACTCGTAAATGACTTGTTAAACCTGTAACATCTTATGTTGCGGCTGCATGACTTCAAGGCAAGAAGGAGGCTTGGTAGAACATCATTTCAATGTACTATACCCGCGTTGGGATGACGCGGATTCCCTCCCACCGGTCCGAGAAGCGTGTGTGCTGGCGCTGTGTGTGGAAAACGAACCTTTCCCCCCCCCCTGTTTTGCTTCTCAATCGCTCCCCCCTCACGTTAAATTTCGCACTTCAAAATTTTCAACTTTCTCAAATATAAGTCAAACACAAAAATTAAAATATCAAATTAAAGCTTAAAGATCATAGATTCTAATTCTAAATTTTTTATTAAATCTCGAATTTTATTGGTAAAGATATTTCATAATGAAAAAAACGACTAGGGGGGGGGAAAGGTTCGTTTTCCACGTGAGATTTCAAGGGTCGATTTAACGTGTAAAAGTTTGACAGGGGGGGGGGAAAGGTTCGTTTTCCACACACAGCGGTTATCAGAACACAGTATGGTCGCGAATCCCTGATCCTTGACTAAAGGCAGAGCCTCAGAATTCACAACCGGGTCGGATGGATAGGATCAGCACATTCTAGAAGGAACTGGGCCCGAGATAGATTTGACTACTGCAGCTGCTACCTCGTGCAATGCCCCTGCAGTAAGGAGTTTCAGTAGAGAGCGTGAGGCATAATCCACTGGAATAGGATAGTCTAAGAGATGCTGTCAGTTGATCATTGGGTATGACAGATCTCTGTGCGCGTCTGGAGCTTTCCTTGCAGTGAAGATTTCTTCACCTGTACACGTCTTGTCCCGGCCTGGTACCTACTCAACCCAGAACGCTGTGGTTTTTCGCCTGGTTCTTCATGCTCTGGGCACTCCTGACTGCCTGGAACTGGCGCGAAAATTTCACTGTGCTCGGATCGTACGGGTCACTCTCGTAACACTAAGGCGGGCATATCAATGGAAGCTACTCGCTCTTCCTGGCGCGATCACACCCAGCCTTGCTCCAACATGTTGATTTGATGCTCAATTTCGATTGACTTGGCGATAATTGGAAAACTATTCCTCTGTCTTTCCTGGAATTAACGCATCGGATTGACCTCTGCTGGCCATGTGCACTCGGGTCTCCGTAGGCTCTATCAAAGCCAATATACGAGTCGCAGTGGGAATTAGAAAAAGGAAACCTAACCCGAACGGGTAGGCATCGACTTAAATTTCGGTTTGTATATACGTGAAATTGTACTTCCAGTGTCGGTCACTCATACGTACCTTTGTGTATACTCCAGGGCTGCATGCACCATGCCGGTGTCTCATAACCTGCGGAAGACATTCTCGCGACCCACATTGACATGACAAGGATCGCTAAGACGTTCTTCGTGCATCTCGACCAAAAGTGCAGGTTTTAGCTTTGAGGCGGCCAGAACGGAGTGCGACACCCGCCTGACGGCCGCCCAGGGGGGGAATTATCTAGAGGCTGGTGCGGCACAGCTCAGGCCAGCGGCTCGCGCACCGCCAACAAAGTAACAATGGCGATCGCCGTTGAAGGTGTTGTTTGAGCCTTGGACTGATTCGGACTGGCATTTTGGAAATGATGGGGCGGGCGTGGGTCGGTGTTTCCCGTGCTCACTCGGCGCAGTGGCTGGCCCCCGGGCTGTGCGACCGTTGACTTCTTGGTCTGGATGACATTCGCAAATTACCGACGCATGGAAGATCTGCAGAACCAGCCAGCTTCATTAAAGGTATTTCCCAATTGAGCTTCAAGTTTGTTGGTTGAGTGGAGTGTGTGTGTCTGTGCTGGTCGAGCCTCACTGTTCTTCAACGAGTATCCGCCGCTAGGTCAACCCCGAGAAGGCAAGACACACCAAAACAAATATTTACATCTCTGGCCCAAGAGTAATTTCATCTTGCATCATTCAATCCTAGGTTAACACTGTCTAAGCATGCAGGCACCTGGGTAGCGTAGCATTGCCCCTGCCTCGTCCCGGGTGCCGGACTAAGTGACCCGAGCCTGCTCACCACTCAGCCAACCCACTGGAACTTACTCTGCCGCAGCAAGTCCATCAAACCCATGGGGAGAAGCCCCTTCTCGACCACATTCAGACCACCGAAGCGAGAGATCATGTCCTTGCTAAACAGCTGGAGGACCCACTGGTCGTAGCTGGACAACTCACTCCACTGATCTGGCTCAAGCACCGCCTTGACCGCACCCTTGAGCGCTAGGTTCTTCGACATGGGCTCCTGCATCAACACCCGGAAGGTGCAGCCCAGTGACTCACCAATCCAATCACGGTATGACTCGAACTCGTCAAGACTCATGAAAGGCTTGTCCTCGAGGTCGCGGAATTCGTATCTTCTAGATTTGCTCGAACGCACCGTGCTGCTCTCGAACCTGGCCTTAAACGTGCGGTAGTCCCTTGCCTCCTGTTCTTCAAAGGATTCGATCAACTCTTCCGGATCTTCCTTCACTGCGTCCCGGACGAGACAGAGGTCGATGAAGGGGTTCTTGAGGCCGAGGCCGCCAAACTCAGGGGGGAAGTAAATGTAGCCGTCCGGAATGTCTGACAACTGGATGTCGAAGCGCTCTGCGATCATCTGCTTCACGTATGCACCGACGCCGCCAGGAGTATCGGGGAACAGTTGCTGCTGGATGCGTTGAAAGGTTGCCAGCATGCTGTCGATGTGCTGCCGGCCAGAACAGTTCGCGGGTTTACCAAAGAAGTTGGAGAAAAACCGTGCACCGTACGTATTCCAAGCCTGGATCCAGTTAAGAACAGTCTTGCAAGCGTCCAGCTGGACTCGGAGTTCCCCGATATGCTTGTCGACTTCACCTTGGTCGATGACGAAACGCCCGGTATTTCGATCAAGCTTCAGGAATCCCCAACTGACATCGCCCTTTGGCAGGCCTGCGGTGAGATCAGAGTCGGAATCTGTTTCGACGCCCACAATCAGAGCTGATCCTGTCTTTTCGAAGTTGAAGTCAAGGCCGAGAACACTCGCACACTCTCCCAAGACCTCCCAACCCTTCACGCAAGCCTCGGTATTTCCCCAGAGCCACATGTCGTCATGCAATCTGTATAGACGAGTCCCATTGGCCTTCTGGTTGACCGCAAAATCGACGCAGAACAGTAGCGACTCGCCGAACACATCCGCGAGTGGAGTGCTCAGAGGGGTCCCCCGTCTGCGAATCCGACTGGGGGCATCTTCTGGGTCTTGCTTGAACCTTAAGGGGGCCTCGAGAACCTTCATGAAGAACTCGATCCAGTCCGCACCAACGCCGAAAAACTCGAGAACAGCGGCGATGGAAGAGTGGGGGATGCTGGGACCGAACCATTTGAAGTCTGAACGAATGACTGTGACTTCCCTTTGGAAATACTTCTGCAAGATGATGTCTGCCTCGATCATATGGAGTAGGTGTTGGACAACGTTGATGTGGCTCTTCCTCGTATCTCCAATCTCAGCGTCGTCCTTGGACCCGTAGGCTCCCCGCTGCTCCTCAAAGGACTTCGGCAGCTGATCGAGGAATATTTCATCCTCAAAATGGGCTCGCTTTATTGCTCCCATAGTGCCCGCCATCGCTCCGTCATCGAGTTCGTCTGATATATCCAGGAAGAAGTGCAGACGCCGCTTGTCTCGGCTGCTGATGGGGTCGAGGCTCGGTTTCCACACGTTGAGGAGTTCCCGGAATCTGCTGTGCAACTCGACAGCCCAGCGCATGCCGATATAGTGGAGGAAAATGGACTGGAGGAGATCCTCGTCGGGATAGAACCGGTAGCGTCCGTTGAGCTGCCGCCGCTGGTCGATCACCAAGTCGCTCTCCCACGACCAAGTCTTGCGAGTGGCCATCCGCATGTTCAAGACGTCGGCAATCTCTGACAAGACAGTATCGTTCCCTACAAAGTCTTTCAGAGTTGCTCTCTTCACATCCGTCAGGATATCACTGCGAAGCATGCCATTGATCGTGGTAGTGAGACTGTCGACATCGAAATGGGGGTTGGCCGACCAGTTGTCCTGGAATCGCTTGAGTTCCTTCCTCAACTCTCCGAGCTGATCCTTGACATCGTCTTCGGCCTCGAATACAGTGCTCAAATACGCCTTGATTGCATCCTTGTCGGTGGTCTTGGGGGCGAACACATATTCTTCCCATGTCGCCCGCTGAACTCGGGCTTCGTCGCGGCCGACGGACAGGGAGGCAGCCTTGGGGTCTTGCTCCTGATCGTTGTCCGCCGATATCCACTCATTGACGAGCTTTCCGTACAGTGAAGCGAATGCGTACCGGTTGGATTGGACTTGCAGTTCGTTGCGGACCAGAGACTCGTACTCTTGGATGAAGGCGTTGGTGACAGCTGGATCATGTTCGGCCTGCTGGATGAAACGGTTGAGATTCTCCAGGGACATCGTGGGGTTCAGGGTCGAGGATGTCATGCTTGGTAGGTCTTTGAACCCCTCAACGAGCTCACGGGCACGCTTGTTGCTATCTGTGTGAGCATTGGCACTGTCGATGAGGACCCGCTTTCTGCTGTTGTAGGCATCTTTCTGCTTGTCAAGCTGGGTGAGCTTGGTGTTGGTGATGGAAAGGAGAGTCTGGGAAAGGATTTCTGAAGAAGCCATTTTTCGTGGTTGATTTCTTGTGCAGTTTCCAGAGTCTGTGTATGAGATGCTGATGTGAGGTTGGGCTGAAGGTGAGGAAAGAGAGAACACATCTGGGTCAGGTCGAGCGGTACTTATAATATCCTCCCTCTTGTGACGAAGTCATGTAAGTCTTTCACGATTTTTGAAATGATTTACCGCAAAGAAATGTTCTTGTTTTGGCCTCAAGCCGAGGCGTCTTACGGTGAAGTGAGTCTTGTTCCAGGCTTCGGCGTGAGGCCAACGATGAGGCCAAAGATGGCCAATTTGGCTGCAGGGTTCATTCGAACCTGGCACAGCTGAAGAAAGAATGCTACCACGTTCCGTAGCATCGTGACCAACTCTTTCAACAGTTCAAAGATTATGGTTTCGGGTTAGGTGAATGCCCTGTGGCAGTGATTTACCGTTCATGCATCACAATCGAGCCCTTCTCAGGGGCTGTCTCAACTCCCAAACGCCTTGGATCAGATGGCCTAAACTCAGCGCCCCAAACAGACATCACAGAAAACAGACAGTCGAGCATGGGTGGAACGTCACAAGACAGGATCAATCACGGAATTGGAATCATTTTCACAAGTAATGTAGCTCTGGGAGAACAAATGGGCCAAAGAAAAAAGAAAGAGAAGAGCAGGCAGCATCTCAAGGCAGGAGGTGCTTGCTGTTAGGCGACGGTGCTACAATGCTTCACTGCCTGACTGCTAGGCTTACAGTGAGTGGCCAGGTTCGATTCAGCAGTGGGTAGGGGCGGACTAAGATAAGCGATAAGTGGTGGGTGGCCCGGGCAACAACCCCGGATTAAACAGCGTGAGATCATGGGAACCGCGCCAGTCAAATGTCTTGTTGACATAAGAGATGCTCCATTTCACATGTCGCTGAATCTTTTCTATACGATTGCCACATCCCCCGACCTCGGCCGCCGACGATCAAGGACCCACTGCAGCTCCTCTAGCTCTTGAGCTCAAAATCGGTGCACAATTGCCCACCATGTCTTCAGACAGCGGCGACGAAGACAACACCAAAATGGAGGGGTTCCTGCGAAACTGGAGGCAGACTGCCTTCAACTCCGGCCAATTCCAGACAGCCATCTTCATTGGCGATAAGCTTCTTGCTCTCACAAGTAAGGACCAAGGTTTTCCATGTTGGCCACGTTCGAGAATCGGAACTCTGCTGACCAACGGCGCGTGAAGACGACGACAATGACGCGTTCTGGATGGCCCAAGTCCACTTCTCGACCGGCAACTATACCCGTGCCCAACGTTTTCTCGAGAGCAGGGACCTAGTCCGAAGAAATCCATCCTGCCAGTACCTTGCAGCGCACTGCCTCGTCAAACAATCGCGCTTCGACGAGGCGCTGACCGTGCTGGGAGATCGCGATCCCACCTACCTGATCAAGTCGAAGGAGACAAGCAAGCGCAAGACCCAGTCGGGCACGAGTGGCAGAGCAGGGAACACCTTGAAGTCGTCACGCGATACACAGAAAGAGACGGAGGCGATCAATAGGCGCTATGAAGCCGGCATGTGCTACCTGCGAGGCATCTGCCATGCCAAGCTGAATGCGTTTGATCGCGCAAAGGAGTGCTACAAGAATGCCGTCCGGATCGACGTACAATGCTTCGAAGCCTTCAACCAGCTGACCAAGAATGCACTGTTGTCGTCGGAGGAGGAGTGGGAGTTCCTCCACTCGCTCGACTTCGATTCGATCAGCACTGCTGGCGACCCTGACGCCTCCCAGGAAATAGCCAGCTATGTCGAAATGCTCTATAGCACCCGGCTGTCCAAATACCAAAACCAGGATGCTTTCAACACGGCTTGTGAGAGCCTGGCCACACACTACAAGCTCAAGGACAACGCAGATCTCCTTCTGGCCAGAGCAGACCTGCTCTATACCCAGTCTCGCTACAGAGATGCTCTTGAGATTACTAACGTTATACTTGCCGATGACAAGTACAACTTCAGCGTCTATCCAATCCATTTGGCGTGTCTCTATGAGCTGAAAGAGAAGAATCTTCTGTTCTTGGTCGCCCACGAACTTGCCGACAGCCACCCTGAGGAGCCATGCACGTGGCTCGCCGTTGCCATCTACTACTACCTGACTGGCAAAATTGCAGAATCACGCCGTTACTTCAGTAAAGCCAGCATGATGGATGCTCACTTTGGCCCTGCCTGGATTGGCTTCGCGCATACGTTCGCTGCAGAAGGCGAGCACGATCAGGCCATCTCGGCCTACTCGACGGCCGCGAGGCTGTTCATGGGAACGCACCTCCCACAAGTATTTCTGGGCATGCAACACCACGCCATGAATAACATGACTGTGGCGGAGGAGTTTCTCAACACTGCTTATGGGCTGTGCAAGACTGACCCGTTACTTCTGAACGAGATGGGGATTGTATACTATCACCAGAACCGCCTCAAGGAGGCTGTGGACTACTTCAAGGAGTCCCTTGCGATTGCCGAGGAGATTGACAGTGATCCGCAGGCGTGGATTGTCGCACGAACCAATCTAGGTCACGCTTATCGACGACAGCGGAAATCTCAGCAGGCCCTCGACGAATTCGACATGGTTTTGCGGGAAGGCGGCAAGGACGCGGCCATATTCTGTGCGAAAGGCCTGATCTACCTCGATACCGGGAAGGCGGAAGAGGCGGTCAATGTCTTGCACGAAGCACTGGCGATTCATCCCCAGGATCCAATTGCAACCGAGCTTCTGGTCAAGGCCTTGGACGAGTGCTCCAACTCCGGCCATATCATGGGCGAAATCACCGATGACGCAGAAATGGCCGAGTTTGAGCAGGTACTGGAACAGCGCAAGCATGCGGCAACATCGAAGCTGGCAGCCAAGCTGAATGGATCCCAGAACAGGAGCAAAGGTAAAGGCAAAGAGAAAGCCGTATCCAGAGGGGCGTCTCAGACTGGGGCAAGACGAAGCTTGATGGAAATGAATGAGTGACGACAATTGATCTTTCTTAATGAGGTTTCGGCGAACGGTTTTGGGCATTTCCAGGGCGTCTCGGCATGCATCTCGGTAGGCGTATATGGGCCGGTCTGTGATTCTCAGCATTGTCAAAGGAGCAGATGGGCTCGAAAGGCGTGGCATCGTGTGGGATAGATACCAAATGATACCAGCAACTTGGTGGGTTAGCACCTTACTCTTTGAACCACCCTGACAAACACTTGTCCCCAGCACAGGCTTCGACTCGCCGAATCAGCTCGTCGCTTGCACCCTGGTCGTCATCTCCTCATTGATGCCATTTTGGTGTTCCAGGCCCGTGTTGCAACCCACTTTCGTGGGAGCCCGGCCCAGAATTTGGGCAACGCGCGCTAAGATACAGCCACTCACATCGCTCGAGTTGACGCCGAAGCGCCACGAGCATATCTACCGGGTCCCACGATCTTGACCTGCATCATGTTGACAATGGGTTTGGGAGATCTGAGACTTGGACGCATTGCTGAGCTAAGCGTCACCAATTTTCACGCCCTGTGGCCGTAGATGAATTCTGAGCAAAACTACTGTCATCGCCCTTGGTTGCTGACGCGCTACGTGATGAGATCTGCCAGCCTTGCGACGCTGGGCCGGCCTATTGCCCAAAATGGCAATGCCGTAGATCGCGACAAGCATCGTGGGCGGCTCGCCAGTGGTGTGGATTAAGAATGCAACTGTTGGTGATGGACAGTCTGGCAGTCCGGACTGATTGGAGGCTTGGCCATGGTTCCTCAGGGCCCACCATGCAAACTTGCACGCGCTGCAACGCTGCGCCGTAGGGCTGCAGGATGCCCGGTCCGTGTTGTGCAGCGGCAGTTTATATGTAAGAGGAGCTTGGTGCCCTCCAGGTATGGTCACAGAATATTCTCTCATGCTTTTTGTACATACTCATCCCACCTTTTTTGTTTCTATCTTTCTTCTCTGGGTCGGGTCTCTTTCGCCTGGGATGGTAGCACTGGGTTGCTGCTATGTATGAGAGGAGCCGTACCCCGGCCCCTACAAATCCACCGAAGTCGCCGGCGACTCTAGGAGTACGGGAATTGTTCACGCGAGCTCAGTCTACCACTGGAGCTGCACCGAAACATGCGGGCAACAGGCTTGTTCAATGGCTCTCGGGTAGGCGTAAAGGTATGTCTTTCTCCTACAACATCACCAGATTTTAGTCGATGGTGCGGCTGATGGATGTGACCCAGCCTCTCCTATAGGATGGAAGCCCCATACGATGAGAGCACCAGTGCTCTGCGCCGTCGTCGTGATATCCCTCGGCCTAGCCGGAGTGCTCGAGTTTCTCGCGCAGAAGAGTCAAAGACAGGGCGGCCTGGCGCTCTCATCTTCTGAGGACGACATCTCGGAGTCCGTCAATATCGCGTACCTGTACATGCCAACGACTGTCGCCGTGCTGTATAGCCTTCTCTGGACATGGATCGACCTCGATGTGCGCAGGATGCAGCCCTGGTTCGAGCTGTCACGGCCCCACGGCGCCAATGCGGAGCAGTCGCTGTTGCTGAACTACCCGTTCGAGTTCTTGGCCTTTGTCCCGTTTAAGGCTTGGAAGCAGAGGCACTGGCCTGTGTTCATTACGGGCTCGGTTATGATGCTTATTTTCTGGGCCATCACACCTCTGCAAGGTGCAATCTTTGGAAAGCAGGCGGTCACGGTGTCCAGGAGTGCTGCCATGTCCATCAGATCGGGCTTCATTCCTGTTGAGGAACAGGCGGCGGTGATCGATGCTTCGGTTCTCAACGCGGCATATGGCACGGCTTGGTATGAGCAAGATCTACCTGCGTTTTCAACAACTGACTACGCTTTACTCCCGTTCTCCCCAGTTAGCAACGCGACTTCAGGCGTGGATGAGACGTGGACCGTGAACACAACGAAATTCGCGACCAGCTTGGACTGCTGGCCATCGACGATCACGACGACTATAGAGGCTGTACAAGGTGGGCAGTATCTATTCGACAATGGCCGGGGTTGTGCGCAGAATATATCGATGAGCGGCGGAAAAGAACGGCATTACAATATGCAGTACATCGGCTACAAAAGCGACGCACATCTTGACTGGCATCTGGCGAGCGCTGAGTGTGGACCCGAATTTTCCCATCAATTTCTTGCAATCGTTGGCCAGGGCTCTGGGACTGGCGCAAATGCAACATTTGGGAACATCACCGCCATGTTCTGTGAGCCGTCTTACACGCAGCAGGAAGTGTCAGTCACGGTGGATGCTACTACGGGCCGACCTTTGGAAACGTCTCTCACCGAGTTGGCTGCGCCGTACCCACTCGACAACTCCGTTTTCAACATCTCGGCTTTCGAATTCCTACTGCATGCCGGCTTCTCATCCGTGGTTGTTCCCAGAGACTACCCGGATAATTTGATATTGAATCAGTACGCCAAGATGTACAAGTCGAACGTCTCGTGGCCTACGACGAACATGGTTGGGTTCGCGCTCGGTCTACACAATGGCACGATGTCTGACTTCCTGAACACCACTGTGGTACAGGAGTCTTATGCCGCAGCCCACAGGCTGGTCTTCTCCTCGGCAATCACGAAACTTGTCTCCCATGCTGGACCTCAGCGCACAGGGGACGGGCTTGTGCAATATACAGCTTACGGCATAATCGTCAGCAGACCAATTTCTATTGCCGTCGAGACTTTGCTTGGGGTAGTGGCTCTCCTGGCTATTGCCTTGCTCTACGCAGTCATAAGTTCGGACAGCAATCTGGTTAAGGATCCCGACAGCATTGCGTCACTGTTTGGCAAAATCAAGGACCAGGGAAGCCTTCTGTCGCATCTTGGGGCCAAGGACAATTTGAACGAACCGTCACTCCATGCATCTATCCGCAACGACCGCTACCACCTCGAGAGGAGGGACACGAATGATCCAGCTTTACAGCTCCTCCTCCCAAGTCAAACGACACAAGCAGTGGGAACCACTAATGGCACGTCAACTGTAGTGTCCCGAACCAACCACCAGTCCATCTGTCCTAAAGAGTTACGAATATCTATTGGGGCTGTCTTCATCCTCACTCTCGCTGCTGCTATCGGCGTTCTAGCATATCTCAAGCGCCAAGAGATACTTTTGCATGGTTTGTACTATTCTCGAAGGGACCACCTGAAAAGATGTCCCCCGAGACTCATGTGCTTGTGCTGATCAGCTTTAGGTCTCACACGTCCGAGTTCAAACTTCGAAGTGTTGCAAATATTGGAGAACTATATCCCTATGGTATTTTCAACAATGTTAGAACCGTTTCTCACCATGCTCAATCGTATGATTTGTGCGTTACAGCCGTACCAGGACATGTTGAAAGGGGGACAACGGGCAAAGACAACCATCGAGACGAAATACGATTCTCTTCCTCCGCAGCTGGTGATCTGGCGAGCAGCGAAGGCTGGACATTACTTCCTTGTCCTACTCAGCCTAGTGGTGTTGCTGGCCAACGTTCTTGCAGTTGGTCTCGGCGCTATTTTCGACGAATCGCCACGAGCCGTTTTCACTTCGATGAACGTAACATCATTGATATCACCGACGTTGACGCGCGCCACCGTCTTACCGACTGGCGACTCCTCCCTATCCAATAGCCCGTATTTCGATCACTTCTACATGGTGCAGACCAACTTATCTGCGAACACACGACTGCCCGCTTGGATTGATGCCGAATTTGCCTACCTTCCCTTTACCGACCTGACTTCGAAGAACAACGCATCAGCACATTATAACGCCGTGACCCGGGGATTCGGAGTTGCGACAACTTGCTCTGTCCTCCCAACAAGCAACACCTCGCTCACCCATGCTGTATACCGTTTCAACGTCACAACGGATTTTGGTAACCAGGAATTTGCCGTGGTGCATGGAGACACTCCATTTGGGAACACCACCAAGTGTGAGCCTCGCAAATATACTTACTATTCTGTACCACAAGGGAAATCAGCTCAAGAGATATATACATCTCTGAAACAAGCCTCCGACTCAGACACGACAGAGGAAGCGACAGCATTCTGTGAGTCGCGAATATTGCTAGCGTGGTTGCGCTACGACACGGCACAGCCCAAACGAACGCCGGAAACTGCATTTTTGGAATGCACGTCCGAGTTGAAAATAGCACAATTCAACATCACAGTGGACGCAGACGGGCGGTTACTCGAATCCCACAGGCTGGGACAGTACGACAACATCACGGACGTGCTCGGTGCGAATGCGACGAGCGTCTTGCGGGACGCCAACACGCTCATAGGCGATCGGTCGCAGCAAAGCACCGGCGGGGTTGGCATGCTCGCATGGCACAACGACACCTTGACGAGGGACTGGATGAACTACTATCTGAAGCTGGAGACGAACTCGACGGACCTTGTTGACCCGAGCAAGAGCCTGCCCGATGTCGCGAGGCTCATACCATCTATTGAGAAGAACTACCAGCGCGTGGGAGCGGCGCTTCTCGGCGCCAATCAGGACCTCTTTGCGGCCTATGGACCGGGGCAGACGCCGCCGCGCCTGACGGCGAAGTTGATCACGCAGGACACGCGGATATTCATGGATGACACGGCTTTCACAATCAGTATGACGATCCTCGGGATTTACCTCCTGGTGGGAATCATGCTGTACGCACGACAACGCGAGATCTTGCTCCCGAGGATGCCGTCCACGATCGGGTCGACCATTGCCTATGTCGCCGGAAGTCGGGCTGTGAAGATGTATAGTGGGCCTGTGAAGAAGGGTCAGCCTGCAGAGAAGTACAGCTTTGGAAGGTATGTTGGTGTGGATGGGACGGCTCACCTGGGTATCGAGTTGGCTCCTTATGTTGCTCTGCTGGACCGGAAGTCCACGGCATTAGGGGGCGGGAAGCGTTTTCGGGGGGACAATGGATGAGGATCCATATCGATTGATGTTGTAATCTGATGAAACAGTCTGTTTCCATGATGTAAAATTATTGTGTAGAACATGCATGTACAGCAATTTGGCAATGCAAAGGATGTCTAGGTACTACTAGTGACCAGGATATGGATGAAAATACAAACATGACCACAGCTGTGGTCCAGAATGATTTGCAGCGTCTTTGTGTCTTATCACGAATTAATTGCAACTGCAAAGATTGTTTGCAGAGAAAACCATCTCGAATTTTGGCTGATTTGGTCGTTTGAGTGGTGTTGACTCAGCAGCTGGAGGTTAGTGCACGGCTGGCCGATCACGGCTGCCAGGCAACTCTTGTGCCACAGCTTATCAAGGAAGCAACATCAGACCAACACAAAAGACAAGACAATCCAAGGCTCCTTTGATGCTGTGACTTGCTCCCTTGCCAACACCGGTTGAGGGCCTTTGATAACCTACCAACCACCTTCCTGTCTTCTTGGTGCAGCTTGGTCCATTTCTCATCCTATCACCCATAACCTTGGTAGACGACCGCGATCGGCAGCAATGGCAGACACCAAGGAGGAGCAAGTGGAGACGCGGACTGCGTTCTTCTATGGTATGTCTTCATCTGAGCACAGGGTTGAGAAGACGCAGACTGACCGTTTTAAAGGCACTTTGGTAAACAAACACCCATTTGCTTGTTTCCACCAGGCCCCGGTAAGCTGACCAGTAGTGGCGGGACAGATGGAACCCCAAGTGTTCTTCTCAGTGTGCTACGACAACAAAGACCCACCAGAGGAGATTCGAAAGCGACACGTCTTCCAGCCTGCCATTCTGCATGGCTACTGCCGGCGCCGCGTCCGCGGTGCCGATTACCCGGGCATGGTTGAGGACCCTGATCATATCGTCCGCGGCGCTGTGATCAGCGGCATCACGAAAGCCAACCTGGAGCGACTTGACTTCTTTGAGGGCGCAGCCTACGACCGGCGGGTGGTCCGTCCGAAGCTCCTTACTACCGTGGGCAATGAGAAGGGAGAGGGCAACGTGGAGGGCGAACAAGTCATCACCGAATCCTACATTTTCCTGGAGAAGGACTGGCTGGAGGACAAGGAGTGGGACTTCGCCGAGTTTCGCCGGGACAAGCTTAAGAAGTGGACACGGGCGGGCTACGTCTTCGAGGGTGAGCTCACTTATCTGATTAAACCCTGGCCTGTGTCAACAATGCTAACCATCGCGGGGAACAGACTGTGACCCCGACCAGCCTGCCAGTGTTAACGCAGCCGTCTGAGCTGAGGGCAACATGAGTCGACCACCAAGGTATCGCGTCCGAGAGGCGGTTTTGGCGTCTTTTCCGGGGTAGGTAGACAGAAACTGGATCAGACCTAGAGGTGGCAACGGAATAGATCATCATTCATCCAGGAGGCCAACTTTTTACCTAACTACCTCTCGCCGTCTCCAAAGCTTCGCAAGCTCCGCGGCTCGTACAGGTGGGTCGGTGGCGTCTATTGCCGCGATGTAATCGTGGTCGTCCGAGGACTTTCATCTAAAATACAATGCGGACAGCAAAATTCAGGGGCAGATCAGCTGGGCAAGGGTGGTGGGAGGCTTGGGCCGGTTCATCGCCGCAAATGTCCCGGGGCGATCTGGCATGACCCTTCAGCAAAAGTGATAGCATTGACCAGCCCAGCCGGGTCCCACGCCCGCGCGGATCGCTTGCGCAACGCCCCCTTCACATCGGATGAGGAGGCATTCGTCCCCTGACGGGAGCGAGTCATTTCTAGACCCGGCCAGACGAGCGCGGAGGCAGGGGTGGCAGGCAGGTCGCTGACCTCAATTGAGCCACGGACAGGTCAGCTTCGCCCGCCCAGTCCGTCGTTCGTTCATGCGCTCCCCGGTGCTCACCATGGGAATCGCTGCATGAACGGCTACAGGGTAAGGAAGAACGTTGGATGGCACAGAGGCGCGCGCATATCGGCTATGCGCAACTAAGTGCCGTTTGCCGTGGTGTTTGCCACCTCCAGAACAGTGTTGTTGTCGCAGTATCAGAACACAGCTTGCTAGTGAGAGGTCGGTAATTGGGTCAGTCGACGGGTGACCAAGGCGGCCACGATCTAAGCCGATGGGGTCGATGGGCCGATGCTACGTGCTTGCTTTCGGGGCGGCCAGCACCGGCTGCAGAACTGGCCTGCACCAGCAAGTGGCAGCCCGCTGCAGCCCGCTAGTGTGCTCTTTCCTCCGAGCCTCGACCTGGGCACCTACTACCTGGATAGCATTACTCATCCGCGGGAACGGCACAACCCACCTGGGCAGGCACAGGAGGGATCAAACGGGGGTTGATGCATGCTCCAGAAGCAACGACTGGATGTCGTCAACCCAGCTTGTTTCAAAACATTTGGAACATGCATCCTCTTCCACGCAACCCACACGTCGCCTTTCACACCCAAATCTCGGTGTCACGCCTCAACTTCCCCTGCATTGCCTGACCTTGCTTGCCTTCCTGTCCGTTCTGGCCCTCGGATTGGCCAGGGGCCAAAGAAACAATCGACGTCGGATGAACTAAAGTGAGGGCGAAAAAGCTGTTCAACAGTCGAGTATGTCAAAGACGTGAAACAGACCCCAGTTTCACCACACACCACACACCGTCTACGTCTATCTCCGTACTTGGGCAAGCCTCGGCTGCTAGGGCTGCGCAATCATGGATCCACCACCGAACCAGCGTCCCATTGCGATCCGTCTGCATGAGCCACACTCCAAATCTGGACATTTTGGCTCTTGCCTGACCCATCCTATAGCCTGGTTTGGCAGCTGTCAGTCAAGCTCGCCAAGCAAACTCATCGCTGGTGTTCTTGGATAGTTCGTGTTTGCCTCGGCTCGGCCGACAACTATTAGGCAACAAGAAGCGAGAAGAACGGGCAAACAGAAAGCGGCTCTCACAATAACCCGACGATGCTCTGACGGTCAGCTCGACTCCGCGTTGTTGCTTGCCTCTTGGGCAGCAGCTGTCAGCCCCCTGGCCTAGCGTGCGATGCCTTTTCCCGCACCGCTTAATCGGCATCTTAGGACATGCTAGGTCCCTTGCAGGTTCTGTAAAAGCCTGCGCGTCCATTCACAGCATGACGACGGCTGCTGGAGGAACATGTCACGGTGAACAAGCCATGTCGACGTTTGATTTGGCTGCCTCCTGGGAGATGGGAAAGGCGCTGAATCCGGTTTCCTTTTGCGGGGTCCAATGGGCGAAGCCCGGCCAAAAAAAAAATGCGCGCTGCTCTTCCGCCTCCCACCTTTCGTGCTGACCAGGGACGGCTGCAAGGACATATCCTTGACACCCTCCAAGAAAGTACCCCTGGATCGCCCAGTCCCTCTCCTTTTCCTGGCTTACCCTGAATCAAGCTTGCTGCGTACCTGCATGCCTGCATACCTGACCGCCGTGGCGTTCCGGACCCAGAGGCTAGCTACCTACGCCAGGTTCAGCTGTTTGCGTGCACAGGTTGGCGTGTCCTGTCGACCGCACAGCGCGGCCACAGAGCCCTGCGCGATGTTGGCTCGTTTGACGGCTGCCCCTTCGTGGCACAGACCCGTACCCACGGGTCTGCTGTCCACCTTGGAGGCCGCATCGGACAAAGCTTGGCGATCTTGGACAACCGGGGATACCCACGGAAACAACGTGGGCTGACTTGCGTTCACCTTGCCTCTTGAGACCAGTCCCTCGCCACGCTCGCCTCTGAAATTCACCAAAGACGAGTATTATCTGATGCAGACACCTTGGACGGTACTACGCGCCGCCGACATCGAGTCCAGCAGTTGTCTCAACCAGGCATGTGGTGTCTGCTTACGGTCAACTTCCTCTTGGGCATTCGAGAATGTGCAATGCTACCCCTCGCTTACCAAAACGGGACAAAGTCAGGGGTGGACGCGGCGAGCACTTGCAGATCGTGGGGCATTGGTTGCCGTTGATCGATCAAGGAGGAGCCATGTTCAATCCCGGTCACCTGCAGAACGATGTTCTGCCCTTTTTTGTGCACCTCCGAAACAAGCCAGGACTCTCGGGACAGCCTATCATGGCTTTTCATCCGCACTTTTCTGCGATCACTCTCTCATCCCTGATCCCTTGAGCAGATCCATCATGCTTCGCATGTCGGACTCATGGTCGTGGCTGTACGCCCTGACTGGCTGCGGCTGCCCGCGTTCTCTTGTCAAGGTATCCTGTCATGCACACGACCTTGGGTGTCCGAGTGGATACCTGGTCTGGGTCTCGGTCCATCTCATCCACTGGAAAGACTTCCAGTCTACTCTACCTCTATAGCAGGAGTGGTCGTCTCCTGAGCGCGACTAAGCACATGTTTGCCTCCCGTGCCGTACCCATCTTTATAAAGATGCTCAGCCAGCCCAGCCGAAGCTCTTCCTGATTCCCATCATCAACAGTCCTTCCGTTACCACAAGACTTGAGCAGTCGCATTCTTTCTCCTGAAGGCTAGCCCTTCTATTCTGCCATTCTTGTCTCTTTCATCTTTCCAGCCTGGTGCATACCATTCCTTGAACAAAAGAACCTGAGACTTCTTTTCGAAACTTCCTGACTGTTCGAGTCCTCCTTTGCTACACAAATCTGTAACAAAGTATTGTCAGGTATGCAAAAAGCTTTTGTCTTCCTCTCAGGGTCAGTGGTTTCGAGACGGACTCGTTCTGCCTCGAGACCGGATAAATGGGTCCTAGTTGTCTAACAAGGTCAACACAGGACTTGTCCATTATCAGAATACCAACACTCCCTTCAAGGCAATTCGTCCGGAACGAAGAGCATCACCCATCTGAGACAAGATGTATTTCACCAAATCTTACGCTGCCGCTGCCATCTGCGGCTTGGCCACCATCACGGAAGCCCATATTTTGATGGCCAGCCCGGTCCGCGCAACTACGCCTGCTGTGACCAACGGCCCCTTGTTGGCTGATGGCAGCAACTACCCTTGCCAGCTGACCTCTGGGCAAACACTCGCTGGTGAATCAACTTCCATGGAGCTGGGTTCAGATCAGCCCCTGAACTTCATTGGAGAGTCTGTCCACGGAGGTGGTTCCTGCCAAGTCTCCATCACCTATGACGAGAACCCGACTGCGGACAGCGTCTGGAAGACAGTCACATCCATCGAAGGAGGGTGTCCCGCTCAGAACGCCGAGGGCAATCTCGGTGACGACACATCGGCTACCAAGCCAATTCCTTACGACTACAACTTCACTATACCCGACAACATTCCTACAGGCAAGGCTGTGGTTGCGTGGACATGGTTCAACAAGGTTGGAAACCGCGAGATGTACATGAACTGCGCTCTGGTTGAGCTCACCGGCACTTCCGGTGACAAGAGCAACTACGAATCGCTTCCAGACATGTTCAAGGCCAACATTGACAACGGCTGCACAACTCTGGCCGACAAGGACGTCACGTTCCCGGACCCGGGAGAAAATGTGCAGAAGCTGAACGGTGCAACTGATGCTTTTGCCGCGCCGACTGGCTCTTGCAATGCGGGCAGTTCTGGCGGTTCTAGCGAGCCGACTGGAGGCTCTGGATCCGGCGCTAGTGCAACTGGTGTTGCAGGAAGCTCTCCTACTGCACCAGCTGCTACTGGCGCTCCTTCTGGTGGTGGTATCTTTGCTACCGTTGGAACAGGTGCAGCTACTACGAGTGCCCCCGCTGCCCCGGCCTCAACAGGTTCTGGCTCGAGCGGATCGGGCTCTTCGGGTTCCTCGGGCTCTGGATCTTCCAGCTCCGGATCTTCCAGCAGCAGCGGCTCGACATCTGCTGGATCTGCCTGCACGACTGAGGGAGACTACCAGTGCGTGAGCTCGTCCTCTTACCAGGTCTGCGCTTCAGGCACGTGGTCGGCCGTCATGTCTGTCGCAGCCGGCACATCTTGCAGTGGCACGGGAGCCAACTTTGAGATTGTTGCTGCTGCCGGCAAGTTCAGGATGACCCGTGCCCTCCGTCGTGCTAAGCGCAGTCTTCCTTTCCTTGGTTGAGTTGCCCAGGTGGCAAGTTTTGGCCTATTGTTTTCTTCTTAGCCTCAGCTTTCCTCAAAGGGAAGTAGGCTCATTTTAGGGTTTTATGTGGGGGAGAAAAAGATACCAACATTGGACATATGTGGCGCATGGTGTTTATTTATTTAGATTCTGTCATTTTGACTTCAAAATTATGAACTCATCACTGTTTTGGTGTGTACAAAAAGAAACACGCATGGTCCTGTAGGGTGAATACGTGTGTTGCATAACGGACTGGAGATAGACAAGACAATGAACATGATCACAAGCAATTTCAGAACCAATTCTGTTCCGAACACATCTGTTTTCAGTGTAGTTTTCAAACTATCTACCCGTAAGCCTTCAGCTGCAGAACAACATTGACATGTCGAGACGAATTGTGATGAAGTCGAATGTGGAGATGTCAACCAAACAGAGTTTATGCATGTTGGTTCCAATTCCACATGGTACGCTGATCTTATAGATTAGATGGATTAGATTAGATAAGACTCGTAAATGGGGCTGCCAGTACACCTCAGAAGCCTATTGCCAGCGGCAGGCCCCAACACAGGCCCCAGCGGCTGGCAATGACACCTCTCTGCATGCCGCTTGCCTGGATTTGGCTCTAGTGTAGCAGAATTCGGTCTGGCAGAGGCAGTCCCAATTATGTAAGCACCCGATGGATTTGGCAGCCGGTCCCCCCAGCTTCTCAATTCCCTGCCATCTCAAGCTTTCCAAAGATTTCAGAGCGTGCCTCTGTCGCATCTCTAGTCAGCTATTCATCACCACCGCGCCGTACATAAACCCCAGTAACAAAACCCCCACAACGCACCTCCCACCAGAGCAACCATTCGTACAGTATTTGCTATAGCATTCCATAATATTCAGTCTCCGGAGCCTCGTTGTGAAATGAATGCCAGTTGCGCATTTGCAATTCCCAAGCTCCGTCGCGACTTCTGAGCTTGGTCGCAGTGGAGGGGCCAGGTGCCGCGCTGCCAACTCAACGGTTCTGCAGGCAACGGGCTTGCGCCGTCTGCCACCAGGCTCGAGGCACCTTTGGACAACCATCACCAACAGTCACTGTACCTATCATTCCATGGAATTCTGGTCGGGATTGATTTGATCACAAGCCACCGCGACAATGTCGCAACTCCTCGAAGATGTGGTCAAGCGCCTTGTCGCTCAGGACACTGGTCAGTAGCACCAGCCAGCGCGCTCTCCCTCGTCGCGCCATTGACTGACTGTACGGAACTTGCAGAGTCCCGCGTCAAGGTTGAAGCCGCAACTACACTACGCGATAATCTTGACGTCTTCACTTCTGGCCCGTCCTACCCGGTCTTTCTCAAGAGGGTTATGCCCGTCTTCATATCCATACTTAATGGCCCTTGCACATTTCAAAGCACTTCCAATGATCAGGTATGCGAGCCTCCGTGATATGGCTTGACCTGCTGCTCACCTTACATCCACAGAGGCTCCGAAATACCATCCTCGAGATCCTTCATCGATTCCCTACAGTCCCTGCCGCCGCCGAGCCTTTCGAACCATACGCATTGGAAACCGTCGAACTATTAATGAAACTGGTCCGGACGGACAATGAGGAAAATGCTGTCATTTGCGTCAAAGTCATCTCCGACATCATGCGGTTCCAGTCCAAGGTCGTCGCGGGCAAGGTACAGGAGTTCCTGAGCTTGATACAAGAGCTGTTCGAGCAGATGGAGCGGGTTGTGAGGGAGCAGCTTGACAATGAGCCTACGACTGGAGCAGGTGGAATGCCATCCACACCCGGAAGCACACAGACGAACTTCCACCAGCACCAGTCACCCCGGCCAGGCTCCCCCACGGCAACGACGACCGAATTCGGCATCGACCAACCGACCGCTCGGCCGCTGCTGAAGGGAATGCAGTCCTTCAAGGTCCTCTCCGAGTGTCCGATCATAGTCGTCTCGATATTCCAGGTCTACCGGAACACCGTCCCGCAGAATGTCAAGGCCTTTGTTCCGCTGATCAAGAGTGTGCTGTGTTTACAGGCGAAAGCTCAAGAGCAGGCACATTCTGAGGCAGCGTCCAAGCACACTGTCTTCACGGGTGTCAGCCCCAACATCAGGAACCGAGCAGCATTCGGCGAGTTCATCACGGCACAGGTCAAGACGATGAGTTTCTTGGCATACCTACTGAGGCAGTACTCACAACAACTGACGGATTTTCTTCCGACGCTACCGGATATTGTGGTACGACTACTGAAGGACTGCCCGCGAGAAAAGTCGAGCGCTAGGAAGGAGCTCCTTGTCGCTATCCGCCACATTATCAATTTCAACTTTAGGAAGATCTTCCTGCCCAAGATCGACGAACTCCTGGATGAGAGGACCCTGATTGGCGATGGGCTCACAGTCTACGAGAATATGAGGCCTCTCGCATACAGCATGCTCGCAGATCTCATCCACCACGTCAGAGATTCTCTCACGCCAGCACAGATCAGGAAGACCGTGGAGGTCTACACAAGAAACCTGCAAGACAATTTTCCAGGCACCAGTTTCCAAACGATGAGCGCGAAACTATTGCTGAATATGGCAGAATGCATCGCCAAAATGGACAACAAGGAGGATGCGCGGCATTTCCTGATCATGATCTTGAATGCCATTGGGGACAAGTTTGCCGCCATGAACCGCCAGTACGCGAATGCAGTGAAGCTGTCCAAAGCATACGCGAAGCAGACAAAAGAGCAGACGCCAGACACGTACCTGGCTGACAAGGCGGATCCTCCAGACTGGGACGAGGTCGACATCTTCAATGCGATGCCTATCAAGACAGCGAACCCCCGGGAAAAGGGTGCAGATCCTGTCGTTGATAACAAGTTCCTGTTCAAGAATTTGATGAACGGTCTCAAGAATACCTTCTACCAGCTCAAAGTTTGCAATCCTCTGCACGTTGTGGAGCAGGTGAATGCCCCAGCGCATTGGCAGGACGTTGCATATGGTTTCAGTCCCGAAGAAGTGCAGGTCATTGTCAAACTCTTCAGGGAAGGCGCCTATGTGTTCCGATACTACGAAATTGAGAAACCCATTGGCGAATCTCAGTACCAGTCGGCGGTTGAGTACATGGCTAATTTCTACATGAACTCCAGCAGCAAGGAAGAGAAAGAGCTTTTGGAGACGTTTGCGACTGTGTTCCATTGCATTGACCCAGCCACTTTTAACGAGGTCTTCCAGCAGGAGATCCCGCGTCTCTATGAGATGATATTTGACCACACGGGGCTTTTGCACATACCACAATTCTTCCTCGCCAGTGAAGCAACATCACCAAGCTTCTGCGGCATGCTCCTCAGATTCCTGATGGAGCATATTGAGGATGTCGGCTCAGCAGACGTGAAGAAGGCATCGATACTTTTGCGTCTCTATAAGTTGGCGTTCATGGCCGTCACTTTGTTTGCGGCGCAAAATGAGCAGGTTCTTCTGCCTCACGTTGTGGACATCGTCACAAAGTCCATTGAGTACTCTACCAAGGCTGAGGAGCCCATGAACTACTTTCTTCTCCTCCGTTCGTTGTTTAGGAGCATTGGCGGTGGGAAGTTCGAGCATCTCTACAAGAAGATATTGCCGCTTCTAGAGATGCTCCTGGACGTCCTCAACAACCTTCTCAGAGCCGCGAGGAAGCCAGCCGAGCGGGACTTGTATGTCGAACTGTGTTTGACAGTCCCTGCTAGGCTCAGCAATCTTCTGCCTCATCTGAGTTTTCTCATGCGGCCGCTGGTAGTTGCATTACGTGCGGGGAGCGACCTGGTCGGGCAGGGTCTGCGGACGCTTGAGTTGTGCGTGGACAACCTCACAGCGGACTACCTCGACCCTATAATGGCACCTGTTATGGATGAGCTGATGTCTGCGCTCTTTGATCATCTCAAACCAGCCCCTTACCAGCACTTCCATGCCCACACGACGATGAGGATCCTCGGAAAGCTCGGCGGCCGAAATCGCAAGTACATGACAGATGCTATCTCGCTAAGCTTTCAGCAATTTGTCGATGATAGCCCTAGCTTTGATCTACGGCTCTTGGGGTCGAAGAAGGAGAGGCCATTCCCCGTCAACATGGGCATCCAGCTTGCCATCCAGAAATTGACGGAAGCCCCGAAGCAGGTCAAAGGTGGCCCGTCCAAGCAATCCGATGCTTTCTACAAGGAGAAGGCCTTCCATTTCCTCAAAGCACAGCTGAAATTGCGCATTGGGTATGACAATTTGCCCGAGGATCTTCCCAGGCTAGTTCGCCTCCAGGTGCAAGATTTGCTGGCTCGCAAGACTGACGCCGACTTTTCGGTTTTCGAGACCTCTGATCGTGGGCGCTCAGTTCCTAACAAGGAGGATCAAGACAACGTGCTCAAGCGACTCATCAAGGCCATGATGTTTGCCAACTCTTTGCCTGACTTCAAGGAGGAATCCATGGCATTCCTATTGGGCCTTTGCCGCCACTTCGCGATCATCGAAGTAGGCAGAGCTCTCGTGGATTGCAAAAGGGGCGCGAGCCCATTCGATGTCAATGCGGGTGAAGGCCCAATGTGCCTTGACACTCGTGTTCTTTGCGATGCTATCCTTGAGTCACTGGCATCTGACCATCCAGATGTTCGCGAAGCTGCTAAACGAGCAATCAAAGAGGTATATGACTCTGCAGCCATCATACTTGGGTCGTCCAATAATGTTGGGCGTCTGACGTTCTTCCATCATCTTGGCTCTGTCCTCTGTCATGGGTGCTATGAGGAAGAGTGGTTCACCAAAGCTGGTGGCTGTTGTGGCATCCGTATACTGCTGACGGATGTTGATCTTGGAGACGCGTGGATTGCCATGAAACAGAGTGAGTGCATCAAGGCATTACTGTTCGTGGTGAAGGACATGCCACAGGACCTCCCTGAGAACACGAGACGATCAGCACAAGACACGCTGGACATCTTGCTCCACAGAATCACGAAAAACATCAAGAAGGAGGACTGCTTGCCGGTGCCCCAGGAGAAGGGTCAACAACCACCGAAACAACCCCGAATGGCTCAGATCTGCAATGTGTTGAATCAAGAGCTCCCACACATGAACAAGCACGTTCGAGAGACCGCCAAACGGTGCCTCGATATAATTGCAAAGGCAGCAGACGCACAAGTCTGGGAATTGCTTGAGCCTCATAGGGATCGCCTTCTGTCACAGATCTACTCCAAACCGCTCCGAGCTCTACCATTTTCGATCCAAATCGGCTATATCGATGCGGTGACTCACTACATGTCTTTGAAGCAGGACTTTGTCAAGATGGATGAGAATTTGACGCGTCTGCTCATGGAATCACTGGCACTCGCTGAGGCCAGCGATGAGTCGCTCGCCAACAAAGCCGCCGAGTTCCGGACACACAACTACATTGTGAGCCTTCGTGTGTCCTGCATCAAGATCCTCAGTACCGCCATGGATTTTGAAGATTTCATGAAGCCGAGTCAGCCGAATCAGCCAAACAAAGAAAGAACTAGAATTGTTGCAACCTTCTTCAAGTGCCTCTATTTGCATCCTACGCCCATCATCGATGCTGCTTACGAAGCACTGAAGACTGTCCTTTCCATCAACAACAAATTACCCAAGGATTTGCTTCAGTCGGGCCTTAGACCGGTTCTGGCCAGCCTCCAGGATGCGAAGAGGTTGAGCCTCCAGGGGCTCAACAATTTGGCGAGACTTCTCAAACTACTGACCTCGTACTTCAAGGTTGAGATCGGAACGCGCCTCCTCGACCACGTCAAAAACCTGGCAGATGGTAATATGCTGCAGCAACTATCCTTCACTTTCTTCGAACAGAACGAAATGATGGAGGTCATTGCCGCTGTGTTCAACATTTTCCACCTGCTACCGGCTGCAGCAGAGGGTTACAAAGAACGTATCATCGAGACGGCATTGGACCTCGAGTCAAAGCTTCGTCGGACTCATCACAGTCCCTTCCGCAAGCCAATCTACAAGTTCTTGAATCGATATCCCCAGGAGATATGGAACTTGCTGTTGAACAAGATCCGTGACATCAAGTACGGCCGATTTTTCGCGCAGGTTCTTCGTCATGCAGATAGCGGCCCGCTCAGGGACTTTGCAGCGGCGAATATTCAGGCCTTAGTCCAGGCTTGCAAAGACGTCCCCAGCGACGATCGTCCTGGCAGATCCACTTCCATAGTCAACGCCATCACCATGCTTGATGCACTCTGCCAGTACTCCGCCACAGCTTGGATGGCAAACAAGGAGACGCTTGCCTGGTTGAAGCAGGCAAGCAACGATCTCGAACGACAGCTACGTGTCAACGAAGTGCCTGGTCCTCTGCGCCTTGCTGCACACCAGGCCGTCGAGCACGCCACTTGGATCATGACCAAATATCTCGAGCAGAACCCTAAAGATCTCGATGCTCTGTTTTCGCTGATCGACTCAGTTACAACCGAGGATGTCAGGCAAACGCAAAGCTTGTTCGCGTACCTATACAATGGGGTCATTTGCAACGATTCAGTCGAGTTTTGGAAGTCGATTGTCCTGCGATGTCTCGACACATATGCCGGAAAGACTGCATCTCAGAAGACCAAGCTGTTTCTGCTGCACAACATTGTCAACCCCATTT
This sequence comes from Diaporthe sp. P3_1W, assembly GCA_037177825.1. NCBI lineage: Eukaryota > Fungi > Ascomycota > Sordariomycetes > Diaporthales > Diaporthaceae > Diaporthe > Diaporthe sp. P3_1W. The sequence continues at coordinate 3,762,413 of JBAFXB010000004.1, read as the reverse complement.
TGGCAATGGACCTGATGCGACATTGGGACCAGCCTGAGCAACGGCCGAATCGTCTGATCGATCGGGCTGTGATCGATTCCATCAGCACAAAGATCTGGAAGGTCAGTCTGGCTGATCCCCAGGATGACCTTAGCCAGCCGGGCATCGATCACACGAGGATGGAAGTCCTGCAGCTCTCAGCCTTCCTCATCAAATACCACAACACCATCTTGCAGGAGGCACGCAAAGACATAATTAAGTTTGGTTGGACATACATCAGACTCGACGATGTGATCAACAAGCATGCCGCCTACGTCGTTCTATCATACTTCATCGCGCACTATGATACTCCCGGAAAGATAGTCTCCCAGGTGTATTTCTCATTGCTCAAGAACAATCAGAACGAGGGACGCACGCTTGTTACACAGGCTCTGGAGTTGATGGCGCCAGTACTGCCGAAGAGATGCGGCTCTATCCAGGCCAACGAGCGGAACACTGTCTGGTCCGCTGCACCCCGACGTATATTGTCAGAGGAGGGACAGAATGTTCAGCAAATGACCAGCATCTTCCACTTCCTCGTGCGGCACCCGGATCTTTTCTATGAGACGCGCGACAAGTTCTCCATTCTCATCATTCAATGTCTGCGAAAGGTCGCCAATTTCCCCAACCCGTCCTTTGAGAGCAGGCGCCTTGCCCTCAACATGATGTGGCTCATTTGGGAGTGGGAACAAAGGCGTGTCACTGGAAAGACCACAAGCTCCACGCGAATGGCATCCCAATCCCTATCACCCGTTGCCAAGAAGCGCAAACTTGATGAAATGACCACCTCGTCACCTCCAGCCGTCCGACAAACTGCTGCTGTTGAGAAGGCCGAGTATCAAATTCCCGCCCCAGTGCGACAGAAGATGGTGAAATATCTGGTTGAGTTCATCGCGCAGCTGAATGAGCGATACCCCTTGCCATCAAGCAAAGCAAAGGACACGCCAGTGACAGCCAGTCATTCCATATCCACAGAGCTCAACAAGAAGGCCATGACTCTCCTATTCAACCTTCTGCAACCAGAGTACTGGGCTGATCTCGACGTCGACCTCTTCCCCAACGTCACCGATGTGGTTCTTGCCAGCGAAAAGACGACTCAGATCCTCAGTATCGACCCAGAGAATAAGGAGAGGTACGACGAGAAGTTCATCACGAATATTATCAACACGCTTCAAGTGGTGCGCATAATCCTGGATTCAAAGTCGGATGAGTGGATCTTGAAGAACATGACCCAGATCCAGAAGATTCTCGAGAAGTGTCTGAGGTCAGAAAACCCTGAGCTGCAGGACTGTCTGCACTTGGCGGACCCGAAGTATGATGATGGACGGGAGATCAGAGCCATTGTCAAAAGGATTCTCGATGCTGTTCCTACCGCCGCGGAGGATGTGCAAATGGAAGATGCCGATGCGGAGGGTGAGCCTGAATCACAGACGTCTGAAGTCATCACTTTCCTCTCCAACATCGGGACCGAGACAATGGCAGCCGCGAACTACGTTGCGGGCATCAACATCTTGTGGTCACTAGGCAACCGACGTCCATCAGCTATCGACCCTCATATCCCAGCCATCATGAAATCGCTGCAGTCCAAACTCGCCAGGGATCACGTATCTCACTACACCGCCATCAGCCACGAAGGAAATGCACCTCGGGCTCCGGACCAGAATCCACCTGCCAAAATGGACGACTATGATCTCGAAATCCAGACTGGCTTGATGCTCAAGGCCATTGATGTCACTGCCAAGCGAATGGAAATCCTTGGGGATAACCGTAGGCCGTTCCTCAGTGTCTTGGCCACTCTTGTAGAGAAATCTTTGCATATTCCGCTGTGCGAAAAGATTCTAGACATGGTCGAGGGCTGGATCTTCCGTTCCGAGGGAACATGGCCTACACTCAAGGAGAAGACAGCTGTCTTGCACAAGATGTTGACGTTTGAGCACCGCGCCGACACAACGATGTTGACAAAGTACCTGGACCTGGTACTCCGCATTTATGAGGACCCCAAGATCACCAGAACCGAGCTTACCGTGCGCATGGAGCATGCTTTCCTGATAGGAACACGAGCGCAAGACATCAACATGCGGAACCGCTTCATGGCGCTTTTGGACAAGAGTTTGTCCAAGACTGCCAGCGCTCGCTTGTTGTATGTCATCAACACGCAGAATTGGGATACATTGGGCGAGACTTTCTGGCTTGCTCAAGCTTCTCAACTACTTCTCGGTTCCGTGGAATCAAATAGCAGCGTTCATTTACATCATGAGGACTTCCGGACTTTGCCTGCCTCTCGGCTCTTTGGCAACTATGCAAAGGACCCAAGGCAGCCAGCGGCAATGTCAGATGACAAGTACGAGGCTTTCATGGCGGGCCACCGTCGCTTCATGTCCGAGCTTGGTGATGTCAAGGTTCGAGACATCATTGAGCCGCTCACACAGATGCAGCACGTTGACTCGAACCTCGGCAAAGAGCTGTGGGAGACACTATTCCCAATGTACTGGTCTGCGACGACAAGGGAGGAGCGAGAGGAAGTTAAGCGTGGCCTGGTGTTGCTGTTGACCAAGGACTACCACCAGCGGCAGCTTGACAAGCGTCCTAATGTGATCCAAGCTTTGCTCAAGGGCGCTGCAAAGGCGTCTCCTGAATGCAGAATTCCTCCCCACGTCTTGAAGTACGCGGCTCAGACTTTCGACGCTTGGTACACGGCACTGGCTCAGCTCGAGGATGCCGCAATCGACCTGGAAGCATCCGATCCACCTACAGTGAAAGAGAGCAACTTGAATGCGCTCGTCGAGATATACGCCAATTTGAAGGAGGATGACTTCTTTTACGGTACGTGGCGCCGTCGATGCCAATTCTTGGAGACCAACAGCGCTCTCTCTTATGAGCAGAATGGTCTATGGGACAAGGCTCAGAAGATGTATGAGATGGCACAGGTCAAGGCTCGCACTGGTGCCCTCCCCTTTTCTCAGGCCGAGTACACACTGTGGGAGGACCACTGGGTTCTCTGCGCTCAGAAACTGCAGCAATGGGATATTCTGCAGGACTTTGCCAAGCACGAACATCTCCAGGATCTCCTCTTGGAGTGTGCATGGCGCAACACGGAGATGTGGCAATCACAAGAGAACAGGGATCACATCGATGCCATGATCAAGGGCCTTATGGATGCACCAACCCCGCGTCGATCTTTCTTCCAGGCATTCATGGCTTTGCGCAAGCTTCACAACAAACAGGAAACACAGCCCGACTTCCAGAGATACGTCGACGAGGCTATTCAGCTTGCGATACGTAAGTGGCATCAATTGCCGAAGCAGCCTACGCACGCACACGTTCCCTTGCTTCAGAACTTCCAGCAACTGGTAGAGTTGCACGATGCTAGTGTCATCTGTACCAGTCTTGCGGGTACGAACCAGCAGAACTTGGATGTCAAATCTAGTGAGCTGAAACTATTGCTGGGCGGTTGGCGTGATCGACTACCAAACGTTTGGGACGACATCACTGCATGGCAAGACCTCGTTACCTGGCGACAGCACATATTCGGTCTCATCAACCAGACTTATCTTGGACTTCTGCCTCAGGGGGGCCAGAATGCGGGAGGCTCTTCGTTTGCGTACCGGGGATACCACGAAACAGCGTGGATCATCAACCGCTTCGCCCATGTTGCCAGGAAGCACAATTTGGCGGATGTCTGCATCAGCCAGCTTGGTCGCATCTACACCTTGCCTAACATCGAGATACAAGAAGCATTCTTGAAGCTGCGAGAGCAGGCCAAATGTCACTACCAGAATCCCAAGGAACTCAACAGCGGGCTGGAGGTCATAAACAACACCAATCTTGGGTACTTCAGCCCAGGCCAGAAGGCAGAGTTTTACACTTTGAAGGGCATGTTCCTTGAGAAACTGAGTCAGAAGGACGAAGCCGACAATGCTTACGGCACAGCTTTGTACTTCGATATCGGGGCAGCAAAGGCATGGGCCGAATGGGGTTACTTCAATGACCGCAAGTTCAAGGAGGATCCTGCCGACCTCAATTCTGCCCGCCAAGCACTCACGTCGTACCTGCAGGCAGCAGGCAGCTACAAGAACGCCAAGTCACGGAAGCTCATTGCCAGGATTCTTTGGCTTCTAAGTATGGACGATGCCAACGGGACCGTCTCTGCCGGATTCGATGATTTCAAGGGTGACACGCCGACTTGGTACTGGATCACCTTCATTCCTCAGCTGCTTACTGGGCTCAGCCACAAGGAAGCGACACGGGTCCATTCCATACTCTTGAAGATTGCCAGATCCTATCCTCAGGCCCTCTACTTCCAGTTGCGGACCAATAGGGAGGACATGATGGTTATCAAGAAGAACCACGAGGCCAAGAAGCAAAGAGAACGGCAACAATCAGTCGGGGGAGCCAAGCCCGCAGGCTCACCAGCTCTGCAGAAACAAGAGGCTCCCGGTGCGCCGAAGCAAGAAGGGAACTCGGGATCACGACCCGCCACTGCCAACGGTGAAGCTAACGTCCAACCTAAGACGGAGGGCGGCGAGACGAACGGCACAGCGGCAACTCCTACCACGGCAGGGCCTAACGGCTCGACACCAGCACCTGGAGAACAGCAAGCAGAGGCGGGCCAGAAGAAGTTCCCATGGGAACTTACGGAAGAGATCATGTCCCAGCTCAAGACAGCCTTCCCTCTCCTGGCGCTATCAATGGAGACCATGGTCGACCAGATCCAGAAGCACTTCAAGTGCCCGCCAGACGAAGATGCGTACCGGCTGATTGTGGCCTTGCTCAACGACGGACTGGCATATGTCAGCCGCATGCCAACGTCGTATGCCAAGGGCACAAAGCTACCACAGGCCACCGAGACGAACATCACTCGATTTGCTGAGACAATACTGCCGGCGCACATAAGGAAGACGTTTGAGGCAGACTTTGTCACTTTCAAGCCTACGATGTTCGAGTACATCCACAAACTGAGGAAGTGGAGAGACAAGTTCGAGGAGAAGCTGGACAGGCGCAACCCCCACATGTCTTTGGAAGCGTACACGACGCTCTTGAGCGAGTTCAAGTACCAGAAGTTCGATGAGGTCGAGGTTCCCGGCCAGTACCTGCAGCTCAAGGACAAGAACCAAGACTTCATCCGCATCGAGCGCTTCATTCCCACGGTCGATCTGGTTCGCATGATCGGTATGTCTCATCGGCGACTGAAGATCCGAGGTCACGATGGCAGCATTCATCCATTTGCGGTTCAACATCCCGCAGCTCGGCACTGCCGAAGAGAGGAGAGGATTGTCCAGCTGTTCCGGCAGCTGAACCAGAGGCTGAGCAGGAAGAAGGAGAGTCGTCGTCGCGACCTGCAGTTCACCCTGCCGCTGATGGTCCCGCTGGCACCGCACATTAGGATTGTGCAGGAGGACACGTCTTACATCACACTTCAGGGTATCTTCGAGGACCATTGCAGACGCAACGCTCTGTCCAAGGATGATCCTGTGCTGTTTATTATGGATAAACTGCGCGCACTTGGGGAATCCAAAGGGGTAAGTTCGACCTTGAATGCCATCTCCGGAGAGCAAATGTCTAAGACATCGCAACAGAAGACTGGCGAGCACAGCGCCACGGCTCGATTGGAGATCCAGAACGCCATCCAGGACAAGTGGGTGCCACGCACCGTGGCTCTCGACTACTTCCAGAGGTCATACATGGACTACGCCGATTTCTGGCTGTTCAAGCGCCGTTTCTCATACCAGCTGGCCGCGCTGACGTTCATGACGTATGTCCTGTTCATCGACAAGCGATACCCACAAAAGATACACATCGCCCGAGGCACCGGCAACATCTGGAGCTCGGAGCTACTGTCATCCATGACCAACAGCCGGCCCTACTTTGGCACGGCGGAGCCGGTGCCGTTCCGCCTCACGCCCAACATCCAGACCCTCATGGGCCCGCTGGCGACGGAGGGCGTCTTTGGATGCTCTATCATGGCGATCGCAAGGTGCCTCACGGAGCCCGAGTTCGAGCTCGAGCACGCGCTCACCCTGTTTGTTCGCGACGAGGTCATGTTCTGGTTCACTAGCAGTCATAGGATGGCACATCTTAACGAGGGACATCTTAGGGAGACGGTGCAGACCAACTGCGACCTCATTGTCAAGAGAGCGGTCAGCCTCGCGACGGTCCCCGAGGGGACGCTGCCGGCCAACCAGACGGTCATCGACCTGATCAGCAAGGCTGTCAACCCCATCAACCTTGCCATGATGGACGCGTTGTGGCAGGCATATCTCTAGTCTTGGACGTGTTGGTTCGGAGGGTTGTGATTCTGGGTTTTGTTAATGCTAGCGTACTTGCGAGGTGTTTTTCGGTCATGGAAAAAGAAAATCCGGTCTCTCGTCGTTTGCATTGGTGGTCCAGGTAAGGGGCTGGCTTGCTCCTGTGTTTTTGTGTCCAGGTGGCTTCGGGTCGAGGGGAGGGGCTTTGTGGATACGCTATGATGTGACCACGGAATATGATTGAGGTCGGGGGATTGCGTTGGTGTTATGGGACGATATCCAGATTGACTTGTGCATGCATTTGGCTGATAGTTTGGTCATGAGAAGATACTCAAATGACATTATGCGCCGTCATATTGGCAAAGTTACAAGATCAGCAGCAGCCTCGGTATGTATCAATGCGCCGTCTTACACGACGGATTCGAGCCGGAAGCAACGGGTATTGCCAGGAAGGACGTATGCGTACTAGACTGCGTGGTACTTACATGCAGGACCAGCGACCACCCCCTCTCCAACTTTGGTCCTCCGCAGTGCGACCCCGGCTTCCGAAATAAGGGCTCCCCGCGCTCTTCCCCGGACCGGAGGACCCCAAATCCAAAGTACCCGATATGTTCCCGATACCCTCCTTTCCTCCAATCCCCCTCGCTCCCTTACTCACGATAGCCCTTTAGGCTTTGCCTTCTCAGTAGAACAGATCAGTAGACACTAGACACGCGATAATTGCCGTGAAGATACGTGGGAATCGTTCGAAATGGAGAAACAGGTCGCCGTCCCTCGAAAGCTCTGGGAGCACTCCGACCCGAAGAGCACGTTGATGTACGAGTTCATGCAGGACATCAACCGGAAGAGCGGGCAGAGGTTAGAGGTACGAGACATTGCTTTTTTTGACCGTCCTTGTCTAATACTCTGTCACTCTGATTGTTACGGCTAGGGGATGTAAGATCGTCATCCAATGACGATACTCGGGACTAAATTTCACTTCTTGGCTCATCTCTATGTTGGCGAGCTCAAGTGAGCTAGCTATGTTGTTATTCCCATTCTCTCGTCGAGGCAGCGCAACTCTTCTGCCCAGTACTGACCCGGTCCGGCAAAAGACGTTCCGTCAGCTCTACGACTACTCCATCAACCAGCGGTCCGACTTCTGGCACCACCTCTTCCAGTTCAGCAACTTCATCTACGGAGGCAGCTACAGCCGCGTGGTGGATGAGGCAGCCACGATCGACCAGGTGCCCCGGTGGTTCGAGGGCGTGACGCTCAGCTTCGCGGAGAACGTCCTGTACTCGCGAACCGCCGCGGACCCGCAGGACCACCGCTCCAAGCTGCACAAGGAGGATGGCCGGATCGCCATCACCGAGGTCCGCGAGGGCGGGTCCGCAGTGCGCGAGTGCTCTTGGGGGGAGCTCAGGTCCCGCGCCGCGGCTCTGGCCGCCGCCATGTACCACACCAAGGGCGTCAGGCGGGGCGACCGTGTCGTCGCCGTCGCGGCCAACAGCGTCGAGACGTTCACGGTGTGGCTGGCGACCAACTGGCTTGGGGCCATCTTCTCAAGCAGCTCGACTGATATGGGGACCAAGGGCATACTGCAGCGCAGCGTTCAGGTGAACCCAAAGGTATGTTGGTCTTCTGCAGGTGTCCTGATCATCCAGTATCATCTTGAAAGCTGACCGAGTCACTAAGCTCATTTTCGTGGACGATGCGGCTCTGTATAACGGCAAGATCGTCGACCTCCGCGAAAAAATGAAAGAAATCGTCGAGGGGATGAAGGACTCCAACACTCTCACGTCGCTCATTTCCATTCCTCGCTTCAGCGAGCCGCGGGACATCAGCTCTGTGCCCAGGGCGGAGACCCTTGCGAGCCTTCTGGCCAGCACCAAGCTGCCGGCTCCGGACTTTGTCCGCACGGCCTTCCACGAGCCGTCACTGATTTGCTTCTCCTCTGGGACGACCGGGATGCCCAAGGCCATCACGCACTCCCAGGGCGGTCTGTTGCTATCGTACTTCAAGGAGGGCCGACTACACGAGGGCCAGGGCCCCGAGACGGTCGGGCTGCAGTACACCACCACTGGGTGGATTATGTACGTTGCGAATGTGGCCCTTCTGCTGTGGGGCGCACGGTCCGTGTTCTATGACGGCTCGCCGTTCCAGCCCGACATCACCGTTCTTATCAAGGTCCTGGCCGAGCAGGGCGTGACCAAGTTCGGCACGAGCCCGCGGTGGCTCTTCGAGGTAGCGAAGGCTGGGCTGAGCCCGAGGGATATGGTCGACCTGTCGAGGTTGCAGTCAGTGAGCTGCACGGGTATGGTCTTGTCGGACCAGCTGTTTGAGTGGTTCTACGACAAAGGTTTCCCTAGCCACACTCAGCTGGGCAATATGTAAGTGACTCCCAACCCCTTTTCCGTCTCCATGTCGAAATACCATGGTATGGGGGCATAAATTCTCCTCAGCGACTATCCCACTGTAACCCCAGCTGGAAATTTTACTAACTGTGATCCTCAAAGCTCGGGCGGCACTGATCTTGTAAGTCATCATTGCGAGCTCTCCTGTGCAGCGTGACATCCAATCACTAACCATGTTCGTCTCCGCCCAGGCGGGATGTTTTGGTATCTGCAATCCACTAGAGCCTGTTTACGTCGGGGGGACTCAAGGACCTTCTCTGGGGACCGACGCGCGTATCTTCGACTCAACACTCCCGGACGGCCCCGGCAAGGAAGTGCCACACGGCACGCCCGGGGAGCTCGTGGCAACTATTGCGTTCCCCAACGTGCCCTGCCGCTTTTGGAACGACAAGGAGCCCGTGGCGACTCCGGGATCAAAGTTCCACTCTGCGTACTTCAATCGATTCGATCACGTCTGGGCGTAAGTGACCTCTCTCGAGTTTTTGTGGTCATGAGAGGCAATCTTGTAAGAAGACAAACTCACTGACTCCCCCATCACCACAGGCACGGCGACTTCTGCGTTATTCACCCTGTGACGGGCAACATCTCTTTTCTAGGGCGCGCCGATGGCGTGCTGAACCCGTCCGGGGTGCGCTTCGGCTCTGCTGAAATCTACTCGGTCATCGAGCGGCGCTTCGCCAATCGAGTGCACGACTCGCTCTGCGTGGGCCAGCGGCGGCCGGCGGACCAGGATGAGACGGTGATGCTGTTCCTGCTGATGAAGCCCGGGCATAGGTTTGACACGGCGCTGGTGAGCGAGGTCAGGGAGGCCATCGGGAGAGACTTGTCGAAGCGCCACGTGCCCAAGTATATATTCGAGACGCCCGAGATTCCAGTGAGTCTTTTCTCCTCCTCTTTGGCGCACACCTATGCACACAGACCTTTACCCATCCAGTCGCCGTGGGATATGGTTTGGACTAACCGTGCCTTTCTCCAGACAACTATCAATATGAAGAAGGTGGAGCTTCCAGTCAAGCAGATTGTTTCTGGCCAAAGAATCAAGCCCAGCGGCACCCTAGCCAACCCGCAGAGCCTAGATTTCTACTACCAGTTCGCCAAGGTGGAGGAGCTGGTGGGACCGAAGGGCAAGTTGTGAAGGATCAAGAACTTGTTAGAGTAAGATGGTGGAGATCTACACCTAGAGATAAATCGGTCTTTACCGAGGAATTCGGCGAGAGGCACATTGCAATTGATGATTTAAGATGAGTTGATAAGCCGGGACAGAAGGCACCTCAACTAGAGACTTCGTGAGGTCAAGATCGCTTGGGCGTCGGAAAGAGGAATTGGAAGGACACGGCTAGACCAAGAAATCCACCATGTTTGGGCCATCGAGTATATGGTTCGCGATTGTATGCGATACCGCATAGTGGTAGCTGGCGGCCATATCCGACTTACTCCTTGAAGTGATGTTGGTACTGTGATGGTGAGTTTTGTGAGGTGCATCTCCTGGCGTGCTGGTTCATGTTGGCGCTGATGCTCGTCATAGGTGCGACGTGCCATCCTTGTTTCCCCAGATCAGGGGCTGCGCCTTGCCATTCGGCCTGGGTTTTATGTAAGACAGTCGTCTTGAGAAGATCGGCGGCTATCGATCGTGCTGCAATAAAATCGCACTTCTGGCGTTGGAGAGCTCATACACCACTAGGGTCCCCGGGATCCCTTCCCGCGGTCCAGCGCATCAGGCACATTTCGTACGATGGCGTGTCATTAACCGAGAAGTTCGAGGAAATAGCACCAAGTAATCCGTATGGGATGGAACTCAGAGGCTGGTTAAATCTCCGTGATGACACAGTGAAAGACCTTAATATGGAGATTGCACCTCCAGATTGTTAAGGTGAGACATGAGAGGTAAAGTTTCGGTAGATACGCCGTGGGTTAAATTGGTGGTGGGGTGAGATCTGGTTTGTGTTTGGGTCTCGGATTCCGGCCTGCAAATTTGGAGGGCTATCATCGGTCTGCGAGGTTAAGCTCGAAACACTGTCTGCAATGAGACCAGAATTCCGTCCGGATGTAATCATACCGGCTTGGCCAAGGTATGAGAATCCGCGTGAAAGCCGAAAAGGCCCACAGCTGGACCGGAGCCGGGTCGGGCAGAAGACGGGCGGGAGATGGCTGGTGAGGCGCTACTGTGTGTGCTATTTTTGGATGCCGCCACCGACGGAGGCTGCTAGCCAGAAACCGAGAGGGTAGAGCCGCAGTACGGTTCCCTGCCGCATTGCGTGTCAACTTGCATAGGTCAGGCACGAGTGGGTGGCTGAGCAGCGACCACGAGGAACTCGTCACGCGCCAGCTGAATTGACTTTGTGACTGGAGACGAAGTGGACTCGACGACGGGCAGGACGGGAATGAGCTCGCTGCTCATTCATCGGCTGTGCGCGTTGTGCATTGTGGAGCCGGGCGAAGTGTGGCACATGGGCGAGTCGCGGAGAGGCCAACCGATCTGAAATTCCGGATGGAATGACGACAGTTGAGATGGCGGCCGAGAGGGAAAATCAGGGTCCCGATGCTGTTCTGGGGGTGTGGGGGGTCCCTCGGTCTGCCGCGTTCAGGATACGAGTTTCTTGGAGTCACAATATCTTCGTCATTGTGAGGGGCAGGCGCACCACTATCTTGTTGTCAGATTGATTGCTGGCCGTCTGCGGTCTGTTACAAAAGTCGCAGCCAAGGTGTCTCAAATGTGAGAGCAGCCTGGAGTCAGTCCATCATGTCAGTCAGTCAGCCAGTCGATGGGAATCGCAGTGGCTGAGGCCTGGATACGTCAGCGTCAGGGGTGTCTCTGCACATCTGCATTTCGTCCGCAGGCACGCATACGTGGTAGTAGCGGTAGGAGGGGAAGGAGGAGCAGGAGCCCCGTCGCAAAGCTCTGGAACTTGTTGAGGCTCTCGTCACCACGATGAGCGTGTTTGTTGGTGATGTTGGCGTCTGTTGTTGTCGGTTGCCATAGGGACTCTGATGCATCTCGTACTCATGCAGTTCTGGTGACACTCTAGGCCTAGGTAGGAGTGCATTAGCTGCGAATGCAGGCTCGGATCTGCCTGTGGCGGCACGTCCATTTGACATGAACTGCAGTGCGAGCCGGCCACCCATGATGCGCCTGCAGGTAATGGTCATTGCCCCAGCTTGGTGTCAAGTTGATTGGGCCTGGGCCGGGCGTGATCCGCTTATTTCCCTGCCAGTCTGTCCAGTAAGCAGCGCCATGTGCCGGGAACCTTGGAAGAATGGGTCGCTCTCTGTGGCTGCGCGGTTTTCCCGCGGTCTCGTTCGCTCCAGTGTGGCTTGGCTGGCTGGGAGGCCGGTTCAATAGGAGGAGCAGCAGCAGGAGGAGACCCAAGTCGCGTTGCGTTGCGTTGCTACGTGCTGTGCTGTGCTGTGCTGTGCTTGCAAGGTGCTTTCTCGGACGGGGTCATGGCTCGAGGGTAAGTAAGGAGGAGGAGGAGGAGGAGGACGGCGAGGACGGCTGAGCCTGGCCCTCAGCTGGCCTCTTTTTCCATGCCTTCCCTGCCCTTCCCTGCCCCTTCCTTTTCTGCCTCTTTGACCTTGGATGCCCCCTTCCTACCCTTCGACCCCATCCACCCACCGTTTTCTTCCTCAACGTCAGCCTGGAACAAAACGACCCGACCCGACAGACGTGGACACTCGTTGGACCAGATCGCCCGCCTGCTCGCGCTCAACAACTGCATCAACATCTGCATATCGCATCGCCTGTTCGCCATTCTTTGCGTCTACTTGTACAACTGCTCCTTGGCCACTGCCAAGTCGAGAGTCTTGCGAACCACTACACTGCATTTTTAAAACTGTTAGCACCCCCTGGGTTCACAACTGCGCTAGGCTTGTCTAGACCGCCTGCAGTGGTTCTGGTTCCCCTGCCGACCGACGCCAACCACCACCCAGTTACAGCTACACCGTACAGCTGCCGTTGAGCACATAATATCGAATACTTTTTCGCGGACACCGACGACGACCTACAAGAGTAGCAGACTACAGGACTCGAACCGCCACGATGGGCTTCGAATTCGACCACGAGAAAATCCCCCTCTACAAACTGATCGTCCACATCATCCAGATTGTCTTATCTGTCACAATCTGGGTCCTCGAGATCATTGTCTTCAAAGGGGGCGATATCAATGGCAACAATGGCTGGACATTCGGAGTGGTGAGTCTGCCTCGATCTCGGTCCCATGCCAGTCAGCAAATGCTAACATCATCCTCCAATCCAGTGCTTCCTGTCCGTTCCAGTATGGATATATCTGATTATGGCCCCGCGATACCCTCGCGCCAGGAGAATAGCCGACCCCAAAGCCATGCTCGTTTTTGATTTTATCTATGCCATCATCTGGCTGTCTGCGTTTGCCACGCAGGCTGCCTACAACACAGCCAACGACTGTGGTACCGCCTGCGGGCCTAGCAAGGCCATCGTCGGCCTGGGCGTCTTTAACACGTGAGTCGATCCTCGCCTTGCCTCCCAAAATCTGCCGAGTCTAGCAGCAGCTGACTGTATCTCTGGTTATCAGCCTCTTCTGGGCCGCCTCCACCCTGCTCTCCGTGGCTACATACCGATACTACAACTTCAACGGCGTCCTGCCTGGTTACGAGACGTCTCGCGGCCCGCGCACAAACAGCATCGACCCAGACAAGGCCGCCTTCTCCACCGCCCCTGTCGACGAGGAGGCCTACGCCCCCGTCGGCATGAACGACCAGGATGACGAGCCCGAGTTCAACGCCTCCCCCTATGGAGGCGGCATGGGCACCAGCTCCACTCGACACGACACGCATGACATCAACCCCTACACCGCCGACACCTCGTACGGTGGTGCAGCCGCCATGCACAACCCGCCCTTTGAACACCACGGCGAGTACAACACCCACACCTCGCCCGCGCCCCCTGGTGGTCACATGTATGCGCCGCCGCCTGCCCCCGACTTCGATGACAGGCCGGTTGCCTTCCCTTCTGCAGACTACAGCCGGGTACAGTAATGCATTCTACAGGACCTCGTTTGCCGGCACAGCCCAATGTCACCGACCTGTGTTGATCGGCGAGCTGGCGGGCCGGTAAACGGGTGTTGTTTCAGCGTTTACGCACGGGACGGAGATGTAATGAGGGATCATGTAGTTCAGGAAATAGGAAAGGAGGCAACTGGATTTTTTTGGTTTCCAGCCCGCCCCGCCCAATGAGTCGAATTGAAGGATAGACGATCATGGAACGGTCATGACTGGCGCAGGGAAAAGCTGTCTTTTGCTTGTACAACTGACAGGGAAACAGACACCCTGGACAACACATTGTGATGGTGTTGGAGGCGTTCTTGACTTTTCTGATTGGTGTACCTAATGCTGGTTATATCATGTCGATACACCGTTGAGGAGGCATTGCAGGACCCGGGCCTCGTCTGGGTCATGCTGCCGGCACGGGCAAAATGTGCAGGCAAATGCACAACATCAGCAAGTTTGCCTACCTGAAAATGACCTTGTATGCGCAACTGTGAATGTGAACCAAGAATGTGACTCTGGTATGACAGCCCTACTCTCCACATGTACAGTACCCTCACACTTTACTTTGCTGTGGTGCCGTAGGCAATTCATAAGAGAATCACTCAAGCTCGAGTTTCGATTGAATAGTGGCACTGCATGCCCCCCAACTATAAAAGGTATTTTCTAGATAGACCGATTCTTATTCGTGCTCCTATTTAAAAGCTTATCTCGCAAAATATTTTGCACCTCTTCCGTACGCCAAACGCCACAACGGGTAAGTCGACACGCGATCCGATTGTGTTCGTGCCGTCTATAACATGCAAATCGTCGGCTAACTGATCCATTGGCTCTCTGCTGGCCATAGGCTTATCTCGGCCGGCCGGCTGCTGAGGCAGGTCATCGTTGCCGCCAACGCTCGGCTTTGTCGAAGTCTTTTCCCACGCAACGCTTTTCGATCTGACGAGGCTTTCTCGTCAGGAATTCGGACGCTTTCCGAGCGCATACCGACAGCCCGATAGCCTCAGCCGAGAGGGATCACGACCTCCCAGTGACTATGCTTCTTTGAAAGATGGTAGGAATTTCGAATCATCGCGTAGTGACCATTTTCCAGTGCCCCATCGACCCACTCACGGATTGACAAACCAAAGCCGAAGTAAGACACAAACTCCCCTCTCTGATTAGACTAATCAGAGGAGAGTCCAGGGCCCCATTCTCTTAATTCTGCTGATCCGCCTTGTAAACCCTCAACCTCTTCCGGATGTTGGCCGCGGTCTGCTGCATGGGGTTCAGCTTAATATCCCTCGCCATCGCCGCCGTGTCGTCCCCGTGCCGCGCCACCAGCCGCGCCAGCCACTCGCGCTCCTGCTGCGACTGGTGCCGCTTGTGCGCCTCGGTGGGCCGGCTGGCCTCGGCCTCGAGGAGGTCCACCACCTTCGTCGCCTTCGCGTCGGCGCTCTTCTCGGCCCCGCTCTCCTCCTCCTTGTTGTTGTTCCCCTCGTCGTCGGACTCGGACTCGACTTCGTTCAGCGGGTCGTTGAGCGGGTTGTCCTTGCGCAGCACCCGCACGATCTTGCCGTCCGCGTCGCGCTCCACCTTGACGCTCCGGAGCGCCGCGCCGGTGCCGCTTGTCGGCGTCACGGCGAGGGGGTCCTGGGCGCCGCCGTTGGGCGCGGACACCTTTGTCGCCGGGTCGACGCCGCCGGTGGCCTTGCCGAGTTTTGCAGTGAGGCCGAGGCGGCGGTAATTTTGGGAGAGGGTTTCTTTCTTGTTCCTGTATGTCTCACTGGTTAGAAACGGTCTTCGGGCTTGTTTGGAGGGCTCCTGCTCGTTGACTGGCCCAGGGTTTTCGTGGACCTACCAGTTCTTTGCGATGAGGCTGTTGCCGAGGGGGTTGAGAGGCTTCTTGAGCCTGTTTGGTTGCCTGATTGTTGGTCTCGATGACCGGTTTTTGCGTTTCTGTAGATCTCGACCCATCTTGATGGTTTATTCCAGCTGTCGGCTTCGTGAAAGGGTGGTTTCTATCGTAAAAATCGAATTGAACTGCTACTTGAGCGTTGAGGATGTCGCTGCAACCTTAGTCGCCCCCGGAAATTTTGAGGGCGATAAGGTTATCTTATCTTATCTTATCCACGCGCATGACAGTAACTCTTGGTGGGCTCTCAGGGACAGGATTTAATTGTGTTTGTTCCCTACTTGGATGAAGATCTTATTCTCAAATTTACCGTCTTTTGTCTACGGTTCGGATTTTCTAACAATTTGTCACCGGATCAAGTTCCTTATTCTGTTGAAGGGTCTTCGAACACCTCTTATCATGCTGAGAGCTGTCCTGCAACCCGTCACTACCGTCAACGCGTGCTTCCTGTAAGAGGTAATTGTATCTTACCATGGCCGTCACCACTGAAATTCGAGGGTAACTCTTTCTTTCGGTCTCCAGACTCACTCGAAAGGGTGTCCAAACTCTCACTACAGGACCACCATGCCTTCCTCTCACGACTACGGTGGACGTAGAAAGCTACAATTTGACATACGGATCCACCAAGTTGAGAATATGTGGCATTCAGGAGTTACGAAATCATCAATACAGTACTTCATGTGCCAATAATAAAATGCTAGGACCTGGGTCTAGGAGGGTCTGGTCTCACCGGGTAATCATAAATTGGGTGAGTAATTGCTTCGTACTAATTTCACACTGATATTCTTCCGCCACTTTTATGCATGTGTTATTTCTAAGTCGATGAACGTGCCCCATAATGTCAAACGCAGTCAGGAACGACGTTTTTGAAGCACAAAGCACCTGTAGTGGGCTCATTTGAGTCTAGGGAGGATACTCCTGCCTGACAAGTACTCAAACCATGAATGGAGATGCTACAGCTATTCCCTTCCACTATTGGCATATCTTTATATGCGAAAGAGGAGATTATACTGATTGCAAATAGAGAAACAGCCCTAGGAATCCATAGCCCTGAGTAAATCCTCCAGTACACTCTTCCGATACTTGACCTGCGTACTCCCGTGCGTCTCACCTGCCTTCATGTGCAGCTCCACCTTCGTATTTCCACCAGCCCTAAGCCGCTGCGCAGTCTCTTCGCCCGCCTTGGGCGAGACATTGGCGTCGTCTGTCCCGCACCACAGTTGTACCGGCAGGTCAGCACGGACATCCTCTACGCGAAACCCCGGCTCCTTTGAAAGAACCCTGCTCTCGTCTAGGAAACCATCCCAGCCCTGGGCCACAGCCTCCCGCGCAGAGCAGAGGAAGAGCCGCACCATGTCTGGGTAGTCAGCGCGCCTCGCCGTACCAGCGTCCGCCGGGTGGGATTTCTTGATGTCGAAACTCTGTCGCAGGGCTTCCATCTTCTCGTCGTCCGAGAGATGCGGCTGCCATGCAGGGGAACGGGCGAAAATCCACCTCATCGCCCAGCGGAGATCCAGGTGCTTGTTCAAGAACACGACGGGCGCCGGCCAAGCCTGGCTCATGTCCGGCAGGCCCTGCCCCGTCACGATCGCAACGGCGCGGAGGCTCGGCTTCGAGGCGGACGACGGCAGGGAGTGGGCGCAGGCCAGGGCATAGGGGCCTCCCCCGGACGTTCCGAGGACGGCATACTCTCCAAGCTGGAGGTGCTCAGCGAGTGCCTCTACATCCTTCGCGTGATCAAGCACTTTCCTCTCCTTGAGTGGTCTCGGGTCTGGAGAGCTCAAGCCTATACCCGGGCGCTCGATGGCGATGATCCTTGCCCCGAGTTCCTTGGCGTCGGCATCGAGGAGGGCACTCTCCAGTCTCGAGCCGAGGATGCCGTGGAGAGAGATGATGGGCTTGCCGTTCGGGTGCCCGTACTGTGCGTACCCGATCTTCCTGCCGTCAGGGAGGGTGAGCGCGGCCGAGCCCTCCTTGGCGACGAGGTGGAGGCGGTATGGGTAGTCTTTTGGGGTCGGAGGAAGCAGCTCTGGAGTGTAGGTGATTTTCTTCCAGGCGAACGGTGTGATGAGGAGGGCAGCGCAAGATGTGAGGATGACTGGCGTTCGATAGGATGGCGGTAGGCGGTGCCAAGAATTGCCTAGCACCCGGAATGCACGCTCTGGGAAAGTGCCGGCCATATTCAGAGGTTTGATCAGCGATTTACAGCGGGAGACTTGAAGTTGATGGTGGGGCTGTATGCATATTTGACTGCGTCGCTGCCATAAGATGGAAAATCCATTTAATACGGGATGAAGGTAAGCTTGAGGCTGAGGCTGAGGTTTTGATCGGGCTGAGCTCGTGTGTCTCAGTGCCATTGATATTGTAAGCTGACGCAAGTCCTAATACGGCGTAACTCCTCCCGACTCATCTAGCGCGATCCTGCTTTCATTTATTCATACCTGAGTGGTTATAGCCCTTTTTGTCTTAATGAATGTATATCAAGTTGCTGCTCTATTTGTCATCGATGAAAACTTCACGAGGCCGATTCAGGCCATGAAATCTCTTGCAACAACGGTTTTCTACGTCATGCGACGCCGACCTATCAGCCGCGCTTCTGAAATCTATTCCTCGTCGATGGTATAATTCTGAGTGATTCTGATTCCAGTGTGAATCATAAGTCACTGGCAGGTGACGCTCCCGCCGTCGTCGGGCTGTGCGGAGTGGCGGTCCATGCTAAGTACCGTACGACACAGGCAACAAATTGACTACGCATTCACATTATGATCTCTTGACTACTTGGACTTCTGTGTCTTTCTTTTGCCCAAAATCACTAGCTGATTCGTCTGCATGAATCGGGATCCCTTTGAACGTGACCTTGTCATATAATAGGGAGGCCAGTGCCCCTCGGGGGCTTTTCTGGGCTGAAGTACCAGCAACGATACTCATGCAAGTTGGGAGGCCTTCTTGAGAGAAGGCTTTGTATGTGAGAGTCTTCAACTGTGTATAATAAGCCACCCGAAACTGGTTTCTCGAAATGGCCTCAAGTATTCTTAGTCAGGTAAAGAGGTTTCCCAAAAGGCCTTTCTACCTAATATTGATAGCCTATGTACCTGTGTAACTAGGGAGGCTTATATTACAAATTATTCGCAGGCCTGGATAGAACTCTCTACTGCTACCAGGCTAAATCAAAATGAAGGTGTCCAAGTCTTCCCGATGGTTCGAAAGAAATTCCTCCTCTGCTCTGTAACTGAGCAGCTCAGAAGAGTCCACCGGCACTCTCAAGCCTTGTTCAACAAGGGTATATCTTCCCCCATGCGTGGGCCGGACCAGAGCACATGTGTGAAAAAAGACAACAATTACGTCTCCATCCCTCGCGTGAAGCGGAAACTGCCAACTCCAAAAGTCAACTTCGATGTTTGGTTCCTCGTCATCACTGCCAGTCCCGGTTTGGTTGAACGACGTCTGTTGCTCACTAGGCTCGTTTCGCTCACCACCAGTTTCTGTGTCGTCCGAATTTGCTCCATCACCGGCTGTAGGCCGCTCATCAGGACACCCTTGACTTAAAGACCTGACTGGTTGGTGATATTTATCACATGTTTCAAATTCTTTCCCAAGGGGGCACGGCAGTGCCACCCAAATTCGTGACGGGTGCCCCCCAGAGTCAACAACAAGGTGACCCAATGCTTTCCCACGCATCACAAGCGTGTCAGGCTCCGTCACATCCTGTTCGGTCCATCGCCAATCTTTCCGCGCAGACATCCGGGATTTCTGCGAGCTGCCTCCTTCCAAGGAGTAATAGTCCACATGAAGCTCTTCGGGCTCAAGTAATCTGAGCCAGCTAGGGGGCGATGGATAAGCTGAGAACATGGAGAAAAGAACGGACTTCGTTTCCTGGTCCTCCACTCCGCAATCGTTGCTAGGTACGGAGAGCGAGGACAACCGCTCAATAGTCACGTAGAAGTGTCTAATCTCGTTCATGCGTATCTTCAACGCACGTAGCACTGCGGCCTGGAGACCGACAGAGTAGTCCACCGGGACCTGTTGCGGAGAGCTAGTTATTCTTTTATTATGGGTCAGGCCCCATGAAGCGCTCGAGATGGCGTCCGCCATCGCTGTAAGGGAGTACACCCGGTCGACAGCGATCGAAACATCGAAGCCCCGAGACATAGTCTCCACGAGAAACACGAGTAGGAGCTCCGTCTGTGTGCGCCGTGTCCTAATGCGGCCAGCGGGGTCATTTACGAGCAACCGCAGTTCGTGAAGGACTTTGGTAAAGGGCAATGATTCTCTGAAGAAGGGTGGTTCGTCGTCCTTTGTGTCAAAGCCAAATATTTCGGAAGCAGAAGCACGACGAGGTCGCTTCCTAAGGCGCTCCAAGACCGTCGGGTCTTCCTTGCCTGGCAGAAGGGCAGAACGGGTGTTCCAAAGCGCGCTGCGAACGTGCGGGATCACGTGGAAGAACGCATCGTACGATAAAACTGACCGGCCACATAGGAACTTGACATTGGCTGCGGCTGCGAGCTCCTGAATAATCCAGGTCCGTCTTATCCAAGTGCGCCCCAAGATGTCAGCAATTCCGTCCAAAGCCATAGATACGAGTCTCAGGGTGTCGGCGCCGGCCCTTTCGTCGTCCAATGGTGGGTTGTCTCGAAGGTCGTTGAGAAATTCATCCACGTATATGTTTGTATCAATACCGTTATATACCCTCCGCATTAAAAAACTTCTCACCCCTTGAGCGAACATACGGTTCCTATCGTCCTGCCAAATCGTGTCGTAAACGTTGAGAATTTCGGCACCCAAACAGGTGCCCGGCCCTGCTGGTCCGAGCCACACAAGGACGGTGCTTGCTTTCCGATAGATGTGGAACATGTTGCGGACTTGGCGTTCCTTTTCAGCCTCATCGTACTGGTTTATACATAAAGCATCGATCCAGCTACTATTGTTAGAAGTCCACTGGTGACCGGGCGGGTGAAGTCGCGGGTACTCTCTGCCAGTGGTGCGTGCAAACAGAGAGCACGACTCTCAGGGGAGGGCAGCTGGTTACTTACAGCCAACGGGGACTGTGAGAGCTCCGCAGATGCACGAGCGCCGCATGCAGGTTGGCCGTGACGCTGAAGTCGAGGCCGTTGCATCGGATGGCGTGGCTGAGGACGGATGAGTCCCACGTGTACGAGAGGGCCTCGTAAAGAACCACGTCGCCAGAGCCCACGAGGCCCAAGCCCTCAAGGTGCGGTATGGCGGCGGTTTCCAGATGCACCTCGACGATGTCTCCTTCGCCCTGCTCGCGATGGACAGGTTCTAGGCGAAGAGCTCGGGTTTCCCAAGGTTTGAGGGGCTCGCTGTAGACGGTGGAGGCTGCAAGACGCCTTTGTGATTCAGAGACGCTTGTGGTAGACATACTCATTCCTGCCAGGATTAAGCAAGACCTGGCCTGTAGTGAACAATAGCGATGAGCAAGTGCGAAAAGCTAGATGGACTATTGCAAAAAGAACCATTGCAAGGTCATCTCACCGGCTCCTCAGCTTCAAACTTTTCCACTTTAGAAGCCCTGTCACTAAGTTGAGAGTGGATTGGCTCTGTGAGAGGGGAGCTCCACAAGTAACATACCAACAGTTTAACACTGTATTCAACATTATCTTTTAACTTTATACACTTGTTGTTATAATGATTTCAGCTCCCACCCCCCTCTATGGTGGATTCTTCAAGTTGGTTTTGTGAGCTGCTCTGGTAGCGTTTTGACGGAGCCCCCGGTATGTGTGTATAAATTGACACGGCTTGGCTACTGCTGCAAATCAACGTAACGGCCTAAGAAGACCGTAATAACCAATCTGCCCAGACTGGCTATTCAGCAGGATTTAAGAGCCATGCCGTCACATAAATTGTCTTTGAACCCGTCCCTATTTCCTCTTCTGGAAAGGATTAAGCCGAGTCATCACATTTTCACTCTCGGCGCCGCGGGATTTCGGGGGCTCCGCAAACCGTCGGAAAGTCAATTTCCCGATTACTCAGGTTACACACCATGGACCGCATCTAGAATGTTGTCGACTTGTGAGGCGGTGTGACGGCGGCATCGATGGAACCAGTTGTTGCACAGCACCCTGCGGGCGGCGCTTGGAGGCTCACCTGCTGACTGTAGCACAAGATGACGGGAGGATGCGCCAATTTCCAAAACGGGTGGCTAGGAGGTATATGTCAGATATGTAATGTGTGCGCTGCTGTGCTGACGGCAGCACCAACTTTGAGATTGGGGCACTTGACATGGTGGGAGCCGCACATGGCGGCCGGTCCGCTGCTGTCTGGCCAAGGCCGAAGGTGAGCAGCAGGAGTACGGGCCGACTGCACATGTCTAGCCACCGACTTCTCGTCGGATCCTTCATGGAGTCGATTCCAAATGGTTACCTGGATGGATGAAGTACGACGAAAAGACGACCAGAAAACAAAAAGTGTTGGCTCTGGTTCTCTATGTCAGTTGTATCTTTGACCAGACAGGCCCACTGGTATTCTGGCCTCGGTTCTGAAAGGGTCGATTGCCGAAGTGGGTCGCCGCCGGACCGGGTCGGCGATCAAGGCGGGACCCCGGCCAGTGGAGCCTGAACATCTCCCGAGGCTCTTTCAGCGTGCCCAGGTGCAAGCCCAAGGCATGTCTCCCGTTCTGGCAACTCCACTTCTCATGCACCCCGCGAAGATCAAGACACCAAGACCGAGACCCCCCACGAACCATGACGCGGGTGCGGTTGGGAATTATTCAATAACCTCGATAGCCGCCAGGCCTCTGGTTCGGCATTTCCCTTTCGAGCATGGCCGATGAGGCTCGTCGAGTTGCGATGGAGGCGTTCTCGCGACACAACCATCATAGGATGCAGTCTTATGCACATCGTACCTGCTTCTGAGGCTCAACGCGACGAGGTATGACTCGCCAGCGTGCGAACCGGCAGGCAGGCGGCAGGCAGACGAGATTACGGCTGGTTGGTCGCTGGACTTATTATACGCCAGAACGCCACCCTGCCTTAGTGCTTGGAGGGATTCGAGTCCTACCATCCGCTCCGTGGTTGGCGCATGTGTCCTCACCGAGAAGCCGGCAGGCAGAGACGAAACGGGCCTCGAGGACAGATGGGAAAGAGTCACTCGCCCGGTGCGCCACGGAAGACGCATAATGCAGGTACGATTCCGCCGAACCCTGGCGATCTGCTGGGTGAGTCCAATGGGCAGGTGGACAGGATCGTGTCTCTGGGAGGGCAGCTCGAGGGCAGGTTCGCATCCTGCATTTTGACACCCGCACTGTGACGAAGCTGGCCGGAGTGTGCAACCTTGAGTCAGAATACGACGCCTCTCGCGGACGGCTTGCGCGGAAACAAGAGATAAAGCGGCACCCTTGGGAGGTGGTGATGGTGTGCTGCGTGGTCATGTGGTGTTGTGGTTAGTGAGTGATGATCATCGGCCTCATGCCTGCCGGGAGAGTTAGGGAAAGTGAGAGCAGGCAGGGAACGCCACGGGCGCTGGGGGGGTGGTGTGCTAGCTACGACGGAGCTCTCTTGTCTCACATCATCACACAGCTGCACCGGCACCAAGCTGCAACTATCTACCTGCAGCTGCACCTAACCTGCACCCTGCGAGTCCTCACTCGGCTCTCGTCTCGCTCGTTTCACTCTGCCACCCGGGGCCAGAAGCCTATCACGGGGTTTTGTCATACGCGCAATTGGCGAGCCCGCTCCACCCAGCTGCCGCACCCGACAGCTTATCAAGCCATCAGATAAACCTGCCGTCGCCCGTGCTCGTCACCATCGTCAGTGTCCCATCATGCACCCGGCCTAATGAGGCCTGCAGGAAGGAATTACAAGGTCCGCGCCCTGCTACGTCGTAGTGTTATATCTATCGCTGCCCAGGGTGGAGCCTGCCGGCGACAACATCCCCCACGATGCACGATGCACGACGCCGTTTTTGGCCGAGTCGCCCTTTCATGCGCCTCCTCCAAATCCACCACTGTCTCACGCTTTCCGAGGCCGACGGGGGCCCGAACCGTGATGATTTCACACTCACACGCACGCCCACGGCAGGCGCAGCTGGGAGGTGATTCATCTCGCTGCACCTCGCTGCATCCGCCGCTCCCATTGGTGAGGCCCACGTGGGAGGCCCAGGCCGCCCCGCAAAAAGATTTGAGACCTTTGGCCAGCTGAGAGGCTTCGCCCAGCCGGCTCTGGAATGTGAAGAGCAATATCGGCTGGCCGGTGACCACCACCCTCTCGCTTCCCAGCCGCGTCCAGGGTCCCAGCCCTCGCAGCCAGACCCAAGGCTTTCCGCTTTGGGAAGGGTGGTGACTTCACTAACTCGCTAGGTAATCAGCACTGTGTCTCTTGGCTGGGGTGTGGGGTCCACTATTGCGACCTACACCCGACGTATTCTAAGTCCTACTGATGCCTGTGACGGGCGTGGGTTGGTGTGGGTGGTGTGGGCGTTCGCGTGGCTTGAGTATCAAACACCCAACAACACCCCAAGCATCTTGGTATATATTCCCATTCAGTCCCCCGTCCGAGTCCACTCTCTTTTGTCCTTTTTTTGTCTGTCTCCTTTTACACTTCCTCTATCTTGGCAATCACAGGACGTCTTCCATCCTGTGTCACTTATTCGAGGGGAGGAACTGTAGCCTCATCATATCTGACTTCTCACGGTCGCTTCTGACAAGTCAAGTGAGCCGGCGTGGCCGGCGGTAGACGTCCGCGTTCCTTACGGACGGTTGGCTCTTTGCCTTATTTTTTCCCCTCTTCCCTTTTCAGTTGCCTTGTCATACTGGTTGCCTGTAGCTGGCAAGACAGTGACTGGCCAAGCCCAACAAGCCGGCGGCATTTCATCCATGACTCCTCAAACACAAAAAGTGCCAGCTTCCTCAACACCCTCACACATCCATTCCGGGCGTATCACTTCAAACACCCCCACAATGCCAGCAGCAAGAATGGCTCACCGGGTCTCACGGCGAGACTCTTGGCCGCCGACCATGATGCGTCTGCACCCAAGCATCGAGGCCGAGGACACGGCTATGGATATTGATTCCATCCACGACGAGCTATCCCTCGAGGATGACGACCCCATCAACTACTTCCTGACACCCACGCCCCTCCTAGATGACGGCGATACGGACGACGACATGGACTCGATGGACATGGAGATGGACATGTTCGATGCCGGCATCGAGGACCCTCACCACCCCCAGCCAGCCATCCGGAGCATCAGCCCGTCCGACCTGACCGGGCCCAGCCGGCCACCTTCGTCGCTGCCCAAGATGCTCCCCCTGCCCATCCGATCCCCGACACCTCCCAAGGCGAGAGCCAACTCGAGGTCTCCGCCATCCAGGAACTCGCCCGAGGCCCTGACGCCGACCACGGAGCACGACGATGACGATGACGACGAGGACTACGTCCGCTTCACCCCGAGCGGCACGCTCGCCCCGTTCAGCCTCTACCACAACTTCGCAAGCTCCAAGTCCAAGGGTGCCAGCCGCAAGGCCGCCGCCGCAGCCAAGGTCAGGGCTCAGGGGTCACTGGACAAGAACGACAGGGTGGGCATGATGATGGCCCACGGGCCCTCGACCTCCTCCGCCAACCTCCTGCTCCCGCCCGACGCGTTCCACGTGGGCCGGCCACCAACGGCACCGACCACGCGTAGCAGGTCGACCACCGCAGCCGGCGCGAGGGGCCGGCCACGACTGGTCCAGCGGCCGCGCAGCTGGTCCGGCCCCACGCACGCTGGGCTTTCTGGGGAGAGCCGCTTGTCGCCGCGGGCGTGGCGCGAGCCCAGCCCCGACGTCTGGTCGATCGAGGAGGACCCTGAGGCGGAGATGATGAGCGAGTTTGGCGAGGGGAGCGTCGAGGTCGACACCCTCGGCCACAAGAGCGAGGCGATGACCCCCGGTGTCGACAAGGCGAGCAAGAAGGTGCGCTTCGCGCTGCCTGTCACGGAGATCCCTTGAGGCGGTAGTGGTCGGGTTGGTGGGTAGGGCCGTTACATTTCTGGTTGCCAGGGATTCCTTACACGAGGAGGTACACAATGGACTCACGTCCTTGCATTGGTATGGCGCGGCGGGGGATTTCATGGCTTCGGTTCATTCTTGGGGGTCTCGGTCTTGCATTTTCACATACGGAGCACGAGCCGCAAACACGAATGGTCCGCTCTCATCATCATCATTATCATCATCTCATATCGGAGGAAGCATTATTCGGGGTCACGGTTTCATTTCTGGGAGCATACATCGGTTCCCTTCTTACAACTGCATAACTAGATTGATTGCTCACGCAACATATCGTGGAGGAACGTAACTAGGAGTAATACTTTTTGCGAATAAATATACAACATCCAGGACTGCCGCATTTAGGCACTCAAATCTCTGTCTTCCTTTGGTTGCCATCTCTCCTTGCTAGTACTCGGTCTGCTCAACACGCACTGCTCAAACATTCTCCTTTCTATCCTCTAAATCACAAATCTCTCTTGCTTTTGATTTGAACTTATCCCACTGGTATTTTGGCTGTGGTCGCCACTACGAGACTAATTTGCAATCCCATGATCACACTGCCCCCTTGCCTACGGCTGTCTCGGCCCCATGAGCGGCAGTGATTTCCGCTATCTCTCAGCATTAAGACTTAGGAAACCCGCCGATGATCCTTAGATATAGCCTTTCGCTCAAAGGGGAAAGGGACTTTTAGCCTCCAATCAGCTTACAAACTCAGCTGACTGCCACCTCTTTGTCTGTTAGCCTCCGTCCGTCTGCATTCTGAGAAACCCTCCCCGATCGGGACCAGACAGGGATTGCCCAATGCCGAACCGTCGACGCCCACATCGAGCAAGACTGGCGTTCAGGGAGCGAGCTAAGTAGATAGTGCTGACCCTCTTCTCGCCAAGCTCAGCCTCCTTCACTGCGCCTGTGGCCATGGAGCACTAGATCTCGCGCACCCCGGTCGATAAGCAGTTTCACCGGAACTCGCATCACAGAACTTTTGGCAGCTGTTAATTTCCGGAGCCACTTCTTGGTTGAGATGAAAGACTCTGGTTGGATTCAATAGCTGCTATCTAATCCGCTGTGTTCTCGCTCGTTTCCCAATCAATTTGCTGACAAGTGTTATTCTGAAATACCCAACTTTTCTCAAGTTCTTGCAGCTTCGCTCTCTCTTCTCCTGTGACCATAAGCGCGCCAAAGATGTCCGTCGTGTTGGATTGCGACGGCATACATTGGCCTCCATGGAAAATTTGAAAGGCTGGACCTAATTCTTTCAGCACGCTCTGCATGTGACGGTAGATCCGCACACAAAGCTCCCCGTGACTAGAATCCCCCATCGCTCTGGTTGATCTGCTGCAAGCATGTAAATAATGACAGGAAAATGCAAACGTGTAAGAGTGTGCCATCTAGTGGACCAAGGGCCACTGGCTCGGGCTCGACGCTGGCGTGGGAACGGTGTGCCCAGCTGAAGTTGCATACGGACACGATCCTCTTCCTGATCCTCTCCGTGATGTTCCTCCGGTCTCATCATTCCCAGCCGGTCCGCGTCGATCCGCACAATCATCCTGTACGGGGTGGGCCACCATCCGGAGGTGAGGCGGGCTGAGCAGAAAAGTTTGTCTATCAAGGCAGCGAATTGGTCAGCAAATCGCTGTGTGGTTTTAGCTTGTTTCTTCTGGAGGAAAAGTACCATGAAAAGTTGTGGCGCGAGGGGATCGGTCTCGGTCAGGATCGCCGGGACCTCTGGGATCCGATCGAGCCTGGGCTCCGGCATGATGGTGGAATAGTGGCCCTGTCTCATTATATTCGAATCTCCTTGGAATGTTGTCGACTGTGCACCTGGTGTACACACTCCTTGCTCAAATACGGTCACGTCCATTCGATCTGGACTGTTGAGGCTTGCTGTGTTGAGACTCCAAGGATTTGGGCAAGTAGGAGCCATTTGGTCGTTTGTGGGCTCTGCGGTGCCACTGGGAGTAGAAGAGAAATATAGGAAGCAGGAAATATCTGATGATAATTCTGTTCATGATGACAATGATTTTCACAGGTCTGATTTCGTGGAATACAGTGTTGACTGCCGATGCAGGTGAAAGGCTAAGATCTGGTGCGGTTGGAAATTTGATGTGCGATACTGGGTGTTTGGGTGTCTATCACCCGGGCAGACGGACGAGGAGTGAGGATCTCTTTAAGATGGTTAGACTGACGCTCTCTGGTGTTGGTATGGAAAGTGCGTCTCATCGTCAAGCGCCTGCCCAGGTGCTCAGTAAATTGTATCTACCTACAGCAGGTAGGTACGCAAGTAGACACCTAAACAACCAACATTGAATCCAGGAGATATACTGTACACGGATCACGTTGACTACAACTAACGGCGAGGTGCCCATGGCATATTGCCGTCTTCGAGGTACATAACACCTTGACTTCAAATGCTCCATAAGACTGTGTCGATCAATGTGGACACACCTCTCAAGTCGTCATACTCTCAAAACTCACATCCTTGATAACGCCCGTTTGCTGTATGTTGTCGTACCTTCCTAGGTAACGCTGGGTTTTGATGATATTCGAGATTCGCTCTTACCTCACAACCTTCAATGTTGTGTTGATAAGCGCTTCTCGGTACGGCTCGCTGCTACTTCCTCATATCACAGTCAGGCCCACCTCTGCAGCGGGCATCCGGGGCGGTGACGCTGTCGGCGGAAATGCAGCGAGTAATTTTCCAGACGGCGAGGCAGTGGATGGCTCGGGCACTGGAGGGAGCGTCGAGGTCTCATCTCCTTCTTACCGTGGCGGGGTTCCGCTGGTGGGAGGCAGTGGCACAGGAGGAAGCGCGACTGGTAAAAAAGTGATCGGAGGCAGGGCAGTCGGCGGGAGTGTGCGATGGGCGAGATGGAGCACCCAGGGCCGCTTCTCATACGGTTCAGGCCATATATAACCCTTGACACATGCCACAGTCTTTTTATCATCGCAAAAGAATGTCCTCCTCGTGCAGGGCCCCTTCTTCCCCTAAGTCCAATGCCTCCCCATCCATATATCCGTGCACATAGGCTGTCCCTACAAGGCTGTATGTTTTGACGCCATCGTGACTTCCTAGTCTGCGCAATACCAAGGGCACTTTGGCTCCCTCGACGGAAAAGATCGTATCTCCTGCCATTGTATCATGCACCATCGTGTACAGGCCATTATCCGTCACCGAGAACGTCCAGGTCTTGTAATTCCGGCACCACATCCTCGATGCCTTTTTTGGCATACTTTCCCAGAGTCCAATCAAAGTCTCATTGGACACCTCATCGTCTCCACTCGTTATGAGGTGCTTGCGAGATTCTTTTGTCCCCATAGGCATTTCGTGAGCTTTCTCCGTTGTTGAAACACCGAGCTTGTCATTTAAAAATCCAAGGATGCTTTTGAAAGCAGCATCAGTTTGCAGTATGTCTTGCTGTGCGAGTCGTTTGATGGGATAGGCACCGCAATCCATGACCAGCGTGCGCCAATATGCTCGGGTTGCAGTTTCTCCCGTTCTCTTGTATTGGATCTCACCGTCTAATATATCGACTCCGAGTGCAGACGTCTCGAGCCACTCAAACGGTGCCCCAAGTACGGACCATATTCGGGTTTTGGTATAGGAAGACCCATCTACCAGCCACTTGCGACATTCTTCGATCGAATTGAAGGTATACCGAATGGGATGCGTGATATCGTCACCGCGCAAACAACCGAGTACCACTGCTTTGACGGGCAAGAATTGGTTGTTGATGGGACGACATGGAGTATTGAGACATGCCCGACCAGCTGCGTAAATGCCGCGCTGGGCGAAAAGAGTTGCCTTGTGTGCGTCAAAATAGACGCGCGCAGAGAAGTCGGGCACCCAGCTGGGTAGCTCGTGCGGGTTCTTAGAGCGAGGACGAGCCATCCAGGCCGTCTGACAAAGAACATCGAGGTTTTGCGCGGCGTTGACGAGTGAGATCGCTGTATCTACGAAGACCTGCGTGGCTGGTTTAGTGTAATCAACGACAATGCCGTGCTGGTCTGTCACTAAGCCCAGGATCCCGTACACGCAGTCTCTCGGGTCAGTAGCCCCATTTTGCTGGAATCGGGCGAGGACGTCCAGAAGAGTCGACGTGTAGTTTCCGTCGCAAAGAGCTCGCCGTTGGTCGTGCACCCTCACAGATCCCGAAAAGAAGAGATCAAGAGCCCTGCCACCGCCTCGATGGCCGAAAACCGCATGGAATGCGTCCGCGTACGGTCTGTCCCCGAGGAACGCGCCCACCGCAGCCCAATCTAGTTCATGAGGACCCGCCACCAACCTCACCTGCGGCGCATATGCAAGTTCCTGCATCGTCCAGATGCGGTACCAGATGTCCGTGTAGCCGAAGGCCGCGATGAGTGCTTCTTGTTCCTCAACACTCAGCAGGAAAGCCCCAGGTACAGTGTTCCGACTGTGTGCATCTGATGGCCCATCACGCATCTTGGCCAAGGTCTCGGCATCCTTGAAACTGATTCTCTTCATTAGCTCGAAGGCTCTGTGGAGTTGAGCAATCCGTGCCGGAAGCCATGACACGTTTTGTGCCGTCAGCATCCAGGCAAGATCAACCGTGCAACGGGCATAGATGTCTTTCATCAGGAGGACCTGTTGGCTGCGCTCCACGAGGTCGTGTTGGTTGATGCATAGCGCGTCAACCCAGAGTGTGCGCTCGACAGACGGGCGCCTCAGATGGCGCATCGCCATCTCAAGGTTCGGAGTAATGAAGTACGGCTCATTGTCCAGAGTGATCTCCGCAGTAAACTCCTTCTTTCCCCATACGTACGACAAGGCCTCGTATCCATCAGCATCGCCGTACAGAGGGCGATGAACCAGTCGGCACTCCAGCGGGGCGTCGAAGCTTGCTGAGGGCAGCAGCTTCAGCACTCGAATCTCGGGCGAGTGTGGATCGAGAGCTGTATAGATTGCACTCAAGCCACGCGGCGAAGAGGCTCCAGGCAAGCCGCTCACTTGTGCCATTTTGTGTCGTCACTTTCCACGTAGAGTGCGTTTAATGTCTATACGTGCATTACTGGACGCAAAGGACTTGCATGCAGGATGCAAGATGGAGACAAATCGGGACCGATTGCCCTCCATACCCACACACGCCACAGGAACGTTTGTTGAGAGCCGCTCCGTCCCTTGCAAATGCATCCTCAAGGGTCCGCCCCACTCATTCAAAAAGTAAGCTAAATAAAGGTAGACTACCGAGATGGTGATTGGGCGAGACACACCAGTTATGTGAAGCTCAAGTAAACACTCTTCTTCATGTATATATCTTATTCTTCTATACCAAAGATCATTTAATCATCCTGTATCACAGTGTTGCGCCTTCTAATCACCTACTGCAACATCAGTGTTTCTATTCAGATACGGTATGTACTTGGGGTAAAGGAAGCAAGGATTGTTGCAAGGATTGTTGCACGTTGTTGCACATTGTTGCACATACCCGTGTTTACGTTGGCGGATTACATAAGCCTGTTTGTCCCCTCACCAGGCTGGTCATGCCAGCTCAGACACCCCTTCAAACACAGTCGACAACAGTTTCATGTTCTTTGACTGTGTCGTGACTGATTGATTCACAACGTACGGGGCAAGAAGGCTGAAATCTGCGGAGGGCAGAAGCTCACCTGACGTGTACGTGACTCCTACACCCAGGATCATCTACCTAGGCACGGAGGCCCCTCACCAGCTGTTGTCCTGCCCTACGATAGATATATTCTGAACTAATCACTGCAGGTTGAAGGCAATTCCCTGAACTTGAGCATCGATCTGTCCTTGGACACAAAACAGAGACACGAATTCAGGTTGAGGGACCAAAGCACAACCAACAACAAGGTGAAGCCAACAGACAGTCGCTAGACTTGCTCGGCCAGCACTTGAGAGGTACCGAATTCCCCTACGGCCGAAGATACCAGTCTTCACAATGGGCGTACACGAAATGGAGAAAACGATGCCACTGCGCCTCATCACTTTCAACATCCGCTACGCCACCACGTCCCCCCGCCCTGACGAGGAGCTTTGGGAGGTCCGGCGCCCCAAGCTCTGCACCCAGATCCGCTTCAACACAGCCGGCCGCTCCGCGTTCATCTCCTTCCAGGAGGCCCTCGCCAGCCAGGTAGACGACATCCAGGAGGAACTGGGGCCCTCCTGGGCCCACATCGGAGTCGGACGGGACGACGGCAAGTCGGCGGGGGAGTTCTCGCCCGTCTTCTACCAGACGGACACGTGGAAGTGCGAGCGCAGCAAGACGTACTGGCTCAGCCCGACGCCGGAAAAGCCGTCGACGGGGTGGGACGCCGTCCTCCCGCGGATCGTCACAATGGGCCAGTTCGAGCACAGGCAGAACGGCGCGAGGGTCGTGGTGCTGAGCACGCACTTTGACCACATTGGGCTCAAGGCAAGGGAGGAGAGCGCGAAGCTGATCCTGAAGCTGGAGGACTCGTGGGTCGGAGAGCTCAGCCCATCTGGGAAGGGCAAGCCGCCGGTATTCCTTGGGGGCGATTTCAACAGCACGCCGGAGGACAAGGCGTACCAGACCATGACGGCGCCGGGGACCGGGATGACGGATATATCGACTCTGATCCCGGAGGAGAGGCGATATGGGAACGCGTTGACTTACACTTCCTTCAACGAGCCCGAATACGAGCCGTCGAGGATCGACTTCCTCTTCGTCAAGGACACGGCAGACATCAACTTCCTTACATACGGGGTCTTGGCCAATCGGTTTGACGATGGCGTGTTTCTCTCGGATCACCGCGCGGTGATGGCAGACGTGGATATCCCGGTCAAAGGACAACCACCCTCCATGTGAGCCTCTCCATAGGGACTTCTGTTGTAGGGGATCACGACTCGCGCAAAACAATATGTTGCGTGGTTGTTGCGCAGGCAAGCGCAGGCCTACCTTCCCCTCTCCCTGGACGTTCCGAGGTGACGTACTCGCTAGGGGAGTCACATGCCGATGCAGTGGTCGTGGGTACGGGAGCAGAGTTGAATGCATACGATGCCTTGACTCCTGCAGTATTGTCCAACATGTCGTGATTGTCACCCCAGGACCTGGTTCTGGAACGCCCTGGGCGGAAGTAAGAGACAACGTCAATGCACGAACGGCCGCCTGCCTGCCGTGCCCAGGGATGATTCTTAGAGCCTCATCATATGTCCTCATCTTAAGCATGTTCCTCTAGATCATTCTAGCGCCACCGATCTGGCGCGAAGATCTCATGCAGGTGTGGTGTCGCCCGCGATGAGAAAGGGCGGTGTGGAGTTTGGGGGACGGGCAGTAGTGCTATTGTTGAACGCAAACCATCACACACTGCACCATTTCATCCAAACCTACGACTGGCCAGTCATGTCTTTCCATAATGGTCATTCCCTGTGAGGGAGAAAGGGGCGGCTCATTTTCCCGTGCATGAGACTATCTCTGAGGTCACCCTGCGACCCGGTTGCTTGCTTACGAAGGGGCAGACAGAGACGCCTTGACGGCAATCAGGCGAGACTGTGTACTCTACGCTCATGCTGGCTGCCAAAGAAAAGAACAAAACAAACCGCAATCTCATTTGAGCCGTCATCATGATACAAAACCTTGCTTTCAGGACAGGCTGCTGGGGGCATACTACGGAGACGCCGGGCATGTCGTGGTTTGACGGGCAGCACAACGGCAAACCGCATCTGTGGGGCTTTGTTCCGATCATGCGACCTGGGGAAGCACGCTGGATAATAGGCAGGCCTGTGAAGACGGACAACGTGTTTTTGTCCATGTCGTCACAGGTGTCATGGAGGTGTGCAGCTAACGTGCTGCCATTGGAGCTCCGAACCGTTCTGCCGGGCCATGCCAGCAGAATTATCCTCGGCCTCTACCTCTACCCGGAAGGGACAATAATCATCGACCCTGCGGTTGCAGGTTGCATTCCATGCCGCATTGCCTGCAGGAGGTCCAGTGAAACCCCCGACGGCTGAGCCACCTGTAGACCCTTCTGACTTGCAGTCGAGGTTGCACCCAGCCATGACGCAGGGAGAGAGAGTGCTGCCGGATGTGTCGTTGTGGAGGCTGTGGGACGCGGGGGATGGCATTGGATCGGGCCCGTGACAGGAGGCACAAATACGGCCGCTGGTGGCATGCAGCATATTGTGTGCTGCATACGATGCGCAAGCTCTCGTTGTTCAGATGCGGCAGGTTGAGATGTCCACAGTGCTGAGCGCTCTTGGTGGGGACCCTCCTCCGCCTAAAGCTCATATTTGCAGTGACAGCAAAGACACATTTTGCGAGTGAACGTTGAATGCCAGAGAGGCTGTACAGAGCTCACCAGACTTCAACAGCCGGGTTCCTTCATGTTTGTGGTACGATCATGGCCCAAGTGCCGAAGGTGATGATGCGTGAAGGCAAAATGCTAAAGTCAGCATTTGGTCGTCACGGATCTGGAAAAGGAAGCGTCGTCAATTGCTGACATAGTACCGCCTGTTATTGGTGCCACTGCCAGGATTGGCACGAAGTCTATCGCGAAAGTCGACGAACCAAGCTGGGTGGGTAGCGAATTGCTGCGAAACCTTGTCTTTCTCACTTCCGATATGAGCCGTAGCAGGACATGTTCATGTGTCTGTCTGCTTAGTTCTGACACGACTGCTGCAGTTCCCCAAGTGTGCGAACGACTGGCGATCGCTGGCTGAGGAGTCATCCTGCACGCGGTTGCATGAGGTACGAAATTTCTGCATCGTGGGGGAAACAGCTCCAATGGCAGTGCAAGCAAGCTGCAGGGCGGCGTCATTCGACATGAGAGCAGGATCGTTCGTGTCCTCTTCTGGCCATGGTCTTTCCCCAGCCCACGGAGTTTTAGTTGAGCCTCATCGTCAAGCCCGACTTTTGCCGCTGCCACCCAGGAATGGAGGGAAACGCACCGAAGGGAAGAGGGCCTAGGCCACGCCATTTGAGAACAGGGTGGGATGCAGACTGCAGAGTAGGCCGCCGGCCTGTCCTCTGCCGCCCATTCACGCGTCGTCCTCGGCACGACACATCGCTTCCATGGACGAGTTTTTGCTTACTCTATTGGACGTTTTACTTGACGCCAGACTTCTGCCTTAAGACTCGGGCTGTTCTGTTGGCTGTAGGGGGCGCCTGTCATGCACACGCCACCCGCGTGTTCTCATTAGGCCTCGACCATCCTGTCGCGCATGCAAGTTTAGACGGGCTCTGGGTCCAGTGGGTGAGCAGGGCCAGGAGGCAAGCGGGCCTGAAGTTGGGGCCTGACGATAAGCAGCGGGCGAGGGTGCATGGAGTTGCATCTGCACAAAGTCGTCGCCGCGATCCTGTGACTGAGATCCCGGGGATGCTCGTTGTTTCCGGGCTCCACATCCCGGACTTCTGGATCTTTGCTCCATCATGCCATGCCTGCGGCAGGGGCCAGGGTTTGTGAGGACAGCCCCAGCGCAGCCCCAGAGCCTTGCAGAGCCTTGGAGAATGTCCGTAGCTTCCACATCGTGCGGAAGACGGACAGCCGTGGATGGGAAGCTCGCGACAATAAGGACGTGCTAATAATAAGCAGGAACATGTGTGTCTGTCGGTTGCCTCGTCAGCTTCCGGCATCAATGAAGCACAGGCACGGGTTGGTCTGATAAATACACAGTAAATGTCGAAGAAGGGGGGCGCGGGAGAGAAACAGCCTACTAGAAGGTCGCACCAAGCTTCTGGCAGCAGTGTGGCATCGCGCCTCGCTGCATCTGAGTATCTGGCACCCGGCCAACCGTTCCCGCCTCCTGCTGTAGGTCTCACGTTGCACCTCTTCCATTCGTTGTCCTTCAGCCCTGATATTCCCCCCCTGGAGGGGCGTGTGCGGTGGTGTTGACGGGTGACGGGGACCAAGACTTTCGAGGCGCACACCCACTCCCTCTGTGGCCCACACCCAACGCCCACTTTTGACTCGCCTTGTTTCCCCACCATGTCCTCCACAACATGCACTTGTCATCCCTGCTGGCCTGCCATTTTTCTGTCTCCCACACCCTCCCCCAAGGAAAAAGACACAGACGGACAGGCACAGAGAGCGTTGCATCGAGCGCACAATAAAACTCGCCAGTAGCCGCCCCGGTCGTTTCCACCCGACATCTTTTCAATATTCCCCAGACTGTCCCGTTGCTCTTGTGTTGACTGCGACTTCAACACCGACCGCTATCGATCTACTACCTGCTCATCATCCTCGTTGTTCGGGTGCTGAGCCACTCCAGCTGTTGCCATCCAGCGTCCTGCGAGCTCTTTACCAAGGTTCCCACACGGCTCCACTCGGATGACCCAACCGTCTTTGGCTCGTTGTCCCGTCCCGACTCGGCCTAACGATTACTCACACCGGAGCCGCACTGCCCCAGCGATTGAGCCAACACCACCGAGACAAGCAGTGAATGTAAACAACAAAGTGCTGCTAGGCCCGACGCAATACGAGATCCATCCATGACTCGACCAGGGATACCTTAATCACTCTATACCGGTACAACCTGTCACCAACCATGACGACCAGCGCTGAGCGGGCATACATGGAGGACGCTGATGATGATGGAAATCCTATCGACGACACAAGGACATATGTCTCCGTAGTGCCGCCTGGCAGCAAGGAGGCAGCCAACGTCTCGCGGACGAGGAACCGAACCCTGGCCAGGGGGTCGTCGTCGTCGCCAAACCCAACCCACCTCCATACCGACTCCGACTCTACCGCCCAGCCTCGCAGCCCACTCAGGCAGGACTCCAGGAGGCCCAAGACCAAATCTCGGGACAAGGAAAGGCCGTCGAGCAAGAAAACGGTCACACATGCTCCTGTCAGGCCCACTGCAAAGTCATCCAAGACCCTGCCCAACCTTCACACGTCTGCAACAAGAAGGTCGCAGGAGCAGTCCTTCTACGGCATCAGTCCTACTGCGACGAGTCCAATCATGACTCCTGCCGCCACCTCGTCACGTCCGAGGGCATACACGGCAAATCAACGGCCAAACAGCTATTATGGTACACCGTCGAAGCCGCCGCCGTCCAACGCAAGGTTCTGGCAACACCCCAATCCCGTCCTGGGTACATCCTTTCCTCCTCAGGCGCCCTACCCACCACCAAGTGCCCCACAGTTTCATTCTCCCTTCCCCCCGCCGCCGCCGCAGCAGTTTGCTCAGTCGCCGGTAGACTACCTTACTAGCCAGGATGCTCTGGCGGCCCGCTTCGACCCGCATCGGCCGCGGTCAGCCATGGGACGCCATGTCATTGAGTACAGCCCGGAGTACGATGACCATGAGGAAGGCGGCGTTCTCATCCGGCGGCCGTCCTTGACCAGGAGAAGATCTACGAGGCAAGATCCGGACCGCATTCGCATGCCTCCCCCACCGCGGCCCAGCTCAATGCGCCCACAGTTGACATCGTCTTTTGCACCCCCGGCTTTGAAGAGGCAATCGATTGGATCCGTCGGGTCATTATACGACGACGAGTCTCTCGATGAAGACTCTCTCTATAGTAGTGCGTCCCCTGCCGAGCGATATCCTCGCCGACCTCGTCGTCCGAGCATCGACTCCACCACGATGTACGACACAGGGCACGGCTATGCTGAGGTGGCGGGCAGGATAAGTCGACGAAACTCCCATTACGGAGCGCGCAGGCAATCGACAGAGCGAGACGTCGAGGACAAAGTCAAGGCGGCGCAACAGTACCAGGAGGATGTGGACGGCCCGGTGAACATCCTGACAGCCGATACTCTCAAGCGAATCAGTAAGACTCCAAGCAAGAGCACCAAAAGCTCGGGCAGCAAGGGAGAAAGCGGCTACGGGCGCTCCGCGGCCTCGAGGAACAGCATGGACCCGGACGACATGACCATCTTCGTCAAGGGCATGGGTTCCCTGACCATAGGCAACGCGCAGCTGGACATTAGGGACGGGGCCGAGATTGCTATCCGCACCAACGGCAGCGAGAGGAACTCACGCGGCGGCAGTGACAATGCCTCCACGGCATACGTCGACGACAGCCGCACGACGAGGTTCGAGCGGCCCCAGGCACGCATCCGCGCGGGCTCGCGGGCAGGGTCACACTCGCGGGGCTTCGCGCACCTCACACCACCGGCTCCTCACCCTCCCCAACCCGCGCCCCATCCACAAGTGGACTACTACGGAAACCCGTATTTGCCGATGCCGCACGCACCGTACTCCCCCTACACTTACAATATCTAACGGGGCACGTGGACAGCGACGGTACATATGACGCACACGATGAGAACGATGATGATGACGACGACGATGATGACGATGAAAAATTGATGACCACCACCGGGATTATGCATGATTTGACTTTGCTGTTTTACAGGTCTTCTCAAACCGGCCTGATGATTTGAGATCGATTGGACGATTTAAGCGAGCGATGGTTTCTGACGTTTATAATTATGGGTTGCGATGTCCAGGACACACCTCTTCTCACCCATCCGGCCCCGCCCGACTCGTGTCGGCGGACCACGCCGGGTTTCCACCTTTTCATCGGGACAGCGATTTCTTCTTCTTTTGTTTTCCTTGCCTGGGAAAAGAGCGCAAAAAGGTTGCTGAGCGGAGAGAGATACCCTTCCCGTTTTGTCATACACCGTTTTCGCCTTGTATTCTCGGGGACCAACTTTTTTCTTGTCCTTGCTATTTTTTCGTGTCTTCTGTACACTGGATGTGTATCCCCAAAGTGCTCATGTGGGCGGGCGACCGCGCTCTGTTCGAGCCTGGCTTGTGTATACATGTACGAGGGGGGCACTGGGAAGCGGGTTTTACTGCGCTGGGGACTTGGGCGCAGGGGAGACAGATTTTACCTACACTGGTCACCCGTTTGATGTTGCTGTGCCATCATCAGCGGTCTTTTTCTCCACATATATCACATTTCTATTTAGGGCTTTTTGAATTCTGCCAATCCTGATGCATCTCCATCCTCAGTCTACTGTGACTCTACATGGGGCAATGGTCATCTTTCCAGGTCGGCACGAATACCAGCACAAGCGGTGGCGCGGACATGGGTTTGTGTATTTTGACGGCATATTATCTGGAGGTTACGGATATCCTGTGCCGCCTTACATGGCCAGGCCAAGTCGAGGGACGTCCTGAATTGAGGCAGTCGGGACGATGTCTCTTGAGATGTGTTATAATATACCACATATATTATATACCACTTTCTCGGACTACCTATTCATATTCGCGACAGTACCAAGGACAGGGTCCCACTCCGGCTTGGAAGCACGCTTACACAGACTGATCATGCTCATGCAAGAGTGGCACCGGTACCGTAGAGTGGCAGGCTCGTGCCGGATCCGTCTCCCCGTGTATCCGCCCGCGCACCTCCGTCTCTGCTGCGGGACCCACCGATGTCGTGCATTTATTTACCTCTGCTCTAGGCCCCACGATGGAGGTAACCCGAAACAAGAAGGTTGTGTTTCTGGAAGACATCCCTGAGCTTCGGGGGGTTTCGTCCGGAGTGCAAGGGTGGTATTGCAAGTGTACCTATCTTCACTACATACTGTAGTCCCAGGAATAGCCCAGCCGGGGTTTCGCCATCTCTGCTCCCCGATTCATTCTGCGAGGGATGGCTTTCCGATCTGGGTAGTCGTTCCCCCAGCCC
Organism: Diaporthe sp. P3_1W; assembly: GCA_037177825.1. Lineage (NCBI taxonomy): Eukaryota > Fungi > Ascomycota > Sordariomycetes > Diaporthales > Diaporthaceae > Diaporthe > Diaporthe sp. P3_1W. Next base: position 3,723,270 of record JBAFXB010000004.1, on the reverse strand, counting down.
GGCGGGAGCGCGGATCCCAGTGACCGGAAGTTGGGACGAGCAGCGGAGCTCCGCTGGGTTTTTCTTTTTCCCAGATACCTGGGTACGATGCCGGGCATCTTCCTAAACTGGGCAAATGCTGTTGGAGTCCCTCGGCGCCACGAAGGGCTGGTTGACACAGGCCTGAAACAGGCTGTATCTCGCTCGTGTTGGGCAGACTGGGTTGCGTTGGTGTTATTTTGCTGGTAGGTGATTGGGGGGTTTTGTGTTGTACGGTACAACGGTACATGTGGCAGCATTGTGTCGAGTAAACCCCAGGGGGAAGGTGAGCCATTTTTATTTCGAGAATGCCATGCCACATGTCCGCAGCTCACTCGGCGCCTCTCGAGGGGCCGCGCACCAATAACGGCGCCTGTAGGTCTGGAGCTGAGCTGGCTGACTGACTCTCTATTTGCCCACTGGAGAGCTCTCCGGCAGCAGTCTCGTCTGTTGTTACTCATGTCACGTCTCGAGTCTCACAGGGTTTGGAGCGGTTGGGCGATTGATAATGCGACCCCCCTCCCCCTTCCACCCATGGTGCGAGGTGGGAAAGGGGTTCTCGCTGGGCTGGGCTCACTCTTGAGTCGAGCGGTTGTTCGGGTCGGGCCCCCCATTCCGAGCTGTCAGGATGGGAAACGTGGGGGCCGAATGGGTGAATGGGCACGGTGGTCAGTCAGTGCGTGTTGTCTCGCCAATACCCGAGGCGATGACGTCGGTTGTTGACAGTCTCCATCAACAACCACACAGTAGGGCTGTCTGTCTCAACAGGCACACACCCTAGCACGGTGGTGGATTGTTGGATGCAGCAGGATCTTATCAAGGATGCAGGCATTTATTCATCAGCATGGGCAGTGCGCTGAACTAGTGTAAATGTAAACAAGGCTGTCTGTCTGTCCATCTTGGAAGGAGCGTTGCTGCGGCAGGGGCAGGGGTGGCCTGTCCCAACCACCGCTTTTCCCCAGCCATCGCGTTTCCACAGGAACAAAACCACCCGCCCACAGCAACCACGTCTCACACGCTGCACACAGTATTGCACCTCCAGAGATCACTTACCTCTGTCACCGTTTGTCTATCTACAACGTATCGATTCTTCAATCGGTCGGTGACCCAACTCATTCGTCGACGACCCATCTACCTCACAGTTTGTCACCAAGATAAACATCAACATACGACGACGAGAAGCACATCCTTTGTTTGTGCTGAACGACTCTACAGCGCCGTCGACCTTGGCTGGTCTGCCAGCTAATACCAGCCAGAGTCCATTCATATGTCAACGGTCCCATTCCACACCTACATTCCAAGTGAAGCGGGCCTGCTTCCACTAAAGACAACATGGCGCCAGCGTTTGCTGTCTACGCCCGCTCACTTCTAAGCCACGCCTTGCCCACCAACGTCGAGGCCCGCAATCCAGACGAGCTCCATGATGGCCTCTCAAAACTCGGCCCCATCGCTGCTCGGTCCCTCCTTCTAGCCCGTGACGATGCACCTGCACGGCCCGACCCCGAGGCTGGCATCATCCACCCTGAACAGTTCAACAACAAGTTTCTCTTCGTCCTGTTCGGCCTGCTAGGCGCCGCCTTCATCGTTGTTGGCATCTGGTTCTTCTTCTGGGCCAAGAATGGCGGCTTCTACTTCAAGGAGGACGACTGGGACGACTACAAGTCCACCGTGCTGCGTCGCAAGGGTCCCAACGGCACCACTCTGTCAGGCGCCACCACCGAGACCGACCTCGGCGGCGGCAGTGTGTATAAGGACGTCGATGACGGTAGCACCGAGGACGCCACCACTGTCGTCAGCGGCACAACTGGCATTACTGGCGGTGTGAGCGACTACGCCGGGCGGGAGAAGAAGCGCAGGAGACGCGAGCAAAAGGAGCGTGACAGGGAAAAGCGTCGCGAAGAGAAGCGCCGTGAGAAGGAGGAGCTGAAGCGGAGTAAGGAGCGCAAGCGCAGCCGCAAGGTCGCCGAGGAGGGCGGGGTCGTCGACGAGGAGGCTGAGGCCGAGGCCGAGCAGCACCTCCGCAACTACCGGCACGAGAAGCCCGCGCGCGTGGGTGGCATCAACAAGGAGAGCGACTCGAGCCAGTGGGACGGCTCGACGAACCCGACCGAGTCCTCCAGGGGCGGCTACACCGAGAGCAGCGTCACCTCGGAGCTCATGCAGGACCGCGAGCGCACGCCGACCCACACCCCAGAGAAGCCCAAGAAGTCCAGCGGCATCCGCAAGGTCTACTCGACCGCCGACAAGCGCGACTCGCGCGAGGCGGAGCGCATTCGGGCCGAGGCCAAGAAACTGCAGGAGAGGGGCCGCGCCGCCGCCTCTTCCGCGGCCGGGGCGTCCTCGTCTCACCGGCGCAACTTCTCCTGGCAGCAGAACAACCGCGTCGACGAGGACACGCCCATGGCGCCGAGCACCTACGGCCCCAGCGACGACGTCGAGTCTAGGATCCCGGGCAGCTGGGCCGAGAGCGACGTCGGCAGCGAGGTCGGCACCAAGTCGTATCGCCACGTCATCCCGGGGCTGTCCGACTCGGGCGCCGGATCGTCCGTCGGTGGGTCGGATGTGAGGGACTACGCCGAGGAGAAGAGGAAGAGGCGGGGTGGTGCCGGGTACAGGCGGGAGAGGTAGGCACTCTCGCTGTTGCGGTATGTCATGGGCGCCCCTTCGGAGCAGTCACGGCCACTGCAGGGCGATGACGGGGTATCTTTGTGATGGATGCGAATGAGACTTTACGAGGGAATGCACAAAGGATTGAACCTGCCATAGATGCTCTTTTTGTTCTTGGATGGCATGGTGAGGGATTAAATCGGTATGTGTGACGAGGGCAAACGATACGGAAGAGAGCTGGGCTACCAAGGCGGCTTTTATGAAGGGCTGGTACATTCTCCTTTGTGTAGTCGGGTGAACCAACCTGGCTTGGGTATACAACATTCACGGCGTTTGTTGACCGGGAAATTGAGCAGCATTGTCAATATAATGTAAAGAATTCAAAAGGATAAGACCGATATCTGAGCCTCCTTAATCAAGATCCAACTCAGTGTTTGTAGCATGCCTCTCTTGTGACTTGGCGAGCTACTGAATGTCTTACCATCAAAGTCGCTTGTAAACCGAGGGAGGAATCTCAGGAGCCTCCATTGCGGTTACTTGTGGCCTGCCTGCCCGAATTCTGTGTCAGTTAGGCAACAGGATTCGGTGGGTGCATTCCCAGGCGGCCCGGAGGGTGTCTCACTGTCTTCAGGGCAGCTGTGTGGAAGCCCTGACCGAATCAAACCTTAGGAGTGCAGGTCATAGCGGCAGGTTGCCGAGACCCAGGGGTTGACAGGTTGACAGGTTGACTGTAAACACCACGCGTTTGACGTCTTGAATTCAATTTCGCACCCCGCACAACTGCTGCACCATTGCAATTCTCGATGAGCCTACAATCATTCATCCAGATCCACCCGCGAGAGTCTTATTCGAAGCACCTAGAGTCGATAAGCAATGGACCCTGAGATAGATCACGACCTGGACGTCGAAGGGGACGTGCTCCTAGTGCTTCAGAACCCCAATGAGCCATTCGCTGTCTGGGGTGAGAAGGAAGCTTGGGAGCACTCACGACCAGAGCCCAAGGGCACCGAGAGTGAGGGGACCCAAGATTATCTATTTCAAGACCCTGCCTACCGGATAGGTTATCACAGTACAATCGAGACTGCGCCGGATGCGCCACAATCGCCACAATCGCCAGAACGAGGCGAGCATCGGCGGAAGAAACGCAAGAGGAATCATGGTGTCGCCGGCGGAAGCTCTGAAGTACGGTTTCGGCTTTCCTCAAGGCACTTGATATTAGCCTCTTCCTATTTCAGAGCCATGCTGACCGGGCCATGGGAGGAAAACTCGTCGCGATCTGGCTCAATGTACACCACCAGTGCAAGCGACTGGGACGAGAAATCTTTCACTATCCTGATGAATATAATCCACGGTCACAGCGAGAGGGTCCCGAGATCGTTGAGCCTGGAGTTGCTTGCCAAGATTGCCGTCTTGGTTGACTACTACAAGTGTCACAAGATTGTAAAATTCTACTCCGACACATGGATCGAAGAAATCTTGGGTGAAACTGGTCTTCCTCTGAAGTACTCCAGGGATCTTGTCCTGTGGCTTTTCATTTCCTGCGTCTTTGCTCAACACGGGATATTTCACACCTTGACACTCCTGGCGTTGCGGCAGACCCGAGGACCTGTTCGAACGCTTGGCCTGCCATTTCCTGATGGCTTAATAGGTTTGTGGCCGACCCTGCTAACGGATCCACCCTCGTTTCTGACGCTGAGTAATTACAGAGAAAATTGACGACACGAGAATGGCAACCGTCGAGGTCATAATAGGCCATTACCATGATCTGGTGGGGTATCTTGGTACTCGAGACTGCTGCGATGGATACCATTGTAGTTCGATTCTGCTGGGGCAACTTGTGAGGGAGATGATGGCCCAGTGCATATTCAGTCCCCGACCCGGCCGCCCCTTACTTGGCTTCAGCGTTAGAGAGGCCATCCGGATGACCCTTGAAATCGAATCCCCAAACTGGAATGCCCTTGGCGGTTCTTCATCAACTCATCTATGCAGTCTAGGGGATTTCTTCAACACTCGTATGAATCTTTTGCAGACCAAACTTAAAGGCTTGGATTTGGACGATTTCATCGGCGAAAGCTGACGTCGTCCGTACGTCTCCCACGCCGTACATGCTCTGCGAGGCGGAAGTCTTGACACAGGGATTGCCGAGGACGAGTGGAGGTGATTTGGACTCTATCTATACCAGAACTCCTCAAAGGTCCAAAGCCATAAAACCACAGCCAGGACTGGGCAAGACTTGTTGACGGAGAGATCGGGCCCATTGAATTCAAGATCACCTGTTCAGACCTGCTTCGCTCTCGCCAAGTACTGCGAAGCCCATCAGCTAGCAGTTCCTGGACAGGATGTCATCTGGGATAATAAGAGCATATGAAATCGGCTAAAACTATGATTGTGATACTCAAGTTATACCACCGGCTCTAAATCTTACACCGTATTTGAATTAAATATGGACATTCGCACCCGCAAAGACGGAGGGTGTATCGGTACATCACTTCCGCCATAGCTACAGCCAAACAGAGCACATGACCCAGGTACTAATTTACACACCCATACCCAAACACCCACACCTCATACCTATACCTAATACCTATACCTCACACCTATACCTCTCTCCTTTCTTTCTTAGGCCAGCCTACTCTTGTAACCCATATACCTTGATGTACATTTTGAGCCTCTGTGCTGTGAAGTTGCAGTTACGTCACAGTATGTAAATCGGGAGTGCAAAACAGGTGCGAGTATTAGTCTAGTGCTGGCGATGTATAGGTGTACCCTCCGTTTTTATGGACTATATGGACTATTTGGACTATATGGACTACACGGACGGTATGTGTAATTCTGAGCCCCCTATTAAGCAGGCTTGCGGTTGGGTGGGGTCTCGGAGCAAGCAAACACCCTCCGTTTTTATAGGTGCAAATCTCTGGTTTTTAATTCTGAATTTACGCTACTCAAATGATTTATGTCATGTTGCATGATCGATCAACCATGCCTAGATCTGAGTCAACAGATCATCGTTGATAGGGCTTCTTCTGCCCTCTGACTTGGGGAATTTCATACGTCAGAAACTTAGGAAGTGCTTTCAAAGCAATCTGACTGCAGCCCACCGTCCCGTTGTCGAGGAAGAAACAGTCGAGCAATGTTCCGAGAGTGACTGCATCCTGCACCAGTCCGATTCGCTTCTCCAGCATGTCCCGGATGCGCGTTGGCATGCCGTCAAAGAGTTCCTTCCAGAAACTTCTTTCCGCAACCTCGAATTCGTCAGGCATCCAGAACTCACCCCCGGTATACTCGCCAGCGAGGGTGTGGATGCGACCGAATCCAGCGCCGAAAGGTAGTGGGGACGAAAATTCCCAGTCGATCAACGCGGTGACGTCGCAGTTGTCATCAATAAGTACATTGACGTCGTTGAGGTCGTAATGGGCGACCCACAAGGGTAGCTGCACCAGGTCGTCGAGCTTGTCGGCAAAGCCATGGAGAGTGCCTTTGAATGGCTGTATCTCCGGCAGCGGCGACGCCAGGATTGCGTTTAGATGCGGACGAATCGTCTTGCCCACAGCCTCGTCGCTATTTTCCGCGAGATACCCCTTTGAAAAGATGCGACCGAGAGACCTGTTGACCGCAATGCGCCCTTCAGCACCGCGGCCAGCGACTCCTTGGTGCCACATCTTGCCTGGCATACGTGGGAACGAGTAGGCCCAGGCACCTTCTTCCTCCAGCTCTTTGCTTTCGAGAGCTCTGGCGTCGGGGACAAATGGGCCCAGAGCGCCCTTTGCCACCTTGAAAGCGTTGACGTCAAGCGGTTCGGTGCGGAATTGCACCACTACCTCACGAGCGTCTTCCAGCGTCACAAACATGGTCCTGCTGAACATTCCTTGCATTGGGGGCTTGTCGAAACGCTTCGCGACACTATTCAAGTGCTCGATTACCAATTTCTTGATCCATTTGACTTGTTTTGCTGGTGTGTCGAGCAACTTGGGCAGGTCTTTGTCAGAGGTGACCATAGGCATTCTGAGGATCAGGGAGGTGTATAAACAGAGTTGATGACCAACTTCCTCTGAAATCCAAAGTTTTGCATTTTGTACTATCTGAAAGTACAGAATTTATACGCTACCTGTCTCATTGAAAGTGCCCTGAGGTTACACTGGGTGCCGTGGACGGCCTGAAAGGATTGTATCCGGTTGGTGCAATTCACTAGGCAACTATAAAGTCGATGCGTCTAACAACCAACAGCATGGCTCTGGGACGAATCACAGCCATAGGGAAATGCAATGAGGAAAGGGGAAAACTTGGTGGAGAGAACATGTGAGACGCACAAAGTTATGCGCGAGTCCACAATTATATTACTTCGAAATGATGAGCTCTGGCCCCTTGCCTAATTTCTTGTTCAAGGGCACGATTCTGTGATCCTGGTCTGTTGCATATAGAAACTACACATAGCTTCAGTAGTTTTAGAATCATGCCGGTATTTCGGAAATAGGTATAGTGACGTGTAATTAGATACCTCAATGTCCCATCTGCCCCAACTACTGAGGCGCTGTTCATATCAATTGCTATCAGGGGTTTCTATGTCCCCTCTCTGAATATGTGCTGCTGGTCATCAATCCACAGCATAGAGGCCGTACCCGGGCACATTCCTAAGCCTCTGGTACCGGAGCTTCTCGGTGGTGTTAAGAGGCCCGGGTGAAATCGTGGCTTCGAACATAGATCGGAAATGCTGTTCAGGAGAGCTGGCGACATTCTGGGCAGCAGAAGTGACATTCCACACGATATATGCAAGCTCGCCGTTGCACACGGGAAGTTGGGCATGGGCCTGCTGAAGCGTCACTTACCATAATGTGGACGCATTTATTATGCTATTTGGGTCTCTGAATTCAGCTCAGAGTGCTGGTAGCATAGAATCGAGAGTGTGGTGTGTCTCAACGCCTACGAGGTCCCAGCAGCGGACTGGGATAATAATGGCCGAGGAGTGGTGTGCCTTGTACCTGAGAAGTAATAAATAATACATGTATGGATGGTGCTACGTTGTCCCATAAGCATCAAACTGAGCTCCACTAGTAGCCGGACATAGCGATGCCAGTGGTGGTGATTGTTGACGACTGGGGACTATACCGTGGGTGAGAATTCGAGCTTGACCGCCTGGTAAGGATGAGAGCCACCACGCGAGACGCACTTGCCCGTAATCGGGCCAAGTCCAGGTGATGGTCCCGCGCCAGAACCAGAAGTCAGACTCCGGTAATTGGTTATGAGACGCCTGACTTTAAACAAAAATTACGGCCCGTCGACGAGGCTGTGTGCTTTGCAGGAGGATGCACGGTCGTGGGTGCGAGAGAAAAGAAGTACATCTCTTGCAGCAGAGCTGATGTTCCAGTGTTGCTTTGGTTCCTAGATACCCCCGTCGGCGTCGGCCTGCTTGAGCGCTCACTCGATTCATCGGCTGCAGGAGACGAAGGCAGCCGATCGCTGTCTCGGCTGTCATGTGCACTCTGACACACGCTGGCAAAGGGCAATTGAGATGCCCGAAACTTGTTTACATTGAGATCTGCGGCCGTCAATTGCCATGTGAAATGAGCAGGGTGTGAGGTGACAGGCCGGGAGGCATAAGCTTAAATGTATTATTAGCAAAGGGAGGCGGCTCGATGAACAGGCACCATGGCGCTTCCTCCCTGCTGTGCACAACATCTAGGACTCTGATTGAGCGGCAGGAGAAACAAGATCAAAGCATATGTAAGACGGCGGTTCAGCGGGTGAGGTCGTTGATGGGCTGGCTTTTGGAACTGGAACACGATGGAGGGGTGGTTAATTATAGGCGCGGGCGGGCCTCGGTGGTCCAGGGCTGAATAGCTCTGCACCGGGCCAACTCCCACTTCCATCACTGCCGTATTCATGTGTGGAACGCAGCACAGCTCAGCCAGTGTACACGACTCACGAAACAGGCTGCGGCTGATGAAACCTGGCCGTGGGAGCCGTCCAGTTTGTCGAGGCCGTGGTCGTCAGACCCGCAACTAGGGCGGTGGGGGGTTCATGCGGGCAGAAACGGGTGCGAGGGAGGACAGCCCACAGCGTGATCCGGGCATGAACCGCGCGTACTAGGGAGTGTAGGCTGGGGGATAATTGTATGACGGCGCATGAGTGTGAGTTGTCATTGCTCCCTGATATTAGATGCCCTGTAGCATGCATGCTTGTGTAGTCTACTAATGGGCAGACACGTGCCATGATGCCTTTCTAGTAGTCTGGATACTCAGACAAGGCGAGCAAGGTGGGCGTGTGCTATGTAAGGGAGCTCGAGCTGATCAAGCTGATGTCTCGAGATCCACCTCGCAGGAGGAGCGCGTCACTGCCTTCTTGGCACACCACCCTGAAGTATCCAGCGGCTGTATCCTGATAGTGCAGGTGTGCCCCGTCACGGCTTGTCCCTAACAGCGGGACCAGACGGGGACACGGAACGGAAGTGGCGGCCCACCAGGACAGGGCAAGGGCGTTTCTGAGGTCTGAAGCAGGCTCCTCCTTGGCCACTGGCCCTGTCCCAGACACCCAGACGCCAGCAGTGCGGTGGCTCACCCGCAGTCAAAGACAAGGACCGCAGTCAAATCATGACCCACCCGCCTATCCGTATCCAACCTGGGCAGACAGGCACAGACTGCCTCTCCAACTCTGGAACCCTCCCCAACTCTCTCCTCGCCATCACCCTCACATCCACACCCACCCCCCCGCCGATATCTTTGTAATGCGGAACGCCTTCACTTCATTGCCTGTGTCTTCTCTTCTCGCTGCCCTAAGATACCCAAGCCTCACTTTTTCTCTTTGTGACGAGCGACTCGCTGCCGTTCTTGATCCGTAACACCCTCGATCTCAACCTCATCCTCAGATTCAGACTCGGACTCCACTCTCCTTCGCCGTTGCTGCTGCGCTAGCCTGCAGCTGAAGTCCCTCTGATTCCAGACCCTGCCGCACCAATCCTGCCTGGGCACCCAGCCAACCAAGCAGCCGGCCAAGCCCACAAGAGCCCCAGTGCCCCAGTGTCCCAGCGCCAGCGGGCAGAGCCATAGCCAGAACAACCGACCGACCGACGCATCACACTTTGTCCCGCCCGCTTTGAACGACAACAAGCGCACCACGCCACTCCCTCTCACACGATCCATCTCTTTCTGCAACTACGACTGCGTCAATTTTGTTTTCATTCCCACCGTCGACGCCGGCTGCCCGCCAAGCACCGATTGTTTGCTCCTCCTCGCACCGATTGTTTGCTCCTCCTCGCACCTTGTCCCTCCTGCATAGCGAGTCTCTTATCGAATGGTTGCGTCACGGCGGCGACGCCACCCTTGAAGCAACTTCTCGGGACCCGATCAACCACATTCACACCTTGATCCGATTGCCGTCGCACGAACAAAAATAATCTCAAGATGCCGCCCAGTCGCTCACCAGACGCCCTCAATGGCGTCCTTATCGGCCTGCTCTCGTCTCTCGGCTCCGCCGTGCTGATCGGTTTCATCTTCGTGATCATCTACTTCTTCAAGTACACAAATTCTGGCCGCATCCTGCTCGACCGGATCGGAAGGCCCGGCGAATACGATGATGAGCAGGCTTTTGCAAAGGAGGAGGCCGAGGCGCTGGAGGTCATGGATGATATGCAGCGAACAGAGTACCTGAGGGCCAAAGGTGCGTTGCACCATTTCTAATCTCTCGCAAGTGGGCCGCCCATGCTAATAGTAGGACAGCATTCATCACGGCCAACCCCCCGGAGTCCGTCCAAACCGACATTTCCCTTTCGCAGTATCTGGCCATACAAGAGAAGGGTGTTTCAGCGTGGGAGTTCGAGCCGGAACTCGAGATCGCCAACTGCTTTGTCGAGGGCCGCACAGAGATAGAGTTCTTCGACTCCGAATGTACTGTCATGACGAACCTGCCCGTCCCGAAACAGAATGAGGTGTATTACTGGGAGGCCAAGGTGTACGAGAAACCCGAGGCGACCCTCGTTGCTATCGGGATGGCCACCAAGCCGTATCCGCTATTCAGGCTACCGGGTATGCGCTTCGAGGCAATATTCCTCGCGAACACCAGTTCATGAATGCTAACCTTGTGACAGGCTTCCACAAGCACTCGGCAGCCTACTTCTCAAACGGTTTCAGGCGTCTTAATCAGCCATTCAACCACACTCCTTACGGGCCTCAGATCGTTCAAGGCGATGTCATCGGCTGCGGATACCGTCCCCGAACAGGTTGCGTCTTCTTCACGCGGAACGGCAAGAAGCTGGACGATGTGTGCCACGGAATGAAGAACCAGAATTTCTTCCCCGCTGTTGGCGCCAACGGACCCGCAACCGTCCACGTCAACTTCGGCCAAGCTGGATTTGTTTTCATCGAAGCTAATGTGAAGAAATGGGGTCTGGCCCCAATGACTGGTTCGCTGGCTCCTCCACCCCCGTACGGTTCCGAAGCCGGCAGCATCTTGCTGGAGGCTGGCAGGAAGGATAGTTACACTGGGTCGCAAGCCCAGGGTCAGGGCACCAACCCATCAGTTCAGACATACTTCAGGCCACACCATCAGTCAGGTCTCGAGCCTCAACATGGTCACGGCCGAACGCGGTCTGGAAACTTTAGGGTGCTTTCTCCGACAAGTCCCGGCCCTGCTCGGAGTCCCACTGACATCTCGCTCGCCCAGCTGGTGCCCAACGATGACGGCGGCGAGCCTAGCAGTGCTGCTGCCGGTACTGCTGGAGGAACCACGGTACATCCCGCGGCCGGGCTGGGCCTACAGGAGCCGAATCAACCGCCACCTGACTACAGCAGCCCTCCATCATCGGATGCTGGGAGCCGACGCAACAGTTCCGAAAGCGAGCATACACCCTTGATACGTATTTCGAGGAGTAGAGGCGCATCGTCAGTAACTGTGCCGGCGCGCAGTAGGAGCAACACGACACAGCCGGAGGGGCCTCCGATCCCGAGTTACAGTGATGCTCTGCGACAAGGAGCTGGGCGTGATCGCAGTGATAGCGCTAGATCCACACGATGAACGAATCGTCACGCTACAGGGGCCGCCGCATTAGGTCCCTGCGCTCCGTGGAGACCAAGACGTCGCTGAAGCCTGACTTCAAGTGGCAGTGTTCCCACTCGAGTCTTTTACATAACTAAGAGCAATCAGCAAAAGCAAACAAGAACGTTTGGGGAGACAAAGAGCATTGGAAATACCCAGAGTCAACAATTCACAGTTGAACAATTACTTTGATGAGCTTTGAAAGGCGGCAAAAGCCAGCACAGAGCGAGCGATGCCAAGCAATAGGAAGGGCGCAAACTCAAACGGCAGGGAAGCACAGGAGTTCTGATTTGACATCTTTAGCCCTGCCGTCGTTTCTGGCTCATGAGAGAGGTCATCGAACGGTAGGATTGCACGGCGAAGGTGGAGTTTTTGAATGAATTGGGTTTGGGTCGAACGGTGTGTCAACAAGAAATATCAATGACAAATATGTCCAACTCCGGGTTCCGGTCCTGAAAAATAGCTGTAGCATCGATGGTGCCCATGCGCACCGTGTCTCAAATTTCAGAAGCTGTTTGAATTACACAGCATTACTACTTCATGCCGAGATGCAACAGTGAGGATACATGAATCCTGGTCCAGACCTCTCCCTCCGTATGTATACCTTTTGCCCAGAGAAGGGCATTCTATGACTTCGACCGTGGACACGCTCTCAGTTCCCTTATTACAGCCCGAACTAGAGGTGTTGTGGGAGCAGTGGGCCAATCATTCATGTCAAACAAAGGAGAGCATTCAGTTGGACATCGCCCTGGTGATGCGATCCAACCGCATCATACGGCCAGCACATGTCTCCTCAGCCTGTAGGCTTTCTCTCTCTGTAGGAGAAATGAGTGGCGCCGTATCCCTTGACAAGATCCTGCGTCGCTTAGACACAGGATCGTTACAGCGTTCTTGGACGTGGGTTTCTATGTATCCTAAAGATTTCACTCACGCTTTCGAGGGTCTGGTCTGGACCAGCACGCCCAAGCCATGCTGTTGTTCCGATTCAGCAGAAACTCCGCAATCAGGGCAGAAAACTGGTACCGGGCTGCCAGGTTCCCGCATCCGCCGCGGCTGCTATTGTTCCTGGCATAGGCATATCTGCACTTGTGCCCGTATACGGCAGGCCGATTCCGTTTGCTAGACAGTGCTGCTCCAAAATGGTGACGCGGTCTAGCAGGGTTTTTATATGGCTACTCGTAGATCAGCGTGCAAAAATCGGCAATGGCTGCTGAAGCAGCCATTTATCAAACGGGCCGTGGGGTCACTTACGCATCTCTGCTTGTGATAGCTGGATCCGCGCTCCTGCTGGCCGCCAGATCCAGCTGGGGCGCGAGCTCAATGCTCTGGTCAGGCCGTCGCGGGCTCTCACCAATACCCTGCGTGCTCTGCGCCCCGGGGCTCCAAGACTGCGGTGCCGCATGGGCCTGATCGGTGCCCTGAGCCTGGAGCCGACCATCCTCCGGATCGGAGACATCAGGCGGAGGGGCGAGCTTCGCCTCGGTGAAGACGGAGTATTTCTGCTTCCGCCTGCCCCTCTTGCCTAGCTCCGAGTCCGGCCTGTACCTGCCGAGCCTCTCGTCCCACCGCCGATAGAGCTTCAGGTCCTTACGGATTTGGACGATGGCGCTCAGGCTGACCGTGAAGCCGTCGGCGAGCAGCTTCTGCAGCAGCTCCTCGTCCGTCTTTGGGCGGCTGCTCCGGTCTTCCCAGTAGGATCTGATATGGTCGTTCAGGTCGTCAGACTTTTTGGTCTGGACGCGGTGGAAGTCGAGGTCCCACTCCTTGAAGCGGCGCATTATTGTCCTGGACTTCGCTCTGCAGCCATGCTCGTTGAGCAGGATGCTCTCGATCTTGGACCATGGTGTTTTCTCATGGTAGAGCTTGATGATCAGGTCCTTGTGCTGGTCGAAGTCGGCACGTCGCCGGCCGACCATAGCGAATGAGCGTATCACTACTTTCACGGCCGTGGACACTGGTATTGCAACCTTGAGGTTGTAGTTGGCAAGATGGTGCCTCTATCGAGAGGACCCTTGCAGGGCAGACAGCTCAACAAGGGTCAAAACTGAGGAGGCCGTTGGGCCTGGTGGTAGTCGAAACGGAGCCGACGTTGCACGGAAGTCGGCCGAGCGCCTGGAAGCCCACCGGCGGCACGTAAGGGAACCCACTACCCCAGATTTCAGCGTGGGCGATCCCTGATTGGCGACCCCTTTTTGAGTTCTGACCTGCAAGATCCAGCCCTGGAGGACAGCGGCGAGAGGGGGATGCCGTGCAGACCGCCCGGGTGCCAGGTGCACAGGCACCCAGTGCCCGGTGCCCAGTGCCCAGTGCCTAGCCTGCCAGGAGGTGGTGTGGAGAGAGGAAGGCAGACCTGGCAGAGGGAAAGAGAGCTCCGGGGAGGAAGGACCTGGCCGCAGCCAGCCAGCACAAAGGGAGCTAGCGTAGCTCATGATTTCGCACTTGTTAGCACACAGCACCTATGACACACTGCAGAGATCAGCCCAGATCTCCCCAACGTCCCGACGTGCCATCTCGCCCGTGAGCTGAGCTTTATTAGTCTTCGCGCCTCCGTCCGCCTCCGTCTGCTCCGTGTCCGTCAAACCGTGTCCGTCAAACCGTGTCCGTCCCCATCCTCAAACCTCGACCCGCCCAGCTCTGGCGAGCAGCACCTAAACGAGCATCCACTGCTGCGTCGCACTCACGTATACACTAGTCCACCCGCCACCCAGTCCACTCCACATCCTCTCTCCTCAGTCCGGACAACTACCTACCTACTTGAATGATCTAGTTCCCAGTCTCCTTGCACGGACATGGTGCTGACAGCGACTACCCTGGAAGCAACGCGCCTTGCTATCTCCCACTCGACTCGTTGCCTCGGATTGACCACTTCAATGCCACCAGCCGAGCTTGGGTGACTACTGCCCAAGTGTCCCATATACCTCACACCATGACGCGCCGAATAGTAAGCTCGAACGCCCCCTCCCCCTTCTTCTTTCAAAGGCGCTGCTCTGGTGCCCTGGTGCCGTGGGCACCTCTCCAATGTTCTAACCTCCGGCACAGGTCAGGACGATTGTCCAAGTGTCTTCGGTAGCCCTCGTCACCTTCCTCGTCGTCTTCTTCCTCGACAGAAACTTCCGCGTCCTCCCCTCAGCCATCCATGAGTACATGCCCCAGCATCATGCCGGCCTCCTCATCACCGACATCACCATCAAGAAGTGCTCGTCGATCAATGTCTTTTCCTCATGTCGCCTCGACCCGGACGTGTGGCACCGCATCGAGAAAGACCTGTACTTGGGCAGGGCGGTAGTGTCAAGCGCATACATCCACGTGCGGAGGAAGAAGGAGGAGGAACTTACCTCGGACGATAAGGTTATCATCGATGTCAACGTTGGGCGGCTTGACCCCGGCACCAACAGGAAGGGCCAGGCGGACGAGAGGTGGGAGCCCAGAGAAGCTGGGCTATGGATCAAAAGATCAGCAAAGAAGGTCGCCATCGATTCGAAACGAACGATTACCGCCGTGGATGTCCTCTTTGGCGACGATGCGGTCGAGGCGCGCGACGGCTGGGAGATGCCTGAGAAGGGCACGCCACTGCTCCTGGACGCGGGCCCCAAGGTGCCCTCGGCGCATATCACAGTGAGGAGAGGCAGCCAGCAGGACCCGTACAAGCCGCAGCCCAGGATCAAAGAGAACGGGAAATTCAAGGTCATGCAGGTGTCGGACATGCACCTGAGTACTGGGGTCGGGGCTTGCAGAGAAGCTATGCCGGAGAGCCCGGAGGGTGAGAGGTGTGAGGCAGACCCGAGGACGCTGGACTTTGTCACAAGGGTCCTGGAGGATGAGAAGCCGGACCTGGTTGTTTTGAGCGGTGATCAGATTAATGGAGATACCGCTCCAGACGCACAGTCGGTAAGTTGGGCCCTCCATTTCACCTACGCTGCGAGAGCGCTACTGACTGACACCATCGCCAGGCCATCTTCAAGTACGCGCAGCTCTTGATCAAGCACAAGATACCATATGTCACCATTTTCGGCAATCACGACGACGAAGGAGCAGCAGGCGCTTTGACACGCGCAAACCAGATGGCGCTGGTCGAGACTTTGCCCTACTCTCTGTCCAAGTCTGGGCCAGAAGACATAGACGGGGTGGGTAACTACTACGTGGAGATTCTAGCAAAGGGAAGCTCAAAGCACTCGGCCGTGACCGTGTACCTGCTCGACTCGCATGCGTACTCGCCCGACGAGCGCCGGTTCAAGGGCTACGACTGGATCAAGAAGAACCAGATCGACTGGTTCCGGCAGACGGCGCAGGGCCTAAAGAAGAAGCACAAGGAGTACACGCATTTTCACCTGAATATTGCGTTTATCCATATCCCTTTGCCAGAGTATCGTGACACGGAGCAGTACTTCAAGGGCGAGTGGAGGGAAGGCGTGACTGCGCCGAATTACAACTCTGGCTTCCGCGATGCCCTGGTCGAGCAGGGCGTAAGCATGGTTAGCTGTGGGCAGTAAGTTACTCTGTTCACGTTCGACCAACAACTCCAGACTAACATTCATCTTAGTGACCACGCCAATGAATATTGCGCCCTCTCTGCCAACCCAGACACCAAAAAGCCTGAGCTCTGGATGTGCTACGCGGGCGGCTCTGGTTTCGGCGGTTACGGAGGGTACGGCGGCTTCCACCGCAAGATCAGGATCTTCGACCTCGACCTGAACGACGGGAGAATCACGACCTGGAAACGGGTCGAGTGGGGCGAGACGAAGCAAAAGATAGACGAGCAGATCATCGTCGATGCGGGGAAGCCTACGGTGCCAATGGAGGACTGAGCGGGTTGGCGAGATGACGGATAAAATACCCGGTGGATCCGTCCACACTTTTACGCGTCTTGCGATGACTCGTTTGACTTTCTCTTGCGGGACCAAGCAAAGTACAACGGAGTTTGCGGCGCAAAGGGGGCCCCAGCAGGAATTTTGGCTGTCATGTTTTGGACCGTCTTATTATTTTGCTTATGCATGAGCTTCTGGAACTTTTTTGTCAAGACGATGACTACAGAAGGGACATCATCATATTGGCGCAGCTGAGGTGGGATTTCCTCATAGCCTAGCCTGGGACGCAACTGTTTCACACGTTCGAATCTTCCTCTCTAGGACATATCGGCTCCAGCGTACAAGAAGTGACAGCGATATTTAATGGGTAGCAAGGAGAAGGCATTTGAGGGACGCGCGGGAAAAGGCCGGCGTTCCAGATACCAATCATACAGACTATTCTTCTCTAAAAGAACTTGGAGGTGCGTTGCAGCGCCCTTTCCTCGTCTTCGGCCCCTCAACTTTCACTGGCTTGGTGATGAATGATGAGATGAGATTACGTCGCAAGCGAGAAGATAGGTATCTACGCGGGTCAGGCCAAGCATGACGAGAGAACAGGAAACAAAGACACTTGCGTGAGAGAAGAATTATATAGAGACTTGTGCGCTTCTATTTACTAGATCGGTTCCCTGGCCATCTGTTGATGGCCCCTTGAACTGGTAGGTGGCTTCCATCGGGGCTCGCCCCTGATTGGACGAAAACGGCCTATTTTATTTGTTATTTTATTCTTTTAATTACAATATTGATATTCCCACTAATCATTGAATTCTTCGCGCAGGAAAGATGCACGAATGTCTTGAATTGGCTGGGGAGAGGTGGGAGCTGGTCATGACATCTCGCTGTAAGTCAACCTTGCCCAGCTTTCGACGCAATGGCCCAAGTGAACTCAGCCACACAAGCGCATTATTTAGTCTTCACTGATTCTGCCTGGGGTTTTCAGCTTTACCTGATTCACGTTTCGACTCCGGCACTTGTCCGCCCCGCGTTGTCGTCACAGATGGGTGGCAGTCAGCCCGGGCCGGGGCCCGGCCGGCCCAGGCCGTGACCAGCCCTCCGAGCGTCAGAAGTCAAGTCGCGCTCAGTGAATGCCATCACATGTGAGGCTCCTGAAACAGCTGGTGAGTTGAAGCCGCCCGGCTGGACCCCTTCTCCAGTGGTCGCTCCATGAGGTCCGTTGCGGCAACCTCAGCACGAGCCCCAGCGTTACACATATATCACACAAGTATGCTCGGCAGTGTTGTCTCACGCCCACCCTCGTCGCCTCGCCGAGATTGGGACCTGTCTCCGAACGCATTCTCTTCCTGGCGAAGACGCGTCCAAGGCGTAAAAAAAAGAGCAAGAAACAGAACCAAGACAAGACAAAACAAAATAATGCTATCCAAACTCCCCCTCATCACAGCCTCGGACAGGCTCTACTTCGCCTACGGCAGCAACATCAGCCCGGAGCAGATGGCCCATCGCTGCCCGGACTCCATCTTCCTGGGCAAGGCCACGCTCCCCGAGTACAGGTGGCAGGTCAACGAGCGCGGCGTGGCCAACGTCGTGCCGGTGCCGAAGCGTTCACCGCAGGAGGAGAGGAAAGGGAGACGGCGCGATCGCGACGACGGTGACGACGACGCCGTCGTCGAGGGTCTCATCTACGCCATCAGCGCAGAGGACGAGCGCCAGTTGGACCTGTACGAGGGCGTCGCCAAGGGCCGGTACGAGAAATACGACGTGTGCGTCGACTTCGAGCCCGTGCGCGGGAACGTCTTTGCGCGGTGCACCTCGGCCAGCGTGGCCAAGGCTGTGAGGGAGGAGGAAGGCATCAGGAAGGAGGCTGGCATGGAAAGGCGGGCGCGGTCCTGGGGCGAGGGCGATGGTGACCAGCAGCGCCGGCGCCGGGACCAGAGTCGTCACCAGGACGGTGGCTGGCGCCGGGGGGCCAGCGTGGGCCATCCGCCCTCGTCCTCCTCCTCCTCGGCAGCGGTGGGCGGCGGATGGAGGAGCTCCATCATGGGGCTCCTCGGCATCCCCGGCAGGACGGGGCGGGCCCCGTCGCCGTCGCCGTCGCCCGCCCGGGGCCGCGAGAGGGCGGTGGGGGTCAAGCCTGTCTGGGCCCTGGTGTACGCCAGCACCGTCCACGTGCGCGATGGCGGCATCAAGGCGAGGTACGTGCCGCGCATGGAGAGGGCCATGGCCGACGCAGTGGCCCTGGGCGTATCGAGGGGTTACGTCGAGAAGCAAATGCTCCCGCAGGTCCGGCCGGCTTCGAGGTCGTCGCGGCGGATGTCGCTCGTGGGAGGCGAGGATGCCCCGGAGAAGGAGAAGGAGAAGGGCCGGCGGGAAGGGGAGGATGGGAAGAGGAGGAGTGTGCATCAGTCCGACGGGTCGGGTCGGCGTGGCCGGCGCGACAGTGTTGTTGTGGACAGGCATAGGGATCGTTGAATAGACTATGTTGCATGTGATTTCGTCAGAATGTTCTTGGTACTTAGCTTCACTGCGATTCTCTGACATGACACACACACACACATGGGAAGATATACTGGTGGGACCTCCTCATGAAGACTGTAAAGACAGTTGCATTGAATGACTGGGGTATCTCTATCGACTTTGCTTGACCAATAACAACTTGCACGATCATTTCCGTTGCTCTGTTCAAGTGAACAAAGTCACACCGCAAAATTCAATCCGTAGCTTCATCCAGAGCGTGTGATGTTGTCGTCTAATCCCTGGGCCATCCAGTCAGGTTGCCTCGTGTATGCGAACGTATCCTGACGAGGTGAGGATGGCACCGGATTGACCGAGGGGGAGAAAGAGTGTGAGATGGATCCAGCCCATAACCCATCATATTACCCATCATTATTGTTTCCTGCCGTGCAGGCTTCCACAGCTCCATGCAATGTTGCTTGGCGTGTGGAAGTCTGTTTACAGCCGCCTATAATCCTCAATCCAGCTGAAGCCGATCCCGCCATCCTGCAGCAAAGGAATAAAAAGAAGGTGGTACCGTCAGCCACGAGCCTCGACGGACTGCCGCACCACAGATATGTATTGGTGCCGGCCCATAGGTTGGAAATATTCAGTTCGTTGGCCTGCCAATGCCTCGAGGTCCACTGTCCTGTGTCACCGGTGACCTCTGAGTGTACAACTTCTCCCTCGGCGTGAATTTTCAAATGCCCACCACGAAATAGGCTCACTCCTCGCAGAGTGAGCCCTTGCTAGTAATTTGCGGGCTCGCGCCCTCTTCATCTTGGTTTGTGTTTTGTGTTCCCCCGGGAATTAAGTATGAATTCCTGCAATGGCAGGTTCTTGATTTCGCATGCTGGCGATATTCCGTGCTGCTCGATATGGACTGGAGGGTGTCACAGCTATCGCATTAATGTGGCGGAATGAGTTGAGAGTCTGGAAGAAATCATGCGCAAATTCGAGAGAGAGAGAAAACAGTAAAATGTCGCTATGCACGCTCGAAATGAAAGTGGGTTGAGAGCGGGCAGGATGGTCCTGTGATATGGGCTCTCAGATGCTTGCGAGGCGACCACGGGCATCTGGCATGCGTGCATGGCACACCATCAACTTTAGAGTCGTCCTCCACTCCTCGCACTCGGAAAGTAGAGCCGGGTCACTCCACATGCTCCTGCCGCCAGGAGCAGGCGCGACGCTCTCGTAGCAGCGATCGTACCACCACCGCCCGACCTTGGCAACCATCTTGGTGATGCTCTCGTCGGCGATGGGGCCGTCATCACTGATGATCTCGGCGAGACTTCGCGTGTCCCTCTTGGCCTTGCCGCTCGTGGATCTGGTGGGACCGGACCTGGGACCGGACCTCGTAGAGGACGAGGCCGACGTAGATGACTCGGACGGCGCGAGAGCACTCGCCACAGGCACGCCTAGGCGGCAGGTCTTGATGTCGGTGAAACCCTTGCGGCCGAGGAGACGCAGTAGCAGGTCCGAGCTGGAGCCAAGGCTGACGTTTGGTGTGCGTGTGTGCACACGCTCCTTGAGCTGCCGGACGGCACGGCGGCCCCGGTTGCCCATGTTGTTCAGGTCGATGTCAAGGATCGACAGCTCCATATAGCCTCCCGGCTTCAGCACGCGACGAGCCTCGGAGACGATGTTGCGGTAGTGAGACTCGGGCACAGCGGAGGGGAATCGGTACACCACAGATGTGAAGCTCTGAGAGCCAAAGGGAAATCTGTCCATGTGTGACTTGTACTGGATCTGGTGGTGATTTGGCGGGCTCAGAGGAGCAGTGGATGATGAAGCCTGACTCTCGGTTGGTAGTGGTGAGCGGGGAGAGAGGTTAAAGAACGTGGCCGCAGGGTACGTCTCGGCCGCGTAGAAAGACCAGTCATCATTTCCAAGTCCGTCGATCACCAGGATAGAGTGCCGTTTGAGAGAGCCCGTCATCGGAATCAGCTCGTCCCTAACCGGGCTGAAGAGCACATGACCAAAGGTCAGCCACTTGCTCACAGTCATCGAGCCAACACGAAGGTTGACCTGCGACACGGCTGAGTTGTCATCGGACCCTTGGCTGCTCCCGCTGGCGTGAGAATCTCGAATAACCCGTGCCTTCTGAGATGATGCAGTGCTTGTGCGTTGGAGCTGAGACTGAGAGTTGAGGCTGTTATTGCGATCGCCGTATCCGCTGACAAAGTCGCTAATACTGAAAGAAGAAGCCGGCCCTCCAATTGACTCCAACGTCTCGTCAATTTTCGCAGTGAGACCGGAGCTGTAACCGCTAGAGGACATGGGCGCAGGCTCATCCTGGGCCTCGGCCTCGAATTCTGTCTCGCAGTCCGACTCCACGTATGCGTCTATGGTTGGTGACTCCAGCTGAGTGTTCTTCTCGTTGGCAAGGTGTCTTCCCCACATCTCGAGATGGAACGGTTTGCCCTGCGATGAGCCTGCCGAGGGGGGCACCCTGAGGGCCTCCTCGCCCATGAGATCGTTGTACTCGTCCCACACCTCATCCTCAGCCAGAGGAGCGTTCGGTCCTGGGATGACGGCTGTGGCGTCAGAATAGCTGAGAAGACCTGAGCAGCTAGAAGATGTGGTCGAGGCGCCTTCAGAATCCTTGCGTGGAGGGAAAGACAGGAATTCGTTTTGTGAGCGGCTTGCTTCGGACGGGACATCCCTGGATAGCCGGTAGGCCGACGACTGATTATCTTCTACCTTTTCAACAGTCTTCGCCTCCTCAGTCTTGGGCTCTGAAGCTGAGGTCAGAGATTGCGTAGGGCTCGGCCCTTTCGCGACGAATTCTGCGGCTGAGGCCTGTGCGGTGGGCGGTGGCTGCTGATGCATGCTGGTGCGATTGAACGGTCGGGAGAAAGACTTGCTTGAGTCGGCACGAGTAGTACCGACCTTCGGGATCCGACCAACCTGGGGCAAACGATTCGAGCGAGTGGTTGGTGGCTTCGTTGATGATGCTGCTGCTGTTGGGGTCGGTGTTGTCCGTGTGGGCTGGACCAAAGACTTTCTTGGTTCGACCTTTGGTGCCACGGCCGGTGTGCTCTTCGAGACCTGCGGCGCTCGGGGGGGCTTGGCTTGGACCGTCTTTTCCCTGATATCAGCACGGGGCTGTTCCCGCGGCGCTGGGATTCGCTGCTGAGATGGAACCTGCGGCGCTGGAGTTCGCTGCTGGTTTGGAACCTGCGGAGCTGGCAAAGACGCTGTTGGAGCCTGGGCTTCACGAAGCACCTGCTTGACATCTGGCAGGACTTCTTCCTGTTCCGAAGCATCCATCATCGTGTAGAATGCCACAGACTTCTTCTGCCCGCCTGCTGGTGCTGCAACGGGCTTTGCTGTCCCTGACTCCTTGGTCTTGCTGGCAGATTGGGTCGTCGAACGACCAAACAAACTCCATTTACGGGGTGACTTCGGCTTCTTCAACAACTTCTTCGGTGGTGGATGTGCGGCATCTATCTTGGCTAGACCCTGCGTTCTTCGTGGGTCGTATAGCGAATCATCTGATAAGATGGAAGTATCGTGGCTAGTCATGGCCGGTGTCGTCACACCGGATCGTATAACGATGGGCTGAGGAATACGCATGTTTCCTTGATCCGCGTTTTGTAGTCTCTGAAGCGATCGCCGGAGTGCCAAGGTCGGCTTCATATTGAGACCTTCCGAGTCGCTGCTATCAGAAGGTCTCCGAAGTCCCATGGAGGGCCCTGGTGTGGGTATGTGGGGCATTGCGGAGGGCCAAAGAGTGTTGCGATCTTCTTGGGACGACAGAGACAACCCAGAATTGTTCCTTGAGCCAATGCTAGGTCGGGGCAAGGCCAAGTTTTGCTCGCTCGCTGTCCGACTGGCATCGAAGCTGACATTCCTGTTTTCGATGATCGAGCCGCCCGCTATGACAACAGGACTCATGCGCTCGGCCAGAAATGGGTCAACTGACTGGCTGCTCGCAAGGCTTTCTTGTGAAGACATGGTCCCAGGCATTGCACGAGGGTTGTTAGTCATGCTCCCGCTTCGTCGCCGAATGTGGCCGAGCCGCCCATACCCTTCGTGGCCGGTTCCTGCGGCGGGACCTTTTCGAGGTGGCCTTTCCTTCTTTTCGGAGGCATTGACCGGAGCAGCTTCTGAAATAGACTTGCTCTTGCGGCTGAACAGAGGGAATCGGGACTTGAATGCTGAGGATACACTTGGACTCGGAGTGCGAGGAGGCTTGCGAGGGTCTGGCTTGGCTATCTGGGTTGTTGGACCTGAACCGGCACCTTGAGGGACTGGAGTCGCTTCCCTGCCAACCCTTGGCTGTGGCAATTGTTGTGGTTGGTCGCTTTGTGACGGTGTATTAGAACGGGAGGAAGCAGCAGTGTTGCTAGAGGGAATCAGTCCGCTTCGCCTCCTTTCCGATAGCTGAGTCGAAGACAGATTGCTGTGGACAACTGGTACTGGCAACCCTACTTGAGAATGTAGGTCTGGAGTCCCCTCCCTGCTCGGTCTCATAGGTGGCGTTGGTCGAGGTGTGGGAGCGCCTGAAGATTCGCCATTCTGACGAGCATTATTCGCAAGCCTGAATGTGGGTGAGATGACAGGAACAGACTTGCTTGGCTCGTGAGTCTTCCTGGTGGGTGCTGGTTCCGGGTCCCTAGTCTTCTTGAACTTCTCAGAGGACATCCGCGGAGGCGGACTGGGAGCGCGGGATGCAAGGAGCCTCTTCTGTCTCTGTTCCCTGAGGGTAGCATCTCGTACCGTGGAGGTCGACGATGATGAGTTCACAGACTCCCGAACCATGGAGAGGCCCTCCGGTTCCGTAATATCGTCTCGGGCCTCTTTTGAGGCACTGCCAGCTCTCCTGCGCGTCACAGGTGGCCTGGGATCCGCAGGGCTGCTCTGCTTAGGCCTTGAGGCGGGGAGTCGCATGGGCGCAACGAGACCGGGCGATTGAGATGACATGGAGGTTGGGGTTGTGTCTCGACTGTACGGACCGCCTCCCGGTGATTCGGAATACCTGGTGGACGGGCTACCACTGAAGGCGCTGTGTTGGCTGCTTGTGCTTGAAAACAGTGGCGTTGGCGGGGGTAAATCGGTCGATATTGGGTAGGGCACTTCAGCGTAGTAGTTCCGGTAGGATTCTTGAGGCTCGAAATCTCGGTACCGGTCAAGCTCAGGGTAAACTGAGGCAGGCTGCGCGCTTGTTGCTGGAGGCTCGGGTCTCTGGGGAGCTGGGAATCCTGCTGGACTAGGAGTAAATTTGCGGTCCATGTTTGCGTCTTGTGGTATATCAAGTGAGACATTTGACCGAGGGACTGAAGAGGATGAGTCGGTCCTCATGGAGCTGTTGCGAGAATGGTAAGGCATGCTGGGAGGCTCCGGGGTCACTCTGGGATGCTTTCTCCGAAGGACATTCCTGGGCTGTTTCGATGTTTCTTGGGATCGGCTCGAGGGACCGGATGAGCTGGCAACGCTTGAAAGGGCATCTTCAGACCCATTGCTGGAGTTAGAGCCCCAAAAGTGCCCATGTGAGCCGAGGCTTGGTTTCCGTCCATGTGCTTGAGCAGGTGTCCGCATGGAGGAAGTCTGAGGTATCTTGCTTGCGTTCCGAGAAGATGGGACATCCGAGGGAGGTATAGCGGCATTCTCTGCCGCCTTCCGGGCCCTTCGACTCAGGGAGGGTGTGAAGTCTGAAGGCGGATTCACGTTGGCGCCCATACGCCTGGGCTGGGCTGCTGTGCCTGTCGACCCATGGCCCGCCATCCTCGATCTCGAGGATTCCATGTCAGGTCAACTTGCTGTTGCACTCAATCACACATTATGTCTTCCCGTGGTGTCCAACCTTCTTCATCTGTTTCAAAGCATGCCGAAGCGGCAGTCAGCACTTGGTCCTGGCCCCCAAAGATGGGAGGAAGGATTTAGGTCGTACAAGACAAGATCGAAGGCTGACGTGCCGCGAGAAAGCCCACTCACCGTGTTTGTGTGAGAGTGCTGGGCAGATGAATACAGTCTAGGGGTGGCGAGTCTGCCCACAAATTGTCCAAAACATATGCGAGGTGGGCGTGTTATGTGCCAGACATGTGCGTGTAAGTGGAGCACGTTGGAAGCCGAAAAGAGCAGACGAGGGCGTTGAATGTTCCACCACGGTGGCACACGGGA
This sequence comes from Diaporthe sp. P3_1W, assembly GCA_037177825.1. Classification (NCBI taxonomy): domain Eukaryota; kingdom Fungi; phylum Ascomycota; class Sordariomycetes; order Diaporthales; family Diaporthaceae; genus Diaporthe; species Diaporthe sp. P3_1W. The sequence continues at coordinate 3,698,203 of JBAFXB010000004.1, read as the reverse complement.
TTAATAAAGAGTATTGAAGTCAAAAGCGCGCACGACCGAAGAGGAAAGGGTAAAATGTCAACAAGATGTCGAGATGGTGGGATGGGGTAACATCCGAGGGCTTGGTGGAGGGAGTTGGAGGGTGGTGAGCAGAACAAGGATGCCCCTAGCCACAGGCGTGTGCAAGCTCGCTAAGGGTGACGGTGTGGGTGGTGGCACCTTTTGTGATGGAGCAGTCCAGGCGGGCGTTTAAGAAAAAAAAAGTTCGTTGAATTCGAGGAGACGAGGTATTTAGGTCAGCCGAGCGTCCTATGTATCCTGGCCATATACTGCTGCCGACGGAGGATGACTGACTGGGCCGCAGTACCTTGATAATAATAAGAGGGATGTGCGGACGATAACCCGCACCAGGATGCAGGGGTCGTCAGAGCTGGGGAAGCGGCCCAGGATTCTCGACGGGCAACGCAAGATCAAATGACTCCCCACCAGCTGCAGGCGAAGATGCTAACGGGCCCCTGCCCTGTCCCGCATGCCCGTATGCTATCTTTGACCATTCGAGGTGGCGTCCAGGTGCTGGTTGGCTGCTGTGCTGTGCCAGAACCCATCCATAGCAATAAGTGAGATGGAGTATCTGGCATGCGCGGTGGGCACAGCTGGGCAGCAGAGTCTTTGCTACATGACATGGAGTGGGGGTCGGGCGCAGGCTCTGAGCGATGATCCGAGAGGGAGCCTCGGAGGCTGCACGTCGATTATTGAGTGACGAGCGAGTTGCTGTCGTAAAACCCCACCCTGACAGTCCACGGAACGGGTCGAACGGTGAGGTCGACTGAGACACGGTGTAGGCCTCCCTATGTACCGCGCGCCGCACACTGCCCTGTGCCATGTACTGTACTTTATTTGTGTGCGTGCGTGTGTGTGTACAATGTACTGGACATGTCACATGCTGCGTACTGGCTGAGCCATTTAGATACCATTGGAGGTGGGCCGCAGAAGATTCGCTCTCTTTTCTCTACCTCTTCCTCAATGCCCGTCCGTGGCGGGGTCTCATCGGCCACAAATGAAAAAAAGCAGCTGGACAGGCCAGACAGATCGGCTGTGGGACGGGTGTGAAGGGCAAGCGGTTGTTGGGCGGTAATAGGCGACAGTCGAGAATGAGCAGCGTCGCATCCTGCCTATCCTGGTCCCGGTTGAAAGGGCGGGCCCTGCTGCTGCAGAAAGCAGACGCTGCGCCATGCGCGTAAAAAGAGGGACCCCCGGAGAGGCCCTGGACTGTGCATAAGGCGAGGCCCTATGGGAGCACCGAGTTTGCAGATTGGGGTTGCCATTGGGCAACAAAAGCCCTCGCCTCTGAGGATGGGCGAACGGCCGACCAGACGACGGTCCCCTGGGTTGGGTCATGTCGGGGCTTGTCCAGAGACCATAATGCAAACAGGACCAGTCTTTGTCGACCTGTTCTCCCCCGGTCTTAGGAGTGCGGAGGTCCAGAGACCCGTGACCAGCTTGTGCTTGGTGAGTGGCGCCGATCGTCATGGACCTTGCTGCTTCGCCTGATAGCGGTATTGGGTAGAGGCGAAGCGAGGTGCGATCAGAGAATTGGTCAGTCGGGGAGGGGAATTGCTACCAAACGAAACCAGACAAGACGAGACGAGGCCGGGGTCGGTGAGGGGAGAGGCGAACGGTGAGGGGCAGTCGCACGGATACCGGCGGTTGACCACAAGCAGCACTCAAGTCCTGAGCAGCATGTTGACGATGATACACTTGATGCTACGGTGCAGGACAGTACAGTACAGTACAGTACAGTACAGTACAGTACAGTACAGCACCACATGCTGTTGTTGAAGAAAAGCCTGGTCGCGTCGTCGAGAAGCCACATGGAAAAGCCATAAAAACGTGCGCAGGGGCCGGGCCCAAGGACCATGAACAGACCTCAGCACGGCAAGGTCAGCAAGTTCGCATGCATGTCTTAGACAATGTCTCACTCTGTGCACGCCGATCGGTCAATTCCCTCACCCTTGACGGCGATCCTTGAGCGCCCGTTGCAGGGGAATCGCTGGGTGTGGACTCGCGCCAGTCAACGGCCACCCACAAGCGCCGGGGCCTGTCGTGTTCTGACTCTTGCAGTTGGTCTCGCAACGGGTAGACTAGCAGACTAGTCCGCCGGCGGGAACAGAGACTGATGATCGATGGCTGACTGATTCTAGGATGATCCTCGGTAGCTTACTCTGCATCTGTACGGCGTACCCAGCTGGTCAGCCCGGCTGAGCACAGGGTTTTACTCGACGCTTCCTGCCTTCCTGCCTTCCTGCCTTTGTGTGCCCTGCTTGGCAGCCTGGACTTACTGTGTACTGTACTACGTACCTAGGTAGAGACGTAGAGACTGGCTCCTGCAGGTGGCCTGGTGGCTTGGCCAGATCGGGAGGGTCACTGCCTGTTAGCCTTCGAGATTCGCTCCTTCCTTGCCTGTCCCGGCTGCTTGGGAGGATCTAAGACAGATGCAGCCTGAGGCTTTCTCGAACCGACCGACTATCAGCTGGTAGTTAGCATCATAACAGACAATTCAATAACAGGCACACATTCGTGCTCGCAACGCTCTGACGCTGCGGGACCAGGACAAGGCCCGCGGTCCACGGAAGCCCAGTGGGTGGTCAGCGCGGCCCAGAGACGGGAGCCCGTTACCGTCTTCGTCTTCTCGCTCAGGGGACTCCAGGCCTCGGTCACCACTCAAGTGTGAGGACCCGGGATGGCAGTGTGAGAGCACGACATGCTATCCCTATTGACATCTGTGGCCCAGCAGGTACCAGCCCCTCAGGAGATGCAATCGCACCCGTCCGTCTGGCGCTTCCCGCGGCACGCCCCATTTTGCGCGAGAGGGAGACCTGGAGTCGCACGGCGGCTTCTGACATACAATGAGCGCTCGTCATCTCCGGCCCAGGGCATCGCAGATGCTCCATCTCATCAAGATGCGGATGACTCATCTGTCGAGCCCCTGATCGGTACATACACGATTCACCCAAGCCCGCTTCCTTGAGACCGGAACTGTTCCCCTCGAGTTTCCCTTTTACAATCCGTCATTCCGGAAAGGGGAGCCAGACGCCGCCGCGGATTTGGAGGAAGCTAAGCTCGAATTAAGACAGCAACCCTGCGCTCTGGTTGGCTCGCCCGAAATATTAAACTTCCAATCACAGGTTTTAGAGGCCCATGCCACCCCTGATTTATGCCAAATCGGGCGATTTACATCAAGCTCTTGTCCCTGGCACCTCCTGTTGAGGCTCCCCTCTTGTTCCCAAAGCGATCTGTTGCACAGCACCTGAAGAGTTTGACGACCTTAGTCAAACGTGACTGAGGCCTGGGGATCGCTTATCGCACTCTTCATCGAAACAACCTGCCACCCACCGCGGATGCGGACCGGCTTGGAAGCACTCTCCCGGGTTCCGAAGAGGGTGTGGACATGACCCTTTTCTCTCGCTCTCGCACGAGGCATGTGCGAGGCGTCCCACACGGGCTGAGCCAGTTTTTGACGCGAGGTTGGCGTGGAGGATCATGTACGCGACTAACGCCCATTCACACAAAGGCACACCGGGGGACGCGCTGCCGAAAGTCTGTTCATGTCATTGATCATAATCAAGGACAGTCTGAGGTTTCGAACCACTCGTCCCCGCGGATCGCGACTAGGCTTGATCTCCTTAGCCACATCTGACCTGTCATAGGGGGCGATGTGTCGACCTGCAACAATTGACAAGAATAGAATAGATCCATCGATCGTCTGCCGGCCTTGGAAGACTGGTCTGGGCAGTGCAGTCAAGCGCGGCAAGCTGTTTGGGTCTATCTGTGTCATCAAGCGACAACAGGTCAAAGGCCAGCGCTCGCAAGCCACCACGGCTGTCATGTTGACGCTCCATGTTCAATGGGTCGCGACGCCGCCTCATGATCTGCAGGTACCGGTCCACCTGGTTCGCAGGATGCCACGCCTGACAGGCCAAGCGAGCAAGGCAAGCTGAAAGCTGAGTGTGTTCAATAGCCCGTGGCGATTGTGATGCGCTGGCAACACGCCGTTTGCGCCTAGGCAGACGGGCAGACAGGCTGGACAGGCTGGACAGGCTGGACAGGCCTGACAGGCAGAAGGCACCAGAGAAATCTCTGCAGTTCCCGGTTGCAAAAATGGGACCCTTATTGCAGCTACTAAGGCAGATCAGAGGCTTTGCCGTACGGTTACGACGCCCTGCTGCATGGCAATTCAGCACTTGTGCACGTCTTGCATGAGCCTGGGTTCGCCGGCTCCGACGGCGAAAGTGGGTTGAGGGTTGTGGCGAGTGCACCGCATGGTAGTACCGGAAGTTGACAACTACCGGGGTGCCTTCTCTCTGCTCCGCCACAGTTGAGAGCCGGAACTTGGCCACGCTGGGCAAGGTGAGGCTGGTGACGTGGCACAGAGGAAAACCAGAGAGACAGCAAGGCAAGGCAAGCGAAATCAAGGTTTCAACCTCCTCCTGAGATAGTGACACGTCTTGCCATCATCATACGCACTCTCGTCTCCTGATGCTCTGAGCCCGGCTCCTCTCATCAGCCCCTACCCAGGCCCAGCGAACCGTCGAAAAACTACGGACAAGATCTCGACTGGCGACCCTGGTCTCTCTCGAGCTGGGGCCTGTCCCACTTATCTCTCCCGCCAGCAGGGGTCGTCAGGCCCAATCCATTGGATAGCCGAGCTTAAGCGCCCGGGCATGGGTGTCCCCGTTGTTGGAGTCCTCCTGAGCAGTGGTCATTCTGGGGACAGGCTCAACCTCACTCGGTAATGGCCAGGCATGCGCAACATGGCATTGTGATGACCACCGCCACCCACAACATCAAATTTTCTCCCGCAAAGAACTGTGGCACTTTTAATGCAACGTCGCCGCCCTGATCTGCCGTGTATCGCGAGGCAAGTATGGACCGCAGTAGCGGGACCCAAGGATGAGACGAGGCCCCTCTCGCGCGCGTAGTCAGTGGTACAGCTCCTGCTGCCGCCGCTCCTTCGCAGCCCGGTGTCACGAGGACAATCTCGGTGAGCAGGGTCCAGCCCATGCGTCATTTTCGCCAATCCACGCTGTCCGAGCTTCTCTGTCTGAGACACGTTCGCAGGTCGTCCTCACCTCGGCTCGGCTGGTCCCTAGGCTGGGCTATGAGCGTCTCTGTCCGACCAGGAAACCCCATCCTTAGCGGTGAGTTTCCCAGAGATCTGGAGGTCATGTGTTCAACGGCAGCGAAGCGCGACCGCGCGCCATGGGTACAACATCAGGCGATATGGGGATTGGAACGTGACCGACTAGGCTCGTCCGAAGTCGCGCCGATGTCTCATGCTGCCCGCCCTGATGGCGACCGAGGCCTGGCGTCGTGTCGTTTCCCGAGGTCGTTCTCCCACGCTGGGGCCGTGGGGGTGAAGCTGGGCGGGATGGTAAAGTGAGGCGAGGGATCAGTTGCGCCCAGTAGGCGTGGGACTACTGGATGTGGAAGTCCTGCTGGATTCACCTTCAGTCCTCTGCACGCCGGCAGTCAAGACATCATGGCCCTCCACTTGTGGAGACTGATGGCAGTTCATGCGCGAGCACACTACTACTATCATATCCACCCTGCTGGCCAAGAGTAGACAGACTCGCAATCACTTCTCATTACTCCCCACATGTCAACAAATCTCCTACAGTTCGGGTCTTGCCTGGCTCTGACAGCGGCTGACCCAAAAGGGGCGACCCGCAGATGGGAGCAGCCGCTTAGTGGCCTATGAGATCTCAGATGCGCCATCTGAGCAATTGATAGGTCCCGGGCCCTCAGCTGGCCCCGGCAGGGATTCCTCTGGGGTTTCTTGTGGCAGATGCCGTTGGGTGTGTGAGTGGGCACCGATCATTTCCGCACGTTTGGGGGGTCTCCACACTCCCATTACCAACATCCTTCTTGCGAATAGCATCATCTCGAGGCCCACCATCCTTCCCCAGGGCTTTCGTGTTGCACTACACACCAACAGTCATCAAGAGACAGTAGCCGGACTAGACAGGGTGTGGGCAGCCCACATTCCCTTCCCTCGACGACGCCCCGCTGCGGGCTGGTTGCATGCATCCAAGTGGTGATCCACACCCAGCGCTTAGGTAAATAAGTCGCTGCCGACGGATGTCCCACCCTGCCCTCACTACACCCTCTTCCCTCCCGAACGTGTGTGATAGGGACGCACGTTGCTGCGTGACGAGGCTTGCGCACCACATGAAGCTTGGGTCACCTGATTCGGCACCCTTGAGATTAGGATCGAGCATGTCAACCCACCTGCGCTCATCTCGTCTACGGCCAACGGTCGTATTCTTCTGGCAACTACTTGTGTGCCAACCTCCCATCTGCCGGTTGGCCTTCTGGATCCTGGTGTTCCTTCTACGCGTTGCCTTCGCACGAAGAGTCCGATGTCGGTTCTCCTGGGTCGGAAATTGAAAACGACTATGGAGATCGACTGCTCATACCACAGGTGACCTTCGTGGGCAGCGCCTACACGGCAAGCACGCACTTACAAGTAGACTCTGGTCATTTGTCATGGTGGTTTCGCCTCGAGGCATATTAGGGATCCGCTGTGACAGGTGGAGAAATTTGACTTTGACTGCAGTTGTGTCCACCAGTTCTGCATGTTCCCCACGACTTGCCCGTCCGTGATGTGCAGTCACTGGATTTGCAGCCTTACTCATAGGCTGTGACATTTTGACATGAGCGACGGGGGTCTTTCGTCGAGTTCAAACTAGCGACTCGCTTTTGCTCGGGAGGAACGTCATTAAGCCGCGGGTACTACTCCATCGTGTAAAATGACTTCCATCCAGGCCTGTCATGCCAGACAAGCTGTATCCGCGCCACCCGCAACATATGGGAGATCGGAGGCATCGTGGTTTCGTGAGGGAATTACGATTTTCATGTTGATAGACTCAGTGTCGGATATGCAAGCCCATTAGATCCGGCGCCACATCCCCCGGCATCTCTGGAGCACCTCCTGTAGTCCCGGGGTATCCGCCTGGCTTCAGGTTCCGCGCCCACGAGGGCTTCAACAGGTTCTTCTTGTTGGTGGCCGGCGTCATGGTCTCTAGTGCCCTAGGCCTGGCGTCTCTCGGAGATTATGGTTTGTAATAGAAATGAGTTGTGTGATCGTATCCTTGGTTAGGTTTCTTTTTCACGATGCGACCGTGCTTCCGGAAAAGGATGACACTGTATACTCTCGTTCATGGGCATTTATGGCCCATTCTTCCCACGCCTTTCCAGGTAATCACCCCGGGTAGCTGGATATCATCAATAACGGCGGAGGTCATGAGCATTTCCTCAATCTATCAGGCTGAAGCAAATGCGCGTCCGAACGGGCGGAAAGCTGTTAAAGTAGCTTTGTATTTGTGGAAGGCTGCACGGGTCTTCCGTCGGGCACGCGAGCATTCCCAGAGTGTTTTGCCTGAATGACGGGTTGTGCTGAAATCACATGAAGCCACCGGTTCCAGTCCTCTAAGAACGAGAAGGGTTTTAGGGATGTAAATCCTGAGGCTCCCTCCTGGCCGCATCTCGGAAGCCTGCAGAACCAACCGCTTCGGTCGCATATATGAGTGGACAGAGCATGGCTGCTTCCGTAGAGGCGAGAAAGAGACCGCCCTGGAAACATCGCAAATGTCGTTGCCCGAACTTGAGTCCCACCGGCATTCAGCCATATCTCAAATCGTGGTGGTTGCTCCCTCGGCGTGAACCGTCCCCCAAAGTGGACCGTTCGCCGAAGAAGCCGTCATCCGCGCCCTAGCCAGGCCTAAGGGATTGAAGTTCACAGCGAACGCCCTTCGGAGTCGCTGAGTTACGAAGGTCAAGTAGCATTTGGCTCGTCGCAAAGAAGGCATCAAGTGGCCCCCAAGACCCCTTGGAAGCCCGAGGGCCGCCACAGGCATCAAAGCGCCTTCCAATGTATACCAAAGCCCTCTTGCGCAAGCACGGGGTGGACGCAGACGGTTGCCATTATTTGGCTGAAGCTGGCCTTCACGACCGCCAGTCGTTCTGCGCGTGGTTGCGCAGCCGCATCTGAGCCCATTCTACTGCAGCTTTTCGCTGCGTGATCAGGATAGGAGAGGGGCCTCGGCTATTTCTCGATGCGAGCGCATTCAACAATATTGGATAGATTCGGCACCCGTTTCTTCCGTATTAAGGTGCGGCCTGGATCCCAGCGTGGGTACGAGAGCATCGGCGATGCTCGAGACCTTTGTGGTCTGGTCCATGCTGATTCTTCAAACCGGTCATTCCCCACCAACGGCTTTCGGTCCTTTCGATGTGGCTCCCGCCGCAAGGACTTGGATGGCGAACATATCAATCGTTATGGCGAGTAGTTAGGGAAACGAAGATGATCCCTCTCGGAAGGAGGTATTGTGGGAAGGCAGGGGCCAAAGTAAAGCAACGGGTATAATTATTGATCCTGTCCATGGTTCTGAAAAAAAGAATCGCGGTCCTTTTACGCCAGCAAAACCCGAACTCCCACTGAATCTGCCGTCTTTCCTAGTCGTGATGGTCCTTCTAGTGTACAAAGGCATCTCTCAACGAGGCCTATGGTGCTGCCGATTCTTGATGCGCAACTCTGGTATCGTCGCAACGGGCCTGTGCCGTGTCATGGTCCAGACGGAGAGATCGCCCGACAATGGCGTCCGACGGTATGCCGTTGCAACCAGACCCAAAAGACCAGAGACCACGGAGGCAGCACAGCGCGACCCATTACTCGACAACACCGAATCGTTTGGCTCGAGCCTCGGCTTTGTTTCGTTCCACGGGATCATCCAGAATGCTTCCCTTCGGCTGGTAGTAGGCGCTGCTGCCGAATCGTCGGCGTCTGGCTTCGGCCTTGACCTGTTCAGAAGCACTGGAAAGAACGCTTTGGGACGGCAGATCCTAATTACCGCCGCCGAAACGTTTAGCCCTAGCCTCAGCCTTCGCCTTCTCGGACGGGTCGGCCAGTATCTTGCCCCCACCGCTACCGCTGCTCTCATGCCTGTTGGGTCGACCGCCGCCGCGGCGACCGCCTCGAGGCTTGTTGTGTCCTCCGTTGCGCCGCTCTGAGTTTTGTCTCTTCCCTCCACCTTCGGCTTGGTCGCCCTGCTCACGGCCACGCTTGGGGCGGCGCTCCGGCAGAGCCGCATCGAGACCCTGGACGACGGCGGCGGTGTCGGTGCCAAACTTCTTGGCGCGTTCGAGTCTCTTGGCTTCCTCAGAGTTGGTATCAGCGGTAATGCCGAAGCGCTTGGCGCGCGCCTCGCGCTTCTTGAGTTCCTCGTCAGCGTTGCTGGCCTCTAGGCCGATTGCAAAACTCTCGGCAGGTTCGGCGGGCTTCTCTTCGGCAGCTGGGGAAGCGTCGCCATCCTTTGTTGGTGCACTTGGGGCCTTATCTTGTTCGTTTGCCTCGGGACTAGGAGCCTCTGCAGCAGGAGCTGAGGCTGGTTTGGCGGGCTCTGCCTGGACAGGTGCAGCTGATGGAGCAGCTGCGGTGTCTGCCTCTGCGCTGACAGCAGGAAGGGCAGCCTTGGGCTCTTCTTTCTTGGTGGCGGCAGAGGCAATCTTAGTGTCGTCGTCGTCCCAGTCAATCACGTCCTCGGCCTGGCCTGGTTGGGGAGTTTTCTGGTTAGCTTGCGCGTGGTTTGGGCGCAAACACGACGGTTGGACGTAGGGACAGAGAGGTTATAGTGCTGGGGAATGATAGCCAGGATAGTGTGAATGATCGAGGATTGACCTACTCTTGTCATTGTCCTGCAGACGCGCGATGAGGTCTGCCTTGTTGCCTGACTGCTGAAGGCCGCGCTCTTGAAGCAACTTCTTGAGGTCAGGGACCTTGAGACTTGCGTAGTCTGTCATCTCGGCGCTGGTTGGTGTTTGAGGGTGGATGTAATAGTGGACGCCTGGGGACGGAAGCTATTAGGGTTCCAGCTGAAGTATCGAAGTGTCAAGAGGAGTGGCCAGACTGAAGGGTAGGAGTGCTGGTGAGTTGTGTTTCGCAAAGGTTGAAAGGGTGAAAGGGTGAAAGCGCTTGGATGTGGTAGGCAGAGCTAGGGCGATTTGGACAGACGCGTCGTTGTTGCGGCTGGCAACAGCTCCAGCCTCCCAAGCTTCCTTCCTTGACTCGGGGCGGCGGCCGGGTTAGCGAATAAGTGCACGGTCCACATTGAATTGATGCATATCACTTGCACCAAAGCATAGCAGGCCGATCAGCCACCTGGCATTGGCCCATCCGCCTCATTGTTCTTGGGATTCTGTTTCCGTACAGTCCCTTCATGACAATTGCCTGTTCTATCTGACTTGGTTCCGTGTCTCATCTGCTCTTTCTTTGTTCGACTGGGCAGACACAGAAGACCTCAGTGAGACTGAATACGGTGCAACACTCCAAGAAAGCTAGGGTCAATTAGCTCGCATACACACAACAAGCCTGGGCTGTTCTTATGATGTCTGAATTGCACAACTGCAATACCTGTTGGTACACACATGCACACGTCCTGCATAGAGGTGAAATGGCAAGGTGATGATATGATGACAACCTCTGGGTACACGGTGGAGTCGAACTGTGTGCTTTAGGTGTTAGACAATTGAATTAGGATATTTCCTATACATAATAAGTAGCACATACCGCAGTCTTGAGCTACGAGCGTTGCCAGGTGTGTTCAGGTCCATGGGTGCTCGCCAGATGTGTACTGAGATTCTGTCCAACCAGCACAATTTGATCACAGCCTAAGGCCCATTGGGATTCGCCTCTCGCCACCCCGCCACCCCGCCACACTCCTCTGTTTCTTGTGCAGGCTTGCAGGTTTCCTTGGATATGAGCACGCAGTAAGGCATGGACATGGGGACACCTACGTGAAATGGACATGATTTCCTCATTATCCAGAACTGGCCAACCCGACAGGACAGGCATCTACCCATGAATGGTCAGATTTTCGCCCCGAGGTGCCCAGACGCGGCTTACAACCTGCTGCAGATCCGCAGCCGGATCTGCAGCCGTTGCTTGACCTGCCGCAATGTACAGTATCGATGTATCCAAGTGCGGCCTCGGTCGCCAAACCCCATCTATGTGCAGTATGATGCTGCGCCAGACACATACACATAGACATATGGACACATAGACACACAAAGACATCCTAGCAAGCTGGGCTGGTATACGGTTGGATTCTACTGCTGTAACGAGCTACAGTGGCTAGCTTGAAGTTGGAGTTGGGGGAAGACCCTTGTGTCGGTCTAGATCGCGGTCTGAAAGCGGCTCACGAGTCTCGGGGGGTGGGGATCCAAGTGTAGAATTGCAGTGCAGGATGGAATGCCATTTGCACATTCCCACTTTTCGCTCCCCGGCTTGTACTTGTATTGTAGTCTGCTCCATAGGAAGATCCAAGATCCAGTGTCCAAGGTCCAAGGTCCAAGTTCCAAGGGCCCTAGCTACTTTCTCCCTAGATCGACTGCCCACCTAGTGTACTGGGGTTTACCACCTCCCACCTGCCCTTCCTGCCATCGCACTTCTGCCCTCTGAAATGAGCTTGACCCAAATTCCGCTATCTTCCACACCGTCCCCCATGCCCGTCCACACTGGCCTTGTCCTACCTGACAACCGGCTGCCTGTGCCAGCGCCTCCAGTCCCGCAGGCCTGCGAATCACCTCAATGTATGGTCTGCATGGGCATAGCACCCTCCCTCTGACCTCTTCTATCTCTTCTCACCAACATGGAGTCGCCCAAGGACGCCCAGGCCTCGGTCGGCGGGGACCAGCCCCAGATTCCAGCCAGTGAAGGCTCCCGCACTAGAGAGACTCTGAAGTAATCTTCTCACCTGGCTCGCCCGCCCGAGTCGCAGGCAGTGCTGACTGTCTCTCCAGGTATGCGAGCTCGCTCATACGCAAAACACACCTCGTCGACCCTCAGCAGCCCTTCGACTCAAGCCACATAGCTCCCTGCTCAGATCCCGGCCTGACCGCCTTGTCAGTACTCATTCCTCCGTGACTTCCTGAGGTTCTTGAGACTCGGTTCCGGGGAGCCGTTTCACTCCTCGGTCATCGTCCACCAACCCGCGAGGTCATGCTTCCTCCGGCTGCCCCTCCTCTGACAAGCCGCATAGTGCGCAGCTCGCCGCTTTGAGGCTCAAAGTCTCCCGGTGCCTCATCTCGCTTTTTGACCGCAACTACCAGTACATAGTTGCTGAGGCTACCGAGTCACTGTCCCTCGATCCCCAAACCCAGTTGGAGCCGCTGCAGCTTAGGCTCGCAGGCACTGCTATTCCCCGCGGCACAAAGTGTCCAAATGAGCAGGTTCTAGAGAGTCCGCCGACTATTCACCACAAGAACGCCTCAGACAAGGAATTTATCCCCCTGTCGCCTGTGTTTGTTGTACCTGACCTTGCCCAAGATGAGCGCTTCTCCGATGCCTTCGTCAGGCAGAACTGGCCTCAAACCCGCTTCTACGCCGGAGTTCCGATCCGGTCAAAGAAGGGTGTCAATATCGGGGTGTATCATGTGTACGACGACTTGCCGCGAAGCGAGCTCGACCTTGGTGACGCGGACAAACAGTTCCTGCGTGATATGGCAAGCATTGTCTGGCGCCATCTAGAATCTCGAGCCGCGGTCGAAAGCATCCATCGTGGTGAGCGCATGGTGCGTGGGTTGGGGTCATTTGTTGAAGGTCAAGCAACGCTCTCGTCATCTACTGGCCAGTTCCAAGATGCGCCCGGGCAGGAGGAAGGGGCCTTGAATCAGAGACAACAAGGCCTTCAGCGAGACCGCGAAGCAATCCGAGCCCTGAGCCCTGACCAGGAGAGACGCCATGTCTTCCGCACCAGGTCCCCTGACCCTGACACTGACAGGAGCTCGGCCATGCCAGAAACCACTCCAACCTTTGCTGTTTCCAGAACAGAAAGTCCATCGATGATGGGAGCGCCAGCCCAGAATATTGCCATTAATGCACTCTCGAACCGTCCCGCAAGTGTTACCATGCCTGATCCGCATATTGCACGGCTCAAACAAACCTTTTCGCGGGCCGCCAACATTGTCAGGGAGTCTGTAGAGGTTGAAGGCGCTCTTTTTCTCGATGCCAGCGTCGGGTCTTTTGGTGGGCTTGTTGAAGACCGCAGATCCAGGGACTCTACTGATTCTAACGGATGGCGATCGACTGCGTCATCCAGCAACGACGACCTCCCAAAATCCATGTCATTATCATCTACTGGAGAGCCTGTGACTTACTGTGACGTCTTTGGGTACTCCACAACCGGGGCTTCTAGTATAGACGGCGCGGCGTCCTTTTCCAAGCACACGCTGGTGCCAGAACGATTGTTGAAGTCACTGCTCCGCCGGTACCCGGCCGGCAAGATATTCAGTTTCGATACGGATGGTTTGCTGCTGTCGGGAGGGTCCGAGACGGACGAAGCGAGACCTTTCACTCCGCCACGTCAGAAGCCTAGTACCAGTTCCGACTCAAAGGGGAAGCGGAAGGTGCATCGGCCGTTCAGCACTCTCGAGGGCCAAGCTCGAGCTATCACAACCCTGTTCCCCGGCGCGAGGAGTGTGGCCGTTTTCCCTCTCTGGGATCAAATCAAGGAGAGGTGGTTTGCTGGCGGGTTCATCTGGACATCCTCGTCGCATAGGCTGTTCACTACCGAAGGAGAGCTCAGCTATCTGCGGGCGTATGCGACAACCGTAATGGGTGAGGTACACCGCTTAAACGCCTTGAATTCCGACAAGGTGAAAGGAGACTTCCTCAGTTCTTTAAGTCACGAACTGCGATCTCCGCTTCATGGGGTCATCGCTGCTGTCGACTTACTCCACGGTACCACCCTGGATGTTTTCCAAGGAGACGCAATCCACATTGTAGAGACGTCAGGGCGGACACTCCTAGATACTCTTGATCACGTTGGTCCTCCCATTCAGCTTCTGGCAATACAGTCTCGGCTCTGCTACTATCTGGAAACATTACTAACGTCTTCATTATAGTTACTCGACCACAGCAAAGTTAATACTTTCATGACATCTTCAAAGCTCGCCCGAAGGCAGCGACGAGAATCTCCATCTACATCTGGCTCTGGCCGCGGACGACATCTGGCAGGACTGGGAATGATATCGTTGACCACGGAGACTCAGGTAGATATCCTTGTGGAAGAGGTTGTGGAAGGTAGGTCCTCACTGTGTCCAAGATCGATTCATCACTCCCGAGATTGAGGATGTCAGCGGCTCATCATCCATCTCATCATACGCGCTCCCGAGACAATTGATCGCCACAATTACTGACCGTGAAATAGCCGTTTTTGCTGGCTTTAACTTCCAGAAAAGTATGTGATACTCCCTTAGTAATTTCTCTCTTCGTCTTCGCTCTTGTGGCATCAATTTTTTGGCGAGTGTGCCAATAATGCTAGCGAGTTAATCAGTCCCTCCCGTCTAGGACTTGTGGTGGCCAGATTTGCCCCAAAGTCTGTTTGTCTGCATGGCTAATTCAAGTTGTAATAGTGTCCATTGCGCAACTGAAGGAACAGGATGCTCATATACACGACGACAATAGAGCGCTCGGTCGCCTAGACACCGCCGCGGCCGCCGAAGCATTCGGGCACAATCCATACTTTCCCCAAGCCAAACAGCCCGGAGTTGTTGTCTACTTGGAGTAAGCACGAGCCTTCTCCTTTATCAATATCCCTCCCGTCATTGTTCAGAAATGTTCGAAAATTCGTTGCTTGAGGCTCTGTAGCAGGCTATTAACATATAGTAGCATGGATCCCACTGTCTCGTGGGATTTCCGGACGCAACCGGGAGCTCTAAGGCGCGTTGTTATGAACATACTGGGAAATTCCCTCAAATTTACCCAGAACGGATTTGTATGGGTCAGGCTGCGACAAGTGGACCTTCCAACACGCAACCGGGTGCAAAGATCCAAAGTGGTGATAACTATATCGGATTCCGGTAAAGGCATCAGCGAGGACTTTCTACGCAACGACCTTTTCAAGCCTTTCATGCAAGAGGACCATCTCGCTCCAGGCACCGGGCTCGGTATGAGTCTCGTCCACAACATCAGCAAGACTCTCGGCGGGTCTCTAGCTATTACCAGTCAGGTCGGCCGAGGTACCACCGCGCGCGTTACGCTACCTCTGTTTCGGTCAGTAACCGTCTCAAAGCGAGAAGCTTACCTCAGCGAGCAGTTTGAGGAGCTACGAGGTCTCCGAATATGTCTGAGAGGATTCGATAAGTCTTACGACCGTGTCGTCGACAAGATGCCTGATGAGCCGTCACGAGTCTCGGAATCAGCGGTCATGGAGATGCTCTGCCGAGACTGGCTCGGGATGCTGGTTATTCCCGTCACTGCTGTACAGGAGGAAACCCCAGATGTGTTCCTATACAGCGAACATGCTTTCAACGACATAGGCGATCAGACATATCAGCCTGTGTCGCCTACCGTGGTTATTTGCCAGAGTGCGCTGACTGCACATGCTTTCACACATTCTTCAAAGAAGTCACAGCTTACCGAGTTCATTTCCCAACCGTGAGTACATACATTTTCAAGCACATCCTGTCCCTTTGATCACCTGCTGAGTTTATACAAGTGTTGGACCACGGAGACTGGCTAGGTCATTACTCCTTAGCCTGTACAGACGAACAGAGAGGTCCTCCGCTTTCTCTTCAGAAAGTCGAATCAACGCTTCTAGATCAGGCTCATCGAACCTTGATAAATCGCCAACAAGAGCAGAGGCGAAGGAAGATCCGATACAGGCTCCAGAGCCGCTGGACAATCTAAGACGCTCGTCTGATGTATCAGAGAAAGGTGTGGTGACATCTGCAACATCAAGCGATGCTGGCTCTGTTGACAAGGATGCCCCAGAAGCCATCCCCTTACACTCGAAGGGCGAGCCACAAGGAGCACAACTCCCCGTGCGGCCAGGACCAACCGTGGCAACTGGACAAACGGCGTCTACGCAGCAACCTTCTCCATACAAATACTTGCTTGTCGATGACAACGACATTAACCTCAAGATTCTGGCATCCTTTATGAAGCGGCTGGGCCATGAATACGATACAGCTGTCAACGGTCTGGAGGCTCTGCAGATGTATACGGCTAACCCTGGGCTCTATCCGTTCATACTGATGGGTAAGTCGCCATTGCCAGCCATCGATGTGGGGCACAAGCTGACCACAGGGCGCGATGCAGACATTTCTATGCCATTGATGGATGGTTTGGAGAGCACCAGGAAGATACGACAACGGGAGCGAGACGACAAGGTCAAGCCGGCGACGGTGATTGCACTCACAGGGCTAGCATCAGCTACCATACAACGTGAGGCCATTGCGTCAGGCATGGATGTTTTCCTCACCAAGCCGGTGAATCTAAAATCACTGCAGCAGATCCTCAGGAGCTATACCCAAAACAGCAGCACCTAATGTGTTGAGGCGGCGGTTCCTTCTTTCTTCTTGTTCATGATTTCGAGATATGGGCAGACTTTTTTTTTTGGGGGGGGGGGGGGATAGAGTTTACGCATACACGACTGTTAAACGAGAGATACCCCATTTCCATACATCAACGGTCATAAGGGCAGGTTATATACATGGCGGTTCGCCTGGACATATATCAATGGCGAAAAGTGTGGCCTTTTGTTTCTTCCCATGGCGTTTATGTGGAATGGTCTAGGAAGAGTTGCAAGAGCAGTACATACATACATAAGACACATGCAACTCGGGAGAGTGGCCCTGAGATGCAATCGAGATGGGCTACTACAACAGGCCCCACGGTAACAATGCAAGAAAGGGTCTCACTCCCTCCACAACACACACAAACAATCTGATCAAGAGCCATGAATGCCGGCTGGTCTCCTTAGGAGGTGGTCCTTACCAGAAGCTACCCCATCCAATAAGATTGAGTGGCAACAGAGAACATTCAAGTTCAGGCAAATGCGGGGGTCGTTCAATGTTCTCATGAAAAGCCAAGTCATGGGCATCTTAAAATGTAGCTTGACCTTGGTTATTTTATGTGTGTGTGTGTTTGTGTGTGCATGTAGCTGATGCTCGCCCAGGCTGTCCGGGGTGGCGCCCCTAGGGCGCTGGGAAGGAGCTGGGGTCTTCCTCACAAATAGTGTACTAAGCTCGGGCGATCTCGCTTGACCCCCTCCCCACATTCCTGAGAGCCGCCTCCATCCTTGGGTGTGGGTCTTGGATTGGCTTGACCCTCCACCCAAAAGTTCCACCGCGCGCAACAGGGCAAGGAGACGGGACCGTCACGACGATCACAACCGCGACCGTTCGCTGCTCTGCCACTGTACGCCCAGAATCTGCCCAACGCAACTCTCGAAGCGCCCTCCGGACATGGCTACTCATGTGTCGTATGCCTGCTCCAATCTCTGACAAGATCCCTACCGTTCGATCCGTCACTACTCGCAGCAGATGCAGCCGGCTTGTACACGTTGACCTTCGTCTCCCGCGCGTCGTCTCAGGATGACCTCGTCGACCACACGGAACCTGAGGCGCCACGATCCCCTGCACTACCAGAACCCGCCCCCTTACGGTGCTTACTACTCGGAAGAGAAGCTCTGGGACAGGATATCCCAGGCCAGTGTCCTCGTCCCCGCCCTCGTGCTCCTGGTGACGGCCGTCTACCAATTCGCCCACAGCCAAGCAGCCTCCCGCGGCCGACAGCTGCCCTCGGTGGGCGACCTCATCTGGGACAGCATCGTCTTCGTCTGCCCGGCCGCCCTGCTCTACGCTGTCGATCGATGGGTCAACCCCCCTTTGTTTCCCATTCCCATGCTTCAACCACAGCCCGCAACCCACGCCGCGAAGAGCGATGTCCTCCGCAAGATATTGCGAACCGATCAACCCGGCGGCATAGTGGCTTCCGTGTCCGAGGCCGGTCGACGCACACTCTCGAATACATTCTCGGGCCCCAAAACCAAGTCTGACCAGCCTGCTGGCCTGGGAAACTGGGACAACTCCTGCTTCCAGAACAGCATCTTACAGGGCCTGACGTCTCTGAAACACCTCCCGCCTTACCTCGGCGGCTTCACCACCCACGGGAAATCACCAGCAAAAGACCAGACGACCACCGCCGGGACGTTGCGATCTTTCATCGCCGAATTGAACGACACATCCAACAATGGCAGGACACTCTATACTCCCAGCGTCCTCAAGAACATGAGCACGATACAGCAGCAAGACGCGCAGGAGTACTTCTCGAAACTCATGGACCAGATTGACAAGGACATTGAAAAGGCTGCCAAGGCCGCGTGCCGACAGACGGGTCTCGAGGCAGACCTCAACAGGGACGATACCGCGGCCAGTCAACACAGCGACGACAGTGGATACCAGAGCCTGCCAATACTGTCCAAGGCCGGCTCGGAGCTGGTCACTGTTCGCAACCCGCTTGAAGGCCTCTCGGCCCAGCGCGTTGCGTGTATGTCATGTGGGCACTCCGAGGGCCTTTCCATGATTCCCTTCAACTGCCTGACCCTGAATTTCGAGATGGGCGTCTCACATTACGACCTGTTCGAGCTGCTGGACAACCTTGTGCGGCTTGAACCCATCCAAGGTGTTGAATGTGTCAAGTGCACCCTCATCGATTACCGAAAATCGCTGCAGCGCCTCTCAAAGGCCGTCCCCGCCGCCGCAACCAGGTTACAGGCCGTGGAAGAGGCTCTGGAGGACGAAGAGTTCGATGACAAGATACTGAAGCAGCTCAAGATCCCGGACTCGCAGAAGGTCAGCTCGACAAAGACCAAACAGGTTGTGATAGGGAGGCCGCCGCCGAGCCTGGTGATGCACATGAACCGCTCGGTCTTCGACCCAAGCACCTTCCGCTCGTACAAGAACCTCGCTGCGGTCGAGTTTCCCAAGACCTTGGACCTGGGCCCTTGGTGTATCGGTAGTGCCGAGGGAAAGTCGGCTCCGGTGGCAACAAGGCCACAAGGCGGCGAATCCCAAGAGAATACCAGTGATGAGGAGAAATGGGTGCTCGACGCCAGAGCATCAATGGTGGCAGGCGACGCGCACCCGTCCAAAATATCGGGCCCCATTTACGAATTAAGAGCTGTAGTGACCCATTATGGCAGGCATGAGAACGGCCACTACGTGTGCTATAAGAGAGGGAATACAGGTATACACGATGCCGACAAAGCTGACGAAGAGGACCTGGACCAACCGCCAAATCTGGTGGGAGACGACGGCCCCGACGAAATCGACGGTGTCAACGACAGCAGGCTGGACGAAGCGGACCCTCCAGCGGACACGGAAGAGCCATATAGTGAGGAACCGGGCTCCCAATGGTGGCGCCTCAGTGACGAGACCGTCTACAAAGTCAGCGAGCAGGACGTCTTGTCACAAGGCGGGGTCTTCATGCTGTTCTATGACTGCGTCGACCCCAACTCCGTCCTGGTCGCGCCCCACGAGTCCGAGGAGGCAGAGGCGTTCGTCGAACCCGCCCAGTCGTGGTCCGAGGACTCGGTCGCCACCCTCTGCAACCCAGCAGCTGCAGAGCCGGCGAAAACCGGCGTGGCGGACTCGCAAGCCGTTCCGGCAAATCTATTCGGGATCCTCTCGGCTGGGTAGGGCGACACACGCTTTTCTTGACGTCTGAAGACGGGCTTTTCCTCCTGCGATGAAGAGAGGACCAAGAGGGAAAGAAAAACATTTGCGGGTCAGGACGAGGAGTGGTTATTGCATAGCGTCGGCGTTGGCTGGTTCTGTCCCACACAGCTTAGGGGATCACATTGCCAAGTTGTCAAGCAGAGCGTAAATGATGACAAGTTGTTTTCCATCATGATATGCCGGGAGTCTAAGGAGTCTAGGAGCGAATGAGGTGTATTTTTACGCATGGTAATTGCTACCACTACGAGGACGTTGTGGAGAAGAGGAGTGCCGGTGCAGATTACGGGGCCCGGCACTTTTTATATTCTTTGTCAGTGCCGTGAAACAGGACGGTCACTTTGGATGAGATGAAGCTTCTTTATTTTTAATCATGCAGGCAAAAGTCTGAATTCAAGAATGTGCGGACGTTCACACGCCGCTTTTCGCCTACTTGACGCCAATTCCTCTGTGACTAACTATGTATGTATGCAGGTATGGGAGTGTGTGGATGTGAGAGAGCCACCATGGGTTGGGTGGATGAATCCCACCGGGCGCTCGCCTTCTCCCGTAGACAAGCGTCGCTTTGTTTATGTACATTAAAACATTTATGGTCTGTTGGTCGTGTTGTTTTCGACAGAAGAGCTCCAGGCCCATGCCTTGTATATGTGTATATGCCACGTTTGGCTCTTGGTTTCCCGTACGGGACTGACCTCTGGGTCCCCGTGGGCGTCTGAAATAAAGACACTATGTGTGTAGTTGTTGTAGCAAGTTGCTGGTACGATGAATGTAATGCTCCGGGCGTGCCGGCTCTATGCCGGCCCCCCTTTCCTGCCTTGACGTTTTCTTGTGAGTCGTATGGTGGCTTGAATAAAAAGATTTATGTTCAGGTGGTGTTGGTCCGTGTGTTTCTCTCTGCTGTGTTCAGGGTATCATCGGTTCGGCCGTCCAATTCGCTCGCTCATCAGGATCCAAACACCGCACGCTCCCATCAAGCCGGCATTGGCACAAAACGATTCCCTCACGCAACCGTCCGGCGCCGGAACAGTATCTCCGCGTTTGGGTTAGGTGTCTTGGACATCATCAGCATCATGCCCTTGGGTCTCGACTCCCCCTCCTTCAGCTTGATGTCGAAGTTGATGAGGAAGTACGCCAGGATCATCTTGATCTCGTTGCCGGCGAAGAAGCGGCCGGGGCAGGCGTGCTTGCCCGCGCCGAAGTTCATGTTGGTATCGCTAATGCTTGTGAACTGGTGCCTGTTCATGTCGTCCTCACTGCGCTGGCGCATCTGGTAGAAGCGCAGGGCGTCGAAGCGGTCCGGGTCCTGGAAGTAGCGCTCATCGTGGCTGATGCCGCACTGCGGGGCAAGCACCTTGGTCCCCGCGGGGAGGTGTGTGCCGTCGGACAGGTCGATGGGCTGGACGACCTTGCGGATGAACGAGGTCACGTTGCCCGACAGGCGCTGCACCTCCTTCATGAAGCTGTCAAGCTTCTTCAGCTTGCTCATCGAGTCCTTCCTCGCCCAGCCGTTGTCGTCGCCCTCGAGCACCGCGATGGCCTCCTGCCTCAGCTCCTCTGCGAATTCCGGGTTGGCGGCGAGGTCGTACACGCAATCGACAAGGAGGTTGTTGGTCGTGTGAATCGATGCGGCGCTTAGGATGAGCTGCAGCTCGGCCTGAGCTTGGTAGTCTCTTTTCTCTCCTTCCGGGAGCGAGTCCAACAGCCACTGGATCAGGTCGTCTGCCTTCTCGTAGCCAGGGCAGTCCATATCCCGCAGGCGCTCCTCGATGATGGGAATGAGCATCTCCTTGGCCTCCGTCTCGTCCTTCCTGAGCTTCCCCAGGTCCGAAACCAGGTACTGCCCGATCGGTCTGAGCCAGGCTGGGAAGAACTGCAGCTTCACCAACGAGAGGAAGATGTGCACCGCAAAGTTAATGCTGATTCCCATCCACTGCTCCTGTCGACAAATCGAGGGGCCGACGAAAGCCCGTCCACTTGTCCGTGCGATACACCTCAGGGCAAACGGCTGGAACTTGACTGGAGTCCATTCCTTGCACTCGGGGAACTCGGTGGCGGTGATGTACTCGACTTCCTCCTTCAACTGCGGGATCAGACGCGCCAGATTCTGCGTCAGTCTCGTCCGTACCAAAGTCGCCAGCAGATCCTGGTGTCGCTCTGGGCAGAACTTTGTATATCTGCTCATCAGAGCCTCGCTGACAGCCTCGGTGGCACTGAGAACGTCCTCGGGAAGGCCCTTCAACTCGCCTACAAGCTTGGCTGGTACCAAGACTTGGACACCCTCTGTTGCCTTGATCTGATAAACCTTGTCATGAAACTGATGTACGAGTTAGCCGTCGTCATTCAAGACAGTGAATGTCTACGAGGGTGCTGTACCTTTGTATACGAGTCCCGGACCAGAGTTTCGGCATCGAAGTACCATTTTAATATCGAAGCCTTGTAGAAAGGCGCCTTGACTCCCTTCGTTTTGCTCGTCTGTGACGACTGGAACAGCCACGCCACCAGTAGTATGGCGCCGATAGCGACGTAGTAACTGAGATGCTGGCTCCGTATGACCACAGGCGTGGATGATATGAAATCAGTGGACGATTCCATCTTGAAGTACCGCCCCAGGGACGATGATGTGTTGGACATTGGTGCGATGGGGCAGCAATGTGAATATGTGGATGGTTGTGAGGCTGCCATCGGACTCGTCGTGACACTCGATGCTTGACACATGACCAGTTGTTGCGTGCCGAAGTCGTCGCCTGCTAGAGAAACCGCGGGTCTATCTCATGAAAGGTGTGCGAAGTATACGATGCAGGAACAGAAGTGTGTTCGGATCCGAGAGGTGACGGTAAAAAGAGATGATTGAAGAAGGTTTGAGCAAAGATGCTCGGCGCGAGCACAGCAGGCCAGGAAGTAGGTATACAAGAGGGACGCGCAGGCCATCTACTGCCCCAGGAAAGGGGAGCCGGAAGCCGAGCGGAAAGAGTGCAGTTGGAAGTGAGAAGAGTAGAGATGACGAAGTATCGCATCCGGTAAGGGAAAGTAAAAGATCGGTCGAGGCCAGGATGTCTCCTCTAGGTAACAGGAGGAGGCGCTGAGGCGACACGAGAAAGAACGGACCAGCCAGCGCAGCGGAGAACAGAACAGAACAGAACAACAAAGCAGCAGTCCAACCCCAGCATCGATAGCCAAGCGAGATCCCGTCGGCGGCCGTCTGCTAATATGGCACAGACATGGTGGCCCGATGAGGCTGGAACGGCTGAAAGGGGCAAGTATGGGGAGAGAGGAGGGCGCGAGAAGGGCGCCTAGTGTGACTGTGGAGGTGAGGAAAAGTACGACAGCAATGACGGCGGTGGAGGAGACGAGATGGATAATGAGACAAGACAGACAGACGGAAACGAAACCCACACAGCACAGCATAGCACAGCAAAAGATCGGGCGACCAAGGCAAACGGCGGAAACTGGCGGTAGCGCAGAGGGCAAAGGGCGTCCGACTTGCAGCAGAATGCAGAGTCCAGACAGGCTTCAGGCAAGGGCAGACGCTGGTCTGCTACACTGTCTGTGTAGTAGTGTCTCCGGTTTGGGCTCACGACAGCGAGGCCCCATGGGCCATGGTGGTGCCGGAAGCTTGGCATCGCTTCAGAGGACAGACAAGGCAAGGCGGCTGGCACCTGCAGCCGTCGAGGACGAGGTATCGCGCGGCCGATCCAGAGTGATGTTGGTACCGGCCTGGCGTCCCAGTCCGGTCCCAGCTGGGTTGGGATGAGACCGAGGCGGCCGTTGCAGGATGTAAGAGAAAGTGAGAGAGAAGTAAGGGCCTCCTCCAACTGCGGGTACCTGGCCGTGGCTGCCCGCCGTGGCAAGCGTGGCACCGTGGCAGCTGTGGCAGGAACAGGAAGGAGGTCGTCGGTCCTGCCCCAGCAGGCGCGACGTGATTTGCTGCTGCCATCTGAAACGAGCCGGCCAGGGGAGGTGTCGGGATCAGCTTCAGCCGCGCTTCAAGATCTCGCTTGGACCACGCCCGCCGATCCTGTTAGTGCCCCGTGTCCCAGCCGACTGCACGCAATAGCCCTCCGCACCTTGGGGTTCGTGCCTGGCTAACAGCCGGGAATTTTCCGCCTGGTGGAGCCTATCAGCCTTAGAGGAACCGTTCCCTGGCCCATGTGCTTGCAGCCTCCCAGACCCCACTGTCGCAGCCGCATCACCGGTGAAAATGGACCTCACCTCTTGTTGCCTCTCCTCCTCCTTCTGCCTTCCCCTCGCCCTGCCAGGGACGAATAAGCAACAATCCACCAGCAAGAAGCCACACAAGCTTTCGTAACAATTCTTCCCCACATCCATCATCCCTAAAACCCACAAGGCTACTTGCTAGCTGGCTCACTTCTCAGCTACTGACCAAACCACACACCCCCTGGTTAGACTTCTCCTGTCCGTTGTCCGAATCTCCGGTTCGGCCGTTGCCCGATCGTCCTTCTGCCGCATGTGTCCGGACCAACCACAAAGTCTCGAGGCCTTCAGCACCGAGGACCTCTGACATATCTACAGTTCCAGTGTGCACCGTGGACTTGGTAGTGCCTAGAGCACGCAGAAGCCGTGCAATGGGAAGCCGCTGTCGTCGTCACTTGACCAAGCATCCCGAATAGTCTGGTACTCATCAAACACCTCACCAATTCGCCGTAGTTTCGCCCGGCACTCATCTTGTTTTTTCCCCACGAATCGTAAATGTGCCGGTGCTCGCGCGCAGACAGCAATGCAAACCCACATCAGTGTACGCTCCAACGAACGGGGCGAGAGAATTGGAACCAGGTTCGTACGTCAAGGTAACGGCTGTAACGGTATTAGCCGCTCCAAACATGAGCGGTCACAAGCATACATATAACTTGCTCCTGCCAAGACCTCTTCATCCCAACTAGCCCAGTGGCCCCAAACCGAGTGGGTGGGCAACTTCAGCCGCATGTGTCACCAGTGCCAGCCTACGGTACCTGGATACGCGGTGTCTGCCTTACATGAATAGGGTTATACCTTCCGCCGGCTGTCTCCGTGCGGCCGGGAACTCCGACGTGGGCTGTACCATGTCCTTAACATGCTCGCGCTATCCATTGACGGCCAGGTGACGATTGTATCAGACCTGCCCGCGCGTCTGGTAACAAGGCTGGGGACACTTCGGATCAATCGCACTCGTGGTTTGCGGCCCGCCGTCCACGCCATCCCCAATGCTGGGGCCAACTACCGGCCCTACCATATCGTGACGCGGTGTGTCACGGAGGAAAGAGACGAACAGAGCTGAAAAACAACCACAAGCATTGACTTGGAGGTGATGCCAAGTACTGGCCAGCTTGACTGCCTTGCGGGACATTTACATTGCCGAGGCCTGAGACGTAAACACAATCTTGGGAGTAGCATCCACTGTGACACGAACGACAAGCATAGATCCGCCGGCCCGTCACCAAGCACTCGATCTACGCATGCTTGGCACGCCTCCTGCACAGCTCGAGCTAGCCAATCTGTCGAGATCGATGCTCGATCTGCCAGCTGATCTGATCGTGGGAGACAAGAAACCTTGCCCGTCAGGTTTTGGCCTCCCCAAGCTATGAGATCGCCTCGTCGCCTTGAGTTTGACAAACATCACGGAAGGCCTGGGCACACGCATCTCGCACTGCTGCCCGACGTATGCTTCGTTTCTCCTCCTCAGCACAATGGCGGGAGTGTGACAGCAGTTCAGTCCAGTAAGCACTAACAAGCAAACACGTTGGCGGGCGCGTGATCCCCAGGCGGAAGGACGGACTGTTTCTCGGAAATGTTCCTCGTCTGTTTCATCCCATCGCCGCTCGGAGATCGTCAAAGGCAAACAGACACACTCAGAGGCACGTTGGGTTCTGCCGATGTCAGTGAGAAAAAGTTAACCCTAAAAGACAAAAAGAGAGAAGCGCCAAGCTGGTGACACTAGGCTTTCCACGAGATGATTCTTGCGACCAAAAGGCTTGGCCAACTTATTTTTAGGGGGGCTGGCCGCCCGCAAGCCTCGAAAGCGAAACCGGGAGGCTCACGGACACAAGACATTGCGTCAAAGTCTATAATATATCACGAGGCAAGGCCAGCCTTACGACAGGCCCTCTTGTTGGGACGGATTGAGATCAATCTCCCCAAGGTTTGCCACCCCATGTGTTCGTTTTACCATGCTGGGTAATTCCTTCTCTCGTATCCGTTGCCGCATCGAGATGGTCGAAAAGCTTGTGAGAGCGAAAGTCGCTGGTCCTTCTCATGACTTCGGACTAATTGCAGGAACTTGTCAATGCTGATCACGGCGGCAGGGAGACAAGTATGGGGAAACCACGAGTGTCGGGTCGGTTCATCGAGTGCTGTGCTTGGCAGGTGGTCAACGGTGCCATGTGCGACATTCGTTTCGCCCGAATGGTGACACCGTAGGCAGTACGGCACCATGCGATATTTGAGCCCAGGTTATGTTTGTCCACCAAAACGATTGTACACAGCTCAACTCGAGTCACGATGCTAGCTTGGTATACCTCGAGACGTCTCATTTCTGCTGAACAATTTGATTGGCTAGGTACTAATTCGAATATGTCAAACTGTTCGCAGTCGCCTGCCCCATCTCTGCAGCATGTCTCACAGGTACAGAGGATGACGAGTCGCAAGGTCTACCGGTCGATTATCACCATGAAGGCTGAATGGGCTTGGTGTGACTGAGGACTCGAACAGATAAAGGCAAAACATTAACTAGTCCAGACTGGCCGAATACAACAAACGAGGTGCAACCATAGACACAACGAACTGTGGGTTCAGGAGTCGTGGTGAGACAACAACACTGCCCCATGGAAGCCGACGGTCTTTACACCAGAGATGGCAGCGGCGCTCGAAATATCGACGGCAGAAATCAAGGCCGGCGCGGAGCATTGCCGACATTGGACCTACCCTCTTTAACAGGACGTTGCGGGTGGGAACCTGTCTACACTACACAGCACGTCTCCGCTCTCAAGATGTACCCGCAAACATTGATTCTTTCCGGCTCGAAGCAATGGCGCTTGATCAGGCCGGAGATTGACGCTGAACAGCCTCACGGCTTAAGGCAACTCAATACTCATCACACAAGCTGGTCTCGGCCATCATCACGCCTTGTCCTGTGGGAAAACGACAACCTTGAGCACACCAGTGATGGCGGCTTCTGGCGCGATATTGGCCACTCCTCGAAGGGGCAGCTGCCTCCCGCCCGCGGATAGACTCAAAGAGAAGAGACCAGTGCCCACCAGCTTCATCGTTGGATGCGCCATCCCCAGGCTATTCCTCGCATTCCAATGAACAGCTTCATTGATGTGTCACGCGGTGATAGTCTGTCCCACTTGGCAGAAAAGCGCGAGAGAGACTTCAGCCTGCGTCAAGTCCACATTACCACTGTCATCATTCTTGGTCCACGTCCAATACCACATGACTCCCAGCGGATGAATGGCGGATTCTAGGATACGATATCAAGATTTTGTCCATCTACAAGTGTAGAGACAGACTTGCCCTTGGCCTATCGGCAATCTCGGCGTCGCCGTTCGTGTCCGGCCTCAGAGTCAGGGACTGTCGCCTGCCAGCGCAGTACTGGAATTAACGTTTCCCATAGGCGTCGTGACGAGAACGGATGATCTCCAAAGTTCAAATATTTCCAAGCCCTCATCTTCCTTTACTCCAATTTCCGTGAAAAATCTTTCGTTCTTGATAGCCGGGGACGTGGAGAGGGTGTCTATACACGGGACCAACGACGCCTGATTAGATTGGCTAAGGGTGAACACGGCAACACTCGGAAGAACTTCCCGAATACCACGAAACCAGTGCCCATCTGACAGCACAAGCGCGAAAAGCGGGTTGCAAGTCAAGTGCTGGACGTGCGCGACAGGAGAGAAATGAGACGGAAATGGATACGAAGTGTTGGGCGACACACTTGTGCCGTGCGGTGCGTTCAAAGCAGAAATGAACATCGACAACAAAAAGGAAAACAACAGCTTCTACGCGTCAACGACGTTAAGGAAAAGGCTGTCGAATACCAGGATGACACAGCAATGGTATCTTGTCCACAGGCGCCCTCTCGTGGCCGTTGTGTCGCGAGAGTACGGACGCACTCTGCCAATGACCAAGGGAGGCGCACATGCTTCACACCATACTGGGCATCTTGTTGGGGTCAGCCATTGCCGCCAGCTCGATGTCCGTGTTCGGCCACGGTGGATATCTCTGCGGCGGCTGTGTTGTTTCTGCAGCTTTCGCGTCGTTTGGAGGGCGACCAGGGCGATAATGACCTTTTCCCTTGATCGGTTTCGTTGGCTACAGGCTTCCCTTTTCGAGAAACCCGCTGACACGTCAAGCCAAGTCGACGGCAGGTTGTCCCCAGTCCTGTGTTGTCTCGGTGGGAACAAACAAGCCCGATGAACCATGGGACACTGAGATAATGACTTGCAAGGAGCTGCGTGGCTCTCCACATGTTGACGACCAGGAACGGGGCTTCCGGAAGGACTGCTCAGTTTTCCTGTTTTCACCCTGTCGCGTGTTGCTGTGACACATGCCCCGGACTCCTTGACTGTAGCATCGATCATCTGGCATCCACTGCGTTGCTGGCCGTGGTTGAGCTTCGTGGCCCCAGGTCCTTGTTTGCAACATCAAAAGCTCTCGACCGCTGCTAGCAACTCAGGGGTGGACAGGGTTGTCGACGGGGGGATCGAGGTTGAGCCCCGGGCGAACACGCGAACAAGAAGCAATCATCATAGCATGCCAGGGAATACGCGTAGATGGTTGGATAACTTGGTTCTCAGCCAGCTTACTAGCTCCCTCGTTCAACGCCCAAGTCTGGACGGGCGCATCATCAGGGATGGGTGATTGGCCCAACAAAGTCAAATCAGCCCCGGCTGGAACACAGGTTGGTCGTCGGTTGACCGTGACCCGGGATCACGTTGTCGGTGTGACACGGCTGGAAATGAATGTCCCAGCTCCTAATCTTATCTGATCGATCAGCTCCCCTGGGGGAAGTGTTGTCAGCCCCAAGGGGGGTGAGGAAGGAACGGTACAACGCGCGCTAGCGCAAGAAGCCGAGGGAATGTTTGCGCACCCGATGTCGGACGGTGGCGGATCAGATAAGATTTAGCCTTTGTTCGAACGTGCCGCGTCGCACTGTGCAGCGGCCAGCCAGCCCCCAAATCGTGTCTGCCGGCTCCAGCGCAGGCTGCAGTGGAAGGCTCCGAGGAGCACCCGTTCGCGCGTATAGATTCTCCTCTTTGGTCCGCTGCGGTAAACTTTGTGCCGGCGCAGCCCGCCCTTTTGTGCTGCTCGGAAAAGCTGATAGGGCAGCCGGTTGGACGTTTCGGCTGGGCCTTCGGCAACGTCAACGAACGCTGTTGCATAATTTCTGTGGGGTCGCTTCTAGAATTATGGTTAATGTTTCCTGCACGGGAGACGTCTAGGGATTGAAGCGGAAATAACGAAAATGGATCAGGATCGCTATCGTCAGATGGTGGGGACATGGTGGAATCCTCCTCCCGGCAACGCGCATGCTTGCCGATGAGGTTTCCTTTTTCGAGAAGTTCTGTTCTGGACTGATAGGCAGACAGACAGATAGTATGCTGTCGACAAACAAGACGCACAACACCCGGACCGAGGAGGGACAGACGGCAATCTGCCTGGTGTGGTCCTTGAGAGCCGGGGACCTGAGCCGGATCCGGAAACGAGTCGAGGTTTTTCCTCGCTCCCGTTCCGTCTCGTTCCAGCCCTTCCAAAATAACAAACCTTGACATCACATCTCCTCGGCAAAACATGCCAAGCTCCTGTTTTTTCCCTACCCACCTCCGCGGTCTGGGATTGACTTCCAGCACCTCCGTGTCATGTATTGTGGTGCAGTGCAGTGTCGTGGATGGTCGTGTCATGCAATGACATGTCATGTGCGCACAATGCTTCCGATCCGTTGGGGACGCAGAGTATGCAGTGGCAGTCGGACAAAAGATGACACTCGACAAGTCCTGGTCCAACGGTTCCGGGTCAGGCGATAGGGTGGTGATTAGTCTAGATGCCCGTACAGTATACGGTAGCACCCTTCTGTCGCCCCAAACATCTCTCCACACACCGCAGGTTTGCCCCGTGGTCACGACGTCAGCCATCCTGTGCTATGCGCGCGCTCTAATTCGGGCAGGCTGGGCCCGGCCGGTCTGGGGAATCGAATGCAACAATTGAAAATAGAGTCCACGACCGCTGAGCCTCACATAGCGCTGCTGCGCGTTGCGTACCCTACTGTATGCGCCGCGAGGCTTGCGTGCTGGGCTTCGTGGCCTTCCATATTAAGAGCCGGTCCGTCAGGCCCCAGAAAATTAAGGAGAAATGGAAAGACACGCAGCCTTTTCCCCCGGGGACCCTGGCAATCCCAACGAGCCGGGAGTGTGGGTGGGTGCTGAAAGGGAGAGGAACACGCCCTGTGGAGCCCGGCATGGGTGATGCACCAGCAAGGTCCACCCAGGCCCTTGGGAGGAGCCCCGCCCCTCTGACTGCCAGACCACCATCGGCCAGCGCCGACCATCGGTGGGCGCCCCAAGGTTCGTTAGGCTTAGTTACACAGTGGCTCCGAGGAGCCGTGCTAATTGGGCAATCGGAGCATCATTGCACAAGGGACGGTGTGCCGTGTACTGTGCTTGTGGTGGTATGGTCATTGAGCAAGCCGTAATAAGTCAGTCTTTGCTCATCATCGACATGGGGCGGCCGGGGGACGCGATCTGATAAGCCACCCTAGACCTGGGCGACCAAGAAAACCAAAAGGTCCGTCTTCCACCCCAACCTCGGTCACCACCTCCTCCAGTCCACCATCATTTGTCCCCTTCACCACCTGAGCCGTGTCCAATTCCTGACCAAGCAACTACTATTTACCTGACTGCCGTCTGTCCTTGCTGTGTCATACTGTGCTGCATCTTCTGCAAGCCCAAGCACTCAGCCGCTTGCTTGATTTCTCACCATCTCAAATCATCTCAACCCTGATTACTGTTTTTTTATACACAGCACATACCAACCACAGTGACCGTGGCTCGACCGTCTGATATCTTTAAGCTTACATCTCCACAAGGACGGTTATGCATTCGACAGACTAGCGCCCGATATCCAACACCACCACCACCACCACCATCCGCGCCCATTCACTCATACCTGCGCCAGTCTCAACCTTCTCACAGCCGTCTCTACCCTTCAACCAGTGGGCTCAGTTCGAACCCACCTTCCACCACTATCCCAACTCCACCACCAGCCAACATGATGCACACGCAGACTGCCCGGATCATGGCTGAGTCTGGCAATTGCTGTGCGCCTGAGGAGCCCACCGGCCCCAAGGCCCCTTCCATCGCGCCTTCTCTCACTTTCTCTGAGCAGTCAGCAGAGGATCAAGATGTGGATGAGACCAACCCCACCACAGAGACCAGGCGCAGGCGCGCCTCCACGCGCCTCATCGCGCAGAGCGCTGCCGATGTCCAGCGAATCACAGGAGAGTCGACTGCACAGCTGGCTGCACGATGCTGTGGCGGTGGCTGCTGTTTGAACGTTGGCGCAAAGAAGACTGGAATTCAGTACGAAAAAGTCCAGCACCCGGACAACGATGCCTTTCGGTCACTCTGTCTCAAGATCAACGAGATCCCAACCGTATTGAATAATGTTATCGACCTGCCAGAGCAGACAGCCTTCCTGGAGCCATTGCGACGGCCATCCGACGTACCTTCACCCACCCCAACAACGGCATCCCATGGCACCGAGGGCAGTGATGGAGTCAGCGATGCCCTGGTGAAGAGCACCCAGAAGACTCTGCAACAACTCTCCCTCGAAGAACTCGACACCACCATCCAGCCCCCCAGCTTCGTCCAGCCCCATCCCCCGCACCACGTGTTTCCGGCTCGCTTGCACAAAGCACGCGAGTTGACACGGCTTGGCGCCGAGAAGAGGACCTTCCACTTCGACATTGACATTACCAATTACCCAGACGAAGAGGGTGTCGACTTCAAGGTTGGAGGGGCCATTGGTATATCCGCGCCAAACGACGAGTCCGACGTCGACGAGATCCTTGAGACCCTCATGGTGCCAAGATTTTTGCGTGACAAGCCTGTCATGCTGCGGACGACAAAGGGACGCTGGCCCACGGTTTGGGGCGAGGAACAGGCCCGACAGCTGGTCACGACCCGTCGCGACCTTCTGATGTGGTGCTCCGACATTCAATCTTATCCACCCACGAAGCAGCTGCTGCGCGTCCTGGCCGAGCACGCAACCGAGGAGAACGAGCGCAAGATCCTCATGTACCTCTGCTCTGCCGAAGGCCAGGGGGCCTTCTGCGACTTCCGGACGGGACCCCACGTCTCCGTCTCCCAGCTCCTACACGCATTCCCCAGCTCCAAGCCACCCGTTGACGCTCTCCTCTGCCAGCTCCAACCGCTGATGCCCCGCTTCTACTCACTGTCCAACGACCCCCACGACTCGTACGAGACCCGGGATGGCAAGACACACCGTCTGATCGAAATCGCCGTCACGGTTCATGAGTCCGCTGACTGGAGAAAGGGGTCAAGAACGGGTGTTGGCTCGGGCTTCTTCCAGCGACAGGCGCTCAAGTTTATCGAAGCCCAGGCCGGCGGGGAGAAGAACCCCCAGGTCTACGTCCCCATGTTCAAGGGCCTGATGGCGAATCCGCTCGCCAAGAAGTTCGTGTCGGACGGGCCCATGCTCCTTATCGGGGCCGGCGTGGGCATTGCGCCTTTCCGGGGCTTCGTGCAGCGGCGGCTCAAGACGGCCAACTGCGCCAACAAGGTGTGGGTGCTCCAGGGCATCCGCGACTCGCTCGTGGACGAGATCTACAGCGGCGAGTGGGGCGTGCACGAGGACGAGGTGAAGCGCGTGGTGGAGAGCCGGGTGGGCGAGGGCCGCTACGTGCAGGAGGAGGTCATCAACCAGGCCGACCTGGTGTGGTACGTCATCAACGCCGTCGACGGGCGCGTGTTCGTCTGCGGTAGCAGCAAGGGCATGGGCGAGGGCGTGGAGGAGTCGCTCGTCGAGGTAGCCATGCGCAAGGGCAACCTGGGCCGGAGCGAGGCCAAGAAGTACTGGGATCTGAAGAAGCAGGTCGGCCAGTACATTGCCGAGACGTGGTAATGTGGTGCGGGCTTGACAAAGCACACCTGGGCGCCAACATGCGCCTTGTCTCTCTGTCTCTCTGTTATGGGCGCTTGATGGATGAAGAAAGACTCGCTAGACAGTGTTCACTGGCGCAAGCATTTATTCAAGGTGTCTGGGATTTTATTTTCTCTTCGGGTTTGATTTTGCGTTTCGGGGCGAAACAAAATGGGATCATTCACACAAGGACCTCACGGACTTGGGAATAGGAAGAGGAAAAGCAATGGCCGCATCATTGGATGCTGGACTCAGCGGCGTTACCTTGGAGTTTTGTGTATTTATATTTTTGGCGCACGCACGGGCTACAGTACTTCCTTGTACGCATTGCTTCAACGCCTACACACACGCGTATATCTACCTAGGTATATATTACAGAGGCTCAGCAACCTCAGTCAATGAGCGATTGAAACATATTCAAACAAAGCCCACTGGTTCGTCGATCATATTGTTGGATTTTCGACAAGGTCCCAAGCCACGCAGCTGTCATGCCCGCTGCTTGCCAGGTTTGAAGGTGGGATGGTGGGGCACACAACCACGAACCCTTGGGCGGATCCCGCCCTAGGAGAGAGAACACGGCGATCTGATTGATCAATCGCTACAGGAAGGCAAGCTATGTTATCATCAGATAAGCTTAACGAGATAGTCAGCGTCTTCGAAGGATCTGGAACTGCCAGCCCTAGAGTGCCGCTACTGGAGTGCGAACTCTCACAAGTCAAACATGAGCTCAGAGTCGCAGGCGCATGGTGCCATCAGATCAAGACTGCCCGCCGGCCCTTTGCGCAAAGGCCTGGCTGGCCCACTGCTCGACCCTCTTCCAGGCAAAGCTCCTTGGGCACACAACTGTCAGTTAATGCTGCATGGTACGATATTGCCTTTGCCTTTGGCGGGGCGAGGCGGGGAATGCAGTGGCGACTCATGGACAGAAATCGGCAGAAAGATGTCGATGAGCTCCTGTGCAAGATCCTCAAACGCGTACTCGTGTTGCATACTGCCCCGCGGATCCACCTCCTCGAATGGGAGGTGTCGTTCCGTGGAAGTGGGTTGGGTTGGGTTACACGCCCAATCTACTGTGTATCTAGAATTTATTAAAGGCTATAGATGTGTCTACCGAGCCCGACAATGATGAAATGCCCCTCTGCCAGGGAAGGTGGGGTGGGGGTGTGTGCTGGATCTTCTTCGGCAGCTGGTTTCAAATCGTTAGTCATCTGCATCCTCTAACTCAACTGCGGATTTCCAATTGCTTCGAAATCGAGGCGCCGGCCAATCACCTCATCACCCTTGCTCTCAAACCCCTGGAGCTAGGCCGGACCCAGCAATGACACAATGAAAACCAGGTGGAAGCCCCTCCCGGGGCCCTGGGAGCTATTCGTCTATATAAGGTTATTAATTCCCTTATTAATTCCTGCAGCCTTTATATATACCATATAGCCTTTATATATTTTATATATATTTTATTTATGCTTTATAACCTTTATATACACCTTATAGCCTTTATATATACTTTATAGCTTTTATATACTTTATAACCTTTATATATACCTTATAGCCTTTATTTACGCCTTACAACTTTTATATATACCTTGCAACCTTTATATATACCTTATAGCTTTTATATATGCCTTATAAGTTTTATATATTTTATATATATTTTATATATATTTTATAGCTTTTATATATACTTTAAAGCCCTTATACATTTTATATATATTTTATAAACACCTTATAACTTTTATATATATTTTATAACCTTTATATACGCCTTATAACTTTTATATATTTTATATATATTTTATATATACCTTATAACCTTTATATATGCCTTGCAGCCTTTATATATAATATATATAATTTATATATGCTTTGCAGCTCTTATATATGCCCTGCAGCCCTTATATACGCCCTGCAGCCTTTATATATGCCTTATAGCCCTTATATATACTTTATAGCTCTTATATATGCTTTGCAGCCTTTATATATACCTTGTAGCCCTTATATATTTTATATATAGTTTATATACGCCTTATAGCCTTTATATATGCCCTGCAGCCCTTATATACGCCTTATAGCCCTTATATACGCCTTATAACCCTTATATATACCTTGCAGCCCTTATATATTTTATATATAATTTATATATACCTTGCAGCCTTTATATACGCCCTGCAGCCCTTATATACGCCCTGCAGCCTTTGTATATGCCCTATAGCCCTTATATACGCCTTATAGCCTTTATATATACCCTACAGCCTTTATATATGCCTTATAACCCTTATATATACCTTATAGCCTTTATATATACTTTGCAGCCTTTATATATGCCTTATAGCCCTTATATATACTTTATAGCTTTTATATATGCCTTGCAGCCTTTATATATACCTTATAGCCTTTATATATTTTATATATAATTTATATATGCCTTATAACCCTTATATACGCCCTGCAGCCCTTATATACGCCCTGCAGCCTTTATATACGCCTTGCAACCCTTATATATACTTTATAGCCCTTATATATTTTATATATAATTTATATATGCCCTGCAGCCCTTATATACGCCCTATAGCCCTTATATATGCCCTGTAGCTTTTATATATGCCCTGCAGCCCTTATATATGCCCTGCAGCCTTTATATATACCTTGCAGCCCTTATATATGCTTTATAGCCCTTATATATTTTATATATAATTTATATACGCCTTATAGCTTTTATATACGCCCTGCAGCCTTTATATATGCCTTGCAGCCTTTATATATGCCCTGTAACTCTTATATATACTTTATAGCCCTTATATATTTTATATATAATTTATATATATTCTATAGCCTTTATATATGCCCTGTAGCCTTTATATATACCCTGCAGCCTTTATATATGCCCTATAGCTTTTATATATACCCTATAGCCTTTATATATGCCTTATAGCTTTTATATATGCCTTGCAGCCCTTATATATACCTTGCAGCCCTTATATATACTTTATAGCCTTTATATATTTTATATATAATTTATATATATCCTGCAGCCCTTATATACGCCCTATAGCCCTTATATATGCCTTGCAGCCTTTATATATGCCCTGCAGCCCTTATATATGCCCTGCAGCCCTTATATATACCCTACAGCCCTTATATACGCCCTATAACCCTTATATATACCTTATAGCCCTTATATATTTTATATATAATTTATATACGCTTTATAGCCTTTATATACGCCTTGCAGCCCTTATATACGCCTTATAGCCCTTATATATGCCCTGCAACCCTTATATATGCTTTATAGCTTTTATATATTCTATATATAATTTATATATGCTCTGCAGCCTTTATATATGCCCTGCAGCCTTTATATATGCCCTGCAGCCTTTATATATGCCCTGCAGCCCTTATATATGCCCTACAGCCCTTATATACGCCCTGCAGCCCTTATATATGCCCTATAGCCCTTATATATGCCCTATAGCCCTTATATACGCCCTGCAGCCCTTATATATGCCCTGCAGCCCTTATATATGCCCTGCAGCCCTTATATATGCCTTGCAGCCCTTATATATACCTTACAGCCCTTATATATACCCTGCAGCCTTTATATACGCCTTATAGCCCTTATATATTTTATATATATATTATATATGCCTTATAGCCTTTATATATGCCTTATAGCCTTTATATATGCCCTGCAGCCCTTATATAGCCCTTATATATACCTTATAGCCTATTATTGCCTAATAGGTTGTTTGGCCAATCAGCTTTCGAGTTTCGAGTTCAGTCTGGCATTATTGCTTGGCAAATTGCTTGGCTAATCAGCTTTCGAGTTTCAAGTTGGGTCTGGCGTGTCAAATTTTCCGTTCACTGACTATTCTAGACGAATAGCAAACCGTTGTCAAGCTGGTCCAGCTTTGGTGGGGTGTAAATCCGTAGGTCCGAGGCTCAATACTCACGGTACCTGCGTTCGACGCCCGCATTTCTACGGCTGATGGATGATAATAGGTACGAGATTGGCTATTTGGCTGGCATTACTAAGAAGCAATAGACAAAGTAGACTACTTACATATGCTTACGGCCTCCAATAAGCTCCGGGTGGGAGAGTGGCAGGCTGGCGCATAAAAGAAAACAGACTCTCGGACCCGGACAAGGACCCCGACCCATCTTCTGCCGGTACCGTAACAAATCATAGAGAGAATCTACCAGACCGTGTATAGCGCATCTATGCAGGCGGGACCCTCCCAGAGCCCCAGAACCACGACCCCTCTTCGTCAGCCGTTGGTCATCAAGCCACGAGCCGCGAGAATATGAATAGAGCCAGCTTCCTCACGAGATCCTGCCCCTCTCCTCTCAGGACTATCACCACTTCTTCTATCACTACCACTACCACCAACACCTTCTCAAGACCAGCAGCAGCAGCTACCAGCTTCCTCGCAACCCGCCGGACAACCCCACCACCCCGCCTCTTTTCCACCACAGCACCCGTCAAGATGGCCTCCGCCCAGCAACTCATCGAGCTCGCCAAGAACCGCCGGTCCTACTACCCTCTCTCCAAGGACCTCTCCATCCAGCCCGAGAAGATCCAGGAGATCGTCAAGGCCCTGCTGCAGGAGGTGCCCTCCTCCTTCAACTCCCAGTCCAACCGCGTCATCGT
Source organism: Diaporthe sp. P3_1W (assembly GCA_037177825.1). Taxonomy (NCBI): domain Eukaryota; kingdom Fungi; phylum Ascomycota; class Sordariomycetes; order Diaporthales; family Diaporthaceae; genus Diaporthe; species Diaporthe sp. P3_1W. Next base: position 3,660,858 of record JBAFXB010000004.1, on the reverse strand, counting down.
CCTGTTCGGCGCCGAGCACGAGAAGCTGTGGGACATCACCACCGAGATCCTCAAGCCCATCGTCCCCGCCGACGCGTGGGAGGGCACCGCCGGCAAGATGGGCATGTTCAAGGGCGCCGCCGGATCTGTACGTTAACACCCCTTAGAAAGCTCAATCCCAACTCCTCACTTCGGAAGAAACATAAGCTGACCTTCGAGAACAACCAGGTCCTCTTCTTCGAAGACCAGGACGTCGTCAACGGCATGCAGGAGAAGTTCGCCCTGTACGCGGACCGGTTCCCCACGTGGGCGGCGCACTCGGACGCCATGCTGCAGTTCTCCGTGTGGACCGCCCTCGAGGCCGAGGGCCTGGGCGCCAACCTGCAGCACTACAACCCCCTGATCGACAACCGCGTCGCCGCCGAGTGGAAGGTCCCTGCCAGCTGGAAGCTGCAGGCCCAGCTCGTCTTTGGCGGCAAGACGGGCGCCGCCGGCGAGAAGACGTACGCACCCATCGAGTCCAAGTTCAAGACCTTTGGCGCTTAAGGGGAGTGCCGCGGTCGAAAGCCTGGTGTTTGTGGGGGTTCTGCGCTGGTTAGATGGTTAAGATTCAGAGGAAGAGAGAAATATAAGAAGATCAGGCTAGAGGGCTTAGACGCCTAGACCTAGAGTCTTTGATGTGTCGCTTTGCATTGCTCGGCGCGGAGAGGATGAGAACTATATATACCAGACATTTTCCAATATATTATGAAGCAAGTTCAACAAATCAACAGCATGCGTGGTGTCGATGTCTCAGCCTTATGGCAAACTTGGCGTCTTACTCGGACAAGGATGTGTGCGCAGATGCATCCTTTTCATTGGAGCCGCCCCGGACGGGAGCATGCGCCGTACACATGTGGTTGGTAAGACCCTTGTGAGGCCAAACACATGCACGGGGGCCGCCGAAGGATTTCCACTCTACAACAATCACAATATGGTGCTGCGCCGCAGGCTGATTGGAGCGCTGGCTAGGCAGACCCGACCCAACCTCACGCGAGGCCAAAGACCATGGAGCCTGCGGTGCCCCCAGAGCTCTATAAATGCGACGCCTTACCGGTATCTTGGTCTCGCAGGCCACGCCACGCTCGCCGGGCCAGATAACTCACCATCCATCATGAGCCCTCGAGACTCAGCCGTGGCTCAGGCCGACCAGACGTCACAGCTAGGCAATGGCGAAGAAGATACCACGCTGGCCTGCGACGAAGACTCACAACCCCCCGTGGTCGAGACGTGGCACGAGGCTGTCGACGCCGTCCTCGAGGCCACCCGCACCGCCTTCCCTAAGAGCCCAGCCTTCGACGCCGCCTCGCCAGAAGCCTTCCAAGCGTACTGGCGCGGTGTGTTCGCGCGGCTACACGACAGGGTCACGTCGGACGGAAGCATCCCGGAGCAGCTCACGTCGCCGCCCAGCAGGACCTTCTGGGTCAACCTGTTCGCCCAGGGCCCGGAGGCCGAGCCGGCGTGCCCCTGCTGCCTGCCCGACGTCGAGCCCAGCGTCAGGCTCGAGAACGAGGCCGGTGTCACGAAGGGGGACCTCATCGCGGGGCTGGGCGGGTTCCTGTACGGAGGCGGGCGCCCGCCTCGCGTCTACGTTGAGGACCCGGAGCGGGACGATGTCGTCCCGGAGGAGAACGAAGCGCACAGGCCAGGCATGCTGATGCACGGTGCGGATTGGATGAGTGAGGGTGGCGCAGGCGATGATAAAGGAAGACGGTATGTTTATACTGGAGGGTGGATAGGCCGCCCGGCCATCATCTGGATGTACTGCAGCCAGTGGGGGGAGTTCAAAGTGCGAACGGCTACGGATCTGAAGAACGGGGCCGAGGGCAAAGATGAGTCGGGGGTAACGGCGAAGCTATAAATTTCGTGGCTATGTAATTAGTAAAAGCACAAAATCTCTACTCCTGTCTGCAGATTCGAGTTAAAGATAGGGGCACTGCAGAGAAATACCTCTCCGATCTGTCTACGATGCCATTTGCAAGCGTGATCGGACTATACGTGCGTGAGTCTCGATGATCCACACTAATACACCACGGACAGATTCGGACATCTGCTTTTCGCTCCGTCCGAGGATCTGAGTAAAGGTCGCAAGAAATCACAAGCACTAACTCCATAATTCCTACCTTGTCGCACGTGTGCCTAATGCACAGCATGCCAATTCGTTTTAGTGTTCCTGCGGGCTGGAGCCGCAACCAGATCACCGCAGAATGCCGGGCCGTTGAAACCATGCGCCGTGACGTCTACGACTAAAGTGCCGTCTTCAGCACACGCATACCACATAAACACAAACCACAAAGGAGCATACCGTGACACAGGCCTTCGGGTCGGGCAAATAACGGACACGATGCGGCACAGGCCCGGTGTTTGAGATTTGCTCGTCACTCGGAGTGTCTCAACCGCCGTGGTGGACCCGGTCGGTCTTCACCTCGTGATCCATGATGATGATGGCCGGATCAGGCAAGTATATAATACCATCTTCGAGTCTGTCGTGTAATGCAACATGATCTCGCAAGAAAGTTTATAGTATAAACAACTACACAGCATAGTTCTTTCCCGAAGACATATCGAAACTTAGACTTTCAGCATCACCGTCGTCACAAATACAGGAACTTGACCAAAAAAAAAAAAACCAACCCACTCATACACACTCAAACCACAATGTCACCAACCTACGCCATCCTAGGCGCAACAGGCCAGACAGGCGGCTCAGTCCTGCAGGTCCTCGCTGCGGAGCGGCCAGACGTGAGCATCAACTGCCTCGTGCGGTCCTGGCCCAAGCTGGAGCGCATGTACCCGGACATCGTCGCCTCCCCGAGGGTAAACGTCTTCGAGGGCCAGATCTCCGACATCCCCCTCCTGACAGACTGCATCCGCGGCACAAAGGCCGTGTTCATGTGCGTCGCCTCCCCGGACAACAAGCCGCACCTGCGCATCGCGCGCGACCAGGCCGAGGCCGTCGTGGCGGCCCTCGAGGCCCTGCGGGCAGATCAACAGTCTACGCCAGCGCAGGGGGAGAAGCCGGGGAACAATACCGCAAAGACCGCCCTCCCCTTGCTGGTGATGCTCTCCTCCGCCGAGACAGACGAGGCGCGCTTCTGCGCAGACATCCCCTGGCCCGTGCGGCGGCTCCTCTTCACGGCCAACTGGTGGGTGTACACGGACCTGATCGCCGCGGAGCGGTACCTGCAGGAGCGGTCCGGGTGGGTTGATGTCGTGTTCATGAAGCCCGGCGGGATCTCGACGGACGCGCGCCGCGGCCACGTGCTCTCCACCGAGGGGTCGCAGACCTTCGTGAGCTTCCTCGACGTCGCGGGAGGGATGGTGCAGTGCGCTGACGAGGGCGCCGCGCGCTGGGCTGGCGGGAGCGTCAGCGTCCTGTCGAGGGGGAAGGCGCGGGTCGAGTGGTCCAGTGGGCCGGTGCTGCTGAGGAATGTGATGTGTACTTGGGTCCCGTGGCTGTATCCCTGGCTGTTTTGAGGGCCTCGGAGATTTTGAAGGGTCTGGCTCCTGGTAGATGGTGTTGGAGTTAGTAGATGCTTTTGTGGTTCTAGATGGCATGGTATACTTACATTTCCTATTCCTTGCATTTATTGTCCTGGGGCTCTGTCCCTGTAATCACTTCCCATTAGATTTATAACGCCTAGAACATAGATCAGTGCCAGATAATAGTCAGTTGCAAGAGAATAGTCACTCGTCACGGGTGTGTAGTGAGCGTCTTCAAATTTCCGAAAACAACCGTTAAGAAAGATCCATCACAATGCTGACAAGCCAATATTAGGTTCAACCCAGTCATTCTCACATATATCTACATACCTAATCATCTTCACATCCCGACCAGCTTGCCATAAGCAAGTAATTGGCAAATAGTTGATAATGATGATGATGTGTATCACCGGTATTCTATCTACGAGACTATCTAAAAGTTGTTTTCGGTTCTGCTTTGGTATTGCAACCACCGCCCGGTTGTCGCGCGAGGACACAGATTGTTCGCCGTACTATAAGCAATCGCAGCTGCTCCGCCCACCGGCTCCTACCTGGGTAGGTTTCAAGCCACAAGCGCCTTGCTTGACACCATGAACAATTAGAGGACGATGCCAACCTCCCCCTGGCCCTCTGGCAAACAGCCGACCGCCCCCCGAGAGCAAGTAGCAGCACATCCATCGATCATTCTCATTCGGGCAGCCTACCCACTGACGGCTTGAGCCTTGGATTGGTCACCCCTGCCCGCCTTTCATCCCGCGTTAGATCTTTTGCGTCGTTGACGAATGCCGTCTGCTGTCAAGTTCGTATCTGCAATTCGTCGTTGCTCCCGCTTTTCCACCAGCACTCTCCCTCGTTTCAGGCCTTTCATTGTCTGATTGTCTCCTCTTTGGGCACCAGCCCTGACCCACTTTCATGTAGATGTGACATTGTCTTCTGTCAGTGTGAACACGACCACCCGGCCGTTACCATCGTCGTAATGGTGGCATCCCGGCCGAATCGAGGCCTCGTCTACTCTGCAAGACATGTGACACCGATATTTGGTCTCCACCTTGATCATAGCAATCCAAATTCCCTCATTTGGTTCGTCGTATAGTCTCGTTGGAAAGCCTGTCATGTTTCATCCAGTAGGAAGCCAAGATCACAGCCCGAATTTGGACTTCAGAGCCCCCTTCTCCTCGGCCGGCATCTGGTTGGTGAACTGGTCGAACTGTGGGATCATCTGCCTGTACACATTGACGATCTACGAATAACGTCAGCACAATGTGTATTTGGAGACGTGCATGCAAGGGTCACTTACGTTCTGGAAGAGTTCGTGCAGCTCCTTGTTGATGTCGCTCGGGGGTCGCGTGTTGTACCGTGCGATGCACATGAAATATGACAGCAGACTCTTCTCCATGGCCTGCGGATTCTGTGCGACAATCATCGTGAACCCCTTAAGCGCACTGGCTTTCTCATCGGTGCAGTCCAGCTCGACCATCGCGCTCAGGAACTCGTCCGCAAACGTTGACAGGTGGGGAGCCAGAGCCTCTGCGTTCTGCAGGCCCAGCCTACCCAGCGCAATGGCGGCGTTCTCGTTCACACTGACCGGGATCGTGGGGTTCGCCATAATCTGCACCAGGCGCTCCATGAGGTCAGACACGAATGGCGCCATGCCCTTGCCGTGCTGGATGGCAATCTCGCCGGCACTCCAGCAAGCATTGTTGATAACGCTGAAGTAGCCCTCGATCTCCTCGTCAACAATGTTGTCGAAGTCTAGTTGCCGCAACAGGATGGGGAATATTGAAGATAGATGGGGTTGGAGTTGGGGGTAGACGTATTTGGCACAGTCGCCGAGCAGGGCATATGCTGACTGGCGAACCTCATCTGCAGGATCACCCATGCAGAGGTTCAACAGCTCGAAGAACGCAGGCTGTGCATCCTTAACCAGCTCTTGCGCCTTGTTGTCCTCGAGGCACTGGATGATGGCACTGAGAAGATCGAGGCTCGTGACGAGGAAATCCTTGTCTGGCTGATCGTAGTTGTTGTTGGTCTTTGCTGCCATTGTCTGCTCGAGGTTCTGGTGGATGATGGTCACGCAGCGCCTGAAAATTGGATGCGCGTATGGGGAGAACTCGTCTCTCATGGCCATAGCGACATATGAGAAGCACTCTAGGAGTGGGAATATCTCCCTCGACTCATCCGACACCTTCTGCCAACGGTCTATCAGCGCAGGCATGAGCTGACCGGCGTGCTGGGGCAGTGCCAAGACAGGCCCGACGTTCTCGGCGAGCGTTTGCACGCAGTCGTAGAGAATGTACATATTCTTGTCCTTGTACTTGGCAAAACACCGGATGTATTGCTGAATGATTGGTCCCGTGTATGGCTCCAGGACTTTGCCGGCTTTCTCCTCCAGGTTGGCCATCGCAGAGGCACCAGCCTCTTGCACCTTCTTGTTCGGGTCGAGCATCTTATGTAGAATGCCCTCCATCATAGGGACAAAGTAGGCTTGAATCTGAGCAGGTTCCTTGAGATTGGCAGCCCACGACGAGTAACGGCCAAGCGTCCAACATGTGATCTGCCTCACGACGGGTTCCGGGTCGTTGAGAAGTGAGATAAGGTATGTCACCAGGTCCGGCAGATGGGGCGTCACAACCTGGACACAGCCCTCTGCGACTGCACCTAGGGCAAGAACTGCGGCTTCACGGCGTGGCCACTCTTCATGCTTCAGATGTGTGGTCAGGTACGGGAGGATGCACTCGAAGACGGGGTCCCTGAAGTCGCGGGCAAAAACGTCCAGGGCGGCTGCGGAGCACTTGCGCAGTGTCCACCTCTCGTCGGGGTTGTCATCGCCGTCCTCGTCGAGCTCATCGATCTCGCCTTCCTCAAGATTATCGTCCATATTGGCAAGCTTCTGGTATGCATTGCCGTTTTCCGCTTGGTCAGCGGACTGTTGAGCGCCAGCCTTGCGTGCTGACTTGCCCTGTGCGAACTGGGGCTTGATGTCCTCAGCGCGGTCCTCCTCGTCCTCATCATCTGATGCGCCGCCCAGTAGAGCAATGTCCTCGCCACTGTAGACCATGGATTCCAGAAGCACAGGGATGATCTTCTGGATATAAGGGCCCAAAGCCTGCCACAGGTTCTCGTGTTCGCCGACCGCGAGCCAGAACTCGGCAGCCTCACAGGCCAGGTCCTCCTCCTCGCTCTTCTGCTGCGTGATTATGTAGTCCACCAATCCACTGATGTGTGGCACGAGCTTGTCGGGCCTGGTATCGACCAGCTGCACGAAGCATCGGCAGACTTGGCGTCGCACATCCTCGCTGGAGTCATTGGCCAGCACGAACAAGTGCTGGAGAAGGTCATCTATGCAGTTGAGCATGGCCTGGGATTTGCGCGGGGTGAATACGTTGATGGCGGTAAGCGCCTGGGCCCGCACCTTGGGCAGAGGGGATTTTGTTGCCTCGATGAACTTTGGCAACAGATAGTTCAGGGGCCTCTGGCCATTCTGCTCGCGCTGCAGCATTTTCGCGTTGTCCTCGCAGATCTTGGCCATGGCGGCCATGGCACCCTCCTGGCCCTCGGGGGAAACTTGACCAGACTCGTTCCCGATCAGCTTGAGCAGCTCAGGCAGGAATTCGGGCCAGCCGTAGATGCCGACCCGGTTGATAAGTTCCGTGGCGATGTTTCCGGCATAGCTGCGAATCTGAGTGGCCTTGTCCTGGATCCCCATGGGGACAGCCAACTTGATGAGGTTCAATGAGGACTCATCGATCTGCTTGAAATGGAGCTTGACATTGTTCTTGAGCATGACCGCCGCGGCGGAGCGGACAAGGCTGTAGTCTTCGTTGGAGAAGTTGAGGCCCGGGGGCAGCTGGGAGCTGGAGAAGATGTAGGCGAGGTAGTTGTTGAAGTCTGGGGAGTTCCTGGCTTGCGACAGCATCTGCGGGTCGGGTCAGCACAGCTGCTTTTCCAGTTGGGAGTCGCGCAGACCGCGACTCGAGCAGGGATGACCAGGCGACTTACGAGCTCTGCCTTTTTCTGAGCAGCCTTATCGAAGCCGCTCAGGGAGTCCTTGAGGTAAACAGCCAGAGTCTGGAGAGACTCTGGGGACGGTTGCCACGCCATGATGAGGGCGGGTGTTCAGCGGGCACCTCCTCCAGGACAGCTTGCTGGTGGTGGGCTGCGGAATGGGGAGGACGGCAGGCTTTTCTATTGTGGTCGCAGGTGCGAAGGGCAGGGCTGTCGAGCTTGTTAGGTCGGTAGAGAGGGCAAGAGACTGGAACGGGGTGGGTTGTCGTCAGGAGCGCATCAGTCTGCCCAGGTGCGGTGGTGGGAGTAGGTAGCGGTAGCGGTAGTGGGAGTGGGAGTGGGAGTGGTGGTGGTCACGGTGGTGGGGTAAGGTTTGGCTTGTTAGTGGATCACGGGTCTGAGAGACCGCCTGCAGCTTCTTTGCAGCACCGGAAGGGAAAGCCACAGCCTGTTCATTCAAGACAGACACCCGGGGACGGGTTATAGGGAGAACGTGGTCCAACAACAAAAGACAAGACACAATTATCAGCAGCCAGCGATCCCTCCACACTGCTTATTCATATGGGATTAACTGTGTAAATGTGAATGATTCGCGAAGGTATTTGGTCTTGATTGAGCTTGAAGTGCTTGGGTTTTTTAGTATGGGTGCATGTGGGTACATACAGATACAGTACAACTCGCTTGCCGGCCCACGGTACCTGCCCAGGGTCTGCTACATACCACCTGGGCAGGAGGTGTCCAAGTTTAGAAAGGGCCGGCTGGTCAGCGGATTCCTGACCTGCCGGCCCTGAATGGAGTCTGCGGTTGGCTGTTCCTGTGCTAGTAATTTTTTTTTTTTACACTCACGACATGCTGCAAACCTTGGAACCTTGCACTCCATTGGGGACCCCCATCCGGCCTGCCAGCCTGCAGAAGCTTGGATGGAAATAGACGGCAAAGAATTCTAAGTGGGTCGGTTTGAGCCAGCCTTATCGATAAGACAGGAAGGGTTGGTATTCACAGGACCACTGGCCTGTCCGGGTGCGGGTGTGCTTCCCAGAGCAAGTCTGTACCGTATGATGCGTGCAGCAGGTGCAGCAGGTGCAGCAAACCATGCCGTCCAAAACGGAGTATCTCTCTCTCCCGTTTGGAGATTTGACTCTTCTCCCCCCACCCTCTTCTTCTCCAAGTGTCTTTGTCTTGGCCTGGCCTGGCCTGTCCTGTTTTGTCCTCTGCTCTTGGGCTACACGGATTTGACCCTCAAGTCCTGCTCTGACCAGAATGTGGCCGGGTCACTTTGGGCCCCATTTTCAAACCCGTCTTCAATCCTAGAGGGATATACTGAGACACAGTGACGTCTGTCTGTGCCTTCACTGAGTCTGTCAACACACCACACCACAGTACCCACCTCGTCTTGGACAACTTTGGCCGAACCACTGCTGCCACTGCTGGTCGAAATACCTGAAAATCCGGTCCTCCACCGGCCTGCCAGCTTGACGTAACATCCCAACGTCCATGCATCATGCTCCTGTGAGCCGTGTCACAGCAATCTACCCACAGCTTTCCTGCTCGCTGTCTTCTGGTACCACAGTTGACGTCGTGGACAGGATTCACGAGGCTAGCAGGTCGTGCCACCTGCATGTGTGACCTACGCAACCGTATCCTACAGACTTACATGTAATGGAGCCCACCAAACAAAAGGGGGAAGGGGCTATTGTTGCTCTACAGAACCAGAGCCCCCCTTCCCTGCCTCTTTTTTGAACTTCCCACTCTCCCATCACCGACGTTGGGGGCCCATGCCGGCGATTGAGCGTCGAGAGACCGCCGGGTCGGGAACCGTCCTGCCAACCGAATAGGCCGGGTTTCTTGTGTACTCACCACCCCATGACCCACAGGCCTACGAGACCGGTCAGCAGTGCGGCTCAGTTGAGGCCGGCCGGCCGCCAGAGGAATGTCATCATCCTTCCATTCAAGACCCAGCCAGCAACCACTCCGTGCTGCTTCTCTCACCAGCACTCATGGAAGCCCCCATTCTGATTGCCAGCCGAATCCACGCCCAGCCTGCACAGGGATGCAACACACCGAGATCCTGGTCCATGAGGTGATCTCCCGCCTGACTCTATCTCCTGCCTGTTCTAGGCACTCCATTCTCAACGGCAAATTCCAGCGTATGACTCTCACAGGAGCCCTAACACTGGTGCATGATGTGGGCAACTTTGTCTATAGTCTTTCCTGTAGATAATCCCTTAGGCCATGTGGGATGGCGCATAGCTTATTTTGGCAAAATATCCAGACGAGGTCACACAAGTATTTACTAGTCCCCTCGCCTGGCTAAATTTACAGCCCGACAAGCTGGAGCAGAACTGTCAAAAGCAGCCTCGATCTATCGGTGAGACTGTCGATGTGGTGCTATTCTTGGTCGTCCTTCACATCTAAGCTAATGTATTGGAGAGCTAAAGCCTAGGTGAGGCCGAATATGTCCAATTCAGATGCATGCTTCCGATATGTAGCCGCGCAAGGACCTCCAAGAAACACGGAGAATGGAAATGGAGACCTATATCTCCAGGCAAACGGCCCAAAGTTTCCGTACTAGGACAGTTTCGCAAGAGGCCTGCGACGTAGCCTCCTCGTCTCTTGCATTTAGGACTGCTCGCACCGTCCCCTACTTTGTCCTCCGCTGCATTAAGATCTGGGGCCACATGTCATGTCTGTGCCACCTGGCCAAGTGCGTTGTCGAGTACCCGGGAGTGCCACTATAGCAGGTGTCTGGATCGAGCCTGCCGGATGAATGTACCACAGGCCCTGGCTCTGACTCCCCTTTCCCGCCAGGTGTACGATAGAGCTCTCGTTGGCGGGAGAACTTTCTCGTACATTTGACCTGGATCGCATCGCCACGCTTCCGTCCTGGCTGAGCCCACACTGGTAGTCGACGCCGTGATGTTCGGGTTCGCTCAGACTGACCAAGGATGACGTGGGCATGGTTCATGAGCTGCTGACAGACAAGGACGACACGCCGTTCGTGACACCAAGCACGTCCTGCAGCTTCCCGCTGACAACCTCGACGACCCTCCTGAACGCCTCCATCTCCTCCTCGACCGTGCCGCCCAGCCCGGTGCTCGCGAAGCTCATCGAGCTCGCGACGTAGACGGGCAGCTGAGTCTTCTTTGCGAACAGCCTCGCCATCCGCGTTGTGAACTCCTCCGACGACCCGGCCGTGTACAGCGGGGTGGAGAGCGGCTGGCCCGGGTTGAGCTTCTAACGAACGGTATGCGGTCAGCACTGGGACGGGTGGCAAGGTTTCGCTGCAGGGGCGACCAGCAGAGCAACTCACATCTGGAAGGGCATAGACGAAGGAGCCCATGGGAGGTGGTGTCCCCAGCTCATCCGCCGCCGCGGTGGTCAAGAAGATCATGACGGATTTGGCTTGGATGGTCAGCTGGACATAGATGCGGGCCTCAAGGGACCGCGGCAGGGGAAAAGAGAGCTGGAAGGTCTCCATCGCCAATGCTAATGCCAACGGCCGTTGGGGGTTGGGTTTGCCGCCGACGAGAGATGAGACTGCACGGCAAGTTCCAGAACCTGAGAGCCACGAATCTCTAGGCTTGTTGAGCCGGAACACCTTCCTACTGATGAAATAGGGTTGCTTGAGGTGTACAGCCAAGGCGATGATCTCGGCACAATTCCTCTTGGCCTGGTCAAGGCTTGAGATCTGGGTTGAGGTGGTTGGGTGCTCGCAGTGGCTAGGGGTACAGGTAGCACCTAGGTGAGCTCCCCTGCTTGCAGGCTGCCCCTAGCCCACAGGGGCCTGCAGCGGGTGTGACCCACTTTAACAGCTCTTCATCCCCCGCGCTTTTAAGCAGAGCCAGCTAGGCTGGAGCTGCTGCATGCCGACATAGGTACGCAGGCCTGGGCACTGGGGAAGTCGTCACTGAGGGAAAACAACAAGCAGATGAGAAGAACGCGAATATGTCTGGTTCTGTGCTGACATAGACGCTCTCTCTCTCTTTTCTTCTTCTTCTTCTCCTTCCTTTTTTCTCATCCCTTTTCCCTTCAGCATCCTCTTCATCTTGTTGTCTCAATTGTTCTTCTTCAAAATGCATCTCAGCAGCGGTAGTCCGAGTGCTCCGTGACTGACCTGGCCTGTGTTGTTTCGCCGGTTTCGCTGTCGGACTTACTCTACCACACCAAAGCAGCTCGGGCACGACCCAGACTCGGGCTCAAGAGGACCTCGGCCACGACTCGGCCACTGCAGCACCAAGTAACCTCACAACCTCAACAAATGGTTGCGAGCACGCTAGAGACTGACACCATGGCCAATCCAGCACCTGCAGAGGAGCGTGACTGGCAGGGCCTGGAGGAAACCGTCTCGGATGAGGAGGAGGCGAGAGTCATCTTCTGTGCCCTCGACTCTTTTCTGTGAGTGCCCCTCACTGCCGCGCACTCAGTTTTGAGCTTCTTTTCCACTGGCCAGCCACACTATCTGCTCTTTTTACGTGTATGGAACTGACATTGGCTTGTACTGAATTTAATTCATGTTGCAATTGTATTTTTTGCCACGTGTGCGGCTGTTCTTCTGCCTGCTTGTTCTGTTTTGGAGCTCTGTTGTATTTGTCTTTTACTTTTCTCCTGTGCCCCAACCAACTTCTTCTCACCCCAACAACTCTGGAAGCTCACACTATCACAGGCAATATGGCAGGGTGGCTCACTTCAACTGCACCCACCTGCGGCGCCAATCATTCTACGCGCTCCCAGAGGCGCACTGGAAAATGTTGGCTGCCCCGCCATTCAACTACCTCGAGACCCTTGACAAGGTTGACGCCGCCATCGACTCAAACGCTGAGCTTGCCAGAGGCATTGTCAAGCATGGGCTGAGGAGCCTGGCCGTGAAGGAGACCTCGCCAGAGGGCGACTTTCCCTCCATGCCAGAGGAGTGGGTTGGAGTCGCCAAGTATGGCGACATTGACAAAGCCAGGAGCACCATCCGCCAGTTCTACCGCGATTGGTCCGCAGAGGGAGCAGAGGAGAGGGAGGCCTGCTACGGTCCCGTCAAGCGAGCCCTGGCCGCCGAGCGAAGCAGGCATCCGGAAATCCAGCACCTCAAGGTCCTCGTCCCTGGGGCTGGTCTGGGCCGGCTGGTCCTCGATCTCTGCCTCGAGGGCTTCGAGACGGAGGGCAACGAGATCTCTTACCACCAATTGTTGGCGTCTTCCTATATACTAAACAACTGTCGTGGTGCGGGACAGCACACGATATTCCCCTGGGTTCATACCTTCTCCAATCATCTTACAAGAGACCGCCATCTCACCAGCTACAAGATCCCGGACATCCACCCTGCTACTGTTCTCGCGAACACAGAGGGCGTGGGGGCGATGTCTATGTGCGCCTCGGATTTCCTTTGCCTCTATGGTGACGACGAACACACCGCTCAATACGACGCCGTTGCGTCCGTCTTCTTCCTCGACACGGCGCCCAACCTCATTCGCTACCTGGCCACTATCTTCCACTGCCTCAAGCCGGGAGGTATCCTGGTCAACATCGGCCCCCTCCTCTGGCACTTCGAGGACAGGGCCCCGGGCAACCACGGCCACGACGATGACGGTGACGGGGAGCACGACCCCAACAACTCGACAGGCATAGCGGACCCGGGAAACTTCGAGCTGTCTGACGACGAGGTCAGGGCGCTGGTTGAGAAGGTCGGATTCAAGGTCGAGGCCTGGGAGACCAACATCCGGGCACCCTATATTCAGGACCCCAAGTCCATGCTCCAGACGGTCTACCACGCGTCCTCTTGGGTGGCGCGCAAACCAGCAGCCTAGCGTGGAGCGAAAGCGAGCCACACTCACACCGGCTACCCCTTCAGGCGGGAAAACTGGGAAGTTTCGGCAGGCTACTCACAGGGTTTTATGTGTTCCTCCAGAACTGAAGTCAGAGGACATCACAACCTGGAATCCTCTCATTGTGGTGGAAAATGACACGAAGGGCAAATAGGAGTGGTCTTTGTGGCAGCCATCATTGAGGGTGAATACTGCGACATTGTATCGATATCAGACTCGCTTGAACACTTGAGAAGAGTCTTGGGCAAAAACAGGAGGCAGACAATGTGACCTGGAGGTCTCTTGAATCTACACAGATGGTGAGATGAGGATGAAATCCTGATGGATACCTGACATTGACCCCTAGTATTTGTCGGAGGTGGAATGATGGACTAACCTGTACTCAAGAAATGTCGGAGACTGCAGCACATCTGGGTTTGAGGGCTAGATCAAGGGGGAACCTTGAACAGTCACACCTGTCTCTTCAAATCAAGCGGAGTACTCATGTTGCTTTCGATAAAGGAATCGATCGGCATAATAGATACACATAGAGAAAGACCTGAGAACGATACAGAGCACAGAATTGACATTATCATAACAGAGAGAACCAGTACATGCCTAATTTTCAGCAACCCAATCTACTACTATTTTTTTACAGTTTCGCCGCAGCCGGCGCAATAAGCTCCCCACGCTGCCACAATGCCCCTCCGTCGATCTCAATAGCATCACCATTAACATGACTCCCCGCCCTCGAGCACAGATACACTATAGCCCCGGCGATATCCTCAGGCCGGCCCAGCCTCTTCATGGGGTTTGCCGCCGCGAGCCTCTCGACGCCCCCGGACATCTCCATCAGGCCGTTGGACATCTTGGTGGGGAAGAAGCCCGGGCAGATGCTGTTGACGGTGATGGCGCGGGGCCCCAGCTCGAGGGCGAGGTTGCGGCCCAGGTGCAGCACGCCCGCCTTGGACGCGCTGTAGCCGTACGTGCCCTGGGCGCCGAGGGTGCCGACGCCCAAGCCCGCGACGGACGATGTGATGACGACGCGCGACGGGTCGGACACGGAGGCGCGCTTCTGCAGCAGGGGCGCGAACAGCCGCACCGTGTTGAAGACGGCGCGCACGTTCAGGTCCATGACCTTGGCGAAGGCGCTGTCCGGGTGCGTGTCGAAGGCCTCGCCCCACGTGGCGCCCGCGTTGGCGAGGAGTATGTCCACGTGCGCCGTGTGCCGCTTCACGCCGTCCACCAGGGACTGCACGCCCTCCACCGTGCTGCTGTCCGCGGGGACTGAGATGGCCTGCGCCCCCGGGGACAGGTTCGGCAGCTTGTTGAGGGCCGCGACGGCCTCGTCGCAGGCCTTGGCCTTGCGGGAGGTGATGAAGACCTTGGAGGCGCCTGCTTGGAGGAGGCTGAAGGGGTGTTGTTAGTTGATTTCTATCTCCATTTTCCTTTTGATTCTTCCTGTCTCGTTCTGTCATAAAACTCACGCTGAGGCGGCTGTCAGACCCAATCCTCGTGAGCCGCCAGTGACGACGGCAACTTTACCCTTCACGCTGAAGAGCGAGGAGAAGTCCTGGATCTTAATATCCTCCATGGTTGATATAACGATGCTCGTGTGGTACAAATTATAGCTTGGGGGTAATTCTTGTGCTTCAGGTCAGTCGAGACTTGGTAAGAGACCGAGACCGAGACTCACCGTAACGAGGATGCAGTGAAGTTGGCTGGCCCGGGATCGAATTCTTGGTGCAGACCTGAGACCGGTGCTAAATTCCACGAAATTGAAAATCAGGGCGAGAGATGTATCAAATGAACAGGGACGTATGTTGACTAGAACTGTCGAATGTGTAGTTGATTAGTGAAATGAAGTGAAGTAGTACAGAAGATATATGACCCCCCGGATTACTGATGTTCTGCGGGGAATTGGACCGAGGCTCGGTTCTCCAGCCGGCCAACAGGGACCGGGGGTGTTCAGACCGACCGGGGGTTTAAGCCGGCAGCGAACTGGAGACTGGTCCGCAGCACTGAATCCCTTGCTGGTTTTGCGAACAGCAGTGTAAAATACATAAAATTACTCTGAAGACGCCCCACGGATCCCTGGGTGCTCGGTATGATCTATGGCATGCAGTAAACACACTGCCTGGTCCGAGAACATGTACCGCATATGGGTTGTCTGTTATTTTTGGCCCTTCAACTCCGTGCTAATGGTTCGCGCTGTTGTGCTCGCGCTGGATATCTCGGCGTCCCTCCCTAACTTGATATCAAATCGCACTACTAATACAATTTACCTCCGAAACGAAATATCCCTTTTTGGTCACAAATTCGCTGGACCTCAGGCCGCAGCGATAGGCTGCTGAGGCTGCTGCTGCTCGTTTCCCCCGCCTACAGCCTCTGGGGAGTCTGCATTCTCTGTCTCGCTAGACGCCGCACCACCATCAGTCCCAGAAGCTGTCGCCTCCGCCGCCGCGCGCTCCTCCGCCTCTCTGCGTTCCCGCTCAGCGCGCTCCTCTGCCTCCCTGCGCTCCCTCTCTGCCCGTTCCTGGGCTTCCAGTGCCGCGATGTGCCGCTCTGCTACCCCTGGAGCGATGCTGGCCAGGAAAAGGAGGCCGGCCCGCTCGAGGCGACGGACCTGATCGACGAACCAATTCGCATTGTGTTGCTGTCGCTGAGCTATCAATCGCGCAGCAGCCTGCGCGGGATCCGGCCCGCCTTGCTGGCCAGGTCTTGGTCGTCGTTCTCCGTCGTTGTCGCCGCCGCCTCCAGGTGCTGCTTGGTCTGCCGCTGGGGGGTTGTTGCCTCCTGCCTCGCGATTCGCATTCGCACCGGGGGCGAGCGGGATGAGTCCGTCAAGATGCTGGCGTACGGGGTTGAAGAAGTTGTTGGCCACCCCGTTCAGGAGACCAGTGTTGATTAGAAATAGGGCCGTGGCGATAGACATGATAGTGAACCAACGCGTCCAGCTCGTCTCGGAAGACGTGAACCACCACACAAAGACGCCCAGTCTTATCAACAGCCACAGGTGCGGCCAAAGCGCAGCGAATAGTGCCCCTGCCAGCCCGCCCTCTGGATTAGCAGGGTGAAACTGTGGGCCGCCTGGTGCGAGGGGGGGCATTTGAGCTTGCTGTTGCTGGGCTTGGTGCTGCGCCGCACCTCCTTGGAAGATGTTCACTCTAACATTACCAGCCTGTGGCGCCTGCTGATCAGCTCGAGCGGCGGCAGGTTGTGGGTGACCGGCTTGCTGTGCGTGATCGGCAGCGAAACCTGGACGTGGGTGAGGCTGGGGCGGCTGGAGCCAAGAAGACGTGAAATTGGGTATCACCGGAGGCAGAGTGTATCGTGGTGCCGGTGTGTAGTACAGGTCCGATTGGTTGTTGACCAATAAGGCTCGGGGCCCTTGGGGCGAACTCAATATGTACACCTCAGGCTGGGTTGGAGTCGGCATTCTTAGGGCCGAGTTCGCTGGAGGCGCTGAGACGCTACCGTGGCTGGGAGTCCTCGTGGGATCGGGTGTGGCCGTCCTGCTCAGAGGAACCGTAGACCCGGGCCTTCTAGGCACTGTGACCCCGGGGGGTTGGATCGGTTGCCGTGGACCGTTCAAATTCAGGTTTGCCAGAGAAGCGCCAGACGCACTTCGATGCATAGCGTTGGTCATCATGGATGTTGCTTGGCTGGCATCAGCGTTGCGAATAATGTTTTGCACGTCGTTCGTCGAAAACGGGCCCCCGGGTGCCGGTGCGGCAGCACCTCCGTTACCATGTTGTAGGTTCTGGAAATTCACCGGGAAAACCTGCCCATTTGGAGCGATGAAGGCTGAGTTCATCGTGACGCGAACGACTTCACCGTTCGGCCCGACAGTTTCCCGCACGTAACCTTGATACTCTGGGTGAGGGCTGTTTCTTCCCTGACCATGATTAGAAAACTGGGAGTTGATTGCCTGGCCAGGCACAGGCACACCCTGTAAGCCGACTGGGCCCCTTGCTTGCTGACCATGGTGCCCCACTGGTCGCTGGTTAAGCTGGTTGAGGTATTGTTGCATCAGCTGTTGTTGTTGAGCAACGAGCTGTGCGCTTGTCTGCCCCCCCGGCGCCGGCATCCCAAGCCCGTGTGCGGGAAAGGGCGAGTGGGCTTGGCCAACATGTGGTGCTGGGCCCCCAAACCGGGGAGGGAGGTGGTGGTGGCCATGGTGGTGATGGTGATGAGGTGTGGCCGCGGCGTTGAGAACAGAAGGAGCGCTCTGGCGGGCAGGAGGATTCGGCGCAGGACTTTGGTCACGGGTGGGAGGGGCCTGGCTGGAGGCATGCTGAGGGTCGACGTAGTCCCGGATGACGAGGTGGATGGCCACCTGGTCCGAGCCGCGAAGCTGTGTACGGCTTGTCAGATGAATATGCTTAAAGAAGGGCAGCACGAAGGAATTTTTGTACCTTTTGCTCTCCGAAAATTTCCAACAAGGTCTCGCTCTCCCGGTTCAGCAACTTGCCCTGGTGGATCAAGCGTTGTTGCTCGTTGGCCGGTTTCGCATCCAACGATTCACGGATCTTCTCCTTCAGCTGGCCGACGGTCGTAGAGGCCGGGAGGCCGGTAAAATTCAATGGGGCATTGACAGCGAGCGAAGGGGAGATAATCGAGATGTTGACAGTCGGCGGATTCTCCCCTGGGGAAGGGGCGTTCGACGAGGAGGGCGCGTCTTCAGCCATTACAAATAGCTTCGCAGGTGTTCAGGTCGTTCGACTCCCTAGACTCCACTGGCATCGACAGGATGACGAGGTAGGATGATGTCGTATGTGTGGTATTAAATGGGATGGTATTACTGATGGCGAACGTCAGGCAAGCTTCGAGGCCAGACCCTTCTCACGCCAGTGCGGTCCAGGGCGGGCCAAGTGAGGCTGCCAGGCTCGTGCACAGAGTTATGGATCGGGATTCGGAGGAGTGCTGGATCATCGGCAAGCAGTGGATCGCATTTTCAGGGATCTAGTTCTTGATGAGACTTGATGGTGTCTCGTTCCGGGGAGGTTAAAGGACAGCTTGTTCGTAGCTAGGGGGAAAGGGACAGTCTCGATGCCCAGTCCAGTCCATGCGTACATGTGCTATGGTGTGCGAGTGCGGATGTTGGGCTGAGTCCAGAGGAAGCGATTCGCAATGTCAGATTGCCTGCCGGGGCCTGAATAATGACTGTATGTCCGATGCCACGTTTCCACTCAGCCCTGGACTGGAGTGCATCTGGCAAATGGAGTATGGGCCTAGGGGCCGAAGGTACCTGAAACAGCCAGCAGCAGCGTACCTTAAAAGGTAGCCCACCGTTTCCACCGGCTCGGTACCTATCCTGTAGTCTTAGGTAGGTACCCTGACGTGCTGGAAGGCACGGACGGTAAGGCAGCTGGCTGGCAGGGCTGGCAGGCCGAGCAGACCGTTCCAGGACCTAGCCTGGAGTCCCAGACGATCTGGCTGCAGGAGCTGCGTCATATGTTCTGTCGGTTCCCTACTACCTGCAGCAGCCCAGCAGCCCCAGGAGAGCTTGCCTGGACGCACACACGCGCACACCCGCAAAGGAGGAGCTCGCCTCGGCAGCCCCATTTGTCAAGTGCTCATCACCTCGACACGACTGGCTGTGTTTTGTTGACTTTCTTCAGTCTCCCCAGCCCAAAAGCCTTCACCGCAAACCCCAGGCCCCCTGGATCGTACGATGGGTCTGGCCTGCCCATATCGATATCGATAAGCCAGGATTCTCCCCGTCCTTGTTTAAAACTCCACCGGCGCGTCGGCTCGATCTTTCGAGCCGCTTTCCTCCTGGGCCAAGATGGCTTCAATGTCAAGGTCTCTTGGCAGCGGCCTCGCAAGAAGTAGGCTCTTCGATGAGTCTGCGGCCGTCCTGCGCTGTCCGGCCTGTTTTCGCCGGCAAGCCCTCCACCAGACAGCTTTCAGGCCGAGGCAGGTCTCTCCCAGTCGCCAATTGGCCCTCGGCCCCGCCAGCCGCCGCGCATACTCGCAGCAGTCCCAGCAGCGGCCTAGGTTCACGTCCAGGTTACGGATGGCATTGGGCAAATCAAAGACCGAGTGGTACTTCATCCCGGTCGGCGTTGGCATAGGCTTCCTGGGACTTGTGCAGGGCTACAAGGTCTACACGCGCGAGAAAGAGAGGCAGGAGGATGAAGAATTCGAGAAGAAGCCCAGGAGGCGCCCTCGGGTGAGACCCGAGGGCCCATGGCAGGTTCGCGTCATGTCCACCTTGCCTCTCAAGGCGCTCTCGAGGCTTTGGGGAAGGTTCAACGAGGTAGACATTCCCTACTACTTCCGTGTTCCTGGCTTCAAGCTGTATTCTTGGGTATTTGGCGTCAAGTGAGTCCGCGCTCCTCTTCGCGGTGTGCCCAGTTCAAGCGACTGACGACTGTCCAGCCTCGATGAGGTCTCCGAGCCCGATTTGCATGTATACCCCAATCTCGCAGCCTTCTTCTACCGCACACTCAAGCCTGGTGTCCGCCCCTTGGATCCCAACCCCAACGCTCTGCTCTCGCCTTCAGATGGCAAGGTGCTGCAATTTGGCCAGATTCAGGGAGGTGACATCGAGCAGGTCAAAGGTATGACCTACAGTATCGATGCTTTGCTCGGCAAGAACACGCCAACACCAAGCATAAGGTCCGGCGCTAGTACACCTGATTCGGATGGCATTGCAGCCGAAGAGAAGCATAAGGACGAGGAGATTGTCAAACAAGACGAGGAATTCGCCCGTGTCAATGGCATCTCGTACACCTTGCCGAATCTGTTGACCGGCCCTGCCATGTCCCAGAACCAGAAAGGTCGCCCAGAAGACCAGTCCACTGGCGCCTCGCCAACATCTGTCTCCGAAGTCCGTGCGGATCTCGCCCTCGGCGAAAAGCCATGGTACGATCTATTATCGAAGGAGAATCCCACCTCGTTGTATTACGTCGTCATCTACCTCGCACCTGGCGACTACCACCGATTCCACTCGCCGACGAACTGGGTCGTTGAGCGGCGTCGACACTTTGCTGGCGAGCTGTACAGTGTATCTCCGTACCTCCAACGTACTCTCCCTGGCCTCTTCACGCTCAATGAGCGAGTGGTGCTTTTGGGTAGATGGCGATGGGGATTCTTTTCTTATGTGCCCGTTGGCGCGACCAACGTTGGGTCGATCAAGATCAACTTCGATCGTGAGCTACGGACCAACAGCCTGACGACGGACACCGCGGCCGACCGCGCGGCCGAGGAGGCTGCTGCACGAGGAGAGCCGTACACCGGCTTCTCTGAGGCGGCTTATCAGATGGCGAGTCCCGTGCTGCAAGGGCACGCGCTGCGCCGCGGTGAGGAGATGGGCGGGTTCCAGCTGGGAAGCACCATCGTGATGGTCTTTGAGGCGCCGCTCGGCCAGGAGGATGAGAGTGGCAAGCTCAAGGGCGGGTGGGTCTGGAATGTGGAGAAGGGGCAGAAGGTCAAAATGGGCCAGGCCTTGGGAAGGGTCGATGAGGAGTAGGAGGAAAGGGCCATCTGGTCGGAAATGTAAATTCATCCATGCTATACACACTCAATTTAAACTATATGGTACTAATCTTCTGAGTCTCCGGAGTCTACCTCAATTTCAATAAGCAATGTGGCTATTGAGGAAAACGAAAGAGATACTCTTCTGATAGCCAAAGTCAAGTCACTATGGATTGGTTCCCAATCAGCATCCAACAACAATTACCATCGTGTACCAGCTGATCCATTTCCACAAAAGGTTCATCAGCAGCTTCTGGCCGTTGATAGTACCCAAGTAGTCCCTGCCACCTTCTCACGACCGTCGTCCTGTCAACAAGGCCTGGAGCGCGACTTCCTCGCCCAAGCATTTGCAACTGCTTCGTGTGGATCTGGACTACCAGGAGGCCTGTGACCCCCTGGAGTCATTAAAACCATGATACCGACGGCATCAACCTTTTGCCATTCTTGCACAACATTTCTGGCCAGCTTCAACACCATCAGTCACTCGACAAATCAACAACATATTTCCATTGCTCCTGCTCTTCGGCGAACTTCCAAGGGTTTTCTCAATTCTTGCCTCCATAAGGTACCCCATCCATAGATATCTGACACTTGCCAGATCAGACATCCACTTCAGCACACCAGCATAATGGCCGCCTCAAAGCCGCCCAACGCCTCAGCAAAAGCCGCCTCATTCCCTGCATCAGACGGATGGGTAGATTTAACCGAGGGAACCAGGCCCACGAATCTCTTCCCAGCTACGGCGGGTGCTACCACACGGACAGAAAGACTCGGCACCGAGGTGGATGGACAGAGTGATATATCCAGTAGGGCCTGGTCTCACACGGCTTGCTGCTCATAGGATGACGACAAGGACGGTGTCGACATACTTCTCTCCGGGGCTTGGCAGTCCAGCTCCCCCTCAAGCGTGACGTCCGGCCGCTGCGGTAAGAAAGATGATTCCACATCTCCGACGAGTTCCCCAAGCAGGCATATCAGGTTTGTCGACGCGACGATCCGCGCCGTCAGGCCGGCTGAGGCACCCGTGTCCGTGGACACTCTCAGTCTCTCGCGCAAGCCGACTCTGCCACGTCTTCGCACTTCGATGGTCGACTGCTCCAGTTCTCTCAGTCCCATGGAACGATATCTCAACACCGAAAGTCCCTCGCCGTCGGCTTCTTTAAACGAGCTTGCCAGGGATTCGAAGCGGTGGAGCACCGAGCAGGGCCAGCCAGATACGATCCAAGACTACGCCGGTGAGTTACCGACGTCCTTGATGTGTTTCTCACATCCAACATCAAGCCATTGCCCGCACCCATCGTCTCATTCGAGAGACGTCGAATTGCTAACAGCCGGCAGATTTACTCGAGAAGAAGTTCACAATTCAATGTGGGATAGAAGACATCGACGAAAAGTTCTTTCGGAAGCCGTCATTCAAGTCGAGGCTGCGCCGACTCTCCCAGTCAAAGGCGAGCAAGTGCTTTGGGTTAGTGAAGCGTTTCAGGAATCTTTGGAAGCAAAGATCGTAACCGTGATGATCGTCTGGAAAGGCTCGATTTGTTGTCTGCCCCCCAATATCAAACAAGCGCCAGTATTATCATGTGCACACTGTTGAGTTGTATCAACCAGCGAAATCAATTTCATCTGTGAGACCAGGAATTCACATGAACTCCCACAATATAACCTTTCCATGTGCTGATTGTTTTCTGTGCGAGCTTTATTTCCGTACTATGGCTCAAGGAAGCGTGTTGTGGTCCATTTTAATCGGGCGAACGCCACTACATGCAGGTATCCCTTAACTACTGAGCTTGGCTTCATAGGGCCATCGTTGGGATCTCTTGGAGATCTCTTGGATCTGAGAACCCAGGGGCAATTTAGAAACTACATGCTTGATCTCGCGCCTCTCCTGCACAACTGCCGGATCTGATGCAGGGGTCGCTATGCTGGTGCCGCCCTAAAGGGTCAGTCCACTGTGGCCTGTTTCTTGCGTAATGACGGCTGATTCGCAAATTAATCAATGACACTCTGTCAGGTTTCTGTAAGAATTATTCAGAAGAGATAGCTGGAGATGAAAATTGTCTATCAGAAGTGATTGAGGTTACGTGGGTCGTTGGGGCGGAGCATTCACATACAACACAGCTATCTCGGCGGAAAGCCCACCGATGGTGCGTCAAACATGTACATTTCTGTGAGGCGTTGAAGTTACATTGGTACACTCATTTACATTCCACACTTTGAAAACCACGCTAATAATACTGCCATATTAGCAAACACTAAATTTATATATATATTATTATGCCATCAATATATTTAACTATAAACCTCCTTATTAACATACCTACTTATAATTATTCGTATTTAAAAGTAAATAAACTGATTATTATATATAGGGACTACCCCTAAATATGATTTCTCGCCCCTTAAGCCGCCATCTGGTAATAAAGCTGCCGCTAACGCCCTATTAGCTCTTCTTACTGATACGCTTAAAGCTAAATACTCTTTATATGCTAACTTAGGTTAACTAGAAAATAATATCCTTATAAGCTAATAAATCTATATTATTAATCCTAAATCAATTCTCTATATTAATTATAAGCTATTAACCCTTAACCCTTACTATATCCAAACTTATTTAAAGCGCTGTATTATCTTTAATAATAACCTTATAAAGGAGGTAATGATATTACTAAAAAGACTGAGAACCATTCTTAATAGGTTATATATTATTGCTGTGAAGAGATATTAGGCGATAGCTAATTGTGAGCGTATTATTATACCTAAACTAAGAGCTGTGCTTAAGCTAAAGATAAAGAATATATTAACCCTAAGTAGCCCTATTAATGATAATCCTAATGATAACCTTATAAGCCTTAAGGCTAAAAAAGATAAGGCTAATGATCATTATTAATCATAAGATGAGGAGATCTCGGAGGAGGTTTTAAAGGTTTAGGAGGTTATAGTAGTAAATATTATAAAAAGCTTTACCCTTAAAGATACCCCTGTAAATAAGGACCCATTTAAGGAAATAACTCTTTAAACAGATATTAAGATCTTATAGTATAACCCACTACTTGAAGCTAATAAATTCAAGGGTATTAATATACCAGGCAGCCTAATGAAATTTATTATAAAATCGCTTTTCTTTATAAGGTATCATCTTTAAATTAACCTTAAATAATAGCTTATTAAATCAAAAAAACGGGTTTAAAACCACCTTAATAGATATAGCGTTAAAGGTATATTTAATATAACAACTATTTAATATAAGAAAAATGCTGCTTAACCATCAACTATATACTCAGGGGAATTAAATAACGAATCTAATGCTTTTAATAGCTAGTAATTAATAATTAACCTAATAAAAGGAATAAAATGTAATAAGGGTTAATATACCCTCCTTATTATCTACTGCTTTTATCTTCATAATATATCAACCTAAGTTATCCCTAAGCGATATTAAACCCTTATAATGCTATTATTAAGTAATCATTTATTACTATCTCGCACTACTTAGGATTCTATAGTGGCTACTACTATTAAGGTTAAAGAAAATAACCCGTTTAGCTAGAGATTATTATCTAGGGATATGATGGGTATCTCTTAGCTTATTAATAGCCTTAGCTTATCTTTAAATAACTTAATAAAGAAGAAAAGCAGAAAGATGTGAGAATCTATATTAATTTAGAGTGAAAAACATTTAATGGCCTATACCTAACTTACAAGATTACTTTAATACCAAGACCCTAATTAATATCTTAATAACAAAAGAAGGACTTATAGGGTATTATATTACTTTATTAAAAAAAACAATACTTATCTATACCTTAATAATAAAAAGGTGATAGCTTAAGCCAATAAAATTAAGAAGCGATAAAAGAGGGCATCCTTAGAATATATTCCCTAAAATATATATAATAGGGTAATAATTTAGCTATTAAGATAAAAAATTGGTAATCCTAAAGGTATTACCAATGTACTATTAATATTCAAGCTAGAAGAAGACCTTCTTATTATAATTCTCAGCCACCTTAAGAAAGCTAATATTAATAAACTAAGCGATAATATAGTTAATGGGAATATCATTATCAATAGTGATAATGATGGCGTTAAGGCGTACCTATTGCTTTTTCAAGCCCTCATAAGTTAACTTAAGCAGCAGATAATGCTACAACAACTATATATACCCCTATATGCACTTAGTCAGGTATATACTCTTCCCATAGGCCTATTAATAATCAGTAGGCCATCAAGAGTCATACTGCCGCCCCTAGCCCGCCAGCCTATAATATTATCTTCCTTACTAATAGTGCTTGATGAAGGCAAGGGTTTTATACTTCTAGAGGACTTCCTCGTATATCTAATATATCGCAAGGCGTGTAATTGTATGGAGAAGGCAGCACTCTGATAGCTTTCCCATAAGGTTAGGGATGTTAACTTACTATTACTTAAGGACTTAGCTAAGCAGCTAGATAGGTAGTATATCATGAGAGCGTTTAATGAGGATCTAGGTAGCTTCATATATTAATATATAAAGGATTTTCTGCAAAAAAGGGCCTTACTAAGCGTTCCCAGCCAGCCACCGCTACCACCGCTGGCCCTAATGCAATACCAGCCTTTTAAGGCAAGTAAGGGTATTAAAGAGGGTGATATAATTATAAATAATTAATTGCTTCAAGTTTCCATTAGATTTAAATACTTTTTAAGGGTATATAGGTTGTAAAGTAAAATATTAATAATAATATATTGGGGTAACATTTTATTATTTACAAGGTTAATAATAAAAGCTATCTAATTATAATATATAAGGGACCCTTATTATACCCTATAAATACTCTATTATATCTTAATGAAATAACCATTAATCATAAAAATAAATATATTAATAAAATCACAAGTCTTTTAAGGTCTAAGAGCAAAAGTCATATTATATCTATGATTTTTTTTAATAATATTACAATAATCTAAAGTTAATACTACAAAGGTTATTTTATAACTTTAACCTAGGTAACCAACTCATACCTTCCTTATCTATATAAACTACCCTTCCAATCACCTTCCAATAATAATGATAATCTTCCCATTGCTTTAATATAACAATAATCAAACAAATATATAATTAAAAGGTTATAGGTTCAATTATCATTATAATAAAATGATTAGTAAATCATTATCATTACCTTTTTTTTTACCACTTAATAATATTTACTTATTATCTTTTTACATTAGCAACACTCAATAGGGTGTTTTCATAAAATATAATTATAACCACTAAATAGCCCTAATCTTTAATAATTTATTAATATATTCTTTTTTTAGATATAAGCTCTCTAGATTGAATTATGGCAAATCAACATTAACACCCTATCTAACCAACTCGCGGACTAACTCATAGTAACCCTCTCTTTTTTCATATATACCCCTTTCAATACCACTTAAAGCAACCACCTTTATAATACTTTTTAGATATAATATATATATTATTTAATAGCCCTAAAGCAGGACTCTTTTATCATATTAAGAACTTATATATTAAAGCTCTTTTTATAGAGATATACTTTAATAAAGTTACGTAATTATAAGCATTGCGAAGGGAGAGATACAATAGTTGTAATTACCAATTATAATTACTTACATTACATTGCAACACTTTAAAGCTTATAAACATTTAATTATATATTCATTAATATATAAATAACTAAACAATATATCTACTCTAGAATATCATTAAGCCTAGGGACCTCTGCCTTCTTAAAATAACCCTAAATCGCCTTCTTATTTAAAGCAACTTAATAAACATTATTAATGAGAAACTACTTAAAATCGTCCTTTATATACCAACTATCCTTATAATACTTAGCATACTAATGAATAAATGACTTAAAGTCCTTAAAATATAATTCAATAAGGTTTAAATTAAGTAAATAGGTAGGTAGGTATTTAAGTAAAACGCTATACTACTTATATAACTCACTTAATTTAGCATAGGAATAGAAACTCATATTATCCATAATCAATATTAAATTAAGCCCTGAAAATAGTATTATATAAGGCAAAACCTCATGCTATATATACTTAATAAAGCCAACCAGATCACTATTACCCTTATATATTAATAAGCTGATAATACCATTAATCATTAATACTAGTATAACTTAAAACCATGTACCATAATCTTTACCACCCTTAGGTAATAATCTCTTTAATTTGATACCCTTTAGTAACTAACCCATATGGTGAATACTATCTCTTCTATTAACACTAAATTTATTAATATAAACAAATTAATTATAATATTAGCTTTAAATCTTAAATATCTATTCAGCTCTAATATATTAATTACATTAAGTAGCTATAAGGGCTTGCTTCTTCTTCCCCTAATTAACCCAGGTCAATACCCAACTAATTATAAACAATGAAACTTCAAGCTTATATATCTCAACTAACCACCATTATATTTCATTAAGATATAAATCATTCTTTTATATAAGGAGGTTAAAAAAGGCCTAGGTAGTTAAAAAATGCATTAATATTAAAGTTAATCTCTAAAAGCCTAAGAGCCAACATATATACCTATATAAAAATTAATCAGCTTCAACTAGCTATATATATAATACTTCTTATTTATAGAATTAATTATATAATATTCTTTCCTTAGCTCCTATACCTATCATTCTATATACTTCATAACCCTTAAGATTATAGCATTGGAGGCAATATCGGCCTTAAATATACCTTAAAGGATATGGTAATCTAATGCAATCAATTTAGCTTTAAGCATAATGACAATACTATTAATCAATTCATAATAATCGAAATACATAAGGTTTATTACCTCAAGTTGATATGGGGTATATTAATTAAGAAATTAATATAAATATTAAAAAGTGTAGATGGCATAATAATATACATATAAATTTAGTATCTGCCAACATAGCGGTATCATTAGCGTGGTTTTCGAAGTGTGGAATGCAAATGAGTGTAGTGCCAAGTTTGAGTCTGTACGAGAATGGCGAGGCTGATATTTGACTGTGCCACCCCCCTCCCTCTTCCGGACCAGAAACAAAGCTCGTATATGCAATGGCTTTACTGAACTTAATAGTGTACATTCCTGTCCAACCCTGAACAGACATGCCAGTGGAAATTGGTGAATTTCGTTTGCCTGAAGTCGTGTCCCCTCAAACGAGGCGTTGTGATCTCTGGTTGATGGCATGAGGCAGCCTCCCTTGCAAGCACCCCGGAGCCGGGTACAGTAGCAATCATGGGCTGACCTTGATCGCGAGCCAACCTCGTGATGTAAACCCTTCCACAAGAAGAAGGCAACAACGTCTTCACTATTCCATCATTGGCCTGCAGCTGATCCCGGTTTCTCCCTAGGTTTGATAATGAGGCTCAGATTGGCGCCGGCTATTGGGGAGATAGGGGAGAGGGTGGTGGCACTGCGCGACCGCACCCGCGCTACCCCCTTCTATGTGTCACCCACCATACTTCTCATTCGCTGGCGAGGCGGGTTGCGGTGTGAGATAGATGAGCCCCCTGTGGTCGGCACTTGTGCGATGGCGGCTGGCTTTGCGGCCCCCAGCCGGGTGCGACCACTACCGCCGCGGGCTGAGGGGAAGCGAAGCGACCGTGAAGGTTCGGAGCAGTAATCGCGTGGTCATGGGTCCTCGTTGTGGGAGGAACGGTGGGAGATCTTTGGCTTGGTCGTATACAAGGCAAACAAGGCAGTTAGTTTCTGTTTGCGTGCCAGAAAAGGGGCCGAATACGTATCATGGCTGATATCTGTTGCAACACTTGAGGACTGCGCAAAGATGATTGACATTGGGCAAGGGAGGTTAGGCGATATGTACCTTCTGTGACATTTTTCTCATCTAAATATACATGTTCACCATATGTGGCGTACCCCGTGCTTTCTCTATTCAGGAAACGTTCCCATAAGAATACAATATGTGCAGCGAAAGGTGTAGCGCTGAATCTGTAATGCCAACTGACGATCGGGTATCTCAAATAAGAAAAAGTAATGAAGTGTGTTTCCGCGCTTCTGGTTTATGGATTGCAATCCCACACTAGTCCCAAGCGCCTTGCTGATTAGGAAACGACGAAGAACTGTTGACAAACAGAAGAGGAAGCAGCTGGATGGGTATCAAAACATTGTGTCCTCACTGAGGCGTGGCGCCTCTGCCAAGCCTGAAACTCGGCCGTGTGGCAGCAAAACGTATCGTGAAGGTATGTCGTGAAACATACCTCCAACAACCCTCCCTTTCAGGAGGAAAATCAAAGGCGGGAAAATATCATGGTGTTGAAAGTGCAGCCGTGGAGGGCTCTTCGGGTGGGTCGCTCTGCAGGCTGGATTTGACAGACGATTCGGTGAATACAGATTGACCTCGCGTGTACTCCGATGTAACGGGGCCTATGTACCGCTCGGGCGGAAGCCGTGCCTGCTCATCCCTTGTCCAGTAAAATAGAACGTCCTGTTGCCACTGTTCCATGTTGAGAATCGATAAGGAAGAGGAAGAGATAAACAATGAGTAGAGAAGCTCCACTTCGACGGCAGAAGTCCTCAGTCTGTGGAGCAGCCAGCGGTTGATAAAATCAGTCTTGTCGGACTCGTTGGAATCTTGGATAAGGTGCTCGATGAGGAACTCCTTGGCGGCGGAGGCGAAAATTTCCGCCTTGAATGGATAGAGAGGATCGCCATCCTTGACGCTTACGGCTCTCTTCAAAGCTGCCTTTGCTGTAATGGGAGGATCCTCGATAAGGTGGTTGGGGCTGTAGAGTAGGACCGCGAAACGGGAGGTGAACAATGGGCTGGCCTCCTTGCCTTCGGATGGACCGAGATTTAGAATCGGGTCGTCACCAAGGTCCCGCTCAAATCTATAAGCCTCATGTAGAGGCGCGTGCTTGGGAAACACGCCTCGGTCCTGACATATTTGTCGAAGCCGTTCCACCTCTTCACAAAGTCTTTCCATCTCGAGGACGTTTTCTCTCATGTGAAGATCAAAATCGCGGAGGAATTTCAAGTCCTGGTTTTCGAGCTGCCTGTTGATGGCGTTGTTCTCGGTTGGACGGTAGTCTTGAGCAAGCCTCAGATGACCCTGTTCGCGTTCGATGGACTGTTTTCGGAAGAAAAGATCTTGGTGGTGCTCCTCGGCGAGCTCGAGGTACCCGACTGCTGACATGAATTTCTTGTAGAGAGGGTGGAAGTCCTCGGGTCTCTCTGGGCCAATGCCTAGGAGTAGAGGAGGGAGAGAAGAAGGGGGTCGGCGGCTCAAAGGCTCTGGAGGTTTCCCGTCGTCGGTAGTTTCGGCACCCGGACGGAGATCATCTATGAGTGAATCTTGTGCAGAGTCGAGTTGATCCTCCGTGTGACCCAGCTTCTCTTCCAGTGACTCCAAGGCGGTTTCCACATGTTGACATTTGTCCCGTGCCTTTTGCATGCGGTCAAAAAGCTCCCTCAGGCGAGCATGCGATGTAGCAAGTAAGTTTGTGCCGGCGCTATACACCAGCAGAGGCCGCAAAAAGGACATGAAGATGTTATCGGCAGCATCCTTGCGCACTCGTCTTCTTTGTGCCTTCCGTCTCAAGCGCAGGACGTCCGCGCGGATTCCTCGGACCTCGTCTCTTTTGGCCTCGAGATTCCTCCATCTGACCTCCAAGGGATTACATGTTTGTGTGTCGAATGAGAAATCGTCTCCGTGTTCTAATGGGTAGCGTGCTCTTGTATCAAACCTTGGGAGAACTGTAACAGGGGAAGGAATGCCGATATGTAGCTGAGACCCGCTGATGGACGACGAAGACTCGTAACTGATGGAGCTGGAGGCATCGCTCGAGGACGACCCCGATTCCGCCGCTACACTCGTCTGGAACGCAGGGTGACTTAAGCTTGGACCAGCAAGCCCGTGATGAATAGATGTCGGCTTCCCTTCCGGAAGGTACGGATGTGCAGCTGGAGGCACGGAAGAGCTTCTAAAGGAGCTCAGCGGTGCCTTCTCTGGTGGATCCTGTGACTGGGTCGGAGGAATGGTGCCAACAGGAAGTGGCAATCGTCGTGATAGCTTCGGGATTCTGGGAAGCCATCCGAAGGACTCGCTGTCTGCCATGTGACGTTGGGCTCATGCTCATGGTCTGAGCAAGGAAGCGTGGATAGGCTGGTGTCCTAGGAAGCGTGGGGGCGGAGACAGAGGTAGCAGGATGTGTCATGACATCCGAAGGGAAGATCGCGGGCGTGAAGTGGGCCAGCAGAGGCAGTTCCGGAGGATATTGACGGGTGTTGTTGGCTGTCAGGCGCCCAGTCTGCTTATTAGCATCAAACGCATCACTGAAGTCCAAGGCGGCCGCGTCCAGGTTCCAGCTAGTTAGGGACGGGCCGTCCGCCTGGAAAAGCTAAAAATATGGAAAGGGTGCCCCTGTATTGCTCCTGCCCGGACTAGGATGCAGCCATCTCGCGGCAGCAGAGGAGCAGAGCAGCAGAGACGATGCGCCACAGGAATTAGCACACGTTCCCATCAACCATCATCACCGAGCCTCCAATCAACTCGGCAGACAGCCCACCTGCCCGCTTAATCGTCAACCGTTGTGCGACGCAGCGCGGGCACTGGAAGGCAGCGTCCTGTTTGACCGGCTACTGCGGATCCTTGCCCATGACGCCACCCAGCCAGCCCAGCCTGCTGCTTTCGTCGCACTGATTGGGGAGCTCGTCGTCGCGAAGGGACACAGCCCGGTGCAAGCCCATTCCTACCTCCTGTACTGCACTTTATTACACTACTGCACAGCACAGTTCGCAGGGGTCGCATCGACATCGGTACAGGATCTGAGGATGTCACCCGCATGCTCTCCCTACGGGATGACTTGCGTTCAGTTAGGACCTCTTGGCCTATATCGCCGTAGGATATTCTGCAGCATGTGGTGGCTTTGGCGGATGGGACAGACTTCAAGAACGCGCAAAGAGTTGCACAATCAATGCGGACTGTGCGGCTTCGGTCTGCCTGCTCGCGGATGCGAGTCACGGAGCTTGCAAGGAACACAAGGCAGCCAGTCAACTGCAGTCCGACACACTACCGGATTGGCGTCGCCACACCCTCTTGCTCTGCACCCTCTCCCTTCAGAGGGCTGTCAGCCCAAGTCCCTCCCTCGCTCCCTCGCTCGAGGCTCACAGGCCCGTGTGCTTCTCAGCCAGATGCGAACAGGTTGAGTCTTCACTTCACTGTGGAGAGATGATGCATGGTTCAACGCGCCGAGCGACAGGGCTGCCCCTCTCCTTGTCGCTTATCTCGAGGTGCGGTGGCTCCAGATCCTGAGCCAATAGATGATATCCCACGTCCTCGCCTCTGGATGTCACAGGATTGGAGGCTTGGTGGGCGCTTTGCTCGGCCACCCACCCGTCCACCACCCACAGCCTTCCACCCGGCACCACCATCCCGCCATCAGACGGCAGGATGGCAGGATGGCAGGATAGGCCCTTGACCGTCAACCGTCTCCGCTTCTCCCAACCAGGGGGTGTGCCCCGAGCCTTTAGATTGTCCGGAATATTGATCCAGGAAGCTATTGGCTGCCGCTGGATCACGCGTCGGCGCGGGATCGTAAGAGGGTGGGGTTGGGTGTTGCGCAGTGCCTCACAGTCACAAGCAAAGTCAAGTCCCGGATTGCGGTCCACAACATGCATGCGCTTGGCCCGGCTCCTTTCCGGCCTAGCTTCAAGCCTCTGGAGAAAGAGAGATATTCTCCCTGAACGCACAACCGCCACAGACAGCTCATCCGTTACGCCGGCCCTCCTGTTGGACGCTCTGCTTGCTCGCAGTGATGCTGCCGCAGATCCTGCCGCGACACCACCCACTGCCTGTGGCCGCAGGCCCGTTCCCTGACCGGTGAGTTGCGGCTCAAAATCCCCCCCTCGCAGGTACAACAGACACCACCCAGCATATCAATGAGACCCTGGGACCCACTCCACCTGTGAGCTTCTCTGCGAATGCCAGACTAGCAGATCACCACGGGTCCCACTCCGTTCCTAATCTGGAGGCCAAACCCCTCAAATTCCTCTGTTCAATCCTCTGGTTCTATCTGTATCTTCCTGATCCATCAAACCTCTGTGCCGACAGCCACTTTCCTCTCTTCGCTGAGTCACATGGTCATCTATCTCTCGCTCGTCCGGCCTGGGCGAACCAAGATGTGACCATGGATGACTCTGTCACTTGGAACTACGACAAGCCTGTTTACGACCAACAAAGAGGCCGCTGGTACTACGAGGGCCGGAGGTCTGGTGCGCTCACGACTCTGTTACCTCGTCTTTTCTTTGACGTAGAACGCTCCATAGTCTAATTCCACCGTTTTCAGATGGATCCAGAGTTCGAAAGTACCCCCCGGTTGATGATGGTCAAGCGGCTCAACATGACCCGAGGAATAGTTACCAGGTGACTCCTCGTAACGATGCTTCGGCCCTTGCGGCGGGTATGCAGGCTATGAGCATCCAGCCTGTAGGGTCCTACGAGGGCGACGCCCAACACTACACGACTGTCCAGCCTGGTGGGTCCAGCCCAGGTACGCACTCTTCCCTACAACCTTCACCCGAGCCGCGTGTTTTATCAGCACGGGACCACTCACAACTTCAATCAGCGGCCGCAAGCCAGGGACAAACTTGGTCCGAACGCCGGCCCTCTGTATACGGAACAGCCGGCCCAACAACTACAGCGGCGCCCGTAGCTGGAGCGCAGCATGTTGGCCCTGACTTGTATTCCCGGAGCCCAGACGCCTCCCCACAAGGCACCCGAGCCGACGCGCACTACCAGGACAGCCATACCCAACGCACTTATGAATCAGAGAGCTCAGGTGGGCCAGGTCACCAACAGTATGATGGTGTGACGAGGGAGCAGTCTGCACCCTCCTACCCAGGGCCTGGTGCGTCTCCATATGATCAACAGACCGCACCCAGGAACACCTTCTACGGGGCGCTTGGTGGTAATCAAATGTACGGTGATGATTACAGTGTCTCGTCGTCTACTACGCTCAGTAAGGGCGCTGCCTCCCACCATCGTATGCGACGTGGACTGACATGATCTCAGTGGACTCGACCTTCGCAGACTCCAGAACGCAAGACCGGTCACGAAAGCACAAGCACGGTAGTAAAACCAAGGGGAAAGGCCGTGCGGAAGCGGATCCATATGGCGGTGGTGGCGGCGGCGTCGGCGGTGAGGGTAAGTCGTTGGCATACAATGTGCCACAACTTAGCAGCGACAGAAGTTCACAAGGCGATTACTACCAAAACTATTCCCACTATGGTTCCGGTGGCGGACAAGCATACGGGACCGGTTCATATGCAGGTCAAGGTGGCTATGGAGCTCAAGGCGGCCATGCCCCCAGCCAAGGTCAGTCACTATATGTGATATTTCCAGGCAGTCATACTTATTGGAGCATACACAAGTATCACGATTCAGCACCAGTCCCACTGCCCCGAGAAGCTTTCCCGACATCTCCGTCGAAGCCACTGTCGGCAGCACCGATGGGGACCTACAATCACTCACCAGAGACATGTACGAGCAAGGAGGCGGTGGTGGAGGGCCATCGATAGGTTGTGAGTAATGAAGTACAGGTATTGTTGGCACATTGGCTGATTAGTACCCTCACAGACCGAGGCTCCACATACCAGGCTGCAGCTGGCGATGACCTAGCTCCGCCTAAGAGTCATTCGAAATCGACGAAGTCAGATGTCATCAGAGGCATACCAGCAAATTCAGAATATCTGGACGGCAGTGAGTCGGATACACCACACTAGGATCGAAACGCAAGCCGAGTAGGCCTAACACTTTCAGGGTACCGAGTTGAGCCCTCGATGAGATTCGAGCCCGGAAATGTGAGATTGCCACGCGCGTTCATTGACTTACTTCCCGTCCACTAACCTAGGTTGCCAGGTTTTCAAAGTGATGTGGTCCGAGCCGAAAGGAGGCACCATCCCCGGTGGCGGAAGCAGGTTTTCTGATACACTTCTGCAAGACCATATGAGCGGGGTGTGGACAGGCTTCCGGCGCTTCATCGTCATCAGAAATGGCGAGGGCCACTGTAGCTGCGTGTAAGACGTCCCTTTTGGGCCAGCCCATGTCACACTGTACAGGTGCTAAATCCGAACAGACCGATCTTGACGTACGGAAAGCTCGGGTGCCTGAAGAACGGTGTCAAGCCACACCATCACGGCATCGTCTTCGAGAAGGGCCAACAGCCGGTTAGACTGCAGAACGAGCCAGCCCTTAGGTTCGATCCGATCTGCATGGAGATGAATCCCGGCGAGCACATCTCGGAGGAGTCGAGGGTCAACTACTCGAAGCTCGTGACAGTTGAGCACAACGTGAAGGTGCTCTTCGTGGGTCGCATCCTCTACGATGACTGGCCCATCGTGCAGCAGGCCGTTGACGAGTGCTGGGAGGCAAAGAAGTCGCACCCCGGCGGCGGCAGCGGCGGCGGCCACGGCCACAGCCACCGCAGCGGCCACCGGAAGAGGAGCAAAGGGTCGTAGGCTTGGGCCACCACGATCAACACAACGAGCCGTCGGATGCTTCGCTACGCCGGGAAGACGTCTATTCTACTCGGCGCACATATCACAGCTGTCGCTTCCGTTCGGGACAAATTTCTTTACAATACGTTATCCGAGGGTGCTGCGAAAAGCCTCCCACACACACGCTTTCGAGGGGTTTAACGTGGCAGCACTCGAGATTGACCCCCGACTGGCAGCTTGCTCCATGTTCTTTTCTTTACCTCTTCTCTTCACCTGTGGATTCTGCTGGACGGATTTGGGCTTCGTTGGCTTTCTCAACAACCGCTCAGCTAAATTTCTAAGATCGACGTTCTTGGGCAGACTGAACACGGTGGTAATGCTACGGCAGCCGTGACAATCATGACGACAGAGAGACGCAAGAAGCGTCCCTTGTTTTGCTATTCCTGGTTTCCTTTCTTCATTTCCTGTTCCTTTTGTGTGGAGTTGAACAGTATCCAACACCATGACTTATGAGTTTTAAGGATGCCTGCCTACACACGGGCAGCGAGCATGTGGTGGTAGCGATTGGACGGCGAACAGCGGTTTCTTTTTCGTTGGGAATCGGTAGCTACTGCATATGACGCTTCAATTTCGACGTTGGAGGTCTTTGGATCAACCGTGCTGGGTTTCATGATTTTGCAGTGCCAGTAGCTTTGTAGCATCTGGCTGAAATCAAGTCAAAAAGATGTGCCTTTGTTCTGTCCTTTGTAAAGCCTTGCATAACACAAACCTCTTGTACATGTACACATTGAAGGGGCTGTGTTGTGCTGTGCCCAACAGCTCACCAACGACGGCTCAGCAGCTGCATGTGACAGCCGCCCAAATGGGTCTAGACCTGTCAGTTAAGGGGTGGGTCCTTTTTCTTCTTCTCTCGGGTATTTCTCCAGAGCCGGGCCCAGGGAGCCAATGGAAATCAAGAAAAGAAAAAAAAAAAAGATAATCCCATGTCAGCTTGTGATGGATGCATCCCCACTGCGGCTCTTGCCTTGACCTCCTCATGCAGGTAGTCTAATAAGTACTGTACTCTGTCCACCTTGTTTGATCTGGGGTGAATGAAGGCAGGCAAACTTCATAGCCTCGAACTGTACAGGCTTTATGACTTCATTTGTAAATGCTGCAGTGGAGTGCTGGCCCCCATGCTCCCGTCCCAGCACACTTCCCGTCTGATCCTGGCTTGCTATTGAAATTGCACATCTTCACCCGAGGGCACAGCCGTGCCCGTGCAGCCTCGTGGGATTCCTTGTACGCAAGTGCCCGTCTTGCAGCACTGCAGGGTAGATTGATTGCTGTCTGGTGGTGGGGGCTGCCAAAACGGAACGTACCCCCAGAGCCACCGTCACCCCACCTCCGTGCCCGCAACAACTCCGTCATAACCACTGGGCACCCACGGGCGCAGCCATGTCACTGCTGTCGCCTTGAACATCCACCTCATAACGACACGGGCTAATCCTGGGAGCATTTGCTATTCGTATTCTTCGCGATCGCATCTCTCTGGCCCTCTTTCCTCTTCCAGCCTTTCCGGGCTCCATCTTGCCCACCATCCAGACCTCGTCGAAAGGTCGAGGAGCCAGCATCACCGTTGCCTAAAGCTGCGCGACGTCGCGTGCCCTTCGTCTTCCTTTTCGCGCGTCGCAGCATTCATCGCGTGCCATTTATTCCTCCTCTTTGCTTGCGCGACATGACTACTGGATGATTGCGAAAACAACAAAAGAGAACTCATCGACGAGAGGCTGCGCTGCGACTGGCGGCAAGCCGTCAGCAAGCAGGCACACGCCACCCTCGACAGCCGCAGTGACGAGGCAGTCCGATTATTCGACCTCACCACCTGCGCGTCTCTTCGCGCATCATTCTGTGGCTGATTAGGGTCACCCAGCAGAACGAGAGCTGAATTGATCCACTCCCCCTTCACGCTCAACCCAAGAAGAGCTGTCTCACAAGGACCGCCACCCCTTGCTATCTACCCTTGTGCTCTCTAGCGCCACGAACGAACGATGTCCGGCCCCGTGAAACCACCTCAACGACCAGCTAAGCGCCGCAAGATGTCCGCGAGTCCGCCCCCATCTAGCTCGGCGTCGAGTAGCCAGGTACCCGAAGCGTCCGACTCCGGCCCCGCGGAGGTTGAGCCGGATCCCTTGCGGTCCAACTCCACGATATCTGCCCATGAAGTCGCCGAGGATAACCAGCCTGGTACTGAGCCCAGCCAGCATCAGGGCGGGCTGCCCCATGCCACGTGGCCACTGGATGCTGTTCCCGTTGAGATCTTCAACCTGGTCATTTCGTACCTTAATCGAAAGGACGTTCAGGCAATGCGACTAGTCAGTCGAGAGTTCGACTCCAAACTTGCCGACACCTTCTTCCGAAATGTCGTCGTTCCATTTCGTCCAGAGTTTGAGGCACTGTACGGTACTTTGAACATTGATCTGGGCTTCTCGCCGGAGCAACAAAAGTACGGCTTGGTGTTGAAGAAGAGAGCTGACGAGACCCCCGCGACCGAGGATGGCGACGAAATTCAAGCTCGGGCAAGCCCCGCAGCGAAGGGTGACGAGTCTCTGCTCTCGGATGGTTATCGGGTGTTCGAACAGTTCGGACGCACCCATATCAAGAAGTTTGCTCTGGCCCTCGAGCTCGATGAGATGGACCTGGCTTGCCCACCTGTGAAGCTCAACCAGGAAATCGTCCCAGCTCCGTGGGGTCTGTACCGGTGGCCCATAATGGACTACCAGCGCTACGCTCAACTTGAGGGTATCGAGAAGCTCGCAGACGAGACACAGCACATGAAGAGAGCTTTTCAGTTCCTCCGAGTCGTCAGCGAGATTGGGCTCTCATGCGATGCTGGCCTAGGCTACCTACAAGGCCCGGATACGAACCCTCTTTGTCGTCGCGTTCAGCCGTCAGTCTTCAGACCCACCATATACGGCGATACCGAGGCCGACTCAGAGGAGGGATCAGATGAGGACAGTGACCGGTCCATGAGCCTCATCATTCTGAAGCAGATGGCTATGAACGCAGGGTACGATTCTAACGAGTGGCCCAGAGCTGTGCTGCGCCTGCTCGAGGACGAGGGCCGCGCCGTCAAGTGGATTGAGCATGTATCTGCTTCTGGGGAGGCTTCTCACCAGAAGATACCGCTCTTTGAGGTCAACAAGGATACTACAAAGGAGGACATCATTGAGGTCATCGAGGGCCTTGTTGGCGACGACGAGCAGGATAATGTCACCAGCGCGGCTCATGCACGAGTCTCTGGCCTCTGCCCCAACAACCTTACTGCTTCCCAGGTCGAGATGCTCCTAGAACTCGAGTGGGCCCACAGAGCCCTCATGGATTCCTACGTCATCGCCGTGATGGATAACAAGGACTCGTTCCAGGCCCTAAGCACCTTGACGATTGCACGTTGCTCAGGCCGGCACGTCCCATCTCTGATGAAGGCAGAGTTTTGGGAGACTATGACCTGTCTCCGTTCATTCCACCTAGGCGTCATCCCTGACTGGCGCCGGCTCCACAAAGACGACACGGGCGGTGTTTCCCAGACCCGCATCAGCCCGATCGAGACCTACGGCGCCGTCTTCAACCTGTTGCACAAGTTTGTCGGGGAGCAGAAGAACATCAAGC
This sequence comes from Diaporthe sp. P3_1W, assembly GCA_037177825.1. NCBI lineage: Eukaryota > Fungi > Ascomycota > Sordariomycetes > Diaporthales > Diaporthaceae > Diaporthe > Diaporthe sp. P3_1W. The sequence continues at coordinate 3,621,972 of JBAFXB010000004.1, read as the reverse complement.
ATGTATCTTTCGAGTGGATCTCCGGCGGCGAGTTTGCAGTGGGCAAGAGCCAGCGCGACCGCTACATCATGCCTGCTCCTGTACTCACAGAGGCACCCAACATGGCCGAGTTGCAGCACGGCTTTGGCGAAGACGATGTCATCAATTTGCCTTTCGTCGACAAATTGTCCCTGAAGAATTGCTGGTTTACTCCCCATGTATTTTTGAACGTTGTCAAGAAGATGTCGAGAGAGATGCTGAGAGACCTCGAGCTGGAGTCTGTTTCTCTGACCGGGCCCCCCTCCAAGGCCAATGAACCCAGCATTCATCCCGGCCCGCAGGGGAAACCGTCGCACTGGCCTTGGCCTCTCTGCGTGGGAGGGGAGCCTGGAAGTTGGTTTCAGCTTCAACGACCTGCTGCTGCTAACAACAACAATAATAACAACAATATACCTCCTTTTCATGCCCTTCACGCGGCTGCTGCCGTTGCTGCCGCCGCTGCCGGCGGCGTAGGAGCAGGAGTAGGAGCAGGCGCTCAAAACTTCCAAGCCATGAATGGCTGGGGCCAAAATGGACACCACATACTCGCCCACCATGGATCTGGCGCTGTAGCCGTTAATCAAGCCTCGGCACCTGTCCAGCAGGATAGGCAATCTCCGGTCATCTCCAAGTGGCGTCTGTTCTCTTGGCCCCATATCCTTGCCAGCCTCGATATGTCGCCGGAAGCAGTTCACGCCCACCTTGAAGACATGGACCCTGACGACGACTATTATCGCAATATCAAGGCGAGCGAGCAACGCTTCTCCAAGATGTTCCATGACGTTCTTGAGAACTGCGGCGGACAGGATCGACTGAAGACGATCACGTTCAAGTCTTGCGGTTACGCTCTCATCGAGTCGTCGCACATTAGCAACTGGAAGATTATCCCGAACGAGTCACTCCGGGTGGAACAAGACGTCGACCTTCCCAACCAACTCAAGGACCTTGATACTCAGATGCTGATCTGTAACGACGGCCTGCTCGGCAAAATCCTCAACTACATTCCCGGAAACGAGCAGCGGATTCTGGGCCGCATATTCGGACTGTCTTTCGGCTGGAATGACATCTACGACGACATTGTCTCGCAGATCGCCATCGCGGATGGCAACCCTGATCCTGGCGCTGGTCGTTTCCACGGCACCGTGTGCAGTTCTGCCGAGACGGAGGCCATTAGTCTAAAGTCCAAGGGAAAGCAGGTTGCGAGACACACTACCTAGGAAGATGTGGCTCCTGCGGAGCAGGATGACATGGACGACGACCATGATAGTGGCCTGGACGGCGGCCCGGGCCGTAGTAATGGCGCTGGCTTTGGTCTCGACGGAGTCAATGCAGGAATTGAGGAATGGCTCGAATTCACCAGAGGCACACGTGGCGCTGAAATCCCAGAGAATGGTCTTTCAGATGAAAACTTGGCGAGATACACCCAGATCATGCCACGCCCCTCGAAGTTACGTCTTCGAAGCCAAATCAACGAGCCGATGGTCCTCAGATTGCGAGGCATGAGCAGCCGGAGCAGCCAGCAACAGGACACGCCGCAGGATGACATTGCTCAAGGAAGCCAGCAGATGGTCCTCAGGTTGCGAGGTACTCGCAGCCAGACTCGCGAGCAACAGGACGCACCACAGGATGGTCCTGCGCAGGGAAGCGAGCAGATGGCCCTTAGGCTGCGAGGCGTTCGCAGCCTGGATGGTCTTGCGCGGGGAAGCGAGCAGATGGCCCTCAGGCGGCGAGGTGTGAGCAGCCAGGATGATCTTGCGCAGAGCAGCGAGCAGCAGGGTGTCGCTTCGCAGGACGATCTTTCTCAGAACAACCGTGCTACAGACACCGCTTCAGACGCCGGCCAGGATTAATATTCTTCTACCAACTTCCGACCGGGTAGAGGATTGCCATGGCATTCCGTTATGTCAGATGAGTCCAACAATGCAAGACATTTGCGGCCAAGGGGAAAAGAGAAAAGAAAATCGGAGATGAGAAGAATGGAGCATCGGGCTGCATCCTTTTTACTCGATGTATCAACACGGGAGAATCGTCTTCCGTTGGCTGTGTCGGTAAAGGGCGAGAGAGTTTGGGTCAGCGAGGCTAGAGGCGGAAACCTCTCCCTCATGATATTGTGTCGACCAGCAGCAACAGGAACCAGGTCCCGTCGTGGATATGATGTCCGGCGCATCGCCCACATATGTCAAGGCACATGAGGCACGGGAGGGTGGCGGATACTGAGAAAAGCTGTCTGAGCCGGACATGTTGGCTACCTAGTCAGAGGGTGGAATTTGAGCCCCGATAGAAATGAAAATTATTGTACTATATTCCTTCTCTGGTTGCTCGATGACAACGCGTGCATGCCGGGACTGATCTGAGTCCTGACAATCTTCGATCCGGGCTCACGTTGACGCATGCGGGTTTTGGTTATCCTCTACGTCCCGGTCGGGGTCGACCAAAACGGCTGAGCTTTATCCGGGCAAGACAACAGAGTCCGCGTCGTCCGGCTGCGCATGCACTTTACAACTTGGCTCATCGCACTCAACGTAAATTATGGCCTTTTATGTACTGTCACGAGAACGCTGCTCACGAATTGACCGTCTGCATTCGCTCCACAACACACTTTTGGCCTTGGATCTAATTGCCTCACTCGTGGTGGCCGGTAGCTGGTACGTGGTAAGAGTAGGACTCTCTACCCAACACACACAAACACACCCTGTCTGTCTGGACCCGGTCCGTCTTCACCACCGCGACCTGATTTTCGCTTGGATGTTTCTCGGTAATCGGGGGAAAATTCATTCATGATTTATCCGTCTTGGATATTTTTTCGCATGCCAGACCGTTACTGCCCGAAATGCCATGCCTCAATACACCGGTCCCAGAAAAAGCGAAGCCCGTCCCTTTGCACAAAAGCCCATTTGCTGGCTCTGAATGAGCCATCAATCCATCACAACACCACCGAGTCCGCCCCGGGTGATTTAGGCGGAGGCAATGGCCTTGCGCACGCGCGCACCACGCTGTCTCGAGTTCAGGCGCTCCTCACGGCCGACAACGGCCTCGGACTTCTGGACGACCTCCTCGGCCTCGGTAAGGATGAGCTCGATGTGGCAGGGGTTGGACATGTAGGGGTTGATCTAGATCACACATGGGTCAGATTATTTCTCCGCTTGGTTGTCAAGTGCCCCCTCTGATGAGACGTCGGGTCAAACATACACGACCGTGGGCACGGTAAGTTCGTCGGCGCTGCTTGGGGGCCTGGTTGACCTGGATGTGCTTGACGACGAGGGCGCTGGTGTCAAGACCCTTGGCATCGGCGTTGGACTCGGCGTTCTTCAGGAGCTGCAGGAGGAACTCGGCGGACTTGACGGGCCATCGGGCACGGGAGACACCCCACTGCTTGCCTATACATCATGTTCTGTCAGCCTGACGTCGATTCGTGATGACAACCGTGACCTGATTTCGACTGTTTCGATGCCCAGGTGGTACTCCATCGAAGCGCGCTGTGACCCCGAGTATCCAAGCTCTTTGCATCGCCCATCTGGCGTCGGTGTACCGCCCCACCACCGTTTCTCGAAATGTCCAATGTCGCCAGTGACGGGAAGTGTGCGGTTGTGTAGAATCGTTCGTACCTTGCGAAGCACGGCCGATGGAGCCAGCGTAGCGGCGGAAGGGGACGATCTCCTTCTTCTCCTTGACGTTCTCAAGGAACTTGACGGCGCGCTGCAGCTTCCAGCCGTTGATGGCCTGGGCGGTCTCGCGGGTGTTCTTGAAAGAAACTCGGAGGTAGGCACCGCGGGCCTTGGCCGACTTGGAGGGCGCGATCTCGGTGGCAGCGTAGCGAACCTGTGGGTGGAACGGGTCAATGTCACGATCTCAAGAGTCGCCTCGCCCTGTGCGGTCTCCCCCTTGCCCCATCGCAACCCTCAGGCTGCCCGCTGGTTTCCAAGCTTTCGGCAGCCTGGGGCGCTGGGGGCAATCGGCAATTCGCTCGTTCTGGGCCTCGGAAATCGGTGTGCACTCACCATCTTGACGGTGTTGATGTGGAGATGGTGTCGTCGTCGTCGTTGGGTGTTGATGGTCGTCTACGGGTCTGGCTGGCTGGGAAGTTTTTTGCTGGTCTAGGACGAGCCGCTCCTTCCCAATCAGACTGTGGGCAGCCCGGTGAAATCATTTTGCGCTCCAGCCAATCACAAGCGCCGCCTCTGCCCCGCCCGAGCGAAAGCTCCATCCAGCGCTAGGCGGGGGTACCTTGGTACTGGCCCGACCCTGGTCTAGAAATTTTTCAACTTTTTTTGCTGCAGCAAAAGCTCTTTGGGTCGGCCTCACCAGCTGCAACTGCAACACTCGACAACGCCTCACTTCACCACGGGCATTGATATCCTGCCCCGTTGCAGTCACGCAGAGGTCTAATCGATCGTTGCGGCTCCATTTTTCTTAATAACCAACAACTACATCAGTATCACCTTTCAACATGGGTTTTGCCCCGAGAGGACGTGGTGGTGGTGGTGACCGCGGAGGTCGTGGAGGCGGCTTCCGTGGAGGCGGTGATCGCGGCCGCGGTGGTGGCAGAGGAGGTGGTGGCTTCCGAGGTAAGCTGTCTGGAGTCCCTGTCGCAGCCTCTAGACCACTCAATTAATCAATCGAACTTAGGTGGCCGTGGTGGAGGTGATCGTGGAGGTCGCGGTGGCGGCTTCCGTGGAGGCGGTGATCGCGGCCGCGGTGGTCGAGGCGGTGGTCGCGGTGGCCGTGGCGGCGCAGCCGGCGGCCCCAAGGGTGGAAAGAAGATGATTGTGGTATGCAATGTCCCCGGAGGTGAACGAGCAAGCTTGCACATTCCAGCCTTGATGCTCACATGCGCTTTGTTCAGGAACCCCACCGACACAAGGGTGTCTTTGTCGTGCGCGGCGGCAAGGAAGATCTGCTGGCAACCGCCAACCTTACCCCCGGCGAGTCCGTCTACAACGAGAAGCGTGTTGCGATTGAGAACGCCAAGAGCGAGGATGGTACTGCAACCAAGACCGAATACCGTGTCTGGAACCCTTTCCGATCGAAGCTGGCTGCCGGTATCCTGGGTGGTCTCGAGTCCATCTACATCAAGCCTGGCTCCAAGGCCCTGTACCTCGGTGCCGCCTCTGGAACCTCCGTCTCCCACGTCGCCGATATCGTTGGACCTACCGGAACTGTCTACGCCGTCGAGTTCTCTCACCGTTCTGGCCGTGACCTGATCAACATGGCCACCCGCCGCACAAATGTCGTCCCCATTGTCGAGGATGCTCGTCAACCTCTGAAGTACCGGATGCTTGTCGACATGGTCGACTTCATCTTTGCCGAGTAAGCTGTCACTGCGCAATTTGGAAACTTAGGCGCCAAGGCTAACTTCTTTCTCCTTCAGTGTTGCTCAACCTGACCAAGCTCGTATCGTTGCTCTGAACGCTAAGCTCTTTTTGAAGCAAGGTGGTGGCATGCTCATCTCCATCAAGGCAAACTGCATTGACTCCACCGCACCGCCCGAGCAAGTCTTTGCTCAAGAGGTCGAGAAGCTGAGGCAGGAGAAGTTCTTCCCCAAGGAGCAGCTGACTCTGGAGCCTTACGAGAGAGATCACGCTGTAAGTCATGCATTGCATCCCTCACCCCTTGGTACTGTCGCTCGTACCGAAGAATCTTGCTGACAATAACATTTAGATGGTGTCGGCAGTTTACAGGCAGAAGGAGTTTGTGCCGTGAGCTAATGATCCTTGAGCTTGGATTTGCTCTCTTCTATTGCTATTTGATGATTCAGGGTGTTTTGTCGGTTGGATGGCTTTTCTCTCTTCGATTCGGCACGGGCGAAAGACGGCGTTCATGGGCATCATCTGTCAGGCTTTTTACGTGTAATGCAACACGTGTGTTCTACTACATTCTCCGAGGGTACGGTAGACCAAAAATTCGAGGTATCCCTTGGGCTCGAGCGGCTCGTTGTCCGGTGTTGATGTGTCGTACAACAGCTTGACTCGGGCCCTCCAGTCTCTGTCTCGCCTTAAGGAGCCGGCTGAGACAAGAAAGATGGGATCATGAGTTCTGTGTGGGAGAAGTTAGGGCGGTGGACGGCCACCAGGAATCAGCAAAAGCCATCTGAACGAATCCCAAGAACACCACGCCGAGACAGTGAGCCCAGGGGAAATGTTCGATTCTGGGTATTATAGTTTGGACACATACTGTGAGAGAGCATGATTATTGGTCGAGAAACAAAAGTTCCAGAGACAACTGCTATTTATTCTGCAGAAGGCCACAATATTTACCACCTCATCAATTCATCATGAATCAACAAAGACCCACTCGCTGGAGCTCGATACCCTTTCCACTTGCAATGTCGAGTATATCCGGTCAATCACCACATTGCGGGGCAGTGATTCCATTTGGTCTCTTGATTCAGTCGGTCTTTCCCTTCAATTCTTTTGAGATGGTCGAGCAGCTTCTCGAGTTGCATACAGCGCTCTAATCCAGGGGCTCGCACAGTTGTCACAGCTACCTGAATAACTCGAGCAAGTCCTTGACTGCACGGGTCTTCCAATATCCCAATTTCAATACTTTGTCTCGTACCATCCACTCGCTCCTTTGATTCCGCATCTTTTGTCCGTTCGGCAGAAAGCTGCCTCCCTTCTCAAAATCCTTCTCCGGTCATCAGAGCTGTCCTCTCAGCGCAGCACCTCACTTGCTTCCTCTCGATCCATCCGTGATCATCGAGCCCGTGCGACGAATAAGACTGCGATTGCTGGGCATGACCTCTCTCTCTGTTCAGGTCTGACCCGTTGGCTGCTACTTGGGAATATCTGGATCCGATAAATTCTGCTCTTCCTGCACCACCCGTATCTGTCCAATACCACGCATTGCCTCGTTGTAAGCCATCGAATCGGGCGGGCTGCGCACAGTCTCCACATGCTGGTGATCGTTGTGTTCTGACGGTGCATCGGTCACATTGCGTTGTTGATAAGCCCATTGATAAGTTGTGTGCGAGGGGCCAGTGTTGGGATACATGGCGACAGGCAGTTGAGAGCCACCGTTCCACGGCGGCTGAAGTGGCTGTGGGGCAGGCAGTTGCGCCTGGGACGGAGGTCCAGTCCTCTGAGCGAATGAGTCCGAATGCTCGGGAATTGCGACGAGGGTCTGGCGGTCCTGGAGGGCACCGCCGCCAGGAGCAGAATTCGTCTCTTGCATCCGCTGGGCGAGGTCCAACCTTGAGCCGAGCTGGGGGTATGGACCAGCATCAGCCGAGGTCGGAACGGATGCATTTACAGGCTGCCCTGGGTAGACTGCGGAAGGGAACAAGGCGACAGGCCATCTGGATTGCATAGGAGACAAAGCCATTCCTGCACTGCCCTCTGCCCTCGCGCCACAGAGCTGGTGCTGTCGACTGCAGCGCCGGAAACCCTCCGGGATGATCCTCTCCGGCGCGGGTTCGCATTCCATTTGGTCAGGGGAAGCGCCGACGGCGTAGGCCCACTTGCCAACGGCGTCCTCTCCATCCCTCAGGATCTCGAGCAGGTAGCCGTGGAGCCGGCGGTTCAGGCTGGTGCACTTGTCGCACCACGGCCCTGCGTCCTGCGCCGAGAGCGACATCGATGCCGCGGAGACAATGCTAAGCTGCCGGTTGTTGTTTCTGGCTCGGGACGCGGGCATCTTCGTGTTCCACCTGTCTGGCCCGCCGGCGCCGCCTTTTTGCTTGCCGCCGCGGGTGCCTCCCGCTTGTGTTGGAGGGGAGGACTTTCCGACTCGGCCTCGTCTATTGGACTCATTCTTGGGCTTGAGACTGGAGTACTTCGCATTTGATTTGGGACATTCGTTGGGCACGAAGTCGGCGTCCATCATTTCAACATCGCTGGCACAGCCCGCCGCGTTTCGTGATCTGCGTGGGCCGCCTCGACCTTTGCCTCTGGGCATGATCGTCCCAGCAGAATCTCGGGTTTTCAGGGAGTAGGAGTTCTTGAAAAGCTCGCAGATGTAGAAGACGGGAATCTGATCAGGGTGCCAGTGATCACTTGGGCGCTGTCAGAATAGGTTTCGATGAATTTGGGAAAGGAGAGACCCGGTCAACTTATATGGCGCATTCAAGTCATTCAATATCTCGAGTATGCGACAAAAAGTCAGAAGACACCACCTTGGCCGAGTCCACTTGAGACAAAGAGCGAAACAAGAGAACAAGTGGGAAGCGAAACAAGTTGCCTGCTCTTTCGATAGGAGACTCCTCAGAAGACTTGTTGTAAGACAAGGGATGGACGACTCCAGAACGGACTCAGTTGCAGCGTGCAAGACACGATGTAGGCACACGACGCTGCCTTAGTCGACAGCATAACGAAGAACAACATTGTTCGAATAAATATGGAGTATTGTTCAGATAAAGGCAAAGATCATACGAAGTCCTATGGCAGTCTGTGCTGCCACAATCGGTCTCCTGGGTGGTTATTTCCCCGGGGCTCTTCGTCCGTTTTACTTTATTATGCTATTGCCTCAGTCCAGCGAGGCCTGCTAAGCGCATAGATTAAGAAAGCAAGCGCTTGTCGATTGAGTATGGGCGGTCTCCTATCTTTGTTTCCGTGGCTGGAAGATGAGCGCAAAAGGTTTCAACGTGAAACATACGTAAGGGCTTTCAAGCAACACATTCAAGAATTCCCGTTGAGAATATCGAGATGTAACGGCGGGCTGCTCCCTTGAGTCAAGTCAAAGACAATGAACCGTCAAGTAAACATTGTTCACGACTGAGGCTGACATTTGATCAAGAGGCAACGTTGAATCATAGTCCTCGCTCGATGCCTATATCTCAAGGCTTCAAACGGTAGTGTTCTACAGAACAAAAGGGCCATCGGATATGTTGTGCAATGGCCGAGCCGAAGTAGCCTGGAAACTGAGAACATTGGAACTTAACTTACTTGGTGATAAGAACAGGTTTACCCAAAGCAGAGCTGGCCACGGCATTTCCTAATAAGCACTAGAGTTCTATTGTGCCGTATACCAATATTCCTAGAAACAAGGGGTTGATGTCTGCATCCCAGCCCGATTAATAGTTGTTCAAGCTCACGTCTTGAAGAACGGATGAGTCCTATGTTGAACAAGATAAAGTTGCCTGTGACCGCGGAGTTTTAGTACATGGCAATACCGAGATACGGTCTTTGGCATAGGTGTGAAAGCCTGAGCCCTTCACATAATAAAATGCGGTCTACGAGTATCGCTCGCAGTATCGTGCACTGAGACGGAGCAAAGGCTCGGTTCCATGCCTCACCGGTTGTGACGACCTCAACCCACCTCTTGGAACATGCTAAAACGCTATCAATATCCAGGCTGCAAAGTTCCATCAGGCCATTACTGTCTGCAGGGCTATACAAGGCATGAATGAGCCGCATGCAGGCAACATGGATCAGGTACAAGGACGAACGCACGTGGATAGCGGCCTGTATTGCATATGCTTTGACTTTGTAGACAGGGATCATGCAGAAGGAGGCTGTAGCTGCTAACTTGCTTGATGAGACATCAAGCTTTCCTACTGATACCTTGTGAATATGCCTCTGGTGCACATGCAGAGTCGCATCGATTTTGCGGCTCTGGCGGCACACAAGTCAAACCTTGCGTCTCGGGCGATTGGGTGTGACAGGGTTGCAACCGCTCATCGCACGTCCTCAGGACACAGCCTGGGCTTGCAAGCATGGACATGGTGTGGGAGTAACGGTGTGATAGGAATTGTGTGGCAGAAAGAGGTGGCAAACATACTTCGATTAGGGAGAGGTGACGGGACCCGCCGTTCTGTGTGCTGTAACAGCACGTCTGCATGCGCGATGATGGTGCGCCAAGTACACCGGCGGCTGAGGGCTGTCGATACGAAGCAACGCGTGCTGCCGGCCAGCTAGTCCCACAAAGAGTCTGTGTATTATGATAGGCAGGCTGTATTTATTATTTCGTTAGCTGCCGTTGGAGGCTTTGGAATGCGCAAGGCTGGAGGCCAAAGCCAGGCACAAGGATGGATTTCACCATCCGGAACCCTCGCTTTCGGAGATGACGGCTCACCAGACTTCGGCGGCGAAACAAACTCTGTATACGAGCAAACATCCCATATCAGCACGTTGAAGTCGACGGCAACTTTCGAAACACGGCAGATGACCATGTTGAGGCGACCACAGCGAAGTGTATTGAGGCAGGGCAGATGAGGGATGGCCTGCACATCGAAGCATGCATTGTAAGGGGGTCACGGAGCCCTTCTGGAAAATCTTGAGAGAACAAACTTCAGTTATCAGCAGAAGAGGCCACACAAATTCTAGGGGGGGAAATTTTGATCCGGAGGAGGCATGGCCGTTGGGGTATGTCGAACTGCGAAGATCATCGAAAGCTTGTTGTAGTGTACGCCAAGACGAGGTTGTGGTGACAGATGCTGCAGCTGCAGCCCAGCGCAGTTGCATGCACTGCAGTTGCATCTGCATGCAGCTTCTGCAGCTGCTCGGTCTATCATCCACAGCAGCAGGGCAAGCACGGACGAGCGCCTCAAACACAGGCTTGGCATAGCCTTTCGGCCGTTCCTGCTTCAAACTTGCCTTCCTCTCGCCCTCAATTTCACACCCTCACCTCGGCGTGCCTTTCTGTCCTCGTCGAGTTCCGGTTCTGGTTCGACGATATTTGCTTCGGAAAGAGCACGCAAGGGCACAGCACACACAGCACTGGTGCGGTCGGGGCATCAAGTTCAAAATCAGACGACGAAACTGCCGCCGATGCTGTCTGATTTGCAATGGATCGACACTTATCGCCCTCAAGTGCAGCATGGTCTGGGCCATCGGTCCAGTGTGGACGAACGTGTTCGGTTCAGATCCACCGAGGATCAAAGGGCCCGTCCCAAATCTCCGACATATCAGAGAGCCAAGATGAACTCCTAGTCGACGCAATTCTCGCTGGCCGGCCCAGTAGAGGCACAAACAGTCTGCTTCGAGTCTGGACCAGGGACCAAAGGTTTCAGCCCCACCGCCCCACTCACGACTCCACCACCCTCCTTGTGGATGTGCAAAGACCCCTCCTTGACTGACCTCAGCTGCCCCACAATCTTGCTCCCCCTTCTGGGGTTCACCTCCTGGTTCCCCGGCAGATGGCATCAGCCTCCACGTGTGCTGCTTACTTCTTCCTCCGTGTTACCTACCGTCCGGTCAAGCCGATCAAGAACGGCACGGCGTTCCTCTGCCTTGCTAAGGTCCGCTTTTCAAAAGCTCGGTTGGCGATCTGACCTGGACCGAGCAGGCGTGGTGACCATTACGCAGGTGTGGGTCGAATGCAGCAGCTTTCAACTCCGCGACAGCTTATCATTGCGGACATACCCAAAAGGTATTGTCAATGCTCAGCAACCAGAGTTTCGGCGCGCAGCAGACGTTGACCCTCTGCCGTGGCACTCGACCACCCAGATGAGATGGCGACCTGAGACTACTGATCTGCCCTCTAATTGTCCCAAACTAGCGCCTGTCGTCGGCCAACTCGCTCTCGGGCTAACGTTTGGGTGACTGGTGTCGTAAGGCGATCTGCGTCGTCGTCTGATCGAGCGGGTTTCATCAGGCCGGCAACAATCGCATTACGGATCACGGCTTGAACGTCTACAGCCGTCATCTAATCAAACGCCCATGAACGACAGATTCATTCATTGCTGAGCCTTCAATTCAGCAGCGCGGCATGATGCAGAAAGATGGCAGCCATCTAGTGCAATCCCCAAGAGAGAGACTACCCGGCGCTGGAGCTCAACATAGATGGTGAATAGCGGCCTCATTCAAGATCTCGTCCACGCTCAACCGGTTGCGCATATCTGCTGCGGCACATGCCGATATTGCACCGGGTTAACCCAAGCCGGTACCTCAAGTTTGCGAAATTCTGCTATTGGTGACTACCCCGGCCTCGCCTATCATGGTACAGTATCAAAGTTGGGACGGATGAATGAGCACGTCTCTTCGCATAGCTAACACACAGGCCTTGTTCGTGAGCTAGGTATGGGTCCCATGTCGAGCTCTGGTCTCATCACACAGTCATCGCCCCTGACTTTGACCAAGGATGGCATATTAATGTCTATCCCTGCCGAGTACATCCTCCCAGATTCCCGGTTATGATGGATCACGCCCACTTCATACCTATGCCCATGCAGCGTAGCTTGCCGCTTGAGTGTTTTACCCGTCTTGTACAGACTTATACAGACCATTCGCCCAGTTTGTTTTCAATGAGGCCTTGGGGTACGCTTCATCTGTAATTGCTTTTTTACAATCTGCGCCTTTGAACCTCTCGCGCCACAGCCTCTCCATATCCACATCTCTACATTTTGACATCTTCCCGGGTCCCAAACAAACAAGTTCAGCGTGCAGACGTAATCATTTCCTGTCTGGATACCATAATCTATTCTAGGCCAACATCACTTCTCGCTTAATTTCGACCCCAGTTCGTCACTGTCGACGCATCCGTTCCACTTGCTGACCACATTGGTGTCTCACCTTACCTGCGCAACTGAAATCGGCAAGAGCACAAGGCAGTCGTTTTCCAAAGGAGTCGGCTTACACTTCAGTACCGAAACTCCGATATCTGACAGCAATCTTTCGAGCTGAGCAAGCACATAATACGGATCTGGACTTCGAAGGCGCCGACCCGGTTCCCGATCCAGCATCCTGCTTCCGCCTGATCTACGTCCCTCTGGGCTGGTACCGTTGCTCCTATACATGGACCTCGCCCGCAGCTCTCGACACGCCGATTCCTCTATCGTTCTTTCTGTCCTGGTGTCAATGTTCCAGGACCCAGTACGAGGCTCGAACTCGAAACCACTCTGCTAGATCACCATGGATTCCGACAATATTGACAACATCGAAAATCTCGGCAGCCAGCTCGATGTTTTCAATGTCATTGAGCGAACATGTTCGGTGTTGTCCCTTGTGGGATGTATTTTCATCATTGTGACTTTCTGCGTATCGGACGCTTTCCACAAACCGATAAACCGTCTAGTGTTTTATGCTTCATTGTACGTATCGCCGCCCGAGCATCCCCTGAACTCATATCTTATGCCAAGAACAACGCGAGTGTTGGATTGATACTTACTCTGACTTTATTCAGCGGCAATATGATGACCAATGTCGCAACGCTAATGGCGAGGACTTACGTTCCCTTTCCTGAATCCGCCGGTTGCCAGTTTCAGGCATTTCTGATCCAAATGTTGGTATCACCCCCGTCACCAATGTAACTGTGGCTTACATGCTGGTCAGGTTCATGCCCGCCGATGCCTTCTGGATATTGGCGATGGCTATCAATGTCTATCTGACATTCTATGCCAAATTCGACGGGCAAAAGCTTCGAAAGATGGAAATCCCATACCTGCTCTTCTGCTACGGTGTGCCATTCGTGGTAGCCTTGGTGTTTATTTTTGTATCGTCCCCAACGAAGGGCAAGATCTATGGCGATGCCACTCTATGGTGCTGGGTCAAAAGAGAGTGGGACATCTTTCGAATCATCACATTTTACGGACCAGTATGGTAAGATATCTGTCTGTCTTCAGTCCATCAACACCACAGTTGATCTAACAAGGCCTAGGGCGGCGATCGCCGTGACGACATTTATTTACATCCGTGCCGGACGGGAAATTTACAGGAAGCATAAACAACTTAGGGAATTGAACTACACAAGCCACTACGAACCCGAAACGAACCCGGCGAATGATGCCTTCAGTGTCAAGACTACCGAGGTATCAGTCACTTCTGAGATAGTCACAACGACACAAGAAACAAGCATCGACCTCTCACCACTCGGCCGCGCTCATCATGACAGCTCCGCGGCCAGTCCATCCAAGCCGTCTGCGTACTCAGTCAGCATCTCCGCAGATGGACCAAAGGGGGCGGCAGGGGCGACCATGGCGCCAGCGGCGGCCAGCGGCAGAGGCAACGAGAACACGACGCAGCGCTCAGGGCGTAGGAAGGCCACGCATGACGCCAACAGCGCGGCATGGTCGTATACGAAGTGCTCGATCCTGTTCTTCACGGCTATTCTGATAACGTGGATTCCCTCGACAGCGAACAGAGTCTACGGAGTTGTGCAGCCGGACGGGGTCAGCTTGCCTCTGGAGTACATGTCAGCCTTTGTTTTGCCACTGCAGGGCTTCTGGAACGCAGTCATTTATATGGTGACGAGCTGGAAAGCGTGCAAGACCCTCATGGACGACGTTCGCTACTCTTTCAAGGGGGGCCGGAAGACGGACGTGCCGAGTCGGTTGACAAGCAGGTCTCGGATGGGAGGACGGCGCGACAATATGTCTGTGCCTGGAAGGAGCGGTACGTTTGAGATGAGGAGCAAGGGACGGAACCTGAGGATGATGTCGGATTCGACCTCGAGCACGGAATCGACGGAGGAGTTAAGGTACGGAGTGGTATGACAGTGCCGACTGTTCTTGACGAATGTTCTTTTTGTACTTTTTTGATCTGATGACTTGTTTTCCGTGAGTTCCACGATACAAGCTAATTCTATTATTACTATTATTTTCATCTCGTCCCATGTACGGCACGTTTCTTGAACAGCTCTCACGGCATGGACCTGCTAGATGGGCCCTTTGAGAGACCCGTCCCGGGCCCCCGGGGAAGAAGCACGATGAGCTTGCTCCCGTGAGAGTGTCACATCGTCCTCCGCGATGTGCTTGTGACGGGTGTTCTCGCAGTGAGCCATTCACTACGTGTCGACTCAGTATACGTATTGCGCAGTACCCCATATTTTTGGCGGGATGTAACCTGCGCACAGCAGCAACGCCACCGCGTGGTTCCAGGGCTGCGTTGCGCCGCGTCTCTGCGTCGCATCAGGACAAACTTGGCTTGTTCCAGCTCCAACCTTACGACCTGACCTGCCATGGCATCCAACGTCCAAGAGGCACGAAGGTTTTTTTCGGCTTGTGTCTCGAGTCAGAATGGCATCGCTGCCTCCGCGTGCCTTTAGCCTGTGGTCTGTACGAGTAGCTAAACAAGTGGCCCAGGGCTTTTGTCTTTTCTTTCCCCTTTTTGGGTCTGGTTTTTTTTCTTCATCCCTTCCCCGCTTGGGGAGTGCACCACAGTACGCGGCCTGAAGCTAGCCCCTACCGGGCAAGGGGGAGCTTCCAGATGATGGAACAGGATCCCTGCCCGCAGATGATGATAAACTGCTGACCACCAACCAACTGCTCGCAGTATCATGCTCGTCCCTGGACTGGATACCACCCACCCAACTTGCTCTGCTGCTTCTCCTCCCTCGTCCTGCCTCCTCCATGTGTCCGCCCCTGCCCGCGCATCACACACACATATCGGGCCGGCCAGGGGTATCGGGCATAAGGGATCGATGGATTTCCCTTTCGACAGCACGCAGCCTGCAGATCGGCCCTGCCCTTTCCGGGTCCCTGTTCAGCGAAGAGGCGTGCGTCATATGTTTTGCTGTCCACCACTCCTAGGAGAAGCTTTTCCCTAGCACGCCCGGGGCTAAGAAAACTAGACTATTTCCGGTTCCTGTCCGTAGGGCACCTGGGGTTCCCGGTTAGACTTTTGCACCAGCGCGTCACAGGAGTGTGCCGCAATCTTAACGAAGACGGCCTATCATGTGTCGCGGTGGGCCTTTTCCGTATATGGTCGGAAAAAGGGTTGAGGCACGCCAGGCACGGAGGCATGCACCGCCTGGCCGGACCACTAACTAGAGGCCGTCGGGATCCTCACTGTCGGGATCCCGCCTGGGGGTCTTTGGCTAAGCCTCGACACGGTGGGATTCGATGGCCTCGCCTAATTGCCGGGCTGCCATCATGCCGGGGTTTGGTATGCGGTAGATGTGGTCGTTTCTGGGGTGGATGGTATATCTCGATCCCGACCAGACGGTGGGTTCCCTCCATCAGACGGTGGGGCCCGGGGCAGAAATGCTTGTTGTTTTCTTCGTCCCGCGTCCCGCTGCCGTCCTCCCCGTCTTCTGTTGGGGGTGCCCACTCAGGCCACTGCGGTGTGGATAGTGACTAAGTGATCGGTCGCCATTGGCCATAGTCGCTAGGCATGCAGGCAACCCAGTCGGTTGATCACTTGGAGCGCGCATCAACAGACGTAATGAGATGGGATAGATAACTTGGGACCGATTCCCATCAGGGGAGAGATAGTCCCATCACCACTTTCGGCAGGGCCTAATAGTGCAGTAGCTGGGACGACCTACGGTAGAGGTGCAGATTGTGAAGCAGGTTCATAGGCCACTTAACGACAGCATTGCTAGCCAGGAGAGGGAACGGCAAAGCATTCAGACGACAGCGTACGCTACGTTCGGAGCAGCACACCACATGCGTTATCCTTCCCGATTGGGACAAGACCCCTGCGTTAGAACAGACTTCTGATACCACACACCCTCCCGGCCCACGACTCGCATGGCAGACCGGCATGGGTGCCCCCCTGGCGCATGGGAGCTGTCAGAAGTCTGGGGTAGGGCCCCACCCCTGGCCGATCAGTGGGTGACATCGGGGCATTTTCTGCGCCAGCCCACCCAACCCCATGGGTCTTGCTGGAGACCCATTTCTGGGCACCGAAGTCTTGTTTCGACAACGTGCGTGCCCGCAGGGCTGCTTGCTCCGCCCGTTTCTGCCCTCTTCGTGTTCTGCAGCATGTTGTCCCTGGGGCTATGGGAATGGAAAAGCAAGGGGAATTGGCGCTCCGATATTCTCTAACTGACACTTTTTGACCACACGCTGTTTCGCTGGTACAAACCTTATGGCCTCCCGACATGCCTTGCAGTCGCCTAGCCCAGGGCCAGGGGGTTCGGATTAGGCTCGGCAAGGGTGGGAATAGGGGACCGACAAATTGGACGCACTTTCTTTAGCTTTGGGGCTGGAATCTAGAACAGGCTGCTTGGCACATGACTGACACTTTGTGGGCTGATTCTTCCTACGGATAAATAGTCTAGTCTTCTCGAGTCAATTCGAGCATTAGCAGAGTTCACACGGCGCGTGGTGGCTTGACGATGGCGGCTCTTGAACCCTGGGCTTCATTCTGTTCAGTGGTGATTGATCTGCGATGAGAGGAACAGGACCTGACAATCATTGTTAAGTGCAGACTCCCCCTCCCCCCATTATTTGTTCTCCCATGAGATATATCAGACGCCGTGGGTGTGTGGGAGGTGGCACGTGACCAACGACCCAAGCATGTCCTCAGACACGCCGAGATCGTGCGGCTACCGAGTTCTGCGAAATGTGTGATCTTCTGGTTCCGTGCCGCGGCCCGGATGCGTGTTTGCCCACCACGTATACCCAGCACTCGGCGATGTTTGTCTGGCAAGTGTTTGACCGAGCCTGCTGCCCCCTGCCCCCCTCCCCCCCGCCCGGCATTTTACAGGTGTGTCCTCGGCTTCGCGTACCAAGACATGTGCCGAGCCGGAGGTGGAGTCCCCGCTGATCTGGGGCCGAGAGAGCAAGTTTGCGACCTCTTCTCGAGCTCTTGACCTTGCACACCATGACGGCCTGGGGGTTTACTCGGGGGAGGCAGAAGGGGCAACATCACCGCAGCTATGAGACTGGAAATCACACAGAAGATTGTTTCCGGCGGCCACTATCCTCAATCTTTGATGACAAACAGCTTCACTGTGCCGCGTGGTATTAATCCATGTGTCCGAGAATCGTCCTCTCTAGCTAGCGTCGGCCATACCTCGCTCTAAGCACCCTCCTTCTACCCGGCTCTCACTGAGAGCATTCATCGTCAGGTCCAACGCCTGCCGCAGTCGGTGTAGATGCTTCCTCCGTGGCGTGATTGCCATCATGCAATCGGTGACACTCACATGAATTTCTCCCTGCCCCTTTTAGAACCAGCTGCCTATTGGCACGGGGTATCTCCTCCAAAACGTACATGATTCCATCCAGAAACGCCCGCAAGACATGCCGTACCCCTAGCATAATCGCCAACCCATGAGTGGGAAACGAGTTGCGGAAGCACAAAGGGATTGACGGCCAACAAGGGACCCTCGGGTGATCTTCAAGCCTCGCTCTCCTTGCACGCGGCAATGACGCTGTACTCCCAGCACGTATCCCGGCTCAGGCACTCGTCGACGATCTTGGGCACCTCCCACCACCAGCTGTCGGCGCCGACAAAGGGGCCCCAGATCTCCCGCCACAGCATGCGGCCGACGGTCGTGCGCAGCTCCCTCATCGTGGCCATCTCCGAGTCGCTGCCGTTGCTGCTGCTGCTGCTGCTACTTCCGCTGCCGTCGCTCGCCTGGCCCTTGGGGATGACGGCCTGGAAGCGGGCGGTGGTGATGACGCTGCCCTTGGCGCGCAGGCCGGCCTCCAGCAGCCAGACGGGGAAGTTCCTGCTAGGGTTCGTGCACCGGAACTGCTGTTCGAGGTTGAAGATGAGGTTCTCGTCCAGCCACTGCCGCAGGGCGGGGCCCGCCGAGGACGGGGTGGGCAGCGGGTCGACGATGACCATGTTCAGGAAGCCGCCCGGGGCGAGGACGCGGAAGATGCTCTGGAGCAGCCTCGGTAGGTCCGACGACGGCAGGATCGACGCGATGGGCAGGCAGTTCACGGCAGAGAAGGCCTCTGTCGCCACGCCCACTGCGGAGGCCGAGATGGCCGGGCAGGTCATGGGGTGGATGTTGGGGTACCGCCTGTGTGAGAGAGGGTCTGGGGAGAGGTGGTAGATGGGGACGTTCGGGTTGGAAATCGCGAGGTATGAGGTGGCGGCTTGATGATGAAGGTCAGTATGATATGTGACGGATAAGAGTGCTGGCCCAACGTACCTTGGCTGTCGAAGAGGGAGAGGATCTTCTGCACCTTGGGCTTCACCTTGGGCTTGGACAAGACCGTGCTTGGTTGCGTGTCGGTCTCCATGTGGTGCAACGCAGACAGCATCCACCGCTTCCTGTCCATCTCGAGTTCCTTGTACATCAGCGCCTGATCGACGGCGATATCAACGTCTCCCTGTGTGCTCTCCGTGCCTGTCTCCATAGCTACGTGAACGTCCTGGTCTCCCCATTTCGCCTTGAGACGCTGCAAGATGGTCCGAGGGCTCGCTTGAAGCATTCGGTTGGCCTCACGCTGCATGCTCGCCAGGTCGAGGGCGAGTTGGTTGATCTCATCCGAGCCAAATGGCACAGCCGCCTCCTCGACGGGCGAGACTTCGGGCTCGCTCGCGCTGTACTCCCATACCTCAGGGGCCTTCCACAGGTCAGGGTTCCCAACGTACTGCTGGTTGGCCGGGACAATCGCAGGCGCCTTCAAGGGGGCCTTCGGCTTGCGCTTCAACCCACGTTGGGGCTCGCCCCCTGTGGTGGGGGTCTTGTTGGTGGCAGGAGCAAGAGAGAGGTCCGTGATCATTGGTACCAGATGACGAGCATCTTCAAGGTTTGAAGTAGAAGGTGACTCCGGAACAGTCGCCAGGCTGTGAGTCACGCCTGTGGCCTGTGGCGGGGCCTGCCATGAGCTGAAAGAATTGCTGTCAATACCGTTTGGTCCCGTAAATCTGCGTATCACGGGATCACTCACGTAGGTTTGGCAGACAGATCTTTGGGCTCGTGTTCAGAAGGGCCTGCTGACATCGTCACCTTGGAGACGAGGTAGTCAGGGTCATTCTTCTCTCGAGGCTGCGACCTGACCTCAGTCGTCTTCGTAATGAAAGAGATTCCGTCCCCAAGGTGCTGGGTCAGAGTGGACTTCAATCCCGGCTTGGGGGACGCCATATCGTAGCCTAAGAGGGAGCCACCTGGAAGATTCTCATTCCACGTGTTCAATACAGTCTCGGGAAAGTCTACAGCGTTGTTAGTGATTTCAATCATGTGTTCTCAGAGAGAAATGCGGTGGTTGATGGTCCCGGAGGGACGTGTAGGAAGTACACACAAAGGGGAAACACAGGTCTGACTTTGTGGGCCAGGAGCTGCGAATTGTGCTGTCTTGGGAGAGACTTACTGCTGTAAGGTTTTACAGGAACACCGGGATGCTGGTCTTCTGTATCAACCACTTCGGAATCTCGTGGCACGTGAGAAGACGCCTCTGTTGGTGACTCGACGATGTTGTTGTCGAGGTCTTCTGTGGGCTCCTGCTCGTGGATGGTTGGGGCCCCGGTAGTGGAGCTGGCTACTGACTTGCTGTTCCCCAGGGCCCGCCCCTTCTTCCTGTTCTTGCCACCAAAGAAGCCAAACTGCTTGTCCACCGAGGACATGGAGCTGCGGACTGAGCCTGAGCCAGATGCCTGACTGCTCTGGCCGTCCCTCTTGCTGTCCTTATCCGCATTGTCTTTATTGCTGGCCTTGTCACCGACTTCTTTCTCCTTCTGCTTCCTGGCCCTCCTATCACCAATCGACTCCCTGTTGGGGTCACTCCAATCAACATCAAACATCTTGCCAGCCGATGACTTCTAGTCTCGGGGCATGTTGTATGCAATGAACGGTGGGCTCTGCATGATCCAGCCAATGCTGACACGGAGAGGATGGATGAGAAGAAGTGACCACCACTGCCAGTCCAGGGTATGCTATAAATCTAGACAATATTAAGGAAGCTGTGGAATTTCAGCGGTTGATTCCAGGGCAGGAGTTTGTGTGTTTGTGAGGCAAGGTGACTCACGATCTGGCACGATGGCCAGGCATACCTGATATTATCGATAGCCACAGGATCCTGACAGTGGATATGGTTAATTCCAAAGTCGTACTGACAACTGGCACTGTGATAAATAGAGGTGAGAAACCTTTCTTTGGGAAGTGATGCCAGTGGTCCAGGCTCTTACATAGGACAGCCTCTGTTGCTCAGTTCAAACAGGGTTGGCCAGAAGTACACTAGAACTTGACATAGGAAGATTTTGTTTGAGTGGATAAAGGAGGAAAACAAGAAAGAAACGTTAAGTGAATACGCACGCGTTCCTTGGTCAGGATTCTGGTCTGGTGTATGGCCTCAGGCCCGATGATGGACAGCGAGGTTGTTGACAAGGAGGCACAAACAACCCGCGGGGTAATCTGAATCTACCACAGCTTTCAGAAGAGAACAACCAGGGAGCAAAGTATAAAAGGCCCAGGCTCTGGGGCTGAGGGCGTTCATGGGATGGATGGGTACGACGAGGAGAAGAGAAGTAGGGGAGGTGGGTGGTGCAGTCGCCACAGGGACTCGATCACCTGGAGGGAATTGATATCAGGTAATGCAGAGCACCCCGCAGACCAGCACAGAAGGATCAGTTACGCAGCCCTCGCTTGCACCTTCGTGGATGACTTGGAAGGGGTAGCTCAAGCTTCATGGCAAACATCCGCCCCTAGACCCAGGGCATTCCATCATGTTGGTGAGAGCACCCCCTCACTCTCTGGACACGAATTCCACTGTCTTGTGGCAATGGTGCCCCTTTCCTGGGCAGCATGACCTGTCGGAGGTGTTTGACAGCTGAGGTGGAAGGATGACCAATTTTGAAGAGATTTTATCAGAATCGTATCCTGATTAGGACTACAGAAAGCAGATGGCAGGCAATGGAAGAAAGTGGCCACAGCCTAATGAAGCCACAATAGGGTACCATCGTACAGCTGTACACGATGATGGCTCCATGGGCCGTTTAGAAGTCAGCACAACAGTGAAGTACGATTCGTACGAACGCATATGAGATGGAGAGAGAAAGAAACCGGTGTACTTTGTTTCTTGCCGGAAGGAAGTCGCTATGCGGTATATTCAACCCACCGGTTCTCAAGTCACCGGTCGAGGATCGAGTTCAAGAAGCCGAGTCATCTCGCACCAAGATGCATCGAGTGCACGGAATTGCAGCCGGCACCCCCGGCAGGCGGATGAGGACGCACACAGCCCGGCCCCTGGCAATCTATGTATACAAAGCTCAAACGTACCTAGGTACCGCCTGGCCTGATGTTGACCAGGGAGTTCTGATTCTAAGCGAGTGATCAAGATCAATTCTGCTGATCGACATAAATATACATCTCTGCAGGGAAATTGATTAGAAATACTGCAACTGATAGAGGCACTGTAATGTCATCTACACTCTAAGAGCTATCGATGAATAGGTACGATCTTATCTGCTCCAGGCTCAGGAATTCGAGGGGGAAAGTAGGCTGAGACTTCTCTCGGGCGTCGAAATCCCATGCTCAGTGGGCGTCGCTCGAGGCTCAGATGACATGCTGGTTCCCGAAGCCATCTTGGTCCACCTGCCTCGCTCAGCTATAATCATCCAGGGGTTAGGAGTAGACCACGACTTCGAAATAGAAGTCCAGACTTCCTACAGTAAGACTTCGGTCCGGAGCTACATGCTGTGACGCCCGAAGACACCCAGGGACATGTCTCGTGGACCGATACCTCACCTGCCAATAGATTGACTGCCATCGCATTTCGGCATCGCATGACGTGGCGCAACCGCAAGATTTGTTGTCGAGCCTGATGCCGGACTTGAATCATCCCAGGCAGGCTTACTGGAAACAACTTTGATGCTTGATGGAATTCGTCTGAACTAATTATGGAGATGAACTGGAATGCTATTGTAAAGTTCAGTGCTCATATTCCTCCTTACTTTCTCATCGAATGGACTATATGATGAGTTATTCTCGCCAAATAGTCTTTCAAATGACTGCGCTAGGCCTCAGAGCTGGTACATCCATCCTGGCTCTGCTGGATTACCAAAGTCAAGACTTGAACGCTCTTCAAAACCCCACAACCCGACCATCAACACATTTCCTTGGGTGAGACAAAGGTACAAGACACCGACCCTGTAGGTTTCTCTGCTCTCTGCCCGTCAGTGGCCCGTTCGGGTAAGCCGTCCAGACAATTCCTCTGCTCTGGCGGTGACATGTCTTGTGGAGTCTCGGGCGGCTGGGGGACGAGTGTCACCGATTGAAGACAAAAATGGGGCTGTGAGTATGTACGCAATGTCATCGCTCGCTCTTGTTCTTTCAGGCGTCCGAAGCAATCGACACCGGTGGTATGGGAAGCCCTAGCACATCGAGGGTGCTACTTCCGTCCCGAGCAGGCCCGGAATTGCAATCATAATTTTTTCTCTCTCACTCTCCCTGTGATCCTTACACGTCTCCTGGACGCCCGCACGCCTGCACTCCCTCATCCTGCAGCCACCCGCGAGGGCCATGGCCGCCATCTCTCCCGTCTGGGTAAGTAGCTAGCCACCTCAATGTAAACCATCCCATGTCTAAGTTGTAAATGGTGCGGGCCATGGCGGTCCCTCGGGAAGGACAGGGTGGGCGGCCGCATTAGGCCTGCGATCCCTCGTCTCTCTCTCTTGCCAGAGCATCAAGGACCTCGGGAGGCTGGGCTCACACGGAAACCGGAACCTGGAGACACATTGTGTGAATGGGGTGCGGTTCCTCTTGCGAACCATATGAACCCGTCGGTAAGTCGATGCCGCCGCTCGACGACTGGTATTAGTTTCCTCTTCCATCCTCCACGAAAGCGGTCCAACGTCGCATGCGCGTCCTGTGCATGCAATCTTTTTTGAAAGATCCGGCAGTGGTGCATCTCCACATGTCGTGGAGCGCATGCTAAGCGAGTTTAATCTTGCTGTGCCCGATATCCAGCTGCGCATTGCCGATTAAGCAGGTCGCTCACGCGGAGGTGTGCGACGGGACTTGGTGCCGGGAGGAGAAGCTCGATCGGAGTCGACGCAGCTGCATGTCTTCGAGTCGGATGGGCCAATGGCTGACATTTCCGGGTCGATTCCGCTGGATCACTGGGTTGTTGGGCTTTCCTCTCATTATTGAGGCTGGCAAATGACAGCTTAACTCGAGCTCGTCCGTAGGTGACACCGGTGCGCAGAGCAAGACATGACTTCAACTGTATGGCCAGCAGGTGAGCCGAAGAAAACACCGAGGGCTGTTCTGGCTCAGCGAACTCGAAGAACCCTGATTGAGCACCTCAGTGGCTCTGAGATCTAGATTGTCTCCTGGTGAAATGCGCCAGGCAGCCAAGTGCGCTTGTATCGACCAAACAGATTTCAGTACGGAACAGCAGGTCGTGGAGCTGATCTGTGGCCCTCCACACACCTCGGGCGTCGAGTAGAATTCATGATTAGTGGCAAAGTATGTATGCTCTGGAGAGCTCGTACTTGTCGCCCCTTGCCACAACTGATCATCCCTCTGTACGCTGAGTGAGGATGCCCACCCGGCTTCAACCTCACCGGCAGAAAGAGGAGCGAGACGGTTCGGGTTCTCCCAATATATCGCTACTCAAGGTACATGCGTGACAGAAGCTGGCCAACCAAGGGGCCCAAGATCTGTTTGAGTCACTCCGTATGGGCGAGAACGTCCACGTCCGTATAGCGGATTTAAGGACAATGGCCCGGGGTTCGCACTAATATGTGCTTCCGAGTCTGATGCAGCGAGTTCTTGTTTCCGGGTCCCCCCCCTTCCCCATGTTTTCCAGTGTACACATGGAGGCGGGTGCCGTGACACACCCTGACTCAAAAGTGTCTCTGCTTTGATTCCACTATACCACGGGATTCCATCCCACGTTTCTCTTGTTCTCCTTCTCTCCCTCATCCTTCTTGTTGCTAGTTGTCCTGCTTGCCATTCGTTCACTAAACGCCGACGACTGAGTCTGACAAGATCCGGGGGTCCTTCTAACCAAAGGGATTATCGTTATTTTTCCAAGGCTCAATGGAGGACCAGAGAGACTATGTTCACAGCCAAAGTCGGACGGCGAGGAGCTTTGAGTGGGTGACAGAACGGCTCAGGGGTTTCGAGACTTCAGTCAACACATCGACGTTCGGCCGGGTCTTTCGACTCGGTGGATGTGGCCATGTATGATATCGTCTCCCTTTATCAATTATTAAGGACGTGGATCTAATGTGCTGATGGTTCGGCGTGCGATACAGCCTCAAGAAATCCAAGACGCCAGCTTCTATACAGAGATCCGCGCCGGCCTCACAACCTTCGCCACAATGGCATATATAATCGCCGTCAATGTGAGTGTCTCAATCGCCATTTAGAAACTCAAAAAGGCGCGTTGACTTATTAACATGCGCTCCAGGCAGACATACTGTCAGAAACCGGAGGCACTTGCAAGTGTGACCTACCATTTGGCCCCAAAGATACCTGTGCAAACGAGGCAGAGTATTTATCTTGCCAGAACAGTAAGGAAAGGCCCTGTATCAGAAAAATAAATAGGAACACCCGACACTAATATCTACAGTGGTCAAGCGAGACCTCATAACAGCGACAGCAGCGTTGTCGGGGCTCGCCAGCATTCTCTTCGGATTCTTCACCAATCTTCCAGTGGCATTGGCGTGAGTTGTTACTTTGCCTAGATTTTCCTTTTCTCCTCCAGAAACCCCAGTGCTAATTGTGCCCGTAGTCCAGGTATGGGGCTCAACGCCTACTTCGCCTACCAGGTCGTCGGGATTCGCGGCAGGGGTCCGGTACCATACTCGCTAGCTTTGACGGCAGTCTTCGTGGAGGGCTTCATCTTTATCATCCTCGCCCTGACTGGCATGCGACACTGGCTTGTCAAGATCATCCCCGGAACCATCAAGACCGCCAGCGGCGTAGGCATCGGACTGTTCCTCACCATGGTCGGCATGTCGTACGCCGAGGGCATCGGCATCATCACCGGGAACCCCAAGACGCCACTGGCCATTGCTGGCTGCGATGCTGCCTATCTCGACCTCAAGACCGGCGCCTGCATGAGCCACCTCATGACCAGCTCCAAGATGTGGCTCGGGATCATGTGCGGCGGGCTCCTGACGGCCTTCCTGATGGCCTTCCGGGTCAAGGCGGCCATCATCATTGGTGTGGCCCTCGTCTCGATCCTGTCCTGGCCCCGCAGCACCCCCTTCACATACTTCCCCAACACGGACGAGGGCGACGAGCGCTTCGACTTCTTCAAGAAGGTGGTCAGCTTCCACCCCATCACCCACACCCTCAACGCGCAGCAGTGGGATCTTTCGGGTAGCTACGGCGCCAGCTTCGCCCTCGCCCTGTTCACATTCTTGTATGTTGACATCATCGACTGCACGGCGACGCTGTACTCGATGGCGCGCTTCTGCAACAAGACGCGCAAGGGCGACGGCGACTTCCCCCGGTCGACGGTGGCCTACTGCACCGATGCTGCGTGCATCTCCATTGGGTCGCTGCTGGGCTGCTCGCCCGTCACGGCCTTCATTGAGAGCGGAGCAGGCATAGCGGAAGGCGGGAGAACGGGGCTCACGGCCATCGTGACAGGGCTGTGCTTTCTAGTTTCGGTGTTCTTCGCCCCTATCTTTGCTTCGATACCCCCGTGGGCCACGGGATGCACCTTGATCCTGGTGAGTACCCCCGGGTCCCTCTATCCAGGCGGAGTATCACTGACGATACTTTTGCTCCTCAGGTTGGCTGTTTGATGATTCGCCAGGTGACCGCCGTCAATTGGCGCTATGTCGGCGACGCTATCCCATCTTTCGTGACAATCGCTTTCATCCCATTTAGCTACAGCGTCGCGTACGGACTCATTGCGTAAGCTCTACCCTGAATTTTAGTACCCCAAGTTTCGTAGGTCCATACTGACAATCACAGCGGCCTCTTCGTATACACCGCCCTCAACGGCATGATCTGGGCGGTAATGACTCTCAGCCGCGGCGGGCTCGAGCCGAAGGACTACCAGTATAAAGAGTACTGGACTTGGAAACCAGCCGGCGAGAAGCCGTGGATCGTGCGCGTCTTCAGCAAGGGCAAGTTCTGGGAGGACGAGCGGAGGCGGCGGGAGCAGCGGTCCGGCGACGACGGCGCGAAGCAGCACCACGACGAGTTCGCCATGTCCGAGGTCGACCTCGACAGCGTGCGCACCTCGCACGTCGGCACGTCGTTCGCCGCCTCGACCCATCGGGCGTCGGCGATGCCGGCCGAGGGCCACCACCGCAGGGAGGGGAGCGCGGGGGAGGCGCACGAGATGGACCTCGTGGTTCCGCAACAGGTGAATGTTGCGCCCAACAAGTAGACATTTTGCTCGGATGTGCGAGAGACGTCCTGGCGCGAGGAGCCTGGTGCTGCTACCTGTTACGAAGGGAGACGTTCGTGATCGACGTGAAGATATTTGATGATACACGCTTCGCTACGAATTACACTTATCAGGAGGATGTAAAAGGAAATGTTATCTAGACTAGATGGTATGGGGTTTCGTCTGAACAGCTGGCCGCTGATCCGTTGAGTGTGTCTTCTTTACTCTCATATGCAATTAATCGTATCAAAATGACGCTAGTGAGCTGCAAAAGACACACCATACCCTTTTTTGTATGCATTTTATTCAACTTATTGAATATAAGTATATGAATTTACCCTGGTGTGAAGATTAGCCCTAGTGTGCAATTGGGTGTGTGATGAGAGATATGCTCTGATTGGCGCTGCTAGTTATACATCTATATACCCTTCTTTTTTTGCTCTGCGAATCTCCCTATTCTTTGGGAATATCAAACTTGTACTGTAACTATCATGGAACTGATCAGAGTATAAGTTACTGCACTAAGAGCTGAGACTCACATAAAGAAAAGGGACAAAAAATGGTGTTTCGCCTGGTCTTTCAATTTGTTCCTGACCGTCTGTAGGCGAACCTGATTTGTCCTGCTGAAGATACGCTCATTTTATATACCTGTGCTGGGAAGCTCGTTTGGTCGGTGAGGTAACTCGCTGAATGGAATACTGTGCTGCATGCCAGCTGCAGTTCCCTGGTCATCCCTGGTCTCCAGACCTGCACGATTACCACAAGAACTCTCCAGCAGCTGCGAGTGTGCCTGAGTCAGCCGCTCTGAGGCCGTTTGTGGTGTTCGTCGTGCCTTTCTCGCACGGCGCATCATGAGAAGGCCAGCAACCATGGTCGCGAGGCCGATGACTCCCATCCCGACCCCAATGCCGATTCCAACCTTGTCGCCTGTATCAAGGGCTCCATTGGAAACTGAACTACATGACGTTGTGTTGGGTGTCGGACTTGAATCAGCGTCGTCTACTTCTTGGCCGAAATTCCAGCCATTGATTTGTATGGCGAACACTTTGGTCGTCTCATTGGTCGTCAATGTTGTGGAGCTCAATTCCGAGCAGCTGTTCACGCTCTGATATGAGAGCACTGTACCCGAGCCTACTTCGCTGTAGCACTGTGAGCGAAAACCTTGGTTTCCTGACGTTGAAAATCTGTAGCTCCTATACAGCTATGTCAGACGTTTGTTTCCGCTATGTGTTGGAAAAAGCGAGCCTTACATTGGACAACAAAGCACTCGCGTGTGGGATGCGTCGACAGAGACCGTAGAAACCTGAGTGTAGGGCTCAGGGCAAATGATAGGCCCAATGCTGAGAACCGTTTCAGAGTTGCCTCCCATAGCCCATTGATTCCACCAGGTGATAGCAGCTTCTGGCACACAACTGTAGTGTGGATCAATAGAGCGTCTAAAAGCAGGATCCCAAGCGAAAAGAGTTCCCTGGTAGAGCCAAAAGGATGAGGTGCACTCTTGCCCATTTGTAGTGTAGGGGGTGACCAGTGGTATCCAAGAGGTCACAGTTCCCAAGTTAGTTTCAGGCGACTTGTGGGTGTTCGTGTTATGTGGTGTTGATGCCATGGTTGAATGACAGGACGGGGCTACTGAAGATGCAATGACTCTGTGTAGGCGAAAAGCATGCAATTTCAAGTCTCTGGAGGAAGCAGCTGGCCCTAAAATACTAACAGTGAACATGGCCGCTTAGTTCAGAAGGTATGTCCACTGCCGCCAAGTAAGCTGAGTTTGAAGATGGAGTCTGCAGCCAAGAGAGTAGGGGCTCAGCTGATACTGCACTTTGCCCCCAAGAGATTCAACAACTCGATGAGCCAGACATACTTCCAAGCCATCACGGACCCCGATGCTCAACGACTACAGCCGCTGACATGAAAAACGGAACTCCATTGGGCGGGCGCGATCACCCCCACCCTGGTCCTACCCATCGCGGCCGCTTTCACATCATCTCAAACCACCAGACCTCACAGGTCCACGCAATGTATCGCACTGGCAAATTCATTCAGAAGAAAGCTGAGGCTCGGCGGTAGGCACAGCAGCGGTCATCAGCAGGATCAAAGTTCCGATGCACCGGGGAACAAGCCAGCGGCCGATCAATGACCGAAGTGTCCAGGATGGTAGCGCATGGATTGAAAGGGGGTTCGATTCTGAGTGCAGGTATCGATGCATTACTTGAGGCAGTCCGATGTGTAACAAACACCTGGTACACACTGTCTCCTGCGGGTTAATTACTGTGGTTGCGGCGTTGTTGGCAGTGAGGCGAAGACGGTGTGTGTGAGGGAGGGTGCGGCAGATCCTCAGGTGCAGCAGATGTTGAGCGGGTAGTTTCAGAGTTGTAGACATAACTCTCTTACAGAGCTTGCTTAGATGAATAGCTCCCAGGGGCCTTGGCAGGTACCATGGACACTTGCCGGGCAAAGTTGATTTCTAAGCCTTATCGATAAGACGGCCCATCCCCAATACCAGGGGTCTTTCAACGTCATCGGGAGCTCCCCACCAAACGCCATGAGAAGCTCTTATTATTCTCAACGGCGAGCTCAACCAATAACCATAAGCGTTTAACCTCACCAGGCCGGCGTTTTGTGAGCCACGCTTTCGACTGGTCGTTCATTCACTTTCTCTGCGCCCTACCCGCCCATCACGGTCTCTCCAACCTGCGTCCGATACAGGAACTGGACTTAACTTTCCTCGCCGCGACGTGTCTCCCAAACCGTCAAGATGAGTGGCGGTTGGAATACAAGTGAGTGTTTCGTCTCTGTCCAAGGACCTTCTACTGTCGGCGAAGCTCCAGCATGCTAATTGGTCCCAGTTGAGTCCGATGCGGTACGTTCTCGCCATCCAGGCCTGCCGCCCACGAGCGGCCACAGGCGCCTTCGTGCCCTCCTCCTCTCTGCGCTCATTTGGACGAGCCATGCGCTGACACTAACAAGGGCGTCTTCACCTACCTGCTGGACAACCTCGGCGTGAAAAATGTGCAGTTTGAGGAGCTCATAACGATGGACCCCGACTCTCTTGCGCAGCTGCACCCCGTCTACGGCGTCATCTTCCTCTTCAAGTACCCTACCGACACACCCTACACCTCAGCCGAGAAGCCCCACGAGGGCACCTTCGACCACGACGCCGCCGAGCGCCTCTTCTTCGCCGCCCAGACCATACAGAACGCGTGCGGCACCCAGGCGCTACTGTCGGTGCTCATGAACAAGCAGGACGAGCGGTCGCCCGAGGGGGAGGCGGGCCTCATCGACATCGGGGAGAAGCTGCGCGACTTCCGCGACTTCACCATGGCGCTGCCGCCCGAGTTTCGGGGGGAGGCCCTGTCCAACAGCGAGCTGATCCGCGACGTGCACAACTCGTTCGCCAAGAGCAGCCCATTCGCCGACGAGACGCAGCGGACGAGCGGCGAGGCCGAGGACGTCTACCACTTCGTCGCCTACACTCCCGTCGGCGGCACCCTGTACGAGATGGACGGCCTGCAGCCCGCGCCCATCAGCCACGGCGCCTGCACGCAGGAGGAGTTCCCGGCCAAGGTCATGGAGGTGCTGCAGCGGAGGGTGAGCCGGTACGACGCGACCGAGATCCGCTTCAACCTGCTGGCCATGGTGCGCGACCTGCGCATCCGGGCGAGAGAGATAGGGGACCACGAGCTGCTGGAGCGGGAGCAGAGGAAGCGGAGGGACTGGCGCTTCGAGAATGCGCTCAGGCGGCACAACTTTGTCGGGTTCGCCGGGGAGGTCCTGAAGGGCGTGGTCGCCTCGAAGCTGAAGGAGGGCGGCGAGGACGCGTACAAGAAGTGGGTGGACGACGCGACGGGGAAGATGAAGCACCGGGCTGAGACCAAGAGGAAAGCGGGCGGCGAAGACGTCGAGATGGCGGGATAGTAGCGGTCGACGATCGCGGGAGGGATCTCTGAACGGCTTACTCTTACACACCCTGGGACGAATCACCTATCCGAGACCTACTGGATTAATATGACAGATGGAAGGCATATCAGATCTTGTCGCAGGAATCTCAACACACTAATCACTTTCTGGGAGAACACACGGCCGTGGCAAAGCTGACTTTTCGCAGTTACCCACCCAAGAATTGCTCGGCACAGGATCAAGAACTGGTTTGAGGTCATTTGGCAACAGGCATATGATCCACGGTTCTCCCACCGATCCCACGTAACAAAAACATTCATTCTGTCCGGGCGAGCAATTTAGACGCCCCAACAGAAAGGACAGCACCAGTAAGGTCACGTCTCTAGCTAACCCTGGCCTTGACACTATAAGTCTGCACGATGCGCAACGCCGCGACACGCTCGCAGACGCTCTCTGGACGGGAGGATTGACATGAAACTTGATCAGCATTTGAGTATGCGTCGTCCTGGCGCCATCCCCTACCTCCTGGGCTGTCCCAGCTGAACCAAGGTGGCCCACTACACAGGCAAGCGCGTCCTAACAGAGAAAGACGGCACCGATGGAGTGTAGCCAGTACTCTGCACATCGATGTGCGTACACACGTTGTATTGCGCTTGGGAAAGCTATTTGCTGCGGAGATGCGTGACGGAACACGCACTTGTTTCAACGGCGCGGAAGGCGATGTCGAAACAAGATGGAGCGTCGGGCCGTCCCGCCTGGCTTCAGAACCGTCGGTTTTGCCGCGCATTAATTCCTCGGAAGTGGGCGCGGAGGCTGCACCGTCGCAGTAGGAGGTCCCCACCAGGGGCGTCCCGTCCGGCGACTTCTGTGGCGTGTACTGTGTCGGCCGTTCCAGAGCGCGGGAATCAACCTGTCTGCGTGCTGCATAATGTAAGTGTCGATCTCGGAACTGGATGGACCCTGGTCACCGTCGCTGGTCGATCCCGAGTGCTCCGGCGTCTTCTTCGACTCGGTGATCGACGCGGGGCGGAGGGTCGCTGGCTAGCTAGGGAAGGGGGCAGGGCAAAAATGAGCATGAATCTGGTGACATCTTTCCAAGTTGACGGAACGCTGATAGCGGTAGAGCAGTGATGTCTCCGCTTCTGCAAAGCAGGTAATAAGCTGGCAACTTGCAGCAGCAAACTGATCATCCATACTTGGAGGCAGGCAGTGGAGTGTGAACGCTGACCCGTGACACTTGCTGCACTCTCTATAAATTACCAGCAGCAGAGCATTTCTTTGCGTCGGTTGAATGTCTGGTTCCCATGATTTGGTATCTCCGTATGTCTCGCTATCAATAACCGCTACAAGAAAGCTAAGAATGGCCCAACCCGAAATCCGCTCACAACTCAATCCTCGGCATCCTCAACCGTAGCAGCAGGCGCCTTGCCCTTGGCGGCCGCCGAGGCATCCTCGTGCCCCTCGGCCGCTGGCGGCGCAGCTGACACGCTCGCCTCACCGGAAGCGCTCGCGTCCTGATCACCAGTTTCCTGAGTGCTGCTGCTCTCCCCTTCGCGTGTCTGGGATGCAGACCGGCTCGAGCCAGGCGCTTCTAGCCCGAATGGCAACCCACCACTGCCGCCGCCGCCAAAGAGCTGCGCTGATCCGCCCCAGACTGGCGTCACCGGTGTCGGGGCTGCCACTTGGGGTGGCTCGGCTGTCGACTGGCGGGGTCCCTGCTGAGCGTCTGTGCTGTGGATCTCCTCAGATGTAGTTCCGCCATTAATGCCCGAGGCCGTTCCACTAGTGCTGTTCGACGACTGGGGTGGTGTGGCCCCATTTGGGGGGCCATTCCCAGCTTGCTGGGCCCCTTCCGGCGGGTTGTTTGGTGTGAGACCACCGTGCATTGGAATCCCGTTTGCCGGGACCGCACCCGCATCAAGGCGCTGAAGAGGCATGAGGGACCATCCTGGCGGGATTGCGACACCTTCGGGGAGGTCTGCGCTGCCAGAGGGAATAGCTGATGTCTGTGGGACGGCCCCGTGACGTGTTACGGTGGGCGAGTTCATCCTAGGAATGAAGGGGTTTGAGGCCTGGGGCATTGTCGGGAGAGGGATCTGGCCAGCGGGATATACGACCGGCGTTGGTATCGGCCCGGCACCTGGCTGCTGGGGAGGTACACCACCAGCCGAAGCAGTAGCACCATTAGGGGTAGGTATCGGCTGGCCAGGCTGGGTTGTGGGTTGTTGCTGGCCAGGGTTAAGCTGCCGGATGCGTGCGAGCTCAGAAAGCATGATGTTGATAAGCTGTAGTTCGTGCTGGGCCATGTGGACATTCTGTATGCCTTGCTGTATATCACGGACTTCCTGCTGGATCCTCTGATCGACTTCCAGCAACCTATTACGAACAGCCTCCATTGTCGAGAGATCCACAGGATTTGTCGCCGGAATGTTAGCCTGTGCCGGCGCTGGGACATTGGCCCCATTTAGGTCAACGCCCATTCGGTTCGCCAGCTCTGCCACCTCCTGCCCACCCTGGGCGAAACCCAACCTTATTGGGCCGAGGTTAATGTATCGCATGGCGGCTCTAGGGCCCGCAGGTTGTTGTTGTCCACCCTGTCCGGCCTGCCCATTAAGCTGTGCATCCTGCGCGCCGGGTGCCTGACCGTTCGCTGGTGCGGGCTGATTTTGCCCGCCTGGTAGGTTTGGTTGTATATGAAACGCCATTCTAGGGCGATATTGGCCGTTTCTCGGTGGTTGGTCGACCACGACAGAGCTCCGACAGGTTGGGCATACTTGTTGTCTTTCCAACCAGCTCTTGAGACAGCCAAAGTGTAAGATGTGGCCACATGGTAGTTTCTTCGGTCTTGTTCTCTCCACCTGTCCGGCGTTCGGGTCCCAAGGTCGCATCTCCTCTCGGCAAATAATGCAGGTATCCTCGCGCCCCAGATCCTCCGCGGTGGCGTCTGGGTATCGGTTCATGTCCCTCAGTGCCTGCTTGTATCTCAGCAGGGCTGTCAGTCGCTTGACGAAGCTTCTTGTGGTCATGAAGAGGTCTCTCATGATGTGGATCGGTAGACCGTAAAAGACGAGTAACACGCAGAAGAATGCAGTGTAGACCGAGAGCTTGAGCAAATCTGTCACTGTGTTAGATGGCGTTCCAAGGTTTATTAACAGCACTCGGACTCACCAGCGAAGAGGTCCAAGAATAAGATCCACTGGCCCTTGGTATCCCAGCCTGGGACTTCGATATCCATTTCATCGATGTCGTCCTCGTCCGGTAGTGTCTCGGCATCTTCGGTCGTCTCCCCGGCCTCTCTTCTTCGCAGGATCTCCGCTCTCTGCTCTCTCACCTCCCTCCTTCGTTGCTCTAACCTCTGGGCGGTCTGCCTCTTAATAACACTCGCCTCGACCAGCGAGATAACATATCGCAACCCGGTGTGCAGGGACCCGACCGCCAGGACCGCGAATTCGAACAAGAACATGACCATCATGGTGGGCTTGGCCTGCGCGATGACGGTGTTGATGCAGTAGCTCAGCAGCCAGGAGTTGTATATGATGCTCGAGAGCAGCGACACGACGAGGCGGGCGTGGAAGAGGCGGGGGTTCGCGGGCGGTTGCTGCTCGAAGACCTCGACACGGCCCTCGCCGATCCATCCCCAGACCTTGCCCGTGATAAGGGCGGTGAACATGACGATGAAGAAGGCGCCGACCTCCTCGCGGAAGACGGTCATGGCGAGGCAGGTCTCGGTGATAGCGAACCAGGCCTTCTCGTAGAGCTGCTCGACCTCGACGGGGCGCAGGGCCCCGAAGCAGAGGCGCTGGAGGCCGTACATGAAGGAACCATAGACGAGGAAGACGAGGTTGACGAGGATCTGTCGCGGGGGGGGGGGGGTGGCGATTAGTCTCGGACGGCTTGTCATCGATGGTCGCGTGCCCCGACGTCGACGTGTGGGGTGCGACGGATGGGGTTTGGGCAGGGACTCACCATCAAGCAGAGGTTACTCTGCGACAGATAGACCATGGCGGAGTAGAAGTTGGCGCGCTGGTAGAAGGCGGACGTGACAACCGCGGCCGCGAGGGCCGCCGAGGCCTATACAAAGCACACATGTCAGTTCCGGGCCGGTCTCGCGATCATCAGCAAGCTGCCACGGCTGGGTGGTTTCCATGGATGCTGGCCCACACAGACGGATCGGCAGGCATTACAACTTGGGTGGAGGGGGAGTGTGTTCGGAGGAGGGGAGCTGTGCTGGAGCTGGGAGCTGGAGCTGGAGCTGGGGCACACATACCCCGGCGTACATGGCCAAGCGCATCTTGACGACTGTCCCCCGGGCTTGAGAGGATGCGATTGCGTCGTCTGGTAAGGGAAAACAAACGAGGGCAGTGGCGTCGGTCAAGTGCCCATAGTGGCAGTCGGGATGCGAAGGAGTTGGCGACGCAGCTGGCGGGGACGTGGCGTGCTCTGGGATGTCCTTCAGCTTGATGCCACGTTGAAGTGTCCGGAGTTGTACAGTGAGCTGAGCGGAAGGCCGGCCGTCATTCAATTACCAATTCCCTGCTGTTGACCAACCCAAGTAAGCCTGGGATGGGACCAGGTGGCCCGTGCGCCAACAGTCAGCAAGCACAACCGACCTTCGGTCTTGGTCTTGGTCTCGGTCTGGGGCTTTTGTCTCCTGTGCCCTCTGCTCTGTCCGTGTCTGCGAGTGTGGAGGTCTCTGGTCGAAACAAATCGCTGCCCTTACAGTGATTACCCACGGTTCACAGTGATCTCTACAGGTTCCATTCATATTGAATTCGAGATGCTATAGAACATTTGGCCTGGCACGGGCCCGGACAAGAAGCATACCCCATGGCGGGCGGAGCTCATTCACATGAAGACCAGCGAGTATCATCACGGGAGCGGGACAAGAATAGCAACTGGACATGAAGTAAAGGTCTTTTGGATTCAACGAGTATTACACCCATCACGCGTGCTCAGGTCCATCATCATGTTCCCAAAGGTAGCACAGATTATAAACGGTGGTTGTCCCCACACACCAATACAATCCAACGTTAACTCCGCGCATTCCCGCCCAAAGCCAGAAACAGAGGGCCAAACCAGGAAGGCCTCCTCCCAAAAATGTATAACCATGTACCCGGGTATCGTCGCAGCCATAAGGCGAATAGTGGTAGTAGTAGGAAGTAAGTAAGTGGGGAGGAATGGTCCACAGGATGCGACACACCCATTTCCCTCCGGATCTTTTCACACCGAGAAAGTATGCCCGCCCGCTCATGCCGCCGTCGCCAGAAGACATGTAGAAGAATAAAAACAAAGTCACTTTTGCTTGCTCGCTTTCCAAGACATAAAATAATAAAAACCATATCCCGCGCATTCGTGAGTGCTGAGGAGTGATGAGAGTGGGTATCAAGATTCTCCTGCGCGTCGGGCCTGTCCCGCATCCCGAATCTGTGTGGGGTATATAAGGAGGGTAACATCATCAACGATGCCGGCTCAGTGCATCTGAGCATCCAGCATGGCCTTGATATCCTCCTCCGTCGGGTCATCTGAGATCCAGATGCCCTTCTCCTCCTCTGTGGCGTTGAGGAAGCCCTCGGCCCGCTTCATGGTCTGGACGTCCAGGTCGGTGACATAGGACTTGCCATCCGCAAGGGGCACCCGCACCTCGCGCTCCGTGGACAGCATCATGTCGTCCTTGGCCAGCCGGCGGGGTCCGTCAAAGACGGCCATTACCCGCTTCTTCATCGTCATCTGGCCCTTGTCGAAACCCCACGACGACGGGTACTCCCTCCGGTGCTTGCGCGCCCGGCTGCTGGCGTTGGATTTGGACATGGAGACACCGCCACGGGAGTGCGTCAGGCCCCGGGACTTTTGCACGCCGTTGGCCGGGTTGCCCTTGGACTTCTTGGTGGGCGACGCCGAGGTCTTGACGCCGAGCGCCATCAGGTTCTGCTCGTCGAGGAACTGGCCCTCCTCGTCCTCCATCAGCTCCTCGTCATCGTCGTCTTCCGTCATCATCGTCTGTGTCGTGGTCGGCAGGCTGTTCTTCTCCAGCGTGGCGTGTACCTCGCGGTCGTTCTCGACCTCCGCGAGCCTCCTCGCGTTGACCGCCTCCGCAGGGTCTTCTTGCTGGACAATGCGCAGAACACAGTCGTCCAAGTGCTCGTAGAAGTCCTGCGCGTTGCTGAACGTCTGCGAACATGTCGAACACTTGCCAGTGGCATCGGGCGCGTAACCCGGACCTGGCTTCTTCCCCGTTGACGCGGAGGTGGAGGCACCATTCTTGTTCTTGCGGCTGTTGGGTGGTGTCTGCTCCACTCCGTGCACCGCTGTCAGGTGCCTCTTGAACACGTCTGCCCTGTTAAAGGACTTCTCCGCTGCGGAGCCGGAGCCTGGGCAGAAACCGCACACCATGGTGCCTTTGTAATGGGTGAGGGTGTGACGGTTCTTGTCATACTTCCTCGCAAAGCCCTTAATGTGGTACTCACACGTTGTGATGGGGCACTTCTCGGGGCGCTCCGTCTGGTGAGTCAACATGTGGGCTTTGAGGTCCTTGAAGGTCTTTCCGCAGTCGGGATGCGGGCATCGTTGCTTCTCCTTTGAGTCACTGTCGCTATACGCTCCAGAATGGCCGGATTGGTACGAGACCAAGCTGGGCCGTCGTCCTTGGTCGATCGGTGCTTGGTAAGGAGAGTAGTGGTAGCCGGCGTTGGGTGGCATGAACGGGCTCTGGCTGCCTGTCCTCAGGTGTGGTGATGATGCAGTAAGAGCGGGCGAGTTGGGGTATGCGGATGAGTTCTGCTGGAAACCAGCGTCATAAGGCGGCATGAGCGGCCGGCTGATCTCGTGGTGGATCAAGCTTGGGTCTGATGGAAAAATTACAAGGTCAGCAAAATGCCTCTCTGGAGAGCTGAAGAGATTATCAAGGAAACCAACAAGAAGACCCGAGAGGAGCAATAAAATGACCACTAGACTGAGAAAAGAAAGAAGAAACCACTTGAGGCGTTGTCGGACTCGTCCAGCCAGCCGCTGTGGGAGAAGAAAACGGAGTTACGGAATCAGGAGAAGTGAAGACACTGGATTTTCTGGACGACTGGGGGGAATTTGGCGAACTCGACGTCTGCGCCTGCGAGGCGACAGAACAAGCATCCACAGCAGACCAAGGCTCGGCGGGTACAGTACATGGTGATTGGCAGGACACAGGAGGGGAGACAGGAGCAGAACTATGCTGTTCTTGCTGGAGATGCTCGGGAGCAACGGATGTAGAAGTCTTTGGTGACTCACCAACATATCCGGGTGGCTTTGAACTGTCTGCGAATGCAAAAGGTGCGAGATCCTCCATACCTTGTGGGACGTAGCTGTTGTACTCGGAGCCGGTGAAGTACTCGTGAGAGCCGACAATGCCGGGGCTCAGGGCGACGCTTTGAGGGCCTGCCCATTCGGGTACTGGTGCCGGCTGGCCGTGGGTTGATTGTGGGGAGCCGACTGCTGAGGAGGGCGCTGATGGGGCAGAAGCAGTGGACATGTTTGAAGGGATGCCCATCTCTCTGTCTTCCTGGAATATGGGCGGTGACATGCGACCGCCATATGACCAGCCTGTTGGGCCGTCGGCGGCATATGGCAGGTGGTGATCAAAGCCGTTCATGTTTGAGGGGAATTCCTGGGCGAGCCGT
Organism: Diaporthe sp. P3_1W; assembly: GCA_037177825.1. Taxonomy (NCBI): domain Eukaryota; kingdom Fungi; phylum Ascomycota; class Sordariomycetes; order Diaporthales; family Diaporthaceae; genus Diaporthe; species Diaporthe sp. P3_1W. The sequence goes on along the minus strand of JBAFXB010000004.1, from coordinate 3,583,557 downwards.
GGGAAGTAGACATCGGAGGTGAGGCCAAGGTCCATGCCGGCAGCAGAGAAGGCGCCTTGGGGAGGATCAGGGTAGATGGAGCTCAGGTGCTCCTGCTCCTCACTCATGTGTCTGGGCAACATGGCGAAAGTGTGATGCTCAAGAGATACCATGGTGGCGACAGAATACAACTAGACTGGTCTCACAATATGACTCCGTCAGAGAAGTCAGATCCGAGAGTGGCGACGGAGCTCAGGCTACGGCGATGGGGTCAGTCAAGACGGCTCTTGTCTCACACAGCGACGAGGCGTAAGCCTTACATGCAGATGTCTAGCTCATACCAGACGGTCAGATCCTGACAGGAAGGTGCTGAGGTGGGATGCTGGTGAGGGCCTGGAGGTCCTAGAGGATGAAGAAACGCCGAGGTCAAAAGCTCATACGTGCTTGTCGCCTTTTTCTGGTGTCCGCGGATCGAGGTCGACTCGTGGTGAGATGGGTGACGGCGACGGTGTAGCGGTTTCCGAGTCTTGAGTGCCGGGCTGTTCTGGGTCTCTGGCCTAGCTCTTCAAACTCTTTTATGAGATCCCTTGATCCCCTTCACAGGTGTCAAGTTGTCGTAGACCTCGAGATATCGCGGGCTGGTGGGGGAGTAGGCGCAAGCGAGAGTGCGTCTGTCCGGATGTGCCAAGGCAGGCGGTGGACGTGCGATGTGGGAGACGATGTTGGGCGGCGGTGGAGCGCGTGTTGGCGATGATGAAACCGTGGAGATGGAGCGTTGCGAGGCCGTGGATATCACAGGAATGTCTGGGGAACATGAGGGCGAAAGGGGAGTCAGCTGGGATAAGATGGGTTGGGGGCCCTCGGGTTGATATAGACGGCGTGGTGTTTTACGTGTCTGGCGGGCGGATGGCTTGGGTCGATGGGCTCCATATTGGATCTTGGTGGTAGGGCCAGAGGCGAAGCAAAAAGATACAAGGTACCCGTACCCGTACCGTGCTGTGCAGTGGGCACTGGACACGGCAGGGCAGGGCAGGGCAGGGCAGGTACGTACCCCCACCACCCTGCCCCCTGCCCCCCTGCCCCCTGGCCCCGGCCTTGCACCCATGTCAGCTTTTGGTGTGGGAGGGCAGCCAGGGGGGCCCCGGGCAGCCAGAGCAGCGCAGGTCGCCCGGTCGCTCGATTGCTGGCGTGGGACCAGAGGGACCAGAGGGACCAGAGGGGAGGGGTGGAAGCCATCGACGGGACTGAGCAGGGTTCCTTTGCCCGCGAAGGGTGCCCTGCCCTGCCCTGGGCCACGCCTGGCCTCTGCCTGGTCCACCCACGCCCAAAAGCGAATTCCGCTCGCGGGCCCTCCCTCATTCTCTCGTCACTCGCTCCCACTGTCTGTGGCCCTCCTGGGGCCCTCTGCGAGTAGGTACACTAGCAGTGCGGTGCCCAAGGCTGTGGGTCCTGGGCTGGCCTGTGGGCTGTGGACGCACATAAACTGCAGGCTGCTTACCAAAATAGGCCGTCGCATCTTGCTGAGTGCGGTTTAACTGCTGCCTACGGGGCCTATCCCACTTGGGCAGTAACCTCGACACCGTCCAGGCCGGCCAGAGTCGCTTTGGCAAAAGTACCTTTCTGGACGGGCCCTGGGGCGCCCGGGGAATGATGGGACAGGACAAATGCAGGACAAATGCCCACGGGTCGGAGTCAGTGCGGTAGCATTCTTTCTGGTACCACGGCGATCCCACTGATGCATAGTCGAAGGATTCCACCATCTCAAAGCCTCGTGGGAAACAGCTGCAATGCGATGCGGGTACCGATCCTTCAGAGGGCCTTTTTTTGGGACGGCAAAGAAGACACAGGCACCATGGGCTATGCTGCTGCTACATTGCTACTTCAAGACCATCTGTCTGTGTGCACACACCACCCAGCTTGGCAGACAAGACGAACGCGCAATGCGCCCCAGAGCCTGTTGTTGATGTTGCCAAAGGGGGACCGGGGTGGAATAGCATGGTCTACTATGCATGGCATCTTTCTCAATTCGAATAGTCCTGCGAATAGCCCGTGGTAACCTGCGGTAACCTGCGCTTCACTGCGCCATTCCGTATTGTTTTGTTGGGTGTGATGATGTGATGAGATTAGATGAGATGTGATGCTGGTGGTGATGTTGGTCCTGTTCGTTTCTGCGGTAATTGCGCTCATGTTCCATGTGGACCGCGCCCATTCTCCTGGGACGAAAAGGGTCTTCCTACTAGTCTACTTACGACATGTGTATTTTGGGCGTACTGTGTATTGTCACGTATGTACTGCTGTCCCCGTCTGGGCGCCCATCTCTCTCCTTCGCCCGCCCTGCAAATTTTGGACTGATCACCGCCCTGCCCACCTCGTAGGTATAGAAGTATATACTTCCGCCGCCGGGTATGTATGTGTGTGTGTGTACGTACCTGCAGTACCTACCTCGCCCTCCTCGCTTACTGGGGCCTCTGGTAAGGTCCCTGAGGCCCTTGCTGCTCACCCGACTATGCTTTTTTTCTTCTCCTTGGCACTCCCTAGCAAATGCATTCCCCTGAGCCTTCTCCTGACGAACAGACCCGGCCTGGGCGATGGCTGTCCTGGCGACCAGACACTTGCGACTGGCGTCAACGACCTCTAGTGGGAAGTGCGTGCGTTGCTTGCTTCTGACTGAGAGGCCGTGACCAGTTAGTCTCGTTGGTTGTAGGCAAAATGCCTAGGCCGGCTCTTGACCGATGAGCTTGGGTGCAGGCATGCCTCCTGCTACTGGCCGTTTACTTTCAAGTAACCATAATCATCAGGGTCAAATCCACAGGCACGCGTGATTCTCCAAGTGGACCCAACGATGCTTGGCTCCAGAGTCTCCCGCTGAGCGTATGCCGGCCACATACAGCGGGATTCCCAGAGAGATGCGATTTGTTCCACTTCCAGGGATTGGAGTCCTCCTTTCCCCATCACTACACTACCACATTGACAAACACAGACGCAGATGCAGCCAGAGCACAGCAATGCCTGGCGGTCCAGGCCGCAGCGCCGAAAGTGACGGCGTCATCTGTCGCAGACAAGGATGGGGCCCTGGGAACCCGCTATTTTGAAGTCACAGCCTCCCCCAGTCCTTCCTCTGGCCGTCGCTCCCGCCCGCCCGCTTCGCTGGCTTGCTTTCCCACCGACCGTCCGCCCGCGCTGCCCGCCCCCCGGTCCTGGCATAGTTTACGTAGCGTGGGCTTTGGGCTTGGGCTGCGCTGCTTAGTCCCGTCTGGTCATGGTCATGTCTCTAGCCCTGGTGGCCGAGTTTCTGCTGTCTCTGCAGCCCTCCCAGGGTTGGCCCTCCACGGCCTGGGAAACACGAGGAGAGAAAAGCTGCGGGTGATCTGAACTCTCACACGCACTCGCTTTTTTTTGCCCACTCTCCTTCGTCAAGCGACCTCGCCGGAAACGAGATAGCGGCTGCGGGGACGTGGGTGGGCAAGCGAGACATTTCCAAGATTTCTGCTCCAAGACAGGCATGGAGATCCCGTTATATTCTGACTGAGACATGCATATGGATAGAGCGTCTTGCGATCCACGGCGCATGCTTACTTGCTCCTGATACGCAGGCCTGGCGGGACTTGGGACCGGACCTTGGACCTGGGGATACGTCTCACATTGCCAGTCCATGTCCATCAAGACCCTTCCGTGTGGTGGCATCAACCCGCGATTTGATGGACTCTGCTGGACTGCTTGTGCTCGGCCACCTGTCGCTGCTGCCGTTGTGCTTGACCAAACCGAGGACCACCATATGGTGCTAGTCTGGACGTTGGTCGTTCGCTCGTCCCAAGGTACCCCCAAGGCCAGCCACCTGGGTCGGTTGGTTACTGACTGTCGTGACCGCAAGTCAAATTTGCCTGGCCTGTCACCGCATGTCTCTCGTTTCTTATTTCTCTGTATACAGAGGAACCAGTCGATTGATTGCTGTATCCACCGGTCTCTGCACAGACACATCAGGATCATGCCTGCTCGTAAGATTGAGTGTGTCCTCTGATCTCATTTGCCGTGCACTGGGAGTCCGTCTCATCACCGCATTATCGCTGCGCAACAAGACGGTAACAGTAGTAGACAATCTGATGTCTCCCCGTGTCCCCGTCCCCCCTACACCTCCTTTTTTTGGGGCTACGCCGCGCCAGACTCGTCACTGTGCACGGAAGTCTGTGATCCCCGTCCGTCTCCTTCCCAGCGCCCTGGCTCTGGGCCGTGGAGACGTGATGCAGTGTCGCACTCGCCGGCACCTCCCCGAAGCTTATTCTCACAGTTCAAGGTCGCGACGGTGCCCGATTGCGGAAGAGAAGCCCCATATCATGTTACTGATATAGATGGATCTCCCATCTTCCACATATCACCTTGTAGGTTTGTCCCAGGGCAGGGCTATCGCGGACCCTGTCCAATAGCGCCAGCCAGTCATCTGAGCGACAGCAGGCCAAGAGCGCACTATCAATCTGGCTCCCATCTCTTCCGAGCCTTGGTCGGGCTCGGCACCGACGGTCGGTGGGGATCAGGGCCTGGGCTGGTGAGGTCACAAGCTCTGTCGTGGGCGACGATCCAGATCGCTTCGGGCCTGGGTCGACAAGGACAAGCCCCTGAAACGTCACCCACTTGGTTGATTTGTACTGTCGTTAGCAAGTGCCGCGAGCGTCCTTGTTTTCCAGAGGCAGCCGCTGCAAGGTCGAAGGTTTGCGAAGGCCCTATCCTCAGTGGCATATCTCTGCTATTTTTGTTTTCGTGATCGATCACGATGCATGTCTCTTGCGCCGTGCTGCGAATATGCAAGATAGGCACCAGCCAAAAACTGTAGCGCATGCAGTCCACACCGAGGGGCCATGCAGCACACGGCTGCCGGTGGCCGTGCCTGGCGGTCAGGAATCAAGCATACCTCCTTACTGCCGCGCAGGTAAGCATCATCATGATGGACGTCAATAGTAGGCAACAACGTGACACTCGACCTAGGTCGAATGTGTGTGTGTGGTAGCTGTACAGCCCACCACGGATGCACTGGGAAGGCCACCCTTCGAGCAGCAAGTGCCCGGAAGGTCTGTTGTCCCGCGCACCAAGAGGTCGGTCGGTCGCTTGTGACTGGGGGTTACTAGGCCACCACCCAGCAGTGCACAGGCATGACATTCCCGAAATAAGTGCACAGCCTTACCGCACTACCCTTCTTCCGGCTACTGTATGGTGTCATGTCCCTCTTCCCTCTCAGCATCACATCACCACACCCGCCCGAGAGGCTCATCGGCAGGGTGACTGCATTACTGCTGCCGCTGCTGTAATAGGCACTGATGTCGATGCTGACAGGTCGTCATCGCTATTTCTAATGTCCATGCAGAACCGAGTGTCGTACTCTCACCACTGTTGTGTCATGGAACTCCTGCTGGCTATCCGTCCACACTTGCCGAGTACGAAGTGAGCAGTCACCAAGCCTTTTCCGTGCACAGTCAGCATCTTGTTTGCATTCGCTTGTCTCGTTGCGGAAATGGTCCAGCTGGGCACCGCTTCCACCTTCCAAGCATTCGTCCGGCCATGAGGGCGGACCAAGGAGCCGCTGTGAGCTACCAGTGGTTGCATGGGATGAATGCCTCACCACAAGTGCTGAGATGGTGGTGGCTGGTATTGCAATCAATGACAATTCAAGGTGGTCTGACGGTCTCTCCGTTTACAAGTCCATACGCACGGCCTGGATGCACCCGCACTCCTTGGTCAACCGGTCAGCTTCGCGTGAATGCCGACAGGTGGAGACCACATTTACCCTGTTGTCTCCTCTCATGCATGGGTAAGACTTCCCTTTCTTATCTTGAAACATGCCTCGGGGCAACGAGAATGACCCTCTCCCGCTCCGCAGTCCGCCCTGGGTCCTGGGTGCATGTCTGTCATCGCTTCGAGGGGCTCTTACCTTCTGAAGCATTAAGCGCTAAAACAAAGACCCACGCGCTTCAAAACAACACCCCGCGAAGCTCGTCGACCCCGGGGTACGAGAAGCTTGTTCCGAAAAAAGAAGCTTCGTTTATCACCCGGGCTACACCGGATTTAGTTTCTTTTCTCGGTAGTTTCATACACATTGCCAATTGAGCAGGTACAAACCCGCTGTCGACATTTGCTTCCCAGCTTAATGACATGCACCTGCAGCTCTTCACAGTAGGCTTCGAAGAACGAGCATCAAGCCTCTTCCGTGGACCATCACAATTTGGCGTGAGAATGGTTCAGAAGCCCCGTCTGGAGAGGCGCTCTTGTCTCTCTCTGCTGCAAGTCAAAAACTTGGCCGGGTTGGACAAGCAGATGAATCTGGGTCAAAGGCCGAGGGACAGTCTCTCTCGTCCACCACCTAGCAATTGTCTATCGTTGTTTTGTGAAACCCAAGCCAATGGTGACACCCTGTGTCGGCATGCAGCGAACAATCCTTTTTTGACGAGTCGGGGTGAAGATCTGTCCCTCGAGGATTCCCTCCTGATGTGGACTAGCTGTGGCTGACGTCTTCTGGGCAAAGCCAGGGCCCACACATACTCCCGACAGAACGTTCCTGACAGCTGATTGGAGGCAATGCGATGGTCAGAAAAGCTTGGGCCGGGAAAGTCCCTGCATCTGTGGGGATGGCTTTGCCCATGTATTAAAAAAAGAAAAGCCAGGAGAGAGAGCAGTGAGGAGGCTGTGTGTGCCATGCCGTCGGGGAGGCAATTGCTGCTGCGATGCTTCGCCGACCGCCAACAACCCATCGCAGCAAGGTGTCCCGATCCTGCACGGTGGCAGGAAGCTACTCAGAAAGCCAAGTTCGAGCTTGTAAACGGTTGCCATCATTTTCGCAATATGGGCTTGGGGTCCTGCCACATCATTGGCAGGTCGTGTTCACCGAACCCAAGCATGTTTTAGTGTGGGAGCCGGTCTGGAGCCAATGCAGAGAGTGCTTTGGGCTGGCTTTTGGCTTTCGCGGCCCCTGTGAGTGCAATCACGTCCTTTGTGTCGGTTGCTTCCCATCCAATCGTTCCCGGCTGCCTCCAGACTGCTGGGTCCTGACCACAGCGTGTCCAAGCTGCAATGCTACGCCGCGATGATGCCCTGGATGTCATGCATTGGGTCATCTGCTCTGCCTCAAGCGTTTCGAGCAGTCCCTAGACCGGATGTCCTCGCCGCAGTGCTATTGAACACCAGGCGTGCGCCTTCGTAACATCGCTCGAGATGAAAGCGTGACTTCGTAATCTCAGCACTCATGCTTCCCGGTAAGATATGATCCTGATAGGACAGTCGCAGCTCCGACCCAAGAGGCGTCAGTCAAGGACAAGGCAGGACTTTGATGGTGGGCATCAGACAGCCGTCAGGACGTCCGACACTGACATGAGACTCGGCATCAGATATGACCTCCTACATCGCTTACAGGAGGGTGTGGCTTGCTGACAGGCATGCAGCCATGCTGGAGTGCTCAATGGGGGCATTCCATAACGTACCCTTGCAACCACGCATTTCTTTCGATGGCAGGAACGATAGAGTTTGAGAGCTGCGTGCCTGGCGGCCTCGTATGATGCCTCTGAGACGACAGGACAGGGTGTATCCGATGTGGTCAGGCGTCCCAGGCTCCTTGGCCTGCCAATGGCGCTTGCAGCCCTGTGAAGGCTTTTGATGGCCCTGCGCTCCCGGGGCTACTCCACGGGAAAGGACAAGGCCACCTTCAAACGAACATGATGCCCGTGCGTCTATAGCGGTCTTACCCTAGAGGCCGCGAGCATTCAACGTAGGTTGAACAGTTGAATAAGGACGGTAGCTAAGGGCCGTGCCCGTGCCCGTGTCCGTTGTGCTAGCGCCGGCCACTCGCTCGCCGCCAAGATGAACGAGGCATCGTCTGCTTTGTAGGCAGTGGCCTGTGAGCCAAAAGCATGCAAGAAAAAGGGGACTGCTTCGCCTTGTCTCTCGACGGGGTGACAAGCAAGAAATCAGAGTGCTGACGCCCGGCGTGTGGGGGAGTTAATTTGAGGGGGCCAAATCCTCTCCGTTGGGACTTGTAGCAGATGCTTCGAAGGGAAGGTTACTGTGTACAATGGCACGCGACGGATGATCCACAATACACGGACAGTACCCATACCCACGTTCGGGGGCTCGATGGAGATGGGGCAGGCGGAAGGGTGTGATGGTAGCCTGTAGGATGGCTGGGTAGGCCGGATGGCTGGATCGTAGTCGGGGCGACCCAGCAGGGTTGCCTCGTGGTATGCAGACCACCATTATGCAAGAGCAGGGCTCTCATTGGCGGGCGGCGCGGGTCGTATTGGGAGAGTTGCAATTTTCCGGATGGAGTGGATGGATCCGTGAGACATGTGGACGGTATGCTGATGCAGAGTCTGACATGCCTCCCAAATGAAAGGCCAGGGAACGGGATGCATTGACTCGTCGAAGAGTTGCGGTCAGCCCTTGCATGCTGTCAAATCCGCTCGCAAGCGGATGCCATGATCGATGTTGTTGGCTTGACCCGGGACAGGGCATCTGAACGACTCAAATGGCCGGCCTGGCAGCTCTCGCAAATGAGAGAATCTCAAGCCCCTGGTCTCGCGGCTGGACACCGGAATCCTGCGGCCTGTCTGCCCGCGGACTGCCCTTGGTGATTCGCTACGTGCTTGCGCGCATAGGGCTGACGAGACAGGCAGGACCTGCAGGCCCGCGGCCCGTACCATCAAGTCACCACCGTGGGTCGCCTGTGCGAGCTGGTACCCTCGAGAGACGGGTTCTGGTTCTTGGCCATCACAGAGCAGGTGTCCAAATGCCCGCGCCGCACCCTTGCAGGCCCCTGTTGATGCGCTGCGCTGCTATGTGCTGCCATGCGATGCGATGCTGGCGTCTGTATGGGCGAACCAACAGGTCGTCAAATGAGATTTGAAACGCGCGAGGGTGGTCGGGATCGAGACAACGCAGCCAACGTCGTCTACGGGCGTGCAAGGCTCAAGCCGCAACATGCTGCTCTTGGTTGAGGATGCGCCCTTGCTCTATGACCCCGGCCCTTGTCCTTGCCCTTCAGGATTCCTCTTTGACACGAAGTCATCAAACAGGATGAACGGTATTGTATGAAGTGCCACCCGCCCGCTGGCAGTGGCTGTCATGTGGCTCCCGTGTCTGCAGCCAGGCAGCACAGCACAGCAAAGCACAGAAGATAGCGTAGTCGCTGTTTGGATGTAGACCTCCTACCAAGTAGACGGCGCATCGACCCAGCGCCAAGTTGGCCTCGATGCAGGCCCCCCTGAGGCGGCGGGCCCCTGCCTGGCTAGCAGCAGCGCTTTGAGGCGGGCCTCGAATGGTTAGAAGCATTGTTCTCAGGTCACAGAGATAGGAGGACAGTCTACTTGTCTCGCCGTCCAGTACGCGGTACTGTTGTCGTCTGTTGCGCGGTCTGGCTGGCTGGCAGTCACTCCGGCAGTCGAATGGTCTGGGCGGGTCTTTGCGCATCTCGTCATTGCGCCTCGCAGGTGTTGCGATTGGGCGCAGCTTGCAGAATGAGAGGGGCCCCTTGGGAGATTGAGGACGAGATACGATCATCGGTCCCGAATCGGGCTCAAAGGAGAATGAATGCCCCCACCTGCCCAGGTGCACTTGATAGCTGTCGCTCTTTCCGGAAAGCGACCAATGAGATGTAGGCTGGCGCGAGGGCGGCAACGCCGGCCAGAGGCTTGTTTGGGCTGCACTGCACCTGCCATTTGCTCTGCCCTCCCCCTGCTGTGCAGTTTGATGACGAGAAAGCGTTGCAAGTCCGTTGCGACAGGAGTGACGATGCCCTCTGGATGCACAGGCAGATTGTACTGCACTGTACTACTGTACTGTGCATGGTTCCGGTACATGGCCAGAGCAGGTGGAATTGGGTGGGTTGTGCCTTCCAAGCCTGTGTCCCAAGCCTCTCTTCTGGAGTCTTGATCGGTCAGGCATAGGTAGGTACCTACGTAGGTCCGCACCTGCCAGGTCAGTCTTCTTTGGGCAGTATACGTCGGGGCGTGCTTTGGCTCGTGGGCGATCGTCTCGGTGTTCGTCCTATCGACAAGAAGCCACCCCAATCTCCCAGGCTACGCCTAAGAAAGCCCACATGCTGCAGGTGCTTTGCACGACACACCCAGCGGGCTTCTTCTCTTCCAGAAGGTCGCGGTCCATGGTTGCAAGCCGATGCTCACCCATCCTCTCCCCTCGAAACTCGTTGCGTCGGTGAAACGGTACTACACACCCTTTGACCAGGAGTCGCTAGGTTGGCATTCCCAAAATTCGAACGGGCCTTTTGCTGTGGGGGCCGCCGCCTCTCATAACGACATTGCTGTGGCTGCACCTTGGCCACGGCCCGTTGTTCCCACCAAGGGCAGGACCCAGTCTGCCAGTGCGACCCGTACATACGATCGACGAGACAGATGAGATGCACCGACCTGGTCTCGCAAGCAAACCCCAATTCAAGGTCTTTTTCGGAGCCTATCCAAGCAGCATGTCCTCAGGTCCTGTGCGCAGCAGCGATCTTGTCGAACTCCACCTTGACGTGAGGCGGCAAACAGCTCCGCGAGGCCTAGCTCTGCCAGGTCTAGCTTGCGAGGTGTTCCGGGGACGGGTCTCTCCGCTGTCAGGACTCCCGGCGGCGGCGGCAAGTCGCCCTCGAGAACCTGGCCCCAGCTGTGCCGTCTTGCCACTGTGCCGCGTGTGCCGCGAACTGGCAGGCCTTGATAGATCAGACGCTGCAAGGTTATCCGTGAGAGAACAGCGTCTACGTTTGTCAACCGGAGAAATCTCAGTCCTTTCGACTGCAGTACAGGTTTGGAGCAGGCTGGAGATTCTTGGATACCACCTTGACTTGCCGAACCTCCCACGCTCGATATACATAACCTGAATCGGAACGGAACGTTTGCACACGTTGCACTGCTGCGGGCGATCTGCCTCTTGGAGAGACCGGCAGCATCATGCGGGCCTCCCAAAAAGACTTGGTGCGCTGCAAGAGGGGAGCTGACAGCAGTACAGAGACCCTCCCACTCCCAGGCCTTGTCTGGCCGTAACACCGCGGAACATGTTCGATCCGATGATGGGGCCCTCATAATCACAAGCATACATGTCGCCTCAATCAGCTACGATTGGCCTTGTCGCGGCGCCAGCGGGATGAGCGCCTGCAGGCTCCGTCCACACCTCAAGCAGCGATGCCATGTTGACTGCGGTGTTCTCACTCAATGATCGGCACCCAGGGGCCTTGACTGCAACACAGCGCGGATTACCGGAGCAGAGCACGGTAGTTTGCCTTGCATTTCGGCCACGCACCGCGACGTCCGGGGGAAGACATCACAAAATCCCCACCTGCTCTACCCACACCAAAGGACCTCAAACTTGTACCACACTCCAAAAACACCCGTCACAATTTTACGAAGACCCCAACCACGCCCTGCTCAACAATAACACCGGTGTTGTTTGAGCCCCAGCAATGGGCCCAGACGGCCGGGATCGTGATAGAATTGAGCAGGACAGGAATCAAGGTTTTAACACACAGGTCTTAACAACAAGGATACATCTCTCTCGGTGGGCCCTGTGATCTTTGCCAACGCTACTGCAGTCGCAGGCTCCCACGAGACCTAAATTTGGAAATGAGTACGGAGTAACCCAGGGAGATGTGCTGACTGTCCAGTCACATTCTGTCATGTCGTACGGTACGTATCTGGGTGGTGCCGGGACCCTAGCCGGTGCAGATGACGAAGGACAGAATCCATGCCCACAGATTCGATAGCAGCTCCACTATACCTCCCTCTCAGAGGATCCCCGGCAATCTTGACGTGGTCCCCACTGCTCGAGACCCGACGCTCTGGCACCGGGGACCAGGGAGTGCGGGTGCTTGAATGGGGGTGGCTTTCCTATCGCGGGGCATCGTCCCACTGCCAGAACGGACTTACCAGCTCCTCGGGTCCAACCAACATCTGATAGCTTGCATGACTGCCATGACAGAGACTTTCAAATGCCGTTCTTGTCAGTGGCGGGCGATGGTCGAGCTCATTCACTTTGACGCTGGTCCATGAGCTGCAGATATACCACACGCAAACAGCTCGAGGCAAATCGAGCAGTGCATCTCACCGCCATCTTGGTTGTCGGGACGGAGTCTGAGTGAAAAGCTAGATATGCTACAGATGTTGGGAGTTGCATCCATCACGGTGGTAATTTGACTAACCGAATCATCCCTTGCTTCTCACCGTGTGGGGGAGGCAGTCCAGATCAGGCCCAGGAATCAGAGACACACCTGGCCTCCTCGTGAGCCGACCTCGCTTGGCGTCAGCTCATTTTGATGGGGCCTTGGAACGACACGGTGCTGTCTAACCCCCCGGACTGCATTAGCCCACGAGGAAGAGCGTGATGTCGCAGAGTTACACTCATCTCCCCTTGGCTACAGAAAGAGACTTGCGCACTAGGCGGAGGCAAGGAAGTCGAGAGGACCAACAGGGTTCGGATGAACGTGAAGGAGCCGTCTTCCGCGACACCGCCAGTCTGGTAACTACTACTGGGAGCTCCCGTCTGCCGGCCAACCCAGCCTTGGAATGCTTTAAGATGAGATGGACCCTAGAGATTTCGGGGCCGGGGAAATGCGCCATTTGGCGGCATGTTGGCCGCCATCGACGCCCTCCAGCCCCCAGCAGGGACTGCGGTCCCAGGACGTCGGGTACGGAGACCAGCCATCACCTATCGTCCATGCCTGATGCTTGCTGCGATCCTGCAGGCTAATGGACGTAGTGCAATAAAGCACATATTAAATATTGATCATTTGCCTGGTCGCGGCATTCTGATCGCCACCCATGGCAAGGTTTAAGCACCATGCCCAGCAGCCGGTCTAGCAGACACGAAGAGTTTCCTCCTCTCGGGTACGACTTGGCTTCGGCGCCGGCATGGTAGCAGGTGGTCTAGCCTCCCTGTCAGCCATCTGCAGCCAAAAAGCAAACGAGCTCGGTGAAGGTGATACTGGCACGGCGCAGAAACTAATTGATCCTTCGCCATCACATCACATCACCATGCAGCCGGGCCCAAGAGGCCTGCCAGATTTGCGCCGACACCGACAGTCTGGGTCGACTAGCCTTCCCGCCGCCCCTGCTCACCACCTCCAGACAAGATCTAACTGATGCAACACCGCACGCTTGAGCTCACCCCTTTCGGTTAATCGTGCCCGTCATCTTCCTCCCAGACAGTACCCACATTTGAGGCATGTCAATCGATGATTGATTGATCATATTGCAAGACGGTCAGCTTTGCGGCAGACCACGTTCTTCTCCCCCCCCCCTCCCCTTGGCGGTCTGTTACTTTGACCATTCCAAATCAGAAAGCTTGGCCCCATCAACTGTGTCGATCGGCCTCCCCATCTGGCTGGATGTTGACGCCTGGGTCCCACGCGGAAACCCCCAGCGACTGCGAGACCCACAGAGACATAGACCCGTATAAACAGTGTTCTTGGTAGGGGCCTTTTGGGGCGAACAAGTCTTAGACCTGGCTCGGCATATAGGCCATCCGAGATGAGGAGCCACACCCCATTGGAAGGTGTCGCTGGTGATCTCGGGATCCTCGTCAATCTAGGTCGGCGATCATAAACATCATGCACAGGGGCTTGAGTCAGCATCGCGCACTCAGTACCAATTCCGCATCGACGGTGCATTTGCTGGACAGCGCCGCCGCTGCGGTACCAAAATGCCAAACAATGGCGGCCCCGGGTCAACCCACCGCCCTGAGAAATGCCAATCACTCCTACACCATGTGTACGTCAGCACTGTCTACTGCGCATATTTGCTCCGCATAGCAGTCAATCAGCGTTTCAATGGGGCGCCAGACAGAGCCGCCTCAACAAAACATGATTGTTGTGTGGAGGAGATGGATGGGATGTGATCTCCACTGCTGTTCCCATGAGACGAAGGAATCTTCTCATTGTCCCGTCCGACGTCCGGAGATTGGCGGCAAAGCCCATCGTCACGTTTGCCCCGTGGATGGCCTCAGCACCCAAAATACATTGCGTGTAGTACTGTATACTGTGAGCATTGGTCGCTGCCTGTGCACGCACGTCCCATGTCGTTTCCGGGGTGGAATGGCGATCCAACGTGATGCGTTGTCGACCTCCACCCCTCCCAACACAGGCACACATGTTACAGTACAGAGCAAATACCACACTGATAGTACAACACTAATAGGCGTGATAGGCATAGAGTGGAGGAAGCCCGCAATCCTACTACCACCAACCCCTGCCCACCCTTGCCCGAGAGAGCAGCATGGACCCTCGCTTGGGCGCGTGGTACTTTGGAGACTTGGCACACACCGCCGCCACCACAGGGAGCAAATGGGGACCCACGGCGGGACAGCGCGTCCGGAAGGATTCGCAAGAGGTTTCGCCCAAGGAAGCAAGGCAAGGTGCGGCCGCCAGGATTCTTCGCCAGGGGTGCCGCTCGCCTCATGCGAATCGGCGGAGGACAACACACTCTCTCACACACGCACAGGCACCCCTCCCCCCGGTCAGCAATTTTGAGCCTCATTCCCACAGAGCGTTCGGGGTGTTCTGGACTCCCCAAGGACATCTGACTCGGACGACGCCTGGGTTAGCAAGGGCGAGGACCACTGGCTGGCTGACCGACTGACTAACTGAATTACAGGCCTCTACTGGCCTTGCAGCAGTTGGGCGATTATAGTACGACGCCCGGAGATGGTTGCCCCCAGGCCTAGCCCCCCACCCCGAGCTTTTTGGCCCCCAATGGCTGTCATGGCATGTGTCTGTTGGCGGGTTGCAATCTCAAGGTACCATTCTAACAATATGCATTAATTCATACTCAAGGCCTCTCTCAGCTCTGTCATCTAATTCTAAATATCTAACATCATTTATGCGCAGTTATCTCTAGGTATCTCGCCACCTTTCGTTGCTTTCTTGCCTAGCAACGCAATGCCATTCCCAAGAACTAGTCTCGTTCCGCTGCGGGACGGAACGTCCGCCCCCCGGAGCGCGGGAATTTGAGTCGTGCCGCGTGCGCCAACAACAGTAGTAGTCTCGGCGTCCAGCCATATCCTGGTACACACCTCAGCCTGGCTCACGTCCGACGGCGGCGAGACAGCAAGGCCGTGTGTTGCTCGCGACCACGTCCCGTCAGAGGTCCTGGACATCGGCACGCCAGCCCCAGCAGCCAGGAGGGTCGTCGGCCGTGAGCAGGCGCATGCCCGACGCCCGGCAGACCTGGATGGAGACCTGTCTCACGGCGCGCACCTGCTCAACGCTTGCGCCGCCGTTCAGGGCGCCCCTGAGGTGCCCTTTGAGTTGGGGATTTACCTGTTGTGCCCGCATTAGCTCCGGCGCTGCTTGTCGCTCGGCTGCGCCAATCCTGTTCGCCCTCCTCTGAATTTCCCTCTACCCCAGGCTCCCTCCCCCTCCTCGGGCGGCGCCACTGCGACCCGTTTTGTTCTGTTCTTTTGTATGCTGGGCGGGTACCTCACAGGCGGCGCCCAGCGCGCTACGTGCATCCACCCAATCTCATCCCCCCGTCCCCCATCCTGCTTCTACTAGGTACAGGCACCGGGGACACCACTCGTTGATGCCTGATATTGGCCTCGAGGAGGTTTTGAGGGGCTGGACTCACATCTTGCGGCACCAGGCCCGCAATCATGACGAAGGAGGTCTCGGCCTCGGACAGCACGGAGGTGGTACTGAGGAGGTAGCCGTAGGCGAGGCGCACGGCGAGGCCAAGGTCCTCGGTGCCGCAGTGGTCCAGGGACGTCATGACGCGCGGGGCCACTTTGCCGTAGCACCCGTCAAAGAAGCGCCTGCCGCGACGCAGGACATCTGGCGCCGGCGTGTCGTAGACATCGCAGCGCCGGTTGGTCGGGGACCCGCCTTGCGGCTCGTCGAGGCACCCCGGCGGCACAGCCTTCTTGAGCTCCTGGAGGGCGTTGATGGTCTACGTGCACAGGGGAGAGACATAGGTCAGGGCAGGACCATTGAAATCGGGTCAGTCGGATGGCTTGGGGGCAGAAGGGGGGGGGTGTCGAGTGGGAGGGCAGGGCAAGGGCAGGATGAAGGAGGATGGCGTCCCGCTAGACGCGGGCGTCGTGGTTTGCCCTCCTCATAACGGCTTTGCCCTGCCCTATTTGCTTGATTGCTTACCTTTGGCAGTCCGCCTATGGCGGATGTCTTGAGCAGAGCCTCGCGCAGGCGCCGCGCTATTCTCAGTTGTCGCGCGTGATCTGCGACCGCACCCGCGGTACCTGCGCCTGGGTCTGCCGCCACGGCGTGCTTATAGACGGCCTGGATGTCTTCCGGCCTGTTCAGGACGCACAGCGTAGTAGCGACGACGGCGTACCACATGTCGGCTGGCATACCTGGCTGGCTGCGCAGGGTGTCCAGCAGCCGCGGGGTGATGGCGGTGGGGTTGTTCCCGGACATTGTGGTGGTGGTGGTGGTGGTGGTGGTGGTGAGTCGCGACTGTGATGGAATCCTTCCGGGACCTTCCAGGTGGGGGCTGTTTCCCTACGTCTTGCTGTGCCGTTCGGACGTCACAGTGGGTTTATTTAGTTGTGTTTCGACAAGCGCCGAGGGCGTGGACATTCAAGCTTTGCCGGCAATTAATCAGATGAGAAGGGCGCTATGAATCCCTCCGCGGCTACGTAGTCTTGGTAAACTCCGTAGGATGATGGTAAACCCGTTGGAGGATTACGGGACGAGGCGATCAAAGTGGACCTGGAATCCAGATGTGACTCCCGGCGAAGGCCACGGGAAGGACTTACGATCCCGTCAGCAATCATGACAAACAGAAAGACAGACAGAGCATCACGGCCCCCAACTTGGAACCTGCATCGATATTCCGGTAGGATTGCCGATCGAGGGTTTTCTTGGTTGGGGTGGAGGGTGGGAGGGGAGACACAAGATCCATCGTGCAGCAGTCAAGGGAGGCCATGCCCCCACCAATGTGTGCCCGTTGCTGACTGTCTGTTTTGCCGCGAAGGCACTCCGGTGGTAAGCACCCAAACCAACAGACGAAAGGAAGGAAGGCTCCTTAACCGAGAGAAGCATGCACTGCGCGATAGATCGTGTGTGTGTGTGTGTGTGGATAGGTGTGTGTGGGCGCGCGTTTATGCATGGTCCCACGAAGCAGAGGAGCATTGGGGGCCCAAAGCCGCATCGGAGTCTTTCTGCCGAGCCGTGGTTGCGCGCGTGTTGGTGAAGAAAGTGTGGCAAGTGGTGCGGTATATGGTGTGGTGTTCTATGTGCAGGGTTACCAATAGAGGGAGGACCCAAAAATAGTGGGCTACTGCCGACAGCGCACAGGAGGGGGCCACAGGGCCACAAGGCACTGCCAGGCGCCGAGAGTGGCTATGCTTGCCGTGCGGCGGAGTGCTTGCTTTTACACCACAGTAGGGCTGTGTGAAACGAGCACCCTATTCTTTTTCTGCTGCTGCTTGCTGCTGATGCTGCTGCTGCCAATACTCGCGACCGACCGCTCCGGACCCGACCTGCATGCAGACACGTTGTTGTACCTGCCTGGGTTTATCGATTATTAATTTGCTCGATCTGTTTTTAATCCCTGTCTGTTGTTGTGGCCTCGTTTCCCCGGTGGCCTATTGGATCGGAGGCTCTGGTGTTGAGACACACACTCTGCAGCGTACACGTGCTGCAGTGGAGAGAGAGAGCTATTTTGAGCCTGGCCAAAGGGAGGGCAGGCAGGCAGGCAGCAGGCAAGCACGGCAACATCACGAGGACCAGAGAAGGTGGGCAAGGGAGAAAGGCGAAAGGCTGAAGAAGCAGGGCTGGCTGACGGAGACACCCAACACACAAAACTGCCGACACGGGACATACCTAGGGACTACCTAGGGACTACCTAGGGACATAGGCAGAGATGGCGTTGACGTCTCGCATCACCCTCACTGGCGCTCCTGCCGAGGATCCCGAGGACTTTTTCGGCGCGTCGCTTGGCGTGATTTTCCCGGACGATGTGATGAACCAACGTGAGTGTTTTGACTTGTGATATGAGATTCTCAGGGGGGCAGGGCAGGGTGTTGGTTGTGCCGTGTTGGGTCGGTTGGTTGAATGGCATTATACCGTGTACTGTACTTTACTATTACTGCTGCTGCTATTATATCGACCTGCCTGTTGGCTGCGAACCAACCTGCCCTGCCCAAGAACAGACCCTGTGTACTGCTCAACAGAGACAAGAGACAAGAGACATTGTTACTAACGCATCGCAGATGGTGACGCCGACCACGGGCTCCTGTACCAGTCGCCCCATCTCCCCAAGCCCCTCCACATCAGCCTGGCCGACCCGACGGGGGACGACGACCGCCGCCTCTTCAGCCACTACCTCTGGAACGCCTCGCTGCTGCTGGCCGAGTTCGTCGAGTCCGGCACCCTCGGCCTGGAGGAGGGCGGCGAGAAGGGCGGCGTGGTGAGCCCGCTGGGGCCCCCGCTGTCCACCTTCAGCGTCCGCGGTCACTCCGTCCTGGAGCTCGGCGCCGGCACCGCCCTGCCCTCCCTGCTGGCCGCCCTGCTCGGCGCCACCCGCGTCGTCCTGACCGACTACCCCGCGCCCGCAGTCATCTCCAACCTCACCGCCAACGCCGCGCGCAACGCCCGCCCCGAGCTGTCGCCCTCGGGCGTCGTCGCCCCCGTCGAGGTCGAGGGCCACGCGTGGGGCGTGCCGGACGGGCCCATCGCCAAGGCGAGCCGCCGCGCCTTCGACAGGGTGCTGGTGTGCGACTGCCTGTGGATGCCGTGGCAGCACGAGAACCTGCTCTGGTCCGTCGACTGGTTCCTGGCCGACACGGCCGAGGCGAGGTGCTGGGTCGTCGCGGGATTCCACACTGGGCGGGAGAAGATGAGGGGGTTCTTCGACGGTGAGCGCCTGGCGCAGCGGGGGCTCGAGGTCGAGAGCATCTGGGAGAGAGACTGTGACGGCCAGGAGAGGGAGTGGGTCCTGGACAGGGGCATCGAGGACCCCGTCGGCAGGAAGAGGTGGCTTGTCTTTGCCGTGCTGAAGAGGGCTGCGCCTTGAAGGAGACATGTTGGGCTGGTTCTTGTTGTTGGCAAGAGGGTATGATACCACAGAAAGGAAAGCACGGCGACGATGACGGCCATGTGAGGAGTTCGTGGGCCCGGCTTTTGTCATCCGGTGTCCGCGTATGGTTTGGTAGATGTTTGCGTGTGTCGAGTGGGCAGGGAAAGCTCCCGTCCAGTCTGATGACCAGCACCCGCGGTGACATGAGACCACACAGCCATGGTGCGTGGTCCAGTACACACAGGAGCCGGTTAGCGACAGCCAATGGTTCCGGTCGTCATAGCCACGGATCCTGTGATTGAGGTTTTCCACGGGCGTTGACGTCGGAAAAGCGTCTGTATACTTGTGTGTGCGGCCGTCTCATAGACCATCCAGCATAGAAATCCAGGAACACTATCGACCCGGGAATTCCCTTGCAGTAAGAGCCCTCCTTGCCTGGTATAAATCCCCCGCCTGGTTGCCGATGATTCTCCTACTTACGGGGTCGTAGCTGACGGGCAACTGGTGCGATGCTACCTGCATGGGCACGACGGCGCCGCGCCGGAGAAGGTGGCCAGGAAGTATGAGGCGGTTCCAGTCACCCTGGGGGTTTCTGGAAGCCAAGGACGCTGGCTGCGGCCGTGATATTCCCATGTTCATGCACATGTTGTGGTATCTGATCTTAAAAGGGGGTTTGAGTGGGTGTTCTGGCTGATTCTCGCACTGCCAGCCCCCTTGGTGAAGTCCCTATGGACAGACATATATATACATACGTACATGCATACGTACAGATGAGAGTAGAAAACCTGCTCGGGCACCGCCGAACGCAGCTTGTCGAGGCCACGATACACTCGTCTCCCCGATCTCAGCGCCAGCAGCTGCACCCTGTCTTGTGCCACCAGGATCAACACCTCATTTCTTGGTTTTATGTTTTCTCTGTGATTATTCAACACCACGTTTTATCACGATGCTCATAATATTCTCGATTCCCACCACGTCTTATCACGATGCTCATCGTATTCTCGATTCCCACCCGTGGTCACAATGTATGTCCCGGACTTTCGGCCTAAAACCGCATTGTATGACAACAGGGACTTGTCACAGGTGAGACATAATCCCATATTCAAGGGTCCTGATGGGTCATGTCACACCACATAGGGTCGGCTCATTCGAGCTCTTGTTGCTGACTGCTCGTGACCCTTGAGTAACACACGCCGACTGAATAGGAGAGCACACGCGGAGAGTGCCGAGATCTCAATCCCCAAGGAGTCTCAACAGTATTCTAGGAAGCTCGGTATGGGGAAGAGACACTGCGCTTGAGGGTTCCGAAGGGTTCTCGGTATGTTGGCCCAGCTGGGTGGCTGGACTTAGGGCAGGGATTGGCTCACGAGCATCTCATCTGCCATCTTCCTTTTACCACTGCTCTCATGTTTTCCACCCCCGTTTCATTCATCTCGAGGCCGATCTCATCGCACCACGGGAAGGAAACAGGATTTATGCTTCAAACCTGTTTCATTCCATGGCCTGTTGCCAATATGAAGCTGTGGATCTACGTCGTTGTCTGTGGGACCACTCGCTTCCATCGTGATCAGCTTCAATGCGAGAGCAGCAGCGTCACTTGGCAGGAGCAAGAAAACGTGAAGACTTCAACATCATGCCAAACGCCCATACAAGTATTCGGCCATCGGTCTCCTGCTCCCCTTTTGCGGAAGTGATGGAGAGCTGCGTGCAATCGTTGACTTTGGACATACTTGGAACGTCCAGCACCGCCCTCGGTCAAAGCTGCCCAAAGCTCGTTGGTCTCTCTGACGGCTTTGCCCGATGGTCTCTAACTCATCTGCAACTAACCCGTCATCCTGGCCCTCATGCGGTCGCAATGGTTTGAGGGGCTGAGTCGTCAGGAACTCGCCTGTGGTAGCAGAGCGAGGCCACTAAGCCCAGGCGAGCAGGGCAAATACCCAAAGGTTTTTGCTTACATGTAAGCATCAAATCGAGCTGTGGAGGCAATAGCAGTCTTGAGAAGGTCATATGAGTGTCCCGTGATCTCTTATTCAAAGAGTTGTATCAAATGCCTGGAGCTGTTGTGGGCAGCTATACTGATAGAGATACGAGGCCAATATAGGCCACTCAGGAGTGGGGATGAGTCTCAGCTGAGCCACCACAAGGCTTACAGTGCTACAAGATGGATCGAAGAATAAGAAGGTGAGGTAAAAGGACACTGCAGTGGAAAGAGGCAGCCGGTGGGTGTTCGCTGGTTCCCGCAAGTGTTCCACAACCACGCCGCGGGAGGCGTGAGCATCGGTTCATTCTAGTGCGTTTGTACATCAAATTACAGTCGGGTATCACAGCGCCAGGCCAACCTCAACCACCCGTCTCGACCGTGGGGCCCTTCTCGTCCGCCTTGGCGATCAGGTCCCAGCTCACGCGCAGGTTCTCCGCCGAGCTCAGCCTGCTCGCGATGTCGGTCTCGTGCCTCTCCGCGACCAGTCTCCTCAGCGCCGTCGCCAGGAAGCCGGCAACCACGTCGACGGACCACTCCTCCGGGATCAGCTCCAGCACGTCCATGACGTCGAACCAGCCGCCGAACCGCTCCAGCAGGGCGCCCGTCTGCTCGACCCTGTCGCTGACGTCCTCGATGGCGAGGAACTCGCCCAGCAGCGCGCGGAACAGGCCCGCCTGCGTCTCCTCGCTGGGCAGGGACTCGCGCCGCCCGGACTGGGGGATGTAGATGCTCGCGCCGCCGTAGAGGCAGTACGACACCGCCGTGTCGAAGTCTCCCAGTCTGTGGACAAGTAGCCGGAGGGCCTCCTCGTGCTTCCGCTCCCGACCGTCGAGGATGATTGCTTCTGGGACCAGCAGCTGCTCCTCCGCCTTGTCGGCAGGGAGGGCCTTGCTGATCCTCGACCCGATGGCCTTGAAATCGTACTCGTGTGACTCGCCGAGCAGCTGTAGTAGGCGTAACCGACTCTGCCAGACTTCATCATCTGGAGGTGCGTTGTCTTTCAGGAACTGCCTGTACGTTGGCTTTGGCGCTCTCAGCGCCCTATAGGCTTCATATGTGGAGGCTATGGCCTCGCGAGCTTGGGGAGAAGACTGAAGCTCGCTGATGACGATGTCGAGGTAGTATGTGATGAGCTCGTTCACGTACTTGGTGTGGCCCTTCCCAAACACCAGATGCTCGAGGTAATATTTCACAGCATCGGGTGCTTGCTCGCGCAGGATGTCGACGACGTGTGCTGGCTCAAACTTGGGGGCCCGGCCTTTGTCATCTGCGAAGACCTGCACACCAAGCTTCGGGTTGCGGTTTGCAAGCCAAATGCCGAATTCTTGCACCAGGGGCTGGCTGCTGATTTTGGAGAGATACTCACGCACGCGCATTTCACCATCTCGAAACTCGCCGCCGTCATCTTGCTCGCCTTCAATGATGCGCCGCCACGTTGCCAGGACGTCGGCCGACATCTTGCGGCTTTGGTACAGTCGGCTCAGGACGAAAAGACGGTTGTACTGTTCGAGCAGGTCCACGGCTCGGTCAAAACAGTCAACGCCCTTGTCCACCAGCTCGTAAAGCTCCGATCGGACGCTACCGTTCCTGCCCATGCCTTTTGGTGAGTCCTTGTCAAGCTCTAACAGAACCACCAACAATGCAGCATCCACGGTTCTGAAAACTTCACCCGCGTTTGCTGTGCTTGCCATGCCTTTCTTGCGACGGACGCCCCAAAGGTATGATTTGACAAATAGGAGGGTCGTTTGCCCCAGATTCTCGAAAGTCTGACCTTCTTGATTAAACTTCTCAAAGGCCATGTACCTCTCAACCGTTGCTTTGACACCCCCAAATATCCATATTCCCTTCCTGGTTTCGACTATTTCATTTCGCAAGCCTGGGATCAGGCCGAGAACCACTCTCGGATCTAAGCTTGAATCTAGGAGTACCTCTTCCATGGCTTTAAGCTCGGGTGGGAATGGCGTCTCCTTTGAGTGCAAGAAGCTCGTGAATAGGAGCACGCTCGCCCTCTGCTTTATGTAACTGAATGTCATGAATTCGAGTTCGGTTCTTGCATCTCTTCCTCTGATTGTTGCCAGAATGGAGAACAATTGACGGCGTTCCTCCGCCGTATGAGGTGCTTCATGTGCCTCCATAGCTGAACACTCAATCTTCGCATCGAGTTGTAGAAGTAAGGGGTTCCTGACGGCCCACCATATATGATTGCCAGACCAGACCGCCAGTCGGGAGGTTGTCCTGGCAAATCGCTTAGCAAAATCTTGCTCTTCTTCATTCCTCATAGCTTCCCAGCCGTCGGGTAATGGAGACTCGTCGTCTCTTTCGAAAAGGTCCCTTTCTTTAGACACTCTCTCCATTGAGAGCGCTGTGCGAGAATCCAAGCTTCTGAGTGACATTGCCGATGACTCAAGCTGACCTGAAGAGAACGGCGAGAACTTCTTCTGGCAAAGCTTGTCCACAACTTCTGGAAGATTGGACTCCTCCGTCCCCACGAGCGACTTGATACCAAGTGAAGGAGTCTTAACATCATTTGGAGTTTTGGAGGGCTCGGTTGGGAGAGCCTCGAGCCAATGCTTAGTAGGCACTTCCTCGCCAACATTCAAATCCCAGCGCTGTATTTCGAGACCATTGTGAAGGCCATCCTGAAACTCCTTGGCCATCGACGCAAGAACGTAACCCTCCTCTTCATCATCCATGGATGGCCTTGAAGAGGACAAGTCCGCGACTCCTCCATCGACAACTATCTCCTTGGGATATCTGTCAAATTCCAGAGTAGGTCTTGTAGGGTCGCCGTCAAGATTCACAAAGATGCCAATGCCAGGATCATGAGGACCAGTGCCCGTCACAAGAAGAAACTCTTCAGAGGTAGGCGACACTATGTGAGCCTTCAAAATCACCGGAGCGGCAGAAGGGCCTTTTGAAGCTTGAGCCGCCCCGCTGGGAGGACTGGGTAAGGATTTATCTGTCGAGGCCGGGCCCTGAGTGGATTGTTTGTCAGGGCTTCCTGATCGTTGCGGTGTGTCGGATCCTTGTTGATGATCGGAGTCATAACCTTCGCCAGAGTTGTTATTTTGCCTCTTGATGGCCTGGGACATGAAGTTTCCTAGGCTTGTACTCCGATTATGGCCATGACCGTCATTGGTGCCTGAGCTTGAAGGTCTGTTTTGCGCTGAAGACGCGCTGCGCAAGATACCAACCTCAGAATTTCCAGCGATGTTCTGAGCTTGGCCCATATTCGGCTGCGAATCGTCGAGAGAAGAGATGGCCATCAGGGGTATCTTCAGCTGGCGGGTTACATCCAAGAGAGCGTAATTCCTCGAATCGGCCACGCATGCTATCGAGTCTCTCCGAACCGATATTGTGCTGCCAGCGAAATCAATTTGCTTCGCCAATGTCAGCACACATACAAGCTTCGTCTCGATCCCATGGCCTTGTGATGGCTCACCTTGAACACTCTGGCATCCTCGCCCACCCGAACGACCTGGATCTTGCGGGCAAGCGACAGCAAGATGGTCTCCCCGAGGGGACGCCCGTCACCATGGCCATTATCATCGTTTTCTGTGATGTTCAGATCCAAGCCTCCGATCCAGTAGCAGTTCTTGACCCGCACAGTCCCAAAGACGGGGCTGAGCTCCGGCAGAGAGTAGAATGTGACGGTATTGTTGCACAGCACGCATGCCTTCTGGACCCTAGACAGCAGGAGGATCTGCTGCACCCCGGGTTTGACATTTCCGGCAACTGAACTCTCGATATATGTAGGGCGCAATCTCGAAGCGAGTATGAAGACTGGCTGGCTAGCTTGGTCGGCGGGATCAGGCGGAATCTGGACGAAGTGGAGCAGTTCCGAGGCAGAGGTGCCTATGTAGAGGTTGCCGCCTAGCAAATAGCAGTCAGCATTGGCCAATGGCCAAGGCGGAGTCTCCTGGGGGGGCCTTACCAAGATATTCGACGAAGTTGATCTTGACATCGTCGTTGTCTCCGTCCTCGGATAGGGGCACGTCCTCCAGCAGCGTGCGCAACACGAAGGGCCCGGTCGCTGGTGGCCGCCGTGCGCCGGAGCTGGTATCTGCTGTGTCTTGGCTCGTTCGGCCGTCGAAACCCATTTCCAGGCCACTCATGTCATCGCAGACACTCTGTAATCATTATCAGCGCCGGTGACAACAGGCGTGGAGCTCTGGGGTCAAAGGTCGCGGCGCAATCGGTCGAGCTGATGGGTGTAATCCGAGGTGGGCTGGTAAGGCGAGCTACTGCTGTAACTGTGGTACGGCTGCCTGCCACTAGAAGCTTGGCCCGGCCTGCAGCTACCTGGAAAGAAGAGGGACCCCTGGTGACGTTCCCCGGATCGGCCGCTTTGGCACGTACCTAGGTATTCTACATGCCTAGCCAGGCTAACAGACGTGCTCCGTACTCCGAACAGACCAGAAATAACACATCACCCTGGAACTGCATTCAACAACGGTGCTCGAGCCCACATTGCGATCCCCGCGTGCTGTCATGAGCTCCAGCTCTCCAGCTGTTGAACTGCCCTCCGTATATTTCATGACCGCAACGATACAATAATGGCCGAGCCAACGAACGATCAAGCTCCCTTGGGGCCTGGAGCTGCGTCAGCTCTGGACACGACCAACAAGTTTCAAGCCGCCATCTCTGCATGGAGGAGTATGTGCTACTCACCAGGCATTTCTCGGGCGCCAAACTTCGCAAAGCTGACTGTCTGATGCTCTAGACATCGATATGACCACCTTGGTCTCCGGGCTCGACAACACGGCGTCCGAGATTGTGACATACCAACGGGATTCAACTGTGCAGAGGAAGGACTTGGCCCAGAAGACCAAGGACTTCAGGAAATTGGACGATGCCACCAAGCTGTCCGAGATAAAGGGACTGTTGAAAGGTATTGGAACCACTGCGACGCAATGCCCGGCCTGAACCTGACATGTTGGCAGCGTACCAAACTTTCATCGACCTGTTGACGAACCACTCCAAGTCGGTGAACTCCGCGTTTCTCCAGGCCTACACGTCGCTCTCCGATGCACCGGATCCGTACCCTCTACTCGAAGCGGCTGTCGACTCCATGCTTGTCTCCGAGGAGACACTACCGAAAGTCACGGAAGAGAACCAGCGTCTGCAGGGCTCTGTGGCGGAGCTTACGTCGCAGCTAGAAGATACAGAGTCGAGGTTGCAATCGGAACGAGAGGCTCGGAAAAATCTAGAGGAGAATCTCGAAAGCAAGGTGAAGGAAGTGGAGTCGTCTTGGATTGCAGTGCTGGACGAGAAGAAGGACAATTGGGCAGCAAAGGAGAAGACCCTAGAAGACAAGGTTGAGAACCAGGAACGCCTGCTCAATGAAGTCAAGGCCAGCTACGAAGTCAATCAACGCCTGGGAAAGTCTGAAGATGACGAGGACGAGCCAAAGGGCCATGTCACAAGCGCCGAGCTTGAGATGGTCCACTCGGATCTGGAACGAACGAGCATGAGACTGGCGGAGGTCGAGGCGCGCAACGAACAAATGCGGCTTGAGCTTGCGCAGTCCAAGTCACAGGTACCTAGCCAACAAGCGACGTCTCTGGAGGACGATCCGGGTTACATGCGCATGAGATCCGAGAACTCGTCTCTGATACGGAAACTGGATGCCTCGAGGGTAGAAAAGGAGTCCTTGAAGCGAGACCTGGATGCGAAGCTGCGCACGCTCGAAAGGGAGGTGAGCTCGTTGAAGGAAGACCGGGACGCGTTGAAGGCGAAGGTGCAGAAATGGGGCGACTACGACGATATCAAGCAAGAACTGGAGGTGCTCAAGAGCATCGAATTTTCGACGGGCGATGATGATGAGACCAAGGATCTTATAGACGACCAGAATGGCGAAGCTGCGAAAGGAAAAGGCGATACCCTAGAGCAGCTTCTTTTGGCGCGGAACAAGAAGCTGAGTGAGGAATTGACGATACTGCGGGTGTCCCACCAGGACCTCCAGGGCAGACTATCCGACCTGTCGGAAGACATGTCCCGAACCAACGCGGAGCTCGAGAAGTCCCAAAACCTGAACGAGAAGCTGGAGAACGATCTCGCCAACATCCAGTCGGAGCATGCCAATGCTTTCCCATCAGGAGCATCCGTGGCGGGCACATACGTGAGCAGATACGCGCCATCCATGGCACCGGGACGCAGGAGCGGAGGAGGCCGTACGTCACCCACGTCCTCTATAATCAGCGGTTTCAACCCGCGGGACTCGGGCAGTGAGCCCATGGGCGGGGGATCAGGGATTCTCCCCATGATCACGGCGCAAAGGGATCGCTTCAAGAAGCGCAACGCACAGTTGGAACAAGAGCTCTCCGAATCCCACCGCAGCCTCTCCCAGCTTCGGCAGGAGATCGCAGCGCTCCAGAAGGACAATCTCAACCTCTACGAGAAGACTCGCTACGTGTCGTCCTACAACCGCAGCAGCAACAGCACCGCCGCGGTGACCTCATCCTCGTCGTACGCCAGTAACCCCAACCCCTCGACAGTGACCATTGGGGGGAGCGGTGGTGGGTCCGGTGGGATGGACCGGTACCGCGCAGCCTACGAGTCGAACATCAGCCCGTTCGCGGCGTTCCGCGGGAGGGAGTCGGCGCGGGCGTACAAGCGCATGAGCTTCCCTGAGAGGGTGGTGTACTCGGTGACCAGGATGGTGCTGGCGTCCAGGACGAGCAGGAACCTCTTCGCGGCGTACTGTGTCGCGCTGCACCTGTTGGTGTTCTTCTCGCTGTACTGGATGGGCTCAACGGATGTGGACCAGCAGGCAACCAACTTCGGGCAGACGGCCGCCGCCGCCGTGGTCGCTGCCGGTGGGAGTGGCGGCGGGAGTGTTGCTGGGGCTGGCGGGACAGGGCATGGGAATTGGAAGGAGGGTGCTTTTGACGATAAGTCGTGAAAAAGAAAGAAATCAGTTCCAAGAAGAGAGAGATTACAAGAAATATCATCGGGGACACGGTCCAGGAGTGGGGATCCGCGGGAAGAAGGGTTCGTCATGATTGTCCCGCGGCTCGGGGTTCCGCGCCCTGGGGGCCACGTAGGAGTCGGCTGCATATTGAAAGTGTGCACTCCAATTCATTTCGGCGTGGTGGTGATACGATGATATCTGGGGAACATGTACGTCAATGGTCTTCCGTAATGTTGGTGAGCTGGGAGGAAGCTGACATGATTGGATGACGAAGCAGTCGGGAGGTTTGCCGGAAGCGGGTTCCTCGGCAAACCGACCTTTGTGACTCACTCGAAGAAAAAATTCTGCTTCTGAACCCCCATACTTAGATGCCCAATAATCAAGGATTACCACAGCTACATAGCTCAGGGGAAGAGTGAGTCAATTGCAATCTCTAAAATTGCCTGTAACATCGCACTAACAACCATAAAGGCGCCGGGCTCATAACCCGGAGGTCGCTGGATCGAAACCAGTTGTAGCTACAACACAACTTTTTTTGCTTTCCTTTTTTAATTTTCTACCTTCCTTTTTTAATTCGATCCCTGCTTTGCAGTCAAATTGTCATTGTGCTACCGTTGTCATCTAGAGGGATATCCTTATGACTGCCTTGTTTACTTAAGTTCTTCACCTGGTGCCTTTATGGTGGCCCTTTCTGTCTCCCTCTGCTTGTGCTAGGTTCAAGGCACTTAAAGTATCACCGCTTTTTTTTTTGGTGCCGTAGAAATGATGGGAGCATTTGATCATGGCGACATCTCTATCGAAACACCCCTTTAAGTGTCTGAGCAGGCATGTCTGTCTGGTAAAATAAATGCAACAGCTGATCTGTGATTGTGATGTTAAGCAACTTGACAAGCAAGAGTTGTCACGAGAGGGGATATAGAGACAAGGCAGCTGTCCTCAATACGTCAATTCAAAACATGACGGCGCTACCTTCTATGCAAGGAAGAGGTCGAGCAGAAATTGTAGGCAACGGGTTTTATGCCTGAGGGTGATGGGGCTCAGAGCCTCAGTGAATGCAGCCCATGGGGCCCAGTCACACACATACTCACAAGAGTTGTGCTGGACAGATCTGTTAACATGACCTGAGTTGCTCTGCCCCTGGAAATTTCCTGGCTTGATATAACGTGCAGTTCTTAAGGATGCTGTTGTCGAAGTGTCTTCAAGATGTCTCTAGAGTTCTGAAATGTCTTTTCCCTCACCAAAGGTCAGCATCCTCCACTTTGAGACATTCATGCGTACGTCTGCTCTTCTGACGTCCACTTACAGGAGGCTATTGATTACCTGGATGCTTAAGATGATTTTTTACGATTCCCAGTCGCTATTAAATGTACAAGAATCAAGAACTCGTGCCCATTTTTTCCTCCTCATATTGTAAGGCTGTGGACTAGTTGAATCCGAGTAGGTTCGCCATTATTGCGACACAGCTATACGCAAACACCAACTCGTGAACAAGTAAGGGAGAGAAGCATAATGCTACGGCACG
This sequence comes from Diaporthe sp. P3_1W, assembly GCA_037177825.1. Classification (NCBI taxonomy): domain Eukaryota; kingdom Fungi; phylum Ascomycota; class Sordariomycetes; order Diaporthales; family Diaporthaceae; genus Diaporthe; species Diaporthe sp. P3_1W. The sequence continues at coordinate 3,554,170 of JBAFXB010000004.1, read as the reverse complement.
CTGTGGTGTGCGGGCGACCTTGAGAATAATTGGCTGCAGCCACCATACAAATAGTCTCCCATAGGCCCGCAGGGCACCCCCACACAATAGAAGACATCACACTTCACACATACGCATAAACGCTGTACCTGACCATAGCACATAAGCTGTCCGGGCAATCTGACCTTAAAAGTTGGCAATTCATGGACTACTGCGCAGGTGAACTTGGCCCAATCTCATAAAACCCCACTGCAGACACCTTTGTTCATGGCATCAGAGGTTGGTCGCTGATGATGCTGCTGAGAAATTGGTGGATATTCCATAATTCTGAAACTTCTCTGTGATTCACATACCTCAAGTCTTTAGGAAATCGCCATAACCTTCGGCGGCATCAAAACATGTTTTCTAAATGGTGTATATAAGAATCTTGTCTCTGCAAGTAACTGAAGTGCTTGTATCTACCCTAGGGTATGCTTGATGAATCAAAAAAGTCAACAACAGAGTGATTTTGAAGCCTGGGTGACTTGATAAATAGGACTATGATTCCTATGAGCATGTACATAAATGCTTAAACGCTATCAGTGGTCGATCAGAAAGCGAAACGCATTGCTCTCTTGTCGGTTCACTGATGTATGCCTTCAACCGTTTCAGCACGTAAATATTTTCCTGACCTATGGTTCAAGACACTTAATAGGTGCAAAAGCTGGAGGCAATAGTCAACCAGGCATGGGCGTAGGCCGTAACTCAGTGTCTGATCTATGCTAACTACGAGTGATCTAAATGGAAGTGGCTCACCTGGGACAGGGCAAATAACAGGCGGGAAATAATGAAATAAGACGCAGTTCTACTTGGGTAAACCTCTGCACTTTGAAAAAGACCGTGTTCGTTCTGGGAGTGGTTGAGATTGAAAGTGAAGGACTCAATCTTCACAACCTGATGCTTTACAGTCGCCTGCAGGCTTCGACAGTCCTAAATTGTGACTCTCATCCTGCGGGACCAGGTAGGGATGACCAAATGCTGAATGCAACGGTCAAGAGACAAAGTGCAGAAAGGACTAAAGTAAAGCTTGTGTTGCCTAATTACATGTCCATAGTGGATTAGCAAGGACCGTATCGTAGTTACTCATATTCAACTTGCTCTTGGTATTGTCAGGTACCATGGCTCTCCCCCAGCCACCATGAGTGCTGATAAAGATATGTTTGTTGACTAACACGGAATGAAAAGGAAATGATTTGGTATTGTTGGTGTGTGTTTATATTGATCGTACTCTTCAATTCTTTGGGCGCCCCGAGTTGACCATCCCCCTTCATTGACCATTCATGAACATGGAACGAACGTGAAGGAGCAGAAGAAGTGAGATAAGATAACCATGGGGAGGCTCGGATCGAGCATTGGAACATTCACCGGGAAACTAGATGGTATTGCTGCAAGACACATTCATGGGTCTATGCATGATGCAGTGAAGCTGCAGACACGAAATGGGAATCGCCGCCGCCCTCACCGCATGTAATTTCGGCATGAACTGGCTCTAGGTCATTCACGAGTTCAACATCCCAGACGGCGGCACCGACAAATGTCTACGGAAAGCTGTTTGGGCAGGGTTTCGTGGGGATCAAGAATCATGTTGACTCCTGTAGGCCACGACCGAATGCCTCCCGCCATGAAATCTCCGGGACACCTGACCCGGTCAAGTTCGTCAACAGCTTCCAAGGCTACCCAAACACCAAACCGGTCGGCACCTCCGCATAGCACGATGATGCTATTCGGAGAGCGCTGTCTTGAAATAGATATGCAATATGAGCCTTGTTATTACGCATGGTTCTCTCAGCTGTCAACTTACAGCTGTCAGACCCTTGAGGTCTCTCGGCGCTATTATATCTGAGACGGCTCAGCCTTACCAAACAGGTGCCAACCGCTGTAGGTCACCCGGCGCCTGAGTCGGGCAACCCAGAAAGAGATGTTTCAAGCAAAGAAACATCGTACGTGCCTTACCCACATGCCGTCACGATGGATCCGGGGTCGGCAAGCAAAACCCACCGTCGGCCAGCACCAGCCGGCTACTTTATCTGTAGCGAGTGAGAACTACGCATCCCACCCGGCAGGGCACGTGCGAGCCGATGAGAAGTCATTAGCATATCGCACCAGCCGGGTATAAAATTGTGTTGCAGGCCAGCGACCCCACACGCGCGGCCGATGGCGCAATGTCGAGCTGAGCATTTGTGGATGAGTCCATCGCAATTGGGGCCGGCTGCGGTGCTGATCCTTCATTTGGTGCGACGTCGCGAGGGGGGCCCTCACTCTTAAATGAATAGCCTGTCGCCTGCTATCCCGTCTGCCTGTCCCCCCGCGACTCGGATCGGTGGCGCGTCGCGGGGGGCCAAAGCCACCGTATCGAGTCAGTCTGGGCGAGCACCAGTCATCGACAACACGTGGGGTCCTCTGCGGGAGCAAGGCAGGGACGGGGGCCAAGATTTTGTGCAGGAACCAACGCCTGTAGAGGGATGGTCGTGGTTGTGGCCGGCGAGGCTGAACGCTCCGCCTTGTGCGGAGCTGGGAGGGGACATGCCAGCCTGGTGGTGGTGATGAAGATGCTCGCTCGACTCAACCGAAAGCAGCGCCGGACGCCCGTGATAACTCGTCAGCGCGTCGATCGGCACCACACACGTGTGGCGGGAGATGCAGGTGAAGATGAAGAGCGGCATGTCAGGTGCTCAGGTGCTCTGGCAGGAACAGGGGCCCACGCTGGTCGACGATGATGATCTCTCTGTTCGCGTTCCCCCCTGCCTCCCATCAGAAAGGGCCCCACGGCCTCCCTCGCTCCAGGTGACCGACCGTTTTGCGAGACCGTATCGCAGCTCGGCTCTGCGCATCCCGGTCTAAAATCAATCAGTTCCAGTACCATGCAAAAACCTCCGAACTGCAGGCTGCAGCAAAAAACGAGTCAGTCTGGCGATCCCGAAGATGGGACCCATCGCCCCACCAAGCTTCATCGTGGTCGGCTGTCCCCGGCGGTTTGCAAGGGGGCGGTGGGTTTGGATGGTCCCCATGGGACCCCCAAAAGCGGAAAAAAAGTCTTGACCCTGTGGCTTGTTGAGGGCGAGTGACTAGGAGGGGTGTTCAGAACTCACAAGGGAAATTAATCCCCAAGGAGGTGGTTGGCCATAGTATGGTTTCACATAAGAGGTAGTCATTTGCCTTCGCAAGACGTTATTCCGACTTGAGGTTATCGAAGCCACCAGTGGCTTGTCGTATTTGGTAAATACAGGGAGTTCCTCGCGTTGGTTGAGATTTGTGTGAGGTAGTTCGTTCGTCTATCGAGTTACGCGCTAATAAGCTTCCGGTTCCTCACAAGCTGTTTGGCAAGGTCCACACCACCACCATAAATAACCAGGTACGGGGTCGAATGGATGTTATTGTTGTCACCGCTCTTTGCGCGGGAGTCGCGTAGAAGGAGAAAAAAATTCTGCGCCCATGCGTGTCTGGACACGGTATCTTGATACGCGATGACTGGGCAACGAATCTCTGAGTCGATCAACCCACCACTTCAGCCAACCCACAGCGCTCCACACAGGCGCCCCGTAGAAGCACTACACCGTATTGGTCAGTCACCCTGACTTAGACTAATCGAGCTTAGCGCTGCAAAACCTGCCGGCGGCCAGCTAGTAAGCAATGCTCCATGTCTATTGAACACAGGGATATAGACCCATTCCCGGGTTGGTTTCTCAACGACCAAGGCGTCTCAACAGACGCCCGGCTAGCTCAATCGGTAGAGCGTGAGACTCTTAGAAAGAACCTCACGATTCTGACAAGAGATACATCTCAAGGTTGTGGGTTCGACCCCCACGTCGGGCTCAATTCCCGTCCAAGTTCCTTTTTTGTATTTTTGTTAGTCCCCGGGTACCAGAGATCGGATTTCGTGGCGCTCGGAATCCCGATCCCGGCGATACTCGCCTGATATTTTGTTCCTTTTTGCTTCTTTGTGTTGCATTGGACTCCATCTTGCTCGGGTGACACCCTCGCGGCCTCAATTGCCCGACAACCCATTGTCCGGCACACCCGGGGGAACGCTGGGGCTGGCCGGTAGGGACCGATTGGGCCGATTGTGTCACGGATGCCGTAACGTCTCCCGAACAGAGTTCGGTGCCAGAGCACCCAGTTGATGCCCGAGGCGAGAGTTGCCCTCGGGTGCTTCGGCATCGTGTTTCTGTTCACGGGGTTTGTTGTCTGTTACTCATGGTTGCATGGCGGCAGTCCTTCTGCGCCGTCGGTTGCCCGCTCCGATGAGGTTGATATTCCACGGGATGGCTCATGACCTGCGCAAGGTTGTGCCTTAGCGGAAAGCATCAGCATTGGGCGTCAGATTCTTAGCAATCGGCCGCCGGCACCATCTGGTCTGTCTTGCATTACCTTGCATCGGGACCGAAGGCGAGGCGCCAATGCTAGGCACTCGCGGTGGAAAATGCTAATGCGAAGCATTGGTGCGATTTATGCAGCTGAAATCGCAGCGCGCCAAAATCTTAGTCGTTCGCATGTGGTGGCGCTAGGGCTGGCGATGATTTAACCCAAGAAGCTGGCCGGAGTCATTGCTAGTGGGCATCCACAACCACAGCCATATCCACATCCCACGTCTGAGATGATGCTTTGCATAAGACATGTGCGCCCTGTGATGACATGCAGTTTATCGCGGCGGCGCCACCTAGATCTCATGGCTGTGGCGATCTGCCCGCAAGTAAGGCTGATTACGGGGTTCTCGCGCTGCCGAGCAGGCAGCGTCTGGCGTTTTGTGCACCAAGCAGAGTGTGGACGTTGTTCAGCGTGGGCTCTCCGCTTACTGTGGTACCCGTCGGCCGATGGCTTGCGTGACAGGCAGCACTGTGTGTTGCGATGGTATGACTCGGAATTCCCCAACTCAAAATGATTGTGCACCTGATGATCGAATGTCAACGGGAGTTCTCACATTTCCCTCACCATATGCTCGCTCGCTGGCTTTCTGGCATCACGGCGGGGTCGTTGAAAGGGCAGCTGATGATAGCTGCCGATGATAAGGGCCCAGGGCATGCCATGGCAGAGTGGGCTTGCGAAGCTTGGGAGATACCACAGTAGTCCAAATATAGAATTAAGCTTAGCCTCCTTCGCCCGTCCCGCCCGGGCTGCACCTGCGGAAGCATGTGTACGTACCTCAAAGACTGCGCCAGTCGTGCCGCGCTTGCTCTTCCCCAGCCACCTGCGGCTGGTGCGTGTGTGGCAGATGCCAGGCGTGCGCTGGCGGTGGCAGGCACGAGTCGCGCGTTGGACCCACGCTGGATGGTGGCAGCTGGACAGGGATGGGAGCTTGGGCCAAGCAGAACGATGACGACATGGTCGGGATGTGGACCAGTCCTCTTCAAGATCTTGATGGCTTCAAGCTTGTTATCAGCACGCCTTGCTCAAGAGCCGGGTTCGGCATCTACACGATGATGTATTCCTCCGCCAGCACAATCATATGCCAGTCCAAGCAGGGCGGGAGTCTACATCGTCACACCATGCCGTCGACGTGGCCCGACGAGGCCAACAAAGCCGAGGCTGCAAGAGCCCGAGCCAGAGTCAGGAATCAGGGTCGCTATCGCTTGATGACCATAGCCATGGCCGATTCGCTTAGCTGACTACTGCAGGATGACGGCGGCAGCTCGCAATTGCCTTTCAGGCCGTCCCCCAAGGACGCTGCAACCACCGCAGAACTCTAAGTGAGATGGTAGTAAACCTTGATTGATCACTCCAAGCAATCGAATCCCCGCCGGACGCCGGGGCGCCTGTGTTTCCCCAGGGCAGCAAAACGGTCGTCTAGCTGGGCCGGGCTGGCTGGCGCCATTCGCCAGGGCAGCAAATCTCTCCGTTTCGCGATGCACGGGGCAAGGCTGAGCCCGCATCTCATTCTGCCCTGCGGACCAAGACCGCGCATGGTGCTGCGTAGAGTTTTGGCCCGGCCTGGCTGCGCGTGTGCGCGTACCATGGGTCCTCGACAGCCGCATACGTCTACCAGAGATGTTATCCCGGCTGTGAGGGCTGGTGGCTGGAGAGAAACTACGCGCACATACGACAGTATGCACACAGCAGCCTTCCGTCTGTAGTTCAGATGCTGTTTGAGAAGTGTTTTTGACAGGTTTGATGATGCACAACCTCGAACCGAGCCGTCGTCCTGAAGCGGAATGGGGAGGTCCGTGTGCGGTGGGAACTGTCAGAGATCCGCCCTCTCCAGCGGGAGAATGTCTCACCCCTCTGATTGGCTTGCTGCGAAGGGGCCCCTGCCGGTCACATTCCACAGCACGCACAATACCGAGCAGGGATCACTGGCCGCCAAAATCTGGGGCATCGAATGTTCTTTCTGGGAACGCAGCGCGGTGGAGCCCTTGGAAAAGGGGGCACGCCAGATGTGGTCATTGCCCGAACGTCGCCCAAGACGGAGATCTATCGGATAGAGATGACGGTGATAATGATGGACAGGAGTAGCGGCCCCCGCTAGAGGTCTGCTCAAATCTGACAGCCGATATTGACTTCTCGCATATCGACAGATTTCGCGCCATTGGATTTGGCGGGTGACCATGGATGATTTCGGGACGATTCGGGGCGTTGATTCGTGGGTGGAGCGAGGGCATTCAGACACGGGCGGGAAAGAACACGGCCTGACGGGGCGCGGTTCACCTGGCTGCTCGCTGCGGTGCGGTGAGGGAGGCATCCCACCATCCCACCATCCCACCATCCCACACCCTCTGCAGCTGCAGCTTGTGATGGACCTGTCCGTGAATAGGGGAGAGCATGTCAGCGTGCACTCTGACTGGCTCATGCATGAGTGCTTCAGCCTCTACTGCAACCACTTGGAGGTGCCGCCAGCCCCTAGCAACCAGTCCTAGTCGCGGCCACACTACCCATCCACCACGGTTTGGAGGGAGGAAGACCTGGACCCCACCGTCACTCGCTTGCACTCACTCACAAGGCACCCACTTGATCATATAAGCTGATGTTGAAGCCAGCCCTGGAGGCTGAGCATGAGAAATCAAAAGGCTGAGTAGGACCGGTGCGATGGTAACCTAAGATCAGCTTTGAAGAGCTCAATTCGGGAAGCGGCCGTTCCGCTGCGCAATAGCTGGGCGGCAACTGCGGCAAGCCGCGTAAAATAGCATGGGTTTTTGGGCCAGCGGCTCCAGGGAGGATGGTAATCTGCATCTGTGTGAGCACTGATCACCAGCTCATTTCGATTTGGTGTGGCGCCGCTGTTTTTTTTCTGGGCTGACTCGGTTCTTTGCCGAAAGTCGATTGAGATTCGACTTTTTTGATGACTGAGTCCGAGGGCGACATCGTGTATATTCTGTCTGACATTCGCAATCCCGTACTCTTTACAATAGGACAGTCCGTGGAATCCTGCATCCGCCAGTGCACCGGCAGCATGGCATTGGCAGGAACACGCAAGCAAGCAACCTGCAGGTCTAGCCCTCCAGGTGACAGGGGCGACACCGTTGAGGCCGTTCCGTTTTCTACCAGAGTGCTCGGGCTGGCGCCTTCGCTGCATGCGCTGCGCAACTGGCGCCGTTGGATGGTCTTCCGAACCCCAGATTCGGCGTGGTCGGCCGAGTTTTTTCGCATGCATGCAAGCCACCAAGCACTGCCAGTCGAGCATCTGCCCATCTAAGATATGGAGGAGGGGCCAAGCGAGCTGCGACGAACCTGTCCAATTTCGCTCGCGCAGAGAGGACCCACTGCAGATGGCTCTTTTCGGAATTCTCAATGTCCGTCGCCATAGTCCTGTACTTGATGCGATGCTCACAAAACTGCCGGGCAAAGGTGGCGAACAAAAAAATCATGCTCTGGCAAGTGGAATAAGTGCTACCACTGTAGAGATCTGGTTGCCCACTGAACCCCCCGGTTGGCCCGTGTCGAATGCCAGCCAGCCGGCCCAGCCAGTCACTGGTAGCGAGGGCGACGGGCCTGGATAGCTGGATGGTGGGCGAACTGGTTGGGCAGCGCCGTGTGGCCAATCAAGAGGCTATACGCATCCCCAAGGTCTCCGGGGTGCTGAGGACCCTGCCAATCGATTCCAGAGATGGGAGGAAGAGCCACAGCGACCTGACAGCCAGAGTTGCACACATCTCTGGTCTCCTGTGCCACCCCTGGCCGGATCAGCGGCTGGGGGTCGTTCATGGGTGGTGATGGGCTGGAAAGAGAAAACGGTGGGCCGCTTTGGAGGAAACGCTCCAATGCTTGGTGGTGGCCCCCGATAAGAGACAGGATGACGAAAGGCCAGCCACCCACACTGCCAGGTCTGGGCATCCAAGGATGTTCGCAATGCATCGGATCTCTTCGCTTCGACGGGCAGCCGGGGCAGGCCGGGGCGGGAAACAGAAGCTGTCACGGACGAGTGACATGCTGCAAGCCGCAAGCAGGTTGATGATGCTATGACGATGCCGGCGATGCCGCTCTTGTTTCTTGATTTGTTTCGCGAGCGCTCTGTGCTCACCAGATGGACACCAGTTGACCGGGCCTGACCTGGCTTGAGCCGACCTGATAATCAATCAACAATCAATCGATTCAGTCCATCGGTGGCGATGGGCCTCTTGTCCCACCGGCCGGTCTGACCAGAAAGAAAAGGTGGAATATTGTTAAGCACCCCTCCGAAAATGCCAATGGTAAAAGTCCCCACGTTGAAGATAGGCCGTGTCGTCGTATCCGCCGAGCAAATCATCCTCTGGTGGCCTTGTTCTACCTGAAACACCGTTTGGCTCGCTGCCTCCAGGCGACCGCAAGCGATCAATCAGCCTGCCCGTCGTGCCGAGACAGGATCTGCCGTGCCAGGACCACGGTGACCTCGGCCAGGTGAGAGCTCGTCGCCGAGTTGTAGCCCCTTCCTCGACCGGAGCCGTTTCTTGTGCGTCGACTCGACACAACACGGGTTGCCCATCCTGGGCGCAGATCGATACACAGTGAGCCTGTGAAACTGTGAATCACGCCCAGCGCCAGAATGACTGCGGTGCAGCTTGTTATCCCTTGGTGGCGCATCCAGAGGACTTGAAACCTGCATGCATCGACGAGACAGGCAGACACACACACACACGCTCCAGGCCCAGAGTGGGTGCAGGATTTGTGTGGCCTGCGCGCGTGGTGTACTTGAAGTAGTGTAGTTGGTTTATTACCCAGAGTACCGTACGGGCCAGACTGGCTGGCTGAGTTTTGGTGGCTAGGGCAGGCGGATACGGACGCGGTCACAGGCGCAGAGAGGCAGAGACACACACCATTCCCGGGCGAGGCGTGTAAGTCACCGTTTCCGTCGTGCTTGGCTCCGTTCCATATTATGAGGGCAATTAAGGAAGGGGACCGTGGTGCGTGGCTAGCAGGGACAAGGGCCTGCACTCCAGCCCCCCTGCCCCCAGCGCGTCCCCACCTCGACCTCAGGGGACCACCGACATGGGGCTTGCTGGGTATCTCCAGTTTCAGGGATATGCCCGCTTCCCTTTTCGTTTCCAGCGCCTGCTCTGGCTGCTCCTGCTCTCCGGGTGTGTGTGAGTGTGTGAGTGAGTGAGAGAGTGTGTGTGTCCCAGACAGGACCGGCCAACTCATTAAAACATCCTCTCTCCCATATCTCGGAACATTCTGCCTCCAGGGGCCCCTTCATATCTCTCCCAAATTCAAACCAGCTGTCCAAGAGACAAGAGTCCCCACAGGTGGCATACAAGAACAGCCGCTCACCCCACAACGTCGCAGCCGCTGGACGCACGCCTGCTTTTTACCGAAAAGACATTGTCTCTCATATACTCCCTTGTCCGCAATACAGATTAAACCTGTCGACCCTGGCCCCTCCCCAGAAAGAAACAAACCTCACCGTCTTCTCCACCGACATGTCCCCGGTGGAGCACGACTACCCACCTAGGGAGGTGCACCGGCCCAATACTGATCGCCACGCGGCCGAGCATTCATATATCCAACCTCTGCCCAGCGCGCCCGCCGGCCGAGTCCATATTTACACAACCAACACTCCTTCCCACAGCCGTGCCTCTTCCGATTCTGTTCACTCACACACCTACGCCGCAATGGACGACCAGGTCATGATACCAACAAAGCCCAGCCAACACGGTGGCCCCCAGCCAGAGGATCAAGCCCCTGTTCTCCCCCAGAAGAGCGCCCTCCGAGCATCGCGGCTACTCGACAACCTGGTTGGCCTGAAGTTGACCATGCCAGACCCGCCCAGCTTCACGCAGACACCCCACGACGAGTACATGTCCTCGGAGGAGGACGCCTCCTCGACGGCTGGTGACTTCTCAGACTTCGAGTACGACTCAAGTAGCGACGATGTCTGCCCTTCGCCTGCGAAAGACAGGAGGAGCCACGAGGTCACGGCCAGGGTGGTGTCAGTCATCTTCTCAGGGAAGCCGTCTGTCGTGGATGTGCCACAAAACCGACGATCGATCTCGCCCACCTCTTTCGAGACGCGGCAGAGCATCATGGACCTCGCCTCGCAATCGCTCGCCCAGGAGGACTCTGAGGTCAAGAGGCGGCGGATGTCTGTCACAAGCACATCTTCCGACTCGGTCTCCACCAAACCAGTACGGGCTGCCCACCCCCCTCGAAGCAGTAGCATGCAGCCCCCAGCCACCCACAACACAATCAAGAAGACGAAACCGGCCTTCCTACAGATCGACCCTTACGCCAATGGCAGCGTGTACTCGCTAGACGTGCTCCAGGAGCCCAAAGAGGTGGAGCAGGAGGACGACCGCCCAAAGACCCCCAGGACGCCTACCAAGATGTTCAAGGGCGTGGCCAGGACATTGAGCCTGATGAAGAGGCGAAGCACCCCAAGGATGAACCAAGCATTCCTGTCGTCAACCTCCCAAGAACATATGCCCTTGTCCACATCGCCGTCGAAGCGCAGCATCCTGGGCGAGCCGTTGTGCGAAGCGCCACAGGAGATGGGCCAGGAGGCGATCGAGGAGACTTCCGTGTTCGCTGTGCCGCCCCCACCGCAGAGGCCACCGCCCCAACCCATCTCGACCGCGGTCACGTATGACGAGATCGTCCGCGTCGCCAAGAGGAACGAGAGGATCGAGAGGAACGAGAAGTTGCTGTCTGTCGCACGGACACCAACGAGCGACCTCGCTGAGTCGCCTATCTCGCCAATGTCCCCCTTGTCCGCAACCAGCACCAACACTACCGCCACCACCGGCAAGAGAATGTCGAGTTTCAATGCCGCACGGAGGAGAATGAGCATCAAGCTCACCGGAAAACTACAAATATAAGGCCCAACCATGCCTGATAATCTGAAGAAGGTCGGGCGGATTTGTTGAATTTGTTTTGTCACTGGCGTTCAGAGCACAACAAAGGCTCATGGGTTCAGCGTTTTTGAGAATTGGCGGGGATTCTTGTTTTTCATTGCAACAAAACATGCATTGGCATAACGGCGTCGGACATTCATTCATTATGTCCTCAACAACACCAGCAGTCGTTCTCGTCTGTCTGAAGGAATAGGCGACAGCCTCGGAAAAGGAGGCGGAAGTCGTCCCGCCCTGTCCGCCCAGGGCCGGAGGGGGAGAGAGGCGCGGCAGGAAGATTTAATGGGGGTTACTGCAGCCTGTGGCTGCTGAGGTCATCAGCAGTACCTCACGAAGCTATGATACCAAACTGCTTGAATCGAACACCAGGGAGAAATCTCTCCTGCAAAACACTTTGCACTCTGTCTATTCAACTTGCTCCTTCACAGTGATCAATCTTCGCGGTGAGAATGTGTGCGTCTGTGTGTAAGCCCAAACCTGCGGTTAGCCGTGATCCGACCAGTTCGCAACTCAAATCCCTTGACTACCTGGTTACCCAAGTGATGGCTCAAACTCCATCATAGCGTGCAGCCAACATCAGACATGAGCCATTCCTTATCTCTGTCCATCTCCCGGTCACCAGCTGGCAGCCTGTACGTATGCATGTATATCTATCTGTATGCCTATCATGCGGACATTCCATATCTCCGTGCTCTCTATGCCCGCCCACTCTGCCTCTCCCAAACGTCCATCCATCCATCCGTCCCACCCTACAGTCTGAGCCCCCAAGTGCAACCTGGCCAGCAAACCTAATTGACCTTCAGCTTCACAAGCACGCCCGGCAGTCAGTGTCACGGCACAGGCATTCGCCCCAAAGTTCCTCGCCGAGGTGCCAACCACTCACAGCCCACAGATTCCAGAACCTTTTCCGATGCGCCACACGAGTCCCGTTTGACGGATTGTTTCGAGCAGAAACGACAAGGGGGTGGGAAAAAGGAATAAGCCCACGAGCTAACCTTGTTCTAGCCTGCCCGGGCGGGCGAGCCCACCTCCTGTTCCCTCTTCCCCCTGTGCTAGCTACATAGGCATGTAGCTAGCTGGCGAATCAACCTCACCTCTTCCCAGAGCTCCATCCCCACCCCGCATTACGGACGACCGGGCTTGTTCATGCGAGCCATTGCCGTCGCGGAGGGAGAGGGAAGGGAAAGAACGGACGGACCACCATCTGTGCGCAACATGTCGGCCTATTCGACCACACACTGGGGAGAAGGGCGCCCAGGCCAAAGGGTTGGAAGAGACCTCGCAAAGGTCCGCGCCCCCACTTAAACCCCTGCCGGGATAGGTGGCTAGCTCCTGTGGTCAGTCTTCCAAGGTTTGCAACCCCCTTCCGTTCCTTCTGGAACAAGCTTGCAGAGGAAGAGGCGCCAAGGGAAAGTCTGAGGGTTCTCTTCGCCTAATGGTAGGAGGTGCTCCAGGTGGTTCTACCACGGCATTGTCCTAGCTGGGAGGGTGCCGATGATCCCCCTTCTTCCCTCCATCCCTGCACGTACAAGCGTCCACCCCGTTTTGGGTGCAAGCAGCTGCCCTTGCACCATAGAGATAGTGACCGAAGCGTGGGCGGATTTCGGTGTGCTGTATCTGCATTGGTGACCCTTTTGGTTTGCCCTTGCGTGGTGGGCTTGACGACTACGGAAGACCTTCAAAGACACCCATCCATCTCGTAGACGTCAGACCACACATATGCTACGTATGTATGGACGGAAAGATGGGATCTGTCTGCAAGGCGTCGGCGCCCTACCACGAATACGTGACCGAGGGCCCCCTCAGCATTCGCAGCACCGACAAGCCTATCAGGCTCACTCGTTGCCCCTTGCCTGCCCGCCAGAGTGCATTCTTCCGTCCAGGTTCGAAGGGGGGGAACAGACCCTTCCGAGCGCAAAACGGTGGAAGAATCGAAGCCGGGTGGGCCCCGGCTCGATTGGGTTCTCGGCCTCAGGCATCTGGCGATCATCTCGGGGCCACACCGAGCACGGGAAAGAGAAAAAAGGTTTCAACTGTCTATCCATCCAAGGCAGATCGAAGGTTTCCCAGGCCGATCAAGCAAGCAGGCAAGCAAGCGAGCGAGCACGCTGGGCCTGGGGCATTACAGCACACGGCACACGTGGGCCGGGGAGGAGGGAGATGGCATTCTGAAACTTAAAGCGAAAGACCCCGGCCTGCCGGCATTTGCGGCCCTCGCTGCCCAGATTGTGACAAGTGCTGGTTGCGCAGACGTGATTCGCCTTTGTCTCTATCAAGATTTCCGTCCGATGATGTAGCTCCAATGTGTCTGATTGTTTCCTCCCGGCGTGGTCTGGTGACTTGTTCGATGTGCGTCCTTGGCCCTTACTTTGTTTGATGTGTTCCCCCGGGTGCCGGGGTCCTGGTGCCATTCCCTCGAGGGTGGGACGAGGATCTTGACATGGCAGAATGATCTTCGACGGAGGGCCTAGAAAACTATACCACCTAGTACGTACGTGTCAAGGCAGGCCTGGCTCCTCCCCCAGGCCGCGGCGCCTTCGACACACGGGGCCCAAGCTTTGAGAAGGCCGTGCAGGTCCCGAAACCACGCAGGCGGGAGCGGTGAAACGCCGGCCGGCGCCCGGAACCTGAGGTCCCAACGACGGCGTCAGAGGAGCATTATCACAAGGCAGTAAGTAATAGCAGCCTAGTGATAAGGCTGTCGAATTTGTTGGCGTTGTTGGTTTTGTGACGCCCCCTGCAGAGAGATGTGGTGAGTCAGCAGCAAGCCGTAACGGACCAAGACGACTTCTGGAACGAAACAAGTTTCCGCTGCCTCCCTCCGTCTCGAGTGCCCCATGGGTTGGGCTGGGTCGCCAGAGTATGGGAGCCTGGTCGTGCAGTTGGGCAAAGACAACCCAAGAGATCGATTTGCACACACACCGTTTGATATCCGAAGCACCGTTTCCCGTCTTCCGTCTCCCGTATACCACCGCACATATCGACCGCACATCCCGGCGCCGTCGTGGGGCCCAAGAGTCAGGGTGTGCGCCGGCTCCGCGAACCACCGGAGATATTGTCTCCACAAGCACCGGAGGCCACACACGCAAGTATCCAGAATGATGACGAACCGCCACACACACGCGTGTTTACCACCGAGGTAGGCAATGTATTAGAGTTCTTCCCTGCGAGATTGGCCACTCAACCACAGACACGATCATCTCCAAATCTCCATCACCAGCGCGACCACGAGCCCTACAAGGAAACCTCAAGGTGCCATCGCCACGTCGCGCCGTTGGGGGCCAGGTACGATGCGCCCGATGGCACGACAGAGAAATGAGCAACCGAAGACGGTCGTGCCGTCGGGTAGGATATCCTGGATCTTCTAGAAGCGTTCGACAACAATAAAATTTGGCCAGATTAGATTACCAGATCAATCAATCACCAAGTCTACTGCGGTAGCAGCAGCTACTACGTTTCCCCCTTCACCCCAGCCCCCCTGAGCCGAGCTGCCATTCCGATCGACTGGGTAGCGGCCGGATTCCGTAAGCTCCCCATCTCGTCCTCGTCTCGGTGAAACGCCAAGGCCAAGCCGAGCTTCCGCATTCGGGCTGGTGCTCCGTCGGGCTGGCGGTTTTTTGCAGACGGGGCGCACAGGTGACAGCAGAGATTATGTGCATGGCCGGACCAGCAGGGCGACGAGTCTGGTAATGCGACACCTCATCTAGGTACGATTGATTGAGGCTCCTTGGATCTAGAAATTAAAAACCCACTAATTAGATGGCGTGGTCACTTGTGTTCTGGTGTAAGTGGCCACAACCGTGCCCGGCATCTGGACAAACCCCGTGATGGATATGCGCCATGGGGGAAAAACTGCCCACCTCTGCAGACCGAGACATTGATTCGATACAAGGGAGGAGAAATTACACTGGCATCGAGCCCATCATACTGCAGCGAAAAATGCCGGCTGGCTGCCCCCAAACCGTCAAAGTGAGGTTCGAGGCGCGGCATATACTGCTCCGAGGCCGACATGAGTGAGCAGCAGCCTCGAGGCGGATGTATCGGGTGGATGAATGCTGTCACCACCATCCCGGCCTCGCAATCCCCCGAGTTGTTGGCTGACTGAGCGTTGACAACGCAACACAGTCAAGTATCATGGCCCAGCTCCATTACATACAAGTTCCAACATACACGGAATTGCACAGTCTCTGATCGGACATGTCAGCTGTCAGAAGGACACGAAATAAGTATGACCATCTTTGTGGGATTGGATGAGAAGGAAGTCGACCGAGACTATCTGGGGCCTATGTGAAGGAGACCACATGCCTGCAGATGGCTCGCGAAGAAGTTTTGTCGCCCTCGCAAGGAATGCTTGATTGCGCTTCTGTAAGTGTGGTTGGAGCCTCACTCAAACCACAGACATGAAATGAACCCCTTGGTCGAGCATAGAGGATGCAGTTGACCGCCTGTTGGAGTGTAGAGTGTGTGCAACCACATCCCTCAGGATCGCCGATATGGATCTTGAGCTCGTCGCCCCAAGAGGCAACTACATGCAGAGTCTCCTGAACTGGAAATCGAGGTCCCAAGGGTCAACGTATGTTAGTCCTCCCGCTAGATTAGATTGAGTGTATGCATCTGGGGGATCATCGCAATGCAATGCCCCCGTGGTCGTGCATCGCTAGCCCGCCCGCCATCATCTATCTCGTCCATGTGCCGCTCGCTGGCATCTAGAACCTCCCTCCCCTTGCCGTCCTCGCTTCCGGGTCAACGGGAGAACGGGCGTGGACTACCTACCAACGGTGTGCACCACAGTGAAGCCGCGAAAGGCACGGGCGGACTAATTATTGCTGCACGAGCTACCAGCACCACATGCCGCACAGGTGGCCGTCCACAAATAGCATCAATCCCCAACCGTCCAATAAGACCCTCCCGTCTCCCACCCCCACGAACGCCATTGTCCCGGCCGACTGGGCTCTTGGCTCTGGACTCTTACCCCTTTGGGCAACCATGCGGCGGCACCGAGTCCGCACAGACGTTCCCGGCTCTTATCCACCACGGACCCGGCCACCCGGGGTGCCGGATGGGGAAGAATCAAAACAGAGACTTTTTCTTCTTTTCCCTGAGCGCTCCCCTGGGACGCGAGACCGGAGGAGAACCCACCAAGCTTCGTAATGCATGCGACCCTCACTCAACATGGCATCTTCATGACAGGTGCCGAATGGCACGCAGGACCCGGCAGTGGCCCTGTTTGCCTTGCTGTGGGGATTACGACTCTGCCGTTGCGTGTTCGGCGCGCGTCGAGTGATCTTGGCAGTAACCCACATCCCGATATTTACTCATCTATTCCTGCCCGTCATATCGATCACCAGCAGGTGAGCTGAGGGTGGGGACGCTCGATGGGCTACGTGCTTGACAAGCAGCGGGGGGACGAAGCGCGAGCTCGGAGTCCGCTAGCAACCGACCACAACCGACGGCGTGCTCTTGATGTGGGAGCCATTGATGGCTTTGGAGTTGTCCCGGGGGGAGGGTGGCGGTTGGTCATACACGTAGCCATCGTCACGGGCGGTGAATGAATACACTGGTGTTCTCAACCCATCAATTACGCCCACTTGGCCATTTCCACGACTCTGTCCATCCGAATAAAGTCCCAAGTACCTCTGTGACGATCCTGCGACTCATGAAGGGGGTATATAGTAGTAGTAGTAGTACAGTACAATGCAGACGCCCTCGCAGTATAGACGGAAATCACCCGGGCCATCCCCGTTCTCAATAGCCACGCGACGTTCAAGTCTTCGTGTTCTCGAACTGTCAGGACCACCTCTCCCACGGCCCCCAGCGGACCGTGCCGCTTCCACACCCGCCGCGTCCGCCACACATGGCCTCCCCCATGAATCAGGGATATATGCAGCAGTGAGAACCCCCTTTGCAGTGACCCCAAGTGAAAGATGCCATTCAAACCTCCCTTCCCAGCTTCTTGGGGCGGACTCCAATCTCACCGGACAATCTTGGCAGGTGCGTCGGCAAATGCTGCCGTGCTAGTTGCAGATGTCTCGGAATTAGAGTAGTGTGGGCAGACCAGATATAAAAAAGAAATGAGAAAAATTGGACGGGAGCATGAGATGCAAAAGTTCCCTGGCCTATCCACGGAGGGCCCAAAGCAGAAGAATTATTCATAAGCTCGGCCTTCCTCACACAGATTCAAACTGTGATTACCAGGATTACCAGAGATGCCTGACTTGAGACTCGCGTGACGTGACAGTCGCAATGCCACGTACACGTCCAAACACCAGGTTCGGCCCAGGCTTTGAAATGCTGATGCTCCCTCTTGCTTCAGCTCGTGACCGTCGACGAGCCTCAGATGCAGACATCTCCACGTGGGGGTTGGTAGTCTACCAGGCTATCGGCCAAACGTCGCAAGCTGTCGCGTCGGTGAAAATGCGCGCTGGGGTCGTCCGGGATGCTATAGCCACCATTCTGGCTTGCTGCGTGTCTCCTACTACGGAGGAGGTTGACTAGGTCAGGACTTGCGGCTGAGTCCAGCCCGTCTCAACGGCGCTTTGGTGACTGAAGCTGGGTATTGAAGATCTCAATCACGATAATCCATTCAGCGCCAGAGGTCGATTCTCGAAGATCGCTTCTCGTTCGTCGCAGTGCTCGGCCTCGGCCAGTCATCGCCACCGCCCACGCTCGGCGCGCTGCCCCTTCTCGGGCCACTGCTGGCTTCTGGGAGGCCGGGAACAGCCAAGAAGCCACCGGTGCCATTGCCCATAAAGACGGACCGGCGAGCCCCGGCCCGAGAGTTCCAGCCGCTGTCGCTGTTGTCCAATCCATAGCTACTGGACGGACGTGCAGCGGCCTCGACATCTGCGCTCCTCTGCGTGGGGTCCACCTTGACCATTCCCCAGTTTAACTCATCGTCGCCTTTGGTGAAGACTTCGAGGGTCTGTGGAAGTCCACTAGGCCCGTTGGGACCCGCCAGGGATGCAAAGGGGTTGTTGGAGCTGAACCGTGGGTTGTGGCCAGCGTTGGCGAAGGGCTTCTTGGGTGGCTCCTGGAAGGGGTTGTAGTTGCTGCCGCCATTCTGGAAGGGCCCGGGGAAGCCGGGAGAACCAAGACCATTGCGGGAGAAGGCAGAGGATGTATGAGAGCTGCTGCTACCAGGTCGCTTGTAAGGATCGGCCGCGTACCTGGGCAATGGAGGGGGCAGGCCGAGGAGCGTGTTCGGAAAGTTGGCGTTCCGAACGTAGAGCGCACGCAGATTGGGCAGGCCACCCATGAGGAGGGATCCGGAGAGATAGTTGTAGAAGGATGGAAGGATGTTGGAGTATGGGCTGGCCGAAGGAGCACTTGTCACTTCGTAGTGGAAGATCTCGAGGGAGTTCGAGGCCAGGGGTGGGACCTGGGGCGTGCCGGCAGCCAAAGGCAGGGAAGTCGAGGCTTCGTAGGTTATCGTGAGCCGCTTGAGCATGGGGGCTACCGCCAAGATGTCTTGCAGGTTCCAAGGTTTGACTCCCGTCTCGGCAAGGTTCAGGACCTTTAGAGCACGCGATGCGTCACGACGGAGCAGATAACTTCTCAAGCCTTGTGATGTGACCCCAGGCACATTGTCCAATATGAGCTCCTCCAACGCCGGGAACGCCGGGAGCATCTCATTGTCATGCGCGATCATCTCGTCGGTTACAGCATTCGAGCCGGAGATTTTGAGGGCACGCAAGCCCCCTAGCGCGCCGAGAGCGTGCAGGATAACGGTGCCATCCATTTGTATGTTCTTCAGCTCCAGAACCTCCAGGTTGCGGAACACCTGACCACTGGCAACGCGCTCCAGACTCCTCTCGGACCCATGCATGTAGGTCATCTTCCTGAGATTGAGGCATCTTGCTTCTACCTCCATCCGCAATGTGATAAAGTGAGAATCATCTTGGTACAAGCCCTCGGGAAGGTCGACATATAGCAGGTTGGGCAGCACCGCTATCGTGCGCGCAATGTCGGCCTGGCACGACTCCCTCAGCATGTAAGGCAGCTTGAAGTATTCCACGAGGGGACCCAGCCGCGCGGGGTCCTCGCGGAGTGTCCTGCACAGTAGCTTCAATCGCTTCTGGGATGTGTCCTCAGGCTCGCCGTTGCGGTCCAGGAAGGTCCTGCGCTTGCGCTTGTCGGCCAGCAGGGCCTCGCGGTCGCAGTAGTGTACTGTCTCGATTCGGATGCTATGGTAACTGCGGCGCGAAAGAAACTTGGGTTAGCACAAGTTGCCTCAAACAAGCCATTGGCGCCTCCTCCCCCCACGCCCGACTGGCGGAAAAGGAGAGCACAAGCGGTGGGCACGCGACACAATACTTACAGGACTTTGGCCGCCGTTTTGGACCACCTGCGGTTGACCATGACGCAATGCGACAGGTCACGCAGGTCACAGAGCATGCAGGCATCCTCAAGAGAGCTCTGCTCCTGGGTCTCATAGGAGCAGTCCTGAGTATGGGGGCAGACGAAGGCGAAGATGCGCTCGAGGACGGGAGCGGGAAGCGCAGCGAGTTTGGCGGCTGAAGCTCGATTGGGCGAAAAAGGGCGAATTGGACCGGGGTGGGGGTAGTCGTCCTCAGTATAGAATCGAGGCTGCGCGGGCATGCTGCCCCCAAACTGCCTATACTTCTTGCCAAAGGCATCGGCGCCGGGGGCCTCGCTCTTGTTGCGCTGCTTGCGCCGCTTGAAGAATTTCATGAGCTTCATTGTAGGTGATGGTCTCTTGGATGTGGGAAGAGGAGGTAACAGGTATGAGGAAGATAGATCCGGGACAGGATGGTCTGAAGGGAGGCGGGCAGGGAGGGATGGAAGGCGAGGGAGAGGGAGAGGGCGAGGTGTAGGAGAGCGGAAGCATAGACGGAGGGGAAGTGTAGTGGAGCAGAAATCAGACCCTATGTACAGGGACAGGAAGAGAGAGACAGGCCCTTGTGGAGTGAGGGAGTGAGTGATGTGAATGACAAAGACGCAGGCTAACTATGCCGGTAACAATGCTTGGTAGAAATGCAGGCTGGCAGGACGCAGAGCAGAGCCGTGATGGAGCGGTAGGACCAGCAGTCCCAAGGTGCAGGACGCCGTTGTGGTGTTTCTTTCTTTAGCCGCACGTTATTTGGGCTGCATGTGCAGCACACCAAAAGTCTGGTAGTTTGATAGGCTCACAAAGGGCAGCAGCGAAGTTGGAGCTGGGCGCCGCCAGAACAGCTCCGAGGTTGGGAGAGACCACCCGCAGGGGACGGCAGGCGGCAGGGACCTGTCGGCCTCTGCTGGTGACGGGTGATTGGATGGCACCCAAGCAGTTGCACCTGTTGGCCCCCACAATTTCCATCAACCCTTGTTCCCTACCCGTTTCTTGTCTGGGGAAACACAACTGGCAGGGCCTCCCTTCACCTTTTGGCCTCAGGTGGGTGGTGGTGGGCAGGCAGGGGTTCAGGGGCACTGGACGCCTGCTGAGATGCGCGGGTCAGGTACGTACATGATTGCCTGGATGACATTTGATTGCAGGCCTGGTGTTCTTCAGTATCTCGCCAACCTTATTACTGCAACATAAGCCCAACGATCATCAGCAGAGGAATGGGGTGGAGTCCAAGTACGAGGGCATATGGGATTTGGATTGCTTCTGAACCGAACACTGAGACCAGGTGCTGTGCCTCATCACCCCCATTACATCACCTCGCACCGTAATTAATCAACAGCAATCGGCCTTCTCAAGACCCTGGACCCTCTGCCAGAGCGGGACCAGGCGGGGTCTCTGGCCGTTCATTTCGCGCAGATCGGTCGACTACCCGTAGATATTCCCACTTTGCCAGCCTGTCTGCCCCTCAGCTCGGAGATCGCACGCGCCTGGGCAGCCTGTGCTGCGAGCACAAGGGGATTTTTTGCTGTGCATGCCAGCGCCGCTTATTTCGAAACAAATCGCCGTTGCCACCCTGGCCAGAGCTGCACGCCAAATTTGGCAACGCGCGGACCAAGCAAGTAAGTACATCGACGCTTGACAGATCCAACAGAGCTGCTCGCCGCAGCGCAGGGGACAACGGGCTTTGCGTCCGCATCCGCAGTTGGGCGCACAAACTATCACCAACAGAGGGCGCTAGATCAGCCTCTTGCGATCCTGCCTTTCCCCTATCCAGCTGCCCAGGTGCTCAGGAGAACGCAGGGATAACGATCCAGGCTTGGATCTCTCGATGCTCGTTGCCAACACACAAGACACCCCGACCGGTTCGCCGAAAAGGGAGAAAAGAATAAATAAAGAAATCTTCCAAGGTCGACACGTCGACCGGACTTCTGGACTTGTTGATGGGTCAGCCGCGTCTAGCCTCCAATGGCTGGCTAGGTGTGTGCGCGCTCAAAGAATGGTTGGGAAGAAAGGGGTGGAGATGAATAGTATCACTTTTGATCGGTCCCAACGCTCAGCTCTTTGATGGGCATCATGTGCCTGTCCATGTCAAATACCGGGCTGTAAGGTTCGCTCCGAGTAGGATGAGCCCAGCGTCAAGCAATCCTCAGCAAAGCTGACGCGCCGCGACGGATCGTTTCAGCAAATCTTACAACATCCTTCGGGCTTAGGACGCTCTGCTTCTGCAACTGTTGGTGACGGGTGAGGCGCGGATGCCGGCATCCTGCGGCGCAGCTTAACACGCAGACATACCGGGCTCCAAGGGCCCTATCGATTCGCCTGCATTAAGCTTCAGCAATCTCGCTTGTGACTTCTGAAAGACAGCACTGAGATGGCTCTTAGTAGCATGGTCTACGCGAGAGGGCGACAACCCAATCTAGGACGCAAGTGATAACGTCGAATCCGCGAGAACACCCTGGTATGCTTGGTCTCGGACCATATGAGGTTTTAATTATACATGACAGATAAGTCTCCCCGTTGTGCAATGCAATATGTCGTGCTTGTGCTGGCATCCGTCGCTTTCACCTTCGAATCCGGTACCAGTACAATCTTCCTTAACATATCCACCTTTCTGGCTTAATGCCTGTGGTATAGGAGATGGCCCCAATCATAGATCGTTCACTCGGCTACTTCTAGTTTCCGTTGAGCTGGACGCCGTCCAAGGGGCTGCCAGGCCCTGTTCGCTTCGTCCTCAGTGTCAGAGGGAAGTGATACTCATCCGGGTCTTCCTCCTCACTGCAGTTTGTGATTAGCCTTTGTGCCACGTCCGGCCCAAGGGGCGGGGATGAATAAACTTACGGCAACTTCCAGGCCACGTAGTCCTCAGTGCTGAGGCCTTCGTGGCCTTCTTGTATACTGGCAAAGTCTCCAGGCGTCATCATACCTGTGCGGTCACGAGGAGACCCGGGCACGGAGAACGGCCTTGAAATCTTCTGTTCCACACCAGGGATGTAATCATCATCCTCGACGTCGCCCTCAAACGAGTTGGGATATGCCCTTCGTAGGGCAAGCTGCCGAGCCTTTACGTACTCCATGCCCATTCGCTTCCAGTCGAGCAGGTCGCTCAGGCGCTCCGTGCGGTTTCGCTGGTTGATGCGCTGTCTCCGGCTCTTCAAGCAGAAATCAAACATGGACGATGTAAGCTGGTTGACCGAGTCATCCACGCCCTTGTTCCTGCGGTCGACAATGTAGATACCGTAATCGCTCGAGTTCTCGATGAGCTCTTCCATGTAGCAGCCGAAACCAGACAAGTTGGTCGTGATACTGGGGACTCCCATGACTGTGCACTCGGCCGGAGTATAGCCCCATGGCTCATAGTACGACGCAAAAACACCGAGATGCGTGCCTCTGACGAAATCGTCATAGTCCAGGGGCAATACAGGGTTTGCTGAGTTCAAGAACTCGGGGTGGAAGATCACTTTGACGCGATCCGTTGGGTGGTTGAAGAGTTGTACGCGACGGATTTGGTTGAGGACAGGGTCCTCGCTGTCGTTGAGCATGTTGTGCGTCACAATTGGCGGCAGGCCGTGGCGCTTCATGGCGAACAAACGCCTCCGAAGAAGGACCCGGTCCTGCGCGGTGATGAGCTCCTTCTCGTCAGGCAGAGGATCGCCGTCATGCCATTTGATCGATCGCTCAAAGACACGCCTCCCGATGCTCTTTTCGATGATGTCGACGGTGTCCCTGAGTG
The DNA here is from genome assembly GCA_037177825.1 of Diaporthe sp. P3_1W. NCBI lineage: Eukaryota > Fungi > Ascomycota > Sordariomycetes > Diaporthales > Diaporthaceae > Diaporthe > Diaporthe sp. P3_1W. Next base: position 3,530,826 of record JBAFXB010000004.1, on the reverse strand, counting down.
ATTTTATCACAGCCTGGCCTTTCAGGGCTTCCACCGTCAGCGAGGTCGTCTGAGCTGGCATGATGATGAACGCGACGACAGTAATCTTGCTTCCCGCAGTCTTGAGCCGATGGTTCAGGCGCGCCAGGGACTCGATAAACATGTCCACGCCTTTGTTCCTGAACTCGTAACGTCCTGCCGTGAAGAAGTAGAGTGTGTTCTCCGGGTCAAAGTCGTAGTGGCCGTAGAAGTGCCCACGCACAAAATCGTGGATCTTCTCCTTTGACTGCTGGTGCAAGTTCTGGAACTCGTGCATGGCGGAGAACTTGGTGACATTAAGCCCGTTGGGCAAGACACCGTCCGGCTTCCGCTTCAAAAGGTGCTCACTCTCATAGGCCGTAATGTGGGAAACAGTGGTGAAGACGTCGCAGGCGTGAGCTGCAGCCCGCTCTATGCAGTATCTGTGGTAAATTCCACGCTTTCCTGCCTCCGCGTCAACGTCAAACCATTGCAAGTTGTTGTAGAAGTCGACAGATCCAGCACACAGGTATCTCCCTAGCAAGGTTGCGTGAGTGGTGAAGATGGTCGTTACATCGATGCGTCGTTTCTTCGTTAGCGGCAAGGCGACGCCCGCCAACCATTCGTGGAAGTGTGCGATGACGGCCTTCGTTTTCTCGTGGCATACATACTGCGTTTCGTCAGCTTTGCACCCATCCTGTTGCTCTCCAGCGGGCACATACCTCTCCAAGAAACCAGGCGACGAGATATCCAAAGACGATTGCCTCATTTGTCTCATCGTCACCGGGAGGTGAAGGAATGGACGCGAGATTCCACAGATCCGATTTCCACTCATCCAGGTATCCATACGCGGTCTTGGTGTCAATCAGGATGACCCGTGGAGCTCCTTCAATCAGCCAGCGCCCGTAAAGTATACCGATACCGCGATCTCGCATGGACTGGATGGTAGCGGCCAATTCTGGGACAGTTGGCTCAAGCTCCTCGACTTCGACAGCAGCCTACTGAGGTCAGCGAAAAAAGAAGCCCCCGTAGAACCAAGAAGTGCCGCAGCAGGACTGACCGATTGGTGGTTCAGCGGCCCGATGAGAGTGTAGCGTTCGCCATATTCTGCCGTCGTCACTGGCGCCTTAGACTTGATGACTGAGTAGATACCGCCAACTGCGAAGAAGGTTAGTCAAGAGCCGGACAAGCAACATTGTTGACCTCACACACCTCGATGGGCGACTTCAGTGGCTATCTCGAAGAGGATGTGGTTCTTCACCTCCCGAGGGGCGCGCTCTCCGCCTTCGCTCGACATTGTGGAAAGAGGGAAACGATCTGCGCGGTTCGCAAGGAGTTACGGTGCCTGGTTCTCTCCAAAGTTAGCTCAGAGGTGGTAGCGGCCGAGATGGCCTGATCTGGGCGGGGCCGCAAGAGGTGTAGCTTAGGTGAAGCAAAGCGTCGCGGTGACAAGATGTGAGCTTCGGAGAGAAGAAAAAGCTACTCACAAGACGAGGAAAATGCAAGGCAAGACACGCAACGAAGAGTCCGTCGGCGCACTGAAAATCTGTTGACGTTACAGTCGGTATGGGGAGCTAATGTACGGCGCCAAACAGCAACAGCAGACAGTGGTTGCGTGCTGAGTCCCAATTGAGCCACGGAAGAATAGCCAGCTGCGGACGCGGTTGTCTGGTTGGAAGAGGCCGTTGATCTTGTGACCGGTGCTCGAGGCCCTTTTGGGTGTCGGAAGAGAGGAGGCGGGTGTAGCAGGATGGGCTGGGAAAAGCAGGTGAGGTGAGCTCCAGGTAATATGCTCGGCGTGATGCTCGCAGCGACTTTGTGTGGTTGGGCAATCCAGGATCGGACTGTGACGCTACAGCACAGCAATAGCAGGGGCGTTATGCCACTCTGGGCTAGAGGGACAGGGAAGTGCTACCCCAAACAGCTCTCATCCCCAGCTTCTTGTGGCCTCTCAAACCGGGGGGAGAGGGGGAGAGCTCGAGCCAACCTTGAAATGCTACAGGGGGGCAGGGGCCAAGGTGTCGGGCGCTCCACCAGGGCCCAGCAGCCTGCCTGCCTGTGCAGCAAGCTCGCTCATCGGATTTTCAGAGGGCGGGCGCAGGATTTTGCAAAGCCCCCCCAGCCGTGCGGTGAAAATAGAACTCTTCCTACAGATCCTAGATGAGACAGACACCAACTTCCCAAGACAACAACCAACGGCCCAGTCCCTGCGATAGGCAATTGAATGTGCAGGTGTCGGCGCAGGTGCCTGGACAGCAAACCCAGCCGTCGTGCTACCCCAAGCTGATCCGCGTCACGAGACGGGCGCCGTCGTTCTGCATCATGAGACTTGTTGAGGAGAGGCAGACCAGCAGCAAGTGTGGATCTGGAACCGGACGGAGCTTGGCAGGTAGACGCAACTAAACTCGGCGCTAGTGCAGACATTTTCTTCACTGTGGCCCCGGAAGCGCCCATAATTATTTGGCACAGAACTGCTTGCCGCGCTGCATTGCAGAGTCGAGAAATGATGGGCGGGTTGATTGCCCGTACAGTTCGTGTTGGTCCTCTCACCCAGCCGCCCAGCCCTGGAGCACGTCCCTAGGGCTCAGCAGGCATGGTCTTCTGCACGCATGTGAAGCACCTGTCAAGACAAATTATGGGTAATTATATCATCCTCGTCATAGGCGGGTGGTGCCACGGTCGTCTCGTTCCTCGTCAAGCTCGTCCATCCTGCCCTTCCTGCCCTCCAGCCTCGGTTGACGTGGAGCACGGCCCTGGGGAAGGGACCCACCTCCACATCCTTAGTCAGTTCTTATGACGTCTCCCGGCGTTGGCGCGCGCGGGGCAGTAAGAAAGAAATCTGGGGCCGTTAATTCAGCTCAATTCAATTCAATTCAATTCAATTCAATTCAATTCAGTTGAATTCAACTCAGTCTACTTCAGTTAGACGCACCATGCCTGTATTTTTCCACCACAGTCTGCTATGGCTCGCGATTTTGCCAACTTGCATTCTCCTGAAATCCGCTCGAGACCACGCCCTTCTTCGAGTGCAACGTGTAAGATGATTTGAATCTACAATCACATTATCCTCTCGCTTACCGCTCTTTGCATGCCATTGTAATTTTGATCCGACACATGCTATGCGTAGCATACTCTGTCTCTACGGGGATGACCCGGCCAGACGCTGTGACCAGAAAATGCAATCCACTCCCGCTGGCGGGGCAGGATGGCTCATGAACAAAAATAGTACCACTGAGGAAGTCTTCCCAATTTCGTGTGCCGTTGCAGGATAGGCTTTGATGGCAGGCGGCACGCCTGGCATTCATATGAACGAGCTTGTGCAGATAGATAAAGACTACAACGGTAGGCTCTTTGATCTCCACGCCAACTCTCTTTGTTGAGGTTGAGTGGTAGTCGAATAATGCCTTGTCTTGTTGTTGTCTTGTTCCAGCTCTGAAAGATACGTGCTCCTACAAAGTCAACGGGCCCCAACCTTGACAATGTCATCGTTTTGCTCAATGTCAACTCACCTTCAAGATACACTCCCAGTCACTGGATAACTCTCACAGTCTGCTAGACAGCTTCAACATGGCGAAGAACAACCAGAGAAAAAACAAGACACACTTTAATAAGCAACCTTCAACAAACCTCGCAGGCAAACCACCTAAATGTGGAACATGTGGCAAGCTACACAACGGTAAGTCCTATCCCTTCTACCCCAGTTATTTGAATACCAGCAGGTTCACTAACCAAGGTACAGGTGAGTGCTGGAATAAGAGCCCACAGACACGGCCCCAGAGCAATTGTTCTTTTTGTGGTAAGAAGGGCCATGACGAGAGCGTGTGCTACAAGAAAAACAACGTAAACAGTTGTTCTCATTGTGGCAAGAAGGGACATGATGAGAGCGTGTGCTATAAGAAAAACCTCAACCAAAAGCCAAACTCTCACCCCTCGACGTCCATCACACAGAAGGCCCAGTGGTCCCCGTATGGTGGTCGTTGGGCGAGCACAATGAACTGCCAGCGGGAACAGGACCGCAGCGCAGTGTCATTCCCCCTGACCCTAGTCGGCACCCATACTTCAGTACCCAGGGAGGATGCCTGGATAGAAGACTCTGATAATGACGCTATCATGTGTCTACACAATTGCAGGGGAAATTTCTGCTTTAAGCGTTTTGCTAACAAGTGTGCGAGACAACTGGGGCAAGGGGCCATGGTGGTGTCACAAAAAGACGAGCAAGCCGTTTGGCAGACCATGACAGCCTACGGCACCCCCAACAATGGCTTCGGTGAGTCGCCGGCGATGGACCTAGATGAGGTGGTATAATACGTCCAGCAGAGTCTAGACCTGGTAAACTCGTGACTAGATGGGCCATTTCTACGCCATTGTAAATAGAGTCAGCTGAAACAAGACACAAACAGCTTCCACAACTAAACATGTCCTGTGAAATGAATAATGCGAACCATAAAGAACCCGAAAGTGGAAATCTTGCAACACCTTATGATGAACAGCTGTTGGTTGTAAGAGGTCTGAAAATAGATACAACGGATGATACCCAGGAAGCCAAAGAGTAAGCTAGAGAGACATACACTATATTGGGTTACTCGAGGCTGGAGCAGCTTGTTGCATAAGTGGGATCAAAGGCGTAGGTCTGAGACGGATAAAAAGACGTCGGGAGGAAGCGCTTCAAGATGTGATCAGGCTTGTCAAAGCTGAGACATGGCCTGCACAAGATTTGGGACTGCGCAGAATTATGACAGAGGCGGCGAGATGGAGTTGCCTTGTTGAGAACGGAGGCCATGGGGCAATTTGCAGAAGTGAAGGGAAGAGGACAAGTCAGAAGATTCAGAGAGAGGATGACGACGTCTTTAAGCATTCTTGTGTTTTGATCAACAGGAAGTAGCAGAAGCAGGCGCTGGGTCTGGCCAATCCAGAAACCAGAGTCGGAGAGGAAACCACCCGAAAGGACCCGTCTGCCGGTAGGTGTAGCCAAGTCACATTACAAAGAAGGACCCGCGTCCGATCATGGGAAATCACTCAGGCAAGTGCTAGCGAATGTTCAGGTGAGTATTCTTTACATGTTCTGGCTGCTGGAGCATTTTGGTAAGGCCAGTCGAGCACTCCGACGACAGTAGTTTCAGGGTAGGTGGTAGCAAGTGTATTCACGGTCAGATTCTAAACAAGATTACCGTATGCTTCAAGTAAAGCGAGATCTCGTTAGGAGTCCACGCCATATGCAGGATTTCAAACTAGCCGTTCAATATTTTTGGAGAGATGTCCCTTCCATGCTAAGTTGGCCTTCTACAAGATTCAGACACTTTGGCCAGTCACGCTGAGATATAATCTAACATGTTTTCAAAGCTCTACGCACAGAGCCGTTGTTCAGCCAATGGGGAATTTTTGGAATAACAGCCTTGGAGGGGCAGAATGGACAGAAGGTCCAGCAGAAGAAGCCCGCCATTATAGCACTGCTGTCTTCCTCAACTCTCCAATCCCACTGGATGGACTGTGGTCATCGTGATTGCCACACCCTGGGATATCTATCATGATGTCTGAATACATTGTGATAGACTTTTAAAATGTCTACTTAGCTGCTTAGGTTGAAATTGTGTGAACCTTTTATACGCAATCCAGTGATATATATGGCGGCTGAACGGTTATGCATTATTACCCACACTTCATTTCTTCACTGTTATCTTACTTCTTCGTTCAAGCCTTTAACAACAGTGGTCTTTGATTTTCAGCGACCAATTTCAGAGAATCAGGGTGTATATTTGATCTACAAACATCAGTAATGACTATATATTACGATCAAGGGTATACAATTGTTCCCGCAGCTCACGAAAGTCATATTGCTGACACCATCCCCCAACAGCGTCCCTCAGAACATCTTCTACAACCTTGCGGGAGAGTCCCGTTTCTATGGCAGGTGGCTTCTGGTTTGATCATGGACAGTCAGAATGAAAATTCATCAAGTGACTCAGCTATATTTAATACTGTAGTAAGCCTGTTGTGATCTAATGGTTCCTTGTTGTCTTGTTTAGAGGAAGGAATTTAACTGTTGCGAGTGGCTGCAAAGCTTGGCCTGAGAGACTGCGGCACCCTTCTCTAAACTGTTGTATACAACCTCACCTTAATCCACAGCGTTTTTCCTGTCTGTAGCTCTGGTCAAGTCCCAAAATTAAAACAAGTTCCTGCAACCGTCTTCAATCACAGGTAATCGCTAAAACCAGTGTCTGTTTTGTGAGCCACATGCCCGAATGTTCGACCTAACCTAGGTTCTAGGTGGCCAGCAGTATTCCTAGACCGTGGAGCATGGAAGCAGGCTTGTTTGATAGGGCAAGCGTTCCCCCCTGCCTCACTTTAGCACGGTCCTCATTCTGACCTTGTCACTATTCCCGATCCAGGGCCAACTACCTAAACAAGAGGGGTGGCCTCAGAGGTAGATAGGTGGTATTAGAGCTCCAAAGCAGCAGTAAGTGAAGGCTCGAAACCCCACCCCGAATGACCCAGTCGAAACGCGGGGTAAGGGTTAGGGTCATGGGCGGAACTGCACACGACTTAGTGCCTCAGGAACCGACTCTGGTTGCGGACAGCGGGTTTCTCTCCTGCAACCTACCAACAAAGCCTCACTAGCCATTGCTGCCCCCGCCCGCAACGCCCAACACCATCTCATCATCGTTGCACATTTACGGCCCTTGTGAAAGGAACAGACAGCGATAATTTGCAATTGCAATACTGTCAGTGTCAGCACCGGCTGCGTTGTAAAGGACAGGAAGCTTGGGTGGGACGCAATACGAAGCTCGCGCTAGGTAATCCACCCGGCGAAGCCCAAAGCCGCTCAGCAACGATGGATCGCAACAAGAGAGTCGCCAACGCGGGGTTGACTGGTCAGAAACCCCCAACATTGGATGGGACGGTGCGTTGAAGAGGGGGAACACCAGTACCTGCCCTGCTCTTCGCGAAGAGCGCGGGACCAAACCACAGTGGGCTGTCTCAGGAGCACATGAACCTCCCAAAAGCCTTCAGCTGGACCTCGTCTCTGTGTCCGTGCTGGTATTTTGCATCCAAGCATAGCCGGACAGGCCGCTGCTTCTGCACAACAGTCGCCCTCATGCTCAACACAACCTGGCGGGGGACCTTCTCGGCCATCCCGCCGCCCAACTGCCAAGACCGGCTCGACGAGCTGGGGACATCGGTGGTCTGCACCGGCATTTCGCCCTACAGAACCCTTGTCGTCCCGCTATCCTTCGACATACTTCCACGTGCCCCGGCGATGAGGTTTCATAGAAGATGGTGACCACCCGAACGCCTTCATGCATCATCACTGTGCTGCAAACCGTTGTCAAGGCGTGCCGCAGGATCAGGACCCCAACTAGGAAACGACCAGGTTGAACCTCCGGCTACAGCGCCTCCACAGATCAAAAGGAGTGGGCCAGTTCACTTGGAGCCAGCCGCCCAGGGCTCGCAATGTTGCCTTGAACTGGAGGAGGCCACCATGGCAGTGGACAGGGCTGTTTAGCAGGAGTTGATGTTCTCCAGACCACGTTGTTTTGATGAAGGGCCGTTTCTTGGCTTGGACATGATCGCATCCTACCTGCGCGACGAGCATTAAATGCCTGCCGTGGCTCTGAGTTGCTTGCTTGGTTGTCTGTCGCGATGGGAGCTGACATCTTGAACTGTCGTAAACCACTATAGCCCTACGTAGATACTTGACTGCCTGAGACTGAAATGCTGGGCCTCGATAGAGGGAGGAGGCTCAAGCAGACAAGGTGGGGCAGGGGCAGCCTTGGGGGAGCGCTGAGTCCTGACTCCAGCAAGCTCTCTGGGCGATGCCGCAAGGACTCCGGGTTTTCACCCCAGTCTGCCCCAGGTGGTGTTGCTTGAATCGAGCGAGGGGCGGGATAGGCTGGTGCATTGGCAAAGAAACAAGTCGCTCTCGAGGCAGTCGATTGCGCAGAAGGGCACACACTGTTGCCAGAGGAACTGGCCACGACGAGCGGAGGACCTTGACAGAGCCAGATCAAGGGCCTTGCCCGGCTTGACGAGCTTACGCCTTGACTTTCGGACGCATGGTGGAAAGTCTGAGTCTGAATCTGAACCGCCCGGCGACGGGTTGATGCGATTGTCGCTGACCCCAAGGACGACACACCTGCGCGCCAGCCTGGGTTCGCCCTCAGATCTGGCACGGCACGGCTCTTGACGCGGTTCTGACTGGAGCAAAGGAGTGCCACCGACCTCTCTCGCCGCCTCGACCCTCATCTACTGCTCGCTTTGTTTCGCGACGCCTGCAGTCTCGGCCTGCTGCTTAGATACCTGGGAAGCCTCTCCCACCGTCCGACTCAGCCTGTCGCGTTGACGCGACCACCACCGTCATCCCTCCACCAGAACGCCGACGCGGAATCGTACGGCGGGCTGGCTGGCTTTCGCACTGCAGCTGTACCAGCGAACAAGAAGAAGTCGGCGTGAGGTCGCCAGCCACGCGACCGACCAAGAAGCGTGCAGCTAATTCTTTGTCGACCCGGTTTCTTTCCAAGCGTGAGCCTCGTGACGCTTGCTGGCTGGCGGTCCTTGATCCAGGCACCGTCCGGTCTACCAACGCACATCTTCGGCCTCCCAACGCACCTCAACCTGGAACCGGCCAGGTTTCTTCATTCCTTCGGTCCGTCCTGTATTTTGGCATCCGTCACAATTTCCCACTCTCGAGCCTTGACTTCGACATCCACAACACGCGCAGCAGACGGCGGTCGCAAAACGGCCCACTGCAGCGCCAGCCTGTGCGCCGGGGTCATCTACCGCCACATCTTGGGGATTTGAGGAGACAGGGCCCAACAATCCACTGACAGCGCGCTGTGGTCCAGCGCGTCTAGCGGCTACCTAGGCACCTTGGAGTGGTCCCCCACGCCCACAAATCCTGGTCGCCCCGGCTCAGCTACCGCCTGGGGTTGGGTCCTCTTGGCCACCGAAAAGCCAAAATGAAGTTCGCAAAGCGCAGGCGGATTCCTGCCTTTGGCTCCTCCGCCTTCCGACCTGACTTTGCAGTCTCGACACGCCACCACCCCCGACAAGATGATGCAATGCCAGACGACAGCCGCAACCTCGGCGACGACCCAAGTGTGAGAGGACCGCCTGAACGAGGCATGAGGCATCCCGCCAATAACCCTCCTCGACGACCCTTGTCTCCCCTACATACCGCTGCCCCACACGCTGCTGCAGCCCCGAGTGAGAGAGCAGCCGCCCATCGCAGAGGCCGAGATATTATACGCAGCCCGCCTCCAACACGCCGTGACCGAAGCCACCGCAACACCAGACCTCGCGAGCGGTCCCGCAGCCCTGCCAGGCCTCCCAACTCCGCTCACCCGTATCGTCACAGATCCAGAGACTCTAGCAGAGACCGGGCCCATCGCCCTGGTGATTTGTTCCCTCGACACAAGCACCAAGGCCCTCGAGGCTCCTCTTGGGGTCGCGAGGCTGCACATCCCACCGACTCACGCCAGCCGCCCCCTCACCAGCCCAGGGATCCTCACACCGACGAGTCTTTCCGACAGCCATCACGACCACGATCACCTCTACCTGCTAAGCGACGGAGGAGCCGCAGTCCTCTTCCCAGTGCACCCTCTCCGAGACGCTCTCGTCACGAGCACGGCCCGCGAAGGTTTGAAGGGGAACCAGACGCAGCCAGGGCATCTCCCTACCCAACCCGGCCGGAGACATCCTCTTCCAGACGAGAACGCTCCTCGACGCGTAAGGACCGACGTCTGATTAAGAGGACTTCTGGTGCGCCAAAGGCACCGCCTCCAATTAGCCGTGGTCGGTCGCCCCCTCCACCCCGCGGTCGAGATTTTCCGGACAATCCAAACCTTTGTCCCCTCGGCCAGAGAGCATCTCCGCATCGCGACCACAGCGCCTCGTCATTGTCTGGTCGCCGTCTCCCATCCTCTCCCCCTCGCCGCGAGGGCCCGCCGCCGCCGCCTGGCCGACGCCGGCGATCAATACCGGACAACTTGTCTCGGGACGCACTCGAGCCGGCGTACGATAGAGAGAGGCACAACTATACGAGGCCGCCAACCCGGTCTCCTTCGCCAAGAGATCGACGAGCATCTTTCTCGTCCAAGCGGCAGAGGAGGCTTGATCGCTTGCCACCTAGGGGACTACCATCCGAGCCAGCATCCGGCTCGAACAGTATTGAAGTCAACATGTCGGCGCGAGGCAATTTCCGTGGCTCATACAGTGGTCAGTATCCCGCAAGGGGCCATTATAGCCAGGGACCACATTCTTCCGGCCATGCTACACCCAGTTCATCCTTCCATGGCACCCCCCCGACCCAGTCGCCTTATAATAGCGGCGGCAGGGGCAATTGGGGTGGACAGCAACAGTATTCACCACAGAGGTAGGTCAGAAGCACTCCAGTTTTTGACATCGGATCGCTAACACTTGGTACAGCCAATATCCGCCGCAGTTCCCACCGAACGGCTACGCACCGACTGCACCTGCGGCACATTTCCAAGGCAGTCAGGCCAACTCACCCCCCGTGGGCACACCTACCGGCCCAAGCCACCAATTTTCTCAGAGCCCGTACCGCGGAGGGTATAGAGGGTCATCCAGCGGCGGATACCGAGGAAACAGCGCGGGTTCTGGGGCTGGCCGAGGCGCCAGCCGTGGCGGGTTCAAGAGCGGGCACTGGGGATCCAGTGGCAGCGGCTCTAGAGCTGCATCGAGTCAGCCTGAAGATGCGGGCTCAGGACGTGCAACACCGCAAGCAGGCTCAAGTATAGGTGACCAGGGCTCTTCCCATGGCGAGGCGGGAACGCACGAGAACGAAAACCCCTTCAGGCCGCCTAAGGAGTTCCAAGTGGAGGACACGGCCATGGACGAGGGGAACGACGAAGATCCAATGCCCGCCCCAGCAACTCGCCCCCCTCCAACAGGCCCTGCGGCAGAGAAGAAAATCAGTTTCGCGCTCAAATCAACCCCGAAAGCGCCCGTGACAGCCCCGAAGTTTGAGATATCCTCGAAATTCAACGCGCCAACGAAGAAGGATCCGCCAAAGGAGTCTAACCGTCACGACCCGCGAGATCGTGACAGTCGCGATGCTCGAGAGTCCCGAGACCATCGGGATAATCGAGACAACCGCGACCATCGCGACCATCGTGACAGCCGAGATATCAAGGGCAGCCGAGACCACCGAGAGCACGCCCCACAGAAGCACGTTGCAGATGGTCGAGATCTGCCAAGAAATGTGCCAACAGAGCCACGGGCGGCCAAGGAGCAGCAGAGGCGCCAGGAGCAGCAGAAGCCTCGAGAACCTCGGGAACCTCGAGTACGTATGGTGAAGAAGAAGATGAGGCGCTTGAAGGAGAAGCCCGCCCTTCCAGATCACCTAGCAGCTTCCGATTCTGTCTACTTCCGGAAGCCCGGCAACGAATCTGTCATTGGTGCGGGCACGTACGGGAAGGTGTTCAAGGCGCTCCACGTCTACACCAAGAAGCTCGTTGCTCTGAAGAGGATCCGCATGGAAGGTGAGAGGGATGGCTTCCCGGTGACCGCTGTTCGAGAGATCAAGCTTCTGCAGTCTCTCAAGCACATCAACATTGTTGCACTGCTCGAAGTGATGGTCGAGAAAAACGAGTGTTATATGGTGTTTGAGTATATGTCGCATGACTTGACGGGTATACTCAACCACCCCACATTCAAGCTCGAAGCGGCGCACAGGAAACATCTGTCGAAGCAACTATTCGAGGGTCTCGACTACTTGCATCAGCGTGGCGTTCTCCATCGAGATATCAAAGCTGCCAACATCTTGGTTAGCAGCGATGGTATTCTCAAGTTAGCCGACTTTGGTTTAGCCCGCTTCTACGCTAAGCGGCACCAACTCGACTACACAAATCGAGTCATCACCATATGGTATCGCTCTCCAGAGTTGCTACTCGGTGAGACTCAGTACAGTCCTGCTGTGGACATCTGGAGCGCAGCTTGTGTCATGATCGAGATCTTCACACGGCGTGCCGTCTTCCCTGGTGATGGTGGCGAGATCAGCCAACTGGACAAGATCTACTCTGTCCTCGGCACGCCGCACAAGTCGAGCTGGCCAGGTCTAACGGATATGCCTTGGTTCGAGCTCTTGAGACCCGGGGTGAGAAAACCAAACGTGTTCGCAGAGCAGTACGAGGACAAGCTGCCGCCCGCCGCGTTCAAACTCATGGGCGAGATGCTGCAATATGACCCACTCAAACGACCGACGGCCGCCCAGGTGTTGGAGCATCCTTACTTTACCACCGAGTCACCGGCCCCACGGCAAGCAGTGGAGTAAGTGGAAATCCCCTCCGGCATGTATTGTCCTTTATGACACAATTGTGCTGACCAAATCGACAGGCTCCAGCACGTAGACGGTGACTGGCACGAGTTCGAGAGCAAGGCGCTGCGGCGTGAAAACGAGCGAAAGGATCGAGAGGCTCGCAAAGCTGCTGAGAAGGGGTCTGGCTCCACAAGCAAGGACAACAAGGATTCCCGGAAACGGCCACCAGAGGCGACCGATGCAAACCGCGAGACCAAGCGCCAGCACGTTGAGAAGTCGGCAGAGGCAGCTTCGGGTGCTGGCGAGGTGATCCCGTCCAAGAAGGCCTAGATGTTTTGACAGGTGGCGACGACTACTCCAGGATCTCGACGAAGAAAGGTCGAAGACCTCCTCCAATGGTCTTTTCCCAGAGGGTTGAGTGTAGACGATATCTCCTGAAAGCATTCGGGCTAGAATGAATTGATACTTTTCCCCCACCCTTGGTGGCTGAGGAGATAGAGGCCACACTTGTGGAAAGGATGTCAATATTCTGGTGACATGTTCAAGTCTTCGACTGATGGAGTATATATGAGAATCACCAGATATGGCTGCAGCAGCGTCGTCCTCAGTTCCTGCGCGATACGCATCGCGCCGGGGTGCGTCGACACAGCTTCGCATTTCCACGGTGCTCCTGTTTTGCTTGCACATAGCATGCACATCCAGTATACCATACAGGAGACCCCCCTTCACCAACCTTCCCGATTCCGCCCGTCTTTGTGATTTCTATCTTGGGCCCAACTTGTTGTGGTCGCAGGCTCAAGGCCATGTCCGTCTTCCGCCTCTGATGAGTGTCCTCTCAATGCACATGGCAAAGGGCTATAGAACAGCTGCGAGCAATTGGAGACTTTATCTCTGAGGGAGGTGAAAATGATATTATTGGCGTCTTCTTTCTCGTATCGTAAGCGGTTTAATAATTAAAGAGACTCCCAGGGGAAAACACAACTGCCGCCGCCCACCCATCTATCCCACAGCATGTAGCCAACTCCCCACACCCACCACCTTCCTCTCCTTACATTCATCCAGTCTCACCCCTCCTCTCCGCCGGCAGATGCCTCCAGGTAGGTCTGTCTCCGCAGCCTATGACAACAGCGCTAGGGACGGATGGCCCCCATCCCCCAAACCAATCCCGCAAATGCTTGAGACAAGAGGAACGAACCCTCCGCCCACCGACTCGACTCCCCCTACTCCGTTCCGTACCGTATCGGAATGTACCATGCCCTTCCAACCGACTCCGCCATACAATGATTAGACCCAACCACACCATGGCGAGGCTGTATCGCAATACGCAGCATTTATACACCACGCGAGTGCAGAACTGGGGGAAGGTTGATGATGAAAAGACAGAAGCAAAGGTGAGAAGTCGAAGCAGAAATCCAAGACAAGGGCAGAAGACATCGATAGTAAAAAAACAGTGTTGTTGACAACAGTCTCTTTTGTTCTCCAGTTCCGGAGAAGAGTGAGGACTTTTTTTTCTCTCTCTCGTAGCCGGCAGTAATAAGAATCCCCCCTTTACACTCCACGCTGATGCGGAACCAACCAGTGACTTGACACCGACACCGAGCCTAAAACCGCCCCCCAACCGCCGCCGCCGCCCTCCAAATTCCTGTACCAATCGTCCACCACCGACCATTCCATTCCTTTGACTGATTTCGACCGTTGCGACTTAAAGACAGTGCGGTAATAAACAAGAAAGAAGAAGAAGAAACGACAAGTAGCAGAATGTAGTTAGGGGTATGACACATTGACGTCCCGGTCCCACCCCTCCCAGCAGAATAACATGCGTTCTGGGGAAAAACTCCCCCCCGAGGATGCAAAAATGTACAACCCGCCATGGCGCGCTACTTTTGTCTTTCCGTTGCAACATATTGCTTTTTTTCCACCCTGTCCCCCTACACCCCCCAGATGCCGCCGGTTCCGTGAAATGTGTGGTCTTCCAAAAGCCAGCCGCCCTCGCCCAAAGGTTTGGTATGTTGAGAAGATTGCCGAGCTTTTCCGCTTACTCTATGTCCTCAAAGTAGTCGCATATATAGTCACAAGTGAAAGTCGACAGTCGCGTTGATCTAGAAAGATGACGCTGAGGCCCGTGCGGAGCCGTCATGTACAAACTTTAGGCAGGCGACTTGCTAGGAGCTCCGCCGCCGTTCTGGCGGGGGTCCCCACCGCTGACAGAAAGGCCGCCAATCCCGCTCGACAGGAAGGCGAAAGGGTCACTTTCTCCAGCAGAGTAGAAGTTGTTGGAGGGCCCGGCAGAAGCAGGACCATTCTGTGCCGACTGGAAGGCAGCCTCGGCAGCGCGGCTGTCAAAGGGCCCGGCAGAGTGCGCACCGGGGCCGGGACCAAAGTGGGTGTTCAGGGAAGGGTAAGGTGCTGCACCGCCGCCGATGCCGGATGGCAACGCGTAGGTGCTGGGCGGGCCGCCAAACTGCTGGCCGTAACCACCTCCAGAGTTGAATCCGCCTCCGGATCCGAAGGGCCCGGGCCCGGGGTTGCCGCCCATGGACGCTTGGCTCATGTAGCTGGAAGGAGTATCCATCGGGGTAGGATAGCCTGAGTCGGCAACAATGGCGGCGCCTGCGCGGCTGGCACCGCAGCGTAGGCAGCATACGTTCTTGGCGAAGTTGTGGTACCCGCAGACCTCGTTGCCACACTTCCAGTCTCCGGCACGGAAAGGGACAACACCGCTGCCTCCCATACGGCCACCACCACCGTGGCCCATGTGTCCATGGTGATGACCGCCGCCGTGGTGAGGTGGTCCCATCATCGCTGGTGGCCCGTAACCACCACCGCCACCTCCACCGTAGCCACCGTAGCCCATATCACCTGTCGGGCCGGCACTGACCGCTGGGTACGAGCAGCGGAAGCATGCCGTGCGACGCTGGAAGTTTGAAAATCCACAACTAGGGCAGGTCCAGTCTCCAGGTCGAGGTCGGTTCTTGCTCGGCGGGAACGGGGTTAATATCTCCTGGGCCCGATCCAGCACTCGGCTCGACGATGGGGAAACCTCGATGGCCTTCTCATTGAGAGCTCGGCCATTCATACACAAGCTCTCAGCCGCCTATAAAAGCGAGCGTGGTTAGCCTTGAGAGTTGCACTTCGCCTGTCGTGATCTGTGCTTGTAGGTTTGACTGCACTTCGTATGGGAAAAAAGCTGCACATCGGACACCATATCAAGTCCACACGAGAGTCCACTTGGATTTAAATGAAGGTGAAGGAACGGGCAAACCAACGATGCGAGGGTATCGACTTACTTCCTCATGAGATGAGAAGACTGCGAAACCAGTGCCCGTGGGCTTGTGCTGCTCAGGCGTGCGGAGAGTCCAAAAGGCGATGGGGCGGCCGCCGAACTGGGTGAACCAGCTCTCGAGCTCAGATTGGGTCGTATCGTGGGGCAAGCCCGACATGTGGAGCACCTTGCTCCGTTCTGAGAGGAACGCCCTGACGTCTGCACGGGCATCCATCGGGCGAGTGAGCACGTCAGGGTGCTCATTGGGGGGCTGGGACTTCCGGACCAGACCGCGGAGCACACGAGCGAGGGTGATAGCTTCGTCCATAGCTCTGCGGGGCGAAGCAGGGGCGAGAGCCTGGAGATGGAAGGGCAAGTTGTGCTTGATGGGAGCACTCGACTGCACCGCCTCGACCTCGAGAGCCGCACAGATATTAGCCAGCGACGACGGGCCAAAGGCCAGGCACTCGGGATGATGCTGCTGCCATCTCTGGTATTCGGTTCGCAAATCGAACGTCCGAGAGTGCTGGAGATATGGAGGGAGCACAACGGCTTTGTCGCGGGCTTCTCGGGGGAGCTGGACCCGGAGGTCCCAAGCATCCAGGGTTACAAAGACGAAGTCGAGGTTCTGCGAGTTGAGATGCTCGGAGGCGAAGGTATCGAAACGGTTAATAGCGTCCCTGAACGTCCCGGCATTCCTAACGTGCTCCCATGTTAAGGTGGTCAGGCTCGCTGGACAGGAAGAGTGGTTAGCTTTGTCGACAAAGGCAAATGGCGTACAGAGGGGAGACGGGACAGAAATGCTCGACAAGAGAAATGCGAGCGATGCAGACGCGTGAGACTTACTGCATAGAGGGGTGATTGGCGTATTGATAGGCTTCACCAACACGCTTTCGTGATGCAGCTGTTCGAGGGGAAGATACCCGTCAGCTTAGGGCCCATTTAGGTCACCACATCCCTGAGGAGTAGGAGCAGCGATTCGGGGTCAGAGCAAAAGAGCCCACCTCCTCAAGTGTCTTCGCGTCCACCAAGATCCACCCAATCTCGATAACCTCGGCGGAATCCTTGGTTACGTAGACGCCGTGTTCGTCGCAGGTGGTGGCCACATGAATGACCACATAGCGGTCAACATTCAATGGAGCTGGAGGGAGCGCCGCCATGGTCGGGACTGTTGGCGGTGAAGGGGTCGAAAGGGGTAGCTGGTCGACGGCGGGAGAGGGAGAAGGTGCGTCCGGGATAGCTGATCCAGCTGCAAGAGGTCAGTTGGAGCGCAAGAAAATCCGTCACGGCCTCGGCCGTTCAATCAAGGCCTGCGGAAGTGGAGCGGAAGCCACGAAAACGGGCTGTACGCCTCTGAGGTTTCTGAGGGATTCGATGACGAGGAGAGCCAGGCAAGACTCGATGTAGAGCTTGAATGGCTGGGGACTCGGCCGGAGGAGACTTGTTCGAGTGGACACGTACTGCTGCTGCCGCCAAAAGCTTGCCTCAGGGACCAGTATGGACTCGGGGAAAGTGGCTGCCCGCCGGATTGATGCGGAGAGGGGGAGGTGAACACAATGTGAGAACTCGGTAAGGAGATGCCGAGCCTGCAGGATGGATTGTGTGCGGTGCTGTACTGTGCTGCACACGCCCTCAAGGCCTTGTTTTGAGGGGAGAGTGAAAGAAGGTGAGGGAGGGGAGGTGAGGTGGTTTGGAGAGGAAAAGACCAAACCAAAAGAGACGAGACGACGGGATGGCAGAGGACTGCCAGGTGGACTGGACAGGACTGGACAGGACAGGCCAGGACCGAACCAGGGGGAGGGAGACGAGAACCAGCAAAGTGGAGGAAATAGAGACAGACAGACCAAGATCAGACAGATCAGATAGACAGAGCAGAGTAGAGCAGAGCAGAGCAGACCAGGAGACGAGCAGCGCACACCACCACCAGCTACTCACTGGCACACGGCAACCGCCAGGGCGAAGAAAAAAATGACAACGGGCGTTGGGGACTGTGCTGTGCTGTGCAGTGTGCTGTGCAGTGCTTTGCTGGGCCGCGGTGGTGGTGGTGTGCTGTACTCTCCTTGCAAACGACGGGCCTACCCCTGTCGCCAGTGTCATGTAATTGGAAGCTGCCCTCGATTTGTGGGTCGGTTCCCAGCATGCAGCACAGGCATCCTTTCCGATTCGGGCCTCCGTTTTGTTGTTTGGTGAGGAGGAGTGCTGGCCGTGCAGGCTGGTGGCAGCAGTCGGGGGGAGCTTGGAGCTTGGAAAGACTGGAGCTCTTCTCCTCTTATTATTGCCCAGCCAGAATTGATCCGACCTGACCTGGCCTGACCGTACGTCGGCCAGGGCGGGAAGCGTGGTGGTTCAGACAGAGCTCGCCCGTCTGCCACTCCATCAGACAGATCAAGCATGGCTTGCTCTGTTCTAAGTACTGCTTGCTGCTTTTCTTTCAACTTCGTTTTCTGTCAATTTCAAGTTCATTTTACATTTGCATTTCTTTCCAATTTCCTCCAATACCGCGCCTCCGGTTTCCGACGTGTCTAGGCTGAGAGCCGTGCCCACTGGCGTGCGACCATGGGAAAGAAAGAAGAGGCTTGGAAGCTGGGAGCTCGGGAAGGTCGCCCCCTCGGCAAACCGACAGATTGGCAATGGACGGGGGAACTCGACCCTGTATCCGGTGCATCTCCACGAACCTCAGGGGTCAGAGCCTGGGGGAGGACGAAGGCGAATCCTGCTTCTGAGCCGATCGTCTCTTCCTGTGCCTTGCGACAGGAGACTCCCCCGCGAATGAGTATCTGTATCTGAGATGAACGTTGGTTATTACCCGGTCTGTTCCGTTTTGCGGAACCAGACTGTTGGTCTGCAGTGGACGACCACAGACAACAGGCCGAGGTACGTAGTCAAAGTGCACACAGTAGGCGTCGTGGGTTATAGTCGTATACACGAAACCGATGATGGAGCTTCCTTGTCGGCCATCTCATCAGCCTGGACCTGCCAGATGCAGCGCGCATGCACTCCATTCCCCCCCATGTAGTGCGACAGTGATGCTTGCTAACCTTGCCATGCCCGGGTCTGTTTCTGATCAGGCAAACACCGACCAGCCAGCCCATCAAGGTACCATGCTAGAGCACGTATCTGTGCTGTGTGCGTTGTGCGTGCCACCTGCTACGCCTGGTAGGTACCTAACTAGGTACAACTACTCTGTGGTAGACAGGCCAATGGTTCAACCCAATGTCAGGCCATGTTGGGAAACGTAGCGAGGACTCCCACGTTTTCCGATGCACCTCCGGCCCTTGACCCCACGCCTAGGGCTTGGACGGACTCGGACATTCATCCTCGAGTAATTTGGGCTATTCTGCCCGGTCAGTGGTTTAAATATCGACGCCAGCCCCATACTTTTTTTGCCCTCGCACGTCTTGTTGTGTGTTTGATCGCTCTCCTGGCGAAGAGAGAGGCGGGGGACGGGACAAAGGGACGTGTGTGTGTTTACGTTGATCGTGTTGACCGTGTCGGACAATCGCGAACACGTCACGGGCTGGGCCGTCCGCTGGACTGGGGGGATCCCTTGTCGACTTCCCACCCACTGCTAGCAGCTGGAGCACATGTCGCTTGCTAGACTACCTACCTACCTACCTAGGTACCTTAGTTGGGTAGGTACTGCCTGATAACGGCGCCAGAGCACTTTTTCCTCGCGTTCTCGGGAAGGAGGATAGTGGTACGTATCGTTGCGATGGGCAAGCAAATTGCCGGCCTTTTCTTGTTGAGACGATTTATCATCATATTCCCGCCGTGGATACGGCCAACGCGATAATGCAGGCTTGTCGACCTGGAATTGGAATGCATGACGAGCTCGCCTTGACCTGCCGCATCTCTCTGCAGACCAAATCACCCAGTCCACAGTACTTATTACAGCACTTCGACTGCTGTACAGTTAGTTCTATGCTGTTCCCGGTGCGCATATTACACCGAGCCTGTCTGACGCACTCTCCTCTGCGTTACACAATTGGCCACATGGCATATTTCATTCCGCAAGTCAGATCGCCAGGTTCAAAACGTGGCTGCCGCCGTGCCACGGACTAGGTCAGTAAGCAACATTTCTTTTGCTCTTTACTTTTTACCACAGTGCCATGTCGAGCCTCCCTGCCTCCCTGCCATCCAGCCTCCCTGCGTCCACGCCAGGGTTACGCCCAGGACCAACTGTCAGTCCGTCACTCAGGATGAGGTGGTTGCAAGCCGTCTTGGTGACAAGTCCCCGGGAGGAGAGCTGCGAAGGTGGTTGACACCTTCCCTCCCCTTCCCAAACGAGTCGCCCAAGTACTTGGGTAATTGCTACACTTTCTACTCGGTATCTTGTCACTGTCACCACTCAACACTGCCAACCTACTTCCCCTCCTCGACCTCTGCCTTCTTCACCTTGGTCCGAGTCCGAGGCCACGGTTCAAGGCCATCCCTCCCGAATGGATGCCCCAGAAGGTGCTCAGAATGGGACCCTAGTCAAGCTGAGAGCGGCTCCCTTGGCCGTGCCACCCACCGGCAAAGGTCTGGACGCCCAGCCTCGACCCAAGATAAGCTCTCGGAACGCTAGACACGGGGAGAGTTTGTCGGAAGGCGGCATGATTCTCCTCACGCACACATCGCATGGCGCACTTCGCGGCCCTCATCAGATCATGGCCATTCCTTCCCCCCATGTCCCCGCACTCTCTCTGGAATCTCACGCCGTTGGGATGTCATATCATCAAGTGGTGTTCACCAGTGCCTTCTATGTTTCAGACTCTGCAGTAGCCTCTCTGAATCCAGCATAGATCCGATAGGCACAACGTGGTTTCAGAGACACCTCTCGTCATAGCGCTCCCAACGAGGTACTGTGGCGCAGAAACCCTCAACGCCATACCCGTGGTAATCAACATGCGCCCGGAGGCTGCACGGGCTGGTGGAGGGTCACTCTCACGTCCCGTGCCAGGTCGCTTCATCAAGAGAGGGTCCGGAACAGTAAAAATCATTTTTTGATGCTTCAAGAAGGAACAAGCCAGAAAACCACGGTGCTAAGACAACTCTTCATCTTCAATGCCCAACTCCTGCACTCCCCATTCCCTTCACATCAGCCGTGTACCCCATGGGACACTGCATCCGCTTCGTCGTCATCGTCTCGTCTGAGGGCCTCATTTGCCTGAACATATCTGTCGGATCAAACCTGTTGGTGTGTTGCGGTTAGCATCCGTCCCGTCTACCGCCGCAGAAACAGCCTGGGACAGGGTCAGGCTTACCATGTCTCAAGGCTCGTCACTTGGAATTTGTCGCTCAGCTTTGCTACTGTCACACCTTGGATGTCGAGGATCCCGCGGTGAGCCTTGATGGTCACCGTCGATCCGTCTTCATTTTTCCCGACATAGTCGCCCTTCATCCACCCCCAGTGACGCCACTTGAAGGCCACAACCGGTGGGCCGCTGTACACCTCCAGAACTTCCCAGGCAAAGTTCGGCATCATGTCTCTGAACGTCTTGTGGCTCTCGTCGAATGTGGAGTTGGCGCCGTAATATTTGTTGGGCGCTATGACCGCGGAATAAGTACCACTGCAATTGCTTTCGTCGTCAGCCACTTTGTCAGGGAAGAAGAAGCAAAATTCGCTTCGAACTTTTTCTCCCCCTTTTCCCTTCTCTTCTTTTTCCTTCCAACCGTCATCATTGCACTCAGATTGATGGTGACACAGACGCCTAGGGGAAGCCAGGGGCCGGGGGCGGTAAGAAGGCTACGCACACTTTCAACATGTGTTCCGCGTCCTGAGGCGGTCCGCCATTGATTGCGAAGGTGTATTTCGCTGGGTCGACGGTTCGCCATTCGGACACGTCCATCTTATGTGACGCCTCAATCTCCCAGTTCTTGACCAGGTTCTCGACCAGTGTTTCCAGAGACTTGGCCTCATGATTCGCGCGTTTCTCTGTCGGGTTGAAGTCAGCACAGCGCAAGACTTTTGTGGGTTGTTTGTCCTTGGGGCTCGACGAGGCCAGCATACCGTTTGCCCACATTTGCCTGGTGACTGTGTAGTCCGGAGGTCCTCCGTACCGCCATGTTGCCTTGTCATTGGTCTAGGGGATAGGAGGCGTCAGTTGAGGCTTGGGACTCTGCCGCATGGGCCAGCCTTTCAGAATCATGAACTTACGACAGCATTCGAATCGAGCATATAGTCAGGGAAGCTGGGAACTTCTGGCTCCTTCGCTTTGTCGTCTTCGACAGCGACCTTTCCCATTACTTGGCCCATGTTGAGGTATGTCGAGGAGGCCTGCGTGAAGTCGAAGATGTGGATGAGGTCGAAGATGTGTCTAGACCAAGGGGCTCGGCTTGTCTTGTGAGTCTTGTATCACGATCTGCTCAGAGAATACACAACATCTTACGGTTCTAGAAGGATGTCTGCCACGAGGATGGGCGGGGCCTCGTTTTATACACGAGATCTACCATCTGCTTCTTCTTCTTTCACGCCGGCTCCCCGAGCTGGGTCCGAACAAACCTCCCTGACTGAACCTCATTTCAAGGGGCCCAAGTCTCTACTGCTCACCAATGCGGGCTTATCATAGCCAGACTGCTTGGCCGTACTTGGGTAGTCTGGGGCTTTTCGGGCTAGTCGTGTCGCAGCCATTGCTCAATACTTCGGGGACTAACTGCATGGAAAAAGTGCGAGTGTCTTTCCCTTCACACGGACAGAACTGGACAGGATGAGCGGCGACGCCAGTGTCATGCACAAGTACATTCCAGTCAGGCACTCAGCTTCACCCGACCGCGTGTCCTTTTGGCCCGGCAGCGGACTGAGACATGCTCATCCCTACGACGGGATAGGAACCTTCGTCGGGCCTGCCGCTCGTGGAGCTCATGGCTATTTGCAGGGCCTTGCAGCGGCCGCTTTGCAAGCGGCCTTGACTTACATAGGGGCCCACGAACTGCTTGCTATCATTCGCCAAACCGGCGTAATTAAAGGCACTGATCAGCCTTCTTCGACCCAGGGGTCTACCGGAGGATATGTGGGAAGCGGCCTGCTTTCGAGGCCCCCACGAGCAGCTGGGAATCTCGTCAAAGCCGGTGAAATTGGTGATCCTGCACGCCCGGTTACACCACGTCTCCGAAGCATTGACTCACGTACCAATGCCACGAGTCTGACCGGGTTGCGAGGGGACACGATCGGTGGAAGCCCCCTGCCCGAGATCTCTTATCTGCCTAGCACGCCGCAGTGAGATCTGCAGCCGTCAGGAATGGACGAGGATGCGTGACGCCCACGTTCACGCTCGTATGGCAGACAGGCAGGCAGGGGGGCCGGCGCCCGCCTACCGGATCATCCCCTGTGACATGAGGTGTGGATGGATGGTTGGCGCTGTCATCTGCGAACAACAAGGGCGTGGCTTGTTGTTGGGCTACCACCGGCCCGAGGATTACACCACACCTAACGGCGGGGCCTAGAAACAAGGCGTCCACATGGTGAACAACATTCTGGGCCCACGAGGAGGGCGACTGGGCCAGCCTCTGTGGAGCAGTTATTTTCGAGTCTGCAGTTTACTGACGGCGCGTCGAGTTGGGCCTCTGTTCGCGCCTGCCCTGTTCTCAATGATGTTTGGCATGCCTCGAACAATTGGCCCCATCTGCTTGATGTTATCGCTCGCGCTTTCCCATTTCTCCTCGCCCCGGACCCCGACAGGAGTCGGGGTGTGGCAGGCGCAAGGGAGGTTAGTTGGACCCCAACGGAGCTCTCCCTCGCCCTCCTGGAGCCTTCTCTCACCCCCCTCCCCTTCCGAAAGAAAGAAAAAAAAGCCATGTCAGATCTCTGAGCCGCCCTCCGCCCCTTCGATATTGTAAGGTAACGGCTGTCACTGGGTCTCGACGCCACTCATCGGGCGCGAATCTGTTGTTCTCAGATCCCTCGTTGCTAGCCTCGCTTGATTATGATATTTGCTTCTGGTTATTTGTGGCGCCAATATTGTCGCGCTCAAGTTAAAGACATGGATGACCGCAGCACACTTGGGACTGAGGATAAGTGATGGGCCCTCAACGGATGATGCCGTCATCACAAAACTGCCCAGGTGTCCTGGAACAGCCTGCTCCTGCTTTTCCTGGAGGAAAATTGTCGCCGGTCGGGCCTTCCTAACCGAGGTTTGTCATGGACACTCATGACTGACAACTGAGTCCAGACAAACAGTTCCGCAGGTAGCTCCGCGTGTTCCGAAAGCCTCTGACTTGCAAACATCTTGGCTGTACGAGACCTATTCCTCATTATTGATATTCGCCAAAGAACCGATCCAATGGACGCCGACCCTGCACCTATGGCTTCTCCTGCCGCTGAGGACCCTCCTCGAAAGCTTCCGAAACAGCGTTCTCGCGCTGTCGACAGCATCGATTCAAGGGACAACACGACCATCCTCTTGCTGTTGGTTATAGCAATCTTCAGTCAGTTTGTCCCCTTGTCCTGTCTTCCCCTGTCGGCCATGCTGTGCCGCCGTGTTCCGCCAATCTCTCTGATACTATGTTTCACACGCTGATTAATGGACCCGCAGTTCCTCCAGTTGCCGTGCTCTGCATCACTAGCTGCGATGCACAATTCGGCCTCAATGTCATCCTCCAGCTCCTCACCTTGTGAGTTATATGGAAGCAAGGAATGCCGCTTACAATGCCAGAAAAGCTGATGGCACCGGCAAACCAGTGGAATTGCGAGCTTCTTCCACGCAGTCTGGGTCATTTTCTATTACGGCAAAGGTGGCCGTCTAACCTGGGGACAACGGAAGAAGCTCGAGCGGCAGAATGTCGCCAGGGCCCTCGAATTTTCAGCAGATCCTCGGCCCCCGCAGGTTCGCAACGAGGCATACTCCGATGCTCCGGCTTACAGCGCCTACAATGGGGGCGATGGCGGTGACTCAAAGTATGTGTGAGTTTGCGCGGAGGACGGCGCACGCAGCAGAAGTGCACATGACATTTTCCTTAGTAGTCTTGTGGCTTTGGATGGATACCTAAAGATAATGGACATCTGATCTGGATCATCAAGTTGGTCTCTGGTTGGGAACTCCCATAGTCAACGGAGACTCGGTGTAGAGTGTTTTTGCACGTCATTACCTAGAACATCTTCCAGGCAGTCTTCGGGCATCCCCTTCTGGGACCCGTCGGTCTGTCAGTCAGGCACTCGACTAGACAATGCTACCTTGTCGGGAATTTTCTGGCTATGCTCCTTCTTTTCGGCGTGTCTTGCTTGCTATATTGCAGCACGTTACAGCGAGGTTGCATTGTAGGGCTGAGTACTCAAAATAAGCGACACGAAGCGGCTGTTTTTGTTTGCGCCGTGACTCAGTTCTGACAACAGCAGAGACAAGGTCACGGGGTCTGTAGGATATATTGGCCATTAGGATCTGAATGTCGGACCTGACCGTCGCCGATGGCGTGCAGTCGTCTGCCCCGAGACGGCAGTTGGTGCTAGCCGCGCACCCACAATTTGCGTCTGGTGATTCCCTGTGCTTATTTTCATCATGAACGCTGGTGAGCGAAGGAGAGAGCGCGTGCTGGCACACCAAGGTCACGTTGTGGTGGACAGGACCTGTTTGACGCTGCCTTCAACTGGCGTAAGCTCCCCCTCCCCCGTACATCGTGCACGCGGAAGGGGGGAAGAGGCCGCGCTCGCGGATGCAGCCGACCACGAACGGAGGGGGGCGGGGATTGGACGGCGGAGCCTTGTTTGCTGTATCTCGAGTTACACGCCACTTTGTGAAAAAGGACCCGTGGACTCAAACATGAGGTGAGAAGCTTGGCGCGTCATGACGAGCGAGAGCAGGCCGGCCGGCAGGATCTGGCAGAGAGAGGCTTGATTCCCCGGGATCAGTCATTATTATCATCGTCATCATCATCTGGCGCGGCTGTCCTCCTCCTCGTCCTCCTTCTCCTCCTGTAGCTCCAGTGGGGATTGAGACATGGAGGGAAGCTAGATCGTCGGCTATTGAGATGCTGCATGAGGAAGCAAGACAGGCGGGCACGCAATCTGACTGACCTGCCTGCTGGAGAGACTCTGGTAACGAGCCGGCGAGTAGATGTCTGTCTGTTGGGCACTAGGTAGGCAGGTATCTCAGCATGGAGGAAGGCCGATCGAAGAAATGTCTTGGGATGGACCTCATGTTGTGAGTCGCATGTAGTCTACTTCGTAGTACTTAGACTAGTAGACTATATCTAGGTTCCGGTCCTGCTAGGTAGTTTAGCATGCCTAGGAACAGCATTCGGCTGTTGCACAGGATGAAAACCTAGGCCAGGCACTGGGCAGAGAAGGGATGAACAGGCGCCAGGATCCCTCGTCTTGTTCTCCCAAGGTCCTGAAGCATGGGGAGGAGAAGTCCGTGCTCAGGCCTTCTAGGCCCACGGGGAAGGAACCGGGCCACCACTCGGCCGTGGAGTGCGGGAGGTACGTACCTGCCACCATCCCCCGCCCCGCACCACGTATGTACTGGTCCTGGGTACCTCCAGACACCAGGGCGAACAGCAGTAAACGCAAGTACAGCACTCGGGCATTCTCTGCCGTGCTGCAGGGAAGGCGGGAGTTAGTGAGCACGCCGTCCTGCCTTTGAAGGGCAGCCACGACTGCTCTGCAGCTTGCAGCAAAAGGCATCGCGCCCGGTCCAATGGCGGGCCAGACAGCTTCACCCTAAAACAGACGACTCCTCTCCTCTCTCGACACATTTCTGCTGCTGCCGGTGCCGCTGCTGTGAGAGGGCAGAGCAGGAACAGCGCACAGCAACGGTTGATTGAATCCCATCAGACAACGCATTCGCGCGTCCGCTTCTCATTTCAATCCCTTCCCTTTCTTTTCCAGGGTTGACTGATCTCGAGCTCGACACGGCACGCGATACGACAACTCAACTCGAGGCATCTCGCATCTCGCATCCCGCATCCCGCATCCCGCTTTCGCCGCTGTCGCCGCCGTCTTCTCTCTGCTGCCGCTGCTCGTCATCGGCCGACAAGCAGCAGCCACCGCCTCCCACCCCACCCCCTCCGACCACCACTCTCGAGATTACAGTGCGTCTGTTCAATCGACCTTCGGAGGTCACACGCGCGCCCGACAGTGCCAATCCAGCAACCGCATTCCCGAGGTGGTGTTCTTCAACACCTGCTCCATCTGAGACATACAGCTCCCCCAGAGGCCAAAGGACCACACCATGATACCTCAACTCGCCCTCTGCCCGCGACAAGACTCTTTGTGACGCCTGCCTACACCGACCATTGTCTGCCGGGGCCACTCGAGCGAGCACCTGCCTGTCGTCGCCCTGCGCGCCTCTCCAAATCCCCGTCGCTGCCACCACCTGCACACAAGCTCGAACACGGGGCCAAGCCCATGCTACAACCCAGTACGACTTACACTCGCATCCGCCTGCATACGTGCTACGGCAGCACATCGCCTCCCGCATCCTCACCGCGCTGTATATATATGATAAGCCACATAATCAACGGCCTCTGGAGGGCGAACACGCGCTCGAGAGTGGAGACATGAATACGGACGCTTCCTCTCACATCTCCCCCTCCACCAAGCCTGGTTCCCGTCATCACCCACCCACACCCTCCGACTCCCCCGGCCGCACCCAGAACGCCTCCTCCTCCTCCTCCCCATGCCCCGGCCCGGCCCCTGCCACCTCTTCTTCTCCAACCCATGTCCCTGCCGCTCCTAAACCTCATGATACCCGAGCTGGTCCTCAAAAGCCGTCCCCTACTCCCATGAGATCCAGTCTTCCTTTCTCCCTCCCTCTGTTCTTTCAGTCAAACAATACCTCCATTGCTTCCCTGGTGCCGTCGACCGCAGAGGGTAAACCCATACCCCTCGATGACAGCACCGCAGCCCACCGGACACTGGCACTTCGGGAGCTGAACAGCAATTTCCCTTCGCCGGTTGCTCGCCACAAATATGAACGGTCCACCGGCGCCCAGAGCAAGACCTATTCCAAGCCCGTCATAGTCAGGACCTACAGCGGACCATCTCCCTCGTCGCAGGGGCATTCCCGCTCCAACTCACACTCGGCCCGGCGTGCTGGCAACCGTCGAGGTCCCCCTTCGACTACCTCAACGTCCATCTCCTACATCTCCCCGACCGCCCACTCCAGACCCGCTGGAGGGTCACAGAATGGCAGCTTACTGAGCATGGCGCGGGGAAACGCCAAGAAGAAGTTGTGGCCCTGGAGACAGGGCCAGGACGAGGTCCCAGCCGAGACTCTGCCGCCGCATGAGGCATTCTCCTTCAAGGCGATCATGGCCAACCTTCAAGCGCAGTCCAGCGAGATGGATAATGCCCTCGATGGTATTGCCGAAATCTACGCGCGCTCGCGCTATAGCTTGAGCAACCAGTACGAGGTGCATGTGGCACCGCATGGCTCAGGGGCATCCTTTGTCAGTGCCGTTCCGTCGTCATCCATCCGGAGAAGAGGTTACACCAAGAACAGCCAGAGCCAAAACGGGTTGACGCTGCAAGCCATTCAGTCGGGCGACGAGGACAACAGTGCGAGCGCACGATCGCATCGCAAACGCCGCAGTACTGGGCGCCGCCAGAGCGCAGCCTACGGTACACTGGAGACTATCATGTCATCAAGCAGGTCCTCTGAAGAGGACAAGACAAAGAAGAAGTCGGCGTCAGAGCTCAAGGATCAAGTACGCGGCCGGGCCTCTTCGAAGTCAGGCCGGAGTGGTTCCGGTTCCCCCCATGCCGGCAAGGGCAACGGCGCCAATCCCCTTGCTGGAGTACCAAAGCCCAGAGAACCAACAAGGAAGAGGTCGAAGTCCTTTGCCAATGCTATCATCCACGCTGACAGTTCCAAATACTACCAGCCAGGCGACGAGGCGGTGACGACGCCCCGGAGTTCATCTGCCGCTCTCGTGAGCGAACCGTCATTACCGCAGACATCTAGCAGCCATCTTGAGATACGGACAACACCAAACGAGCTATTGGGTACCGACTCTCCACGCAGCAGCCAAGCACAGTCTCCTGGCCGCGATGAGTCCCCAGCATATGCACACGCGAACGGGCACTCGCGGCAAGAGGACTCAAATGTCTCCAATTCCGGAACGAGATCTGGATTGACTGATTGGGTTCCATGGAAGACCGCGTTGTCGGGCGCAATAGCCTCCCCGCAACCGAGCAGTTCCTCTGCAGCCAGAAGCCAAGCTGAAGGAACCCTTCGAGAGTTGCTTAAAGGCAAAGGCAAATCAATTGCGACCGAGTAGTGGGCTTGCCTTGCAACTGATTGCATTGTTACCGGTTGGCGTTGGGCCCTCCTCCAGAGGTGATATTGCAGCTGAATTGTTATATTTGTGTTGTCTATACTCTATGGACAGAGGAAGACGTCCATATTGCAGTTGCGTTTCTTGGTGAACAAAATGCACGGGAGAATCAAAAGATATTGACTGAATATACCCAGATACAGAAACTCATGAGGGAAAGTGCTTTCTAGAATGCAAGTTAGTACGGGCGGACACATGTGTACTGTATGTATGTAGCTTATGATGATTATGAAGATTATGAGGATTGATTCATGTCTGATGTTGTATGCTTGCCCGGTGTCATTTCTTCAAGTACTGCACCTTGATCACCACATATCTTGGACCTCCGAATGAAGGAGTTGTGTGCTTGTACGATTCGTTTCCACATCTCATTTCAAGGGTGCAAGGATGAATTTATGATTATGGGTTCTGCCAGAGTTTGATTGGGGGAAGCTATCCTACTTGAGATACCTGCACAGTGGTCTCTAATCTATGTACCAGCCACTCATTTGGACGCCTCAGCAAAACCCCAGATCCCCCTCTATCAGCCAGAGCGTCAAGGTGTGACAAAGGTTTTATGGCTTGTGTGTGTCAAGCCCTCATGGTCTATCAACAGACTTTCCGTGGGATGTCGTGCCTTGAGAGTGAGCGGAAACTTGGACGATGCTCTCCAGAGCCTTTCCCTTCATTCACTGTCCAACACAGAGACAGCTGGGACGAGATTGCCGGCAAGGAAGAATTGTGGCTTCATGAGGGTTGGGCCCAATGAATCAAACCATCACACCCATGAATCTCCCTCTATCACCACCCTCGTTCCCCTCCATTTCTTTTCTGTTTTTCTTTTGTTGTCGTTTTCCCTTTCCTTGCTTGACGGGATGCAAGTGATCCCTTCCATTCACTCGCCTTGCCGAACAACGAGTAGCTGGGTGTTCCGGTGGACATCTCCATCTGCGCTTCTCCCCGTCTGCCAGTCCACACAACAGAATGCTCACCCACATGCTGAGACTGAGTTGAGCCCAACAGGAAGAGGAGCCGGCTTAATAGTTGATGGTATCCGGGAGCCGCATCTCAGCAGCGAGGCCCGGGGACTTCAGGTCGGACTCGTGAGCCACGCCGAAGGCGTCCTCCTCCTCATCGTTGTCATCTTCTCCACCACCGCCTGGGCGGCCGGCGCGGTAGTGGTAGCTGCCGTCGTCCCGACCCCTGGTCAGGAAGGCCTGGAAGTTGCCCATGTCGAACTCGAGCTCGTCGTCCGAGTAGTCCAGGTCCGCGAGCGCCTTGAGCCGCTCGTCGTCCAGGGAAGAGTCGCTGGAGCCGTCGCCGTCGCCGGCGTCGTCATCTCCCTCGTCAGGCATCTCCTCATCCTCGTAGCCCTCGTCCTCCATCTCGGCGTCGTCAGAGACGTCCGATTCGACGCCGCTCTCATCCCCGGCAGGCTGGTTCTCGATGCCGTCCAGCTTGTGCAGCAGCGCCAGGCTGATGGGGTCCGTGATGTGTGGGAACTCGCGCGCGACGCCGCGCGCCTGGGCATCGGCGGCGGCCGCGGCGGCCGTGGCCCTCTCCTGCTCGCGCTGCCTTTCGAGGACGTCGGTGACCGTCAGCCGGTCCAAGGGCCTGAGGACGTTCCACGCGTCGCGGAGCTCCGTGTTGGTAAGGACGTCCTGGGGCACGGGGTTTTCGGGGGCGATTCTCAGGTGATCTTCGCCATCGGAGTCCTCATCGTCGTCTTCGTAGTCGTCTTCGTCTTCCTTCTTGTGGTCGTCTTCCTGCTCAGCCATGTAGTCCACCTGGTCCAGGCACTCGGAGCACAGGCAGGAGCCGTCGTGATCGTCCGAGTCGTCGGCATTGTACCAGGCGATGCAATCCTCGCACATGCAGTTCTGATCGTGCACCACCTTCTTAACTTTCTCGTCGCTCTCTGCCTCGTCGTCGCTGTCGTAGTTGTTAGGGGCAGCGACGGCGGCCTTGCCCTTCTTGCCCTGGTTGAG
Organism: Diaporthe sp. P3_1W; assembly: GCA_037177825.1. Lineage (NCBI taxonomy): Eukaryota > Fungi > Ascomycota > Sordariomycetes > Diaporthales > Diaporthaceae > Diaporthe > Diaporthe sp. P3_1W. Next base: position 3,500,075 of record JBAFXB010000004.1, on the reverse strand, counting down.
ACGGTCCAGCTCGAAATCGTTCAGATCCCAGAAGCCCTCGTCGTCGTCCTCATTCGCCAGAAGCTTCGTCTCGTCGCGTCCGACGTGGTCCCTGAGCGCAATCTTCTCTTTCTCGGTGAGGGTGTCCCACCTCGCCATGAGGGCGTGCTTGGGCTTCCACTCGCCGTAAACGAACGGGACGTTGCCACAGTTGCCGAAGATACCGTCGGGGCCCTTCTCGTGGGCCGGCAGGGCTGGGAGCTCGTCATCTGACATGTACATCTCCTCCTCGGTGGGCACGAGGTTGGCGCGCCTCTGCCAGTCGACGTGGCCCCAGAACGCCATGTAGGTGAGGTGGTCCTTGAGGTTGATGCCGCGCCTGGCCGCCTCCTCGATGATGAGCTCGTCGGGACGAGACAGGTGGATCTCGCCGGCGCCCCAGCCCTCGAGATGTCCCGTGCCCAGCTGCCACTGGGGGACACCGTAGTGCTGCTCCCAGCTCCAGACGCGGTTGCTTGTCTGGACGCCGGCCAGGTAGCGCACCCGCATCTGAATCGCCTCCAGGAGCTCCGTGTACTTCTTGCCGCGGAGGATCTGCCACAGCGGAGTGAGGCCCTCCCGGGCGCCCAGGATGGTATCAACGGCCAGGGGCGTGTCGGGGCCGAAGACGGGCTCGTTGAAGCGCATCTGCAGCTTGGTGACGAACATCTGCGCGTTGTAGATGTCTTCTGGGGTCCATATCTGGGTGTTTCGGATGAAAGCGCGCCGCAGGGTGTTGGTCGGCAGGTCCATGATCATCCACATCTTCTTGACGGACTCGTGGCACTTGTTTGGCAGGCGGTGGCCGCGGCGCGCCAGCATTGCGAGGATATCGCGTACGCGGACCTCCCTCTTGACGAGCATCGCGAGGTATCGCAGTCCGGGGACCGAGCGGACGGTCTTGTCGGCGGCGGTGACGGGGCGGGTCTTCGCCCAGGGTGGCCGGGGGAATGCGTCTGCGAAAAGGCCTGGCGCCTCCCAGGTGGTTCCTGAGGGGTCGGTGCGGGCATAGCAGCCGTAGAACTTCCAGTAGAATATGCGGAAGGAGGACGGGGCCATGTGCTCCGCCCAGGCGAAGATGCTGGACTGCCAGTGCTGATCGAGGAGGTTGTGGAAGGTCCTGCTGGTACTGTAGAGGTTGACGATGTCGCTGACGCGCAAGTGCTTGGCCACCTCAACGGCGAGCCAGACGCTGGAGCAGACCGACTCGAGGATGTTGAAACCAGGCTTGTACGTGGGAACGAGGTCGCCCTGGCTCAGATCTTGGACGTAGCGGAGGTTGTGGGCTTCGGTAGAGTGTGCGCCACAGAAATCGGGGGACAGACCAAGGAGCCCGTTGTCGAACATGAGGTCGTCGAGGACACTGTCGCCGCTGCCGTTGGCCCCGTTGGACTTCTCCTCAGGGCCGCAGGCATACATCTTGTGCGCGCCGCTGAAGTTGGCGTGGGAGGCGATTCGGGGTCGCTTCATGGCTCTCGCGGCCTCCGCCATCGCTTCCTCGTCAAACTGCGATTGGGCTTCCCGCTTCCGTGTCTGCTTCTCGACGATGATCTGGCCCACAACGTGGGCCTGCTCTTCCACAGTCAATGGCCTGCTCGTGGCACGACGGATGAGGTCCAAATCGTTCATCAGGTGGATGACTTCAGGGTCTAGCATCATCATGTCACCACCAGACGCGCTGGGGCCACCTTGATGCTGAGTGTTCTCCATCTTGCTGCCTTGTTTGCGGGATGAAATGATGTAGTCTTGACTAGGGACGACAAGTCACTGCTGAAGTCCTTGAGAATTGGCCAGTGGTTTGAAGAGCAGTGGTCTGTCTTGTCATGAGAGAGGTCAAGAGAGAGTGGAGGGTCGAGGAGAGTGAGGAAGGCAGGAAAGGTCAAGAAGGGCGAGATTGATTGATCTGAAATGGAGGGATTTCGAAAATGAGGGTGTGTTTTTATGTTGACAGGAGGGGTTCTATTCATCTGCGTACGACAATAGAGCTGAATGGGATCAATCCTATTGTGTGCGAGAGACCACGAGGATGGGATGAAAAACAACAGGTACGATTGGTGGGAACCTCCTGCCCAAAGCTTCGATTGTGTGCAGCACTGGTGACTTTCACCTCACTTTCTGTGCAGAGGGCCTATGAAGGAGGCCGAGTGACAAACTGGGAGAGACACTAGGTGAGGAAGCACGTAACCGGCCACCTGACCAACGACTTCTGTGGGCCAAGGGTCGGAGAGCAGAATGACTTGAAAGTCAAGTGAAAGCTGGGCCTCATATGCTGCAAGAGCTGCGCAAGCTACGTGCCTCCAACATGTAAACGGCAAGGCTCAAATCGGTGGGTGATGTGACGAGGTGGTGCTGTGAGGATAATCAGAACTTGTGGCTCGACAATGTGACCCTCGACCAGCCTCCACCTGTGCCAAGGTTCTCCTGATTTCAACCCAGCTCCCTGAGAGTATTACTACCCAAATGTACACGTACCGGAGGTAACTTCAAAGCCATGTTTTTTTGTCATTATTTCCCCTTGCTCTCGTAGTAGCGTCCGTCATCAAGCATTCATTCAGTTGAATGCCTCTCTCCAAACCGATGCACTTCCAAGTGACTCCTACCCTACAATTTACTACACGCATCCGCAATGGTTGCCTCTGATTCACGTCTCCTCCGGATCATCCATTGACAGCCTTGTGCGCGACCCGATGGTCTCGCAGGCACGCATCTGCCAGTCCTCCACGGGGTGATTATCGAACATGACCTAACGGTCCATCTCCTCCATGGGCATATCGGTGTTGATCTCTCGACCAACAATAGAGTCGGCAGGCTTCCAGATCTGAAGAACATTGTCCTCGGCCGCACTGGCGACAAGCCATGGGTCGTTGGGGTTCCAACTGAAGTCAGCCAGGTGGTTCGTGTGACCACCGTGCATGAACAGCAGCTCTGGGGGACCATCCTCGGCATCATCGGGTATCTGCTCTTCTCCTATCCTAGTCAGGTCCCAGAAGATGACCCGTCTGTCGTAACTGCCGCTGCCCAGGACTCCCATCTCCTGAGGATGCCATGACAGCGAAGTTACGGCGTCATTATGGCCCTCCAGGGTGTGGACCTTGTCCTTCATGTTTCGCATATCCCAGATGCCGATGGTCTTATCAGCCGATGCTGTGGCAATCACGAATTCGGAGCCGGGGTTGAAGGAGAGAGCATTGATGGCATCAAAGTGTCCCTTCTGCACAGTAAGTGCCGATTTGGTGGAATCAGCCTGCCTGGTATCAAGAATCTGGAGCGACAGGTCATCCGAGACAGTGCCGATAAAGTGCTTCGCGACGGGATGATACTGGACGTCATTGACGACGCGGTGGTGATGAGTAAAGATCCGGGACGGCTCGACCGTCTTGCCGCGCATCGTGTTGAGGTCCCTAGAGGATGTGTTAGATCAACAGGTCACGGTTGTTTCAGGGTGAGCAAGATAGAAGGGCCTACCAGATGCAGACTGTTTGGTCTTGGCTTCCAGAGACGAGGACACCGGGCTGGTGAGGGCTCCAGTTCAGGCCAAAGCCCTCTTGTGTGTGGCCGTGCAGCTCGATGTCAGGGTTTGGGGTGCCGCTGGGGTTGAGACTGCTGTGTTTTGTCCTGTTGTAGACGAGGATCCTGCCGTCGACGCAGAGGGTCGCGATCATGTCCGGATTCTGGGGCTGGTAACGGGCCTTGTTGACCTCGCCGGGGTGGTCGATCTTCTGGATGATGTTCATCTTGATGGCAGCAGGCTCGCGGCCGTGACCGCCAATCTCACCGCGATCCTCATCATAGTCATTGGGATTAGGCTCAGCAGACTTGGGGATCTCAACCTCGGCAATCTGCAGGTAGTTGTCGGAGCCAGGCGAAGTGTGTGTGCCGATCAGAAGACGGTGCACGCGATAGTTCTTGTCCTGGGGCTCCTTGACGTCGGGAAACCACTGGGTGGTCAGAGTGGGCCAGTCAAGAGCAGTGCTCAGGATCATGTCGTAGAGGAAGGGGCTGTTCTTCTTCCACGTCTTATACTCTGTAAGCTGGCGTAAGTCTGTGATGGCGCTCAAACGGTGGTTGCGACGCTCACATACCCTCATTGATGATCTTCTCCTCATTCTCATTGATATCATCCTGCTCCATATCGACTGCTAAGAGCGTTGGGTTAGCGACTGACTGCGGCAAGGGTTGTCCCAGATAGCTACGATCAAGGATATGAAGGGAAGGTGGACTTACGGTCGACGTCGTCGACGACAGGAGCGGGTGCCATGATCAAGGACGTTCAGGATTGATGGGCGAAGAAAATCTGAGGTGGAGCTGTCTTGAGCAGAGGAGAGGTCGAATTGATGATTGGCCTCAGATCTGATCTTGGTGGTGTTGGCGGTGGAGGTCGTCGTCGTGATCTGTCGCAAAAGGACTGGAGGGCTGGCGGCAGGAGAAGAGATGAGCGAGGTCGACGCGCCTTGGGTCAGCCTTCACGCGTAGAGTGGGCAAAGGGAAAAGGTGGGGCCACTACAGCAAGTCTCGTAGACAAGGATGTAGCTACCAAAGTGCGTCTGGCCCCTGCTTCTCTATCAACTCTAAGCACCCCTGACTTTGATCCGCCCTCAAGCCTGGAACTGGCATGATGACGTACATAGGTACCTAGGGTTGGGGTTGACGCTGCGGTACACACCTTTCTTAGCCACTCGGTGCCTACACTCGACCAGCATTAATTTTGTTAGCTCGACATGAAGTGGATATGGGTGGAGAAGTAGAGAACATCAACTTGCACTCGAATTCTATGGAAGCAGAAGTCCTACTACTTATTCTCCATAGATATCCGAGGAAAAGAGGGCATTTCAGAGGGTCAAGCAGGCAAGCAATCCAATCCAACCTGATAACGAAGGCAGGTGGATTCTCATACCGAACTAACAAAATTAATGCTGGTCGAGTGTAGGTATTTAGGGACAACCTCACTCTCAGCGAAGTGTAGATAGTTTCCTTTCCTCTTTTCTTCTGCAGAAGCCCGCAACTGAATAAATTGTCACTGTGTTTTGATCTGGTCCTCAAGCAGCTGCCACGTTCCTGCTCCGACGTGAGACAGGGTGAGAAGATTGAATACTGAGCAGCATAACCCGCGGTGAAACATACACTGAACAAAGGCCGAGGTGTAGATGCCAACCAGGTTGCTGGCACGGCGCTGACTGGCCAGAGTAGCCATATGATAGGCAAATCTGCCTCCTGGTAACGGGCACGAAGGGCACGTCTGGTCATGACCTGCCGGGTTAGGAGCAAGTCAGAAGACCTGCCGCTGTCTGTGTTCCTACTTGCGTCTTCGGTCAGACGAGCAGCCTGGTCTGCAAACCTCCAAGATTGCCAGTAGATGAAAAGGAAACATTTCATATATCAAAGTTTAGCATGCACAGTTGAAGTGACGAGCACAGCGGCTCGTCTTACTTCAAGGTGGAAATTGCATCAGACGGCTGAGAAACAGCACAAAACTTGCATATCGAAGCTGGAGATCACTGGACATCATCTACCTCAGCTACCTTGAACTCATCTATCCACTTTTCAAGTCAAATTCGGTGTGGTTAAATGCCTGATCACTCAGGAGTAACGGGGACAGGTATAATGTCGGTTGGAGATGGCAAGGACGATATTGTCGACGCGCTCAGGGCCGTATACTGCCAAGTCCTAGACATTCCGGTAGAGGAGGTGGATATAAACTCGTCCTTCATAGCTCTAGGAGGTAAGAAAAGTTCGTCATCGACATCTCTGGAGCCTGCAGGCACATAAGAGGGCCATGGATTAAATGATCTCTCAGGCGACTCGTTCAGAGGCATTATCCTATTGCAGAAATGCCTCGAAAAGCATATCCGAGTATCATATCAGGATACAATGAGCCGATCCTTGACTGACAACGCTGCTCTCGCCACAGAGGCCAGGGAGTCCCTTGACAAGGATGCGAATTCGGCAGCCTCCTTAGTACGCGACAAACACAAAAGATTTAAACTAATGCCGAAAGCCTACGACTTCAAAAATATCGAGAATGTTCTCCAGACATACCATGGCTCGGGCCTCGAATGCGTTGAGCACATTTATCCTTGCAGTCTCATGCAAGAAAATATGTACATCGGGCAGGATGGGGTTCTCTTCGCTGTGACAGACCACGAGCGTCTATCGGGTCCCGTCTTCTTACACTTTTGATCACATCATCCAAGACGCATGGCAGCAAATCGTCCATCGGCAATAGACCCTCCGCACAGTCTACGTCGAAACTTCGGCTTCGAGCTCGGGGAGGCTACTGGATTCGGTCATCCTATTGGATACGACGGTTAAAGTGCTGACCGGCACGAGCAAAGACAGAGACATGATTCTTTCCCGGCGCTCTATCAAACCTTCCACACTCGGACGAGGCACGTGCTATCAGCTCACAATGTATCGTGATGCGAGATATGGAGGTGAGGAGACTCCTCAAAGTTGAGCTCAACCATATCACGGTTGATGCAGCGTCCATGATCGTCATCATAGACGAGCTTGGGCAAGCGTTACAAGGTTGTTTGTATTTGAAGAGCCCGCCCACTGGATATGGGAAGTATATCCGAGAGGCAGATGCTGGAGGCTGTACAGCTTGCCATGCTAAGCTCGACAGTCACGGCCTCCCGGGTTCAAGGATGGGGCATCGACCATGGTCTTCTGGTCTATTGACAACTCGGCGTCGGCTTCGACGTGGAAATACCGCTGGAAGATGCCCGGAACTCGGTTGTGTGGAAGAGGGACGCAAGAATGGTGATGCTCCGCCCTGGTGTGCCTGGGCCCCGAAATTCAGCAGTCGAACCAGGCCCGTCGTCCTCTGGCCTGATCGAATTCATCTCACATCTGCGGAGTGAAGCGACCGAGCAGATGAGGGCGTTTTGGCGTCGGTCTCGCTGGAATCACTTGGCATTGATTCTTTGATGACTATCGAGGTGAGAAATTGGTGGAAGCGACCTTTTTGTTGTCAGATCAGCTCCCGAGGTTCATGAAACTGGTCAACGCGGGCAACTTTTTGCAATTAGCAGCGCTCGCTATCACTCAGTTGAAGGAGGCGATCACAAGATAGGCTTCATCAAGTGATTATTGCGCATAATCATAGTTAACAAAACTTGGAGAGTCTCGATTCGGCTGATGCAGCGGACTGAGGGTCAGAATCCGTGACATAGTAATTGCAGTGAGGAGTCTCTAAAGGAGAGATTCTCTGCACATTCCCTACATTTATACTCGCATATCTGCTTCTCAGTCTCGCCCTGCCATCCACAAAGAAACCCCACCGATACAGCTTACACAGTACAAGGGCTCATGGGCTCTCTAGTTATTCTGTCACAATCAATTGTCATTCCATTATCCTGCCCTGTCCGTGTCCCAAATTGAACCAGTCTTCAGTGGGCTCTTTGCCCTCACCTACGTTCCCCCAGGACTGCCGCTGGTCGGAGCACATCCACGCAATGCTGTCTATACAATAAAGAACAGCTTTTCTGGGAAGCTGAGAGGTCGGCCCATACGGGGACGCTGCTGTACTCCGGACCCCCGCTCGCAATGCTTGGGGTGCTGCAGACATAGATGGATGCCATTCTACCTAGAGGATCGCACACGCTTGTTCTCCTTACCCCTGGCCCGACGCATCGCCTTTCAACAACTTCTAACGCCCGTGTACTGCTTTGGCTCCACAGTCCTCCTATTCCCAATTCTCTGTGTTGTAATCTATCGTGCTCTCAAGTTGGGGAAGTGTATCAAACTTTTCCCCGCCTCTGAAGAACTCGATACCAGCCGCGTCCATGACCTGAGCTTCGAAAAGGTCGTCCCGGAGTCGCCAGCCAGCCCTGTCTGTCCCAATGGGTGTATCATTGATAACCTCTTCAACATCTTCCGGCCTAATCGGAGGGTTGGAGAGAGGACTCGGCTGCTTGTCTTTCGATGAACCTTTCCTGATGCCCGAGGATGCATCTTTCCTTTTACCGGGCAACGAATCCTTCCCAGGGTGGGTCAAGGGCTGTACCCCCTTGTCGGCTGGTGGAGGTGGAGGTGGAGGTGCCTTAGTACCGGTCGATGAGCTTGTCCCGGTGCCGGTCGAGGATTTGTTCCCCTTGCCGATCGTGGAGCTTATCCCGATGCCTGCTGAGGATTTGGTCCCCTTGCTGGTTGTTGGAGGTGCCTTGGTGCCTTTCTGGCCCTTCTCAGGACCGGCGGCTTGTTTCCCGGTGTCGGCCGAGGCCGTCCCGGTTCCAGTTGCAGTCACTCCGGGACTGACGGGGATTGTCACAGGAGGAGGGCCGCTGTTAGCACCTCGCGCCGGCCTGGCCGGGTTGCGAGTCCCATCGGCCAGGTAGAGCCCCGGCCGCTTTGGGCCCCTGTACCCACGGCCGGCGTCCATCCACGGCCTAATCGACGCCCTCAGCTCATCCTTGCGCTCCTCAACGGTCTTGCCCGCTCTGACTTGGTTGGCTCGCTTCCTGAACGCTTCCAGAAGTTGATCGTCGGCCATGGGAACATTTACTAGGTTCTGGAGCTCAGCCATGGTTTGCTCGTTTCTTTTGCTCGGGGTGTCTTCCAGCCTTTTTGCTTCTTCGTCTTTCGCGACAAGGTCCCCCATGATTGTTGGCCTGGTTCCCGTCCCACTGAAAATACCGGTGTTTTGCAACGAGCCCGGGCCTGAAAACGGTGGAGGTGCTCGAGTTGGGCCCCCTAAGTTGCTGGGCTCTGTTGGCAAACCCCCTTGGTTGGGCCCAGGAGGTGGTGGCGGCGCATTTGGCCGGTCATTTCGAGGATCCTTTGCCGTCTGCCGGCCACTCTGCTGGACGGGAGGTGGCGAGAGTGGTAGGGTGTTCATGGAATATACATTGGCAAAGCCAACCCCTTTCTTAGGGCCCTTGGCTGGTGGCATTGTGATGGCGGGTGCTCTTGCTGAGCCGGGAGGCTTTCCTACCACGAGTCTGTCAGGATCACGGCGTCAATGTTTTTCCAACACGCAGCAACTGTTGAAGGGCGAGGAACGCTGTGGAATTGATCTTAGTCTCACGGGGCGAAGCCCATCTACACATAGCACCGAGGTCTTGCATTGAGGTCTTGAGATTTTATGACAAACTGCATCCGGGTCCGAAATGCTGTTTCCGGTCTCCGAGTGTTCGATACGACAAAGACGGGTCTGCACCCGTTATGCAAACAATTCAGCAGGTCAACCCGGGACAAAGCCCTACCATTTCACTAGTACCGGAAGGAGAGACACACGCTGATATGCAAATAAATAAATTCAGAGCAAATGAGGAAGTGTCCGCACAGTCTATTTATGAAGTCCCGTGCCTAAGGGGGGAAGACGCCAGTCTTACCCAATAACTCCAATATCTCTTTTGAAGTGACAAGTCACCACCTCACATAACAAAAGGGAAGCTTTCCTCCCACAGCTGAGGATCATAGGGTACCTACTCCTCTCAGATGACCCGATATAGTGCTCGTCCACAAGCAGGCCCCCACCCACCCACCTCAGGCGCCACCGCGCTTGAGCCCCTGCTGCTGCTCCCGAGCGTTTTTATTAACCTCGATGGTGAGGGCGCTTGACACCCTCTCCGCGAGGTTGTCGACTTCATCGTTGTCATACTCACCGCCCACCTTCCGGGTACCATGCGTGGGGATATCACCGTCCACAAGCGGCTCACCGGTAACGACACTGACGTTAGGCACTACCTCCCCATAACCCAGCCAAGCCAAGGCATGGAACATTAGCAGTTCAGCTTGTGTGCGTCTCCGCCTGCGGCCGTTGCTTTGGTACGGCGCGGGCTGCTGCTGCTGGGGGTCAACGATGTCCGGGTACGTGGTGTATCGCCGGGGCCGGCCGCCAGGCTGGAGAGGTTGACCGTGCTCGCCCTGGGTGTCTCCTCCGTAGTTGTTAGGGGTGACATTTCCAGTCCAGTCGACGCCAGCCCGCGGAACTTTCGTGGAGTCTGGTGGCGTCGGAAGCTGTTGCTGCTGCTGCTGCGGACCCTTCACGCCCCCGGCATTGGGAGAGCCCGTGGACGGTCTTGATGGTTGACTCATGGCTATTGGGACTGGCTGATGGAACTGCTGATGGGACTGGCTGCTGGGGCTGGCTGCTGGGGCTGGTATTTTGATGCCGAGTCACAAAAGCCATCTGTGAACATGTCACAAGCAGTGTCTTATACCTTTCCCGGTTGCTCCTTGACACTGGTTGATATCCAGGCCAGGCAGATCTCTAAAAGAGCTCGCAACAAGAAACAATACGTTTCAGACACGACGACGACAGCAGTGTAACAAGGCCTCTTTATTACTCTCGGGTCTCATGTCAATGGCTTTGTTATATAGCCAAGCTAAATCGTGTTTTAACAAAGCTATTGTACTAATTCTTACCGCCACAACAAGGGAGTGTAGATGAGCCTGGAGAGTGATAGGTGTGTGTGTGTGTGTGTGTGTGTGTTGATCTTAGGGAGCTATGCCAAGATCAACCAGTGCCCACTGGGTATATTCACTCCCCTTTCCACCAGATGAGCGTCTCGCGATCAGAAACGGGGGCACCAGCAGGCAGACTGTGAATCAAGTAGCGGATATTCTTCCCATGCTGCGAAAAATCGAGTCGGACGAGCGTGCCTGGCTCCAAAATCACAGTCCCCTGAACCCCTACGAGGTCTTCTGACCAACCTGATTGTGAGGCGCATATGAGGAAGGAGAATTGATAAGTATGTACGACAGTGAACATTTGAAAAGTTTGAACTTGACAGAACGGGAATACCATTAGATTTGGAAACCAAGATGACTACTCGAATTGCACTAACATGGGCTATTTTCCTTTTACTCTGCCAAATCATGGCCTGTCTTCTCAACCGATTGAGCACAGAATACCAAGTCAAAGGGCTTGTACCACTAAGTATAATGGACTATCAAGCCTGGTATTTCTTAACAGTAAGACCAATTCTCCTATCAATCATCACGATGGTAGCCAGCATGTGGAAAGCTTTCTGCGTAAAATTTTTCCATATTGATTCCTGGGCCACTCATATCTTCTAAGTGGCCTCTGAAGATTTTTGGCTGCTGGTGTGATCTATCTGAAAAGATACGAACTTGGGGCGGCAACCCGAACAATGAAACAAAGGAAGGCCCAATAGGACTGAGAGAGATACGATACAGCAGCTCAAAAGAGGCAGCCACATGCTCTTGACAGAAATCCACCTACATTGATAGCGATCAAGATGACATGCTTCATATCTTTCCGTGTGCCCCGAGCCTCCTGCTGGTTGACAACTTGTAGGACACAGACATCTTGACATCGCAGTCTTTCTGGACAAGGCACAGCCTCTAAGTCGAGGAAGCCCCGCAGAAGACCTTGGGATGCTCGAACAAAAAAGAAACAAAACATATGAGAAACATGGCAGATACTCTCTCGTAGACGTCATTGAAGCCTAGGAGTAGGTAGTATCTTGGCTGGGACGCCGTCGACCATGTGCTTGCACCTTGATGACCACGCCCTAGAGTTCCTAGGCACCGTACCTACCTAGGTACCAGAGCATATTGGGATAGTGCCAATCAGACATTCCATAGCCATGTTTGGTTAGTTGCCTTGCTGTAGTGCAAGTTTGTGTGTAGCCATGAGAATCCAGGCGTAGGAGAAGAAGGGGGAGGGAGGTTCCAGCTCCGCACCTGTCCAAGGCAATCTCAGTCTGACGCCACTCTGGGACAAGTAATTGCACCGAAACATGCAGTTGTGTTTCAGTCGGCCACCGAGATCTTTGGTTTGTTCCACTGTTCGCGTACAAGATTCCGTTGCATCCTGCAACTCTTGTGATTAGATGCGGAAGGCTGGACCTGGGGCTTGACGCCACATTCCAGCAGGATCCGGTGCGCCGCGAGGGTATTTACCTGGACTGCACAGAAACGGATTATCAGCTACAAGAGCATTCACTGGGCGTTTGGGGGTTACCTTTGTTTGTCCTGTGATGCCTTTGTTGCTCTCTGCCCTGCCGCCCAGAAACAAACAAAGCACTCACATTCCGATGAAACAAGATGAGAGCTTTGTCTGCAAACAGGCAACAGGGACGAGTCTAAGGAGTTCAGGAAATGCCGTAGTTGCTGCGTGTACTGAACGCGGCAGCGCAAAATCGTGTAACGTTTTCAAGTTGGCACATTTTGCGTGAAGCGGCTGGGCGAGAGCGGGTACGACAAGGCAAGTTGGACGGACATGTTGACTTGAGTCGTGGCATATTTTGTTGCACCTTCAGGAATATCTCTTGTTGTTTAGGTTGTCATTCAATCGTGAGTTGGCAGGCACAGTGGTTGTTAGGAGAGTTCTGCTGAGCTCCGAGTCAAGTTTGGCGCTATCTGTTGACGACGTCCCTCTCCCAGTATTTTCGAAGGATGTTGTTACCCGTTTCAAGCCGTACCGAATCCGTTCAGAGGCTGTGATGGGGAAATGACGTGGATTGATATTCGTACAGGTGCAGGTGAAGAAAACGTTGGTGAAGTCTGGTGCGATGATGTGCAAGGCCCGTATGTCCCTGATCTGCTCCGTGTACAGACGACTGCTGAAAAACCCACATTCGCGTCGCTTCCGAATGAATGATTGAGACCAGCATGTTGGCCGTTCCGGTCTCGACGCAAATCCCCGGTAATTAAATCGCAACTCATTGCAATAAACGCAGAAGGCCCAGGTGCAGAGTGCCTAACTAGTGCCGTGCCGTGCAAAACTCCTCGGTGGCAAATTGTTCTTTTGATATCCGACCCACTCCCTTTCCCATGAACGAAGAAAATGAACAAGGCGTGCAGACCCCACAGGACCACAGCAGGCGACTCGACCTACCATGTACGCAACAACGTGGCGCTATGCCAGCTGGAAAGTTGCTCAGCGCGCAGGGCGGTCGGCACCTAAAGAGTTCAGTCACGACCATAGCGGGGCAAGGAATATTCACGCGTACCCTCGCCGTAGCCGCCAGGCGCGGGCGCATCGCGAGGAGGAGCGCGGTCGAATCGCGGGCCTCCTCCACCGCCGCCGTAGCGGTCGTCGCGTCCCGAAGAGGCGTAGCGATCGATTCTTCCGCCACCACCCTCAAAGTCTCGGTCTCGACGGTCGTAGCCTCCACGATCATCGCCGCGGTAGCCACGGTCGTAGCCTCCTCCTCCACGGTCGTCACGGTATCCCCGGTCGTATCCGCCACGGTCATCGCGGTAACCACGGTCGTAGCCTCCACGGTCGTCGCGGTCGCGGTAGCCACGGTAGCCACGGTCCTCGTAACGACCTCCGCGGCCGCCACCGTATCCGCGCCTGTCGTCTCCGTATCGGTCTCCGCCGAAACGGCCTCGAGGCGGGCCGCCACCCTCTAGGGGGGTGTAAGCAAGACAAAACAATGGTGTCATGGGACAAGGGAGTGAACATACCGCGCTTGGGGGGACCAAAGTACTTGCCAGGAGTAGGCGTGCGAGGACGAGAGCGACGAGCCTTCTCAATAGAAAGGGTGCGTCCCTCGAGCTCCTTGCCCTGCAGGCCGTCCCTGGCAGCATCGGCCTCATCGGAAGTCATGAAGTTGACAAAGCCGAAGCCGCGGGACTCCTTGGTGTGAGGGTCGCGCATGATCTGGCACTTCTCTACATTGCCGTACTTGGAGAAGAGTCGGGTGACTTCATCCTCGCTCAGCTTGGGGTGGATGCCGGTGACAAACAGGTTGGAGCCAGAGTTGATGGCACCCTCGCCGTCCCTGGAACCACCGCCGTCGTCCTTGACTGGGCCGCTGCAGCAGAGATGTGTTAGAGATTTGTGACTTGTGTGCGACGGAATGTGGCATTCGGGAATTTTTGTTTGTGAACTGAAAGCGGTTGTCGTGGGTTGTCTTACCGGTCGCCACCAGGCGAAGCGGAACGGCGACGAGCGCTATCGTGGCCATTGTCGCTTCGGGGAGAGGCGCTACGGTTGTCACGCTCGTAGCGAGGACCCTCGTCTGTAGAGGTAGGTGTCAGCTTTTGGTTTCCCGATGTTGAATTTGGGAGCGCGGCTGGCGCAGCGCGTCGCAGATGGGGAAAAAAACAAAACTTGGAAAACTAACCCTCGAAACGATCACCGCCAGGGTTCTCATAATCCATCGCAGTAGTCGCCATGGTGATTAGCGGGTTGACGAGGCTGGGGGACGGTGTGTCGATGAAAGATTTTGGAGTTGTGCAAGGCTGCCAGGCAGGACAGGACGTAAGCAGGCCAGAGGCGAGAGAAAGATGGCGGTAGTGGAGAAGGATGGACTAGCTTGAGTCACTAGGGGGTGGTGTTTCGGCGAGCAAGGGCGCCTCTCTGGGTGAAAGGCGTCGAGTGGCAGGCCGGTGGATAAAGGAGTGCAAATACAAGTGAATGCACTGCGTGGACTCTGCAAATGGAAGTCCAGAGGTTTGGCTGGGAATGGATGTTGATGAAGGAAGCTGAAAAAAATGGGCCACGCACGAGGAAAGGGAGAACTTGAAAGCAGCTGGAATCCGGCGGGATGACTAATCAGCAAGGGGGTGGGGGCCGCCGGTGGGGCCCTGCAGCTTCAAGCACAGTCGTAGGTACCGTACCGTACCGTACAGTACAAGGCAACAAGCATCAATCGCATGGGCTCTGTTCCGCGTCACAGATCTAAGGTATCCCAAACGGAGAATGGACACCGGCTAGTATGCAGTTTACACCGCCTGCGAGACAACCTCTCGCCCGGTCTTCGTAGTATACGATGTTCTTCTGTGAGGCAGCGCACTTGCACGAACCGCCTTGAGGCAACCTCCGCGTATCGATGATGGGCTTCGGATTCCGGAAGCCTGCAAGCCGACCGGGCGACAGGCATGCATGCTTGTCCACTTTGCTGCAGGCCAGTGGATCGGCCTGCAGCCTCACCAGACCGATTAGGCTGGACGCCTGACTACGTACATGCAGACATGCAGTCATGGTGTGCGGTACCATGAATGCCCCCCTTCGTTGAATGCTGATACCAGGACAGATGATCCTCTCTCCCCACACTCAGGCTGGACCCTCTCCAGCCTCTCCAGCCGGCAAAGACTGCGGGAGATCCCGATACAGCATCTGCTTGCATGCCCAGGCCTTCCTACAGTACACACACATATCAAGGTGCTCGTGGGGCTTCCATCTTGTGACGTACGTGCTTTTTGGTCTGTCTACCTTAGGTATGACGTCTCTTTTCATTCGCAATCTGGTTTGTCCCCCTTCTCCATCATGAGCGTACTGCATTGGCAGCAAACACCCACCCACCGATCTTGTACGCCAAGATGGTTGGGGAGAAGGTCCCTCGTTGCTCACTCATGGCTAGATATCCTATTCATGTCCATGTTCATATACATGCAATCAACTCTATTCGCCATTGTTGCGGCCGAATGTCTCCACATACCGCCTTACAATTCCATTTCTGCGGTCTGGGCCAGTCCGAATAGCCTGTCCTCCTCGAGGAGAGCCATCACGTCCAGCTGCTTGGGCTGCGCGACATCGAGGAAGCTCAGTGCTTCGGTCGCTTTGCCACCACAGGCCCGCTCCAGGGCGAGGAAGGCAAAGTGACCACCTACGACAGGCCTGGCTTTGAACTCGAGACCACCTGGGTATCCGCCTTCTCCCTCGGTCTCGTAGAGATCAGTAAACGGCTTGTCTATTCCGTCAAATTAGTATCTGATCACTTCCTGTTCATACATGGGTAGAACCTACCTGTCACGGTCTCGTTCAGCCACTTCGCTACAAGTGTCAGGATCTCCGTCCGTGTCGACCTGCTCGTAACTGCCGCTGCAAAGAACTCCCAATCACTCTTCGTGTACAAGTGGCGGCTGTCCAGCGGTAGGCCATACTGCTGCATCACGTTATGGTACCAGTCGCTCGCCAGCTGGTAGACGTAGTCCGGAATGAAGGTAGTTGACTTCTTCTTGTCGGAGACGGGCACCTGCTCGTCGGGCTGGGACAACCTCCACTTCGCCGACGAGGACTGCGGCGCCTGCATGGAGGTGCTGGAGTCCTCAGGGAGATGGAAGCAGAGAAGAGAATCGGCGAACAAGTTGTAGATGGTCGTCCACGAGCCATACCATTCGTACGATAGCTTGGGGAATTGCTTGTCCCTAGAGAGAGCGAGCTCCTGCCACTTGTCGATGTAGTCATCCGCAATCTCGCGGTAGTACTTGGCATCCTTGGTTTCCCCCAGGATGCTCGAGATCTCGCTCATGGCTCGGATGCCAATGATTCCCTTGAGCGCCAGGTTGCTCTGCAGCCGGAGCCAGCCCGCGAAGTCGTCTGTCGAGAGCTGATTCTTGGGCTCCAAAGCTTCTTCGATGAGGTAGACGGTCCATTGCTTCCACAGTTTGTACGACTTCTGAACCCACTTCTGGGCTTGTTTGAGGTCATTAGTCTCTACCTCTTCGCCATAACTCCACGCGCGGTCCATGCCGTATTCATCGACAATGGAGGTTCCCTTGACTTTTGCCATACTGGCGGTGCCCGCGGATGCAACGTTCAAGAATGCCGGCTGAGTGTCGTACTTGTACGCGTTGACCAAGGCCAGTCCCATAATCAGCATATTGCCGCACTCCTCCAAAGGCATGTATTCGTCGTTACCATCGTCATGCCCTGTGGCGTTGGGGAAGTGGTAGCCAAGATCATGCATGCTGTACTTGTTGGGGTACTGGCCGCTTCCCATGTGCTCCAAAAGGGGCTCTAGTAGGTAGGCCAGCCACCTGGGATTGGTGTACAGGAAGAAGGGGAACGCGGGGAAGATGACATCCACGGTCTGGAAGTTGCCATTCGATGAGATCTCCTTGAGGAACAAAATTGGGTTGTCAGGAGTGCCCGAGAATTGGGTAGCGCCGAGGACCTGACGTGCAGACAGGGCGGCAATGTCTCGGTAGTCAGACGAGCCTGAAGCATAGGCATCAATGTCGAGCTGCCGGGAGTAGTTGCCGGCCAAGTCACTCGCAGTATCAAAATCGGTGTAGTGATATCCGACCATTTCCTCCGCGGTGGGGAAATAGGTGGCCCAAAATGGGCGCATGAAGGTTAGTCCCCTGGCAGAAGCAAATTGGACCACTGGATCCTGGGCCAGAGCGAAAGTGAACCTCACGCTGTCGCTCTTCGAGCCGGCCTGGTGTTGCGAGTCTCGGCGGCCTGCCTTTGACGACGAACCCAGTTTGAAAGACTTGGAGAACGCAAAGACGGGCTCCTCGTCCATAATCCTGCGGAATTTATCATCGTTTGCGTTCCGGAGCTCGCCTCTAGCGGAGAAGTGCTTGCGCAAGACGGCCGAGACACCGCTCTCGTGGTGTACGTCTTCCGGCGCGGAAAAGAACAGGGTCCCCCACTCGGCCCGGTCATCGAACTCGGTGAGGAGCTGCTGGGTGCGGCGATTGACCTTCCATGTCTTGATGCCGGGAGACGATTTTGTCTCGGTGGCAAGTTCGGTCTGCTGGAGCCTCCATTCGATGTCGTTGTCCCTGTTCCCAGTGACCCATTCCCCGTTCAGGTCGATGTACAAATTGACGTCGAAAGAACCTTCGGCATGGACAGTCAAATACGCAGCTGGCAGTGACTGTCTCAGAGTGGATGTGGGGGTGATTGGAGAGAGGAAAGACAAGGTGAGCTTGAGTGACTCGTCCTTGCCTTTGGGGCCGGCAATCAGGTAGGTGAGGTTGGTAGTCGAGGCATCGAAAGTGGCGCCGAGATACTCGGGGAAGGTCACGTTGTAGTCAGAGCCAGAGCCTCCGAGCGAGTCCTGGGGTCGCCCGAGGAGTGGGTAGACGTCGCCCGAGTCCGGCACAGCGGCCAGCACGGAAAAGCCAACCTGACGGGTCCAACGTCAGCATGGTCCACAACAATCAGGTCTGTCTGGCCGAGACTAGGCACTGACAGACTCCATAGTCTTCACATTGAAGCTACGTTGCCAAGGAATCGACTCTCGTTGAACTCACGGTGCGCCCAGTCCAGAAGATGGGCCATTGTTCCCAGGGCGCATGGCGCGAAGGGACCCACGTGCTGAGGTATGGGTTCCGGACCACCAGTGGCAGAATCGGGGGTGTAAGAGTCGAGGCGCTCGCGAGAGCAGCCGCGGCGGCCTGGCTTAACAGGCTCAAGCGCATGGTGGAAATATACCCAGAAAAATGAGGGAGGCTTGTCAAGGGTCAAAGGAAGCAAGTAAAACCACGTGGACGACCACGAACAAGAGCAGAGAGCAGGACGACCAAACCAGTCTCGGACGAACCCGCGTCGTAGCAGAAGGGGCGGAGAGAAGGAGAGAGGCTGGCCAGCAAATGTGTGGTCAGGAGGCAGAGTGTGTTTAGCAAGGTGAGATGACCGAGGCCATTCGGGTTGAGAGACAAGAGGACAAGTTTGAGATGGGTGGAGAGCTCGGAGCAGGTGAGCGTGGCTGTTTCAAGCCCGGCGAAGGAAAAATGTATCTGGCGGGCCCCTGAATCGATCTCGAGTCCAAGCTGAGGCCTTGGTCACGTCAGCCGTTCTTGCCTGTGCTTTGCTCTGCTGCACACGAACGGAGAAGCAGCCCACGTCCACAGACAGACAGTGGCAGCAGGACGGGCTGGTGGGCTGGCGGGCTGGGCGGGTGGACCGACTCCCTATGACGTGTGACCAGCTGCACCTGGGGAGGTCAGAAGGGACCCCCAGCCGAAGTGGGTTCCTTCCCACGACCCCGGTCGTTTCATCACTTGATCTTCCTCTGTGCCCAGTGCCTCGACCAAGAGCTTTCGACATCGTCAAGCCGCGACTCGGTTGTGCCCTCCACGTCCCCCAAATTGCCAGACCACCATGCGGGCCTCGGCAGGCGGGATGCACGCTTGTAAGCTTTTGGGCCAGCTGTGACCTGGTCATGCGCCTTCCTAGGGCTTGAGTTACGTCAAGGCCGGCCCAAAGGCGACCAAAACGGCAGCCAGGGGAGAAAGCGCATTGGACGACGCAGTTTGTCCAGGCACAGAATGCGACCCCTCCATCTTGTCCTTGTCTGGTTGGTCTGGTCCAGCGAACTGGGACGCCAGCGCTGAGACCAGCTGGTCCCGAACGCGGACACTCGGGCATTGGTGGTGCTGCCAGCCAAGACCGCCGTTTTCGAGTCAGCTGTGGGGGGTCCAAAGGCAATGCCGCCCCTCCCCGCCAGCGAGCAGCGGCCCCTCTCTCCCTTGGTGGGGAAACCTGAAATCTGGGGAAGCACAATTGAGCCCTGAGCTGACTGGGGTCCGACGGCCAAAGGAATTTGGGGCCAGTGCAGCAAGCAACAACTCTTCAGATTTGTCACTAGTCCGCGACTTGGCTGAGCGCTGGAGAACACGGCCATGCGAAGCGCTGAGACATGCATACCACGCGAAGAGGCGCGTGCCTTTCGAGGCGGTTGTTTTTCTCGCACTGACACGGGTCCTGGTCGTCCATTGGCATGTTCCGATTAGCTGCAGTAGTGAGCCAGCACCTGAGTCAAAAGAAATCGGCCGCCCACCCGGCTTGACTGGTCGACCGCAAGACAATGTTGCAAGGCATATCGAGTGCAAGTGAGGTGCTGCCATTTTTTGAGAAGGTAGCATGTTCTGCGAAGCCAGAGCTCTTATATTGCATCTATTCCCAACAGACTACCATAGGACAATATGTGTAACCAGAGGCCGAGCCCCAACAAAACGCACTGGTGTGGAACCCCTCTTCATCAGATGGGTTTGTGTGTGCGTCCGCTTTGCGCAATAGGTAAATGCTTAGGAGGCTGCCATGGTGGGTATCCATTTTATTGATCTCTAATAATGTGCCTGAGCCAGAAGCCGAATTGGTCTCTTCCCCATAGTCTCTTTACAGATTAGACAGGTAGCGCAATAGTCTCACGGCAGTTCTGAGGCCGTCCTGAATGACGTCGCCAGAAACGGCTCCGACTCTTGAGACCAATACTCTTTAAGCTAGCATCGTCTTCACACACACATCCTCACACATGCTCAAGTGGCCGTTCTTCTGTGTTGGGCGAGTAGTTCATCTTATCAGCCTCCTGCTTCTAGCACGTGTCTCCGGCAGTAGCCGAGCAACCACAACTGCCATCTTTCGATTGCCCAGACTATGAACCATGGAAATGGTCTAGTACAAGGTCGTCAAGGTACGCTTGAAGGCCGCTGTGGCCTGACTCCACATTCGTGTTATCTCAATATCAGCCGACGGGATAATTAGTCCTCGATGTCCCCGCCAAAAGTCCCGACGAGGATGTCGACATCCCCAGCACCCCGCCCGATCATGCGTGCAAACTGGCTGATCTGCGAAGCGATCGCTCTACGTAGCCTCGCCTCGGGGGCTCGGTAGACCTACATCCCGCCGACGCTTTTTGCCGGCCCAGATGCTCCGTTGCTATGTTCTGGCTCCGCCCCGCCTACCGGGCGACAATTTGGGAGGCCCAATGGGACGGGCAAGGCTGCCCTTGTGAGGGCTAGCAGAACGTATAAATAACTCCGTGATGCCCCGGCCTGGACCCAATGGCGACATGAAAGCCAGGGAGTGCTCAACCCCACACCTCGAACACTTCTCCAAAGCCCTCCCGTATTTCAATTATACCTGATGACCCAAAACGGCGCCGTGCCTGGCCTCTCTCTTGAGGGCAAGGTCTTTGCTATCACAGGCGGGGCGTCCGGAATAGGGCTGGCTACAGCAAAGAGTCTCGCTCGGAAGGGCGCAATAGTCTGCATAGCTGATGTGAACCAAGCCGCACTGGACAGCGCGGGCTCCTTCTTCAATTCTCAGAAGCGCAGCTTCAAAGCGTCAACATTGGATGTCTCGAAGCGGTCCGACGTCGAGTCGTGGATCGGGAGTATCGTATCGGAGTTTGGACGGCTAGACGGGGCTGCTAATGTCGCCGGAATCATTGGAAAGGGCCACGGAAGGGACGCAGTGACGGATCTAGATGACGGCGAGTGGGACCGGATTATTGCTGTGAACCTGACAGGGATGATGTACTGCTTGAGGGCGGAACTGAACAGACTGGTCGATGGGGGCTCCATTGTGAATGTTGCTTCCATTCACGGGACCAAGGGTATGCCTTTCCTGATTCCTAATCTCCCTATTTCCATAACTCCCACGGACTCGCATCGACACACATCCACTTGCTCATACTTTCACCTCCGCCTCAGGGTTCGCGCGTCATGCCGCATACGATGCCAGCAAACACGGGGTAATAGGATTGACGAAGGCCGCTGCCCAGGAGAATGGCCATCGTGAGGTCCGGGTAAATGCCGTGGCTCCGGGATCGATATACACACCTCTCATGCAGAAACATTGGGACCTGAGTGGCAGGCCAGCAGACGCACCTTTCGACGAACCAAGTGCTTTTCAACGACACGGAACGGCGGAGGAGGTAGCAAGCGTCATTGTATTCCTCTTGGGTCCAGAGAGTACGTTTGTGAGCGGCAGTGTATATGCTGTGGACGGAGCTTGGACGTAGGATGATGACGGAAGAGTTGTAATTGCGGTTACCTGGCTCGATACAGTGGAGGAGCCAGAACAGACCGAACCGTCCAGAGTCGGGCGATATCAGAGGACACAAACCCCTCACCAAACATCCTCGGGATTCACCTCATGCTGCATACCGTCCTCCCTCACATGCTCTCCCTTGGCATCCCTCTTGCAGGACTTGCGCATGTCATATGCATCCTCGCTGTCCAGGGTTGGGTCCTCGGTGTTGTCACCGTAGTAGTCCTTGACGACGCGGTAGACGCTGTAGCCCATGCTCTTGTAGAATGCGATGGCCTTGTGGTTTGAGGCGCGCACAAAGAGGTCGACGAACCAGGCGTTGTTGTCGTCGGCAACTGCCTCGAGCTGCTCACTGAGCAGCTTCCCTATGCCCAGCCGGCGTGCCTCGGGGGCCACCGTCAGGGCGGTGATGTGTGCGTGCCACGGCAGGTAGTTCTCAGAGCCCTGGTAGTAGGCTGGAGAAGACTCCAGCTTGCCCATGACTGTGAGAATTGTCAGCGGTACGGTCTTGCAGGCCTGGTGGGACGAGACACGGGGTAGGCAGGATGGCTCACGGTAGCCGATGATGTTGCCATCCTGGTCCTCTGCGACCTGGAAGAGTGAGGGCCATTTGGCGTAGTACTGCAGGTAGAAGCCGAGCTCATATGTCTCGGTAAAGGGGTCAAGATTGCACTTTGAGAACTTGTTCACATCGTCGGGTCTGAAACGACGGAAATTTGCCATGGTGAGTTGATCTCGGCCCTGTCACCCCCGACTCGCTTGGTTCACGGACGTGTGCTCATCAGCTGGGGAATTGCCGGTGTCGAGCATCCGTCCACGTCGCGATCTGTGCTCAGGGCGTCTCTGCAATGTCTCTTCCAGTGTCAACAGGTGAGAGAACGCGACCCTGGGACCCTGAGTGAGACAATAATGGGTGAATGGCGTGTTTCTCCCGTCATTCCACGTTGATTGTCAGGGCCAAAAATTGTGCAGGCATCCCAAGGGGGTCGCCGATTCCAACACCTGTCTACCGCGGGTGCTATCAGCTCGGGAGGGTTTCCGTGACCCCTGGCTGCTAGTGCTCAGGTAGCCCGGATCGGCCCCTACCCCTGTCGAGCGTTTTGACGATTCCAACGCGCTTTTGATTACGGTACCTGGGTACATGTGCACTCGCGCTGGGCTGCCATGTGCATCGAGCGCCGCCGGTGACGAGACAGACAGACAGAGACCGACAGACACTCAAAGAGAAGGGCGAACTCGCAACTCCATTTCGATCCCCGTCTTCCGAACAACGCAGGCCGCCGGCATTGTTCTACAACCGACCCCGTCGATGCCTGCTCGGGCCCATGCCGTCACAACAAAGCAACCTGTCTACTTGTTCATGCCTTGCTAGGCCAGAAGCCCACCCGAGCGAATAAACGACCGCAGAGTGTTTGTTGTGCTCCGCTGTCTATAACAAATTCTGTTATAGCAACAGCGACTCTCGGTTTCTGGGCTGACTGACTCTTTTGTCGCCCGTGTTTGCTCTTTGACGACGAAAGGGCCCGTGTCTCTCCTTTATCCTCTGCCATCAGCACGTCTCGCTCTTGCGGACAAGCCACGACAACACCCTCGATTCGCATTCGACATCCACCCAGTGCCCCATACCCTGCACTCTGTGCCCCTGTCAGCGGTGCCGAACCACCACCCCAGGGGCTTCAACGAAACGAACACTTGACCAGACGCTGCTCTGCGGGGCCCAAAACCACGAGACGGGGCTCCCACGAGCCAGCGATCCTCGGCGGTCAATCACACAACCTTCCTCCTCCACGCAACCTACAGAATAACCGACAAAATGGCGTCTCCCACCACGCCTCGATTCTCCCACTCCCGCGAGAGCTCGGGCTTCGACTTCTCCCACTCACCCCACGAGAGGCGCCAGTCCCGCAGCTCGCTTGCGGGCCCCGACCCCGGCACCCCACTACGGAGTGGCTTCAACCAGGCCGAGGGCGACAGCATGTTCAACACCAGCGGCATGGGTCTTGCCGACACCGACGGCGGCAACGGGCTGGGAAACCTTGCAGACGAGCTGGCAGATGCGCTGTCGGACGGCGAGGATGACTACTACGACCCGAACGGAGCACCCGGCATCAGCGTGGACACAGGCGACGAGGATAGCGGGGACCAGAGTGACGCACAGAGACAAGATGGGATACGAGACAGCGGGGTAGACGTTGGGAGCCCGGACGGCCGCAAGAGCAAGCACATGAGCCTGACGCTCCCACCGGCGATGAACGGCCGTGGCCACCGCAGGAAGCCAAGTGATTATGATGGTAGCGAGTATGGCTCTGAGTCAGACCTTGAGTCTCCGGGCATGTCGGCCACGCTTGTCGCCAGGATGGACGCCGTCGAGTCGCTCGCCCGGCGAGGGACAGAGAACAACGGAGGACACACAGACGGAGTATTCAAAAGGGTGACGGACGGTCTGCGGGATCTCGCTCCGCAGTCTACCGTCGAGAGCAACACCACGAGACTCATAACCGCACACTCGGCGCTCACGACACACCTCACGCACCAGACCCGCCAGCTACAGAACCTCACCTTTCCGCTGCTCAACCCACTCGCCATACCACCCGATTCCGAGACGATAGACTCGCTCCTACCGGAGCTCACCACATTACAGGAGATGATGCCGAGGCCATCACAAGCCGCCTTCTCGAGCATCATGGGCCTGCAGAACCTGACCAACGACCTGGTGCAGACTCTGTCGTATCTATCCGACACCCTGCACATGTCACGACAGACATCGACCACGGCGACGAGGAGGCTGAAAAGTGCGAAGGAGCTGGTAGCTGAGCTGAAGAGGGACGAGGAGCTCAGGGAAGAGGGCGAGACGTGGCTGGCCAAGGGCAACTGGGGCGAGAGGCTGGAGAAGAGGGAATGCGCGAGCGTGTGCGGCGACATCGTGGGCGGGTTTGAAGAAGTGTGTGATAGCTGGAGGACGAGACTCGCCCAGACGGAAACTTCCCCTGCCTAATCACACAGAGCCCAGGGACTGCTTTGTTGAAAGCAGTCCAGCTCGTTGTCGCGGAGGGCTACAACACAACACAATCTTGCATTGGGATTTATTTAGACTGAAACCCCCGAGAGACGCTCCGGACGGCCCGGGTATGAGCGTCTCTACACTTGTAAATTTTCCTTTGTATCCTGGCATAATAAGTGACGATGATACCTGTGGAGAGGTATAGGCGGCACCAGGCGTTCGGGAAGACAAGACAGACGGGAAGACATCCGAACCGTTGGTTTTCGACACTAGACTGTATGGAGTGGTGACAGAATATTGAGAAAAAACTGACAGCCGTCGGGATTCTACTACAATCTTGCAGCGGAAGAGTATGTGATATCATCGGGTTAAGATGTTTTTCAGCAAAGGTCGCTCATGAGGACCAAGGTGATCGCGAAACGAAAGACTGACCCGGCCGTACATAGGTCAACGAAGACCGTTCAAGGTATAATCTCTCCACCAAATAAATATCCAACCCTCCAGGACACAAATTCACTTGTTCTCTTTTGCTCTGTGCAGCCTTCATTATCCTTTGCAGTCCATCCAAGTTGTAGCCGCTCCCTTCCACAAGTCATTTCCCTTAGAAGCTGACGCTAGTCACCTCCCCTCCTCAATCATCAATCTTGAGAGTGAAAGGCGAGCTGCTCCGGCTCCGGCTGTAGGCCACCTTCCGCAGCTCCTCCACCCTACCCCTCCAGGACCCAGACCCAGAGGTAGGCGTCTCTTTCACCCTGATAGTCTCCCTGTCGCCGTCCCTTGAGTCGGACCATTTCCTATCCCAGGTGTCCGCGGCCGCCGCGGCCCTCTCGCGCCGCCTCGTCTCCTCGTACATGTGCCTGACGTGCTGCCTCAGGTCCTCGTCCTGCGGGAGGCTGTTCATGGCGGCGAAGTCGTTGAGTGACATAGTATCAAGCGCGAGCAGGCTGTCATGGTTCTTGCGCCTGTCGCCCCTGGCCCGCGGCCCACTGACGGTCGGCGCGTCCCTTCGCAGGCGGCCCCCGCCGTTGCCGCCGTCTGCGTCCTCGTCGACGACGACGACCATCCACACGCCGACCGACCCGTTGGACCCGATCAGCGGCGTGCAGTGGATCCAGCGCGGCCGGCCCTCCTTGCCCCCGTTCTCGATGCTACTGCTGCCGCTGCTGCTGTCGCTCCGCACCCCGCCCGAGATCCATCGCACCTTGGCCGTCACGCCCTGGCCCAGCGCGAAAGCCTGCTCGAGCTCCTCGTGGATGCGCTTCGAGCCGCCGATCCTGCCCATCAGGTGGCTCTGCAGGATCCCGGGGACGCGCAGGGACGGCGACGCGAACAGGATCTTGAGCGAGGGGTACGGCCGCACGACGAGGAAGTGCTCATAGATCGTGGGCACCCGTGGGCCGTGGAGGGTCGTGGGGACCGAGGGGACCGGGGCGATCGGGGCGGCTGTCAGGGGCGGGGAGGTGGCTCGCGGGGAGATGGTGATGTTCCCCGTGAAGTCGTGCACCTCAGAGTTGTTCTGCCGCCGTGGCGTGCCAGGCGGCGAGCTGTCATTGTCGTGAATTATGACGCGGCCCTTGCCCCAGTTCGAGGACGACTCGTGCTGGATCTGTTCTTGTTGGGACCGATGCATCCGCCCACCGTAGCGCCGGACGCTCTCGAGTTCCTGGCGGTTGAATATCTCGCACAGAAGCCGGAAATGGTCCCTCTCACCCAGTTCAGCATCTCTAGCCAAAGGAAACCCAAGAGGAGTGGCCGCGTCCACATCGGTGCCACTGTCTACTCTGGAAGCAGCGTCGCCGTCGTTGTCTTGGACTCCGGGCCCATGCTTTCCCTCCTCATCTTTATCGACTAGCCTTCGTAGAGACTCCAGCCCAGAGCAGTCTTTCGCCAGCCCCGAGACGTCCACTTGGGCGCCTAGGAAGTACCGCACGACACCCGTGGAATCCATCAAGGGTGCACACATAAGCAGGTTCATGAAAGGCGAGCCGTCCCGTCTGTAGTTCAGGAACGTCTCGTAATGCTGCTTTCCCTGATCAAGCTTCTCCCGGATCCGCTGGACGGCGAAGGGGTTCGTTTTGGGGCCTTGGAGGAAGCGACAGTTCCTCCCAATGACATAATCAAGGCCATATTGAGTCATGCGATGGAATTCTGTTGGCATATGTCAGTAGATATCGACGTGAGAACGACAGGGCGACAGCAACTCACCTTCCGAAGTGAAAACGATGGGGTTGTCAGGCCGAGACGGGTCAGTGATACAGAAGACCTCTGCAAGCCCGTCGCTCATGTCATGCAAGTGTGCCGGCAATGTACCCGTGATGCGTCTCCGCATCGAGGTCTCGACAAACTCCGTCCAAACATGGGTGATATAAGCAGGTAGCTCGTCCCTCGCAAGCCTCTCGCAGGCTTCCTCTGCCTTCTGCAGCAAAGACTTGTTGGTCGTTGGTTCCAACTTGGAAGCAAAATCGTGTCCATCTAGCCTCAAAGTACCCGAGATCATGCTGTTGATCCACTCGAGCGCCCTTATTGCCTTCAATGCTTCAAGATAGTAGCGTAACAAAGGTATTGACTGCGGCCGGTAGACGCTGATGAAGTTGAGAAATCTTTGCAAAAAGACGGGATCACCAAAAATAATGCGCAGGTGATCCACTGAGAAGAGGAGCTCCGATCGCCTCTCGAGATTGTAGACGGTGAGGTTCGTCGCCGGTATGACGAGGTCGAAACTGCCCGGCTCCACGTCCTCCTCGGCCAGCGGCTCCAGAGCATCGCACGCTTCGTCGGCGCCTCTTGTTTGCAGAGCAGGTAGGGGCGATGTGAAATCAGTGTGCAGTGAGACTGAGGTTATGGATGGTTCGATGGTCGATCTATCATGGGCGCTCCTCGGGTACGGGAAAGGCGACACAGCTGAGCCAATGGTGGACTCAGGGGCTGAGTGCGTCTCGCGCACAGATTCGAGATACGAATCAGCTTCTGGTCTGATTGTTGATGCGGACGATGCCTCTGGAACATCGGGCAGGCTGCTCCATCGTCAGTTTTCCGGCTGTCAATGAAATTCTGAGTTCCGCGAGGCAGGAAACTAGGCACTATACCTCTTGTCGCCGCTAGACATGATTGCGTTGGGGTTGATTGGGCCGAAGTGGTGACCGTTGCCCACATCCGGTGTCGCGCCCGTGGTCAACATTCGCTCCAAGGTACCCAGCGATGAGCTGCTGTAGTCGGCGCTGACCCGCTTCACGTGAGACCTTCGAAGTGGTATATCCGGAATCTCCGCGCCTTCATCCCCGTCATTGGGTTCAGTTCCTCTCGCAGCAATAGAGACCGTCACCGGGTTGGGGCTAGGGGTGCGCTGGGGCTCCTTCTCGACATTTTTCCCGCTGGGGGAAGCATTGCGGTTGGAATTTTCCACAATCTCAACGTGTTTCCGTCGGCCTATGGCTGGCACGTGGAGGGCACGAGCAAAGGAAGCCCGGCGCAGCCCTTTGAACTCAGTCTTGTCGCTGTTCCTGAAGTCCGTCATTTGAGGCGCCGCCACGTGGGAGAGGGAAGAGTATTTCGATGAAAGTGGACGAGCGTAATAGAACTGCAGAAATGAGTAGCGCCTGTGCAGAAAGGCAGAGGATGACAGCAACCGAAGCTGCCGTCCTGAGAATATTTATTCACAGGACTAGCAGGTATCAGAGCAACACCCCTCGCTTGCCCACTCGGGCAAGACGACCCTGAGGTCCATGCTCTCGAGACGACGTCAATCTAACTGTGCTAGAGAGAGGAGTTGTACTGCAACTTGACCCAAGACACTTTCCTCCGCATGTAACAGGGCACTGGCCAGGCCGCTGTAAGACAGGGAGCAACTCGACAAGCCAACCCGGCAGCCCATCAGACGAGCGCTCATCGGACGATGGCATTGAACCCTGGCTGACGGGCTTGGACTTGCAGATATGTATATGGCAAGGAACCTTCCGCGAGTCAAGGCCATAGCGCACATCCAACGCCACGGTTGTGCAGGCTCGCCCGTCGGAAGTTGCGTGTGGAAGAAGAGGAGCAGGTACCCGGAGATCGCAAGACAGTATGTGACTGTGTGCCTCACAGCAAATAAGGTTACACGCCAGTGTACCTGCTCTCCCAATTATCGCCGGCATATAGCGCTCTCGAGGACCGGGGGCGGATGATGATAGCAGTAGCTTCCCCGGGGCCCGCAACTCTGCTGAAGTCAATAAGCCACAAAATCTCCGTCCCAGCTGCGGAGTGGGACCCCGGGGGATGGCATCCAAGGATGAGGAACCAGGGTCGCCCATGGACACGCAACGATCGTGAACAACATCGTCCATCGCGCCTTCAGCCGTCAGCCGTCAGCCCATCGGACGTTCATGGCAACCAACGAGAGTGTCTGGTCACTTGGTGGGCTATTGTCTGCAAAGGAGACACTTGCTGTGGACGATGGGCGATGGAGGGAGGGCGCCGTGGTCTACCTAAACTGCTTCTGCTGGCGGGGCTCAACCGGCACCGGTCCGGATGGCAGTAGTGCGCTTGTGCTCGGACACATTCCCATTTGCTATTGGGACCTGAAGTGTGTGGGTGTGGGTGAGGTCGGGCGTTGACGTTGCGGGGCGGGGTCTTGAGATAGGAAGGGGGAGGAGGTTGCAGTGATGGCACCCCAATAGCAAGGCAACGTGGTCCGCCCCCTGAGTGTGTCGTATTTCCCTGCCATGTATGGCCCTTGACGAAACCGGTGCACATCTGAGGGGCCGTGAAGACGATCAGCCGGAGCCACATTCACAGCATCTCAGATCCAGTTCTCAAATCTCCGGGGCAGAAGCATCGGGAAAGCATCAACTGGGACGATTCCGGCTGCCCACGCAGGCATGTTTGGGGACCCACGGACCGGGCGAACTATCAAGAGTGCAGCCCGGATTGGATTGCATTAGCCTGGCTGTCATGGGGCTTCCCGCAACAGCCTACCTAGTCGCCTTGCCAAAGAGTTGGGGCCGGAGCTGTAAACATGAACTATGCCATGTGAAAGCTGAGGACAATGAGCTGGGCACAGACGCTGGCAGTATTGTGATTTGGCAGGAGGTTTCCGTGCGGCAAAGGGAACCGTCGGCGAGCAGAGCCTATAGTGTCGCAACCGAGGCAAATGAAAGTGATTGCTGCAATGGAACTCGAGTCCTGGAAACCAAATCCAAAGTTTACGAATCTCACTCCGTCATATCATATCAAGTCCCCACAAGCCGAATGGTCTCTCGTTAATGAACAGGTGGATTACCAGACGGCGTAAAGCCAAGCACATGGTTGTCATCCGTGCAGCCATGGGAGTCCCACATGGGACTTCGTGATAAGATGAGTGCTGGAGTCAAGACTGGCGGCAGTGCCAGCAACAGGTGGCAGCATAGCAAGGCAGGTATGGACTGCATCATCCATTACTATCTGCCAATCGCGCAGGGTCGGAAAATGGTGCGAACAGACAAAGCACGGTGATGTTGCTAAGGCGGTGCTGGAGTCAGCATTCCACAGCTGCTGAGGCGTTGTTGTTGCTGACTCCATATGCAGACTGACTGACAGGCCAAGTGCAACGCGAACCGGCGCGTGTGTGGAAGGGAATTGGCTGATGTAGTGCGACGTGGGCAGGCCGTTGGAGCGAACCTGTTTACTGCAAGGGTCTCTCGGAAGCGCATGAGGCCAGGGGCACGCGCCGGCCACAGGGTCGAGGCAAGCAAATCCAGAGCCCTGATTGGTGTCTGGTTTACTTGCGCCAGAGTGGTGGTGCGTGTGTGTTGATGCCAGGTTGGGGTGATGCGACCAGTGAGGACGCGTTAAGTGGCTGGCTACCCCGTTTGCAATTGCTGCGAATTGCAAAGCACTGCCGCTCCCTGCCAGGTTCGAAAACAAACAATGCCTCTCGCTCCTCATACTGCATGCAGTCCTGCAGATGTGCAGGGCCTCGCTTGATTATCCCCACCAAAGCTGAGCAGGCATCAGACGCGACAGGACAATAACAACGGCCTCATCGTGAGGCCTCTTTGGACGTCAAAACTCGCGATCTCGTGTTGAGGGCAAAACAAAGTTGCTGGTCCAGGAGCCGCTGCCGCCCTGTCTGTGCTTGGCTGAGAGGCTTTTGAAGCGGTTTCCGATCCAGTCGTCAAGGAGGGACAGCAAGCAACATCGTCCGGGCGGCATAAACCCAGGACTGGACGACAACAGATGGCCGTCGTGAGAGGAGGAGTTCGCGTTCGCCATCAAACAAAGTTTGAGCAAGGGAGGCAGAAGGCAGGAAGGCGAGGTCTGGAGCCAGCCACCCGAGGCACGCTCCGGACAGCTCCGTCCTGCCGTGCCAGAATGGGCACTTGTACAGAGGCATGAAGTCGCTGCCGCATTCAAATGTGTGATGGCATGTCAAGGTGCCAAACAGGTTGATGTTGCTCAATGCGCTCCCCTTCACTTGCATTCTACAGTATATAATTAATTGCTCATCTCAAGTTGTGATGTTTTCATGTCCAGTAATGCAGGGGTATTGTTATTGGGTAGGGTGCAAGGTGAGAAGGTGAGAGGGGGGGGTGGTCGTGCTTTCTTGTTTCGCATCCGCTCAGGTCCAGTCAGAGGCCGGAGGGAGCGCCAAAACACAGAAATCGCGCTAGGCCGTTTCCAGAACCGCGTGGCTGCTGTGATTGGGGACTGTTGCTGTCTGGTTGCGCCGTCCGTCCTCCCGCTCACCTTAGCTGCTAGCCCGCACTGCCTAGAGTGGGAGCATGCCCGCCTCATCCCAGACGGCAGCGGCTCCATCCCATTCCATACCCATTCTCAACTTCACATTGCGTCCCTCGTCACCACCCACGACGGCCACGAGCCCGCTCGCTCGCAACAGCCACGACCCCGCAGATCAATCAGCCCGTGACAATAGAAACAATCCTTGACCTGAGTCTCCATTCTGGCTTGCGCGATCGCATTGTTATTCATCCTGTTATACCCATCCGAGGCAACATTGCCATTCAACGACATGCCGTAGCCCCGACCTCCTCGCTTCAAATCGTTGGCAGCCAGAGACACCCCCGACTGGCTTTCCCGCTCTGAATACTTCGACCACTCGCGGCTATTTCGACCCTTCCTTGCGACGAGCTTGAAGACTGGCTCCGACCTGGTCGCTCACGCCCAACCCATACGCTCTTTCTCAAAGCGACCGGTGAACGAGGCAGGCGCAACACAACACTGTCCATAAAGATCCCCTCCATCAAATCCAGTGCTCAAGCACTTCTCCAAAAACTGGGTGTCACCTCGTTCAGGTCGCCCAAGAGGCCGACATTTATCCCGAACCACAGTCCTCGCGATCCTACGCTATCTGCTTCCCATCATGACGCTCGATCCAGATAGGTTAAGAGGCATCGATCTGCCTGCGTCCAAAAGGGGCTGCTCAACTTCGAACAGCGCCATTCACACTCCCGGCAGGATAGCAACACCCCCACCTCCCGCAGACCGCGCCCGCCTGGAGGTCAAGCACAACATCGATGTCGGGGTTTCAAGGAATTCCAGGTCAAATCCAAGGGAAAGCGATGTCGGGCGAGCAAGCTCGTTGGATGTTGAGGCTGTTGACGTAGAGCTGCGCCGACAGACAAGTCGCTCACAAAGGGAATCGACACCGGGCGGAAGTCCCTCCAGGAAACGGCAAAGGATAAATGGCGATAGGTAGCACGACCTCCCTTCTCTTTTGTTCGAGAGCCGTTCGTAGCTGACAGTGCGCTGTAGATTCATTCCTACCCGAACTGGCCAAGACCTGCAGGCCAGCTACAGTCTTCATGAGCCTGGCACCCCCACCGCGGCGAGGCCTAAGCGGCCTTCTCATGGCGAGTTGAATTTTCAGAAGAGTGAGTTTTCCAAAGTGAGCAGCAGAGTCAGGATCCAGAACTGATGTGCTATCCAGCGGAGCAAGCAAACCGGACATACAACTCCCTGCTTCGTGCGGAGCTGTTCGAGGGCTCAATACCGCACGCCACGCCGCCCATAATGTCTCCCGACCCTTCTTTGCCAGTATCAGCGCGCAATGCAACTTCGTATGACGGAGCGAGATCGCACACTCCCCCGGCAGCTCCAGCTCCATCTCTGCCACCAACCATGACTCCATCTACGCCCCACAAAAATCTGTTTACGTACATGTCACCGCGCAATCTCAGCGGCGTTGCTGGTCACATGACACCCTCAAGGACGCCACAGAGTCGACATGGCCCTAACATGGACACCAGAGCCGAGATTTACAGCTTGTCACCCGTTAGATTTGGGAGCCAGCAAATGTTATTGAGCCCAAGGCGGCAACCTAGGGCTGTGAGTAAGGTGCCGTACAAGGTCTTGGATGCACCGGAGTTGGCAGATGACTTCTATCTGAACCTTGTCGACTGGGGCTCCGCTAATGTGCTGGGCGTTGGTCTGGGATCGAGCGTTTACATGTGGAACGCTCAGACAAGTCGGGTGAACAAGCTGTGCACCCTTGAGGATGACACTGTTACGAGCGTGTCTTGGATACAAAAAGGGACGCACATCGCCATCGGCACCCACAAGGGTTTAGTGCAAATTTGGGATGCCGAGAAAACACGACGTCTGAGAACCATGACTGGCCATACTGGTAGAGTCGGTTCACTGGCATGGAACTCGCACATCCTGACTTCAGGATCCCGAGACCGAATGATATACCATCGCGACGTCAGGAGACCAGACCAGTGGGTCCGGAAACTGGTCGGCCACAAGCAAGAGGTGTGCGGTCTGAAATGGAACGCCGATGACGGGCAACTCGCATCAGGTGGTAACGACAACAAGCTGATGGTCTGGGAGGGCCTCAACGAGACACCGCTGTGGAAGTTCTCGGACCACACAGCTGCAGTCAAGGCGATAGCCTGGTCCCCGCACCAAAGGGGTCTACTTGCGTCAGGAGGTGGCACGGCGGACAGACGGATCATCTTCCATGACACCCTCAAGGGAAGCGTCATCAACGAGGTCGACACAGGCAGTCAGGTCTGCAACATTGCCTGGTCCAAGAACTCCAACGAGATCGTCTCAACGCACGGGTACAGCCAGAACCAGATCGTGGTGTGGAAATACCCATCCATGACGCAGGTCGTAAGCCTCACGGGCCACACTTACCGAGTCCTATACCTGGCTATGAGTCCGGATGGACGTACAGTCGTCACGGGTGCGGGTGACGAGACCCTGCGCTTTTGGAACGTCTTTGGGAGGAAGCCCGGAGCCAGGGAGGAGAGTGACGGGGCAGGGCGCCTTTCAGACTGGGGCATAATTCGTTGAAGGATCTGGAGGCTGCCTCTAGCATTCTGATATACATGACATCCGTTCCGTGTATAAATGAGACCTCCATCCTAGCAAGGCGTTGTTTCCAGTTTTGTCGTGGCCGGCGAACTCTCCTTTGCTCTCCAATACTCGGGAAATAGGACACCGATGGCGTTTGTGGCATATCGAGGGTAAAGGACGGTATGGTGCTTGGTTTGTTCTGGCTCTGCCTATTCATTTGCGAGGCGTTGGACAGGATCTGGGGCATTTTCTCTCCAATCATCACTGCAGCTGCTGTATATTGGCAGGCTGCTCCCTGGGTCGTCTTGAGAACTTCGAGGCGTCCGTGAGAGACTCACTTGTTTACATGTACTACTACATTTACTATCACCCTCCGTGCCTCTTCCATCGTTTTTCTTTCTCGCTTGCTAGGGATTTTGCGGTGCGGAGGCCGACCCCAAATTAAGCACAGAAGCCGCAGCAGGCAAGATCAACACTATCGCATTGTTACCGGCGTCTTTGTTGCTGGAATAGGGGGGCGGCGAGGGTCTTTCTTCCCAATGAAAGTGAAGGGGCGCGGGGCGCAGAAAGAGCCAGGATATGGTCTGTTCAGTCTGGACGGCCTGGAGTTTGGAATCCTTTTGGGCGCGGTGGGCACTTCTTGGAGCTGCTTACTGTACGCAGTAACGCGGCGGGAGACCGCATCGCAACTCTCAAGCCTCCCGTTTAATATTCTCGCGCGGAGCGGGCACGGGGATGGGTGATTCCTTCCGGCATTCTGCGCGAGGCTGCTCGAG
The DNA here is from genome assembly GCA_037177825.1 of Diaporthe sp. P3_1W. Classification (NCBI taxonomy): domain Eukaryota; kingdom Fungi; phylum Ascomycota; class Sordariomycetes; order Diaporthales; family Diaporthaceae; genus Diaporthe; species Diaporthe sp. P3_1W. The sequence goes on along the minus strand of JBAFXB010000004.1, from coordinate 3,465,571 downwards.
GGGTAGGATCTAGACTTGTTAGTTCAGGATTGATCGAGGCCGGCTTGGTTGGTTACACGAGATACGATGATTATGAATAGAGGTAGCGTTTGTGTACACTTGAGACGTGCTTATATGTGCTTTGCGGTTATACTGCTTCATCTTGTGCTAAGTGAGCCAGTGTGGAGAGCTCCTTTGAGGGTGCAACTGACTTTGTGAAATCAGCGTATGTGAGTGCTTTCCGACACCAACATCCACTCCGTATATACGAAGCTGGGTTCTTAGGCAGTTGTGGTTCGCACAGGAATGCGCGGCTAGAGACGAATAAGTACGTGCGTTTGGACAGTTCTTATTGACGAATCTCCTAGTTCACAGCATTCATCTGTATGCATTCTACGTACTCGCTCTGTGCTGACAGCTTTCTAATCAGTACAACATACTCCGATGCCTAGGGTGCCTGCTCCATCAATTGTCGTCATGCTGAGCTCCCTCCAACCTGCAAATCGTCGCCAGGGAACACAAGCAAATTCCAACGCCAGAGGGTTACCAAATAGCCCGCATATATTGCTTAAAATAATACAAAGGAAAACACATAAAAACATATATGAATCGCGTCAAATGAAAAATTAACCAAGACGCGTGGCAGCCGTAACAATATCCTCAGTCGGGGTATTAAGATCGATGAAGTTCCCCGATAGAGAACAGCCCTGAACATCGAACCTGGACAGACCGTAGTACCGAAGACATGGTACATTATAGTATGTGTAAGGTCAGCGCCAAATCAATGTCATGAGCTTGCCTCTCCAGCCTTCCTTTCCCTAGCAACATCCTTTGCGCCCCCGTCAATTTCCACCCCACTGGCGCTGCCGCGCTTTGCCTCGCGCTCGTCATTAAGGAGCGGGATACTGTCGATATTGCCCAGGGCCTCGGCCTTGAAGCTCTCGGTTCCTTCCTTCTGGGTCGCCTCTCCTGACGCTGCAGGCCCTTCCACGTGCGGTGTCATCAGCGGGCTCGTGTACCCATCCGGGCCGACATGTAACCTCGCGACCTCAGCCTTCAGCGCCTCAAGCTCTTTCTGGAAGCGTTTGCCAAACACGTCGATGTAGTAGGTCGCGCCATTGTAGACGCTCCACACAAAAACAACCATCAGAAACCCTGCCGAAGCCCACCGGCTATAGAACCATATTGGGCAGGGGATCATGGTTAGCACCGCATAAGAGTACTGGATGAACATGAATGCCGTTTCCTGGAGGCTTTCTGGGAGCGAAAGCACAATCCTCCCAAGCCAAGCCTTGGAGTAGGACTTCCGTAGCCAGGTGAAAGATGTAGGACGTCCAGCCAGGATCTTTTCTCGGCGTCGAACAGTGATCAGGAAATAGTAGGCAAGCTGCCAGATGGCATAGGGAATGGTGCTCCAGGCGAGCATGGAAATCACATTCGCGTAAGCTGTCGGGGAGCCGGGTGGCGAGTGCTTCACTGTATAGGCAGCGGGAAATCGTTGGAGCTGTTGTTCCGGGGAACAGAGGTGGACGATGCTGTGCAGAGTCGCGCACGGCATGATGTGTATGAAGAGCGACGTAACCTTGTCGAAGCTGTGGAAGACCAGCGAATTCCTCCACATGATGATTGCGACTGCGTTGTTTCCGAAAGCCAGGCAATAAGTCGCAACAAATAGCCGCTTTGAGCCTGGGAAAGCCCATATGCTGAGCATCAGAAGCAGGTTGACAAAGTAGCAGAGGTCGGCCAGGAAATAGTGATATCCTCGCTTATGGTAGGTGTAGTAGCGGATAGGCATGAAGTAGAGGGTCTGGGCGGAATACCACAGGTGCATGTATTCTGGGTAAGCACCGATCAAGTAGCCACTGATGAAGATGTTCAGGACACCGCAAATGAACGAGACCTTCTCACGTAGCGTGATGACCTTCGTGTCGTTCCACTGCTTGCCAAGCTTGTCGACGCTCGTCCGCATGCGCTTCTTGTAGCGGTCAAGCTGCTCTTCCGCAGGAGGGACGCGTCTTCTCCATTCTTCAACCATGCGCTCCCGTGCCACCTGACTCTTGTTCTTGAGAGCATCTCGCGACTTGCGCACCTTCTGCGTCTGAGCTGACAAGCCTCTCTGCAGCTTCTCAAGTTGATGTGGCAGAGCAAAGTTGTCAAGAATATCCAGAACACTCAGGCGGTCCAAGGGTGGGAAAGCCTCCCAGTCCTCTTGATATGAGCTGCTATTCGAGAAAGATGGATTCCTTGACAGTTTCGGGCTGCCGGAGCTGGGGGTTGTTGGGCCCAGGGTCGGGGTATCTGTGATAAGGTGCTCACTGGACGAATCGGGCCCGCCGTCGAGGCCGGGAAAGTAGCCGCCTTCGCTGTCGGTTGCATCGTGCTTGGTGGCTGAGTTTGGTAACGGGTCTGGATCCGCCATCTCACTCAATGTGCGGTGATGTGGCCTGGGAGAAGTGGGAGAGGACAGCTTCGGGAGGGCTTCTACCAGCCTGAGGACCAACGTGTCAGCCATTTCTTTGAGATAGTCCAACGGCGTGGTCTACATGAGTAGATGAGCAGAAGGGGAGTCGACGAGGAGAAATGGGATGGGTGCATGGAGGGTGGTGCCGATATCCTAGCATCCCAACGAGAAGGGCGTGATCATCTTCACATGCACACACCACACATGGCCTGGAAAGGCAGATAGACAGAACCTTGAAAGGTGGGCTTACAGGAGTCAGGGTATTTCAACGGATGAGCAGTCTCAAGTACCGTTGGGCAAGCTGTACACCGTTTGAACTCTTGGTCCGTCTCTCGACAACGAAATGTACCTAGAGAACGCGATGAGCGCTGGTGTACCGTAGTCTGCTGCTGGCCGGGCCCAGGGTCTCGTTGCTGGTTGCGGCGGCACAAGGTCCAAGTGGCGGGCTAGATCGAAGTATCTGAGGACTGAAGATCTGGGCAGCGTGGGTCGGAATATCGGGGATGGTGGGGGGATGCCGCAGGTGACCAGATCGACTACCAGACGCGTGGTTCAACGCTGCGACGCTCGAGACGATGATGTGCGAAACAATGTTGTTGGGGTGGCCTCCGGCTTGGCTGGACTGTCGATGTTAAGCTAGAGGTACCTCCCCAAGTAGGCAGGCAAGGGCCCGCTTTTGATGTCATAGCAGTGCGTCCTTATTGACGTAGCTGGCAGCTACCGCATTGGCCAGATACGGCCCCGTCGCTGGGCCGGGCCTAGACGCGTGCCCTGGAACCCCATCGTGAATGGACAAGAGGGAAGGGCAGTCTGCCCATTAGTAGCTGGCACCCAGAGCACACATGGTCTAGACCGACCGTGGATACGTATGGGTTCGATTATGATAACCCCACAGGTCGGGAGCTGTCAGCTGGGCAGCATATGACCAGATGGGCGCCAGTCAGTGCACGGCTGTCAGGCAGTTATTTGTACGGTGATCCATCTCGAATGCCAAGCCCATCGACCAGACGAGAGGGACCCTGGAATCTGTCTCTGGTTCTTCTCGCCTGAGTTGAGTCAGCACTGGCCATAAGCACACTGGTTTCCACTTGAGGTCGATCGCGTTCGCTCCAGTATATTGAAAAGGGAAACCCAAAGGGCACGATGAAAAGCATGATCATGCCTGCTCAACCGGCACGGCCTTCCACGACGTATGCTGCATGCTGAGCCAGACCTGTTATGCTCTGGATACAGCTCGCCTGTGTATGCATATGTGTATTATATCTTTGAATGCCATGCCTGTGCGCATATTCCCTTGTGTTCCAAAGACTGCCCAGGTTATATCTACCTACATCCACCGATGGGTACTTGCTTTGTAGGAATCGTGCCGCCACACACGGGTTCCGTCGAAACGGTTTACTATGCACTGATAATTCCAGAAGGACTGTCTACCAGTCTTAAGTTCAGGAAGAGAGTCCCAAAAGAGTATTGGGAGCAGTTTCTGAAAAGGATGACGGTCTTCTCATTGATTCGCTCTTGCCCAAGCTAGACAATCTTCCAATGAGGAAGAGTAAATCCCAGTGGCTCTTTCCCCAACTCGCAACCCCCAGTGCGTAGACCCCTGTCTTTGGCAAGAACACCGGCCCTGCCATCCTACCTGCACTATTCAAACCACCTGATTCGATGGCGTTGGACGACCCCTCCGAAAATAGCGTCGCGTTTCCTCCCACACCTCCCGACAGCCTTCATTCCCATCCTGCGACCCTCTTGGTTCAAGCTGCCCTCATTGCAGCAGTCCGCCACGGGAGGCGCACGATTCTCTCCGCAACAGAACTACAGCCAGTCCTTTCCACTCTCGACTAGGCGCGACAACAACACCCTCAGTCGACGCGACTGTGTCATCCGCCGGGCGACTGCGTCACCCTCGACCTTTTGCGCCATCCAACACGACACTCCCCGACGCGTCGCAGAACCATCTCAGTTTTCAAGATGGGGAAACTAATCCGTCTCGAGCTGTTCAGTGCGTTTTCACCGCGTTCAGAGCACCTGGGAGGCAGTTGTCGCTGACAGGATCGCGCAGATTTCAAGTCCTACAAAGGACATCACACCCTCCTCTTCGGCGATTCGTACTTCACATCAATCATTGGACCCAATGGATCAGGAAAATCCAATTCGTCAGTGACAGCCTTGACTCCAGGATGACTCCTGGCCTCCCCAGGCATTGGCTAACTGCCCGTCTGCAGCATGGACGCGATTTCCTTCGTCCTCGGAATCAAGTCCTCGCAGCTCCGCTCGTCTCACCTGAAAGAACTCGTTTATCGCGGCCGGGTCATGAAGACAAGCAAGATCAATGATGACGGATCAGTTCTCGAGCCGGCCACCAACGGTACCACCAACGGACACGCCAACGAGGACGAGGATACATCGCAGAGAGGCTCCCGCAACGACCCGAAGACTGCATGGGTGATGGCCGTGTACGAGGACGATGCAGGCGACGAGCAAAAGTGGAAGCGCACTATCTCGCCGCAGGGGACCAGCACATATCACATCAACGATCGTAGTGTCACAGCGCAGCAATACAACGAGGCTTTGGAGGCCGAGAATATCCTCATCAAGGCACGCAATTTCCTAGTCTTCCAAGGAGACGTCGAGGCGATTGCGTCGCAATCTGCGCAAGACTTAACACGCCTGATCGAGCAAATCTCGGGTAGCTTGGAGTACAAGGCAGAATACGATAAGCTCCAGGCGGAGGCGGAGCAAGCCACGGAGAATCAGAACTTCCAACTCCACAGGCGACGTGGTATCAATTCCGAGATCAAGCAGTACCAGGAGCAGAAGAAGGAGGCCGAAAGTTTCCAGAAAAAGACCGAGGAGCGCGATGAAGCCATCGTGACACACATCCTCTGGAAGCTGTATAACTTCCAGAAGGTCATGGACGAGTCCAGCGCACAAATACAGGAGCACCAACAGAATCTGATTGAATTTCGCCGGAACGTTGAGGCTTTCGAGAGGAAACTCGAGGCAGCCCGAAAGGAATACACGACGGTGGGCAGAGAAGTGAGCAAGATCGAGAGGAGCATTCGTGAGAAAGAAAGGGAGATCGAGGAGAGAGAGAATGGCCTTGTCCCGATCAACGAGAAGGTGGCTCAGAGTACCAATGACATCGAGAGGTTGAAGAGGCGCGCCGAGGCTGTAAGCAAGGAGCGCGACGACCAAGCCAAAGCTATCCAAAAGGCTAAGAAAGACCTGGCGACTGTCGAGAAAGCTCAGCAGGAATTCGACAGGCAGTGGCAGGAGACCATCAAGAAGCAAGGCAAGCAGCTCACGGATGCAGACCGCAGGGAATATAACAATCTGCGGGCTCAGGTCATGGCAAAGTCGTCACAGAATCAGGCTCAGCTTGACAGTCTCATCCGTCAACTAAAAGGTGACGAAGTCACGGTCAACAGTCTCAAAGGCAAAGTCGACACTTTCCAAGCCACAGTCGAGAAGCTCAACGGCGAGCTCGAAACTATCCGAGAACGCAAGGAAGCCACACAGGAACTTGTACGGCAGATCTCATCTGAACTGGAGGACAACAAAAAGGAGCACAATAGCTTGGTCTCTGAGAGAGTCAGGATCAACAACTCCAAGACTGAATTGGATGAAAAGATGCACGACCTCGGAAGGAAGATCGAAGAAGCCGAAGGCGGCAAAGCGGAAAGCGACCGAGAGAAGAGGACCAAGGAAATGGTCCAGAGCCTCAAACGCATGAACTCGGGAGTGCGTGGAAGAATCGGCGACCTTTGCAAGCCCAAGCAGAAGAAGTTCGATGAGGCTGTCATCACTGCACTTGGTCGTGACTTCGACTCTGTCGTCGTGGATACGGAGAAGGTTGGTCTCGATTGTGTCGAGTATCTCAAACAGCAGCGCTACCCTCCCATGACCTTCATCCCGCTGGACAACATCAAGACGAACGCCCCAAACTCAGCTGTCAAAGGCATACCCGGAGCGCGACTCACAATTGAGACCATCGATTTCGACCAGTCACTTGAACGTGCCATGACGTACGCCTGCGGCAGCTCTATTGTGTGCGACACTCTGGACATTGCGAAGGAGGTCTGCTATAAGAGGCGAATCCCCGTTAAAGCCGTGACTCTGGAGGGTTATGTGATTCACAAGGCTGGTTTGATGACCGGAGGTCGCTTGCCAGAGCGCAAGGGCGGGAAGCGACAGTTTCAAGAGCACGATGTCCAAAATCTGCGGAAGCAGCTCGAGAAGTATCGCGAGACGTATTTCTCACTGCCGCGGCCGGACAGGACCAAGGAAGAGACCCTGAGGCAGAGCCTCGCAAGCCTCGAGCAACGGCTAAAGGCAGCCCGTGGCGAGCTGCAGGCCTTTGAAAGGAATGAGGCAAGCAAGAAGAAGGAACTGCAACACGAAGAGAGACAACTTGATGAATGGGAACCGAAGTATGAGGAGAAGAACGGCGATCTAGAAGCAACACGCAAAGCAGTCGATAAGTTCGAAAGCGCCATTGCAGCAGTGCAAGACAAGATATTCGCCGACTTCTGCAAGAGACTTGGATATGCAGATATCCGCACATACGAGGCACTGCAAGGCAGCCTGGAACAGGAAGCGTCTAAGAAACGAAACGGGTTTGAGGTGCAGAAGCAGAAGCTCAAGAGTATGTTGACACTGGAGTCGTCTCGACACGATGAGACCCAGCGACGTCTGCAGCTGATCAAGTCAAATCTCGAGCGGCTGGAGGCCGACATAGAGGCATACGAACAAGAAAAGGCAGCCATCGAGGAGACATTAGGCGCACACCAGGATGAGCTGGAGGCGCTCAAGGAGAGCCTAGATGAGGTGAAAGAGAAGCAGAGCAAGAAGGCGGACAAGGTGAACGAGGCCAAACAGGAAGTACAGAAGCGGAGCAGGGACATCGAGGCGCGGCTGAAGGCAATCAGCGCCCTGGAGGCTGAGATCCAGAAGAACAGCTCAAGCAAGTTCGCGCTTCTCAGGCGCTGTAAGCTGGAGCAAGTTCAAATACCTTTGGCAGAGGGCTCACTCGACGACTTGCCAAACGAGGACCAGCTTCTGCGTCAAGATCCGGATGCGATGGATATTGACGAAGGTGACGAAGCTGATATGGAAGCCGCTCTGGACGACTATGGCGTCGAAGTCGATTTCGACAGCTTGGACGATGAGCTCAAGATTGTAAGTAATTCAGCTTTTTTGTCCTTGAACACAGAGCTGACGAAGTTGCAGACGGACGAAGACGTAGAGGAGAAGCTTCAAGAAAAGATTAGCTCCCTCACGGCCGAGCTGGAGAAACTGAATCCGAACATGCGCGCCATCGAGCGCCTGGAGAGCGTCGAGAACCGGCTCAAGGCGACCGAGCAGGACTTCGAGAACTCGCGCACTGCTCTGAAAGAAGCTCGTGACGCGTTCAACACAGTTAAGGCGAAGCGGTTCGAGCTCTTCAACAAGGCGTTCGAGCATATCAAGGAGCAGATCGTCGCGGTTTACAAGGATCTCACCCGATCGGAGGCGTTCCCCATTGGCGGCCACGCGTACCTCGACATCGAGGACGACACTGACACACCATACCTGTCGGGCATCAAATACCACGCTATGCCACCACTGAAGCGTTTCCGAGACATGGAGCACCTTTCTGGTGGCGAGAAGACCATTGCGGCCCTGGCGCTTCTTTTCGCCGTCCACAGCTACCAGCCCAGCCCGTTCTTCGTGCTGGATGAGGTGGATGCTGCACTGGACAATGCGAATGTGGAGAAGATCAAGAAGTACATTCGGGAGCATGCTGGCCCGGGCATGCAATTTATCGTTATTTCGCTCAAGACAGGCTTGTTCCAGGACAGCGAGAGCCTCATCGGAGTGTACCGGGATCAGGAGGTCAACAGCTCCAAAACTCTGACCTTGGACGTAAGTTTGACACTCTGGCCCATCAACTCGTGGTCACAACCGGTTACTGACATCACACCTAGCTTCGGAAATATGCCTGAGCGGCGTGTTGTTATCTAGGAGACGGTACTAGGAGGTTGCGAACGTGGCCTGAAGCAATCATGGCTGCTAGTGCTGGGGGTCTGAACTGGGAATATCAACAAGATCCACATTACGCATCTTGAGCGTTTGTGGTGGGGGATTCCCTCATCGTTGTAGGATATGGAAGTGCTTCTCAAGAAGCCTGCATGATAGGATTGACACTCCTAATGGCTAGATACGGGCCGGCGATTGAATTGGAATTTTCGGTGCATTGGCAATTACAGGAGGATGCGTCCAACTTCAACTTTCGTGAATATGATCCCCGTTATTGCTTATTTACATTAGATGGTCCTTATGTGTGTTGTTTCTAGGAAAGTCGCCGTTTAGAGGTCTGGAGAAGTTGCGACGTGCCGATGCACCGGATGTGAACTCTCGACGAGGCTGCAGCCGCGATGATTTTTGTATTTGGAGCGCTAGCTTTCAACAGTCAAATTCTCAGGAGCATATGCTTTTCACGACTGGGACTGTGAATAGTGTATGGGCGCGGACAGAATGTTTTGAGGATCAGTGGTGAATTGATGGGCTCTGGGGGCCGGGTCCGTGCGGGCTGACAGGAAGGGAGCTTCCGGCCACTGTGGCGCTAGTAACTCACAAGCTCGGACTGTGAACTTGTCCTCAACTTCGAGGGGCAGCTGTTCGTCAGAGCTAGCCTCGTGCCCAGGATTCTGGCCACGTCTGTCAACCCGATCCCCCCTTCACACCCATTGATCCTCTGCTTTATCACCTGCTTCCGTTGCCCACTGGAACGGAAATCTTCAGTCCTTTTTAAACGGCCGACGACAGGTGCCCCCACGTCTACGAACCCACAAACAGTGCTTGGGTACCAACGAGCCAGCCTCAGGGCCATACTTGCCACATCATCATGGCCGCCATGGACTATGAGGCACTCAAGGAGCAGTGGAGCGACGTCGAGGAGCGCGATGGTGTCCGTCTCAGCTGGAATGTCTTCCCCAGCTCCCGAATGGTTGGTTTCGCGTGTCAATCTTGCGTGCTTTGCTACAGAGCTGACCGACTTTACAGGAGGCTTCTCGACTCGTGGTACCGATCGGAGCCCTGTATACCCCCTTGAAAGAGAAGCCAGAGTCGCCGCTCCTGCAGTTCGAGCCAGTGACCTGCAAGCAACCGTGTCGCTCTGTCCTGAACCCCTTCTGGTGAGTTTGCTGTCGCCCTGGCTGGGTACTTTTACAGCTGACACCACGCCAGCCAAGTTGACCTCAGGGCGCGTCTCTGGATCTGCCCGTTCTGCTTGTCGCGAAATGCGCTCCCACCACACTACAAAGACATCTCGGCCAACGCGATCCCTCCCGAGCTCCACCCCCAGAACACGACGATCGAATACAGGCTGTCTCGCCCCGCGCCGAGTCCGCCAATCTTCCTATATGTCGTCGACACGTGCCAGGAGGAGGACAGCTTGGCTGCTCTGAAGGAGTCTTTGATCATGAGCTTGAGCTTGTTGCCAGAGAATGCTCTGGTTGGGCTCATCACCTTCGGCACCATGGCCCAGGTCCACGAGATTGGCTACACCGAATGCGCCAAGTCTTATGTCTTCCGCGGTAGCAAGGAATACTCCGCTAAGCAAGTCCAGGAGATGCTTGGGCTGTCACAGCCTGCCCTGCGACCCGGCATGCAGCCTCAGCCAGGACGTCCCATGCCTATGGGACCGGCTGCCCGATTCCTGCTCCCGGTCTCACAGTGCGAATTCAACCTCACCAAGGCCATTGAGCAGCTGCAGAAGGACCCATGGCCCGTCGCGAATGACCGCAGGAACTTGCGTTGCACAGGTGTTGCTCTGAGTGTGGCTGTTGGTCTCTTGGAGACCTCGTTCCAGAATGCTGGTGGGCGCGTCATGCTGTTCGCCGGCGGAGCAGCAACAGAAGGCCCTGGCCTGGTCGTGGGACCCGAGCTGAGAGAACCCATTCGTTCCCACCACGACATTGACCGCGACAACATCAAATACTACAAGAAGGCGCTCAAGTTCTACGACAACCTGGCCAAGCGGACCGCTCACAACGGCCATATTATCGACATCTTCGCTGGTTGTCTAGACCAGGTCGGACTCCTCGAGATGAAGGGTCTCTGCAACTCCACAGGCGGCCATATGATTTTGACAGACAGCTTCACTTCCTCAATGTTCAAGCAATCGTTTGTACGAGTGTTCGACAAGGATGACGATGACAACCTTACAATGGGCTTCAATGGTGTTCTCGAGGTCCTGACAACCAAGGAGCTAAAGGTCACGGGTCTCATCGGGCACGCGGTCTCTTTAAACAAGAAGTCCACCTCGGTCGGTGAGACAGAATGCGGTATCGGAAACACCTGCTCGTGGAAGATGTGCGGCATTGATTCGAACGCCAGTTACGGTATCTACTTTGAGATCGCTGGCCAAGGAGGCCCGGCGGCTCACCAGCAAACCCCTCAGAAGGGGATGATGCAGTTCTTGACCTACTACCAGCATTCTTCCGGCCAATTCCACCTGCGGGTGACGACAGTCGCACGTAACATGAGTGGGCCAGCTGGTGACCCAGCGATCGCCCAGTCCTTCGATCAAGAAGCTGCGGCGGTGCTCATGTCCAGAATTGCTGTCTTCAAGGCCGAAGTGGACGATGGCCCTGACGTCCTGCGCTGGGTCGATCGCATGCTCATTCGACTCTGCTCGAGATTCGCCGACTACAGGAAGGATGACCCATCATCTTTCCGCCTCGAGAAGAACTTCACACTGTACCCACAGTTCATGTTCCATCTCAGGAGGAGTCAGTTCCTCCAGGTCTTCAACAACTCTCCAGACGAGACCGCCTTCTATCGGCATGTGCTTAACCACGAGGATGTCAGCAACTCGCTCATTATGATCCAGCCAACGTTGGATTCGTATACGTTCGACCAGGACGAGGGCCAGCCTGTCCTGCTGGACTCTACCTCCATACAACCCCAGCACATTCTCCTCCTCGACACGTTCTTCCACATCCTCATCTTCCATGGGGAGACCATTGCCGAGTGGAGGAAGGCCGGGTACCAAGAGCAAGAGGGCTACGAGAACTTCGCGGCCCTGTTGGAGAAGCCGAAGGAGGACGCCAGGGTAAGCCGAAAGAAACGCACAGTAAAGAGGACCATTATGCCCATACTGACAACTTGCAGGATCTCATTACCGACCGTTTCCCCCTGCCCCGTTTCATCGTCTGTGACGCGGGTGGTTCGCAAGCTCGTTTCCTGCTGTCCAAGCTGAACCCCTCCACCACGCATACGACGGGGGCGTACGGTGGCGTTGGGGCTCAGACTGCGCAGACCATCTTCACAGACGATGTGTCTCTACAAACATTCATGGATCATCTTATGAAGTATGTCTCGACTCCACCCTCTAGGTCCGAGCGCTATACTAATCATATTCCTTAGGCTCGCGGTAAGCGGTACTAATTAGAAATGGGAGAGGGAAAGGCTCCTGGCTGGTGCAGGTGCAGTGCAGGTGTTCTGAGAAAAATAGCTCAAGCAAATTTTACTACACAAGTTCAAGCACACGATACTGATGACAAACGTTCCACGTAAATCAGAAGGCTCTCTCGTTCTCTCGGGCTCTCACTTAAGAATGGGGCTTCATGTGCGGTATGCAATTTCCAACCTGCTAGCCTCACCCATTTCAGAGGTCGAAGAGCACACAGTGAAGAGTCTGTACCCAAGAATTTGTAAATAAAAGCACAGTATAGAATCACCATTGATCATGTATTCTGTAATCAGACAGGTCGCCCAGGAGAGGACTGCGTCTGACTGAGGGACTGAAGCATGGCCAAACCGGTTTCACAAGCCAAGTGAGCAGCCGGCAAAGATTCCCAAACATTCGTCAGGCACTACATGGATTTAAACTTCAAGCAAGATCCGCCTGAAAAAATCAGTCATCAGACAGACAGACGATCCTGGGGCATTTTGAGATCGCTGTATAGGGATCTCTTTGACAGGATGTCTACTACGGAAGGTATCCGAAGGAAGTGAGAATGAGCACCCACTGATCGAAGTGGCAGGGGCCCCTGCTCACCGTCTGACCAATCAGCGCTTGAGAAAACCCGAAGCGGGTCCTCGCGCACGTGATTTCCCAAAGTTCGCCCACCATCACAAATTTCATGGGGGACACCTGGGCTGGCCGACCTTCATCGAAACTTTTGGCTTCTGAGTTGACGACCTTTCCAAAGAACCCAACCCACCACCAGCCAGTCCTCATCAACCAGTCAATATGCGTGAGTATTCGGTCCCATTTCCAATTTGGACCCGGTCGCACTCAAAATACTGACAATCACTCGGCGCACAGCTCCCAAGTTCGACCCCAATGAGGTGAAGGTCATGTACGCAAGCCTGCTCCCCCTCGCCGACACCATCACAACAGCGATTTGACCTCGCGATCTCAAATTGTGATCGATGAGCCAGACGATGCTGACGTGATGGGAATACAGCCACCTCCGTGCCACCGGAGGTGAGGTCGGTGCCTCTTCCGCCCTTGCGCCCAAGATTGGTCCCCTGGGTCTTTCTCCCAAGAAAGTTGGTGAAGATATCGCCAAGGCGACTGGTGACTGGGTACGAACCACCTCGCTCCTTCCTTTATGCACCCAAGCTGGACCCCCCATTGTCTCTTTCGGGCAGTTCTTGAGAGCGCGGTCGACTGACGAGTTGTTGCAAACATACAGAAGGGCCTCCGTGTCACGGTCAAGCTCACCATCCAGAACCGTCAAGCTGCCGTCTCCGTCGTTCCCACCGCCTCCTCTCTCGTCATCCGTGCTCTGAAGGAGCCCCCACGTGACCGAAAGAAGGAGAAGAACATCAAGCACAGCAAGTCTGTTGCTCTTGATGAGATCATCGACATTGCCCGGACCATGCGATTCAAGTCTTTCTCCAAGACTCTGGCCGGCACTGTCAAGGAGATCCTTGGTACTGCCTTCTCTGTCGGCTGCCAGGTCGACGGAAAGAGCCCCAAGGTTGTCCAGGACCAGATCGATGCGGGCGAGATCGACAGTGAGTTAAAACATGACAGCCTTGCACATCCCCTTGCGGGCAATGTGGCCTGATACAAACGGTGCTAACCATTCACTACAGTCCCCGAGGAGTAAAAAAAAAAAGATTGACATAATGAGGCATCGTGGTTTGGGACCTTTAGGCTTGTCATGAGGAGTTCAGGGTTTGCTATTTCACAGCTTAGGCGCGTCCATTCGGAAAAGAATGGCAGTGATACACCGCACCAAACAACCATGAACAAGCTTTGCCGAGAATCCGTCGCTCGGTGTCGTGAATGTCTGACCCATACGCTCCCCGTCTCTACCCATCCCCATCCGGACGAACCTGGCCAACACTCTGAAATTTCACCATTGCTCTCCATGGTATTTTTCAATTTTAGTGCACAGGAAGATCAAACTGTCGAGACCCATTACTCACCGCGGCTTCCTTGGCCCTCGGGCGACATGGAGGTTGAGGTCCTACTTCGAGGTCAACATATCTACATTCCTGGTATATGTAACCAGGGGGCGATTCGCCATTGTGAACCGCGCCCAGATGGAGACCAGCCGTCTCTTGTGGTACCCACGGCCGGCTTCTGATGCGACCAGGCTTGGGGTGCTCTTGCTTTTGTGCGAATCCAACATGCATGCCAGATGCAAGTAGAGTGGCGTGGCGGCCTCTTCAAGGCACAACGTATAGCATTATTGGACATCGTTAGAGACAAGAATCAGAAATACACAGGATTCCTTCCCCCACGGAGCACTCTTCTGCCGCTCTTGAGGCGGTGGGCTCACCGAAGCATCCATGTCTCTCTGCCGTGTGGAGGCGCAGGTTTCAAGGATGTACCGCGCATGAGCGCCTTGTTGATTATAGTTTACCGGCGTTTCCCACCATTCAATATCGTGGCAATGACCGGCATCATGGATCGGACGAGATTCCGATGGGGGCACAAGAAGGAAGAAAATGGGCTGGCTCGCTCCAGCAGGTGCCGATGGGCGGTCTGGTCCATTACCCCAATCGACGACACCGGCCGGGCCATCCACCCAGTGACGCAGAGCGGTGGCATTGACCCGTTGGGGTTTCAAAACACACACTGGGCTCCCCGACGAGTGTGGTGGCTTTTCGAGGCAGGGGCACACTTTCCCCGGTTTCCAGTAAGCTTTACGAGGCCTCACTTTGGACACGCGGGACGATACGATTGACACAGTGGAGAAACGGGAACGGCGATTGTTCTTACCACGGCGGGGCTGGCTGGCGTAAGGCGCCTCCATGCAGGGTATCGAAGCAAGAAGACATCGGATGGCAAGACGGGCGGCCGGGGATGCCGACAGCTGCGAGCAGAGAAACTTACTGATCGTTTGATGATTCGGAGGTGTGTCACGTCGTGTATTTTCTGCAGCAAGCAAGCATCACTCCTTTCCTTTTATTTTGAAAATTTTCTCTTTTTTTTTTCTCTCTCCTTCGCACAGGCGAGATTGAGGGCTTTGCCGGGTACGGGATTCGGGACACACCCAAAAATAAAACCCCGGACATTTCAAACAAAAAAAGAGTATTTGCCTTTGCATGCGTGAGGAGAGACAGATGTGCCGCACAGCCACGCAGGGAAGTACCCCCGATTGTCCAATACGCGGAGCGCTTGGGCGGTAATGGCAGCAGCAAGCTGCATACGCGACCAGCGTTGCGTTGCACGCAGCGGGAGGGGGGGCCAGTCCCACGGGAGATCTGGATGAGTGGACGCCT
Organism: Diaporthe sp. P3_1W; assembly: GCA_037177825.1. Taxonomy (NCBI): domain Eukaryota; kingdom Fungi; phylum Ascomycota; class Sordariomycetes; order Diaporthales; family Diaporthaceae; genus Diaporthe; species Diaporthe sp. P3_1W. The sequence continues at coordinate 3,450,399 of JBAFXB010000004.1, read as the reverse complement.
ATATACATGCGTGCTCGGTTCGTGATTGTCTGCTGTCTGCATGTTGACAGCGACGGACGGGGCGGGCGGGTCCCTCCTCTTGGTTCCCGTCCTGGCCGGTGGTGTTAGTCGCCGAGACAAGACATGTTGACGACAACACTGCTCTGATGCCGGCGTTGCGCCTAGGCAAGACAGGCGGCGGCTACTGGGGGATGGCGCGTCTTCGGATGTTCGACGGGTTGGAGGTTTTGACGGTTGGCCGCCTTCTCCTGTCGGCGGGAGGGCCCAGTGGCCTTGGCCCAGGCGGGATGGGTGCATTGGCAGATTGGCAGCCCTGGAGGGTCTCTGCTAATGTGCCAGAGCGGCGGGCTTACTGGTTTGATTGGCGGCGGCGCAAAAGTTAATCAAGCGGCTACAGCCTAGCGAGAATCCTAGTGACCCACTCACAGCCTATCCTGGAAGTTGTCAGCCCTTTTCCCATGCCGCGTCCTGCGTGTCTCTGCATGGGGGCAGCCCACCGGGTGTCAGGTGTGGGTGTGTGTCAGTCTCGACAGCGTGCCCATGGTCCCATGTCTGCCCTGCTGGGGTAAAACAAGTTCCCGAGCGCCGGCGAGCGGACGATCTGTTGGCTGAGTGAGGATCAAGAACTGATGTGTCGGTGTGGACTTGGTGCGCATGCGTAGAAAAATCATTCCTGCTTTGGCAGAAGGATATGTGTCACGGCGCACGAAGGTCTCAGGCAGGCAGGCAAGCAGGCAGACAGAAAGGCGGGAAGGCCAATCCACGGTAAGCTCTGGGATATCCACCCCCCTTCGCCCTCCTGTACTGGTGGGCAAGTGTCAGATACGTCGACGCTCACGGCGCAGGATTGGGGTGGCACGGCTTTACGCCCGGGCAGAGCGACGCGAGACGGATTGGGACCGTGGCGTCGACACTGCTGCTGACCCTGCTCGCCTGCTCGTAGATGGTGCTGCTGCTGCTGATGATACTGAATGCTGATGCCGATCTCCAGTAAAGTTGCTTCTTGTACTTTCGTTGCCAAAGATGGCCGGGAACTTTTGTTGCGGATTGTTGACGGGGACCGACTCCTAACAACCTTGGAGGCACAGGGTACGTACAGGTACCGGCGGTGGGAGTGGGGTGTGACAGTCTCGCACTTGTTTCCATCGTTCCCGATTGCGCCGCCATCACACAGGATGTCATGACGGCGGGGGGCGGAGGGTGAAGATCATCTGTGCCTGGTCTCCTCCCCTCCCCCCGGGTGGGTACGCAAGAGCGCCCAATCTTTTCTGGAAGCGCTGCCCGTGTTTGTGCGCGGATGTATGCCCAAATGTATACGCATGCTGAAGCAGGTGCTTCAGAGAGCGACACGGCGACTGACAAGACACCAGACAAGGTGTTCCTGTGTCAGTCCAGTTTAAACATACTTGTCAAGATTGAGATGCTGATGCTGGGATAGCCTAATGCCAGCGGTGGGTACCAGCTATACCTGGTGTCCTGGGCAGCTGGGCAGACTGAGAATGTATTTGCAGGTGGGCTCGGAATCCCTGGCAGCACGAATCCTGGGGCCTGCACCTGCGGTTGGAAGTAAGCAAAGCATCGCATTAGGCCGCATCTTTCGGACTTGGTGTGCACTGTGTAAGCCCATGTCCAGAGCTCGGCGGCATCTCGCCTGTCATTTCGAGATGCGTCCTCTGCTGTGTGTGTATGTGTATGTGTATGTGTACGTGTACGTGTATTGTATGGAAGTCAGCCCTGCGGAGGACTAAAAAGGGACACGATGGGCAGAATACAAGGAGGGAGACAAGGAAGGAAACACGCTCGTATGCGTAACCGTCTGTCGTCCACAGGTCGCCCAGGTAATGCGTCTGCCCGTCGTGCTCTGTCTGTCTGTGTGTCCCGTGTGCTCCGTGCCCTGTCTGTAGTGTGGTGCCGGCGGCCAGAAAACCCAGCCAGCGGGACCTTAGATTTGGAACCAGAGTTGACCTAGATGCGGCTACCTTAACTAGCGGGCCCACACCTGCAACTGCTGCTGTTTTCTTAGCCTCATCGCAGCGCAACGGTAGCGGCAGGAGGGGATCGAATTTCCCCTGGCGAAGGAGGCGAGCTCAAGCTAGGTAGCATCAGCAATTCCAGCGTCAACACCAAGCATGACCATCACCAGCAATATGCAACTCTCCCGCCCTCTGCGGACTCGCAGCAAGGGAGGGAATGCCGTGCCCTCCAGCCCACAATCCAAGGCCCCACATCTCCAACGGGCCAATAACCCCCCCAGGTGCCCAGGTGCTGCCGCTTCTGGCAGTCTGGGCGGTGTCTCTCGCTGCCCTGTGGTGTACTGTAGGTACTGTGCAGTACCGTCCCGCCCCTGTGCCGTGCCTGGCATTGGTACGGGATGGGGCTGTACATACTGTACGGTGCAATACCTGGTGCCTCAATTCCGTACTCCGTACCGCCTCCCGTATACAGTATCTGGCGCTGCACAGGCCCGCCCTGAACACCTGGGCAACTCCTACTAACACCATCACATCGGGCCCAGGCTGACTCCTTCTCAATCACCACAATTCCACCCTACCTACGACGGACCGCGTGTGCTAGCTTTCTCTGACCCACAATCGAAGATTCCATCACCATCACCACCACCACCGCCTGGCACTCTCGTCTTCCTCCACAACACCCCACCTTCTTCACGAAGGTCTGGCGGTCCGACTCAACCACCGCTCATCTCGACTCGAATCGACTCCCGCCCGCTTCAACTCCTTCCTCCCGTGGTCTTGGCTTGCGAAGGGTTGGTCGCCACGACGACACCTCTTCTAGCCCCAGATGTTTTCCTCTACAGCCTGAGCGTCCTGTCGTTGCCTCGTACTAGGCATTAGGCGGCGCTCAACACCACTCCGTCCAGGGCATACGTAGGCTACGTCGGCCATCCTGCTCACTGAGGATCCCGACCACGCGCGGACGGATCGAGGTGTTGTGATCGCGCGCGGACTCAAGGCGCCGCCAAACACTCCTTTCTCACCCACCAGCCTCGCCGACCGCCCCGTGCGACTTCAACATCGAGCTCGCTGGAGATGGATCTGATCACCGGCCTGACGCACCCCACGGTGCCAGGCTTCCCGAGCTATGCGAGAGGTTGTCGATCTTCGCAATCGAACAGCGACCAGGCCCCCGATCCCCGGCTTTTTGACCATGCATCGCACCAAGCTCGACCGTCGCCGAGGGCATACAACCCCTATCAGAGCAACCACTCTCCTTCGCAATGGAACAGCGCCTACCACCGAATCGTAACGAACCTGCCTCCGTCCTACATGGCCGACAATTCCGAGCACTCGCTCAGGAGGAAAACCCCGAACGGCACAATCGACAATGGGTACGATGGCACTCCCACCCAGCTGGCTGCCGGTCCGCCGCCACAGAAGTACCTGAATCTGGCTCCTGGCGGCGAAATATTCCCGACTGCGAACTCCGGTCACCGTCTATCAGCCAGCGGCAGCTCCTGGTGGTATCCCTCGCAGCCCGTCAGAGGCAGCCTCGATGAACCGAGCCCGATCTCCCGTTCGACCCCGGTAGGCGGTAGCTTCGGCCAGGGCAGCTTGGGTTACAGCCCGGCCCATGGCTCGTTGCTTCCATCACCGTCCGCACAGCTGCATCCTATGAGTCTGACCCCGGTCATGCGCAACGGCTATGGGAACGCGTACCAAAATCCGGCAGCACCAAGCCCTTCAAGCTTCTCGCCCGGTGGGTTCAACCCGGCTCCTATCTGGGGCGACGGGCCTTTCTCCGGCTTCCATCCAAGCTTGCAGATGTCCTCAACAGGGTATCCACCCCATAATATCCCATACGAAAGCGGTTTCGTCGCAGTGCAGGCACCGCTGCTTCAGGGCGGCTTGGGCATGGTTCCCTTTAATGCCCACAACCTTCCTCTGCAGATGCAGACTCCCCCGTATATGCTTGACGATGGATATTCACGACACGGTCAGCTCCCGTCTATGGTTCAGTCCTCACACCGAGGGCTACAGAGCATGTCGCTTGGCCCGGTGTCACCTGCAACTTGCGGTGCTCCTTCGCAGGTACAGTTCAAAGAAGGAGTCCTAGCCACTGGACATAAGGCCTATACGGACCTCATACATCATCTCAACAGGGTGAAAAAGGTCCAACACGGCAAGACGAACTCAAGATCCCAGAAGAACATGATCTTCCCGAGGCCACCCAAACAGGTCGCTTCGCGGCCCACTCCGCACCTGCAGAGGGCACACCAGACGTTTCCAGGCGCTGGGGCTCCCTTCGCACACCGTGCTCTGCAACAGCCGCTGAATGCACCAAGCGCCATGAACCGCATGGTCCGAGCCTCCGACATGCTTCCTTCGGCCAGGCTAGATGCTAACGGGCGGTCGATCAGCACCCATCCCGCAATGATGGGAGACGTCTACGGAAACGTGCTGGTCCAGAAATATCCTACCGAGAACGCCAGGGCTTCGTTAGAGATACTTCACAACCTGTGTGAGCAGTCCGAATGGAATTGGGTGGACGGCATGCTTCTGGGAGGCTGCCTGCATTATGCTTTGGAAAAATATGAGGAGGCTTTGGAGTGGTTCAAGAGGATCATTGATCTCAACGCCAAGTGAGTGCCCGCAACCCCGTGCCAAGCCTATCCAACTTGGAAGAGTACACCATGAGCGGGTTCAGATGAACCTGTTCGGGGATGACAACGAAAGTACCGCCTGCTAACAGATAACAAAGTCACGTGGAAGCGATATCGAACATCGCGGCGACGTTGTACTGCCTGAGCCGGCAGGATGAGGCTGAGAGACAATGGCAAAGAGCTATCGAACTGCGACCGGATTATCTTGAAGCACTTGAGCACCTGGTTGGTCTGTTGTGCTCGACTCACCGCAATAAACAGGCCGTGGATATTATCGAGCATGTTCAACAGAAACTACGCATATCGTCACACGATTTGCACCGGCAGAACAAACTGAAGAAAGGCATAGGCACAGGAGCATCGGCCTCGAACGACATGCTCAATCCCGACGAGGCCCTCATTGACGCCGCTCAAGCTGTCCGCAAGCTGTCGGTCTCAAGTGAAATGCAGGATGATTGGGGCTCCAGCGGTTACAAGATTCCAGCAAACGAGAACTGGCGAATTTTGACGCTTGTGCACGCCAAGGGAAACATGCTCTACGCTCTGAAACTCATCGACCGTGCCTCGGAGGCATTCGAAGAAGCCGTCTTGATCAGCGCCGGGCGCCACATTGGTGGCATTCAGAACCTCATCAAAAGAATCCAGCTGGTGCTGTCACCTAGAGCTATTGGGCCACAACACCTAGACGCGAAGAACCTGTCTGCTCCGCTTCTTCTGCCGCCAGACAGGGCCAAGCGAACCGCTGAGTTGGTCTTCGCATCGACTGGTGGTCAATTACCTGGTCTGCGATACGTGCCGGATGGGAAGCACAAGCACAATGCCATTTCGACAACAAGCAACTCTCTGCTCTCTTTGGCAAAAATATTCCAGGATGCGATGTCTGCGGGTGGGTCGAGTCCAGGACCTGTGGCACAACCACGCGGTGTGGGCGATATCCTTGCGCTGTACTATTTGTCTCTCGCGCTTCAGGAGAGTCCATCTACTGCGAATAATGTCGGCATCCTGCTTGCGAGTGTCCAACAATCTGCTTCACAATCCTCATCGGCCTCGACACAATACGCTGCGCGCATACCAGGCATTGTTCCTGGAAGTGGGTTGGAACTTGCCCTCGCATACTACCAGTACGGTCTGTTACTGGACCCGAAACACGTACATCTTCACACAAACCTTGGAAGCTTGCTGAAGGATATTGGTCAACTCGACTACGCCATTCAAATGTACCAGAAAGCGGTAGAGTGCGACAGTACTTTCGACATTGCTTTGACGAATCTAGCAAACGCTGTCAAAGATCGGGGTCGCATCGAAGAAGCCATCAAGTACTACAGACGTGCCGTTGACTCGAATCCCGAATTCGCCGAGGCCGTGTGCGGGCTGTCGACAGCTCTGAACTCAGTATGCGATTGGAAGGGCCGCGGCGGAGTATTGCTCAGTGGGGGCAAGTTCGACAGATGGCATGTGGGCGACGACGGCATGATTGTCGATGTTAAAGAAACCCGGCAGGGCTCTGGTTTGATGAAGAAGGTGGTCGACATCGTTGCCCGTCAGCTCAAGGAAGCCTCCACCTGGGGATCCGGAGTCCTCACCTCAGGCGTTCTCGCCTCTGTCGTGTCTCAGCTGGACGCTGCTCGGGCCTCTCAGGCAGATTCCAATCTCTACCTGGAGTCCGAACTGCGCTACTGGGCAGGCAAGCCGTGGGAAGGCTCTCGTCTGCTGCGACTCATCGAGCGCTCGACCAGGGCGACTATGCGGAATTGGTATCTGGACAAATACGAACGTGGATATGAGTCCCCGCACGGTTACCCCCGAACACGGCCCCCCAGCAACCTCACAGTTCCATCCGCCCCGACCGTGCTGCCGTTCCACACCTTTACTTGCCCCTTGACGGCCAAGGACGTACGGAGGATCTCTCAGCGGAATGCGCTTCGGATATCCTGCTCCACCCTGCGATCGCCATGGCTGCCACACTCAGTCTACCGACCTCCGAAACCTCCGAGTCCGTGTTTGAACATAGGTTATGTCTCCTCCGATTTCAATAACCATCCTCTGGCGCATCTCATGCAGTCTGTGTTTGGATTCCATAACCAGACTCGCGCGAAAGCATTTTGCTATGCAACAACCGCCAGTGACGGATCAGCACATCGTCAACAAATCGAAAGGGAGGCTCCCGTTTTCCGTGACGTCAGCAATTGGTCTTCCGATAAGGTGATTGAGCGAATTGTTGAGGATGGCATTCATATCCTCGTCAACCTGAACGGGTACACGAGGGGTGCCCGCAACGAGATCTTTGCCGCGCGTCCGGCTCCCATCCAGATGTCTTTCATGGGCTTTGCTGGTACGCTCGGAGCTGAGTGGTGCGATTACCTTCTGGCAGACACTACGGCTATCCCTCCTGAAACGCTGAGGCCATGGAGGGGCAATCTATCGCTTACGGACGTGTTCCGTGACGACGCCGAAGGCGATGCCGAGGATTGGGTGTACTCCGAGAACATCATATTCTGCAGGGACACCTTCTTCTGCTGCGACCACAGACAGTCCGCAGATGCTGCCGAACGAACAGTGACTTGGGAAGAAGAGCAACGGCGGAGGTGGAAAATGCGCAAGGAGATCTTCCCGGACCTGCCGGATGACATGATCATCCTGGGCAACTTCAATCAACTGTACAAGGTAAATCAACCCTTTATCCTTCGCGGTGTCGATGATTATGATCTCGTCGCTAACAAGATATAGATCGACCCTACCACCTTCCGCACATGGCTCAGGATCCTTGCCAACACGCCCAAGGCTATTCTCTGGCTACTGAAGTTCCCCGAGCTCGGAGAGCGAGCCCTCAAGGAGACTGCTGAAGAATGGGCCGGGGCCGAAGTCGCCAGTCGGATAAGATTTACAGATGTCGCGCCAAAGCAGATGCATATCTCACGCGCTCGCGTCTGTGACCTTTTCTTGGACACGCCCGAATGTAATGCGCACACGACGGCAGCCGACGTTCTCTGGTCCAGCACTCCGCTGCTCACGTTACCGAGGTACGATTACAAGATGTGCTCGCGCATGGCCGCGTCTATTCTCAAGGGTGCATTGCCCAAGACTCCTGCCGGCGACCAGGCTGCCGTTGAGCTGGTCGCCGAGGATGATGACGACTACGAGAAGAAAGCCATCATGCTAGCCAATGGCATTTCGTATCATATGGCTGGTGGCGGTTATGGCGAGGCAGAGGGACGCCTCTGGGAGTTGCGGAAACTACTGTTCGAAAGCAAGTGGAACTGCGCGCTTTTCAACACCCGTCGCTGGGTGTCTGACCTCGAGGAGGCTTACGAAGAAGCCTGGAGGAGATGGGTGGCAGGCATCGACGGTGATATACACCTATGAGATCTTGAGGCAACCAATCAATCTCACAGTGACCTACCATCCAACCACGACGGGCTTGGTGTCAGAGGAAAAGGAGCAAACAAAAAAAAAGAAATAAGAAAATCAGGGGTACAACAAAACAGCAGGGACGCGAGTTCCGCTTTTTAGGCGTTACACATGGATGGGGTGATGGGTCTTGGTCATGATGACCATTTTCAATTGAGCGACAAGCATTGAAGAAGCGTGTTCTCGAATATGTCATGGGTTGGAGAGATGGGTCATTTTTTCTTCTTTTTCTGTCAGAGCTGCGGAGCGTTCTAGGGCATTTATAAGCTAGGTCTCGTTGGTGTTCTTGTTACTCCCTCCGTGTCCAAACACGGAGGGGATTTTCCCCCCAGCCGTGGGCCAGCCGGCCCTGGGGGAGGTTCCTGATATTTTACAATCCTGGTTGCTTTGAGTGAAGGTCTGCTTGTGACATGGCATGACCTTTGCCTTGCATGCTACGTGCGAACTGTCTTGCCTCTTATCCTCAGGGCGGCGGTTCAGGGCTGTTCTGGGAGCACGCAGCGGATGGACGTAGGGCAACCTTCGTCCCATCGTCTGTCGTTGCTGACTAGGTTTCACTTTTTGGTTCTTGTTTCCTTCTTATCTGGAACATGTGTGGAGTTGACATGTATATATATACCCCGGTCAGATCTCCTCGTTGATGAGATATCATGAAGCATTTCCTCGGTCTGTCGACCTGTTGTCAGAGCGCTCACATTCTCCCTCTTCTGGTCTCCCAAGGCATGTGCCCTGTTTGGATTTTCCGTGTGCGTGTACGTGACATCTTGACAAGTGACGCCTGCTCTGACAAAAGTGGTCAGGTGCCATGTTTTGCTTCCACATCTATCACTTTTAATACGCATGAGCCACCACCCAACGGCATCTCGTGTACGGCCAAGTAGCATTACTAAAGAAGAATGGTGCAGAGTTGATCGTCTCCATCTTCACAGCTTCCGGCTCACACGGAAGGACACGACCATATCCCTTTGACGCCGTTCTGCCCCCTTGAACTGTCTAGCACATAGAGTCTTGTCCTTGTTATCAGAATCACCACGTTACAACTTTGAACATTTGCCTTCACCTCAATCAGCGCCTGACAATGCTTATGCCCTTTAAGGTCTCCGAATCATCCTTGGAAACATTCAACTAGCCCTGACCATGTTTCTGCTCTTAAGGAGCATTACTGCGCTTGCTCTATACTCACGTCAGTATGCGAGTTTAGAGTCCAGCGTCCATGCGAATTGACTACCTTCATCTTATCCTAGGCTGCGTTCACGCTAGGACAAATCAAACATGTTAGTCTCCGGTGTCCCGAGTGACGAGTCTTGATCACGGGGCTGGTCACTCACCATTCATAGATTACGGATCCCACAGCTCCTTGCACAGCTGCCCTGCGACCGGGTCATTGAGTAAAATGGGACGTACTGGCATCATTTTGCGGCTGCTCAGGAAGAAATCTAGTTTTGGACACTCTGTTGTTTAAGTATAATCAAATGGACCTAACAATGATCCGAGACTTCCAGAGGGGCGACAATATATTAATAATGTAATGTAGTGCTAGTACAGCTGATCTTCAAATATTACGGATGCAACACAAGATAGTAGCGATGCCAACCTCAGGAACTTCTCGTCTTGGGAGCCTCGATTCGTTAGCTGCCCAGTGGCACTGGCTCGACACATAGGGTACCTCTCAACAACTAATGCTAGCTACCATAATAATACAAAAGCTTATCTAGTTTAAGCCTAAAACAGGTTTTTGCTTTAAATAGCCCTAAAATCACGGAATTATATTATGAAGTTTGTTATTTATAAAAATTAGGCTCCCCAGATTATTTCTTTTTAATAATGCCCCTTCCTTTCCGTCCATATGTAACAACCAACATACACTGGCTCGACACATAGAGTACCTCTCAACAACTAATGCTAGCTACTGTAATAATACAAAAGCTTATCTAGTTTAATCCTAAAATAGGTTTTTGCTCTAGATAGCCCTATGATCACGGACTCACACTATAAAGTCCATCATCTATAAAAACTAGGCTCCCCAGGTCACTTCTTTTCAATGATGCCCCCCACCTTTCCGTCCACATGCAACAACCAACGTACGAGATGGCGAACAACAACGGACGATCAACGCCCCTTCAGACTCCAAAACGCGATGCGCTAGTGGAGGCCGAGAAGAAATATCAACGGTTGTGGGCCGAGAGTAAGGTGTTCGAGGCGAACGCACCCACCACGAACGAGATCCCCCCCGGCAGTCTCTCCCCAGCAGACCTCCGAGCTCAACGGCCAAAGTTTTTTGCGACAGTCCCATACCCGTACAGCAATGGCAGTCTGCACCTAGGTCATGCTTTCACCATATCAAAAGCCGACTTCTCAACCAGGTACGCTCGCATGCAAGGCAAACAGGCGCTGTTCCCCTTCGCATTTCACTGTACCGGCATGCCGATCAAAGCCTGCGCCGACCGCTTAACCATGGAAATCGAGCTTTTCGGCAAGAACTTTGAGCGCTACGAGGCCGAGGGGCCAAACGACGAGCCCGTCGCAGACCGGGGTTCCGACAAGCCACCAACAGACATCAACAAGTTCAAATCCCGAAAGAGCAAGGCAGCGGCCAAGACAACCAAGGCCCAGTACCAGTTCCAGATCATGCTTGCCCAGGGCATTCCCCGCGAAGAGATCCACCTGTTCGCAGATGCCCGCCACTGGGTGCGCGTCTTCCCAGCAGCCGGCAAGCGTGACGCAATGAGCTTCGGTCTCGGGGTGGACTGGCGTCGTTCGTTCGTCACGACCGAGGCAAACCCCTTCTACGACTCGTTCGTGCGCTGGCAGATGAACAAGCTCTACGCGCTCGGTAAAATTAGGTTCGGCAAGCGATACACAGTCTATTCGCCCAAGGATGGTCAGGCGTGCATGGATCACGACCGCAGCGAGGGCGAGGGTGTCAACGTGCAGGAGTACACGGCTGTTAAAATGCGGGTGTTGGCGTGGCCTGAGCAGGAAGCAGGGTCCGCTCAGCAGGCGACGGCTGCCTCTCCGACAATGGCCAGCAAGCTGCAAGTCGCAGGGCTGCCCAACGACGCGAAGGTCTATTTCGTGGCTGCCACGCTCCGGCCGGAGACCGTTTACGGCCAGACAAGCTGCTTTGTGGGTTCCATGGCCAAGTATGCCATCTTCTCCACTGGCAAGGACAACGAATATCTCTTCATGTCGGAGCGAGCAGCTCGAAACATGTCGTTCCAAGGCATATTTGCGTGTTGGGGTCACTACGACAAAATGCTGGAACTGAGCGGTGCCGAAGTTATCGGTACTCGGGTCGATGCTCCTCTCTCGGCTCATCGTGATGGAGTTCGCGTCTTGCCCATGGAGACTATCGAGGAGGCCAAGGGTACAGGGATAGTGATGTGGTACGCATTGATGGTTTTCGTTCTCGCAGCCCTTATACAATGCATAGCAGATCCGAGCTGACTACATTCCCAGCGTCCCTTCTGACAGCCCCGCGGATTACGCTACAACGGTCGAGTTGTCCACGAAGCCCGAGTATTACGGCATCCAGCGCGAGTGGGCAGCCCTGAAGGCCGTGCCCATCATCGAAACACCCGCCTACGGTAGCCTCACGGCACACTCGCTAGTAAGCAAGATGAGCATCCGCTCACCCAAGGACCCCCGGCTTGCCGAAGCCAACAAGATTGCCGACAACCAAGGTGTCCACCACGGCACCATGCTTATCGGCCCGTTCTCCGGTCAGCCAGTACTGAAAGCCAAGGAGCTCGTCAAACAGCAACTCGTCGACAGCGGGTACGCCTTTCCTTATGCCGAGCCTGATGGTCGCGTCACTAGCCGTTCTAAAGACGTTTGTGTAGCGGCCCATCTAGACCAATGGTACCTGAACTACGGCACGATCGAAAATGGCGGCGACGGTGCGTGGTGCGCCCAGGTCCAGCAGCACCTGCACAGCCTGAATACCTTTTCCTCGGAAGCAAAGCGAGCCTTCGAGGTGACCCTAAGCTGGCTGGGCCAATGGGCCTGCGCGAGGTCGTACGGGCTCGGCACTCAGCTGCCTTGGGACTCCCAATTTCTGGTCGAGTCTCTGAGCGATAGTACCATCTACCAGGCGTACTATACCGTAGCACACTACCTACACAGCGACATGTACGGTCGGGATCCTGGTATAGGTGGCATCACGGTAGACCAGATGACGGATGCCGTTTGGGATTATGTATTTGCGCGCGCAGACCAGGTCGACAGCGAGATACCTCTATCAACACTCCAAGCCATGCGCCGCGAATTCGAGTACTGGTACCCCTTGGACCTGCGCGTATCGGGCAAGGACCTCATCCAGAACCATCTGACCTTCTTCTTGTACATCCACGTCGCTATGTGGCCTTCCGAATACTGGCCCCGAGCCATACGACCCAATGGCCACTTGCTCCTGAACGGCGAGAAGATGAGCAAAAGCACCGGAAATTTCCTTACGCTACGCGCGACCGTCGAGAGGTTCGGCGCCGACGCAGCTCGTATCGCCATCGCCGATGCGGGAGATGGCATCGACGACGCCAACTTCGAGGAGAGCGTGGCCAACAAGATCGTCCTCAAGCTGTACGAGCTGAGAAAATGGATCCAAGACATGCTGGGCACGGGAGACGCAAACGTCGGTCAAGTGTTGCGTGCAGGGGACGACGAAATGTGCTTTTGGGACGAGCTGTTTCAGAACCATCTCCACCACCTCGTCGCCGACGCCAGGGCGCAGTACGACCAGTACCTTTTCAAGGCGGCACTCCGATCCTGCTTCTACGGATTGACGGCCGCACGCGACTTTTACCGCGACTCCGTCAAGGCGGCCGGTGTTCCCATGCACCATGGCCTTGTTCGTCGCTACGCCGAGCTCCAGGCCCTCGTCCTGGCCCCACTGGCGCCTCACTGGGCCGAGCACATATGGCGCGAGGTGCTGGGCCAGAAGTCCAGCATCCAGACAGCACGCTGGCCCGAGACGCCGCCCACTAATACCGCATGGATCCACACCTTGGGCTACATTCAGACAGCCTTGTCCAACGTGGCGGCCGCCGAGTCCCAACAGCACAAAAAGCTAGCCAAGGGAAAGAAAACCACCGCAGGCACGGACTTCAACCCCAGAAGTCCCTTCAAGGTGACCATCTTCTTCACGAGGGCACTCCCCACATGGAAAGACGACGCCATGAACCTGGTTTGTGAAGCGCTGGACGAGCTCAACATGGTCGACATGGCCGACATCAGCAGGAAGCTCCCAGACAAGGACATGAAGCGGACCATGCCGTTCATCAGGGCCTTGAAGTCCCGCCTCGATGCGGGCGAAGACAGAAATACGGTACTGAACAAGGTCCTGCCATTTGACGAGAGCAGGGCCTTGGTGGAGATGATACCCGTGCTGAGGCACATGATGCAACCGAGGTGTGGTGATGTGCGTGTCGTTGAGGTCAGCCGACCGCAGGACGGGGGAGATACGGACGGTGTCAGGGGCGTTGAGGTCGCGAGCGGAGAGGTTTGGCCCGCAGATGCAGGTGGAAAGGTTCAGGATAGATCTGCTGCGCAAGGCAAAGCTGCAGCTGCGGTGCCTGGGGTGCCGACTTGGCATTTTGAGAATCTGGGATGATGGCACTCTCTGCAACCTTGGAAGAGTCTTCTCAAATGACCCTATTAGCCCGTACCACCCGGGCACGTCTGATGAAGCGAACCGAGAGAGAGGGTCCTTTCAGTGAGTGCCCTATTCTTCCTGCCACAACGCCTGTAAGTCGCACGCATGTATCTCGAACGTCGCGGACGGGACGAATAGATTGTTACAATAACTGTCCGTCGCGTCGACGTCGGAAAAGAAAATGCTCATTCGTATCTGGGTGTAGGCATTCGAGTTTCGGCTACCCATGGTAGCGCCCAGTTGGACGTGAATTGGCCTTTCCCGGTCGCAATGGTCATGGCCCATCGATCTCGTGGGTGAGAAAGTCACTGGGAGTAAAAGACGGACGCTTCGAGGACAGTGATGAAGTCGGCCTCGATGGTCTTGGATATGGATTCGTCTTGTGATTTCAGTCAGTATCATCTCCCGCTCCACACCGCGGGCGTTAAGACCGTCCTCCCCTTACAGTACGCGTGCCATCCGGCATCGTTCTGCAGACGACGGGAAATGATTATCGAACCTGGCGCCGCATTTGTCCCAAATTTCCCTCGTCGAATAACTTCTGGCTGTATTGCCGGACAGTGTTGAAGTCGTCAGGCTCGGGTGTCAACTTTGATTTCCTTGGGGATCTTCTTGTGCCAGTCATTCTTCACTGCGGTGCCTACCATCGCCAGTAGCTTCAAATAGCGCCGCTGTGGCGCGGCGCCGAAAATGGGCACCTCGGTAGTCCTTGAGGGTGAAGACTCTATCAGCGACCATCTTCGAGCTTCTGTTATCCCGGCAAACCGAATGCTACATACCTGTCCATATTGGTGATTTTGTGGTCTCGCAGCCCTTCTTGGTCTTGTCGTCGGGGGACTTCTTATCCTTGATGGGTTTGCTGGAGGCGTCCCTGAGTTTGGGGAGGACGTCGACCCATGTCTCTTGCCAGGCGAGGAATTTGTCCGCCGTGAAAGATACTATAGGCGTGGCCCAGTGCCGGTATTGGTTGTGTCCTCCCCGGAGGTTGCCGCACGATTGGGTGACTGCCGTCTTTTCTTCTTTCAGTGGCGTTAGCATTCCTGGATAGGTACCTAGGATGCTGTCGCTGTCGACTCCGGCGAGGCAGGCCAGTCCGGAAAGTGCGATGGCCCCGGGTCCTCCAGCACTGGAGCGTCGCACAAGGAGAAAGGCCGCTTTGCGATGTGACCTTAAGGAGAGTTTTGAGGGAAAATTCTGATTTCCGTATATCCATTGGAGTAGCAGTCTTGTTGTCGTTGTTGAGGAAAAGGAGACCTGCTAGGATTCATTAACCAGGTGTCATGTCTTGCTTTTCGATCCATCAATGTTAACAAAAGTCCACCTCCACTTAACAATACCTTGTGTACGGTCAAGTGGTAGCATCGGCCCTGTAGCATTGCTCAAGAAGAGGGTGGTAGCTTTATTGCCCCCTATCTCTACGTTTCACTGCTGGCACTCGAGAATAGTCCTATATACCACCACGTCGACAGCGTTCCTCTTTGCTTGGCAAACACAGCGGATCCTCTCACACTGGCTCTCTGGACAAGTGTTAACTTTTTCATTCAGCCAAGGCTCTCACTCACGTACCGCTAAACTCATGCAGATGAGTATTCTCGAGTGTACGATTTTGTTGTTGAAGTCCTGAAATGTACAGACACTTCTGGATTTCAAAAGAGGGTAGTTTCGATTTCCTAACAGTTTATAACATAGTCATGTCATATCACCATCAAGGCTTATAGGGTGTTGCTTTCCTAGCCTGGATCCACCTTAGTCCTAACAGAGAACCAGCCTATCAATTTCGAATTTAGATAGTGTAGTGTATATGATTATCTCCATTTTCTTGCAATCTTCCTTTATAATTACTCTTATTTGTAAATATGTATCGATGAAAAGCGCCAGTGGTTTAGCGGTAAAATCCATCGTTGCCATCGATGGGCCCCCGGTTCGACTCCGGGCTGGCGCATAGCTTTTGCATTTTGTCTCATTTTGACTTAGACAGCACCTTAGTTTGTGAGGTTTACAATTTTACGGAATGTATGTGTCTGACACGATGTTGCGGCGTGGCTCTTTGCAGCTGTGTGTTACCATCCATCTTAGTATAGGTAGGTTACATTGCACAGGTTGCAAGCCTGATCAGCCTTTGCAGTCTTTTTAATTTCCACTCTCAGGCTCTTAAATAATTATCATCTCTACAGGTAGGTAAGCGAATAATCAATAGCTATTGCACACGCCTATTTCAACAACACCAGTGATTTGTCTGTATTTAAGCTAACATCCTGTACACCTTCATCTTCACAAATGTTGCGGCTGAATTTTAATATTAGAAAGTTTAAGCTTGACAAAATAAAGCCATTGCAAAAGCATGCAAATAGCCAGGCTATCATCTTATTATAGTGCTAATATATAACCATAGTAATAACTTGTTGTTACATAAAGAAAGGAAAGCTAGAAATCTATAAGTTATAAGCAAAGCTATAATATTTATATAATGGGTTATTATAATAAGTATTATAATAATACTTAGCTTTTAAACCATAGTTATCCCTAACTGCAGGTTAAGGCAGGCAGCCTAGCTTTAATATTAAGTGAAATTTTAAAAGCAATCTAGGGCTATATAGCTGGCGCAGCATAGCTATATTAATAGCTAGTTATATACTGCGCCTAAGTGTATTTCTTTATGAGTAATCTATGCACCATAGCGCTAATAACTTGATTATGAAATATTATTATATTAAGGGCTAATTATATATAAACCTCTGCACTAGGGTTATTAGTGGCAACTAAAATAATAAGATAATAAAATATCATTATGCATTTAAGTATTATATCTTATTGCCTTTCCTTTTATATTCCCTCCCATCCTTATTATTATATCATTAGCTTCTTGCCTGCCTTACCTTATAATCATTTAATTAATTGAATTAATTAATAAATTAATTAATTAATTAATCTTAGCTTTATACCCCCTTATTACCATTAAATCACCGCTAAGATAGCTTTATATTAATCTATCTTTATTAGTATTATTACATTATCCACTATAAGTAATAAGTTCTGTAGTTAATGCCTATATATTGCCCTTAAGCAGTAGAAGGATAATAAGTAATAGGGTATCTTTAGTTAGCTAGTAATTAGCTACTAAATTATCGGTAGCTTAATCCTATGCCGTTAATATAAGGATCATAAGGATACCTATAAGGTTATAAATACTTAAGATTAAATATATAGTTTTGAAACGCTAATGAATCGTTATTTAATTGCCTATAATTATAACTAAAAATGCTAAGGACTTTAATAAGCTCCTTAATTTTAATAAGCATATCTTTCACCTTATTAAGCAGGGTAACCTTAATAATAGCTATTTTAACTTTAAGGATATAGTAATTAGCAGGGAATATATCTACCTTTTAAATAAATTGTTTAGCTGCTTCATCCAGCAAGGTATTAACCTTGTTAAGGCCTACCTTGCTACTTATAACGCCTAGTATTATTATCACAGCTTTACAACCCTAAAAAAGAAGTATAATATAAATAGAATGCTAGTATATTACTAGTAAGTTGTTAATTTATATAGCTGATAAATCTTTAAACCTTTATTCTTAATGCCTATATTATATTACGCTGCCTTTTTATTACTTAAATAGTTAATGCTCACTCCTTAGCGCCGCTATTATACCCACTGCTTTAATAAATTAAAAGTTTATTATATATATAAGTATAGCCTAAGGCATAAAAAGTTAGCGTTTTAATAGCATTAATATAGTATAGCTGCATTTTAATAATGGCAATATGGGCTATTATAAGTAATTTATCGCTAAGTAAACTTATTTATATAAGATTAATTAGATTTAATATGAGGCTTATTATAGTATCTTAGTTTAAGGAGGTAAGTAATATAATTTTAATTTAATAATGTTTAGCCTGCTAACCTTTAATAGCTAAGTTAAATTAAAATAAGTTATTTTATAATAAGGATCTTAGTAATAATATATATATTAAGGAGATAATAGCCTTTTTAATATAGATTTATTAATAAGTAGCTAATAATTTATAAGCATTTTAATATTATAACGTAGCTTATATAAGTGTAATTAATGAGCAGCATCTATCTTATAGATAAAATAATAAGTTTAATTCTTATTATATATATAGCTGGTATTATTCTATTATTTTAGTAGCGTTTTAATAAAGAGAGGCTAATTTTGCAGCTTTATGCTATTATTTTAAATAAATATATATAGGGGCTTGGTAAGGTTACTTTATTTCATCGCCTAGTTGTATCCAATGCATCTATAATTCACTTATATATTGCTATCTTATATAAGGTATATGAGCCTTTATATAGCTAGCTTGATGCTATACCCCCCCCCTTTTTCTAGACCCTCTCCTGCGCTATCGCGTTATTATGCTGCTAGCTTATTGCTATATTAAATAGGCAGCTAAAGGGTGGGTTTTATATTACATTGCTAAGGGCGCTTTATTAGCGGTTATTTAGTGATTTATTATTAAGTTGCTATTAATTTAACGGCCTTAGCTTCCTTAAATTTTCTTAATAAAAGGTAGCTATATCTTTATTATACCTTTTTAAATTAATAACTAGCTGCTAGCTAAGTTTATATAAGTATAACCACTTAACCTTATATTTAAGCTAGCTATTCCTCTTTTAAAAGTTAAGTATATATTTAAAGAATTACTTTTCTAGCTTATCCTATCCTATATTTATAACTAAAATGCCTTTATATTAATAGTAATATAATTCATTAATAGCTTCCTACCCTGAGAAGCCCTTATAATATTGCTAAATTAATAATATATAAAAAACTAAAAAGCCTTAATAATAAAAAAGTAGTATAATAGCTATATTTTAGGGGTAAACCTTTTTAATAAAGAAGGAGCTATCCTATTTAGGCAAAAGCTTCCTATTAGGCTGTCCTTAAGTTATATATTAAGTATTAACTTAGACTAAGTTACCTACTTTTTATATCTTAGCGTTAGAATAGCTCCTATCTATCTGCTTTTATATTTATTCCTAGGTAGAGGCTAGGATGCTGTATATATACTAATAAATAATAGCTATTTAGTTAGCAACTATAATAATTAAATAAAATTCTTATTACTAGCTAAGGATATAAGGTATTAATATAAAGTAAGTTAGTTTTATTCTTATAATAAGGTTTTACTTATAATTTATAAAGAAAAAGGAGATCTTAATAAACTTAAAGCTTTAATTATTAGCTATAAATTCAGCTAAGGGTAGCTAATTTACTTAATTATTTTAAAAAAAGGAATAATATATATAAAGGTATTATTTTATATAGCTATTAATTACCTTTATTTAGCTATTAGTTTCTAAGTAATATATTATTAATATATATAAGGTAATGCCAAGGCGGCGGCTTAGTTTGCGCTAAAAGTTAGAGATAAACTATAAGCCTTAATTTAAGATAATTATCTTAAGTATACCATATAAGCAAAATATCATTAAAATAAAGGCATTCATAAGGGTTTCCGCTATAAAGTTCTAAATTATAACTAGATATCTTATCTTAAATAGCTAGTTTACTACTACTATTAATATTTTATAAATAATGCCATCCTATTCACAAGGTGGGAGGGAGCTAATAAAATCTATTAAGATATCTCTCTAGGGCTGGAAAGGTATTTAAAGGGGCTAAAGTAAGCCCTTAGCAGCTTACCTCATAGCCTTAAAGAACTTATAAAGGAAGCAACCTTAAATAAAAATACTAATATCTTAGGATAAATTTAGCTAAAAATATAAGCGCTAAACTAAATCATATATCTTAGTCCTCCTTAAGTGGCCCCTAGGTGCTAAGCTATGTATATAATGTAGAATTTAAAGGCATAGGTAGTTATTTAATAGTATAAAAACTCAGTCCTTTATATAAATATGCCCCTAAATTACCCTACAATTAGTTATAATAACCCAGAGTATTTCTTTAATAAGATAGGAAAACTTTATATAATGTGAGTTAAAGAAGTAGGTTAAGGCCTCCTAATATTCATTAAAGGCTATATAGGCCTTATTAAGGAGTATATCAATATCTTTAGAGGTATCCATTATATAGAGTAGCTTAAGGGCCTATTAATTAATAGGGAGGAATATATACTAATAGTTTACCATTTAATCATCAGTTATATTAATAACTTTTTATAGGCAGTTTATAAAGAAATGAGATAATGCATCTAACACTACCGCCACAAAGCTTAATTAATAATAAATTTAGAAATTAAAATTACTTAAGAATTCTAACTACTTAATTTACCTTTAATTTAAGAGCTTTATAATAGCGAAATATTATAAATTCTTATAATCTATTTAAACCTTTATTAAACCCTTAACGCCTTATAACTTAGATTATTATTTCTTAAAAGCCTTTATAATAGCTAATAACTCCTTATTATAAATCTTATAATTATATTTAGCTATAATATATTTAACTAAAAAGAAGGTGATAAGGTATAAAATCCCTTCCTTATTATATTAAGATAATATGCTCCTTGCAGCCTAATCTAAGGTATCAGCCTCCACCACTATATAGCGCTAAGGATTATAAAATACCAGCAATATATTTAATAAAAAGGCATCCCAAAGGCATTAAAAAGCCGCGATAATATCATCCAATAAGCTCCCTAGCTATTTAGCAGCACTTATAACCTTTATAAGGGGACATATAATAACTAAGAAACCTTTAATAAATTAACAATAGAAATTTATAAAGCTAAGGAAATATTAAAAGTCTTATAGCATAAAGGGCTATAGCCAGCCCTTAATAGCCACCACCTTATTAGGGTCCATCTAGATATTATTTATAGTAATAAATAGCTTAAGATACTTAATTATCATAATACCAAACTTATATTTATTAATATTAATAATCAGCCCAGCATTAACAAGTTTCAATACCACCTCACATATATACTATTAGTATTCCGCTTACATTTTACTATAAATTAATATATTATTTAAATAGGCTATAATAAATTTATTTAAGATATTAAAAAGCATATAGTTAATATAATACTAAAAGGAGCTTAGAGCTTTTATTATCTTAAAATTAGCAATTAAATACTTAAATAAGCTAAACCTAGTAATAAATGCCGTTTTCCACTTATTCCCTAAAGTAATCCAGAGGCAATTAAATACCGCTATAATATTAAATTTATTATAAATTCATATTTAAAAGAGGACATTTAATATCTTATAAATCAAAGGGATAAAGTAATAGTTTTTCATTATAGCATTATTAAAGCTATAATAATTAATACATACCCACACCCTATCACTTAGTTTTTAAGCTAAAAGCATTAATATTATAGATTAAGATTAATTAAATCTAATAAATCCCTTAATTAAATAATTATTTAAATATTTTTATATAATAAGCAGCTCCCCTAGAAATATAAAGCAGAGGCAGTAATATAATAGCATTTTACTTACTTTTAAATTAATCTTATAATTAAATAAGCAATATGGGAGCAGGGTATTAGTTATAATTAGGAGGAAAGCAGCGTTAAGATTATAAAGGTATATTAATAATTAAGCCTTAATCTCTTAATAAGACTTAGGTATTTTATTAATAAGGTATTTCTAAATATCATCCTTTATAACTTATTAAAACTATAGAGCCTTATTAATTCAGTATCAAAAGCTTTATAAATAGGGAGGGAGGGTGTGGATATTAAGCTCCTTATTACTAAAGATTTAACAAAGAAGGGCGGGGAGGTACTAAGATGCTAGTAAATTAATAAAGTCGCCATTTTAATCTAAAGTATAGACTAGAGTATCCTCCCTAAGTTAGCTTAGCTCACCCTATATTATACAATAAACCTCTATATTAAGCTACTAAATAAAAAGTAAGAAGTTTAGGGCATTTAAGAGGTAAATAGAGATATCCTTAGTAGCAAGTAGGGCAGGCTTATAGGCATCCCGCGCCTTATTAGCAGCAGGCTATTACTATTCATCTTTAATTTCATAAAGAATTTAACCCTAGATTATTACCTCCCTAGCTACTTAATTTATTTAAGGGTTTTATTAATGCAGCTAAAGGAAGCTTAGGATAATATTCAAACTAAATAAGGGCTATTTATATAAAAGGAGGGGGGCTAAAAAGCTAGCAAAGCTATAACAAATCAAGCAATATTCCATAATTATCCTAATTATTAAGTTATTAGCTAAGTATAAGGGTTTAGGTTAAAGAAAGATATGAGTTAAGATAAAGAGCTTATTTATATAGGTAGTATTAATGAAGCTTAATAATAAATAACTAGAATTAAAAAGGGAGCAGGCTAAGGCTAATCCATTATTAATCTAAGCGATTTCTATATTAAAAGAAAATAAAGTATTTAATCTTATACTCCTTAAATATAAATTATCCTTTAATTAATAAGTAATTACTAAGGAAGCGCCTTAATAATAATGATTATTAAAGCTTAATCTTTTCCTATTTACTTTACTTTATTAATTCAATAAGCTACATAATTAGCAATATAATAGCTTCCCTTTTTATAATAAAAGCAAAGCCCCTTCTCTTACCACCTCTTTCCCTTTATTATATCATTATCCTTTTAAATAATAGGAATATAATTTAATTATATTATATTAAGAATATTTATCACATAGGATAAAGGCATAACGCTAAAGGCTATGGTATAATAGCTTTAACAAAAGGCATAATTTGCTATATTATTAAAAAATTATTAAAATAAAGTAACCTATCCCTTAAAATCCTTAATAAGAAGCTAGAATACTATTAAAATTAAGGCATCTTATAAGCCCTAATTAACCTTCTGCTATAAGGCCTTAACTTAAAGGATATTAAGGTATTTATAGAGATTTATTAGCTAAATAAAGTAATTAATAAAGTTTATATATAGCATAGATTTCTAGGCATAAAACTTAAATTCCTAGCAAAACATTACTATAATATCCTTTATAATATAAATAAGGTTAAGAGATATTAATAAATTATTAAAGTCTCACCACCCATACAGCCAAAAAGCAGCAATAGGGTTAGTGGCCACTTCCTTTATAGTAATTTAAATTTAAATATAAATATTTCTACTTAAATAAGAGGTAATAAATAAAATTTTATTAACTAAGGTAAAAAACGCTCCTAAATTAAAAATAAACTTCACTTAAATTAAGGATTACTAATTAATATACTCTTCTTAATAAAAGCTTAGGCTAAGTTTATTTTCTAAGAAGATTAAGGGGTTTACTATGCGAGATCTTTAGAATAACATTAACAGTAAGTTAGGCAGAATAGGCTATAGGGTAGGCGCTGCGGAAGCATAAGTTATAAGCATTGCCCTAGTAACTCCCTAGTAGGCACCTTTAACCTTAATAATAAGGGCAGCCTATTAAAAGCGAAAATATTTTACCTTTATAGTAATATTATAAAGATAAGCATTAATAAGGCTTATAACTTAGCTAAGATATTTATAGGTAGTGGCTATATTAAGGTTATTAAGGTAATAGAGTATAATAAAAAAATCACTTAGAAGGTTTTAAAGAAATTTAGTAATAATAAGATATTTATAAAGAAGGGAGGGTTAAGTAAAGGGGCTTTAATCTTTTAGTATAAATATAATAAAATAACGATATAAGCTAAGTATAGGCTTAGAATAATAGCGTTTTAAAGATAAGGCTAGGGTATAATATTAATTAGTAGTTTAGTTAAGGTATAAAGTTAAAGGTAGTCATTGCAGTTAACTTAATTTATATAAGTATAATAAATTATTATAATATTAATATATAGCTATAGTAATAATTTATTGTTATATAAAGAGAAGAAAGCTAGGAATTTATAAGTCGCAGGCAAAGCTATAATGTTTATATAGCGGGTCGTTGTAGTGGGTACTGTGACACATCTGGCGCATATTTAATCTTATTCATTCCCTTAGCCCTAGCGTTGCTTATTGTATGGAGCTTTTAATTTGCTGTTAACTGTGAACTTATCGCGAAGGTCTGTTGGACTAATGGTTTGCAATGTGTTACTTTGAGCCTCTGACTTTCAAGCTTATTTGTCTAGTTTGAGAGGTGTATAAATTAAGGGTATTATGTATATGGCGCAGCAGGAACTGGTTGGAAGCTTGTCGGTTAATATTAGGCCCTTGAGTTAGTGTTAAGGTTTGAAAGATTTTGTTCTTAATGCTTTTGAATATAGTGTCACAGAACCCGGCATCTAGATTTTAGATGGTTGAGATGTGAATAGTTTGAATTGGGAGATCAATTTGTCATCGCTGACTATAAAGTCGGCTCGGATATGATCCAGCTTAAGATTATGAGGCCGTCGGCTGTAAGTACTATTGGAGTATTGAAGTTGTCAGACCAGCGGACTAGAATAACTAGCTTTAGAGTGGCCAAAGTGCGAGTGACCTAGTAGAATAACTATCTGAAATGTGCAGCTGAAAAGTATAAAGAACATCTTATATAACTAAGTGTATGTACTTAAGGCTTAAGCTTGCATGCTCTGCTATATTATATTCAACTATTTACACTGATAGAATCTAAATGTGATCAATTCAGGCTCTGTAGTCTCTCATGTCCACTGCTACTTTGAAACTTTGGCAGGGTCTAATGAGATCTTTTAGATTTAGACTAACAGGTTGAAGTCTTGAATACTGCAATGAAAATGAGGTGCTGGCTTTGGAACGCAAATTAGGGATAAATTCTGCCAATGATCCAGGCTCTCAGAGGCGAATGTTTTGGTTGCATCGTGTGGGCTTAGCTCTAGACAAGAGACGCGAACCATTCCACTCTAGCACCTTAGGCTGACCAAGCTCCCGGTAAGGTGGCTGACTAGCCTCTCTATCGGCTCCTTATTCGATTGATACAAAATTAATTTGGTGTGAGTCCCATTCGGCTCTATCAGCCGACATGGAAGAGACGTTCCGTGAAGGCAGCGCTTTCATTCGGTCGAGGCTAGAACTACGGAGTCTAGACCAAACTGGACGGGCGTGGAGCCTGGAGCCTCTTCTGGTATATTAAAGCTCTAGGCGACCCTGTCAGGATCACAGGAAGGAATTGTTATCCTCAATCGACACACTGATGTGAAGGTTTCCCCAAGGACCGTCAGGACTGGAATGCATTGTTATGAAGCATTGCCCGTTGCAAATCTTGTCACGATGTGGTTCCTGCAATTGATACTTGTCCCGGCATCTGTTCTTGCTGGCATATTGCCCACATTCTCGATTCCCGGATTGTCGAATCCAAGTCCGACCACAGTCAAGGTATCAGCTCCCGCTGCTGTCACTGGAGCTCCAATCTCAAAGCCTTTGGGAATCAGCATATCCAGCGTCACGTACTCTGGGAAGGGTTGCCCATCTGGTAGCGTGTCTACATCCCTCTCCGCCGACAAGACCGTGAGTTGTCAGCTCTGTGCACAGCAGTCCTTCTCATAAGACAGAATTGACAAAAACCCCAGGTCGTCACTCTCGGATTTGATAATTTTCAAGCGTACATTGGGCCCGGCACATCGGTGGCGGACCGCTCCAAGAGTTGCAATCTCATCCTCACGCTCAAATACCCACCAGCGTACTCATTTGCCGTGGTGTCCAGCACGTACCACGGCTATGCGCAGCTCGACAACGGCGTCACCGGCAAGTTCTCCTCGACCTACTTCTTCTCGTCGCTCTTGTCCGCCACGTTCAGCACGAGCACCAGCGTCCTGGGTGGTGGTTCGTTGGAGTCGGGGTCTGTCTACACAAAGAGCGACACCATCTCGACACCCAACTTGGTTCTCAGCCCGTGCGGCCTCTTGGGGGTTGGCTCGTTGGCTTTACTCAACATCGGGAATACGATTTCTCTGAGCAGTTCCAATTCTTCAGCTGTCGGACTGATGACCAATGACGACGCAACGGTCTCCACAACGCAGCAGGTGGCGCTGAAGTGGTTCAGTTGCTGATGGTGGGGGATGTTTTGACAGGGTCCGATCCCGATATATACAAATTGCAAGCCTGCAGTTCATGGCACGTGTTAGTTCAATATCATAGTGAACAAGCCTCCATCGTAGAGGCGTACAAACAACATTCTTCACTTGATCATCGTGGGGGAGGGCAGGATTGATTCAGCTAAAGTATAGAGTCTTTGTATTTTGATTAGTCAATACTTGGATTGCGTATCGCTTGATACCACAATTTATCACATAAATAAGTACGCTCCACTCAAGCATGAAGCGCATGAAGTCATGGTGGGTGGCAATTTACACGCCCCTTCAATTGCTGTGGCAGCTAGAACTCGGCCAACTTTGAACACGATGATATTTCGGGGAACATTTCTAGTATAGAAATTTTAGTTAGCATTTAGTGTACGGTGAAACCTTCAACTGCTACCCGTATCGTATGAAATGGAATGATAGGTTTGTCTTTTCGGACCAGGCAGTCTGTCGAAGTCCACATCAGGGATCACAGTACATCCAGGGCTTTAGTGATAATAATGCGCGATATTCTTCCTCAATCAGGGATGCTGACAAGACGCGTGTGTTTTTGTCACGAATTTGTAAGCCACTGAAGCTTTCTCTTACAAGTTCATGTTGGCAATCATCAGGCTATGAGTCTGGGGCCTAAAACGGAGAATATGAGTTACACATAATGGCACTGCCTCCTCTAGAGTAGAAGCTTTTCTACACCTCGGCAGCTATACGTGAAGCCAAAAGTCGTATACATAGTCTAAGGCAAACTGAAACTATATTTGAACACGTGCCGGCTTCCGGGCTGTTGACTTTATTGTATGGCACCATATGGTTTGAGGACTACCAACCTAAGCTCTTATAACCATATCCTTTCCTACAGGCACATATAGGGAAGGTTGGTAGGGCGGTCCAGAGCAACGAATATCCAAAAAGTCAGATTCCCACTATACTTACCCCACCATTTATCACTTACACTAAGCAGCCCCACCTGCACGCTACTTTTATCACAACTCCCTGCAATTATTTATAATTAATACTTTATTTTATAATAATACTACAACTACCCTTACCCTTAAATATATATATTCCAACTTAATCACAACCTTTTATACCTTACTATAATTATAAGCTTATAATTATTATTATATCTACCCTACCCCTAAATAAATTTACCTAGCTTAATTAATTCCTTATAGACCCTCTTAATACCTGGGATGATTGTATGAATAACCTTAAGCATACCGCTTGGATTATTAATAAGCTGCATATTTATAAGTATAATGATATGCATATACTCCTAGATGATACCTAGGTAAATAGAAATATATTCCTTAATATCCTATCCTTATCTATTATAGCTTTCCCTCGCTTATTATATCTAAGCATTACCTGTAATATCTTATTGTATCTTAGCATTGCCCATAATATCCTAGCCTCACCTATTGCATCCTAATACTGCCCACAATATCCTAGCCTCATTCATTGCGTCTTAGTATTACCTGTAATATTCTGGCCTTACTTATTGCATCTTAGTATTACCTATAATATCCTAGCTTCGCTTATTATATCCTAGTATTATTTGTAATATCCTAGCCTTGCTTATCGTATCCTAGCCTTACTAGCTATTATTTATTATTACTTATCATGAAATATTAACGCTACTTATAAGAAATTATTCGCTTATTCTAAGTTAAAATATACCGTAATAACAATTATAAGAATAAGATTACTACTTATAAACTCAATAATACTTAGTAAACCTATGTAATAGTAATATACCTCTTCTATAATAAAAAGTCTATTAAATTATACAACACCTGTAAATTTAAGAAAAGCGAGGGACTTAGTATAAAGTATATAGGCCCTATAAAAAGACGTATTAACAAAGCTTATATAAACTGTTACTACTTTAGCTATATAAGCAAATGCTCCTTTATGATCAATAAATATAGCATTAAAATATATTAAGATATAGAAAATTAATAAGAATAGATTTCAAAAAAGTAAAGTAGTTTAAATACTTTAAGAATATTAAATTATTCCTAGGCTTCAAGCAACGCTATATTAATAACGTAATAAATAAGGACCTATATATATAGCTAAAGATCATTAATAATGCAATTAAGAAAAGGATTAAAAAGAAAATAAAGTCCACTCCGCTTACTCCGCATAAAGAGATACTATTATGAAAGCGCAAGGCTTAAAAGCATAACATAGGAATTCAGGGGATTAAATATTAGCATATATAAAGGTAGAAATACTATAGGAGTTTTATAAAAAGTTATATATTTAGAAAAGGAGTTTAAGATATTAATGAAAAAAGCTAAAATTAATATTAATTAAATAAAATATAAGAACTCAAAATAATATCAGCAATAATAACAATAAGATAAAATACCTTTTATATAAATATAAAAGTAAATATAATGTAAAATGGCCTTAAAGTGAATAGCGTAAGGGATATTGAGATAATATTCAAATACGCATATTAAAAGGGCAATATGCAAGTTCACTATTAAACATTAATATTCTAGTTTAAACATCATTATTTTAATATAAATACTTATATTTATATGCAAACTCTATAATTAAGGTAATAGAAATATAATATATCTTTATTAATTTAAAATAAATTATATATATTATTTATAAATAATTTTATTATATATATTTAATTAAAAGATATATATATTTTAATTATATTTATATATTTAATTAATTATTTAATTAAAGAAAATTATATAAATTATAATTAATTATAATTAAATATTTTATATATTATTATTTAAAATAATTTTATTTTTAATTTATATAATAATTATTTTAAAATATAATTAAATAATAAATATAATATATAAATTATTATTATTTTAAAATTTTTTAATAAAAATTATTAAAAAATATTATATATTTTATATAATTAATATATAATTTATAATATTTATATATTTTATTAATAATATTTATAATATAATATTTTTATAATAATTATTATAAATATTAAATATTAATAAAATATAATATTTTTATTTTTAATATTATTAAATATATTAAAAATATTATATTAATAGAAATATTAAAATTATTTTATTAATTTATTTTTATAATTTATTTTATTTTTTTAAAATATTTCTTTTTATTATAATATTAAAATATATAATTATATATATATTAATTAAATTTTAATAATTAATATATTTATAAAATAATTTTTATTTATTATATTAAATTAATTAATTTTTTAATATATAAAATAATTTAATATATTTTATTTTATTTTAATATTTAATCTTTTATTTAATATATATTTAATTTTATATTTTATTTTAAAATTAAATTAATAATAAATTTATTATTTTTTATATAATAATATATTAAATTAAATTTTAATAATTTATAATTAAATAAATTATTTTTAATATAATATTAATTAAAATATTATATATTTATTATAAAATAAATTTATATATATTTTAATTAATATTATTAATTATAAAATTAAATTTATAAATTAAAAATATAATCTTATATATAATAATAAATAAATCTTTTTATAATAATTATATTTTATTATTTTATTAAAAAAAATATTTATAAGCTTTATTTATATAAAATTATATTTTATTAATAAATTTAAATTATTTTTAATAATAAATAATATTTATAATTAATTAAATATTTATAAATAAATATTTTTATATAAATTTAATATTTAATAATTTTTATATAATATTAATAAATTATTTAAAAAAAAAATCTTTTTTAATTTAAATAAAAATTAATAAAACTTAATATTAATTAAATATTAATAAAATTTATTTAAATATTATTATAAATTAATAAAATATTAATTTATAATTTATTAAAATATTTTAATATATAATAATAAATAATAAATTTTATATTTTAATTTCTTTATTTAAAAATATTATTAAATTATAAATAATATATTATAATTAAAAATAATAAAATATTAAAATATTTTTATAAATTTATTTAAAATAAAAAAATATATTTAATATTTTAATTAAAAATAATAATATATAAATAAATTTAATTATTTAAAATTAATTATTTTTTTAATATTATATTTTATTATTTTAATATATATTTTTTATATTTTAAAATTAATAATATTAATTTTAAAATTTTATATATAATAAATATAAAAATATTAAAAAAATTAAAGTTTTTTAATTATTAAAATATTTTTATTAAAAATATAATAAATAATTTTATAATAAAATTAATAAAAATAATATATATTAATTTAATTAATATTTAAATTAATTAAAAAATTTTAATTAATTTTTAATTATTTTATTTTATATTTTATATTAATAATAATAATATATATATTATATAAATTATTTATATTTTTTAAATTTCTTTATTAAATTAAAATAATAATAATTATATTAATAAAATAAAAAATAATATAAATTATAAATAATTATAATTAAATTTATTATATATAATTTTAAATAATATTATTTAATTTATTTTTATAAATTAATATTATATTAAAAGTTATTAATTTATATTAAAAATTTTAATATTAAATTATATTTTTTTTATATTAATATTATTAAATTATTATAAATAAAGTTATTTTTTATTATTAATTTAATTTAATTTAATATTATTAAATATTATATTTAAATATTTTTATTATATAATTTAAATCTTTAAATATAAATTATTTAAAATAAATAATATAAAATTATAATTTTTTAAATTATATATTTATATAATATATATATAAAATTTATTTTTATTTTAAATATATAATAATTATAATTTTATTTTTTAAAATTAATTAAAATTAATTATTTAATTTATAAAGTTTTTTAAAAATAATTATTTAATTATAAATAAAATAAATTAATAAAATTAATATATATATATTATATAATATAATATTTCTTTTTATAAAATATATATTATTAAATATTTTAATTATATAATTTATTTTAAAATAATATTTATTATTATATATATTATATAAAAAATTTAAATTAATATTAATAAAATTATTAATTATTTTTTATTATTATTATTTATATTATATAATAATTATTTATATAAATAAAATAAATAATTAAATTTAAAAATAAAAATAATATTTTTATTATAATATTATATAATAAACTTATAATTTATAATATTTAATATATATAATATTTAAATAATTTTATTTTAAATAAATAAAACTTTATATATATATTAATAATAAAATATAATAATAAAATATATAATTTATTATAATTAATTTATTTATTATTATTAATTATATTATATATTTTTTATTATTATTAAAATTTAATAATTAATTTTATTTTCTTTTAATATTTTTATAATTATTTTTAAATATATTATTTTTATATTATTTAATATTATAATTATTATATTTATAATAATTAAAATAATATTAATTATTATTATATATATAATTAATTAATATATTAAAAGAAAGTTTAATAATAATTATTATAATTTTTATATTAAAATTATATAAATTTATTTTAAATATTTTATAAATTATAATAATATATTAATAATTAATTAATTTAATTTTTATAATTATATTTTTATATTTAAAAATTTTATTAAATTTATTTTTTATTATATTAATAAATAAATTATTTTTTAATATAATATATTAAAATTTATTATTATATTAAAAAGAAAAGGGATTTATTAATTATTTAAAGGCTTTTTTATAGGATTTATAATAGCTATTAAGCTTATTATATTAAGCTTTAAGGGCTATATTATATTAAATACCCTTTATAAAATAATTAAGAAATTATTTATAATTTAGCTATATAATATACTTTTTAAAGAATTATCTTTATAACTTATATTTTATTATAAGCCCTTTATAATTAAATTTTTTTATATTAAATTAATTTATAATATAAAGAAGAATTAAATTTATATTCTTTATATTATAAATATAAAAGCTTTTAAAATAATTATAATTTTTAAATATAATTTTATTCTTTTAATATAAATAATTAATTATAACTTTTATTTAATATAATATATTAAAATTTATTATTATATTAAAAAAAAAAAGGATTTATTAATTACTTAAAGGCTTTTTTATAAGGTTTATAATAATTATTAAGCTTATTATATTAAGTTTTAAAGGCTATATTATATTATTTTTTAAAAATTATTATTATTAATAAAAACTTTTAAATATTTTATATATTTTATAAATTAAAAAACTTTATAATATTAAAATTTTATTTATTAAAATAATATTTATAATTTAAAAAATAATAATTTTTATTTATTTATTAATAAAAATATTTAATTTTTATTTTATTAATATTTTTATTATAATTTCTTTTATTATATAATAATAATTATAATTATTCTTTTTTATAAAAAATATTTAATTAATATATTTAATATTATTAAAAATTAATCTTTTATTTTATATTTTAATTTTTTATATATTATTTTATTTAATTAAAAAAATAAAAAACTTTATTAATTTTTAATATTTATAATAAATATAAATATATATTATATTATATATTATATTTAAATAAAATTTAAAATAAAATTATATTTATTATTTTATTTTATTTATATATAAATTATATATATAAATTAATATAATTTATAATTATTATTATTTATATTAATTATATATATTTTATTATTTTATTTATTTATTAAATTTATTTTATATATAATAATTTAATAATATTAATATAAAAAAACAAAATTATATATTAAATTATTTATTATAAAATTAATTTATAAATAATTAAATTTATTTTATATAATTTTAAATAATAATTATTTAATAAATAATTAAATATATAACTTTATTATTCAAAATTATTTTTATTATATTTAATAATTATATATAAAATATTATATTAACTTTTTAATATTATAAAATCTTAATAATATTATAAATATTTTTAAATACTTTTTAAAATATAATATATTATATATATAAAATCACTATAATTCAAACTTAAACACATATATTCTAATCCTAATCTCTAGCTTCTGCTGGGGTTATACGTATACCCTTATACCTACCCCCTTTTTTTCCTTTAGTATTAACTTTCAGGTATTAACCTATACCCCTTCCCATTTTTCCTATCATTCTTCCTCTTTAATATCTATATCCATAGAATCACCTTACTTTACTTACCATCTCTTTAATAACACCAGCTATTCATTTCTTCTAATTTATTCTAAGTCACTTAATATACCTTCTCTTAATTATCCTCAATATATCATTCAAAATAATCAAAAGCTAATTACTCAACTCTATGAGGAAGGATTTAATACCACTTAAATCTATACTATCCTTAAAGACAATTATAGATACGATATATTATAATAAACCCTTCATATATATATATCTAAATAAGGTCTTCTATTTCAATATAAATATATATATAATACCCCCTAGCTTTACTACTAAATTCAAATATATTTCTTCTATTAATAACTCTCTAATATAAATATATATACCTTCTTTCTTTAAGACGGCTACAAAATATCATAAAAAACCCTTACTAAGATTCATAGAAAACTTAGCCTCTACCGCCGCCAAATATCAATATAGAAAGAAAACGGAGCTATAAATACCCTTACCTTTTTCAATAAATAATCATATTTATTAATCCTCTTCCCTCAACTTATTTAACATCAACTCTTTATTTACCTTTCTCAATAAGCTAATATTCACCTTCCTATATATCTTATATTTAATATATTAAAAGAAAGCTATCCTAATTAAATAAACCTTTAATATTAAGCACTATATAAACAATAATCAAGATTCATAAACCTAGGCCCATATTATATATAAAGTATTAATGGGTATTATAAGTTAAGAGATTTTAAATTTAAAGTATATAAAGCAATTAATACTTATTTAAGAGAAATATAATAACTTTATATTAAATATAATAGCCTTATTATGTAAATTATACTAACACAATATATTAAGATAATCAAAACTAAAGGCTTTATACCTATAGCTATTAGATCTAATAAAGGTATAAAGACTTTCTTAATTGCTATAGCTTATTAATAGCTTTTAATAGCTAATGCTAATAAATATAAAGTTAAGCCCCAATATAATAAAAAGGCGGGAATTATCTAAAATACTCTATAAGCGGAAAAGGGTAACCATAAAGATATCAGCTCCAATAAGGTTAAAGAAGAGCTAAATCAAGGTCTTCAGCCTAAATACAAACATTAAGAATAGCGCTTACCATTCCAAAATCCCCCAATCGCACCTACCTTTAACAAGGTTTACAAGTTTAATACTAATACTAAAAACTAATGAATTAAATCATAATAAATACAATTAAATAAAGGAAGATATCACTTCTAGCGAATAAATCATTAATCAAAGCTATATATTAAAATTGGAACACATATATTCAACTGCGAATTAAAATATTTCTCAAAATTTACTAACAATATTTTTAAAATTATTTTACTTAACTCAAAAACAAAGGCTTATAAGACCGCGAATATCTTATAAATAGGATCACATTACTATATATCTTCATACCTCAAATTCAATTCAAAATCACATCTTTTATTAAAGAATAAAATATTCACCCTATTCACCATTAAGATAATCGCAGGTATATTCATTCAAACAAGCCTATAATATTATCAAAACTACCCAAAAAACCTCATACAATCAATTATACAGTTAAGTATAATTCAATTATATTTAAAGAACTTTCACAAACAATTAAGGCAGATAGAATTAATTTAAATACATATCTAACCCCAGAAGTGGAAAAGCTTTATAATAAAATAATAAATAACTTTAAAAAGCTAATTAGGCCTAAGGATATATCTAATCCTTTATTATATAACTATCTCTTCCTTCAATAAAAGCTCAAAACTCACAAAGCAACATAAACACTACCAAAGCTAATTAAGGTTACTCATATAGATAAAGGGTAGCCAAAGTTTAAGGCGATAATATACAAAGCAGAGATTAATATTATAGGGATTATTACTAATATAACGATTACTAATATATCAGATTCATCTAATTCCACATATATAAAGTAAAAAGCAAAAAATAAAATAAACAAAGAAATACAATAATAAATAACCAGCTATCTACTATTCCTCCACAAATTAACTAGCCTTCCTCTTACATAAGGCAGCTCCATAAATCTCAAATAGTAGTAGAAAAGAGCGAATATTTATATTTAAAAACACATTATCATCCTTAAATACTAATGTTTCCATAAACATACCTAATATATCAAGCGCCTCTTCTTCCTCCTCTATAAGAATAGGTACCCCCTATTCATCAGCAATAGCCTCCTCCAATTTCAAAGCCTCTTCTATCTTTATAAGATCCTCCTTCTTAATCATTGCCTTCTTCACTATCTTCTAAACCTTCTTTTTCTTAAGCGGCTTAAATAAAAACTTAATATCTTTATCTAAATCTATGAAATTAACCTCCTTTAATACCTTTATAATAACATTAATATAAAACTTAATATTTAGCTTATTATTTAAAGTATTTAAGATAGTATTTTAAAGTATATATATAGTAATAAGTGATATTAAAATAAAAGGGAGGTTATAAATATAGGCATCATTACCTATATTGATTTAGCTAATAATTTAAAAGCTAAAGGGGTTATATTTATTATTAATACTAGCCTTATTAAAAATAACGCTAAGGAATTTAGTATAATTCGGCCATTCTTACTAAAGTGGCATAATAAATAAATCAATATATAATTTCTTTAAAAAGTTATTCTATTTTATTATAATAATAAGCGTGTTAGTTTTTAAATAATAGCTTAAAATAGTTATAACCCTTTAACCATTATATAAATAAAGGCCTATCTTAACTGTTATCTTTTTATTAACCTTAAATAATTTATCCCGCTATATTATATCATTTCTTACTTGTAAAGCGATATAATATACTTAATTAAAACTAACCTTAGCAGCTTTTACAATTAAAAATAATTATTGAGATATAACTATTAACTCCTTAACCTAAGGCCGAAATATAAAGGCAGAAACCTCTTAAAAATCTTCATTAGAGGGCTATAATAAGAAAGGATTATAGCTTAATGCTTAAAAGGGAAACTTATAATTATAAATATAAATAGGCTAAATTAGGTACTTAATATATATCTAGCTATATAGCTTATATTATAATGGATAAATATCATTTATCATGATGAAGATTATAGAATAAATAAAGAAATTAAAGTTATATAGGAATATAAATAATTAAGTTTAAAAGTATATAGCTAGCTGGGATTTTATATATTAAAGGAACCTAATATATAATATATACTAAGGCATATATTATATAAAAGTAATATACTAATATATATTATATATATATATAAATTAAAGAATTTATAATATATTTTATATATATAATTAAATATAATTTTAATTATTTATTTTTAAAAATTATAAAATTATTATTATATTTAAAGAATATTTAAAATAAAAGTAAATTTAATTTATAAATTTATTTAAATAAAATAAATTTATAATAATTAAATTTATTATATTATATAAATATTTATTTTAAAATTTATAATAATTATTTATTTTATATATATATAAGAAATATTTATTTATTATTTATTATTTATAAATAAAACTTTAAAATTTAAAATTTAATTTTTATTTATTAAATAATATTATAAAAGTTTTTAATATTTCTTTATATTTTAATAATAATATTATTTATTAAATAATAATTATAATTATATATTTTTAAAATATAATATTTAAAATAAAATATTTATATTATATATAA
The DNA here is from genome assembly GCA_037177825.1 of Diaporthe sp. P3_1W. Classification (NCBI taxonomy): domain Eukaryota; kingdom Fungi; phylum Ascomycota; class Sordariomycetes; order Diaporthales; family Diaporthaceae; genus Diaporthe; species Diaporthe sp. P3_1W. Next base: position 3,413,992 of record JBAFXB010000004.1, on the reverse strand, counting down.
ATATTTATTTAATTATATATTAAATTTATATTTATATATAAATTAATATAATTAATAATTATTATTATTTTATTTAATTATTAAAATAAATATTAAATAATATTTATTATATAATATTTTATATATTTAATATATTATTTTTAATATTATTTTAATAAAAGCTTTTATATAATAATTAAATAAAATTATTATATAAATTAAATAAATAAATAAATTTATATTTTATTAAAATAAAATATATAATTTAATAAAATATTATTTTAATAATAAATTTATTTTTTTTAAAATATTAAATTTAAAATTTAAAATTATAATTTTTAAATAAATTATTTTATTATAAAATTTATTTAAAGAATTAATATTAATTTAATATAAAAAATTAAAATATTATATAATATAAAAAATTAAAATATTATATAAATTAAAGGGCTTTATAACTTTATAACTTTATTTATTAAAATAATTTTTATAATTTAAAAAGAAATAATTTTTATTTATTTATTAATAAAAAATATTATTTTTAAATTTTTTTATTTTTTTTATAATAATTTTTTTTAATAAATAATAATTATAATTATTTCTTTTTAATAAAAATATTTAAAAAAAGTATTTAATATTATTAAAAATTAAATTTATTTTTTTTTATTTTTTATTTTTATTTATATATTCTTTTTTTTTATTAAAAATAAAAAAATTATATTAATTTTAAATATTTATAATAAATATAAATATTTATTTAATTATATATTTAATTTAAATAAAATTTAAAATAAAATTATATTTATAATTTTATATTATTTATATATAAATTAATATAATTTATAATTATAATTATTTATATTAAAAATAAATATTTTTTTATATAATTATTTTATTATTTTATTTAATATTATTATTTTATTTAATTATTAAAAAAAATTATTTTTTAAAGAAATTAAATTTATAATTTTAATAATTTTAAATTAAAAAATTTTAATTAAATTAAATTAATTAAATTTAAGATATTTAATATAAATAACTTTTTTAATTTTTAAATTAATTATTATATTATTAAAAATATTTAAATATTTAAATAAATAATTAATTTTATTATTAATCTTTTTATTAATATTAATTTTATTATTAATTTTATTATTAAAATTATTAAACTTTTTAATTAATTAAAAATTATTATAAAAAAAGGAAATATAAAGAAAATAAATTAAAAATATATAAAAAAAAAAGATTTTTAATAAATATTTTAATAAATATTTAATTAATATAATTTAATATTTTATATTTAAAGATTAAAGATTTAATTTTAAAAAAAATTAATTTTCTTTTTATTAAAAATAATTAATATAATATAAAAGATTAAAATATTATATAAATTAAAAAACTTTATAGCTTTATAACTTTATTTATTAAAATAATTTTTATAATTTAAAAAAAATAATTTTTATTTATTTATTAATAAAATATTTTATTTTTTATTTTTTTAATCTTTTTTATAATAACTTTTTTTATTAAATATAAAAAGATTATTTTAATAAATAATTAAATATATTATTAATTAATATAATTAATTATTATATATTTAATTATATTATTTTAAATTTAAAATAAAATAAAATTTTATTATAAAATATATTTAAAATAATTTATAAATAAAATATTTTTATAATTTTATTTATTAAAATAAATTTTATAATTTAAAATTAAAATATCTTTTTAAAAATTAATAATAATATTAAAATAAAATTTAATAATATTATATTTTTATTTAAAAAAAATATAATTTAATTTATTTATTTAATTTATATAATAATTTTATTATTAAATTTTAAAATAATTTTTTAATTTTAAATTATAAAATTTATTAAAAATTTATAATTATATTTTTATAATTATATTTTATTTTTAATTATTTTATATTTTTTAAAGAATTTAATTAATTTTTTTAAGCTTTTATTATTTATTATTTTATTTATAACTTTTATTTTAATATTTATAAAATATTTAATATTTTTAAAATTAATTTTATAATTTTTAAATATAATAATAAATATATTAATTATTTTAAATAATATTAAATTTAAATTATTATTTAAAATTATTTTTATTTTAAAATTAATTTATATATTATATTTAATATTTATTTTTATAATTATTTATATTAAATTTATTAATTTATTTTATTTATAATAATTTAAAATAATAAAATATATTTATTTTATTAAATAATAATTATATATATTAAATTAAATTATTTTATTAAATAATTATTTTTAAAGAATTTTAATAAATTAAATAATTATTTTTAAATAATCTTATAATAATTTAATAATTTATTAATAATATTAATATAAAAGAATATAATTTAATATTAAAAGTTTTAATATAAATTAATAGCTTTTAATATAATATTAATTTATAAATATAAATTAAATAATTATTATTTAAAGCTATTTATAATAAATTTAATTATAATTATTTATAATTTATATTATATTTTATTTTATTAAAATAATTATTATTATTTTAATTTAATATAAAAACTTAAAAAATATAAATAATCTTTAAATTTTATATTAATAATTATATTAAATATAAAAAAATATAAATATATTTTCTATATAATAATTATTTATTTAATTCTTTTTATTATTATTATAATTATTATTATAAAATCTAGGTAATCCTAATACTTTATATATAAATATAATTACTATATAATGAAGGCTAGAGCTAATATTTAAATAATTATATTTATATTTGAACACTTATATTTTAATACTAATATTAAATACTAAACAATATCTTAATATTTCATCTTATTCTACCTTTTACCTTATATTCACATTTATATTTATATTTATAGCTTTTTATCTTAATATTATTATTATTAATATTATTTTAAGTTTTTATATCTTCTTAAATTTTAATTAATTTTATTAAGTATTATAACTGCCTAATATATTTTATGCTTTTTTAGAAACTATTATAAAACTCTTATAATATTTCTACCCTTATAAATATTAATAATTAATCCCTTAAACTCTTATATTATACTTTCCAGCCTTATATTTCTCTTATTAAAGATTTGCTTTAAACTTATGGTTTAAGATCTTATGGTTAATTCTATTACGCTATTTCTTTAAATCCTTAATTATTATAAGCTTTATGTATTCCTCCTTAAAGCTTATAAGCTCACCCTGCTTTATGAAGTTATTGTATTAAGCCTTTCACTTCGCCTTTATTTTTATTAGTTCTCTATATCTTAATATATTTTAATGCTATATTTACTCTTTTAATAGGAGTAATTAATATTATAGCTAGAGTAAAAGCAATTTAGGTAAGCTTTATTAATTTATCCTTTGGTAGGGGTGATATATATATAATAAAATCCCTTGCTTATAACCTTATTGTATTACTTATAGCCCTTATTCTCCTTATGAATACTAAAGATATATAGCATTAATGTATAGGTATAATAAATGCGCTTAAAGATAATAATGGGAATCTTTATAAGACCCTTTTAATAGTAAACTTTAGAATGGATAAGGTATTTAACTTTCTATAAATAATGTTAATATTTTGCGATAGGTAATAATAAGTAATAATTAGTAAAGCCAAGATATGATAAGTAAGGCTAGGAGATTATAAGTAAAGCTAGGATGTGATAGGTAAGGCTAAAATATTATAGGCGGTGCTAGGATGTATTAGGATATTGTGAGTGAGGCTAAGATGTGATGAGTAAGGCCAGAATATTGTAAGCAGTATTAGGATTAGCTAGGATATTGTAGGCAAGGCTAGGCCATTATAAGCAATATTAGGATGTAATAGGCGAGGGAAAGCTATAATAAGTGGGGATAGAATATTAAGAAATATATTTCTACTTACTTAGGTTTAATTAAGGAATATATATATATCCTTATAATTACAGATATAGAGCTAATTAATGACCTAGGTAGTAAACTTACCTAAGCTTATCTTTTTATCCTAGGTATCCTTATTGCTTAACATTATTAAAAGATGATTATACTTATAAGTGAACTTATTTAAAAGATAGATAGGTATAATAAGGATTATAAGCTTATAATTATAGTAATATATAAAAGGTTGCGATTAAGTTAGATTGCATATAATTAAAGGTAAGGTTGGTTGAAGGTTTAATTATAAGTGGGTAAATAGTTGCAGGGAGCTGCAATAAAAGTGGCATATAGGTAGGGTTATTAGGTATGAGGGAAAGACTGTGGGGTGAGGGTAGTGGGCATCTGACTTTTTGGATATTCATCGCTTCAAACCCCCGTAGGTTGGGTTGTAGCTCTTCAGAGCTTTCGTATTGTATAACAGCTAGCCTATATGATCTACGCCGAAGTTCGTCCCGCGGGATCCAGACCGTATTAAGACGGAAGGATGACCCCTTAACCAAGGGAATCTAAAACAACAACATATGACCCCCACTGTTCCTAGGTAAAAGACTATTTATCTCTCACTATATTCTCGTGTCCCCATTGCTCGCCGGAGATCTTTTTACACTCAAGACTAGGCATCGGGATATGTGACCCCCGACATAGCTTGCGCCCAGCTGGACACGTATTCACTCTCCGTGCCGGGATGCCATGGAGTATTTCGCCCGACTGGGATTGGACATATCCAAAAAGGAGCAGTTTCTTGCAGGCCTTGTTAACACTAGATTTGAAGTTAACAGTGGTTTGAAGCAGCCCAGGGTCAGTGTGAAAGTATTCGGCCCCCATATCTGGAAATAGTCTTCCGGATGCGCCGCGTACAATTTCGGAGAGGGCCTTTTGTAGTCATTCTAAGAAACCTGCATTCTAGAATAGGATCCCCTGCCACCACTGCCAGTCCCGATGCGTATCGTACATCAATATAATGGCCAAGCTAGTGTCTCGGCAGTGAGGAGGTCCAGAGGACTCCGCGTTCGCACTGCCGCTCGCACCTCCCGGACTGTGCAGGTGAAGCACATGGCCTAGTGCACGGAGAGGGTTCTAATGTAGGTACAGTATTCCAGTTCGATCTGACAGCCCGGAGCTCGGAGCCGAGGAGCTCGATCCACGCAAGAAAAAACGTCCATGCCTACGAAACGTCCACGACAGCAAGACGTCCACGCCAGTCCGTGCGAGTGAGTCCAGGCCACGCATCTCGGGCCATCGGAACAGGCTCGCGCACTGAGATGGCCTCAGAAGCCACCATCTCGAGACCCACTGTGGGAGTCGTTTCGATCTGTGCGCTGTTGGCGCGTCTAGTGGAAGACCAACACGTCTTAAAGTCCCGATAAGAAGCAAGGTGGCCCCATACAGCATGAGATGCAGGAACCAACGAATGGATGACGAGGACTCTGCCGATTTTCACTGGCGAATATTTGCCCGCTGACAGTTTCTACCGGGCTGGGCATCCCAGCTATGCTTGTGAGGTTCTCTCACGGTCCAGACCAGCCAGTATTTCCTAACATGGTCCTGTTCGCCGCGTGGTTTCTTTGGAAGAGGGCCCGCGGCTTCCCAAAATTGGACATGGGCGATCCGTCCCGGCAGCAAACAGCCTCCGTCCGCGGCAAGGTCTCCTAGTAGCTTGTCATGCGGAAAAATTCCGAATCCCAGGGACAGATGGGGTGACCAGCATCCTTCCCACCCCGCCGGCCGGGTCCAAAATCCCTCACAGGGGACGGAGAAAGAGCACAGGCAGATGGGGGCGAAGCCGGAAGGGGTACAGGGTCATCATCGCACGAGCCATTCGAGGAAAAAGGCTAACGCGTGGTCTGTCCCGATGGGTCCAACTATGAAATTGTTGTCAAGGATTGTCCCTCATTGCCATTTCTTTCAGCTAAGGTACAATAAACTTCTAGCTACTGCACCTCGTGTGTCAATTAAGCATCGGTGTATCCATAACAATCGCGGTTTGAGGTAGGCGCTGGACAAGGGAGGCGTTGGCGCCTGCAGATATCCAGGCCACGCCTTGAGTAGTGTGGTGCAGTTGGTGGTATCCCTCAGGTCAGCCCGGAGCAGCAGGGCTGGCTTGTTTTACGTCCCAGGCAGCCGTCAAAACTGACGGAAATCAACCATGGAGCTATGGCCAATATTGCGGAGAAGCGATTTAGCACGCGCGAAAGCTGCCATCAAGTTCATTTGGGACAAGCCCGGATACATCTACCGAGAAGATGCTTACGGGGCCCCAAAACGTGGACAATTTAGCGTGTGCGCTTGGGGCCGGCCAGGTGCGCACTGGTGCACGCACCAGGGGGGGAGGGAAGGAAGGAAAGCATGGGGACGGACCCAGCAGCTTGGTAGCTCACGCGAATTCCCGAGCGTAGGAGCGACGGGTGGTGCGTTGTGCTACAAGAAGACCGTTGAGGCGCACAGGAACGGGGTGCCGGTGGGTACCATTCGGCTGAGAGGCAGAGAGGCACAGGGAGACAGAGTGCGAGCTGCGAGAAGTCTCGCTCGTCGAGCACAATACCGGCAGAGCGGGGCCGTACGCCGTCAGACGGCCGCTATTGTGTCTCGGGCTCCTGACTCTTGTGTGTCGTTCGTAAACAGTCCAATGGTAGAGCCCGCCGCCGTGGTGGTCTTGGTCACGCCTCGTAACAGTTTCTTCAATGGTTGCCCAAGTGTAACATGTGTCTTTCGGCGCCAGGTGTCCAATGGTCTGGCGCTCATTTGTGCTGCCTTGTATTATTAGGTAGGGCAGGGCAGGGCAGGGCAGGGCATGGCATGAGAGATATTCCTTGCGTGCTCGTGTGTGTGTGTGGGGGGGGGGGGGCGGCGCAAGGAGAAAAGGGTGCCGTTGATGAGCGGACATTGTCATGGGCAAATGTGAAAGCCCATGAGACGGCAACACAGAGGACGACTGCTTCAGCTAGAATGGAGCCAGGCGCTGTTCCCAGCCAGGCACAGGAAAGTGGAGGTGGTGGGTGGATTGTTTATCGACTGGCCGCAGCACAAGTACGCCCACTAGTGCCACATGGCACTGACAGGCCAAAAAGGTCCCGAACATGAGAGAAGGCGACAACAAGTGCCTCTTCACTTTGTTGTTAGCCCGTGAAGGGATGGACCGTCGGGTAGTGCACGACGTTGAGAGTAATAAGCGTAGCGTGCGGGAACAGAGCCGGACGGAAATAGCTTAATTGAGGCGCCGATGAGCCTGGGCCCCAGGTCCCGAGGGAATGGGAAGGACAGCCCTCCTTCTCAATCCAGGCTAGACTCTTAGCCAAAAGTCAGTGCGGAAGGGGAGCGGAACCTACAGTAGGCTAACGGGCGGTACCATTGAGGCGGGAGAGTGATTTGAGTCTAGGGGGCGCGACCGTGGAGCCTCTGGCCATGTTTCGGCCAGGCTCGTATCTGTTGAATCCCCCCCTTTCCCACCCACCCAGCCCAGCGCCATTCAGCGAGGCCGGTGGAGTGAATGGTCATGAGCTAGACCAGGGGAACGGCTTGCCATGTGGTGGCTAAGCTGGATCTCTGAGAAACAACCCATCGATTTCCGCATTGGACCTGGTCCGAGTTGTATTTGAGATGGCGAGACGAGAAAGAACATGGCGCCCCTCAAGTTCACGGACCACTGTCGCTAGTGCCAAGGTGAGAACATGATCGTGAGTTTTGCCCCCGAGTCGCTGGATTGCACGTGCCCTGCAGAAGTTGAGATCCACGAGCGATCCACTCTTTAGGCAACAGGAATCAACATGCTTTCCAGGAGGTGGAGGGCGGATCGCACGCGCAGGTGGTGGGTGGGTGGGTAGTCTAATGTCTACAAACATGGAGTGCAGTCCCTACCACCCATGCCTAGCGCGACTGTCGGTCATGAAAAGGTTTGTTCGGTTCCGAGAGAGTAGCGTTGAGGAATTCCGCCCGCGGCGGCTGTGACAGCTTATCACTCCTTCGCGGTGGAGACAAAATGTTCCAGATTCATCGTCGCATGGCGAAGGATCACCCACTGTCCCACCGATGCCGGGCGACGATGACGGTGGAGCGGAGCGCAAAATGAGAGTAATATCTGGGCCAACCGTATTACTGATCGTCGAGAGAGCAGGGCGTGCACACACAGTAGAGCCAATCCTTTGCCTCCAGTGGGCTTGGCACAGCTGTCGCAGACCCCCCCGAATAGGAAGAATGCAGCAAAGAGTATGTAGATTTCCGTTTCGACAGTTGGTGCGTGGCAGTTGGATGGCCATGATATCGAGGTGCTCGTCGAGCAAAACCACCGTGTGCGCCCGCATCTGACAGGCGGATTAACCTGTGAAGGCTATAGATAGGCCGGGGCTATTCCGCTTGTGGTCGTTCTCTTGGAGCGACTGTCGCTCTGCTCAGCTGAAATATTCGTCGTAGCGCCACCGGGGGGGGGGGGGGGTGGTGGTCGAGCGGCCGGTGAGGTAGCTCGTGGAGTCGTTATCCACCGCGTTGCGTGTGTGCTGCAACGGTATTTCCAACTCCCAAGCTGTGGTGATGCGTTGGTATGCATGCCGAAATGCAAAAGCATGCAAGCCCCGGCTCTGATGCGACATGGCTGCACAGATGGCCCCTGTACCAAGGACGCACAACCTCCCCGACTCGCCGACTACACTACAGCCACAATGAAGTCAGGTCGCACAAGGTCGACACCCATCGATCTGAGGCAGAGCTTTTTCCTGTTCACGACTCGACTTGTGTCGCCCTTTGTGCAACGTTGGCAACAGGTACGTACCTGTGACGGTGCTCATAGGTACATCATTGGCTTTTGTCTCCGCCTCGGGGCCTCCCACCGCATCCCGTAAATTTGTCCAGGGACCCGGGGCGTCATTGCGAGGTCTGGTCCATATCCCTTTGGACGCTGTTCATTGGGTCGACCACTTCTCCGCCATCAATGGGTCAGCTGGAGTGGCATTCAAGGTAAAACAGGCTAGAGACACCGACCGCAACGTCAGGCGAGGAGGCTAGGAGGGGCGGCGCCGCCCTGTACCGGAGTGCTGGTATGCTAGGCGCAACTAGAGGACGTTGACCGGCTTCGTCGTCGGGTAGAGCCTCGGGCCACTACAAACCTGAGTAACCTCAGTTTCTTGCTGCCGCTGTCTCTGCAGTCAGTCATGATGCCTCTTCAAATTCGAAATTCAGGTCTGAGTGTCTTCTGAATCTTCCAGGCCCCAGCCCTGAGCAATCGAAGTCTTACACACGGTGATTCCTCCATACAGACCCTCCGCCGTGTAGTCTTGTACACCACAGCCACGCACAAGCTCCACTGTCAGCTGCAGGGGAGATTACTGCAGGGGTCAGCGTCCAGGGTCCATCGTGGGGAAAGCTCTCACAGCGCAGCAGTGGAGCTTCCCGCACAGATTGGCGAGGATGAATCCCGATGTATTTCGGGCTGGAGACTACCACAGTACCACAGTGGGTGTCCATTGCAGTGTTGCCAACCCCGACAGGACTTCTCGATGAAAGACGCAAACAATCCACAGGGCGGGTCAGTCCGCATGGCGAAGGAAGCGCAAAGACCTTGAATTTCCCATCAAAGGTGTTGTGGCTGCTTTGGCTGGCGGGGCTGGACGGATTGGGACATTCCAAGCTACCTGACATTTGTCGTCTCGGGCGACCATGCTCCTCGCAAGCCTCCCTTTTAGGAAGCTTTTTTTGAGAGCCGCATGCTGGTGTGGTTGAGGGGCATCGGTACCAGGAAGATAGAACAAAAACGCTTTTCGTTCTTCTGACTTCGAAACGCCTCCGCCATCAACGATCTTGCTGAGGGCAGGGTGCAATCCTTGCGTGGCCCCAAGGGAGGAACGAATTAGCGATTACTATCACGGTCCGTACCCATTGACAGGCCATCCCGTACTGCCCGCCGACCGCCTGGCCTGAGTGCCGGATGATCTGCCCGTCTATTACAGACATCCTGACGATACGAAGAAAGCTGAAGCTCGGGCGAGTGGGGTCCACGGGTGGCTGATCGACCCAGCGCCTTCATATTGCCCAGAGACTATAGCTCTTATACAATTCATGCCGGAATCTGAAGTGCGGAGGATCTCGTCCAGTTTCTTCGGAGCATTACTCGACAGCTGTTAAGATTCCCCGGGTGCTTGCTTCTCCTCGCAAGCTCAGTTGATTTTAAGGCACCCGGATGGGATGAAACCCCTTCGCCTCGATGCAGCCGCAGGGGCTTTGGCCTCTGCTTACTGGCCAGCGATAATGATAATGTTCGTCCGGGATATCCGCCCCCGCAAATTTTGCAACAGCCCAGATGCGTTTCATCGATCTTGTCAGCCTTCGACAAACAAATGTGATTGGTGACAGCCCTGCCGGAGACACTCGAGAAGGGGAAAAGCAGAGATGCACTGTCCTGCGTGGCATAGCCCTACCAGTATCCCACCCAGTCCACCACTTACCGCACCGTGACCAACAGCCGCGCCGGGAGCTGTACCAGCTCACCCGCTTGGCGCGATGCGGGCAGGACAAGACAGATCCCAACTGCTCTGCATGTTTATTTGCCGCTAGGCTTCGTTGATGCATCGATGCGCATTGTTTGATCTCCCATGCAGAGTGACATCGCTGGACTGCGTCGCCCTCCCACGGCCTTGCTGGCGATCCGTACTAAAACCGGTACATCTTTGCGGTACAGTGAACGACTGTGGTTGCAGTAGGCAGCCGCTTAAGTGCAGCCCAAAAGCAAGCAGTTCCGCTTGCCTGCGACCGAGTGCCTCAGATTTATACGGTACCGTGTATGCGGGCGCTCTCAGTTGCCGGCAGGTCAAGTGCTTACCAGCCCCTTTGCACTCCATATCCAGCCCTTCAGTCCGGACTAATGTTGGTCGACCGTGGCGTACTTCTTGGCATCCGAACCAGCAGAACGGGTCACCAGTGGGAGAGCCGCCTAGAGGGAACCAACGGCTTACTACGGAAGTCGACCCAATCGCTTGTTTCCGCGGCTTGTGGGAAGCAGAAAGTAGGCTTGTCCGTCCCAGCTGTAGTCCCACATCCATCCTTTCCTTCGCTCCCGCGACCGCGTATGGATGGTCACGTCATGCCTTCCCTCGCCTTGCTGATCTCGCATCCTATGATGATGCTTGCGTTTAATGATACCCTTGCTATCCAGGGCCCGATCGGGAACCACATGCCGATGAACTGCACTGTCAGCATTCAGATGAAAATAGAGTCGTTCTTGCTCAGCCGGCTTGTAAGCGGCCCGCGATCTATGTCCTTGCGGCCTAGCCCTTCTCTTAGGCACGGAAACATTTGCTGGGCATCGAAGTGCAAACCTGGCCCGGTAGGACTCCCCTTCATGAATCCACTTGTTACCCTCCCCATGTAGCTCAACCAGATTGCCGGGCTCAGAAGCGACGAAAGACCGAAGTGTTGCTGGCAGAGTTGATATCGAGGGACCCCCTGTAAGACTCGAACTAGCGGGTGGAGGGCTGTATATTACGCTGCGATATAGGTACTAGGCAGCGAGCCGTACACCGCAAATTCCAGCCCATGACAGACCAAAACCCAGCACTTTGGGTCCCGAGTCGTCGAGTCAGCAGCCACCCGAAGGTGATCAGCGCAGCCGGTTCGCTAGGCGATCCCTGTACCTGCCGATTGATTAGACCTCCGCACGCATCTGGGAGGTGTGACATCTCATGCTAATACCACGGGCACAAGTCTAGGGGGTGCGTGAATGTACCGCTGTACCGTTGTGGTCCGGCAGCGCTGCAAGACATCCAACCCCCACAGATGTCTCCACGCTCGATTCTGTGGCTGTTCACTCATCATCTACGTCTCGAACCAATTGTCTTGCTGGACCGTAGCGAGGCTGCCCTTGGGACTGGCACTAAGGGGGAAAAGCAAAAGCTGTGATGTGATGCAGCGAGCAGGTGGGAGAGGACGGTGATTGCTGGGGCATCCAAGGAACATGTCGTCCACCCTGCTGCAGGGAAGTATGAAGCCCGATCGAGAGAAGCAGCCGTGCAGAGGAAAAAAGAAATGGCGGAATGGAAGGCGTCAGATATCGCATCTCAACGGGAAATGCCAAAAGCACATGGCCGCGGCGTGACCCGCCCAGATCGCCGAGCACTTCCTGCGCCATTGTGGGCCTCCATCTATTGTTATTTCCCGTGCTGTTCGAAGAAGCAAAGGGCGGACCTTCGCCTCTGTCTTGAAGTGATCTCCTAAAAGGCGTTTCAAGGTTGCAGAAAAAGCGATGTGCCCTCTCGCTCATGCCGAAGCTCAGCTGCCATCACGCCTCCTTGCCCCCGGAAGGGGGGTCTTGCTGCATGCGTCGAACGCCCGCAAGTCGCGAGAAGGAGGTAGGAGGTAGGCGAACAAGTAGGGTAGGATCAATGAACCCAAGGCCTTCGAGGTTCCTGCGTAGACCTGCCCATGAGAAGCTGAAAAGAAAAAACAACCCTGGGGTTGATGCGTCGAAGCCATAATCGAGAAATACGATCCAGCGCCAAGGTCATCGTTGTCGGTACGTAGATGAGAGCGCAGGGGTTTAAAGATGTGGGTCCTGGGGAAAGACGGGCCTCTCTCCTTAACGCCGGAATCGAGGGCTGCGTCGGGAAGACCATGTCTCGGATGAAAATATCACAGCTATGTACCGTCGTGTCGGTTCGCTGGCATGGTTGTCCAAGACTGGTAGTGTCAATGGCAGGCAGTGGAAAATTTGCCTAACAAGCCAGGGGCGTTCAGCCGTACAGTAGTATTGTGATCCTCTGCAACATTGGGGAACAGCTAGGGCTCCGTGTGATGGGGACTGCGATGGGGACAAGGAGGCGGGGAGGGGGCGGCGGCAGGTCCGTGGCGCGAGCGACCGTTGCGGAGCCCAACCTGTCGGGTTTTGCGAGATCTGAATCTCAGCAAAGTGGGGACGGCTGTCATGATGGAGACGTGTGCCTGGTCTGGCCTGGCTGGGCGGCGGGAGCCCGTCGTCGAGACGTGGAGGGCACGCTGGGCTGGGGACACTCGCAGCAGCCACACCAGGAGGCCCACAGGTGAGGGCGTGGACGCCTCATTTGATGTGCTTCGACAATGGCGACCGCATCCGGAAAGGCTGGGCAAATGGCGGGCAGGTAGCGAGGTGACACAGTCGTCGGTGGCCCCTCTGTGAGATGATGGGATTGCGGCAGCGGAAGGCCAGCTGAGGCTGTCGGTGGACTGGAGTGGACGGGCAGGTGGCCGGGACCAAGGGCTTCCGAGATTTCGCACCTCCACCGCGCTGGGGTCATGACGATGTCGTCTTTGCCGCCCGCCCAGTTGGCAGCGAGGCCACGAGGGCATGGGGCATGGGTTGACCTGAAGCAAGCACACACAATTTGGAATGGCTGGAATAGGGTCGGCCAGGTAAGGTTGACGGTGCGCAAAGGTTGCTGGGCCTGCCCAATGGCAGAAGCAAAGCGCTCTCATTGGCGACTGGGCGCATTATTGCGACTGCCTTCAGCTGGAGGCTCGGGCCTGGACCTTTCCGTTTTGAGCGACAGATGCACCGTTATCCACAGCGCTGCCGTTCCCAAGGTCTGCCGTGACGGAAGGTGGGTGGGTCCTGGACGGTGCTGGCCCGCAGTGACGGTAGCCCTTTCAGTAGGGATCGCACAGAGTACTCTCATGGACACGCTCACCGACGTGTCATGCCTATCTCAGGTCAAGAAGCCCAAATGGACGAAGCATTGATGGATGGTCAGCTGAACGATCACCACGGGTAGATGGAGGCAACTTTCGTCGACGCTCTGGAAGATAGGTAATCATAGAGAATACGCAACGCAGCAAGAGCGCGCGCGAGTGACTGAGTGAGTGAGGGAGGTACGTAGGTACGCGGAGATAGAGAGAAACTCTTGTGGTGATTTGGCAAGACCCGCTAGCCTGTTGCGGCAGTATGTTGTCCAGACCCTCCCTTCTGAACTCGATGCTGCCAGCTCCAGGCTGGCGACGTGACAGGCCTGGCTGGCGGGCTCGCTGGGGTAGTCCCTGCTGGCCTGCCGCGACCCCGTCTTGTGTGCAGAAGCGTAGATCCATGACCCCTGCACCCTGACCTTGACCATGTTCCGCCGCCTGCAGGAGATCTTCCTTGCCGAGAGCTCCTCGCTCCTCGTCCTCGTGGGTACCCAGCACTGCACTCCCAGCAAGACTTGGCCTGCCCACCATGTACTGGGTACTCACTCCGACGTCTGATCTGTGGTGGTGGGGTCTTCCCCCCGGCCAGCACGACCTGGGCAGACTTGTCCAGAGTCTCTGCCCCTAGCGTCGACGCCGTCCCCGTGCGAGAGCACATGTACTCGTGGGCGAGGACACAGGCCGCGAGCTACATGGCGTGGGTACACGCTGTGCAGGTAGCTACTTCTAGCACTTGGCTACTTGTACTTCGCTCGGATGGCTCCCTGCACCAGCCCACACTGGGCCTTTCCCATATAATCCTGTAAGTCTGCACACTCTTGACTTTGAAACATCTGCCACCCAACATCAACATTCTCTACAACACATCTCACTTCCACACGTTGGACTGTTGCCCACAACCACAGCCTTTGGTCTCGTCAAAGCACTGCCAACGCCCACAACGCCTTCAACGCTCCAACGCTCCAACGCTCCAACGCCTTTGCCCGTCACCAACACCGCGGCACGTCTGCCGTACTAGCTGGTGTGCCCCAGTCTCATTGTTATCTACATCATCACCAACACCACACACCACCGTGTCGCCATCGTCATGACAAGCTTCGGCACCATGAACCAAGGCCCTGGCCGCCCACGAAAGCAAGGAGGGCCGTGGACCACCAACGAGAACGAACGACTCACAGGCCTGGTCAACCAATATACCGCTCAGAGGGCCCAGATCCACTGGGTCGAGATCGCCCGGGCACACGGCACCAGAGATGCAAAGCAGTGCCGCGAGCGGTGGGACAACCACCTCAAGCCTGGCCTGAACAGGGAAAAGATCTCTGAGGGCGAGGGAGTAAGGCTCATGCAATGGGTCGAACAGCATGGCAAGCACTGGGCACCGCTCGGCCGCCTCTTCAACCGTCCCGAGAACATGGTCAAGAACTACTACTACCAAGAGCACAAGAAGTCAGAGCGCGGAATCACCAAAAACAGGCGTCACGGGAGTCGCCATCGCGCATTACACGACCGTCTTCCATCTTCCGTGCCAATGTCGCGAGACAACTCGGCCTCTTCTTCCCACCAAACGTACGGACGATCTTCGGTGTCGCCAGTGTTCGCCTCCGCTCCTAACGACTACATCAACCACAGAGCACCTGGTCATTATTATCAGCATTGGACACCCTACGATCACTCTTCTCGACGCAACAGCGAGGTGTCTGTCATGACCAACCCTCCCTCGCTGACCCCAGATCACGGCTCCCCAGCTGAGTCGCCCCGTGCTGGGGCAGAGATCCCCTACCCTCTAGGCTCGTTCACAGGCCCGTTCACAT
Organism: Diaporthe sp. P3_1W; assembly: GCA_037177825.1. Lineage (NCBI taxonomy): Eukaryota > Fungi > Ascomycota > Sordariomycetes > Diaporthales > Diaporthaceae > Diaporthe > Diaporthe sp. P3_1W. The sequence continues at coordinate 3,398,634 of JBAFXB010000004.1, read as the reverse complement.
TTCCTCCGCCACATCATCCACAGCCTATCGAGATCCCATTGCCGTCAAATTATCTTGGCGACGGCGCAGTACACAAGCGATCAAATTCGGCATCGTCTTACGGCTCATTCTCCATGGCGCACCCTCACAGCCCAACCTTCCTTCCAATCCGCACCGGATTATTGGACAGGCAGAGGCAACCCCCTGCGCAGGCCCCAACCACTGCCACCCCTGCCTTCTCTGATGACAGGCGGCCTACTCAGCCGTCAATGCCACGGAATTCTGAGCAGGCCGCCTCCAATTCCAGGAAGGACTCAGATGTTCGTATGTCTCTCGCGCACATACTCGATTGAGTCCCCTGAGAAACTTCAGACCAAGACACTGTGTTACTCTACGTGACAGTCCGGCAGGTCTACCTTCATTCTCTTTCCTATCGATGTTTCAACCAACGATTACGATTTCTTGCGTATTGATATTTGGCGTTACCACGGACGGAGGCCCTCCATGCCCAGGAAGGCGTACTGGGTAGTGTGAGAGGCCACAATGTGGCATGATTTACACTGCATAGCGCAGGAGTTCACGGTTTGGAAAAGGCAGGAGGCCACAGGCAACCTGGAGCGCCCGTTGTTCTTTCGGGCTGTATACACCCACAGGACGTGAGGTTTCACTCAAGAGCGAGGGACAAGGGGCACGGCCTTCATGATATCCGCTTCACAGGAATGGTGCCATTGGAATTCGGACGCCTCGTGCGTGCGTGCTCTTTTTGGAAACAGCGAGGCTCGATGATGCCTTCAGGCTATTACTAGTACTTGTTTAATCCGTGAATGGCACAACATTCTAATAGTTGAAGACCCTGGCGCAAGAAGCTCCACATCTAATTTTACAAGGTTCAATGTGACCGGTTTTTGCGTGCCTATCTGTGATGTCTCACGGCTTGCCCAGCCGCAGGTATGAAATGCGGAGGGGGAAAGAGCCTAACGTGAGGAATGGAGGAAAAGGGCCGTTGAGAAGGAACCCGCGTGGAATGTTGGGGGCTTCCCAATTCCGCTCCCGAGAATGAAGAAGACTCAAGCCACAGCCGCTGCTGGCAGCCGGGAATAGGGAGGGCGTCTTGCGCGCCCAGGGACCGGCGAAGAAAAAGCTCGGATGGTTCTGGGCGTGAGATAGAGGCTAGAGACATGGTGTGGGCCCGCCCTTACCAAAGCCTCACGATACGAGCTCCCCTGTCAGTCAAGAATAGAGAGAATGAGAGAGAGAGAGAGAGAGACAGGGAGGCGAAAGCCCCTGCCATGGTTCGGTACTCGACCCTCGATCCCCGCAGAGATCTTTTCTCTCGCTCCCTACCTCGCCCACAGCGGGCTGATGGGAGTGCGTCCCAAGTAAAGCTCGCCCTGGGGGGGGGGGGGGATGGGGGATCAGAGGGCCGGGGCCGGGGCCAGGCCGGAGAGATCAGTCACATCATAGTCCCCCAGGCGGGCAGATCGCTGGTTCCTCCCATGCGCGCGTTCGCCCCCCATGTCCCCAACCCAGATCCCAATCCACCGGGTTATTGCTGTGTGAAACACGGGTGGAAATACAGTTTGCAGGCACAGCTTTCTCCTCGGCCTTTCGCCGACCTGGCCCCAATGGCACGACAAAGCGATACGAAATAAATAGCAAGCGCACGGAGCAGCAGCAGCCCAAATGCTATCTGTGTAACCTACTAGGCAGTCCCTGAACAGTAATGCTTGAGAGTCGCCAGCCGAGGGAGTGTGCGCGCGTGCGTGTGGGGGGAGGGGAAAGGAAGCTTCGATCTTTTGCTTTCGATCTGGGCTGTGCTACGCGAGATCTTCTATGCCTGTTTCTTATTCCCCTGCCCGCACAATTTGCGGGCAGGTTCGCAGTGGTTTTGTGGTGCCTGCATGTCTCGGTGATCGTGTCTCAGATTGCGGTTGCACAACGGCTGGGCGGTATGCTCTTTCCGGTGAAGGGGTGGGGGGAGATGTGGAATTTTCGGACTTCGTGCGGAATACGCGCCGTTTTTTTTCCCCCTTTGCAAGATGATCAGGAACTGATTCAGACGATTCCTCCTTTCTTCATGCCCCTTCGATCGGCCCAACGCCATGGGCATACCGGGCTAGCTATGTGTGTGTAAGTCGTTTTCGAGACCTTTATCGGGCCGTTCCCATTGTCCTCCTCAGCGAGGCTCAACGCCATCTGCATCATGGTCACACAGCTGGCTTTCATGGCCAGTAGCGTATCAGATCTGCCATCGCGTGCTTCTTGACGTTCTCGGACAAGTCGTCACCATGGTTTTGGTCTGTGTCTCTTGTCTTTTCCTCGCCGGTCTACACGCCTGATATGCCGACTTGACACAAAGGCAGACAGGGCACGCCAATTGTTTCGAACAGCTGAGCAACTCCAAGCTCTGGGCGAGCTCATTGGAACGGCTGGCTAAGGGAGAGGCGCGCCGTGGCGTTCCCTAGTGTTCTGCCTCCTGTTTGTCCTCAGCAGGATCAACTCATCGGCTTCCTCGTTGGGACCCCCAAGCGCCTCTGCGGGAGGGCCAGCCTAGCTCTTTTCGAGCGGGCATGAGGAAAAGGCGTTGAAGGGGAGCTAGGCCCGAGGTGAAGATAGAAAGCCAGGCCGCCCGGGAGCCCGAGAGCTTCAGAACACGAACGGCTGCCCCAAACATCAGTGCGATTGCATGATGTGAGACAGATGCTGTCACTATTTTTGCTGGCGCCTTCCGGTATTGGCCTAGGATGTTTCCTCGTTGCAGCTGTCATTCAGACAAAGGCTCGACATGATCGCAGACGGCGCCTAGTCATGGAGAATCAAGGTCATCGCCCCCCCCCCCCCCCAATTCATCGTGAAGCGGCAGGGAAGCATCACCATGGAGGCGGGCGGCCGGGCCCAGCCACTCCCGCTCGCGAAGCCGTTGCTCCTTTGTCTATCGGCCGGGTTGCCGCCATGGCCGTTGCGACAGTTGCGCAACAGGCGACAGATGTAGCTCTGCAAAGCGTGGGCGTAGCTTGCCGTGCCACTCCGTCTGTTTTCGGACAACCGTTCGGGGTCATCCCAAGCCGTGCATGCACGCGGATTCGTCACCACCACGGGTGCAGGTGAGTGAGGGCGGAGAAAGCGCCGATCTGGGGGTGGAGAAAAGCAACAGGCGGGCCACATTAGGGCCTCGTCACCTGAGGCAAGTTGTCGTCAACGATATCTCGAGGCGCTCACTATCGCACCTCCAGGCGGCGCACGTCGTCGTCGTCCTGTGTGTTGTACCATGTTCCGTGGCGGTGTTGGTGTCGATCTGGCATCCTTGAACGTCAAACGCAGAGCTGAGCCCGAGCCGTACAGTTGGGATGGACGTCGTCGCTATGATCGCCGCTATCCACAACGATGTAACCCTCGGATAGGTATTTGAGAATCTGGCATCGGCCTGGGGGGACAAGGGTGGTGTGTGGGCGGCCGGGGAAGGACCTTGGAGCAACAGGCAGGGTGCCGACGTTCCGGCCTCGGTAATGTGACCGTGCTGGCAGCTTTGAACGGAGCAGACCCCTGCTTTTTTTCAACTGAGGGTCCAGGTGAAGATCGTCTCTGTCTCTCTCTCTCTTTCACTGTTTGGGAGGGGGATGCGGTCGTGGCCCGACACATGCACTGTACTAGATCGATACTGTACGGTGAGTAGATGATCTCACGCCAGATGCAGGGCTTGTGCACGAAATATGGCAGCCTTGCACCATCACACCATCACACCCTCGCCAATCTCGCAACCGCCCGATCGCCGTTGACAAAGGGCCCCGGGACAGCACACCAACCCCCATCCACCCACACTTGCTTCACAGCAAAGCATAAGCATAATAACAGAGCATAGTAGCAGAGCTTAGCAAAGAAACGCTCCACAGAGTAGACTAGACTGCGTCACTGGTGGCCCGGATCAGGGCTGGAGATTGCAACCCCGCGATGTCACGCTGAGCTGGACCAAGAGCGGGCGGCAACTGATGTCTCCGGCCGATCAGCGGATACTTCAGTCGAAAGCTGTCTGCAGAGTGGGATCGCTCTGGTGCCTGGGCTGAAGTTGGAGCCAAAATGGGCCGTCCGTCCTATCCCGGACCTAAGACTGGAAATTGCATTTGGGCTGATCTGGCTTTGCCCGCCCCCGTACCAAAAAGCTCGAGTTGTCGGGGCTGCGACGCAACAACCGAAGATTTCGACCACATTCAGATGGTTTCTAGACTTGGTCATTTGCAGCGGTCAAACAGTTCCATATCCGATCGCCTGCAACATTGTCAGGAGAGCGCATGGTCAGGTGGCTGGCTGACAATACCGCACAAGCAGGGTTTGGGCGAATCTGACGCAGGCTCGAGCAGCAGAAAAGCTGCTCCATGATGGCATTTCCAGGATGCCCGCCCCTGTTCTCACCGTCACCTGGTTGCCTCCTCCAAGACAGACTGCCATGGCTTGTGTCTGTATTTGTGTCATGTCACTAGAGCCTAGCCACTGGTGCAAAATTGTTCCCAGGAAAGCTTTCCAAGAGGGTCTACTACAGTACCTACGAGCCTATCTTAGGTCGAGACTGACTGCCGGTCGGCGGCGGCGTGGCTGGCCCATCCTCGTCTGCATAACATCGAAGGGAGCGACCTGCCGTAGTCCCAAAGTCTGAGCCGCGTAGCTGGGAATGGGCAGGCCAATGACGGCCGCGGCGCAGGCATTGCGTCCCCAGACCCGACGGCCGAAAGCCTGCACAGAGCAAGGGTTCGAGTTCTTGAGAAGTTCCTGCCCGCTGTTCTCGACGCCTGTTCGGAGGGAGCCGCCGTCACGGTGGTTTGGGCCTCGACCCCTTGGCGGCGACAGGCGACAGGCCGAGAGGTCGAGATGGAGATTGAAGTGCTTCCGAGGTCTCACACAGGGTTGGACAGATCCTCACTCTCGGGCGGTAGACACTTCCAAGTTATTAGGTAGACAGACAGGCAGGAAGGCATGAAGGCAGACAGGTTGGGCCGGGCCAGGCCAGGCCAGAATATGCTGTAGTCTACTACTACCTTGTCATGGTGAAAGCCAATGTAGGTAGATTGCGTCGCAGGCCGGTGGTAAAATGAGTGGCACCCCCCCCCCCCCCCCGGGGTACTGCGGCCTGCGCAGTGAGTTGTTGAGGTTCAGGTTGATGAGCGAGGGTTGGGCGACGCATTGGTACAGTAGCCTCTCGACGTTCCATCCTCGTCATCTCGGTTGCCCCCAGATCGCGAGGGGTCTCGCAGAACCATACCAGACATCTATCTCGCTCTCCGCAAACCCTGCTTCTCGAAGGTTTCCCCCCAAATCGCTCGAGTAGCACGGCAGCACAGGGTGGACACTTCGGTGTACAACCTCAATCTATAATCCAAGACAGTCGCCGTTCTGTGTTCCCCTGCCGAGCGCCGGGCTGCTGCAACTTGGGCTGCACCGTCCGTGCCCCGCTTCCTCGGTACCTGGGGCCAGTTGACCGGCTGCACGCGCGAGCAAGGGAGCATGGCCGCCTCGTTGTTGCGTCGTGCGCACCCCCGTAGTACCTGCCTGCTGTTGTGTTGTGTTGTGTTGTATCCAGACTGCGCCTTCTTCTCGCAGGAAACCTCCACACCTCCCCGTCCTCAGTTCCTGGTGGGCCGAAACAGCCCCTAACGACATACGTCGAATGCGCGCCCCACCTGTCTAGAAGAAGCACGCCGCCGCTGCCCCTGAAACCGAAATCTCGCGTTCTAGTTTCTTTCTGGGAATCCATCATCGTCTGAGTCGTCATCCACGGCCCAGTCGTTGCTTGTTCGTCGCGCGGGCGACGGACAGGACGAGGGCAAAGCAACCGTCGGCGGGCGCGCCCGGAGCAAAAGGGGAGCAGCCCTGCGAGAGACCTCGACTAATGCAAGATCGCCCACTCGCTCTGAAGTTTGTGGGATTGTGACACAAGTCCTGCCGCCCTGGATACTCCGGACCAGACTTACATTGCACAAAGTCCACCGCGTCTGGCCCCATGATGGCTCAACGTTCCATCTCGGTGGAGGACGCGTGGTCCTTGCTCAACTGCACTCGGCTCGAATCAACTCACAGAGCCTATCTGTGGTTATCGACTCTGGGAGGAGGCTCACGTACGATCCTGGCTCGGGAAACGACCTCAACAAAGAAGATTTAGCGGCCGTTTCCGCTTGAAGGGCCGTCATGCCGATCACCTGGGGAAGACAAAGAATGCGTACCAATCTGGAGGCGGAAACCCAGCCTCGACCCGAAGCAGCAAACTCACCCCTTTTTAGGTCATGTTTCCGTCCTCCCAGGTTCTAGGATAAACAATAGAGGCTAAGTGATCATCCACTGTTCGTCGCGGGAGGACAGAAATGACAAAAAAAGGTTTGGATTTCTGAAACAGGAACACGACGCTGTGCAAGGCTGTCAATAGACTCGGGGAGAAAGGCAAAACAGAGACCCCGTCCATGGACGTCAGTTGTCTCCTCGTGACAGCCGTTGAAAGAGTCAAGGCCTCGGCAACCTGACATTGACATGGACGGAGACACGCAAAGCAGAACGGCGGCGGTTTCGGGGCGGCCCACACCTCACCGTGCTGCCAAGTTCGGGACAGGCCACACCCCTTGAGATCCGGAGGGTATCTCCCTAGCGACACGGCCGGCAGATTTGTATTCCGCAGTGTCGATGTGGACAGGTTCGTGTTGCGCTTTTTTTTTTTTCGTGTGCTGGCCTGGGCTGCATGCTCACTCTGAGTTTCGCACGCACCTTGGTGCGCAATGACCTCCAGTTCCTTGGTTGCACATGGTCGGCTACGCGTCCGAAAAGTTTCAACTCGACTGCCCACGGGCAACGGCTGGGCCAGCGAACACCTGTTTCCCTGCGCAGGCGTTTGAGCGGGCGGTTGTTCCGACCTGTCATCCGGCGCATCGTCAGGGGGCAACTTCAGATCCAAACCAGCCCTTGTTCAGCTCATGAGATTTGTGATGATCGATCTGGGCGGTTCTGTCTTGGCCGCGAATGAAACCTTAAAGCAGACTGAGAATTACCATGCTAGGAAGGTCAAGGGCCGATTCGTGTCAGATGATTGGCTGCACCGCCATCTGCAGGCTCGCGACCTCGACTTTTAAAGGCATCGGATGCTGCCCTGGCCCCACAATGCAGCCGGGGCCTGCCCACCCACCACACCTGGCCCGGTGCAACGCAGAGGCACAGTCCCTCCAACGGCTGGGTGCCATTCCTACAACTGCATCAGAACCCTATCTGGGTGCGACCTTCTCTGTCAATCGTTGGCCTTCGGACGAGTGATGTCATCCCATTGTTCTTGCAAAAGAAGCACTCTCCCACAGTCCTGAGACGGCATGGGAGGCCTGGGCGAGGGAAACAGCCAGTCCCGTTCCGTCCTTGCAGTCGGCCTGGACGGAAACGGTAGATTACGTTCGGGCTGGTGCACCGTGAGACACGGTGGAAAATCAAGTCACTGATTGATTTAGCGCTGGATATTACCTAACTGGGCAACCAGCTTGCTCCCCCAAATGCCCCCCAGCTGCCCCCAGCTGCCCCCAGCTTGCTCTGTGCAGACCCTCCCCCTGCTCTCGACCCCCCCCCCCGGCCAGCAACAAAGAAGCCCTGTCTGCCATTCATTCCAGTTGGGGGAACTGTATGCGCACAGGACAGCCCGCCGCATCTGTCGACAGCGACGTCAATCTGGCAGATCTTCCTCGTTGAGTTGTTCTTTTTTCCTGTCGTGCCTGAATGACCCCCTTCCGCCTGCAGGCCACCTCGCCGACATCCAGGATTGATGCATTTGAGAACAACGCCCGCTCAACGCCCCAACGGCCCGTACGCCGGCCGGTCCTGCCAGGCCAACTTATTCCGGAAGGCGTTAGGATCAAGGAAGAGCGTCGTCCTGCCTGTCAGCTTGGTTAGTGCTCCCCCCGTCCACAGAATCAATCGACGCCTCGTGCAGGCGGGTTTCACGGACATCCGCAGAAACGAAACGGGATGGGCGCCACAGGCGTTGGCATTCTGAAGCACGTCTATCAGGAGGACCGCTGCAGCACCTCGCACGGTGCCCTTGAGATCGACAGAATGGCAGGTTGTTTGTTGTTTTGTCTGAGGTCTTAGCGGGCGGAACGTTACTGTCTGTGGTGCTCTCTTTGTAGCTTGAGTGGCCTGTTGTCAAGGTGCTCGTGGTCACTGCGGTTGGACCTGATCAACCAGTGCTCGAATCCCCTCAAAACTAGCCACCGTTGCCCTTTGTAGACGGTCATAAATTGCCTGGATATTTTGATGCCCGGAATCACACACATGTCAAACAGCGAAAGAAAATTACGGCGCCGGTAAGCAGTAACGGTATTCTAAACGTAGAACACCCTCATGGACACCCACTTCCTTCCACGTGCCAAGTAGTAACGAAGCTGACCCACTGGCCGGGCAGTCTCTTCTCATTGTCACATGCCTCGATGATAATCACGTATCTCGCCCAAGGCAGATTCGAGCCAAAGCAAAGTGCATAGAGGTCCGTGAACTGACAGGAAACGTCCTGTACCCCAGAGCTGCGCCACCCAGACAGCTTCGTCAACTTGCAAGCAACACGTCACGATGTAGCCAGTGACAAGCAGCGAGTTATCTTCTCATCGTGACTTGGGCCCTCCATCGACATCCGTGACCGTTGGTCTCGAGTCAGCCTCACACCGTCAACTCCTCCGGGGTGCCTGCCGTGGGGGGCCTCGGGCAAAGCTCCTCATCACCAAAGCAGCTAATTGCCTCCTTGGCCATAATGAGGAAAGCCGGCCTCACTCTAAGCCGAGATTCAAAGACTTTCCAAAGGTGGGGAAGGAGGAATATGGTGCTAGAGTTGTTGAGTCACAGCAAGGACTGTATCTACACTTGCCCGGTTGAACGGCCTCGATACTAGCCCAAACACCGGCTTGGACACAGCAGCGTCTTCAACCAGAGGGAGGCGCCGCATATAGCACTGACTTAAAGGCGACTTGGGAAGCGGCCTGACCATTACCAGAGCGGTCCGGCCACCTGAGTGGTGTGGAAAGTAGTACTTTGCCTGGAGGAAGGAGCTCGCGATCAAACCCAATTCCAGCTCGAGGCACGTGTTCGCTGGTCCCCCACGGCTCTTCTTTGGCACAAGCTTCGGCCACATGAATCCAAGATCGCAGATTAACGGTCCGGCAGGCATCAACAGGATGGATCTTTACGAGATCATACGAAGGAGTCGGCGGCTGTTAGTGGAGGGGAGAACAGACCCTAACGGCAGGCCATGCTATGTTCAGGATCCGGAGGAGGACTATGCAAAGATCACGGTTCGTTTCTTGTGATGATCACAGTTTGTTTCCTGTCAATATCAATAGAACCACTCCCCTCCCAAGCCCCAAACCCCGCACAAGATTCACGTCCCCGACCACGTGTGCATTTTGGTCTTTATGCTACAGCATCTATGTAGTGGTATCGCTGGAAATCGACACATCCATCTATTGTCCGAGTATGCGCATGCCAGCTTCACCGAGGGAGACACCTGCCATCATCATTTATTCATCCTTATGTCATATATGCAACGGGGAATAACGTCTGTTACCACTGGAATGGTCCTGCTGCTGAAGAATGCAGGTAAACCTACTCAGGAAAGGGGCGGTTACTGTCGACTCTCACTCCACACAGTCCACACAGGAACGGTGTAAACAAGGCTTCGTCGAACAACAGCCACTATGTATTAGAGCCTCTAGTGGGCTGTCAAGGCTATCAAAACTGTCAAAAATGCCATGCGCTCGGCCCCTGTCACGCGCGCGGCGGTCCGCTGATTCATGGACACCAGACATAGCCTACCCGCAGTCCTAGAGCCGCGCCTCCTGTTGGCGCAATCAAGCTCGTCCGTGATCGTCTTATACTGACGACATCCGAGCCATCAGGGTATCAATCCATAAGAGAATCCACCAAACACTGATCGAGGCATTCTCCAAGCCTCCCTCAAACCTCGAGCCGTCACAAATTGTGTCCGCCCCATTGGCTAAAGCATCCTCGTGCGCGCAAGTCGGTCCGACAAACGAGGTGACTCAATTCGGTAGTCGGTCCAGGCGCAACGTCCCTCTTTTTTTTCTTCCTTTTTTGTTGTGCGCAGAGTCGTGTGAGCCAATACGATGAATGATCGCCTTGCATTTCCGAGGTCCGACTTTTAATATCATGAACCACTGCTCACATGACCCACCTTAGTCCGAGATGGGCTCACTTAGGCGGCTCGAGCGTGCGACTCGTTCTGGCCACTCTGGCCAGATGTCGACCTCTTGAGCGCCTTTGCGGCGGCGACTGCAGCCTCTTGATTGCAGGAAACATCAGTCGATAGGCGTTTGACAGCACTTGGCGCAGCTGCATCAGCTTTGTGGCCCCGAGTACGCACTTGGGTACTAGCCTGACGGTTGGGGGTCCAGGCCAGCTCTTCGTCGCTAATGAAAGCGCGGCTCTGGGGGTATTCAGAGTTCTCAAGCCGGGGACGATGAACTCCGCGTGGTACTTGACCCTGTTGTACCTTCTTCGATGGACTAGGCACGCTCCTCTCTCTGGCCATTGCAACTATCATTGGCGAGCAAACAGACGCTACCTCAAGCTTCTTGAGCTCGGCAGCGGTAGCCTTCTCCTCGTTGGCCTCCGTCGCATGGTTGTGACCCATTGACCTCATCACGGATGCATGGCTGCGGCGCTGCGATGTATCACTCGAAAATGAAGGTGAGCCTGACTTCTGATACTCTTGAGAATTTGAGGGTGTCGCATTAGAGGATCGGGACGTGCCATCGAGCTGAGAGTCAAGTGGCTGCTTTTGTACCGCTGACAGTTGTAGAGACCTTCGTGAGGTCGAGCCAACGTTTGTGGTAGTCCTGGCGATTAAAGGCGTGATCTTGCCCTCTGTTTCGAGTCTGTCGTCACCGTCCGAGAACGAAAACGCTCGATGACCTCTAGGATCAACAATTGGTGATGAGCAGCTACTCTCATCGTCAATAGCGGAGTCTGGCAGGCCACCATTCTGTGCCGCAAGCTGTCGTATTGTTCCCAAAACATCATTTCCCTTCTTGGGTTCTTCGACTGGCCGACCACAGAGGTTCTCGTCCTTTGTAGGGCTTGTGTGTGGTGTGACCTTGGCCTGTGCCACCCTGGCGAGACCCTGTGCGATGAGTGAAGAGCTATAACTGGCATTGCCACTGGACGATTGCGATGAAGAATCGTTGGAGTTCTGTGCGCCAGGAGCTGGCGGTTTTCCAGTCTTCTGAAGCGAAAATCGTGCAGCGACCAGTCTCGCACTAATGTCCTGATCTTGCTTGCGGTCACGCCCGGGGGTTGCGTCGCGGAGCTGCTTGCTCAGGTGGATATCGATGTTACGATCGAGCAGGCTGGGCGTGGATCCTGAGTATGGGGGATATTGTTAGCTGGGTACTTTGCTTAATATTTTTAGAGTGGTCTGTATGAATAGAACCCACCCAGAACATTGTACGGAGTCGTATTTGTGGTTAAGCCAACATCACCAGGAGACAACGCAACACAGTCACGTTTGTCCTGCTCAACGAGATAGTCTTGGTGCCGATCTTTGGAGTTGCTCTGTTCAAAATCATTGCCATCTCCTACAAGACTCTTGTCAATAAAAGCTGTCTTTGCGCGGACCAAATTGAGCGAAGTCCAGGCCTACCTTCGTCACTCCTGCTCAAGCGATTCAGCTTGGCTCTAAAGGCTCTGCCATCGTTGCGATTGACGACGCTTCCAGCCCTTGCGAGCATGACAGACTCGGCGCCTTGCTGAGTGTCTGATATGATATGCTCCAAACGATTGATCTCGGCCTTGAAGTCCTTCTCGCGCTGCGCCCACTCTTCTGTGACTTTGGAAAATTCGATGACTTCTTCCTGCCGAGTTGCCTTCAGCTCTGCGATCTCAACGCGCAGATTGTCGAGTTCTCTAGTTTGATGAGAGACTTCCTCCATCATTCCGGCGATCCAGCCATTGAGGTGACGCGGGATGGGCGCAGATGAACCATTCTTCATCATTGTGCATGACACGGTCTCCACCATCTGCTTAAGACTCGGGTTCTCCCAAGTACATTTGGATGCCTTGTATTTGGGAAATTCTCTCTCCTCCTTAGGTGGGGGCTGCCAATCGCCGATAGGACCCCCGCCGTCGACAGAAGTTATGTGGTGACCGGCGGCACCAGGTCTGATCGATTCACTCCGCTCCATGACAAGTTCAGGGTAAACTGGGACGGTAGAAGATTCGGCCTTGGCAGGATTGACCAGCTGGATGAAGCTCGAGATCTTGGACAGCTTCGCGGGCTTGTGGTGGTGGTTCTGCTGCGGCGGGACTTGCGTCAGGGAACGAGAGAGCGACGCATTTTGCGCCTGATCTCTAGCTTCGCTCCGAGTGTCAGGTGGTGCGTTGCTTCGCTGCGCTTGCTGTTGCGCAGTATGCGCAGAGCGCCCGCGACCGAACCAGCCGCGATCGGTCATGGCGGATTGTTTGTTGTGGAGACTTGCCGTTGTTATCGCAGTCGCAGGTAACAAGCGGACGAGCACGACTGTGACTGTGGCGTCCCAAGCTTTGGCTTGGGAGATGGTGAGAGGGGGTAGAAATGCTGATAGCGGCGAGAGGAAACTGCAGGTTGACACAAACGGGGTTTGCTGTCTGTGGGCGAAATGGGATTCAGGACGAGGTTGAGGTGAGACCTCAGTTCGAAGTAGGCGGGACCGCGAGGTGGGATACCATAAGTGAAGATGAATCGGGGGAGGCAGTGAAGTTATGGGGGACAAAACAAGTCACCGCAATACAATGGAACTCGAAAAGAACTGAATGTGTTGACTGGGGAGGGGGGAGTGAACGGGCAGATGTCAGCTCGCTGCCCTCGCCGCTGGGGGTGCAAAACTCAACTGTGGCAATAGCATCAATGGGCATTGTGCAAATCGCCAGTCTGGACCTTGCTGCCCATTATAAAAATGGATGAGGCAGATGACACCGGAGGATTTGCTCCTTGGTGGAGGATCGTGTCTTCGCATCTGGCAACTACGCTCCCGCCCAGCTCCTTCCCTACCCTCAGACGCTGAAATGCTTCCAAACCAGCCCATTGACACACCTCAAGCAAGGCTCTCTAGAGACGCAGGGCAGACTGCAGAATTGGGCGTCAACAGATCTGGGGGGATACTCTAATGAAGCACGGATGAAGCCGATGTACTCACGCGTCCTCATCAAGCGATCCATCACATTACAATTGCTCCCAAAGACGGCTTGTTCAACGGACGGGGTAATGTCCAGAAGCATCCATTGTTGGCCCTGCATCTATCAAGGACCAAAGCCATTCGCTCACCAATACGACCAATAGCTATTGTGACCATCGTGATAACCGTCATTGCCTCCTGCTACCTCCACCGGTGTGGATTTTGCACCGACAGCTGGTGTGGCTCCAATCTTGCAGAGACCAGAGGGAGTCTTCTGCGGGAGTGTCAGCAACCTTAGTTGTCGCAAGCTAACGTGTGAGGGCTTCTTACCAATGCTGAACGGCGTGCAGGCAACTCAGTGAATCTGAGTTGCCCCTGTGGGTTCTCCGCCCAGAACCACCAAGTTCTTAAGCCTCATTCGTGACCCATCGTGTGCGTTATGTCACAGCACATCTCGAGGAAGCGGCCAGCAACTGTGCCCTCGTGCCGCATTGTCCTCCCTGTATAGTCTGGCTTACCCACCCATGCTCTCTTCTCATTATTACATGACGTGAGAAACAAGACCCAGAGCATCATCATGAACCAGGTCAACGTCAACGGACCCGGAAAACGCACTCATTCCCTCTCACAGACGTGTTCGCCAAGTGCGCATTCAGAAGTACAGGTCCTCTGCCTTTTGACGTCTGCGACCCCGGCCCTCGAGCCTGTCAGCAAACAGCTCCTTGCCAGAGTTGAGATTCCCGCCAAGTTTGTCTGGGAACAGTTCCTTCTTGTTCGCGCTACCCTTGATCGAGATTCCCTGCTGGGGATTGGACTGGCGTGCCAGACCCTTGATTGAGATTCCGTTACTGGGTTCCGTTACGCGATCTGCAAATTTGAGGGTTACCATCTTGATGCTTTGGCTTGGTGTCTGCCGAGAACGAAACGCAGAGAAAGAAGAGGGGAACTCGGCACTGCCATCGTAGGAAAGTCGTAGCATACCGGCTAGCACATCTGCGGGTACCTGGTCCATCTGTGCCTTGCTACCATTTGATACCTTGCTGGGGAACAATTCTTTGGTGTCGTTGCTATACTTAGGCCTGGAGATGCGCTCCTTGAGTGAGCGCGCCGTGTCGCGATTGCGCTGTACCTCCCTGTCCTTCGCAAGATCATCCATCATCGCGTCTCGCTCATCCCGGGCCGGAGACCGAGACCGATCGCGAGAGCGTACTCCCCGCTCTGAACGAAGCGCATCCCTGGGCTTCTTGTTTGGGAAGAGCTCTTTACCGGCGTTGACGGGTCTGTACCGGTCCGAGTCTGCAGGCTCTGATGGTGATCGTGAATCGCGCCGTCGTCGTTCCCTCGGTGTTACGCGTCGAGCGAGCGCACCCGTATCGTCATCGTAGAGGTTGACATCGAAAGTCTCAGGCTCTTCCTCGTTGCGGTCGTCGTACCTGCCTCTTCCACTTCGTCGGTACCCTCCCCGGTCCTCGCGGTCACGATATCTTCTGTCTCGGCCCTCGCGCCGGCGCTTGCCTTCCTCGGTCTCTGGGTCCCACTCTGGGTGGAAGAGGTAGAATCGGCTTCTCTGCGCCGCGCCTTTGACCTTTCTGTCGGATTCCAGCGCGAAACGCACCTGTAGCGCGACCTCTGGCTTCTCGGCGACGGGCTTGGCAGGCAGAACCTCGAGGGGCGGGAGTTGGGTCACGTCCAAGATCTCGACGGCCGCCAGTAGTTTGAGGGCGTCCTGAGCGGCGGACTCGGAGTTGAAGACAAGGTTGGCAGAGGCGTCGTCCACCCACTCGATGCGGTCGGCGCCCTTCCCTCCTACGTGTGCGGAGACGTACTGCTTGAGTTGGGTTTCGTCCAGCACTTCGAGCCCTCGGATGTGGATTTTGTTTGGTAGGACGGTTGGCGTATCGTCGCCTACTTGTTCGTTGTTGACAGGCTCGTCGACCTCGCCATCCTCCTGAAAGACATGTGGTGAGACTTGGGGGCAATATCACCACCTTTCCCTTTTTGTTTGACGAACCTGTTGATCGTCGCCGACTAATATGTCTGCAACTTCGTGCTCTTCCATTGGCACGTCGACAGCGTCGCCCATCTCGATGTCGAAGTCATCCATGGTCGCAACCAGAGCCTCGTAGATGACTGGTTCTGAATACGATTCGAAAGAGGTTCAGGGGATGACAAAGGAGTAGAATCGTTGGCGAGGGAAGCTGTCGCTTGAGAGGGAGAGACCGGCTGTGGGTGAACTGAAGAGGTCAGTGTCTGCTGAGAAGAGTGCCGTGGCTGAGTATGGAGCGGAAACAGAAGCCAGGCTGCGTTAGGAGTGGTAGTTCGTGATTCAGGAAGCTTGGTCGAAATAAGGTTGTAGAGCCGGTTGCAACGTAAACTGGCTTATCGATAAGCTGACAGGCTGCAGGGGGGGGCGCAGCTGGACTGAGAGATCCCGGCTCGTGGAGACGCTATAGGCCAGCATCGGATAAGAGAGGAACAATCCTCACAATGCCTTCCTTGTCAGCCTGTACACAATGCACAATAGAGCATAGGGAAAGCACCGGTTACGAATCAGAGGACGTGGTTACACAGTGTCTCAGATATCCCCGACTTTCAAAGACATGTCTCAGGCCCCGCAGTAGCCGAACTGCACACTGTTTCTCACCTTCTCAGCAAACAATGTTGACCAAGCCTCGTCCTCAACGGCACCGTACTGTGGACCGTTGTTTCCGCTCCAGGACTCATCTTGTCGTCCGTATAGATTGAAAATCAGGCAGCCCGCCTGATTGGCAAAGCCTCCATTAAATTGTGACGCCAAACGGCACCACAAGATGACATCAGCTATTCAATATCGCCTTGCCAGCCTTAGCCCACTTTGTGCCTGTCAGCAACCGACCGCCTTTGGCCCGGCCTCTTCAAAATGTCTTCTTGGTCAAACAGCACGGAACCAACAGCTCCTCCTTCCGCAAACACCATGACATACAAACCCTCAACCATTTTCTTCCTCCATTTTCGTTCTTTTCAATTAATCCAAAGCGGATGTAATGCCGCGGAGGACATCTGCTTGGGCGATCGAGCAGGCTCACGAAACCCGGAGATCACTTTACAAAATGAACAAAGCTGTCGTTCCTCTTCATCACAGGTATAATCTCGAGAAGCTTTGCATTCGAAGCTACTAAGAAAGTGCCACCTCGCCGTAGCTAGCTGCGGTCCAAATTGTCCAGGAGGGCTGTCGGTAGCATGAAACCCTCGGATTGAACAACCACCGCCTCTTCCCTGTGTATATATCATCATTCCACAACAACCCACCACACAAAGTTCGATAACGCATTTCTTCAAATTCTGTACAATCTATCCCACATCTCGCTTCCCAATTTCATGTTGTTGAACCTCTGAACAAAACATTTCTATCTCGTCACTCTGACTCTTTGGCTTGGGATAATTCCCATTCAAGTCAGAGTTGGTATCATCGCATCAGCCAAGCAAACCGCCCTACACTGAACACCTGCAAGCGCCTTCCGGGAAATACAGACAATAAATGCACTAAGCGGTCTCGACCCTCCGCCTCCTGACCTCTTGGAAAGGAGGCGGACAGTTCGTCCGCGCAACTTTTTTGGGGCCCCGTCCCTCAGCCCCATCCACCACCGTTGTCGTCGTGGACGACCTCGACATCTCCGAGGCCGCCCTCTTGAAGTTTGGGAGGCCCCCGACCAAGTCCCCCGCCGACGGTCGGTCATTCTCGTCAACGCTCTCATCGTTGACAAAAGGGTCGCTGGAGTCTAGGATGGGGTCATAGTCCCAGCTTGCCTCGAGACCTTGCAGGAATACAGGCGAGTGCCTCAGCGCATGCCACGAGAGCGAAGAGTGACGCATGGAAATGTAGAGGGAGTCCATGTTCCCGTGGATGTCGAGCACGGCACAATGGGTGCGTAGGAAGTCGACGTCGAACTTGGAGTTCACGAGTGATGAGTCCAAGGGGCGCAGCATTGGTAGACCTTGAAGGGTATCAGCGTCACACAATTTCGCCTGAAGGGGTACCCAAGGCCGGTCCTTCAGGACACCCTTGAAAGATCGTGTTACTGCAGATACGAAAGCTTCAGCCGACGTGCCGTTCACGGCAACCATCTGGTGGAGGCCTCTGGAGAGACATCGCTTGTAAGCGTTGGTGTCTCGTTCGAAGGGAAACGGTAGCGAGCTGCTTGGGAGAAGAGAGACGTGGACCGTCCATAAACTTGAGACGGCCGACTCAGAAGCCCGGGTAGGCACGCCTCCTGACCTCAGGGGCACCAGCGTCGTTTTCGGAGAGCTGTTCAATGTTGGCACGGGATCCGATATCGACTTGCGTCTTTGCCGGCCTCTGGAGGGCGTGACCTCGGAGACCCCCTCGATGCTCTCAACCACCTCAAGCAGCTGCTCTTCCAGACTGAGATCGGCATCGTTCAGTTCACATTGTCTCTGGTGCAGTCTTTGCAGCTCTCCGTCGACATTCCTGAGATGCACACCCATGGCCTGGAATCGGTTGTCGACGTCCCCACCCCGTCTCTCGAGCTCTCCGATGGAATGCCAGGCTCGGTTCAGGTTGCCATACGTCTTCTTGATCTCCTGGCCTATCTCCTCCGTCCTGGAGTCCACAATCCCCTCAAGCTCGCTCACCCTCTGGACCACCTCGTTCCTCCTGCTGGTGCCCTCTGCCAATAGCTCCTCAAGTTGCTGGACCCTCTGCCGGAGAAGTTCGAGTTCCCGCCTGTCTGCTGGGGGCTCGGCCGTCTTGTGGTGGAAGCAGGCGAGGTGCCCACATTCGCAAGAGGCACCCGGCAACGCCTTGTTCAGGGTGAAGTTGACACATGCGCATCGGTTGCCTTTGACTTCTGTGTTCATCATGATGTAACGGCAATTGCCTTGAGGCAACTTGGCTTCATCGACCTCGGTGGTCGGACCCAGTAAGGGTGATGGCGACGATAGAGCAGACATGGTCGGTGTGTTGGCAACGCCACGGTCACAGAGCTAATACCCAGTAGCGAGGCAGAGCAAGACTCCGATCCAGAAAGCCCCTAGGTCGCCAGCAAAGACGCAGGTTCCTTGACGGACAGCCTATGGGGTCTATGGAGATGAATTTTATCACTCGCAATTCACAACACTCTCTACCCTCAAGAGGTAAGAGAAGAAGGCGAGCATTGGCCGGTGTTGAATAGTGAAGGATGAATAGGTATGTTGGCGACACTGGTTGGTCACGCGGCTCCGTATTGAATCTCGGAAAAAATGTTATAAGTAGTGCGACAGGTGTCGAGGGCGATGGTTTCCTCTTATAAGAACATCTCGAAGCGAGCAGGGGGTCTGAGGCTTTCGAGCTGTCAGTGCAGCAGGGCGCACGGCATGTGGGTGCAGCCCTCACCACTCTGCAGGCTGCAGGGATTTCTCAAGAATCGAGGAGGGGACCGGTCTGAGGCGAGACCTGACAAGAGGCAGCGGGAGCACGAGTAGTTGTGCAAAATCGCGGTCTGGAGAGGTGGAGCCTGGAAGCCGGGGAAGAGGAGCCGGTGGACAAGAGATGGAGGTGGAACCCCAGGTTGAAGTGATTACCGACAGAAAGAGAGCAGGGGCCGGCTGTGGGGAGGAATGGTGCAATGATATCTTGATAACAGCACGATATCTATGCGCGGTGAAGACCTAGATTCCGATTGTCGCGATTGGGGGGTCTGCGTATGAGGATATGCGCAGGTGGCCGGGCAGCTGAGGCCGTTGAACGCGGCCAAGACATCCAAAGATCTGTCGAGATACTGCCGAGGAACCACCGCGATAAGGCGCAGCGAGAAGTGGTCTCGCGCGTGGGCACTCAGGTTTCGAACAGCCTTGCGCTGGGCGAGGAATGGAAGTGAGGTTGAGAGTGAGTTTGTTCGCAACAGGGGAGGACTTGGGAGAAACAAGGCGTGCGGGTTGGGATGGTGGGAGGTGGACGGGTGTGGAGGGGTGTGGGAGCAGAGGAGTCAGGAGTCGAGCAGCGATGATCAGTCAGGACAAGCCAAATGCAGTCCATACACATGCGCATACACAGCACCAGGGGCCAGATGAACCTGGCCGATCCATCCCACCCGTCAAGCAACCCATTAATCCTTGAGATGTCGCAGTGCGCTGGCTGCGAAGCGACTGGCCAGAGGGCGCCGATAAGGACGATGGCGGGATTTGATGCAAGCCGGGGGGGACGGGGGACAGAAAGTCAAAGAGAATGGCACAATATCATCCCACAGCGCATTTAACACGCCCACGGTCTGGCCGGCCCGTACCTGAGTACCTGTGGCAGGTACCTAGGGCAGGGACCATCCGCCCAGGTACGGAGGTACACCTACCCCATCATTGTTGGGCCTTGGGACACTCTGAGTTCACCCTTGTCAATCTCGCAGTCTCGCCGTGTGGGCTTTGGGGGTAATCTGTACCTAACCCCAAAGTGGGCGAGACGTTATCATCGGCCGCTGCAGCTCCTTGGTGGGGCGCAGGGATGGGGTGGGCTACGCAGTCTCTGCATATCTATCGAGACTACCGCAGTAAAACAATATGGACAAGGTAGGCATCTACAGGCGGGCACATGCATGCGTGTATGTGTGCGTACCTTGGTACCTGGATCTTCTGCTCACCCTGCGGCCGGGAGACCACGGCAAGATCCTTCCCTCCCGTCTCCTCGTACATGTCGATTCTGGCTGATCTGCTCTTCATTTGCCTTTTGTTTTCTTGTGACGTTGCCGTGTGCCACCCGTCCGGGGGCGGTGTCTGATAACACAGCCTGTGTTGTCGTCTGTCGCAAGAGAGGCGGTAAATCTCGTCACTGACAGTCCCCAAAGTCAATGTTGGGGTCGCCCCTTGCTCGACATGGCCGGGTCTCACCCAGTACCACCTCGACTGCTGCGATAGAGGCTGGGCATGGCAAAAAAAGGGGTCCTCGGGTCCTCGAGCTTGGTAACATTATTCACGCAGGCATGCGGATGCACCCTGATTAAGCACAAATACCGGGCCAACCAATTCATTCGCCCATTATCACCGAGCCGAGCATCGTCGACGTTTCTTTTCTCGGTCGCCCAGCGCATCGCGGCCGTCCGCAGGGCTTAGTCTCGCTGGCTCTGTTTTCTGGTCCGAGGCGCACGCCACGGCATGACTGGACCGATGGTGGGGGGAAAGATAAGGGCAGAAAAGAAGCTCAACTTAGAACCCTTGGATGTGCGCAAATCCCACCCTGCGGTCTCAAGCCCCGGCCTGTTTGCTTCACCTTGGCCTCCCGTGGCGGCGCGGGCCAAAGATAAAAAAAAAAGTGCAGACAACGGGCCAGACAACTCGGCGAGCCAGCAAGCCAGCAAGCCAGCCAGCGAGCGAGCGAGCAAGCATGTGCTTCACGAGGGCGGAAAGGCCTGCAACACAATCCGATTTGCACAATCCCGGAACGCCCCTGCCGCCCAACCCCGGGCAGGCTCGCCTCTGCCATCTCAAACTCTTGCACCTCGGTCGTCCCACGGTCGTCCCACGGTCGTCCATCGGCATGGACAATGTGCGGAAACCACACCACGGCAATCGCTCCCCGTCAGCAGCACATGCCGGCGAGGCGCCCGTCAGCACACTCGACGTGTATCAGATTAGGAATTGTCTATGCTTCCCACGCCTGTGCGACACAAAGGACTGCTCGGGTACCTGCAAGCCACCTCGCAGGGCACTGACCGTGGCCCTCTGCTTTTGATTCCGCTGCTGCGGACCCCCACGGAGCCTACATGGTCTTACCACATCCTGTGTCCCTCGCGTGCAATCACCCACACGCCGGGCGGCCGTACTACCGCTCGCCACACCTTTCCAGGCCCTTTTTATTATTGCGCCGTGCCAGTGCCGCAGACCAGACCCGCGGCTGCTTGGGGAGTGAAGGGGTAGTGATGCAAGTGATCATCAGTATCGCGGCATGCCCATCCCTCCCGTCTGGCCCCCAGCCACGGGTGTGATAGCTGCAGTCAAGCCAGTCAAGGTAGGGAGGGCTCATGGGTTCCCTGTTTGAGCAAGGGTACCATGGAAGGCGCAACACATGTCGATGTGGGAGTCCATGGCTCGGGTCACTGGCCGGTCAAGCTTGTTATCACCGCACTCAGCTCGACGACATTCTTGGTAAAATTGCGCCAGCACCGCCAGCCCGCTGCCTGCAAGATACCGACACAGGCAGCAAACTGCATTTTAGCCGAGGAAGGACCACCGGCGGGACTGCCGAGCATCACTGCGTCACTGTCCTTCAAAAGTGATACCTCATGCTGAGAGTTCATTATTAGCCGAATAGAGGCCAGGTCTGCTGGATCGAAGAAGCGAGGTGCATCGCTGTACAGGTTTTGTCCCCCGTCATCGCCTTGGCAGGGACCCTTCCTTCTTTGGATCGGGTTTCGGGACTGCTTGTTGCGCAGCATTCGGTCAGGGTGCCGAGCATCTCTCGCATTTGATTGACCTGCGTTATCACCTTCGCGGAAGAAGCCTCTCAGCCACCCAAGGCCCATTGTACAGCAGCAGCAGTGGCCCCAGGTGGATTGAGCATGACAGCACACCGTTGATAGCCTGCATGATCAGTCAGGGAGTCAGATAACGGTGCCTCGCATCCTCGCCTGGCGAGGCGCATACCCTACGGACGTATCTGCATCCCCTGTCACATCCTGAAGCAAGCTTATCCCACAAGATTTTGCTTCTGATAACCTCCTCTGGGCGAATATGCATGCAAGGCCTAGGCCAGAGCCCAAATGCTCGAGTCTAGTCTTGGACGTATTGGACCCCCTCGATCTGCTTTGGCTTTTCCTACCGGGAAATGTTGTTGCGCAATCATGGCATATTCCAGGTTGCATAGCCGGAATTGGGTGTGTTGCAAAAAAAAGTCAGGGCAACAGAGGTTGACTTTGTTTTATTGAGCATGTTTCTCCATTTTTGCCCAGATGGGGCCGAGACTGTTACCTAATTCCGACCCACCTACCCCATGGGATGAAAGGTGGGAAGCCCGCCGCTACGCAGATCACAAACCAGAATCCGACAAGCCGGAACGTGACCAGCCAGCCAGCCAGGCCTGGCTGTCTGAGTGACCGGGACCCCCACTGCTCCCGCGGCATGTTCCAACACACCTTGGAAATGCCCAGCCTACTAGGGTAGTATTATGGCCAACAGCGGGCAAGTTGAGTACTGTGGTAGTTGCCTCCCGCGCCAGACCAAGATGAATTCACCGTTTTGCCGCGCAACGACGAGCGCCCTGGGCGCGGAGCTGGTCTGGGCGCTCTGACAAGGGTCCCGCTTACGGCGCCATGTGAAGAACACCGATGTGCTTCCCGGGGTGACCGGGCCGGGTAATGCTATTCTGAGAAAAAGAGCACATATCCGAGTATGAGCCCTTCACAAGAACAGCGACACTCGGCCCTCTTTATTATGCACCTGTAGGCTTGGATCATGATTATTGTCCGGTGCACGTATCTGCATCGCGACGATTGGCCATGCAAATAGCACAGGACGCTCCAAGCGTGCGTGTCTAGGAACCTATCAGTTGCTCGCTGTTAGCCGCCGACTGCAACAATGGCCCCGCACGAAGCGTCAAGTAGAGCTCTGCGAGTCGAGGTTATGTGAACGGCCAGGTTCCTTTTTTGCCATGCATTCTATCGCGGTATTGAGACAAGATCCTCATGTCTTCTCTTCACATCTCTCACATGTATAGTTGTTCAATGCCTCACAAGGAGTCCTGTCTCCCAGGTCTATCGGAAAATGGGCTTCGGCACGAGCGTCTCATCCCTTCTCGAGACCTACGATAACTGCATATCGCTTCTGAAAGCTTTCAAACGGCGGGACAAGGGGGATGGCAGCCGCAAGACCGCAAAGTCAAGCGACCAACAAGCGTTGCTGAAGCATTCATTGAAGACAGACCGCAAGAGAGTCGAGCGGGCTTATTCATCTCGGATATCTGAGTCTGGAGATCGATTCGAGAAAGGCGACAAGAAGGCGCTCTCCGCCCTGGGCCGGGTCATCCAGAAGCTCAATGCGGCTATCGCCAACCTGATACGGACGGCCAGCAAGAGCCATGGTCCGGGCCTGGATTATCAGTCCCTGATGTCGCTGTCCAACACCTCTCGGTTACAGGCTATCAAGACTTTTGACCAGCTCTCGCGCCGACTGGACAGCAAGTCGTCGCGGAGCTCGGTTGCCTCAACCGCATCCTCAAAATCGTCGCGGACATCGAAGTCCTCCACCAGCAAGGCTTCGAAATCAACGAGCTCGTCCAAGTCGAGCGGCGCCTCCAAATCGAGTGACGGTGGGAGGAAGCATAAGAAGACGAAGACGTCGAGGAAACACGATCACCCCGATCGTAAGGAAACGAGGAGAAGAGACACGGAGCGGGCGAGCGAGAGGCCATTGCACCTGGAGATGAGCATCGCGACACCGCTGCTGGACTCGATGGATCACAGCCTCGAGCACAGCGCCAGAAGCTCTCTCAGGCGACGGCCCAGTTTTGCGAATCGGTTCTCGCTCATATCAATGTCCTCGGACAGCACGAGATTGGGGGAGATCCCAGAGAGAAAGTGGGCGCATCGTCGACACGACAATCCAGTCGGTGGCTTGGACGAGTACAATACCCCCGTCATGTATCCAGTGCGACCGTACCAACCGCAGGTCAAGGAGAGGAGATTCTTGGGGCTGTTCAGGCGAGGGCCGGCCCCGAGCGAGTATTGAAAGGAGAGAGAGCGTGAAAGATCCTGTGGAGCAGCTTTCACATCAGAGCTTCCGAACAGGAGGGACTTGGAAGAGACTGTCTGCGACACATTGGTTCCGAACGGATCTGACTTCTGAAGACGAGCTGACGAGGCGCCATACGTGGTGTACGGTCTCTCCCCTCCGTCCGCTCACGTCTTTCGGGGGGGGGGGTACAAGTTGTCTGTTGTCTCCCATCTCGTGTATTCAATACTGGGGTGCATGAGCTTGTTGCCGAGGATGCAATCACGCAGTCGTACCCGCGTTGGAGGCTCAGGCGAAGGGTGTATATAAATCACAGTGTTGAAGGCGTAATCAAAGCAATACAGTAAACAAAAACAAACAACATGAATGATTTATAGGCCATCGAGGCTCGCCTGGTCCCCTAATCCCCGATCCCCGGATCTGGAATGTCATTGCTGGTGGACTAGGAAGGAGCTCGAGCTTCCAGGGTTACCCCTTCCCCACAAATCAAGGTGCTGTGGAAATTTCAAGTGGGGAAAGAACACCTCGCGAGCTTCCAAGCTTCCCTCCCACAAGCGCACACCACACTCCAAACTGCCCCTCCATTCCGCCAACGACGTCGCGTGCCGCACACCGCACGACACCGCACACACGCACGTCCGAAGCTTGGGAGAGGCTCGACATCTTCATTTTTAGCCATTGGATACCGTGACACTGCATTCCTAGGCCATGCGCACGATATAGGCTACTTCCTGGTCATCGACTTAACAGCGTCACTACTGCCTTGCCCAACTCCTTCCACCATGGCCGCCTCGTTGACCTCTCTGCTCGCGCGCGCCAGCATAGACGACCACTCCGAGGCCCTGTCGATCGCTGATGCCGCCCTTGCATCGTCCAAGTCCGACCTGACTGCGCAGCACACCAAGGTCGTCGCCCTGCTGCGGCTCGATCAGTACGACGATGCCCTCCGCGTCATCGCTGCCGCCGGGAGCGCCCTCGAGGACCGCTGTATTCTTGAGAAGACATATGCCCTGTACAAGACGGGTGCCCTGGACGACGCCGCTTCCTTGCTCGAGGGCCGCGATCTCTCTAACGCCGAGCGACCGCTGAAGCACGTCGCTGCGCAGATCGCCTATAGAACCGAGCGATTCAGCCAGGCTGCCGAGCTATACTCGCTGCTGAAGGAGGATGAAAGCACCGCATTACTCGGCGAGGATACAGACCTCGTCATCAACCAGCTGGCCACGCATGCACAGCTTGAGTGGCAGGGCCGAGGCGACTTGGTGCCGGACAAGAGCAAGCAGCCCAAGAGGGAGGACATGGAGGCCTTCGAGACCGCGTACAATGCTGGGTGTGGCTGCGTCGCAAGGGGGGACTTGGCAAAGGCATCAATCCTGCTCAAGAGGGCTGCTGATCTCTGCGACGCAGCAGAGGACCTGAGCGAGGAGGACAAGAAGACTGAGCTATTACCCATTTTACTGCAGCAGGCTTATGTTTTGACGCTACTGGGCAAGACGGAAGAGGCGGCAGCTCTACAAAAGGAGACCGAGGGCTACGAGTAAGTCTTCGAGAAAGACCTGGTCGGGAGCGCGTGCTGACCACCGTGGCAGAACCTCTGATCTGTCCATCAAAGCTGCAGCGGGCTGGAACTCGTTAATTGCGAAGTCCCTTACTAACCAGTACATGGTTCAGAGACTCTCTGAGCTGGTACCTGAAGCAAAAGTTGGCAACGACAGACTCTTCAACCACCAAGCCGTGGGCGTAACGCGAAACCAGCACGCAAATGCATTGCAGTGTTATAAGCAAAAAGAGGTCAAAGACAAGACCGCCGGGCTCCTTAAAGAGGACCCTGTACCTTCGATAGATCTGGATCGGGTTTACGCTGGATACTTCAACGCAGCAGCACAAGCCAAGTGCCAAACAGATAAAGCTGCGCTGAAGAAGATCCTCGCTGTTCTCGAGAAGAGACCCTACGACGTCGGCCTACTGCTCACAGTCATACATCTCTACATTCAAGCCAAGAACTACGACAGCGCAATCGATGTTCTCCAGAAATTCTTCAAGTACGTCGAATCAGCAGGCACTGCCGACCACGAGGATGTGAGGTACGCACCGGGGCTTGTTGCTCTAGCTGTAGCTCTCTACCGCACGCAGAATCGCCGGAAAGACATTCGAAATGAGTTGGGCTCAGCGGCGGCGTACTGGCAGAAAATACCCAAGAACTCCTCCACAACTCTGCTCCGCGAGGCAGGAATTGAGCTCCTCCACTCGTCCAAACCGTCCGACCTTGCAACTGCCGGTGCCGCTTTTGAGCGCATGGTCGATCAGGATGCAGAGGACAGGATCGCGCAGGCAGGACTCGTCGCGTCGTTCGCGACGACCGACTACTCCAAGGTTGAACCCCACCTCGCATCGCTGAGCTCTGTCGAGGAACTTACCTCCGGGATCGACGTTTCCGCCCTTCTTGATGCCGGAGTGCCCACCTTTGCTGCCCCCCAACAGCCATCCAAGAAGCGAAAAGCCAACGAAGTCGAGGCTGGGACCGGAGCGCAACCATCATCTGACAAGCCGAAGAAAAAGCCCCGTCTGGGCAAGAATTACGACCCCAACGTCAAGCCTGATCCTGAGCGGTGGCTGCCCATGCGTGACCGGTCATACTACAAGCCCAAGGGCCGGAAGGGCAAGAAACGGGCCGCCGAGTCGACACAGGGCGGCGCGGTCGCCAACGAGACGGAGACGCTGAACCTTGCTGGTGGCGCTGGGCAGATTAAGGTCGAAAAGGCACCTCAGGGAGGCGGTGGTGGCGGGAAGAAGGGCAAGAAGGGAAGGAAAGGCTAGAAATCTGGGACTCGATTTTGAGCCTCTTCGTTGACCACAAGATGAATGCAAATGCAAGATCTGCCAGATCTAGCACATATAGACAGCTGTGTCTCGAGGTCCCCCCTCCCCCAAACAGCGCATATTATGTGTCCAAAGTCGCAGACCAGCCTTGCAAGTAATTGTGACAGCGCCCCTTTGGCGGACAGATCGTGTGGAATCAGCGCAACTATATGCATAGAAAATACCTGAGTAGTGTTCGGACAGGGCGGAAGAGATAAGAGTAAGACTACGGGTCGCCCGACATTGCTCTTGAATAATTTGGACTTTGCACTCAGGAGTAGTCCCGACCAGGCCTTCCCATTGTCTTATTCCTGTGAGGGAGAAGTCACTCTTTACTGCATGATCGTCTAAGAATGGCGATTCTATTCTATGCCAGTCTCTGGCAAAAGAGCCGGGAGGGGGGGGGGTTGGGAAACCAGTTTTTGTACACTCAGGCTGGGCCGTATTGTACCCTTCTCGATAGCCCGCTCCGTACACCATAGAGCAGTGGAATACAGTCTCAAGGCGGGGAGTTCGGCAAGAATCTCCATAATCAGAGCCAGAGAACGTATAGATCAGACAAAAAGCATGGGGTAGATGACTCAGTTCACGATGAGGATAGCATTTTCCCCAGTAGCTACGGAATAGGATAGGCGGTTTCGTTCTTTCCAAGGCTTCGAGGGCAGCTGATTCCTGGTCTGAAATTAAAAAGGGTTTTCGCGTTTAGTCTGAGAAGAGAAGATGAATTCCGACCACAGTATTTTTGGTGCTGAAGCCATGAGTCCACCCATCAAAATAGCTTTCACACTCTGAGACTTTAAGCATGGCCTACGCGAACTAGTACGACGCTGGGACAGAAACGTGACTCCGAGGCCGGTAGAGGTAGGATATAGACAGATCATAGTATGTGGCACTAATTCCGGAAGGCGTCAAAAGACCATCACGCCCTTACAGGTCAGTTTGGATGGCACGGCGGGCTGCCTGGACAAAGTGCATACGAGTTCATTCAAACGGGCATCCTGGCCCATGTGTGTGACCTTCCCCGGCCTCAGAGATCCCCAGAGAGCAGGTGCTTGATATCGAAATACCCCATTCAATTTTTTTTCTTCCTTTCACCAGTGTCTTCTGTCTGGGGTATGGCTGGAGGAGAAGCAGCCCACCCATCAACTACTAATGGTAGCCTGCAACCCAGGCCTGGTCTAACAGACGCCCTGTCTCCTCCGCCCGAATAGATGAGGGCGAGATCATATAGAGGAAGGGAGAAGGAGAAAATAAAATGAAAGTAAAACATGCCCAGTTTGGTGTTTTCCTTGCCGTCTGATGCTTCCTTCACCCTTTCCAACCCACTTTTGCGGACAGTTCCTTTTTTCAATGAAGTCAAAAACAGCGATGAGACACATGTGTGGGTGGGTGTAGGATCAATACTCTCTCTCTCTCCCTCTCTCCCTCCCTCTCTCTCTGGGGGCCCTTCAAGTCAGTGTGCAATTCAGTTGCCCAGCCTGATCCATAAAGCCAGCCAGTTGAGTCCACAAACAGTGCAAGGGTCTTGTTGAAGATGTGGTGGTTGTGATGATGGTGGTGGTGGTGGTATCAAGTCTCGCCCTTTATTCCGTTCCCTCATTCCCTTTGTCTATGTACATAAATACAGATGATGTCTGTCATCGGAGAAAACAAAAGACTGAAGGATCAGGGCCACGTCTGCGGTCACCCCAGTCTTTCGGCGTTGAAGTTGATTATTAAGTAGTATCGTAGACAGAATGAAATCGTATCGTCATGACCTCTCACCTATCCTGCGATCGTGATGCCATCGCTGTAATAGGTGGGATACGACTCGCTAGCAAGTCGCCATGGTCAAACAAGCACGGAAACAGCCGGGTTTACTTCCCCTTGGCCGCTCTCCTTGGCGTCGTTTTGCTCCTCGCCCGAGCCCTCCTTCACACTGCCGGCGGATGGGGATGCTGGTGGCTCTGGGGTGAAGAACAAGGTCTCCCTCGTCTTGTTCATCGTTGCGCTCTTGAACTCCGAATCCTCACCGTCGGCATTGTCTCCCGGGCCACTATGCTCTTCCTCTTCCTTCAGCGCCTCGACATGCTCTGGCAGCAAAGGGCTGCGCCTGCCGTCGGAGAAGCTAAGAGCCGGGTCACTTTCGCCGTCCGAAGGGACAGTAAGATTGCCACCCGATGAGGACGCCTTGGCTGCCTGCGCCGAGCTATACTTCCTGTGCAGATCTCTGAAGCTCCTGGCCGTCGCCGTGCTGGCGCTGGCTGCCGACGATCGCCGCTTCGTGGCACTCTTTGGGCCTGAGAGCAGGAAAACCCGGAAATCACCATCGCCGCTTCCGCTGCCGCTTCCGCTACCGCTACAAGCGGCCACGTTCATTGCCTCGGCGCTGTCGCTGTGGGCGACGCTGCCTTCCACATGCGACGCCTTACGCGCTCGAAGATGCTCGTCGGGCGACAGACTGCTCTGGAGCTCAGATCCGAAGGTGATGACCGAGGCTTTCTTGCCATGCACCACAAAAGAGCCGGACCCACGAGTGAGCATCTCGGACTCGTTATCGTCCATCGAGCCACTCGTGGCAGGCTCTTTGCCCTTGCGGCTCCGGGCATGAGACAAATGGCCGGCACCCTCCCTCAGAGTGCGTTGCAGACTCCGGCGGATCTTGTTCTTATCGGCTTTGTCCATGGAATTGCTTTGAGGCGTATGCTCGTGCCGCTCAGGTGTGGCATCGGGATCGATGGTTCTCGTCTGTTCGATTGGCTCAGGGCTTCGCGTGACCTCCGCACCGAGCAGACCTGCCTGTTCCAGGAGTTCACGCTCGTGGGCGTCTGGTTCATGGTGATCCTCGCCATCATCAGGGACAGCGGCCTCCTCATCAACGGTGGAGCTCGTGTTGATGGCCGTCCGAGGTGGAGTGGAAGGGACAGATACGTGGGATGAGACCGCGCTTGACACAGAAGCCTTCCTCATGCTGGTTCGATCAAAGTTCAGGGCGGGCAGTTCCCAAGAGTTTTGGTGTTTGTGGAACGAAGACGCGGCTGCGCTCGTTGGCGGTGTCTGGAAAGCCTCGCCCTGGCCTGATTCAGCGTCGGACCCTGCGCCTTCTGCTTGGCTGCGCTGAGAATTGGTCGGTATGACAGTGAGGGGGCTCGGCATCACCGTGCCGCTGCTAGTCTTCGAGATCTCCCGGCCTAGGGCGGGCTTCTCGGGACTGCTGATGGCTTCTGACATTGGGCCCGGAGGGAGCCCTAGCATCTGCCGCTCTTCTTCGAGATCCATGAGGAGGATATCACGATGACACTTGATTTTACAGATCTCGACCCTTGTCCATTTGAGCTGTGCTGCCATGCGCCCGGCTGCCATAAGCATTTGGTCTCGTGTCTTCGGCTGGACAGGGGCCAATAATTGAAGGTGGCGGGCATTCCTCAGCGCCTGCTCAAGTTTCTTCTCCTCGTGTTGAAGTTTCTCATTGGCCTCAGCGACCTTGTGAAAGATGATTTCGCGGCGTGCAAACAGAATGTCATGAGCCATCTGTTGGTCAACTTTCGAGCGCGCAATCGTCACTTCTCCACTGGGAGTTTGAACCGCATCGGTATCCAGCCTTCTGAATGCTCTTCGACCTTGGCCATCGTAGTTGCTGCCCAGAACGCCTCTCATGCGCACCCCATTTGTCTTGAATGCAGCCGCATAATTCAATTTCGCCAACCAGTCGTTCATCTCCTCTTCGTTGTCGGCAAGCAAGACCTCTTCAAGTCCTCCTTGTCTCACATACACGAATGCATGCTTATGCTTCTTGTATGTTGCATCCAACAACGAGACGGCGCCGTCGGTAGACATCAAGGCGTCCGGCTTGAAAGTCTCCAGTGGCGGCTTGAATATGATCGGCATGGCATCGTGGCCTTGCTTGACGTGCGACTCATATTGGTGCATTAGGTTTTTCACCCAGGCTGTGTTGCGAAAGAAATACAGCTGCGCCCCAGTGAGAATAGCACCCCATTCTTGCCACGGTGATCTTGTCTTTTTCTTCTTCACGTCCTTGCGCCACAAGAGACCCACTTTCGTGACCTTTATGTCAACGACGCCGGGCTGGGCCTCCTGCGGGTTCGTAGCGGTCTTCTCAGTCATGAAGGCATCAGGACGGGACCTTGCTGACACGATCTGCAGAATCCCAGTCCTGAAGAAGGTCCTCTGTAATTCCTTCAGGTTTAAGCTCTGAGCCGTCCCAAGGTAGCTGAAGTGGTCATCCAGATGCATCACGTCCTTCAGATTTGGCCGCAGAATGTCGAGTCTGTTGTCCAAAATGATGGTATAGGGATCAATGGGTTCCTTGGCGGCTCGTTTGCTTGCGGCATCTGGCGCGTTAGCATTGGGCAATATGGACTTCTTTTTGGAGACCTTGTGGACGGTCATTCGGTCTCCATTCATGTCCAAATCGTCCTCGACGTGGATGAAAGGCGTGTAGGTGATGTTGTCGTAGAAGACCTCGAGGATTTCGTCGAAGATCCCTTCCCCCTTGGTATTCTTGATATAGTCGGGTTTCTGCATTTTGTGTTTGTTGTTCTTGTTGAAAACGTCGGTATGCAGTATCAAAATCGAAAAGGCTATGAAATACGCCTGGTCCGGGTTTGCGTAAATCCCGGGGTTGCATTCATGGTAGCGATTTGCGAAAGCTTGCAGGAAACGATCAATGTGCTGCGTCTCCTTAGGTAGCTCCGCGGACATCAACAGCTTCCTTATAGCCATATCCATGGGGTCACCGAAGAAGCCAAACCTTCGCATGTAGCTCCGAAGAACAGCGAGGGAGAAGGCGTCCGAGCTTTTTGAAATCGCTGCAGCTATGACGCTACGACTTGCGACCTCCTCAAGGCGCTCGAGATATCTCCCTGGGTTCTCATCCTCCCGGCGTTCTGGCAAGACGACTGATTCTCTCTGAATATTGAGCGAGTTATCCTTGGAAGTGTTTGACCCCGGGGTGGCTGGTGTGCCAGTTCCTTGACGTAGAGACTCTGGGTTGTTCCGTAAACGACTGATTCCTAAGAGGTCACCGAAGCTTTTGCGACCAGTGGAAGTGGATGCTCGTGGGAATGACGGTGCCAGACGCTCGTCCACGGATTCCCGTCCTAGTGAACTCATCGTCGATGACCTCCCTCGCAGGTTGACGTGTGATCTTGTTGGCGAAGAAGCACCACTGTTTGTAGATTTTGGCCGGAAGAGAGCTGTCGCCGGTGAAGCATGCGACTTCTGAAACAAAGCTCTCGCAGGCGACGGTCCTGGAGGTGTGGTGACGCCGTTCCCACCGTTTGAGCCTCGGGCGACTGGAGTCTGCTGAGCCCCGTTTCCAGAAGCGGCAGAAGAAGTACTCGCGCGCACAGGGGTTGAGGGTATCAGCGATGGGTTTGAGTTGGCATTGTGTTCGTGGCTGCGATTTTTCTGGAGATGCGCTATGGGAAACATGGGCTCAGGCTGTTTTGGTTTTCGCCGTGGAAGCCGAAAGAAATTGGTCGTGCTCGAGCCGGTAGACGCGTTGGGGGCGGTGTTCCCGCGTATACGGTCTGAACTGTCTTCGGACCTTGAGGACTCAGACAACCTTGTCCCGGGGAGTGGAAGCGGAGGGTGCTGAACGGCGCCATTGGTTGAGGGTGCGTTTGACGATTTAGGTCGCCTTGGTTCCTCTATACTTATAGACATTTTGCCGTTGGAAGACACGCCTGGTAGGAAGGATTTTCGCCTGTCTTTCTTGCTAAGTCCCTGAGTCGAAGGCCGCTGTTGTGGTTGTGGTTGTTGTTGTTGCTGCTGCTGCTGCTGCTGCTGCTGATCGACCCGCATCTCCTCTCCAGAACGTCTGAGACGACCAAACATGCGAGATGGTTTCCTGGGAACAGCACCGAACTCGACTGTTGGGGCGGTGGTTATGATCTCCGGGGGTGCTGTGACGTTTCTGTTAGCCAAAGTCTGTGGGCTCCTCCGGTGAGGGCGTTGAGGGAGTAGGTGCGACGTACGCCGTGGCACAGGAGGCGCGGACTCGTCAATATGGGCCTGCTTCTTGGCCCTGGCCGACAGCTGCGAGTCGGAGGCATTGCGAAACCTCAACATGGAGAAGCGACGGTGTTTTGGTGTCTCGTCTTGTATCGGCGGCGAGTCGGGGCGGTCTATGGGGTCTCGGACAGGGACAGAGAGGGCGTTTTCGGCGGCGGCGGAAGACGAGGGACTGTCGTGCGGAGGGGTGACAGGAGGAGCAGGTATGGCAGGAGTCGAGCCATTCGCAGGAGCGGCGTCAGCGTCAGCTGAGGTGTGGGAGTCGAAGCGCAACAACTGCAGTTGAGGCAGTTCGACATTTGAGGTGGTGGACCTCAAGGGCGGTTCTTTGGGGTCCTGGGCCTGGTCAGGATCCAGGGCTGAGCGGCGCAACTCAGACTCGCTGGCCGGAGTTCCACGCTTGGTGCGAAGAAAGGGCATAGTGTGAGTTGGCGAGGATCACCATAGCTTCAGTTTGGAGAAGGAATGGACGGCAAGGACACTATGCGGTTCTGTCAGCCATAACCGTTGGGCAATGGTAGCTGGATCGAAGACTGCGGCGGCAGAGGGTCGGATTGGAGGGATGTTGGTGGTGGCCGGCCCAGAGAGGCAGTGCAGTGCAGTGCAGGAATGCCAGGGCAGTGGTTGCGGAGGGTTGAGCAGAGCTCGCAGGATTGAGATGGAGCGGCGCGGTGTTGTCGAGAAAAGTCGTGGGCTGCAGGGCGGGAGGACTGACGAGAGGATTACGCCAGAGCTGTCTCCTGTGGCTTCGTGGCTCCGCGGCTCCGTCGAGACAAAGTCAAGCAGGCTCTCGGGCAGGAAGGCTGGTTGGTCAGGGCCAGGTTTAGGTCCACGTCCAGGTCTCGGTCTACCCAGGTCTCGGTCTCAAGGCAAGGCGGTCGTCCAGCTGGGAGCGGGATGGGAGATGGGAGGTTGGGAGATTGGGATGTCGGAGTTGGCTGGAGGTAAGAGGCTGGACGCTGGCAGTTGGAGGGGTTTGCTGTCCCTGCTACGGTTAACTCGATGCGCCCGAAGATGCAATGCAGGTGGGTTGCAACCTGCAAGGCGAGTCGGCTCGTGGAAGCAAGGTCTCCCGTGAGTGCTTTGGGATCGATCAATGCTGAAATGGCCGGCGTGCCGTGACAGCCTTGCTCTCTCTGTCTCTCTGTGCCTCTCTCTCTCTCTCTCTCTCTCTCTCCCTGCAAGCGGGCGTAGGACAAGCCAGCCCTGGACAAGCAGGGCAGGAGACAGGGAATAGGGGATGGCGCTGTTGACGGTGTACCGGGCTAGCACTGGGCCCCAGAGGTGCTAAGGCATGTGCCTGAGTGCCAAAGTACGGGAAGCGGGTCGGCTTGTGCCAATTCCCTTCTCTCCACTTTCGAGCCACTTCGAGATGACCGGCATGGCATTCAATCCCCACAGTCTTCTTTTCCTTCCTATTCAGCTGCAGCCATTTTGAACCGCCCCAGCACCAACGTAACATTGGAAATTTCCAATTGCGGTCGAGCTTGCCCCAGACGCATACGGATTCCACGCAAACACACACGCGCAGCACGCACGGGGCACTGCATGCTCACATACGACGTCCCCCCGGAGACCCTCTCGTGCCAGGCCGACAGAACGTGAGCTCGACGCAGGATTGCACTGGTGCCAGGAGACGACAGGGACCGAGATGAGCCCTCGATGATCAAGCTGTCTGTCCCTCTGGCTGTCTGTCTGTCTGTCTGCCGTCGCTCCGGTGTGAGATGCTGCTGGGATTTGGAATCGTCCTGCCAGTCTTTTGCCCAAGGTGTCAGTCCGCCTCAGCCTCTTACACGACTTGGGACGAGTTTGATTCTCAACTCGAATCCTACAGTGGGCGTGCATGTGCAGCACGACAAGCTCAGAGTTAAATTTCTTGAGCACATGTTGACGGAAGCTAATTGATTCATCTCACGCCGTATTGTTGCACCAGCACCACCCCCCAATGAGGCTGTCCATATTTTATTATCCACGGCAACAACGGGCGTCCCAGGGTTTGTGCTAGCAGTGTGCCAACCATGTAAATTCCATTCTGCACCCTGGACGTCTTGTGCTGCTGCTGCTGCTGCTTCTGCTTCTGCTGCTATGTAAAGCTGAACAAGCCCACGCAATTGGCAGGGGGGGGCTCCCTTTTGAACTCGCCCGTACCTGCCATTGGTTGAGCCCACGATTACCGTACCTGGGTACCTGTGTAGAGCTTTCTCCTTGGCTGTGGCTATGCTTTCAAGTCCGAGCTTCCATTGAAGGAGGAGCCAGGTTGAGGTGACGGACACGGGAGAGGCAGCCTCTCCCGTGGGCCGACTGACGCCAAGCGCCCAAAGCAGGTGCCTAGGCACGTAGTCTAGTCCAATGCTATCAAGGTGGTGGGACAAGGCCGTCTCACGGTTGGCTTCCTATCTGCACAAGGCAAACAACATCGTGACTGCCATTATAACGACCTCAGCATTGTGCAAAGGCAGACCCGACACGCGCCAGCTGCATCAGCTGTTGTCTTCGGATGCTGGACCGTCCTGCACGGTGGTAGCCGCGACGAGCCGCGACGCAATCGGTTGCCACTCTCAACGCATGCTTTTGGAGACCGAGGACCCGCGCCTAAATTATCGTGCTGCCGTATCGTCAATCCCAACGTGCATCGCAGCATAGTCGCTCCCCGAGCGCTGCATCACTACCTCGCCTGGCGCATGTCTCGCTCGACCTTGCGACGATAAGATGCAACTCCCGTCCGCCTTCCTCTTCCCCCTCCTCCTCGCCTCTTCCACTCCCGCCATCGCAGCCGCAGCCGCCGCAGCACACGGCCACCACAACCACAACCACCCAGACCGATCCGTCTTCCCGTGGTTGACATGGCTTCGAGATAGCGCCGTACAGATGGTCTTCGGCCGGCCGGCCTCAAAAGACTTCGAACAACGCATACCAAACCTGGGCCGGAAATATCAGGATGAGGTCATCCTCCGTTTCAACATCACCACCGCCGAGGAGGAGGCCGCGTTAGCAAAGGCGACCGAACGCCTGTTCCTGGACATATGGTCGTGGGACGGCACGGTCGACTTGAGGGTGCAGAAAAACTACGTCAAATCGCTGCTAGGCCTGCTACCGCCGTCCCTGGGCAGCTCGTACTGGGTCATGGTCGACGATCTGCCATCGGCCGTGTACGCCTCCTACCCTTCGCCCTCAACGCCAAAGGAGCAGTCCCAGTTCGAGCGCAAGTTCAGCGTGGACCTCATGAGCCCTCGGCCCCCCAACAATGGCGACGAGGGCCTGTATTTCTTCCGCAACTACCAGCCCCACAAGGTCGTCATACGGTGGATGCGTCTGATCGAGGCTATGTTCCCTTCCTTTGTGCGCTACACCACCATAGGGCAGACCTACGAGGGTCGCGACATCCCCGCGCTGGTGGTCGGCCCCGGCTTCAGCAACCAGGGGCAGCCTCGCAGGACCCTAGTCATCATGGGCGGCTCCCACGCCCGTGAATGGATCTCCACGACGACGGTCAACTATCTCGCGTGGGCTCTCATCACTAGCTACGGCAAGGACCCGCTGATCACCAAGTTCCTCAACAAGTTCGACGTCGTGTTCATCCCTGAGCTAAACCCGGATGGCATTGAGTACACGTGGAGCGCCGACCGGCTGTGGAGGAAGTCGCGCCAACACACGAGCCTGCAATTCTGTCGTGGGTTGGATCTCGACCACGCATTTGGCTACCAGTGGGACGGGTCCGGGGTGCACCAGAACGACCCCTGTTCAGAGAGCGTATGTCTTCTTCACATTTACCCGAGTCCTCCGTTACTTGTCAGACTCGATCTGCAGGCGAGACAAATCTTTCGAGGCGCTTCTATGATAAGCTTGTGGCCGGTTTGCTGACAATTGATTGAATAGTATGGTGGTGATGAACCCTGGGAGTCGGTTGAAGTCTCGGCCCTTCGCGACTGGGCGAAGGTCCAAGTCGAAGAAAACAATGTCGACTTTGTTGGCCTGGTTGACCTGCATTCGTACTCCCAGCAGATCCTTTTCCCTTATGCTTATACCTGCGGCGTGGAGCCGCCGAACATTGAGAAGATGGAAGAGCTCGCCCTGGGGCTGGCCAAGTCCATCAGGCTGTTCTCTGGCGAGAGCTATTCCGTAAAGGCCGCCTGCAGGGGCGCTGTGACGGATTCGAACACGGAGAAGGCCCTTAGGATAGAGCCTACCGGAGGCTCTGCCATCGACTGGTTCTACCACGAGCTGGGTGCTCATTATAGTTACCAGATCAAGCTGCGGGATACGGGCAGCTATGGCTTCCTGCTGCCTAGTGATCAGATTATTCCGACTGGGGTATGTACCTCTTCCAACTTCAAAGCCAGCATCTCCTCTTCACATTCTTTGATGGTGTTGCAGTAATTGCGAGATCATTTTGTCATACTACTCCTTACTCGCATAAAAGTGGCTGACTTGGTTGCAACAGGAGGAGATTCTGCAATCGATCAAGTACCTTGGAGACTTCCTGCTCGGTAACGATGGTATCGAGAACTTGCAGTCCCATCCTGAAGCAGCGGCCGAGTCCGACGAGGAACTTCTCGCTGGCTCGGAAGTTTACGATGACATTATGGAGCTGAAGAAGCGACGCCGCAGGAGATAGGAGGCTAAGCGCCGACTCGCGCAGATAATTCCTTGCTTGATGTTGTCCTTGTATCTGTTGGTGGCGTTTTGTTGGTGTTGATAGGACGGCGGGAACGGCTCCAGGGGCATCTGTTCAGTATCGCACGCGTGTTATGACTGAATGTGAAAAGCATGATATTTTGGGTAGGCCTAGCGAAATAGCAATGTTCACTGCTTTGAGAAAGTCATAATAATGATTCGTGCCCGATTGTCGACTATGAAGGTGCCTCTCTCTGGTTCAATGCGAACTCAATTAGGTCAGTATGTATCTAATAATAGACGAATACAGCCCTTCAACATGGCCTCCTCGTAAGACATTCTTGCATTTGACCTGCGGTAGTGAGAGTTTGACGGGTTGCCCACCCAGGTCATTCTCACTCGACATTTTCTCAATCTTAACGTCTTTTGCATCGCAACCGATCACAACAAGCATAGCCACATGTACATTCCCCAGGTGAGACGGCGATTCGGTTACTGATATCGCAGGGATACTATTTGTCTACTAGAGTACATCAAGTCAAGGCACAATCAACCTCCCGCATGGTCCTCATTATCCAGAATACCCAGTGCTTCGAGCTCTCCTCTAGGCTCCCCGTACCATTTGCACGCTCGTGTAGCACGCGGTAAGCGCCAGGCTCAGACCAAACAAGTAGTGGCCGGCGGAGCCCCTAGGAACATTGGGTCAGCCTCAGGTTTCAAGCACAGTATCATGGGTGCGAGATGGAGATAAAGCAGAATTAAAGGGGAAGGTCTGTGGGAATTGCAACTTACGCCATCCGCCCCTTGGGTCCGTTAGACGTGTCTGATAGACATTTGGAGTCAGTGAATTGCCGCTTAAAGGAACACAAGAGCAGCCGTCTTCGTGTCGAAGAGGCGCCATCTACAGATGACCACCACCGTCACTTACAGCCGGCAGTGTACACGATGCGGGAGACCAGCCACCCAGCCCCCATCACGGCCGCCTGCACAGGGTACCTCGTACCCGCGATCAGCAGCGTGGCCATGAAGGGGGTCAGGTTCTCGGTGAAGTTGGCATGAGCGCGCTGGGCTATCATGCGAGCACTGTCAGTCTTCATATTCTCCGGACATGGTGGGTACACAGGAGAGGGCATGACTTGCCGCAGTTCAGCTGGAACGCAGCGGGGCTCGCCTTTGCCTGCTCTTCCGTGGCATATGTGTTAGGGTAGCCGATGCCCTGTATCACACGCAAATAGGAAATGTCAGTGAACGTTGCACCTGGCTGATTTAGTGCTCACGGTGGCACCTGGGGGGAGTAACACCATGGACTAGGGACGGCCCGCTGGCGGTGGAGCGCTTGAAGATCAAGTTGAGGCTACATACACTAGCCTTCCTGGCCTTTACAGTTTGAGTGCCGTGCCATATGTTGACAAACACGGTCGACGCAGCGGCGAGGAGGACGTATCTTTGGGCGCAGAGTCAGTCAGTGTTCACGAACTCGTCTCCGGATCTGTCTCGGCTCACCCGTAGTCGTTGGAGATATCGAGCAAAACCATTTTGGCGGGCGTTCACTTTGATCAACTTGGAGAAATTTGAGATGAAAATTTAGAGTTTATGCTTGAACAGTCGCCGACTTTTATTCTGATTCTTCTTCTTTGCTGGGAAAAGTAGAATCCGCCCTAAGGGAAAGGTTTCCCGCCAGTGGGCGGGACCCAGGGAGGATGGATGACATAACCGCTTTGAACTCGTTCCCACGGACCATTAGGACCCTGACGTTAGAGCCGTCTCGGCCAGGTGTTTCGTCCGGTTGCGACTCTGAGGAAGAAGCCAGGTTGCCCTCACGATGCCGGCTGGGGCCCAGCAGCAAATCCTCAACCCAGCAAAGTCCCCGAGGGACGACGCTCGACCAATCAATCTGTCCAGATTTGTGGTACCTGGCACACTGGCTGATGTGATCAGGCAGCGCAAATGGGACCGAGTGCCGACGGGGTTGAGCCGAACGGGGTTCAACGTCAAGTCGCCTCCCTTTCCGTCACTTGGGCCATCATTTTGAAGGCTTGCCAAATGGCTGGCTGCTTTGATGGTTGCATCGTCAAAGGTGGGTGTTCAGGGGAAAGAAAAGGAAAAGCGACAGTGTTCAGTATTTATTGTTCTTCAGCTCCGGGGTGCCGGGCCTCCTGATTACCAACGGTTTATTAGCTTGAAGGCACGTCAAATCCGCCAGAAAAGGCGTAACTTCATACAAAGTGATTTCATTGGTGAAGTCAACACAGCACATCATTGTTTGAGTTGTCAGTCTAGTACTTTCTCCCCACGAGAAGCTGCTCAATGTACTTCGCATGCACGAGGATGCCCATTCTTCAAGCTGGAATGGAATATCTCGCCCAGTATTGAATTACACAGGGTTTCTTCATCGGGCATTATTCACACTCGCTTTCTTTTGCTCTCTGGCGGTTATTTCAGCCATATAGCTGGTGAATACGAAGAGTATCTGTTGAAGACGCCCTGTATATTTCTCGACACTTTGTGAGGACAGGTCCTGGACACCCGGAGCTTCTCAGATACCCTCTCATCCGGTACACCTCTCTGCTGGAGCTCTGAAGACCAGTCCCAGGCCCTCAAATACCCTCTTCTCCGCCTCCTCCATGGTTTCTGGTGGCCCTTTGCCTCCATCTTCCAGGTCTACCCAGTCGTATGGGTGCTTGCGGGATCTGATGCCGCTGCTGTCGAACTTGAGGTTCCTCTCATACTTGCAGTACCTTCGAAGGTCGCGTTGAAAGGTTGTTTCCGACGTCCAGCCCAATACCGCACAGCCGACAGTCTTCCATGGACTGATGAGAATGTCTACTCTGCGATGAGAATTTGGATTTGTGGACCCGGCCGCAGTATGTGCGAACCGAGGATCCTGCCAGACCACAAGAGCCTTGTCCAGCGTGTCAAACCCTGTGCCACCGGCTGGTGATGGTTTGAAACTTGTGGGCCTCTGGCCTCGCTGACTGTTGTGGGTGCTCAAAGTGAGCGTGTGGGCTAAGAGTCCATGAGTTGTTTGATTCTCGAGCAAATGGTTGGAAGATGGACTGGCTACTCACTGATGAACTTGTCATTTTCCAGGCTGACGACCAACTTGTCAATGAAGCTGTGCGTGACTTCCTCATCCCGGTGACTCAACATGACATCCACGTCACCGCCCATTAATTTTCCTCTGCGGTATCCTCCGACTATGGTCATTTGGAAGCCTTCGTGGATTCTGTTTGCATGCTGGAGAACTGTTTTCGCAATGGACTCCGTTTCTTTCCGCGGTATTTTCGTCAGAAATTCCTCGTAGTATTTGACACCGATTTGCTGTGACCGGGTGATTGTGTTCCAACCATACTCAACAATGTCGTCGAGATCCCGCCAGCCTCTCCGATAGAAGCTTTCGGCTGTCACGGCGGAGACCCCGAAAATATTGGTAAACATCTTGATAGCCGTCATCTTCTGATCCGAGGCTGTTCTCTGAATCTCAGATAGCTCGCCGGAGTCTTTGAATTCCGAGAACAAGAAAGCGATCTTTCCATCACAGCCCGGCAGTCTGCGCACTTCTAGAACGATGTCAGCAATTCTCCATATTGATGACAGCCGGATTCAGGAGGCCTACCAACGGGGCTCTGCAGTCGATAGGGGTACGCTGACAAAGAGGCTATCGCAGTAGAATATGCTCTGATGCCAACCTGATCACCCTTCATGGACCTAAGCTCTCTGACCTCCTTCAGCTTCTCGATGAATGCTTCATTTGGTGGATGAACAACAGTTGATCGTTGACACGCGTAGCTGGTGTGCAAGTACTCGGGGACGGGGGGCAAGTCTGCAAGGGCCTTTTCCTCAGATGTAGACTGAGGCAGCAGAGGCGGGACCTTGTGGTGGTGCTTTTGTCCATCCCTTCGCCGTCGAGATGGCGAGTTTGACGGGGCCGAGGATGGGGCTCGCTGATCTCGATGCGGTAGACTGTGTGGCGTAGATGACTCGACTGCCTTGTAAAGCCTTGGCGCTGGGGCTGCTGCTTCTTTGAGAGCCGTGTATACCAGGTAGTCTCTGTAGTCTAACAAGCTGCCCTTCGACAACGAGTCTTGGAGCCAGGCAAGTCGAATGACCTTCCTCGCAGGCGTGGTAGATGTCTTCTGGTCCTGGGTGAGCTCATTGTCGGAGTCTTCGAATGAACTGCTGCGCAGCGCATAGTCCTCGGTACTGGAGATCTTTCGCCTCTTTGCCCTTGGAGTTGAGTCTGGCTCGCCTACCGAAGGTGATGCCTCCTCTGCGGACAGCTTCAATTTCCGCAGCTCAAACTGGGCCCGCAGCCTCTGGGAGACTACCAAATTCGATGTCAACCGTCTATTTCAAGCACAAGGCTAGGCTCTGCGCCTGGTACTGGAGCGTGAACCCGCCGAGCGGCTTGTACGGTACATGATCGATCGCACCCGTTGGGAATTGGGAAGAGCGCGATTTGAACAAACGGGAAGGACGTACTCTTTCCAACGATGAAACCCGCTTCGCTAGCAACCTGAGTGACGCGAGCGAGACTCGCTACCCTGTCTTCCCACTGGCGCAGCTCATCAGAAGTCAAGTGAGTTGGTAAGAGATAGATCACTGGTGTTGGGAGATCCATCGCATGCGGTGCCAACGGGACTCTTGAGCTGTGGTTGAGGAGTGGAGGGGTCAAGAGTGTGTGCAGTCAAACAATCGCGCCAAACCACCGCGCCTTCTCTCCCGGGGGTGACGACATCATTGCCACCAGCCTTTCATGAAACCTCTTTGTACTACAGGCAATGACTTCGTATGAGATGGTTTTGTTTGATTTCACTTTTCAGGAAAACACCCCGGGGGATCCTTATGATAGCCTCCTGCAGAGGCAGGACCCTGCATAACCTCTTCTGTTGTAACCTCCTTGTAGAACCCAGGAATGGATCTCCTGAAAATAACCTGCTCTAGAACAAGTTTCAAGGAAAAATCGGTTGGGATAATCTCCTGGGGAAAAGTCCGTTTGAGACCGAGCACTATCGAGGTAACGGTGCAGGAAGAAATGTGCGATGGCTGTTGCGAGCAGCAGTTTCGCATCACTGGCAACACTTGAATAGGAGAGAAAGTTCCAGGAACTCCTTGTGGATCACAGACAAATGCGCCGAGAACAATTAGATTCACTTCTGAACATAAAACCAAGATTAGGAAATATTTAGATGCACTGCATTGCATCTACATCAATAAATCTCATGGCCAGTGTGACATGTGCATTTTATTGTGAATATTTGTAGGGAACATTTCTATAGAAGGTAGGTACTATTGTGTATTAGTGAGTTCCAAGGTTGTGAGTCGGGATTGCAGCTGCAGCCTTACTGCGCTAACAGGGGCTGATGCCTGTTGCCTGCTTGTGGGTCAAGGCTTTCAATATTCCATTGTCAACCTTGCATTCTTGCAACGTCCAAGCTCTCCTCCTTGGTCCTCACGCTACTTTCCTGTGCCATCACACACCTGGGGAGGCTCAACTTTCGGTCTTCGATGATTTAAGCCCTTCCCAACACGATTGCGACACACCGGTCGAGTCGTAGATCCCACGCGCCACCGCCCACCATCATCATCATGCAACCGTCCTGATCCAAGAGCCCGACGTAGTAGCATCTCGCTGCTACTTCAGCCCTCCCGAAGTCATTCCACTCCTTGCGATCGCCTTTTGTCCACCTCTCGAAGAAAGAGGACGCCCGCCTCAGCCCTCGAGAATCCCGCTCGCCCAGCTACGCCCCGAAACATCCCTCTCTTCTTCATCGAACCGTCGTCCGACACAACGGGCTGCTTTGCGCAATGGATTTGGCAAAGCAGCTGGTGCGCTCCTGCGCGCGCGCATTCTACCAGCAGCCCATCTACGACGTTCGCCACGTTCTCGTCATTGACGCCCTGGTAATCCACTCAGCGTAGGTTGCGTGCGAGGTCGAGCAAACGCGCGACGTCTAACTTGCTAAACCACTACTCCCAGTCTGCGCGACGATGATCTAGCGTACCTTCTTAGTATGACGGCGCTGAAAGATCTCCACAAGCTCTGCGCGAAACTCAGGGATGACCGCTTCTTGGCCATGTACGTTCGCCAGTGTACGGGGGCTCACCTCGTCCTTGGGTTCCATGACTGACTTGGCATGTTCGTCCAGACACGTACGATCAGAGCTCAAGGAAGGATCCGTACGACCCGTCAACCGAACCTACTACTATATCGACTACCGTCAAACGATAGACTTTATCAAGTGGAGGGTCTATAGGCTGGGCAAGGATATGCAGGTACCCACCGTGCCGGCGAACGAGCGCAAGGAATACGTCTGTCCCAGGTGCAAGGCAGACTACACCCAGCTGGAGGTTCTCGACAACGTGAGCGCCCAGGGTTTCCTGTGCCAGAGATGCAATCACGTTCTCAATCACGAAGCGGAGAGAACCTCGGCCGGGCACGAGAAGGTGACCCGGCTCAACAACCAGCTGAAGTTCATTACCGACTTGTTGCTTCGCATCGACAGTGTTGTTGTTCCAGACAACAACTTCGAATTCGCAATACAGAGTGCCCTACCAGTCGTCAGAGATGCCCAGCATCAGGTCGCGAAGAGCACTGTCGTTGAACAAGCCAGGCCTACGAGCGTGAAGGGTCTAGCTGACACGGGTCCCAAAAAGATCGATATCAACATCTCAAACTCGGAGGGGCCGACAGAGGAGGAGAAGGAGGCAGAGCGCTTGCGAAAGGAGAAGCTGGCTAAGCAGAACGAATTGCCGGAATGGATGTCGAGCAGCACAGTCAATGGAGCCTCGTT
Source organism: Diaporthe sp. P3_1W (assembly GCA_037177825.1). Classification (NCBI taxonomy): domain Eukaryota; kingdom Fungi; phylum Ascomycota; class Sordariomycetes; order Diaporthales; family Diaporthaceae; genus Diaporthe; species Diaporthe sp. P3_1W. Next base: position 3,354,515 of record JBAFXB010000004.1, on the reverse strand, counting down.
CTCCACCACCGGAGCCGGAGGTGCTATAGTGTCAAACGCCGACGCCGATAAGCAGACCCTGAAACGGCCGCAAGCGCTAGACGAGACGGAGGCGCAGAAGCTAAGCAGCTACATGGAGAACCTCAAGAGGGAGCAGGCGGCCCTCGCGGCGAAGCAGGACGAGTCATCCGAGGATGAGGATGACGAGGGAGACTTTGAGGACGTGGTTGCGACGCCTCCACTGAACTCCTCTTCTCTCCCCGGCGGCACCGGAATAAAACCCGCACCTTCGCCTCTTCGACAATCCAGTGTCCCGGTCAAGAACGAGCCGGGAGTGGCCATCAAGCGCGAGGCTGACACCAACGGATCCGGAATCAAACGTGAAAGCCCTGGTTCGGAAGACAGGCCCGCGAAGAAAGTCAAGGTCGAGGAGCCCGCGGAAGACGACGGCGATGACGACGAGGAGGACATGGAATTTGAGGACGTATGAGCCCTGGAGTACTCCGTCGTTCATGGACATGTCCGGCCCGCAGACTTGAAGGCTACGGTGTCGTTGATGGACGACTAGCACGGGCAAATCACCGATGAAAGCGGGAATACCCAAGGGTTACTCAATCTTTGGGGAAAGGGTTTATCCCATGGCGGCTGAACAGAACGCCGCGGATTTAGAGTGTTACCACAGTTCAGCATGGAAGGCCTATGACCTATAGCTGGGGCCAATTTTCCCCAATTGGGTATTCTACTCTGGTAGTCGATAGATCACAGGAGCATCTTAGGACACATCGTAGTCTGCAGCTCAGGTTCGGCACAGAATGACACTCCCATAAAGGCATGTAGTTCTTGGTGAAAATGAATTACCGGTGAAAAGCAGCATCAAGGGAAATATTCGAAACTAGACAGCTTGAAAGTGCCGTAGGGGACTACTGGAATTGAAAGAAAGTAGACGACTAATAAGCCGCTTGGGAGAGAAGGGACCCCTGCCAAGACCCCAGCCCTGGTCCAAGCTTATTCATAAATCTGCGCGAAATCTTATCAGATGTCCCGAAATAAATTGACGAGAAATCGGACTCAACTTCTCTCACACCGAGAACAAGATCACGGAGAATGCTACTCGGACTCGGCGCGCGGCCTGTCCTACGGGGACTGCGCCAGAAGGCCCTGCGCCCTCTTGTGGTGCATCACCCCTACAGCAGCACCTCGGGCGCCATCACCACCGTTCCCTTGGTGTACGACCTGCACGAGCCAGCCAAGCCGGTCTCGGACAACCCGGACCGGACGTCGCCCATCCTGTTCCTGCATGGCCTTTTTGGGTCGAAGAAAAACAACCGTAGCATAAGCAGGTGAGTGATGGTCCGTAGGAACAACGCGACTGAGGAGGCTGAGGCTAAGAAATGTGTGTTCATTGCTGTAGAGCACTTGCTCGGGACCTCGGTCGCTCGATATATGCCCTTGTAAGTAGACCGACCGGCTTTTTTATGATACCACAAAAGTCTATGAGACGTTCTGGAGTTGTCCATATCCGTGACAAGACTGATGCGTTGCAAAGGATCTCCGCAACCACGGCGACTCACCTCATGCCCAACGCCATGACTACACTGCCATGGCAGAGGACGTCGGGGCCTTCATAGAAGAGCACAAGATAATAGAGCCCACCATCATAGGTCACTCGATGTAAGTCCACGTTGACCGTAACGCTCACTGGGTACGGCCTCTGACTGCCGCTGACTGCCACGACAGGGGCGCCAAGACGGCCATGACGCTGGCCCTGCGCTCGCCGGCAATGGTCAAGGACGTTGTCTCGGTGGACAACGCGCCTATCGACGCCATCCTGTCTACTGACTTCGCGAAGTACGTCCGGGGCATGAAGAAGATCGAGGACGCGGGCGTGACTACGCAGAAGGCGGCTGATGCGATCATGGCTGAATTTGAGGAGGTATGTTTTTTTTCAATTTCAGAGGAAGAGAGAAAGACAGAGACGCGACTCCAGCTGACACTCAAATCAAGTCCCTACCCATCCGCCAGTTCCTCCTCGGCAATCTCTTCACCCCGGAGGGCCAAAAGGCCAAGAAGTTCCGCGTCCCCCTCGACGTGCTCGGCAAGGCCCTGGCCAACATGGGCGACTTCCCCTACAAGGACCCAGGCAAGGCCAGGTTCGAGAAGCCGGCGCTGTTCGTTCGGGGCACCAAGAGCAAGTACGTGCCCGACGAGGTGCTGCCGGCCGTGGGCGAGTTCTTCCCGCGCTTCGAGGTCGTCGACGTCGAGGCGGGTCACTGGCTGATCTCGGAGAACCCGGAGGCATTCAGGCAAGGTGAGTCACCAAGTTCGTGAACGAACGGAAAGATTGAATTATGCTAATTTGCTGGGCAGCTGTTGTGCAGTTCCTTAGTCCGAAGGAATAGCATTTCCCCGGAATACATAGAGGTATATATCCCTAGAAGGTGTAAGGTAGCATAGAGACGGCCCTCGCGGGCCTGCTGCTTGTATGTGCATTGTTGCTAGTACTCGGTCCGGAAATATAATAAAATTGCTACAGCCTTAATAGGGTCCGAAGTGAAGATGAAGCGCAGCAAAGCAAAGCAACCGGCGGCGCCTCTCGGTATCCATCGCCCGTCTATTTGCAACGCTTTACTATGTCATTCATGTGCTCGATGCCACGTAATTCCGTCTATCCGTCGTCCAGTCATTAGGCGAGCTCACGCTGCAGGAACAATAATACACCCGGTTTGACAATCTCAACCACCCCAGGCCCCCCCCCCCCCCATCAGCAAGAACACGACGAGGCCGCCTCGTCCTCCCCCACCTTGACAGTCCCCTTACTCCCACCATCCGCGGCCCTCATCACGTCCGGGTGGCTCACGACGGCGTCGACGATCTCGACGAAGGGCTTCCTCACGTTCTCTCTCGTCTTGGCGCTGACCTCGCAGAAGTTCGCGCCATGGGCGTCCGCAAGCGCCTGGCCCTCGGCGGCGGTCACGGCCCGGGGCTTGTCGACCTTGGCCCCAACAAGGTACAGCGCCACGCCGGGGATGGTGTTGACCTCGACCTCATCGAACCACCGCTCCATCGAGGCGAACGACGTCCGGGACGAGACGTCGTAGACGAGGATGACGCCGTGCGCCCCGCGGTAGTACGAGGTTGAGAGGGTGCGGAAGCGTTCCTGGCCGGCCTTTTTTGGAAAGGGTTGAGTGTTAGTATTGTGCATCCCGCCCTGAGTAGCTCTTGTCTGGCTACTGTCCATGCAAGGAGGCGTGTGGCCCAGTAGGGCGCCGGAGAGCGGCATGGGCGGACTCACGGTATCAAAGAGCGTCAAGCGGTACGCCTTTCCCCTGACCGAGAGTTTCTTTATCTAAAAGGAGAGTGCATGTCAGAACCTCTCATGTAAGAGCGAGTGTACCCTCCGTGAGGTGAGAAGTGACAACCGCTCAGGGGTCAACCGCGGGTGGCATACTTTGAAATCTATCCCGATGGTTGCTGTTGCTGATTCAGGCTCAAAGACATCCTCACAATATCTCATCAACACTAGCGCAACGGGTCAGATACACATCCCTCCTAGGTTTTCTCATTTTTTGAGCGAAGGGGGCAAGCTCGTGGCTAATGAGGCGGTGAAAGAACCCAGGGACAGCTTACACGCCGATTTTCCAGCGCTGGAGGGGCCGATGAGGAGGATCTTGAGGGTCGGTAGGGAGTCGTCGGAAGCCATGATTACGAAGCAGGGAATTACGGAATATCAAAGCAAAGTTAGGAGAGGTGCATGTAGATTGCGGCAAAAGTCTTAGGTGGCCATGTTTCCTTTTGGAGTCCTGGGCGGTAGGCACGCGTGTGGCCAGGGGAAGATGATGTAGGCAGGTAAGTGGGTTGGGTACCTGGGCACGACAAAGATTCAGTGAGGTCAGAGCCAGTCGAAAGCTTGTTTGCCCCTCCAGAAAGTGAACCCATGACCACCACCAACGGCCCGGGACTTCAGAAACACGGGTAGACCTTTCTCGAACCGCACCAACTATCTCGCTCTGGGAGAAGTCGCACATGCGGATTTCATTAAATACGCTTGCTTTTGCTGCTAGAACAGCGAGGCGAATGGCCACCACACCGACCTTCAACGCCCGCGCGGTAGCATCTGCGCACACGAGCCTTTCACGCATACGGCTACACAGGAAGACACATAATCCGAGCACATCAGAAAAGGTAGGCAGGGAATTCGAATTGCCTCTCTGTATTTGGCCCTCTACGGGCCAGCCTCTACGTCCACAACACCCCCCGATGCTTTGCGTATCCGAACCCGAAGTACGCCATCCTCGCATCGTCGTCTAGGACGACGCTCCAGGGCTGAGCCGAAAATGACAGGGCGGACATCTCACAGGCTTGTAGTGGCGCGCGTCGTCTTCTTTTTTTGTGTTCGATTTCCCTTTTTGATTCATTCCGGCCTGGACTCGTAAAGGCACAGATATCCATGACTACTCTGTACCGGTCGCCACGCCAAAAGTAACGAATAAGCAAGACCCACGCCCCTGAGAGGTATTGCCTGAAGAAACCGTGTCCATGCCGCGCTCCAAGTCAATTTTGTCGTCGCCTCAACTTTACACCTCCTCGAGAACGCGCTCCTTGAACTCCCGCTCAACCTTCTGGCCCTGCTCGTCCGTGGACGACTCGCCGTGGAGGGCCAGCAGGGTACCGAGGTCGAACTTGGGCTGCTTGAGCAGCTTGACCTTGCGGATGTGCACCTGCGATACAGTCAGTCTCCCGTCTTGTCTGAATGTCACTCCCTTGCGCCCAGCCGGGTCGGTGTCCACGTACGTTCTGGAGGGGGTAGATGCCCTGGGTGGCCTTCTCGATCTCACGGCCAATGACCTCAGGGATGAGCTTGTTGGTCAGCTGCTGCAGGGTGCAGCTGCCGGCCTCACGGGTGATGATCTCGGTCATCTTTCGTCGGATGGCGCGGATCTGGGAAGAAGCAGCGTAGGTGGTCTTCTTGATCTGGTTGGGTCGGCGCTTGGTGAAAGCAATGGCGAACAGGCGGAGGAGGTAGTCGTCGGTGGTCTTGACCGTGACGTTGGCCTCGATCAGGGATTGCCACTTGCGGACGAGCGACCGCAGCTTGTCGGATGTGAAGTCGAGACCGTGGAAGTTGGTCAGGCAGTTCTTGCCCTGGACCTCGTCGATGCGGAGCTTGATCTTGCGGAAAGCGTGGTCCTCATCCTTCTGCAGGTCGGCGAGGGAAACCTCGACGATGCGGCCCTTCAGGGAGTCGTTGGCGTTCTTGAGACCGGTGGTCCGGTTGACAAGAGTCTTGCCGACACTGTAGCAGGTGCTGTCAGATCCCGTTCTTCACCTCGCGGGGCCGTCACGATTCGCGTATCGGATTGCTTACTCTCGGACGTTGAAAGGCGCAGGAGCCTGTTCGCATGTGCTTGTTAGTCGGGGTGTCCGTTTGCAGTGGCGGTTGGGGCGAATTGCTTCGTACCTTGATGCCGTACCAGTCCTTGCGGGAGAAGGGGTCGACGGTCTTCTTCTTGAGACCCTTCTTGCCCTTGGACAATCTCTTGTTCCTGTTAAAAGTATACCCATCAGCGGACTGTTCGCTTTCGCTCCCACGGCGTTCGCTTCGGGCAGTCGTGCATCGTCGCTGGGACCGGAATAATCGACGTACTTGCCAACAGCCATCTTTGCGAGGTTCGGATCTCAAAGACGGGCAATGGTTCGTTAGGTGGGTGGAATTGAGAGATCGCGAGATTCGTAATTCTAGGCGGAGACAGGCGTCAAATCGACAAAGCGAATTTTCTGAAGAGCAGGCCGGTGGTGCGGCAAAACTGGTCCGAGCGTTCGGAGCAAGGAGCGACCTATTTCCGGCGGAGCCGCCCCGCTAGTGTGCTATGTGATTTTAGAGAGATACCACCCCGATAGAATGATGCTTTGTCAGGAATTGTACAAAGAAGCTATATGCACTTAGCCCTCCTGGTTCCTGAACATCCTTGACTGGGCTGATGAGGGACACCCCAGGCCGGAATTGACTTTGATGCCGATTGCCACGAGGCCATCAGCCCCCCGGGTGACGCCAACACAACCCGACTGCCCGAGAAAGCTTGCACTGAATCGCATGGGTGAGCTAATAACAGCAGCGGAGGAATGCCCAACGGCCCCAGGCCCGCGAGCTGGGCTTCGTCTCAGCCTGAGCGGAACTCTTACAGGAGGCCAACAGGAATTCCAACTGATCCATGAACCCAGGTCGCTCGCCTCATGCTGCTGAAGCAGCATCTACTGGAAACAGACAGCCTCGTCCACCATCAGTGGCAGCAATCTCGGAACACATCACCCCCTATGCGCTGGAGGTCTGGGTGACTGGCAGATTGCCGACAACGCCAGGTCATCAAAGGATGATGGCCCGTATAGCCCAGTGAGGTTATAAAATTACCCTGTAGACAAAGGCTAGACTAGACCAAGATAATTCAGAAGATATCTAAGCATACTTATCATGTATAAAATACAAGAATGGATATTTGCACCTATAAAAAGGGATAGTAGTATTAGGTGTATAAGTATTAGGTATATGGGTATTGGGTATGGGTATTGGTACGTGGGCGTTGGGTATGTGGGTGTTGGGTGAGTGGGTGAGTGGGTGTTGGGTGCTTGGTGAGTGGGTGAGTGTGTGTTCGGTGACGACGGGGGAAACAACAGCAGGAGAAATGGGACAACAAGTCTCAAAACCCATCTGTTCATTGGTAAGATGAGATCGACACCGGGGAACAAGCGGCGTCAGACTTCCAAGTCGCTTGGGAACCCAACGTGGTCAGTCGGTTCACGGCGCCAGGGCGCGCAGATCCCCACGCACGGAGAACAACGCGCTGGCTTCGGTGAACTTCTGAAGCAGACAGACACATACCATGCAAACTCAAAAAAAAGAGCCGTCAGCGGCGCGATCCACCCCCCGTCAGCCCGTCTCGGCAGCAGGATTGATAATGCCGCATCCGCGGTGTCCCAGGTCCCCATTCCTGCCGCGACGCTCACCTCATCTATCTCGATCTCGCTCATGCTCACGCTGCCTGCCCGGGTGTCCGTCTCACCTATCTACGTACGTACGTAGGTGCTGACGGGACCCAAAACACACACAAATACACACAAAAAGCTATGGGCAATGACCTCACCCACTCACCTAGCTGAGCGGAAACTGGGCTCACCGCTTCATCATCGGCCATCCCTGTCTGGCAGGCTCTCCCGCCAGCCCGCTCACACTCTACCCCCCGGGGCCGGGGTGCTAGAGAGGGTAACATGCTTTCCTGTCACTTTATCTCGCTTCGAGTAGGAAGCTTGCCATGCGACGGTTGCCCCACAGAAGCTTCGGTCTGTTCCGCGGTTGGACGGATCCTGTCAGGCACGAGGTCAGGAGGAGCCCGCCGGAAGGGCCCAGGCACGCCTAGGAAAGTCACATTCTCCCAAAACAACGGGCTCGGCGAACAACCTTGCATGGCGATGCCGATGCTCCAGCGCGGGATCACGATTTCTCCTCCCTGTGGGTGTTTTTTTGTTTACACCGTACTCGACGTCGGTTCAATGATCGCGATTTATTGTGGGGCTATGCAAATGGGTATCGTGGGAAGTGGTGCTGTGTGCTACCAGTGTATGCGGGCCCTGCTTTCTCTGTGTGGCCTCTCTTCTCCCTCTCCTGAATTCATCCGTCCTTTCCGGTGAACAAGCGGGCCAGGCCTGCTTGCCTGCATTTCCTAGCCTTCTTCCATGCACCGAACCTGGCCAGGTCTAGGCTCTAAGGGAGAGCGTCTGGAAGCCGTCATATCCTGTTCTGAACGCCATGTACGCCATTGCTGAAGGAAGTTGACCAGCCCTATGACCTCATCCTGAGCCCATGTCTCTCCCCTGCCAATAATCGTTCCCCTGAGGTCTACCGACTGTTCGGGGCCAGACCTCCACTCTCCCTGCCAGGCTGTGGCTGACCTGGCACCCCAGCGAGCAGTGGCATTTGCTCGACTGCGTCGTCGCCGTCACCCCAGCGTGGTATGCAAACACACGAGCTGGTTGACCGGGTGACAAGGGAGTGAGTCCGCGTGGTTAAAATGCTATGCCGTCTTCAATTAGACGGGCATGCTTGAATCCAGAATCCTCGTAGTTGCCATTGCCGTTCCATCCAAGAAGTCCAAGACGGTGGCAGCCCTTCATTGAGTCAGGGGGATTGCATCTGCATCTGCATCTGAGGCTCCCGCTCCTCCTCTGGGTGGTCGGGCTGCCAGGTGTCGAAGCTCGGGAAACTGAAATAGCGTCCAGAGTCTGCTGTGAAACCCCCCACCGTCAGCACAAATGACGTTGAAACACCAGGGAACACGGGTGGGATGATGACATACCTAGGTGGGGGCGGAATCCGTCCAGGTCGACATGGTCCCTGGCAATCCTGGCCGGGCTGTCGTACATGGTCGGGCTCTGGGAGATAGGAGACGATGAGTTTGGTGGTGAGCTGGAGACGGCGACCTGGTTCAGCAGGTCTGTTGCCCGACGGCTGGTGCCAGGGGTTGCCAATGCGTTGCGGCTGGCGGTGGACGGCGTGATGGAGGGCTCTGTTGCACTGGAGCGGAGGAGCCTTGGGCGGCGGCTGCTTGATCTGGAAGAGTCCCTCCTCTGGACAGTGCCCCGTCGAGATTCTGTTGGTGATGCCATATCGTCGTCCGAATCTGACACGTAGTGAAAGAGACTGGGGATGTAGATGGCGAGGTTGTTGATGTTGTCGAGCATTGAGCCTGATATGGCGACTTGCTTGTTCGGGAGAGCTGCAAGATGCAGGGAGGAGGATATGGTGGATTATATGGAGGGGAGAGGCGTGAGGTGAAGTGAGAGTGGTGTGTTGGTGGTCGCGGGAGACGGGGGGCAAGGAGGTTATTTCAAGTCTTTGTAAGTGAACAGAGTTCAAGCAGGATATAGACTAGGTAGAACCAGAGGGACTAATTGGACGGCAGTAATGAAACGGTCATCACAAACGAAGGTGTGAGTGAGTGGGAGGGTGCTGCGAGTGTGCGTGTGTGGGTGTTATTATGTATTGCGCAGACTTTCCAAGTTCGTATGCAAGGAGCCCGGCCCGCCGTGTGCTGTTGTACTCCAGTACTCCAACTGCAGAGTGAGCAAGACAGACGGACACTTCCTTGGGGGACAGTACCACAGTGCAGTACCTGCTACAGTACCTGCTACAGTACCGAGCGTCTCGCTCCTGCCTCCCTCGCTTTGTCTTTGTCATTGCCGTTGCCCGCCAGCCCACTTGGGCCGAAATGCTGGGCCGCGGTACAGTGGTGAATAATAAATAGAAGCTGGGCTGCGTACTGTGGAGTGATACTGTACGGGGCAAGGTACCTACCTCAAGTACTGTGCAGCATGTGCATGCATTGTGCAGTACGTACCCCAGACAGTGGCCCGCAACACCCTGAACACCCACCTGGCTGTGCATTCCGACCCGTCGACCCCATCGTGGCAGCGTGGGACCACACGGTCTCGACGCGGCCTTTTCCACCTGCCTGCCTGTGTCCCCCTCTCGCCCTCCTCGGACGCAGGGGTAATACTGCTGCAGCACGTACATGCCACACAGTGAGGAGGGGAGTGGGCTGGAGGGAGAAAAACAGAGACAAAGAAAAACAAACCATGGGGCATGTCACTAGTCAAGACCATCCCGCCAGTTACGAGATGGAGCGAGGGCGCAGAGAAGCAGCGAGAAGGCGAAGAAAAGCGAACATGAGAGAGAAGAAAAAACCATCGCGGCATTTCTCGGCCTTTGTCATGTTCTGGCCCGTCCAGTGCTGTGAAGCTCGAAGCTTTGCCACCTGTTGTGTGCTACCACACACACACACACAGACTGCACTCGTCTGGAGCATAACAAGCGTGTCTCCTCACCTCCCCAAGGTTGGGTAATAGCTTCCACAGGCGTCGAGCCGTTACGAGGCTTGCGGGCCGCTGATGGTGGTGCCGCGGTGGTGGTGGTGGCCCAGTGGGCAGGAAGCCACGAAGAGCTTGAGACGGAGGGAGGGGGAGAGAGTTCTGGGCTCGGCCCTAGTCCCAGGCACCACGGGCGGGCATGGGTGCGGTTGATGGATTGGCAGGGCATGGGTGCAAGTATTGGGTCGGGCACTGATACATGCTTTTAGTACATAGACAGCACAGCACATTTGTCTTCGTGGTCGAGTTGATTTCGACGCGACACGGACGGCGCCTGCCAACCGGCAGCTAGCTACCACCTCCTTGGTTTGCTGGCTCCTTGGTATGCACGGTATGGTGCCAGGTTGCCTGGTTGGCACACGCGTTGGGGCACCGCCGCCTGGGGTCACCCACGCTTGCAAGCAGCCTTGTCTTCCCCATGCTTTTCCAGCTGTTGCTCCGTTGCTTGCTTGCTTGATGCTTGCTTGCCTGCCTGTGGCCTCGGCCTCTTCGTGGCTTGTGGCCTGTGGCCGGGCCAACAGGTCTGGACTATGGAGTCCGGATGCTGGATTTATCTGCGGCCGTCAGTCGTCGTAACACCAAGGACAGGATCGATCGGCAAACAGGATGGACTGAGGTAGCCAAGCTGCCAGGCTACAAATCGCAACGCCTCACTCGTCCACCGTGGCCACCGGCAAAGGCCCAGACCCGCTGCTCCTCGTCGCTGGGTGTCATTCCTGCAGCAACCGACAATCTTGTCCTGCACACGCTTTAAGTCAAGTCCGCCCGCTGGGACCCGTTGGTCTGGTCCGGTTGGAGGATTCGGTGACTTGAGAGCCCAGAGTTTGCTCTGTATAGAGCCAGCGAGGGAGCACGAGACACGCCCGTGCCTGTCAGGCTTCGTTCATGACGGGTGGATGATGGATTATCCCGCGCTATCAGGACCCCAGGAACGAAACCCGAGCCCGTCGTCGGCCTACCTCACTCTCCTTAACCCCATGCCGAGTTCGACCGAAGAACCACACACCCACACACCACACAAGGCTCGTCTCCAGCTCACTGGCCCGGCCTGAAGCCCCATCCACCGGCCGCGTCGAATCGAAAGCTTCGTGTCAGCTCAGTCCTGCAGCCGGTCAACCTCCCAGACTCATCACTCGCGACGCTCCACCATGCACACATATAGTGCCCGCCCACGACCAATCGAGGTATTCGCGCGCGGGTCCCGCTCCATTTGGTCCCATCTGGCTGCCAGAACCGGCACGGGCACGGGCGTCCTTCACCCTATCAGTCACGAGGATATCTAATACTTCCTCCTCGGGAACAGAGATTTCGCGGTCCCCTCGCGGTCCTGTCTCGTGGGCTCCTCCCCGGCCTTGTCCCCCTTCCCCGCCGCTGTCAGTGGGTACGGGTGCAAGGGGCTGTAGGGCATGGAGGGCCCCCTTACCACGTGTCGCCCGCTCGATGTTCCGACGGCACTGCATGGATTCGCGATCTGGGCTGATTCGCTTCGGACGAAACCAGCACAACCGCAGGCACACACACCCCTCCCTTCCTCCATCCCCAGTAACAGGTAGTCAAACCGGCTATTCTCAGGATTGTGCTGAGATGACGGATCGGCCTCCTCGCGTCGCACAATTCCATCATCGGAGACACAGACGTAAGACTCTGTGTAACCAAGATTGTGCTGTCAGAGAACGCCTGGACGCATCTGTGCCCCGTACTCTATTTAGGCTTCGTGTGCTTGCTACCTGCTACCAACACACACAGTACCCAGCTATCTATCTGCTGTATTCTGAACTCCTCTCGAGTGGCCGGCCGGCGGGACGTCCAACAAGGTTTGCAAGGTTCACAAGCCCGGGGAAGTCCCCCCTCTACAATGTCACCCGTCATCTGCCCACCGTCCCTTGGCGAGGAGCTCCTGATGTTGATGGTGAGCTGGGGTGATAGTTGAACTACTGTAGACTACTGTCCACTTCGTTGGCGTTGTCGATCGAGCGTCAGCCCAACGGCATGGGCATTATTAGTATTGTGCATGACGCTTGCTGTACCCGGCAGATATTCTGTCTTGTAACCCTTTTACTTTTCCTTGTGACGACCATGAACCGATTGAGGCCGGCCTTGTGGAAGGCAAACCCGATCGAATAGTTACATTGGCCATGAGAGACAGGACAATCGACAAGTGTCATTGCAGTGAAGCACTCAATGTATTCCAGTCTAAACTTCTACCCTACATGTCATCTACCCCCTGTATCAACCTAATCAACTTACCCAGGCTCATGGACACACTGTCAACCCCATGTTGCTTGCATACACACGGCTGGTTCCGGTGTTACGTCTCCCCATGGAGTACAACATGACCTGGGCCGGGAAACTCGGCCCCACGGATTTAGTGGTCGACACTGCAGGACAAGAAACGCTCATGTCAGCCCAAGATCACTCCTGGCAGCCCAGCCTTGGGACCAGGCCACCTTTTTGCTCCGGGGGTTGTGGGGGTTTTTCGGGGCACTTACTCTTCCCACAGTCTGCCCTGGACAGCCTTGAGCTCGTCGGCCGTCATCCTGTGCCCGGTCGTGAAGTAACCTGCAGGCAAATACTCCCCGTCAGCTCACAGTCCTCTGGAGGGGGTGATGATGACTAAACACCCTCTTGGTTTGTCAGTGTCTCTGTTTACTTACCAGCCGTGATCTTCGCGTCGATCTCGACCCGCGAGTCCGCAGGGATCCAAGATTCGGGCAGCTCGACGCGCTCGTGGATTGGGATCCTAAATTGGGGGAAAACAGGGTGGCACCCGTTAGTAAGACCGACTCTCTGGGAACAAGCACACCTCCATCCAGCCGCGCGTGCGACCCCAGACTCATGCTGCGCGACCGTCGCTTACCCTTGGCCGACGATGGCGTCGTGTTTCATGCTGCAGTTCGCGGTTGACGTTAGTCATTACTGATCGAATCCGGCCGTCAAGTGATGGGAATCATGGATTGTTGTTGTGGGAACACAGCGCGCCCGGTCGCGCCGTGCAACATTGGGCACAGGTGTGGTGTACGTACTTGCTCATGCTCAGCATCCTGTCGATCTTGGTGATACCGAGCCAGTGCAAGATGTCCGGCATTAGGGCCTGGAAGCGCATGTCCTTTACTCCCGCGACATTCTCTGTGCGCTTGAAGTAGTCGGACGCCCGGTCCTCTCCACGCTTTCGGGCGTTGTACACGACTGTGGCGAGCGTCAGTCACGAGACCGAATCTGGAACAGCTTGGTACTTCTCGCGGTGCTTCCTCTGCGGTGGTGCCGCCCTTCCGCAGACACGCCAGCAGCCAGACCGGGAAGATCTCGGAGCGACGGTGACACTTACGATACTGCAACTGTGTTAGCAAGTCACACAAGGCTGGGGGCACATGACGCTTACCTTGGTGACTTCACCGAGAGCTCTGCCTTCTTTTCGGAAATAGATGACAACGCCGCTGCCTCCATTTTGGGCTTCCTTGACGGCCTCCTCAATTCCAAAAATGACTGCAAGCAAAGTGGAGTTAGCCTTGTGGGAAACATGCAAGATGTGGCCCAGAGAGGGGTTGCGAGGCGCTCATGAACACAAATCGCGCTCATCGCCTCTTCTCCGGAGTGTCGAAGATGTCTCGAGCAAGTCCGGAGAAACTTACGGTACGGCCGGCAGGTACAAATGTCAGAACCGAAGACATCACTCCCGTTACACTATGTCTCATTAGATAACTCGGCACTCGCGCGTCGTCGGATTTGCGATGTCTTACCTCGTCGTGGATGCGGAGCGCGAGCTTCTTGTTGGGATCGGACATGTTGGCGGGATCGCCGAAGCAGTAGACCGTCAAGCCACCTGCAAGCTGTTAGATACTGGAACCCATATCCCTCAGCTTGACCAAACAACACATACCAATAGGTGGTAGGAAAACTTTGATGTCTCCGCGGGTTATCAGCTGTTGCATTGTCAGAACAGCCCGAACGTGGCCCTTCAGTGTGGGCGTGGGACGGATCTCACCTCGGGATAGCTGCCGCCGGTGTACTCAAAAAGAGACCGTCGGAGAGTTCCCTCATCTGCATCTAGTCAGTATGGCGGGAGTTAATAGCCGCATGTTCTGATCAGAGAGCTCACCAATGCCAAATCTCTCGGCGACCCCCGGCAGGTACCAGGCTGGTTCGACGGCGAACTTCGTCACAGCGAGCTCGCCTGAATCATTCTTGCATATCTTGCCATCCGGCACACTGTTTAGTCCGTCGTTAGTGAAAGTGCTGTATAAATTCGAACCCTGCGAGACAGTTGCGTTGTGTTGGTCTCGCGGCAGTTATAAAGGGGCACCCACAGCCTTCCTTTGCGCACGCTGTCCTCTAGCTCGGGAAGCTACAACTTGATCAGCATGAGTCCCTCGCCCACCTCAACGCTCACAAGCATACCTTCATGTGCGCCTTCGTAATGGCGATGGTTGGCCGGATATCAACTGCGTCACGTCAGAGTGTCTCCCACAGAAACACAATGGGCCTGACGTACCATCCTCCCCTTCGACCAGGTCCTTGAACAGCCACGGGGCAACATGACCCCAGGGGTCCATGGCCACGATCTTCTTCTTGTCGCCCCACTGTGGGAAAGGCCCTATATCGGCTGCGGGCTCCGTGTTGGTGAAGTCAGGTCTGCACACAATTTCTCAGCTTTACTTCAGAGGTGAGAGCCCTATGTTCTCAGGAGCCGCATACCGGTGATCGGCCTTGAGCTCCTTGCTGGCGAGAGCCAGGGCGTAGTAGATAGAATAAGAGCCTCCATGAGCTGAACAGTAACTGCGGGTCAGCGTGAAGATCGCGAATTCGGCCTTGCGGGTTGGACTGACCGCCGATGGCTATACCAAGTCAGTACATATCTCCACGTATTCAAGTGTATGACATACCATTGCGCCTGCGGATGGTACTCGAGTAGCGAGAAACCACAATTGGGCCCCGTTCAGCAGGTTCAGGAGCGCCCCAGTTCAGAGGGATTGGCTTGATACCAGTCTGTTTGGGGTAGGTCCTGTAAGGAGTCAGACTCGCGCACTGCTGTGCAAGAACTTGAGCAGCGCAACTCACGTCAAAATAATGCGCGAAGAGAAGCTGGAGGCCTGTGTCGGCGACGAGCTTCCGATCGGGGAATCGGACGTGTCTGTAGGGCGCAGAGGCGGCGTTGCGGTAGACTTCGCGGCCAGAGCAGCAGCTGACAAGGCAGCGGCTTCCTCGATCTCCTGTTCGTTTTGCTGCTGGAAAAGGGAGGCTGGCGATGGTCGTAGGCCGGGAGCTGCTGAGGATTGAGCGGTGCCACGGGACATGGAGTCCACGACAGAGAGGAGCTCATCCTGCTTCTGCTGGATGGTCCTCAACTGGCTAATCACATCTTCCAGGCTGGGCCCGGAAGCTACACCGTTGGACGCCATTGAGGAGAGGGAGAGGGAGAGGTTACGACAGCCTACACAATTCCTGTGGTGTCTATCCTGATGACTCTGGGCTGACGGGGGATCACTGGGACAGTTGACGACAATGCTTCAACAAGTCAACATTTACGGATCCTGTGAGCGGGGAGTCTCTGTTGGCTCTAGAACTGTTCACGAGGGACCCAAATCCAAGCCGGAGCTGATTCTCAAAGCCTTGGAGCTTATCCTGTCTATCACGATCTGCTAGGATGGGCGATTGGACACTGACGAGTGAGGGGGTTGAAGCAGAGGGGAGAGAAGAGGGAGAGAGGGAGAGAGCGGTCAAAGCAGAAGAAGCATTGATGTCCAGGAGGAGCTATGCTATTATACATAGATACGTTGCTCCAGCCACGTCGCCAGCCGGGCGAACCGACAGCTGCCGGTTGGAATCAGATCGTTATCACCTGGGCAAGCAGAGGAGGCACGGGAATGCAAGCATGCCTAGCTCTGGATGCACGGCCAAGGATGCTACAGCGAGATCGAGCTTCTGAAAGAGGCACTGGCCGGTTGACACTCTGGGCGGTCGGCGAGCTCGCGGCTTGTTGCCTGCTAACCTGGTACCAGTAGTTGTATACCTAGCTGCCCAGCTAGGCAGGTAGCGCGGGGGATGCTCTTAGAGTTGCCGGCACGGGGCCACTGTGGGGCGCTGTCTGATCCGCTTGGCGGGAGATCCATCTGATTGCATCGAGCTGCTGCTGCCCTGCTGGGCCTGAAGCCACAGACCGTTTTGACGCAGGAGGATACGAAAGATGTTTTGACGAGTGGGATATTCTGTGCATATGTAGGTGATAGGCTGGCTACATACAGCAGCGCACAGCATCTGCCAGATCCCCAAGCCACCCCCTGGGAATCAATGGGCAGATTCCTGGGTTGTCCTTTGATGTTTACCTGTAGATGTTGGGGAATGGCCATCTGAAGTCGTCCACAACAAAGGAAATGCCCCTGTGCCTCGGCAAGTTCTGCAGGTAAGCGTCCTGGTATCACAGCACTGAAAGAGGCCCTTTCAGTCCCCACACCCAAGCGTGCGTGACGTACTGATAAGCCGCCGCACGCCGCCCTCCGCCCGTCAGTGCCAGAAACGTGGAGATGGTTTGGCACGGACCATACGTGGAACGGTCTGATCTCTTGGGAGCTGAATTGGCGTCAAGAGATTGGACGGTGACAGGAGTGCGTGTACAGGGTAAGAAGTGTTGTTGACAAAAGGCTTCTTATGAGACAACATAAAAAGATATTACCCAGGTAGAAGAGAGCATTATACATCATATCAGGTGGCCTGCCAAAGCTTGGTTCACGCCTTGCAGCCTTCACAAGCCTTCCACGCCAGGCAGGCCCGGCCGCTAATCGCATGTCCGTTTTAAGTGCAGCCAGAAACGGCACGTCGAGCCAGTGACTGCATTTTCGATCTCAGCCAACTTCTCCAAGTTGCGCCAGCCTTCCCACAAAAACCCGACTTCACCACGGCGCATTCTGCACCCGGTTCTGGACCATCCACGGATCAGTTCACAACCGCCGGAAACATGGGAAAGCGCAAGAAGAGCTCCCGAGCGCCCCAGGGCAAGAAGAGGGTTGGTTGGCCCCATCCCCGTCCGTCTTCATTCGTTTGCGCAACAGCTAACGTAGCCCTGCCGCGGCTCACCAGGGCGACCCTCTCCCCACCGTCTTCACCTGCCTCTTCTGCAATCACGAGAACTCCGTTACCGTCAAGATCGATAAGAAGGCCGGCATCGGCTCTCTGGAATGCAAAGTCTGCGGCCAGCGCTTCCAGTGCACCGTCAACTGTACGCTCGAACACCCAGAGACGAGACCAGACCCTATCCTACGCGCGCACGTGGTATCCGGGTATGGCACAGAACATGGCTAACCAGCATGAGCGCAACAGATCTGTCGGCCGCGGTGGACGTCTACGGTGAATGGGTCGATGCGGCAGAGGAGGTCGCTAAGGACGGCGGCAGCGCAGCCGTGCGGGACTACGCTGAGGCCAGTCGCGACTCACGCAAGGATAGAGACACAGCCAACAACAGCGATGACGGTCATCAGCAGTACAGCGGGGACGGTATTGTTCCGGACGACGAGTATTAAATGAGATGGACCCTGAATAGGCTGTCGACTGGCAACTGTTGACTAGGCGAAAGCTCTCAGCCACCGAACGTGGTCTGAGACGTACGACTTGGGCACGTGCTTTATCATGGCCCAATGAGGCGATGATGCCCTCTACGACAGTCAACCGCTTGACGAAGAGATGGTCACAGGATTCCCGTCGTGATGCACACAACCTGGAGCCATCGTAAGGATATTGCCGGAAGCAGACCGGTCTGCATGCGAGAGTTCGCATTGAGCACGAACACCTAACCAATGGATCAGTGAGCTGTGAGACGATGTCAGCATGCTCGGCTTCGTTGAATGGGGTATGCAAAGAAGGAAGGCATGGGGCATTTACCGGACAGTGGGATGACGGCGCCGCTCTACATGGTGAAGAATCTATCGCCGAAATCGCCCAGCCCCGGAACAATATAGCTACATCGTGTTAGCAAGACAAGAAAATATGTGATGGGAGCCAGTTACGAACTTCTTTTCATCGAGTCCCTGTTTGTAATGTCAGCTTCAGGTCCCAGGTGTACGACTGAATTCCTTGTCTGGGCCGAGCTTACCTGGTCAATAAATGCGGTGATAACGTGCAATTTAGGGAACTTTGCCGAGAACCTCTCGGTGCCCTCAGGGCTGGAGATGAGATTCAGGAACAAGATCCTGTCCTCGGGGACGCCGCGCTCCTTGAGCACCTCCACGGCCATTGTCGCGGAGCCGCCTGCCGCCGATCAGCACTCCATCACACACCACGCAGCCAATTGCAATGCCGCCATGCTTTGGTGACTCACCAGTTGCGAACATGGGATCCAGAAGCAGCACCCAGCGATCAGCAATGTCCTCAGGCAGCTTGGAGTAAAACAGCTTGGGCTGGGCAGTTTCCTCGTCGCGCTGGATCAGGATCTTGCCGATGCGGACTGAGCGGCAGCACTCCCGCAAGCCCTGCTCCATGGACTCTCCGGCCCGCATGATAGACACGCCGCAGATCTTGCCCTGGAACGCGAGGCCGTCATAGTGCTGGTTCGTGGGCGTCACGACGGTATGCTGCGTAGTGGGCAGGTGGTTCAGCCCCTCCTCCACCAGCAGCCTGATGATGCGGTTCGAATAGAAGATGAAGTCGCCCCGGTCGGTGGACTTGTCGCGGATCTTACTGAGGCAGTTCAGCACTCGGGGGCTCATCCCACCGGGGTTGGGAGGGACTCACGTGAGCAGGGCAATGAGCTGGGGCGTCTGGTTCAGGACGGTGACATTTTGCTGCGTGGGCTCCTTGGACACTGTGGCCTTGGGCTTCTGGCTGTCTGGTCTGTAGTCCGGCCCCACGGTCTGCGTGGGAGCTGCGGCCGACTTGCCACCCTCGTCGCCTTTCTTGGTCGACATCGTGATGCTCAGGTGGTCTCCGCCCGCGTCAGGAATGCCGGTCAGGTGGGTGTGGGGTTCGTGATATTGGACTCGTTCATGCGCTTGAAGGGCTATAGTAGGGATGATCCTCAGGGTATGGTAATTAATTTTTTTCGTTTTTTTCTCTCTCTCCTGCTTGTCCTTCTCCCAGGAGTGAAGGACAGTTAATTCTCCGAGGAACTATACTTGCATTAATTGAGAGCTGAGCTGAGGGGTGCTCGGGTGAAGTACAGGCCCTTTTTGAAGCTGGGCTTTGCCCTTGCCCAGCTAAGGCCGGTTAGCCCTGTAGCGTGTGATAAGGCGACGACAGTGCCTATCGCAGGCAAGCGGGGCTGAAGCGTGCTGTGCTAAAGGTTTGCAGCAGTACCTACCTAGGCAGGTCCGGAGCAGTAAACTAGCTTCTCCGCTGCTCGCTCCTTGCCAGTGACCACAGATGCAGTGATGCCGCTTATCGTGCCTGCCGGTCGGCCCCCCTTCTAGGGGAATGACGACCCCCTCCCCGTTCCAACGGATGTTGCATCCTTAGCGCAGAAGACCCCTGACCGGCGAAACGTCCAGGACCGTCGGCCCAGCCTTTGTTTTTGGTCGCATCCATCAACAGACAAACCTGGTTGCAACCGCTCGCGCCCATTGAACTCATTCCACAGAACCTCCACCCAGCAGATGCGAACAGACCACACGGCCCCATTCACACACAAGCCTGACAAGGCGGAATAAGAACGCGGAACTCCCTCGCCCATGCCATCCTCTGCGCTGATCAGCAGTCTTCCAACCGCCCCTGCCAGTCGCGTCAGCGGTGTATTCCATTGAGTCGTTGATGCGGCACTTGCATAAACTGCCCACAACCCAACCGAACGAGCTCGCTTCCCATCAGATGTCGATTTCTCCTCCGCATCCGCTCCTCCGCATCCAAGTATCGACCCGGCCACAACTCCCATCAGAAACGAACGCTGCCATCCTAAATCGAGCACGATGATGGCTACCCCTAAGGGCGCCGGCTTCTCCCGCAACAGGCGCGTCACGACATACAGCAAGGCATTTGGGCGAAGGTCGCGGCCGGAGGAAAAGGGGAAGGACGGACGAAGTGTCACTGCTCCGCTCGAATCCAGCACCATCTGGGACTTCCAAGATGACGACGAGATTAGTAGCCCTGTCGTCACGTTGCCCAAGTCCAAGTTCAGGCAGTACGGTCGCAAGATCGAACAGCAGAAGACACGCCGCGTTGCTGAGGTCACCCCGAGACCAGCGCCGGTCGCGCAGTCAAAAGTGCTTCCAAACCCGAAGAGAAGGAGAACATCACCCAGTCATGGAGATTCTCGAGGCTTTCGCGCGCGCGCTTACTCGACGCCACCGTCGCCGCCTCCGTCTCTTCCGTCACCACCTCACGAGGCCATGCCCCCACCAAAGACCGTCCCTAAAGCATCAAAACCAAGGTCGATCTTGCGGGTCTCTTCCTCCGGCTCAGCCAAAGCAGCACCAAAGGAAACGACAATGAGAGATGCCCCTGCTAAAAGTGTGCCCTTCTCTCCAGCGATCCCGAAGAACCTCAAGACCTTCAGCATCAACAAAAACAGGAAAGAGTCCGTGCAGACGCAGATCCCCTTCCGACCAGGTCAAACCCCGCGCATCATCTCAGGAACCCGCCAAGAAAAGGCATCAACTTCCAAAGTGGTGAGCCCCACTATTGGTGACTCACAACGCCAGCATGGTTCTGCAACTCGAAAGCGCAAAAGGTTGATCGATGAGCTCGCGGCTCAGGCGGACGAGAGCTCGGATGAAGATGACGATCCCGCGGACTGGTCCCAGGCCTCGCGTCAGACACCCGAACCACAGGATCTGCCAAATTTCCCTAGCACGCCGGAGCCAAAGATCCCCAAAAGTTTTGGCCGTCCGGAGTCTGCAAAGAAGAGGACAGGCCCCAAAGTGACCTACAGTGCCCGCAGAACGCTTCTTGCTGAAGGCAGCTCAGCCGGTGGCCTGGAAACTGTCGACGAGGATGCGTGGTTGAAGCAGCCTCTACTTCCCACTGGCGGTTCTCAGTTTGATATGGATGATGACGACGACGACGAAACATACGCAAAGGGCGCCGTGCGTAGCATACACGAGCTCCGACAGGCTGGCGCGAATAGCAGGTTTGCAGACGAGATCGAAGACTTGCTGGCGCGGATCGGCAGACCGAGCGGCAAGACCATGTCCAGCAGGCGTAATGCTCTGGTTGAGCTGTCGCAGAAAATGTCAGATAAGGGCTTTGTCCGCAAGTTCCGTGACCACAACGGTGACAGGAGCCTCTTTGAGCAGGTCGGCAAAGAAACAGACATCATTGCTGGATATGCGCTTGTGGCAATATTGACGACACTCCTGGCATCAACGGCATCAACCCATATCATGGGTCAGCTCCAGGGCCAGGGTTTGTCATTGCTTCTCAAACGACTCCTCGCAATCCCGACGGACATCCAACCAATTTCCAAGGACAGGACGAGCAACCTATCAAGGAACGGACAGCAGGCCATGTCCAAATTGAAGGCATCTCTTCTCATCCTCCCAATCTGGGAACCGACCACGCCTTTCATGCTGTCACCCAGAAGATTGGCTCTCAAGGCCCTGGAACTTATTGTTAAGCACTCCGGGCCGGTCGAAGGCGAACTCTTCTCTCCTGAAGTGACAGACCAACTATTCTCGCTGTTGGCAGATGCGTCTGAGCCCGACTCTTGGAAATACCCGCGCACAGATGAATCTATAGACTTCCACCTGGCACTGTCGCTCTTGGAGTCTTACTCGGTTCAGGCCATGCAAACCGAGTCGAAGGACAGGTGGACTTTTAAGCACCTCCCC
Organism: Diaporthe sp. P3_1W; assembly: GCA_037177825.1. NCBI lineage: Eukaryota > Fungi > Ascomycota > Sordariomycetes > Diaporthales > Diaporthaceae > Diaporthe > Diaporthe sp. P3_1W. Next base: position 3,332,877 of record JBAFXB010000004.1, on the reverse strand, counting down.
ATCATTGCTGACACGCTTGGCACAACGCTCCGACGCAGCAATGGTCGTCTTGGTGAAGTTGGCCTCCTGGTCCTGAAGCTGACCCTCAATACCGCAAACAACAACCACGACGCTGCGACTGCGTTTATAGAGAAGGGAACTGTGCGAACGCTTGCCAATGCGCTGTGTGACACCTTCCAGACGGCGACGGCCGCCATCGATGATACGGACGTCTTCAACATTCACCTCGAATCGCTTCTGCTGATGTCGGGCGTCTTGATCAACTTCTCCGAGCACGATCGAAATACTGGCGGGGCTCTTCTGAGTGCCCAAGATGCCAACGAGGCCCCACTCAACAGGCTTGTGACGCTCTTCCTTAATCACCACGCAGCCACGTCCGAGGTAAGCTTGCTTCTGACAATGTGAACGGGTTTGATATGAGATCTGAACTAATGTCTTTCACAGGCGGACTCGGTGGAGAAGACGCAGTTGAACGTCGCCTTCGGGTACCTGTCATTGCTGCTTGGGTACATGTCCCTGTACGAACCAGTGCGAAAGCGATTCAGCTCTATGCACAAAGCAGGGAATCTTGCGCCTTTACTGGAGTCGATACGCGAGTTCATCGCATATCACCGTATGACAGACGCTGCAATCGCGCAGGCAGGTGATGGCCAGGAATCTCAGTACTTGAGCTTCACCACGAAGCTGCAGGGTCTTGTGGAACGATTGGAAAGCTACGCATAAGCGCATAAGGGCAAAGAACGCTCATGCAAATCGGAGGCACTTTGCAAGTCCCTCCTTGTGTTGAGGATCGGTGTTAAGAAGGGAGGTACTTCGGCAGCAATGCCCAGAGGTATTGTACCTTGACCGGAATGCATTTTTGGCAGAGTGGGCTCGTTGACTTGAAAAAAAATAATACCCCTTTGGAGGATTGAGAGGCCGTTCAGTAGAACCGCGGGAGGTTAACAGCTTGAGCGGTGTACGATGTTATGATGTTTATGATACACAGAAATGGTCTCTGGATCCCGGAGGCATGTTTGACTGATAGAAAACCAGACACACAATACACCCAGAAACCCGTTTGACTTTGACCATGAGTCTGAAAGTGCCATCACACAGTGTCACTACTGCAGTTTGAATATAGCAACCACGGCTATGGCGGTTCCGGGTGTGGACTTGACGTGAATAAGTCTCAGTGGCAAGAATTACTTACATATGCATGTAAGAATGCTCGCCCCCCGTCTAGCCCGTGCAGGTGCAGGTAGGGGTGTCTGGGCTAACGCTGCCTATGTGGGATATACGGAAGGCTGAGCAAGTGACAGAACAGGGACTTGTCTGCCAGAGCCCCTTTACCTTACAGCCCAACTCACAAGTACCTAGATCCCTACTATTCACGCTAAGCGGTACCAAGGTGTCCCAAGCGCCCAAGTGTTCTAGAAGCTCAACCGATCCCTTGTGTGCCTGCCCGGTGTCCCCCCACTGTAGCATTCAATCGACGTAAGGTGCATTGGGGGGCAACAATCCTGCCGTTGCCCTTTCCTACACTTCCACGCCGTCTTCCACACCCTCCCTCCGACAGCACCTCACCTCTTCCCAATACTCTTTCTTCCAGTCTGAATCGGGCGTCGCACCCTATTCAGGCCGCCAATTCATCTCTAGATAACACCTAGAGGTGAGGACGATCCCAACAAGTATAGAACCGTCAAGTGTGGCATTGAGGACTGGAAGGACCTGAGTTACCTTCCCATTGGAGTGATGGCACCGTCAAAGTCAAGGAAGGTCGCTATTGTCGGCAGCCGATCTGTTGGTAAGTCCTGCCGAGTCCCAGTTCTGCACTTTTATTCTCCCACACCGACTGCTCATTTATTGCCAATTCCTCGTGTCCTTTCTTTCACAGACGCGCCCGTTGCTGTCGGCTGTTGTCGTGCTGGACGCTCGCTGTCACATGCTTGCAACTGCGATTGGAGAACTGACACTCACGCGACAACACAGGCAAGTCCTCACTTGCAGTCCAGTTCGTCGACGGTCACTTTGTCGAGAGCTACTACCCTACAATTGAAAACACCTTCAGCAAGGTCATCAAGTACAAAGGCCAGGAGTTCTCTACGGAGATCATCGACACCGCCGGCCAGGTGAGTCTTCCCAAATGCCCCGCGCTTGCGCACGCCCCGGAGGCTGACAAGGACCTTGACCGCGGTACATAGGATGAGTACAGCATAATGAACAGCAAGCACTTTATCGGTATCCACGGCTACATGCTGGTCTATTCAGTTGCCTCTCTCCAGTCCTTTGAGATGGTTCAAGTCATTCGTGAGAAGCTTCTCAACCACCTGGTAAGCTTGGCCTCTCTGCATCCAACCCCGCCCCCACCACCATCCCAAACAAACCCCCTTCCAAAGTGGTCATGATTTGGTTGCCTACCACAGACTGACTGACCGTCACTACTACTTGACAGGGCGTTGAGTGGGTTCCCATCGTCATCGTGGGCAACAAAAGTGACCTCCGCCCCGAGCAGCGCCAGGTCAGCACCGATGATGGAAAGAAGCTGTCTGAGAAGTACAATTGCGCCTGGACCGAAGCCAGCGCTCGCTATAACGAGAACGTTGGCAGGGGCTTTGATCTTCTCATCGCACAGATCGAAAAGGCGCAGAACCCTAATGAGCCTCCAGCCGGCGGCAAGTGCCTGGTGATGTGAAGAGCAGTGACCGCATAGTTTGCGAGACCACGACGGCAATTGAGAAGGTGATGCTGGGTGCACCATCAGAGAACCAGCTGGGACACAAGGCCCTGTGCCAGGACTTTGCACATGGCTAAGCCGGTTGGTAATGGTTTGGGGGGGGGATACCGGTTGCCACGCATGTGCATGGGCATGTGCATGGCTTGAATACGTTGTTGGAAAACAAAGGGGTTTGGATGGCTGACATGGCTGACGACATTGATACCTACGAGGTTTGGCTTGCCAGACCTGAGGATGTTTGAATTCTCACTGTACGATGGGATGCGCACAACGTTGTCCAATGCATGGAAGGAGGACAAGTCCTACCTTTCGAGGCCTGTTTGAAGGGAGATAGAGTTGTCTGATGCTGCCGACGAGTAGCCACGAATTGTTGCTACTCAAATTAGGGTAGAAATCAAAACCCGGTCTACCATCCCTTCACCAAATGAATGCCTGTGCTGCCATCAACGTGATCCAACATGGGAGATTCGACTATGTCTTTTAGACAAAAGTCAACACCTCCTGCTCGTGTTCTGCAAGAAGTGGTCCGCCCAAATGTCCGAGGGTGGCTGTGGAGTTGGGCAATGAGAGGGTATGATAATTCTGCTGAGTTAGATTTGGAATGAAACATGTCCCAAATGCATAGCCAGCAGCATAGCCAGAGTCAAAGGTAATTCTGGCCGAATTAGTCACACTGGACTTGTTCGTGGTGGCCCAAGAGTCATCTTTCTCTCGCCGGGGAAGACCAAGAAGCCCCTCCTGCTTGCAATTATAACTGACCCCTCATCCCCCCTCCAAGATTTCAGGTACCTCGGTACCTAAACATTCGGACCCAAGCACTGCAAGCCCACTCTGACTCAACAGAGATCGACCAATGCTTTACCCAGCCAGTCGCTGACACCCCGCCCACCACAAGTACCCTGGTACAGCCTGCCACTGTGAGCCGACAAAAGACCAGAACAGAACAAAACTTCAACCCAAACTGAGAGAGGCCGCGCAAACGGGCCTAGAAGAACAGCCCAGCATGCTCGACGTTAACGACTTCATTGCCGACCGCGGCGGAAACCCCGAGAAGATCAAGTGCGTCCTACCCACCACTCTGACCTGAGTGTCGCTGTCACCAGGAAGCATGTGGTTGACCAAGCATTTGCAGGGAGTCACAACGCCGCCGTGGCGCGCCTGTTGAGATCGTCGACGAGATCATTGCAGTATGGGATGACCATCGCAGGACACTGTATGCTGCAACCCAGCTCAATAGCAAGATCAACGAGACCCAGAAGGCAATTGGCCTGAGGAAGAGGGTTTGTCACCCCCTAGCCCCACCCCGCCTGCCCAACGCCTCGAGGAGCAACACAACTGACCAGTCCCCCGGCAGAACAAGGAGAATGCAGACGAGCTCCTCCAGGAGAAAGTGGCACTCGAGAAGTCCAAGAAGGAGCTCATAGACTCTGCCGCCGTCAAGGAGGCCGACCTGAAGGCGAAGCTAAACACCATCGGCAACATCGTGCACGATTCCGTTCCCGTTTCCAACGACGAGGCAAACAACGTGGTCATTCGGACATGGGCTCCTGAGGGCGTCGCTGTTGAGAAGAAGGACGTCCTGTCCCACCACGAGGTCCTCACCCGGATAGATGGATATGACCCTGAGCGCGGAACCAAGGTCGTCGGCCACCGTGGCTACTTCCTCAAGAACTGGGGCACGTTCCTCAACCAAGCCCTGATCAACTACGGCCTGGAGTTCCTGATGAACAGGGGATACACCGCGTTGCAGGCACCCCAGTTCATGCTGAAGGGCATGATGGCAAAGACCGCCCAGCTCTCCGACTTCGATGAGGAGCTGTACAAGGTCGTCGACGGAGAGCCCCAGAACGACAAGTACCTCATTGCCACCTCGGAGCAACCGATCTCGGCCTTCCACGCGGATGAGTGGCTGCAGAAGTCGGAACTGCCCCTGAAGTACGGTGGATACTCCACCTGCTACAGGCGAGAGGCAGGAGCACACGGCCGCGATGCTTGGGGCATCTTCCGGGTGCACGAGTTCACAAAGGTCGAGCAGTTTGTTCTGACCGACCCTGAGAAGTCGTGGGAGATGTTCGACGATATGATTGGCGCCTCAGAGGAATTCTACAAGTCCCTCGGCCTGCCATATCAGATCGTTGCGATCGTCTCGGGTGCGCTGAACAATGCCGCCGCCAAGAAGTACGACCTGGAGGCATGGTTCCCATTCCAGGGCGAGTACAAGGAGCTTGTGTCTTGCTCCAACTGCACTGACTACCAGTCGCGGGGCCTGGAGATCAGGTTTGGCAACAAGAAGCAGACAGATGTCAAGAAGACCTATGTCCACTGTCTCAACTCGACACTGTGCGCCACCACGCGTGCCATGTGCTGCATTCTGGAGAACTACCAGACTGAAGATGTAAGTTCTGATTCTCTATATTGACTGCAAAGTTCTGATCTAACTTGTCTTTCAAGGGTCTGAAAGTACCAGAGCCACTGCGCAAGTACATGCCTGGCGCTCCCGAGTTCATCCCGTTCACCAAGGAGCTGCCCAAGGATTCTACTTCTCAGAAGCAGAAGGCGAAGGAGAACAAGGCCTCCAAGCCTAAGGATGCGGCAAAGGGTGCGGCTGGCGCAGCAGCTGGTGCTGTTGAGAAGGTCGCAGAGAAGCTGAAGGAAGCCTCTGTCTAGGTTCTGCTTCATGGACAAGCCGACCAGTTTGCACCTATTTGTAGGGCTGCCTATGGCTGGCATGCTCCAAAGACTTTGGGTTTTGATTCAGGAAGGCCAGAGACAACAGGGTTGAGAGTATTTCTGTGGTGTGAGCATTTGCTGTCTAGAGATACCTTCCTTGCATGGAAAAATAAAAGAGTGTGTGCAAGAGACAAAACTGGATCATAAAAACATCTGACTAGAATGCTCAAGCTGTGTGGTGCCAGGACTGTGTGTGGCCGTCCAACACTAGGTGGAGTTGGGCTCAGGGGCAGTTTCCATTTTCGGAATTGCCGCCCGTTGCACCTACCTCCCCTTTCTGGTGTGCAGTGAGAGGCTCAGCTTGGTGACTGGAATGTCAACTCACAGAAATGCATTGATGAGTATTAGCAACCACCTGAGGCACTGCTTGTATGCTCACATCGACCCAGAGACATACTTCACGGGTGCATGCTTGGTCACGGCGGTTATGTGGCTGTGAACCTGTCAGAGTCGGACATGAATGCCTGACCCTAAGAATAACCTGATGGCCCCAATCACGCATCAACACAACTCCAGGCCGGCTTTCATATTTGATCACCTTTCCGCAGCTCAACCTTCTTGTTCTTTGATTTTCTGCGCCGGACATAAAGACGCAAACATGGCGGATCAGTTAGTCTCAATGGAATGTCCATTCTGCGGGTGGACGAGCGAATGGCGGGAAGAGTACGAGATGTTGTTGGTACGTAGCCGACGCCCCAGGCATTCCAGCATCCTTTGAACCCACGGGAGTGGCGCTGACTCTGGACGCCAGCACATGGAAACCTACCATCCCGAGGACGGAAAGTCACCATTTGTTCCGGATGAGGGTCTCCCAAACCCAACGAACGCGGCAGAGGACTCGGACGGAGCCGGCGATGCTTACGTCGAGTGTCCCCTTGACGGATGTACCGAAGTCCTGGTTAGGGATGAGCTGGACTACCACCTGGAGCTGCACTCGGACGAGGCAGAGGAGAACAATGTGGCTCCTCGCACACCAACACCAAAGCCATCCGTGCCGCAGGCGCCGGATGAGAGCCGCTCGACACCATCATCACAGGAGGAGAGCGGCGACCCACCGTCCGACGAAACCTACGTCGAGATCCCAAAGTCTAAGCAACAGCGGGCTATCGCCGCCTGGAGGAACATGTTGGCCATGCCGAGCAAGCGCCGTCCTAAGAAGACGGACAGCACCGTTGGAAGCACGCCCTCCAAGGCCACCAACGGCGCCATCTCCAAGAAGGTGCCTGTCAAGCTTGGTAAGGCCGAGCTGGGTCGGTATCACAGCGAGCAGCGCATGCCCGACTGGCTCGTCTCTCACCTTCGAAAGTACGGACAGGCCGTCGGCAGGGATGTGATCCCAGTGATAGCCCAGCTGTTGCAGCAGTCGCCCACAACGGATTACGCATATCTTTGCCACCCGTGCACGTGGCATGTGTCCAAGCTCCGACGTGAGGGCGGTTTCTGTGGTTACAGGAACATCCAGGTGGTGAGCTCCTACATTATCGGAGCGAAATTTGAAGGATCCCACCACTTCAATGGCAAGTTGCCTTCGGTATTTGATATCCAAGACTATGTCGAGGCCGCATGGGACAAGGGCATCAACAAGCAGGGCAGAATCGAGACCGGCGGCATCATAGGAACACGAAAGTATATCGGTACGCCGGAGGCACAGGCCATGTTCGTTTCCCTGGGTATTGCATGCGATGCGCAGGGCTTCAAGAACAAGGAGCAGCCGGGCAAGGCTGAGGCGCAGATGCTGGCGGCCGTGGAGAGGTACTTCCAGCAGGGCACGTTCAACCCGGAAGAAAGAGTGCGGTGCACGACGCTCCCGCCCATCTACTTCCAGCACGCCGGCCACTCGATGACCATCATCGGGATCGAGAAGCAGATGGACGGCGGGATCAACCTGCTCGTTTTCGACCCCATGTTCCGCGACTCGTCGGTCATCACGGAGAGGGTCGGCCAGAAGTTCACCTACAAGCATCCGGATCACGCACTGAAGGCGTACCGGCGAGGCAACAAGTACCTGAGACGGTACAGGGAATTTGAGCTTCTGAGGTTGGTAACAAAAGAGACGAGAACCGTGGGTGGCCCCGCAGGTGCTGACTGACTTGACTCTCACACAGGCTGAGGCCCCCGATCGAGGCCATCGGGGGAATGAATGAAGGTCACCCTTCTTTGTCCGCGTCGCTACCCACCACGGAGCATAGTGTTGACGGCGGCACCAATTTGGAACCGGTCACTTGAGTCGGACGGGTTCGGGAGGCGGGTAGAGGCGGAAAGGAATGGTGGAAGACTTCTCGGTGCTGGAGATAGGAGCATGAGCATGAGCCTGGGAGTTCATTTTGCGCAGGGGAGGGTCCAGCTGGCTTGTTATAGCACACAGCACGGCGTTATCAGCACTGTAGACTGTCGTTTTTAGAGAGCCTGTATGCTTCATTGCATGGATGGATCGTCTATGCAGGGTTTGTCTTAGACATGTTCAATGTTACACCGTCTCAACGGCACATGCTTCTTCTATCATCACCTGTACGCTGTGATCTGATCTCGCCTTTGGTGCCAGACCTCAGCCCAAACAGCGGCGGTCCTGGAGGTGCCCCACCCGTGAACCATGTCCCTGGCGTGAATAAAGGGCTGCGATCTCTTTCTCACGTTCCGTACCAGTCAGCCTTCTTGGTTCCTACGTGAACGTACAACCTCCTCTCAGGGTTGGAAATGCTAATGACCTTCCCCCGTGATTTCACTTGGAGGTCTGCTCGGCGAACCAAGACTGCAGCTTCTCCAGGGCGCGGCCGCGGTGAGAGATCTTGTTCTTCTCAGCCTTGTCCATCTCGGCGTACCTTTTTTATAGCCGGGTCAGCGGTCCGATTGATTCTGCAGAGGGGCACGGACAGACGCGAGGGAGACCTCCCACAACCGGTCTTCTCGACTTACGTTTGTCCCTCGTACTCAAAGATGGGGTCCCACCCGAAGTTGGCCGGCCCGCGCGCCGGCACGACCCTGCCCTGCGTGATGCCCTGGAACAGGATGGGCTCGTGGCCGGGGCCCTGCGAGAAGCCGAAGGTGCAGACCGCCTTGGCGCCCTTGTCCTCGTAGGCGACGAGCAAGTTGTTGAGGCCCTCGTGGCCCAGGTCCTTCATGAACCACTTGCTGTTGCGCGGGAGGGTGTCAGCCAACTTAATTTTACACAACATTTCTTTCGGCCTAACTCATGTGACAACAACATACATGTATGGTCCTGGCAGGCCCTTGAGCGCGTCAAAGCAGAGGCAGGTGTCCTCCACGAGCACGGGGCCGCCGATCTGGATGGGGCGTTTTGTCTCAGTAAGTCTGTTTTGCCCGGCTGAGGTCTATGAGAATTCTTTACGAAGGACGGAGGGGGGCGCACCTGTTCTGCGGCGCTTTTGCACTTTGCTATCGTGACCTCTTCCAGCGTTCCCTGCACCTCGATCAGGTCCAGCGCCTGGCTCCGGACCTCGATCGTGGGCTCCAGGATGGCCTTGACCTCGCCGAGCTTGTTCTTGTTGCCCGTGATGAAATTCACCACGTGGGTGGCTGACGTCGGTTTTTCGGTGGCCATGACAATTTGTTTTCTGTTGTTCGTACGAGTGGAATATTATTGTCTGTAAAATCGAGGCCTTGCAAATGAACAACAATTACAGTGATGTTGTGAAGGGGCCAACATCTACTGTTTTCCGTTTATATATCTATGTGTGTAAATGGCCCTCGCCGATTGAGTCAATCCGCTGGGGTCGGGGGCTAACGGTGGGACATGTTTTCGGCTTAATCGCATATCACCACTTATCGCCAGGGCCTCGAATCTGAAGTAATGCATTGAGACTCGTAAATAGTATCATGTATTCTCTAATTGACGCAGGTTGTGTTCTCCGGACTGTCATTCGGCGTATTGTTCTAAGCCATTAGCGAACATGCGAAGTACTCTGGGTACTCAGGTTGCCGTAACGAGAAAACAAAATAAGAGTAACAACTTTTGGTTGGCACATTCTTCATGGGTATCATTGCATTTTAACTCGCCACTCATCGGCCTCTCAAGCTCGACGTCCGCACGATTGCTTCTTGCTTCATCGGTCCGCGTTGTCTTCCTTCCACTGCTTCAGCCACGCCTCGATGCGCTCGATGTTGGTCTCCATGTCCTCGGGCGTGTTGCTCTGGAGCTCAACCACGATCTCCTCGTCGTACGACTCCCGCGCCTCCTGGGACAGCACCTCCATGATCTCCGAGTCTATGTTTTCCTGGAGCTTTGCCTCCGGGTAATTCCTAGAAACACGTATTAGCACTTTGCTGAAGGTGAAAATTTCCACCTTGCTCCGCATGCCCCCCCTTCCCTCAACTGAGTTTTCATGTAGCTCATAGGGAAGGGGAGGGCGCGGGGAAGCCTCGCAAGCTCTGCACCAGCTGCAGATCTCCCAGACTCACCTCGCTATCAACCGGTCATAATGCACCGCCGAGTCCACCCTCAGCACAACAACGAGGTCGATCCAGCTCTTGGGGAACAGATCGCACGCATGCCAGTCGATTATGCACCCGCCGGCCTTGCATTCCTCCTCGATGGCGTCAAGAAGCTACGAATCATCTCGTCAGCCACAATCCTGACAATTTTTTTCCACTACCGCTTGGCTGGGTTTTGCGTCGGCGCTCACCTTGTCCTCGTCCACGATCCAGCTCTGATACTCATCGTCCCATCCCTCGTGGCACTCCCTCTCCTTGACCACCTGGTTCACACTCAGGTGCTTCAGCCCCGTCTTCTCGGCCAGCACCTCGCAGTGGGTCGTCTTGCCTGTGCCAGGTGTGCCGGTGACGATAATATTTGGGAGCGACCTCGCCATGTTTGTTTCGGGCACTTACTAACCAGGCGGAAATGATGTTGGGTCAGATAGAATTCAAAGTGCAAGATTGTACCTCGTAAAAGCGCAAATTACGTTAACATGAAAACGCGGATTGGGAGCCTCGGTATTTTGCGGCAGTGTCGCCGACTGTTGTTTCGTCAAAGAGTTCGGTTTGTTGCAAGTGATATCTCATACCCTAATAAAAGGCGCTGTGGAAAATTTCAAAGACGAAATTGACTACTTTGGTCCTTGGGGGGGGGGGCGTCCTTAAGGGTAAGGGTATGGAGCGTTTTGGGCAGCTCCGTTTGGTCGTTCACTCCGTCTTCAGTTTCTCAACGAATCGTTCTAGAGGTTGATGGGGTTGCGACTCAGGCAGAGAGATGCCTCGTTGACCCAGCGCCGGATATGCTCCACTCTGTTTCCAAGCTTAAACACTAACTGTACAAGGTTGGAAATGGTGCAGACAGTTCCCACATCGGACCGATTATGCTGGAAAATGGACGGCGTTGAGGACTCGTAATGCCCAGAGTTCAAGACTTTCGAAACCACTCCTGACATCATCAACAAGACTTGGGCAGGAGGCTGTGATGTTCAAATAATGACTTGTTTCCGGGATGAGCGGTCGACTACCTGACAACGTACTTCTGTCAACGCCTTGCCCCGAAAAGCGCCGCCTGGGGACACTTGTCTACCCACAATGCGGCCGGTGTATGCTGGTGAAGATCATATTGGGACCCCGAAACAGCCACAATAAAAGCCCGGAATCCTCCTCTACCTCAAAGCGATCGGAGTGTAAAAATTTTCCACATCAATGTCCTCCTCTGTACTCGTCGCTGCCCTCCTTCCCTGCCCTTCCCTTTTCGCGCATGGACACGCAGAATTCACCAAGCCCCCCTTTGCGAATTATGGTCTAGAGGCGTAACCGATAGGCAAAACCGTAATGATCAACAAGGAAACTGCATGTGTCGTCGAAGACCTGAGACCAAGTCAAACTGCCGTAGAGACGTTTCGTCGACCGGGCGAGTTCCCATCGACTGGACCCCGAGATGAGGTGATGCAAAATCCAAGAACCCGAAGCAGATCCTAAGCGACAATCATCAAGACGCTTAGCTCTGCTTGCACTCCGCAGCCTCCTGTTTGGGCTTTGATCCGTCATCCTATGAGTCATGTTAGAGTACGGTCAACGAGAATCAAAAGGTGCTGAAGGGCCTTACGTCATCCTCGTCGGACTCCTCGTCCTCGTCACGGTCCTCGCTGAGGTCGTCCTCGTCGTCGTCATCCTCGAAATCCTCCTCGTCGAAGTCCTCCTCATCCATCTCCTCGAAGGCGAGGGCCTCACCGGTGAACCAGTCGATGGCACGGGGGATCAGCTTCTCCTTGATGTCCTCACCGAGCTGGTAGTCGAGCTCGAGGCGCTCCTCGATGTCGGAGGCAGCGTCATCGTCCTCCTCACTTGGTGCGTTGGGTGGGGAGAAGAAGTTGAAGAATGACTCGGTGGGAACGGTCTTCTTGACGATACGCGTCTGTTTTGTGTCTGTTTTGATTCGGTCAGCTGCTCATGTCTCGCATGCGACGGCGACGTCTGCAGGGACAGTGACTTACTCTTGTTGCGCTGCTTCTTTTGCTCGACCCTTACTGTGAGGTCCTTACCCTCCTTCCAGTTGATCTTGTCGCCCTCGGCGTGGTCGTAGATGAAGTCGCCACCGTAGCCGGACTCGTTCTGGTAGAAGTAGGTCTTGGTGACGGTCTTGTTTGTGAAGTACTCGTTCTCGTCGAACTCGAAGATCAGGCGGAAGCCAGGCTTGTCCAGGTACTCCATGCGGATGTCCGTCAGATGCTTCAGGGCACCCTCGTCACGGTCGGTGATCATCTCAGCGAGGGAGATCTGGTTCTTCATGGCGGACAGCCAGAACTCGGGGATACCCTTGACAGCCTCATTGGACTCGGCGGGCTTCTCGGCCTTGTCAGCAGCGCCGGTGGTCTCCTCGTCATCATCATCCTCCTCGTCTTCCTCGCCGGCCTCAATCTCCTGCTCTGTGGGCTCAGTGGTGCCGTTGACGACGGCGGCACGCTTCTCGTACAGCGGGGTGAACTTGGCGAAGTACTTCTTCTCCAGCTGGAGGACCTCCTCCTGGAACTCGGCCTCAAGCTTGGAATGCTCCTTCTGGATACCCTTCAGGCCGGCGACGCGCTTCTTGACCTGTGTGGGTAAGGACTCGATGTAACCGGATGAGCGGCCGACGAGACTGCCGAGACGGCCTTGGATCATCTGAACGAGCTTTGGGTTCTGCGCGAAGATAGAGGCAGCCGCAGCACGGTCCAGGTCCTCTGTTGTGGCTAGGATATCAGCATTCTGGGTCATCACGGCCGACAGGGTTTCACGAGCGAGCGGAGCGCGGGGTACTACTAACCCTCCTTGATGCTATCAACGCCGGGTTGCTGGGCGTGCGATGAGATGGGAGCATTGTTTGCGGGAGTGTTCTGGGGGGTACTGCATGTTTTGAGGTTATTCTGTCAGCGGCGGGCTCAGAGCTGGTGGGCTTTTTTTTTCCCGCGGTTGTTGGACGTGTTGACGGGGACGCGGGGAGAGCAGGCAAAGCGGCTGTGGCAAGTGGGACTGGGCGTCTGGGAACGGGGACTGGGGCTTTGAGAATGGTGCTGCAACTTACGGGGCCACGGCGATTTCAGGCCGCTTGTTCTTGATGGGCTCAGCCATTTTGGAGGTGGTTGCGATCTGGGAAACGAAGGGATGGGTATCTCGGAGAGACAAAGTGGTGATGGCTGTGGGAAAATATGGAGGGAGAAGGAGAAAAGCGGTGATCGATCGTAGCGCGAGGGAAGGGATTGAGGAAGGAGGTGGAGGGCCCGAGGGATGGGATGGTTGATTGCAAATTTTTGGAGACAGAGGGAAGGCGCTCCACCCCACTCTTTGGCTCTGGGCGGCTCTAATCGTTGGGCGGCGAATGGCTCGTTGAACACGTTTTTGTTGGCGAGCGAGGCGGCGAGGGAGTGAGTGACTGCGTGCGTGCTGTGCGTGCAGCACCAAGTTTGCTTGCCGTGCCTTTCCTTGCCTTCACTTCAAACCACACACACAACCAACCCATGCAGTGCCCGTGGACCACACTACAGATACCGTTCGTTCCTTCGTTTGTTCGTCCGTCCGCCCGCCCGTCGACTAACTTTGACGACCTTGAAAAGTCTAGCCCCCTGGCTTCCGTCCCTTTGCGTTATCCCCATCGCCTATCGCCATCACTGTCGCCACCACTCAGTTAACCATGATCCATCATCCGCCATGTTATGTTGTTCACGCCAGGACAGACACTCTGTCTTGCTCACGCATCCCAGCCCCGATTTGCACGGTGTCTTTTCTTTTTTGTACAAATTACTTCGCTCACGATCACTCGGCCCAACGCTCACGGAAAATATAGCCCAATGGATCTAGTAAGTGCTGCATCCTGGAACCGTCTTACTACCGGGCGTCTCACATCATGCCGATTTATGCTCCGTAGCCCCGGACCGGCTACTGCTGCCAGCGAGCATCGTAGGTCAACCGCCTGCTGCTGGTAGAGTCGGAACAGAGTCCAATCATGCCAGGTGGGTGGGCGAGCGGGTGGATGACATCCTCAGACGGCAGTCCACGTTTTCATGCAGCAACACACTTTCCCACATCCTGACTGTTTTCAAATCCAATGCAAACTGGGAGCTTACCTGCTCACAACGGTGGGGGACGGCAAACCACAGATTTTGCCCTTCGTCTCTGCAAGCAATGCTCGGGGTCAGCGACACGGCGGCCGACGCTTGGTCCCAACCTGTCGTGGCCGATTGCGAAGCTCCTCCAACGGGCCCGACTTGTACGCTGATGCGTAGGCCCGTTCTCCCTAGTAGATGCACGGGGCTCTGAATTCGCTTGCATGGGAGCCGGGCTTCTACTGTCGGTTTCTAGGGAAAGCACAGCACGATCTTTTCGTAACGTCGAGTTATTAAATGTAGGTGATGCAGGGACGGGCGGGTGTGCGCAAGCCGAGGTTGTACGGTATTCTGTATTGACATCGAGCACAACATGAATCCGGTCCGGGCTTTGAATTGGACTTGGACTTGGACTTACATGGGGGCTGTCCCGAAGTCAGGGTGGCCTGCTTTTTAATCTCATATTTGCATACGGCCGCTGCCAGTCCAGACCGCATACTCACGCGGCTCATCAGGAGCTCACGTTCTTATAGGGCGCCCAGCACCTCACAGCAAGGACAGATGACACGCACGGAGATGAAACCTCGAGGTGGCCAGTTCGATGATGAAATATCGAGACGTGCACACGCTTCGTTTGCTCATGGAAGGTGCTTCGGTGATTGACGTAGCACGCCTCCGCGATACCGCACGAGGCTTGTCCCACTACACATGTCCTATGGTCTGAGCTGCTTGTACCCCACACTATCTAGGTATTTTGCTTCATATCTTCTGCGTGGCTGCATGTCTACGCGTGCACTGCAGGCCGGTATCTGTCTTGGGTGACATCTCGTGCTACTGCCACCTGCCATTGACGTGCAAGAGCAGCACCGTCCTTCTCCATGGGGTCATGGGGAGCCGCGTGGAGAGGGAAGAGACCTTCCGAAGTCGTCGAGAATTTTTCATGTCATGGCACAGCGAGGACGGCGTGCGTGGGGGGGCTACAGTGGTGGCCAATGAGTCAGGCCCCACTAATTCCTCTCCTAAACAGTCATCAAGGTGTCGGGAGAACTAAAGTGGTGTGTCAAAGGAATCTGTATTTAAGCGCATCTGGTTCTCCTAATTGTAGCCCGGCTTTTGCAAATGCCTATGACTATAGCGTCAAGTAAATCTCCGTGTTTCGCTGTCATATTTTAACATCACTCCTTGTCCCGCCGTCAGAGAAATTCCTGCAGTTGTCATTCTGCCCGCCGCCGTTGACGTTTCACCCCACCAAAGCCTTGCAGACTCGTCATACCACTCGCTTCCCGAAGACTCACTCCTCAAGCAAAACCAACTACACCATGGCTCCTCAGGCTCAAGACATCGCCGTCCGTGGCTCGGCACCCAGCAGCTCTCATCACGAGCTCAGCGTCTCTCCCTCTGCCACCTTCCACAGCCCTTCCAGCTTTCCCCACAGCTTTGGTACAACAACCTCAGCACACCAAGCCGGCACGAAGCAGCTCAAACCCTTTGAGACAACAGACATCAAGATCCTGCTCCTGGAAAATGTCAACCAGAGTGGCCAAGACATCCTCAAATCCCAGGGCTACCAGGTCGAGGCCCTGAAGACTTCTCTTCCCGAGGAGCAACTCATTGAGAAAATCCGGTAAGTTACCCGAAGGACATATTCTCAACACCACCCCCCCCCTCCCATGTGGATGCAGCACACAGAGGTTAACATGTCGCAGTGATGTCCATGTCATTGGCATTCGTTCAAAGACAAAGTTGACTGAGAAGGTCCTGAAAGAGGCCAAGAACCTTCTCGTCATTGGTTGCTTCTGCATCGGCACCAACCAAGTGGACCTTGACTATGCAGCCAAGCATGGTATTGCCGTCTTCAACTCACCCTTCGCCAACTCGCGCAGTGTTGCCGAGCTTATTATCGGCGAGATCATCGTGCTGGCCCGCCAGCTTGGTGATCGCTCCAGCGAGCTGCACCGCGGCACCTGGAACAAGGTCAGCTCAAAGTGCTGGGAGATCCGCGGCAAGACGCTGGGCATTATCGGCTACGGCCACATTGGAGCGCAGCTGTCGGTGCTGGCCGAGTCCATGGGCATGAACGTCATCTACTACGATATCGTCACCATCATGGGACTGGGTACGGCTCGCCAGATGCCTACTCTGGACGCCCTGCTCGAGGAGGCCGACTTCGTCACCTGCCACGTCCCCGCCACCCCCGAGACCAAGGGTATGATCTCGACCGCACAGCTGAGCAAGATGAAGGACGGCGCGTACCTGCTCAATGCGTCGCGCGGCACAGTCGTCGACATCCCCGCCCTGATCAACGCCATGCGTGGCGGCAAGATCGCCGGCGCCGCCCTTGACGTCTACCCTAACGAGCCCGCCGCCAACGGCGACTACTTCACCAACGACCTCAACTCGTGGGGAGAGGACCTGCGCAGCCTGAAGAACCTTATCCTCACCCCGCACATCGGCGGGAGCACCGAGGAGGCCCAGCGAGCCATCGGCATCGAGGTCGCCGATGCCCTGGTCAAGTACATCAACCAGGGTCTGACCGTCGGCTCCGTCAACCTTCCCGAGGTGACGGTGCGCTCACTGACCCTGGACGAGAGCGACCACGCGCGCGTCAGCTTCATCCACAGGAACGTGCCGGGTGCCCTCAAGCAGTGCTATGACATCCTGATGCCGCACAATATCGACAAGGCCACGAGCGACAGCAAGGGTGACATTGCCTACATGATCGCAGACATTAGCGGCGTCCAGATCAGCGACTTGAGGAACATCTCGGACGAGCTCAACTCGCTTAGCTCGAGGATTATGACGCGCATCCTGTTCTAAGGGTGGTCTCTTGTGTGGTGATTTCAGGTCGTCGGGTAGACTAAAAAAGAAGGGTTCAACAATGAGCGGCGTTCACTGGGTAAATTAGATGGCAGTCGAGAAAGGCTATTGGATCATCTGGGCGTTCAACAGCACCCTGGCATCTTACTGGCATGCGGATTTCAAGTCTTTTTGAGTAATAAAATACTGGTCTGACCATCCTGGGTTTTCTGTATCCTTAGTATGACGAACCCCTACGCGTACCCTCGGCGGGCTTGATGAGTATTTCTTGTAGAATACCGTTTGTTGACAAGGGTCACTCTGTTCTCTTCCTCAGGAAATCCTAAGGGCATCTCTACTGTTCAATATCAGGTAGACAATCAGCTTATGCTTCCAAGGGTCATGAGAAGTCTCGTGTGGCATTGATTGGCGTGCTGTACAGATTCGAGATATGACGAAACCTGGACATTGAGAAGAGGCCAACTGACCGTAACATCCAACACTTCAACAAGAGATGGTCAAGTCTCCGGGCATCCGAACTCACCGACCGTGCGAGAGGGATATGCTTTGACCACTGGACCAGAGAGTTTTACTCGTCGAGGTCGGCCCCTACGCACTCGTCCATCTTGGAAGATCAGCCGCCCGGACGCTGAGGTAGCATAGTGCCGCTGGGACGCTGTTGCATCCATCTCGCTTGCATCGCGGTACACCTTTCGATCAGACCTCAATCTCCAGTGATGGTTTGTTCCGCATAGATGAGTTACACATGTGCATCTCAGCAGCCATCACGACAGACGAGAAGACCGGGGAGAGCTTTCGTCAGCGGTGGAGCTGCCTTGAGCTTCCCCGCGGGCTGTCTGTCGGTCCCGCCATCGGAGATGATATTCATGCGGATGCGAGCGCACAGAGTGTCTGGTCCGGGCTTTGCACGTTTATGGACACAGAGGTTCCCAGTTCTCACTTTCACTCTTTGCGTTTGTCTGTTGGTGAGTGTGTGCGGAGGTATATGAAGTGTGTAAGCGAGCAGCGATGAGCATGTTGCAGCCACTGGCACGGTGTCATATTTTTTGTTTATTTACTTGTCCTATTTTATTTGCCGCGGTACAACGTGTGGTTACCTGCGTGTTAGGCCGGGGTACTAAGGCATGCAAGGTGTTCTCGCGACGCAGATCCTCAGGGGCTCGCTGGCTGGCTGGTCCTTCTCGCGCGTTCCAGAGGAAGGGTCCCCTCGTCCACGCCGTGCGTATGCTTGGCCCTTTTGCGCTCTGCCCATGGGGAAGCGGAGATTGCTATTCAGCTCAGGGGCAGGCCGAGTAGCTGCTGAAGAGCATGAACGGTAAATACGCATAGAGAATACGGGAACGAAGACCGCGTCTTTGCCTCATGCAAGACAAATTGTTGCATCAGAAAGCATGGGATCTGGGTTAGGGAAGCTGTTGGGGTGGCTCTTCCCTTGGCTGGATCTTAGGGCCCGTTCTCTAGCGCGGGGGAGCTGAGGCCTTGCCCCGGCAGGGGGGGTGGACAGCTGCAATGACTTGGACTAGGTACCTACTCTCTCTGCGTCTGACGGTATACACGGTTGTATCTAGGTAGGTATCCAGGTTGTCACAGGTAACTTACTGTATCACAGAGTCTCGAGGTTGGACGACCTGTTCAACATCACCTACACACGCGTTAGATGCAGTAGATGGAAAGCCTGTGCAGCCGTCATGTCCACGACGAGTCGACCCAATAGAGCGCTTTCCGGCCTCCCGTACTGACAGCTGAGGCAGGGCAGTTTCGGTGTCCCAACAGGTCACCCTCCCTAGGGTCTCGAGTAAGGTATCTCCCAGGCTGGAGGTGCACGCAGAACCGCTTTGTATCCACCGCAGTACAGTACAACACGTCTCCGTGCCTCAACGTGGAGTGACAAAGTAGCCTCCCAGTACAGTATGTCGGGAAGACCTATGTACCTACCGCCGTAGCTGCATGCAGGAGCTTGCATTGGCCCAGTCGGCAGCACGTTGACTGAGCGAGCCCCACAAAGCGCAACCTTCACACCGCGACTTGCTAACCTCTGACACGCCTCTCTCCCTATGAGCCAGTGCCAACCCCCGTCTGCGCTGTGGCCCCTTTTCACCGTTGCGACCAGGACTGCCAGACCGCATGATGGCCGGACAGTAGAGTACAGCAAAGCACCAAATTTGTTTTAGCCCAGCACGAAACAGTCCACAGCCACGACCCTTTCTTTGGACGACCGACCTCCAACGACGGCATCGCGTCCGGATCCTGAACCTGCACCTGCACCTGCATCTGGACTGGCCTTCCTTTCACCACCGCAGCACAACACACCACGAGCATCGTCCTCGACGCTGGCATCCATTATCCTGCCCGTCTTCTCCTGGTCAATGTCCTCCGGCAGCGTTGAACACTGGCTTGTCCGTTCCTGATTGATAGATACCCTCCGGTCTCCACCTACTTCTTTGGTAACTTCCACGAATGTCTCTTTCTCCAAGGACTCGCCAACCTTGCTCCCGGTAGTGTCTGCTACGAACTGCCTCCCTTACGCCGTCGACCTCCCATCCCTATCTGATACACGCTCAATGCGGCCAGCGCTATTTCGATAGAACACCCGACACAAATCGTGTAATATGTCCTCGAATTACGATGTTGGCACCCGGGCGTGGCAGCCCGATGCCGCCGAGGGCTGGGTTGCTTCCGAGGTCACAAAGAAGCAAGTAGATGGCGACAATGTCATCCTGACCTTCAAGCTCGAGAATGGCGAGGTAAGCAGCTCCCAAGGCCGCTCTGGACAGTACCCGGAGAGCCAGCCACTGACACAGCGAGTACAGGAGAAGCAAGTGAAGCTCCCCCTCGCTGCCCTGGAGAAGGGCAGTGACGACGCCCTGCCTCCGCTGATGAACCCAACCGTGCTCGAGGCCAGCGATGACCTGACCAACCTTTCCCATCTTAACGAGCCAGCAGGTATGAACCTCCAGCTCCAAAAGCCCCAGCTTGCCGTCTTTGCTTCTAACACGACACTCGTGCTCTAGTCCTGCAAGCAATCAAGCTTCGCTACCTCCAAAAAGAAATCTACACATACTCCGGTATCGTGCTAATAGCTACAAACCCGTTCGCCCGTGTCGACTCCCTCTACGTCCCAGGCATGGTCCAGGTATATGCTGGGAAACAAAGAGCAACCCAGGCACCCCATCTTTTCGCCATCGCAGAGGAGGCGTTTATAGACATGTTGCGGGACAAAAAGAACCAGACCATTGTTGTGTCCGGCGAGTCCGGTGCTGGAAAGACCGTGAGTGCCAAGTACATCATGAGATATTTCGCAACCAGAGAGTCGCCAGACAACCCCGGGGCAAAGTCGAAAAAAGGCTCCGACGCGTTGAGCGAAACCGAGGAGCAGATTCTTGCTACCAACCCTATCATGGAAGCCTTTGGTAACGCGAAGACGACTCGGAATGACAACTCGTCCCGGTTTGGAAAATACATCGAGATCATGTTCAACAGTAATACGGACATCATTGGCGCAAAGATTCGGACATATCTGCTGGAGCGATCAAGATTGGTATTCCAGCCTATGAAGGAGCGCAACTATCACATTTTCTACCAAATGCTTGCTGGTGTCACCGAGCAGCAGCGACAGGAATGGAGTCTCCTTCCGGTTGAGCAGTTCGAGTACCTCAACCAGGGAAACACCCCGACCATCGACGGAGTGGATGACAAGGCCGAGTTCAAAGCGACCATGAGCTCTCTGTCAACAGTTGGTGTTGACGAAGCTACCCAGACCGAGATCCTGAAGATGCTCGCCGGTCTTCTGCACATGGGCAACGTTAAGATCGGCGCCTCTCGGAATGACAGCGTGCTCCCGCCTGACGAGCCCTCCCTTGAGAAGGCTTGTTCCGCTCTTGGAATCGATGCTGCCGAGTTTGCCAAATGGATCGTGAAGAAGCAACTTGTCACTAGGGGTGAGAAGATCACATCCAACCTGAGTCAGGCCCAGGCCATCGTCGTTCGAGACTCGGTTGCCAAGTATATTTACTCGAGTCTGTTCGACTGGTTGGTCGAGGTCACCAACCGCAGTCTGGCCACAGATGAGGTCCTGAGCCAGGTCCAGTCCTTCATTGGTGTTCTGGATATTTACGGCTTCGAGCACTTCGCAAAGAACTCCTTCGAGCAATTCTGTATCAACTACGCCAACGAGAAGTTACAGCAAGAGTTCAACGCGCATGTGTTCAAGCTTGAGCAGGAGGAATATCTCAAGGAGAAGATCGATTGGACCTTTATTGATTTCTCAGACAACCAGCCTTGTATCGATCTCATCGAGGGCAAGCTGGGTATCCTGTCCCTGCTCGACGAGGAGTCGAGACTTCCCATGGGTTCTGACGACCAGTTCGTTACCAAGTTGCACCACAACTATGCCGCCGACAAGAACGCTTTCTACAAGAAGCCCCGTTTCGGCAAGTCCGCTTTCACTGTGTGCCATTATGCCGTCGACGTGACGTACGAGTCGGAAGGTTTCATAGAGAAGAACCGCGACACCGTGCCAGATGAGCATATGGCCGTCCTGAGGTCAAGTAAGAACCAGTTCCTGGTATCGGTGCTTGATGCTGCCGCGTCTGTGCGTGAGAAGGATGTGGCATCAGCTACCACGAGCTCGGTCAAGCCAGCCGCCGGCCGGAAGATCGGTGTGGCTGTTAACCGCAAGCCCACTCTTGGCGGCATCTTCCGATCTTCGTTGATCGAGCTCATGAGCACCATCAACAACACGGATGTCCACTACATCCGCTGTATCAAGCCCAACGAGGGAAAGGAGGCTTGGGTGTTCGAAGGGCCCATGGTGTTGAGTCAGCTCCGAGCTTGTGGTGTCCTCGAGACAGTCCGCATCAGTTGTGCCGGATATCCGACGCGTTGGACGTACGAGGAGTTTGCTCTTCGTTACTACATGCTGACACCGTCGACCCAGTGGACGGCGGAGATTCGGCAGATGGCGAATGCCATTCTGGTGAAAGCCCTGGGAGAGAGCACTGGCGGAGGTCAGGACAAGTACCAACTCGGTCTGACCAAGATCTTCTTCCGAGCAGGCATGTTGGCCTTCCTCGAGAATCTCCGCACTAACAGACTCAACGACTGTGCCATCATGATTCAGAAGAACCTGAAGGCCAAGTACTACCGCCGCAGGTATCTTGACGCCAGGGAATCCATTGTCCAGACCCAGTCCGTTGCCAGGGCTTACATGTCAAGGCGAAAGGCTCAGGAGTTGCGGACCATCAAGGCTGCGACTACAATTCAGCGGGTCTGGCGTGGGCACAAGGAGAGGAAGAACTTCCTTCGCATCAGGGCCGATCTCGTGCTTGCTCAGGCTGCCATCAAGGGTTATCTGCGCAGGAAGGAGATCATGGAGACGCGCGTCGGCAACGCTGCTTTACTGATCCAGAGAGTATGGCGATCAAGGCGGTCGCTGCGGAACTGGAGACTATACCGCAAGAGGGTTGTCCTTATCCAGAGCTTGTGGCGCGGTAGGAAGGCGCGGAAGGAATACAAGGGTCTCCGTGAGGAAGCCCGCGATCTCAAGCAGATTTCCTACAAGCTTGAGAACAAGGTGGTCGAGCTTACTCAGTCCCTTGGCACGATGAAGTCGCAGAACAAGGAGCTCAAGGCACAGGTGGAGAACTACCAGAGCCAGATCAAGTCCTGGCAGACACGGCACAACGCACTCGAGGCCAGGACGAAGGACCTCCAGGCCGAGGCCAACCAGGCAGGTATCGCCGGAGCCCGTCTGCAGGTTATGGAGGAGGAAATGAAAGAGCTGCAGGCTCGTTTCGAAGAATCTGCCGCCAACCTCAAGCGAATGCAGGATGAGGAGAAGCAATTGCGAGAATCTCTTCGGGCAACTAACACAGAACTCGAGGTCTCCAAGCAGGAAGCCACTCGCCACGACAGTGAGAAGAACTCGCTGCGTCAACAACTGGTTGAGCTTCAGGACGCACTGGAGCTTGCCAGGCGCGAGGTGCCTGTCGGAGCTGAGATCAACGGCAACGGCGTTCAGCCTGCTGTCAATGGCCTCATCAACCTGGTTTCCTCCAAGAAGCCAACTAAGAGACGGAGCGCTGGGGATCCCCGGGATGTCGACCGCTTCAGTGCAGCGTACAACCCTCGTCCTGTCTCCATGGCCGTCACTGGCCGTCAAGCTGTCATGTCAGGATCGACTCTCATTCCTGGCGCTGACAGCATCGAGATGGAACTCGAGGCTCTCCTGGCCGATGAGGAGGGTCTCAACGAGGAGGTCACCATGGGTCTTATCCGCAACCTGAAGATCCCTTCGCCCAACACCAACCCACCTCCCTCCGACAAGGAAGTCCTCTTCCCCTCGTACCTCATCAACCTGGTTACTTCCGAGATGTGGAACAACGGATTCGTCAAGGAGTCCGAGCGCTTCCTTGCCAACGTCATGCAGTCCATCCAGCAGGAGGTCATGCAGCACGACGGCGAAGAGGCCATCAACCCAGGTGCTTTCTGGCTCTCCAACGTCCATGAGATGCTGTCCTTTGTCTTCCTCGCTGAAGATTGGTACGAGGCACAGAAGACAGACAACTACGAGTACGATCGTCTCCTGGAGATCGTTAAGCACGACCTCGAGAGCTTGGAGTTCAACATCTACCACACCTGGATGAAGGTGTTGAAGAAGAAGCTCAACAAGATGATCATTCCCGCCATCATCGAGTCTCAGTCGCTGCCCGGCTTCGTCACGAACGAGAATAACAGGTTCCTCGGCAAGCTGTTGCAGACGAACTCGCAACCTGCGTACAGCATGGACAACCTGCTCAGCCTCCTGAACAGCGTGTTCCGCGCCATGAAGGCATACTACCTTGAGGACTCCATCATCACCCAGACAATCACGGAGCTGCTCCGCCTGGTCGGCGTGACGGCCTTCAACGATCTGCTGATGCGCCGTAACTTCCTCTCATGGAAGCGAGGCCTGCAGATCAACTACAACATCACTCGTATCGAGGAGTGGTGCAAGAGCCACGACATGCCCGAGGGCACTCTCCAACTCGAGCACTTGATGGTAAGTTCTGCCGCGGGTCTCATCTTCCGCATACGCACCTGCTAATGACTTTAACAGCAAGCAACGAAGCTTCTGCAACTCAAGAAGGCCACTCTTAACGACATCGAGATCATTCAGGACATCTGCTGGATGTGAGTAGTGCTAAAGCAAGGCCCAAATCGAGATAGACGGTGCTAATCGAAGATAGGCTATCTCCCAACCAAATTCAGAAGCTGCTGAACCAGTATCTCGTCGCCGACTACGAGCAGCCCATCAACGGAGAGATCATGAAGGCCGTGGCGTCAAGAGTCACCGAGAAGAGTGACGTCCTGCTCTTGCAGGCCGTCGACATGGACGACAGCGGGCCTTATGAGATCGCCGAGCCGAGAGTAATCACTGCTCTCGAGACCTACACGCCTTCATGTAAGCAAAACGTCTCGCTGTCTACTGATCTGCAAGTATCTAACATGACCGATTTAGGGCTGCAAACACCCAGGCTGAAGCGCCTTGCTGAGATTGTCTCCGCGCAAGCAATCGCTCAGCAGGAGAAGATGGAGTACGGCTCCCAGAGCGGATACGAGAACGGTGACATTGAGGAGATGGACGAGACACCCGAAGCCATCGAGGCCAGCGCATAGAGTGCGCGGCCTGGGCTTCGGTTATCGTCTGGTTGTTTCCCACAGCAGTCTCCAAGGTCGTTCCTGTTGTCTCCGTTTAAGAATGCCGGCGGCAAGAAGCCAGAAGGGAGCCCCTTGCGTGACTGCACGAATGGGCAATACCGGCGCGTGAGGGACTAGGCTGCCCTCCGATGTTGGGATTAGGAATTAGAAGGATGGGGACATGAGGCCATGGTTGTACGTACGTCATGTATGATTGCTTAGGTGTGTATGTATGTGTATGTGCAAAGGTTGGCGTGCGCGTTTGGCAGGTGCAATTCATGCCCTCTTAATCCATCTGGAATAGCATGGGGTTTCTTAGGGATTCCGGAAGAGATAAAGGGCGGGCAGTCCGAGGTCTATCGGGGTGGTTGATTTACGAGAGGCCAATGCGAAAGAGACGATGAAGGCGACGACCACATACAGCAGCGTAGACTTTGGCGTTATAATCCATATCATCGGGGCAAATCTCAGTATCGAGGCGTTCTGGCTGAAATTGTTATAATATCCAGATAAATTGGAGCTGGCCTTGCTGGCAGTATTGAGAATACCCCCAAAATAGGTGATTACTATAATCCATTTGCCCATATGCTCAATTTCTGTCCCACTCGATGTCTTAGTCCCATCATCTAGGGCGCCGCCGTCAGGGTTCAACCCCAATCGCACCCCACCAATGACGTCGCAGCCAGACGAGAAATCGCTAAGTTTCGGACGCTCCCGTGAATAAGTGCACGAGGTCGCTATCGGGAGAATATCTTAGTTCTGCCGGCTCTCACACGCTCATCCTTCCCACCCAGCTTCATTGCTTGATCAGGCCATAGCGACGAGACAATACCATGTCCTAGCCTCAGATGCGAAAATTAAAGTAGACGACCTTCGACCTCGCTGGCCCAGAAGCTTTATCCTTCTTCATACATGGCCGACGACCGAGGAAGAGACGCGCCCGAGAGCGCTGAGAGCACAGAAAATGGCACCAGCACCGGCAACGGCCACGGCCACGGCTACGGCCACGATCCACAGGATGGCCGCGGGAGCACGCCACAGACGCCGAGGCTGTACAGGCTGAACTCGAACCAGAGCTCCACCAGCATCTTCGAGGATGTAGAGATGGCACACGATGAGGTGGGTGGTGGTCACGCGGGTCACGCGGAGGCGCACCCGCGCGCTGTGTCTTAGACATAGGAGCTGACACTATCTGCAGCTTTACTCGGGCCCCATGGCCGAATCCCTCCCGACCAGTGTGAATGCATTTGCCCACCGTCGCCGGAGCCGTGCCGACTCTACCACCAGCTTCGCTTTCTACCCAGACTCCCCAGAGGACGAGACCAGGGGAGAAGATATACTAGACGATATGAGGATCGAGGACCTAGACGACGTCCCCTTCGCAGTAGATATAGGAGATGAGGACGAAGAAATCGAGGGAGGAAGCGAGACGAACGGAGTCCTCCTTCCGAACGGCGGCGAGTTTGAGAGCGACGGCGCTGGCGAGGACGAAGAGTCCTCGATGCTTCGGCGATCCTCCACACACTCCCGCCACTCCGTGCACTCCCGGCTCCTGCGGCGCGACAGCAACATGACCGAGACGAGCGCATACGGCGGCGGCAGATTCTCCCAGAAGGTGTACATGGCGAACGAGGACCTGGTCGTCGTGCTCGCCGGGTTCCGGACCAGTGTCGTGGGCCTGTCGGCGTACATCTTCATCTGTGTGGCGTCCCTCGGGCTCGGCTGGCTGCTGTTCCGGTGGATGCCGCGGTGGCACGTCTGGCTGACCGGCAAGCAGGCGCCTCTCCGCGAGGCGTCGTGGCTCGTTGTCGAGAACCAGTGGAACGAGATGGCGATCCTCACCGTGGACGTGAAGCCATACGGCAGGGTCTTGTCGACCGTCTTCGGGGCGCCAACCAAGAAGAGCTCCTCGGCCTACTTGTTTGAGTTCGACGACGACCCGATCTTGCCGGAGCTGAGGGTGGTCAACTACCGCTATGTGCGCTTTTACTACCACCCGCTCTGGGACAAGTTCCGGCTTGTCAGCGGCTGGAAGGATCCGCTGTGGACGGATGTGAGGTCCGTGAGAGACGGCATTGACAGCGACGAGAAGAATCACCGTGAGCTGGTGTTTGGGTCAAACCTGATCGACATCGAGCAAAAGTCCGTCTTCCGTCTTCTGGTCGATGAGGTCTTCCACCCTTTCTACGTCTTCCAGATCGCGAGTCTGGTGCTCTGGTCGATGGACCAGTATTATTATTATGCGGTGGCCATTTTCGCCATGTCGGTGGTGAGCATCGCCACTACACTCTTCGAAACTATCTCGACTATGAAGCGACTACGCGAGATCTCTCGCTTCGAGTGCGAAGTCCGAGTCCTGAGAGATGGATTTTGGCAGCACATATCCTCGGGGGAACTTGTGCCCGGCGACATTTACGAGATCACGGACCCAAACCTAACCCAGTTCCCAAGCGACAGTCTCCTTCTCAGCGGAGACTGCATCGTCAACGAAAGCATGCTGACTGGAGAGTCGGTCCCTGTCTCGAAAGTCCCAGCAACGGACAACACTCTGTGGGAGATGGGCCTCAGCGCTTCAGCGGTCACTCCTGACGTCGCGAAGCATTTCCTCTTCTGCGGCACCAAGATCATCCGCGCCCGACGACCTCAAGATGACCGGAACCAAGAGGCAGTTGCTTTGGCCATGGTCGTCAGAACCGGCTTCGACACCACGAAGGGGGCTCTGGTGCGGTCCATGTTGTTCCCCAAACCGTCTGGGTTCAAGTTTTACCGCGACTCATTCCGTTACATATCCGTCATGGGTTGCGTAGCTATGCTGGGCTTCGTCGCTACTTTCATCAACTTCATCCGCCTGGGTATAGCTTGGCACCTCATTATTGTCCGGGCACTGGATCTGATCACGATTGTCGTGCCCCCTGCGTTGCCGGCTACACTGACTATCGGCATAAACTTCGCGATCAATCGGCTCAAGGGTAAGCAGATCTTCTGCATAAGCCCGCAGAGGGTCAACGTGGGCGGAAAGATAGACATCATGTGCTTTGATAAGACCGGTACACTCACCGAGGACGGCTTGGATATCCTCGGTGTGCGGATCGTGAACCAATCAGCACATAGATTTGAGGACCTTCTCACAGATCCGGCTGCGATAGCCAAGAAGCACAGCGCGTCAGCCAATGATGCCCAGCCGTATGTGGCCAGCAAGGCTGCGCTATTCACCATGGCAACCTGCCACTCTCTGAGGTCCATCGATGATGAGCTTGTTGGAGACCCACTGGACGTCAAAATGTTTGAATTCACAAACTGGTCTTATGAAGAGGGGCAGCAAGGTAGCGGGGGCGACGACGAGGAAGAGAACCGAGGGCTCTCGCCCTCCATCGCGCGGCCGCCGCCAGAGATGAGCCTCGACCTCCACAACAGCAACGCTACTGGCCAGCAGGTGCCACTTGAGCTGGGCGTCCTCAAACTATTTGAGTTCGTGTCCCAACTTCGCAGAATGAGTGTCATTGTCCGTACATTTGGCCAGGCGAGTGGCGACATCTACGTCAAGGGCGCTCCCGAGTGCATGAGGGAAATCTGCCGACCTGAGAGCTTCCCCTCGGATTACGAGGAGCAACTCTCATACTACACTCACAAGGGCTACAGAGTTATTGCATGTGCCACGAAACACTTGAAGAAGCTGAGCTGGGTCAAGGCACAAAAGATGACCCGGGCGGATGTGGAGTCTGACCTGGATTTCGTTGGGTTCATCATCTTTGAAAACAAGCTGAAGCCCACGACCGCGGGCGTTCTAGACGAGCTCTTGCAGTCCAACATTGGCTGCGTGATGTGCACGGGAGATAACATCCTGACAGCGATCAGCGTCGCAAGAGAATGCAACATGATCAACAAAACGGCACACTGTTTCGTGCCTCGATTCGTGGAAGGGCACTCGAGAGATCCCGAAGCGAAGTTACAATGGGAAAGCATCGATAACAACCTCCTCACCTTGGACGAGAAGACCTTGGTGCCGCTCCCTCCCCCAGCCGAAGTGGACGCGTCACTCCCTTACGATATCTCGGACCTCCGGAACTACTCCATCGCCGTCAGCGGCGACGTCTTCCGCTGGGTCGTCGATTTTGCCCCGGCAGAGGTGCTGCAGAGGATGCTTGTCACGGGAAAGATCTACGCGCGCATGTCCCCAGACGAGAAGCATGAGCTTGTCGAGAAGCTCCAGAGTATAGACTACTGCGCAGGTTTCTGCGGAGACGGAGCGAATGACTGCGGCGCGCTCAAGGCCGCGGATGTTGGGATATCGCTCTCCGAGGCGGAAGCGTCGGTGGCTGCACCGTTCACGAGCAGGATCTTCGACATTGGCTGCGTGCCCGACGTCATCCGCGAAGGCAGGGCGGCGCTCGTGACGAGCTTCAGCTGCTTCAAGTACATGAGCCTGTACTCTGCGATTCAGTTCACCTCGGTGTCGTTCCTGTACGCGTCGGCGTCTAACCTGGGCGACTTCCAGTTCCTGTTCATCGACCTTGCGCTCATCCTGCCCATCGCGGTGTTCATGTCGTGGGCGGGGCCGTCGCCGGAGCTGTGCAGGAAGCGGCCGACGGCAGACCTGGTGTCGCGCAAGGTGCTGACGCCGCTGCTGGGGCAGATCTGCGTGTGCATCGTCATCCAGGCCGCGGCGTTCGTGGTGGTCAGGAGGCAGCCGTGGTTCATCCCGCCCAGGGTGGACACGGAGAAATCCAACATCAAGAACTCGGAGAACACGGCGCTCTTCCTGGTCAGCTGCTTCGAGTACATCCTTGCCGGGGTAGTGCTGAACGCGGGCCCGCCCTTCAGGATCGGCGTCTGGAAGAACTGGCCGTTTGTCGCGACCATCGGCGTCGCGCTGGGGATCACCGTGTACATGGTGATGGGCCCGGCGCACTGGGTGAAGAAGGCGATGCAGCTCACCAAGATGAGCTGGGACTTCAAGTTGTTCTTGATCACGCTGGGGCTGGTGTACCTGGGCCTGGCGTGGACCAGCGAGTACCACGTGTTCCAGAGGCTTGCCGCTGTTGTTGGGAAGGTGAAGACGGCGGTGACGGGGAGCAAGAAGAAGAGGAAGCAGTACAAGGTCATCCGAGAAGAGATGATGGAGTTGATGTGATTGATGCTTAAATATAGGAAGGATGGGAAAAGTTCAGAGGCGTGATTGCAAATATAAAGAAGCTATTCAAGATACAGTAAAAAGGTCAGTCTCATATTACAGTTCTCTTGAAATTGGGAGCTGGTGTCGACGCTGCCCTCCCGGCCTTTCGCCCGCTATTCAACTATGTCTGTGGAGGTTAGTTGGGTTGCATTCCAGGGCCGGTTTGGTCCCAAGTTGCACCCGCAGCGAGTGTTTCAAAAGCATGGCAGAGACAGTGGCCGGCTCGCTCCTTCCCGTTGCTATGAATGACCGCATCACTTCAGCTTGGTGGGGAATTACCGTCCGACACATCCAAGCCCTGCACCGTAGTATTTACCTACCTTCGCTAGCTTGAACCAGAGCTCTCGTGAACCTCACAAGCTGTTGAGCTGTTTTTGACAGTTGTTGCTATCAGGCTCACCTTATTATTCTCAGTCTCCAATTGTGGCCTGCACGCACTCAATCCTAGTTTCTCAACAAACAACTCGCATGTGTTAGTGACGAATCGGACTCGGCGACCCAACATTATTTAGTAAAGATGAATTACGGTAAGTCTCAAGTCACAAATCTCACCTAATTATTACAACCGATGTGTTCAGCGTCACCAGGGCATACTGACAATGACCACCAGTCTCGGACCAGCTCCTGGACAGCGTCCTGGACAGCGGGTACCTCCCGCACGCCGTCATCCGCGTCGGCATCCGGCGGCAGCTGCGCCAGCGCCTCGACGAGATCGCCTCCTCGTCGCTCGGCGATGCGCTGGACCGCAAGATGGAGTACATCGCCACGTCGCGCGCCCGGCCCATCGCCATCGAGACGGCCTCGGCCAACAAGCAGCACTACGAGGTCGGCACGGGCGTCTACGTCAACACCCTCGGCCCCAGGATGAAGTACTCGTCGTGCCTGTACCCCAAGGGCACCGAGACCCTGGGCGAGGCCGAGGTCGCGATGCTCAGGGCTTATGTTGAGAGGGCCGAGCTGAAGGACGGCATGCGGATCTTGGACCTGGGGTGGGTGTGATCTTATTTTCCACTTGGCCTCGGGCCGTGTTTCCCCCTGCTTTTGGCATTATGATCTGGCTCTAGCTGACGGCCCGTCTCATTCAGCTGTGGCTGGGGCTCAGGCGCGCTCTTCTTCGCCGAGATGCTGCCAAATGCCAAGGTGACGGCATTTTCGAACTCCAAGACGCAAAAGCAGTACATCGACTCCAAGGCAGAGGAAAAGGGGCTGAAGAATCTGAATGTGATCACGGGTAACGTGGTCGACTATGAGTTTGAGCCTGAGTCTTTCGACAGGGTCGTCTCTGTCGAGGTCAGTCTACAGTCGATCTTGGATACTTGTTTCGGGCCTCCCAACACTGACAATTCGTCCTAGATGTTTGAACACATGAAGAACCACGAGAAGCTAATGGCAAAGGTGTCGAGGGCTCTGAAACCTGGCGGCAAGTTCTTCTTGCATATCTTCTGCCACAAGGACACGCCCTATGATTACGAAGATGGCTGGATGACCACGCATTTCTTCACCGGGGGTACAATGATGTCCTTCGACCTGCTCCTGTACCACCAGCAGGATTTGAAAATCCAGAAGCAGTGGTGGGTAAATGGGAACCATTACTCCAAGACCTGCGAGGTGAGTTTGCCGTCTTGGACTTACACAGCGTGAGTGCGGTGACTGATCTTTGGCCAGGACTGGCTCACAACGATGATTAAGAATCGGGAGAAGCTGTGGCCTCACTTTGAGGAGACTTACGGCAAGGAGAATGCTTACACGTGGTATAGCAGGTGGCAGATCTTCTACATGGCTTGCTCTGAACTGTTCGCATTTGACGGAGGCGACACTTGGGGGGTTGCGCATTACTTGTTTGAGAAGCCCCAGCAATGAATGTAGACTTAGAAAGAAGACCGCTCTCGGGTAGATTCATAGTGGCCACCCCCCTCTATGTTATTTCGTAATTGATGATCATTGTATTCTCGCCATCTGTAGGCTTTTCGGAAACGGTATCGAACATGTCGTCTGCATTTCCTGCTCCCATTGTGCAAGCCGACCAGACCTCTCGGGCTCGGCTAGTCTTTAAAGCCAATCCCTCCAGCCATACGCCATTCTCGTCGCCGTCTAATGGTCCCAAGGGTGCTTCCAGCCCATCAATACCGGACCTGTACGGGTGTGTCAGCCAGTCTGTGTCAAATCGAATTCGAGGTCGGGCTTCCAGCCCCGGGGTTGTGGTCGTCACGAACCGTCCTTCTTTGCGCGGTACATCAGCTGAGAATGACTGTTAGCAGCTGCTCCTGTGTCAATTGGGCGTCAGGGCCTCGAGCTTACGAAGAACCACATGCTGGCGCCCAGGCCGGTCGCGCAGAAGCGGTAGAATGGCGGCACATGCGGCCGAAAGTTGGCGGGAAAGCCCTTGGGGGGTTGAGGGGCCATCGTGGAGAGTCAATCAATCTTTCAATGGGCGGGCAGCTCGCAGGATTGAATGTGTCTGCTGCGAGTCTGAAGTCGCGGGCAGTAGTCGTTCCTAATGAGAGGTCGTCCGTCTCCTGGCAGGTGATGCTGCAGTGCCAGGCGAGCCGCCGTCCCACCGTACTCCAAAGAGTGGCCCGTGCGCCCCCTGCCGGCCGGCTCGCGCCCAGTACTGCACTCTAGTCACGAAAGGAGTCCCATGTCCAACAATGGCCCAGTGGGCTATTATTCTTCGCCCTATTCACTATTCCACCCCTCCATTGTTCACCTCAACCTCGTATAAACAGGTTTTCCCAGGTGGGATTCCTGTGGGCATGTCTGCAAGTCCTTCTCAGATGGCCCTTCTTCAACCACTCCACAGATGAACTCTGTTCGACAACGTCACAGCCGAACAGCCACTGATCGCATCAACCTGGTCGGCCTTGACTTCGCAGCCTCGCAAGTCGCAGTGGAACATATCATCAAGCGAACAGCCTCCCGTTCGTGAGGCACTCGTCCCCAATCGGTACCAAACCGACAACGAACAACCACAGATTTTCGCCAGCAAGGGTGCCATCCCAGCCTCACCATGAGCGCGCCGACCTTGGGCGCTGGCGCCGCCAGCTCGCCCCGACACTTTGCGCTCGACCATATGCGCCCAAAGCACAGCTTCGTCGGATGCTCTCGGATTGGCGATTTCGAGGTACTGGGTAAGCTGGGAGAGGGGACATTCGGCGAGGTCCATCGCGCCAGATCCAGGAAGACCGGCGCCCTCGTGGCTTTGAAGAAGATCATAATGCACAACGAGAAGGATGGAGTGAGTTGGAGCGGAGCGCACCCGTCGATAAGATATATGCAACACGGTCGCTGACGGATACAATCCAGTTCCCCATCACCGCCCTGCGGGAGATCAAGCTCCTCAAGCTTCTATCACACAAGAACGTTCTCAGGCTGGAAGACATGGCTGTTGAGCACCCAGCGAGGAGCAGTGGGTTCAGACTCTACCCCAGCCACAGCAGTGGTTCACTGACACCTCATGTGTTAGCCGACAAGCGCAAGAAACCCGTCGTCTACATGGCCACTCCATACATGGATCACGATCTCTCTGGCCTGCTCGACAACCCCTCCATCACCTTCACCGAGGCGCAGATCAAGTGCTACCTAGTGCAGCTTCTCGAGGGTCTCAAGTACCTGCACGAAAACAAGATTCTACACCGAGACATGAAAGCGGCCAACCTTCTGATCAACAACAAGGGGGTCCTACAGATCGCAGATTTCGGTCTCGCGAGGCTTTACGACGAACCGCCCCCGGTGAAAGGTCGAGGTGGCGGCGAAGGCAGACGTGACTACACTAGCCTGGTGGTTACGCGCTGGTACCGGCCTCCTGAGCTTCTGCTACACCTCAAAAAGTACACCACTGCTATTGACATGTGGGGAGTTGGGTGAGTCCTTCCCGGTCCATAATACAAGGCATCATACTCATCGGTTGTCAGTTGCGTCTTTGGAGAAATGCTCTGGGGAAAGCCGATCCTGGCTGGCGAGAGCGATCATCACCAACTCGAGATTATCTTTGACCTGTGTGGCACACCCACGGAAGACAACATGCCAGGCTTTAGGCACCTTCCCGGAGCGGAGGCAATCAAACCTCGACCGCGACCCGGTGACCTTGGCCATCGCTTCGCTAAGTAAGTCAACCCGAGTCTGTTTGCATTTCTGGTGGCGCGTCTGACGATGTGATAGGTACGGACAAGGTGCTGTTGCCCTCCTCAGAGAACTCATGCGGCTCGATTGGAAGAGGCGCATCAATGCGATCGACGCACTTGAGCATCCGTACCTGCACACGGCCCCATTGCCGGCGCAACCTGGCGAATTGCCTATCATGGAGGAAAGTCACGAGCTCGACCGAAGAAAGTTCCATGACCGTAAGGCGGCACTTCCTCCCGCCCCTAAGGGCGGAACTGTTGGACGCGGACCGCAGCCGCATGACGGCGCTGGAAACCCCAGTTTTAACAGCAACGATGTTTATGGCGGCCGCAACGGCATGAATGGCGGTCGATACCCCCCTCCCCCTCACCGAAATGGCCCTGGACCAGGTGAGAGAGTGCCGGCTTGGTCGCGAGGCCCACACGCGCTTCCGCCACGGCCGCCACCTCCTGTCGATAACTACGGCACCGGCGGACCGGATATGTATCTTGATGGACACCGAGATCGGGACCGCGACCGCGACCGTGAAAGAGACCGAGCGCCTCGAAACAGACCACCTGTGGTCGGCAGAAGCGATGTCGACACATACATTCCAAGCTATCGCGAACGTGAACGAGAACGGGAGCGCGAGCGCGAGAGGGACCGTGACAGAGATCGAGACCGTCCACCGCGCGACCGTCGTTACCGTAGCCGATCGCCCATTGGTGGAAGGGTACCTGACAGAGACTGGGACTACACAAGAGACCGCAGATAGCGTCATGGCTTTTCCTGAGCCCGCAGTCGGCAGAGCCAGAGGGACAGAGGCATCAATCAACTTGGAGAAGGGCCCCACTGAGGGCATAGATTTGAAGAACGTTGGCTGTCAGCTGGACCGCGGGGTGCTCTCTCGTCGGAAAGTCCACAAGAGGAGTATTGGCCGGGCATTGTTGGAACAGTGCAGCAGATGCCGGAGCCGCGAATGAGAAGGCAGTTGTTCATAAGTCGAGAAAAGCAGGCGTTGAGTGGGGCCCAGACGGACTACAGTGGCTTTTCACAAATAGGTGTTTACAGCAGCAGGCGTAGCTGGTCATTGATTTGCCTTTGGAGCAGGGCGAACGGAGGGACAATAGTTTTGATACCAAATATGGGCAAAGTTCCCCTACCAGTGGAGCAATCTGCAGCATTACAAATAAGTCTCTTCAAAACGAGTCGTCCTCTTCCTCCAGAATGGTCCCAATGCGAGACGCCGCGGCCGACCTCCTCTTCCTCTTGATGTTGGGGCTGTCCCGCCAGCCCTGCACGGCCAGGCTGCCGAGGTCCGAGTCCGGAGAGCTGAGGTTCGAAAGCAGGGCGTCGAGCTTCTCCTGCTCGCTGCTGTCCAGGAGCGGGGTGGTCGGCCGCTGGCGGTGGTAACCGGCCTCCTCCTCATCGCCGCCACCGATATACGGTGAGGGCGGGAGCCTGTTGCCGTGAGACCTGCCGCGGGCCTTCTCCTCGTCGGGGCTGTCGTAGAGGCCGAGGATGGCGAACATGCTGCTGGAGGTGAGCATGAGGATGAGGCCGAAGGTGACCCCCACGAAGGCGGCGGAGCCGAACTGTTTGGATGGGTTGGGTTAGATCCTTTTGGTCTTGGCTTCGTCGGTCTTGATATCTTGATATTGATAATATCAAGATATCGATATCACAGAGGCAGGTGAGAAGTCTCCAAAGAGAGAAAAGAGGGTGTGTGGCCGCTCGTGGACGTACGTAGATGTAGAGTGGCTGCAGGGCACATTAGCAGGGATCCTTTAAGCACCTGCTATATGAGGCTGAACAGCTTACCTCGAGCCTGGGGAGTCTGTTGAAAACGAAGATGAATGGCGAGAGGATAAAACTTGATGAAATCGCAATCAGTCAATTGGTCGCTCCGGTGAGTCTTCACACAAGTCGCTCATAATGTCATGAATGTGATGTGATGTGATGTTCTCAGATGCCAATTCAGGGGTTTTTGGCTGTCTACCCACCGTATGGTGTATATGACCGGCGCAAACACGAAGAGCAGGGTATTATAAAAAGCTGATATCGGCCATGATGCAAGACGCAGCAGGTACAAGCCAAGGCGGGCGGCTGCCGAGAGTGATGCGGTGAGTGCTGCGTAGATGGCGTGGAAGATGAGGAACACGATGGAGAGTACTGATATCGCGGCGTCCTGCCAGGCCATCGTCCGAAGCCGACGAGCAGGATGCACAGTCAATTGATTAAGGGATTATAGACTCATTGCTTTTGGGGTATTCTTCAAATGGTCTCGCCAGACAGGACCTGCAGCTGTCTGATGCTGGACAACGTTGTGCAGAATGTTGTCTCGCAGTCGGGCAGGAGTCGCTCAGGAGTCGCTCAGGGTTGTAGCATTCCAGCAGTGTCCCAGCGTTGTTTGGCAGGAACGGTTGATGGGACGTTGGCAGGGTGGCTCCTCCGTCGCTACCGTCTACCGTACCCGCTCTCCGCTGCAGTGCAGCAGTTATTACCGTCTGGTCGTGCAATGACAGCACCCTTGTTAGGCGACGAGGTAAGATGTGGGGAAGACCCATGCCTGGCGGGCGCCGGGCCAGAGGAGATTGGCTGAATGGGGCCTTCGCTCTATCGATAAGGTAGCTAGCCCAGCAAGGAGACAGGCCGCAGGAGAAGGAGCTTGGACAATTTCTGGGCGGGGGGACCCATCATGACCACACAGCTGCTTGCGAGTCTACCGACGTCTTCCTGGGCATCTTCGGAGCAAGTCGATCTGAGCCGGACCGACCTCACGGGCAAGGAATTCAACATAGCCGACCGGATCAGGCCGTCAAGCTCGCAAGGTCTCTTGTGCTCTTGGTTCCCTGTTGCAGGCCTCGTTCGCTCCAGTTACACACTTCAACCTGTGCTCTAGTAAAGCCAATCCCACTGCCCGGGCTGGCAGACGCCACCGTCTAGTCCTGCCTGCCTAGTTATCCTGTCCTGTCCTGTCCTGTTCCTGTTCCTGTCTTGCAAGTCGCTAGCTCGCACGGGTTCCAGGGTTCACTGTCCGTCCATCCATCCCACTCCAGGTCAGGTCTATCTACCGCAATCCATCAGCAGCCTCGGCCGCTCATCTCTGCACTACTTTCCCTCGTCGCCGTTGCCGTCACTCGTTGACTTGAGCATCGCCCTCGACCTTCTCAACCACCCCGGGCCATTCCCCCCCCCAGCCACCCAGCCTGCCTTGCGTCGCCCCTGACTCGACAGCTGCAACGATATCCAGCTCAGCTGACCCGTTGCCGTATGGACTAAATCCCATCATCTGATCGAGGTCTGATCCAAGAGTGGCCCGCGCCCTTCCTGTGCCTGTCCTATCCCACCCCCCGTCTTTCCTTTTTCCCAGTCTGCCCTGCCGCATCCCACGCCCACGACGATCTCCTCTCACCCACCATGGGGAACAACCCCTCCACATCCAAGCAGGGGACCCCCACTCCGTCCGCTTCTGGCCACGCCCAAGGTCACGATTCCCCCAGGCGCCACCAGCACCAGCACTCGCTGTCGCAGTCACAGGCGTCCAGGGACCGCGACCATCACCAAAGGGGCGCCAACACGGCAAGGCCACCCATCGCAGTCCGCAACAACCGCGAGGCCGTGCCCGCACAAGCCTCGCTAGCACAGGCCCATGGCTCTACCGACATCAAAAACTCCCAGGCCCTCCCCATCACCTCCCTAGCAGCATCGCCAGCCGGTTCCACAAAGTCCGGTACCACCGCCGGCGCCGCCTCCTCGACGAGGCCCTCAGAATCCAAGCCACTGCCCGTCCCAGCCTCCAAGGACAAGCCAGCTCCCGACGCGGAACCGACCAGACCCGTCGACGTGCCCAACACAACCAGGGAGCTAGAGCCGACCTCACCCGTCTCTCCCCTCGACGCAAGCGAAGCCGGCATCCACGCCCAGGGCAGCATTTCCGACATGTCTTTCATCGGGAGGCCGCCGCGCATGCCCCTGCCCATCGAGGAGGAGGTGCATACTCCTGGCTCGCCCATCACCGCCCCAGAAGATGTCGGGGAGCCCGTCGAATCCCTAGACCTGTCTGGAGGAGACGGCGATATTGCAAGGAAGTCCTCCAATCTGAGCACCACGACCGTGGACGAGGACGACGCCGAGGAGCTGCGAGTGGACAAGACGAGACCGACGGTGCCCACCCGGCTGGAATGGCTTCGGGGAGGTGAAAGGGTCTACGTGACCGGTACCATTTTTCAATGGAACCGCAAGCAAAGGCTCCATCCTGTGTAGGTCTCTCTCCATTTCGGTGGGGCCATGTCGTGCGGGTTCCAGAAACGACCGCGCGTTGACTAGGACCCTCGCGCATGCATGCATCGTATCACGTCACAAATTTTCAAGAATAGTCAGGCTGACAGGTTTTGTATAGCGAGGGCTGTCCGGGAGTCTTTGCCACCACGATCAACATCCTGCCTGGCACGCACCACATCCGCTTTTTGGTGGACAATAATATGCAGACATCGCCAGACCTGCCCACCACTGTCGATTTTGGCAACAACCTGGTCAACTACATCGAGGTCAGCCCCGACGACGTACCCGCGACTGCACAGGATGCGGCCCGCACGCCCCAAGAGAGGGACGACAAGCAGCTTGCCGAGGCTGAAGAGCAGGAGAAAACCCGTCAGCGGAAGGACAAGCAAGTCCTCCCTGTCGAGGCCTTCTCGCGGGTATATCCACAATACTTGCTCGACTACGACAATGAGCCCGAGGACTCGCCCATCTCCCAAGCCGCAGCCGCGGCCATCGAGAAGCTTCCCACCCCACCCAGCCTGCCCGGCTTCCTCTCGAAGCCAATCCTGAATGCTGCCACCCTGCTGAAGGACGACAACAGCGTCCTTAACATGCCGAACCACACCACATTGAACCACCTGGCCACGAGTAGTATCAAGAACGGGACCTTGGCGGTGTCGGCGACGACGAGATACAGGGACAAGGTAAGAGCTCCACTGCACTGTCGCAACCCATACCAAGCCGAAGTTGCTGATGTCCGAATAGTACGTGACCACCATCATGTATAAGCCGGTTCCCGGACACGACTAGACCCGTCTCTTGCATTGAATTTAATAGCCATCTGCCTTTGGGTCGGAGTTGGGGAAATGGCAGGCTAGTCAAGGGTTGACATCCTCCAGTGGGTGTCCGGAATGGCATAGTTAGGGCGGCTTTGGACATGGGATAGTAAAAGTCGTTGGTAGGGCTTGTAAATACTTAGGCGTCAAAACGCAGCGTAGGCATACCAGCCAAGGGCCGTAAATGGATCTTGGACCAAGATGTCGCCAGCGAGGCATCAGACCATCTCGTGCGTCAAGCGCCCGTTGCT
Organism: Diaporthe sp. P3_1W; assembly: GCA_037177825.1. Taxonomy (NCBI): domain Eukaryota; kingdom Fungi; phylum Ascomycota; class Sordariomycetes; order Diaporthales; family Diaporthaceae; genus Diaporthe; species Diaporthe sp. P3_1W. The sequence goes on along the minus strand of JBAFXB010000004.1, from coordinate 3,293,800 downwards.
TCAGACCCTCCACTTGACATGTACCTCGTCGGTCCGAAAGCGCTGCGTGACCGTGGTGTCCTGCAGAGGGGTGCGGAAGCCGGTCTCGTAAGCCAGAAGGCCAGCATGTGCGATCATGATGCCGTTGTCGATGCAGAACCTCTCGTCCGTGGCGTAGACACTGCCGCCCCTGTCCCGTGCCATGGCGCCCATCATCTCCTGCAGTCTCAGGTTGGAGCCCACGCCGCCGACGATCAGGACCTGCTGGCTGCCGACGTGGGCCATGGCGCGCTCCGTGATCTCCACCAGCATGGCGAACACAGTCTCCTGCAGGCTGAAGCACAGGTCCTCCTTTGTGATCTCGACGGACTTGCCCTCGGCGGTGGTGACCTTCTTCCCCGCCAGCATCTGCGCGGCGAGGTCGTCGACCTTGGCCAGGATGCCGCTGAAGGAGCAGTCCATGCCCTTGACGGCGTAGGGCAGGTCGTGGAGGACCTCCCCGCTGCTCTTCCTGGCCAGCTGCTCGATGTTGTAGCCCGGGGCCGGGTCGTTGGGGATCATGATTGTGCGTGCGAAGCGGTCGAGGCAGTTCCCCACGGCGATGTCCAGCGCCTCGCCGAAGATGCGGTACCGCTGCTCGGCGTAGGCGATGACCTGGGTGTTGCCGCCCGACACGTACAGCACCACGGGGTTCGCGGCGCCGGTGATGGACCGCCCCATCTCGATGTGGCCCACGCAGTGGTTCACGCCGACCATGTCGTCGCCCTTGGCCCACAGCAGGGCCAGCGTGCGGGCCGCGACGGCGACGCTCGTCAGGGGCGCGCCCATGCCCGGCCCGCCCGTGAAGGACACGCAGTCGATGTCGTCGCGCGGGTTGGAGACGCCGGCGAGCCGCAGGGCCTCGAGGGTGACGTTGCAGAACTGGGCGCGGTGGTGCTGCGCCGTGTCCTTGGGCAGGAAGCCGGCGCCGGCGGGGGCGTTGTAGGTGTGGCGCACGTTGGAGAGCACCTCGGCCTCGGGCTGCGTGTCGCTGGGGATGGGCGGCAGCGGCAGCGCGTGCGAGATGACGCCGACGCCGAGCTTGTTGGCGCTGCCCTCGCAGCCCAGGGCGAGGAGGCGGGCCTTGCCGTTTGTTGCGGCTGCTACCGCGGGAGACATGGTGATGTATGTCTGGAGCTTGGTGGAGGGGCAATTTCCCTTCTTCTCCCTCCTCCCTTTTCTGGCGAGTCACCAGTCCCAGTGTTCCTTGAGCAGCGGTTGGTCTGACAGCTAGCTAAAGGGCTGTGTAAGAGCTCAGAGGGAACTTGTCAGCGTGCTTCTCAAAGTATGGTGCAAGCTGCGCATGTTGTGCACGGAGCAGCAGGTCTAGTTGACGTACTGAAAAGTGGGCGCGGGGTCGACATCATGGATCAGCAACAGGCATTTTACAGTCCCATTCGGCACCGAAAATCAGGGGTCCACAGCAGCTTAGACAGGGTTTCCGACTGGCATTCCTTGGCGATCAAACTGATGCTACCCTGTGGCCGCCATATATCCGTTAAGCTTTCAAATAAACCTCTTCTCATGATTGCAAACGGCGTCCTGCGAGATGCTGTTCCGTTTTTTTCTAGTTCCTGCAACGCAAGACTGTGTTGTAGTTTTCCCAGGAAGACCGCTACATAACGAGCAGATACTCAAACGTCTTTAACCAGCCTGACTTTTCCGAGCACCATCTAATGGCCATGGCCAGTAAACCAATCGACGGAGCGCCGCTAGGGTTGACCGCTTCCAAAAACAGACTGATAACATGACGGCCTTCTTCAGATTCGCTGCTCGGGTAAGGTGTCCCGAGCTTGATCTCACCTAGCAAATGAAGTTCGACGGCGTTTTCAAGTGGGCAAGTGAGAACATATTCCCGCTGTACTCAAGTCAGAACCGGTCATATATATCCCGTTTTTGACACGGACCGGGGAAGTCAAAACTTGTGGGACGAAAGTGATAGCGAATCTTCCGGGCAAATATTCACTATTTCCTCATAATGTTGGACCCCGATGGCCATGGGCCAATCGAGGGATGTGACACGTCTAATGCTGTGAGGAACCGGGCGTGGGGGACGGACTGTGTATGAAGTCACGCAATCCATGCTGCAGGCTTTCTCGGGGACACACAATACACAACGTCGGGGCCATGACGACGTGGTTCAACCTAAACTTCAAATGGATGTGATGAATGCCTTTGTCTAACCTAGACGCCGAATACAAAGCACAGCCTGCTCGCATGCACAGCTTCACTTGCTCTCTGTAGCTCTTGGATATCTTACTCTAAATTTTACCGAAAGATAGCAGACATCTCTTATTCTCCGTCTTCTTTTTCTGGCTCCCATTCGAGGACATACTACTCCAGGAATGTGAAGAGGCTGGTGTGCAGGACGTTCATCGCCCTTGTGGCATCCCGAGCGTCAATGACACACGAGATGTTGATCTCGCTCGCTCCTGTGGCCAACGTTAGCAGACGTCCTTCTGCTTCCAAAAGCATAGCTGGTATTCAGATATTGAACTTGCCCTGTGAGATCATCTCGATGTTAACCCGGTGCTCTCCCAGCGTCGTAAACATCTTGCCGGCGACACCAATCATGTTCTTCATGTCGGCGCCGACCAGGCTCAGGATGGCCATCTCGTGCAGTACGCTGACGTCCCCGCAGTCCTCAAGCTCCTGCCTGGCCTTGTCGAACATGACGGCCTCGGAGTTGGGCAGGTGCACCGCCATGGACACGTGCACCTCGCTGGTGGAGATGAGGTCGACCGAGATCTTGTAGCTGTTGAGGATGGAGAAGACGCGGGCGAAGAAGCCGTGGGCGATGGACCGCTTGTTGGAGTGGACGTTGATAACCGAGATCTTGTCCTTGATGGTGACCGCGGTCGGCCTCTTGGGCGTCTGCCGCAACAGGTTGATCTGCGACGGCCGCGAGCGCTTCAGCTGCTGGCCCGGCGCCAGCACCGGGTCCGGGACGACGATGGTGCCCTGGCCGCGCGGGTTCTTGACGTTCTTGATGCGCACGGGGATCGGCGGGTCCGCCTTGATGACCTGGTCCATGGTGAGGTGGTGGATGACCTCGGACCCGTAGAAGGTCAGTTCTGCTGCCTCGGAGGGCGTGATGGACGACAGGAGCCGCGCCGTGGGCACCTTGGTCGGGTCCGCTGTGAAGATGCCGTCCACCTCCTTCCACACTTGGAGCTCGTCCGCCTTGATGCCCACTGCCACCAGGGCCGCGCAGAGGTCGGTATACCCACGCCCGACGTCGCCGTCCATAAGACTCCCCGGTACGTTGCCGAAGAAGCCAGTGATGACAGGTACCCGGTCCTCGCAAGCCTCTATCTTGCTCCGGAACGCCGCAGCAGCGTCCCGGTAGAAGGAAGGATCCAGGCGTCCCGCGCTGTCGTTGTGAAGCACGTCGGCTAGGTCCACATACTCAGCCTCCACACGCTGCCCACATTGTTAGCATAAACACATCGGGTTCGCGGTTGCCCCAGCTCCAGTGGTACACACCCGGTCCCTTAGCACATATGTCATGAATCTGCAGCTCAACCGCTCGCCAAAGCTCACGACTCGGTCCTTGGATCTTGAGTTGACCTCTAGTTTGAAACGCTTCGCGGCCTGGATGTACTCAATGAGCTCCTGGCACTCATTTTTGATGTCTTCCTTCAGGGCCTCCTTGAAATCTGGGGTTGTCAGGACCGCCTCGGCAGCTGACAGATGATCATCGCAGATATCCTGGATGAGGCTCTTGGCCTCTTCCAGCAACTCTGTCTGCGTGTTCTCTATGCCGACGGCGGCGTCAATATTCCTGAGCCTCCTGTAGACCTCAAGTAGCCTTCACGTCCAGGAATTGGTCAGTCATCAAGGCCAATGGGGTGTTGCGACTACAGACAACACGGCGTGGGGGACCATGACTCACCGACTTGTAGTGCCGGTGACCTTTTTTCCTGAGCTGCGCGCTGAGCAGACGACAGCAATCTTGTTGTTTGGCAAGTTGGCCCTGCACTTGATTTAGTGAACCTGAGACTGAATACGCCGGGGGTGCTGTGAGAGATACCTGATGATATCGTCTGCTATCTAATTCAACGGCTGTCAGTCAGGCCGTCCGTCGACGGGAAGTTCAACGCAGGTCGCACCTTGTCTGGAAACTTTCCAATGCTTGTGCCCCCGAACTTTTGTACGACCCATCCATTGGGACTGTCGTTCTTGACTGTGGGTTTCATGGTAGATTCTGGGGGATGTCCAACGAGGCGTGTTCTTGCTGTGTTATAAATTATGTGGCTCTTCCGAGAGGATGCCGGAGTTTGCGTGAGACTGGATCTGGTGGTATTGATTGACAAGGAATGCAAGGCAGAGATTACTTGAGTTGAGGAGTGTAGGGGGGGAAATGCCTCTCGATACAGTGGCAAGCAAGTCTCATGAAGTCAGTCAGTGGGCAGACAAAAATGGAGGATTGCAGGATTGAGTCAACGGATGTGGAGCGGACTGGTGACTTGGGAAGGGAATAAGCTTGACGAAGCGGGACGGCGTCGTCACGTTAGAGTGTATCGACGATGCAATGCAGGTGGAATCACGGACAGCCAGTGAGAGGATGGGATTTGCCAAGCAGCAGAGAATGAATGTCGAGACTCAAGGAAGAGGGCCTCCGTCTCGCTGAAAATGGCCGTCATGCTCAGTCTCCCGCCGTTTCCAAGAGTGGCCCTATTCTAGTCTACATGCTGTACTCGGGCGTAGCGCATTGCAAAATCGGAGCAGCCGGTGGGGTTGGCAGGTTTTCTAACAGCCCGCTTTCAAAGTACTTTGCTGGGTATTAGTGGGGCCTTGCCGACCCCGGAGTTCGGTACCCTGGGCCACTCGTCTAATCCCTGCCCAGGCCACAACGCTGCTTCTCGAGCATGCAGACCTACTGTGCCTAGGTAAACCATCGTCGCTGGCCTCATGTCCATTTTAACCACGAGCTGTATGTTTCAGTGAACCACCCAAGCAGTCTAGTACTGAGAGCACAAGTTTCAGAATCCGCACCGGGTCGAACTTTACTTAATAAACTGCATGAGATGGATTGTTTAGACCGATGACTAAGACCGTGAAGTTCGCTTCCACAGCTCGCTCACCTGGTTCCTAAACAATTGAGCATGACTTGACCGATCCACTTTCTTATCGGGATTGCCCGTTTAGAATGATTTTTAGTAGTACAGTGAAATTCATATTCTTGGCATACCACATACGCTTTGGGTACTTGGCAAGCCTCTGGGGTCGCAGCAAGATACACATAATAAAGCAGGACCCCGGTTTCAGTCTTGACCGTCTCGTCCTACACTACATTCTCAATCTTCCAGCTTGTTCTACTGCAGAGCATGAGGCCAACTACTGACAACCCAAGAAATCCCTTTTTATTCGTTCTTTCCTCGAAGCACTCTTCGTCAACAATCTTGGATTAGGCACAAACACATGTCGTCTCACTCCTTGGTATGCGCCCTCGGCGTCAAGTACACGTAAAGCGGAGATTTCTCCCAGAGCAGGTAGATCTTCTGCCGACTCAGCCAGTCTCTGCTTTCGTCGGCTAGCCTCAAATCAAAGTTCCACAGCACACGTGCGAGGATGATGCGCATCTCAATGTAGGCAAGACTGGGCACTCCTCGTCAGCACTAAGTCGCCCGCATGTACCAACAAGCAGCCCTGCAGGAACACCCCGCAGCATGGGATAACATCACTTACTTCTTTCCGATGCAGTTTCGTGGGCCTATATTAAAGGGCTGGAATACGTCTCGGTTGTCTGCCGCGAATTCTGGATCGCCGAGCCACCTCTCCGGATGATATTCTTCTGGTTTGGCGAAGAACTTCTCGTTGTGGTACAAGGCGTAATGATATTGCGACACCACCGTCTGCAAGGAGCCCAGCAACTGTCAGCAGGAATTCACCCTCACGAGCCTCAGGATCTGGTGGAGCTGGAAAATGCTCACATCTTCTGGCACATGGTGGCCAGCGATAGTTGCACCTCCTTTCGGTGTCTGGCGGGGAAGGCCGAGTGGCGCTGGTGGATATATGCGAAGAGCCTCGTCCAAGCACGCGAGCATGTACTGCAGGCTGCTGACGGAAGTGAAGTCGATCTCTTCCTCAGTCTTGAACGTCGACCGCACCTCCTCGGTGAGTCTGCGCAGGGCTTCTGGGTTGGTTGTGAGAAGGTACGTCGCCCCGGAGAGCAAAGTCGCCGTCGTCTCGGACCCTGCGATAATCAACAGGCTTGCGTTCATTCTCAACTTCCCCAGATCGAGGTTCAGGTCGTCCTTCTTCCTCAGCAAGCCCTCGATCAAGTCATTTCGCTCGGATCCTAGGTCCATGCGCTTCAACAGCTTCTCATTGGTGAGCTTCAGGCTGCATGGCAACGAGTCAGCTATGCCGTCCCTGAGGCTGAATATAAGGATAGCTCGGCGTGGCAACCTCTCTGAGACTCTGACCCAAGACCGCGAAGATCTCGCATGTATGTATGAGACAACTCAGGAAGGCTGAAAATAATATGGAGGACTATTGCTTACTGCTCCTCCCTCGTCCTCATTCGGGATTTCGGGATCAATTTCATCAAGGCAGACTTGATCCACGGGAAAAACCCAGCTGACTGGAATAGGGTCCCAAGTTTGATACTTTGGAAGATCATGGCAATCCAAGGGTGATACTCCCCTGACTGGAGGCTTCCGAAGGGCTCGCCAAAAGCCAGGTCCCCAATGACATCAAAAGTCGTGTAGTTGTACCAAGCTACAGCGTCAAGGCGTTTCTGGCCACCTCCACACCTCTGATGCAGTTGCCGGATGAGAAGGTTCACATAGTCGATGATGATCGGCTGCTGCTCTCTCACTATACCGATCTATCAGAATATTGCCGAGAAGAAATGAGAGAAGAGAGAGAGAGAGAGTGTGTGTGTGTATGTGCTGCTACAGCCCTTCCTCGAAGCCGCACAGCAACCCCTCCAAAGGAGATCATCCTCTCCTCTCAACAATTACTCGTGGGATAACACGAAAACTCCACTTACTACTCCGATCACTGAATCCGTGAGCCAGCTGCCGACGAAGCTGTCCATGCTCTTCCCGAGGAGCATTAACAATGGTCGGCGGCTCTGCGCGGGTGTCTGGTCAGCATGTCCGGCAGGACTCGTCCCCAGGAGCGAGACAGAATGGCTCACTGAGGTCCTTCTAGGAGATGAGGGGAATACACACGGTCTTTAAGGACGTTATACATCTGCGGCGCCTTCTTCATCTCCGGCTCGCCGGGCCCACGGTGGCCCATGATGTCCTTCCAAGCCTGCGCATTGGCAAAGACGAGCTCGTTGGGCGCGATCCTGACCACCTCGCCGTACTGGCGGTGCAGCTCGAGAATGTCGAAGGGCAGCCGGCCCGTCACGAGGCGATAGCAGTAGCTGATGCGCGATGCGCCCATCCAGAACGGGCCGGGGAACTTGCGCAGCGGGTGGAAGAATACGTTATAACAGACATGGCTCAGGAGATAGCCGACGAGCTGGGGGCCGGCCCGCTAGGGTTAGCTGCGGGATACATTCCGGGACTCCGTGATGGCGGCCGGGAGTTTTACCCGCCGGCGCGCGGGGGTCTGGCTTACCGAGAGCGAGGCTATCGTGAGCAGGCTGCCCAGGCTCAAGCCAGGGGTGTTAATCCCTATGACCGCCATGATGGCGTCCTTGGCGTTGGTTCGTCTGAAGCGTGGTCTTATTTATGGGATCGTTGAACTTCGGCCAAATTGATACAGTACCAAGGGGAGAATGAAGGAAGGTACTGTAAGTTTACACAGTTAATATTTCCCCGCAGGAGAACGGCGGTGCTCTCCTTTTTTCTACTGAACGATGATGTCTCGATCGGGTTTCATGGCCATAACTCGACCGGAATTCGTATTCGCTATATAGTACATGGGCATGACGAAACAAGGCCAATATCCTGCAACAGGGATTTCGCAGGAGGACAAACCGGTGGGCAAAACCGGCCAGGTAGATGGTAGCAGCGACGGGCCCGCTAACGTCGCTTGGAGGAGAGGATCAGCCATTATTGTGGAGGGATCCGGCGGGCACAACTCCGGGGTCCCGCCCCTTAGCAGCCGACAACAGCTTGTGAGCTGTGAACTGGCCAAAGAAAAGTAGATGTTTACGATATTGTCCTGCACCATGGGCGGCAGTTCTAAGCCGCTGCCAAGTGACGGTACGAGATCTTGCCGCTGCTCCCCGCTCTGCTCGAGGGTGGATCTGCATGTGAATTTGGTGAGGCCCAGATAGACAAGTCAACGTCGCGCCCTCTGGCGTTGGATCGGTATCGGCGCCGCAATCGAATCCGACCTGCACGACGAACCTGAGGTCCACACGGACAAGTCAACGTAGCGCCATCGAATCGGCGCCGAAATCCAACCCGATCCGTCATGCATAGTTGAGTGGCACGGGGCTGCGCTTGCTGTTTGGCTCAAGTCTTGTTATTGGGAGGGCCATGTAGGCCGGCAGAATAATGTAGGCGCTGGGATAAAATCCCAGTCGCATTCGTGCAACCTCAACCAGTCCTCCAACCAAATCGAGAAACCGCCCAGGAGCTCAACCTCCACTTGCGCGTCGACGGTGTTCGGGCGCAGGACCTCCCGGTCGCCGTTCGGCAGCCTTCCACCCGGGCGATTCGACTCAAGGCAAGCCCCGGAAGGTAGTTGGGCGCAAGCATGAGCTGTGGCTTCAAATCGTCATATCCATCCTTGCACTTGTTATGTAACATCGCATTCCATGTCGCTTAGAATTGGTCTGGAAGTCCCGCACAGTTAGCCACACCCTCAGCATAGATAGGCAGCAAAATGAGCACTTACCAAGAGTCATGCTCATGCTAACGTCCGTGTTCTCGACCATCTTGGAGAATTCCTCAAACGATATCTTTCCATCCTTGTCCAGGTCCGCCTCCATTATGGTCTTGTCCACAATTTGTTGAAGCTGCTGGTCCTTGAGGTTGGAGCCGACCATCATCTTGAGCACAATGAACAGCTCGCCGTTGCTGATGTACCCGTCGCGGTCGATGTCGTAGACTTTGAAGGCGAAGCGGAGCTTCTGCTCCTTGTTGCCCTTGGAGCTGAAGGCGGACAGACCCGAGACGAATTCTTGGAAGTCGACGTTACCACCTCCATCCTCGTCAAAGATGGCAATCATTCTAGATAACCAAGCCTGTCAGCCGGTATGTTGCATGTGAGGAACCCATTGCAGGCTGCCCAGATGCCCTTGTAGTTATGGGATAGTCCACACGTACCGAGTCGCAAGAGGGTTGGAGTTGATCTGAGGAAGGCTGAGGAACTCCTCGCGCTCGATGGTGCCAGAGTTGTCCTGGGATAGTTGTGCGACGACGGTCAGTGACTAGCTTCTTGGAGTGTATTATGGTCCGCCTTGGTTGTGGTAACGAACCTTGTCGAGCTTCATGAACCGCTTCCTAAGGCGGTCCACCTCTTCACGATCAACTGCACGGGAGCCCTGTCAGCAGTGGTTCGTAGTTTACACTGTCCACGGCCATGCGCGGTCGGGACGACACAGAAGATGCTTGATGGAATGCACGCACAGTTGGTGCCCTGGGCAATGTTGTCCAGGACCGAGCTGGGGGTGTTGCCCATCTTGTCGGACTCGAGCAGCGCAGCGCAGCGGCGAGGGGATCAGGGGTATTGTCACCGAAGCTGTCGGTTCGGTCGGGGCGTCTTGTCTCGAGGCGGCTTCCACTGACGCTCGCGCTCGCACTCGAACGGGTCCTGGTCGGTTCCAAGATCTGGTCGTCCCACTTGTCGATTCCTAGGATTGGAGAGGACTGTATCGAGAGGGGAGGGAGGAAAGGGAGCGGAAATACAGATTCAATAAGCAGGCGGTGGTGCAGCCCAGGCATGGATAAGGAGACATGCCTCGCAGTGGGGGTGTCCCTATGTCTTCTATCTTATCGCATGGCGCCTCGCCGGTTCACGTTAGCGTATCAGTCGGCTGAGGCTCTTGGACTACTTGGTACCTACTGGCCCAGTCACTGTGTAGGTGTACGTAGCATCAGCTGCATGCTGCACGCCAGTCCAGGCACACAGCAACTCATTTGCTGCACCCAAGTACCTAGGTATATGTGTAGAAACTGAATGCATGCTACACAATTTCACTGAAATACATTACCTGCACTATACTGCACTTCCAATCGATCTGTCTGGATGCCGGCGTCATTAAAAACCTAGAACTCAGCAGCCAAGGCTGCAGCACCTCCATGAACTCCAGGCCAAGATGGGGCGGGACAGATTGCCATAGCTTGTCATCAACATAACTGGTTTACTTGCAAGGGTGGTGCAGGTATGTTAAGGCGGCGTGTGGCAACAACATTGAGGATCCCATCATTCCCACACACACAAGTAATAGGCCAGAGAGTACAAATCACATGGTCTTGAAAGAATAAATATCTTGCCAACGAAGATCCCAAGTGCATCCTCATATTTTGATGCCGATTTTGTGAATGAACGGACGCGGTCACGCGGGAAATGAAGTGTAGAAAAGGGACGAATCCGTCCGGCTCTTAGCACAATTAGCACAATGGGCAACTCGCCTCAGGCACCTTTGTTGGATGGATTTGCCCATCCCTTTACTGCTTTAGGTACCTAAACAGGGCGCCCCAGCACCTAAGGGAGGCACCCGGGCAGGGGAGTCACTGCTAGCAGTGCTAGTGGTGCTTACGTGGGGGAGCCGACCTGCTCCAAAACATCAATCTCCAGCACCCAAAGGAAGACTGCAAGGGTCCAAGCCAACTGGCCCTTACCCCGTTTTTTCTCCGGCGTGGCCTAGACAAGCAACAACAGGCAAAGTTTTCACCATCGGTAAAGCGTCAGCAAAGCGCAGCATCAGCCCGAGTTTCCCACCATCAAAGCAGCCCCACGACCTCGGTTTTCCATCGAAAAAAATCGAGAGTCCGTTTTCGCATGATTCAGTCTATCACATGGTCGATTTTTTGGGCCGCATTTCCCCGTGGTTGATGGCTTTTTGAGCGATCCGACCCCCGTCTCGTCACTCCCAACATTCCGCTTCCACCCCACTTCTTAGCGATGAACTCCCGCAAGATCAGGATCAAGAAACTCAACGTCAAACAGCCACTTTCCATCCTCAAAGAAGATGAGATTGATGCAACCGAATATGAGTCCCTAACACAAGAGCTCCAAGTCGCCACTGGAGTCGAGGCCGGCGAGGAGAACGTATGTATCACGTGACGTCACACCTGTTGTATCACGTGACACCCCTGACGACTACCTACCGCTGCCCAGTACCCCCAACCCCCGCCTATCCCCCCTATTCCCCCCTATCTATTGCCAGACAGAGTATAACCATATTGAGAGTTGCTTACCTAACTTACCTGTGACAGGAATACCATCTGCAAGTCCTCTTGAAGACTGCCGGCCAAAAAGTTGACAATGAGATCCCTGTGCCACCTCCGCAGGAGAGCTCAACCTCCTATGAGGAGCTCTACAGCCGGCCTTACTCAGAACCCGCATCCTATGTCCGTTTCAGTCAGACCGTCGAGGAGTGCATAGGCTGCAACTATGACATGACCGAGGAAGATGATGCCTTTCTCAAGGAGTACAACGCGAAACGGCCCGCTGCCCAGCGGTTGTCTGAAGATGATTTCGAAAAAGTCATGGAGGCTTTTGAGGAGAACGCCTCTCATCACACACCTTTCGCAGCCGTTGACAAGACGATACTGGATTATGAAGCCATGGCGCCTGATCTTAACGTGCTGCTCCCTGCCAAGGTGATGACGCATTCAAAAGCCGTGTATGAGCACTGGAAGTCACGCAAAGAAGCCATGGGGAATGGCTCATTGCAACCAAGCCTGAAGTTCGAGACGCACCAGGAAAGCGATGACCTCGACCCGTACATCTGCTTCAGGCGGAGAGAGGTTCGACAGACCCGTAAGACGAGGGCGAGAGACGTGCAGAGTGCGGACAAGCTCAAACGCCTGCGGAAGGAGCTTGAGGAGGGCCGCCAGCTCATCCTGCTGTCTCGTGAACGTGAAATAATGAAGGGAGAGTTGCTCCGAGCCGACAGGATGATATTCGAGAAGAGAGCCCAGGTGAAGGAGATGAAGGTCCGTTTGGGCATCAAGGGCGATGACGAAGACCTCATCAACCAGAAGGTTAGTTCAACCCGCAGGCATCCTTTGGCATCACTGGTTAATGGCATTCAAGGCTCCACCCAAAAAGAAGCACTCAGAAACGCCAGCCGCACAGAGGGCAGCAGGTGCTGGTGCCATCCGCCTGCAGCAACCGCGGCCCCTTGGTCCAGTCGAAGTGGAGCTGCCTCTGCTGGAGTCCAAGCTTGCCAGACAGAACGAGGAGCTTCGTAGTGACATCATGACCAAGATCCAGAATCATCAGAACTGGAATAGGAATCATGTGGATCTCACCAAGAGTCCTCTTCCGCCTGTGGAAAACCGCCAGCCAAGTTTCAGGGCGGCCCAGGCTCAATATCTGTTGACACCTCCTGCAAGTAGTGCGTCCGGGGAGTCAGGGGAGCCGACTCCGATGGATCTTGACGACGGCATTCCGTCGGCGGTCTTCCAATTCAAGGGGGCCCCTGTTGACGAGAACAATCCGCCGCAGATGATGGCGTACCGTCGGCGCTTTGGTCGGTTGAACAGGATGTGGATCGACAGGCGGCCGCAAAAGTCCGTACAGTCGCCCCAGGCCAGCCCCGACACCGACCGATGGAAGTATGACCAAGACGAGAGCGATGACGACCAGTCCGTGTATGAGGTCGACCCATACGACACGACTTGCATCAGATTCAGAGCGACGATACCGCTGTCCTTCCAAGACCCGCGGCGTCATCAACGGCAGCTTGAGGCTGCCGCGCAAGCCCAAGCTGCTGCGATGCAAGCTGCCTCAAATGGTCAGCAGCACCAGCAGGGTGCGCAGGCTGTTCCCAAGCCACTTCCTGTCGCCCAAAAACAGGACAGCTGAGCGGTGCAATCGCTGCTCGTGGTTTCTTTCTCATCTCCCACTCCTGTGGCTGTTATCCCTGGCATTGTATACCCCCTGTCTTTTTGGCCGGAAGAGCATTGGCGTTGGCATTGGAGGTTGATTTTGGTTGTGAGGCTGGCAGTGGTGGACTGTACCAACACATGTAGCATAGATTTGCATGATCATGGTAGATCGGAGGTCGACGAGGGAGGCGGGATGGCAGGCCGGAACGAAGTTCGCCGTCCTTGTGGGAGCCCAGATTACTAGACCAATGACAGCTCAGGCGGCTTTCAGTTGTGCACACTTGCCCCTGTCAAGGCCCATCACCGCAAATGTGTTCGCTCGCTTGTGACTTGTCGTTGCTAGTATGCCATAGGGCCCTGCAGCGGTTAGACTTTAGCACCCGTACAAGGGAGAAGTGAGCTTACCCGCGAGGTCACGTCGGTCGTATGCGCTAGTCAAGGCCGTTGGCGGCGCTCACTGTTGTCGTCAAGGACCGTAGGCCCCACGCACATGAAGACAGGCACTTCAAGAGACGAAGTTTGCGTTCATGAAAAAGCCAGACTGGGGCCAGGGGGAACGCGCGTGCGTGAGGAAGGTCGTCACCGGATACCGAGGCCTCGAACCGAGCATCGTCAAGCGTGCGGCGGCGAGCCGGCGAAGGTGGAGAAGATGGCGTCCAGCATCCTGAGGGAGTGTGCAAGGACAAAACCTCAGACAGCTGGTCATGGCAGTAGTTAAGAGAAGCACCACAGGTGTTCTGCCATGAGTATCGTGGGTATGGGCGTTGAAAGGACTGCGGTGGAAGGGGGATGGAGACAGAAGTAATTGTAAGCGAGAGGACCCATGAGTGACCGACGGTGTGTGGGCTGGGATGGCCCGGCAGCTCAAGCACGACCGGGGCTTGCGAGTGCATGGGAGCGGCAGAATGGCCGGTGAGTGAATGAGGTACCTGGGTACCTCAATACCTGCCCGTTGACGCGCAAATCTTAGGTTGTCTCCGCAGTGCTAAAGCAACATCACATGCGAACCCCAACTAACCCCGACTCTTGCATATTTCTCACTTCATACTCCATCCCATCGCAGCTTATTTCTGACCAATCCGTCATTCTTTGCGCCACCCATCCTCAGGACTACGACCGTTCTCGTGAACAGCAGGTCTTGCCACCCAGCCATCTCCTGCGACGACGAACAAGAAATACTACGAGAAACGCCAATATCCGAGCTCGAACAGCCTTCTTTCTCCAACCATCCACCACTGCCTGACGACTCAAGATGGGCCGCGCCGAAGTAGGCAGCACGAAATGGGTCTCGAACCAGGCCAAGTCAAAAGGGCTCGGCCGGCTGCGGTGGTACTGCCAGGTGTGCGAGCGGCAGACCCGCGACGAGAATGGCTTCAAAATGCACGTGCAGTCCGAGTCGCACGTGCGGCAGATGCTGGTGGTGGGCGAGGACCCCAAGAAGGCCATCAACGAGTTCTCGAACCAGTTCAACAACGACTTCCTGCTGCAGCTGCGCACGTCGCACGGCACCAAGGCCGTGCTCATCAACCACTTCTACCAGGAGTACATCGCCAACAAGCAGCACACGCACATGAACGCCACCAAGTGGCCCAGCCTGACCGAGTACGCCAAGCACTTGGGCAGGGAGGGTATCTGCAGGGTAGAGGAGACGGATAAGGGGCTGCAGATCGCGTGGATAGACAGCAGCCCCGAGGCACTGAAGCGGGCCGAGGCCATCAGGAGGAAGGAGATGCAGGACAAAGGCGACGAGGAGAGGGAGCTGAGATTGATACGGGAGCAGCAGAAGAGAGCTGAGAAAGCGGCGGAGGAGCGTCGGAGGGACAAGGGCCAAGAGGCTGACGAGGCTGACGAGCCCGGGGAGAAGCAGGAACTGCAAATCAAGGACGGCGAGAAGATCCAGCTGTCGTTCGGCGTGCCCAAACAGGACAAGAAGCAGGAAGAAAAGAAGGATACGCCGGGGAAAGGGACTGAGTCGGCGTTGAAAGAGGGCGAGGCCGTCACGGAGGCTGAGCCCAAGAAGCCAGAGGTTGCGAAGCCGGCAGGATTCTCGTTCGGGGCCAAGCCGCCACAAGCGAAGAATGTCTTCGCGCAGGCAAAGAAGAATGCACTGGGCGGCGGTGCGAAGAAAGCAGTCAAGATCGAACAGCCAAAGAAGATGAGCGAGGCTGAGAGGATCATGCGGGAAGAATTAGACAGGAAACGGTCACGAGAGTCCTCAGGAGGGGCAGGTTTTCGCAAGAAACCTCGCCTTGGTTAGATGAGAGCATTTCGGAGCAACTATGATACCCATTTTCTCACTTCACAAGTCACGGCCTAAAAAACAGCCTCGTGTCACAGATTCCAAGATAAAGACGGGTTCGCATTCTTGGTACATGAACGCAGCAGAGCATACGCCTGTAGCATTGGGCAACATGGTGTCTCCCAGCGCTCCACCCAACGGATCCAACAGCAGTCGAGCCGAAGTAAGCTACCAATGGCGAACTTTTCTTCTTTCAATGAGACAAAGCCAGGAGCTGATGCAATACGACACATAACCCGTCTATCTCGTCACCCAATTTCCATGTATAAGCATGTCTGTCTCGGCATCCTAGAACATCCTCACACATTGGAACCCTCGTAGATGTTGAAGCCCAAGGAACACTTGCCGTATATTTGGTAGGTAGCAATCCCGTGCCCGGAAGGAGCTCCGCAGTTGCGCTTGTGGTGCTTCCACAAGCCTCTCTGGCAGTCCTGCGGGAATAGTCACCAGATTAGAGACGAGCAGTGTAAAGTGGGAGTGTGTGGGCATACGTACCTTGTCACAGAACCAAGCGGCCGCTATCTCGTTCTTGCATCCGCCGCACTTCAGAAGTGTCTTCCCCTCCGCCTTGATGTCGGTGTCGACCTTTCCACAACCATGACAGCTCGGCTGGTGGAATGATCTGGGCTTGCCAGCCCGGTAGTTGTCCAGAGCCGCGAGGAACTGTCGCTTTCCGGGGCCGCGGAAACCACAGTCAGCGAGGGGCGCCACTGCAACCTCGTTGCAATGAAGCTTGGGCACTAGGTCGCGAAGGTGCTTCATGTGGTCTTCCTTGATCGTGGCTCCGTATTCCATCATAATGGCGGCGAAGACGATCGGGAGGTATTTGGTCAAGTCATCAAAGTCAAAGCCGTGCTGCTCGGAGGCGCGGTACTTCTCGAACAGCTCGTCGCCCAGGCCAGAATCAAGCTTGTTCCGAATGAGTTGGCTCTGACAGAAGGCTGTCAGAATAACACCCAATTTGAGGCGAAGGGTAAAGGCCAGTGCAACGCTTACTATGGACCCGTTCACCTCACCCTGATTCTTCTCAAGGAGACTGTATTCCTCGACGTAGTAACCGAGGACTCCAAGTGGGCTTCCGACAAGAACTTGGTCCATCATGTAGGCGAAGTGGCAGTCATTGCCTTGCGTAATATCCTTGATGATCTTGATGGCATGTCCGATGGTAGCATCATGGCCAAAGAGGCCTGCAGAAGAAGTGAAAGCGTCGTCAGTTATTTTGGTACTTGACGTGACCATGGTTCGTTCTAGAGGGCCTCAGGGTCTACTCACAGTGTCCCCAGCGACCCATGGTGACAAAGTAAGGTGGACTTGGTCGGGAAAATCTCTGGTTTTCAATCAATGTACCGTTTGCACATCACGCGGCGATGAGCATGGACCCAGATCGCAGCCAGGAGGACAGTGATGTTTCTGGGACAAGACCTTCTCATGCAGTCCGTGAAGAGAAAATGATGTTTTCAGGAAGTTCAAATTTCAAAGTTTAAACTCCCAAAGGGATAGATGATTGAGAAGGTTTTGGGAAGGCCCACCGTTTGTAGAGCTGCAGCAGCCTAGGACTGAGGTGCTTGCCTTCCCATTACGTCTGAAGCAAGACATACATGTACGTACCCGTCTGACGGACTACCTAGGTATCTCTGATAACAATCAGACCATACTTCTGGTTGAAAAGGTCCTTAGTGACAGTACAAGACCTGTGTGTGTTAAAGTGGTATTGGGTTGTGGCCTTCTCCTGATTCTTTTAGTGCTGGCTGTTCGATATGTGGAACCAGGGAATGCACTTGATGTGAAGGCTTTACTCCTCTAAAGATTCAATTCCCTTCCTTTCTATCCCTCTCCGCTTTGATACCTCTGCCTGTTCCATTTGTGCAAATTGTCCGTAGTACCTAACGATCTGTTGGGATGAGTTGGATAAGGGCCCAGGAGATTTTACTTTCCCTCTCGACGCGTCATCTTGAACATTCCCGTCATATTGGTGGTATAGAAATCTACCTGCAGAAGGGGCGTTTCTGTCATGAACATGCCTTCTTCTCCGTTCCTTGCGCAACTCCAAAACGCCATGCTTTTTCCTAAAATCACAACGACCGGATGCTGAGAAGACGGCTTTACCCTGGCCAAAGAAGCCGGTCGTATTAGAGAGCGTGACTTCTTTCCTGTGGCTCAAAAAAAGCTATGCCGCTGCCTTAAGAGTTCATCACCCATCACGATGTGCCTGCCGGGCCGTCAGAACGAGCCGGGAGTCCGTCTTTCAGCTTCTCCATCGAATCAGAAGACAGGGCGGACCCCTAGTCCGCCTCCGTTGCACTTCCATCGCGTCTGTGAAGCCATGTCAGCCATGATCACCTCGCAAAGCCCGAACCTGCTTAGATTCCCCGTCTCCGATCTGCTGGATGTGCAGGATGTGTCTGGTTGTACTCACGGTATGTACCGGACCTTGTATTGCTCCTCCATCTGCGAGACCAAGTCTTCCGGCAGCTGGCCCATGACCTTGGTGGCGTACACGCCCTTCACATATCCATCCAGCCGTTGCCACTTTGCCACCCAGCTCTTGCTCGGCTCGGCGAGCGTGATGAGGCCTTCGAAGACGGACGAGGTGCAGTTGTCAACCTGTTCGTCGCTGCCCGCGAGGCCGAGGAACTCTTCGCAGTTGGGACATCCCTCCCTCTTGAAACGCTGCGCGAAAAAAGTCAGTATGAGGTGCATGTGCAATCCGTGGGGCGAGATCGTGGGTTGCATCGAGGGCGTTTGGAAATGGACGTGGACGTACGCTTCGCACCATCACGATCGAGCAGACCATGCATGCGCGCAACTGGCGCATCTGGTTTGGTTGGACATAGCTTCGCGACATAGTGCCCTGGCGATAGGGTCGTGAGCTGTTGCAGTGTGACTGATCGTTTCGTAGGGTGTGGTAAAGGAATGGGTAAGAATGAAGTTCATTTTACAGGCCACTGCATGGGGACCTGAGGATCGATACCGGACAAAGCATTGACACCGGCAGGCACGCCGGCTTGTCGGGATATACTCATTTGCATTCCACACCGCCAAAACCACGCTAGTGACACCGCTATGTTGATATATACCTAACTTATATGTACATTATTATGCTATTAATATATTTAACTATTAACTTTATTATTAATATATTTACTTATAGTTATTTATATTTAAAAGTAAATAAAATAATTATTATATATAAGGATTACCCCTAAATATAATTTCTCGCCCCTTAAGCTATTATTTAATAATAAAATTATCATTAATATTTTACTAGCTTTTCTTATTAATATATTTAAAGCTAAATATTTCTTATATATTAATTTAAGTTAATAAAAATAATATCCTTATAAATTAATAAATTTATATTATTAATTTTAAATTAATTTTTTATATTAATTATAAGTTATTAATTTTTAACCCTTATTATACTTAAGCTTATTTAAAGTATTATATTATTTTTAATAATAACCTTATAAAGGAGGTAATAATATTATTAAAAAGATTAAGGATTACTTTTAATAAATTATATATTATTATTATAAAGAGATATTAAATAATAGCTAATTATAAGTATATTATTATATTTAAGCTAAGGATTATATTTAAGTTAAAAATAAGGAATATAATAATTTTAAATAGCTTTATTATTAATAATCCTTATAATAACTTTATAAGCCTTAAGGTTAAAGAAAATAAGGCTAATAATTATTATTAATTATAAAATAAAGATTTAATTTATATTAAAGAAAAAGTCTTAAAGGAGATCCTAGAGATTTAAAAGGTTTTAATAATAAATGTTATAAGAAGCTTTACCTTTAAAGATTTTTTTATAAATAAGGATTTATTTAAAGAAATAATTATTTAAATAAATATTAAAATTATATAATATAATTTATTATTAAAAGCTAATAAATTTAAAGGTATTAATATATTAAATAGCTTAATAAAGTTTATTATAAAATTACTTTTCTTTATAAAGTATTATTTTTAAATTAATTTTAAATATTAACTTATTAAATTAAAGAAATAAATTTAAAACTACTTTAAAAAATATAATATTAAGGATATATTTAATATAATAATTATTTAATATAAAAAAAACTTTATTTAAATAATAACTTTATATTTAAATAAATTAAATAATAAATTTAATGCTTTTAATAATTATTAATTAATAATTAACTTAATAAAAAGAATAAAATATAATAAAGATTAATATATCCTCTTTATTATTTATTATTTTTATTTTTATAATATTTTAATTTAAATTATCTTTAAATAATATTAAATCCTTATAATATTATTATTAAATAATTATTTATTATTATTTTATATTACTTAAGACTTTATAATAATTATTATTATTAAAGTTAAAAAGAATAATTTATTTAGCTAAAGATTATTATTTAAAAATATAATAAATATTTCTTAATTTATTAATAGCTTTAGCTTATTTTTAAATAATTTAATAAAAAAAAAAATTATAAAAGTTTATATTAACTTAAAATAAAGAATATTTAATAACTTATATTTAATTTATAAGGTTACTTTAATATTAAAATCTTAATTAATACCTTAATAATAAAAAAAGAACTTATAAAGCATTATATTATTTTATTAAAAAGAATAATATTTATTTATATTTTAATAATAAAATTAAAGAATAATAAAAAAGAATATTTTTAAAATATATTTCTTAAAATATATATAATAAAGTAATAATTTAATTATTAAAATAAAAAGTTAATAATCTTAAGGATATTATTAATATATTATTAATATTTAAACTAAAAGAAAACCTTTTTATTATAATTTTTAATTATTTTAAGAAAGCTAATATTAATAAATTAAATAATAATATAATTAATAAAAATATTATTATTAATAATAATAATAATAATATTAAAGTATATTTATTGCTTTTTTAAGTTTTTATAAGTTAATTTAAATAATAAATAATATTATAATAATTATATATATCCTTATATATATTTAATTAAATATATATTCTTTTTATAAGCTTATTAATAATTAATAAGCTATTAAGGGTTATATTATTACCCTTAGCTTATTAATTTATAATATTATCTTCTTTATTAATAATATTTAATAAAGGTAAGAATTTTATATTTTTAAAGAACTTCCTTATATATTTAATATATTATAAAATATATAATTATATAAAGAAAGTAATACTTTAATAGCTTTCTTATAAAATTAAGAATATTAATTTATTATTATTTAAAGACTTAATTAAATAGTTAAATAAATAATATATTATAAGGATATTTAATAAGAATTTAAATAGCTTTATATATTAATATATAAAGAATTTTTTATAAAAAAGGGCCTTATTAAGTATTTTTAGCTAATTATTATTATTATTATTATTATTAATATAATGCTAACTTTTTAAAATAAATAAAGGTATTAAAAAAAGTAATATAGCTATAAATAATTAATTATTTTAAGTTTTTATTAAATTTAAATGCTTTTTAAAAATATAAAAATATATTTTAATAAAATTATATAATTATAAGTATTATAAAAAGAAAGATATAATAATTATAATTATTAATTATAATTACTTATATTATATTATAATACTTTAAAGCTTATAAATATTTAATTATATATTTATTAATATATAAATAATTAAATAATATATATATTTTAAAGTATTATTAAGCTTAAAAACCTTTATCTTTTTAAAGTAATTTTAAATTATCTTTTTATTTAAAGTAATTTAATAAATATTATTAATAAGAAATTATTTAAAGTTATTTTTTATATATTAATTATCCTTATAATACTTAATATATTAATAAATAAATACTTTAAGGTCCTTAAAATATAATTTAATAAGATTTAAATTAAGTAAATAAGTAAATAAGTATTTAAATAAAACATTATATTACTTATATAACTTATTTAATTTAATATAAAAATAGAAACTTATATTATTTATAATTAATATTAAATTAAGCTTTAAAAATAATATTATATAAAATAAAATTTTATATTATATATATTTAATAAAGTTAATTAAATTATTATTATTTTTATATATTAATAAGTTAATAATATTATTAATTATTAATATTAATATAATTTAAAATTATATATTATAATCTTTATTACCTTTAAATAATAATCTCTTTAATTTAATACCCTTTAATAATTAACTTATATAATAAATATTTTTTTTTATTAATATTAAATTTATTAATATAAATAAATTAATTATAATATTAGCTTTAAATCTTAAATATTTATTTAATTTTAATATATTAATTATATTAAATAATTATAAAGGCTTATTTCTTTTTCCCTTAATTAACTTAAATTAATACTTAATTAATTATAAATAATAAAACTTTAAGCTTATATATCTTAATTAATTATTATTATATTTTATTAAAATATAAGTTATTTTTTTATATAAGAAAGTTAAGAAGGGCCTAAGTAGTTAAAAAATATATTAATATTAATATTAATCTTTAAAAGCTTAAGAATTAATATATATATTTATATAAAAGTTAATTAGCTTTAATTAATTATATATATAATATTTTTTATTTATAGAATTAATTATATAATAATTTCTCCTTAATTTATATATTTATTATTTTAAGCACTTTATAATCCTTAAGATTATAATATTAAAAGTAATATTAATTTTAAATATATCTTAAAGGATGTAGTAATTTAATATAATTAATTTAGCTTTTAATATAATGAAAATATTATTAATTAATTTATAATAATTAAAATATATAAGATAAATAATAATAGGTTAATATAATATATGCTGGTTAAGGAATGAATGATAATGTTAAATGTATAGAGGGTATGATGATATGCATATAAGTTAGGTATGTGTTAATATGGCGGTGTCACTAGCGTGGTTTTGGCGGTGTGGAATGCAAATGAGTGTACCCCGTTTAGTGCATGACTGCTCTGTTCATGCACTTCTGCTGAGATTCACTCATCATCTCCTTCCACAAATCCTTTAAATATTGTGTCAACTTTTCCAGCAGAAGAATTTCAACGTGACCGATACAATATGGACGACGGAGCTATGGATGTCGACGCTGCCGTCCAAGATGCTCTGACCAGAGCCAAGGGTTCAAAATCCAAGTCTCGCGAGATTTATTCCACAACTATCAAGAACCCTACCTACGCCTACGCGCAGTTGGAACTCATCACCACCAACAACATACTCCTGGATGAGCTGCAAATCCGCTCTTATCTTACATCCGCATTGAAGCAATTTCTCGGCGCCACTGGATCAGGCATGCCCATCGACATCCTCAAGGTGCAAGGCAAGGAGTCCTGGGTACGGGTACCTCGTCAAGATCTAGGCGCCTTCGCAGCAGCCCTGACAGCGTGGCCAGGATCGGGGCCCTCAACGGGGTTTGTGATCCGGGCTGCGGGGGACTGGCTTGGTGCGCTCGTGGGACGTCACGACCAGAGAAGACTTTGGGGAGAGTCATAAGTCTCTGCTTACTATGTGAGAAGAGGTATCTTTTTTTGCCTGGAGGTCACCAAGGATAAAAGCTACTGTCCTGGTTTGGCCTCTCATTCCTGGACATGATGTCACCATCAAACCAGCCTGTCTTGCGCTCTGCTGCCTGTCCGGTCCTCATCGTGAAGGCACAAAGCTTCACCCGCTGGTTTTAACGGACAAGAACCCGAGCGCATTACCCACCTAACCAAACGCCACCGACAACCAATCAATCCAACTCCCGAACATGCTCTGTAGCTCGTTTCTATATGCCAAGTCTACGCCCGAAATGGTCTAGAGTCTTGGACTCACATCAGAGACGACATGATGGAGCTGTTGGCATAGGCCTGCGTTGTGTCAGTAGTGGCCCGCAGCTGAGGAGGGTACAGAGTCTGCTGGAACACCTACCATCGGTCGAATATTGGGGTGAGGAACAGCGTCAAACTTCTTGAAGTCGAGCTTGTATTCGGGGCCAATATTGATGTAAGCGCCCTTGTTCTCCGTCATGTCGCAGTATTTCGGAGCCGAGAACACTATAGCTAAAATCAGCATCTCGGTAGCGAACCAATCGAGCACAGCACCTACCAGTGATGCATTTCCCGTCATGCTCTTCTTCGTAGCCTTCCATGCGAACTTCGTGGCTTCTGATGATGGCTTCCAGTCCGTTCTTCTCACAGAACCGTTTTGTGACATCAGGTCCGAACTGCATGCCAACACCGCGCTTGCTGGGTCCGCGACCAGGCTCAGTCTGTGGGTCCGTCCACAACATCTCCATCATCAGGCCTGCCTGTCCCGGCTGCTTCTGCTTGTGGCGGTTCAGTTTTCGGATGTCATCCAAGGTGACGTTGTCATCAGAGAAGAGGCCGCCGTGAAGCACAAAGTATTTGTCGCCAATCAGGGTAGCCAGAGGTAGCGCTGAAAAGCTTTCGGAGAAGAGCTTGAAGATACGCTCATTGTATTTGGCCTTGCATTCGCCCTCGAAACCATAGACCTTGTTCATGTCATCTGTCTCGTGGTTGCCACGGTTCAAGAAGAAGGCATTTGGCCTGAGCCACTTGTTGGCGTAGAGCAACAATGCGATCTCGGTCGACCAAGAACCTCGGTCAACAAAGTCGCCGTTGAAAAGGTACCAGTGCTTTTCGCTGGGAGATCCGTTTAACCTGAAGAGCTCCATGAGGTCGAAGTATTGGCCTGAGAATATTGTCAGTTGCTGCTTTCAAAATTAAAACACCACCACCAGAACCTGACGTACCGTGAGTGTCACCGCAAACCGTGAGTTGCACATCATCGGGAATCTTGACCTCCACCATTGTCGGCTCATCATACACAAGTTTCCTGACGGCCAATATGATCTGGTACACATATTTCCGGTGTATCTTCTTGCCATTCTTGAACCGCTCTGTCATGTCGTCAATGAACTCCTGCGTCATCTCGTCGCCGAGTTTGACGCCATCGTAGTCTGGCTCGACGGCCATCGAGGCCACATCTAGACCTTCTGCAGCCGAGGGCGCATCGCTGACCTCGATGGCGGCAAAGAAGTCGAATTGGCGCACGATCTTCTGGCACTCAACGAGCTTGAGCTTGGCATCCTTGTTTCCTGGGTCGATCTGCGTGCACGTCTTGAAGTCCTTCAGGGCGTCCTTAGGTCGGAGCACGGCGGCATGAGCAATCGCACGGCGGTAGTAAGCCTGTACAATTAAGCGCTGTCAGCCAAGGGCACTTTACTGGCGGACGACGTCCTGGAGTATCTTGCAAACCTTCACAAAACCTGGGTTCAGCTCGATCGCCTTGGTCGCATCCTGGATTGCATAACCATATGCCTCAGTCTTGAGGTAAGCCTTGGCATTGGGAGAGATTATGTTAGTCACGCGAGCAACAAAGGGAGCCGACTTCGGGTCGAGCCTGTGGGTGGGATTCGCACCTGCGCTCGATTCGCAAAATACGTCGGCTCTGTATCGTCGACCTCGATCGCCTTGCTGTAGAAGTCTATGGCGGTGGGCCAGTCGTGCTTCTTGAAGGCATCATTGCCCTGATTCTTCAGCGCAGTGGCTTTGGCCTTGTCGTCCTCTGACACTGCCATTGTCTTTGGGCCCGGCGCTTATCGAGATATGGTGCTTCTTCTGGAGGAGGGGCAAAGATTGACAGGGATGAATCGATGGCTGAAGGGTTGGACAAGTTCCAACGAAGGTGGGAGGACAGAAGTTCGAGCAGCGCGTGGCGTTCTTGGAGAAGGGAAAGGAAGTCGAGGCTTGATCCAGCCAGGCAGCGCTCGTTCTGCAAGCTGCACGAGGCGAATTTCGTCCACCTATAGAGGTAAGCTTGCAGTCGAAACTCGGAGACATGCAGACTGCAAATACCTATTGCAGGGGTCTATCGGCACCGATCCCCGGCGTTCGAAGCACTTCCACAACAATTTACGCACAGGGATTCCCCGCGATGACGCTAACCCGGAGCACTACCTCAGCCGATGTTGACGCTAATTTGGCTGGTTGGTGCCTGGATACGTAGGTACCTAGCAATAAGCATCGAAGTCCCGAGACCCGGCCGCAAACCATGTGCTCACCCAGCCTTTGTACAGTCCGTTCCGCCCAAACATAATCCACCTTCCTTCACCCAGGCACCTGTCTCATCGGCCAGCGCGCACTCGCAAGCATGGCAAGTCCGGGCTCAACGTCAACCGCCCTCGTGCGCAAGAGGGCAGCAGCGGAAATGGAACTCATGCCTCCGCCTCCACTGACGAAGAAGATAAAGCGACCGAAACAGGTTCTCGACGAGGAAACCTATACAGATGCGCTGTCGAAGATCATCGCACGCGACTTTTTCCCCGGGCTCCTGGAGAGCGAGACACAGCAAGAATACCTGGACGCATTGGATTCGAATGACAACCTTTGGATTCAGAGCGCCAGCCGTCGCCTCAAACATGTCATGACTCCAGGTCGACAAAGGCTGAGGCGACCGGTGCAAAGCCAACCGGGAGGTCAGACACCAGTGGGCGCTGTAGGAGATACACCCATGTCCACGATATCTGCTACAACCACGGCCTCAGAAGTGCACACATCACCCGAAATCGACACGAATATGAGTCTCGGCGCGTTCCAAGGGAAATACACCAGCGAAGATAATGAGAGTTTCTACAAGCTCCTGGACAAACAAAACCAGAAGAGGGCTGGGAAATACGGCTGGCTATGGAGAGGAAACAAGCTGCCGTCGAAGCAAGAGTTGAAGCAGATGGAGATTAAGGCAAAGCTAGCCGCCAATGGGCGGTCTCTAGTCGATGATGGCTTCAAGAAAGACAGGCTTGCAATTAAGGGCAAGGACGACAGGCCCGCAGTCCCAGACACATGGAGGGCCGATCCCAAGAACGGACTGATGTTCAACCCGGAGAGTTTCGATGAGTCGAGAGTGGATACAGTGGCCTTGCGCTCGCAGGAGGCATCCCGTGCAGGACCCAAGACGATCGTGTATGCGAATACGAGGATGCCGGGCCCAGCCATCGCGCCTGACACGTCACGACCGCCATCTCCGACGCTGTCGACTGTCAGAGACGCTATTGCAGGTCGCACGAGGTCTGGGTACCAGGACTCGACTCTTACCGGGGGAGACGAGACGCCCCGAGTAAATGGATACGCCTTCGTGGATGACGAGGAACCTGAGCCATTACCTTCGGCCTTGCCTGTTATCGATTTGGGCCCTGGTGATGAGACGAAGAATCCTTTCCAGATTCAAGAGAAGGGAGAGCGGGAAAGTCTGCATCATCGCATGGTGGACCGAATAGCTCAGTCGAAGCGTACGTCCGCGAAGGTTGGCTTCGTAGGGAAGGTTGAGAAGACACCGGTCCCGAAATTTCCCAACAGCCCACGAGTCACAGGAGGCCTGACGCCTGCTGCACAACGTCTTTGGAGTCAGGTTGGTGGGGTGAACCGGGCCTCGAATAGAACCCCATTTCCAGGGACAGTCACGCCGAAGAACAAAACTTCGGGACTGAAGAACATGACGAAGGGTTGAGCGATGTCCAGATCAGTTTTGGAGGAATGTTAGCACATGATACCCCATTAGAATAGCGAGATTGAAGTCCTGGCTCAACCACTTGTTAGAGGCCAGGCAACCAACATAGACTGGCTTTAATACATTAGCAACGAACCAACGGAAGCCTCTAGGACGACCAGTGTTATTGTGATGCCTCTTCAAATCAAAAGATAGGTCTTGCCATTGCCTGTCATGCAATTAAGCGGCATAGGCTGTGCTGGGACCCCTGGCGATCCCTTGCCTGCCGAGGGTCCGTAGGGCTGATGCAAGGATTAATTGCATCATGGATGAGAGCTCCATCATTTTCAGAGCCGCATCCGGAAGCTCCACGACGACTCTTCCTAAATTCCGGGATTAGGCTGGCATGACAGTAGTGACTATGGCAGTAAACCCGTCACTGTAGCTACATCTGCGGCTCAGATGGGACTCGTGGACTTCGCAATCGACCTGGCAGCGGTGCTGAGTGCGTCCCGCTCAGTCGCGTCCAAGCACATTGCTCTTAGGGCACGCCAGGTCGATCGCTATGGGAAGACTTCAAGCATTGTCGCCGCTGTGAGGGGCCAGCAGCAGAAACGGCCTGATTTGCATGATGAGTCTAAGGCGACTCGTGCAAGCCCTGGGATGGGAAGGACTTCGACTACGGCATCAGAGGCACCGGGGATTGACCAGCATTTGAATACGGACAATGGCACAAGGCTGCCTGTGGAGAATTCCGTACCAAGAACAGAGTCACCTGGTTATGATGTGTCAGACTCGGCAGCTATCCAGGGGACGACGCAGCAGGATTCAGGCACTGCTCCGCCCTCGAGGAGTGAGGACTCCAGTCGTCAAGAAGCACAGCAACCCCAGGTCGATGCATCAAAGCTTGAAATTCCGCTGACACGGTCTTTTGAGAAAGCCCCAACGCTTCACGGATCCGATTTACGGGACGGACATCGAGGGCTTGAAAAAAACCAAGCCTCGACATCGCTCGAGGCTGAAGAAGCCGGACTACCCGAGGGCGTGAATTTCGATGGACTTTTTCGAACCAGCCGCGGTCTCAGACTCGATCCTCTTTGGAAGGGTACCAAGAGAAATGAGCGGCCCAGACAGCCTATACCTGGCGCTGTGGATTTTGGACACGCGCATGCCAACAATGGGTCAACTATTCTCCAAGAATTGAGAAATCGACAGGACGACGCCAAAATAGCCCCAGCGCGAAGACCAGAAGAGCCACAGCCGGATAACCAGGCAAGGCCAACGCAGGCTGAGGAAGCACCCTTTCCGGCGGACCCGATTGAGACACAAGAGCCCAAGGCCGAGGTGAACGCCGCGGCGTCGTTATCTGAAAGCCAGCAAGTGCCTCAGACGAATATCGCAGAGCCCGAAGCGGCGTCGACTGTTCAGAAGCAGGACACTGAGCTTTCTGGACAGCGGGTGACCAAAGAGGACGCTTCAGCCATGGGCGAGATCCTGGGCACTGCCAGTGTCGAGTCGAAATACGAACTCAAGGAATCCAAGGTTCCCTCATCTCGATTCGGCCGTATCTGGAATTACAGCGGGCTGGCCGCCGGCATGTTCGCTGGGGCCGTCAGCGAGAGCTTCAGTAGAGTCACCGGAGGCGGCGGGCAAGGATCTCTGATGTTGAGCCCTGCCAACATGGAAAGGCTGGTCTCGAAGCTGTCGAAGATGAGGGGCGCTGCCCTCAAGTTGGGCCAGATGATGAGTTTTCAGGATTCGAAAATGCTACCAGCTCCCATCCAGGAGGTCCTGCAGAGGGTGCAGGACAGAGCAGACTACATGCCGTCATGGCAACGAGACCGAGTATTGGTGACGAATCTCGGTTCTGAGTGGCGTGACCTGTTTGAGGACTTCGAGGAGAAGCCCATCGCAGCCGCATCCATCGGACAGGTCCACCGTGCGACATTGAAGAAGAATGGCGCCAAAGTCGCCGTCAAAATCCAGTTCCCAGGAGTTGCCGAGTCTATCAACTCAGATCTAGACAATCTGGGCATTCTACTAGCAGCCACAAAACTGTTACCCAAAGGCCTCTACCTCAACAAGACCATCGACAACGCGCGAACAGAGCTCGGCTGGGAGTGTGATTACGAAAGAGAAGCCAAGTGTGCAGAGAGGTACAGAAGCTTGCTAGCGACCGAAGACGATGTCTTCTCCGTTCCCAAGATCTACCCTGAGGCGTGCGGAAAACAGGTCCTGACCATGGAATTCATGGACGGCGTGGGCGTGACCCGCATAAAGTCCTTCACCCAGGAGCAAAGAGATTGGATCGGCACCCATATCCTGCGCCTGTGCCTGCGCGAGATCACGGAGTTCCGCTTCATGCAGACAGACCCCAACTGGACCAACTTCCTCTACAACGCCGAGCGGGACAGGCTCGTACTCCTCGACTTTGGCGCGTCGAGGGAGTACCCAGACAAGTTCATCACGCAATACGTGCAGCTCCTGGCGGCTGCGTCCCGGACGGACCGCGAAGGTGTGCGCATCCTGAGCGAGGAGCTAGGATACCTGACCGGCCACGAAAGCAAGACGATGCTGGATGCGCACACCGCCTCGGTGCTGACGCTAGCGGAGCCATTCCTGGAATCCGCGCCGGAGGTGTATGACTTCAGGGACCAGACGATTACGGAGAGGGTGAAGGAGCAGATTCCGGTGATGATCAAGGAGAGACTGGCGCCACCGCCGGAGGAGACATACAGTCTACACCGGAAGCTAAGTGGAGCGTTCTTGCTCTGCGCGAGGCTGGGCAGCAGAGTCCGGTGCAGGGAAATGTTTGAGCAAAGCTTGGCTAAATCTGGGATGCGCGACCAACAGGTGTAGCAGGATCTGCTGTACATTCGAAGATGCACCATATCAACATAATTGGTGACATGACTCTGAAAATCCGGCGGCTAGTATAGACTACGGTGTCAGAACCCCCACTCATCACCCAATTTAGAACATTGAAATTGCTATCTGCCGGGCAGTGAAGAATAGCATGATAGGCATATTGCGTTGTGGACGGGTATCGCTGCCTCTGAAATCCCAGGCACAGGCCTCTACTCCCGTGCCCTTCTCTCCATAGGCATTGCCTTTTTCTCTTTGCCCGCAACCTTCTTCCTCTTCTTCTCGATCGCCTTCTCCCTCTGCTTCTCGGACAAGGCAGAGAACTGCTCCGTCAGCAGCTGCTTTTTCTGCTCCGACTTCTTCAGGTAGAAGGGCTTCGATTTCTTGCCCTCCTTGACAAGCTCCTTCTCGCGGCGCCTGTGCTCCTCCACCACGGCCCTCTCCTTGTCCTTCTTCTCCCTGGCCTTCTTCCTGCTCTCCATCGACATGTAGGCGCGCTGCAGCTGCTCCTTCTCGGCCGGGGTCCTGGCCTTCTTGATCGCGCCCTTGAGCTTCCGCAGCTCGTCTTCGCGGTACTCGTCCAGGAAGGCGTACGCCTTGCGGACGTGGTCCTCGTCCGCCTTCGTCTTGACGGACTGACCCGTCACGAGGGGGTCGAAGCGCGGGTCCCGGTACTGGACCTTCTTCACGGGGATGATCTCGCGCTTGCGGGTTACCGGCCGCTTGGATGATACCTCCTGCGGCGCGTGCTTGCTGCTGCGGGAGGGCGGCTTCTCCCTCTTGGGGGCTTGCTCTCTTGGTTTGGGGGCGTCGTCCTCTTGTTCTGGGCCGTCGACGTCGGAGGGTGCGCCTTTCTTCTTCCGGCGGCCTGACTGGGAAAGCTTCGCTTGGGCTTTGGCCAAAGTCCCAAATGAAATTTTCGAGGCGTCGACAGAGGCGCCTTGCTCCTCATCTTCATCTTCCTCAGATGAGTTGTTTCCATCCTGGTTCTCAGTCAGGCATGTGTATATGAACAAGGAGGCCCAGATTGACTTACAG
Organism: Diaporthe sp. P3_1W; assembly: GCA_037177825.1. Lineage (NCBI taxonomy): Eukaryota > Fungi > Ascomycota > Sordariomycetes > Diaporthales > Diaporthaceae > Diaporthe > Diaporthe sp. P3_1W. The sequence continues at coordinate 3,263,118 of JBAFXB010000004.1, read as the reverse complement.
ATCCGTCAGAACTCTCGCTGTCTGAATTAGACCCAGACCCCGACTCGCTCTCTTGGACATCCTCTTCACTAGGTGCACTGTCGCTCGTCTCATCACGGCCATCCAGGTCAGGTTCTGGCTCGGCTCTCGCCCTGACTCGTCTTTGCAAAACAGCCTGAGGAAGCTTGCGTTTTCTCGATTCCATTGTGTCAATTTGAGACTTCGGATTTGGCATACAATCTGTGTTTGTGGTTGCAGGTGAAATGGTTTGAGATGAGAAAGCAAGATTTTGGTGGGTTGAGGTCAAGTGCTAAGTCCTTGTACCTGGGAATGGTGGTAGATAGCGTTGGTTGTGAGGTACCGCTACTGCTGATGTCTTTATCGATAAGCCACAGCACCAGTGGTGGATTTCAGAACCAGACTCTCACTTGAGTCGTGCCCTCTTTCATTCTCTTCCTTCCTTCATCACTTTCTTAAGAGCCTCACCTTCTGGAGTTTTGTGTACTACCGATTTTGGGATATTCAGCCCCCCTTCTCGGTTTTGTAAATATCATCTGTCTTGTGTCTTTGACCCATGCTGTTGAGCTTTCATTTGCTCCTTGCGGAAATCCAGGACGCTTTTCAGTGGGGCCGAACGGAAAGGGGACAACAGTTCGAAGTGCACATCACGAGCCTCTAAGCAAATGTTGTCGAGGTGGAATGTCTTAGTCCACAGGCTATCTCTTGCGGATTCTACTACCAAGTGTTTCCCTCCACTTCTCTTCCCTTCGACTACGGGCAACCATCACGGTCAATCATCAAAGCGTGACCCGCGGCAACTACGCTTCCTATCATTAAGGCCATCCCGCAACCAAGTGGCTACAAACCCGTGCCCGTCTCCCTCACCCGATTCCAACGCGACACATGCTGAATATCCAGTGATGGGCAAGAAGAAGGATAAGAAACGCGCCCGAGAAGCCGCGGCCGCGGCCGCGGCCTCTCAAACTCGCACATCAGAAGGGGCGCCAGCAGTGAGCAGCGTCTCACAACCAGACCAGCCCATGGCTCCTTTTCCAGGCTCTACTCAAGGCCACCACCAAGGCACAGCTTCCCCTTTCAGTCAGTCATGGACTGCCGTGAACACAGCCATGGCGGCAAGTGGCTTTGCTGGCGGTCCAGCTTACCCAATGCCCCAGGCAATGAATGGACTTCAGAACTTCAGCATGCCCATCCTGCTGCCTAACTTGTTCCAAAACCAGCTTTTCCACAATATGTACGGTATGGGTATGGGTATGGGTATGGGAAACATGGCATTTAGTACAATGCAACCGAATATGTTCCCTGGCCAGCCTCCCGCGCCTGCTTTTGGCCATTACGAACTGGCTCAGACAGGAATGGGCACACCTGGGCATGGGACTCTAGGCAGCGAAGACAGCACCTCAACAAGACCTCGCCGCAAGTCCCAAAGATTAGCCGCAGCAGCCGCCAATGTGGCCATTGCCAACGAAATTGCCAATGGCCCCTCGACAGCTTCACCTAGGAGCAACAGCAAGAACGGGCGAGCAGCCATCACAGCACCGAGCAAAGCCTCGGGCGGCGTGCCGAACCCAACGCCCTCATACCTGGCCCGCGCGTCCTTCCTCCCCCAGCGGCGGGCCGAGCCGGGCCCCCTCCTGGTCGTAATCGACCTGAACGGGACGATCCTTTTCCGGCCGGACCGGAGGAAGTCGCACAGCTTCCGGCGGCGGCCGCACGCGGACACGTTCGTCAGCTACTGCGTCGAGACCTTCTGGGTCGTCTTCTGGAGCTCGGCGCGGCCGGAGAACGTCCGCCGCATGGTCGAGTTGCTCGTGAGCCCGGCGCAGCTGGACAAGGTCGTCGCCGTCTGGGGCCGCGACCGGTTCGGCCTGACGCCTGAGGACTACAACGCGCGCACGCAGTGCTACAAGCGGCTCACGGCGCTGTGGGACGACCCTGCGGTCAGGGCTAGCTTCCCCGCGGACAGGCCCGGGTACGAGGGCAAGTGTTGGGACCAGGGAAACACGGTGCTTATCGATGACTCGGTGGAGAAGGCGAGAAGCGAGCCGCACAATGCGATCACGATTCCGGAGTTCACGGGCGATATGAATGAGTCGCTTGATATTCTGCCCAAGGTACATGACTATTTGAACGAATTGTGCTTCCAAGACGATGTTAGCACATACGTCCGGGCTAATCCATTCAAGATGGCGTAAGAGGACATATCCGCATAGGGATGGGGACCTATGCGAGTTGGAATGAACGAGTCCTGCCAGCACAACTTGTGCATCTTCAGAACGAACACCGGGCGCATCAGCCACCAAGTCGAAAGGTCATACGAACAACGGTTTTGGCTTTCACTTCATGTACTTTCTATTCACGGGGAGCTAGCTTGCTGTGTGTCAAGGCACAGACGATCAACAGATAGAGTCTAGGAGAGCTCGAGGCCTAGTGGTATTGGTATCTCGACCCCGAAGTCATGGTAATTAATCGTACGGCCTCCCCTTCGTATTTTCCGAGCGTCAAATCGTAAAAAAGCAAGTAGTTTACTTGAAGACCTTGCCGTCAGCGTGCTTGTACTCCTTGCCGTTGTGGACGATGGGCTTGTCCCAGGTCCACTGGGCCTCGAGGTACGCCCGGTGCTCGGGGTTGGTGGGGTCGAGCTTCTCGAACTCGTAGCTCTCGTAGTCGGGAGCGACGTCAAAGACGGGCAGGTGCTCCTGGCCACGGATGACAAAGGCACCCTCGATGACGGAGTCGTTGTTCTCTCCGTAGACGGAAGCGCAGCCGAACAGGTACTTTCGGGATGCCTCCAGACGGGTGTTGAAGCCACCAATCAGGTTGTTGGACATGAAGGTGAGGGTGAGCTCGTCGTTGTACTTGTACTTGACCTTCCAGATGGAGTACTCGTCGAACTTGACGTTCTCCCAGAACCACTTCAGGGACTCAGCCTCATCGTGGTTCGAGTAGTACCGCTTCCACTCATCGAGAGCGAAGGTGGCACGGGGAAGGGCCTCGAGAGGGTGCTTGGGCTTGGGAGCAGGGGCATCCTCCTCAGCAGCCTTGGGGGCCTCCTTCTTGGGTGCGGCCTCCTTCTTGGGCTGCTCAGGCTTCTTTGGGGCGACGTTGGTGAGCTTGGGGGTGTCGAGGAGCTCGAACTTGGGTGCAACGGCGGAGTAGATGGGCTGGTTGTAGACGGTCTCGTACCACCGGGAGACGTTGGGGTTCTCCTGGCGCCACTTCTTGTCGAAGAAGAACTCGAAACCGCGGGCAATCACGCCGACGGCGAAGAGGTCAGCCAGCGTGATACGCTCGCCAACCAGGTAGGTGTTGTGCTGGAGGTGCTCCTCGACAGTAGCGATAGCCTTCGCAGCGGCCTTGGAGGCGTCATCGACGGCCTTCTTGTTGTAGGGGTCACGGCCGATCAGGGGGCGGTACCACTTGCCCAGGGTGGGGAGGACCTCGGTCTGGTATATTGGTTAGCAGGCGCGCTGGCCAGAGTGCGGAGGGTGTATGCGTACGTTGAAGTAGCTGGTCCACTTCAGGATGGAGGCATAGTCCTGCTTGGTCTTGCCCAGCAGTGTGGTCTTCTCGTTCTGAGACTGTTCAGGGGGTCAGCGTCGTTGTCTCATGAGCGGGGAGGTAGAAGTTCCGGCGGGGTAGCAGCATACTGTGACTGTGCAGAGAGTTAGCCAACATGTCTCCTCGCAGAATTGTCAAGATTGAACAGATGAGCGGCGGGAAAATGCGATCAGATATTGCGTATCAACAGAGAAGGTATCCTTCTTCAGACAGGGATAACTGTATAATTTTGAAGGTGTAATCATCATTGTGCATGTGGGAGAAATCTGCTCGAGACGAGCGAGGCGAGCGGGGTCAGAGGGCTCGACCTACTGTAGATGGCAATGGCCACGCACTCGTACAGAACGTAACCATCCTCGCCCTCAAAGGTAGGGACCTTTCCCAGCTTGTTGAGCTTCAGGTACTCGGGGGTGGGCTTGGTGGTGTCGACCTCGACGATGTCAAGCTGGAGGTCGTTGGCCTTCGCAACGGCGCGGATCGCCGTGCTCCGGGGGTTGTTCTGGGAAGATGTTTTAGTATGGAATTCGATCTGGGCTTTTGTGAAACGCTCACGGGAGCCTTACCTCATACGTGTACAGCTTGCCGAAAGCCATTGTTGCGAATCTGTCGTCTGCACAATTACGGGTTGGTGGTTGAGTCAAAGAAGGAGGGGTTGGTCGCTGGCTCGACTTTTAAGAAATTTTGCGTTTGCTGGATTGCGGGCTTTCAGGCAGTAACCGCCTTAGCAACTTGGCCCAAGGTCGAGGTAGTTGATTGGCTGGATGGCCAGATGTGGGGCCAGGGTGGGAAGCGCTGGGCAGGCAACTCTGAAAATGCTTCCCACCATCTCGCGAGCCGCATGCGCCCGTCAACGATCCAGCACACAAGGCGCGTGGCAACCAACGACACAGTGGTCATGAGGAGATAGCAGAACGGCGACAATGGCATCTCTACGACCGACCTTCGCGCTGAGAGGTCGGTATCAGTCTTCGGCGCCGCAATGGCAGCAACTTCGGCGGATGTTGCAGGGCCTGCAGCTCAGCCCCAAGGCCAGCAGTGCGAGGCCGCTGTCCACGACGACCTCGGGCGCCGACGATACCATCACCCCCGATGAGTTCGCAGCAATGAGTATGGGGCGGGTCCGCGCTGCCCTACAGGACATGGACAGGCGGAACCAGACGCCGGGCAGCAGCGAGCTTCGGATGCCTCCACACGCCCGAGCCCTACCGATATCGCCGTCATACTTCTCGCGACAGGCCGATTTCAACGACAGCTACCTCACACTACAGAAGTTGATGCGAAAATATGCCCATCTGCCGACTGTGCCGGCAGACCAGGTGGAGAAAGCGGCTTTCAGAACGCTGAAGGATTTCCGCTTGTCGGCCGGCGAAGACGTCAGGGCGGCCGAGTATGCGAAGGCCATGAAGCTCGTCAGGCGGCTGCACAAAATTCACCCTTCACTGGCACCAGAGAGCGTCAAAGAGGCTGTTGGGAAGTTCAAGCGGAACATCAACCCACACACCAACGTTGCCAAGCCAATCGAAATCGACAGATTCGGCAGGGCATTGGGCGTGGGACGAAGGAAGACATCGACGGCACGCGCGTGGGTGGTAGAAGGCACTGGCGAGGTTCTCATCAACGGGAAGTCGCTGGCAGATGCATTCGGCCGCGTGCACGACCGAGAGAGCGCCATGTGGCCGCTGAAGGCTTCGCAGCGCGTGGACAAGTACAATGTGTGGGCGCTCGTCGACGGCGGTGGCACGACCGGGCAAGCAGAGGCACTCACTCTCGCTGTTGCCAAAGCTCTCCTGGCACATGAGCCGGCGCTCAAGCCGGTGCTTCGGCGAGGTAAGTGCACACCTACGCGAACACTCTATTCTCAGGCAGTAGTGATGCTGACATACTATCTAGCTGGTGTCGTAACTCGGGATCGCAGGACCGTGGAGAGAAAGAAGCACGGTCACCTCAAGGCAAGGAAGAAGCCTGCCTGGGTCAAGCGTTAAACAAGCCGCATGTGCTGCCTGGAATATGCATGCGCCTAATTTTCCGAACCATGACATTGACATGTCTATATCTGAGTTACGCCTTGGTCGGGAACGAGGCATCCCATGTGTTCGCATAATGTGAGCATGGAGGGTGCTGTCCCATTGACACGAGTGGGCTGAAGCTTCGGGGCGCGCGGCCGTTCACCATGTACATACCAAGCTGTACCACCACGTTTGTAGGGGAATATTCGCATTACGATCTCTGGCGCTATCCTTGACTCACCAGGCGGCCTACAACTGGAACATGTGAGATGATTCAAAACGCCCCGCTACCTCAATCACACCGGAAACGCGAGGCAAGACATACTCTCCGATCTCAGCGGACACGGGCGTTCCCGCTCTTATCTGCCCGAAATATCGTGCTATGCTGTCCATTATTAGGAAGATAATCTCCATCCGAGGTTGGCCGCCGTTGGTGCTAGCCTGCCTACTCCCATCTGCCTGACCTGGGGCCGTGGCCAACGTCGCAGTGATCGGACGATCGAGGCATCCCCTATCGGATAGCTCCCAAGGTCACAAGGTACCATCCCTCGAAGGAAACGTGGTAGGGTGGACGTCCCATCGTCGCCAGCAAGGAGACCCAGGCCGGCAAGCCGTCAGGAACACTCGCCCATGCAAATACATGGGCGCAAAAATGGCCGCGAGGGGAGCTCACTAGTCGCTGCTTTGTTTAGGGAACTTCTAGAAACGGTATGTTTCATCAGATGCAAGGGCGAGGGAATTGTGTGGGCGTGGCCAAGCGGCCGGGGTGTATGTTGACAAATCCGACGAGTCCTAATAATTGGCTTTCACGTCTGCTGAATTGCGCCGTCATCCGTCGTCGAGAAGTGGCTCATGTGTCCAGCCAGAGGCGGGCCAAGGCCCAGGCTGAAGGTTCTGCCCAACGAGTCGCATGATACGCCTGAAGCCGAGGCCCTCGCCTCTCTGCAGCATTTCATGCCGAATTAAAGCAGTGTTAGTCCTGTTTCGACTTTGATACCCGTGTGCGGTCCTCGCGGCCTAAGGGATCGATGCCCGCTGGGCCAGCCAAAAGGGTGAGGAAGCTTAAACGTGTGTCCTGGCCGCGGGTTTCGTTCCTAGAGGTCCTATGGCGGGTGCTCAAACATGCCCCGGGGGCTGGGGCAGGCGGGCTGTCGCGCAGGTACGGCCACGCACGTGAACAAGCCAGGTACCCGAACAGATGTGTAATAAACCTGTTACGGATGGACGGCCAGGGCCCAACGGCAGCAGTCCGTGAATCTGTCGCGGGCAGGCCTTACTGATAATTAGCAGCCTGTTTTAGATGGAGCATGAATGTGTTCATGCCCGCGGAGGACTAGTCGGCGCGCATTTGATTGTCGATTATCCCGATGCAGGTAGTCGGTCCCACGTCTTGCGCCCATTTGAGGATCATCATCATGCCAGCATCCATGCAACCTGGCTGCTACCATGGAATCCGACCTATCACATTATGGCCGGCGTCCCTGAAAATCGCAAGCCGCTCCTTCATCGCGAATAGATTCGCTGTCAGCCCTGCCTCCACAACGCTTCAGGGAATAAACAGCTCTGATCTAACAAACGGCCTAACCATAGACGTCGTCGGCCGTTCCGCCTGGCGACGGCTTCTCATCTCCCTGCAGCCACGTACGCGGCAATGCAGCATGAAGAGCTGTACCCAGACCCCTTTTTGGTTTTGGTTTTGGTTTTGATTTTGGTCTTGATCTATAACGGGCGAATTCTATGGAGACGTCGCCCGCCTCATCCAAGGCGATCAGCGACTGGTCGCCTCGCCGAGGCTGAAGAGATCGCCGGAGCGAACGAACCCGAGACTGATTCGCTGTGGGAAAGTCTGAGCTGGGATCGGTCATTTGCGACAAGTCCACCTTACTAAATTTGACGATGCAGCCATTGACGAATCGTGCCTCTTGGAATTGCTGCAACATCCAAGTGGCCGAAAGCCATGCAGACCACACAGTACACAGAGCAATCGCTCGGGAGAAGGCGCAGGTGGACAGGCAGGTCCCTGCAGCACCTTCCGCCCGTGATTTTTTTTTGGCCTTCCTTGTGGACGGCACTGCATTGGCAGACGGTCCTCTGAGCCTTCTACAGTTGCCCATTGGACCATAGGATATCCCATCAGATGAACTTTTTCTCGACTTACTCGTCATCCCCAGGAGCTCCAACACATAGCTCGTGTCCGCAACCGGTGACCGTCACCAAAGTCGTTTCTCTGCCACACTCTCACCGCATAATTACGGCCATCAAACCAAGCGGTGCAGAGGACCGACCGCCTGGACTACGTCATCAGGTGATGGGAGCGACTCAGACCCATTGGGTTATCTGCCTGACCATGCGTGTTGACAGTCACATTGCATGTGCTCATCAAGCTTGTCTGTCGCGATTGTACTGCAGAGATTGCAACGCGCCCGGCCCTCTCCCTAGGCAAAAGAACTGCCGCGTCAAATCATGCTGTGGGGGGGGGCATTGATGATGTCGCTGTCGCGTCCAGATAGGCCAGGTAGGCCACCGCGCGCTGGAAAAGGGCCCTCGCAGTCCAATGGGGCAACGCGTCTCCATAGTGCAGAACTCCGTGCTTCACAAGCTTCGAAGCTCGTGCCTTCAGGCGGTACTTACAGGCATTCTCCGGTGGGTGGGCTGCTTGGCCGGGCTGGATCCTCGAGGTGCCCATCCACACAACCCACCTTTCCCGCATAGAGTGGCAGCCAGCCCCATCCCCAGCCCCAGCAGGCCTCGAGCGTGGCCTGCTGAAGGCCGAAGCACTCCAGATTCCGCCCGGAGATCTCGAAGGAGACGTGGAGATTGAAACGAGCAGAAGAAACGCATCGACGTCCACTCTGCCCGACACAACAGCCTCGATGTTGTGTTGCACGCACACCACCTCCAAAACATGCGAGTCAGCCAGCTGAAACAAGGAAGATCCACGATGCTCAAGTACCTGTACAACCCTGGCTCGGCAAATCTGCCCTCAGCGGAGCCCTGTGCCTCAGTCGTGATTTGCTGCGCAGGAAAAGGGGTGTGGGAACCTGGCACAGGACCCCTGGCCACGGCGACCCGCAATGCACGGACGTGGATCTGCCTCTCGCAGGCTCTTGACGACATGCCATCCTCCAAAGTCTCTCCCAGCCTTTCCTCCTCCGTCCCGGATGACATGGTGCAGGGTTTCTCCGGCTGGGCCGTCGACAAAACTAACAGGAGTACTCGGCTATTTGCCTTCCGCTACCTCCCTCGTCCTTTGTCTCGAGCCCACCGCCGTTGTACGCTTCGCCCTAGGGCCAGGTTCCTCATGCTTGTGCGCGCCGCACGGGGAGCAGCAGCCCTTGGGGGGAGACGCAGCATGACAACAGAATTTTCAACACCCAAGACAAGAAGACACCGTTTCCCATTAGGACTTGGGCAATTGGTTGGGCATCGATCGTCGCATAGAAGTGTGCCGGAAGCCTCGAATTACAACAAGATTTGTCTAGCGCAGATCTCCGCTGAGGACGATGCTTCTGCTGCCGGATCCCCGAGCGCCGGAACGCAACTCCATTTCTTCCAGCCCCCGACAATCCAAGACACGCTACCCAACGGTGCTGCTCGCTGGGCCGGACGCGGTGCAGCTTCCTGTGAGGGCTGTGGCTGGTTAGGCACCCTTTTAACCCCCCATCAAGCCCCAAGAGTTGCTTTCCATCGTGCATCACCGGCGCGGTCCCAGACAGGCACACCGAGCCTTGTCCACGGTCTCGATGGCGTGGGCTCGGGTCGCCGCCGGGACGTAGTGCGCCAGCACATGCCTACACTACCAGTCGCCATGACTTCAAGTGACCAAAGGCTCCTCCTGACCACCACAAACATCCTACGCGCAGGGTCGGTAAGTGCAACACTGCGTGACTAGCAATTGTTGTAGCACCCGATAGCTGTTAGGTCAGCTTGGGCCAGACGGCCACGGGCTCGCGAGCAACCCCTGGGGGATGGTGGCTGGGGGTGATCAGAGCGCCGCTCGAATACACGCAGGACACCGTGAGAAGTTAAATATAAAACGTGCCAAAGACACTAGCAACTGGGTCTTGACTCAAGGGGGCAAGCCGCAAGACAGGATCTAGTCATCTCAGCTGATTTAAACTTTATCCTCCGACAAGATTTTGGGTCGTGTACCACCGCCTGAACGCGGTGCGTTCTGCCCTCACCATCCTCACCAAGTACTTTGAAGTACTGCCTGCCCGTTTTCACACGCGCTGTTCAGCACAGCCCAACCTCAGAGCTGTCGGTCCCCCAGCAATCTCGGAGATCAATCAACATGTTGATGACAGACCCTCTCAATGGGATGGGCGCTATTCGCCAACACCTAACTGATCGATTGCACAAGGGCCGATTGCAAGCATTGTTCCGACGTCTCATGCTGACCAAAGCATTGCGCCGAGGCCAACGGTGCTTCTGGTTCGGGCAGACCCCCAGATTCGGCGGGCTCTGACGGCCTCTCTGGCCCTGGGCCAGAAGTATGACAGACCCGCGTACCGTGAGACCACGCGCTTACCAGAAGCGCCGACGTGAAAGCTCTGGGGTTTCGGTTTGATGAGCAGATAGAACCTTTGCTTTTCGGTTCTGATAGATTTGATTGACCAGCATCACCCAGCAAGGTTTGCAACAGGCGCGAGCACGCCCTGAGGCCAGCAGGACCGCGGGCCAGTCGCTCACTCACCCACCAAGAGATGCAGGTTCTCGACCTCGAATCGAATCTAGATCACATCTCGCAGCAGAGTTACGCCAGGGGCAGAATCAGGGATTTTTCGCAATTCGACATTGTCTCTCGTACCCGACACCGCGTTCGCCCTGCGTTCTGTGGGCGCCCTGCCTCCGCATGAATGAGACCTCGAATTCGCAACCGTAGCCCGATCTGTGAGCGAAAGCTTCAGGGGAGTTGGCGCGCTTCCGACGTGGGCGGGCGGGCATTCACTCTTTCATGTATCTTACTTTGTGCTCGTTGATGAGGGAAGCCGTGGTAACACGAAGTTCTACCAGAGGGAAACCTTGGTGTCCCAGACTGTGGCTTGACCTTCCCGAGCACGACGGGGAGTCAGCGTCTACCTAGTCGATCTTGTCTGCATCATCCCTTCAGAGTGAGCATCTGGCATGTTGGCATCCCCTGCATAGCAACCGTCCAACCAACTTCCCTGACTGGCAACAGAAATGGCAATAGCACTGACTGCAGACTGCGGACTGCGGAGTGTTTGCAACCAACAACTTCGAGAATCGAGGATCATCAAGACAGGCATGTCGCGATGTTTCCTCGGTTTATTATTATTATCATCATCCCTCATTCTCACCCGCCAGTGCAGCCAAGTCGTTACTCCTATCGGAAAGGCCAGCTGTTGTCTCCAGAGACTGGGGAGAGAAGACGGAGCCAACGGGGGACTGTCTCTGCTTACATGTAGCAGCAGCAGCCTTCACACCGCCACCAGCGGAGATTGCTGCAGCCCGGCTGCATACCAATGCGTCTACCTACTGTGTAGTAGGCATGTAGACATCTGTGCTGGGCCTTGGACCCGGCTTCACTGCCTACCCGCCTACCAGGTAGGTGTGAGCTACTCTCGGTCGGTTCGATTTTGGTCACCCTCGGTCCGGCGGGAGAGACGTTGGGAGACGAGAGTGGCTGCACCTGTCGCTAGGCCATGCATGCGTACTCCGTACAACCACCAAAGTTCATCCAAAATGATTAGCCAAATGCCCTGCATCATCATCGAGACTGCCGAGCGTGCGTCTGATGCCGCACAGTAATAATAGAGAAGCTAGGTAAGGTTGGCCACATCTGTTCATCACCACCACCCCCCCCCCCTTTTTTCTCCTCCTCCTCCTCCTCCTCCCCCCAAGACATCCTTGGTTCTCCATTCTTGTCTGGTCAGAGTCGACCGACCAACTACACCTACACCTATTACTACTACCACCTGATGCAAGGTGCCCATCATCTCCTTCGCCACCCCAGACCTGCACCTTCTAGCTGAGGATCTCAGTAGTGTTTCTTTGTCTTGTTGCGTTGATGACGATTTAGTCTAGTCCCTGCCCTCGCCTACTCATTGGTTTCACGCCGCCGCTCTCCGAACTCCAGCCTCGCCCATTCTTTTCTTTTCCCTCTTCATGCGGACCCCCCTCCCCTCCCCCCTACCCCATACGCCGAGACACGCCGTACGTCTTTTGAGGGAGTACTTGGGTACTTCGATACGCGGGCACCCACCCAGAGCCGATCGCCCACGAGTGGATACTTGCCCAGTACCGGTACCTGAGCTCGCCCTCTCTCACACTTGTGACTTGCACCTTGCACCCGCACCTGCACTTATTGCTCCTGCCCCGGCCCCTGCCAGCTCGATCGAGCCCTGCTCCTACCTCTTGGGGGGCCGAACTTGGAAACTATACCCCTTCACTCTCCTAAGCGTACCCTCCCTGCCTGGACCTCACCCTCACCCGTACCCGTACCCATCACACACACACACAACACGCACACACACACGCGCGCACACTCTCCCACACGGTACCTACCCATCACCATCACCACCTCCTCCCCGCCCCATCGCAACGACCCGCACACATCGTGCACTCCCGCTGGCCTCCGCATCCCATCTCGACCTCGTCTTTCCTTTTGCCAGCGGTGGCTGGCTGTAGGCGGCCTAGTGCCAGTTCCAGTTTCTGATCTACTCTGCTCTGCGTCGTCTGGCGGCGTCTGGGGACTTCGTCGTCTTAAGACACGCGCGACTTGTTGGGCCGCCGCTTGGAGGGGAGGGTTTTGCATGACTGAAGCTACTCGCCCGGTGTCCGTCCGTGTCCATGTCCATCCATCCATGTGCCTGATCAGCTGGAAGGCTCTTACGCAGCAGGTCAGGTATCCAGGCGTCTCCGCGCTCCAGCATCCGGAAACATCTCGCCAGGACTGTTCCCTTGGTGTGCTATTAAGACTCGGCCCAACCACACTACTTGAAGCCGGCCTCTCCCTGCCAGAAAATATTCTGTCAACCCTTCTAGGGCCACACCAAATCTTGCTCCCTCATCTCCCACTGACGCGACAACCACCCCCCAGGCCGCACAAAGATTAGACGCGGGCAGACAAGGACGCTGTGGCGCATCAACCAGGCGGATCGGGCTCCAGGGCCATCCGAACTTGGTGAACTTGCGACTCTCCTGTGAGACCCTGGTGCGGCTTTCCCACCCAGGAGATCTTCTCAAGTCAGAGCTTGTCATGCGAGGAGATCGATGCGTGGGCCTCCAGGATCCTCCCAGTACAAGACCGCCAGCCGTTTGACAAGTCATCCTCAGCATTTACGCAATTTGCTGCCCGTGTTTTCCTGCGAGCTTGCGGCTCTCCCGCGCTTTCGCGACATCGTCGTCCCACTTGAACGAGGCATGATCTTTGCTTCCCCTAGCGCATTCCGCCCTCACTACCTGACCGCGTACTAAACTTCGGGTCGACCCCTCCTACTTACTGGTTGGGCCTTTACTGAGTCTTTCCCGCCTCTACGACACGAAGCACACCTGTCACCTGTTGCACCACGGCACCAGAATCGGACAGCCCGTACTGTGCCCAAAATCTGCTTGTCCTGCAAACATCGACACTTTGTGCGACAGAGACTTAGCAGGCACTTCCTCTCCATTGCATTGCCAGAGGAGAAAAAGGAACGTTGCCTGGGGAAAAGGACGACTGTTAGCCCTGTCCTGTACTCGGCGCGCTTGATCAGGGTCCTCCCTCGTCCGCAAGACCCGCGAACTCACCCTCTGCCGCCCCTCACCGCGGTGCTCTGACTGCAGGCAAACACATCTCCCGACACCCTCACCGTTGCCAGGTTTCCGAAGCGACGGTCGCGTGACCGGATCGCGTTCCAAACTGGCCCTGCTGTACTCGTCAGCTCCGTTGCCGGCGCAGCATCGGGTGGGCTCGCCAATCAAGGCGTCAAGTACCGACGCGCTCCATCGGGGCATGGACGACAACAATCGCCGCAGGAGGCAGAATGAACCGCCCCTCCAACACACAAACACGAGGTACCACCAGACTGTACAAAACCCGACGCAGCAGGCACACCGCACCATGGCCGGCACCACGACGGAGAGGTACCGACCCGCACCTCTCAACACGTCTCCTCAAGGCGGTGCCCGGGCAGGCATCGGCGGAGGATCAGCCGGATATGGCGCCTACTACCAAGAGCCTTCTGCGACGGGATTCTCGACTGCCGCTGGTATACACCAGAACACCATGGGCTACCAACAGTCGGCTGGGAGCTACGGACAAGACGGCCGGCAAACGCAAAACTTTGCCGGCTCGTATAACCCCACGATGATGTACAATGTACCCCAGCCTACAACGCAGAATCCCGTCTATGATACGCCGGGAAGCTCGTTTGACCTGCGGCAACCCGCAGCTCCTCAGATGATGCCGGCGGATACCACAATGACAGCCCAGTACTTTTCGAACGAGCCAACCAACGCCGCGGCTGCCTCGGCTATGCAGCAGCAGCAACCCTCGAGTGCACAGGCGGCGGCGGCGGTCTATCAGCAGGGCCCTTCTGATAGAAATACCATGATGAACTACCCCAGCAACATTGCTGGCATGCAAACCATGGGAGCTCAGGCGACCCCCACTGCACCGCCTGACGTGAGCATGGAGGACTCGTCGGAATACCCAGGTGGCGCGGATCTCAACCAGGCCTATACACAATATCAGGACGCTCTGAAGGAAATCTTCAAGAATATCAGGGATGGTGCACTGGTGACAGCCAGCGAATCACTGCTGAGTGTCTCCGAGTGGCTTTTGTCCCATGTCCACGAGCTTGGTAAGAACGAATGCCTTCCGACCGGGTTTGGATGAACCTGCCTCCCACTCCTCTCTCTGGCCTATCTACGGTCCCTTTTTATTCACTCTTAACCTAGAGGACCAACCCTTACTGATCGCACTATCGCGCTTGCAGGTCTTACCTCTGACGATCAAAATCTGCACAGTGACAGAATCAAGTTGTGGAACGATTTCAACCACGCTTGGCTGGCTACTTTTCAGGCACAGAAGGAGCTGATGGACTCGGGCCGCCCGCTCGGAAGGGGACAAACACTGATCACGCTGGACGGTCTTAAGAAGCTGGGTGATGAGCTTGTCCGGCTTTGCGATAGTATTGAAAGGCACGGTCTCGTTGACTACCAATATGGCGTGTGGGAGGAACAGATCACAGAGAGTAGGTCAACCACACCTGGTGCATTTGAAGGTTCCCCACCCGCTGACTCTGGAATTTGCAGTCATGCTCGAGTGCCACGATCTCTATTCGCCCGATGACGCGGCGGGAGCGCCGGCGGCGGCGGGCTCCAGTCGATAAATCTGCAAACGTACATATTCCACTCCATGTCTAGCGCCAATACACGGAGTTGCGCTGCCACATATCATGGCTTTTCCACATTGGTTGTTATTCGCGCGTCTGGCTTATTTGGATTCTCAGTGACGGGTCGACTGAGAACTGTCCTCTGAGACTGGACGGACGCATGGGGTCGGTTCTACTTGTTCTGATATTTGCGGACCAGGACTTGTTTTAGGCGAAGGTTTCGGACTGGGGGGAGGTGGGCGGCCAAAGGTTGGAATGGGTTTCCCTATTTAGAAGGCGTCCGGCAGCTGGCATGGTCGACAGGGCTTGTTGGGGTGTGGAACAATGGGTACGACAGAGAGCAACACTCCGACGACAAAACGCGAGCACCAGAAAAGCGACAAAACAGGCCTCAAACAGAGATCGCGCATAGATTGTCGAGGGCCCCCACGGGCAGCAACACCACGGTTGCTAAGTGTACGAATACTGTCTCTTTTTATCTGCCTTGTCTCATGCTACTGGAAAACAAAAATTCACGGGGTGGGCGGGAAATCGTGGCCAGGGTGAGCCACGTAGATGGACCAAGGCGAGAGCGGCGGGGCCGGGATTCTCATTTTTTTTTTTTTTTTCCTTTTTTTCCTTTGGATTTGTTCTTGTTTGATCGAGTTGTTCGGTGGCACCCTGCTCTAGAAAAGGAGGCGGGATGCGGTACCAAGGGCACGTTGTGACGTTGTTCCTGTATATAGATTTGTACTTTGTACTTCTGTTTCTGCCCTTTCCTCTTCCCCCCGTGTGTCTGTGATACCAGGGGAAATCAACGCTACTAGGCGGCAATGTCATGGGATATGGTCAGAGGGCTGGAGGGTGCCAGCCAAGGGAGTCGATGTGCATGCTGGAACGAATGAGGCTGCTGTGGGAGGCAGGATGGGAGTCGACTGCAAATTAAAAATTGTACGATGATCGCCTTGAGAAGCAGACCCTGGATGATACGCTCGGTGATGTGCGGCGGTGCAAGTGAACCAAAGCGATGGTATTCTGCGAATCTGGGCAGTAAAGACACGAGTCCACCTTCGCTCTGCGCCGACCTAGGGCTGACGCAGGCTTGTTTGGCTCCCAAAGGCCCCTTGACCTGGGTGATGGTTGTCGCCGCGATCAGACGATCCGTCCGCCTCGCATGCCGATCCCTTCCTCTGGGATGGTGTAAAGGCAGAAGGTTCGGCACGAACCACAAACCCGCGAACCACGAGCACACGGACGTCGACTGGCCGGGGTGACCCCAGGGTTTGAGGAGGAGACCTTGTCTCTCTTCCTTCCCCCGCTGTGTATATCATCTGGACAGACCATGCCTACAGACGGAGGCTCAGAGCTGAGACAGGAAAGAATAGATGAGCCCGTGACGAGCCCCTGCAAGATTGCGCAGATGGCACACGGCAGGCAGCGACAGCGACAGCGACTGAATGAGCGATCATGTGAAGTGAGAGGGTGGTGGGGAACAGGGGTGGTGTGTGTGTAATGAAGCAAGGAAGAGAATCAGAAGAAGAAGAAAAGCAAAATACCAGTAAGAGGGCATTGTTGGCTGAGGTGATTGCCGAGACAGATTTGACTAGCAGGAAGCAGTATGTCGTACCTTAGTAGCGACAGGGAAGTGGCCTACCAGCGCGCTGGGACTGCGATAGGGAGGGAGGGCAAGGGGGGTGGGAAGGGCCCATCGAACCTGGGCTGGATCTGGAGCTGAAAGGGGGAGCTGGATGCAGGAGCTGGGGGGGTGAGCTGGGCGCTGGGCGGTCTTGTGGCGGGCGACCCTCTCGATAAGCGAGCGAAAGAGGCTCACTGGCATCGGTTTCTAAACTTGTCTTGTCTCGTCGCAGTATGAGGAGACTGAATGTGGCGGGAGGGTCTCAGCTTGGCGAGCAGCGGCAGCAGCGGCAGCAGCAGCAGTGTTTGTGTTTGCTGGTGTTGTTGCTCGCGAGCCTGCGTTTCGTTGCTCTGCGTCCATCTTGCACACTGCAGACCACCACACTCGTGCCGTGTGCAGTACTCCGTACCTGGAGACCATGGTACCCCAGGAGTCGACGGGCTGCATTGACCTGAGTGCCAGACTGCATGGCCACAAGGCCAGGTCTCGCAAGACATGGATATCTTGTCTACAACTCCAGGTGCTGAACCCTTAGCCGTCCAAACCGCGGGAGCTAACGCGGGCAGGATCGACCACTGAGGGCCCGGGTGGAGAGACAATTGAATTGTCAATGCGACATGTGGTTTTGACGACATGCCATGCCCATGACCCCCATGGACCCCCAATGACCCCCATGCCCTCGTGCCTCAGATCAGCGCAAACATCACCTGGCCCTCGCCCAGCTCCAGCTGAGGACGATGGGCTTCACCGGTCCCCACTCTTCAAGGTTTCCAAGTCGCCGGACCATGTTATGTACTGTGTCGTACGGTACAGCTCCCTCACGTCACGACTCGACACATGTACGCGGGGACGGTACACGCTGGCGGTGGTCCAGTCGTCCAGGAGTGTCGTGAGGTACGTAGTAGTCGAGTCCATCCCCGGCCCTCTACCCCCCCAGGACGGTGCTGTGTACTAGATACTCCATGCAGGCAGGCACAGCATATCCAGGCATTCCAGGCGATCGGTCCCATCCACTTGGCTGTCGCGAATGGGACGCTCGCAGCTCAGCATCTGGGTAGTCCTGGCCTGTCAGATACTCGCAGCCCTGACCAGAGATGGCATGGTCCAGCATGGAATCGGCATCGGCATCGCTATCATTGGAGCCTTTCGCATACATGGGGGCGGGACCTGAGGGTGCCCTGCAGCTGCAGCTGCCCGCTTTCGTCCCCCCCAGCCTGGCACCTGGCAGCCCCGAGACTGGGGGACACTGCGACACTGCGGCCACACACTCTCTCTGGCAGACTGGCAGACTGGGGGCAGCCAGCCAGCCAGCAGGGAGAACCAAGATTCCCAGCCTGCAGCTTGCCCTGCCGTCGATCTCGGGACATTCCTTCTTGATCCCGCTCGACCTCAGCCCAATCGCAAGGACAGGGGCCCTTGGCCAACCACTTCTCTCCTGCCACAGTACCACAGTACAGGCACCTCGATCCAAGGCCTTTGTCGGCAGGGATGGGTCTGGGGCAAGCGCATCCTGTTGGTCTACTGTACATGTACGCAACTCATCTCATGTCTGCCCTGTTTGCTCGTCAGCCGTCAAGACACGCCGCGACATGGCCCGAGATCCAGTGTCAGATCCAAGTCTGTGGAGCCCCTTGCATGCCCAAGTCAAGCCGCCATCTCCCGTTGTCGCTTGAGTGTCGCTCGCGCCTGGCCCAAATCCAGGCTGGAGCGGTCGTGGTCGTTGATGAGAGGGTGGTGGACGTCAGAAACCATGGGCCTGACGCTGCTACGTTGCCCCCCTGTCTCGCTAAGCTTCCCTCCGAAAAACCCACTCTGGAAGTCGGTGTGTGTCCCTGACACATCACTCACGGCGCAAACAAGCCTCACCGGTCGAGAAAGCCTTAACTTTACCAGCGCTCTGGTCACCGACGGGGCACGCACTGCACGCGCTCCACAAGGCACATGACGATCAGTTGACCTGCCTCCGAATTGGAGACTCGCCAAAGCCTACCGACCCAATTCGCTGGGGACAACGCCACAAGTGAAGACCAGGTTTTTTCCTCTCTCTCTAAATCTTTCTCGCGCTGGGACAGGGGCCACCGCAGAGGTACCCTGTAAGTACTCAAGGGGGTCTGGCGCTGTTGAATTGTCGCATTCTCTCACACTCACTCACTCCCTCTCTCTACCCCAGTGTGTGGCTTGAGAAGGCCCTGTTGCTTCCACGATCCTCAGCCGCTGTCGCCCAAGCTCTTCGACTCAAACCACCAACCACGATGAGACCTGCTGGCGTCGCGAGGTCCTCTTTCTCCAGACAGCCACGCGAAGTCAAGTCTTCTGGTACTGATCAGGAACCATCACTCCCGCGACTACCAGCTCAGGTTTCGCCCGCAACATCAGGGCATAACAGACCGTTTCTCAGCAGTATTATGCGACGAAGACCCAGCCTGGGCCGCCGCAGTTGAGTGCAAACACGGAACATGCCGCTACCTACTTTGCGGCAGCCAGGAGGATTTTCTGAGGCACGATCCCCAGGGGCCAGGGGCATCCATAGGCTTGTAGTGCCTTGTTTGGAAGGACTCGTTAGGTTTGTGCAACCCTTCCGTACGGACGCCTCTTCAGTTCAGGCAGCGCTGTCGGCCCTGGACGAAGACTGCGCTTCAAGAAGCCTTCGCCCCGCCCAGCACCGGCTTCTTCAGCAAGATAATCCCTATGTCTCGGAGACGAACAACCTGTTCACCGACATCGAGTCTCTGAAACGGCTCAACTTCCATGCTGCAGCAATCCTCTCCTCAGGATGGGGGGCATCACACGACCCCGACCGGTTTTCGGACACACAGTAGAAGCCTATGGGCTCTAGACCCCCACGCCCTCAGTCTCGGTCTTGTCACAGTACTTCGACGGTGGACCTGCAGCCTCCTCTGGCCCCGTTTGCCCAAGTCAGAAGTACCGGTACGGTAGCATTCCTTCTCATCCACCCACCTGCCAGGGAGGATGCGCCTGGACATGCACGTTCCCGTGGAGAGACCTACATGAGACCCAGTTCGCTTGCGTCGTGCATGCGTCGCATGCGATTCCTCGCAGCAATCACAGCGGGCGTCCTCCAAGGACCCCTCCCCCCCAAGCGGAGGCTGCCCACGAGACCCAGCCTTGGCTTGCCCTGCCTTGCCTACGACTCTGGCTCGGCCCGTCAGATTCAGATCTGGCATGGTCCAGGTCATGTTCCTCGCGGATCTGGGGAAAGGTGGATGTGTCCCTGCCAGCGGTTGGTCGATCGACGCTGCAAAGCCCGCGGCTGCCCAAGGCCTTGGGATCGATTAGCTGATGGGCGTCTTCTCTGCAGATGCAATGTTACATCAATCCTGTTGACTCTTTCTGCACACCCATGTGGTTCTTCTCACAGCTGTGGCAAGGGCAACGTTCAGATGGTCCTTGTGCCCACCCTCACGGTCTCAGGAGGCAATCAATTCTACTGCCTAGTCGCCCACACCTACGGTGTGCAAGGTAAGCCGCAGCATCCCCCGCAACCCTGCCAGAAGACCAGCCTTTCCGCATACAGAGAGTATGCCCTGATGAGCATGTTTCTTTGCCTTCCTTTCTCAGCTAGCTGAGACCGACGCGGCGAGGCTCGGAAGTTGGGCTCCAATGTGCCACACTCGAAGACACCGTTCGAGCAGCTGTGAGCACCATCTCGTTTGGGCGTTGGTGCTCATACCAATGCGCCCCTTACTGCAGGTGGGTAGTTGGGCAGAAACTTTTGCCAGGCTCCTGGTGATCCAGCTCACCGAGTGCGGCTTGTACGTGGACCTGGCAATGGACCCACATGAAAGAGACAAACGCACGAGTACCTGAAAGCGAAGTAGTTGGGTTGTTCCTCTGGATCCCGGAATCAGAGAGTTTTCTGGAATTTTGATGCTTACAAAGGGACGAAGAGAGGAAAATAACGAAGAGCAAGTAAGAAAATGGATCCCAGAGTCCACCTCCAACACACCCCCTGACTCGAACCCACATTCACTTGTTCTTTACGCTGCCGTTTCCTCGCCCGCCTTCCTCGGAGGAATAAATTAAAGGCAGGAATCAAAACAAGTCCCAAGGTGAGCCGCCCCTGCAGCAGTCCAATGCAAATACGTCCGAATATGTCCAGACGCTGGGCTTTTGTGGGCGGGAATACGAGCAAAGGGGCACTCGACCCCTGAAGCGGAGATCCTCGAAGGCAAAAGGACGGCCATGCGCCAACAAGCCTTTCTCGAGGCATACCAGGGAGTTGCAGGTTCCTTTCTGTTCGACCTCGCATGCCGTTTTCGAAAAACCCCGATTTCATTCATGCACTGCCGATGGCTACATCTTTGGGTTACACAAGAGAGGCAGTGATTGTACAACTAACCTGAGCAAGCACTCAGCCGCGGGTGCCCCAGAGTTGCGATTGGTATTTCGCCTGGCCCACCCTCTTCAGTGTGTCCACCACAACTGTCCCAGACGTACGCCTGCCGAGGAGGCTCTCTTCCCGGTGCTCGACGGGTTTCGGCCTGGGCGTGTCGGCTTCTCAAACAACAGAGGCCTTTCCCCATCTCAGCCGACGTTGTACTTGCGACACAGCTACCAAAGTCTTGGAGAGGTGGGGACGGTCGAGAAGTCCAGAGGTTTGGACAGCCAGCAGACAAAAGCCAAAAACGCTGACCCATCCTCTGGCACACGCGCAACTTTCCACGGCTTGTCAGGCACGGTTGTGGTTGGACGGCGAGTGGGCGCGACTGACTTCGAAATTTGAACTTGTTATTCATACTTGCAGTGAGTTAGTGCAGCGAAAAAGGGGGAGATGACCGCGGCACTTGTACCATCCTGGGCAGCTGTGACTGTGGTGTAGCCGCCCAGTAGTTGTAGACTCCCCAGCGCAGTCAGCAGGGCCACATCGCCGGCGAATGTTTTGATTAGCACCTGCGGTGGCCATCAACCAACTTTTAAATCTTCATTACCCTAAGGCGGGCTCAAGTTCGGATAATTATTCGCAATTCTTTTACCCAGGCCCATCACGCTTGGCCACATTGACCCCAAGGCTGCACATGTAACGTGTGTGTGACCGAATCGGAAACGTAGTCCTCTGTCTGCTGCCACCAAGCACAGAGTTTCCACTCACAACCAAGCTCTGCGGGTAGGAGCTGTCGACATTGCAGATCCCGTCCTCACGACACCCCGCGTATTGAGGCTGCAATAAGTGAGTGCTCTGGGCAGTGGGTGCTCACGAGAAACAACCAAATTCGACGCGGGTCTTTCGAGCGCACGCTGCTGTAACCTAGCCACCCACGCATGGCCGCCCTCTGTGTGGACATCAAAAGGCCAGTTCCGGTCGACACTGAGCCACCATCTCAGTATCGACTGCATGTCACGAGAAGTAGTGGAAGCTCGTTTTGAGGAAAGGGACGGCGGTCGTCCGGCAGTTCCGACCCTCCCCCGGGGGTCTGCGCCCTTTTGAGATCCCAAGAATGAAAAGACACTTGAGAGAGGACCGGTCGGTGCATGTGCGGAAGTCATTTGATGTGGTTCAAGCCGCTGAGGCCTTCAAACACGTGCCGTGCAATGTGTACATCGCCCGTGAGCCCATTCTACTTCCATTACCACCACACTATACACATGAATTTCATCGGGGAGTCCGCGAAAAACCATGAGGCAGTATCCCTTGGTTGAATTGATCTTGATTCTGCCTGTTTCCCCGCTCTCTGCATCGGGACTGCTAGACTATCAGGGTCTACAATCAGAAATTCCGCTTCGCCTGGACGATCCTACGCCAGCGTGCTCTGTTTGTCTGGCTTGGAATTATGTTACTAACCTTTTGCCTGGTCTTTCCAAGTTCATCAGTAATGGATGCCGAGCCATTGACTGACTGCGCAGCTGGCTTCTCCAGGCCGGCTTAGTAGAAGACGACCACAGGAAATGACTATCTTTCCCTGTATCAATGTATGCTCACCCATTTTCTTTTGTCTGACTCCGCACGCTGTAACTTACCGTTGCAGGAAATACATGATACTAGTGACCAGCCAGTCAACTGCTTGCGATTGTGGTATATACTGCTGAAGACACTGCCTTAGGATGCAAATCAAAGGAAGCAAGCCTAAGCCAAGAAGAAAGGCTGCTCGCCAGCCTGCATGGATCCCGGAAGTTGACCAGGCTCTTGAGAACATGCAGGAAGGGAAAGAGGGACGGGAGAAACGTAGACTGCCTTCTCGTGAGTATTAACTCATGATACAAAATTACTTAAGAGGTTGCCGAATGGGATGTATCCCACAGGAAAGAGTACGTAGTGGTCAAGTCATGCGCAGGAAATCCAGGACTTGCTACCGGCGACCCCTGGATTTGACTTCAGACAAGATATCGAGACAGCGAGCGGTATGGAGATGTGCGATAAGATGGCACATGGCAAGTGCTTAGGCGCTGCAACTTTAGCCCGAGCCTTCTCTCCATCTCCATACTGGCCCCTGCGCTTTGAAAGTGGCTGCTTGACATGTTGATACACATGATTAAAATCTAGCATGACGGTCAAGGTGAATAAAGAACCGTGAGGTCTACCTTGTGCATGTTGCACCGTCGGTCCCAAGAGGTCTAGCGTCTGCTGCCGGGGCAGCATACCTAGGTAGATACTGTGCTGCTGCAGTGGGGCTCCGCTCGATGACGAGCGTTAATGACCCGAACCGCGGGCAAAACTTTGGACCATCAACCATCTCCGAACCGGCGCGCCTTCTTACTTAATCCAACGTCAACTGTCCGATGCTCTGGACTATGGACGTCCTTCTTCACCACACACAGCAATGACTATGAGTCGCAGCACAAGCACAACTATAGACAGCTAGCCATTCCGTCGCAATGGTTTCGGGAGCAGCAGCTCGCCGGGCTTACCAAGCTCTTGAGCTGCTTCCACCGCGAACCCTCGCTTGCGGCGCCCGTCTGGAACTCGCCTACACCCCCTTGACCCTCGCTGTACCCATACCGAACATCTCACCTCCGAATACGCGTCGACCGCTCACTCTCACTGCTCCCGCTCGTCCTTTCTCTTCCGGCCGATCGCTCCTCGCCGCCTCCGCCTCCGCCTCCGCCTCCGCCTCCTCCAACTTCTCCTCGCCCGCAGCCCCGGGCATCGCGGCACAGGTATTTGGCAGGGCATTCGCGTCCCGCGCCGTCCGGCCATCCCAAGGAATATCATCATGGGGAACCACACGCGCTTTCTCAACGGCCACCGTACTATGGCAGCAGCCCCGGGACCGGGCTAATGTGACGTCAGCTCAAGTTAAGCACGAGGTTGTAGAGAAAGAGCTGGAAGGCGAGCAAGGCAAGCAGGTTTCCCAGCAAGAGAACAGTCCCGAACACCATGGATTTCAGCAGACCGAGCGTGCCAAACAAGCTGCCCAGATCAACATGAGGGCGCGACTGTCAAAAGAAGGCAAAAGCTCGACCCAGGGCGGCTGGGCCGAGATCCTCCGGCTCATCAAGATCGCCAGGCCTGAGGTCAGATGGCTCGGAATATCCTGTGTCTTCCTTCTCATCTCTTCGGCTGTCACCATGTCTATTCCCTTCTCGGTTGGCCGCATCTTGGACATCGCTACGTCGAGCAAGGACGCGCCCACAGTCCTGGGCCTCACCTTGAACCAGTTCTTCCTTGGCTTCGCCGCCTTCATGACCCTGGGTGCTTTGGCGAACTTCGGGCGTGTGGTTCTTCTTCGGATTGTTGGTGAGAGGGTCGTTGCTAGGCTTAGGACCCAGCTGTACCGGAGAACATACGTTCAGGACGCCGAATTTTTCGATGCCAATCGCGTGGGCGACTTGATATCACGTCTGAGCTCGGATACAGTTATTGTCGGCAAGAGCATCACCCAGAACATCTCTGACGGTCTCCGGGCCATCGTGAGTGGTGCGACCGGATTCTGTGCCATGGCATGGCTGAGCCCTCAGCTCACCTCGGTTATTCTTCTGATGTTCCCCCCGATCGCTGTTGGAGCCTTCTTTTACGGACGGACCATACGCAACATCAGTCGGCAGATTCAAAAGAACTTGGGCACCCTGACAAAGATTGCAGAGGAGCGCCTGGGCAACATCAAAACTAGCCAAGCCTTTGCCGGCGAGATTCAGGAGATTGGTCGCTACAACCATCAGGTGCGGAAGATATTCGCCCTCGGTCGGCGCGAATCCATCATCGCGGCTACTTTCTACGGGTCAACAGGCTGGGCTGGAAACATGACAATCCTGGCCCTGCTCATTGTAGGCGGCAACCTTGTGAGGTCGGGGGCCATGTCGCTGGGTGACTTGACATCCTTTATGATGTACACCGTCTTCGCAGGATCTAGTCTCTTTGGTGTGTCAGGTTTCTACTCAGAGCTCATGAAAGGAGTCGGTGCGGCCTCGCGCCTCTTCGAGTTGCAAGACAGACATCCCACAATCCCAGCCACTGTGGGAAAGAGGGTCGTCTCAGCACAAGGACCTATCAAATTCACCGACGTCAGTTTCGCCTATCCGACCAGGCCAGCTGTCACCATCTTCAGAGGCCTGAACTTCGAAATTCCATCTGGCTCCAACGTTTGTATCGTGGGCCCATCAGGTGGTGGCAAGTCGACTGTGGCTTCCCTCCTCCTTCGCTTCTACAATCCAACCGAAGGCACAATCACCATTAATGGTGAAAACATCAACGACCTGAATGTCAAATCTCTGCGACGGCGCATAGGCATGGTTGCACAAGAACCCGTACTGTTTTCCGGTACTGTGGCTGAGAACATTGCGTACGGAAAACCCCAGGCAACACATGCAGAGATTGTTGCTGCCGCGAGAAAAGCCAACTGCGGGTTCATAAGCGACTTCCCCGAAGGCCTCGAGACACAAGTAGGCGCCCGAGGTGCCCAGCTGTCCGGAGGCCAAAAGCAGAGACTGGCGATTGCTGTAAGCCTTCACCACTTTCAATTTCCCCCATCCGTCGAGAAACAGTACCAGGAGTCAAATAGCTCCCCAGCAGTGGTCCAAGACACCTTTACTGGCAGATTTGCTAACGAAAATTTGAACAGCGCGCTTTGCTGAAGGACCCGGATATCCTGATCCTCGACGAAGCGACAAGTGCCTTGGACGCGGAGTCTGAAACTCTCGTCAACGCAGCGCTCGGGGAGCTGCTCAAGGGTCGCAACACGACCATCTCTATCGCTCACCGTCTGTCCACCATCAAACGGTCCGACCAGATCATCGTCCTGTCAAGCGAGGGCACCGTCGCCGAGATTGGCAGCTACGTCCGGCTGAGTGCGGACCCGGAGAGCGCATTCAGCAAGTTGATGGAGTACCAGATGAGCGGCGGCGAGCCCCCCGCAGCTCTACGCCCACCCAGGATGGACGAACATTTCACGGAGGCCGAGGAGAATGAGGCAGACCTAGCAGAGGACGAGGATGCGGATCTCAGTGAGGTGGAGGAGGTCAAGGCAGAAGACAAGGAGAAGAAGGACTGAGTGGGCAGGCAGGCAGCTCAGGTATGCCGGAGTCTTGCTTTGAAATAGAAAACGCTGGGGACATGAAGGTCAGTTGGAAAAAGGCAGTGTCAGATACCACATACCGCATGTATCATTACCTATCTATACAGTGGACAACATCCCACTCTGACACTGATGTGATGCCGTCACTGGGTGTATATAAAGCGATCATATGCATTTTTCCTTGTCATTATAAGGCTGGGAAAATCAACACGGTGGGTACTCAGATACACACGGGGAGAACATAGTTCAAGTAAGCAAACCAAGGCTTTGGGTATTCTGACTATCCGGGATGTTGGCTTCTTGAGATTGAATCCCCCACACCCAAATCCAGTCACGACATTGCACCGCACTGGGACATGTTCAAGGCTGCCTAAGAGACATTAATAGTCAAACAGTGTGATGCATATGGTGAATCTTTGGCATACGCTTTGGGCAGCTCAGAAACACAGACAGTGCCTAGATAGTCACTTGCATTTGCACTATCAAAACATCCTGTGTCAATCCATTAACATCGGGGCACACATACTTGGACTGTCCAGGGAGAAGAATGGGCACACCCACGGTACCTGAGGATGGTTTTAGACATATAGCCAGGGAAGAGGACAATTGTTCCTTCAGATCGGCACAAAATGTCAAGCCGGGTGCAAAGGGGCTCTGGTTAGGTCTTCCCGGCTCTCGATCTCTCCCTCCTATCCCAGTCCTCTGCTCCAGCCTGAGACACTCCCTCTCTGTCAGTCAACCCACATACTAATATGTCTGCAGTTGTCTACACCGGGAACCACAGCAGGCAATGCCGGGTTGCGCACATGCCTGTCAAGTGGTTGTTGACAGCCGGATGAAAGGTCAACGACTTCTTTCAACTTTAGATGCTGATTCCCGGGCAAGTACAAGCTCCCCATTCGATGCATTGGTGTTTAGCAGTGGAAAACCCAAGGTTTGTCTGCATTATTAATTGGCTTGCGATACTACCACCTCTGGCTGATTTGTAAAGGTCTTGAGAAAGACAGCGTATTATGCTAATTCAGAATTATCAGGCAGCCTCCCTAATTCGCTCACCGGACGTCAACCAGAACAACCCTGCCACAGACCAACCCTTTTCTTGGAGAAAGCAGCCCATGGAGGACATGTAAGCTGCTGTATTCCACACCATGCCGGATCCTTCCAATGACCGTGGGTGACTGAATAGCACTGATGATTGCATGGCCTGGATTGAAGTGTGCTATCATCTTGAGGAAACTCCTCAAAGTGCATGAGTGATTACTTGTATCTCGGCCATTGACGTGTGTGTGGTTGATCGTCCTCGGCGAAGCTGACATGAGATGACCCACAACGGGCTACCTCCCAGATGTCATCACCATGTTGGTGACGAGAAAGCTTCGGTGGCAATGAACCATAATAACGATGATTGATCTAGTGCAATCCAAGTTATGAGGTCGAAGAGTTGTGGGGTGGTTCGGCTGAAGACAGCGCCAAAGAGACACATTCCCTGAGAATCTCATGGCTGGGACGCCCCCGCCTCAGACCTTCATGGTCCGAGGAAGCTCGAAGTCAAGAAAAAGGTGCGAAACATTCTCTGTTGCCGAGCAGTTCTGTTCGGACAACTTCAATTTCACTGTCCGTTGAGATTCTTGGTGGTATATAGTCACATATGGACCCTCATTGACGGATCATCTCGTCAATGTTAGGGTCTATGCCGTCTTCGCCGAGGTCCGGGATGTCGTCCGCAGAATCGATCTTGCGTCTCTTGTTCGCACCACTCGTTCCATTTGTGGACACCGGCACGGCCGAATACTGGGAAGCCAAACTCGAGAGTGTTTCAAGACCCGTGGGCTGCTGGGCTTGGGTAATGGCAGGTTCCTGTGCTGGCACAGGTTCGAAAGAATCAGTCCCCTGGCCGTTGTACATGTCGGCGTCGTCTTCAATGGGCGGTGGGGTCAACGCCTCAACCTCGGGTCTGTCGGGCTCAGGCACAGGGCTGGCTGATTGACCATCACGGTTGGCCGGTGTCTGGTCGGCCAGACCTCGCATGATGGCCATCTCAACATCGGCCTTCTTCTGCTCGATGGTTGACTTCCTTTCTGCAAGCTCCGCCAGCTGCTTCTCCTCGGCTTCCAGGCTGGCCTTGTTCGTACCGAGCAGCTTCTCGAGGGCCCCAATGAGCTCCGTCCTTGCCTTGACACACTCGGCAACGGCACCCTCGGCGGTGGCGAGGGTCTTCAGCAAGCCGTTCAGACGGGCGGCGTAAACCGGTGCGGATGGCGTTGGCTGCTTTGGATCTGTGTTTTTGGTGTATTCCTGCTCGGCGTTGGTGGTCTTTGCCTTCAGGGAAAGTGCCAATTTGGACACATTCTGTGCTGGTGTGACGAGTGGTGCAAGTTCGGATGGCACGGCTGGGCCCGCTATGCTGGAGTTGCCCAGTCCGCTCTTACCAACACCTCGGGCCTTATCAAGTTCTGCGAGCAACGTAAGAAACGACCCATAAGGAAGAGTTCAGCCATGGCTCACCATCGATGCGAGTTTCAATAGCACTCTGGATTGGTAGTTCGAAAACTCCACGATCTCTCCACACCTCAACGACCCGACGGACCTTGTTCTGCACGTCAGGGGTCGCTCCCTTATATGCGACAGCAGCAGCCTCTGCGATAATTGGCGCGAATGCCAGTGGGAAGTCATCCTTGTGCCGGGCTTTGGACTGCTGGGTGACCTCTGAAAGGAATGGTTAGTCATGTGGCTGCAAACTTCCTACTGCCATCTGTTGGGTTCATTCTGAGGAGGTATTGACTAGAGCTTACCATTCGCAAGATAGATCAGATTGAGCCGTCGGGTGCTGGGGGATTCCTTCAACTTCTGAAGCCATATCTGGACAGTCCGGTCTGCGTGCCGCCTGGACAGGGAGGATGGATTAGAATGGTGGACACTATAGAAAAGACTGAGGCTTCATACTTGTGGAACATAATCCATTGGGCTGCGGTGGCAATACTGTCATGGCTCTCGTTGAGGGCAGACAGGCGAGCCAGAACGGCATCATCGTTGTAAGCCATCAGTGCTGCTTGTTCTCGCTGCTGCCGATGCTGCTGCTAGGCGCTAGAGGTGTGCGAATCCAAATAGGGCGATGGCAAACAGGTTATGTTTTGCTGGGCTTGTCGATTGGTGTTGTTGGTAAAATTGGATTCAGTATATTCTGCAAATTGTCGGAATGACCACGAGTCTCTGTTTCGCTGTTGATTGATGCCTTTGGGCGGAAGATGTGATGGCAAGCTCAGCGTGCAGGGCGTGCAGGTGAGGACGACGAGGTGAATTCAAATAAGAGGCGCCTGCTTGATGGGGCTTTGTAGGCCGACTACTCAATGTCCAAGGACCAAGGAGCTCAATCCCAGAGAAGCTGGCCCTGAACCGACCCCTATCAAACCCGGAGATGCTGCTTCTACGATAATGTTGGTTTGCTGCCCTTCTGATGATGAAGTTTGCGAGGATGATTCAGAGCATGATGGGGAGGGTTTGCATTGCAAGTCAAGCAAGCGACTGAGAGCTCCATGTTTGTCGAATCCAGTGTCGTGGCGCTAACCTTGAAGCGGCAAGGCGTAATTTTGTAGCGACCCTCCTTGCTTCCTGGCTTCCTTGCAGCAGTACTGCCGCCCAGACCTGCGTGAGAACAGTGGGCCGAGAGCACTTTAGGCCAGCTAGGAAAGTGCCATCCATGCCTGAGCACATGCCTCTGGGAGCAGTACGTCGACTTGAGCCTCCTATCCATTGAACCCCATCCCATCTCATCATTTCACCGCGACCACCGAGGCAACAATTCTGTGCTAGCTGTCCCTTTTAGCTAATCGCGTCTTCCCTCTGCCAACCACCCTCACTTCCACCGCATATCCAGTTCTACATTTCCTTTCCCAGATCATCCTCGCCATGGCGGACCGATTCCCGTCCCTCGAGGACTTCGACTCTGGAGGTGAGTTGTACACACTGTGTTCTCTTTAGTTGCACCTCCATTTCACTGAACTCGCTGACGTTGGACTGGATGCAGCGCAAACGAATGTTCAAGATCCTTCCGTTGACCCTTCTGCCGATGACTTCCTTGCCAGAGAGAAGGCAATCCTTGGCGACGATGCAGACAAGTTTGCGACCGTAGAGGACGGCGATGCTTTCGATGCTGGTGACGACGACCTGCTTGGTGGCGGAGGCGGCGAGACAGCCCAGTTCGAGCAGCAGTTTCCCGACCTCTCAGGCCCCAACGAGGTTCGTCCACCCCTGACCCCATTCTCAACAGCCCCAAGCTCAAGGACCTGACAATCCCTTGCGATCCCACAGGCAGTAGCCCCCGGCGGCAACATCACTTCGACCGGCCCGTCTGTCAGCTACAACTCGGGCTTCGCAGCCTACGCCGAGGAGGAGGAGGAGCCAGAGGTGATCAAGGAGTGGCGAGAGAAGCGCGACGCCGGCAACGCCAAGCGAGCAGAGCAGTTCGCGCGACAGCGCGAAGAGACGGTCGCCGAGGCACAGCGCAACATTGATGACTTCTACGAGAACTACAACAACAAGAAGGAGAAGCAGATCGCCGCGACCCGCAAGGATGCCGAGCATTTCCTGGCCTCGCGCGAGGACACGACCTCTGGCGGCACCAGCTGGGAGCGCGTTGCCAAGATCGTCGATGTCAGTGGGAAAGGCGCCAAGGGCGGTGCTTCTGGCTCGGGCAAGGAGCGCTTCCGCGAGCTGCTGACGAGTCTGCGCAAGGACGAGAAGGCTCCAGGTGCCACGGGCGTAAGTTAAAACTCGAGCCACATCTGCCGCCTTTCCGCACTGCCTCGGACGACCACTCGAGAGCCTCAAGCGAGCCTCAGAAGCTGGAAGTTGCCGTGACGACTTCGGACAAGGTATTTCTTCTTATCGTGATCTAGAACATGAATCACTGACACGCGGATATTATAGTACTAGTCGTTGTGCTCGTCATTGTCCGCCTCTACGTCATTGCAGCCACACTCGCCAGCAGTTCTGCACGTTCAGGAGGATTCCAATGGCAGCCTTATTTGAACCAATATGGGCTCATGATAACCCATGCCCAAAGGAAGTCAACGACAAGTTGTTATTTACTGTAGTTTAGAAAAGCCACTGTCCTGGGGTGAAAGGAGGGAGACCGGCATTTTCGGCAGAAACGACACAACCGATGAGCAGCTTCCCGTATCTCAGCCGAGTAAATGGCTTCAGAGAATTTCAAGGAGGCAATCACAGCTTAGAGTGGACTTAATGAAAGGAAAATGTCAGGGGGCGTAAACACCTCATCTAAAAGACTCTTCGCGGCGCTTCTCTGCATTTCTCTCGTGCTGTCCTGACCATTCTATTGACGCGTGCCTCACTTGTATCCCATTGTCGCCTTGTCGCGAAACTTAGTTCTTCCCGAACCAGCTGTTGTGGCCCATAACCTTGCGGCCCATCGCGTACATCATGGCTGTGACCGTCTCATCAGTGAAAATGCCCTCGGATTGCGAATGGTGGCCTTCGACGTACCGCCAGTGGTTCCCCACATGATCCACACGAAAGGCACGTACAAGACGGTGCTTCGGGGGTTCTGCGAAAAGATTATTTCAGCGAGCGCTCTATCCAATGCAACGGCATCCTAGCTTCCATCCTTGGATCTAGCTCTCCGGCTTGTCTATGCATGTCCATCGGGGAGTCTCACGATTCGCCAGATGCGGGTGTGGGCTCGGTAGGCAGCCTGGTAGGTGCGCTGGTGCTCGGGGACCTTGTTCTGGGCGTTGACGAAGCCGCTGTGTGAGGAAAGGAGTCAGCCTGGAGAGCTCGGCGGGAAACATCACGACGCAATTCAAATGTCGGGTCCGGCCGGAAGGAGCCATTGGCCGTTGCGCGGGCGGTCTTCTGGCTCAGCCGGCGGCGAGAAGGACACATCTGGGGGCCTGGGGGACGACGTACGCCATTTTGAATGATTTCGTTGCGGGTTGAGGGGAGACTTTCTGATGGAGTTGTCGTCAGAGGGTTGATGGTACGATTGTGAGTTGGGGATTAGAGGCGGGAGGTTCCTTTGCCGTGGGCCGAATGCCCCTAACCCTACCCAATCGCGACATTCCCAAATCTCATCAGGCTCTCCGCTACCAAAATCTTGCAGATGCGATGCCTCCCATATCAAAACGATCGAGTTAATTTCGCTGCGATACCACTGTTCACGCGCCTTCACATCAACGATGGTCAGAATATCAACTGTGACCATACGACCCGTTAGGCGCTGAAATGCTGGGTCACTTGCGAACCGTCGCGCAAGATAGAGCAGGCACAAAGAGTTATGCCACGAGTCTTACTCAGCACTCGACAGTCGCATCAAGGCATCTCGAAAGTCATCTGGGCCTTGCGGGGGAATCTGAGGGGAATTTATCATGACGAAAATCATGTGGGCTTCGCTCTTGCCAGGCGGGCCTCGTCAGTGGCATTCTCATCCCCAGCATATTCGCAATTCCCAGCCTCGGCAAAAAGGGCAAGCAAGGCCGCAGATGTGATAGCTGTGGAGGACCACGTCGACGTACCCGAAGATGAGGTCACCTCGTTTTCTGAGGGACTGAAGGAGGGCATCGCTGACACCATTTCGAGAAAGCACGCGCTGTCTGCGAGCGAGTCTCCCACTGTCGGCTACCCAAGCCCAGGCTCACACCTCTACGGGAAATGGCAGTCCTTGTCACTGGACCATGAGCGATTGCTCATTGAGTCCGACATCAACGTCTCCGACAGTCGACTCGTGAGGCTCATTGACCAACCTGGTAATGAGAGCGACATTCAGCTCTGGAGCTGCCTCCTGGAGTTCTGCCACCGGTGGATGGGACGAGACGGCGTCATAATGATATGGCAGGCTGTGTCAAAGCGGCGAAACCTCTATCAGGTGGAGGGCGCCTTGCCCCAGGCCTTCTGGAGGGTCATTCTCGGCGCTGCTGTGACTAGCGACACCTTTTTGCGCGAGGTGATCAGCTACGGAGAGTGGCTCCTTGAGAATCACGGGACTCCCTGGCCCCAGCTGTACACGACAGTTGTGTCTTTCATGCTGACGAGCCGCCCCAGGGCAGAGGTCCTACGTTGGCACATGACCTTGAGTCCTTCATTTGGGCCCGGAGAGGTCGAGTTTGTGGACATGTTGAAGCAGTTCATCACAAATCCCGACCCCAAGATGCACGAGACGCTGCAATTGCTTTACTCGTGGAGTACGCACCGCAAACTCTACGATATCTTGATACCGCACCTGTACGACAGTGGCCACGCGCAGCTGGCCAACCAGTGGCGGCGACTCCTTGTTGTCCATGGCGATAGTCCAGCGAGTCTCGCTGCTCGGCCCTTCCTGCGCTATGTCGCTGCATACTATCCGCAAACACAGTTGTCAGAGGAAGAGCTCTCGATTGCTGGACTTGTACTGCAAGATAAAGCAGGCTCCAGAGATGGGACAGTCAGCCACAGCCTCCATGCCGAGGCAGCCATCAACGGCCAGAACCTGAGCTACCTCGTCAATCGAGTGCACGGGGAGACATTCGGCATCCGGGAAAAGCCATATAACGACAAGCTGGGCTCAAAATGGTTTGCTAGCACCTGGGTCCCGCTCGACTTTGCCATTAGTGTCATTTACACAATGGGCATTAGCGGTATTGGTCCGTTGTCCTTGCAATCTATTGCACTGCGGGAGGGCAATGCGCAGGGTGTCCTCCACCGCATGGAACAACTCCATCAGGCCAAGATCAAGTTGCCTGACACTAACTACGTGGCTGCCATCCGGCACTACGCTACAGTCGGCGACAACGAGGCTCTCCAAGAGTTGCTCCGTTGCGATATTCATCCGGAAATATTTGACGACGAGGTGGCACAAAAACAACTGCTGAAACACTGCCTCATCACGGAAGACTGGGGAACATACCAACTGCTTCTCAAGACCAGGTTAGCGGTGACATCGCATTTGGTTTCTGCTTCGAGCGACAAGATTCTTCAGTCATGTGCACGTCAGGGCAATGGGCCAATGGCACTGGCACTCCTCCAAGGAATGTGCACGCGTAATCTCCAACCGGCCCCGATGACGAGTCACCTGCTCTCGAGCTTCGTTTTACAGAACCTGTCACCGCATGCTAAGGTGCGAAATGCGCGGCAGCATGTCGACCTCCAAGTCTCGTTGTGCCGGCAACTGTCCATCACACGGTTTCCACCGGCAGTTGAAGCTTGGCAGACACTGCTCTACCGGCTCGGCCGAGAGCAAAGACTTATCGACCTTGAGCGACTGTCGCTTGACATACTCCGACTTTTTGCCAATTACACCAAGTCTGGCACGCCAATGTGGATTTCCCACATGGCAGATATACCACAGATCCTCCGCCTCGAATCGCCTTACCAGTACTTCCAGAAACTCCCGCGCGATCTTCCCCTGAACCATGAAGGCCACCCCCTCCGCCAGATCTTTGACAAGAACCTCCAGGGGGCCATAGTGAGATGGGGTTTCACCCACACCAAGTACAACTACGAGGCGGAAGCGTCCGCGTATACTGTCCTGCACGTTGAAGCCGGCGACTCCACGGAACCATCTGACTTCCACTTCGCCCGCGGGATCCGGCTCCTTGCTATGCTCCGCGACCAAGGCCTGAGTGTTCCCCACATGACGGTCCGGAAACAGGCGGTCATACGCCTCAGAGACTTGTACCGCGGCGGTGGAGACGCACGGTATGAATGGGTTGGAGGAAACCCACAGGTAAAGATGAGACGGATCAAGAACCAGCTGAGTCTATCACAAGCAAAGAGGCTTTGCGACTTGGCTTGGGGCAGGGAAGTGCTGCCCAGCCTGCCTGAGCTTATGACCGTCTTGGAGAACGCGATGAGGGACGATAAATTAAATGATGTTCAAGCGCGGCTGTCAGCTCTTGAAGAGCACTCAGGTAGAGGCAGATAAGGTATTGGCTAAAGGCATCTTAAGATGATCATAGTAACCATTGTAAATAATCACAATCAAAATACCCATTATATATGAAGTTCTGCCGGCCAGCACCGATCAATAGTCGATCAAGTCACATGCAGTCGAAAGCGTGCTGCGCAGTATGACGATGTCATCGGGCTATTAAGTTCATTTTCGTCGGCCACACGGGGGCCTGCCTATCTATATATCAAGTGGTCTAACACGGCCCTTGCGAGAAACGGGCTGCCCCCGCCGTCCCCCGGCAGCGCATGCCTTTCTATCGCCTGCTCTTCCTCTGCGGGACTGCCGCCTCCGCCGCCGCTATCGCTCTGCCTCTTGGGCTTGATGACCAGTAATATGATCATACCCACGATAATCAGTATCAACAGAAATATGATTTTCCTCTTTGTGGTCTTCTTCTGGTACCCGCTCGCGACGTTCAGCTCCTTGTCCGCCTCCTTGACGTCCACGGCCATCCGCTCCACGTTGTAGTCGATGCGGTCCAGCATGGTCCCCTGGTCGATGACGATGCTCTGCAGGTCGCGGAACAGGTCGGACAGGTCGATGATGCCCTGGGCAATGTCCTCGATCTCGCGCTCCCGCTGGACGATGGCCGCGTCGTTGGAGTGGAGTTGCTTCTGCTGCATCGAGGACTGCAGCGTGGACTGAGAGAAGGACTTGTCCGTCTCGGAGTCGAGGAGCGAAGGATCCATGTAGTTGGAGGGTGTGGACGCGCGTTCGGGGCCCGGGGAGAGCATGCCGCTGGGCTGGCTAAGGCCACGCAGTTCTGTTGGAGGTTAGCCAATTGGTTGCGCCGGAGGCTACAGACGTATAGGGCCGGTCATCAAGTAAGTGGGCAACACGCACTCTTCAAATAGGTACTCTGCTTCTTCCGGAAGCCCGCGCTCGCCTCCTGCACCCTGGCCGCAAGCGATATCTGGATGTTCTTGGCCATGACCTCCTCGGCCCTCGTCATGGTGCCGGAATCCTTGGACTCGCGGACCATGGCTTCAATGCGCTGGATGCACCGATGGCAGTCGTGGAACCCGCGCGTGATGTCCTGCGTCAGCTTCTCGATATCCCTTTCCTCGGCCTTCTTGGTGCCCTCGTCGTCGAAGCCTGGGAGCACATGCTTCTGGTGCAGCCTCTCGAGCTTCTGCGACTTCTTGGCGATGTCGGCCAGGAGGTCTGTCACCTCGTCCGTAATGTCGGCCCAGCGCGGGGGCAGCAGGTCCATTTCGATCACGGCGTCGCCGTCGTCGTGGTAGTCGCCGCCCGCCAAGAGACCGCGCCGATCCGAGGACTCGTCGGCGGAGAAGAGCACGGAGGCGCCGGTGGAGGAGCCGAAGCGCTCGGCGCTGGCGAGGTTGTTGCTACCGCCATACTTGTTTCGGTGTGTAGGGTGGTGAGCGTAGGACTGCCGGTAGGAGAGATAGCTGCTGGGCGGTTAGGACGGTGTGAGAATTGGGGGAGGGAGGAAGAGTGGTTGTTGCGCGAGCAATGGACAGACAGCAGGAGGCTCGCAGCAGGAGATGCGCCTCGCAGGGGAACTCACAGGTTGGTCCGGTCTCGCCACATGGCGGACGGCGAGGAGAGGGACGTCTGCTTTCAGTTTCAGTGTGGCCTCTAGGCAGATGGTCGGTTGACCGGGTCTCTGTATGGGGTCGCGTCCAGTCCAGTCCAGCAGGTGCATGACATGGCCAGCTGTTTATCGCAGATCATGCAGGAGGGACAGCTTGGAATGCCGTCTAAGATGACGAAACGGGACTCGAGAGGTGGTAGGAAGGGCTGAGCATGGTGATTGGAGCGCTCCGCCCGCCTCAGCCTCCCTGTCCGGGTACCTTGGCTTGTGCCTGGGTCCCTGTATGACTGTAATATCCCGTGCAGGCGCGGGTGGGAGACAGGCCTGGGAGACAGGTCTGGCGTCGCTTGAAGTGAGTGTTAGGTAGATATTGTGTTGCACCCGGGTGTGAGGCTGGCAGGGCAAGTTTGGCGGCGAGATTTAGGGGGAAGCTGTTGTGATTGATGAAGTCACCCAGAGGCCGGGTATCCGTGTTATCCTGCAGGCTGCCTGGCTGTAGGCTACGGACCTTGAAACGGAGCAGTCCTCGATATTCAGCTGCTGGAGATCACGGCAAGTCGGCAAGGCTGCCAGGACGCTAGACTGCAAGTACTGCAAGTAACAGGCAATAAGGCTCTCGACTTGGACATTCAATCGGCGTATCTGCTTGCTGCGGCGGGCTGCATAGTTGTACTTTCGAAGGAGGTAGACATGGGCACAACACCCTACCGAATAGTAACACGTATCACTTCGCAGTACAAGCAGCCCAACCTTGCATGCGCCTGCTGGTCCTGGGTCAACGGCCTGCTTTCCGCTGGGGCCGTTCTGAAATTCTCCTAGGCACCTGCACCTGGGCACGGGCGATTACGGTTGCAAGGACCGTTGGGGGTTGGAGGGGTCTAGGCCGGAGGCCCTCAGGCAGCCCTAGCTCTACCTAGGAGGTACCTACCCAGGCCCCTTGGCTCCCTCGCAGCCACTAGGTTCACAGTGAGCCCAGGAGTCTGGGTGACGCACCCAAAGGCTCAAGCTCTCAAGGTCAACCCCAATTAGTCCTAAATTCAACAACCAGCACCCTACCTCACCCCCTTTTTAGCTGAACCTGAACCTGAACACGCTCCCCTTCTTGATCCTTCCACCACCCGACGACACATCTTGACTTTTGGTGCTCCACCCTCTGCTCGACGACGGCAATATAGCGAAATCTCTCTCTCGATCCTCCAGCTTGACTCACTTCAACAGTCAACATGGTTGGTGCCCTTCGATCTCCCATCACTGCGTCCCTGCTCTGGCAGCCCCGCCTTGCTCTCCGAGGGGCATCGAAAAGACCAGGAAGCGTTCACGCAAAAATCCCAGGACTTACTGGCTAACCAACAACGTCACAACAGGCCGACTCTCTGACCGAGGAACAAGTCTCCGAGTTCAAGGAGGCGTTCTCCCTCTTTGTAAGTCATCTCCAGCCGTCAGACACGAGCTCCCCGCCCTCCTCTGCTGGTGCGCATGATGCTAACGGACCGTTTTCGGCTTGTAGGATAAGGATGGCGATGGTTAGTGCGGCCGCCTCTTTGCTCCCTCCCACCTACGCACGCGTCATGTTCGATCCGCCGCGACAGCCTGCGCGTGCATAATTTCCAACCAAGCGATTATCACATCTATCACGAGTATCATGCTGAGATATGGCGTGTAGGGCAAATCACCACCAAGGAGCTCGGCACGGTCATGCGATCCCTGGGTCAGAACCCGTCCGAGTCTGAGCTGCAAGATATGATTAACGAGGTCGACGCCGACAACAATGGCACCATTGACTTCCCTGGTACGTCCAGATGCTCGCGCTCTGTTGGGGGGGGGGGCTGGTGTCGCCCCTCTGCCGCAGCCTCGTAACCACGTACTGACGCGTACCAACCAGAGTTCCTGACCATGATGGCGAGGAAGATGAAGGACACCGACTCCGAGGAGGAAATCCGCGAGGCCTTCAAGGTTCGATCTGCCCATACTTTCTACCACGCCGCGGGAATGGAACCGGTGCCTAACAATATCACCAGGTCTTCGACCGCGACAACAACGGATTCATCTCCGCGGCTGAGCTGCGTCACGTCATGACCTCTATCGGCGAGAAGCTTACGGACGACGAGGTCGACGAGATGATTCGTGAGGCTGACCAGGACGGCGACGGAAGAATCGACTGTACGTTTCAATCTGCCCCACCTCGAGACCGTGTCAACTGTACTAATTGTTTGGATCTGTAGACAACGAGTTTGTGCAACTTATGATGCAGAAGTAGACGACTACGTGTTTCTCGGCCAAGCAGTGTCTACAACGAATGATTCCCTAGATGATGAGAAAGAATGGAACCGCATTTCTGAGCAATTCCGGCCTGCTTGCCCCGGCACGGCAGCCTACACTGTGGTAGACTGCACGGCTGGGCTTGCCGGGGTAATGATGGATGAGTCGGTGTAAAGCGTGTAGCAGCGAGGCGGATCAATGGCGTCTGTAGCCTTGTCTTTCTCAACTGAGCCAATTGCCGGCCTCAGATTTCCGTTTGCCGGGTTTTGCTTTCTACTGTTGAAATTATGTGCCAAACAAATGTTTTGCGATGGATCGAGGCGTCCTCTTTTCTTGAAATCGTTTCTGGTCTTAAGTGAGCGGCCCAGACTCACAATCCATCCCGCCGGGCTTCCGTTGCTAGACTGAGCATAGTGGTTCGGCCCGACCTCACACACATTACTATCGCGTCAGGAATCCAGGTTACTTAGGTATTTAGAGTAGAGTGAGGCACCACATGGCTATTATTCCAAGTCTGTTTTTAGCACATAACTGGCAGTATTGTCGTTCGCATGGGCAGTTAGTCCACTCCACGCCTGAATCCTGCCAAAGTGACAAACCTGAAAGATGTCCCGAGCTCAGATGAACAACCTGGGACAAGGTCAAATGCCCTCCACGTGCAGGACGGCCTCCAAGTCAAACCTTAGAGTGGCAGTGTGGTGGTAGTTCCAGGGGCACGATGCGTGCCGAATGTGGCGGTGTTCTGCCTAGCGTGCGTGCAGCAAGCAACCCTCTGGGCCAAGTGTTTCCTCGCGACAAGCTTCTTGCTAAACTTCAGCCCTACAGATTCGGCACATCATCTGGCATGTCGTGACGGCGATAGTCAGGTCCTATTCCTGGACAGGCCGCCCCCAAAGCTGCAGCCAGCATCATAGATTTACCACGCAGTACTCAACGGCGATCGTCGCCATATCTTATTTCCCTGGTGCGTCACCTGGCACGCCCAGACAAGCTGACGTGACTGCGAGGACAGCCTTGCCCCCGCATTTTCAGCAGGACTTCTTCTGCGGGATACTTGCAATTAAGAGGGGCGTCAGGGATAAGAGCACCCTTGTCCTGGCCCCCTTTTGCAGCGACTGCGGGTCGAACCCCGAAGTTGGCAGGGTTGGTCAACGGCCACAGTGAGAGTCCACGCGTGCTCTGTGAATACATTACTGGCGAGTCTGTGAAAGAGCTTCACCGTGCAGATTTCAATCTTGGATCTGCCGCTGTTGTTACGTGAGACTGCCCGCGATCAGCGCATCTTGCTTTCTGCGGTGTTCACCCCGTTCATTTCCAAGGCCCCCGCTCTCTTCAAATGGTGAACGTGAAACCATCCCCAACGTCATCTGCCTCTGGTCGGTCTGGGTGTCGCAACTCGCACCGCGAACCCGGATGAGTGCTCTGAGCGAAGCTGTCGTACATCGGCTTTTCACTGCAATCTAGGCTTTTCTTGAAGCCGACTCTTGTCTCGTGTCGGGGCCAGCTCAGCATCAGGATGCCTCCCTTACGGCGATGGCGCCCTCTCATCCTCCTCGTGGCCCTGTGGCTTCTTGGCATGTACTGGATGTTTGGCATCCACGACGAGATGCCCCTAGCACACTCCCCGGGCTCCCACACGGTCCCCGGCCAAGATCCGCAGTCGGGCCATCACAACGTGGCGCCCGTCAGTGACGCCCACAGGGGCGCCGCAGAAAACGGGGGCGAGATGGACGCCGAGCGCTGGAGGAAGCTGCCCGACCTGTTCCCGGTCAAGGGGGAGCTGCGGGCACTCCCGGAGGTGAAGGCGGGCCGGAGCAACATCCCCAAGATCCAGGCCGCGACGCCGCAGGAGTCAAACACCGGGCGAGAGCAAAGGCTACAAAGGCAAAAGGCCGTCAAGGACAGCTTCCTGCACAGCTGGGCGGGCTACAAGAAGTACGCGTGGATGTCGGACGAGGTGACGCCGCTGGGCGGCAAGCCCAAGAACCCTTTTGGTGGTTGGGCGGCGACGCTGGTGGATGCGCTCGACACGCTGTGGATCATGGGGCTCGAAGACGAGTTCCGAGCCGCCGTGGAGGCGGCGGAGACCATCGATTTCACCAGGTCGGACTCCGACCTAGTGAATGTCTTTGAGACCACGATTAGATACCTGGGCGGCTTCCTGGCCGCGTACGAGCTCAGTGGGAAGAAGTACGAGGGCCTGCTGAGGAAGGCGGTGGAGGTCGGCGAGCTGGTGATGTGCGCCTTTGATACGGATAATAGGATGCCCATCGCAAGATGGGACTGGAAGTTGCAAGTCCTTCTACACAGGCATCCGGACTACGATGAATCTTTGCTGACTGGGTTTATCACAGCTATATGACCGGTCATGTACAGAGGCACCCTAGGAGCGTGCTCGTGTCAGAACTGGGGTCGCTGTCGCTCGAGTTTACTAAACTTTCGCAGCTGACCGGAGACATGAAATACTATGACGCCGTACAGAGGATTTCGGACGAGTTCGACAAGGGCCAGGACACCACGAAGCTGCCGGGCATGTGGCCGGTGCAAATCGACTCATCCGGGCCAAGGTTTACCACCGACAACGCCTTCACCCTGGGTGGCATGTCCGATTCTCTGTACGAGTACTTCCCCAAGCAGTACCTCATCCTCGGCGGCGCACTTGAACAGCCCAAGAAGATGTACGAGAAGTTTATTGGTGTTGCACAGAAGCATCTTATGCGTCGTGCGACCAACCCGGAGGACATTCCGATCATCATCCCGGGCGACGCAAGGGTGAGAACCGTGGATGGCGAGATAACCACAGTGAACAGCCCGAAGGGCCAACACCTGACATGTTTCACCGGCGGGATGGTTGGCATCGCGTCGAAAATCTTTAACAGGCCCAGCGAGCTGGATCTCGCGGTGCAGCTTACGGACGGATGCGTGTGGGCGTACGGGGCCACTGCCACCGGAATCATGCCCGAGATATTCGGGTTTATCCCGTGCGGAGACTTCAAGGACAGCCAGACCGGTCCTGAGTGCAAGTACAGCGACGTCAAATGGCGAACCGCCGTCAGGGACCAGTACCTCGGGGTCAACAGCGGCAAGGACCCTATGGGCAAAGAGGTTGACAAGATGATCAACAGCCAGAAGCTGACTCCTGGGATCCTGGCGCTCCACGATAAGAAGTACATACTCCGGCCAGAAGCCATCGAGAGCGTCTTCATCATGTACCGGCTCACGGGCGACAGCGCGTGGATGGACAAGGCGTGGACCATGTTCGACAACATTGAGCGGCTCACCAGGACCAAGATAGGGGCCGCGAGCCTCAGGGACGTGTCGAGTGAGGATCCGGGGCAGGTGGACTCGATGGAGAGCTTCTGGCTGGCCGAGACGCTAAAGTACTTCTACCTGGTGTTTTCCGACTTCGACACCGTGGATCTTGATACGTGGGTGCTGAACACGGAGGCCCATCCTTTGCATCGCCCGGATGTGAAATGATGATGCTAGAGGGGCTGGCTATTGTATATACGCGCGCAGACACACTGCCGATCTCGTGTACAGGATTAAATAAATAAATCGATTCAAAGAAAGTATTTCAAACATTTCTAGAATCCAGCCCTGTGCTGATGATGGTAGGAATATCTACTTGGCTACTTTTTCGTTCGTCGAGTCTTGGCTGTCAACGGGCAGTGGCAGTAGCACTGACCAGCTTCTCACGGGCAGGGGTGAGAAAAAGGGGGCCAGCTTCCAACCTGACAGTTGGCTTCACCAGGAACCCAACGCATCAATCAGCCCGGTGCACCAGGACCCAATTCCCTTTATTACATACTCACAGTGAGCCCATGAGATAAGGTAAGCATGCTCCGTCCTGGTGGGCCCTCCTAGCATCCAGGAAGCCACTTGGCGGTCTTTCTTGGCCCGCCGCAATCGACATCGCATACCCAAGCTGCTAACCTTATTGCTGCCAGGGTGCAGTTCGCTTTAGGCTGGCAGACCGGGCGGCAGCAATCATCACTCCAGCAGACGTTACTTCTTTGGTGTCTCAGTCCGAGCACACTCCCACGCACACCACTCCCACCACACGCGCGCGCCCATTCCAGTGCCGGTGCGACTCTGCTACCCGAGCAGCCCTTTGACGGCCCCAAGGTCCCCTCGTGGGGTTCA
This sequence comes from Diaporthe sp. P3_1W, assembly GCA_037177825.1. Lineage (NCBI taxonomy): Eukaryota > Fungi > Ascomycota > Sordariomycetes > Diaporthales > Diaporthaceae > Diaporthe > Diaporthe sp. P3_1W. The sequence goes on along the minus strand of JBAFXB010000004.1, from coordinate 3,220,227 downwards.
ACCTTCCCATCATGGCCTCCCGTGAGCTCGACCCTCTTCAACACCACACCCACGCCCTGCTCGCATCGCCTCCACAAGGGCTGCCAACATGGATCTGAAGTCGCTGACACTAGACGGCCACATCTCAGTCAAGCAGTTCATTCGGAACGTCCGCGCCGCAAAGACAATCGCCGACGAGCGCGCCGTCATCCAGAAGGAGAGTGCATCCATACGAGCCAGCTTCCGCGAGGAAAGCCACGATCATCAAGTCCGGTGTGTGCTCCCCCTGCAGCTCCCTGCTCCCTGCTCTCTGCCCATCGCCGTCCCGTCCCGGCCCACGACCGTCCTCCCAGCGCGACATGTCACTGGTTAGGAATTTATGCTGATGATAGTCCTGGATGCTCCGCCACAGGCGAAACAATGTTGCGAAGCTACTATACCTTTTCACCCTGGGCGAGAGAACCCATTTCGGCCAGATCGAGTGTCTCAAGCTGCTCGCGTCACCACGCTTTGCCGACAAACGTCTAGGCCATCTGGCCACAAGCTTGCTACTGGATGAGAACCAGGAGGTGCTCACATTGGTGACCAACTCGCTTCAAAAGTATGCTGGACTGCAGCGGACACCCCGGTGATGCACTCTGCTCACATTGTACCAGTGACCTCGGCCACTCGAACCAGTATGTGGTCGGACTCGCCCTCTGCACCCTCGGCAACATTGCCTCCATCGAAATGTCTCGAGACCTGTTTTCCGAGATCGAAAAGCTAGTGTCGACCGCGAACCCCTACATTCGAAGAAAAGCCGCTCTCTGCGCCATGAGGATATGTCGAAAGGTACCAGACCTGCAGGAACACTTCGTCGAGAAGGCGACAGCCTTGCTCCAGGACAGGAATCATGGTGTGCTCCTATGTGGACTGACACTCGTGACGAGTCTCTGCGAGGCGGATGAGGAGGAGGGCGGAGAGGAGGGCATAGTCGAGAAGTTCAGGCAGTTCGTACCCATACTGGTCAGGACACTGAAGGGACTTGCATCCTCTGGCTACGCCCCTGAACATGATGTCATGGGCATCACGGATCCGTTCATACAGGTCAAAATCCTACATCTGCTCCGAGTTCTGGCCAGAGGCGACGCCCAGATCAGCGAGCAGATCAACGACATTCTCGCGCAGGTTGCGACCAACACTGACTCTTCTAAGAATGTCGGCAATTCGATCCTGTACGAGGCGGTGCGAACGATTCTGGACATCGAAGCCGACTCTGGTCTAAGGGTGCTCGGCGTCAACATCCTTGGCAAGTTCCTTACCAACAGGGACAACAACATCCGCTACGTCGCACTCAACACTCTCATCAAGGTTGTCGCAATCGAGCCGAACGCTGTACAGAGGCACCGAAACACGATCCTCGAGTGTCTAAGAGACCCAGACATCAGTATAAGGCGGCGAGCCCTTGACCTCAGTTTTACGCTCATCAACGAGAGCAACGTTAGGGTGCTGATCAGAGAGCTCTTGGCCTTCTTGGAAGTCGCGGACAATGAATTCAAGCCTACTCTGACTACCCAGATCGGCATCGCGGCCGACCGATATGCACCGAATAAGAGGTGGCACGTCGATACCATGCTGAGAGTCCTGGCGTTGGCTGGAAATTACGTGAAGGAACCCATCATGTCTTCTGTCATTCGACTTATCGCGACGACCCCGGAGCTCCAGACATACGCGGTGCAAAAGCTGTACACAAGTCTCAAGAAGGATATCACCCAGGAGAGCTTAACACAGGCAGGAGCATGGTGTATTGGAGAGTACGGTGATGTGCTGCTCAGGGGTGGGCAGTATGAGGAGGAGGAGCTTGTCAAAGAGGTCAAGGAGCACGAGATCATTGATCTGTTCTCCACCGTCCTGAACAGCAACTATGCCACCCAAGTCACCACGGAGTATATCGTTAACGCACTGGTCAAACTGACAACCAGGCTCTCAGACGCGACGCAAGTGGAAAGAGTCAAGAAGCTGCTCCAGAACCACCAGGCCAGCTTGGACGTCGAGATCCAACAGCGTGCCGTTGAGTACCTGAATTTGTTTGACCACGACCAGCTTCGGCGCGGTGTCCTCGAAAAGATGCCACCGCCGCAGATTAAGGAAGAGAACCGTGTCCTCGGCGAAAAGTCTGCTAAGGAAAAGAAGAAGACGAACAGGAGATCAAAGCCTATCAAGGTCTCGGAACAAGATCTGCTCATGGATATCATGGGCGACAGCGCTCCGTCTCCGGCTCCTGCCAACGGCAACTCTCAGAACAATGCGGATCTTCTGGCTGATATCCTCGGTGGGACGACCTCACCGCCGCCAACGTCATCAAACACCGGCACCCCCGCTCCTCAATCCAACGTGTCCGCCATCATGGACCTCTTCGGCTCCGGCCCCGCACAGGCTACGCCACCCCCTCAGGCGGCAGGTGCTGCGGCGCCGCCGTCTTCAGGTCTTGATCTCCTCGGCCAGATGGGTTCATCGTCACCCGCGCCGCAAGCAGCAGCAGCAGCAGCAGCAGCACCGGCGGGCTTCCCCTGCTACAATAACAACGGCGTTGTGGTGACAATTGCCACACAGCGCAACGCAGAGGGCATTGTGCAGGCCGTCGCCCGGTTCAGGAACGCGTCAGGTGGCCCGCTGTCGAACGTCGGAGTGCAGGCGGCTGTGCCCAAGAGCCAGAAATTGCAGCTCAACAGCATATCAAACTCGGAGCTGGCGCCAGGGACCGAGGCCACGCAGGCTATGAGGATTCAGGGAGTCAAAGGGGTAAGTGCCAATACGCGCCCATTAGATGGATGTCATTTCCTTGCTAACAGTGTATGATTCTTAGCCTTTGCGTCTGCGGTTAAGGGTCCAGTACGCACATCCCTCGGCGGGGCAGGTAATGGACCAAGTAAACTGGGCGGAGCCGTCCTGAGTGGACTGGCGAATGAGCAACGAATGAACCTTGAAGTCAATATAGAGTGTTGATGGGTGAGGACGATCACGGATGGGGTTGTAAAGAGTTAACGCAGAGGCGTCTCGATTGGTCCCAGGAAAGGAGGGGGGGGGGGCAGGTTGGCTTCACATGTGGTGGCCATCAAAAGCAAGCATGCGGTCAATACATATCTACGGGCAGTCCCAATGACTGATGTCCATGACCTTTGGCATGCCTCTTGCGCCCTTTGCCGGCGGCCCGAGTGGGTGGCATGACCGGCCGTCACTCTTTCTTGAGATCAGCATAGCGGTTCTTGTGGCGCCTGACAAGCCCGGACAAGTACTGCCAAGTGGGCTCTGATGTCCACTCACTCGTGTCAGAGGAAGGGTCCTTTGCCGCCTGCATCACAAGGCTCGAAGACTTTGCCTCCCGTAGCACTCTCGTTGGCCTTGAAGCCTAGCCCAGCATGTGCCCATCTGGGTGGTGACATCGGGTCTCAGTAATCGGACGTGCGTATTATAATAATGACAAGATGGTCTATGTGGCAGCAAAAAGGAACCAGAAGGCCAAGGTCCCACAACCTGTTTTTCTCTGTGGTCAAGACGACCTTGTCTTTGTTCTATTCTGTTTCTATTGTGGAGGGAGGGGATCGCCGGCAGGGGGGTTGCAACGATTAGACCCAGGGATGATTTGTGGATCGGTTCCAAACGGACCATTCTGCGCACAGAATCGCGGTCCCCAGGCTGGCGCTTCCCGCCGTCTCTATCTGCCAGCCAAGATCGGCCAAGAGATTTGTTTCTATGGAGGGGGAAGGGCCAGCGAGGACCGCGAATCAGATGCCCCGGCGGACGACACACCGTTCATCCGTTTCCCTCTGCCGGATTTCAACTCGTGTCTACTGGATACGATTGGAGACGGGCCACGAGGGCCCTATGATGTATTATTACTTATACTAAAGTATTCGCCCCCTCCATCGCGGGTTCCTCGCAGGTGTTGCCGGGGTTTGACGGCTCATTTGATATAGCTAGGCCGAGGAGGGGAGGTCATTGGGACACGCGTCGAGGGACGTTTCGACGTATCAGAAAGCCGCTTCGGTTCGTGGCAGGCGGAGACGCAGTTGTTTCCGACGAGGTCTCGTGGGCCAAGTTTGTCGGCTCGCACCAAAATTCCAAGATATGTGAGCCGGGGATACTTTTTTTCCTTGCTAAGCGCAGGCGTGTGCCGGCGGTGGTTGGCCAGCGGGAGCGAGACACGACAAGTGAGGGTGCGAAGAGGGTGTGCCGGGATGAGAGGAAGGTGTGGGAGCTATTAAAGGGCTCTGAGGGGGAGGGGCGGGTATGTAGGTCATCTTTTGACTTTGAGAGCTGAAGGATTGGATCTTGGGTGGTTGGCCCGTTGGCGCCAACTGGCAACCGTCAATTTCCGTCTTGCTGGGATGGACCAATTGATTCTTGGGTTGGGGATTAGAAAGCTGCATGAACATGTGGACATGGTAGATGTCAGGCTGGCAAAGGGAAAATGGAGGGTGTCTATGTCTATGATAAATAGATGTACTATGTAACCCACCTCATCCTGTATGTATGTATGACGGCGGCAGATCAGCCCCGACTGGCATCTTGGCCCAACCGCTGAGAGGAGATTCTTGGGACTGAGATCTGAGGACTGCAGATGGGGAAACAGCAAGTGGGTAGTTTGTGTTTGTCGCCGGAAATCCGGGGCGAGATGTCGCGAAGATCAAAACATCAAATCATGAGCCTCCTTCCCCACATTATGATTTTCGCCTGTTCTATTCTTTTCCGCCTCTGCTTCTGGAAGCCATCGACGGACGGCCTTGGACCGAGCAAAGACTCAACTAATTAATAATGATGAGGAAGGGTGAGAGGGGGATGAGATGAGATGAGCGGGGCAGCAAAGCGCTGACCAGAGACAAAATAGACGCTGGCCCGTTGAGGCGGCCTGGTGTGGCCCTCCTGTAAAACTCTGTGTGTACACGCAGTACAGGCCCAGCAGCCACAGGTTGCGGTAGGTAGACCGCCTGCAAGGTGGAGTGTTGCAGTGTGGTGTAGGTACTACGGTAATGTAAAAGTAGACAGTTCTAGGTGGTCGGGTAGTAAGCTTAGAAGGCAGCTGAGGTGGCCGAGTGGCTGGGCCGGGGTGGCATGGGAAATTCCACGTTGCACGGCGAGCCGCCGGCGCACTACCTTGGGTGCAGTCTTAGACCGGATGCTAGCCCAGGTGTGTTACCGAAAGTGGATAGCCGTCGACCGGGGGTCGCGCGGTGATTGGCCTATGGACGCGCTCCCGCCTTCCCCATCCAAGTTTATTAGTCTATTGCCGGCCTCCGTGCTCCGAGGACAAGGCCTAGCGGGCGGGTGTCTATAGATAGAGTCAGGCCTGCCCTCTTTTTTAACCGCCGGGCGGGGACTTGGGACTGCCCTGGGCACTGGGCAACCGGGCAGACTGCAAGCGAGAGGCGGGACTCGGCATCTCATCTGCATCTAATCTGAGAGTCTTGCAATCTGCAATCTGCACCTGGGTGCTACCTATCAGTAAACATGGTTACGGAACCTGAGCAGGAGGGAGGGTGGTAGAGTCTGGCTGACAGGCAGACAGACTGGACACCCAGACAGGCACAGAGTCAGTGACGACGGCCTGCATCTGCTCATCTGCTGTGTTGCTTCGCACAAACCTTCCGATGTGCCTCGCACGAACTCTACCAGGGTGCAATCATGTGTGCTGTAGAGTAGCAGCAGTGAAAAGTTCAGTCGCGTGTGGCCTTGACACCTCTCTCGTTTTGTCGCTGCACCCCTTCTCCTTCGCTGCTCAAGCGCCTGCAGGACATGGGATCAGGGGAGGGAAGCGACAGGCCGACATGCTCCTTCCCTGGACCTGACCCCTGCCGGACATGAGCCGCTCCGTCCACTCATCTTTCACCGTTGCTTCCCATCCCACCTGCAGCCAACAGAGGCTACTGTATCCGTATGTACGTGCTACGTACGGGCTGCTACCCACGCTCTATTCTGGGCAACTTGTCTGGTCCCTGCTGCTGCTGCTGCTGCTACTATGGGCCTGCAAGCCATGTGTGCGTGCCGCCGACCTGCTCGTCGAGGGCAGGCCAGCCTGCATGTCTGCATGTCTGCATGTGTAGAGTATACAGATAAAAGCATGTCCTCCCACACACACCTCAACACCATGCCCGTCTGTGAAACTCATTCCATTTTCATATAGTCTCGCTTTCCTGGTTGTTCCTTCCTCTTTCCTCTTTCTTTCCTTCAGTCTCTCTGTTGGTTGTTCTTTCCTTGCTTTGGGCTCGATTTCCAATCGTCTCTCGTCCAAGGCTTTCCTAGTATCTGGGTTTTCCTGTTTCTGTGTCTGCGTCTGTCTCTTATTCCGACGTCCGTCACGAGTGAAGAAAACAAACAAAGGGGAAAACGTTACGAGACCAAGGAACCACCTATACCAGTCTCGAGCCAAACACTCCATCAACCTCACCCCTCGCCTCACCACTTACACACGCCACACACCACCACCACCACCCACTCAACCTACTCATCCACGACGGGTTATACCGATACACGGCAATCAAGATGCGCGCTTCGTCGATCCTCCTCCCGGCACTCTGTGCTTCGGTCTTCGCCGCTCCCGTTTACCCAGACCTCAATGTCAAGGCCGCCATGCCAGATGACGCCATGAGCGACATCTCCCAGTACTTCAACATGTTGGCTCAGAAGACACAGGAGGGCAGGCAGATGGCTCGAGCACCGGCCTGCGATATGAGCGCTGCAAAGCTGCCAGTGGCAAGTAAGTTTTAGCCAGACGACAACCCACTGTGGTCACTGCACACAGAAAGAGGGAGACTAACACACAAGTGCCAGCCCCCGATGCCCTGCCAGACGTCACCCCGGGTCTGATCCTCAAGCACGTCGCCATCGGCCGCGGCACCCAGAACTACACGTGCGACACCACAAACACCACGGCCGCGCCCACGGCCACCGGTGCCGTCGCCACCCTCTTCAACGCCAGCTGCATCGCCGCCACCTACCCGGACCTGCTCAACATGCTGCCCCGCGTGTCCATGGCCTTCAACCTGACCGCCTCCTCCTCCTACCCCAAGAACCTGCTCCCGGCCTCCACCAACACCAAGCTCGCCCCGGGCAACTATGTCATCAGCGGTCACCACTACTTCATCGACAGCACCACCCCCTTCTTCACGCTCGACACCGATAGCCTCAAGCTGGGCGTCATCCCCTGCAGCAAGAAGGCCGCCGTCAGCGCCCCAGCCGATGCTCCCGCCGGCCAGCAGGGCGAGAAGGCCGTGCCCTGGCTCAAGCTCTCGGCCAAGGAGGGCGCCACCGGCCGCCTGCAAGAGGTCTACCGCGTCGAGACGGCTGGCGGCAGCGCCCCGAGCACGTGTTCCGGCATGCCGGCCTCCTTCCAGGTCGAGTACAGCGCACAGTGAGTACCACCAAACCCCTTCTTCCCGTCTTGGCCCGTTGGTTGGTGATCAAGTCACTAACAAGCACTTCTCTAGGTACTGGTTCTTCGAGTCCGAATCTTGAGCAGAGTTCGAGATCGTTGTGCCACGGGCACAATGATATACACAATTTTCGCCTCTTTTTTTTCCCCCTTTTTCTTTCTCTTCACAAAGTGTGATACCATAGTCGCGGCGTCAGGGCGTTCCTTAGGTTTTTCTTTCTCTTCCCGGAGGGGGCCATTCTCTTCCCGGCCGGCTTCCACCCAGGGTGGTCGATGACGGCGGGAGGATCGAGAGGAGGCCGGCGTAGGAACAGGCTTGAGACATAGCACGCCAACACCAATAAGACTTCTAATCCCTCTGCAACCCCCATATTCGTCTCTCATACGTGTGTAATTGGCGTCGTGTTCAAACCCGATCGGTACCCTCCTGCAAATGCGCCTTGTGCATCGGTGCGAGCCCCCCTAATCGCAAGTCGGACTCTTCTATCTCTCACATAAAACATCAGTCTCATCCCATGCAGAGGCTGTCACTACCCGTTGGTGAGAGTCTCAGCTGCGCAACCTTAGCCCAAATGGTGATCGATAGATACGGTGTGCACCAATCGCTAAGTGGCACCCACCTCCGTTCCGGTGTGGGAAGTCACGGCGGGGCACAGAGGCACACGGGGCTCCGGACGAACCCTCGACGACAAGCTTTCGTGCGGCTGAAGTTTAGCTACCGGGAGCCAAGCCAGCGTTTGGGGCTTGGAGTTCAGTCACAGCTTATCTGATGGTGTGGGAAATGTCACAAAGTCCCTCCTCGATATGCACGTTGGTCCCAATGGCGACGCTCAGAAGGTAAGCCCAACGTTGCGATGCGAAACACACAACCTGCCCCCAAATGTCAGATTCCCCCTTCCCCCAAATTCCCGAAAAGGGCGAGACTGCTGCTTTTTAATTTGGTTCGCAGGCTACGGATGCAGGGGAAATCGGCGTGGTTACAGCAGAGTCGGATCCCTTGGGGTTTGGTGGGTTACATTCACATGTCACACTGGTAAGGCGGAAAGGTATGATTCATGGGATGGATGGATGGATGAGCCTCCCGTCAGACTTCAGCTTCGTCTCTTTCACCATACACAGTAAGGAGCACTCGAAACCGGCCTCTTGCAGTGGCTTGCCCCAGTACGCCTGGTGGACTGTGGAAGCTCACCTGGACGGCAAGCGCTATGTGCTTGATTGTCACAGTATTTGGTCGCTTTCGATTGCAATTCAACCGGGCAGCTGTCACCTATCCGGTCTGACATGTGATCAGGATCCCACGACACAGCGATACCATAGTGCAGAGCCGACAGCACCACGAATGGGGCAAGATGGTGTTTCTACCTCTAAAGACGGATTATTATGCATTATCCCGGCACCCGCGCCTTGACTGGCGCGCAGGGCACAGAAAGTTCTAATGCCAATATGTGACAGCGAAGTTGTTAAAATAGCAAGACAGCTTCTCAGTGCCCTCGAAAGAAGGTGAGGTGGAGAGAGTCCGGCTGCGTTACCTTGGTCGTCAGTGAGCTTCGCCCGAGCTCTTCGTGTCCCAGTGTCTTATTCCATAAGCCCGCCCCGGACAGATTTATCATTTCGCATGTCCCAACACTCAATCAACTGTGAGCCACCCAACTTTTTGACCGCGCCTGTGCCTGGAACCACAAACCCACCCCAAGTCCCATGGTGCCCATCGCGCCGACGGGTACATAACATATTCAAAAAATACTACATTACAACTGCAGGGCCCCCATATCACATGCCATGGTCGGGAACTCTAGTTCCGGCATCCCGGCACCGATGGCACGCTCAATCTCGGCCAGGTCTCAATAATGGCGACTGAGAGTCGGCCATCGCAGAAAATGCTTCCCGCTCCTACTCGTTCGAGAACCGTTGAGGCTGCTACGCCTTTCGGGACCGTGTGGTAGTGCCGTTAGGCTTCGCACCAGTGGTCTTGACCTCTCCGTTCAGGATGCCGTTGTTGCCGGACATACCGTGCACGAGGTCGTGGGGATCGGGCAGAGGAGCCTGAGACATGCGGCGGAGCGACTTGCGATGGTTGGGCTTGGAATCCTTCTTGTAGGTCGCGATGTAGAAGGAGATGAAGAGCACCAGGTATGACGTGAGAACACCAATGCCGGCAAAAGCGGCGAACTCCTCGCCGGCGCATTTGCCATGGTTGGGCATCCAGGTGAAATAGGTCGAGGTGAAGTAGGTGTAAGAGGCGAAGTAAACGAATCCTGCGATTGGTTAGCCAAGACAGCACACAAGCGGTATGACGACTGGGCAAGGACTGACCGAGATCAATGATGAACTGGATGATCTGGAGCCGAGTGACCCACTCCTTCCACCAAATACGAACGCCACGTGCGCTCTGGAAGTAGTACCAGTACATGAGGACGTGGACGGTCAAGTTCAGAGAGATAACAACCCAGGACACTGAGGTGCTTCCGAGCAGCTGCGTGTAGCACAAGACAGCGGTGGCGCCATGGTGATAGCAGTGAAGGAAGGCTGCGTAGAGCTGTGTTAGCAAGGCACACACTTCGGAGCGCAATTGGAGTCCATGGTATACGCACTCAGAGGCTTCTTCTTGAGGAAAAGGAAGACAGTGTCGAGCAGCTCGAGATACTTGGTCAGGTAGTTCAGCTATGATAAGGGGCGTTAGCTTCCAGGATTGGACTGAACAACTGCATGCATTTCATGGACATACGTAGTAGAGCACAACGAGAGGCTGGGTCCAGCCACCGTCATGGTCGCAAATGGCATGGAAGATGCCCCCTCGGACAATTGTTGGCAGCAGTTGCTCAATGAAGAGGGCCAGTAGTATCCCGGAGATGGCAGTGAGGTAGAAGTTGTGGACCAGGAAAATGGCCTTGAGCTTGAAAGGCTCGCGGTTGCGCATGAGCTCGCGGCCACCCAAAATGACGAGGTAGTAAAGGATGACGAAAATGCCGGTCTCCTTAAGAGTGGACATGGGCGTCTCCCCGGCGACGAAGCGGAACTCGCTGACGGGGTAGCCGGTGAAAAAGGTCCAAGCCTTGTCAAAGATGGGCCATAGCTGGATCCCGAAAGGCCGGTCGATGGTCGGGAGCGGCAACCGCTCGTAGAAGGTGGCGGAGGCTGCGTTGTCCATTGTGGCTCGGGTGTTCGGCGAGCGCGGATGCGACGGCTACTGCTGATGCTGCTGCTGCTGCTGCGGAGAAAGTGTCAGTCATGGAAATAGTCTGCGGCAGAAGCGGAAGCGTGCATGAGCACAATTGACCGCTGGGCCTTGGTCGGGAGACGATATAGAGGCCATGGAATTGTGAGGAGCAGGCAGTGTGCGGGAGGCGGGCACGAAGACGTACATAGCTCGAGTTCGATGCGAGCACCTCTGCCCCAAGCTGAGCCGAGCTGAGCTGAGCTTAGCTTTCACGACACGACGGCCGGCACAAAAGGAAGGACAAGAAAATAATTGACTCTCTCAACAAAAGCCCCAAAGCAAACCACCGTCCGCAACGAAGCAAAGACAGCACGGCGCTGGACAACGGGGGAAGGGGAGAAGGAAGGATCGGGATTGGGGGACAGGGTGGGAAGAGAAGAAGGAAGATGATGATAATGGGGAAGTGGGAAAAGTTTATCAATTCGGGTTCGGGGGTCTAGTCTAGGCGCGATGAGCAGGCCCCAGGGAAAAGGAGATGTGTTTAATCTGCCATTCGCGCAGGGGTCGGGCGAGTGGCAGTCGCATCCAGACTGCCAGACTAAAGCAGGACCAGGCGGCACATGCAAGCGCAGCGTACAGGGCAGCAGCAGCAGCAGCTACACCCGCGCCCTCGTACACCCGCACAGGCACCCGCACGTCGACAGGGCGGGCAGGCTTTTTCCTAGTGGCTGCACCTTCCCGGGGCCCGTCTGAAGTTCAGGCCTTGGGGACTGCAGCGAGTCGAAACCAACTACGTTGAGGGTCTACTAGGTAGAGCCCGCCTCACAATGGACAAGTTTCCAATGCAATGGACAACCTTGGAAGTTTCCAATGCATTGTCCAGCACCTTGCTCCGGAGTGGCACACACAGATCTTGACTGGATGATAGTTGGTCGAAATCCAAAGGTCGGACACGAACATAGCACCGACCCGGGCAGCCAAGTATGAGAATGCCTAGGCAAGCAAGTAGGATCGGGTGATCTTGCAAGAAGAGCCTCGGGACAGATGAGATCCCTGTGTACTTCAAGTACCTGCGCATGCTAAGAGGGTAGGTCGGCAGGTAGGCAGTGGGTGCCCCGATCAGCGAGGGCCTCGGGCCAAGGCGCCGGGGCCGATGCTAGGGTGCCGGTCTTTTATTCCATCTAATCTCAACGCGTCCCGTCTCATTTCACGTCCGCGGCCACATCCACTCTCTCTATAGGCCTCTTACTACTTACTACTGCTACAACGTGGGCCTCCCAACCGCCGGCATGCGGGCTCAACACTGGGGCCGGCGCGTGTTGAAGGGAGGGCGGGCGACCGGACCTCGCGACGACATTCGAGACTCGCTAGGAAATGCCGCGGTGCGAGACGTGCAGCCAGGTCAGACTGTCGGCGTGCACTTGCTGTCCTGGTTACTTGCATCCACATGCAGGTGGACTGATATCAAACGTTCCGACACATGGCATTGATGTCATTCCGTGACAGATGGATGGTCAAGGTGAAGTGTTCCTGCAGCGAGGAACGTTGCTTCTTCGTTCCCGCATGGATTCGGCAGGTCGACCCTGTGGTCCCAAGCTCGGAACACGAGCCGAGCGTTGCTGCTCGCTGTTCGCTGCTCGCCCGCTGTCCATCGACAGTGAGTAACCGACTCGGAAAGAGTCTAGACAGCCGCTTTCAACGCAGTGTCCCGTCCGACGCAGCTGCATGAATATCTATTCGAGCACGCTGCCCAAGGCCATCCTCTACCTAGATACCCTGTTCCACCCTGTGAATTGCGAGTGCTGTCTCATAGATCAACCCTCCGTCTTGAATCCTCTAGCAGCCCAGCGAGGTCTCATTGAGATGAGCAATGCGCTTGTGATGTGTTGGGAAACAGGACCAACAGCCAGGTACCGAGCGCACAGTACACATTATCAGCAGCTCACTCACAGAGGCCCACAGCACGATAGTGGTGAAATGGTTGCTGCTCACCAAAGCAGCCGGGCCAATTGGCCAGTCATGGGCTAAGTGGAGCCACAGCAAGAGGGCACCCCGGGCATGGCCACCCAATCATGGCCCTCGCAAGAGGTGGCCCCGACAACTTCCTTCCTCCCAGCCGGCACAGTCTGGCAGCTGAGCCTGGCTCCTGGCTTACCCGCAGCTTTGGTTCGAGCGCAGGTGGTCCGATTCTTGATAGGCACCCTACTCTACCGGAAAACTGCTCTCCCACCGTCAACCACCACGCACAGCACACCACGCCCTACGCACCCACGACCGCACCACTCCACTCTCCACTCACTTGCGATTGTGAGGTCAGATCTTTCGCTCCCATTATCGCTGCCGCCCATAGACCCTGCCCGAGGACGAGTGCACAGCAGGAGCACGAGAGGAAGAAAAAAAACCATGTCTTTCCTCCGTATCGCCGCCCGTGGCCCCACGGCCTCGACCTTCTTCCGTGCAACCACCCTGCGGACCACCGCCGCCCGCCCTCTGGTCGCCGCCCGCCCTAGCTTCAGCACCTCCTCGCGCCTGCGGGCCGAGCACCATGAGGAGTCGTTCGAGGAGTTCAGCGACAGGTGAGGACACCCCGACGAACAAACAACCCTCTGAACGATGACGGGCAGACACCAGCAGCACGTCACGTCATAGCTCGACCCAAGGGTCAATCGGGGTCAATTGGGCCGGAGGGCCATGCCGAAATGGATCAATGGCTGATGAAAGCACTGCCGATACAGATACGAGAAAGAATTCGACAGCGTCCAGGATGTTTTCGAGCTCCAGGTGAGTGTGGCTCCAGGCTGCGAGCTTCCCGGCCAGGCCGGACACACGGAATTCCCGCTGACTCTTGCGACCCGACGCAGCGCAACCTGAACAACGCTTTCGCCTACGATCTGGTCCCCTCTCCTTCCGTCTGCACGGCCGCGCTGAGGGCCGCCCGGAGGGTGAACGACTTCCCTACTGCCGTGCGCATCTTCGAGGGTATGGCAAACGACCCCAAGCTTGCTTTCGTCCCGAAATTGCCGATTGGCTGACCCCGTGTGATCACAACAGGCATCAAGTCCAAGGTCGAGAACAAGGAGCAGTACCAGCAGTACCTCACCGAGCTCGAGCCCCTGCGCAAGGAGCTCGGCGTCCTGCTCAAGGAGGACCTGTACCCCGAGGAGACGGCCGAGCACTAGACGATACCCGCGACCAGCGAACCTCGCCGATCCACACGAGGTGCGGGCACTATACGCCCTGCCTCGCGGGGGAGGAGGCAGTTCAATCTTGAATCCAAGTTGCGAGGCAAAACTAAGCAAGGTCGGATCTGTATATGTGCCATCACCGAAAACAAAAAATCAACCCTTAGACGAAAAAGCAGCCAGCTTGGGACTACCATTTTTCATAGAAGGCGGGAGGAGAAATTCTGACGCTGTTCACGTTCTCATGTGTCAGACGAAGCGACATCCAGTGATGGTGGCGATGCCTTTCTACCCTGGTGTATTTGACACCGAGCGATGTACCAACAGCAGAGGATGCCATTGGAGGCTTTAATCTTCTACTCTTCATACCAACTCGCATGGCTGTCCGGCAGCTCGAGCCCGTCTGAAGCAAAGTGAGCCCGAGGTAAGACGTATTTGCCATTAGACCCCCTCCGCCCATGGGGAGGAAGCAACAGCGTAGTATCTACTTCCCAACACGGACCACGGATACACAGGGCGAGTCAGCCACAGCAGAGGACAAATTACTCACAGGCCCCAAACCCGTCGACGGGAATCACATAGCCAAACCTCCCTGTGAAACTCATCTGCGCCAAAGCCAAAGGGTTGGACGAAGCGGTCTGTGCTAGTAGATTTGTTTATGTGAGCAGCATTGTGTTGTTACTTTGTACCACCAGCAAAGCCGAGCCCACGCAACTGAAACAATTCTATCTGTCCTTCGAGCTCCTCTGCCAGCACCGTAGTCGGAGTCGGGGGCTCGAGACGGTGTGTGGGCGAGGATCGGACAAGAAGAGCCTCAACGGAGCACTTGAAGGTAAGGATTGGACTCGGGCAATTGGCTTTGATCTGCAGCAGATACATCTCCCTGCAAATGCTCATGAGTCGGCAATCCATTTTATATAGGGAGTACTGGGAAAGGCACAGACACATAGATCTCTTTTTGGAAGGGCGGCCCGCTGTAACTAGACCACGACATGCCCTCTTTGACCTCCAACCGGGCCTCTTATGACCGCAGTCATACATGGGTAGGCTCTCACCAGACCGGTCCTGCACGTTCGGAAAGCAACGCACGCAGCCGATTGACCGGACACTGCAAGTCGACGGTACCAGTATCTCGCAGCAGTGCCGTTCATCATAGTGCTTTCCGGATGCCTTGAACTTCATGGCCACAGTGGGACCCAGTGCCGGAACAGGTTGATACCTAAGTGATATTTCTGTCTTAGCTGGGACGTGATGCGAAGGAGAGTCGACCGATGGGATGGAAAATTAGTGACGTCTGCCAATGACACGGAAATAAATGCACTCAGTCGAGAGAAAGAATCAGTTCCACATCCGCCATCGGATTGAAGCCATCCATCCCATCAACGCCAGACTTCAATCTCTTGCCCGCTTTGAGATACGCTGCCTCAATCATACGGCCACAATGACGCCGCCGTGTCCATTTATAGTTCACTCGTCGAAGCTTCGGGGTGTTGTGTAAATAGACTGCTTGCTGATTAAATAAGTGCGGTTGTATTAACATGATTGTGATCTGGGACTTGGCTAACCTCGCTAGCCTTCGATGCCAAATAACATGTGCGATGATCCATCTCCTGTACCGAGCTGTTGTGTGCCTCCCTCTGTTCCCTCAGAAATTCTCCTTCAAGTGCGTGCTCCTCGGACCAAAAACCCCCGAGATTGGGCCAGGGCCACTGCCGCTCCCGCCATTTCCATTGTTGTCACCGACAGGGCTCGTGTTGCGGCTGGACATTTGACGGACCCGGGGACTACGGGGAACACTACTCCCCCTAGTCTCGCGGCCGCCAAACCGGCTCTTGTAATTCCGCAGCTCGTCGTTCTTCCTGTCCAGCTCACGCTCCGCACTGAGGCGCTGGGCCTTCTCGTCCTGGTAGAGCCGCCAGGCGTCCTGGCGGGCCGCATCCGCGCTCATCTCCCGGAGCTTGACAACATTGTCAGACGCCCTCTTCTCGAGCTCGGCGACCTGGCTTTTCAGGGCTGTGTTATCTTCACCCAGAGCAGCAGCCTTGTCCGAGGCATCCTGATACCGGCTGCGCGCGTACTCCACGTCCTTCTTCAGGAATGCGAGCTGTCTCTCAAGGGTTGCTGCATTCTCCCGAGATGATGCGAGATCTAGTTCCCGCTGCGCGGCCGCCGTTGTGTTGGGGTTGTCCGAGTTTGCCAGCTCCTGTAGCCTCGCCTCAAGCTCTTGTTTTTCTTCCAAAAGCTTGGCCGCCCTTGCCTGGCTGATATCGAGTGACTTCTGGGCCTTTTCTTTCTCCTTGAACATTTTGTTGCGCTCCTCCTCGAAAATGTTCCGTTCTCTAATGGCTTGTTGGTATTTTGGCTGGAAATTCCTCACCGTCTTCACCCAACCTCTCAATTCTACGCCTTTCTTGTCCAAAGCGGCTTTCAAATCCTTTGCCTGGGATTTGTTAGTACAACTTCAATGGGGATAAGGCCGAGTTGCAATGACGTACCTGAAGAACAAGCTCCTCGAGCTTCTCAATGGAAACCTGGGCCATATTGCCAGTGAGGGTGGCATTTGTCCCCAGAAAGCTCCTCAATTCGTCGCTTACTTCAGGCGGTGACTCAATGCGAGCCCGTTTTGGAGTCTCGGAGACGTCATCGCCCTCACTCAACCGCCGCTTGCGATTGCCAGAGGAGAAATCTCTACCCCTAAAGGCCTTGTACCTATCGAAAACATCTTCAGGGACCGTCTGGTGCTCCCAGGTCTCCCACCTGATTTCGGGGTGAGTGAATCGTCCTTCATCATCTACGAGGTACCGGATCAGGTCCTGCGCCATCTCATGTGGTTGCGGGATCCGCTCGTACATCCACTCGTCTTCGAGATGTCTGGAAAGAAAGGCCAAGCAGACGGCTTGTGCTTGCTTCCGCTCGAAGGGGCCCATTGCGGGGGACAGGCGCCGGTTGATATGCTCGAGTGTGTAGACCTCCACAAGGGAGAACACCAACGGCTCCTGTTTATCCAAACTGTCGGTCTTGTATTGGTCGAGCAGGCCCGAGTGCTCGGCAGTCTGATCGTATGCCAGCACAATGTTCGCAGTGTGCACAGGTTGCGCATCCTCGATAGATGTGTCAATCAGTACCACCCTGCATGCCGAACCCTGGCCAGTCGGTATCTGCGGCCAATCGCCACGGAGATGTCGATATGCAAAACCACCCTGTGACACTATGGCCTCCAATTGCTTCAAGACCGTACCGGAATCGGCGAGAATAGCAATCTCCACGGCGGCATCGCGCAAGCCTTCCAGGAACTCGTACACAAATGACAGCTTGCTGCTGGTGTCTCTGGCATATCTCACCCATTCTTCCTGTGATAGGTCGGAGAGGTCTTTATGGTAGGGTGGTAGATTGCTCAGTTCAGTGAGATGCTGGAGGATCTCGTCGATCTTGGCGGTGTTTTTGTGGTCTGGCGACTGGGCACCATCGCCGCCATAGACATTTGTAGTGAAGGCGTGTATTTCTTGACGATGATGATTGATGAACTCCAAGACCTCAGCACGAATCCTGGCCGCAGGAGGTATGGGAACGAGGTACTCGTTTGGTGCACTGTCCTCGGAAGGGAGAATGTCGAAGTCCTGGTCGTCATGCATGGCGGTATCGTCTTGGCCCTGACTTGATGCAACACCGGGCTCCGCTTCTTCAGGCAAACCGCCGCCTGGTCGAAGCGAGAGGCCAGGTGGAACGTTGAGGTCCGCGGAAGTGAACAGGGCTGAGGGGGTGACCGTGACAGGCACATCGCTCCCTTCAAGACTTGCTCCCACATGCGGTTTCAGAGCAGTAGCTGATAAGTCCAGCTCCTCCATTGCACCCAAGGCTGCCGCAGGTTGTTTCAAAGATACCATGTTAGAGTTCATCGTCGACGCATCGTGCTGAGACTCTATACTGTGCGCAAATAATTCGGGTGGTGGTCCGTGAACCCAAGATATCGGGTCAACAGCAGGATGATTGGGATCCGGATGGTGCAGGTTCTCGATGGAATCGTGCTCTACGCTGTTCAGAATCGCGGACGGGGAGACCGGTGAAGGGGGTGCATTTGGATCTTGTCCTCCTGTGGTGTTGTCGACTGCGGTATCATTTTGGTAGCCAGGTATGAAAGCCTCCTGGATTGCCCTTAATTCCTCAATCGCTGAGCGTTCCGGCGGAACAACCTGGGATTCATCCATGGCTGCGTCCTGGATTCTTCCTCAGAGTATCCGGAACGACCTCGTAATCCTCCGATGCAGTGAAGAAGTCTTCCTCGTTTTGTGTGTGAAATAAAGGAGCTTCTGCTGCTAGAGGCGACACTATCTGGGCAGCTTGCTGAGAGTCGTCCGTTGGAGTCACCTCAGCCAAGGTGTTTGAAGGCTGCTCACTTTGGGAAGCGGCGTTGTTTGAATGTCGTGGTTCTGTGCCGCCGGGCAGAACGGAATTGCCACTTTCGAATTCCACCTGAGTAAAAAAGCCCTCGAAACTAGATGATGGCCTACCTGAGACCGCGCTCTCTACTCGCGAATGCTCCGTCTGAGCTCCGTGCTGGTCGTCTTCCTCCAGACAGTCCCCTTCCTCCCAACAGGGGATTGAATGTGTTCCAAAGGAGCCCAAAACGGTGCCAGGCTGACGAGACGGTATCGACGAGTCGAACGATGGGAGTTGCGTGGCGGCTCTGGCGGATGCCCCTGCTACGTCCTGAGTCACCTGACCCACTGGTGGTTGGTTACTTCCTTGGCCCGTGAAGCTGGCGCTGTTGGGGTTCTGCGACAAGTCTGTTGAAAAATCCTGGGAATCAGGAATGGTCGTCTGGCTGAAATCTGGGTGCCTAGGTGTGGCTTTTGTCTGCTGCGGCTCAACAATCACCGCGTTTGCAGGCTGGGAATCTGCGATAAAGTCCAGAGATGGATGAGATGAGGCGACGAAGAACTGAGAGGGCGGAAGCTCAATCTGAGAGCTTGAGTGAGGGAATTGTGAGAGCTGGGATGAGGAAACAATGATCACGTCGGAAAGATCAAAATCCGGCCTTGACCTCAAGAAATCCGACTTGGACTGCAGCTCAACAATGATGCCTCGAGCGGGGGCTTCAGCAGGTGTTGAGGCCTCAGAGGGTTCACTGTCGGCGATGGCCTCCGGTGTAAGACTGAGCAGGGCACGGCGCTGCTTGTCCCTCTCCCAGTCCCTGACAGCGTCTTCGTTTGCGTTCTCTGCGGGCTCCTGGATCAGGGGTTAGTACAAGGCTTGAATTGTGAGAGGAGGGCTGGCAAACCCAAGTTGGCGAGAACGATTCCCCAGTGTTGGGATCGTCTTGCCAGTCGATCTTGTAGTGACGCTTGCCGTGGATGAACTTCTCGTCGATTATATCCTTGATGGCAAAGACGTTGTCCTGGCGGGTATCATGGCGCAGCTTTGGTCTCCCTGGTCTTCTCGTTGATGCAGCGAGCTGGGCCTTGGCCTGGCTACGAGTGCGCATACGTCTTGTTCCTGTCCGAGACGCGCGTTGGCGTGCCTGAGTGCCACTGCTGCTGTGTTTACTGTCACTGGCGCTGCTGTCGGTGGTGCTGATGCTGGTTGCCTTCCGCTCGGAGCCGCTCATCGACGCCTAGTCAAGTCTGTGGCGGCCCATGCCAGGGACCTCGGCCCGTCACGTTGCCCTGGAAGCGTGGAAATAAAGCAGCTGAGAGAGTAGATGTGATTACTTTATGAGTATGAGGGGCTGGGTCTGACCAAGGGTTGCGGATGCCCTATCATGGCAGCGAGACAATGAGCGCGTTCATATGCGAGAGTTGCAGGAGGTGCAGGAGCAGGGTAAGCTAAGGTGAGCGTGAACAGCTGCTGCAGGGTAGGGGAGGGCGGCCTACAAGGCTGGCTGGCCTTGGCCAACCTACCCAAAACGGCAGCCACGCACTCCACCTCATTTGCAACCGTTTCTTCATCGGCGAGGCTCCGGTCGCCCATTCATGAGCTCAAAATCCGTACAAGACAATGTTGGTAGTACCCTGCCTATAAGTGCCCTCAATACCAAAGGCCCCTTACGGCTTAAGCCAAACCAGCTCACAGTCTGCTCTTTCGAAAGAGGCGAATGTACACAAGTCGCAACGACCCAAAGAGCTTCGTCTGGAAACTTGATTGCAACTGGCAATGGACACAACCATCACGTGGCTTCGGAACTATGGAGACCAACATTCTTCAACGCCATCAGTCATATTCATGCCGGCGACATCATAGCCCGCTCTCTGATGTCCGGTCCAGGCCAGAGTGGATGACAGAAGCTACTGCTTGTCTCCTGGTCAGCTCTGCTCCCCTTAGATACCAGCCCTACCAAGGAGGCATGAGAAGGTATGAGAAGGTATACTTAGTTAGCTCAACGACAACCACTACTCGAGATCCTGGTCCGTCGTTCATCACCTAAGCTTCTATGGTGCTGGGCACACGTGCTGCAGCCCGAATAATCAGCCATGGGTGCATTTCCTGCAGGGCCGTATCGCCGTCCCCGGGCCGGAACTGGAATCCAATGATTCCTGCACGTTTCCGCGCCGGCCTCGTCCTTTTGCAGCTCATCGCGCCCCTCGCACACCTCGCTCAACTTTTATTGGGCATCGGAACATCTTCTTGTGCTCCCAGTCAGCCTGTGACTTGACGATCAAATATCCACGAGAATGTGGCATAATGCATTGCCAAGATATTTATGTCAGGCTGCCCTCGAGCTTTCCGGAAACCTGTACCTGTTCATTTAACCCGGTGACTGCGGTCTGCAGCCTGTAGCACCTCGAAGCGACTGTGGACTGAAGTAGTCTGTCTGCACACCCAAGCTGAGCCGCCCTTCGGCTCCGCCTCTGTTCGGTATGCGGCCACAATATCCGCTTCTCGCCGTCGTGGCTGCCACCGAGGCCACTCTCCCAGGAGAAGCGTTCTATGTAGTTCCTACTGCATTCCCCACGTCGGTGTACTCGTCATACTACGGTAAGAGTATTCTGCCAGTGTCTCCGGCACGTGGCCCAACAATATAAGTCCTGACAGTGAGAAAGTCCAACCAGGGCCAACACAGGAGCCTCAGCCGGCCATATACGATCCTGTTTTAAATATCACATTTCCGCTGAATCTCACGGATCCATCGACTATACCGACAGAAGACCTGGACCCTGTCCTCTATCCCGTACCTGCTGCAAACCTCTCGGAAACCGCCAGCGCTGCTATAATATCGGCAGCTGTAGCCCAGATCCTTGACATCATCTCAGCCAACAATAGCGGGCTGGCCGGCAATTGTTCCAAATGTGTAGCAGCACTATCAGTTGCGAAGCTGGCGGCCAGTTTGGCGCCCGCAAATGTCCCGGACGCCATGGTCGCTCTCTGTCAGGCTACTGGATTCGGCTCCAATTCATCGTGCCAGACCACTTACGAAGCGGGCAGCTTCGGGGCTGTGTGGACACAGGTGCTGGTGAAAGCTGATGTTGCGGGCCTGGACGGGCAGTACATCTGCTCTTCGTTGAGCACGAAGTTCTGCAGTGCACCACCGGTGATTCCTGTCAAGGCCAAATTCCCGAAGGAGCGGCCGGTTGATACCAGCATCCCTATGAGGAGCGGGAGGAGGGCAAAGGTCTTCCATTTGTCGGACATGCACTTAGGTGAGCAATGAGCTTCTCCAGGGAAGAGAACTCGACTGACTCTCATCTCTAGATCCGCGATACCAAGTTGGCACAGAAGGGAACTGTACCATCAGGCCTTGCTGTCGGCCAAGCAGCCCTCAATCGAACGGAAGTATGCCAGCTGTCGAGATTCCGGCTCCTCTGTATGGATGGTATGACTGTGACTCGCCGTACTATCTGGCACTTGCAGCCCTACAATCCATAGGACCTTTGACGGGAACATCTCGAGATAACCCCCCTGCGATGACTTTCTACACGGGAGACATGGTTACACACGCACCTTCTCAAGCCCAGCTCTCGCAAGCCTTTGTCGAAAACGTCGAGGATGCTCTCCTCCAGATGTTCAAAGCGTACATTGGGGGGCCCATTTACACTGCCTTGGGCAATCATGACACCAGCCCGGAGAACAACGATGCCCCTCACAAAATTGACAATGACGGGCCACTGAGCAAGCAATTTTCATGGAACTATGACCACATCTCACAACTGTGGGAGCATTATGGCTGGATCAATAGTAGTACGCAGGCTGAGGCTGCCTTGCATTATGGAGCGTACGCCGTTACCCACCCGCTTGGGGTTAGGATCATCACCCTCAACAGCGACTTCTACTACCAGGGCAACTACTACGCTTTCCTGCATGTCGCCGATCCTGACTACTCCGGGATATTCACCTTTCTCATCGATGAGTTGCAGAAGGCTGAAGATGCTGGCCAGCGAGCCTACATCATCAGCCACGTCCTGACCGGCTGTAAGTACTCACAGGAGGCCATCTGTATTCTGGATAGTCTGAAGGGTGCAGTGCGCGAGGGGTCGTAAGCCCGTACCTCAGCGGCCCTGTTCAACGCCTCTCTTCCCAAAGATAGAAGCGGAAAATCCTTGCTCACAATGCTCCAGGGGACGGAACAAATCCCACGCCAGGCGGGTCGGATTATTTCTACCAGATCGTTGAGCGATACTCTCCCCACGTGATTGCCGGGGTATTCTTTGGCCACACCCATGAAGACCAAGCTTTCATCTATTACAGCAACAACGGCACAACCCAGTCTGCTGAGAATGCCATTGCCAACGCCTGGGTCGGCCCCTCACTCACCCCGCTTACAAATATTAACTCTGGGTAAGCAATGTACTGTCCTATATCACACAATGGGGTCTGCTCCTGGGAAGTGAATAGCGAGACGGTATTATGGCGGAGGCAAGCCTTTCGTGTGGTAGATGACACCAGCTGCGATGTGGCTTCAGTCTCGATCTTGCCTTCTAGGGGAGAAATTAACTGATCCGACGGAGTACAGGTACAGGATGTACGAGATAGACACCGGCTCCTTCGAAGTCATGGATGCGTACACATTCTACTCAGATGTCTCCAAGTTCTCCCTGCTCGAAGGGTCCGGGCCAACCTGGGAGTTTGAGTACTCTACCCGCGAAGCGTACGGCGCAGCGGCGGGGTGGGCAGACAGTGAACCCTTGAACGCAACATTTTGGCATCTAGTGACCGAGGCGATGGAGAAGGACAGAAGCCTGGTGTCACTGCAGAACACCTATCAGGGGAAAAGCAGTATCATGAGCCCCAACTGCACCAGCCAAGCATGCTCCGAGGCAAGGATCTGCTACATGAGAAGCGGAAGTGTTGGGCTGGGAAGGCAGTGTCCCCAGGGATTTGGCAGCGTTCAGAGCCCATTCACTGGCAAGGACTTCTAGTGACGCGAGGTGCGGAGACTATAGGAGCAGGAGAAATATGAGGTGCGTACTTAACGAGCGTGGCACAGAAAGTGGACAATATAACAGACAGCAGTGATATTTGTTACTGTTCTCATGAATCTTGGGGGCAAGATCATTTGTGATGTTGGTCAGTCCTGTGCCGAAACAAGCAGGTCCAACCTAGGCTATAAATAGAAATCCTCACTGTTCTGTCATGGAAGATATCGCAAACAGACAAGCACTCAGCATGTACAGACCTGTACTCTCGACAGACGGCTCCTCGCGTTCTGGGTGCAGGATCAGACGGTATTCCCGTATTGTTAACACTGGAGACCCCAGAGCTCATGGGCTCGTGCCTGAAATTTGGTTGCTTTGGAGCTCGGGAATCGGAAGGTTACCAGAGGTGGGAATTTGTGAGGATTTGATGATACTATTCGTGTACCTAGGTACCTACTCATCCAAGGTTACTCATTAGGTAGATGGATGGTGCGAGAAACCTTGTAGACGAGGGAGTGCATGTTGAAACTCCGCAACCCCCCCTCTCCAAGAGCGCCGATGCTGCTGTAGCTGCAGACTGACACCTGCAACCGTCCTTTCTTCTGCACTGGTGCACAAACAAAAGGGGATCGACTTGTGTTGCCGCTTTGTTCTTGCAGAGTCCCCGACCGCGAGGTGAGATGACGCCGCCGCCGCCTCTTACGGAACACAACTTCAGCCGTCCTTGTAAGCTGTACAGTGGATGACTGCCGGAGTCGGGTGCCTGTGGTGAGCTTCAAAGCATTGGGGCCGGGACCACCGACCTGAGGGGACCTAGCAGTCCACTGATCGGTGGAAAAAGGCCCAGACGCTCCGCTGTGCAGCAAGATGAGCTGGGAAATGGTGAGTTGACCGTTTCCTAGAGGACATTGTTTACGGTCATGTCCGTTTGCTTCTTTCTTACCTGTACCTGCCGCCCATGCCGACACACTTCCCTGCCGCTAGTACCTGTGGTCGTTAGCTGTGGGTTGACATCAGTCCTCGGTGCTCAGCTGCCCAGGTACTTTCCCAAGGCAAGTGGGGCCACCCGGACAGGGATGGTGGGTGCAGGTGCGCAACTTGAGGCCGATCTCAACGGCTGCCAAAAAGTCTCCCCAGAACGACGCAGGTGCAGTTGACTGCCCATTTGGTTGGCCGTCTTTGATTCCGACCTGTTGTTCTGCTACACTCACTAATCCCTTCTTGTACCCTCAAGAAACCCCTGCGGCTACCTCAACTCTTTGTACAGGCCGACGACTCGGCCCCGCGACCGCACAAGGCAGTCAAGACGGATCACGTCGTGGAGGCAGGGCTTGCGTGAGTCTTGACGCTTTTGAACCTGTGCGCCTTGGAGGAAGAGGAGCCTGACCCATACTCGGCACAGAGAAGAGCCTCGAACGACTCAAGTCAACAGAAGAAGCACTGGTTGCGGCGAACCCGCTACCACGGTCGCGGATGGTCCCACTGCTGTGGCGAAGATCCCTCCATGGTAGCTTGGAAGACCTATCACGGCGTATCATGGAGCTGGAGCTGAGCTTATGACAGGAATCCGATCGAGAGGTACCGGTCTGACAAGAACTCCTTCCCCGACTATGGGTAAGTCTTCGGCGATCCTCTTATGGCTATGTTGCTGAAGATCCCCAGGAAACCAGGAGACGCAAACATGAATGACCGCCTCAAGAAAATCAGCCAAAACTTCGCCTTCGGCAACTGGCTCAACGGCCGGATTTCTCAGCCAGATGCGCCCGCTAAGACCCAGAAACGTGTCAACGACTTCGCACACGAGAACACCCCGAAACGGCCGCGAACCGAGGATGATACGAGCCACGAAGTCCACTCTACACCTAGCAGCTCCGGACAGCCCGAGAGATCTGTCGCGGCCAGCAGCGCCCAGAGGAAAGGAGCCCACGATGCCCTGAGCCTACGGTCGAGTGCCGATAGGTCCGCTAACGGCAGAGGACTCGAAGAGTATCGCAGCACAGAGCACAGAGTAGGCGTCGGGAAACATTCACGCCAGAGAAGGAAGGACAAATCACGACGCTCTTCTGACGGCCTTGTAGACGGTGGCGCTGAGGCGTGCTCGCAGAAGACAAATTTGTCAGCGCGATACAAATCACGGAATAATCTTCTGTCCCTTCGAAAGCCTTCGGACGATCCTATCCAGGACGACGAAGAATTAGAGGTTACGAACGGCCCAGTATCTCGCGCATCTGTGATCAACGGGCGGCCGAATGTGAAGACAGCTACAGGAAATGCTGTCTACACAGCTTCGAAATTCACGAGCGTCGTCGACGAAAGCGATGACGAGCTCAGTGCAGACCAGCCGGCTCATACCAACCCCAGGTCCCAAAAACAGATCGGGCCAGTGATCCAAGCTACGAATGGCAGGAAGCGTCCAACCGAGATCGTAATCGACGAGGAATCACAGGTCTTGCCCCCAGCCAAACGGCGGACACAACCTTCGAATCGCGGCGATATTCGTAGAACGACTTTCGCCTCTGGAGCTGCACGGGTTTTCGATGATCGTGGTGGGCTTCGTGTCAATAGGGCTGTCTGCGGACCCAGTTACGTGTATCTGGCCCAGGGAGGTGTGCATGGCGCGAGCGGCAAGGAGTGTGTTCTGGTCCCAAATAGGAAGGGGAACTCGCCTTTCGAAGCTATTGATGCTGTTACCAGAAAGCCGATCGACGATCTTGTGTGGTTGACACCCAAGACTTCCAAGGTCACGCACATTTCACACGCTCGGAACTCGATGACAGTCAAAATAGCGAAGTCACTCGATGCGACCGCAGAGTTAAAGACAGGGTCAGTCCTGTACCTAGGGTTCGACAATGCTCACGAGGCAGAAAGATTTGTGACGCGTTTCTGCAGTGTCAGTGGTATCGCGGTCAGAGACAACATGAATATGTGAGTATCATGATTTCCGTGTCCGGCACATGACTGATCTAGCACAGCGACACTCTTGACAAGGAGATGGACAACAAGCTCTTGCAAGTTGTGGATTTCAACGAGAAGAAGGCGAAACAGGTCCCTGACACCGATGTACAATACTTAGAGCATAAGGAGTCCACGAGCAACCGCAGCAATCCGAAATCAACAGCCCGGTCGGCGGGGCTGGTGACACCACACTCACAGCAAACTGTAGACAGAAGGCCGATTCGGGTGCAAATGAGGGCTGAGAACTCAGTTTCAGCCGAGGGGTCAACCAGAGCCAAGGTCTTTGCACACGACGCAACATCTTTAACACCTGAGCAGGAGAGGAAACTCCGAGAAGACTTCGGTGACGATAGTCAATCAGAGTGCCAACCACGCCGGATTGCGCGCAATGAGGAAAGGTGGCAGACCCCTTCTCGGGCAGGCACCTCTCAGCCCGAGCTGCGGTCCCAGCGAAATCTTCGGTCGGCGGGCCCCAAGCCCAAAAGTCCCTCTCCAGCGGTCGAAAGATGGACGGACAAACATCCTGACTGGGCCGATGGTTGGAAGACTGATCTCGTATACGAGCGTACAGTCGTCGGCAAGAGTGACGTCGAACGACTCGACGAAGGCCAGCTATTGAATGATGAAATTATCTCGTTTTATCTCAAATTCCTTCACAAGCAACTGGAGGATAGAGACGAACAGCTGGCTAAAAAGGTCTACTGCTTCAACTCTTTCTTCTGGGAGAAGTTGAAGCCAAAAAGAGGGACAGTCAACTACGAAGGCGTCAAAAACTGGACAGCCAAAGTTGATCTTCTTTCATTCGACTACATCATCGTGCCAATCAATGAACACGCACATTGGTATGTCGCTATCATTTGCAATGCAAGGGAGCTCCTTTCATCCCAAGAGACCGCATCGGAAGCAGATGAGCCTGGCTCGGACAAGCCTCAAGACCAGGCGGAGGGCGTCCCAGAGAATGAGGTTTCAGAGGTAATGGCCAATGACACCATGAAGAAGATCGCCGTCGATGTCAGCCACATCTCGATCGAGGACGAACCAGCCGAAACTGCGTCAAAAGAGCAGGAAGATGACAGGAGAACGGCTGCTGCAAAAAAGACGAAAGCCCCAAAGAAAGGTAACCCACGGAAGTACGACCCTAAGGCAACAAGAGTGATTACTCTTGATTCTTTAGATGGCACGCACTCGGCGGTCAGCACCGCGCTGAAGATTTATCTGCAGCACGAGATCGAGGCCAAGAAGGGGTTGCGGGTTGAGGCCCCTGCTACCATCGGAATGAGTGCACGGGACATCCCAACGCAGCCCAACTTCACGGATTGCGGTGTTTATCTCCTGGGGTACATGCGAGAATTCATGAAGGACCCGGACAAGTTTGCGACGAACATCCTGCAGCGCGAGGAACGAACTTGGAACTTCGATGCTCCCACGTTGCGGGGTGAGATCCGTGATCTCATTTTCAAGCTGCAGAAAGAATACCAGCAAGACCAGGAACGAATGAGGCGTGAGAGGGCTCAGGTCAAGCGCCAAAAGCCTAAGCAGCAGGGGCTGGCGATGACACCAGGGTTGCCTTCTCGGTCTTCTGACGAGCCACCTTTACGAGAATCGCCCGCACCTCCATCAGGCTCAGCGGCGAACTCTCGTCAGGCGACACCTGTACCAGCCGAAAGGAGTCTTTCGCGGCCAGCTATCGATCGGGATATACGACCAGCTCAAGAAGAGCCTCAGCCTCATTTGCCACCGCCAACGGCCGGCGACACGTCTGTCAATATCAACAACGTTAGCATGATTGTGAATGTCGACGAGAGCATCGAGGAGACCAAAGCACGCAGCCCTTCAATCACACCCGCCTCAAAGCCTGTGGAGTCAATAGAGTTAGATAGCGGCGACGACGCCCCGGAGCAACTACCAGCAAGAGGGGCACCATTTACTCGACACACGCCTCAAAATGCAAGTACCAGGACGGCCGCGCCTGGCGCTGCTTATGATGACAGGAAATTTCTGCCGCCGCTGTCATCGTCATCGGCTCAAAGCTCACCGGGCAAGGCTGAACCTTCCAAGCGTAGTGTGAATCGGGAAGGTCTTGATGTGGTTAAGACTGCGGGCTCTCACTTGGGAAGTAAACATGCTCGCAAGCATGGCGCTGGGAAAGGTAAGGTCATGAAGAGCGAAGTCATTCCGTCGTCGAGTGAAGAAGAAGCTGGAGGCAAGGAAGTCAAGAAGAAGAAGAAGAAGAAGAGCCCTACGATCGACCTGACCTTGGAATGAATGACGGGATCTCGGTCAGACGGGCGACCGGGACGAAGCACAAATTCGTGGACACATTTATTTCGAGGGAGAGGCACTTACATAGAGCCGGCTTTCCTGAGCGAGACTCGTTGACGCAAACGAGCATCCTCTGGCTCAACGGTGTGCCTGCGCTGAGGCAGCTTTAGAAAATAATGAAACTCAAGTGGAATCAATCCGAAATCCATATCGCAGAATCTTCTAGCTTCAGCATGCCCGTCGGTTACCGATCAGCGCTTTGCCTGAAGGAGTATCAAAACAGTCGTTGTGGACATCGACCAAAGAGTGTAGGCTTGGCTCTGCATAGATGGACCAGGTGTAGGACAGTCTACACAATGCAGATAGACGACGGCTTGATACACCCACCAGGACTTTGTACGAGCTGCACCCTCACGACAGCCCTGTAGCATGGCTTTTATGTGCCTCTCCAGACGGACATCCTCTGCAGACAAATTCGGCTGCGTAAGTCTCGTAGGCCAAATCTAACACAAAGTAAAAGGAGGGATGTTTATCATGTTTGTCTCAGCTCTTTTCTGAAGCTATGCCTATCATGAATGCTATGCAAATTATGATGCCGAATCCTCGTCGGACGCATGATCAACACCATTGGTCTGTACGACCTCCTTCCGTACCCTCGGCACCTCAAATACCATGGCGCCGTTCCGACCGCCCTGCAACTTCTTCCACCGGCCGAGGCGGTGCTCTTTTCCCAGCGCGATGACGACGCACAGCCCGTCCCTGCCGCGATCTCCGCGCTCGAAGGTGGAAATGTCGTTGATGACGCCCTTTACGAGGCCTAGGGCAGAGTCAGGGGTGGGCGAGGCCGACTTGTCCTTTTCTTTCCGTGCAACCTCCTGCGACGATGAGTTGCCATTGACTTTGGGCTCATCTGCGTTGCCGTTCGTGAGTGCCTGCTGAGGGAACTGATACTGTGGATTGTGCGACAGGATGTTGCCGTCCTCGTCGGACGTGGCACCGAGAACGCCCACGCGCTCGAGCCGCTTCTTGTCTTCGCTCAGCTTCCACACGCGGACGTACCCGTCCCAGCTGCCCGACAGGATGATGTCTGAGTATGGTATTGTCCTCAGAGCTGTGATCCACCGCGGCTGAGGAGGGGGTACTATCGCCGGGTCGGGATCTATCTCGCCTGATGATTTCTCCGGCGCCAGTGCTGGCTCGATGCCATGAGCATGGGGCAGGACGAACACAGGTTTCTTCTTCTGCAAGCTCCACAGAGCTATAGACCCGTTGTCGCTGCCTGTGACGAACATGTCATCGTCGATCATGGCAATCCGATCCATGCTTCCTTCGTGAGCATTGGAATTTGGGTCGACGTTGGTGTTCGGCATTAGGTCCTTCTTCTTCTCAGAGATACCAGAACCGCCGCCGCGGAAGACCAATTGTGTCTCTTCAACAACCTTCCACAGTCGTGCAGTCCTGTCTCGCGCTCCTACGCTGACGCAGCGCTCTTGAGCAAGTGCATCGATGTCCACGACGTGGTCCTGGTGGCCGAACAGTGTTTCGACATAGGCGAGCTCGTTGAGCGACCACACCTTGACGGTCCGGTCTTTGGAGCTCGAGTAGAGCTGATTCGTGCCCCTGCGGAAGGCTAGGCCCGTGACAGCATCACGGTGTTGGGTGAATGCTCTTATGGGCTTCAACGTCTCGGCATCGTGAACCACCATCCTCCTATCCGCGCCAGCTGTCACCACGAATTTCCCATCCTGTGATGCTGCAACCTTCAGTATCGGACCGGTGTGGCCCTGGTAATTCTTGTCTTTCGCTTTTCTAGTGTCGCCTCGACTCGATGCCACCCGCTGTGGTTTCTTCTTGGGCGGTGCAGGTGGTTTCTTGGGCTTCTTTTTTGTTGTCTGCGGCCACTGGTACTGCGGCAGGTCCTGAAGCTTCCACTTCACCAGGTACATGTCTTTGGAGACCGTATAGGCGTAAGGAGCACACGTGGCTATCGAGTTCACGTTTTGCGAGTTCCATCTGAAAATCGTATGTGATGCTTGCTCGAACAGCAGCTCGCCGGCAAGTTGCCGGTAGACCTTGCCCTTGGTTTCGGCGACATCTTCTTGCATTCGCTCGGCGATAAGGTCGCGGTCGATTTCTTCGGCGTCGAAGCCGTACTCGTCCTGCACCTCGCCCTTCACGTTATCAAGGTAACGCTCGGCCAGTCTCAATCGCCGCTCCGCCGCTGTCTCTCCCTCCGCCTCTGACCCCGAGGTGTCACTGTCGACTCCATTGAATTCGTCCTCATCCTCGGGAAGGTCGTCATCGTCCGAGTCGCTGCCTGATATTGACTCGTCACGCTCAACTCTCTGTGTCTTTGGCGCGGGGTTGCCTGGCCTCCTGGTTGCCTTGCCGGCCGACTTCTGCACGGGGATCGAGTTGGAGGATGTTGCTAATCTCTTTTTCGGACCGTCTGCTGCTGAGGTCTGCCTCTTCCGTTTGTTTTGGACCCCAGGGCCCGTAAAGAAAGACGACATGACTGCAGTGGTGGTGGTGGCAGCTGCAAGTCGTCGCCAAAACTATGGCTGCCTCGACCTGCCAAATGGGTAGATTTCTCCAATGCTGCTTAGGTTGTCTTGCTCAAGAAATTTTGGAAATAATTTTCTGGGCCAGGGCCCCCACCGGGGACCAACATCCCTGTCGAAGGTACCTGGGGACTTAGACTAGTGCTGGGACACTTCTGGCTTGCCTGCCGGCGGATCACTGCAGCCCAGGCCCCCCCAGGCAAGCGCGGGCCGCGTTCGTCTGCTCGCTACCTGGAGGGAGACCTGACGACAGGCCGGCTGGAAGCTCACGCAAGCTGCCATCTGGGGGAGCTTGATCGACCATCAACTCTACTCCATCAACTCAATTCTTCTACCCCGTCACCCCTCGAACACGCGTCGACATACACAATGTGAGTCTCCGCGGATACTGCATCCAAACCCCATATACACAGGTTCTAACGATATGGTCGCAGGGAGGTTCTGCTGGGAATTACGGGCAAGGACTTCACCTTGATCGCGGCCTCCAAGGCTGCGATGCGAGGTGCCACCATCCTCAAAGCTGCCGATGACAAGACACGACAACTGAACAAGCACACCCTGATGGCGTATTCTGGAGAAGCAGGTGACACCGGTATGGGCCACTCCAGGGAACTTCTCGCGCATGCGATCTAGCTGACCATTCTCTACAGTGCAATTTGCCGAGTATCTCCAGGCCAACGCTCAGCTCTACTCGATGCGCAACGAGACCGACCTGTCACCGTCAGCACTGGCGCACTTTGTCCGCGGCGAGCTTGCATCGAGCCTGCGCTCACGGAAGCCATACAATGTCAACCTCCTCCTCGGCGGAGTTGACCCCATCACACAGAAGCCCAGCCTGTACTGGCTGGACTACCTTGCGTCACTGGCAGAAGTGCCTTACGCTGCCCACGGCTACGCACAGTAGGTCTACGTCTCCACCGCCTGACGGCGCCCTTGGGGAGTGGGGGGGGGGGGCACCGTTCGTGAGCGCTGATATGAACTCTTATCACAGGTACTACTGTCTCTCCATCCTCGACAAGCACCATCACCCCGACATCACCCTCCACCAGGGTATCAAGATCCTGAACAAGTGCACGGACGAGCTGAAGAGGAGGATGCCTATCGATTTCAAGGGCATGACGGTGAAGGCAGTTACGAAGGATGGAATTATCGACATTGAATTCGATGATGACAAAGTTGTGAAGAGCGCTTAAGAGGGCGGGCAGGGGCGCAATACGGACGGACTCGGTTCTCAAGCAAAAGAAAGTGTATTATACCATGGAATTACACAGGGCATAGAGATAGCCAATGGAAATGATCACGACGCATGAAGTAGTGAAGGCCTTTTGAGTCAGCTCACCAGGGCCACCTGCTGCAGATGCGTGATGACGTTGTGGGGGGTGGCAAAGAAAGCCGGGTGGTCTCAGCAGATGAAAGAAAGGGGCGAAAAACCTAGATTCAACATTTTCAAAGCCTTCGCGGACAACTTGTAAGCCGAAAACTGTCGAAGCAGCTAGATTGCCATGGTAAAAATTTCACAAGAACTTCTAGCTTCTGGACGAACGATGTTGAGATTGGGGTATTTGCCGTAGCCCGGCCCAGGCCAGTCAGGGTCTCCGGTAGTCCAGGCATGTGAAATCCTGATAGCGTGACGACGGGAGCCACAGGACACCAAGCAGCCACTGCTAGATAAAACCTAGCAGGGCGCGTAATTATGTGTTCCATATACGTTACTAAGTGTATATACACACACAGCTAGTTTGCGTGTGTGTTGAAGTGAGTAGGCTGGAGATGTGTGTGAGGTTAGACGATGAATGTCAGTTGCAGCAAGATGGGCCGGGGGCTGGAAATCCAAGGGTTACACCTGGTCTCTCGTCACACTCGACGTTGCAGAAACGGATTTCCTTGTCTGAGGAGCGCCTGAGAAGGAGGATCAGCCCACAGCTGGGATTTTTTTGCAGTAACCGTGGCTTGTTGGGGCTGCGTTTTGTTGTCAGAGTCGTGTGGTGCTGAGAAATGGATGGTTATTCCTGCCTGTCAGACTGCATGCTGTATTGCGTGTGCTAGTGGGAATGGAGTGGCGTAGCAGTGGAACATGCAGGTGGTGTAGGCAATACTTCAAGGTGCTTTGTTGGCCGCTTGAATGGACTTACAGCCGGGCGTGTCAGCCTGGCGGTGAGGTCTCAGAAGCCTAGCGTTTGTTGCGTATTTGGTATGACGAGCCGTCGGCAATCTCGTCTGCTGAAGCCTTCCCTGTCTGTCCGCCCTGGGGGTCCCGTGAACGGTTTGTTGCCAATATGCTGGGGTTTCCTGAGGCAAAATGGCAGGTTAGAGGATCGGAGACTACGCAGTACGGAAACATCCAAACCGGATGGAGCCCAGCTCCTTGAGGTCACCACACAGCTACGTAGAAATAAAAATAAATAGATAGATAAACAGGTGGAAGCCCCAGGATGTGAAACAGGTGTCGTAGTCAGTCGCCAACGGACTGGCAGACAGGTGCCCGGGTGCCTTGCCTGAAAACAAGACAGTGAAGGGACACACAGATCTGTCGACGGAAAGGGCATTGTGGCTTGTGCCATCGGCGGATCCTTGCTAAAGAAGTACATCTTATCGCCCACATTGCACGAACCGCGGAAGGTATCTTCTTAGCGCCTACTCCTAACAGTATCGTCAAGAGCAGGGTGTCCATCCAAGGTTCTGCAGCCCGCCCGCCCCCGTCGGTGGCGCTTTCCCCTACGTACGTGACCCAGGCAGCGTCTAATAGCCTGCGAGCTAGCCAGCCAGCGGGTGCCGTTTCTGATGACTGACTGCCTTCTGCCTCCCCTGCCCTCTCAAAAACTTGACAATTTTTTCAGCAGCCAACACCCTTCTCTCCTATCCTCTTTCCTCCTCCCTTTTCCCCCCAACACCCACCCACCCACAAAACCTTTTTGACCACATCTCATCCTCAACTGTGTGTTCAGTTTCCTTTCCTTTTTGAAGAAGTCATTTGTTGTTTCTTCGAGAAGGCCAACCGCGAGGCTTTTCATTTCGAGCCACGCTTAATCGACAACCACACCCGTCGCGAAACGTAATAGACGAGCGAAGAGACGAGAAGATCTTCTTTTCTCTCTGCATCCTGGTTTTGCACTTTGCGACACGCATCGCCAAATAGACTCTTGTTCTTTCCATTCGTCATTCATTCCTTGATCGGAGCCACCTTTGCGTTCTCTTCTCAGGCTGAATGACATCTTGAGCAACAACCAACGACAACCTTCCAATACACCAAACACATCAAACCGAGCCGTCAGCACACCCGACCGCGACCGCAATCATGGCTGATCAACTCAACATGGGAGGGCTCTCCCTCGGCCCCACCCCCCAGGAGCAGCACCCTCCTACCAAGCGATCTTACATCCCGCCTCATATGAGAGGTAGCCAGGGTCCCGGACCCATGAATGGTCCTCCCGGTCCAGCTCCCGGCCCAGCTCCCGGTCCTGGACCCATCGCCGGCCTCAACAGCAGCGCCTGGGCAAAGTAAGCACTCTACTGCCAGCCTTCCGCTCCGTGACACCCCATCTGGCTCTTGTCAGCTTGGGCTCACTGGTCCAATCGCTCAGATACTGACTGACTCGTCAACAGCAACAACTCTTACGACAACCGTCCCCAGTGGAACGGCCCCCCTCCCCGCAACAATGGGTTCAGGGGAGGCCCTCAATCCTTCGACCCCAACGCGTATGCCGGTCCCGGTGCGCATTCTGGAGGTGGCGGTGGTGGCGGAGGCCAAGCTAGGGGCTCTGGGGATGGTCGCTGGCAGGACGGAAAACACGTGCCTGGCCCTGCCAACCCTCGCGTTGAACGCGAGCTCTTCGGTACCCATGATGATCCATCCAAGCAGCACACCGGTATCAACTTTGAGAAGTACGACGACATCCCCGTTGAGGCTTCGGGTCAGGATGTTCCTGAGCCTGTCCTTACCTTCTGCAACCCGCCTCTGGACGACCACTTGATCTCCAACATCGCGCTTGCTCGATACGCCAACCCAACTCCAGTGCAGAAGTACTCGATCCCTATCGTCATGGGAGGCCGTGACCTGATGGCTTGCGCTCAGACTGGTTCGGGAAAGACTGGTGGTTTCCTCTTCCCCATCCTCTCTCAGGCCTACAAGACCGGCCCATCTGCCAACCCTGTCGGTCAGGGTGGCTTTGGTCGTCAGCGCAAGGCCTACCCCACATCTCTCATCCTCGCACCCACCCGTGAGCTGGTCTCTCAAATCTACGATGAGGCGAGGAAGTTTGCCTACCGTTCCTGGGTGCGACCTTGCGTCGTCTACGGTGGAGCCGACATTGGTTCTCAGCTCCGCCAGATCGAGCGTGGATGCGATCTCTTGGTGGCTACTCCCGGACGTCTGGTCGACCTCATAGAGCGTGGTCGCATCTCCCTGCAGAACATCAAGTACCTCGTTCTCGACGAGGCTGACCGCATGCTTGACATGGGTTTCGAGCCTCAGATTCGACGAATTGTGGAGGGTGAGGACATGCCCGGTGTGCAGAACCGCCAGACCCTCATGTTCTCCGCCACCTTCCCCCGCGATATTCAGATGCTTGCCCGCGACTTCCTCAAGGACTACGTCTTCCTCTCCGTTGGTCGTGTCGGTTCCACCTCTGAGAACATCACTCAGAAGGTTGAGTACGTTGAGGACATCGACAAGCGCTCCGTCCTGCTTGATATCCTCCACACCCATGGTGCCGGCCTGACTCTGATCTTCGTCGAGACCAAGCGCATGGCGGATTCTCTGTCCGACTTCCTCATCAACCAGAGCTTCCCAGCCACGTCGATCCACGGCGACCGCACCCAGCGTGAGCGTGAGCGCGCGCTTGACATGTTCCGTAACGGCCGTTGCCCCATTCTTGTTGCAACTGCTGTCGCTGCCCGTGGTCTCGATATTCCCAACGTCACGCACGTTGTGAACTATGACCTGCCCACCGACATTGACGACTATGTGCACCGTATCGGTCGTACCGGTCGTGCTGGTAACACGGGTATCTCTACTGCCTTCTTCAACCGCGGCAATAGGGGCGTCGTGCGAGACCTAATCGACCTCCTCAAGGAGGCCAACCAGGAGGTTCCGGGCTTCCTCGAGACCATTGCTCGTGAGTCATCGTTTGGTGGTGGCGGTCGTGGTCGTGGCGGCGGCGGTGGTCGTGGTCGTGGTGGAGGTGGTGCCAACCGTGATTTCCGAAAGTTCGGAGGTGGTGGCTTCGGTGGTAGTGGCGGCGGCGGCGGCGGCTTCGGTGGCCCACCTCCCAACAGCGGCTATGGTGGTGGCTATGGCGGACCCCCTCCCGCTCCCAGCTACGGCGGTGGCGGCTACGGCGGCGGCGGTGGCTACGGCGGCGGCTACGGCAACCCCGGCGGTCCGGGTGGCCAGTCGTCCTGGTGGTAAACATCACCTCCCCAACCAAGGGACCACATTTTCCTACGGCATGTTTTCTTTTCCACTCGACACTTCTTCTCAGGCATCTTTGATTTCAGTACATACGATCATTCGCCTGGCGACCTTGTTCATCTTCACTTTCCGGAACAACCACGCGCGTAACGACCGAGTTGACTCGGATATTATCCCGGGTCTTTTCTAGAGTTGGCATGCTCAGGTCCTCACATCAGTCTCAGTCATCAGAGCGCTTGCATTGGTTTTATGCACGGCTCTGGAACCCTTCTTGATACCCTTTAGATGAGGGCTCTTCCGGAAAGCCAGGACGCATTACTGCAGAAGGGCCCCGAGGCGTGCAGTTACGAGCGCATCATCTATCTGGGGGGAGACTACCCTGGATCTGATCGAGGCATTACGACGGTCATGTTTTTACGCGCTCCATACCAAAAAGGAATTTGGCCTGATAGATGGATGACGGTGGCTCGGCACCGCGCTTTGTTGTTTTTTTGCTTTTACACTGGACGCAACAGGAACCAATAGACAAAAGTGGATTTCTCGGATCTTTCTGGTCGGGACGCGCGACAACGACGTCTACGGCGAGCACGGGAAACTATGATAGACAAGATAGACAGGTTAATCAGGGTCACGAACAGCTGGAAGAGGCCCAATACTTCCATCACACAAGAGCGAGCGAGGCTTTTCTCTTTTCAAGTTCCACTCGCGGAATGGCGGAAAAGGAAGAGACGGGGCTTGGCTGGCTCTGCGAGCTTTCATGTTTGGCACGCACAGGAAGGAAGATGCACGGAAGGCTTTTGCTGTTCCCCAGGCGGAGGAAAGACTACGCGCCGGCCGGGTCCTTTACAGGGAGTGATACTGGTCTCCCCATGATGGATTTGACTCCCAACGAAGGAGCGTGGCAGAGGAACGTTCTATGACAGCAGTTTCCCCACAGTAGACAGATTGTCAGTCCGGTTCTGGTGGGCTGAGATCTCCAGAAAAAAAAATCGGCTTTTGCAATTACCTTTTTGATCCCCACGTTGATGTGAACTATGGTGCATCACCCCGGCATCATTCTGGAACTGTGTGCCGAGGACATTTGTAGCAATTGGCTCCTGAGGCTCCGAAGTGGTGTTTTAACTCTGAATTGTGTGCCCCCTCCTACTCGGCTGAAGTGCTGCTGCTCTAATGCTGAGATACTTTGTGATCACAAAACAACTTCCCATGGTGCGCGCCTTGCTTCTTCCATCGTCGAGAGACGTTCACGCAAGTACGGTGGAATTTGGAGCTTAGTTTAATGCCATCGGCGAGATGACACATGCCTGCCTCTGCGAGTTGCAAAAAAAAAAAAAAAAAAAAAAAAAAAAAGGGCCAGGGACCAGGCAGGATCATAGCAGCTTTTGCGGGGAAACCAGAGGCTATTCGAGGGCTTTTGACGACTAGACATCGGGAGACGAGATATGGCAGGGCTTGACTGAAAATGCGGATTTCCTAGGTTGGGGTGTCAGGTTGGACTCGGCCGTGTACCAAGGCGTAGATGAAATTGTGACAAGTTACACCTGGACAACAATGTCCATGCCTCGCTGTGTAGTGAGTAGACAAGCTTGGAATTTGGGGCGGCTTTCCCGGGACGTTGTTTCCCAAGGATTAGTCTACGAAAGCGCATGTGGCACAGTAAGCACAATCTAGTCTAAGTCCCTAATAATTCGAATCGCCGTTGAACCTGGAATTGCTCGATGTTCCATGGTATTTATGCCCGGAAAACCCAACAGAGCATGCGCCGTAATGCAAGCACAAGGTTTGCAGAAATGCTTAAATATCGGGAAAGTGGTTTCTCTGACCGCCTTTGTCATCGTATGAGTGGTTTGAAGCCTGCTGTGCCCTTACAGCATCTAGACTAGACGGAGTAATATAGGTATGGGTATTCGTCAACCGGCCGCCTTAGTGATATCAGCCCTTAAGGCGCAATGGGATGCACACTAATAGAGTATCCAGTTTGCTCTGCGGGTTCTTCCCTTGTAACAATTCATCCGCTTCTCGTCCCATTACAGTATGGTGCTTATGGCCTATTGAAGTCGACATGTCAACACAAAAGGAGAAGGGATCATACAGTACATGCGAGAGGCCATGAATAGTCAAGATTTGTTCGAGGAAGAAATTTGGGTCCGGTCATGTTGCAGAATTGTCACTGGGAACGAGCTTTACCGTTCGTGTCCGGCGTGGTCTGCACATTTATCCAGTTCATGACAAGGCATGAAAGTGTTAAGTGAGGATGACCAATAGCAAAAATCTGGGGTGAGAAAGGGTCACTTGTCTGTGGAGTTCATCGTCGACCGACAAACTCATCGTCCTCCATCGGGCGGAATTTCCGCTGCAGTTCAAAGCATTGCCGACTCCGTGTAACGAGGAGGCAAGGCCGCAGAGAGGCTCCACGGGACCCTCTCGGACTGCCCGAGACACTTGACGACTCGGGAGATGCCTGTATGTTACCGCAGAGTCTCTCGAGCGATGCTCGTATCAGGCGTGCGCAATGATGAGTTCTTCCACAAGATCATGCTGCGACTTGTTAGACCAAGGGTGATCGAGGTACCTTGTTCGGAGAATGATAGTATCACACATCATATGTTTTGCTTGAGATAGAGAATAAGAGTGTTTGGTTGAGACCAAGGACAACTTTCTCTAGACTCTTGCCCTTGACACGGAGGGTGATACACATCCTCGACGGGTTGTAGGATTATGTGTGTGTGTTCACTTTCTGGCACTCTCCGTTTCTATTTGTCTTTGTCTTCTAAATCGGTTGCTTTTTTCTTCTCTTTGTCTCTTTCAGCAGGGCGGGTGGTGGAATCCCTCTGTCCTTTTGCTTCGTTTTTTGTTTATCTTTTTTGACGGCACTAGTTCTCAATAATACCAGTCTGGGGATGCTCGTGTTGTGTCTGATGCAAATCATTGTAGGCGGCGACTTATTTTCACCCGTATGTCCGTGGTAAAAATGAACCACCATAGACGAAGCGTCCAGTCCATGCTGGGGTCCTCGAGCTCCATCTATGAAATAGTTTAGTATGAAGTTGTACATGCCACTAGACTTGGAAGATTCGCAGATTGCTGGGTCCATGTCACTCACATCATATCGGCTGAACAACGTCGCCGTCACCTTGAACATTTCAATGGCCGCCATATGTCTCCCGGTGCATATTCTGTTGCCACCACCAAAGACCAAGTCTCCTTCCTTCATCATCTTCAAACGCGCCTCGTACGCCACAATCGTCTCGTTGTCTCCGCGAAGCCACCTCTCTGGCCGGAAAACACCCGCATCGTCGCCGTAGACCTCCTTGTCCCGCGATACAACCCACTGATTCATGCCGACAATTGTTCCGGGCGCTATCACACGTCCGTCGCGGAGCGCGAGACCTGGAGATGGAACGATTCGCTCCAGAATGTTCCCGATTGGAGGGTGCATGCGCAGGCCTTCTTTAACAACTGCGTCGAGGTACGGGAGGTCTCTGATCTCAGCGAATGATGCTGGGATCGACAGGACCGCGGCATCTAGCTCAGCTCGGAGCTTAGCTAATGCTGCCGGGTTCCTGAGAAGGTGATATATGATGCCCTTTTGCACGATGGCTGTTGTGTCTGCCCCGGCAAGTATCTGACCGACGTTAGCTGTAAAAATGCCAACGCACTGGGTGCGTATATTATCTCACGTTAAGTAAGAGATAGCCCAGGACCTCGTTGTTGCGGATGATATCCGGGTTGTCTTCTTTTGCCTTGAGGAATTCGCGGAGGAAGTCCTGCCGGCCTCCCTCCTTCTCAGGGTCGTCGTGGGACAGACGCTCTGTAAGCTGCTCGAAGCAAAACCCAGCAGCCCTCCCAAAACTGGGGAACTTGATGGGGCTCGTCGCTCCGGAGAACCAGGGATTTTTACCCAGGAACCTGTCCAGTATGGGCATCTGACCCACGACTCCAAAGTAATGCATGATACTCTCAGATGTCTCTATCAGTTGCATCTGATCAGAGCCGCCTTTGAGGAAGCCAAAGTCCTTGCTAAATGTCAATTCGCCTACGACATCCCACGCGACTGTGAATTTGGACCAGGGTTAGCAATGGCTAAGGGAGCGCAAGACTGGATTGGGGCCGAAGAATAGTTGCAATTACAGAATTCGATCCAGTCGGCAATGTCGCAAGTCCTTTGCACATTCCTGCCATCCACAAAGCGATTCTCGATTTGCTCACACAGCGAATTGATTGTCTTGTCCACCAGCCCTTCCATAGAGAGCATGCTGTTCATTGAGTACAGCTTCTGTATTGGTTTCAGATACCTGCTGTGGAAGGAGTTGCTCCGGGTGCCAAAGACATTCTGGATTACGTGCCCGTCTTGTACGGCGTCATTGACTGTGTAGAAGTCGCTCTATACCTGGGCGTTAGAGTAGCCACAAAACTTGCTATATGACCTCCCCCAAATACTCATAAGAGGATCCTTTGGAATGGAGTCAAGGGTGACGAACCTTGATGTACTCCCCACGAGTCGAATACACAGTCTTCAGCAGTGTAGGGTCGCTCAAGCTGACAACGTTGGGCCCTATCCGGACAGCAGGGCCAAACTCGTCGTGCAATCTCCGCTGGGTGCTAATCTGAGTGGCCTTATAGTGGTCGATAAGCCGCCACACGTTGGTGAGTTTGGCCAGAAACGGCCCTGGAATGTCATTGAGGGGTGACCTCAGATATGCCACCACATGGCTCACGATGAGGACGCCCAGGCCGACGCCGGCAATCAGTGCGATTGTGTACCCGTCAAGCATGGCTCTTTTCTGTCAGTCAGAGCTGGCTTGAAAAGAAAGATACGAGAGACCGACTGCAGAGGTGCAGACAGTGCGGAGTGAGGGGAGAATTTCCCTTATCAGGTCTGCTAGAGGAGGCGAAAAGCAAGCCTTACTGTACATCATGTTCTTGGCCCGGTAGTACGAGTGGTACACCAATCATACTGTCCCCGGTAGATGTTGTGTTACTGGCACACTTTTGTTGATTTTAATTCTATCCCCTTGTCACGCATACCCGTGCTATGCCCAGATTCGCAGGGGTGTGTGGTCTGATGTGGCGAAAACCCCGGGTCAAGCCAGCACAAGGGCACGGAGGAGCATGGGGACATCTCGGATCGTTTCATAGGCACTCAGTTTGTAAGTTGTGTAAATTGGATCTCGTCTTCCAACAATGCCCATCGGGACTGTGGAGGAGGAATACAGACTGCTTTTCCCATAGCGCCCTCCTCGGAGGTAGCCGTTGCCGTGAGCTGACCCGGAAGTCCTCCTGAACCTGCTAAGTGAGCAGCAGAGGATATGAGAGAGTGGGTGTATAATGCGTGACTGAATCCATGATGGAGCTTCTCTGTGCTTAGAGGCTGCGGATGTTATGCTCCATGTCTGAGCCGCAACTTATTATACGCAAGCATAAACCTTGACCCTGGATTTGGAGCCCCTTGTACCTGGACCCTGTCTCGCCTGTGCACCATCCATCAAGGCCTGTAGCGGCCGACTGGGCTGGCTGGGCTGCTGCGATAAGCCCGATAAGATCACGACCGACCAAAACTTTTTGGGTGGGTCCATTTTGTTCTGCGACTTTCAAGCACTGCATGCAGCAAACCCAGTTGCAAACCGCTCCTGTCCGTCTCCCCATACCTTCAATTGAACGCCGAACACTGCAGACATGGCACCACGCAGCAAACTCAAGATCGCCCTCGCAGCAGAGAAGGGCTTGACAGATAAGGTCAGTTTCTCCATCCCTTCAAGCACCTTTGCGACAGAACACTCCCAGCCAATACTGACTGCGAATTTCCACGGCGTGCAGAAAGTCAAACAAATCAAGGACAAGAAGAAGCACAAGGCGGTCATAAAAGACAAGCGTAAGAAGGGGCTTCTACCGGAAAAGGAAGAGGAGGAGCAAGATTGGGAAGATGAGGACGACTCGGAGGATGAGGATGGCGAAGGCCTCCTGGATATAGAGGCAGACGAGTCCGACGAAGACGAAGACGACGAGTCCGTTTACGAAGAGGCGAGCGCTGCGGCCATTCTCAACGAGAGTGATACCGATTCCGAGTCAGAAGTCGACATGGAGGAGAAGATAGAGCGGAAACCAAAATCCATCCTCAAAAAGACTGAGAACCGACGCAAACAACGTCTCGCCGAGGCCAACGAGAACGACGACGACGACGACGACGCAGAAGAGGAATCTGACATCGCGCTTTCTGACCTGGAGGACCTACCCGAGGAAGAACGTGAGGACCTCTTCGTCAAGACCAAGCTCTCCATCAACAACCAGCCAGCCCTGCTCGCCGCCGTAAAACGCATCTCCATACCAAAGGACTCCAGTACATCATTCGCCACGCACCAGACAGTCATCTCCTCCGAGCCCACAGAGCCCAAGATCGAGGACATATCCGATGACCTGCAGCGCGAGCTGCAACTGTACTCGCAGTCGCTCGAGGCGGCTAACAAGGCGCGTGCGCTGCTCAAGGCCGAGGGGCTGCCGTTCTCGCGGCCCAAGGACTACTTCGCCGAGATGGTCAAGGACGACGGGCACATGGAGAAGGTCAAGGCCAAGCTGATCGAGGAGGCCACCGCGAAGAAGGCCTCGGCCGAGGCGAGGAAACTGCGCGACCTTAAGAAGTTCGGCAAACAGGTGCAGGTCGCGAAATTGCAGGAGAGGCACAAGGAGAAGCGCGAGACGCTGGAGAAGATCAAGGCATTAAAGAAGAGTACGTTTATGCCAGACTGGCACACCCCGTCCCCCGCAGAGCCAGGATCGCGAGAGAGGCTAACCTGACTCCACCAAACCAACAGAGCGCGCTGAGAACGGCGGCGACCTCGGCACCAACGAGGCGGACCTCTTCGACGTCGGCGTCGACAACGAGCTCAACAAGCCGGGCAAGCGGGGCCGACCCGACCAGGGCAGCAGGACCCCGAACCACAAGCGGGCCAAGAAGGACGCCAAGTTCGGGTTCGGCGGCAAGAAGCGGTATTCCAAGTCGGGCGATGCTGAGAGCTCCGGCGACGTGAGCGGTTTCAGCGCCAAGGGGATGAAGGGCAAGGGCGGCCCCAAGAAGATCGCGAAGACGGCGCGCTTGGGCAAGTC
Organism: Diaporthe sp. P3_1W; assembly: GCA_037177825.1. Lineage (NCBI taxonomy): Eukaryota > Fungi > Ascomycota > Sordariomycetes > Diaporthales > Diaporthaceae > Diaporthe > Diaporthe sp. P3_1W. The sequence continues at coordinate 3,176,865 of JBAFXB010000004.1, read as the reverse complement.
CAAGAGGAAGACTGTGGTTGGGAGGCGATGATGAGCCGTGAAAATAGGTTTGAGGAGGGTGTGATCCGGGGCGCAGCGGTGACACGGTTTGGTCGTGGCATAATGTGAATCCCACTGGGCGGCGCTGGGAGAAACCAATACCAAAACGCAAGATATCGTGCAGTGTCCAGATATTGGCAAGATCTGCCGGACGTATCTCCTACCTGGCTTAGCTGTGCAAGCCGAAGCGCACGTCTCGTGCCAGTGCCAACAGTGTTCGTTGCCAACAGTGAAAATAAACATCATGTCAGGCAACGAAGTGGTCAAGGTACGGCATCAAGCCCGGAGGAGCCAGATAGGGGAGAGCAGCTCCATGAGAACAACACTCGGCGAGTGTAATAAAATCGTTGATGTTGACGTCTGTCATCCAAGTAGTAGTCGAATCGACATGTATCTCGCAGCAAGGAGTGATATCGTCTATGCTGCCTTACTATTGGCGACTAAGCTCTATACAACCACATCTCTCTGTTGCTTTCGCTCGACTCAGGTATCCATCAACGGAACCAGGGCGAGCCCTACGACTGCGATGCCCACTGCTCAGAGTCTCGTAGCTTGATATCACGGTCCGCATTCCAGGGGGCAGCAAAAACTTGGTTCAAAAGTACTGTCTCATTCATCTCGACAAGAGGTCAGCGGTCTCCCACTTCTCCTTGACTTCCCCCAGGTATCATTTCGTCTCCTACTTTGAAAATCACCCGCTCCCTATGCAAAAGGAATAGAAAAGAAACATTTCGTGTGAAGCATCGCGGTAGCGAGCCTGTCCATCCTGTTTTTGTCCTTGTCCTTGTTCATCATGATGCAAGCAGCAGACTCAAAAAACACAAAAGAAACCAGTACCACGGTGGGTGGGCATTATATGTGAGGGCAGAAAAAACCGACAAGCCATTATTGAAAGCAGCCAAAAAGCGCCGTTGACGGGCCATGCATGTATCGTGGCATCCCAGAGGTTGCTCCCCTGGGATAGTATCGACCCCCGAAACTTCAATCCTATCCCGCCTCTACCCTTCCCTTTTCACGCCTGCCAAATCGGTTAAAGCGAGAGTTCGACGCCTGTCCAAGTTGAACGGAAACTGGGTGATCGTCAGGCCGAGTACGCTGCGGGGTGCTGTAGGAGTATCGCCATCCGAGGCTGGCCATATTTTCCGACTTCCACTGACCGACGTCACAACTGGCAGACGACCGCGGATCGAGAATCGGATAGCTCTTTTCGAACAAAAGTAGATCTTTTCAATCATCCAGTCTCCCTGCCGAAAGTGTGAGGGATAGCCGGGGAACAGGTGTGTTCGATTAAACCAAAGTTGCGGCGCCTTCCATCCGCGAGAACCGACTCCTTTGGACCGTTCCAAAGGTATCACAACGAGAACAGAGACGCCTCCAAAATATGCGTGCTTCGCAATGCTGTTGGGCCGCACAAAGACCAAATAGGTGATGCTGCAAAGTAGACATTATGCCCGAGTAGCTGCGTGACTGCATTGAATCCATTGTTGATGAAAAAACCAGACGCTGAAGAGGGCATCATTCATTGCGTTGCAGCGACACACCAATGGCGATGGAAAGCCCACGCGCTCTTCTGACACTCCTTGCTGCAGTATTTTGTTCGTCGGCATCGCCGACATTTGGCAAACTGGCGGGTGTACTCCTCCCACTTCCCGCACTGGTAGTAAGCGCATTGGCGAATGCCGCCCCGAGTGTCATCCTTTCGGCACAGGTTCCTCATAACGACCCCGGCCCAGTACTGCATGTCTGTACTGTGGTAGCGGACCGTGAACTTCTCGACCAATGGGAAAATGTTCAGGTCGTTGGGCAAAAGGTACTCCTCCTCAAACTCCTCGTCGTCATCAGACAGCTCCATCGGCAGATCATCGTTCTCAACAGCTGTGATTTCCTTTCCGATTTTCAACCGCGGCACCAGATGGCTCTTCTGGAAGTATGTACGGAGATTGCAGTATTTGGAGACATAGGCGAGGAGCTGTAGAGACATGAGCACGTCCTCCTCACGAGGCATGGCGGCCATCATCTGCGGGTTGGGGTTCATCTGACGGCCGAGGAGATAATGCGGGACGCTGGCGGTTGGCATTGTTGGCTGTGGAGGGCTGACCATTGTAGGCCTGTTGGGGGACAAGCCAAGTGTTGGCCCAGGGGTGGGAGTGGTATTCATTATGCTGCCGTCCATTGGCGTCCGGTGCGTGATATTGAAAGTCCCATCTTGCTGAGTGTCCGATCCATTTTGGGGTGTCAAATCGATCGAGGTCTCGGCCAGTATGCTGTCTTCGCCCTCCATGGTGATGTCCTGGATTCCGACCTCTTGGATGTCAGCAGTTCCTGACATTTCGGCGTCGGGAGAGTCATCCGATTGCATGCTGTCACCGTTCAGATCGTCCGAGTCGGCGGTGGAGTTCTGGTGGCGTATGGACGGACGACGCCGAGATCTTGAGGCTTGTGCCATGCCCGAAGCAGGACGGACGGTCGGCGACCTCATTTGAGGGGGCGGGAGAGGGGTTGTTGGCGAGGTCGGCTGCGAGGACAGTGAGTGAAGGCCGAAAGGCATCATGGATGCCAGCCTATCAACATCTCGCACAGGTCGGATAAAAGTGTCATTGTCCGCGTTGGCAACCGTAGACGCAAGCGGCTGGAGGGATTGGCGAGGGGGGTTGGTGGCGTGTTGTCGCGGATCTTGCGTTCTGTGATGGTGATGGCGGTGGGTGTGGAACGGTGGCCGCTCCGGAGGAGTTGTGACAGGATACTGCGAGATGGTGGGTGTGATGTCGGCTTGCGGTTGCTCAGCCGGGGCTGAAGGGCCGGCACCAGCAGGGAAGGAAACGGAGGTGATGTCGATACTAGGCGGAGGCGCCTGTCGTCGAAAAGCTCTGTGGTCCACGTCTAGGCGCCCCGACCGATTGGAAAAGCTGCCAGATTTGGAGACGCCGCTGTGGTCATGCCTAGACCGGCTGGGGTGGTCCTGCAGCCGCTTCTTCTTTTCTTCCTTTTCCCTCAATTTTTCTGTGACCTTGATATAATTGTCGAGGATTGTGGCGATGACGGGGACCATGTCGGCCTCGACGACCCGGGTGCGAACGGCCTCGGTGCCTCTAACTCCTATGTTGACGACACATTGAAAAGCCAGGTTCCATTTCCACATGTCCATCATGTCCTTGCTCCTGCCCTGCTTGAGGATACATATTAGGCGCTCGATGCCTCCGTCGACGGTGAGGATGTCTCGAATGCGAGCAGAGGAGGTCGTGAGATATGCCAGGTGGTTTAAAGAGTTGATCAGAGGTAACGTGGATGTGCAATCGAGGGCTCGTCTGTCGTAAAGGGCGGTGGTGATGCCCACCGACGCCTTGTTGACGTTCGGGATGCTGAAATTGACTTCCCTCATGATGGGCTGTCAAGATCAAAAGTGATCCTGCGAGGTGGGTGATGACAACCAGGGTGGCAAAGGTGGAGGGCGGCTGAGGTTGAGGATTATACAGATTCGAAACTCCAACCCCTGAGATGGCGTTGCGGTCGGGCGCGTTTGAGGGCTATTTATTTGGGGTTTATGCAACGGCTGGAGAGGAAAGCGCCAGCAGCAGATGACGCAAAAAAGGCAGGACGGTTGTTCGTAATGCTCGTGCTTTAATCGAAGTAATTTGGCAGGCCGGGATGCAAGGTCGGGGGGGCGTGATGAGCTGCAAATCCGAGAAATTGCCTCGAGGGGAGATGCGGCGTGGTCGAGGCGCGGGTCGGGGGTGAGGAAATCGAACGGCTCGATGGGATTGTGAAGGGAAAGGAGCGAGTGGGAGTCCGGCCGAGATCAGGTAGGGATGGGAGATGGCGTGAAGGAAACAAAAACGAAGTGGAAAGGAAGTCGGTCGAGGATTTGTGTCGAGATTGTTGGCGGTGTGGTATCAGGTTTCAGTTGAGGGTTGGACCGGGATGGGTGAGGAGAGAAGGAGTGACCGTAATCTGTAGGGCGACTCGAAACGGGTTATCCGTGGTGGCTAATGCCGCCTCGCTCGCCCACTGTCCCGTCTCACTCTCACTCTCAGTCTCACACTCACTCTGCAGAGGCCGGCCTGTCTGTCCGTCTCTGCTGTGCTAGTCTCGGGCAATTTGCAGCGGTTGACGCATTCGGCCTGGTGTTGGCAGGGCGGGCAACGATGAGATGACACAGAGAGAGAGAGAGGCTCAGGGTAGGTGGGCAGGGGGGATAGACGAAGAAATGAAGAAAAGAATGATCCGTGATCAATCCATCCCCAATCAAAGGAACTATGGTGCGTGCCCAAGGCTGGCCTGACAGTGGCTGTGGGCAGTGGGCACTGGCAGGGACGAGGAGGAATCAACACCGAGCGACGGAAGGGAAGAGAGTGGGGAAGGACGGCCCAGCCCAGCCCAGCCCAGCTGCCCAGGTCCCAGGGCCCAGGACCCGAGCGATGCTTGTTGCACAGCGGGTGTGCAGGCAGGCAGGCAGTCCGTCAGGCTGAGGCAGGCAAGCAGGCAGGCGTTGCAGATTCGCCATGCGTGAGAGACCCAGCGCGACTGGCACTCCACGCACAGCTGACAGGACGTACTGCAATGCACCTGGGGCTTTTCGTTATTAGGCAGGCTGGGCAGGGGTACTAGGCATTGTACCCAGGTGGGTGGGTGTCTTATACCACAGTACAGGCGCAGTACACACCCAGACAGCGATACCCGGGGCTTATTTCCTTCGCCAATCACTGGGAAATTATTCGACGACGTCCAGCACCCGCAGAGGTGAGAGACCGCATAGCAAGCAAGCAAACCTACATACAGTTCGAGCTCCAGTTGGTTCGAGGCGAGCATCTTGAGACGTCGAAGTTCCGTATGCTTATTCGGGCAGTGGACCACGTAGTAATGCGCATGCACCAAATAGCCCGCCACCGCATTATTCATGATGCCCATGTGCTGAGGCGAGGTGGTGGTCCCCCCCCACCGACATCGCATGGCGCGCCTGCATGTAATTATAGCCTGTTGTGTGCTTCTGATGATGGCACGTCTGGTCAAGGTCAATGGACACCCGCCCTCCCTTCAATCTACAGTGCAACGATGCAAGGGTCTGCTCCTCCTAACGCTGTGGGGCTCAAGAGTAGCAAGCAGTACGGCTCATTTATTATCGCCGGGAGGTCGCTGGAATGTCGACAGGAGACAATGGCAGCTGTCCCTGGGACGGGGATACCCTCTCTCTGGTGGTAGTCGGCTCCGAGCGGGCTGGAGCCTCCAGTAGGTACCCATCCACATACCTAGTACCTGCAATACTGGAGTCTGATTGCCGGCTGGGACAAAGAATGTCGCCTCGGAGGCGGAAACCCGGGGCGGGTCCAGACCCCAAGTGTCCCACGGAAAACCACCCAAGAAGCCTTTTGTTCCCGATGATGGCTCGCTCCCCCTCCCCCTCAAACAAATATTCCACTACCCTTGGCCAGTCGCCACCCCCAATCGAGAGGTGTGACGCTGTTCGCCGGCAGCACCTGCAGGCAGGGAGCCTCGGACGCAATGCCAAGTATCAGCACCACTTCCACCCGCACTCCCGCAGTGCCCTGCAGATTGCAGTGTCGCCCCGAATTCAATTCATGCTGCCTCCCACCTGGCAGTGCCCAGTGCCCCTTTGGATCTTCAATCCAGCACTCTTGAGACCGTCTGAAGATGGCCCACTGGACACTGCCCTGACTCGATCTGGTCCAGTTCGGGAGAGCAGAACTGGCTTGTCTGCAGCTTGGTGCAGAGTAGTGGCAGGTGCCAGGAGATCTGCTCCCACATGACAGCTTACAGGAGGAGCGCCCAATACGGCCACGGCCTGCCCGCCGGTGTGTCCCAGCCCGGGCACGCAACAGCCAGGTGCCCAGACCAAACGATCGTCCCCGTGCTAGTTCGGCTCGCTCTTTTCCTATGCGATACCGACAATAGACGCGGACGGAAGCACATTGGGACAGGACAACAAAGCGCAGGGCAGACTACTGCGTTTCTGCAGCAGCACACAATAGTGTAGAGCGAGAGAGGGGGTGGGATCAAACCTCCCGCCACATCGAGCCTCTCCGTTCTTGGCCAGGGCCAGGCTTGCCAATCAGATCAGCTCCGGGGGGTGTGCCTCGACACAGAGCCCGACCTCGTGCATTAGTCCGGAAAGGCCCTCACGAGACGAGCGCGCCGTGGAGGGCAGAGCTGTTCGGGCGAGTGGCTTGCCCTCGTTTCTCTGATTTCTCAGAGCTCTCTCCCTCCCGTGTCAGCAACCATCAACCAGCACGCAGCAGCAGCAGCAGCTGGTAGCAAACAACGGCGCAGGGATCGACAATTATGCGATGGCCGCACCAACCCTCGTGTCTTACTAGCAAACACTCTTGGCCGAGAGGGAGGCCCGGCCAAACTATTGGAAACGGGACGGGTGACCGCCGACACCTGTGTCGTTTGCGCTTACGCCCCATGCCATCACCGTCATTTCGCGGCTGAGCAATTGCTTTCTTCCAAAGCTTCTAGAGCCAGGCTGGAAGCGGGGGAACCTTCCACGTTGTCACTAGCTCAGATATTGCTAACAGGGCGTTGATGCTTTGAGACACGGCGGCGACGTGGCGGCGGCGTAGCGCGCGTCCGCTGGTATAAGTCAAGAAGAACGGACTCCAACACAACAGCATCCTCCCAGCAAGTCGCTTCTGCGCCTTTGTTGTTTAACGCGTCTATTTTGAGCCTTGTTTTCAAGCGACAGTGAATGACACATAAGATTTCAAAGTTTGGTTGACATCTATTGGAACGGGACGCTTTGAAATCGAATGGCTCTTCCGGCCTCCAATCGGCCTCGTTCACGGTGATTGGGCCCAGCTTGTCAGGCGGCTTCGCGTGGCGCTGGGTCGGCGCTTATACTGGCTTAGCCTCTCATGGCCCTTGCCATACACTATTGTTAGTTGAGGTCGGTTGTCGTGCCAAAATAGTTTGCCGGTTGCTGCACTTCTATTCTTCGGTCTCCTCTCCTCGGGCCCCGTGAGATATCGCGATCTATGGCTCCTCACCCTCCTACTTGAACGTCAGAATAACTGAACACGCAAACATGCCAGTGTCGCCAACGCCCGCTCACCTTCTCATTCATCCGCATTTTAACCGTGATCTGCATGCACTTCGACCCCAACCCGGGCCGTCCAATTCGTCCCAAGTCGTTTCAGCCCCGGCCGGGACAAAGGCAATTGAAGGGACGGCGCACTCGAAAAAAAACAGTACCATAGCGGTGGGCTCGCCCACTGAGCCTCGGGCATGCCAAGCCTGATATAGTCGCGTCTAAGCGAGTTTCTTAGTATTCATGGCAGAGCATGCGATGAAACGAGGCCCGTCTCGATAGGAGGGGGCAGACTATCTGAGCTCCCACACGGGCTTGCTTTGGTTAACACAGTATAGTGGTGAGGAGTCGCCACTGCGTGCACAGACAGGTCACAATTTCGCCGGCATCGTCACGCTCGGCAGAGCTTCCCGCATACCTCGATAGACGTCACACTTGCAATTGACTCCTTCGTGACACAGAACGTGACACGGAACGTTCGGGGACTGCATGCTTCAACCTTTTTTTTGTTTCTCCCGCTGCTTTATCTCCACGATGAAGTCGAATTCACGTGCCTGGAGAATAGCCACTGGATGGTCAAGGGCTGACGGAGGTCAAACTTCAATATCCAGATAAGGCTCCACGTAGCTCCAACACTCCTTGGCGGGCTTGCATGGTCTGCGCGCAGAATTGGGCTGTATTCTGATAGTGTACTGGACCCATACTGCAGGCTTGCTGGGTATAATGTAAATCTGGAGGACTTTCAGAGACCAATTCCCCCGAGCCGGACCCAACGCCATTGCCAATGCTACATGCCATACCAAGGGTCTAGTCCTCGACCAAAGCCATCGTAGACCCAAGCTGTCTATATAGTCTATCAGCATAGGCCAGCCCGAACGGCCCTGGCTCTGACTTCCCGCCCCCGCCCTCGACGATGTCGACAATCTCTGCCAGCACGATGACGTGATCCCTCACTCTCACCAGACCCCTGGCCGGCTCATCGCCCAGGAGGCTACAACGCAGCGCAAAGAGCACGCCAGGACCCTTCAACAACGGGGCCTCCGTGTCGAGTGATGTCTCTCCCGCCACAACCTCACAGCCGCACTCATCCCTCAGCTTGTCAGCCTCGAAGACGCCCAGGTCGTCGGCGTTGCCCTTCCGGAACCACTCGGCCACCCTGGCGCCAGCTACATCCCCGCTGAGGACATGGATGTTGAACTGGCGGCTCCGCGATACCGCGTCGAGGGTGCGGCTGGGGGTCGCGATGTTGAACGTGACCAGGGGCGTCGGGCGCAGCGAGAGGGACGTGAAGGAGGACATGGTCATGCCCCTGGGGACAGGGGTGGACGAGTCCGGCGTGGCGGCGGCGGAGGTGCACACCACGACCGAGTGCGCGAGGAGGCGCATCACGGAGCGCAGCTGTTCGGGCAGGGGCAGAGCGTCAAAGGCGGCGTCGTGGTGTGGGTGCGGGTGGACCGATGGCGCTTGCGGAGGTGTGACGCTCCATGATTCTTTCCGGGCGTATGACTGGGAGAGTGACCGTGTTTGGGAGTCTGGAATGTAGACATCAGTACGAATGAGCCAATTGACGCGGAGGGGGGGTGGTAAATCGTACGTAGAGTTCCAGCGAGCCCCCGGCGCAGAGGCCGTGACCAGGGCGCCGCTTCAGAGCCGCATCGTGACGGAGACAGAACTGGTGGATGGTCCGCGCATCTGCCCAATTGGCGCAAAATGCACGCTCTCCTCATCTCAGCCCATTCAGGTATGACCGGATGGAAGTCCTTTGCATTCGCGAGTTGAGACAAGTGCTGCGAGAGAAGAAAGTCGTCATTGCCCGAGGATAAAAAGAAAAAAAAAGTATACCACATGCCGCCGGGAGCTCGGTAGGGGAGCTACGATAAGCAAGCGATAAGCCGCGGTCGAAATTTCCACCGTTCACCTCGACCAACCTCGAACAACGGCCGACGACGCCCAGCAAGAAGGACAACCAAAGCACCCATACTCTCTGGACTTGCCAACCTTCAAGGTCCTGCAACACCACTGCCCCGTCTGCAAAGGCCGACCGAACCTCCCTCCAGAATGGCCAAGCTCCCCACAGCCCTCCTCTCGAGGAGCCTGCCATCATCCACATCCGCCCTCTTATCCAGCACACCGAGACCCACGGCGTCGAGGATAGCAAGGCAGACCACCCAACAAGTTCGACACGCGACCGAGGTCGTCCGGCCCAAGCGGCCCTACACATTCACGCAGATAGTCCAGCTGAGCGACGGGTCGACCTACACCACGCGGTCCACGTCCCCGGCGCCGGTCCACCGGTCCACCAAGGATACGCGCAACCACCTGACCTGGCAGCCGTCCGAGGTGTCCCTCAAGAACGTCGAGCTCGACGAGGCCGGGAAGCTGGCGAGCTTCAGGGGCCGGTTCGGAACCATGTACGACCTTGCCGACGAGCCGGACGCCGCAGACGCATCGGCAGCAGGCGTGGACGGCAAGGGCGGCAAGGGCGGCAAGGGCGACAAGGAGGGCAAGGAGGGCAAGGAGGCCGGCAAGGACGATGGCGCGTTGGACAACTTGTCCGATCTGATGGCCACGTACGTGAGGGATGAGCCGAATCTGAAGGGCGGACAGGTCGCTTCAAATCGTGTCGCGAAGAAGGGAAAGAAAAAATAAAGCGGTGTTGTCTTGCGTGCCGGCTTGGGTGTGGTCACGGACGATTGAAGCGCTCGATTCGAACAGACCAAGGTCTTGTTCTTGGCATACATGATATCGACCACTTTAGAGGAACATTTGCCGGCTGTCATGTCGATTTTGTGGCTAGGAATGATGGCGAGACGACGCGCGCAATGTTCTATGTACATTACTTCTAGGAGACATTACCTATACACCAGGGCCGACCACAACTTGCCCCCTACCTCTTGGGAATCCCATCTTGCATCGATGCGGTTTTCTGGATATCGACATCACGATAGAGCGGGGTAGCATTTCAGGTGCCATGCCAGGGGAAGCTCATCCCCACGAAGCCATGCCGGCTGAGTCCATGATCGCTATAGCTATTATAGCGTCTCGTGGAATTCTGGACTTTCTAGTCAGAATCCTCGTCGATACGGGCCCGAGCTCGGTCGACCGCAGTATCTCCCGCTGGCCTGTTGCCGCCCGCTGGTTGGAACACGGGCGGCTTGTAGAAGACGGTCTCGTCATCTGCCGAGTCCAGTTGCAGGAGGAATGTCTCCCACTTCTCAATGAGCTGTGAGGAAAGTCAGCAACGCACCCTGATGTTCAATTTCGTTTTCACAAATACTTACCTCCTTCTGCGCCTCAACCGAGCTCTCCAAGAACGTCTCCACGCCGCTCTTGAAGTCCTCCACCTTCTCCCGCTCAAAGCGATCCAGCTCTTGTCTCAACAGCCGTCCCATGTCCTCGAAAAGCAAATGCGCCTGGTGGACCTTCCTCTCGGAGTCTGCAACCTCGGCGCTGACCTGGTTCAGCCGGTCCTGCTGAGACTTGCCCTGTCTGAGGAGCTTCTCCTGATTGGCCTTGCGCTTCTGCATCTCTGACTCCGCGGCGTGCCAAGCGTAGAAGGCTTTCTGGCGTTGCCCAAACGCTTGCTTGACGCTCCCGATCAGCCTAATATACTCCTCGATGGTGATTCCAAAAGTCAGGACATCCTGCTGAGCCTGCCGGTCATACACGTCACGGATGGTGATCTGTAGGTCTGACAGTGCCTCCAAGGGTCCGGATAGGGTCGGAGACAGCTCGACCGTTGAGAGTGCATGTAGAGAAGCCGAAAAGTCGCCGGCTGCCTCTGCCATTGACTTGCGCTGGGCCACCATCGTGTCCATGGCCTTGAGGAGGCCTTTCAGTTGGTTCTCAAGGGCGTCAAGGTATACCCGACGATCATGGAACCACTTCAGAGTGTCAGCATCTGACCTTGCAAGCCTGATCAGGGAGGTAGCTGGAAAGGGAGAACTTACGTCGTCTTGCTCCACGAACTTGCTACTCGAACCGCCGAGGCCCAGCGAGCTAAACATGCCCTTGCTTTCCCCAAGGTTCGGCTCTCTCCTCTCCTTGTGCTTGACGTCCACGTTAAACGACTCGCTCTCCAGGAAAAGCTTGAGATCCGCATCATGTTGCAGTGTCGCGTGTGCAGCAGTCTTGTTGAGCATCTTCTCGAGAGCCGCGCGTCTCGCCTCGACAAAGTTGGTTTCGAATCGGCCGACGGCCTGCTTCTCTGGGGGAGGCGGTACGACTATTCCGGGGTTGTTCGCATGAAGGGTGTTGTAGAGCCACAGGAAGTCCCGATATCTCCTCTTGACCTCGAACTCGGATTGCTTGTAGGCCTTGGATGTAGTCTAAGCCAACCAAACTAATTAGCACCCATTCTTGTCGTACAGTGGCCATTGGCACCTTTCGAAACAACCAATAGGTCATACCTTTGTCCGCACGGCATACACAATATGACTGCTAGTCAGATCGCCGACCTTGTGCGGGTCCCCGACCGTGATGGAGAAGGACGGCTTGGCCGCTTGCTCAACGCTGACGCTCGGTGGTCCGCCCCCTCTTCCTTGCACGGGCGTGGCAACCTGCACCGGCGGCGGCGCTCTTCCCCCTGAGCTTCCCAGCCTGTCGTCTCCGTCGTCCTCGTCGTCGACCCGGTGCGGGTCGACCACGCCCCTCCTCTGTTGCTGCTGTTGCTGCTGCTGCTGCTGCTGCTGCTGGCCCGGGGACATCATTGTGCGCACGGGAAGCGTAGATGACATGGCAGCCGGCGCGGGTGGCTCTTTCTGGGGAGGCATGGGCGGTTCGCCCTCGGCGCCAGATACCACCGGCTCCGCGGCACCGAGAGGCCCGAGGGGGTCATCTTCGACGGCTTGCAGCTTGGTCGGTTGCGCGACAAGGCGACGGGGTGTCAGACGGGAAGGGCGGGGGCCGGTGCTAGTCGTGGCGGGAGGTGCTGCTTCTGAAGCTGGCTTGGAGGTCTCGCCATCGCCGGCTGCCTGAGACTCGGAGGTTGAGGAGGGAGGTGGTTGGGCAGGGGCGTCGGCCCAGGGCGATTCTCCCAGGGGGTCCATCTTCTGTGCTGTCTTTCGTGCTATGTGGATGGAGAGATGGTTGTTTGTCTGATTCCAGCTTGTTCAAATGTCACACGCTGCAAGTTTGGACAGTCTCTTCTTCCGCTGGGTAGGTGGCGGCCAAAGGTATGCACGTCGTGGCCCGGTGAATTGCATCTGCTGTAGGTAGTCTACAAGCTACGCCGCTCCTGCGCCCGCGCGGTTGGCGAAGCTTGGGCCATCCCTGACGTACCTGCCTGCCTAAGAGGTACCCAATTCGGTACTTGGCCAAAACCACGCTCAGGAAGCCGGTTGCCGTCATGTTGCCTAGGTAGTTGTGACTTACAAGAAAACTTCCACGTCAACGTTCCCGTTGGTATCATAGCTCGTCCTTGCAAAAAACGTGAGTTTACCAAGCCGTAGTAATTAATCTAGGCACAACCCATCTAAAACTCAAGATCCTGGTCTGTTGTCTGAGGCATATGTGACTGGTGAAATATCTACGGCTGTGCAGTTGGTGCTTTCCTCTGCGCACCATCTGTATCCCCCCTTCTCGACGTCAAACTCTGCTGAAAGACTGCGGAAAACCGACCGCAGTCATCGGCATTTTGAATACCTTCGGCCGGGTATTCCCCAGTCACCAAGAAAGTACTTAACAATCAAGGCCCATCCCCGACCGCGAGGACTCCTGGGGGGCTACACTAATTGTACAAAAACGATAAGACCGACCATCAAACCTGGCTCTGCACCTCCTTTTGTAGAGCATCTCGCCGTTCACGGTCCCCTAACGCCATAAAACATGGGTATTCTCCCATTCAGAGCGACTTGAATATCAAAGGGCCGGAAATGATATCAAGTTTGACCTTCCGGTCCGATTTTTCGGATTGTGTCGTGGCAAAGGCTAGAAAATCTTGCCATGCCTAAAGTCATGAGCATTCTAGAAGTCAAGAGAGAAGCTGAGGACGTCAAATTGCTTCGCGAGCATGGCTCTCAGCGCTCGGGCTCGTACACTCCAGCCGCAGTGACCAGGTTCATGCGAGTGAAGCGAACTTTCTTGAGGGCCGTCTTCTTGGTAGGGAAAGCGCTGATTTGATCGGCCGAGATTTGCACCTCCTTTCCCTTCTTCTTGCCGCTGCCGGTGCCCGAGACACCAGTGCTGCCGGACGCACCACCGCCGGCATTCGAAGAGGAAGCTGCCGCAGCAGGTGGCTGTTGAGGTTGTCCACCGACAGTGATACTCCGGTCACTCGGTCCTATGGAATCCCCCGTGCTGGCGTTGTTCTCGGGCTGCACAGCTTGGCCCGTGGCGCCACCAACAGGCTTGCTGCCATCGGCAGGAAGGTCCACGTCCCAAACACGAACAGTGTTGTCCACCCCACCGGAGACAAGGACCTTGGACTCGACACTGAAGCTGAGGGAAGTAATGCCACCCTTGCCGTGGCCCTTGCTCTTCTTGATACAGACTCCCTTCTCGAGGTTCCACCAAAAGATATTGCCGTCGATGTCAGCACTGGCAATGAGCTTGCCGTTGGGGGCGCATTCGATGGTGTTGATGAAATGGTGGTGGCCAACCATGGCTCTAACACAGTCTCCGGTGATGACGGACCACATGCGGATTGACTTGTCAGTCTCGTCGGATGCTGAAAAGACATATGTGCCATTTGGGTGCCACGCGACGGCGGAAATGCTGGTATCGTGGCCAATACAGGTCCTGACTGGCGTTGCGTGATCCTGCATCCAGATTCGAACAGTCTTGTCCCAACCACCACTGACGAAGTAATGGCCGTGGGGTCCCCACTGCACGTTGAATACGGGACCGTCATGAGACTTGTAGATACACAGACAGGACCAGGTATCGAGTGACCAGAGCCGGATGTGGCCATCGGCTGAGCATGACAGCAGTAACCGCGGTGCCTTCGGAGTGTCCCTACTCTCATGCGGCACGGACACAGCATCAGAGAACGAAAGGCCGTAGACAGGGGCGGAGTGTCCTATCAGCATACGGTTATTCGTCGCCGATTGCGTGCCGTTGTCAAGGGCGGACTTCAGGTGGCTCCCGTCCATGCTCCATACGCGAATGTATGAGTCCATAGTGCCGACGGCAACGAGCTCTTGGTCGTTGGAGAACTCGATGCAGTTGTAGCTACAGGAGGAGCGTTAGCCAGTGTTCTTCTGGCCCAAGGAGTGATGTACTTACCTTCCGAGGGTGTTGTGGAATGTGTACATGCACACAGACACAGCTGCGCCAACACCACCGGTTCTTCCCTCTATGCGGAAACGGTCTCTGTGCTCCCTGATCTTCTCGATCTCGCCCCAGACATCCCTCGCGCGGGAAGCCGGTAATGGAAGGTCGGAACGAGCGGGGCCATCCATGCTCTCTTCACGCTTGATCTTGTTGTCGAACTCCTCGAGGAGAGTGGATCTTCCGTCAGGCGGGGGATGGCGCCGATCTTCCTCCTCGATCTCGGCCCGGACCTCCTCCTGCAGTTCTGCCTCCATTGGTAGAGGACCGAGCTTAAGCGGCACGTCGGGGGCAACATTGGACCTAACACCCGTGAAAACACCCGGAATTCCTTCCAGGACATCGGCCTCATCCACACGGACGCTTGGTTGGTTGTTGAAGATTGCATAGAAACTCTTAGGATTCGCAAGGCCCCGGTCGACGGTCTTAAGGGTGCAGTAGCGCCCCAGCAAATGAAGCAGGGTCCTGCCTCCATTATCGTACTCCTTCTCCAGATGGCCTAACACGAGATCCTCAACCTTGTCAGTCACTGGGATCTGGTACTTGGAGGTCTTGTAGAGCCGTGTGGTTTCGTTCTCATTGACGTGGGCAGGTAACGTAATGGTCGACAACAACTTGAGGTCGTCACCGTGGATGATTTTGAAGTCGTCGCCGAAGTCTGCCAAGAAGGTCTTGGCCTCGTTCGGGTAACCGTTCTCGACAAGCTCGAGGTAGGAGTGAATGAACATGGGCCACAGAAACTTGTTCAGCTCGAACTACCAGCCAGCATGGTCAGCCGCGTTCGGCGCCACGAGTGTGTTAAATCAATTACCTTGTAGTAGTCAAGATTGTTATCGACGAAGTTCTTCAGCAAGCTGAATGCTTTGGTATACTTCTTTGACCCCATCTCGTCGGTTGACTTGTGCTGTGGGCGACCGTCAGGTCCGAGATTGGCTGACTCTTTCCTGAATATCTCCTCAGTTCTCAGAAAGCCCCTTTTGAGTAGATAGTCTGTGACCTAATCAGGCAAGTTCAGTTAGCAATGGCGTGCGTGAGTACACCACGAGGTCAAGGTGATGTGGAGGTGCGATTGGGGCGTGTGCCACTTGGACAGGGCCCTGGAGAGATCCACAGCAGAGGTTGAAAAGCCCGAGTGTAAATCACAGTGGTCGCACTGAGTAAACAAAAGCTCCTCAACAGCTTTCAAACGCAGTGAATTGGCCTTGGCGCTGCCAGGCCCAATAGGTCAGACTGCTTCGTTGGCGGAGGTAGACTTTGATGGAGTGAAGTCACGAGAAAAGTCGTGCTAACTACCCCGGTGCAGTGACTGTGAGAGATGTCGCCTCAAGTGATACTTCTGGCATATCCCTCACTCGCAGCCTCCTTCCTGGTTGCCAGACTGAGGCCCTTCTCGCCTGGTTCGTAGCGTCACAACCCGCAACTAGGTTTCATATATTCGCCGCATAGCCTTCATCTGGGGTCCTTGCAACCAACTCGAGATCTGTGTACTTATCACATTCTCTTGCGAGATGATTTGACTTCCAGTAACGTATGAGACCACCTCTCATTCAATAGCTTCTTGAACCATCGCCCATGGCTCTCGAGCCTTGACTGTCGCATCGTCCGAATATTGTGGGCATCGCTGGCACATGGGCCCAAGAGATGGCGTCCCCCGAAATTTCTGACCGCACGACCGCCCTAGGAACACTTGACACGTGTGCCAGCAGGCCCCTTGCTTCCCTGATGGTCGTTTCTTTCACAAACAAGGACATTTTCAGAGCGCCATGGTCTCTCTACTTAGAGTGCCAGCTCTCCGGGTGGGAACGTCCCCGGCACGCAGGGGAATGGAGCTCTGGAGAGATGGGGGAACCGTCGAATCACAGCATGAAATATGATGGACTTACGATCTGGTTGAGGTTTTGCGTGGACTGAGGGGCAGGAGCAGACGATGCTGATGACCCCTGGCCAGCAGCAGAACCTGTTCCTGCTCCATGATGAGCCTGCCCGCCATACCCTCCCCCGGCCTGCCCAGCACCACCGGAGCTGGGAGCACCTGATGCAGACATCACGTGCTGTTTACACAGCTAACTCCAGTCCTTGCTTTGATTTGATGTGCCTTTCCGAACTTGGATGTGTCTGTGTTGTGCTGGAGCCTTGACTGCCTTGGTAGAGATGCGCAGGAGCTCACTCCTGTGTTGAGACCAACCAATACTGCCAGCGACAGTGGATTCACTTCCCCAGAGCTTGGGCAAAACGTAAGTCTTTAGCGAAGCCCAAGGAAGTGAGCTGCTGACATAACAACGATATTAGATGGCATTGGTGATGAGATAGGCTGTGGGGTGATGGAGTTGGTGACAATAGCATGTAGATGCACGTTGAGGCTCTCATCGAAGTCCATGTGCGTGCAGCCAAAGCAGTGAGATGCTGTGTGCCTCAGGCCAATGAGAGCAGTCTCTTCTATGGGCCCAAGGGGACGCGCCTGCTGGGTCCAAAGTCCCGGCTCCGGGGATGGCTGATCCCTGTTTTATGCAACCATGGGAGCCCCGCCAGCCGCTCGACCCCAGGCTATCCGTGGGCTCTTCCCCGCTGTCGGCCTGCCCCCTCTGCCCCTATAGTACTCTGGGCGTTGTGAGCCTCGGTCCAAACCTGGGGGAGACAGGGAACCTCGGAAGGTCTATTACCAAACATCAAGCGTGGTCCGACATGTTCGTTCTTCTCCTCCGCTTCTCTTGATTCCCATACTCAAATCCCTTGATTCACACTGGATCGTATATCTAAGTCTTTCTCAAGAGTCTGCCACATTATCGCTAGATCATCATGTCGTCCAGAATTCCAGAGATTGTGAGTCTACCACTGCAGGCCCGGACCAGATCCCCATTTCAAAGTGCTTTGGCTAAAGGTGAGGTACTCTGTAGTGCAAGAATCGCGTGAGCGATCAGGCAAAGAAGACATTGGACATCGTGGCCAAATTCGTGGAAGAGGAATGCATCCCGTAAGCTGCAGCTCTCCATTGACATCGCCGAGCCGCCAATACTGACAAGTGGCAGAGCTGATCCAGTCCTCGAGGCCCAGGTGGGCTCTGGGGACGCGAGATGGGACCACTACCCAACCATTATTGACGAGCTCAAGCAAAAGGCACGAGCTCTCGGGCTCTGGAACATGTTCCTGCCCAAGGGTCACTACAAGGAGTCCCCGGGTTTCACAAACCTCGAGTACGGCCTCATGGCAGAGTGGCTCGGCAAGTCCAAGTCTGCATCCGAGGCAGTCAACTGCGCTGCTCCTGACACGGGCAATATGGAGGTGCTGGCCAAGTACGGCAATGACGCGCAGAAGGCACAGTGGCTGAAGCCTTTGCTCGAGGGCCAAATTCGCTCTGCCTTCCTGATGACCGAGCCCCAGGTAGCCTCGAGTGATGCTACTAATATTGAGCTTGACATCCGCAAGGAGGGGAACGAGTATGTCCTGAATGGCCAGGTAAGATCACTGTCCGCTGTCTGGCACGCCGTCGTTGGGACAATCTCAGCTGATCGTCATGGCAGAAATGGTGGTCCAGTGGCGCAGGAGACCCTAGGTGCCAGATCTACATAGTCATGGGCAAGTCCGATCCTCAAAATAAGGACCCCTACCGCCAGCAGTCTGTGGTTCTCGTACCAGCAGACACCAAGGGCATCACTATTCACCGGATGTTGAACGTTTACGGATATGACGATGCGCCCCACGGCCACGGGCACATCTCATTTAAGGACGTCCGCGTTCCGGTGAGCAGCCTCGTGTTGGGCGAGGGCCGCGGCTTCGAAATCATCCAGGGCAGACTTGGCCCTGGCCGCATCCACCACGCTATGCGTACCATTGGCGCGGTAAGTGCATCGACGATCCACGGCAAGCATTCCAAGATGTGAGACAGCATGCTGATCCTGTGGGCAAACAGGCGGAGAAGGCTCTTGAGTGGATGTTGATGCGCATCAACGACCCCAGCAAGACCCCATTCAAGAAGCAGCTGCGCGAGCACGGCGTGATCCTTGAATGGGTCGCTAAGTCCCGGCTCGAGATCGACGCTGCCCGTCTCGTCGTGCTCAACGCGGCTATCACCATGGACGACCACGGACCGAAGGCGGCTCTGAGGGAGATTGCTGAGGCCAAGGTCCTCGTACCGCAAATGGCCCTGGCGGTGATCGACCGCGCAGTGCAATCGTTCGGCGGTGCCGGTGTGAGCCAGGACACGCCGCTGGCGTCCATGTGGGCGGGCATCCGGACGCTGCGGCTTGCGGACGGGCCGGACGAGGTGCATCTCCAGCAGATGGGTAGGAACGAGAACAAGAGGGGCAAGGAGGTCACGGCCAAGATCGAGGCGCAGAAGAGGAAGACGGAGGAGCTGCTGAAGAGGTATGGGCTGAAGCATGCGCAGCCGGGCCAGAACATCCAGAGATCTAAGCTGTAGACTTTTGCTTTACAATAGTGCAGTGTGGTCACCGTAAAACCAAATTGATTGCGTTCACATATCGCAAAGGCCCCAAGGACTTAGAAACTTGTGACTTGCTCGCTGTAATCTCGCTGTGGAAAGTAAACTTTTGTAGGACAATCTCGTGTGGCGAAATATTATAGAGAATAACCTCTCATGTCTCTCAGGTGTTCATTTCAAATCAAAAGGGCCAAACTGCCGTACCTGATTCGAGTTGTCCCCTATAGCCATGTTTCCTGGTTATTAACCAGCATTTGTTCCATGCTCTGAAACCTTGCCAGCTGTAAACAGACACTTCTGGCACTCTGACTTTCAGCACAATTTCCTATGCAGATCACAAAGCAAGCAGTCCTCTTGTGTGGATGTTGCTGTGGCCATTGACCCGCTGCAATGCTGTCATGGTGGAGCTGATCTAAAGGGCAGGGGTCGGGTGCTATGCACTTGCAGGGGCTAACAGTGACTCTTTGCATGGGGAAGGGGA
The DNA here is from genome assembly GCA_037177825.1 of Diaporthe sp. P3_1W. Lineage (NCBI taxonomy): Eukaryota > Fungi > Ascomycota > Sordariomycetes > Diaporthales > Diaporthaceae > Diaporthe > Diaporthe sp. P3_1W. Next base: position 3,157,596 of record JBAFXB010000004.1, on the reverse strand, counting down.
AAGAAAAGTTGACGGTTGCCCATGACAACAGGGCCCCTAAAAGTAAATAATCCGCCACCCACTGCCATTGCCGCCTACACACCTGCAGCAGACGACCTTTAAGAACCCCAAGGTCTTCGAGGTGGAATCCACAGTCCCGTTCACTAAACACAGACCCTTCTTACAATCCTAAAGATCTCTTGTTCCGCTGTGCAGTCGAAGTCAAAAAGCCCACCGCAATCCATCCTCACTACACAGACGCACACCTCCAAGCGAGACATTCCTCCCGAATCGTCCATTGTTCAGCACAGAAATCGCTAGCGATACATCACCACCCAAGACGGCAATGTCTTCTACCACAGGCAACACCGGCGCCAACGTACTGGGCGCAAAGGACGCCAACCTACCCGTGGCTGCCGCCGCCGTCCCCAACGGCAAGGACTCATCAGTCAAGAGCATGGAGTACCACCGCCAGGTTCTGCAGTCCAAGATGGAGGCGCAGCAGTGAGTCTTGGTTCCAGATGATACAATTTCCTCCATTCCATCACTGACCCGCCATCACAGGTCTGGAACCAACTACGTCTCCCCCTCAGACGAGATCATGTCCCCCTGCACGGCCAAGCTGAACGCGCTCCGCAACAAGCAAGTTGGCAAGTACGTATTACCGAGCATGATGCATGGCCCCAGAAATTGGACACGTTTACTAACCGACCTTTGCCAACACAGAGTCAAGCCCAAGTCCCTCTTCGCCCAAGCATCATCTAAGAGGTTGCGAGGCAGCGAGGGCCTCTTCGGCTCCAAGGCTGACTCCCCGCCATCCAACAACGCATAGGGAACGACCGTGGCTCCACGTGCTACTCGTTCTAATGAAACGTTCTCCTTTGTTAGATATGGGTTGGGGCTCTTCCCTCTAAGCCCTCATGGGATCGGGTTCTCCGGCACTGATGCCCTTCGCTTTTTATGCCCGAGATGCCAGGGCTTGCTTGGCCTGTTCACTTTAATTGATGATGGATGGGCTCTCGGTTAGGGTTGGCTGGATCGACGGTCCCAAGGTTTTAAGGGGTTCGGCGTTTGTCAGGAAGAGGGAACTATACCAGTGGTGCATTTTGATGGGTCAGGGGGAAAAACGGAAGGGAATACCGAATTCCGGCCCCTGGGTAACGAATTGATGAACAGCATAACACACTGCCCGAAAATAATGAAGCGCAGACACGACCTTTTTTCTTGGCAAAGGAAATGCTTGGATTCACGGTGATATATTCCCTTCTACGCCTTCCACGCTGTAGAGATATACACGACATCTTCGTCTGCCACCACATGTCCCAATCCAACTCGCTGTGGCACATGCCTCGCACTCGCGCCCCACACCATGGCAAATTTGAAGGTATCCTTGAGGGTTCTGTGAATGCGATCACATACATCCTCAACGGTGCTATTACTCCTCACGATCAGCGCTTCACTGAAGTCCGGCTCGATGCCTTTCCGTTTCGTGTACACCCGTATCAGTGCCAGCTCCTTCCAGCACCTGTCAACCACGTCCTGAATGCCCAGGTCGAGCTCGCAGCTCATGACGACAGTGTTGGGCTCACGCGCCAGCCGGTCCAGGAAGTCGAGCGAGACTAGTACCTGTTAATTACCTGCTACGGATCCTGAAGTGACACATTCTGGAACATTCCAAAACATGACAGACGGGGAAGCGTAAAAGGACAAGAATGGGGCTTACCGGAATCGATCTTGTTGTATACGTAAAGACACTACGGTCACGTCAGTAAGTGGTTCCACCCCCGAGAACAAGGAAAGGGGCAGGAGTAGCCGCTGAAAAGGCAGGTGCTTTACACCGTTTGCTCAAACTCGTGAGGAGAGGAAGGTGTCGCTTTAGACTCACTTTGATGTACGTGCGGTGGTTCTTCATGATCACGTCGATCAGGTCGTCTACCGTGGCCTCGTCGTCACGGACGAGAACCTCACAGTTGAGTATCTTGTAGTCACGCAAGATATTGTACACCATTTTCTCGTCAAGGTTCTTGGGTGTGTTCTGGAAGTTGATCTTCATGCCGCCTGCCTTCTTTGGCTTCAGGTATATGTTTCTGTAGACCCCTGGTCAGCGACGGTCTGCACACGAGCGTTCTTTGAAGGACTCACGGTGGCTCCCGGTTCAGGCGAATACCAACGGCCTCCAACTCGGCCTCGAGCAGCGCCCTCTGCTCTGCTCTCTTTGTGGCGTCCAAAACCATCAAAATCAAGTCACTCGTCTTGGCTGCGGAGATGACCTGTCTTCCTCGGCCCTTTCCTTCTGAAGCGCCTTCAATGATACCGGGCAGATCAAGAAGCTGGATTTCCGCGCCTCCATACTCCAGGACACCGGGGATGGCAGTCAGAGTCGTGAAGGCGTAGCTCGCGACTTCCGATTTCGTCTTGGTGACTTTCGAGAGAAAAGTAGACTTTCCCACGGATGGAAACCCCACCAGCGCTATCCGCGCATCACCGCTCTTGCTCACATCGAAGCCCGATCCGGGACCACCTCCTGCCCCGGGGCCAGGCTCGAGAAGCTGCGCGCGAAGCCGGGCAAGCTTGCCCTTCAGAAGACCCAGATGATAATTCGTCGCCTTGTTCTTCTGGGTCATCTTCATCTCATCCTCGATCTCCTTGATCTTGTCCGTCTAGGCGAGTACACGAGTTAGCCATGGCCCACACAGAAAAAGCGCAGAGCAACGGTTCATGCTGCCCCCTTCCACATCTGTCTCTACCGCCAGGGTAAGGAGAGACCAAGTCGAAACAAGGGCGAGAAGGAGCGAGGCCTTTTCGTGGAAACACGTACAATGTTGACCATCTTTGCGGCGGGTGTGACCGGAGGTCACGATGCAGTACTAGAGATGGATGTATATTTTGGCGGAAAAGAAGAATTGTGCGTCAACCTGGGTTAGAGATTTGGGGATGTTCGCCGTGTCCCTTTTCACATAGAATCAGGTCTTCAATACCCGGGTAGAGTATGTCCAGAGTGATGAGATCGGGCACCTGGCTATTCGCATCAAATGAAGCAAAATACTTGGGTATAAGCCACGGAAAGGTAGAGTAACCACAGGAATTGAGCTCGTGTCTCTTTCCGCCTCTCGACATACGGATCTCCGTGTACGGTGAGTCTGGAGTGAATGAGATGAGATATGCGGTTGGGTGAGCGCAGCAAGCAGCGGCAGCAGTGTGGAGGGGCACACTGGGCTTTGCGTGCCCCACTTAAATTTGCCCCAAGCTCGCTCTGCAGTGATCTTTCCTCAGGTAGTCTACCTGGTCAGCCTCGTGCCTTGTACTGTATACACTATCAACCAGAATCTCTACCATCCGTCCACCACCAAATTTCTCGCCCCTTGCCATCACCACACGAAAGATGGCTGACGTCCCGGAAGAAACCCAAGAAGAGCTCGCGCTCACCACAACGAGCAATGAGGTGGCCGAACCTGCTGCCAGAAAAGTGAAGAAGATCATCAGGAAGAAGAAGCGCCCAGCGCGACCGCAAATCGATCCCGCCCTCATCAAGTCGGAACCACCACCCCAGACCGGAACAATCTTCAATATCTGGTACAACAAATGGTCTGGTGGCGATCGCGAGGACAAATATGCATCCCAGAAGGCGGCAAAAGGAAGATGCAACATCGCGAAGGACACTGGATACACAAAGGCAGACAAGGTGTCAGGCTCCTACTTCTGCCTGTTCTTTGCGCGAGGAATATGTAAGCCTTCCCCGTTCCCCGTTCTCCCTTTCGCCCCTTCGAAGAGGGACATCTTGCTCACGATCGAGATTTTGACAGGTCCCAAGGGTCAAGACTGCGAATACCTGCACCGCTTACCCACAATCCACGACCTCTTCAACCCCAACGTCGACTGCTTCGGCCGTGACAAGTTCAGCGACTACCGCGATGACATGGGCGGCGTGGGTTCGTTTATGAGGCAGAACCGTACGATATACGTCGGCCGAATCCATGTCAGCGACGACATCGAGGAGATCGTGGCGCGCCACTTTGCCGAGTGGGGAGAGGTCGAGCGGGTCAGGGTTCTGAACACAAGGGGCGTCGCTTTCATCACGTATTCCAATGAGGCCAACGCTCAGTTCGCGAAGGAGTCAATGGCGCATCAGAGCCTGGACCACAGCGAGATCCTGAACGTCCGGTGGGCGACAGCCGACCCCAACCCAATGGCACAGGCAAGAGAGGCGAGGAGAATCGAGGAGCAAGCTGCAGAGGCGGTCCGCCGCGCGCTTCCGGAGGATTTCATTGCCGAGATAGAAGGCAGAGACCCGGAGGCGAGGAAGAGGAGGAAGTTGGAGAGCAGTTACGGTTTGGAAGGCTACGAGGCGCCGGATGAGGTACATTTTGCCCGGGGAGAGAATGCCGTCAATCCGAGGGCAAGGGCAGGCCATGGCGACCAGTTGGATCTGGAGCAACAGCAGCGCTTGATGCTCGAAAGCGGAGAGGCTGAGGCGCAGGCTGCGGCAGACGAAACTCAAAGGCAGCTAGAGGAGAATGGAATCTTCTCGAGTAGCACGCTGGCGGCACTCAAATCTGCACAGGTGGCGGTCGCGTCTAAGGAGAAGAAAGCCCCGGCAGGCCCATTAGTTTCGTATGACAGCGACGATGATAGCGACTAGAAGCAGAGCGGCCACTTTGGCACGGCTGATAATGGATGGCATTCTCGACCAGATGCCAACTTGATACTACGTAGCAGATACCCAAACACAGGATCTAACTGTTGAATATCCTACTGTATAGAACCTCGTGCCTCCCAATCCAAAGATCCATCACCGGCACGCTCTGTCCCGCCTCCTCCACGGGCGTGTCCCACTCCCTCTCAATAGCCGCAGAAATCATCCCCATCACCTCGCTGCTCGCCAACACCCGCTGCGCCTGATACGGGCCCAGCAGGTTGGCCCGGACGGCCGCGGATATCAAGGCCTTGACGTGGCCGAGCATGAAGATATACGCCGTCTGGTGCGGGCCCAGCCCGACGACGCGGCAGACGACGCCAAACAGCGGCGCGAGGTGGGCCGCCACGGGGGGCAGCCCGGTCTCGTCGTAGCCCTTGGCCGGCGTCCGCAGCGCCCGGGCATACTCCCGCAGGACGGCGTCGTACTCACCACCAGCACCACCACCAGCAGCAGGCGCTTCCGAAGGCGGCTGCTTCTGGAGCGCCGCCGACGCCGCGAACGAGCGCTCCCAGATGCCCAGCAGGGCGCGCCCCTGCGCCACGGACGCGCGCCGGCCCACGGTGCACATGACCGCCGCGTCGAGCTGGTCGTCGAGGTCGGCGAGCCGCTCCGGGTCGCGGTGCGCCGCCAGGACGAAGGGCAGGGTGGAGGAGGCGTAGGAAGAGACCGAGATGGGCAGGAAGAGGTCGAACTGTGAGTAGTGGCCCTGGCGCGGGCGCGACGATGGCGGCCCGGCGCCGGGGCCGGGGCCGGAGCTGGAGCTGGAGCTACGGTTGTGGGCGAGGTACGACTCGAGGCCGCTGCTGAAGGCGAATGAGCCTAGGGGCAGGGCGGAGTCCGATAGCAGGAGGAGGAAGTGCGTGGTTTTGTGAGTGGGTGGCGCTGCTTGCTGGGTCAGTCGGTGTGTCTCATCCACTGGTTTGTTTCATGGGCGAGGCTCACCATTGAGTGAGAATACGGCTTGTTGGTGAGTGCCACCGCCATTGTGCAATTCATGGCTCGCGCCATTCAACGGCGCTGCTTTGCGGTTTCTCAGACGGATTCTGGCTTGCTCCAATCTCTGCTCCAGATCCTGGATCTCAGTCTCGACTAGGTCATCCGACTCGGTGCCGTGTCCCTCGGGTGGCTTCGAGTTCATGCTACAGTTGTTTTTGAGATATATAGTAATAGAAGTGCAGCGATGAAAGGTTGGTAGTGTCTCTCTTATTTTGGTCTTTGAGACTGCGGGGCAAGCGCTCACAACGGCCGGGCTCTAATTACCTCTAGCAGGACATCCAAACATACAAAACCAGGCCAAATCCCTAGTATCAACCTCATGGCAATTCCATGGTACTCCAGACACCAAGCTTTGGGACAAATTAAATCATAGCCCTGTGCAAAGTCGCTAATCCAAACGATGAATCATCCTCGCCAGCATACAAGCCCGCTGTGCCTCTTTCCAACAAAAGACTTCGCTCAGGGTCTCAAGTTCTCCTTGCCAGGCAGTGCCGCACTCTCGTGGCCCCGTCTTCGTTCCGCTCTCTTTTGCTCCAACCTGGCGATAGCAGCAGCGCGTCGATCAGCAGGAAGAGACGATGGTCTGGAGGAAATGGCATCCGTCGTCGGATTATCCGGCACGTGGTCGAGCTTCCAGCTCCGCGCCCTGTCTCTGACCAGACCAAGAGCTGGACTCTTGGGCTCACTGTCGAGCGCGGGCTGATTCGCAGAAAGCCTGCTACTCTTGGGCCGTGGAGATTTTGACACCCTGAACTCTCGTGATGGTGTTCGGCTGATTTTGCGACTAGGGGTGTCTAAGATGAACTCTTCTTCGGGGAAAAGATGATGGTCGAGGGTAGCCAGTCCCGAAGCCTTCCGCTTGCCCGAGCGGGAAACCGACCGAGTAAGAGGCGATTCGGTCTGCATGTCCTCTACTCGAGGCCTGATCTGCAGAAGATCATGAGTGATGTCTTCTATCTCATCACCGCCTTTGTTTCTCAAGCCTTGAAAGCGTTGTCCGAGCGACTTGTAATCCGAGGCTCTCTTTTGGTCCAGCCTCGGATTATTGACTGCGACACTCGCATCCTCTATCCCGCGACGACGGACGCCGTGCTGGTCCCTCGCCTTGGCCTGGACATCCACCAATTTATCTTCCCAGGAACTCAGCGCATTGCGTCCGGTAGACATTAAGTCGAGGTCTTGCTTTGGCTGCTGTGTATCCCCAATTCTAGACGCCCTTTGCATCTTGTTCTTCTCTCTGAGGGCATCGTAGTCGGCCTTGAGCTTCTCATACTGACTGTCCTTCCTTTGTCGGTCTTGTTCAGCTTTGGCCAACTTCCGTTCAAGCTCGGCCACCTTGATCTCGCTCTTGGCCAGGTCTGCGACTGCCTTCTTCCTGTCACCCTCGAGCTTCAGACTCCGTTGCTCAGATGTGCTCAAGTCTGTCTTGACGCATTTAAGCTCATGGCGCAAATCATTCAGCTCTTGAACTTGCTCACGGGCCTTCCTAAGCTCCCGTTGGGTCTCGAGAAGCGTCTGCGCAGTCCTTGGAGATGTACCTCCACGTCGTCGGCGATTCCCGTCGGCGCCATAACCTGATTCCCGAAGCAGTGTCTCCAGCTCCTCCACTTGTTCTCTGTACTGTACGGCGAGGGCCGTCTGGCGCGTGAGATCTTTCATCAGTTTCCTATCGTCTCGGGTGTCTTTGCCCTGGCCCTGCTTCGCCGTGACCTGACCTGCGAGCTCTGTAATTTTCTGCTCCATCTGCACGACCTTGGACTGCTCCTCCCTGAGCCGTTCGTTCAGGTCAAGAGCCTCGGCGTCTTTGGCTTTCGCATACGACTTGGCCAGCTGCTTGTACTTAACAAGCTTCTCCATCTCGGCTCGCGCCTCGCCATGGTATTTCTGAAACTCGCTCTTCCAATACTGCCCTGACTGTGACCTTGGCTCGTTCAGGTCCACTGTGATGTCCGGCTCGCGGTCGAGCTCATCGACCTCCTCCCAAGCACCGTCCCCCTCAGCTTCTTCCGGGTCGAAGCTGGGCTTCCTAGCCTGGTCTTCGCCCAATGCCCTGCTGTTCTCTTTCCGCGACTTCTCGAGGGCCTCCTGCAGCTTTGTGCGCGGACGTGACTTGGCTGCCTCAGTGTTGGCCGCGGCGGTGTTGGCCTTGACATCGCGCCCGAACGAGACGCGTTTCCGACGCGAAGTCCCGGTGCCCGGGGTCAGGAGGATGCCTTGTGGCCTTGTGGGAGACTCATATCTCTTGTCTTCGACGGTGGAGGGCTTGGGCCTCTCTGCCTTTGCGGCGGCAGCCCTGGTCTCTTTCCGGGAGTGGACATCCCTCTGGGGGGCAGGCGTGCCGAAGAGGGCGCGTTTGAATGCCCTTGCTGCAAAAACAGGAGCGGGAGTGTCTGGTTGTTCGACAAAGGTATCATCTGTAGGCAGAGCGCGTGAGTGGTGGTGCTCGAAGCGGTTCACGGGCGAGCAGCCGTACCTGGACCTGGGGTGGGCGCGTTCTGGGGCGCGTTGCCCGTCGCTTTGTGCAAGGCCCAGCCGAGCATTGTGGCAACGGTTGAGGGCGGGTTGTAGGTGATGTTGCTAAGAGTCAATTGTAATCATGAAGCTCTTCAAATGGGCTGGAATGTAGGTGATTTACGCGATCCGGGCAGAGAGCTGGAGCGTCGCGTTTCTTGTATGTTTACTTGGGTGCTTGGCGGTAGACCGGGCAATTGCTGGCAGGTGCCCAGGTGGTACCGTACTGAGGGCCGTCCCAAGGTCGGCCGGCGCTAAGCTGCAGCGGAAGCTCCAATGGAGACAAACGTATGGACACGGACGTCGGCACTTTGCATCAAGAGATGGAATCAGATGGTAAGAGAGAGACAGAGCGGTAACTCAAAAGAGAGTACCAAAAGATGAAATCCAGGTTGGCGCTCGCATTCACATGTACTGGGCGTATTTGGACTGGAGCTGCAGACTGCTGCTCTTCAATGTGGACCCGCCCACTCTCATGCACCTTTATTGGTATGCAGACAGTATTGAGGACTCACTCTCTGCTCGCGGTGAATGGACACATTATTTTACAGGTCAATTGCCATGAAGCCAAGGATTAATTATATTTGTATGTGTCCCCAGCGTAAATCGTCTCGTAGTTTTCCTGGTATATTGGACGACATGAGCTGAAGTGAATTACCTTACGCCTTCCAAGGTTTGCTAGTATACCCTACAGGAGAGACGACCCCGCCTAGGGATCTGGGCAGGGGATCTGGCCTGCAGCTCAGCCCTACGAAAGACTTGAGGTCGGTCAACTGGGGCTCTGAGGTCATCCGAACTGCCTACCACTTCGGATGCGTCTGACTAGGTCAGGTCTCCCACTGTGTATCGCGCTCTACACAAGGTTGCTCCCCTTGACAACTTGCCTACAAGCGCAATATACTGGTGATTCGTACGGCACAGACATACAATCTCAATCTTCATGTCAGAGAAGGACACCAAAACATCACCCACAATCCATAGGTGATTATTCAGCCCACCGCCTGACTCCCAGATAAGCCCTGCGAGATCGTTCCCTCGTCTCAGAACCATGGTCTTCATGATATTATGGCTGGCAAGAAGAGAAACAAGAACCCTCAGAAGAACATAGAGAAAAATGAGTCCACTCCTCAAGGCCTGTCGGTGGCGGGCCTGCCATCCCCAGCCCTAAAGGCGAGCTACGAGGAACGCCAACAGGACGAAATCACAGCGCTTGAAGCAATCTATGGCGATGATTTCGTGATCAAGGCTGCCCATAGTGCTTGGAAGAAGGCGGAGCCCTCGTTTGACATTCACATCAAGGCCACATCTGATGAGGATGTCGCTCTCACTCTGGGGGTGGTACTGGTGGCCACGTATCCCAAATCGCCACCACTGCTCACCCTGAAGAAACACGACAATCTGAAGGAGGCAACTCTGTACAAAGTCCAGATTTATGTCGAGACGCAGTCCAAGGAATTCGTCAAGGAGGAGGAGGTCATGATGATGAGCCTCGTCGAAGGAATCAGAGAAATCCTCGAGGAGGCTGCTCAGGCAAAAGTTGCTGGGCGCGCGCTCCCGACCCTCGAGGAAGAACGGGCGGCACACGAAGCTGCAATGGCTAAGATTGCGCAGGAACAGAAGCACAAAGAAGAGCAAAAGAAACTCCAGGACACCAAGGAAGAGGAGAAGTATCTTGGCCAAATGGTACAGCAGGAGCTCAAACGACAGGATGAACGGGTGAAGGAGTCAAGAAGGAAGAACCCGCCCAGCCATGTCGCCTTCAGCCCCGCCGATGACACTCGAGATTCCGAGGGTGAACGTATCATCTTCGACCAGCTCTGTAAGCTGACTGATGTTGAAGGCAACTCAATCGTCTTCAGTGTGGTCACAGCCAAGACCGAGTTCCTCGCTGGGCCCATCACAACGGTCTACGAAGTACGTCCAGTACTGCCCACGGGCCAGAAGCGACCCAGGCTCGCATTGAAGCAAGTGCAGGTGCACTCTGCAGGGAAGGACCAAGTGCAGTTTAAAAAGCAGCTCCAGGCGTTGGAGTCGGAGCTGGACTCGATGAAAAAGCTCCGTCACCAGGCTGTCCTCGAGGTCCTTGATTACAAAATCGGCCGCACTGCTAACGACATCGCAAATGCTATGAGCTGGAGTGTCAGTGTGCTGAGCCCTTTCGCCGAGGACGGGTCGCTCGAAAAATTGCTGCGGTGGTCAGGTCATCTGGATGTTAACAGGGTCCGGAGCTGCACTGTCAATCTTCTCGACGCTCTGGGCTGGCTCCACAGCCAAGGAGTTGTACACCAGGATATACACCCCGGCAATATCTTGTTGGTCACAGAGCCAACGGGCGACATGATCCCAAAACTGGCTGATGCCGGTTATCAGAGAGAGCTGCACAACTTGTGCACAACGACCCAAGCAGTGACCTCTATGAGGGACGCCAAGTCCGCCTACTGGTTTCCTCCTGAGATTGCGGCTGCCTCCAAAGCGCAGTATACTCAGAAGACCGACATATGGGATCTCGGGCTCGTCTTCCTCCAGATGATTCTCGGTCTCGATGTCGCTCAAAAATACCACTCGCCAGTCGATCTCATGGACTCGCTGTCGCTGTCCGATGCATTAGAAGAGTTGGTTGCTTTCTTCTTCAAGTCAGATCCGAAGAAGAGACCGCGCGCTTTTGAACTGAGCTCGAGTGAATTCTTGGCTACGGACGCCCCTTTGTTCGTCGAGAATACATCTGGCGGTCATTCCAGCACCGCACTTGGCTCTCTGCCCCAAATCACCCCAATTCGCAGTAGATCCAGGCACAACTCCACAACAACTCGCGGTCCTACTTCATCTAGATACAAAGAAGACTTTGTTGAAGAGGGCCGCCTGGGCAAAGGTGGCTTCGGTGAGGTCGTAAAGGCACGCAAGAAGCTTGACGGCCAGATATACGCCATCAAGAAGATCTCCTCGGGCTCTCAGGGAGGCTTGACGGAAGTGCTGAAAGAGGTGCGACTCCTCTCCCAATTGAGTCACCCTGCTGTTGTACGCTACTTCAACACTTGGCTGGAGGAGGTGTACGATATATCCGAAGCAACTGACGAGGAGGCTTCGACTGACGCTGGCGGTACGGAATTCTCCCGGGACACTTTATCACAAGGTGATTTCAACATCGAATTCGGTACAAGCCAAGGCGGCCTGGACTTCATTTCTTCGAGCAGACGACTGGACATTGAGTTCGGTGACGATGACAGTGAGGCCGTCGACGACGACGAGGATGACGATAATATCATCGACGGTGATGATCAAAGCGAAGACGAAGACGAATCAGACCAATCGGACTCAGACTCGGGAACCGACACGTATGGGACCAAGGGGCCTCAACATATCCTGCCCGTACGCAAGCGGATGCGTCGGCCAAGTCATAGGCCCTACCGGACAATCTTGTACATTTCCATGGAGTATTGCGAGAAGCGAGTAAGTTGCTTGCTTGACTTATCAATATCTTGAAGGGGAAACTTCTCTTGACAATCTATCTGGAGTGCCCTCAGATGAGACGACATCAAGAGGCTGGCGTGCTCCGGAAAATCCATATCTTAACGTTCGTACTGAGCTAACAAATTCTTAGACGCTACGCGACCTCATCGCAAGGAATCTAGCCAAGAACAAGACAGAGGTGTGGCGACTTTTCCGTCAGATACTGCAGGGTCTGGTCCACGTGCATAGGTATGTGGTTCCTTTTTCTAGTTGGTATTTGCGGGCAAGCTGACTCTGTGCGCTCAACAGCTTGAACATTGTCCACCGTGATCTCAAGCCAGACAATATATTCATCAGCGTTGGCCCAGATGGCGTCAACAACGTCAAAATAGGGGACTTTGGACTGGCCAGCAAGGGTCTTATAGCTGCAGACAAGGCACATTCGCACGCCTCCGTCATGGATCAAGAGGACATGACGAGAAGTGTCGGCACATCAGTTTATGTTGCCCCGGAAGTCAAATCAGGTGGCAGCGGCAGCTACACCTCAAAGGTCGATGTGAGTACTTTCATCTTTCTTGACAGCACACCAAGGTCACCTTCCAACGGCCCTCTTACACTAGGACGTTACGTGGTGCGAGCTGCTACTACTTTACCAATTCCCATCATCTTCCTTGTCGCTTTCCATTTGGTAATGGTGTGAGGCCGTTGTCATCCATCTTGTTTGCTTTCGATGCTGTGATACATGGATGGGACATGCAGAGCACTTAACTGGACCACGCTTCCTATGTGGCCGCTGGTGGAATTTACTAAAGGTCTCATTCTAACAGATGTACTCGTTGGGCATCATGTTCTTCGAGATGTGCTATCCACCAATGCTTGGCATGCAAAGAGCCCAGGTTCTCGAGGATCTTCGCAGGCCACATCCCGTGTTGCCCTCTGATTTTGACCCTGGCGCGGCTCAAGCAGAGATCATAATGTCCTTGCTTACTCACAACCCAAAAGAGCGCCCTTCTAGCACCGAACTATTGAAGAGCAATAAGCTTCCAGATGAGATGGAGAGTGATACTATTCGGCGAGCCATGTAAGATTCCGCGCATCCCATCCCAATGTTTCCATGTCCTCGTTGCGCTCTTCTGCGCTGAGGCCTACTTGAGAGACAGAAAGCTCACAAGTTTATCACAGTGCTGGCGTGGCAGATCCTAACTCTCCATTTTTCGAGAAAATACTGTCGACATTGTTTTCCAGGAAAGTAGACCGTGCAAAAGACTTTGTTTGGGACATGCAGGCACAGACTCCGTCAGCTACAGAGCTCCTTCGCCAGCGTGTTGTGAAGGAGACCCTGATCTCTATCTTCAAGTGTCACGGCGCCGTTGAGGTGCCCACACCGAGCCTCTACCCTGCCTCGTCCCATTACACCAATGCGGTCAGGCTACTGGACAACCACGGTAATTTGCTGCAGTTACCATTTGATCTCAAAATGGGCCGTGCCCGCATGCTTGCCAAGTCGACAAATGCGATTCCCCAGCATTCTTACTCGTTCGGGAGCGTTTACCGGGAACAACACGGCGGCGGCCAGCCAAATCAGATAGGCGTTGCGGATTTTGATATCGTGGCGACCAACACGTTAGACCTGTCCTTGAAAGAAGCCCGCGTTCTATCAGTGGTTGATGACATTATTTCCGCCTTCCCGACCCTGTCTTCCAGCCAGATGGCATTCCAGCTTGGCCATTCTGACCTCCTTCAGCTCATCTTCGAATATTGTGGCATCGAGCCCTCTATTAGGCGAGCAGCTGCGGAAACACTGAGCAAACTCAACGTCCAAGGCGTGACCTGGCAGAAACTTCGAGGTGAATTACGTGCACCTCAATGCGGCGTCTCTGCGACAAGTGTCGATGAACTTCAGCGTTTCGACTTTCGAGATACCCCGGCGAAGACATTTTCCAAGCTGAAAACTCTATTTGGATCCACCGACTTCTACCAAAAGGCTTCCTCTACGATTGCCCATCTGAAAGAGGTCTGCGAGTACTGCAAAGTCCTTGGAGTGAAAACCAAGATATATCTCAGTCCGCTGTACTCCGTCAATGAAGCATTCTTCAGGGGCGGCCTCATGTTTTCCTGCGTATTCGACAAGAAGGTTAGGGTTGTCTTGGCTGCCGGAGGAAGATACGACAGCCTGATAAAGGAACATCGTCACAAGGCTGGTAGTAGCTTGATAGGGGAGCGGCATGCTGTTGGAGTGAGCCTCCCATGGGAAAAGCTGGCGCAAGTACCCGCAAAGAGCGGTGGAAAGGCTTTCTTGAAGAGGGCAGCGGAAGAAGAAGCTCATGGACTGTTCAGCGAGAGACGCTGCGATGTCCTTGTGGCCAGCTTTGACCCGGCCATTAGACGATCAGCGGCGCTCGAGGTTTTGCGTACCCTTCAGACCAATGCCATCAGCGCAGAACTTGCAGACGATGCTCGCTCACCCGACGAGCTCATTCCAGACAGGCCGGAAGAGCAGCCCGCGTGGATGATCATCGTCAAAGCCGACATACTCAAGATCAAGACATTCTGGCGCAACGTACCCGACGAAGATTTACCGGCAAGGGAGCTGCTGAACTGGCTGCGCGGCGAGATCCGCGAGCGCGACTCCAACTCGAAGACAACCACATCTTCCCGGCCCCGCGGCGGGATGGCCCACACAGAGGGCAACAGCTCCCTAGGTGACACGAGCCCTTTCCCGCACTCCAACCACGGTCACCATCAGCAGGAAGTCCGTGTCCTTACCGCGCAGACCAAGTCCAAGAAGTTTAACAGACAGACCGTCGTCGAGCAGGCTCAGAGCAGCGCAGCCAAGCTCGTGCAGGGCTTCCTGGACGGGCCCATCGCCGCCATCGAGACGACCGATAACGTGCTCAATGCCATCAGGGGGACGAGCCTCTCGGAGGCAGACACATGGCGCAGGCTCGACGTCACCAACGCCGAGAAGAAGTACGTGCGTGAAGTCCAAGACATGCTCCTTGAGTTTCGCGATGCGGGCCTCAAGCATGCTTTTGTGTACAACTTTCGGACGGGGAGTTGTATCTACTACGATCTAGCAGCCTAGGGTTGGGTGGAGGGGGGAGGCGGCGGTTATGAGGTGTTGCCGTTCCTTGTAGGCTTGTTTTTAACATTGTGTTCCCTTTTATACCCAAACAGATGAAATCCCATACAGTTCCTCTCAATCGAAATGCGTACAGAACAGAAGAGTGTAGAAAAGGTATTGTACAATGAAAATGTAGGCTGAAACAAGACAAGAGTCTGCTCAAACTGGCAAATTTATTGGTGTAAGATGAAATTGAGTCCACTAGCTCTCAGTAGACACAGGTGCAAGAGGTATGCATGTTTTCCACATAATTAGCTATTTGTCATGTTTTCTACGCTACAGGTTGTTCGAGAAGCCAAGTACAGGCATCCCCCACGTGCGCCACACGGGTTGTTCCTCATTTCCAAAAATCGCGGAACTGAGAGCCGTGTGATACGTTCCGCTTCTTACCGCTCCGCAGTTGCAATAGTATGTCACTTTGGAGCCTGGCCACACTCACAAATGTCCTGTCTCAGCCCCCGCTCCCTGCGCCAACCCCGGGGGTAAGAAAGCAATCCAAGGCTTTACCAAGAATTGGACCCTCAATAATTACAGGGCTTGGACCGTGGGCCAACTCTCTTAGAGAAACTCATGCTCACAGACGACGTAAGGGATCAGGCATGATCTGGTTTGCGCGGCCGGTCGTTTCTGTGCGACGCCTATCAGCAGGATATGAGACATGAAGGGAGACTTAATCACAAATTTCTCGCTTGGTGACCTATCAAGCTTAAATCGAGCAGTGCCTGTAGAGAAGTTTGCTGTCATGAGGCATTATTCTTTTCAAGGAGCGAGGGCCGCAGCGGGCTGCTTCGTCTCGCAGGAAGGTTTATGGTTAGGGCAATATACCAAAAGCGAGAAACTTGGACCTCTCCGTAGAGGTCTAGAGATCCTCACGCCCGAACTCAAATGATATTTATGAGACCACTGGCATGGCGATCAGGATGGACGACCTTGCAGCCATCAAGGTTCGGACAAGCCCGCTGGATTTGTTTCAACTTTCACGAGTGCGGTCTCGATATCTTGCGCAGGAACCAGCGCAGTTTGTTTTGCATGCCGGACTTTTCGCCGGTGTGCTTTGCCTCGGACATGTTTCTGCCAGCTTTCCTCTGTCAAGAGAGTTGTTTCGCAAGTGGAGCAGTGTTTCCGGCAGGGTGTGCCTTGCGCGGACGAGGCAGATTTGACGGCAGCATTCAACACATTGTTGGCGACATCTGATATGCTGGGGGGTTCTGGCATCGCGTCCCCGGCCAGAAACAGTTGTGTCAAGAAAGCGGCCTTATCAAGAACATCTTCGGAGTACCGCGTCACGTCTGTGCTATCTAGCACATAGAGCCTGTCCTGGTCTCCTTCTTCTTCCAGCAAAGGTAACATCTGCTTCGATATCCACTTGGTCTGGTACTTGGCATATCTCTTGGTGCCAGTCTTCATAACTTCAAGGCACTCGAGCTTCAATTTCTCGAGTTCCTTGATGTCGGCGCCTCGTTCCACGGCTTGTAAATAGGGCTGGAATTCTTTGAAGCCGATCGATTGCCATATGCCCCTGCTGAGGTCGACTTCCTCTCCAGACTTCAATTTTGACCGCAGGTAATCGTTGACTTCGGTGACCTCGTCCATGAGACCGCTGTCTAGCATTTTGTCGACTCGCCTGTCTAATCGGTCCTTCAGCACTTGGGACTCAGAGTGCACCCAGAAGAGCAGAGCGTCAGGCTTAGAGAAGTCTTGTTGCGGCGCAGGCTCTGTTCGCTTCCGACTCTGCTGCTCGGCATAGATTTCGGATGCTGGCCTTCCCGTGGTGAGAAATATCTCCAGGGAGCGACGAATCTTCCGTCTATCGTTGGGATGCCACCTGTCGGCCATAACGGGGTCGACTTCTTTGAGCTTTCCCCACATGGCTTCCGTGGTGTCATTCAAGATCGGATGTTGGACTGAGTTGTCTTGGACCAGGGTTTCTTCGGCGGGGGCATCTTCTTTCTCCACCAGGCTGTCTCTGAACAGAAGAGCATTGGTGTAGTAATGGGTACCTCCGACAACAATAGGGACCCGGCCTCTGCTGCGGATTTCCTGGATGATCCGACTGGCTTCCCGCTTGAAGACGCCCACAACCCAGGTCTCGTGGTCAAGACTGATATTGCCCAGAAGGTGATGAGGTATTGACCGTTGCTCTTCTAGTGAGATCTTATTTGTGATGATGGGCAGACCCCTGTACATTTGCATAGCATCTGCATTTATGATCTCGCCGTTGAATCGCACTGCCAGGTCTACAGCAAGCTGTGAGGATAAATTAATCCCAGTTGTGGCATGCGCTATGGTGGTCATACCTCACCTCAGACTTTCCTGTACCTGTCGAGCCTAGGATGACCAACAATGGGCCCGTGGGGGGTTGGGAAGCCGACATTGTGGAATAGCATTGCACATGCCTGGAAACAAGCCGTGATATCAGACGAGTGTTGAGCATATGATTCCGGAAACGGTTGTGAAAATCATCCGAACAGGTGAGTAGTCAAAGAACGGGCTACCACATGAGGCAGGGTTGAGTGTCAGCGACTTCACATTTGTTTCTCAGGGTCCAGGCAAGCCAATTCAAGGTCTGGCCGCCTCGGCTCCGAAGATTGCAGTCATGCCCAGTAGCACCAGGGGGGTGCTAGGTCAGGGTCGTTCAACCCAACTCAAATGACCAGCCAGCTGGGCAGAGTCACGTGGGGTCGCAGGAGTTGTGGAGGCGGGCGTTCCACCGAGCTTCGATCAATTGGTGGCCAGGGGGGTCCACAGCTCTAGGTGGTTGCCGTTCTGGACACATCAACAATTTGGGACCAAGCTCCCTGCACTGACTGCCTGACTTGAGCGCACCAGGGCACCAGCCGGCAGACCTGGCCCGAGTTGAAGCCAGATTACATACAGCCAGCCTAGCTGGCTCAACCCAACCTGCGATCTATCTGTCTACTATTTCGCGGCTGAGGACCCCTTCGATCAACTTCCTCTCCTTTCCAACCCTCTGTCCACATTTCGTTCTTCAACCGAGCCGTTGCCGCTCGCCTTCTTTTCCCTTTCCCCTTTCTTGGATGAATCTCTAATCGAGTTCACTTCCGCAAAAAATCGCCCATCATGAGTAGCCGTAAGTCGATCATCCGTCGCCCTGTTGCCCTCGTGCAGTCGCGATCCCGACCCCCCTCGAGCTTCGCGTTCACGTTCGCGCACCAGGCGTGCCTCAGTGATGGCGCCGTGTGGCCAATTGCGTCTGGGCAAGCTGCTAACGTGTGCGCAATGGCCCTGCAGTACGATTCCTCGACCTGGTCAAGCCTTTCGTGCCGTTCCTCCCAGAGGTTCAGCAGCCCGAGACCAAGGTTCCCTTCAACCAAAAGTTGATGTGGACAGGTCTCACCCTCTTGATCTTCTTGGTCATGAGCCAGATGCCCCTGTACGGCATCGTCTCCTCGGACACCTCCGACCCGCTATATTGGCTCCGTATGATGATGGCGAGTAATCGAGGAACTCTGATGGAACTTGGTATCACCCCGATTGTCTCGTCCGGCATGGTTTTCCAGCTCCTGGCCGGCACCCACCTGATCGACGTCAACCTCGACCTCAAGTCGGACCGCGAGCTCTACCAGACCGCTCAGAAGCTGTTCGCTTTCATTCTGTCTGCTGGTACCGCCACCGTCTACGTCTTCACTGGCCTCTACGGCCCTCCCTCCGATCTTGGCGCCGGTATCGTCGTCCTGCTGATCCTCCAGCTCTTCATCGCTGGTATGATCGTCATCCTCCTCGATGAGCTTCTGCAGAAGGGTTACGGCCTCGGCAGCGGTATCTCTCTCTTCATCGCCACCAACATTTGCGAGTCCATCATGTGGAAGGCCTTCTCCCCGACCAGCATCAACACTGGCCGTGGCCCCGAGTACGAGGGTGCCGTCATCGCTCTCTTCCACCTGCTCATGACCTGGCCCAACAAGCAGCGCGCCCTGCAGGAGGCCTTCTACAGGCAGAACCTGCCCAACATCATGAACCTGCTTGCCACCCTCGTCGTCTTCGCCGCTGTCATCTACCTCCAGGGTTTCCGCGTCGAGATCCCCGTCAAGTCCTCCCGTCAGCGCGGTGCTCGTGGATCCTACCCTGTGCGCCTGTTCTACACCTCCAACATGCCCATCATGCTGCAGTCGGCTCTGTCCTCCAACGTCTTCCTCATCTCTCAGATGCTGGCAACCCGCTTCGGCGAGAACCTTCTCGTCCGTCTGTTCGGTGTGTGGGAGGCCAAGGAGGGTTCTGGCCAGCTGTCCCCCGTCTCTGGTCTCGTGTACTACATGTCACCACCATTGAACATGAAGGATGCTCTGATCGACCCGATCCACACGCTTGTCTACATCGCCTACATGCTCACTGCCTGTGCTATCTTCTCCAAGACCTGGATTGAGGTTTCCGGCTCCAGCCCCCGCGATGTTGCCAAGCAGCTCAAGGACCAGGGTCTCGTCATGGCTGGCCACCGTGATCAGAGCATGTACAAGGAGCTCAAGCGCATTATTCCCACTGCCGCTGCCTTCGGTGGCGCTTGCATTGGAGCTCTTTCCGTCGCTAGCGATTTGATGGGCGCACTTGGGTCCGGAACTGGAACTCTCCTTGCTGTCACGTAAGTCATTGAATTTCTTCCCGCTAGTGGGATCCACTTGCTAACGACCACCAAAGTATCATCTACAGCTACTTCGAAATCGCAGCCAAGGAGGGCGATATGTCTAGCATGAAGGGCATGATCATGGGCTAAGGAGACTAGCCTCAATTTATGCAAGTCGTCTGACGATGCTTGCATTTGTGACCCAAGGGGGATGGTTTTGGAGAATGGGCTCACGTGTACTTAACAATCTAAGGTTGCACCGAAAAGGGGGAAGGGCTTAGCGGTCC
Source organism: Diaporthe sp. P3_1W (assembly GCA_037177825.1). Classification (NCBI taxonomy): domain Eukaryota; kingdom Fungi; phylum Ascomycota; class Sordariomycetes; order Diaporthales; family Diaporthaceae; genus Diaporthe; species Diaporthe sp. P3_1W. The sequence continues at coordinate 3,137,977 of JBAFXB010000004.1, read as the reverse complement.
GGGTTGGGAAAAGCATTCAATGTTTTCGCTACACCATGGAGAACCACGAGGCTCCGTGCAAGCCGCCGCAAGACGGCTGTGTAAATGAGGTCATAGCATATTGAAGCATCACATACCGGTGTCGTCTGCTTTGGAAACTTACTTGGAACCATCCGTTCTCATACATGTGAACTGCCTGACAAGGCGGACATTTAATCATCATTCAAACATGGCTTGATTAGGGCACTGCCACTTAAATAGGGGCGCCATATGGGTAATAATCAGAACCGTCACGTTTGGACCCTATCCATTTACTTTAAGCGTGTACAAGTACCTACACAAAGCTGTTAAGGCGGACTCCGTGATAATTCTGTAGCGATGCTTCTGACATCTGTCTTGGATTGGGAAGACTGATAGCCATGTTCAAGAAACTTGTCCAGTGAGAACAAGACTGTTCGCTAAACTTCTACTATTGAGTGCTCTAGCCATCGCAGGCTTCGCACCGGTCCACGGCTCTTTTTGAGCATCTATGTGCCAGCCTGCCGTCAATCCAAAGGGGAATGTAACCACATCAGAACGCCTTGCTCCGCAGTGTCCCAACGCCAAGCGCAAATGCCAGATCCTGCTAACGGCCCAGGATGACCTTTAATATCATGCCCACCAGACAGACGACAAGCGCAGCGATGACCCTATCTATCCACTTAGGCACACCCCTGTCGTTGAGCGTGTTCTGTTGGTGCAGCAGTTGGGCCTGTTGCAGCGGCACGGCAGTATTGTGCGCCGCATTCGGCAGCGGGACCGTCCTCGTGGGCTGAGGCACCGACTGACCCGGCTGCGCCAGCCCGGCGGCTGTTGATGAGGCTCCGCCCGCACCGAGATCTGCCCGCGGCACAGTCTGCACGAAACCCTCCGCCAGCTCCGCGGTCTCGGCGTCCTCCATGGCCTGCGCCGTCGCCTCGATGCTCCCCCCGGCTGTTCCCCCTGCGGCGGCCGCTGCGGCGGCGTTCTTCTCCATCTCGTCCTTGAAGCCCATGCTCAGCTCGGGGGGCACCTCGACCTCGTTGGCCTTGCTGCTCCCCTCCCCCGCCTCCGCCTCAGCGGCCTTCGCGGCGTCCTCGCTCTCCTTGATGATCTCCTCGTTCGTCCGGCCCCCGCAGGCATTACACCTCCAGCCCCTGCTCTCGGTGGCCAGCCTCTTGCGCACCGCGTCGGTGGTGTCCAGGCCGCCCAGCTGGCCCTTCGAGTCCGTCTCCATGAAGCTCCGCAGCGCCACCAGGGCCGTCCTCACACCCCACGCCGGCTGCCACGTCTCCTCGTGGTGGCCCGATATCGACAGGCAGATCTCACGGTTGGCCTCGAACCGCCCCGAGGGCGTCAGGAAGCGGAAGGACGGCGGGCGGAGCGGGTACGTCGGGGGCAGGACTATGCGGCCGTGGTAGAGGCCGTCGGCATAGGAGGACCCGGGCGGGCCGCGGAGGGTGAAGTGCCATTCGAAGAGGTCGGTTTCTAGTGGTGCGGCCGTGTAGTCTGGGGATGGCGACTTGGACATCTCTTGAGCCTCGCGCACTGCAGAGTGGGTGTCCTTGTCAGTAGATGTCTCAGTGGCCGGGAGAGTGCATGGTGGCCATGCGAGGCTGCATTACTCACTTATGCGCTTCATAGTGGGCGATTTGGAATTAAATTTGGTCGCCATGGTCAAAGAAGTAAGTGGCACGATGCACGTCTTGAGTGTTGCTGATAAGGAGAAAGGTGCTCGAGATGGGTATCACAGGAAAAGAAATGTGGCTTTGAATCAGTCGGAAACGAACATCTCGAAAGGTAATAGGACTAAGTAAGTTAGCGAGGTCTAGCGGGACAAAGTAAAAGATGGTAGTGACACTGTATCTTAGAGGTTGGACAGGCCTCAGGTTGCAATGTGTCTTGTTGTTAATCGGACCAAGATGAGACGCCCCAGACGAGTGGTCACTGCAGGTGGTTATTAGGTACATTACATGTACACACCTGGTCTACACCCAGGCGGCTGATGACGCTGCGGAGCCCGCCCCACTTGCCGCTGGATTGACCTGCTGTTGCTGCACGCAGAGCCTAGAATTATTACCTAAGTGGGCAAACCATCTGCCAACATCGACGTTCACCCTCTGAACATCCTGTTAAAAGCAACCGAGACTCTTGATGAGGCAGGATAAATCCGTTTTGTTTCTTCCAGAGGCCTGACAGAAGTTCCATGTGGACTTCACTCAGTTGTCAGACCAGTGCAGGCATCGGATTTGGTTTGTCTCTTGAGTGGCTGGGCTCCGTCAAGAAAGATGGCCAGACAGTAGTTGATCGTGATATCAAGCCAGTGATCTCGAACTTCCCCAACCTTTCCTCGTTTTTCCATGACTATCTGGACGCACTATACTGTAAGACTCCTCCGGATCGGCCCATTTGCCTTGTATCTGATGGCGTCTTAATTTTTGATGAGGACTGTGTAGCTGTAGCTAGTACCACAGACTCCAGTTGCTGCTTTGATTCTTGGGTAGCTCTCAAGGACTACAAGGGCGTTTCCAAAGAGACAGGCCTAGTAAACCACCGTATGCTCTCGGCTCCTGTGTGAATATTTTGGCCGAATACTTTTTCCCGGCGTGCTCTTGAGGCTAGTCGGAGGCATAGCTACCCAAGTGCATCAAGGTGAGGTCAAGTAGGTACAGAAGCAGGTGTGCATTAATCACAACGCTTCACAGTACTTACTTGGCCTTCTGCATGCCTTTGGGCAATGTGCACCGTTTTTCTCTGGCCACTGCAGCTGCAGGTGGATTTTCACTTACAAAAGTCCAAGTGCGGGTTCGCTCTCGGTATGAGCCTGGTTGCGAGGTTCAAACCCTTTCTGATAAATACGCCATCCTCACCACAGTAGGTTGGGTACTTCTGTGGCAAGATACACACTGCTCACTTCACGTTCCTTCCCTGCCAAACTTTTGGTTGACTCTGGGCATCAACATCTCCCAGATCTGAACTGTCCCTCCTCTACCGTTTCAGCTCTCACAGGTCGAATACACTCTTCTCTCTCCAGCACACATAGGTGTGCTCGACTTCAATTTACAACCCCATGCCTTCCAGTTTTCCAGATTTCAGTACGATTCTGTTCTCATTGAACGCACCTTCCACTTTTGAAAAGACTCACAAGGCTTGACTGAGCAAGGCCAATTACCAGCGCGGGGTTTCGCACTTGACCAGCCTCTTTCATCCAAAACAAAACAGTAGCAGCAGCACCCTTTCCACACATCTGCTCGCGAAGCCCATCCATCAACCTCACAGCATCTCAAAATGAACAGCCAACAGGAATGGCAGGAAGGGCCCCCTAAGTTGAAGAGGGTCGGGCCAACGACCTGCGGCTACTGCTGCGCTTTTTTCCCTTCCACGGACGCCCTGCACGCTCACAAGTTGAAGAAGATCCAAGACGAGAATAAAGACCCAAGCAAAGATTCGGAGCACCTGTGGTGCGAAATCTGCGACCGGGACTTTCACACCCTGGGCGGGGTTATGGAGCACAAGAGACTGGTAAGAGAGGATGCGAATGCCCTACATGGAATGTGCCCGGCGGCGGCGACTCTAACTCGGTCTCCAGGCGCATCCTCACAAGCAAGACTTTCCTTGCCCAGGCTGCACAGTGAAGTTTAAGTCACTGTCATCCTTTATCGAGCACGTGGAACTTGGCCGGTGCAGCAAGCTTGACATTGAGACCCTTCAGGCTCGATTTGCGGCAAAGTTTACGTTCGCCAAAGGTCTCGCGAAACTTGACCTCGAGAGCAAGCAAGAGCTCCCCAGAATAAAACAAAAGGATTTTTCCTTATATCTTGGACACGATGCGGACCCAGAGGCTTCTTGGCAGGAAAGCCCCAATCTGCTGTCGGACTGGGAGGTTGTCGATCCGAACGCATGGGCAACATCAGAGCCTATCCCTTCGAAAGACGAGGCTTTCCCCAGGATGGCCCGTCACGAGTATCTGCGTGGAAACACTAACGCTCCAGATATCCTAACTGGAGATCAAAACAACCCATTGGAGGGCAAGCATGAGGAGAACAACTGGGCTAGGGGCAAGGACCTGTTTCCGGGCTCACGCCCAGCCCATAGGCCAACCGGCGAGCAGTTACAGGGCCTGACTTCCAACCAGCAAGCCGCACTTGCGCGTGCCAGTGGTGAGAAGGCGGCCAGCTTTGACCCGAATAGCCCCTACTTCGATCCCCAGCAATGCTGGCATGATATCTTGCAAAAGTACAAGTGTCCTCACAAGGCAACCTGCAAGTAAGCATGACTACCACCTTCCCTCTCCCTAGCTCAACACGCACCACCTGCCCTATGACCTAAGAGCACAACACTTTGGAGGAATCGTACCACAATCACGTTCCTGAATCTGTCTTTTGACAACGCGTCTACATCATTGCATCAAGCCTGCTAACCTGGGACTTCACCATCGTAGCAAGACTTTCAACAAGAAGGCCGCTTTCGTACAGCATCTCAGGTCAGGCAACCACAGCGGCAGAAAGTTCACTTGCCCTTCGTGTCTAGACCGTTTCGAGAATCTCTTTTCTCTCGCCGCCCACGTCGAGTCTCCAAGCAGGAAGTGCAAGATAAATCGCGAGTTCGCCGAGCAGGACATGTACAGAATATTCCTCGATCAACTTACATTGGGCATGATCGAGGTCGGAGACATTCTCGATGACGAGACTCAGAAATTCGAGTTTCAGGAGGAGTTCAAAGAGCTGTATGGCCCGCAGAAGGCCTCAGGCCCAACGTTTGGTAACATGCAGGTGCATGGATTCAGCGGCGGAAGCAAGCCACCCCCCACTGATCATTCGGGGCTGACTGAAGCAGCCCTGAGTCAACATCAAAAACAGATCGGAAGACAGTGTCAGCTGTTCACGCCACCGGGCCGTCAGCATGAAAGCGGCCTTGGTGGTTCTGGCCCGGACACGTCCCTCACCGCGGATGCGCTCTCGCGGCTTCAGGTGCAAGAGAAACGTGCTAGCCCTTGGACCCAGCGTTCTGGCATGAATCGGCGGCAGCAGCAACCGCCGCAGCGACCACAGCAACCCCAGTATCAGCAGCAGCAGCAGCAGCAGCAACAGCCTGATATCCAGGGCCAACTACCGGTGCGTCAGCAGTCGAAAGGAAGTTACGTCTGGCAGCAGCTTGCTGCCTTTGGCTGGGAGACGTGGAACCAGCAGCCTACTTTTCGTGAGGAGGATAAGGAATGCCGGGTTAAACCATCTGAGTCCAGCCGGCGGCCAGAGCCCAAGGGTGGAGGCGGTCCTGGCAGTCGGTGGTGATGAGGCTGAGCTTTCTCATCCACCAAAATCAATACGTTCTGCGGCGAGTTGGTCTCAAATTTTGCGAAGACTGTTTCGAAGGGACTTGCTTCGCAGCCGTTGATACTGAGTCGCTGCTTCCTCGCTCCCTGGAAACGATGCGGGGAAAAAGGAAGGGTTTATGGAGTGCAGATGCTAAGGGCATTGAGCAGAATTGCTTCGGGCATGATAGGAACGATCGTCCGCACTGTCTGCCTACCTTTGGTAGTGTCGTTGGACAAATGCTTGTACGTAGTCGATGAAGGAGGTGCAGATCGTATGATAGACCCATTGCAGATTGGAATCCCAGAACATGACCCTACCTAGGAGAGTGAGGACGCATACATAGTGAGGACTCATAAAAGCCATGTCGTCCTCGACAGCGCAGTAGTAGACTCGTACAGGGGGTGTGACCAGTTGGAGCCGCTGACTGATGCTCTCGGCCCCTGCAGCCGTTTCAAACCAGGGGTTGTGATTCGCTGCTGGACACACCCTTGGGGGCGATCTGCACTCAGCCTCACCTGGGAGTAACAACAACGACATGCCGTCAGCGCCGAACCGTGCAGTGACCACTCCTGACGACTCTGTCCCTCATTATACCACTCATTCTTCTTCTCCTTGCTGCACCTGCATCTGACATGCCCTTCTGCTACTCTGCAATTTGAAATGCTTTCAATCTTCGCGTCATTAGCCTAGGACTATTGACACATCGATGGATGGGCGCCGCTCTTTCGACGCTTCTTCTGTCATGGCTCGTTGGGCGAGGAGGATCGAGAGGTGTTGCTGCCGATGCGCCACTTATTTCCCACTCGCCTTCGTCTACGGCATCACAACATGGGCCGTTTTTGTCGACTGTAACATAGGGTACAACGCCCAGAAATCAAGTTGGATAGGTACGATCACCCACAGTCCGGAGACCGAAAGCCCGCTCCAGACCCCGTACCGCTAGACCCGGCTCACTGACAATGCGCTCTCGCCGCGTTATCCATAGGCACATGGTCATCGCTATTTGCCGTCATCCTCTACACTCTCCTGAACTGGTCCTACACAACGGCCGTATTCACCCCTCCCGGAAGCACGACCAACGATAGCGGGTACAGCACCCTGCCTACCCACGAGCCCCGTGCGACCACCAGCCCGACCACCTTCACGGTCAAGTCCAACGGGGAGATACGCTTCTGCAAGAAATGCCAGGCCCGCAAGCCCGACCGCGCGCACCACTGCTCGACCTGCAGGCGGTGCGTCCTCAAGATGGATCACCATTGCCCCTGGCTCGCCACCTGCATCGGACTGCGCAACCACAAGGCTTTCCTGCTGTTCCTTATATACACAACGCTGTTCAGCATGTACAGCTTCTTGGTGGCGGGGTCTTGGACCTGGGACGAGATTGTCAATGACGTGACGTACGTCGAATCACTCATGCCGGTTAACTACATCGTGTTGTGTGTCATTGCAGGAATCATATCACTGGTCGTCGGCGCGTTTACGGCGTGGCATATAATGTTAGCAGCTCGCGGGCAGACCACCATCGAGTGTCTCGAGAAGACGAGGTACCTCTCACCGCTGCGAAAGACGTTGCAGAATGCCTACCAAGCACAGCACACCGACGGGCGAGGGGTCCCGATGCCCCGTTACGGACAGCAGCTGCTGGATGCGCACCAGAACATATTGCCAGGGGTCAGCCGGCCTGAGGAGGGCGAGGAACTCCGAACACTGGCGCCGAGCCAGAGGGAACAGGAGAGCACGACGCTGATCAGCGGCATGCCGAGACACATGTCCTACGACGAGATGGAGCGCCAACGCGCGCGCAAGAGATACGAGGAGTACCTCGAAGAACAGGACAGCAGCAAACTACCCAATGCTTTCGACCTGGGGTGGAGGCGGAACCTGTTGCACCTATTCGGGCACAACCCCTGGCTGTGGAGCATACCAATTCTCAACACCACCGGCGACGGTTGGACGTGGGAGCCATCGCCCAAGTGGCTCGAGGCCACCCAACGCATCGAACGAGAGCGCAACGAGCAGCGTGCTAGGGAACGCGCTGCTGGCTGGGGCGTGCCCGACGACGGCGGCGACGTGGGGTCGGAACTAACGCCGCCGTCATGGAACCCGCCGCTGGGAGGCGCCGGCCGGCACTATGGGAACGAGAGGCCGAGCCCGCCGCGCAAGACGCCCAGCAAGGCCGACAAAGTCCTGGGTAGAGACCCGAACTTGTATGCGGACCAACCTGGTGTGAACATGAACAGACTGAGCCCAGCGGGGAAGAGGGACGCGGTCAAGCGGAGGAAGCCGGACGATCCCTACGGAGACAACGATAGCCTGTTCGACACGAGCAGCGACGAGCTCGACACCGAGGAAGAGATCCAGCAGCAGGGGCAGGGGCAGAAAACGGACAGGAAGGGCTCTGGGCCCCTGAACCCGAAACCGAGCAGTCCTAACAACCCATTCAGCACCGGCGGAGGGCGCAGTATGGGTGTTGGCAGCGGTGTGAGCGGGCTGCTGCGAAAGGCGTCGAACAACTCCCTCGCCAACGCAAACGCGAAGTATAAACAGCGAAATGACGAGGATGAGGTGGACTAATTGTACTTGCTAGGGGAATACGATGGCAATGATCCACGACGGGCAGAAAGGTCGCGTCGAGGCTTTTGACTTCTGCAGGATGTCTATATTGGCTATTTAACTACTTTGCATTTAGCCTGGCGTTCAGTCTTAATATGTGTTTGTGCTGCTGGATGGGCCCTCCAGGGTAGATAGGAGAACTACACGGGATTGATTGAGGTTTCACGGTCCGATCGAAGCAACAAGACTATCACAAACGCCTGTGTTTGACTTCGCCAGCGCCTGGTGCTTGATGACGACGGCTTGTGGGTGCCGTGATGAGATGTCGTGTGACATCGTGCTTATGGTCAAGGAGTATCAGCTCAATGTCGTCCAGTCAAAATCGAAGAACACCACGGCCAGATCCCATTCAGAGTTCGCGAATGCGAAAGCCAGCCTGCAAGGACTGACCTTGGCGTCTAAGTGATTTCCATCTTGGCAACAACTCTCCCCCTCCCGGAACGCGCGTCCGGCCTCATGTATGTGTCTAGAACACCCCATACCGGCACGCCTCACTCAAACGCGAAACGTGCTCCCCATACTTGACGTTCTAGCCCTTCCGCCCTTCCCGCCTACCCGTGCGGAGGATGGAATTGTTTCGGGGGGGGGGGGGCAAAGGTGTGGGGACGACGCAAGCAGGTACCGCGAAGTACCCAGTGCATCCCGGGCGACGTGAGAAGCGGGACCCATGGGTTTGCGGGCCCGATTAATAATTTTTTAATATTAACCTGGTGAGGAGGGCGCAGATACAGTAGTGTAAGTCAGCCCATCCATGTAACTGGTACCTTCTAGACCGCGGGTCGGAGCTGTGGGGCCCCTCATATCTGCCCGTTCTCCCGAGAGGCCCGGACGCGTCACTTTCGCTTCGGACAGAGTGTGCGTGTCTCAGCGGTCGATGACTGCGTGGGGCCGCGTTCTGTCGTCGGGATGGCGGCCAATATACTGCTGGGTACAGACAGTGTGGTGTCTGCAGTAGACGTTCCTCTTCCCTCGGGTGTTGCAGGTTGCTTGGTTGTCTGACCACCCATTCTCGCGGTATATGCCGTCTCTCAAAAGTGCCGGATTCCGGGGTGGTCTCCCGAGTATTGGTAGCCCTTTCTCTGTTCCGGCTGGTTCCTTGGCATCCTGATGGGTGGACTGCTGCTGCTCATGGACTGTGCCTGGTTCCACTGGCTCGTCTCTGGGTCAAGCATGTGCTGGCCATTGGTAGCGACTGCAGCCAAGCTGATCCTCGGGACTCTGCGAATGTCCTCGCTGAAGTCAGCAGCCTTGGTTCCCAGCGCGGCTCGTGCTTAGCTTCACAACATGTAGGTCTCGCTCGCTCGGGCGTTTCTGGAGGAAAGAATAAGAAGAAGAAGAGAAAATTAAGACCGCCGGTGGTCGTTCGCAACGACTTGCTTCGAACGGGGAGGATGTCCTCACGGACGATTGAGGCCAACTTTGCCTCCCGTTTCGAGGTCAGGTCGTGGTCTGAGAATCTCGACCCAAGAGCAAGAGCAAGATTCAAGCCGACGAAGTCAGTTTGGGCAAATAGTCTGGAGCGGTCCGGTGGGCGTGGCCAAAGGATCCGGTCCTCCTTCATGATAAATATGTCCAGTCGTCCCCCGACCCGGTCTCTCCTCCGTCCGGCCTGCACGGAGTCCGGTAAATGTTGTAGGCCTCCGGGTCCGGGACTACGTCCGGGCCGATCCCAGGTGCCGAGGCCCGGGAACACGGGATAGGACTGACTGCTGTTGGAATAGGCGTGAGTCGTGTTACTGTCGTTAGGCTTGTCCCGCGTGGGAGGAAATCTCCAGAGGGCCGTCACGAGGAATGATATCTCGTAAAGTCCGAGTTGGTGCAATTCGCCTGGTCTGACAGTCTGGATAGTTGTAACATGGTCAGCGCTATATTAAGTGTTGTAGATTACCTACAGCAGCACAATGGCGGTGGACAGTGGCATCCATGGGCCTGGAATTACATAAGCGGGCGCCACCTGCAATGCGCTGTAGATCTCCGGATACGCCTCAACCCCGGACGTCGATGCACTGCTGAGGCTGCATCGACCAACGAGGCACAACAACAGAAACAGACATCAACTCTCTTCCAGAATTGACTTCTCACACCTCCTGCTCAGAAAATCACACGTTTCTTGACTCGAGAAGGAGAGAAGACTGAGAGATCATCCATCCAGCATAACACTTCCAAACTGCCACTCCCTCGCCATGGTCAAACCGCAGGTCATCTCACACCCGCGCAGGATACTGGCAGTATCCTTGGAAGACTCAGCCGAGCATCTCAGTCGCGTCATCAAAGGTGAGACTGCCAAACGAGCCACCTAATATCACCGCCTCACTCTTTGATGGTGTTCTCACATCGCAATTAGCATCTTGACTGACATTGCACTCCAGACCTCACCGGCGTCAGTCCAGAGCCCGCTTCATCATCAACATCATCATCACTCGCAGGCACAACCCACGACCTCAGCCTGCGCACGGCCTATTACACAGCCACGGTGCCCATATGGCTGGACACTATCACCACCGCACCCGAGTGGGCCGCCTCTTTCCTCTCCCCCGAGGCCAAGGAGGTCCTTGAGGTGCTCGGCGGCGTGGTCGTTGTGTTCCCCGTCTCAGCATCCACCTCTTCCTCGCAAAATAAGGATCTGATCAGGGAGGTCGGGAGAGTCGTCAAGGAGGGCCTCGGCGGGTGGGAATGGGACGGCGTGGGGCTCGGCGTTGGCATCGGTGAAGTACCGCACCTCGACGACTTGGACCTGTGGGACGAGCTCTGCGGCGACGCCGGGCTCGAGTTTGTCCACGTTGGCTCGTCCGCGACTCCGGATGATGCAAAGAACGAGTTTGGAGGTAAGCATCTTGTCTTTCATCAATCTTTTCCACTTCCTCTCAGGGCTTTCATTTAGAATCCTCTTGCTCACAGATTCTCAGAGAAAATGGGCATTCCTCGTGTCCTCGAGGCTCTCGAGTCGAATGACTGGGATTCGCTTGCGACAGCAGATGAAGACGACGACTTGGCGGCACTGGGAGACGGAACGAGTCGAGGCGCAGATGATGAGGATGGCACTGACCTGGACCCGGAAAACCTTGATTTCGGTTTCGACAGAGAAGACTTTGAGGGTCTGAAGAAGGCAATTTGGGAGGCTCGCGTAGAGCGCGAAGGTGATGATGGAGACAGCCAGGCAATAGGCGGCAAGCCGAGCGACCTCGACCAGGCATCAGCTCAGGCCAAAGGGCCCGGTGACGGCGGTGACGAGCTGGGAGACGAAGACATCCAGAAGGTCGAGCAGATGATGCGGAAGCTGCAGGCTGTCAAGGACATGAGTGCAGGTCTGCCAGAGGACCAGAGGAAGAGGATGGCTGCCAAGGCCGTGGGCGAGGTCATGAAAGAACTGTGATGGCGGGCTGTTTCTGTTTTTGGCAGAACAGGAGATGCTCTACAAGTTCCAGCAGCAGCCTACAGTCCCAGAAACTGGCGAGCCTCTTGGTTTCTTGCACATCACCTGCTACTATCCTACGGACTCCGTGCTACTTGTTGCCGTCTAGGCCCTCATGGCACCTCCTCGCGCGCTTCTCCCCCGTCTTAGCTGTCATGTATACCGAGAGTATATTTGGCGAGCTGTACAGCATACACACCATACTGGTACCCGAAGACGTCAAATTACTCGGTGCCTTCCAGCAAGGCACAAATGCTGCTTCGTCTGGGACATAACTTCTGGGGTTCAGAACGAGAGAACTGCACAATCATGTCCGGCAAATCACTCTCATCATGGGCACCGAATGTGCTTATCTCCACATGAGGCTCTCTTGCGGCAATTGAAATCCAAGCATTTACATGCCTGAGCTTCTACTCCGTCAGAAGACAGCTGTATCGATGGGGGAAATACAGCCGACACAGAGTCCTGAGCCAGAGTTGGCTCATCCTACTATGCTCGTCTCACGAGCTCCTGACATGTCCTCTATGGTCGCCGAGGACGGTCCGTCATGGCAGGCTTTTTCTCATTTTGGAGTCACTTGTGGTCGAGAGAGTGCATCCGATGAACAAGATGCAACAGGACCAACAAGGAATGATGGCAACTCGAACAGCTCTTCGATTAGTGCTCGATCCTCGCTGTGTAGATCTATCTATTCGAGAACCGGCGGTGAATTACGGACATGCTCATCTCGACCCTACAATTCCTCTAGCCCAGAGCTGCTCCGACAGTATTTGGTATATCGAATCCTGTCAAGGACGTGCGTCAGGTGATATTGATACTACCGCTGCCGCTACAATGAGACTAGAACCTACGGAACCCACTCATACTGTCGACTCCCAAGTATGCATTCCTCATCCTCTGGTATCGCAGTGCTTGCTTTTGCTTTCAAATCAAACGGTCCAATATAACATTCCATGCCAATCACTCATAATCCGATGAAGCGTTGTTTGACAGCCGTCAGCAGAGACAAACTTCCCACCGACTTGCCCGTGTATCAACGTACAGGTGAGCGAAGTATACACCGCGCGGTCACTGTGACCCATCCCTCTTCGATAGCTTCGAGCACATGTCTTCAGTAGTATCACACCTGGCCACGCAAAGGTGACATTACCCCTGAGTGTCAGCCTAACACAACGAGTGAGTGCCTGGTGCGTTGCCTTAGACAGCCCATGTGAATCAGGGACCAAACCCAAGCGATGCCACACCTACTTGACCACATGCGTTGACCGCGACGTCAAAAAGAAGTATCAGGGAGTGCGACCGCTCGTCCGGACGCGCTCGCCATTGGATAGGAGTCCGCCTCGACCGTTCCACTGTGAGACAATCCCCTCGCCGAGATGTTGCCTTCTCGATCGCCTGATTTTTTACGAGCAGCTGGGGGCATTTCTAGGATGGGCATCACCGCTCAATGCACCCTCCGACTGGACGAATACGGGGCTCCACGCACCGCCTTGAGGGAATCAGGCGAATGAACATCTGAGCCTTATGTGCAACCGATGTGAGCTGAGATATCAGAAAGTCATCCATCCGTAGAGAGGCAGATATGCGGTCAACTGGACCATGTACCTATCCGCTGAGCCGCGGTCGACTGGCACGGAATTTACACCACTGAGGCTGGATAGGCAATCGATAAATCAGGCCCAACGGGTAACACCACGCTGCGCTGATGTCGCCTCCCGAGGAGGGATGACTGTCACGCCACGAGGAGTAGACTTGCGAATCCAAGCACACAGTCGGCCTGCATCGTACACGGTGAGCTGTACCCAGGTAACACGCCCCCCGAGAGAGAGAGAGAGAAAAACATGCATGCCCGACTTTATGCTGTCCGCCATTGCTCATGTACAACTCATGCCATCAATGCCCCTCTCCTGCTGCACCCTTGTGCACCGAAGATGGGCCGCCGGAGAAGCCGCCCCCTCGTACGACCAGCTTGGCCCGGGGGGTCATCCAAGACATTTCCTCGGTGCCCCTTCTTCGGTGTCCTGGAAGCGTTGGACCCGCAGGGGCCGGATTTGACTTCACCTGCATGCTGGTGATGCAAACGGCAAGGGGTCAGCGTGCGAGTGCCGTGTGTTCGACGAACGCCCGACGGCGGTGGTGACAGGGCGGCGGGCAAGGGGGCGAAAGGAAGTACAGCGATCTTAGGAAAGGGGTAGTGCAGGTTGTGACACCAGATCGATGAAGAACCAGGGGGTGGGAGTGGGCGGAGGAGGCTGAGCGGACGCGGGCGGCACGTAACACAGGCTGGTGAAGGCGGTGTCGTTAACTCAGGGCAAGAACATTCATGCGTTGGAGTCGTGCCAACCTCAGGCTTGTGTCACGGGGGTTTGATATGGGACTCCTTCGTTGCGCGTGGTGCGTCCGTGTGACGGGTGCTATTGGGCGGTCCTGGGAGGAGTGAACGACATGTTGTCTGTTGGAGATTGCCATATCTCAGCAGCACCCACAGCAGCACCCAGATTCAACAGGGAGGTCTGTAAGTGTGTGAGCGCGAGTGCGTGTGTATCAGAACGAAACGGAACGAAACGAAACAGGACGACATCGCTGAGGAATGTCACTACCATGTCCAACCCGTGTCCTGGCAAAGTCACCACTTGGGAATGGCCACACGCTCACCTCACCCCCCTCCTGGATAGACGGGCTTGTCAGCTCCATTGAGTCGGCATGTATCGCAACTCGTGAGAAGAAGTCCTGTATACCTCTCGCGCCGGACGGCTCGGGATAGCCCAAGGTTCGTCCCAAGTGTCGTCCCAAGAGGCACACATACGAGGCCTCGATCCGATGCGCCGATGGAGCGCATGGCCCTCCTTCCCGATTTCGACTCACTTACATGAGGGACACATCAACTGCAGGCGACAGGGACCTTTTTTCTGCCGTTGCCTCACGCTATTCCATCCCCTCCATTTCCCCCCAGCCAGCCCCCGTCCAGGCCTGCGGTAAGGCAGCGAACGGTCTCTTGTCACTCACTAGAGCCCCCCCCCGTGTTTCCCACGCGTCTCTCACCGCTCTTCGGCGCCTCCTCAGCACGCATGCAAGCTCCGTTCCTTCACCTTGCCCTTGGCTGCCGGGCCCTTCAGCCAGCCAGCCAGCGCCGATTCTCCCCGTAAGGCGACGACCGCATGCAAGCCGCAATGCACATGCATGTCTCGGCTGCCTTGCGGACTATTCGGCGCGCTAGCAGAAAAAACGCTGGCTGGGCCTGGGCCGTATGCTCAACAAGGGGCCCCCAGAGGATTAATTGTCTTTGACGGGAGGGCCCTCGTTGGAATTTCCCCTTTGATGCCGTTATGTGTTCGTTTTCGCATTAGTATTCGGCACTCTATTAACTCGGCTGTCTGCGCAGCATCTCCCGACCCAGCCGGGAGGGGACGGCTGCACACGTTGCGGGTGTGCCAGTGAGAACCGACAGCCTAACTACTCGGGCGGTCGAGTTCAGGTGAGCAAGGGTCTCTACCATGTGGGGTTCTTACACGGCCTATATCTTACCTAGTGTACATACATATATGACATGGTTATGAGAAAAACTGCGACACAAATGCCGGCGCGGCCTTAATTTGTCCCTTGTGTAACCTGACTGTGTGCCGGGCGTCTGGACCAGGGGCGTGCGAGTGCTGGTTCCGAAGCTCCAGAATCCAGCAAACGGTCCGGTCGGGCGGTGACTGGGCGATTCGACCGGCTCCCACACAGATACACGTATAACATAGTCGTTGCGGCCGATTGATGACTGCCGATGGGCGCGGGGTCAGGTGCTGCACATTGATCTTGACCCCCAAGTTTAGAATCTGCACGTCCTGGAGTGCGACATGGCCGTAGGTCGTCAGCGGGCCCTACATCATATCGAACCCAGCTTCCTCAGCATCTGATAATGGTGGCCCAGTATAGTGGCTGCTTCCTGACAAGTGACATCAGAAGCACGGTCACAATCTCTTGCCTCGCCTAGCTATTTCCGCATGGTCCCCGGTCAGAGACGTGGCGGCCTGGTGCTTGACAGGAGTGGTTGTTAATATTTGGAAGAGTATTCATACAAGGACAAAGAAGGTGATATGTCAATATACCCGACCCCTTGGACCCCCTTATGCCCCTTGAACGCTTTGGGAAAACGGCCGCGAGGAGTGATAAGAGCAATCACTTCGACGTATGGCCCCTCCTCGGTATTGATATTGGCGCTGTGACACGAGCTGCAACGTGCTGGAAACCAGCATTGTGCATGGGACACATGATCGAGACGCTTACCTCGTTCCCCTGATGACCGTGGTTGATGAGCAGGCACTGGAGTCAGCTGAGCCCCAGACCGACACACCCTGACAGTGCCACGAGCGTCTCAACAAAGGCCGTATGCTGGTTCGTGCGTGCGTACAATACTGGGCACAGAGTCCGGGGTCGAGAAGCATCCTGGCAGCAAACTCGTCAGATATCGCTTTTCTGACAGGGCAAACAGACTGATCATTCCATGCACAATGAGGTGGCGGGGAGGCCTCGAACGTCCTGCGGCTGTAAATCGTTGACGATTATTTATCCTCCCAGTCCGAGGCCCGGATGCTCGCAGATGTTGACCCAGAGCTCAGCCTGCATTAGCAGCGGGCCATCATCACATGCGTCGTAGTAAGAGGCAGAAGGATCCTCTAGATATGCAGCTGGTGTGGTGAATGAGCTCGTTAATCTCTGTCTTACCCACCTCGTGCGCTATTCCAGGCGACAAAAGCGACGCGTGGCTGGCCGGTCAGTATCCCGTCTTGATGGCCTCTGTACAACGAAAGTACGCCCCTAGATGGACCACAATCCGGTATGTGATATACGGGTGGAACTGCACCGTGGACCAGTCAGCAATACGACGAATGGGTCTTGGTCGTTAATATGGACGCCTTAGCAGCCAAAGCCCACGTGGGCAAGATGATCAACATCCGCGAAGGCGATATATCATGGGGCGCCATGGGAACACCACAGAATGTCGCAACAGCCGTCATTTCCGAGGTCAACGGATCGTACGAACGTCCCCCAGTGGCCCAAAATATCCCTAGAGGCGGTCCAGAATATGCTGCCACCGTACCGATTTTGGGCGGAACCTCTGGTCCGTCAAGCCGTCCGGCACTATTGGATCCTCAGAAGCGTATCAAGAGGAGGTATGGGGTTGTGGAGTGGCTGGCTTCGTCGTCGTCGCCTCCTGAAAACAGATAGCGAGCCGCAGATCCGCAAAGAGCCCCATATTAGATGAACTCGGCGGGAGAGAGGCGAGATTGTTGGACGGGTCCGTGCCAAGCTTGTCAGTCAGACCCGAATGCCTCCTTCAGCCTAGTCCCAGCATCAGAAGGAGATATCCGTCGGACGAAGCACTGGCAGGGGATGTATATCGTGCAAGACTGCGAGAGAAGAAGAGACAGGATCGCCAACCTTGCGCGCGCATTCAACGCAAATCAAATGATACGGAACGCACGACTGTCCGCAGAAGAACCCGGCAGTACTGGGTCCAAAGCAGCCGATTCCGCCCCAGCAACCATCTGCACGAATGTTTGAGCCACCCACAACTTGGCACCGAGCGAGTGGGCATATGCGTCTTAGGTCTGCTCTTCGTAAGCTGGTACGGGCGGCGCAGCCGTCCATGGCCCTACCCTCGCGCCGCATTATTCTCGGCCTATTCCCTGCGGAAGGGGAGCCTGTGCGAGGTTCTTTCTGGAAATGTACTCCGCGAGGTTATCCGGATGGGGTGACGGAGGAGCCGATCGTGAGCATTCACAACCAGAACGGTTGACCGTGCCATCCCGTCTTGTGACCTGACACCTGGCAGACCACCAACACTCATCGCACGAGAACACCCAATATTGACGCAACCCTGTCTTAATCTGGAGGGCATGAGACTGACGTGGCAGTCTCGTGGAGGGTGCTGCACGGCTTCAGCCGCTGCCGCTCCAGAGACGGTCGAGTTGGTGCACGGCGATTGCTTCCAGGGCTGCCTAGCGAGCTGTCATATATTCCGCTTGAGGCATCCGTGGAACACCCTAAATGGTACCAACGTATAATCGGCAGCAGGGAGACATCGGGTCCTCGGTGCATGCGGGCAACATCGAAGGTCGAGGGGCGTTGGCTAAAAGAAAAGGGTGTAGGGCATGGCCATCTGTAAGGCGTCCAGACATAACGGTATAAAGTGTGTCCCCAACCGTGTAAGGCCCTTGGGGGCGTATGACAGAATGTTGCGGCGGTTTCTCAAAGACGCAAAAGACAACTGATATATCATTTCTGATGGAAGTTATCATGATTACTGCCCATGAGGCTGAGATGAGAGTCTGGTGGTGGGTAAGACACGACATACAAAGTAGTTACGGCCGGGGGATGGGTTGGTGTGACTTGCTCACTACTCGGCCTTCGTCTTTCTGGCTTGGCTTCAAAAGTAAGCACGTCTTTCAAATCAGAAGATTACCACAAAAAGTGGCCAAGCAGCAGTTACAAGCTTGGTTATGTACGCAACATCAAGCTTGGGCCTGAGATGTTATGTTTGTGGGTGGGCATGGCAGGTCTGTGTGCCATCTGTCTCTTGGTAGTGGAAATGGCATCACCTGTCTTCCCAGAGGTGAGATTGTTCCTGCACCTGGTCTCTTTGGGCACAACAGCTGGAGGGTTGCACAAGAAGGAACTTGCGAACCGCCGCATTGTCCGAGATACAAGCCTGGCCTCGGTGGCCTTTGAACGACCTGCAGCGGTGGTATGCCTTCAAGCTGCATGTCCCCCAGTATCAATCATGGCGACCAAGACAAGACGCAGGAAAGGAGTTGCAGCAGCTCTGCAGAAGTTGCCTTGCTAGGCGGCCTCATGACACATGCGATACGAGGCGCAAAGTGTATCCCGCCCCTGTTGTTGCTGCACCTGGGAGAAATATGTAAATCTTCCATAAATCCCAAGCGTGCTGTGTCTTGTAAAGTACTGTTACATTCCCGGTGAAGGTTGCAAAAGCTGGGACGGCTGCTCCCTGAGATCACTTCAGCAAGCAGCAATGGGTTCATTGCATTGCCACCAGCGCGTAGCTCATCCTGGCCCCTGCTCTGGGAGGACGGGTCCATATCATGCAGGTCTGAGAACCTGCACAATCCAAAAGCGAATCTTGTGCAAGTTGTGTGGCCCAACGGCTGCAGCAGCTTCGGGACATACCGTCAAACCTTGGAGCAGACGGGGTAGCTTCGATCTGACCATCCGTAGGCGGTCGAGATGCTCAGAAGCAGTGATGCAAGAACACCAGCAAACGAGAGGACATGTCTTCAAAGTAGGTCCGGGACTTGTGATGCAGCAAAATGTACTGCACCAACGGCCAAGGTCAGTGCTGGCATGTGCTGCTGAGTGACTGAAAACGTCTCCTGGAATCAGCAACCGAAAGGCAAATACCGTCCGGTACGGGTATGGTAGTGGGCCCGTTCGGCCACGTTATCATGCTTCAGTGTGATCCATCTCACGCCAGCAACAGCATGGCCTAGGGGAATGCTATCGTATTCCTGTGACTTGGTAGACCAGGCAGGGTCGTCAGCCAAATCGCCTCTCCTCATGTCGCACAGGACCAAAACAAGGCGGCGCAGCGAATGTCCCCTCTCGTAGAAACCAGAATCGGATGTGGCAGACCTCTGCGGGCCTCACTGGACGCGGACGATATTCTTGGACGCCTGTTGGCAGCGGGCGCTTGGCATGCCCCTGTTGATGACATCCAGGATGCTGCAGCAGCTCGAAGCCGCCCCGGGTTGATGTGCCTCGCTCCTCTGGCAGGAGAGGCCTGAGATCGACAGGCGGGATCGAGGTGACCGAGCAAACTTTGCCAGAGGTCGTCCACTATCCGCCAAAAGACTCCATCGCTGTTCCATGATGGCGGTGAATGGCAGATTATTGTTCTTAGACCATAGGAAGGGCTGCCTGGAAGCCTGTGTCGGATTGCAGCTCTCCTGGTATCGGTCTTCCTGTCGCCTGCGCCAGAACCAGCACCATTCTTGGCCAAAGGTCGGAGGGTGCCGTCCTCGGGGTCGAGAGGGCCGTCATTCCTTTACCCTCTGTGCCTCGTGGGGCGATGCAGTACCACTGTGAGTGGCTAAGCAATGGTGACAGGCCTTTTGCTTCGCAGGATTGCAGCAGTGCAGGGGGTGAGAAACGTGGGGGATTCGCGCAGCGTTGCGTTCCCCAATTTTAGATAAATCCCATGTCGACGCCCGGGGTCTCCAGATACGCCCGTGGCTGGCTCCGTAGTCCGCCGAGGACACAAGCAGACGAGAAATTGCACAATGTTGTAAAATCGCGGATGTCGCCTTATGGGGTGATTTGATGCTAGCTCGTTGTCAGTGTTCTTAGGGGCTTCCAGATCAGCAACGATCATTCGATCTGCTGCGTATCACCTCCGTGGCATGTGGGTAAGCCTGTCGGAACTTCCGGCCTTCGAGGAACAGGGCGGCTGGCGCCCTGGCTACTCGCGCTACGTCATATCCATTTAGTCTCGTGCTTATTAGGCCCTCAGGCTGCGAGGGCAGAAGCAGAGCCCGATTGATCCGAGTAAACGGAACACCTGTTACGGGGCTTGCTGCGGTGGAGTCTCATCACACATGTGGAAGCCTTCTAGAAGGAGTGATGCCTGTCGCTTCAGAATCCATACGGAGGGCGTGTGTCGAGAGCGCCCAAAGCATAATGTGGGGATGGTGTGGCAGGATGACAGCGCCCATTGGCCTTTGGGTCCAACCGACAACAACAACGGCGTGGCATGGCTGCTGGGATCTACTGCTTAATGAGGATCTTGGGGGGTGTACGACACCTGCGCTGCGGCTCATCATCCTGCTTGTCTGTGTGCGTCACTTGATGCTCCTTGGCCCCAGGAATGCTGGTGGATGGATGTCGTGGCCCAATAATGACTGCAGTTTCGATAGTAGATCATCATCAACTGAGCATCGCGTCCAGCACATTGTCATGGAAGGGGCTTGCCAGTGCCAGCCGTTCTGTATCACGTGTGTCATCAGCGCTCCATCTTGGCCAAGATGGGCGCCTTTGCACACGCAGCTGCTACGTGTCGGTTTCTGTCGCTCCCGATGGCCGATCTGTTCAGCCTTAAGCGTATCGTGCCCTGCCCAGGCAAAGCTGTAGTTGACGGAGGCGCTGAAACAGATTGACAGGGCTGTTCCACACAACGTTGACCCTGCCATTTCCTGTAGGCTCGAACACATGCGTTCTAAATGCTCTTCGTCCAACGTCAAAAAAGGGGTAATGCCACCCTAAGAACGATGTGGACCCTGTCGTTCACGCGATAGTTCGGTAGACTGTATGATAGCCGTTCAGCCCATGGCTGTCGCAGTACTTTGCACAATGAAGACATCATGTATCTGCTGACGTTCATCTCATCCGGCGTGAAGACACAATTCGCTCGAGGAGATGGCTTGCTTAGGAGCAGTTCCTCCATGCGTCAGGTAAAGACCAATTCTCCGCAGTCCATTGAGGGAGTAATCGACATATGACCACTCTCGTTACCGTGATCGTCAGAGAACTCGGATGGGTGCCGCAACGTAGGCACTGCGGAGTTTCTGAAGCCTTTCAAGACGCGGACGCGCAATTTTCCTGCCCGTGGAAGAGTTTGCCCAGAGAAAAGGTTCCCGCGCAACAGTCACCCGCTGGTCCGCTGCCGGGGAGACCAAGGAAAGACGTTCGGGGAATCTGCAGCATGGCGTCCGGAAGAGATACCCGCTGAGGTGCGGCATTGCTAATCATTCTGTTGCAAGCGTCAAGGCACTGGGCGACCCCTATTTTGTTTTCACTGATGAAGCCAAGCATGGAAGCATGATGGTCGGCAAGCCTCGAGGGACCTGGTTGATCACACTAGTCAACACAGCAGGAGATGCCAACCTGCTGCATTGCAGATGTGTGGGCTTACACAATGGATATGCGGGCATTTTCTGAATTGCCGCGACAAGATCTGTGCGATGCCAAACCCGTTGTCGGGAAAATTGCTGCAAGGCGCGGTTTCGTTCCACGTGTCACTTGTCATCTTCTTATCCAAGAGGCAGGCGGCTCACTTCTCACCGGTGAATGGCCTGGCAGCTATTTCATGCAGATTTCGCACGTCCGAATCCCTGAAATCGGGAAGGAAAGCTGCTGCTTTTTCGCATCCACGTCACACAGGGTGCAGGCACGGCCGGGCCTTTGGCAAAACCGCATGCTGCGACGGCTCCTCCCGCGCGGCGATAGACCAGGCACATGTCATTTCCAGGCAGGTGAGGCTCTCGTTCGACAGGTATCTCTCTCGTAGCAGAGACTTGAGTGCCTTGAGTCGCCGAGCGTTGAGCCTTGGTAGGCGAGGGACCGAGCGACAACCATGCGATCGGATGGTTTGACAGCTCCAAGATAATGCCGGTGCGCGTGAACTGGTTTGCTGCAGGGCCAGTGCGGGCGCTCATTGATCTTGCCCGACATATGATTCAACACCCGGGCGACAACAAGCGTCCGCTTCGGTCGATAGCGTTTCACTGAGATGCGACGCCCAATGTGCCAATGCTGTGCTGTATTGCCAGCTCCGTCGGACAGACTTGAACAGCCATTGCTGCGTGTGCATTGTCGGTAATCACGGGGAGCTCATCGCAGCGAGTGTAAACGATACCGCATGGTTTGTGTTAGGCTCGGGAGTGGAGTCACAAGAAGCTTCGTCCGTGCTGAAGTTCAGGCTGGCAAAGGCTGGCTTCCGCGCGGGCGGCGGGCAGCAGAGACGATGTGGCGTTGGCGATGGCGATGGACGGGTGAGGTTGAGGTCAGTCTGGCCTGACCCCTGTTGGCGAGGATGAAACAAGCCAGGGACCGGCTCTCGGCGCGTGGGCTGACGGTGCAATTGCGTTGCAGATCGTTTGGCGGCTCCATCGATGTCTTAACAGAGCAAAAGGATTGCGGGCGCATGAGGCTCAGCACAAGGAGGGGAGAGCGGACGACGTGCGTGGTGGACTGTGTCAGCGTTCGGCCTTGCCATGCCTGCCTGACGAGGCGAAGGGGGTCCCTGAAGGGGAGAGAAGGGAGACTTGGTTTGATTGCGCACTTGTTGCTTCCCCGGTTTTCCACCGAGTCACCAGAGGTACCTAATCTGGGGAACGGGGATGAGGCGCCGGGGGGAGAAGCGGCTCGTCCATTATTAATAAGCGATGCCTCGACGATGGGGATTGGGTCCTGCGTGGCAGAATTTCCCACGGTGTATCCGAGATGAAGCTGAGTTATTCTAGTCAATGCAGTCGGGCGTGCTGTACGGGTATCGTGTCGTACAGTACCCGTAT
This sequence comes from Diaporthe sp. P3_1W, assembly GCA_037177825.1. NCBI lineage: Eukaryota > Fungi > Ascomycota > Sordariomycetes > Diaporthales > Diaporthaceae > Diaporthe > Diaporthe sp. P3_1W. Next base: position 3,115,346 of record JBAFXB010000004.1, on the reverse strand, counting down.
ATTTTTCTGCTTCTTTTCTGCTGGAGCCGCAGAGACAGGAATGCGGACCAGTTACCTTGGGTCCACGCCTAGGCAGGTACTACTAGGCAAAATAGCAAGGTAGGCATGTACCTCGGTAGTAGGCAGGTGCTGTCAGACCGGTTGGACGGGGAACTTCGTCAAGCAGCCTCGAGTCCCACGGCTTCCGCTGCTGACTCACTGACTCACTCACTGACTGACTGACTGGACCGCATGTGCAAGACGGGAAGCTGCAAACTGATGGGGCCACTATGGAAGACTCCAGCATGGTGCGTCCCTTCCCCGTCCCTGCCAATCTCATAATAGGTGGGAATTAGACAGAAACTGCTCGCACCAGCCAAGGCAGGAAGGTACTGTAGGCATGTACTGCTTAGATGCTGCGTACTGTATGAATGCAGGTGGGCTGCTCCTGCTGCAGAGTCTCGAGGGGTGCATTTATTACGCGCAACACACGGTGCATTAATTGCGCACCTTCGCGTGTCCCCCATGCGACCAACGGGCGGATGAATGGATGAATTGCTGCTGGCTGCTGGCTGCTGGCTGTGACTGCGAGCCGGCCTGCAAAGCAACTCTGATGTGAAGACAACATCATAATCCTCGCCCCCGGCCACGTGCTGCGGCCTCTCGGATGCAATCCTTTACGTCCCGTACCAGCGTCCCATCCCAAGCCCATCGCCGTCGGTGGTGTCACGGGGCAAACTGCTGTCGGTGATTTGTCTGTCTGTCTAGCTGTCTGTCACCCACCCGACTCCCCTGCCTCATGGGCTGTCTGTAAGTGTGGGTGCATCAGAGAAAGATAGGCACAGGGTGGGAGAGGCCACAGAGGATGAGAAGAGATCTCCCTCCGCTGCCGTGGGAAAGGACGCGCGCAAATCTTGACGATCATCGGGACCACTCTACAGCGCTGCGCTGTCGGAACGGACTCTCGCTACACAGGCCGCGCGATCGTCGTGATTTCCCATCGGCAGAGTTCCGCGAAGGCCCGGGTGCGGAATCCTGTAGTGGGAACATATCTGCAAACAAAACTGCTTTTTCTCTGATTTTTTGCTCATATCCCTTGAGGAGCTGGACCTGCTTGGTGATGCGCGCCGCACGCGTGCATCAAGCCTGGCCGGCAAGCCCCTATTGGATGAGCCGCATGGCATGTCATCACCTTGACGCTGTCATTGAAGGCGACGTGGTCTGTTCGCAGATCGTGGAGGCACTTCGACGCATCTGGGGCCTGTTCGTTCCTCGTCGGTAAGCAGAGGAGATAGCTGCTGGCCGATGATGACGAAGTTGGTCAGCAGACACCAGAAAAGTGAGGCGGTTGAAAGTTGAAACGAAGAGAACCATCGACTTGAAGTGATTGGCGGCTCGGTACAGGGCCGAATGCAAAGCGTGGGGTCGAGGTTGTATTTGCTGCGGAACACAGGCTGGTCGACTACCACGTAGCTACTCATGTTATGCAGCCGCAAGGACCCAAGCGAAGGAGGTAGCACTGTGATAGTCGACTATCGGCGCCCTGCCAAACAGATCGTTACAGTTCAGTTGGAGATGAGGTAGGCGGCCGGCGGCCTGCGATACCTGCCCTTGCCGCCTACCCCCTCACTCACGGTGCCCTGCCGCTTGTGGGCCCCAGGGCCGGTCTACCAAGTACATCACACACTGCATCGCAGGCCGGCGGTTCACGGCGGCCGGCTCTGTACCAGCACACGAGATCCTTTGGGCCGGCGACTTGGCTAGGGGTCTGTCAAGGCTCGTCAAAGCAGGCGGTCATAAAAGCGGTGTGCGGTCTTCACCTCGAGTCCAATCGAGGCGACGCGAGCACGTTGAGAGCTTTTGCTCTACGGGCTTGGGATGCTCCAGGGAGGCAGGCTGTGCAGGCTCGGAAACTGCCCGTCTCCAACATATTACTGGGTAGGTACCATACTGATGGTATGGTGTTTCTCAAGGTAGGAAGGTGTCAAGAGACGCTTTGTCCTCAACGCTGGTCGCGAATGGGGCCCCAAAGCACCCCGTTGGCAGGGGAGAAGGAGTTACGGGCCAACAAGATTTGGTTGCGGCTGTCACACGGTGGTGCTGATGTGCACTCGTGACGCTTCCTTTGGCGCGCAACTCGACGAGGAAGAATCGTGGACTGGTATGATAGCCGTAATGCAGCACCCATTCAGCAGCAAAAGCGGAGCCCCCCCGGCCGCTCACCGCGGCGCACAGGGCCGCTCAGTGGTCGCAGGCCTTGTCTCAGCTTACCGCCTATCATTCAGGAACGGGCGACCCCATAAAGTTGGCCAATGGTTTATGAAACGGGAATCGAGATGACCGAATCAGTCGATGACGATGATTATCACGGCGACGACAAAGGAAGGAGGACGAGAAGGAAGAGGCAGGTCTTGGTGGCCTGCCTCAGGCTGATCAGCTGGGCGGAAGCGCCGACAAAAGCTCTAGGCATGTAGAATGAGGCACAGACAGTTGGGGGTTGCTCGCGCACCGTGGCAAGAGACGATGGACATTTCGCATGAGATTGGCTCAACCCACAAATGACAATTTCCTCGTCGCCTCAGCAGCCGGGCCGTCGCGCTGAAAGTCACTATACTATTTCGGCCGGTGGGAAAGGGGGGGAGGTTTCACATAGTATCTGGAATATAGTACAAGCCTTCCCCCAAAAGGTCGCGCAGCTCAATTCGGCCGATGCCGGTGCCGTCGCATCCGGGGTCGTCTCGGCGTCCGGGGCCAAGACCATCGTGGGAGGACGGATTTGCTGAATTCGGCATCTGTCATTTCCCATCCCACTCGAAAGCCGAGAGGGCACACAGTCAGCAGCTGAGACTGAGAGTCCTCCCGAATTCCGCTCCGTGCGACGCTATGGGGAAAGCCGAGACATTGCTGTCTTGTGCACAGGATCGTCGCCCGTGAGCCCTAACAATGTCCTCCACCACCTCGAACCATTCCCCATGTGGCAAAAAGTTTCGAGGGGTGATGGAGCATGGGCCAGTGGTGCTTGAGGCTCGCAACTCAAAGACAACGACAGCGACGGGATTGACCAATGGACGGACCCTTGTGATGGAGACGGCTCAAGTCGACTCGGACAAGGAGTATTTATAGCATCAGCAGGCAGGCGTCTTGACTCTCGTCCAGCACGATAATAACAACCTCATCATGCGTCTTGCCAAGGGGGCTGTACAGTGCACTATCTGCACCTGTGCCTCCAGGCCCATGTCCATGGCTCAGAGAATGAGGCACGGCACATGCCGGCTGACAACCATGATCCTTCTTGACCCGACCCGTCTTGTGGTACCTCTGACAGCACCACTCTGAAACATTGCGGCCAGAGACTGTAAACAAGCCCACATGCCACGCCATGCCAATGTCACCGGGTGGGTGCGCCGCAAGTTCAGGGCCGAGGGAGGATCTGCCTGTCATTGCTTGGGAGCTGAAGCCTGCTCTTTCCCAATCGAGCCGGTACTAGCAACCCAAGTAGGACCATGCAAAATGCTGAGCTGGAGCACACAGGCCTCGGTAATAATCCCCCATCCTCATCAGAGGACACTGGGAATTTGTGACTCCCAGCTGGCACTTGTGACGATATGATGCAATGCAGATGTAACATGAGCGTTGGCAATTCGCATGCAAAAACCCAAATTCACCCAAAACTTGCAGTGGCATGCAGTGATGATGCGCTTGTGGTCGATAATGCTTGCTAGGCTTTTTTTGACAGGGTTGCCTTGGGTAGGAATTGGAACTCGAAGGAAGCGCGGAAGAAGAAATCGAAGCCAGTGGCCAGTCAGGGAAATCTGTGAGGTGGTTGGTCGCGGATGATGAGGATATTGCGCCTTCCAAGGTTGTGCAAGGTTTCACGGCAATGACGCACCTACTCCAAACTGGCTCCTGCGCTCCCTAACAATGCCATGTGGGCGAAAGGCAAAAGGTGGGGCGTGCGACAGGGATTCGCGCCGACAAGGCTGCATCTCGAACGAACCATGGAAGACACCTGGGAGCCCAGCGAAGTACCCGGTACTTGGAACCTGGCTCCAGCGGCCCTGCCCACCACCGTTTCCTCGACTTTTCTGTTCATCTCTCTGCGAACCATCAGCAGCACCTGGGTAGGCAGTCCCCACCCCATGTTGCTTGCAGCACGAGCAGAGAGATATTGCCTTGTCAAACACCAGGCCCGGGAGCAGAGGTTACCCCAAGCTGCAACCGTTTGATCCCAATCCACCCGTGGAGTCTGAATCCAATGCCGGAGGGCGCGGGTCGCAGGCCCGGACGACACGGTGGACTGAACCGCAGTGGCATGCACCGCGCTGGAGCCCATGATGCCGTCGCCTGGACGGTCGCAGAGGATGGAGAGCAGAGGAGACCGATTGGTATGTACTTTGGGAGTTGTGGTGTACTATGGGAGCCCCTCTTCAAGTGACACCCACAGACGGGCAGACGGGCTCCATAAGTGATTCGTCGGGCTGTGACCACGTCAAAGCCCCAGCATGCGCGCTGCGATCAGCACTTTGCTATCGGTGACGGCGGCTTGACCGCTGCCCGTCGGTTGATTGATGGACAATGATAGACATCACTGGCGTTGATCAGGATCCCGAGCGAGGCTTGCTCGCCCACTACAGGCTCAACGTCCGCACGCCAAATCAAGTTTTGGCGTGTTTCAACTGCGCCCATCACCATTGAGGCGCACACGTCGCGTGGGATGAGCTGTAGTTTGTCGACCGGCGCTCTTGGCGGATCGTGGGCTCCTGCTACGCTGCTACACAGACGGACCGTACATTTCTTGATGCATGTGCGAACGAGGATCATGACATGTGGAGCGGGCAACGACGAGCTTATTGGGGATGCGGATTGGAGACTCCAGAGACGGCGCACAAATCATGGGCCAGGAGTAGTGTGATGCCGCTGCAACCGCAAGTCAAACAAAATGGTCGATGTTGGGGAACGTGACAATGTACCGCCTGCCACAGGCAACGTTAGGTTTGGCTAATTTCGACTTGTTTCCATCCTCTTATTTTGGCGTTTTAATCCGAAGCTCGAGGGCAACGAACGCAGCTCGACCTCAAGCGGTGCACTCAAGCCGTAACAAGGCCCAGGTTGTGGCCTGTGCTAGTTCCTCCCGGAGGAAAACTGTGTAAGGTTTTGGCTTTTGGGTCATCAATCAATTCTTGGTGGTGGGCACGAGGTCACACAAACAGCCCATCTACCTCGTGCGTCTTGCAATCTCGCGGAAGAGCTCCCTGACGAGCAGCGGATGGCCTAGATGGAGCAATGCATCGCAATGCGGGCGAAGTTTAATGCGACTCGAATCCCGCGAGCCACTCGCAAACCGCCAACCTTGAACGCAGGACTCTGAGTCACTCAGATTCCCGCGAGCCGGGGTGGGGCGATGCGGCAGACCCGCGATACGGTCAAGGTCCTGGCCGTGTGTTGTCGTTGCTGGCTGCAACTTGCAAAGATGGTCGGTCCATGGATCATGGCCCCAAGGCGCTTACCTTCCCTTCACCTTCCTCCCACCTCCTATCAAAGTCGACCAGGCGGCTCGGTTCCGCCGCTGTGGTTCCCCAGGTATGGAGCCCTGTCCGTGGTGATGTCTCTGGCTTTCCGGGATCGTTGCAAGCTTAAGGTGGCTTGGGAGGCTTGGGAGAGGAAGATCACTTCCCCAAGGCTCGAGCCCGCCGTACCCAAGCCCCCACCGGATTGCCGCCTTTTTGTCTGATGCGAGACTTGGGCAATGGATCATCAGGGACTTTCGATACTGATCAACAACGAGCCCGAGTCAACGAGAGGCCTCAAGCGTGGGCTCCCCTACCGCGCAGGCCCTTGGCCGCTTCTCGCATGGTCGGTTCTGGGGAAAGGGACGCGCTACCCTCTGTTGCGTGTGGCCCCACGGATTTTGAGGATGCAAATGTTGTTTGATTCTCAGGTTGATGAGCCTGCGAGACCCTGCACCCTGCTGGTGTCCACCTATACGCCTGGGTGGTCTACTACTGCAGTGGGCAAGTACACAGTAATAAAGGCTAGCACAGCACAGGGAATCTGGCAGCCTGGTAGCCTGGGCTGCAAGGCCTGTTCGGACGGCCATCCTGGGGCTGGCCCATCGACTTGAGGGCTGATGAATGTCACTCGGGCAGGGTCGCATCCCTTGGTAAGGAATGATCCTTAAATAATCACACCAGCACCAGGCCTGGGCGGGCTGGGACAATGCAGCCAGCCCGTGTGGCGCGGGGCTTATTAACAGGCGACTCAACGGCACTGTAGCTGTGGCAGTCGTCTCCCCCGGATTTTGGGTTTGAGGTTGATTCAGGAACCTCTGGCCATCTCCCTCCCCTCCCCCGCCATGCCTAGCACAGCTAGTCGCACCCATACTAACAGCAGATTGTTTGTTTCGGCCAGATGCCAGGCGTCGCTTGCGACCCTGCGTGGTGCCACAGTAGATCCGGTGGGCTGTTGGCTATCTGATTGCCGGTCAGTGCCTCAGCGCCTGTGTTGTGTTGGGGCAGCAGGGTAAGCACCGTCGTGGGAAGCCGTCCTGAGCGTTTGGAGACGCGCGTTCGACCACAGAGCTCAAGGTGCTCAAACTCTGGGAATGACGACCAACAATACGTGGGACAGACAGGGAAGACATTGGTTTCCAGTACAAACCAATGCCGTGCGATGGTACATAGGAAGAGGCACAGTTTTTGGGTTGGCCATTGGATTCGGATCCCCTCTGCCTACTACTGCTGCTAATAAGCGGACTGCGCCTCCGTCACGGTGGCAGCCCTCGAGCTGATGAGTGGCCATCCAGACCGGTAAGTCGGCTGTCTCTTCGAACCACCCCTGCAGGCAGCATCTGTCGTGACCGCCGGGACAGCTGGCCGGGGAAGCATCTGGAGCGTCGGCGGGAGGTTGCACTGCGGGAGGTGACTGAGTATTGGTCTTGAGGCGAAATGGAAAATTCTGCCACTGTCCACTGTGGCCCGGGTGGTCTCGATGGACGTCTGTGCCCGTGCAAAGCGCCCGCCGCCCGGACGAGGTGGAAAGCCAGAGAGGCCAGTCGGCTCGAAAAGCCGACTAACTCGATTAGTACCAAGCTCGATTCCTATGCTGCCTCATTGCCTCAGGTAGCTTGCTCTTCCCCCCAGGGCCTTCCAGGTTTCGCCAGGGTGGAAGAAGGGAGGGGGCCGCTGTTTTGGTCAGTGTGCAGGTGTGCTTGCTGCCCACACGGTGAAGAGTGGTGGCCCACGAGCGACCCATTTGCAGTATTTGGCAGCAGATATGGTGCCCAGGCACCCCATGTGCACACCAAGCCGATCCTGCACAGCAGGTGCGACGACAGAACCGTGGGAGTCCTTTCGTTACTGATGTGCTGCCAATCCCACCTTTCCCTCTCCGCCCGGCCCCAGTGTCGTCACCTCACCGCGGACGCCACGTCAATTATTCGAGTGTCTTGGAGTGTTTTCTTGGGGCCTTCCTGGGCCGTCCTGGCCGCTCTCCCAAAACCGTCCGGCCCGCACACCCCCCTCCCCCACCCCCCATGTCGCTGTCCCTCTTTCCATCTACAGGCAAGCCCCATCCACGCCGGTCTATTTTTCTCCTCCGTGCGTCTCCTTTCCCTGCCCACACGCCACTTCCCATTGCGTCTTCCCTCATCTCACCCGTCTCAGTCTCAGCTCAGCTCCAGCTCAGCTCAGCTCGGGAGCAGCACGCACACACACACACACACACACGGACTCATACAACTCACTCGCACTCACATCAGCAGCATATTCTTGTTGTGGGCGGCACGGCACGGCAGAACAGGCAATGATTTATTCATAGTACTTGTTGCATGGGCGCCTTGTGTGTGCACAGTACGGATGCGCGCGCGCGCACACACACAACATGAACACATATATACAAAATACTCTATTGTTCTGGGATTGGGAGCTTGTCTGTCTGGCGGCTAGGTGTCGCCCTCGTCCTCGTCCTCGTCCTCGTCTCTGATGGTTGACCGTGCCAGCAGAGACAGCTGGGCGCGGAACTCTTCTTCTGGCCTTCTGTGCGGTTGTGTCTCGGCCCAGGTACTAGGTACCCGGTACGGCGGCGTGTACATGCACGAGGCAGGGTAGGTACGGTGGTACATGCGTCTGACGCCTTCCTTCCCCCGGGCCACATGCACCCTCCCCTGCACTGTCCCCCCCCCCTGTACCTGCACCTGCACCTGCACCTGCACCTGCACCTGCGCTTCTGCCAATTCCACGGTATCGCGCTAAAACCGCCCGGGTACCTTTCTCTACCTTTTTCGCCCTGTTTGCACCTCCTGGCGGTCCTCATTCCCCATGGACCCCATCCCATGTCATCCCGTCTTCTGGTCACAATCGCATTTCGCTTTTCCCCTCGAGCTAGAAAGGATTGTCGCCGTTGGTGCCGTATCGAGTACCCTCCTGTCCAGGCTGTCCGGGCTGTCCCTCGCTCTGTGCCCCCCTCCCCTACACAGTGACCTAGGCTCGTTCCCTCACCCCCTCCCACAAGAAAGCCTCCAGAGCACTGCCTGGTCCTAGCACCACCCCCATTGTCGTGCCCATACCGTCAGATACACGGTACTTTGCAGCTCCTTCTAGTCCTCCTACATAGTGCGCGAGCCGTCCCCTGTCCCTGTCGCCAACAATTTCCCGGCCATGCCACTCGGGCTAGCATCGATCGCACTTTAAGAAATCGTCCACCACACACACACACCCCCCCTTCATATGGACCAGTTTTCCCACCCACCACCCAGCCGCCCATGCATACATACATAGATAGATACATCCGTACCTACCCTGCCCTCACCCTACTGCAATACTTCACTTCGACACACCACACACCTTTACATTCAACTGGATTAGGGCAGACATTATCCCCCTTGCCTTTCGACTTTTGCAAACGACGCTGGACGAACCGTATCTTGGACTTCAACAAATCACACACAACTACCGGTTCTTAGTTGTAACGAAGACACAATCGCACATAAAGAGAAAAACGCCGCGACCAGTCCGCGACCCACGATCCCATCTGGATCACACACACACACACACACACACACACGCACGCGCGCGCACATTCACACACCCACGCCCGCACAAACGCACACTGCCACCTCCTTTGGCGCACCAGGCATCACAAACCTTGTCGACTTCCCTGAGGCTTGACAGAAAAGGGCATCCTCCAGGCCGCCCTCTCGCGCCGTCCCCAGGCATCGCAGTCGTTTGTGTATTTTTTCGCGACGAGCCGTACTCTGGACCCTGACCTGCGCTTCAAAAAAAAAAACCCCGAGCACCTTGGACGGGCCCAACCGTTGCGCAGGCTTGCGCGCTTGCTGAGAATCCGCTATTAGGCTTTGCGGGGGAAGCACGACAGGGCAAGGAGGACTGCACGCGCCCAATAAGACCAAGGGCGACCAGAGTCTCGGGATCCAGAGACACAGTCGAAGCGGCGAAAGGCTCGGCTCGCGCGCATCGTCGTCAAAGGAGGCGCGCCAAGGAGTCGTGACCGTGGGCTGGCTGCTTGCTTTGCGCCCACCAGACGAGGACTGCCAGAGAGATCGCCGTCCCAGTCGCGGAACAAGCAGTCTGCAGCTGCCCTTGCGGACCGCCTGTGGGACTCGCGCATACACCCCAGCCCGCGCCTTGGAACCGCATCTGTCCACTTGCATAACGGGCTGCCACATCATCACTCTGCCGTGAGCCAGGTATCGCGACATACGGCCCCAAAAGCTGCGCTACACCTACATAACCCCAAGGTATTGCCCACACCCTCTTCCCAGAGAATTGGCACTCCCGCGCAACCCTGCGCTTGTGCTTGTGCCGCGTACAGTAGCTGTACACAACATATACCTCGTCTGACCCGCCTCCGTTGGACCCAGGCTCGAGCGCTGCCGTCTGTCTGTTGCCGTACGTCCGTTGCTCGCTGACGACGAGGTCACTCGCCCACGTGCAGCTTCGACCCCAGGAAGGCCCCGACTTTATCTGGTCCTTGCCCACGATCCTTCCTGCGGGAGATCAGTCTCATCTCATTCCCCGCACTCATTCCCCCGGACGCACTGGGCCTACCGAGACGGGTTCCCTTAAGATGCGGCTCTTGACCACCTCTCCGTTGATATAAATGTCCATTTCCCTCTCATAGGTCGGAGGTCTTTCCGTCCGCATACCCCGGACCCCCTTTCATGGAGAAAGCCTACCGGCCGGTACCGTACTTCGCTTCAAGCAACATGCCGTCCATCACCACCTCTACACAAGGAACTCCCTCCTCTCCTTCACTGCTTCAGAACTCCTCTCAGTCTTCACACACCTCTCAACCATCACAACTACGGCGTCCTCGCCCCAGTGAGGTCCAAACCAACAACCTCGTTGCCCATCCACAAATGACAGCCGCACCTCCCTCCGCCATCACCAACTCATCCATGGCGTCCAGCCCGCAGCAATTCTCGCCCGTCATGTCTCCGGACCCGGAGGTGCTGACCACCAACAGCTCCATACAGCCGTCCCCGGAGCCTATCCGCGGCAGGGACTCGGAATCATCTCTTGTGCCGACGATGGAACCCCTGCCTGATTCCATCATATCCCGTAAGACGAGCACAAACTCATTGCCACAGAGCATAACAAGCGAGCGTTCGGCGCAAAATGAACCCCTGCCGCCCAAGACCGGCATCTTCAGACGTTTATCGAGCAGGGTGAAGACGGAAAGCTCCCGGCTTAGGGGAAGCCGGCGAACGTCTTCAACCCACCCAGTCAGCCGCGATGCCAGCGTAGGGCCCGCGGTAATGCGGCGTGGAAGGAGTGATAGCGGGGCTGCTGCTCCACCCGAGTATGCTATCGCGATCGGTTCTGAGAGTGACGAGGAGACCGGCGTTGTGAGGGAACAGCAGGTTTCCCACCCAGTGCCCATCGCCGAAGGCGAGGCTTTGCGTGATTTCTCTCCAACCAACGCGTCTTCGCCATCCGTCTCCGCCTACACAACGCTCTCCGACATCCACACAGGACCTGTTATTCCACAATCCTTGCTCTTGGGCACGATGGTCTCAAAGCTGTCCAAGAGGAGGAAGCGCCTCAACCTGGTTCTGGATTCCGAGGCTGGAAAAATCTACTGGGACAAGAACAGGCCGTCCAAGTGCGTCTACATCGATGACATCAAGGAGATCCGTGTCGCCCCAGAGGTTCGCCAGTACCGACTGGACTGTGGTGCTTCTGAGGCGGAGGAATCGCGCTTCTTCTCCATTCTTTACGCAGTACCGGACAAGAAACAGAAGACCATGCACCTTGTCACCGACGATGACGAGTCATTCAACGCATGGGTGTCGACACTTGATGCGCTGTCGAAGCACAGGCAAGCCTTGATGACATCCTTAATGTCGTTCAACGACCGCGCCATCAGGATCTACTGGCGCAAAGAGATGGCCCGGCTCTACCCGGACAATCTTCCTGATGAGGAGGTCATCCATTTTGCAGGTGTCGAACGCGTTTGCCGCAACCTGCATATTCATATCTCACAAGAAACTCTCAAAGTCAAATTCGACCAAGCGGATAAGACACGGACAGGTACATTGAACTTTGACGAATTCCAGGACTTCGTGCGCCTCACTGCGAGAAGAGACGATGTTCGAGCCGTGTATCGGGAGATCGCCTCCGACCCGGAAGGCGGGCTGACTTTCGAGGACTTCCTCAGGTTCCTGAAGGACGTCCAGAACGAGAATGTCGAAGACGTAGCCGCCTGGGAGACCGTCTTCCACCAATTCGGCCGCGGAAAGGCATCCGAGACCAGCTCCATCAGCGGTACTTTCGAGAAACCACGCATGTCTGAGACTGCGCTGGCGAAATACCTCACGTCTATCCACAACACTCCCATCGAGGTTGCTCCAAAGGACTTTGTGCTTGACCGGCCGTGCAACGAATACTTCATTTCCAGTTCGCACAACACGTATCTCACTGGGCGTCAAATTGGAGATGTATCCAGCATCGAGGGCTACATTTCCGCTCTCATGCGAGGTTGCCGCTGTGTTGAAATCGACTGCTGGGATGGTCCAGACAATCAGCCTATTGTCACTCATGGCAAAACACTGACCAGTCAAATCCAGTTCCGTGAGGCTGTTAGCGCTATCAACAAGTACGCATTCGTCAAATCAACTTATCCGCTGTGGATCTCCCTTGAGGTACATTGCAATGCGACGCAGCAAGAAGTCATGGCCAACATTATGAAGGACGTCTTTGGAGAGAAACTTGTGACCGAAAAGCTTGAAGGCTGTGACGACCAGCTTCCCACTCCTGAGCAGCTGCGCGGTCGTATCCTGATCAAGTGCAAGACGCCAAATCTCAACGAGACAAAGAACGCCGAGGTCAATGGCTCGGGGAGACGACGTGGAAACAGTCTGACATCACCCTTCTCTCGGCCTGCCCAGGTCGGGGAATCGTCTATCCCAAACAGCCCTCTGCTGAGCCCCCATTACCCTGGGCCCCGACGGGGCAGCAACCGCCGTGTGAACACCATTGCTGAAGGCGAGACATCCGACGTTCAGGAACTCTTCAGCAGCAGTTCCAGCGACGACAGTGGAGCAGAAAAGCCCCCGCGCTCCAAGCAGAGCAAGATCACCAAAGCCCTTGGTGATCTTGGTGTGTACTGCCTCGGTGTTAAGTTCCGAGGGTTCGATGACGCTGACTGCAAGACCTTCAACCACATCCTGTCCTTCAAAGAGCGAACATTCCTCAACAACAGCTCTGACAAGTCGAGCAAAGGTGCATTGTTCCGCCACAACATGCGATACTTGATGCGTGTGTACCCAGCTCAGCACCGTTTCACTTCAACCAACTTTGACCCGCTCATTTATTGGAGACGCGGTGTCCAGATGGCTGCACTGAACTGGCAGACTTTCGACCTTGGCATGCAGTTCAATCAAGCCATGTTCGCCGGGGGGTCCGACACCACCGGATACGTGCTGAAGCCACGCGCCTTCAGGGAGCTCCAGATGGATCCGAAATCAGGCAGAGTCTTCCGGACAGTTCCCGACCTGCCCGAGGAGCTGAGCAACAAGCGAGAGCGGAAGAATGTGAGCTTCACGATCGACGTCATCTCGGCACAACAGCTCATGCGTCCCTTCAACTTGGGAGAGCGGCGGACCGTGGACCCCTACATCGAGGTCGAGGCCTTCCTCGCCGACGACAAGAGGGACAAGCAGGAATCGAACGCGCCGCCGATTCGGAGGCCGCTCAGGCATCGCACTAGGATCGTCAAAGAAAACGGCTTCAACCCTATCTTCGACAACAAGTTCGTCTTCGAAGCCCGAACCAAGTACCCGGACCTCATTTTCATCAGATGGTCGGTGAAGCTCTCGGAAGGGGGCAACTACAACGATCGCGCCCCGGCAGTTGCCACCTACACGGCGAAGTTGACAAGTCTCAAACAAGGCTTCCGCACCCTGCCTTTGTTTGACCACAACGGAGATCAATATCTCTTCTCAACGTTGTTCTGCCGCACCAAGGTGGACCCCATCACCAGCGTCTACGTTGACTACGACACAGAGGGCGAGAATTCGAACAACAAGTTGAAGAACCTCGGCAGAACAGTGTTCAACCGGTCATCAAATCAGCAGAGCCCCAAGTCTAGCTTCGACAAAGAACAGGGCTTCTCGGCATAGAAGATACGACAGAGCCTCTGTCCCTGAAACTGTACAACTATCACCATTTTTCTTGTTCGCTTCTCTGAGCGGCAGGTACCACGTGTTCGTACTGTCGGCTCGTATGTTTTATTTCTGGATCCATGAGCTTGACGCCCTGGCTCCATACTTGACCATTTGCCTCGATGGCACCAATGAACTACAACACAACAGCAACCACCACCGCTTTTGACAGCGTGGACTACGGGCTCTCGTCGGACAGCAGCTCATCTTTATGCAGCAGATACCCAATCAGCATTCCATCAGGCTTTCGGGGCGGGACTTGCATTCAACAGAAATTTCCTTTGTCAGGATCATCATTGGGGCGGAGTTTTACGGGACGGGAAAACAAAATTCAATGAGATATCTCTGTGCTTTTGGATGGATATCAATCATACCTCGCATTCGTTGGCGTTTCTATCTTCGTTTTGTGTGGGCGGGACAGTAGGAATGGGGACCCGGGTCCCCCAAACAGCAACCCACCCGATCCCGGGCAAGGTGATTGTGATAATGAACGGGATGATATAGAGATAGGGACACCCAAGATACCGAAAAAAGAAAAAAGTTTTGTTGTTTCCTGTATCTGCTTTCTGGATCATCAACTCATGTACTTACTACTGGTTGGTTCCATGTCATGTACCTCTCTGCTTCTCAGGTCGGCCAGGCGTGCCCTGGGGAATATTATGGGGAAACGTGACAGAGGCAGGGGAACTTCTCAGGACAACGTCTTCCTTTGTGTGGTTATCAGGCAGCGGCATCTCAGCGGTTGTGCATATTCCAGGGCGGGGAGGAAAGGGAGACTGAACGTCGCGCTGCGGCCTGTGCTGCGATTCACCCCGCAACGTCTTATGTCGACCTCCATCCCACAAACCTTCGTTTTCGTGGGTATTTCTCAGGCCGGGGGGGGGGGGGGGCGGGGGGCCTAGCCAGCCCTTGGCCGCTATTTTTTCTTCTTCCTTGCCTCACAACAGCATGGCGCACACTCGCTCCACTTCGGCCACCGTGCTCTCTTTTCTTCTCTTGGCCTTTTTTTTCTTCGACTTTTTGCCCTCGCGGCTTGGACCCGGGCAGGGCAAGGAGACATTCAAGGGGGAAACATCCCAGGAGGCCAGGAACAACAGCACCGGCCGGGAACAACGGGAGTGCATGGGAAGGGACCAGGTAGAATCTGCATATCGCTGTCCCGTCGACAAAGGGCAAGAGGGGTGTCGGGTTACAAACGGCGTCAAGTAATGAACATATATCTATCATCATCATCACCACCATAATTAGCCAACACTGGCTTGATCAGCATGATGATTAATTGTATAGACATCTTGCGGTAGATTATGCTGCAGAATATACACATGGCTAAACCGGCCTCCAAAGCTTTTTATGTATTTGTGGTACGGACAAGGTAGTCGGTCATCTGCGTGAGCTATGAATTGGTCAGGTAGACTCCACAGATGAAGTTGGCCCGTTCTCCAAGTCTTGTTATTCGAGGCCCGAGACTGCTCGGCCCGTCGACAGTATGTGGGAAACGAGATGAGCTGCAGAACTCGTCGGCTACCCCTTGTCCATCAATGACAGTCCGACCAGTGGGGCAGGCCAACGCGATGGGGGTTCGTAGACTACGCGGCCGTTTTGGCCGTCTTCGAGATCTCGAGTGAACATGCATTTCTATGATTAAATGAAAAGAAGCTGCGCCATGCTGGGGTCCATCCCCGTCCCTTATTTATACACAAGGCAAAGAAAGGGCGTAGCTTTTATGTACAGAGAACCACTCAAGACTCTCTCTACCCGTCCAGCATTTGCCGTGGACTTAACGTATCCAGTATGGTGAGTGGTCAGGCTTCACATCTTACGCGTCGGAGCCCTCCAATTTTTATGGTGCTTCTGTGTCGACGAGTTCGTGCTTGGCCTTGTATGCCTTCTTAGCCTGCTTCTCCAAAACGTCCCAGTCGCCACTCGTCTCACACATGCCCCTGAACTGCCCGTCCTTCTTCTGCATCAAGTTCCACGGGTGGTCGTACTCGATGATGGAGCCCTTGTCCAGCACGAGGACCTTGTCATAGTCGACAATAGTTTGTAACCTGTGGGCAATGGTGATGATTGTGCTGCTCTCCAGCTCGCGGATCGTGCCTTGGATCTTGGCATCTGTAGCGTAGTCTATCGAGGCCGTCGCCTCGTCCATGAGCAGGACTGTTGGTGATTTGAGCATGGCCCGTGCCAAGCAGAGAAGTTGTCGCTGGCCTTGAGACAGGTTGGAACCGGACTCGGTGACTGGGGAGCTGAGGTCAAGGAAGACATTCTTGTTCGTAACAGGCGCGGATCTGGTGCTGGCTGACGACTCCGCGATGGCTTCCGCGGCTGTGGTTGGTGCCGGGGGCACAGGGCCTGAAGACCCGGGACGGCTGGGGATTTTCTCATCCGGCCCGATCAGTTGAACGCGGCGAAGGGCGGCATAAATATCCTCGTCGCTGTACGTGTCGAAGGGGTCGAGGTTGGTCCTGATGGTGCCCATGAATAAGGTTGGGTCCTGGGGCACAATAGTAATTGCCTCGCGCAGGTCCCGCAAGCCGATCAACCCAATGTCAATGTCGTCGATGAGGATCTTGCCTTCTTCGGCCTCGAGAGCGCGGAACAATGCCAAAGCCAAAGAACTTTTTCCGGCTCCAGTTCGACCCACGATGCCAACTTTTTCCCGGGCACCAATTTTGAAGCTCAATCCCTTCAACACCGGGTCAAGATCTGCGCGATACCTTGTAGTGTAATTAATGAACTCGACAGAGCCCTTGGCAGGCCAGTTCTCTGGTGGTCGGTTCTTCTCCACAACGGCGGGCGCCTCTTGTTCGACCTCCAAGTACTCCTTGATACGCTCCACCGAGTTCATGTTCTGCTCGTTCATAGCGTACAGACGCACAAGCCAGAGAATGTTATCCGCAAAGCCGATGGCGTAGGACAAAGACAGACCGGCAGAGCCAGATTGCACTGTGTCCAAGCTGAGAATCACGAAAACTCCGGCGAAGAACGAAACCAGGTCTCCGAGAACGTCAGTTCGGAACGCAAGCCATCTGTTAGCGGCCCATAGGTAGATGAATGGACGCAGCTGAGCGTTGATCTTTTGCAGGTTCTCACGGACGAAACGGCGCTCGTCGCCGTATGCTCGGATGGTCGTGACTCCGCTCAAGGTCTCCCCAAACTGCTGGAACAACGGGCTGCGCTGGACAGACTCGAGTCGCTTGAGGTCCCGCGATGAGGCGAGGTAAAACTTGCCTAGGAAGATATAGGCAGCAGTGATGAAAACGCCAGCCACGAGGAATCCGGGTGTCACACTGGCAATCAGCACAACAGTAACGAGGATGCCCAATGCACACGTCATGACTCCGATAGCGACAGGTGCAACCTCCTGGTCGATACCCTCCATGTCCTTGCTGAAACGGTTCATAATCTGACCGAGAGGTGTCACGTCAAAGAACTTGAACTGGGCCTTGGTCACCGAACTCATGAGACGGTTGTGGAGTCCCCATGACGCCGTCAGGGAGCCAAGGAAAATCCACAAATCTCTGACCAAGGCGCATATCGCCCCGATTAAGCCGATTACTGCGAGAATGAGGAGGTAGTAAGTGACGTTAACGCCGTGCGGGCCGGCGGTCGTGAGAACTGTATCGTTCCCGGCACTTTGCAGCCACGACTGGAGCTGGTTGTACTTTGGAATGGAGCCCAAGTACGCCGAAGGTAAGAGTGCAGTATGGTGGTTCTGAGAGGCCGCAGTCAACTGGATGTTTGAGGCGGTTTTCTCTTCAAGGTACTGGTTGGCCCACTCCTTGATCCATATATTCGAGGCGACACCGCTGATTTGCTGAAGGACGAAGACGAGGCAAGCTGCCGACCAGAAAGCCCATCCGCCCATGGAGGAAAGGTAAAGCTTCAGAACTGGCCACTTGACGGCGCCAACAGCCTTGGCCTCGTCCATGGCATCCTTGCTCTCTCCCTTCGTGCCGGCTGACTTGGACTTGGAGAGTCGGTCACCTTCACCAGCACCATCGATAAGTGTATTGCCACTCTCCTCCCCGACACTAGAGGGTACACGCGAAGGGATCCTCGAGACAGAGGCTGAAGCCGAGCCAGCCTTCGCCTTCTGTACCTCCTCGCCCAATTTTCCGGAATCGATGACCTCGTTGGCGTCGCCTTGGCAAGACACCCGACCATTGTCCATGACAATAACGTGGCTGGAGTGGGGCACCGTCAGAGGAATATTATGAGTTACCAAGATGCAAGTTCGTTCGCGCATCAGAGGCCCCTTGATGCAGTTGTTGAAGATCCATTGGGCGGTGTGAGAATCAACTGCGCTGAGACAGTCGTCCAGAAGTAGGTGCTTGGAGTTCGAGTAGACGGCCCGAGCTAGGGAGATGCGCTGCTTCTGGCCGCCGGAGAGCGTGATGCCCTTCTCTCCAACGAGTGTCTTGTCGCCATTGTCGAGGATTTCCAAATCACGCTCCAACGCGCAGGCGACAATGACTTCCCGGTATCGCTTCTCATCCAACGGGGCTGAGAACACGATGTTCTCCTTGATGTCGGCGTTGACAAGCCAGGCGCTTTGGGCAACGTAGGCGCATGTCTCAGCTAGGCCGGTCTCGGGATCCGCTGGGACATCTTCACGGCTTCGTCCGCCCGGTAGGTATACCTTTCCTTCCATGAGTGACATCTCACCAAGCAGGCCCATCAGTAGCGACGTTTTCCCGGAGCCAGTTGGTCCAGTGATAACATTTAGCTTGCCAATTTTGAAGTCGATGTCCAAGTCCAGTAGGCGGAAAGCCATGGATCCGTCGTCAGCGATCGCATCCCTGCTGCCCCAGATGAGTGTTGCGCCTCTGAATCCGATGACCTCGTTGCCTTCTTCGTCAAGGTTGTCCTCGCCGAGCTGCTCGAACTTTTGTGTCTCTTCCTCGCTCAAAAATTCCTCAATACGATCAATCGACACCTTTGACTCTTGGACGTGGGCGATCATGTCGCCAATTTGATCAAGAGGATAACGAAGGAGCATGAAGAGCGAAATTGCCGTAAATGCGATTGATGGGTAAAGCGGCTTCTCCTCGATCAGTGTGTACGACAGGAAGGAGAAGAAAGTGATGAGTATAGGGACCGTGTTCCAGACAGCGACTGCGGCAGCCCAAACCATGTACCGCTTCCGAAGGGCCTTGAGCTCCGCCTTACGCTTTTCATCGACAATCTGGGAGAAACGGTACTCCCACGCAAAATACTTGATGATTCTGATGTTCTGGAGAACCTCGTTGGTAATAGAGATTCGCTTGTCAGTGGCTGCCATGATTAACTTCTGGCTGCTGTTGAACGCCTTGCCGAAGTAGATGTTGACAGGAAGCAATGCCGCCATGACGATGAATCCGGGAATGGCACTCAAGCCCATTACTTGGTAGAGCAGGAAAATAGCAACGACCAGCTGTGTGGGTGCATGGGCGACAAGGAAGTGGAGATATGCGGTGACTTCGGACACCTTGAAGCTATCGACGGACATGAGGTTGATGATTGTGCCCAGGTTGGCCTGCTCATCGGCCACGTCCTTCTTTGCGTCGGCGGTCTCCCCGGCGGATGGGGCGCCCTGACCGTTTGCCTGCTTTTTATTGTCCTTCTTCCCCAGTCCAACGGTGCGCTTGAGCTTCGCCAGCCAGCCCTTGCCTCCGTCATCTTTCTTGTCGTCTTTGCTTTTGCCAAGTACGGCATCATTGCCAGCAGCGGCCTTTCGTCGCAGAGCCTTGGCGTATATTTCACCGACCAAGATAGCTCGCACATTGATGCAGATCTTGCGGCCAACCCATAGAGCCTGGTTGTCGGCAACCGACCGAACAAGATCTGTCACCGGCAGCAGAATGACGTAGAGCCACAAGACGCTGAGTGGTGCCTCGCCAGGGTGCTCGACAAATTCCAAGATGGCTTTGAGAAGCATGGTCGGCAAGAAAGTGAAAACGCCCGAGAGAATAGCCCACCAAATCTGTGCAACCAATGGGCCTTTGAAATATGCCAAAAGGTGGTATGACAGGGCCATTGTCTTCTTAACCTGGCGGTAGTGGGCCAGTACGGTCCCAGCCTTGTCTTTGGGCATGAGGTTCCAGACATCCTTAATCTCCATAGTTTGTTTGTAGCCTTGCCAAGTGATGGCGTCGACCCATGTAAAAGCATAGTTGGAGAATATGGAGGCCAGGGGCTCGCGTGACGGTTGGATGCCGTCTTCCCACTCCAACAGCACGGTCTTATTGCCCTTCCTAGTGGTTACAGCCATTCCAAAAAGGAGAGTCGTGAGGGCGAATTCCACAATGACCAGCACCTGAGCGAGCCTGGAGCTGGGCCGGATGAGAACAGAGCGGAATATCGCGACGGTGAAGAGCCATTGGAGCGAGTAGATGGTTGCCGTGTGGTTCCAGAGGTGGGGGACACGCCACTGGGTATTTCCGAGAAAGAGGCGAAGGCTTGCGAGAACGAGGGCGTAGAGCCATGTAACGAGCCCGATGACAGAGGGCAGCGAGGCAGTCCCGCCAAAGGCGCCTGTAGCGAGGGCAACGACATTCACGGTGACCAAGGCCGCAATGGCCAGTTCCTCGATAATGACGGAGAGCTTTTGTGCTGGCGGCGCATCAGCCTGGACTATTGAGCCCCTCGTCGTTGTCTTGACCAAAGCTAGCCGGCCACCGTTGATTGCGAGGCCCTCGTCCTCGGACTCGTCTGTCTGTTCATCCTCCGGGGGGAGATCGGTGTGTTGGTGAGCAGCGTGGCCGTTGGTGTTTCCATTTGATAGTGGCTTATATGCCTTTGAACCTGCTCGTTTTATCCTAATTGCTCGGATTATACCCTGTGAGAGTAGGTTGAGGAGAGACAGCGATATCACAATGGCAGGTAGGAGAACCTTGAGGTAGCTGTACGACTGCGGTTAGCAACGAGACAAGGATAACGGCGGGTAGGGGTGCATGTGCTAAACATGAAGTTGGCGGGCTGGGCGTGTGGCGCAAAGGCACTGACTCTCTTTGGAAGCACAGGGTGAAGTCATCCACGTGCCATATTGGCCACGAGCAACTGGCGAAGCCGGCCATGCTGCCGTCCAGCTGCGGCAAGGCGACTACGTGCTCGACCCAGTGATTATGAGGCTGGCCAGGATACAAGGCTGGTGAGGCGGTGGCGTCCGTCGCGAAAAGCGTTGAGGGCGGCCTGGGCGGCCGAGGATCTCAAGACTGGCGCGGGGGCTGGGTGTGTACAGCTCGGGCCCTGGTCGTCGACGGCGGAAGGGGTGGTGAGGCAGAGGTGAGGAGGAGGAGGAGGAAGGGTAGGAAAAATTACAGTGTCGGGCGGGACGGGACAAGAAGGCCGTTGAGAAGTTCAAGCAAGAGCGCCTCGGTGGAGAAAAGTGACTTGTACATAGCAGACTTATCCCGGGCGGAAGCGTGAATGAGTGGGACCCAGGACTCAATGGCGGGACACCCCAGCTCCCTGTCCCTGTCCACTAAAGTAGGTCGTGCAGTGCTGGCTCATGGCACTGAACGGGTACGGGTTGCGGATACGTAAGGGGCTGCGGTGTACGTACCCAAGCTACCTTGTTATCACAGCATTGGCACATGTCGTCCTTGACTGATGCGTGCACCATGTCGCGAAGTGCGTTATCGGCGGGGCCATGGATTGCATAATCTGGGGCAACACTAAGCTCTGCTGGGAGGGGAGGGGAGCAGGGGGTGGAGGGCGATCGTTTCTTTTCTGTGCTGCGTTGCTTCGGTCCGGACACCGTCCCCTGTTGTCGGCTCACAGACTGCGAGACAGTCATACAAGCCACACAGCAAGAGCAAATAAAACCCAGGCTGGCCCAGGGGCCGTGCACGGTCCAGCAGAGATAGACCAAGGCCCTGCTAAAATGGCAACATTCCACCTTGCACCGTCATTGACGGTGTTGGTCCTGCCGTATCTGGGGGGTAGGCCAATTCGTACAGGTCCCAGGCATATCAGGCTGTCGAATTGGCCCAGCACACGGAGAATTGGTAATCTGAAGCTGTCTGCGCCGTGACGGATCGCGTCATGATGTCAGTCCCGCGCGTGACTGACGTGCGTAATGGTTTATTACATACACGCGGTACGGTACGGTACAGGTACAGTACCCGAGCCCTGGGCATGCGCGGGCAGGCAGATAGGAAACCGTTTTCTCGAGCCGTTTCCCCACCTGTCTTTCCTCTTGACGCAGAACGCCACAGGCCAAAGACTAGGTGCATGGGCTGGCCATTCCTGCCCATGCTTCCCCAGCTGTCTTATTGTCAATTATATTATCATTGCTGCATGGTAGTCCACAGGCGCCGTCGACGGTGCGTGTTGCGAAAATCACCTGCATAAGATTCAATAGACTAGACCGCCTTGGTCTAGGTTGAGACACACATCAGGTCAGGAAGAAACGTCCCTCCAGCCGTTGACTCACCCGGCGGCTGTTACAACAAGGCCCTCCTTGCGCCTTGCCAGAGCACTCGAATCATGACCGGGCCGTATCGTCGATGCAATTCCATCTCCACCAACACCAAGGCCAAATCCATGGAGCCTTCGTGGCAGTAGCGCAGTGCAGTAGTAGCCTCGGAGGAGCCAAGCAACGGCCGGCCAGATGCACCCCATATCGTGCAAGCCGGCGAGCCGCGGCTGCAGGAGACGGGCGCCTTTCGTCGACTCTATTTCTTAGACTTTGCAGCATGGCCAGGCGGGTGAGCATTCTGCCTCGGATCGCCCAGATATAAACTCTGTTCAGATTGGGCCTGATCTGATAACGAACCTGCCAGGAAGCAGACACGTCTGTTCTCGCTGAAGCTCGGCTCATCAAGGTTCACCAGGGCTTGCCAGGCCTGGGCCGGTG
Organism: Diaporthe sp. P3_1W; assembly: GCA_037177825.1. Classification (NCBI taxonomy): domain Eukaryota; kingdom Fungi; phylum Ascomycota; class Sordariomycetes; order Diaporthales; family Diaporthaceae; genus Diaporthe; species Diaporthe sp. P3_1W. The sequence continues at coordinate 3,092,844 of JBAFXB010000004.1, read as the reverse complement.
TGCAAATAAGCGGTGTGAGAGCCACCACACGCACACGGCTAGTGCTTGCCATGTGCTGCTGTCTTCATTTCTCAAAGAAGCTTTTCCCTCAGAGTCAGCTCCCGGTTACAACCTGGGTGGTTTATTACGCGAGTGGCGCCAACCCAGACGGCAAGAAGGGCGTGTGGCACGCGTGCCTACCTACCGGAATGCAACCTTCGCTACCCCCTCACACCACCCATGCCGGCATCGCAATTCTCAACAATCGGTCATCCGCCCTGCACTGAACAATGTCCCAATTGTCTCTGACCGAGCTGCCATTAATCCTTTTCATTGGCCGGCCGAAAGGGCAACCGAGAGGGCACCCCTACACAAGCGCACACGAGGCTTCATCAAGCAACACCACCTCACTTTGGCTCAATTTGTACAAAAGCTACAGTGTGACGAGGCACACAGCCAGGAGTCTGTGCGACAGCTGTTTTGAGTTCAGGAAACGAAACCACGAACACTGCTCCCAACCAATTTTACACGCTCTTGGCGCCTGCATCCTTCAACCACCGAACAGCGCTTCATGTGAAGCCAAACTGTATCTCACCCAGGCACAGTGGCCGTACTTTACTTGGACGAGCCAGAGTGTTCTGCATATGGCTTTCTTCTTATTTGCCCCATCTCAACTTCTTTTGCTGACGCGGTTGCCAGAAGATCAGGACTAGGTTTCAGACCATGAAACTCGGACTCGTACATCTGTATTGACCTGCCTGGCCGCGCGGTCGCATGTCCGGCCTACCAGCCCGGCCACGCCCCAAGGCGGCCGGAAGCCCACCCATGCTGTGGTTTCACAAGTACGAACTCCGTTGGGCGTCGGCGCGCGTAATGTGTCGGCCGGCCCGGGCCATACGGCTGGCTTCGGTGGTATGCCGCATTTCATGAGGGAACTCACAGCAGAAATGATCGCGGCCTCGACCCGTCGAAACCCTAAGACTCTTGTTTTGTAGTGGGTTGAATCAATCCATCGACGATGGTGGAAACGAAGGCGGGCCTGGCCGCCAACAGTGAATCCAGGGAAATATAAAGTGACGTTTGCTCCTCTGCGGCTTTGTTGACTCTGTAAATCCACGTGCTCCCATACTACAAGCCCCTGATATCTAATACTTCAACACAACGACACCATGGCGGAAGTCCAATCAACCCGCTTATCAAGCAACCCTTATAGAGTGTCAGTGATGCCGGATGACGTTCCGTCTATGGACGTCTCGGAGCAGACATGGAGTGACTCGGCGACCAATGTCCCAGAGGAAGAAGCATCGGAGGACTCGTCGCTGAATGAAACCTATCAAGAGATGCCGTCCCCGACTGCGACAAAGGGAGACCTCCCAGGCCTCCCAGAGCCTCCTCATCACATGAGCAAGCATGTATTAAGTAAGTAGGGAGCTGCGTTCGCTACTTCTCCCCCGTGCTGCTATGGACAACACTCGGAAACAGCCTCCCCCCCCCCCACACCTTTAGCTCTGCTTGGATATTGGACTGACAAAGAATAATTAGGAAAGCTCAGGCGGTAAGCATAGCAGATATCACTGGTGACACAAATTGTATCGTACTAAGACATATTATGATACAGTCTTGTGAAGAAACGCGGCAAGGAAATCGAGATGCTCACAGTCTTCACCAAGGAAGGCGACATAGTTTGCTCGCACGAGACACCCAACCCGGCCGCTGAGCAGCCAACCTACTCTGTAAGTGGCCGTTGAATGCGAAACGCCCTCAGAGATTGATGTACTTTCGCTTCCCCCGAGGCCCTGAAGTATACATATTAACATCTCTCTCCCTCAAGCCAAACTCCGCAGAGGGCAAGTATCTCCGCCTCGCACTGGAGCTAGGATTCAAGCAGGAGGGGTGCCCGTTTGAGTTTGGAAACTTCAACTGGCTTAGTGGGATACAGGAGGAGGTCGACGATAAGCTGACCCTGCTCGGGTCGCCAGACGGTGAGGTAAGCAAACCAGACCAAGGACCCCCCTCCCCCAAGCCTCAGGGGCATGGGAGCAGCTTGAGGCTAACGCAGGCGGCTACGCGACTCTCTAGCACCCCGGAGACGGACCTCACCAGTTCTACGGCGTCCTGTCGCCCACGGGCCGGTACGTCTTCGCGGCTGTTCTCAGGGAAGGACCTTCTGGGGAGCTGGGACCAAAGTCCATGCGCAAGATGCGGGATCTCGCGGACAAGTTGGAGGTGTATGAGCAGTGGGCCGGAAAGGGCGGTTTTATCTCGAAGATCGCCGCGAAGATCTGAGATGGGACTGGGATGAATGGGAACCAGGAAAGAACTGGGAACTAATTGGATAGGTCAGGAGCTCGACAAATTGGTATTAGGGAAGAAATACAATGTGCTTCAGACACGAAAGTCAATTCAACCTGAGGAGAAGCCCCCCAACACAAAGCGTGCTGCCCGTTCTGAGTGATCCAATTCAGAATGTACATATGCAAACAACACTATCAAAGTCGGTCGAATCAGTGACCAGTACCACCACGCTCGATCGTTTAGCGGGAGGGATCTCGCATCAAGCCGTGAAACCGGTATCCTCCATAAAAACCTCCCCATTTTCTGACCTTTGGTGTCTTCGACGACCGCCCGCGACTGATTGCAGCCAATGCTGCCATGGTGGTACAAACTTGTCCAAAAGCAGATCTCCTGATGACCATCTTGCCAGCAACACCTCTACCACAGGATATGCATGCACCCCGACCTCGGGCCGTCAGGGCCAAATTGATTAGTGCACTCGATATTGTCCCCGCCATCTTCGCTTATGCCACGAGGAATATTGATCGTGACCATCGGCCTTGGACTCGCTTGCCTCGGTCACAGGGAGGCCACAGATCAGCCACCACCACTCAGAAACGCTGACAGCACCGCATCCCTCGGTGATCTCCCTGACCACGCCCATCTTGAGAGCCCACTTCCGGACCATCTCAATCTCGAATGTCTCGATGCACGGTCGAAGTGCCTGGGCTGCAAACTCATCCGTCATCGCACCGCGGGTGCCGAGCACGAATAGCACGGCTGACAGCATCTTGAACCAACGGGACCGGTCAGGCTCCCCAAAGAAATCACACCACATCGGCAACTTGCCGTCCTCGGTGGCGCCGGGCATGACGGCGTCATCAGTTGCCCTCCACAAGATCTCGATATCCTCATTGTACATGTACCGGGAAGTAGGCGTCACCTGCAAATCGAAGCGGTAGTAGGACTTGGGGAACTTGCGCGACTCGTAGAAACCTGGCTTGAAACCGAATGGGACGTGAAGCTTCTTGATAGGCTCGATATGCACCCGCCCATAAGCCTGCAGGTTGAACGCCGCGATGACCATGCCGTCCTCGGTGCGCCAGGGGATCTCGACGGGTTTGCCCTTGCGGAATGCCTTGTCCATCTTCAACTTGAAAGCCGCAGCGACAGCGAACTTGTCTTCGTTGGAGAAACGGTCCAGCGTGCGCAAGAAATGCTCGTTAAGCTTGTAGGGCCGGCCCGTGGCAAGAGCTTGAGACTTCTGCTTGATGGCAATGCGTCGGTGCTCGAGATCGCGTATGGTCTGCTCAAGAAGATCGCTAACCTCCTGCTCAGTACGTTGACCCCCTCGGGCGAGCGCGAGGAATTTCTTCTTGATGCTAAGAGGCGTGTATTTGTCTGGGTCAGTGCAGCAGAGCGCCCGCACCCAGGAGCGCGCAATTGTCGAATCCGCATCTTCTGCCTTTTCCTGCCTCTCCAGAACCGTCGAAGCTGGCTCCGCAGCAGCGTCCTGGAATTTGTTGAAGACAGACCTCTGCCAGTGGTAGTAACTGTCACGCCAGTCAAACTCCCCCCTCTCAACAGGAACCAGCTCCAACTCTTCGTCGAATTGCGGCATGTTTGGCGGCAAGTCAATTCCCTCTCTCACAACCAGGGCCAACGTCCACTTGATAAGACGAAGCCAGTCGTACTCCAGAGGCTTGTTGAAGTCGATCGGAGGCAGATCGCCATTTTCGTATGCCTCGAGGAAGTCTTCCTGAAACTTGGCAGTCAAGTTCTGGATGAACCCTTCCCGCTCCTTCTTGATAGTAGCCCAAAACTTGCGCAGATTTGAGAGCTTCGAGTCTGGGAAGATCCTCATCATGATACCCCAATCCATAGCCTTGTTGATACCGCCCAAGAGCGTTGACACCGCCACGTATGCAGCAATGCGGGTGTCCTCGGCCTTCCAGTCAACTTCAGGGTCTTCCTGCCCCTTCTGACGGAAGTATTCATTCGGTTCTCTCGGGTAGGCGGTAAGCTCGCGCTGTAGTTTCAGCTCGCGGACGCTTTCATCCTTCGGCTGTTTCCTGACATATTTTCGGGGCGGTCCGTCACGCACAGAGGGTGGGTACTTCCGCGGCCTACCAGGCCCCCGGCGCACGCCTCGCTCAGCGATTGGAACGATCCCGTATGGCTCGGCAGTCTCGGCCGACTTGGCCGCCTCTTCTTCATCATGCACCAGCTTCTCGTAAGGAATCGTATCGGGAGTCCAGTTGTTGCCCTCATGCCATTGCAGTGTGCACGGCGCCATGTTGGATACTGCAGGGCTCGGAGCGAAACAGATAAAGACATAGTCTGGAGCGATAGTGCCCGACATGGACCTATAGCCCTGGTCTGAAAGCTCCCAGGACATGCAGCCGTCCACGCTGGTGACAAATTGGCCGTAAGCTGGATCTGCCCACTTGTCGGTTTTGCAGTGACTGGTAATTTTGTATGCCATCTGCTCCATGGTCTTGGGTAGGTGTTCCTTCAGAAGCTCTCTAGCCTGTGGAAACCAGCCTTTCATCGTGAAGCTCCCGTCATTGGCCTCAAACCATTGATTATGAATGCCGGGCCAGACCCCCTTTCCTATCGACTCGAGTTCGATCGTTTTCACGAACGAACCCTCCACTGCGGTATGCAGGAAGTAAGCTCCATGCTCGTTCACTGATTCGTTTGTAGGGGTCTCTTCGACATCCTCGGGTTCGAGATCTGGCTCTTCTTCCTCTTCCAGACGAGTATTTGGCTCAAGGAACTGCACCTTGCTTGGAGCGGTGTAGCTACTGGTGGGCGCACTCGCAGTTCCCGAGAAGAATGAAGCAGGCAAAGACCCCAAGCCCGGATTCGTCGCGTGGGACTCATCGATGCTGTATTGGTGTGGCAAGATCGACCATGACACCGCATAGTCATTGTCATCAGCTGCATCAAAAGAAATCCTGTTGCGCGGTTTCCTCCCTCTCCTTGTCTTCTTGACTGTGGGTGCCTCCGCAGATTGGCCTTCAGCAGCTCGCTTCCGGCCGCGACGACGTGGTAGAGGAGCTGTCTCGGCAGCTTCAGATTCACCATCTCCGGCGTCGGACTCTTCATCCTCAGACTGAACAGCACGTGGGCGGTTACGCGGTCGCACGCCAGCAAGGCCCTTTTGAAGATAGAAAGGCGCATCAAAAGTCACAATTTCCTCTTCGAGCTTGTGGTCCCGTCTACCGGGGCCTTTGCCGCGTTGTGCAGGAAGGATATCCAGCTTTTTGAAGTGCGCTTTCTCGCTCTCATTAGGAGCAAATGCTGGAGGGACGTACACATCCGGTTGCGCGGCCTTCATCTTCTTCTTGAGATCTCCTGCCACCGGGCCGTTGGGGTCGATGTGGCTCAGTGTAAGCATGACCAAAGTTGTCCAAAGGCGCTCAGTAGGTGATTTGTATGCCGAAGACATTTCTTTGATTTCTTGTTGTTCTTGTAGCCTGTTGACAACCCTGGTGACACCCATTGTTGTTGGCAGGGGCAAATCCGGCCATTCCTTGATGTAAATCTTCAAAATAGCGTAGTGTAATGCTCTGCCACTCGGAAAAACTCCGCCATTGTTGGCGAGAAGATATCGAACAATCTCCTCGATCTTGTGTGAACGCACTTCCTTTGCAGTTCTGGCCTTGAAGTCTGTGAGCGGGAGCCGGAATGGCGGTATTTGATCCTGAGAAGCTCCGCCTTGTTGCCAGTCTTCTCGTAGTGGTGCCATATCAGTTTCGACCGGGACAGCTGGACGTTCCACAGGTAGGAGTCTCCGTGCTCTGGCACCGGCTTGTGAACTAGATGGTGATATATAAGGAAACGCCGTCGCGGCTCCTTGGGTTGTCTGCTCAAGCACCTCAAGAGGGTAAGGCTCGTACCGTGCAACCGCATTCGCTGGGAAAGGGGTCTCGGGGTATGGCTGAATCGCATCTGCTGGGCCCAGGTTCGATGCTCGGTCTAAACTCGGCGCTGGCTGAATGGCCTGTACCTCTGGGACCTCCTGAGCCACGTCAACGTTCTGTTCGCCTTCCCCATTGTCAGGTTCAAGTTCTTGGAAGGCCGAGGCTGACAGCTTCGGCTGCAGCTTTGTATTCTCAGCACGGATGTGTGCAAGATAAGGCAGATCCTCGTCCAGCTCCGCGTCATATGGGTCCTTGGGTATCGCATGGTCATTGACAACAATCTCGGCTGCACTTGGCTCTGCGGTGGCGGCGATCACCTCTCGTGTGGCACTCTCGGTCGTGTTCGTCGCATCCTTCCCAACAGCTTCTGAGACTTTGAGCCCGCGGGGAGCTGACACTCCTGACACTCCAAATTGGCTATTTCTAAGGGCGCTCCGTTGCTTGAGAATGGTACGTTGTTTCGCAGGATCGCTCTGGTCCACAAATTTAGGAGCAGGTGGCTTCTTCTTTTTGGGAACACGGGCAGACCTGGGAGTTCGAGGCGAAGGCGAGATACTAACACTGCTCTTGACGCTGCTTCCGGGGCTGGCGGCTTCATCGCGAGGTTCAGGGGTTCTGGCTAACAACCGGCTAGTGCGGACAGGTTTCACCTTGACCATGAGCTCTGGGTGTTCAGCGTAGAACGGATTGCAGGGAACCTTGGCCTTCTCCAAGTGATATTTGAGGCCGATGTCGTTTTTCCAGGTTCCACCACACTTCTCGCAGACGTACTTGTCAAGCTTGGGCTTCCTAGGTTGTCGCTCTGTCTTCACAGAAGCACGAACAGCCTCTGTTGCAAGCTTATCTGCCGACAATGGCTCGACCGCTGCCGGGGAAGCGCTGTGGTCTGCGACATTATTGGCATGCTCTTGCTGGTGCTCCTGGCCTGCTTGGCTTTGATTGGCACCGCCCAGGCTTTGCACGACAATTGTGCCTTCATCGCCGTCGGGAGCTTCTTGGGCCGATGTCTGATTCTGTGAGGAAGTGGTTGCAGCGTCAGTTGATACAATTACGGGGTCGCCAGACTGATGCCCTGCTTGGTCGATAGAGTCGCTCTGATGAAGACCAGTCGCTCCGACATCGAATGAAAGCGGTGGCCGAGTTGGGCTCTTCCGTGGTGCGTGACTGACCACAGAACTGTGTGACGCTGAGATCGGCTTTGGATAATCTGTCCATCCTGGAAGGTAGTTTGGATCCTTGATCTTATCTGATCTGAAGATCACAACAAGAGACTTTCTCGGCCGGCCCTTCTTATGGGGATCAGGATTGAGCGATCCAGGTATACCAATGTAGACACCAGGCTTGCTTCGGTCCTGCTCCTTTTCGGCTTCTTCCTCTACTTCGCCCTCATCCTCATCCTCTAGCACATCGTTCTCCTGCTCCTGGGAGACGTGTGCCTTCATTGCCGCTCTGCGCTTAGGCCGCGATTGTTCGTCGATTGCAGGTGCATCTGCCACCATCTCGGAATTTTCATTTTCCAAGTCAAGAGACTCCAAGTAAGATGCACGTTGTGATGCCTTGCGCTTCCTTGACGGTCTACTGGATGGGGGTTCCTCGGCATCGTCGCCGGTGGGCTGAACCTTAACCTTGGGAGGTCGACCTCTTCTAGGGCGTGGTGCCGGAGCCATCGTACCTGCCTCATCGTCCTGCTCAACGCCTGGTTGCTCCGCACCTAGATCGTCCGCTGCCTCTATGTTTTGAGCACCACTGACAGCCACATGGACTTTTGATTTGCGGCTGCCGTAAGGTCGGCGGGGTTTGATTTGTTTGCCGGGTTCCACGCGACTCAATTGCGTGAGAAAAGAGGACCCGTCTTCAGAAAAGACTTTGGGGTCGACAGATCCAAACCCAAAAGAATCCTCGATGTTGTTGTTCGCAGATGGCTGCTCTATACCATCACCATCTTGCTGTAGAGCCGGGTCGATGGTGAGTTGTTCTTCAGGTCGATCGGGTGGCTTGAACCCTCGAGCTCCAGCCACGGAGAACATGTATTGTTTTGTGTTTCCCAGTTTGACCAACTCCTTGCTCATTTGGTATTCCCGTAAGCCGGCAGGTTGGACGTCTCCATTGCTCAGATTTACCAAGTGAGTGAACATATGCCGACGGAAAACGTAGCCAACAGTGTCGGTGCTGATCTCAGGGGTTGAGTAGCCGAGTGCGCCTCCTGTGAGGACGAAGTCGGCAACCGTGTTCGCCAGTGGCTTCTCGGGAACCCAACCGGTCATGGTGGCGCCGAGCCTCAGCTTGGGCTTCTTCCTGAGAACCTTGACGGTTGGTTGAGCAGGATTGGACGCTTTCTTTCCTCGCCCTTTGCCTCTCTTTGGTTTCGATTTGGCTCTCGGTTGCTTATCCTTGCCCTGGTTCGTATACCGTGAAGTCTTCTTGCCTGTGGCCAAGAGAAGCCTCCAATCCGATTCTGTAGGATCCCTGGCAAACCTGACGCAGTCTTTGAACACATGCTTGTCGCCGGCGAAAGTAGCAGCGACATAGGTGACGTTGCCCAGTTTGTGAAAACGACGAAGGAACCTAGACATGACCTTCATTTGCCACTTCTTTCCCAGTATGCCAAGCTTCGCCTTCAAGTCTCTAATCCGAAGGGTGCCCCAGGCTTTGGTGATGGCAATTATGGTCTGGCCCAGCGCCATATAGTGGATTTCCGACCTGCCTGATTTGTCCTTGCCGGTCCACTGTTGGTGCCATGAAACAGGTTGCATATCTCGAGTTAACGAGGCCCGAGACAAGTCCTTGCCGCCGAGTGGGTTGGACGGCACAGGTAGCGCAGGAGCGAACTTGGTCAGCCAAAGCTTGCTGGTCTTCATTCCTCTCACCATATGAGTGCGCTTCGCGATGTATCCCTTCTGCGCGAGAAAGTCCGTCCTCTTGGGGACGGAACGCTTGTCTTGGCCGGTGGCTCTGTTGAGATCGCCCTGAAGGATGCCATCCTCTTTTGTGGAGCCGATGGCAACCAGGCACTTCCACTCGAGGTTGGGCACGCGCTTGTAGTCGATGCTGTGGCCGGTGAGTGTCTTCCAGATGGTCTCCTCCCCGACGAATATGCGAGGTTGTACTTTGGGCAGTTTCTTGTGCTTGGGTGCGGCAAGCTCGGACTTCTCATCTCTGAGTGGTGCGACGGCTTGGCCAACTTCTTCCGGGATAGACATTATCTCATCAAATGTGAGATGGTTCCATTCACCGTCAGGACCGATGCTGACTTCGCCAGTGCTTAGAAGCCATTTCCAAGCAAGGCGCACCAGCTTAAGCTGAGCTTCCGTGGGCGGGCTCTTGGTTGCCACCTCTCCATGCTCCTGGTCGCCATTGTCGCTGGATGCATCTTTTCGCCTATCGTGATCGTTCTCTTGAAATCTTATGACAGCAGCAATTAGCTCCGACACGGGACATCCTATTATTTACTGTCAGCATTCGTTTTGAAAATTGCGCGTGTGGTGATGTGTAGGGAAGGGTCATGATATGATGAGCGCGCTGTGTGTTTAAGACGCGACGAGCAACATGACCATCATTCCATCTAGAGCCATGAGCGCCCATGAACGATGAAAGCTTTGAAGGTATGCGATGTGTAAACAGTGCATGCAGCACCATCGATGAAGGACGTGAGGCACTTGACTCACCGTCGCCGTAAAATGAGACCTCCCCGACAAGCCACTCAACAAGCTCGTCCAGACCCTGAGCCATGATTTCGGTGCGTTTCCGCTTTCATAGCGACGAGAAAAGCATGTGTTATGGTTGGTCTGGTGGTGGTTCGAAAGCAGGACCTCGAGGTTTTTTCGTGCCGATGGAAAAGTGGATTGAAATCGATGGTGTTGCGGCGCGCAGACGTCGAGTTGCGCTGCGCTGCGAAATCAAGGTGACTTGGCACGGCGGTACGGTAATCGGCAAGTCGTGTCTGGGTGGGGGCGATGGCTTGGGGCGCCGTCGGGTTGGGGACGGACGGGGTCCGAGCTTGAGAGCGCTACCACCGTCGCAGCTCGCTCAGTTTGCCAGCAAAGAGGTGCTGGAGAACCGAGGCAACTACGTCTTACTGATCAGGTATCGAAAACTCGGTCTCGGAGATTTGAAGGTTCCTAAAACAGGTCGTGGCTACGATTCGTGGTTGTTGTAGTCGGTTAGCTGGCATGGTTGCCAAGTTATGTCTTCAGCGTGCGTTGCTAAGTACGTGGTTCTGGCTGGGCTAAATGAGGTCGGAGTGATTCAGAACCCAGGAGGTGAATACCAGACTACGGCTTCATGGAAAAGTACAAGTGAGCAAACGTGTTGGACTGGTTTCTTGCATTGGTGGCCTATTGTGGCAATGCAAAGGCCTACAAATGGAATGGGTATCTTTCATCGTCAATATGGACTATTCCACTGTTATTCCATCTGCGCTTCCAGCCGTTCCCTTCTGCCCTGCATCATCTTTCTGTACGCAGCCACCACCTCCTCTCTGACGCCCTGAAGCTCTTCTCTTCTCTTCAGACTTCCCGCTGCCTTGGGTATTGTCCCAACATCAACCCCGGCACCGCGAACCTTGAACAGCTCCTTCGGCTTGGTCTTCAGCTCAGGCGGAGCCTTTGCGAAATCGTGCAGTCCAACCTTCTTCTCGCCTCGCTTCTTCTTCAATTCCTCCCACGGGTCGTCGTCGTCCACGTCAGTAGACTCCCAAACCGAGCGGCCCTTCTTCCCTTTCTTCTTCTTCTTTCCCTTGCCGGCCTGGTCCTGGAGGTCCATCTTCCACTTGACGCCCGCTCCTTCGTCGTCCATCTCGGCCTCCTCGGCTTCCTCGGCCTCTTCTCTTCTCTTCTCTTGGATGGCTGCTTCCTCGCGCCGCCACTCGTCGTAGAGCTTGTGCATTTTCTTCTCCTTGCGGGTCCTCTGGGTCTTGAGCCCCAAGGGATCCTTCTTGCCGGACTTATTCACCAGGCCCATGACTGGCAGGGCGGCGTCCACACGCCTTGAGAAGTCGGACAGCTTTTCGCCCGGCCGGATCGTAGGCGCTTCCTCCTGAATATTGTCCGTCTCCACGGCGCCGTCGCCCTCGGGAGCTTTACTCTTCTTCTTCTTCTTTGCTGCCGTATCTCTGACTCCGTCATCGAGCCCGTTCCTGAACTTCTTGCCGTCCGCGAATGCCATCAGCCGTTTGAAGGCACGAGGCGCATCGTCCTTCTTGTCGGCAGCACCTCGTTTGCGCTTGGCACTGCGGGGTGCGTCTGGTGCCTTGTCTTTGCTGGCATCGTTGGCGTTCTGCTTCCCTTTGGCCTTGTTGCCACCTGACTTGAGCGCTTGCCTCGCCAACTTGGGCGCGACGACGGGGAGCGGCCTGGCTATCTGAGTCGGCGGCAGGTCGTATCTAACGTGTCAGGAAACCATGTCAGTTGCAACCTTATGATGAGGCACATGCAGGCAGTCAAGCGCAAATGGTTGGGAAGGTATGCACCCACGTGGAATCATCCTTATCTCTGCGGGTGTGTTTGTGAGGCATTCTCGCGGCAGATGACCACAAAATGCTGGCGCGAAATGTCGGAGGCCAGGAAAAGAGTGGCGCAAAAACTCTGGTCGATGCGTGAAGTGCTCGTTGATTATTATCCACTGGAGAGAGCCTCGTCGGGCCCCGTGTGGAAATGCGGCTTCCAGATTGGAGATTTTTTTTTTTGTCCGTTTCCCCAGTGCCAACGGAGCGCCGTTTCCCTGCACCGACCGACCCTCGAGCGACCGTGTCAGTCTGGCGTTAGCGCTGTTTTTGTGCAGGGATATCTCGGCTGACAACAAGGGTCCATCGTCGGCAGCGGACCTCAGTCTTACATTCCAGGGTTCATCTCTTGCATTCTCCCGTAACATCTTCCTGTGAGGATACATGCCCCGGCAGCGCGCACATGTGCTGAGCAGCGACGGGCGGAGACAGAATGGACTGACGGAGAAGAGGCGGCAGTTGTCGACTCTCGTCCCGTGTCCGGCCCATGTGGTTACAGGCCAGCTTGGCTTTAAAAGATGGCCCTTCTTCCAGGTCCCAGGTTTGGTATCATTGAAGGAGTAGAGGAAGTCTTCTCTGCTCCGGTCTCCAGGCAAGCCTCCGTTCTCTTGTTTTATGACTCCTTCTCCAGTCTCCGGCTACACTTGCCCATTGTCATCTCATCATCACTCAGGCACAGTCCCGATCGACACAATTTGCCCCCCCCCCTTCTCCTTTGGGATTCATTGAAACAGTCATTCACCATTGTAAGATCCGAGATTCGGGTCCAGACACTACCACCTTCGTGTTATCGCTGGCTGGCCCAAGGTGGCTCATGCATCCGAAAACAGCGAGGGCCCAGAGCTATCCTAGCGCCAAAAGTCACAGCTCGGGAGCTTCACGAGCTTTAGTCTATCGTCGAGATCCCCTCTAGCGCCACACTCCGTCCGATGGTCAGGGGCCCAAAGCATTGCGCCATCTTGGGAGAAGTCACCGCCATGACCTTCTGATTCAGGTTTGACATCTCTCGGAATATTTCAGGGCGGGGAGTGCTGCAAGTCAAAAGCAAAGCCACCTCCGGAATATATATAAAGTACACCACACACCTCCTTCCCCTACATAGTCCCACCACAAAACATGTACAACACCAACATGGAATCTCTACAGCCATATCGGGACTCAAGCTCAGAACGGAGGATAAGGCCTCACCGGAGGACAGATAGTTGGGACAGCGAAGCTACCATTGGCGGGGACTCTGACCCTCTCATTCACAAAAGCGGCGACAGTTTTGTCTTGGAGCACACTTGCGATGAAGATTACACAGTTTTCGGATCGTGCAAGCGGAGGAGAACATGGATGTTTCTGGGGTCGTTGTGCTTGTTCAGCCTGCTGTGAGTGACCCATGACTTTTGCTCGCACACACACTGACCAAAGCTAGCGCCATGCTTTTGGTAGTAGACATCGCGCTCCGGCTGGGCTGGCTCGCCTGGCTTCAGGAAGATGATGTGAATGAAGAATTATTCTGCAAGTGGGGAGAGGCAGGCACTGGGACAGAAGGCTTGGCTTGGTATCCAACCAACTTCCTGCAAGATGTGATACCAAAGCGGATACACTCACACAACGACTACTGGCGCAAAGTACCTCTCTTCACGGCCCTCAACCAAGGCTGCACGAGCGTGGAGGCCGATGTGTGGCTGTTCGACGACCCGGCTCGCAAAGACAGGCTCTACGTTGGCCACGGCAGAGCAGCCCTGCAACCTAACCGGACCTTCGAGTCACTCTACATCCAGCCCTTGGTCGACATACTCGAGCGACAGAATCCAAAAACCGAATTCTACAACGATACCCGTCGCGGCGTGTTCGACACTGCGCCTGATCAAACACTTACGCTCCTCGTAGACCTCAAGACCGACGGCGCCAAGACGTGGCCCAAGGTTGTTGAGCAGCTCCAACCCCTCCGGGAACGAGGGTGGCTCACTCACGTCGCCAATGGCACAATACACGAGAGAGCCGTCACGGTCGTGGGCACAGGGAACACCCCTTTCGACCTCCTGACAGCAAATGACACGTATCGCGACTACTTCTTCGATGCGCCGCTAGACCGGCTCGCCGAATCCCCATACGACTCGACGAACTCGTATTTTGCGAGCGTGTCATTTGGCTCCACGATCGGCAGCGCCTGGATGGGCAAGATGAGCAGGGAACAGATCCGGAAAATCAGGCAACAGGTGAAGCAGGCGCACGCAAAGGGGCTCAAGGTGCGGTACTGGGACACTCCTGAGTGGCCAGTCAGCACCCGCAACCGAATCTGGGACCTGTTGGTCCATGAGGGCGTTGATTTGCTTAATGCGGATAATGTAAAGGCCGCAGCCAAGCGGGGCTGGAAGTACTAGTCAAGTTGTGGTGACTGCGCCGGCGTGGAAGACAGCCATCGAAGATGCCGTCAGCGGAGGCAGCATGGCTGTGTACATAGAGTTTAATGCATTCATTTTGGGTGGCTCATCTGCTGCTCCACACATTCATCTCACCCTTCTGCATGGCTGGTGTCTCGAGAGCATGGGGCACACAAACACGGGGCAAGGCAAGTTTTGCCGGGCGTGGTGTGGGATGAGGGTGGGCAGCCCCTGCGGGATTCGTTTTAGGTTTGGATTGATAGAAAGCTTGTTTTTGTAGATCGGCGGATCGTCCAAACATCCCCAGCTCCTGGGGTCCAAGAGGTCACACTATCACCGAAACTGTCCTCCTTGGGAGACTCCCAGACACCGAATGAAACCACTGCCCCTTTGGACCTAGAGCTAGCCCTTAGGACGAGGTGCCGGTATCCCGCTGCTCGCGTGAGGCTTTCGCTTTCGCCGGCGGTGCACTCTGGGGTCTGTGTGCTCGCGTGCATCGGATCTGCCTCGTCTCTAGTCGCTCACCACCGCACTTGCAAGGGAGACCTTGCTCACCCAGTCCCGCCCTGCTGTTGGTCCACATCCCCCATCCGCCGTGCTGCTTGTGATAGGCTCTGGCGTACTTTCTCTCATCAGACCCTGATGGCCTCTGACAGTCGCTCTTCGAATCTGGCGGGCCAGGCACTCTCACGAATGGGCCTAAAACAGATACGAAACCATGCGGGACTGTCACCTTTTACGGAGCAGCCGTGACAGGCAAACAGAAACGAACGGCCTGACCCCCGTTTTCCCAGCCTAATAAACGGGCTGATATCTCACTGTCGTGACCGTTCGTCCGGTGCACTCTCATCGTCTTGGCGTTTTCAAAAGATCAACACGGGCCGTTTTCATCGCTTCTCGAAGCTTTCAAGAGGCGTGAGAGTTTCTTGGCATTGAGGCTGACAACGATTGAGGTTGTGCGACATCCATGTTTTTGACAAGTGCAAACCCTTCTCAACGTGCGGGCAGGGTTGGGAGCCGGGGAAGGGTGCAACTCATTCTCTTGGCAGGTACAGCCATCAAGCCACATCCTTCTTTGCGCTGAGATGATAGTTTGGGGGCTGGAAACGTTGCGAATGGAGGGCACGGCGCCCAACGCGGCTCCAGACGAGACACCCTGCGGGATTAGCGCTGCAGTGCAGGCTTGACACGGAACAGAAAATAACATTCTGCAACGGTCTATCGGCAGGAAGATATAGTTCTGGCCTCCTACCTTCCTGACAAACGCATTGGCCTCGAAGGTCTACCACTGGGCCGCAGAGCAATCCTGTGAACCCAGTGCCCACGGAAGTCGATTTGATGCAACACGCCAGTGATGATTTAATGGCATGCTATGAGATGCAAGCAGGAAATTGGACTTGTATACATTTCCAAAGGCCGACGACCTTCCTCCGCAGACCATGGACAGCGAAGCGCCGAACCTGCGGATTCTGGAGGCGGGAGGTAGGTAATGATTTGTCACGTTTGGGAGAGCGGGTGGAATCAGTGGCTTCGTGAAACCCACAGTAGGGGACTAGGGCACGGAATATGCTGTGGTGTTCGGCACGGGTGACTAAGTAACTTGCCCTCGCCGAGAGCAGGCCGGGATATCTCCGTGCGGAGTCGGCGGTCGTGGGGTGGGGTTGGCTGCAAGTGGATCTAAGATCTTCAGGAATCCCGACCCGTCACGATGGAACCTGCGTTGAAGAGTGGATGACGTCGAGCTTGCCGTTCTCTGACAGCAGCGACTATTTCAAGCTAAGGCTCTCACCTCTGGCGTTCTTGGGATAACATATAGAAAACCTTGTCTCCACGAGCCTCTCGAAGTTAATATCAATACTGAAAAGACCTTATTAAGCTTCAATACTCACAGCACATCCAGGCCCCAGATAACGACTTCTAATACTACAAGCCGCGACATCTCCGAGAATGGCCGATCAGAAGCGACTTGCAACGCTCGATGTACGAAATCCCTCACCATCATCCAGGACAATGATGAAGCTGATAACAGAGGCTATAGAGCTCTATCGTTGACCGTCTGCCAGCACACTCGCAGACTGTAAGTAAAATGCCCCAGGCTGCCTTGGACTCACAAAAACCCAGGAAGCGGTGCAATGGCAAATGAGAGCCACCACAAACATGAGGCGGTATACATGTGTTTACCATCAGCACGCGACTAACACGCCTTCCAGCTCTTCAACGCCAAGACCAAGGCCGGCCTGAGCTTCTCTGAGATCGCCAACCTGCTGGGCCGTAGCGAGGTCGCCGTTGCCGCCCTGTTCTACGGACAGGCCCAGGCCTCCGCCCAGGATGTCGAGAAGCTCTCGGCGCTTCTCGACATCCCCAAGGAGGTCCTGGCGCCCCAGCTGATGGCCATCCCCGACCGTGGCCGCTCAGGGCCCATGCCCCCCGTCGAGCCCCTCATCTACCGCCTGTACGAGGTCATCCAGAACTACGGGTACGCCTACAAGGCTGTCCTCAACGAGAAGTTCGGCGACGGCATCATGAGCGCCATCTGCTTCAGCACCAAGGTGGAGAAGGAGGTTGACGAGAAGGGCGATGCCTGGGTGGTCATTACCTGGAGGGGCAAGTGGTGAGTTGCCAAGGCTTGCACCTCTACCTCAAGTATACAGACTAATCCCATGACACAGGTTGCCTTTCACACGCTTCTAAGACGCAGGGAGGTATCGTATGTGGACCATTAGGGCTTTGCAAGACGTGAAATTGACTGGTCAGCGTACCTAGCGAGCGAGGCGACTCGTGAAACACGGAAGCACTTGCGATTAATAGATCATATTCGAAGGACTCATTAGAACTTGTCACTTGTGAGAGTGGTCTGTATTACGGTCCCACTTGTGCCTACCTCATTCCACATAATCAAAATTACAATACCAAGGAACAATATCAAGACACACTAGTGTACGGGCCTCAGTGAACAGAAGCAAGGCCGGAAACATTTCATGTTTTCCTTGGCCAACAATTCATCCTTATGACTTTTTGGGCAAGGCTTTTTCCCCGAGAGGTCCTCGCGTCTTGGGCTGGAGCGAACGAGCAATGTCTTGGCACTACCACTTGTTGCTGTGACGGAGATCGACGTTGCTATTCCAGGTAACACCATTTCCTTGTCTGGTGACCACAATACTAGGACACAATATCAAACCTTCCGATTGAACCTGGTCCGTCTGCTTTTTTTTCCTATGCTAAACAGCGGACTACGAAGGCGTCGTCATGTAATATGTGTCGATCGCCGGTAAACACGAACAACCTTGGAATACCATCAACAATCACAGCGCATCCACGATGACGGTCCAGAACACTCAGACCGGGGTATTCACTACCAGGAATTACCCTTTTGCAGACACGATTACCCACGACTGTAAACTACTCATGGACTACAAGTATCCCGATTTACAACATGCTCTCCCAGCTTCTCCCACCTCGTCATCTGCAATCACTCAGATATCCGCAACATTCTACAACATATATTCAATAATCTTTGAACGCTTTCGAGCCTCAACCAATCAATCAAGATGCCTTCCACCGCCGAGCACACCCAGACTGCCAATTCCTCAGTGGGAGCCAACGACTGGTCCTACTGCGTCATCATGTAAATCGATCTCACCCGGGAGCGTGTTTGCGCTGCAGACGGGGAGTTCCAACAACAGCAGCGAGCGGCGGCACAACTACTTTTGAGGGTTGCCCTTCGGACTTCGAAAGCACACTCACACACACGTCTCACACTGGCTGGGATATGGTCACGAGCAGTTGTTACAGAAACTCTCCATCTGCAACGGTCCAAGCCGGCATGAACCAACACACCTATAACGAGCAGCGGCTTCGCCTTTGATGGACAGCTGCACTCAACCTGGCCACAATCTCTCGGAGCAAAATTTCGAACAAAATATTCAATTCTTGTTCTTTCGCGGGACCCTCTCAGCCCCAAGCCACCCCTTGGCGCCTTCGGATACAAACGGGAATGGGGATGGATTCCCACCTAACTCTCTCATTGCCTGTTGCAAAGAGCTGAGTAGCTACCGGTGACATCGGTTGACAATCAGACTTGACCGATGGTGACTCTCATATTTCACCAACGAGAATAGACACATAAGTAAATATAACGGATTGTTAGCTTTACGTGTGTATCTTACAACGTGCTGCCCACCTTTTTCAGATGAAATTTTGTTATCCCCAGGGAAACATTTCGCCTCACCCTTATCCTGGCAAACTGCTGACTCCTAGTCCTGAATGTTGGAGTGGCGTCTGCCCAGTGCCAGTGCTAGCATAAAGAAATACTGAGGCAGGTCGTGTAGGAGTAGGAGGTTCGTCTTCGGCAGGGGAGCTAGCGGTTCACAGCCCGTATTTCATGAAATTGGTTTTTCTGTCTTGTCTCTCCGGCAAGAATTGTGACCAGAATACAAATTGCAACGGGTGCGTAAGACAGTTTCTGGTTGTTGTAATTCAGGGACCATGCAGCATAGAACGGCTTAGATATGCCATAAAATGATCCCACGAGCCCGCCCATTCCTCAGTCAACACATTTTAGCTACAGGAGAAGTGATTCAATTGTAGTTTAACTAATGGAGATGATATGGGTGGACAGACCACCGGCGACTAGAATCGAAGATACTAATATACTTATATAGCAGGCATCAAGCTCCAAATAATTATCCGTGGATTCCTCCATCAAGCTCAACAGATTCTAAGACACAAAAAATACTAGTGTTGAGGTACGAATATTTTGCTCATGGCTTGAACCAGATGATCAAGCCTGTTCCACCAGTTCAGATTGTGCACTCAAGATCAAGTAATAGTCAGATGTTGAAGTAAATACTTGCCATGGTCAGATTACTACCGGCTGATTCTAAAATCACAAAACAGTTTTAAAATACCAGCGGTGCCCAGGTGGGACAGCAAGGAAGAGCAGGTATCAGAGAGAATTCCTCAACTAAATGGCCAAGTTTTGATACCAAGTGAAGCTGCCGCGAAACGCTGTATCATGTTCATAACTCTAGCTCTACACCTACAATGAGGTAAGTCCAGTCTGCAGAGAGGATGTCAAACACCAAAGTCAGGCGTCACTGGTACAGAGCAAGCCCAGCTGCGTCACAGAACATTGCATGCATCCGCTTCCCGCATCCCTTCATCAATCTTCATCCGCAACCTTATCCGCAACCATTTCCGCAGCTTTGTTAATGACTTTCTCCGGCGGTCTCTGCCCCTCCATGGAAACCGGCGTGGCCTGTCCGTCCACCGGACTGGATAGGCCTGGTATTGGACTCAAAGTCCCACTCGGGGGCATACTTGGTACAGGAATGCGGATATCCTCGGGTGAGCCAGGCACCATCCTCGGATCCAGACCGGGAATGTGAATACGCTTCGCCTCATTCTGGTACGCCGCCGGAATGATCTCGATAATCTCATCGCGGGGAAACTTGAGCTTTGGGATATCCGTGGTGCTGCAATGCATCAAGTACGCATACAGGACGCGGAGAACGGACTCGTGCGCAATGATCAAGAGGTCGTTTTGCTCGCGCTCGAGCTCCAGAATGATGGGCTCGAGGCGGACGGCTAGATCGTGGTATGACTGCGTAAGGGCTTAGCAAACTGATCCTCGCTCTCAGCACTTTCTTGTGTGACTTGCCTCTGCTCGCGGATAGCGATGGTGATACGGATCCAGCTCGTGCTTTTCCACCTCATCGGGATATATGCTTCGGATGGCTCGCTCAGAGAGCTTTTCGCAGACACCAGGGTTGATCTGGCTCATCTGAGACCGCTGGCGAACTTTATAACCTTTATCCTGGAGAGGTTTTGAAGTCTGTACAGTTCGCAGTCTGGTTGATGTCCATACTGTCAGGGGCTTCAAGGGAATGTCAGTCCCACTAGCTTCGATGGCCGCTTGCCGTTCTTGCTCGCGATGTTTTATGAGAGTCTCGGTCATCTTGACAGCGTAGGCCTGGCCTGGCTCACTGAGTCCGCCATCGGCTTTATATGAGTCTTCCTCGGTTGCGGCGCCAGCTCGGACGAAGAAGGTTGTTCTGGATTTTATGTGCAAGTTTGTGAGGTAGAAGACGATACGATGTGAGAGGTACTACCTTAGATTGTCAGCAAGGTGTCACGGGCGGCGTGAGCACAGGGGTAGGGATCCATCTTGGTATTGCTTGTCATTATTACTAGACAAGAGGTCATACTCACGTTAAAGCTGACGTTGTTGTAAAAGAAACCCTGTCCAGCATTGATCATCTTCACATAGTTAAGCTCATTCTCATTCATCGTTTCGAAAACGGGAATCTTCATCTCAATGCGTCGAAGGTAGAGTTTGGCAGCTTCGTCTGGATCCATGCCGTGGAACTGTAACAATCGTCAACCTCATGCATGTGGGCTACGTAGGACTAACTAGCCTTGGCACTCACGTCAGGAGAGTGAATTTTGACATTTCTCGCATTCTCTCTCAGAATCTTATCGTCGTTGACGTACGATTCGAGGAACAGGGTCTGAGTAGTGAGTGTCAGCACAGGAACCTTGTGAAGTAATGGATAGTGCAGACAGAACAGTCTTACTTGAACATCGTGTTTCGCGAACTCCTTGGCCAGGGATCGCCGGCCAGCAGCGGTGGGGTTCACAGCGTCATAGATGGCGACCTGGCCATTCTCGTGATTAAGCCATGCATAGATGTCTTCGCGGCACTTCTTGAGGATCTTCTGGCGCAGCATGACGGACGACGGCGTGGCATTTGGGAAGAAATAGTCCTCTGGCACGTGGCCACCAGGACCAACCGTGGCACGGCGATAGTCTCCAAGATGGAAGATGCGAGTCTTGACTCCGAGCCAGGCGAGGTAGCGTGCCATGGAGACACAGATATGAGTTTTGCCCCTGGCTGGGAGACCGACCATGACGATTGCTATCCTGCCGGAGTGGAAGAGTCGTCCAGACATGGTGCTATAGAGCTGGGCCGGGGCCATATCCTGGTCTTCAGTGACATCGTGGATGGCATCGATGAAAGTCGAGCTCTTCCGACGGTATCGCGGTGCGTTGGCCGCAATCTCGGCCGTTCTGCTTGAATCAGCTGTCTGGACATCCAAATCATCTCCAATCTCTGGCCTAGGATTGAGCCTTGCTATGTTTCGAGAGTTGACCATCTTGGCCGGTGATATTGCACTTGAACGGACAGAAGCCTCGTGAGCCAGTCCTCGGGCTTGACTTATCTGTCGTTGACAGAAGAGTGAATTATGATGCAAGTGTAAAGAGAGGTTGAGGAAGAGGGAAGGTATTTGGGCAAGGGCGAGCGGGTGTTTGACCTCGTGGGCCAGGGCAAGGTCATAGACACTGGAAGGGTTACTCACAGAAGCGTGTCCATCCTTAAACAAGCAGGCAAGCGCCCAAAGATACACTCAGGGCCTGTTAGGACAAACACTTTCAAGGTTCAAGCCGATATCCAATCTGCCCTTCTCCACACAGGCACAATGACGAGGCGATATGCAAGAGATACCGAGTGAGGTTTCGTGATAGGTGTCGATTTCGAGGTCAAGCGGCAGTAAAAGGGCGGTTCCGAATGCAAGGCGAATTTGACTACAGGTACGGAAGGTGACGTTCCAGGTGGTGAGTGAATACAGGTTGCTTTAGGTATGATGGGAAAAAAGCTTGTGCTTGGGAAGCACTGTAGATGATGGCAAAGGCGAAATGCCTCTCAGCGAGTCGGCACAGGAAGAAGCCGGAACGGTGCTTGATAGGTCTAGGCGGTCACCGGGCTGAAGCGATAGGCCTGAGTCGCGGGTTGCACCTGCTAGACTACCTGCTGCTGGAGGTGGTCGGGTCGTCGCTTCCGCTGCTCTGGTCTTTCAGGGTTTTCATGCGAGAAGGTCAACGCCGTTGCTGACTGATGGACGAAGGGCGAGACCTGGGCGAGACAGGACAAGGCAAGGTAAGACGAGAGAAGAGACTTCCAAGCTTGCTTCTACCAGAGATGTCAAGGACAAGTTCCGATGCGAGTCTACGCAGCTATGTGTACGGTAGGCATAGAGAAAGGCACGGTCCGGGCCTTTCTCAACATCGACCCTGGGCAGCCTATGTTTCTGTCGGGTCTTGTCCTCCATTTTCAGCTGCCCGGCGCGGGGTGCCGCTAAGAAAGAGGGGCTGCCTATAGCCAATGTCCGTCATGGCCATAAGCCATCTGATTGATTGATTGATTCACTCGTCGATACGTCGTTGATTGATTGATTGATTGCCCCTACCTCTCGATCCTCAGTCTTCTTGACACTGTGGGAGTTTTATGCCTGAATGAAGCACACATCTTTCTCTTCTGTATACTGTGTAGCCATCTGTCTTGTTGCACCTACGACGGACCCTGCCCGGGGCTCTCTGTACATCTAGAGCTTTGCCTTGGTTGCCGTGTCCCAGAAACGCCAGGCGTAGCTCTAGCATCTGTGCACGGTCCATCCTCCTCCTCCCTCGGTCCACAACCCTCGTTACCCTCCCCCCTCCCCCCTGCCCCTAGTCCCCGGTTCCCAGCACCAGAGCCCTGTCGTCAGAGACCGACCTAGCAGAGCTCGAAATTTTTGGACTGGGTCTTTCTTCCAAGATTGGTTTGCCAGCTCCGACCCTACGCAGCGTCGAGACGACATCCACCAAAACCTGTCAGCCTCACCTCAACCATACCCTCTCCTTCGCCCAGCCTGGGAGCCTCTTCTGTCGCATTGTTGTTGCATCAAGCGACGCTTCTTTGGTCCTGGTGAATCCCTCGCGAGCCGACGCGCCCCGCTGCCCTTTCTCAACCCGTCTGTCTGGTGTGTTTGGCTGTGACGTCGACACATTCTCTGACTTCTCCATCTCCTCTGCCGCCGCCCGCCCCCGTCGTCTCGGTCATTCCACTCTGAACCACTGCGGTCATGGCCTCAATCTCGAGTTCGCCATACGGCGTCCTGCTCAACAACCCCATCGCAAAATCCTTCACAGATGTCGTCGGCTCCTTCCAAGAGCGCCGCGCAAAGCTGGGCCTGTCGAACCCCGGCACCGTTGAGGGTCTGGCCAAGGAGGTCCAGCGCGATGTGCTCCTCAACAATTACATGTTCACTGGCCTGCGCGCCGATCTTACCAAGGCTTTCAGCCTATACCCTCTGTTCCAGGTCTCTCATGCGTTCGCGCTGGGAGAGCGGTCAAACCCATATACATTCGCTGCCCTTTACGGGACAAGCAAGGTTCGTTGCCGTCGCATGATTGTGGAACCGACGGCAGAGCACTGACATTGGCTTGGTGGAACAGATGTTCTTGCAGGGAAATATCGATAACGACGGTCAGCTCTCAACAAGATTCAACTGGAGGTGGTCGCAATCCTTGGTCACAAAAACCCAATTCCAGATCGGAACCGGAGGCCAGGACATGGCGCAATGGGAGCAGGAGTACACCGGAAAGGACTTCACAGCCTCTGTTAAAGGTCTGAACCCGTCATACCTGGAGGGTGGCCTCACCGGTATCTTCATCGGCAGCTACATGCAGGCAGTGACCCCCAAGCTCGCCCTCGGACTCGAGGCTATGTGGCAAAGGCCGGCGCTGAGCCAGCCCCCCGAGGCTATGGTGGCCTACTGCGGCAAGTACAAGAGCGAGGACTGGATTGCTACCGCGCAGCTGTCTGCTACCGGTGGCCTGAACACCACCTACTGGAGGAAGCTGTCCGACAAGGTCCAGGCCGGCGTGGATATGAGCCTGACCTTGGCGGGCGGTGCCGGCGCAATGATGGGCGGACCTCTCCAGAAGGAGGGCACCACCACCTTCGGCGCAAAGTACGACTTCCGCATGTCCACCTTCCGCGCTCAGCTGGATTCCAAGGGCAAGTTGAGCTGTCTGCTCGAGAAGCGTGTCGCTGGGCCTGTCATGATGACTGTCGGCGCTGACGTTGACCATGCGACGGTAAGTCCTTCGGTGTCACAGGGTCTGTACGGTTGAGATACTAACATATGACTACAGCAATCTGCGAAGCTCGGCCTCGGTATTTCTATCGAGACCGGCGGCGAGGAGCTCCAGGAACAGCAGGAGATGCTGGGCAGCCAGCCATCTCCCAACATCCCCTTCTAAGCGCTCTCAACAGCCCTCGAAGCGGCGATGTGACCGTTCCAACTTGTCCAACGACTCTCCGCTCCCATACGATAACGCACGCTCCTCCCAATCCACAATACTCATAATTTGGCGTTGACGAGCGAACGAGATGAGCACGAACAAGACCTGTGTCTTGGCATCTCCATGCCCTATGTTTTACTACCTTGGTTCGGCGGTTGGCTTGGCATGCAGCATGGTTGATTTTACTTTTTTGTGGCGGCTGGCGGCAGGGGGATCCTTTTGCATGACCGACTGATGAAATGATAGACATTTCTTTATCGTTTATCCAACGCTACCGGCAAAGCAGTGGCCGCGTAGGAGCCTTAGCAAGGACCAGGAGCGGCCGAGGAGGTATGATCTGTACAATAGAGACGGCGGAAGACCGGCGCAGGGGTCGGTCTGGCTGAAGGGGCCAAGCAATTCAAAATGGTGGGGTGGGAGGTGTGTGGCCTTGCTATCACGCAGAAAAGACATGGTGCCACCGTGATCTTGTCTGTTGGATCATGACATGTGGAGGATCTGACGGATTGGATGGTGTAGATATAGCAGAAATCGGATGCATGTAAACAACGGGCTAGGGCCACGATGGATGAATAATGGCTCATTCCTCAGCTGCAAGCCTCTGGGCATCTGCTCCTCTTTCCCCCACAACAAGACCTCTCTTACGGCGCCGCCCTGTTTTGGTAGAACGTGTCTTATGTCCGGCTGCTCTCTTCGGGCCTGGGCTAGGCAGAAGGCAAATCCTTCTGCCACGGGTTCCTCGGAATAAAAGTACGGTCGGGCATTATGATTCAAGATAAGGTTGCATTCTACAGTATTGGCAGAGGATTGTCCTATACTGGGGCTGAATATTTGCTGGGGCTAGCGAGATCCTGCATAAGCCCCCTGCCGTTTTCCGCAAGAGGAAGGATGCTGATACTTGTAAGTGACACAGCGCCCTACTTTGTAAGTGACACGACGCCCTACGATGGCGGGTGCTATAAGTCAAGGCTCGCCCGCCGCAGCTTGCCCCCCGTGACAGACCGTATCTGTGGAAACTCACTGGGTGCAAAGAGACTGGGTAGCGGCCTCTCGGAACGACAATGCACATCTCTTCGCCGCTGATGCTCGTCGCCACCTGGGCGGCGACACCCTTTGCACAGGGACGCGCCCTCCCGACTGCGCGGTCTTCTGCCCCGACGGTCGACCTGGGATATGCGGCTTACCAGGGATACCACGACGACACATACGGACTCAACGTGTGGAAGAGGTATCTCAGAACTCCTCCCTTCTCCATCTGGGCTGTCAAAAACTGACGACGAGCCTTGCGCCAGCGTTCGCTATGCCGCCCCTCCAGTCGGCACCCTGCGGTGGCAGGCCCCTCAACCACCAACGGGCAACGGGAGCCTTGCCTCGGCCGTCGACCAGCCCCCTCTGTGTCCACAGACGGGCGGGTATGGCTTACCTGAGGTCTATGGGTTCGCTTCTGCCCTGGGCGACGAGGACTGCCTCTTCCTGAACGTCTACGCGGCCCCAAACGCGTCGGACTTGCCGGTTTTCGTCTGGATACGTATGAAGCCCTCCCTGTGTTCGTTGCGCTCGTTTGCGCTCGTTGAATGACGTTGCGAATCATGAGCCAACGATGACAGCTAACATTGGCGTGCTTTTTCTTGCTAGACGGAGGCGGATACGGCGTCTTCGGGGCTGTATATGACCCAAGCGTGTTGATGAACACCAACAACAACAATTTTATCACCGTTGAGATTCAGTACAGGCTCGGTGCTTTTGGCTTTCTGGCATCAGAAGACGTCAAGGCCCATGGTCAGCTGAATGCTGGCCTTCTGGATCAGAGACGCGCTCTCCAATGGGTCCAGGAGCACATCTCGAAATTCGGCGGCGACCCGAGCCGGGTGACCATCGGTGGTGAGTCCGCCGGAGCTGGCTCGGTCATGTTCCATGCTCTGGGATATGGCGGCGAGAAGACTGATCTCTTCAGCAACGTGAGGATTTTCTTCAAGTTTTACGAGAGACGGCCTAAAGCTGACTTCGTCTCAGGTTATAGCTGCAAGCCCGTACAGCTACGCCATCTACGATTACCATGATCCGGTCCCGACAAGATATTACAGTGAGTTTGCTAGTCTGGCCGGCTGTGGTCAAAACAACTCGCGTCTCCAGCAATATCCGAGTGTTTTCCAATGCTTGGTTGAGACGGAGAGCGAAGTCCTGCAGTATGCCAGCGGCAACGTCTCAGAGTCCTTCGGGACATATGGCAGCTGGGCTTTCCTGCCTGTCATTGACCAGGATTACATCAAAGAGCGGCCATCGGTGCAGTTGTCCAAGGGCCTAGTTGCTGGAAAAAGGATACTTGTCGGGGTAAGGTTACATCTGCCTCTACCCTCCCCAGATTTCCTCCCTTCAGTTTCGTTTTGCCGAGCGGTCCTCCGAGCATCATCTGACGTGATGCAACATGAAGAACAATGCAAACGAAGGGGTACCTTTGACCAACCCCAGAGTGAAGACGAGGGCAGAGTACGACAGCTTCGTATCCAGCAGTTTCCCGCTATTTTCCACATTCGACATAGCCCATCTCAACGACATCTACCAGATAAACAAGTCCGCCCCAGGAGACTCTGACATCCGATACGATACCCTCGGAACAGAAGGTCCCACAGCTTTGACACAGTCCGGGTTGGCTACCGGCATCCAGCAGACGGCCTTCAACATGCTGGCCGAAACAGAGTTCGCCTGCCCTGCCCAATGGCTAGCCGAAGCCTTCAGCCAAGCTCACTTGCAGGCGTGGAAGTACCAGTTCTCCGTCACGCCAGGATTTCATGGCTCAGACCTCACAGCTTATTTCGCCGTCGACGCCACGACCCCCAACGCTGACTTTCGGCGGGCGTTTCAGAAGGTCTGGGGCAACTTCATTGTCCACGATAACCCCACCATCACCATTGACGAAGCTACTGCTGGGTATGCCAATGCCACTGCGCCCGCTGGCGCGGATGGAAACATCAACTGGCCACAGTACACGGCGCAGCAGCCGTACATGATGGATCTGAATACGACGGGTGGGGACCTAACTCAAGTTGTGGTGACCACGGATTTGAGCTACTACCTGCGCGTCGGAGCTGGGATCGTCAACAACTTCCGCCTCGTTGACGCGCTGGCTTGGGAAGGCGGCCGCGGGGCGAGGTGTGACTTCTGGTCTGGTGTGTCAGCAAGAGTACCGCAGTGATAGAGCTGAAGTAGAGAGTCCGGGCAGACCATACTACCACCGAGTCAACTGAACATTCAGTATTTTTGGCAAGAGAGAATGTTCTGTGTCGATTTCTACATGAGAAAATGTATATGTGCCGTCCATCAAACATGCTCGAGAGCAGTGTCTGAACCTGTCTAAATGAAAACCCTCCCAAAAACTGCCAAAATGAGCACGACGCTCCCAGCCAAATTGTAAACCTCGTTTGTCCCACTCTATCCCGTTCTATTGCGTTTGTGCCTCCCAGCCGCACCCTATTCAGGTGCTCACGTTGGTGACATGGATGCTGGAACGCCTTTTAAAAAACAGAAACCATAAACGCCATGCTAGGAAAGAAGGTGCGTCGTGCTGTGTCGTTTCCCTTGAAGCAGTTCCAATAACAAAAAACAAAATGCAAAACGCTGCTGAAAACAAAAGACGTAGACAGGTGACATGATAGGTAAAGAAAAACAAAAGCCATAAAACGGGTACGGTGTAAACGACGCGGGCCAGCAGAACACTCTCTTTTGCCTGAGAAGAATAAAAGCAAACAACTTTTGGTGGGCAAGCTCAGCTGCCAGTTTTCGAAGAAATGTGTGACGGGTAGGAAATTGAATGAGTGTTTAGCAGTTGGTAGTGAATGTTTTTCTTCTTTTTTTTAGAAAGCTCGAAGTTAAGACTTGAAGGGATGAGCGGAGTTGCGGATCGAAAAAGAGGATGGAGAAACGAGAGTATTTCCGCATTACGGCTCTGCACAAGAGCCCGTCCTTGAACCAGGACACGTCCGACACTGGCACCTTTAGCGCGCCTCGTCGAACTCAAACTTCCAATCATCGCTGGCGTACTTGGGCCGGCCGACCTTGATGCCTCTGGTGACAGCCTGGAAGCGCTTGTTCCACTTGCCCTTCTTCTTGCGGAGCGCACGCTTGATCCTCTTACGCGGGTAGTTCACGGGGGACTCGCCTCCGACGAAGATGGCGCCATCGTACAGGAGGGCTCCGAAGAGTGCGCCCAAGATAGGCCCGCACCACGGTCCCCAGAACCAGTACGACCCGGGGAAGCTGGTGTCGGCGCCGTAGCCCAGCGCGAGGAGGGCGAGACGCGGGCCGAGGTCGCGGGCGGGGTTCATAGCAAGTCCGGTGTTCCAGCCAAGGGCCAGGGAGATAGCAGTACTGATGAGTCCGATGACGAGGGCGTTCATACCGGCACCAGGGGGCGCATTGCTGTCATCTCCAAGGGCAAGGATGGCCACGGCCATGATGGCTGTTCCTGTGAACTCGGTGAAGAACGCAGTCACAGGATCAATCCACGTGTTGCGAGGGGACGTGAGGAAAGCAGACGCCGTGTCGGTGCTGGCCAAGTCCGTGGTGTTGGCGAGCTCGACGATGCTGTTGCGGAAGAGACCGAACGAGATGAGCGCCGCTATAAAAGCACCGAGAATTTGGGCTATGCCGTAGACGGGAATCTTGCGCAGCGGGAAGCCACGGTAGATCCACAGCATGATTGACATTGCTGGGTTGAGATGCGCACCGGAGATGCCACCAGCAATATAGATGCCCACCATGGTGGCGAGACCCCACGACCAAGCGGCGGAAATAGCATTGCCAGCGCTGTCCTTGGAGCAAGCAATGACCAGATTGGTGCAGAAGCCGAGAGTGAGTTGGCACACGACGGCGAGGAGCTCGGCGAGTGGCTCGCGGAACTTCAGACGGATGACGGACCAGTGGGTGTGGAGGTTGTGGATCTCATCGAGCTCTGGATCGTAGGGCTCCAGTTGCTCGTCTTCGACCCAGTCGTTGTCCACCGTCTGCACAGCCTCGACAGGGCCACCGCCAAAGTATCCTTGGTTGTTGGCGTGGTCCCTCTCATCGGGCGTCTTCTGCTCGGCGACTGAAGCGAGTTCAGTGACGGTCACACTCTGGCGGCGGGGCCTGTGATTTGTTTGTTCAACATCAGACTTTTCTTGCTTTCCGAGCTGCTCAGATCCCGAGTGCCTCCCTTGGCCCGAAGACACAGAAGCCTTGCGTCCAGAAAAGCCACCAAAGCCGCTCTGGCCCGTGTAGGTCCTGAGCAGTCTGAACTCTCGGTCTTGCTGAGCTGCTTGGAGGGCGCTCGAGATCTTGTGGGGATTGATGGTCGACTCGACGCGGCCAGCCTCCAGGTCAAACTCCTCGTGTGCTTGTTGTTCGTGCTGCAGCTGCGCGGGGGCTTGTTCGCGAAATTCGCTCTGAGTCGGGATCATTCCCGGACGGACGACGTGAGGGAGAGGCTTCGCGAGACCCCAGACCGGGCGATTATTAGTCGCTTGCTCATAAGCTGGGTTGAGGTCCGTGTATCCAGGATCAACATAAGCTTGGTTTGCCGCTATTGACTCGAGAGGGTTGCCTGGTCCAGCGAGAGTGAAACCAGCCGCAGACCGGTCATCCCCTCCGACATCGACAGCAGAAGAGGCTCCGTTGCCGAGCAGTATCGTCCTGCGCCGTACTGGTCGCCCTCCAAGGGCACTTGGTCCGTTCAAGTTCCATGTTGTCGTCCGCTTCCGCATGCCTGGGTTCATGAAAGTCGGGTGCCGCTCCGTATTGGCACTCCTGCGGAACCGAGAGCTAGATGTTGACGGGGCTCGTCCTCGGCTCCGATTTGAATCCACCGGCCGCAGACTGTTAGATACGGACTGCCCTCGGCGATGCCGACTTGACGGCCCTGTGTTCTCTGCCTCGGCTGGCTGAGTACTTGTCCTGTTCAGGGCCGGTGGCAGCCCGTGCTCTCCCTCGCGGCGTGCCGGTGGATGTGTCGGTTCCGGTTGGACTGGCGAGGCCGGCCTAGACTCTGGAATCGGATCCATCCTCTCGACCGGCTGACTGGATGGCTCGTCAGCCATGTTTGTGATCGGCCCGCGATTGGGCTTCCCTTTCTTCGGCTCGGGCGTTTCCTTGACTGATCCGAGTAACCGGGATCACGCTGCCTGTAAATTAAAAATTGAACCTCCTAGTGGGCTGGCTTGTCCCAAGACGCAGGTGGTATAGGCAGGTCAGGAGCCTGTAAAGTTGTCAACCTGAGAAACACATTCCAGAGACCAGGCTCCGACGAGAGACACGGCCATCCATATAATGGTTCTAGAAATCGACGGGGGCGATTCCAGGGGCAAGGAATCACAAAGGGAAGAACGGGACCCAACATCTCATTGGGCCTGTCGACGCCGGGACCCAGAACCCGACGAAATGTAGGGACAGGGCGTCGGGTTCCTGACACAAGGTGGTCCTTGACTTCGGAGGATTTGTTGTGCATGAAAGTACGGGACCCACAGCTTTCGCGCGTAAAACATGAAAACAAAGGTAGAGCTCCGCTGTCAAGCGGGCGACTTACAAAACCGGTTCGTAGCCCTTGACGCAGATGATCTGCACTTGCCTCGCGGCGGCATATTGACCTTGCTTCCAAGCCGCCTTGCCATAGTTGCACATAGCAGGCTGGTAGTCAGATAGTAGAAAGAAGAATGTGATGTAACCGCATCGCAAGCTGACCATAGCCAACTTCAGTAACAGAGACTCGAAACTGAAAGCCATGACCAACAAGAGACAGGAAAGATTCCCGTGCCTAGATCTCCTCGATCCGTGGAGACCACCAAAATTAGACCTCCTTGGTCAAAGCTTCATTATCGTGAAGTTGGTTCGCGTGCTTTAGAGGTATCCACTGAGGAAAAGGGGCGAATATCAATACCACGGTCCACGGCTCACTGACAGCCTGTCGGGCTGCCTCTGATATCAGCGTGGTTTGACGGGCACACCGCCGCGGGTCAACCGAACATATATGCCAGGAATGAGCGTTAATAGAGGGTCATGATCGGAACTGCAATTTAGGGGAGGCCGCGGCAGGTTCGGGAAGCCTTGTGATTGGGAGCCACCGGGCAACTTTTGACGATGACTCACGAGAGGAAACACCAGAGTGGCCCAAGCTCCCGACTACCAATTTCACATGCTGTGTTGGTGAGCGTACTTCTTTGCCTGATTTCTGAAGAAACGCATGAACGCCTGTCCACTTCAACGTTCTAGAACGTTGCAGCGCTCAGTGGATGCTGTGGATACCAAATAGTGGGTAGCTAAGCTCGAGAGCCTGCCCCGCTACGCTGCTACGCTGCAAAAGCAGTGCGTGATTCTCGTGATGCTCCAAGATCTGATGATGTGCTCGAGACCTGACGAAAACAGAATGTCGACCTGGTATCTCGTGGCGTGCGATAGTCTGAGAACACAGCAGCCATGCGGGCAGAGGAACATGTGGTAATTCGTCAACCAGCACACATGCAAGTGCATCCTGACCATGATCATTCCGAGCTTTCTTGTGGAATTCTGAAAGCCGGAAGCACTGGGGCCACAGCCGCAATTCGAATTTCAACAAATGTGGGAGAAGAAAAAAAAAAGATAAGGGAACAAAAAAAGGCCCACACTCACTTCAATCCGATGGATTCCCTCTCGCCCACGGGAATTGAGTCCGTGCCTCGACAAGCATGGCACAGCACCGTTGGGTGGATCATGGCCAATCGAAGACTAAGGGCGAGCTGGAATGTGCGTCGTGGCCCTCTCATTTAGGTGTTTCAGCCCGCGTTGATTGAGGCTCATGGGAGGCGACCGGTAGCGCTGATGATCATCTTATCCCATTTATGGGCGATGAGTTCAACGACTTACTTTTCAGAGATGAAGTTCTAGAATTCATCGTGACGATGAACAGCCATGAAACCCAGAGAAAAACGCGCAACTCAAAAGACAGAGACAGTAAATTTTGCTGTCATTGGGAAGAAATCTCGAGGGCTGCACATGTGGAATGTCTTGCTGCGCTCCTGTCAAGTCGGTTTAGCAGGCGCGTAGCGACAATAGGCATTGGGCCGATGACAGTGGATGGACTGTCTTGATCATTGCTGATCTGAACTACACTCGTAGTTGAAGCTGGCATGATCTTCTCCTCGGGACTTCTGGTGACATGTCGGTTGTTGTGATGAGTAGGACGAGGTCAAGAATGCAACAGGTCCCCTCAGCGTTTGGTTGCGGCATTGATACTGCTTAGTCAGTGCGTTCTGCGGCACTTTAAGTGGCAGCTGGAGCCGAACTCCAGCGGACGATGCCCTAAACCTTATTTCAACATCGAGGCTTGGCAGGGACAAATCAAATATATATACCTAGGTATCCTATATCACCATCCGTCAGTCGTGCTCGGGCGTAAGTGCACACATTATTTGCACTACCTTGAATTTCATGACGAGTGGTCACTTGTTTGAGCACTCAGCAAGTGTAGGGCAACAGGATGAACTATATGGGGCATAAATTGAGATTCTGGTTACTGCCTTGAATGGCCGCGTACAATTAGCTTTGCAATTCAGTTTTCGGTTTGTGCGTGGGACACTTGAACCTTCCATGCGGGCCAATCCACGCACAAGAGTTCCCTTCACTTTTCCTTGATGCATATCAAGACACTCAAGGAAATTGTTCGACGTGTGTTTGACCTCACTTGATAGTTAAAGTATTATTCGCAACACCCCTTCTATAGGTTTAATGAGATAGATCGGGACGCAACTATTTTTGTGAGACTATAAGCAAATACTTTCTTGTGTGTGTTCTCCGGTAACGCTCAGCCACTGCCTTCCGCACCCCTGGCTGCCTTCTGCTCTCTCCAACGAAGGCCATGGGCTTTCAGCAGCCAGATTGCAGGGATAGAGAATATTTGCGAGATGGCGAATATACCAAAGCACCAACCGAGGCCAATTGCCTGCGCTATCGGCTCCAGAGCTGCAATGAACGCTCCGGCAAGCAGGCATCTGACAAAGTTTGAGGCTCCCCTGACCGTTGCGGCTTTGCTCACATTTAGATCCGTGAGCAGCGTATTACTTATCTGGAGGCTGGTCAATGATTGCTGGGTGTCATCACAGGATATTTCTTGGGGCTCACCGCGAAGATGCTTGATGTCGAGAAACTGATGATAAACTGTAAGATGAGCATAACCGATATGTGCTTTATTGAAGTCAGCCCTAGTGCATGGACTATGGTCGGAGTTGCTCGTTACTTGCCGTCCTCGTCATCAGCGCCACCCCGTATCCCGCTGTCCCTATGGAAGTGACGATGAGCAGAGTATATGCTCCCTTTAGTCGAACTTTTTCAATGGGAAAGTCTGAAATATCTTCGCCTCTTTGAAATGAGCCATCGAGCTTCTTGCACATGCGCCGGTCTGTATTGACAAGGCCGAGTCAGTCTTTCAATCTGAGTAATACTGGGTGAGTAAAAGAAATTGAACAGTTGTCAGCAGACTCACAATACCAGTCTAGAAATCGTCCCGTGCATTTAGCACCTAAGCCTCCCGCAACCCCGGCCGGAAGATAAACAAGACCTGCCTCTAGGTAGTTTAGATTGTAGATACTGATACACTGGGATCCAAGCGATGCTTGGATCGTCATCTTGACCGCATACGTCACTCCACCGAAAAACATCGTGCAGAAGCTCCCCTTTTCGAACAACATTGGAACACAAGCCAGCGGGTTCGGAATATGGAATTTTTTCTTTGTCCTTTCTTCCGGTTGGACTTCCTTCTCAAGGACGTGTTGTTGCCTGGTGACCTTCCAGAAAAAGCTCTGATATAGGAGCCCGTACACCCGCTTACTGCCATTCCCAACGAGTTTCCTCTGAGTCTCGGGGAAGAACAGTACGAGCAGCACGCCATGGCAGCTGATCAGAATCGTGAGAAACCAAAAGATCCATCTCCAGCCTGCTGTTTGCGCCAGCACGCCGCTCAGGACTGGGCCGAAACTGGGTGCCGTGTTTGTGCTGCGGTGTTGTCAGCGGAACTCTTTCCAAAGTCGCACCAGGCCGCATTATTTTGCCCGAAATCACAGCGTCAAGACCTTACAAGAGAATAAGAGTGCCAGTGTATGAGCCTCTCTCAGCGATTGCGGCGACGTCAGATATGACGCCGTGCGCAGCACCGAAGGTCCCTGATGAGCCGGCGCTCTGTATCATTCTTAATGCAAACAGTGCCGGGTACGAGTTCTGCACAGCCAGTCCGATATTTGCCCCCAGCATGAGAACAAACATCAGGAGATAAACCGGTCTCCTCCCGTCATGGTCGGCCAGATCTCCCATAACAGCCGGGGCCAGCCCAGCCACGATCAGATAACAGGTGATGGTGAGATTGATAAGGGCCACCGAAACATTCAGGTCCCTGGCCATTGGCACGACGGCGGGGAAATAGATGAAGCTGTTGAGGGTGGAGAACATGGCTCCGAACGATGCCATCCAGCTTATCCATCTCTTCTGCCCGCGGGTGAAGACAGAAAACGGCGGCTCCGGGGCAGAAGCATCGATGGAAATTGCACCACCGTTGAGATCTTTTTTTGCGGGCTTCTCAACTTGGTTGGCTGCCATAGTTGGGGGTGTTTGGTGATCTCCGTCTTCCTTGATGGGGTCCATTGCTCATTTGTGTCAAATTGAACAAGAATTGGTTGACTCAAATGTTTCCCAAGGTAAACGGATCTTCACAGACGGTGTCAGAGAAGTGAGATGGACTTCTTCGGTTGGGCTCGTTGGCGAACAGGCAGGGATACGACGTTGGGAGCGGGGACGAAGGCGCAGGAAATCACCAACAGGCCACCTTTTGTTATAATTTTAGATCCAGCGTTGGGTACTATTGAAGCGGATCCGGAAATAACGACTGCCAATCATGCGGGATGCATGTACGTGTTTAGAGACACACAAAACTTGTAATGCATTCTGGAGTCCATTAAATATACACCTTCTCTTTACCCATTTTAAGTTCGACAGGCCCTACCACCCGAATTATCTGATCTTGAAGAGATATCTTCTAACTGCCATTGAAGAAATCGGAACGAGCTGCAAGTCTCATCTATTACACACATATGCACACTTCTCACAACAGTAATAGATAATTCCCTCAGCCATGGCGACCTCAAATCGGAGATGAGGCTCATATCAGCCTCCTTGGGCGTCGAAGAAAGACCAGACGCTGAACTTCTCACGATATTTGGGAAGCAGCATCCAGTACCTGCTCCTGGCTGACGACACATCCATCATGCTATGCATGGTGCGAGGGACAACTAGATGATGACCCTCCAATTTCACTCAAGGACACTCGAGGCACCAGGCCGAGATTTCTCTGACTCCATGGCGCACCGGGATCCGGAAAGTCTGTAACCTGCGCCCATGTTATCCAGCACCTGGAAGCTCGCGAGCATCTCGTGGCGGGTGCGGACAACCGTACTGGACAGACAGTTTAACAGCCCTGTTAGACAGTTTAACAGCCCTGTTAGACAGGTCCTGCTCAGCATTCACGGTGACTCATTCCTCATTGCATCTACTAAAGGTGACGAGCTCTGGAGCATACAGGGAGGAATCCTCGGCAGGATCGATCCGAGGGATGGTGAGAGGCAGTGGCTGAAGCACCCGCACAATCTAGGGCAGCTGCTCATGTTCCAAGACAATTCCGTGCATGTATATGAGTGGACAGTATTCCAAAATTCTAATTTCGGAAGATGGTATACCCATAGCCAAATCCGACCAGGATTACGTATCACTATCACGAGAATGGGCGGTCCCAGAGGACTCTGGCTTCTTCGTCAATGCAGGTCGCCTCGAAGATGGCCAAGATGGCTTCGTCTTCGTCGACACGTCGCAGTTGCAGCCTCACAGCGAGGAGGTCGCCACACGATGTGTCAAGCAATTTCTCGAGAGCAGTGTGCAAAGTGTGCTAAGCTTGCACAAGTCCTCGTTCCTGTTCCCCAGACAGCAGAGGCTGGATACGCTCCATGCCTAGCAATCTCTCCGATGCGAAGAGTTACATAAGGAATTTCTTCGTGCCGACAACCTGGATGGCAGAGACGGATTTACTTATCAAGATTGTCTCTAAAAGCAGCGTTGCTCTTGTTCATAGGGATGAGCTGGTTGTTTTTCGAGGCTTTCTGGACTGTAAGGAGAAAGTGCCGTTCAGAAAAGAGACTGGAGCAAGGCTCAAACGCTCGCAAACTCTGAAGGCATGGTAGATCAGATCATTTAGGAAAAAACAGCGGGTATATGGATAGAAATTGGCTGAAAAGAGGAACCCCTTGGACTGCAATTGGTACTAGCACAGTGGTTTTTGATGGCTTGTGAAGTAAGGAGAGTGAGTGGTGGAGCAGACAATAGTCGCAAGTAATCAACTGGGACCCCCCCCCAGCCATCCCCATCCCCTGTGACCCTAACCCGTTCTTACCCGTTGGCATTGCACACAGTGGAGGGGCTGGAGCTTCAAGCTCAGGCACAGCTTCACTGACGACATCTAATACGTTCGCCTCCCACAACCTGTTCTCGGACTCCTCGGCAACCGACCTGGCCACACCCTCGACCCGTCCAGCAGTCTCCTAGAAACATTCCACCTCACCCGACCAGAGAACATGGCAAACCCAAAGGCCGACAAGATCGAAAAGATCATCACGCGGCTGCAAGCCCGCATCGGCGAGGGACAATACTACGAGGCTCAGCAGCAGACCCGCGTGGTGGCAGCGCGGTATATCAAGGCCTCGAACTGGAACGCGGCGATCGAGATCCTCTACAATGTGGCACAGTCGCTCCTCAAGGCCGGCGAGGGCGGCAGCGGCGGCGACCTCTGCGTGTTCCTGGTCGACGTCTACAAGCAGGCCGAGCTGAAACCGGACGCCACCTCGCGGGGCAGGCTATTGACGTGCCTGCGGCTGTTTCCGGCCGGGGAGCCGACGAGAAAAAAGTTCGTTGGGGAGGTGATTGCGTGAGTGTTCCTTTTTGCCTGTGAACGCACCTCACCAAAGAGCCACCCACGATGACTGCGATAGCTAACACGCACGGCCTGGCAGATGGTCCTCCAAGTTCGGCGAATACCCCGCCGGGGACCCAGAACTGCATCACGTCGCGGGCAGCCTGTACGCCTCGGAGCACGAGACCTACGAGGCAGAGCGCCACCTGGTCCTGGGCACGCGCGACTCGGCAGAGGTGCTCACGCGCATGGAGTACGAGTGGTACAAGGAGGACGACAGCCACACGGCGGCCCTGTACTGCGCGCGCGCGGTGCTGCCGTACCTCCTCGTCGCAAACGTGCGCGCGGCCAACACGTCCTACAGGGCCTTCACGTCCGCGCTCAGCGAGGAGAAGGGCGCCGGGCTGGGCGTGCAGGACGTCGGCTCAGGCAGCGCGGACGTGCGCATCTTCCCCAGCCTGCCGCTGCTGAACTTCCTGGGCCTGCTGCTGCTCGCCGTGCAGAAGGCGAGCCCGGACCTGTTCAAGCAGCTGCAGGCCAAGTACGCGGCGCACATAGCGGAGGCCGGGGCGTGGGACGAGTCGCTCGAGATGATCGCCGAGATGTACTTTGGCATCCAAAGACCGCGGCAGAACAACCCACTGCTCGATATGATGGGCAGCCTGTTCGGCGGGGCGCCCGGCGGGGGTGGTGCCGGGGCGAGGAAGCCGCCTGTCAGGAGGGTCGAAGCCCCAAGTGCTGAGGGTCTAGATTAAGAGGGCGGGTAGCCGTAACCCTGGCTGATATTGGTATTGTTGGTGATGGATGATACATGATACCCGCAGACAGCATAGCAAGTTCGGCATAGGACAAGTATTAGGTGATATCCCGTCTGGTCTCATACCAGCCGTGGTTCGTCCTCCTTCTCATACATCCAATTGTCTTCCGACAACGCGGCGACTTTGGCTCTGAGACTGGCCCTAACGGCTTCGAATAATTCTTGAAGTCCCGTGTAAGTAGACGACCACAAGCAGTGAAGGTGGCATGGTAGTTAGCACTCACCCTCTGGCTGAGCCGGAACACTATTCTGGTTCACGATGTTCTGGTGGTGCTTCACCGCGTCGGCGAGTCTCTGCCTCTCCTCTGTGTGACAAGCCGTGGTCAGCGTCCCGATCCAACCTGTAGACCACAACATAAAATCATGGTGCATCATCATTGCAGCTAACTCACTCTCGTTCTCCTGGCGCATGTCAAGCGCGATCTCGTCCGGATCATCCACCACCAGCGTCGGCGGTTCGTCCAGCTCTACCTCTCCGTTCTTGTCGCGGACCACGATGTCAGACGAGGCAGACTCGTCCTCCTCTACCTCCATGCCGCCGAGGTCGCCCGCGTTCCTGCCAGGCGCCCCCGCCTCATTGGGGTTGCTGCTGCCAGGACCTGTCGTAGGCCGTCTTGTGAGCTGGCCCTGGAAGAGGTTCCTGCGGACACCAGCGTTGGACGAGGAGTTTGGGTGAGAGGGGCCGCCTGGCTGTGGCTGTTGCGCGGCGGACGGTGCGGGTGGGTGAGGTTGTCTTGTGTCTGAGTATGAGACGGTCGCGGCCGCCGACGCGTGCCTCCGACCAAAGACGGTCTGCCGTGGGTGGCCGTACCGGTCTGTCATTACGAGACCAGGGATCACAGAGGGTATAAAATGACCTGGTTATGAGGTATTGATCTTGTGTAAGTGAAGGTGTAAGTAGGCTGTGTTGTTCTATGTGTGCTGTAATTGTTGTTAGTCTGTTTACTGGCCTTCGAGGTACCAATGCAGCAATGCGGCTGAGCCTCAAACTGGGGTCTAGTGGGGTGCTCACTGTACCTAGGTACTATGGTAGGCCTAGTTGGACCTGGGCATCCCTGCACCACCTGGGCCCCTAGGTACCTAGGTATCCCCGGGGTACACTCTCATGGCCGTTGGTTTTCCTCTCGACGGAAATTGCTGAGATAACTTTTGCCCAAATTCAAGACGGACTGCCTCTTGCTGAGGTTGTCGATGACGGTAGTAGCAACCACCTTCGCTCAGACCATCCTCTCTTCAAGCACACCGAACTCAGCCCCAAGAGTCCACCCATATCCAGCCAGCGGGGCAGCAGCACCATTCATGAAGCCTAGTTAGTCCAGTTGTTTCTAATGTCACCACCAATTTCTGTTCAAGTCAACTATAAGTTCATGATTTGCGCTGCTTTGGGCATCAGAACTTCACCAGAGGACTTGGTGATTCACTATGCATTTCTGATCGACACGAGGGACTTCACGGAATAGAAAGAAAACGACATTTTTCAGGACCAAAACTTAATCAACGACTGCAAGCTCGGAAGAGAGCTGTTGCACCCCCCCCTCCTTCCCCAAAAGAAAACACTCAGTGGTGGACTGTTTGCCCGCAAGCAACCTCCTTACGGAGTCTTAGGATGGCATTCCCATGAGTCCATCCGCGGATCGAGGTATCCGTGGCATGAGATCAACTTAAGCAGACCGTCCCCCTTGCTCCTCCCTCTCCGTACCCATCTGCATGTGGTCATAGCACGCACACTAGGTACTAGAAGGATGAATTGAATGCGTGTCTGGTCCCGAGCTGAGGAAGCACCTTGGAGCTATGTGACCGCAAAGGTGCCTCTTAGGAACGGAAAACATGGCTGCCTGAAAAAAGGCCAGCGTTCGGAGCAGGAGAGTCCAGACTGCAGGGCAGGTCCTCGTTCTTGTCTAGGGCAGTTCGGGCGCTGCGAGGCTGGAAGTCCAGTTTGAGGCTCCGCAATTGGTCATCGACCTTGCTCATCTCGATCTCCTCTGCCCGCTTCTCAGTTGCGATGCGAACCTGGCGCCCGAGATCCTGGTGGACGCGCCGGAAGAGAGCTGCAGTTGTTACTATCATCGCATTGCCTTGATCTAGACGTTGAAACATACCGTAGGTCTTCTTACGGATCTCGGGCAGAGCCTGAGCGAGATGCTCGGCGATGTTTTTTACCAGGTTCTCCTGCTGGCCTGCATCCTTGGGAAGAATACGCACCCAGAAGTCACGAGGCTGCGCGAAGTCGTCCTCGGTCAACTTGCTCTCATAGTCAACAACAGGGCCGCACCAGTTCTCCTCTTTGGTAGGGGCGTATTGAGGGGCGTTCTCATAGCCCTGAAAGGTGGACGGGTAGTAGGACGGAGTGTTTCCAAGGCCTTTGTAGTTGCCGGCACCATCACGGTGAAGAGGGTTGAAGCTGTTCTTGGGACGATTGACTGGAAGCTGGTAGAAATTGGGACCAAGACGATAACGCTGGGTATCTTGGTATGCAAACGCTCGGATTTGCAGAACTGCCAAAGTGGTCAGCACGGTGACGCCCTCTATTTACCGAAAGACAAGACGCACTGGGATCACTGGTGAGCGCCCAGCCTGGTACGATGTTGGCCGGGCTGAAAGCCGCCTGCTCAACCTCGGCAAAGTTGTCTCCGACGTTCTTGTTCAGGACAATGCGACCGAACGGGCGGTAGGGGAAGTCCGTTGACGGCAGTGTTTTGGTCTGCAACACGTCAATCAATCGATCGCACAGCACCCAGAGTCAAGGTCCCAGAATCTCCTTCAAGTAGGCGCGCCAGCAGTTGTCTTCAAAAGATAGTTTCAACCTACAGGGTCAAAGACATTGATGGGGTAGCTCTCCACAACATCAGGGCTGATGAACTGGCCATATACGTCCCAAGAGGGGAACGAGCCAGCTTCAATTTCGTTGTGCAAAGAACGCGTCATGTAGTCGGGATCCTCACCGGCACGCTTCTTGGCCTCGGAGGAAGTGAGGTACTGGTTGCCTTGGTTCGACTTGATGTGGAGCTTCACGTATTGGGATTCACCATCCTACCAGTGGAACTAGATTAGCTCTTGTGCAACAACGGATCAGTTCTTTCTCATGTCTTTGTGGTGGTGTCTTACTGCCTTTGTGAAACGGTAGGTATTGACGGAGAAGATGTCCGCATACTGAAATCCATCAGGGGTAGCTCGGTCACTGAAGAGGAACATCAAGAAATGAATAGCTTCGGGGTTGTTGTTGAAGTAACTATAAATAATGTCAGCGAGCACACTCGGGCGGTACGATCAAGGGCAAGGTACATACTCCCAGAACATCGAGTGATCAGGTAGACCACTTCGAGGGTTCTTCTTCGTAGCGTGGACGAAAGATGCAAATTTGGCCGGGTCACGAATCGAGAAGACAGGCTTTGGTCATGATTAGCTATACCCAAAGACCACCGTCCAAGTGGTCTGGTATTTTACCTGGCTCAAGAAGACCCAGTCGAGATTTCCCTGGTCCGTGTAGAGCTTGAAAGCAGATCCCCTCACGTCGCGAACCGTCTCAGGCGAGCCCTTCTCACCGGCTGTAGTTGAAAAGCGCGCAAGGAGTGGAGTGCGCTTTCCAACACGGCTCAGAAAGTCGGCAGAGGTCACGTCAGTCATGTCCCGGGTGACCTCGAAATAGCCACCGGCGCCACATCCTCTGGCATGGACGACCCTTTTAAAAGTTAGCAACGGCTTGATGCAAATCTGTGAGACAAGTACTTACCTCTCCGGGATGCGCTCACGGTCAAGTGACTGGATCAGCTCAATGAGGTTGAGATCCTGGAGAAGAAGAGTCCCCCGAAGCTGGTTGCCAACTCGCTGGCTGGAGTTAGGATTACGCAGAGGAGAACCTATAGGAGAAGTAAGCAGAGTACAGAGTGAACGCAGAGGCCATTCTACCGTTCAGGGTGGTCAAGCAGCCAGGCTCACTGTTGCCACTGCGAGCCTCCCCGATGCTGCGATTGTTGATATCGGTGAAAGTCATGATGTCTGTGTCTTGATTGTCTCATGTATCGCAGAGAAGCTTTCTTTCCGTATCAGAAACCAGAGCGTTGGATTGGAAGGGTCTTCAACATAATTTAGGAGGGCTTCAATATGGGCAAATAAGCAATGGGAACGGGCACTGAGGTGTTGACTTCCAGGCTGGTATGACCCGACAAACCTCGGACGATTTGATCAGGTTGATCGTGACTCAGGCATCCCAAACGCTGACTTATAACAAACAACGGAAGGAGAGAACGGCCGCTAGTGCTTGGGCCGGTGGCTGTTCTTCTACTGCAAGGGCAGACAGGAAATTCCCAAACCGGTGGTGACGTTTCGTAGATTATCGAAGTTTGCAGGCCAGGAACGTCCTCCGGCAAGGATCGAAAGCCAATACATCACCATGGCTGCAATTGATATTCTCGGACTGTACATTTCCTTGGCGTTGCTGAGGAACTATCCTCATCAGAAGCACGGGGGAGACTAACATGTGGAAAACATTGCGCGAAACCTACCACACTCCGTATTCATTCTGGAAACATGTCTTGCGAATCTCGTGAGAGCTTGTGCAGACTAAGAACTGAGCAGAGGAACCAATTTGGGTTGGGTCACGCTCGACAAGGCACAGGAGCCGCGCAGAATCTGGGCGGAACGAGGTCTTGCTTGAGAGCTGTGACAGTACCTAGCGTGGAACGAGAAGGCCATGACGAAGATGCCACGGTATTGAAAGATGCGGCAGACGACACCGCTTGACATGAACCTCTGAGCATGAGTAACAAGGCACTCGAAGCATGGTCTCACAAGAGACTCAATAAGGAGCTCACGTCGAGCACACAAAGGTCTGGCGAGAAGTGTGACCCAGTGTAGGCAGATTGTGATAACTCCTCAAGTCAAGGCTTAAATGTAATAATTTTATCTCGCCCATTTTGTGGCCTTCCGAATACAGATCGATACAAAGTACCCAGATATACAGACTTGGGCTCCGGACAAAGGTGAGGAAGGGAAGGGTGGAGCATCTGGTGGCAGGAGGTTGAGCCCGGGCGCAGAAGATGACTAAGCTGCAGGGGGGCTTCCTGTAGGACCCGCGGCGGGTACTACCCTTGCCTGCCCAGCTTTATGTCATCAAGTCTCGCTGCAATCCGATTGCAGCACCCCTGATAAATTGAGTGGGGCAGACGCGGTTCACGTCACACCCTTGAGCTCCCATTGAGACGCGTTCGGGCTCTTTACTTTTAGACGTTGCCTCTTCGTTTGTGAGTGCTCAACAAACCGTCAGAAAGACGCCCGGAAAGCCCAAGTCAGACAATCCCCACGCGCATTTGGTTCCTGAAGTCTGTCCTCCCCATGTGGAATTAGAACGGCACCTGTGCTCTCCTTTTACTTCATCTCGCGGCCAGCCCGTGTCGACTTGCCGCTCTCGTCATCCACAGCCATGCCTGCAGCTACCATGACGTCCAACAAGCGCATCCTGGGCGAGACGTCCAGCGCTCGGAGGAACATACCCGCTACGCCAGCAGCTTCAAAAAAACAGAAGACTGATCACTTCTCATCCTCTCCTGCCCCTCGGTTTGCCAGTTCCCAAGCAGCCAAGGTCGCCTCCAGTCAGCCGAAGAGCGCCTTTGAGGCCGAGGTTCTGGAGAAGCTCAGCCAGGATATTTCAGAGCTCAAGCAGAATAACACAGAAAAGGACCAGTCTTGGGGGCGACCGCCCATCCCGGAGCACTTCAATCCGAGGAGCTCGAGCCT
Organism: Diaporthe sp. P3_1W; assembly: GCA_037177825.1. Classification (NCBI taxonomy): domain Eukaryota; kingdom Fungi; phylum Ascomycota; class Sordariomycetes; order Diaporthales; family Diaporthaceae; genus Diaporthe; species Diaporthe sp. P3_1W. The sequence goes on along the minus strand of JBAFXB010000004.1, from coordinate 3,049,169 downwards.
GTGTTTCCAACAGATCGATGCTGAGGAGGGCACGCTGCATGGTGGCAACCCCACTGTCAAACTATTCGGCGTCACTGAGGATGGCAACTCGGTAATGCTCCACGTCAAAGACTTCAAGCACTACCTTTTCGTCGCGGCTCCCGTGGGATTCTCCGACAAGGACTGCATCCCATTCCGGGCCTACCTGGAGACCCAGGTCGCCCAGCACCAGCCTGTCATCCACTCCGTGCAGATGCTCATGCGAGAGAACATCTATGGATTCCAAAACAACACGCAGAACCCGTTCCTCAAAATCACCGTGACAGATCCCAAGTTCATCAACAGAGTTCGAACGACTATACAATCATGCAACGCCAACTGGAAAGGCCTGTGGAAGTCTGCCGATGGCCAGATCCTCACCTTTGACAACATTCAATACCTTCTGAGGTTCATGGTGGACTGCAAGGTGCGTTGCCAGATGCCTTGTCTTGGCGTTGCTCAGCTGACTTTTCTTAGATCTTCGGCATGTCCTGGGTAGAAGCCCCCGCCAGCAAGTATCAGCTGATCCCCGAGCGTGACCGGCAGTCGAATTGTCAAATCGAGGCAGAATGCAGCTACCTTGACCTGATAGCACACAAGCCAACCGGCGAGTGGTCAAAAATGGCACCTCTGAGGATCTTGTCCTTCGATATTGAATGTGCTGGACGCAAGGGTATCTTCCCAGAAGCCAACCAGGACCCTGTCATTCAGATTGCAAATGTCGTCACCAAGTATGGAGAGAAGAAGCCATTCATCCGTAACGTGTTCTGTCTGGACACCACCAGCTCTATCGTTGCGACTCAGATCCTTGAGTTCGGAAGAGAAGAAGACATGTTGATGTCATGGAGGAATTTCATTGACAAAGTGGACCCGGACATCATCACTGGCTACAACATTGCCAACTTCGATTTCCCTTATCTTCTCGATCGGGCAAAACACCTCAAAGTCAAGGGTTTCGAATACTGGTCCCGGATTCCGTCGGTGAAGTCAGTGTCGAAAGAGACCAACTTTTCCAGCAAGCAAATGGGGAACCGTGACACCAAAGCCACAAATACGAATGGTCGACTACAGCTGGACCTGTTGCAGCTGATCCAGCGTGACCACAACCTACGAAGCTACACCTTGAATTCAGTATCATCGCATTTCCTCGGGGAACAGAAGGAAGATGTGCACTACACCATGATCACCGAACTCTTCAACGGCACACCGGAGTCTCGCAGACGTTTGGCACTGTACTGCCTGAAGGATGCGTACCTCCCACAAAGACTCATGGACAAGCTCTCGTGTCTAGAAAACTACACTGAGATGGCAAGAGTCACAGGTGTGCCCTTCAATTTCTTGCTGTCCCGCGGCCAGCAGGTCAAATTCATCAGCCAGCTTTTCCGCAAAGCCCTTGAGCAGAAATTGGTGATCCCAGACCTCAAAGGCGAGGGGAGTGAAGACCAGTACGAGGGCGCAACAGTCATTGAGCCGACTCGCGGCTATTACGATGTCCCTATCGCGACTCTGGATTTCGCTTCACTTTACCCTAGTATCATACAGGCACACAACTTGTGCTACACGACACTGGTCTCGAAGAAAGCGGTCGATGCGTTTAACCTCAAGAAGGACGAGGACTATATTGTCACACCCAACGGCGACTTGTTCGTTACGACAAAACAGAGAAAGGGGCTTTTGGCGCAGATTCTTGAGGAATTGCTGACCGCAAGAAAACAAGCCAAGCGAGAGTTGGCGGCCGAGACAGACCCCTTCAAGAAGGCCGTGCTGAACGGTCGTCAGCTGGCCTTGAAGGTCAGCGCGAACTCGGTCTATGGTCTCACGGGTGCAAGCAACGGAAAATTGCCGTGCTTGGAGATTGCGAGTAGTACCACCAGTTTTGGTCGTCAGATGATCGAGAAGACCAAGAACGAAGTGGAGGGCAAGTACAACATAGCCAACGGCTATTCGCATGACGCACAGGTCATTTACGGTGACACGGATTCTGTGATGGTCAAGTTCGGCACTACAGACCTTGCAGAAGCCATGAAGCTCGGTGAAGACGCATCGCAATACGTCTCGGCAAAGTTCGTCAAGCCAATCAAGCTTGAGTTCGAGAAGGTCTACTTCCCGTACCTTCTAATCAACAAGAAGCGATACGCCGGACTGTACTGGACAAAGCCAGAGAAGTGGGACAAGATGGACACCAAGGGTATCGAGACGGTGAGACGCGACAACTGTCTCCTTGTTCAGACTGTCATCGAGAAGGTGCTTAGAATGATCCTGATCGACCGGGATGTCCCAGGAGCCCAAGAGTGAGTGCCCGCACGCATACAGTGATGTCCTTGCTTCCCGCTGACTTATGCTTGAATAGTTACGTCAAGGACACGATCGCAGACCTGCTGCAGAACAAGGTAGACATGTCCAAGCTCGTCATCACCAAAGCCCTCACAAAGGACGATTACACGGCAAAGCAGGCCCACGTCGAGCTGGCACACCGAATGAAGAAGCGAGATGCGGGCTCAGCACCGGGTCTGGGTGATCGAGTGGCCTACGTGATGGTCAAGGGCGCCGCTGGGTCGAAGAACTTTGAAAACTCGGAGGACCCAATCTACGTCCTCGAGCACAACGTGCCAATTGACACAAAATACTACCTGGACAACCAGCTAGCGAAGCCACTGGGCCGGATCTTCGAGCCTATCCTGGGCGAGACGAAGGCCAAGTCGCTACTGGCGGGTGCACACACGCGATCGATCGCAGTGGCAGCACCGACGATTGGGGGGCTGATGAAGTTCGCCAAGAAGACGCAGACCTGCATGGGCTGCAAGAAGCCGCTGACAGGCAAGGAGGAGTCCCAGGGCGCTGTCTGCGCCGATGACGCGCCTCGCGTTGGTGAGCTGTACAAGAAGACGCTTGACAAGGTGTCGGACCTGGAGGTGCGTTTCGGTCGGCTTTGGACGCAGTGCCAGCGTTGCCAGGGAAGCATGCACTGCGAGGTCATCTGCAGCAGCAAGGACTGTCCAATCTTCTACATGCGCATGAAGGCGAAGAAGGATCTGGAGGACGGGAATAAGGAACTCCAGAGGTTCGACTTCGACCAGGCGGCAATATGGTAGGCGGTCATGATGGCGATGGGGGACATCCATTTTGAGTGGGTGGCGGTCGCTTAGGGAAGGGTTGGTCTGGCATCTTTATTGTGGAGACGTATATGCATGAACGAAGGGGCAATGATTTTGAGATGGCGTTCTGGAAGGGCCGGGCGCTTCGATGAGGACCAGGCTGGCGTAGGGATATGATATGCGTGATATGCGGATAGGGCAGGGAATAATATACTGATAATATCTTTCAGTCATGACTATCCATCTCAGCCGCTTTCGCAGGAGAGAAGCGAAGGGGTGATTTCCGAGGGACGGTTCGATTTCCGACGTGGAGTTTGTCGGAGCCGACGACCTGTAGGAATGTCAAGAAGACGACCCGGGACCCTGAGGGGATGAAGTCGTCCCTGCAGAGTAGTGAACGGCGCGTGGGTAAAGAGCGGGTGTGGGGGTGTACGGACGGACGGGACATGTACCCCGGATTGAGTGCGGAGGGCGTCAACGCGCAGTACGCGCCTCGTCATTTTGGCCAGCCAGGGACTGGTCAGCCATACAAGCCAGGACTCAAAAGGGCCGATGTGCACACCGACGGAGCAGTTCCGGGTTTTCCCTCTGGCCTCAGGTGGTTCGGAAGAAGCAGGGAAAAATTTTCACCTCGGTGCTTCGCCTCGAGCGCAGACCAGTGTGAAGGGGCGGGCCATACATGATGTCGCCTTTTGCAAACGATGCTAGCATCTCCAGTCTTCTCCTGTGAGGGTCGGGCCTCCGTGATCGCTCGCTGCTCCGTGGCCTCGGCGCATGGTAAAATGTTAGGACAGTTTAGACCCTGGAAAGTATGGCGTAAAAGGCTTCAAATTCATCCTGCTAACGGGAACAGCTCGCAGGGGCGAATCACAGGCTGGCGATAAGATCTGGTCAGGGCCCGAGGGCGATCTTTTTTCTTGGCCAGGGTGTGCCACCGCGTGGTATGCAGCATGGGGAGATGCAGATCTAGCCTATACTGCATGCATTGTAGTCTGCTGTGGTCTACTTGTAATGTACAGACTAGGTAGTTTGAAATTGACGGGAGCGTCTGCCGCGTGCCGTGCCTTGCCTTCTGCTACGGTACTAGGCAATTAGCTAAGAACACCTCCAGGGCTATGCCTCTCCCGGACGACATGCGTAGAGATAAGGAGCTGGCAGGCCAGCACTTGCGTGAGGGGACTCGTGCTCCTTGGAGATGATGACCTCAGTCAGACATTCGGAAGGTCAGATAGACGTGTTGGGCACACCTGCTACCTCCGGTATGCAGGTTATGGATCATCTCTGGCTGGGAAGGCAGGTACGACCAGACTGCCCCACACAATAATACCGCAGAGCAGGCGCCCACCAGCTCCATGCCGCAATCGGCGTGTCTGATCTGTTGCATTGCACATGGTGGAGAGCTTGGGGAGAGAGCTATCCCTGCACCTCAGGCAGGCCCCACCATCGAATTGGCCGGCCTCCCACGCAACAGGACAGTACGCTTGGCCGCCACCCACACGAGGCTGATGAATATCAAAGATAACGAACACAAATCTTATTAACAAGTGCGCCTAGCCCACCAGTCGAATAGTCCACAGGACCAATTGCCCGGCTGCGAAGACGGCGGTCCCAGTGCGACCCCCACCGGCAGCAGCTGCGACATGACATGCACGGAAACCAGGACCTGATTGATTGCCTCGTGGTCGGTGGTCGGTGGTCGGCCAGCTGCGATGCGAGATACACTAGATGTCCTAATTCGCTAGCCCCGAGGACCACCACACACGGCTGGGGAAGCAGTGACCGTTAGATTCAGCTCATAAATTGCCGTACTTGGTCGGTGCTGTGAGGGGCTCCTCCTGTGTATAATAAGACGGCCTGCCTCGACGCTCTCCTCTGCTCACACCACTCTCCTCTGGCCTCTTGACTTCTGTCTTCCTACGTGAATATCAAGCACAGCACAGCACGAGCCTTTGCCAGTTCTTAAATCCCTCTCAATAAGAGATCATCCCCGTGCTTGCTGTGATACCTTTCCCCTTCCTCTTGAGCAACCTTGGGCCTGTCTCCTAAAAGCACACACACATATACGTACCGCCCAACATGTCGAACCTTCCCTCCGAGCCCGAGTTTGAGCAGGCCTACAACGAGCTCGCCTCCACCCTGGAGAACAGCACCCTGTTCAAGAAGAACCCCGAGTACCGCACCGCCCTCAAGATCGCCGCCATCCCCGAGCGCGTCATCCAGTTCCGCGTGCAATGGGAGGATGACCAGGGCAACGTCCAGGTCAACCGCGGCTACCGGGTCCAGTTCAACTCGGCCCTGGGCCCCTACAAGGGCGGCCTGCGTCTTCACCCCACCGTCAACCTGTCCATCCTCAAGTTCCTGGGCTTTGAGCAGATCTTCAAGAATGCCCTGACTGGCTGTGAGTATTTCTCGATTTCCTATGCTACTTTGCGCTCATCCGGCGCCAATGGAATGCGGAACATGTCCGCGCGGGCGGTTTGAACCTCGAGGCTAATCCTGATAACCAGTGATGATGGGTGGTGGCAAGGGTGGTTCCGACTTCGACCCCAAGGGCAAGTCCGACAACGAGATCCGGCGGTTCTGCGTCGGCTTCATGCGCGAGCTGCAGAGGCACATTGGTGCCGACACCGACGTGCCCGCTGGTGACATCGGCACTGGCGCCCGCGAGATCGGCTACATGTTTGGAACCTACCGCAAGGAGAAGAACAAGTTCGAGGGTGTCCTGACCGGCAAGGGCCTCAACTGGGGTGGCAGTCTGATCCGACCAGGTATGTCTACTGCTTTGATTTTTTGTTCGGTCCATTTGGAAGAAAAAGGGGAATGCTGACGGAAACCGCCAACAGAGGCCACTGGCTACGGTCTCGTCTACTACGTCGGTCACATGCTGGAGTATGCCGGCGCCGGCGGCTGGGCGGGCAAGCGCGTCGCCGTCTCCGGCTCCGGCAACGTTGCCCAGTACGCGGCCCTGAAGTGCATTGAGCTCGGTGCCACTGTCGTCTCGCTGTCCGACTCCAAGGGCGCGCTCATCGCTGAGAACGGTTTCGCACCCGCCGAGATCGACGCCATCGCCGGCCTGAAGCTCAAGCACAAGGCCCTGACTGACTTTGTCGCGGCCGCTTCCGACGCCAACAAGTACAAGTACATCGAGGGCGCCCGCCCGTGGACCCACGTCGGCAAGGTCGACGTCGCTCTGCCTTCGGCGACCCAGAACGAGGTGTCCAAGGAGGAGGCTGATGCCCTGGTCGCCGCCGGCTGCAAGTTCATCGCCGAGGGCTCCAACATGGGCTGCACCCAGGGAGCCATCGACGTCTTCGAGGCCGAGCGGCAGTCAAAGGGCGCCGCCAGCATCTGGTACGCCCCCGGAAAGGCCGCCAACTGCGGCGGTGTCGCCGTCTCGGGCCTGGAGATGGCGCAGAACAGCGCGAGGCTGTCGTGGACCCGCGAGGAGGTTGACCAGAAGCTTGCCGGAATCATGAAGGACGCATTCGAGAACGGCCTTAACACCGCCAAGGAGTACGTCGAGTCCAAGGAGGGAGAGCTGCCCTCGCTCGTCGCTGGCTCGAACATTGCCGGATTCGTCAAGGTTGCCGACGCAATGAGGGAGCAGGGCGACTGGTGGTAAATCATTGAGCTCTGTTCTTCTTGATGTGATGATTCTGGGGAGCGAGAAAAAAAAAGTTCCTTCTTCCTTTGTGTTAGTTCATCCCGTGGGCTGGGCCGGAGTATTCGGTTGCCATTTGTTTTCATGGCGGGTTCTTCATGGTTTTAGCGGCGGTGCACAATACCAATTTATGACTTTTGACGACATTTTGTTGTTCCCTCTTGATACTTTCCACGTGTGCAGATCCAAGCCTTTGTCCTGCCCACGAGGATTATGTGTTGAGTCCAGGTTGCAGGGCATCGTAACGAGAGAGATTTGCCGCTCTCCGCCCCAAACCACCACTCCTCTGGTCATGGACCGGCAATAATAGAAAGGCTTTGTAGACGGCTAGGTCAACACCGTAAAAATAGCTTTGGCCAGAGAGGAAACAACGGAACCCAAGGGCTTTCAATCTTTCTCTCACTCAAGTAGGACTGGCGTCGTCTCGGAAGGGTAGATCGCCCGCGCCTTACGCCCCGTCTGAACTTGGGCCAGAGCGGGAACTTTGCTCCCCCAATCAATCCATCAGTCAATCAATCTAATCTAGGCCGATCAGGACCGCAGCCCATCCGGTCTCAACTTTCTCGTCCAAATATGCGCACACGGGTCTTAGGGCAATCTCCCGGCTTCCCCCATCGTGGTCGTCTTGCAGTCGAACACGGGAATATTGGACGCCAATGGTGATGATTGATGATCATGGGGATAACGGCTAAGCGGATGAATGTGAAGGGACGAGCGCTCTACCTCCCCCTCTCGACCTGTTTCTTTCTGCCTCAAGTCCGACGATCTGGGCGACTTCCCCGCAGGCAGATGGTCCCGCAGGGCCACCGGCATAACGAGGAGTGGACATGAAAAATGTCCGCGCAGGCAAATTGACACGAGAAGAAAAACATTCACCCGATTATTCCGGTCGCAGAATTTCTCGAGAAATCCCCGAGCTCATCGAAGTGACAAGGGCTGGCTGGCCCCCAACAAGGAAACCTGAAGGGCGCTGGGCCCCCCTTCTCAGGTGTTTGATCGACCCCGGACTTCTGCTCGTTTGAGGTGTGACGGGCTTGGCACGCTCGACCTGCATCATCGGCGGCGCTGGCTGCCAGGTTTCGGTACGGATTGACTCAGGCCCGTCTGCCTGAGCAGGTGAGTAGTAATGCGCTGGGAAACAGTCGTGCATGCTAAGCTGGTAAGTGTGGCTTCCGAGTCCCTTCAAGGTTTGGGCGTCCTGGGCATTGGCCAGGTTGGTGCTGGGCCAAATTTACCAGGACTGTCGAGTCCACCGCTGTTGTTAGCCATACTTTCTCACTGGCAACCGTGGGTCGGAAGGCGAAGAGGAAGTTATTGGAACAATGCATAGTTTATTTTAAAGATCAGCTAGCTACTGTAGAGATCACGATCAGGGTATCTTTAGAAGTTATCCCACCCCTCACCACCCACGACCAGCTAGAGAAAACGAAGCGGACGAGGACAGAACCCCAAACCCCAGGGGAATATATATATAATGGTATAAACAGGCTACCTGCCAGCTAGCATCCACTCAGATGTGTGAACACATGATAGGCGGGATATTAGAGGTGGACATTGTAGGTTGTCCGCCCAATAATAAGAGAAACGAATAGAAATAAAATGTGGGGCTGGGGTCTGTCCGTCCTCTATCGTCCATGCTCGGTCTCCTGTCGACACCATCTCCCTGGCGAAAAAAGGAAAAAAGAGAAAAGGGAGCTCCGTGATCGTGTCCCTGTCTTACGACAGCACCATGACCATGGGACCAGCGGTGATGATGTCGTCGCTGATCTTGGAGGTGGCTGGCATCGAGTTGACGAGGTTGAGGTAGACAACACCAGACAGACCCTGAGGTGTGGCGCAGGCACCGTTGGCGAACTGGGTGAACATTGTGCCGGTGGGCAGGTCGCCGGAGGAGAAGGCACATGCCATGGCACCGGTTGAGCCAGCGCTCTGGAGCTGCAGCTGCTGGGGGCTGGCTGCGGCGATCTGGGCGGTGACCTCAGGGTTGGTCATGGTGATATTGGGGAAGGCCGTCAGGGCAAGGTTGCTCCCCTGGGGGCAGCTGGCGATGAAGGGAGCTGCCAGAGAGAAGACCTGCTTCGGCGACAGAGGGGTGTCGAAGGAGTTCGGCGAAGCAGCGACCTTGGTGGCGACACGGGTGAAGGTCTGGTGGCGGGCCTCGATCGAGTAGATGGATGCGGCGGTGCCCAGGATGCTGGGGTCCTGAACCAGAGGTGCAGCGCCCAGGTAGGCGGAGACACCAACCTGCTCGAGGGTGACGGCGGTCTGGAGCATGGCAGTGGCAGAAGAGAACGACTGGCCAAAGTTGTATTGGCAAGGCTGCACTGGCTGAACGCCCTTCTGGGCGAGGGCACCCTGCAGGAGCTGGACGTGCGTCTCCTCCTCCTTGCCCTGCTGGGCGAGATCCTGGACCTGAAGCTGGGTGAGGCCGAGATCAAGGAACTGCTGCTGGGGCACCTGGGCGAGGCCTTGCTGGTAGAAGGTAGTCTCGAGCCACTCCAGGGTCAAGGCACTGGATGAGATGGTCAGCAAGGATATTCTTTTTATCATAGTGATTGCTTTCTTGTGTGTCAACTTACAACTGCAAGATATCGGGATCGGTGATACCGGCAGCCTGGCCGGCAGCCTGCTGGCGCCTCATGGCCTGGTGGATCTTGAGCTGGCGCTCCGACAGTCTGGGAGCAGCGGGCATGGCGGTGGCAACGGCAGCCAGGGTAGCCACGAGGGCGGACTTGAGTGATATTCCAGCCATTTTCGGGTAATTAGATTGATGCTTTTTCGTTTCCTAGTTCCTCTCGTGTTGAATCCTTGTTGATCGAGCCGGCGAGTCGTGAAGGTTGTATGAAGCGGCCTGCCGTTGATTAAAAGTCGTGTGTATATTAATGAAAGTCTAGTAAGGACTGACGAAGACAGGCGAAGGAAGGGATGCGAGAGCTCGATGACCTCACAAGAAAGCAGACCAGTGCTTTGTATTTGAATCCTGTTCGTCGAAGGGGAAACAAGCTGCACACGGATGAAGAGATGGATGAGAGCACTGGAAGCATGAGGAGGGACGAGGAGGGGGTAATAAGAAGAAACGGCGTCGTGCTGTGATGGCAGTGATCAAACATGCTGGAGGCGGACTGCCAAGCCACGGATGTGTTCGAAGACACTCAGGCTCGTCTGCACGGAAGGCCAAGTAGCCGTGGCCGGGCTGGTGGTGTTCCTGCTGCTACATGCTACATGGGAGACATGGGAGACCCCACGGGTAGTCGAGCACCGCGCAGTATAGCCAGGGGCCACCCCAGCCGGGAGGAGATGCAGACGATCAGATGGCAGCTGGTGCACTCAGACAGCACCCAGGTACCCAGGTACCCTACAGAGAGGCAATCTGCGCAGGACTGCAGGCAGGACTGCAGGAGAAGCTTGGGTGCGCAGGGGCCAGAAACCGGAGGTAGGTGGGCGTTTCGTTTGTCAATCCTCCTGTAAGAAGCAAGAAGGCAGCCGCAACCCACGGGTCGTCGTCGAGGAAGCCGCCGCCCAGGTCGTCGGAAGGAGCAGATGAGGTCAGCTGCAGCCAACCAGAGGCAGGCAGCTGTAGGCGGGCCGAGGGTGGGAGCCTCATTGGGATGGGGACTGGACGGGATTTGCAGGGGCAGGGAGGCCAGGGTTTCCAGCCGAACCAGCACCGCTCAAGAACCAGCCTGGAGCCCTACCACTTATTACTGGAGTAGTTAGGTAGTCTATCGCCTTGGTAGCCTGTAGTCTACCCAAGAAACTCGCAGGTGAGCTCTGCCGTGCAGCACAGCAGGGCAGGCGGGGCAGGGGTGTGGGTGTGAACAGGTACAGGGGTTGGGGTTGCATTGTCAGGGTCGTAACTTCATCCTGTCTCATCTGTGTTTGAATCGACGGGCTAGACACTCCCGGACACAAACCACTTGCGCCTATGCAGTGGCCACCCTCCCGTGTACCCTCCCGGCCGTTGTGCCGTGTAAGCTACTTCAAGTAAATGCTGCAGCCGCGTCCCGGGACCCACGCAACCTTATCTCAACACCCAAAAGTAAAGCTTCTTCTCGTCCTGTCTTTGGCCGTGGCCCCCGGCCCACAGCACGAGCACGGATCCGCCGAGCCGGTTGGAAAATCAGTCCTACAAAGAGTCAAGACCTCCACCGCTGAGACGGGAGACGATGATGTGCTTACGGATGCTGCCCCAGCGATCATGGCAATTCATGCCCTTCGGACGGCCTGGCAAGCACACACGCATGCATGCACAGCTTGCACAGCTTGCACAGCTGCAAATCTGCATGGCTTGCTTACCTGTCCTGCCCCGGCCCGGACAACTTCCTTGAGCAGTGACCACCCCGGGCTCACACTCCCGCAACCACATCCGCACCCGTGCATGCAATCGTAAACGCTCGGTACCGTCCCCTCCCCCGTCGCTGGACGGAGATTGGTGCTCCTGGCGTCACTTGGCAAAAGCCATCCTTTCCTCTGTCTGCGTTCCTCTTTGTGCGAAGCGCCAATGCGTGTGACGGTCCAGCAGTAGCGACACGAGAGTCTGCCAGAGTCTGTATGGGAGTCGAGTGTCAATGTCATCCTGCCTTGACGCCTTGGAAGGTTCGCAAGACATCGACTGACGTGGCTTGGTAATCGCCCTCGCCTCGTTTCTCCTTCGTCCGGTCTTCTGCTTGATCTCGTCCATGATGGAATAATTGGGAGGCCACGGCGGCTTCGGCCTCGGCAACTCATCGTTTCGATTCATTGGACGAGCATATTTTCTCGAAGCCTCGAACCACCTGAACCCGGCCTCCCGCCACTGCAGCAGCCTTGGTGGGCTTCGTCCCAAAAGCTGGCGGTTACGATTGGCTCGAACCAACCTCGGATCTTTCCCAGGGCTGTTGGTTACCCTTTCGGGCCATCTGCTGGGCCCCAAAGATCGGCTGAAATATCCCGTGTTTCCTCAACTTCCTTCCGTCCAAGCCGCCTCCATCTGACCAAAAGTCTTGCCCTCACTCGCATCATGCAGCATCTCAACTTGACTCCGTTGATCCGCAAACTCAACCCTCCCGAGTTTCCCAGCACGTGGGTCCAACAGACCCGCCCCCTCGCCCGTGTGGCTCCTCCCCAGCGTCACCCGAGTCTCATTATTCTCCGGGCTCAAACCGGCCTTAACCCTCCCCTTCCTACATGTCACAAGGATCACAAGTGTCCACAGGTAGCTCGCCTAATAAATCTCCCGATGAGATAATCTTTCATGGGAAAGGGCATAGCCTCTCCGCGATAAATGTATCCACGATTCGTGGTCCTCTACTCATTTGCCCAGGCAGGGTTGGTCAGTATATGACAAGCAGTAACCCAACCGTTGCAGTTCACCAGACACGGATGTCCGGTGTTCCCTCAGGTTAGCGTCACGAGTTTCCTATTGCAGCCGTTTTCTGCTTCGGATGGAAGCGGTGCCCGAGCCTGACGCACTCACCGACGAGTGCCAAGAGGAACATGTGTATGTCATCACCCAAGAATGTAAAACAGTGTTTCGCAACCATCAGGAAACGTCCTCTCAGTGTTCGGGCAAAACGTCGTCGGAGGCTACCGTGCCGTGTAGACTGACAATTTGCTGACTGGCTCATGCAGTGGTCCTCCAGGCGCCCGTGGGATGCCTTCTACGGCAACGTCATGGGTCTCACAAGTGTGTTTGTTGTTTTCGGTGTTGTTTCTCTCTAAATTTCTTCTGTGAGTGGTGATGTGTACTGCAGTGTCAGGCTTCTTATTCCATCTCAACCCCGAAGCTAATCAAGCTCGCCACAAATCAGCCTCGTTGACCCGTCCAGCTGGCCCTTCCCTTGACCAAAATTCCTATCTAGCAATTGCCTCAAGCAATTGCCTCAAGCCAAGACTGCCTCGACAGCCCCGAATGGAGTCCCGGGCGCCCTATAGAAGTGCATCGCCTTCAGACCGGCCTGGGCCAAAAGCTCCTCCCACTGCTTCTCCGTCCGCTCCATGCCCGTGAAGGTCATCATCAGCATGTCCACCAAGGCGCTCTCGCTGCTGACGCCCCGGGTTGGCAAGATCTGCTCCGCTATTACTAGCCGACTTGGTAGCTCGCGGTCCATAACGTCTGCGATGCGCCTGAGGATGGTCACGCTGCTGGGGTCCGCCCAGTCGTGCAGAATACGTCTCAGGAAGTATATTGGAGCTCCTGGATGAACGCGGAAGAGTGTTAATCAAGTTTTATGCTTCAGACTTTGTTGTAGGTCGGGACATGGTGTTCGAGAATGCTGTATCAGCACGAACCTTTGACAGGCTGCTCCTTGAAGAAGTCATGCGCCATGGCTACAATACCCTCTGTCGGCGTGGCATCCTCAATCACCTCTGAAAGATCTTGAAGAACAATCGTTCCGTTAATTCCCTTTAGTTCAGGACAGAGTCAGTACACAAAATGATGTTGAAAGTATTCCCGGGGGGGGGGGGTTGGATGGACCAGTACGGCCCCGGTCCGTGGCCTGTTTCCGGAGTCACGATCTGTCGAGGAAGGATATGCGGAGTGCCAAGACCACCCATAGATGTTGTGGAGTACTGCTTGGATGGGTCGCAAGTTCTCACCATTGTGAAAGGAACCAAGTGGAAGTTGACTGACCTTGCATAGCTCGCGGATCTTGGCGCTTGTGTGGCCCGCACCACCACCGATATCGACCACCAATGGTGTCGACGCATCCGTTTCCTTCCCCAACTCCTTGATCTTCTCGGCGAAAGGGAACAATCCGACAGACCACACTCCGTCGAAAGACTGAGCCTTCATCGCGCGGTTGGAGTTATTTTGTCTCTCGGGGAACTTGGCAATGTGAGCCCACATCTCGCTCCCCTCAGTCCTGTGGGCAAAGGTGTACTTCACCAGGTCAAATTAGCAATTGAAATCTTCGGCGAGGCCGGAGACGGTGAGGTTTTGTGGGAGCGCTAATAGACACCATCACTGCTGTGGTATCACTCACGGGACAGTTCGTTGGATCTGTGGGCTGCTTCCACCCATTCTCGATGAAGAACTGCGGCATCATCGTGATGGCAGGACTGGACTCGTCGATGATGTGCTTAAATGTGGCCGCCAGGTCCGGATTCGTCATCACACCCGAGACGGCCGTCTGGGCATATGTCTCCTCGCCGACTTCGACCAAAGGGCCTTGGGCGGCGGTGACGCGGAGCAGGCGCACGAGGAGCGCCTTCTCGACATCGACCTTGAGCCGGGACAGGATCTCGTCCACCGTGGCGGGCTCGCCGCTGGCGGGGAGCGCGGCGAACACTCCCATCTCGAGGAGACAACGGAGGGCCGCGATCTTGGACAGGGAGCCGAAGAGGTCAAACATTGCGCCGAAGGGGCCCTGGACCTCGACCAGGAGCTTCTTGATCTCGCTCACCAGCTCCGCCTGCGATGAGAAGGTGTCTGCTGCCGAGCCGCTGTTAGCCAGTGCCTTGGTTGACATGTCGCCGTAGGCCTCGGCCGCTGTGCTGACGCGAGTGACGGCGTCCTTGATAGACGCAGCGCGCTTGGCGACGGACTCCGGTGTGACTGGTAGACCTGCCATGGTGTAAGTCGTGAGTGTCGATAATCGGTATACTGTCCACGAGACTTTGAAGGTATGAGCTCGAACGATTCCTGTAGTACTCCTTGATACTCGGTGAACGACGTGTAGGTACAGCGTGGTGATAGTAAACGAGTAAGGAGAATATTAGCACACGGCCTTGGGTGATCACATCCCAAGGCCCATTTCCTACGGAGCGCGAGACATGCCTATTTATATCGAGCCATTGTGAGTCCAACCCGGAGCTGGAAGAGCGGGATGAATCCTGCTCGGCGACGGGAGATTAGCGTGACTGCCTTCCTCACCAACAAGCCATTCAAACACCCTCAGAGCTATGATAATATCCATAATACGGTGGTGATTGCTCAGTAACGCGGCCTACGGATCGGCGTGTGTGGTATGGTGCAAGCCCCAAGCCCGACCCCGACCCCGATCCGGACCCGAAGTTCGCGCCCGGACTCAGCAGGTGTAAGCAGGTAAGCCACCAACTAACCGCCAGCATGGGACCAAAGGATTGTAGGCTAGGTCGCCCAACTCCTTGCTCGTTGGATTAGCAGCTGATGGATCGATCAATTTCCCCGTAAAGCCAGCGGAGCAGTCTGTTGGCCCGAGTTCGGCACATCTGATGTTTCCTATCATTGCCGGATATAAGCTGGACACAGGGAGGGACAAGCTATGCCAACGCGATGGTGTGCATGTCGCTTTCGAAACAAGCCAACCAATGCCCTTTGAGAGATCAGGTGCCTCGTCATGCGATCACAATGTGTGCACTTGAGCTATTGATATGACTGAAGCTGTCTTGTTTTCCTACCGAGGGTTTTCTAGCATCGGCCGACTATCTAATGTCTCTTCATGGCTTCTACAGTCAACCTCGTACACTCCAATCAACTAAGAGAGTAAAATACCATACCGCTCTGTGCTTAGACTCCAGTTATATTATGCTCTTTGCGTCACGTTCACCTTGTTAGCAACTTGAACCTCGCCTCATCTTTTCGCTGGACCCAGTGACTGCAGCCTTTCCTAATTCTGTTCAATCCCAAAGCTCCGCATTCCCACCACCAATCTCTCAGCAATCTTCCTGGCACTCATAGGCATTCCAGCCATTGAATGATTCCTCCGAACTCAAATTGTCCAAGCAATGTCCCACGGGCTCATCTTACAAGGCGTAAGGGTTGAGAGAGCGGATAGTCAGGCAACTGTGCAGTTTGAGATTAGCTCATGAGCAAAGGCAGCTTCACACTTCAGAAAGACTAGTAACTCACGGTGGGCTCTTGCTGAGGTCTGTCTTCAAAATGATGGGGACCCGAGTCATTTCCGTCACATCCTGGATGTATTCCCCTCCTTCCTCTCGCAACTTGAAAAGGTTCAGGTACTTCTCCTTGTTGGTCAGGCGGTTCTCAGGAGCCTCCACAGTTGGTACCTTCGAGTCCGATTTGGTGCGGTGCAGGGTGCCCGCGGTGGACGAGCGGGTGGGTGATCCAGGGACGCTCTGAGTCGGACGCTCCGCCAGTGACGCACCTGCCATGGCCTCGGTGATATCCGACGCGTTGTCGTCATCGTCGTCGAAGAGTGCGTCCACGTCGTTGGTAGAGATGGTGTTTGTCTCGGTCTGCTTGCGAGCTGCCTCTTCGCGTTCCTTTCTCGCCCGCTCGGCCTCCTCGGCCTGTTTGGCAGCTGCCATCGCGTTGGACATCCGGACTGAGGCGGCAGCCTTGGGTCGTTCATCCTCGGGCACGTAAGCAGAGCTAGGCACACCCTTCTCCCAGTAAAGCTCCAGCACCCTCTTTTCCTTTCTGAACTCAGCCTTCTTGAGAGGCAGCTGGTCACAGTGCACCCGCTTCTCGAAGCCCCATTCGGGAATGAGAACGTCGAATGCGGATTCGTACACACAAAGTACGATGCCTTCGCTAATGAGGTCGCCATTAACTTCCTGTCGCTTCTTGTCCATGGTACGGCAAGACTCGATGTGAATGCTTTGCTCTTGAGCGTTCTGAGCGGAGTCTTTCTTTGTGTTGCAGCTCTCGATGGTCTTCACAAGGTTCTCCAGATCCTCGTTATACTCGATGCTGCCCTCGGACAGCACGGCCTCGAGCTGCCGATGGACCAGGATGTCGGCATAGCGGCGGGTAGGGCTCGTGAAGTGAGTGTATAGCGGAAGGTTCAGAGCATAGTGGGGCCACAGCTGCTTAGCGGTCTTGCCAGCGATGAAGTACTTGGCACGCTGCATGGATTTGAGCAGTAGCGTTTCCATGCCCTTCCTCACATCGCTGTCATCAACCTTAAAGAGGCTGTTCTGCAGAGCACCACTGCTCGAGCTATCAAACTCATAGCCCAGGGCAGTCATGCGGTCAACAAACGTCTGGAGTCTGCGGGGGTTTGGAGCACCTTGTCTGCGGAGCAGTGCTTTTTCAGGAAGGCCTTCAGCGAGGCGTTGCGCAACGTACGCATTCGCCTTGTGCATGAGCTCTTCCACCAGCTCCATAGCCGGCGACGATTCGAAAATGTTGTCCTTGATAGGGATATTCTCATCGTCAACCTGGTGGAGCAAGCGAAGAGGTGCAATAGGCTCACCGCCAGCACCCAGGCGGGACTCTCGGAATTTCTGGGCAACACCCTACTGTGTGTTAGCGGCTTGCGACAATTGGTTTACTTCTGAGGCTACTTACGTAGAGGATTTGCATCTCTCTGAGTTCAACGGCAGGGTGGCTAAACTCGGTCTCTCCCGAGAGGGCCTTATCGATTTCAGAAAGAGCGACTCTGCCGGTGGCCTTGATGATACTCTTGCCAATCCAGGTATCACCATCGGCGACCGCGCCCGTGTGTGGGTTGACAGAAAAGACAACGCTGACAGCCAGGCGCTCCTCGCCGGGCGTCAGCGAGCAGAGCTCGGAGAACAGCTTGGGTGGGAGCATCGCGCATGTCCTGTTGACCAAATGCACGGCCGTGCCTCTCTTCTTAGCCTCACGGTCTACGAGTGAGTTTGGCTTCACGAAATGAGTGACGTCGGGAACGTGAATGCCAATCTCGATCTTTCCATCAGCGAGGGTCTTGACGTGGACGGCGTTGCTGAGCTCGGCGGACCCGTCCATGTCCAAAGTGAATGTCTTGTCGTCGCGGAAGTCGCGGCGTGCTGCAATGGCAGACTCGTCTTCTTTAGCGAGCGTCCAGTCCTGAAGGCCAACACTGCGAAGGACTGCCTCAGAGAACTCATCCGAGGCGAAGTTGTTGTCCCGCAGGAGCGCGTCCGTCTCAACCTTCAGGTCACCCATCTTGCCAAGCTGCTCGACGAGGGTGCCGAAAGGATGCAGGGAAGTGATGGGCCAGCGCTTGATGCACGCAACGAAAATGCGGTCAGCATAGTCCTGGTGCTTCTCAACGAAGTCTCGCGGGGCTTGCTCTGTCGGGATAGCAATGAGAGGAACTCGCTTGTCCGTCGGCTTGAACCAGACAATCTTGGGCTTCTCCTGCTGACGGTTGTCCTGGTGGCGGCTGCCATCCCTGGCAGCTCGCTCAGCCTCTTGCTTCTCCTTTGTGGCCTGGCTGCTAGGGCGGAGCAGGCCGAGGTTGCCCGAGAACATCTGTCCAGCGACACGCTCAATGACTGCAACAATGTGACCAGCATACAGCGGCTTCTGCTCGTCGTTGATCTCCTCTTCTTCGACGAGGAGCAGACTCTGGCCTTCGACTTCAACATCGTCGTTTTTCTTTTGTGTGGGACGCTGCCTTAAGCTGCCGCGTCTCCGGATACCACCGTCGTTGGCGTTATTGTCATCGCCATTTTGGTTGCTCTGGCCACCACCATTTGTGGAGCCTGATCGAGTGTCGGTTATATCCTTGCGCTTCTTCTTCTCCTCCTTCTCGCGCTTCTGCGACCACACCTCATCAACATCGAGTAGCTCAACCGCCACCAGATCGCCCTCGAGAGCACGGTTGCGATCCTTGCTGCCGCAAATAAAGATATCGGCATCGAGAAGCCCGTCCTGAGTGGACACGTAAGCATCGCTACGGTTCTTCTTGTTCACGCGCAGGACGCCAGAAACCAGCTGACCCTCCCCTAACAGAGCCGGCAGCGTGGCTTGCGGAAGGTAAGGTGTAAAGAGTGTCTTCCTCTGCTGCTGCTGGGGCTGTTGAGAGAGCTGGGGCGCATGTTGGCTACCCTGCAAGCCAACAAAGTTCTGCCCGCTCATCTGAGCGGCTTGGAGTGCCTGAAGCTGACCCAGCTGAAGGGCGTTAAGCTGTTGTCCGGGATACATCTGAGGCATCATCATCTGACCAGGCACCTGCATCAGCTG
Organism: Diaporthe sp. P3_1W; assembly: GCA_037177825.1. Lineage (NCBI taxonomy): Eukaryota > Fungi > Ascomycota > Sordariomycetes > Diaporthales > Diaporthaceae > Diaporthe > Diaporthe sp. P3_1W. The sequence goes on along the minus strand of JBAFXB010000004.1, from coordinate 3,030,553 downwards.
GGGCTGACCGGGGTACTGGAAGGCACCGATAGAGTTCACAGATGAACTAATGGAGCCACGGGACCGGTGGCCTGGCTGGAAATTGCCCTGGTTCTGGCCAGCCTGGTCTTGGTTCTGAGCCTGTGGGGTACGCCAGTTCGAATCAAAGTTACGAGAAGACGACCGGTTGTGGGCGGATCCACGACGCCCAAAATCGTTATTCTGGCCAGCATCGGAAGCAACTTGGGAGCCTCCGCGGGCAGTGGCGCCTCCGCGGCCATTGGCGCCCGCGGCCATACTCTGACTCCTGCCGTGGCCACCGCCACGCCCGCCTCTGGACGGGGCAGGCTGGAAGGGCTGGGCATCGGCAGAGCCCTGCGTTGCGGGCTTTGCTTCATCCTCAGGAGCGGGTGCTGCGGGGAAGGAGAAGCTGGAGGTTGTGCGCTTCTGCTGAGCGAGCTCAGCAGCTTTCTTCGCGTCGGCAAGAGCCAAGGAGTGTCGCCTCTGGTGACCACTGGCGGCGGGGCCGGCTCCACCTCCACGGCCTCCGCGTGAAGCACCGGCGTTTTCCCGGCCTTGTGGCTGCTGTGGCAGTTCAAAGTTGCCGAAAGCAGATCCCGAAGCTCCTGACGAAGGAGCAGGCGGTGGGCCCATGCTCATGTTGGGCAGAGCCGACTGATTACGGCGATGTGACAAGGGTTGAGTAGGGGCACCCATCGACATATTCTGCTGCGGTAGCTGGTTGGGAAACTGGAAGCCGGCTTGGGGCGACATGTTAGGCATGCCTTGTACTGGGTTGAACCCAGGTATGGCCTGGCCCGGTGGCATCATGCCCATGTTGAGGTATTGTTGCTGGGCTTGGATCTGCTGGTGTTGCTGCTGCAGCAGCTCTATCTGCTGCTGGATAGCCATTTGCTCCACTAACAAGAGAGCCAGGTGTCAGTGCTTGTTGCGGTACGTACGTCATGCCCATAAAGAATAAACAGAGCGCAGTGTTCTGGGCGCGAACACGTTTCGGTTCGGCTTTCAAAATGCTTGGCACCAGGGCACCGGGGCCGGGAGAGACTTACTTCCAGGGTTGCCGGTGAACATGCTCACCAACGGGGTCATCTCAGAGGGACTCCGGCGATGGGCAATATGGAGTCTCCGGCCGGTGGGGCCAGAGACGCCGGTTGGGGGCTGTTGTTGCTGCTGCTGCTGCCCCTCCATGGTGAGCTAGCTTGACACCAGAACAGAACAGGCCGGAAGAGGCTGATGACGTGGTGTGCAAAGCTGCGGCGGGAGTGGACGCCAATGCAGGCGAGCGGCTGTGGAGGAGAGGAGCTTGTGTGAGAGGGCGTGAGCGTGAGTCTGTGTCTGTGTCTGTCGACTTGACTTGTTGCACGACACGGGGGCAGGGGACGGAAGGACAGTGGTGCTTGTCTGGTCGTGGGGGATTGGCCGTGGGCGTTGGTGGGATAGGTATTGCGTAGTTTCGAGAACGGAGCTCAAAAGGAAGGTCAATGAAAGGACGAGAATGAAGTTTCTGTGCAAGGAGTGTGTCGATGGGATGGATGTCGCAGCTCCGCCTCCAGCAGTTGACAGGATGGCAAGCAGCTGGTGATGGAAGGGGTTCGGCGACGTTGGAGTTGGTGAGAGAGAGAGGTCGATGGTGGTCGATGTCCAGGTGTGGAAGAGGAGAAGTCCCCGAGGCAGCTGGGAGCCCAAGACCGGACTGGACTGGTGGGCAGGGCGAGTCAACCTGGGAAGGTGTCTGTCAGTTCAGTCTACTGCCAGTTAGCACCCGATTTAGTGCGAGGAAGCTAGGAAGATACCAGGGCCAGCAGCAGGTATCCAGGTACCTACCCGGCAGACCAGGTCGCAAGACAGCACCGGGCAAGCAGTGCCCAGAGCCCCAGAGTAGTGACAGAGCGCCCAGGCCCAGGACTGCCCAGGACTGCACAGGACCCAGGTGCGGTGCCAGGTGCTGTGTCGGCTACGAGGACTCCACTATTGAAACGGGACCAGCTCATTGGTTACAGGGGGTGTTTTGACGTCCGCCTCTTGCAGCCGAAACTGGGGTGGGATGCGGACAGCGTCCGCAAGCTCTCTCCAGATCTACAGCGCTCCAGCTACTAGTCTGCTTGCTCACTCCGTTCTCCCCCTCTGGAAACTGGAAACAGGTTGTCCCTACTAGGGCGATCACAGCGGTCTGCCCATGTACGCGGCTTCGTGGGCATGTGTGCAGGTATCACAGTGGCTTCTGTGGCCGAAGATACCTGTCAAGCTGGTGCTGGTGACGACGGCTGGCCAGACAAACCGGCCGAGATAGCGATGACATGGGATGTGCATCGAGGTGGTGCCTCGACCATGGGCAAGCTCTGTCCCTCCTCCTCCTCCTCCTCCTCCTCGTTCCTCGTATGTGGGATCTTGCTTGAGTGGGGTCCTCCGTAACCCCGTCGAGCTTGTACCACCATTGCTGGGGCATTACTGGTCAGTCAGCACCTTGTCTCTCGTCACCTCAGCATTTTTAGTACAGTATCTCGAGCACTCCCAAGCTTGGGAGACATCCCCCCACTGTTGATTGGCGTCCACAATGTCCTACGTGCGTGATGATCGCCGCAAAGCCTGCGAGAAGGATTGCGCAGTCGATCCATTGCCACGACTCGTAAAACACGCTCCTCCAGCCAGGCCACCTCATCCATTGAGGACATCTGTTTCGAGCGATTCGAGACGGTCAAGGCTGCTGCTTCAAGGAGTGCCTACCTGTGACAGCCAGCTAAACAGGCGGGAAAAAGGGGGCATGGCGCGCGGGCCGTCCTTTTCACTCGGGTCGGCTCCACCACTATGAATACAAAACGTCCATTTGCGGACGACAAGCCAGGGACAAGCCTAGGCCCACGGCCCAAGGTCTGTGTGAGCTGCTCTATCCGAGGTCCAAGAGGCTTCACAAGCGACCATCCCTCGCTCACAATTGAGACCAGGCGCATCTTCGTGGCAACAAGAAGCACAATAAGAACAGCCGTTGCAATCTAATCCAGGGCCAGCTGCCAATTGCCATTCTGAGCCCAAGATTTGGGGGCGTGGGTGCCACCTCCCTCCCCGTCGTCGGAATGCGTAGCAGGCACATCCTGGGTGCGGGCAGTCACCCGGTAGATACCGTCGTATTGTACCACTAGTAGCCGTGTGTATTGTTCCGCAAGACAATGGCAATAGACCAAGATCGTGAATAGACCGCCCGGCGTAGTGGGGCGCGGGCGGTAGCGCTTTCTGCCCGCAGAATCGGCAGAGCTTAGACTAAAGTGACCCACCTCTGCCACTTACATGCATACGTGCATGCATTGTAGTACAAGGAACTTGCCTGGCCCTGACTTGCGCATGCTACCTTCCCTTGATCGAGTTTCCTCAACCCGTCGCGTCAAGCCAAACTTCGCAAAGTCCCAAGCTCGACGTGATTTGGCCCTGACAAAGAGACTCCAACCTGCGGAAACACTGCAACAGCAACAACGACCGCCTCCTGCCGCCTTCCTCGTCATGCAGTCAAGATGACAACCCCGTCGCCCGCGACTCGAACGTCGCGATATCCGCGCGCCAATCCGCCCACCCCGAGCCCTGCCAGCTCGTCGGTAGCAGACTTCCTCAGCCCCGACCGCAACTCCGAGACCAACCACAAAGATGCCCTTGCCGCCGCCGCCGCCGAGCATGACAGAATTCGCGCAAAAGCGTGAGTACAGAAAAACCCCGTTCTTGCCTTGTCGCAAACCTTAGCGTTGGCGTGACGTTTGCTAACACGGGTCTCTGAAAGGATTCACACCCTCTACGTCCACGAGCAGAACTTGCAGAGGGAGCTGTTGCTCGAGCAAGCACGGCAGCAGCGGGAACGAGCAAGGGTCGAAGAAGCGAACGCTCTAGCAGCACAAGAGAAGATCAAGGCCGAGGAAGAGCGCTTGCGCGCTGAGAAGGCCGCGCGCGAGGAGCAGGAACGGCTTCGAGAGATTGCGGCCAAGAAGATACCACAGCTGCCGCCTCTGCCTACACCCAAGCCTGAGCAGCAACCTACCGCTCTTCAATCTCAACCTCCAGCCCCTCCGGCCCCAGCTCCGGCTCAGGCAGCGAAAGCGAATCCAGAACCGCCCGCTCAGTCTAGACTTCAGCCTTTCTCACAACCAAAGCCCCCAACCGCTGCGGCCGTCAATGGCAGTGCGACACTTAAACCACCTATCTCCAATGCTCCCGCCACCCCGACTCCCAGTGCTCCATTCGCGTCCGTGCCTCACGATCCAAAGCGGCAACGCGCCGTTGAAATTCACAAAAACCTCAAGCAACTCCGTGCAGCCATCGCGTCGCAGTCGTCACAGAACAAACCCTTGAAATCTAGGGCTGGGGACCTTCGTAGAGAAACTCGGAAGGTCATTGGTCAATTGTCACTCGACAAGGATGGCAACAGAGTGGTGGTGAGTGTGTGTCCCATTTCTTCTGTAGAGGTTGTCTAATGCAGTGTGCAGATGCAAAAGGTTACCAAGATCCTGAAAGAGGCGTTGGCAAACGAAGTCGGCAGCCCGATGGTCGATCCGAGCCTTGTAGTGTTTACTCCTCGACAGCCTGTTGAGGGTGCTATGCACAATGCTGAGCTGCCGTCGCTGTTCTTGTTCCTCCTCAACCACCTCGCCAAAGCAATCATCAACCAGTTCATCAACGAAGCTGCGTCGAATACGAAGACTGCCGATCCAGTGGGAGTTTGCGCCGCCGCCGTCTTCTCAGATCCAACTTTTCAATGGCGAGGGCAACCGCTCATTGACATACTCATTGCAAAGTTCCAGGTCGTCTGCCCCGTTCTATTTGGCGCTAGAGGGTCGGAGAAGACAGACCAGGGCAGAGATCTTGTGGGATGGAAGCGCAGGGGGACCGCCTGGATCCCTGAAGCCGAGCACATGGACAGGATGACGGGGCTTGCCGCGGGATACGCAGCAATCGCTCTGAGAGATTTCTCCAAAGCGAAGAAAGAGAATCCGTACCCCATGCCACACTATTGGGAGTCGATGGCTAAAATAGTCAACACGCCACCACAACAGATGTCAGTCACGCAGTGCGTTGTTTTGAGGTCCATGATTGATCATCATGAGGCAAGGTTCCTGCAGTTTTACGGCTCGGCAGCTATCGCAGCACTGAGACTGGCACTTGTTGACTTCCCAGCGGCGGCAGCGAAGGCAGGACTGAAGGATAATGCGGTTCAATCTCTTGCAGTGCATGGAGAACTGCTAAAGACCAGAGTTGGGTTGAGCCTGGCATGAGTGGTCACACATGCCCAAAGATAGGAAGGGACATAGATGCTGGACATGTTGCTTGAGACGCTTTGTCGAAGCAACAACTTGATATGAATATGACTGGATCATTCCAAAGCCCACTGAAAAGTTTATAGGCTCATCGCGTCTTACATACCCAACCAATTGATATCACGGGCCCTTTTGGTTCCTTTGTCCCCTTTGCACCAGACACCAGACTTGCGCCAACGCTCATAAAATCAAAAGTAAAACCAACAGAATACACAAAACCATGATCAGGAGCCCGATACACCAGCTACTTAGCCGGTCTTCATTGTGCCTGATGACATACTTCATCTTGTCCATACCCGTCTGCAGCCTCCCGCCCACGCGGTCTGCCAGCGTGTCTGTCACCTCCAGCATCTCCATCTGCTCCTCCATCTCCCGGCCCATGTCGTCCGCCATCCTCCTCAGGTTGCCCACGGTCTGGAACACGCCGTCGAGGTGCTCGTCCTGCTCGCGCATCATGGTCTGCTGCTGCCTCTGCTCGAACTCGGCCGCGTAGTCCTCGTCGCCCTCGCCCGGCTCGCCGTCGGCTATTGCGAACGCGTTGGGGTCGGGCAGGTCGCTCCCGCCCGCTCCCGCGCCTGCACCGCCGCGCCGGGGGCCGGCCGAGGAGATGTGCTTCCTCAGCTCGTCCCGCATGTCCTCCACCTCGCCGCCGATCTCCTGCACCAGCCGCTTGCGCCGCTGGACCTCGTGCGCCGTGAGGCCGAACTGCGCCGGGTCGGCCTCGACGGCCTTGACGGACTCGACCAGGTCGGCGAGGTCCTCCGCCAGGGACTCAAGCGCGGATTCGAGGTCGGACCGCGCGGAGGCGAGCTCGGGCGAGGTCTGGGTCGTCGTCAGGGAGCGGATGCGCAGGTACGACGTGAAGAGGGGCCGCGTCTGCTCCATCTGGGCGAGGACATCTCTGGAGACCAGAGTCAGTCAGCACGCAAGGGGCTTCGTCGCGGACGCAAGCAAGGGGGGCTTACTGCTGGACCTGGAGGAAGGGGTCCTCCTCGTTCGTCGAGGACATCATGCTGGGCAGAGGGTATATGGCCTTTGGAAGACCATCAGCTGAAGCATCGAGCCCTCATGCACCTGCAGGTGGTTCTTAGTGTGTGTTCGTTTCTTGTGAGAGCTGTTGTAAATGCCACTGCTGTGGTTCAAGAGTTGGATATGACGAATGCTGGCCTCGCTATTCCTGGCAGATTGGCTGATTGGCAAGTCAGCACAGCATTGAGCTGCAGCCTGCAGGTGCCTATGGGGCCGAGCGGGCATGCACTCGCCCCAAGCTCCGGGCCCCACGGCGCTAAACATGGCCGGCGCCCCTGAGTTCAAGCTCCAACTGAGTGGGGGAGAGGTTCTGGGGGGTCACTGCGGGAGAGTTACATCTGTAGCTTCAGCCGGCATGTGCTTGGTTCGACCCCGACTCCAAGCCCATCGAGTTGAAACGTGTCTCCCTTGGGTTGCCACTTGCCAGCCCCCATAAAGCTGTCAATTGAGATCCGGATCCCTCGTCAGCTTTGCTCCTGGACCTCAACCCCATCCAATTCCTTAACCATCGACGCCCTTTCTGAACACAACAGTCAAGATGTTCAATCTGAGGCGTTTCATTGTCTCGGCCGCGCTGCTGGTCGGCATCTCGATGCTGCTCTTCAGCTCGACTGCCGCCGCCGCCAAGGGCCCCAAGATCACCCACAAGGTCTACTTCGACATCAAGCACGGCGATGAGGATCTTGGCCGTGTCGTCATGGGCCTGTATGGCAAGACCGTCCCCAAGACTACTGAGAACTTCCGTTCCCTCGCCACTGGCGAGAAGGGCTTCGGATACGAGGGCTCTGCCTTCCACCGTGTCATCAAGAACTTCATGATTCAGGGTGGTGACTTCACCAAGGGAGATGGCACTGGTGGCAAGTCGAGTAAGTAGTCACGGCGACGAAGGATAACGTCTTGATCGATGGACGATTAATTGATGGGTGGACCCGAGATGCTAACAGTGTGGATTGCGAATAGTCTACGGCGACCGCTTCCCTGACGAGAACTTCAAGCTCAAGCACACCAAGAAGGGTCTCCTGTCCATGGCCAACGCTGGAAAGGACACCAACGGCTCTCAGTTCTTCATCACCACCGCCATCACTGGGTAAGCATCAAGTCTCGCCCACAGCGCTCCGGCGCACGCAGCTGACATGAGTTGTTCGTAGCTGGTTGGACGGCAAGCACGTTGTCTTCGGCGAGGTCCTCGAGGGCTATGACATTGTCGAGAAGATCGAGAATGTCGAGAAGAACCCTGGCGACAAGCCCAAGGAGACGGTCAAGATCGTCAAGAGCGGGGAGCTGCCTGTGCCCGAAGAAGGTATTCACGTGGAGCTCTAAAGTGGCCGCGAGCCCGCCATATCAGCACCGACAACACCAATTGCACACCTAGAAATACACACAAACACATGTTCCTAGAAATCAATCCAAGTGCGATCAGGTCCCTGTCATAACATCTCATGTGCCCGTGTATCTGTGGCTCGTCTATTTACTGATTCGCCTTGTTTGCCCGCCTTTGCAGAGCCAATCTACGGAAGCGCCGACTGGGCTGCCGGCTTCACTGCGGGAGAGCCGGCCGAGGAAATCCAACAAGAAGTCCAGGACCAGGCAAGCGGCTCCGCTGCTTATGGCGAGTGGTCTTACGTTCAGAAGGGCGCCCTGTTTGCCGTCATCGTCGGCTGCGTTGCGCTGTATGTGCGTATCTCGAGGAAGAGGGACCCAAGAGGTGCCGGCTACGAGAAGACTTTGGCGTAAAGTCCCCTAGCGTACACGAGAGACGGGGTTTTGCAAGTACAGTGACACGTACAATGATGTAAAGTAGTTATCGCATGCGCAGGCGTTATGGATATGATACTTTTTCTTTATGTATGCCGTGCAAGCAGCTGCTCAACGGCTCTACCCAAGCACATAGATTACAGTAACAGGCACCGTCACGTGCCCCACTTACAAAAGACCGAACAGTAAATTTTCATGTGAAGCTTCAGCATCGACATCGCCCCGACACTCATAAGAAATTTTTAAAAAAAAAACGAATTCAGTCAAGATGAAGGTGCTGAGCATAAATTTCCTGACCTGCGCGGTCAAGACCTGCAAGTCTTCGTCGGCGTCTTTCCCGCTGCACCCCAAGGACGCCGAGCTCGCGCAGGACGAGGTCGAGGTCAACCCGCAGTTTCTCATCAACGTCCTGCCCCGCCTTGATTGGGCGGCGCTCAAGACAACATCAACAGAGGTGAATTCTTTTCAAACTCGTTTGGCCTAAGAGGAACCTGAGACTGACCCCACCGTGTGTCGAAAAGCTGGGCTTCCCAGAGCTCCCTGCCGAGCCGCCATCCGCAGAGGACCTTGAGAGCAATGAGGCCATGCTCAAGGAGCTGCACTCGCTCCTCGTGGAGACGCAGATGATCGAGGGCAAGCTCGTCTGCGGGCACTGCGGGCACGAGTATCACGTGCGGGAGGGGATCGCGAACTTCTTGCTGCCGTCTCATCTGGTGTAGAGTCTGTTCGAGAAGCGGGTGACGACGGATTATGGGTAGATGTCTCAAAGTTTTCGGGAATAGACGGAGGGTTGGCATCATGAATTCATGAATGGTCGGCCACGAGATTGCTGGTTAGACTGATTTGCAGGATGCATGGCATTCTTCGCCCAGCAAGAGACTATGTGATGCCTTTGAGGCTGGAAGATGAAGACAAGGGGTTTCGTATGGATTGGCATGGCGTTCAGGAAGGAAAATACCAAAACTTTAGCCTCGACACCGGCATTACAAATGGAAGACCTCGGGGCACGTGGACGTTCAATCGCCTCACGAGACTGAAAGCATTGGAGAGGGAGCGGTCTCTGAACTCCTTGATACCATTCCATTTCTACGGATGAACAACATTGAACCTGGCCAAAAGCAGACTAAACTCCTGGGATGATACATCACTATGCTAACAAAACACCCACCGCTTTCTTCACATCATACTCCCAACCCTCACGCAGACTGATATCGCTAGCCAGTTTGCTCAGTTGTTCTTCTTCTGCGCGGCCGGACCATTCTCCTTGTCAAACGCGCCATACGAGACCTCCAGACTCGCCACAGCTGACAGACCAACGTAGAGCAGGGACAGCATGATGATCAGAGCCACTATGCCCATGAATATGCCCGGGGTGAAGAACTGGTACTTGACGAACAACGGCGCAGAGCGGTCGCTCGCGTTGCCCGCCGCCCGGGGCTCGACGATGTCGCCCGTCTGCCTCTTCAGCTCCATCTGGATGGCGGCCGACTCGACGTATTCGGACTCGTAGACGGCCGATGAGTGAGGGGACGAGAAGTAGATGACCGTGTAGTCGTCATCGCCGGCTTGCGTGCCGGAGAGGATATCGCCGATCTCGACGTCTGCGTTTCTATCAGTCATGTGTTTGCAGCTTATCACCAAAGAGGGGGTTACGCACCATTCTCGGCAAGCTTTATCGCTCTGGCCTCGCCTTTCCGTGCTGGCAATGCCTCCAGGCGGTGCTCCTCGACCGTCAACCCATCCTTCTTGCCTTGCTCCGCACAGGCAGCCTTGATGTAGTTGCTCAGCCCGTCGAGGCTGATATCATCCCCTATAACCTCGGCAACATCGTAGCGACCTTGTACAGCTTTCTCATCCACGGCAGAGCATAGGTTCGCTGAGTGGCATACTCCGGATTCGGGGTTGCGGAGGTCCGAGGCGTGCACGTTGGGCTGGCTGATGAGTATGTAGCGGCTTGTGGGACAGCTGGCCAGGATGTCGTGGGTGGTGTGCAGGGCGCGGGATGTCGATTGAAGTTGAGAGGTCTCGCCGGCTGGGATCGAAAGCCTAAAAGTAGAGCTGGTCAGCACACACAAGACAGGCGTCACGATCGAGGGTTGTGGCCGTACTTGGAAGTAGAGAAGAGCACAAGGGGTGAAGAGTCGCTGAAGGCGGCGGCTGTGGAAGCCAGCAGGCTGGCTGTCGTTGTTGAGAAACGCATTGTGTCTGAAGCGGTAACCGTAGAAGTGAGTTCAGTGAAGAATTAGGGCCGCCTGTAGGTCTTCGATGTATCCAGACAGCAGACGGGAGCCCAGGTGATGATGATGTTGATGATGGGGAAGCTCGTCGCAGCAGCTCCTTCGATTCAGTTGCCGTCGGCAAAATCCGCCCAGCAAAGCTGCAACTTGGAGCCGCGCACGCCGCATCCCAGTCGAGGAGTATCCAAAGTTAGCGCATCACGTCACTAAAATATAGGCGGCTGCAGCTTATGTCCAGGGGTCCAGTGCAGACCGAAAAGTAAAATTTCCCGAACTATAATATTTCACTCCCAGACGTCCACTTACTTGCACAGCATATTTCAGCCGTCCTCACTGCCCAACATGTTCGCCAAACCACGCCCGAAAAAGTCATTACTACCGCCGCCCTCAAAAAAACGCAAGGCGACCCACACCGTTGAGGAGATCTCTTTCGACAACAGCGCAAGGCAAGAATACCTGACGGGGTTCCACAAGAGGAAGGTGCAGAGGCAGAAGCATGCGCAGGAGGAGGCTGCCAAGAGGGCGAGGGAGGAGAAGATAGAGTTTCGCAAGCAGGTGAGTCGTGGTCCCTCTCACGAGACAGACTCTCACGAGAGTGGAATGTGGAGCGTGGGCTGGCGCTGACGAGGGACATGATCAATACAGCTGCGAGAAGACAGGAAAAAGCAGGTCGAGGAGCATGTCAAGAACATCGAGGCTATCATGAAGGGCTCGCGGGTGGCCGGCCTGGGCTCGGACCAAGGAGACTCGGAGACGGACGGCTCAGACAAAGCCGAAGACGAGTGGGACGGATTCGACGAGGCTCCGCAAGCGCCAGCCCTGGAGGCTGTGGACCATGAAGAGGAGTACATCGATGAGGATCTCTATACAACAGTCAAAGTGGAAGCAGTCAGCGTGGACCGGGATGGTCTGCATAACAAATCGGAACTGGAGGCTGTGGACGACAACAGCGATGAACACAGTGCAGCAGACGACACAGAGTCCAAGAATGCGAAGGGTGCCACGTCAAGTGAGAGCAGGAAAGACCACCCCAAGAAGAAAAAGAAGAAGTTCAGGTACGAGACGAAAGTCGTTAGGCAAATGACGAACAGGAAGAACAAGGCGAGAAAGTCAAGAGGTTAGAGCGTGTCGAGGCGTGGTCTTGGATCTTGGGATGCCGGCCACGCACCAGTTTTGATACCCGAGCAACAAGAACGTTGACAGTTGTCGAGACATCAACAAATTCCATTATCAACGCGATGTGCTGTGACCAAGTCCAACCATTGTCTAAAGTGCATCCGTGAGAACACCTCTCCTAAACGCAAGAATGCTACATCCTTCACTGGGGTGCATTGATAACGCGCGGTTGCAATGACGAGCCCCCGTTCCGTCCGCGCAGACGAGAGACCCGATACGACTCCGCAGCAAACATCCGGCAAAGGTAACTGTACTGGCAATATCCCCTTCCCGACGCATCTTAGATATTGCCGATCTCGGCCTGGAACTCCTCCAGCTCCTTCTTGATGTCTGCATACTTCTTGGACATCTCCTCGTACTTGGACTCCCACTGGTCTCGCTCGGACTCGAGGGCCTGGACTTTTCGCTCGAAGTGTCCCGCCTTGACATCGGTTTGCCGGAGCCTAGAGAACGAGGCATGAAGTGTCAGCAATTTTCCACGAACAAACAGGCCTTGGCGGCAAACGAGCAGGGACGGGCTGGTCAGGAAGCAAAGGAAATAGGCAATGTGGCAAGCACCTCCAAGTCATATAATCGTGTGACTTGAATGTGTAGTACTGGGCTACCCACTTCTCGTTGGCCTCGCGCAGCGTCTTGTCGGCCTCCTCAGCCTCCTCCTCGAGCAGCTGGAGACGGCGGGTGAGACTCTCGTTGGTGGTGGAGTGCTGAGTGCCGTCCTCGGCCGCCTTCTTGAAGTCCTTGATGGCGGTCTCGAGCTTCTCGACCTCAGACTCCAGCAGGCCGTTCTTGTGCTGCAGGGAGGTGATGTCCTGCTCCTTGGACAGGTTCTCCTGCTCGAGCGTCTTGACCTTCGTCTGGAGCTCCTCGACCTTAGCGGCGGAATCGTCGGCCTCCAGACGGAGCTGGTTCATTTTCTGCGTGACAGAACTCAGTATGGACATCTTGGCGGTTGTTTTCTCGAATGAAAATGGTGTGCTTGTAGGGGAGAAGGATATCTGGAGGGAAGGCTTCGTTGAGGCCGATGTGCTGATGGGCCAAGTCAAGGTAGGTTGCGTGTTGCCTGTTGCTGGCCCCGAGTTGGTTGCTATGCTGCCCCAGGCCTTTGTCACCACGACGCAGTGAAGGCCTGGAGTGAAACGGACTCCGGCATGCCACAGGTGAACATAGCATTGGAGGGGCAGCATAGGTGACACATCAACACCAAGCAGCAGCGACAGACACAGACACAGGCAGACACCACGACATCGGCAGCAGGAGCCCCCGCCACCCACAAGCTTCCCCCCTTTCAACAGTCGGTCACACTTACCTCCTTGATGCGATCCATGGTGAATAAGGCAGCAAATTTAATAGGCTAAAAAAGTAGGAAGACAGAGGTGAGGACGGTGGATGGAATGGACTTGAAGCAGGAGAAAGGAGGTTGGCGACAGGACAGTTGGGTATTAGTAGCACGGCAAGGTGACAGACTGGTCTGGGAGGAGGTCTGGTGGAGGTCTGAAATAGTACTGACAGCTGCCCCTCTGTAATCCCCCTGGCCGATTCGCTGGCCTTCTAGGGGGCTTCTTTCTCTTCATTAGACCACCCAGTTGAAAGAGCACCCTGCGCAAGTACCACGTACCTACCCATGCCTGGCCCCCTCATGAGCAGGGATCGTCATTGCTTGCCCACACCCTGCCTGCCCGCCTGCCCGCCTGCTCATTCCTCTGCTGCCGTGGCTTGTGACCCCAACCAAGTGCCGCCTGCATGTCTGCCCGCCCATCCTTCCGCAGTTCCAGGGGTCTGATGTGGTAATCACTGAGCGCGCCTTGCCTGGATGTTGCTGTGACAACACGGTCAACATCCCAAACTTGTCATTCCAATATGAATTTGATGTCCAATCCTCGCCTTTTCCACACAGAGCACACTGTGCACCGTATTCTTCAACCATCGGAATTACAACCTACGGAACCAGCGCGAAATCAGAGGCCAACTAATTAAAAGGGCTCTGTGTCTCGAGATTACCAATTTCCCCAGGGCATCGTGCCTTGCACCACAGTTAATCACCATGCTGAGAGCACACCAAGACCAAGAGAACCTGGTCTCCATCCACCAGGCCAATGCTGCCACCAAGCAGCATGGCACATCCAGGACCCTCCAGCCAAAGACTCCTGGAGCTCGATACCCAAAGACACCTCTGAAGGTTCCCCTTAATGATGAGAACATCGTGCGTGGACTGGGAGGGAAGAGCATCCTCACAAACAAGACAAAGGGCGACAGGGCGCAATGGCAGACCCCTGCAGGTAAGCGAACAGTCCAGGAACCAATGTCACAGATGAGATCATCGCCAGCAATACGGCTGCTTACTAGATTTGTGCAGAACCCCGGACGGAGAGGCCAGTGCTAGGGGACAAAACAACCAACACCAAGGCGAGGCAGCAGGCCATTGGCAAGACGCCTGCCATAGGTGACATCGAGAAGAGCCAAGTCAAACCCAACACCGTCTCTCGCACCAAGCCAGCAGCCAACAAGGCGGATTCCTCCAAGCTACAGATCCTCCAGGACACCACATCTGATCCATTATCCACGGAGCCCGATACCAATGCACCACCTCCAGAGCCCCTCCCGTACGAGTCCGATGTCTGGCCAGATGGTGTCCTTACCTTCGACGGGATCAGGCCTCAAAACCGCCTAAAGGGGCACTTTGAATACTACCACAATCGAAAGGACGAGAATGGGATGACAAGGCTGGACAGAGAGATGGAGGCCGCTAGGGTAAGGCGCCACAAGGAGGCCGAGGCAAAGATCATGGAAGATATGGAACAAGGCTTCAAGTGGGACCTGGGACTTTTGGAGTCTCCTAAGAAGAGGAAGGTGGTGCCTGCAAAGGATCTAGAAGCTACAGACAAACCTCTTGTTCGACCTGGCGCAACCACAAGGGCCCCTCCCACCATGACTTCAAGACGGGCAGCTTCAGCATTGGGGATGGCGAGCAAGACGCCTACGGCATCCACGATGTCCACGACGAACCTTCAGCGAAAGCCACTTGCCCCCAAATCGGCCGCAGCTACCAACGCGAGCAAGTTGCCGAGCTTTATGCAACCAACCAGAGCCAGGCCTGCAGCACCATCGGCAGCAGTGACTTCCAGACCCAGGCCCTCTTCAACAGCAGGCCTGGCTGCCTCTAGAAGCACTCTTGGCTACAGCAAAGGCCGCAGCGCCTCCTCCGCCCTCCACAACGGCGCTGCCCAGGACCAGCAGCACGTGCGCAGCAGATCCGAAGCAAAGTCGCGCGTCTTCTCCAGAACGGCGAGTGGGGCAAGTGATTCGACCGTCACGCCGGCGTCCTACGCCAAGGATAACGCCAGTCCAAAGCCTGACTTTGTCTCCATCTTTGATGTGACTCCGAGGCCTGATGAGGATGAGAGTGGCGATCTCTTTGGAAACGACGCCCGTGGCGCTGACGATCTATTCGGCGCAATCGAGCATGAGGATGACTTTCAGCTTGAGTTGAGCCCTTGATTCAGGCCGTATTTTCTTTTGGAAGTCAGGTTGGCGTTTTGGAGGGTTATGGGTTGGCAGCGGGTCGATATGGACATGAAGGACGGCCTTCGTGCCTCCTCGGGTTGAAAGTCAAGGATTCATGGTGATACCCAAGGCCTATTACATGGCTCTTTCTGTCGCCTTGAAGCGAATATTCTCAGAGGTACAACAACAGCATGAGCAGGATAAGCATGGCCAGAGCTTTCTGACAACGACTTACTGCTAGTCCATGGCTTGTTATTTGAGCGCACCAACAGCACGTGTTAGCCAAGACTTCAAGCATGTCATATACCAGGCACATTGTTGAATTGTGTATTATTGTCACACCGTGTGCACCACTGCATGTCACCATTGACTTTTTGAAGCGAAGTATGGAAAATATCAAGTCATTGGGTAAAGACATGCAGATTATTGGAATTGTCCACATTATCTTCTTAGTCAGGTTCTCCTTGTGAGCACCTGTAACTCTCCTCTTTTCACCTTCATCACTCTGCTGGCGGAGGAACTGCTGGATGGACACCCTGCCCGTTCTCCAGCACGGGCGTCCTAACTTTGCTTGGGTGAGCTTGGGATTATGTTTTTCACCTGATAGCCCAAATTCTTTTCTCCCCCTTCCCAGCACTTCCCAAACCACCTCGATGGGTTTTGACGTGTCTCTCCTCTCTCGTCTGGGGGGCCCTCTTGCGCTGCCCCAGAGGCACTGCCTATTTACCCCCCTTCCACTGGCATGCAAAGCCAACAATAAATGCAGGTATATAACCAGAATCCAGAAGGGAACCACGCCTCTAACCCAGCGGATGAGAACAGATCCGCGTGAAGGACAACTACCTATCAATGCTGCCACTCATACCAGCAACTAACAAGTCGCTATGTTCTCCCTGAAGGTATGGAAGAAAACACGCGAAGTGCCTGACTGACGATCTCGACAATGCGGAAGAGTAAAGGATTAGTTGAGGAAGCCCTTGCACTCTGGCGTGCCGCACAGACAGGGAATACGATCTTCCGAGCGCATCTCGCGGTCGAACTTGTAATCGTATGTCAATTCCTCGTCTGCAAGGAGGATATCCGTTAGTAACAAGATCAATCAAACCCAAGAGCCCGGCGATTGACTTACTCTGTGCGATGGCCCTCTCTGCATAGATGACAATCCTTTTGCTCCCTTCCACGCGGATAATGCTAGCCTTGCAGTTTGGCGCACAACTGTGGTTGATGAACCGCGCGATGCCGCCCTTCTTTGTCGCATCAATGACGGTGTCATCATCGATCCGGAACAGGTAGCTGCTGCCTATGCCGCTCTTTGTGTATTGCTGCTCGCGGAGATCGGCGATCTTCTGTCGCACCTGCTCACCGACATACTCGATAATCATGTCGTCCTTGGCAATGTTCTCCATGGCGTATAGGCCCCAGTTATGAATGGCGGAGCGGGCAAATTTGACGGGCTTCTTACGCTTCTTCAGCTGGTTGAAGCGTAACACGTCCGACGCCTGCCCAAACACCTTCTGGGTCTTTTCGAGTGACGAGTTGTGGTCACGCTGTTTGGCGCGTGTGTCGCGGGCGTTGCTTTGGGAGGCGACGTGGTCGGGTGCAACTCTCGTGTTGCTAACTTCAGCAAGGGCACCCTTGACCTTACCGCCCTTGCCAGCCTTCTCACGCTCCTCTCGAGCCTTCTGCACTTTGATGTGGTGCGGCAGGTACTTGGACTTCTCGGAATTGAGAATCTTCTTGATGCCTGCTGTGCGTGCACAGCCCGTGGGGTTCGGCACGTAGTAGCCTCCGATGCCCACAATCTCCCCAGAACCATCCCATGAATTCAGCTCCCTGATGCGGTCTCGTTTCCAGATCCACGCCTGTGGGTCGCCAATGTCTTCCACATTGAACTTCTTCTTGAGCTTCGTCACATTAGGCTGGTCACCATCTCCAGGGAGCACGGTTCGCATGGACTCGATGTCGAGCTTGAAATTGGCAGGCAGAGCGAGAGCCTTAGTGACATGTTCCGGGTATAATGCTGGATCGGGCAAGGGTTTGTCTGGGTCTTCAGGAGGCGGCGTGGGCTTGAAATCTGGATCAGGAGGTGGTGTGGGCTGATGGAGAGATTCAGACTTCTTCTCGGCTTCCTCTTCGAAGATCTCTTCCTGCTGTCGCTTGAGAGCCTCACGCTCCTCAAACAGCTGCTTCTTGGACTTCTTCTTGGGCTTGTTCAGAGCCTTCTTTGCAGCCTTAGAGACCGGTTCCTGCGTAGCTACAGACGAGTCGTCCATATTGACCGCCATGGAGTCTGCGTCGTCCAAGACAACGTCCTCAGACGCGTCCCGGAGAGGATACTCGGTCTCAATATGATCAATGGTCACCCCGAAGAGCTCTTCGTCGCTCTTCTTTTGACGCTTGATTGCAGTCTCTACCTGCAGGTCGAGCTTTCTCTTCTTGATGCGCGGCAACGGTCCATCTTGTGCCAGGCTGGCCTCGGTCATAGAGTCGTCCTCGGCAGGACCCCACTGTCCGAAGTCATCCTTTGCGTCTTCGTCAGTGCTCATGCGACTACGAGGTCGAGACTCGGGCTCCTCAGTGTCTCTTGCCAGAGAGTCACGGTTCTCCACTTCATCCTCAGATTCCGCATCACTTTCAGCGTGTTGCAGGCGATGGTGCAGAGAACGAAAGGCTGGCCGATGCGAGGTCGGTCGCTCTCGAGCAAATGGGTCCGTAAATCCAGGTCTCCGGATGAGGCTGCCTTTCTTTGCCTTGCGAATCCGGGGGAGCGCAGTGACATCGAGATGTTTTGTACGCCGTTCGATGGGATCCGCCCGTGAATTGGGCGTGCTCGCAGGAGACTTTTCTTCGGTGTCCTCGAAAAGGAAGGCAGGCGTTTTAGCCCCAGCTGGATCCTCGATTCCGAACTTGCGACGTTTGGCGGCATGATTAGCAGGGTCCAGGAATGTGAACAGGCTCGGCGCAGCAACTTTCTGGCGGATATGCTTGATGAGGTGCTCGACCATCTCTCGTCGCACGACCTCGGCAGCTTCCTTGACCGGATCAAAATTGTTGGCTCGCTCGCGCTTCTCATCTTCCAAGTCCCTCAAATCCTCCCTCCTTGCGCGCTCCTTGTCATCTCGCTTCGGAGGCTCGATTGCGACCGGGCGGCGAGGCGGGCTGCGACTTCGCCGCTTGTAAGTCAGTGACGTCGAGTTTACCGCCGGCTTGCCCTCGGCGCCGAACAAGTGCAGCTTCATATTGAGATTGTAAGTGAAGAAGGCGGTACCGTCTGCTGAAGCCTGGCATTTCTCGGCTTCGGTGCGTCCGAATGAGGAGTCTCGAAAGACAATGTAGTAACCAAGCCTGTCGGCGCGAATATCCTCCCACCGGTAGTTTTTCAGCCGCTTCTTCATGTGCGCAATTGTCGTCGGCATGACTGGAACGAATTCGTGGGCGACGAAGATGTACGGTTCACTCTTGAGTTGGGTGGCAACCGGTACTTGTTCGATCAGGGTCGATACCCGCGGCGCGACGGGCAAAGGCCGCACTTCGGGTGTTGGTCGATACGCAGCAGGGCCTTTAGGTGCTGTCGGAGGCGGTCCTGGAATAATTCCCGTCGTCCTGGGGGCCGTGGGTATGGGTTTCGTGACCAGGGGCTGCGATCTCTCCCGCTCCTTGTGCAAGACTTCTTCCAACATGCGCCGGCTCTTCTTGCCCTCGGGATCGAATTCAACCCGAACTAGGTTGGACTCTATCTTCTTCCCATTCATGGCTCGGACAGCGCGTTTTGCAGCATCAATGGCCATGACTGGGTGTGGCCGTGAGCGATTTGGCTTCGAGTCCTTGTACCGAAAAGTAGCAAACCCCAGAAAGCTGCCGGTTTCAGGGTGCATCTTGTTGCTGCTTTCTGCGACGTCGCCAAATGAGGCAAAAATGGCTGCAACCTTGGAGAAGGTGATCAGGGGATTAAAACCAGAAACCACCAATTGAGTCGGCGGCCCAGGCCCAACAGACGTCCTGGAGTCCCACGGGTACGGCTTCACGTTGTACGGTGACTGCCGCAAGCGAGACTTGGGAAGGTGGTAGTCGACGTTGATGTAGTCGAGGCGACTGCCCTTTGCAAGTCGCGGATCGGTTGGAGGGGGAGCGTCATCTTCCTGTTCACACAATAACTTATTAGCCAGATTGTTCAAAACTCAGAAGATGACGCTCCCCTTTGCCGGGTCGAGTGTATGATGTGTACGTACCAACCCAAACTCCTTGTATTTTGGCTTCTTCTTGTCGCGCGACGATCGATCGGTGGAAGGCTCATGTATAGACTTGATTACTTGAACGCGAAGTGAAGGGTCTCGAGCCGGTACGCGATATACGAGGCCGGCCTGGTCCACCGTGGGGTTCTTCTCACAGGCGCCATCAAGGTTCATCGTGGATCCGTTTGTCTTTTCGGAATATGAGATGTTGCGTGAGGTTGACTTTGAAGGTTGCGAGTTTATGGCCGTTGACGGCGAGTCGATGGTCGTCAAAGGGGTGAGATGAGAGTAGGATGAGCTCTTGGGGGCGGCAACACCGTTGGGTCGCAATGAACCGTTCGTCATTGAGGACGCCATGCTTGTGTTCGAGGTCTCCGAGCCAACCGTGTTGGGGATATCCCTTGGTATGTTGTCGATATCATCAGCGGGGGTTCGCGATGGATCTGATACTGAGGTGTCCCGGCGGGATCTCGAGGTGGCAGGATCGTCTTGTCGCGCGCTGGGGGTTTGGTGACCATTGATGGCCTTGTCCAGATGGCCAGACGACGGCGACTCTGTAGCTTCCTGTTTCGCCTTCTCGCGCTCCATCGCCCTCTCCCTGGCCGCCTTTGGAGCCGCGGGGAAGAACTGCGCGAAGCTCGCACTCGACGGGCGAGTCATCGTGTCCAAAGCCGACAGCTATATCTTCACCACTTCCACCGCCCTCCAACCATCATAACTCGCTTTCCTGATGCAGCAAATGACACCTTTCATGGGTGGGTCGATGAAGGGAAGGCAATGTCGCGATGGGGTCGCGCGTCAAGCGTCGGGGCACGCGACGGCTGGGAGCGAGGGAGGCAGGGAGGGAGGCTTGGGAGAGTATTGGCCCGGCGGCTGGCGACTGGCGGCTGGCGAATGGGAAATTGCTTTGGGCCCAGTTTCCAGTGACGTTGGAGAAATCTGACTTCTGCGGTGCGAAGACAGGCTGGCTGGCTGGATGGCTGGCTGATGAAGGGTCGGGAGCTGAGAAAACTCAGCAACCAGGGCTGCACGGCAGGTCAGGCAGCAGACCGAGTGTCGCCCCCTTTCTGGGTGTAGAAAATGGAAAAGAATAATGGGCACGTAACAAAGCTGAGAACGTCAAGGAGCCCTGCCGCAAGACGCAAGGTGGTTTCGTGGATGGGGTAAAAGTCAAAAAGGTGGAAGAAAGGGATTCAGTGCTCGGCTCAGTTGGCGGCGCGCGAACAGACCCAAACCCAGGCCGGACCTCCTAGCCCCAGGGATGGGAATTGGGATCTGGATTGCGATGCCTCCTCTGCCCAGGCGGCCTGCTCAGCTCTTGCTCGCTACAGCTGCAGCACTTCCAGTAGCCAGTGACAGGCATGAATCCATGGATTGGGGCGAGGAAAGCAGCTGCAAGGGTGTGGCGGCCGTACCTGGATGCCCTGGTCAGCCTGCCAGCGAGCGTACATTGCAGATAGACTACCAAATTACAGTGTAGTCATCTCCTGCCTGCCATCTCACATGCTGAGACCCACTGAACAGGGAATGGCGCTAAAATGCAAAGAGTGGGGCACCCAAGTACCTTGACAGCCTAGGTCATCTTTGATGTGATACTCGGGTTGGTGAAACCCCAAAAGGTCCAAGGTCCAAGGTGATATGACGGAATGCCTTCCACATCAAAGATGAATACAAGCGATAGATGCTAGCAAAATTTTACTTGTGATAAAGCCATCTTTCTACGTGGACATGCAGCAGCAGTTCTCGATTCCAGCGTATGTCAGATGGCCAAAGACGGTCTGTTGTGATATAGGCAGGTACAGTATGTATAGAGCCAGCTACTCAACCACCTAGTGCCAGGTAGGCTTGTTCGCTTCCTCCAAGGCACTGTCCCATGAAATAGATCAATGCCCGACATCCCTAGTGGCATTGCCAGGACCTACCGTCCCGGCAGACCACCTAGCCCGGAATTCCTCATACGCAGCCCTATTCTCCTCTGAGCATGACCACCTGCATCCTCCCAGTGTACCCAGTGTAGAACATGTTTCTCCCCATCCTGCATAGTATCAGATGAAGCAGGTCGAATGACAACGTATGTGTCATGGGTAAAGATGTACAAGTCTTCCACGCAACGTTAGAAGACATCGATAACAAGTTGTGTTGTGGCCAGAGTGTATCAGCCCAAATAAGACTCGGCAGTTGAATGTATCAGAACAATTGTCGCCCCAAAGACACCATCAGCAGCGCATTCCTAAACAGCTCGTCGGTCATCACCCGGTCAGGTTTTGAGAGCCACATCGTTTCCTCGTTCCGTAGGCACCTTAGTAAGGCTCCTCTCGGCTGCCATTGCCACCGGAGTAGCCGTTGTCACGGCCACTGTCACGTCCCCAGCCGCCGCCACGTCCGCCGCCGCGGTATGAGTCTCCACGGCTGTATCCGTTGTCACGGCTGTAGCCACCATCGCGTCCGCCGTAGCCACCGTCGCGTCCGCCGTAGCCACCACCGCCACCACCATCGCGGCTGAAGCCACCACGTCCCCGGCCACCGCCGAAGCCACCACGTCCACGGCCACCGCCGAAGCCACCGGACCTTTGGATCCGCTCCTGGACGGTAATGGTACGTCCATCAAGTCTAGCCACGGAACAAATTAGCATACGGCCCGAGAAGTACGGAGAGTGGGGTCCCTTGGAAGACCAAGAGCCGTTGGTGCTATGTGGACGTACTCAGAGTTGTTCATCTCGTCGATGGCAGTCTTAGCGGCCTGGTCATCGATGAAGTCGACAAAGCCGAAGCCAGCGCTCCTGCCGTCTCTCATGACAACGGTCTGTGGCGTCGGGTCAGTACTCGTCGCTCCAAGTTCCCTGTTTGTGCGGCAGAACTAACAGCCTTCTCAATTTGGCCGAAATGCTCAAAGGTCTGAGCAAGGGCCTGGTCATCGGTGGACCATGACAGGTTGCTGTATCGATCAGTGGGAGCTCCCGTGAGAGGTGTGCCTGGAACTCGACTCACCCGACATAGATGGTGGTCGTCTTGGCGGCAGGGGTACCGGAAAATGACCTGGCAACAAAATTTAACTCTCACTGTTCACAGCGGCAGAAGATGTGGACGTCCGGCAGGACCGGGGGCGCTAGCATCACGTAGTAGAGCAGTAGAGATGGCAGGAAGGAGATTGGAATTGGAAGTGATTGTATTAGTGTGTGAAGACTCGAACAGTTCTACTCATGCGCCCAAAATGCGATGGGATGGCGCAGATTTGGCCATAGAAGTACACCTGGGCAGGAAGGATTGCGCGGCGCCTGAATGTGGCAGCAAAAGCCCCAAGCATGTTGGCACGCGGAGCGCGGTTGTCGCACGAGCATGGAAAGGTGCTGGGCATCAAGATTTGGGATGCGCGACGGGAGCCTCAATGAGCATGAGAGATAGATTTACCTGGATGCAGGAGCACCGGCGGTGGGGGAGGGGGCGGATTCAGCCATGCGAGCAATGATACGCGTTGTTGCCGGAAAGAGGCGCGCGAGCATTGAAGGGTGGATTTGTCGAAGGGTCGACAAACGAAGATGATCGAGCAAATGTAGCACGATCGGGGGGTGAGTGAGGTTGAAGGGGAGCTTCGGGGGTTGCTGGAGGTGGATGTTGATGAGGGACGTGATGAAAATTTCAAGCATGGCGTCAAGACGAAGGCGTCAATCCAGTGACAGACGGACGATCCCTGGCACTGAATTTCGTTCCGCCGGACCGCGAGCTAGGCCGCAAGCAGCCCAGAGCCCCCCTTTCGTGCCTAAAACCTTGGGAGGCCTGTGGCAGGCAAACTTTATTAACCAGCCTAATGTCACCACCACAATATCCCCATCATCGCCTGCACATTATCCAGCTCACTCCAGCGAGTTCCAGCCATACTACCTGGGTACTTTACTACCTACTTAATGCCATGCATCCTACCTGGGCAGGGTCGACAGGAGGGCCCTTGCACGGGCAAACTGTGCCTTCTCAGGAACTTGACCCCCAAAGCGGCGGCAACGAACGAGCGCGGAACAGAAACATTGGAGAGTCGAACCTTCCTTTCAAAGTCACTACCTATCTGCGAGCAAGCACGGGAGATTGTTGCATACAAATGTCAATCTTTAAGTGCCTGTCCCCAGCGCTCACGATCTCAGCAGCCAGAAAATCTCCAAGGACAGACCTCAACCTCCTGGTCATGTTAATTTCAAATGACACGGGTAACTGTAGAGATTTCATATGAAGTACTGGACTTATAGGCTTGTGTCTTGAGACATACCATCCCAGGTAGTTTGCGAAATCAATGCTGTTGACTTGAGAGATGTCGAAATGAATGAGCTACCACATTTACACAACACCAGAAGAACAGATGGATCCGTAATTGTGACCGCACAATTCGTCATTCGTTAGCCACTCGATATACTCTGTACTTGACCGTTAAGAGTAACTGACAAGGCATTAAATAAACGGCTTTGTTCAGTGTGGGTACATAATTCGCAAATTCTTTGAAAAATTGTTGTGCTGGAGCAGACAGTCCCTTCCAAGACAATCATTGTTCACAAGGGCATTTGTTGAATCTGGGCCGCTTCAACAAGGTCTTATGGAGTACCTGCAACACATAAAAATGTACATATTGACTCTACCTCAGACAGCAATGGTCAATCATTCTTGTATCTACAAAACAACATCTTGAGCCTCCCGATTCATCGAACATTATTCTATCTCGATACTCCACTTTTTACACACAAAAGCAACATGTCAACCTCCACCGAATTTGTAGACTACTACGCCATCCTTGGGCTCCCGTCAACGGCGTCTGTTGATCAGATCCGAAGAACAGTCCGTGAGAAGCTCGATTTCTTACTCGATACAGACTCTGAAGACTCCGCTGTCTACGGTCAATGCATCCTCCTACGGGAGATTGAGTACATCCTCTGCGACGAAACTCGTAGGTCCAAGTATGATGCCGACTACCAAGTCTCCATGGAATCTTGAGGCAAGTCTGCACACGGTAGGTGGATATGTCTCAGAAGTCTGGGCATACAAAGTCTTGCTATTTTGCACTCTCGGGTAGGGTAGGTTAGCCGTCATCAATTAATATCACTATCTCAGCCTCAATTTTTGGCCAAACACACTGTTTCATTTTATAATCTTGTGCCCTCCTAAAGCCTTTCTGCAGTACACTTCGGTTGGTTCCTTCCTCTTATCCTTTTGCCTTCATTTGAGCTCACTATCAAGCGGTGGTACAGCTGTGTGAGAATCAAAATGCCACATTTATGTTGACAGGACCAGGCTACGGAAGGCTTGTAAGATTGCTAATGCCATCTACTTGAGCGTAATTGATCACAACGTAGTAAAGTAAGAGTACGGAGATTCGCACCCGTCGGAATGGAGGATTCACCCCTCACGGACCACCCTCGTCATGTGACCTGACCCCCAACGTCACCATAGTGCCCTCTGCAGCTGCAACCACCAGCGCCCTGCGCAGCCTCCATCGTGACCAAACTCAACACAACCACCCTACGTCAACGCCACGTTAAATCAATTAAGTTCTCGTCAGAATCAATCAATTTAGCATCAAAAACACCATCTAATCGCTCAGATCTCGTTTTTCTAGTGTTGCAGCGATGACGCAGCTTCCAAATTACTCTAGTCTCAAGGCACATTGGCAGACTGACTGTAGAAGGGCACTCAAAACAAGACCACGGTCTATACAGACTAGATAGGCACTGATACACCACGCAATTGAGTTCAAAAGAGTACACTCGATCGATTTGCAACCTCAGAGAGTGCCAAAAAAGCTGCTTATGACGAGGGTGACGTTGATATCGTTGCCAAAGTCAATCTAACATTGCCCCATACTAATTTGGTGGCAGGGCGTTAATTGCACGCTAGGGCTAAAATTGGCTGGGTGGGTGGTCCGTGAGGGGTGAATCCTCCATTCCGACGGGTGCGAATCTCCGTACTCTAAAGTAAAGTTCCCAGGTAAGCTACGCCTATTCAATCTCATAGTCCGATTGGAGCATTGCCACGACAGCAAAGAATCATCGCTGGGCAGACCAGACCCTGTCAGTAAGGTTCGGCAACGGACGACCCCAGCTCAGCCGCCCAGATATTGGGTGCTTATCGGACGTCGATAAGGAGCTGAATTGAGAGGCTGGCGGGAAAAAAAAGGTGGCTGACGTATTGAATTGCCAGGGAAACGGGTCCGACCCACCTTCCCCAATCGGAATCCGTGTCAACACCAGGAACTTGCAGCCCACGCGTTGGCAGGCGCAATGCGCTGTCAGACAGATGCATTCCTCAAGAAGGCAGCGATATCGTGAAGTTGTGGACGACATCTCGGAGACACTGCTCGGGATCTCTTTCGAACCGCGACTCATGCCGTCCCCCGCCATCGACCCGCGGACCATCCGCTCATCGGCTTCCACGCCGTCGCTGCGCTCTCGTGATGGCACAGTGCCGCTGCACGCTAGGATGGACAACGGTGGAAACGTGCGCGTCGTCGTGCGCGTGCGCGCATTCCTCCCTCGAGGTATTGCAGCCTCTCATATTGCACCTCGGCGGTGCCACGGGACCGATCGGTTGCTAATGATCGTCGCGACGACGTTTAGAAACGGAGCGTGGGGCCGAATGCCTGATTGACATGAACCCGATCAACCAGGCCACAACTCTGCTCGTGCCTAATGATCATGACCCGGCAAACCAGCGGACGAAGACACGCAAGATCACCGAGGAGAAGACCTTCACCTTTGACAGCTCGTTCTGGAGCCATGACACCAAGGACCCTCACTATGCCACGCAGGGGGATGTCTACAACAGTCTTGGCGAGGAGTTTCTGGACCACAACTTCGAAGGTTATCACACCTGCATCTTCGCCTACGGCCAGACCGGCTCGGGGAAGAGCTACACAATGATGGGCACGCCGGATCACCCTGGACTAATCCCCCGGACCTGTCAAGATCTCTTCGAGCGTATCGAGGCTGCACAGAACGAGACGCCAAACATCAGCTACAATGTGCGGGTGTCTTACTTTGAGGTATACAATGAGCACGTTCGCGACCTGCTCGTTCCTGTCGTGCCAAACCAGGCACCTTATTATCTCAAGATCCGAGAATCACCGACAGAAGGCCCCTATGTCAAGGATCTGACAGAGGTACCGGTCCGCAGCATTGATGAGATTTTGCGGTACATGAAGACGGGTGACAACTCCCGGACGACAGCTTCGACGAAGATGAACGACACGTCTAGCCGCAGCCACGCGGTCTTCACCATTATGTTGAAACAGATACACCACGACGTAGAGACAGATGAGACTACTGAGCGGAGCAGCCGCATCCGACTCGTCGATCTGGCCGGCAGTGAGCGCGCCAAAGCAACCGAGGCAACCGGACAGCGGCTTCGTGAAGGCAGCAATATCAACAAGTCTCTGACGACCCTCGGCCGCGTCATCGCCGCGCTTGCGGACCCCAAGTCCCAGCGCTCCGGCAAGGGTGGCCGTGGGAAGGACGCTGTTGTTCCTTACCGTGACTCGATCCTCACATGGCTCCTCAAAGACTCCTTGGGCGGGAACTCCAAGACCGCCATGATAGCCTGTATCGCGCCCTCAGACTATGAAGAGACGCTATCCACTCTGCGGTACGCAGACCAGGCCAAGCGGATCCGCACGCGCGCCGTGGTCAACCAGGACCAAATTTCAAGTGCAGAGAGAGATGCGCAGATTGCTGCTATGGCGGAGGAGATCCGCGCCTTGCAGCTTTCTGTTTCTGAGAGTCGGTCGAGGGAGAAGAATGCAAAGGACCAAGAGGAACGCCTGGAGGAGTACCAGGATCGTGTCGGCAGCATGCAGCGCATGATGGAAGAGAGGGGACAGGTGTACGAGACCAAGATCCGGTCTCTACAGACTGAGAATGAGGCGCTCAGGTTGCACTTGAGGCTGGCATTGGACAGTCTAAAGAATCCAATCCCACCCGTCACACTCAACAGCCGGCCGGGGACACCGGATGGCAAACAAGACGAGGAGAATGATGAGGCTGAAGTTGAGGCTGAGAATGCACCAGAAGATGACGAAACGTTCTACGAGGATAGTGACGAAGATGAGGCATACAACTCGGATGACCACGAGGAACGACATAATGAGATGCAGGAGCATATGCAGGCCCTTCTTAAAGATTTGGGTTTGTTTAGAAGGAAGATCGGAGATGACAAGGGGAGGTGGGTCGAGGAAGAGGGCGACGCAAGAAGGCCACTAGGTGAACGGGATAATGTCTGAGTTTATTGGGCGCCTTGAGAATACTGTTTGCGGGTATGTTGGACTGGGACTCATTGGCGTCTGCATAGTTTCGGTTTCCCCTCCATCACAAGGGCAAGGCAGGGTGTTTAGGAGTTACGTCGACAATACTGGATAGCAGTCATTGAACATGAGAATGATGAAAACAATTCGATGGCAACAACTTTAACATGTCTGAAAAGGTCAATCATCGCCGGGGGACAAAGAATGGGACGTCGGGCCTTAAAAGCGCGCCCTGAGCCACATAGTCCCGCCACAATGTCCTGGTGGTTTGATTGTTTGGGGCCAACTGTAGTGTTCAGTTGAAGAAATAGGACACAGAAAAGCTAATATTGAGACAGTCACGGTGAAAGGATAACAGGAGAGTTCGGAGAGTCTGGCACACAGAGCTGTTTGCTCTAAAGAAGCCGTTTCGACGATAAGTAGTCACAATATATTGTGTCCTGACCTCGAGTCCCGAACACATGCTCAGACCAAGAGCCTGCGGTCCTGCAAGGGCTGTGCCGCTAGCCAGATACCATCCAGAAATACATGTGAGTGGATGTATTGAGACGTCTTGACGAAAATGATAGCGATTAGCTCCAACCTGGCCCAAGAATATTTTGGAGAGCCTTACCGAAGCCGCTGAAGGGGGCATGACCACGCTCATTGGGCTGGACACACCACTTTGGGTCGCAGCCAGAGCCGTGTCATAACCGTCAAGGACTCCCACTAGAGGATGCTGATAGCCGTTGCATGGAAAGTGGACTTTTAACGATGGCAATCGCATCAACATTGCCACAGATCACTCTGTTCGTGGACGCTTGTTCTCGCCCTCCTCCGCGCCATCATGGTCGCGAGTCCTGACCGTGCCAGCGCCGTCTCCTAGCTCCTCGCCCTCGGCATCCCCGTTCTCACCACCATCGCCAATCCAGTTCCCGTCCTCGTCAAAGTATTCATTGACATTCTCCGCCGTGATCCACCCGCTACTGCCAGGCATGGGAGGTGGCAGTCCGCCGCTCGCATTTCCCCTGAACGCGCCTGGGAGGCCCTCAATAGCCTCACCACTACCATCCACGTTGCTCTCAAAGATGATCCTGTCTGTGTAGTCCTCTCCGTCCTCGTCCTCGTCCTCGTCCTCCGGATCGGGATGGAGATTCTGGCAAGCGGTTATGGCATCAAACAGCTTCTCTTGCTCAGACCTCGGGCTCGAGCCTGCCTGTGCAGCAGAAGAAAGGTCTGTGGACGTGGGTGGCGGAACGATGGTGAGTTGTACGGTGTCAAAAGTCTCGTCGTCTGCGCCGCCGTCGGACAGGTCCAGTTGCAGGAGGATGCATGGGGCTCTGGTAGATTCGCTCTCGCTTGTTCCGTTCCCGGTAGAGGCAGGTTCGGCCTTGTGTTGCATTGCATGTAGCGCTATCGAAGGATATGGTATTTGCACGCCAGAGCCCGACTTGCGGTTGAAGATGGTAAAGGTTCTAGAAAGCAGTCAGCAAGTTGGTGTGCTAGACGATGGTTGTAACAAGTCAGTCCTACCCTGAGTTGACAAACAGCTCGATGTCATCTTGCGAGATGATCTCACCCGAGTCTCCCTCGGACACCGGGGAGTCGGCAGGGAAGATGGGCAGTGTGCTCTGTTGGTCTTTTGGGAGCCATGCTTTTGCGCCGGTCGCGTGGTAGTGGAGGACGGGCTTTCCGCCGTGGAAAGTCTCTGGGGTCGTGGATTGGTACTCTGAGAGGGGCGTGAAGTCGCCCAGAGAGGGCGACGCGTGAATTGTGGTGGGCAACATCTCAGGTCTTCTTGCGCGCCTCGGATTGATCGGTGGAAGGGTACTGTGCAACCTGGGGGAGCTTGGGTGTTGTCGCGATCAAGGCAACTTTTTGGAGGGGAGCTCCGATAAGACGCAGGTCCCAGGCACCGCCAGGAGCTTTCGGGGATTCTTATCGGCATGTGACCCCCGTAATACAGACCACCCAACGTCTCAGCACCCATGCCGTCATCCTGTACTGTCACCTCATCCATCTGGTTCTCATAGCGTTGTCACTCTATCATCACGGGTCTCTCCTGCACGTATTCAACAAGTCATCGCCCGCCCGCTCGCTCTCAGTCCAGCTTCAAACCAGCCTACCAAAGTAGACTGCTCGTCAAGATGCATGACAACCGTAAGTAGACAGAGTAGACAGCCTCATCACTCACTCGTCGTAACACTCACTCACATATACCAGGAACCCACCCCCTCCTGGCCCAGGTGCCTCTGACAGTATCACCTTTCACCAATCTGCCCACATCCATCACTCTCCCCTACACCTACAAGGCCATGCCATCTACGCTGCCCCCGTCAGCCACGGGAGTCACATCCGCCACCGATCCGGAGTCAAGCGACAAGCCCCGCTACGTAGTCTCGCAGTCCGGCCACGCTGCTCACCCGGACGACATCATCGCCAGTTGTCGGGCCCTGCAAGCGCATCTCACCAAACTGCAGGGCGACGCGGAGCAGGAACTCCGGGAGCTCGACGACAGGATCAAGGCGAGGGAGTTGGCGGAGAAGAGGAGGGTCGCTCCCGGCTGGCTGGATAGCGATGCGAGGCTGCTGGAGCCGGAGAGGACCGGCGGCAACGGTGGCAACGGGGAGGGTGCTATGGATCTCATGACGGGGGACATTGCCGGGGCCAGTGCAAGTGATCAGCTGAGAGGGATGAGCCTGGCTGCGCAGCAGGGCCACGCGGGGCCAGATGGGCTGAGCGAGATGGCGGCGCCGGACGATCAGGGAGCCCAGCTCGACAGGGCTTTCGGCAGCTTGCCTCTGCGGCCAAAATGAGCTCGCGTGAGCGGAGGACGGATTGGGCGAGGGTCCCAAGCCAACAGTCTGCAAATTGTTGCATTTCCTTTTTATGATTTAGACAAGCCTTGCCATTTCTCGGTTCACTTCACATGGACCGTTGGTCAGGCCGAGTCAAGGCTGACTACAACAACACTCGCTAGACGGATGACGGGGAGTCAGAGGCTTACCACAGGCCGGGGAGTAAAGGGTGCTCTCTGAACAATTTCACGACGAGAAAGGCATTCGCATTCATGGATCGGATAGCCCGCGTAATTATTCCTCTCGGAGGGATCACGAGGCTCGTTAATGAGTTCATCATCTTCCGCGGAGGTTGCTCTCGCGAGGTACTGTCGTTCGTCTTTTCTCTACTTGTTCAGACTATGGAGGGACCACACCACCTACACAAGCGTCATATTGAAGGTTTGAGAAGAACTCGATGAAGTACTTCGAACAGAATCGAATGCTCTTATTCGACAGGCTGCCCCTTTACTATCAAGAAGAAGATTAGGAGGATAATCGATTGTTTTCCTCGGCGGTCATGCGGTGGGCCCGCTCCTGTACCCCGCCTCACACGGCTGCCTGGGTTATTGTTGAAGATGTGAATGAAGCATTGGATTCCAGAAAAGACTTAACGCCTTGTCTACTGATGTGGAAGAATCCCAAGGCTACACAGGAAAGGATTCGTAGGTGAGTGGAGGGTGCTGCTCAATTGCGCATCGGTTGTTTAGGCAGACGAACGACGATGCGTCACAACGGTTCAGCGGCTGGGCCACACCAACCACTTTCAAGGTGATCGTGGCATTCGCCGTGTGGATGATTCACAGGACACCTGCAGAGTACTTAAAGCCAAATGCGACTGCAGATACTGCTGGCTGCTTCTATTTCTGCTTTCCTTGCACCTGTGGCACATTTGAGTTTTGTACCCACGCTGACGAGGCTGAGCCAGGCCAGTATTGAGTGGCCCGACCCCTGACCTCGAACAACACCAACTGTTCCTACCGATTTCTGTTTTCCAGCTCATTTTCCCACAAATTCCGCGAATATGGATCTGCCGCCGTTTCTTCCACAGCGAATCGTCCGAGTTGCAGCCCGGCTGGCCAACTTGCCCGTGGAGCTCGTCGAACCAGTTCTCAAGGATCTCAGCCTCCACCGTGTTCTCCAGCTCGCCACCACGCCCTCGGCCACTCCGTCCGAGTCTCGGTTGAGGGGAATCATCGAGAAGAGTCTGTCCTGGAGGACCGTCTTTTGTACCAATGACGACCGGCCGCAGCGCATCTGGACGTCGCTCAGCCAGCTCGCATGGGCCTGGAATCGTCAGAATGTACTGCAAGCAGCCTTTCTCAACAACCCCGACCTGAGTCTCACTCCCGATGAGCTTGTGCGCACATATAGATCGGACTTTGGTCCTTCAGTGGTCAGAGGACTGGAGGCAACCTTTATGCAGGGTTTCGCACAGCTCTTGCGGATCCCTGGTCAGCACGATGAGCGTGCTTTGGGTCTGACAACGGCGCTTTTGGATGCCATTTGTCGTTTCATTCCGGTCGACGTTTTGACATCGATCGACGCCAACAGCCTCGGGGAACTTCCCGATGCTTCCTCACTACAAGATGGTTCTTCTGGCAAACACACATGCACCTCCTCAACATTCCATGGCTACGCCCGGGCTTGGGACGTAGAGCAGCTGCAGGCCTTCCTCCCATTTTTCATAAGCGCATTTGATAGACTCAATGAAGTCAAGTCCGAGCAGCTTCTGCGGCTGGCTGCGCTCTACGATACTTATCCCGCCTGGCTTAAGGTCCCTCTTGGGCCGCAAGAGCCAGCCCCAAGAGACAATCTGCAGCACATCAGCGAGAGTCTACGAAACGACGCCCGTCGGGTACGTTCTAAAATGCCCCTATGTCGCCAAGTTCGCAGGACTAGCAACGCCATGGATTGGTATCGTTTCCGCTTCACACATCCAATCCTAATACCCACGGATAAGGCACTGCAGCTCTTCACCATGAGCAAGTCTTCGCCGTTTCCGTCAAATTTACTCCAGGATGCAAGACGGGCGGTGGAGGGTTTGTGGTACATGTACAGGCATGATGGGAAGACCGGCGATGAAGTTCGATGCGCCCGAGACAGGAAGACAATGCAAGTACGCCACGCCACACACAACAAGGACAGACGCGCCGACGCAAGCCCTGAGGCGGAACTGGACTGGCTGGAGTCGTTTCTGAGGTGCGTCAGGTGGGCACACGCCCCTTTTCGACGAAAGACTCCCAAGCTTCTGCTGGAGCCTGCCGATTACCGCCGATACATCGAAGCCGAGGACCCGAAGGTTATCGGCAAGCAACTTTTGGCGGACTTCGGAATTTCAAAAAACGATTGGTGCATCAGAACAGTCTTCCCCAGCTTGACCGCGCTATACATGCCATCCTATTCATCGACGCGAACGCGTGAAGTAGCTTCAAATATATGGCCCGAATTAGAGGACGAGGAACTCAGGAAGATATACTGGGAAGACGCGGTCCACAAGCTCAAGCTTCATCTCGCGAAAGCACCACAGGTGGCAGAACATGAGGACGGCAAGGTCTTAGCATGCGACGCTTCCCCTGGCCAGGACGGGCTTGATGAAGCCACCAAGAAGTACATCGCAGCTACCGCGTTGAACAAGCCCAAGACTTGGGTGCAGAAGAACTGCTACATCTGCCGTCTGCGAATCCACAAGCCGCACAAAATATTCTCCGCAATGTGCGAGCCCTGCGGCGAGTTCAACCTCGCAGGGTCTAGCGCCTCCTTGCCTCACAACCTGAGGCTCGAGGGCAGGACAGCTCTTGTCACGGGTGCTCGGGTCAATTTAGGATTTCACGTCGTCCTGCGACTTCTTCGCTGTGGCGCCTCTGTCATCGCCTCGACACGGTATCCCAGGGATGCAGTTGCACGATATGAGGAACAGCCGGATTCCGCGGGCTGGATGGGTCGCCTGAGGGTGGTGGGAGCTGATTTTCGCACTGCCAATGATGCATTTGCGTTGGTCGGTCAAACTAAATCAATCCTGCAGGAATGGGGAAGCGGCCTGGACATTCTGATCAACAATGCTGCGCAGACATTGACCGACAGCGTGGAGATGGAAGAGGCAGCAGTCACGCGTGAGACTGCTCTAAAAGGCAGAGTGATGCCTATGCTAGCTGAGGGCAATTATGAAGCAAGGGTCTGGCCTGGTGCATTGCCAAACAACGTCCTGAAAGACGCTGTCCGCGGGGAGGACACTCGAGCCAAAGCCAGGAGCCTCACTGGGGCATTTCCTGCAAAAGTGGCGACTTCAGAAACGCTCGGCGTCGAAGATTTGACCCTGGGGCAGAAATCTGGGGGGGAAGAGGGGGCCGGAACTGGGGACATCATCAAACGACCAGAACCGTCCTCATGGGTGCAATCACTATCAGACATCCCATATGAAGATGTGATCACCGCGCACAGTATCAACACTTTTGTGCCACTTATCCTCATCCGAGAGCTGCTGCCGCTCATGGACC
Source organism: Diaporthe sp. P3_1W (assembly GCA_037177825.1). Lineage (NCBI taxonomy): Eukaryota > Fungi > Ascomycota > Sordariomycetes > Diaporthales > Diaporthaceae > Diaporthe > Diaporthe sp. P3_1W. Next base: position 2,996,750 of record JBAFXB010000004.1, on the reverse strand, counting down.
ACCGCAAGCATGGTGACCCTGAGCAGGCAAACACTGGCCATGTTGTCAACGTATCCTCTCGTGAGGGTCTTTTCGAAGCTAGCCCTAAGCACGGGGCTAAGAACGGCAAACACGTCCATACAAACATGTCAAAAGCTGGTCTGAACATGATCACGGAGACGGAAGCCTCCACCGCGTGGCAGAAATACAGAGTCTGCATGAACACGGTCGACCCTGGATACATGAGTGCGGCACCTGAATACGAGCAAGCCTACGGCGGTGAGAGGCCGCTTAGCTGGGAGGATGGAGCCGGAAGGGTCCTGTGGCCGGTTGCTATGGGTGAGGGAAGCAAGGGAGATGAGAGAGAGAAGAGCAGGATGGGGCCAATTTGGGGCCGTTTCTTGAAGCACTACGGTGCTGTCCGAGTCGATACGCGGCTGGGACGTGGTTGAAATAAATGGGAGGTTTTGTTGGACATCATGCAATGGAGTAGCGTGTTGTACACTTGGCCTATAAGCTTTATTCACAAACAGGTCAACATCTATGAATAATTCATGGGGATTGCTATTGGTTATGTTTCGTATGTGTATAGATGAGAAAGGATCGCAGTACTCCCGTGTCAAATCTTGTGTATGTAGACATGGCCTACTTGTTTTGAATATTCCCCTGATGACGCTGCCGTGAGAGGTTAAAATGGACTCCAGATTTCGCTTTAAATAAGGACTGGTAATAAAACTGTAAGCACACTTCGTGATTTGAACGTCTGGTTCATGTGCAAGAGCGCAATGTGTGATGGCGGGCATGCATGTCTGTCCAAAAATCAACAAATCCTGCCCATGTATGGAATATTAGAACACAGTTGCCACAGGCATATAAACACTCGAGGAGAGCGAGGCAAGGAGTTCGTCTAGTTATAAATGCCAGGGCTGATCCTTGAAGCCCTAGAAATAGCTGGATCAGTTCTCCGCAACGCTGTGTCTGAACCTTATTGGGGTATGCTACGCGGCAGGATATCTAAGCAGTAACATGATTATCAAACTCCATTATGTTATTAAAATTACTCCAAAACACACAGAAATAGTTTGACTGCCGTCGCAAACTATGCCACTTGGTGAGCGGTGTCCACCTACCAGCACTTGTGGGCATCCACAGACTACCTAGAAACCTGAGTCTCAAAAAGAGTGGTATATGGATATGCCTCTATTTTACCCAGATTCTAAGCATCTGAGAGACGTTCAAATTACCTCAGCATCATATGAACCGGAATCATCAGTCCTTGCAAAGAGCACAGCCCGCCTCTGAGATGGCATTACTAGCCTCAAGAACTATGGTTTTGCGACTAGTCAATCAGTGAAACAAAATTGAGGTTACAACAAACGGGCCAGAGAAGAAGGGTATTTATTTAAAGGTGGGTTAGAAAAGTTTACCAATGAGAAGAAGCAGAAAATCTTACCAAGCCAGCCTAGCTGTCACTTGCAACGGCAGCCGCGGTGTCCCTTCACAGCCCACAGCCAGGCCAAAGCTAAGCTAATGATGTGTTTGACTAGCGACTCAAATTCGTCACGATCAGGAAGGCAAAGCGTATCATGAATATCATGAGTGTGCGGGAAGCCGTACGGGTTGCTACAAGTGCCGTTTACTGAAGATGGATGGTATAGATACAGGGTGAGGAATCCAAAACCTCGGACTGATTGAACGGGACCATGTCGTACTCCTCAGCGAGTAAGCTACAAGAGACGGTCAGCGTGGCCCATCCAGGGAGGCAGAGGACCAGGGGAGAAATGATGCTGCTGGTGTCCCAGGTGGAGCATGCTCTGGTGGAAGCAATTGTTGCACTACAGAGGAAAATGGATGCACCCACACCTCTGGGTGTGGTTTTGCCCTCATATGGTGACTTCTTGATTCCAACAGCAATGGCTAGGATGCCGGTGATGCTGCCGATCAGATTATGTGTCACTAGCAAAGCCAGCATAGCTGGAAAGAATGATTGGTGAAGCATCATGGAGTATTTATCGCTTGACAGGCCTGAATACCTGTTGCGTGTTGTATTTTATGGCTGAATTACAGGAAGACTTCCGTAGTCCACTTGAATTACGCAAGAACATGGGGCGGTTGTAGCTCATTTCTGCTGAAACCCGCCTTTTTCATCAAAGGAATTAGAGTGAAAGTGCCCATCCATATGGTCATACCGGAGTCTGGAAGTTATGGGCCATAAAAGGCACGGTGCAGAGGCTTCCTTAAGTTTCGCTCCTGGAAAAATGGAAAGCTTTTCACAAATCACATACCGGTCGTTTATCATCTCACATATCCTAGTGAGGGAGGCATTGCTTGGACGGTCCCGAAATACTGACAGAAGTAATATTAAGTTTGGATAAGCACAAAGCTGCAACAGGGACGATCTTCAACTCTGCAAAATCGAAGCTGAGAAAAGCCAAGACGACATCAAAATTTGGTCGCAAAAGTGACTCTCAGTGATAACTCTTCCGACAGCCGTTTCTGAATCGCAGTGTGGGTACGGTGAAGGCCGCAGTCGAAGATATTGCCTCATGGGCGAATACTGCTTTCTTTTTGCAGCATCAAGACAGTCGTTGCACTCTCATTCCCCTCCTTTCGTCCCATCGGATTCCGTGTCTTTCCAGTCACAGGAAAGACGAAAGCGGTTTAAGTCTTCCAACAAAGTATCAAGACGTCGGAGTTCGAACATGACGACTGGCTCGCAGCTAGGCATTGGGATCCCGAGTTGTTCAATGAGGGGGCGAATTGAGTTCAGGCTGCCATCTTCGTTTCTCAGATTTTCCGCCAAAACATTAAAACCTCCTTTCTCCTCGCAGATGCGTTTGACGAGCCCACGGATCAGAAGTTCGGGCTCGTACGTCGCGTCATCTTCTCCCGTGATCAGGCTGTCCAAGATGCACTGAACGATGGCAACGAGGTTATCTGATGCTTCTCTAGCGTCGTACATGTTGTACAAAGACTTGTACTGTTGCAGCTTTTCCTTGTCGGAAGTAGACACAATCGCCACGTCTTCCCCAAGTAAGCCAAAGAGGCCTGTGTCGATAACGTGCTCGCGGCCCTTTCCTGTCACCACCAAGGTGACTTGCTCCATGACACAGTAGAACTGCTTTCTTCCCTTCAGATACTGGTGATAGAACTTGGACCCCATCTCGTAATCTTTCTCGCTGTTGCGAACCGCAATCACGTGAAAGTCTTTGTCGATGAGGAGGGGAACACCAACATCCCGGGCAAGGTCAAAGACCTGTGGTGCCGCATCACTATCATTGAATCTCCGATCCGAGGCGTGATAGTTGAAAAAGATCCAGTCTGACTTCCTGCTCAGCCAGACAGACTCATCAGAAATCGAATAGTCTTCGTCTTCAACCCCAACTGAGGTGTATTGGCCGCATCTCAGAGCCGTGGCACGTGCGCGACTGCATACGCGAGAGATCAAAGGCGGCCGGAAAGGAATGAGCGCGGAAACAGGTATATCAGTCTCATACTTTGCGCCAGGAAAAGCTCCCAGTAACTTTTGTGAGACCGATGAGTAGCACTGGTTGATGACACGTCGTGGGAGACAAAGCTCCCAGATGCTGTCCTGGAGCTCGGGCGGCAAATTGTTGAAGAGGTGGAACTTGTCGAGAGGCATGTTGTTGTTGCATTAGGCGACTTTAGTCAGAGGGTCGGGATGCCGGTATGGCTAGATATCCAGAAGAAAGTCTGGATGTGTCGGTTGCTTGACAGTGGAGGGTCTCTTGATGTTGGCGCATCGCACTAGGTTTGGTGGATGACAAGAAGGATGTCGAGAAGCCGGTGCTTGGCTCTTCGGCTGACTCTGCCGTTGTGAGAACACACTGAATGACAGTATCGCAGTCTGAAGTCAGCTGAATGCACCTTCGGAGACCAGTGTAAGGACGGGTGAACCGATTCAGGTTGTAGACTTCGGCGGTCGTGTAGATCGCCTGGGTCCTAGCCAGTAGTGAATTTCCTTCCTTGTGGTAGGGAAGCTCGCTTGACGACAGAAGGCTCCAATGAGATGGAATCAACGTAAGCATTGGTTTCTCTTTCAGGCAGGTGGGGCTCACCTCACAACCCTGCTCCGATCCCGCAGACTGCCACTGCTTGTTGCTCAGGCGGCCCTGCACAGTACCTGGCTCCCTGGGTACAGGAGGGTCTGAAGCACCGGCGACTACAGTTCTTGCCTTGCCTTGCCAATTCCATCCTACGACATTGTGAACACTCTCAGGTTTGTGTATTTCAAGTCCCTCCTTCTTTCGTATTTGACAGTCTTTTGACGTTGACCACGTCGTGCAAAAGGGTCTCGCTCCCTTCTCTGGAGCAACCCGTCGGGCCAGAGCGGGTGTAGACACAGCTCACTTGATATCACAGGTTCTGAGTATTTGACCCTGCAGAGCATCCTACCGAACCTCTAGTTCTTTGGTTGATGTTTCATATGTTGGTCGTAGCACACCAAAGACTGTCGCGAAAACGGAGGGTGAGACGCCAAGAATAGGTAAGTATTGAAGAGGGCTCAGTAAAGTTGCAAGACCCATTCTCGTGAGCGGGACTCGCTAGGGGCAGTTGAGCTTCGTCGCGGCGTGTCGAAGACCCAACAAATAGACCTCTGGCACAAAAGCAAGCCTTCCTTCAAGACATACGACCAGGTGTACCGGTTTTCCGAATGGGCACATTGCACCGATGTAGCTCTTCATGGATGGACGATGTCTAACGTGTGGCGGTTGCCTCCAATGTGCGTAGTCATATCCCTTCACGGTGACTGTCGCCCCCCAATTCGATCTGCATCATCGACTTAGTCGGCTTTGGCTGCCACTTGCGCGGATCCAGGCTACATGCGTAGCCCTCGACAAGAGCTGCTCTTATAAGGCTCTGACGCCAGCAGTGTTGGAACAGGCCGTCCTTGTCTCTCCCAGAATTACATCGAGTACATCAGCATTCTAGAACTCGGCCCCGTATTTTACACCCGCGGAAGAGATATAGTGTTCTGCGTTGCACATTATGTTCTGGCACCTAGCCATGTATTTGCCTACAGCCTGTGAGATCCCAAGGATCGAGTCATACCACCGTTGCACTCGGACCAGCTGACCTGCCGAGGTCATCTGCCCACCCTCCTAGGAAGAGGTAAGAAATGAGTGAGACTTCATAAATGCTGCGATCAGGTGGACGGCTTGATTGACTAATAAAGATGCCCTGGTAAAGTTCGTGGGTAATAATTTCGAAACTCAGAGGTTGGTACTTGTTTAGGGTGGGAATGGATCCTTCCGGAGAAACAGCGGGCATCTCCTTCCCCTTTGGGCGGGTTGCCGCGGCATTTGCGATAAGGCTGATAAGTGGCGGTCATGAGCACGACAAGCTGGACCCGATGACAGCATTCACACTCTGGCACCGTCAAGTCGCCAGGGTGGTCTTTTCTCTCCACGACAATTACATTGGGAGTACCTCGCCTCCCCAATCTGTTCACCTCTCACTCTGAATCCCAGATATGACACGAAGCATTGCATCCCTCCCTCTGCGTCACCAGGACTCGCGTGCTTCGCTGCCCTCCGCCTTGACCGCGATGGATGCCCCTTCTCCCGCGCCGGCGCGAGAGCTCTCCAGGGAGGCACAATGTTTCATTCTCGCTGAGATAGATCGCGCCCCAAGGAGCGAGAACAAAGTGTGCAGGGGCTGCATGTTGGGTTTGACACCTCAGCAGCAGGAGAATGCCGTCAGGGCAGAGTCCGGCCAGGACTACAAGCTGCTTGACCGCCCGTCCTGCAAGATCTGCCACCTCAGGTCCTTGAAGCCCGAGGCTTTTACCAAGCCATTCACTCAGTTCCTAACTGAGAATCCCACTATTTTCCACGCCGTAGATTATTTCAAGGAGAAGCTGGCTGCTGTTGGCTTCACTGAGGTAAGCCAGGTGCCCCTGTCTGACATACAAATGAAGCTCAGGAACTGATATCATCACCTTCAGCTTCCTGCTCGGGATGACTGGTCGGGTCAAATCAAGCCTGGCGGCAAGTACTTCGTCACGCGAAACGCTAGCACCATCGCAGCGTTCGTCGTTGGTGAGGCATACAAGCCTGGAAACGGTGTGGCCATTATCGGCGGTCACATAGACGCCTTGACTGCGAAGCTCAAGCCTGTCAGCAAGAAGCCCGTGAAGGCTGGCTACTTGCAGTTGGGAGTTGCTCCCTACGCTGGAGCGCTCAACGAGACCTGGTGGGACAGGGACCTTTCCATTGGTGGTCGTGTGATTCTACGTGACCCGGAGACAGGCAAGACCACCAGCAAGCTGGTCAAGTTGGACTGGCCCATTGCAAAGATCCCAACGCTAGCACCTCATTTCGGAGTTGGAATGATAGGTGCGCAGAATAAGGAGACGCAGGCCGTCCCTGTGATCGGGCTCGAGTCCTCCTCGCCAGAAGAGGCTCTTGGCGAGGTGGGCACATTCATATCCTCGCAGCCGCCCAAGTTGGTCAAGCTCATTGCTTCGGAGCTGGGTATCAAGTCCCAGAACTACAGCAGCATTATTAACTGGGAGCTTGAGCTGTTTGACTTCCAACCTGCTACCGTTGCAGGTCTGGACAAGGAATTCATCTCTGCGGGTCGCATTGATGACAAGCTTTGTTCATGGGCTGCCTTGACTGGTCTGCTATACGGAGACCACGCGCCCTCCGATGGCGGAATCAAGCTTGTGGCTCTTTTCGACGACGAGGAGATCGGAAGCTTGCTCCGACAGGGAGCTAAGGGTAACTTCCTGCCTTCGGTCATCGAACGCACCGTTGAATCACTATCTTCCAGCGCTGGCAAGACTTTCGGTCCTGGTGTTCTCGGCCAGACCTATGCACGCTCATTCCTCGTATCATCCGACGTCACGCACGCTGCGAACCCGAATTTCCTCGAGCGTTATGAGGCCGACCATCTTCCTCTGCTCAACGTGGGTGTGACGATCTGCGCGGACAGCAATGGACACAGTACGTATAATCTTCACATTTCTTATGTGCTTCCTGCCTGAAACCTCGGTGTGAACCAGCACTTCGCGCACCGAAACAGGCAGCTAACAACCTTGACAGTGACAACGGATAGCATCAGCACGGCCATCTGCAGTCGTGTGGCGGAGCTGAGCGGCACCACGAACCAGCGTTTCATGATCCGGAACGACTCCAGATCAGGCGGCACCATCGGTCCCAGCCTCAGCTCGATGCTGGGTGTAAGGGCTGTTGATGCAGGGCTTCCGCAACTCTCGATGCATTCCGTGAGGGCCACAACGGGCGCCTTGGACCCGGGTCTGGGTGTGAAGTGGTTCAGGGGCTTCCTGGACAACTGGGAGAAGGTCGACGCCGAATGGGACCATTGAGTATGCCACGACATAATGTCAGCAGCATGTTAGCCCCGAGGGGTCAATTGGTCGCTGAGGTGGAGGATCCTGCGAAACCATGCTGATATCCACGCCAGAGATTGTGTGAATAAGTGGAGTTGATGGGACACTGGACATACAACGAGGTTATAATACCATGTAGACGCATTAGATAGAACAGCCTAGAAATTGCCGCCAACTGCGCTTCCCCGACTGTATTTCAAAGATGCTGTGCCGTATTAGGCTAGAAGGCTCTATTCTGTCCGTATATGGCTATGAGATAAGGGCTCTGTGAATCCAATGCAGCAAAATGAGATTCTGGGTTTGGGTGGTTGAATTAATGTTTCTGGGCAGCCTCTCGCGGAGGCGCGGGGGCACGCTACGAGGCACCGCAGTACCCGCAATCATGGAGTATAACCGATTGGAAGCTTGGTATCCTGAGAAATTAGTTCTTAGTTTGCCGGTGGGATTCAGTTCTTGAATCTGACCTAGATTGCAATACTGGTAAGTAGACATTGGTCCTGAATGTGGGTGTCTCCGGAGGCAGGGGACAAGGCCCCCCCCCCCAAGCCCACAGCAGCCCAACCCAGTGCTGCTCCGAGTCGCTCGGCGTACCTCGTCCCCTCACTCACACCAGCCCGACAGTCACAGCACTGCGCTCTCCTCCAAACGCTTCCACATCCTGACCATAGTGTCAATCTGTTTTTGAATTTTGACATCGCCCGGGAAGCATTGGGAAGAGCAAGGCAATCAATTAAGTTTGCCTTTTTTTTTCTTCCCCGAAGTGTTACTCCTCGGTGCACTTGCACTAAAGCCATGGCTCCACTCGAGGTCGAAGTCCCCGTCTTCTCCCCTGCCTCTGCGCAAGTGGCACTCGCTAGAGCAAGCCGCATTGAGCTCAATCGAGCGGGCTCATATCCCAAGGGTGGCCTCACACCTGAGTTGATTGATGTGCAGAGTCTGTCGGCACTGCCCATCCCGCTGAGGATCAGTAAGCAGATTCTGAATGCAGTGTTCCCCCTTCGTCTAGAAGCATGTGCCGTTCGCTTTCTATACCTCAGAACTGCTTGAATTGCTGCAGCTTTTATAACAGGCTATCGGCTCATGGCGGCCTACTCATACCCACATCCGTACAGAACTTCTCCCTCAGTCCTTTGTTAGCTGACTCGGAATGTTGTAGTGATCAGACCACGTGGCCCTCCAGAAGATGGCCCAGACTTCATCTACTCATCCTACGAGCTTCAGGAGATGCGACGTGACATCCAGAGATTCAAAGACTCCGGGTATCTGCGGACAGAAAAGGGCGACGGGTTCGTGTTCGGGATCCTGAGAGCAAGGGACGGCGTGGAAGGAGGCCTGCTCGTCGACGGCGACCGAAACTCGGAGCTCGTCCGGCTGGCGAGCCCCTTCAAGTGTGTATTCCACCGGGCGTTTGACGAGGTCTTGGGTGGCGGCGGCGCCGTGGACGAGACGGTACGGTCTGTCAAGTCGTGTGGGTTCGATGGGGTGCTCACCTCGGGAGGGCCGGGCTCGGCGGTGGACAACCTGGGCGCGCTGACCCAGGTCATCCATGCTGCAGCAGCGGAGCGCATCGAGGTCATCGTGGGAGGCGGCGTCAGGAGCTCCAATGCGCAAGTGCTGAGTGATAAGCTGCCACGGCTTGAGGGCTCACGCGTCTGGTCTCACTCGTCCTGTTTGACCAAGCACTCTGTAGATGTCGTTGATGCAGACGAGTTGAACAAACTCGGGGATATACTATCCTAAGCTGTGTGCGTGCCCTGCCGCTGAGAAACAGCTGTACCAGAACTGTGCAGGGCAATGCTCAAGGACCAGCCATACAAGAGGAGAAGGTAGAATAGCGATGTCTGCAATCTTGTTGCTGTACTGTCTCGGTTCAATCGCGGAACAACACCTCACTCTGTGTATATCATCCTTTCATCTATGACCTGCTGCTGGGACTCCGTTCTGGCATTTCAAGGCAGGCCATTTGGGTTGTCAGCCAAACTGGTTTGAAGCACCATAAAACTGACGGTCCTGTGACTCGTGTCCGTTGCTAATCCAAATATCGAAATGGAGCCAGTCACAGCATCCGCGGTCACAGCTGACACAATACAGGGCAGATCAGAACAGCCCGTGTATACAAGTCTTCAGTGCAAAAAGTCGCTGTGGGATAACAAGCTCTGGGCTAATTTGCTATGGAACAACCCACTTAAAGATCATCTGCTATGGGAAAAGCTGCTATGGGCCACCTCCTATAGATTAACCTCCTGCAGGATAACCTGCCTCGGGATTACCTGCTATTGGGCGAGCTTCTTTATGACAGCCTCTGATAGGATACATTCATATGGGACAACCTCCAGTAAGGAGACCAAGGTAGTTTCCACTGGAGAAGCCGCTATGGGAAACTCCGCTGTGGGATAATCTTCTACGGAATAAGCGACGATGGGAAAGCCTTCTATGGGGGTACCTAAGATTTAGTCACTGTAGAGCGACCTCTTGTGCTTTGTAGAGTAATTGCAAGATGCATTTCATCGTATTGTAGAGCATGGGTAGTCAAAATATGAAAGGCATGCAGCCCGGACTTGATTCAATGCGACTACCCGAGCGAATCAAACCTCTCATCACCACAACCCAAAACCAGCGCGCATCCTACAGTGCCGATGACTGCCGCTCCCGCTCTGTTTCTCGAAGTTCCTCTGTTCATAGGTCTGAACGCTTCCTTTTCTGAGCATCACCGCGGCCGGTGGTAGTGTTGTGATTCGACTGAGCTGCACCATGATCCATGAATGAGTTGGTATTGTTGTGGACATGACCGGGGCCGGTGACACCGCGGTAGTTGACCTGGGTAGCGTTGTGGCCGGCAAAGAGGTTGGCATTGTTCTGAGCACCATGGTCACCAGTGATGAGGCCGGCGTAGTCCACGCCCCCATTGACCTGGCCCCAGTTGTTGTGCAGAGGACCATGCGTATTGGGCATGACTGGGCGCGACTGGCCACCTCTGCTGATATTCTGCTGTACAGAGTGGCTGAAGTTGCGGTTGACACTGGCCTGATTCGTGCCATTGTGATTCTGGATGCTCATGTGCGCAGGGAGGATGAAAGACTGGCCATTTCCGCCGGTAATCTGCTGTGCAGGCATGCGGTTCTGGTTCTGCAAGCCCATGTGCGCAGGAGGAACTCCGGCAAACTGGTCGCCACCGTTGGTATTCTGCTGTAGGGGCATGCGGTTCTGGTTCTGAAAGACCATCTGCGCAAGAGGGGCTCCCACACACTGGCCACCACCGTTGGCATTCTGCTCAGCATGCGTATCGTGCTGGTTCGGAAGGGCCTTGGGCGCAGACATGTTGATTTCACCATGGCCACTGTCCATCACCCGGTGGCGTTTGCCGAGACGCTCCTGGCTTCCATGATCGTGGCTGACTTGCTTATTTGGCCACCTTCCCTGCCAATACTTCTCCCAGGGCTCAGTGGCGGGATGGCATTTTGAGGGTACAGGAGCCTCGCAGGCGATTTGCTGACCGGTACCCTGCTGGGAGATCGCACTCGTGGGAATCGAGATAGCGGTTTCGCTGGGTTCAGACTCTTTTGCCTTGCTGGACTCAGGTTCGCTCGACTCGCTCGACTCGCTCGACTCGGAATCCATGCTCAGCTCGCGAGACTCGGATTCTTCGTTGTCAGAGCCTATATGGCAATCAGCATACTGTAGCCTTAGCCGCAGTCATCCTCTAGCATAAGAACTCACCGGACTCGGGATTCTCAGCCTTCTTTTTGAGCCAAGCTTTGTACTTCTCGACGAATGGTTTCGCGTTGGGCGAGAGCTTGCCCTGGACGAAGTTCTGGAAATAATGCTCATCTGGAAGCCCCTTGAATCAGTAACCTGGGCCAACGCAACACAAGATTTCTATTTCCACGACTTACACATGGATACTGCGGTGTATTTTCGCGGGGGTTCCTCTCCCGGATACTCTTTGCGCCATGTCTCGACCATTCTCTCTGGGAGAGACTCCCACGACTTTAGAATATCGCTTCGGCCCTTCTTGACACTCTTGGTCTCTTGGTGCAGTCCAGGAGGGAAAAAAATGGCCAAGAGAACCCAGAAGATGAACTCCTCACGCTCGCTCCAGACTTTGCCTCCCATGATTGCGGTGGTTCAGGTTTGTCGCTTTGGTCGAGTTGTCAACAGACAGCAGTAGTATGCCGCCTTTGGGTTGGAAATGAAGATGTGTTGAGCGTTGTTCGGTCCAACAGGGCGATGCTATGGAAAAGATAAGAGGTCGAAGAAGCTTGTGGCGTGGAACGGAGCTGGGCTTTTATGGTAGACTGGCCGTGGAGAGTCACTCAACGGCGTGGTTCATTCGCCGGGCCAAGACTGATTGTACCAACCGCCAGAATGAACAATGCCCCACCGGCTGCAATAGATCCGGAGTGATTCATTGGCCATTCGAAGCTCCCACACGATGTCATAGTACCGCTGGCAGGCTCTTTTGAGAGCTGGAACAGCAAGAAGGCAAACCCGGCCGGAGCTAAGTTCAGGGGCCACCCTCGAGGGTTGTTGGGAAAGCCCACCGCCATAGGCCGAAACCACCTGTCCTATTCGGGACAGACCATTGTTCAATATCTGCAGCCAGAAACACAATGACACCAGGTGTTTTTGAATAAACCAGCTGACCAGATTCTCAAGGAAGACGTGCCATACTGCCATGTGCAGTTCCAGTGCAGCAGCAGGAGCAAGAGGGTGGGTTTGGAGATTGCAATCACACAGGCAGGCAGTACGGGTGCCGTCGTGATCACCATCTCTCAGACGAGGACCAAGAGGTGAGGCGTGTGATCACAAGGCACGCATCCCCATCCGCAGCAGGCTGAACACCTCACCACAATGTCGTGAGACGGGTATCCCACAACTTCTCATCCCGGATAAGCCTCCACGAGCAAGGTTCCCCATGTGAGGGTATCTCAAAAGAGGGCATCTGGCAGGTGATCCCACAGGTTTCTGCCAGAACTCACATCCTTGCCATTCGAAGGTGGAGGAACGACAATGCCCAGGACCAAAGCCTAGCTGGACACCCTCAAAGAGCAGCACCCAATTGTCAAGGGGAACCCCAATGCCACAAATCTAGGCATTGTCCAGTTCAGCCAGAATTACTCGAATGGACTGCTAGGGTCTTGAGGCTGGTAGCCCCGAGCAAGCAGGTACGGACCAAGCTTCTGCTCCGTCCTCGAAAACTAAGGCACCAGTCAGCACCGGACTACAGGGACATCGATGCCAGGGAAGATCTCACAATGCTTTTCTGTTGAAGCGGGACGACGCCGTCCTTGATCCAGAGACCGTAGCTTCCCATGCTGTTGGCAAGCATCATGTCGGTGAAGAGTCTGTCACCCACAATGGCGACTTGGCTGGGACTGGAGACACCAGTTTCAGGATGACTGCGAAAATACTCCATAATCTCGGAACCACAGCCAGGTTTCTTGGTCTGGTGGGAAAGCACCCTCACTCCTGTGGCCTTCTCAAGCTCTGATGCCAGCTGGCCCTTGGGATCATAGCTGAGGGCACCAGCTGTGTTGGAGACTATCAGGATACGTCGCCCTGGATATGCAGCCTTCAGCGCCTCGAACCGTTCCTATCCCAGTGTCAGCTGGAGACCACATGACCGTGTCCCATAGAAGATCAATATAATACCTGGTATGGCTTGTGGACCTCATTTGTCTCTGGGACTGCGAAGCAGTCGTCCTTGTCGAGCACGACTGCCTTGATATCGACCTCGACACTCTTGCGCTTGAAGGCTGAGTCCAGAGGGATTGGCAGGTCCCTGAAGGTCGATATAGCAGCATGAGGCAGGCACAAAGACGGGTTTGCCAGGAGCTTGAATATATTCAAGGAGGCCGAGAGGTTGAGGTTCACACCCATTGTCGGAGATATGCAATATGCACGAGTGAACGAGTGAACAAGTGAACAACTGGACAAGCGGCTAGAGAAGTCCTTCTGCTGTGCACGTCCCAGGATTGGCTGGCTGGCACATATATAGGCCGGTAGACAGGCGGCGACGTTAAAATAAGGCCTGGTCAAAGCGCCCCTCGGGCCGATAAAGCTACTGGGGTTCGCGTGCCGCGTACTATGCCCCCCAACGCGTCACCACGTGAAAGGAACACGCCTCAGGCAGATCGCAGCCAAGGCACCAGAAAGGGGCAAGTTCGAGCCTCATTCATGAGATCGTGCCAGTTCGGCCTGGAATAGAGTCGATATCGCGGAAATCTGAGAGACTCGTCAGGGAGTGCCAGCACAGGCGTGTTTGGCGGAGACGGCGTCCACACCAGGACTATCGCAGGAAGAAGCGGAGGCGCGAGCAAGATCAAGATCACCAGAGGAAGTGCAGCGAAATCGTGAGCGCAACCTCCCACGGAACCGCCGGCGGAGAAGGATCGCTGGCGAAAGCGCCAAGAGGGTGCCGCTGGAGAGAGAGTTCCAGCGCAATCACGGCCGGAAGAGAAAGTAGAAGCAGAGCAAGAGTGCGATCGCCAGAAGGAGTACGGCGCGAGAGTGAGCACGACCACCAGTGGTGGTGCCGAGGTTGACAGGGAGAGACTCAACACAGGTTGCCAGCGTTGGGGAGAAGGTGCGCCGGAGACTGTTCAAGCGTCGGAGACTCGAACGTTGGAGGGTTTCGTCTCAAGCGTCGGCCGTTCAAGCGTCAGAAGCCCCAGCCAGCTCGATATACTCAGCGGCGAAAGATTCAGAATCAGGGTGGCCACATGGTATCTCGGGACATCTACGAGTTCGGCGGGGCCGGTTCGAGCCAGGAACCCGACGACGCAATGGAGGACGAGCTAGCAGAGCCTGTCGTGGCGACGCCGGCACGCCGTGGCCGTCCAACCAAAGCCAAAGCTTCAGCAGCTACGGCGAAAGGGAGTGAGGTCGATAAAACGAAGTTAACGCCCCGGAGGTCACGATCGGCGTTGTCCAAGGCAAAACCAGAGACGCCGCACAGGGAGAGTGGAGCCAGGGGCATCGACACGCCCGGCCGTCGCACCATTGCCGACAGGTCAGCTCGTCGGAAGAGTGCCAGGGCTATCATCGACCGTGTGGTTGACGATGCCACGAGCGATGATGAGGCTGGTGATGAGGGCCTTGCGCGGGAGATCTTCGAGTCCAGCGGTGACGAGGGTGCACTAGAAGATGAAGAAGGCCAGGACGAAGATCTTGAGGATGGTACCGGAAGCGCTCAGGCGACACCGTCCAAGACCGCACGGGGCCGGAAGAGGAAGGCTGCGGCTAGGAAGAGATCTCCGACGCCGCCGCGGGATCTGCCACCGCACGAGATGTACTTCTTCCAGAACAAACCCGGACTAGCCAAGACATCCAACAACACTCTGGCATCACTAAACCTGCTCACACATGATGAGTACTTTTCGATTGTGCGGGACTTGAAGGACCCACACGATGCGGACATCAAGTTCCTGGAGGATCTTCACGCGGAGTCCTTCGGGCAATGGGGCTTCGAATTGGCCGAAGGCTTCAGTGTCTGTCTATACGGCCACGGATCTAAACGGTCTCTCCTACACCGCTTCGCCAAACACCTACACAGCAAGATCTCAAGCAGCCATCGCCCACACAAAATAGTCATCTTGAACGGATACGTCCGCACCATCAGCATCCGCGAGGTGCTCTCCACTATCAGCAGCGCAGTCGACCCGTCTTACAAGCTCACCTCCGGCAACCCAGTCGCACTACTCCAGGACGTGCTCTCCCTAATCACCGCATCAGACATCACACTGACGCTGATCCTCAACTCCGCGGACGCACCACCACTGCGCAAGTCCTCCTTCTACACCATACTCTCCCAGCTCGCAGGACACCCGAGCATCCGCCTTGCCTGCTCGGTCGACACGCCTGATTTCCCGCTGCTGTGGGACAGCGGGCAGCGTTCGGCCTTCAACTTCGTCTTCCATGACTGCACGACCTTCGCGCGCCGGAGCCCCGCCGAGCTCGAGGTCGTCGACGAGGTCCACGAGCTGCTCGGCCGCAAGGCCCGGCGCGTCGGAGGCAAGGACGGCGTGGCGTTCGTGCTCAAGTCGCTGCCCGACAACGCCAAGAACCTGTTCAGGCTGCTGGTGGGCGAGGTGCTGGTCGCGCTGGAGGACGAGGGTGTTGGCGCGGGCGGCGAGAACCCCGGCGTTGAGTACCGGATGCTGTATAACAAGGCGGTTGAGGAATTTATCTGCAGCTCGGAGATGGCGTTCAGGACGCTTCTGAAGGAGTAAGCCGCTTTTCATCTTCCCTCACCTCCCAATTTGCGGCGATACTAGGCACCCTAGCGGTCATTACTGAGAGCTAACTTGTCGTTCTAGATTCCACGATCACCAGATGATCACCAGTCGCAAGGATGTACTGGGCACAGAGCTTCTGAGCTTACCCTTCCGAAAGGAAGAGCTCGAGGCTATTCTGGAGGACTTGATGTCATGATCCGACGCAGAATCAGGTGCATATGCTAGGGCGGGCGTTGTCTTGGGCAAACTAGACCAGGAATGCAACTTGTACATACTCATTCATGTAGAGAGATGCCAGTAGAACGAGACATGTATGATATCAGTGCATGATGAAGCAATCGGCCATAGATTATGGCTCTACACAGACATAATGTCCAGGTCAACTTGTTTGGTTTAGGGTCCGCAACCACAGTGCATATTTCACAGGACGGCGCCGCACATACAACCTCTTCCTCCTTAGCTAGTACAGCCAGCAACCGTTTGGGTGTCAAGGACGCCGACACAGAGCACCAATAATCATAGACTACAAGGTGGTTTGGTTGGCTCCAAGAACACTGATCTCATATTCATCGCCATCAGGACCCTCACGGATACGAGTGCCGGCGGCCCTTGATTACTGCCGCCAGCTACTTAACTCAACAACCACCTTGCAAGACCAAAGTGGCAAGCATTGTCCTATTTCAACGTTTTCATCGTTTATGGCCCCAGAGTCTTTTTCTTCTGTGTACAAGTTGCCCTCAAATTCAGAGTTTGAGGCCGGATCGGAGCAAGAGGCTTACAAAACAGGGCGGAGAGCGAGGCCAGGGAGCCGAGACCTCAGAAGACTTGGGTAGAGCCATCTACATCTAGTTCGGCATTTCATGACGACAAAATGGGGAGATTTGATGTCACTAGCTATATGAAATCACCAAATCACAATGCTAAGGCATAGGTGCATCTGCGACTGCCTCGAGGCTTTTGAACGGTGCTTAAACTATCTACATTATTAGAAAGAATCGGGGGCCAACGAGCTAGCAACCAGGTGTTGCTGCTCTTGACGAGGTACCGCTCGCATACATTTGGGGTAGATTCTGTCAAGAAATCTACCAAGCTTGTGCACTCTTTTGGTATCTAATCCCAACTCAGTGTGACTTCCCTTCCAAAGGAATGAATCACCGGGCAGTGGGTCTTCCTGGTCCCTCTCTTGCTTGTTGGGTCGCGTTGGGAAACGGAGCCTTGGTCCACCGGCTTCGTCACAGTCCGGTGCTCTTGACACAGGTCCAGAGGACCACAGGCACGACAACATTGTCGTTGCCGCCCGTGAGGACCGCCTCCGTCAAGCTGGCCGTCGTGGCACACAAGCCCGTTTCACCAATCACTCTCAGCCAGTCCCACTCAATCAACCCAGCCCAGACCGCGTCCAAACCGTGCGGGGCTCCCTGAGCCTCGGGCCGGGACGTGATGGGCCACCCGCCGATTTTCAACCAGATATTAGCGGCCAAGAGGCCAATGGACACAGCCACTGCAAATGCCACGCTCCCTTCGATGCTCTTGCCGCCCTTCCAGAGCCACTTGTGGTGCCCGTAACGCCGCCCGATGAGCGAGGCCGCCGCGTCGCCGAGCCCCACGCAGACGACCCCCGCGACCATGCTCAGGTCGCGAGTCGGTACCTCCCAGCCTCGTCGGTAGCCGGTCCCTGTTCGTGGGAGGGACGCAAGGCTGAGCCACAGAGGGATGGCGCAGCCAATGAGGAGAAAAATGTGGGATATGACCACCGGTCCACAGTGGTCCCTACCATCTGTGTAGGGATGGAGAAAGTTGGTAATCGGTTTGGATAGAGGCGGAAGCTGGCTCGCGCGCAACAGATCAAGTAATAGGAAAATGGCGAGGACGATGGCGAGTGCCAGCGCACACCAGCCCGGGTCGACGTAAATTGCTGGTAGGAACATTGCTACCATCATGAAATGGAAGACCTTGCGGCGAGTGTCCACCTCGTAGAACGGGGACAGCCGGAAGACAACCAGTAAACCAATGGCAATGACAGTAACCCAATAAGCGGCAAGCACCAGCCTGGTGTTTGCCTCGCCGATCGAGGCATCCCGTAGGTGCTGGACCCAGCCCAGGGAGCATGACTTGTCGTCATCAGCACGATAGGGTAGACATATCCACCTTTCCAGATTCGCCTGGACGACCTGAAATCTGAAACCTGGCAGGTCACCAAAAATATATCCCAGTGCCCAACCAATAGGCTCATTGCCGTCCAGCGCTTGGTACTGGACACACACCCGAACACCTCCCAGAATGACCACGACGATGCCCACATAGAGCCATGCCGCATACAACCACTTTCTCGTCGTGGCTTGTGACTGGGTCAGAGAGAAGAAGGCACGTACTGTCGTGGAAGACGACCTCTTTCGACGACCTGACGGTGTGTGAGTTTTGGACCGGCTCAGGATCTTATCCACAAAAGGGAGTGTGTGCCGCCGGGAGGGTGACTGGAAAGCGGTTCCATCGGCATCAGTGGACAAGTCGGCCCGCGCCTCTTTCCCAGGCGGCACTAAAATTGTATCTGCCTTTTTCAACCCCGGGAATTCGTTCAGGCCACTTTCATTCTGTAAAATCGACGCGCGTCGGGGCACTGAGGCCTTTTTGATGTCATCTTCGTCAGTCGTACAACCGGACGCGCCGTCTGAGTCTTCGTTGTCCGAGCCTGATTCAAGTCTGAGCCTCTTCAGAGAGAATACACTCGAGATCAGAGTGAAAATTGAAGGTCCTTTGCTATGGGGTGCCACTCGTCGGAAGCGCCATTTCGGTACTCGGGCGAGTGCTATACCCCAACGTATGACTGGACCACACAGAATGATGACCCCAATCCCCCCCATCCAAAGGATAGCCTGTAATATTACAGCTTGTGGCGAGGTAGAGAGGATCAGAATGTCGACGAGAGATATCGAGAGGAGTTGAAGTTCCGCGGGCAGAAGACTGGTAGTTGTCAAGTGGTGAAGGATGAGGCATAAGGTCTGGTGTAACGGGTAGAGCAGTATTAAAGCTTCTCGAGGGTATAGTGACAATCGGATGTCATTTTTTGATGACCATTCTGAATTTCTTTCGGGCGCCAGGAGAGGCAGACTGGCAAGGAGCCAGTGCAGCGGGTTGAATGTCTCGGCAGCGGTGGTGGTTGGGATTAGTGCCCTCGGCAAGGAGGCGATGCCGAGCACGAGGTTCGGTAGGAGCGCATTCCTCACATTTGCAGCCGTGAGGAGGGAGACGAGAACGGGTAGAACCGGTGGGTATAGAAGTGTGGCGGGATCGAAAGATGAGGGTACACTCAGAGGTAGTCTCCTTCGCAATGGCTCTCCTCGTGTGTAGGCCCACAGCGCTGCGCGCAGGGGATAGAGCGCCAGCAATGCTGCGTACAGTGCACCTTGAAGCACAACTTCCTCCCGGTGCGACGCGACGACCGGGCTCACGTCTGGGTTGGTCACGACGAGCCTACCCAGCCCGGACAGGATCAGGACCTCGGTCGCTCGCCTGATGAGTTCCTTCCGCCGTCTTGCATTTTCTGCGCGATGCCTTTTCTCGTCTTCTGCTCTCCGCTCCTTGCCCCTGGATGTATCGAGGTCTCCTTCTAGGAACGAGGGAGTCAGGAGTGGTGTGGCCACCCCTGACGGCGGTTCAGGTCTCCCCCGGAGTCCCTTGTGCTGCCGCGCTCGGGGCGCAGGCAGTCTTTTCACGAAGATCTCATCGTCAGCCTCGGTGCCGCTGTCGGTATTGGGTGTGGAGTCTTTGGTGAATGCTGGCGAGGGTATGAGCTGGTCGCGCGCATCCCCAGGGGTATGGGTGGGGATGGAAGTGGCCCTGGGGATGAAGCTGTCGGACGGTTCCAGAAGCTCCCACTTGTGGCGGAGGTATGGATGCGGCGATCGCGAGAGGGTCCTGAGGTTCTCCTGGTCCTCCAGTTCGTCATTCGGAGACACGGTTATAGGTTCGGGTCTGGGAGGTTTGAGGGATGAGGACATGGCGTGACTTGCGGGCGCAAGCTAGGAGATCATCGGGAACATGGAGCTCGGCCGGGATTGCGGTCGCGCCTGGGGTCCCGGACGGTGAAGGCCAAAAAGGGGCGTTTGGATACTGGTCGAGGGTGAAGATGAAGCTCTGGCACCTGGCTGAGTATGATCTTCAATGTGGCCCTTGCTGAGTGTGTCTCGGCGACGTGTGTTGTTGAGTAGTCAGGGAGGTCTGGGGCGTGGTGGAGCGGGTTGAGTGTCTTCACATGCGCGTAATCTGCCTCACTTGGCGCTGGCGGACTCAAGATTCAACAAACCCATGCCGCAGAACCTTGGGAGGTTACGTATGCCCCTTGTCCTCCACTGCATCAGCCCTGCGACAATCATTCCCGTTTAGCTCATTTGGCACCGCCTAGTGCACGGCCACCATGCTATCGATAAGGCCTGGCTCCTGGGCAAACGAAACAAACCGAGTGCCGGCGACTTGATCCATCACAACACTCGAGACTATCTAGTACTGGAAGTAGGAGTCACCAACGGAATTCGGCACCACTATGCCACATCTGGTCTGTCAGACCAAGTCCCATCCCGAAACCATAGCTTCTCTAGCTCAATGATGCCCATGGGTCTTTCTTGAGTGCTGCCAGTCGTCGTCGTAGATTGTGTCAACATTCTAGAGCTCGTGGATCACATGAGGACCAGCAGTGCATTGGAGCTGTCTGAATCAGAAGCGACAGCTGCAAGAAATGCCCTTTTATTTCCGGCGAAAATCTGTCAAGTGTGCAGCAGTGCTGGCACTCGGGCCTGCACTTGCAGATCAGGACACCAAAAATAGGTGGACAGCAGCTTGGTGCTGTCATCATCTGCTACCAGCCTGCAGCATGATGGCCTGAGCCTCAGTCCGTCTCGTCTGCTTTCTGTCTGGGCCCCAGCTGACTGCAGCGTAGACCTCTGGCCGTGCACGGGAGATGCTGGTATCACAGAGTTTAGATGCACATGATGCGATTCTGAGTGCCTCGTAAACAGTGGAGCCACCGTCATACTTGTACACACAGTCAGACCACGTGCATTGCCACAGGAGCGGCGCGCCTGCCAGCAAAGAAACGGTGTGCGGTTGTACCGGTGTCAAGAGATATTCCACGTAACTAGTAGTATCTGGTCGCTGGCGTGTGTACTGTGCGCTGGAGTGTATGTAGCTGTGTTCCCACCGCTCTGGGTCGAGAGGGGCCATTGGTCCCGGGCTAAGGTGAAATACGAGCCAGGAACCGGGGGTGCTTGCGATTGAGGCTCAGAGCCAGTGACGTTTCCGACTCGCCGACGCGGTGCGCCCAAGTGGAGCTGCCACGGACAGAGCCGAAACTGGTCACGAATCGTGGCCCTAGCCAGAAGCTTCACCATTGGCACCATTGGCACCATTGGACAAGACCAATGGGGACGGCGAGGGCGATCAGCTCGCGGAGGAAGGAGGGTCTCTAGTCCTTCATCTCGCCGTGGCCGTGACGGTGGTATTGTGTTCCGGTGGGCAGAATTGGGACTCCGGTGCCGGCATTGTAGTACACAGGTATGCACAAGTCCGGTCGCCGTCAGGTCCGCCGGTGCCGTGCAGGTGAGGTGAGGGACATGCCCATCTCACATGTCACGGAGGAAGGGGGAAGAAAGAAAGAAATCTCCATACGATGGTAAGAGAGGAGTCTTGGACTGGTTCGACAGGGTGGGCTTGTTGTTGGTTTGCTCGGGCTGTTTTGGTTGTGGACGCTACCCGCCCCCCGTGCTGGAGCCCACATTAGGCCGTGCAGAAGCGTGAGCATGCCAAACCCAAGTGCCTATCCGGACGGGCCTCGCAGTTGATCCGCCAGGTGAATACGAGCCACACTCTGGCGACTCTTGAGGAGGCGCTGAAACGGCCGACGACGTCCTAGCCAAACGCACACGCAAACAAAGTCTGTAGCTTATCTCGCCATGGCCCGCCGGCCAATTCGTCAGCACCCCGCGGCTTTGCGATGTGATGTGCGTTGCTATACGACGGCCAAAGTGTCGTGCCTGCAGGGCAAGTCGAAAGATGTGTGGCTCAATACGTCACCACGTTGGGGCCGATACGAAAGCATTGACGAGACGACGTGATGGCCTTTCGCATTGCCTATAGTACAAGCACCTACTGCCTACCGCCTGTAGAAGTAGGTGGTAGTACCACAATAAATACAATACAGTACCAGCACCTCCGGGTGTGACACCTCCCTGCCTCCCTGTCTTGGAAGGTCGCAAGAAAAGCAGGGACGAGGACGGGCAGAGCAGGCAGAGCAGGCGTGGAGACGCCCAGGAGATGCCCAGGTGGGAGGCTGGGTTGGCACAGACCGGCGAGCCCTCTTGGGTTCACCCCAGGCGGGCCTGACGGGGTGGGCCAGCTGGGCGCAGGGGGGTGTGCTCTTCTGTTTCTGTCAGGTCTGTCGGTTCGTCTGTTCGTCCCAGAGGTGCGACAACAGTCCAGCAAGGTTTTTCTGCTCTGCAGGTTCGCCTCCTGCAGCCGCCTGCAGGAGCTTGAGCTTTGCATGCCACCCATCCCATCCCGCATGCTGTGCACAGCACTGACTGTAACACACCTTCCTGGTGGAGATCTCCATTCCATGTGAAGCTGCCCCGGTGTGGCTGGCCTCTGCCGGAGCTTGTTCGATGCTACTGAATGCTGTACGCCGGGACTGTTGGGACGGTATGAGAGCTCGCGCACACAGCACCTCGGCGACATGACGGGGCAACACCAGCGTCATTTCTGAGCTGTACAGTCGTACGGTCGTGCAGATAGTCCTGACGTATCTGGTTCCGCGTAGCGAGATGGACAAGACAAAAAGACAGCAGGCCGGGTCGACCTTGCAACCCTGTCTCGGGTAGGATTGTCATGGTGGTCTGGGTACTGTGGTAGTCTGATCCCTGGCACCAGCTTCCATCCGGTCCATTCGGAGTGATCAGCACGGCTTGCATCAGCCTCCTCTTGCTCCCTCCTCCTCCTCCCACTCCTCACCCTTGCTTGGCTCTTCACGCACAGTCACTCCGTACCCGTTGCCGTGCCGTACTACTCAGCATTTTCGCTCGCTCGCTTTTTTCGTCAGCCCCAAGCCTGGTCTGCAGCTGCGAGGTGGCTCAAGAAAGACGCTTTCCCGATTGATGAGGCCTCTTCATAATTCTTATATGCGCCAACATCCCCTCGCATACCGCTTCTCTCTCTCTCACTCACGATCGGGTCAGCAATACGTAGAGATCCCACGGCTTCAGCTGTCACTCTGACGAGAATAAGCACGTTCTCTGGTTTTCGCATTCACTCGCTGCTCACCACGCCGCACTGTGCTGATCTGCTTCGTCTCCTCCAAAAAAGACCCATCATCGACAGGTTCAACACTGACACTTCCTTTTCGGACCTGGATCCAGACTCTGGCCCAGACCTAGATTCCCATCTGCCTGCTACCCTTTGGATCCAGTGAAGGTCAATCCTCGTCGCACCACGGACCTTGTCCTGATCTCCTCGTCCAGTCCCAGCGTCCCAGCGTCCCATCAGGAACCCGTCCGTCGCTTTTCTTCGATCGCCTCCGCCGAACTACTGCACTGCACACCTGCACACCTGGGTCCTCCTGGGCAGTGCCAGCGCAACGCTTATCCACCATCCTGGAGCTTAGCTGGGTCCACCTTGGAACTTGACAGGCCTGCAAGAGTCTCCGGTTTCCAATTCCTGTTCCTGTACCCACACCAGCATCCCTACCAAGCCCACGCAGCCCACGCTCGTTATTACTGGCGTGCAAGCCCACCTTTCGACATCATTATTCGCACACCACGACTGCAACCGCATGTCCACGGGCCCCAATATGCACGTTGAGACACCAAGATAAGCCGCTCGCTGATCGTCCGCTTTTTCTTGAGGCTCTCTTCGCCTGTGGCGGTTCCACTTCTGCGGCACTTGTCTTCCGCCCGGCGTCTCCAACTGCACATCCCGGTGGCGTACATCGTCTTGTCTGCAGCACCCGCCCCATTATCTTCCTCCTTCTTCAAAACCCCTCCTCCCCAGCCGCCATGGCTCAGTCAAAACCAAACGATGTCGAGGCTTTTGGAGCAGGATTGGCCCAGGACATCCAGGAGAAGCACACCCTGAGGGAGAGAAATCAACAAGCTGTACCGGACACCGACCGACGACGACGAACCATGGATTCTGGACGGAAACTCTTGCTGGCACTGTTGGTGTGCTGCATGGTCGCCCTGGGCTTGGCCTCAGCTCACCAGGGCCGGGCAGACTGTCACGAGGATGCTTCGAACGTCGGCAATGCTGTTGCCAACGTTGAGCACTCCTCGCTGTCGTCTTTGCTGGCCTCCAACTCGGCTGAGTCTCTTCGTGAGCTCTTGGAGAAATATGTGCCCGAGAGGTACCGCCAGCAGGACTCCCAGATCGCGAAACGGCAGGACAGCAACGCAACCGTCTCGACCGCTGTCACCACTGCGGTGACAACGCTTTCGTCTGCCTCTACAGTGGCTACCACCACTGTGCAGACTCAACCCAGCCCGACAACCACCGCCGCCACCACCCCGACGTCTGCGAGCGTTCAAACGAGCGTTCAGACTCAGACCGTGGTGCAGACGAGCGTGCAGACCCAAGACCCAGCCACCGAAACCGTCACAGCTCCTCAGACCCCTACTCCCTCAGAAACTGCTGCTTCTTCTGGTACGTCCGAAGTCACTACTCCTTCTACCTCTGCCCCAGTTTCCTCTGCCCCAGCGCCGTCGTCTTCGTCGTCGTCCTCTTCTGAACAGACGAGCGTGTCCGTTGACTCGTCAACCACGACTGTCACTGGTGCAAGTCAGTCTGCCTCTTCTCCATCTTTATCTGCTACCACTGAGTCGTCATCTGCAACCCTGTCCTCCTCCTCCTCCTCCTCCTCCAGTGCTGGAGAATCCCCTAGTGTCTCCAGCACAACGTTGACCGTCACCTCACCTGGTATGTCAACATGATTTGTGTTACATGTCATAGTGCTCGTTCCTGGAAACAGCCTCCAGGCTTTAGTGTTGTCTCCTTTGCCTCATATGATATATGTTCTTCATCCCGTAGCAGGGTGGCGTAGGAGCTCAAGGGCTCGCATCTCCGAATCTTGGACAGACTTTGCTGACATGCTCTGCAGCCCAAGCAACATCGAGAGGCACTACCCTGGACACATCTAAGGCGACCCCGACTGTGGCCTCATCCACAAGCAAGACCAGAACTCCGGTGTCATCGAAGAAAGTGACCACCACATTCACATCGACAATGCCAGACGGGGGCATCTCAGTCGTCACACAAACCTCATTCTCCTACGTCGACGCAGAGCCGACGGATGGCTCAACGACTCGGCCAGCCGCAAGCCTACAGACCAATGCCGCTCCTGCTGCAGGACCATCCGTCCCGGGTGCTGCCACACTGCTTGCGGGACTCTGGTTTCTTTTATGGCAGTAAATTTAATCTCTTGAAAGAAGGGGCTGTGCTCGGGTGGTGTCTTACGAGATGATCTCACGCACTTTCCTTGAGGTGTTGTAATCAGGATAATATTGGCCGGTAAGAGGGCACGGCCTTGGCCCTTGGGGCGGGCGGGGAAGGCAACATTTTTTCGAGCACCAAAGGCTGACCGAGGGATGAGGAGGCCGTTTGTTTTCATCATTGAAGTTTCTTCCCGCAAGCATTGGCATTCAGCAGCTTGCACAGCATATGCATAGCGTCATTGGGGCACAGCGGATACGGCGCAACAGTATCGGACCACTCCTTCATTTTTGATTTTGGGCAAATCTGCGTTGAAAATTAGAGCCACCGCGAGGGCAACAAAAAGGGTACGCGCGGACCATGACTTACATAGAAGGAGGCAAGAGAAAAGAATAACTACCACAGGGGGCCGAGGGGCTCAGACATGTGACACATATGTCGGGAATCTACATCATAATACCTCGCTTCGCTTTACCTCGACGTGAATGTCTTGGGTGTACGTGCGCTCATGGACGGAGCTCGTTAGGCTGGCACGGTAGTGTTAACGTCCGGTTCCTGAAGCCCACCGACTAACAGGTAAGAGGCAGGGATCTAGCCTCAAGACTATAGGTGGAGCTGTTGCTACGGACGCATGTGAGTTTCATTGCATTGTCTTCGCGATGGGATCTCCTCACCATATGGACCAGCTTCTCAGCCGTTGGAAAGAGAGCTGTAAAGCACTCGATGGCTCTCAAGACCCAACCATCCTTCAACGATTCAGATTATCACTGGTAAAGGCTGCCCAATCCCTCGGACTGCCCCAGAGCCTGAGAATAATGAGCTCGTCCGCAGCCAGCTCGGCCACACAGCAAATTCAGTCTTCACAAGCACCCTCAACGCGTCATTGAAGGTAATCAGAGCACTCACCGTGCATTGATGATTACCATGAGGCGAATTGAGGCCGGCGGCGGGGATGACTCGTGGCCGGGTTCCTCAATGGAGGTCCCTTTTCCCCCGCCTCACTCTGTGAATGCTTCGTTCCTCAGCCAAAATCGTCAACGTGATGTACATATTGACTAGCTACGGCACGAGGCCGGCCCACGCCATGTGTAGCTCGACCTGAGGCCAACCTGTCATGTGTGAATCCGGGACCTTGACTACCGCGGTAGCGCGAGGAGTTAACCTTTAGTCATTTTGCTATGATAATATTCCCAGTTGCCTCGTTGACATTTGTTGCTATGCGCCACATCCAAAAGCTATGCCAGCTATGAACTGTCATGTCCACGATTCTAGGAGCCTTCCCTTAACTGGGAAAGTCAGTTAGAAAGACATTAGCATAGTCAGCTCTATCGAGTTGTTCAACCTGGAGACTGGCTCCAATCATCTGCGATGAGCGTGAGAGTAGACCAGAGGTTTCCATTGTTGAGGGTTGAGAAACCCATATGACACCCCGTCTCTATTCCAAGCATGCCCCCTCGGTCTCTTCTCTTCTCTCTTTCTTCGCCCAAGTCTTGGAGAAACGTCCAGCAAGCTTCAGCCCTCTCGATCACCAGACAAATCTAGAACACACACACACAGCGCTACTACACACCAGGATGGCTTTCTCGCGTCTCTTCCGCCAGAAGAACGGCTCCGCCCTAGTCTGTAAGCAACTTCCGGCAACAATTTTGACCCTCTTGAGAACGACAATTCCCTATCTATAGCCTATACGGCGGAGGTATTGTCAGGCTGCGAGTTTTTAGGACAAGCCATGGCCATACTATGGCCTGGTCCTCCCTATATCCGAATGAAACTTCTTCCTCGGTGCTTTTATGGCTGACCCTTTTGGCTGCAGTCCTCGGCGTTGGGATCGTGCCTCTCCTCATCGCCCTGGGCCTCATCCTCGCCGCTCCGCACTCCGTCCTTGCGGCGCCGTGTGACCCCCAGGTCTCCGGCTACGGGCCTACTACCTCGTAAATCCCCCCCTTCCGCCCCTGGTCCTCTTTATCTTGTGGTAGGGCAGGGATAATGCTCACGGTCTTCTTCTCCCTTAGGCCAGACACGGTGGACGCGCTCCACGCGAACTTCGTCTACGGGGCCACCGCAAGCAATGCTCCCGTCCCTGCCGGCTACTCGGTGTTCGATAATAATGGAAATGCCCCGTTCGGAATCTACGGCACCTGGAGTGCTGCCCACAGTAAGTCCACCGAGTTCTCGTGAACCCCAGGCCACGACCGGGCCGGAAGCTGGCGTCTGGACAGACGTCTGGACAGACACAGAGCCTCAAGCCTCCATTATTCCGAGTCCTGCAGCTGACGCTGGGTGATACCAACAGTGCCCAACATGAACTATTTGGGCTGGCGTAACCTTCAGAGTTACGACCCATCCAACTGCTCGGCGCTCTGCAACTCGACTTCGACGTGTCGGTCCTTCAACATGTGTATGTATTAGATCCCGGCCCTCGTGATGACCACCACTGTAAAGAGCAGCCTCGCAATATGTTGCTGACGCGTAGCTTCCCCCTCCAGTCTTCCAGCGCTCACCGACCCTGGAGCCGAGCTGGAATGTCAGCTCTCCTTGCTACAACCCTCCCTCGACCGTTGAGATCATGTGCACCTTGTGGAACACCAACATCACCGTGTCGGCCATCGAGACCAACTTTGGCTGGCCCCGTGGCGGATTCAACGTGTCTATTGTCGGTGAGTTTTGATGCAGCACTACACCATTCGGAATCAGTCGCTGACTGCAATGTTGTAGCATCCAAGTATTACAACAAGAAAGGATCTTAAAAAAGCCTCTTCTGCAATGCTGCGGAGGCGTATCTCATCTGCTTGTCCCTCGCGGAAAGCATCGAAACAAGGGTATCAGGGGGTTGAAATGTACTAATGTATGGGTATCTCTAGTAGTGAATATAAAATTTGATCTTTCGAAGCCTCACAAAGGCTTGATCGTCAATCGTCTATCCCAATTATGGCAGACCCGCGAATAAATGGATTTCCAGAGCCTGCGTCTGTGCGTGATGTGATTCTTCCCTGGTAGGCTTCTGTCCGACAGGGGTTGGCGTCTAGCAGCACCGTTCTTGTAGACAGGGGTCGTTGCTTGCCTCTAGGTTGGCTCTCCATTCTCTTGTGCCGTGCCAGTCCCTTAAAGGCCAGAGCATCCGGCAAGGAAAG
This sequence comes from Diaporthe sp. P3_1W, assembly GCA_037177825.1. Classification (NCBI taxonomy): domain Eukaryota; kingdom Fungi; phylum Ascomycota; class Sordariomycetes; order Diaporthales; family Diaporthaceae; genus Diaporthe; species Diaporthe sp. P3_1W. The sequence continues at coordinate 2,968,557 of JBAFXB010000004.1, read as the reverse complement.
CCGGGAGGGCTAGTCCCAAAGCCTTGGAAAGAGGATAATTTGAGGTGGCCCAGCCGGAGGGGCGGCTTAAAAAATGCCGTGACAAAGAAGCGTTGCAACTCATGGGCAAGACTTGCACACGACGATTTGAAGCTCAGTTCTGGTGGCTTCTCTCTCTTCTAGTGATTCGGAAGTATATGGCTGTGCCACGGGCAGAAACCTCATGGGTGATCTCGGCAGTCGTGATGTGATGCTCGCAGGTGGCCGGTGATCAATGAAGGCTCTCCACAGACATGCGCTTGGGGCAAACATTGCCGACTTCCACTCCCACGACGTTTCGTGTCTCGACTTCCCGTCCTTATCCGGGACCGATCTTGGGCATGTCGTGGTGCTCGGATAGTTTCGACAGGTATGTGTTGAGCTCTTCCACGCGCTCCTTGTGTGTCTTGAGGAGCTCCGGCCTGGACGTTTCCGCCTTCTCCAGCAGCCTCTTCCTGCGTGCCTCCTCGAACCGCCGCTCGGCATCCGTCTTGTGGCTCCTGGGTGGCTCGTCTCCTTCAGCTTCTTCGACTTCCCTGGCTTCATCCTTGTCCTCAGACTCTTCTTTCTTCGGTTCGGCAAGGTTCTTCTCCAGAGCAGTCTTGTCCTTCTTCTTCTTGTGCTTCTTGACCTTGGCGCCCTTGATGCGCAGGGCACCGCCGCCTGCCGACTTGTACTCCTCGGATGGCATAGCCGAATTGATCACGCCGGTGGCCTCGCCTACTCGTTTCCCCAGTATCTACCAAACCCTCGATTGTCTGACGTGGAATCAGCCGGTATCTGAACGGTGGCTACAGTAGTGTGCCACTCCTGATGTTGTCGGTATTGAAGAGTGTCGTTGCCAGCGGCGGAGGTGTGCTGTCGCGGGTGAGCTTGAGGCTCGGCAGGCAATGGGTAGGTGTCCAAGGTGGGGTTCACGTCAGCGCCCCACAATGCACTGCTTGGGCCAATCAGACACCCCTACGAATTTTGCGGCTCGACTACATTAACATCGCCAGCCGACGAAAATTTCATTAACTTTCTCTTCCTTTCTTCTTCAGATCAAAAAGTATACACGAAGATGCCACGACCGTCGCCTCGCTTCCCACAGCGGCGTGTTGCCTTTTTTTCTCTACGGAGAATACTTCGGAGACTAACGCTCCTCGATTAGGAAGTCTTTCACCCTGCTACTCCATGGGTGGTAGATGCCAATGACGGGATACATTTCAACGTAGAGCGCAAGCAATCTGTAGACGGCGGGCCTCAGGTGCGCTTCATATTTTGTGTCTCCTTGACATTACCAAACACGCACCTAAAGAATTCCAGGAGATGACTGTTGTGACGCCGCAGGCGTGCCAGTTGCCCTGTCCGCAGCGTGTCTCAGCCCCAATGCCTCCTGGCGGGCGCAGCACCGTGATGTATTGCACCATGAGCATGCGTGGCCTGGTGTTCCAAATGAATATCTATGCTGGACATCAATCAGGTCACAGCGATAGACCATCGTCAATGGAACCGTGTTGAGGCCCAGTCCTGAATGGATGCTGATCGAAGTCCAGGCCGCCTGAGTTGCCCAACCGCTGACGCGCACAGGCTCACGTCGATGCGGGCTAGAGTCCAAGAACGCAAAATCCTACGATGAGTTCCAGATGATGAGCAGTCTCTTTGGTCGGCTCACGCCGCGCATGGAGCCCATCTGCCTGCCGTCTCTCCAGCTACGATCGCGGCTGCAGTTCCGCGGCCGGGATTGGGAATGCGTCCTCATGTGTTCTCATTCCTCCAGTCGCGTGGCTTGGATCATCTCCGACCCCGTCTTCATGGCGCATGTCTCGAATGTTGACTTCTCGCCGCGAACGTGACATGTCGAACCCTGTGCTATATAGAGGCCGCCATGGGACTGCTGTTTGCGGGCGGCTCTCGCTCGTCATCCCAGCCCATCGGTCGCACGCTGCAGCAGTCTCTCATTTATTTCTACTAACGCAGGACTCACCAGCATCCCCCCCAGTTCTGTGCCCTTCTGACCCGGATTCGCTCTTTTGGGCCGCAATAAGCATACACCTGTTTCTCTTGCTTAGCTGTGCCTCCGCACAAACCACGCAGACATCATGTCGTGAGTCGTCCATGATGGCATACTTTGAGAGAAGACACGAATTAACGCCCGTCGCCCTAGTCTCGGCCAACTCACCTCGAGCGCGTTGCTGTACTGCCCGGATGAGCCCACGCTCCCGCCAGCCACGGGCACAGTCATGGAGACGGCCACAGTCACGGCCACCGTGACCTTCACCAAGACATGGGAGTACGCGGCCTGGGCCGCCTGCCCGACAGCGGAGTGGCCCGCACTCTACACCATCGTAGAGGTCTGCACGGGCGACCCGGACGTCTGGACCCAGCCAGCTATCCCGCCCAACTTCATCAAGACGGTCGTCACCTGCGGCGTGTGCGAACAGAAGACCCAGACCATCACCTGCCCCGTCGAGGACGCGGCCCAGACCGGCGACGTCACCATCTACGGCAACGGCGTTACCGCCACGCCGGCTTCGGTCCCGGCCCAAGCGACTGATGCTCCTGACTCCGGCATGGGTCCAGGCCCCGGCTCAGATTCGGGTCCTGGCTCCGGGCCTGACTCGATGCCTGGCATGGACAGTGGTCCCGGGGCAGGCAGTGGTCCTGGGGCGAACGGAGCAGGGAGTGGTCCAGGGTCCGGCTCTCCAGCTCCAGCGGCGGGCTCGGGCAGCAGTCCCAACATGGACATGGGCGCGGGAGGTCAGTCTCCGGCTGGTGCTCCACTGCCAGCTCCCAACAACAACAATGGCAATGCTGCGCCTGGATCCTCGCCCGACTCTGGCTCAGGGTCATCCCCGGCGCCGGACTCCGGGTCCGGATCTGCGCCGGGTGCAGCACCGGCGCCTGGCGGTGGCGAAGCGGGTGGGTCGTCTCCGACGATGGTGGAGCCTCAGTCAAACGCCGGGACGGACGGCGCGAGCTCCCCGTACGCGACTGCCGCTGCGCCAACCTTGAAGAGCACCCTGCTTCTCGTTTCGGGAATGTTTGCCCTTGTATCTGGCTCTCTTGTATGTTACTGAGACGCTCAGACATCTGAAGAGTAAAGTGGTGGATTGGATTTTCAAAAGGAGTTCATGGCTTGGAGGAACCTGGATCTTTAGACTTATATTTGTAATATTGTAGGGGCTCTTGTCTTTTTGCAAATGATTCTATGTTTTCCCGATGTCCTGAAAGGTACTTCGCCAAAGTGTGCTCGAATTGCATTTAACAGACGTGAAACACTAAGTGCTTGTGTCTTTCCTGCAGACTTCGATGCCCGCTGGCCCATACCAGGGCAGATGACCCGTACCATCTATGGAACGGATGTCTCTAGTTATGTGATCTCTATACTCTTCGTGTCGGAATCTTGTGCAGCTGATGCGATTCTATAGTCTTATGCGACCTTGGTGACAGCCAGTTGCCCCGGGGCAGCATCACCCTCCAGCTCGAGCAGGCCGCCGCCCTCAAGCTTCTTCTTCCATTTCGCGCTCTCGTACCGTGCGAGGATTAAGGTCATGCGAAGGGTCTTCTGGTCACTCGACTCGTGCTCGTCGACTGTTTCAGGCACAGGTGTGAATGTCCATCGTCCAAAAGCCCAGTTTAATATGTACCTGCACTCGGGGTACGGCGGCGTCGGGGTCGCCTGGTCTTCATCGGAGCCCCTGAGCGCAGAGGTAGATGACAGGACAGCCTTGATCCGGTAGACCTCGTCCTTCGGTGCCGCCTTGAGCAGTTTCTGAAGAGCTGCCGCGTTGACGCTGGAGCCCTTGGGGCCGGTGAGTTCGACTGACAGCACCTCGACCTCAGATTGGTGGTTGTCGTCATGAGCGTGGTCATGGTCGTGGCCGTGGCCGCTCCCGCTCGGCTCGTCCGTTATGGACTGGGCTAGCCCCCCATCGATGCCAAAGATGAGGTTCATCGGCACCTGGCCCTTGTTGCTCTTCACCCACGCTGTCTCGACCTCCAAATCGCCGACGCGATCCAAGCATTCGTCGAATCTGCGCTCATCACAGTTCTCCCACCTGCACTCTTCGTCAGCCCTGGCGGAGGTACTTTGCCTAAGTAAGAGAGAACGGCCGTTACATACTTGTTGAACACGATTAAATCGGTATACTTGGCCTGTAGTCTGGCCGTGACGCTCGTGTCCTCGTACCCCTTCCAATTCTCCACATCGATCACGCTCACAACACCATCCAGGACATATTGCCCTGTCTGTCGGGCCAGGCGGTTGATCTCCATGGCAAGAGTGGCAGGGAATGCCGAGCCGGAGGTCTCTATGATAATCCTGTCCGGTGTCACCTGGGCCTGCAGCTCCTTGAGGGCCTCGCTGAGCTGGCCGACGAGGTTGCAGCATATGCAGCCGTTGAGCATCTCCCGCACGCCGGATATGGCATTTGACGAAGCGAGCTGTGAGTCGATGGCGAGGTCGCCGAATTCATTTTTGAGGAGGGCGAGTTTGTAGTCCGGGTTGGCGGCTTTCAGTTGGGGGATGAGGTTGAGGATGAGCGTTGTCTTGCCTGAGCCGAGGAAGCCCGTGATTATGGTGATTTGAATGGGAGCCATGTTGGCGGGCTGTGTGTGGCTGGTGTGAAGAAGGGCAACCTGGAAGCTGTTCGTGTCTCAAAGGAAAAGAAAAATGTTCGAGGTACTGCAAGCAAACCTCTGACAATTGTCATCTGATCTTACATGAGTCTCGTCAGGCCAGACTGGGTCACCTTGTGGAAAATGACGCGAATAAAGCGCCTGTTTCGGCGACCGGGTCGGCTAAAAATAATTAAGGTTATCGGTCGCTTATCGCTGACAGGCCCCCCCTGTGCTTGCCTTGGCATGCCTGCGGGCCGTTGTGACATTTCGGCCGTTACCTAGGTAGTGATAAGGGACAGCTATGTTCCTTATCACTACCAAGACGTTGCCAAAGGCAACTTGACCTGGGAGATGGCTTGAACCGAGATGGCTTGAACCGAGATGGCTTGAACCGAGTCAGCCATCTAACGTGTGTCCAGAAGGTGGTGCTTCTCGAAGACGTTGGAGCAAAAGCCAGGGCTCGGTTCTCGACCAGCAGATCATGGACCATTATGCGCTATTTTCAAGCTTTCATAGCGAAAGCGAGCTTTTGCCCGGCCCAGTCTTACTCGTGGAAAACTGAAGTTGAGTCCCGCAGCTTCTCTTCAGACTTGCAGGCCTACAGTCATATTGACATTGTGTCGCCTCTTCTCACTTGAAATTCAACAACAACCACTTCACCTTGACTTCGAAGGCGGAGGTCTCCACCCGAGATGGACTGATGAAAAAATACCCGAAATCGTCTCCAAGATCACCAACCAGAAATATCTCTTCACGGGGGAGGAGGGGGGAGGGGGTTCTTGGCCATTTAACATTCACGACACCCATCTCCCGGAGTTCTCGTTGCAAACAGCTTCCCCTTCAAGTTCATCCGATTGAAAATTATGGCTCACAAGCCTTGTTTTATTTGCGCCACTGTCGCAGTTCTACAAGCAGGTTTTGGATGACGCAAGTTTTTGTTTCTGAATTATACCTGGAGTGTTGTAGACACATGAAACATCCGGCAGGCCGCAACAGTATCGTGTTCATCATCCATTTTGCGCTGAAACCGAGGTAATTCATCGCGACTGCATCGTGTCCGCTCTTAGCTGAGTTTCCCATCGTCTGTTTTGCTGCGGTGCTGGTCCTTGATGAACTCCTCAATCTGGGTGTCGTGATGCGGTCGCTCTGGAGGCCCCGGGACCTTTGTCTCCTCCCTCGAGGACTCGTCCTTATGATCCGTACCTAGAACCTTCCCAACGGCTGGAACATACTGGGATACTGGATGGCACAGCCACATATCGATCAGTCTTGTGCAAACCCCCAGGATTGGAAGGGGCGAGCCTTACCTTTTTCCACGACTTGACCAATGACTCCTCCATCATTGGCCCCGCTCTGGGGGTCTTTGACCTTGATGGCAGCTTCGTCCAGTTGCTCCTTGTAGGTCGGCGGAGTGTCCGTCACTTCGTCGCCCTTGGTGTTGTCTTGGGACATGGTAGTAATCTGGCTTTGGAAATGTTTGGCGAGGCTATGACTGTCTGCGATCCATGAGCCGGGAAGTAAATGCGTCTAGTTGGGTCCGAACCTGAAAGTCTGAGTATGAAGTCCGCTTTGTAAAGATCGCTCATCGAGAGAGGAGGTCTTGAATGTCGGCCAAGCAGAGAGCTGTGACGTCACTCGGGTGAGACAGAAGTTCCAGGTTGTTCAGCTGGATTGCCTGCAGCTGCCACCGACGAATGTGGCTGCCTGAGCTTCATCGAAGACGTGTTGCCAAAAGCGATGTGCAAGAATCCTGAGCTCAAAACTCATGTGTAAATTGGTGCTGCCATCAAACAGCACTTCAATGTTGGGTCCTGGTCATCCAGATCCCAACCACAGCAGGGGCCCCTGGTGGCATGCTCTCAAAAGCATCCAATCATTCCAAAACAGCATTAGTTATAGCTCCGAGTAAGTAAGAACATCGATAATACTGTGTTGACTCAGGACTGACTATGCACTGGTGCAGCCGAGTATTTGGCACATAATGTTAGAGAAACTATTTTACTCCGGCCTGGAGGGGCACTATTGTCCCGGCAGGGACGAATTCACTGAATAAGATCTTGCCCGACTTACCGTGTCTGTAGATAGCTTTAGAGCACTTGAGATATTCCGGGATTAATGCACATAAAAAGTGTCGGAGGCCTCGAGCGGGGCAGACTTTGATCTCAATTCATTTTGGTATCTATACGGCCAGACACTACCAGCGTCTATATGTACATACAGAAACCTGGCGAAGCGACAAAAGCTCTTCCTAGCCCATGTTGGAGCTCTTGGGACCGACTAGGGAAAAAGAAGTCTTGGAATATCTGGCACTGAATGGAAGTCTCAAAACATGCCGCTATGGTTCCGCAAAGGTAAAAACAAAGCACACACCCTAAGTGTCCTCGAATGAAGCGTACAGGTCATATATGGAAGTAACACGATCGTACGTGCCGGGCGTGGCTGGAACTGCACTGTTCTCGCTGTTGGCGGGCAGATCAGCACCATTTGACCGGGCAGAACCGCTGTGCCTCTCACTGTTCTTACCATCCTCATCGTAGTAATTAAGCCAGCCCCCGAAACTGCCTCGGCTCTGGTGCTGGGGCTCCCGCGATTTCCTCTGAAAGCTGTCTTCTTTTGGCGTCGGGGGTTTGGCTTTTATGATGTCGGGAATGTCCACGCGCCTGATTTCGCCTGACCGCACCTTTCCCAGGCGGATGGAATCACGGTCTTGGCTGCCAGGGCTGACGGATCCCCTGGGCTTCATGGCCTGTTGGATGTGGTGGAGGGCTGAGCGGCCGTCACCGGTATTGGTCTTTGTCGGTGAGGAGACCGTGCGGATCTTGATGTCTTGTGGAGGGACCACCTTGAGCTCCAGGGCGACGTGTGAGGTGGGCGAGGTACTGGCGGACCTCGAGGCCAGTTGCTGTAACTGTGACACAGACGAGAACTCAGACCAGCCTCGCGACTTCTCTCTTGCTTTGGGATATCGGGTGGTCCTGCGCTTCGATGACCTTCGTAAAGCAGCCGGAGGCTGTTGGGTCTCCGGCGAAGAATGGGTGGCATCCTCCAACTCTATATCATCCTCGTATTCCGATTCGGAGTATTCGAATACCTCCTCTTGTGGCTGGAATCGAGTTTGGCACTTGCTGCAAAGGTTGTGTCCAGGCTGGCAATCCTCTTGGCAAAAGTAACAAGTGCTCTTCTTCGGCATGCGTGTAGCGTCGGGGTTTATGGTTCGAGGGTCCTGCGTCTTTCGCTTTGGATTTCGTGCATCACTGGCTGATGGCACTATATGCCTGAGACTCTTGTCACCGCTATCAGTATCCTCGACGGAGCTAGCCACCGTGCTGTCGGCGCTGGGTGGGCGACGCGGTCGCCTACGGCCGTTCTTTTCATTAGAAATGGTCCTGACATGACCATCTTTCTTACCCGAAGCATTATTTCTAAGGACAGGCAAAACAGAGTGTACGTTTGGTGTGCTAACACTACCATGCGGTGTCTGAAGGCTCGGTCTGGCGCGCATGCTGGAATAAATCAGGGGGCGTTCTGACAGTGGTCGAGGAGGGACCCCATCACTCGCAACTCGTCGCGCATACGTAGGCCTGGCCTTTCCCGAGGCCGTAGCTGATGGCGTCGGGTCTGATGCGTCGAGCCCTTTTCGCAATTTTTCCAGGGGACTGTCGCCCCTGGGGCCCAGAAACATTGTGGTTGAGCTCGGAGAGGTGACGGCCGTCCCCGCTACTACGCTATTATCTTCTGCGTCAGCCATGCTCGTGTTCATCCTCAGCGTCTAAGATCTATCCCTCAAGCTGAGCGGCTCCGACTTTGGGCCGTCCAACGTAGGCACAACGTACCTCAGACTCTGGGACCCTTGCTGAGTCCCTTTCCTGGCGCCGACAGTGGCTCCTTTTTGCACAACCGAGCCATTCCGTCCACATAGCTGTTCCCGTGCATTCATTCGTGAAATAGCTGCGTCAAACTCCTCGTTCGTCGTCGGGAATCCCGATAGAGGCATCTCTACTGGTGACCTATCAGGCGTGTGCACTATCTGAAAACTCGTGGGATTTTCCTCGGCTGGGCTTTTTATCGCGGATGGCCGTGACTTGAGTATTATCTTGTTAAAGACTTTGGCGGCGCCGGTGGCAATAGCTTTGCTCTTGTTGCTGCTGTCGCTGTGGCTCGAGGCACTGACATCCGAGGCCGACGAGTCTACCTTTTTCCTATTCATCTGCTGGTGTGGGGGATTTATGAATGTATTTGTTTTTATTCGATGGGTATAGTGTGTTCTCCAGGGCTTGGGCAGAGACAAGGAGCTCGTAATATGGTCAGGGTCCCGTTCAACGAGAGCCCTCGTGGATGAGCAACAAAGGAATGAGGACGGAGGGCGAGTCGCGTGGGTCACTCTGCTTTGTCCGTACGGCCAACTTCTGCATTGGCAATTTCCATGACTCCGATGCGAAGACTTTAGGATCGAATAAAGTACGGCATGCTGGCGATGGCTGCCATGTCACCCTCCCTTGTGGCTTTAAGACACGACGCCTCTCAACTGCAATTACGCGGGTGAACACCATAAATTGTCGCCCTTGCCACGTCAGTGACGGTTTCGATAGCAATGATTACTGCTTGCATTGTCGTTTCTTGGTGTCTTCATTCAACATTAGGTTCGGTTTCAGATGGTAACCAACAGCAGGTGTCGCTCGAGTTTCCTCGATTTCAGAGTATTGGAATGTCCCATGCTGTTTTCAGATCGGGTTCTCGCTCCAGAATGTGTCTTCCTGGCTGTGGGTATCTCGCACGGGTCGTCTCACACAATCTGACCTTGCATCCGTTAAAACATCTCAGAGTATTGCTGGAGTGGTAGAGATGCTTTCTGAGCCGAGCCGTGGCCGCATCTCCGGACCAGCACATACCGCTTCCGATAACGTGAATGTGAATGGATCCATTTTCCTTGGGAATTCGGCCAGCCTGGAGATATCATGGCGCCAATGCCCTTGGTGGGTATCCGGATCTCTGTATGGCTTGGCAGCCTGGATCTTAGAGTACTTGTGACTCCTGCTACCACTATGCCTTGCCATATTTGCCGTATTTTCTGAAGTAGTCTTCCAAGAGCAGAGCTTCAAATGGGCCATCTTTGGTATTCGCTCCCTTTGCCCAGCCAAGATTGCCCTGGTCAGAGATCAGGTGTACCGCTGCGAGTGCGTGCAGTCCATCTCCGAATGCGAACTTGAACCCCAGGGGACCCCAACGAAAGCTGTTCCCATAAAAAGGTCGGTGGCTGCTCGACGGACTTGGCAAGACGTGTGAGCCTGCAGGTTGATAGTCATCTCATATCTCTGGTGGAGCATCCCCACGGCGCCTGTGGACGCATCAGGATCCTCCAACCCGTCCGTCCCACCCTGCACCCAAGATGCGATGGAGCTGGATGTCGAAGAATGGAGCCTCCAAGATCGAGAAACCATGACAAAACCAAAGGAGCTCAGAAGCTCACATGGAAGCTCTTGAAATTACTACCCGAACTGAGATCAGGGCTATGACGGGGTCTGGTATGGCCTTGCCAAGGCTTGACCATATCGAGACCACATCAGTGAGATCATCATCTCAGTTCTAGAAACACCGTATTGGTATGCTGACCCAAGGACCCCCACGGGCAGTTGGGGTGGCCCAAAGATAGTCTGCTGATAGACAGGCTCGGTAGCTGTGGGTGGTCTTGCAGCACGGAAGGCTTGTCCTGTCCTGCAAAAAGGTGAAGCATTGGGCACAGTCGAGGGCTTGCGAAGTCTGGTGTCTGATTGCAAGCTTGTAGACATGACGTAGAAATCCCGAATGTCAATCGCAGGTAGAGGGAAAATCACATGAATATCGAAGCAAATGGTCGACACCTGTCAGAACTTCGCATCTCGGCCGGGGGACGCATTTGATGATAGCCGGAGTGCACGGTAATAAATCCGTCGCATGTGCCCAGGGCGTGTGGGGGGCGGGGCGCTGATCTTCACAGGGTCCCTCAGCTTGCTGCCCACCTGCCTAAACCCACCTGGGCCGGTACAAGACAGTCTTTAGATACTGTGCGATATACGACAACTCGTGGGTGGGCAATGTTGCAGGCTGAGGCAGGCTGGGTACTTTTATATAAAGTTGCGAGCAATCATCCTTGGCCTGGCTCCTCAACTAGCCACCTAGGGTAGGTATGATGCACCAGGCTCAGCAGACCCGTCGCGGTGCGGTGAATGAACATGGAGGGGGAAGAGGGTAAAAAAATGAGCACGAGACGGGGACCAACCAGGCAGGAGCGTCAGCTGCGCTCTGCCCGATAATGGCAGGTCCTATCACGAGCTGCTGCGTCTGAGAAAGGTTGTCTGCCGGTGCCGTATCTACACACACCACTGACACCTTGCTGCACCACACTAGCAGTGGCACAAGGTAAGCCGAGTCAGATCCCTGGCCAAGACGGCCGCTGTGCGCAGGACCACGACCAGGACCAGGACGGCCTACCGGCCTGGGGCTTTGTTTTTCTCGCCTCGCCTCGACTTGTCAGTACAGTAGCAACCTCTCCTCCTCTCCCTCCTCCTCGCTCGACTTGTCTGCACCTCACTGGCGGTGACGTACGGATGGCCAGCCGTGGCATCAAATAAACTTTTTCCTTTTTTCCTCATTTCCTCTCTGCGACGTCTTCCCTGTCTTGTGCCAGCCCTAGCACTGTGCCCATACTTAATTCTTCCCCCGGCCAGACTGCCTCGCTGCTCCTCCCACACCCGAGATAACAACAACCGTGCCTCTCTGATAAGCTCCCAGCCTCGCTCATTCTGCGCCATTGGGCCTAGCAATTGCGACACGGGCTACTTGACACCGACACGCATCTCCCCGACCCGAAAGACATTAGACCGCCAAGGTAGCTATCATGTCGAATAGCGGCAAAGAGCAGACCGGCCAGCGGCCCTTGGAGATCCAGAGGCCCGACTCGCCGGGCTCCTTCCGCAGCCGCTCGTATGGCGCCTCCGTGCCTCGCGCCGAGGCCACCGCCCGCCTTGCCTCTCCCATCCCGAGCCAGCAGTTCGGCACCCCTCCGAATCCCCGGGCCGAATCGGTACATACTAGCGCAGACACGGGCGCCAGCGACGACGTGACACCCCTCGCCGGCGCAACCTCGTCGAGCCATATGCTCGGCCCTGGCACCTCTGCGCTTGCTGCTGCCCTCTCCAACTCCCTCGGCGCCTCCCCTCCTCGCTTCGGTACTCCTCCCGTGCGACCTTCGTCCCCAAGCGCCTCCAGCGGCCAGATCCCCCAGTCTGCAACCCCTACCAACTATGGCTCCTTCGATACGAGAGGCCGGAACGCCGCCTACGAGGACCCTGAGATCATCAAGAGGCACCTGGTCCAGCCGTCTGATACAGCGTACCAATCCGATGACTCGGGGAACAGAAAGCCTAGCGATACGGCCAGGAAGGGCAAGCAGCCCGACACCGGAGCGAACGCTACCCTGGACGACGAGGAATTCTCGAGCTTGCGGTTGCAGGGCGGCGACATCACCCGGCAGGTCTACAAGTGGACCGAGGGAGCTACCAACAAGATACAACGCAGCAAGAGCTTCAACATGCCGCGGCCCGAGCCCGAGGAGGAGGTCCTCGACATCAACAACATCAAGGTCCCTGGTGGCTTCAGGCGGAACTACCTCCGGCGCGCCGCTGGCAGCCCTGCGCCAAACGCCGGGGGTCGGGACTTCGGCGAGGGACTGAGCCAGCCCCAGCCCCAAGTCTTTACCTCGAGCTTCCTCGAGTTCCTGAGCATGTACGGCCATTTTGCCGGTGAAGAACTCGAGGAAGACGACGAAGTGCTCAAGCCGGGCGAGTACTTCTCCTCAGGCGAGGATGAGTGGGAGAGCGACGAAGACTCGGACATGGACAGGGAGCCGATGGAGGACAGTGCACTATTGACACCATCTCGCAGGAAAAGGAGAAGAAAGCATCGTGGAGGAAGCGGGAAGGCCAGCCCCACGGGGGCAGCTCTCGTGCTGCTCAAGTCGTTCGTTGGGACCGGCGTCCTCTTCCTCCCTCGGGCCTACCTCAATGGCGGCATGGTCTTCAGCAATGCTGTCCTTCTTTTCGTCGCCGCTCTGAGCTACTACTGCTTCGTCCTCCTGGTCACGTCGCGGCTCAAGGTCGATGGGTCCTTTGGTGACATGGGCGGAATCCTGTACGGGAAATGGCTCCGTTTCCTGATCCTGTTCTCCATTGTCGTCAGCCAGATTGGCTTTGTCGCAGCCTACATCGTCTTCGTCTCCGAGAACCTTCAGGCCTTTATCCTTGCGGTTTCGGATTGCCAGACCCATATACAGGTCAAGTGGTTGATCCTGATGCAGATGGTCATCTTCCTGCCGTTCTCCCTCTTCCGCGACATCAACAAGCTCAGTTTCACAGCCTTGATCGCCGACGTGTTCATCATCCTCGGGCTAGGCTACCTCTTCTACTACGATGTCCTGACGCTCGAGAAGTTCGGCCTCGCCGACATCACCCTGTTCAACAAGAACGACTGGACGCTCTTTATCGGCACAGCTATATTTACGTTTGAGGGCATTGGACTCATCATCCCGATCCAGGAGTCGATGGCCAACCCCAAGAAGTTCCCCAAGGTTCTATTCGTGGTCATGATCATCATCACGACGCTCTTCATTGTCATGGGCGCGATCTCATACGCTGCCTACGGATCCAAGACCGAGACTGTGGTCCTGCTCAACTTGCCGCAGGACAGCAAGCTGGTCAACGCCGTGCAGTTCCTTTACTCGATCGCAATCATGCTGTCTATCCCGCTGCAGATCTTCCCCGCGATCAGGATCCTGGAAAACGGCCTGTTTACGCGGAGCGGGAAGTACAACCCGTACATCAAGTGGCAGAAGAACGTCTTCCGCTTCTGTTTCGTCATTCTCTGTGCTATCATCGCGTGGGCTGGTGCAGACGATCTAGATAAGTTCGTGGCGTTGGTGGGCAACTTCGCCTGCATCCCGCTCGTCTACATCTATCCGGTAAGTTACATCTCCCTCTGAACGTGTGTGGCCTTCGAGACTCCGCTGATGCCCTATCCAGCCCATGCTGCACTACCGCGCCGTGGCGAGATCTGCGCTCTGGAAGATATCCGACATTTGCCTCTGCATATTTGGCTTCGTTGCCATGGCATATACGACGGCTCTGACTGTTCAGAGCTGGGCCAGTGGGGAGACAGGCCCAAAACTTCCAGGATACTGTGACAAAGGGCATGCATAGATCTGGAGGGCCAGCACTGGCCAGAGGGTGATGGAGGCTGGCTTGTCCCATGGCAAGTTTGGGGGATGTATGATGTGTTGGAAATTCAGTTTATATGCATGGCATGGGTGTTGGTGGATCTCTCAGAAGTATCAACTGAGCTTTGAGTGGGACACTGTCAGAGGTTTGGGATAGACTAGATTGACGAGATATACCCATGGCCTCGGCATTCAGCCTGACGAGGATTTACGGTGTATGAGGTAAATAGCTCTCAAGTCATGAAGGGTGGTGAATGGCAGATTAATTGGTGTTACTGATATCGTCAACAAGTGGCCTCCGTTTGTAGTATACAATATCTATGTAAATGACCAAAAGTCGTGAGCTGAGCATACAATTGCAGTCATTGATATCTAGTGGGTTGCCTATAGCTGCCCAGATACCTACCTACCTAGGTACCTAGGGTAGGTATTCAGCCAAGCACTGACACGGTCCACTCACTGAAGCGCTGTGGTCCGTCACCCGGGCCCGGGCCCTGGAGGGCGGCAAAATGACACTAGCGCCGGCCTGAAAGAGCCTCATCAATCCAGTCCACTTCCGGCTTTGAGAAGCACTCCATAACCTGTCAGGCCCCAGCATCAGCTCTCCATCTCCAGGCTGGTCGCTGCCATCTTCATTCTTATCCATCGAACCTCCTGGTCAATATCGCTACAATTATACGTCTTAATCTCGCCGGCTTCATTGCTATTCTAGCCGGCATCTCTCACCAAACGGCACCATGAACGCTCCAGACAGGTGAGTGCGAACGCTTTCGCTTGCCCTCGCTTTCTTGATGCGACCGGAACGGCGCAGGTGTTCGATGGCCAGCGCTTGTGGATGAGACTCTGTAACATCGTGCTTGAAGGCTTCAGCATGATAGGACGTCTAATCTTGAGCCCTTTTGAAGCACGATCCGAGTGGACAGTGCAGGAGCCGGGCTCTGGTGTGCAGGGAGGGGGTATGGAGATGGAGAGGAGGAGAGGAGGCTGTTGCTCACCCATAGCACCGTTGATGGCGGCGAGTGTCATGCCAGGATGGGAAGCGACGACGCTTTCAACGGCTGCCGCTCAGGTGCGAAGGTGCACAGGTGCAGCTACCGTTTGCTTCCAGCACGGGTGCCGTACCATTCACTTTCAGGACGGCACCAGTGCTGGGAGTAAACGGTAGCTGCAGACATGGATGGCCTCGAAGTTCCTGATGCTTTTGTTTCCCCAACCACACACGCACACATACACAATCGTCTAGTCACTGCCAAAGTCTTTGGAACATTGTCACGATCCCTTGTCAAACCCAAACTCAACACCTGTATTATCGATTTGGCATCAAATGTCCCGTTGCGAGATGGGAAGAAACCCCAGACACGACAATGTCCCCGAGGGGTACTGTTTTCCTTGAGCGCCTGTGCTTCACAAGACCGAGACGAGCCCAATCTTACTGACGATGCCAACAGATTCGAGCTGTTCTTGCTACAGGATGGCGAGAAGAAGATCACCGAGACTCCTTTCCCTCGTAAGTCAGGCCCCCGTCTTGATGGTGGCGATATTGTCCTGCTGGAGTCGAGTCGCGCAAGTCTGACAGTTGTATCCAAGGCATGTCCAATTGCTCCGACTTCACCCTGAAGAAGGAGGACCACACCCTCGGAAACCTGGTCTCGGAGCACCTGAAGAAGCACCCCAACGTTCTGATGGCTGGATATAAGAGTAAGTCGTCATCGTACTCTGCAAGGACGGAGTAAATGGAGGAGGGGTCAAGCGTCAGGCGTAGAGATGTGCTGACTGACGTGTTTGCGCCTCCAAAACAGTACCTCACCCTAACGTGCCTGAGCTTTTCATTCGCGTCCAGACCGACGGCCAGATCACCCCCAAGGAGGCAATGGTCGAGGTATGCAAAAACCTCATCGCCCATTTCGCCCAGCTCGGTCGCGAGTTCACCCGCGAATACGAGCTCCGCCGTATGGCGGCCGCCGGTCCTTCGACGAACGGTGGCGCAGATGGAATGAACGGTCATGGTTTCTAGGACATCCGTCCCAACTCTGGACAGCTAATCTCTGGGTCACATTGCTTTGTCGCAGATGACGGAATCTCCTGAACATGGTGGCGAATTTGGCATGCTTCAAATGGTCATTTTGGCGTTGGCGGTCTACAAGGGCGAGAGAAAAGTTTCTCGAATTCTGGGAATCATATCATGAATTGAATGAATGGTACATGCCTCACACATGGCATATCAACCTTTTATCACGTGCAACAAGCCTCACAGCGTTTCATCTCGTAGATTCCATGGGCCATCCTGGCATCTGAACCGTGGGTCTGTAGACCACGATGCATTTAGTTCTTGGGTTGGTCCTTACTCCAGTGTAATCGCCGGTGCTTAGCTGCCTGCTCCCTTATGGTATCAATTTTGTACCACTGACTGCTCAAAAGTCAGGCGTGCTCCCTGCCACCGTCACACGCTCATCGCTGCACATCACCTCCAAGTGATACTATGACTGTGCTGCTGCCGGTCCCTCGCCTCCTGGGATAAGCTGGAGACATGTCAGTGTGATGATCCCAATGCCAGAGGAAAGTGGACCAGCCGTACCATGCAAATGTTGTTACCGTTCAGCAGTATCTTGGACAGCTTCGTCGAGTTGCCATCGTAGCCGCTGCGAGCCGCAGTCAGCACATACAATCCTATCCGGCCCAGAAATGCCTCTTCCAAAATTGGATCCTTACAATTCCGTCACGTCCTCCAGGACGATGTCTGTGGCGGGTTGGGTCAGTCATGATTGCTCGAGAGACGGAGATGAGAGGCGGAGATGAGAGGCGGGCATCTGTGACTTACTGACGTAGTCGTCGAATCCCAGCAAAGTGCCGCTGAACTCTGCAGGTGTCGGACATCAGTGATTGAGCTTCTGGTCCCTCAGGGCTCCGGACTGGACATACCCCTGTCACCCTTCATGATGACCCATATTCTGGACCCGACACACTTGTCGACGAGCTCTGCAGTCCCCGTCAGCAATGTGGCCTGGAGGAGCGCCGAAGGGACAAGGGGCGGTTTTACCTAGGGGTTGAACTTGAGATGCCATCTTTACTTAGTCCAAATCGGTACTGCACGTAAAACGGTTCCAAGGCGGAATGGGATGCAGGTCTGCTGGGCAGGGTGTTTGCGTTGGTGGTGGAAGGGGTTGATATCTGCTATTGCAAGTTGGCCCCGGCCTGTATGCCCTTAAGCGTGCTATGCAGTAACCCAGCTAGGTCTGTTAGACCTGGACCCCCATCCCGCGTCAACAACGCGTCTGCAGGCCTCCTGTGAATCGCACTCCTCCCAGTTCTCCCCCCTGCACTGCTGCCTGCTCAGAAACTTGGGGAAACCAAAGTCACGCTGTCCCTCGAATCAATGATCCTGTTATGATTCCGGGCCAGTATGGCGCATCGTCCCTATCTCGAGTGCGCGTCATGAATCTCGCGAGTGGCCACCGGGGTCTACTTCGTCTTCAGCTGGCTGCGACCCGCCGCTCCTTGTAAGTCACATCTATCCTCGAAATGTCGGCGAGGGAGCGGCTATGTGCTGATATATGTGTTCAAAACTATTAGATATAGTCTTTCCAAGATGCACAGCTACAAATATCCTCCGAAATGGAGGCTCTGGCACCCCAACCAGGGAGTCGTCTTCCATCAGCCACTCTACCCTGTCCTCGATGTCGCTCGATTCTTCACAGAGGCTTCTGCGGTGGAAGATATAGGGGCTGGCTCAAGGGATCTTGGCGAAGAGATGGCTGCGAGCCGCTTCAAGAATATCGGGAATCACAAGTCAGATCCGAGCGACAGCCCCGCGGAGCCCAAGATTTCCCAAGAGCCGCTTGCTGGGACACCACCTGCGGAAGCAGAGCAGGAATTCTCAGCAAGCACCACGGAAACACCTGAGCCTGGATCAAAGAAAGAGGAGCCACCGCCTGCAACTGTAGACCCGCCACCAATCGGTCCTCCTTTCACACCGCTCGACTACAAGATTCCAGAGGAGAGCTTCAACGCTGCCGTGAAAGCGGTCGAGGGAACACCCGAGTCCTTTTATTCGTACGCCATGTACCGCGGACCTGGCGGCGATGAGGGTGGTAGAGAGGTTGAGAAGAAAGTCACGGTGCACTACTGCACATCCACCCACACTGCAGAGCGAGTGTTGCAACAATACTTTCTACATGAGAAGGTCCTTGGCTTCGACCTGGAGTGGTCAACTGAGGGCTACAAAACCGCGTCGCCTCAGAAGAACGTCTCACTGGTCCAGCTGGCCAGCCAGTCCAGAGTGGCGCTACTTCATGTTGCCTTGTTTTCCAACCAGAGTCAACTGGTCCCTCCGACCTTGAAACGGATCATGGAGGACTCAGAGATCACCAAGACCGGGGTATGGATCAAAGGCGACTGCACAAGGCTCCGAAAGTACTTGGGCATTGAATCTTGGGGGATCTTTGAATTGAGCCACTTGTTCCGTCAGGTCAAGTACACGAGGAATGGGAGGCACGACCTAATCAACAAGAGACTCGTATCGCTGGCCGATCAAGTCAGAGAGACAATGCACTTGCCAATGTTCAAAGGGCAGGATGTAAGGTCAAGCGATTGGTCGAAGGCATTGCGCATGGACCAGATTGCGTACTCGGCGTCAGATGCGTATGCAGCTGTCCATCTTTATGCCATGCTGAACCACCAACGCGAGAAACTCGACCCGATGCCGCCTCTGCCCTTCCTTGTAGAGCATAATCAGCCAATCCCTCTGGCACCTGGGCTGGAAAGCTCGAGCTCCGACGAAACTGAGAATGCCGAAGAGGAGGACGAGGAATTTAGAGAGGCCGGATATGGAGTATCTACGTTGACTGCAGAGCAGCTTAAGGCACTCGGTGAAACCATTCGAATAGAGGCCGGCGAAGGGGACTCCAACGACAGCAAAGCCATACCCGAGGAAACAAAAGCAGCAAAACCCAAATCCAGACCTATAGCATCAGCAAAACAGCCAACGCCGCCGAAAGACCCCAAAATTATCGCCGCAGAGACCTGGTTCATGGAGTACAGGGCCACACGGCCTGATGGGAAGACCAAAGCCGGGCCCGCCGCCCTCAGGGCATACTTCATCTGGCATGCAAACGACGACTTGAGCGTCGACAGTATCGCGCAGCTGCTCAGAGACCCTCCTCTCCAGCCGCTCACCGTCTGCAATTATATTCTGGGGGCGATTAAAGCAGAGAGACTGGCGTACGACAGGGTGCGGCTGAGGCAGGTGCTCGATCTCTACCCTCAGGACGTGGCTCAGAGGAGGTTCGCAACATTGGTCAAGGCTACGGCGAATGTGTCTGTGCCGTTGAGCGACTGAGACTTAGGAAAAGTCGTAGAAGAGACATACAGCGGACGGGTGGGTGAATTTGGACGCATGGGGGGCGACGATTTACGATACCACGAAGAGAGCACATTTAAACACGCCTCTCGGTCTACAGATATGCGGACGATCTCAACTCTATTGGGGTATATCATCTGTCCACTCGTCTTCCGCGACTTTTTCATGACTCCTGACTCTCATCTCGGTCTCTCAAGATGCAATGATGTCCCTTCCCCTATTGATTTGCACCCTCTTATCCTCACCACCACTGACAATCCCCCACGTTTCATCCCAGGTCACACTGAATACTTTGCAACCCTCGCCGGCCAGCGGCCTCTTCTTGCCGCCCCTGCTCTCCCGCTCGATGACATACACCGCCTCGCTGACTCCGCCACCCGCGACGCCATCGTCGCCTTTTGCGGGCCTGACGCTCCTCAGATCCCAGATCCTGCAAGTTCCATCGTGCGATCCGGAGACGAGCGAGTGGCTATTGTCTGGACACTTGGACAATGACACGACCTTATTCACGTGGCCCCTGAGCGTCATGACGGACGTTCGCGCCTGCGACTCCCGCGGGTCGACCAACACCACGTTCCGCAACGACGTTCCGGCAGCCAGCAGCGGGCTTCCCGAGGGGCCGGGCAGGGCGCAGAGGGAGAGCAGGGCACTGGACGAGGGTATCGTGCTGACCTTGGACATGGTCGTGAGGTCGATGGTGTGCACGTCGTGGTCGTGGCCCGCGCTGTACGCCACCGTCCTGTCTCGCGGGTCGAAAACGGCCGCCGCAGCGGGTCCCTTGTGGAAAGGGGCGAGGTGCAGCGCGCCGCGCTGAGGCGTCGATACCGCACTGCCCGTCTTCCTCTTCTTGCTGGCGTGCGTACTCCCTGGCAGCAGCTCCGCTGGCGCTGCGGGCGCCGATGCCTTCGAGGCGCTCCATAGGCCGATGCAGCCGTCCGCCGACGCGGTTAGGATGCGCTTGGAGGCGCCGTCCACCTCAAGCGAGTCGATGGTGGACTTGTGCCCGAACAGCTCGAGGGTTGACTTCAGTTCACCGGAGGAGTGGGCATCGTTCTCGGCGTACTTCCACACGCGCACGGTTCGGTCGAGGCCGGCGGAGGCGATCTGGGTGGAGGAGAGGAACTTGGCGGCCTTGATGCCCGCGCTGTGTCCCCCGCTGCTTGCCGCCGGCGAGGTGGTGATGATGTCCCCAGAGCCGTTCCATATCCTCAACAGGCCATCATATGAAGCGGAGAGTATCCTGTCGTGGCCGGCCGTGAAGGACTCGCCTGACCAATGCCCCGCGGGGGATGTGGAGGAGAGCACGTCGACGGCGCTGACCCAGTCGTCATGCTCGAAGGAGGCCTCGTACTTGGGCGGTATTAAGCTGCGGACGTATTGGAGTGTGATGTTGGACTCGAAGGACAGGCCGTTCTGCGAGAGGTAGTCCTCGAGGGTGGAGGTCAGGAAGGTACCGTTGATGAGGAAGTCAAAGGGAACGGGCTGGGGGGTGGCCAGCATGGACTCGGAGTTGAGGACGCGGGAGAGTCCGAGACGTCTTATGTCTATATAGATTCAATTATTCGTCAGCCAGTCTTCTCGCGGTCTGCATCGCCAGTGGGGACAGGAGCGCCATACCGGCTGGGACGAGCAACTGTCTCTTGGTCTCGGGCAATTGGAGGTCATCCTCCGTCGTGGTGAACGTGACCTTGACCTGGGCCATTTCTGGCTCGAAGGCCGTAGCTCCCACCATATTTGAGTCCATTTTGTCGTGCAGAGGGTTGATGCGACAAATGTCAGTAGACCAAGAGTCGTCAAACAGAACCGCTAAAGGGCAGTTGGGAAATTTTTCTAGCCTTGCGACCCCTGCCTGCAAGCTTAGTCCATAGCCTTACAGAAGAACCCCACGCTGTGCAGGGATCAGCCCACCGGGGCTCACACCTCGGTTTTGGGGCCTAGCCCAAAGGAGAAAAACGCCCATTTACGCGTCTCACTCGCAGCGTTCCTGGACGCGTCTGGCGGACCTCACTCCAAAACTTAGCAGCCTCTCACGGTGCTTGTTCCTCGTGCCCGGTCGTCCCAGTATTGCAAAGATGGTGACCTTGGACGAGATTGAGTCAAAGCTGCTCCAGAAGCCTTCGTATGTACCCACAGGGCCGATATATCTTCACCCAGGAATTAACAATCTGCTGCAGCGGCGATGCGCCGGAGGAGCCTCTTGAGCGCGCCCAGTCGGCTTATAAGCCCCTCGACACCTTCAAGCTCGAGAAGGGCCGCAGCTACCAGCAACAGTATGCAGACACATACTTCCTCCGGCTGACCAAGATCAAGCCCGCCGTCGAGCAGATCGCGGAGGCCGCCTGGGAGGGGACCGTCATCGGCGGCGAGACGGCCAAGAAGGCCGATCGCGTGCTGGACGTCCGCCAGGGCGAGCTGTGCTGGGTCGCCGGCACCGTGTACGTCGACATGTCGCTCAAGCCGAACATCCTGGACGACGTGTCCAAGGACCGCTGGATCTCGGCGCCCACGTCCGTCGCCAAGTACTATGGGGACGACGAGGGGGATGCCGTCATGCTCGAGGACGACTCCGGCCGCATCCGGCTCACTGGCGATATCCTGAAGTCCGTCATGCTCGTCACGGGTTGCATCATCGCTGTTGTGGGGACGGAGAATGCGAATGGGGACTTTGAGGTCCTCGACGTCAAGTTTGCGGACCTACCGCCTCAGCCAGACCGCTGGGCATTATCAGAACTGCCGAAGAACGATGCGAATGGCTCGGCAAAGGGGAAGAAGAAGGCTGTGAAATCTGAGGACGTCGAGATGACGGACGCCTCAACCCCAGGCAGCGGCAGCAAAATCGCGATTGTTTCGGGCCTCAACTTTGCGGGCGAAGACACCTCATATGCGGTGGAACTGAATCTTCTGCTTGAGTACCTACTCGGCGAGGCCCTGGATCCCAGCGCGCAGGCAGAGCTGTCTCACATCAGCCGCCTGATCATCGCAGGCAACTCCATAGCCGCTGCGAATCCACGATTTGGTGAATCTGCAGGAGAGAAGAAGGCCGCGCAGAAGAAGTACGGCTACGACGCTAGTTCATACAACCCGTTACCCTCACAACTTCTCGACGAGTTCCTGGCCGAGCTGTTGCCCACCATGCCTGTCACCATCCTCCCGGGAGAACACGACCCGGCCAACGCAAGCTTCCCCCAGCAGCCAATACATACGGCCATGTTCCCGCGGTCCAGGGCATTTGCGGCTGCGCCCAATTCTAAAGACAAGGGGTGGCTCGACCCGGTCACGAATCCATGGGAGGGAGAGCTGGATGGCTGGAGGGTGCTTGGGACGGGCGGGCAGAACGTGGACGACCTGTTCAAATACATCGACAGTGATGACAGGGTTGGAATGATGGAAGTCATGTGCCGGTGGCGGTGCAGTGCGCCAACCGCGCCAGACACATTATGTGAGCCCCCTGCCGTCCTGAGATTTTCCGCCCTAGCTTGATTCGTTTGCTGACTGGGTGAATAGGGAGCTATCCATTCCAAGATGACGACCCATTCGTCATGAATGACTGCCCTCACGTCTACTTTGTGGGCTGTCAGCCCGAGTTCGGCACGAAAGTCATCGCTGGCCCGGAAGGGCAGGCAGTCCGCCTCGTTTCAGTCCCATCGTTCTCTGAGTCCAAGGAGCTAGTGCTTCTTGATACTGAGACCCTGGAGGTATCGCGCATCAAGATTTCAGCGTCATAGACGCCTTACCGGTTCAGTACGGATCTGAACTATAATCATTCGGAGAAAAAGGCAGGGCGACTGGGCATAGGGAAGATCGCACGTAGCTCGTATTTTGCTCAGGAAAGTTGTGGCTTCATGATACCAATGAACATACCGGCAAACTATCTTGTAAAAGACTTCCGCAGAGGGTTACTTTACAGGAGTTTGCCCTATAGGAGAATATGCGATAGGTGGTTATTTGCAAGGAGTGTATTCCAGGAGCTATGTGAAAGGGGGATGGAAAACTTTTGTGAACATGTAACGTACAGTGGTGAGTGGGGTTCCCTATTTCTGTGCCCACGTTTCGTGAGCAGTCTATTGACCCCCTCAAACAAGTGTCGACTTTGTCCTTCATCTGCCAGAGCACTGGCTCCGACGTTTCCCCTGGGCTTTTGAAAAGTCAATCCACCTGTCAAAATAGTGATAGCCCGCCTATCGAAACAGCATCAATCCACCTATCGAAACACTGACAAACCACAGACCCCCATCGCAACGTCAACACGATACATCTGAGCTGCCCTCCACGAGAATCAGCCCCGAAAGTCGCCACTGTCGTCGCCATCATCGTTCTCGTCGGTACCATCGTCGCCGTCGTCGTCGTCGTCGTCGTCGTCCTCATTGTTGTACGTGATCCTCGGAGGGCGGGCCCGGCGCTCATTCTGGTGAGGCACGACCTCGAACTTCTCGAACCAACCCCGCTTGACCACCTTCGAGGGGCTCTCACATGCGGCAGTAATCTTCTCGCTCAGGTCGTCGAGCTGCGTCTCGGGTGGCTGGTCTGGGGCATTTTCCCATCGGCACAGCTCGGTGCGCATGTCGAGCTTGCGGCGGAGGCTGGTTGCGGGCTCATCTTCGGTCTTGGGCGTGAACACCCGCACCACTATGAAACAGGTCTTGAGGGCCTTCAAAGCCTGTATGATCTCGCCACCCTGGTAGAAGTAACCCACCGTCGACAGGGTGTCACCCTCCAACAAAGGCGACACGTCCAGAGTCAAGGTGTGGAGTTTAGCACCGTTTCTGTTCAAGAGGTGGATGGCGTTGGCCAGCGAGGTGCAGTAGGCACGCTCCGTGCGAGACCGCTCGATCTTCAACTCGAGCTTTCGGAAGAGAGGCATGTATCCCTCGACATTAATGTCCTGCCCGAATGACGGGAAGGCGTCCGACTCGGCCCGGTCCCGCACCATGTACCGAAAGACGTTCCGACCGTACAAGAACACAGAGGCGTTCCTGTAGATTGCCCGACAAGTCGACAGAATGGCAGGATGCAGGTTGGAACGCTGGCGCTGGTACAGCTTGGACCAGCCGTGGAGGACCTGGATTGGGTCGTTAGCGAGCAGCAGGTTTTTGAATATGTTTTCCTGGATCTCGCGGGGTATCTGGGTCAAGAAGCAGACGTCCATTGGGATCTCAGGCCGCTGGACGGGGCGCTGGGAGACTCGGCGCAACTCATCTGGTCGTGCTCTCAGGACTACGATCCTCGAACGCCTTCGCCTCGACGAGGGCGGACTAGGCGGCTGTAGCTCGTCTTGAGTGTCGTCTTTGCTGCCGATCGCCAATTTGAGGCTGGTCAAGCCGCGTTCATCGTGCTCGTCGCTACCGCCAGCACGATCGTCAGCAACTCGCTCGCTCTGCTCCTCCGCCTGGCCTCGAAGCATCAGATCTAAGGTCTTCTGGAGCTGACCTGCTTCTACCGAGACACCAAGATCATTGTCGTCAAGCGTAGTACTTCTGTCGCTTACTCCGGCGGACTCTTTCTCGACCGCCTGGCGGAAACCGTTGCCTCCGTTTCGAGTCTGGACTGAGTACGATAAATCGAACGCGCGTCCTTGGAGGGAAAATGAGGTGGTAGGCATGTTGCGAGCAAACGGGAAAGGTGGCCACTTGAAAGGAGCCCCAGCAGGTGCGAGGCCTGGCCCAGAAGGACCAGTTTTGGAAAGGTCCCTGGTCTCGTCGGGAGCCGAGTCAATACCTTTAGGACCATCTGCATCAGTCTTGCCGTCCACTGATCCCTTCTCGTGTCCATTCTTGTCCGCGACACTCCGAAGCCTGACGGCGAGACCAAGCTCTTGCACTCCGTCTCGAGGAACAGATCCAGAATCTCGTCGCAGATGATCCGGGTCAGCTTCAGCCTCGTCGGGCTTCGATTCGTTGGCGAAAGGAACATAATATTTCTTGATGTCTAGCTTCGCAAATGCAGACTTCATGGGAGCTGCCATACCCTTGGAAGCTCTTGGGGATCCATTCGTGAGCTGGTCAGGTCGAAACGCCGTTGCGGAACTCGGATACACTCGGGCCCACGACCGAGTTGACATTGTCGTACCGTTCTTCGCGGCCAAGTTGGCTGGACGAGCCTGTCCATGCTTAGACTCAGGTTGTTGGCGTGGGTGATCGACGAGCCGTCCTACCGCCATTGGCTTCTCCACCTTCGGCGAGCGAAAGACGTCCTCCATGACTTGAGGTTGTACGGTCTTTTTAACCCGTGTACTCGATGGTGCGGTCGAACCATCATCGGCGTCATCATCACTAACCAGATCGATGACCTCGATCTTCCGCTTGGTGCCAGGAGTAGGCGTGGAAGGAAACAAGGAACGCGTGTAGCGAGGAGCACTTCGAGCTTGGCTCGGGGTGGAGTTGGGAAAGGTGTTGGAGGTGCTCTTGACATGCTTCTTGGAGTCAGACGAGTTGGTTTGGGGAACGTCGTCCACTGTGAGGTCGATGACAGGCGTTTGTGGAGGTCCAGCGAGACCGACACGGTCGCTTGCCAGAGGGGAAGGGTTTGGAGTGGTAGTGGAGAGTCCACGACGCTTGTTGGGGGTGCTACCATCGACTGGGCCATCGCTAGACCGCTTTCGATGGATGCGACCGAGGGAAACGGAGCCAGGGGTATGAGGTGTGTTGGGTGGAATTACTCTTGCCTTGCGTTCAGAGGAACGCTCAGCGCCAACCTGTCCGCCCGGGCTGGACTTGCTGTTGCCCCTTCTGGGGGTATGGCAAGGAGCCGGCATTGCAGTGATGACCGGCTGTTTGGGACAGGAGTCAGTCTTCCGGATGGCAGTCTTGGGTGGCTGTTAGGCAAAGGAAGGCTACTCACTTGTGGAATCAATGTCGAACAAAGCCGGATGTGTGGTCACCAAAGACTAAGCACGGAAGGAAGCTGCCGGAAGGAAGCTGGGTGAGGGGCGAGTGTCGCCTTCTGAATGAAGAGGGTCAAGGTGGACAGTCGTGCCGAGCAAGTGCAGCACATGGGTGGGATACCTGCGTCTCGTCTTGTTGTCGTGAAGTCTGACAAACAGAGGTTGTGATGGCCTTGTCCAAGGGATCAGACACTGCGGTCCGGGACAAGATCAGTTGAGGCAGGGCAGGGCATGTACCCGCGTAAGGGGGAGTGCCGGTGGCGGGATCTGAAATCAAGGTGAAAGCAGGGGAGAAGCCGGGGGAAAGTCTGGGGGAAGTCTGGGGGAAGTCTGGGAGAAGTCTGGGGGAAACCCACATGCAAGCAGGAGGCAAGTGGCAGAAAAGCCCACTGAAAGCTGGCACGACTAAGGGACCAAAGCCAGGTGATATCTGGAAAAAGGCACTGATTGAGAGAAAGATCAAAGCTTGGCTTGATGCATGCTAAACTTTCGTGGACGCCTTGCTGACAGCTTCTGAGCCGGCGTGGTTGTAGTAGGGGAGGGACGACGGTCACTACTATGGGACGGAGGGGCAGTGGCATAGCTACGACGACAAGGTCCACGATGACCCCCAGGGCTGTGGCCATGGCAGCAGTGACCAGCTCGCTGAGGGTGCTTTGGGAAGCACGCATGATGGCAAGAATCATGTGCAATGATCATCTCTCATTTTGCTGCATTCTATTCCACTTGATAAGCTATGTGATCCGGTCTCGAAGATGGCACTTAGGGGTAACTCCCATCACAGCCTCACAGCATCTGACGGCATTCATCATTGCAGGTCGCTCACAGAATCCAAGTGCTCACAATGACCCTCGAGTCACTGAGCGAGCTCTTTGCTTCCAACTAAGTGATCCACAGGAGAGATTGTTGATAATTGTATTCCAAATTTCTGTCCACACAAGGGACTTGTGTTTAGAAAGGAATGTCTTACAGCTCCATATTACCAACTCCGAGAATGCGCATGGCGCATGTTATCAAGTGTTGGGTTGGCCTCGCTGTGAAAGGGAAGATGCTGCGGGCAGCTAGGAATTGGGATATGTAGTCGACGGGCCGGTCTCGGGCCCACTGTTTCGGCCCGCTCCCGCTCGGCAGGGCCTCGATGGCGGGTTCTGACCGCCGGATCGGTGCCGGTGCACGCGCATTCGCGCATGGCCGTGACTTCAACCAGCTGCACGGTGGCTCGAAATTGAGCATTCTCCTCGGTCGCTGCGTCGGAATAGGATTCATATAAGTATCCATCGCCAGCCGCTCGAATCCGCAATTCTCTCGTTCGAAGATCGTCACCTGCCCAAGACGGATGCTGAGGTTGATCGGTTTAGGTAATTCATTCCCAGACACGCCTGCTCGACTGCATAATCATTACCCTATAGCGCCGGCCTACCTTCCCTCCGCCGCTCATCAACTTCAGCGAGGTGGTCATAACTGTGTCTCGAGACTTGCTTGAGCCGCCGATATCCTGACTGAGAAGCATTGGGTCGGCTGTGTACAAAAGGGGCCGTTGCCATCGTCCGAGGAGCAGTACCTCGTCATTGAGGGGACACTTACTGCCCTTAGCTCACGGAACTACCTCCGAAATGGGATCAGTTTCGAAAGGGCCCCCAAGGCCATGGATTGAGACGCCATGTGTCTACTCAGCACCTTTGTCTCGGGTGGCTGGCTGGTCAGTATACCTCCCTCCGCGATCTGCGCCATGTTCTGACGGACCTTGACAGCAAAATCTATCTGAAACTTGAGAACCTGCAGCCATCAGGCTCCTTCAAGTCTCGCGGGATAGGCAATCTCATGGTTCGGGCCGTTGAGGCGACCAACTCTCCCTCAACCTCAGCAGAGGACGTCCATTTCTACTCTTCGTCGGGAGGCAATGCTGGCTTGGCTTGCGCAACGGCTGCCGCGACCCTCGGCCGACCAGCCACTGTCATCGTGCCCATGATCACCTCACAGCTCATGATCGGCAAGCTCCGCGAGCTGGGCGCCGACGTGGTGCAGATTGGCGAGAACTGGGCAGCCGCCGACCGCCACCTCCGCGAGGTCGCCATCCCAGAGTTCGAGAGAGCCCACCCAGGCTCGAGGGCTGTATATGTGCCTCCATTTGACCACCAGGACGTCTGGGACGGAAATGCAACCCTGGTCGACGAGCTGAGGTTTCAGATGTCCGAGTCCTTCGACGAGCAGATAGATGCTATCATCTGCAACGTCGGAGGTGGCGGACTGATGTGCGGTATAATGCAAGGGGTGCAGAAACTCAAGGACTCTGGCTACGGGAGCCCAAAGGTCTTGGCCATCGAGACGGAAGGCGGTGACAGCCTCAACGCCAGCGTCAAGGCAGGAGAGCTGGTGACACTCCCTGGTATCACAACCATCGCAACGTCCCTTGGGGCCACAAGAGTCGCGGAGCAGGCGTTTTCTTGGGTGGAGCGGGCAGGAGGGGACTTGATCAGCGCAGTCGTTTCGGACAAGGCAGCCGTGGACGCCATGGTCAAGTTCCTCGACCACGCGAGGATACTGGTGGAAAGTGCATGCAGCGCAACCATTGCTACTGTGGTGAGTTGACTCCAAACGAAAGTCTTTGGCTTGTTGGGCCGCCTCGGAACTACCTTTCGGAAGGTGCTCAAAGCCGAGGCCTTCCACCGCCCCTTCCTGCTTGGTTTTTATTCGTTGAGAGATCATTTGCTGACTTCCGTAGTATAATGGGGACCTCAGGAAGTACCTCGGCAAGGGCCTTTCAGACCAAGAATGGGCCCAGAAGAACGTCGTCGTCGTTGTCTGCGGCGGCTCGAACATCAATCTCGAAATGCTGGAGAAGTACAGGAAGACGTTTGGTGTATGACAGAATTAGCAGCTCAGAGTGTTCGGTCGTCCCTGAACCGGTTGATTGCAAATACGTGCTTCGCGGGAGAAAGCAGGCTGAGGCTCTGCCTCTGGACTGATCTAGTAATGCTCCTACTATCTAGGGAGTCGATGTGTTTGCAGCTTTTACGGCTACGGGGATCTCAAAGGCTTTACGGATATATGAGAGGTACATGCAAAGAAGCAGAGAAGGCTACCCCTACACCACCCTGCATCTTTTCCTAGAAGGTAAAAGAGACGTAGAGGTAGTCTCATAGAACATAGATATGTTACCCTACCGCAAACTATGCCATGAGACAATCTGACATGGCAGAGGCATGCGCTTCCACTGTTGCACCAGTCCCAGCCCACACGATAAACGCACATGAGCATCCCGGGTCTCACAAGCTGACCGGACAGTAGTCATGGCCCCCAGTTCTTCCAGGACTTTTGCCAGTGAGAAGCAATCCGAGAAAAACGATGTCCCTCGAACGGCTACCGGCGAGGTCCAGAAGCAGACCAACTTTGCATCGGAGGTTGGCAAGAAGATGCAGGAGGTGGCCCCCGGTGTTGATGCGGCGGATTCCGCGAGCCGTGAGAAGGGCGAGCAGTCGAAGCAAGAACGAGAGAAGGGAGGCTTCAAGTAGATGGAATGGTCTTGGTCTATAGATTTAGACACGGCTTGGAGCAGCGAGTCCTTAATGCCAATATTCATTTTCCTAGCTGTTGGGCAAAATCAGTTGACCGGCCGTTGGAAGCCCACCACTTGGTACCCATCAGGAGGCGTAATTAGGCGGTCGAGGTCCTGCAGCACAAGTTTCACCTCCCCGAAGTAGTTGACATCTCCCTCCTGCTCGAATCCCAGGCTCTTGAAGAGGGCGATGCTGTGCGCGTTCGTCGCCTTGATCTTGGCCATGAGTAACTTGAGCTCAGGCTGCGCCTCGGCTTGGTACTCGCGCAGGATGGCCGCCCGGTTCGACCAGATGTAGTGCATGAAGGTTGATACGGCGGCCTTGCCTAGGCCCTTGCCGCGATCATTCTGGGATGCAACCATGATGTCGATCTCCCCGACGCAGTAGCCTGGAGGTGGAGCGTTTGCACCAGCGCCAACGTCCTCGGGCTCGTCGTCCCAGGGGTACAGGAAGAAGTTGATATCACCAATCATCTTTTCAGGGCTGTCGACATCTCCTGCCTGGACAGATGAAACGGGAATATCGCTGGTGGCGACTGGCTTGCAGAGGATGAAAGTCAGCTTGTCGTGAGATTCGCGCCATGACTGTTGGTTCTCGTATTCTTCCTCCATGGTCAACGGCTCCGACGCTGTCGCCTCTTGTATGGCCTGGCTACATAGTCAGCGCTCGCCTTTGATGTAATTGAGTAGATGCATACAGGATCGGCCATCCAGGTGTGGTACCGTGGCACATGATGGCGATCGTACGGGACAAGGAGCACACGCCCAGGGCTTGAGATCGCTGTCCCCGACTCATCAGTTTGGGCAATTTTTTAAATACATAGAATGGGCTGCATGTCGTTTACCGATGTCCTCATTAACCCTCATAGTGACTTGTAAAGTGGAAAGGGATAACAGAAGTCGTGCTTGAGAGGCGAAAATTCAATTATGTATGCGGCACACGGCGTCGTGGCTCCATCCAAGATTTGGCCGCTCGGTCGGCGCAGGGAGCAAGCAGGCTGCGCCGGGCTACATCCAAAGGACGGAGCCACTTCCTCGCTTGGGATCTCCTTTAGGCACCTCATACACGTATTATTACAGTGCTATATACAACACAACCTAGCCTGTAAAATAGGCATTCCATACACTTCGTTTCTGCTACCGTGACCATCGCGCCGGCTTCAACAGGCTTTAATCCTCAACCTCGAGCGGAGGGAATAGGCTCTCGTGGGCACTCTTGCCAGGGTCCCTCATAGGCACCCCGTAGTCAGAATCCTTCCCAAATCCACAATAATCGAATGACCTGTTCTCTTCCGGCACACCTAGCACGTCCAGCAAATGCTGCGCTTTTTCAGGCATGTAGGGCTGCAGCAGGATGCCCATGTTCCGAAGGGTCTCAGCCATGACATAGATTGTCTGCGACTTCAATGCATTCAGCCTCAGCTGTTCTTCTTGGCTCTTTTCGGCGAGGCCTCTCGACATGGCCCACGGGGCCATTTCACTTATGAATCGATTGGCCTATTGCGCTCGTCAGTCTACCTGGATCTGCAACAAAGATGAAGATGCGAGTATGGCTGGGCTTACTTCGAACGCGACCTCAGTGAGCACCATAAGCGCCCGTCTAGGGTCCGGAGCCTCCATCAATTTGTCCATCTCACCGTACAGAGCATCGATTTTGGCTTTTTGAGCTTCGAACAACGCTGCAGTCTTCCCGTCCACTTTTGACTGGTGCAGGGAGGTGGTCAGCATCGGTGCGGCCTGCACGCTTTCCCTCACATTCCAAGCCTTGCTCCGGGTGACTCGGCTCAAGAGGTTGCCAAAGGTCCCCGCCAACACCTTCTTGTATCTCTGTACAATGATCTCGTTGTCGTAGTTGGCATCGTTCTCGATTCCGCCGTCGAGCATCATAAAAAGCCTCATCGTATCAACCCCCCACCGGTCGATGGCGTAGTAGGGATTAACGACATTTCCTAGCGACTTGGACATCTTCCTGCCATTCATGGTCCAGTGTGCATGGCTCAGGAGCTTCTTTGGTGGGCTTATACCAACTGCCAGAAGGAGTGCAGGCCAGTACACGCCGTGGAACCGGACAATGTCTTTCCCTATAACGTGCACATCGGCCGGCCACCCACCGTCCGTCTCTCTGCCTGGTGTCCAGTTTGGAAAGCCAGCCTTTGTCAAGTAGTTGATGAGAGCATCTACCCAGACGTAAATTGTCTGGGTGTCGTCACCCGGAACGCGGATACCCCAGTTTAACCGACTGGAAGGTCGCGATATTGACAGATCCTCTAGGTTGTTCTGGACCCATTGAACGACCTCGCGCATTCGCGATCTAGGGACGATAAAGTCGGGGTTTTGCTGGTAGAACTCGAGGAGCTGGTCCTTCAAAGCAGACATTCGGAAGTGGTAGTTCTTTTCTTCGGTCCATTCCACCGAGTTCCCGCTCTCGATCGACGCCAGCGACACGTCACCGGTCAACGGATCGACCTTCCTGTCAAGCATGGACTCAGGATAGAAGGTCTCGTCGCTCACACAGTACCAGCCTTCGTGCTTTGACTCGTAGATTAGCCCCTTCTCCTTGAGCAGAAACCAAAAATGCCGAACAGCCTCCTTGTGATCCTCATCCGTGGTCCGTATGAAGAAATCGTTTGCAAGGTTGGTCTTGGCTGCCAACTGCTTGAACTTCTCAGCCTGGATGTCGCACCACTCCTTGGCAGGTGTATCGTGGTTCTCGGCGGCCTGCTGCACTTTCATGCCATGCTCGTCTGTGCCCGTGAGAAGGAGAGACTGTCGACCTTTGAGCTTGTGCCATCTTTTCAGTACATCGGCCAGGATCATGGTATACATGTGCCCGATATGTGGTGAAGCGTTGACGTAGAAAATCGGTGTTGTCACATAGTATGGCTTTGGGTCGGCATGGCTCGCCGCGTCCGTCACCTCCGTTGCCGGTTGTGGTGCAGAAGTGGTGGCATACGCGCGAGCTCTCGATGGCCGGAGAAGGCCATTGTGACGACAGGAGGAACAAACCCAGGCAGGGCGCCGCAGAGAAGCTGACTGAAGACTTCTGAGCCTACCAGCGGAACTTAGGAAGATTCGGTCCATCTGTGGTCATTGCATGCCTGCTCAAAGCCAAGAGACGGTATTTCAAGCTTGAACGAGGTTACAACAGCTGTTGGAAGGCACGCTGTAAGAATGAGAGTGAATGTGAGAGCAACAGCTGAGTGAAAGTTATGGGCAGAGCTTAATCGATAAGCAATGTGCTAATAAAGCGGCCGATAACTGTGGGGTTGGAAGAAGGCAGCTGCCATCCCACCAGCTTGCTGTTTCAAAGGCATCCATGACAATGCGCCGCACTGTCCAGCCTCACGAGCGTAAATAGCGAGCTTCACCCACACCTCGCCGACCTTCCGGCACACTTCATCCAACCACCGACCCCAAAATCCTGGCCTTCTCGCACATCGACGAGTGCCTGACTGGTCCAAGGACAACACCGCCACGAGAAACAGTCGAGCTACCTTCCAAAGACCTCAGCACGACAATCACTCAATTTCCGTCGAATTCATTCCGCGATGGCATACCCCAACCAAGAAACCGAGGTCAAGGTGTCCAGCCAGGGAGCAGACAGCTTCGTGAGCTGGTACTACCAGGACCTCAACGACCACCGCTCTCTCGCGCCCTACTACGTAAACTCGTCACCCAAATACACCGGCGCAGGTATCACCGCCGACGTAACCATCAACGGCGCCCACCTGAACGACCCAGCCGAGTACGAGGCCCTCCTCGAGACACAGCGCCGCGGCAACGCCGGCGTCAACGGCGCCGACCACAACACCAGGTCCGGCACGACGAAGGTGCGCTACGAGGTCACTAGCCACGACACGCAGGTGCTCAACAACGATTACGGCCTGGGGTGCCCGGAGAACATCCTGGCCAGCGGGCCCGACAGGAGCGGGGGCCGCATCTCGATGCTCGTGACGGTCACGGGCACCCTCCACCTCGGCAGCGGGCCCGACACGCAGCACGTGCGGTTCCACGAGGTCTTCGTCCTGGTCCCCAACTGGGACGTCGTGGGCCGCCGCAACCCGCCGCGCAACGCGAAGAAGTTCCTCATCTCCTCGCAGAACCACCGGATGCTCTAGAGCAGCGCCATCGTCTACGACAAGGAAGAAGAAGAAGAAGAATTTGGACTATACGAGAGCAGGTTTGCGCCGGGGCCCAGGGGCAGGAGGGACCGCGGCTACGGCCAGCTTGGCCGCGCCTCTGAGGGCGTCTTCCCGCTCCAGTCCCGGCGCAGCTCCGGTAACGAGCGAATGCGCTGGTGGTAGAATGCTACGTCAAGTCAACCTGGCACGCGAGGCGCTTCACCGACACTGTGGGCTTTCTGAATGGGTTCGGCAAGGAACGTCCGCGGGGAGCAGTCTGGAGACAAGGGAAGCCGGTGCAGCTCGGGTTGAGCCCCTCCGAAGAAGAATAGGACGGATTCCGACCCAGGGAAAGAGCAACGTTTTGCCTCCGCGCCAGAAGTTCCGGAACCTGCGCAGGAATCAACACTGAGTGCCAGTCATTGGAATAACTCAGCATCGCAGAGAAATTCCCTGCAAGTCGGCCGATCATGGTAGAGCAATAATTTGCAGAGGATGGCAGCGATGGCGAATGGCTTCTTGTTGAGCAATGGAAATCGAGGGAATCGACTATCAACCTGCAGTCAGGTCTGACCACCACCAAATACGGGCACAGGTTACTGTTCGGCACCCGACGGGGTACACGGCGGTCACCAAATCCTGGGATATGCGCAGATCGACAACGATCATAAGCTAATAATATTGGTCTCACTGCCATCTTCGCGGAATCTTTGTCGTGCCTGAAACAATTCACAGCTGTCACAATTCCTGCAGCCCCCTAAAATATTGAAGATGCTTTCCTATCATGCTAATTTTCTATCATAATCCCGTACGGCTTAGGTTGACGCTTCTCAAATGCTTGACTCCATCCATGTTCCCTGCATGTTTGTCCCACAGTAGATCTACGCACGCCTAGTTGCTCTTGAGCGAGGCTCTCTTCCACTCCCAGTATCCAAGTCGTATGCGGTCCCACTTCTCGCCCAAGCGCTTCAGGCACAAGTCTGCCTTGTCACTCTCTCCTTTCTCAGCGTAGATATCCGCCAGTAGCTCCAAGGCGTGCGAGCTGGTGACCTTCTCGCTTCCCTCGACCCCGACGTCACTTACGAAACGCTCCACGAGCACCTGCAGCGTGCCCACCTTTCGGCCTCCCTTGATCAGCACGCCACGCAGGTAGTTCCAGGGGCTCTGGTTTTGCGGCGCCAGCAGTATCTTCTCCTCGGCGTACTTGACCTCACGGTCTATGATGTCCGCAGGGACCTTGGGGTCGTGCTCCGTGGACAGGCTGCCGATTGTGGTGTTGGCAGGGTCGGAGAAGACGATGAAGAAACGGTGCGACCATGCAGAGTTATTGCGTACGTCCTCGTCGATCAGGGTCTCGGTAGCCCGGAGCTCTGGCTCCCCGAAGAGACCTAGCTTGGGAACGAGGTACTGCCTGTACGACCAGACGTGATAGTTCTTGGTGTCTTCGGCGAGGATCTGCGCGAGGAATGCCTCTTCAGATTTGGCCAGCTTGGCCTTCTCTTCCGAATCCGATTCGATCGACGGGTAGTAGTGGTCCATAAGCAGCCTTCTATGGTGCCAGATCTGGTAGTTCTTCAGGTTCTCGAGGGAGACTTGGTTGAGCCATTCGATCTCATCTGAGATGGAAGTCTTCATGCCTTGCACGATCGAGAAGCGGTACAGCCACACGGTGTAGTGGGCTGGGTTCATGGAGATGATGTGCTCCGTTAGTCGCAGACAGCGCGGAGAGTATTCCTTTTTGGCCATCACGGCTCGGAGGTAGGAAATTGCTACAAGATGTCAGCGTTCGATCCAAGTGACCTCGTAGGAGCGGTAATCAGACCTTCGGCGTATTCCTCAGGATAGGCAATGGCGGCCAGAGCACCCTCGGGCTCCTCAATGGGCATGGGCACGATGTCATCCCATGCGGGATCCGTCCCGTACGCCCCCGTCCGTTCGCCGTAGAGTTCCATCCTGAGCCTCGCGATCTCTTTCCTCCGCAGTTTCTCTTCCTCGACCTCGTCAGCGGTCACGGTGACAGCTGAGTTGGTCTTCGAATCGAGCCACCTCCCCTTCTCGCGTTCCTTCTTTTCCAAGAAGACGCTGTGCTGGATCTCCAACGCGGAAAGCTGCAAGGCCCTCTCACTTCTCTTTTCGAGTTGCTCAGGGGTCGAGTCTCCCAGGTTCGCGCCGAATCTGTCTCTGCCCCAGGTGAAGCCCTGCTGTCCGGTCTGAGCGGCAGGAGTTCCACCCGCACCGTTTGGACGGACTTGTTTGACCGCTCTTAGCGGGAGGCCACCAGCTTCATTCACGCACTTCCAGACGTCTCGTTGGGACTTATTGCCTAGCCGCTTGAGGAGGGCAGGCGTGCGGGCGAAATGTGCGTTGGCCCAGATGGTCCGCTCGGAAGAGGAGAGGCCGCTGGGACCTCCGGCGGCGAGGCTGGGGGCGTAAGGATGACCTTGGCTATAGATATGAGAGCTACGGTCGTAGACAGTCTTGAGAGGCTCGTTGTCCACGGGTGTTACTACTCGGAGGAGCTGTCAGTAAGACGTGACGAGTGTGAGACCCCGCGAGGTGGGACTGGAGTTGATCTATACGCAGAGCACACAGCAAGGGGGAAAGATGTCTTCTCACATTCTTGTTCCTTTTGTTTTGGCGGTACCTTTGATTTGGGCGGCATGGTTGCTCATAGGAAAGATTGAATGCTCGGGTTGCGGCTCGTCACAGGAACCGTGTAAGGTTGTCTGCAAGCAGAGCTCCCCACCACCCACCAAGCCAGCTCCCCGCAGCAGTGAGTTACCTAGGTGCGGGGCGGGCCTTGGGCAATAGCATTTTTGATCAAACAATATCAAGGAACAATCCCACTCACGACGCCAGCATTCCGTCTGTTTCTCCAATTTTGCGCCACCGACCTTTTTGGAATGTACCGTGCAAACATTGAGTGAAGATTCATCACATGGTTTGGCTGTCCCACCTAGGTACAATCTGCGCGTAGCACTGGCTTTTAAATTGCCTGGTATGACAGAATAGCCCGGCACTAACTTGCCGGCTCTCTAATATTCATGAGATGACGATGAGGCCCAAGGGCATTATACGCCTACCCTTACGCAACACAGAGTCGACAACCACAGCCTGCGAAGGCCAGTGAACAACCCCCAGCGGCGAGATCCGAATCAGGCAGTGTCCGCTGAGTTGGCCCCCAAATGCGGGCGCAGGAACTGACATGCAGATATGTTGCTGATGTTGTGCTATGTACGCATGACTGCCATTGGAAAGTTTGACCCGTGTGTGTATGTGCTTGTGCCAATTGTGAAGCATAATTCGTGCAGCCGGGCTGTGTACGGTAGTGTGGTCTCACCAAGACGACGATGCAATTACACAGTACCTGTAGCCAGACTGGTTCGTGTTTGATAGAGCTGGCAGACCGGCTGGCGCCAAGACATTCTCCTGGCTCTCCAGATGGAGCTGGCCTGCTGTGCTGGTCCCTGCATTGGAGCTGCATACCTAGCAGGGACTATGGAGGTACGTACATGCACTCCTGGCCAGCCCAATCGTGGACCGGTGCTACTGCAGCACTGCAGCATGCGGTCGAGGTTTTCTGCGCAACGACAAAATTTTGGTCCTGGAGCGAGGATCAATAGAGCCCCCGAGGGACAAGGCTGAGACCGTGAGTTGCGAAGTATCCCGGGGCCAATGAAAGCGACGGCGAAAACGATGACAACCCCTGTAACCGTCACTTGTCGCCTAGTCTACTGCTGTGCCACGTTCTCTTCCCAACAAAGGCAGACCCCGAGTAAGTCGGCAGGGGCCCAGAGAGCCTGCATAGGTAATTGTCTAATTTACAGTACGCAGACCGGGGCTGCCATCGCTCCCACCACCATGGCTTGAATCGAGGACGGGATATCCATCGCGTCCCCTCGCCCGTCCTTTTGGCCATGTTTGATCTCGTCCCTTCTCTCCCTATATTGCCCTTTTCGATCAACGGTCCGGACTTCCCCCAAGCTTGAACCAGAGCTTGACGTCTCGACTTTCGACCCACGGTCCAGGACCCCGACTCGGCTTGGCCTTTCTATACCCACCGAACAACACTCCTTCCTCTCCACTATCTTACAGATCCACCTCCACGTCGGCGGTGTCCACCTACACGTCGGGATCGCTCAAGAACACCCAGCCGCACCCAAGTCTTGCTCAATCGCACTCCAGGTGCGTTGCGCGAGCTTGACGCAACATCAATTTGAAGCGATGGCCCATGTCAACGGCACCCAGAACGGCAATGGCAATGGCATCGACCAGCCTCATACCAATGGCAAGTCGTTGCATCTGAAGAAGGCTTCTCGCAAGCTTTCCAGCCCAATGATGCCAGCCTTCATGGTCTCTGCTCCTGGCAAGGTCATTGTCTTCGGCGAGCATGCGGTCGTTCACGGCAAGGTGAGCGCTCCTGGCCTGGGGCGCACGTTGATGCGCCCTTTGCGCAGGGCTACCGCAACCCGCTGACCCATCATGCCTCACAGGCTGCCATTGCTGCGGCAACGTCTCTACGTTCATATCTCCTGGTCACCACTCTGTCGAAATCAAAACGAACCGTGTCCCTGATCTTCCCCGACGTCGACATGTCGCACACGTGGGACATCGACCAACTGCCGTGGGCGACATTCTCCCACCCGTCCAAGAAGAAGTACTACTACGACCTCGTCACCAGCCTCGACCCCGACCTGATCGCTGCGATCGGGCCTCACTTGGTCGACATATCCCCTGACAAGCCCGACGCTGTGCGCAAGATACACCGAAACTCGGCCCTTGCCTTCCTGTACATCTTCCTCTCTTTGGGCAACCAGTCGTTCCCGGGCTGTTCGTACACGCTACGATCCACAATACCAATCGGCGCAGGCCTTGGAAGCAGCGGCTCAATCGCCGTTTGTCTCGCCGCCGCTCTGCTCCTGCAATTACGAGCACTTTCCGGACCGCACCCTGATCAGCCTGAGGAGGAAGCCCGGTTACAGGTGGAAAGGATCAACAGGTGGGCATTCGTGGGTGAGATGGCCATACACGGGAACCCGTCTGGCGTGGACAACACGGTGTCCACGCAAGGGAAGGCCGTTGTATTCCAGCGGATGGACTACAGCAAGGCCCCCGAAGTGCGCCCGCTGTGGGACTTCCCAGAGCTGCCCCTGCTACTAGTAAACACCAAGCAGTCGCGGTCGACGGCGCAGGAAGTCGCAAAGGTCGCAAAGCTCAAGGACACGCATCCAAAGCTCGTGGGCGGCATCCTGGACACCATTGACAAGATCACGAAGACGGCAGAAGGGCTGATCGAAGAGGATGGTTTCGAGAGCAAGGATATGGAGAGCCTGCGCAAGCTAGGTGAACTGATGACCGTGAACCACGGCCAGCTGCTGTCGCTCGGCGTCTCACATCCCAGGCTGGAGAGGATACGAGCCTTGGTTGACCATGAGGATATTGGCTGGACAAAACTGACAGGAGCCGGAGGCGGGGGCTGTTCGATCACACTCCTACGGCCTGACGCCCCACGCGAGAAGCTCGAGCGCCTGGAAGAGCAGTTGCAAGAGGAGGGATATGAGAAATTCGAGACGACACTGGGTGGCGATGGAGTTGGCGTCCTCTTCCCCGCAGTCATCAAGAATGGGATGGACGAGGACGAGGACGGCGGCATGGAGATCGATCTGGACCTGTTCCTCAATGTCGAGGGTAACGAGGGAGTGGAAAAGCTCGTAGGGGTCCATGGAGGCGCTGGTGAAAGGGAAGGCTGGAAGTTTTGGAGGGTAGAGTCCCACTAAGTGGTGTGGCACAGGCAGAGGTACACGCCCCCGACACACGCAACTCTTGGTCTCAACGTGTCTGATGACGATTTTGATTCATATCAAACGTTCGGTGGAGCGACTGGACTGACGATTCATAATATTTATCGTGGCTTCTACCTTAGCTGTGAAACTTAGCGGTTCACCTAATGACGGTACATTAATCTGGTTAGACGAGCAATGAGCGAGCGGAAAGCAGACAGAATGTATATTGGAATACATGATATTAAGTCCAAGCTGTGAACAACGCAAGTCTGTGAGACTTGTCTCTCACACATGGTTAACATCGTCCTGTAGGATGAAGATTTTGCTTACACACTGCTGGGAAGATGGTCCACTACATACTCAACGCTTATTCCTATCATTTTCCGAACAATCTCTCGCTCAAGAATCTGGCTGATGGTGATCAGAGTTGCCTGGGACCGTCGAGCAGGGTGACTCCGGCCTACATGGGTCTTCTTCACTGCGAAATACCCATCTCAGTGAGAAGGTGCACAACTGCTGGACGATCGATCAAGTCCGGATGCAAGAGACCGTGAGATTCTGACGATTATTACCGAGTCTCAGAATCACATCCATGTCACGCATAAAGAAGATTATCAGATGTTATCAGGCGTTTGCTTCTGATCGCAATTGCACTGTGATGTTGCATGGTACAGGCTTGTCATCAGCACTTTATGAACACTCAAGCTAGTCCTTGTGACATGCGCCTACGTATATATCTCCAAATGCATTCAAATTGCAACATGACCAGCGCTCTGTAAGTCCACGCACTCGAGGCATATCATATTGCTTCCACACTCGCTTCATCCTGTTACCGATACCATCACCGCTACATCTACTCACTGACTGATCTATTACTGAGGTTGTGTTCATCTAATGCCTCCCAATATCATCTTGCCCGAGGACCATGAGATCATCAACAGTGAGGCCTCGTTTCAACCTCACCTTGACTATGAGATGGCCTGGCATCGAGCAATCTGAGAGCCCGTCCGTCATTACGATGGTTGCTGGAGGGAAAGGCGCCGGAACTCGAATGGTGTAGCCTGCAAAGAGCGCACTGGCATACGCCGAGCCTCATTGTGCCTCACTATGTAACGTATCTGAAGGCCAAGGGGTGACTTGTGCATCGAACGGTTGCCACCCCCGGATGTGGAGCGATTTTGGACCCTTAGATGGTGTTGTGGTTAGTATTGGCTGTAATTCCATGCGGCTGGCCAAGGAGGCCGTGCTACTGCGGTTTGGCGGGGTCGAGGGGCTCCTCGAGAGCCTCGCAGAAACATGGACGGCCAGGGAAGCGTGGAGTCGGGAGCTTCGAAGGGTGCTGGGCTCGTCGTCATCGCCGAGTGGCCGGGTGTTTAGAGGCATGAGCAATCCACAGAGCACGATAGCTGTGTGAGGTATTGCGGGCTGTAGGTGTCCGTAGCCGGCGTCGACGTTCGATGATATCGGGTAATTTTGTAGATGCTCGTCGGCGAGAAGCTGTCGTATGCTTGTCCTGTTGTCAATATGCCCGGTTGTATTCACCTGCTACCACATCACAGTTCTCAATATGGGGTCAGTTGGACGAAGAGGTTACTTCGGACAGCCCCATGTGTGGCTTTGGTGAGCTTCAATTTGCAAGGTATCCCTAGACGCCCAGTAATGAATCCCTTTCGTCCAGGCCTGGACGAGATGGCCCTTGATTCCTTGTTTCAGACGCCATCGACTTTTGCTTCCTCGAATCCCTCCGCTCAACCCGTCGTTCCCAGACCTAAGCGACAGACTTATGCCTTGACCTTCTTCTCACGCTTGGTGACCTCCTTGATCTGCAGGTCTGTATCCGTTATGTTAGCCTGTTGCGTTCCTCGCTGTCGCGTGTGGTGGGGAAGTCGTACTGGGGGGCAGCGATTGCTTGAGCTTCTCGGCCTTCTCGGCGTCCTTCAGGGCCAGCGTGTACAGGTGCTTGGAGCATCGGACCTTGAACTTGATCAAAGAGGTCTTCTTGTTCTTCTTGATCCGGGCGGCTGAAAACATTCGAAAGTGGTTAGATGAACATTCGTTCCCAGTTGCTCAAGATTGTCTCGTCGGTTGCGATCGGAACATACAGGAGGCATCCTTTCGCCTGCAGACCTCGATGAACTGTCGTTGCCGTTTGTCAGCCACGTCAAACATAAAATCTGTCACGGTTTTGTCAATTCGTACCTTCTTGATGTCGCTGATTTCCTGGGCCATTTTGTCTGATTTTTGACAGTGGATTCTTGAAGGGCTGTCCGGGATTGAGTGTTGTCGTCGCGATCGGAGGTCGAGTTGAGCTGGAGTGGAATTTTGCAAAATGTGTGCGGAAAGGGTGGACAGGGGTCCTGGCGTGCAAAATGGACGGTTGAGGGGGGTGGCCGACCGCTCTGCACAGGTACTCAGGTACCTCGATCCACGCTAACCAGCCTCGGTCAAGGCAAATCTAGGCCAGCAGGCCACAGAGGCAGGAGCGACCTCCATTGTGGCTGACGTGGCGCAGTTACCGAACTGGATGGGCCTCGTCACCTTTACACCCTCTGCGGCTGCATTCACGACGATCTCGCTATTCACTCGTATGTTCTCAAGTTTCCGAGTTGTGACTAGAAGATAAGTACAGGTGTTCTTTATCAAGTTTGTTTATCCTACAGTCGGCTTGGCCCATGAAACAGATCCTATAAATCAAGAGCCTTCCTATGCTGGACCTCGCTCCTTATCACTTACACGCGTAGCAATACCAACACCATCCGTCATCATCCCCAGTTGCTCACCACCATCATCAAATACATCCTCGGACCTTCATCACTGATAAAATGCCAACTCCACTCGATAATGCAATGAAGTCCAAGGTCAGTCTACGTTGCCCTGTTCCACAAGACTCTCCAATTCACATCAGCTGACATTACTCAGAATATGTTCTTGGGTAAGTCAACTTGGGTCCCGAACACTACAACTGATCATGCATCATGATCGTGCATGGGTCGGAGGATACTGACAAGCGATATGTGTATAGCCTTCACCGGCTTGATCACAGCCGTTGGAGTCTGGTCAATCTGGGGTGGCGACATGTTTCCCCACCCAGATGATCCAAAAGGAGAACCCGAGACGTGGACGAGAGAAGAAATGAGGAGATGGCTG
This sequence comes from Diaporthe sp. P3_1W, assembly GCA_037177825.1. Taxonomy (NCBI): domain Eukaryota; kingdom Fungi; phylum Ascomycota; class Sordariomycetes; order Diaporthales; family Diaporthaceae; genus Diaporthe; species Diaporthe sp. P3_1W. Next base: position 2,925,847 of record JBAFXB010000004.1, on the reverse strand, counting down.
GCTGCAGTATGTGTACCCTCCGTATCACCCACACGGCTCTTTTGATTGACTGTGACCAGCGAGACCTCCATCCACAGGACGGAGACACGAGGGAGCAGTTACTGGAGAGAGTGAAGGCCAATCTTCGAATTCCACGGAGGACGAACCCTTGAGTACAAGAGTGGCCTTGGGGAGAAGCAAACAGGACGGAAGGACCTCAATGAAACACGCTCCCTTTATCGGTTACCAGCAGCTGTGGAACCAACAAACTATCACCTAGGCCGAAGGGGGATTAATTTTGACTGCTTGCCTTTCGTTTGAGCCACGACGGGGTGGAGCTATCAGAGTCTTTGGCGTACTTATCTACCACATATTGCCACATGCTTTTCATTTGATGTTCAATTTATTTCAACATAGTGCCTGGCGTAACAGAATTAGGCAGCTGACAGTGTCTGAACTGCTGAGTGGTGCCGGTATGGATTGTAGCAATTGCATACTCCTGGGCCGGACAAACATTTACTTACGACTGGGGTTGGTTACACCTAAACTGGGTAGTCGACTGTCGCGATTGGTATACCTACATGCAGAGGTACATAAAAAGCGAATTGACGCCATTGTGATCTTGAGCCCTGATTCGAAGGGTTGCAGCTGAGAATTAAATTTGCACTTATTATTGCGTATCTCGCAACGGCCTGCCCTGCGGGTTTGTACAGAATTCCTTCCCTAGAAGTACAGATAGCACCTACCTCGGAGCTCTGGCCGGTCTCCACCTCGGCACCCATAACACGCGCCACGCAGATTGACGCGACTTCATGCTGATCCAAACACTTATTACTGCACCGCGGTTGCTATATTCAACTTGATTTTGTCACACTCTCATTTCACTTCTCTCTTTGCATTGTCCTGCAGCCTCCAAGACGTCTGCATGTGTCCCCACAATTAGATGCTGCGAGCCTGCGTACCAACGTTAGCAGGATGACTTCCCTTTCGCCAGAGCTCTGGCACATGGTTGCCAGCCATCTCAGCATCGAGGACGCAACACAGCTTCGACTGGTCAACAGATTCTTTGCGGATGTCGCGGGGGCACACATCCTTCCAGATGTCACATTTCACATGCACCAAGACGATTTTGAACGTCTCAGAGGCATTGCTAGCAATGGCGTCCTGGCACCCAACGTCAGGTCGATCACCTATTTCGCGAGAGAGTACGAAAGTCCTGTTATATCCTTCGACAAATTCAAAAAGAACCACAAAGATACGCTCATGTTTCATGCGCCACCATTCTCGCTCGATCCAGAGTCGCAGGTCAAACCAGCTGACGACTTGACTTTATGGTACGAGTACGAGAAATACGAGCGCATGGCTGCCGTGCAAGATCAGATCAAAGCTGGCATGGCCGATCTGGCGTGTCTGAAAGACGCGCTCGCCAAATTTACGGCCTTGAGGCATGCGACAATGTCGTCGGGTCACATCTTTTATGAAGGCTGGGCGAATGACAAGCCGTCGCCGTTCAAGGGACCCGTGCAACCACCCACCAAATGGTCAGACCCAGAGGGTGTCAGACACCTTGAAGTCATGCTTGAGGCGTTAGCATACAACAATATCCAAGTCGAGAGTCTGCGCGCAGGCACGTTTGACTGGATCTTCTTCGACAAAACCTCTAAAGATTTGGAGCGCTTATTCCGGCCGGCGCTCAATGCGGTTCACGTTGAGTTGGAAATTTCATTGAGGCTAGATGACAATATGCATGATGTAGACGGACAGACTGAAAAGTGCCGGCAGTTTATGGAACGAGGCATGTTGAGGGATGTGCTGGCGCGCATGAGAAGGCTCGAGTTGCTGCGCGTGGCATTCATGTGCAACATGGACGAGCCGTATAAACCAGCCGTACTGAGGAACATCATGAGCCCGAGTCATCACTGGCCGCATTTGACTCAGCTCGAGCTTGCAGGCGTTGAGGGTGACAGGCACGCCGTGTTGCAGATTCTGCGCCTGCACAAAGACACGCTACGATTTCTCTGTCTACAGGATTTTGACCTGGGCGAAACCTCTTGGGAGAAACTGCTGCCAGACATCCGTAACACCTTACACCTTGAAGATGCATGCATCTGTGGCGATCTGACAGGCCATGTGGAAGACGGGCCAGACAAGGGCCAGCCGGAATTCTGGGATTTCAACAGGCCTGGAATATGGGAAAATGACATGAGGGCGTCTATCAATCGCTACTGTCGAAGACGCGGCGAAGATTACCCAGATGAGCTTCCGCTCACAGACGAGGTTGTGCAGAAGCACTTTGACCAATACGTCAGACGCCACGTCAAACAAACTCAGGCCGAGGACTGGGAAGATATGCGCCAGGCTAAGAAAGAGATGGATCGCGAGGTGCGCGAAATGCGCCGTGCTGGTCTGCTGCCCCCGCCCAGGGACGATTATAGCGAAGGCAGCGAATCAGACTGGGACGACTCTGGTTTGGACGATCCTGATAGATTTGACGATGCCGACGATGATGACGATGAGTATGATGCAATTGCGATCGCGGAATTTCTCAGGCAGAGCGATGAAAGTGATGGTAGCGTTGATTGACGACTGTTTTGTACGATAATGGCCTGCGTAGTCGCTGTTGACTTGGTGTGCAATATCAGGGTCCAATTCGCAGGTAAAGGTATCCGTACTGCAGAATAGAAGTACCTTTACGCCGGACCCACCTTGGTACTCGGCCCAATGAAACAGCCCGAGCCGCACGGGGCATCTGGGGCCCTTGCCAAGACCAAGCGTGGGAGCACTCAGTCAGCGGATGACCCGAGGAACAGCTTGTCCTCGCAACCGTGCTAGGCAAACAATCCGTACTTCTGTTCTGTCGCAACCCTGCGTCACTCCTTCTTCCTCTCTCTCTCTTTTTTTTATACACATAGACATCCGGCAGCCCCATGGTTTCTGGGATGTGGGCGTGATTCCAACATTTTCCATTCTTACAACCTTTGCGACAACTGCGCAAAGTGATTCGCGATGGATTTCTTACAGGTACGACCCCCTGCTCCCTCTGCACTTACAGCCAGCTAACGCACGCCTACCCAGCGCCTGGCCAGGTTCCTGGACAGGCCTCTCTTCCCCTGGAAGAAGCTGATCATCGGCTTCTCGGTTGCGCAATACCTCTTCGAGGGCTTCCTCTCACTCCGTCAATACCAGGTCTTGAAGAAGACCAAGCCACCAAAGGTTCTGGAACAGGAGATATCGCAGGAGACATATGACAAGAGTCAAGCATACGGACGCGCCAAAGCCAAGTTCCAATTCGTCAACGGCATCTGGGGCCAGGTCACGAACATCGCCTTCATTCACTTCGACGTCCTCCCCAAGATCTGGTCATGGACCGGCGACCTCCTCCTTCGATTTGCCCCCGCTCGTTTCTCCGGTGAAATTACCCACTCGATCGCATTCGTCTTGGCCTTCACGATCATCCACCAGCTTCTGTCCCTACCGGCCTCAGTCTACAACACGTTTGTCTTGGAAGAGAAGTTTGGATTCAACAAGCAGACTCCCCAGCTCTTTGTTACCGATCTGATCAAGTCGCTGGGTCTGACCTTCGTCCTGACGCCTCCCATCCTCGCTGCTTTCCTCGCCATCATCCAGAAGACGGGCGACCAGTTCTTCTACTACCTATGGATGTTTGGAGCTGGTCTGCAGGTCGTCATGATCACCATCTGGCCAATTGTCATTATGCCTCTCTTCAACAAGCTCACTCCCTTGGAACCCGGAAAACTTAAGACTGGAGTCGAGGCTCTCGCTGCCAAGCTCAAGTTCCCTCTGAACGAGCTCTACGTGATCGACGGCAGTAAGCGGAGTGCCCACAGCAACGCATATTTCTTTGGAATGCCTTGGAAGAAGCACATTGTTATCTATGATACCCTGATTGAGAAGAGCGAAACCCAAGAGGTTGTTGCTGTCCTGGCGCACGAACTGGGCCACTGGAGTCTGGGTCACACCACGAGGCTGTTCGGTATTTCTCAGGTGAGATTCTGCATGCATCCTATTTACGTGAGAACCCCAAGCTGACAACAATAGTTCCACTTCTTCTACATCTTCTCGCTGTTCTCCGTGTTCATCAGCAACCAGTCCCTCTACGCCGACTTTGGATTTCACGCTGTGAAGCCCATCATTGTTGGCTTCATCCTTTTCTCCGATGTTTTGGCGCCTATGGACGTTTTCATCAAGCTGGGCATGAACATCTTGAGCCGTCGCTACGAGTTCCAAGCTGACGCTTTCGCGTGCGACCTTGGATACTCTGCGGACCTCGCCAAATCTCTTATCAAGCTCCAAATCCAGAATCTTAGCACTATGGATGCCGACCCGATGTTCGCTAGCTACCACTTCTCGCACCCCATTCTGTCCGAGAGACTGAAGGCGCTCGATTGGCAGCCCACTGCTAAGGTCGCGGTTGTAGATGAGAAGGACGGCGTTGCCAAGGCCACGGGAAGAGATGAGTTGTGAGAGAGACCAGGATTAGAATAGGCAGTTTTGAGGACCATTGCGTGAGGTAGTCAATAGATACTGTCTGGAAGCTTGCAGTCCTCGTTTGAGGTCCCTAGTGGTTGTTGTGATAGCCTCTGTGATCACCGATCCCTATGGAAGGTGCAATCCGTGTAGAGGGCAAAATATACACGTCTAAATTGACATCAAACATTCCACAATCTTTCATACGCACATGGCTTTTCTCCAGCTAGCACAATGTTGAGCTGGAGGCCACTGCATTTGACTGGTGCCGAGTTAGGGTTAGGAGAGACCCCTAACCCTATATAGAATTCGGTACAGCAATCCTAGCTTGGAGCATCGCCCGGCCAGTGAATCAAGAACTGAACGCGGCGTGAACAATCAACAACTTCCCAAAAAGCCCTCGGGACGAGTCTAGGCAGCGTTACGTGACGACAGCCACCACTCCGATCAGCAGCTCTCCGACCTAACCATCCATTGGAGGACTGTGACAATGTCGCGGCTCTTTGCCCAGTCCGCGCTCCGCGCCGCCGTCCGAGATGTCGCACGACAACAACCGGCCATGACGAGGTTCGCTCGACACCCTCCTGCCCTTATTCAGCATGGAATTTCTGACTGACGAAGTGCGCACCCGACCAGGTCCTTCTCCTCCCTCCCTATCCTGCGCCCAGGCATATCCGCACCACCCAGCATCTTCGCACGGAGGCCAGCGGCCGGGCTCCTCATGCCCAGCGCCTTCACGCCCACAGCAACGACGACAGCAGCAGCGGACGTAGTAGGAGGAGCAGCAGCAGGGACGGCGGACGTCGTTCCCAGGACCGCGGTCACGTCACACCCTGCCCTCGCGGGCGTGGGCTCGCAGATCCGCTGCGGGCCCCGGCGGTACATGAACATGAACCGCCCCTCGCGGCTGATTCGCATGCGCAGGCACGGGTTCCTGAGCCGCATCCGCACCAAGACCGGGCGCAAGATGCTGCAGAGGAGGAAGACCAAGGGCAGGAAGATGCTGAGTGCTTGATTGTGGGGTGGGAGGGGGGCGCGTGCGTTTGGCTGGTTGCCCCCGGGTCAAGCTGGCCGAGGGTTTTATTACGATGCTGGGATAAACACGCCTGGCTAGACCTCGAGAGACAGAGAGGAGAAGAGATGCATATTGTGCGCAGGGGCATCGTCTGGGGGGCGCTGCAGACGCATGGGATATTACTGAGACTCTTTCCCAGATCTGTGAGAGCTCCCTGCTGGGCTCATAGAGCATGACAGGAGCTCCATTCTCCTCGTAGAGACATAGAAGGTGATCTGTTGGGAGCTTCAAAAATCTGCTCCGTGTACATACTTGTCACAATACTTTGGCAATCGCCCATTGCGTCGGTATTCGTATCGCTGGATGATTGCTACAAGACTATAGGTGATATGAAAATGCAGACATGGCCTTAGATGGAGTTATCAAGGAGAGGCCGATAGTCACGCCCTCTCGGAGCACGGAATATTGCAAAAGTTGACATTTACAAGAGGCTCACGTACTTGGCCATAAAATCGTCTACGCTGGAGGCCAAGCGCTTGCCGCATCACAGTGTGCATTATTAGTGGCAATATTGCCCGAGACATCTATGTACATCCAGTAAAGTTTGGGGATTCAATATTAGGCCGACGGTAATCAAACTGGAGCCGTCAATCCGTCCTCACACTGCAGCGTGCTCGCATCACAAGCCAGATACAACGCATCGCTCGACTCGCCGATCCAGAACTTGTAGGCCCCGTCGACAACAGGAACCACCCAGTTCTGCTGGACGACGTCCCAGACGCTCACGTCCTTGCGCGTGAGCGTCAGCTTGACCACCTCGCTGGCCCCCGGCGCGATGGCAGCCGTCTTCTCGAAGTCCCTGAGCTGGACGGTGGGCGAGTCGTAGCCGCTGTTCTCGGGCAACTGAACGTACAGCTGCGCGACCGCCCTGCCGGAGAAGTTGCGGGCGCCCGTGTTGCTCACCGTCACGCTGATGGTGTACGCCGTGTCCCAGAGGGCGTCGTTGCCGCCCAGACCGCCGCCCGAGGCCGGGCCCGGCTTCTGCGTGCTCGAGTACCCGTCCGGGTAGGGGTAGCCGTCCTTGTCTCCGCTCTCCACCGCAGCTCCGGTGGCGGCCGCGGAGTTGGCGTCGGATTCGGACAGCCAGGGGTAGAGGTATCGCCAGACCTTGGAGAAGCCTGAAGGCTCGTATGCTTCAGCTGCAACCGGGATTGTCGTGTTGAAGTTAGGCAGTCCAGACTTGGCGGACCGCGCAGGTGGGGTGCTAGTGAGCTGGGTCACTTTGGTAATGGTTGCGTTTGTGTACGTGAAGTTTGTGTACGACAGCCCATGGCCGAAAGCGTAGCGTGGCTTTGTGCCTACGGAATTCAGATACTTGTAGTCGATGAAGCTGTGGGTAATTAGCGATCACTTGTTCGCATAGAACGGGAAAGGGCACAGATGCTCCAAACTTACAGTCCCTCGCTGTAGGTATCCTGGATCTGGCCAGGTGCGAATCCCGTCAGGCTCAAGCTCGCCGGGTAGTCATTCTCCGCCTTGGGAATGGTGTATGGCAGATGACCACTGGGAGACACATCTCCGAACAAGACGTTGGTCAACGACTCTCCGGCCTCCTGGCCAGGCAAGTGCGCGACGAGGACCGCCTTGACAGAAGCCAACTCAATCCATGGCTCCATGACAATGGGGCCAACAGTGTGAACGACAACAACAACATTGCTGAACTTGGCCGCAGCATCCTGTACCAACTTGTCGCCATTGTGCCATGCGGCCAGACCATCCTGGCTTCGGTCACCGGCGTTGCCTTCCACAGTAATAGAGTTCTCGCCGGCGTCTGAGGTGATGAAGACGATAGCAACGTCATCGGGGCCCGGTGTTGGGACGTTTCCGGGGAAAGAGTCGGTGTTGTAGGAAGTCACATTCGCGGCGTTGGCCTTGATGGCAGTCAACGGGTCGTTGAATGTCTCGTAGTTGGCCGTTCCTGAGCCCCAACCCATACCCAAAGTGCCCTTATTACAGCTGCGGTCAGAACAAGCGTTCGCTCCATCCGGGTTAACTGCCTGATCAGTACCGAAGAGCGACAGGGTGGTGCTCTTGGAAAGCGGGAGGAGATCGCCGTCGTTCTTCAGCAGAGCGATCGCGTCCTGGGCGACCTGCCGAGCAACGGTGGCATGGTTCGCTCGCACGTCAACGAACTGATTGATGACACCAGACGGGCTGAACAGTGCGCCAGGGTGAAGCGGCCCGGTTGCATCGGACGAGTATGCGCTAAAGTTTGGCTCTGGATAGTCGGCGTCCTGTCCCAGGTGGTACCAGGCCGCGACAATTCTCGTAGCTGCGTCATCCAGTCTGTCTACAGGCATGGAGCCGTTCAAGACAGCTCGGCTCATCTCGTACATCCAGTAAGACGTGCCGAGAAGAGGGACCATCGTGTCACCGGGCATCGCCATGTCCAGCCCCGCGAGAGCGGCAGGGACTCCGGATATCTGCGCCAACCAGTCAGACATCAGGAATCCTTGGAATCCAAGTTCGTCCTTGAGCAGGTTGTTGTTCAAGTAGCTGTTCTGAGTGCTCGCGGACCCATTCACGGCGTTATAAGCACCCATCACTGACGCCGCGCCTGCCCTGATAGCTTCAGCAAATGGCCAGAGGTAGAGCTCGTGCATAGTCCGGTCATCTATGGAAGGTAAGTAAGATTACAGAGTTGTTTCATCTTGAGGACTTAACAATACTGACCAATGTTGGCACTGTAGGCGGGCTGGAAAGGGTTATACATGCGCCACATTTCTTGCTCGTTTCCGACAAGATGCTTGATGGTCGCCATGACACCCTGTTCTTGAACACTGTTGATGTGACGGTCAGCATCGACAACCACACATCGTTTTATACTTTCCAAGATCAGTGTCCAGCTTGAAGCATTGAAAACTTACCCCTGAATCGTATACTTGGCACCAACGGCTTCCAACACGGGATCGGCCCCGAAGCCCTCCCAGCTGCGCCCGTCGCGAGGCTTGCGGCCGAGAGGACCAACGGTAGGACCGAGATAGATATTGGCGCCTTTTCCGCGGAATTCCTCACCAATGGCCACGCCACGCTGGTATATCAGGTCCTTGTCCCAAGTCCCACCAGTGGTTATGCCGGCAGGGAATGCCGTGACATGATCTGTGCTGCGGACACCCAGAGCTGAGTCCTGGAGACATAGTTGCGGAAATCCTACACGGGGGGCGCTTCCCGTCATTCCAACACAGACACTGCGCGGTCAGCTCACGTCTTCAGGATCTTGAGAATCCATTACACTTACTCTATGACAAGTCAGTCTCTTGTTGGAAGATAGAGGTCCATTATCTGGTCACTTACCCATAAAGATGCCGGTGCCAGCTGTAATGTTGGCCTTCTCAGCCAAAGTCATAGTGTCAACCAAGGCTTTCGCCTTCTGGACACTATCACTCCAGCTCGGGATCCAACCCGTATAAGGGGCCGGATAGTAAGGGGCCGCAACATAAGGAGCTGGGACGTCGGCGCGCCTGCCGATGGTCGCAGCCTGTGACAGTCCGGTGACAAGACTCGTCACTACGAGCCCAGAGGACCAGGAGACGTTGATGGGTGCCATCACGCTTGCAGCAAAGAAGAGATGACTGTTGGTCTCAACTTACCGTTGCTCGAGCCTGAGGGAATGACACCGCGTGGGGAGACACGAGGTAGGCATCACTCGGTTGCTGTCACTGCAATTCGGCCGAGAAGACATTTATACTTATTACTGTTTACTGGAGAAGGTGACATCGGGATCCGAGGACAAGCATCCCGCTCAGGGATGCTATGGGTCCTGAGCATATGGTTTTAGACAGGAGTCGAGTGGACCTAAGCTCGAAGTGGTCCAATATACTGGGTAGCCAAGCGCTTGGGGCCCATCAGAATTTCGAACAAGCCTAGACGAGATGAATAGACGGGCTAGGTAGACGGAGGCTTTGACGGAAAAGGAAAATAGGATGGTACTGGAAGGTCAGGTGTGCTATAGCCTACCGCTCCTATCGCCTGTCCATGCCGGGCACCGAGAGGGGCAGAGGGGTTTGCGCATGCGTGTGTATCCCACTTGTGTGTCTTTCACATGTGGCATTCCACTCGTGCATTCCACTCTGCCCGCGTGGGCCCGTATACATACGCCCCTTGTCGAACTAGATATTGCTCGGCTGCAAGAGCATTCTGCATGAATCATGGACCACTGTGCTGTCAGATAAAAGTACCATGAAAGCACCATTTCTCGCGACCAGCGTGGCCTGCGGGTGGCCGCAGCGCAATGTTAAATTGCAACGGTGACGTCCTTGAGCGGTGAGCGGGCCTCGCAAGGCCCTAGGCTTCTCAGAGGAGAGTCTTGGTGCTAAGGTGTGTTGGAAACGGTTAAGTCTGATTCTTGCGATAATGGCAGAGGTTATGGTCTATAGGAGGAGGGCATTTCGCAGAGGTTGAGCGGCTGTTCACGCGTCGCAATCGTAGCCCGAAAGAGGGCAGGCCTGACTCACCTCCGTGGGTGATCCACGAACAAGGTCGTAGTGCCATTCAAACAAAGGCATTCCTCCGCACTACTAGGTGCTAGATCTCGGAACCACCAAGAGAGAGAGCGTGGGGAAGAAAACCAGGAAACCTGGATCCTGGGCGTTGTGATATCGTCGCGTGCCACGCCAACAGGGTTGGTTCACTAGAGGCTAATCGAACTTCAACCGTTCATGACAATGCGAGTGAGGATCAGTCCGGGGGAACACGGCACCGACGGGGCGGCCATTGCGTCCGTCTGCAACGATGAGGAGTCGGGCGGCCGCGGGATTGTGGAGAGATCTTCTTACTCGTCGAGATGGCTAAAGGGGGTTGAATTCATCTGGTGTCCTTCCCAATGTGGGGAGACGCCGAGGCTTGGATATGTCGGCGGCCGTCAGACGAGAGGTGTGATAGGCACGACTGAACATGCAGCAACGACGGCGGCGGAGCAGGTGCAGCGGCACCAGGAGGAGGAGTCGAGCAAGAACCGAGTGACGGGGATCGGCCATGATGGTCGGTTGACGGCATCTTGCAGACAACCCCTGGCTGATCAGGCCGTGTGAGTGGGCGGTCCGCTCGGCCGACAGCTGTCAAGGCCCAATCGCGTTCGGGAGGGATACGACAAATCTGCAGGTGCCAGATGGACATGACGGATGGACCGTTGTGTGGCTGCGAGCTGGGGAAGCCGGAAGCCTGGCGACTCGAGGCTGAAGATTGACAAATAAGTCTGTTCCTGGAAGTGGCTTTCTCTAGTCGGCTTCTAGGTCGGTTCGCGCATGTTCATCCCAATTTCGACCCTGGCTTGTCCATGCAGAACCTTGCGGACCGGGGCGAGCTGAAAAGACGCGCTCCGTCTTCGTCATGCTCGTTTGTCTTCGCTCCTGTACTCGAGCCATGGATGTAAATGATCGCTCATGAGGAGCGGGCGCAGATGCGACGGTGATCGGCTTCCTTCCCGGGCCAGATCCATCAGTTGTGAGTGCGAAGTGCAAGACCGACTTGCCGACTGAAGATTGGGCCTTGACAAGTGGGCTTTTGAGGGGACTGAGCTTTGACGGGTGCATTGCACCACCTCGTTATTAAGCTGTGGATGTAGCGCTTGGGTGAGAAAGCTTGGGTGATCTCCGTCCCCTCCGCCCCGCCTTGAAGGCCTGATGGAAATTGTTGAGAATTCCGCGGGCCGCCGCCAGTCGAGCCAAACCGAAGCTGAGCAGACCAGACCGGACCGCACCTCAATTGACCGACGACGTTATCGCTGTGGGGCCTTCTGCTCGGCCAGAGAGCATGCATCCCCCGTACTTTTGGGCTTCAACTGCCGCGGGCCAATGGCACTGCTCCACCACCCCTGACCCTTGTACCTTGGAAAGACACTACCTTGGTGTGCGGAACCTTGAACCTTGAGCAGAATCGTCCACGGCCCCCACCCGCCCATTGTGTTGGTGGCTCTTGCACTATCGCGTTGCACATGGTGGCAGGGTTCCGCGCCGCGCAAATACCAAGGTTTCTTTCTTCAGACGAACCGACAGCGCGGCAGCTTCACCAACAGCAAACGCACACTTTGCATGCCTCTCAACCTAGTAATTAATGCATAGCGCTGCTGTTTGTCGTCGACTCGAGGTCACGGGGGCATGCAACCACAACGCGCGTCCGTCGATGTGAGCCAACCATGGTCACGTACCTGTCTATCCCACCCTGCCAGCTGCACAGGAGCAACCATTCCAGCCCGCCAAGTTGGTCGCGGCTGCCTGTGCGAAGCGCGGAATGGCTGGCATGCCTGCCTGCCGGTGCTGATGCCGGTGGTGCTGCAGTGGCTGGCACTGACAGGCCAGACAGGCTGCTCGCGCGCGTGGAGTTGGATGCCGCACTGCAGTCCACAGATCGGCCAGTGTTCGGCGCCGCTTTCGATCCGTGACTTGCAGATTTATCCATCACGCGACCGCGACCCAATAGACTGGCCCTGTCCGCGGCTGGGTCCGAATTCTGGGGAAGTCAGATCGCAGCTCGAACCGCCTCCTAGCCGAGTCATCATCGTCATGTCCATCAACGGTGCTACTCTTTCCCTACTGCCAAACCCCTGCCCCTCCGCCTTTTCCGCACCTCTGCCCTCTTCGAGTTGGCGTGCTGCCAGCGTACCCATGCATTCTCCGACTGAAGACTCTGGCAGGATGTTGGGAATGTGGGACACCCACGACGCCACATTGGCGCCGGGGTCGGATCGCCAGGCACCGCATCTCGTTCCTTAGGCGTCCCCAACAGGATTTGCGTTTTCAGCCCACTTCAGTAGATCCCACGAGTGCATGAAGGCTACATAAGAGGCGAGGCCCAGCTTTCCTGGGGCCTCCCAAGGCCTGGAGGTCTCCTCGGTGTGGTGGTGTCCTGAAGCACAAGTCCCGACTCCATTGACCCTTCGCCTGCAAGAAGCCCATCCGTCTAGCATTGCGCATGCTTGTAAGGCAAAATGAGGCTCTCCGTCGTGTCCTCTCTATCATGGGCAGCAGCCTTGGTTGGGGCATCCCCAATTGCTCCGGAAGGGGGCCTTGTAATTCGTGATGGTAAGTCGCGGCCATCTGGAACCTCTCCTACACTGTTCTCGGCCTGACTCGATCGCTGTATAGACGCTTCAGCTTTGACGACTGCAATCTACGAGAACATGAAATATTACGCCGAGTATTCTGCGTCAACATATTGCAATAGCGACAATGCTGCCGGCGCCCTGGTGACCTGTGAGGACGGTTGCCCGCAGGTCATGGCAAATGGGGCAACAGTTGTTGGCTCCCTGCCAAACACTACTGTATTTGAGATGGAGGGCTATGTTGCACTCGACACTGTCAGGAAGGAGATTGTTGTCGCCTTCCGCGGCTCGTCCGGTCTCCGCAACTGGATAGCGGACCTCACCTTTCTCCAGGTGCCATGCAACTATACAACTGGCTGTGCGGTTCACAGTGGATTCAAAATTGCATGGGAGTCAATCCGGGAATATACACTGGACTTCATCAAGGCCGCTTTCGCTGAGTACCCAGGCTATACACTTGTCGTCACGGGTCACTCCCTTGGGGGTGCGGTAGGCACCTTGGCAGCCATCGAGCTCAGGAACTTGGGGTGAGTGAAACTCAGTCCCAGTGAGAGGGATGGCATGGCATCTAACAGTCACTACACAGCTACGCTTGCGATCTCTATACTTATGGCTCGCCCCGTGTCGGCAACCTCGCTCTCGTCAAATACGTCACCAACCAAGTCGGCGCTGAGTACCGGGCAACGCACTTTGACGACCCTGTCCCTCGCCTACCGCCCATCCTCTTTGGCTACTTCCACACCAGCCCCGAGTATTGGCTCGCCTCTGGTCCCGCCACTGATGTCGATTATACCATTGATGAGATCGATACCTGCCTGGGCTATGCAAACGTGAGCTGCAATGCGGGAACCTTTGGGCTAGACGGCGATGCCCACGTCCGTAAGTGCTTGCAAGCCCATCCCGACTGTCATGAGCCGTGAATCCGTACCTTGATACTGGGACATACAAGTCTTGCTTCTAACAGATGATATTGGTATGACACTCACTAACTGGCAAAATCGAACAGACTACTTTCAGTACATGGGTTGCGACTCTGTTACCACCAGCACCGACATGTCACTCTCAACGAGAGACAGCATTGCAGCCAACCCGCTGTGGACACGCGACGATGTTTCTGATGAGGAGCTAGAGCAAAGACTCAACAACTATACAACGCAAGATCTTGCGTACAGTCGGCAATTGGCCGCTGATGGCTCGGCGGACTGAGCTGCCCTGTCCGTGTATATAATCGAAGCAGCAGGGACTCTTTAATGCAGGTTTCGACCTATTATTGTACATGACGACTTTATATTGGAAACTATGACTTATGACTTACGGTGGAGCAACTGTCACATTCAGGGCATGAATCCAAAACTTGGACAAATACAGTCAACCTCGAAGCTCAAGCTCGACTCTATCGCCGCGAATGTGAGATGACGGGGCTTGTCAATTTTCTCTGCTCTCTTCTCGACTAACTCAGTAGGTCAATCTGGTTGAGCGGTGGGTTTGGCCAGGCGTGGGTCGTTTCTCGTGATTCTCGCGTGATGCCTTCGCCCCCGGTCGTATGGTTCTTCCCCTCGCATTTTCAACAACTTCTCAACAATTTGTTCCGAAGTCGACCTTGCCTGTGAGGTAGGGCAGTCCTGTGCCACACGCTCCCTCCTTCTCGCCCACCGGTGTGTAGGTCCGCTCCGGTTTCTTTTTGTCGCTCTCCTCTCATTTGCTCTCTTCAGTGCCGTCGCAAGGGGCAATGACAACCAGTCGCGAAGTGCTCACGGGCGTCATATATGCACGGCCAACTCTCTTATATAATCAATCCCGTTGGCCACCTTGCCAGGGACAGCTCGGGGGGCGGAGCTGCATTTGCATGCTGCCAAGGCTCATTTCGGTGCCCCCCTCATACCACTCGAGCCAAGCGTCCCTTGGCGGTGAACGGCTTTAGAGACATTTTTTCATCGAGACCAATTACATCTCGCCTTGACATCACGTTGCGCTCGCAGCTTACTATCGACAAATCTTCCTTCCTGTTGCGGCCTTCGACGAGAGCCCGCCGGGTGTGCTTGCACAGCGGCCCGCCGGCCTAGAGGAGGATAAACTTGGACAAAAGACGCCGCGCAGGAAGCTGGGCCCAGCAACGAGCAAGGGCTAGCGAGGACCAACAGCGATGATAGCCTGGCGGTTTGGGAGAAGGATCAGTCGGCTCTCGTGCATCGCTGGGGGGCTGTCGATTGTCATATCTGGGTGCTCCACGCGCTAGTTATCATCATGTCGTCGAACGCCCGCCGCGAGGGGCACACGTGCCCTGAGTAGGGCGGTCCAGAGCGACGAATATCCAAAAAGTTAGATTCCCATTACACCTACCCCACTATTTATTATTTATATTATGCAGCCCCACCTATATATTATTTTTATTATAGCTCCTTATAATTATTTATAATTAATATTTTATTTTATAATAATATTATAATTATCTTTACTTTTAAATATATATATTTTAATTTAATTATAATCTTTTATATCTTATTATAATTATAAGCTTATAATTATTATTATATTTATTTTATTTTTAAATAAATTTACTTAGCTTAATTATTCCCTTATAAATCCTTTTAATATTTAAGATAATTATATAAATAATCTTAAATATATCGCTTAAATTATTAATAAGCTATATATTTATAAGTATAATAATATATATATATTCTTAAATAATATTTAAATAAATAAAAATATATTTCTTAATATTTTATTTTTATTTATTATAGCTTTCCTTTATTTATTATATTTAAATATTATTTATAATATTTTATTATATTTTAATATTATTTATAATATTTTAATTTTATTTATTATATTTTAATATTATTTATAATATTTTAATATTATTTATAATATTTTAATATTATTTATAATATTTTAGCTTTATTTATTATATTTTAATATTATTTATAATATCTTAACTTTATTTATTATATTTTAATATTATTTATAATATCTTAGCTTTATTTATTATATCTTAGCTTTATTAATTATTATTTATTATTATTTATTATAGAATATTAATGCTATTTATAGAAAATTATTTATTTATTTTAAGTTAAAATATATTATAATAATAAATATAAAAATAAGATTATTATTTATAAGCTTAATAATATTTAATAGATTTATATAATAATAATATACCTTTTTTATAATAAAAAGTTTATTAAATTATATAATATTTATAAGTTTAAAAAAAGTAAGGGATTTAATATAAAGTATATAGGCTTTATTAAAAGATATATTAATAAAGCTTATATAAATTATTATTACTCTAGTTATATAAATAAATATTTCTTTATAATTAATAAATATAATATTAAAATATATTAAGATATAAAGAATTAATAAGAATAGATTTTAAGAAAGTAAAGTAGCTTAAGTATTTTAAGAATATTAAGCTATTTTTAGGCTTTAAGTAGCGTTATATTAATAAGGCGATAAATAAGGATTTATATATATAGCTAAAGATTATTAATAATAAGATTAAGAAGAGGATTAAGAAGAAGATAAAATCTATTTTATTTATTTTATATAAAGAAATATTATTATAAAAATATAAGGCTTAAGAGTATAATATAAGAGTTTAGGGGATTAAATATTAATATATATATAGGTAGAAATATTATAGAAGTTTTATAAAAAGTTATATATTTAAAAAAGGAATTTAAGATATTAATAAAAAGAGCTGAAATTAATATTAATTAAATAAAATATAGGAATTTAAAATAATATTAATAATAATAATAATAAAATAAAATATCTTTTATATAAATATAAGAGTAAATATAATATGAAATAGCGTTAAAGTGAATAGCGTAAGGGATATTAGGATGATATTTAAATATATATATTAAAGCGGTAATATGTGAATTTATTATTAAATATTTATATTTTAATTAAAATATAGTTATTTTAATGTAAATATTTATATTAATATTTAAACTTTTAGATTAAAGTAATAAAAATATAATATATCTTTATTAATTTAAAATAAATTATATATATTATTTATAAATAGTTTTATTATATATATTTAATTAAAAAATAAATATATTTAAATTTTATTTATATATTTAATTAATTATTTAATTAAAGAAAATTATATAAATTATAATTAATTATAATTAAATATTTTATATATTATTATTTATAATATTTTTATTTTTAATTTATAAATAATTATTTTAAAATATAATTAAATAATAAATATAATATATCTTTTTTTAAATATAAGGGTAATTAAAGATTTATAATTATATTTTTTAAATTATATTTATTTAATTATAATTATTTTATTAATTATTTATAAATAAAACTTTATATTTTTTAAATTATTTTTTTAATTTCTTTATTTTATTTATTTTAAGCTTTTTTATTTTTAATTTAATATTTATTTAAAATTTAATTTATAAGTTTTAAATATAATTATAAATATATTAACTTTTTTAAATAAATTTAAATTTAAATTATTTTTTAAAATTATTTTTATTTTAAAAAAGATTTATTTATTATATTTAATATTTATTTTTATAATTTTAATTTTATTAATTTATTTTATTTATATAATAAAATATATTTATTTTTATAATTTTAATTTTATTAATTTATTTTATTTATATAATAAAATATATTTATTTTATTAATAATTTATTTTAATATTAATTATAAATATATTTAATAATTAATAATTATATATATTAAATTAAGTTATTTTATAATTTAATAAATTAAATAATTATTTTTAAAAAAGTTTAATAATAAATTAAATAATTATTTTTAAATAATTTTAAAAAATAAAGCTATAATTATTATATATTTAAAATAAAGATAAATTTTATATATATATTATATAATAATTTAAAAAATAATAACTTTATATTATTTATTTAAATTATATAATAAAAATATTTAAATATAATATTTAATAATATTAAATTAAATTAAATTAATAATTAAAAATAACTTTATTTATAATAATTTAATAATATTAATATAAAAATATATAATTTAATATTAAGATTTTTAATATAAATTAATAACTTTTAATATAATATTAATTTATAAAGAATTAAATAATTATTATTTAAAGTTATATATAATAAATTTAATTATAATTATTTATAATTTATATTATTTATTATTTTATTAAAATAATTATTATTATTTTAATAAAATAAAAGAATTTAAAAAATATAAATAATTTATAAATATAATATATAAATTATTATTATTTTAAATATTTTTAATAAAAATTATTAAAAAATATTATATATTTTATTTTATTAATATATAATTTATAATATTTATATATTTTATTAATAATATTTATAATATATTATTTATATAATAATTATTATAAAAATTAAATATTAAAAAATATAATATTTTTATTATTAATATTATTAAATATATTAAAAATATTATATTAATAAAAATATTAAATTTATTTTATTAATTTATTTTTATAACTTTCTTTATTTATTTAAAATATTTTTTTTTATATTATATTAAAATATATTATTTTATATATATTAATTAATTTTTAATAATTAATATATTTATAAAATAATTTTTATTTATTATATTAAATTAATTATTTCTTTAATATATTAATTATTAAAAATTAATTAATATATATTTAATTTTATATTTTATTTTAAAATTAAATTATTAATAAATTTATTATTTTTTATATATATTAAATTAAATTTTAATAATTTATAATTAATTAAATTATTTTTAATATAATATTAATTAAAATATTATATATTTATTATAAAATAAAATTATATATTTTTATTTTAATTATTAATTATAAAATTTAATTTATAAATCCTTTTATAATAATTATATTTTATTATTTTATTAAAAAAGGATTTATAAGCTTTATTTATATAAAATTATATTTTATTAATAATTTTAAATTATTTTTAATAATAAATAATATTATATAATTTTATAAAATTTAATATTATAATATTTATAATTAATTAAATATTTATTTATAAATATTTTTATATAATATTAATAAATTATTTAAAAAAATATTTAAATTTAAATAAAAATATATAAAAATTAATATTAATTAAATATTAATAAAATTTATTTAAAATTTATTATAAAATAAATAAAATATTAATTTATAATTTATTAAAATATTTTATTATATAATAATAAATAATTATTTTTATATTTTAATTCTTTTATTTAAAAATATTATTAAATTATAAATAATATATTATAATTAAAAATAATTAAATATTAAAAAGTTTTTATAAATTTATTTAAAATTAAAAAATATATTTAATATTTTAATTAAATATAATAATATATAAATAAATTTAATTCTTTAAAATTAATTATTTCTTTAATATTATATTTTATTATTTTAATATATATTTATTATAATTTAAAATTAATAATATTAATTTTAAAATTTTATATATAATAAATATTAAAATATTAAAAATATTAAACTTTTTTAATTATTAAAATATATTTATTAAAAATATAATAAATAATTATATAATAATATTAATTTAATTAAAGTTTAAATTAATTAAAAAGTTTTAATTAATTTTTAATTATTTTATTTTATATTTTTTATTAATAATAATAATATATATATTATATAATATAATATTCTTTTTTTATTAAATATATAATTTATTTTAAAATAATATTTATTATTATATATTTTATATATAAATTTTTAAATTAATATTAATAAAATTATTAATTATTTTTTATTATTATTATTTATATTATATAATAATTATTTATATAAATAAAATAAATAATTAAATTTAAAAATAAAAATAATATTTTTATTATAATATTATATAATAAGCTTATAATTTATAATATTTAATATATATAATATTTTAATAATTTTATTATAAATAAATAAAATTTTTTATATATTTTAATAATAAAATATAATAATAAAATATATAATTATTTATAATTAATTTATTTATTATTATTAATTATATTATATATTTTTTATTATTATTAAAACTTAATAATTAATTTTTTTTAATATTTTTATAATTATTTTTAAATATATTATCTTTATATTATTAAATATTATAATTATTATATTTATAATAATTAAAATAATATTAAATAATATTATATATATAATTAATTATTATAATAAAAAAATAATTAAAAAATATTATATTAAAAGAAATTTTAATAATAATTATTATAATTATTATATTAAAATTATATAAATTTATTTTAAATATTTTATAAATTATAATAATATATTAATAATTAATTAATTTAATTTTTATAATTTTCTTTTTATATTTAAAAACTTTATTAATTTTATTTTTTATTATATTAATAAATAAATTATTGTTTTAAAAATTATTATTAATAATAAAAAGTTTTAAAAACTTTATATTATTAAATATATAATATATTAATAAATTAAATTAAATTATTAAACTTTATAAAAATATTTAATATAATATAAAA
Organism: Diaporthe sp. P3_1W; assembly: GCA_037177825.1. Lineage (NCBI taxonomy): Eukaryota > Fungi > Ascomycota > Sordariomycetes > Diaporthales > Diaporthaceae > Diaporthe > Diaporthe sp. P3_1W. Next base: position 2,905,754 of record JBAFXB010000004.1, on the reverse strand, counting down.
AGCTTTATATATTTTATAAATTAAAAAAACTTTATAATTTTAATATTTTATTTATTAAAATAATTTTTATAATTTAAAAAATAATAAATTTTATTTATTTATTAATAAAAAACTTTATTTTTTATTTTATTAATTTTCTTTATTATAATTTCTTTTATTATTTAATAATAATTATAATAATTTCTTTTATAAAAAATATTTAATTAATATATTTAATATTATTAAAAATTAATTTTTTATTTTATATTTTAATTTTTTATATATTATTTTATTTAATTAAAAAATAAAAAAATTTATTAACTTTTAATATTTATAATAAATATAAATATATATTATATTATATATATAAATTAATATAATTTATAATTATTATTATTTATATTAATTATATATATTTTATTATTTTATTTAATTATAAAAAATTATTTTATATATAATAATTTAATAATATTAATATAAAAAAATAAAATTATATATTAAATTATTTATTATAAAATTAATTTATAAATAATTAAATTTATTTTATATAATTTTAAATAATAAATATTTAATAAATAATTAAATATATAACTTTATTATTTAAAATTATTTTTATTATATTTAATAATTTTATATAAAATATTATATTAACTTTTTAATATTATAAAATCTTAATAATATTATAAATATTTTTAAATACTTTTTAAAATATAATATATTATATATATAAAATTATTATAATTTAAACTTAAATATATATATTTTAATCCTAATCTCTAGCTTTTATTAAAATTATATATATACCTTTATACCTACCCCCTTTTTTTCCTTTAATATTAACTTTTAAATATTAGCTTATACCCCTTCCTATTTTTCCTATTATTCTTCCTCTTTAATATTTATATTTATAAAATCACCTTACTTTACTTATTATCTCTTTAATAACATTAACTATTTATTTTTTTTAATTTATTCTAAATTACTTAATATACCTTCTCTTAATTATCCTTAATATATCATTCAGGATAATTAAAAGCTAATTATTTAATTTTATAAGGAAGGATTTAATACCACTTAAATTTATATTATCCTTAAAAATAATTATAAATATAATATATTATAATAAACCCTTTATATATATATATTTAAATAAGGTCTTCTATTTTAATATAAATATATATATAATACCCCTTAGCTTCGCTATTAAATTTAAATATATTTCTTTTATTAATAACTTTTTAATATAAATATATATACCTTCTTTCTTTAAAATAGCTATAAAATATTATAAAAAACCCTTATTAAAATTTATATAAAACTTAGCCTTTATTGCTGCTAAACATTAATATAAAAAGAAAATAAAGCTATAAATACCCTTACCTTTTTTAATAAATAATTATATTTATTAATCTTCTTCCCTTAACTTATTTAATATTAATTCTTTATTTACCTTTTTTAATAAATTAATATTCACCTTTTTATATATTTTATATTTAATATATTAAAAAAAAGCTATTTTAATTAAATAAACCTTTAATATTAAGCATTATATAAATAATAATTAAGATTTATAAACTTAGGCTTATATTATATATAAAGTATTAATAGGTATTATAAATTAAGAGATTTTAAATTTAAAATATATAAAGTAATTAATATTTATTTAAAAAAAATATAATAACTTTATATTAAATATAATAGCCTTATTATACAAGCTATATTAATATAATATATTAAGATAATTAAAACTAAAGGCTTTATATTTATAATTATTAAATTTAATAAAGATATAAAAACCTTTTTAATTACTATAGCTTATTAATAGCTTTTAATAGCTAATATTAATAGATATAAAGTTAAGCCTTAATATAATAAAAAGATAGGAATTATTTAAAATATTTTATAAATAAAAAAGGGTAATTATAAAGATATTAGCTTTAATAAAAATAAGGAAAAGCTAAATTAAGGTCTTTAGCTTAAATATAAATATTAAAAATAATACTTATTATTTTAAAATCCCTTAATTATACCTACTTTTAATAAAATTTATAAATTTAATATTAATATTAAAAACTAATAAATTAAATTATAATAAATATAATTAAATAAAGGAAGATATTACTTTTAATAAGTAAATTATTAATTAAAATTATATATTAAAGTTAGAATATATATATTTAATTATAAATTAAAATATTTCTTAAAATTTATTAATAATATTTTTAAGATTATTTTATTTAATTTAAAAATAAAGGCTTATAAAATTATAAATATCTTATAAATAGGATTATATTATTATATATCTTTATACTTTAAATTTAATTTAAAATTATATTTTTTATTAAAGAATAAAATATTTACCTTATTTATTATTAAGATAATTATAAATATATTTATTTAAGTAAACTTATAATATTATTAAGATTACCTAAAGAACCTTATATAATTAATTATATAATTAAGTATAATTTAATTATATTTAAAGAATTTTTATAAGCAATTAAGGTAAATAAAGTTAATTTAAATATATATTTAACCTTAAAAGTAAAAGAGCTTTATAATAAAATAATAAGTAATTTTAAGAAGCTAATTAAACTTAAAGATATATTTAATCCTTTATTATATAATTATCTTTTCCTTTAATAAAAGCTTAAAGTTTATAAAATAATATAAGCATTATTAAAGCTAATTAAAGTTATTTATATAAATAAAAGGTAGCTAAAGTTTAAAATAATAATATATAAAATAAAAATTAATATTATAAGGATTATTATTAATATAACGATTATTAATATATTAAATTTATTTAATTCTATATATATAAAATAAAAAATAAGAAATAAAATAAATAAAGAAATATAATAATAAATAATTAATTATTTATTATTCTTTTATAAATTAATTAACTTTTTTTTTATATAAGGCAGCTTTATAAATCTTAAGTAATAATAAAAGAAAATAAATATTTATATTTAAAAATATATTATTATCCTTAAATATTAATATTTTTATAAATATATTTAATATATTAAGCGCCTCTTCTTTCTCCTTTATAAGAATAAATACCCCTTATTTATTAATAATAACCTCCTTTAATTTTAAAGTCTTTTTTATTTTTATAAAATTCTTCTTTTTAATTATTATTTTCTTTATTATCTTTTAAATCTTTTTTTTTTTAAGCGGCTTAAATAAAGATTTAATATCTTTATTTAAGTTTATAAGATTAACCTCTTTTAATATCTTTATAATAATATTAATATAAAATTTAATATTTAGCTTATTATTTAAAATATTTAAGATAGTATTTTAAAATATATATATAATAATAAGTAATATTAAAATAAGAGGGAGGTTGTAAATATAAGTACTATTATTTATATTAATTTAGTTAATAATTTGAAAGTTAAGGGGATTATATTTACTATTAATGCTAGTTTTATTAAAGATAATGCTAAGGAATTTAATATAATTTAGCTATTTTTATTAAAGTAGTATAATAAATAAATTAATATATAATTTTTTTAAAAGGTTATTTTATTTTATTATAATAATAAATATATTAGTTTTTAAATAATAGCTTAAAGTAGTTATAACCCTTTAATTATTATATAAATAAAGGCTTATCTTAACTATTATCTTTTTATTAACCTTAAATAATTTATCTTATTATATTATATTATTTTTTATTTATAAAGTAATATAATATATTTAATTAAGATTAATCTTAATAGCTTTTAAAGTTAAAGGTAATTATTAAAATATAACTATTAATTTTTTAACCTAAGGCTAAAATATAAAAATAGAAACCTTTTAAAAGTTTTTATTAAAGGGCTATAATAAGAAAGGATTATAGCTTAATATTTAAAAGGGAAATTTATAATTATAAATATAAATAGGCTAAGTTAAATATTTAATATATATCTAGTTATATAGCTTATGCTATAGTGGATAAATATTATTTATTATAATAAAGATTATAAAATAAGTAAAGAAATTAAAGTTATATAAGAATATAAATAATTAAATTTAAAAGTATATAGTTAGTTAGGATTTTATATATTAAAGGAACCTAATATATAATATATATTAAGGTATATATTATATAAGAGTAATATATTAATATATATTATATATATATATAAATTATAGAATTTATAATATATAATTAAATATAATTTTAATTATTTATTTTTAAAAATTATAAAATTATTATTATATTTAAAGAATATTTAAAATAAAAGTAAATTTAATTTATAAAATTATTTAAATAAATTAAATTTATAATAATTAAATTTATTATATTATATAAATATTTATTTTAAAATTTATAATAATTATTTACTTTATATATATATAAAAAATATTTATTTATTATTTATTATTTATAAATATAAATTTAAAATTTAAAGTTTAATTTTTATTTATAAATTTTTATTTATTAAATAATATTATAAAAATTTTTAATATTTCTTTATATTTTAATAATAATATTATTTATTAAATAATAATTATAATTATATATTTTTAAAATAAAATATTTAAAATAAAATATTTATATTATATATAAATATTTATTTAATTATATATTAAATTAATATTTATATATAAATTAATATAATTAATAATTATTATTATTTTATTTAATTATTAAAATAAATATTAAATAATATTTATTATATAATATTTTATATATTTATATATAATTATATAATTATATATTTAATATATTATTTTTAATATTATTTTAATAAAAGCTTTTATATAATAATTAAATAAAGTTATTATATAAATTAAATAAATAAATAAATTCTTATTTTATTAAAATAAAATATAAAATTTAATAAAATATTATTTTAATAATAAATTTATTTTTTTAAAATATTAAATTTAAAATTTAAAATTATAATTTTTAAATAAATTATTTTATTATAAAAACTATTTAAAATATTAATATAATTTAATATTTTAATATTAAAAATTATTATAATATAAAAGGTTAAAATATTATATAAATTAAAAGGCTTTATAATTTTATAGTTATATTTATTAAAATAGCTTTTATAATTTAAAAAAAATAATCTTTATTTATTTATTAATAAAAAACTTTATTCTTTATTTTTTAAATTCTTTTTATAATAGCTTTTTTTATTAAATAATAATTATAATTATTTCTTTTTAATAAAAATATATAAAAAAGAATATTTAATATTATTAAAAATTAAATTTATTTTTCTTTATTTTTTATTTTTATTTATATATTTTTTTATTTTAATAAAAATAAAAAGATTATATTAATCTTAAATATTTATAATAAATATAAATATTTATTTAATTATATATTTAATTTAAATAAAATTTAAAATAAGATTATATTTATAACTTTATATTATTTATATATAAATTAATATAATTTATAATTATTATTATTTATATTAAAAATAAATATTTTTTTATATAATTATTTTATTAAATTATTAAAAAAGATTATTTTTTAAAGAAATTAAATTTATAATTTTAATATTTTTAAATTAAAACTCTTTAATTAAATTAAATTAATTAAATTTAAAATATTTAATATAAATAGCTTTTTTAATTTTTAAATTAATTATTATATTATTAAAAATATTTAAATATTTAATATAAATAGCTTTTTTAATTTTTAAATTAATTATTATATTATTAAAAATATTTAAATATTTAAATAAATAATTAACTTTATTATTAATTTCTTTATTAATATTAATTTTATTATTAATTTCTTTATTAATATTAATTTTATTATTAATTTATTTATTAATATTAATTTTATTATTAAAATTATTAATATTTTTAATTAATTAAAAGTTATTATAAAAAAAGGAAATATAAAGAAAATAAATTAAAAATATAAAAAGAAAAAAGAGAATTATTTTAATAAATATTTTAATAAATAATTAATTAATATAATTTAATATTATATATTTAAAAATTAAAAATTTAATTTTAAAAAAAATTAATTTTTTTTTATTAAAAGTAATTAATATAATATAAAAAGTTAAAATATTATATAAATTAAAAAACTTTATAATTTTATAATTTTATTTATTAAAATAGCTTTTATAATTAAAAAAAAAATATTTTTTATTTATTTATTAATAAAAAATCTTATTTTTTATTTTTTTAACTTTTTTTATAATAACTTTTTTTATTAAAAATATTTTAATATTTTATTAATTAAAAAATATTATTAAAATAATTATATAAAAAGATTATTTTAATAAATAATTAAATCTATTATTAATTAATATAATTATTTATTATATATTTAATTATATTATTTTAAATTTAAAATAAAATAAAATCTTATTATAAAATATATTTAAAATAATATAAAAGATTTAAAATAATTAATAAATAAAATATTTTTATAATTTTATTTATTAAAATAAATTTTATAATTTAAAATTAAAAGATTCTTTTAAAATTTAATAATAATATTAAAATAAAATATAATAATATTATATTTTTATTTAAGAAAAATATAATTTAATTTATTTATTTAATTTATATAATAATTTTATTTAATTATAAATTATTTAATATTATTATATTATAATTGTTATTAATTTTATTTTAAATATTAAAATAATTAAAAATTTATAATTATATTTTTATAATTATATTTTATTTTTAATTATTTTATATTTTTTAAAGAATTTAATTAATTTTTTTAAGTTTTTATTATTTATTATTTTATTTATAATTTTAATTTTAATATTTATAAAATATTTAATATTTTTAAAATTAATTTTAAAATTTTTAAATATAATAATAAATATATTAATTATTTTAAATAATATTAAATTTAAATTATTATTTAAAATTATCTTTATTTTAAAATTAATTTATTTATTATATTTAATATTTATTTTTATAATTATTTATATTAAATTTATTAATTTACTTTATTTATAATAATTTAAAATAATAAAATATATTTATTTTATTAAATAATAATTATATATATTAAATTAAATTATTTTATTAAATAATTATTTTTAAAGAAATTTAATAAATTAAATAATTATTTTTAAATAATTTTATAATATAAAAAGATTAAATTAATAATTAAAAAAAGTTATTTATAATAATTTAATAATTTATTAATAATATTAATATAAAAAAATATAATTTAATATTAAAAACTTTAATATAAATTAATAGCTTTTAATATAATATTAATTTATAAATATAAATTAAATAATTATTATTTTAATTTAATAAAAAAACTTAATAAATATAAATAATTATTAAATTTTATATTTATATTTATATTAAATATAAAGAAATATAAATATATTTTTTATATAATAATTATTTATTTAATTCTTTTTATTATTATTATAATTATTATTATAAAATTTAAATAATCCTGATACTTTATATATAAATATAATTGCTATATAATGAAGGCTAAAGCTAATATTTAAATAATTGTATTTATATTTAAATATTTATATTTAAATATTAATATAAATTATTAAATAATATCTTAATATTTTATTTTATTCTATTTTTTACCTTATATTTATATTTATATTTATATTTATAATTTTTTATTTTAATATTATTATTATTAATATTATTTTAAGTTTTTATATTTTTTTAAATTTTAATTAATTTTATTAAATATTATAACTACTTAATATATTTTATATTTTTTTAGAAATTATTATAAAACTTTTATAATATTTCTACTTTTATAAATATTAATAATTAATCTTTTAAATTCTTATATTATATTTTTTAACTTTATATTTTTCTTATTAAAGATTTATTATAAATTTATAGTTTAAGATCTTATAATTAATTCTATTATATTACTTTTTTAAATCTTTAATTATTATAAGCTTTATATATTCCTCCTTAAAGCTTATAAGCTTACCTTATATTATAAGGTTATTATATTAAGCCTTTTATTTTACTTTTATTTTTATTAATTCTTTATATCTTAATATATTTTAATATTATATTTATTTTTTTAATAGGAGTAATTAATATTATAATTAAAATAAAAGTAGTTTAAATAAGCTTTATTAATTTATCCTTTAATAAGAATAATATATATATAATAAGGTCCTTTATTTATAACCTTACTATATTATTTATAACCCTTATTTTCCTTATAAATATTAAAGATATATAATATTAATATATAAATATAATAAATATATTTAAAGATAATAATAAGAATCTTTATAAGATCCTTTTAATAATAAATTTTAAAATAAATAAGATATTTAACTTTTTATAAATAATATTAATATTTTATAATAAATAATAATAAATAATAATTAATAAAGTTAAAATATAATAAATAAAGTTAAAATATTATAAATAAGGTTAAGATATTATAAATAAGGCTAGGATATTATAAATAAGATTAAAATATAATAAGTAAAGTTAAGATATTATAGGCGGTATTAAAATATATTAAGATATTATAGGTAAAGTTAAAATATAATAAATAAGGTTAAGATATAATAAATAAGGTTAAGATATTATAAATAATATTAAGATTAATTAAGATATTATAAATAAAGTTAAGTTATTATAAATAATATTAAGATATAATAAATAAGGGAAAGTTATAATAAGTAGAGATAAGATATTAAGGAATATATTTTTATTTATTTAAGTTTAATTAAAAAATATATATATATTTTTATAATTATAAATATAAAGTTAATTAATAATTTAAGTAATAAGCTTATTTAAGGTTATTTTTTTATTTTAAGTATTTTTATTATTTAATATTATTAAGAGATAATTATATTTATAAATAAATTTATTTAAAAGATAAATAAATATAATAAAGATTATAAGTTTATAATTATAATAATATATAAAAGGTTATAATTAAGTTAGATTATATATAATTAAGGGTAAGGTTGGTTGAAGGTTTAATTATAAGTGGGTAAATAGTTGTAGGGAGTTATAATAAAAGTGGTGTGTAGGTGGGGTTATTGGGTGTGAGGGAAAGATTGTGGGGTGGGGGTAGTAGGTATCTGACTTTTTGGATATTCGTCGCTTTAAACCCCCGTACCCGAGGGACGTTGATGATTCCTGAGGTTGCATTTGTCCCCGCGTAGGGCTCCCATGCTCCCGGGTATGTTGCCTATGGGGCGTTCCCAGATTGACCGTCCAGCCTCGCCCAATGACAGCATGGGCTGTCCACCCTCAATCACCCGTCTCAGCGAGCTTATTCGCCTGGCAAAGGGTTGATCCCGGCCACTGCGGCACGGCATGGGATGAACAATGGAACGAGAGGTGCATATGCAGATGCAGCCATGGACTCGGGTTCGACTGCCTGGTTCCTGCCGCTCACGTATAAAGTGGGAAGGGACCGCCGGTCTCCTTAGGTAGCGTTCTCAGTATGGGATGAGAGTACGCCTGGTGTCTCTACCGTTCTCCGCCTTGACCCGCCGCAGGACAACCAGACGCAACATCCTCAGCCGCACCAGTTCAGGATGAGAGCGAACCTCGAGCTGCTCGCCATCGCGGCGGCTTCGTTCCCGGCGGTCCATGCGCAGTACTTCCAACGCCTAGGCACGTGCCCGACGCTCGGCTGCATCCTGCCTCCGGACCAGCAGGATTTCCTTCCGGGCCAGGAGTTCGACATCCGTTTTGAGGTTCACGCCCCGGTCAACGGCTCCGAGGCTAATGGGGGTGAACCTGATGAGGACTTTACCGTGACCATAGCCAAGGGGTCCAACGGCACCGCGACGAGTGTTGCCGAGTACTTTGACCATGAGGAGCCGGAGGGTCAGTATTTTCAGTATTCTTGCTCCCCAAATCAGGTTATCTCAGCGTGTCTCAGACATGTCTTGGGTCAACCCATGGACCTATCTGCCCATACAGCGTAGTTCTCGCGCGCCGTGGTGCTTCAGGGCCAAGTACTAGGACTGATGGGGCACTTGTAGCGGCTCCGACGGTGCACTGCTGTCTTGTAAACAACATGGCAAGATATATGGGCTTTGACTAACAGAGGACACAGTCGAGACCTGGACTTTCTCGTGGTACGAGGATCTCTTCGCCCAGGACGCTGGGACCAAGTCGGTTGTGAATGTTGCTTCGAAAGTGTATCGACGCATCGCGCTTTACGAGCCAGGAGAGTACACCGTGACTTTGAATTATTATGATGGCGAGCAGACTGAGGCAAAGTGGCTTGTGAGACCGTTGGCCGAGGAGAAGCGGGCGAAGAATGTCATCTTCTTCATTGGTGAGTACCTTGAGTGTGAGATACGTCCGACAGCTGCTGATGTTTTCGAAGGTGATGGCATGACCACGAATATGATCACTGCCGCTCGCCTGTTGGGCCACAAGTCCATCAACGGCCGGTACCAGAGCACGATGCAGCTGGACAAATTCCCTGTTCTGGGACATCAGATGACGCACTCCATCGACAGCTGTATGTATAAGTCTACTCCTGGCGCTCTTCTTGGTCCACGAGTGATCCTCCTGGAGGCAGCAGCTCGTGACCCGTGGCAAGAAGCTAACACAGAGAAGACATCACGGACTCGGCCAACTCTGCCTCAGCGCTGTACTCGGGCCACAAGTCCACCGTGAATGCCATGGGCGTTTATGCGGACTCTTCGCCCGATGCGTTTGACGACCCCAAGGTCGAGACTATCGTGGAGCTCTTGCGCCGCATACACGGCTCTGCATGGGGCGCTGTGTCTACCGCGTTCCTAGCAGACGCCACACCTATCGCGCTGACGGCACACACCCGCTCGCGAGGTCTGTACGGCCCGCTGATCGATCAGGCTCTGAATGGTGTCACCAACTATTCCTGGACGCACGCCGGTGCTCCTGACGTCTACTTCGGCGGAGGTGCGGAGCAGTTTCTGCCTGGTTCTGGCTCGTACCAAGGCAAGGATTACTATGCCGAGTTTGCTGCGCAGGACTATGCCATCTCTCTCAACAAGACCTCGCTCCTCGAGCTATCGAACAGCTCCAGGGCTCTCGGCGTCTTCTGCCGCTCCAACTTCCCCGTGTGGCTTGACCGCAACGTGTTCCCGGACGTCCTGAAGACCTTCACCAACGACCCTGCCGGTACCAAGGCCCCTGCGCTTGACCTCCCGGGCCTCAAGGACATGACCCTCAAGGCTGTCGACATCCTGAACCAGCGCGGTGGCGACAAGGGCTTCTTCCTCATGTCGGAGGCGGCTTCTATAGACAAACAGATGCACGCACTGGACTACGACCGCGCCCTGGGCGACCTCCTCGAGCTCGACGACACGGTCCGGGCTACCGTAGAGCACCTCAAGGAGCTGGGTATATTCGAGGACACCCTGATAGTGGTTTCATCGGACCACGGTCACGGATTCGACGTCTTCGGCAGCGCAGACACAAAGTACATGGCGTCCAAGGACACAGACCGCGAGAAGCGCAACGCGGTGGGCGTGTACCAGAACTCCGGGCTATCGCAGTACACGGTCGAGGTAGAGGGCGTCGGGTACAACACCGGCCCGAACTTCCCCGTGAACTGGGACCCGCGCTACGTGATCGCCTCCGGGCTCGGCGCGAGCCCCGACCGCAGGGAGACGTACCGCGTCAACGACAAGAAGCCGAGGACTCCCGCGACCAACATCTCCGGGTTCGATAGCGACGACTACTTTGTCAACCCCACGGACAACGTCGGGGGGTTTGTCGTCAACGGCACCCTGCCCACCAACGAGGCGCAGGGCGTGCACTCGCTCACCGACGTGGCTGTCTTCGCTCAGGGGCCGTGCCAGGAGCTGTTTGGAGGCGTGTACAGCGCGATTGATATCTTCTACAACATGGCTGAATGTCTGGGTCTGGCGCTGCCGACGAATGTGACAGACGGCTATGACTTGTAGGAGGGATAGAGGCATTCAAGATGGTGGCCGAGGGACCACAAGATATAAATAGTCAATAGTCATAATAGTACATAATGATGCTAATTGATACCGATCGATCACTTCGAATTCGTGCGGCAGTCTGTGACCGGTGGTCGTGGGTGGGCGCAGGGTTATCGACACACACATATCCCACAGGCGAAAAGCCTACATGGGTATCCCAATAAGGGTCATCTCCGGTGAAAGATGACTCTGTAAAATAAAAAGGAGGGCGTATAAATGGCGAGCTGTAGTCACTCCAGAAGCTGTGGACAAACAGCGACAGAAAAAGTGCCTGTACACTTCCGTTTACCAAATCAATATTTCATTCGGAGTAAAGCCTGCACGGTTTCACGAATTGAACGACTTGATTGGACTGCGATATGATAGACTCATGTATCATGTAGAGTAATTTTTCCTTGCCTGTGTGTAAACATGAGTCTTCCTGGTCCTCGTCTGTGCCTCGAGTTGGACATATGCCATAAATCACCACTTTAGGACTAGCGTCCCCTCGCCACAGGGGTTCAGCCTTTCCCGGTGCACTAAGAAAACAGCTTAATTTTTCAAACTACGGAGTACAACAACAAGGCTGCGCTGAATCTCAAAATCACTTAGACGGATCAAGTTTCATACTAACCAAAACATCGTTCTCGAGCATCTCAGTATGCCACCAAGCAAGCCATTGCCCATATCTGACGAGTTCAGTTCTGCAGAGGATTATGTGAGCTCACTGCTGGACTTTGCCTCGACAAACGACCTTTTCCAAATTCTCTGCGGAGGGGTGCAGTAAGTATAAATCTTCTCCCTGTGCAGTTTCCTGTCCGTCATATTTTGGATTATTCCAGAGTGCATGACTTGAGGCTCCGTAACAGTCTACTAAAACTCAGCAGCATCCTTGATTTTTTCACAAACGAGCCGGGCTTGTTCCAATGGGTTCTCGAGCCCGAATGGCAGAAGTTTCTCATGGAGTGCGATCCCATGGCACTTCTGGATTTTCTGTTGAGAGATGACCTAGATGCCCCTGAAACGGAACGCTCATGGCCTGAAGCGCCGGAATCCCTGCGCCAGTACGTCAAGGACGTACGGCGCCTCTCGCTTAGGCGCTCGTTTACACCGGTGAAGCCCAGGCTGCCCGTCATACCCCGGCAAGTGGCCGTGGGTATGAACGTAAAGAAGAAGCACGAGGTTACCAACTTCGCAGATTATGTGGACCGTCTGGCCGCGGACATCTCCCGGCTGACGGGGACCGAGATGACTCACTTCATCGACTTCGGCAGCGGGCAGAACTATCTGGGGCGGACGCTGGCCTCTGCCCCGTACAGCAAGGATATCGTTGCGGTCGAGAGGCATGAGCACAACCAGGCGGGTGCCAGGGAACTGGACGTGCTTGCAGGCATCGCAGAGACGGAAAAGGTGCTGAGGAACAAGAAAATCTGGCAGAGCTTGGTGGACAGCAGAAAGGATGCTGAGAACCTGGACGAGAAGGCCAGAAGACGAAAGGCAGAACAACATACGGCTGAGCAGATCGCGGCTGCCGAACTCAGGCCGAGGAAAGAGCTGGAGGCTATCTACCGCCCCGAGGAAGGGAGAGGCCTGATCAAGTACGTCACAGGCCGACTGGAGACCGGGGACCTGTCCGAAGTACTCAACAAGATCCACGATGCCGACATACCAGAGGAGAAGCGCAAAGAGCTTTCACTCATGGCAATATCGATCCACTCCTGTGGAAATCTCTCGCATTTTGGGATCCGGTCCATGATCCTAAACCCCAGCATCAAGGCAGTGGCTATCGTGGGATGTTGCTACAACTTGCTTACGGAGAAGTTGGGCCCTCCAACATACAAACTGCCTTACATGCGGCCTAGCCTGCAAGCTCTCAACGGACGAGTGGTGCGAGAGTCAGAGAAGTACGACACTCAAGGCTTCCCTATGAGCAACCGGGTGTCATGCCACAATGATCGGGGTATTCGTTTTAACATAACAGCTCGCATGATGGGTACGACCTTCTCTGTAGCTCCTTTTTCCTTTTAATCACTCTTAGCTGGTGCTGATCACTTGATATCGAGCCCGCTGCTTCCACAGTGCTTGCTTGTATAGCCGAGAGCAAGCATAGGCGCACAAATATCTTCGGAGCATTTCAGGGATCACGAAAATTCTCGATGCTTCTCCCTCCCCGACCTCTAGCACCCAAATGACTGCGGTGGACAATGCTAATATCTCCTTTTGTACAGCATGTCAAGCACCACAGAACTGGACAGAAGTCGAGTCAGACTCCTTCTTTACTAGGCACTTCTACCGCGCAGTCCTGCAGAAGATATTCCTGGACAAGGGCGTCATCGCCAAGGTGTACCACGGCGGAACCGACAGCGGCGATGACGAGGGTGGCCCAGGGAACGAAAAAGAAAGCCCGTTCAACATGAGCACGAACCCGGTCATCATCGGGTCCCTCGGGAAGAGCTGCTTCAAGTCGTTCCACGCCTACGTGCGCGGGGCCATCAAGAAGCTGGCGTCGAACGAGGACACCAACGAGAAGTACAGCGCGGTAATCTACGAGAAGATGGGCGACATGACGGACGACGAGATTGATGCCTACGCGAGGGCGTACGCGCCGCGGAAGCGCGAGCTTAGCAGCATATGGACGTTGATGGCGTTCAGCGCCGGGGTCGTCGAGTCGCTGATCGTCACCGACCGCTGGCTCTTCCTCAAGGAGCACGGTGACGTCGTCCAGGACTGCTGGGTGGAGTCAGTGTTCGACTACAAGGAGAGCCCGCGGAACCTGGTTGTCGTCGGCATAAAGAAGAACGAGGCGGCCGCGGGAGACTGATGATGGTGTTGTCATTGTTGTTGCCCCAGGGTGTGCTGAAGCTCGCTTTCACGGCGCCTAATCGTCCGCTCTGAGCGCAGGCGAGGGCGGCTGATGAAGACGGCCAATCGGACCTGGCTCACCTTCCCGGGCTCACCACGGCCGGCATGCCTCTTTTGTCTTTCCAGACTAGGGGTAATGGCTATTCTCGGCATGCCGCGCCGTGGCAGACTGCAGTTCATCGAGCAGGAGGCGGGGAGCAGGACAGGATGCCCTGCAGGATATCACATCTGCAGGTGAGAGGTGCGCAATGTGCCGCTTGATGTCATGCAGCTGCGGCAGGGCGCGGGATTTGAGGGGGGGAGGGGAGGTTGGGAGCATCAAATCCAGGGGTCCTGCGGCTGCCCTGTTTGGTACCGCCCCACAACCCCAAGCGGTCGGTTCCAGAACCCACGCGGGGACTGGCGGGTTTGGAAGACCAGAGATATCCCCATAATGGACATGGCTCGAAAAGGACGATGGGCCAACATTGCATGCCTCCCACAAAAGTCCAGCGGGCCTTGCGCGTGGGAGAAATCAGCCCTAGGGCGGCGTCACACGGTCACGCGTACATCACATCAGCGTCCTGATTGAACCTGATGCGACGGTGACGATGGCTGTTGGTGGCCTGGATTCCCCACGACAGTGAGTACGACTCTCACGGCCCCCTTTGGGACAACCTCCCGCGGGATGAGCTCCTGTGGGTTAGCTCCTGTGGGATAACCTCCTACGGGATAACCGGTTAGTTAGGATAGGAACGCGGCGCGAGCTCTTGGATGGCGGGTTTTGCTCCTGTGGTGATGAGTTGGACAGGATCATGCCTCGTGACACACTATAGTTCGGGTACATAGCTTCAACACAGCCAGCCATTCCTGACCACCTGTGGCGTGAGTTTTGAGCCTGTGACATGAGATTTTGAAGAGGAATGCCAAGTCTAAGGTTTGTTACCGAGTATACAGAGCGCGCAATGGCCCAATCCATTCCAAATATGAAAGCCACCTCACGGCGGCTGAGGCTGTAAGGGTCAGCCGCGAAGTGCCATGGTAAGCAAGCAGTGAGGACGTTGAGCCCTCACATCCCTCCATTCCGCCGAGGCTATCCGCGATCGTGAATGGAACGGTGTATCGGTCGTCCCGGAAAGAACCAAGGGCGTTGCTGTCTACTATAGTCTGCTCTGTATAATTTTGCGGCAGCCTATCGTGGTACACGAACGTTCGACAGGCTCGGATCATCCGTCACACAGCATGAGGTGGCTGGCTGGCTGGCAGACTGGCAGGCGGCTTGGGCTGGTGGTGTTGGGGCGTTGAAGGCGGCTCAAGGAAGAACCGAGCTCACCACACTCCCTGCCTTGATTTGGCAACTTACCTCGACAGTCACGGAGTGCCAGCCCAGCCCTGTGGAGGCAGGGAGGGGGAGCCAAGTCTTGAAAGTTGGTGGTGATGGTGGTGTTGCTGCTGGTCGTCGGGCAAGGCATCTGCTCCTTCGCGCCTTATGGCATCAGGTTAAGGGTGTTGTGGTGGTAGTGGTAGTGGTAGTGGTGGGGTGTGAGACGCTGGTGTGGTTGCTGCAGAAGGCATGGCATGCGTGGGGTTACACAGACAAGGCATGGGAGCACGTTCCATGTCGCTCCATGTCGTAGTCTCCCGCCTAGGATTGCGGGGTGCGTCTCTGGCTTGTTGCTTGTCACCGCGACGGCGAGGGGGAAAAAAAAAGGAAGTTGTCCGGGGCGTTGGGTAACACTAGACACGCAGAGTTCGCAGTTTGTTGCTTCGCGGACAATTTCTGTGCCTGCATGCCTAGGAACATGGACTACATGTCGGGATATTGGGCATGCTGGACCCGTTGTGAGTTTAATTGGTCTAGTCTACGTCGCATACTTGCAAGCCGACGACATGGTTTGCGAACCCCACGAATTGAGTTGGACTTGCATCGAGCTTATTAGAGCTCTGCGCGGGTGACAGATAGGGTGACGGCGTTTTGGGAATGTCAATTGGGGAATCTGTTGTCGTCGGGTGCACAGTTTGGATCATCCGTCCTTTAACGTCCACAGTCCATGAAACTCAGCCCCCACGTTCATCACTCACCTGCATGAGGAACATGCAAGACGGACCTGAAAGTCTCTAGCTTGCTGCTCCGGCTTCCCTGCACCCGCCTGCGCCTGCCTGCCTGCCTGCCTCGTCGCGCCTCTGCACCATGCGGGAACGCCCCTCCGCAAGTAGAGTAGCGAGGAACAGAGAGCAACAGAGCGCCGGCGTCACAGCTGGCACCACTCGCAAGGCCCCGTTATAGATTGCACATGTCGCCAGGCCGCCAGAGCGGGCGAGTTTACAGCAGTAGCCTCCATGCGCGACCGGGTCGCAGGCTAGCGGCCCTTACTTCTTAGTCTGTGTCAACGACAGAGCCCCGCCAAGTCGTCGGCCGGACTGATAGATAATGGGAATGACTGTCTTTCTATCTCTGCTCGCCTCCGGCTCCAGCTCCCAGCTACAGCTTCGGCTCCAGCTTCGGTTCTGGCTCCTGCTCTCCTCTTTGTTCTTTGTCTTGTCATACATACTCATTCATGCCCTACCTTGGTTGATGGTCTTTGACGAACCAGAGGAATTGGTCGACCAATATCAGTCGCTCGTCATCTGTCATCCTTGTCGCTGCGTGCGTGACTCGACTCGGCACGGCTCTGTTCTCCTTCGCACTCTCAACTTTTTCTCCGTCCTCCCCCCGATCAGCGCCGGCATACAACAGACCAGATCCTTTGGTAATCGGCCAACACAACAACACAACCCTCCGGCGCAGAGACCCATCAATTCTCTTTGCGAGCACCTCAAGAGATCTGAGAAGGCCGCCCGCCGAATAGGTCCTGCACGCCCACACGACAATTCAGAGACTGCGATCTCCCGTGCCGATCTCCCACACCATTGCGATTTCTCTGCCGGGTCCTGCGCAACAAGGGTCCTTTGCTATCAGTGGGGTCCGGAACAGGGGCCTTGAGTGCTTCTGCGAAGAATGCCCGGCAACAACTCTCGCGCACAATTACCCGTCGCCCATCATGAATGCTGAAATAAAACTTCTCGTGAGTTGCAAACCCTTCCTGACAATGTGCAACGCCATTTTCTCCGTGTCTTTTTTCACCGCAGGTCCTCCGCGATTCCTCCGTTGTGAGTCACTTCTGAGCGACATGCTCCGGACGCGACGCCGAAATGACCCCGGCCGATTGCGGGGCCGTCCCTCGGGCGGCCTGGGCGCGCAATTGATCCCTGTGCCCGCGTTGATTTCGCCTCGAGAGCTCCAGGAACTAGGTAGTGGGGTATCAGTAACGACTGACCGCGGGTGTATAGGATCAAACATTAAGCCTCATACACATTCCCCTGGGCCTCTACTCACAATTCCTTCAGCCCATCCTACGTCTACTTCTTCCCTCCCCCTGCACCAAGCTCGAGGACGAGTTCGGGGACCTGACGCTGGCTCAGGAGCATGGCTTCCTCAACATCAGCGTGACGCCTATCGAGTGTTCAATAGTTTGTAACGAGACCTGGTCCAGGACGGTCTTCGAGCCCGTCATCAAGCAGTTACCCAAGAATTCGGCCAAAACAGTGTCAATATCCGCCGAGTCCTACTGCGTGTTGCGAGTGTCCTCTCCGGGGGCGGACGCCGGCAGTCGAGTCGTCGATTTGACTTCGCCCCTGGCTCTCGCCGGAATATCCATCTTCTTCATAACGACCTACTACTCGGACTTCCTGATAGTCCCCAGCAGGTCGCGCCAGAATGTTGTGCAGGCCCTGTTCGAGCAGGGCTTCGAGTGCTCAGAGGACAGCAGTTCGTCCTTCGTGTCGCCTGTCGCATCGTCACATACTCGGGGTCTGAGCCAGGAAAGTGACAACCCGCCGTCCACACCTCCACCGTCTAATGCTGCGGAGCTGCAGATGCGGACTTTCAAGCTGTTGAAGAGGCACAACGTCGTTGCTCACACAGAGCCTGACTTGCGCCTGATCCACTGCTCCGGCAAAGATGTTTCCCAGCTCGAAAGCTATTCCAGGCCGTCAAGATCATACGCGGGAAACGGGAACCATCGCAAGAGCTCGTGGGTGGACAAGGTTGACACCAAGTTCTACACCAGTCTGATCGCGGCATTGGTCAGCCAGCCTCGGTTCTTGTCCGTGACCCTGGCAGAGGAGGATGAGCCGTCCCTCCTTATCGACCGTTGCTTGTTGGAGACCTTTGGCGATTCGTTGATAGGGCCGACTGACGCCGATTTGACGCCAATTCTGCTCGACCTGGTCGACCTGCCCTTTGAGGCGACTGGGATCGTGGCCGGCGTGGCAGGGAAACTTGTCGAAGGAATGCGCATGGAAAGCGCAGAGCTTTCGTATCTGTCCACGGCTAAGACCGGCGCCGTGATGCTATCTAGCGAGTATGCAGACCGTGCTTTAGAGATTCTGAGTCCGTTATTGCCGAAGGATGCATGAGATGGGCAAACAAGGCGGGGTCTGCAGAAGCCTTGGGAGGTCTGCTAAAGCTCTGGACTCCGGTGGTCTATGTCTGGGAAGCTTTCTGTACTCTTCTGGCTGGTCGCATACGGTGGCGTTATTGTATGGTAAGGGGTGTCATCTGGGAAGGTTAGTGGACACGTCCCAAAAATCAGCGAGATCCCGGCAGACGGCGTTGGAACGGGTCGAGACAGCCATGGACTGCATAAAATTGGACAAAGATAGAGTAGCGATCGACCAAGAAATGCATTTGGGCTCGTTTAGGTGATCCAGCTCGTACCCCTTAGGCTCATTTGCTGTGTCCCTTCTTCTTGGCGGTCGTTGGCTCGTTGACGAGGCCAGCCCTGACAAAGGCGTCCCTGGCAGCAGCGTTGATGAGCGCGAACCTCCTAGGCCCGAGCTTCTGGCCGCCGTACCAGCGAGTGACCACGATCATGTGGTCCCAAAGGTCCATGAGCTGCATGAGATGCAACAGCCTCCCGCCGGCAGCAGTCTCGCCATCGTCGTCGCAGTCCTGGAAGGAGGTCCCGTTGGGCCCGCGAATCCGCCACG
Source organism: Diaporthe sp. P3_1W (assembly GCA_037177825.1). NCBI lineage: Eukaryota > Fungi > Ascomycota > Sordariomycetes > Diaporthales > Diaporthaceae > Diaporthe > Diaporthe sp. P3_1W. Next base: position 2,886,000 of record JBAFXB010000004.1, on the reverse strand, counting down.
CCGTGATGTTGTGCGTTGCAGTCCGCACCCGCTTGTCGCTCGCCATCAAATGTTCGACAAATTTGCCGGCCTGGTCGGGGGAGGTGACCGCAGCGCAGCGTGCGACAAAGACGGACTTCAGCTCAATGACGGGCTCGGATATGACCCACGGTGGCTCTGGCCCCAGGTCATCAACCGCTTTGGAGGTGAAGATGGCGTGAGGCTCGCCGTCTGATCCCCCGTGATCCGAGGGCGGGTCATTATCGAGCCCGGCCTCCTCCTGAAGCCTCTTCAGCTCCTCCACGGCGTCGAAGAGACAGACCTGACCCGGCTGAAAGATGTTCCCCAGCGCTGTGCGGAAGAGCTCGAGGTCGCGAGCCCCAACGCCGCGTTTTCCTCCAGAGCTGTTGGTGCTGATGGGGATGCATGGCGCAGCCGGATAGTCTGGAGGAAACTGCAGGCGCAGCGAGACCGACTCATCCGGGAGGCTCAGTATGTAGACATCTGAATCCTCTCCAGCCTGTACCAGGCTGCCATCGCCATAAATCGAGTTTATGGCCTCGATCTCGTCAGCTAGCTCCTCAGACATGGCGGTCTCTCGGACCAGGTGCTGATCGTTGCACAACGTGTAACCCGAGCAGGTAAAGACCGAGGTGAGGCTGATCCCTATTTTCTTATTTTCCCCAGAGAAACCCTGTGTCCTGGGAATTCCGATTCGGCGGGAGCTTCCTCGACTTTTTGCGTCTGTCCCGGACACGAAGCTGTCCTGCCAGGTGGTGGACCCTGGTGAGTTGAAAATACAGTATAAGCTCTGGGCTGCAGCCAAGTGTCTGGCATGCTTGGGGGGGGGGGTGGCTGTTTTTCTAGGGTTAGGTGTGGCCGCCATGTTTAGTGACCGACTGGAAGTGCATTCGCATGTCACAACCGTATGCCGTCCACGCCGCCCCGAAACCTTTCAATGATTCTCTTGCCCCGGTAAAGCGAGGGCAAACTGTGTCAAGATGGTGTGTTTCTCCCCTCTTGTCCATGCATATCAATTGGAGCACACGCTTACTCTCCTAGGTTTTCATTCTCGGTGTCAACTTCGGCGAGAAAAAGCTCGTCAAGGTACATGCTGGCCCTGCCTCTCTCTCGACGCCCACTTCTTGTCCGTCGCAACAGCCATAACTAACGTGCGACAATACCAGAAAGCCTTGGAATCCTTCTATGCCCTGGGTCCAACTACGGCCGACCGGATAATGGCCAAATACTCCATCTTCCCACGGCAGAGACTAGAGGCCCTGTCGCCAAAGACCGTACTCGCCCTCACGGCAGAGCTATCGACCATGACGATCGAGAACGACGCGAGGAAGATTGTGCAAGAGAACATCAGGCGGTTGAAGGACATGGGTGCGTACAGGGGAAGGAGACACGCGATGGGTCTGCCGGTGCGTGGACAGAGGGCAAGGAACCAGAACATGACGTCGGCGAAGCTCAACAGGATGGAGAGAAGGGGCTGATCGGGGTATACGGGCCAATGCGGCAATTGAAGCAAGCACTCAGGCAAATCCCATTGCGGAAAAAGTCATCTTGCACTGATACGGTATTCCACGACAGACACCACGATCGATCTGGAATATGACCTGGCGTACTGTAGAGGACGGCCATGTGCAATATACTGTACATTACATTACAGCCATAGATGTACCAAAACACACACGCAAATCCTACCATCCTGTATCTGTCTTCACAGTTCTATGTCACCGGCCAAGTCTAAAACGTTCCCAAGAATTCCGAGGTGGACTCAAACTTCAACGTCGGCAGCTCATCTTCCAAGGGCGGCGTCCCCTTGGCCTGCAACCCCAGCGCAACGTCGTCTATGGCTTTCCAGACGCGCAGGATGTTACCTCCAACAACTTTGGCAGCATCCGTATCGCTGACGCCCTGCCTCAGCAGCTCTGCCACGAGATCTGGGTACTTCGAAACGTCATCCAAACCCTCCGGGGTGGTCGGGATCCCGTCGAAGTCGCTCCCGAAGCCAACGTGATCGAAACCGATGAGGTTGCCAATATATATAACGTGCTTTGCAACGTGAGCCAACGTCGAGTTGGGCGGATAAAAGTCCGGCAGGCCGTTCTCATTGTTCCCCTCCACGCACGAGACAAAGTCTGGGGCAAAGTTGACCATGACAATGCTGTTGCGCTCCTTGACCAGCTGAAGCACGTCGTCTTCCACGTTGCGCGGGTGAGGGCAAATGCTGTACGCCGAGGAGTGGCTGTATATGACAGGCGCTTTGCTCCCTTCCCACCCGTCCTTGCCAGCACCGAGCACATGGCGCTGCGTCTCAGCGGACGTGTGACTGAGGTCCACGATCATGCCGATGCGGTTCATCTCGTGGATCAGGAGCTTGCCGTCTTCGGACACACCTCCCCAGTATGAAGGAGCCTTTCGCGAGGGGTTGGACCATAATGCTGAGTCGGCGTAGCGGTTGGGGCAATTGTGTGTAAGTGTGGCATAGCGGACGCCCAAGTCATAGAAGCGACGCAAGTTTGCGGCTGAATTTCCGATCTGATGCAGACCCTCGACACCGAGTGGAGAAATGAGCTGGCCTTTCTTGAAAGCGGCTTCGGCAGTGCTGCTGTTTACTTTTGGGGAGAACTGTGCTGGGTACAACTGTTGCAGTCTAGTCACAAGGTCAATCTGATGGATAGTAGCCTGCACGATGGGAGCATAAATCTCGTCCTATGCAATCAATTAGCATCCTTTCCAAAGTACACTTTGGGCTATCTCGGCAGTGAGAATAGACGCAATCTTTCTAGAGTGCCATCGACAAGGATGCTTACACTGAAGTTGGTCATACTGCTTGGACAGCCCCAGTAAACACTCCAGAAGGCGCCACCGTTCAGGCCCTCCCGGAGCCGAACCAAGTCGACATGACCGGGCATCTTGCCGGTCTCGAAAGGCTCTTGGAAAGTCTCATTGTTTATGTGGTTGCCGTAGAGAACCCGAAGCAAGATGGGCAGGTCATTGTGGCCGTCAATCAACGGAGTACCTGTCAGGATGTCCTTGACCCTTTCCTCGATTGTGAGAGCCTTATGTGGAAGAAGCGCGCTGGAGACGGCATGATGGCAGTGATGAGGCAGTCTGAACAGCGTGCTGAGACCAACCACGGCCAAGAAGCAAGCTAAAAGCCTCATGCGCACGCTTGAAGATCGTCGGGCATCATCTCGCTTATCCAGGGCAGGCTCGTAGGGCTGGTGTTTCTCGTGGGGATGCATAACGGGCGGGTGAGCGGCTGGGGGACCCCGGACAGGGACGCCTACTCTATTCTCGTTGAGTGCGGATCTTGGAGTGAGATTAAGTCAATGGGGCAGGGCTGGGAGAAAGATCCAGTCTACCATGGCACAGTATCTAGACTATGTGCTTGTGCATGTATGTAGAGCCAACCTGACGGAAGGCCGGTGGTTCTGATAGGGACCTGAGGTGGGTGATGCCCGCCCAAGATCGCTGGTTTGATTGATAAGCTGCGGCAACTTAGACGACAACTGCTCGGCTGCGAGCGCTTGTCGGCGCGTATGCACCTTTAGGGAGCACCCCATGCAACATTACCCACCCTGGCTGGTGATGGTTCCTGGATCTCTCCATACCCACTGATGTGTGACTCCGCAGTCCATGATGACTGCAAACAGTGATGGTGATGGTGCACTTGCACCTTTGGAGATAGCCAGCCGGGTGTGAGCTCGTAGAACGTGGTCGAGATTTGACACTATCCCCAAGCGGAAAAAAAGAAGAAGAAAATCAAACAAGAGAGCTTCAGAGGTGAACACAGGTAGGAGATTATCCGACAAACCAGACACAGCCCCACTGCCTGTGTTCGTGTGCATGGGATATCGGGGACAGGCCGTGCGAAAAACGGTCCTCTCCGTCGCTTCCAAGACGTGCGAGGGGGCGCGGCGCGTAGCTGCCGTCGTTGAGCCTAACGCGGGTGGCTTGTTGAACTCAACTACCGACTTGGCCTAGTAAGAGCTGGCAACCGTGAGTTAAACAAGATGCTGGGCCGCGGCTTCTGATGCTCATGCTTGGTGGCAGCAGACGGGACGACGTCACGGGCGGTGACAACCTTGGAAGGGCGGACTGTGTTGGATATGGACAGCCCCGTTTCAAGTTTCATAAGTTTCATTTGGCGGTCGTATTCAGATTCAGCTTGCTGTCGTCCCAGCTCAGGTCACAACGAATGGATGGTCAGGGGTAGCTGGAGCGACTCGGGCTGCCTCCAGGGGCCCCTGGGGCAGGCCCGACAAACTAGACTTTTAGCTGGAGAACCAATGAGCAACAGCGGGGCCCATCAGAAGTTCTAGGCGACGCACGCTATGAGTAGGGCGGTCTAAAGCGATGAATATCTAAAAAGTCAGATTCCCACTATACCTACCCTACTATCTATTACTTATATTAAGTAGCCCCACCTATATGCTATTTTTATTATAGCTCCTTATAATTATTTATAATTAATATTTTATTTTATAATAATATTATAATTACCCTTACCCTTAAATATATATATTTTAATTTAATTGTAATCTTTTATACCTTATTATAATTATAAGCTTATAATTATTATTATATTTATTTTATTTTTAAATAAATTTATTTAGTTTAATTAATCCCTTATAAACCTTCTTAATATTTAAGATAATTATATAAATGATTTTAAGTATATCACTTAAATTATTAATAAGTTATATATTTATAAATATAATAATATATATATATTTTTAGATAATATCTAGATAAGTAGAAATATATTCCTTAATATCTTATCTTTATTTATTATAGCTTTCCTTTATTTATTATATTTAAGTATTATTTATAATATTTTATTGTATTTTAATATTGCTTATAATATCCTAGCCTTATTTATTATATCTTAATATTATTTATAATATCTTAATATTATTTATAATATCTTAATATTATTTATAATATCTTAGCTTTATTTATTATATTTTAATATTACTTATAATATCTTAGCTTTATTTATTATATTTTAATATTATTTATAATATTTTAGCTTTATTTATTATATTTTAGCTTTATTAATTATTGTTTATTATTATTTATTATAAAATATTAATATTATTTATAGGAAATTATTTGTTTATTTTAAGTTAAAATGTATTGTAATAATAATTATAAAAATAAAATTATTATTTATAAGCTTAATAATATTTAGTAAATTTATATAATAATAATATACCTTTTTTATAATAAGAAGTTTATTAAGTTATATAATATTTATAAATTTAAGAAAAGTAAGGGATTTAGTATAAAGTATATAGGCTTTATAAAAGGATATATTAATGGAGCTTATATAAATTGTTATTACTTTAGTTATATAAGTAAATATTCCTTTATAATAGATAAGTATAGTATTAAAATATATTAAAATATAGAGAATTAATAAGAATAGATTTTAAGAAAGTGAAGTAATTTAAGTATTTTAAAAATATTAAGCTATTTCTAAGCTTTAAGTAGCGTTATATTATTGATGTAATAAATGAAGATTTATATGTATAGTTAAAGATTATTAATAATGTAATTAAGAAGAGGATTAAGAAGAAGATGAAATCCGTTTTATTTATTTTATATAAAAAGATATTATTATAAAAGTATAAAGCTTAAGAGTATAGTATAAGAGTTTAGGGGATTGAATATTAGTATATATAAGGGTAGAAATATTATAGGAGTTTTATAAAAAGTTATATATTTAGAAAAGGAGTTTAGGATATTAATAAAAAGAGTTAAAATTAATATTAATTAAATGAGATATAGGAATTTAGAATAATATTAGTAATAATAATAATGAGATAAAATGCTTTTTATATAAATATAAGAGTAAATATAATATGAAATAGCCTTAAAGTGAATAATGTAAGGGATATTAGGATGATATTTAAATATGTATATTAGAGGGGTAATATGTAAGTTTACCTTTAAATATTAATATTTTAGTTTAAATATTATTATTTTAATATGAATATTTATGTTTATATGTAAATTTTATAATTAAGGTGATAGAAATATAATATATTTTTATTAATTTAAAATAAATTATATATATTATTTATAAATAGTTTTATTATATATATTTAATTTATTTTAAATTAATAAAGATATATTATATTTATTTATTTAATTAATTATTTAATTAAAGAAAATTATATAAATTATTATTAATTATAATTAAATATTTTATATATTATTATTTAAAATAATTTTATTTTTAATTTATATAATAATTATTTTAAAATATAATTAAATAATAAATATAATATATAAATTATTATTATTTTAAAAACTTTTAATAAAAGTTATTAAAAAATATTATATATTTTATTTAATTAATATATAATTTATAATATTTATATATTTTATTAATAATATTTATAATATAATATTTTTATAATAATTATTATAAATATTAAATATTAATAAAATATAATATTTTTATTTTTAATATTATTAAATATATTAAAAATATTATATTAATAAAAATATTAAAATTATTTTATTAATTTATTTTTATAATTTTTTTTATTTTTTTAAAATATTTCTTTTTATTATAATATTAAAATATATAATTATATATATATTAATTAAATTTTAATAATTAATATATTTATAAAATAATTTTTATTTATTATATTAAATTAATTAATTCTTTTAATATATAAAATATTTTAATATATTTATTTTTATTTTAATATTTAATCTTTTTATTTAATATATATTTAATTTTATATTTTATTTTAAAATTAAATTATTAATAAATTTATTATTTTTTATATAATAATATATTAAATTAAATTTTAATAATTTATAATTAAATAAATTATTTTTAATATAATATTAATTAAAATATTATATATTTATTATAAAATAAATTTATATATTTTTATTAATATTATTAATTATAAAATTAAGTTTATAAATTAAAAATAATATTTTATATATAATAATATATAAATTTCTTTATAATAATTATAATTTATTATTTTATTAAAAAAAAGATTTATAAGCTTTATTTATATAAAATTATATTTTATTAATAAATTTAAATTATCTTTAATAATAAATAATATTTATAATTAATTAAATATTTATTAATAAATATTTTTATATAAATTTAATATTTAATAATCTTTATATAATATTAATAAATTATTTAAAAAAAAAAGAATTTTTAAATTTAAATAAAAATTAATAAAAATTAATATTAATTAAATATTAATAAGATTTATTTAAATATTATTATAAATAAATAAAATATTAATTTATAATTTATTAAAATATTTTAATATATAATAATAAATAATAAATTTTATATTTTAATTCTTTTATTTAAAAATATTATTAAATTATAAATAATATATTATAATTAAAAATAATTAAATATTAAAATATTTTTATAAATTTATTTAAAATAAAAAAATATATTTAATATTTTAATTAAAAATAATAATATATAAATAAATTTAATTATTTAAAATTAATTATTTTTTTAATATTATATTTTATTACTTTAATATATATATTTTATATTTTAAAATTAATAATATTAATTTTAAAATTTTATATATAATAAATATAAAAATATTAAAAAAATTAAAATTTTTTAATTATTAAAATATATTTATTAATAATATAATAAATAATTTTATAATAAAATTAATAAAAATAATATATATTAATTTAATTAAAATTTAAATTAATTAAAAAAATTTAATTAACTTTTAATTATTTTATTTTATATTTTATATTAATAATAATAATATATATATTATATAAATTATTTATATTTTTTAAATTTTATTATTAAATTAAAATAATAATAATTATATTAATAAAATAAAAAATAATATAAATTATAAATAATTATAATTAAATTTATTATATATAATTTTAAATAATATTATTTAATTTATTTTTTTATATTAATATTATTAAATTATTATAAATAAATTTATTTTTTATTATTAATTTAATTTAATTTAATATTATTAAATATTATATTTAAATATTTTTATTATATAATTTAAATCTTTAAATATAAATTATTTAAAATAAATAATATAAAATTATTATTTTTTAAATTATATATTTATATAATATATATATAAAATTTATTTTTATTTTAAATATATAATAATTATAATTTTATTTTTTATAATTAATTAAAAATAATTATTTAATTATAAATAAAATAAATTAATAAAATTAATATATATATATTATATAATATAATATTTCTTTTTATAAAATATATATTATTAAATATTTTAATTATATAATTTATTTTAAAATAATATTTATTATTATATATATTATATAAAGATTTTTAAATTAATATTAATAAAATTATTAATTATTTTTTATTATTATTATTTATATTATATAATAATTATTTATATAAATAAAATAAATAATTAAATTTAAAAATAAAAATAATATTTTTATTATAATATTATATAATAAGCTTATAATTTATAATATTTAATATATATAATATTAAAATAATTTTATTTTAAATAAATAAAATCTTATATATATTTTAATAATAAAATATAATAATAAAATATATAATTCTTTATAATTAATTTATTTATTATTATTAATTATATTATATATTTTTTATTATTATTAAAATTTAATAATAAACTTTTTTTTTAATATTTTTATAATTATTTTTAAATATATTATTTTTATATTAATTAATATTATAATTATTATATTTATAATAATTAAAATAATATTAATTATTATTATATATATAATTAATTAATATATTAAAAAAAAATTTAATAATAATTATTATAACTTTTATATTAAAATTATATAAATTTATTTTAAATATTTTATAAATTATAATAATATATTAATAATTAATTAATTTAATTTTTATAATTATATTTTTATATTTAAAAGCTTTATTAAATTTATTCTTTATTATATTAATAAATAAATTATTTTTTTAAAAATTATTATTATTAATAAAAACTTTTAAATACTTTATATATTTTATAAATTAAAAAACTTTATAATATTAAAATTATATTTATTAAAATAATATTTATAATTTAAAAAATAATAATTTTTATTTATTTATTAATAAAAATATTTATTTTTTATTTTATTAATTTTTTTATTATAATTTCTTTTATTATTTAATAATAATTATAATTATTTTCTTTTATAAAAAATATTTAATTAATATATTTAATATTATTAAAAATTAATCTTTTATTTTATATTTTAATTCTTTATATATTATTTTATTTAATTAAAAAAATAAAAAAATTTATTAATTTTTAATATTTATAATAAATATAAATATATATTATATTATATATTATATTTAAATAATATTTAAAATAAAATTATATTTATTATTTTATTTTATTTATATATAAATTATATATATAAATTAATATAATTTATAATTATTATTATTTATATTAATTATATATATTTTATTATTTTATTTATTTATTAAATTTATTTTATATTTAATAATTTAATAATATTAATATAAAAAAATAAAATTATATATTAAATTATTTATTATAAAATTAATTTATAAATAATTAAATTTATTTTATATAATTTTAAATAATAATTATTTAATAAATAATTAAATATATAACTTTATTATTTAAAATTATTTTTATTATATTTAATAATTATATATAAAATATTATATTAACTTTTTAATATTATAAAATTTTAATAATATTATAAATATTTTTAAATACTTTTTAAAATATAATATATTATATATATAAAATCACTATAATTCAAACTTAAATATATATATTTTAATCCTAATCTCTAGCTTCTGCTAGAGTTATACATATACCCCTATACCCACCCCCTTTTTTTCTTTTAATATTAACTTTCAGGTATTAGCTTATACCCCTTCCTATTTTTCCTATTATTCTTCCTTTTTAATATCTATATCTATAGAATCACCTTATTTCACTTATTATCTCTTTAATAATATTAGCTATTTATTTCTTTTAATTTATTTTAAGTTACTTAATATACCTTTTTTTAATTATCCTTAATATATTATTTAAGGTAATTAAAAGCTAATTATTTAATTTTATAAGGAAGGATTTAATGCTATTTAAATCCATGCTATCCTTAAAGATAATTATAGATACGATATATCATAATAAACCCTCCATATATATATATCTAAATAGGGTCTTCTATTTTAATATAGATATATATATAATACCCCTTAGCTTTACTATTAAATTTAAATATATTTCTTCTATTAATAACTCTTTGATATAGATATGTATACCTTCCTTTTTTAAGATGGCTATAAAATATTATAGAGAACCTTTATTAAGATTTATAGAAAACTTAGCCTTTACTATTGTTAGATATTAATATAAAAAGAAAATGGAGCTATGAATACCCTTGCCTTTTTTAATAAATAGTTATATTTATTAATCCTCTTCCCTTAACTTACCTAATGTTGATTCTTTATTTATCTTTTTTAATAAATTAATATTTACCTTCTTATATATCTTGCATTTAATATATTAAAAGAAAGCTATCCTGATTAGATAAATCTTTAGTATTAAGCATTATATAAATAATAATTAGGATTTATAAACCTAGGCTTATATTATATATAAAGTATTGATGGGTATTGTAAGTTAAGAGATTTTGAATTTAAAGTATATAGAGTAATTAATGCTTATTTAAAAGAGATATAATGGCTTTATATTAGATATAATGGCCTTATTATATGAGTTATATTAATATAATATATTAAAATGATTAAAATTAAAGGCTTTATACTTATGGCTATTAAATTTAATAAAGGTATAGAGACCTTTTTAATTATTATGGCCTATTAATGGCTTTTAGTAGTTAATGCTAGTAGATATAAAGTTAGGCCTTAATATAATAAAGAGGTGGGAATTATCTGGAATATTTTATAAGCGGAAAAGAGTAATTATGAAGATATTAGCTTTAATAAGGTTAAGGAAGAGCTAGATTAAGGTTTTCAGCCTAAATGTAAATATTAAGAATGGAGCTTATCATTTTAAAATCCCCTAATTACATTTACTTTTAATGAGGTTTATAAGTTTAGTATTAATATTAAAAACTAATGAATTAAATTATAGTGGATATAATTAAATAAAGGAAGATATCATTTTTAATAAGTAAGTTATTAATTAAAGCTATATATTAAAGTTAAAATATATATATTTAATTGCGAATTAAAGTATTTCTTGAAATTTGCTAATAATATTTTTAGGATTATTTTACTTAACTTAAAAATGAAGGCTTATGGGATTATAAATATCTTATAAATAGGATCGTATTACTATATATCTTTATACTTTAAATTTAATTTGAAATTATATCTTTTATTAAAGAATGGAATATTCACCCTATTCGCTATTAAGATAATCGCGGGTATATTTATTTAAGTAAACCTATAGTATTATTAAGACTACCTAAAGAACTTTATGTAATTAATTATGCAGTTGAGTATAATTTAATTGCATTTAAAAAACTTTTATAGGTAGTTGAGGTAAATAGAATTGATTTAGATATATATTTAACTTTAAAAGTAGAAGAGCTTTGTGATAAAATAATGAATAATTTTGAGAAGCTAATTGGGCTTAAGGATATATTTAATCCTTTATTATATAATTATCTCTTCCTTTAATAGAAGCTTAAAGCTTATAAAGTAATATAAGCATTATTAAAGCTAATTGAGGTTATTTATATAAATGGAGGGTAGTTAGAGTTTAAGGTGATGATATGTAAAGTAGAGATTGATATTATAGGGATTATTGTTAATATAACGGTTATTAATATATTAAATTCATCTAATTCCATATATATAGAGTAAAAAGTAAGAAATAAAATAAACAAAGAAATATAATAATAAATAATTAATTATTTATTATTCCTTTATAGATTAATTAGCCTTCCTCTTATATGAGGTAGCTTTACGAGTCTTAAGTAGTGGTGGAAGAGAGTAAGTATTTATATTTGAAAATACATTATTATCCTTAAATATTAATATTTCTATAAATATATTTAATATATTAAGCGCCTCTTCTTCCTCCTTTATAGGGATAGGTATCCCCTATTTATTAATAATAGCCTCTTTTAATTTTAAAGCCTTTTTTATTTTTATAAAATCCTCTTTCTTGATTATTGCCTTCTTTATTATCTTTTAAACCTTTTTTTTCTTAAGCGGCTTAAATAAAAACTTAATATCTTCATTTAAGTTTATAAGATTAACCTCCTTTAATACCTTTATAATGATATTAATATAAAACTTAATATTTAGCTTATTATTTAAAGTATTTAAGATAGCATTTCAAAGTATATATATAGTGATAGGTAATATTAAAATAAAAGGGAAGTTATAAATATAGGCATTATTGCTTATATTGATTTGGCTGATAATTTAAAAGCTAAGGGGATTATATTTGCTGCTAATGCTAACCTTGTTAAAGATAGCGTTAAGGAATTCGATATAATTTGGCTATTTTTGCTAAAGTAGTATAATAAATAGATCAATATATAACTTCTTTAAGAGGTTATTTCATTTTATTATAGTAATAAGTATATTGGTTTTTAAATAATGGCCTAGAGTAGTTATAATCCTTTAATTATTATATAAATAAAGGTTTATTTTAATTATTATCTTTTTATTAGCCTTAGATAGTTTATCTTGCTATATTATATTATTTTTTATTTATAAAGCGATATAGTATGCTTGATTAAGATTAACCTTAGCAGTTTTTGCGATTAAAGGTGGTTATTGGGATATAATTATTAATTCTTTAACTTAAGGTTAAAATATAGAGGTAGAAACCTCTTGGAAGTTTTTATTAAAGGGCTATAATAAAGAAGGATTATGGCTTAATGTTTAAGAGGGAAATTTATAATTGTAGATATAAATAGGCTAAGTTAGGTATTTAATATATATCTAGCTATGTAGCTTATATTGTAGTGGATAAATATCGTTTGTTATGATGAAGATTATGGAATAAGTGAAGAAATTGAAGTTATATAGGAATATAAGTGATTAAGTTTAAAAGTATATGGCTGTTTAGGATTTTATATATTAAAGGAACTTGATATATAATATATATTAAGGTATATATTATATAAGAGTAATATATTAATATATATTATATATATATATAAATTAAAGAATTTATAATATATTTTAAATATATAATTAAATATAATTTTAATTATTTATTTTTAAAAATTATAAAATTATTATTATATTTAAAGAATATTTAAAATAAAAGTAAATTTAATTTATAAATTTATTTAAATAAAATAAATTTATAATAATTAAATTTATTATATTATATAAATATTTATTTTAAAATTTATAATAATTAATTATTTTATATATATATAAGAAATATTTATTTATTATTTATTATTTATAAATAAAATTTTAAAATTTAAAATTTAATTTTTATTTATAAATTTTTATTTATTAAATAATATTATAAAAGTTTTTAATATTTCTTTATATTTTAATAATAATATTATTTATTAAATAATAATTATAATTATATATTTTTAAAATATAATATTTAAAATAAAATATTTATATTATATATAAATATTTATTTAATTATATATTAAGTTTATATTTATATATAAATTAATATAATTAATAATTATTATTATTTTATTTAATTATTAAAATAAATATTAAATAATATTTATTATATAATATTTTATATATTTATATATAATTATATAATTATATATAAATATATTATTTTTAATATTATTTTAATAAAAGCTTTTATATAATAATTAAATAAAATTATTATATAAATTAAATAAATAAATAAATTTATATTTTATTAAAATAAAATATATAATTTAATAAAATATTATTTTAATAATAAATTTATTTTTTTAAAATATTAAATTTAAAATTTAAAATTATAATTTTTAAATAAATTATTTTATTATAAAATTTATTTAAAAAATTAATATTAATTTAATATTTTAATATTAAAAATTAATATAATATAAAAAATTAAAATATTATATAAATTAAAAGGCTTTATAATTTTATAGCTTTATTTATTAAAATAGCTTTTATAATTTAAAAAGAAATAATTTTTATTTATTTATTAATAAAAAATATTATTTTTAATTTTTTTAATTTTTTTTATAATAATTTTTTTTATTAAATAATAATTATAATTATTTTTTTTTAATAAAAATATTTAAAAAAAATATTAAATATTATTAAAAATTAAATTTTTATTTTATTTTTTTATTTATTAATATATTTCTTTATTTTATTAAAAATAAAAAAATTATATTAATTTTAAATATTTATAATAAATATAAATATTTATTTAATTATATATTTAATTTAAATAAAATTTAAAATAAAATTATATTTATAGCTTTATATTATTTATATATAAATTAATATAATTTATAATTATAATTATTTATATTAAAAATAATTTTATTATTATATAATTATTTTATTATTTTATTTAATATTATTATTTTATTTAATTATTAAAAAAAATTATTTTTTAAAAAAATTAAATTTATAATTTTAATAATTTTAAATTAAAAGATTTTAATTAAATTAAATTAATTAAATTTAAAATATTTAATATAAATAATTTTTTTAATTTTTAAATTAATTATTATATTATTAAAAATATTTAAATATTTAAATAAATAATTAATTTTATTATTAATTTTATTATTAAAATTATTAAAATTTTTAATTAATTAAAAATTATTATAAAGAAAGGAAATATAAAGAAAATAAATTAAAAATATAAAAAAAGAAAATTATTTTAATAAATATTTTAATAAATATTTAATTAATATAATTTAATATTATATATTTAAAGATTAAGAATTTAATTTTAAAAAAAATTAATTCTCTTTTTATTAAAGATAATTAATATAATATAAAAAGTTAAAATATTATATAAATTAAAAAATTATATAATTTTATAACTTTATTTATTAAAATAATCTTTATAATTTAAAAAAAAATAATTTTTATTTATTTATTAATAAAAAACCTTATTTTTTATTCTTTTAATTTTTTTTATAATAATCTTTTTTATTAAATATATTTTAATATTTTATTAATTAAAAAATATTATAAAAATAATTATATAAAAAGATTATTTTAATAAATAATTAAATATATTATTAATTAATATAATTAATTATTATATATTTAATTATATTATTTTAAATTTAAAATAAAATAAAATTTTATTATAAAATATATTTAAAATAATTTATAAATAAAATATTTTTATAATTTTATTTATTAAAATAAAATTAATAATTTAAAATTAAAATATTTTTTTAAAATTTAATAATAATATTAAAATAAAATTTAATAATATTATATTTTTATTTAAAAAAAAATATAATTTAATTTATTTATTTAATTTATATAATAATCTTATTATTAAACTTTAAAAAAATCTTTTAATTTTAAATTATAAAATTTATTAAAGATTTATAATTATATTATTATAATTATATTTTATTTTTAATTATTTTATATTTTTTAAAAAATTTAATTAATTTCTTTAAGTTTTTATTATTTATTATTTTATTTATAATTTTTATTTTAATATTTATAAAATATTTAATATTTTTAAAATTAATTTTATAATTATTAAATATAATAATGAATATATTAATTATTTTAAATAATATTAAATTTAAATTATTATTTAAAATTATCTTTATTTTAAAATTAATTTATTTATTATATTTAATATTTATTTTTATAATTATTTATATTAAATTTATTAATTTATTTTATTTATAATAATTTAAAATAATAAAATATATTTATATTATTAAATAATAATTATATATATTAAATTAAATTATTTTATTAAATAATTATTTTTAAAAGATTTTAATAAATTAAATAATTATTTTTAAATAATTTTATAATACTTTATTAATTTATTAATAATATTAATATAAAAAGATATAATTTAATATTAAAATATTTAATATAAATTAATAGCTTTTAATATAATATTAATTTATAAATATAAATTAAATAATTATTATTTAAAGTTATTTAATATAATATATTTTTAAAGCTTAATATAATAAGCTTAATAATTATTATAAGCTTTATAAAAAAACTTTTAAATAATTAATAAATTCCTTTCTTTTTTAATATAATAAAATATTTTAATATATTATATTAAATAATAATTATAATTAATTATTTATATTAAAAAAATAAAATTATATTTAAAAATTATAATTATTTTAAAAATTTATATATTTATAATATAAAAAATATAAATTTAATTTTCCCTTATATTAAAAAGTTAATTTAATATAAAAAAATTTAATTATAAATTAATTTTATAATAAAATATAAATTATAAAGAATTTTAAAAAATATTCTTTTAAAAAATATATAATATAATTAAATTATAAATAATTTTTTAATTATTTTATAAAAAATATTTAATATAATATACTCTTAAAGCTTAATATAATAAGCTTAATAATTATTATAAGCCTTATAAAAAAGCTTTTAAATAATTAATAAATTCCTTTTTCTTTTAATATAATAATTAATAATTATATATTATATTATTATTTATAATAAATTTAATTATAATTATTTATAATTTATATTATATTTTATTTTATTAAAATAATTATTATTATTTTAATTTAATAAAAATACTTAAAAAATATAAATAATCTTTAAATCTTATATTTATATTTATATTAAATATAAAGAAATATAAATATATTTTCTATATAATAATTATTTATTTAATTCTTTTTATTATTATTATAATTATTATTATAAAATTTAAGTAATCTTAATACTTTATATATAAATATAATTATTATATAGTGAAAGCTAGAGTTGATATTTAAATAATTGTATTTATATTTAAATACTTATATTTTAATATTAATATTAAATATTAAATAATATCTTAATATTTTATTTTATTTTACCTTTTATCTTATATTTATATTTATATTTATATTTATAGCTTTTTATTTTAATATTATTATTATTAATATTATTTTAAGTTTTTATATCTTCTTAAATTTTAATTAATTCTATTAAGTATTATAATTATTTAATATATTTTATATTTTTTTAGAAATTATTATAAAACTTTTATAATATTTCTACCCTTATAAATATTAATAGTTAATCCCTTAAATTCTTATATTATATTTTTTAGCTTTATATTTCTTTTATTAAAAATTTATTTTAGATTTATAGTTTAGAATTTCGTAATTAATTTTATTATATTATTTCTTTAAATCCTTAATTATTATAAGCTTTATATATTCCTCCTTAAAGCTTATAAGCTTGCCTTACTTTATAAGGTTATTATATTAAGCCTTTTATTTTGCCTTTATTTTTATTAATTCTTTATATTTTAATATATTTTAATATTATACTTATTTTTTTAATAAAAGTAATTAATATTATAGCTAAAGTAAAAGTAGTTTAAATAAGCTTTATTAATTTATCCTTTAATAAGGGTGATATATATATAATAAGGTTCCTTATTTATAATTTTATTATATTATTTATAGCCCTTATTCTCTTTATAAGTATTAAAGATATATAATATTAATATATAGATATAGTAAGCGCGCTTAAAGATAATAATGGGAATTTTTATAAGATCCTTTTAATAATAAATTTTAAAATAAATAAGGTACTTAATTTTTTATAAGTAATATTAATATTTTATAATAAGTAATAATAAGTAATAGTTAATAAAGTTAAAATATAATAGGTAAGGTTAAGATATTATAAGTAAAATTAAGATATAATAGGTAAGGTTAAGATATTATAAATAGTATTAAGATATATTAAGATATTATAAATAAGGTTAAAATATAATAAATAAGGTTAAGATATTATAAATAGTATTAAGATTAGCTAAGATATTATAGGTAAGGTTAGGTTATTATAAATAATATTAAGATATAATAAATAAAGGAAAGTTATAATAAATAGGGATAAGATATTAAGGAATATATTTTTATTTATTTAAATTTAATTAAGGAATATATATATATTTTTATAATTATAAATATAAAGCTGATTAATAATTTAGGTAATAAGTTTATTTAAGGTTATCTTTTTATTTTAAATATTTTTATTATTTAATATTATTAAAAAATAATTATATTTATAAATAAATTTATTTAAAAGATAAATAGATATAATAAAAATTATAAATTTATAATTATAATAATATATAAAAAGTTATAATTAAATTAAATTATATATAATTAAGGGTAAGGTTGGTTAAAGGTTTAATTATAAATAGGTAAATGGTTGTAGGAAGCTATAATAAAAGTAGCGTATAGGTAGGGTTGTTAGGTATAAGGGAAAGATTGTGGGGTGGAGGTAATGGGTATTTAATTTTTTAGATATTCATCGCTTTAAACCCCCATATGTGAGATTTCCCTTGCAGTCCAGGCTACAGAGAAGACGGAGAAAAGAGTCCATCGCGACACGTCCCTTCAAATTGGAGAATACCTTCGCCGACGCCGTGCCCCTATCCTGCATCTGCTGTTGCTCCTTCCACACTAATCACAACACGGCCTGCCACTGCCCCACGAGAGCCACATCGCACCGCCCGGCCCATCACGACCTCTGCCGCTGCCCTCCTTGCCTCTGCCACTGGCGACTGACCGCGCCGACCCATTCGTCGCCCAGTACCGAGGTGGCCTAGACGAGACCTGGGACCCACGACCCACGACCCAGCGAGCTGCCGCGCATCATCCACAACCTGCCCAAGTCGCAGCTGCTCAGCCTCACCGGTGGTCCCCCGTGGTCCCTTCCTTTGTGATCCCTTGGACACTCGCGGCCGACAACTCCTCTCGGTCGTCAGGCTCTGAAAATACACCTCAGACTGCCAGACCTCTGCGAGCCATGACATAGATGCATCAACGAAGTCCTTAGTTATTGATCATCCACAACTTCCACAAGAGAGAGCCTGTCACGGGTTCCCACACCACCAATCAACATGCCGGGCTTCCAAGATAGTTTCTGGACGGGCGACTACGCCGCAGGTAGGAGACAGACTGCTGTCCTGTGTCACTTTGCGACCACTGACGTATCTCAGGCCTTGGCGTCCTGTTCAGCAAGCTGCAGCAGGGAGTCATAGAGAACAGACAGGTCCTGACCATCGCACGCATGCGCTCTGAGGCTGAAGAGCTCTACGGTTCGCGCCTCAATGACATCGCTCCAGCCGTCGACAAGGTGCAGGGAGGGTTTTCAAAGGACGATGGCGCTACCGTCCGGAAAGTAAGCAACTCTTCATGCCCTGCTTCCCCTTGACGGCCGCGCCCGCTGACACTCCCCCTCTGTAGGCCTACGAGGGCATACGAACCGAGATGGCAGAAGGCGCAAATAAGCACAAGAAGATTGCGCAGAACATCAGGGACCTCGTTGTGAACCCCTTCTCCAGGTGGTGCGAGAACCACGAAACCCGGATACAAGACTCCCAGGACGAGCTGCAGAACCGCATCAAGGCCCACGATCGCCAGGCCGAGCTGGTCAAGAAGTTGAGGAGCAACTACTTCAACAAGTGCCGGCTGGTCGAAGACCTCGAGGAGGAGACCAAATTCGCTTTCCAGGATCCAGAGAGCAGCCCCAAACCCAAGATCCCCGAGATCAAGGTCTCCGAGAACAAGGAGGCTGAAGTGAGCGATGAGGACTCCATTTTCGAGATTGGTGATGAGACTTTCGACGTGGAGGAGATGAAGAAGCGCCTGGCGCATATGTTGAACAACATCAAGCTGCAGGACACGAAGGTGCCAATCCTGGGAACGTACATGAACACCTCGGCCGGTGCGGATATTGTGGAGTACCTCCAGAAGTACATGGACACCACCAGCGTCAGTTATGCTGAGAGGATCGGCCAGGACCTCGTCTCCAGCGGCTTCCTGAGACTTGTCGGGAACGTTGGAAACACTTTCGCAAACAGCTCCAAGATGTTCTACCAGTGGCGGCCTAGGGCGTTCCAGATGTCTGGTGTGCCCGAGAAGAAGCCAACGGTGGGCAGGACCTTCTCACTCGCATCCAACGGCTCGGACGCTGTTGATTCACCCGTCGTAGGGACGGTGGGCGAGTACCTAGCCGGCTGGAACCCCCTCAACAATGCACACCCAGGCGAGACTCCTCCGCAGCGTTTGCGGAGGGAGCAGAGGGAGGCCGATGACAGGTACAAGGATGGGGTCAAGAAGCTGGACGAGGCTCGATGCGAGCTTGAAGAGGCCATCACCGTGCATCTGAAGTTCCTCGAGCGGTGTGAGCTGGATAGGCTGAAGGCCATTAAGACGGTCATCCTGGATTTCTCGGGATGCGTCAGCAACGTCATCCCCAGTCTCCAGTCTGCCGTTGACAACATGATGCTGTTCCAGGAGACTGTCCAGCCCGAAGGAGATTTGCGCTACCTTCTTGAGAACTACCGCACCGGACGCTTTGCTCCAAAGGTGGTCGTGTACGAGAATTACTACAACAAGGTCGACGAGCAGACCTTTGGTGTTGACCTGGAGGCCCGCGCTAGAGCGGATAAGAAGCGAGTCCCCATGATGGTTACTACGATCCTGACCTACCTTGACAACCACTACCCTGACCTCGAGGGAGACGAGGCCAGGAGAGGAGTCTGGCTGGTGGATGTGCCATTATCTCAGACTCATACTCTGCGAAACAAGGTCAACGACGGCAAGCCCTTCTCGCCTGATGTTCTTTCTGAATTCGATATACCCACTGTTGCAAGTTTGCTTAAGCTTTACCTCCTCGAACTACCCGGTTAGTACCATTTCCTGTCCGCTGAATGAACTCAACACGTTTTACTGACTCGCCTGAAAGACTCTCTGGTGTCTTCTCACGTTTATGAGATCATCAGGACTATATACACCACGCCTAATCCGGACACTTCAGACGCTGGACGTGTCTCCGTCCTTCAGCAGACGCTCTCCCAACTGCGGTTGACGAACATCGCCACGCTTGACGCATGCATGAACCACTTTACGAGGTTGATCGAATTGACAAGCGCGGACGAGGAGTACGTCGCTGCTCTTGCGACAACACTGGCCCCCTGCATCCTGAGACCACGCGTGGAGACGTCCTTGACCATGGAGGAGAAACACGCCTACCGCCTACTGCGCGACCTCTTCGCTCACAAGACTGCAATTTTCAGCGAATTGAAGCGCATGTCTACCCTGGGCCACTCCACATCGGTAACCAACTCCGACAGCGACAGCAAAAATCGCCCACGCGCCATTAGTACTGATGAGAGCAACCGAAGGATACACCAGGAGGAGCGTCAACGGGCGCTTCTGGAGAAGGCAGGAGGCGGCCGTAGCAGAGCCACCTCCCCGGCCCCAAGCCCCCGCGGCTTCGGCTCTCACCGACGGGATAGGAGTGTCGGCAGATTCCCGGTGCAGACCAGCCCCACCGAGAAGAACGACCGTGTGCGCATGAGCATGGGGCCTATCCTAGGCGTGAAGCGATCCAGTCTTGAGGTACCAGGTGAAGGCGGGACGCCACCATCCTCGGTGTCCACCGAATCAATCACGAACGGCAGTGACTCGACAGAGTCGCCTACGTCAGTCAGGGGCCGGTCGGAGACGCTGCGGTCCAACGACTCCCTGGAGAAGCGGAACTCCCTCGGCCGTAACCCAGCGCGGTCTTCACTTGGCCGGCGGATCCCTGTCAACCCCACGCCTCTGACCGAAGCCGCCGGTGACGAGCACACCCGGGGTGTGACCTTGGAGGATAAGCCGATGGACGACTAGTAGTCCATTCATCCAGGCCACTCCTCTGCTGGTGAACCGAGTTTCCCAAGGTATAATGGTTAACATTTTGGCACGGGTGCGGGCACGGTATGGAATAGAACAGATTAAACGGGAGAACGAGGCACACATATTCACAGCACATTCGGGGGTAAAGGGGTTTGTTGTAATGCAATGGAATGTACTACGTATCAACCGAGCGAACGCGACCACGAGCCAAGATATCAACACGATGAGTTTTGACAGAGACGCCCGGGTATAAACACAGGAGGGAAGGAAGGAGGGAAGATTGGACGGACGGTGGAGCAGATATTAACAAAATGGGAAGACAACCTTCGTGGCGGTGGGGTAGCGGTTTCGTCCGGCTTCGTCGTTGCGGCGGCAAATTTATATATTACTTTCTGCAACTGGAATCTGTTATTCTCGGCTGAATTCCGCTGTGACATGACCAAAATGTACGGGGATGTGACCCGTATGCATTTGCTGTGTTGTTAGCCGCAACACAGCGACAGACTGATTGCATGCTGGACCATAGACATCGACGGTTATGTACAAGCCGCCGTGTTTTTCTGGCTGTTCCTCCAAGGAAAAGAATATTCCAATATATAGATAGGCGATGTTCAACTGGGCTGGTTAAGATTGGTAGGCTGCTGGTTTGCTACCCAAGCAGAGTCCCATCATCGCCATCACGAATTGCAGAGACTGACGAGGTGGCAACAGTCGTTGTCATATAACCTTCTCATTCATGTGACGGCCTCTTAAATGCTAGCCAGCAAGCAATGCAGTGCCTAATCTCCTCGACCAGGAAATGCCGACTCCAACCCACCCCTACCAGTCCTGTATTCTCCTCGTCCTGCCCCCCGGCATGCCTGTCGCCATGTTCTTTCCACACACGAGGTACTCACTATACAGCAATGTAATGTGCCATCATTAAAACCCAGCCAAACAAAGACGCCAAAACTTTTCTAATGGGGGTTAGGCTTCCCAGAGAGCCCAACAATTTGAAGATGACACAGCAGAACGGAGAGCGCTCCTCCATGATGCTTCTTCCCTAGTCCTGCCGCAATCAAATTTTACGCCAGAACGCCATGCACAACCATAGAAGATCACGCGCCCCACGATGCTTACAAGCCAGACTTGATCTGCCAGTTGCCCTTCTTGTTCGGTTTCTCGGCGACGTAGTCGAGCGTTGCCTTGATTTGTGCGCTTGTGCAGTTGTCCATTTTCTTCTTGAGCGTGGCTAACATGGCTGCTTTTGGCATAAAGTTGAACTCGAGCACAGCAGCCTTGAAATTATCAAGTTGAGCTGCCGGCACCAGATCCTGAGGCACTGGTGGGTTTGAACTGGCTGCTACAGAAGTGGCAACAAGCGCAGCAAAGCCAGAAGGGACCGGTGGCGGCGCCATGGCACCGCCTGCGACTTTCTCAGCTGTGCCGTGGGCTGCAGTTTTCGTCGAGGTTGCTTTGGGCTCTTGGACCCAATATTGATCGGAAAAAGGGTCGATTGAGTGATGGTGCTTCAGATTCGCTACACGGCCAAGGTCAGTATCACCATCGTCAAGGTGGTAGGGTGGGCATTTGCTCACGGATCATGAACTCCATCCGAAATTTATACATTTGCGGGTTTGGATTCTTCCGTGTGCGGTCCTCAAAGCAGACTCCGCTGCTCTCAGGCTCCATGGTCCCCGCGACCATTCGCGGACCCCTGCCGACATCCTCGGAATCATCGAGGAAGTCGTCCATTCCCTCGCCATCCTCCTCATCAACGTCGTCCTCGTCCAGAAGACTCACATCATCGCCTTCGCCATCGTCACCATCGACCCATTCAGCCTCTGAATCGTAGTCGTAATTCAATGGTAGATCCTTGGCGATGGGGTTTCTGGCTAGCTTTCGGAGGCTGGCAAGTGACTCGACGCTGGTAACCGTCCCATAGTATGCGGGACGGACGTCCTCATGAAATTTAAGGTGTTTGATGGGGATTCGCTTGAGTGCTGCTTGCGTCCTCTGCATTCGCACATTCTGCGATTCGGTGGTCAGGTCGACAGGATTCGTTTGGAGACCATCGGGGCTAGACAGGAGCCCTCGGACACTGGAGTACATCTTGCCCCGAGGTTGAGCAACGCCATTTGGAAGACGTAGACTCCGGAATGGGTCGAAAGACTTCATCTCGACCGGCTCTCGCCTGCCAGCCACGAAGTCGTCGAGCACCGCGACTTTCGCGGCTTGAGAATCCGGGCTAAGAGCGAACTTGTTGCTTGCCAGCGTGACATTCTCCTTGACAAAGAACTCTTGTGCGATACGTTGGTATTCGTTTCGCTCCTGGGCGGCTGGGGACGGGCTTCTAGCACCGACTGGCAGGTTAATCCGACCTTGAGATTCTTTGGGCGTTGATGTGGAGGGCTGCTTGGTGAAGAAACTTCCGATTTTTGGTTGGGCTCGTTGCTTTCGCTCTGCCTCCTCCCGCTTCTTTCGCTCGATTTCGGCCTTCTTTTTCTCGACTTCGGCCTTCTTTTTCTCGACCTCGGCCTTCTTCCTCTCAGCTTCCGCCTTCTTTTTCTCGGCTTCGACCTTTCTCTTCTCAGCTTCGGCCTTCTTCTTCTCCGCTTCAGCTTCCTTATCTTTGCGCTTCTGCTCTCTCTCGGCATCCCGGGCTGCCTTTTCGTCCGCCTGGACCTTCTTCTCCGCTTCTGTCAGCTTCTTCCGCTTCTTGGCCGGAGGAGCCTGACCAGCGGGCTGTGTTGATTTAGCCAGAGGCATGACAGCGGGCGGTCGGGTGGGTGTATCAGGAGAAACCGAGTCCTTGGCGGGGTTGCTGCTGTCCGCTTCAACCAGGGACGGGGGGCTGCTTTGTATTGGATTGGTCTCTGGCGAGGCCGGGCGGGACGAATTTGGGGCAGAAGAGGCTAGTGACAGGTCTTTGATCGAGTCTGTCACTGTTGTCTCGGGGACAGCGGCCGGATTGTTGCCTTTGTTGTACTGGACTCGTGTGTCTTTTGTCGAGTCGCAAGCAGGCAGCTCGTCAACGGTGTCAGAATATTCCGTGTGAGTTCGCTTTCTGCTGGGCGAATCCAGCTCCTGCACGTTTGGAGACATTGACATGAGAGGCATTGGCGTCGAGATGGCTCCGGGCCGGGACTTTATGGGCCAAGAGGGGAAGGCTCGAGGTTGAGGTTGTGCCTTCCGCGTCGCGAGGCTGCTGCTGGATGCCGCTATCGATGGACCAAAACGGGCATTGATTGACTGATTCAGATCTTAGGCAGAACCAGAATGTTTGGGGGGCACCCTAGACATCAAAGTGAAAACAAGGCAACAAGGCCAGTCACGTACACTTTGGTGGTGAAAACGGCTCGGTGGCTCCAACGTGCTTTCCAAGGTTGGCGGCGGTTGGAAGGTCGAACGAAGGTGGACCCTTTCCCGGGAAGTCGCGTTCGCGTCGAAAGTGGGAATCTGCAGCCCACGCGTCAAGGGGATTGATGGTGTCCGTGCACGGCTGGAGTGCCTGGGTACTGGGATACCTCCCCGCCTAGCATATCAGGTAGATTATCATCGTACCTATCTATCTGACTCGAGAACACCCCCCTTGGACACTGGCTTTATTTACAACCACCAGGCATACATTATTCACTCCCGAATCCTCACAATGGTGTTGGCCCTCCAAGAAAGCCTGAATGCAACGACACGCCCAGTATTGAGTCTCCGATACCCAACACGGATTCGAAGCATCATCTCAGAGGCATGCGCTTTCCGGCTCATTGGATCACTCTGCGAGTACTATGTCACTTGCGTCCTTCCCCATCGGCCGAGATTACTCTCATACCGCTGTTGAAGTGGCGAGCAGAATAGTACCCCAGTTGCCCCTTCACATTTGACACGCTTCTCACTCCACTAGTCATGCTTCAAACACTCTGTACGATTTAATATTGTATTGATGTGGCAAGGGATTCTTCATAAAAGATCGGCCCCGGTTTGACTTCGCGGAAAATGGACAGGCAATAGAGAAAGCATCCAGAATTTGATTCATCTTTGATATCCTCCTAAACGCCGAGCAATGCAATGTTGTTGATGGTATGCGGGAAGAAGTTGAACGACCGTCTCGTGTTGTGCATTGCAAGCTTCCCACGCCGGCCTCGCCCCGCAAATTTGAGGAAATAAATAGCGACTGGTGGTATCCCTCCCCCTCGGCCCCAAGATCAATATTCCATGAACCAGGAGCTAGACAAATGAAACAAGTGTGCCATATCCCGATGGCAGCGGTTTAAGTTCGTAGTCGGTTGATCAGTCAGGGTTGGCGATGAAAAGCCTTCCAGAGGTAAGCGTCATTGTCCTCTCATCGACACTGCCTCTCCTACGCAGCTCGTCTGGATTCTTGACGCTCTTTTCCCTCGTCAGCGCCGAGTGTATCAGGCTGTTGCTCGCGAGCCGCGCCGCGTCAGTCCCCATGTCTGGCACATCATCAGCACGCTCTCCGCTGCTGCCACTCCTGCCGCTTGCAGCATCGCTCGCCCGTTTTTCGATCATAGCCCCATCGACAAGACTGCTGCTTCGCTCTGGCGTGTTGTCGCCTCCACTGCCAGTCCATCTTCTGCTGTTCTGCGAACCCCCACCGGTCATCTGTAGGCCACTGCCGGTCGACGAGCGGTAATTGATCGCCCTTCGCCCTTGGATACTGCCCGCCGTGCTTGATCGCCCGCTGCTCCCTGTCCTACGGTGATGTAGTCGTTGCGATGCAAGCTCGTCGTCATCGCTCTCCTCGCCTTCCACTTCTGTCGCACTAAGTCGAAGTGGCACGCCGCCGACGCCTACGTAGTTGCTGTCCGGGGCGTAGCCGACCACTCCAGGCTTTCCGTGGTGGCGAATCTTGCCCACGACCTTGCCGCCCGCACTGCTGAACCCAGTAGACGTACGACCACCGCCGGACGAGCCTGGGGCCGCTGTGGCGGAGCCGACCGTTTGGAGGGCCCTGGCCTTGGCCTGTCGCTGTTTCGCCAGCATGTACGGATCCTCGGACTGCGCGCGATCGCACCAGACGGTGGCTTTTTGTTTTCGCAGGAGGGCAACGTAACCGACAGGTTGTACAGAACCGTTTGACCGAGAGGAAGTGGAGCGGCGTATGTCGGCGCTGGGAGGGGAGTTTCGGTAGGCGGCCGGGGGCGGGCCTCGCTCAGTGGCCCCTCCACCACTGGAGACGGTGCTGAAGGTATTTACGGAAGGGGAGCGGCGGTTGTGGCCATAGGGTTGTTGTGGCTGCCCAAGGTGCATGGCTGGCGGGTGTTGGGCTTGCATTGGGAATACGTTGGAGGATGTTGTGCGGGTGCGCGAGTGGGAGAAGGACATTTGAGCATCGGCCGGCAGTGGGCGCCGCCTTGGTATTTGTGCATCGAGCATTTTGAGCAGTGGTCGTGCTCCAGAACCGCAGGGGTGTGTGCTGCCGCGCGAGGGAAGGGAGTTAAAATGGGAAGTCCCGCCAAGATGGAGGGACCTTTGGGCTATGTTTGTCGTATCGCAACCTCGGGCAGGAAATGATGAGCAGAGCAGGGCGAGAGGCCCGCTGATGGGAGTGGAGCCGGCACCCTGAGCGCGAAGATGAAGCTGCTGCGCCTGTAACCTAATCTCTTTGAGTTGAGTCGGCGCCTTGCGGGTCGCGAACACTGAACTGTGACCGAAACAGTGCTCCGGCCTCAGATGGAGGTGAAAGACGGTGCAACGCGCAAACTCGTGTCTCGCAGACCGGTTTGCTCGTCCACAACCAAGGCGTGATCAGGTCGAGGCTCCACGCGGTAACCAAGCGGACGGCAGTTGCTGTGTCGAGGAGGGACTCGCTCAACACCAGCCAAGGACACGGAGGGCTCGAAGACAGTGGGATAAATATAGGCTGTCAACGTGTTGATCGACGGGGAGTGGGCACTTCCGACTCTTTTGTGTTCTTTTTTAAGCGCGCACGAGTTTGGTACACAGAGGTGGGCTGCGAAGACAAGGGAGGCGGACAGGCGGCGGACAGGCGGACAGTGCTGATAAGAGTGGGAAAGGGCAGAGACATCCAGGTCTGCGGTTGCTGCGCAGGAAGATGACGGTCCAACGTTGCAGTCTTGGCAGCCCTGGGAAACTTGTAGCACGAGAAGACACCGGGCACAGCAGCGGCACCAGCAGCAGCAGCACGCAGTTGCGGTGACGATGACGGTGACGGTGACGGCGAGGAGAAGGGAGAAGTTGGAAGTGGGCAGGACGGGATGACGGCTCTGGCCAATATTTGGGGGTGTTATTGGAGTCGTCGACCAGGCCCGAGAGTGCGCTCT
This sequence comes from Diaporthe sp. P3_1W, assembly GCA_037177825.1. Lineage (NCBI taxonomy): Eukaryota > Fungi > Ascomycota > Sordariomycetes > Diaporthales > Diaporthaceae > Diaporthe > Diaporthe sp. P3_1W. Next base: position 2,857,843 of record JBAFXB010000004.1, on the reverse strand, counting down.
ATGTATGCAGAACAGAGCAGAGGGCGACAAAACCGCATCTACCAAAGAGCAGGGAAGTCTGGTACCGCAGGACAAAAAGGTCGATGGAGCCCTGGAGCCCCGGAGGACCAGGAGGAGGGACGGGCAAAGCTTTTTGACTGGCCTTGTTTGTTGGCTGCAGTACGCAGGCCGCACCGCGACAGGAACCACAGGAACCGCTTGCCTGCTCTGCATGGGACAGTAGCGTCACTCAATCGCAACAAGTGGGCACTCTAGCGTGCGTGTTTGTAGCGTAACATCCAGCGGCGACCAGGCAGCCCTGGTCAAGGGCAGGGAAGGGCAAGGAAGTGCAGGGAACAGCACGGTAGGCAATGCCAGGTAGAGGCTGCCAAGGTGGGGTTCGACTGTCAGTCGGTTCAGGTTCAGGCAGTCAGGTAGGTGCTTGAACTACGTGGGAACTGGGCACTCATCATTCTCAGTCTCAAGTCAGGTCAATCGGTCAGTCAATCAATAATTACAGTATCGTAGTAGCTATTGCTGAAGCATGACGAGCCTGGTACCGGGCGCATGTACAGGTACCCGCAACACAACGCACGCACGCATCGCGTCTGCTCGTTCAGTTCAGTCGTGCCGTGTGGTTGTATCGCATCGAAGCACTCTCCTCCTTCCTCCTTCGCTCTTCCTGCCTCCTGCCCCCCTGCCACCCACCTCGATCACAGCTGCTACTTCAGCAACAGCCGGACAATCCAATGCGGCACAACACCCGTCTTCTTTCGACCATTCATGATTTGTGTGTGCATCTGCTGTGCGCGCCGTGATCCTGCATCATCCGCTGCTATTTATTTAGCTTTCCTCCAGGTCGGTCTGGAGGTCGCCGACCTGTTTCAAGCTGTCTTCTCTCACAAGACAGACCCAGGCATTTCAGGCAAGGCTGTCAGGGCGCGCCATGCACACAGCAATCTGCAGGCCACTACTGCGTAGAGTAGCTGAGTAGATGCAGTACACGTCGATGGGATTGCCATCAATGATTCAATGCCCTTGCCCCTTGCAGCGGTTCATTGGGGAAAGCCCCAGCAGCCCACCCCAGGACCCAAAACGCGCAGGCATGGGCCATGGCAGGACATCTGAGCGGTGGCCCAGAAAAAAGTTTCCAGGCCGGAGGGAACCACCGAAGAAATCCCTAGTCTTGCTCCAATCAACGGACCCGAGCCGGAACTGATGTAATGGCTTGTTACTCTCCAACGCCCGTCATCTTGTTGCCAGCGGGTGCAGGGCTCACCAGCCTGACTGCCAGACTGCCAACCAGCAGACAAGCCTGGCCAGCCTGAACAGCTTCCCTGCTCCGTGGCCGATGATCGCCTCCTTAAACCTATGCTGTTGACGCAATAGACGCCTACCAAATGGGCAACAATCAGCACCCAATCGAGATCCCCCCCAATTTCACACATGGCAAGCGAGCGACCAGCCGGACCCTCAAGCAGGCGAGCACACCAGCGACGGCAGCTCAACCTCGCCGGGAGACAACGGGTCGGGAGCGTTTGCTTTCCCACTCCCTCCTACCTCTGGCTCCCTTTAGGTCGCTTGCCGAGCCGCCCCGTATCTATCGTTCCAGTTGCCCGCAGATGGAGGATGCAAATTGGGATAGGAACCGCCCCGAGTGCTGCACAAAGGGTTCGATTTTGAGAAACCCAACAGGGTTACCTCGGCACTGAGTGGGGTTGCGTACATTCCTCTTCGGCCTCAGTCCATTGAAACCGGCGGAGGACTCCCATGGGAAAATCAGAATTCCGTCAGCAAGAGCCCCACCGGGAAGGCGCCCTATCCATCTATCTGTTGGCCAAGCTCTTCGGGCGTCGTGGTTAGCTCGACTCTAGGGGTTTCTGGTTGCGCCTAATCACCCAGCAGCGGTGCTCCATGATCGACGTCCCAGGGCGTGGGCTGAAGAACCCGTCGTATGGCGCCTTAACGATCCGCTCAACAAATCCGCCCTGAGATCGTGTAGCACGCGAGATGTTGCTAGTCTGTCGGTCTCGGCACATTGCGGGCGGTGGCGGCGCTTGCCTCATCCGACCATCCAGCCAGCGCATTGCCCGCTTCCGGAAGCCGGAGCTGCTGCTAAGAATGCTGTCGGTTTGGAACGTGCTCGCCGCGGCGGTTTCACGGAAGCAATCAACCAAGCGAAGCAAAACATTGGCAAGTAAGCCGCAAGAAATGGCTGGCCAGCTCTAAACCTCTGCACTGGAACCAGCGAAGCTTATTATATGGCCTTGAACTATGCTACGCTAGAAACTAATAGATGCCTGCATCCCAATGCGGGGAGCATGCGATGCTGCGCGCCTATGGGCTGAGAGATGTTCGGCCCGGCCGTGGGGTTGTAAACTCACCTATGGACGTACAGTAGTCTCCCGCAGGATTGATGGCAATGGTCAGTACAACTTGGGTATGAGTATGAGACTGCCTGACGGCAACATACACGATGTCACAGAGCTAATTGCTTAACATCCACAACCTGGCCAGCCTGATCCACACAGCGTGTAGTTTTTGCAGCTGACAGGTAGAGTTGGATTGTCCATAGTCTTTCTTTTCTGTCACAACCTCATCTTGACAAGCGAACAAGTCATCGGGCTCAAAAGAATGCCGCATGATGTGTCTCACGGCATTGGCTCTGTGGGTTGGGAGGAGCTCGAACGCCGCGTGTTCTCCTCCTCAAGAATCGGGATCGCTCAGATCCTGGCCTGGCTGATAGCATCGTGGGCTGCCAAACCGTGCAATGATCCAATTTGACAGCACTCACGCACGCCCTCTTCCACCCCAGCTCGAGCTCCCTCATGTGCTAGTAATGTCTTCGTCACATCCAACCACCCCGCACAGTCGGAGACGGGCCGAGGGGGCAAAACAGGTTCTTCCCGCAGCTCACTGACCATGGAATGCAATATCAGAGCTGATATTGTCATCCTCAGCAACATATTTTGTGTGTAAGACCCCTTGGACCTCTAAGCATTCAATCCTCTACCACAAGTGCACGGTATGCCCGGCTGGTAGGTCATAAGCCGAAGTGCATTTCCCATATTTGAGCTCGCATGATCAGGCCACAATCTCAGCACCTAGCTGACAGGAATTGTGGGTATGGCACAACGAATACACCTCATCGACTGCTGGTGACCCATGCACAACGCATGCAGCAGGCGGGCCGTTCAGCTTACACGGTTCATCTCGTCTACTCCCGTTTGGGAAGCGTCGTGGGCAGCCGAAACAGCAAGCTGCAGCCCCTCACAGCAGTGCGCCCCGAGTCTGGTTTGTTGGCCTACTACAGGACGGCCAGGATGGGAGAGGGCAATCGTCCCATGCAGCGCAACCACAGCGCATGCAGGCTGCACCTCTTCTCCAGCACGCGCCGTCCAGGGCCCCTGTCCAACCGTGCAGCAGGACGCATGCAGGTCAGCCCGCGCATCTCCGGAGAAAAACCCGGCCACTTGAGATTCCCATCTTTTTTTCTTGCTGTTGGCCCGTGGCAGACGCCCAGAGAGCAGTCACAAAGCCAGGTTTTCAATGTACCGGTACCTGCCCACAGTCTTCCTGTTCCCCCACGTGAGGTTGAGAAACTCGCGATTGGACGCCAGCGTCGTGATCAAGCTATCCACGGCCTTGATCCACAATTGGTTGGGGGGCCACTACTGGGGTGTGGCGCACCTGAATGGGCCTTATCGAAATTGAGTTTCGACTGCCTTCCCACGACTTCTCAATATAGCCTCACAACAAAATGATCGGCAGCATGTCTGAGTCGTTGGCGACATATTGCCGTGTCATACGCGAGCAGCCCAGGCATCCCGGAGTCCTGGGTCGCTCAATCTCTGAAGCACCCGCTTCTGTATACCTGAGGATTTCATCCTTACAGTTTATTTCAGTGTTGGAGAAATTACACGGCGGTGAACGCTATCGACGTCGTCCCTGGCTGGCTCCTGTGCGAGGTGAGCCGCATCGATTGCACCATCTGCACTGAGTCGCTATCTTCGGCAGCACGGCCGCCTCGGAGCCTCCCGGAACAGGTTATCGGGACCGATTGCTACCACGGACGCAGTGGAGCCTGAATAAGCTCAGCGACGTGCAGCAGTTGTGGCTCCGACGCTGTCACGACGACGGAGCAAATGGCCCGGGGCAGTTGAAAATTCGACAATGAACGGCGCTGCTTCGGATCAACAGAAGAAGCTTCTCAGCCCCGAGAGCGAGAGAGAAAAAAAACGTGGAGGCTGCGTCCTTGTCTGGGACATGTGAGGCTATCGCGAGGTTGGCAGGTTTCCACCCAACCTCGCTAGGTCGGTGAGGTTCCATAGGATCGGGTCTGGAGTTGCCAAGCCACGCGCGCAGACCCTCTACAATCCTAGACATGGGAGCATCGAACCGTGCAGTATCGGCTCATTTTCTGACACTCGAAACTCGAAGGTGACATCGGAACCACCCACTCACTCAGATAGCACGCTGACCTTGGAATAGCCTCATTGTGGAAACTGCCGATAATGCCTCTACATCCCGATCCGGGGCCACACACGGGCGCAATTGCCCATGTCATGAAAATCGCGCTTTGCTGGCACTCCAAGGTTCTTCTGGGTTCTCCAGGCCCTGGTTTCGGCATGGGTCTCGGCCGAGTCCAGAGCTTGCCGCACAGAGGGGCGCTGGGCAAGCTACCTTGACGCAGCAATCGCGACATGCGACGGACACCACCCTGGAGGAGCAGATATGCCCGGCGTGGGCTCAAAATCCAAGGAATAAGCAGTGGGCCCCTGTCTGTCATGAACAAGGGATGGGATCACTTTGTTTCCCGCCGACGTCAGCTTAACGTGTGGCCCAGGGAGCAGGGTCAACGAGACGAACAGTGCTTCTCGGATGCTGCCAGCTGCCAAACAGGATCACCTGTGACGCCGGTTACACCGGGCGCTCCCACGCCAGTCAGTCACATGGCCTATTGCAACAAGTGGTGAAGCTGGACTTGTTATCGTGCCATTTCCCCGTCAGACTGCGGGCCTTTGGCAGATGTGTCATCAAGCAACGTTGCTGTTTCCCTGGCAATCAGTCAGCGTTGTGAAGGCGATGGAGTCTGACTGCAGCGACTATGGCCTCAACCGTCGCGACGGTGTCGATGCTTAGGCGAATCCGGTCTGGCGTCATCAACGGCACCGGTCCAAGGTGCTCACGACGGCCTCATATACCCCAGCCAATAGACTTATACCATGGAATTAGCTGCCGAGACATGGGGGGCTGGGATTGCTGACCATCTGGCGAGGCCCAAGCCAATGCGACGGAACCATGTTAGTGTTGGAGCTGGCATTGGAGGTGTAAGCAGAAAAACGTGGTCGAGACACTACTGTCTTGACAGACGAGAGTCTTGTGTGAGAGTTTTTGAGCCTCACGGCCGATCTTGGACGAATGTGCCGACATCTGGCGCCGATCTTTCCATCGTTTTGGCAAGCTGGGCAGACTGACGGCGATGGCCCACAGGCAGGCAGGGGGCGGGGATGTGAGGTGTGGGGAAGGCGTGCTGGCAGGCGCTGCTCTAATTGGCCTCCCTGAAATAGTACCAATTTATTGGTTTGCCGCCGTTTACAGTTGCACGCAGTTTAGCTCGATTGCCCGACCACCTGGGAGTGCAGTCTAACTATGGCGGAGAGCGGGTTGTGGTGATAGTCTAGTGTTGTTTGTATTCAGTATCGGACCGTCTTGCTTCAACGACACCCGCGCCACACCACAGAACCCAGGTACATCGGGTTCTCACCTGGCCCACGCCAACACGCAACTGCCCTTTCGTCTGTGTGTGCGTGCCACCCGTTGCAACCATGCCGCTGGACCTCCAGCTGCTCTTCCTGACGTCACCATGAAATTTGCAAAGGAGCTCGAGCGCGATCTGGTGCCAGGTGAGTTGACGGGGGCCTGTTTGGGCTCTGCATATCAATGCTGTGACACTGTGTCACAGTTGACGACTGTCGATTGTCGAGAACATGGCTGACCTCCGACTCAGAGTGGCGCATCAAGTACCTCAACTACAAGGCCGGCAAGAAGCACATCAAGGCCGTCGCCAGGGCCATCAACCGTGCCAACGGCGTCTCATCCACCAGACTTCCTGCGAGGGGCGGTGACCAGCCGCACTCTGGGTCTGCTTCATTCAGGACTGCCGCTTCTGCCAACCCAGTCCCTGCCGAGGATGCTGTCGATCCCTTGCGGACGAGCCCGGCCCCCATGGGCCAGAGCCCCCCGCGATCAATCCCCATCAAGAAACCTGCACCGGTCGCCGGTGAGCGCCAGGGACTGATGGAAGGCCAAGAGTCGGACATGCAGTATGGCAGCTTTGTCCCGACCCCTCCGGACCACGGGCCCGCTCCCATCAGCGAGTCGGGCCAGCCCAGCCATCTTTTCGAGCTGCCCGCCCCTGCCATCAAGGTGCCATCCAATGCGAGCAACGGCCAAGGCCAGCGCCCGCCAGAAACGCCTCGGTTGAACTCAGCTTCTTCAGTCCACCGCCTCGCTCTGAATCGTACTGTGTCGAGGGCAGGATCGCAGTCGGGGGCTGCAGCCGCTCGCGCTCCCGTGCCTGGCCGTTTCCCTTCGGCCGCGGGTGCCACATTTCCGAACCTCACCCCGAGCGATATGCAGAGTCCCCGAGCGAGACTGCGGAGGATGTTCTCCTTGGCCGGGCCCTCGCTGGAGCGGTACCGCTCACGAGGTGAGTACGATATGCACGCATTTGACGAGGTCCGCGAGAAGGAGAAGGAGTTCTTCGATTTCCTCGACAGTGAGCTCCAGAAGGTCGAGAACTTCTACCGGCAGAAGGAGGACCACGCCGGCAAGCGGCTGGCCATGCTCCGCGAGCAGCTGCATGAGATGCGTAACCGGAGGATTTCCGAGATCGCTGAGGCTAAGCGCCGTAAGCGGGACGGCGAGTCGAACGGCCACGATGCGAAGGAGGGCTTCAAAAGTAATGGCGCAGGACCGCTGCCCATGCTCGATCCCATCAAGGCCAAGCTGTTCAAACCCGGGCCAAATACTAAAGCACTCCAGAAGATGCCTCAGACGCCAGTTCACAATGGCACGAATCCAGATGAGAGGCGCGACTACGTCCGTCGGCCTGATGAGCACGAGGTGCCATATCGTACGGCGAAGAGGAAGCTCAAGTTGGCACTGCAAGAGTTCTACCGTGGTCTTGAGCTGCTAAAGTCCTACGCTCTACTGAACAGGACCGCGTTCAGAAAGCTCAACAAGAAGTTCGACAAGTCGACGCATGCGCGGCCACCATACCGCTACATGAACGAAAAGGTCAACAAGAGCTGGTTCGTCAACAGTGACGTCCTGGACGGCCATCTGCAGGCAGTCGAGGATCTTTACGCTCGGTACTTTGAGCGTGGAAACCACAAGCTCGCTGCGGGCAAACTCCGTAACCTGATGAAGAAGAAGCGTGACGAGTCTGGCAGTGCGTTCCGGAATGGGCTTCTCATCGGTGTCGGCGCGGTTTTTGCTGTCCAGGGGCTCGTACAGGGAGCGCAGCTTCTTTTCGACGAGGACGACGATGTGAGATCGCAGACGAGCTACCTGATGCAGATCTACGGCGGCTACTTCCTGATGCTCTTCCTATTCAGCATGTTCTGTCTGAACTGCAAGATCTGGACTGCCAATCGGATCAATTACCCCTTCATATTCGAATTCGACCCCCGGAACCAACTGGATTGGAGGCAGCTTTCCGAGTTCCCCAGCTTCTTCCTGTTCTTGTTTGGATTGTTCATGTGGTTAAACTTTACGAGATACGGATCTGCCGCTATGTATCTCTACTACCCTGTCCTGCTCATATTTATCACGGCCTTGATTCTGTTCATGCCGGCGCCAATCTTTTGGCACAAGGGCCGAAGGTGGTTTCTGTATTCTCATGTGGGTTTGCTCCTTTATCCTGCCCGATTGCTCGCCCTACCGCCTGGCAGATGATACTAATTAGCTGCAGTGGCGTCTCTTCTTCGCTGGTCTATATCCCGTCGAGTTCCGAGACTTCTTCCTGGGAGACATGTATTGCTCCTTGACCTACGCTATGTGTGTAAGTATTTTCCCGGCCTCGGCAGAGAGAATTACGTGTATCTGACCGACGTCTAGAACATTGAGCTCTTCTTCTGCCTATACGCCCATTCTTGGGATGAACCACAGCAATGCAACTCGAATCACTCGCGGTTGCTGGGTTTCTTTGCCTGTCTGCCTCCTATGTAGGTAAACCCCATGGCGTCTCTGCTTGACCAACTCTCTCCGCGCAAATGCCTACCGGGGGTAGGAACAAGAATCATGTGCTCACAACCGAGTCTACATATGCAGCATCATTTGCGCATAGATTCGGTTGATGGCACATGATGTTGATCCGAACACAGACTGACAGCAATTCATGTGTAGTTGGCGATTTCTTCAGTGCATTCGTCGTTACAGAGATACCCGAAACATATTCCCCCATCTAGTCAATGGTGGCAAGTACACAGCTTCCATCCTTGCCGGTGTGTTTTTGAGTGTCTACCGTATAAACAACACGAGCCAGAATCTGGGACTCTTCATCGCCTTCTCAATGGTCAACGGGTTTTACACCGGTATGTATCAATTTAATATTACAAGCCAACCAGACAATAACCACTGCCACCCCTACGCAAGTCATACTGACGTGCGCTCTTCAGCCTTCTGGGATATCTTTATGGACTTCAGCTTGGTTCAGCCACACGCGCGTCATCGCTTCCTGCGAGACATCACGGCCCTCAAGTCTCGCTGGCCCTACTACCTTATCATGATACTAGATCCCATACTGCGTTTCAACTGGGTCTTCTACGCCATCTTCACCCACGATACGCAACATTCTAGCATCGCCTCCTTCCTCATCGGCTTCGCCGAGGTCACCCGGCGAGGCATGTGGACCCTCCTTCGCGTGGAGAACGAGCACTGCTCCAATGTCGCGCAGTACAAGGCCTCGAGGGACGTGCCACTGCCTTACCACCTCGACACAGGCATCACGGCGCTCACGAGCGCCAGGGTGAGCTCGGACTCGAACGCCGGCAAGCAGCCGCAGGACGATGACCCGACCGCCTTCACCCCCGCCTCGAGGACCGCCACCTGGACCGGGGCCATCGAGAACCGCCCTCCGAGCGGCGCCGTGTCTACCGGGGTCGAAGTCCCCGGCACCGCCTCGAGCGCGCGTCCGGGACTGTCCAACGCCGCCACTGTGGATGTGATCGAGGAGGGCCGGACGCCGGGCGAGGACTCGCTGCGGATGCGGAGGCGCGCCGACACTGTAGGCAAGAGGAGCATAGTACGCATTCTTGCCGAGGCACACAAGCAGGACTTCGAGAAGAAAAGGAAGCCAGCGTCGACCAAGGGCGGCGGTAGCGGGGCTGCAGTGCTCGACGGTACGGTCGATGTGGATGAGGACGATGATGACGACGATGACGATGACGATTTGGGTGCGGTTGACGATGGCACCGACGATGATGAGACGGGCTCTATGCTTGATGAGAGGATGGAAGTTCGGGAGGCAGAGGTAATGCTTGGGAAGGGGAGGGATGGCTCCGAACTATAGATCTGGCGGGAACACTATGATGCCCCTGGTTCAAACAACCCTGAAATGCGCCTGCACCATGGCGTGCACTCTAATAAATCAGTCTTGAAATAATTGTGGTCAGTACTGGCAGGAACTATTGAGCTAGTGGTTGTGCGGGACAGCTTCACCTGAGAACGAATCTCTTCTGAGCATCGAGGGAGTTTTTTGCCCACTCTGTATTTCACGTGAGCCGTATGTCACGTTTTGTTTTGAGGTCCCTGCTTCCGCACTGGCAGTCTTGACAGGTATGCACACAAAGCTCTTTCGTCTATTCTCTTGACAAACGGCTATCTGAGTCTCGGTGGCTACAAGCAAGCATAGCCGTGACGGGTCTGCCTGACCTTGCCGCAGAGAAGGCTAAGGCTACCAATCCATCATTGACCAGAGAATGGTCCAAAACTCCAGCCAGCAAAAGTCGACTTCCGTCGCGCAAATTACGGCAGCGCGCAGAAGTATCGCACCACTTTTCCGCCCTGCCTCATAACGCCAGACCACTATATGCCCATCGTGATGGTGTTCGCCTCATAGCAGCGTCGAAGGGCAATACCCTGTCTTTTACAACGCCTCCGTCATGAGATGTATAATGATGTACGGCACCTGAAAAAAAGCAAAATCTTACATCAGAACGAGGCCGCCCTTGTCTTGAGTGATAGTCTCCTTCTCGGTCCACTCCACTGGTGGCACCATCGAAAACGTTGTCGTGCGCTTCGCGCGGGAAATATCAAGTCTGCACTCAGCTTCATGAAGCTGGCTTTCTCAGTTTCCGCGGAAAAGGAATTGTAGATCCTCGGGCGTCAGTGATTCCATAGCTGCGTCGTCATTGTTGATGGTGGAATGAATCATGCTGGCCTTCTTCTGCTGAAGCAAAACTGCAGTAAATGTTAATAACCTGTGGCTTTGCTTTGGCTAGGGATCAAGTCAAATACGCACCCATACGACTCTCCACAGAGTCCTCGATACAAAGACGAGTGATGGTACAAGGACGCGTCTGGCCGATGCGATGGCACCGATCAGCAGACTGCCATTCGGCAGCGGGGTTCCACCACCTACGCAGAGTTGTTAGTTTTTAGAAATTGTCAAGAAGGAGGCGGAGGAACCTACGGATCAACGATGAACACTCGAGATGCCTCGGTCAGGTTCAAGGCAACACCGCCGGCCTTGAGTGACACAAGGAAACATTCCACCTCGGTGTTCTTCATGAAATGATCAATCGAGGCTGCACGTTGGGCTGGAGTCATGCTACCGTCCAGCATCACAGTAGTGATTCCCGCACGTCGCAGCCGCCACTCGATCAGCTGCAGCATGGTAGTGAACTGGCTGAAAATGATGGACTTGTGGGAAGCCTTGTCCGACCGGAGCTTGTGCAGCTCGTGAACAAGGAGCTCGATCTTGGATGATGACGTCCAGTTCTCCATCTTAATACGGTTGATAATCGAAGATTTCTTGACGAACGCCTCATCCTGCTCAATCTCGGGCTGCTCCAGGTCAATGGAGAGTGGAATGTGGCACTGAGGGCAGTCTGGCTGGTCCTGCGAGCTGAGATAGCTCTTTGCACAAGAACGGCAGAAGTCATGCTTGCACCTAGATCGTATGGCTTCTTCCGCAGGCTCGTCGCAAATGCAGCAGACCAGGATGTTCTGTCCACCCTCGGCATTCTTCTTCAAGATCAGATCAGGATGATCAGCCACCTGTCTCATCTGCATGATTAGGCCAAAGATGTTGGCGTAGTTGTTGAGGAGAACACCATGAGCGACATAGGTGTCGAACTCGCGCTGGCCGTTTGTCATGATGCTGTTGGCGAAGTCGTTCTCTGCCTCACCAAAGAACTGGCGATCAACGTAAATCTCCTTCACTGGCAGCTCCATCGAGTTTGTGTGATCCTTCTTGAGGCGCCTCAGCATGATGCGGTCAGTCATCAGCCGGAGCTTTCGGAAAGCCTCGGCGCCAGGGCCCATGTTGCCGTATCGCTGGATCGGGTTCAGAAGTTCCTGGTTGAAAACAGACACGTGCTGCATACCATTGTGATTGCACTGAGTGCAGCGGTGGTCCTCGTCCATGGTCCACTCGAGTGACTCGCAGTCACAGGCCTTGCAGAAGTACGATGCGAAAGGGCGGACGTTGAGGAAGCGGATCAGTGAGAAGAATTCACCAATTCGATTCTGCAACGGAGTGCCTGTGAGGCACCAACGATAGTCGACCTTCAAGGCAAAACAAGCCTTTGCGGTCATTGTCGTCCGCGTCTTGATGCAATGGGCTTCGTCGAGCAGGACACGGTGGAACTGGATGGCATGGATCAGGCTCTTCTCCTTGTGCAGACCGTTCTTCCTCTTGAAGCCCTTCTCCTGCTTCCGATACATCGACTCAAGGCTGTTGTACGACATGATGATGACGTCGTACTTCTTCAACTCCTTGATTGTCTTGCCCTTGACCTGCGCATTGGTGCCGTGATAGACGAGCGTCTTCAAGGTGCCGTCCGTGTAGGACTCAATCTCGGAAACCCACTGCATCAGAGCGACGGGCGGCACCAAGACCAGAGAAGGCTGCTTGGCCGGATAGTCAGACATGATGAGCGACACGGCCTGGATCGTCTTTCCCAACCCCATTTCGTCGCCGAGAAGGCCTCCCTTCCACTCGGTCTTTTCCATTGCCTTCATCCAGGCGAGACCCTCGAGCTGGAAAGGCTTGAGAAGTCGAGATATGGACTTCGGCTGCTCGGCCTTGCCGGCTTTGAGAACTGGCATGTCCCTGAGGCGATCCCACATCGTCTTAAGAGTGGGATGGTGCTCCTCAAGTTGGAGCCTACCCGTCCTGATTCTCTTGCGGTTGGCGTAGGCGCCGAAACCACGGCGGCGGCGCGAAATGGCTTGAATTCTAGTCGGATCATTCGTTGCAGCCGAGGGGTCAGCATCGTCACTATCGTCTTCTGACTCCGCCGAGAAATCTGCAGAGTCGACATCGCTCAATCCGGAGCCGTCGCTGCTAGCTTCGCCGAGTCCTGGGGTCGTGTCTTGAGCTGTTGCGCCGGACCTGCGTGCGATCTTCCGGCCAGTGTGTCGCTTGCTCACTGCAAAAAATCAGCAAACAAACTTCAAGGGGATGGGAAGGTTCGACGTGAGAGGGGGTTGGGGCGAGGTAGGGGAAATACCCCGACAGGGTGAGTGAGAGTGTAAGAGGGAGCACGGTATGAGCATGGGAGCGGTCGTGTCTATGTATGTGTATGTGCCAGGGGGGTGAGCGGGAGTGGTTTCCTGCGACTTACAAGGCAAGTCGTCGTCAGAGTCCGACGCAGGGGGGGCTCTGACTGCCTTTCCCTTTGCGGACGCTTGCTTTCCGCGGCCTCTAACAGCGGTTTTCTGCTTCTTGGCTGGGGGTGCAAGATCGGCGAAGTCAGAATAGTCATTTTCATCGTCGTAATCATCGTCGTCGTCGTCGACGTCTGAGTCTTGGACGACGCGTTTCTTGGCTGCAGCCCGAGTACCAGAGGCCTGCCGAGTAGCCACGGCCTTGCCTTTACCCTTGGGATCCGTTGCGGCATAGTCCTCACTGTCAGATTCAATAATGGGTTGCTCCTCGAGGTCGTCGTCAAAAAGGATGCCTTCGACCTCGCGGTTGAGCTCGGCTTGGAGCGATCGGGCAACTTCCTCGTCGTAAAGGATGCGCCTGGCGTTCGGAGAATCATCTGCAAGATCATCATCCTCGCTGTCAGGGACACTAACGAGTCGACTCCTTCGCGTGGTTCTCGAGGAAGCGCCCATTGATTGGTTGTCGGCCTTCGGGTTCGACTTGGTGCCGGACCCACGGCTCTTGACCGCCGGGCTGGCTGCCTCGAGGTTGCCAGAGCGTTTCGATCGAGTAGAGGCCGATTTTGCATTGTCGACCGGAGCGGGCGTGGTGACGTTACTGGTCAAGGGGGTTGAATAGCCCGAGACGGAGTCGGCGGACGAGTAGGTCGACGTCCCAAGAGAGGAGAGTGACTCACTGTTGGCGGCGGCGGCGGCAGCGGCAGCGGCAGCAGCAGCTAAGGACGCCTTGGTAGGACGGCCGCGGCCACGTTTGACGGGCAGTGAATTACTTGCTGCAGGTACAGGCATAGATGTAGATGAGTTGTGCCGAGTGGATTGGGGACTCTCGCCTGAGATGTGGTGTCAGGTTAGATTTGCGGTCCTCCTTTGACGGCTAAGGACTGGACGTACCTGTCTCACCCGCCGCGCCAGCGAGCGATCTTCTAGTTCGTACCATCGTAGCCACTGATGGTGTTTGATGCAGGTGACGCCACAAGATGCCACGATGCCGCGAGGCGAGGCGAGGCAGTTGGGTGAAACGTGCAGTTGGCTACGAAGGCAGTCGACGAGGGGTGGTGGGGCTTTGTGAGATCTGGGGACTTATACAAATGGAGGTCGTGGCCAGAAAAGGCACTCTCCCCAATGCCCAGCCTACCTGAGTAGCTGGGTGTGGAGTAGACGAAGACGAAGTGAGAAGAGGGTGGTCAGCTGGGGAGAGGAGAGGGATCGGTGGTGTTGTCAGCGAAAAAAAGGTTAAAGGTTTCCAAATCAAAGGTCGCGGGCGTGATAAAGAAAAGACCGAAGGTTAGCTCCCTTTGCCACCTGCTTCAATTGAATCGCCAAACTCAGGCGCGTTGTCAGCTGAAGAAGGGGGAAAGGGCGCCACCAGGCACAGCGCAATACACCGTAGATCGAGTTAGATTGGGGAAGCTTGCAGGGATCCGGCAGGGGTCCGACAGGGGTTTGAAGTGGTTTCCATGGGTCTAAAGTGGTTTGCAGACTGGGAAAGAGCACGGGACAACGCGTTTGAAGCTGCCCGCGGCGTTGATGCCTAGCGCGTAAAGTGTATCTGGCAACCCCACCACCAAATGTCAATGCCAATGCCGACGCCCTTTGGCTGCTTCGGATCAAACCTTCCTTGTTAGTTAAGCAGATTCACGTTTGCCACCCTGTGAGTCTCGCCTTTGTGTGATTTTCAACAACTCACCCTAGGTGAAAAAGCCTTTTCTCATTCGGAGCATTCGTCACCATCTCCTCGCATACTCCCCAGTCCGCTGTTCCCCCAACCTCGGCCAATTCTGGCAGAACAGACTGCGGTGCATCGTGTACTCTCTGCCCACTCCCCCGGTCGACGCATCCCTCCCTTCCGCCAGTCAGATCTGGCAGTGGCAGTCTGACTTGCAAAGCAGAAATGTTCGCGTCCCGTTTCATCCTGCCATCACAGCGTCGCCAGCTAACCAAAAGGCTTCAGGAGTGCACCTAATCAGAATGGCGGCCAGGATGCCCGTCAACCCACCCGACGGTCGATTAGAGGTAGATGACTGCTGCTTGCCCCACAATCACTGCATCGCAAACACTAACGCCGTCACCCAAGGTCCTCAGTCGGCATTGACGGACTTTTTGGCATCCCACAACATCTCGGCAAACCAGATCCGCATTGACCACCAGCGGAGAAGACAGCAGGCCCAGGCCGATGATGACCAAGCTGCCTCTGGCCCTTCAAATGCCGCTGCAAACGGTGCTGATGGTGCCGACGATGGCGCCGACGGCACCGATGCTGCGCAAGAGGACCCCAAGAAGGGCAGAAAGCGCAAGCAGGAGACCGAAAAGGCCATCGAGAAGATCAAGGCTTCCAAGCGCTTCCAAAAGCGCAAGAAGCGACTTCAAGGCTCTGACGACGAGGATGACCTGATCAATGAATTGCTGAAGAACAGCGGCCCTGCCCCGGGTCAGATGGAGAACTGCGAAATTTGCAGCGTACGCTTCACCGTCACACCCTACTCCCGCGCCGGCCCGGACGGCGGCCTCCTTTGTAATCCTTGCGGCAAGGAGATGCAGAAGGAGGAGGGCCCAGCCAAGAAGAAGAAGAAGAAGGCTGCTGCGTCCGGCGGTGCCATTGGTCGGCGCCGCAAGACTCAAAGCAACCTCCTCGATGGCACTTACACGCTAGGGGCCAAAAGCCTTATGAGTCTCTGCATCGAGACTCTCGCCAAGAACATCGAGCTGGCAGATGACCTGGGCGAAATGCCTCCACAGATCATCGACAAGATTGCCCGCATGCTCTCAAAGAAGCGTCTGGTCGACCCCAACACTCTTAATCTGTTCCTCCAGCCGACGGCCCAGGACGTTTCCATCTACGATGGCGCTAAGTTGAGCTCCGATGACTTGATGCGTGTCTTCCAGATGGTTCCGGCTGTGAAGAATCTCAAGATTCGAAACGCCATCCACTTCAAGGATGAGGTCATGGAGTACCTCCTCTCGCGAGATAAGGTCGAGCTTGAGGGCTTCTACATACACGGTGCAAATCTCCTCAGCGCCGAGATGTGGAAAAAGTACTTGACTACCAAAGGCAAATCACTTCAGAGATTTCAGGTCTACTATACGGACAAGCACTTCGACGACGAGTGCATGACCGTACTCAGAACAGCTGCTCCAGAATTAAAACGCCTCAAAGTCTACAACAACCAGCAGGTCAGTGGTGACGGCATTCGTGAGCTGGTCCACCTGAAGAAGCTCCAGTACTTGAGCATCCACCTCCACAAGCATGTGCACTCCGACGTCTATGTCGAGGTTCTGCGCAGCGTTGGTGCAGGTTTGAGGACGCTGTCCCTCCGATGGACACCGGGGTTGGACAACACCGTCCTCGACGCCATCCATAGCAACTGCCACAATCTCTCCAAGCTGCGCATAACTGACAGCGAGGCGATGACTGATGCCGGTTTCGCGCGCCTCTTCACTGGTTGGCGGAATCCAGGCCTCACCTTCATTGATTTCCAGAAGTGTCGACATGTCGACTCGCAGAAGCCACGCGACAATCCTGATGACATCGGTCTTTGCTCCGAGGGATTCAAGGCTTTGATGGCCCATTCTGGCAAGTCTTTGCAGAAACTCAATTTGCACGCCTGCCGTCACATCTCAAAGCAGGCATTCGATGAAGTATTCAGCCTCGAGAAGATTTATCCGGAGCTCAAGTCCCTGGAAATCAGCTTTTGTGAGGAGGTCAACGACTATGTGGTGGGAAGCGCTTTCCGCAGTTGCCCCAATCTCAGAGAATTGAACGTCTTCGGATGTATGAGGGTCAAGAATGCAAGGGTGCCAAGGGGTAAGATACTGGTGGGCGTGCCCAATGCTCTTGGGATGGTGATAGAGGGCCAGGACTGAGCGCCTTGCTGTTTTTTTGGGAACAAGATCAATCAGATGTACTCCTGATATTGCCTTTGCTGAAGAATGACAGCATTGGAGGGACAGACTGGACTGGCTGTGAATCACTGTTCAAGTGGTGATGTTTCGGCTCTGTAGGGCCTTAGATACCCTTATTATGACTTCTCTTGTTGACAATGTAGTCAACGAATGTATAATGCATGGCAAGCAGTCTTTTTTGGTTTTTTTTTTGGGGGGGGGGGGAGCTCTACGCGTAGGAGTGATGTGTTCTCACAGGCTCGCCTCAGACGGGAATAGCAGATCTTCTTGGTAGATGCAAGGCGTTGAAAAGACCCTTCCATCGGTCATCGATGGCAATGTCACCTACTGTTCTGGGAAGCGTAGAAGATTGGTTGCTTCTGCTCAAACATCAAACCCTATGCTATGGAAGTGGGCCCAAGACAGCAGACAGGTGGTGGAACCCGAATATTAACAGATGCGAGGACAATGTGCAGAAGTGTAATGCAACGGCACAGTTAATACCCAGCTTTGTGAGGCAGATTTCCCCTGTTGAGCGCTTGCGTTTCCACAAGAGATGAGCAGTCGCTGTTTTCCCGGTTACCCTCTGAATATGAATGGCTCAACTCAAAGAGAGGGCCATTCTAGTTCTGGAGAATCGGGCCTGGCTGGCCAACGGACGACCCCGTCGGGGCTCGCAGTGCGTTCAGGGGAGAGAAGACGCCGTGGGACACCAGAGTCCACGCTAACCTCACTGACTGGCGCTCTGTCACTCAACGGCTCGTCTACACTCACGGCCTCATCCTCGCTGATGACTTCGCCCGCACTGGTCGACTCCGGGGCTCGTGCTCCATCAACAATCACGTCTGCGGCGATGTCAGCAACTCTCTCGCCTGAGCAAGTCCAGAAGCTTGGCAATAAGTCTCACCAACTAGGTTCATGCCCACGAACCGCTTGCAGGAGTCAGAACTTTTGCCCAGAACGTCCAGATCCTTCTCAAGCTGATCACGCCGACGCAGTTTCTCGTCCGATTCACCAGCTATGCGGCCCACGAGGTCGGGGGCCATCGTGCAGACCGTCACTGGAGAGAATATGTCCGGGAGAACTTTGATGAGTTTTGCCTCAACCAACTCGATGGCAACATCATCCATGAAGCGCTTCAGTGCGACCTGGATTTTTCATGTGTTGGTTCAGCTTGCAAGATCCAGACTCTATACACTGCTCACCTTGTAATAGGCCTCCATGCAATCCAGGGCCTCGGAGGCGGCGAAGCGGTCCATGTCTGGCTCGCTACGACTGGCGAGGGCATTCATCAGCCCACGCACGTCGAAGGTGCCTTGCAATCTGCAATTACTGGTGTCGAGTTCATGCTCGTCCTTGTCGAGCCAATAGGCCAAGGTGCTACGGACCTCGTCCATGAGGCGCTCGTCGCGGACTTTCTGGAGTGTCTCCGTGAAATAATGATTGTAGGTTATGGGATGCCCATTCTTGTGAGGCTCCAAGAGCTCATCAGCCTTGGACTGCAAGGCCTTTGTGATGTTTTCCAGGGCAGGCTCGACAATCTCCCACATGATGAGCTGGCTGGTCGTGTCATCGGCAATGTGCTCGCACACGAGGTTGAGGAGTTTTCTGGCCGCGGCTGAGACCGTATCGACGTGACCATTCAGAATTCCTTCCCAGGGGCGACATTGCTCCCGGAACAGATCTTCGACTATCATAGGGCTGAAGGTCCCCGGCAGCTCGCGCCCGCGGGTTCGAAACATCAGGTTCTGGATGTGCGTGATGAATTCGTTCCGGGAAATCCGTATGCTTTCTCCCAAATCTGACCCTTCGACAAACTCCCTGTGCGACTCAGTGATGTAGCGGTACTGGCCGTGAGCTAAAAGGTCCTGAGCAAATTGCTGGTTGGAGTTTTGAATCACAGCCCGGAGTCGTTGGCAGTACCCTCGGTCAGATTGAGCATCTGTAAAGAAGGAATTGTTGTAGACGCCGTCGATTGAAGCCTTGATCAATGATTGAAACCTCATGCTGACTGTGACAAGATACTGCTGCTGTTGATCTTTGGTCGCTCGGCGCTGACCCATCTTGTCGAGCTCCTTACGACGGACCCCAAGCTTCGAATCAATTTCTTCAACGAGACTTGGTAGCTCCGAGGCAACTTGTTTCATCAAGACGCTGCTCAGGCGGGGCTTCAGGTTGGCTATGCCCAGCAAGTCGGCTGGGAGGTATTGCCAGATGCCCTTTGAGAAGAACTCTTCCTCCTCGAAATTGCGTCTCGTCAAGCTGAAAGAGCCTTTCTCCGAGTCCATATTTTTGAGGACATGCCATCCTCGGCGAAACTCAACCTCCTTGTTCTGGGCTAGAGTGGCGAAGAACTTTTCGTTTTTGGAGCCACTGATGAGGCTGTCAGGTTTTGTAATGATACCTGTATGTATAGAAGGGCCAGTTAGTGGGGGGGGGGGCGTCCGTCATTCCAGATGACTTTCATGAGTATCATCCTAGGGAAGTGACCACCAATAGACTTACCCATGGTCCTTTGTCCAGCTGGATCAGCCTCCTTGGCCATCTTCAAGACAATCTGGTTCGCGAGGTCGTTCTTGGCTGAGATGACTGCCAGAATTACACTTCTCGGCTCTTCCACTGGAGGATCATCATCAGTCCCGCCCATGACCCGCAGGCCAGAGGTTACTTACTGTACTTTCTCACGACATCCTTGATCAAATCCACATCATCATCAGTCTGGTTCTTGGTGGCTGAATGAATCAGGCCAGGCAGATCGACTATGGTCAAGTGAAGATGTTCAGGTCCGGCTATCTCGATCCTTAGCAGATCCTTTGAGAACGTCTTCCCATGTACATTTATGCCCATGGCATCCTTGGCAGCTTCTATCAACTTGCCCAGGCCGTCGAAGTCGTCCAGCTCTTGGCGAAACCCACTGAGTGAGAGCTTCTCTGCCTCGGTTCGTGACGCATCTGGCACTATGGAGACACTTGAGCTGACTTGGGCCGTTCGGCGGAGGATAAGCTCGGTAGGGAACCGTGTGCACGTATTGCTCTGTACCGGGAAGGAGACACCGGAGATAGCCTCAAGAACGGAAGACTTCCCGGCCGACTGGTCGCCACAGACAATGATCTGGGGAAGGGAGACATAGTGATTGAGCCCTACGGACCGAAGCTGGTCGATGCAATTCAGGAGATCGAGCTGGTCTTTGGAGCCGAGTTGTCTCAGAGCCTCCGTTTGCAGTGGAGTCGCCGCCATGGTCAGATTGGGTGCCCGTTCTGACGATGCGAGGCGACGAATAGGAGGAGGAGGTAGAGAAAGAGCTGCAGACGAAATGAGAGTGCTTGCTATGAAGGTGAGAAGTGAACGAGAGTTTGGAAGGCTTCTTCACAACTTAAATACTATCGGGATTCAGGTATTTTCTTGCATGATTGTATGCCTTGCATTACCAACAAAGGATCATCTGGGTCTTTTTTCATTTGGAGGTAGACTGAACGTGGGCTGCCGCCTTGGACGCGATGCGAATCTGACCGACCTGCATGAGGCCTACCAACGGAGAGGCAGACGTGAGGATATGTCTGCAGTCATTGGGCAGCCCTTAGAAATGTGCAAATACTGGGCGATCCGAGAGGCTCGCTTGGGTATCCAACCAAGCTGTGACACCTGTTTGGCAATACCTCCGAATCCAGTTCCGACACAGACGTAATCGGCAGCCTTGCTTTCTCTGGTGTTGATCACTCAAGACATCCAAGGAGGTTTCTGACGGTAGGTCGCATTGGACCAGGAGACCAATCCAGCCCAGTTTTGGGGGCCAGTAGTCTGGTCAATGAGCAGCTTGTCCGTTCTCGCAAAGAATGTGTAAATAGTTCGGCCTCGTCTGATGTCCATTATCCATAGGATCCGTAGATTCGGACGAGGACAGGCTTCATAAATGATGGCGACGTCTACATTGGGGGTTCTCGGGTCAGGAGCCGTTTGCAATGGCGAAAGTGCAGGTGACTGATCAACACCAGAGAAGTTCGCCTGTGTTCGTAGTGAGAAACAGCCGGTATCCACTGAATCCACCCAGCTGCAAGATCGCCGTGCAACAGTACGGTGCTTGGAGTCCGGCCCGTCGCTTTGGTAAGCCACGGGCCGCCGCTCTAGCGGGCAGCCGTTTCAACGACCAGCGTGGAGCTAAAAATTGCACACACACTGGCGCGAGGCTGGCTTTCGGGGCCAGCCAGCATCCCTTGGACCCGGCCGGCGACTCCAAAAAGGGGGACTGCATTACTAGAGCAGAAGCCAATTTGCTGTCCAACGCGCGCATCTGCAACTTGCTCCGAGTTTTCCGCCTTTGCTCTCCCTCTCCGTCTACTCCGTCGCAGGCAATTGTGTCGTCCTCTCGTCAACCTGGCCATTCCTCAACCCAGTGGCACGACGACCCCAAGCACACTTGCAGACCTGCCTTCCCCCCGTCTCACCGGCCGACCCCGACGACGTGATGCGATGGCTTACCTCGCTCGCGGGCTATGTTGCCCCCATCTTCCTGATCCTGTCGCCCGTGCTATCATATAGCGACCAGGCGATGTCTATGCACCGCAACAAGTCGAGCGCCGGCTTCTCCCTGGACATACCTCTAATCATGCTCATCGCGTCTATGTTCAGGTATGTAGCCTCTCAATCACCCTACCTGGTGCGCCTGCTCTCGACTCTGGTGCTGACAGTGTTTTGTACAGGATATTCTACTACCCGGGCGCCCGATTCGACACTGCACTGCTCATACAATCGTTTCTGATGGTGATAATGCAGCTGTTGCTGTTGAAGATAGCTCTGGATCACCGCCCCGGCCCAGCATCCAAGGGCGGTGACGCAGCGGTCCCGTTTGCTGGGGCCAAGGAGGGCTTCTTCGAGAAGCAGCGGCCATATCAGTTTTGGCAATGGCGGTCGCCGAAGCCGTGAGTTCTGGCCCAGCTCCGTTCTCGAGGCAGGGATAAGGTGTGCTGACGTGCGGACATCACAGATACTGGCAGTTCCTGCTCTGGCTGTTCATCATCCTCACAGCACTCGAGCTGGCTCTTGCGCCCTTCCGCAGCCTCTACTCGTCGTACTCCAGCCTGCTTGGCTACATTGGCCTCTCCGTCGAGGCGACTCTGCCGCTGCCCCAGATATTTGCGAACGCGCGCTCCCGGTCGTGCAAGGGATTCAGGGTCTCCGTCCTCGCCAGCTGGCTCGCAGGTGACACGATGAAGATGTTCTGGTTCTTCACGTCGGTGACCGAGATTCCCTGGGCTTTCAAGCTGTGCGGCATGTTCCAGGCGGGCTGTGATGCTTTTCTGGGAGTGCAGTATCTCATGTATGGGTCTGGAGAAGGTAAGCTGAAGGACGAGGGCGTCGTGCCGGAGTGGAACGGAGAGATGAAGAACTTGGCCATGCCAAGTGGTTTGCAGAGTGGTCGTCGAACTCCGTTCGAGAAGCCGTTGTGATAGATCTAATTATAAGTACCAATGCGTCAAGTGATTATCTAATACGTACCTGATCCATGCCTTCAAACGGGCACAACGGGCTGTAGTTGTGGGGTAATCGAGATAGTTCTTGGTCAACTAAACGTGTGTCTGTGGATCGTTCTCAACTTGGCAGCCCGGCTAGGCTGTACATATGACTGGATATCTGGGCATTTTGCAACGCTGTCACCCTGTCAAAACTGTTGATTTACAAGCTTCAGTCCGCACGATTTTGACAGTGGGAGCACCTTTCTTAGAAGTCCAGGAAAGTGTTTGCAGTACCTAGGTAATCTTCTACAACTTGGTTCCGACGCAGTCCAACTAGGCTAGCCAGCAACTTGGTTTTGATCCGCCCACCCGTCACCCATGTTCGGTAATGATGAATGTGTAAATCACCGCAATCACCCCTCCGGCCCTATATAACCCAAATTCAGTTCATTCTCGTTCGATACAATTATCACTACACGCCAGGATTCAGTCACCGCTGCCGCAGAGATGGGCACACGCGGGCCAGGTATGAATGCTGGCAAGCCGCACCCAAAGCTCCAGAATATCAACGGTCCCGAGGCGGCCCTGGCCGAGGCCGGAGTTCTCTGATTTCATTTTTCAATCTAGTAGAACGGGGTGGTAGAACGAATCAAAGCTGGCACTTGTATGCAACCTTTATCGCGTCGGTCGTTTCCTACAATAAGTTATTTAATGGCAGCTTTGTTTCTAGGGAGGAAGACAGCATTGGGCCACAGATCAGCTCAGATATCAAAATTTGACACTTCCACTCTGGCTGCTGAAGTACCAAATCTTTATGATGGACCCGTGGGAGTTAGTGATGTTGTGTTCTCTATAACGCTAGAAGCATATCGAATGTCTGTATTGTTAGTTGTCGGATGCCCGGCTTTGTTTTGTACTCTCCCATTCATCACAATTCTAGAGCTGTTCATCGCTGTTACTCGAAGTCATCAAACTTTGTCTGCAAATTAATAAGGAATCCGTCTAATGAGAGCATGTTATAGCGTCCATTCTCGTCATCCCCGATAGGCACTGGCTCTGGTTCGTTTGCAAGACGGCTAGTAAAGCCAGATGACAACAACAGACCCAAGGCCCTTGCCAGTTTGATGGAGCGGAACTGATGGTCAGATAAGCTACCAACCTCCTGCTGAAACTTTTCCCAAAAGACATCCTGTAGAGTACTGTAGTCTTCAAATCGCGTCCAGCCATTACGCATATGAAGCTTCCCGGTCAGAGACTGGAGGGAATGCAGGTTAAGTCCAAATGGACACACTTCAGCTTCCGCCCAGTCAATGACGCCAACAAGATGACAGCTTGCGTCGTCGACTATAATATTGCAGGAGCCCAAGTCTCGGTGGAGGAGAACCATAGGTAGAGACAGAATGTCGTCCATCGAATCAATGCAGGTCTGGATAAAAGGTTGGAACCGGGAGGGAAGTGCAGCATTCAAGAGCCACAGGTCCTTGATATAGGTCTGTCCCAAACTACAGCGGCACTCTGAGCTGACTGGCTGAGGTGCTTTCCAAGACAAAGCTAGGAAGCTGCAAAGATTCAATCAGTGGCGCGGCTCAACATGCTGACAGTGGAAACGTACTATGCGATATCGCCAATGAGGTTCTGGCGCCAAACAAGATTGTTGGAGGAGTTTTCTGGGAAGCCATGTTTCAGGATGAAATCCAGATGTGTTATACCACGCATACGGCTCATCAGGTAGACATGGAGAGGCTCCTGTTCCCCGTCTCCTACTTTGCCCTCGAAGGTCACCTTTGGTACAAGTGATCCATAAATCTCAGTTGCTAGAGAAGTCACTTGGGTCCTAAGTGCTAATGACTCGAGGCGGAACTGAACGACGTATTCTTGTTCAGGGCCGGCATAGACGGAGTAGCTGCACGCGCCCTGGACGTCGACAGGGACAGCGTTTCCGCCGGCAAGCTCTATTGCTCTGATGTCACACACGTCACGGGTTGCCGATGTTTTCTTGAAGAAAGCCTCAATCTCTGAAGCGACAGAATACTCCTCATACGTCGTCGCCATGATGCTATTGATAAGTTGTGTTAGAGCTTTGCAAAGTCTGATATAGATTGTGAGCTGGAACACGTTGGGAATTTATTGGAAAGAGGAGTAAAGGGACGGGGAGCCAAGGCCATCAGGTGAGGGCTAGTATAGTTGGTCCCTGCACATCTTTCAACTTCGCCCTCTGGCACCGCACTCACATTTGGGGGGAGAGAGGGGCGGATATTTTGATAAATGGTGCCAATAGAGGAATTCTGATATATACTAGTACTGTGTCTTCCGCCGGCCACCGTTGTACCTGCACTAGCTGGCTGGACTTAGACACCCTCTTTCATTGCCCATCCGAGACCACACTGTCTGTCTACAATTGAGGAAAGCAAGCTTCCCTGTTGATCAGTCTACCCCTGCAGGAGTTCAGATGAGACGCTGCGGTCCTCCAGCTCAATAACCTTGCTATGTGAAGTTCTGCTATCAAGGAACATCCAGCAACATTTCCTCTCTTCAACCCAAAAGAGAAGGAGATCCGAACAAAATGCCATCAAAAGTTTTCAGGCTGTAAAACTGTATCAGATGACTTCCAATGAGCTTAGAGAGCTCTTTTCTGAAGATTTGATCCAGATTGCAGGGTTATCTTCAAGACCTGCAGGGTAGCTCCCTATCTCAGGCGCACCGCCCAACCTCACACCTACGAGTTGGGCCCTCCCTCGATTGTCCTACAGCTCAGCTACCGTACCTACTCTGAACATATTTACAACACAACAGAATCATGAGCCACCACCCAAAGACACTCCACCCCGATTGCATGCTCTGACTTTGGGAGGCTCTGTTCCTATCTTCCCCTTCATTTTCCCCACCCAAGGCGCGATATCTTGAGCCACTCTCTGGTGCACCTCGTCTTGCCCTGTGCTTGCAGCTGTTGCCCAGTACAACCACCAACCCCCCACTTCTTCAGCAACAACCCCATACGCGAGCTGGCAGCCCACTCTACTTCCATCATCGTCGTCTCGACAACTTCATTCTGATATTGCGCTTCACTGCATCAGTCAACGGCCTGATTCTTTCTGGCTGACGGCTCTTGCCGTTCACGAAGAATTCCCTTGCCAGCCTTGACCTACCAGTTTCGAAACGGTAAGTCTCCCAGCAATGCCGTTCATCACACCACAGCCACCAGGGCCTTCCAGGCTGCATGCGTGCTTCCTTTTTCGTCGCTTGCCAGATCGCCACAGTCATCGGGCATCTCGACTGTCGACTTCGGTCCTCGGGAAAGCTGCCCGCTCTTGCCTTCTGCCTTATCTCGCTTGCACTTTATCTCTTACCCATCCCCTCCCCCTCTCTGCCTTCACATTCTTGGGCATCGGGCCCGTCCTGGATCTCTTGCTCAAGACATCCCCAGTCGGATGACTTCTGTCAACGACCAGAGATCCTCACGCTCCCACACAAAATTTCCTCACAATCTCATCGCAAGTCTCATGCAACAAATTCGTCATTAACCAATAATTCAGTCCCTCCTTGCTAACGATGCTTTACAGGAACAAGATGGTCGCGAATTTCAAGACCGAGGAGAGCCAGCGCCGCCTGCTGACTGCAGTCATTGCAGCACACCCTGAGCTCAAACTTAACTTCAAAGGTAGGTACACGCCCACTTCCATCCACACCTGCATTTCATCGTAACTTTGACACTGGCCCCATGATTGCTTCGATATTGCTCCCTCCTGTGGTCCTTCTCAAAGCTGTTCCCTACCAGTGAGGCTTATGCTGACTCTGTCAGCCATTTGCGAACACTATGGTCCAGAGGACTGGGGCAAGGATGGAATTGAGCACTTCTTCCGTCCCCTGAAGAAAGACGCGGCTGATGTTCGCAAAATGGTCAAGAATGGCGAGCCAGCAAAGAGTTACTTTGACAACAAGGCGGTAAGCTAACCTTTCAAACCTGGTGGGCAGAAATCGCTGCGTACTTCGGGGACTCCACTCCCGACGGCATCCAGTGGCAATTCCGCGACATCAAGAAAAAAGCTGAGGCCATGAGACAGGGAAAGGGCGGCGCCGCTGCTACTGCCGGCAGCGCTCCGGTGACTCCAAAGGCGGGCCGCAAGCGTGCCGCCCCCTCAGCGCCGTCTACCGGAAAGTCGACCGCCAGCAAGAAGGCTCGTGGGAGCGTCACCAAGGCTGTCCAGCCCACCAATGTTATTAACCTGGATGATGAGGACGATGATAACGAGTTTCCCCCGATCCCGCTGGACAACCCGATGAAGGGGCCCCGCTTCACCGAAAACTACGCGGCACAGTTCTATGGTACCGATACCCAGACTCCGGCCCTGGACACGACGCAGGCCGACACTCCAAACGAAGATGAGGACTTCAAGCCTCACACGCCCAGCGACGCTGCCGCTTTTTCGTTCAGCCAAGCTCCGTTCTCCTCTGGTGGTGGTGTTGGTAGTGGCGGCGGTGGCGGCGGCTACAACCTCGACACCGACCCCATTACCCAGCCCTCCTTCGCTGCCACCTCTGGATACTCCAAGACCTGGACGAATTGCGATGAATACGATGACGAGGTCTAACCGTGAGACCACCAACGAGCCTCTTCCGGGGCCACGAGTGGGTTTAGCTCTTCGCAGAGAGCTTGCAGCTTACCTTGGCCCCGTGAACTTCCGACCACGAAACTTGGCCGCGACTGCTGCAGCTTAGCCAGCTGCTCCAGCACACAAATCCCCCCCTTTGCGTGCTTCTTGCTCGATTAACATTGGACTTTGGCTGCTATCAGCCTGTGCGCGCGATTTGCACTTTGCGTTTATGGCCAGTGAGGCTTTCGAAAACCGGGTGGTTGTGTGGATTTGCAGTGTAGGATACCCAGGGGCTGTCCCTTTTTCTTTCGGGGGCCGAAGTCTCACCCAGCGAGCGACGATCTTCGATTTGTGTGCTAAACGATATCATGGAACATGGGACCTGAGGAGGGAATGGCACCTCCGAGGGAAGAGACAGGAAAACCGGCGATGTTTGGATGGTGGCTACCCAACGGATTGTGGTTGGACGATGGAGGACCCTCATCATCTTTTTTTCCGCCCCTGTCTGTGAGGCTACACATCTGGGGTCTCGGCAAAAGATACTGCTGACGATACGAGTCGGCGTGAGCAAGAGCACTTGCGCAATTGGCTGGCGGGGGTGATATTGGCTGCATAACTGCCGCCCTGCTCACCAAAAAGGTTGCGCAGCTTGTAATACTAGAACAGATACACAAAACCGATGCGTTCCCCCTCGAAAATGCTGTTCCGTTAGTGGTGTCTCACAGACACATGATGCATGGGTTGACCTCTTGAGGTCGATTCTACTTCCTCATTGGGCACGCGAAATGGCTCCGTCTGGGCCTCAACACTTTGTACAATGACTGTCTGTCATGACCTTGACCATTGTGTCTCGTCTCTAGGTCGCTCTGCCATGTCACCAAAAATCTGGAAGTATATTTGAAAGGTACGATTTGATCTTGAAATCAGAACCCTGCTTTGGACTTTATCAAAAACCCGATTCAGCCGCCACCATTATGACGCCCAACATCGCGATGAGACTATTTTGCGCGGACTTGGTTAGAACCCAAATATAACTAGAAAGCACACGATGCCGCACAGGAAGTGACACCGGTTAAACGAAGCCGTCATGTTGGGAGATAAATGGGAACAAGCAGACATAGACGGAGTGGGGTTAGAAACATCGTAGCAAAACAACGCTGGGCGACCTTACCTGCGCGCATCAAATGCTGTCAAAAAGCGAAACACACCCGTTCACAGCTCGATGTGCAGTAACATACCAACAAGAGGGCGAATTAAGATTTATGTAAATGAACCAAGCATGAACCAATACGCTACTGGAGTCACTGCCACGGCGCTCTGTCCGCTCTGTCCCGGCCGATCTTTTCCAGCAGCTTGACGAAGTCTTCCTTGGTGGTATCACAATTCCTCCGGACTAAATCCTCGACCCACGGGCCTCGGGGCTTGAACAAGGCGTTGAAAGGCAAAGGTCTGATGATGAGCGATTCCGCCATGGCCATGGGGTCGACCTCGATGCGGTCCCCCGAGTCCGGGTCCACGGCGCCGTCGAGGTTGAAGGCCCACAACAGTGCCGCGACCTGCATCCACAGCTCGTTGCGCGCAATGTGCTGGCCGGTGCAGATGCGCCGTCCGAAACCGAATCCCGTCGATGGCATGTCTCTCAGCGGGGCGGCCCCATCCGACTTGGGCCTCGCCTTGACGTCCCCGGGCCTGCCGTAGCCCCAGTCGGCGTCGGCGAGCCACCGCTCCGGCACAAACTCGTCTGCGTCCTCGCCAAATGTACTCGGGTCACGCGTGATGGACCACTGGTTCGCAAAGACGATGCTGCCGGCGGGGATGCGGTAGCCCTCGTAATGGTCCTCGACCTTTGTCACGTGGGGGATGCCCGTGATGCCAATGGGCCGCCAGCGAAGCACCTCCTCCACGATGGCGTCGATGTACACGAGATTCGGTCTGTCGGCAAAGGTCGGCAGCCGGTCCCTGCCGACCACGTCGTCTAGCAGCCGCTGGGCCTTGGCCACGAAGCCGGACTTCTTGTTCTCGGTGAGCCACGCCACGACGAACCAGTTGCCGGTGAGGACGGTGGTCTCCAGGGCGGCGTCGGCCAGGATGCCGACGTCGAAGGCGAACTCCTCCTCGCTCATCTGCTTGGCCTCGGCGCTGGCGCCCATCTCCTTGACGAAATTCCATCCTGGGTTGGCCCGCGCGCGGCCGAGGTTGGTGAGGTGGAGGTCCCGTTGCTCGTGCCAGTGTCTCTCGGCCTTGCGCCTCCAGGGCCAGGGGATGGGCATTTTGTCGAGGCAGGGCAGCATGTCGACTATGTTGTTGTCAGACATCATGGCGGCGAACTCCTTCATGATGCCGTGGGCGCGGACGAGCTCGGGCTCACGGCCGGTAGGGAGGCGGTAGCCGTACATGAGAGCGTATGTGACGGAGGCCATGGTGCGCTCGAGCTGGTGGTGGTAGTCGACGCCGCGGGACGAGTTGGTGGCAGTGAGCAGGTCGAACAGGAGCTGCCTGGTCTCCAGGTCCAGCAGGGGCTGGTAGGACGAGGCGGCCCGGGGGGAGAGAAGGGGGGCTTCCAGCCTCTGGTGTACTACAGCAACGCGGTCTTAGATTCGAGTGGTGGCACCTCATGGGTGTGTCTTACATTTGTAACGGGCGTCATATGGCATGAGGACCAGGTGCAAGCCCTTTAGGGCCAGCTCGCCGGCCAGGACCAGACGGGGCCGGTCCGAGTATATCGCCCCGCGCCGGGCCATGAGGTCTTGGGCGGCCCTGGCAGAGTGCAGGACAACAATGGGCTGGCCGAGCATGTTGAGGTATATTACGGGGCCAAACTTCTTGCTCCACTCGTGCCATTGGAGCCAGGCGTGAGCCTTGGGGTTCTGGTGGACATTGCCGATGATGGGCAGCCCAGCAGGGCCAGGGGGCAGAGGTAAAGGCCGGGACTTTGGATTGTTCGTGATCAAGGCCAACAGGCGGTTGAAGAGGAGGACTGCGGCCAAGCCCACGACAGCCAAGGCGAGTTTCGTGAGCATGGCTGTTTGGGGGGGTGGTTGGGTGAGGGGGGGGGGGCGCTACGGGCTGCAAGGGCGGGACGAGAGGAGGTGTGAGAGTGTGTGAGTGTGTGAGAGTGTGTGAGTGTGTGTGTGTGTGTGAGTCTGAGTCTGAGAGAGTGTGTGTCAGATGAGGAGGGAAGAGGCGGAGGAAGGAGGGAGAGGACGAGGAGGGTTGAGCCCGGTAGAGCGGTTACATGCAGTGAGCGTGAGCACCGGGGGGACGGTAGAGTCTTGGAAACAACGATAGGTAGATATAGATCTCCGTGTGCATCTATCAGGCATGTGTTGGCTGTTGGCTGTTGGGGCGGATCTTCAAATCACGAGAAAGGCCAGGGCCGGCCTTGCAGAGGCACTTGTACGGTGCAGGAAGCACAAGTGCAGCCCGGTGCAGCCCCGCTGGTTGACATCCCCATGTGCTCGGGAATGGGTAAGATTGGGAAGGAGCGGGAGGGGGGTGTGCAAGGGGGGGGGAAGGGGAAAAGAAAGGAAGGCTGCGGTGGGACGAGCAACTGCCCAGGTGGCGAGCAGCAGCAACAGCAGCAGCACCAAGCAACCAAGCAAAGCGCATGTTGCAGTAGCAGCGGAAGCAGCAGCAGGGAGGTGAGCGAAAGTGGAGATGAGCCTCCCATGGTTCATTCTCCCCACAGGACCTCGGCCTACCCAGTGCCAGGTATCTGATGGGCTGCTGGCCTGGGTGTGTGTGCCCGTGTGTGTGTGTGTGTGTGTGTGTGTGGTTGGTGGGGTGGTCCTTCCCCGACTGTTTGTCCATCTCTGGCTGTCAGTCCGTCTGTCAATCTACCCACCTTAAAACTACCGTCTGCCAACCGCAATTTGCAATCTGCCATATGGCTGCCCCCTCCTTTCCACCCATGCCGTGTTGTGATTGCCGGAGCGCTTGTTGACTCTTTTTTTTTCTCAAGGTCGCTAGTGTCTTAGCACGGCATGAGCCTAACAGGGCCTAGGGGGCTGCGGGTGTGGGAGGGCAGGTGGCTGGCTCGCTGGCGGCTCTCTGATGGGGTGGGAGCGGCCCGGTCCTGATTCGATCCTCCCCCGAGGGCGACCACCCCCTGCGGCTACCCAGCTTGCTTTTGTCCCTGTGCGCACAGGCTCTGCACAAGGTTTTTGATCTGACCCGAGGGGATGGGAGGCGGTGGAGCCTGAGACAAGACAGGCGACCCGGCTCCTTGGCCCCCGCCAACGTCAACCAACGTCAACCCCATCCGTCCGTCCCGTCCACACCCCCCCTCACCTCACCTCACCTCCCGTCTTCCACCCCCTCCCATCCCCGTCGTCGGACATTTCAACCACCCGCTACCCCAATCCCCTTTCCGCTTGCGACCTGCTCGTCCGACATCTGCCCACAACCACATGCACATGCAAGTTGAATCTCACGAGGCAGCCACATGCTCATCTTCATTCACTCATTCACTCGCTCTCTCATTCATTCGTCCACGGGCGTGCTTGCGCACTGTATCATTAGACTATGTATCATTGCCACCGTCTAACCTGCGTAGGGACCCCTCGTATGTGCATATCCCCCAACAACAATGCCAGCAATCCCAGAAACTCCTCAGTAGGCCGCAGAATACGGCCCAAGCCCGCCACCACTGCCGCGCGCACACCACTCCCTGATGGCCTTCCTCTTGACCGCCCTCCGCGACTCGGTCCTCTCCTGCAGCTTCTTGGACCGCTCAGTGCCACTGCTCTTGGATGAGGTCCGGGTGGCAGGAGAAGAAGGAGGAGGAGGAGGAGGAGGAGCAGCGGCTGGGGTAGAGACAACAACACCCGGCCTGCGCCCGCCTCCCGTCGTCAGCGTCTCCGCCCATGCCAGGTCCGGCAGCGACACCACGTCGCGCACCGACTGGGACGACCCCAGCGGCGCCGGTGCCTTGCCCCGTCCGATGTTCCTGATCGACACCGTCCCGGCTGGCACGCGTCTGATGTACGCCACCCGCGCCGTGCCGACTCCTATCCATGCCTCCTTGCCATCCTCGTCGTCGTACCCCATTCCCGCTCCCTCGTGATGGTAAGAGTTGTACTGGTGCTGGTCCGTGCTCTGGTCTTCGTCCAGTCGCCCCAGCAGTGTCTGTCGTGTGTGGCGTTGTGCCTGCATCTCAATGTCGTTGTCTTCGTTGGCATCGTCCTGGTAATAGTGGCTCCGTCTTCCCAGTGTGCTGCGCCGGTCGCACCTGGATTTATGGCGAGACGAAGCGCATGCGTAGGCACCTATGAGGAGGAAGATTAGGATGAGCCCAGAGAAGACGATGGCTACTATCGTACCGGCTGGGAGACCTGAATTCTGACTGTCTTGGTCGACGTCCTGGGGCTGTCCCAGAGATGTAGAAGCTGCTGGGTCTACATACGCCGTGAGCGAGGGCTCCGTCAAGGTGTAAAAGAGTGGGCTCGAATTCCGACGAGCAGGTGCGAGGTGGTGGTGGTGGTGAACTCGCGGTGATCTCTTGAAAAGCTGCAGAGCTGCCATGGTGGGTTGCGTCCTACCTGTTTCCCTTGGGGAGGGACAGGCAAGCTCGCACGCCTGCAGCTGGGGAGAGTCGTCGCGCCTCATATTTGAGCGTGGATTGCTGCCATCAAACAAGAGAAATGAGTTGGAGCAATGCAGTCATGAAGGAAGGTGAGGAAGGCAAGTCTTATGACGAGTTGTTGGAGGTGACGCGCTTCGCGTGTCCATGTTTGCAAAGCTGCAGACTTGCGCTGGTGTTGCCTTTTGACTGAAGCAGCAACATGGGACGACGAACCACTAACCACTTGGGCAAACTCACTCAGTCTTTCCTGTCAATATTTCCTGCCCCTTTCATCTTTCTGTACGTCACTTGGGACAGAACGCTCTGAGGAATAGCGAGAAGTGGACAGCGAGACCAGTGGTGCAAACCCGGGCGGTACTTAGTGGAAGCTGAACAATATTTCGGAAGAAATTCTAGGGAAGAGCCCGTTCTTAGGTGATATGCCGAACCAGTGAGGACGAAGTCACTATTGCAAGAACGACTTGAAGAATCATCTTGGTTTTGGAAACAGTGGATTAGTTGAGGTGAGAGCCTTGAGAGGAGATCTCTGGCTAGGATTACAATATTAAGTGAATACGTCTATGCCCGCATATGGCTTTCCCTATCTTTTGCCCTTCGTAGATCCTTCTCTATATTTTCACATGAGATCAATTCGCTGCCCTCAGGCATCCTTCAGCGCAACTCCCTTCTCCGCATCGGACCGGGAGCTCGACTCCTCATCAGCAGCACGCTTCTCAGGATCCACCGGACGGGGTCCTTCTTCCGAAGTGCTCTTGATTACGGCCTCAGCAACGCGAGCCTCGGTGGCCGTGGCCGCCGCGCCTTCCTCAGCCGAGCTGTGAGCCTGGTCCTTCTTGGCCCCGGGCTTCTTGCTCTTGACGCTCCGCCACTCGAGACTCGCCGCGCCGAGAATCGTCAGGCATGTCATGACCAGGCCGACCTGGAACACCGTCCTGAGCGCCTCGTTGTACGCGAGGAGCACTGTAGTCCTGAGCGGCTCGGCGAGGTGCGTCAGCGTCGTCGCGCCGGCATTCAGAATGGACGCCGGGTTGAAACCGGGGACCCCGGACAGGTTCTTGACGAGCTCGTTGTTGAGCACGTTCTGACCGATTGAGATGAAGATGGACCCTCCCAGGAGCTGGGAGAAGAACATGAGGGAGGTGCCGATGGGCACGTCGGCGGTCGGGAGCACCGTCTGTGCCGCGAGATTCGGGGCCTGGAAGGTCAGGCCCATCCCGAAACCGTATATGACCTGGTATCCAACCCACTTGCCCTGGCCAGTACCGAGCTGTAGGGTAGTGAGTAGGCCGGCCCCAATTGACAGTAGGACCACGCCTCCAAGCATGAAGGGCGTGTAGTATCCGATCTTGGAAATAAGAACGCCCGTTGTTATAGACGATACGACCATGGGTAGAACCATAGGGAGCAACCGGATGCCTGTAAACAACAACGTTAGTAGTGTTAAAAATCAATTACCGAAGCTTTCTCTCTACGGCAGTAATAAGATCTGCCTCAAGACACATTTAAAGGCCCGGAGGTTCTAAGGATCTGCTTACCAGAGTCAACAGCATTCACGCCCTTGATAGCTTGCTACAACACCCAACTTCAGTCAGCACACTGACACAAAACCATGGTCAAACGGATCACGAAAGACATATCGAGAAGGTCACTGACAAAGTATATCGGCAGGTAGTAAACCATGATCATCATCGAAGATCCGATGCAAAAGGTGGACCAGAAGCCGGCCATGATACTTCGCTGACAGAAGATGCGGGGTGCGATGGTCGCGGTCTTGGGCTTGAGGATCTGGCACGCGATGAAGCCGATCAGGAGAACACCAGCCAGCGTGAGAAGGGCGATGATGCGACCGTTGCGCCTGTCCGATATGTCAGTGAACTGCTTGCTTCCACACACATGGCAGTAACGGCGAAAGAACAGCATGGGGCCGGGGGGAGATAAGTACCATGGGTATTCAAGACCACCCCATTGCAGGGCCAACAGCAGGCAGATGACGCCTGGGAGGAGCAGGGCGACACCAATGGGATCGAGCTGAGCCAGCTTCTCCCTCCTGGGAAGGCGCGTCGTGTCTCTGTCCGGCACCTTCAGCAGGAACAAGATGAAAATCATCGCGGCACCGCCGATCGGCAGGTTGATGTAGACTGCATGTGGCTGGCAGTTAGTCATGGCAGTCCTCCAACACAGGCAGTCCCGGAAAAGCAAGCACTCACAGCACCATCTCCAGCTGACATTGCTCGTGAAAGCTCCACCGAGCAGAGGTCCTATGACGGAAGCAAGCCCAAACACCGCCCCGAACAAGCCTTGGTAGAGCGGGCGCTTGTGAAGGGGGACGGCATACACTATGACAGTGATCTAGAACGCACCCTCCACGTCAGTCTTCCTGCCACATCGCCTGGATTCCACCCACGCCTTGAAGAAACTCACCCCGCCAGAGAAGATGCCGGCGCTCCCGAGGCCCGCTATGGCACGGCCAACAATGAAAGCGACAGAGTTGGGCGCGGACCCGCAGATGGCGGAGCCGATCTCGAAAAGCCCGATGGAGACGAGGAAGACGCCCTTGACGCTGTAGAAGCTGTACAGCTTGCCGAAGCTCAGCTGGAACGAGCAGTTGGTGAGCAGGTAGGCCGAGCCGTACCACCCGATGTCCGTCACCGAGTGGAAGTCGTCCGTGATCTGGGGGATCGCGGTGGAGATGATCAGCCGGTCCTACGGTGTGAAGTGTGTGTCAGCCAGGCCACGCTTACGGCAGAGGGAGCCGTTGACGGGCAAAGCCCTTCTGTGGTATCTTGTATTCTGCAAGGGGGCACAGGGTGGTCATCACGTACGAGTGCCACGAGGAACACTAATTGTATATTTAGCAGCTGTCAGACCCGAGGGTGATCACCGTCCCACGCGGACAGGTACGTACTGGAGATGAAGACGCTGGTCATGAGCAGAGCAAGTCTGATTCCGGTCGGATAGACGATATCCTCTGTCTTTGTGCGCGCCAGGCTAATCTCGTTCTTTCCCTCCTCGCCCTCCTCGTCTGCTGTTGGTTTCGCGGGCCGCACAGAGTCATCGTTGCTGAGACCAACGTCCTGACCGGGCTTCTTGCTCCGTTTAAAGAACGGCATGTTGCTGGTCCAGGCGCCGTTTCTTGGCCAGGCTCGTTCGACGTCGTGGGCTCCTTCAGATCTAGAAGCGCTAGATTCGTTGACACACTACCTAATTAGTTCCGTGGTGTTCCAATCATTTAATTATTGTACAAGCGAGAGACCTTCTGCGGTTGTTGTGTGTATCACAGTGCCAGGGCGGAGGTGGTAGTCAGATCGACAAGATGAGAGACATGGCCGAGTGATTTCAGGTCGCGCAGGATACAGTAATAAAGAAGTCATGACACGGAATGGGGGTTCTCTGTGAATCATTGTGTCGACAGCCATGCGTGTGTGTGTGTGTGTCTACACTCGGACTCGGACAGGCCTAATTCCATTCGATGCCATTCCTCCGTCTCCCAGAGCAGCCACAAGCCGTCTTGTCCAATCCCGCCCAGACTAGTCTGAATCCTAGAGACGGGGGCCGCTTGCGTCGATGGTGCACATGGAACCGATCGGCAGCCGCTGTTTGTGGTTCTTAATTTTTTGGGGGCTTGTTGGGGTGGTGACACGACCGAAAGAGGACCGTCTCTCGGCCGCTACGGTCGTGGACCAATTGCTTCGGTCGCTTCGTCGGGCGTTCCGATCCCCTGGGGCTCTTCCTGCCCCCAAGTCTCGGGACCGAAATGATTACCCGTCCGACCAAGCCCGTAAGGCTGGTCCCGCTGACCCAGCCCTCAAAATAAGCATTATGAACATCGCCCCGACAGGTGGCCTCCCGTCCCGGTATCGAATCGTGGTCGAAGCTGACGACAGGATGTGCCAAGATATCGAAGATCTCGGACTCGCTTGTCTTTAGCACCGGTGCAGTGAGAGGCTGGTAACGAAAAAATCCCATATCAATAGGAGGACTGCAATTGATGGTATCAGAGATGCGCAAAACACCGCCGCTCTCCCTTTGCCCGTCGCCCTATTCGCACTTCTCGCACTTTTCGCCCGGCCGCCCACTTGCCATAGCCTACGGCACGATCCGGGCGGAAAGCCCCTTTTCTGCGGGATTCGGTGCAATATTCCCCCCGTATGACGAAGCAAAGTCGACCCACTGAGTCACAACCCGTGAATCGTGGTCATCATGATTGCTGCCAATAGTTTCCCCAGCTGTTTTGTTGGTCAAATCGGACAGATATCCAAAAACAAAAATCATTGCGTGTAAATCAGACCCGAGGTCGCAACAGCGCCCCTCCTTGTAAGTCGCAGCCGTAAGTGCAAATGAGTGTCCCGCTGTCCTTCTCAAACGCCAAAACTTGAATCACAATGCGGCCGCCCCCCCTTGGCCAGTCTGTATGTACCATGGGCTTCTACCGATCCAGGAAAAATAATTCGTATGACACGCGGCCGTGGACAGTGTGCAACGTCGTAAACTCATCTTTGAGGGGAGATACTGAGCCATGCGTGCTGTAAAATAAACGTTAAGAACGCACTACCAGAACACAACACATAAAATCCCATGGCGGCCAGTTACCTCGCCCATCCGACCAGCGTTCCTGAATCATTTTCTCAGCCTGGCTGAGCCTCGAGATCACCAATCAGAGGGAGGCCCCATCCCGTATGGAAATTGGTTGTGCACCGGCATCGTCGCTGCCGCTGTGTTGCCCACCGGCATGTTGGGAACCATCTGCGCGTTGTTGCCGCCCCACAGTTCGAACTCCAACGCATCGAGGTCGAAGTAGTTGCCCATGTATATGTCGAACTGTGAACTCTCGGCCCCATTGTAATGCATCGCTGCTCTGTCGCCATTGCCGTTGTAACGGCTGGCGCTACTAGTGACAAAGTTGAACATCTCGTTGTTGGGCGTCTTCCCTGTCTCACTCTTGACGCTCGAATCGTCCGGCCCTGGCATCGTTGCCCGCAGCTTCTGCACACAGTACGGGACTTCCGGCGGGTGGCCCAGTCGCGAGCGAAGGACTTCTTCCCGCCTGCGCCAGGCCTTGAACAAGAAGTATGCGAGCTGGTGGTATACCCTCTGAGTGGTGTCGTAGAATTCCGGGTAGTACTTGTAGACTTGTTCGACG
Organism: Diaporthe sp. P3_1W; assembly: GCA_037177825.1. NCBI lineage: Eukaryota > Fungi > Ascomycota > Sordariomycetes > Diaporthales > Diaporthaceae > Diaporthe > Diaporthe sp. P3_1W. Next base: position 2,820,319 of record JBAFXB010000004.1, on the reverse strand, counting down.
ATTTCCCACGCGTGGTCCACCAGGCGCCCGCTCGTGCGGTGACCCAACTGGCCAACGAGGTACGCGAAAATGTCGAGCTGGAAGTGCAATCGGTGGAACCAGTCCCAGGCTGGATAGTTGGCGATCTTGTGCTGCTCGACAGCGTGACTCGTAGAGTCAACGGCGACCTTGAAGGTGTTGCTGCTTTGATCGAAGGCCTCGTCGTTCGGGTCACGGCCCTCCGCTGTGCTTGTGATTAATGGGCAAAGCTTGCTCATCATGTGGTCTCCTATTTGCCGGGCCAGTTTATGGAGGTCCCCTGCCGTCGGCGACGAGCACTTCCTGAAGAGCTCTTCAAAGTCTTGTTTGAGCTGCCGGACAATAGTGCGATATTGCTCGATTTTCTCGCTCTGTGGAGCCGTCTTGGACTCGAGCGCATCCAGAATCAGAATTGCCTCAATGTCGGGAGCCTGGACCAGGTTCTTTGCGATCTTGAAGACGGCAAGGACAAGAATCATGTCGGTCGGGCCCTCCTGATCCTGAATTGGTTCTGTGGCGGTAGGCAATAGATCGACGTCCGAGATGTTCTTGGGCTCCCTAGTGTCCCAGCCACGGGGAAGCAGTGTATGGCTGAGGCCAGATAGTATGGCGTATTTGGAATCGAGCATGATAATCTGCCACCACAAACGCCGCCTCATCTCTGTCTCGAACGGCTTCAGGCCCAACAGCTCACCGTCGCGGTGCAAGCCCATCTTCTGGGCGATGCGGATGACGACTCCGTTGAGGATCCAGGATGCATGGCGGTTATACCTGCCTTGTAAGGAAATCTATAACTGTCAGCCAAGAACTGCCAGGCGCTGGAGCAGACCGGAAAGAAGCTCCCTACCAGATATATAACTAGAGCCTGCAGAGTGAAGAGGTCGTGGGTCTTGAGGAAGCCCAGGCGGATCATGCATGAGCGGAGGCCGGCGCTGAACCTGGCCAGGGCCTTTTCCCTGGGCATGCCGAGCACTTCCTCGCTCTCCTCCTTGGTCATGGACACGACCGCAAGCGTGTATATCGCGAACAGCAAGGCCTCGACATTCTTTGGCAGATTTGGTGCATTGCCGGTCGCTTCTAGCACGAAGGGCTGGACCGTGGGGACGTGGATGACCTTGGTCAGGGGGTTGCAGCGGTCAAGGTAGATCTGCCAGAGGCGCACGACCTGGCCCGGACTTGGTGTGAGGTCTTCCTGGTTGGACGACGGAGTCTCGGCGCCAAAGATCAACTCGGAGTTGTCGTCGGGAGAATTTGAGTAGTCGTCGAATGGAGCAGGAGTGGAATCGTCGCATTGTATCTCCTCGTCGACCAGTTTGCGCATCGATCTCAGCTAGGCAAGACAATCCCTCTCAGCAACGGGGCGCTTGGGCTCATGGCGGCCGAGGCGTGCACATACCTCATCGTAAACTGTCCCCAAGACCCGGGACTCCATGAAGCGCAGGCCGCCGTCCTCCTCGATCAGCTGGCCGGCGGGCTTCCATTTCGCAGCAGGGTCTGTGAACTCGGGCGGGCGTTCAAGTTTGGCGCGCTTGGGGGAGGGGGAGCTGGCGGGTGAAGGGGAAGGGGGCTTCGCGGAGGCGTACTCCTTCAACAGTTCCTCGCACCGCGCCAGACGTTCCTGGAGATCCTGATTCGGCCTCCTGCGTTTCCGCGCGGGAGCCGGAGTGCTGGGAGTGCATGTGACATTTGCCTGTGAGAATGGGCCGCGAGCCGGTTAGCCTCGCTCGCCAGAAGTTGGTTGGCTGAGTTGAGAGCTGGATTAGGTCGGGGTCGGGTCGGGGCTGGGCTGGGCTGGAATGCCCGTGAACCTCTGCCTCCCTTGCGTCGACCTACCTTTACGCAGTTGGCGCAGGGGAAATTCCTGTCGCACTTGATCTTACGGTGCTGGCAGAGCACGCATGCGAGGATGCGCGGAGGCTTTTGCGGGACGTTGGCAGTGGTACCTGTGCCTGTGCCTGTGCCGTGAGCAGAGACGGACACGGATGCGGCCGTGGACGCAGCGGGTGAAGAGCTGGTCGAGGTGGCAGCTGTGACCCCTGTTCGCGAGGCCATCTCTCCCCGTCTCAGGATCGAGCCTGCTCACTGCCGGCTGGCGGGTTAATAGATGCAAAGCAGTGCTCGACTCTGGCTGGAGTGAGTGCGCAATGAGACAGACGATCCAATGATCGGATGGCCCTCTGGAAGGTTACAGGTGTTGCTGATAGTCCGGGAGACTGGGTGCTCGGGCTGCTGGGCCTGCTGAGGCTGCTGGGGCTGGACGAGGGATGTGTCATCAGTGCCCGGGGAGGAAAAAAGGTCATACAGAGCAGTGACACCAAAGAGGCGTGGCGACGGGGACGGAGGAGATGGGCGGTGGAGGCCTTTGAAGTCTAAATGTAACCTGTAGTAGCGAGATCCATCTGTCCATCGAAGCCAACGGAAAAGAGAGGGAACGCCCCGGCGACTTTTTTTTTGAGTTTGGCGAGTGTGCCCAGCTTCGGATTCGGACTTGAATTGGACCTGCTCTGGCCTGGGTCTGCTCTATCCTGTTCTGTGTCCTCTTGTCCTCTGTTCCTGCCTGGGTGGACTGTCTGTGCCTGTGCCTGTGCTGCGTGTGGTCTAATACCTCTCACAAGCTCGGATGCGCGCGCCCTCTAGCCTGCCAGAGTCTGCCGCCTCCTCGCAAGTACATCTACATCCACGGCTAGTAGCAGGCCTGGGTCGGCATGGCGGGATCAGATCAGAGTCGGAGCTTACCAATCCCGTTCGACGCGAGGCTCGAGCTGGGAGCTGTGTGCTAGAGATGGCATGGAATGCCCAGTCCCGGATACATTGGAACAGTGGCCTGGCCTCAGGCGTCCTCGCTTGGGGCCAGATCAGCGGGCTGATGCTTCCTGGCGCCATCCGCCCTGCCAGCCTGCCCTAATTCATCAGTGCTGCTGCCTCGTCCTTCATCATATTGCATGTAGATCTACTGAGTACCGTGGGCACCAGTTTCTGCCCACCCTCCCCCACTCCATCCCGCCTAAGCCCACGCACACGCCCACCATCCCGTATTACTGTCCGTCGTCGAAGCCCATCGTCGCCTATCGCCCGCCCATCTTCCTCATTTCTCTCATCTTAATGCGTCCGCAGCAAGCCCACACGCCTAAAACATCCACGATATCCTATTCGCTGGCGTGTCTTTGGGCCAAGCACAGCCTGGGGAACCTTTATTTCAAACTCAATCATCATCTACGAAGGAGGGCGGCTGGGTGATGCTGGTCGATAGTATACGCGGATTACATGCAGCACCAGATACGCCCTCGACCTTTCTGCGGCACTTATATGGACACGACAGGCGATGGGTACGTACGTAGCAATTGCTCCCCCTCCCACCCCCACCGCACGACGCCCGTGCACGCACGTTCAAACCGCTGCCCACATCTCTCTACCAAGCAAGACATCCAGGACATTGTCGGCGTCGAGACACCTAACGTGCCAAGTCTGGGCCCCTTGCAGTGCCGAAGCTGGGCGCCGCGCACATTGCTCACCTATCTGTCCGCGAATTAATAATGAGCGGCTGAGCCAATGGACCCATCCTGCCTGGCTGATGATACCCATGACTCGGCCTTGTCAAACTTAGAAAAGTGGTTTTGCAATGCCCTTGCGCGCGCTGCCCAGCTAACGGGGAGGGTGGGTTTTCCTTTGATCTCGACGCGCTGGTCGTGCATGGGCATGGTGGACTGTGTTGGGGGGGGGGGGGGAGGGTTGGTTGGTGTCGGATTTAACAAGCCAATCTCGTCAGCCCGAACCAGAACGCCGGCCTCGGGCGCGGACGACGGCCTATTCACAACGCTACGAGAATGTCACTGTCGCATGGGCCATGAGCCCGGTGTGTCGCATGGCGTGGCATTTGCATGGCAGAAGCAAAGCCATAATCGGCAAATCCCAGGTCGAGCGCGTTGAGCAACCGGACGGCCAGCCAGGGTCGCGGCCAGCGCCGACTTGGTCGACCATTCCCCAACATCTGGAGTCTACTTGTACACAATCAGGCATGTGGGACCGTTACGAACGGGCCGGGACGGGATCCGGAGTCATGTCACGACCGTATTTCCGACGGCCAGCCTGACCCAGGTCCGAACATGCCCTTCTGGCGTAACCATGGTCCCATGCAACACGTAACTACTGGTGCTAGATCAGGTACTATTCCTGGAGGTCGGCGTGGACTCATCTCAGTGCTTGTGTTACGAGCCACACGTCATCCCGTCTTGTCTTATCTTCCTCCAGCACAAGAAAGGACAAAGGAAACAAATGTGCATGGATCAAGTCTATCGACCGGGTGTAGATCGGGGAGCCGGATTGGGGGTCTTCCTTCCTGCCCCCATCCCTGCCGCACACGCATAGTACCTGCTGGGTATTTGTATGCATCTGCTGGCCGAGAGAGGAGTCAAGAACTCGGAGTGTCTCGGTATTGCTTCATCTGACGACAGAGTATGTGCCTTTACTAATCCAGATCTGAACCTCCCATCTTCATGCGTACTGCTTGCTGTTGTCTCCACGAGGATGCTTCCAGCTCGGAAACTCCCGCGGTGCTCCGACCCGGCTGGCCGGGGCCTTCGGGCATCAGATCGTGATTGCGAATTATAGCAATATCTGGGCAACTCGATGCACGTGCTGGCATTTCGATGTCATGGGAAAGGTTATCTCCACCTGGGTTGTACCATGTGCTTGTTGCTCTTCATGGTCCACGACGGCGACGATGACGACAACGACACTGACTTCTACTATTATCTCCATGGGATCCGAAGAAATTATGCGTTACAGTCGGAGGACGACGGCCTAGAAGGACCGTCCTCCGGTCTGCTCCCCGTATACTCGGCGCTCCCTCTTCCTGGCTATTAGTGCCTTGAGGAGTTAAACTTTATATGGCCAAACAACAATGGACGAGCAGTTACCAATCCCCCTGGCAGAGATTCCCTGCACTACAATGTCTGCCCAGTTCTCTCATCCTCACACCTAGACCCGTTTGTAAACACTTGCACTACATGCATCCGACCCAACTTTCCAAGGAAGAAACGTCGCTCAACGGCCATGCGGTCAAGATTATCAAATCTGACAGGCTCAATCTCGACCCTTCCACCATTTTCACATGCCTCAGGCCCAGCAAGCGCTGCCACTTTTCAGGGGAACCACCAATGGCGGTGTGATGCCCAGAGCCTCAGAAGGTGTCGAAGTCAAGCCACAGCCCCTGTTTTGCCGTGGAGACTCGGCCGCTCAGACCGAGAGGGGGCACAGGTGTACGTTGCCGTCAAATCTTCAACGAGCGAACGTGGGCTCAAGTGATGCCACGTCAAAGGGCTTGGACGACGCGCAGCTGGCTGAAGCTGTTGGCATGAAGAGATGTAAGTCCAAGTTGTTGCACAGGCTGATATCACGACCTGCAGAAAAACAGCCCCGCCGTGGACACCACTTGCAAAAGCAGTGGAAGAAGCAATTCTGATCTGTGTCTCTTGACAGGGTCTCCGCGACAAAGGTCGAGGATAGTCCTCGTCGTTCACAGCGCAGACAGTGTCAACATGCACAATTCGAAGAGAGAAGGGTACGAAAACGGACTTCGGAATGAACCAGGGAGGGCCATATTCCGGTCTGCCGTTCTTCCAACTTCAGCTGCGGCTCGTGGCAGCAGGCAGGGGGGACACCGGGCAGGCCTTCCAAGGTCCCGGCTTAAAGGGATTGTCTGGAAATGTGACTCAGGCCGGCCGGGCAAAGGGTGAGGTCACGGCCAGGCAGGCCTTGGAGCCCGGCGCAAGATCACAAAAAGCTGCCACCGAAACCCACAGCAAACCCACACGGTCCGCGAGAGCGCGCTTTCCGCGGAGACTTGGCCGAACACACCTCAGAATCTTGCCGTCCGTGGCTACGGATATGACGGAATGGCATGACGCTTCGCTGGCAAAGCTGTATCTATCTAGCTCTCGCGGCGTTCTACACAATCACAGTTCGCAGGACCGAAGTGAGTTCAGCGTGCTTTGCCAAGATATAGCCAGAGAGCGACCCTCCCCCCTCCCAATGCGCGGAAAGCCTCACCAGGGACACAATTTCAACAACCTCCTAGGAGCTTATTTTATACACTCCCACTCGGCTGCGTGAGCAGCCGGATCCACAGTGTAACATTCCTTTGTGCAGGTAAGTATCAGTACAAGGGAGATTCAGGAGTCTTTGTCCCGTGACGAGCCGCAAACGAACGCGAGCACGAACACGAGCACACACGGATTATTTACGTCTTTCCTCGCAATACACGCCCACAAATCGGGGCGGTGCGCTCATCGTATGGATGTTCGTTTGATTGGCCATCTTCTATATGCTCCTATTGCTAGAATAGGGTGGGCCAAAAAAGAACAGCTGCCTGGCTGCCACAGTCAATATGCAGGCTGTCCAAACCGTCATTACCAAACCTCTTGTATAGACGCCCATAGCCATCTTGCGATCACAATATGCAAAAGCCCCTTGTGAGGAGCAGAATCGCCCTCCCCAATCGCTCTCTTGCCGCCATCTCGCTGCTTCCTTTTTTTGTGGTTGACAGGTTACTGTAGCTCTCCTGGTATCGAATGCAATCGCGCGCCTCTCATGTAGTCCTTGGACCGACGATATGTATCCCGTGACTGATCTGTCACATGTCGAAAGTACGACTCCTCTTGGTAAATGTGGTTGCCTCCCAAAGCAAATCTGAAAAAACACACCCGTCCCTTGAACGCCTTGCGAGCTTGCTTTTTTTTCTTTTCCAATCACATGACTATGCATTCCCGATCAGGGACTTCACCCTTGCTCTTGGCCTTCTCCGGGTCCTTATCACTCCCCCGGCTCTTTGATTTTGCTCCCACTTTCCTGTGGTGATGATGATGGTGGTGGTGATCTTTCTCTTTCTTGCCAGGCTCACCACCATCAGTCGAAAGCCGCTCGGGTGCGGTAATGGCAACCGGTGTCTCTTCACCATCCTCGAGCTTCTCCGCAGCTTCACGTAGCGTGTCCTTGCTCTTCTTATTGAACGTGAGTCGAGACATGGTCAAGCTGATGCGACCCTCTCCGGCCTGGCTTGTAGGCCTGCTCCGACTCTTGGTAAATTTCGCCGCCGCCCTCGACAATCTCTGCGCAGTGGTTTCTTCATTTGGCGTGACGGCTGGAGAAACTCCCGTTTCTGGTGTGATCGCTTGAGCATGGCCGACAGGTTCCGAGAAGGCTACACTCCCACGTCGGGAGGCGTTCGGGCTGAGCAGACTTGAGGAATGTTGACCATCGTCCTCAACGCTGAGACTTATTCGCGGTGGTCGGTCCAGTTCTGAAGAGAAACGAATGCTTGGGCCCGCTGAACTCAGGAGTGGGGAGTCAAAGTAGCCGCTAGCTGGTCGTGACAGCCCAACTCGGTCAATATCAAGGCCTGGTGTTGTGATCCCGTTGGTGGTGACGTTGAGGGCGGAATCATTGTAAGATGGCGGTTCGGTTTCGGATCCTGCAGTAGATGCGGCGGTCACGTCACACATAGGGACGATCTGATAAAATAAGAGATAAGGCATCTCCTGCTTCAGCGACTCCTTGATGTCGTCAACATAGGAAACCCTGTTTTCGAGGGCCAGGTCATCAAACTTGACCCATTGGGCATCTTCGTAGTCGGGCGGGGGGTCGTTGTCATGGCGGCGGTTGTCCGTCAAGAGTTTGGGATTTACCCTCGCAAACGAGATGTAGTGCCCGCTGTGGACGGAATCACCCCGATGACACACGATGGACTGGAGTTCCAGTTTGTAGTCCTGGCTTAGAACGCTGTCTTCTTCCACCTTGGCCTCATCGACCATCATGAAGTGAGGGAGCCTGAGGCTGTCGGGGATGTCGATGAAGGTATTTTGCCTCTTAGCCAGCCCGTCCTCCGTATACATATACCTCTTCAGACATATCCCCACCACCGGGCGTTGGTTGAAGTGCATCATAATCTCAGTATCGGTTCTGGGTTCAGCGTTTTGAATGGCATGCCAAGCTGGAAACGATGTTTAGCATCTCCATAAGCAATCTGAGGGGGTTAGGCTTGGGTGTTTTCGAGACGTACGTATTAGTCGGAAAAACTGCCACGCTGGGATTGTGACGGCCTTTACGACTGTAGCACCTTTTCGCTTTGCTTTCTGTAATAAACTTGCAGCCTCTGAGTCCGTTGGCTTCCCGTCGTCATCCAGGACGATTCGCTGAATTATGCTCGTCGACCTAGTCCGAGCAGATGGACGCGTGACGTCTGGATACGATGCGGAGGACGTCGACGCCGGCGAGTCCATGTTGGTCCACCGTCGCTGCAGGGGCGCCACTTCGACTTGATCTGATGATTCCAACTCGGCATCCGCCTCAGCGTCTGCCCCATTATCTGCAGCATCACCACCACCACTGCCAGTATCAGCATCGGCATCAGCATCAGCGCCAGCGCCAGCACCAGCACCAGCACTGGCCTCATCAGGCTCCGGAAGCTCAGTAACGATCCGTATCGTGCTCTTCGGGGTCAGGACTGGCCTGTCTTGGCCTGCTTTCTCTTCAACGCCGTCGCGCGAGACGTCGACCTTGGTGTTGAAGTACTCTTCCAGGCAGTCCTCCAACTTGACGCCTTTGCCTTCTGGATCGGCTGGGACTGCAAGGTTTAACAGACGCTCGTAGACGACCTTGTGGTCATCGTCGTCTCTTTTCCCCTGGTGGAATAGGTCCACTTGCAGGGGCAACAGGGGCAGCTGCAGAGTCTCGGTAATAAATGCGAAGGCCTCAGATGTATCCTGTTGTTCCAGCAATTGTGCGTCTTTCCAACCACAGGCAGCCAGTGCGTTCTGTATTAGTTGAGTCTGCCTCTTCCGTCAGCACGAGCCCGAACATGTGACTACTCCAAAAACGAATTGGACCCTACCATGTCTGTATGTATCAGCTTCCCACTCCTCAACATGTTTACCCAGAGGCGGATTAGAGCAGCCAGGTTTCGCTGTGGTTCGTTCGTAAGGTCGTTCTTGAGCATGCACTCGAACGCTTCCAGCTTCGCAAACATGGCGAAGAGCAGCGCATCCAGGTAGCAGGTGACGTTCCCGCGGTTCTCTGCACCAAGCATATTTACGTTGGGGTTATAGGAGATTATCGAGCCGGAAATAGACTTCTGATGGAGGACGAGTAGTTCCATGGCCTTTTCGACGTCGCCAGCCGCGTAATTACTCCTTAGTATGAAGCGGAGGTAGTCCGGGGAGATGTCGTGCAAGTCGTCGAGGGCCTCGACTCGCTTCGAAAGTTCATCGATCTGGATTCCGAGACGCAGTTAGCCCAACTCGGGGTTTGTGCAACCCGCCGGACAATTGACCGACCTTTGCGGCTTCTTTCTCCTTGTCTTTCTCCTTGTGTTCATCGTCATTTCCGTTCTGGGAGGCTGAGCCATTCTTGAACATGGAGAAGAGTGCATCGGTGGATAGAGGTCGCGACTGCAGAGGTAGGTATAATCAGCGCAGGTCGGCGTGCCGAGGGGCGAGAGACGAGACGAACCTTGTGGCCGTCGGAGGACTTGTTGTGGCGGTGGTTGCCATTCTTATCCCTTAGGGTGAGCAGTCGTTTCGGTATGCTAGCCTTCATCTTGTCCGGCGGGTGCTCCGAGGCTGTCACGGTCGCAGGGTCTGATTGCAGCGCAGAATAGTGGTGAGCGGAGGACGGGGAGGGGTTGACCAGAAGCCCAATGGCTCGAGGCTATCTAGCGATGAGCAGCTGGCACATTTCTTCGCGGGAGGAGGCAGTGAGGTCGGAAACAAATCGGGACCGAAGAAGACCAAGATCAATCTGGGCACAGTGGACCGTGGCGTTGTTGAAGACGTCAAGCGAACCGGCGGCGACAAAGTGTCCAGCCTCAGCTGTGGAGGTTGAATTATTGAGATTACCTAGGCGGAGCGCAGAAGCGGGATGTACCAAAGTAATGTGGAATGGGCTTGATCCTTGCCGCTCAGGGTGGATGGCGGGGGGATTGGGGGGTTGGGTGGGTTTGGGACAAGCGTCTCGAGCACGGCCAAGCGTCGAGCTGTTGCAAGTGCCCGGTGCAGGTGAAACCCAAGTTCTGGGGGAGGGGACAAGGCAGGAGCAAGGAACAAACTTTGGAGGCTACTTGTGTGAGCGAAAAATAGACGCCGGCAAATTGTTGTAGCCGCTGTTGAAAGGCTCTTTGGTTATTGCGCCAGTACCATACAGTAGTAATAATTTTACTTGCTCGGAAAGTCCACGCTGCGCATGTTATTATATCATACCCAATACGCCACACTGCACACTGGGTGGCCGCCCAGAAAGACAGTCATAAAGTGGCCAGTTTTGCCGGGTCGAGTCACGAGGTTGAACATGGCCACCTGGCTTGGTAGCAGCAGAAGAATGGAGCATTCCAAGGTATGACGACGCTCTTAATCCTCCAGCCCTTCCGGCCTCACCAACAGCGGCCAGGCGTCGGATCCTCGGGCCCTTGAGCAGGTGCAGCCTGCCAGTTATTTTCGTAATAGCCCCGCCCCACCCTTAGGCAGGCCACATGCTGTGCTTTCTACCTGCGTGGTAAGGTATTTTGGAGGCAAGCGTGAGGCTAACAGGCGCGGGGTGACGAGTGACATTAATTGACAGGTCGAGACTCGCTACCTCATTTTGGGTTGGATACTCTTGCCTGTCCCCATTTGGGGCAGCCTAAAACAAAACTGTGAGGCACACATCCGGGGTCACGGAGATTACAGACTGCCCTACCTAATTCAGCGGCCTACATACGCATACATGCTGCCCCGATGACCAACAAACCCGAATGCGAGGTTGTTTGATGAAGTGCCTGGCTTGGACCGATCAGCGAGTCAATACGGGCGCGTCACCAGCCATGGCCCAGAGGAGAAGAGCCACGCGGTGTGGTATAATAATACTAAGAAGACGATCAAATCTAGCATGTCTGCACGTATGCACAACATCCCCAAGGCAGAGAAGGTTCTGGTAGATCATGGTAACCTCAGTACCAATGGTCTGGGTCGGCAGCCCACCCAATGACGAAGGTGACAGCTAGCGACAGCCCTCGACTGCGAGCCGTCGCATCGGGCCTCGCCCTGTGTGACTGCGATCGCCCGCCCAACCCACCAACCAGGCCCCAGCCCAACCCCACCCCACCGCAGAGTGCCCCAACTTCGTAGGTACCTTGGGTTAGGTGCAGAACAGGTCAAGTCTTCTGGAAGACGGGCTGATTGGGGCGCCTGCGTTTCAGGGGTCCAGTTCCCCAGCTCCAGCCAGCTCCCAACGTGCAGGCCGCAGGTGCACGACCTCGCAGTGGACCGTCCTTGCCAGCCTGCGGGCCCGTGGGCCTCGGAGATGTACCGAGCGGGGTCCCCAGCCCTGAGCTTGCCAGAGCTCTCGCTTTCGGAGCATCGCACACCCAACTTCCGAGCTGCCTTGCCGCATTCACTTACAGTCTAAGCTATCTACTACATTCACTTGGTAGCCCCATATTGCGCAATAGTTCAAAAACGCTTGTATACACACGACAAGTAGGCAGGCTACAAAGGGGTTTGTTTCAACCTGCACAATTTTGCTGCAGAACAAATCCTTCTCCTCTCGAGGGTTAGACCATCACAATGGAGCAGCCCGACCCTCCCGTGGACATCCACGCCCCCTTCACGCGCGCCGAGCGCATGCAACAGCTCGCTGACATTGACCGTGTAAGCAACAAGCTCACCGCGCGGCCCATCACGGCGCCCGGCCACGTGTTGAAGTTTGCCCGTCCTGACATGTGCCTTTCCCACAGGACATTGCCTCACTCCTGGACCTGACCGGGACGGCCATACAGAGCCTAGGGAAGCAGAGCCTACCACCAGCACCTGCCACCAACAGCACCGGCGCCGGCGCTCCCGAGCAGCAAGACTCGCAACCGGAGTCACAGCCCCAGCCATCGGCGGCAGAGCAGACCCGCCAGTTCGAGGACGCCATGAACAAGTTCCTCTCCACGCTGCACTCGGTCGACGCCCGCCTGAAGCGCCAGATCCTGGGGCTCGACGAGGCCGGCATCATCAGCCTGCCAAGCAACAAGGACGCCGCCAAGGACAAGCCCAAGGACGAGGAAGCCGGCTCCGGCACCGCCGCCCCAGGCCCCAAGCCCGCCCTCGAGCCGGACGGCGTCGGCATGGTCGGCGACCTCGACGTCGGCTGGCTGAACAGCAGGAGCAACCAGGTCGAGCGGGAGATGGAGGCCGAGCTGTGGACCAAGGCGAGGCGGCACCTTGAGGCCCTGTCCGGGGGTGTGGCTGCCGCGGGTAGCCAGGACGGTGATGCTAACATGACGGGATAGGGGGTTGGGGTCACGACCTCGCCCTCTCTGTCAACTTTTCATCTCTGTCGTCGCGAGCATATTTCGGAGTGTTGGCGCAATGGGACCCTTGAAAAGGGAGGCAAAAGGGTTGATTAGAGATGAGATTATGGATTGCCTTCCAGATACCCCTTATTATGACTTCAATTTCACTGAAAGATAAACCAGAACCCATGAAAACACAGCTCCGCCGTTACTATGTTTATTCGTCAAAAGTGGTCGTTTTCAACAATGGTCATTCTGTTCCGCTATTTGCCAAGAGAAGCTTGTCCGCCGCGCACACCCGCTTTTGCGTATACTTGAAAACCATTCGCAATCCAGGTTTCTTCGTCGCAACTGGAAGCCGGGCTACTGCCTGGCCTCCCCCCAAAACGTTGTCACTCCCAAAATATACTCCGACCGATAAAGCATTTTCCCAATGTTTTCGGGGATCGCGGGATAGGACTCAGCCACACAGCTTGTTGAAGCCGCCGTTGGCCATGTTCCCAGTGGACACTGTGAAGGAAGACTCATCGAGGCTGTTTCAACTCATCAGCGGCCATTTCCCCATACAACCTCCAACATAAGCAGATTCACTCACAGAGCGTCGAAGCCTAAGCACTCAAAGCGCTCGGACGTGGAGTTCACCTGGACGAACCGCCCGAAGAACGAGACGCACCCGGGCGTTGCGTTGCACGTGAACTGGCACTTGAAAGAGGCGTATGCGTTCGCGTCGTCGCCGTGCGCCACTGGCAGGTTCTAGAGCGTTTCGCGAACCCGTCAGCATAGGTTGTAATCCACGTGGCATGAGGGATACGACAGAGAAGTGGAAGGGGGGGGGGACCGTGGTAGATCTTCATTGTCGCGGGTTCGAAGGGCGGCTCACCATCGCACTGCCAACGGAGTGGTCAGAGTTGAAACCAGGCTCGATGTCGTAGAAGCGGTTGCCAGCGGCCGCGTCTTCCACGGCGGTATAATTCATGGCGTATCCCGACGTGCTCGCCGCAGCGCCGGTCGCGCAGGTGGTTGGAGTCGATCGGCGTGCCGCGGGTTGAGCCTGCTCGATAAGGCCCGGAGCGGCCATCACAGCCGCCACGAGGGTCGCAAGCAGAAGCATGGCGAAGGGCTTTGTCATGGGTTTCGCGGTCAAGAATCGCTAGTATATCTCTATGGTTTGGGTCGTGGTTCTGAAGCGGATTTGTGTTTCCAGGAACCTGCTTGATATGCCCCAGGAAGCACCAGCTTGAAATACTCGGCAAATAACGTTCTCAAGTCTGGCGCAGTGACTCACGTTCTTCTGACGCAGAGAGTCTTGTTTGTTCGGCCATGTGAGGCGATCTCCGTCACTGGAGTTAAGCCCTCCTCGACCATCTTTGACAGCCCAGTTGGCTTTTTAATCAGGAGCGACAGACGCCACGGAAGTTCCTCCCCATAATCGGAGGAAATCCAGTGATTGCCGCATACACCCATTGCACCCTCCGTTGGTGCACACGAACTGCTACAAGGGCTACAAGGGGCACCATCCTGCCATGTTGAGATTGGTGGTGCAAAACCCCCCTCCCTCAGATAGATGGCTGTACGCACCACAGTTCCCTCATACGCTACTGGTGGAGCTCGCCGGATATTTAAACAGAAAATAGCCCGGCCTCTAACAAATGCAATGGGAGAGCGGGGATCCATGCTGGCAGGGTAGCCGGGTGGTAGGCGGTGCTCTGGAACATGGCTTCCCTGATAATACACACTGGAAATTTTTATATTGCTCATGCGGAGCTTGGGCATCTTCACACCGAGCGGCCTGTCACCTACCGGCTGAATCCTTTCATTATGTGACAGTAGCAGTGAGTGCCTCGCAAAGTAACCCAGAACACCGTGCTTGACCTATCAGCTGTAGATGGACTGCACCGTGCTCCTGCAATCATTACCCGTATGCATCGACGTTGCTCATTATTCTCATTGGAAGCAGCGTAGGCTGTATGCCAGACTGGACTGATCTGGCCCTGCAACCACACCTCCCAGGGATGTCAAATGTGTCGATCGCCATCTAGAGCAAGATGTTCCCCGCCCCCTCCAAGCTCCTCACATGGCTCATAAACTTTTGAGCCCATTGTCCATTGCGCATTTCTATCAACACGCAGAGCCATCCCGCAAAACACGTAGATTGATGTCTTCAGCTCACGGCCTTCTCCTCGTGCGAGCCGTACGTAGGAACCAACATACTACCCGTGTGTGCTGGGAATCTCTCACATCTGGGCGGAGACACCCAGGGACTCTTTGACCAGTGCAACTTATAGATGAGTTGAGAGGCGAGGTGTGGTCGGGCCTCAAGCATCATCCAACCCAGGAGGGAACCTCGCAGTCATCCACATGCGGTAACCTCTTCAACTTACAGTAATGAGAATGGAGCAAGTTTGGGAACTAGCAGTTGAACTATGCAGCATCCTGAGCTGGGCAGGGCTCAAGTGCTACTACGGAAAGCCCGCAAGGGAAACACTCGGTCCCAACACAGCAGGTTGTCTCAGAATACTCTGTGGATGAATACTGCGGTTAATCTGGCCTTCATCTCGTTATGAGCTCAGTAGATAGTGTCCGGCGACTAAAGCGGGTAGAGCATACATCTCACATCGCCGCCTTCACTTTGTATGGTCAGAGCCAACAGCGCAATGATTCGCAATCTGATGGTTACGCAATAATGATGCTAATTACTTGGCCCTATCATATTACTACCATTCTCGAGAAGCACATACTCAACATCCATGCAGGTAGGAGAATGCAATCTGTGAAGTGACTGAAGAGCCGGAACGCCAGCGAATGCTCTCCCATGTTTGATGCGATGACCTCCCCCCCCCCTTTTTCTTAGACTCTTGAAAGCCCCGTGAAACTCAAACAAAATCAAAATCCACGAAATTCATCACACAGCACAGTCCAGTGTTGTTATCTTGGTGCGAGTAACACCTCCCATCAACTCGTTTGTTGCGCACGATCGAGCTCAAACCTTGAAGCTCTTGCTGCCCTCCACCAGACCGGCAGCAAACTTTGTCATTACAGCCCAGGAAGGCGCATACTGGATGGCCTCGTCCAGAGCGGGGATAGTTCCCGGGGTGTTGAGGTCGCTCCAGATACACGTGATATTTCCATCCAGGCCGTCTGCGCTCCGCTTCAGCTCGTCAGGCGAGGAGATGAGTACTCCTTGGTTCCGGTCCTCACCATGGACCTGGTGCGCCTCTGCGGCCGTCGGATCCCACTCAACATTCACTTCCCATGTCTTGTTCCAGTCCCGCCTCCACAGGAGGATCTGAGCGATCCCACCTTCGGGTATCGTCCCAAATCGATTGTCCCAGTCCGTGCCACCCACGACAGAGAAACTCTTAATAGGCCGCGCGAATTTTAGGAAGCATGACTTGGTGTTCTTTGCGTTGATTGTGAACTTGGCTTGCCCAGGCCCTGTGCGTGCCACGTCGAGGTCCACCAGCTTAGCGTAGCCCAGACTTGGAGGAACGCCCCCTGGAAGAATGTTGGCCACGTTCGGTGCGACATCTCTCCCATCGTACACGCAGTCTGAGACATCAGCCCTGACGATCGACTTTTGACAGGTCACATCCTTCCCTGTGGCAGAAGGCAAGTCCGAGATGATGAGACGCAAGTATTCTTCCACACCGCCGAACTTGACAAAAGATTCTCCAGTGTCAAGGTCAACGGTCTGTTGCCAAAACGCCTTGTATTTGTTGTCTGGCGAGAATGGGAAGGCGACAAGGTTGTAGACAAGTGTGGCGATGAAAACGCACAGGAGGAAGAGGGGGATGTGGTACGTGAGGCGATGGATGAAGGGCATGAGAGGCAAGATTAGTAATATCGTGAATATAGCAATGAGAAGGTATGGGAACACAGCAGCTGAGCCTTCGATCCCGGTCTGACGGGTAGCATCCACCAGGAACAACCCATTCTGAGCCGTCAGAATGATCAGGAATGGTCCGAGGATCAAGAACTGGATGAACCAGGTCCATGATGGGAGATTCTTGGACCAAGGTTGCTCACCACCAAGAGGCTGCTTATTGTCCGACCCCCCCTTCTTGGTAGCAGAGTCAGTTATGGCTGCGATTGAGCGGCGGTATCTTGTCGCGAATGTCCTCTGAGAGTCTTCGCCACGGCCGCTTCTACCAAGGAGAGGCGTGGTCGCATCAGGCGGCTCCCTTCCTGAGTCACGGTCCGCTGCTTCGTCGGATTCTGCACTATCGACCTCGTCAGGACCCGGGGCGATTATGGCATCAGAACTAGGCACTTGTTCCAAATGGTCGTGATTTTCGTGGTCGTCCCTGAGCTGCTGCCCATATGTCTTCATGTTCGGAAGAGCGAACAATTCGAGGAGTGAGGTGACTGCCGTCAAAAAAAGTGCTGACTGGAGAAACACGAAAGGATAACCAGCTGCAATGTCAAAACGGTCTTCAAAGACTGTGACAACAACTAGCACAGCCCATGTCAATGTGAACAGCCAGATGTTGACATATCCCCGGTGCAAAGCACTCGGCCTCGCCACATGTGCGCCTCTCATTATGCACCAGAAGGCAAAGTAGCCGAGAGAAACAAACATTGCCCAACTGAGGGACGGTCAGTGAGATAAACAACAGAAGGTGCGGAGAACAACCTACACTGAATACGGGCTACTGTGAACAATGTAAGGGTTAAACTTCCTGACAAGAAATGCTGCACCAAAGAGCAGCGCACCGGCGACGCTGATTGCCAGAGGGAAACGGAAAATGCCTCTGAGACCTCCGATCTTGACTCGTTCGTAGTCTCCCGAATCAGGGCTTGGCTGCTCATAGATGTTCACCCTATTCGAGAAGAAGTAGTATTTGGCCTTCTTCTGGAGCAAATACGTCAGCAGTATGAGGATGAGTGGCGTTGCGATGAGCAGTGTCAAGGACCATGCGAACATGGCTCTCAAGTTGAAGAGCACAAAGCCTTTCCCAAACAGATCGAACCATACTGCCTTGCTGCCTTTGCCATTGGGTACAATGCTGGCTGTGTCTTCCGAAACTTCCCCGCTAAAGGTTCTATCTGAGAGGTCTTGCAGTGTAGCAATCGATGAGGAAAGCATATGCCAGAGACTGGCTCGGCTGGCATGTCTCACGTCGTCTTCCTTGGTGTGATATCTTGCTCGTGGCCGGTAGAAGGCCATATCGAGACCTCTCTGCCCATAGACGCCATTGAAGATGACATAGTCAGTTTGGCTCTTGATTGCTCCCAAGGAAAAGCTGTCGGAGCTGATAACAGTGGAGAACGGATTGGACGATTTGGCATAGGCGCTTATAACATCCCTGTCCGTGCCACGGAAAAGAGTGGCACGTCCGCCAGCACCGGCACCCTCGAGGTTGAGGAATGTGTGGACAAAGGGCAGCAATGGGCTGTTCCCAAAGGCAAGGGCCCCGTAGAGAAAGTCCTCCTCGCCGTTGTTGAGTAATGCGACGATGCCGTGCTTGGGTTGATTGCCCGGAGTCGTGAAGTATTTGATCAGCTGGAGGACAGTCACGACGCCAATGCCGTCGTCAGTTGCTCCAAACCCAGTAGAGACTCTGTGGGGGTGTCAGCTAACGGCAATGAATCCACAAGTGTAAATAATGGGTCTCACGAGTCGTAATGCGCGTTCACCAAAACCCCGCCCTTTCCGATGGGCAGTTTCAGGTGGTTACGTTTTCGTTTCCACCACTCCCCTTCTTCGTCGAGGGAGCCGCGAATGTAGACGATCACGTTGGTGCCCTCGAAGTAAGCAGCGTTGCCGGACTCGCCCTCTCCAGGCGTGTGGAATCCCGGGAGGCCCCCAAAGCGCAGAGTCACATTGGACATGAGGTCATTGAATACGGTAACATTATGGCTGGATTCTTCCGGTCGGCTCTCTGACAGCTTAAGAGACCTGATTGAATAGTTTGATCTGGCCGTAGTCCTGTTAGTTGTGTGGTCTGTAGGCATCTGGAGAGACTGCTCTCACGGTTTCTTGCCGATAGCCTCCTCGGTGACCCAATCGGCGTCATTCCCGTCAAGGATCTGCTGGATGCGTAAGAGGAGCCAGTTTCGGACCTCGTCATTCTTGTGGCTGTTGTACGGATGGTAGCCCTGGGTAAGGGTGGCCAGATCGTGCCAGCTTTCCGTGAGGTTGATGCCGGCTCGCGGGCTGGGACTGGATGGCGCAGGTGGAACAGACTCATTTAGGACGATGATAGGTATGAGGAGAGCGAGATAGACGATAGTTGTCCATATCGTCACCTGAGCCGGCCGGAAAGCGAATGGATTCATGATCGATGCTGTCACAAGCGCAATGTGTAACCCCGCAGGTGCTGGATCCTACTCAATGACCGACCGATGCCGGGTCAACACAGAGTAGTGTGCCAAGCGTGATTCTCTAGGTTCTGGCGACGACTTATCGAGACGCCCAGGTCATGATGAATGGTCACGAGGAGAAATCGAACGAGTCGCAGTAATGAAGGGGGCTGGCCAGCAAAAAGCCTAAAACGTGCAATTGTATGCAGTGGGGCGCGGCGGCGGAACAATACTCTTTTGGAATTCACCTGGATCGTAACATAGGGCGGGCGAGATGGAGTGAGAGAGGTAGGGCTGCTAGTTGATATGATTGCTCCGAGCTGAGCTTTTGGCACTGGGTGAATGAGTGACCTCAGGCAGTTCCCTGGGGCCTGGGGCTGAGATCCGCGCTTGCCATCAAGACGCGATTATCTGGTTGAGGTAGGACAAGGTGCGCCCGCGACTGCAGCTGCAGATTGATGAACTCACTCACCACTAGGGCAGTGGTGGTGGTTGGTGGCTGGACTCGTCACCATGCAGCTGGACCTCACCTGCCCCGCATGAGCTTGGCGGTGGCCCAAGCTCCCTCGGCCGAAATCAGCAGATACGGTTTAGCTGCATAGCGTTCTACTTCAGAGCCGCAAATGGAGGAAGGAAAAAAAAAAAGGTACCTAGGTAATACGGCATTGCCTGTTGCCCAAGAAAACTTTAGAATCCCACCCAGAGCAGTGCAGTGCAGTGCTGTCCATTGGCGCGTATACTGTGGGCTGTCCAGGCATGATCGTAATAGAGGCTTATGTAGATGTGAGCACAGCAGCGTAATCTCCCGTACTCTACACGTCTACAGCAGATGATGAAAAAGGGTTCGACACTCAAGAGCACATCAAATTACTTGGCGCTCGTTCATCTTCGCACAGAAGCTAAATAGCAAAAACAAGATTTTCATTGCATTAGTAAAAGCTGCCTATCATACAGTCAGTACCATGTGGCCCGAATCGTGCCATCGGTCAGTCAGTCAGTCTATCGTCGCCCTGCGGAACTACGCTGCCGCGGAATACCATAACATTCCCTGCTGGTGAGCACGGCGAGTGAATGAACCTGGGATCCAAGTATCTTCGGCCTGGTGTCAGTGGCGGGACCGCACTTCGATGCTAGCTGCCTTTGTGTTCCTTAAGCACCCGGGGGCGGAGGAGGAGGCGGTTGATTGCCTGGTGGGGGCGGCGGGGGAGCACCCTCACTTGGAGGCGGTGGTGGTGGAGGGGGCGCGGCACCTCCGGAGAACTGCTGGATCAGGGCCGTGAGGTTATCAGCGGGCGGTGCAGGCGGTGCGGGGGGTGCCCCAAGGCCTGGAGGTGCGCCATAGCCGCCAGGATAGCC
This sequence comes from Diaporthe sp. P3_1W, assembly GCA_037177825.1. Classification (NCBI taxonomy): domain Eukaryota; kingdom Fungi; phylum Ascomycota; class Sordariomycetes; order Diaporthales; family Diaporthaceae; genus Diaporthe; species Diaporthe sp. P3_1W. The sequence continues at coordinate 2,800,338 of JBAFXB010000004.1, read as the reverse complement.
GCCATAAGCGGATGGGGCGCCAGGAGCCTGCTGCCACGGCGCTGTGCCGGGTGGAGCAGCGCCACCATACCCGCCTTGAGCACCGGGAGCTTGGTGCCAAGGCGCCGTGCCGGGCGGAGCCGAGCCGTAGCCATTGTTCTGACCACCCCCGTAGTAGCTATCACCACCTTGGTGGTCATGGTTCCGCTCGCGTCTGTCTCGAGCCCACGGCGCAGGACCACCCGAGCCTCCTCCGCCTCCGCCTCCACCACCCCCACCATCGTGGTGGTCGCGGTCGTTGTTGCGAGAGCGCCAAGGAGCAGGTCCACCAGTAGGTCCACGTTGCCATGGTTTGGCGTCGCCGTTGCCGTGGGAGCCAGGTCCGGCCTCGATGCGGGCGGGCGCTGCTCCGCCGCCGAGCTCAGCCATGAATTGCTAGTAACATTATCAACATCTGTCGCACGCCTGTTTATACTCTCGCATGTATCAGGAGGATAGCCTACCTCGTACTCGGCGTCGTCTTCTCCGCCTCCGCCGATCCGTCCGGCGGGCCGGGGACCATCATTACGCCAGCTTGCACCTCTCTGTCTATCAGGACAGTCGCGAGCCATGTGGCCGGCGTTGCCACACACTCGGCAGATGATGCTGGCAGTGAAGTTCTGCTTCTCGGGGCAGTCGTACTTGCGGTGTCCTATCTGGCCACAGTTCTGGCAAGCTTGGTTTTCATCGTCACGCAGAGTTCCGTTCAGAGCAGCGAGCTCTCGGAGCTGGTTACGCTTCAGTTCGTTCTGGCCCTCGGGGATGGAAGCAGCCTGTGGATGTCAGTCTTTGCGCAGCAGTAATAGGGTGGGGAGTGGACTCACGGTTTCGATGACGTTGTGGATCAGTTTCTTGGCCTTGTTAACCTTGTCCTCGGTGTCGGCCATGATCAAGCAGTGGAGATCCTCTTCCTGATTACTGGCGTGAGCTGCATCGGAGCGGCCCTTGCCCTCCTTGACGGAACCCTTGCCACGAATGGCAATTTTTGCACCCGATTCGGTCTCCATCTTCTTCAAAGTGTTGCCACGAGGGCCGATGAGTAAGCCAACTTAAAACAGGGAGAGCTAAGTGTTAGTATCGTCATCAAGTACGGGAGGTTTTTAAAAACACGCTTCGTTCAGTAAGGCAGGCCTGCGAGGTAGCACTGCTGAGGTACGCGACCTGGAGCTACACCAGGTTGCGGGGAGGGAGGACATGGTTAGAGAGGTTAGAGGGTTAGCAATCATACTGAAATTGATTTCCGGATAATCATTGACCGGCACATAGACCTTCTCCTGGGTCTTAGTGGGCCGTCTGTAATCCTGCGGCGGGTGGTAGTTAGGGATGGTCTTCATCGCTTTCTCGATGAGCTTGTGACGTTCGTCCTCCAGGCGCTTCCGGTATCGGTACTCTCTGGTGTTGACACGACGGCCGTGGTTGTCGTACTGAGGAGCAGGGGACGGGGATCTGTGAATATTTTTGTCAGCGTCGAACTCGCGCGAACAGCGTCACGGGCCTGGCAGAAACTCACCTGTCGCCATCGGCAGGCACGACATCATCAATCTTCAGCTTCTGGCTGATTTCTTCGATTCGTAGATGGAGGGTGTACGCCTCGAGCTGTTCGCTGGTCATGTTGGCGACGATGGCAGTGGGCAACCCCATGAGGCCGGCGGCCTTGTTCTCGGCGGCGTCACCCCATCGGTTCCGCTTCTTGCGACGGCGAGGTCCATCCGCATCCGTGCCTGGCTGGCAGTTAGTGACTAGTGCCCATGTCTCCTGCGATGCCCTTGTATACGCACGAGGTTCGGGGCTGCGACCGCGCTTCAAGTCGCGATCGCCTCCGTTGGAAAAGCTGTCATGTTGGGGCTCGGGCTCGTTGGACTCGCCGCCGAATCTGCGTTTGCCCAGCGGTATGTTGTTAGATCCAGTGATGCCTTGATTTCTCCAAGCCATGTTGTCGCTATTTGCCTCTTGCAGGCAGGAGAAGGTGATGCTTTGGGGGCCGCACTCGATGCACGATGTTGGAAGTTGGATGGGTGGAGACGGGAAATTGAAAAGTTGCTCTGCGAAGCGATGGGCATTTGCTAACGGGAAGCCTACTCCCCCGGGCCAACCCAGGAATGCTGGCCTAGCGCCGAATGGGCCTGTCGGCTTTTTGTTAGCGCGTGCCGAGCTCTTGAAGTTTGGTACCTCTAGGTAGGTACTGTCAAGTGCCCCGCAAAGAGGCCTGACAGGGAGCACATCCTCGCAATAACCTGGTCCCCAGGACAGCAGCTACTTAGGATGCACGCGTACCACCTGTCCGCTGTTGGATTTCACAGATTGGGTCAAGATATAACCTACAACTACAAATGAGGTTTAATTGTGATTATTCAATCACCGTAATAACTCAGTTTGCAACTGACCGAGTTCCCCACCTCTGACTGCAAACATCATCCCCGTCAGGCTGATACTTGCTGTCTTCCTGGTGCCCTGCCCAAGTTGCCACATATTCAGCGTCTTCATACAGGTGATACCCTGACTTGATCTGCAGTTTTCCATTAGGCACTAACCTTCCTCATTGCTGTCTCTTTGCGGCCCGAGATCAGGGAACAGTCTAAGCCTGTCCCATGTGGGTTCTTGGGCTCGGTTTCACCTCACAAGATGGAACTGCACAACTCCCAAGGTTGTCTGTCAGGTCGATGGCATTCATGAAGCATGTTGCGCATGTGTGTGTATAAAGATTTTATGATCCATATATCGCAGCTCAGGAGTTGCCATTCCCCTCTCTTTACGTGGCGCCCATGATGATTCAAAGTGACGACTGTCCTCTTCGACCCCTGTCGGGAAGTACCTACGAGATACTTATTTTGCAGCATCCTGCTTCATCCCAGCCTGCACCCAGGCACGTGGGCCTGCCGCCAGCTTGTCGAGCTCCTCCTCGGACAACTCGGCCATCTTGAAGGCCTTGTGCTCAGTAGGGACATTCCGACCCTTCTCGAACCCAGGCCGCTCAAGCAGTTTATAAAGCCACTTCTTGAGGTTGGGATATTCGTTGATATCGATACCCGACCACTCTTTTTTGGAGGTGATAATGGTCAGCGCAGGTAAGTAAGGAGTCGGGTTGGGGGGGGGGCCTAAAACTGACTGGCTGAAGCGACCCAACCCCAGCATGAGATGTCTGCGATGGTGAGACGGTCACCAACGAGGAACCCAGACTTGCTCTTCTCAAGAGCGGTGTCTAGGACACGGTACAGCCTCCGCGTCTCGTTCTGGTATCGAGAAATACCGTAGGGGATCTTCTCGGGCGCGTATCCTGCAACATCGTTCAGCATAAGAGCCGTCATCTGCAGGCGAGTACACACGGGGCAGAATTCGTACTTGTGAAGTGATTGGCCTGACCCTGCATCGGCCCTAGACCGGCGTTTTGGAAGAAGAGCTGTTGTTGATGTCAGTCGTCGAGGAAGCCTCCGGAGTCTTGTCAGAGGCTGGTGACGAACCCAGTTGTTGGTCTCATAGTACTCCTCTGTGCCGTGGGGATACGAGATCTTGTGGTCCTTGTCGTATTTGTCGACGAGGTACAGCAGAATTGAACCGCTCTCGAACAAGCGGATAGTCTTGTCGCCGAACTTGTCCGTGATAGCAGGGATCTAAGGGCTCATTTAGCTAGGCCCGTGTCGGTCGCCACAAGGCGGAGATTCCTCACTCTGCCATTTGGGTTGATCTCAAGGAACCAGTCTTCCTGTTTGAAGATCAGTCAGTGTCCTCAGGACATCACATACACTCCAGCAGCCTCTCACCTTCTGAGTGTTTTTGGCCAAATCTATGGCTGTCGTCTATTCGAGTCGTCAGCACAGGGTCACACATGGGCAAGGGCCTCAGGGCCACGGACCTGGTAAGGCAGGCCAAGCTCCTCCAGCAGGATGGACACCTTGATCCCGTTGGGTGTCCCAGTAGTGTCTTCGAGCAAAGAACCAACATCAGTCCGTGATGCTCATTTTAGTCTAGGGGTGGGGGTGGGCTTACAGAGGTGGATGTTAGCTTCGTTCGCCATGTTGAGATGCTCTTCGATTTTTCGGAGTCTTGCGGTCATTCCTTGGAACTCTTGAGATTATTCCAAAACTTCCCGTCCTTTTGAGTCCGCTGCTCGACGTCAATCTCACTTGCGCGCTTATAAATCAAGCGCCTTTTGACGATGCCAGCGATGCCATAAGTGTGATGTTATGTAAGTGAGTCTCGTAAGCTCGTCCCACTCGAGCGGGGGCCGATCTGCTGTGTAATGACGCACGTCCCGCCCTCTGCATTGTAACTTTGACGCCTATCACTTTCTCTCCAATAATTGCCCTCTCTAAAAGCTTCCAAGGGGAGGCTTCTAATATAGTATCTTTGTTCGCAAAAATTGGGAATCGTATTTCCTTGGCAATTCTCCCGGGCCAGTAGAGGTTGCCTCATTGCCAAACATCACCTGGACCCTCATCAGGACAAGGAGCAGGACAGGAACGACCCATGGTGAGATGACTTACACCGACTCATCTCATCCAATTCCGTCCCGACTTCTGCTGACAATTCCATAGTTTTACACTGCTACGTACTTGAGTTTTGACATGTCACTTGCAGTCAGTTTTCATGAGATTTGACGTTTTGTCAGCAAGGCTGGGTGCTGACCTTTTTCACTCTTCACTGGGCCCACTGTCTCTAGTGATGAACTCATCGATTGCTGTACATGAACTCCCGTACCGACCCTAGCATGAACAACGAATTCTAGATGCCCGGTGTAGAAACAGGACTCGCTCGCTGTCGCTTCGATGAGCCCTTTCGTATTTTCGACACTCACGCAACTCGTACCTGTCTGTTATAATGAACCGTACCTTCGATTCCCACCACATTTCCCATGGATAACTATGCCAGTCCCAATTTTCCTCATGTACCACAAATTTCAGACTCAAATACCCCTTCCCTGGAAGGAGATGGCAGATTGCAATAGTGCCGCGCAGTGGGGTAATGGCACATATATTATCCGAGAGCTGCGCATTGCCTTCCAATTCCAAAACTGGGTCGAATGTTGTACGTTTATAGCCCAAGAGAGTGCCACGCCTTTGAAAACTGCTCAAATTGAAACGGAGTGAAATTGAGCATTGACCTCTTCCACCACGAAGAGTGAGTATCGCCATGCTCGCGAATCATTGGAATGATACCATCCACTCCCACATATGGTCTGAACTATTTGGGTAACCGCTGGACGGCAAGTATAAACCCCCTCCAGTTGCTTGGCCATGTGAATTGATCAAGCTAACTGTAATCTCTCCTGGACGAGAATAACAAGTTTTGTCGATCAGGGCAAGACTATTCCTGTCTGTGCAGTTTGTTGGGTGGTCCATCACCGTCTGCGTCTAGGTTGGTTATTGACCTTTTCCTCTTCAAGGAGGCTTGACTGTGCTGAGAGGCTTGACTCTGCTGAGAGGCTTGACTGTGCTGAGAGGCTTGACTGTGCTGAGAGGCTTGACTGCGCTGGGAGGCTTGACTGTGCGGGAACCCATTTCTCTGCGGGAATTCGTTGGTCTGCGTGAATCCACTCCTTGGCTGGGGACTGCCGTTCTGCTGGGGACTGCCGTTCTGCTGGAAAGCAGTGCTCTGATTGTAGCCAACGCCCCGCAGGAGTCCCCCGTTGTGCTGCGAACCATTGCTCAACTCAAGACCATTGCCCTGAAGAACTTGATGGCTCTGTGGAGTTTGGTCGTAAATCTGAGGCCCTTGGGCCATCCGAGCAGCCTGGGCCATCCGAGCAGCCTGGGCCATCCGAGCAGCCTGGGTCATTGGACAAGGCTGGCTGAGCTGCGTGTTCTGTATTTCCTGAACCCTTGTGGATGTATGAAAATCTTGAGCCCTTAAGGGGGCCTGATCTTCCGAGGGCCCTGAATACCTCTGGGGGTCTGTCGTCCACTCAGGGCTCATTTGGCTTTGAGGAATGGGCCCCCGTGCCAGACTGAAAGACCCTGCGCTGATCACGGGGCCAAACTGTGGGCTCTGGTGTGCTTGAGGTGTGGATCCTGGTTGAGGTGTGAAGCCTGGTTGAGTTGGAGGCATGAAGCCTGGTTGAGGTGTGAAGCCTAGTTGAGGCATGAAGATTGGTTGAGACTGTTGGGCCGGGCTTCCAACGCCAAACTGGCTGCTGTTGTCAGCGATATTCCTTGAATAAGCCATGGTGCGAGGCGCTGGATAGATAGGCAGGTTGGCCTGGATTTGTGGTGTGCTATGACCGACGGAAGGGTTCTGCACCATTCCCATCCCGGTAGCAGCAGGGCTGGTATTTGGTTCTGCTTGTGGAGACATGCCTATTTCGATCAGGGACTTCAGGCTGGATGTGTCTTCTGGCCAGGAGATTTCGCTTTCACCGAAGCTAGGCGGCAGGTCCTTGATGGCCTCTTGTATCTCCCTGCCCACCTGATCAAAGTCCACAGCAGTGTTCGGTTCCTGAACAGCCTCTGACGTCTTGCGCTTGCCAGTTTGTTTGATCGTGGATTTCTGGACCACAAGGTCCCTTGCCTCGTTTGCCTTTGTGGAAGAAGAAGGTGCCATAATGGGACAGACTGGCCTCGAGGCGACGCCTGCTCAAAGTCTCCTTTGGTTTGTCTCCGGGGGAGAGGGGGAGGGATAGGAGCAGATCTTTGAGTATGTCCTCGAGATTTTCGTATTTCCCAGGGGATCTACTACAGCTTGAGTATAGGAGGCCGGCGTTTGGCTGTGGTTGTCTTGTAGCATATAAGGAAAACTTCCAGTACAGGGAGGCTGAGAAGGAAGAATCAATGTAGAGAAAACGAGGTACAGATAGAAACATTCAATATGTAGTAAACCAGGACAGAAGCCGTCCTCAATTATTGGCATAAATCAAAAGCACAGATCAGACTTGAACAAAAAAACTGTTCTTGATTTGCTGTGAGCATAGAATATCGACCAATTCTTGGTCATACCCCCGCCGCTATCAACACCGGCGCTGTCCACCAAGGCCCTGGTCACAACAATGTTTGGCCACATGGCCCCGACCTCTTCAAGAATCTTGCGATGTCAAAACTGGGTCAGTTTGCATGCAGTACCACCCATTGACTAGATTCACTTGGCTGAATTTCCAGCACGTCTCTCGCCAGCCCTTCTGGTCATCCCGGATGCACGTGAGCTTGTATCCATGACTTTGACACAGAACTCCTTGAGCAGGCTGCCAAATGATGTCGACTTTAAAGTGGATTGCTTTATTTCTGCTCCAGGGCCTGAGTAGATCTTGTCATGCTCGTCGATGTCCTCCTGCCACTCTGGATCTTTTGGTACTTTGACCCAATCATCGCCGGCTGGATTCTTGCCGCTTCGGTCGGGTGTATTCTGTGACATTTTGTCGTTGGTTCTTTTGCAATGATGAATTTATTGTCTTTTATCTTTGGGCAGCTGGAAGATGGTAAATGGATTTGTTTTGTCGGATGGCGATTAATCTCGGTGGTGGATGTAGTGACATAGGCGTGGACTTTTCTTCTGATTCATTTGCATCCATTTAAATTTAGAGCAGGCTCCGGTGGTCAAGGTAATGTGCAGAGATGAGTTATTGACAAGCTCCCATGGCTGGTGCTGTGAAGGACTGTCACTTTCTTTGGATACAACTGTCAGATGAAATGGTACAGTAGCCCTGTGTTGTGGAACTGTGCTATTCCGGCAGTGAATCGACGTCTGGGAATATCTCGTTCCTCCAAGTTTTCATTAGTCTGATTTGTGGTTGAAAGATGTTAGACTCTTCTGTAGCAGGCCGGAGCAGTCAGGTGACAGCATTAGATGCAAAATGGTCTTTGCTCTTGTAGTCTGCCTAAAGTACCTAGGTAGTGTCCGTTACCCTCTAGAGGCTTCCCCAGACCCACTTGATCTTCCCCAGGTTTTACAAGGCTGCAGTGTGTGGAGCACAGGCAGTACCTCCCTAGGTAAAGCACAGTACCCATCACTGTACTGAATCCTGGCTCCACAACAGCAGAATCTGTCCCTGTCGCGTCTGATTTATTCTAACCCTAAGAACCGCACAACATCCAAGCAGCTACATAGCTCAGGGGAAGAGTGAGTCAATTTGAATCTTGAGAAATTGATTCCAACATGTTCTAACAAACCAATCAGGCGCCGGGCTCATAACCCGGAGGTCGCTGGATCGAAACCAGTTGTAGCTATCTGACTTTTTGCTTTTTACCATTTTTTTTTGATTGCTTTTGCAAAATTTCTGTCCGCCTGAGACTTCCAATTATCTCAGGCCGTCAGTATGACCTGCGATTCAAAGCATTGTACTCGTGTTACCCGTTCCAAAACATGAGCCACCGTGAGCTTGTGGCAGCCGTGTGACTGTTTTCCAGCGTGGAGAAACGGTCACCATTCAATATCGCTGTAGAGCAGAACAACAAGCCTCATGTGGCAAAGGATCAGCCATTCCCCAGATACAGGTTCTGTCACAAACCACCGTATCTGCTGCAGTGAGTCACTTCTGATACTGTTCGTAGGATGTTCAACGTGATATGACAGTGACTGCCTTGCTTCCCAGTCGGCACAAATCATCATCAGCTTTCCGAGCTGACAGTCTAGGATCCGCGCTGCATGCTGCGCAGCGCTCCCTTTGCAGGCCGCCCGGGCACAGAGGCCCTGCCGCTGATGTTGCTGATGCTGATGCTGATGCTGCTGAACGGATGAGGACAAACGCTTGTGTACTGAAGTACCATTGCTGCAGCTGCAGGGATGAGGAGGATTGTAGTCAGAAATTCAGCCTCATTGCCAACTGTGGCTAGCTGGGTCTGCGTGCCTACGCGACTTTTAGACAGGGGACTCCTTGCTCCTCTAGGATCTTTAGCCAGGATATGCACTGACAGGGGAGCTCAAGTCCAAGTGCGCCTGCAGCATTTCAGACTCTTATCGATACCAAAATTTCCAGATCTTCTCATACACAGTTTCTCTCACCAACAAGCAAAATGGCAAAAACAAAAGGCAAAGGTATGCAATTCCTCAGGCAGTATGATTCTGAAGTCTCCGGAAGACGCTGGAGAATTTTCACCTCTGACACTGGCCCGCAGCGCCCTCGATCCACTCGCGCGCCGCCCGCCGAGCCACATCGCCCAGCATCAACACCGACAAGTCGCTGAAGGATGCCAGGCCGCCGCCCGAGTCCGTCGACGCCCGCCCCTCAGTCCTCGGCCTGCATCAGAACGCCGGCGTCACCAAGAAGTCCAAGCGAGGCCGCAAGGCCGTGATGAGCACCAGGGCCCGCAAGCGCCACGAGCGCGGCCTCGAGAGGGCCTCGGAGATCGTCGACAGGACCTCCAACAAGGTCCTGAAGAGCAAGAAGGCGGCCGCCAACATCGCCGGCCGCAAGAAGGGCTGGGACGACATCAACGCGCAGGCGGGCGAGGCCGCTGGCGCCAGGCTGGCCGGCGTGAACAAGTTCGCAGGGCTGGCGGACGGCGATGACGAGGATGTCGAGGAGGTCGACGACGAGATGTGGGAGGCAGAGCAGGGCACACCCGTGGTAGCTGCGGCAGCGAGTTCCACGAATATTCCCTTGGATGCGGCGCCGCCACCTCAAGAAGACGATGAAGAGATCCTATGAGCATCCACAGCATTTTGTTTTGAGATTTACGACCAGGCGTTGGGGGAACTGATACCAGATGCAATACAACATCGCATTTTTGCACGCAATTTGTGCTGGAAAATAACCATCCTGCCGCACAAGGCCGTTCCTGCGGGTGACCTGGAGCTGTGAGGCCTGGTACTGATTGACCAAGGCTGGGCGGTTTCCTCCCAATGCATCGATTCCCGGTTGTCTCCCTCCTACCTTGAGGAAAACCTTGACGACTTCACTACTCTCGCAAGGAGGACTTTGGACTTCACTCTACTTCTCTCTAGGCTCGCTCCTGGTCAAGACAGTGCCGAATCTCACCTTGCCTATGAATCAGTTCCGGTCGACACAATGCAATGGCACAACTTGTGGTCTTAGATGCATAGCGTATTGGACAACTAACTAGGGCAGAATCGAAGTTAGGGAGGTTTCCGCTGAGGAAACAACCGTCCCAGCACAAAAATGGTTCCGCCTGGGTCCCTTTCACTCCCAATTATTCAATTAACAAGATCGAGACCTCCTCCGTGGTGGTCCCCCGTCATGGAGTGGCTGCTCCATGGCGCCCCTTATCGCGCCCTTTTCCTCCATGCTCTCATTTTCGAACCTGGCCGTCTGTTCTGAGTGCATGCTTGAGTCTGGATTCGGATTGGGGCTGTGCTCTGACCCTGCTCCTAGTGAGGAACGGGCTGACGGTCCGCTCGAGAGCGGGGGGCTAGTCGAGGCTGCCGATGAGACCGCCGTCGACGAGACCGCCGTCGACGGGCCTGCGGGCTGTGGCCACGCCGGCGGATGTTGATTGCTATTAGCCGAGTAGTAGCCGCTGTCGTTCGAGTCTCTCACTGGAACTCGTTGGACAAGGACCTTCTGGCTCCGGACTCTTTCCAACTCGATCGCCGCAGGGTGCACCTGAACATGCTTACGATCGGTGTCCCGGAGAATTACCAAATCGGCGGCATCATCTGGTACTGATGGAGGTTGATCGTGAGAGTCGTCGGCAGACTTCCGCCGTAGACGAGCGCGGGGCTTCATGTCGGAGAGTAAATGTGATGCCAGGCCCCAGATATCTGGGCCACCGAGGAGTGCAAAATGAGTATTAATGCTACTGGGCGTCTCCGCAGGGTATTCACGAGGCTCAGCTTGATGCCCGGGCTTGTCAGCATGACCCGAGGCGCCGCCGGGTCTGTCACCGGACTCGTTGAAGAACAACTCGCTTTTCTTTCGACGCACAGCACTCGGTCTGTCGTGAACCTGGTAGTCCGGTGCGCCACGCTGTGTTACCTGATACAGCGCCGCAGTCCTCGTGGTCGCTGGGTGCCATTGTGTGGACTCGCGTGACCGTGGCTCTACCACCTCCATGTACGATCTTGTCGTTCTTGCAGAGTGTAATATCTTGTCGTCTCCGCCAGATGTGCGTCGCGATCGTGATGGGATTCCTTCAAGACCCAGGTCGGGCCGAGGTCGCTGCTGGGTACTTTCTGCCTGACGTGGCGGTCGTTTCGGACATAGAGGGTCAGGAGCCGCTGAACTACGACGCAGTGATCTCTCGCTCAGTCGTTGCTCGAAGATCCGTGGAAGGTTATATTGGTGCACTCTATTCTCTGCTCTGCTTTGGGGTGGTGGCTCATCTGAGCCGTAGCCCGCAACTTGGTTCAGCCCGCGAACATCATGCTGGGCTGCCGGAGAGCGAGTTGAGGCATGGTGACCGATATGATGATCCGGATAATGCTGGCTATGCCGGTGCTGCTCATTTCTGCCAATATTATGGTGCTCTATTTGATCTCGCCCTCGCTGCTGCACCTGAGTATTGGCATTGGTGTTGGGATTGACATTGGCGTCAGGTAAGAAGCCTTGGGGGATGTTACTGTCGAGCTGAGGACTCGGATCGGCATTCCCGTTGTCACCATTGGCCCCCTCCGTATCCATCTCATGCTTGACTCCAATGCAGTACAGCATCAGGTGGCACGACAGAAAGAAGAATACGAGGAGGCCTGCCATGACGGAAAACGTGACGACTATGCCGCGAGGTGGCTTGCCCGAGGTGCTCAACAATGCCGTGCAGACGATGACCGTCAACACGACGAACAGGAACGGGATCCATCTGTACGTCACATCACGAATGACTTTGCGAGACTGTATGATCTTGCCCATGTGGAACATGTCTGGATGATTAGTTCAAGAGGCCTCGACTGAATGTGGGCTGGAGGACTGTCGAGTTCCGCTACCAAGCCTTTTGCTCGAGGCTGCCTTCCCATCACGCATTTTATTTATCGTGGAAGACTTCTCTACGGTCGTTTTGTCTTCTTCCTTTCATGGGTGTGTCAGACGATAAGAGCCGCCCAAGGGATAAATAAAGACGCTGGAGGTCTAATTCGCGTAATGAAGTTTGAAACACCTTTTGTTGTGTTGACAAGACAAACAACCTCGAGGGCAACGAAACTGCATGTCTGAGACCCTAGTCAATTGAACAATGATTAAATTATTATAGATTTTGTCTTGAGACTTGGTCACAGGAACATAGGCTCCCTTTCATGCTGCCCCGGCTGAGGCAACCACCTTGCTTCCAGCTCATGGGCCTGCGGCGGGCTCATTGAATCTCGAGGATACGGTCTATGAGCTCTGTTGGGAGGCTGCACGCCATCCCACTGGTTATTCCAGGCACTGAAAGACACCGGGGTCGCCGGGAGTTCAGCTGGCGCCGTTTTGTTGATGACTGAAGGCACCCAGCTGGGTATCATCGACCTCCGCTTCTTTTTCGGGGTCGGGGTCGGATAGGGGAATTCCTTGGGGGGTAATGGCGGGGGCGTTTCTGAGAATCTTTGCGTGATAGACTGCCGCTTTTGCTTGGCTGTTTCCTTGATGCGTTTCCTTTTGATCCAGGCAAATACCAATATTCCTGCGACAGCAGCAACGCCGCCAACAGCGGACCCCGTGGCAATACCTATGGTCTTGGGCCGGTCTGACGAGGAGTTGTCCCTGTCGGAATCTGATACGTGGGTCGGCATGATCATTGTGTAAGTTGACTCTGCCGCCGGCGAGGTAGTGGTTGTCCCAACGGAATCCGTCATGGTTGGTGCTGGTGTTGAGCCGGATGTTGCGGTGGCTAAAATCCCAGTCGATACAGGAGTCTCAGCTTGCGTCAAGACACAGACCGACTTCTCATTGCAAGAATATCCGAAGGGACAGCAAGTATCTGAGCCGGAGCTGTCGCGCCCACAGACTGGGAGTGACCCATCCAGGTTTATCGAGTGAACGGAACTGGTCGGATAGGCCGTTGCGTTCTGCACGGCGAGAGAGCAGGTGATGGGCTCGATGGAGGAACATGTGCCGCCATCAGGACAGCAAAGCACGCTCGAGTTGTCGGCGAGACCAATACACCGTTCGGTCGACCTGCAGCAGAACTCGCTTGGGAGCCCATTGCCGCACTGGTCGAAGTTGGAGGGGCAAGAGTCTGCACTCGTGCGCTGTCGTTGCCTCAAGACCTTCAGGACTTCGCGGCGGCGTATACCGGGTTGGGCATCCAGAGGGACGACATGTGGGCCAGATATTGTTATTCCTTCTCTGTCAACCAATGCGAAGATGGACTGTGGGTGAATAAGACAAATGAGAAGAAGAATAAGGAGGCCTGATGAATACATCGGGCCTACATGATTTTCAGCCGGGACTGTAGGGGAGCGTCGATCAACGTGGCAGCGGGCGAGGGACGTTGAGAGCGAACGAAGAGTTCAGGTCGCAGGAAGGGGAGACGGGAAGCAGGAAACAGGAAACAGGAAAGAGAAACAGCACCGGTCGGTGATATACTCTGGAACGGCCCCTTCCAGCCTGACCCAAAAGGGTCATGGGTGAGGGTGGCCGGACCGGGGCGGGATTGATATATCCTCGCTTCGAGGCCATCCGCTTGGCAAGCAAGCCGGCCCACGGCAACCTGGGGAGGCTCTTTTCTTCCCTCGAGTCCCTCAAGGGAGGAAGGATTCGCGAATGTGGAGAGGCCCTGCCTAGAACCGTCGAGGGCCAGAGTCCCTCCCACTTTTTGGCCTGTTGGTTGTGCGGCAGTCTGATCGACAACGACTGTCTGTCTGCCGCCCGGGGAGGCCAGCAGTGGGCAGGAGCCCTTGACCTTGGAAGGGAAGGGCAGATGTGGATTCGCAGCACAGTAGATCGATCCATGGGCAGCCAGGGCAATCCGCGCGAGTATGTGCCGCGATGGCGCTTACAAGGCGCCGCGCTTATTCGCCGCCATCGACGTTCCTTCCAGCCCCCAGGCCACCCAGGTGGGCCATAGCATCTTCTAATTTAAGAAAGACGTTGGGGGTCCTTTGGTTTCAGGCCGGCAAAGCCCGTGGCAAAGACTGAGAAACCGGTTCTGGACCTGAGGAGCATGTGGTTCATGGCGTGCGTGCTATGCAGAAGGAAGATGCGCGTATAGTATGTGTCCAGCCCTTTTGGGTCTGGAGCGGAGAGACATCTCTGGGTGGAAGGACCTCGTGCACAGGAGCGGCAGGTTCGGGTTACCTCAACTGAAGAGGGGAGGGGGGGTTGTCCATGCGTCGGGAATGCGAATTCAACTGCCCACTTCAAAGATTCAAAGAGGGTTATTTGATTTACTTTGATCCATAGAGATGGGTATTGAGCCTGTTCGCTGGTTATATGCTATCCAAGGAAGCAACTGATGCTGCCAGGTTGTCGTCGTAGACATACAGTCAGTACCTTATCCGACAATTCAGGTCGCCCAGTAGGATGCATCGGATCGAAGGACCTTGAGAGTGCACAACATTCATTACCTGCCTAGAAAGTGGCTGCATATGCCCACAATAGGAAGTCTCCCGCCACGGGGATACATATGCATGCGCCGATCATGAGAGACAATCGCCGAGTCCTAGGCCGGACATTTCGAGTCTTGCTTCCGCTACGGGCGTAGCAGCAGCCACGGATCAAACGCCAAAACAGTTCCTCCCGAGTCCTACGAACCTAAATGTTTCGGAGCCAGAGATCAACATTTCCAATGCTCCATTCGCACATGGCTGCGGCAAATTCTTCCTTTATGTGCTACAAAGTGCACGTAAGGGCATTTGCAATTGTCCCTTGCCGTGGCATGGCAGGATGAGCTCCATTTGTTTGTCCGAGAAGCAAGAGTGAGCCAGGTCCAGGAACGGATGCTTGACTCACTCAAGCCCTCAAGACCTCCGAATGGAACCGCACTTCCTCCTCTTTGACCTGACCTGACCTGACAGCTGACTTTTCTTCTTGGGTCTCCTACCCCACTGACCACTGTCTTCCTACCTCAGGGCTGATGGCCTCCAAACTCCCGCAGCTAGTAGAAGGGGGGTGGACGAGGTATTTGCAGTGCAGCTGTGCTCGTATCCGTAAGCCGCTGATGTGGGCGTAATCCTGTCGCGCAGAAATGCTACCTAATATTGCGGCTGGGCCGAGCTCGATGGGGGCCTTCAAAGAAGATGGGGGTGCCAAACAAACCTGACAACTCTGGGGGCTGATTTCACGAGAGCCGCAAACTTTGTCGCCGGCTAAAGGGGAGGTCCTCGTCCCTTGAAGAGCTAGCAGGCAGACGGTTCTTGCGTGACATGACATGTAGAGCAACTGGTTTCGCGTCGCGGCCTGCGCCAAGCATCACCAGCCTCAGGCGGCGACATCACGCTGCGGGCATTTTTGAAGTGAAGACAGAGGGATACGGGAATATTTTGTCCTTTTTTGCGTCTGCTTGCGCATCTCGCACATATCGTCTCACATCCCCAGAAAACCTTACTGGATGACTGGCGACCCAATCACCGGCCCCTTATCCCTCGTGCCGTTGATAACGATACTGCTGACCAGGTCGCTCCTATGCATCTTCAAGATCTCCTTCAGCGCGCTGCGCTCCATCACTATCCGCCCGCCCTCTAGTAGGTTCTTGACGTCCACATCCTCCATCTCGATCGCCGTCCCGTGCTCCTGGGCGACCTCCAGGCTGGTAAACAGGTTGGGCCGCGGGTCCGTCGTCACGAATGTCGTGCGCCCGTGGCCTTTGCCCCAGCGCAGGCCCGCCATGACGTCTCCCAGGTAGCGGGCTACGAAGCCGTCCTCGAGCTCTCTGCTCAGCTTCCCCTGCTGCGCGAGCGCGAGGAAGTCCTCTGGCAGCGGTAGCTCGAGCCCGTCCTCGCACACGATGAGCTCCCCTCGCCTGTAGCGGTAGGACAGCGCCGTACGCCAGGCGAGGTCGTACACCTTGCGGTTGAGGCCGGTGCCGAAGTCGCGCGGGTGTGGGCCGAAGGACTTTCCACCGCCCTTCCGCAGGGGCGACTGCTTGTTTCCGACACGCGCCTTTCCGGTACCCTTCTGCCGGTATAGTTTGCGGTGTGAACCATGTACTTCGTAGCGGGTCTTGGCGTTCGCTGTGCCCTGACGGGTGTTGTCGCCTTCGTATGTGACGGCCAGGTGGAGTATGTCCCGCCTTAGAGGCAAGTAGAGATGCTTTGTGGAGTAAGACTCGAGGGCGCGAGGCTCGAGGCTGGGGAAGTTGTAGACGGTGACAGGGACCGTGGAGGGAGGGTTGAAGGGGATGTAAGTGGTCGTCGAGTCGGCCGATGGTACCGTCAGAGCGGAGGGCGTTGTTGTTGTCGCCATTGTGCGCGATGCCATGAATGATAGCCCTGCCTGCATGCGCCATCAGCTTTACTACTCCCCGTGCGAGGAGGACATGTTAATGATGGCGGCCAACGTACCGTGGACGGTCTTGTGTTTCTGCAGGGTTGTGAGGCCAGGCTCAGAGCCCTCATGGCCTCATTGAGGCCCCTGAAGCCCTTGCCAGACATCTTGCAGTCACTAGCACCAAGCTCGAGAGGAATTGGGTGAGGTGGCCGAGGTACAGCGTCGTGCGTACGGCCTTCGTTGCAATTGATCGAGGCAAAGCTGTCGATCCCGAAAAGATCCAAGACGGGTGGAGCGCACGGACCGGCTTTGCGCAGAGAGATTGCAGCGGCAGGCCGGGAGCTCGCCCGAGCGAGAGCGCCAGCGCCAGGGGTCCGAAATTTCTGAGAACCCGCCCAAGCTCTGACTTGAGCTTCAACGTCGCGTGCCAGACCGACGAACGCGTATGCAGCACGCCCAATGGTCCTCTGCTCCACAACGAAGATGAAGAGGTGCCAACAGGTGGCGCTGCCACTGGCCCGCTGCTTGCGACACGGCCTTACAACACAGCCCGCCGCGCCCTCAATATATACGGCGGCAGCACGTTCATTTTCAAGCTCGGCAAGCCGTCAAGATGTCGAGACGACCACGACCTCGTCATCCACACCTGCCGCCGATGCGCAATCAGCGCAGGATCTAGCCAGCGCCAACAAAGCGCCGAATCCATTAAGGGAGCAATGGATGGACCCCAATACCACGACACTATTGTGGGCAGAGAGGAGGCTGTTGAAGCAGGGCACAGAACCCGTAGGATCACGAAGACGGAGAGCGGCAGTACGGCAGTCGCCAAACATACCTTTCGAACAATTACCCTACCACTGCTTCCAAGAAGCTCGAAAAGTACTTGCAGAAGAGCGTGCGGAGAAGCTAGAGGAGCTGAAGCAAACGTCCGTCGAGATCGCAAAGCTGGAGCAAAGGCCGGCAGATGCGTACAGGGCTGGAGAGCAGTTTAAGCAAAAGAAGCTGGACTCGCTGCGCAGGCATTTGGAAAGTCTCAAAATTCAAGCCGACATCAACGACCCGGCTGTGAAGAGAAAGTTCGAGGACGGCCTAGGTGAGCCTCAGTCTGAACAAGGGACTGACCGACCTGGAGACTAACACATGCACTTTCAGCGGACTTCAGCAAGCCAATCTACCGCCACTTTGCTCACGAGAAATGGCTTGGCATGTCTTACAAGATTCTTGCCCAGCGACTGCAGCAATTCCACATTGTCCCAGACGTCCTGTCACGGTTCGACCCCAAGATGGATGTACAACTCTCGTTCCACGGCTACAAGGTCACTCCGGGCGAAACGGTCGACTCCCTGGTCTCTGAGGCGCCCCCGAACCTGCGCGTGCAGGTCTTCGACAATAAGGAGCGGCTCGTGAGCGTCGTGGTGCTGGACAGCGACGTGCCGGACCCGGAGAACGACTCCTTCGGGCCGCGCCTCCACTTCATGGCCGCGAACGTCCCGCTCAGCTACGCGACCAAGAACATCTCCCTGAGCCGGCTGTCCGGCGGCAGCAAGGAGCACCTCGCTGTCCCCTGGCTCCCGCCGACGAGCCAGGAGGGCGCGCCGTACCACCGGCTGTCGGTGTGGCTCCTGGAGCAGCCCGAGGGCAAGAAGCTGGACGTCGAGAAGCTGAGGGAGGCCTACTCGAAGCGGGACGGCTTCAACCTGCGCAGCTTCCGCGGCGAGCACAAGGCGAGGCCGTTCGGGTTCAACATATTCCGGACCGAGTGGGACGAGGGCACGGCCAAGGTCATGGAGAGGCACGGCATCCCCGGCGCCGACCTCGTGTTCAGGCGGAAGAGAGTGTACAGCCTCAAGCCCCCGAAGAAGGCGAGGGGCTGGGAGGCCAAGAGACAGGGCCCCAAGTACAGGCAACTCTGGAAGTACACCAAGAGAATCGGGAGAATGTCTGGGGGCACGTAGGGTGGTGCATGCGCGCCTGGTCCTCTTGGGTCCTTGTGGAGCTATCGCATTGCATGGAGCCATGTACCATATTGTCAAATTCTACGTTGCCACATGGGACGCAGTTCGCATGTGGGCCCTCAAGTACTTTGTCCGCTCATACGTTCTCTGCCCTCTTGCCGGCTATTTAATTCCCCGGCCATCTCTCCTGTCTGCCTCATGGAATTGCAGCTGAAATGGCGATTTTCATCTTCTTCGCCCCGTCGTGAGTGGCCAACTTTAGTATCTGGACCGCGCGCGTCTCAGCCAAGCCTCCAGCCACCGGAGTTATGGCAATAAACTTATCGCGATCTATAAGAGTGAAAATAACAAGGACGTGTGCCTGTCATCACGCCAAGATGAATTGTTAGCCGGACTAGGTGCCTCCGCCAGAACGCCGCTGCGGCTTCAGCATAGTCTTATTAGCTCGGACAGAGGCTGGACGAAGAATTAATATTTCTAGAGACGCAATTTTCGAACATGGTTGAAAAACTATTGTTGCGAAATTCAACAAGTTGGGGGCATGTGTATTGCTCTTGGAAACTGTACACAGAGGTCGAGTGGTAGGCCGTGGACGCCTATTGCACAAGCAGCAATACACTGGTAGTAGGCCAGCGAAGAGGCAGATCGGTACAGCATTTGGAGTTGCATCCTGGAATGTCAGTCTCAAGCAATACAATACGCAGAGACCAGTGTTTGGGGTGTGCAGAGACTGGTACTCACTTGTGTCGACTGGTCGGATATGGTCAAAGTAAATATCTGGAAGAGAACAGACGATGAGCCATCGAGACTTGTAGGTATTAGTAGGTACGCTGGTGTGAGAAAAGTGGAAGAGTACAGAGCAGATAGACTAAAGCAGAAGACAGGAGCACACATAATAACATATAGTTTGTCCACTCGGATTCCCTCCCACTGAGACGTAGCAGCGGGACCATCCGCACTCGCAGCACTATAATAAACGCATGTATGATATATACTACACATCTGACCCCCTATATAGTGGACCGGCGCCAACTCGGCCGAGAGACGATACACCCTCCCTGCCACCCACCATTTCCGGCCCCGAAATACGGGGCCAAGCGAGGATCCAACTGGCTGGGTCAGCTAGGAAACTCTCCTGTAAAATGCGAGACGACGAAATGGTGCATATAATCAAGCCACGGCGGGCAACTAATACGGCCTGTATTGTACTTGCATACAGACATGTACAAGAAAAAGCGCAGGGCTGAGAATGCCCATCTTGCCTTGTGGTTCGTCCACAGTTCAGGACGTGGGGACAATATCCCACAGGGGTCGTGTTGTGGGTGGCAAGGGTTGGTCTGCCGAATTGCTGTGAGTGCGCATACGTCATATCGAAGCCGGCCATGGCACCCTTTCCCTGGGATGGATACCGCTTGGATGAACAGCTTCTTATTTGTGTGCCGTGCAAGTCTTCCGTCGAGGGCTTGATTGTCCTATTGCATCCTCCTGTAGTATATACAGTTTCCATCTTTATCATCTGTTGAAAGCCAGCCGCGTCCCGGCCCCAAACTCCTCACCAGACCTCATTATGACGACGTGAGGGCATCAAGACCTTGCCTGCAGCCAACATCACCTGCGTCAACAAGATATCACAAGCACGTACATGACGACATTTTTGGGTCAGGTCTTTGATGCTCGAGCATTAAAGATAGCTCAAATCCCCTTTTTGACTTCCAGAAGCCCACGAGACGCCATGATCCCTTCCTTCCCATCGTCGCTCATAACAGCTCTCCTTACAAAACAATGCCCATCCTGCCTGCACCAGTCCTGTTGTCACTCCATGTGGCAGTCCATGTCATGACAGATCATGGAACCCTTTTAAAATATCGGCCAAAACTGTCGTGCGCTCTGCCAAACGACGAACTAAAGCCAGTCTTAAGGGCTTGCACATAAGTTACAAGCCACGAGCCGCGCTTGCTCCACAGGTGACCTGCCGTGGTCTCCCAAATTCGAGATGCGATCCCAGTGGCGCATCTTTGCCTGCCACCGACCATCACACCCACCGCTGTGCCCTCTCACCAATTGGATAGAGAGCACTACCGCCATATTGAGTATTTTCCACCATGGACAACAGGAGCAACTCGCACCTGTGCCGACTTTTCAATGTCTTCTGTCCTGATAAGATGGCCAAAGGTGTCCTGAGGCGCGTCGAAACTCGCAGGAGAGCCTAACCTTTGCTAGAGATGAAGCAGTCTTCTGAGATACTGAAAACGCAACCAAACGGGCCATTGGGCGTGCTCCAAGTCTCGCGGTACCGTCGCCAATTTTTACGGCGGCCCCAAAACCCAGATTATCGATCGTGGCGGCAGTCACGACTTGACAGGTGCTGTAAGATTCGATCTCACTATCACTCGTTACACCAGTGGTCAAGGTTGATCATGGATTCATCTTTGACTTTCGGCGATACAGACGACATCGGTAATGCAGGATCTATCGGAGGTGTAGTGTCGATTGAGGAGTGGCCTATTCTGAATCAAAAACCGAACCTCACTTGTGCTTCATCCTGTCATTGAATACTCACCCTGCGAATAGGACGTACTCGCCCGGCGCGATGTCAGGTCAAGATCGACCAAGGAACTTCCAGAAATGTTGTTGCTATTCCGATGTTGGCCTTGAGGTGGGTACGCAGAAAGTGGATTCGGCATCGAGAACATGCTGGAACCAGTGTTCTGCACAATTCTTCTTGCTTGGTTGTTCAACCACTCGGTAATGTTGGGGTCATTGCAGTCCGCGTGACTCATCAGCATGCTCTTCGTCTGGTTGAGCTCCTCGATCAAGCCGCGGTGCTCAAAGCGGAGGTCCATGTTGTGGCGTTCCAGTTGGGACTTGCTATATTCCAGTTCATGCACCCATTTCTTCTTCTTCTCCCGACACTTGCTTGCGGCGATTCGGTTCTTCTCAAGAAACTTCTTCCGCTTCTCCGTCGACTCGTCCTCTTCCTCATCTTCCGATTCGTGCTTGACAGATTTGGACTGCTTTTGACGAGCTCGCTTCTTCGGAGGCTCCGAGCCCTCATGCGAAAATTTCCGAGCCGATGGCATGGTATGAGTATCTTGAATTGAGGGAATGGAATTGGAGCTCGATTTGGTGCTGATTGACCCTCGCGCCTCGAGGGAGGCTGGTGTTAATGGCTCCGAAACCTTGCTTCGTGTCGGCACAGCTCCCTTGTTTGCGAGGAGGCTTGGATCGCAAACCTCGTCGCCGTATGAGATGTCCTGGAAAGACATGATGGGAGACCGACCCAAGGAAGAGCGCGGGCTGAGGATGACGGAAGGGTTTATCGACGAGTACGATTGATGAGAGGTGGGGAGGAGCTCCGTGGATGCCACACCCACATCGTTCTCAAGGGTGTCAGGGTACGGGTCGATTCCGTTGAAGTCGACGAGGTCGCTGGTAAAGTGAGAGGGGTCTTCCATGCCGCGCGTGGGGGCCTTGGCAGCCGACTTCTCGCCCAGGGCGATCTAAAGCCTGTCTTGCTTCCCAAGGGACCGCTGGGCGGGTCAAGAAGTTTCCTCCGGGATAGCAGACAGGGGCAGGCGATGGACTGCTGGTACTAGGTTCAACGGCGCCGACTGGGTGCGGTGAGGTCCTGAACGGTGTCAAGCATTCGACAAAAAGCTGGCGCGGATGGGCTGTCACGGAGGCTTGCAAACACAACCACGGCGGGCAGATCTGAGCGGCCGCGGAATGACGTTGGTATGAGAGAACAGCCTGCTCTGCCGGGGGGATACCACGAATGGAAATGGAGGTGTTTCCCGTGAAGTTTGCAGCCACACACTTCTCAACTGCTCGAGGACGAGGTGACGACTGTTTCAAAAGCGAGCAAGGTGGTCAGGAGGGAGGCGAGGGCAACCAATGCAAATTGAAGGGAGTTGCCGTGGACAGCGGGTTGACTGGTCTGCACCAGCGTTGGCAATGCGCCCCACAATCGGATTGGGACCTCGGCGACTTCCCAAAGGCGTTGCGAGAAGGAGATGGCCTGAGAAAGCTAGGATCTTAAGCCAGAAATGGGTTGCGTGCTTGACAAGCTGTTGGGCCTGGTAAGGGGAATCGCGATGCTAGTGTCGCCGTTGATCGTCGACTGCTTCAATGATCGCGTTTGCGGCTTGCAAGATTGGTTCTCAAGTCGTCCGGGAATCGTGTGCGACGGGCTGCGGCTGGTCAAGATGGTTTGGTTTGTGAGTGTACCGCGGTGGGTGATTTGCCTCCCAGGGCAGTCGCAGACCGGGAGTCAGGACCAAAAGCTCCGGTGGCCACCTGAAGGGGGCAGCCTAGAGGCAAGAGAGATCCAGAGGGCGGGAGAAGGCACGGCCGTCAGGCAATTGCTATCTCAGATGAACCAGAAGAGGCGTGGTCGGTGTGATTACTGCTGTCGTTGTCGCGTCGCGTTGGGGCAAACAAGCTCGGTACGGAGGGCGAGTGGTCTAGCCGTTGGTTTGTCTCACAACGTGAGTTGATGATGGGCGAGGAAGTGACCATGTATGTGTGAAGGAGGCAGAGGGGCGGCAGAGAGATTGTATGTCTAGGCGTGTGCGAGCCTGCAATCCACAAGTATTCAAGGTAGGTAAAGTAGGTTGCGAAACGGCCACTCAATAACCCAAGAGTATCGAAACCAAGAGCCTTGGTGGAGTGGAGAGGGTGGGCAGTGGTCAAGATGGATACCGAGATATGGCCATGTACTTTTTTGTCATGTACCAAGCAGTATGCTATGACGTGGACGGCCTGTTGGAAGAAGGAGGTGGGTAGTGGGATCTTCGTGCTAGTCAGATGTACGTACGGAGTCCTCAGGTCGACTACCAGCTTCCAGGTCGTTGCAGGGCAGCAGATCGCAGGTCACAGGTGGGCAGGATCTTATTCACGGCCGGTCCAGATTGATGGAGATGCGGTTTCAATGACAAGAGGCCGGGTATCCGAAGCTGCATGGACTGGGGTGAAGGAGGCAAAAGTGGACCATGTGTGATGAAGCTCTGGTCCAAGGTCCCAAGCAGACATTGGCAGTCACTCAGTCCCCGCGCTGATAATGGAAAGCCGAACCTTCCCTCTGCCTTTTTCCTCCTCCCTCTCGCCCGCTCGCGCTCTGGCTCTCTCTCGAAGCTACGACGGGGTCCCACTCGGCCCACAGGCGGGGTCCAAAGGCGTCCAAAGCTTAGAGCTGTCCCTTGAGGCGCGGTCCGTATCCGTGCTCTACACACAGGAGTACACGGTACTGCCCAGACATGCGAGCCTGCGGTACCTTGGAAGTACATGATCTGCCCAGCCAGGTACACGCATCACTCTCGTCACTTCCTTGGTACACAACCCCCCTAGCGACGCCCACCAATATAGGAAGCCAGCCCTTGCTGGGCACAAGTGCCTTTGTCATTAGGCAAATTCAGAGTCCAAGCGGGCCTACGAATGGATGCAAATCTCCCCGGGCAGGGCTCACAAGGCTAAGAGGCCCGACAAGCAGGGTAGAGAAAATCGCCCCTAGCAGCTGAGAACAGTCCTGGCCGTTCTTGGGAATGCGGTGGTAGTGGTGGTGGAAGAGACATGGCTGATTGGATTGCATGGGATTTATCGGTCCAGCAAGGTACCTGAGTACAAGACATGGGGATTGGAAGTTTCCCGATCGGGGGCGCCTTCCCCCCCATTCTGCCCAGTCACCCAGTGCGCCTTCCAACTTTTCTGGCAGCTCCGGACCTAAAGCTCCTTGCTGTTGCTCCAACCTTTTCCTGTCCCAAGCAGCCACACCATTCTGCACAAGGGTCAGTAAGTACCTACGTACCTGCGTACCTGCTGTAACGTCATGGTCTCCGTGTCGGACAGCTTGATCAGCGACTTTGGGCACAGATATTGATCAAGATTTCGAACTGAACTCGTACATAATCATCGGTCTTGCTGGAGGCACCGACCAGGTCGCCGGGCAGTCTGGGGGCAAGCAACGGGAGCATGGGGTCTTACGGGAGCTGCAGAGCCAGGCCCACGGTTAGCCATCTGTATTGGATGACGGGCCAGGGCAGAGCATCAAGCGAAAGTATAAAAGTTTAAGCTCCGCCCCGGCACTCCCCTACCTGCCCTACCTGCCCTACCAAAGACCGAGGCAACGGCAGGATGGGAATTGTAGAATCCCATCTTTCTGAAAAACACCAGGAGATCTTTTGCCACCTCTTCTCACGCCCCAGATCCTGGCAGCCGCACCATACCACCACACCAGCGACTCCGGGTCTGGCCCGTCTAGCGTGTCAGCTATTGTTTAAACCCACAGTAGCTTGCTATTCTGTTGCAGAGCTGTGTGGCGACAATGGGAAAATGAACGCCATGAGCGGGCGCATTGGTCGGCAGCACCTGGGCATTATACCAACGTACCAGTTCCAATATCCACACATGACGAAACCACCCGGGTGAAAATTGGGTCGTTAATACCACCATCGTTTGCATTAGACCATCAGGTTTCTACTGTGTACTGCGTCGTGCATCGGTACTTGATATAATGCGCATTGCGAATGTGAAAATCTCCACATGAGACGGCCCTTCAGGGCTAAGCCAGCCTGCCTACCTTACATCACATCACACAACCATCTGGTCAGCAGAGGGCGATCAATTCCGGACGGTACTATGGTGCTGTGTATTTTCTGTTTCCTATTTGAAGTGGCTATCACCAACAGTCGTATAGGACTGACATTTCATGAGTCGTCAGAATCAGGATATGACGTAACACCTGGCCAAGAGTGGCCCTCTGCATGATGACGTCCTGGGGGGAAATATTGGCTGAGCATTTGTCCTACCGTCAGACTATCTACTGGCTGGCGATATGGATTAGGTAGGCAGGTGAGGCTGTTAGGTGAGAGGGGCCCCGGGATTGAGCTAGCACGCTACCTAGGTAGGTCAGCGGAACTGCACCCTCCTCTCCTCGCTTGGCCTACATACCCCTGAACGCCCTAACCCTCCAGAAGAAAGACGGACTCCTTGCATGTGAGTAGCAGGCTACAGTGGTATCGCCCGCTTTCATTATGAACTAGACATGCTGGACCGTCCCTGGGTGGAAAAAGTCTGCTCGGAACCGCTGTCAGCTGTCAGGGTCAAAGGGAAAAGAAAAAGAGAAAGAAAAAGACTCCAGTCCCTGGTCGGGCTCTGCTTCCGGTGGCCCCTCTGCTTGCAAGGTTCTGGGAGTACCTGTTACCTGCCCCTGCGTACGCATGAACCAGGCAGGCAGGCAGATGTCTTTATAGACCTCAAAAGATTTGGATAACAGACTAGCAGACTTAGGCACGCATCTGTTAGGACTCCTGGTTGGCGTTGGCGGGGTTCTAATCGTGCCCTGATGGAGTCAGAAACCCTAGCTAGGTCAATATAAGGTCAAACCCATGCTCAGAGGCGTGGGTGCATCCATTTTCCTCTAGCCTAGTGATGGCACTGAGATGCCCGTCATGCCCCGAGGCTGAGACCCATCAACTCCTCTCACGGCCTAATACATAGATAGTACCGTAGCAAGGCACACATAGATGGAGAATTTCCAAAAGTGCTTCTAGCTAGATTACTCTGCCATGCAGCCACAAACTGTAAACAGTAGCCAACCCAATGCATCGCGGTTCGGACTTTGAAAGAGCAACAAGGCAAAAACTGGGTGTACCCCTCGCCCACCGACCCGCCCTACCCCACGGTCAGCCAAAACGCGCCCTTGGGTGGGGCAAACGCCCGTCGTCCCCGGCCTTGGGAGTCGCGTCCTGGTCATCGCATATTCCATCACCAAACATCACCCTCGCATCACCGAGGGGTCATAATCAGCAGCCAGACCAGCCAGACCAGCCAGACCAGCCCGCTCTGACACGGCCCAAAACAATCAAGCTCCCGCTCTCAAGGACCCCACTCACCCCCAGAACCATCCTGCCACCCCACGTGCGTGCTGGTACGTTGCTGCTGCTTGCCCTGAACTCCATCCAGGCCGAGATCTAGGCGGCTGAAGTAGTACTCGCATAGGTATCTCCACCTCGACTCAAATCTCGACAGCTCCCGCGCTGCTCGTGAGTCCCACGCGCCAACTTGTCCGCCAGACCAGAATCCGAATACCTGCATCCACCAAGGCCTGCGGTCAGTAGCCATCAGCTCGTTCTCGCCCAGCATGGAGTCCCAGCCGACACCTCGTATCACCGCGCCCTACCTGGACTCGTACCAGGGCCGCAATGTCATAGTCGTCGGCCGGGTCGTCCAGCTTCGAGGAGAGGCCGCAGTCATCGACTCGGACGGTAACATCACTGCCCACTTGAATCGTGTATGTGACGATCTCTTCCAACTTTTGGGCCATCCCAAGCCCCCAATCCCGTGTTACAGTCATGCGAGTTTCACGTCCTGTTCTTTTTAGAATTTTTTTTGGGGGGGGGGGCCTGGGGGGGGGGGGGCGGGGAGGTGTTTTGATCTCTTTTTCACGGTCTTCATTTTTCTGCATTTCCCCCCTGTTTCTTAATTTACTTTATTTTTGCGGCTTTTCTTGCTTTCCCTGTGCTTTTCTTTCTTTTGGCCCGGATCCAGTCAACTGACACGAGGAAATCACAATCCTACAGGAAGCCCACCTTTCCAATGGGAACGCGGTACAGATCATCGGCAAGGTCAATCCAGACCTGTCCATCCGGGTGCTAAGCTCACTAGACCTTGGAACTGGCGTTGGTACGTTCCTTCCTGATCGGGCAACCCATGCAGCTCATGCAGCCTTGATCTAAGATGATTTCCTCTGGGATAACCCGCCCTGGGGTAGCCTCCTCTGGGATTTGGATCGCCAAGTAATCACGTGATAGCCGCCATCATGATCAAGTCATGCTAACGTCAAACCAATCACAGACTTCAGCGTCTACCAGCACGTCGTGGAGCTCTCCCAGAAGCACCCGCAGCTCTTCGGCGGTGCCACCACCCACTGACTTCCAAGTAGCAGCAGCAGCAGCCAAGGGCTCGTCTCAGTCGGGCCTTCCGACTCCGTGTCCCAATGTAAGCAGCGTCACCAGCCCCGGAGCCGGGGCGAGAGGGTCAACGAGTATGCCGGAGGTAGCTTGGAGTGTGATTTGAGCAGGCTTGATCTCGGCCGAGAGGCGAACCCGTCCCCGTCCCCGCCGCCAACAGGACCATGCCAGAGGCCACCGCAGCCTTTCTCAGCTCGTCCTGAGCGGGATGATCTGTTTTCAAAATTGGAGGACCGGCCTCACATGAACCTCGTCAGCACGCGGCGGACAATGAGAGAGCCAGTGCCGGGAGGCGTCAACAGAGTTAGTAGGATCATGGCTACTGGACCGTCACCTGAACTCTTGGGATCCATCTTCAGTGGGATCACAAAGCAGACCAGGGGCGGAAGGAGATACGCCCGGTTGATCATGGATGACCATGGGCGCTGGCGTGTTGCTCGTGCTGAGGACCCAGACAAGACACTTCCAGGTGATGAGTGATGATAGCCAGCTGTGAGCAGGCACCGCGGAAGCCTCCAGAGCCTTTGTCGCGATTTGGAATGACAAGTGTGTTTGACGTACATAGCAGCCATACCATACTACGCTTTACGTCTCTTTCCACTCACAAGTTCCAAGTAAACACATCCAAAAACTGTGGTCACAACAGATGTGTGATCATTCCTAGACCTTTACGAATGTGTGATTTAGGCTCTAATTCCTGGTCACTAGACTCTACGTCGGTGACATGCTGCGTTAAGGAGCAAATGCTCCTGTTCCTGAAGTGCTATAAAAACATCAAAGTGCTCAAAGTCTGCCTGACCCCTGTTCGCTCCCAATCCCCCCGTAGGCCGAGTATCTTTACCAAAAGAAGCGACCCTGCTGCTAACGCCAAATGCAAAACAATGTTCCAGCAATGGTGGGCTAAAAAAGAGCAGGATAAAAAAAAATCATGTCCAGAACACGGAGTGGCAGACCACCAGATCTCGTGGCGTCAGGCGCCTCACTCGTCGTCTCCCGCATTCGCCATCATTATCTCCCCGAAGCTCTCCCAAGAGACGCCCTCGCCGTCGAGGCCCGTCTGAGATGCCGCTCCAAAGGATACGTGTACCCCTCCACCATTCTTGCTGATCAACGGTGGCGAGCTAGGCATCACCGCGTCGGTCGTCAGGAAATGGCCAAAATCAAGTGACTCCAGGTGCCCCGACAGCACCGCGTCGCTATCCAGGTTCGGCAGGCTTGCGAGGTCCAGGTCGCCCAGACCGTGTGCCGAGGAGCCCGTGGTGAAGTCATGAGCCTCGGATAAGAGCTGATTTAGGGTCGACGAGAAGGGCGAGTCGCATTCGCCGGTGGCCGTTGACAAGCCATGCGCTTCGCTGAACATAGCCATATCACTGTCAAGGGAGAAATGTGCGTGAAGGTGCTGGGTCGAATGGTTATTGAAATCGTATCGCTGGGCATTGTGCCTTACGGCGCTCGACACTCGTGGTGTCTTGGTAGGCGTTTGCTGTAAAGCATGGAGGGCATGTCCAGGCGACTTAACGACCGACCGCACCGACCGTATCGACTTAGACACACTCCTAGTTATGGGTCGATGACTTGGCGTTGGTCGCGTAGGCGTCTTGAAATGACCAGTGTTCCTGTCCTTTGGAGGGGGCGTTGATGGGCGCGGAGGCGTACCGAACAAGTCCGCCATATCATCATCAATTTGCGCAGCACGGACAGCGGACTTTGGTGTACCATGGAGCTTGAGATCCCCCTCAATACCCAGATACATGTTCTCCTGCTCGATTGCCGCTTTCCTTGACCTCTCAAAGGACGGTGATGTCTTCACGACATTGATAGCGACTTCGCCGAGCACTTTTGGCTGGCCATCCTTCTTAGGGGAGGGAAACAAGAGTCGGCGGGTCCGCCCCAAATCTTCATCTTCCGGAGCGGCATGGTCCTGAGCCATGCCGTTATCGTGTGATTTGGACGAACCCCGACGGTCGGAATAGTCGAAAGAATCCGCTGGGCAAGCCGATTGTGACTTAGAGCCACGCTCGCGACTGGGTGGTTCGGTCGTTGGACCCCGCAGCAGCATGACCTCGTCAGCGTTCTCTGGCGACGAACCCTCGTCACCAGGACCGATCGGATCCGTGGTAAAATAAGCCTCGGATGTCAGATTGGCCGTTCCCTTGTTCTGCGCCTTGGCCTTCTTGGGACGAGATTTGCTATTGTTCTTCTTGCGTGGTTTACCAAGCTGGGCCGGATCGGTCTCCCACCTGTCTTCAGGACGGTGAGTCTTGAACTTGCTGAGCCAAATTCCACAAGCTATTGACCGTCAGTCCATTGCTCTTGAGCAAGGCCATAAAAAAACCTACAGTTACAGAGCATATCTTCCTTCCATTTGGCCTTGTCCTCAGTTGGTCCAAGGGCTTTCTTGATCACCTGGTACTCCAGGGGCTTCTCATTCTCATCCCGCTTCGTGATAATAATGGCTGTAATACAACCAGGCTTGTCAGAGAACACAGGGAACTCGGGGCTTCCTTCACAGTGTTGCGAGAAGACTTTACGCCAGGTAGGTGTGCTGATCGCGCCGCAATTCGAGCAGAAAGTTGGCATCTGCCCGGCCTCAATCGCTTTCTCTAGTTTTGCCTTGATCGACTGTTTTCGAGAAAAGTTCTTGCTCAACGGGGCCTGCTCTTCCTCTTCGTCAAAAGGGAAATAGGCAAGACTTGATGGCTCAGGCAAACCCGGGTCACTGGCCGCGACAGACGGTTTGGGTGCTGGAACCATGGCCTCTGTGGTCGATGGCCGACGAGAGGGAATTTGCGGCGGCTCCGACATTGCCGGCAATTCATGCGCATCTCCTACGGCGTCGGCCGTGGGTAAACCGTCAGCCAGAGGCTGATCCAGTAGGCGCAAAATCCCATCCTCCGTATCTTCGATTGACTGAAGAGGAGCAGGCTCAGACGCCTTTGGTTCGCTGACTTGCTCACCGGATGGTTCAAGCGGGTGCTCGCGCGATGGTTCGCGCTCTGGCTCCAGCGCTGGCTCCGATTGCGACCCGTCCTTTTCGGCAGCCTCGATTTCTAAAGGCAATTGGGGTACTGGCGGCGGGCCAGTTGGTTCAACGGGCGTTTCCTGTCGTTGAAGATTTGGCTCAGTATTTGCTCTCTTCAACGGATACGCCACTGCCTTCGTACCGGTTCCTCGAGACTTTTTACTGAGTGCCTGTGAGGTGGCTTTGGGCTTGTAGATGCTCTTCTTTGGAAGCAACTCCGGAGGTCCAGGACACACTTGCTCAATAATCATGGTTCCCGGCTTCGAAGCTGCTTTAGGTCTGTTTTGTGGGACCGGACGTAGGGCTTCCGTAACACCGGGGTCCTCTGATCTCGGAGGTAGCGAAGTTGCCAGGGGCATATCGTCGTAATCGGCAATTGAGTCAAACCCTCCACTCATAAAGCCAGAATCTGGTTGAGGCATTGGCATCGGTGGCAGAACAGGACTAGAAAGCGGTGGGCTGGACCGCATGGAATGAGCTGATCTCGGCACCGGAGGACTAGAACCGATGTCCGCAGGGCTCTCCTCTGGTGTGTAAACCTGGTGTGGTGACTGAGCGACGGATTCGGAGGGCGACCGGGCATCTTGAGCTGGTGGGCCGGGTATACCACCATCAAAGACTTGGTATCTGGTAGACCCATCATAGCCCAGGACCGATGGTCTCCTTGACTGTGCCTGGGATAATGGTTTGGAAAGCGGACGAGGGGGCGCTTGACCGGGCACAGGTGTTGGTGCGCGAGGGACCTCTTGGAGGTGGCTCCCACCCACAGCACTGCCGCCGGACGCAGCAGGCCTCATGGTACGCAAGGAACCTGAGGTGCTGGCAGCGACTCGCAAGGATCCAGGAGCGGAGTCTAATGGAGCCCCCTTGGGCCAGTCGGCCTTAGTAGTCTTTGCCCTTTTCTTTTTGGAAGGCTCGTCTCCATCGGTCGCGTCTTCGATAGCAGACGTGTCGCCACCGTCCTGTCTCGGATGCTTGGGAGGCCTGCCTCTAGGGTTTCCCGTTTTTTTCTTGCCGGGTGCTTTCGACGAAGACCGCTTCGGTTTCTTTGCTGGTGCGGGTGCTCCATTCCCACTGCCTTTGGATGTTGTAGATGCATTTTCAGGA
This sequence comes from Diaporthe sp. P3_1W, assembly GCA_037177825.1. NCBI lineage: Eukaryota > Fungi > Ascomycota > Sordariomycetes > Diaporthales > Diaporthaceae > Diaporthe > Diaporthe sp. P3_1W. Next base: position 2,769,051 of record JBAFXB010000004.1, on the reverse strand, counting down.
GCCGGGCCCTGGGATGATGGAGCTGGGCCGAACGAGGACATGGGTGCCGTAGGCTGAGACCCTACGACATTCGGGGGTGGAGGCGTTGGTGCTGCAGGCAGCGGTGCAAAATGATCTGGACGTACTTCTGGAGCTGGGCTAGGCACTTGGACGGGTGTTCCAAATCTTGCAGGAGCGAGGTTTGGACTGGGCGCTGAGGGGCCACTCGCGGGTCGACCAAAACCGGGGTTTGACTGGATGAAAGACGACCATTCACTGGCCGTGTCAGTTGGCGTAGGGGTTGGAGCGTTACTTCCATAGCCTCGTTGAATCTCAGAGTTGTGTGAAGTTTGTGGTCGCTGCATTCTGGGGACGGAGTTGAGCTTTAGCTTGACCTCCAATGTCTCCTTGACGCCGTTACCAAATATGGCAAGCATGTTCTTGGTGACGCGTCCGGTGACTAGCTTCTGCTCAGGGTTGGCCACGGCCTGGTCGAGCCCCCACGACAGCATTCCCTGTCCGACAAGTGGGACGTCTTCTTCGGAGTAGTCCAAGGCGTAGACGGCATAATCTTTGTCAGGCTGGTTGACGATCTCGGGGCTGCACTGGGCAACAGCCTGTAAGCATATTCTCAAGTCGACAACGCCGATCGTGGTCCTCTCGTCGATGGGTGCTGTTTGTATTTGCAGAACGTGGGGCCAGCGTGCTAGGCAGTTTTGTTGATCCCTCTCGAAGGTGTAGCTGACCTTGACTGTAGAGTAAAAGGTAAAGGTAAGCCTGGGAGTGGGAGGAGATCAGGTAGAGCACGGTCATGAGCTTACGTCCCATGGGCCGCATCTGCGCGCCCTCGGCCTCTTGAGGAGGTTGTGCTGGCGGTGGAAGGCCATGGGAATGATACTGCCCCCAGGGGCCGCCGCCCTGGGAGCCCATGGCGTTGGGGAACGACATTCAGTCGTTCAGTGGTCGTGCATGCATGCAAGGTAGGCCTTTGCGCGCAGTGACGAGGATTGAACTGATGATGAGAGGTGGAACTGGGTGTTGCTGTGTGCGTTGGAGAGGGGAGAGAGAGAGACAAAGACAAAGGAGGAGCTTGGTAAGTGGACGACGATGGTGTCGTGTTGGTGGGACGCGTGAGAGGTATCGACAAGAGGTGGAAGGAAAGGTTACAATAAATGGGTCTGGTGGATTTGAATGCAATTGTATGGAAGGAAAAGCAATTAAAGGCTGGTAAGTGGTTTTGGGCCTTGGTCTGGTTTTGCTGCCACGACGGTCGCGTCTCGTCTCGTTGCTTTCACGCGTCCTTTAGCTGTGCGTGGAGTGGATCTCTGCAGTGCCAGGGGGATAGGTCGGGGCGGTGGCCGGCTGAGCGCGGTAAATAGACCCGGGGCCAATTGGGCCAACAACGACGTGAATAATTCAAAATTCCCCTCAGGTGGATTTCCCTCTGGCAACACTCCCTCCTGGTGTTTTCTGTATGCACGAGAAGATGTTGCGGCGGGTGTTGATAAACTCAAAGGAGGAGGGAATAGAAGTGTACGGAGGTGACAATCAGGTGGGAGGTATCGCGACACGCTCGCTGTGCGGGACGGGTACAAACAAATTGACGCGACGAGGAAGGAGCTGACAGACAGCTGCAGGCGGGACGTGAAGAGGCGGCAGGGGTAGCTCCCAGCAAGATCAGCCGCACCGACACGGGACGCAGGTACCTCGCCGAGGCAAGGGCACAGGGGTGCCGGGCCTGAACGAGCGCCGCTCAATGGGCGGATCCCCACACGGGCGATGATAACGGTCGCGATAAGGAGGAATGACGTTCCACAGGCCTGGTCGCACCTAACTGATGCTCACAGTCGATCGGACTTAGGCACTTGGGCTTTCAGGACAGCTCCGGCGTCTCAGAAGGCAGCCATCCCACCATCAAATGCCGATGCAAATCAAGCAAGAGAGGTAGAGGAATCTGGGGATTTATCTCTCGAAGGGGCCGGGGCTTCCTATTTATACCCCGGAGGAGCACGGCCGCTAGTACCTAATGACTCAAGCACTGGGCACCCATCTCGCCGTCGACATCTTACGCAGTAAACTCTCACATTCTTCCGCAGGTAGGACGAAGCTTTGCTGTCGCGACCTTTGCATCAACATGGCGTGTTCTATGTGAGTTCTCCATCACCCCGCACCCCATCTCTAGCCGCATACTAGAATGACAGGGTTAAATCCGCCTGTAGTCACGCATCGCCTATTAAATTGAAGCTATCGTCAACATACATAAGCCTGGCACTCGTATTTTATTTTGGAGTCTAAACTCTCATGCACACCGTAAAATGTGGTCACCACTCGTACATGCTGTTTATCAAGGGCTCAGTCTTTGCATCGCTCTACAACCGAGACTCTATCTGCTCTTCATCCACCCACTCTGCAATGTTATTCCCCGGGATCACCTTTGTTTTCCGCGCTACAATCTCGCTCACAACCTCCCGCACGCCCTGCTTGCCATTCCTCTGGGCAGAAAAGGCATTCACAATCTGGTTCTGCGTGTAGCTCTTTTCTGAAGCCAGATATTTCACGTCGTCCTCAGTCGGGATACCAAATCTCCTCCACGGGTACTCGACATAGTCCTCGTCCGTCAACAGCTGCAGTGGCGCCACGTCGCGTGAGATCTCAAAGAACGGCTGCGTGATGTTGTCACCCTCCTGGATATCGTCCAGGCTGGACGGCTGCCACTTGGGGTTCTTGTCCTTGTCGAGGAGCTGTGCCCTCACACCCTCGGTGAAGTCACCGTGCCGCATGAACTTGGCAGCAATCTGGTGCTCCCGCTTGAACGTGTCGGCAATGCTCCACTGCCGGCCCTGTTGCATCTGCTTCAACGTCACGTGGACGGACGTCGGTGACCTCGCCCTCAGAGTCGCGATAGTCTTGTTCGCCCAGTCCTTCAGCGGGCCTTCCGGCTGCTCCTCCAGGGCACGCACGATCTCGTTGACTGTGGGTTTCGAGAAACACCGGTCGATGGCCTTGCGCAGCTCACCTCCCAGCAAGACCGGTTGGTCATGTGGTAATCCGGTGGAGTATTCCTCGATGGCGTCGTTGATGAGCGACAGTCGCTTCTCCAGACTGTCGAAATCCCTGAATCTAAGCTCAGCTAGCCGCTGCTCGAGCATTGGAAGCGTGGTGGAGTGCAGGTAGTGTGTGGCGATCCCCGCGTAAAGCACATTGGCCGCCTTGAGTCGCTCGCTCGTCAGGGCAAGGTAGGTGCCCACCGCGCCAGGCATGCGTGGTAAAAAGAATGAAGCGCCGACGTCGGGGAAGAAGCCAATCGTGGTCTCGGGCATGGAGAAAACAGTGCGCTCCGTCGCTATCCTGAATGGCGCGTGAATGCTGAGGCCAACGCCGCCGCCCATGGTGAATCCATCCATGAAGGAGATGTAAGGCTTCTGGTAGGTCGCGATGAGGTGGTCCAGCTTGTACTCGAGCGCGAAATAGTCATCAGACCTCTTTTGGCCCTGCTTTCCGGTCATATTTGCTTTTGCCAGAGCCGCGACGTCCCCGCCGGCGCACAAAGCCTTCCCTGCGCCCTTCATGACGACCACGTTGGCCATGTCTGATTTCTGCCATTCGATGAGTCGCGGCGCTATTTTGCGGATCATGGATCCATTGAGGGAGTTGAGTTTCGACGGTCGGTTTAGTTCGATCGTCCGCAGGCCGTACAGACTGGTGAAAACGACATCTTCGGCCTCGTCACCTTCCTGTGGTTTCCAGATTGGTTCCGATGACGATAACGAGGACTCCAGAGCGTGTAAGAATTAGTCAGTTGGCCAGAAATTGGGTTTTGGTGGGCGTACAAGTGTTCTTGAGCCTGGTTGCTGCTCCATGATCTTGGCTCTGAGAGGAGACATGACGGTGCCTATGCAGGGTCGGCAGCAGGCTGATGCTGTGAGGCCAGCTCGTGCCGAGAGCGCCCTTGCGAACATTTACAAAATTGGTGACCCTCGACCTGACTAATTCCCGCGAGCGCGCATGGAAAGTTGACTGATCGAACTAGATCAAGTCCAAGTAAGAGAGGGGGAGGAGGGCTTGGGGAGGTCAATCGCTCATTTGCGCCGGTCTTTCAGATGCTCCAAATTTGCTGCAAGGACCTCCAACCGCGGAGCATTGGGAGCTCGGAGCGTCATCCATGCTCGGGCTGGCAAGGGGCCCACCTCCCGCAGGGCTCGCCCAATCAAACCCCAGCTGGCTTTGGGAGCTCCTAATTTTCTAGGCGACGTCTCTATGCGCCTGCTGCGTTGAACGTGAAAGCCGCGGCCTTGTCCATCGTCTGCCCAAACTCCAACTCATACATACCACGCAACCTCTCCACAAACACCATGGCCGACCCCAAGATCCAGTCAGATGCCCTCCCTGCTCCTCCCATGTTACTGTACCAGAAGACTGACACCACAACACAGGGAACTGCTCACGAAGCCTCGTAACGAACTCACGTGCGTCCCCTTCTGCCTTCATCTGTCGCGTCCCACCGTCTGGCTGACTGACTGGCTGGCTGACTTGACAACAGTGAATACGAGATATCCCAATTGGAAGAGCGTACGTGCAACCCAATTCGATCGTCCTCGCTCAAATGCGCGCGCGGCATGCCATCGTTGACGACGTGCCTGCACGCCGGGGAGGGAATGGAGGACATTAGGCACCCACCAGGTCACGGTCGCTAACACACAGTTTTGTGCGGGAAAACAGATGAATTCTCCGCGGGGCCCCTCTCGATCCTCCAGACCGCCGTCCGAAGCCACACCCAGGTCCTGATCTCGATACGGAACAACAGGAAGCTGCTGGCGCGGGTCAAGGCGTTCGACCGGCACTGCAACATGGTCCTCGAGAACGTCAAGGAGATGTGGACCGAGACGCCCAAGCTTTCCAGCGGGAAGAAGGGCCGGCCGGTCAACAAGGACAGGTTCATCAGCAAGATGTGGGTCATCCCAGGAGGCGGGGGGAAGCAGTCGCTCCTCCCATGGATGAGTGGCAATCGAGGCTAACGTGGACACGCAGGTTCTTGCGAGGAGACTCCGTCATCCTGGTGCTTTTGAGCTGAACGAGGGGTTGCGTTTTACGTTTCACGATACCCGTAGGAGGACTACTGTCCGGGTCGTCAGGGTGTGTCCGCTTGCTTTCAAAAAGGGTCAAGATCATTCACATATGGAATAGGCGTTGAGAATTGAGTCGACTTTTTCTTCTGGGATTCATAACAGATACTACTTTCGCATGCATGAGGCTCGATCACCATGCATGCCGTGTGCTACTTGACATGGGAATCAAAAAGATTAGGTATTACAGTCCGGACGCCCTCCAACGACAAAAGCCCAAACCTCCGGCTCACAACTCCGCGCAGACCAAGCACTTTGGCTGGGTGTGGGGGAACAAGGACCACTGCCATACTAAACTTTCTCCCAGCCCTCCTCGTTTGACTTCGGTGGTTTCAGCCCGGCGACGCCGAGGAAGAAATATGCCAGCCCCCACGCGCCTGGGTCGGGCACGTGCTTGAAGCCTGAGCCGCCGACGTAGACGGAACGGCCCAGGCTTGCGACCATACCCTGTGTCGCCTCAGCAGCGGCTATTGAGGCCTGCGCCGCCTTCTGGACGTCGCCGGACTCTGCCAGCGTGTCGACGAAGGGGTACAGCGCGTCCACCAGGGTGCGGTCACCAGGTCTCGCGGGCGTGTACTTTGAGAGTGCCTCGCAGGACTGCTTCAGAGCCTCTGCCCAGACCTTTGGCGACGCGTCACCTGGTGCCAGGGTGCTGAGGGCGTGGACGAGCGCGTTGAGGAAGATGGCGTAGATTGCGCCACTGGTGCCGTCCATGGCCATCTCGACGACGGAGACGATGTTGGCGGCGTCTATCACGGCGTCCCCGGTCAGGGGATTGGTTTTCAGGTGCTCAATGATTGCTAAGGTCATGTCAGCGGACATGTCCTGAGTCAGTCATGGGATCGTTGTGTGCTTACCTTCTGCGCCTCTCTTAAGCCCGATGCCGCAGTCACCGTCTCCGACCACCGAGTCGTACCGAGTGACGTCTGGCTCTACTGCAATAATGTACTCGAGTCCCTTTTGCAGGGCCTTAGAGCCGATGCTGGCATCGTACTTCAGCCCACTGGGCTTAACTTCACCGCCTGCAGATGACGTGTCCTCTAGTGTTGCCTGGTTCTTCTCCTCCCAGGTCTCCTTGGAGATAGGTGCCGCCCACCCAATCGCCTCAGACGGGTAGTCCAGCAGTTGGATCATGCTCGGGCCGCCGACCTCGGTGTTGACAACATTGAGCAGGGTGATGCTGAAGCCCAGGCCGTTCAGACTCGTCATGTATGTACCGCTCAGTATCCTGACAGGCCGGATGCCATGATCCCTCTGCAGCTGTGTGACAACCTCGGCGGTGATGCCTCCCAGCTCGAGGACACTCACTCCGCCCAGGTTGTTCACCAACAAGACGATCTCATTTGAGTTGACCTTCAGGAATGCCCGGTCCTTGTCCTCCTGGTCCAGCAACTGCTTGAGCATCTTGGCCACTAGCTGCGGCAACTCGATCTCTTCCCTGCCGCTTCCGGCCTCGTTGTGGATGCCCATGCCGATCTCAACCTCCTTCGCGCCCAGGTTGCCCGCGTCGTCGGCCTTTGGCGCGGCGCGGCCGGGCACGTGGACGTGCTCCAGACTGGCGCCGACACTGACCAGGTTGGACGCAGTGAGCCTGGCGACCTTGGCCACGTCCTTGAGGCTGTAGCCCTGGGCGGCCAGGGCCCCGGAGATCTTGTGGACGAGAACTGTGCCAGCAATGCCCCTGCGGCCGACCTTGCCTGCCTTGGCCCTACCGACGCCGACGTCGTCACCGACAACGACCATCTCGGCGTCAACACCGGCAGCGTGGGCCTTCTCAACGCCCATGCCGAAGTTGAGGACGTCGCCGGTGTAGTTCATGACGGTGACGAGCACGCCCTTGTCATGGCTGACGCGGGTCTGGATGGCGGCGCGGATCTGCTCCGCAGACGGGGAGGCGAAGATGGTGCCGGAGACGGCGGCAGTCAAGAGGCCCTTGCCGACCATACTGGAGAAGGAAGGCTCGTGGCCGGCGCCGCCGCCGGAGACGATGCTCACCTGGGGGTTTGAGGAATCATTGGGGGTGGGGCGCCTGTAGATGACCTTGTTGTGCTTGTCGAGGGCCAGGGAGGGGTTTGTGAAGGTGATGGCCTCAAGGGCCGAGTTGACGAGATGTGTTGGGTCGTTGACAAAGTGTTTGGCAGACATGATGGCAGAGGTGGGTGGCACGAGCTGCTGCTGCGAGCCTCGCCAGGGGTTGCAAGAGAGATGGATTGGGGGATATCAGGTACACTCAGCCTTGCTTGCAGTAATATGCGACTGTGTATCTGGGGGAGAGAGAGGGCAGGCCAGCGCAGGCAGAGGGTTTATAAAGGCCCACTGGGTGGTCGAGAAGGAGGATGGAAAATTCACTGATTGACGGAAGAATTGAGGGGAGAGGAGCTGGGGCGAGGGAGCTCTCACATCACGATACCTACCTGGGGCGTGGCTCTCGCCGGAAACTAATAGTCGAAGGACAGTCGGCGGACGCATCGACCCATGCAGGCCACCCGGGCCAGCTCGAGGCAGCTCTACAGTGCCGCGGTGTCTCGGCGGGCATGGTTAGTGTCGCGGTTGACAGTCAGGGTGAGCAAGTCCGGGCGGAGGAATCTAGAATGTCGGCTGTGGAGCTCAGTGGGATGAGCCTGTCACGCGCGGGGGCCGCTGCGGGGGAGCGGATGGGGTGATGCAACCTGCATCCCCATCCGACCTGACAGGCAGACAGGCCCTGCCAGGCCCTGACAGAACCCGTTCGCTGGGGCAGCTTGGGGCATCCCGCCCGAACGGTGCCCCGCCTAAGCGAAAGGCTCGTCTCCCCGGTTGGCAGCTTCGTCGGGTCGGTCTCGTCCTCCTTCTTGCCCCTTGATCACCCTTCGCGACCCCGCCCTGTACCCTGCTCAGCCCCTCTCCTCCTCCCTTCCATCCATCCATCCATTCGTTCGTCTCCTCCACTTTCTGCCACCCCATTGCATGCATCGCATCGCATCCGTTCGGTCCCAGCTCAGTGGGCCGGATGTCTTTTCCGACAAGTCTTTTTCCGGGGCTTTGCTTTTCACTGGCCATTCACCATTCACCTATACGTGCGTGTGTGTGTGTGTGTGTGTGTATGTACGTATGTACGTATGTGTGTTCATCCATCCGATCATCTAACTCGTTCATCATTTACAGTATATGCGTGTTGGCTGTTTGGATTTTCATCTCTGATCTGCATGGGTATCTCCTCATCCATCCGTCATTCGGCCATCCATGCTGCCACGCTGTCCCCGCCACCTCCGGCTTGCCGCTCATGGTGATAGGTCCGTCTCGGCTCGTTCGCCCTGCGCCCAGCCGGAGATGCTTTGAGATGCGCTGCATCCATCCACTCAAGACCTGCATGGTTGCCATTAATCATAACATCACGGCCCAATCCTCCTCAACTCCTCAACTCGGACTTGAGCGTGGGCGTAGGCGAGATTGCTGTCCCAGCCCCCAGTTAACCTGACAGAATTGAATTGCGCCGCAGATCTCTGGACGGCCCGGAGTCAACCCCCGAACATGTCAATCATATCGTATCGTGTCGTAGGACAAAGCCACCAAGGGGGATTGTCGCCTCATTTCATAACAAAAACCGAGCCCCCTATGATGCTGAGCGCGATGGCGCTCGTCATGAACCCGGCCGCCACCCTCTCGCCCATCGTGATCGGCTCCAGCACGGGCAGCTTGTCCTTGTTCTCGATTCCGGCGTTGGGGTCGCCCTGCGAAGTTCCGCCCGTGTTGGCTGTGACGGGCGCCGTAGACCCGCCGCCACCACCACTTCCACCACCAGCACCACCGCTCCCGCCGCCGTCCACCCTCTTGGTGAGCGAGTACATAACGGCTGACAGCGCGCTCATCTGCTGGCCCACGCCGACGAGCCCGTCGAAGCCGCCCGTCGTCCACTTGAACCCGCACGCCGTGCCGGGCTTGCCGTTGAAGCCCGTGGCCGGCGACCCAGAGCACGCCTTGGCGGCCGCCGGCGCCGTCTTCTGCAGCAGCGGCATGATGGTGTCGAAGGTGTAGGGCGCCACCTGCGTCGTGCCCGACATCCACCGCAGCAGGTAGCCCTTGAAGCTCTGCTGGTCCGTGTCGCACAGCTCGACGTTCTCGCACGCCTGCTCCATCAGGATGCTGTCGTTGAAGAAGACCGCCTGCGTCTCGGTCAGGATCCCGTCCAGCCGCTGCTTCCACTCGGCCTGCTCCTGGCCGTTGGTGATGTTGTACATGATGGCCGACCCGTGCATGTAGATGCCCGCGTTGTACGTCCACTGGATCACGTCCGGCTTGGTGCAGTTGGCCCCGTCGTCCACCCCGGCCCCGTCGTAGATGCGGAAGTCGGGCGTGATCAGGTTGACGCCCTGCTCCCACTCAAACACCCTCTGCGCCCAGTCCGCGTACGTCTGGTTGCCCGTGAACCGCGCCAGCCGCGCCGCGAGGTTGAAGAAGCACCCGTTCGAGATGGAGTTCTTGTAGTTGAAGCCGTTGTTGAACGTGAAGATCTGCCACCGCAGCCCGCCGTTGCACGTCTGCTCGTCCCACCGCGTCGTGTACTCGTTGAACACGGCCTGCGCGAGCGCCAGCCACTGCGGCTGGTCGGGAGGCGGGTCTGGGAACCGGTTCTCCGCCGCCGACATGGCCGCCATCGCCCAGAACCCTTGGTCGTCGTTGCCCTCCGTCCGCGTCTGGTTGGCCGGCATGAAGTCCCTGTCGTCGCCCGCCTGGTGCAGCATCGCCTGCGTGACCACGGGGTTGTAGCTTTCGTCCTTGGTGAACAGCCAGTAGTCGATCATGGTCCCCATCATCGCGCCCGCCTCCCACCAAAAGTACGGCGATGGTAGGTTGCCGGGGACATCGCCTGTGTTGTTGCCCGTGTAGTACTTCATCAACCCGAAGGCTATCGTGCCCGCCGCATCCTTTATGGATTCTGATGGATTTGGTCAGCCCGAAGGAAAACGATTTGTCTGGGCACATGTAGGAAGGGACAGCCACTCACGATCATCAGATATTGTGAGCTCGACGGCGAGAGCATTTTGACAAAGCAGGCTCAACAGCCCTGCTGCACCGAACACGCCCTTCATTGTGAGGATTATAAAAAGGAAGCCAGCCTGTCTGAATTCGATTTGGCCAGCAAAGAAAATGAACTCTGTACTGTGTAATAACAAGCCGCTCTACGGTCTCCACAGCATCACACTCAAAAGAAGGAAACCGGTCCACGGGATATCCAGTACCTCGGCCTGGAGGCTCGATCACAAGATCGGAGAAAAGAGAAGGCGTTACTCGGCCTGGAGTAGAAGAAGAGAACCGATGAGTAGCAAATTAATGAATGTACACACCACCAGGGCTGGGCAGTGACGGCAAAGGTGTGAATAAAGTTGTGCCCAGGCAACAGAGCAACAGGAAAAAAGAAGAGAAAGGCGTAGGATGGAAACCCGTCAGTCGAATAGACACTGGAAATGCCAGCCAGTTCAACGACAATGCCAAGGGCCAGCAAAATACGCCCCATGCCGTCACAGGCCAGGGAGAACAACAGCCAGCAGCGACCGGTCTAATTCATCGGATGCTCGACGTGCCACGAGGCTGTGCACTATCACCCGGGGGCAGAGGGCGGGCTAGTGAAACGGCCCAAGTTCGAGGTTTGGGCTATCCAGTCTCAAGACGGCCGGCCGCCGGAACCCCTGCTCCACCTGCACCAGACACAACCCCCAAGTCAGCCGTCACAAGTCCTGACAGCGGGCAGGCCCTGCACATGGCGGTCCTCAGCTCGCTCAGGTGCTAGGCGAGGAAATTTGGAGGGGACAGTCAATGGCAATCTGCAGATCTGGAGCTTATCTCCGCTGATCCCCATGGCTTACTGTTCGGGAGGGCGTTTCGAGGGCAGACTCTGGGCTTCAGACAACCCGCAGAAAGAGTGGGTATCCGATGGCACTCTCGTTTGGGGACTTCTGTGCGACTATGTTTTTATGCCTCGCTGCCAGGTACCGTCTCTCGTCTACCAGGTACCCACGCAGAGAAAGTGTGATTAAGGTTAAATGTGTGCCGGCCTGGCGCCCAGCAGGAGAAGCGGCTTTCCCATGGGAACAAGCGATTGGTGTGAGCGATCTGCGCCTTTCCCGAAACGAGAGCTGTGGCCAGCCTCAGACGCCTCGCGACTCATTACCAGGTTTGTGATGGGCCTGCCGAGGGCCCGCGAGTACCGTTGCATCTCATATCTATTCATCTGAACCAGTGGTCCAGAAGTGCTCACTCAATATTGACGGTCGTGCAAAGCGGCCCTCTGCTGCCCCCGCCCGCATGCTGAAAGGTGGTCGTCGACTTCAGACCGTCTTTGGGTGATCTTCAGGCCAACCGTCTATTATTAGCATCCGTGCGCTCTACTCCTCCGATCGACCACAACCACGATGCTGCTGTCACTCATGTCTTCCGCCTTTTGGCAGGGGGCTCTTCCTCTGAAACCTCCTCGTCCTCCTTATTATCGTCATCCGCATCAGACTCGAAATCATCGTCACTGACTTCGTCCTGCTCCTGCGCCTCGGCTGTGGAGTGATAAGCTTCGAGTTCTCTGAAAGGGGGGGGGGGGTGCGTTCCCGCACTTACTGAAGTATTTGATGGCATTTGGCCACAGATCCTCCGAGATGTGAATGGCGAGGCTGTCTCCCTCTGGGAAAATCTCCAGCTCGTTCTCGTCGTCTTCGTCGTCCTCTTCCTCTTCATTGTCATCTTCGCCATCAGAGTTTTGCTGTTTGCCTTCCTGTCTGGCCATGCGTTCCTTCTGTGCCTTGTCCAAGGCCTCTTGGCTCTCCTCGGCGGACACACTTCGACCAACATAACCGAACCATGCGAAGAAGCTCAACCCACCGAGCCCGGTGTTTTCGATCTTCTTCTTGAGCGATTTCTCATCTGCGGATAATTCTTGGATCTTTGCGTCCCCTCCCTTGCCCCTGGCCTGCTGAGCATCCCAGACCTTCTTCACCGTTCCCAGCAGGCCTCCCGTCAGATCCTTACCCTTCTTCCAGTGAATCTCGACAGGCTCGCTCACGAGACCGGTCCAACCGCTCTTGGAGTGTCTCTGCCAGAACTTCTTCTCGATGACCTTGTCCTCAAAGTGGTCATTGTCGCTGAATTCAAACCTAAAGCATAAGCTCCTAGGGTCGCCTTTCTTCCCATCCTCGATCTCGAATCGCGTCACCGACAGAGACGTCAGCGACGACAAGAGCAAGGAAGAGTCTGATGGTTGTATGAACTCGTCAATGTCTGGCGGGGCTTGCTCAAAGACCAATGGCCAGAAGTTGGGGATCTGCGAGACGATCTTGTGTCGCTTCTCGTAGAGAGGCCGCTTGACCACCACCTCCTGCCGGACTATGGCGACTGTCAGTGAGCTGTCGCATCAGGTGAAAATGTGAAATCCTCTGAGAGTGATGCGCCTCTCGCATTGGTCATATTGTGCCGCCTCAGCCGTTACCCGCGAGGCGGACGATACCGGCAGCCCTCCTATAGCCCAACTCAACAGTCAAACAGGGGAACCCATACTCAGCTCTGTTTCCGCGTCATCAAACTCGGCATTCAGGTCGTTGAGCTCCTCATACGAGACCGAGGATTCCTCGGTTACCGGAGGTGCAGCAGCCATTGTCTGCGCAGAGGCCGAGAAGGCGCGTGCTAGCTGTCGACCAGATGGTATATCAGCCGCGGTTGGCGACCGGATTGGCAAGGCGAAGATGTCCTCTTCACCGGAGTGATCTTGCCGACAAATTTTGAAGGCTTGTTCGCAGTTCCCTGCGAGTTCCTTGGGGAAAAGGGCCGGTAAGATGAGAGGGTCGATTTTGGAGATCGGTGTCTGGTCTCCAAATGCAGCTGATAACCCTGGATTAACCCTGCTTCTAGACCTGCGGTTGGGGGGCCCAAGGGGGGATAGCAGCTCACTGCATACTGCACATGAACCACTGCAAAGGCGCCTCGAAAGTTGGATTGACCACCGAGCTTATGACTTGCCTCGACCGAAGGGGGACTGAGGCTAACAATAAATGGGCGTGATATTCGCCATCATATGCCGAGTCCCACTTAGTTCAGTCATGTCTCCCTGCCGTAAGTTGCAACGCCGCCCCGTGCCTGACTTGGCTTATACCACAAGGTCTGCAGCCCTAAAGGTGCTGGCTCCGTGCTCTCTATCCACTGCAGCCCCAAAACCTGATCTCGCTCCCACCTGAGTTTGACGATCAGGCACGCGCACAGGAGACTGGATCCTCGGGACGTAATAATATGGTTGGGTGGAACGCTGCTATGATCCTGCACGTCCGGCCACTTACCCACTAAAGAGAGTAGTACGCGATCCGCCCCCGGGGGTCAATCGATCTGCAGCATGGACATGTCCACGAACCGACTGCTTGTCTCTTCAATCTGTCCCTCCCACTTGGGCTGCAAGTCGCCCGAAAGACCGTTCCTACCCAAGGCCCATTCAGACCCACCCACTGCCGTCCTGTGGAGTCGTACGAGGACGTGGGCTCGAGATGTCGTCCCAGAAGGGACGGAACGCGGCATTAGACGCTGGATGCCTGTGCTTCCACGGCAGCTGCATGCCCACTTCCCCTTGGTTTCGCCGGCGTACATCGGTCCACTGGTCGATTCTAGCCCATGCCCATCGGTCTCAATGGTTATGTGTAGCTCTCAATTGCCGGCCTGACTAGAACCGAGCTCCTCCCTTACGATCATGTCAGCACGCTCGTGTGTGATGAGGCCGACTAACTCGATTGAGGAACCATGGGTCTTTTGCACGGCCTTTGTGTCATCCATACCGAACCCTCCACCCATGCATTTGTCGCCGGCATGAGCAACTTCAAATCATAGAAGATCTTCAGCTCTCGCGGTGCCAGAGATTGTCCTTTCTAATGGCACGCGGGAAATGCCCGCTCCGTCGCCTCTGGGGCTCTAGAACAAGACCAGAGACGTCCGCCCTGATTGGCAGCGGAAAGCAACGCATACTCTATGAGACACCAACTTCAAGATTTGAACAGAGTCCATCCGAAAAGTTCACAGACCGGTGAATGGCCGCTGCATGCAAAATAAGTGAATATCACTGACGGAGCCGCGGTTAGTGACAGGCAACTCACATAGGGCTGTAGAAATGAGTTTTAGCCCTTTGCACGTGACCTATGGGCTTCGATGCCGCTTTCCCCGGCTTTCTCAGCCTCTGGAGATCACTTGAAACATTTCTTCGCATTTTCAGGTCGGCTGCAGAGTCTTCAACGTGGTGAGAGGAAGGACGTCAGTGTCAGGTGAGCTTCATGAACAAACCCGAGGTCCCGCGCTTGGTGGAACAACAGTCGAGTATCTAGTCAGTAGGAGATAACTTTAGATAACCAAACGAATTCCGGCAATCATCCAATACCCTTGAGTGACCAGGATGCAAATGGAGAATAACATGTGGTATTCTGCTGTGGTCTGAGCAATCCATCGCCGTTCTCCGTGCCGGTGCCCGGAGGATGGACGGGTGGCCACGGGGTGCGAAGAGGCTGAGGTAGAGGCCGAGGTACCTGGGTACTTTGAAAGCGCCGTCGGGTAGTGGAGGACGTACTCATGACCTAGCACTACTAGGTACCTACCTAGGTACCTAGGTAGTAGGCAGTAGTGGCTGGCACCTGGCTACCCGGGTATTGACCGGCCGACCGCCTAGAATCCAAGTTGTTGGCTGGGCATCGGCCGAGGCTGCTGGAGATGCACAGGTTCATCGCAAGATCGAAACCAAACGCCGCCCGCCGTTGATGTTTCAATAGGGAATGGACACATTGTAAGCCCTCCGCGGCTGCGATCGTGGGGTGGGGGGCGTTGCAGATGTTGTGAATGGGCACATGGGACGGTCGGTGATCGGTGATCAAAGAGTGACAGTAGGTGTAACCGCAGCTTTTGTGCTTGGTATTGTGTACCTCAGCACGCCCGCGCCAGAACAAACGTTGTACCCCTGACCCTTTCAGCTGACGGGGCGCGCCCAGGCCATGGCCAGCCGGCTGGCCATTCACAAGCGGAAACAGCCAGGCGGGACTACTCAGACGCTGGGACCCACTTCCTCGTCCACTTCCAGGCAAGCCCGCCGCCATCAATCATTTCAGAGCCTCCGCTCACCTAACCCAACCCAACCTTCTCTTCGTCCACCCGTATCCGACGCCAACCACACCTACCACCTCCACCACCTCCACCACGGCCGACGACGTGCCTCAGATACGGTCGACCTGCCCGAAATCAATCGTCCTACCCAGGCGACATCGCTTTACCCGATCTACGACGACGCTTCGACGCTGTGGTGCATGTCAAGCGACTCGACTCTTCCCGACCGTCGCCGGTGACGCGACAGACCTCCCTGTCTCCCTAAACACCCAACCACTCGTTAACCTGACCATCAATCAATCGCGCCTATCGTGGACGACCTTCCGGTTCTGTTCCGCGACCGCAGCCCTCTGCGGCTTCTCGTCCTCTAGACTTTCGACGACTTGTCGGTCGCATCGCTGAGATTTCATCTCGGACGGAACAAAGCCTTTGCCACCATCAACCGTCCACTCCCTCCGTCCTCCCCTCGCGACCGACGGCAAGCCATCATGTCATTTAATCCTCAGACGCCGCAGAGCCCGTCGCACTTCTCACCCAGTAATTCTGATACCGTTTCGGGTGTGCAAAGCACCATGACCTCATTCACCACAGCCCTGCCGACTCCGGCGCATTCCATCAACGGAACCGCCCTGCCTTCCGACTCGGCCGTTGACGTCAGCATGGGTGGTGAGTCCCCTCACAAGCGAAAGCGCGTCCAGGAGGACGTCGGAGAGCAGGGCCAGAATCAGAAGAGGGTGCACATGGACGACGGCCTGCCAGCCCTGAAGGACATGCATGAGGATGTTGGAGAGAAGTATCTGGTCTTGCAAAAGACATGGCAGCCAGCCAAGCCTTTGCTCTCTGAGGACGTTTTTGAGATGTACGATTTGACCAGCCTCGCCGGGGAAGTCGCTCGTGTGTTGCCCGACGGAACTAAAAACGCCATGCGTAAGACGTACAAAGGCCAGATTAAGAAGCTCGGCCTCATGGGACACTTCGACCCGGTGAAGAAGGAGCCAAACGACCCCGATGGGATCCTCAGCCTGCTCTCGGTACCAGCTGAGGAGTTCGCCGTGCACTTCGTCCGCGGCAGAGAGATTGAGGACGGCTTCCGGCCAGAGGTGCACAAAGTTCTCAAGCAAGCCACCACCATGGCTCGAGGAACTATTTCTAGCAAGAAGTGGGATCAGGGGGTTCTAGGCGACTTCGCGGGAGGATCGAAGGGCCCGACGTCAGCAAAGGCAACAGCGCCTGGCACGCCCATGCACCCTGCAGCCGGCGGCATCCCCCGGACCAAGGCCCAGTCCGTCGCGGCTCAGGAGGCTGCCAGACCGCGGAGGGCCAACAAGAAGCGAAGCTACGGTGACAGCAGCTTCGAGGGCTACGGTGAAGTGTATGACGACGAGACGGGGGCAGAGACGGGATACTCGACAGGCGAGGGCGAGGGCACCAAGCGCAGAAAGAAGGTGCTTAGAGCTTTTGCCTCTGTTCACGTTTCAGGACGTTTGCTGACACTTTGCAGAATGCCAAGTCCTTCCAACAAATTGGAACACCCCGTCAGTCCTACGGACCTGGCATGGTTGGTGTCTAAATTGTGCGACCGATTCCGAGTCAACAGCTGCCCTCTTACGAGCCGCACGAGTTCCTCGCTATTCAAGTCGTCCACGCCAATTTTTGCGGATCGAACGCCCACGTTCCTTCTCGCGGTTTAAAGGAAGGACGAAGCATTCCAAAACGTGTGCTACGAGGTCGCAAAGCCATCACGTTTGCGAGCATCAGCCCGTCTGCTGAATCGTCCAGAGCCGAGCTTTTCCTCGAACCACCGCAACCTCAGGCTGCAGGTTTTGAGGTTATGGTCCCAAGGGTTATTCCTGCCTGTTGACGCAACATGTTTTGTCGGCGAACAGGGCGGAGAAGGGGCATAGGAGAGTGGTTGTTACATAGGTGGACCTAGGCACGCCTATCGCCAAAAAAGGGGGATGGGGGACAGGGAGCTCCCCGACACAGTTTGCGTGCACCTAGCATCGAACGAAGTTTATTAATGACTGACAGGACCGTGTTCACCACCACTACGACGCGACCGGACTGGAAGTTTCTGACTGGGGATGAGTTGAGGGATCGTCCCTTTTACTGTTGCATATTCTGAAATTGAAATCAAGCATGGCGTTGGGGATCGTTGCTTTTTGAGGGTCAAGGTCTTATTTTACAATACGGACCACATCAAACGACCACACGTATTTAGGGTCAAGAAGAAAAAAAAGATACCATAACCAAGGTGGCAAGGGTCTTCAGGCCCATGGCTGGAATGGTTCTCTCGCTTACTGATGTTGCGTGGTCACTTTGCGGTTTTGAGCGGAGTTCTTTCTAGCGCTCTGCGGCTGTGGCCTATATAGAGGAATACAACAAGCGGAAATTATTGATATACTTGTTGCGAGTATCATGATGTGTGACCTCTGAGTGATTGTGACCGTTGCTTAATAGATGGGTGCAGTGACATAACTTACTGTACAAATGTCCATATGCATTCCAAGAGTATATTTGATATCATGAGGCCCCGAAGAGGATCACAGTGGGAATCCTCATGCTACACTCTGGATGGCACGTCTTATTACAGCATTTGGGACCCCGGTCAGGAAGTTCACATTGCGAGTATAGGTGAATAACGGATATTTATATATACATTGTACTGCCGTCTTTTCGGGTGCTGATCCGACGTAGAAGGTTCAGCCGCAGCAAGCCAAGCCGTTGTTACCTCGCCGATGGCGCAATCGCTCCGTTGAGTCACGCCGGCCGAAATGCAGGTAGCTATTGATGTAGTCGGACACACCAAGCAAACACCCTGAAGAATACAAAATTAGGACGGAGGGGCCGGAGGGGCCGCCTGGGTTGCGCCAGTCCCCGTCCCGTCTGACGAAGGACAGAGCATCGAAAGAAAGCCTTCCAACACACAGCCTGAACGCGAAAGCCATGGCCGCCACCCAGAACATCTATGACACGCCAGAATTCTTCGAAGCCTACGCGGCGCTTCCCCGTCAGGTCCACGGCCTGTCCTCCGCCAAGGAGTGGCCCGCGCTGCAGCGCCTCCTCCCGGCAGACCTGCGCGGCGCGGACGTGCTGGACCTGGGCTGCGGCTTCGGCTGGTACTGCCGGTGGTTCACCGCGGAAAGGGGAGCGGCCAGCGCGCGCGGAGTGGACATCTCGGAGCGGATGCTGGCGCGGGCGCGCGAGATGACGCCCGGCAGTGACGCGGAGGGGGCGGAGGGGACGGAGGGGACGGAGCGCACCAGTATCAGCTCCATCACGTTCGAGCGGGCGGACCTGGAGGCAGTGGAGCTTCCCGCGGGCGCGTATGACCTCGTCTTCAGCGCGCTGGCGCTGCACTACGTGTCCGGGTTGGAGCGGCTGCTGGCCCAGGTGCACCGCGCGCTGCGGCCCGGCGGCACGCTGGTGTTTTCCGTCGAGCACCCGCTGCTCACGGCGCCGAGGAGGCAGGGGTTCGTCACGGACGCCGAGGGCGTCAGGTACTGGCCGCTGGACGACTACCACGACGAGGGCGAGCGCGTGTCGACGTGGCTGGGGTCCAGCGTGAGGAAGCAGCACCGGTCCACGGGGACGTACGTCAACCTGCTTTTGTCGGCCGGGTTTGACATACGGGGCTTTGAGGACTGGCACCCGGAGTTGACGGACGAGTATAGGAATTCTGCGTGGGGGAAGAATTGGATCCGCACTTCATTCTTGCTGATCAGTGCAGTGAAGCGTTGATGGTTGCGAGATGTGCGCTTTTGGCCTTTGAATAAAATACATCTCTTATAAGCGCCCACCATGCAGTGACGATCCAAGTAGAGCTTTGAGTAAGTAGCATCGACAAATTAGATTACTACCAAGCATATTTTGCTCGTGGGTATCTTCGATGGCAATTGAGCTTCAGACGAATTGTTCCCGTATGCGCACAATTCTGGCAGACCTTCTTGATGGTCTCGTTCCGAACGCCAACATCAACCTGTATGTATCTCCCGACAAACTCACAGTGCATCCCACCCGCCTTGCCCACGGCCAAGTGACTGGAACATGCCATGACGTGTGCCGTCACATTTGTCCAAATCTAGTCCAGAGCCAGTATAGCCCTCTTGGATGCATCTTCCCGAACCCAGTCCACGATCCTCGATCCGACATCACCAATGAGTATCTCATAGTGAGGCCCAGGGAAGAACAGCCCGCAGTGCGCGCCGACCTCGTCCACATCCTTCATGTAGACCTCCACCCACGTCCGGTCCCGGGCGCCGTTGGTCTTTTGCGGGAGCATGCAGAACTTGCGGAGCTTCTTCTGGCCCGCCGCTGCGCCAAGAGTGGCCTTCCCCTTGTCGGTCGTAGGGCCGTCGTTCTGATCTCGTGGTGACGATGGCGCTGCTTCCTCCCGGTCATGGAACACGAGGTCGGTAAGCTGCCGCTCAAGGATCTGTGCCTGTGCCGGCGTCACCACCTGGGCTTGGGAAGGACGGGACGGGTCCGCGACCGAGTTGACCTCCTCGTCTTCTGTTGGGGCGACAGCCTTTTGCTTTCCTTGTCCCTGCTCCTTGGCCAAACGCTTTGCCTCTTCTTTCTGGCGCTTATCGGCCTCTTTCTGGGCCTTCTTTTGACGCTTCTCGACGAGCTTCTGACGCTCCTTGATGGCCTTGTCCCGGTTCTTCACGGCCTGGTCGTAGGTCTTCTGTGTCCGTTTGAATTCCTTTTCGGCTTGCTTTCTTGCTTCTTTGTCGCTGTACTTTGTAAAATCAGGAGCCTGTGGTGGCTCGGGAGGCTCGGGTACCGCTGGTAAATCTTGGTCTATATCGGCTGTTCCATCTTTACTAGGGCCAGTCTGTGTTGATGTTCCAGGTGCGGGTTCTTCATCTGCGGTTGCAGAAGAAGATGCGTTTTGTGCTTCTGTCTGTGTGTCAACATTGCCGCTCCCATCGCCATTAGATGATTCTGGTATCTTGGGCCCGCCGTTTTGCGCTCCTTTTTGGGGTACTTGATCTGACCCATGCTGGTCCATGTTCTCGTCATCAGATACTGGTACAGGTTCAAGTACGTGTAGGGTCTGAGGCTCTTCATTATCGCTGTAGTCCTCGATCGAGATCCTGGGAGTCGATGCCTGGGAGCTCCCCGGACCGGTCTGCTGCGATTCTGGCGCTACCGGCTTCAGATGAGTATCGGCACGCTTCGGTGTTGAGGGCTCTTTTGGGATGCCCGTCGAAACGGTGTAGTAGTTGACAAAGCGAACCCTCGGCTCCTTGCGTGATCCATGGGCACTATTCAGCTCATCCACATCCTCTAGCCGGCGGATCCTGTTGTACCTGTTGTTCAGGGAGCTGTAGTCTGCAAGGCAGCTGCCGAATTCCAGGTGCGACAGTAGGTGATGATATGTAGAGCTAAAGAGGCCATCTGAATAGTGCTTCTTGGCGAAGTGAGCGACGTTCTTCCACCAGCCCCTGTCTACGAAGGAGACATCGTTGAAGAAGGTTGGATTGAAGTTTGGGTCAGGCTGTGGGCCAACCGAGGCGTTGGACGACATGCTGGACAACGGCACAGGGGACATGGTGCCTGATGACGGCCCAGCATCCGAGGATAGACTTGGCGTCTGCTGGAGACTTAGGAATCCGGAGGCATTCTGCGAGGCTAGAGACTCTGCGAGGGCTTGTTCCCTTCCTGGAGGGTCTGGGGCTTTCCGGAACAGACTGGCTATGCCAGACGTGATGATACCAGGGTGAAGGCCCAACAGCGGGGCATCCAAGGAGATGGTGCCCAGTATGCGGTGCTTGAATGGGCTGCCATAAACGGGATTCGGAGAGGGCTAGAGACATGTTAACAGAGACCACAGACAAGACAAGTTAGGGGGAGTCATATGTACCATGAGCGCCACGTCGGCAGCAAGAAGTCCTCCCATTGAATGTCCGACCAGGACTACATCTGTATCCTCCTTCTCGTGAGGCTCCAGCCAGGCGCTGAACTTATCTCTGGCCACTTCGATGGCTTTGTAGGTCTTGTACCTGGGATAGATTTTGGAATGGACGACATGAGACTCGCTCAGCTGCTCCCGCAAGAAGTAGTGAACATGTGCGGGGAAGGAACGGAAGGAAGTGTTGTCGCCCATGAAGCCGTGGATGTAGACAACCAATAATGTCCTCCTGTACTCATTCTCGTTGAAAGAGGGCACCAGAGACTGAGTGCTTGACGAGCGTGGGTCTCGTGTGTGCCACGCGTGCTCAGGACCCAGCATAGGGGAGCCGGTCCCGCCAGGAGACTGCCATGGCTGCTGGTATGGCGAACCCAAGCTGTGAGCGGCGTAGGGCGGCGGCGGCGTTGAGGATGAGGCCGGGCGCGAATCCGGAGCCGGAGCTCTACCTGGCGATGGAGCATCGCCGTCGCCTTTAGACCAGGCCATGACGTCACGTGCGGTGTGGCCTTCAGCAGAGGGCGGATGGGGACGAGTTGACTGACACGGACGCACGCTTTGAACAGAGGGTGATTCAGTGAAACCATGTACCGATAGTCATGGAATTTGGGTTTCATATGGCCCTTACAATGGACCACTATGTCCAGGCCGCGAGAAGCAAACACATGGCGCTAGTAGAAACAGGCTCAGCCCCGCAGCTTTCTCCGCGAGTCGTCGTCTACTGTGGATATGGACTGCGGTGCATGTTGAAACTACAGTACAGATTGGCTGCCCAGCTGCCCAGTGTCCCCAGTCGCTATTGGCCAAGCCTTTGCATGATGATCTGTGAGAAGTGCTGCTTTCCAAGGTTTCTGCCCGCACAAGAGAAGAGGCTACCGTACTCGGCACTGCGTATTGCGTATTCAGCGTTTAGAAGTAGATGGGAGTGTGGCGCGGCACCTCGCAGCCACGGAGACTCCTGGCAATAGAAACAATTATCCATCGTGTACCACATCTACCACATTAATCCCGGGAGTTTTGTTACCCAGCCCACCGTTGAATACGCACGGGCAAATCTGCGACTCGGTGAGTCTGCAGCAGAAAAATCATGGAAGCAAGTTGCCTAGCACGTGCCTAGTCATTCAGTCCGCGTCCCGATTCCAAGGCCCGTTGCCGCTGTGGCCCCGTTTGTTGTGCGCGGGTGGAGCATGGGTGGAGGAGTGGGGGGGGGATGGATGCACGGGCGCCGGGGAGCCAGGGCCAGTTCGGAGCAGTCCACCCAAGACGGTATTCCCGGGAGCCCGTGGGACCAAGGAAACCGTCTTTCTGCTTGAAACGTTCGCAACGGCTGATGCGACGGCTCGGACGGTCCTGGCGGGCCAGACGGTCCAGACAACCCGTGTGGGTGCGGCCCATTCTGGAGGCGAGGGGAACCAGACTTCGACTTGAGCCTCTCCCGGCTCAGGATTCCAGTATTCATCTCCGTCGTCCTCGGAATTCTCATGTCCTTCCACGGCGTCGGTCTGGTTCGGCTGAAGCTCAATTTTGGGGTCTGTGTTTGGGTTTGGATTTGGATTTGGACTTGGACCTGGTTCTATTTGCGTCGGCCCATTGCGTGATTAGCAGGCCAGTGCTGGCTGGGCCTGGGCGAAACATGATGACCGCATTCCTGGCGATCGGCCAGGAATGAGCAAGAGAGATTGCACACACACCACACGCACACCACACACGTACGCCAGCCCAGGTGCACGAGGGGCCCAGACGGTCTGGACGGGCGGACACCTTCTAGAAAGGGGAACATCGGTCTCTGCCTCGCGACCCTTCGAAGCCAATGCTGCAGCAGGACCAAGTGCACGTCCGTCCCAGATGCTACCGCGCCACGCAGCAATAGCGTCGCCCTGAATACGAATATGGCCTGCCTACCGCCGACCTACATGCACCTCATTAGCCAAGGTACCCGCGTCTGTGTTCCTTGCCCTCTGCTGCCGGCTGCTGCTAATGCGAACGCCCTTGATGCTGGTGCCGCCTGTGCAACCGAAGGGGCCCCCAAGCCCACTCAACTCGTGCTCTGCTCAACTCAGCTCGACCAAGATCAGCCCTCAACCCACACGGCCCCCGACCACTGGCAATCTCAGAAGTCTACCTGTTGAGTTTTCGGACGTGGTCGAGCGTCATCTGATGTCAAGGTTGAGTTCGATAATTAAAAGTGCCAGTGACAGGGGGGACCAAGATTCTCAGAGAATAGGCCCCATCGTGAACGGCAACATGGGACCAGCCGGCCAATCACAGCGCACCCGCCCTTCCACCGTGTGGGAGGAGGGTGCGCGAGCCGAAATTTGATGGAGCCGATGCATCTCCTTTGGTCTCCTCTGGTCTCCTCTCTGCCATCTCTGGGGGGCCCTTTGAGGTGATTGCACGCTCGTTCGCGCCCGTCTGGTTCCTGGGCTGTCGTAATCGCAATCCCATTCATAGCACGCAGGCACGGGAAAATAGCCCTTCTCTCCATAGCGGGCTGCACTGACTGACTAGTCCCGACCGAGAGTGCTGCTTGCTCACTTCGTCGCTTCCCTTCCCTTTCCCTTCCCTTCCCTGGACAAATCTCGTTCCGTCCAATCCCTTGACTTCCTTTTTTTCCCTTTTCCTTTCCTCCCCACCACCTTCCCGAGTGATCGCGAGGCACGTTGCGCGCGTGGTTGTCCTCATCACTTTAGTCGACGACGAGGAGCGGTTGTGCAGGAGAAAAAGACGAAAGACGAAAGACCAAAGACAGGAGAGCCGTGTCATTCGCTCCCACGCAATCAATCTCGGATTCCATTGGCCGGCTCGGAGAGAACAATGAGGTGAACGGGTCCGCGGGCACCCCCCTCCTCCTCCAAACAAGACTCCCCAGACTTGCAAGACGAGACCGAACAAAGAGACAATACCAGGACCGACTGCGTCGACGACCGCGATATTGGATTCGATTGCCGACCTCGACCGTCGACTTCCTCTATCGTTGTATCTGTCTCTCCCTATCCGCCTGGCCCGTTCCGTCCAATCCTTTCCGACACGATTTTGTGTTTGCAAACGCTGCGTCAGCAATGGTTCTGCGCCAGCCAGTCACTCCTTTGCCAATCCACCAAAGCCAAGCTTTCGACAAGCCATCGCCGGGCTCCCTATCCGGCCCAGTCACAGTCCCTACAGTCGCTCCGGTCGCTGTCACGGTCACGGTCACGGCTACTGTCAGCTGCATGCTGCTCGCTGGCAACTGCGCCTTGCCTCGCATCGCATCGCCCTGCCCTGCCTTGCATACATAGCGTCCAAGCCGTCCGGTCTCCATTGTCCAACCGAATCGTAGGCGCAGGAACCGGAACCCGGTCCGCCTCCAGCAATACGGGAAGCCCGTGCTGATCGACAACACACCCCAAAACCTAAATCCGAAGGGGGCATTCTATCCCACGCTCGTTTATCACTTACTACACTAGACCATCGCTCGCTACTCTTGTCATACGCCCCTCTTTAAGAGGCATTGCCGCCCCCGGCGCGATGACTAACCACTTTTACGGGTCTTCACTCTTTCAGGCCCGTAAGACTGACCACCACCAACACCGACACTCGCACTTGCACGGGCGCAGTGTCAACCACCTTCGCTCGCATGCCCACTTCCACAGGCGCCAGGAGGAGAACGAAACCGCAGACCTGGATTCCAGCGACCCCACCATCACCGAGGTTGTGCAGACCATCTCGGTCGTCCAGGTCATCGATGGCTCAGGCGCAATCATAGAGACGCAGACCTTTGCGTCCGACCCGCAGACCAACCTGCTAGATGCCGAGACGGGGTCCACCATCGACACCGGGTTCAAGGCTGTGTCACTCACCTCCGACTCCGCCGGTGCTGCGACCACCTCGTCCACCGCGACCGAGACTCCCATCTCGTCTGTGGACCCCGTCTCAACTACTTCCGAGACCACACCGCCATCCGCCAGCCCAACTGATACGTCCTTGACTGCCACCTCCTCTGTTCCGCCCCAGGAAACCACGGACGCCACCACAATACTCCCGCCGACTTTATCTATTCCTCCGACTTTGTCATCTTCTTCAGCCTTCCCTTCTCTGAGTTCCACTTTCAACTCCACAATCTGTGAGTAATCCATCCCGCAACAGAACGCTCTTGCAGCCAGTGGCTAACTGCTTGATAAAGCCTCGTTTACTTCTTCCTCGTCGTCATCTTTGTTATCTAGTTCATCCACTCGTTCCAATTCCACAGTGACTACCGCTTCCTCGTCAGGAAGCTCCACGGCATCCCGGTCGCTTTCATCGCTGGTCACGACCCTATCGTCTTCATTCTCAGCAGACTCGATAAGTGGTACAACTTCTTCGAGCGCGCTTTCAAGCTTCACTTCCAGCTCGAATAGCCCTACGACTTCCTCGTCGGGGGCATCTTCCACATCTTCCAGCTCAGACTCACTATCAGCGTCACCGTCATCTACGCTTGATGTATGGGGCGGTGGTGGCACCGCGGGAACTACCATTCTTGCCACGCCCTCTTCCTCGTCCACGTCAGCATCTTCCGGTTCCTCTAGCAACGACGGAACTCCGCCAACTGGCACGGTCGTCGGGAGTGTTGTTGGCGGTGTAGCCGGACTCGCGCTTTTAGTTGCTTTTGCGTTCATGCTCCTGAGGTTGAGGAAACGCGGATGGTGCCACCTACGTCTTGGTGGTGACGACAAATCTATTACCCCAGCCACCAGGGCGGTGGATGCTGGCCCTTCTGGAGACGGCAACGGCGGTGGTGGCAGCGGTGGTAGCGGCAGTGGTGCATATGGCACCATGCAGCGGTCATCAGCACCTTATTCGGTTGCTTCCTCGCTCGCGGCCTTGGCAGGAAAACGGTCCTCTCGGGAGCGGTCCAACACGGGGTCAGAAATGGCCGAGAGGGGCTTTGTCCGGGTGTCCGGGAAGAAGCTGCCGCCCGTGCTCCAGTATGGAGGGGATGGATACTCGGATCCCCGTGACCGAAGCAGTCTCAACAGCGATGCCACGGTCTATCGGGACTCGATGGCCATTTTCAACCAGTCCAGCAGCCCTCAGCGCCTGGCTCTTGGCTCTCCTATGCGGCCAGAGAGCGGTGTCATGGTCTACAACCCAGGGCCGGCGAAGACGCCTGTCACGGGCGAAGTACCGAAGACGATCGACTCACCGACACTCCCGCGAAACTCGACGCTTCCCCCGCCCGACGACATTGGCAGGACTCTCGCAGCCCAAGATCACTCCCACGATGGCGCGGCCTCCCGAACATCGCGGGGATCGGCCAGGTTCATCGAGCAGCTCTCGTGATGGCTGGGTGCTTTTCACCCTGCTGCCACGTGTCATTCATCTTTCGTGCTACATAACGTTCACTCGCTCGGATCTCATACGCCGGAGCTGTGTATGACCTACCATATTTCAACCATACTTCTAATGTTTTGAAACTTAGTTATCTCGCCCAGGGCGATTTTGTCCAAGGCAATGGCGGCTGATGATGTGCCTATGAAAGCGCAATACTGGATTTTGGCGTTTTTTGTCCTTTTTATATCTTGGATACCACTTCTTCAGAGGCAGCGGACATTGAAAATTCGCATTTTATGGACAGTAAGGAGGTTTGGGGGGAAAAGAAAAGACCGCTCCACCGAGTTGAGCGACTTGGCTGGGAGCCTGGCTGGTCATAGGGGAACGGGTTGTTGATTCTTGAATTTTTTTCTTTATGTTGTTGGAAAGAGTTTGAATGACCGGCCGGGCTCTTTTTGGGAGCAGCGCATTACTGTCTGAAGGCATGTGCCTTTGTACATAATAGCTGGAGGCGAATATACTCTTGATGAACAGGGAGGGAGATGGGCCAGTCGTGCCCATCCCCCTCCCTACAATGCCCTTGGCAACCCAAACCAGAAACTGTCCAGTCTCTCCTTCTTTTCGCCGTGATCGCCTCGAGGGGGCCCCGCAGATCATCAATGGGTGGCAGGTCTTGCGAGGCGCCGTTGGCTCCGTTTCCGGGTCGCGGCCCCGTGTCACCGCGGGCCGCGAGATGCAATGTACAGTCCCGATGTTTACATACTTACAATATCTGTCCCGAGGGTGGACACTCCTTCCTCCCTGGACAGAGGTTTCACGGAGCCCACCGCCCACTGCTTTCCCTCGTCTACTGCTCCCGCCTCCCGGCCCCCACTGTCCACCCCGTGGTTCGTCTCTACTTGCTGCTTGGTAGTCGGGCGCCTGCCTGCCTCCGGTTCAGCGGGAACCCCCTGGGGTCGAGGCGTCGATCTTTCCGGAAGCCTGGGCAGGCGGGCGGGATCAATCCAGGACGGCAGGGACGAGGGTGTTGGGCATGGGCACGAGGGCATGGGGGCGGCGCGGTGCGTACGTCAGCCTTTCTCTTGTCCAGGGGAGCCGCCAAGGGGGGCCGAGTTGGACACATGCGGTGGAAGGAGTCTAGAGGACGTTGGTGATTTTTTCTTCTTCTTTTCTTGCTCTTTTCCTGTCATGCCATGATGAACTCCGGGTCCAGGCCTCCCAAGGTCCGAAGGGTCCAGAGGCGGGCCTGCCTCTGGATAATACCGCTCCCGTCGTCCCATGAATTACACAGCGAGGGCAGGCCCCAAGCTCCGGGTCCCACTAAATCGTCCGGTCGCCTCCTGGTACTGACTGGGTTTGCGGGCTGGCAGGGTAGGTAGGCAGGTAGGCAGGCAAGGATATGTACCTGGTTGGGCGGGAAGATGGGGATCCAGGCCAAGCGGTTGATGCGTTCAGTCAGTGAGAGGCTCTCACTGAGAGCTGGGTTGGGGTGTCAGGGTGTGTGGGCTTCGTCTGATGCAGGCTAGGCGACAAGAAGAAAAAAGACTTTGTTATCTTGGGGTCTTGTTCCCGTCTCTGTGTTTCTCCCTCTCACACAATCGGAGAGTCTGTTCCTCCATTTACTCCGATTGAACGACCATGTGTACAAACGCCTATCTGCCTGGGGGTTGACTGGCCCAATGAGCGGGCGCGGATGGGCTGGGCTTCGTGAAGATGTATCTTGAGACAGACGTGAAACGGCCAGGGGGGAGGTGCTTCCTCCTGCCGGGCGACAAGATGGCGGGCAGCATGGTGAGCGCTTGGACTTTGGGGGCGGGGGAGGGGCTGTGGGAAGGGGGGCCTGCCAATGACAAATTGTGATTATTATACTCTTACTCTTGGTGGGCTCGGTGTATAAACTCGAGACGCTGTTGGGCGGATGTTTCTGGCGGCCTCAAACCTCGCAGGAGAGGCAGCGTGAGTGCGAGTGTGAGTGTGTGTGGGGAGGGGCAGGATGAGGAGATCACGGCCGTCTTGAAACAAATCAACTCGGTGGCATCATGTTGTGAGGAAACACGGGCGCCCACATGGACATGTGTCGGTTGCTCGGTCCGGAGTGGGAAGGGGGGATGTTTTGTGGGCGTCGTGGGCGTCGTGGGCAGCGATGCGGTCACCGAGGGGCAGATCGCCGGGTCTCTGCACTCTACGCGACGCGCTTCCTGTTTGGGACGTGGGCAGAGGAGGACTGAGGGTTGATAGCGAAATAGTAGAGCTGGCATATGTCAGGGCAGCGAGGGCAGCCAGGGCAGCAAGGGCCCACAAGGTTGACTTAGCTACCCTTGTTGTATCGGAGAATTATTTCGTCTCTCCTCTCTGTCTCGATTTGACCTGACGGAATGCCGGCAACTTTGGCTGCGAGGCATGTGCTCAAGAGAGCAAGCAGGTGCTACTGTGGATGGACCCTGGGGCCCCACCTCTCACGCAGTATAAGCCACGCCGGTTCCAGGCGTTCAAACCTTGGACAATTGCATCACCGACAGCAAGAGGCATTCGGGAGTTTAGACTCGGGCTCTTCCTCGTTCCCTATCCCGTCGTCGTACGACAGTTGGGATTAGGTATCGGATCCCACGATGCACACTTTCATGCGCTGCGAAACGTGGCCTGGGGTTTCGTCGCTGAACTCTGGCGGCGGTTGATTGTTCGTGTCGCCCATGGCGGAATCGTAAATGATCAGTCACTACACGAGAAGTGGGGTCCGGCATCTTGTGAGCCCCAATCTGGGGGAGGTGGGAGCCTCACAGCACGCAGTACTGTACAGTGTGTACTTCAAAAGCGGAGCCTCGCCTGTCACCTTGTAAAGTACACCGCAACGCATAGTCTACATAGGTTTCCGCCGACCAGGCAAGGGTGGGTATGACCACAGCCGAGATTTAAGGTTGCGCGGTACCTGCAGCTTACATCTGGACTTCTGCGTCATGGAGGGTGTGAACTCTGGACGGAGAGCAATGAATCGGGTTGTCGTCACGATGAGAAACACAAAGGGTTGGGTGCAGTCCATTTGGTGCACCTCTGGTGAGCCAAGCCACCTGGGGACACAAAGGCATAAGCAGGAGACTGCACAGTGGACATAGAACACAGGGCAAATTTTAGATAGATGGTGAGGAAAGCTGTCGTTGCATGCAGCTTGGCAACAGAACAGAGTCGGGGGCCGGCAGCGGGGGCCACCGAGCTTTACTACCCTGCTCCCACTCGGGTGCGCCTCCCGTGTCAGAAGACTTGTCTTGGTACGGACGGGATACTCGGGATCGTCGTCCTTAATTATCGTCTGGTAGCCCGCCGTGTCGAGCCGTTGTGGGTACGGCGCACACATGGGCAACATGGCGGTCATGTCGTGCCACGGATCGAGCCTCGCACCGCGGCAGACTGCCCATCGTAAACCTCCGTGTCACTGTCGGGCGAAAGAAGAGATGGGTCTGTCTACACAGCAGGAGACTTATCTGGACCGAGACCAAGGCCACAGCCACTCCAGGCGCGACAGTCGCCTACGTTGCGCTGAGACAGCCTGGCATCTCCGTCATCATCAGACATCATGCGGCGTCATAGACGGGCCCGCGTGCAATGCAACCAACGAAACCCGACGGGCCTGCGCCTCCAGGAGACATATGGTGAGCCGAAAGGCAGGCAGCTAGTTGCCGCTTAGCTGTTCGGGGTGACAAGTGCACGAACACAGTTCATGCAGGCCAGAAGCTTAGAGAGAGAGTAAGTGTGAGACTGAGGTGAAGAATAGAAGAATCAGACAGCAAAGCCCTCGACAGGCTGGGCGGCGGTGTCGCCGACGTCTGTGTGTTGTGACAGGCTTCATATCTCGCCCCCCACCCTCCACGCCTTTTTGCGCCTGGTGGTTTCGGGATGGCGGCGAGAGGGCATCCTGTTGCGTCTGACGATGCTGCGCTGCACTTGCAGGCCAAGCTACGGTGGCATGTCCCGTCACACCTGATGCCCAGAACCGAAGGGCAGCCTAACTCGCTTCGGGACATGGTGTCGACGTCGACAGCGACAGCGACAGCACTACGTTCATGACCTGACACCCAGATGGGCTGGTTGTGGTTTGTAAGCCGCAGCATGTATAAGTGCCGTTGCCGCAACCTAAGAAAACCTAAAACCCAAGCTAGCCCTGGGCGTTACCGTCAACCATCGCTATCACGGGCGTCAACTGCCACGCCTGACAAGCACATGAAGTACACACAACAGAGACAGAGGTGCAGGGATGCCGCAGTGTATCAAAAGCAAGAGTGACGCGCTCTCGCTCTGCTCCCGCCGAACTCAACTGCTGGGGAATTGTCAGCATGCGGAGCTTCAGGGTGACAGCAATGAATAGCAGTAGATCCTAAGGAGGACGGCATTGACGTCCACTAAACCCAGTTGAAGACCGAAGTCCGGCTCTCCCATTTCGTCGGAACACCTATCGTACCCAAACTCTCAGCACCTGCAGAGGATATGCGTGTACAGTGTATTCAGGGCTGCCTCTCTTGTCCGACTTCTTTTTTTGGGCGAGAGGGGGTGGTAAGTGGTGTGGTGAGCATCACTTGAGACGGCCGCCCTGGCGCGTGTGAGAGGGACATAGCCAGGCCCATGTCCATGACCCCTGCATCTGCATTCTGCATCTACACATCTGTCTGTCTATGGGGCTGAATGGGCTGGTTGACCTGGCTTGATCTGGCTTGATCTGACCTGGCTTGGCCTGACTTGACTTGACTTGACTTGACTAGCAGACAACCGCCCTCGGGAGGTTGGCGGGAGGTTGGTTGGGTTTGTAATGTGCCAACCTTGGACCGTGGTCGATCTCAACAATACGCACGCAGTATTGCGTCGACGCACAGGCTCGACTCCTAGGATCAGCGCTCCCCTGCAACCTGCGACCCTGCCCGTGAGCCCCTGCGTAGGCACAGTGGGTACCCAGACCACGGACCGAGCAGCTTCTGGGTTGGTGGTCTAGTCAGGCATTGCGGTACCTAGGTAGGTAAAGTAGGCAGGCGGCAGGTCTCGGTAGGAGGACTGGGTAGGTACATACCTGCTCTGCTTCATCAGACCAACCCTGGTACCCCGGCAGCTTGGAGGGGATCCCCAAGGTCGCTGCGACTGGTGGGCTTGGCGAGACCTGCAACAAGTCTAAGTACCCACTGCCCCGCCGTCTTACGTTCTTCCCGGCCGCTGGAGAGCTGCCACTTACACCACACCCACCCGCACCCGCACACGCCCACGCACTGCATCCACCTGCAACAGCGGTCCGGACCATTCATTGACTGATCACCACCCAACCTGACAGCCGCCTTCTTCTCTTCCCACCACCTCAACTAACTGCACGTCCGAGGCCGCGCTCTGGTGCACCCATATCTCGAACACGGATACTCGAGCTTCCCAATCTTCAACCCCCGACGAGGACCACGCCGCCCTCCTAAGTCTGTAGCACCAGCGCAGAAAAACAGCGCCCGATCCCAGTCCTAGCCCCATTCTCTGTACCCAGCCGCAGCCCCGGCCCATCCAGTCCTCGACAGCCAAAGTAAATTTGGGCTTCGACATCATCATGGATCACCATATGGGTGGCTTCCAGATGCCCGCCATGGCGCATCCGCCGCTTATGAACCAACCTCCTCAGATTTTCGGCGCCCATGCCTACGATGGTTTGCCAATGCAGCACCTGCCTCCGGAGCTCACGGCCCAGATGTTCGGAGACCCAAATGGACTGCTCGACGACGCAAACGAGGCAAAGAGGAGGAGGATCGCACGGGTGAGTACTGCCCCTGTGCCCGCGACGGCACCGCGCCTTGTCTTGGGGCACGCACGCCAGGCTGACAACTCTACCACAGGCTTGCGACATGTGCCGGAAGAAGAAGATCAAGTGCGACGGGAAGCTGCCAGCATGCACACACTGCATCAACTACAAGACCGAATGTGTCTTTACCCAGGTCGAGAAGAAGCGCAATCCGCCCAAAGGGTGAGTGCTGGTCCTACGGCACCCGGCAGTCTGTGCCGCCACCGCCAGAGACACCGCCAGCTAACAACTCGATAGCGCCAAGTATATCGAGGGCCTCGAGAACCGCCTTGGTCGCATGGAGAGTTTGCTGCGTCTGTCAGGTACGCCTTGTTTTTCCCTGTTACTCCCAGACAGCCTCACCGCGGCATCCGGTTGTTCCGGTTGTTGCCGGCAGGCCAGACATGTGCAGTCGCGCACTGACCATCCCGAACAGGTCTCCTTGGTGAGGACGATGGCGCTACGGACCTGGGAACACTCGAAAAGAAGCTTGCCGAGAAGAGACAAGAGTCAAGACAAGCTTCGCAGGCAGCTCCATCTAATCCGACCTCGCCATCGCAGGCGACCTCTGTGCAGGACACCGGCGCATCGACCCCCAGGAGCGCACTCACCTCACCTGAGCCCCCTAAGGATGATGAGAAGCGCAAATCGATCGATGCAAGCAAGCAGCAGCAGACGCAGCAACAGCAGCAACAACAAGAAGGCCAAGAAGAAGAGGTTGAGGCTCTGTCTGAGATGATGTGCTCCCTTGTCACCAACACATCTGGCGAGACCAGATACATTGGTAAGCCAAAGCACTCATCCGTTCCTGCCGCCCCTGTTTGTGTCTGATTCCGTAATACAGGTTCCTCCTCTGGCTTCTCCATCTTCTCTCCCAAGGGAATTCAGTGGGTCAACGAGAAGACGGGAGACAAATCCTTCCAGCAGATGATTTCTCATGTCTCCATGGACGACCACAAATGGAACAACTGGAAACCCGAGGTCTTCGGCGACCTGTTCCAGCGGCCCGTCTTCCTTCCACTCCCGCCGAAGCATGAGTGCGTCTCGCTGCTGCAGGACTACTTTGACAATTTCAACTGCATGTTCCCGCTGTTTCACCGGCCCACGTTTATGCACCTGGTTGAGAGGCAGTATTCCAAGGATCCGTATTCGGGCTCTGGGTGGTGGGCCAGCCTCAACGTTGCGCTCGCCATTGCTCACCGCTTACGAGTGATGAGCAACCTGGTCCCGCACGAGGAGGACGCGAAGGCATGGGGTTACATGAAGAACGCAATGGCCTGCTTTGCAGAGTTGGTGATGCGGAACACCGACCTGTTGAGTGTCCAGGCCCTCTTGGGCATGGCCTTGTTCATGCAAGGCACTCCTAATCCGCAGCCGTCCTCACTTCTTATTGGTACCGCTATACGGCTATCCCACAACATTGGGCTGCACAAGCGCGGCACAGGCTTCAACCTGAACCCCATCGAAATTGAGCAGAGGAAGAGAGTGTTCTGGATCGCATACATGCTGGACAAGGACCTTTGCATCCGGTCTGGCCGGCCTTTTGCGCAGGATGACGACGACATGAACGTGGAACTCCCGGACACGGACCCTGAGGATAACATCGGCAACATCCCCCTGGCCGATGGCAAGGGCAAGATGAACCTCTTCCGAGTGATGTGTGAGTTGGCTCTCATCGAAAGCAAGGTTTATAAGAGACTCTATGCGACCAAGGCGACGAAGCAAACGGACGGTGAACTTTTGCAGACCATTGGAGAGCTGGACCAGGAGCTAGAAGACTGGAAGGACAGGATGCCTATCGAGTATCGGCCCGAACACGAGATTCAGGCATCGCACACGCCTCTCATACTGCACGTTGTCATGCTTCATTTCACATACTACAACTGCCTCACAACGATACATCGGATGTCGATACACCGTGGTTATTGGACGAGCCGTCTGTCGAACTACGCCATACAGGGGCTCAATGCCAAACCTCTGAACCCAAGGGTCTTCAACTCGGCAGCCCTATGCACCTCGGCAGCAAGAGCATCCATTTCACTACTCAAATATGTCCCCCAAGGAGACTCATCTGTGGTCTGGTGAGTACTGTGAAACATCCGATCCACCCTAGGCAATACGCTACCCTAGGCAATACGCTAATAAATTCAGGATGGTATTGTACTTTCCCGTCACTGCGCTCGTGACACTGTTCGGAAACATTCTGCAAAATCCCCTCGATCCCCGAGCGAGGTCAGATACACGGCTGTTGAACATGGTTGTCACCTTCCTATCCGCACTAGGGCAGGAGATCGAGACGGGTGGAGTGCACCGTACTATCGGTATCTGCTCCGAGTTTGAGCGAATCAGCAAAGTCATGATCGAAAAGGCCGAGAAAGAGAACGCCGGCCGCAGGAAGCGCAAGAACGCCGAATCCTCACAGTCCAACAAACCCACAACCAACTCCAACGCGAATCCCATCCGGCGGGCATCGACTTCGAATCATGGATCTTCTTCATCGGCCCAAACGCCCAGGCCGCCGACGGCTAGCGCGAACACGCCCACGCCGCGGCAATCGCACAACGAGACCTTGTCACCGCCAGCACGTACTGATGGGCAGGCCTTCAGCCCCATGACAGCGTCCAGCCACAGCCCCTCGCCGGGCCACCCACCACCTGGATGGACGCCAGACTTTTCTGGAGGCGATCCCATGGAATTCACATCCTTTGCCGAGCTGACTGGATTCGGGCAGCTTCATAACGGACCCCCGCCACCGCTGCAGTCGCCACCAGCGCAAGGGGCTGGATTCCAGCAACCGCTGATACCACAAGATCTATACGCGCTGCCCATGAGTTTCGACTGGGACTGGGCGGAGATGAGCGGTGGCGCGTACCCAAGTGTGGAGAATGGTAACTTTGGGGAGCCACGATAAGGCTGGCAAGGTCCAGGTTCAGCCCGCAGAGCTTGCTGTAGGTTTTTTTCACGGCTCTGAGGCGTCGAACAGTGGAAAGGGTGGTTGGAACTTGTCGGTTTGAGACTGAAGGGATCTGCCACCTACGGTGTACATGCGACCAAGGCGACAAGACCGGCATGATGTTTTTCTGTATTATGCCTACTGCCTCTGTGTGTTGAGGGAGGTTGGGCGAGCATTTCTTTCATCTAATTCACCATAGGGTATGGTTTACGTGCGTTGGCCATCTAGATAACCTCTTCATGAGGGACCAAGAACTTTATGAAAACAACGAGTTGCAATGTCGTACTTCACAGTTCTCGACTAAAGTGATAGGAGTTCCCACGGTACCATAGCTTTTGTAGACTATACCATGCGAACGATATACATGAAATATCTGTTCTACACGCAGTGAAGCATCCGACTTTTGGGCAGATAATGAGTCGCGAGGTATGATTCATGAGTGCCACCGGGGAACAGAATGTATTGAAAAACGGGGGTTAGACCCTTGGTGTTCGGACTTATTTGTCAGCTCAACAGGTGGTACAGGACCCTGAGCATGTTAGCATCATTGAGCCAGCCGGCCGGAGGCCAGGCGCAAAACGTGACGACTGCACGTAATCACCACCGAAGTACCCTTTGCGCAGGAACCCCCCGACCTTGCCGGACCACCACGACAACAAGACCGGCTGGAGCTGTGCTACTGGAGGACGACTCGGCGGCACCAATTCATTTCGTCGCAACCGTATCGAGGTAGCAAGGCGTCCGTGTGTGCATTCCGTCGTCATACGACGAACTGCGTGGGGTTTTGGCCCGACCCGACCACTCACCCCATCCAGTCATTCATCCCGCCGCCACCTTCCAGCTCTCACCTCGTGTCCCTCCCACCTTCCACCTCCCAACCCACACATCTCGGCCCTCAACCAAAGCATGACTACGTTATTACGGCCGGCGTCGCGCCAGGTCGCTCGCCTGGCGCTCTCGTCCCTGCGCACATCCTCCACAATCAGCGTGCGGCGCGCGATAATACCGAGGATATCACCGTCATCGTCATCCGCAGCCTACCTCCTACCTCGCCCTCGATTCTACTCGACCGGCCCACCACCACCCGAGAAGCCCAAGAAAGAGGCCAAGGATGAAGACAACAAGGCCGGGGAGACCACGCCTGGGGAACCAAAGGAGCCTCCAAAGCTCCCTGACGGCTGGGTATGGCTGAACGAGGAAGACTTGGTGATGCTCAAAAAGATGGGCGACATGGTGCCTGCAAAACATAGGCAGACGTTCGCAGACGTGGAGAACGAGGTCAAGTCAAACGGAGCGCCTCAGGAACTCCAGGATCTGTTGAGCAAGGGGCGAACAACCGGGCTCACCATCGCAGACTCTATGAAGGTCATCAAGATAGCCCACAAGCTGGCGACAAGGATGGCCAAGGGTCCCAACGACCTCAACGACCACGACTCCCCATTCTTCAACCACAACGAAGGCCCGCGCAGCGAGCAAAACAACCAGAACCAGAATGAGCAGCGGGGTCAGGGCCAGAAGCAGAACCCGAAGAACGACAAGGGCCAGCCCAAAGCCTTCGACGGTGGCGATATGCTGGCTTGGGTCGTGACAGCCGCGCTTTTCTACCCCGTCTGGAGCATGATATTCCCCAGCGAATCCCGAGACATCAGCTGGCAGGAGCTCCGCAAAAACTACCTGGACAAGGGGCTTGTCGAGAGGCTCGTGGTCTACAACGGCAGCAGGGTGAGGGTGGATCTAAACCAGGAGGCCACCAGGTCCATGTACCCCGATAGTGTCGCAGCGAATCCCGGCTTCCACTTCTACGTGTCCATCGGCTCTGTCGAGACTTTTGAGAGGCACCTTGACGAGGCCCAAAAGGAACTCGGCATTCCCGCCACCGAGAGAATCCCCGTCACATACGCAGAAGCGGGCCAGCTCGCCAATCTGCTCCTGGCATTTGGCCCCACGTTGCTCATCATCGGTCTGATCTACTACACCATGAGGAGAGGTCCTGGCGCCGGCGGCGGTGCTGGAGGCGGCATGTTTGGCTTCGGCAAGAGCAAGGCCAAGATGTATAACCACGAGAGCGCCGTCAAGGTCAAGTTCGCAGATATCGCCGGCATGGACGAGGCCAAGGTCGAGATTATGGAATTCGTCTCTTTCCTGAAGAAGCCGGAGCGGTTCCAGAGGCTAGGCGCAAAGATCCCTCGCGGTGCCATCTTGTCTGGCCCCCCTGGAACTGGTAAGACGCTGCTCGCAAAGGCCACTGCCGGTGAATCAGGGGTGCCGTTCTTCAGCGTCAGTGGATCCGAGTTCGTGGAAATGTTTGTCGGTGTCGGCGCCTCGAGAGTGCGGGATCTGTTCGCGCAAGCACGCAAGAACGCCCCTTGCATTGTTTTCATCGATGAGATTGATGCCATTGGTCGATCTCGAGCTGACGGGAACCGCAACTTTGGCGGAAACGAAGAGCGCGAGGCAACCCTGAACCAGATCCTCACGGAAATGGATGGCTTCAACACGCAGGAGCAGGTCGTGGTTCTTGCGGGAACAAACAGGCCGGACGTTCTTGACAAGGCCCTGATGCGACCTGGTCGTTTCGACAGACAGATCTACATCGACAGACCGACGATGAAGGGACGTGCGGATATCTTCAAGGTGCATCTTGCCAATGTCGTCACCAAGGAGGAAATGGAGCATCTTTCCGGAAGGCTCGCTGCTCTGACACCAGGCTTTTCTGGCGCTGACATCGCCAATGCCGTCAACGAAGCTGCCCTCGTCGGTAAGTCTACCTATTATGCCAATCATTGCTCATGTGAAGCTGACTTGACTTGTTTGTACAGCCGCAAGAGCAAACGCCGAGACCATCGAGATGATCCATTTTGAACAGGCCATTGAGCGTACCATCGGAGGCCTGGAGCGGAAGTCACTTGTTCTCGGCCCTGAGGAGAAGAAGACCGTGGCGTATCACGAAGCTGGACACGCCATCTGTGGCTGGTTCTTCGAATACGCTGACCCCCTGCTCAAGGTGTCCATCATCCCCCGTGGTCAGGGCGCCCTGGGTTATGCGCAATACCTTCCCAGTGGAGATGCTTACCTGATGAACACGAAACAATTGATGGACCGCATGGCCATGACGCTGGGCGGTCGCATCTCCGAGGAGCTCAACTTCACCACCGTGACAACCGGAGCAAGCGACGACTTCAAGAAGGTGACGGCGATGGCCACCAACATGGTGACACGCTGGGGCATGTCGGACAAGCTGGGCCCCATCCACTTCGACCAAGACCAGAACCAGTTCAACAAGCCGTTCGCGGAGAACACGGCGCAGCAGATCGACGCCGAGGTCAAGCGCATCGTGGACGCCGCGTACAAGCAGTGCAAGGACCTGCTGACAGAGAAGCAAAAGGAGGTCGGCATCGTGGCGGAGGAGCTGCTGAAGAAGGAGATGCTCACCCGGGACGACATGGTGAGGCTCCTGGGCCCGCGGCCCTTCAAGGACAAGGAGGAATTCACCAAGTACTTTGACGGGACCAAGAGCGCGCCGCCCCCGCCTCCGTCCGAGGGTGGGACCGAGACCCTGGACGACCCGCCAGCCCCGTCACCCGCTTTTCAGCGGTGGCAATGAGGTCTCTTCTTTGTTGGGGAGCAAAGGGACTGCTGTCGGTTACAACTCTACTCTACTCTTAAAGGGAAATACGGCCCGAGCGTCCTCCCGGGCCACAAGGCTCCGGATGAACCATGGGTATCAAGGCACTGGGGGCCCTTGGATTTGTACAAATAACGGGCATACTTTATTGATCAGGCCGCGCGGGAAGCTGGTCCAGCGAGGTGGTATTTAGAGACATGGTGTCCTGTACTAGTTTAGATGTTCAGGATCATAAAAGCGATTCAAAGACAAGCGGAACGTGCCTAGAGGTTTGGCTGAGGGTGAGAAATGGCCGGAGCGCACATATTTGTAGGAGGCCGACCGGGAAGGGCAACTGTGCTGACCGGACGCACTCTCTATGAGTGACCAGGTGCTGTGGATTACTTTCAGCGAATTTGCCCGCTGCACCGGTGCCCCATGTGTGGCTTCAGTACTACTAATGCAGGAACTTGACAAGACGTAGTCAACCTATATGCGCTCGACTCGGCTTTAGGCTCTTCGCCTGCAAATCTATTTGCAAGAATGTACGTGTTCTTGACCTTATGTGCCCTCAAAAATCCCCCTGTCGCAAAGAAAACACCGTCGACTAGCAAGAAATTGCTCCGTTTCGGTCTGCCACCACACAGAACGAGAAGATGGGTTGATCATGAGTAATGAAGAAACATACAAGCAGGTACCAAGGACGCCCGGGATGCAAGACAATGGCTTCGCATGACAGGAACTTGCGATATATAAAGGTTGCAACAGCTGATTCTCTGGATCAAATCGTATGCATAGGGACTCGCATTCTCACGACGAAACATCAACCACCCTACAGCGCATGGTAGGCTATCTCAGCATCCCTCGGCCTAGCAATCAGCCAGTCACTGACCTTCCTGCTCAGGCGGACACTCGTCTCATCCACGCCCCTCCAGAACAAGTCGGCCGCGAGGACGATCGCGCCGGCCGTGACGAACCACATGAGCGCAAAGGCGGACCCGTAGCCGAAGCCGCACGTGTGGGTCAGGAAGACGATGGTGTAGGCGCTGGTGGAGTTGATGAGCAGCAGGTGCAGCAGGTAGAAGGAGAAGCTGATCTCGCCCAGGTACCGGAAGGGCGCGGTGGAGAGCAGCCACTGGAGCGGGGGCAGCGCCTCGAGCGAGGCGAGCACGGCGACGGCCCCCAGGCTCGCGTACAGGAAGTCGACATCGACGCCGCCGTAGTGGCCCGGGGTGAAAGCCGCGTGAAGGGTCGCGTAGGGCTCGATGCCCAGCACGGCGCCCCCGTCGGGCCACGCGCAGACGATGACGGACGGGACGAGGGCCAGGAGGCCGATGGCCGGGCGGAGGGGGAAGGCGCGGGCCAACCTGTCCCAGGGCCGGCGCGGCGTCAGGTTGTCGGCCGATGAGTGTGGGAGTGGCTCGGGCTTCGGGCCCGCGGAGGATGTGGTGGAGGAGGAGGAGGAAGAGGAGGGAAACAGCGGGCGGAAGCGCAACTCGGCCAGAAACATGCCCGCGGTGAAGCAGAAGACGTCCCAGCGGATCCAGTGCAGGGCCCACAGGGCGAAGACGACGAGGAAGAGCTTGCGGCAGCGCGGGGTCAGGCGGGCGCAGGCGACGCACAGGAGGAAGACGACGAGGGAGCCGCGGTACTCAAAGGGCAATGTCCAGGCATGTTCGAGCGAAGCGGGCTGGACGGTGCCCCATGTGAAGGGGTCCATGAGAAACGAGACCATCTGGGCGTAGCTGTACAGGTGGTGGAAGTAGGTGCCCAGCGTCTGGGGCTGGACCTGCGCCCACTCCAGGCCCGGCGAGGGCCCGTAGACGGACGTGAAGAAGGTGATGACGGACAGCAGGAGGGCGAGCCCCACCAGCGGCGTGAAGAGGCGGAAGCCGCGGCGGATGGTGGACGACCAGAGAGAGGTCAGGAGGGCCGAGTCGACTGCTTCCGAGGGCCCCCTCGGGGAGGAGATCTTGGACAGCGGCGAGTAGGCCAGAACGAAGCCCGAGAGCACGAAGAAGATCATGGTGGCGCCGTGGCCGGCCAGCACGAAATTGGCGAAGGGTACGAGGCCGAGGGTGCCCTTGAGGTTCGGGTACCACAGGACCGTGACGTGGTAGTTGTACACGACCACGCAGGCTATGCCGCGGAGCCCGTTGAGATACGACGTCGACGTCACCTTGGGCAGCGCGCGCTCCGTCTTGCCCAGCGGCGCGGTGATGATCCACGGCAGCATGCTCCAGGCCATCCGCGACCACCGGATGTTGGCCCACTGGATGCGCGCCGGCTTCTCGCTCCGGAGCCTCGCCGTGAGCCACTCTGCGGACGTCAAGGGGACCTCCTCCTCATCGTGATCCCTCTGAGCCCGGCCCATTGTCGTATGAGCGGTTGGGTTGGGTGGGTGGTGTGCTGAAGGTGGTTGCCAAGTTCAAGGTATACAGGCTGGCTGTATTCTTGAAGGGGGTGGTCCACTTAAAAAGAGGGCATTCTCCCATTCAACGGTCTGGAAGAGAAAGTTAGAAGAGGGCGGGCTTGATAATGCCGGCTCTGCCCGTTCTAGACAACTTCTCCCTAGATGGCAAGTCTCGCCCCTGCCATGTTTCTCCCAGGATACGCGACACGACCCAGAGCCCCTTCCCGACTATGCAGATCGCCATATTTACTGTTTCTCGTGAGACTTATCCCACACTAGCATCGGCTACTCGGAGCAATTGCGCCTAGAATAGAGACAGCAAGAGACTGGTGAGACTGGGTTGCTAATCTGCTGGAGGCACTGCTATAGACTTGTCAGCTTGTTAAACTCTCTTCAATGGCGAGGGGGGAGGTGGTGTTGGCTGGCAACATACCAAGGAGAAGGGGCCGTATGCTGTGCGTTCAATGTTGCGAGATACGTAATATGTATTCCGTGAACACGTTTCTCGGAACACATTTACAGGACCGTTATTTTACATGACAATGTTGGAATCTTATCATGAAAGACATGCTTTTATTGAGGTCCAATATGTCATTGAAACCCCCATGTCGTACTGTTTGTATCCATATCACACGGTCGTCCATAACCAAAACTTCCAAATGTCCCACACCCTATCCACTGTCGCTATCGAGTCCAAAAGCCAACAAGTATTTGTTGGTTGTGTAATTCAATCAAATATCTGCTTTTTCGGATTCTGAGCACGTGTGGTCCGAATCTCTGAAGTCTGGAATCAATAATCTTGGACTACATTTGCAATGGCAGTGAGTGCCAGTTCAAGATGATGTCGTCT
Source organism: Diaporthe sp. P3_1W (assembly GCA_037177825.1). Classification (NCBI taxonomy): domain Eukaryota; kingdom Fungi; phylum Ascomycota; class Sordariomycetes; order Diaporthales; family Diaporthaceae; genus Diaporthe; species Diaporthe sp. P3_1W. The sequence goes on along the minus strand of JBAFXB010000004.1, from coordinate 2,727,055 downwards.
GTCACAGATCCAGCCGTTGAAGTTGAACGTTGCAAAATGAAAGCGCGGGAAGGCGATGGCTTTTCTTTTTCCCGCGTAAAGTGGCGGTAACACGCGCTCCATCCACGATGTCTCACCTCATCCACTATTTCCACAGCCCCAAAGGGAGAGCTCTTCCAAAAAGGGAGGCATAGGCATGCGACCCCCACAACCGCCCACTGAAGAATTCCAGAGACACTCATTCAAGGTTTCATAGGAGTAATAATGGTGGTCGAAGGTGGAGTTTACCGGAATATTGGTGCCCGAAGCTCAAACTCTCTCGGTCACGCCGTATCGAGAGCCAAGGATTCCCAAGGGGAGCGGGTCATTTGAGGGTAGTTGTGAGGCTCTTTCAGGTGGACATTGACCATCGTCGACCAATTGCGTTGATGTCAATCTCCTCGCAGCAGCTGTGTGTGCTGACGTGTCCATGCTCTTCGATGAATGCTCGAGTCGGCCCCCAGATGGGATCTACCTCGCCACGTCGTCTTTAGCTGCTGGAGGACGCCGGAGGATTTCGACCGTTGTATGTCTCATCATGGTGAGACCTGATTCAGGAAAGATTTGCCGGCCCATCCCTCCATCTTAAGAGGAGTCGGGCAAGAGCGCGGCTTCGGCGGTGAAGATCCCATTAATGATGCGGCATTGATGCGGCTTTCATTCTTCGCCGCAAAGTTTGCGACACAGACACGGGTTCGCGTGACCACGCGCTTCTACGTGAGCGTCTCTATGAGAGCTCTGCGCCAGACACAGGAATGATTGAAAGAGAGAAAGGGAAGAAGAAGGGGAGAGGAAAAGAAAATAACACGCGGCCCTGCATGCTGTCGGTTTCTGCTGGGGATACTCCCCTTTCTTTTGGTAATCTCTGCTCGGCGTGCCTAGCCGTGCCTCTCCATCCTTCCTGTGTAGTTTTACATAGCTTGTTGGAGCCATTTTCCAGCGGCAAATTCCACATGCTCTCATAATAGCCTTGATTAGCTTCGGGTAGCAATCGGTTGACAATAAATAAGACGCCGATACGAAACGCCGAGAAGGCCGGAACGATTCTAGAACACAACCCTTCTCCTTCGAAATCGATACTGACCAGGCCCCTTGCGCCGAATCAGAAAGGACTTGACTCGTGTGGTATGAGAAGACCTCGTGCCTCATGGGTTTGTAATTCATGACAATTCCCCATTTGGTCCTGTCGAGAAAGCCCCCAGATGTTCAATCTCACGCAAGGACACAATATAAGCACATGCGGATAGGGCCAGCGCCCAGAATTCAGAAGCGTCCAGCCCATCACGACTCCGTACAATTCTGGGAAACATGGAAATTGATATATAAGATTTCGGGGAGCAAAGATGCCCCGATGCCATGGCATGGTAATAATGCCTTGGAGAAGATCACCAATAAGCGAGCGGAATCAAGACAGGGCACGAAGCGAGCCTAATTATTGTTGAGTCAGAAGACAAGACAGGCTGCCGTGCCCGTCATGCAAAGTGCTAGAGTGACTCTCACGGACCGTCGCCGAGCTTGCTTGCCTTCGAGATGGTTGCAGAAGGAGTAGAAATTCCAGCCTTGACAGAGGGATGGGTCAGAGCGGCCTTTCGGGGTAACCCTCCCTCCCTAGTCTACTATCGAGAGCCATGGTTCTACTCGAGGCAGCATTTCCTGCTTGAGATTACTGACTATTTGAGATCCATGGGTGATGTATGGGCGGTGAGGGCGCTACCCCGTTTGATGCTCTTGAGCCACCTCGAGACAAGCTGGCAGGGGTTTATCCATGGTCTGGGCGTGGGGGGCGCCTGCTCTGACAGGAATACAAGCAGCGCGTGATGGAGTCAGTCATAGGGAAAAGGGCATCCAGTGGGGACGCATGAGAGCAGGCGTGATGGCAGGTAATTGCCGGATCGACGCAGCGGTCATATAATTATGCCATGGCTGGTAAATGATAAGAAGCATCAGAGCAAGACACTTGTTCCTTTTCACGGAACAAATTCTCCACTGTATTGAATTCAGTGATCTGACAGTGCTCCAGATGCTCGTTCCCTTGAGTAGACCAAACCGTTGCTGTTGTGTCAGGCCAGGTATTGGATGTTTTGCGGTAGCCCAGCTGCAACTCTTTTGTGTCTGCGAACATGTAGACATTGCTACAAAATGTGTCAAGGTGTATTAAATAGTACTAGTTAGACTAGTGAGGCAGCTCTAGCTCTGCAGCAGTCTTCTGCCTGGGCAGAACGCACAATGCGGAACAAGGTGCAGGATTTTGTCGTGCAAAATATTCGTCGGCTAAAGATCGGCATCGAGATGCTTACTGTGCAGCGCGGAACAGTTGCCACGGGGCGATCGGGAGTCAGTGTGGATAATCGAGTGGGGAAGGGGCAATGGAGCCGCAGACTGGACCGTCGGGTGGTATTGGGGTCCAAAGATCCACCGCGCCGCCTTTCTTGTCTTCTTGTCACGGCCGGTTGCAGAGCACGCAGAGGTCATCCCCATCGCTGAACCCTGCCGTGGATGCATGCGAGTATGTCCAGATTCTTGGAAGCTTACCCTTTTGCATGTCTGTCTGTTTAGGCCTGGGTAACTCGTCAAGGCCTCGACACCATTACAGATGATGGTGTGTAGTCGATTCCCGGACCAGACGACCTCGTTGCGTATTCGTTCCTCACCCAGGTCACAGAAGCAGAAGCCTGAGTAGGTTCTCTCTCCACGTCTCTGATATCTGGCACCATTTCTGTTTTGCCCTTCCGACTCGCAAAGTTCGCCTCGCTTGGCCAGTCGAGTATGAATCATTAAGTGACTGGATTATGGAATGGAGTTGAACTGCCCAGGCATCGAGTATCTTGCCCCCCCTCGACCATCGTCAGAACAAGGCTTTTGCTGTCACAGTACTTACCGTGTAGTATTTATTCGCGGCGATCCCCGTACTGGTCCCCTCCTTGTGCAAAAGATCTGCCAGTCTACTAAAGCACACTACCCGGCTAACCACCGCTAACTCTTTTGAGAATGCCGTCATCCCCCGGTTTTTTTCTGGAGCCCTGGTCTCTCTCGTTGAATGTTTTCTTATAAGTCGCGCCCCTCAGCCTTCCCACGACCGGCTTTAAATACTCCCTGGCGTCGACACCAGACAGGCAAGTTATCCCGGGGCGAATAGGGTTAAACTTCGACATGTTTCCGTTAGCGAAGCCGGGTTGCCTCAAGTGAATTTATCCATCTCATTGTCTTTGTTCTTCCTCAAGCCACCATGCTTCAACGCAGCGCCTCCGCAGCCCGTGAGAAGTCACCTTCCGGGTCCCGGTCGAGAGCCGGAGCCGGAGCCGTGACTGGGTCGGCGGACCAGACCGGCCCAAGTTCCAACATGGCGCCCGTTGGTCTCAAGCAGACTGTCTCACGGAACTCAGCGGCACGATCTCACTCGGGCTCGACTGCTCGCACTCCAAAATGGTGGAAGATCCGCCTGTTCAAGGGCATGGTCGGCGACCTGCGGCGCCGGGCCCCTTACTACTGGAGTGACTGGAAGGATGCCTTGGACTACCGCGTGGTTCCTGCTACCGTATACATGTATTTTGCAAAGTATGATTGATACACCTCATTTTCTCCATGCCAATATCCCAATAACACAGCTACCATTACGGTACTCGCAATATACTGCCCTAGTCAAAATGCCCTCCTTCTGCTTCTTGAACACTCCGGACAGCAAGCCCAGAAGCGAGAACAATGATTCTGACCAAGCCACCCAACAGCATCCTGCCGGCCCTGGCCTTTTCCCTGGACATGTTCACCCGCACTCACTCGCAGTACGGCGTCAACGAGGTGCTGCTGGCCTCAGTACTCGGCTCCGTCGTCTTCTCCGTGCTCGCCTGCCAGCCACTTGTCATTGTCGGCGTGACGGGGCCCATCACCGTCTTCAACTACACCGTCTACGACATCATGGAGCCCACGGGCGTCAACTACCTGGCCTTCATGTGCTGGATCGGCCTCTGGGCCCTCGTTATGCACTGGGTCCTCGCCGCCACCAACTCGTGCAACTGGCTGCGCTACGTCACCCGCTTCCCCTGCGACATCTTTGGCTTCTACGTCGCCTTCATCTACCTCCAGAAGGGCGTCCAGGTCCTCACCCTGCTGGGAGACCGCGAGCCCTTCTACCTGAGCGTCATGGCCGCCATGCTGGTCTTCTTCATCGCCTACGCCTGCAGCCAGCTGGCCGCCAGCTCCCTGTTTCACCACCACGTCAGGGTGTTCCTCAAGGACTACGGCACCCCGCTGACCGTCATCTTCTTCACCGGCTTCGTGCACATCGGCAGGATGAAGCAGGTGGACCTTGAGAGCCTGCCCACGAGCGACGCCTTTTTCCCCACCCAGGACAGGGGCTGGCTCGTCCACTTCTGGGACATCAGGGTGGCCGACGTTTTTCTGGCTATCCCGTTTGCGGTGTTATTGACCATCCTGTTCTGGTTTGACCACAACGGTAAGGTTACATACCAAGACTCCTCGGATATTGCCTGGGCTCTGTCGCTGACTCGCAGCCACACAGTCTCTTCCCTCATCGCCCAGGGCACCGAGTTCCCACTCAGGAAGCCACCAGGCTTCCACTGGGACATCTTCCTGCTCGGCCTCACCACCGGCGTCGCCGGCATCCTCGGCATCCCCTTCCCCAACGGCCTCATCCCGCAGGCCCCCTTCCACACCGAGTCCCTGTGCGTCACCAAGGTCGTGCACCTCGACAGCAGCGACAGCAACGTCGCGGGCGGTAACGCCGGCGCGACAGCAGCAGCAGCCGCCGACGACGATGAGGGCGGCGACAGGAAGGGTCACTGGGAGCTGCGGCGCACGCACGTGGTGGAGCAGCGCGTGTCCAACCTGGCGCAGGGCCTGCTGACCCTCGGGACCATGACGGGCCCGCTCCTGGTGGTGCTGCACCTGATCCCGCAGGGCGTGCTGGCGGGCCTCTTCTTCATCATGGGCTACCAGGCCCTCGAGGGCAACGGCGTCACCGCCAAGATCCTGTTCCTCCTGCGCGACGGCGCCCTCACCCCCGCCTCGAGCCCGCTGCGCAGGATCCGCCGCCGCTCGCGCGTCTGGCTGTTCGTCGCGCTCGCGCTGGTTGGCTTCGGCGCCACCTTCGCCATCACGCAGACCGTCGCCGCCGTCGGGTTCCCCGTGTTTATCATCGCGCTCATCCCCGCCCGCGCGCTGCTGCTGCCGAGGTTGTTCACGCCGCAGGAGCTGGCCATCCTGGACGCGCCGACGGCGAGCCCGTTTACCATGGAGAGCGTGGGTGGCACGTATGGCGGGGAGGCGCCGGATTTGGAGGGCGACGGGTCGTCGTCCACTGACCCAAACCTGCCTGGAGGGACTGGCGGTGGGCTGTTCAGGGGCGGAGAGGGGGATGCTGAGGGTGGCATCGATCCGAGGAAGAGCGACGCAGAGCTCGCTGAGCTGGGGGAGAGCAGGGGCATGCGGAGAAGAGGCAGTGCCGTTGTCAGGGACAATGGGGACGGCGGGTCTGCTGAGACGAAAAGTATGGGCATGAGTAGACGGGTCACGTCGGGGAGTAAATAGGTATCGGGGGGAGACACTCAGGTTCGAAACAGCATATACCGCATAGAAGAACGTAAATTGTAATGTCAATACACTCAGCGATGGAACACATGCTTTAGTTGGTGCGTACCCAGTGTCAAGAAAAACATGTCATTATCCCATCTGAATTATCCAATCCTGCATTTCCGCAGTATGAGCCGGAACTCCAAACTCACTCGCATGACATCCTGTCCAGCCCTGTCCATTACTCCTCATCGCTGCTGTCCATCGCAAAACCACCTCTGACCCTTGCACGTCTCTTGCTGACCACAGGCACATCGTCATCGTCCCCATCGTCCGATTCTTGACTTGCTAAAATGTTGGCCGCTTTCTCTTTGAGCGGAGATCGCTGGCCGCTCCGTGCTTCTTTGCTCGAGTCCTTGGGGTTGGATGACAAGGGCGTATCATCTGTTTCCATCTGGTCGCTGTCTGAATCATCCGCCTGCTCGCCAGCAGCACTGACCTGACCGGGCGGGGACGACGGCTCAGCGTCGTTCATGTCATCGTCCTCATCACTGCTATCGGCTAGGAAGCCTCCCCTGGTCTTCTTTGGTTTGGTAACACGTCTCTTTGATGTTGGTGGGCTGCTGGGCTGGTCGTCCTCAAGAAGAGCATCGGATTTCCTCTTCCTCGACCCTGAGCTACTTTGCGACCTTTGTGGCGAGCCGGCTGCGTCACTCTCTCCATCTTCGGCATCACTGTCGCCCATCAGTCGCTTGATGGTGTCTGCAATGCCCTGTGGCGTCACCTCCGCCTCCTGAAGTTGCGATACATCCGTTGGTGCAAACTGTAGAGCCTTCTTGACGCGCTGCCGGACCGCTTCTTCACGCGCAAAGAACTCCGCATCCCCTTCGGCATCCGACTCGTCGTCACTGGGGTTAACGTAAAGCGCAGACTTGATCTTGCGCTGTTTCTCGAGATCACGTTTGCGCCGCCTCTGCGCCTTCTCGGCGCGTATTTCATCCTCCTCCTCTGTCGGCAGGTCGTCATCGTCTCCGCTATCAGCTTTGCGGCCGAGGCGGCGCTTCTTGACAGGTCGGTCATGGCCTGGACCGACGAGTTTGCTCGGTTTGAGGTTGGCCGGGAACAGCTCCTGATCCCCATCGTCAAGGAGGTCGCCAATGTCGTCGTTGTCATCGTCATACACGGCTTTCTTCCGGGGAGCAGTCTTGCGCCGGACCTGATCCTCTGCAGTTTCTCCATCATCGAACGTGGGAGGGTTGAATTCGGCCTTGTTGATCAATACACTGTACTCTGACAGGTCCTCCGCGAAATGCCTTGAGGGTATGATCCAAGCTGACCCAATTTCCTCGTCCAGATTCAAAGACAGACGCTCAAAGCCAAGGACCTGCATGAGCAGGCGCAAGCGGGGGTTCTTGAATATGGCAGTTTTTCGAGCGTCATCTTCGGGGCGCAGAGCTGGCCTAATGTGAGCGATTCTGTAACAAAGCCAACACAGAGGACAATCAACTTACTGAAGAACTCAGGTTCCGCCATTGCGCTCCTCCAGTCTTCCCTCAAGGCCATTGTGCCATCAGGCTCCTCCACCATGAGCTTAGCTTTCTCGGCTGCTTCCCAGACAGAGCGCACGACCTCGCAAGCTGCCAGCTGATTCTTGACCCATTGGATTTGGTCGGCCTCATTCTTGTCTAGCAGCAAGCCAACAGCAACTGCTACCTGCTCGGCCAGGGGGAGATCTGGACGACGAAACTCAAGAGGGGCAGCAGGTTTTGGTGTGGAAGTGCTGAGTACCTGTCTGTCATAGCCGTACTCGAGGTAGTAGGCCGTAGAATTGATCTTGGAGAACAACATCTCAATGATCAATGCTGGGCGCTCCTCAATCTTCTTCATACAGCGTCGCAGGACCTGCTTCACGAGTTCCTCCCAGTCCTTGTACATCCCGCAAGTTTTGTCTAGAGGCTCGGGGCCCTTGACCATGTTGTAGAGCAGGTGAATGATGTCCACACGGAAGAGCATAACGCTCATGTCCTGCTTAAATGCTAGCCGGTAGAAATATCGATGAGCCCTCTTCAACTGCGAGTCGTCAAGGTCGCGGTAGTACTTGGTGAATTTGACAAATGTGTCCACGACACCTTGAGGGATGAACCGATTGGCGAACTTCTTGAAATCGAACTTGCGTTCCTGGGCAGTCTTCTCAGCGGATGCCTGGTCGTCTGCAGAACCGGCACCCTCTTCATCGCTGCCATTGGCTTCTTGGTCCTGCGAAGCGGCGACGGCAGCCTTTTTCTTCTTCCGGGTTCTCCTCTTGGATCGGACCTGCATGTCTACATTCTCTTTGGAGTAGGCCTCCAGAACCCGCATATATGTATGGACAAGTTCTGTGCACGCATCCAAATAATCGAACCCTTGGTCCTTGTACGCACGTACAATATTGACAATGGTGTCATGGGTGATCTCTTCGTAGAACAATCGACTCAAGGCGTTCTCCGCAATTTCCTGGTCTTCTTCATTCTCTGATGCGAACATTTCCTGGATTGTAAGGAGAATCTGGGTGAAGCATCGCATGACGGCGTTCAGCTCTCGCCAATCGCCGTCGGTGAATGATTTGTGGAGGTTTCGTTTCAGGGCAATAAACATCTCCTGGTTCAACACGCCTGCGACCAGCTGGAAACTGCTCACTTGGTCATCGGATGAAGACTTCTTGCCCTTCTTGGCCTGTTGCCTAGCTCTTTCGGCCTCGAGGAACCAAGCTACCGTGTAGAAGAATTGTTGAGCATGGTGCTGCATGACTTCTGCGCCTTCCCTCTCGAGGGTCTTGCGCACCTGCTGAAACAGAGGGTTGAAACCAGAATCCAGGAATTCTTCCACAAATCCGCATAGCTGGTTGTTGGCTCGCGCGTTCAATATGACTTGCGGGCCAAGGTCCTTCGGCTCCATATCTTCTTTTGCTGCTCGTCTTGGGGGTCGGAATGTTTTGGACTCGTCCAACTTCCGCTCTCGACTAGACACATCCGCAAGTGCACCCTGGCCGGGCAGAGAGGACACTTTGCCGTCTGACTTCTGAACCCATAACATGGTGCCAAATCGACTGTGCCTGGTTGGAGCCTTCCGGCTGTATGACCGCAACATGGATGCCTCCTTCTTCATTGCGCCGGCCAGCTCGTCTGTCTTGGCCTTCCTCAACTCCAGCTCGTCGAGGAAGAGTTTTTTGACGTCGACCCGTTTGATGAGGTGGAAGATGATCTCCATAACGATGACATCCTCGGTCTTGAACTCTTCGCCCATATTGGACGCCAATGTCAAGAGCGTGAGGAAGATGTCTTGGTACGAGAATGCGTCAATGATTGCCGACCGTGAAATTTGAGTCTCATCTCCTTCAAACTTGATCCCCGCAGGAGGTATGATCATGGCAATGTTCCGCAAGAAGTAGAGAACCAGCTTAATGATCCCGACATCCCTTTGCGTCCTGTCGCCGATGGGCATTGCCATAGAGGGCAGAGCAACGCGCACTGCTGTGTGAAGTATTTGTGCTCCGTCGAAGTTCAATATATCGCGCTTGTATTTCAGTTGCGCGAGCTCAAGCACTGGAACATGTCTGTGGTGGTTGATGGTCATGGTCTCCTTATTCTTTTCGATTGGCCATGTCAAGGGAGCCAGAAGTTCGTAACAGGCCAGAGCTATGCGAGACTTGTATCTGTCGTCCTTGCAATTCTCGGTCCAGAGGGCTAGGATGTGTATCAGGTCACCGCTGACCAGGTTTGCGTCTGCCAGACATCGCGCGACATCCATGCGGTTCGTCCTCTCGTCGTAAAATCGGATCCATTTCTTGATGTCGCGGAGAACGTCGAGGGCGTCGTCTCCAAGCCTGTAATGGGCGCCATCATCTTCATCGGCGAAGCCTCCGAGCTGTAGCGCAGTAGTCCAAGGTCAGCCTTTGTCACATTCCATAAGGGCAATTGGGCATATCGTCACTTGCAGCTGACACCAAACTGTTGATATGCGCCCGAACTTCGGGATGCACCACGTCTTCTCTGCCAGTCGAAGGCTCCATGGTCGAATTGTGTGGGATTGACCCCAGACCACAGCAGTGACCAGTATCTGAACCCTCGAAGACGGAATGTGGTGGTGTTGACTTTGGCAGACAGGGTCTGGTTTTGGAGCGCGTAAATGGGAAGCTCTGGGAGACGCGCCGCGGCAAAACGGGACGCGTCGAGCTGCTTGGACAGATGCACCCCCCCCCCCCACACCAAACGGAGCGTGTCTACCCCAACCCTTAAGAGTTGTAACAGAGCGCTGGGCATAGAGCCCGAGGATAGCCGCAGGGGTCTCGGCTATGATACCCAGGCATTGTGTATTGGGCGACATCATACCGAGGCCGTCTGTCCGTCAACCAGCCTCTCATCCCTTCACCCCATATTCCATCTAACAAAATGGCCTTCTCAGCTTCAAGAGTGCGCCAATTCCAGAGAGTGTTGCCTCAATTGAGGCAATACAGCTCCTCATCGACGCCTGTCAAGAGGCTGGGCGTTGTGGGCGCCGGACAGATGGTGAGTGAGCCTCGGACATGTGACAGCCTCAATGAGCCTCCAAGCTGACTTGCAATCAGGGCCTCGGAATAGCTCTGGTCGCCGCACAAAGAGCCCAGGTGCCCGTCACTTTGGTCGATACTTCTCAAGCATCTCTTGACAAGGGGCTCAAGTTCGCAGGTGTGCAGCTCTTGGATCTATAATGTGCCTTGCCGAGCGAGTAGCATGCTGACCGTACCACTCAGACAAGCTTCTTGCCAAAGATGTCTCCAAGGAACGCATCACCCAGGAGCAGGCCGACCAGGCCCGCTCGAATCTCTACCCTTCCACGTCCATCGACCCGCTGTCCGAGGTTGATTTCGTGATCGAGGCCGTGCCGGAGATCCCCAGCCTCAAGTTTGACATATTCTCAAAACTGGCCCAGGTGTGCCCATCCCACGCCATCCTGGCCACCAACACATCCTCCATCTCCATTACCCGCATCGCTGCCGCCACGACGAAAGACCCCAAGGATCTTTCGGCCAGCTCGCGCGTGGTCTCGACACATTTCATGAACCCCGTGCCGGTGCAGAAGGGCGTCGAGATCATCAGCGGCCTGCAGACCAGCCAGGAGACGGTCGACCAGGCCATTGCCTTCTGCAAGGCAATGGGAAAGATCCCGTCTGTGTCGGCCGACTCGCCTGGCTTCCTGGCCAACCGTATCCTGATGCCCTACATCAACGAGGCTGTCATTTGCCTGGAGACAGGTGTTGGTGATCGGGACTCGATAGATGCCATCATGAAGAATGGGACCAACGTGCCTATGGGCCCGTTGCAGTTGGCCGATTTCATCGGTCTGGACACATGTTTGGCCATCATGAAGGTATTGCATGGGGAGACGGGCGACAGCAAATACCGGCCAAGTGTGTTATTGGGCAAGATGGTGGATGCCGGCTGGTTAGGCAAGAAGAGCGGGAAGGGCTTCTACGACTACTGAATTGTCATGGGTATGCCATGATCACCTTCAAATGTCGTCCGAGAATTCTAAGGTAGCGACATTATTTTGAAGTGGAACTTTGGCCTCTCAACTGATCAGACAAGTCGGGATTCGTGCCTCCTTTTGACTGGCAAGCGAAGACCTACTTAATACCAAGTGATCCTTTCCTACGATAGCTTGGTCTTCATTCGTTTCCCTCCCTACTTCGCTATTTCCTCCGAATACAAACAATATACCCATTACCTGTTTCCGGGTCTACGCTCTCACTCCACGCCACTATGAGAAGGAGCCCAAAGTCCAAGCTTAGGATGTTCAGAATCGAATACTCGAACCACACACAGCGTCTTCCCAAGCTAGAATAAACCTGATACATTTTACTGCTCACCTCCCCACACACACACCATTCTATGAGTCAACATGATTCGTCTTTAGCAATGGGGAGGTAGTCTATCCACCACCAACGGACCGCCTGAATGAATTATCGCCTCCTCCTTCCAATTCCGAGAGAGAAATATACGTGCTACGAGCTCACTCCACTTCTCCACCGACGTCCAACGCCCTCGTGTGCCGAAAAGACTAAGCAAAGGATAAGCACTCTATCGAGACTCCCGCCCCACAAGACGTGCTTCCCGGCTGCACGGAGTCGGGTCCCGCTGCAGCCGGTATGAATGAGGAAGGTTTAGTCCACGCCTATGAGGGGCGTGGCCCGGAAGCTGCCCTTCGGGTCCGCGTTAGCTGGGCCCCCATCCTGTGGTCCAAGAGGTTCTAGGCGGTCAGGCTACATCTCGCGACATTGCTTCTCCGGCTTGGGATCGACGAAGCCCCGGTTCAAGCGAGGCGGCTTTGCTTTTTGCTCGACATGCCGATTTCGGGAATATCAGCCGGGATTTACCACATTGATGTAGGAAAGATAGGCGAGCCTTCCTATCTCTCGCTCCCTTAACTCCATAGGATATCACAGCCTTGTAGCTGCAGGGCGAGGGGGCACAGACAGGCACCTTCCGGCCGCCGGTGCCGTCGTCCGATAGGTCATATTCAGGGAGCCAGGAACGCGGTCGCTTTCAGAGCGGCCCAGGTCAAGTGGGATAGGCAACGCATGTGCATCGCCACCTCACCAAGGGAGTGGGGGCCAAGCCAGGCGAGAAGCCTCTCCTCCAACCCCCCTGATATCATCAAAGATCTCAGCCCAATCCTTCGACCGGGAACATCAGCAGATGCGGGTTTCGTCGTGAGACCCGAGAGTCCGTGACTTTAGTTTGCAGACCGGGACCGGCCGCCCAGCTGACGGCCACCCCGTCGAATACCAACCATCTCGCAGCTGTCTCAAGCTTCGGGCGACCTCATCGGGTGGGCTCAGTGTTCTCCGCCACTGGGGACGGTCCAGCTACCGTTTGTAAGAACACCCGAATACACAGTACGCAACTTGGGGGCCTGCTCAGGCATCAACAGCCGCCTCTCATTTCACCAGGCCCCAGACGCAGATCCTCCGGCCAGACGCCGGCCATCTGCTGCCCATGCCTCGGCGGCGACATCTGAGGATGGTGGTCGCGAGATCGCACAAGAAGTCTCGGGCCATGCAAGCCTCGCTGCTGACACCCGCCCTCGCATGGGCCCAAGCCGGTGTTGGGGGGCTCGGTAAGGCGTGCTGCTCAATGGGGCCACACGCGCGCAGGCGCACACGCGCCCCTTACACACACTCTCTCACACACTCACACTCGACTCTAGGGGTTCACGATAACCGAGCTGCGAGATCCCATGGGCTGAATCGGGGCGGGTCACAAGATTCCGCACTCGAGGGCAGGCGGTCCCCATCAGTGGGTGCCTTCCTTGCACCCCACGCCACAAGGTTGCGAGAGCCTGTCTCTGTTTGCGGGGTGCTACAGCATAGCCTGTGTAGGACAGGATGTGAGACATGAAAGTGATATGTTGGGCCATGAGGCACGGGGCCCCAGAGCCCCAAAAAATGACAGTCGACATGAGTGAGGCTTCTCATGCGCCGTGCTTGACCGGTCGGCGACTCGTGGCTTTCAGTTCTACCAGGGTAGTTCCTCTCGTCGAGACCGGTAAGACACGCCGGTATTCACGGGCTGTGAGCGCGTGTAGTTCTGGGCAGATGACTCTGCCCCTTGTATTCAGCGCCTTCAGCTCGAAGTCCCAGCTACCACGGGCTCTGATACCAGTATAGGCGTGTGAATATCGCAGCATGCTGTTGTGGAGTCTTATCATCGTCTCTGTGGCGTACCGAGTCTCCGCCGGTCCTGACTTTCTGACCTGGCGGCAACTTGAGACTCGTCATAATCAAGGCTGGAAGCTCCAGAAGTCTTGGAAGACACCAAGTGTCCACCAGCTAGGAGCCATTAGAGTAGGCTTGGCTGTAAACAATAGCTGGCCTCTGATTTCGTAAATGCCTCTCTGCGCAGCGAGGGACGTAAATAGACCGACTGTCTAGCGGTGGTCACGTTTAGGATTCGAGACAAGCCTCAGAGCTTTTAAACATATGGGAAACTGAACCGAGGACTAATTGATGGGCTAGAAGGTTCCACGCAACCGGGGCACCTTTAAAGCTATGGAAACGAGTAATGACCCGATGAAGCAAGACGGATTTGGATACACCAGTCCGAGGTGCCAAAGTTTCTGGCAGGCTTGTTTGTTTCCTAATATATTCACAACTTTTGTGGGCCGTCGCTCGTTTCTACAGCCTTGCAGTCCTTGGGTTTCGCAGGGCCACTAGCCCAACCAACCGTCTTCGGAATCGCTCGCAACTGCTGGCTGGTTCGAGATAGTCTGGGTTGCTCAGACACTATGGCCTAGCTCATCCTCAATTGAGGACTTCCATTGGGGCTTTCCCGCATCAGGCACTACCTTTGAAGTCGGTGTTTATCACAAGACATCGCGTATCAGCCGTGAATACGATAGAAACTCGTAGTTCGCTGTCGTAGAGACAGAAGGTTATGCGAGGAGCCCTCGACGTCGCAAACCTCCGTGCTACTCTTGATGTCTTGCAGAAAACAAAGCCAAGCTTGCAAGCACATTTGACCGAATACAGACACGATGACCCAAAGGCTGTTCAATCATTGTTGACAGGAGGCTCAATCGAACAAAGGCTGAGCACATGGAGCTCAAGCCACAAGATCAGTGTCCCAGCCCAGCCCGTACAAGCGGCGCCTCCCGTGAGGCTTGTATGCCACTGGCCGCCATGCCAGTCATTTCAGGCCCTGTCTCCTTGGGCTCTAGCGTTACTCCTAGACGAGGCGACTCAAGGGGAAGGAGTTACAATGAAATACACATGTCTGATGCTCCAATATGATAGTGATCGCTCTTGGAGATCCTGTCAGATCGCCCAACGTGTCATGATCAGATGGCATCGGGGCGGGCCAGCCGCTGTCTCCAGCACAGGTCAGAAGAGTGTAGCGGATCACCAACCTGCCGGCTTAGCCTGTGAGGAGACTGAGTAATGTGATCGGATGCAAAGACTTTGTCCATCAAATGGGCACCGCCATTACACACTGGTGACGTCGCGCACTTGGGCGGCGGCGAGGCAGGGCAGAGATGGCCAGGGCATACAGACACGGTCCATACGTTTGAGCAGACTTCTGCAGTTCACGCCCTATGGGCCCATCTGAAGCATCTCAGGTCTTCCGGGAAAAGTTGATGACAAACGTCAACCGGCGGGCTCGCAATGAGCCGGGACTTGAGCCGGTCGGTCGAAGCTGAGATGAGGCGAAACAACAGAGAGCCGGGTGCCTGCTGAGCCGCCCAGCCAAATTCATGAGCACTGACCTGATGAAAAAAGGCTACCTACCAGTGACACATGCCAGCTGGACTCCCTCCCGGCGGAGTCACATTCTGCGGGCCGCAAAGAGAGCTTCTGTGTTTCCCGTTCCATAAACGTGTTCTGTTCTGTTTGTCGCCCCGTTGGGCAGCAGATGTTTGCCACTTTTGACGGACAGCATCCACTGGCTAAGCCAGGAGCGAGTGAGCATGTAAACAAAGAGCGTAGCTATGGCTGGATGCGCGCAAGCACACGAGCCCGGGGGTCTGCACGAGCCCGATCCCACCCTACCAGAGGACCGAGAAGAAAGGAATGGAACCTCTCAAGCGTTCTCTGTGGGTGCGCCGAGTATTCCGTTTCCAGTCGCCTGGAAAGTCATGAAAGGGTTCCTCTCGAAGCTCATATGCGCCAGGTTGATTGCCAATAGGTCATCGGTGACGGAAGAGCCGCAAGTCATTGGGCGACGACTACGGGACGCTGCATCCTTGGCCAAAAGCCACTTGCGCGAGAAGGGCGCCCCATTCTGACGGCTCTTCGAGGAGCGCATGGCCGCCGGCATAGGATTCCCACTGAGGGGCTTAAGCGAGGGGGGACAGGCTGCACGTTGCCGTCGTCGCGCAGACGCTTGTCTTGCAGAGCAGTGAGTACAAGCCGGACCCCGGTCTTACCAAGACATCCTTGGGCCGTGGGTCTATTCTATCAGATGATGTTAGCAACAAGTTTGGCGGCAAAGACAAGGTGCTCACCTAGTTGGTAGTAGGTTCTATGTAAGAGGGAGAATAGCTGGGCCGGGTGTGGTCTCGGCGTCACTGCGTCGGACGTTACATGCTGGGCGAGTGACGACAACCACGATCTGCTCCTGAAAGTAGCAGCTACGCAAGTGCACTAGTATGTGCCGGTCCCTTTGTGTGGTGCGGCTTTTCCGTCGAGCAGACTTTAGCAACACAATCCAGGACACACAAGGGGAAAAAGGCAGATGTACCTATATGTGGCCGTGTAGCGATTCGTGGAAGTCTCTCGCATGAATGTGCCTGGTTAGAGACGTCCGGAGCCCATGGGTGCCCCTTGCGCCGGACGGCCGTTGTGCAGATCCTCCCGTGCGGCGCAGCGACGAGAGGTGACCTACGGGGAGCAGCCTCGACAGAGAGTCCTTGCGGCAACGAGTGTGCAATTCGACCGGTAGATACCGAAAACGTGCCCGAGGTGCAGACGATAGCGAGTGATTCTAATCCTGCCCCTTTTGTGATCAGTTGGTTTTGTCCCCTATTCTCTTCCCCGCAAACCAAGACTCGACCCGTCTCAGATGTCTTCCACGCACCTCTGCAACCACTGGCGGCTGAACAAGAAGCGTGAGGGCCGGAAAGTCTAACCCATTGGGCGTATTGCCTGATCGACTATGTCGAGACCCCGTGCTGCCTGACAGTGTCACTCGATGTCGCATTTAGGAAGGTCCCTTTCTGCTGTGAAAGAGGCCCCGTCGTCAGCTGGGCAACAGAGCCTCACATCACATCTTGCATCATGCAGCGCCCGGCATCAAGCCTTGTCAAAGTAGGTTTGCACCTGCTGCAGGTCCAGTCTTTTTTCCGTTTCACCATCGCGAGGCGCTGAGACCCCCCAAAAAAAGAAAGGAAAGGAAGAAGCTGAGTATCATCAACAGGGAGGGAGTCGCGCGCGCCATCAGCTTGCGGGAATAGCAACATGATGTGGAGCTTGTGCTTTTTTTGTGCCTATGCCAAACAAACTAAGCCACTACTGACCGTCAGCTGTGCTCCGATCCACAAACAGGTAGACTACCAAGGTGCCGGTGGTGGGCGGGGCCGTTGCTTGCTTGCTGTCGAAATGCCTTGTACGATCATGCCGTGGCTCCCATCGAGCGCACGCACTCTCCAAACATAGAAACAACGCTTGGAGCCGTGGGCTGGTCAAGCCGTCAGTCTTGGTGGCAGTCCAGCCAGTAAGTGAGATCCCAAGCCTACTGGCCTGGGCCGTCTGATGTCCGAGACAAGCTTGAGTCAAGCGACGGGAAAACCATTGTTTGTGTTTGGCCGACCAAAGATCGCACGAATAGCACATGGTTCCTCGCCATTTGGCGTCGCCCTCGCGGGGCAGGGTGACGAGGCGACGCGGATCCGATGTGTTGGAATTCCGAGCTCCTCGGTGCATCCGTCAGTCCAGGCCCAGGCCCTGGACTTTTGCTCACTCCTCGGTCACTCTTCGGTCAGAGAAGGTGGAGACGCTTCGGCCAGCCGTTCCTTGAATGAAGAATGTTGGATGAGTGGACGGCCCTTACCCATGAGTAGAAGGGCTGCCGGAGTGCACAGGTGTTTGGTGGTTTTTGTATGGTTGACTGGCGATCTCAGTTCGCACTGCGCACCCTACATAGATGTTGACGAAGCCTCGAGATCCCGTGCTAGATCACACTGGCGCAAACTGTATGCCTGTTCCGGCTAGCGTGTGGGCCGTTTCGAAGTAAAACTTGCTCTTTCATCCAGCCATTAAAGTTGTCAGGCACCTGGGCACACGGGCCTCTTCCCTTTCACCAAGTCATAGAGAAAGACCGTTGAGGGCCAACGACGAGAGAATAGATGAACGTTGACCCGTAGAATGTTACGACACTGGAGTGCTGATGTCCCTGTCAGGGAAATCAGATTCGTTGTGCGCAGCGAATTTTCGCAAAGGCGTGCTGCTGATACGCGTGCTGCGAAGGTTGAACAATTTTCCGAGACCAGCGACCCGTCATAGCGTTTTCTTTTCTACGTCACGTCGCCGTGTGTGTAGTGGATGATGGCCCTCATCATTCCGACGAGGCTAATGACATACCACACGGTTTCGAAGCGAAGGAGGCGGGTGGGCAGGCCCAACCGAGTGGCACCGGGGTGATGCAAGACATCACCGCGTGCTCCGCAGATACAAAGTCGGGAACAGAATGGGGGCAAGCCTTGCGCCGTTGTCTTGGATTTCCCAGCTTCGCTTGTGCCTTACTGTACGAGGCAGGGCTCCGAGATGCCATGGTCCTCGGCAAGTGTGAACAATCCGAACAAGGCGCGGTTAAGGGTGAGTTCACGGTACTGGGTACCTTGTCGTACCCAGAAACCGTTTCCACCCATGTGCTATTCTGAGCGGCCGATCCTTCTTTCGTCTCAACTATCGTACGTCGTTTGAGCGTACGCAATTGATCAGATCTCGGAAACGATATCCACCCTTTTGAGGACTGCAATCCGCGTATCGGTGGAATCAACCTACGCGAAGCATTCCCACTGCGTCAAAGACTACCCGAGTTCGCCGCCAGAGGTACACTGCGTGGTACTATCTGTGGGTTGTACCGCACCTCTGCATAACAGGCTGCACATTCAACCATAGGTTGGTCTCGGGACAGGGCTTCCTTGATTGTGATTCTGCGACTGAAGCCTGACTTCAGGGACAGGCGTGCTGGCAGTTGGCGATTGATAAATTAACACGATCCCTGGGTCAAACACAGGAGATTGAGCCTCATCAGTCGCCAAATTCTCCGACCCAACGACGCCCTCACCGTCGTCACTCCCGAGACCAGCGAAGGCTGAGAAGGTGGATGAAGACTAGGATCTGCGTTCCGGAAGACTCAAGCGCGATTACATGTTTTGTGGACGAGCAGTGGGAAATCTGCAGAGGATCTCCGGTAGAAGTGGATATCAGACGCGCCGTGGACCCTTTAATCTGGGCCGTCACTATCCTCCAGGGGTGAGCCTATCCCCCCAAGCGGTCGAGTACGGGGATGGATAGCGTATTCGCAGGCCGGTCTCGAACATGAGAGTTCTTGGGAACGCTGCTGATCTTGCCTTGTGTGGTAATCTTGAACACCGCGAAGATCCGCTGCCTTCCGCCCGACGCATTAGGCACAGTTTCTTTTCCAACGGTCAAGTGAAAGGCCAGCAGTCCGTGTAACAGGCGGGGCTCAGTGCTCAGTGTTGGCCGCCGCGAGGCCGAATCACGGACGCCGCCGTTCGCCCAGCCACGTCGCGGAGCGATCGGAAGGACTTGTGGCTAGGAGCACAGTCCAGGCCCTGCCGGCGGCTGTGGAACAGGGGAAGACCAGACAGCAAGCCTCATGGTGAGAGACTGTGCGCTTCCCGATCACACCATGGTCGCGGCTAGCTGCTTTTTGCTCTGCTGTTCCCGTTGAAGTGTCTAGGCCAAAGCCCCTCAGGTGGCCGCCCAGATGGGCCGCGCCGCCCAGAATGCACCCAGAATGCGCCCTGTCACACGCACTTGTGGCGTCCGGCCGGCCAGCAAAGACGAAGGAATCTTCGTGTCCCCCTTGCTCGTGGCAGCCCGTAGGACAGCGTCCAGATTTGTAGTGAAGCCGAGCAGGAGCGACGGGTCGGATGTGAGATGTGATGTCTTGTGGGAGGTTCCTCAAAGACGGACCCAAATCCGACTGCAACTCATCGTGCCAAGACGTAGCCGAGGAAGGGCTCGCTCGGTCTGCATCTTTCCCAAATGCGAACAACTTCGCGAAAGTGCAACTGCTCCAGGCACAAACCTAAATAACACCCATGACCCCTTCAGCAGAGAGGCGGGTAGATGGAGCTTACTTTTCAGAAGAGAAGTTTCAGTCTTGATCGGGTCACTGATCGGCTTGGCGTCAAAGCCACCTGGGTTCCCTGATAGAGTCGAAAGTCACGAGTCGTAACTCGTGCAGTTGGAGCTGGCATGCCGAGTAATAAGAGGGCTACTAGCCGGTGTGCACCTCAAGCCACAGGAGTGCCCGCCCTGCCAGCACCACTGCACGGCAAAGTGAGAAATGTGCATGTTTGTGTCGTTCCGCTCGCGCGGCACGCTGTAACTTTGGTAACTTTGAATGCATTGTTGCCCGTGCTTTGCCCGCAAAGGCATTAGCGAACGGCTTCGACAAGGCTTGAGCACGTCCCACTCGCTGTATAGACGGCAATTGGCTGCACATTCCTCATGCGCGGCATGCATAGAGAGCTTGTCGTTCGTCCCAATCGTGCGACACTGACACATCTGAGCGCTTTATGAACGCTACCGCATACCGTACCAGAGTAAATGAAAAGTTTCGTCCGTCGCGAGGCAGAGAGGCGTGCATCAGTGGAATAGATACCGAGGCCGGATTTGATTGCGAGCCAAGATGTTCTTCAACGCATTTCGGATGCACGAAGAGATCTGCATGAAGTCCTGGGTGGCCAGAAAGCATGGAGTGGAATGGAAATTGGAGGACATGACAAGCAGCTGCGGGCCAACAGCCGGTCCTCATCACACATTACATCAAGCATCAAAAGAAGTCAAATCTCGGGGATGATTTCGCCGCTGGCCCGGGCTCTGTGGCCGTCCGTTGGCTTGGTAGGGAGAACCGGGGGGAGGGGGCGGGAAGGGGGAGTGCGAGTAAAGCATGCACTGACTGGCTTGTAAGGTTGGTAACTCGGCCGGCGGACCGATTGAGACGAGGTCATGATGCTGCTCGCTTGGCGAGGGTACCATGGGAAGATGATGGCCAGGCCGAGAATGTCTTGCCTCGCTCGGTCATCTGTATAAGGCTGACGATGATGAATCAGTTCCGTGCAAGTACCGCAGGGTAACGTTCGGCAATGGTACAGTGGTTGGTACTAGGGGGGCGGTTCGCCGATCGTGGATCGCTGGGGGGCTTCGAGGTGGATCAGGCGGCTGCATCATCAGAGGGAGAACTGCCGACAGGGCAGTCAGGGCAGCGGGGCTTCGTCGGTAGGGAAGTTGAGTGGGCCTGATGATGCCCCTGAAATAAATCGTACGTCGCCGAGACCAGCGGATGTCATGCCATGGGAGTGGCTGGCCGGTGCGGTGCCAGCGTCATCTCCTTTGCCTTTTGGTGCAGCTGTGGCTGGAATTGTGCTATGGTCTGGAACCTTGGTGCTTTCTGGGGTGGAAGTGCTGTGCCAAAGCACGGGGGTTACGTTCAAGTTCGGATGCGCCAGAGGATGATCCCGTGAGATGACTCGGGCTGTGGCTGTCAGCCACGACCACGACCAACGACCAACGACCACTGTCCCTGAGAAGCATGGCCACGACCACAGTGCCTGCTTGTCCCGCGGGCCTGGGTGGTCCGATCGATGGATTGTGCCTGGATCGCGCCGGGTTCGGTTGGCACATGCACATGGGCCGGCATCATGCTGTACTGTACTGTCCAGACCGTATGTGCATACACAATACTTACTTCAAGTAGTAGGGGCCTGCCTGGGCCTGCCCGGTCTGTTGGAGGAGTGGGTTCGCGCACGCGTCAGGAGTCGGAGGGGGAGCGGGGAGGTGACGTGTGGATGGCCTGGGTGGCCTCGACTGCCCTGGATGGCCTGAATTGGACAGCCGAGACCCAAGATTTTTACCCCTATCGAGTGCGCGTCGGTGCTGGAGTGTTTGCGTGCTCTGCGTACCGTGAAACGGGCGGGCGGGATCTCTGAGATCTGACAAGTGGCTGGCACTGGGTGGTATCCCATGGGCCCATCCATGGATGATTGCGCGGAGGATCCACTGGCTCCAAGATCATCTCCCGAGGGCGGCGCGCTGCCAGTCTGGCAGTCTGCCCATCAAAGCAGGTACAAGCAAGTGCCTGCAGGCCAGGCCGTTTTGTCCGCACTCCACAGGCTGGCCGTCCGCAGCGTGTTGCCAAAATCAGCCACGTTTCGTCCCATCTCGAGCTGCCTGCCTGCCTTGGTTGTGCTGCCCGGCGCCCTGTCCGTCTGGTCTCTGACCTCTGGGCGTTCAGGGTGCTGTGTATGCACATGTTGAAATAGGAGCCTGGCTCTGGGGCCGCCGCGCGGCGTGGGCGTCCATTGTTCCTGCATTCTATGATTATCGACGTGCCATGTCAACACTAGCACGGGCAGGGTTGGGCTCTCTGGGGGAAGCTCTTGGAAGGGAACGCCGGCGTTTGATGGGAAAGCCGGGCCGTGGGCACTGGGGTTGGGTGGCAGCCCAGTCCTGGATGAAACGGTAGCCAATGTTGGCGAAATCTTCTGGAACTGGAGTTGGGCTTGCTGACCAGAGCTTGGCCGCGGCCTTGGCCATGCCCGCCCTGGCCCGCCCTGGCCGCGCTAATAACCCCAGCCTCGGTTTCTTGTGGTCTTCGACGTTTGCTGGTTACTCGAAGCAGCAGTTGACGTGGACGTGGACCACCCTCTCGGCCCCGACGTCGACCGCGACCTTCTCGACGTCGACCTTGCCGACCTTGACCCTGCTGACCGTGACCCCAAACTGGGCTGCATCGCGCGGGATGTCGGCCGTGTCGACAATCGAGGCATGCAGTATGTTCGGTTTGGAACTGGCTGTATCGAGTTTGTACGGAGTAGACTGCGTGCACTCCACCATGTGCAATACCTGTACCAGAGGATCTGACAGCCTCCACCCCTGGACCTACCTGCCCGGCTCCCAGCTTCCAGCTCCCAGCTCCCAAATCCCAGCCCTTAGCCCATTGTCACGTTGACTTCTACCCCAGCTCAACCCAACAACCATCCATCACCATCGTCCCTCATTCCAGCAGCAGCCCGTCACCCCAACCCATCATTTCCCTCGCATCTTTCGGACGCAACCTCCCACAGGAGAAGCAGTAACTCCGAACCGGATCGACTGGGCCTTGGTGATCACCGTGCCCTCCCACATTCTGGCCCGACAGTAGTGACACAACTCCCACCTGCAAGGCTATCGACGCTCGTCAGGCCATGCCCAGTCACCTGCCCCCTTTCTCCATGCCTCCGGTGCCCTTGGGTGCCCTTGGGTGCCCTTGGGTGCCCTTGGGCGTTTGCGTACAGTAGACTACTGTTAGACGTCAGAATGTCGCTCCTCGAGTTTCCTCTTTGGTCCTGCCTACTCAAATAGCGTCATGCTTCCGCTCCAAGCCTCTCAAACCCACCAGAGCGATGTCACGCAACCGACCATATCGACGGCGATCGGACTAACAGTGCCCAACCCTTGTCTGCTCACTACTCAGTAGTGTACAAGTAGGTGGGCTACTGTGCAGACCACAGTACTCGGTACACCACCCAGGTATGGGCTGAGGACCTGGCCCTTGCCCACACCAACCCTTGCCCTCGCCCGCGCCCGCGCCCTCGCACTCACCTCACATCACCATCTCGCTCTTCAATCACCGAGCTTCATCTCACCCTGTCTGCTGTCTGACCCTTGCGCGGGACCAAGCCCAGGCCGAGTATCACAGCTGACTGACGGCCGTCGCTGAATGCCTGCATGCTAAGAGCAGGTCAGGGTGCGGTGACACTGCTCGCTCTGTGTTGGTCTGACACCCCTCCTCCTTGAACCGACTGACCAGCTGCAGCATTGGGCCGTACCTCAAGTACGTGCCAACAGCTGGTGCTGGGCCTGCCCATGAATCGTACCTGTACCAGATACGGCTTTTTTTTTGGGACAACCTACCCACACCTGGTGGCCCGACGGTTGAGAATGCCCAAGGTCTAGAGCTTCACCATCTCTGCAGAGAACAAGCGCCGGCAATCCGTGATCTGACATTAGACTCTCGGGCTGGCTTCCCGTGCTGATCGTCTCGATCGTCTCGCTCCATACCGTGACTGCGAGACATATTCCATCTCGCGGCCAACGTCCGCTGACAACATGCTGTGGCTCCGGGAGATCTCACTTGCGTCTATCAAAGCTTAGCCGTCTTGAGCCAGCTGGAAAATCCGGGGTACTGGCAGCGCCTCTCGTTAGTGTCCCCCTGGTCGCATATACACGCCCGAATGCGACTCTTGCACCGCCTGTGATCAAACAACCCCGGCCTGTGCCTGCTTCGCTGGCTCGGAACCAGATACTCGATCGTAGCCTCGCCCAGAGCGACGCACCCTGTGCCGCCGGCTCTTGAGCGTCCCTGCCTGCGCCTGCCTCTTCTCTTGTCGCCTGCTGCGGAGCAAACAACGCGACTGCGACCGGCCGCGTTGCTTGCAGCGTCTCAGCCCTGTCTTGTCACGCTCCACGCTCATGGTCATGGTCCTGGTCACGCTCCTGGCCGCGGTCGCCGACCGGCCTCTCCTCCTTCGCGACAGAGAACCCGATGCCTGGGGCCATGGCGTGTAGAGGACAGGCTCTCCGGGGCCTGCACGTCCTGGCCGCCTGACAAAGACGCCGACAGCAGCTTGAGATCTGCATCAATGATCTGTCTGCCCGTTCAGCCCATCCTCCTGTCCTGCACACCCCTGCTATTCTGTAACCATGATTGACCGGGGGGTTGCCATCGAGAATACCCACCCTAGCCCTCCCCACCTCCCGCATCACCTCCCTCCCAGCGAGTTTCGCAACAAAGCCTCATGGTGGGCCCTTGGCCACTCCCACCCCCAGAGCCATGTCCTCTCTGCGCTCCAGCTGCTGTTATCCATACACCCCTCCTCCTGAATCATCATGTCCTCTAATTGGCTTGTGCCAGGGGCAGGTTGAACAACGGTCATGCTTTCATCCGTGGAGTCAACACAGAACTAATGTAATCAAGGACCAATGAACACTGCTCACATATTCCAGCCGAGACGGTTCACAACGTTGTTGTACTCTGTACAGGCGTATCCTTCTTCCTATGCGGAGTCCCTGGCCGCTTCGCTCATCTCCCTCTGAACCTTCTCGTCTGGCACCCTCTCGGGCGCCCTTGACTTTTGCCTGGACGCTCGCCTCTACGGGCGTCTCCCGCCCAGCAGCCAGGAACCTTCGTTGCTAGTCAAATCCTCGGGGTCGAGGTTGCTGAACCCAAACCTAACTACTCCTCGCTGCTGCTGCTGCATGAACATATGCTCCTGTCTATGTCGGCCAAAGGTGCCTCCTCCAACCCCCAGCAGGAGCCGCGGTTGCTCCTAACGGGACACGGTTCAACCATTCCGTCTTTTATGCTTATCCCACCGCCCTTATAGCCCTCGCTACCCTTCTCTTGCCCACCTAATAAGCCCAGCAGCTCTGTGTCTTCCTAGTGCCCCTTCATTGTCTGGTTGGTTCCGGGCCACTGATACTACAGCATTAGCCATTCAGCCGGGACTTCTACCACCAGGTTTCCTTGGTCTACATGCTTTCTGGCCCTTCCCGTCGACCTCGACACAGCCCAGAGGAGAGCGGGTTCTGGCTCAAGTTCAAGCCGTGGCGCCCTGCCCCTTCCAAACGAAAATAACACCACCACACTGCTACCCGCGGGCCGTACTTGAGTCGTGGAGTTGTCCAGAGAGCAGGGCACCGGGGTCACCCAGTCATTACCCACCGTCTTTGATGAGGTATCTGGTACATGCTCCCGATCGCCCAGGACTCACCCATCGCCCTTGCGGCTGCCCGTGCAGGCCCTGTTCTACTTTTCGGATTCTGCCCTGACATTTCTCCGTCTGGCCTGGCGGTACCTGCGATATTGGATCCACCCGCGTTGTACTAAAGTACAAGGCTCCTTTCCCCCATAGGGGTTGACCTTGTTGCAACCACGGCTATTTCTAAACTCCATGCAGGCCGGGGGACCTGTCACTCCCAGCAGTACCTTGAAAATCAGTCAACCCCGCCGGCTCCATCAGGTTGAGACCCTCGAATTGTATACATTACAGCCCGTGGTCCAGTCCTTAGGGTCTCATCACAAACTCCCTGTTGGCTTCTACTTTCGTCTCTTCTGGGAGCACTCTATAAACACCAGCTCCGCCATCGCCCTAGGCAGATACACACTGTTGTAGTCCTACCTCGGTCTCTCGACGACTCGACATCATTTCCTATCTCGCAGCACTTGTCTGTTTCACTGCCCTGTTACTGCGCATCCATCGGTCTTCCTGACAGCCTTTGTTGGACTCCGAGAAACCGGCAGGCCTGTGAGTTCGAGGACAGACTTGAGTCTCTCGATATAAGCCGCCCTAGCCTCATCGACAGACCTTCCTCGAGACGTACTCAGTACGCAGTTAGCTACGTGGGACGACCGTCGACAGGGCCATCTCTCTGGACAGCTTCTCGAGCATTCTGCATCATCAGGTTGACCCAGCCAAAGACATCACCCTGGACCCAAGGAGTTCTCATCCTACGACCTGCAGCTGGCTTCCCGGTTTAACCTTGGCTCCCGCCTCGACAAGTCGACACGTTCTTTGAGAGTTGACACGCCCCTTTCAGTTGACCTGACTCTCGTTTGTGGCACAGCCTCTCCACTCGTTTCTCTGGCAGTCGGACCAGTGACTCGGCTTTGACGACACGATTATTTGTCGTTCCAAAGAAGGCGAATTATTTCCCCATATCATCCTCAGACGCCCTTTCCAATGCTTGTTACCAGGCAACGCGATTCCGAGAAAAGCCACTGGTCAACGAGCAAATACGAGACTCTTTACCACAGGTCGGAAGCTAGTCCACGCATGTCGAACAATTTTGACGCTCCTTTGTCGACACAGTCTGACTGGCAGGGACAGCAGTACTCGTATCTCCCCCCTGGGGAGAGCTCCATCTATGCACAGTCTTATGGTCATGGAACAGCTTCTGGTGGCAACTCCGAGTCCCAGGCGCAGCCGCGCAGTGCCGCCGAGGCTAGCAGCTCCATGGACGTAGAGCCCAAGACAGAGCCGAACACGCTGAGTCCGCCTCTGAGTCTACGGCGCGGCGCAGATCCTCTGGGTCTGCGTCAACAAAGACAGCCATCGCCCATCGCGGAGCAGTCGGAAACACAGGGCGATGTATACGCGCAGAAGGCGGCAGAGTCCTTGAAAGAGGATTCAGTAGCCTCGACGGACACTCCCGCGATGTCGCTAGGCTCGAACCCAGTGAGCTCAGTCTCCTCTGCGGGACAAGGCACGGAACTGCCTGCCAGCCAGTCGGGTCAGGAGGATCAGGTGCCTAAGCAGGAGGATGACGACGAAGTGATAGATGAGGATGACATGGTCGACGGTGACACCGAAGCGGCACTGCAACAGATGACGCCTGCCGAAAGAACCGCAGCGCGGAGGAAGATGAAGAGATTCAGGTAGGCAGCGTGACCAGAGGGCGATGTCAGGCACAGGGCTGACGATTTCTAGGCTCACCCACCAGCAAACACGATTCCTAATGAGCGAGTTTGCGAAGCAGCCACACCCTGATGCTGCGCACAGGGAACGACTCTCGAGGGAAATCCCAGGCTTGAGCCCCCGGCAGGTGCAAGTCTGGTTTCAAAACAGGTAAATGCAGTCCTTGTCACGAATCAACGAACGTTGACACTAATTGCGAATTCCAGGCGGGCAAAAATCAAGCGCCTCACAGCCGATGACCGGGAGCGCATGATCAAGATGAGGGCTGTACCAGACGACTTCGACAATGTCCAGGCCCTACATTCACCATACGGCGCCGTCCACGGGCTGGGTACCCCAATGGCGTCTCCTGTTGGCTTCGGTCCGGGCCCGTATCCGGATCACCTTATGAGGGGGCCGCTGGTGGTGGATGTCAGACGAGCTGAGGGCGGTGAGCATATGTCGTCCAGCGGGCTGAGTCCAGCCTTTGGCAGCATTGGGTTCAACACATCAGCGTCCATGAGTAATCCAGACCTGTTGACTCCCATGTCTCAAGAGTCCAGCGATCGGTACGACTACTCGAACCACTTGACGCCACTGAGCGCCGGGCCTAGGACCTCCAACCCTTTTGCGAGACAGGGCAGCATGGAGACGGGCATGGCGGTTCAGAACCACCACTCGAGGCAGCAAATGAGACCTCTTCAACCACTCCAGCTCCGGGAGACGCTCACCCGGTCCCGGTCCGATAATCTCCAGTCACCGCTCCGATCGAGCATGTCCTGGAAAGGCGACTCGATCGACTACTCGTCTTACCATCCTGCAGCCGGCAGCCCAACACCTCTGAGTGGGCGACAACAGTCCGTCTATCAGCCTTCAGAGGGGCTCAGTGGCTCCCCCTCAACCACCCTGGGTGGCTACGAATCGAGCACCTATGCTGGTAAGTCGCGGAATTTGCTACAAGAAGTATCATTGTCGCTAAGAAGGCCTTCAGGTTCATCTGTCACGTCACCCACGCACATGTCCTATCCAAACTTCCAGTCCAGCTCTTTCCAAAACTCACAGAATCGCTCCCGCCTCCGCGCTTCATCTGCGACGCTTCCGCTTGGCCTCGATTTGAGCGGCCAGCGATCATACTCTGCCTCCCACCACGGTCTGCGATCAGCAACCTCGCCAACGCACCGCCATGCCGCAGTCACCTCCGCGCCATATTCCACCGGCTTCCCCACCGCGCCTCTGACCGCTCCGAGCGACTTCTCTCTGCCAAGGACGCCAGGGTTCCCGACAAGAACACACGACTATTCGATGCCACAGATGAGCGCGCCGATTGCACCGCCCAACGACTTCTCGCAGGCCTTCCACGCTAGTATGGGCTCGGGACACAGCTCGAGGACACCGATGAGAGATCAATTTGGAGGTGGAGGTCCCCTGGGCGACAGGAGTGGCGATGACTATGGGGGACCTGGTGGCGAGCTGAAGAGGAAGAGGAGCTTCACAATCCCACAAGGCAGCTCGGCGCACTGAGAAGAATTCTGACGAATGGACGGAAGAGCGGTGAAACTCGACAGAGGGGTGCGTATGTCAACGCAGCAATGAAACACAGGGCTCCGTTCCAGGCCTTCCAGCTGGCCATATGGCATGCTCCGCGGCACATACTACATTTGCAGCACCATGTTCATACTACCCTGGCCCGACTTTGTTTCTTTATGCCGCCTGACTTTGACAGCACGGCCCTGGAACGACCGGAAGCCAGGAGACCCGCGCTGCAGTGCTTCTTCTGCGGGCTGGAACGGAAGTCGACGCTGCAAAACTGACCGGGCTGGGACCTACGAGACACGCAATTTTTCTTTGTCAACAATCAGGGGCCACAGGCGGACAGGCTTGGAGGGGGTAGGCTACGGCTGAGGCTACGGCGCATGGAATTCCCCGTCTTCAACCGACATCGAAGCAAAGCATTCGACCAAAACAGTCTGGGTAAAAAGTGGTCAGGGGTTCGTGGGGCAACGGTTAACGGGCAACAGGGGGTCTTTTTCTCTCTCTTCGGAACGTCGGGAAAGGGGGGTTGGGCGGCTTGGAACCAGCGAACCACGGAAAAGGGCCAAGAGCCAACCTCGAAGACGGTGATTCCTACCACACACGTCCCGCTCGAAAACGGGCAATGCATCTTCCCTTTTTTTTTACCTTTCCCCCATCAGCTACATGGTGTGGGGGCCAGGGGCGCGAAGGAACTAGGAGGGTTGTGCCCAGGAAATAACTCGCGGGACGAAGCAAAGCACATATGTCACCCACACCCGGACGCCTACACCATCTCACACACACATGCACAACAACACAAACATGCACAACACGCAGGCTGGTCTGCTCTTCAGATAGACAGGGGCTCCTACGGTTTCCGGCGAGACTGGGCATTTTGCTTGTGCCGAGTCCCCTTCCCCCCCCCCCCCCGGCTTCCCGGGATTCTCTGCATGCTTCATGTACAAAGTTTGTTGGGTTTTCTTTTCTTTTTTTTCAGGTCTCTGTCTCTCTCCTTTTTCCCTGTTCGGGTAACGTCTTCTATCCCCTGTGAGCTCTTCATTATGTCGCATACTTAGGTTAGGTACATTATTTCCTTCCGGTCGGCCGGTCTGCCAATATGGTATTCTTTCTACTTTCTACTTCCGCTTCCGTCCCCGCTTCAGAGGTCTATTTACGATAGCTCCCTTCTAAATTGGTTTTCGTTCTCGACTATTCTACTGGGGTTATCTGGTTCAGGGCTTTGTTTCAAGATACCTACCTGTTCCTAGCGCGTGCGTGTATGTGTGCGAGAGAGGGGATCTGCTGCTTTTACCGTACTGCTTGTCTGTCACGACACATTAAATAACAAAAAAAGAAAAGAAAATAACATCAAAAAGAAACGTAGAGAAAACGGGCTGCTGTGTGACTCCAGAGGTGTGCTGTCGAACCGTTGGCTCGGGGAAAATCTGGCAGAACAACCGAGCCGGTTGCCCTTGTCCAAAGCCCAGCCAGCTGGGCCTGCTTTGGTGAATGCAGGTCGCGCTCCCTCCGGCCTCATCTCGGCCGCTGCTCGCACCCGTTGGGCAACATCGCTCCCAGCGGCGGTATGGGATTTCGTGTTTTTGGAACTACGCGCAGTCGGGCCACACTTTGCTCGCCCGCGACAATGAGATGTTCCATCGGCAGGGCCTTGTTGGTGCGCGTGGAAATAAGCTTAAACTACTAGTGACGGGTTTTGAGTCCCATTTCGGAACTGGTTACAGGTACCATGAAAAAAAGGCTTCGAGAACAGGCGGACGTCGGGGTGCGCCAGGTTTTTTGGGGTGGAGGGGGGTTGCCGCCTAGACGCTTCCGACCGCCCCCCACCATTGACGGCGAGTTTTGACGGCGACTGATCGCAAGGTGTTTCTGGTCATCCAACCGGGTCTTTATCATGGGATGCAGTATGCATCCGTCAGGTGGCTTTGGTAAGTCGTCCACGGCAGTCGTTGTCAGCAAGCCCCCATCGGCCAGTGCAGCTCAGCCAGGCTCGCTGGCTGGCCGACCGACCGCTGGTGCTGAAGCAGGGCGGCATGCGGAATGGATTTCCCATGGCTACTTCTAGGCGCGGAACGAGGCGCCGTTAGCTGCCAGATACAGCGAGCCAAACAGGGCAGGACCCCATGGCGATCAGCGACTACGTCTTCGAGACGACCTCACGGCTCAGCGCACTTCTGCCGTGCGCTAACCCTCGCATATCAGAAGTAAGCAGCGGCGGTTACAGGAATTGCCCATGCCGTGTCATCTGCCGCCTCCCTGACATCTCGAGATCCCATCACGGAACGTACCTCCGGTGCAGCGTGGTGGAGCGGCAGATCGGCCACGGTCATGGGGTCTGACAGGTTTTGGCCGGAGGTCAAGTTAAGCTTGCAGGACCATCGCGGATCATCCAGGCAAGGGAACCGGATGGGCGTGGGAATAGCAGCCTTGGTCATTCCGGGTCCGCCACTCGCCCGAGCTGCGACGCACCTCACATGACCTTGGGCCTAGGTCTCTTTTCTGACCATTACAATGAGGGTGTGAGGACGGGTGATGTGACTCTCACAGCTTCTGCATCTTGCTGCAAGTGCGCCGATGCCCAGTAGGGTATAGCTTGGAAAGCTTCAGTTTCTTGGTCGGGTCTGGAGGGTCGTACAGGAGCTTTCAGCCTGGCCGCGGTCGAACGGCCCTGTATTGGTGTCTGAGTCCCGATCACCATCGACATGGACGGCATGGCTTGAGATCCGGCCCGGCTTGGTCACCAGAAAAAGACTCAGCCCTTGACCGGTGAGCTCTGCTGCTTCGCGAGACAGTGGGAGAGGCTCAATCAGTTGACCTTTCACATGTCGCCTAAAGGCAAGGCTTGTGAGACTGCGGCTACTGTAGGGCACCGTCCCGTGCCGCTCGGATGGTTCAATGTCTTTGACATCGTCAGTTACTTATTCACGGCCCAGAAACGACGTTGAGCCATCATCGTGCAGCGTGATCCTCCCGCGGCAAGCCTTGGTGGAGGGGCACCCGATATGCTGTTTCTGAGGCGCATCTGCAATACCTGCTGCATACAGAGAGAGGTTACTATCGCCTGGCACTGAGCGTGACGTCGAATGATGAACAGATCGACGGTTCTCGACTGCGACAGGCGGGAATGGCGCGCCTCATGTAGAAAGTAGATGAGGTGGCGCTCATCGAGCACAGCCGCTGCGACTTGTCTCCTTCTTCACTGGTCTGGGCCACTCCGTTGGGCAGGGTAGACGGCGAGTGCAGGATGCTGTGGCCCCAGCTGCCCAAGTGGTCGTCCGAGGCCCCAGTTCGAACAGTGGACTGGTCGATGTACTCTCCACTTTGATGATAGCACTGAGCCGCGTTGTGCGTCGGTCAGTCAGTCAAGGTTGTGGAGCGTATGGCGAGGTCGAACACAAGAGGGCGGGAACTTGCACCCCCACATCACCAAGGTCCAGCCCGAACGGTGCTGCGGTCCTCCACCAAACGAATGGCTTCGCGTCGTCGTACCAGAAACGACCGAGAGGCCGATGGCTGAGCTTGTGAGAGCGACTGATGTGCTCCGTACCCCAGCGAAGGTGAGTTCTGACCCAGGCCCGGCGGTGACGGTTGGATGGTCCGGCTCCGAGCAATGGTGGGTGTAACGGTAGCAATTGACTACTGCCTCGTCCAGACGGATCGCCCACCAGCGCATGGTAGTCACCCACACCCGAGCTGCTGAGCCATTACCGTTAGCCATCTGCCAGACACAGCGGGTGTAGCCCAGAGAGCTGAAGCTCTGCACGACCAGGCCTCGCTCCGGGAGTGAAGGCTGGGAGCCGTGGTCTGAGCCAAAGGAGCAAACCCAGTCAACCACCCCTGGCCCTTGGCCCCCAGGCAGCCCCCAGGAGGCCCTGCTTCCACGGCCTGCACTGACAGGCAGACAGGACAGCTGGGTAGGAAGGTGGAGACGCAACTAACCGGTCGAGGCCAGCGTCATGGCCCTGGTGATGCAAGTGGCCGTGGATCCAGAGGGGAGAGACCCGAAGCGGGTAGGCTTGGCACGGAGGAAAACGTTGCGCATGTGAGGAGGCAGCCGTTCGACCCCAGATGCTTTTTTCCCCGTGGCCCGTCCCATGCTCACCCATGTGCAGTCAGACAGTCAGACAGTCAGTGTATGGACAGAGCTGGGCCTGCCACGACGGCGGGAGCCGGTGTCTGCGTTTTACAATGCACAGGCGGCGCATGGTTGATGTGGGTGGTGGGAGGAAGATGTTGCGGTAAGGATGACCTGTCACCTTGCGTAACATTGTACATCGCATCCAGGTACGGGGTACTGCAGGTCTAGCCGTAGCACTCAACCGCGGTGTGCAGCCTACCCAGCTGGGTACCCAGGCATCCAGGTAACCTACCCAGGAACGGCACTACCGTGTTAGTTGCCTCTTGGAGCGCGGCAGCTGAGCCCAGCTGGCCAACCGACGTCAGCCAGCTGGCAAGCTCGAGACATCGATCACGTCTTTGGTAGGCGCGTGCTAAATGATATCACTCGACAAGTGACAATATCAATGGCGGGCCTTGTCTGAATTGCAGGACTCTCGAACTTGCAATGGATCGATTCTGTCGACGCTCTCCTCCCTGGCATAGACGTGCTCCTAGCATGATGTATGTACGTATCCCATCTGGAGGCTTTCCTCAACCTTGTACCACCGCGTAGATAGGCAGACCGTGGGCTAATGACTTTTCTGGAAGACGACCTGCGAGCTCATGACCACTGATTCACAACTATTGTCTCGAGCAGAGACGCAGTGCCGCCCAGGTGTCCTCTCATACCATGATACGAGGCGGTTCTGGTTGGTATCCCAGCCCTTGAATTTCCCCCTTTCTGCCTAAATACAGTCCAGTGGGCCTTGGACCAAGCAAGCTGCTCTGGTGACTGGGTAGCAGGAAACCTTGGACTCTCAGCCATCCTGTCGATATCTGACTATTGACGAGGATCCTGCTCGGCAGTTGACACTAGGTACTCCGGGCCGTTCACCTAGGGTATCCAGGACTATGTTCGTGAACTTGTTGGCCTACACGATCCCACAGGCGTCTCGACGCTAAAAAGCTTCTCAGAAGATCCCGAGAATCAGGCCATAGACAGAAGAACGTAGCATCGAGAGGACACGCGATGATGCTCCCGAAACTTTGGCACTCGTGTTCGACATCAACACCGCTAGTAAGGCTTACGAGCTGCAGATATTGGTAGTATATTTTCTCGGCACTCGATGCGAGATCGACAGGCATTCTTATTCACCCAAGATTCGCCCTGCGGAGACGGAGCATCAGGTTGCTAGAAAAATGGCCGAGTCATCTCAACATGCACCCTGTGCTGGTGGGAAAGGTGCTATGTGAGTGCTGCCCCGTGTAAATGATTCTCCTCGGGCTCAGTATGCCCCCATTCTCGGGGCACACAAGTATCAAGATCGGTCCATTAATCTCGCATTAGAGATAGCCGGCACGCCTCGTGGCGGGCAGCCTCGTGTCGTCGATACCAAGTAGGATCCGCATAGGAGAAATCACCATAGATGCGACTGAGGGGTACAGGATTCACCGTGGCGGTTGTATACGATCGATCAACTATGCGCAATATACAGCCCACCCCAAAGCATCATCTCCCATGTCAACAGAGGATGGAAGGAACCGCCCTAGGATCAAGGTTTGTGAGAAGGACAAGGACCAGCCTCTCGGGCCGTACTATTCGACAAGCAGTATGCAATGACAGCAAGGAACCAACCTGGACATGCGGACGTCAAGTCCTCAGTGGGTAGAGTGATCAGCCACCGCATATCTGCACCCCGCCCAGATCGTGTCAACCCCGTCCGAGTCAAGTCTACCTGGTCCATAAGCAGCCAAGACAGACCGACAGAAGATGAGGCCTCGATGCAAGTCATGCCCAGGAACCGGCGGCAACGACTGCTCGCAACCCGGGAGTGCGCCTAGGTAGCGTACCGCAGCTCAGAAGCGGATGATGCATCGCGAGGATCGGCTTCCAGAGTTGGTCAAGCTTTGACTCGGAACCTTGGTAGACGCCGGCCATGTGTTCGCCCCGGTAGGAAGCATGAGCACGAGCACGAGCAAGGAGCGAGTAACCCACCATCAAGAACACGATTCCCTCGACGTGACTGAGTGAGCCGCCTGTTTCCCCACAAATTGCCCATTCGTTGGTGCCCGGTGGGCGTGTATTTCCCTGTCAGGGAGTCTATATTACCTGGTTTAAGATAGAGCAGCAATATGTTGTGCCCGCAAAAGAGGCTGCGCCCTTACGAGCACATGAGTGAGTAGATTGCTCAATCGTATGGCACTTCAGGTCACAGCTTGGTGGTCCAGGGCGAGCGTGGATACTGTCAAAGATTCCCACAACTCGAACTTATAGTAACTATGAAAACAGAGGCTGTTAGAAGGCCTGGTAATGATTCAATCCTCAGACCGTGTCTTCACTCGTCAGTGTCCAAACGGGTAGCCCAGTGTACCTATTTTCATCTGACCGAGGACTTGGGGACCAGAGCAAAGGCTCGTGGCCTCCGACTCGTGAAGGCACTCTGCATACTGACAGAATGTCCAGATACGTTGCCATTTAGTAAATACCATTCCATTACCCTTTGATTTGGTGCATACTCTGAATGTGAAGGACCCTGACAAGATGCCGCGAGCAGTAGTATCAATATCAAGAGTCCAAAGGACACTCTTGATCCCCGAAAAGATCACGGAATTCCCTCCTCAAATGGACATCCAAGGCACACAGAAGCAAGTTTGGAAATCCTTAGACGAGCCATGCCCCCATCGCTGATCACAAAAACAAGCCACGAGATTGTGAAAGTCCATCCAGTCTGGCTTCAGATGATCGTCGAGATCTCTGATCAAAGTTCCCCAGTCACGCCATCATAGTCCACAAGGCCCGATTATGTTCGTGCTCTTTCCCAACGGGCTTGTTCTGGCTCGGCCAAGAACCTATTCTGGCAAAATTCGGCCGATACACTTTGTAGAGTCGTGAGACACAGCAGCGGAGCTGTGGGCTGGTCGAACTGCTTGGGAGCGCATCCATAGCGGTCTTAAGTGTGGTAGATAGGGTCGAGAACAGAGCAGAGTAGACAAATGGGATTCGGAGTTGGCATGACAGCATGGGAAACAAATATTTTTGCCATGTCTATTGTGAAATACACCTCCTCTGGGTACGAGGTGGTCGCTCAGATCACTGGGACCTCCTCACGCTGGTCAAGATCAGACCCTCTTCGTCTCTATCCGCTAAAGCCTGGCTGTTGGCCATTGCTCAAATACACATAATGATACCCAATCGAGGTTATTGCATTAAAAAAGCTATTCCTCATGGATCGCGCTTTCGCGCACTGCTCCCATCAGCATCTCCTGGGAGTGGGAGAAGTATGAACTCAGTCCCTTCTTCATGTGGCCCCACAAACTATCCCTCAGCAGAAAGTGGCTACTGGGACTGCGTATCGCCCACATCCTTTGGATTCGTCAGGGCTCGGCAACTCAGATACCCAGCAGCAACTCCCCTTCCTGTTCTGTGGCGCAATCCATAACGTCTCATTGCCAAGGGCTCAGTAGGAGCACTCGGGATATGCACATCAGGATGATCCTGTGTGTGGCTGTCAATGGAAGCTCTTTGGGGCGACTGAAAAACACTGGATAACATACGAGGAAACCCGGGCAGATCTTGTAACGCCCCTTGTCCACGGTCGCGAGTAGCCAGGGGCTGCCGCAGAGAAGCAGGCCTGGTGGGGATCTTGAACACCACGTCTTGGTTGCGGTCCTCCCCGTCCACCTGAGCGGTATGCGACCAAGCGTTGGAAATGCTGCCAGACGCGACGCTCTCAGGTCCGAGTCCTGTGTTCTCGATTTGTTCCCGCTTGACTTCGTCCTTGGGTCGGTACCGCTGCTAACGGCGCCGACTCGAACTGCGGTCTCGACGGTCCCGGCGTGGTGAGCGGTCTCTGGCCCTGTCCCTGTCTCGGTCGCGGTCTCTGCCTCTGTCGCGGTCCCGGTCCCTGTCCCTATCGCGATCTCTGTCGCGGTCTCGATCCCGGTCTCTGTCACGGTCGCGGTCGCGGTCACGGGAGTCATCCCTCACTCGGTGGCGAGGCCGACTACTGCTGCGAGGGGACCGACTGCGTCGCCTGTCCTTTACTCGGTCTCTTGAGCGCTCACGCTCTCGACTGCGACGACGAGTAGTTGAAACGCTGCGATCGCGGCGGATAATGGAGTCCCGACGAATAACAGAATCACGACGGCCATCTCGCCTATCATCCTTTGCCCGATCTCGCTCCTTGTCCCGGTCCCGATCGCGATCTGGCCTATGCGAATCAACCCGCGCTGGCGGGACATAGCGATCGATGTCATCCGGAGCACGTCGTCTCACATCAGGAGACCGTTCGGAACGTTCGCCACGTTCGTCATCCACCTCGAAGTCGATGCCAGGCACAGGCTTACCCTTTTCGCGCGCTTCCTTCTGGGCCGCTAGGTATGCCTTCGCCTCACGCTCTCGCTTCTTGACCTCGTCTTGCTTCCATGCTTCTTTTTCCTCCTTGTCGAGGTATGCTGGTGGTCGGTCCAGGCGGCTCTCTTTGGATCTGGATCGCTTTCTCGCCTTGTCTGCACTCTTGGACCTTCTTCGGACAGATCGCGAGCGGTCTCTCCTCTTGGATCTGGAGCGAGACTTGGCTCGAATCCTCGATCTTGAACGATGTCTTACACGGGAGTCAGATCGCGACCGCCTCCGTCTAACAGGTCTTGATGTGTCGCGGCGATCTGCTCGATAAGGACTCCGCCTGCGCGGTGATCTCGATCTTCTGTAAGATGTGTAGTGGTCACCCCGAGGACGCGAAGGGCTTCGAGTTCGCCTCCTGTCATCTCTCCTGATAGATCGACTCCTTGATCGGCGTCGGCGGACTGATCGAACTGACCGGCTCCGCGACCTCCGAGGATGGCGATCGCGGCTGCGACTACGGTCACGCCTGGAATCCCTCCCTTCTCTTGGTACCTTGGTCTCGTCAGCATTTCGTCTATCGCGTGAGATAGATCTATCGCGACGCCTGTGAGAGCCTGAAACACGATCCCTGTCACCTGGATCCCGAGCCTTCGTTGGAGAAGA
Organism: Diaporthe sp. P3_1W; assembly: GCA_037177825.1. NCBI lineage: Eukaryota > Fungi > Ascomycota > Sordariomycetes > Diaporthales > Diaporthaceae > Diaporthe > Diaporthe sp. P3_1W. The sequence continues at coordinate 2,689,671 of JBAFXB010000004.1, read as the reverse complement.
GGTATGGTGAGAGTCCTTTCGCGGGTTTTCTTTGATCGACGGTGCTCTCGCTTTAGGACTCGGCGTCCGATGACGGCTCCTGCCACGAGTGTCCCGAGACGCCGCAGTCGGGGCTGGGGAACGGGATTTACGGCGAGGCAGTGAATGTTTTCTCGGAGGCGTGGGTGCTCTCTTCTTTTCTTCCTTGGGCTTGGCCTCCTTGGTCTCCTTATTGCCCTCTGCCGGTTTGCTTTCCTTGACAGGTTTTGCATCTTTCGCCTCCGAAGGTTTTTCGGACTTCAGCTTGGCCGGCAACACCTCAGGTGCCTTTTTCACCTCCGCCACCTTCTGGGTCGTCTTTCGGATTGGGTTGATAGCGGATGCCGGCTTAATTTTGCGAGGTGGTGGCTTCAATTCCTCGTCGATCTCCAGCTCAGGCTGCTTAGACGAGACTCGTTTGCTGTCCCGGAGCAGGTCAGCCAAAGCCTCTTCTTCGAGGCGAGATAGCTCTTCCTTCGATAGTTCCTTCTTGGTTCCTTCTTGGCGGCCACGGCTTTCCTCCCTTGGGCTTCGGCGACGTCGGTGTCGGTCCCTCGAGCGGTTGCGCGAATGATCGCGTGAGCGGGCCCTGGACCGAGCTCTGTCACGGCGATCTCGGTCTCGACTTCTGTCCCTGTCTCTATCGCGGTGGTCCCGAATCCTCTCCCGGCTTCTATCGCGGTCCCTGTCCCTGTCGCGATCCCTTTCTCTGTCTCTCTCTCGGTCCCTCCCCCGTTCACGCTCGCGCTCGCGCTCGCGCTCTCGCTCTCGCTCCTTCTCCCTTTCCCGCTCTTTCTCCCGCTCTTCTTTTCGCTTCGCCTCTCGCGCAGCTCTCTCAGCTTCTCTCTTCTTCTGCTCGGCACGCTCTTCCCTCTCGGCGATTTCTCTGCGCTGACGGGCGATTTCTTCTTCCATGGCCTTCAGGTCGGCATACTTCTTGTCACGCTCGGCCCGTCTCGCACCAATATCAGCAGCGTACTCCTCGTCTGTCTTTGCACCATGGACGCGTTCTTCTTCCGCCGCATCCTCGCCAATTTCAGCCTTTCGAAGTTCGCGGATTTGTTGTTCGATGGCGCCGACATCAATGAGGCTTTCGAGGAGTGCTTCAGCTTTTCTGTAGACGCCCGTCCGGTCCAGCGCTCCGTCGATCAGGGCGACAGCTTTGCCGCGGTCGAGGGTCAGTAGTTGGGTTGGGTTTCGTTCGATTTCCTCCTCGGCGACTTCAAGCATTGCCTTTGTTATCTGCTCCCGCTGATCCTGCGGCGCACATCTGCATCAGCGACTGCGATATCATGACAGACGAATTGAGTATTGTTCAACACGTACACTAGCCTCGAATGTATCCCAGACCTGTTTGCGCGTCGCATCATAGCCTCCCTTCTTCTTGAAGGCGTGGGCAAGTCCATCGATGGCTGTCCGAGTCGCCGAAGTGAGGGGTAGCTCGGACGCCTTGAATTTCCGGGGATGGTTGACGGTCGGGGCATCGGCCATCTGCACATCGCCTTCTGCACGCTGGTCGCCAGCCGCAGGTGTGAGGTTGGCGACTGCTGCCATCGTGGAGGATGCCAGCTAGGCAGCTTAACAAGTGGCACCTGGCATGGATGTGGCTGCCACACCTTAGACTTTTGTAGGGATGCGGATCCGAGTCCCTCGTCCAAAGGCGACAGTCGGTTTAGGTGGTTGGACTTTGAGTGTGTCTAAGGAGTGAGCTGGCGCGATTGCTCCCAAAAGAATCAATCGCGGTTTGATGGATGGCACGCAGGGATGGGAGAAGCTGTGTGGGGGCACCGCCCATGCAGTGTGCTTTAGCCGCATGTGGGGCCTGTGCTAGGGGTCCCACACACTGATGACTCCACAGGCTAACTGGCTCGCGCCTGAGGACTGCAAAAAGACCTCAGGCCGCCGACGTCGACCGAGCGCCCGGAAAGCTCCAACCAAGCTTGAGCCATAAGTCATCAACCCACCCACCCTCGAATCGACGACCGCCTCTCCCCTACGAGTACAACCGACGAAGCACTGCTCAGTAGAGCTTCACTGCTCGAATTGTGATACCTCTCCACTCATAAACACCACTGGTTCACTCCCAATTGCGACGCCAACATGGTCTCCCGCATCCTCTTCTGGACAGGCTTCGGTATGCACCGCGCTCCATGCCAATTACCAACGCCCGATAACTACAAATTGCGTGGGAGAATATGGGTCTAACATGTTTCTGATGTGCAGGCGTCGCCACCCGACTGTGGCAGCTGGGCCTCGAGATGCGACCGTGGTTCAACAGGGGGTCTCTGTGGGCGTACCCCGTCTTCGCGGGCTGCGGAGCAAGCTTCGGATACTGGCTCCAGACTGTCGACGAAAAGCAGACAGCACTCCTTACCGAACGCAAAGAGTCGATCCTGGCGAAGCGAGCGAGGAGGGCAGCACGGGAGGCTGGTGCCGCTGAGACGGCATAGTGGGACGCACGAGGGATGCATGCAGCCTGGTCATTCATGGGGCAGCCTCAGATACGATGAAAGAATCAATGCATTAGAGTCGACATCAAATGGGCTTCCACCGACAATTGGTTTCCCATCCACTTGGCTGCAGCGATATCCGACGTGCTCGTTCCGCAATGGGGGCTGAGCTATGCGTGCATATGGATGCTTGGCTGCTCGCCCCAAAGCACACCCCGTCAGATGCCTGCTCTGGCATCCTCTTGATTACCTCCGCCCTGGGTTTCCACTGATATCCATGATACCGCTGGCTCCTCTGACGCGCCATCTAAGCTTTCTCGCTGAGTTGACTGGACAACCTAACACACCGGATCCTGCATCATCCCGAGCAAGGCGAGCAGGACTCGCCGACGAGACTCTGCGTGCCAGAGGTTGCTGATACCACTGTTCATAATGCTACGACTGGTCATAATATCAGAAGTATCAGAAGCCAGTCCTTATATCATCTTCTCTTGCCGAACTAAACTGTCATGGTGCAGCGATAGGATGGGCGGACCGCAGAAGGCCGCATTCTGTACTATTTTGGGCAACCCCTATGCCTCATAACGTGCGCTCATCCATTTTCCTCAGCACCGGTAGCATCGCGGACGTCGAGGCTGTAGCGTTTCCTTCCTCGCTCTCGGTCACCACTGCTGTGATGTACTTGTCTTTTGTTGCGTCGAACAGCAGCCGCAAAGATTCAGCACTGTATCGCTCGGGGTCGATCTCGTTGTACGTCAGGGAATCTGCCGAAACACGATCCCTGTCAAAATTGACCGTCTCGAGCAGGGCGACGACGGCTACATCAGCGTCGTTTGCCGAGATCGCGATGTCGCAAGTACCAGCCGGGCCGTAGAGTGACCCATTGGCAAACATGGCCTCGGCCCCTAGCAGAACCTTCGACGCGCGCTTGAGATTGATGCTCAGCCCGGCGAGGCTAGGATAGTAGTAGACCCGTATTCCATCGTTCCTCAGAATCTTGGCTAACTCCTGGCCGGATCGCTCAAATGGGTCGTCGAGGACGGCGACCTCAAAAGTCCGTCCCTGGGCGCGTGCTGTCTTGAGCGCTTTCCGAACGAGTTTGTGGTGGCCGTAGGTGAAAATGGTCTCGCCATCGGCGATCATCGATGCAGCCTTAGAGACGATGGAGTCCTCTGCGTAGAGTATTCTCTCCTGGATGAACAAATCTATAGCATCACAGAGCTGCTCCTTGGAGGCCTCGTCGGACTGATCGAGCTCAAGCTTCGCGATCTTGGACTTCAGCATGCGAATGGCGTTGCCCATGGCAAAGCACATGGGCCGACACTCGGCAAGGTAGTCAATCTGCGGGTTGAGAACGTGTGGGAGGAAATGACGAGAAAAGACATGCCCTGGCGGACTCTCGTACTCCTCGATGACCTGCATGAGCTGTCAGCCTCAAGTTGTAGGCACAGGGCCTGTCAGGAGACGCCCACCTTCTTGAATGCTACGAGGGTGGCCTCGAGTCTGGTGACGTTGTCTTTCAATTTGAAGGCTGCCATCTGCTGGCCGAGAGCCAGGACGGCCGGGTGGACATCTTTGTCAGCCTTTGGCAGTGTGAGTTTCTTCGCCATGGGCAGGTGGCTGAAGCACTCGGGCACGACTGGCCCAGTGGGCTGCTTGGGTGCTGGCACAGGAGTTGGGGCTGGCTTCTTAGGCCGGCTCGCAAGTGACGTCGCCGGCGCATCTTGCTTCGACTTGTTTTGCTTTCCGCCGCTCTGCTTGTCGTTTGCCACTGGGGCGCCAGGACTTGGTTCTGCGGCCTTGGACTGTTCTCTGCGTGCAGCCTTCTCGGCCTTTTTCTGTGCTTTCAACTGGGCGCCCGACAGTTTCGGTGCAGCAGGTGCAGCCTCTGAGGCCGGGGCTGCAGCAGCGGCCGGGGCTGGAGCTGCCGCCGCCGCCGGAACAGCTGGAGGTGCGGTTCCTGACATTTCGAGCCGAGATTATGAAGTTCGTGTGTTTTGGTTGAGACGAGGACGAAAAGAAACGGATGCGAGTGAGAAAGTGACGGTGCGGTACTGAGGCGAGTGAGTCAAAATCCAACCAAGCTTGTACCACGATGATGTACCTTTTTTTGAGAATGCTGCCCCGCGCCTGCCCAAGCTGGGGTCTGCCCTGAAGCTCTTCCTTAAAGTGGCACTAAATTCGGCTGGATCCGAAGTCTCTCAGGCCTCAGTTCCAGTGTTGTCAACTCCAATCTTCCAAGGTTTTTAGGCACAGCACTTGAATTAACCGGTGGGACTGTTTTCAGGGTCCCAAATCGAGCACCCGTAGGTAGGTATCAGATATGAACAAGGTGAATTCCAGAGTGATTCATAGAAACTGGCAGTCACCCCTGTCTGCCTTTTCCTGCTCAACCAACTAGCTGCTGTACCTAGGTACATAGGTAGGTACATTAGCTACAGAATATGCATGCCTTGAATACTGCCACCCAACCAGTGTATGCAGCTTAGATTGTTACCTTGTAGATGGCTGTACAGCACTCGCTTCGAAGCCAACATCCATATTTTCCAATTGCTTGCAAGGGAAGGAACCTGCAAATGAGATTACAACTGATTGACTTGTCTTTCTGCGGAATGCAATGTTGGTCCTCAAAAGTTCGTTTTGCCGTACAATGCTCTATTACATTAATATTACACCTGGTCCAAATCATCATGATTGAGCCACCGTATTTGATCCCTCGCTCGCTCCTGGCCCATCACTGCTCGCAACTGGGCTCTCCTCTGCCGCATCACTGCCTGCGGGTGGAGCAACCTCTACTCCATCACCGTTTGTAGTTGAAGTTTCCTTTGCCACAGCAGCGGATGCAGGTGCGGCCTCCTCCTGGACCTTGCCTTGCAAGAAGATCATGTATCTTCCTAGCACCTGGCCTTCTCTTCCCTTCCACTCCTTCGCGCCCTTCACCTCCTCGACGGCCTTCGTGACTTTCTCAATAAGCGCTTTGGCGTCCTGTTCATTTGCTGTCACCTTGGCACGCGCCTTCTTCTGCAGGAGAACCTGCACCTTGTACCCTTTGCTCAAAAACTTCTGCAACGTCTTCAGCTTGTGGTCCAGGTCGTGTGGCGCCAACGTCCAGTTCAGCTCCAGCTCCTTCTCCTTGACGGCCCCCTTCTTCTTGCGCTCCTTCAGGTCCTTCTGCTTGGCCAGCTCCTCCTTCTTGTTGACAATCCTGCAGACAGGCCACCGCGGCGAGCCCCTGTCGTCCGCCTTGGGCACGACAACCGCCTCCAGGTACGTCGTCTTGGGGTCCAACTCCGCCAGGACCTCCTTGATGGGCCGCGGGGCGCCGAGGGCCTCCGAGCCTTCTGCCCCGGGCGTCTTGACGTACACGTAGGGCCAGTCTATCTCGTTGTCGCGTGGCATACGGCCGAGCTTGACCCCCACGCGCGGGCCGGGCGCGTCCGGGTCTACCACTTTCTTCTGCTGAGGGCGGGCTGCGCGGCGGGCGTTGAGACTGCTGCCGGCCGTGGGTCTCGGGGTTCTCGCGTAGCTGTCGCGGTCGAATATAGCGGAGATGGGCCTTGGTGGTGCCTTGTTTGAGCCGTTGTCTCGACCTGCCCAGTACGCGCGAGCTTGTGGTTGCAGTGCGAGGAGCGCCGGGACGAATATCCTTGTGAGGTGTAGGGAGTGTGAACTTCCGTAGTTAGACGGCATGAAGACGCGACGCAGCGCCGTCGCCGGGTTGAAAACGCATTGGGAGCTCGGCATGATGAAGGGAGGCGAGGACGTAGGAGAGAAGCGATTTCTTTTCGTGGTTTGTTTCTGCAAGGAACTTCGGAGACTGAGCAACGAGAGACTTGATATTTCCAGTTGACTGGCTGGTGAAATTTTCAAGGTCCAAGATTGGAAGACAGCTCGGAGCTTCAAATTCGTCCTTGCAGGAGGACATGTAGCTTCCAGAACCAATCAGGACGCACAAAGGGGTTTACGTAAGTGCTCTTGTACTTCACAAGGCCAGGGTCCATTTCCAGCAAGCCTCATGAGCCTTGTTGATTACAATCTTAGGTTTCGAGACCTCCTCTTCGTCAGAGCTATCATTCGTCCTAAGTCAAGGATGGACGACCGACCCCAGTAAGAGAAAGCGTCTACCGACATGTCGCTCTCATAACATCGCCCAAACATGTCGTCCTTCCTCCACTTCTTCCGCCAGGGCAAGGGCCGTCTCATAGCCCGCTTCACAACCCCTACGGTGCGCTTCTTCCTCGGTCGGTACTACGGCCGGCCCGTGGCCCTCTTCGCCGACGCCGGCAAGGTCCTGGCCGCCGCACACCTCTTCTGGGCCTACGGCTATGACTGGGGCACCGTGTCCGGCCCCTCCATGCTTCCGGGCTGGTCCGTCTGGGGCGAGGGCGCCATCATCTCACACCGGCACCGCCGCGGCAGGGACATCAAGGTCGGCGACCTTGTCCGCTTCAAGATCCCCATCGACGACGGCCTGGCCATCAAGAGGGTCCTCGGGCTCGCGGGCGACTATGTCATGATGGGGACCCCTGAGACTGGGCAGGACACTATGATACAGGTGAGGCGAGGAGTGTGAATGTCACCTTGCATTGTGGAGAGACTGACGTGTGGCTCAGGTTCCACCTGGGCACGTCTGGCTGATTGGTGACAACCTGCCCGCATCGCGCGATTCTAGGTTATATGGGCCGGTGCCCATGGCTTTGATCGATGGGAAGGTGATTGCGCGGACTGGCGCATGGCCATGGCAGATGCATGCCATTGAAAATCCATTCGATACTGGACATAATCCATGATTCGTACAAGACTCTGCGACGATCTCGCGAGCAGACCAGACCAGACCAGGCCAGCACGGTTTTAAGCATCAGCTACCGTCCGAACCGAGATTGTTCATTTGGAACAACAAAAGACTATGCTCTCACGAAGGTATGAGCTATCCATCAGACTGGCCTAAAACGGGCCAACGAAACCCATATGAAAGTGGGTAAAAGCATCAAGACGTCAGGATCACATACAAGGTGAAAGTAGAAGGATTATCTTGTCAAGCCATGGGCCCTTGCATGGTAATTACAAAAGAGACGCACAGTCGAGTGGGATCAGCTCTTCGCAGTAAAGTTGTGCGGTGTCGGATTCCCGACACAGAACAGATAGAAGAAACCATATATGCAGAACAAAGACAAACAACAAGAAGCGCTCTCCCCTTCCCTAATGTTGTATATAGTCATACGCCGGGGAACACCGTGCCGGTTTGCCGAGTCCAAAGTAAATGCAGGTATAGGAGACGTAGAGAAGAGACGCCGCAGACCCCAACCGGAAAAAAACAGTAACAAATGCCATGAGCCTCCATACAGTCTTCGCATCATCAACCCTCGGTGTTGAACAAGACCTTAGCCCTCGATATGGGCTTTGGAACCGCTCTGTCCCAGAAGCTCCAGGCAGCGTTGGGCAAGGTTGACCACCTCGCCCTCATCATCCTCCTCAGGCTCATTCTCCTCGGCCTCGATTTGCTTGTTTGCGATTTGCTTGATCATATCGACAACGTCATCCGACTTGCCAATCAATCCAATCAATTTCTTGTCCTCGGACTCAAGAAGTTGTAGCAGTGTCCAGATCGCAATGTGTTGGAAAGTTGCGTCGCCGCTCGCGAGAAACCGGCTCAAATATCCGTGGATGCCGCCGTGCGGTTCAGTCCAGGCCTGTATAAAAATGGCATATTCTCCCACTATCTATTTGTTAGCATTGTAGGCCAGCACAAGCTGGTGTAAACAAGACACGCACCTTTGGATGAGAGATTGCCCAGAGCTGCAGCACTGTTACCTTGGACCTCAATGCTCGATGACTGCGTCAGTGGTATCAACACATCGAAAACACCAAGATCCAAGAGGTGCGTCTTCAGCTCGTCACTCAGCGCCAGAACTGCTATGGCGGCAGTCATTTCTGACTGCACAGTGACTGGGACGTCGAGTACCAGCTGTTTGCACTTCTGAACGGCCCCAGCCTCCAAGACAAGCGCCTTGTTTCGATCTGAGCTGGCAGCTAGATTCCTCAGGGTCGAAATGGCATGGCACTGAATCTCTTCATTGTCGGTAGAGCCGAGGAGGTCCACGAGCGGTTTCAGGAAGCCAGCTTCGATGATTGGTGACTCGTTCATGGGATGTATCGAGATGTTTCTTATACAAGCGACCGCAGACAGTATGAGGGGAAGGTATGATGACTGGAGAAGTCGGAGAAGAGGGTGGAGGCCGTGAGACCTCACAATATCGAGCTGATACTTTTCATCTGAAGCGAGGTTCCGAAGGGCAAGAGCAGCTTGGCACTGAACTTTGGGAGACGAGGAATCCATCAAGTTGACAAGAGACTGGACCAATTTTGGTTCCGACTGTGCCAGCTTCTTCCGGTTGGTCGCGTCGACTGCTATATTGCTTAGAGCTGTCGTGCAGTAGTACTGGACATCGACGTCGGACGACGAAAGAAGTTGCACAAGAACTGGAATGGCGCCGGCGTTGACAAGTTGTTGGCGGTTTTCATCTGAAAAACAAGGTCAGGGGGGTTTCCCTCAGCTGAGGGCTCCTAAGCAACATACCGGAATGTGTCATATTCAAGAGAGCTCCTGTGGCATTTCTCTGCACGCGCATGTCCCTGGACTTTGCCAAACGCGTGAGCGGGCCAAGAGCGCCAGATTTGGCAATTTTCGCCTTGTTTTCCTCATGCGTAGCGAGGTTTGTGATGCACCCGACAGCATTACATTGGACCTCAACGTTGGGCGACAGCATCTGACGGATGAGAGGTGGGAGACCTCCTAATTGAACAATGAGGACCTTGTTCTCCGCTGCGAGGTGTGTCAGTCACTATGTTCGCATGCCTCCAACGGATCAAACTTACTGTTGACCGCGAGATTTCCAAGAGCTGCGCTGGCTGCCCGTTGTACCTCAATATCGGAGCTTTGGAGAAGGAACAATATTGGTTCAAGGGTGTCGCGGTCGACCTCCCTGACGTCTGCTCGGATTCAAGTTAGCGAAGACTGATGCAACCGACCATGTCGCAGCATGCACCGTGCTGGTTCTAGCAAAGCCCTCTTTCACACCTCCTCCTGCTGCCTGTTTCCTGTACACTACGCACCTCTCTCGGTTATTTCTGCGAATGTCAGACTTGCGCTTCGTTGTAAATCGATGTTGTCGGAGAAGACGAGGGTGCTCAAGGCTCGAAGAGGTTCGCCTGAGAAGAAATCGGTTTCGCCGCGCTAGTATTTGTCAGTTTTCGGCACGATGGGCAAAGGGTCAGAGAAAAGCGGACGTTTTCGAGGTATTGCAGGAGGTCGGCGACTGCCTCCCGCTCGCTGTCAGCGAGGACGGGCTCGTACAGGCCATCGCGGGATTTGGCTGCGTGGAGGTTAGACAAGGCAAGACGGGCGTGTCTGGACGATGAAGGGTCATACCTCCACAGCAGGAGGAGCTGCAGATGCCCATCTCGAAGGCGGGCGGCGGGCTGTTTGGACCGGCTTCAGCGTGCTGGGGTGGGCCGTGTCAACAGATTTGAGACGCCGGAGGAGCGGCAGCTGTGTGCCTCGAAGGCGGGATCGCTGGCCGCACCAAGGCTGGTCGAAATGTCTGTGCAGTGATTGCTCGAGTAAGGGTTCCAGTCAGAGATGGTAATGTAGGAGCTCGAGGCGTTGGAGCCGGGCGTTGAGCGCTGCGCCAGAGCGTACGTAATTGTATGGGGATGGTGTTTTGATGAGCAAAGCAGAGCAAAGCCAAAGCAAAGCTTCCCTCCCCGTCCGCGAGTTGCTCTGTGCTCCAAAGGTCCTGGCTGGGCCTAGGGTGGCGCGGTGGGCTGCGGGCGGGTCCATACATAGGTACACGGACCCAGTGAAAAAGCTCCCGGTTCCCCCAGCATCTTGGTCGCCATGCCTACCCGGTAGGTACCTCCATGAGCGGGCCACTAGCGGGCAATCTCGGCAGGGGAAGATATGTCTTAGCAGTAGACCTTGAGTACCTGATCGATCCATTTATTAACCTGGGTTGAACCCGTGCCATCTTTTGATCTGACCTTCTCACGGCCTCTTCATCAGGATCCTATCTAGATGTGCCTGTCATCAGCCTTGCTGTTCGCATTAGATAGCGCGGCTATGGCTTTATGATTGATAAACTTTACCCGTGTTTACAAACTGTAATTACCTTGTATCCTAGGTACCTAGTTACGCACGTACCTAGGTAGGTAGATAGTCTGCGAACAGATCGTACCACCTTCTAGGTAATCTCGTCCAGAGAGTATGTCCAACGGAGATAGCTAGACCGAAGCAAACCACCACTTACCTACCTAGGTGGTGTTGACCTGCCTAGGCGGTACCCAACCCAGGCTGCACTGAAATATGCCCCCTCCAAGCCCATCAGTCACGGCAGGAGGGTATCTCAGAGGAGGGTATCATATGGGAGATTGCAATGAGCAAACAGGGAGATGGGAGATTATAGGCAAGGAGGGAATATAACACACTTACTATAGAAAGTTGGTGAGGTAGGTGGGCAGGTAGGTGGGTAGACGGGTTGTTCTTGCTCTCGTAGTCAATAGTTTGCCGTCTACTAAAGGAAAAGTTTCACGAGAGGGCGACCAGAGTCTGCTTTCCTCCCTGATGGGGAGCTGGCCGACCGACTTCCCAAAGTGGCTCATTCCTGCTGGTCAGGCAAGCGCAAGAGTCTCGTAAGCGAAGGGTGTTGATCTTGGAAGGAGGCGAAACTTGACGCAGCGCGAGTTCAATGTCCTGCCGCGATATATTGAGTCTAATAACTCTCACACGCCAGGGCAAGGCAAACAGCTGGTTGCAAGTCAACCAGGTAGGCTAATACTACTGTACTGTGTGGATATATGGTGGCTGCACCTTTACTGTGCTGTAACTCAATTACCTTTTTGGGCATCCTGCGTTAGTCCCAACATCAGATGCTTAGGTTAGGCATGGGAGGATCTGCCTTGTTGCCATCAGAGGAGCAGGCATGGAGACGAGATGTCAGTTTTTCTTGTGTCGATCCAGGATGAAACAGGAAAGCACTGCAGGACAAAGGCGGAGGAAGACGTCCAACGTTGCCCTCGTTCGTTGTAGTCTGCACATGTGAAGGCAGCCGCTTTCCAAACTTCGGGACCAAGCACGCCCGGGGTGCTTATCTGATATTATCTGATAAACCCTCCGCTCTTCAGCTCGGCCCAGTCCCCTTCGTCCACGGCCAATGCTCGGGCGAACTGCAGCATCTGGGCAGTAACACGGAGCACGACCTGCGAGGAAGAAGCATCAATCATCCGTTGGTGGGTTGGACACTGCTGCAGCAGTCAGTCAGTGCCTGAGGGAAGAGCCAGATATTGCCCGCAGCTATCCAGACCGAGAGCCTTACTTGTCCTCTGTCCTTCCTGTTCTGTTCCTCTCCCTGTCTCCCTGCTACTTACTGCTTGCTGCCCACCGTCGCCTCGCACCTCTGACCTCACCACCACCACCGCACCACTATCACCAGCAGTACCGGGCACCAGCAAGCAACTGTCGCAGCTGGCGCTGGACCTGACAGACCGAAACCGCAAGTGCTGCCGGGGGGCGCGAGGCTGAAGCCAACCCTTCTCCAATTCCCGGGCACGGCACACATGTTTCTGAGCACCGAAACCAAACCAAACCGGTCCTGAATCGGGAAACACTAGGAGAACCGGCATCCCCCCTTCATGTGCAACCGCAGGGCACAGTTAACTTAACGATGACGGACCCCGCGAATCCCAGCGAGGGTGGCCCAAAACAGCCTGCCGCCATCGCAAGTGCAAGACACTCGGGTCACGAGCAGCTGCCTTTCGTCACGCCCTCCACATACCTGCACCTGCGCGCTCCAGTCGCTCAAAGGCCCACGGCCAGCAGTCACAGTCGCACAGATTTCCCCTTGGCAGAGAAGCCAATGATGACGACCAGTCTCGACCGAGAGCAGATGCAGGGACTGGTAAGCCTTCCTACCCTTCGGGCCGAGGCACTTGTCCCGCGCGAGCTTCTTTTCCTTCCGCCGTCTCCTGCGCCGCCTAAGATTCGCCGACGTCCTGATTTCTCATCGGCCGCTGGTGCCACGTCTGCGAAGCCACTGCCGGCTGCACTCGCTGCCGGTTCCATCCAACGTGGCTCAACGTCGTCGCGCAGCCTGCATGGAGGAGGTGCGGGGTACTGCCGGCGAGCATGGCGAGCTCGGTGAACGGAAGCAAGACGCGCGCATCTGGCCTGAGCACCGCAGCTGGCGAATACAAGAAAAACGCATCATGGCCGGTTCGGGAATGCTGACTTGGTTGACAGAGGGCTATACGCGAATTCCTCAAGGTCCGAACCAGTTACGATGTCCTGCCCTTATCCTTTCGACTCATCGTTCTCGACAATGACCTCCTTATTCGTACGAGTGTGAACATCCTCATGCAAAACAGTACGCGAGACCCAGATGCCGCAATCTCGTCTACACCGCACTGACGCATCTGGTCCAGACATTGTGTCCGCTCCGCTATGGGACTCCAAGACGTCAACCTTTGCGGGCCTGCTTACGAGCACAGACTACATCAATGTCATCCAATACTATCTCCAAAACCCCGAGAGGTTCGAGGATGTGGATCGACTCCGTCTAAGTAGTTTGCGAGGTACGTGGACTGCACCAGGCAGTATGCGCGAAAGTGACAGGCAAGCTGATCTAGTAATTTTGTGTCGTCAGAGGTTGAAAAGGCCATTGGCGTCACGCCCCTCGAGACCGTGTCATTCCACCCGGGCCGGCCCCTCTATGAGGCTTGTCGGAAGATGCTGCAAACCCGAGCGCGCAGGATACCCCTTGTCGACATCGATGACGAGACAGGCAGGGAGAGTGTGGTCAGCGTCATCACGCAATACCGAATACTGAAGTTCATCGCCGTGAACAACGAGAAGAACACGATGCTCCTGAAGAAGACCGTGCGGGAGCTTAATCTCGGATCGTATGATGATTTAGCGACGGCAAGCATGACCAGCTCAGTCCTCGACGTGATCTCGCTCATGGTCAAATACAACATCTCGGCGGTTCCGATAGTGGATACGGAGAACACCGTTATCAATGTGTTCGAAGCCATCGACGTCATCCCCTGTATCAGAGGCGGCGCCTATGATGAGCTGTCGGGCACAGTTGGAGACGCGTTGTGCAAACGGTCCGATGACTTCCAGGGCATCTACACTTGCACGGAAGAGGATCGTCTCGATTCGATATTTGACACGGTTCGAAAATCCAGAGTGCATCGATTGATTGTGGTAGACGACGAAAGCAAGCTCAGGGGCATCATTTCCCTCTCCGACATCCTGAAGTATGTCCTGATCCACGGAGAAGAAGAGCACATGCAGCAAGCATGACCAGGAGGAAACAGTCCTCAGCCTCTGGTCCACATTCCCATCATCCCAGGCGTATGGGACTTTTCTGCGTTTCGAGGCATTTGCAGGGCGTTCGGGGAGGATCATGGACGGAAGAAGGGGTTCTAGGAGGCTGGTTGCATCGGTACAATCTTGTTGCTGTCTCCGGCTATTATAGACCTTTGGCGACGTACCGGGAACGCGGTCTCGGGAGGCCGGCCACCCCTAATCTTGGGATATCGGAAGGAAGACCGTCAACAAAAGAAATTGAATGTGCGCTTTAGATATACTCAGACGGGCAGAGGGTTCGGCGGTCGACAGCCGAGGACGACGTCAGCGCCTCTTCGCGACCTAATTCACTTGACTTTTTGTCTTCCATCGCACGTGCCAACGCTCAGGTCTCACAGCATGCAGGAAGACCGTTGAACAGCTCGAGGTCAGTCTGGCGGAGATACGATACGGTCTTGGTGCGGACTGTCAGAAGTGTGTGCCTCCAGGTGCACCGCCCCATCACCCGTGGTGAGGTTGTACAAACGGGAGCGAATTGACTTGCTGTACGATCCACTCACTCTGATTCACTGACGGAAGTAGGAGGCCAGCTGCAGCTGAGGCAGGTGCATTGCCGGGAAAGGGCAGGTCCCCATCCAGGCGCAACGAGTAGTACATACACGGAAACGACGAACGCTGCTTCGCCTTCCTCCTCGCTCACCTGCAGCGCGAGCCAGAACAAGCAAGTAAACATGCTGGCCAGACCCCAGCTCTCAACACACACCTCTCGATCCCTTTTCGTCTTCTCTCATCATCCGCAGTGGCATATTTCGGCTCCTCTTGGATTGCACCAGCTGCAGTATCTCGCTATCGCCCTCCTGTAGTTACCCGTCGGCAGTGTTGGCTACTCACTGCACTCCAGCTTCGTTATTGGACATTCTTGAATCCTCGATACCATTCCCGATGCGGGCAACGGATGGCGACTGGACCCATCTAACCTAGCATCTGCTGCGTTTCCCATACCTTGTTTTATGCGCAGTGCTGCACTTCATCGTTGTTGTCAATGCGATCGACCCCTATCTCTTGCGACTATGAGGGCGTCCCGAGAGCTTTCCACGCCGGATCTGCAGCCCAGGCCGTCGGTCACTGGGTATCATGGCAGATTGTCGGTTCCAGTCAAAAAGACATCCAGTGGTCTCCAGAGCAGCGCAACCTGGACCTCAAACAGCGGTGATATGATGTCCGATACTGACGAGATTGCGAACCGAGATGATTTCGTTGAAGAGTACAACAGACTGGCCAAGAAGGTGTGTACACTCGTGTCGAGCCGTCGATTCCGTTTGACTGACCACACAATAGCACGGCGTGCGTCAACTGGTCCCCGACCCTCCCGAGAACTCTGAGGTATGTCTTATACTATCCAAGCTGGCTGTGGATATGCCTGCTTGTAAAGGGTGCTCCTGACGTGAATACCAGACCGAAGGCATCGCTCCGAGACGGAATTGGTGGTCACGCACCTTCAGGAGAACTTCCAGCCAGTCTACGGAGCATAGTGTGAAGCGCAAACGCAGTGTTGGCCACGTGACGGCCCATATGATGCATCCTAAAAGGGACAGTCTCAAGGACCAAGACCTCCAGGGGCTCGTCCGCCTGTGTGGCAAGAGCTTCTTGTATCTGCCGCCCGAGTATGCGCCTGGGTCCTTGATTCTGCCAACGTGCTTCCGCGCCACTGCGCAGCATCTTGTTCATTCCGGTCAGCAGCCTCCCCATCTCAACGCCAACTTTAAGTGACTAACACTTAGCAGCACCAGAGACTCGTGGAGTTTTCAGAATCCCAGGCTCGGTGCGGGTCGTCAACGAGCTGTACGAGTTTTATTGCGCACACCAGGCAGGAGGCGATGTCGCCAACACAGTTCGAAGCCCGAATCTGCCCTCACACATCAACGCCGGTATCCATGACGTTGCTTCGCTGTTCAAGAAGTTCCTCGCAGGCCTCCCAGGAGGCATCCTTGGGTCTCTTTCACTGTTCGATGCGCTGGTTGCGATCAACAGCCAGCTGTACACCGACCCGGAGTTCAGCAGGACAAAACAAAGCAAGCTTCGGGCACGGCTCATTGCCCTCGCCGTTGGAACTTTGAGGTCACAATACAGGAGAGAACTGATCTGTGCTGTTTTTGGTCTTCTGTGTCTTCTCGGGAGAGCTGCAGAGACAGCTCCAAGGGAAGATGAGTCGGGAAGACCGTTGCCCACTTCGGACCTTATGGGTTACAGCGCTCTTGGGATCGTCTTTGGACCTCTCCTGATCGGCGATATGCTCGGCTCTCATTCTGTGAAGCTCGCAGATCCCAGCTCTGGGCTATTTCTGGTGCCAGTGTCACCTCAGCCGAAGTCAAAGAAGGAGAAGAAGAAAGCCAAGGAGTCGACTAATGAACCCCCTCAACCTTTCTGGGATGTTGACAAAGTTCACGTTGCCAATGATATCACGGAAATGCTCATTACAAATTGGAGAGATGTTGTTAAGCAGATGAGGAATCTGGACGGGGCCTTGAGCATATTGCGGCATCGCAGCCGTGCCTCAATTTCTGAGGACTCGAGACGGGTAAGGAGCTTCACGAGGCCTTCGGAAGATGTCTTCACCCATCAGAAGTCTGTCGAAACATCTGAGGATCGTCCGCCTAGCCCTGCAGCTTCCTCCTCTAGTAAGTTCGGGTTCGAGTTCCTGATTTTTGAGAGGCATAGCTGACGTTGGCCCAGGGGCCGTGTCTTTCAAGCAGACAGATAGAACCAGCGAAGCTCTTTCTGTGAAGAAGACGCGCCAAATCCCTGCCCGCTCCGCCTCGAACCTTACCCGGGGCTCGAACTTGGGAGTCCTCTCTCCCCCGAGGGAGGAGTCTGGTGGCGAAAATCAAGAAATTACGACTTCCAGGCGGACGACACCTCTTAAGAGCTCTCTCAGGTCGCCCAGCAAGAATGCAACAGACAGTCAAAAAGCAAGTGGGCCAACGAATCACGAAAATGTTTCGCTTACAAGCAAAGGCGAAGACCCTAACGTGCATTCACTCTATGTCTCATCCGTGCTCGCTAGACCACTAGAACCGACGATGCCGGACAATAGAGCCACGCCGGCGAAACATGTGGCAAGAACCACACCTGAAAAGGACAAATCAACACATGTGGAAAAGGCCGATACCTCGCGACATCGTGACCACCCTAGTAAGACCACATTGAGAACTCCGAAGCCTACAATTCAGGAGGACTTGAGTGTGGCTCCTGGAAAGAATCTGAAACCCACGTTTTCGTGCGACTTGGACTCAATGACTGCATACGCGGTGGTTCCCGGTGCAAAAATATTGAGTGGAACTTCCACCATGCGGTACCAGCCCAAAACATCCCACACAGACTCGACAAATGCGGGATCGTCGATCCGGTCACTTAGATCCACACATGAGAAAGAAGACAACCAGGCGGAGAGATTGGCCACCGGTCCAAAGCATATTGTCACCCCTGACCAGATGGACGGGGCGGCAGACATTGTCTTGACTGGAAACTTGTGCCGTGGATCGTTCCGTGATCTCAAGGATCAGTTCGAGGGGCGGCAGATTGCTATTAAACGACCATCGTCCTATCCCATCTGGAAGACCAGGTCTAAGGCCCAATTGCGACAGCACAATGATGCGCACATCCAAGGCCAGAAGCCGTCCTTGACCACTCCACAGGAAGCCTCGCCGATATCAGCCATCAGCAGTCGTGGTGATTCCAAGCGGGGTGCTGGAAAGGTTATGAATTTGGCCGCAAAGTTCGACAGTGCCGCCAAAGCCTCGCCTTTCATACCTTCCGTAGACGGTGTTGAGTACAAGCATCGACGAGAGGCCGCTGGACTGGTCTCCCCATACACCAGCAACCCGTCTCCGCTCCAGTCTGTTACCTCAGCGTCGACTCCAGCTTCACTGATGTGTCAGCCACGAGACAAAACGATCCTGCCCTCCGCAACGCCCGAAAGTGCTAGGAAGTCTAGAATTCCGAGACCACAGCATGTTGAAAGCGGTGGCAGGACTGAATGTGAAGCTGGGCCTGCGACTGCTCAAGCTGAATCAGGGTTGCAGCTGGGGACGGTTCGATCACATCCCGCAGAATCAAGATTGCTCACTCCCTCACGCTCACCCACCAAGAATAAGCTCTCTGACACAGACTCAGTATCCTTGGCGCAGCTGGATGGTTCATCGAAGATACCAAGACGTCCCCTCACACTTACATCCCGACACGAAATAGAACCCACCGCTTATTGCTCCAGCCCCATAGTACCAGCCACGACTTGCACTAGTAACAGTGGCTTACAGCACCTCTCACATCACAGTATGACATCGATTTATAGCGAGACTCCTAGCTATGGCCAAGACTTATGCTCGCCCGGTCTCAGCCCCAGCCCCAGCAGAGGTTTAGGCCGAGGTCGCAATGCCTCGTCGCTCCGAGACCAGATCCGTAGCCTCAGACAAGAACTGTCGTCCAAGAACGAAGAATATGCTAAGCTCCGCCTGGAGTTTGAGCAAAACAGAAAGGCAAGCCAAGTCAGTGAGATCCTCCTGCGGGAAGACCTTGATCGTGCCAGGGCGGACTTGGCCAAGTGGAAGCGGAGGGCCGAGAGGGCGGAGAACAAAGTCGAGAGCTTTGAGAGAATGGCAACGCGAGCCCAGGAGATACGTGCGCTGAGTGGTGGGCGCAGCCACGACTTCTCCTTCGTGAGCGGCCTGCCTGATGACATTGATATTGGGGAACGTTATCCGCAACACCAGCCACTGTCTACAAGGATGAATCAGAGTGCAAGGAGAGCTCCTGAGAATATCCGACCACCTGGGGCTTCCGTTGCGATGGGTAGTGACGCCATGTCAGATTGTTCGGGGAGCACGGTCGTGAGAAATACGCGTGGGGCCGAGGAGGGACACTGGGTTTCTGTCAATGGGATGGTTGAGATCGCCGATCCCTCGCTTATGGATGATATACTGTAGACGCGGCTTGAACCGTGCCGTCGTTGCGTTAGGTTGACTTTGAATGTCGATAGTCAGGTGGCTTCACCAATGGGAGGAGTCACGAAGGAGGGCCCGTCCCAGCTTGTCAACAATTATTCTTACGTAGCCTAGAATTCGCCGCTTGTTAGCTGTCGGTGTGTGGGGGAGGGGGTGGATCGCATTGCCAAACTGGCCACAGGGGCCAAACTCATGTCAAGTGCTTCCTGATGACAAAACAACCACCTATTGAATTTAAAGACAAACACAGGTGCCTCTGTGTATGAAGTGTCAAGCTTACATACAACCCAACGCCGACCAAAACATGTGCGGTAGACAGTGTGAAAATCCCCTGAATAATCTTCCTCAACCAGCAACGCTGCCGCGGTAGACTGGCCTCGCCCTATGTCTAATGTATTCATGATGTTATGAGTCTAGCATGCACCAAAGCCTGTGGACAACTCCCGCCATAGAAGCGGATTCGAGCGTCGTAGTCTATCGCGAGCCCATAAACCGGTCCCAAAGATTACCGGCGCTGATCCTCTCGGGTGACAGGACCGTGGTGTTCCAGGCCTCGACGCCGTCCACGAAGAGGCGGTAGGAGAGACTACTCCTGCCGCTGTCGGGAACCTTCTCGATGGTGATTGCGCCGAACTTCGAGTACCCGCTGTTGATGTACCTAAGGATTTTGGTCAATAAGCGATCGGTGCGAGGTCTGCAAACGACAAGAGAGGGAAAGGCGGAATAAGACGTACTTGATCTTGACGTCCTCATCGTCGACCTGTTTGTATGTGCCGATGGGCGAATAGAACTGGCTCAGGGGGCTGGCTGAAAACTCGTACACGGTCGCCTCCTCTGTCCACTTGGAGCCCTCGGGCGGCGGGAACTTTGTGGCCGCGAACTCGTGCCTGTCTCCAGACAAGACGACGACGCCGATGCCGCGAGCAGCAGTTTCCCACATGGCCTCGAGTATCATCTGTCTCTCAGCCAAAAACCCGCCCCAGGTGTCCTGGACGTTGACGGGCCAGTTCTTGGTGAAGGGCACCGACGAGGCGACGACCTTCCAATCGACGCCCCGGGGCTCGGGCCTGCGTAGGAACGCAAGCAGGTCCGACAATTGCGCCAAGCCGAGCATCGTCTTTTCCTTGTCCTCGAAGTTGATCTTGTTGGATGACCGGTAGGAGCGGGTGTCCGCCATGAAGAAATTCGCCGGGCCTTGGGCGAACTCGAACCACGTCGGTCCGGTGGTGGAAATCGTCCAGTTGGACTTTTTTGCCGCGGGCGGGTTCACTGCTGTGTGATAGTGGTGCCATGGATCCACGGCAGCAGCATATACACCAGTAGTATTGCTATATGCCTTGTTAGTGAGTTATTTCTTGACGTTTTCCGCAATGTCTAAGAAAACAACGAGGCCCTATGTGAAAACGCAGCTTGCTTGTTTTCGGAACACCCTGCAACATATTGCATGGCACAGGATGAGCAAAGGAAACACGTACCCATCCCAGTCATTGTGAATTTCATGGTCGTCCAAAACGTGAATCCAACTCAAGTTCTGCCCAACGCTAGGCCATTCGGGTGAAGCATAAACTGCTCTATACTTCTGGCGGAACTGTAAAGGAATACAAGTCAATTTCATGGGCCAAGGAAAAGCACAGCATTTATTCGATATTGGCTGTAGGGCGCGAAATACTCTGTTGAGACTCTCTTGAGACAATGCAGAAGGGGCAAATACTTGGACTTGAAGGTGGGCGGTCACTTACGTCTGCGGCGCTTTCGCCCCACTCGCGAGGGACATCTGCGTAGATGAAATCGCCTAGAAACAGCATAAACTGGGCACCCAGGTTTGGTAGAATTTTGCCAAGGTGGCGCATTCCGGGGATCGAGAGAGGGTGGTCCAGCGGGTTGTAGGGAAGACGATTGACGATACAAGACGTTGACAGGAAAGTAAATTTGCCGTCGAACTTATCTGGGTATTTGCCGGCTTTAGGCGCTGATGTGAATTCGCCGGAGTGGCCGTTCGAGGTCCTCCATTCATACGTGCGTTGCGAATGATGATTCAGAGCAAGATCAAACACGGCAGTGTAGTCTGTGTCATCAGACGTACTTTGAACCTTGCCGGCTACTAGGTACTCGTCCGTAGAGAAGGGACGTTCATTTTCCTTGACACGGATCTCGAAAACGACGGGCATCTTTGTCTGATCGGGCTCTCGGACGAGGAACTTCACCTCCTTGTCAGAAACGAAGCCCGGTCTGACGAAGGACAGGTCCTCGGTCGGGAGCAAGTGTTCTGAGTAAAGGCGGTCTGCAACCATGGTCACGCAGGCCAGGTTGATCAGGAAGGTGAGCAGCGTGAGAACGAGGTTGCGTGGGTTCGGGACTCCAGTCAGAATCGTGCGCCACAGACCGACAGTCCGAGGTCCATCTATGGTTAGTTGTGTATCAGTGACATCGACGTCCTCGATCACATCGCCGTCAACCTCCTCGAATTGTCCTGATATGTGTTAACCACCTGCTACGGAGCCTAAAGTGATGCATTCCGGAGCATCCCAAAACAATAACACAACAGACGGGGAACAGGAAGAGGAGAAGGATGGTGCTTACGAATCCGAGTGGTTTGTGTCCTGACAACCTCCTCCTGGCCATCTTGCAGGCTGGAGAAGAAGCTGGTGATGGAAGAGGGGATATAGATAGCGAAAGCCGTGAAGGCGATGGGTGCGAGTGGCTAGTGAACTCATCAGAACGACACAAGAGCTGAGCCTGTGCAGCGATATGAACTTACAGGTAGCAAGCCCTACTCATCTTCATTAGCTATCTGGACTCAAGAAGACTGCAGCTCGCTGATACGGCTTACCCAACGCAGGAAGAAGTAGGAGACAGCTCTTAAAACAACGGTCGAGGTCACCGTGAGGACATTGTCGACGGCCATTGTTGAGGCCGTGAGACTTGCTGTCGGATGCCGGGCTACGGGTTGGACGTTGTGGTTGTCACTGCCTCTTTTATCTGTTCCGGCTATGCAAGAGCACCAGGTTGGGACCAGTTCGATTTTGAGAGAGCTCAATCACCAAAAGATTACCCGGAACAACGGAAAGTCAGGACACAGACACAAATATCCACTGGTTGTTGAAACAAAACCGAGCAGGGGGTTGAAGTAGGACTGTCTACGAGGACTGATGTCATTTATTACCAACTACTTGCTTCCGTATGGTGCCATACATACAGTAAGTACATCCTACGTGGAGCTACTAACACACATACTACACTGTAGGCGCCACAGTCTGCGTGTACATACATACCATTTCGGGGCACTCCTCGCCGCCTATTCCTGCAGGCCCGGAGACGCAAAGGTTCCCGTGTGCCTTTCTGATAAAGTGACCCTGGGGATGTACTGTAACGCTACTGTAATGAACTGCTAGAGTCAACCCCGTAACGTCCGTACCTATTGTAGGTACGTACCTAGGCGGCCAGACAGGTCTCCACCTGGCCCCTGCATTGCACTGCTCCGCTTTGGGGATAGCGCCAGAGTAGCTGGAAACAGTTGCACCGTGGCATGTCGCGACGAAGCTGCTTGCTTGCTGGCCGAACAGAGCCTCGACTACCGTCCACCATCTTTCTTGTGCCCCGTACCCAAACCCAACACAGCCAGCTGCCGCCCGACCATGAAGCTGACGTCTCTTGCATGCGGGCTGGTAGCCCTGTTCGCCGGCCACGCTTCTGCGACAGCGCTGACCTACAAGCTCGTCGCGAACGAGAAGGCCTGCTTCTACGCCAACAACCAGGACAAGGGCCAGAAGATCGCATTCTACTTCGCCGTACGGCCCGTCCCCGAGTGCCAATTTCTCACCAAGGCCCCATACTAACAAGCTGCCCAGGTCCAATCCGGAGGCTCTTTCGATGTCGATTTCGAGGTTACAGGCCCAACGGGCAAGATCGTCATTGACGGGCAGAAGGAGCGCCAGGGAGACTTCGTCTTCACCGGCAACGATATTGGTGACTACCAATTCTGCTTCAACAATGAGATGAGCACTGTCACAGACAAGTTTGTCGACTTTGAGATTGCGGTCAGTACCACCGATCCTCGAATGCTGCTACGACCACTTCCTAATACTTGATTCCGCCCACAGGTCGAGAACGAGGCCCGGGTCAACCTCCCCTCCAAGCAGGGTAGCTCCCCAGAACAGACAACCTCCCTCGAGGAGTCGGTCTTCAAGATCTCCGGCCAGCTCTCCACCATCTCCCGAAACCAGAAGTACTTCCGCACGCGCGAGAACCGCAACTTCAGCACAGTCCGCAGCACAGAGAAGAGGATCGTCAACTTCAGCTTGATCCAGTGCGGGCTGGTCGTCTGCATGGGTGCGCTGCAGGTCTTTGTCGTGCGCTTCTTCTTCCAAGGCGCGAGGAAAGGTTACGTGTGATCGCGTTGCCACACTCTTTTTCTTTTGGACTCGTGCATGGCGTAGGATGGAAATTGGTATAAGGGCCTATCCAATGTATTCCCCCATAATGAGGGGCTCGACTGATTTACGAAGCATGAAAAGTGAGCTGGGCTTGAACGTGTTCTTCCGTCGGGGCAACGTAACTGGGGAAGAAGATGGCCAAGTGCGGCAAGTACCTAGGGCTTGACAACGGTTTTATCAACATGAAAATATACCGAGACCTAGAGTAACGGCTACGGACCGCCAGTTTTGCGTTTGACAGACCCGAACTGTGACCATTTCCATTCCACTTGAGCTGCATATTCGCTGTCGGTGCATAGATAGTAGATATCTGCCTGTTAGTGGTAGGTAGGTATCCATGCACTGTTAGACCAGCCGAGACTTGGGCCCATGCACTGTGGCCCGTGCGTCTGCAAACGTCGGGGCATTGATTTCTCTCCTGGCCTCGCAATCAGCAAGACCAAGCGCGTTACTTCCAACCTCCATAAGCCATCCTCGCCAGCCACCCACGCCCAACATGGCTTCCCTCGCAGCTGCACTCTCCCAGTCCCTCCCCAAACCAAACTACACTGGTGAGGACGAGGAGGTGCCATCGCGCGCCAACCAACGCGGCCCCAGAATCGTTGGCCCCGGTCATCTTGACGAATCCCAGATTGTCCTCAAGCGAGCTGGCGGGCCACCGCCCTACGGACAGCGCACTGGATGGCGACCACGCAATCCCGAGGACTTTGGCGATGGCGGCGCGTTTCCCGAGATCCACGTCGCGCAATACCCGCTTGATCTCGGCCGCAAGGGCGGCTCAAACAAGTCCAACGCGCTTGCTCTCACCGTCGACGGCGATGGGAAGGTCAAATATGATGCCATCGCGAGGCAGGGCCATGCGGAAAACAGGATTGTGCAAACAAGCTTCAAGGACCTAATACCGCTGCGGCAGCGTGCCGACGCCGGCGAGATCAACCTCGAGCGACCGAGCGAGGAGGAGGTCGCCGCCACCGCCGAGAGGACGAAGGCCGCGCTGGAGAAGCTGGTCAGCGGCGCTGTGGCGTCACAAAAGCCCAAGAATGTCAACGTCGGAGGCGTACGGGACCCTACGTTTGTAAGGTACACGCCGGCGAACCAGATGGGCGACAACTCGAAGAAGCAGGATCGAATCATGAAGATTGTTGAGAGGCAGCGTGACCCCATGGAGCCGCCCAAGTTCAAAGTCAAGAAGATCCCTCGTGGCCCACCGTCACCCCCGCCTCCAGTGCTGAGGTCGCCTCCAAGAAAATTGACGGCGCAAGACCAAGAGGACTGGAGGATCCCACCGCCAGTGTCGAACTGGAAGAACCCCAAGGGCTTCACGGTTCCGCTGGACAAGCGCCTAGCTGCAGATGGACGAGGTTTACAAGACGTACAGATCAACGACAAGTTTGCACAGTTTTCAGAGGCGCTATTCATGGCAGACAGGCATGCCCGTGAGGAAGTCAAGCAACGAGCTCTGATGCAACAGCGTCTCGCGGAGAAGGAGAAGCAGCAGAAGGAGGAACATCTCCGTGCACTCGCGCAGCAGGCCCGGGAGGAGAAGGCCGGGCACAGTCGGCGTCGGTCAAGATCAGGCAGCTACGACAGCCGCTCGGATTCCGGGTCGTCGTACGACAGCGACGAATCGGCAGTGCGTGAGCGTGAAGAAGCACGAAAGGAAAGGCGCCGCGAGGAGGAGCGAAAGCTCCGGCAGTCTCGCATGGGGGCGGAGAGGCGCGTTCAGGTCATGGCTCGCGAGCAAAACCGTGACATCTCCGAAAAGATCGCACTTGGTCTGGCGAAACCTACTCAGAGCAAGGAGGGAATGTACGATTCACGGCTTTTCAACCAGTCAAGTGGCTTCGACAGCGGTTTTAATGAGGACAACCCCTACGACAAGCCGTTGTTTGCAGCGCAGGACGCAATCAGCAGCATCTACCACGCGCGTGCGAACATGGACGAGGATGATGAGACGGCCGGGGACAAGGAGATGGACAAGATCCAGAAGTCGAGCCGATTCGGCGAGGTACTAGGCAAGGGCAAGTTCAAGGGGACAGAGGACGCAGGGGAACGCGAAGGGCCAGTGCAATTTGAGAAAGAGACGGCCGACGTGTTCAACGTGGACAAATTCCTGTCTGAGGTGGAGCAGTCGTCGGGCAAACGGGGCTATGGCTTGCAGGAGACCGATGACCGGAAATCAAAGCGGCCAAGGGTGGAGGATGACGACGACGATTAGGGTGGAACGGCATAGGGAGCCCTACGGAGCTCCGGTATTCTCGAGCGCATGAATATCGAAGAAACATATCAACACCTCCTTGTGTTTTACCGTCCAGGGTGTCTTAGTGCCTATGGCTGTATGGCGATCGCTTTTCGCTGCTCTGGCCCGAATCCTGATTTCCACCTGCGACACCACGGGCCCACACGAGTCGTGCGCGCAAGCGAATGATCTTGGTGCCTCACAATTATTTAGTTCGTCACATGCAGTAGTTGCAATCTGACTTTCGCTCGAGAGGAAAATTCTCCCAACGAGTTGCGATCACATCACACATATATAGACTATAACCTTCGAACCCCACGCTACGAAAGGAACCCCTTCTGGCGTCTTACCGTCGAGCTTCTTTTTTCTCCGACACGAGGTCACAACGAAGGTTCAGCAAGCCTTATTAACGGGAGCGCACTCAAAGTGTACCCGAGTTGCGGTTTTGGCTCGGCCACTGCCGCTGTCACATATTGCGCCGAGACGCCTGAAAAGCACGGATCTCGGAGTCGTCCCTGATTCGCGCTTGATGAGCACGGAAGATTGGCTACATGAGATGAGAAATCAATGTCTTGGTCCTGGGTCCTTCGCTGCTGAAACTTCTTCGATTCAGGCATAGGCCACATAGCAGACAGTTGCCAGCTGCCAAGACCAGTCAACGTCTGGAAGTCAACCCCTTCCCCATCCTTTCTTGAGCACGATTGGGTGTCAGTTTTCTGAGATTTCCCTGTTCCGTTGATGCAACACGTCCTCTGATATGCTCTTTCGCATCGTGAAAGGCGACAACATATTGCTGAATTATTACCTGCTGTGACACGACTCCAGACGCAACGGCAACTTCAGGACAACCTCTCACGCTCCACGTCACTCGTGAATCACTCGTGAGGGCATCTGAAATCTCTCAACGGCGCCGATCGCGATCATCATGGCGCCAGCCCAACGAGCCAGCCACCCAGTGTCACGAAACGCATTAACGAGCTTGAACCTGAAGCAGCCTGGGGTTGCCCCAGCTGCTCACGAACCTGATCTGCCCCGGAGGGTTGAGCTTGATTCCAGGGCAACTCGCTTCGTCCCGAAACCACTGCCCTTAGGCCGTGCGCTATTGAAGCTACCATCTGAAATTGAACATTTGTCTGATCTTTTAGAGGTGCCAGCATACGCGTCTGGTAGCCTCTGGCAGCGGTGATCGCATGGACAACACGGTCCCACATGCGACACGACGGTCTCGCTTATCTGGAGTGTGAAGCTCGCTCTCGCAGACAGTCAAGCTTTTGTTGCGTGCTGCAAGGCAGGGCAGGGCGGCAGGTCTGTGCATTACACGCAGAGCCGGGGCGGACACATGAACGACAGCCCCGTGGCCCCGTGGGGGTATCATCTGCATTTCGAGACAGGCGTGGCAGGGCGTGGCAGGGCAGCGTAAGGCAGGGCATCAAACATCCGAAGCCATGCTCGACCCACGCCGACCAGAAAGATATCTATGTCGAGACTGTCCCTCGCCTCCAGCTTCTTTGGACGTGGAAGGAATCGTAAGTTCTTTCACTCTCACTCTCCATTTTATCTCATATCATGATCTTCATATACATTCCATCTTCTCAAACGTCCCCACCGAGAGGCCATCTATCTCGAACAGTACTTGTCAAGTAGTCCCGAGTCTTCCTCGCTACATTGGGTCACAGTAGCACCCCCTCGCTAGGACTGGCATGCAGATCTCGCTGCAAGATCTGGTGTCATAGCCCTCCCCCCCCCTCGTGTCTACCGTCTATCGAGTGCTCGTATCCCCGACCTGCATAGAACCTGCAGCCACTATAGGGCTCCTTGGGCTCGGCCCCACGCCGGCTAAATAGAAAACATGCCACGACCCCCATCCTCCTTCTACAGCCAAGACGAGAGGACGCCCAACAACCTGGGCTACAAGCCGTTCGAGTACTGGAAAGGACCAAAGCCGGTAGTCTGGCCCTCGATCCGCCAGCCCAACAACCACGGCCGAAAGCACTCGAGCTCGCGGCCCGCGGCCCGGATCAGCGCAAAGGCTCACCCGGGCGGCGCAGTAAACTCGCTAAGGCAATTCGAGCCAATCCAGCCGTCGAAGCTGTACTCGGCGCAGCAATTCGTGGCATCCCTGCAGGCCGCGAAGCTCGCGGATACGAAACACGACAGCCACACGCACGTGGAGTACGTTGGGAGCAGGGGTGACATTGGCCAATTCCGCGCGTCGGGAGACATCAAGTCGGGCGGCAACAGCCCTTGGGACGCTGACGACAAGGGGAAGCTCAGGCTGGCCGCGATTCAGGAGTCAAAAGGGTGGGCAGAGCCTTATCATCCCGGCGACTACAAGACACCGTCTGGTGTGCAAGTCTCGCACAAGGAACTCAGCCGGAGCCACTCCACACGCTCCAGCCCTCCAGACTACGCAGACCTCCCGCCGCTCAACATGAAGAAAGGCACGGGAAACCTCCCACAGAGGTACTATGGCGACCAGCAAGGCGACAAGTGGTGGGACTTCAAGACGTGGCGCAGGAGGACATGGGCCATCCTCGTCGCCGTCGTGGTGGTCATCATCATCGTCATCGTCATCGTGGTGACGATGCTCCAGAAAAATAATGCCTACCCCAACTACAAGAGGGTGGTTTACACGCTGTCAGATGAGTACTCGGGTTCAGAATTGTCAGTAGCGTCGATTTCATCTAGGGATACGCACCAGTTGGGCTCTCCCTCAGCAAGGGCCGGTGCCCTCATAGCTCGACACTTCGCAGGGTGATGAAAACAGCACAACAAGCAACGGTTGACTGACAGTCTCGGGTTTTCACTTCGCCCCCAACAGCTTTGACAACTTCGACTACTTCACCGGCTATGACCCGACCAATGGTTTTGTTCACTACGTGCCGCGCGAGCAGGCCGAGTCGCTCAACCTAACCTACGCCAGCACCTCGTCGGCCGTGCTGCGCGTGGACACCTCAGTGGGGCCTTCGTCATCCCCGGACGCCTCGACGGGGCGCTTCAGCGTGCGGGCGACCTCGAAGAAGCAGTACAACGCCGGCAGCAGCGCCGGGCTGTTCCTCTTCGACGTCAAGCACACGCCCTACGGGTGCGGGACGTGGCCGGCCCTGTGGCTGGCAGACCCCTCCAACTGGCCCGACAATGGCGAGATCGACGTCATGGAGGCGACGAACCTCGCAGACGACGGCAACGCCATGACGCTGCACACGTCGTCGGGCTGCAGCATGGACCACAAGCGCAAGATGACGGGCTCGTCGACGCACTCCAACTGCGCGTCCAGCGGGACCAGCAACACCGGCTGCGGCGTGGACGGGTCCGTGGCCACGTACGGCGAGGAGTTCAACTCGGGCGGCGGCGGCATCATGGCCCTCGAGTGGCGCAGCGCCGGCATCAGGATGTGGCAGTTCGCACGGGGCAGCATCCCGTCCGACATCACCGGCGGCTCCCCGGACCCGAGCACGTGGGGCACCGCGCTCGCCGATTTCCCCGAGACGGGGTGTGACATTGACAGCCACTTCCGCAACCAGTCCATCATCATGAACATCGATCTCTGCGGTGACCTAGCCGGCAACCTCTATGGGGATACTAGCTGTGAGTACCCCTCGCTGTCCTTCCTCCTGTATGTTCCTTGGTGAACACGTGAATGCTGACTGGTCGTTCAAAGGTCCGTCAAACTGCACTGATTTCGTGGCCAACAATCCAGATAATTTTACTAATGCGTACTGGGAGGTGGGGACCTTCCAGGTCTATACGGCGTCCTAAGGGTGGTGATGAATCTTGTCAAAAAGACGAGGTTCTCTTTGTTTCTTGTCTTCTTCTAGCTTGGTGTTCTATGGCGGGAAAAGTGTATCGCTTTCATCCAGCGTGGTTTGTTTCTCGCTACGTATAGCGATGTGATACAGAGAATAGGATGGAAGAGGGTACCTAAACTTATTTTCTAAATGGGGAGAGATGTCCGAGGCCCAAGACAGAGTGAGCAGAAAAGAGATATTAGATGTTCCAAGAATTACTTCGCAATGGAAGAGGATCAATGAAAACCGTGCTGCGGTGATGCATAAATGACCAGATGCGCCGTAATACCTGTGATCGGTTGCCTGTCTCTTTACGTGGAATACTCTCCAAATTCTCACCATCTCTTGCCCTTTGTTTCTGTGGCTCTGTTCTCCGTGCGTCAAGGGCATGTTGCCCCGTCCACCATCAGCTCCGTCAGACCCTCAACAGAGGACATGCATACCTCGTTCACAGCCCAGAATGTATTCAAGCATTAAAAAATTCCAGCTTTTTGTGATCTAGCCACATGATCTTGCACCTCGTTTGCACCTCCTTCAGCTTGGGTGTTGAGTGTGGTGACCCAAAAGGGCAAAAGAGTTCGGCGACCAGCGCCTACGTCTCTCATCGCGTACTTTTATCTGACAATTCCGCGGTATACTACCAGGGAGGCTCGAACCTGCGAGCCCTGAGTTTATCCCGCGGCTAGTAGTATCTCCTGCACGGGACCCATCGCCATGGCGATTAGACCACTTGACCTGAATGGGGCTGGCAGGAGGGCCGGTATTGCTGGGGAGCGGTCTCGCGGGGTTTATAAGACGGCAGGCAGGCAGGCAAACGGGCAGGCATAGTTGGGATGAATATGTTTTCGCATGCTTCTAAAGACCCCTAAAGTAAGTGGTGATGATTTGCCCTCCCAGTGCATCTACCGCCGAAATATCTATCGACTCGATATCAGTTCGCCCAAGTCCTCAACGCCAGATCCTGCCCGTACGCCTTGATCAATCATACCTTGCTATGCGTACAATACCGATTCGAAGCGGAAATAGACCAAACGCCTCTATCCCAGCCATTTCCCACGACGTCCTGACTGCTGCTCTCCCAGGGCGCAGGGCCATCCGTCATGGCCGTGAAGCCGTCTTCTCTCTCACAGGCACACTCGCGCCAAGGACCTCTCAGCACCGCAGGCCAGGGGCCCTCGCCACGGGCGCGTAGTCCAAACCGCCCCATTCTACTCCTCCTTAGGCTGCCTCATCCACGCCTCAATGGCCGCAGAGAAGGCAGCGAAGCCGACGCACCCCACGGCGGCGGCCTGGGGCCCCGCGTTGCGCGCGAGGATGGCACCCGTGACGCAGCCCGACGCAACGCCGTTGGTCATGTCGTTCTTGGCGCGGAAGCCCTCGATGCCGCACTCGATGCCCGTGAAGAGCGCGCCGACCTTGCCAAAGTTCTTGGCCGTGCTCCACGACCGCGTCCCCATGTCCTTGAACCCCGTCTTCAGCTGCTGCTTCCATGGCAGCGACGAGATGGGCGTCTGCTGGGCGCCCGCTGTCGCCGCAGTGTGGTAGGGGGTGTCGTAGGCCATCTGAGTGTGAGAGAGAGCACACCATGTGTCAGCTGTTTCCTTCTCTCCTGGTGAGTGGTGGGCTGAGGCAACGTACCGAGGCCATGAACATGCCGAACACGCCGCCCAGCCCGAAGCCGGCGACGCCCGACATTGCCGTCTTGGTGAAGCAGTTGTGCTGCATCTCACTCATGAACTTTATTGTTTTTTGCTGTGCACTCCCCACGTCAGCGTGCTGCGCGACCAAGGCAGCCAGAGCCATGGTGGCCCGACTGCCTGCTCTGCCGTAGGGGCTCCACGAACCATCTGTACGGCATTGGGGTCATTGGGATCCACGTTGCCGCCGCCGCCGCCGGGCATGCCCGGTAGGCCACCTCCCATGCCGGGAAAGCTCATGATGTCGCACGGGTTCGGCGTGTCGCGCTCGTGGGGCTCGTGGTGTGGCGTGAGGTTGGTCGTTTGTCGGCACAGCTTGCACCTGGTGCAGCCGTAGATAGAGTTTCGCAGGAGGGAGAAACCTGATGGGAGGGAACGAGCGACGCAGGTGAGAAGCTGTCGTCGTCGACAGTCGGGGACGTTGGAGTGGATGGGACGAGGACTGAGATGCACTGAGCCCGGCGCACGATAAAGAATTTTGGTCCTTATCGCCGCGGTCGCATTTCGCCGTCTCGGAGCCGCCGAGCCAAGGCGACCTTGCCCGCCCGCCCGCTCAGTTCCGCAGTCCTTTCCAGGGCAGCTTCGGGGAATTTATCCAACGCAGACAAAAAGAGCGCCGCTCATGTAGAATGCTGGGAATAATCTCCGCCGTTCATTGTCTTCAGATTCGCATACAAGCTTGGTCTAAGGATACCGTTTATGCAACGAAGAGACCAGTCTTTGCCTTCGCCAGCGGGTGCTAAGAAAAGCAAAAAAGTGTCCTTCTGGCTGTGCCCCTTCCTCCCTTACAAAACCCCCCGTCCGCCTATTCATGTTACCCAACTCCCCCCTTCCGCGTATGGAATGCCCCTCTCCCGCGTCCTGCGCCGAATGCCTGCTGCTGAGTATATGATAATGTGCTGGGCCGGGAATCTTGGCCCACCTTCCCCTGCCTAGGACATATCAGGCTTTGCGATCCGCTACACCGAAAAATCACAAGCCACGGGTCATGAGAGTGACACTATGCTTAACGCTACTTCTAGCGCCATCTCTCTCTCTCTCTCTCTCTCACTTGTCTCTTCTCCGTCTACTTCAGGAACAGGTCTCCCGTCCCGTTGCGCATAGACCGTGTGCGGTCTACATGATCCAACCCGAGGAAATCGTCGTCATCTCCCGACAGGATCTCTGTGAGGACCTCGTCTATATTCTTTGCGTTAGCTGCCAGTCTCACACATTTGGGACTCCTGTAGACGTACCGTCCTGGAGGTAGTGGACCTTGGAGTACGCAGATCGTCTCACGACGGCGAACTTGATTTTCTCGAAGCTCTTGCCCTTGAGGCCAGTCCGCCTCTCGAGCCGCTTTTTGGTGTCTGCGAACGTCTCACCCTGCGATATACGTCAGCAATGTTTCTCATACACCCCGACGCACTGACTGCCAGAACTCACCTCCTTGAGAAGGAACCTGAAGGGCATCCCGTGAACGCGGCTTGGCTCATTTTGGAAATGGAAGCAGTTGATGAACTCCTTGTCTGTGGCCTCTGCTTCTTCTGGCGACATCCGCTCAGCCACGAGCAATGTGTACTCGTTGATGCTGATGACTGGGTATTCGCGCGACATTTCCCTGAAGAACTTGTGGTTGTTAACCTCAAAAACCCGAATCTTGCCCGCTTCGGCTTCTTCGGGGATTTGAGCCTTCTTGATGACTCCGTTGATCAGGTCTTCCACGATCCCGTTCTTGGGCACCAGGATGTCAAAATGGTCCTGTGGCTGCATGTTAGCAAACTTTCCCTGCATGCGCACAAACGCCAACTTGCCTCTTTGGTGATGCCTTCACTGAGCCACGTGATCTTGACATTCTTCTTCGTGTCAAGCTCCGCCAAGCTCATATCGAGCACTTCAAAGTACAACGCATCGCTTCTCTGGGTCTGGTTCATCTGAGAATAGCCCGACGGATTCAGGATGCTCTGCAGGGTCTGGTTCGTAGACAATCGTTTCACAGCGACCCTGACGTTCCCACTGTTGGTGTTCACAGTGTAGAATCGGAGATGTGTGGGGTCCACAGCCAGCGCGTTCCCAACCTTCTCAGCCAGTTGATCATAGCTGATCTTCGCGCTGAGAACGAGCTCGAACGGAGGGAACTGGTTCGGGTCACACCGGGTTGGGTGAGCATGGAACTTGACTGTCCTCTTAAACATGAGGAAGTCGTAGTATTCGCGAGCGTCTTCGCACCGGTCCGATTTCCTCGTCCTGAACAAATCAGCATAGGCAGGGTAAACAAATGAAGGGGGGCTTTCGCTCACGTCTCCTCGGGTGTTTTGTCCCCAAGTCCGAGCCTCTTCTCAAGTCCCGACTTCTTCTCCGTCACTCTCTGGAAGCAGACAATATCACCGTCTTGCAGCTCAGCAGCCTTAAGCGTCTGTTTCGCCCGGAGCGCCTCAATCATATTAGGCTTGATCTCCTCCCAGAGCATGACCTTGTCATCGCCTGGCAATTTCTCGCCCCATCCCATCTTCTTGCAGATCAGCGGCACGATCTCCTCAACCTTCTTCTCTTTGTTGATGTAGGCGTGCCCAACACCTCGGAGTGTCTGTGATTCGGCATCAAAGTGCTTCAGGAACAGTAGTATCAGGTCATTCTTCACCACCATGCCATTGCTTTGACCTTGGTATGTTGGCCAGACAGCATCGCCTTCGGCATTGACCTCCTCTGCGACTTCAACCCAGACACGGAGTACGTTGCTGTTGTGAGTGGTCGACTTGTTATAGCTTTCTTCCACTGTCACTCTAGTATCCATCATGGGTGTGTCCGGGCGCGTTGTCTTGTTCTGACGATTAACCATCATCCAGAGCCGCAGTCTTCGGGGGTCCTCGTTGATATCTTCGGCAATGCGGTTGACCAGATCCTGGACAGTGGACGACCGCAGGGTTCTGTAGAACCTAGGCGCTGCTGGGTCCAAATCAGGGTTTGCGTCGAAAGATGCGAGATCTGTACCACCGTGTTCCCGGAATGTCGAAGGAAGGATAGCCTTAACACCCATGTAGAGATGCTGCTCCTCCCTCTCTCTCCTCCGCGTTTCCCTGATGGCGGCCTCTTCTTCAAATCGGTTACCTGTGACAAATCAGTAAAGGGATCCCCTTGTAGCGTCAGGACCCTCAACTCACGCAGATGTTCGGGGATGTCTTCTTCAGTGACCGGGCAAAGGACCTTGTCTACTCGTGATTGGCGGATGTATACCAACATGTAGGCACTGTTAGGCCGCATAATAGGTGCCTTCCTTTGCAGGGGACTCCGAAGGTTGTTTGTGGCCTGCCGGTATTCGCCACCAAAGTTGTCTTCCAAGACTTCTCGCATTGTCGCCTTGGTCACCTTGTCGTCGTCATACTTGTAGAACCATCCATCCTTGTCTGGCTTCAAAAACGCATAGTAATGTCCTGCGTTCAGGTCGCCACTGTGTACAAGGACGCCATGCAATTGATAAGTCCAGGACTCAGACTTGTCGGCATCTTCCGAGAGGTATGGAGCCGCGTCGAAGACATCAGGGAACTCGTAGCGGTCGTTGATTTTCGTCATGGTATCCCTCATGTAGTCGTACTCGAAACGTTTCAGTTGCAGGTGGAGGACGTCGGGAAAGCCCACGAAAATGACGCCCTTGTTGGCGTCCTGCAGCTTGTACTGCTCACCCGCCATGTACTGATTTTCGCCTTCCATCTTCTCGACCTGTATGTAGTCCTGAAAGCTTTCCTGCAGGTTCTTGTTCCCCGAGACGTTGAGTTGAACATCCCAGAAGTCTTCTATGCGGCTGGATTCGTAGTCGACATTAATACAAGAAATGTATGTCTTGATTTTGCCACTGAACATCTGCGGCAGCATGTTCTCGGCCTTTGTGCCCTTCATCCTTTCCTCCATGCGCTCCATCAGCTTTCGTGAGAGCTCCTGAACATCTTGTTGCTCAAAGATGTGCCTCGTTTCCCAGCCGAAAGACTTGGTCAGCTCATTCGTACCGACTGCTGCATTGGAGGTCTGAAGCTGGTAAAAGAGGCGCTGCAGGGTGTATGCGCTGTTGGTCATGCTCTCGTCGTGTTCTGTCGGTATTTCGTACACGGCCTCCTCAGAATGTCAGCATTTTGCCAGTCACAAAGCTAGGAACGGCGGTCATCACCTTGCGGAATGCGTTTGTAAAGTAAAGAGATTGCAGAAGAGAGTTCAAGTAACATGTTGCGCCCTGGTTCTTGAGGCCGACGAATCCTGTCTCCTTCTTGGAATCGTAGTTGTTGAAGTTATGCCATAATACCCCAGTTTCGTCCTCGACGATCCTGACGTAGACTGTGATGTTGGCGGCGTCGTTCTCGATCATGGGTCGGTTCGCATTGTCCCAGAGGCCATACATCCTACGAGACTCCAGGAACTTTGTGAACCCCCAGTCACTCTCTTCTTTGGTGAACCGGTGGTGGGCACTGTGGTGAGCGAAGATCGTGGGCTCTTCCGGATTCCACAAGACCAGTGCGAACTGCACGCAGCAGCTCCAGTCCTCAGGGACCTCGTTCGGTTCGAAGCCATGTTCCAGGTATATAGAGCATTGGTCGACGTTGTTGCCGAATGGGAAGAGCAATATCCGCCTGCACACCGGCGTCAGTTTTTGAGGGCACGACTTGGGAATGGCTCAGTGAAGCTCATACCAGGGGAAACCGCCGGCTTGGAAGATAGGGCCGCGTTCCTTCTTATTCAATGATCTCCAGTTTGTGATTTCCCAGGTGGTAACAACATCCTCGAGCACGCGAGGTTCTTCGACCAACGGTATAAGAACAAGCTCTTTTATGGCCTCATCTGCAGGGCGTCAGCATCTCGCCCGCGCAACACATAGCCCCTCTGTTCCTGTTCACGTACAGTCATCCGCCCTGGTCAGGTCCTGAAGCTGCTCTGCCTCTGTTTCTAGATTGTCTGGGTTGATGATTGTGAGGTTGTCCTTCTCGACACCGTTGGCTGCCGGGTCGACGATGTGTTCCTCTGTGTCGACGAGCATGTCGTTTGGGGAGTGCATGTCAGGGTTGAAGGCCTCATCAGAAATTCCCAGGTCAGCACGGGTGCCATCAAGAAGCTTCCAAAGCAGTTGGGGATCAACGGGTGCTGAGGAAGGCGTAGGGGACTGGGGGCCGTCTGGAAACAGCGGCGACGCTGAAACAGACGGAGAGCCGGCCACGCATGGCGTAGATGATGTCGACCTTGGGGTGGAGAGTGACAGCGAGCTCTCGTCTGGGGGAGTGCTCCGTGTGCGCCGCCACATCTTCCACGGCCTCGAGGGGAGGGGCATTGGCAGAGGACTCGATGGGTAAACTCGGCTGGGATAAGATGCCAAGATAGGTTGCAGCAGCGGAGCCGGTGAATGTGACGGAGGTGTACGGTAGATAGGTGGATGAAGGTGAAAGTTGGTGAAGTTGTGTACTCACCATGTCTGAGGTTTGCGAGCAAGCTCGACTTGGGAGGGCCAGGTGGGAGGGATGCGGTAGGGAAGGAGAGGCTCGCAGGGCAGAGTCCCGTGGGAAGGCTGTCTTGACAGCCCGAGGCAGCTGCAAGCGACAGAGGTGGCAATGAGTTGTCGGTGATGGTTTCTCGGAGGAGCGGCTTGGTGTTTAGGAGAAGACGGGCGACCGCGGGCCAGATACGCTGCGCTGGGGAAAGCGCGTGTGGCCAGTCGACGTCAGGATCCACCGGAGGAGTGCGATGCGATTCCTGGTCTGGCCTAGACAGGCTGCCGGGTGTTGGGGTTGGCGAGGAGAAGGAACAGGTGAGACACTGTAAGCCAGGATATTGGAGCAGCACGAAAAAAAAGGAGGGCGAGTGCCGCGTTGGAGAATGGGAACCTGAGAAGGCAGGGCAGGTAGCAAGGAGGCAGGGTAGGGCAGGCAGGGCTGCAAAGACAAGGCGAGGAAGATGTCTCTGTGTCTGTCTTTCCGTTACTCGGTCCAGGTAGACAATGCGTTGTGGTGATGGTTGTGCTGCCGGGCAAAGCATCTGCATGAGCAAAGCCTGGCAAGCCAAAGGTACGTAAGAATTGCGGGCTGTGGATGCGGAGTGCTTAGCTTGCTGCAGAAAGAACATTCAGAGCGTCCCACAAGGCCGGGAGAGGCGAGGTGCTACCACTGTCCCTCACAACTCACGGTGTAGTCAAGATAGCTCCGGGACCACCAGACTAGTAGAGCTCGCCCCCAGCCTGCCGCAGTGCCCCTCGCTGTATGACGTCCGTCTGGTTGTGACCTTTGTCAGCTTCATGCGCGTGGGTGACCGCGAGGGAGTGCGAGTTGCACAGCCTCCCGTGTCTGCTGCAGATTCATCCTCATGCCCAGCTACAGTACACAAGAGACCCCTGAAATAATGGCTGCTTCGCTTGGGGGCAGACCATGGTCGATGATATCGAGTACCTGTGTCTAGACTAACTTTGTAGTACAGGGACATTCTGGCGGTACCTGGGTCATATATATGAAATGCCACAGTAGACCTATACATAGGCACCAGTACCTGATTTAGACACAGGCCAGTATCGACCAGGGGTAGCAAGCTACCTACGGCAGGCCGCGCTATCGCTATCATGCCAGAAGGGCCCCCCGAGCTTCTGAAGCCTCTTGCAGCGGACCGTTTGCTCCTACACTTACTTGGCTCCTGCTTAGCTTCCACAGTAACGTCTACTGACAGCAGCCGTGGCATTTATCTGCATGCGTTGTCTCTGGCTGTGTACTGCACAGTTGATAGTTTTGCTGACACGTGCCAGGTTGGCAACAAGACGGAACCCAGCACCGACTATTATGCGATGTCTGCATGCATGGCGTACACAGTTGCCAGGCTTGTGGCAATGGCGGGGTAAATACTGTCCCGTTGGCTACTACTACAGTACTAATGTGCTCAATAGATGCCATGCCGTAGTGTGCGTAACCAGCAAGCCATGGCAGTTGACTGAGGAAATGAAATTACCCCCTGCACCGAGTGACACAAGAAGCTGAGGAGCAAGCTCCCCACTTTTCGAGCACCAGCACCATGGGACTCAGAGAGTACCTAGGCAGGTTAGGCTAAAATAGACTAACACCAGAGCATCTATCACCCGACTCATTCAACGCACACTTGCGGATGAGATGCCTCGAAGCTCTTGACAAACGCGCAGCTATGATGAGACTGCTCTGACCACCAACACACACATACATACCACTGACCTTGCTGGTGTCCCGGGGCTCCAACCACCAGCATACAGTCGCCATTCGCATGGAATCATTGTCGGGATGTCGAGCTTGGGGGGCAGCATCGCCTCAGCAAGCTTGGGGATGAGACCAACCCTCAGACCACCAGCCGCCAAGCGCCTGCCAGAACAAGCTCGACGGGCAGTGGGTTGCGCACGCGACCAGACGCGCTCCATGATGCACAACCACAGGTGGAGAGCCTTCTCCGCCCTCGACGAGTACGTCCGCTGCTGCTGCTTCCGCCGGCCAGCCAGCCATGTCCACCCTCCCCCGTGAGAGCCTCGGTTCCACTGACCGTGACTCAGCTGGGTCGGGAAGGAGGCGAGGCCCATCAGCCTCCGCCAGCTCATGGTCTTTGGCCGCTCCCTGAACGAGCAGAGGCTGATCAGCTCGGCCAACTATGTGAGGACAGAGCTCCCGAGGAGGTACGTGAGAGTGACCGGAGGAGTGAGCCATGAGTCAAACCCGTCGCGCTGCGCTGCGCTGCGCTGCGCTGCGCTGCGCCGCTCTGCGTTGTCCGGCGTCGGGATCGGCCTTGTTCGCTAAAGCTATGACCAATGTAGGATTGCACATCGCATCCGAGACATGCAGACCCTGCCGTACTGCGTCGTGGCCAACCCTCACTTCAACGACGTGTACGAGCTGTACTACGATGCCTTCGACAAGTTCAGGAGGGTGCCCGAGATCCGCTCGCTCGAGGAGAATGACTCCTTCTGCCGGGCCATCAGCACCACCCTCAAGGCCCACCTGTCGGTGATCCCCAAGCTGGCGATGGGCATCCTCCAGGTGAGCGCCGACGACATGCTGCCGGCCGAGGAGCTGGACCGCTTCATGAACGCCATCCTGCGCTCGAGGATCTCCCGCCGCGTCATAGCTGAGCAGCACCTCTCTCTCACCGAGACCTTCCACTCGCCCTCCTTCTCGCCCGGCGTCAAGGTCCCCGACAGCGACTTCGTCGGCAAGGTCTTCCTCAAGTGCAACGCCGCCGACGTGATCCAGCGCTGCGGCAAGGCCGTACTCGACCTGGCCAGGTCCGCCTACGGCGAGGACGTCGCCCTGCCCGAGATCAGGCTCGCCGGCCACCAGGACGCCAACTTCCCCTTCATCCTGAGCCACATAGAGTACATCATCGGCGAGCTCCTCCGGAACTCGGTTCAGTCCGTCATCGAGCGGCAGATCCAGGACGGCCGCGCGGAGCGGCCGCCCCCACCCATCGAGGTGACCATCTGTGAGTCGTCAAAACATGTCGAGATACGCGTGTCCGACCAGGGCGGCGGCATCCCGCGCGACGTCCTGCCTCACCTGTGGTCCTTCTGCAAGGGCCCCAAGAGCCAGCAGATCCTCGCCAACCTGACCCGCGTCCCCAGGATGGCCGCGACCCTGCAAGAGGTGCGTGTCGATGAGCCGCCCGCGAGCGAGGTCAAGGCGAGCGCCGCGACGGCAAGCTATGTGAGCTCCCTGTCGTCCCTCACGAGCAGGCCGCCAAACCTGCGCCTCGGCATGGGGCTGCCGCTAAGCCGCATCTACGCCGAGTACTGGGCCGGAGCCCTGGAATTACAAAGCCTGTGGGGCTATGGCGTGGATGTATTCCTCCAGGTGTCCAAACTTGGTAATAAGAATGAGCAATTGCTCACGAGAGCCATGATGGATGCTGTTTAGAGAGCGGTGGAGCATCGGCCATTTCTTGAAATTTATTAACCCAAAATTTGGGCATATGTTTGATTTACTTATACCTATGTTATGAGTGGAGCTTGGGACGGGTGGCGGGTGGGAGGAACTCGAGGCTGTGGGATACAATCACGCCCGGGTGTTCATGTCAGTCCATACAATTATTGAGTCTCAAGGGGCAGCCATTCTCATTAATTGGTATCATGAAAAGGTCAAGGGAATTACATCAAGGCTATCTCGAAATGGAATAAAATGGGGGTCGGGTCTGAGAGAGGTTGTGAGGTAGTAGCAGAACGGCACAAAAAGTGGCCTTGCTCGCTGCTCCATTTTCTCGACCTTCTTTTTGCTCTCAGCCCTTGTGGAAGACGAAGAAAGAAAACGACGGCGTGCCGGAGGAAATTATTATCCCCTCGTCCCCGAGGCCGGTCAACGCGCACTCCAAGTCACAAGCAAAGCTCCAGAGCATATTCGCAACGCGTCCTCTTAGCTCCCCGTGTTAGTGAACCTTGTTGAAACCAGCCTCTCAGGCTACCATAAACTCCGGAACGGTGAATTTGGTCATTCCCAAGATGTCGAACGTTGGGTCTAAGCCGCCACTTCGTGGCCCTAACGACGACCATGGCTGCGGACCGCGCTGCCCTGCATCTGCTCCAGCTCCTGCTCCAGTGTCTTGATCTGGGCATGCGTCTGCTCCAGATCCTTGTTAAGGCGATCACGCTCAGCAATGAGCTTCTGCTCCCATTGTCTGAACCGCTGCTCCTCGATCTTGACTTGCTCGGTGAAGCGCTTCCGGAGGGCCTCCTCCTCCTCCTTGAACTTGGGGTTGTCAAGCTTCCGTGGGCGGGCCTCGCCGAACTTGCGCGTCTCCATCTGTTGAGCGCGGTAGGCCTCGTAGTGAAGCTCCTCGGTGGTGTGGATGAGGTCGAGCATGTGGGTGCGGATGAGGATTGATCGGAGCTTCTTGAAGTCGCAGTGGTCCTCGTTCTCGACCTCGGCAACACCCCACGAGTACTGTCGTCCCTTGACGATACGGCCATCGCCGGTCTTGACGTCCTTCTCGGATCCGATGACAGCGAACGGCATGGCGGCCATCAGGCTGCGGGCATGCTGAGCGGCGGCCTCGTCGTCCTCCTCAACAGGTGGCTGGTAGATCTTGATGCTCTGGGCCTCAATGACAGCTCGGATCTGATTGAAGGGTCAGCATTAGGGAACACGTGCTTCGACGTAAGGGCAACATACGCGTTGCTTGAAGGTGGCCAGGTCAGCAGGGCTGAGAGTATCAGCCTTGGCAATCACTGGAATCAAGTTGACGCGAGAGCAGAGTCTCTTCATAACCTCGATGTCGAGAGGCTTCAGGGTGTGACCGGTGGGGCGGATGAAGTACAGGCAAGCGTGGACACGGAGGTCGATCTTGTCATTTCGGCGGGGCTGTTGCTCTTGCAACATGTAGGACTCGTGCTGGTCGTCAAGGAACTCGATGATTGGCATCCAGGAGTCGCGGTTGTTGACATAGTCGCCGAAGCCAGGGGTGTCGATGACGGTCAGGCGGACTGTGTCGGGTCAGTCAGTGGGTTGTACGCCAATTCCAGCGTTTCGCCCAAAACATACCCTTGAAGAACTTCTCCTCCAGCTCAGCCTTTGTGATCTCGATCTCGACGGTCTTGTCGACTTGCTTCTGGTGTCTCCGCTTGTGATCGGCATAGTTCTTGATGGTCGTGGAGAACAGGGTGTTGATGAAGGTGGTCTTTCCGAGGCCAGATTCGCCGGCAACCTGTGGTGGAGGTCAGGAGGGTTTGTCACAAGCTTGAATGCCTTTCCTACGAACCATAATAGTGAAGGCGGCACCCCTCTTAGCAACAATCTTGTGTCGCTGGTTGGGCAGGTTTGCGATACCTGTGGCAGATGGCGGTCGCGTTAGCATGACATGGGATGTTGTCTCCGCGTTGGGCGTGCTTGTAAGTCTGGCCATGCGTACCTATGGGGCTGGCGCTGCTTTCGGTCGACATCTTGACGGTTGAGTTCTTGTGCGATGGGAGAATAGGGTTCAGGAAAGATGGCGTTCGATCAAGAAGCTCTCAAGAAATGGCAATTGAGATGCGCCTCCTTGTGTTTGACGGAGCAATTCGTCTCTGTTGAGAAGGGGAGGGAGCAATTTCGGTTTGGCCAGTCTTCCCCTGAAAGCTCGAGCCCCTTACTTAGGTTGGCAAGTGCTGGCTGGCCCAATTAACAAGGGTCCCTCACCCCCCGGCATGCCAGGCACCGCGATAACGGGACGATAAGGCGGGCCCCACAAATAACTTGAAAGGTTCGCTGAAGTTTGGGACTTTTCGACGCAGGACGCTGATGAGGAACATGGCTATACTCTGAAAATGAAGACGGATTTCAAGGTGCGCATACCCTACAGAGACTCCCCAATGTCCCACACTGACTGAACTTGTATCTAGTTCTCCAATCTCCTCGGAACTGTGTATAGCAGGGGCAATCTGGTCTTCAGCCCAGATGGGACCGACCTGTTCTCGCCCGTGGGCAACCGAGTGACGGTTTTCAACCTCGTTGAGTATGCCATGCTGCCTCCCTCATGGGCATCTTGCGTGGTGTCACGCATCTGCGCTTTGTGATTGACCATTGACAATGACTGCAGCAACAAGTCTTACACACTCCCTTTCGCCCACCGAAAGAACATCGCGAGGATAGGGCTCACGCCTCAGGGCAACTTGCTCCTCACAATCGACGAGGATGGCCAGGCCATACTGACCAATATCGCCCGCCGTATCGCCATCTACAACTTTTCTTTCAAATCCGCGCCCACAGCACTCTCGTTCTCCCCGTCCGGTCGTTACTTTGCCGTCGGTCTCGGTCGCAAACTCGAAGTATGGCATGTGCCGTCCACCCCCGACGCGCATCCGGACGGCGAGCTGGAGTTTGCGCCCTTTGTCAAGCACCACACACATACCGGTCATTTTGATGAAGTGCGGCATATCGAATGGTCTAGCGATTCAAGATTTTTCCTCAGCGCCTCGAAAGACTTGACAGCAAGAGTATGGAGCTTGAACCAGGAGGAGGGGTTTATTCCAACAGTGCTGTCAGGTCATAGGCAGGCTGTTGTGGGTGCCTACTTCTCAAAAGACCAAGAGACAATATACACCATCAGCAGGGACGGTGCTGTCTTCGACTGGAAATATGTTGCTTCAAAACGCGACGACGACGAGATGGACGACGAGGAACAGGAGAAGGACTTGCGCTGGAGGATAGTCAACAAGCACTACTTCATGCAAAATAACGCTCATCTGAAGTGCGCCGCATACCATGCCGACTCAAACCTGTTGGTTGCGGGCTTCTCAAACGGAATATTCGGCCTGTATGAGATGCCTGACTTCAACATGATTCATACCCTGAGCATATCGCAAAACGACATCGATTTTGTCACTATAAACAAAACGGGAGAATGGTTGGCTTTTGGCGCCTCAAAGCTGGGCCAGCTCCTGGTCTGGGAGTGGCAATCGGAGTCCTACATATTGAAGCAGCAGGGCCACTTTGATTCCATGAACTCGCTCGTCTACACGCCTGATGGACAACGAATAATCACGACGGCAGATGATGGCAAGATCAAGGTCTGGGATATCGAATCCGGATTCTGCATTGTGACCTTCACAGAGCATACCAGTGGCGTCACGGCGTGCGAATTCACCAAAAAGGGCAACGTGCTCTTCACGTCCAGCTTGGATGGATCAATAAGAGCCTGGGATCTCATCAGATACCGAAACTTTAGGACTTTTACAGCACCAACGAGGCTTTCATGGTCATGCATGGCCG
Organism: Diaporthe sp. P3_1W; assembly: GCA_037177825.1. Lineage (NCBI taxonomy): Eukaryota > Fungi > Ascomycota > Sordariomycetes > Diaporthales > Diaporthaceae > Diaporthe > Diaporthe sp. P3_1W. The sequence continues at coordinate 2,645,998 of JBAFXB010000004.1, read as the reverse complement.
TGGACCCCAGCGGGGAAGTGGTGGCCGCCGGCTCTCTTGATTCTTTCGATATTCACATCTGGTCTGTCCAAACAGGTCAGCTTCTGGACCAGCTCGCAGGCCACGAGGGACCTGTGTCGTCGCTTGCGTTCGCTCCAAATGGCAACACTCTGGTCAGCGGTAGTTGGGATCGGACCGCAAGGATATGGTCCATCTTCGACAGGACACAAACGAGTGAACCGTTGCAGTTGCAAGCAGATGTTCTGGATATCGCGATCAGGCCGGACTCGACACAATTCGCCATCTCGAGCCTGGACGGCCAGCTGACCTTCTGGAATATGACAGAGGCGCTGCAGGTCTCAGGTCTAGATGGCCGGAGAGATGTCTCTGGTGGGCGAAAAATCGGTGACCGGAGGACAGCAGCCAACGTGGCTGGGACAAAGGCCTATAACAGCATCAAGTACAGTGCGGATGGTAGCTGTCTGCTCGCAGGTGGCAACAGCAAGTACATCTGCTTGTACTCGGTCACAACGATGGTGCTCCTGAAGAAGTTCACAGTCAGCGTCAACCTGTCGTTATCAGGCACGCAAGAATTCCTGAACAGCAAGCTTTTGACTGAAGCTGGCCCGCAAGGCGAGCTTGACGACCAGGGAGAGGCTTCCGACCGGGAAGACCGCATCGACAAGTCACTTCCGGGCTCGAAGCGAGGAGATCCGTCCTCCAGGAAGAACATGCCCGAGGTGCGGGTCTCTGGTGTCGCGTTTTCGCCAGCCGGCACAGCGTTCTGCGCAGCCTCGACGGAGGGCCTCTTGATCTACAGTCTCGACAATGTTCTTCAATTCGATCCCTTTGATCTGAACATGGAGATCACGCCGGCGGCGACACTGGCAGTGTTGGAAGATGAGAAGGACTACCTCAAGGCACTGGTCATGGCATTTCGCCTCAACGAGGCCGGCCTGATCAAGCGAGTGTTCCAGGCTATTCCGTACCAAAACATCCCGCTGGTCGTGGAGGAGATGCCCGTGGTCTATGTCCCAAGACTCCTCCGCTTTGTCGCTGCTGAGACGGAGCAGTCACCACACATCGAGTTCTGCCTGCTCTGGATCAAGGCGCTGGTGGACAAGCACGGCCCATGGCTGACGGCCAACAGGGGCAAGATCGACATGGAGTTGCGGGTCGTGAACCGGGCGGTGACGAGGATGAGGGACGAGATCCGCAAGCTGGCGGATGAGAATGTTTACATGGTGGACTACCTACTGGGACAGGCTGAGACCAAGGACGCTGCGCAGGAAGGCAAGGCGCTTACTTTGTCGCTTAATGGCGAGAATGGCAAAGGCCTCCTGACCGCTGGCCAGGAGGGCGTGACTGTTGCTGATCTTGTGAGCGAGGGAGAGTCCGAAGAAGAGTGGATTGGTGTAGAGTAGAGTAGAGTAAGGTTGCTACAGGATTGGAAGAGAAAAAAAGCTATGAATACTAGGCCGCTGATACCCCTACAGTCAATCTGTACCCGTGATAGTGTACTCGTACAAAGGTAATATACAATATGCATACATACGCCCGCGACAAATTTCTCGTCCAGGGGAACAGGCCCCAAGTAGCGACAGTTGAAATGATCCTCGAGCACAGACTCTTCCCCGGTTTCAAGAACTTCGACGTGCGTTCCCTGTGCAGGAGGTCAAAGGGGCACGGCCGCCTGCGGATCTCACCAGCAGGGTTACAGCTTGTGAGCACTCGGGACTCCCTTATCATTGTGTGTCAGCAAACGTTCAACGGACGAGTAGAGAACAAAGCAGGGAGACTCACCGTCCAGGCCTCATCCAGCCCAGCGCTCCTGACCCAGTACTCGCCGGGCGACTGCAGCGAGTCAAGGATGAGGTGGTTGATCTTCGACCACATGTCGTCGCCCTTGATCAGCACCCAGTCTCTGTCCTGGTACTTCTTGGTGACCTCGTGGCAGATCCCCGCCGCCCTGGCCAGCTTGATGGCGTGGCCGTCGTCGGGCATGGGGTGGATCTTTGATGTGATATCTGCGAGGACTGGTCAGTCTGAATTTGCTTTCCCAGGCGGCGCCGGTTACGTTGCGCGGCTTCACAGTGACTCACCAGCTATGGAGGCAGTGCCTTGATTCCTCGGCTGGTATGCCTTGATCTGGTCTAGAGACAGTACAGGGACGCCTCTGGCAGCATACTCCATCAGGTCATATCGAATCTTCCACTCCAGCAAGCGGGCCTTGGTCTCGGCCGGTATCCATGACTGGGAGTTGAAGGTCACAAATATGGGGGATGAGTTCAGGTGGTGGCTGGCCATTCGCACACTGTCAGCCCTCCCTTCCCTGCTCGGAGAGCCCTTGCTCAAAGGAGACCCGGGAAGATGGCATTGGGGAAGTCACACTCACATGATGAAGAAATCAAACTTGTTGACCTTCTTTGGGTGGAACGAGGCACCGGCAGCCATGAACATGTTCGCGTCGAACATCTCGGCCGTCCTCTCCTCCACCTCGTCGGGCCTCACCTTGACCTTGCTCAGTATCTCAAGCATCTCGTCCCCGGCACGCCTGAAGACGGTGTCGCGAAGGCTGTAGCCGTCCTCGTACTTCAGCTCCTTGCCCAGCTTCGGCTGGTCGCGCACCTCGCTCAGCAGCGACGCGATGCTCGGCATCCTGGAGCCCGGCGTCCTGCCATACTTCTCGTTGGCCATCTTCTCGGCGGCGAAGAGCTCCCGCCTGAGGTTGTCATGGTGCACACACGTCTGCGCCAGGGCCTCGGCCACGATGGCGGGCTGCTTCCACTCGACCGCGTACATGAGTTGGATCAGCGGGTGGAGGACGCCGGCGTAGAGGCGCACAAAGAGGTCCTCGGCGCCCTCGCTGCCCGAGAAGAGGTACTCGGTCACGACGGCCTCCCAGCCCTTGCGCTCGATCTCGCGCTGGAAGAAGGTGAGGAAGTCCGGGTAGTACTGGCCCTTCCCGAGGTACTTGGTCGCGTGCGACCAGGTCTGGAGGTCCTCGACGACGTGGTTGTGGGTAGGCTTCGCTGGCAGCTGGTAGCCCGTGTTGCCGTCGAAGCCATGTTGGATGGCCTCGGCGTCGGCGCCGGTGCCGTAGAGGGCCAGGAGGTGGTGGACTATGTGGTTATGGAAGCCTCGGTCATTGAAGTAGACGTGATACACGTCCAGGTCCTTCTGCAGGAGCTCGGTGACCTTCTTCGCGACCTCGTCCGTCTGCTTGACCCCCCAGAGGCCGGTGTTCTCGGGGCTGATATGGATTCTGTGAGCCGATGCCATGGTGCTTGTTCTTCGGAGGAAATTGGATGGATTATTTCTTAGAGTATAGCCTGCTAGCCTTGATAATATCATCTGCAACTGAATATAGTTGGGCTGATGGTGAACTATAATTCCACCACCATCTCCCTCCGCCAGTGCCTCCTTTATGCTCCCTACCACGTTGTTTGATAATGTTCGACCTGCCGTTCCTCCGACAGGGGTGACTAATTGATGTCCTTCGCCCTGGCCGTAAAAGTGTAGGGCATCTCACGATGACTGGTTCGGATCACGTCGAGTGGTCGTCACCGAGCGGAGAAGGCAGAAGATGCTCGGGTCGGGGCATGGCTCTAATGCTCGCGAGGCGAGATGGCACCGAGACGTGTCGTTGAAAGTGTGACCTCAGTGACTGAGACTGAGTGCCGGCCCAGGAAGGGGATAGGACAGGGTGACATGCTACGTACGTAATTAGGCTTGCTGCTTGGGGCGAGCAGGATCTGCGGGTAGGAGTTCACGGATTACTACGGTGTGCGGACTGGTGGACTGAACGGCCTGGATTAGACTAGGTCTTAGGCTGGACGGATGAAGCTTAACATCAGCATCGCAATTGCTCCGTTGTCCGAGATCCGGGAGCAATGGATGTCGTGCCAATTGTCAGCAACCGTCCACATTCCCCATATTAACGCTGCTGCCGTTGCGGAGTTTGTGGGGTTTACGCATGCCAAGTCGATCATATACGCCCTTACTTAGTGAGTATGACTGTTACTGTTACTGTAATGTTTAGTCGGGCCAAAGCCAGCTGTGCCGTCCGGAGATGCAACCCATTCTCGGACGCGAGACAGCGGAGAGCGGAGAACAAACTTTTAACCTTGCGGGAGCTAAAGGGGCCTAACATAGCTTACCGAGGCTGCCAGGTGCTTTAATTGTGACAAGCTCGAAGCAGACAGACTTGTGGTGTGTGAAGCTTGGCCTCATCCTCGAAGGAGGACCGAGTACGGACTCGGGTGCCAGGCCCAGGGGCAACGGCGGGCCAGCATCATACAGTACTAAACAGGATTGGACGCGATGCATATTCGGACGGATCTACAGTCTAATTCATGCTATGTCCTCTCAACTTCCTCTTCTGGCCGAAGCAGCAAGTCTCAGAGAAGGCCTCTGGGGGTCGGGCAAAGCACACCCGAGTGACGTCGGAATATAGCCAAGGGTGTGTGGGAAAGTGACGGGGAACATTCAAAGTTCCCATGATACCCGGCTACAAAGCAGCAGTAACAATGCTCCTCATTCCGGGACAGAAATCAGGCCTGGCCTCGGGGGACAACAAGGACAGCAACCCAGGCTTATAGCATAGGCCGATCGAATGTTTCCGAGACGCATTTCCTCGACTGCCACCTCAGCTGGTCGTCAAAACATGATTTGCCTCGAGCTGGGATACGGTTGCTTTGGTAAGAGAGCGTATTCACCGTCGTTCCCAAAACGGCCACTCAGACGGCGGGGCCTGCATACCTTCCTTGCATATGTACACAGCAGCTGCATGGGACGGCCTCACCTGTATGGGTCCTCGTTTCGAGCCCAGCCTGACAAGCTTGGCCCACCGCGTGCCCTTCCGAGAAGTATGCTCCACCGAGAAGTGCTTTCCGTGGTGGTTACTGCCCCTGCACGCCTGTGCTCACCGACGAGGTCGTGAATCTGGTCCACGCTTCATCGACGCCTCCTCACAACAGAGCATCAGACGCGGGTTCTCTCGCTACACACCACGAAAGCGGCAATGGTTGCAGGCAGGTGGTGAGAAGAATGCAACGTGATTCACGTGAAGCGAGGACTTGGACTTGCTGTTCCGGTTTTCCCAGCTGCCCAGATGGGAACGACCCCGGCCACCCGGATCCAGATCTACGGACCGTACCATGGTCCTGACAGCCCGCCTGAAACCACGCCCACCAGGCATCATCGCAGCTCGCCACGACGCATACACTTTCCTGCCACGCAAGTCCTCATCGGCCATGCTAACCGAGTCCAGCCCTATCCGCAGACCGCCACCGGATATCCCAAGACTCGATCTTGCTTTCCTGCGAGTCCGCCCTCTCCCTCTCTCGGTGCGCCGCGGCGGCCCCTCCCTGCCAAGGGCGAGCGTGATCGACGGCCAGGATCTTGCGACGGTCACCACAGCATGCGGGGCCTTGAGTCTATTCTATTCTCTGCCATCGTTGTCTCCTGGGGCGCGGTGTAGTCTATCTGTTTCCTCACCTGTCAGCCTGTCAGCGCCGCGTGAGAGGACATACTCCGCACTTGTCTCATGTGACAGCTTTTTATGCTCGTGGACCTGTACACGGTGAGAAACATGAGGCGGCACGGACGGTGGACCTCGACATCAGACGAGTTTGCGGGCCTTGTTGGCGACGCCTCGGTCTGGCCGCCCCGATCTGGAAGTCAAGGTTTATCTTTGGGAGACTCTCTCATGCGGGAGCTTCATCGCCTGGCCAGTGCCAGGAAGCGAGCCCTGCCAGGTCGTCATATCCCGCAGTTCTCGCCGTGCGGCCTGCTCGGACTGGAGTTTGTGTGTCTTTCTGCTTCCTAATTCGCCTTGAACCTTTGACGTTTATTCCTCTGTTTTGACTCCAGTGGCTTCGAGTCCATGAGTATGGCTCTGGCAGCCCCACTGTCTCTCTTAGACTTACCATGAGGAAGCCGTGCTTCTCTGAGGTGGCAAGTGTATATGGGCTGGTAGCCGGCTGGCTGCATGGAAGGGTGGCGTGTGCAGCAGTCCTGCACAGCCGTCAAGATACAGGAGCCCCTTCGTCCGGATTTGTTCGCCGGTCTTTTGCTGTAGGGACAGTCCTGGGTGACTTCGCCTACATCGATGGCGGCGAGGTATCCCAGGCCAACGGAGGTCAGCCCTCGGGCAATAATGTCCCGAGTCCAGGTGAGTTGCAACACTGAACGGGTCTTTACAGTATCAATATCACTGGTGGGATTCACGGCTGATTGCTTTATTGTTTAGAAAGCTCAACGCTATCAATAAGTCTCCGGGAGTCCTGGACCAACTCCACCGTGCCCATCCAGGTGATCCCGAAGTCAGCACCACTTCTCAACAGCCAAGCCATATGGACCGATGAATCGACAAACTCGTTCTGGATTTGGGGAGGGGCGGCTGCAGATGGTACTCCGCCCCCTCCAGACCAGACATGGCAATTCTCCGCCGATGGAAATGGAGGTGGTTCCTGGAACTTGAAGCCGCCCTCAAACCCGAGAATCTTCAACGAACTGTCACGTCCTGTCGGGTGTGCCCACACGCAGGGCGATGGTGTAGGATACTGCATGGGTGGGCTCCTGACCAGCCAGTCCAATACCTCCGTGGGGAGCGACACCGCCGTGGCCGGCCTCGTGAGCTTCGGGATGAGCTCGTCGGTATGGACCAATACTTCGATCGAACGCACGCTCGTGAACGCGCAGGCCGAATACGCGCCGTTTGGCCCCAACGGCCTCATATTGCTCCTCGGCGGCACCTCAGGGGACTCACCGCCCACTCTCATCGACTTCATCAACATCACATTTTATGACCCAATTACGAAGCAGTTCTTCTCCCAGCCGGCCACCGGGACCATCCCCACAGGACGCCAACGCTTCTGCTCAGTGGGAGTACCCGGGCCAGACAGCACCTTCGAGGTCTACCTCTATGGTGGCCTCTTGGCCGACAACACCGTCTCTGACGAGGTATTTGTTCTGTCCCTCCCTGGCTTCGTATTCGCCAAGGCAGACAACCCTGGTGCGACCACTGCGCGTGCCGACCACGCGTGCGTCGCCGTTGGCAGCGGCAAGAGGCAGATGCTGTCCATCGGCGGGACCGACGCCTCCAAAGGATATCCTGCAGAGTTCGCGGACCCGGACCCATGGACTCAGGGACTTGGAGTATTCGACATGACCGCTCTGCGCTGGACGGATGGATATGCCAACGATGCTGAAGCTTATGATACCCCAGAAGTTGTGAAGCAGTTTTATCGTGATGGAGGGCTGGACAAGGTTCAGTGGACAAGTGACGAGGTGAAAAATTTGTTCAGTTCAAGTAAGTCAGGACGTGATCATCGTCCCTGTGAGATCCACCATTTGGACGAGGATACTGACATAAATTCAGCCACGGCGGGCTTTGGTGCAGGCTCGAGCAGCAACAATAATGATAATAATAACAATAACAACGACAACAACGCGAACGAAAACGACACAAACAAGCCTACTGGCAGCGGACTAACGTCAGGTCTATCGAGGCAAGCCATTCTAGGAATCTCGATCGGCTCAAGCGCGGCGCTGCCCATTCTAATAGCCGCGCTGTATTTCTTCTGCTGCCGACGGCGGCCCAAACACTCAAGATCGATATCCGCCACAACGACAACGACTATCCACCACCACCCCAGGCGGCGCAGTTCAGACGCCAGCAAAGAAGACCACGATCACGACTACAACCCCTCCGAAGTCAGCAGGCGCCCAACAGTCCGCTCCATCGAGAGCAACAAGAAAGGACACCTACCCATCCCATCCACCCCTCTGGCACGGCGGTCCCTGGAGCAGTACAGCGTGCACATCAAGGGCAACGCAACGCCAATAATCATCGACAACACCGCGCTGACAGAAACATGGCCACTCATCCCGGGAACAGAGCAGCAGCAGCAGCAGCAACAACAACAAGGACCGCAGGCGCCGAGGCGGGTCAGGTTCTCGGCGCTGCTAAGGCCACCTCAGCGCAAGCCCGTGGCCGCGCTCCAGCCCCAGCAGGCCCTCGGTGGCAACCCCGTGACCATCCGCTCGGAACTGGCCGACCGCCGTGGGCGCCCGGCCCTGCAGGCTATTCGTACCCGCGCCGCCGCGGCGGCGGCGGTGGCGGCGGCGGCAGCTGGAGGAGGGGATGGGCCTGCGAAGAGTGGTGGCGTTCGCGTTTACCAGGAGGGGCCGTCGTGATGATTACGACGGGGAGAGGGATATTAGAGAAGCTCTTGCCTCCCCTCTTGCTGTTAACTGTTGTCGTCCTCTCTTGATTATGCCATATTCTGCAAAGGATGTACCGTCTGGGCTTGATTCACATAATAGCCGTCTAAATGTATAGACATTGGCCATCAAGGCTCTTTCTTCATCTTGCTGGGGCCAAAAGAATACCTGGTCCGTTACCATTGAATGGGCAGGAGCATAAGCATGAATACCACAAGGGGCAGCCCCCTCGTTGTTCACAATAGTAATTATGTAGTCAACCATATAGACCGTCCAACCCGTGATATCTGGATATGCTCGCTTAAGTCATCGCCTCAGAACCCCACTCCAAGAAGTCCCTGCCACCTTGGTCTGCTCTCAAACTCCCCTTTCATCCCTACCCGGTGGCGTTCTGGTTGTCATCTTGCCAGACTACAAAATCTAAGCTTTTTTCTTTTCTCTCTCTCGAAACGCGCCCCGCGGTTAATGAAAGCTGTAGCCACAGCTTGACCTTTGACCTTGACCGAAGATGATTGATGATGCCTCCTTGCGCCGTGCCCATGTCTCTTTTGAAATCGTTGACGTTGCCCCCGTTGTGTGGGTATAAGAGCTTCTTCGATGTCGTGATCGTTTCGTTTCATCTATGAGTCGCTCCTTTCGTGATGGCTCAAGGCCCGCAGTGAACAGGTTCTTCAGCCCGCCATGGCCCGTAATGGCTGCTCTTACTGGATTATCGATCACTGATCAGACCCTGGCTTGTTGCCTTGTCATATCCAATGACCTCGGTCAGGTAGTACATCCTACCACGATCTGTTAGCCTCCCACCACAACTTGGAACCGTGAAGGGTGTGCCAAGTTTGCTTACTTCTCGACCATGAGCTCCTCCGCGAACGTGTCCTCGAAGCTCTGTTGACACTGTATCCAGGCCAACGTCCTCTTCTTGGGGGATATTTTCTTGACTGTCAGTTTAAATTTTCCCGTGACAGGCCTGTGATCCGACACCCGGACCTCGTGCCTTCTGTAGTCGATTTGCTGTATCCTGCCTCTGCCACGGAACAGCAGACGGTCGCACCATGCAGGGCTGCGCTTCTTCTCGCTCGAGTCGTAGTTGTCCGTGCCCACGTCGTATTTGTATGTCGGCGCGAACGTGATGGGCATCTCCTCGAAGGCACGGAGCTTGAAATCCGGTTTTCTTCGACGCGCCACCAGGAGTTGGTCTCGTTCGAGCAGCTTGGGCAGGTTGCCCTGCTTCACCGCCATGACCACCGTATCGCGGCTCATGGTGTCGATTCGGTAGTTAAGATCGCCGTTGAGGATTACAAGCTCATGATCCAGGATCATGGTGCCATCGCCGCCCCCGGCATAGCTGTCGATGCGGACACTGGGGTCGCGCTCCGAAGGTAGAATGGGGGCCTCGAGTATCGCAGCAATGTCGTTGTTGCGGCTTTGAGCTTGCGACTGCCCTGCTGCCAAATGGCAGTTGAAGAAGCATAGAGACGTGTCGTCAACCATGAAGCGGATTATGATGGCACCTTTGTTACCGTGCAAACCGCCCATGCCTCGTTTGACCTCAGCTGTGCTGAGATTCGAAATCCGATCCCGAACGTCGGCCTTGACGAAGATGCAATAGAATAGCCCGACCATATGTGAGGTCTGCAGGAGATGGTACAGATCCCCAGGCATGTAGTCATCCAGGCTTCTGATGAGGAAATCCCTCCAGTCTCGGTATTGATGGCTCATGCGCTCCTGGTCCGATTCCTTCTTCTTGGATTTGAAGAATCGCTTAGCAGTGGCGGTCTTGTCCTCCAGATCAACGAGCTCTTGGAAGGCGAATATCAAAATGTCCGGGGAACCGCTGCCCTGTAGCAAATTCTGTATGAAGACGGAATCCGACTCGGAATACCGCAGGCTGTTAGGTGTAGAAGCTCCGGCGTTCCATGTCATTATCATGGCCTTGAGCGTTTGGAACTCGCAGTACTGCACGTCTTTGGCCTTCATTTCCGCTTCAAGCCAGTCATCTTGCAGCATGCCGTCCCACACCCTGATCATATTGTCTGCACCCAAGGAAAGAACCTGATGCCTCTCTAGCCTGTACGAGCTCGATCGGTCGGCGATGATCTTGAGCACGGGTTCGTTATGAGCTTGCCACTCTTTCTTGACAACCCATGGGCTCTGGTGGACGTCATAGACAGACATCCTGCCGTTGCTGTAGCCCGCCCAAATGTTGCCGCAGATCCCTGACAGCGAGTTGATCTTGAACGTGCTGATGTTGAGGACTTCCAAACACGAGTAGTCTTTGTTCGAGTACACAGTGACTTTCCCGTCGCTGTGACCGAAGAAAACCTTGTTGGGATCCGAGGGGAGCATCGCGCCTGCAGTGACATCGCCGGCGGCGTCTTGGAATAATGAGCGAAGGAGAACCTGGAACTGGGCCTTGCCATCGAGTGTCGGGAGGAATACTCGTATCTCCCTGCCCGTGGCATGCCAGAGCTCGTCGCCGACGACCATGGAATATGTGTGGCCCTTGGGCACTCGGAACGACTGGTGTGGGTGACCCGACAAGTCTGGTGTTCCGTCGGGCCCGGGCCCCCAAACGTGAAGGGTCCCAGCCTCGTCGAGGGTCCACAGCTCGTTGAAGTGTCGATATATCTTGACAACTTCATTCCTCTGGTGGGCACCGGTCTTTGTTGAAACAAGACTTTGCGTCAATATGTCCGCCTCCATGAGGTCCCCATTATTGTTTCCGATCCACAGTCGCTTCCCCTCCTCGTCAACATTCAAGCCAGGTTTGAAGCTCACAGCCGTAGCCTTCAATCCCTCACCGTGCTGAAAGCTCATGACGAGTTCCCCGTCCCTCAAGCTCCACACCCTAGTAAGATGCCCCGAGGTGCACACGAGGTCGCCACATGCATCGAAGTTCCTCGCATCCGACTTGGTCACGATTTCCTGTTGCCCGTGTTTCATATAGGGAGGTCTCCTGTTCGTATTTGAGGCATCCGGGTATGCTCCGTTGATAACGGCAGCTGACTCTGCAGGCTTGGCGAGCACAACGGCTTGTGAATCGGCGTTCCGCGGCTCGGTATGAGGAGCGATGGCTGCCGCGGATTTTCTGGACTCAGCGGGTGGCCTATCGGCCCCCCTGTGAGACACCGTGTTTGCCCTACCGGTCATTGCTGGTGGTGGCTGCTGCACAACAGGTGTCGAAACGGTTCGCTTCTGGTTTGCTGCCGGAATCACTGCTAGACTCGAAGCCGGAACCCCTGGTCTCGGAGGTCTTGGAGGTGGTATCTTCTCAGGCGGTGGCCCCGACTTCTCCATTGTCACGCTCAGCGGTCTCGTAGGCAGGGTCGGCCGCGGCTCCCCTGTGGCATCTGGAGTGAGCTGGCCCCTTGCGGATCCATCCAGCTCCAGCTCTCGATCCCTCCTCTTGCTTGCTATCGACGGATGAAGTGGCGGCGGGTCGAATCCAACCTGCAGAGTCTTGGCTGTGGCAACGGGCTCTCTCGGCGGGCGCGGCCTTCGCGGCAGTGTCGGCGGCGACCCTTCGTCGACGCTGGCGGAGCCACTGGTAGGCGGACTGCTGAAAGGCGACACTTTGTCAGGCATGTTCCTTCTCGGCTCCATCGCACTGTCTGCCGTCCAAGAGTTCCTAGACCTGATGAGCGCCTTTCCAGAGCGGTTAGTTGGCGGAGGCGCAGGGTCGACTTCGCGCTGTCGCCGCAGCTCGGCAGACCGTCGAGGGGGAGGCGGTGAAGGAGGCTTGAAGGCCACGACTTTTGGCGATCTCCGAGGATCCAGGTTCGGTGTGCGCGAGCGACTTGGGATCTTGAAGTTTTTCCCCGGCACGGCCGGCGAGGTAGCCGGCTTCACGACATCGTCCGAGTTCAGGAAGCTAGGCTGGTCGTTCACAGCTATGTTCAGAGATCGGCCCTTGGGAGGGGACTGTGGCGGTTCGACGGTGAGGGCGGGAGCTTGCACAGGTCGTGGGGTGAGCGGAGGGGGAGGGAACGCGCTGCGCGCAGGAGAGCACGGGACGCCGTTCTCCTTGGGGAGAGGGGGCGCAAGGCCAGGCTTGTGCTTCGGTATGGGAGGTGGCTCCTTGGAAATCGCGTTCGTGTCCCGGGGCTTGTCGGGGCGAGGCCCTGGGGAGGCATTCCGGCTCGAGGGTTGAGGTTGAGCAGGCTGTGGTTGTTGCGGCTGCGCCTGTGGCTGCGGCTGATCACCAACCTTGCCAATATTCTCGAAGTGCGAACGGAGGGAGGAGACGGGTTTCTGTTGTCGGTTGTCAGTCATCCGCAGGGCGTCGGGGCTGGACGGCAACTGGAAGGGCGGGGATGCCCCTAGACATGGCCAGGGACCCAGAGCAGTAGCACTCACAATGGAGGATCCATCAGGCCCTCCTTCCTCTTGAGGAGCCGCCATGGCCTGGTGTTGTGGGAGAGGAATGCGGAACAGAGAAGGGTGACGGCGGCAGGGACGGCGACAGCGCCGGTGACGGTGACGGTGACGGTGGGGCTTGCGGGCGCGAGCGTGGGAGTGGGCTCGTCGTGGTTGGGGTTGGGCGTGGGCTTTGGACTCGGGCTCTGGCTCCTGGGGCGCCCATCACTCCAAGATTGAGCAGTGACTCGCAGGAAACATGCACCAGTGAGGAGGCCAGGCAGCGGGCTGTTGTTGTTTTTGTGACTGACAGTCAAAGACGGAAAAGGGGGGCTGTTGGCCCCGGGCGCACTGGGTAGGCTAGACTTGAGCAGACGCGAGTATAGATACCACTCTGTGTATTAAGATGCGATGCTGGTATGTGCTCCGTACCACCTAATGTACGTAGTAGGCATGCAGAGTGCAGACTAGGTACCCGTCCAAGGCACAGCGGCCACCCTCCTGACTGGGTGAGCAAGGTTGTGCGTGGTTGGGGTTCTTGGTGGGCTGGCAGGCGTGCCTGGATTGCCCAACCGTACAAGCAGTCTACTCCGTACAGTGTGCCCATGTACCCCTCTGCAGAGGAGAGCTGCTGAGTACCGCCGCTCGTACTGCGTAGGGCGTATGCGGTCTCCAGCACGGCAGGCAGGTATCTAGCTAAGCAATCGAGGCATCCGGATGGGGCGAGTCGGGCGGTGTTTTGGGGCTGGCCCTGAGGGATTGCGTCAGAGGCCCGCCCCAGCCTGTCTGTGTGTGGTTCTGGTCTCTCTTCTCTTGTGACGGTCTCAGTCATGCTCACTACCTGGTATGCAGCTGGCAGCGTAATTAAGGTAATAAAATGCAGGTACCTGCTTGCTCCTCTGGGCCTGGTTCTGTGGCCGTGCCATTTCTTTCTATGTTTAGATACGTTTCCGGCCTAGCTCGAGGCCTTGTGTCAGTGAGTTAGTTTGAGTGGTGCGAGTGTCAGTCACCACAGCACAATCCATCCATGCCTACAGTTTCTGCTGGGTATATTCCAAGCTTGTCTGTCTACCAAAGAGGCCCTTCTCGAGGCCAACCACATGGCCGCCTCTGACTGCCCCCAACTGCTGGTGGCCAGCCTTGAAACATGGTTGGCCTGGCCACCATTGGGTCCGCCACGACTCTATTTAGATTGTTGGATATGCATATTGAAATAAACACATGTCGCTAGAAAATGACTGGCCGCCAAATCTCCATCTCATTGAAGGCTCCTTGGCCCTCCCGGCATAGTCTGGGTGGGCCTGCGACGGGTACCACCTGCACCCAGGCAACATAGGTTTGCTGGCTGTGCTGAGAGTTGCTTGGTTGTATTTGTCCGGTAGATATGTACATGCGCAGACAGGTGGCAGAGGAAGATGAGATGAATAGGGGTGAGTGGCCAGCTGGTGATAACGATTAGCGGCAGCCGGTAGCTTGCTTGCGCACGTACCTGGGTACCGGCGTCCTGCCCCACTTGCTGTTGCTGCAGTAGCTAGCGTCACGGCAGGCAGGCAGGCACTGCGGGAGCTAACGGAGCTCTCCCGCGACATTTTTGGAGGACGGGACCCCGATTCGATTCACAACTCACTGGCTACCAACCCACAGCGCCACCGCAACCACACAGCAGACTGCTCTGCTCAGGTAGACACATCTCTCGACGTCACCCCACCTGCCCGATAAATACCCGGCAGACCTCAATCACCCGTCAATCAAGATTGGCGTTTTCTGCCCAACAACATTGATCCACCCCGAGCAAACCAATCTCAACAAGAGCAACGACGACACCAATAGTCTACATCTCAAATCGCAAGATGAACACTGTACGTCTGCCCTATACCCTGCCCAGCCTGCTTTCATATCATGAGCTGCTTTCACTGACGAGGATCCCCCGACAGGTCAAGTCTTTCTGGTTAGCAGACCACCACGGCCAAACCACTGACGAGAAATCCACTGACCGGGTCGTTTTCACAGGCTGGGTTGGGGCTCTCTGTGTGTTGGTAAGTTGGTCCTCGTGCACTTTTTGTCCTCTATCTATCACATCCAGACACACCTGGCCGTTCTCGTGTCTCGCCTGCCTGCCAGTCACTGACTTGGCTGAACCGTCTCTACAGCCGGCGCCGGCGCATACGTCGTCGCCAAGCGAAGCATCAATGCCGACCGCCAGGCCCGCCTCGAGGAGCAGCGCAAGAAGAAGTCCATGATTGAGTCCCTCGAGCATTCCCAGAACGTTCCGTCTCACCCTGGCTCTGCCTCAGCCATGGGTGGCTCTCGCAGTCGAATCGACGATCAAAAGGAGCGCCCGAGGCAGGAGGAGGACCGCGTCGACCATGCCTTCCGGCCAAGCCTGGAGATGGCTGCCAAAGAGGTGACGCCGACCGAGCCTCTATCTGACAAGGAGTATAATCGGCTCTACGGCAAGAGCAAGTACGAGAGCTCTACTCCTTTCAGGAGCCCGAAAGGGGACCGCTTTTCCTAGATTGCGAGGAC
The DNA here is from genome assembly GCA_037177825.1 of Diaporthe sp. P3_1W. Taxonomy (NCBI): domain Eukaryota; kingdom Fungi; phylum Ascomycota; class Sordariomycetes; order Diaporthales; family Diaporthaceae; genus Diaporthe; species Diaporthe sp. P3_1W. The sequence goes on along the minus strand of JBAFXB010000004.1, from coordinate 2,630,908 downwards.
AACAGCTTATACGGCGTACAGGAGGTGACAGGTGATCGGTCGCCCAGCCCTGCCCGTCCCAACCGACGATCCCGCCCGCGAATACCGGAAAGGCCATTTGGGGGATATCTGGGGTCTCCACGAGGAGCAAGAGGCATATTTTGGAGGCCACAAAGGCCTGGCGAGTCACTGCACTTAGGCCAATGGCGCCTCATGGCGCATGTACATTATTATGACCGAGACCGCGGATCGAACTGCGGCAATGAAATGGAATCGCCACTTGATCTTGCCTAATTCCTAATTGTACTTGCAGCATCCGAGTCCATCTCTTCAAGTCGCCTCGTGCGCAGCACCATATGCCTCCTCTCATAGGTATCAATACCCTTTGGATCCCGAATCGTGATATGTCATTGTACCTGGCTGTTGATACAGAGAAAGACCCTGTATTGAATTATTAGAGCACAATACGCGTGTCTGTACGTCGCATCGGGCCCGAGTCGGCCGATTTTCCCAATCCACGCACGGGCGGGCCCAGCCCTGCAGCCCAGCCTGCCCTGCCCCGGCCAGCTCCAACTCTAGCGCATCTCAATCGGAACTTTCCTCCAGCTGCCCCCCTGGTTTCCCACTTGCGTCGAACACCTCCCCATACGTGGGTTCATCATCCCCGTTCTCTTGCATGTCACTTCGTGAGATCATTTCTTACCTCTCAAGAATGTGCCCATGATACCTTGAAGGGCGCGACATCGTTTCCGACGCCCGTGCCCACACTGCCCCGGGCCTCCCAGTCAACATGGCGGCCGCACAGCTCGCCATCGCCAAAGCCTCCCTCTTTGCCTCCCTGCTCAAGGCAGACGCCGACGCCGAACTTGCGTCGTGTTCTCGCGACGAGATCGAGCAGTTCCATGGTCTGCTCAACGCGGCCGTCGCCAAGTGCTCACCAACCAACGTTCAGGTTTGGAACACACACGCCACTCCGTTTTAACATGAGCCTTTGAGCCCCGGCTAAACATTTGCTTATATTCTCTTTCGCCGACAACAGAAATGCAAGCAATGGATCCTCCAGCATCTGGTCCCCTCTCCTGCCCGCGCGGCTGCATTCGGGAAATACCTGGTCGCCCTCGCCTCTTCTTTCCCCAGCGGCTCGCAGAAGGCGCCTGGTCCATCCCCGAAGCGAAGGAGGCTGCATGTGCTCTACGTCCTGAACGACATACTGTTCCATGTCAAATTTCGCACACGGAACCATGGCTTCTTCGACAATATTGCACCGCATCTCCCTGCCTTATTCAAGAGCGCCGCCTCTTTTACGAATGCACCAAAACACTTAAAGAAGTTACATGACCTGCTCCAGTTGTGGGAGAAGAAGTTCTATTTCCCGGCCTCTGTGCTTGAGTCTTTGCGCGCCGCTGTCGAAGAAGGGCCAAAATCTGAAGGGTCGGAAGCGAATGGTGGGGTTGTGGCAAACAAGGCGCATGCAGCCTCGACAGCACGAGATGCACCATTTACACTGCCGTCCATGCATGGCGACCCGTCTACGCCGTGGTACGACCTTCCCGCTGCCAATTGGCTCCCCGTCATAGAGCCGAATTCCACGAGACCTATGAACCCGAATATGATCAAGCCGCTCCAACTTGCAGGTGGACCGGCCGACAAGAACCTCGTCGACGCCGTGAAGAAGCTACTAGGTGATGTCGACAAGATATATGCGAAGGACGCGCTTCTGGACGGCGACTCAGCGGTCGATGTCAGTCAGATGGGTGAATTCATCGAGCGAGACGAGCTGGGGGATGTTGTCGGCGGTGAGACATACTACGGTTGGTCGAGGAGCTTTTGTGAGAAGATGAGGGCACGACGGCTGAAGGGAGACGGAATGGATATGGATGATGAGCAAAGAGGCCGACGAGACTCGTCGCGTTCAAGCAGCCGGTCCCGGAGTCATAGCCGGCAGCCCTCGTCAAGGCGCCCTGCAACTAAACGACGTCGGCTCTCGCGCTCGCGAAGCAGGAGCTGGAGCAGCGCGTCACGATCTCGCAGCCGCGCAAGAAGAGGAAGCTACAGCCCACGGCGGCCGCGAAGCTATTCTCGCTCTATATCTCGATCGCGATCTCCACGGCGTGGCCAGAATGGCAGAGACAGACCCAGGTCCCGCTCGCGCGGTTCATACTCACCACAACCAGTGCTCTCAACAACTCAAAACACGCAAGCAGCAGGTTATGGCCCCCCAAAAGGCTACGTGCCGCCAAACCCACAGCAATATCATCACCAGCAGCAACAACAGCCGCCGCCGCCGCCGCCGCCGCCAGCCTCATACCCACCTCCAAACTTCCCCACGGGGGCACCACCACAGCCCAGCAGGTTCAATTCTTGGAATGCAGCTGTCCCACCTCCTCCACCTCCTCACTATCAAGGTCAATGGCCTCCCCCGCCACCGCCTCCGCCACCACATATGTCTCCCGCAGCAGGCAACCATGGGCCGCATCAGCCACCTCAGGGCTGGTTCCCACCCCACCACTCTTCGGGTGGACCTCCCGCCCCGGGCCCTCCTCCGGGCTCTTGGGGCGGCGGTTGGGCTCCTCCGCCTCCGCCTCCGCCTTATCCGCCTCAAGGACACCTAGAGCAGCAGCAGCAACAGCAGCAGTCAGGAGGATTCCAGTACGGCAGGGGAGGCAATGGCGGTGGTGGATACCGGGGGAGAGGTGGTGGCGGCGGGTACGGCAGGGGAAGAGGGTGGTGATCGATCGTAAGACCAGGATGACGTTGGATGGTGCTGTGCTGGATAGATGGTGGCATACCGGGACGGTCATGTGGCATTGAACGAATCCCAAGTCTTGTAGCTGTACTATGTAAGCGCCGTCAGAGCGCAGAAGGACTACCAAGCAGGCAAGATGTCACAACATCGTCCACCTCACGGCCCATCCTCACCAGTCGTCCATGACAAAAGTACGTGTGCAGTATTGCACCGCAGAGACATGCGACGTCGTCACGGCTCAGCTGAGAAATGACATGCTTCTACCTCGCACCATCGTCATAATAAACAAATATGTAAACAAGAAGAAACCAAACAGATTCAAGAAAGAGAAGAAGAGTAAAAAAGAACTTCCTTCTTTTTAAGCTTTGTTCGTTCGTCCCCCAAAACCACGATATCGGTACGCCGACACGCCAATATGTCCCGTCTTTTTGCCCTAGAGGTGGTTTTGCAGAAGCTTTGTTGACTAAAAATTCGTACAGTTAAAAATCCTCGAAAGGTGGCCTCTTGCCTCCCCCGGTGCCTCTTTGTTATCTTTCACCACACCCCCATCCCGCAACCGTCCTGCCCAGCGTGAGTAACGCACAGCTGGCCCTGGCGAATGAGAGAAAGAGAGCTCGACTCCCCTTGCCCGTACCACCAAGCCTTTGCTTGCCACAGATCTTCAGTCCTAATGCCAGCTGGTCTACCAAATCCACAGCAAACCAAAAGTCCCGCTAGAGTACTCGAACAGCCCCTGGTAACGGCGCGCGTTTTCTAATCGAATGTGGGAAGGAGCGCTAGCGAGCGCATCCAAACTTATCTGGGCCGGCCAACAGAAACAAATGGTTCGGCCCGGGCCAATTCAGTCGTCCAGAATTTCCTGCCTGAGCCGCCAGCATACCCTTCCTCCTCCAGCCATGACCTCGGATTCTCAAGAGACGCTCTGGCATTAGTTGCGCAAGGTATACGAGAAAATGAGGCTTTGTCATTAATCGTTCGGCAAACCTCTCCACATGGTTGATTTGACAGACGCAACCCTGGGCCTGATTCGGTCCGACGCACTGCTGAGGCAGGACACAGTGATTCAAGGTTATCGCCCGCTTCTCGACGACCCCGCTGAGCTCTGCCTCTCGTGCGTGCCCGGCCGCCGATCTCTTCGGTCTCCGTCTTGCAGGTTCAGCGAGTCGAGCCGCTTCTGGTTATCTTCTGTGCCGTCAGTCTCTTCCGTCTGCTCATCTTGGGGTGCCGCTGACCCATTAGCCTTTTGTTTGTTGGCCAAGTCTTGAATGGCCGCCCATTTCCTCTCCCGCTGCTTCTCCCTAGCCGGCGCGCTGTTCTGCTGCTCCGTGTACTCCTGGGAGCAGTCGTCGAAGAGTTGAGGGTTGATCTCCATGAAGAGTTTCATGGCGTTGTACACCATCCCATGGATAGTCCTAGCACTGGGTCAATAACGGGAACCCCATGTTTCCAGCGTGACGGGATGAAACCCACCTATTCCAGTGTCCCTTTGAGTTCTCATACAGCGGCGCGAACATGATAGGGAGGATGATCTCGACGTTATCGCTGACCAGGTTGCAGAAGTACTCGTTGTTCCAGAAGTACAGTGCACGCTCTGCGACCTGGAAATGCGGACTTGCCACCGACTTGGCGAGCTGGTGGAACAAGGGTTCCTGAACCTTGGCAAACTCCGCCGGGTCCATAACCTCGAAGATGTCCTCTACCTCGTTCAAAAACATGACCTCCTTGGTGCTGTTTACCTTTGGCCAATAGCGCAGGAGACCAAGCACCACCTGGGAATCATTAGAGTTGGATCTGCGCGTGGCTCATTAGAAATTTCAGACTCACCTCTTCCGTAAGGGACGCATCCTTCTCCAAGAATTGGACGATGCAATACGCAAGCTGTGGGTGGTACATGCTGAGGCTCTTTGCTTTGTGCAGAGGTATCAGCGTGCGTGTAAGGAACAACTTGTGTTCCTCCTTCAAGGGCAGTGCGAATCCGTTGATAATGGACCCCAGAATTTCGAGGAGTTCGGCCACGCCGTTGAACCTTTCCGTCTCGTACACAAAATGGAAGAAGACATTGTTGATGGATCGACGGATGAAGCTTCGCAGATTGAGGAACTTCCCGTAGATCCTGTGCAGCGTTGTCTTTAGGAAGTCGCGCTCACGAGGGTCTTCGGAGTCGAAGAGCTCAAGCAGCCGGAGAACAAAACTGTGGTCAATATAGGCCTTGGCGATGTTGGTGTTGAAGTCCTGGCTCTCGATAAAGCGCAGGAAGAACTCGTAGACGACCTGGATATGAGGCCAAGCAACTTCCAGCACGGGCTCGTCCTCTTCCGGGTCGAAAGCTTCGCCCGACGGGTTCATTGGCGGTGGCAGTGGGCGAAACAAGTTCTTGGCGAACATCTCGACAACTCGCGGGTACATGGGCTCGGTGATGACCTGCCGGTTGTTGGCAACGTAGTCGAGCAGCTCGTGAAGCGCCAAGCGCTTGATCTCCTTGGACTTCATGTCTCCACTGGCATCGTTGAAGTCGAAAATGACGTTGCACTGGTCGATCTTCTGCATGAACAGCTCCTGCCGACGATTAGGCGGCACCTCGTGAAACCCAGGAAGCTTTTCCAGCTCGCGATGCGCCGAGATGTCGAACCGAGAAGAGTGCTGCCGCTTCGGAGTCCTCAGGCCCTCAGGCACGTCCTTCGGTGTCTGTTGCAGGCGATCGAACATCAGGGACTTCTGGCCAGCTTTTGGAGGCGCCAGGTCATGCGGCATGGTCTCGGCCGCGCCGGGCGGAGGGACATGGGGAGCGCTGGGGCTGATGATGACCGTGGGCGGGAGACCGCCGGAGCGCTGGGGTGTGCCTCCGCCATTGGCAGCCTGAGGGGAGCCGCCGAAGGAGCCAGATCCTGAGGCAGAGCTCATGTTGCTCAAGGGTGACTGCCCTGGTATGCCCTGCTCTTGCCCATGTGCTCCAGCGCTGTTAGGGGGGAGAGGCTTGTTTCGGGTGTCGGGGAGGTTCGACGCGGAGGACGAGGGCGTGATTGTAGGAGACTGGTTGGCGTCCCTCGATGCTGTGCTGTTGGGTGAGGCTGTGCCGTCTTTAGAGTCCTTCTTCTTTGATGATTTGCTGGAGTCTTTCCCGCGCGACAGCTGTGATGTGTGCGAGCGAGCGTTAGCAGACGTCCGGCGAAGGTCGAACCATCAAAACATTGCTGGTGGGAAAGGCGTGAAACTTACAACCCTCTGGCTGAAGCGCTTCATCTTCGAAGAAAGTTGCTTCTCTGTAGTGACGGTGTCAGCAATGGCCAGCTGAATGGCAATGGCGGGGCCGGAGGGGGCAGGAGACAAGCTCCGCGGATGGCGGGAGGTCAACGACTCAGCGCAAATGCACGGGAAGGACCGCGTGTGGCTGTCCCGGGGCCTTGGGGGAGAGCCCAGGCAGTACGTGCTTGTGTGTGTGTGTGTGTGTGTGTGTGTGATATTATGTGAGGTGTGTGGGAGTGATGCGGGGGAGAGGACAAATGTTGAAGATCTATCTACCTGTTCAGCCTCGCGGGATGGCAGGGGGAACGGCAGTAGGCGCTGACGACAGATCAATGGGTCGTGGTCCACGTCTAAGCCAGTCTCGCTGGATGGTCCGGAGGAGAGGGAGGGTGATTGGCAACAGGGCGGCAGCAGGTGAGGGCAGAGCGCAACCAATTCGCCAGAGGGCAGGTCAGACTGATGCGCTTGGCGGGTCCCAAGGTGGGTGGTGAGGTTGTCGGGATGGCGAAACGATGGGAGCTTAGGTAAAGGTGAGGAGGGCTGGAGAACAACCTTGGGGCAGGGTGGTGGCTCAAAAGGGGGCCGGACAGGGGTTGTCGAGAGGGCGAAGGGGAGGGCAGGGAAGCTTGGAGGTGACAATAGGGTTTATTAGGCACAGCCAGTGAACCGGTTGTAGGTGGATGAAGGACGAATGGATGGGCTGGGGACGGCCGTGAGAGGAGCAAGAGCAGAGCCGAGCAGAGGATGCAGAGGTAGGCAGGTAGGCAGAGCAGAGAGGCTTGGCTGGCTCGCTGGCTGGTGCTGGTGCTGGTGGTACACAGTATTGAGGTTGAGGCACACGCAGGCGCGCAGGTGTGCAGCAGGCATGCAGGTGAGTTGAGGGAGGAGGATCGGAGGTGCGTCTGGGTGCTAGGCAGGTACTTATTTACCGTTTGACGGGGAGGAGCCGTTGGCGTCTCTGGAGTCTTTGGTGGAGGGCATCCGTGATAATCGAGCAAGGCCCATCAAGCCTCGATTAAAAGCCTGTGTAGAAAAAGAAACCTCGGCGATGAAGCACAGCAGGCAGAGCAGACAAGAGAGAGTCGAGAGAGATGGCAATCCGCAATCCGTGAGAGTGGGAAACTCGAAAGGTTGGGTTTGGGTTTGGGTTTGGGGTCGGAAACACGATAGGCACTGGCACGGTGCAGTGCAGTGCAGTGCGGTAGACGGTAGCAGATCAGGCGGCGAAGCAGTCTATCCCAGGTAGGTGGGAGCTGCGAGCAGAGAGCTTGGAAGGCAGGAGGTGCCAGGAAACGGTATAGACCACGGGATTGAGTTCGGGTGCATGTGCAAGTAGAGTACTACCTAGGTATGTGGTAATATTAGTTGGAAGGTGCAGGCCCAAGGCACTAGTTGCCTACCTGCCAGCCCGCTTGCTGGGCTGGCACCTTGCCCACTCTGACCTCAGTGACCAAGCTTGGTGGTCAGGGCGGACCCAGCTTAGGACCCCACTGGCCGCCGCAATTAGAGCCCTGTGGTTGAGCCCATCGCCCGTGAATTTGGGACTGCGGGGCTTGCAGCCGGCAAGGACAACAAATGTCCGTCACCGGTTGGCCCAGAGTTGGTCCAAGGTGATCTCCCGCCACCTTGTCACCGGGTTGATGCACGCATCGCACGGCACTCGTCTGCAGGCTGCAGCAATAATTCATCTAAGCGCAAGGTTATCTGTCACTGTAGTCCTGCAGAGTACTGACACCCTAGGCACTGAGTGGCCAGGTGGATAGGCTCTTATTACAGCATGCGTACATGTACTTTGAGCAGCAGCAGGGTGGGACGAAATGTGGCCCACCTCGACCAAAACACCGGAGCGAGCTGGGGATATTCAGGGTTGCTGGACATTGCAGTACCTCGGGCCTCCCTGGGTCTGCAGTAACCGTATCTATACCTCCCGCGGCCTGGATTGTCTGCCCGGGTAGTGTAGTTCTGATTGTTAGCCATCACTTCTTATCTGTGTCTAAGAAGGAATGCATGTACAGAGAGATGAGTGCACATTGTCTACCTAGGTATCCGCCTGTAGCCAGGTCTCTGTGTTAAGGACGTCACCAATCAAGGCCCTGAGTAGCCAGAGACGCTCATCTACAGGCTCGTGGTTGTCTTGATTGATCTCTGAGACCTGATCCATGCTATTGCCATGCACTGCCATGCCGTGCAGGACCAGGCAATGAGTGTGCGACTCTGAGCAAAAGAAAGGCAGATCTGTTTCGAGAGAGCACGGGAAGCTTGGGTCGTGGCTCCGGGCCCGCCTGCAGCTCCTGCAGGTGCAGGGCCCATCCTGACCTCTAGCGTGACCGGGGGACTACCCGACTCCCTCCTGGGCTAGTGCTGGTTTACAGTCTTTGTCTTCGTCTTTGGCATCTGGCTGCCAGCTGCAAGTCCCAAGTCCTCATCAACATTGGGAAGGCTTCATCCAACAATCAATTCACATGGGCCGCAACATTAAGCCCTCTTGTGGTGTCCTTGCATTGCCTACATAGATGATACATGTGGACCCCATCTCATCTTTTTGCTGGAGTGAAGGAGCCCACATCTCAACCTGCAGCCAACCGTAGCCGCGACCTGTGGCGAAGGCATCAAACACAACCACAAGTCCAGCACTGACGAAGAAGTCCTTCCATCCATGATCTGACTTGATGGGCTCCTCAGCCTGCTACCACACACAACATGTCGTTCGCAGACCTGAATGATGTCGAGGAGACAGATGCCCTCATGAGTGCTGCATCGCCCTCCGCCTCCTCCGTCTCAGATGGCCAACCACAAGCTCCCGCTTTCAAGATACCCTCTCGGACCATTGCCGCCGTTGAGCACCCCTTTCTGATCCAGAATCTTGACAAGGGCTTGAATACATTTGGCCCGAACCCTCAGTTTCAATCAGTTAGATTACACCACTTCCTTCTCCCACCTCATTTTGTCCAAAATTCTAACCTGCATGCTAGGTCTTGGATCCCTCCAGACCCCAACTTTCCGTGCCTCTGTATCTTCAGCCCCAAGATCCTGCTTCCAGGCCAATGATGTCCCATTATGCATCATCTCATAATGTACTCTTCAAAATTACGGTCCCGAAGAGGACCGGCCGGAAGAGGAAGAGGGGCAGTAATGGGCCGTGGCAGGGCGAAGTCGACCAACCTGCTCAGGCCACGAGGCCAGGACCCGAGAACTTGCGCTCAGAGTCCAGACTTGATGAGCCAAAAGTTTTGAGGCGAAAGCTCCAGGACAATGTTGATCGGTATCGTGCCGAAGCGGTCGGTGTCATCAAACACACCCATCGCTACAGAGGCATGGCCGACTTCAACTACTCCATGAAGAACAATGATTTCATGAATGATTTCAAGGACAAGATCTTGTCTGGTGACGGTAAGAATGAAAATGATTCCTACAGTGACCTCTTACTCATGAAATCTTTAGTATCCAAGTTCCGTCAGTTCTCTATGAAGCCAGGCGTAGATAAGACCCCCCACCAAGAAATTGTTGCTCCGCCCCTCATGACACAGATCAGCGTACCATACTACTACTTCTACTCCCAGAATCCCTACGTGAGGGTGGTTAACACTAAGGATGGTGGCTTCGAGATGGTCAACACAACTTCTAGGGTGAAATCTGTTGGCTATTTTATCGGCACGCATGACCCAATACCCGACGCCCCTACCGGCAAGCCAAGGGTCAAGGATCCCTTATTCGATGATATTGTAAAGGCGATGAGGAAGCTCCTGGACGAGCGGCCGGTCTGGACGCGGCGTTCGATCATCAACAAGCTGACTGACTTCGCCTACGATCCCGAGCACCCAGAGAAACGCTTTCCGCCGAATCTGTCACAGCAGCTCCTCAAGAATGCCATACAATACGCGGGCTACCAATTCAAGGGTGGTCCCTGGCGTGACTCCCTCTGCAGATACGGTTACGACCCTCGCGTGGACCCTTCAAGTCGTGTATACCAGTGCCTCATCTTCCGGCTGCGGCGGCTCCAGGTCGGTGAGATGGGCGAGATGTGGCAGGAGCTGCGCAAGCGCGACATCTCGGGGGTTAAGGCAACCAATGACGAGCACACCGGCACCCACCTGTTCGATGGCAAGATCTACCACGACGACGGCAAGGTCTGGCAGGTTTGCGACATCACGGACCCTTTACTGGCTAAGCTCCTCTCCGAAGCGCCCATACGACCCGAATGTGACATCGAGGGCAGCGGCTGGTACCATCGCGGGCTGTGGGCGAAGGCGAGGGCCATTATGAAGTGCAAGATGAGGGCAATCCAATTTGGGAGGGTCCTCCAGGACAGCGACTTCGATCAAGCGTTGCAGGCGCGTGACGAAAGCCCGGACCCGGAGGCAACCAAGAGCATCGCCATCCCCACGCCCGACTTGAAGCTGACAGAGAAGGAGCTCGAGCTCATCCGCGGCAAGAAGTACAAGGGCGTCGGGAGGATCCGGAATAACAAGCGGACCTCGTATCATTTCCCAGGAAAGAGGGTACAGGCGGGCCTTGGAAAGCCAGGTGGAGCCGGCGAGCCGTCGCAGTCGCAGGAGGTTGATGGGGATGAGACGGCCCTGGAAGACGACCAGGACCGCGAGGAGGGAGATGATACAGGCATTTTGGACGGCCTGCCGACTGACTTCGAGGACGGCAGTGAGTATGACGAGGATGAGGGCGATGAAGACGAGGAAGACTTCGAAGAAGAAGACTATGGGGAGGACGATGAAGATGACATGGCCGATCGGAGCCAGTACCAAGCATTCCAAGTCGACGAGGACGAGGATGAAGAGCAGGGCCTCGAGGCTGACGATGCAGATGGCTGAACCCGGCACCTGCAGAGACGTTGGGCAGGCTGGGCGGTTGTAAATCTACTTTGCCCGCATTGATGCCCTTTTTCGATAGACAGCCTTTTACTCCTTGGTACGTGGGCCCTCATGGACTCTTCAAAGACGATAATACATTGTGCCTTGCCTCCCTCTGGTATTCAATATTTTTTGCATCTTGATCGTTTCGCCTGACGTTCACAATTAAGGAAGGACAGTCATGATACCACTTGAAATTGTAACAGCAAGGTATCTAGGTAAGGACCAAAGAACCAGAGGGCCAGTTGCTAGCAAGACCAGGAGCCACACCTGAGAAAACAGTGGGCGACGAAATCAAAGCATTGAGATCATTTGTTATCCTTAGGAAAGAACTCAATACTTCATTGGGGAGCAGATAACTACGGATTGCCGGTAAGAAGATTCTTATTCTTTTCATGGAGGCTGTTCGTATACTGGACGTGTATTCATTCTCATGTCTCATGGCGTTTCTAATTATGCTAATGCCAACCAGCCTGTGCAAAAGTGAAAAAGCGCCACACGGCCCTGTTGGGGTGCCGTGTGTGCCAAACATCACCTTGACAACAAAACGGGCAACGAGGCTGGCCGGGGCTGGCCGTCACTGCACCTGCAACACCTTGGTCTTGCTCGCCTTCTGCCTCATCATCGCCTCGACCCAGTTCTCCACCTCCTCGAGCGCCCTGCGCGGGTCCTTCTTCCTCTTGAGCAGGAACCCCTGCAGCTCCGCGGGCGAGAACCCGTCCGGGATCTTGGCCGCGAAGTCGGCGGCCACCTCCCTGAGCTCCTCGATCGTTATCTCGAGGCGGTGGTCGTCGAGCGCCTCGCTCGAGATGGTGCCTTCGCTGGCGCCGCCGCCGTCGGCGGCGTGGTGGACCCCGTTCGGGCGGTGGTGGTCCGGCTCCGCTGCGTGCGCGCCCGCCTTCTCCGCGCTGTCCGTGTGTCCGTTGGCAAGGGGCTTCCCGTTCATCGCTGGTGGCTGCGGCGTGGCGGCTGTGGCGGGCTTGCGCTTCGAGTCGGCCTCGTACATGCGCTCGAACAGCTCGCGGGCCTGCTCCTGCGTGGCGTTTGTGAACGCCACCTGCAGGTCGACGCGGCCCGGCCGGATCAGGGCGTCATCGAGGGCCTCGGGCTTGTTGGTAGTCATGATGAGCACGCGGCCCTCGTGCGAGGCGACGCCGTCGATCGCGTTCAGCAGCCCCGACAGGCTGATGCCCTTCTTCTCGTCCGGCCCACCCTGCTTCTTCAGCTCGCGGGCGAGGTCTGACACCTTCCAGTCGTTCGGGCCGCCGTCGCCGCCTCCGCCACCATCGCCACCTCCAGTGCCATTAGGTCGCCCGCCCTTGCGGCCCTTGCCGCCTTCTCTTTTGCCGCCTTCCTTGCCCTCACCCTCGACGTCCACGTCCTGATCCTGCTCCTCCTTTGGCCGCGCCAAGCCGGCGGTGTCGATGTCCTCCAGCAGGATGACGCATCGCCGCGGCAGAGAGTTGAACAGCGCAAGAAGGTCCTCCTCGGTAAGCGACGGCTCCAGGAGACTTATAACGTATATATCAAGGCCGAAGACGCCGGCCAGTGCGAAGGATAGCGACGTCTTGCCTGTACCAGGCGGGCCGTGGAAGAGATAGCCTCGCCTGAGGGGAATACCACGGTTGGCGTACCACCGCGGCGTCGCGGGGTGCAGGTACTCGTTGACGTCGGCCAGGAGCTGCACCTTCTGCTTGCCGTCGAGGACGACCGTCTTCATCGGGCGTACGGGGCGGTTAGCCACCTGCGCCCAGGCGTGACGGCCGCCGTACCGGCGCATGTTCATAGGCGACGGCCTCTTGACGATGGTCTTTGCGTAGTGGTCGTTGTAGTAGGCCTCCTTGGCGTGCCGGAGCAGCTTCTTGATGGGCTCGGGCGAGCGGCCTAGGCACGAGATGACGAGGTTTTCTTTATCCTTGAACGTCTGCCCGCCGCTGCCGCTGTCCTCGAGGAAGCTCTCCTGCTTACGGTGCAGGCGGAAGTAGTTGCCCTCGAACCAGAAGCCGTGGACGCCCAGCGCCGGGACGAACCGCGGCGGCATCTTGGCCTCCTGGTTTGAGAAGTTGAGGTAGACGCCCTCCCCGTCGGGCGAGATCCTAGTTCTTAGCACGTCGGCCTCGTCTTCCTCCTCCCAGGCCGTCTTGGACAGCGTCTCGGCGGTGAGGGAGCGCGAGTTGACGAGTTTGGGCTGCGAGGCCAGCCATTTGATCATGTGCAGGTAGATCTCGTCGCCACTCGATACGTGTATGCTGGCCATCAGGTACTCGGCGATGAACCTGTAGATAACCATAAAGAACTGGCGCCATATTTTATTGGCGGCCCAGGCGAACCCGGCCAAAGTCAGGATCATGGTGGGATCGATACCTATACGCGAGCCGACCATCTGATGTAGTACCATGAACATCTGGACTAGAGGGTTCCGGCTGCCCAGGAGGGTGATGATACCCTCCAGACCAGGCACGCTCCCACTCATGTTGGCCGCAGTCAAGTTTGAGTTGAAGGCGCCATGGTGCAGCTGCTTACCAAACACGGCCTTGAAATCCATGTCGTAAGGCTTCCAGGGTGAAGGAACCAGAGGAAGCAGAAACCTTTTAGTCTTCGATTTTGCTAGTTCCAGATGCCCAGCCTCACTCGCGCGCCTCCAACGAACCGTTTGATGAACCTGGGAAAGGAGGAGAGGTAATTAGGAAAAAGAATTTCGTATCGAAAAAGAAGGAAACAGTTCTCGAGGGGTTTAAATACTTGAAAGGGCACCTACAAATATTATTGCAACGAAGCGAAGAGGCAGCCAGAGAGCCTCGTACGTGCGCCGGCTATCGCTGCCTAGGAACGGTAGTGGCGAATGATACTGCGTGGCCCACTGCAGCTTTTACTTATTAGTTCCCGTACGAGCTGCTTAGTCTCTACCACACTCTCTGGCTACAGTATTGCGGCAACTCTTACATTACGTGGGCTTCCCCTCTCTACTGGTCCTGGATTTTGAGTCAGCCTTGGATGCAAGGAAGGGTGCACCTGCTGACCTAGGGCGAAGTGGCCAAGACACAGTCGTATCGTCAGACGTGATCCGAGTGCAAGTCCTACAGATCTGTCTTGCTTCCATCGGTGCCTAGGCCAATGACTCTTACAGTAGGTAGTCCGTCTGCACGCTGCTCCACCGCATGCGTGTACTTTACAACCTACAGGGATTCATTTCAAAAGTTTGCGGAGTACTTGATAGCACAGGGAAAATATTCAGGCAAAGACTGACCCGGGAGATACCTGAACTTTGAGGCTTGATGACCCTCACTGCCCAGGCTTCGAGACACACATGCCGTGGCAAGGCCAAGTCCACTGTGCTACCTCAGTATGCCTCGAGCACAGATCGACTGGCGTTCGCCACGTCAGAATCCGCCTTGTGTCCAGGCAGGCTGGGCCTGGAAGCGTCGCACTATACGGGAGATGGTGTACGTGTGCCCTGCTGTGAGAGACGAGACAGAGCCTCCCGGGCTTCCAGAGTGCCCAGGTGGTCTCACTCCAAGCGGGGTATTGCTCGGCTGCTGGAAAGAAGCTTTTTGAGCCGCTGACGACAAATGCTCCAGGAAACCCAGCCTGCTGGATACTACAGTGCTAAGTACCTACCTACCTAGGCAGGGACCTGGGTGGGTACCGGGTAGGCGAGGTCAGCCGCTTATATCTTATCCTGCGAATGGATCGTCTTTCGTCCGAACTCTATGGTAACTCAGTCTATCAAAGTCTATCAGTTTCTTGGACATACATGTGCACTTTTGAGGCTCTGCGGCGTTTCCCACGAGCAGAAGGCCCGATACTCGTGCTCCACCGTTGCCTCGTGATATTTCTGTGGGAGGAGTCCAGTCTTCCAAGGTTTACCCAGTGCTTTGAGCAAGCTCAGGGAAGGCTGCTTCCGAATACAGTCTTGGGACCTGCGCGCCATCTCGTATTTATTGGCCCCAAAGCTGCCACCAGCCGGGGACGACGCCCTCAACGCACGAAAGCGCATTTATCACCGCAGCCGTCACACATCCACCACCCGTTCCGCCGTCCAACGAGTGCTCAAGCCCGACCTGGTTGCCCCAATAGTCCGTCCCGATGCAGACAGGTGCATACTGCACTTCCAACCACACGCGGAACCTTCCTCCTTGGGCAGCCAGTGTCTAGTCTCGTGTATGCCAACATACACAGGCAGGCTGTCGGGAGCCAAGTGGCCATACTCAACCACCACCAACTGGACAAAAACGAGGGCTGGGTAAGGCAAGCGATGCCTTATGAGCCGAAGAATTGAGGCACCGTCAGGAGCCCACACGGAGTCTGTAAAAAGAAAGGTGGGGCGGGGGGGGGGGAGGGTTTATAGTATCGACAGTGTAAATCACATCCCTGGAGACATTGGCCTGCTCAGAGGGAAGTCCGCCGTCCTCGGCGTCGACGCCCCGCTGCGAGCCCTCTCGTCCACCCACAGGTGACCTCCTGCGCCCTCGAGCAGCTCCACGCACTCCCTCTGGGCCGTCCTCCTGGCAAGGAAGAGCGGCGTGTTGTTTGCCGAGTTCCTCGCGTGCACGCTGGCACCGCGGGTGAGCAGCTCTCGTAAGATCTCCACATTCGCGCTCCTGCAGGCTCTCGGGTCAGTCTCGTCTCTTTTTGGTAAGATAAGTCGATGATGACAGGGCTCGCGGAGCATGCTGGGGGCCTAGACCACCAGCACCTGGCCACGGCGAGAGGTCAAACGTGGAGCGAGAGCCGACGAGGCACGTTCAAGGAACTGAACCCGATTGGCTTTTCTCTAGAGGGCAACTCACATGGCCGCCAGGTGCAGAGCCGTGTTTCCGGCATAGTCTGCCATCTTCAGAAGCTGGTAGCTGGTCTCATCCCCCTCGAGAGACTCGCGGACGGTCCGCAGATCGCCTCTTTGGATGGCATAGCCTAGCGCTGTGAAAGCCGATTCGGCGGCTGTGAGGCTGCTCACGAGCGCGTCCAAGGTACCGGATGGGTGCGAGAAGCTGGGTGTTGTCATCTCGGTCACTGTGCATATATGTATTAGTTACCTTCATGATTGTACGGCGTTGATTTTCCTGGAAGAAGAGGTTGCTTACTTTCACCGCGGATGGAGTGCGCCATCTGCGCGGTAATGTCCGAGTAGGAGAGGTTCTCAACCGCCAGAAGATACGAGAGCTTCGTCAGAGCAGCCTCCGTTGTGAGATCGTAGCCAAAGACCACACCAAGCTTTCCCAGAGCGAAGCCTGGGGCGTAAAGCGGCGATACAAAACCGTTCGTGCACTGGCTCACGTTCACGATCACAATCTTTCTCTCAACGGCCTCCTTGATGACCTTGGTCAGGCTGCCGTCCACGCCGCCTGGCGCGTTGCCCATGCCGAAGGTCTCGAGGATCAGGCCTTTCAGGTTAGGTACCCGCAGGACAGAGTCTATCATCTCCGGCTTGATACCCGGGAAAATGCGCAGGCAGGCCACATGGGCTGTGTCGATATACTTTGTGACCTGGAACTCGGCTATCCTTGTGGGACGACGCACCAGCGACCACTTGACATCAACGCCGAGGCTGGTCACCTTCGCAAGAGGTTCACAGTTGGGGCTGTCGAAGGCCTCGAAAGCTGATGCAGAGACCTTGGTCGTCCTGTTGCCACGGAAGAGAGTGTGCGAAAAGAAAAGGCAGACCTCGGGGATCACAAAGGTCCCTGCAATGATCAGGGAGCCCAGTAGATTGTCCACCGCATCGGACTGGAGCGCAAAGATGGATGCTTGAGAGCCTGTAAGGATGATTGGCTTCCCCAGGTCTGTCATCATGAAGGACAATGCCGACGCGGTATCTGTTCTCGTACATTAGCACAGGCGTTGCCCCATTTCGA
Organism: Diaporthe sp. P3_1W; assembly: GCA_037177825.1. Taxonomy (NCBI): domain Eukaryota; kingdom Fungi; phylum Ascomycota; class Sordariomycetes; order Diaporthales; family Diaporthaceae; genus Diaporthe; species Diaporthe sp. P3_1W. Next base: position 2,614,220 of record JBAFXB010000004.1, on the reverse strand, counting down.
TATTTTAGACGCTGGGCTACAGGTCCCAAGAGAATCCCAAAGATCACTGCTATCCAATAATAGGAAGTAAAAGCTGACATGAATCACAGAGATGACTTTTTGAGAGTCAGATGTGATCCAAGCAAGGAATTTCAGCTTAGCCATATCATGAGCGTCTTCTTGTTCGTCCCCTGTCAAAATTGTCGCTCAAGTCTCATACTTGCCTCATCCGTGCTGGCTCCGTCTTCGATAAAGACAAGTCTCCTGTTCATGTGCGAGGAGCATCCGCTTTCCGAAGAGATGATATCACCAAAAGACAAACAGTGGGGTGGTGATCAGATGTTATCACTTCCAAGGATACTGATAAAGCAATCCACGCTGAAATACACACAAAATAGGAGACTATCCACTTACAAGCCAAGGAATCGGTCCCATGGAGCACCACAAACCCGTCAAAGAGGTGGTAGTTCTCCTTGACGGTGAGTGCGACCTCGGTCCAGCCGACGGACGAGATGGAGCTAGAATCGAGCAGCGGCGAGAACTCGAGGATGCTGTAGCGGACGTGGCGCGAATAGGAGCTGGGCGGGGTCCTCAGGCTCTCCAGGGTGAGCTTCTCGCCGCCCTTGTACGCGTGGAGCCGCACGGGCGGCGAGCCGTCGTTGAAGGTCGGCCGGGGCGCCATTGCGTTCTCGAGGAACCCCGTCATGGGCACCAGCCCGTCCGCCGACGGCTGCATGCAGATCGTACCGCCCGTCATGATGATCAGGACGCGCGACTCCGGGTAGTTGGCGTCGGCCCCGTTGGCGCCGGGCGCGTGTGCGTAACCCGTGGCCATTGTGCTGGTGGGTCGGTCAAGCCTTCTCTTCTCTTGTGGAGTTTCTTAGTCGAATCCGTCCAGACGAGAGAGTCTTTCAAGCTTTGTCTGATAGGGCTAATTACTGCGTGCGATGAGTGTGATATCCGAGATAGAGACTTATAAATCTTATGGGTCTCTTTTTCTCTTCTTTCTGAGAAAGAGGGCCTGATACAGGGCCGAGAACAAAGGAGGAGTTGATCTGGGCCATCGTCTTGGGCGGACGGCGGGCCGTTCCTTTCTTTTCAACGTTGGGCTTGAGTCGCTAGCCGGTGTTTCTGAGGCAAAAATTTTGGCCTATTACCCCATAATAACCTAACTTCCCAGGTGACCGTCGAATCCACATCGACTTGACAATCCGGGGCATTTTGTCTGGGGTAAGAGGTTGCAGCGTGTGATCACAAGGCGTCCGATAGCGGGAATATCTTAGATAATTACTGTAGAAGCCAAGATGGGGCAGAAGCAGAACAGAGAATAGGCTGAGACGCCCAGTGAAGATATTATTTTCACGCTCTACGCTATGGTAAATTGACTGCGCCTCATGTGCCAGCATTAACTAGGCCACCATAACCTCCACAACTCCAACCAACTTACACGAATCTATATATATATGTGCCTATACTGCAACCACCCCCCTCCCTACTTGGCTCAGAATCACCTTGAACTTGAGCTCCTGGGTATTTCTTATTCCCGTCTATCTAACGCAGACTCTATCCAGCTAATTCTTTAACACGTCATGGCAGCGCGTCTCCTCGGCCGAGGTCCCAGGTGAGAGCGCCTTCCCTCTCCATTATGCTATCACGCGGTGCGGGGTGGGACAACCGCACGCCGCAGCGCCGCCGCACCCCGTGTCATTGGACCCGCCTGACTGATTACATGTGGAATTCCAGGGCTGTCCTATCCGCCTTGAAAGGACCGGCCTTGCGGCCTCCGGCTTGCTGCCCAGCCTCACACAATTCTCTTGCGGGGCTGAGCGGCCGGCGGTTTAGCTCCCAGCTGTCCCCTGGCGTTCAAGATGAGAAGAGCCTTGGTTCCGTCACCGAGGGTGATAAACTGACCTCTTCAGGCCACAAGATAGTCGATTTCGACCTTGTCCGCCAGCATAAAGGTGTCAAGGAAGCAGTCGACGTCTCCGGCGGGATTGCCGGGTACAAGGCGCTATTCTCTGATTTTGGTGTCTCATTTTACCAACAAGACGGACGTTCCGCAGGCGCGATTCGCAGAGTACTGTGAGACAATGCTTTATTAACGGTCTCGGATGCTTAATTCTATCCTTCTCTACTTCTTTCCTTTCTTCAAAGCCCGGCTAACGTGATAACACAGGCCGAATACTTGGCTGAGGTGAGGCGCGAACTCAGGCGAACCCCGTGAGGCCAACGCTCACTCTCAATAGGGACAACTGCCGTTGCCCCAAGTGTGTCAACCAGGAAACCATGCAGAGAAGCTTCAATATTTTCACAGTGAGTTGACAGTCATCGCGGGCCTGGAGTATGATCTGAGACAGGTCGTTTTAGTCGCCTCTGCCCACCCCGCCGCCGCTTGAAGTCCAACTTGAGCAGCGTGGTGTAAGGGTCACTTGTGAGTTACCAAGGATGTAGCATTGCAAGCTTAGGAACCATTCTCACCACTGCTCATCTAGGGACTCATGAACGCCACGAGAGCTTCTATGACTGGGCTTTCATCACGCGCTATCTTGGGGCCAATGGCAGATCCAAGCCCCTCATAGAGTGCGTCGCGGCTCCAATCGTTTTTACCTCAACTCTCGCTGACTTTTCCAGACCTCGGCTCTGGGGCGCCGAGATCAAGCAGGACCCGCCGACTGTGACATATGGTGAAGTCATGGACTCTGAAGGTGGCATGGGCAAGATGACAAGCCTTATTGTATGAAAATGCGTGTCTTCATAGAGAACTCCCGATAATTCTGACTCATCTCGATGTAGATGAAGTTCGGGCTTGTGTTTGTCGAGGACACGCCGTTCGACGACTCGATCCACACCAAGAAGCTCTTGGAGCGCATTGGACCCATTCGGGAAACCCACTACGGCGGCTTTTACGACTTCATCCCAGACATGGCAAAGGCGGACACGGCATACACCAACATAGCGTTGGCCGCGCATACCGATACCACTTATTTCACAGACCCGGCAGGGTTGCAAGCCTTTCACCTCCTGTCTCACATGCCGTCCCCGGACGAGCCAGATGCCACCGGAGGAGAGTCTTTACTTGTTGACGGCTTTCATGCTGCCAAAGTACTGAGGGAGTCCAGGAAGACTGATTTCAGCAAGTTGAGCAAGACGACTGTTCCGTGGCACGCGAGTGGCAACGAAGGAGTCACCATCACCCCAGAGAAACAGTTTCCTGTTCTCATGCTCGCGGCTGATCGCGAATCGGTGTCGTTGGTCAGGTGGAATGCCGACGATCGAGGTGGTAAGTGGTCCTCGCAAGATAGGAATCAACGGATTCAACAGCTGGCAGTGGTCGACCCGAGTGAGCCGGCCGAGCGCCGGTTCTGAGCGCATGTCGGCGCACACCACCATGCATCAGCCGCGGACACTGACATTGCCTCGCATCTTAGTGCTGCCTCTGAAGAACCCCAACAACGATAAGAAGCAGGGGATGCGGTGGTACACTGCCGCAGCCAAGTGGGAGGAGATCCTCAGAAGCAAGGAATTGGAATACCGGTTCCAGCTGAAGCCAGGAACGACGGTAATCTTCAACAACCACAGGGTCCTGCACGGCAGGACCGCCTTCACGGGGCTGAGAAGAATCTGCGGTGGCTACAGTGAGTCTCTCCTGACATGTCAGCCCGCAGATCCCTCTGTTTGAGGATACATTCAGCTGTTGGCCTCAGATGCGGATACTAATTCGTGTGATGCGGCTGTAGTTAGCATGGACGACTTTCTGTCTCGCTGGCGAAACTCGAATCTGCCCCGAGAAGAGGTGCTGGCCCAGGTGATTGGGTAGATGTTGGTGATTTTCAGGGCGAGGGAGGGCAAGGCTGCGAGGGAAGACGGCCTGTCTGCCTTGGGCCTTGGCGCGGAGCGGGATGGACAAGGTGCATGTCCTCGGACCAGGTGTAACAGTAGATGGTGGGGGAAAAAGAAGAACAGAAAAAAAGGGAGGGAGCCTGCGATGCAAAGCAGCCTCGCTCGGTACATAGTCTACTTTGCGTATAGCTACCGTGATATGGTCTATTCGGTTATTGAATGTTTGAATGGTGCTGGCGTATACATCTACATCATACGCACACAGTCAGGGCTTATGAAGCATGAGTTGCTGCAGGGCTGGAGCGCTGGAGGGGCAACTCGCTCCGCCGTGGCTGGATGTTCGGCACCCCTTTTTATTAGCTCTCAGTCGATTGGCCATACAGGTACCTCGAATAGGGGCTTCGTATTCCTGGGCGACAGTTAGTCTATTCAATCTGCTCAGTAGCGTGCTAACACTGGGCCTGGGCAGCCTGCCTCTGCTGCGATAGCAAGGTATCCCAAATCTGACAGCCTGACCCCAGGCGCCTTCGCAGTTGGCAAGACGGTCAGAAAGAGTAAGTCATTGGGAACCGAAAGGGGCAAATGCTGGGGCTGCTGTCGCTTGTTTGCGTGGGCGGTACCGTACCTACAGAGGTACACAGATACCGGGGTAGCACGCATAGTACTGTGCAGTAGAGCGCACACCGATAAGAGGTGCTGCTGCTCTGTGCTCTGTGCTCTGTGCTGCTCTACCGCAGCCAAGTCTAAGCTTGGGGGGCAGGTCCCCTGGCCCGTTGGCGGGGCTCCACTCGTTCGGCAGTACCCCCATCTGGCTGCGATTTTCCAGCTGTCTGACTGTCTGGTTGTCTGTCTGGCTGTCTGTTTCTCCGTCCTCCAATGCCCTGGTACCTGTTCTCAGCCCTACCTCACCAACTTGCCATCCTCGCCCTCTACACCTCTCGTGACCCCTTCAAGGCTCTGGCGACGGCTTGCTGATTACAAGCATTCTTCCGACCTGCGGCGTGTCTCTTTGCTGATCCCTTCGGGCCGCCCACAGCCTCCAGACTTGAGACGAACGACAGCTCTTTGCTGATTTGCCCTCTCGCCCTCTCTCGCCCTCCTACCCCTCGCCTCGCCTCGCCTCGCATTGCCTCGCCTGTCCTCGCCTCGCCGCCCACCATGGACGCAGATGGCGCCGGTACGCCGGGCTCCCAGGAACCTCGCAATGCCCAGGTCGACAATGCGATCCGCGCCATACAGCAGAAGAAGCCCCTGCCCGAGATCGACTTCTCCATCCACCAGATGGAGGACGGCAGCCAAGTGAGCACCATGGAGAGGGTCTGCAAAGGTATGTGTTTCCCGGGCCGCCCACCCCGCTTGCCAATCCTCGCGACCACAAGCCACAAACATCATGCAGCACGTCACACGCTGACCACGGTGGCGCCCCAAATCTAGATGTCCAAGCTCCGGCTATGCTCAAGCCCACCGACGAGCAGTTCTTCGAGGACAGCACCCAAGCCAAGCCCGACATTACCTTCCTGAAGTCACACTTCTACAGGGAAGGCCGTTTGACCGAGGAGCAGGCGCTATGGATCATCAGGAAGGGCACAGAGCTGCTGCGTGCCGAGCCCAACCTCCTGGAGATGGACGCTCCCATTACCGTCTGCGGAGACGTGCACGGCCAATACTACGATCTCATGAAGCTGTTCGAGGTCGGAGGCGACCCGGCCGAGACGAGATACCTTTTCCTGGGCGATTATGTCGACCGTGGCTACTTCAGTATCGAGTGTGTCCTATACCTATGGTCGTTGAAGATCCACTACCCCAAGACACTATGGCTGCTCCGAGGAAACCACGAATGCCGTCACTTGACAGACTACTTCACCTTCAAGCTCGAGTGCAAGCACAAGTACTCCGAGGCCGTGTACGAGGCTTGCATGGAGTCCTTCTGTTCACTGCCTCTGGCCGCAGTTATGAACAAGCAGTTCCTGTGTATCCACGGCGGTCTGAGCCCTGAGCTGCACACTCTCGACGATATCCGAAATGTGAGCAGTCCCGCGCGGCCACTCGGCCACTCGGCCGTCACACGCTCTCCTCTCCACGCCGTCCCAGGCTGCTGACAGGTTTTACAGATTGATCGATTCAGGGAACCACCGACGCAAGGCCTCATGTGCGACATCCTCTGGGCCGACCCACTCGAGGACTTTGGCCAGGAAAAGACGAATGATTACTTCCTGCACAACCACGTCAGAGGCTGTTCGTACTTCTTCTCGTACCCGGCAGCATGCGCCTTCCTCGAAAAGAACAACTTGCTGTCAGTCATTCGCGCGCACGAGGCACAGGATGCAGGATATCGGATGTACCGTAAGACTAGGACAACGGGCTTCCCAAGTGTTATGACCATTTTCTCCGCGCCGAACTACCTCGACGTTTACAACAACAAGGCGGCCGTGTTGAAGTACGAGAATAACGTCATGAACATCCGGCAGTTCAACTGCACGCCACACCCCTACTGGCTGCCCAACTTCATGGATGTCTTCACATGGTCCTTGCCGTTCGTCGGCGAGAAGATCACGGACATGCTGATTGCCATCCTGAGCACGTGCAGCGAGGACGAGCTCAGGGATGACTCCTCGTCATCTCCCGGCCCGGTGTCGCCGCCCATCACGCCCTCGGCCAATCTGGACCCTGACTCCGTGGAGGCGAAGAGGCGGGCAATCAAGAACAAGATTCTCGCGATTGGCCGTCTGTCCCGAGTGTTCCAAGTTCTCCGAGAAGAGTCCGAGAGTGTTACGGAGCTCAAGACTGTTTCTGGAGGAAGACTGCCGGCGGGTACCCTTATGCTGGGAGCCGAGGGCATCAAGAACGCTATCAGCACATTTGAAGATGCCCGGAAGGTTGACCTTCAGAACGAAAGGCTGCCTCCCAGTCACGAGGAAGTCCAGCGGGCCAACGAGGAGGAGCGCCAGCAGGCACTGGAAAGGGCAACACGGGAGGCGGACAATGACAAAAAGCTCCAGTCGCTCTCCAGGAGACTCTCAACGTGAGTGTGCAATTGATTGATTTACGGAAAAAGTGGCAAGTTCTCTCACTGACGTGCTTCACAGTGATCGCGATACCCGCAAGAAATAATCTCTACGCTTGTATCGTATCCTCCAAGATCGAATGCCAGAGGCGGGTGGACGCAGGAAGCACATTCCAGTCAGAGACGGGAAGCAATCATAAAGTCGCAAGTGCCCTCCCGTCTGGTAATTTGGCAGGTCATATATGGTCGATGTGTATGGGACAACGGCTACGACAGGGTCAAAACCCGGCGCAGCAAATTCATGCGTCGGAACCAGCAAGCGTTTTCATATTCTTGTCCGCAACACATATAGCCACAGGCTCGTGATGCCTCATTCCCCCCCTTTTCTCACAAGCTTTCTGCCGGCCAAAAAGGGCCGGTCATGATTTCGTGGTCACCACTGTATACAGCTGTACAGGCCGAACAATAGTCTAGACACAGCGAGGCGAAAGGAAGAGAGGCTGCTTCAAACAATCCAAGGGAAGGGGGGCTAGGAGGAGGGGTGGGCTGGGTCCGGTACGCGTGCGTGCGTTTGTGTACCTCCCGCCTCGACACATGATGGAACATTTACTTCTGTGCTTTCTCGGACCTCTTGGAACCACGTGTGTTAATGGTGAAATGTGCTCTCAAGTTTCTGCGCGAAGGGCTGTGCAGGTCCTCGTGGTTCAGCCCTTCGGCCAACATGTGCTCAGCCCTGCCTGCTTAAAGCTACCTACTCTCGCACAGCGTCAATCTTTCCTCGTGCGCTGTACCTACCGGCCTATCTGACTATGTATGGTTGTCTCATGATGTCGATGCCGGCGCCGTTGTCGTCTTTCTTGCTAGTCTTGGTGATGAGACACCCTGCCGCCGGAATCACCCCTGCTACCTGGTGTGGTGACAGAGCCATGTATCCATAGTTGTATATCGTACATGCTCAATCGTATGGAGGGAAAGGGGCAGGCGCTGGGGCCTCATTATTTCGCCCTCGCATCAACGATCAAAACACACACACACACACACACCACACATACTCAACAAGCCATTCGCTCCCTGCGCCTCTAGAAAATGGCCAAGATGTTAGGCGGGCTCGCGACGCCTCCGGGGACGTTGCACGGCTCGCTGGTGACGAAGAAGCTCCAGCGGCCCTCCCGCGCGCACGTCTCGGCGAGGTCCTCGAGCCAGAACAGCTCGCCGATGGGGGTGCCGTAGCCGGCGAGGAGCACCTCGTGCAAGGCCCAGTCCTCGCGGCTCGGCCAGGCCTCGAAGGACGGCTGGTCGCCCGCCACCGCCGAGAAGTTGTCCCATACCCAGCGGATCATCTCGTCGGACTGCTCCACGCCGCCGAAGCGGTGCGGGAGCTCGGCCTGGTACGCCCTGAGTTTGGCCTCGGGCAGCTGAGCGTGTTGGGCATGCCAGCCTGTGGGGCTGTTTGTCAGCATCTTTCCTGTATGTGTATCCGTGTGTGTCAATGTATGTGCTGGAAAAGAGACGGTTCTTACCAGTGCGCGTGAAGAGAATGTCACCGAACTTGACCTCTGTGCCCTGGGCCTCCAGGCAGGCCTTGATGTCCTTCAGCGGGATGCTCGACGTCTCAAAGCAGTTGAACTCCTTCAGGGCCGGGTCGTCCTGCTTCTGGCGCCAGCTGTACAGGTCAACCAGGATCCCGCGTCCCACGATGCCTTTCTCGGCGAAGGCTGTGAGGTTGATGAAAGCACCTCGTCAGCCACCAAGTAACATTCCCAATACCCCGCCAACCTTCGCACCCCGAGCACAGACTCACCTTGGATCCCGTTCACGGTCGTCTTCTTGCCGTTGGCGTCCTTGCCATGGATATCCTCGAGCGTCACGCCGTTGTAGAACTTCTTCTCCTTCTGGTAGCCAAAGTGGCGGAAGCCGTCCCACTGGCTGGACACCTGCGTGTTAAAGGTCCAGACGTCGTCGTTGACGATGCGCGGCGGCTTCTGGAAGAGCTCCTGGTGGAAGAGCTTCCGCTGGAAGAAGCCGTGCTCGCCCTGGGCGTCGAGCGGCCAGTTGAGCGACACCCGGGTGCCCTTCCTGATCTCGCCCCGCGCTGCCGCCGCTACCCGCTCGTCAGTCAGCCGGTTCAGGGTCCCCAGCTCGTCGTTGTCGCCGTACAGGCCCCAGGCCGAGTGGTGCGGGTCGCCCTCCCTCAGGGGCAGGTCGTCGAAGCTGGGGATGCCGTTCTCGTTCAGCTTGGGGGCCATCTTCAGTGTATTGCTGATTGCTTTGAGTCTCTCGGCCATGCCCGGGACTTATACACTCATTGGGAAAGTGAATAGGTATTAATTTATGAAAACCACTTCACTACAGCATCAGGCTACACACTGCAGGTAGATTTAATAAATACCTACCTACGTAAGGGCGGGGAAGCAAGCCCGACTCCAAACGGCCGGAGGAGTGTTACCAGGGAATAACAGCTCCGACATCGTCCCGCGCCATGGCCGGAGGTGGTGGCCGGCGTGGTTCAGCACCTCGGTCATCTTTAACACGAGGGCAGCGACTTGACGTCTCAGGAGTGGATCCCACCGTTATCAGACGAGTTATCTTTAGGGGATTTGTTGCTCTGCTTCAGGGCACAACCCCCAATCCCACCGCTGGCTACTTAGGGGGGGGGGAGACGGGGGGTTGCTTTTGCTAAGCGTCTTAACGTCCTAAAAGAGACAAAACTTAACAAGCAATTTCTTAGATCTCACACCGTGGATCTTGATTTGTTGTCAACGCATCACGATATAGATCATTGTGATCTGATTCAAGGATGTCACCAAGTTGATCGATCTCTGTGCCTTGAAATGCTGTCCAATTGACCGCAACCAAGTTTGTCTGTTTGTTGAGACGACACGGCTGGATTGGTGAAGCAAACCCTCCCCAAATGCCTCGCATCACCCCGGGTGCGATACATGAAGCCTACAGAATATCACCCCACGCAGCCACAATACTACCAGCCTGCCGAGATCTTCCCTCGACCCTCAACGAGCTGCGATGGATCCGTGAACACATCGAGGAGCTCCAGCGCGGGCGGGCACCGTCGCCCCTTAGCACAGAGCATCAGGTCGCCTCGCTGTGCCGCCAGCGCGGAAAGGGCGTGCCTCTGCAATATGTCCTGGGCAGCCAGCCTTTTGGCAACCTGGACCTGAAATGCCGTCCTGGAGTCTTGATTCCCAGGTAATTCCTTCCACTCTCTACTCACCTGTCATCATTACTTGTCCCCTGACAATTCCGGCTCAGAAAGCTAACCATGAGTGAGATGGCCCTGATCAAAAAGGCCCGAGCCTGAAGCTTACACAACACACCTGGCCAGTCTCATCAAAAGGGGGTCGCTCCTGGGCAAGGGGCACAGCCAGCCCCCTGCAGCCCTGCGCGTCCTGGACCTGTGCACGGGGACGGGCTGCATCGCCCTGCTCCTCTACTCGCTCCTCCGCGACTCCATCCCGGACGGCCTGCACATCCTCGGCGTCGACATCTCGGCCCAAGCCGTGAGCCTCGCCCGTGAGAACCTCGCCCGCAACATCACCAAGGGCCTGGTATCTAAACCGAAAATCCCCAGGCAGTCTGTGGACTTCGCCCGGGGAGATGTCTTCTCCGACTCTCTGCTCTCGGCAGGAGAGGCGAAAGGAGATAAAGATGGGTACCGGCGGCATGACTGGGACGTAATGGTCTGCAATCCGCCCTACGTATCCCGCTGGGCCTTTGCCCACCAGACCGCGCGTAGCGTCCGCAACTACGAGCCCAAGATCGCCCAGGTCCCGGCCGTGGCGTACGGCGGCGGCGCCGTCAGGCCCGAGGACGTGTTCTATGCCCGGCTCCTCGACATTGCTGTGCGTTTGGGGCCCAGGGTAATCCTGTTCGAGGTGGGAGACCTAAGGCAGGCCCTGCGCGTCGCGGAGATGGCCCTGGGCCACAAGGATCTCGCTGGCTCGGGTTCCGGCATAATTGTCGAGGTCTGGAGGGATTGGCCGGACGCGGCGCCAGAGGAGGAGGAGGAGTTATCCGCAAAAGTCTTTGACGGGAGTAGAGAAGTGCATATTAGAGGGAGCGGCCACGGCCGTTCAGTATTCATACAGTGCAGCTGAGATACTGCGTCTTTCTTACTTGGAACCTGTCCCTCTTTCCTCTTTTCGCGGTAAAGTGAATGCTCTATGAATGCGCCCAGGGTATCATCCTCCATCTACAGCACGAAATTCACAACCTTGCCGTTCTTGACGACAATGATTTTCTTGGCTGCGCGAAGGTCCTCCACGGCCGGCAGCTTCTTGCCCCCGGCCTTCCGCAAGATTTCATCTACAACCAACGCCTCCACTTCTTCCCGCTCCATGCCCTCTGGTGGTACTGGAATCTCCAAGACGTCCCTCACCTTCCCGTTGATCTGCACCGCACAGGACTGCTCCCTGGGCTTCATGACGGACAGCGTTCCATCCGGCACAGGGAATGGCACTGAGCCGGAAAAGAGTGGCTCATGCGACCCGAGACTCTCCCAGCACTCCGAAGCAATTGCTGGTGCGACAGGAGCAAGCATTCTGACGAGTGTCGAGACCGCAGCGGCACGGATTACCTCGGTGGCGCTCGTCTGAGAAGCGATTGTGTTGGAGAGGATCATGAGGTCGGAGATCACAGTGTTGAGGGAGTACACCTCATGGTACGATCTCGTTACCGAGGTTATCGTGTTCTGTACGTCCCGCCAAACACCAGTGTCGACGTCCCACTGTGTGAGCTCAGGACCTTTCATATCCTGTACTCTCGACGCACAAGCTTTGATATGCTTGGTCGCTTCGATGTCTATGGTATCTTTGGGCGTGGGCGTGGTCTTCGCCAAGTCATGCACCCGACCAAGCCAGCGTGTGACTCCCGAGATCTTATCCTCATCCCAGTTGACCACATCGCTGACGGGTGCTTGAAATAGCATATGTGCTCTGGTGGCATCAGCCCCGTATCTTGCAATGAATTCCGTGGGGTCTACCCCGTTGAATTTGGACTTGGACATCTTTTCGTAGCTGATGGTGGCCGGGTCCCCAGTAGCAGTCACCCTTGGGGTGGATGGATCACTCAAGTCGACCTCGTCAGGCTTCAGAAATCGACCATTCGAAGGTTCAATGAAGGTCTTTCCGTGTACCATTCCCTGCGTGATGAGGCGGGTAAATGGCTCGTGGACCGTACCTGGTGATTCTGCAGGGCCGAGAGAGGAGCCCATCAAGAATTTGTAGATGAACCGCGCGTAGAGAAGATGCAAAATCGCGTGCTCTATACCACCAACGTAAAGATCGACAGGAAGGAGCGACGCCTTCTCCTTCGAGAACGGTGCGTCATCGTTCTTCGGATCGATGAAGCGCATGTAATACCAACTCGAGTCAACAAACGTATCCATGGTGTCAGTGTCTCTTTTCGCAGCACCACCGCACGACGGGCAGGAGGTGTTTACCCAGTCGGCTGCAGACTCAAGCGGGTTTCCTGGTTTGCCCTCCGCCCAGTGGTGATCTACCTCGGGCAACTCGACTGGGAGCTGTTCGGCAGGAACGGGGACCGCACCACACGAGCCGCAGTGTATGATCGGGATGGGGGTTCCCCAGTATCTCTGGCGACTGACGAGCCAGTCTCGCAGTCTCCATTTCTCGACAGGCTTAGCTACTTCGGCAGCCTCAAGGATCTTGAGCAGCATTTGGCCGCCTTCCTGTGATGATTTGCCCCGGAACGGTCCACTCTGGGCCGTCATGACGCCGTGCTCCACGAAGGGTTCGTTGGAAATTGCTGTCGTGGTCTCATCATCGGATGCTGCTAGTACGATACGAACAGGCTGGTCATAATGATGCTCCTTCCAGAAAGCATTGTCTCGGAGGTCGTGGCCAGGGACGCCCATGACCGCGCCCTCGCCGTAGTCACCGAGGACGTAGGGAGCGACGTACACCGGCAGAGACTCCTTTGCAGGGTCTGGTGTGTGCTCGTGGTATGCAAGAGGGTTGATAGCCCTTATACTAGGGAGCATGTAACCGACCTTGGAGTCGGGCGGGAGGCCGGGCAGAGTATCCAGGAAAGCCTGGAGCTCAGGGTCGGTCTCTGAGAGACGACTTACAATAGGGTGGCTTGCAGACAACGCCAGGTACTGAACCCCGAACAAGGTATCAGGTCTGGTGGTGTAGACTTCGATGGATGCATGAGCGTCATTGCTGTGAGCCATGATGGGAAACTTGATCATTGCACCCTGCGACTTGCCCAGCCAGTTCTTCTGCATCGCCATGACCCGCTCGGGCCAGGCGTCGTCTTTCGCGAGCACCTCAAGATTTTGCAGAAGCTCCTCACGGAACTCTGAGATTTTGAAAAACCACTGCTTCAGACGGCGTTTCTCGACCTTTGCACCAGACCTCCAGGAGCAGCCATTAGCATCCACCTGTTCGTTTGCCAGCACGGTCTGGTCAACAGGGTCATAGTTGACCTCGGCTTCTGCCTGGTATGCTAGACCTTTCTCGTGGAGCATGAGGAAGATGCGCTGGGTATGCTTGTAGAACTCGGGGTCGCAAGTGGAGATCTCCTATACGCAAGCTGGTGTCAATTACAGGTCTAGAACAATCGGCAGAAGGGGGGCAACGCACACGCTCCCAGTCCCAGCTGCCGTTCATGCACTGCAGCTGTTCCTTCATCTTGGCTATGTTGCCCTTAGTCCATGTCGCCGGGTTGATGCCTCGCTGGAGGGCAGCGTTCTCTGCAGGGAGGCCAAATGAGTCCCAGCCCATGGGGAGGATGGCCTTGTTGCCCTGGAGAGTATGGAACCGCGCAAGAACATCAGCGATTGTGTAGACCCTGAGATGACCAATGTGCAGGTGACCCGAAGGGTACGGGAACATTGGCAGGATGTATTTGCTATCTTTGTGAGGCTTGTCCTGGCCGCCGGTGGTGGGACGGCTGGCCTTGAGGCGATCCCATTCCGCTCGCCACTTCCTATCCAGGGCAGGAAGGTCGAGCTTCTGTGACGACGTCGAGGCGGCACGCCATAGCGGTACGGCGTGGTGGGCGCAAGATATTCTGCTGCCCAAGAGAGAGTGTGTGTTACCCAGGACGGGCAATTGTCGGCCTATCGCCCTTGCGTATGACGACAGCATGGTGGAGGCATTCTTTTCGTGTTGGAGGTTGAAGCTAGGTGCTTCGTTTGCGCGGCAGGGGAAATGGTATTTGTTTAGTCCATGCCGTCAGATGTCTTGCTTGACCAGGAGCAAGCACCACTGCGGTGACAAAAAATATTCGAGCTCCGAGCTATGACGACCGGGTACCTCGCAGATAGGTATTTCAGGGTCCTGTCATCGCCTGAGAGACGATCAGATGGTGATCTTACGGTGAGTGCCGGATCAGAAAGTTGCTGCAGATCACCCGATCAAATGGCACGAAGTGTAATTGCCGTCATGTTTTGTTTGTGAATATGTACAAAATGAAGTCGAACACCTCCTGTCGAGGTCTCTGATCAAGCATGCTCAATTCCCATCAAGAGCCGAGGTACCGCCACGATGAGTACCTCGCGTGCAGGGGTCAGTCAACGCGCTCCCTAGCAGCCCCTTCGTAGCTCAGGAGCTGCCGAAACCTCCATGGCAGGGCACGGGCCTTCCGTCGAGGATCTCTGGGCCACTCAATCGTCGCCTTGGCCTTTTCGGCTGTTCTAGCGCTGCAGAATCGGGCCCGTTGCGCCCCATGCCCCCCAGACCAGCCGGCCAGACAGCATCGGGGCTCTTGGCCTGGATGCTTGTTTGCCCACCCGGACTGCCTGCCGTCCGTCTGTCTGTCTCTGTCTCCTTTCCGCAACCGTCATCTGTCTCAAAACTCTCCGATTCCGATCTGCGAGTCCTTAATTCCATACCCAGCAGACTCACTCGGCCTTTCTCATACCCGACTAGGCCTTGGAAATTCTACCGTTGCTTCTTTGTGTCGAAACCACATATCCTTACTGCACCATCCTGGCTTGCTTCGAACACGTGCTTCCCGCACCCTCGTGAGCGCGCACGCCGACCGCAGACTCGGAAGACGACTGGCCACGCCACGCCACGCCTCAGCAGAGCGTGAGGTTGACGACGAATTCCTGACGACCCCCTTTTGTTCCGAATATGTTTGGGTATAGTTCAAATATTTGAGTAGCGGAAGAATTGGATCTGGTGGACCACGATATACACCCAACCAGCCGGGTGCGCTCGACTCGCCCCATCCCCTCCTCAACGATGCCACCGTTGTACTCCTCGAACCTCCAAGGGCACACGCGCGACTCGCTGGAACTCGCGTCGCTCGCGAGCTCTGACCAGCTCGATGCAGCAGAAACCGACTCGCGCCCCAGTATATCGTCGTCACGGAAGCTGTCACTCGAGCAGGATGACCCCCTGGACGCCGACAATCCAGCCGCCAACGGCCGGCCCGGCCACGGGCGTACATTCTCCGTGTCGTCTGGCTTCGACTTTACCGCCAACCTCTTCCCGCTGTCCTCGACCACCGGCGCTGGCTACACCCCCATCGGCGCCCCAGCCACGCCGGCGCAGAACGGCGGTCTGGGCGGAGGATCCCTCGAGAAAAACAAGACCCTGACGTACCTCAACGGGCTGTCCTTAATTGTTGGTCTGATTATCGGGTCTGGGATATTCTCATCGCCGAGCCAGGTCAATGCCAACGTCGGGTCGCCAGGCGCTGCGCTCATTGTTTGGGTAATAGCCGGGATACTTGCTTGGACTGGCGCGGCCAGCTACGCAGAACTGGGAGGCGCCATACCTCTCAATGGAGGATCGCAGGTGTATCTGGCCAAGATATTCGGCGAGATTTTTGGGTTCCTCTTTATGTGGTCAGCTGTGCTGGTGCTGAAGCCCGGCAGCTCGGCCATCATCTCCATCATCATGGGGGAATACGTTGTCCGGGCTGCCATTGGCGCAGAAGCAGAGACCATCAACCCCTGGATCAACAAGTCGGTGGGCTTGGCTGGGCTTTTCTTGGTGACATTTTTGAACTGCGTCTCGACCAAGCTCGGGACAAGGGTGAATGACTTGCTCATGTTCATGAAGTTTATTGCATTGCTAGGCGTTACGATTACTGGGGTCGTTGTCGCAGCCACTGGCTACTCCTACTCGGGGAAACCGAACCTGGACTGGAAGAACCACGAGTGGTTTGAGGGGACCAAGACGGAGACTTCGGCATGGGCGGTCGCCCTGTATGCTGGCCTCTGGGCTTACGACGGATGGGATAACGTGAGTGCACTCGACTGATCGACCAAGTCGTTCCATGTCCCGCCGCTGACACTGTCTCAGACAAATTACGTGGTAGGAGAATTCCGCAACCCCAGCCGAGACCTGCCACGAGTGATCCACACGGCCATGCCACTGGTCATCCTCTCGTACGTGCTGGCCAACATCTCATACTTTTTGGTGCTGCCCCTGGCTGCCACCAACTCGTCAAACACCATCGCCGTGCTCTTTGGGTCCAAGGTATTCGGCCCGATCGGGTCGCTCTTCCTGGCTCTGATCGTCAGCGCATCCTGCTTCGGGGCGCTCAACAGTTCCACGTTCACGAGCAGCCGCCTCGTATACGCAGCGGGCAAGGAGGGCTACATCCCTGCCTTCTTCGGGCGCATCGGCGTAGGGTCGAGCGCAGCCGAGAACCAGCACGTGTCGACGGTGCGGACGCGCAGCTGGCTGTCGAGCGGGCTGGCGCGGCTGGTGGGCGACGAGGACAAGGGCCTCTTCTTCACGCCCATCAACGCGCTGGCGCTCAACTGCGCCCTGACGACGGCCTACGTCGTCGTCGGCGAGTTCGACACCCTGCTGACCTTCTACGGCGTCGCGGGCTACTCCTTCTACTTCCTGACCGTCCTCGCCCTCATCGTCCTGCGCGTGCGCGAGCCGAACCTCGAGCGCCCCTACCGCACCTGGATCACCACCCCGATCATCTTCTGCTGCGTCAGCCTCTTCCTGCTCAGCCGCGCCGTCTTCGCCGAGCCCCTCCAGACCCTCCTCGTCATCGCCTTTGTCTCCGCCGGCGTCCCCGTCTACCTCCTGCGCGTCAGGAGCAGCGCCCCGGCCAAGCGGCCGCGTGACTACGACGAGGACGAGTCCGGGCCGTGGTGGAAGTTCTGGAGGCGCTGGCGGAGCTGAGAGAGAGGGGCCTTTCTTTGAGCGTCTTTTGTCTTTGGGCTGCGGCGTTGTCGGGACGGTGAAATGTGCACATAGACGCAAGGGATTCCCCAGGCCCGCCGGGGCCAGAGAGCAGGCAGAGTAGGGGGCATCAGGAAATATGATGTATGTAATATTCTGGCAGCATAATAAAGATGAGACGATGTTTAATGCCGCATTTGTTATTATATCGTGAGAAAGAGTGAAACGCTCCCGTGAGAGACAGATTTCGTATCCGCTCACTCAGTGTGCCCCTGCCCCAATTTGGCAGTACTCGGCTACATTATCACCAACGAAGCACCACTACGAGTAGTCCGACATCGTGTCTTGAGAATTCGACGTTCAGTCAACCACAGAGGTGAATCAAGGTCAAACCCTTTGTGTCATTGAATGGGTGCCATTTAGGAAACCAGCCCTACGATATCTGACAGGACAGTTAAGCACAATTTCAGACATCCACAATTACCATGGCTCTGTTTCACTGCCTCACGAGCATGTTTGTCAACTGGCCCGTGGCCGAAAGCGGAGGCAGCACTCTCACCCGCCTTTTCTCTTTTGAGAGTCCACGACATAGCAGCATAGCAGTTCATTTGTTTGTGTATTTGTTTATTCATTCAACGTTTTAAGCTGTGAACTATGGGAATCATGGAAACGTCCTGCAATATGGATAAACCTCCTCCCCCTAAATCTGCCCCTTAAATTCATGGGTCACTCAATTATCACTGACAGCTTTACACCTCACATTACTTATTTCTTAGCACGCTCGCCATACTGTGGAAGGGGTTAGCGATCAGTCTGTAGATCGGATCAAGTGGGGGCAGAATCTTACAGCCTTGGTGGCGTAGTCGCCGTTGGTCACGATGAGATCCTCGGGCCGGTAGTCGAACTTGCCGGTCAGGTAGGACTGCAGAATGGCCTTTGTGCCGTCGGCGTAACGCTTCTGAGCATCGAGCGAGGTACCAGACATGTGAGGGACCATGGCGTTGCCGCCTCCGAAGGGGTTCTTGGCGTAGCGCAGGGGGTGGTCCTTAGGCGCGGGCTGAGGGAACCAGACGTCACCACCATAGCCGCGGAGCTGGCCGGACTTGAGGGCATCGGCGACGTCCTCCTTGACGACGATAGCTCCACGGGCAGTGTTGACAAGCCATGAGCCTGGCTTCATCTTGCTGATGAGGTCCTTGTTGAACAGGCCGCGGGTCTTCTCGTGCAGTGGGCAGTTGATGGTGACAACATCACACTGTGCCAGCATCTCCTCGAGGTTCTCGACGCGACGGGCGCCAATCTCCTTCTCCTTCTCAGGGCTCAGAGGCTGGTAATCGTAGTAAAGCAGCTCCTTGCAGTCGAAGGGCTTGAGGCGGCGCAGCACACGCTCACCGATACGGCCAACGGCGACAGTACCAACGACCTTGCCCTCGAGATCGAACTCGTTCTTGGCAGCCTCGGCGACATCCCAGTCTCCACGCTCAATCTGCTCATGGGCGGGCACAAAGTTGCGGACGAGGGTCAGGATGGTCATGACGACATGCTCGGCAACGGAGACGACGTTGGAACCCGTGACCTCGGCAACAGTAATGCCACCGTTGGTGGTGTTGGCAGCGTTCAGATCAACATGGTCGGAGCCGATACCAGCGGTGACGGCGAGCTTCAGGTTCTTCGCCTTAGCGAGACGCTCGGCGGTCAGGTAGCCAGGGTGGAAGCTGTGGGTTGGGGGTCAGTTTTGGGCCTTGTAACAGCAAGCCAAATGAGACAGATGATGACTGCAACGGCGAGGCAATGGTGAGAAACAAAGGGGACTCACGGAGTGGTAATGATGATCTCGGCGTCGACAAGCTCCTTGTCGAAGGTCGAGTTCTCACCCTCCTTGTCAGAGGTGGTGACCAGAGTGTGACCTTGGTCCTCGAGCCACTTCCGGATTCCGAGCTCATTCTGGGTGGTGCCAAGCAGACCGGGGACCTGGAGACGGAGGATTCTTGTTAGCGAGCTGCACATCTATTTTCCCCAGGCCGCGCCCAGACGCGGCAGCCGCTTCCCCAATAAGCACCCCGCACTTCTCCAACTGTGCCTGTGTGTGTTGTGTGTGTCTGTGGCTCTTTTTCTGGCTGCCCGCCGCGACGGAACGCAGACGCATAGGATCGATCCGCTCGTCCATGCGATTGACATCCACCGCACACAACACACGACTGGCCAGAAACAGCAGGGTTGCCTGGGGTATCGAGGATTGGATTGCGCATCGGACAGATCGTCCAAACCCCCTCCTCCCCCTGCTCGCTCCCAAGAACGCTACCCCGCAATCCTGTAACCAGTCTACCGGGCCACAGAATTGCTGGCTGTCTTCCGTAGTGCGTAGCATCGCATAGCAACGTATAGCATAGCATGCACCGTCTAGTCCATCCTGGGATCTCGCGTGCAAGGAGAGAGGAGAGATCGGAACGCTTCTGAGGGGGGCAATTCGCAGCGCGGTTGCGAGGGCCCGTAGATGCGAGGAGAGCTGCTGTCGGTCGACGGCGCATTGGGAAGTTTGGGTTAAAAGAAAAAAAGGCAAATTCTGGATGGGCTTACCTCCTCGGCGTGCTTGCCACCGTCGTACAGGACCATCAACACCTTGACCTTTTCACGAGGGAAACCTGTCAGCGACCGGATCGACATGGTTGGTCCCAGCTTGCTCCGGCATATTGAGCCTGGCAGAGCTGATGAGTTTGCGGCAGCCTGTCGGGATGTCACGCCCCCAGATCGAGAGGAGTTCCTCAGGCTGGAGACGGCAGAGGCGGAAGCTAGAGAGCTCAGGCCTCGGCTGCGCGAAGCAATGGGACCAAGAGAGCGGGCTAGGGGACGAGATGCAGAAGTAAGTACCATTTTGACGGATTGTGAGGCTCAATTGATGAGAGAGAGTATGAGGGAGGGGGAGATTTGGATTGGCTTGGCCGAGAAATGGTGTCGACACAGGCGGGCGAGCTGGTCTTATAGTCTTGGGAGGACGGTCGTGTCTGCGAGAGCGCGAGAGAGAGGCTCGGAGGTTGGTCGGGATAGCTAACGATCAGACCAGACAAGGCAATGACAAGGTTGAGTAAGAGGTATGGTCTGATTACGACACGATGATCTCGAAACAGTCCTGGAAAGGAGCAGGGCTAGGTATTTATGTGTCCCAGTCTAAAGGCCCGATGTAAGGGGGAAAGGAGGAAGGAGGAGCCCAGCCTGGCGCGCTTGCCCGCTCCTCAACTCGAAGCTCTACTCGGTGTCTCTCCTGTCGGTCCTACTCCTCCTCCCACACGAAGCATTCTCGTGTGTAAGAGATAATCCGGCGGGCCTGCCTCCAAGGTTATCTGCATGAGCTTGGGAGAGGACCATCTGACCCGGATCCCTGCGAAGACGCCGTGCCGCAGGTGTGGCCCTGGGTACACGATACCACGGGGGCACCCTGATGGTTGGGTGGCGGAAGCTGGTCTGGAGCTTGATAGCATGGCAGGGCGTTGAGGTAGTGGTGACATCAAACGCCGATATTGACGCGCGTGGGTGTGCCTGGATTTCCATTGCCATGTCCCATTGCCATGCCAGCTTGCCTGTCGTGGGAGGTGGGGCTGTGCTCCACTCGAGCTTCTGTCTGGTGGATCTACTGTGTGGCCTACACTTTTAGCCCACGATGTGTGTAGCAGCTGCTGCTGTCTGTGATGCTCAGCTCCTCCTTGCACCGCGCCGCACCGCCTGCCTGCAATGCATGTCTCTGTTCAGCCGGAGCAATGGGGAGCTGGCACGATACAAGGCCAAGCCAGCCTTGGTCTCAATTGTGCAGCAGCCCGTCGGGGCGCGCCTATGAATGGCCATCATCGGCGACAGTCGCCGACCCCGCATGGTGCTGCCCTCATCTGGACCGTCCTGGGCAGTTTGGTGGTTTCGACCGTGTAGTACTAATGGTCACCGGTTCGCGGCCTGTTGCTCGATGAGGAAAGATGTCGGCCCCTCGGGGTCTGCCTGTTTAGCTTGTCTGACACCGCCGGCCTGTTGGCATGGCGTTGGCGGTCGTTTCTCGGGCATCGCTCGGCTTCCCCCCCGCTCCACGTCTGGCGGAGCTCACGGACAAGTGGGACGGCAGGACGGGACCAAGACCAAGACGTGTGGGGTAGGTAGCCCACCCCTCCAGCCATCGAGCTATCCAGCCTTCATTAAGCCGTCCAGCCCTCCGGTCCTCCCACGGCCAGTGCTCCTATGGTACGTTGCAGGCTAGGGCAACATATGGTCTAGCCTACTTTCTATGATGCAACAGCCACACTCCTCCTGATGCCACGGTACCATACCTGTTGTAGGTGGTAGGAAGCAGGCCTGCAGGTTGGACATACAACGGGCATGAACCACGGGTGTGCGCTGTGCCACCTGGCTGCATACAATGCACACCCAGTGGACTAGACTACACAATAACATGTACGGAATATAGTATGTAGACAGTGCCTAGTCTGCATGGTACTCCCTTAGCATCCGGACCATGCATGATCCATCCCATCTGCTAGGGCTCGACTGGAGAGCCAAGCATCCAAAAAGCTTGTCCGTCATTTGACATCCCATACAAGGAGGCTGTCTGACTTGTACGACCGCCATCGGCGTGTCATGTCCACGGTAGACGGGGAGAATTGTCTGTCCGTGATGAGGCACACGGACAACGGAGATGCAGCAACAAAATGCGGAGCGGACAGCGGTAGAAAGAAGTAGAAGAGGTCGTGGTGGAAAGAAACCTGTCTAATGGGGCTCTGCTGTCAACAGTGGTGGTCGCAGAACCTGCTAGCAGAGACAGTAAGTGGAACGAGAGTTTGTTTACTTGCAACCACCTAGTCTACCTGCTAGGTGGGATAGATATCTACATTGCACCCAGAGGTACCGGCCCCCAACACCGCTCCCAAAATGGTCATCTCCATCTCCTCCTCCGTCTCAGTCCCCTTCTCTTCCCCTCCTACTGGGAAGAGAAGCCAAAAACCTTCGCAAAACCCCACGGCCTTGCCTGCCTGCCCTTTCTCCTCGCCTTGACCAGCAAGAACCGGGGGATGACGCCCTCGACCCAGTCCGGGTGCTTCCTCCCGGCCTGGTTTGTCGCGCCCCACTCGTCCATCTTCTCGACCTCGAACCCAGCCTCGCGCATCGCCTCGAAGTACGACGTCAGCGTGCGATGCTGCTTGATGACCCCGTTCACGATCCAGTCCACCGACCGCACACCCTCGGCGAAGTAGCTGTCCACCGTCCACTGGTCCACCTCGCCGCTGCCGCTCGACCCCGCGCCCGTCTTGTTGTTGTTGTGGTTGGTATTGCTGGCATTGGTCGTCGGCGTCCTGATGAAGCCAGGGCACGTGGGCGCCGTCAGGAATGGGTGCTCGATCGAGTACACGAACACCCCGCCCGGCACCAGCGACGAGTGCACCTGGTGCATCAGACCGCCGATGTTCTTGACGTAATGCAGGGCCAGCCCGCAGAACACCAGGTCATACGTCTCGCCCGCCAGCTGCAGCGTCTCGAGGTCCACGCGCGTGAACCGAATGAGCCCGTCCTCGGCGTCCCCGGCGCCGCCGACGAAGCCGCCGAGGCCCGACGCGGACGTGGTCGCCGACGTGGTCTTGGGCCCCTTGGTCAGGCCCTCGGCCTTGCGGAGCATGTTGATGCTGATGTCGCAGGCGTCGACCGACTTGGCGCCCCGCGACACGCACCACCGCGCGAACCAGCCCTCGCCGCACGCGAGGTCCAGCACCCTCTTGCCGTTGAGGTCATGGGGTAGCATCTGCAGGAGCTCGGGCCATTCTGAGGCTCCTTTCTCTCCTTCCTTAGCACGAGGGTACTCGGAGTAAAGCTCAAAAAAGACAGGATTGTCGTAGATGTTCTGAGGAGCCATTGTTTAGGTTGTGTATATAGGTGGGTGGTCGTAGGTGAGCGGTAACGCTGTCTTTCTATTTCTACTGCAACAAAGAAATCAAAGAGGGACGTGATGTGTTGATCTGACCATAGGTTCTAGGGGATCTGATGATGGTATGGTACGATGTCCTTTCCTCAGGTTTCGACTGACATGCAATTATGGGCAAATGGACAGGCATGCCGATCAACGAGCCACGACCCTCGCTTTTATAACTGACGGCGCTGACTTTTTTTTTGCGGCCCCCATGGGACGTGACTGACGCTCCTCGCTCTTCCATTCATTCACTGACTACTTCGTCTAGCCTCAGATTTAGGGACTTCGCCCTTTCCGTGATTCACGGCTGATGGTGATGGTACACACAACTCGCTACGTCCTGTACGACTTGCTGGGAAGCTGCGGCTGCGCATGCTGGATGACAACAGACGAGCTCGTTTGTGGCGTCGTCGACCTGGACGGGGCCACCAGCAGACACCAGGAGGCTGCTGCAGCGGATATAATATCAGGGAAGGGCGAAACTACTGTGCCCACGCAAGACCATCCGTGACCTCGCAGCGACGAGGAAAGTACCGGCGTCACACACGAGTCCGACACGTCGTAGCCGCCATGGAAGCATCCAGCCGGCAGCGCTGTCCACCAATTCGCCTCGAAGGTCCTGCCCTGCGCCTTCCCAAGTTGTGGCCAAGGTCCCAAGGGCGGGTAGGAAGGACCTTTGACAACTAGCCTCGGTACATGAAGGGCTAGCGGTACGACGAGATACAGTACCGCGCGGAACGGGCGACGACTCGTGGCTCGGGTCGGTCAGAATGGCACAGGTCTCACCTCACCAGACTTAGACCCCTTCCGGACGCGATCTAATCCTGCAGGGCTGCTGGATCTGAGTTGCCTCAAAGCTGCGGCCCAGCGGAATCTGTGCCTGGCCGTCTGACCCAAGACAGGTTTGGATGATTATGCCCGCTGAGAAAGCTTACATACAAGTACTTGGATCCCGTTGGGGTCCACAGGCGAGGACAGCCGCCCATATACGAGACACAACCGAGCGAGGCGCAATATTGTCAAGACCGCCTCATGGTGACTCGTGCTGCACGGAAGGAGTCGAGCGGGAGCAAGGCAAGGTGGGAGGGAGTAAAGCAGTAGAAGTAGGAGCCGACAAGGGCACGTCTGCGCTGTGGCGTGATCTTGATGGCATAACGTTTGGACGTTCTGACCGTTGGTGGCTTGGCCTTTGACAGCACTTGCCTATCCGCGGCTTGGCACAGTAGAAAACAAAAAGTGCCCGCAGCTGTCCTTTTCAACACCAGCCCGCGCACTCGAGCGGGCGGGCGTGTCAGTCGAAGAAGTAGCCCACGAGGCCCCTTGCCCATCTCGGGTGCTGGGTTGGTTGCTGGGGAGAGAGCGGGGCTGCTGCGATACAAAGGAGACGACGCCTCGGCGCTCGTGTGTGTGTGTGCCCCCAAGGCCCAAGGGCCCAAGGGCTGTTTTACCACAAATTCCAACCTCGCCAATACCAATATCCCGTGCTGTGCATCAACCCTCAGCTCGGCCTTTTTTTGCTCCCAGGATCTGCGCCCGCGACAGGGCCCGGCTCCAGAGTGTCACTTGTGCGCACGCCCCCGAGCACGCCCCCGAGCATCAAGTCCCGATGGTTTGACGCACGCTGTCACGTCCGTAGTCGCTTACGAGTGGAACCATGGCGGCCAGTCAGCCAGTCAGTCGGATAGTCTAACCACCTCGATCGATACCATGCCATGCTGTTGGAATCGGCTGTCAGTCTGCTCATCGCCCCGTATTAACGAGGCTCGCTGTTGTTTGTTTCGTCTCAGGGCAGTGGAGACACTCGTACCCATCATCATGATGGGAACTTGAGCCTCCCGCCAACACCGAATTCTTGCCAGCTTTACGGAATCACCCACATAAAATGGGCTAGGGAATGTGGGGTCAATCTTAAAATCGGCATGTTCGTCAACCATTCGGAGGAGTGGGTCCGAAGAAAGCAGAGGTCCGACCTCCCGACATGCCGTAGATTATGGGCCTGGGCCCCATTAGTGTAGGCGCAACGGCAGAGACGGAAGGGATGTCGGCGGGCGATCCATGATGATCCAAGGAGTCTCGACCACGACGGCTGCCAGCACGGCAGGGAAGAAAGGAAGGAAGAAAGAAAGAGAGGGAAAACAAGTAACTCATCATCATTTCCCATCATCGCCCCGTTGCCCCATCATCGAGCCCCACGAGCAGGCTGGCAGCGCCTGGCAGGTTGGAGATGGGGGCCTGTGTATCAACAACGGTGGGACCACGATGCCTGCTTCCACGGGCCTTTGTGCTACTGTAACGTTGACGTCGATGTGTCAAGTTGAACGCGCACGCGCGTGGGCCGGCCACGACATCGGCCCAGGTCAGCCTTTCCACCCTGTCGTCCCAGGTGCGGGCTGCCAGGGGCCGTCTAATCGTCCACCGTAGATGGCCCTCAGCTCGTTGACGTAAATGTTCTCCATTCTCTCTCTCTCTCTCTGCCTCTGTCTGATCCGCCCAACGGATGCTGCACCACGCTCCCCCGTCCACATCTGCCTCCCCCCATCCGGGCCTCTGCCCTGCCCGTCCGGCGCGCACCCAACGACGCGATGCTGCAGCTTTTTACGCATTCGGCTCAGGGCGCAAACGTGAGGCAGGGTTGACAGCTACGAATGTCTCAGCGGCGGGCAGCCGGATTGGACAGGGGGAGCATCGCACGGCCTGCGAGCTTGCTTTGCGGAAATGATGCCGGTCATGGCGAGGGCGACAAGGGACGTGAGAAAATGAACAAGACGTGAGGCAAGGTGAGGTGAGGTGAGCAAAACGGACACACAAGAAAAAAAAATCTATCGAGTCAAGTCGCACCAAAAAAGAAACAAGCCACGCGCAGATCTTTCCTGTCAGCTGTACGACCCCAACAGAACGATGACAGGAACGAGTGTCACACAACCTCTCTCCTCCGCCAAGGGGAGGCTCGCAGCTTACGCGGGGGTGAGTGGGTGGGATTGACTGCCTGACTAACTGACCGACAGGCACAAGAACAGAGGAGTCACTCAGCGGCCCCTGGCCTTGCCCTGCCCTGCCTTGCCTTTATGGTAACATGGATATGTGCAGCCGGCGTTGCACCAAGGGGGGGGAGGGCAGCAGATAATTGAGCGGGAGAAGGATCGACGCCCTGCTTCTTCGCTATCAGGACAATAAACACCAGACTACCGCGCCACAAGCAACGGTTATACCTGCCGCCATCCGAAAAAGGATGGAAAAGCAGAGCCGGCAGGGAGGGAAAGGGAGGAAGGTGTAAGAGTACGAGGATGCGAGAAGGGACAAGATAACACCAACGACGACTACATCAAAGAGCAAGGACAAAAAACACAGACAGGAGGTTGTCATAGTCGGCCAACGACGTACCTCTTGTCTCGGACGTTTTCACCGGGCCTTTGCTCGGCCCCGAGTAACAGACAGCTGGAACAGAGCAGTCGCAGTCTAAGAGCCGTGTCACTGGGAGCAATCTAGAAGCCCACCGCCCTCGAAAATCAACCATCACCGACGTTTGCTCACGTCGCCGATAGGAGAAGAGCCGCCTAGCTTCGAGGAGGAAGATGGAAGTCTCAGCTGAGGTGAGGTGAGGCTGATTATGTCTCTCCAGTGGCTTGTTACAGAGTGGCAGAGACATTCCTCAGGGGGCGACCGCAACCAACCGGCTCAATAGGTCTAATCCTTCCCCGCGGCCACTCCGGCCCGCATCCTCTTCCCTCTCCATCTCTCGCACGCTCAACCTTCCTGTCGCCATTGAAACAAGATGAGGCTGTTCCAAGTAGAGCACGACACTGGCCTACGAACGCGGCCTTGTCCAACCGCGGAAGCACAGGGTCGATCACCCTTGTGGCCTTAGGGCCGGCCACCCTCCACAACAGCCCCGGCGGAATGCCTCACGTCACACACCCCACGTGGCTACGAACTTGACAGGTCCTTAATCGAAGGGGCCAAACGCCCCTCGGAAGCTGAGTGGTCTTTTGCGCTGTTACAGATTTGTTGTCTAATGTAGTGCCATGTATGCTGTGAGCCCCAAAGGCCATTGCGACCCCCATGTCTCCTTGCTTCTGTCTGGATGCAGGTACGAAATGAACACCAAGCCCAAATTCCAACGCCTTGAACGCTCCGCGAAATGTTTCATCAACGCCGTGCTGAATGCTCCTCTAGTGTATGCCCCTGAAATCTCCACGCGGCCTGCCAGCGAGTCGGGTCTTGTCCCTACGCGTTCTGAATCCTGTCTTGTGCCCTCCCACTCTCTCGGCAACCCTCCGCCAAGGCTGCTGCGCATTCCTCATGATCCAAGTACCTTGGTACACTGGTCACAAGTAGTCCCTGGCAACATCCAAGACTCGGCAGGGAGCCCGCCCCCAGATGCTTAGTTCATCTGACTGTACGGCGGCGGCGGCGGCACTTGCTGCTCCGGCTGAGCCCCGTTGATTGTGACCGGGATCTCTCGCTGACCCCCGTTGCCTGGTGCCTGGGTCCATGACAAAGCCCGTGACATCATCTTCGTAAAGTATTCCTGGATGAAGGATTCGGTGTAATAGCTGTGATTTGCGTCGTGCGGCCCGACGAGGTTGTGGGCCAGCTCGTGCGCGACAACAACAAACCACCATATCCCAGCTTCAGCCTTGGTCGCCGCCGCGGAAGGACCGGAGGCCTTCATCTTCTCGTAGTGCAGCTGCCTAAAGTACCGAAGGTTGCAGAAGATACTGCCGTTCAGGTTGAACGCGATACAGGGGCCTTCCTCGTCGAAGTGGATCTGCATCGCTGTAGGAGAGACGCCGTACACGTCCGCGACTTCACGCAGGAGCGACTCGAAGGTCGAGATGGCATCCCTGTTGGTGGTCAAGAAGCTCATCTGGTCCATGGAGAGCTCCCTGGAAAGGTACACCTTCATGCCACGCGGCGCTTGTGCCGCGAAGACAATATTCTGGGCTGGCTTGCTGTCGCAGTATGTCGCCTGTTCTTTGATTTCTTGCGTCTGTGGTGGATTGAACACCGACGACGAGTCGTGTGGCCGCGTGGATCGGATGGCTTGTAGTAAATTGTTCTGCACAACAGCTGGGTTCGTCACTCGGCCGCTGTCACCGGGGCCCTGAGTCTGGGGCACTGGAGGAGCGGGCTTGGCCTCAGACTCCGGGTTCGTGAGCAGCTTGTCCAACTGCTCCTCCGCCGTCTTGTTCCTATCCAGCCCAAAATTGCGGGTGAGATTAGAGAAGAAACCCCTGCTGCGCCTATCTTGCTGGCTTGGAGGCGGTGGCGGGAGCTCGGGCGGATCTTCAGGAGAATCAAACGCGCCCGGCATCTTGGATGAGGGTTCTGCTGGTGTGCGGGGACGCTGCTTGCTTTCAGCTTCAGAGGCAGCTTTGCTCTGTCGAGCCCAGTCCGCTTCCCTTTCCTTGATTCTCTGCTCCTCAGCCTCCAGAGCCTTCCGTCGTTCCTCTTCAGCCATTCGTGCCTCCTCAGCCTTCGCACGCAATATCCTGTCAACATTATACCCGCGAGCCCTCAGGTCTAGGAGACCAAGCTTCAGGAACGGCTCGAAGAAGAAGTACGACTGTTGGTTGTGGCGTGTGAGGATGAGTGAACAGACGGCCTGGCCCACCTGATACATGTCCGGTTTGCCTTGGTCAGCAGAGATGTACAAAGTCTGCCCTGTCGCAGTGCGCATGGCCATCGCTGACCGTTTCTCTGTATGCGACTGGGCTTGACCCCGTAATGTGCGCCTGAGTTGCACGCTCTGGACAACCTCAACGTTGAGGTTCTTGTCCAACCATTTAGCATCATGCTTGATGGTATCCCTCCGGATATTCCGGTACTCGTGCAGAAACAACTTCGTGCGCTCGAGGATGTGTTTCCGCAGCCATTCAGCACCATCTTGTGACGGCATGGATCTTCCGACCCGCGCATCCTCCTGCACCAAGCTACTGATTGTTGGAGAGCCCAAGGAAAGGTAGAATGCCTCCAGAGCATCATCTTCGGGAGCCGAAAGCAAGTGTTCCTTGAACAGTCGAAAGCTGTAGAAATCGTCCGATATGACAATTTCACCAGGTGCGGCAAGTTGAGCATGGCGAATGGGTTCATTGTACTCATCGTCCTCCGACGCCTTGCTCTTAGAGGATGGGACGTCCTTGAAGGCCAGCAGCCATTTTTCAGTCTTCATCTTCCTGTAGAGATCTTTGTCTCTCTTGAGGGTTGGCAAGTCACTTGCAAGTGATCTCAGGACGTCCAGGTATTTCTCAGACGTCTGGACCGTGGTCCACAGCCGAACAGGCTCACTACAGGCAAAAGTGGCGATTTCATGCTGCATCATGTTAGTCTTTGCGATGCGGAAGCGACGCTGTGAGTCTTCTCACCTTGGTTGGTTCCAGCTTGGCTCCGCACTTGAGCAAGAAAGCATTCGCCGTGCGCCCAAAGTCGACAAAATCAAAGATCTCCCCGTACGTTGACGACGAGCCAAGATAGACACTCTGGGGAGCCACGAGCGTCATGTTCTGAGACTGGGTCTTCTCCCCAGACACTTCACCTTGGCGTCTCTTCCGACTGACAGGTACAATTGGAGCCGCCCTCAGCCTGGCTAGATTGCCTTCATTCAAGTCGTTCATTCGGGCAGTAAAGTACTCGAACAAAGTGATTGCCGAATCACGATTCTGTGGTGGCGTGGTAACAAGCCTATAAACACAGTTCTCCATTGGCGGGTCACGAGGAACTCCGAACTTATTGGCATGCTGATGGAGGTCTCTCGCCAGGATATTGAAACCCAGTACAGAAGCTGATTCGTTGGTGTAGCAGGCAGAGGGTGGCACAAGCTGCTTTGCATTTCCTTGTAATGGGAGGATGGCCTTGGTGGTGTTCGCAATGTTGAAAGCAACATATCCGTTGATTTGATGATTCGCAATGAAGTAACTCCTGGCCTTTTCTCTCAGCGACGTGTCAGACGATGCCATCATTTCCACCAGCTCCGGAACAGAAGGGTAGGGGCGCAACCCTAGGCTGTAAAGAAATTTGCCCTCCTTGGAACTAGCCCTGAAGCTCCCTGGTGGCCCAGGCCATTGCAAAAGCGGTAGCCCTAGAGCCCGAAGATCCGACTTGGGCTCGAAAAGGTCGGACAGTTTGTACAACTCCTTGGTGCCCTGGGTGGATTCCATGCCTGGTGGTCCAGCTTCTGCAGGGCAGATCTGGGAGTTCTTCAACTTCTTCTTGTCCTCTGCGGGGATATCATCTGTCACAGAAGCCAGGTACTTGATGAGCTCCATGTGACTCCATGGCTTGTGAGCTGTCCCCCCGGCAGGGTTGAGCAATCGAGAGAAAATGGTGTCCAGATCAAGTGTTCTCCGGACCCCCAAGGCTGACAGAAATTTCTCCTTGAGAGTCTGGCACCCTTCTATCGTTGGTAGGTCGTCGAACAGCTTTACTGATGGGAAGAAGGACTCGGCCGGTTTCTTCATTCCCATCTTCGTCGGCATCACGGTGATACTTTGAAGCAAAGAAGCAGTAGTACTCTTTGAACCCAAACTCAAATTGTCCCAGTTTTTCGA
This sequence comes from Diaporthe sp. P3_1W, assembly GCA_037177825.1. Taxonomy (NCBI): domain Eukaryota; kingdom Fungi; phylum Ascomycota; class Sordariomycetes; order Diaporthales; family Diaporthaceae; genus Diaporthe; species Diaporthe sp. P3_1W. The sequence goes on along the minus strand of JBAFXB010000004.1, from coordinate 2,583,776 downwards.
TAGAACTGTCAAGACTGACACAGCGAATTTAGGTGACTTGGTGATGTTCTCATCCTCGGACCGGCCAGATGCGGTCTCTATCAGGAATCGCAGCCAAGGCACGATCTCTAGCCGGTCCCAGCCCAGGGCCTGGAGCTGAGGTTCGTTGAGATGGTTCGTGAAGGCAAAAGGAATTGTAGTCGGAGGTATCGGCAGGCTTGGTGGGATCTTGTTGCTGCTGAGATAATTCTTGACAGAACTCAACGCGATAATTTCGCCTGAGTCGTCGCCGTCCCCAATGGTTGCAACTGTCACATCAAAGAGTCGGGACCTGCTGCCGGGGTCCAACTCTCCACTGGCTGCCTTTTTGCTAGCCCAGCTAATGAAGTGTATTAGTTGGTCCTTGTTCAGCGCTTTCGCTTCCAGCTCTCCGCGAATATCATCCGCGGTAATCTTTTGAATCAGACCAAAGTCTTCGAGCTTTCTCATGAAAGCTGAGTCTTTCATCTCGTCCAGTATGACTGGGATCCCATTGACGAACTTTGCCAGCTCGTCAGAGCCGACACGGACTTTGGTCGACGGCAAGACTCCACGACTTGAAAAGACCTCGATTGATGCTTTCTGGAAAGCGAACCAGAATGACTCCTCGATGATCTGCCCTACGTTCGCACTAGGAGTCGAGTCCTGGAACGTGTACGTTCTCAAAATGTGCAGTGCTTCAGGGACAAGTTTTGCAACCTCATCTTTTGTAGGCTGAGAGCCCTTTGCCCTTGCATCAATGACCCTCCGGAGCTTCAGCTCTAGATCTGACATCTCGTTGGCAAATGCCAAGCGCGTCATGATACCAGCAACGCGGAGCATCTCAATGTTCCAATTCCTGACCCAACGGGCGTTCAAGTCGATTGCCTCACGTTCTACTGTGGGGATGACAGACGGGGCCGAGATGTGCATGCCAGCTCCTGTGGTCTGTGTGGTAGGGAAGCCAATGAAGATCCTGCCTCCGGGCTTCTTGTTTGGCAGCACTGACGCAAAGACATCAGCAGCCTTAGCAGCCGGGCCTGAACTGGATGAGTTCTCCGAAGCCAGCGTCTCATCGTATGAAGACGTCAATATGGCCAACTTGGTCGTCTTTGGTGGGGGCTTCTTCGTGGCACGCTCCAACTCTGCCGCAAAAGAAGCAGAGACCTTCGTCTGTATTGAGCCGGTTGTGACCTGGAGGAAGATGCTCGAAGTCGACTGAGCAATGATATCCTCGGATAGTGCCTGCTGCACAGCAGCCTCCTCTTTGGCCGCCTTGCTTCGATTTGCTTGCGCGGCAGAGGAAGCAAGCCTTGAAAAGAAGCTCCTGATGGTGGGAATGTCCGAGGCGCCAGAGTTATCATTGGACGCATTCGTTGCGGCCACGGGTTTCCAGCCGATAGCTCCCATGAATGATGCATCTATCTGCGCGCTCGTGCGGTCGACCACCGCCAGTTTCATAAGGCCATCCCGAGTCTTGGTCTCCAAATCCCTTGGGATCGGTACATTAACACTTGGAGCGGTCTTCTTCTGCAAAGACAACACCTTGTAGTCATCGATCCAGAACTCGATGTTCTGTAACGCCACAAAGGTCAAGCTTGTCGCAAGAAATTGGCTAATGGACAGCAGGTTGGGAACTGGTGTCGTGGTGTTCCGGTAATCAAGGACAAAAGCAGTATCCTTGGTGCACTGCTCCGGTGGCAGAACCAATTTCCTGGTGAAGAGAGCGTTCCCCTTCCAGTAGAAAGCCATTGCTTCGTTGCCAGAGCTGACAAATGGATCCTCACAGTCGGCAAAGACGCTGTAGAATCCTACTCCAAAGGCACCGATCTTGGTCTCATCCGGATTACCCTCGGCTATCCTCTTCAGCCTCCCCCAGTCTGTCTTTGCGAAAGGCTGACCATTGTTCTTGACGACTAGCCGGCGAAGCGTATGGTGCGTCAAAGTGTGCTTCAGAAGCTCGGATCGGTTTGTTGTGGCGGGAAGAGGCGTCGTGGTCGAGGGCAGAGTCTCGTACGTTATCGAGACAGTTGTTGCCTGGGCGTCGGCGGCGTTCTGGATGAGCTCTCGTAGTGTCGTCCATTCTCCGGAGTATCTTGCAAGCACCTTGTCGATCAAGGCCCTGGTATCGACGGTCACGGCTTCTTCATCCTCGCCAGCCGTCAAGGCCGTTGCTCGCAGCTTGGAGTAGTCCATCACCGCTACCACAGGCTGTGCCTGTTCGGCAGCGACGGATCTGAGTGGTTGCAGTGTATGTACGATATGTCAAGGAATATACTCGGAATCGTCGAGATCTGCCTCTGCACAAGGAACTCGGGCAGAGGGTGTCGTGTGGGACTTGGTTGAAAGGACCGTCCAGTCTCGCCTGTATTCGCGCCGGCGATCTGTCAGAGGGAGAGGGTGAGTTGTACGGCCGCGGGAACGAAACACACAGTAGATGGGCAAGCGGCGCTTTGTATGAGCTAGAAAGAGTGAGAAGGATCAAAAACAAGTCTAGTTCTCAAGGAATGGCTTTTAGTCTATTTGAACAGTAAGAGCTCAAGCGAGGATGGGCATTGCAAGGCTGCCGCCGCCTTGCGTTTCGTCTTGTATGTGACTTGTCGCCGCCTGCGTGACTGCCGCGGGCAGACACGAAGCGTCATGCAGAAGATCCAGTGGCTAGATCCAGGGTCCGCCACACCTTGCCCCCTTTGCCCCTGCGCTGGACCACGCGGGCAGCCTTGCAGCCTGCAGGCGGCGAAGGTGCGCCTGGCGCCCGGGCCTAGGTACCTAGGTATCGAGCCCCGCCACAAGCCGTCAGGGGTTCCTTGATCAGGAGGTCTACCATGGTCATGGCCAATTAGCGAGGCATTCCCATTCCGTCTCACACCCGATTGTCCTCGTATCTTGCTGGTATGAATGAGGATGAGAGCGCCGTTTGATAGTGACTGCATGGGTGGCCAGATTACACTGGGATGGTGAGCGCCAAACGCTCTTCAAGTGTCCCTCAAGGTTGCTTCACCTATGAATATTCTACCCCTTCTATGCATGCCCAGTAGGTAGAAATGCTCGCGTGTATGCTCTCTACCACACGAGGTATTCTCCTATCCTTAGACCTCGTGAGCCAACGACCGTAGCGGTCTTTCCAGCCACACATCAGGTACTTCAAGCTAGTACGCATCTCCAAAAGTAACCCGGCTCACCTCCTGGAGCCGTCTGAGTCTCCGTGATTTGCGGTACTTATCTATCACTCCGTCGGCGTTCAGGACTGAAACTCCTTCGTCTATCTGGAGATCTTCGACGGTGTCCATCTCTCGCCGGCCTTCGATGTTCCCGGCTGTTGCTTCTGCTTCGCGTCGCCCCGTGGTGCCTGTGCCGTCTGCGATGATCCTCGTCCCGACTGCGGCTCCTGCTTCTGTGGCTCTTACGGTCACGGCGCGAAGACGGTTCGCCCTCATCGTCTCGATCTCTCCTGCGATGCTCCCGATGTCTTTCCCTGCTGCGGCTTCGACTGCGGTGGCGATGCCTGTGGCGATGTTCGCGGTCACGTCCTTCCCTCTTCCTCTCATCTCGGCCGTCTGATCGTCGTCCACGAGCTGCCTCACCCTTCTCCTCCCTCTTCGTGACTTGGAGTCCACCAGCCGCATCACCTTCATCATCCATGGCCCTCGACCCGGACACTTCGATAGCATTTGCTCCTGACTGATTTCGTACCGGTGGCGGTAGGCCCAGTGCTGCTGCCATTGCATCCTCCTCGGCCTCTTTGATTTTCTGGATCTCCTCTCGACGCCTGCGAGCCTTCGCCTCTTCCTCCGTCTCGTTCGAGTTTGGATCACTCGCATCGGCCTTGGCATACCACCCGAGATCGCGACCTTGTTGCCACCGCCCAACGGGTGCTTTGAGGGAATGGCCAAGATAGTTCTCACGGTGCGCTGAGTTGGCGACCTCATCCCAGCTGAAATTGACGCCTCCCCGTGAGCCCGACTTGCGGATGGTCGAGACCAGATCCATCTTGTATGAGTGTGAGTGACAGAAAGATGGATGTCTTCGTATGGGTAAATGACGATTAAAATCAAGGCAGTGTTTTGGGGCGGACAGCACCGGATGGATAAGGTGAGAAGGAAGAATTGGGCCAGTATCGCCTCCGAGGTCTAGAAAGTTTGGAAGCCTTGCAGTATCCGGAAGTTAATGGTTATCGGTGGACCAGCCCACTAACGACCCGGTCTGCCTGTGGGGTGAGCTAGGGTCACCCAGGTACCAGTACCCTCCCCCTGTCGCCGAGGCAGGCGAGCTCGGAAAGCTCCAATCGATCAAAGAAACCCCACGGTCGTGATTCCCAAGCTATATTCTGCCTTTCCACAGCTGGCAACATCACCACTTATCACCAGCACTTTCGAGGGAGAGACCAATCTCCTTAGGATCCCTGGTGCTCTCCGAAGCAGTTCGCCTTTTCAAAATCCACCGAAACGATCCTTGTCAACTGCGGAGCAGGACTCACTTCCTGTTTCCCACGATCTCGAGGTCCAGGCTGTCAAGATGGGCTCCGCAGCGAAGGAGTCCGCCATGGACGAGATCCAGTGGAGGAATCCGGCCTTCATCATGCAGTTCGGACCGTTGCACACAAATACCGTGTTACACTACTTCGCAACATCACCATTCTTCGACCCAACGTCCAACAACAATGTCATCCAGAACCAGGCTCAGTACAATGCCAACCTCTTTCATGTCCTCGCCACCCGCGAGGCCTTCGAGACACGCCTGAAGAGTATGCAGGGCCTCGAGTACATTGTCGCCGAGCAGCCTGCCGAGACTGGTCCGGGCCAAGGCACGGGTGTCTGGGTGATTCGCAAACAGAACAGACGGAAGAGGCCAGGCCAGGAAGATGAATTGACGGTGCATAAGGACTATTTCCTGGTGGGGGAGAACCTGTATGCCGCGCCGACATTTGCGGACCTCATGAGCTCCAGAATGGTAGGTTGTAGACTCTAAACTTGGCTTCTCCTTCAGGGAACATGACGCTGATAGGCCTCTGCTTTATAGGCCACTATTTCCACGGCAGTGGGGAAGATCCTCGAGAGTGCCAACAGTGTGCAGAAGTGGACACCTGCGAAGGGACATGTCTATGCCAATCCTCAAATACCACGCGCCTCGACCTTGGAGCCCAAAGAAGCGACGCCCATGCCGGAAGGCCCCGGCGGCAAGCAAGGCCAACCACCCGCGAAAACGTCGACAAAGGAGGAAGAGCTCGAGCGCCTGGCCGAGGAATCCTTCCGCATCCACATGAAGTACGGCGGCGACTATATGGATGAGATCCCCATCACCGGAGCGCCAGGGAACTTCCACTTCGCGTCGACCGGCCGCAACGACAAGCTTGCCGTGCCGAATGTCCCGCCTGTAGCCCTGAAACCACCTACACTGGCACCATTGAACACGAAAGCTGTCGAGGTGCTTTCTGCGAAGGACGCCAAGAAGACGAAGAGTCCACGGCCTGGAGGCAGCGGGAGGTCAAAGGACAGAAGGAAAAGCAAGGGGGGCTCAGGCGTGGCCACTGGTACCCCAACGCCATCTTGATTAGGTTGACATTCGAAAACTGGGGACAGTCTTCTCTTGAAGAGTGTCGTGGGAAGGAAAAGGTTGCATGGCGTTCTGTGTGAAGCTTAGGTGCGATACCCCCGTCTGACGCCACACATATGGCAGGCGAAATGAATATTGCATTGGTCTCCTTTTAAGTCACTGCTTTCGTAACAACCCCTCGGGCTGGCATTTTCTCTTCATATGCCGGCCCGCAATTTGGTCCTACAAGCAAGTCACTCATAATTTTGAAGCCGGGTTAAGTAGACTGGGCAGTATAAGACTCCCACTAACACGATTTCTTCCGTCCTCTGACCTTGCCATGTAATTTGTGGCTCCCCAAGTTGGAGGCGGTTGGACCCTGGGGTGAGAATCCAGCGGCCGAGACAAATGGTCACTTCTGTGTTTCTATCTAGCTAGGCACGTCTCGCCTCACCCACAACAGAAGTTGACATGGGGAATGACGGCTGAGTGGCCGTATGAGATTTCAGGGCTGGGACTCAGCAGATTCGTGCTTTTCTGTTACTCTACATGGGGATTCTCAAGTTTGCCTCGCACAAATGTGTCCAGGCACGGAAATGGCAAGGAGCATGAAGCACTTTGCGATGTTGCTTGTGATGTGATATCTTGCCATCTGCGACTGTGTATGCTGGGAAATTTCTCTCACGACCAAACCACGGTTGAAAACAGGAGAGAGCATCATATGCCAACCGCTTATTATCTCCGGTGGGCAGGAATACTCCCGATGCTTTCAAGGCAGGATCTTAGTGCTCCCGCGTCACATACGCTACAATACCATTTGGGCGTATTCTAGAAACTCTGAACACCAGCACTCCCACCTAAACGCCTCCATCGTCACTCCTCGCCGAGCGGCTGGCTCGAGGGTTTTATTGTCGGGCCATTGAATTCGAGAGAACGCAGCTCGTAACTTGGCTTGACATCGTCCCACTCATGCAGCCTTCCGAGCGCACACATCCTGACAACTTCTTTATTATTCCAGTCCACATCCGGATCATGGCCGCCTGCGGGATCAGGGGCGGTAGCCGCATGGTGCGCATAGCGAGTGTTGTACACAAAGGGCATCACGGGATCCGGCTTGGTCCACGAGACATCCAGCCCGTCGAAATACCCGGCCGGCCGGCCCCCAATTGGATTGCGGTACGCCGCCACTCGATCGCGTGCAGCTGGGTACAACGTATCGACCATCTACCGCGAGTCGGCCGTGACATCGGCCAAGGGGTCCTCCAGATCATGAATATCAGTCCCTGCCTCCATGGAGTCCCACTCGAAATTCCCCAGAAGGTCAACCAGCTGGTCAGAGAAGTCTGGCACCGATCCGTCCCGCGCGTTGAGGTCCGCCATCCTGATGTTGTTAGGACGCCGGCTGTACCAGTCGGCGGTACCGTGGACATACTCGTCGCCACGCTCATACCGGAGGTGGGCCTGACACAGCCGCCGCAGGGTGTTACCAATCCCATACGTGTCCTCCCACAAGCGCAGCTCCGTGTCCTCTGGGTCCTCGCCCCCGAGGACGTTCACGGGGATCAACATTGTGTCGTCCCCGTCGGCCGCCGAGTTTCCGAAGTCGCCCAAAACGATTTGGGGGAACGCGTTGGCCTCCTCCCCTGCTGCCGGGACGCGCCCTCCTCTACGAGGGGGATAGTTGATGAAGACATTGTTTGCGAACTGGGCTGAAAGTCAGGCTTCTGTAGATATGGTCGGGTGGCGTTGTCATGAACAACCAGTCAGTGACTTACTGCGTCACGGTGATATAGTATTTTCCAGTTGGCTGGAGCTTGGTGCCCTGGGACATCAGGTCTCTCCCCAAAGTGCAACCATGCGATCGCAAGACAGAGCTGCTCTGCGACAAGCCTGTGGAACAAGACTTGGCAGCGTTCCACGTTCTCGTGCTTGATATAAAGCACAAGGAGTCAAGCGTTACCATATAAAATGTTCGGAAACAGCTCGCTTCCTGTCACCATGCTTAGATACGAGTTCCGCCAAATCACCTCCATTGCAATATCTTCAGACAGGCGACGTTAGCAGCGAAGACTACAACTAACAAGTTGATGCTCTTAGTTAATCAGAATATCTCACTCAAAGTACAGCGAATACGCCGCCATGTTCAATTCGTCATCGGGTGTTAAGTGCTGCCAGAACCTCAACTTGTTAAAAAACGGTGCATCCCGAGGCAGGACGCCAAGGGGGACATCGTTGGGAAACTCATTGCTGGGCAGCGTGTCCTGCCACGTCGAGATCCGCAGCTCCAGCGGCTCCTCGTACTCGTAGCCTGGGTAGTCGGGATCACCACTGGGCCGCAGAAGCTTTTGCGCGAGGAGCTCGCCGGTCTGGACGGACTGTACAACGAGCATTGTGCTCTTGATCGTGCGGACCAGGCTTCCGAGGAGGAACCCTTTGCTTGCGAGGTGGGTGTTGTGGATTCTGGGCCATTCTCTCGTTACGCGGTCCGGGTGGTCGCTGCGGCTCTGCACTGGGAGGAAAACGCCCAGTTGTCTGTATGGCCTTGATTGAGCAGTTGACATGATGGGCAGCTCTGCTAGAGACAATTAAGCGATTAAACTGCACGGATCTCGTTATGGTCTTCATTTTTGTCCCATAGCTCTACTTATGCTGAAGGACTCTTTTGACTCGGGAATGTCAACAAAAGTCAATGGGTATCCTTTGTCTGCCAATATGAAGTAGCACATAACTTACTCGTCCAGCCTTTGTCTTCACGTCCTCAACCCGGAATCAGATCTTTTGAAAGCTGGTCCTATGCTGACCATAGACTACTCCACGACCCAGTTGCCCGCTACCCTGCGTTGCATGACTTTCCTCGCAGGAAGGGGCCATCCTAAGCCGCCCTTGCCCTCCGCATTTAGCGAGGGCACGACCCATACCTCTCGCAACTTTCCACCCTCCGTGTTCTCCAGCTTGACCTCCTTGATAGGCTTCCCGTACGAGATCAACGGCGTTCCCTTGGCCAGCGACGCAAGCTGCCTGCCCGTCACTTCGGTGAGCGTGTGCATCCTCGTGCGGCTTCCGGATGCCTTCTGCAGGTGCGAGTAGATGACATAGTCTGGGCACTCGTCGGGGCTGAGGTGCGCCATCGGGGACGATGGATGCAGGTAGACGGCCCTCTCGCTGGGCTCGGCTGTCACCGGCACGGCGAGCGGCGTCAGGGGCAGGTATGCCACGTCGATAGCCCGCCTTGGCTTCCGCCCCATGCCTAGCGGCGTCGGGGCCTTGTCGTTCCTGATGGCGACCTGGTCGATGAACCCGGCGGCTACCATCTGCTTCAAGGCGGTGATCTGCTTCGCAGACGGCGCGGGGAGCTTGGCCTGGAACGAGAGGCCGGCGAATGATGCGATGTTCGTCCGCAGGAGTTCAGTGATCTGCTGCCTTAACTGCAGGATCTCCTTCAGCGTCTTGTACCGGACGAAGTGTGACTCGCACCACGCCTCGGTCGGCTCGTGCGCGAACTCCCCGACAACTTGCAGCAGCTTGATGGCGTCGGCCTTGTCATCTAGGAAGCAGAAGTTCTTGTGCACCGCGTTGTAAGCACGCCGGGCGTTGGCTTGGTGAGTCTCGGCGATCACGTCCGCATTCGTGCGGATGCTTTCCTCGCCATCTTGTTTGGCAGCGAGCTGCGGGATTGCATGCGATTCTTGCAGGAAAATTTCAGCAGCTGAAAGACCGGCGACCAACGCAATGGTGTAGTGGATACAGTCAAACTGATGCCCGACAAGAAGGATGCGAGAGAATCGTGGTGATAAGGGGAAAATAGACATGGTCCGTCCGATTTGTGTCACCTGTCCGCTGCTGTTGATTGCGGACAGATAGTTCAACAGCCTTTCTGCCTTGCGCAGGCTTTGTCTGTCCGGAGGCGTGGGGAATGGGAAGTTGACGACGTTCTGTAGGTTCATGGCCTTGAGTTGGAGAACCACGCCTTCGATGGGCATTCGCAATAATTCTGGTTCGGCGAATTCCTGGAAATCCCTCTCATACACAGCTGAGGAGTATAATCTGTAGCAGTGACCGGGTCCGGTTCGGCCTGCACGCCCAGACCTCTGGCTAGCACTGGCCTTGCTGATCCAACCAACCTCAAAGCTCTGGACGCCAGTCAGATGGTCGTATTTTCTCTCCTTTGATCGCCCGCAATCGAATACATATCGTATGCCCGGGATGGTCAAACTGGTCTCGGCGACGTTGGTGGCCAGGATAACCAAGCGGGAGCCATCTGGCGGCGGCTCAAAGACAAGCATTTGCTCTTTCGTAGGTAGGAGCGAATACAGAGGTAGAACGTGCATGCGCTTGGGGCCGGATCCTGTTTCTCCCTCTTCTTCTGGGATCTCAAACTCAGTCTCATCGTCCTCTTCTCCCTCATCGCCGGAATCCAGGCCATCATCGTAATCGTCGTAGTCATGTACGTCGCGGTCATCATCAACCCCAAAATCTATGTCCTCAGCCTCTATTGAGGCCAAGTTAGCTGGCAACCTAACTTTCGGCGCCGTGGCAGAGTCCATTCCGGTGAATGCCTTTTTGAGCTTCTTCCCAAGCTCAGTGATCTCGTTTTGGCCAGTCATGAACACGAGGATGCCTCCCGGAGGAAGCTTTCTGTGACCTCTGCTGATCTTCTTGAAAGCCTCCTCGACGTAGTCATGTTGAGTCCTCCGTGAGAAGTGAACGGTGACTGGATATTGCCTTCCCTCCACCTCCAAAACAGGAGGCGGCGTTTTGAACAAGGTTGGGTTCTGCGTCATATCTTCTATCCGCAGGGTAGCAGACATGATGACCAATTTCAAAGGCTTGATCGTGGGGTCTTCCTTGGACAACTCTGCGCGCAGCTTGACCACCCTGCTGAGCATACCAACCAGGATATCAGTGTTGACGCTTCGCTCGTGAGCCTCGTCCACGATGATGGCAGAGTACTTCCTAAGGGCGATGTCTTGAGCCACTTCTCGGAGCAGCACACCATCGGTCATGAACTTCACAGCCGTCTTTGGATCGACCGTGCCTTCAAAGCGGATTTGGTATGCCACTTTGTCTGAGTGGTCCCCGAGCTCCTGACCAACTCGTTTTGACATACTGACAGCAGCAACCCTCCTGGGCTGAGTGACACCGATCAAGCCAGGTGTTGGGCCATCGCGAGATCCGTATCCCGCTTCGAAGAGAAACTGGGGGACTTGAGTGGTTTTCCCGGATCCTGTGGAACCGCATAGAACGACAATGTCATTGTCATGGATGGCCTCCATTATCCGCTGCTCTTCGGCCACCACGGGCAGCTTCAGTCGAGCCTCCTGAATGTCAGGCGACCGTGATATGGTGATACTATAGGCTTTCCGGTCCACATTCTTTGTCGGCAGCAGCTCGCGGGGTAATGGATCTTCCTCGAGTGGCCGGGGTGTGAAGTTGGCAGGTTTCGGTATTTGGGGGCCTTGTGGACCTGATTTAACTGGTGTATACCCCATGGCCTCGTTCCGTTGCTGATGAGCCCATTGCTTGAAGGCTGAAGAGCGCTCTTTCCGTTTGGACTGCCATGCCTCCTCGTCCGACTCCTCGTCCGACTCTTCCTGGCTGCTGTCATCGCTGCTCCCATCGGATCTCGACCCTTCCGACTCGCCTTCGGACCCGACATCAGAATCTCCTTGTTCACTTGGTCCATCAGAACTGTCACCGTCGCTGCCGCTGGCTGACTCTGCTGCCCCGTCATCGGAGCTGAATCCGTTCCACGCGTCGTCGTCGGATTCTTCTTCAACCGGTTCTGGTTCAATAGGCTGGGAAATGGTTATTTTGGACTTGACGCCACCCCTCTTTTGTCGCTTCACGAGCTTGGGCCGTCCATCCTCGCCGAGGTCTAATGGCCGTTTGAGACCGGAACCCACGCTCCCAGTTGAGGCCTTGGGCGCAGTTGATGCGCTTTGCGGTGGTGATGCCGCGGCCCTTACAGGGGGCTCATCCTGGATTTCATCGTCCTCATCGTCGTCCTCGCCCGCGCCTGCTGACCGCCGTGCTTGGAACAAGATTCTCTCGTTGTCGTCCTTGTTTATCCCGGCCTGTGACTCTTTCAAGGCCCTTACAAGGGCTTCACGCGTGGTCTCGCGATTGTGTCCCAGCGAGCGACTGCTTGCGAAGAGGCTGGTGTCTACCCTCGTCTCAGCCAGCTTGGCGAGTAGTTCTCGGTTTTCGTCCTTCTTGAGCTTGTTCTCGATGTATTTATCCAGACGCTTTGACTTTTTGCTGCTGACTTTGACGCCCTGATTTCTCAACTCCTCGCGCATGCGGGCCTTGCGGGCCTCTTTCTCCCGGATTTGCTCCGGGAGGATCTCTTGCGCATTTGGGGCATCTATATCGTCGCCTTGCCCATCCTGGTCCTGGCGGTTGTTGCGTGCCAGATTCCGGTGTTTCTGTTTGCGTTGCCTTGGCACGTGCTTCTTCGCCATGATTATCCGTAGAGTTGGTGGTGTCGGGGTTGAGATTTCATTTAAGTGAGCATCTCACATGAAAACCCGATGAAATCTTAGGTCGGCTCCAGAAAGTTTTTAGTGGGTCTATATGCGCTAGCGCCGCTGGGGGGTACACCGGTACATCACTCGCACTAAACCACATGAGAATTTACCATAGTATACACCCAGCACCTACACCCAATTCACACACCCAACATCATAGGTGTGTAGGTGTTGGGTGTATAGGTGTGGGCGTTAGGTGTATAAGTGTTAGGTGTATGGGTGTTAGGTGTATGGGTGTTGGGTGTTGGGTATATGGGTGTTAGGTATATGGGTGTTAGGAGTATGGGTGTGTGGGTGTCGAAAAGCTACTAGGGTTGTCGACGCTGGAGTCGATCTCGACTAGCTCGTCGTTAGATGCGCGGGCTACTTGCTTGACTTTAAGTAGGCCACGGCTCGAAGGCGGTTTCTTGCGAGGGCGACCACGGGGTCGCTTTTCTGGAGGAAAACGGACATTCGCACAGAAGAAAACGGATGGTACACAGAGACATGCAATACCTGCTAACTTGCACCACCCCGCGCCCAATTTGCGCACCCAATTCGCACGCCCAATTCACCCGCCCAATTCACATACCCACACTTGACTTACATACCTAAGCCCACTTTGTATGCTCAATTAGATATTTAAATTAAGCATATAAATTAAGCGTGTAAATTAGGTATATGAATTAGGCGTGTAAAGTGGGCTTAGATATGCGAGTTAGGTGTGGGTGTGTGAGTTGGGCGTGGGCGTGGGCGTGCAAGTTAAGCACGAGATGCTCTGATTAGCTGCAGCTTTGGCGGCAGGGAGGAGGTATCTGTGTACCATCCGTTTTCTTCTGTGCGAATATCCGTCTTCTTCTGGAGTAGGTCTCTCCATCGTTGGTTAAGTGGTCAAAGAGCAGCTGCTGGGCACCTTGGCAATAGTGGAGGGAGCCTGATGTCTTGCCTAGGAAGTTGGCTTTGGGGATGAAGGCAGCTGCTGGCGGATCACCCTTAGCTCTAACCCTGGATCGCCTGAGTGTGTGGGTGTGGGTGTGATTGTGTGAATCAGGCTTGGGTTATGGGCTTGAATTTTGCTGTAGCTATGGTGCAAGCAATGTACCGGTGTACCCTCCGTTTTGGCAGGCGCAAATTTCTATATTCCTTAAAAAAAAAACCCATATGCGCGTTACGGTAGCAAACAGCCTCCCTAGTTGAACTGTTAACTGCTGCCAGGCACGCCTTAGGTTACACCCCACCGGTATATATGGGCTAAATGTAGTATATAAGGCATACTATTAACTAAACATTATAATTCCTTAATAATTAGCTATATATTATTAAATTTAAAATAATTATTACTTTTAAATTAACTATATATATTTATAATCCTTTTTTATAATATTTAATTTATATAAAAATAAAAAAATAATATTATTTTATTAAATATTAGCTTATTATTATTATCCCTTTAAGGGCTAATTTAATTAAAGTTAAAGTAATTAATTACTTATTTAACTTAAATATAATTAATTAATAGCTATAACTAAATTTTTACTTAATTTATTAACCTTTATATTATTAATAATAATTTTATTATTAAATATTATAATAATATTAAAATATTTAATTTTTAACTTAATATTTAATATTTTTATTATTAAAAATATTAATATTATTCTTTTTCTTATTAAAATTAATTTAATATATAATAAAAAGATAATTTTTTTAAATAAGATTAATTAATTTATAAATTTAATAAAAAACCTATATATATACTTATATTTATCTTTATTATATAATATATAAGCTTATAATATTATAAGCATAGCTTATAAGTATAAGGATTTAGCTAGGTTAAATCTTTTAGGGGTTTCTAGGTATAAAGCCATAGAAACTATAGATATTATTAAGATTTTTCTTCTTTTTCTTTTTTTATTAAACCTAGCTTAATTATAGCCTTTATTATATACTAACCTTACTTAAAACTATTATATTAAATTTAATTTCTATTTAATCTTTTATAATTTTAATAATAAAGGAAATTAAAAGTATAATATTAAATATATTATTATAATAATAAGGGTATAAAGGATAAAAGGGTATTAGCTAAAACTAAGTAAGAAACTCCTTTTTCTTTTAAGAAATTAAACTTTTTAATTAAATTATCTTTAACTTAAACTTTAAGTATATAATATATATAATATTATAAAATTAAGGCTTATTAAAGAGGATAATAAGGTAAATAATGAAAAATATTATTTATATTATTATTAATATATTTTAGGAAATTATATAAAAATTAAAGGAATTTTTAAAAAGAAAATTATTATAAAACTTGCTTTTTATAAAATTTATAAAAATATTCTTTTTAATAATAACTAAGCTAAATATTATAAAAATTAAATAAAATCCTTATATCTTTAAAAGGCTTATAATAATTCTTAATTTATACTTTAAAGTAATATTAATAAACCTAATATAGAAAGTATTATTATAATTAATTTAAAATAAAAAACTTAATAAATATATTAATTTTTAAGCTTCTTTATTCTTAAAATTTAAGATAAATAAATTAATAAGCTATATTAATAAAAATTTAAAAGTATAATATAGGATTTATTAAAATTTAAGTAGGGAATAAAGGTTTAAAATTTAAATATTTTAAGAAAATAGGAGTATTAATAAGGACTTTAACTTAAAAAAGCTAATATTATATATAAATTAAATATTTTTTATTATTATTTATAAAGAAAAGAATTAAGATAACTTAATTAAATTAAAATAAAAAAATAATTAAATCTTTAGTAAATTTATAATAAATTTTAAGAATGCTTTTATAAAAGCTAAAGGTTATATATAAAATAATAAATCTTATATTATATAATTATAATAAGGAATAATAAAAGTTTTTAAAAATAAGCTTATTATTATAGCTTTTTTAAAGAATTTTAAAGAATATATAATAGCTATTTAATAAATAGCTTAAAGATTTAAATAAATTAATAAATTTAAAAGGTTAATAAATAAGTATTAAATAAAGAAAATAATAATAATATTAAATATAGTTTTTATATTTTCTTAATTAATTATTAAATAATAATTATTAAAAAATAATATAAAATTTATATTTAATTAAGATAGGAATATAAATATATATATAAATTATATTATAAAAAATAAAAATTTATAAAAAAAATATAAAAAAAGGAATTAATTAAGTAAAAGGCTTAAAAACCTTAATAAGTAATAAAGGGTTAAATAAGTAATTAAAGAAGAAAGAAAAGTATATTTTTAAAATAAGCTATATAAATATTATAATATTTTAAGATATTTCTAAAAGTAATATCTATATATATTATTTTTAAATTTAAATAAAAATAAAGGGACTTTATTAATTTATATTAACTTTATATAAGTAATTTAGCTAATTTTATTTAAAGATTAAAAAAAAGAATTTAAAGCTTTTAAAGTAGAAAAAGAATAACTTTAAAGTAAAATTAAGCCTTAAAGCTTAAAAAAGATAATTATAATTAAATAATATTTATAATAATAAAAATGGAATTTATTTTTATTTATATAATTATTAATAAAGTTAATTAAGAAATTATATTAATAAATAAAGGTTATAAATATTTTATTATAATAAATAAAAAAGTAGCTTAATGAATAAATATATTTATATAGCTAATTAAGCCTAGGGGTATTAAGAAAATAATACTTAAAGTTATTATAATAATTATTTAAGGAATTATTAATTTTTTTTTAAAATTTAAAAGATATAGGGAATTAATTTATATTTATATAATTTTTTATTTAAAACTTTTTTTTAATATTAAGAAAATTATAATTAATAATAAATAAAATATATTTTATATTATATTAATAGGAAATTTAATATAATTATATAGAAAAATAAATACCTTATATTAGCTAGAAAAAGTTATTAAGATATATTATTAAGTTAATATATATTATATATATCTCTAAATTTATATTTATTTTTTATATAAAGAAAATTAAAAAAATTTATAAAAGATTTATTATAGAATTATTAATTTTTATAATATTTATAATAAATATAAATAAAGTTTTATAAAGAAAAGAGTTTTTAATAAATAAAAAACTTTATAAAAGGATTTTTTTAAAATTTTATAATTTATTATTATTATTTAAGAAAAAGGAAATAAATAAGCTAAATTTATATAAGCTAAGGGTAAATTATAAAATTAATCTTAAGAAAGATAATTAAAAAAAGGAAAATTTCTATATTTTTTAAATTACTTTATAATATATCTTAAAAGAAACTTTTAATATTAAAGAAAATTTTATAAGATTTATTAAATAAAAAGTTTATTAAAATAAATAATAATAAAGTTAAATCTTTAATTATTTTTATATAGAAACTTAAAGGAAGGCTTTGGTTTTATTATAATTATAAAGTATTAAATATTATTATAAAGATTAATTAATACTTTTTATTCTTAATTATAAAAATTTTAAGGAATTTTATAAAAGTTAAATAATTTATTAAAGTTAATATAATATAAGCTTTTTATAAAATATATATTAAAAAAGGTTATAAGTAAAAGATAATATTTTAAATAAAATATAAGTTATTTAAATAATTAATTATACCTTTTAAGCTATATAATATCTTAATTATATTTTAATAATATATTAATTTAATTTTTTATAATTTATTAAATAAATATTACTTAGCTTATATAAATAATATTTTAATTTATATAAATAAAATTTAAGAATATTATATAAAGAAAATAAAGAAGATATTAAATTAAATAGCTTAATATAACTTATATTTAAATTTAAATAAATTTAAATTTATATAAAAGAAAATTTAATATTTTAAATTTATTATTATAATAAATATAAATATTATATTAAACTTAAATAAAATTAAGATAATAATTAAATAAAAAGTATTAATATTAATAAAGGAAATTAAAAGTTTTTTAAGCTTTATTAATTTTTATTAAATATTTATTAAGGATTATTTTATAAAAGCTATTTTATTAATAATATTAATTAAAAAGAGGGCTTTATTTATATAAAGGTTAAATTAATAAAAAGCCTTTAAAGAGTTAAAGGCTATTTTTTTATAAGCTTTAATCTTAATATAATAAGATTTAAATAAAAGGACTTTTTTAAAGGCTAATTATAATAAATAGGTTTTAAATAATATATTTTTTTATAAAATTAATAAAAAGTTATAATTAATAGCTTTTTATTTTAAAAAATTCTTAGTAATTAAATATAATTATTAAATTATTAATAAGGAAATATTAATAATTATAAATTATTTATAATAATAAAAGGTA
Source organism: Diaporthe sp. P3_1W (assembly GCA_037177825.1). NCBI lineage: Eukaryota > Fungi > Ascomycota > Sordariomycetes > Diaporthales > Diaporthaceae > Diaporthe > Diaporthe sp. P3_1W. The sequence continues at coordinate 2,566,420 of JBAFXB010000004.1, read as the reverse complement.
AAGTTAAAAAGTATAAATTAATTTATAATATTTTTTAATTATAAGAACTTTAAAAGATTTATAATAAAATAATAAATTTTAAAAAGATAAATATAATATATAAAGCTTTTTATAAAATTTTCTTTTAATTTAATATATTACTTAAATAAAGAGGTAATAGTATTAAATATCCTTTTATAAAGGGATTAAAATTAAATAAATATTATAAATAAGAAGGTAAGAATTATATAATTACTTTTAAATTCCTTATTAATTTATTAATATTTTAAGAATATATATTTAAAAGAGGATATTAAATTAAATAAGCTTAAAATATTTAATAATTTAAATTTATAATAATTATAATTAAAAGCTATGAGATAAGATTTAGGCTATATAATAATATATAAGGTAATTTAATAAGGAGATAAAGAATTTAATTTAAAGCTTTAATTTTAAGTTTAATTAATTAAATATTATATTAATTTAAAAAGCTATTTATATTATTAAGGGCGTTTATAAATCTTAAAAATATTAATAATTATTAAAAGATAATATAAAAAAGCTAATATAAAGGATTTAAAGGTTGATATATTATATATAAAAATTATTTAAATAATATATAATTTAAATATATATAAATATTTTAAAAGAAAAGGTATAATTTTTATTATAAATTAATATTTTTATTAGCTTTTATTATAATAATAAATTTAATAATTCTTAAGAAATTATAATATTTATAATAAGATAAAGGTATAAAAAGGGGTATATAAAGCCTTTTTAAAAATATTTTTAATATTTAATTAATATTATAAAAAAATTATAATAAACTTTATTATAAAATTATTAAATTTAAATAATTTAAGGTTTAAATATATATTAATATTAAATGAATATAAATATTTATAAGTAATTTATAATTACCTTAATAAGGAAATTATATTAAAATTTATAAAATTAATAAATATAAAGGTATATATAAAATGCTTTATATAATATTAAATATAATATTATTAATAATTAAAAATAATTATTTTAAATAAAGGATTAAATTAAATAAGCTAGTTTTAAAAATATATATATTAGCTTTTTTAAATTAAATAATAATTAAATATTATATATTATTTAAAAATTAATGGAAAATTAAAGAAAATAAATTAAGAAATTAAGGCTTATTTAATAGCTTTTATAAATTAAAATTAAAAAAATTAAGTAAAATAACTATTAATAATATAAATAACCTTAAATAAGTAGCTAAATATAAGTATTAATATATTTACTTTTTTTATAATTTATAAATATATAATTAATTTAATAATATTAATTTTTAAGAATATTTAAATAAAAAATTATTTAAAATCTTTATTAAAGATAAGGGCTTAAAAGTTTATAAAAAAATTATAATAAATTTTAAATATATATTAAGTTATTATAAAAGCTATAATATAATATTAAGAAAATTTAATAAATAAAAGAAGGTTTATTATAATATATTTTTAAGTAAAAGATAAAGTATAAGTAAATTTAAAGAATTATAAATTATTATAACTTAAAAAGAAATTTAATTAAAAATATATAAAATTTAAGATAAAATATATAATATCCTTTTTAATAATAATAATATTTAGATTTTTAAATAAATATTATATAAAAATATATATAAAATTCCTTTATTATATTATAAAAAACCCTTTATTTAAATAATTTTAAATAAATTCCTAATTATTAATAATAATTATTAATAAAAAATAAAAGTTTTTTATAAAAAAGCTATTATATATATAATTATATAAAATAAGTTAAGGGTTATAAAGGGAAAAGCTAATAAAATAAATTAAATATAAGGATTTTAAATAAATTATTTTAAAAAATTTAAAGGAAATTATAATTTAAGATAATTTTAAATAATAATATAAGGATTTTTAATTAATTAATAAGCTAAAAGATAATTATATTATATATAAATAAAAGCTATAATAAAAGCATTAAAAAACTATAAGGAAAATATAGAAAAATAAAGTATAATTTATAAAAAGGTAGAGAATTATATTAAAGGAGAAAAGTTAAGTAGAAAAGTTAAGTAAATTATATAATAAGGTATAAAGTAAGAGGGAAGTAAGAGTAATTAAAGGATAGAATTTTTATAAAATTTAAAATAATAAAGGAATTTAGTAGAAATTATAGAAAAATTTATAAAAATTAATAATTTATAAATAAATATTAAAAAAGGAGTGAAAAAAAAAAGAAATTATTTAAAGCCCTTATTTTATTTAAAAGAGATTAAAGGAATTTTATTAAAACTTTATATTAAAAATTATAAAAATTAATTATTTTAATTTAAATTAAATTATTTATAAAATTTTATTAAAATTTATATAAAAAGTTATAGAAATTTAAATAAAAATATTATTAAAGTTATATATATTAATATTAATATATTAAATAATTAAATTAATAAAGTAGGTTAAGGTTTATTTATTATTTTTATTAAAATTAAATTAAAAATTATAAGAAAATAATTAAAAATTAAATTTATAAAGGGAAGATATTATTCTTTTTATATTTAAATATAATATAATAAATAATATAAAGCTTTTTAAAATTAATATTTTATTATATATTAATAAACTTTAATATTTTTCCTCTGGAAATTAATAATTTATCTTTATTTAATAAATTATTTAAGTAGTAATTCCCTTAGATTTAAGCTTTTTTTAATATTTAATAATTAAATAAGGGGATATATTATAAGTAATTAAGAAAATTAATGGAATTTAAGTGAAAAATATTAAAAATTAATAAAATATATATATTTATTATAGTAATAATTCTTATAAGCCTTAAGGGCTTAATTATTTTTATTTTAAATAATTTTATAAATATAGTTATTAAAAAGGTATAAAAAATATTTATAATTATTATTTTATATTAATTATTAAAGATTTAATAATTTTTATTTAAAAATTATAAATTTATTTAATCTTAAGTTTTAATAAGATAAATAATTTTAAAAGATATAATAAATAAATATATTTAATAATTTTTTAAGGATAAAAAAATATAAAATTTAAAATAATTTTTATAAAAATTAATAATTAAAAAGTAGATTTTATAGATTTTATTATAAAGGGGAATTTATTAGAAATTATTATAATATATAAAAAGGAAGAAAGAAAGGGAATAGAATTTAAAGGAATTAGGGTTATAAGTAGTTTAGCCCCCCCCCTTTTTATTAATAATTTCCCTTAACCTTATATATTAAGGGGTAAATAAAGGGGTAATATTATAAATATAGCTTATAAATATAAGGATTTAATTAAGTTGAATTTTTTAAAGGTTTTTAAATATAAAGTTATAAAAATTATAAATATTATTAAGATTCTTTTTTTTTTATTAAATTTAACTTAGCTATAACCTTTATTATATACTAGCCTTATTTAGGACCGTTATATATAATACCTTTAATAATTTATTAAATATTTTATAAATAATTAATTTATTTAAAAATATTTTTAAAATATTCTTAATTTATTATTAAATTAACTTTTTTATTAAATTTATAATAATTATTAATTTAATATTTAAAAAGGTTTTTTTTTTAATATATTTAAATTAACTTATTAATTATTAAGAAATATTATAAGTTTAAATAAAGATTTATTTATAAATTAATTATTTTCTTATTATTATTTATATATAACTTAATTTCTTTTATATTATTATTTATATATAATTTATTATAAATAAAAAAACCCTTTTTATTATATATTTTAAATATATTTCTTAATATTTATAGCTATATATTAACTCTTTAATTATATTTATAATTAATAATAATTATATTTTTTTTATTTTAATTTTAAATAATTTATTTAATTTAAATAATAATAAAATTAAAAATTTATAAAATAATTATTATAAATAAAAAAATTTTTTAAAAATAAAATATATCTTTTTTTAATATTTTAATTTAAAGCCTAAGCTTATATTAGCTAGTTAAGTTAATAATATTTTTAATATATAAATTTTAAATAATTTACTTTTTAATAATATATTTAATCTTAAAGAGGACTTTATTAATATTAATAATAAGAAAATTACTACTTATTTTTATATTAAAAACTATTTAAAATTATAATAATATTTTATATAATTAAATCTTAATATTTATAATAAGGCTAATAATTAAATTAATAATATTAATATTAATAATAACTTTAAAATTATACCTTTTTTATATAATTTATATATAAATAATATTAATAATTACTTTTTATATTTTAAACCTTTATAATTAATAGCTATTATTTTATTTTTATTAATTTTAACTTAATATATTTTATTTATATTTTAATTAAATAAAAATAAAGTAAAAGCTTAATTTAAAAATATTTATAAGCCTTAATAAATTAACTTTAATTATTAACTTTTTAAAAAAATCTTACTTATAATTTTTAATATTAAATTATATTTTAATATTATTAATATAAAGAAAATTAATATTTTCTTTATATTTTTCCCCTTACCTTTAATAAATATATTTATTTATTATATTAATTAATACTTTTATATTATTTAAAACTTAAATATATAAAAAAAAACTTATATTTTTAATAATAATATAATATATATATAATTAAATTATATATTTTTTTAAATATTATTATTTATTTAAATTCTTATTTTAAAAATAAAATTAATTAATTTTAAGCTATATTATCTTTCTTTTAGCTATCCTACCCCTTAAAATAATATATATTATAAAATTATTTTTAATTATTTTTTTATTTCTTTTATATATAATATTTTATATTATAATAAAATATTAATTTATTTATAAAAATTAATTATTTAATAGCTTAAATTTAAAAAATTAATTAATAATTATAATAACTTAATACTTTATTTATTATTAATAAGGCTATTTATAAATTCTTTAATTATAATTAATATAAAATATAATTCTTATATAAGCTTATTAAATTTAATTTAAAAATATTTTATTTAAATTAATATAAATATATTTTTAACTTTATTTTTATTAATTAAAATATATTTATTATTAATATATTTATTAATAATAATCTTAATTAATTAAAATATATTATAAAGATAATAATAATATAATAATATATATAATAACTTTATAAAATATTATTAAAATTATTATTTAATTATTTTTAATATTATTTATTTATTAATAAGTTTTTTTTTATATAATTTCTTTTAAATACCTTTTAAAAGATTAATATTATTATATTTAATATAATATAAATTAACTTAATAAATATTTTAATATATTTTAAATATATTAAAAAGAAATAAAATAAAGTATTATAAAAAGAATTCTTATTATATTTATCCTTAATAATAAATTTATAAAAATTATATAAAAAGATAATATTATTATCCTCCTTATTAATAATATCTTTTTAAATTATAAGGACCTTATAATTAAATAATAAAAGATAATTTAAATATTTATTATTAAAAAAAAGAAATATCTTTTTTATAAATAATTTAATTATTAAATAAGAATATTATTATTAATTTCTTTTATTATTAATATATATAATTAATAAATAAATAATATAAATATTATTAATTATTATAAATTATTAAGTTATATTAATAAATATTACTTTTATTATAAATTAATTTAAATTTTTATTTTTAACTTTTTATTTAATATTATTATTATTAATTATTACCTTTTTATATATAAAATTAAATATATTTCTTATTTATTTAAATATAAATTATAATATTTATAAAATAATTTTAAAAAGTATTATTTAAATAATTAATAATAAGATTTTATATTTAAGCTAAGTAATAATATAATCTTATTATAATATAAATAAAGTAAATTAATCTTTAAATATTTAAATTAATTATAATTAATTTTATTATAAATTATATATTATATAATTTAAGTTATCTTTATTATATATATTATAAAGTATATAATAAGTAATTTAAATAAGCTATTAATAATTTATATAATTATTAATAATAAAATTAAAAGATAATATAATATTATTATAAATATATAAATAGTTATAATAATTTAATTTTATTTTATTTTAATAAAAATTACTTTAATTAATAATATTTACTTTAATTATAAATACCTTTAAAAAGCTAATAAAATTAATTATTAAATAATAATAATATTTTAATAATTATTATTTATAAATAAATAATTTAAAAATAATAAATTATTAATTTATAAATATAATATTAAATACTTTTCTTAAGTATTATATTAATTAATAATATTATTAATAATAATTAAGCTAAGAAAATAATTAATTTAAGTAATTTAAATATAAAAAGAAATAATATATATATATATATATATATATATATATATAATTAAATTAAGACTTACTTTCCTTAATTAATTTAATTAAATAAAAGCTTTATTAAATTATTTAAATAATTTATTAAATATCCTTATTTATAACCTCTTAACCTTATAATTATTTATTTAATTATTATTAATAAAGTATTATTTATTTTATTATAAGTATTATAAGTAAATTTATAATTAAAAGATAATAATAATATTATTTATTTTATTATAAGTATTATAAATATAAGTTTATAATTAAAAGATAAATAATAATTACTTTATTATAATTAATAAAATAATTATTAATTCTTTCCTTTATAATAATAATAATAATATTATTAAAAGAATTATAATAATATATATAAGCTTATAATAGCTGCTTTATTATAATTAATAAAAAAGATAAAAAGGATAAAAAAGATAAAAATAAGAGTTATAATAATATATATAAGTTTATAATTAAAAGGATAATTAAAGAAAAATTAAGCTAAAAAAGCTAATTAATAAGGAAAATAAAGAGGATTAAAAGGATAAAGAGGATAATAATTAATTATAAAAATAATATTATTAGCTTTAATTATAAAAATAATATTATAAATTTAATAATTATAATATATTATAGCCTTAATAGCCTCTTTTTTCTTCTTAATAATAATAAAGAAAAGAATATAAAGCTTAATATTAAGGAGAATCTTTTCCTCCTTCTTAATAATAAAGAGGAAAATATAAAGCTTAATATTAAAAAAGAGATTAAATTAAAGAAATTAATTAATACTTATAAATTATCTTTTTTTTAAATTAATAAAAATAAACCTTTTTATTAATAATTAAAGTAATAATAATATTAATATTAATAATAATTATATTAATTATATTATAACTTCCTTTTATAATATAAAATAAATAATAATAGCTATATAGCTATAAATAAATATAATAAATAAATATAATATAATAAATAAAATAAATATAATAAATTAAAGTATTTAAATTATTTATTTATATAATATATAAATATACTTAAATATATTAAGGTAATTATATTTAAATGCCTTATTATTTAATATTTAATATCTTAATACCCTTAATACTTTAATAGCCTTAATAGCCTTAATACCTCTTATCTTTATAATTTATTACTTATCTTATTAATCTTATAATTTATTATTTAATTTAATAAAAAAAAAGTTATTATTAATAAAAAATTAATAAAATAATTAATCTTTATTTATAAATTTTATAACTTCTTTTTATTACTTTTAAAACTTATTTATAAAGGGAATTAAACTTATAACTTTATATATTTATAAGAAATATATATAATAAAATTAATATATAAAGATAATAATAAAAAAGAATTACTTTATATTATTATTATATTATAAAGCCTTAAATTATTAATAATATAAAATATAATATATCACTTATATATATATTAATAATAAAATAATAATATAGCCCTTAATAAAATAATCCTTATTATAATTATATTTAATAAGTTAAATATTAATAATAAAGTATTATAAAGGCTATTTATATTAATTAAGGGCTTTTTTTCTATTAAATATATACCGCTAATTAATTACTTAATTAAGGAACTCTTCTTTATATATATTATAGCAAAATTAGTTATACCTTAGGCAATTTCAACCAATAGATAGGGCTGCAACCTGAGGCGCGCCTGGCATCAATTAAGGATAACCTATCATGAGATAATCTGTCATAGAATACTGGGTAAATTCCTGTGGGATATCGGTAGCTGCCTCTGAGGCGACATTCTGTGAGACCATCTTTCATGGGACGATGTCATATTCACTCTACTTTTGGATAAAGTCCTCTATTATGAGTGTACTCAAGATATCTATTCTCAACATTAACTGATCTGGTTCAGCAAATAACTTGATAACTTCTGTACATTTTTCAAAGCCAGACTTATATGGTAGCTGCCTGGGACCTTGCCGGCACAGCACGTACCGTGAGACCGGGGCCTGTGGGCGGGCCGACTTAGCGGGGTGGGGCGCGGGATGTCGACCCCGGCTTGAGGTCTCAAGTCTCGGCAGCGGTCGTTACCTTCTGAGCATTCCGTCAACATAGACCAACATCTCATCTCGGCTTGCCCCTGTCAATACCCCAAAGCTCCAAACCTGTGCTCACGATGGCGTCGTCAGCATCGACTGACGTTCGAGAGGAGCCTTTCCCAGCGCCGTCGAAATTGGCAAACGGGACAGTCAACGGCATCCCAACCCAGGTCTCCTGCACCAACTTCGCCGACAAGGTCTTGCTCACAATCTCACAAGAGGGTCGCCTGTCGCAATGGGTATGTTGTGCGCCACACTGAGATCTACATGTTCATCAAGTACTGACGAGAAGTTTCAGGTCCAAGTACCGCTCTCTGCACCGTCTCCGGCCCTCGTGGACATGGCCATGCCCAGGGCTGAGCTATCGGCACTCCCCTCCCTCCACCTGACGCCCAAGACCCTCCTCGGCGGCGGGGGACAGGACAGAGAGACTATGGGACAGCTCTACGCCGCTCAGATCGCCAGTCATCTTGCCCTCAAGAACCCCGATGACCGGAGGACGCTTGTGGTCGGCCTGGGCATCACCAAGTTTGACGATCAAAGCCGCGAAGCCTTTTTTGATGTTCTTGAGTTGGTCACTCAAGCCTTATGATCCTATTTGGTTAGATCAACGAAATCCTCACCACGAGAAACGACACGTACAGGTGGTGTCTGCCCCGTGTACGCAGAATGACTGCTGAGAGACGCGGAATGCTCCCTGGGACGGACTGCTGAGCCGTTGAAGCTGTCTCATTTCCTGGACATCACGCCTAGCAGTCACTGCATCCTCCGTATCGCCCACACGAAGAGCTTTTCATCTATCACAGCTTCATGCCCGCCAATAAAGGAGCTGGGGTATTGACCAAGGCGCACCAGTGGCCTTCACGTATCAAGTGCACTATTAGTGATCGAACCCTGCGGGATCAGTCTTGGAGCTTGTGGCCGTTTCCAGTCCCGAAATCGAGGCAGTGAAAATTTGAGGAAGCACTGCCGGGCCATGGGTGGAAATGGAGCTTGACACTGCTCGAGGTCACAAACCTAAGTTTCTGGGCCCAAGCACACTGGCCAGACCGAACAATCACAGGATTTTGAGACCATGCTGGGTTTCATGGAATCTCGAGCATCGATGACTCCCATGAAGGACATAGAGATATGTTTAGAGGACGCCAGTCCATACAATGATCACGAAAAAAACATTAAACTATCTTGGAATTTCGAGTATTGTTATAAACCCGTGGTCGTGTGGCCATCACCAGTTGAACTCAGCAGGTAGAGTCGTCTATTGACGTAGGCAAGTCCAGTGTACCGATATCAAGTCAGTGAACGTGCAAATAAATATGCTGATGAAACCTTTTTTATTACCAATTTCTATTTCTGACATTTCCCGACGACGAGTATATGCAGCCTGTATGTGTCTTGTATTGAAGACTGTTGATAATAGCAGGGAGGTCGCAAGTCCGATGTTTGGTCTTTAAATCCGTTTGAGGGGGGGGGGGTGGGAATGAACCCTGAGAAGGCCCTTGGAAACGGACCTAGAGAGTCCAGGGTTTGCCCGAGAACTTAGTGGCAACCACAGCTACAAGAGCGTTTCTCATCAACCACCAACCAGACGGCCTGGTCACTTTAAATCAATGAGGGCAGATTATCTCTCTATTAGCTTGTGATGCTGCTCTGCACACCTCGGCCTGTCTATGGCCTGTCTAGACGGCGGTTCGCCCTCTCACTGCAGAGATTCTATAGCACCCGCCCAAGAGCCCCGGCCTTTCCGACGGTGCCGGCCTGCCCGCCGTCGACATGCGAATGCGCCGCGACGCCCCCGATGCCAGACGGGCTCGAGATCGACCACAAGGGCAAGCTGAACGGTCTCATCTCAAATTACAGCGAGCAGGTGCTCATATGCACGGGCAAGGACGACTGGCCGTCACGGATCGAGGAGGACAACAGCGGAGACAATCTCGCCGCGGACCTCAAGGAGCTCTTCGGCCGGGGAGGTGTCTACAGTGACGTGAGTCGGACGCTTCAGCCCGCGTGAGACCAAGTGGGCGCGATCGCTGCTAACGGTAAGTCCTGTTGCTTCGCGCCTCACAGCCTTTTCACAACATCTCCATGCTCAACTCGTCGTTCGCGTCCTCTGTTCCCAAGAGGACGGAGCTCGTCACGACATCGGTCTATCTGCTGCCCAGCTTCAAGTATGTGCCCTTCCTGCCGAGGGTGTCCTTCGACAGTGTCGAGGCACTGGCCAAGGGATTCTTGCTCCCGGAGAAGCTGCACCCTGCACACGACGGTTTGTCGCCGATACATCGCGACCGTCTGACGCGCAAGCCGATGTATGGCCAGCTGCTCCATGGTGTGAGGGATGTGGAGGATATCTTGATCCTCATCTGCGGTCACGGGGGAAGAGATATGCGCTGTGGAGTGATGGGCCCGGTGCTCAGGAGTGAGTTCGAGGCTCAGCTGGCTCGGCAGGGCATCGAGGTGCTGCGTGGACCTGTCGAGATCGATGTCCCTGGTGAAGCTGAGGCGATCACGGGAGCCGTTCAGAAGCCGGCTCCAACGGCACGCGTTGGGCTCATATCTCACATTGGGGGTCACAAATTTGCAGGCAACATTATCATCTATCTGCCACCGTCCATGAAGACGGCTAATGGAGAGGCACATCCCTTGGCTGGGCATGGCCTTTGGTACGGTCGGGTTGAGCCAAAGCATGTCGATGGAATCATAAACGAGACAATATTGCAAGGTCGGATTATCGAGAATATGTTTAGAGGTGGTATTAAACAAGACCGACAGATTTTGAGGTTATAGACTCCGAGGAAGAATACAGGACGTCATGACCTCAGAGATGATTGCTGCCATGGCGGTAAAATACGTAACGTAACTTTTAGTGCTTCAATCTTTTCTAAAGACTCGTGGACTTGGATCGCCTCAAACCACGACAGACATGGGATTCACTGCTGTGGAATGAGCCAAGCACACAAATCTGCTCTCAGACTCACATTTACAAGTATCTGATTACCGTGCAGACGATGCTATAGTGCACATGATTGTGCCCAAAATCCACAGCTTTGGGACAATCGAGTTGGCCGCGATCTGTCCACCAACCCGCGGCGCATACGCGGCTTCGCCGATGCTGCAGCGAGCAGACAATTGCCTCGGAGCATGGCAAGCCTGAAGGTGACGAGATTGACAGCGGCACACCGGCTCTGTGGCCAAGCAGGCGCCAGTGCGCCTGCTATATCGCTCACACGCGTGAGGCCACAATTGCGGCATGAAGGCATAAGACAAGGGACTTGCACACTATCAACACACAACAAAACCCCCATTTCACGATGCAGAGGGGAGAACCTCACTGTACCATTCTCATTTAACCGCCCACATGCCTCCACGCGAGGCTTCACCGGCACAACGCTCAAGCGTAACACGGATAGGCCAAAACCCCACCACAAAAAGACACCGCGCAGGCGACCATTGGCCATTCTGACACTCGCCGTCTTGGGCGCAGCACTCTTCAGCGCCACGACCGACATTGGCAACCCCTTCGGCAGGAAGCCCGAGAGCGTCCTCAACGGCGAGAGCTTCGTCCCCTTCAATGTCGTCTCGACGGAGCGGACCTCACCCACCACCTTCATCCTGACCGTCTCGGCGCCGGCGCCGCACCAGGCGGACAACGCCGCCCTGATCCAGGATGCCTGGGCCCACGGCCTGTGGTCCGTCGAGATCAAGCAGCCGCAGCTGCAGATCGCGCGCAACTACACGCCCCTGCCCCTGGCCCCGGCCCCGGCCCCGGCTGCTGCCGCTGCCGGTGACGACGGTGATCACACCTCAACGATGGCCCAGATGCGCTTCCTCGTCCGTAGGTACGACGGCGGCGAGATGTCCACGTACCTGTCCCGGCTGGGGCCGGGCGACGAGGTCTGGCTGCGTGGCCCACACCTCGGGTTCGACGTGGCTGCGCGGCTCGGCGCCGCCGGTGAGCGCGTGGTGTTCCTGGCCGGGGGCACGGGAGTCGCGCCCGCGCTGCAGGTGGCGCGGCACCTGCTGTCTTTACGACAGGGAGGAGGGGGGGATGGGAAGCTGTCGATGGAGATCATCTGGGCGAGCAGGTCACGCGCCGACTGCGCTGGGTGCCCGCGGCTTCTTCAGCAGGACGGAGGGAGGGGATTCTGGGGTCGGCTTGCCTCGGTCGCTAGCGGGTCTGGACCGGCGGGGAACCAGGACGCAGAGGGGATTCCGCACCCCGTTGTGAGGGAGCTGAAGGGGCTGCAGGCCGCTTACAAGAGCCGGGGCCACGAGCTGGAGTTCAGGTGCGTAGCGGACGACGAGGCCGGCGCTATCAGCAGCGCGGAAATCACGAGGGCGATCGAGCGCTCGCGCACGCCGTCGCCGTCAACGGCAGTGGGCGTGCCGACGGAGCGGTCGTCGTGCTACTACCACTCGCAGCGGCTACTCCAGCAGGGCACGCAAGACTCTGATGCCGGCCTGAAGGACCAGGATGAGTCGGACACGGCGGCAGGTGGTTGCGCCTGTGGTGCTAAAGGCGCGAACGGCAAGAATCTGCTCATGATCTCCGGCCCAGACGGGTTCGTCAGCGCGTACGTCGGGCCCAAGGTATGGGCGGATGGTGCCGAGCGACAGGGCCCCGTGGGTGGGCTCGTCCGGAAGCTCATGCAGAAAAGCCCAGAGGCCTGGAGGGACTGGCTCGTACTCAAACAATGAGAGAAGGCTAAGATGACATTCTACGTTGATCGGCCCTGTGACAGATATGGCTGGGTGGGGGGCACTTATAGCATATTGGTCACGGCCCACATTCGCCGCATGGAACAGATAGACTTCACCAGCAGTCTCATTCTGGGAGATAGAACTATATGGCAAGGCAAGCAAGACCCTCATTCTAGAAACACCACTGCTGGGAACCCAACGCCAAAGCTATGCGTGCAGCAACCGACGGGAAACAAAAGAGAAGGAGCAGCAAAGACACGTTCGCAAAAGCCTGTAGGTCAGACCAGTCAAATCAAATCCCTTGCACCTTTCGGTACGAGGGTGGCTTCATGGTCCTCCTGATCAGCTTTCCAGCATACGGTGGGATGAGCGAAATTGCACCGATCGCCAGGACTCGCCAATAGAAACCCCTATGAAGTTGGTCAGCCAGTGCCGAAGAAGAGGCAATTTGATCTATTGGAGGGCTCCAGAAATACTCACCAAGTTATGAGGAAGGCCAGATCAAAATAGCCGCCTAGGAACGGTATCGAGCCAACATACATCAGGAATGTCCCAATGATGCATATGATCATAACTGGGTGCCACGTCGTGATTTCAATGGCCACCATGAGCAGCTCATTCAGCACAAGCACGGTATAACTGACCGCGACCATTCTAGGGCCATCGACCTCGGTTAACACCTGGGACAGGCCCTGGATCATGCTGCCCTGGTAGATCGAGACGAACACCCAGACAAAAAATGTCCGATACGAAAGGGATCGACCCGAGGTAAGCTCTTTGTATAGCTCGGGGTAGAGGTTGGCCAGCTCTTCGTCGACGTCCTTGTCTAGGACGAGGGACAAGACCGGCATGGCGGTGTACACGGTCGCATATCCAACCAGGAGCCAGTCCTTGTACAAGCCCTCGGGCTCGAACTTGATGGCGATGCTGTACATGGTCTGGCAGACGGCTATGATCAAGCCACGGTGGATGACGAACTGCGCGAGCTTCGCGCTTCTCTTGTAACTGTTTCGACCGTGCCATACGAGAAGCTTGGTCAGGTGGTAGAAATGTTCGATGGAGAAGTCCGCAGCAAGACTGGCTTGACGACCTTCCTTGCCCACGATACCCACACCGACGTCTGCAGCCTGGATCATGCTCACGTCGTTGCCACCATCGCCGATACAGCACACGCGCTTCTTGGTGAACTCTTTGATGAGCTTTGCAACCTCGGCTTTCTGCGTGGGGGAGCATCGACATGCGACAACGGTGGGCAACTGGACGGCCGCGGATATGAACTCGGTGCGGAAGTGCGTAAGAAAGAGGGCAAGACTCTCGCCGTCAATAAGCAGACATGAATCTACTTTGCTCCGAAGGAAGTCGAGGTGGTCCTGTGCATGGTCTTTCCGCTTCATCTTGGCGACCGTGTAGATGTACTGGCCGCGTGCGACGAGCTTGGAGCTTACGGCGACGCAACGGGCTGTCTCCACCTTGTCGCCTGTCAACATCCAAATCTTGATGCCCGCGTTCCTCAGGAGCTCTAGAGAGGGCTTGACGTCCCTTTGCAGCTTGTCCTCCACGCCCGTGACGCCAAGAAGTTCTAGGTCACGCTCCAGGTATTGCGAGACGACTTTCTGCATGCCTGTATCACGCCCACTGATGGCGAGAGATGCTTCTTGGTATTTGGACTGGAATTCTTGGTATTCGGCAGGCGAGAGGCGCTTTCGGCCGACCACGAGTGTCCGCAAGCCTTCTCGGGCCATATTGGCGGTCTCCTCGTCCAGCCAGTCGTTTGCAGCCACGATTGAACTCATCACCGTGTCTGCACCCTTTTGGTAGAACCAGATCTCACCGTTGTTGACGTTCGGAACCTTTCCTGATCGTTCGAAGAACTGAACGACAATCCCCATCCTCTTACCATCGGATGTGAAGGGAAACACGTCGAGAATGCGCACCTGGACAATTGGCCGGCCAGTCTCAGGCGACTCGAGCACCATACTTTTGCGATCACGGTATGAGAGTCGCAGTCCGACAGCCTCTGTCCATTTCACGATGGCGATCTCATCAGGAGACGAGGCTTGATATGCAGTGACCATCTTGCCGTCCTCCTCGTCTGTGGTTGGGGTGACATTGTGGCACAACGCCAATGCTAGCACCACATCGCGCACTCTCGTGCCAATCTCGCGACGCGTACGTGTGGCTCCAGCATTGGCTGTCGCGGTAAATGTCGATGAGGGTGTGATGAGCGTGCCGTTTGTAGCTGGGTCTGTGGACAAGGGGATTTGGAACCCTTGGTTCACATATGCCGAAACCTCGTCCATCGCCTCGTTAGCGTAGGACACAGTTCCCACGTGGATCTTCTTCATTTCCATTTCATTTTGAGTAAGTGTGCCCGTCTTGTCGCTCAGGAGATATTCGATTCGGCCCAAATCTTCTGGAATCGTACTGGTCCGAACAACGGCACCCGGTATATCAGGATCGCGTTGGATGAACCAAGAGTATACACTCTTGCCCATGTCGAGATTGACTCGGAGACTGATAGGAACAATTGTCGAGAACAAGACCAGAAAACGCATGATCTTGACATACCAGACGTTCCCTGGCACATTCTCAAACCCTTCTAGGGCGACGAGAATGATCGAAATGCCGAGGGTCAATGCGCAGAGGATCTTGGTCAATGAGTTGATCTCGTACTCGAGAAGTCCGGTTTTGGATCTGGAAGGCGCTGTAGAAAGAGCCGACCGAGTTTGGGGTCCAGTGTAGATGATCACAGCCAAGGTGGTCGCGTGGGATGCGATGACCGTGTTTGCCCAGGCAGTGTTGTCTATAGACAAAGGCGCCGTGCTAGAAAGGTTTTCATCACCCTGAGTGCTGCTGGTGTTGCCCATGGCTTCCTGTCTCGACGGCAGGAGCTCAAGAGTCCCAACAAAGTCATTGACCTTTTTGTCCGGCTTGCCGCCGGTAACTCGAAGACGAACCAACTCCTCAATGGCCAAATTTTGCGACAGCGGCGAAGCGATACGGAGCTTCCAGTCAGTCTCTCCATCCAGCTGATCCGTCCTGATGAAAGTCTCCCCGCCAGGCGCCGATTTCTGCTCAGGCTCACTGCTCGCAGGCGGGTCAGCACTGCTTTCTCCCGACTCATCGATACTGCCCAGGAGGTCCGGCTCGGCCTTCTGGGGCACTTCAACGTCGATTCCTGCATTCGCATCACCGGACAAGCACTTCAAGATGATCACATCGGCTGGCACTCTTTGGCCCTTCTCCAACTTCAAGACATCGCCAACCTTCAGGTCCCGCGACTTTTTGCTTATGTCCCGGACCTGTGAGGAAGGCTCTCTGCGGATGCCAGCCCCCTCGGCTTGCTCCTCTTCTTCTTGGATGTCAGACAGCCTATCTCTCTCAGGGAGCTTTCCCTTGCGCCCCTTCCGTATCGACGTAGACTTCAGCGTTCTTTTTGGGCGACTGGACGAAGCAGAGTGACCAGGTTCGTCGAACGCTAGCACGGCATATGGTTCTGAGTTGGCCTCGTTGTCCCTGCGCCTTCGTTCTATGTCATCGTATGCCTCTTTCCCCATCGTGATCACCAGAACAAAGGCCAGGGGCGCGACATAAGTCGAGAGATACCCAATACGCAGGGCGGGAATTGCTTGTGAGAGCGCAACGAGTAGGAAGTACATGTTGAAGAAGAATGAGAATTCGTTATATAGCGTGATAGGAAGAAATGTGAAGGCGGTGTACTTTGCGTTCGACACGAGGTTCGGCGGGAAACGAGTCGACTGGGCAGAGCCGACGGGGACGAGCCTGGAGGCCGAGGGGTCGTCTTCCTCCTGGTCGTGCTCCTCTTCCTCCTGACGCTGCGACCCGGTGGAGGACATGAAGCTGGGCAGACGCAGGCCACCGGACGAACTCGGGCGCCTCTTTTGACCGTTGGGGCGGCGGGAGCGGTCGTCGTGCTCCCGCAAGAACGGGGCATCCTCGCCAGAGTTCTCGCGGCTGGACTGGCCATCTCCGTCGCCGTCGCCGTCGCCTAGCAGGGCGGCAGCATCGTCGAGCCCAGCATCCCTACCCCCGCCAGCGCCAGGATAGCCTCTGGACGACTTTCCCTTGCGGCGCAGACTCCCCATACGGAGGTTGCGCAGGGCTATCCTCGGGGCCCTCTGTTCGGCAGCTTCTCTGTCGTGTCCTAAAAGCCCAGACTTATTGCGGGGCTCATCGGCGGGGAGGGGGTCAAGCTCTTGAAGGTCGAGGTCGAGGTCGGAGTCGGAGTCATCGGCGGGCGAATCTGGAGGCTCTGTAGGGTGGTATGGAGTTGAGGGAGGCATCCCGCAGGCAGGCGAGTCGAGTAGCCCACTTGCCTCTGGGGTCCTAATATGGGTGGGAGCAGCGATGATTTATCCTGCGGCGTGGGCCGGGTGAAGTGGCAGCCCTCTAGCTCTCATGTGGTCGTGCCGGGACTGGAGCTGGATGCTGTCATTCTTGAAGTCCACTTGCACTCGCACTTGCAGGGTCGCTGATCTGAGGCGGACCTGGCGCGTGCTGCGCTGTGCTGCGGTGTGTTGGTGGATGTGGGTATGGGATCCTCTTTCCTCGTTTCGCGTGTCGGCGGCGAGGCTCAGGACCGGGAAAAACGGGGTATCGCAGAGAACAGCCAGGCCTAGAGATGGTTATTCAGTGAAAGACAGACATCTGGCGAATGGAATACAGATCTATGGCGTGCATGAGGTGGTGCCAGTCACAATAATTCGGCCGACGATCGACGACGGGTGATGGACAAGAGGACAGCTGAGCTTTGGGGGCGAGCCCACATGCCCAGGCCTGCGGGACGTCACTGCCCAGACTGCCTGCAACAACGCCACGGGTACTGTAGTACAAACGCACTACCCGGGTACATGGTTTCTCGACCAGTATGCATCTCCAGGGGTCTCACTCAGCACTAAAGATAGGTGCTCGGAGGAAGAGAGCCACGGTCGCATTTCCACAAGCGTCGGGCAGGCGAGGCAGGCAAGCAGGCGTGTTTCTGGAAAAAGTCCAGGCCAGCTTTCAAGTCGAACAGAACTCAAGAACCACACTGTGCAGTGCGGTAGACCACAGCAACGGCACAGCACCCCGTCCATCTACTCTTCATATTCGTCAACCCGATCCGTCTGCCTGTCTGCATCATCTCCCCACTCGAGGCTTCCTCCTGTGTCTAACTGTGGGCTCTGCCGTCCCATCCCTTCCCGGTCGCCTTCACGAGACACGAACTCAATAGACTTGGCCGCGGCCTCGGCAGCTTTCCACGCAAGATGAAGCACTGCTTCTAGGGATTGCATGCTTGCAGCGTATTTGACTTTACTGTACTATACATGTGAGACTCGCCTTCTGTTCATCTCCCACCTGTCTTCTACAAGAGAAGCGCATCAGTCACACCACAATGGACTCGGTGCGCGTTGTGCTTTGGGATTGATACGGCTGTCTTTCATGGCCAAATATATCGCCAGCTCGACCTGCATGCTGACTGCAATAAGCTTTCCCAGCTCCATATACACCCTGTCCGCGATTGCCGTGTCCCGCCTCCGCGCTATTCCTTGGTTTTTGATACCTGCACAATAATCAGGCACCATGTCGTCTGACGCCCCGACGGCCGCATGGCATCCCGCCATGATGCCGAATTTCTCTGCGGATGTTGCGGCCGACACCAGCATTTCCGAGTCGGACAAACCTTACAACCCGCGGCCCGAAGCTGCTTTCAGTGCACAGTCCGAAGCTCCGCCGGCTCCAGAGCCTGACATCGATGTTCCCCGGACTCGTGAGAGCTCAGTGGCAGATGAATGGTTCCCAAATTACGAGGTTGGCAGCCCGCGGAAACAAGACCCGGAGCCCCAGGCAGAGATGCCAGTGCGAACTGAAGAACCGGAGCTTGGGTCAGGGCTCGAAGCCGGAGACGCGCCGTTCCAGGAAGAAGAACCCGAGGCGCATAACGAAGAAGAGACGCCAGCCGACGTGGTTGATACAACAGAAACCAATGAGCTTGCCCAACCTGAGGCCGAAGCAGTTCAGGACCCGCAAAACGTGAATTCGTCGGCGCCGAAGCATGTGAGCAGCGATTCGTTCGCACGCACCGTCTCGCACCAACCGAACTGGATGGACGATGAAGAACCCGAATGGAGCTTGCCCAGGGCCGAGACCGACCTTTTCAACAGGTACATGCCGCCGAACGAAAGGACCAACTCGTTCCCCGTGGTACCGCAGTCCGGACATCACGAGAACGAGGTGGTTGAACCACTCCCCGCAAACCAAGCCGAAGATGTGCTTCACGAAATTGAGCACGAAACTGAGTCTCTCGAGCACGAGGATGAGGACAGCACCATGCCTCGTACAAACAACGCGCTGCATCAGGACAACTTCTGGGGGGACGATGATGGGGAAGCAGGTTTCACTACCCAGGGAGGCGATCTGCAAGCGCCCGAGGAGGAGGCTTCAGACGCCAGATACGCCGAAGGACTGCCGTTGATCGATCATCAGGATGCCGCAGAGCCAGCGCAAACAGAGTCCAGTAAAGCACGAGATCCTTTCTCTCTGGATGGAGAGGATGATGACTTTTTCGACCAGGTGGCAGCGGGCGGAAATGACGCGGCAGCCGAGACCTTTTCGCCGGGTCAGCTAGAAAGAAAGTCAACGATGCAAGTGCTCAACGGCCTTGACACGACCGGCTCCAAAGACCTAGGTGGCCTTGTCGAGGATACGTTAGAAGAGGAAGACGAAGACGAAAGGCAAGTTGAGCCTGTGGCCCAAGAAGAGCCTACAAAACCCACTGAGGACTCTATCGCAGCAGAGGCGCCCGGGACTGCTGGCCAAGGAGCCCAGGAACCCCGCGGTGAAGATATCGCTGCAAAATGGTCCGAGGCCTTTGCGAGCGATGATGACGACGGATTCCTTCTCGAGGACGAGCCTGTCGCGGACGGCTCAGAGCAGAAAGCCGTGGATCCATCTGCCTTTTTCCTCGACGATGACGAAGG
This sequence comes from Diaporthe sp. P3_1W, assembly GCA_037177825.1. Classification (NCBI taxonomy): domain Eukaryota; kingdom Fungi; phylum Ascomycota; class Sordariomycetes; order Diaporthales; family Diaporthaceae; genus Diaporthe; species Diaporthe sp. P3_1W. The sequence continues at coordinate 2,546,324 of JBAFXB010000004.1, read as the reverse complement.
ATTCCTTGAGGACGTTGAAGACACAACAACTCCGCAGGCCCCTCAGCCCTCTTCAAATATCAGTCAACCGGCTCAAACACCAGCCTCAACTACTGGCAATAGATACCTCCCTACAAGCACTACGCAACCCGGCGCGGCTCGCTCACCGAATCCATATATTCCGAGTGCTTCACCAGCAGTGCCACAACCGCAAATCCTCAATTCCGTTCCTCTGACCCCTCCTGTCGCCGCAAATCCTTATGCTGTCCAGCCTCCACCACTGCAACACTCGACAACAGCGCCTCTTGGAGCACATCCTACAAGGCCACCCGCGGTGAACAAGGCACAGAGTTTCGCAGACAAGGCCAAGGGTGGTTACCATTCCCCTTATGACCTTCCGATGGAAGTCGTCAAACCGAAGAAACGAGCCAGTCTACAACAGATGCCCCGGGCGTCACCAGCCCCAGTATCTGGCCCCCCAGCGCCTCCGAGGAGTTCTAGCATGCATAGCCAGGGACCACCTGTGCCACATATTTCGCCAGCGCCCGCTCACGGCTCTATGGCCCCGGGCCCGGACCAAACGCAGAACTCTACACCGACCATATCGCCCCAGTCACCTGTCCACCCTGGCCAGGCGCCTTCAGATACCAAACGTCCCCAACAACTGAAACCCAAGGCCAGCTTCTTCGAGGACCTCCCATCGTCTCACAAGGTACGACCTGCCTCGCGTACGAGCAACAAGAGTCAACCCTCGCCCTCACAAGCTAGCTTCAGTGGGCCTCCTCAAGCCTCACACCCCCCACCGTCGTCTTCACTGGCCGTGCCCCATGAATCATTGGCACCTGGCCATCCAGCCGCACCCGATATCGCGAAACTAGTACCACCGGCACCAGCAAACCCGTATGTATCGCTGCCAACCGGACCAGCTGCTGATTCAGGCGGGCCGCCCCCCAGCTTGTCACGGTACTCCCCAGCACCAGCGCAGGGCTCAATGCCAAGTGGTTCGGCACCTCCCCCAATGAGTCGATACTCTCCCGCGCCTCCTGCTCAACGTTCCGCAGCGACACCACCTACTGTATTGCCTCATCTACCCAGGACGTCCAGTCCGTTGGCAAACTTTGAAGTCAGCCATGATCGGCAAAGACCCGTGCCTGGCGAGAATGGCCTGCACTCAAGCCGTAGCAATTCCACCTCGCACGAGCCAAGGCTGAACAGGATGACATCTCTACCTCCTACGCGCGAAGTCGAAGAAGAAGACCCCTCCGCCCAACCGACAGTTGGCGCGCCTCCCCGCATGGCCGCTGCTCAGAGCGCCGTGGCCCAGGACTTTCAACAAGGCCAATTTGCCCCGGAAAGCCCGCAGAGGCCCCCAGTCAGTCACGTGACCTACAACCCAGATGTCATGTCTGCCCCGAAGCGGAAGATATCATACGGCCCGGCTCCTGTGACTGGGATAGTACCTCCCCCAAGGTCCAGCACCGGATCGCCTGGTGCCATGTCAGGCCTTAGGTCTCCCATTAAGGCTTCGGAAATGGTGCCGCGACCTTCTTCGGCGTACAGCCCATCTCCAGCGTCGATAGCCAATATCATGTCGCCGAACGGCGTGACATCGGGTCCCACGCCAGCAGTGTCGGGGCGACCCAGGGGCATGTCGCAGAAGCTGAACCTCATTCCACCTACAGATGGTCGTGAACATGATCCTCTGCAGAGATGGAGGGGCTGTCCCTTGATAAGCTGGGGTAGCGGTGGAATGATCGTTACCTCTTTCCCAGTTGATGTCCCGAGGTACGGCATGAACCAACCTGCTCCAATGATAGTTCGCAGCCCTGGCGAGGTTGTCATTAAGACTATTAAGGATATCCAGCCGTTGGAGGAACGTCTTGCCAAATTCCCAGGTCCCCTCAAGGGCAAGTCTAAGAAGAAAGAGACCATTGCTTGGCTCACAGCTGGCATTCAAGAACTTGAGCAAGCTCTGCCAAACCCGGGCCTCCAGTCCCATTTGTCACACGAGGACAAGCGAGCTACTGAGCGTGTGCTGTTATGGAAGATTTTGAGAACGTTCATTGAGAATGATGGCGTACTAGAAGGCAATCCAGCGGTGGAGAAAGGCGTGCGTGACGTCCTCTCCAACACGACAACGGGGCAGAGCGAACTCGCATCTCCTATCTACACAACTGCTGCCAACCTTGGAAGCTTGGCCGGCGAACCGCCTGCAACTCAAATGCAGTCAGACTCCGTAGATCCGGCGACCGTACAGCAACTCAAAGAGTCTCTCATGGCCGGCGAGAGGGAGAAAGCAGTTTGGGATGCTGCTGATAAACGTCTCTGGGGCCATGCTCTGCTCATTGCAAACACCGTCTCAGCAGAACTCTATCACAAAGTCTCGCAGGAATTCATCAAGAAGGAGGTGAATTTCCCCGGGCGTAATAACGAATCGCTTGCGGCTCTCTATGCCGTCTTGTCCGGCAACCACGCGGAGTGTGTTGATGAGCTCGTGCCTACACATGCTCGGGCAGGGGTTCAGCTTATTGCCTCAACGTCGCGTTCGACTGGTGGTGGCGTAGATGGGCTTGAAAAATGGCGCGAGACTCTGACTCTTGTTTTGAGTAACCGGAGTGCTGGCGATGTTCAGGCCCTAAACTCGCTTGGAAACTTACTTTCAGAGTACGGTAGAGCAGAGGCGGCCCACATATGCTTCCTGTTCTCTAGGACGGCGACCGTGTTCGGCGGGCTTGACGACCCTCAGGCCCAATTTGTGCTTGTTGGTGCGGACCACCGGAAACAGGCGCAGCAATTCTTCAAGGAAACCGAGGCTCTTCTGCTCAGTGAGGTGTATGAATATGGGCTAAGCCTCTCTGGAGCATCACACTTTGCGACGGGAGTTCCTCATCTTGCTGTCTACAAATTGCAGCACGCCATAACTCTTGCCGAATATGGCTTCAGGGACAAGGCGATGCAATACTGCGACATCATCTCGAAGGATATGAGTGCTCAGACCAGAAGGTCGCCATATCACCATGTCTTGTTGGAGACCACAGTCGAGGATCTGCGACAGAGAATTGCTCAAAGCCCTCACAAGGAAGCTTCGGGCTCTTGGATCTCTAAGCCAAGCATGAACAAGGTGTCGGATTCCATGTGGAGTCGCTTCAACAAGTTCGTGGCTGGTGATGAGAATGAGACCCCTGGACAAGGATCGCCGAAGCTTGGCGACGACTCTGGCCCCTTCGGCCGCATCGCTGGTGGCACGCCGACCATAAGTCGCCCAGCGTCTGCATCGAATGCCACAGGCATGGAGATGTTCGGATCACCGAATGGGTTTGCAGCCGGGGTTGCACCTCTTGCACCGGCGATGTCTCCTCAATTGACAAGGGCGTCTTCGCGATACGCTCCAAGTGCGGCGCAGCCGGCTGTCGCCGCGTCTCCTTACGAACCCGCTGCGTCTTATACTCCGATGGGACGCTCATCTATGGAGCGGACATCTAGCGAGTACAGTCGAGGTCCTTACGAGCCTCGAAGGCCGTCGTCCGATGTTCAAGCAGGCCACACAAGCGCATACACCCCCAACAGTGTACACACACCAGCGCAAAATCTCCCCGACCCTGGCCTCGGTATTTCCAGCCAGTCTCCCTACCAGCCAGCTCGACCGGCTTTCAACATGTCGGCTTCGGCCCCTGCGCCGGCAGGGACTTCGGTTCCAACTACTCCAGCCTTCTCACCTTATGCTTCCTTTTCTCAAGACTCGTCGCCGTACGCGCCTGCAGCGCCCGCAACAAGCAATGCATCACAATACGCCCCGGTTGCTCCCGCCGCAGAGCACCCCGTAGCTAACAACGATACCTCGTCCGAGCCATCGATGGGATACCAGCCCCCGTCATATGGTTATGAGCCACCATCGACCAGCTCAGTGGAACAAGGGCCAGCTGAGACAGAGCATCAAGGATCTAGTGGCGGCTATGAACCTCCTTCATATCAACCTCACGGTTTCGAACCTCCATCGTACCTACCAAACCCGGAGCCGGGCAATGACAATGCGGATGGCGCAGACGAATCCAAGCCAAAGAAGAGTTTCATGGACGATGATGATGACGACTTTCCCTCTATGAGGTCGATGACGCCGGGTGAGAAGAGCAAGGCGGAGAAGGATAAAGAGAACGAGGAGATGTTCCGCAAGGTCGCGGAAGAGGAAGGTGAGTACACATGACGTTGCCCTTACTCAATGGGTCTTCCGTCGCTAACAACAGCCCAGCCAAACGAGCCGAAGCTGAGAAAGCGGCCAAATCCAAGAAGGGATGGGGTTTGACCTCCTGGTTCGGCGGCGGCGGCGGTTCAAAGAAGGACTCGCTGGAGAACTCGCCCAACAAGCCGATCCGCGCCAAGCTGGGAGAAAAGTCTAGCTTTGTCTACGATCCTGACCAGAAGCGCTGGGTCAACAAGGCTGCCGGGGCGGAGGAAAGTGCTCCCAAGTCTGCAACGCCTCCGCCTCCTCGCGCAACTCCTCGACCGGCGGGTGCTGGGACACCTCCACCACCGGGGCCCTCAAGCTCTGCGCCGCCGTTGAGGCCCACGCCGCCGGTGAGCGCTGCCTCATCGCCCAACCTGTCTGCCCCATCGGCCGTGCCGCCGTCCATGATGCGCTCCGTCTCGAACACTAGCAGCGTGGCGGGCGGTCCGCCCTCCGCGCCGCCAAGCAGACCCGCGACGAGCATGAGCAACGCCAGCAGTATCGATGACCTTCTCGGGGCAGCAATGCCACGCAAGGGCGCCAGCGCCAAGGGCAAGAAGAAGGGCGGGAGGTATGTCGATGTGATGGCTAAGTAGGGGCAGCCTCGGGTCGACAAGAGAAGTCGCTACCAAGTTTGAACGGAACCGCATGACTGGTGCATGTGGAGCGGTCTAACATCTCACGGACAATGGGGATGGCGAGTCCAAGAATAATCCAGCGGGTCAAAACGGAAGAATTAATTTGCGCCGCGACTCTGGACGCCTTCCTTTCCAACATCACACTGAACAAGCCGCATGAGAGATGGAGTATATGGATACACGCACAGAAATAACGTATACATGGGACAGATAAAGCAAGCGCTTCCTCTTCCTGGAGATTGATGAAACTCCACTGCCCCGGGATGGAATTATGAGGTTGGTGCAGGAGGAAGGGCGGATGTTGTAATAGAACTGTTGTAATGATAGAATTTGACGATGACTCTTCCTGTCCCATATGCAATGAATGCATCTAATCGTAAGATAGCTTCAGTTTCGTGCCCGACACCCAATTTGTTGTGTATTTACTGACACAGCTGTATTGTAAGATGGGAATGCGGACAAGATACAGATATTTAATCCGATGAGGTCTCACTCGTCCCTTGAAATTTGCATTTTCCCTTTAAAATCAGAGGTGGTAAATATCATATTCCATCACGAGATTGGCTGTGTCTTTGTCTACTCCATACAAAAATTGAGACTAGGTGACATGGTTTCGCTGTGTTTTGGCTTTGTCTCTTTCTATTCAAACCACAAGATTGCACTTCCATCGGTAGCACAAATTCAGCACATATGCCATCTAAGTCCTTTTCAAAGAAGTCCTCAGACGTCCATATATCTCTATACGTTCTATTTAACTGAGTCCATCAATAATTTTCAACCGTTTTGTCCACCAATGTATGTAACCATGGCCTCGATGTGTTCAACATTCTTTGTGGTCAGCTTCAAGTCCACTGACTATGCACTATTGTGACACCCTACCACAGAGTACAAAAGAGCTAGACATAAAACTGAACTTATGACAACTTTCCATAAGCCCCAGTGGATTGAGAGCTAGATACATTTGCTGGTGTCCAGCGTTTATGCCCGGCTCCACTATATTTGCTTCCAAACCCTTCCCTTCACTCACTCCTGACTTTTTGTGCTATTTCTAGCTAATGTGATGAACATCTTCAAACAGCATTCATTTTGGTTGCCCAAACCATACATTAGAGTTCTAAGGGGCTCTACCTGGTAGACTTTGGAAAATTAAGTGGTCAAGGCTCTCTAGAGCAGATCCCCCTGAGACTTTACAGAGACTGCATCTGTGAGGTTTGTTCTTTTACTCTTGAAGATCCAAAGTGCCTTGTCCCGTGGGATTTCAAAGAGCCCGAGACAAAGCCAGTATATCGCCACTGGCACCCCACGTTTACAATGGTGTTGTTCCTAGAAATCAAGTACAGCATACAAGGACATTACTAGAATATCTGATGGAAGACAATGGCATTGTTTTAAAACATTCTCTGTCTACACTCGGGACTATATAAATTCCATATCCCTTCAGTCCTACTAAGTTTCTGGGCATTGGCTTCGCCAACGACGAGTGAACTCGCATGAACAAGCAGAACCCTCGCAGCATGGATCACATTTTCAGCGCAAAATTCGACAAGTACGAGCCGCGGCGGGATAACGTCCCTCGAATCCTGCTCAGGGGCTGGCACCCTGGCACCGCGGCCGCTGCCCTGGGCTTAAACACGGGAAGGGGAATCTACCCTTTCGCGTTTCAATGCCTCCTACCAGAGGCAAACACCCGTGTCAGCAGGGAGCCCCCAAGCCTCCCCTCGCGCCTGACCGAACTCTCGATGGCGGCAGTAACGGCTCTGGCTCAGAGCCACATCAGCAGCGAACGAGAGGTAGCCACGCCATTTTCTTCGTGGACGGCAGATCTCGCCACAAGCGTATACTTCGCACTGGGCAGCTTTGGCCACCTGCAGTGGGATATGAATGATGAGCCTGGGTACATTGCTCTCGTTGACTTATCACGCCCACGTCCCGTTATTCACGTGCCTGATTTAGGCTGGCAGTCTCTGCCCCAGGAGTACCTCATCTACGGTCCCGTCACGCAGGGCCTCCGAGTTGTCTCCATTAACACAATTAGGGGGACTTTGAACTGCGCGCACTGGCCCTTTTGCCATAGCGTCAGGCGAGAACCTCACACGGTCACAGAAGAAGAAATCAGAGACTCGGTGAGGGTGGGCCTCCTGTTCCAAGGCCCCGCGGACCAGCATGTCGATGTTGCACTTGTAGTTGCAGCATCTTTGCTATCGTGGGCGCAAGTCCGTGTCTTAAGCCCGCGGCCCCTCGGCCCCGCGGAATTGGCACTGGCCGAGAGGCAGCAGACCAGGCCGTGGCCCGAGGCGGACATTGATAATATTCTGAGCTCTCGCCTTCTGGTCCACAAGGGTGCTGTTCCCCCTCTCAGCGGGGCTGTTCTGGGGAACGCCCTCACGAGTACGGTAGGTGCTCCCCAACTTGACCTGACAATCCAGTTGCTAACCAAGATCCATGCAGCTTGGGGCCCCGCGAGGGACACGGCCGGAACGAGCCCACCGGTGCTTACGCGCGCACAGTGGGTTGCGGCGTTCAAGGCGGCGGCCAACCGTCACTCACCTTCCCTCCACGACTGTGGACCGATCAGGTGCGACTTCTGCGGAAAGACCCATGTCGGCGCGACGGCGACGGACTGGCTGAAATTAGAATCTAGCTACTTTTGCTCCCAGCAGTGTTATGATTCGCAAGCCAGGAAAGAGAGGGCTGAAGGGAACCAGAATTCGGTCCAGGCACTGCAATTCGCAGATGATGCAGATGCTTGAACTAGAGTTTTGGCATTCGAAATGAAAACTCACCTAAAAACCCTTGAATCACTCACTAGAAGCCAAGTCTGGGAGCAGATTCTTGTTCAGAATAATGAAGTATTTTTCCTGCCTTTTAAACATCGTGAAAGCCCGTTGCTGGATGCCAAGCGTCTATAATGCAATTCTCTTATCCCCGAGACGCCATCCAGAACCCCTGAAATATCCCAGCTATGCATTGCGAGATATGCTCTTGAACCAAACCTCTCGACTTCAAGCACTGTACGAGGAAACATAGTAGGTGACGACAGCATCTTCGGCAGTGGCATCGTCGAACTGCGGCACGTACGCGTACAGGATCAGCGCGTGGTCGTCGGCGAAGCACGCGATGACGCGGCCCTCGAGGCGGCCCACGCTCAGCACCCTGCTCCAGTCCTTGCCGTCGACGCGCACCGTCGCCCACCTGTCGGGCCCGGCCTCGCGGAACCGCGTGCTGGGGTGCTCCTCGAGCGGCACGGCCAGCTGCGTGGGGTCCAGCTCCGGGTTGTCCAGGCCATGCCACACGCTCTCGATGTCCAGGGCGTCGGTGGCGATGCGCAGGCGGAGGCTGCCGTGCATGTTGGCTGACAGCTCCAGCTTCGGCCCGTTGGCGCCCGCTGCGCCCGCCCCTCCCCGGGCGCCACCCGTTCCGCTGCTGGACGTGGTCAGGGCCAGCTTGGTGAAGCGGTCCGAGATGGCCTTGAGCTGCATGAGCGGGGGCAGCTGGATGTGCACGTCCGGCTCGCGCACCTTGGGCTGCATGATGGTCTCGACCGTGTCCGGGTGCAGCACCCTGACCGGAATGTCGTGCGTGATGACCTTCTCGCGCTCGCGCTTCATCGTCAGCTCGAGGGCCTCCAGGTCGGCTTCGCCAAAGGGGTCGTCGTCATCGTACTCGTCACCGCCGCCGCCACCTCTGGGGCCACTGTCTGCGCCGGCGCGGCGGTTTTGGAATGCAGCTGCTGGCGGAGGGTTGTTTGAGCGCTGCTCGGGGGTGGTGTGAATGGTCATAGACAGCACAGGTATGCCATCCTTCTTTGTGAGGCGCAGCGTCGCGTGATCGCTGTTGATGGCGGACTTGAGGGCGCGCTGGAGAGGCCCGAGGGGCAGTTCGAGGTTGATGGTGTTGGAGGGCTCGGCAGACTGGATGTGGTAGTCGTTGAAGATGAAGTCCATGGAAAGGGAGCTGCGGGGAGGCCGTGGTAAGTTCGTGCCCATCACCAAAAGACTAACAGCGACACTCGAGGCACTCACGCCCAGACTTGGGATCCCGTCTCAGGGATCACTGTGAAGCGCGCCGTGTCATCGTCGAGGCGCACCCAGGCGATTTTTTCGAGCGTGTTCAGGGCGGCGATCAGCTTGTTGAACGTGCGGATGTTCTTCAGCTCCGTCTTGAACCTCATCGTGGGCCAGGTTCGGGCCAAGGGCCCATTTGGACGCGTCGAGACGCGTCAAGAATGCCCACCTCGGTCAGTCAGTCACTCGATCCGTCAGTCTCGACTCGGAAAGTCGATTTGGGAGGAAAAGAGTAAGTCCAAGTGGAGAATTAAAAAGACCATGAGTACAGCAGCGGGGCCGACATGCACAACTCGCCGTGGACCTTGTCCTGTACAAAACGTAGTAGTGCTAAATGGATTGCGGCTGCTGAAGGGGTATAGCGTGGCTGCGGCTATCGACGATGTCTGTCTGTACCTCGGTAGCTATAGGTGGTGCTAGGAGATTTACCCCAGTGTTGGCCCCCACCATATTAGGACCCTTGTAATGACAGCGGGCTGGTCACCTCCAGGTGGGGTTTGGGGTCGTTGAAGGGCAAGCTACCCCGCCTGGATCATCCCGTCGTCTCCGCCTGCACCAACACCCCAGCCTCGCCCCGCCTCACCTCAGTCAGTGCCCGCGAATGCTTCCGTATTGCTCCTGTCCACAGCGCGTGATGCAATGAGTGGCTTTCCAGTCCACCGGGCAGTGACAAATAAAAAGAAAACCAGACTTCGTAAACGCCTCGGAAGAAAGGAAACCAGAATTCCAGTAAAACACCCCTTCACCTAAAGACCAGATCCCAGGAGCAGCAGAAGAAGTTGAGAAAGAAAACCGCTCTCAACACGACCATCTCAGCAGGTAGCTCCAAGGCGCCCAGCCCACATTACCCTCCGAACAATACGTCCGGACCATAGAAACCGCTGTTGCCCTCTTGTCCTGTCACCCTGTAGTGCTCGCAACGATCTCCTTGAGCCGTGTTTGCGTGTGAGCGTCATGAAGACAAATGCAACACGCGTGCACCTCCGCCTCTTTCCCAAGTCTTATGAGAACTGATCGGCCGTGGTCTTCATCTTGGGCTCCTGCGAGTCGTAGAATGCCAGGAACTTCCAGTCCGGCCCCTTCTTCGCCACGTCCCAGTAGCCGTAGCCGCCGGGAATGGGGGGCAGGTCTCGGTTCGACGTCGGTACCAGCTGTGGGGAGTCGGCCATGTCGTTCTCCTCGCCCTCATCTTCTTCGGGGTGCAGCGACTTCATCTTCCTAATATGCGTAACGTCCAGTGTCAGCCTTGCCAAGGCGTTTGCTATACGCAGTGCTGACAGTGCCCACCTCAAGCCTTTCGTCCTTGGTGTTCGGGTCCCCTCCATGTCGTCGTCGCTGTCGCTCTCGGTGTCGCTCCGGCCCTCTGGCGTCTCCCGCGGACCGCCCTCCAGCATCTCCTGGACCCGTTGGCGCCTCGCCAGCTTGAGCCTCTGCTGCCGGCAGAAAGGGCAGTCGCTGTTCCGGGGGTCACCGGGAAAGCTCACGGCCGCAGCCTCGTCGCGGGTCAGTCTTGACTTCTTTCGATCGTAGGCCGCGGGCAGGACCGGGTGTGAGCAGATGTGGAACAGGTCGGTCCGGCAGACGGGGCACAGGGGCTTGTCGGTTATGGAGAGGTAGCGCTTGATGCACACATTGCCAAAGACATGACCGCAGGGGGTGATTGACCAGCCCTCCTTGATGCCGTCCGGGGACTTGGTGCCCACGTCGACCTGGCAGATTGCGCAGGCCGGGTCGATGTCGTGGAGATCGGGATGATCATCGTGGCGGGCGACAGAGGTCTTGACGGGAGACTTTAGCTTGACAGACTTCATGATGCCCCGGCTGAGAGGACTGAGGTTTGGAGGGCAGCAGGAGATGTAGTCGAGGAGGTCGGCGGTGGTTGTGAAAGACACCAGAGGGAATACGAAAGGGTGTGTCAGAAGTGCGGCGGCCAGGGCCCAGCAGAAAGGTGAGGGCGAGTTTGAGGTGTTAGTCTGAGTGAAAGGCAGCTGCAGCCTGCCCAACATGGATGCGGCTGTTCAGAAGGGAAAGCGATAAGGCTTTGGGCAAGGAGCGGGTCTGAAGACGGAGGAAGTAGCGCACAAGTCTGTGCGAATGACTAGTTATCGTCGAGTGATGCAGTCTTCACTCCAACGAAGGCGTGCCACATGGGTCACAGGCCAGCTTCCTTGGAGGAGGGTTGGGTGTGTTGGTGGGTGTGGGTGGAGAGGGGCGCGGGCCGGGGAAAGATAACCTGGGCGGGTAGGAGGAGGAGACCAGGCTAGAGCGGGCAGGATAGCGCGCAGAAGTGAGTTGGCTGGACTGTCAGGCAGGAAGGGGTGGGATGGCAGGATGGCTGGGAGTCAGTGGGCTGGGCTAGAGCTTGGGACTTGTATGCTGGCCTGGTGTTTGGCGGTTGCGTGCGTGCGTTCGTGCGTTCGTTCGTGCGTTCGTTCGTATGCACATGTACAGTAGTAGTAATGTGGGCTGGGCTGGGGACGGGACGGGGACGGGGGCGATGGGCTGAGGATATGGGCCGAGCAAGTGGAGGGCCTTGGACACGACAGGACAGTACAAGACGAGCGGACAAGCCCAGCCTGGGCAGTCCCGTTGGTTTTCGTCTGCGCTGATGGAGACCTACTTTCCAACAAGGAAATGCAAGTCTCGTGGCTGAGTGGCTCGCCCCGTACAGCGACTTGCCACGGGAAATCGGCCTCGGACGGCACGCCTGGCGAAACGGTGTCTGGAGCTGTGGCGCTTGCTGTGCGTCCGTAGATAAGCTTCACATTAGTCGTCAAACCGTGCGGGTGACTCTCCCAGTGTCCAGGTACCAGGTAGCGAGGTAGACGTATATGCTCAGCGAATGCCTCCCTCGGGACCTGCCCGCCCAGGCTCTCTAGGCTCTGATAAACCTTGGCAATGATGTGAAGTGCAATCGATCCACCCAAAGTCAGGTCAAGCTGCAGGCGTGTACTTTACAGTGTTCTGGAAAGGTGGCGGGGGTGGGCACGAGGCTGAACGGACTAAATAGGCTGCCCGCTTATTTAGACGCAAGGAAGTGGATTGCCTTTGTGCTGTAAGTGACCGGGACAGGGGTTGTCCAGCTGCATATGCGCTGGACGTAATTGTCCAGCCCCGGCTCTGCTCACTTCACTTCATGGCCCACCGCCGTACTGTACTACCTTTATCGTAAGATTCCACTCTTGTGTCCGTTTTGTAGAGAAGCAGGAAAGGCTGGCACGGGCTTTATTCCAATCGCGCCCCGCCTGTGCTTGTGCGCGCAACCGTTGGTTTCAATGTGGACGGCCAACACCGTTGTGCCGCAGCCACTTGCTGTTGGCCTTTGGTGTCTGCCCCTTGCAGCTTGGCCTCACATACACTACGGCTATGCATCCCCTGAAGCGATGAGAATGGATGCCTCACTGCGGTATTGCTACATTTCTGCACACCTTGGTAGCTGAGAACAGCCCGTGAGAGTCATTCAGCCCCTGAACTGGAGCACAGTCACCCATCCATTGTACCTCCCCTGGACAGGTCACAATACTGTAGACCTCCTCATGTGCCCGTTGGATCTTCAGGCTTCCACTGTCTCATCCTAAACGGCTGTCCATAGGCGCCTGCCTGAGGATCCAACACGAGACTCAGCTAGACCGCAGGAACCGTTCGAGGACTGCTGGGACGCGGCTCTCAGCAACAGTGACGGCGATGCCTTGATCGAAAAGCCACCGTATCAGGTTGCAACACACAATGTATTCATCAGCATGGAAGCGCATTTGATGGGTATCGTTTAATGTAAGGCTCTCAGATGATGCCCTGCCGTTGGACTATCGTGCCCTTGTCGCTTGATCGGTTTCCTCATCGCTGTCATCCCTAAATCCCTCTTCCAAGCTGTTGGGCCGTTAGCAGCTGATTGCAAGGGGCCGACCACGCAGCAGACTTACTCCCGGCTTAACCTGCGCTCCAGGTCCGGCCTGCCACTGCTTCTGCTCCTCCTGGCCTCCCTCTCCAGGCGGTGCCTCACATCTTCATCCTCCGGCACCTCATCCAGCTCCTCACCCTCGTCAGAATCATATCCGTTGTCGGACCCAGGACCTCCGGCGACAACCAGTCGGTCTTGCAGCCTCTCCCGCCAGGTTGAGGGCACAAGCCACCTTGCAATCTGGTTTTGTACCCTGGCCCGGACGGTCTGGGTCCCGTTGGAGATTGTCTCGAGTGGAAGGTACGCCCCGTATCGGCTATTGCGAGTACGCTGCCATAGAGGATAGATGATGTATGTCGCGAGGAGGAACACTATGAGGGCTATTATCGCCGGGACGACGAGAGTCTGTCGGCCGCAAGGACAATCACGGTTAGCTGTGGGTCTCGGTGCATAAAGGGGGCGAGAGAGAGAAAGAGAGGAAAACAGCGGACTTGCCTTTGCTGTGGATACCGTAGAGCCCATGCTGAGATTGTTGGAGGGATTATATATCGCGCCCTAGTGGTATGCTAGAATGGCTAGCGATTCCGCCGGGACGGACGAGAAGAGGATGACGTTGCAGATGGCCGGTCGCGAACAGGTAGACGGTAGCCTTGATTGGTTACTGAGGGTGGCGCTTGGGACGGTGCTGTGGGTTTTCAGCAGGATCCTATGGCAGTTCTTGATCTGAATGAAACAGATATGCCTCGGGATCCAGTAGGGACTGGGCGAAGTCCCGAAGTCGATGCCCCGTGAGAGGTAGTTGCGAGCTCGGAGATGATCGTCGTCAGCCACAAGCGTCTCCTGTATCTTCGCCCGGCGACGTAGGGGTCCAAAGCACCAGGACACTCAGGCGGTGAAGGGTTAGGGTAGTTACTCTGTTTCCCGATCCTACTCAACCAGCCTAGACACCTAGGTACCTAAGTACACTTCCATTGTGGAACAATAAGCTTGCCAAATTGTCTGGTGCCACGGAGTTAATGCTCGCGCTTTCCGCCGCCTGCCCCGTCTCCATCTCCATCTCCAGCTCCATGGATACGGGGATTGTTACATCATGCTGGGCTGGGCTCCACGTGGACTGGATTCGAATCTGTAATCTGTGTCTGGATGTCTTCACATGGTCGAGTGTCCAGTGCGCTTGCTACTCCGCACCTACTTACCTAGCCTACTAGGCGGAGAAGAGCATGGCGGCATCTGATGGTGTTGGTTGAAACAAGATTGGTTTCAGGGGCAATACCAGTCAATTCGAAGGGGTTGCATTTCGAGGTAGCATGCTCATGTGCTGCGTACTGGGCAATAACGTAGGCACGCTGCTCATAAGTAGCTATAGTTAGCTGCAAACAGAAACGGGAAATTGAGGACGGGGATTTGGACTGGTGTATGGATGGAGATGGAGATGGAAATGAAAGCCAAACCGGCGCACGAGGTCATCTCCGGATCCAGCTGACTCGACTGTCCAGCTTTTCGTCGTTTACTGTGTGTTGTGAACATCGAATCTACCAACCGAAGGGCAGAGCAGTGGCATTCGTTGCTGCGGACTGCTCGCAAGTCCCGACCTCAGGGACGAGGAAGGCGGATACGCCCTGAATGGATGCACCATGTATACTATAGACTAGTCCTACGGGCCACCATATGAGCAAGACGACGGATGTCGATCTTGGAGAGCCTTACCGTATCAGTGCTTGCAGGTGGTTGGTGCTAGACGGAAAAGGTCGTATTTGCCCTGGTGGGCCTCCAATTTGGGAAATTAACTCGATTGTTTGGTTGGGCTTCTGCGGCTCCAGTCCGGGGCCAGAACTGCCAGAGCCAGAGCCAGAGCCAGCAGCAGCCCACCTGGGCACCCAGGCACCCGCGAACCCAGGCACCGGGGCAGTCCAGACCAGACCTGGCTCGTGTCCCCTTGTCCTTCGGCACGCACGCACGCACGCACTCACACGCAACCGACGCAGGGGCTCGGGAGGACCACAAGCTGGGCGGCAGCTGGGCACGCACGCACCACCCACCACCTGGCACCCTTGAACTGAACCCGAACCAGGCCCATCATCTCGCGAAACCTAAACCAAACCCCCAAGGCTTCGTTCGAGATTCCGGCAGCGTCGTGCATCAGTCTCTCTTGCTCCTGTCCCGACCCTCTCCACCACACCACCACACCCTCCGCACTCCACTTGTCCGTCCCAAGTACGGACGATGCTGGGCACCTAGTCTGCTGCTTCCGGGTTTGCGGTGCATGCTAAAACAAGCCTGATTATGCGCCTGCAGTCTCTCCTTGCCAATACCGTCCCGCGCATCACAGCACACCGGGACACCCATCCGATTCGAATCGACGGGTACAATGCGATCGGCCTCGAGCTCTGAGACTGACACAGAGACACACGCCGCTACCGACGACACTCGCATCCCTGCCCGTCCTGTTCGCAGCATCCTTCCAACAGTTTGCGACTCTCGATCATCACCCTCCCCTCCCTCCAACCACCCACTGAGCCCCTCGACCAGCCTGCTCTTTGACACATCCTCCCATCGGCACACGCAACAAACCACAAAGGACTGAGCACCGGGCACGACTGCCGCCAGGAGGCTCGTCCTCGCGCGACCCGCAACATGGCCTCGTTATTTTCTAGGGGGAAGCACAAGGCCGACAAGAGAGCCACAAGTGACGAGGGCCGCAACCTGGCTGCGAACCAGCAGCTTGACACAGGCAGTTCAACAGGCTCGCGCTCCTCGCGCCATAACCGGGACTCTTCGGTGATATCCGTCGACCGTCCTAACTCGGCCGAGGGAGTCGGCATCAATGAGGTGGCGGGCGTCTTCTCGACGATACCTTACGACAGTACCGCCAACGGCCGCCGTTCCCCCGTGCCCGTCGAATACCTGCCCAAGCCCGACCAGCTGCCCGTCCGGAGAGACCCACTGCCGCATCAATTGAACAAGGCTACTGCCGACTTCCACCAGTATCCAAGTTTCGATCCATCCTCGCTCCAAGCTCATGCTAGCACTCACCTCTCCGGGCCCCGGCCCCCTCCCGGGAGGCATTCGAATATTACAATGGCGTCGACCGGCCGCCAGACGCAGTACCAGCAATGGGGACCGGCTCGGGAAAGTTCTCATCCAGCAGGATCCCACGGCTCTAAGTACACTTCCTATGCAACCTCTGCGGGCAGGACTTCGACAGACCAATCTAGTATATTTTCAGGTAACGGAGTCTCCCAAGACTATGCGCATATGTCCGGTCGCTCATCCAGAACAGCACTGCCCAGTGCCTCCTCTCAGAGTAGCTACGCCTCGAACCTTTCCAACCGGGATTCCCATCGCCTGACCAAGTTTCCAGGAGGCCTTTCACCTACGAGTCCCGGCGATGCGTTCTATTTCCCCAAGCCCGAAGACCGGTTGATCGACGACATGTTCCTCCAGTTGATGCAGAAGCGCGGTTGGCATAACCTCCCGGAACAGGCCCAGCGCCAGATGCTCGCGTATCCCTCCGCAAAGAAATGGACACTTATTTACCAGGATAGGCTCACCGAGTGGCAAGGCGAACAGAAGAGAAGAACCACCGCGAAACCCGGACAATACCAAACCTTTGATGTCGCCGCCTCTGCTGCCGAGGAGGGCAGCCCTGAATGGTACGTTAGGAAGGTCATGGATAACAGCCTCGACACAAAGGGACTGGGAAGCTTGGAGGTCAACTTGAGAACACAACAGATCGGTTGGGTGAAGCGCTTTATCGAGTGTCAAGGACAGGTTGCCCTCACCAACGTTCTTATGAAGCTCAACCGGAAACAGGCTGTTGGGCCGGCGGCACCCGAGACCAAGAACGATACCAAAAACCTTGACCGCGAGTATGATATTGTAAAATGTTTAAAGGCACTGATGAACAACAAGTTCGGTGCCGATGATGCATTGGCGCACCAGCAAGTTATCGTGGCCTTGGGCACATCCCTTATATCTCCAAGGTTGAGTACGCGAAAGCTGGTCAGCGAAGTCTTGACCTTCCTGTGCCACTGGGGCGATGGCGACGGCCATGTCAAAGTCATCCAGGCCATGGATGTTGTCAAAAACCAACAAAACGAGAATGGGCGATTCGACGCCTGGATGCGGCTGGTCGAGGTCACTGTCGACGGCCGAGGCAAGATGGGCAGTCTGGTTGGTGCGAGCGAAGAGGTTCGAAGCGGTGGTATCGGCATGGAGAATCTGCTGATGGAATACGCCGTCGCAACACTCATCCTCGTCAACATGATCATCGACGCTCCCGAGAATGACCTGCAGTTGCGGATGCACATCCGGGCCCAATTCGGGGCTTGCGGCATCAAGCGTATCCTCACTAAGATGGAGGCGTTCCAGTACGACCTCATTGACAAGCAGATCGAGCGGTACCGCAACAATGAAGCCATCGACTACGAGGACATGCTCGAAAGAGAGAACAGCAGCATCAAGGATAGTATTGAAGGTGAGGTTAAGGACCTCAACGATCCTGTTCAGATCGCGGATGCCATCCAGTCGAGACTGCAGGGCACCAAGACGCAAGACTATTTCATCTCGGCACTGCAGCATTTGCTCCTCATAAGAGAGGGCGATGGCGAGGAGAGGCTGAGGATGTTCCAGCTTGTTGACTCGATGCTAAGCTACGTGGCCATGGACCGGCGGCTGCCGGATATGGACCTCAAGCAGAGTCTGAACTTCACCGTGCAGAGTCTCTTGGACAAGCTTCACACGGACTCCGAGGCTCGTCAAGCCCTTGATGAGGCCCTCGAGGGTCGGCAAATAGCCGAGGCCGCCATGGCCGAGAGGGACGAGATGAAGGCGCAGCTGGAGTTGGGCGCTGATGGGCTTGTCGCGAAGCTCCAGAAGCAACTGGATGAGCAGGCAAGGTTCATCGAGGCGCAGAGGAGGCAAGCCGATACTCTGAAATCCGAGCTCGAAAACATCCAAAACCTGCGGGCAAAGGAGGCCCAACGGTATGAGCTTGAGACTCGCGAACTTTACCTCATGCTCCGCGATGCCCAAGACGTAGCAGCCTCGAACGCTGCTAAGGGTGGCAGTAACGGAACGGAGGATCCAGCCCGTATGCAAGGCATTCTGGACCGTGAGAGGCTCATGGACCGTCTGGCCATGCAGATCGAGCGGCAGAAGACTCAGTACAAGCTAGAAGGCAGGAAATGGGGCGAGGACGCTGGGCCCTCAGACCGGTTGCGGGCGTTGCGTGAGGAGATGGAGGGCTATGGTTCGGCAGGCGCAGGCCTTGGTGTACCAACCGACCCCAACGACTTTACTCACAGCATGCTCGGGAGTGTGATTCGCAACACTAGGTCGAACCGTAAGCGCGAGTCCCAAGATGGGTTTGGTGACGAGGGCGAAGACGAAGACGTCGTCTTCGAGAAACCCGTGCTCGTCGAACTACGCCGGCCACCACGCATGGATCCCAAGCAGGCTAGTGGCCTGTTGGGCGAGATCAAGGGCACGGTCAAGAGATATGATGGCAGCGACTCCGAGGGTGAACAAGACGCAACGACAGGCCCGTCCCACCCTAGCTTGGAGACGCAGTCACCCATCACGCCCAGCGACGACACGCCCAAGATCCAGATCACCGGGGCAAACGGACCTCCCCCACCGCCTCCGCCTCCACCGCCCATGCCAGGTCAGATCCCAGGTGTTGGTCCCCCGCCGCCTCCTCCACCACCACCGATGCCTGGACAGCTTCCAGGCGCTGGTCCCCCGCCGCCACCACCACCTCCACCTATGCCAGGGACGCTTTCGCCTGGTGGCGGCCCACCACCGCCGCCTCCGCCGCCTCCTCCCCCAGGCATGATTGGCCGTGTGCCAGGGGCCCCGCCTCCTCCACCGATGCCTGGTGCTGGTCCTCATGGTCACTACTTGCCCCAGTCGCCTGGACTGTCCATGTCGAATGGTCTTGGTCTTCCCGTTGTGCGACCAAAGAAGAAGCTCAAGGCTCTGCATTGGGACAAGGTAGACGAAGCTTCCTCTACTCATTGGGCTGCTCACGCTCCCACTGCAGAAGAGAGGGAGGAGAAGTATATTGAGCTCAGCAAGAAGGGTATCTTGGACGAGGTCGAGAAGCTTTTCATGGCGAAGGAAGCCAAACGGCTTGGTGGAGGCGCTGGTAAGAAGGATGACAAGAAGCAGCTTATTTCCAATGATCTGCGAAAAGCATTCGGTAAGTTTCCCTGGCACGGGCCTGGCGTGACTGGAGTAACTTACTTACAAATCATCAGAAATCGCTCTGTCCAAGTTCTCACAGCACTCCGTTGAGAAGGTTGTGCAGATGATCATTCACTGTGACACTGCCGTTCTCGACAACCCCGTTGTCATGGATTTCCTACAGAAGGATGACTTGTGCAATGTCCCAGAGAACACTGCCAAGGTCATGGCGCCATACAGCAAAGACTGGACGGGGCCAGACGCCATGTCAGTTGCTCGTGAGCAAGATCCGGCTGAACTTACGAGGCAAGATCAGATCTACTTGCAAACCGCATTCGAGCTTCACTACTATTGGAAGAGCAGGATGCGAGCTTTGGCTTTGACGAGGAGTTACGAAGCTGATTATGAAGAGATCACCGAGAAAATGCGCCAAGTTGTTGATGTGTCCGAATCCCTCAGAGACTCGGTCGCATTGATGAATGTGCTTGGTCTGATTCTCGATATCGGTAATTACATGAACGATGCGAACAAGCAGGCTCGGGGATTCAAGCTCAGCTCGCTTTCCCGTCTCGCCATGGTCAAGGACGACAAGAATCAATCCACGCTTGCGGATCTCGTGGAACGTATCGTCCGGCAGCAGTACCCCGAATGGGATTCGTTCGTCAACGACATACAGGGCGTCATGACGGCACAGAAGATCAATATCGAACAGCTGCAAGCAGACGCCAGGAGGTACATTGACAATGTTCGAAACGTGCAAATGTCGCTTGACAGTGGCAATTTGTCCGACCCGAAGAAGTTCCACCCACAAGACCGCGTTTCCCAAGTGGTACAGCGCTGCATGAAGGAAGCTAGACGCAAGGCCGAGCAGATGCAGCTGTACCTGGAGGAGATGTCGCGAACCTACGATGAGATCATGGCGTTCTATGGCGAGGACCCGACAGATGACAATGCCAGGCGAGACTTCTTCGCGAAGCTGGCCCTCTTCATCTCCGAGTGGAAGAAATCACGGGACAAGAACGTCACCTTCGAGGAGCAGAGACGCCGCAACGAGGAGTCGATGCGTCGCAAGAACGCAACACTCAATATCCGTCCCGACCGTCTCGCAGATGGCGGACCCGTCAGCCCTAGCAGTGCAGGAGCGATGGACAGTCTTCTCGAGAAGCTGCGTGCAGCGGCGCCGCAGACGCGAGATCAGAGAGACCGCAGGAGGCGCGCGAGGCTCAAGGACAGGCACCAGGTACGCGTCGCCTCGGGACAGAAGATCCCGGAGATCAATGAGATCCCCGAGTTGGACACGGGTCTCCTGAGTGCCAAGAGCGTCGATAGCCAGGTCACGGACGAGACGACAGGAACCGGCAGCGTGGGCGGCAACCTACTTTCGCCTACCTCGGTCACCTCGCCCCAGGAAGGCGAGGACGATGTCGCGCAGCGAGCAGCCATGCTGCTGCAGGGCATGAGAGATGGTGATGAGGGCGAGGGCGATGAGGATAGAAGGGAGATGCTGAGACAGGCCAGGCGGAAGACGGCCCAGGACGAGAGGAACTCGAGGAGGCGGAGGAGAGAGAAGACGAGCAGCTCGCAGCCGCCACCGAAGCAGGCGAACGGGACAGCGGACGGCGAGGGCGAGGGCAATGCGGCAGAGGGCGAGACCGCACAGGCGGACAACGACGAGGCTGGAAGCACAGCACCCAGTGACGAGCCCGCAGCTGCAGCCGAGGAAGAGGGAGACGTGCCGACGCCGAAACCAGAGGCCGAGGTACCGGTGTGAGAGGCTCCCTGATGTCGTCGCCGTGCTTTTGTGCTCCGGGACCCCACTTGTATGAGTGCTTGCGTTTCCAGGCTTTCGAGATTGGGGGATGGGTAGCAACATGCTGAAAGAAGGGATTCAGTGAGCTGCCGTTTCGGCTGTCCATATCTGCCTGCCTACGTATACGTATGTAGCAGGTGTATATAGTTACATATATCCATATAATGTTTACCCAAGGCAGGTTTGGGGACAGTCAGATCGGGCCTTCCATGCTATGCTCACCAAAACGGAAGGAAGGCAAGGACAAGCTGGAGAGTTGCCAGAGCCTTTTGGTTCAATTTTCCTGTGCGGTGTGTCCTAGTGTGCAACACGACGGTTATCAGGCTTGGGTTAAGGTGGTGGAGCATCTGGATTGGGTGACATGGGCGTTAGGCGAACACGAGCATTATACTAATGTACGTAGCTGTAATGGATGCATCAATGTTGATTCTTGGTAAAGGCAGCTGTGGCACATGCCTGGGTGTTGTGTGCCTTGAAGTCAGTCATGTACTCTTGTACTGGATCGATCTCTACTGGAGTTGAGGTGTTTTGGAAGTAGGAAATTCTTTTAAGCGCTCTTTTGAGGGCCGATAGTATGTTGTCGAGTTGCTATTTTCCTTCCTTTCAGTCACATACTCAAAGTCATTTAGTTTTAGGTTCGTTAGATAACGTTTTCGTCATTTGAATACCAAGCCGTGAAGCATTAATTGCCGGGTAAGAAATAAAGGCATGACACCCGAGAATTTAATTCCCATGCGAAAGAAATACTCAAAAGGTGACACTCTATCATTCGCTTTGGCAAGCCTAACCAGCATGCGGTTTAAGAAGCCAGAACGTAAAACGGTGAAGAATAATCTTATGTCTCACGCCAAAAGAACATTAAATAAAGCTACAAGAATCCAGGCATTCCTTTATAAACTCTGCTTCGAGAGCAACTCCGAAAATTAACCGTGCCGGCCTTGATCCCCTGAAACGTCATCATGTCCGCCCACATGGCCCAAAACCCAGCACATTACACACACAAACACACACAAGAATGTTTCCCAAATTTAAATATCATACTCATAAGCCCGTGTGGAATCCCTGTCATGATCATCATCAGGTGCACATAGCCCCCCCTCCTTCCCGAGACACTTGAGCCTCCTACACCGCGAAGATATCGGGGTTGAGGGCGCATCTGGCACCGTCGATCTGGGCGCCCAGAAGAGGGAGAGTGCCAACGAGGTTCAGGGCGGTGGCAACGGCGCCCGGCGCGGGGTTGATGGGGAAGCGCCACGTCGCGCCGCTGTTCTGCTCGGTTGCGTAGAGGAAGCCGTCAGTGGTACTGTAGATGGCCCCCCACTGAGCCTGGCCAACAAGATTAAGGAGGCCGCCGGGGGTGTTTTCAAAAGTGAAAACTTCAACCCAGGCCTTGGTGTTGAGGTCAAAGTAGACCAGGTGGGTGTTGTACTGCGTGACGACGCCGAGGACGCCCGAAACGACCTCCCGGCCAAGTGCGTAGAGCCTGTTGGGAAAAGTAGGAATGTAGGCCCAGTCTCCCACCTGCCATCTGAAGTTGGCCGCGACTCCCGAATCTACGACTGTTGCGTAGGTCGCGCTGGCAAGGTCCATATCCACCTGGACCCAGTTAGCACCACCGGCGTAAGCGAGCCAGTACTGCTGGTCAGTATCGATATCGCCAATTAGCAGCGGTTGTGTGGTCGTCGTCACTGGGATGACGGCGTTGGGCCCTACGTTCTCCACAGCACCCCCGGCGCCTATCCGGACGATGGCTTGAGGAGAGACGCTGTAGCTGATTGCGTAAATATAGTCGTGTACGGTGTGATACCCTGCGGCATTGATCGGAGGGGAAGCGAGACCAGTGAGCGTGTTCACGAGGCCGGCAACCAGGTTGACGAGGCCACGACCGAGGTTGAGACTATAGATATTGGTTCCAACCAACTCGTATGCTGGCCCAACGCAAGTGAGTTTCGGCAAGGGCGAAAGCGGAGTAGCGGTTGCTCTGAAGGATAAGTTAGCGGAGATACCTGTGATATGGACAAGTTTCAAACATACGACTGAGAAGAGCTTGCAGATGACGATCCAGTGCCAGTGGATGCGGTACCAGTGGATGCGGTACCAGTCGATGCGGTGCCAGTCGATGCTGTGCCAGTTGATACGGTACCAGTGGATGCGGTGCCAGTGGATGCGGTGCCAGTCGACATGCTACTGCTACCATCGC
This sequence comes from Diaporthe sp. P3_1W, assembly GCA_037177825.1. NCBI lineage: Eukaryota > Fungi > Ascomycota > Sordariomycetes > Diaporthales > Diaporthaceae > Diaporthe > Diaporthe sp. P3_1W. Next base: position 2,523,327 of record JBAFXB010000004.1, on the reverse strand, counting down.
TAGTGGATGTTGATGGCTCGGGCGGTTCTTCTGTGCTGCTGCCCGAGGTCGGCACGGGAGGTTCTCCTGTGCTGCTGCCTGAGGTCGGCACGGGCGGTTCTCCTGTGGTGCTTCCTGAGGTCGGCACGGGCGGTTCTCCTGTGCTGCTTCCTGAGGTCGGCACGGGTGGTTCTCCTGTGCTGCTATCCGGGATACCACTGCTTGTGGGAACGGGCGGGGGCGGTACTCCTGTGCTGCTGCCCGGAACACCACTGCTTGTGGGGACGGGCGGAGGCGGTGCTCCTGTGCTGCTATCCGGGGTAATACCACTGCTTGTGGGAACGGGCGGGGGCGGTATTCCTGTGCTGCTGCCCGGAACACCACTGCTGGGGTTCGGAGTGGTCGGCACTGGGGGGTTGTTGGTCATACCGGTAGACTGAGGGTTGCCACTTGAGATGGACGGGTTGGGGCCACCGCTGGTAGGGGGGTTGATCGGGCCAAGGATAATGATGTAGAACTGTATAGAGAAGCTGACGCCCACACCGACCTGCCTGGCCTTGATGCCGACTCCTGTCTGAGTAGTGGCAGTGATAGTGACGAGAATGGTGATGGGGAAGCTTGCATAATCTGCCGGCACAACGCCAATAAGTTGTCTGGTCGAAGGGTTCAAGTCGGCGTTGAGGAAGGGAGTATTGGGGCTCGTGCCGATTGTGTTCACGATATCCGTGGGATTCCGTAGGTACTTGACCAGGTCGATGGCGAAGGGGCTGCCGACATATATCGTCTCCCTCGGCAAAGGTCTGGGAGAGACGGAGGAGCTCGGAGAAGGACCAGTCGGGGTTGGGCCTGGTCCTATGTTTATTATCACATTGAGTTGGATGACGAAGTTGTAACTTGTGCCGGTGACCGGATTGAATACTCGCACAAATATCCTGATGATGCCTGCGGGTTGATTGGCTGGTACGACGCCGTAGAAGGACCGAGTGACTGGGTCATAGAAGACCCAGTTCACCGGTGGATCCGTCGTGAAGGTCACGACCTGGTCACCTAGGCTGCTGAAGATGGTGATGAGGCTGACGCTGAATGGGTTTCCAGGAGACACAGCCACTGTGGTTGTGAGTGGACCCGCTCCAGGAATCGTCGTCGGCGTCGCAGCACCAGGGGGCCCGGGGGGCCCGGGAGGGCCAGGAGGACCCGGAGGGCCAGGCGGGCCAGGAGGACCGTATGGGCCAAGCGGAACTGGAGTTACAAAGGGAGCGGCAAGATACTCTGTCGTGAAGGTGTAGCACACCGACGCGAGCCCACCATACAAAGCCCGCTCGTCGACAGCGGCCATGTTGCGAGCATCAACCACAGCCGGATCTTGGTACTTCCGAAGGGGTTCGGCCGTGAGGGGGGAGGCAAGAGCCAGCAGCCCAAGAGTGAGCCACGAGCGGAGTGTTGGTGCCATCTTCTTTCTGGTTGCAAAGGCAGGAGAACGATCTAGAGCAGAAGAAGGTCGTGGCGAGCTTAGCAGAACCCAACAAGAAGCGAGGACAGAGATGGCCATTAACGATATATATGCTGTGTGAGTTCGATGCGACTGCGCGTCCCATAGCATTGGGACGCGTTTCTCATCCTCGAGGCGGACAGGAATGGGAATCACATTGCGTGTTCCAACGTTGGTAAACGTCGGACTCTGTCGACAGCGAGGCTAAGCAGCAGTGGCATTCCGTCTCGTAGCATTGCCTCTACCTCGGCACCGCGTCAGGACCACGCGAGTTTGATTTGATCAGCACAGGAATATCATACTGACGAGCTCGACTCTGGAAGCTAGGCGCAACGGTCTGGTTCGTGATTCGGATAGAGCTGCAACGGTTGACTCAGCCCAGAAACGCAGCGCCACGTATCGGCTGAGGCCGGCACCTGAGACAACGCCCGCGGCGCCCATGGCGAAGCCGCAACGCTGATTCCAGCAGACCGACGCAGGAATGCTGCTCAGATTGCTCCAACCAAATATCCCATATCAGAGGACGGAAACGTGATTTGCCATACCAGTCGATCCCTATAACCCGGTTAGAATGTAAACTATGCTTGTTCCGACGCGTAAACAGAAAAACACGGCGTGGACGCTGGCCAAATCAGCAGCGCTCTCCTTACCTTTCTATTTAACTCGTTCCTCCCGAATTCATCTCACTCCAGCGAAGACACAAGCAGGCTATCGCTTCGACAATCCTCAACACTCGCTTTCCACCACACTCTTTTTCAAGCCAACACCTCCTTGGGTCAGCACTAAGACGCTCCCTCGTCTTTGTCTCCCTGTCCACTCATTCGTTCGTCCTCCTCCTCACTGAAGCGACTCGACACTCAGACTGGCGAAGATGAGCTCCAACGTCCGCTCCCTTTCCGCCATTATGGCGGCGGCCATGCTGGCCCCCCTTGCCGCCGCGGCCCCGGAATATTGCCCCCTCGAGGTCCGCACTGCGACCGTCACCGCGTGCTTCACCAACACCGGGGCTCCGGTCAAGCCGACCTGCGACGTCGCCTGCCCTACCCCTGTTGCAAAGCCCAACAAGGACGGCCCCATCCAGGTGTACGTGCAAGCACCAAAGTGCGACAGCTGCGGCTGTGACTCGTGTGCTCACACAAACGTGTACACCACCACCTACGACGCCTTCTGCCCGACTGGTCTCTCCAAGCAAGAATACGTCGTCACCGAGGTCTACGCCGGCATGTCCGCCAAGCCCAGCGTGACTGCCGCCCCCAAGGTGCCCTTCGGATTCGCCGTCGATGTCAAGACCTGCAACGAGTGCGGCAAGAAGCCCATCACGGCCACTCTCACCTACCCGGCCTCTGGCTGCCCTTATATCAAGGGCATGTCCGAGCCTACCGGCGCCCCTCAGGGTGCCCCGGCATACGCCGTTTATGTTGACACTCCCGGCGGGCCTGGAAAACCTGGGCCTGGATCCGGCCCCGGATACCCTGGTCAACCTGGCGCTCAGGCTGGCGCTCAAGCTGGTGCTCAAGCAGGTGCCCAGGCAGGTGCCCAGGCGGGCTCAGGTCCATCCGGTGCTCAAGCAGGGGCTCAAGCAGGCGCCCAGGCTGGGGCCCAAGCTGGGGCTGGTGCAAACGGCGCTCAAGGAGGTGCTCAAGCCGGCGCTCAAGCCGGTGCTCAAGCCGGCGCCCAGGCGGGCTCAGGTCCATCCGGTGCTCAAGCAGGGGCTCAAGCAGGAGCTGCCGCCGGAGCGGCCGCCGGAGCCGGCTCGAACCAAGCTGGTGCTGGGGCGGGCGCGGGCGCTGGCGCTGGGGCCGCTGCTGGGGCAGACTCAAAAGGACCCGGCTCAGCGGCGATCGCAGGAGCAGGAGCAGGAGCAGGCGCGTCGGCCAATGCTGGACCTGGAGCCCCCGTACCGCCCAACAAGGACAACAACGCGTCACCTCCGGCACCTCCGGCACCGCCGGCCAAGGGTAAGTCATTCACTGCCTCGTGCTTGAGAGGAAGAGAGCTGACAGCATCACTCAAACACAGATGGGTCGAACCCTCCTCCTCCCCCTCAGCCAACAGGCTCGTCAGGCAAGGTGCAGGTTTCCGCTGCTCGCCCTGCCTTTGTCGCAATAACCATGGGCGGCGTGCTGGGCTTCTTGCTTTCCTTCGTAGCGGCTCTGTGACGAGCGGCCGATCTATAATAATGCTTTTTTTAATGAGTAATGTTTCTCGTTGAGGGCCGATTAGAGGACGGACTGGGCTGGGAACTCAATTACCTGGGATTGTTTATGCATACATCTTGATACTTCGAAGAAGGGGTTCGTCTTTTGTGTAAAAACTTGATTTCGTTAATCAATAGGACCTGCCGTCGCTTATACAGCCGGCCGCGTATCCTCTTTCATACATGATCTGAAGCTGATGGCCAGTTCCGAACAAGAGCCCATTGCCGCGAGGGTGCTGTCGCATCCGAGCTTAAGTGAGAATTGATGCTTAAATGAGGGCTTCTGTGAAGCCATCAGTGATATGCCATCTTCTCACTAACGTTTCACGGCCTGGTCAGAAGTCCCGTGGTCGCAGAGGCTCGAGGTTGTTTCATCCTCGAGATGCATGCTTGAGGGCGGGACCGATGTTGCCGGACCAAAATCATGTTGATATCTTAGAGGACCATCCTGTTCAGAATCTCATGAGAGCTTGTGCAAGCCAATTTCGATGGCACATGTTGACGGTTGATGAGTTGACTGACATTGATGGGCAGACATGTCAGCCTGGAGACAGAATCAAGTGGCAGCGTGGTTCAGGGTTAGGGCTGTTGTGGGGAACATGGGGCTGCCCGAGGGGGGGGGGCTGGGGAGGGGCCTGTGAGGGAAGGGGGTCTTGGGAGGGAGGGGGGGGCTGATGGGCAAATGAAAGGTGACCTCAAAGTCACAACTCTACTCACTTGCCATACTTGTCAAGCGATGATGGCTTCGTGCAATCAGAGGAGCTCGGTTCCTTGCGATGCTTGCCGCATTCGTGTGCTTTCACTCATGAGGCACGCAGTCAATTAGCATTCCTGAGTGATTGCCCTAGTCTAATTGCGGTCTCAGCCACTTGCACTTAAACCGTGCATCAGAACGGGCAGACTTGCAGAGTGTTGCTGCATGGCAAAATACTGGCTGGCAACAAGCCGCCCGGATTTCTTGAAAGTGATTGCAACATCTGTCCTCTATCTGTTGGTTTTGCCATGGCCCTATCCAGGGATGACATCCCATAGGAGAGCTCCTGCACTTCTGTGGAGCAACACACGCCTTGTTCTGCCATCTAAGATACATCCCCCGAAAAGCTACCGGAATGAATGCCAGGCCGCCCTCCATTTAGATATGGGTGTTGGCCAGGTAACCTTACTGCTGAGACATCGTTGCTCTGAAGCACTTGAAAGCACCATCATGTCAAGTGTCAACAGTGGAATCAAGTATAAAGAGTGGGAGTGCTCGACTTGCATCTTTCGCTCCCCTTCATCGCTCAAGTGACCTCTCTGGTAACAGTTCTTTCACTGTTCTTTCACCATTCAGCGGTGGATTTCACTTGGCGTCGGCTCCCTTCTCGGGTATGCCGCAGCCAGAGCATTTCACATATGTCCATTCTTGCAGTCTAAGTTCCGTCACCCTATTTGTTTGTATCTCCAAGCAACCGAGAATAAAAGAGTCGGCCATCCAAGTGCTGGAACGTTGCCCTGCGTCTGGGTCACTGTTTTATACCTCTTTGCTTATTTGAAATTATCACATGAAAGGTACGGTCTCGGGACAGCATCGGTGGACAACATCTCACGCCCTTCAGCTTTGAGTTTCAAGCGATTTGAGATGACACGACCATCATCATCCGAAACTAGATTGTGGTTATATATAGCTGAAGCGGAATCACGTCGCGTCAGCCAGCTGGAATGGAGCACGCGCCATCGACATGGTGTCGAAATTCCATACTGACGATGATTCATTGAACGTATCTATCGAAAGGCGCGGACTGGAATGTGCAGGGCCTTTTGTTTATAAAGTTGAGCCGTGTGGGGGCAGTCTTCACGCATACAAAATGTTGACTTGCCCGTCTGCCAATTTGACGCTGGAATGCATAGCTTAACTAGCGCCATGTGTTCATGAGGCTTGCCTCTAGACCTATGCTTGCCAGTTCGGTGGCGCCAAGCCATGGATATTTTGGGATGTTAGTGATCCAACGGCGACCCGAAATCCAGGTCTTGGCTCAAGCCTTGATGAATGGGTGAATACTTGTCCATGGCTCACAAAAGGGCCATTTTTCGTCCACGTAGCCGGAATTGCTAAACCCGATTATCACCGGCGTGGCTGTCTCGCACGTGGCAGCCTTTTGACTGCACGTGTAAACTGTGGAACAATTAGTCTTGGGAAAGAGGATACATCGGAGACATGTATTCTTGCACGAAACTACGTACACCAATATCAAAAGTACAAGAGAATAAACATGTTTGATAGCACTTGGCTGTCCGATTACCTCCTGTGAGTTCAGCAATGGATAAACTGTATCTCACGGTAGCGACCCGGGAATGAGGTATCTGTATGTGTCGTTGGCTTTGCGACCTTGATCACCTCTGACGGGGATGATTGTTGCAACATTGTATTTAGCCGCCACGGGTGATGCAGTTGACAACCTGGGAACCTTGGAACCCCACTATTATTCCCCGAGAGCGACATGATATGGAGCAGCCCCTCAACCCCAAATGCATCTAGGGCTGCTAGGGCGGGAAGAGACCTTGTGCTGTACAGCGATTCCGGTCGGGAGAATACGACGCGAGGGGTTCTTAGGCAATATGTAAATCCAAAGGTGTTGACAACCACCTTTTTTAACCAGACCTCATCGCTCCATCACGTAGACAACACTTTCCTCCCCACCTTGTGAACTTGGGCATTCTACGTCTGCTGAACTGGTTCCAAATATCACGAAATGGGTGCCAAGACGGGTCTGGTGATCGGCTATGAAGGGGCTCACCCCTTCTCAGAGGTCAACATCAAGGACCGCGCCTCGGTGCAGGAGCTCCTCCGTACCCTGCTCGATCCCCTGGAGCCATTCTTCTCCCCCAACAAGGCCCGCGTGAGGGTGCCAGGTGCCACCGCTGTGCGGTTCGACCAGACGGCCTCCGAGGTTGAGGGGATATGCCGTCCGCTATGGGGCCTGGCGTGTTTGTTAGCTGGTGACGGAGACTACGATGGCAAGACTTTGTGGATGGATGGGATCAAGGCCGGCACAGACCCAGAGAACCCAGAATACTGGGGCTATCCTCGGGACAATGACCAGAGAATGGTTGAGATGTGCCCTCTAGGTATGTGAGCCCTCACACTCCCCGACGAAAGTATTCGCGGGTTCTAAACTCAACCGGGCAGGTTTTGCTCTAGCTGTTGCCCCTGAGATCTGGGGATCTATGTCGCCAAAGGAGAAATCGAATGTCGAGAACTGGCTTGGCAACTCCATCAACGAGAAAAAGTAATGTCAGGAGCTGCCCTAGTCCTGGTCAATTTTAACTAACCGTGGTCAAGCATGCCAAACACGAACTGGCTGTGGTTCAGAGTATTCGCCAATCTCGGGCTCAAGAAAAACGGAGGGCAGTTCTCCCAGCAGCGACTGGACAGCGACATCGAGCACCTAAACACCTTCTACCGTGGTGACGGCTGGTCAAACGATGGCCCGGAGCACATCCACCGTAAGTGACACTCTGAAGCGGCCTCGATCATCGCGCTGCGGTCTGACACGAGGTTCCAGAGATGGACTACTATTCTTCCAGCTTCGCCATCCATTATCTCCAGCTCCTGTACGCCAAGCTCGCCGGGGATGACGAGCCAGAGAGGGCGGCCGAGTTCAAGAAGCGCGCCCAGGCCGCCGCTCTCGATCTGGTCCACTACTTTGACGAAGAGGGCCGAGCGATCCCATTCGGTCGGAGTGTTGGATACCGGTTCGCCATGTGCTCCTTCTGGGGCGCACTCGCCTACGCAGACGTGGAGCTGCCAAAGCCACTGACTTGGGGAATGGTCAAGGGTATCGTGCTGCGTCACCTTCGGTGGTGGCAGACACAGCCCAACATCTGGAGCTCATCCGGTACCCTGACCATCGGGTACTCGTACCCGAACATGTACATGGCTGAGAACTACAACAGCCCTGGGAGTCCGGTAAGACTGGGCTGATGGAATGTGTCTTTCTTGATGATCGTCTCGTCTCGCTGACAGGCCTTTACAGTACTGGGCATGCCTCGCATTTATCTGCCTTGCTGTTCCAGAAACTCATCCATTCTGGACATCCAAAGAGGAATCCCAATGGGACGCCATTCCGAGGTCACCTAAGGCCCTTAAGCAGCCGGGTCATATTATGACGTGAGTTTGAAACAAGCCTGCCAAATCCTTGCTCTGTTCTGACTTTGACAGGAACCTGGGCGGCCATTGCATGCTTTTGTCATCAGGACAGGCATGTGGTTATCCAATGAAGGGCACACATGCGAAATACGGTTGTTTCGCCTATAGCAGTTCCTACGGCTACTCAGCTCCACCTGGCCTCTTCACTCTGGAGCAGTATGCGCTATCTTCTCAGCTTGGACTGTCCGATGACGGTGGAGAGTACTGGAAGACCCGGAGGATCTCCGAGTACGCAGGCATCGAGGACCGAGAGGGGAAACCGGTACTCGTGTCCGTGTGGCGCCCCTTCAAGGACGTCAAGATCAAGACCTATCTCATCCCATCCGAGGAAGCCACGCCAAACTGGCACCTGCGCGTCCACCACATCGAGGCCGGGCGCGAGGTCATGACGGCGGACGGCTCGTTCGCGATCTGCAACGAGCGCACGCCCGACGGGCGGTTCCTGGACCTGTACGACGCGGAAAAGATGGAGGGGACGCGGCCAAAGCTCATCGGGAACTACGACGTGAACACGCCCGAGGCATGGGCGACCGGGGTGGACGGCGCGTTCGCGGTGTCGAAAGGCGCGGTCGGCATTAAGGCTCTGGAGGGCGAGGGCGTGGGCCGCATGGCAACGCTGGTCAACGCCGACCCGAACTCGAACTTGGTCGAGAGCCGTACCGTCATCCCGACGATGCAGCACACGATCAAGGCGGGGAGCTCGGTGTGGTATGTCTCGGCTGTCTATGCCAGGCCTTCTGGCAAGACTGTGCCGAAGGAGACATACTTGAATGGATGGGACAATCCGCCTGCTATTCCTGGCTGGCTGAAGGCCGAGATTGGTGAGTAGTCAACAATCTTTAAGGATATTTCTAGCTCGCTTGATCACAATATCATGGCCAATTATCGTATGGTACATCTGCAGAACAATAGAACGTATTTGAATATTTACATCTGCACAAAAGATACGCCTTTTACATATCTGTATACATATCTGGTCCGCGGAGCACAGCACCAAACAGGCACTTTGGCGGAGGTAAGCTCACAGCGGTTCTTCTAAATTAGTCGACATGCGAGCCCCCCTATAAGAGGCCCAGGTCATATCACACTACATTAAACTAGATATAGCATCAGCATCTTGGGCGAGGAAATTTGCTGTGTGCGTAGGTCGCAACCTTGCGCTCCTGAAGTCCTACACTCATAGCTATTACGGAGGGAATGCAAGATTGCGGCTTAGTAATCTGGGCTGACGCGTTGCGAGTACTTAAGGGCAGATGTGCTTTCTCCTTCTTCAAGCAAGTTATTCCTCCGTGTAAGTGTTGCCAAGGCCACAAGACTGCACATATAGTAAGGCCAAGCGTCTACAATCTCGTCTTGGATTGCTCGGATATATATATGTGTGTCTTGTGGTACAACCGGAGTCTGAGTTTGATTCGTACGACATCATGACTCCTGCAGACTATATTCCTCTTGATACGAAAACTTTGGACTGCACAAATTTGACTGGGAGGTGTCTTTGATCTTTATTGGGTGTGGGCGTGGGTGTTAAGTGTAGGTGTTGGGTATGGGCTTTGGGTGTGGGCGAGGTACCGGTGTATCCTCCTTTTCTGCAAATCTCCGTATTATATTTAAAATCATATCCGACTACCCAGGCCCACTATTCAGACAATCTAGAACCCAGAGAGGTGTTGCGTTCTTGCTCAATGGCAATCACTCAGCCTCTGCAATGAAACGCAGAACGAATGCAGTACGAAGGAAATCCTACTGGCCAGCCTCTCATCCATTCCATCATGGCTCATTTTGCAAATATCTAGCAGTCAAGACTATCCAAGTTGAGTTCCTCTTGACGCCTCCTGACTAACAGCCTAGCCTCAGGATTCGGGACCAGAGGGAGGCCGAAGGGAATGTAGCTGAGGTCGCGTCCTTTGGGGAACTTCCACTCGTACTTCAGAATCATATGACACAGCAGGATCTTGAGCTCGTTGGCAGCGAAGAATCTCCCTGGGCAGGCATGTTCTCCGTGCCCAAAGCCGACGTGCTCCGCGCTGGTGCTGACGAGGTGTGCAATGTGCTCCTTTTCGGTGCCGCGGAGTTCCATGAAGCGATAGGCGTTGAACTCGTCCGGGTTCTTGTAGTACTCGTCACTCCACATGTGGGCGGCGTCAACCCACACGCGCTCACCCTTGGGGATCGTTAGGCCGTTGGATAGCGTTATTGGCTTGGTTGTGCGACGCTGCATGGACACTGGGTCGGTGCGTGAGTATTTGTCAACGAGACACATATGGCATCTGGCCTGGGGTTTGGGAACACTGCATACCGATGGTGACGGGTTTGATGCGCTGACACTCCTTTATGACGCTGTCCATCAACTTGAGATTGTACAGCGCTGTCTTCTTTAGGCCATCTCTGCTCAATACTTCAATGACCTCCTTTCGGAGAGGCTCGAAAACCTCGGGATGCCGAGCAAGCTGTGTCATGACTTCGGACATGAGATCCGAGGTGGTGTGGATGGCGAATAAAGACAGCGCAATTCTAAACAGGACGACGTTGTCAGCAAATTTTGGAGGGAGAAAAAAGGAGGTCATGGGAAAAGCAACGGCCACACAAGCTCGGAGAAGCTCGGAGACCGTTTTTCTTGGGGGCAGAACGTATGGAATGAAACATACTGAGACGTTGCAGCGTCATAATTTTCGTATTCCTTCTCAAACCACTCCAGGGAATCATCGTAGACCGGGGGCTTCTCCCCTTGAGCTAATGCCTTGGCTTTGGCAACGCGTCGTGCAGCGACAAACGGCTCCAGTATCTCCCGGCAGCGTGTGATTCTCGCGCGTGTCTCCTTGCACTCCGGAATAAAAGGGGCCACCCAGGGGCGGAGCACAGCGGGCCAGTTGCGCAGCACCTCGACAGCGTTGAAAGCACATGCGGTGTACTTGGCGGACGCATTGAGCCAGTCCTCGTTGCGACAGAGCTCCTCACCCATGAATACCCTTGTGGAGACCCGCGCGACCATGTTGAGCATGTCTGAAGAGGGTTTGATCTCGAGCCATTCTATAGAATATTGAGTTTAGAATCTGGAGCCTGGCTGGTGACAGGGCATGCTAGAGCAGACTTGCCTGTGGTCGATTCGCCAAATTTCTTGGACAATGCCAGGGATGCCTCGACTGACAATGGCTTGGTGAGCTTATCTAGAAATTGTCATGGGACGGTTAGCCGTGGGTTCAAGACAGACTGGACAAGGAGGCGAATGAGAGTAGCATACTCAGGGCTTTCGTCAGGTGCCTGTTGATTACAACCGGAAGTTTCTTGTTCCCACCAAAGGTCTCAAACCCTGGAATATGAGAGTGGAAGTCCTGGTCGACAATTAGTATCTTCGGCCTTGGAAGTCGGAGAGGAGTGACTTGCGTATTGAGCTGAGATCTGAAAGTCCAAAGACTGTTCGTTGCGAATTTCGTTGATTAACTTCGGAGGAATAATGACAGAGTCACCGAGGTAGCTGTACAGGCGATATGGTTGATCAGGGAATTTGGCTCTGCCGGCCTTGAACAAATCTTGGCTATGGCGGATGAAGTTTTGGGCCTGCTCTGCCGGCACAATACCTGGCAGACTCAGACGGGACTTGGGAGGGTTCAACTCTGGAATATGGGCCTTCTTCTGACCGGTACTGTAGAATGCCAAGAGGAACAGAAAGGCTACGACTGCGTATGCGAGAGGTTGATCCGTGGGAGCTGGAATAGAAAATCCGTCCGACCTCCGGTCGAGCGTCTCTGTAAACGACTGGTACGCCATAATCAGCAGGTAATCGAGATTCGAAGCTTGAGATATGCCAGATTTGATGGTTCTTCGAATGTTTGTATTGCGGTGGCTCGAGTTTATAACACAGTTTCCCTCTTTGTATCGATGACTCGGATTTTGACACCGTTGGGTCCGCTCTTGTCCCCTTTCTGCCTGGCCCACCCCGGATATGCGAAAGTCCGCGTAGCTTTTCGCTATCTCCATTTTAAATTACCTGTGGCAAGGTCCACTAATAGGCAAGAAGGTAGTACTGCTGTGCTGGCGGTCTTGCCACTGCTGTCTGGTGCCAGGACGATGCAACACCGGCACCGAACACCTTCCGAGAACCCGGAAGCATAGATATGTAGTATCTGCGGATCTTGGAGCTTAATATGGCCCACTCATTGTCAAGAAATTCATTCCACAGAAGTGTTGATATTAATAATTTGGTTACCATTGTGTCGTGTTAACAAATATGCAACAGGGGCTGAGACATCCGCGCATCGCGCGGCGATGCGCGGCGATTTGATCAGGACCAATGGACCTGCGCAATATTACAGATGCCCCACTTGACCCTAAACATGTAAACATGAGGTTGAGAAGAGACCTCGATTGTAAGAAGACGAAAGTCTCACTAAAAGTCAAAAGGCCAATACTTGGTCTGAGGAACGTCATTATTGCTGGCGGCGCAGTGGAACGATGGCTGGCGCCTGCCACGTATCAGTGGGGTCTGCGAAGTACCGTATTTGCAGAAGTCCGTAGAAGATACGGTGGCCGAAGGCAGTATGTATCGCTTGCTTGGCCTTCAACTTGCTCAATCTCGGACGCTTGAGAAAGTCGAGGTGGAGGGGAGGCGTCGTGATCCATTATGCCGCTGCTGATCGACTTTGTCCAAGTCAGGTATAGACAGAGCAGTCGAGAGGCTACTTCTGTATATAATAGGAATGATCTTATCATCTAATTCATTCTGCTATGGGACTTGGCTATGTGAATCTAAATGTATTCCTTCAGTATCGTCTGACTGCCGTTTGCAGCCAGGCAAAACAAGATACATCAGGAGCTCGCATCCAGGTCCGCGATGACTTCCCGGATAGCACGACCTATCGGAGCCCAGATGGGCTCTGGGTCTACAGAAATCCCGGCATCCATATTGTTGTGACAGATGCTGACTGCGATGCGGTCGCGAATATCGGCCCAGGCAATGGAGCCGCCAGCGCCAGGGCTGTAGATGATCTCGCGGTGATCGCCCACCAGCGGATCGGAGACGCCCTTCTCACCCCCAAGCCAGAAACCTGCCGCCCCGAACCACACCGGTATTGGTAGGAGCCGCTCAGGGTCCCTTGCTCCCTCTCTGAGCCGTGTCAAGCCCTTGACTCGCTCTGGGGAAAGCAGGCGCACCCCGTCCAGCTCGCCGTGCTCTGCCACCAGGCCAAAGACCCGGGCGATGGAGACTGCGCTGCCTATTGCGCCCGCGCCGGGGTCGACACACTGCCGCACAACTTTTGTGTTGTGCACGTTGGCGCCGGGGAACACGGACATCGGGCTGGCGTGGTACTCGTCGTTGAAGAAGGGCTCGTTGCCACCATACAGCGTAGCAACCTTGGGAAGGTCGCTGTCGGGGACGCTGAAGAGGTTTCCAACCTTCAGCGGGTCGCAAATCTCCTCCCTTACGAACAAATCGAAAGGTCGGTGTTTGGGATCAGTCCTCCGAACGACCTCGCCCAAGATCCAGCCCCAGACGAGCACATGATAGGCATTGGTCGTGCCTGGTGGGAAAACAGGAGTAAGGTTTGCCACTTCCTTCACCATCCAACTCCAGTCTGCCATGAGCTCGGGCGTAACACCAGCCGGCATCTGAGGTATACCCGCGCGATGCGAGAGCGCCTGCTCGATAGTGATGCTGGCCTTGCCATTGGCTGCGAACTCGGGCCAGTACTTCGAGATTGGGTCCTCGACCGAGAGTCGACCGCGCTCGGCTTGGACTTGCACCGCCAAGGCAGTTAATCCCTTGGTCACCGAAAAGACTGGGAAGAGTGTCTCGGAGGTGACGGGAATTTTCTCTGCGACGTCTGCATACCCTGCGGTCGCATTCACGATAAGCTGGCCACGATAATAGGCTGCTACAGCAACTCCTGTCTCTCCTTGGTCAAGAACAGTTTTGAGTGCGGCGGTGATGCGCGGGTCCACGGTGAGGTCTTTAGACATTTTGAGCTTATAGGTATATATGACTCCGAAATAATAAGATAGCAGAAAGCTTTTGGGCGATTCATAATCCGTTTTAATCATCAACCAGCTGGCTGGTAGCCATTTTAAAAGAATGCAGAGATTCATATAAATCAAAACGGAGGGTATATAGACCCTGCTAACTAAATTGGGTTATGTAACCCGAATTTTAACATTACCATATAACCCTATAACGCCCTTTATAACTATAACGATTAGCACTCTACGCAACCTTTATTATTACTAAACTTAATATAACTACCCTTTATTAATATTATATTAAATTAATTAACTTTTCATTAATATTAATTAAATTAATATTAAAAATATTATTTAATCACTTAAATTTTATTTTTTTAATATTATAATAATAATATAAATCCTTAATTACTCTAATCTCAAGGTATAATAATAGATTAATTATTAAAACTAAAATACTAATATTATCATAATTAATTATTATTAATTAACCTTTTTTAACTCTCCTTTTTTTTAAAACTTTTTTATAATAAATATAATATTTTTAAGGAGCTTTAGGCTAATTTAAATAAATTAATAAAATTATTTAATTTTTCTATAATTATTAAAAATTTATAATTATCTTATATAATCTTAAAATATAGCTAAGGTATTTAATACTTATTAATTATAATAATAAATAATATCTTTATAATTAAGAATAATTATAAATAAAAAGTAATTACTTATATAACTAAAGAAATACTTAATAAATAGAAGCTTATAATCTAAAAGGAGAAATATACTTATTATAATCTTTAAAAAATCCTTAAAGCCTAATATAGCTAAATAAAGCTTATAACAATATATTATAACTTCCTTATTTATATTACTTAAAATCTCTCCCTTATAAAGCTTAAAAAACTTAAAGTAACCCTTTATTAAAAATACTTAAGGATTTTACTAAAAAAAAATATTATAAAAGATTAGCTTATTATTTATTAAAAGTAAAAATAAGGTATTTATATATTTACTTAAATAACTTTAAAGTAGCTAAAAAAGGAGGATTATTAATATAAATAAGCTATTAATAATAAGGGTAATATTATAAATATCTTTTAATATAGGAAGTAATAAATAAATTAAATTTAAGAATAATGCTTCTCTTATAATATCTCGCTTAATTATATATATTTAATTAATAATAAAAAAATACCCTTCTTCTAAAGCATAGCCATTATTTATATAAAGAAAATTCTATTATTATTTTAAGGCGTTATTAATAATAAAAAAAAGGAAGGCTTTTAATAGCTTCTTAAATAAGTTTATAAGCTTTTTAAATAATATAAAATTAACCCTTCTACCTTCTTTATTATTAACTATAATACTACTTTAATAAATACTTTAAAATATAAATTTCTTTAAATATATTATTAGCTTTATATCTTCTATATTAATATAAATATAATCTTAAATATTAAGAAAAAATAAAGAAAGCTAATAGCAAGAATATTAATAATATTAGCGGCGATAAGAAATACTATAAAGGCTAATAAGGCTAAAGATCTTAATAAGGATATTGCTTCTCTTAATACACTAGCGAGAAACGCAACTATAATACCCTTAAGGGTTTTTAATAATATCTCTTATACTTAAATAACTCTCTTTAACCTCCTTAAAATTATAAAATATATTATAAATCATAAAATTTATAAAATAACTTAGTAATAGCTTTAAAAAACCTTCTTAAACTAAATAATAATCCTTAATTATCTTAAAATATATTATATTAATAAAAAGGAAGAGATTATTACTAAATAAGCTACCTATATTACTTATTAAATACTTAACTTTAGCTTATATATAATCTTTTCTTTAAAATATATATATTATTAAATTAAGCTTTAATTAAATTATAATATAAAGAATTTATTTTATTTAATAAAGGCTTTTTATAAAGCTATTAAAGAAAAAGCTTATAATTTTTATTATAAAGAAGCATAATAAAAAATAATAGCTCTTAAGAAGTTTAATAGCTAAAAGTAGCTTAAAATACTTCCTCTATAGATCTTAAGGAATACTCTTAATTTTCTTAAAGCTATTTATTATTATATATATTAAATGCTTTAAAAAGAAGCCTATTAAAGAAGCTATATAGCTATTAATTATCATTGCCCTCTCTATACTTAATACAATATTATTTATATTAATCATATAATAAATAATTTAAAAAAAAGCATTCCTTTTAAAAAAAGCAATATTTATAAAGACTATTATCTTAATTATAACCTCTTTCTTAAGAATTCTCTCTTTAATATACTTTTACCTAAAAAGGTTATTACTATAAAGGGTAAACCTTATAATATATTTATATTTAAGGGTAATAAAGACGGCATTTAAGAGGCCTATAGGAAGGTTATAATAAATAAAAAGATAATATTAATTATTATAAATCTAAATAATAAAATAAATAATAAAATAAGAATAATAATAGCTTTTATATAACATATTAATTTAATATTTAAGTAAAATAATAAGACTCTTAAGTCTTTAAATAAAGAGAATATTTAAAATAATAATGCTTAATAAAATGCTATCTATTAGAATTAATAGCTAGCGATAAGGCTTATAAAATAATTAACTTAATAGCCCTTAAAGCAAAAAAGGCTCTTAAATATTACAATATCTTTTATTATAACTTTATTAATACTTTTATTTTTAAAGATAAGGCTAATAGCAAAAAAATAATATATAGAGGTTATAAGAAGCATTAATTAATTATTATAAATAATTTTAATTACTAAGGACTTTATTAATAATAATAATAATAAAGAAGGCATTTAAGAGGAGATTATAATCTATATACACTAAATATAAAATAATATATTATATAATTATATTAAATTGCCTAATTAAGTAATATAATTAATTAATTTATAACCTTTTATAATAAGGGTAATAATGATATTATTGCTAAAGTTAATTTAATATTGCCCTATATTAATTTAGTAATAGGGTACTAATTATACGCTAGCTGCAGTATATATCTGTATATTCTTTGTTTTAATCTATATAAATCTTTGCATTCTTTTAAAAACTGAGCCGACCGAAAACGAAGTTGGGATCTGGGGAACGGTGCCACTTCTTGCTACCCGGAATAATGCGTTAAACGTCGTGTCTGGACATTTTGCGCCAAGACATCATAGAGGCCGCTCAAGCCCGCGGAATACCATGGGAATTCGCGGAAGTATTGCAACACAGGTGATGATTGAATATATGGACCAGAAGCTTTGAGACCGACATCTATCCGCGGGTCACAATTCAGGACTCATCCGGGATCCAGACACAGATCAACATGGAGTGGCGCGGTTGGTCATACAATCTGTATGATGAATTGTCATCAAAGCAGGGTGGAAACAAAGTTTCATTTTCGTTAATCTTGTCATAGCATTGGAAATAGATCAAGGTGAACAGCAATTCTCCAGGCTATCTGACTTTGTTGGTCAAAATACAAGTCTAAGCTCAAGACCATCCTCCGTTGACTTCAATAACCTGGCCAGTAATGTACGACGACTCGCCGCTGAGGAGGAAAGCCGCGACGGAAGCAATCTCCTCCGGCTCAGCGAATGGCCTCAAAGCGGCCGGGAAGACTGGGAGATCTTCGGTCGCGCCTACGTGCTTGGCCGTGGTCATTGACGTCTTAACTATACCAGGGGCGATCAGGTTGACCCTGACGCCCACTGGGCCCCATTCCTGCGCCCACGCGCGGGTGAGGCCGAGCACGGCGTGTTTGCTGGCAACGTATCCGGGAATTCCGGCAATTCCCTTTACCGATGCCATGGAGCCAATATTCACAATGCTGACAGCTGCGCCTGCTTTCTTGTCTGGAGCCTGGGCGCCCTCCTCGACCTCGAAGATTTTGGCGAACTGCGTGCTCACATTCCAGGTGCCACCCAGGTTCACATCCAAGACCTGTTTGAACTGGTCATCGTTCTCGGCTGTGCTGGTGTGTTGTCTGGCGATGCCGGCGCAGTTCACGAGGCCATCCAATATCGTGCTTGTAGAGAAAATTACGTTGAATGCCTGCTCGACCGCCTGACGTGAGCTGACGTCCACCGAGCTGTGGATGTGCAATTTTCCGTTGGAGTTGCTGTCGTCGGGAATTGTGTCAGCCTTGTCAATGGCGTGGACCGTTGCCGAGAGGTCTAGAAGTTTTTGGACAATAGCACGCCCGATGCCAGATGCGGCACCAGTGACAACGAAGGTTTTACCACCCAGAGTCATTCTTAGGATAAGTACCGGTAGGGTACAGGGAGTGCAGGGTGCCGAGCAATGTGATGTCTTGGGGTTGGACACATTCAGGGATTAGTCAAGTGCGCTATGGCAGTGGAAGAATGCGGTGTTTGAAACAATTGTGAGGTATTCTATTATATTTGGGTACTGACACATCCGCGGCTCCGATTCCTACGAGTGAGTCACTTAATTAATTCGGGGCCGTACAGAGACCGACTCGTGGGGGCAGTACCTGTCCTGCGCATTGATAGTCTTGGTAACGCCGCGGGATGCGCGGATCGTGATCGCCAGCACACGCAACACAGTATTGCGGCTGTCAGTTCACCGCAAAGCCTGGTTTCTCCGCGGGGACGAGCCCCCTTGCAGACCGGAGATGGTGGGATTTGTGATTGGGCATCCGTAAAGCATCTCGGGGAGCATGATGCGGTCACTTCCGTTCCTCGGGAATGGCTATATAGTGTCAATGTATCGTCTACGTGGGACACGTGGGCATCAGGGGGCACTGCATAGCACCCGAGCTCCTGTCACCTTGCACAAGACGTCGCACCAATCCTGCCACCGGGGTTATACATCATGCCACACACCGTACTACTGCTCATTCACCGAAAGTCGGGCCTGTCTGCATCCGAATTCAGGCATCACTATGAGAACGTCCATGTGCCTCTCATGAAGTCGCTGGCTGGCGCCCTATTCCCTCTGTCTCACACACGGCGATACACTCAACGCGCAGACGAAGATCATGAAGCTGCGGGTAACGGGATCGACTGCGTGACGGAGATGCAGTTCATTATGGCGTCAGATTTTACAAAGCTATCGGAACTTCTAGTCAGCGCAACTGTGGCTTCCAAGGTGCAAAAGGACTGTGAGGCCTTCATGGACCAGTCAAAGACTGATGTAGTCATCATGGGGGATACTTTCAAGACAACACAATGATGGATGGGGAACTGGTACATGATCCAGTTAATAAATCAGGCTTGACATTACAGACTTGTGACATGGGTCTCCCCGTCCACTACTGAAACAAGGGATTGCACGCGTACGACTCACATTCGGTTGGGCTGTGTCTCACCACAAGCGTTGAAAGTCCGGTGACAGGAATCTAAAGCAGCCGCTGGAAGGACTGCGAACCAAATCGCCAAATCTTAAAGAGGTCCGCCTTCCCGGCGTGCGGATAGTCACCCTGTGTCAGAGGGATGAAGTATTTCAAAATTCTCAGACTCTCCCGGCAAGGATTCTCAACGTCTTTCTCGTCTTAGAATGCATTTTTGATGAAAACGGATGGTACGCAGATACCACCTCTTTAATAACATCCCCACAACCACAGCATAACACCCAATTCCCAAATCCATACCTAATTTATATACCTACCCTTTCTGTATATTCATATCAATTAGGCTGAAGGGTATAAATCAGGTGTAAGTGTGTTGGTTGTGGATATGCTGGTCGTGGGTGTGTAGTGCTGGTTGTGGGTGTGCTGGTTGTAGATGTGTTGAGTGTGGGTGTGTCGAGTATGGGTGTATGGGTGTATGGGTGTGTAAGTGTTGGGTGTGGGTGTGCGAATTAGGCCTGGGTGTTGTTGGGTATAAGTGCAATAAGCCTGTGATGTGCCATCTGCTTCTTTCTGTGAGAATATCCATTTCTTTTTGATGTGAAGAATTGGAATAGGGGTTACTATGGGATATCATATCCCAAGATCGTTGCAACACTAGTCAGGAGGTATGTGAATAGTATATAGATCGGCAAGGCAGGCACTATATGACTATTGTCTTATATCATCAGGAAGCCCCCAAAATTTGCGCAACAATAGAATTCAGAAAGTGCGTGTCTTGGTGACATCAGTTGTGGTTTCTACAGGCTGTACATTTCAGGTAGCGCCCGCATTTGCAAGTCCTCATCCGTAAATCAGCCCAGGTTACAAGTAGTCTGTGGGCCCATTTCCAATGCCTCAGCTAAAGAAAAAAGGAAAAAGAAAACCAACTCCAAGACGCGATGAAAAAGAAGGGAGCAACTATTCCAATCCTACAGTCAAATCAACCTCGGCCTTCCTTGCTCTAACCATCACCTTCGCACTAGGATCAGTCAGAAAACCCTGATCTATTTTCAGGCAATTGGGGCGAGTAGTTTGGCCGTCGCAAAGCTTCCAGTCGTAGTTGAGAAGCAAGAAGCACAGAGCTATCTTCATCTCGTTGCTCGCGAAGAACCTCCCCGGACAGGCGTGCTCGCCATGCCCAAACATCATATGCTCAGGTGACGTCTGCACGTACTGATACGCATTCTCCTGGCCCGGTGCGCTCCTGAGGTTGTAGAAGCGGTACATGTCATACTTCTCGGGGTCTGGGTAGACCTCTGGGTCCATGAAGGTGCTCGCCGAGACCATGACCCGAGTGCCCTTTCTGATGAGGCTCCCGTCAGACAGTTGGATGTCTGCGTCGGCGTGGCGATGCATCGATGCTGCAAAACAATTAGACATCACATCAAAATTATCTGGGGCGCCATCGAGACTTACTGGTACCCATGGGGTGTCTGCGCTGACTCTCCTTCATGAAGCTGTCCATCAGCTTCAATTTGTGAAGCGCTGTCCTGGACCATCCCTCCAGTCCCAAGACCTGAACGATTTCTTCCCGCAGAGGTTGAACTATCTGTGGATAATAGCAGATATCAAACAGACATCCCGTGATCGTTTCCGTCGTTGTATGAATGGCGGCAAAGCTCAGGAAAAGCTGCCCGTGGACGTAGTTGACCTGACGGCCGCGTGCGATCTCGTGCATCCAACCGATGGCGTCCGCCGATTTGGGCGGCTTCTGGCCTGTCTTCAGAGCCTCATCGACAACGGCCTTCCGCAGCCCGACCTCAGGCATGATCAGGCTGGTGGCCTCTTGGACCTCGCGTCGAAGACGGCGGAGGTTCGGCAGGAAGCTGGAGACAAAGGGCCGTAATAACATGTTCCACTGGCGGAGCTCGTGAGCGGCCGAGTAGGAGTCGTGGGTGTAGGACGCCGCGATGCGCAGCCATTTGTCGTTGCGCGCCAGGTTCTTCCCGAGGAAGACGCGGGATGACAGCTTTGCGACGATCTTTGATGTGGCTTGTTTGACGTAGATCTCATGGAATTGGGCGTCGTTTCCGAGGACGTGTTGGCAAGCATCCGTCATTTCATCGACCAGATCCTTGGTGACCAGCCCGAGGGACTGTGTAAGTTTTGTCCTGACGACCTCCTGGATAAATGTGCCGTCCTTGTAGCCGGTGCGGTATGCCTCGAACCCGGGGTAGTTGACGAAGAAGTCCTTGTCGAAATATCGATTGAAGCTCAGGCTCTTGTTGTTGCGGACCTCGTGGGCGAAACGATTTGGTAGCACCACAACCGGCCCGGTGCCTGTCATTACTTGAAAAAGACCTGGCAGTGTCCTCAATCCCCTTGCGATCATGTCCATCCCCTGAGCAGAGAATGATGCACTCAGCTGCCCTTTCTGGATTGGCTCGATCACGGGGAATTTGGATACATAGCCATGTTTTGGTGTGATAAATAAGAAGGCCCATATAAGGAGTAAGAATGTGAAAGTGCAAGTGACAAGTGCCACGGGATAACCATCCCCTGACTGCAAGTATTGCTTGAGGCCATCAGTAAAGTCAGCCATGATTTGATGTCACTTCAGCAGTCTCAGAGGAATTGTGCATTGAAAGGTTGCTGGGGTGAAATTTGAGATAGTTGCTACAGCTGTCATATATATTTCAACTTCACCCACTGCCTGCTGAAACTGTTTTGCAACTGTAGGTTTGCGTCATGCCGACCATGCCGACAAATGGCTGTGTTCGGATTACTGGCAGGCCTCGTGTTGGCAACACAATGACACAACAGTCCCTGTCAAGAGAGATCAAGGTGTACCGGGTCAATATCAGCTCCGTTCTTGGTCAGGGGTATGTCCGTGGATTCCACGGGGTCTAGGTGGATCTGGGGGCTCCCCAATGCCCGCGCCAACGCGGCGCCAGTCCCCTTGGGTAGGATGCGGATTGTACCTGCCGGGTAACCCGACCAAGGCTCGGGCTTGTTTGATATTCTTTTTGGAGAAAAAACACTATGGCTTTTAGTTATATACTTGAGTACAATATCAATGAAGTACCGTGGGATAATGATGCGGTCTTGATACACTTCTAACTCAGAATTCACAACTCTAACTAAACCATCATGTCCTTCTCAGCAAAGCTTCTTCACGGTCAAGTAGGGATTATCACTGGCGCAGGATCCCCGTGTGGCATCGGGAGATCGCTCGCCCTCTCCCTCGCTATTGCTGGGGCAAAAGCTGTTTATGCAACCGACTTAAACTTAGACAATATCGCTAGTCTGAGAAAGGAAGTAGAAGACACCGGATCGGTATGTCAAGTACATGGAGAAATTCTGGATGTGACTTCAGAAAAGCAGACCATTCACATCCTGAAGAAAATCATCTCAACCTACGGGCGCTTGGACTTTTTCTTTGCCAATGCTGGTATTGGAGGCTACAGGTTAGCAGGCACAAGTTGCCAGACAGCACTTCAAGTGGAGATGAACTTGCATATTTAACAGCAACAGGTCTCTGCATGACACTGATGCAGCATACTACGACAAGGTGGCCGCCGTCTTGCAACGATCTACCTTCTTGGCTATAAGATACGGAGGCCAGGCAATGAGCGTCACTTCTACTGAAAAGACCAGCCCGGGAGGCTCTATCATCGCGACGAGTTCCATGGCGGGGGTTGCCGGCGCAGTCTCGGACATCTCGTACTGTAGGTGAAGGCTTGTGGAATTTAATTGTGCTCTATTGTGGCTGACGGGTTTGTAGCTACTGCTAAAGCAGCTAGCAGTGCGATGGTGAGATACGGATCAGTCCAGCTTTCAGCCACCAACGTGCGTGTCAATGCTATAGCCCCTGGCTTCGTCAGGACCAGCATCACGGCTACTACACGAAACGTCCTGGCTGGCAGTGCTGACAGCTCGAAACTCAGCAAGGAGGAGGCGATGAGTTCCTTCAAATCGGAGCTGGGTGATTTCGTCGAAGGCTCTGAATACTATTATCAGCGTGTTGCAGAACCGGAGGAGATTGCAAACATTGGCGTGTTCCTCGCCTCACACCTTTCCGCTTCTATCAACGGCCAGAACATTGTCGCGGACAGTGGCAAGACGGTGGCAGCTCTTGGGGAGACAGTCATTGGACCTATTCCCCCGATGTTGCCATTCTAAACATTGTTGTGGGGTGTGGTGGGTTACATTCGTTTGCCCAGGGGCGGGTATATAAAAGCCCCCAGAGAATTGTTACTCTAGAAATTCTTTGCTTAGAATTCAATCCACTATTTTGCCTGATTTCACGCATTATTTTCTGGTCTTCTTTCTCAAGAAAACTCGTGCCTGTGCCTCTGTATACCCCCTTAAATTCCTCCCTTTTCTTTCCTCGCCCTGGAGCAACCCTCTTCCTTTTTTCGAAGGGACCAGCAGAACGTGCTCTCTATTTCATTTGGCCGGCCTGTTTTCAATGTGGCGACTTTGAGCTCGTGAGCAGGTTATCACATCTGCTCAAGTGCGGCATGGGTTTACGCGCATGTCGATTTTCCAGAAAAGACAAGCCTTTGCTTAAATGAATGAATTGCCTTTGCTGATGGCTCTATGACATCAAAATATCCATGCTAGTTATTGTGCCCTCCGAAACGACTTCCTGGATTGAACATGATATGATCCAAAGTCGTGATACTGTCCCACTCGCCCACCCGGCCAGATATGAATGGTTCCAACAGCTCATTGGTGTCGAACCAAGCCCAATTAGCAGAGTCCGTCTGCCCGAGGGTCTGAGAAGCTGGCGACCGGTGGGCAAGGTGTTCTGTTGCCGTTCGGTATAGGGCTTTACAGAGCTCGTACTGCCTGTTTGAATGTTTCTGGTTGGAGCTAAGTTGTTCCAAAGTATCAAGGACCTCTTTGAGAAGAGCATAATCTCCACTATCCGAGGTGGTAACACAGCGTATGAAGGTAATCACATATGGTGTGAATGAGTTATAATAAAATATCCTTGAGAGTAGATTAGTGAGTTATAGGTCATTGAGAAGACCAGGGCTTACCAAAGCAAGTATGAGGACATTTGAGACCTCGAAGAAACGATCTTCGGGTAGTAGGCCAGGTGGGCTTGCAGTCCCTGCCGAGCAGCCTCGAAGCAGCGCGGCGATATCTCGGAGGCTGAGTTGGACATGGTCTCTCCGCGATAGAGCAGGGTGAGGACAGAGTAATAAATGATGTGCATAGGTTCGAATGTTCGTTCCAGCAAGTTTTTGTCGAACGCGGCTGAGGTGTTGATGCGAAGCCAGTCATCGTACCACTGGGCTAGCTTTGCCGCCAAGGAGGATACCACCTCGCTTCGTTCCTCCTTGGTGTGCTTCCTCGCAGCTGATGAGTAGAGCCCTTCGTAGAGGCGGCCTTGGAGGTGTGCCAGGTTCGTGCATGCCACAAAGGCAAGATCCCAGGGGGCCCGCTTCGGATCCTCGGAGATAGGCACTGGTCGGATGTCTGTATCGAAATCCTGGATGGTTGACGCCTTTCCCAAACGCAAGGACAAATTCTTGTCAGATATGTAGATCTGCCAGAATATCCGCCTGACGGTCTCGGCTTCTTGGGCGGGGAATTGTGCGAGACCTTCTTCGCGGTGGTAGCCTAGAGCTATACAGTGTCTCGCGGCAGCTGATGTCAAAGTCCACTGTAAAGTCAATTCTGCTTCATTTTGGGCATGTATCATCTGTGGGTTGAAAGGTCAGTCTCGAACCCTGAGTTCTGTCCACGTTCATGTTCAAGAAAAGGGAACCAACCGCCAGATATATCGCGAAGACACGTTCTCGACTGGGAAGAGCCATGACCTCATAAGTCTGAACACCCTGGAAGAACCTCTCCTCGCAGAAGCGGCGAGTTACATCTAGCTCTTGCTTGTTGAGCTGATGTTCTGGGGGCACGTCAATGTTCCTAGCGATGGCACTGACAGCACCATAGAACAGGACAAGTTGATCCTTCGTGATAGGCTCAATTGGGAAATATATCCTTCTGCAGAGGTCCTCGAATACCTTCCAAGCATAAAGGCCGTAGAAAGAGAAGACCCCTGATTCTTCTACGAAGGTGTTAGTGAGCAGACGCGGTAAAGACCAGGGAAGGGACACACCACCTCTGACTAATGATAGCAAGCTGAGAATAACGTGAGAGGGTGGTAACTCGTTACCTGAGACAGTCGTGCCGACGTTGGGCCTGTCATTGCGGTTGCGTTCTGATTCGTCAGGGCTTGCGTGTTCTTTAATGATGGTGCGCAAGTTTGCCAACTCGGACGGCACAGATTGCGGGCCAGGATTTGTATTGAGTTCCGTGATCTGGCTCGCAAGAAGAGTTTGGTGTCTGAAAGAGGATTCGCCCTCGACGACTATGGTACCCTCCTTGCACAGGCTAGCTGGAGGGGTTGAAGCACTTCGCTCATACAGCGTTGGTGAAGTGTTGGACCGCTCAGGGCCACTACGGAAGCCCCTGATAGCTTCCTCTATCAAGGTCAATCTTGCGTCTAGGAGCTGAAAGAGCTTTTCACTAGAAACGAGTTAGTCATGCTTGGGTCCTCTACACGGTAACAAGGAGGCGGATTCGCACGTGGAATGGCCGGTTGTTTCCAATGGCTGGGCAGCGGAGGCCAGTCCGTTCTGGCACGCGAGCCCCGAGGCCAGGCAGTTGGAGCAAGGGAGGACACGATTGCACCGGACCTGCAAACATTAGACCGAAAATCACTCACGGACAAGACGCACATTGTCCGGACGTACCTTGCGCCGGCGGCAGTTCGGGCACTAGGTTGTCCACATTGTCAGCCTGCTCCGCGGAAAATCACACAGCCGAAGACTCGAGCTTACGGCTTTTGGCAGCAACCCTGTCTTGTGTGGCTCGGGTGTATCCATAGCTTCAACCCAAAGAGGGCCCGAGATAGTGTGGTGGAATGTGTGGAGATTGGATACAAGGGCGATGAAGCAAGGAGGCATGTTGCGACTTAATCAACCTCTCCGCGCACAGGCCCCGCGGAACGCGCGGAGGCTAACGGCGAATGATCCCCATGTTTGACACATTCGAATTTAAGTTTGCATACCGCCATGCTGCAGGTGAGTTTCCACTCGTCCCAACTTGCTCCATATGCTACCTGACATTTTTAGAAAGGCTGCACATGTTTGGACTTCAGGCCTTCGGGTTTGTGCTTGGAGTCCGGGAGGAAGAGGCAAGATAAAAACCTTCGGAGCTCACTAGTAATTCAATCTTGGGTTGGAAGAATGCCATGGCAAGTAGGCCGGTCGAGAGAAAATGAATATGCCTGAAGTGATAAATGTTGCCATCGTTGGAGCAACTGGGACAATCGGCTCCAGCATTGTGCCTTGTCTCCTCCGCTCCAAAGACCCCGTTTTTGTAAGTCTCCGGGCGTACAACTCGAGGGTCCTCATGCTCATAACCCCATACAGGAGGTTACAGCTTTGGTCCGCGCGGACGGTTCGAAAGCAAAAGAAGCAGCGAAACTGCTGGGCGTCCATCATACTGTTGCGGTCGATCTCACCGGGCCTCAGGATGATCTCGTCTCCGCCCTGAAGGGTATTGATTGCGTGATGTGTATTTTACCGCCGCACTGCACCACGCAGCAGATCCCCCTGGCGGACGCTGCCTTGAAAGCCAAGGTCAAGCGGTTCGTTCCCAATATGTGGTCAACACCGTGCACTCCAACAGGTGTGATGAAGATCCGAGAGTGGGTGGGTAAATATGAGACCCCGGACTTCAAACATTTGCTGATCAATGTGATAGAAAGAAGACGCTATAAATCATCTCAAGAAGATACGTATGCCCTACACAGTAATCGATAT
Organism: Diaporthe sp. P3_1W; assembly: GCA_037177825.1. NCBI lineage: Eukaryota > Fungi > Ascomycota > Sordariomycetes > Diaporthales > Diaporthaceae > Diaporthe > Diaporthe sp. P3_1W. The sequence continues at coordinate 2,496,381 of JBAFXB010000004.1, read as the reverse complement.
CGGGTACTGGCATGAGATCATGATCCCACGCATCGAATCGGGGAGACTCGACCACCGTGCGCTCTACTCGGCCTTCTTCTTCGTGGACGACGGCTCAGCACCCTGCGCAACCACTTACCTTCCTGATGTCGGACGCTATGTTGCGCGCATCATAGCCGACCCGAGAACTCTGAATCGCATGGTCTTTGCATACGGGGAGGTCACCACCCAGAGAGCGGCGGTGGACATGGTCGAGCGCCTCAGCGGGGAGAAATGCCCGTTCAAGGCCGTGACATCCGAGCAAGTCGCGGCGGCCGTCCGGAGTGGTGGACTGGACTTGTGGCCGCAGGTCATACTCGAGTATGTCCACAGCTCTTGGGCGAGGGGGGACAATGATCCCCAGTGGGCGGCATTTCTGGGGTACCTGGACGCGAAATCTCTGTATCCGGACCTGGAGACTCACACACTGGAGCGGTCCATTCGTGATGCTCTGGCCCATCCTCAACCGAGTCCACGTTTCGGAACTGAGCAAATGTGTGCAGAGATCTCCCAAGTCTTGGATAAGTGGGCTGAGTGTTGAGTCCAGATTTAAGTTTGTTATCAAGGGCTCAACTGTAAGTTACCAAACTGATTCCAAGCAAGCGGACACAGGGCCTGATCAAGCTTCAAGTCAGCACGTGGTATCTTTTCACGAGAAAATGAATTTGGTTTGAACAGGCGTGACAACTCTGTATATCGCTGCTACCGCTTGGAAGTGCTTCAAGCAGTGATAGGAAACGTGACTACCCGGTACAAACGCTAGGGATCGAGCACTCATGTGATTTCTTTATATACTTATTCTCTGTGTCGGCGCTGACCTCCATCTATCCATGCATGAAGAGCAGCTAAATAGCCCCCTCACCTATACGAAAACCCAGCCCTCATCCTCCTCCGCAACGCAACGCGGATGCCCAGCGACCTCAATACCGGTGCTGTCACTCGCGGGCTCCACAGCGTCACCATCGCCGCCGTCATCTTGGCCCAAGCCCGACCTACTCCTGGTCCCTGACGACGAGGTGACAGGGCTGCCTGGAATGCCAGATCCTCCTCTCGCGCGCGCCGAGGACGAGGTCGTGCAGCTCCTGCGTCGCGGACCTGGGCCTCCCGTCGGCGCCGAGCCGGCTCCCACGCGCGGACTCCCGCCTCCTCTCCTCGTCGGTCGTGGGCCTCCAGATCTGCGTCTCCTCCACGCTGGCCGTGATCTCAAACTCACCCCGGCACAGCGCCGTCATACCGACCACGACATCGGTGCTCTGCTTGCCCTGCAGCACGGGGAGGAACTGCTGCAGCGTGCCGTTCCACCCGAACTTGCGCGTGTAGTCGAGCGCGACGTTGAGGGGCCTGTGGCACAGTGCCGGCATAAGCCGTAGTGTGGGGTAGATGGGCACCTCGGTGCGGTTGGTGATGTGCACGCGGATCTGGACAAAGTCGTCGACGCATACTGTGTTCCTTGAGATGCGTTGAGCCTTGGTCCTCGTTGCATCCGATGCCAGTGTCGCCGAGGACGAAGGGTCTTCGACCGAGACCTCGATGCCCACCTCATCTACCTTCACGGCTTCGATCATCCGCGGCGTGAGGCGCATGCTGCGAAGCTCGATAGTTCCAGTGCGGGTAGGCCTGCTAGTTGTCTTCCACGTGCCCTTTATGGTATCGAGGATCTTCTCGCGGTACCAAAAGGCCTCGCGGTTGGCCCGTTCGACGTCTGGGGAGATGTGGCTTGTGCTGACCACGAATTGCCGCTGCCGGGACGGGTTAAGTGCTGGTACTGAAGCATGTGGGTCTTCGAGATATATTCGTTTTACTGGCACAATAACGCGACTGGTGTTGCCAGGTAGAATGTGCTCTTCGATGATACTGCCGTCTTCGACTTCAATGTGTGCGATCATGTTGCTCGGCCAGGCATTGCGCAGATCAAGCAGCAGCAGACAGTACTTGTCCGAAGTTAGCACATGGCTTTGCCCGCTGCTCTTACTTGTCCTTGCCCACAATGGCTGCGGTATGCTGCCATGAAGAGGAAGTACGTCCATCCGCGCGATTTCGACGCTGGCATTGACAGTGACTGTCATGTTAAGCGACACCTGGCGTGTGAAGAACTTCTGCTCAACTTCGTCGGGCGGCACCCCAAAGTGAGCATAATCGATTTGAACGATTGCATTTGTCAAACCCGGCTTTCCGAGTATCTCAAACTCAAATGTTGCAGTGTCACCAGGTGCGATATATCTTTTGCCAACTGCCTTTGAAAGGCGTAGGGCCTGTTTCTTGGCCAAGATGAGCTCGTACTCGTAAAGCTCGGCTGGTGTAGCATCGCGGTTGCTCAGTGCCGCTTGAAGCGGTCCCTGAGTAGAGTCTTGGAACGAGAAAAGGAGGAAGTCGGCCGGTGTGCTTGAAAGGTTTTGAAGCGTCACCGAGAACGTTTGTCGCTCCCCTTCCAAAATCATGACCGACGACTGAGGTAGAGTCGTCGACTTGACAACCACTACAGGTTGCTGTGTAATAACATTCAGCTCCATCTGATGTGGCTTTGGGAGTGGATGAGATGGCACCGGTAGAGACATATGATAGTCGAGCGCCTCAAGGCCTACGGCCTTGACCTTGACTTCGGTATCCAGGGACCAAGACTCTGAGAATATGGGAAACCTTCTTTCCCTGCATCCTCGTACGCGTATTATTGCGCCTGTGACGCGCAGGGAACCAGAGCCTTTGGGCGTGCCAGTCACGCGCATTGATTGCGTCCGGTATGATCCAATCACAACCTTTTCCACGTTGGACTCGAACTCGACTCCCTCAGTGGCTAGGCGTGCGCTCACAATGTCTATCTCGGTGTCGTAGGGGTTTTGTAATGTAAGTTTGAATGTTGCCGGCTCTCCAGCAATAAGGTTGCTGACCATGGCCACCTTGTCAGGTAGCTTTTGGAATGGGTTGTGTATGAATGGATTGACATCCTGAGACGTCCTGGTCGTTGAGAAGCCAGGCAGCTCGGTCTTTGCGTGCTCTATAGGCGTACGAGTGATGGGCATAGGGTCGAGTTTGACACCCCTGAGGAGGAACTCATCCCAGTATTCTGCCTCCATGTGACCCAGTCCTATCCTCTCCGTCAAGCCGTGTGTCTTGGAGATGTTGGTCACGAGGCGGACCTGCTCCTCAACCGATATGCGAGGGGCTGCGTCTTCTTGGCGAGGGCCAGGAGCAATACCGCTGCCGGCTGTCCGCATGAGATCACTGGAGAATTTGAGGACGCCTGCGAAGTCGGGCAAAGCCTCGGAAAAGTTGATGCAGGCTCTCAGCATATTGAGCTTCAGCTGCCGCATGCCGTACAGGCGAGCCGCACCTTGCTTCTGTATCCGTCTCAGGCACGCTGCGTCGGAATCCAGATCAACCGTCTCATCATCTGTGATGGTGCCGGGTCCAGCAGACATGTCGAATGCCACCGCGCCGTACGTTCTCATGATCAATTGCAGGAAAGATTCGATTCCTGATTCGATGTCGCTCTCTGCGAGCTGAAGGACACCACCTTTGGACTGGCCGTTGAGATTGTTCAGAGACACGAGCCCTGCGGCCGGATGGATACCCACCTCAGCGGCTCCGCGAGTTCGTGCATCAACCAGTCCTCCTATGACCACCGATATCAACTCTCGTATCACCATAGCCTTCTTTCTTTGATACCCAAGTAGCCCCAGAACGGACGCAATGGCACTCAGAATCATAGCACGATCAGGCGTGGTCAACAGCTCGGACCCAGGCCCCGGAAACGCCCGCATTAAAATGTTGACGATAAGCGTCCGAGGCGGGGTAACGGTCAGTCTCGGTGATGTTGTAAGGGGCCTGTCAGGAACTGTTCCGAAGATCATCATGTCCAAAGACTGGCCGCCAAGTTTGCCCTCCGCGACGTGCAGCGCTGCTAATATCCTGCAGAACCTGATAATGGCCTCAGACATAGGAAGAGCAGGTAGATGCTCTGCCGATATCCTAGAATAGAGAGCAAGTATTCTGTCCAGCAAATCTGGGAGGATCGTTTGGAACTGGCGGAGGTACTTCGGCTGATTAGGATCCACGTTCTCCTCGTGCACACCGTTTGCTCCCCCTTTCTCCGGCGGAGTTATGCAAATTTGAGGAACTTGGAATTCGACCCCAGCAAAACTCAGCAGGAGTAAACTTATGACGATGATCTCGAGGGCTTTACCGTGCCAAAGATGATCATTAATCGACTTGGCAACAGTGGCACCGTCGATAGCTTCCTTTAGTGAGTCGGTCCACCGGCCTGCCTGAAGGTACATTGAGGCCATGAGAATTGTGACTCTGGCCCTGCCCTTGTTGCGCCACCGCTCGTTGACGCCTCCAGACCCAAATCCGTGCACAGATATCCGGTCTTGGCTTGCGCTGCGATTCCCCTGGGCGTTGCCAGGAGCCTTTGCCTCAGGGCTCCCGGGATCCTGTGCTGCAGGTATGTCGTCGAATGTGGTCGGCGGGTTGGACAGCCCACTCTTGACCGGGGTAGAGGGTCGGCCCGGGGTTGAGCTGGCTGAGGATGAGCCTACGGGAGAGGCCTTGAATGGTACCGGCATCGACATGCGGGCCTGGTTGCGGTCGAGGGCGCCGCTGGCTGAGGCGGACCGGCCGATGGGCAGCGCAAACTGCGAGTTCCGTCGCTTTTCCGTATTTGCGGGATCCACACCGTTCGCTGCGTTGGTTGTTTGCCCAGGCGACTCGATGTATGACAACGCCTCGAATGACCTGGCCAAAGAGGTCATTTCTCCCAGCAACAGCGATGTTATGTCGCACATGACGGTCCGCATGGTGGTCCTTTTGCATTGCGCAGGAGGCGGTATCTGAATGATGCCCTCTGGGAGGGGCATAGAGTCTTCGTCGGGGTGTACATAGTCGAAAAGCAGGGCATGATGGACTAGGGCTTTCGGGTAGGTCTCTCTCAGGTCTTGAAGGCCTTGTTGCAACGACCTCATGTTTCTCTCCGCGATCGTTGTCGCCCCGGACTGTCTCTTGTTAAAAGCCACATTTTCGAGCTCGGCGCCGTCCGCGATAGCCACCACCACGAGCGGTTCCCTGTAGAAGTCGAAGGGCAGCAAGGCGAGGTGCGACGGGGGCGGGGCGTTGGGGGTCAGCTCGTAGAAGACAGCGCCGTCGGGGAAGGCGAGCGGGGAGAACATGTCTGCGTGGGCGGCAGGGTCAGCGTGAGCTCGTGAGTACGGCGGGTTCAGGGGCTGCCGCGCCGCATCATACTTCTGTTTGGGCGCTTGTCGGCGCTGACATCGCGGAGGTGGACGACATGTTCGGCGTGTAGCCTCTCGAGGAAGGAGTTGAACCGGGTTGCCTTGATGTGGCCGAGAGGGAGGACCAGTGCCTTGACCCTCGCGGGGGCGATGGGCAGCAGGGAGTCTGCGCTCATGGTTCTGAAAGCATTCCCTCTTCGGCGGAGCTCTATCTGGGAGCAGTCGTTGGTGTCGTGTCTGGCCTGTTGCGCATGTCGGCAGTTGTTGGACTCCTTGGACGAGGGTGTTTGGGCACGTCCGGTGTATCGGTATATGTGTTGTTACTTCCGACTGACTGCAGGAGAGCCAGGAGGACCGAGAGGTCTATGCTGGGCTCGAGAGCGCGGGCCTCGTGGTGGGCCCCTTGGTCACGGAGCGGTGTTGTTGATAGCAATGCGGGAACCGGTCGCGATCAATGAAGTTGTCATCTGGCGCTACTGATCCATGTGCACTGCACCTAGCTACGCACCCGGATAGTACTATCTGGCCAACCTTGCCATGTCACTCCTGCCACCTCGAGCCTGCACCAGAGACAATGGCAAGCCAAAAGCCAAGAAATGGTCCGAGCGCCCCTCGGCCTGGTTGGTAGTCCCAGTCCAGGTCTTCTCCAAGCAGGAACGTACAGCACGGTAACACTCCGTTTCAGGTCCGTAACAACTGTGCTCACCCGCCAAGAAAAGGGAGGAAACAAACGGCCACTGAGCATTCTCCGTCTTCAGCCTCCAACGCAACACAACGCAACTCAGCATCAGCGGCCCGGAACTCTATTGAGCTCCTGTTGGTAATTCGCTGAATTCCGGTGACTAGGCTAGCATCGTCCACTGTCAGATGCTGTGTTCTGGCAGGGGTCATGAAGTCAATCCCTCAAGAACACCTCCAAATGGGACGTGACCAAGTCTATGATACAAGGGGAAATATCCTTTTCTGACACCCTCTTGGTCATGAAGAGTAATTTATGCAGCACATCCCCGCCCACGCAGATTAAGTTGACATAAAGTCAAAGGCCTCCATTCCCTCGGCTTCGGGCCGTGAAGGTGCATCGTGGGCTCGCCCCTCCGTGGCCTCGGCCTTCAGCTGGCTTTCAAAAATATCGACAGCCACACTCGCCTCGACAAAGTCCTCCAATTCTTCTGTAACTGTCTTGAGCTTCTCTTTCACAGCAGAAGCTCCTTCAAAGCCCACTATATGCCTCGCCGGCGGGTTCTCGTGGCCCCCGATGGCCGTCAGTGCATGCACCGTCTCCAGGACGAGCTTCTCCGTAGCCGTGGCAGGCAACTTCGGGTATCGATGCAGGATCTCCGTGTCTGACGGCTCGACCGCCGTCTCTGGGTCAGTGTTGAGCACATTGCTCATCATGTCGCGTATAGACGGCGCTGGGTTGATCTCGCTATCGTACCATGGCAGCTGCGGCGCCAGGATGATCTTGTTGCTCAGGCACTGTATCTCCTTGTTTGGCTGCACGATCGTCACCTTGATGTTAAAAGGCGCGATTTCATAAGCCAGGGAGTCACAGAACCCTTCCAACGCCCACGTAGCCGCCGTATGTGTGGGCATGCCAGGGGTGCCGATGTGACCTCCGATACTGGTGAGAATCACAATGTGTCCTGTGTGTTGGGCCCGGAGTTGGGGTAGTGCGGCTTTGATGAAATTGACTTGGGAGAAAAAGATCGTTTCGAATTGGTCCCTGACAAGGTTTTGCGTTGCTCTCGTTGTCGAGAGCTCTTCGACCGTGCCAACAACAGCTGCGGCGGGTCAGTCACAGTTAGCGCGCAGTCGCCCACTACGAGACTTCCCAAGAGGATGATACGCACATTCAAACTTGCAGCACAGCAAGATGTCTACGCGGCCAAATACCTGGACAGCCTCCGCGATGGCCGCGCTACACTGCCCCATGGAGCGCCCATCGCACCGTATGCCGCGTATCCGGTCTTTCCAGCCCTCCCGGTCCCTTCGGTTGCTCTTGCACTCGTTGATGAGCTCCCTGAACTCGGCACTCCGGTCCTCGTGCTCTATCTCATGCGGCGGGAGACAGGCAACGACGTAGTCACCATGCGCCAGCAGCAACCTGATGAGCCTGATTGCGAGTGGTGATAAAGCCTGTGTCAGGACCCATGTTCTGGGTGAATTATGTGTTGCTGGGACTCAAGGTTAGCGCGTAGTGCGTGGCATAGGCTGTGATCGACTTACGGAAGGAGGCGGGTGGCACTGAATGGCCATGCCTTGATGAGCCGGCCTCGGAGCCTTTTCGTTCTGCCATAGCTGGTGTTAAACAAGTGATCTCGAGGACGGGCACACATGCCAGATACCAAGTATATAAGCAGAGCACAGCACACGAGGGCAGGCGGGGTTTCTCCGGCAGAAACAGACAGACAGGCCAAACAGGGAGTGATCACACAGCAGCATAGCACAGGCCAGGCAAACACAAACACAGGCCAAGATGATGCAGCGTTGGGAACATCAGACGGCAGGAAGCACCTTCACCGTGCCCATGGCGGCGTTACTTTGTCTTCCCTGGCTGTGGGTCGCTGTGAAACATTTGACGAGGAGGGGGGCAAACTCGGGAGCTGCATTCGCATGGGGAAAGTGTAAAAGAGAGAAGCGGCGACCATGGGACCGGGATAGGCGCAACGGGCAGCCGTTGCAATGCTCACGGTGATGGTGTTCGCGCCAAGAGGCAAGAGGGTCCCATCTAGGGTGGATTGAGAGCGGTATGGGCAAGAAGGACAATGCCGGTCTGCGCAGGGCATCCAGCGATCGACCTGGGCCGCCTAGTGCAGTGATGGCTCATCTCCCATGGGCCGAGACTGCTGGAGGCTGGAGGGACCCCCCGCGAGTGAGGCGGGCGGCGGGCGGCGCAGAGCAGTGAGTGAGCACACGGTGGCCATAGGTGGAAGAGACCCTGGTGGCGCCGGTGGTCCTCGCCGTCCATCCAATGTGGACCGATCAATCACGGCAGTTGATCATCCGGCTATTGGAGCCCATATAGGAGCCCAAAAGCATGGTTCGCAGATCCAACGGCCTTATTAGGTTGGCAGGGCATGATGTTGCGCCATGTTGGGCAATATCCTTGCGAGAGTTTGGAGTGCTCGGTGGGAGGTCTGGCAGACCGACTTCGTGATAGGATGAGACCGAGGGGCAGGATGACGGGGCAAAGGGGAGCGATGGTCGGTCGCGTGGGATCCATGGCTTGCGTGGGATCGCGTGCACGGCAAGGCGAAGCAGAGCATGGGAAAGCATGGGAAGGCATGCTAAGGCATGGCACGGCGTGGCATGGTATGGTATGGCGTGGGAACGGGCATGGGTATGGGCATGGCAGCTCAACAACCTACAACCTGACCGGGCCGGACGACCCAGCCTGGCGGTCTCGAAACACGGGAGACGGGCAGAGGGGGAGAGCGAGAGAAAGGATCAGAGTGTGTTTGTGTGTGCGCGCGCATGTCGTCCGATCCGCAACTGACGTGGAAAGGCTAGGGAAATGAATGCAACGTACCATGGCCCTTGAGTTCGTCATTTTCCTGCCCAGAGCCCGAACCATGTCCGTTCAATGCCTCGTGGGAGCTGGCATGCCGGGCGCTGTCCTCAGCGTGCGGCCCCTGGGAATCATGCTGCCCCTGCGGATCAGGATCTGGCTGAGGCGTCTCAAGAGGAGGCTGCTGCTGCTGCTGCTGCTGCTGCTGCTGCTGAGGCTCAGGTTGCTGCTTCTCCTTCTCCTCGTGCTCGTCTGCAGGCCCGTCGGGCTGGATCTGGCGCTCAGGGGTGTCGTCGTCGGCGGCGACCTCGATCTCGTCTGCAATTGCGACGTGGATTGCCGCGTCTGAGGCAGCGGCAGGAGAAGGCGAAGGATCAGGAGCAGACATCCGACCTGTCACCAAGAGACGCAGTGCGACCCGAGCGAGTCGCCCTGCTCAGCTGTGAAACCCGTGTCCCCGAAACCAAGACTCAGTCAGTTCTGGACTCCTGGCCCGGACTCGCTGGTCGGTCCTATGTCGTGTCGGGGCTGTGGACTCTGTCCGTCGGAAGTTGGTTAGAGCACCCGTTTTATGTGCACCACCACAATAATAGCAGCTTTGTAATTAGCCGTCGTGCTTGGGATGGAGAGGCGATGTAGTAGTAAGCAGGCAGGCAGGTCGACAAGGTTCGGAGCCGGCGCCGCCCAGAGAAGGAGAGGTGTGTGGTCCAGGTCTGGTGGTCCAGGTCTGGCTGGTGGTGTGTGTCGGGACTCTTGTCTGCTGTCAGTTAGTAGAGGACGGGAAGGGAACTGCCTCCTCTAGCCACTTCCCGTCTCGCGGGCTCGTCGTGGTCAGGGTCGCAACCGAGACAGAGTCGTCCGAACCTAGATTGCTCGGCCGCCTAGTCTATATATTAACTTTCTCTCTCACTTTCTCAACGGTTGCCCTACGCAGGATGGTCAAAGCGAAGGGCTGAGATCCATCACTTGCTTTTTCCTAACCCCGCCCCACCAATCCATTCGCCAGTCAGAGCCGGCAGCAATGCTTGATTCCCCAAACCACCTCCAACCCCGGAATGGTTCCTGCCCCAACTCCCACCAAACACCTGACGGCAGGAGCGGGCTGGAACCCCTCCCGGGGCCCGGGGCGCATACACTTGCATATGCACGGCACAGGCGCAGCCCGGCAGTCAAAACGCCCCCCGGCCCACGACTAATGCCGCATGGCACCCGTCGGGTTCCCTGCAACAGACTTCAGATGTACACGTGTATGAAAGCTCCGAGGTTTCTTAGTACCGGGTCTTTTTCTGCAGCCCTGGAGATGACGCACAGCCGGCTGAACAGGCAGAGCGAGGCTTGTAAATCTAGTCTCCTACCGTCATGTCGAGGGCGGCGGGTGTAAGGCTGTGTGTGCATGGCTAAAACGCTCGGGCGAAGAGAACGACGGCATGATTAGCCGGCGCATGCTTGGCCGGGGATGAAAAACAACCCGGCCGAGTAGGATTGGTCGCTCGTCCACCGTGCGCTCCTGTTCGGATTAAGGGCCTCTCAAAATGTCAAATCCGACAACGACGTGCCAAGGGGACCTTCGTGCATGTGGTCATTCATGCTCAGACACGCCACTATCACCGCGCCGTGCCTACCACCCTATCACATTACCGCAAGGTCTCGTAACGTTAAGGATTTCTGTTGCGGATCTCTGCAGTTTTCGGTCCAATTTGTCTGGATATTGAGTTAGTATTACCTAGGGAAGGACGGGCAATCCCAATCTCATGGACTCGTTCCGCTGCATTTCTTTTTCAACGTGACCTTGCTATGCACAAATTGTAGTCAGTCATGAGCCCAGTTGCTACCATCTTCGCTTGTGGTACGCACTTCCAAGAGACTGGATTCTCATTCCAAAACCTGTCGACAGTGTCCTACAGTCCACAGTCATTCTGGTGAGGTTCTTAGTCAGGGTTTCCAGTGTGCATGGCATCTGCAAGCTTGTCGAGCTTGGCCAAACTGCCACAGCCAAAGCTACCAGATCTCGGCTTGGGTTGTGACGTTCTACTTAATGCCGGCTTTTATGTGAAATGGCATTCCAGGTTTAAAGATATGCTTTTCGTGCACGGTTGCTATTATCGTCCCGACTTTTGTGGCTTCTTGTAGACAAATGGGAAAAGCTGAAGATGCGCAAGGACCTCTATCTAGGATGATTGTCTTATGCTTGATTGGATCTTAGTGGCAGGCCATAATAGGTAATTCAGACATAGTCAAGTACGACGAACTCTAAGCTCTGAACAAGAATGATCAGACTGATGAGATTGTAGTCCAACCCAAGCACGTGGGCGAGTAGGGGTCTTCAGAGACTAATAAGAACTCCTGAAACGGAAATAAACACCTGGTCAAGACAGATCTCGGCATTTTCCATCTACCGCAGATCAATTATGAAGAGAACATGGGGTAAGCCTATGCAATTGGCCGTGGTCATCGTTCCATGAACACGGTGCAGCGGTTGCTTTTCTTGGCGCCCTTTTCCACCTCTTCCACGTTTGACAGCGCTGTCTGTGGAAGACAAACACATCCCTCCCGGGCACTTGAATTGATCCGGATGGCCGCCTTGCCGAAGTGCTTCGCCTCCGCCTGTGCAATCTCTTAATACATATCCTTCGTATGTGGAACCTGCACTCGACAATGTTGTCTGAAAGTCGCCAGATACTGAGAAGCCTCTGTCGCCTGCTTGCAAGAGAATATCTCAGTGTCAACGGCTGGGTGGATATTGTTCGCCTCAATGGCAGCAACCGTGTCCTCCATCATGGCCCGGAGGCCCGCGACAGCACCGCGGGCGATTCACACCTTGTGAAAGCATTGGAACATGCTTTGCGTAACATCCTCGCCACCAAGTAGTCCGATGATCATGATCAGAACCTCGAGTTTTATGACTTCCAAACTCTGCCGGAGACTGTTGACACCGCCGACCTCGATAATGTCGTCAACGCCCACGCCCTCGAGTGTGAGCTCCCGAGCAGTCTTCCTCCAGAGCATGTCTTCCACGTAGTTAATAATATGATCAGCGCCGAGCTGTCTGAGCTTTTCAGCTTTGGCAGCAGAAGAGGCCAGTACATCTCTGATCAAAATGCACAGAACTGAACACAAGCTCCCCATTATGGCGTGGGCGACCAGAGACCACACGGAAGAAACCTGCAGCAGAGGAATGAGGGCAGAAGTACTCGTTCAGACCTCATCTCTGTCCAGAGCATCCTCCATGGTCTATGGTGCTTTGTATCATGATGGGGGTCTTGTCGTTAAGCAAGATAGTAAGGGGGGGAAGATATAGGGACAGAGAATAGAGGATACATACCCCTTTTCAGTAAGTTTTTTCTCCCATGATATGAAGCGTTTCTGGATTCGTCGAAGCTGTTTACGGATAGCATCCGTATCATGCTCAAAACAATCCGCGCTTGGGTCCGCCTTCCTGGCATTACGAGCAATGTCTTTTGTGAAACCCTCGATGGTCTCAATGTGGCGAGGCATGGTTCTGTCGATATCTTCTCGCAACCAGTCGTACGCCCCGCTCTCCCACCAGCAGGTGGGAGGTGGCTTGCGTGGCATATCGAGCACTGAGTGGGCCGACTAGAAACAAACAGGAGAGGAGGGGGGAGAGAGGAGATGCGAACAGAGCAGTCCGGGAGAAAAGAGAAGGGGAAGAAGAGACGGCAGCCGAAGAGGATGGATGGATGGATGACAATGGGGAGGATTTTTGCTCGCACAGAACGACGAGACAAGATGGTGGCCTTTTTCGGGGCGGTCGGTCGATGGGGAATGCGAGGGTGAGTTGCAGGTGGGCTGAGAGCCTGGTAGGGAGAGAGGGATGTAGGGTGGAAGCATACTCTGTGCCGTGAATAAGATTTCGGGGTGCGAGCAGGTTGCGATGTTGTACGGGAAGGTACAAATGGTAGTTCTTACCCAAATCAGCGGTCACCGGACCTGGCGCCGCCTTCTAAGCCTCTGGTTAGAAGGTGTGCCCTGTTTAATGACGACACACAGGACTCTATCCTAGTCATTGGTACTCTAGCCGAGCAGGCTCCTGTCTGTAGTGCGATTAAAAATCCGGTGTTCAGCCTTTGGCAGGGAGGTGTGGCCTGTATGCTGACGAGACTCTCGTCGTGAAAGGGCAGTTTCTATTACGTAAGCACGGCGGTGCACTAGAGTACTTCGGCCCTATAGCAGCCATAGCTTAGTTTTCTCCCCTTAACACATATATAAACGCTTCACGCATAATTAATTAAATTAACTATATAATTCATTATATTATCATTATATAAATAATTTAAAGCCTACTATACCCTTATATAATAGCTATAACTTTAATTACTCATCCTTATTATTTTTATAATAAAAATTAATTATTAATAGCCCTTTAGCTACTTATAAATTTACCTATTAATTAATAATATTTATAATCTCTTTATTAATTAGCTTTAATTAAATTAAAAGCCTTATAAATATTATAATATTATATATATTTTTAAATAACCCTTATTTAAATAAATATAAATATTATTTAATTAAGTAACTTTAACTTTTTTAATTATTAAATCCCCTTAATTAATTCTTATTAATTTATATATATATATATATATTTAATTTCCCTTATATATATAAAATAACCTTTATATAAATAAAGGAAAGCATTAAGTTTTATATTAATTTTAAAATAAATTTAATTAATTTATTAAAAATATACTTTTTAAAATTTATAAAATTAATTTTTTATAAATATTTATTTAAATAAGCTTTTATATCTTATAATTTTAATTATTAATAAATTAAAAAAAAACCTTTTAATTTAATTTAAAATAGCTTTTATATTAAAAATATTATAATATATTCTTATAATTATTTTTATTTATTTAACTTAAAATAAAACTTAAAAAGAAAATTCTTAAATTATAAATAAAAATTTTCTTTTTTTTTTTTAAATTTTCCCTTAAAAAATTACTTATTATTTAACCCTTAATAATTATATTTTATAAATTAATTAAAATTAATTAACTTATTTTATTATATTATTAATATTTTAAATTCCCTTAATAATTAGCTTTTAATACTTTATTTACTTTTATAAGACCTTTTAAAGATCCTTAAAAGCCTTTTAAAGCTCCTTAAAAATACTTAAAGAATAATATAATACCTTTTATAAAAAAAAAATATTATAATATTCCCTCTTTAATTAATTATTTTTAAATTTAAATTTTTATACCCTTATCTCTTTTATTTTTTATATTTTATAATATAAAAAAAAAATTATTTAGCTTTATAAATTAATTAAATTTATTTATATTATTATAAAATATTTATAAAAAACTTAAATAAATTTCTATTTATTTATTTATAAATTAAATATTTAATATTATTATTATTTATATTATTAAATAAATTATTAAAATTAAACTATTTTAATTATTTTATTTAGCTATATTTATTTATATTTTATAATAAATAAAAAACCTTATAAATTAATTTAATAAAAGGGAATATTAAGATTAAATTACTTAAGCTAATGTTAACTTAATATCTTTTATAAGCATAATATTATCTTTTAATATTTTTACCTTTATAATTATTTATTTTTTAAAAAAAATTAATATTAAATCCTTTAAATATTCTTATAAAGCAACTTATTAGCCTAGCTCCTTTATTTAATCCCTTATTTAAAATAATAATTATATATATTAAAATTAATATAAGCCTTATTATTAAAATTAAATAAATTTTATATTTTAAATAAAAGATAACTTAAATAATCTTTAATAATATTATTAATTTATTATTAAATCTTAAGAAATATCTCCTCTTAATCCTTATTATAAAAAGCTATATATAAGTATAAAGGCATTATATATAAGTATAAAAGCGCTATATATAAATATAAATTAAGCTTTTATAGCTTTTTATAATATAAATTTATATCTTAAGCTTAAAATATTTAAATTTAATAATAAATCTATAAATACTTATATCTTTTATATTTATTACTTTATTAAAGCTTATAATAATAAAGTAATATTTATAAATCTTATAATTAATATTATTTTAAATTATAATTTAAATAAAATATATTAATTTCTTTTATTAATTAAAAAAAAAAGGAGAAAATTAATAAATAATCTTAAATTATAAAATAATAAATTATAATAATATTTTTATTTTAATTATAAAGATATTATAAAGAAAGTAAATTAAATAATATATAGCTTTAAAAAAGAAAATAAGCTTCTTTTTTATTAATATATTAATAAGAAAATCTATTTATATAATAAGGCAAGAGATATTAATAAAGATATTTAAATTTATTATATTTATACTAGCCTTAATATAAATCTTTAAGCTATTATTACCTTAGACTTTATTAAGAATATCTTAAAAAGATTTAAAAAATTAATTAATTAAAATAAATATAATATTTAATAAAAATAATAAAAAATTTATAAAAAATATAATATATAATAAAGCTAAATTTAAAAATTATAAAATTAGCTAAATCTTATAAAGAAAAATAATAATAATAAAATTAATAAGCTTATATAATTTAATTAATACTTATAATAATATAATAATAATAATAAAAATTACCTTAATTTTTATTAATAGCCTTATAATCTTAATTATAATTATAATAATTAAGATTATAAATATAATACTAAATTATATTATAAACCTTAAATATTAACTAATAACCCTTTAAATAATAATAAAAGAAATAATAATATATTAAAAAATAAAAATAAATTTAATAAATTTAACTATTTTTAATATAAATATTTTTAATAAACTAATAATAATAATATATTTAATATAAAGATATTTATAATTTTTATAAATTAAAATAAAAAAGAAATTAATATAAAAATAATAAATAATATTTAAATATTTTATTATAATAATAATAACTTTATTAATTTTAATAATATCCCTTTTAAAGATAAAAAGGAATTTATTAAGTTAGAAATTTAATTTAATAATTAACTTAAGAAATACCTTTATTATTAATAAAATCCTCTTTACTTAATATCCTTACCTTAAAATATAAACTATTTATTATATCTTTAAAAAATCCTTTTAAATAAATTAAACCTTTTATTTTTAATTTAATAAATAATTATAAAATATTATCTTATTAAAATAACCTTAATATCTAGCTTACTTATAATAAATATAGCTTTATTCTTTTTATAAATATTACTTTATTTTACCTTATTAAGTAAAATATTTTATATATTTATTTATTATTTAAACTTAATTATTTAAAAATAATTATATAAACTTTAAATAATAAATATTTATTAATAATCTTTAATATTTATTTTAAAGCTATCCTTATTTTTAATTTAATTTTAAAATATTATTATCCTTAATTAATTAAAATTCTCTTAAAAAAAGTTATTTCTTTTAATAATATTAATATTAAATTTATTATTATTTATTAAATTTAGCTTTTAATTAATATATTAAATATAAATAAATAATTATAAATAACCTTAAAATTTATTTATATAATAAATAACCTTTTTTATAGCTTATTATTAAATCTATTTTTCTTTAAAGCTTATTAATTATATATTAAATAAAGCTTTAATAACTTAAATAATATAATTAAAATTATAAATATTAAATATAAAATTTAGGCTACCTACTTTTATAATCTTTTTATTAATTAAAAAATAATATTAATTAAGATTATAAAAATTATTATTATATTTTTTAAATATAATTATAATATACTTATTAAGTTCTAAACTTTACTTATATTTATAAATAACTATTTCATTAAATCTTATATTATCTTAAATCCTTAAAATCTTATATATACCTTTTTTATATATAATATTATTAATAAATAAATTTATTTATTTTCTTTTTTTAATTTTAATAACTCCTTTATTATTATTTATTATAATTAATAATTAAACACTTTAAAATAACTTTTTATTATTTTAAATCTTTAAATCTTTATTATTTAAAAGAATAAAAGATTTATAATAATATCTTTATTAAAAGTTCTTAATAAATTATCTCTTAAAAAGAAAAAAAATAAATATTTAAATAATTATTTTTTTAATATATTTATATTAAAGTTTAATTTTAATATTAATTAAATAAATATTTATAATAATTAAGGCTTAAAAAATATTAAATATATTTAAAATCTTATATTATAATATATTTACTTATTTAATTTATAACTTAAATATTTTAATAATAATATAAATATATTTATTTCTTTTAAATTTAATATTAAACTTAATAATTTTTAATAATATCTTTATAATATATTTCCTTAAAATTATATAGCTTTTAATTTTATCTTTAAGTTATTAAAAAAAGCTAATATAATAAAAAGTATCCCTTTAAAAAAAATTTATCTTTTTTTATTTTTTATATTTATTATTTAAAAAAATAATAAATTATAGCTTATAATTAATTTATATTAAGTTAATATTAAAATTATATTATATAATTATCCTTTATTTTATTAAGATAATATATTTAATTTCTTTAATAGCTATTTTATATTTATTATTATAAATATTATTAAGGGATTTTTTTAATAATTAATTATTTATTAAAATTAATAGAAAATTATTTTTATTATATTTTATTATAAATTTTAATATTTAATAATTAATATTATAAGATTAATTATATTATTAAAATTCTTTTAATATTATATAAAATAACTTTTTAATTTTTATCTTTAAGCTTTTATTTTAATTTATATAAATAATATTATTATCTTTTTTTATTTTATAATAAACTATTTTTTTTATTTAAAAATTATTTTTATTATTCTTAAAAACTCTAGCTATATTTTATTTTTTAATAAATATTATTTTATTTAAATAAAATTTAAGGCTTTAAGCTATTTTATATTTTAATTAAAATTATTAATTATAAAAAAGAAAATTAAAGCTATTTATTATCTTAAGATATTTAAAATTCTTTAATTATTTAAAATAAAATTAAGTTTAATAAATTATTATTATAATTTTATTTTTAATTTTATTATTATTATAAATTCTTTTAATAAGTTTAAGATTATTAACTTTAAGGGTAGCTTTTATATAAATCTTTAAAAAAATATTTATTTTTAATATTATAAATTTTTATTATAATTACTAATATTAAATAAAGATATTAATTTTAAATAAATTAAGTTATAAAAAAAAAAATAAATTTATTTAAATAGCCTTTAGAAATATTATATTTAAATATAAGAGAAATTAAAAACTATTTTTATTAATATTATTAATTTAATATTTTTTAATTTTATTAAATTATTTATTCTTTATATTAATATTAATATTTAAAGTATTAAAATTAATCTTTATTAAATTTAAAATAATAATAAAAGCTAATTTATTTTATTTTTATTTTATATTTTAAACTTTATAAAAAAGCATTATTATATTATAAAATTAAAAATACTTAGCTTAATTTAAGCTTTTAATAAATACTTTTATTATTTAAATTATAATTAAATTAAAGTAATTATTAATTATATAGCTATTTATAATACCTTTAATTTATTAATTTATTTTTTATAAAATTTAAGATACCTTATAAAATAATAATTATTTCTAATTAAGTATTTAAATTATATTAATATAATTTATTATTTTAATAAATCTTATATTAATATAAATACCTTATCTTATTTTTTAAAATTTATAAATATTAATACCTTTAAAAAGCTATTTTAAAATATTATAAAGCTAATTATATATTTATATATAATTACTTAATAATAAATATATTATCTTTTAAAGCTACTTATTAAAATTAGTTTATTATTAATTAAATATCTTCTTTTATAACTAATTATTATTTCTTTTATTTTATTTTTAAAGTTAAATAAAGGCTTTTTTATAAATTAAATTAATTTAAATATTATCCTTATTTTTAAAATTAACCTTTTTAAAGTTAATAAATAAATAATTAATATTTTATAAATATTTTTAACTTTTTAATAAGATTTAATAAAGACTTTAAAATTTAATAAATAATTTTATTTTATATATTATTAATTATATAAATAAATTAATCTTATTATATATAATTTTAATAAACTTAATCTTATTTTTTATAACTTTTAGCTTTATTTATATAATTAACTCCTTTATTATATAAATAATAAATTTATTAAATTAATTATATTTATAATTTATTTAAAATATATCTTATAAATAATATATAATAATTATACTTATATTAATATAAAATATATTTATTATTTCCTTTAAAATATTATTTTTTTCTTTAAAATATAAAAAGAAGTTAATAATTATATAAATAGTTATATAATTTATAATATTTATAAATCCTTAAAATAGCCTTTTTTTAATAATTTATAACTTATTAAGACCTTTTTAATTTCATTATTTATCCTTTACTTTAATTTTATTATAAATCTATTTATTTTAACTTTTAGAAATAATTATATCCTCCTTATAATATATAAAATATTTAAATTTATTAAGAGCTTTATAAGATATATAAATTATATAGCTAAGGATTAAATTAAGCTATATATTAATTATATATACTTTAATTAAAGCCTTTTAAATATTTTTATTTTAAATATAAATATTAAATTTATAAGCATTTTATAAAAAGAATTATATATTATAATAAATATTAATATATAAATAATAATAGTTAATTATATTTTAATTAATAAATAAATTAAATAAATTATTTAAATAATAATATTAAAATTAATCTTATATTTTAAAGCTTTATAAAATCTTTTTTTATAAAAAAGATATTTATTTTATATTTTATATATTATAAATATTTTTAAATTAATAATAATTAAATAAATTCTATTTATTATATTATATAATTAGCTTTTTTATAATTTTCTTTTATTAATTATAATAATAAACCTTAATTTTAATTAATAATAATAAATAATTAAAAAAAAAGCTATTAAGAATATTTAAATAATTTAAATAAAGATAAAAATTTATTATAATAATTAATATAAATCTCCTTTTAACTTTAAAAAAGATAATTTTATTTATATTAAGCTTATTAAGCTTAAATAATAAGGATATTATTTTAATTATTAAATTAAATTATTATTTAAATAAGCTAAACCTTATAAAATTAAAAAAAAAATTAATTTATTTAAATATAAATTAATTTTACTTAAATAACTAAAATAATTATTATAAATCTTTATTAAATACCTAATCCTTACCTTTTATATTTAAATAATAATAAAATTATTAAAACTTAAAGCTTTAAATATTAATAATAAATAAAAATATATTATTTAAAATATTATTAATTATATTATATATAAAATCCTTTTTTTAAATTATAATATTCTTTATTATAAAGTTAAGTAAATAAATTATAAAGGTATTATTTAAAAGCTATATAATATATTAATTTAAAATATTTTATAACTTATTAAATAATATTATTAATTTTATTAACTTTCTTAAAACCCTTTTATTTTTATAAAAATCTTCTTTATTTAATAAATATTTTTTAATAATAAACTTAAGCTATATTATTAAATCTATTATTTATAAAGCTAGATAATATATAAAAATATATATTAATAACTTTTTATCCTTAATTTATTTAATTAAAAAAACTTTTATTATTTTATTTATTTTTTAAATTATTTAATTATTATAAAATAATTAATAAGCTATTTATATATAAATTATATTATATTAAATAACTTTTAGCTTTTTTATATATTAATAATTAAGCTTATTTTTCCTAAAGCTTTCTTTAAAATTATAAAATAATAAATTAATAACTTATAAATAATTATTAATCTTTAATTAATTTATATCTTTAAATTATTACTTTTTTTTTTAATAATAACCTTTATTATTTAACTTATATTTTAATATATAATTATTAAGATATTTTTAATTTAATATTAACTTTTATTTTTTAAATTATCTTAATTTTACTTAATTTATTATATCCTTCCTTAATTAATTATTATATTATTTAATAATATTATAATTTTTATTTTTATTTATATAAAAGATATTATTAATAAGCTTTTTATAAAATAACTTAGCTTTAATATAGCTTTAAAAAAAATAAATAATATTAAGTAAAATAAATTCCTCTTTAATTTATAATATTATATATTAATTAAAATTAATAATAATATTTAAGTTATAAAGTCTTTTATTAATTATTATACTTTATTAGCTCCCTTTATTAATAATATTTAAAATAATAAAATCCTTAATTTATTAAAATTAATTAATATTATTATATATAATATAAATAATATAAATAAGAAAAAACTCTTAAAATAATTTAAAAAAATATTCTTAGCTATTTAATAAATCCCTTTTTATAATATTAATAATAAAATAAGAATAATAAAAGAAGCTAAAATTAAAACTTAAGAATTAAAAATTAAAAATAATATAAATATTAATACTTTTATTTAAAATATAAAAAAAATTAAAAAAAAAAAAAAAAAAGAAAATTATATCTTTAATATATCCTTTATTTATAATAAATTTATTTTAATTAATATAATATTTCTTATTCCTTATTTAAAGGATTTAATTAATATTATAAGTAATTCTCCCTTACCTTATTTTTTTATTATTATTTTTTTTTTTATATATAAATTCCTTTTTAATTTTATTTATATAATTATTAATCTTTATTATAAAAATATTAATATTTAAATTATTTATATTAAAATTCTTATAAAAAATATTATTAATTAACTTATAATAAAAGCTTATAAGATTAAAAAAGTTATTATATATCTTAATTTATTATATATTTCCTATTAAATTAATAATAAAGTTTATATTTTTTACTTTATTTTAAATTTTTTTAATATTTTAATTTAATTTAAAAAATAAACTTTTTATAACCTAAATATTCTTAATATATTATATCTTTAAAGTCTTTATTAAGATATTATTAAAGCCTTTAAAAAAAAAAATTAATTTTATTTTTTTTATTTTTAATAATTAAGTAAAATTTAAGCTTTAAATTTAAAAACTATTTATATTTTAAGATTATTTAATTTATAATTTTTTATAATTATTTAAAAAAAGCTTTAAAGCTTAGCTTATTAATTATAAAAATTATATATAAGATATTTTTATTAATATTTTATTTTATTCTTTATTTATTATTTTTAAAAATATTAATTAATTCCTTATTATTTAAAAAAATATTATTATTTATAAATATAAATTTTAAAAATAAATTAATAAGAAATTAAGTATTATTAAATATTAAGTTAGTTTTATTTTTATTAATTTATATAAAATTATTATTAATATATTAATTAATAAAAAGATTAAGTTATTAATATATATTTTAATTATTTATAAGTTAATTAATTTAATATTATTTAAATAATTTATATTATTAATAAGAATTTAAGTTATAATTAAAGTTAAATTTAATTATATTTTTATAAATTACTTTATAAATAATAAGATTTAAAAATAAATATATTTAATTATTAAATATAAGATTTATAAGCTTATTTAATATTATAAAAGGTTATTAATTTTAAAGCCTTTTTATTAATAAATATAAATTAATAATTATATTATAATAATTAAGCCTTATATTAAAAAAGAAATTTAAATTATAAAATTATAATTAATAAATAAGATTATTTATAAAATTATTATTATTTTAAATAAAAAATATAATAATAAGAAGTAAAATATTAAAAAAAAATCTCCTTAAAAATATAAAAATTAAATATTAAAGGTCCTTAAGTAATATTTTAATTATCTTTATTTTCCTTTTAATAATAAGATTAAAATTCCTTAATTATATATTATTTAATATAAATTTAATAACTTTATTATATAAATTAATATTTATTAATTTTTAATTAAATCTCTTAAATATCTTAATTAATTTAAATTAAAATTAATAAAAATATTAGCTTTTTTTATTAATTTTAAATAATAAAAGCTTTTTATTAAATTATTAAAAGTTAAAATTATTAATATTATTTAATATTTATTTAATTATAAGCTTATTTATTATAAAATTATTATAATTTATAATAATAATATAATTAAAATTATAAAATAAGATATATATAAAATTAAGTAATATTAATATATTCCTTTAATTAAATAATATATTATTTTTTAAAGTTAATTTATTATTTTAAATATTTTAAAAAATTTCTTTATTTTAAAATAAATAATATATTATTTTATTTATATTTTAATATTATTATTTAATAATTAAGATCTTATTATCTTTAAAAAGCTTAATAATATAAAATTTTTATATTTAATTAAACTTATTAATAATAAAAATAAAATTATTAAAATAATTATTTAAGCTTTTTAAATATAAGAAAATATTATTATAATTTAATTTATAAGTATATATTTTAGCCTTATTAAGAATTAATTTAAGGCTATTAAAAAGCTTTTTTAGCTACTTTTTAATATATTTATTAAAAAAAATATTTTAAAAAATAAAAAGATTAAAGTTACTTTATAAATTTTTATAATTTATTTTTATTCTTCCTTTAATATTAATTTTTATTTAAATATTTTAATTTAAAAATCTTTTTAAATAAATAATAATTATAATATAAATTTAAATTTTAATAAAGATAAAAATAATATTAATATAAATATAAATTTTTTCCTTTAATTAAAATTATTAAATTTTATTAAATATATTATTTTAAATAATATTATAATAATAAATATTAAAATTTAAGTTATTTTAAATAATAAGTAGTTATCTTATTATATTATAATTCTTTTTAATATAAAATTATTTAAAATTTAAATAAATAAAATTATTTTAAAATTTATAAATTTTATTATTTAATAAATCTTTAATAAAATTTATAAAGTTTATATATAAAATTTTCTTTAATAAAAAGTAAAGATCTTTATTAATAAAATTAAGATAATAAAAAAAAAGATAATTAATAAATTAAAATATTAATATATATAATATTATAAAAAATAAGTTATAAAATTTTATAAAGCTATTAATATAAATAATATTAAGGAAGCCTTTTTATAATTTTAAATAATAAGTATTAAGA
Organism: Diaporthe sp. P3_1W; assembly: GCA_037177825.1. Taxonomy (NCBI): domain Eukaryota; kingdom Fungi; phylum Ascomycota; class Sordariomycetes; order Diaporthales; family Diaporthaceae; genus Diaporthe; species Diaporthe sp. P3_1W. The sequence goes on along the minus strand of JBAFXB010000004.1, from coordinate 2,472,551 downwards.
ATATTATAATTTAAAAAATTATAGCTATATAAGAAATTAAATTTATAAAAAATAACTTATAGTTTTTTATTTTATTAAATTAGCTTATAAATCTTAAAGGTATAATTATTATTAATTAAAATATTAATAATAATAATCTTATTAAAAAAATCTTTTTTTATTATAATAAAATTAAGGAAAAGATTATAATAATTTAAATTATTAATTTTAATTATAAAAGAAAAACCTTTATTTAAAGTTATTATTTATAATAGCTTAATTATATAAAGAATACCTTAAATATAATTAATATTTTAAATAAAGATATTAATAATACTATTATTAAGAATTTTATAAATAATATAAAAGATTTTAAGAAATATAAATTTAATAATATTTTTATATTAAAAGCTATTATATATTTTATATTTTATTAAAATTAAAAGCTTAAATTTAAATAAGAATTAAAATACCTTAATAATTTAAATATTATATTTATTAAAGAAGAAATAAATTAATTAAAGAAATTTATTAATAAGTTTATTAAATAAATCTTAAATTATATTTATATTATAATATATATTTTTTATATAGCTTAAATAATTTATTATAAAAAGTTTTTTATTTTTTAAATTATTTAAATTAATAAAGCCTTTTATAAAAATAAAACCTTTATTTATTAAGTTTAATTAGCTTTTACTTTTTATTTATTTATCTTTTTAAATAATATTAAATAAAATAAGTTATTTTATTTAAATAATAATATTTTTATTAATAATAATAATTTAATAATAATTATTTTAATAAATTATTTTAAAAGATAATATATTACTTTTTTTAATATTTATTTTAAGGCTATTTATTAAGATTAAATAATTTTCTTTTTAAAGAACTTTTATTAATATAATAATTTTAAACTATTTTTTTTAAAATTATTTTATAAAGAAAAAATAAAATTTAATTTAAATTTAAAACTTATTTTTATTATATTAATATTTTATTAATAAATATAAAACTTTATTTAAAAATATTATATTTAAATATTTTTTAAATTAAAAAACTAAGCTAAAGACTTTTTATTTTATAATAAAATTATATATATTATTTAATTTAATTATAATATAATTAAACTTAGCTTTATAAACCTTATATAAATTAAATATATAATAAATCTTATTATATAAGTTTATTAAGTAAATATTTTTAATTAAGATAATTACCTTTTAATTATCTATATTATTACCCTTTATATTATATAAATTAATAAGATTTATAAAGCCTTTTATAAAATCTCTTTATAAGAAATATATAAAGAATTTATTAAAATCTATATTTAAATAATAGCTATAAATAATAAATAAAATATAATTATTAATATTTTTATTTATAATAAAATTATAAAATTTCTTAATAATAAATATTACCTTAATATTATATAAATATAGGCTTATTACTTTATAATTAATATTATAAATATTAATTTCTTTTATAATATAAAGAATAAGAAAGCTTATATTATTTAATTATATAAAAATAAAACTTTATATAATAAAGCTTTTATTATAAATAAATAAAATTAAAATTAAGTTTATAATATATATTATAAGGCTTATCTTAAGGTATATAAAAATACTCTTAAATACTTTTTTTATAAATAAGATTATTATATTTATAATTATATCTTAATTAATAAAATAATTTTAATTATTTTAAAAAATTATTATTTTATACTTTAACTTATTATAATTAAATAGCCTTAGAATATTATAGATTTTATTATTCTTTAAAACTTTAATAATAAATAAAAGCTTTTAATTAATAAAAAATTTACTATTTATTAATTTAAATTTAAGATAAAATAAGAGATTTAAAAATATCTTTTTAATTTAAATATAGCATTATTAGAGTTTTAATAATTTATATTTATAAAAGCTATTTAAAAAAAAGATATTTATAAAGTTTTAAATAAAAAGAAATAATAATAATAATATAATATTAAATAATAATAAAGAGATTATAAAGATTAAATTAATTAAAAAAAAGTATTAATTTATTATTTAAAATTTTAAGAAGCTTAATTAAATTATTATTACTTTATTTAAAATTATTATTAATATTAAAACTTAAAATATTAAAGCTTAAGAATTTATTATTATTAATAATATATTAAATTAAGTAAATAATATTACCTTAAAAAATGTCTTAATTATAATAAAAACTTTAGATTTAGTATTTATAAAGGATATGCTTAATTAAATAAATAACTTTAGCTTTAGTATTATTATATAAAATAATAAAAAGGTAGATAAATAATAAAATAAGAATTAGAGTTAAAAGTAAAAAAAATTAAAATTATTAAATTATAATAATATTTAAGATTTCTTAGGATTTAATAAGATTTTAATATAAAATAAAATTATATATTTTATTTATAGGTATATTTTTATATATTTATATTATAGATAATATATAAAGATATATATATTTTTAAAAAGAGGGCATATTATATAAATATAGCAATATATTAAAGCATTTTAGCTTTATAGTAGCTATAATTTAGTTTTCTCCCCTTAATATATATATGAATGCTTTATGCATAATTAATTAAATTAGCTGTATAACTTATTATATTATCGTCGTATGAGTGATTCGAAGCCTGCTGTGCCCTTATAGTTTCCCTGGTCTTGCCCGGCACTAAGATAGAAGGCCCTCTCGGCCAGCACACGCTGCCTCCTCCGTCGTGTTAATATTAAACTGGTCCTCGCTGAGTTCGCTAGTATCTTAAAGGCCTTGGAGGGTATTGACTATGATATTGGCAAATATGGTAACTATCAGATTCTACACACGTTTCATGGTGAAATCCTTGCATGTTGGTCAAAACCTACCCGGGAAACCATCACGCAAGTTCTCCCAGCAACGAATGGGCCTGTTCAAAGTCAAATATACGTGACCTTATAAAACGGTCACAGGGATCAGCGGAGCAGGAAGTGGCCCGAAGCTTGCCCTACAGCTCTTGCTACCATCCCGGGCACCTGCCCGGCAACCACGATACCTCTTTCCTCCACCACAACTTCCACTCTCCAACGTCAGCTCAGCTGAATACTTCTCGAAGTACATAGTCTGTAGCCAATTAACGCTTGAAGATTCTAAACTAACCAATCCACGTAAGAAAAACTTCGGCTCTATTCAACTGGTTTAAGAACGCTCCGCGGGCCGCGTCCCTCGCAAGCTCGGGCCACTTCCCGCTCCGCTGAATAATGCAGTGTTGGGGCGAATGCCGCAGTTTTCTTGAAGTTATTGGCTGCACTCCGCAGCTGGTCATCCTTCTGTCTTACAACTGTGTTTGTAGATGACACGAGGCTTTTATGGAGTTCTACCATGGTAATAAATACTATTCCGCCATGCGTTGTTGCTGAGCGGTAAGAATTTAAGCCATCATATATTTTTGACTGGCTGGAGACCAAACCTAAGTACTCAAGAATCGGCAGCATTGGCATCTTCAGCCATGGTATCCATACTTCCTAAGGAACTGGTTTTAGGGCTAACAGAATAGAACGCGTCTTCAGCTGGGAGTGTCTTCAGGCGACCATTCCAAGCGTTTCCGCTGGCGTACTTGAGAGACGGGATGGTCCTGGATAGCGTGACCAGCACGCATATCAAGTGCTCTGAAGTCCAGCTCATCCATGCCAGACTCCCTGAAGCGCTATCTTCCGACCCCAACTGTGATGAATACTTGGGGCTTTTGCACATGGCGCAGAGGGTAGGGCCTCAAGGATCCGGAAGCCGAACTTAGAAGCGCATGACAAACTGCCTGCATTGCCGGGTTGATAAGACCAATTATCTCCTCCAACAACTGGGAATGGAAACAGCGCAGTCCTGGCGAAATTTAGGCGATGTGCTCGTCTACATTGTCCTCAACACATTGGCCATGTATGCCATTTACTGGCTTTCTGACGGAACAAAGGGCGTCCAGGGATAGTGAACTTGAGGCATAAACAAAGCGAGCTGAACCACTGACTATTGCGGTTATATAGCCTATGCAAATATGAGCACAACCTCTGGGCTAGATAATGCAGATATAATCACAGCCTCCTCTCTGGGGCCACTTCGTTGTCGTTGTCGCTGTCGTTGTCGGTTTCGAAGGATGTGGGGCCGGGGCTGGGGCTGAGCCAATTTAGGTAGGGCTGAACCGGTTTTGCAAGACGAATGACATCTTCAAGAATTATAAGCAGTGGCCAATGGTATATATCTAATCCCTGGTTGAAGCGTGCCATGACTGACGAATGCATTGGCACTTGCACAGCACGGACGTAATGTGATGAATTAGTGGTCTTGGACGCGAAGAATGTGTCTGTATTGTGCGTGCATGCTCTACATATATAAATGGAGGGTGTCAATTTGATTTTGGCGAATGTCTAAAAGCAAAACCAACATCCTTGGAGGCCGACAGTGAGAAACTCAGACGTCCTAGAAACCACATACCATCACAGAAAGAACCCTGGTGCCTTCATCCTCACACATCATGTTTTCCTCCTCCGTTCTCTTTGTGGTCACAATTCCTCTCGCCATTGGGTTTCCTCATATGGCATCGGTAGTCCCGTACGGATCAGAGTCTGCGAATTTCCCTGCGTCCCATTCCAGACGGGAATACACACCTTGTGGTGGACTAACAGAGAAGCATTTCAAATGGAAAGCCCCCGGCGAGGGAGATGTTATGCATCCCTACAAATATCCTTGAGCCTCACGCATCACTCCTTTTCTCGCTCCCTTTTTAACAAGATCCTAGTTCGTGCTCCTTGCCCGGTGATGAACACACTCGCAAACCACGACTTCGTCCCGCACGACGGCCGCAACATCACAATGCCAGTCTTTGTTCAGGCCTGTATAGATGCTTTCAATATCAGTGCGGCATTCTGTATTGACGCCTTTGGTACTGGCGTGGCTGCATCTAACCCCGTACCGAATTCCACGGTCAGTAGTGCACATTCAATGAAAACCACTCTGCTCGTTTGTGCTGTGGTGACACCTTGTCGAGGGTCCGAAACTAATGGTGGCTCCGCAATATTTAGTTCTTCGACCTTGATATGCTCCACAATACCCATGGTGTCATCGAACATGACGGTAGCCTGTCCAGACGGGACGCCGTTTTCGACCCGACCAATCGATTCGATGAAGGGACTTTCAACAACCTTGTCAGTTATTTTGACAATTCTACAACCGTCGACATTCCTACCATGGCCAATGCACGAGCTCGGCATGCATTCGATATGAGTCTGCTTAACCCCGGCTTCAACATCACCGAGGCCGCTGTTCCAGTCATTGTGGGGGAAAATGCAATGATGATGGCTATCTGGGGTCACCCTGAAAGACCCATTGCGAATAGAGCGTTCTATGAGTACTTCTTCCGTAAGTCGTGGCTTCACCCTGGTTATTCTTGCGCATTTGCTCACACATCTAAGGGAACGAACGTATTCCGGTTGAGCTCGGCTGGAGGCCAAGTGACGTCGAGATCGACACAACCATCGGCTCGATTGTTCAGGACTTGATCGCGCAGAGTCCCCCTGATGTGCCCCTGACCTTTACTCCCTCAAATGGGACGAAATAAAGCAAATCAGTCTGGTGGAATCCTTCCACTTGAATTTAGTTAGCACGGTCTCTTGTATATCACTCTTGCTCACAGTGTACAATACAGCCGGATTCGGGGGCATCAGTGTTTACACTTGTGTCATTACGAGAGTAAACGAAAGTTGAGCTCCTAGGCACTGAAATCGATACCAATCTGAGGACAGCCCGGCTCTGCCCATCCAAACACCCAAAAGCGGTGGCAATAGTCAGGAACGCTCTATTGAATGGCCAGCTCACACAGCTTGGCATTAAACATGTAATTAGCAGGTTTCCTTTCTATTGCACCGCCGCCGCCTCTCACGCTTGCCGCTGCTGTGTATATCAAGCTCCATCCTGGGATGATTTAACGCTAGGCAATGAAATTTCTGATTTCCTGTCACATCGTAAATGTGATAAGATAGCTAATGTGTGTCTACATTGGTAGATATCTTTCATAACGGCCCTCCCCCAGGTTTCTGTGATCTAGTCTGAACCTGGGTGCCGATGCTCAGGTGGCTACATCTAACCATCTCCGATTTCTTTGGGCAAGCTTACAGCCACTCTTCGCCACCCCACATAATTCCATGGCTCAGCATCAGCCTGACTGCTATGTTCTCGCACAGCCTACCCTTCCTGGCTGCTTCTCGCACAACAACAACTGCTACGTTCCCTCTCTAGGGGAATATGCAAGCCACTCTGATTTGATAGAAAGCCGTTGGAAATCGTGCTTGTTTAAATTTTGAAGATACGGTGCTTTTGCTTTTGAGAAAACAATAAGAAGCCTCTCGACATTTACACCTTTGAATGACGCCCGTATCCTAAAATGAAGGTGAAAGTCCCACATCTCATTCCGCAACATCCTCCCCCTCTCTCCGAGAATAACGGATTCATCTTAGCCGTGTTACGTTATCGATTCTACTTCCGTGTTCCAGGGGTTTTGAGCTTCTGCTTTTACTTGCGCAGTACGTGGAATTCCTCAGGAATCTCTTCGGGACCAACTCCAGAACCAGCAATAGCAAGCTGAGTGAGAAGACCAGTTAGCGCATGGAAAAAGAGATTTTCTAGTTTCGACGTGATGGTGGCTCTGGCCGGCAGACAAAGGCAATTATGGAATAGAGAACTCACCAGCTCCTCAACCTTAGCGTCGTCCAAATCGACAATGTCATACTTCGTAGTCCCGTCTGCAAGAACAATCGTATCGGGCTTGACCTCTCCCTCGCAGACAGTGTTCTCAGCACGCTTGCGGCTGGCAAACCAGTAGAACGTGCCGGTGTAGTTGGGTCGAGAGTTGACACTCATGCACACCCAGTTCTGGCCGCGGAGCTCAGCCAGCCACTTGGGCGACCCGCAGCCACCGTTGGAGAAGCCCTGGGCGTTGATGTTCCAGTTGGTCGGGACGCCGCGGTAGGCGACGGTGGGAGAGTTGCCGGTGCAGCAGAAGTTAGGGTTCATGTTGGTGCAAACGGCTGCGGCGCCAGAGCAGTCGTTGGAGTTGTGGAAGTAGGCGTCGATGGCGGAGACGGAGGCGACGAGGCCTAGGAGGACAGCGGTGATCTGCATGTTGGGCTGAGAGGATAGGTGAGTTGAAACTATTGGGATTATGAGGAGGATGTGGATGGAAGTGATGAGGATACAGAGCCAGACCTGATATTAGGAGAAGACGCCAATTTATATAATTATCAACTCGAGGCTCGGTCTCGAGGCTCGCTTTCGCAGTCTCGGAAGTTTGGTGATATTGACTCTCCGGGACCATTGCCTGCTGCACAGGCACAGCCGATGCCATCTTGCTTCATTCGCCGCCATCATGCTTGCATGCACTGTATACACATGAACCGGAAATACCACCTGCCAGTTAGAGCTTTTCGAAAGGCTCAAAGAGGTAAGAGTGAGGCTGGGCATACATCTCCGAGAAATTCTCACAGCAAGTCGTTATAGTGGGATTCCAGGCAGCAAGATGGCCGACTTCCGAGGCTCGGGTCCTCCCAGCTACGCTTACCTGGTTGCAACTAGGGCTGACATGCAAATGAAATATGTTTGTTTACTCTTTCATGGAAGCCTACGATACAAGGTCTGGAAGTTTTCCTAGATTGAGAAGAGACTAGAGTAGGAGCCCGATGAGACCATCAAGGGTAAGAGTAGGATGACACGAGACTAGAGTAAGAGCAAGCCAAGATCTTCCAAGACCAGTAGACTAATTAAATCTCACGTTAGATCTGGCAGCTACCGCCCCTGGCCTGTACCAAAAAAATCGCAACGAGGCAATTGTGTGAAGCAGTCCACGACACCTTATTCAAACAATTCGAGAGGGAAGGGAGAGCTACTTACTGCGAAGAGGAAAATCGCTGCTGCGACGGCGTGCATGGCGACACACCGAATTTGTGTACGGACTCAATGTCTGGTTACATTGGTAAGGTCTTATTATCGTCATTTCCCCGAAGACTCTTCATGCCTAGGTCAGAGGAACACATTCCATGGTTACCATCCCGCGACGGGTATCCCAGGTGTACCACCGCCGACCTCCCACGCCCAAGACGTAATAGGCCCCACAGCGTCGCAGTAGCGCCTTCGGATAATCTACACAAGAGGGGGCCCTCTAGTCTAACTCCTAGGAGTACTCTGTCTTCATCTTTGGGCTACAAATTACCAGCTTGAGTTCCAATGCGGCGTCTAGCCTTAACCGTCCCTCCAAAGTATCACCAGACAGTACACCACACAAAAGAGAAGCAGAACATTCTCAATTCGCATGCCAAGTATTCTGTGTCACCATCGGCAATTCTAACATGGCAGTCACATTTGCATGTTGCACTCAGTAACCTCTCTCATCGGTAACCACGGGGCTCAGGCGAGCTACCAAGTGAATCATGGGCAAAGAGGGCATTGTTCCACATGCTTTAGAGTTTTCAACACCTGCTTTTCCATGATTGAAATGTGTCTCCTAATGATTTTCTCCCAGTCAAAAGTCATTGAGGACTAATATGCGATTGTGAAGCGTCTTGGATCATTGTGCTCGCAGTACCACTTTCGTTTTATAATAATTACAGCAATCGCACGTCTCTAACGGATTACGTGGTTTCTGATTTGCTTGGAAAACTATGAACTAATCTCCACGAATGACACTTATGGGCCAACGCGCTAGATTTAGCCACTGTGTACCCGCGAGTGCCTCTGCCACAGACTCGGCAATTGCTCTCCCCCATCCCCGAAGGTACCAGCAGTCGGCCTCTGCGGAATGAAGCACCAGGGCATAGTGAGCCAGGATCACCATCGCTGCAGGATGCCGGCATCTGATCCACTCGAGACACTGGGCCGGGAGCAAGAGCGGCCACAGGAAGGCGGCCCTGAGCGCAGAGTGCCCCAGGCCGGTATTCTGCGTGGCGACTCTGTTGAGACAGCTCTGGAGCGACGTTGTCGCCCCCTTCATACAGTTCTTGACGTCCTCGTCAAGCTCAGGACCGAACTCATCTAGCTGGGCCTCAAGAAGAGGCAGGCGGCCCGAGAGCTGAGGACAGGGGTGGTCAGGGCCCTCGCCCTCTACGTGCTTCGTAAAGAGCCTCTTGAGGGGTCCCGCCCTCAGCTCTTCGTCAGAGGTCGACAATATCAGCCCCATACCCGTGATCAGCGTGAATATCTCCACGAGACTGTCTATTGGTGAAAAGAATGTGTTGTAGTTCTCATAGCACGGGTAGACCGCGAATGCCCCGAGGCTGATGAATATGGACGTCGCGTAGGTGGCGTGACAGTTCTCCGAGGAAATAGAGCCCGCCAGTGTCTTCCTCATGCCGTGGATTGTAAAGTTCTGGTGTTGAGATGCCTGCTTGAGGTATATATGGCGTCTCTCCGGTTGTGTGTAGGCCAGATGGAACCCCGCGAAGGCAAGAAGCTGATGCATCAGGAAAGGATGACGCAGACCTTCTTTGGGCAGATCATGCTGCAAAGCATCCTGGACTTCTGGCGAGCTAACAAGTGTCTTGTAAGCACTGGCAGTATAATGGTGCATGAGTTCGACGTCCATTATCCAATTGCTTGCATTCTCTGGCTTGTAGTCTACCAGAAGTCCTGAGAAGAAATGGAAGGGGTCCGGAGGGGACGCATATCCATCTGGACTTGCGATGCTCTGGTCCTCAAAGGCTTCAGGACGTCGAGCAGGGGCCAGTGGCCGCCTGCGAGTCCTGACACGAACTGCCTGTGATCCCACATTAGGGGTAGGGACCATCGCGACTGGGAAAATATGACTTACGTTCCGATCCAGTGACGGCCATTCCCTGGTCCCAGATGACAAGCGGGCAGAAGATTCACTTTCTGGCGATGAGCCCTCGAGACTGCAGACCAAGCCGTGCCTTACGCATGCCCTACAAGGACGCTCCTCATCGCACTGTGTCGAATGTCAGATTAGACTAAGCGGCTGGTGGTAGCCGATCCCTGCAGGTGAATACATGAGTGACACTTACCTTCACGCGACGTTCCTTGCACCTGCTGCACCCGGTGCGTGACTTGCGATACCCGAGGCGCTTAGGAGCTTTGTCGACTGTCCACTCCATGTTCACAGGCTTGCCGGCGTTCAGTGGTATTTTGGGATGGGGGCTTTTTTTGTGGTATGTAACGAGGGAGTCGAATTGCTCGGTCACTTCAAATGATATCGATCGCGAATGGCACGATGAGGCCATGGGCCCAGCCAAATCTTTATATGTGATATTGTAGTCGAGGATTGCTCAAATAGCTTAGCTAGTTACCTGACTTTGATGGCGCAGGGGCTGATGAATCGAGGCAGTAAATGCCAAGCTTGTAGATGGCCTGGGCTTAGAGCTGGGCAGATTCCCAAGGGCCGGACTTCGTAATAGCGAGCTGTAGAGAAACTCGCAAGTTGTCAAATCCGCCTGATCTGAGACGGCGGCTGAGAGAGATAAAGCGGATTTCAATAGAGTTCGACGATGGACACGATACATAACCAATCACCATCACTAGTCAGACGTCTGAGGACGGAGCCAATCAGAATCGGATCCGACAACGAGAAGGGGCTGTGAAACGCAGGGTGCCAAGCCTGCATGGCATGCCATTGAGCTTTGTCGGATAGGGCGAACTCTTGGCATAATTAGCCGGGGCGAGCAAAGAACAAGAATATCTAGCCCTTATTACTACAGCCATACCAAATCGCACCTGTTCTCAACCATATTTTCGGAGACATGAGTGAACAGCTCTGTCAAACATCATGTATGGCACGAAACTCTTCGGGACCTCCATCGGGGCTTCTATGTTGGCCGGGGCGGCACGATCATTCAGAACCTCACTTACCCACCCCCAAGACCCACTGACATGCAGCTGCGGCCTGGTTGCTACACTTATTTGGCCTCGCCCGGTACCGCTTTCCTCTGAAATATCTTTGCATACAAAGCAACAAACCACCACCTGGCGATCAATTGACATCTGCAGAACGAGCCTGCTTCTGCACAAACCATCCGCCTCCGCGAAATGTGGACGCCGCGGTCAGACCCGGACAAACCGAATTGCCCCTACCTTCCGGCTTTGAGGTCGACATTTCGATACATACTGCCCCTCCGCCATTCGGCTGTTCCGGCACCTATCCCGCTGAATCGTATCCGTTTCGTACCAATGAGTCGATGTGTTTTGTGACTCAGACATGGTCAGGCCCGAGGCCTAATACGAATGTTGCATGTGTATCAGTGCTAGGTAGAGCAAATCTAGAAGGAAGATTCGGAATTCTTGTGACGGGCCGTGATCGATATTCGGAGCTATATATTTCATTGGAATGTGGACTCGAAATACCCATCAACCTGGGGAGGTAAATCGCGGTACGGTCCGAGTTGACCATCAACTATGAGTTCACGGATGCCGACCTTGCGGTGGCCACTGACATCCCAGACATCAGATCCAAACATGCCCGCCTGCGTCCCATTACCCCATATCTTGCGACAGTACCAGGCTAGGGCAAAGGGGTTTCCCGACCGCAGACACTCATTTATCTCGCCCTCGGCCTTGTCGAGGCTGTGCACGATGACGGCGGGTGGGGCGCCGTTCTTCTCCTCCAGGGCTCTTGCTATCTCCCCGCCCGTTGGCGAGAGTTCTGTCAAACGGAATGATCGGTTACGGAGCTGCGAGATTGGTGTCGCCGCAAAGATGTCGGCATACGCAGCAGCGACGTAGTCTCTTGTGCTGTGTGACGGGACGAGTCAGCTCAGCGTCCCGATTGTGGCTCTCAAAGATATTCTCTGTTGGCCCTCGTCGGCTTGGTGGTCCCGAAATTTGAGGGCAAGACCGTGTGTTATTTGCAAAGGTCATTACATGTAGAGACTTACCACAAATTTAGTCTGCGCTCGGCGCTTTCCCCAGTGAAAATGATCCTGTTTCCCTTGATATCGACACCCATCGCCCTGCGCAATGTCAACACCTGAGTCTGGATCACGCCGGTGGGAAATAACAGTTCCTAAAAGCAACTCACTTCGTGTTCAAGGCAAACTCAGCAAAGTTTCCGGGAAGCACCACTGTGATTGGAACACCGGCCTCTGCAGCTGCCCTCTCAACCTCGTCTTTGGCTTTATTCACAGGAATCTGGAGCCCCTGTCCGTCGTAACGGGCCGCTAGGTCGGATGGCGCAAACAATTGGACCTGAGTGTATGGAATTGCTTTGACAAGTGCATGCTGGCTTTCCACACCCTCGTGGCCCACGAGGGATCTGACAAGCAACGGGCGATGTCAACTAATTTGCTCGATATAAACGAGGGTTATTTGATAGTCAAACTTACATAACAATATCAATGTCTTGCAGGGCAGCAATCAGGGCCTCGTGATCGTCGATGTCCACTTGGAGTTTTTTGACCCCAGGACGGAGGTTGTGCGTGTCTGAGCCAGCCCTGTGTAGAACTGTGACAGGAGCTCCGGTTGTAGAGAGAGCGTCGACGATGGCAGAGCTGGCCCAGCCCCTGTGGCCCAATACAGCGATCCGGTTGTGCGACATGGTAGTTCCGTCCAGATTATTTGCGAGTGATCTAGGGTGGTTGAGAACTCGGGGTGCAAGACTGGCAAGATTAAATATCTTTATACGTATAAATCAGCACCCTTTGAGCCTTGGTTTGAGCCGTATTGACATTAGCAAGGCTTGACAAACTCTTACAAATACTGGGTTGTCGTTCTGCCTCACGCCTTTCGAGTGGGTATGATCCGGTGTTTCCTTAATCAGCAGGTAAAACTTTACCCGGCATGAGTCTCTCGTTCACGCACCGCCTCGCGCTGGAGCGCTAACAAGGCTATGACTCCGAGTTAGTGAGGCAAAGAAACGTAGTCATGACACATGTTCAGAAAGGTAGTCGTATCAAGGCGATATCCGAGGAATGCGGATATTCGCACTGACCAAAACGGATAATGCACCGGGCACGGACCGATCCCCCGGTGTGTCAATAACAACCACGCCTAATTGCACATCTAATTCACATACCTAATTTACACAGCTAATTAATATACTTAATTCACATAATTAATTCATATAGCTAATTTATAAATTTAATATATAAGATTATACTTAATATAAATATTTAAATTATTACATCTAGGATTAAATCATATATAAAAGTTAATAATATAAATTATATATATAAATGAAATATGTAAATTAAGTATGGGTGTTATTAGCGCACCAGGGAACTGATCTATGCCCGGTGTATTATCCGTTTTGGCCGGTGCGAATATCCGTATTCTATCCGAGGGGCAGCGAAACAGCCAACGCTTTCTCGACGACATTGGCCGACAACATGGAAAGAAAGCTAGCTATCGTCTGATCATAGAGGGCGTTCAGGCTGCGGTTTAAACTTATGACTGAGCTGAAAACATTGTCTGACTTTGCAAACACGGTGGAAGAGACATGGGACACTCTTAGGGCAGCTCCGTTGAGATTGAAGGGTGTCTCTTTAGCGAGTACGTGTTGCGTTGAGGTTATGTGCTGTCGAGCTACAAAGTAAGGGTTTCGAAGACCATGAATGGCTGGGTCGCCTTGTTTGTTGCTACAATGTGCTCTGGGCTGAACATACGCGAATGTCGAAAACTCAATCTAGGTTTGACAGTACAGTAGCAAAGCTTGTTACTCGCATTTGGGATTAACACGGCATACACAATTTTACATGGCGTGACAACCCATGCACAAGTCTTGATGTGGCACAAGTTGAGGCTACGGCCATCAATTGATTCCAGATATGAGAAGAGTGCAAGTAAGCTACCTAGGTATACTGATCCAAAGCTGGGAGCAACCGCCGCCCTACGTGGGTATACCCACGCCCAAAATGCAAAGTCAGTCTCGTAAAAACCACCATTACTCGCCCAAAATCTCAGCCTTCCATTCCTCCCGAGTCTTCGAAGCGTGTCTCCGAGCGTGCTCCCGAGCCTCCTCAGCAAACTCGACTGGGTCGCGGAAGAATCTCAACGTGGTCGTCGTGTTGACGGGATCACTGTACTCAGGCTGGTATAGCAGTCCGTAAATGGTGTCAATGACGATGCCCATGCTCGTGTCGCTGGTCCAGTCGCGGTCGAAGATACTGTGGCATATTCTGCCGTGGGCGTTCACGTTGGGGTGCATGATCCTCGTCACAAACCGTGCCTTTGGCGCGACCCTTGGGTACTCCTCGTCTGCGTGGAGATACAGCAGGAATGCTCCGTCCGAGTACTGGCTGTCATCCGGCCCTTCCACGACGATCTTCCAGAAGGACATATCAGCTGTGCTGATGTAGATGTCATATTTAGCATGGACCCCACGAGCTGCGACCGTCCGGATCTCATTCATCAGACGTGGCACGCGCAACCTCGAGCGACCCGTGCTGTTGCCTGCTGGTGCATTAACTCCCGTAGCCGTAAATTGGCCACGAGAGGCGACAGCAGTCAACTGCACAAAGTCATCTTCCATATTCGGGTGCTCTCTGATCGGAGGCACTGTGTCACTCGTGACCAGGGTTGCTGTTGCGCTTAGTTTCGACATATGAAATTGAGTTTCAAAGTCGGGCGAGTAGGCCAGGTTATGCCGAGGGAATATAATTGGTGGCCTTTGAGAAAGAGACAGGAAAGGCTCCATCTCGCAGATCGCAAGCGCGTTAGTCAATGACGTCGGATGGAATCGATATGAACCGAGCAGGTACGACAGTGTGCGCAGGTCTGTGTTGTCCTCGTCGCCAAGCGACACACTGTCAACTGAGATTCCTTTCTGAAGAAGGTTGGAGGTGATGCCGTGACTTGTATTTGTGATCGACTTGGTATCCCTTCCGTCAGAAATGACAATAATGCGCTTCTTTGCATTGGGGCATCGGGACGCGTATTGCTCTATCTGATCCCCAGCAAGAGCTAGGGCATCCCACAAAGCCGTGTCACCGCCACCCTTCAGCTCGTTGGTAGCTCGTCTGAAATTCTCCAAGACGTGCGATATCGGCATCACGACTTCGGCATGGCTCGAGAACTTGACAAGTCCGACATGGTTCTTGTAGTTGTATGCCAACATCCGATTGATGAGGGCCTCAAACATTTGCTTCAGAACGTCAAGGCGTGTGATTCTGTGCTTCCAGGTGTCTTCCTGAACTCTACCGACCATGACCTTGAAAACTTTGTGGCTGGACTGCGATCCAAGAATATTTGTATTCCCCGTGGAGGCGTTTTCGGGCTCCAGCTGTCCAGTGCAGTGGCGCTCTGTGAGGTACACTGACAGTTTTTCAGTTTCACCTCGAATTGTCCAATAGAGCCAGCCATCACCGGCCTCTGTAATGTCCGTCATGATTTGTCTCATCCGTGGTTCCGTATGGTCTTCTGTGCGCAGCCGGTGTCGCCAGTACTTCCAAATGAGCGTAGCGAGTGAATCAGTGGTGTCTCTAGGGACCCAGAATCCGAAGAGTTGTTCTTGATTGCTTCTGAAGACCTTCACAAGGCACATTTCTGAATTTTCGTTATGGGACCCCCCATCTCCTACCCGCAAGGTATCTGAATCCTCTGGTATTCTAATCGTGATGTGATCGGAATCGTTTAGCCCTATGGATGACACGGCGATGTACATGCTCGTTGAGAGCGTGCCCACCCCAAGAACTGAGAGTTGAAACGCTTCAAACCTCGCGTGAAGCCCACGGTATGCAAGTCTGTAAAGGACTCTCGAGCTTGTCGTACGGGCAATAGTTCTCGTGAACGAGCCAACTCGACTGTCAAAGGTCACGGTGACGACGTCGGAAGTGCTGGACGCAGCAGCGCCAGAAACCCAGGAGACCACTTCGCCTCGAATGTCCGGCCTTACGGTGAGGGAGAGATCATCAAGTGGCGCACCGTGCAGCGGAGACGTCTTGCGTATGGCGAACCACTTTTGTATTGCGCTGCGGGAGTAGACCTGGCCGTCAGAGGCCTCCACTGCATCTTCCATCAAATTGTGGGAAATTGGGCATCTGAGGTGGTCCGGGACCTTAGTGATATCGTAGGGCAACATTGGGATCATCGCTGCTCCGGGAACTGCAGGTACTGGGTCGCCGAAAGACCACGTCCACCGTTGGACAGCCTCTGGGTTTAGACAACTCGCTCGAAATCTCAAAAATTGGGCCAAGGCTTCCTCGTGGATCTTTAGACCAGCGCGGAAAGACTTCAGTGCTTGCAGATCAGATTCCAAGCTAGATATTCGCGCGCGCCAGACGGGTCCAAATGCAGGCCCTCGCTCCTTGTCCAAGGCCTCGGATTTCTTGTTGATCGCGGAAGATAAGAGAGAAGAGAGGAGGGCTAAGACTTTTCTTGTCACCCAATCTTTGCGCTGAACGGAAGTCGTAGCAACAATGGCAATCATGTCTCCAAAGCTTTCGTAGGCCACAAGGCGGACTTTGCTCTCTTCCAAAGACAGTGCGTTGTGACGTTCCTCCTCTGCACGACTTTGTCCCCCAAGTTCGATTCTCTCTTGGTTCACCTCGCGAAAATCGGTAGCCCCAAGCATGCTGGAACTGGAATCGACGCAGAACATGATTATCTCATCTGGATCTTGCAATCTTCTCACTTCTGCACCCCCCAAGGCATCGAAAACCGTGGATCCGTCTTGCTCGTACGTCTTGATAATAGGTGCGATGAGCTGCTCCATGACCGAGGGGTCGATTGTCTCTTCGCCATGCTGTGGTCGGAAAATAATGGAGGAATGACCGGGCCGGCCACATGGTTGCTCACCAGTGTAGACTGCCAAGTGGGCATTGCGATCGAATGTCAGACATGGTGCGACTGCAGATGCCAGTTGACTGGGCCCATGCACGGCGAGGCCGTTTCGACCACACATATCGGCCAGATGTAGTAAGTCGGAGAGTGGGTCGAGATCAAGAGCGCAATGGGGAGTACTAGCTCGTGATCCGTAGCTGTCCTCAAGTCCACTCAAGGACAAGACGATTACCTCGGGACAGGTGCCACCGCTTTGTAAAGCAAAGCGACTCAGTCTTGGGTCAATTTCAACCTCAACAAGAAATGACTGCAAGTGGGTTGCGGCCAAAATCCCCCCATCCTGAAGAGAATGGAACAGTTTCGCTTCAACCAGACCATTTGACGTCTGTAGGGCGTGAAGGACCGACTCATGAGTCTTATGATCGCGAATGTCATAAGTATGAAAGGCTGAAGTGTAGCGCAGCTTGTTCGCCGCTTCGTCGCCGCTAGGCACACTGCTGTCCATGACTCTGCGAAGTGATTTGGCTGACTGCAGAATATGACCGAAAACAAGCCGCGAGCCTTCAAAAAGGCGCGCTGGATCTTGGGTAATTGCATCCATCTCCACGTAGGTCTTCAGAACCTCGAGCAATGACTGGCTCATTGCAGCGCAGTCAAAGAGCGCCGGTGTCTGGCCGCTGACGAGGATGTGCAGGCAACGAAGTGCCGGGGGAAACCGCGTAAGTTCGTCAAAGGCGTAATACACGGCATCTAGGGCACGCTCTTCGCTCTGCATATCCTGTAGGACAGAGGCGAAGACGCGCAGAGTAGACAAGAAAATTGCCATACCCCGATCAGACTGAGCAATGGACGGTTCCCAATGAGCCAAATCCCGAAATATGGCAGACTTCCCTCTCAGGAGAGGGGACTCGGCAGAAGAGGTGCGAAGAACAGCGAAAATGTCCACGATGCCCTCAACTGCAACAGCACTGAGACCCAGCGCCTCAATACTAGATTCAAAGCATGCAGGATGGATGGGAAGTTCAGATGTGTGAAGGTCAAGCACCTGTGGTCTTGTTCTGTCGCTACCATCGAGGTCGACCCGTGCGTGGATTGGGACGTGTCGTTGCTTGGAGCAGATTGAGACGACGGGCGTCTTGGTGTAATTCCTGCTGTCGTCTGGATCTTGCGTTGCGCCATTGTAAGTGATTTTCTTCCTGTTCTCAAGATCCTGGCCAAACCTGGAGAAGAGTGCTTGCTGCAGGGAGCCCACTGTGGCAGCCTCAAGCGGCAACTTCACTACATCACTCTTGCCGTGGATGACCAGAAAATGGGTTGGGTCTGAAGGTCCCGAAGCCAGGTCGTTAGCCAAAGTACAGTTGCACTCGCAAGTTTCCACAGTCTCTTGAGGCGGAGATGTGCAACTTATGGCGTTCGCGATGCTGAGATGCAACTGGCGGACAGTGGCGGATATCGGTAGTTTCAGTATTGGACATGAGTCTCGATTTTTTGTCGTCGATGGGGTAATGATGCGGAAAGAGAGGCTGCCCTCCTCACAATCACTCGTCTGGATGAAGGTTGGGACCACCTGCAGAAGAACAACATTAGCAAGTGAGGCGAGGCCACGGAGTATCGCAAACAAGATTTGATGTGTACCCGGGGACTTTGGATTTGAGGTCCATTGTTCCTCTTTCTTGAGAAGACGGCGAAAATCTTCTCCTTTTGAGTGTCAGCGATGACATCGGACAGAAGATCCTCAACATCAATGGCAGGGCCATTTTCATGCTCGAGATGGAGGGAGACGTTGTGAGTCTCAGCGGTCAGAGGAATGGCTCCATCGTGTCGGGCAAGACGCTTCCAAAGTTCATCTATGAACGTCGAAATGATTGCCTCAGGGCTGAAAGGTACCAAAAGAGACGCCCGCCTACCAGGGGACACATATGTGACCTCTGACGCCGGACGCACAATGACGACAAGATAGCGCTGCTTAACCATCTCGAATGCTGGGGCCTCAAGATGGGTGATGCGTAGCAGGTTCGGTCGGCAAGACTTCTGGGTGGGGATCGCAAGGACGCGTTTCGCGGAATAGCAATGATAGAGTGGGAGAGATGTGCCCAATTAAGTAGAAACTGGACGTGGCATAGCTTTGGCGGATGAAAACTAACAGGGTCCACGATCTGTCATAAAGACAGCGCTCGTGTGGAGATGCTGAAGGCAGGAAACCAGAACGGTGGGATACCTAAAGTAGATAGAGATAGTGGGTGGACAATCCAGTCTTCTTTCCATCGGGTCAAAGCTCAGCTCTAAAGGGCTGGCTGCCTGGCCCACTCGATGTTCAGGCCTTGCATGTCCAGGCTAAACGGTAAACTAGAATTCGCCATACAGTATGAACCTGCCAGGGAAAACACCCAGTGCGTCTACTTTAAATGCATCCTTTCAACAGAAGAATGTCTGTCCAAGCCACATGAACCAAGCCCTTGTCCCTATGGTGTCAAGAAAACTCGATTTGAGACATTGAACAAAGCCAGAGTACACACTTTCTACACAGCCTTGCACCAGAGGCTTTGCTGATTCCTGGATTTGAAACGTCCCCTTCGCTGGCCATGTCTGGAATGCCAGAACGAAAATCCAGGATGATGGCCTGAAGCAAAGATGAACAAAGTTTCCAAACCATCACTTCCTATCTCTAGGTACTCGACGGTCATTCAGTCAGACCTGGGCCTGTAGATTAGCTGCTAACACCCCCTTCTTTACAAGACAAGCCAGGCCGTCAAATTGGATTTCAAAATGCTTTTTTCTTTTTTGGAATTTTTGCAGTGTTCACACCTTGCTCCAGGCATACTTGCGAGGACGGCCACACCTCCAGGTTTATTTCGCAAAAGATAGCTGGTTCCAGAGTGATATGGGGAAGTAAGTGCATTATCTCAGTTATATTCAGTTGAGACATGACAGATGCCGGAGGTCACCCGATAGGACACAACCACCTGCTAGTCTATCGACTTCAATGAAGAGATGTGAGGGCATAGCTTATAAGTCCATAAAGCATAACGGCCGCCATATCAAGACCATGAAACCTGCATTCCCCTCCAACCACCCAAGTCTGCATTTGCTTGAGGCAACGATCCATGACATGGACGAGGTTCGTGTGAGCCGGGCGATGGTGATGCCAGACCCTTGGCTGCCGATGACTAGGTAACTTTATCTTGACCCCAAGATTTCGTATCAGAGCTTGAATCCCGGCACGGGGATCCCTCGGCGCCAAGGCTCAATGCGTGGGACAAACACAGTGAACCACACTCAGTCACCAAACCTATGTAGTCCTTTCCTTCATTTCATGACTGAGATTAATTTGGTCCGATGAACAGCAGCGTTCGAAAAGCTTGACGATAGGAGAAAGGCTTCCCAGCAAGTTGTACAACCAGCCAAGGTTGGTTGGGGGGTGGGGGTGGTCCCGACACTTCGAAGCCCCTGAATTCAAGAAGACAAGAATGAGTCTATCTGAATTCCAAATAAACTTTGACCAGAAGGTCCAGCCAATTTCCCATCGACTGTGTGGTTCCTCTATTTTGAGCTAAACTTCGGCGTTTACCATCGTTCCACCCCAGTTTTGTTATAAGGTATTGTCCCCGTCAGCATGATTTGTCGCTACCTGATACAAGAAGGAAAGAGCCACCGCCGATTTCGTGTCGAATACCAGCCCAACCTCCAGCCCAACCTCCGGACGGCTCTTGACTTCAGCGATTAAGGCCTTCGCACGCATAGAGATCGCCAGGCAAAAACAGATTCCGTGCTGACCGCTCTTCAACACGAACCATGTTCTGGTTTTGTTCTCTGCTGCTCTTCGGCCCGGTAGTGTTGTCCGCAAGTCTTGCGCCGAGGGCTGGCATCCCGCATCATCACTATGAACGGGAAGTACTCCTAGCAGATGACCGCCACCTCAGTAAGCGACAGTTCCCGAATTCGAGTCTAGTATCCCAGGTCTTCGAGGTCGCTCCACCTATTCTAGGATGGGATGGGCAGGTTCTTGGAGCCGGAAGGCCAGTGCCATTCACTGGTATCGAGACGACCGTGGACGCAAGTTCAGCCGAGGAGTGCAAGGTGACCCTGGCTGTTCGATCTTTCGCAAACTCGTTCAACCAGCCTTTTGTGGGGGATTATACACCGCCGGACTGCTTGGGGGAGAGCAACACAGCTGTCATGAACCTCACGGTCGAGACAATTGGCAGACAATTTGATCGACTCTCATTCATGTGAGCCTTTCCTCACTCGAACGAGAAAAAGGTCGCATCCTGACAGATTCACACTGTTAAAGCTTCCTTGGAAATACCGAGCTTTTGCGTTGGTCGACTGCTCAACCTCGTCGGAATGGAGTGACATACACAGCGATCAAAGACGTCTCGTCATTTCTGCCATTGTGGCGGCAACCGCAGAGGGTCATTTTCGACCTTGGCAATCTGATCAATGAAAATGTATGACTTCTGATTCTTTGATCCACTTGTGTTTCGTGTGAGAGACTGACGTGAAAATGGGTATCAGTTGGACGGCGTATTCAACACAACACTGGAGGTTACTTTCTTCCAAGCACCGGGCGGTCTCTCTTCCAACGCCAACAAAATAATTCCGATCTCCAGGCGCGTAGGTCTAAATGAGTCTCAGCCAAGTGTCTTCAACACAGCTGAGTACAACGCGACAACTATTGTCAGGGACTTCCCACGCAATGCCAGAAAAGCCATCTTCACAATCCAGGCCTGTGGGCAAATCGATGAGGAATTCTGGTGGTCGAATCTTCCTAGCTCCACGGCCCTCTCGTTCAACGCAACTGGAAACCCTTCGGGCGGATTCTCCGCCTACAGAGAGATCCAGCTGTTTATCGACGGCCAGCTGGCAGGGATCCAGGCACCTTTCCCTATTATTTTTACAGGAGGCCTCAATCCCTCTTTCTGGAGCCCGATAGTGGGAATAGACGTTTTCGACGAGAAAGAGGCCGAGATCGACATCTCGCCGTTCTTGCCGGTGCTTTGCGACGGCGCGCCGCACAACTTCACACTCAGAGTCGTGGGACTTGACGACAACGTCAATGATTCGGCAACCCTGTCCACGGGCGTTGGTGGTTACTGGCAATTGTCCGGCAAGGTCTTCGTCTGGACTGAAGATGACGCTTCTTTCATTACGACCGGATCGGCGCCCACCCTTGATGCTATTGAACCCGTCATCACCCTCAGCCAAAGCCTGACACAGAACGCGACCGGCGCCAACGAGACGCTCAAGTACGATGTTTCTGTCACGCGCTCCATTCGTATTTCAGGTTCCATAATAACCGCTTCCGGCCCAGTCAACACCACTTGGGCACAGGATGTCACAACCACCGTCACGGGTTTCATCAGCGACTTCGGCAATACCTCGAGCGTGCACTTTGAGACAACTGCCATTACCTCTTCAAGACGTGATGATGCAATCGACTTCTCAACCTCTGCTTCGTATCCGCTGGTTGTCAACTCCACGCAGTTTGCCTTGCCCAACGGCACAATACGCACAGATACCGTGCTCAGCCGCTCAAAAGACATAAGCAGGACTGTAGGCGAGGAAGACGTCTTCCCGAATGGGTTGCAGGTCTTCTCAGTCCTGCCGGTGACGGCAGACGTTGTGCCAAACATCACAGAGTTGTCCCTCTCGACTTTTCAGGAGGCATCCGGCACGCGCTTGGTGTTCCCGGGAGGTGGTGCACAGAATGGCAGCTATGCCGTTGCAAATGTCGAACAAGAAATGATGTTTCAAGGGAAGACGAGTGGGGCTGCGGGGGTCACTGAGCTCTACTTTAGGGATGTATCAGTCCGTAGTGATGGTTCGATTGTGTCTGACGCTGAGAGGGTAGCCGGCAGCGAGGTTCCTCCGGGCAGAGCTGGGTTGAGGCCAGGAGCATGAGCTCGAAATCTCTACCCGTTGAGTTTACTGAGAATATGTTTTTCCCAGACGCTGAAGACGTATAGGTGTGCCCGTTCCGACGTACCTGGAGGTATTCAACAAGATTGAGAAGAACCGGCAAACCATACTTAGACCACTAACAGGCAAGCCGGGATAAGTGCCTACCTAAGGACTAATGGAAGCTTTTAGATAGTAATTACTAGGAACTAGAATCAAGCTATTTGACTTCCTATTCGGTGTACTGAATCAACACCAGTGTCAACAACACTCTCATCAGGGACCTTTGTCTGAGACCTGGGGAGGAAGGACCCACAAGTGCTGGTAAATCATAAGCAGCCCAACAATTGATGAGGAGACTTGCAACATCAATATTCTCTTGTCTACACGGACCAGTATGTTGATATGGGTTGATGGGAATTATCGTCTTTCTGTTTGTTTCTTATTGGGCTGAGGTTCCTAAAAATGCTTCCAGACCGTGATCACTCCAAATGTCGCTGTGGACTTCATGTTCCCTAGCAGGCAAACTAGCATCTATTGTCTTCTTGGTGTTGTTAAAGAGGAACCAACGCCGAGGAAATGAAGCCACGGAGGAATTAGAACTTCGAATAGCACTATCAACACTACATTATATCCTGATCTCAACAAATAAAACCACATTTCCACTAGGATTGCCCTAAGATTGACGCAATCCTGGTCTGTCGAAGCACACTGGAGAGGCTCCCACTGCAAACAGCAGCCAGTGACGCCTTACTCGAATCGCGGATATTCCATGTCCCTTCTGTAGAATGCTATAACATACATTGCCAGCCTGATCCTATCGAAATAATCCGAGCGTGGGTCAGCAATGAATTCGCGGACGCTCAAGCCTCGGACGTTGACGATCCTCGGCCAGTCAAGCGAATCCTCGTCCCAAGGAATCCCATCGTCAAGTTGCTGGAGCGTGGTCTCTGCGACTCCCCGCGCGCCTGGGCTGACCCATGTCACGTCGGCACCGGCCCCGATCAGTGCAAAGATGGTATACATGCCGTCTCTGCCGGACGAGGTTGCATCGACCTCGACCCAGAGCCCGTCCAAGGCCTCAGACAGGGCCGAACATCTCGTGTGAGGGATGGTCTGGTCCACAGGCTCGCCGCGCAGTAGGAGGAGGTGCACAACATCTGGGCGGTGGTGATGAGCAGCTTGCACGAGGGGAAGCTCTGCACCATACAGGGGCTGGGGCCGCAAGTAATACAACATGTCCTCTATCACGTTCCCATCTTCGGGCGCATTGTCGGCCTGTCCGTATACCTGGAGATACGTATCAATGAGTTGCAAGATTCGCACGCGCCAGGCCGTCCCGAACGCAGGGTCGTATATCAGGCGTCTTCCGACCCATTGTAGCATAGACAGGGGGCGGTTGGGGTCGTCGTCGCGATCGTTGTTATCATCACCGCCGCCACTGCTGGGGCTACCGGCGGAGCCACCGCTTCCACTGCCACCGTTCGAGCCTCCGTTCGAGCCTTCGTTCGAGCCTTCGTTCGAGCTTCCGTTCGAGCTTCCGTTCGAGCCTCCGTTGTTCGAGCCTCCGTTGTTCGAGCCTTCATTATTCGAGCCTTCGTTGTTCAAGCCTCCATTGTTCGAGCCTCCGTTGTTCGAGCCTCCGTCGTTACTATCACCGGGAGGATAATCAATAGCGTGCTGCCGGCCTGCGTCCATTGCGAATATATTTATATCATCTGACAAGTATCCCGCTGGATCCGCCATTGCCAAGTTCCATAGTTGGGCGAAGTTGAGATATCCCATTATTTGAAGCCGAAGTTCTGCTGGGATAGCATTGCCAATTCTTAAGGTCTTGCGGGGTGGTGGCTGCAGAGACCCTTGGTTGTCGTCGCCATTATTGTCGTCGTCGTCGTCGCCGCCTCCATCGTTTCTGGGTCGTTTTTGGCCTGCTCCTCCTGGCGGATCGCCTCCCTGGCCATCGTCTCCATCATTATCCCCTGGCTGGTCGCTGTCTGACTGGTCGCTGTCTGACTGGTCACTATCTGGCTGGTCACTATCTGACTGGTCATCTTCTGACTGGTCACGATCATCAGTATAAAGACTGTGGCCTCCGTTCGTCAGACGAAGATAAAGATCAACCTTCAGACCGGAGCTGTTGAGCCCGAGTCCTTCGAGTTGAGCCCGTAGTCCCACCACCGTAGCTCGGAGAAAATAAGGTCGGTCCGCCATTGGGACGAGATGAAAGTTTTTTGTGGTACCAGCCATGCTTAATTTCTGATTATACCTTCTTATTTGCTTTGGGGTCTTGTTACTTTCCCTTGGTTCTGCTGCGGGTGGCTGTGGCTTCTAGGAAGGTATTGTGATCTAGGGTGGCAAACAGGAGATAGTGTTCAACTATATAGCGTTGAAAACATGACTTTACTTACTGAAGGAAACTTCTTACTGAACAAATTTGCCAGGGGCTGGCTTGTCTTTGTCTGTCCTCTTCTTACACACGGGTAATGGCGGCCCACAAGAAAGATCACGCAGATTCACAGCAAGACTGATCGGCTTGGTACTTATATTAAGCTGCACTTTAAGGTTGTGCTTTCTTTGTCCTAAAAGTAGGGCTTATCTTAAAAGTGGTGGTTGATTTTAATATTGCCCGGATTTGGTACCTCATACTCCTTGTTGCTTGTCTGAGCATGTCTACTTAATTTGATTTTCTCTCTGTTTCTCGTCCCATTAAGGCTGGACTCAAAGCGAAACAGGGGTCACTCATTGCTCTGAACAAACTTTTGTTGGATATATCCTTGCCTGTTCGGCCAGCTGCAACAGATCAGCATCTACCGTCAATTTGGCAGTGTGAAGTGTTTGAAGAACTTTGGATACCTGGAAAGCCCCGGCCGTGGCTCCCTGGTAGCCATTTGTCTGCTACTGGTTGACCAATCAAGATGCACCGTTTTCGATGGCATGTCAGAGCAGTAACGGAGTCTATTCTTGACGAATAGCAAACCCAATTAGCAATCCAACTTAGATGCTTGGGGGATGACGAAACAAGTGGGTGATAGGCGGCGAAACTGCCTGAACAGTTAGCTGCGCCCGGTCGACGCCGTTTTCTTGGCTGCAAGGGTGAGTGTGACGGTTTCTTCGAACTTCGGTGATAGCCTCGGACGCCCGACCCGACAATTTTCAATATCCACGAGGACCCTCTTTTCCAAATAGCATTTCGTCGCTAGCCCGCGAAACACCCCTTTGGCTTCGGTGGAATTTCTTGCGTTTCTGATCGAGGGCAACAGCCAAATTTACTGACGACACGCTGCACAATAACTAGCAATTTTGACAACAGAATGAGCGGTTGCAAATGCGACAACTTGCCTCCTTGTGTCAACCTCAATCATGGCGCATCCAATAAGCATGGCCCTGATGGAAGAAAACCCCTGGGATTAAGACGACTATTATTTAAACGAGACATATATGATATCCCCTAGATCTCCTCCCCGATCTAGAAGTGTCTGCTATAGGGTCTGTGGGGCACATTGCGCCCCTTAGTTCCGAAGCAGATATCTAGATACAAGGACAGCTCGGCCGAAGCAGACAGCAACCAGATATGCGTCTTCCGAGCCAACATATAAGCCAAAGATCGTCCCATCTGGAAAGAACTATGCTGTACTAGACTTTTCAACCTCTCTCTGGATAACCACAAACGTTTTTCTCTGTTGCCCAGCAAGCAAAGAGCAAGCAAAGAAAGATGCGTTGGACGACAATACCACCTAGGTCGCTGGCCTGCTTCTGGCTGGCTGCTAGCCAGGTTATGGCGGCGTGCCCATACGCAAACCAGTTGGGAGCGCGGTCCGAGGCGTTCGACGAGTTATCCAATTCGCTGCCTCACGTACCCGGTACCAACTTAAGGGGGAGGAAAGCCGAAG
Organism: Diaporthe sp. P3_1W; assembly: GCA_037177825.1. Lineage (NCBI taxonomy): Eukaryota > Fungi > Ascomycota > Sordariomycetes > Diaporthales > Diaporthaceae > Diaporthe > Diaporthe sp. P3_1W. Next base: position 2,446,029 of record JBAFXB010000004.1, on the reverse strand, counting down.
GCAAGAAAGGGGTCTTTTTCATGTGAGTTACTAAACAAGCACTTCAGCGCTTCCCAGGAATAAATAACCTTTGTTGTCCATTCGACCGTCATAAAATTGAAAGTTACAGATGGATCCCGAAGTAACGAATACTTACATGCGAATACAGGAACCGCATCGGTCCCTCTGCGTCGACACTTTATGTGGCCAACGCCGACGGCAGCAACGAGCGAGCACTAATTCCATCCAATCAGTCCACCTTCGAGTATCATGCACACTTCTCCCCCGACGGGAAATCCATAACTTTTACGTCGGAGCAAGAAGATGGAAACGCGGATCTTTATCGCATAGTGAGTCCCCTCCAAGTTTCAACATCATCTCCCGCGTGCGGGTATACCTCAGTGTTGTTCGACAATCCTGGAGTGTCTTTGCCGAAGCCTCGATAGACATGCTGATTCTCATCACCGAGTAGAACGTCGATGGGACTGGCATGACCTCGTTGGTCAACACTCCATCGCTTGAGATTGATGGTGTGATATCCCCTGACGGCACGCAGCTCGCATATGTGTCTACTGCAAACGGCTATGTCAGCAACATTTGGGTCATGGATTTGGAAACTGGAGTGGCCAGAAACTTGACCAATACAGCTGAGACCGTGGGTGCGCCAACAGAGGAGAGTCCTGACGGCCACTATCGTCCGGCATGGAGCCCCAATGGCGAGTGGATTTTGTTTTCTTCAGATCGAAACACCGACTGGACAGGCCACAACAATGGGACGGGCTGGGAGCATACGCAGGAGCTTTCTGTCTATGCCATCAGACCAAACGGCTCAGACTTCAGGAAAGTCGTCAGCAACAGTGGCTATTCACTAGGATCTCCTGCTTGGTCACCCGATGGGGCCCGTGTTGCCTTTTATGAGATAGCACGCGAGGATACCTACAACTGCCACCGGCCTGAGGCCATCAACAGCACTACATCGCAAATAGTGTCTGTCGACTTCGCCACAGGCGCAGACCGTGTCGAGCACACGTCAGGCACTGGCATCAAGTTCTCGCCTCAATGGGTGACCAACTCGTCCCTGGGATACCTGGTCAAGGGTGTCGAGACCGAGGGTCTTAACTACACGGAATACACCAGCACACACCAGCAGTTTATCAGCAGCATTCGCAACCCCTCATGGTCGCCCGATGGCACACAGGTCGTCTACGAACGCACCGGCTGGGACATTCGTCCTCTGGAGAAGAAGCTCTACAGCTGGCAGGATGACTGGGAGTACAGGCACATGGATGTGTTCCCACTGCTCTCAAAGACTGGTCGCCTAGTGTACACTGCCAAACAGTCAGGCAGCCAGAACTCGTCTGTCGTGCACAGTAATCCAGATGGCTCTGACATGTTCCTCGCCTTCGACTCATACTCCACCAACCAGCTGAACGCATCTTTCGTGAGCCAAGGCCTGGCCGGTTCATTCCAGCCGACATGGAGCCCCGACGAGGAGTGGATCGCCTTCGGACTGGGCTACTGGTTCTTCGAGCGCGCCCTGTACACGGGGTACCTCTACAGAGTCACTTCCAACGGCAGCTACTACGAGCAACTTACCGACGGGAGCCACAACGCCGGGTACCCGAGCTACTCCCCCGACGGCACGCAGATCGTCTACCGCGCCTGGGACTGGGAGAACGGCGCGCTGGGTCTCAAGATCATGAACCTCACGGACAAATCGGTGACGAATCTGACCGACGGCTGGGACAACACCCCAGGCTGGTCGCCCGACGGGACAAAGATCGTCTTCACCCGCCAGACCAACTGGACCGCTGAGTACGGCGGCCGGTGGTACTCAGATCGATTCGAGATCTGCACTATCAACCCGGACGGCACAGACACCCAGGTCCTTACGACCAGCGGCGCCAATGACGCCCACGCCGTGTGGACTGCCGACAACAAAATCATGTGGAGCAGTGGCATGTACGGCTTCAGGGACGAGTGTGCGACCTATGACGATACCTTCCAGCCGTACGGTCAGATCATGATCATGGAGAAAGATGGCAGCGATAAGCGCATGTTGACCGATTCGATGTGGGAGGACTCGATGCCGCTGTTTGTTCCGAATGAGTTCCTGGAATGAGTGCTTTCATCTAAGACGCAGAAATTCAAGTACATATCTAGTTCGAATTTTCAATAGCTGGCGGTTTGAGGTTTGGTCCTAACTGAACAGTCGGTTCAGATGTTGTACATACGCAATTCTATCAACTCATAAACGCATGCATGGGTTTTATTTGCGACGATTACTTCCGAGATTGCTTTCTCTCTTGCTTCCATAGAGCTCTCCTAGAGCATAGTCAGCCAGCCTTCCCCGGAACCCTCCACGACATACTGTAAGGAAGGATGGTTCGGTAAGAGCTCACTAGATCAACATTATATAAGTAAATAGAGCCACCGTGTTGAGTACGATCGCAAGACTTAGCCTCGATCTCACGTCGGATGTTCACAAAATTGATATAATCACTTGGCAACGGATATGAGTGTGTACATATTATACGTGAAGCCGTGTCAATTAAACTTTAGGAATAATTGTATTTGTCTCAAGACTCTTTTGGAATCGTCACAACTACATATTCTTACAGAAGATACGATGTTCGAGGTGTAGATCCATATCTGTTTCCAAAGCTTCTCTCTCAGCCTGCGAAACCCATCGCGCGCATGAAAGAATTACGTTCCGAATGTCTCCTCCGCCTCCGATGGCGCCTCCGACGCTCCCTCTCGCGTTCACGTCGCCAGTCGCTGGGCTCGTCACGGCTCACTTCACGAGCCTCGGCCTGTGTGGCCGGGCGATAAGCCTGAGTCGCCTCGTCGAACATCCAGGTCCCTTCGGCACGGAATCTCTGTGGGAAATGTTGAAGCGAGTCGTGTTCCTCTTGACGCGTCGCCAGGCGAAGAACCCCCGTGGTAGGATCCTTGATGTACATATTCGCATAATCCCTAGGCATTTTGCCAACAGTCAATATCGAATCGTTGTTGCGTCGGCTTTTTATGGACGAATTTGTCAGATTTTAAGAATGATGGACTTGCTTGAAAGTACAGCTGCCTGTTTGCTCTCTCTATATATATACTTGGGCCGAAGCGAGTGACTCGACTCGCTCCGTGATGACACGGAATACCACAATCAGACAGAATGAGTGAGTCTGATTCACAGATCACATAAATACACCCTACTTATATGCAGTTGCTAATTAGTTCACGCAATTTATTTCGAGGGCGAACACATCTGCTGGGTGGGTACATATGGCCTGGAGGTGGTGATGGGACCGAAAGATGCGCTCTGACGCGGGTGGAATGTCCGGAGAACGGAAGCCGAGTCATTCTGCAGTGGCTCGGCAAGACTCGGTCTAGGCCGGCGACTAACAATCCGTCGAAGACTTTTTGTCGACGACTAGGCCAACTCAATTTCTGTCTCTCCTTGACTTGGCTTGCCTCGTCATTCCCATTCAACGCTGAGGAATTTGCAGTTTGTGCATTGCGAGTATCGGCATCCGATCAGAGCAAGTTCAGCGGGTGCTGACACCGGCCGGCTGACCAGGATCCCGAGGGCCTGACCCGTCCGTCCCGTCCTACTTCAGCACGGACGAATGTGGATCTTCTGATTGTTCTTGCCTACCACGACTGTGCAAACGTTGGGCTACTACGAAACTGGTGAGGATCCGGCCATACATCGCATCTTTGAAACTAGGAAGAGCTGCGTAATTGCTCGTTGGAGATCTCATGATCGGGACCCTCAGTCATCCGGCCAGTCTAGGTTGAGTGGACGGGGAAATGGGGTCGCTCGGGGAGTCATCACGGACTTCTTCTTCACACCAGCCAAGGATTTTGTTCATCGATGCTTATGACTCCTTTTCAAACAACATAACCTCTCTGTTGGCCACTCTCTTGGACGTAGAGGTATTCGTCCTCCCCATCGACACCGCCATTTCCAAGGACGAATTCCGCCACGAGCTCTCGCACTATGATGCCGTGGTGTGCGGACCAGGACCAGGCTCGCCTCAAAATGACACGGATGTGGGGTTGATGAATTGGCTCTGGGAGCTGCCTGATGATGAGCTGGTGCCGGTGCTGGGCGTGTGCCTCGGCTTTCAGAGCCTGGTACTCTCATGTGGTGGCCGAGTGCGAAGGCTGAGGAGGGGGCTGCACGGGATGGTCAGGAGGATCGAGCACCGCTCGGTGGCAGAAGATTTGCAAAGGGACAATATATTCGACGGTGTTGGCGACTTCGACGCGACGCTATATCACAGCCTCTGTGCCGACGTGGGACAGGACACCCTGAAGGACTGGCAAGACCGGAAGTGGGATCATCCCGAGGGTCTTAGAAACATCATCCCTCTCGCCTGGGTGGAAGAGGACAGGGAAGATGGTCAGGACAAGGAGAGAGTCTTGATGGGTATGAAGCATCGGCGAAAACCATTTTGGGGGTTGCAATATCACCCCGAGTCTGTCTGCACCGAGGCAGCAGGGAAACGGGTAATTCGCAACTGGTTCACGCAGGCCTTGCGGTGGAACAGGGAGAACAGAGTGGTCGCCAACCTGGATAGACACGGCATCCTGGCGAGGAAAGCCTTCAAACCCAGTCTTCTTCAGCAAGTTGCTGCCCTCGAGTCAGACAGAGACCTCGGAAGAAACGCTTGGGAGTCACTGCTCCATGACAGCGATCGGGAGCTTCAGTACAGGTCCACCAGCATCGATATTCCGCCAGCAGCCGGAGTCGAAGTCCCAGATATCGTGGAAGTGCTGGGGTCTACAGCTGCTAGCCACGTCATACTCGACTCCGCGAACGGCGATCAGCCCAGGTCGAAGACGGGCGTGGACGTCCGTGGAAAATTCAGCATCATCGCCCTGGAAGTCGATGGCTGTGTGCGCATCGAGAGTCACACAGGAGACAGTTTCATAAGCCTTGTTTGTCCGGCACAGCCCTCGTACAGAGTCTTGTTTCAGCCCGGGGAAAACGTTTGGCACCTTTTGGCCGAGTTTCACGGGCGCAAGCGGTCGTCTTTGGAGAAACATGGCCACAGTGTTCCACATGAAAGAAACGTCCCATTCTTGGGCGGATTTGTTGGTTACGTTACCTATGAGCAAGGGCTTAGCGATATTGGGATAGCGCTGGGTCAGGAGAGAGGACACCGTAGGCCGGATGTGTGTCTGGCCTGGGCCACGAAGTCAATCGTACTGGATCATGAAGAGAGAGTCCTATACATCCAGGACTTGGAAGGCGACACACGATGGATCAACTCGGTGGCAGCGAAGCTGTCAGGCTCTGACTTGTGGCAGCATGGGCCTCGTGCGGAGTCGAAGAAAGGAGCCAAGCCGCCGCCTGCGCTGGAGACGCAGATACGAAAATCAGAACAGGCCAAATACGAGGCCAAGGTGCGCATGTGCCAGGAGTACATTGCGGCAGGCGACTCGTATGAGTTGTGTCTGACTGACCAGACTCACATCACGAGGACCGTAACGGCCGAGAAGAAAGGCCACCGCATGGAGCAGTCCGCTACACCCTCCCAACGACCGGGCCTAAGTGCTCGGAAGACTGATCCGCGGTCGGACACGTCATGGGATCTCTACCGCACGCTGAGGAAGCGCAACCCGGCACCATTCGCCTCATACATCCGCCTCGGTGGTGCGACGCTCGTCAGTTCGTCACCAGAACGCTTCCTGCAATATGATCGCTCCGGCTTGTGCTCCATGAAACCCATGAAAGGCACCGTCAGGAAATCATCAGAGCCCGCGGAAGGATGCGCAACGAGTCTCGAGGAGGCGGAAGAGATTCTACACGTTCCGAAAGAGGAAGCCGAGAATTTGATGATCGTGGACCTGGTCAGACATGACATGCATGGAGTCTGTGGAGCCGGCCAAGTATGGGTGCCAGAACTACTCAAAGTCGAGGAGTACCAGACCGTCTACCAGATGATCACGGTGGTCGAGGGACAGCTTCCACGCCCGGACAAGTGGAATCCTCAGGGGTGCTACTCGGGACTCGACGTGCTCTCAGCAAGTCTGCCACCCGGAAGCATGACAGGCGCACCGAAGAAGAGAAGCTGTGAGATCCTACAGCAAATCGAGGGAGACAAGGAAAGAAGCCTCTACTCCGGCGTGGTCGGCTACATGTGCGTCTCCGGTAGAGGTGACTGGAGTGTCACTATTAGAAGCATGTTCCGCTGGGACGACGAGTGCCAGAAAGGGGACAAAGACGGAGAAGAGAACGAGACCTGGCACATCGGTGCTGGTGGCGCCGTGACTATTCTAAGCACTCCTGAAGGGGAAAGGGAAGAGATGTTCGTGAAGCTCGCGCGGCCACTGAGCATTTTTGGCCAGAATTCTTGATGAGACGGGCGGATGGCTTTGCTGTTACTTGACTATGGCGCTATGGGGAAAATGGTAAGGTTTGCTGTTCAGCGTCAGGAGGCCAGGCGTTAATTGCATTGGGACGACCTAGACGGATGCATGATACTCAACGTATCGAATCGGTTCAACAGAAGACACAGATCCATAGACTCAACGGGGCAATCTGGGCCACCAGAGACTCAACTCTAGATTTAGAAACGGAAATCATTTCATGCTAGTAACTAAATTCATTGCCCATCCAGAGCACCCGCACCCAAACGCAAACCCAAATAAAGCGTCGCTTTAGGAAACCGACCAATGGTTGAATCGTACAGATACAGTTTTGGCGCAAGCGCAAGCACAAGCGCCATAGGTTTTTGTATGAGGTCGTAGATCCTATCCCATTCTATCCCATGCCTGACCAAGCCAAAGGCTCCGTCGTGTTCATGCAACACTCTCCAACCTGCTCATTAGGACTCCGGTGCCGCCTAGAATTCCGACTCCTCCTGGAAGAACATGCCGAACGAGATGATTGTACCGTAGATGAGCAGACCACCAGCAACGGACATGACCATAGCGCCGACAGAAATGAGATTCGAATGTGCGAGGACGACGGGGAGTGCTGTCACACGGCAGGTCAGCGCTGGCTTAATTCTCTTCTCCACTGGGCTTGGGTGGGGAGTGGGGGGTTACCTATTCCCATGACGACCAAGAATCCTGTGCAGAAACGTCCGAGGTCCATCACGCCAGCGCCAGAGCTCTCGACAAAGTCATCGGGGTTGGCGCACCGGCCGCAAATCCAGTTGGGCAGCGGCGCGATCACGTAGGTCGCAACGACTAGCAGCGGGTAGTAGACCTTCCATAGTGCGCACGAGAGGATAACCAGGAGGAATCCCACAGCGAGGACGAAGGAGAGGGCGATGATCGTTTTCAAGCCGGCGGCGGGCATCTTGATGGTCTGTGTTGGGGAGACAGGTTTGTGTCACAGCTGGGATGGGGGCCAAGCCGAGGCCAGGAGGCTGGGCGGGGAGGTCAAACGGGTTGGTTGTAGGGAGCTCGTCGTGAAGGGATGCGGTTCTAGATGGTGCCAGTATCGAGCCGCTGCCGGAGCTTGCGTGTTCGTTGAGGTTGTCGTCGTGAAGTAGGAGTAGGCAGTGCGTGGGGTCGGCTGTGATGTCGTAAGAGCTCCTTCCCTCCTGCTGCTGCTGCAGCAGCCCGGGTCAGCTTGCCAGCCGCGCGGCGCTTGAGACGTGCCACAGACGTGCCCAACCCTGGCATAGCCCGATAAGCGATAACGAGTCACTGGGGTCCGCTGCAGCAGCGGGAAGGTAGGTACGAAGCTCTGAGCTGCCTGATGCTGCTGCATCATCCCTCTCAGCCTTGGAGCTCGACCTCACCCATTGCCATCGCCATCGCGACCATACTGCAACCCAAATCCCGCCCAACTATCGACCTCGCGCGATTGACGCCTCTCCCCCCCAGTCAGCCAACCAAGATATCCTATCCTGCCGTCCCTTAATTGAGTCGCCAACATGTTCAGAAACAACTACGACAACGACTCGGTCACATTGTAGGCATCCCAGCCAGGTGCTGTCGCGACTGTTTGCTGGGCTTAGCTAACCCGAACTCAACCTCCCAGCTCGCCACAGGGCCGGATCTTCCAGGTCGAATATGCCGCAGAGGCAGTCAAGCAAGGTTCCGTCGTCGTAGGAATAGCAAGCAAGACACATGCAGTGCTCGTGGCCATCAAGGTACGACTGGCACCACCACTCCGTCGACGCCCCTCTTCCACCCCCAATGGCAACGACCATGAGCTGATTCTAACGTCCGCCCGCAGCGAAATGCCGAAGAACTCTCCTCGTACCAAAAGAAACTCTTCCCCATCGACTCCCACGTCGGCATCGCCATCGCCGGCCTGACCTCGGACGCGCGCGTGCTCTCCAACTTCATGAAGCAGCAATGCCTCGGCCACAGACTGACCTACGGCCGCGATATGCCCCTGCGCTCACTGGTGGAGATGATCGGCGAGAAGGCCCAGATCAACACGCAACACTACGGCAAGCGCCCCTACGGCGTGGGCCTGCTGGTGGCGGGCGTCGATGACAAAGGCCCCCACCTGTTCGAGTTCCAGCCCAGCGGCCTGACGGAGGAGATGGTGGCCTTCGCGATCGGCGCGAGATCCCAGATGGCGCGGACGTATCTGGAGCGGCACATCGACGAGTTCGAGAAGTGCGACAGCGAGCAGCTCATCCAGCACGGCCTGAAGGCCCTGAAGGAGAGTCTGGTGCAGGACCGGGAGCTGACGGTCGAGAACACAAGCGTGGGTGTTGTGGGCGTCAAGAGGGAGGATGGCATCAAGAAGGTCGAGCCTTTCAAGGTTCACGACGGCCAAGACGTCAAGGCCTGGATCGATAGTGTGGCCGACGACAAGGAGGGCGGCGGGGATGGAGAGGGTGAGGGTGAAGGCGAGGCCAGTGCACCGGCTGCTGAGAGCATGGATGTCGACAGCTAGGCGTTCACTGCCGACACTGGACTTGCCCCAGAGAACAAAATCGGCACTCACACGAGTGATGATGACTGAGAGAGACGTTCACATGATGCCCCGCAGATAATTATTCCGGTGTGATCATCAAGCTTAGACGATGTACGAAAGGCACCAAAAAATGCCAAAGCAGAGCGCCACGCCGTGGGGTTGTGAAATACCCCAGATGTGGCGCTGAATCTGAACCATAGAACTTCCCAGCACCTATACATGCGATATGGCCGATGTTGCAGCTAGCAAATCCCGTGAATGTCTGAGCAACTTGACCTCCAGCAGGACAACCCCAGTGCAACAAGTTCCAGTGAGATCATATACAGCGGTCAAACCTCAAGTGAGATATGCAATAAATAATGTCCGTCTACTCCGTGTTGTTTCCAGGAATTATGGGAGAGATGAGTGTATTTCTTTAAGTTGTATCAATCTATATATGAGCTGGTTTCTCCTTTCCGTTATAACCTAACCGCTGGAATTGCCTTTCGACTTTCCCCATGGTATCTGCCAACGCCGTAAAACAATCAAAAACTTCTTTCCCACCACCTACTCGTTGCCCCATTGGAGTTTGTACTGCGACTCGGAGACTTTGTACTCCCTCAATGCCTGGATAGCCTCTTCTGGCGTCTGCGCCGAAACTAGGATGGAGGCATTCCCGGGCCGGATGAAACCCTCCTCGACGCTCTTGTCAATCCATCCAAGCAGCCCGTCGTAGAAGCCATTGACGTTCAGCAGGCATATCCCAAGCGACTGGATGCCGAGCTGGTTCCACGTCGCCGCTTCCAGGAGCTCCTCCATGGTGCCAAAGCCGCCCGGCAGCGCGATGAACCCTGACCCGGGACCGCCAGCCGCTACCTCCTGCGCCATCAGCCTCTTCCGCGTGTGCATGTCCGGAACGACCGTCGTCCGGCCGAACAACGACTCCTCGGGGATCGCGAGCTCCGCGCCTGTGTTACCATTCGTCGTGGTGGAGGTGTATGTTGGGTCGCGCTCGAACTTGACGAGGGCCTCAGGGATGATGCCGTGGACGGCGTCCGCGCCAGCTAGGGAGACGAGAGTACGGGCCACCTCGCCCATGAGGCCGACTGTGCCGCCGCCGTACACTATGTGGAAATGTTGTTAGCGCCCCTGCTCATCACTGCCAGGACATGAGGAAGGTGCAAGGGGTGACTCACCGAGCCCGATGTTGTTGGCTGCCATGACCTTTGCTAACTGGCGAGCAGACTCCATGTGTTCTGGCTTGTTACCTGGAGAGGCGCCACAGTAGACGCAGATTTTTGTCCTCCGCTGCTCAGCGTGTCCATTGGATAGGCTGGAAGGGGTTGAAGTCTCGAGCACTGGCGCTGATGCGCCGTTTCCCGTGTTGGCCATTGTTGTTGAGACGGGGGCCCGCTGATTGTGAGAAGCTGATGGTGGTACAGTCGGACAGGTTTTAGACACAGCTGCAGAACGAGGGAATTGCTGAAACTGTCTAGTGAGGTCCGGTAGAAAGGATTAGGAGATATTGGTGAGCCGAGTGTGGATTGTCGAGTGTTGAGTCGAGAGGAAAGATGAGTATAAGAGAGGTATGACGAAGACGGCCAAGGGGCTATCACGGGCAGGCAAGGTTGGGAAGAAAGTCACGATGACGACCGATTTCGGTTAGATAAGTTTTGGACTGTCCCAACAGGTGAAAAGAGAGGGGACGGGGATATATACTTTGTATATATCCACACACTCAAGTACTCGTAGTATAAGCGCCGCTGGGTCTTATACACGGTGGGAAAAGCAAGTAGGGTGAAGACTGCAGTGAAGAGAAGTAGCCCGTGAATGGTCCCAATTGGCCTCGCGCTTGAATCATTGGGACGACTGGCGCAGTTGGGACCATCTTGTGACTTGGCTATGACATGGATGGCCATGACACCTTGTAGACATTTACCTGGCACCTGCCAATGCACCCGTCTTGGGAGCTGATGGGCGAAGTAGAAGTATACTGTAACCGTTGACGAGACCTTCGGCCCGCAGCAGTAACGGATGTCGGCTGACGTGGCGATGGTCGCAGCAAAAGTCCGGTCAAGCGTCTAACAAAATTGACAGGCGAGCAGGCCGGCCGCTGCTAGACGCAGGCAAAGGTGGAGCAAAGTCGTCCAAGGGACAGTCTCAATGCAAGCTTTGTTTCTGTGTCGTGAATACAGTTGTGTGGTGATGTGTGCTTGATGGATTGGCTCTCAGAAGATGAGGATGAGAAGTTCATTGTCGCCCTGCATGTCGTATCTCCAAATGCGTGCCCGTCGGCGTGTTGGTGATTCGCCATGTGCTTTTCGGCAGGCAATGCCGCCATTTTGGGCCGGGAAACGGCACCCTGAAGCACCCCTGGTCTGGTCTGGTCTGGATCTCTGTCTGGGGTCCTGGGTCCTCCACAGCACTGTATGCCCGCTTGTACGTGGCTTGTGCGGTTGCTGGCATAACTTCTCGCAACGCACCTGGGGCTGATCTTTGCCCTTCCTCTCCCAAACCCCTCCACCCCGACTTCCTTCTCCTTCTCCTTCCCCTAGACTTTGTCTCTGACGGTCGCGGAATCAATCCACATCTCAGGACAAGTCAATCTTCCGAAATGCCCGAAGGAAACGCAGCAGCAGGCGCCGCGCCTGCTGCGCGGGAAGAGGAAGGCGGCGTAAGTGGTCCATCTCGAGCTGCCTGCCCGTCTGGGTAGCCAGGATTGATGCTAACTCTGGTGTTTCCAGTCCTCCCTCATGTCGAGAATCGGATGGGGTCTCGCCATGTATATGGGAATGCAGTTCCTCATGAAGCAGTTTGTGCCAGCTGCTCCGCAGAGCAAGACCGTCACCGACGCCTCGGGCCAGACGGTCCAGGTCCCCGCGAACACCGCCGATATTCCCCCTTATGCTCTACGGCCCAAGTCTCTGGACGAGGGAGCCACTTGGAATCCCGTCCCGCAGAAGGTTGCACCGCTATGGCCCGACGACAGCGTAGTTGACATCATTATCACCCTCTCGGACTCTGTCAGGCCCACCCCGCTCAAGGATACTCCCGAGGAGATGCTTGTTTTCAAGGAGGAAGACTTCAAGATTGGCAATTGGAGCGAGAAGCGTTCCGTCGACACAACGATCAAGGTCCCCAAGGCTGTCCAGAACAACGGGACCCTTTGGGGACACTTCTACATTGGTCTGCACGGTGACTCCCGTCTCGATCCGACGCAGCCAGGCTACGACCCGGCCAAGGCCTACTACTTTGCCTACCCATTTACCCAGTACATCCCGAAGAAGAAGGTCAAGAAGGTCCACAACCTATTGGAAAGCAAGAACATCACCGAAGCTGAGAAAGCCGAGGAGGAGGACACGGGGCCTATCATCGTCGGCAATTACTATCATCCCAACACTTCCTTGTCCTTTGTCCCTGGTGCTGGCACTATTATGTATCCAACTGCCAGCGGTGCTATTCGACAATTTCTTCATCTTGAGCCTACTGGCGCCCGCGATGGTTCGGGCCAGAACTCGTGGTATTACCCTATCCTGTTCGCCAACGGCTTTTGGCAGCTGAAGAGCCACCATAGCCTTGTCAATGAGACAGTCACGACTCTGCCCGTCCACATCGATCTGAACAACCTGGCCCAATGGAAATTCCAAGTGATGGCCTCCATCGAACTGGGAGGTAGAGAGTCCGCGCGTCAAGCCGCCTTTGGTAACCCTGTTGCAGGTGGTGGTGATGGCAGCGAGATTGAGATGATCAAAGAGATTTTCCTCGACACCAACCCTATTCTGCTCGGTATCACCATCGTGGTCAGCATTGCGCATCTCATCCTCGAGACCCTAGCATTTGGTTCAGACATTGCTCACTACCGCAAGAAGAAGGACAATGTTGGCATCTCTGTCCGGTCGATCCTCGCCAACGTCTTCATGCAGGCAGTCATCTTCCTCTACCTCGTGGACAACTCGCAGAACACAAGCTGGATGATCCTCGGCTCCCAGGGTGTCGGTATTATCATCGAGCTGTGGAAGATCACGACAGTGGTCAATATCAGGGTGCGCGATGCGGAACCGGGCTCATGGTTGCCGAAGAAGGTAGTCTTCGAGGACAAGCACAAGCTCAGCGAGACCGAGGAGAAGACGAAAGAGTACGACGAGATCGCATTCAAGTATCTGTATTGGGTTGGCGCCCCACTACTGGTCGCATACGCTATCTACTCCCTCGTATATGATGAGCACAAGTCGTGGTACTCATTCATCATCGCCACACTTGTGGGCTCCGTCTACGCCTACGGCTTCTTGATGATGGTCCCCTCGCTCTACATCAACTACCGTCTGAAGAGCGTTGCTCACATGCCGGGCAAGGCGATGATGTACAAATTCCTGAACACCTTCATCGACGACTTGTTCGCCTTCACGATCAAGATGCCGCTGCTGCACCGTCTTGCGACCTTCCGTGACGATATCATTTTCTTCGTCTACCTGTACCAGACCTGGGCATACAAGGTGGACTACACCCGAGTGAACGAGTTTGGCCAGGGTGGGGAAGATGAGGACACGGCAGAGGAAAAGAAGGACGGCAAAGAGCTCCCTGCCCCGGCCAAGGATGATGTGCCGGTTGCCGTGAAGGCCACGGGTGCGTCTGGTAGCGCGGGCGGTGCTACGAAGAGGAAGTAGATAGGTCCCACAGTGGAACAACTGGACATTTACCGGCATATAGATTGTTCACATGGCTGAGTTGAGGCTGCTTGGGCAGGCGGCTATCGGCAATAGACTAGTCTGACTGTGTGGTTCAGATCGCTTGAATCTCAAACATCCTCGCATGTGCTCGGCAATCACAAGGTGCGAAGAAAAGAAAAACCTGTTAGTCTGTCGATCTACATGTACATATGGGAGAAGACTCCATACTGCCTACCACATAATGTTAGAAAACAAGCGGTAACTCCAAGACAAGTTGTCAAAGATGGATTCTCCCAAACAGGTATTTCCAAAGCAAAGTATCCCAAAGTAGGTGATTCCAAAATAAGTCATCCCGAAAGAGGTCAGTCTTGAGGAGCAGGTCATCCATCAAAGGGAAGGGCTACGGGTCACCACTGTTGCCAGTCAGGCCACATGCCTGATTTCGGAATCTCAGCGAACTTCCTCCGATGTTCCAAGCTCTGGTAACTCGAGGCCTGGATTTGTGCGTGATATGATACCGTCATCATCTTTCTTTCGTGGTCGTTATGATGAAAAGTCTCCGTCCGGGGCCGCGTCCTTCACCGCGTCGTCTCGGGAAGCGGCAAGACATGACTGAGCCTCAAGAATGGATCCCCGAGCAAGAGCCACAACTCCACTTGCTCACATCGACATGGAAGTACCGAGTTGCTGTTTCCGCGGGCCCGCGGGAGATCCCTAGACCTACTGCTACCCCCATTTTTCCCCTGGGCTGTAGTACACTCGCAGCACCCGGACCCATGTGATTCAAGGGCGGCACTTGGGAGACGATGCTTTTGAACCAGTCAATTTTGCAAGCTCCTAATATTCGTTGAAGTGCCGATCGTTGCAACTATGGGTGTGTCACATAATACAATTCTTCCCAGAGATTTGGCTTCGCGCCTCTCGAAACGATATATCAGGCCTTCTCTGTGTCGATATTACCCAGGTATGTCTTACAGTCGTAAATACATAGTCCATCTCGGGGTTGACAAGCTCTGTTGTACCCTAGAACCAACTGGTATATAGTGTAGAGAAAGCCAGCACTCAAGGCGACCCCATCTAACCAATACCGTGAGCTTCCCAAATTGAAGCCAGAATTAAACGCTAATTCTCATAGACTTGGTGTATATGAGTTAACTGTGGCCACTTGGTGCCTTCCTGGGAGATACCGTATGGTTTGATATTATCTGGAAGGTTAACTTCTTCATTGGTTTTCCAGGGCAATAAATTGATATAGATTCAACCCAAATTTCTAAACCATATGCAACGCTACCAAAATTGTAGCCGCAGGAACGGCGATGGTGCAAGTGCGGCCGACACAACAACACTCCTCGCGACAGTAAACGCGGGTACAGTGGCTGCCAATCGCAAGACAGTACGAGTGACATGCCCATGTGTTATTCACACGCACCAAAAACATCAGGACTGTCGTGGAAGGCCAGCCACGTCAATGGGGCCGGGCTGGTTTTGAGCAACCGGCGCAAGAGGGGCTAGAAAAGAAACATCGCTGTCTAGGCTTCGAGAAAAGCGTCCGTTTGTCAGCCATCATCAGTTCTTCCTCAGCCGTCGACATTCTTGGCATTGGAGGAATGTCATTTGGTGGACTGTGAATGGGAGAACGAATGCTCCAAAGAAGAGTGGATGACTGATTTTAGCTCTAATTCCTCCGTTGAGGAGTACGATGGAAACAACCAGAACTACGCTGAAGACAAGATGGCTTCCCCTGAAGCCAACAGGGAGAACGAAGAGACGGCATACACAGGGCCTGAGTTGTCGTGTAGTAAAACAAATGAAAGCAGGTCACGGATAGCGCCAAGAGACTTCATCCTGGGGAAGCTCCTCTTTACTGATGGGTATTATGCTGTGCCGTGCTTGCATCAGCTGTCGTCACTCCAAATAGGGCTTTTCGGTGCCATCATATCCCGCAGTTTGCGAGAACCGTTTTGTTGAAAGGCAGTGAGCCCAGAGCGATAAGAACAGCTCCCGTGTCTCCCAGCCGAGAACCCAGGCCAATACTGACAAGAGATATGCTTTCTGTTGGGATGGAACTCTGCCAAGTTCACCAATTGGAGGGTTGTGTCTCATGCAATCCTATGGCACATCACAGAACCAACATGGCACATCAGAGAGCCAACAGCCCCGCTTGGCGCTGGCATCTTGACCCCTGAAAGCATATTGCACGCCTGTGCACCAACAACCGCTCGGATGTGCTTTGTGGAGGACCTCGGAGGAGGCAGAGGGGCACAATAACATTGTGTGGCCGGTGGGTAAGGGGAAAGATCTTGCTACCCTAGTCTTTCCACTGGCTGGATGTGGTTGATGAACAAAACTGAGACCAAGCATAGCATATATGGGGCGGTCTGTCTGCATGGCAACCTTGAAATGTTTTACATGTTCCAAGGTTGTTTCTCAAAGATCAACCTGTCAAAGATGATGCCGTCATGGCCCGCCATTCACGTCAGTCGCAACGGCGTCGTCTCGGGGAAGCGAGGAGAAAACTGAGCCTCAAGAATGGAGCCCCAGCAGAGCCACAGCCCCGCTAACGCACGTCGAGACCCGTATTACTGGTTCCGAGCCACGTGAATAGCGGGCGGCCGCTTCAGGAGACCGTCCCCCCGGACTCCAGGGAGGCTCGTGCTTGGGCGTACCTGACTGGGCTAGGAACTAGGAGGAGTCGAGGACCCTGGGCGCCTGTACCCAGGCCCTGGGTTGACGGGCTGTTTTGTCTTTCGTTTTGCCCACTGCAACACCTGGAAAGTCTCTCTCGCGGTTTATTCTCGTCCGATGGGGTGCTGCACTCGGTGCATAGGGGCATAGAGTTCAGTTTAGCCAGAAATAGAATCAGCCAGTCAGTCAGTGAGCTGTTAGTGAGGCCAAGCAGCGAAGACGGGGGACAATAGAATGAGAAGAGAGAAATACGACCAATGAGCCCAGAGCCTAGACCTGAAAACGGTCGAGAATGCGACCTACCAGGCGTGTGGGCAGAGCTGGAAGACAGAACCCGTGCTATCAGCGAGGAACCCCCACCCCCTGGGGCTTCCCGTAGGGCTGTGCAACGAACAGACCAGGGCAGCCAGGACAGAAACGGGCGGGCCGAGGGGCTTTGGCCTCCCTGATTCGTCCCTCGCTGTGCCTGGGGGGCAGCGAAAGCTTAGGGATGACCCGACCTGCCCTTGGGAGGCCCCGTCACTCCGCAGCCAAGGAAGCTAGCAGGACAGAGCCCAGATCAACCAGACACATGCGCATGCTCCTCCCCATTGACGACATCCATCGGCTGCGCACTTGCATGGGGCATCTGCACGGAAGCACACCCACAGACTGACTACATCAGGGCCCTCTTTGCTGCTTTGCCGCTTCTCTTTTAATATGACGGCTGTCGCCCTCAGCCTCAGTCGCCACCAGGACCTGGACCGACCCGCCGCCACCAGCTGCTGGAGCAGGTTCGAGCTCGAGTTGCCGCTGCCCAAACGATGAACAGTAGTGGCCACCCCAGCCGACGGGGAACCTCATCCAAGGCCACAGACAATGACACCGCCGACGGGTCCACCGAAGAGTCCGTCGGCTCGCTGCTGGCCGCCATCGCCAACTCCATCAACGATGCCCTCCGCCTCCTCATGTTCGCCGACAAGGCCCACTGGGGGCCCGACGAGTTCGAGCAGGTCCGCGCCCTCGAGCACACCCTGGACGAGGCCAAGAAGGATTTCCAGGAGATGGGGCCGTTGCTCAAGGGCTCCGTCTACTACGAGAACGACCGCAGGCGTATGTGCATTTTCACATTTCTCATTTCATCCTCCATCTACTTCATCTCCACAGGGGACCGAGATTCATTACTGGCAGGGTCTAGAACGGGATGCTGCAACCCGCCGTTCGACCTCCAATTGACCCCCCCTGGTCCTGTGCTACATCCCGATATGCATCCGGCTTTCAATCGCCCATGTAACCCCCTGACTTTGCTGCAAGGCCATATCGCTGACTGGACATGTCCGTCGCACAGTCGAGTCGCTCGACGAGCTTGGGGACCTGCGCACAGAATTCGAGAACCACGCCCAGGTCTTCAAGGACTGGCTGCGACAAGGTGGGCCTATCGAACCCTTATGGGTTAACGACACCGTGCGACTGAGACGGGAACTCCATCGAGCGCAATGCCGCGCCGCCGCCCGAATATTCGCTTCCCAGCAGGCCGACATTGCAGAGGGGCCGGGCCAGCGATGCCTTGGCGCGTTTGAGGTATATAGGCGGCAGCGACGACTGGACGACCGCCGGAAGCAGTACGAGCAGCAACAGGGACGGCGAACCTCGAGATACGAGTCGACGCGGGACGAGGTGGCACAGGCGCAAGGCAAGAAACCAAAAAGGATACAGAGCTGGGAGCAGCAGACCCCTGTGATGGGCATGTCCATCGGCGAGGCGGTGGAGATGGGCCACATGGGCCAGCAGAAGGCGCCCTCGATACACTACAGCGAGCAGCTGGACGCCGTGGAGCAGGAGGCCGAGCTGACGGAAGCGCAGGAGGAGCTCGTCCCCATCTGCAGCACCGTCGGGCACTTCGAGCGTTTCGGTGACCGGGATGTGGCATTCGAATGCGATTTCTGCGAAGGCTTTATCGTGTGGAACGACCTGATGGTGATGCCGACGAAACCCGACCCGTCCGCCGTCGCCAAAGGTGTCACAGAGCAGCCGAACTGGCAGTCCCGCGGAAAGAGCGTCTCGACGGGCGAGGACAAGAAAGTCGTGTTCGCTCCCCTGGCCATCGCGAACCACCTCGCGCCTGAGATTGGCGGCTGGCAGGCGAGGATACTCTGTCCGTACTGCGACGACTACAACTACTTCGAGCAGGGTGAAGGGGATGAGACCAGGTACGCCCAGGACGAGCGCGGCTTCGGCAGCCTGGACGAGTTCCAGGCGCACCTAGATTGGTACCACACCTCGACTGCGATGCCGAGCTTGCCATCGGCCAAGAACTGCGTGGTCATGTAAGGCGCGCACGAGGGGTGACGTGGCTTTTCGGGCATGTCACCGAAATTCAATCACTTGAACGGCGTTTCATATCGAGAGGGGTTCTTGCTTGGTTGGCGTTACTAGGAATCGGGACAAGCCGTGGCGTTCGGGGCACTTGAGATATGGCTCAACCCACACAGAAGCGCGCCATGTTGGATGGGACACGTACGTTAACACTGCTCGGCCCCAGCTGCAGTGAGAGAGGCGCTGGCTGGCAGGGGGGCTCATATCTATGTTCAACGCTCAATATACCCATCTTTTTCCAACACGCATATTGAGTTGCACCAGGCTTCAAAGCCATAGCCATGAATTTTTCAATGTTCCGCGTGAGCTTCTGTTGAACATAGCCTTATCGGGTCAGGAAAAGGTACTGTAATCGTTCAAGAGACATCTCCTTAGCTTCTTCACCATCCGGGTCAACGCCGCCCGCTCCGTTCAGTCGTGCACAACGCCTGCTGTGTTTGTGGATCCGTATATTATGATCTCTTTGCCTCCAGCGACTGAGCCTACCGCTATGCAGCCAACGCCGAAACTCCAGTAACAACATCCTGCCACCCATTACATGACAAACAATATTCCCGTCCCCGCCCCGGCTGTCGGCTGCCCTTTCAAAAGAACCTCCACCACAGGAACACGATTATGATAAAGGCGAGGCCACCAATGGGGCCGTACTGCTTGAGCAGCAGGTCCCAGTTGATCTTGACCGCAGCCCTGCGGTACTTCTTGCTGTCGTCGCGCAGGCGCGAGCTGATCTCGCCCATGCGCTCGAGGCTGTCGCCGCGGTAGAGCAGGTCCTCGATGTTCTTGTGCATGACCTTGGTGACATCGCGCAGCTCGTCGTTGAGCTTGTCGAGGTTCTGCGTGGCGCGGGCGTCGCTGTAGGTGCCCTTTGTCTTGTTGATGAAGCTGTCGAACTCCATAAAGGCGTAGGGCCGCAGGGTGGGGCTCAGCAGCTGCGTCGCCGGGTACGTCGTCGAGAACTCGGTCGCCAGGTCCGAGAGGTAGGTAAAGGCCAGCTTGCGCGGGTACGACCGCTCCGTTATGCAGAAGTAGACGATGTCGTCGGCGATCAGGTAGTTGATCGTGTGGTCGCCTGACTCGATCGAGGCCTGGGACTCGGAGTTGCGGTTGAGCCGGCGGAGGATCAGCTTTATTTGTGACTTGATCTCGGATAGGGACGACTCGGTCTATGCGTATGTGGTGTCAGAGCATGCGATGATGACAATGGCGTTGGGGCGGAAGAAGGGAGATTGAGAACTCACTGCCTCATCGTCTACAGACGCGCAAAGGTACAGGCCGTCAAGCCGTGCTATTTGAGTTGATCTGATCATTTTGTCTCAGGATCTGTGTTTGCGCGCGTGTGTGTATATGGGTGCGTCAGAGAAGATCCGCCCGAGTGTTTGGAACAAGCTGCCGTCGTCTTGCAGCCCTCCGCGATAGTGCCTTGGTGTCTCTGCCGAACGTGTCCTCAACGCGATGACGCCACCTTTCCGTTTCTGCCTGCTTGTGGCGATCCAACCGATTGCTTTTTGTTGTTTGCCAGTTTGCTGAGAACAGTAATGAACAACAGAGTTCGAATTGGCTAGTGAGAAAGGGATATCGGACAAGTCTTGAAGCAGGATGCCAGAAGTTTGGTTGAAATTAGAATGAAGGTGACGGCAGGGTTCTAGGCCTGGGCTTCTGGGGTAGCACATCACAGTTGCAAGGCTGCCAATCAGAGCACAGATCCCCTGGATGGCATTGACTTGTGGGGCGAAGCCGGGGTAGCTCCTGTCCCCAGCCTCCAGCCTTGCTATCAATCCAGACCAATGTCGATGCTCCTTCCTCTGGAATACATAGTACAAAGGAGGAAGCCACCATCTTCCAGAGAAATTCACGCCCAGCGTCCCGTCTTGCCAGGTATCCGTGTTTATCAGCATGAGCCTGTAGAGGACCAATCATGAAAGTGCCCTGTCCTTGTCTTTATTTGTGGTTCATGTAGCTTGTGGCCATGTCACTCTCCCCCCATCCACTCAGTGAGATCTCATTTCAGCCTGGATAAAAATCCAGAAATGAATGTTTAAACAGTCCTTTCACCCCGCTATTCTTTGGTCTTCTGACTGCCTTCCTTGTGCATCTTTCCGTCCTATCTTTCAGCCTCAGCAACAAGCCATCACCCCGCGGGGTCCACTTTCCCTGTTTGCAGGCAACTGCCTCACTTGCAATGGCAACCGCTACATATGGCCTGCCTTCAGGCAGCCAGCAGTCAAGTTCAGACCTTTCAGAACCTCCAGATTTCACAGAAGAAGAGATTGCAGAGTTTACAGCCACCATGGCTCCCCGCACTCGATCCCGGAGCGAGAACAATGGCCAGGCAAAGTCGACCAGTGACTCGACACTGCCTCTCGAACGGTCTGTCAACGATGGACCCACCGCGAGGGTCCCTCAAGAGGACGAGAAGGATGAGATTGCTGCGGAAATTGAGGTCGCAACCCGAAGCAGCCGGCGCAGAGTCCCCTCAAAACGTGCTCAAGTCACATTCGCACAGCCAGCCTCGTCCGAGACACCTGCTCCTAAGAGGCCAAAGACGAGTGCCAAGAAGTGGACGCCAGAATACGTCACCCAGAACAAGCACTCACCACTGGTCAATAAGGATCTGAGGGTCAGTTTCCCGTGCTAAAACACTGAACTTGTTGCTTTGCTGACATATAAGACCAGGCCCTCCTGCTGAACCCCCAGGCGTGGGATGTCCTCGGCGAGGAGGACAAGAAGGAATTACTCGCTCTCTTTCCGGACACACAACACATCTTGAATGCCAACATACCTGATGCTCGTCCGAATGTCTTGTCCCTGCAGAATGATAACAACTTCCGCCACGACACAGAGCAGTATGTGTCCGACCTGAAGGCGGGCATGCATGACCCCGCTTGGCTTCAGGATGCCTGGGCAGCTCACGAGGCCCGCGCGGCTGGTCAGTTCGACGAGTATTACATTCGCAAACTCGAGGTCGACTGGAAAACAAAGATTCCCGATGAAATGAAGCCGGAGCATCTACGGTCTGTTTCAGCAGCAGAGCCCGAAAACGAAGCTGAGAGTGAGGCCCAGGCGAAGGGTACTCATGTCTCTGTGGTCGCCAAAGGATCTGAAGTGGTGGAGAGCAATGCGGAGGGGAATGGTGACGATGGATCCGCAGCAAGCGTCACGGAAGACCTCCAGAAGGTTTCTGTTGCTAACGCTCATGAAACTGTGGATGGCAACCCTGACAAGATGAGCACCGCTACAGATGTGGACTGAGAGCTCTATGCCTTTTGCTTCCCGCAGTAGTGGTACGGGCAGCTGCGGTCGGGCCTCTAGGGGCCTAAATAGGCGACTACTCGGCCCTAGACCTAGAACAGCTGATGGAAAAAGCACACCCGAAGCCCAGAGTCTTTTCGCCCTGCGGAACGATTAACCGACAGGGGGAAGGGGGTAATCCAATGGGAGATCATTCATAGAAGGCTATCCCATGGGAGGTTAACCCATTGGAGGGTTTCCCACAGGAGATAGAGGGTGTTTAGGTCTTGGTATCTCGATACCGGGACGTTCTGATTGCTGGATAGGGCAATGACTTCTCGAAAAGGCTTGAAGGACTAGGTTTATGTAGCCACAGTGAAGGAGCTCTGAGAAGCATTTCACGTGGAAATGAGCACAATGGTTTGGACGACATCGAAATAGTGCCAGTAGCGGTTATGGCATCAGGACACTTTGAGCTTCATCACCCAAAAGGTGGCACAATGAAGAGTATGTCTAGATCTCGTCTTCCTCATCGTCAAAATCGTCCTCCCGCCCCATTTCGTACAAGATCCTCCCACCCTCTCCACCGCCGATATCTTTCTGGGCGTCAAAGTAAGGCAGCACAATGCCCTCCCTGTCTTTCCGCTGCTTCTCAGTAAGGCCCAGGTTGAAAGTCGTCTCGGCCAGATCCTCCTCCTCGCCTTGTTCATCGTCCGCGCCCGGAGGCGCAGCAAACAGCGGGTGGTCTGACAGCAGCGACAAGGCACCCGCCGCAGAGCCCTGGGCCGCAGGTGCCAGCACGAACCTCTCGACGACGGCACGGCCGCTCCGCCTCCGCAGCTCCATCTCGACCACGACGCCGCCGCCCGCCGCAGGCCCCTTGACGCCGACCAGCACCCCCTCGCGGCCCTCGGCGAGCCCCCACGCCGGCTCGGGCAGGCTCCTGTCCCTGGCGCGACGGCGCTCCACGGCCTGGTGCAGGCTCGAGACCCGCAGGACGGCGGTGGCGAGGTGGTTCAGCACCGTTAGTGGGTGGGGCTCGTACTCGCCCAGGGCAGATGGCGCGAGGGCCAGGGGCACGTCTGCGTGGTAGGTGGCCACGAGGGAGATGGAGGGGTGGGTGAGCAGGCTTGACAGGAAGGCAGTCAGGTGCCTGGGATGGGTCGTTGACAGCGGGTTGAGGGTGTCTATTATGAGGAGTGTTTCTGAGAGATCGGGTCAGCTGTATGAATAGTAATTCCGGAGGTTGGGGGAGGGGGGCACGGAGTGTGTTACTCACTCTGTGACGATGAAGTTGATGAGTTGTTTCTCGCTGTGGGAGGCGGGAGAGCGGGATAGTGAGAGGTGATCTCGGCACGCAGCTTTTGAAGTTGCTTGCCGGTGGCCCTGACTAGGATATCTGCGTTGGCAGGCCTTTTTATTGTGGCAAACGATATGAATATGACTTTGGTGTGGGATATCTGTGCAACTGTAAGTGTACGATCGTGGTAAAATAGCATTGTAGAGAACAGCATACCTTCGCTCGCGTTATGAACTCCTGCAACACTGGAGTTGCGCCCTGCTCCAACGTGTCAAGCACCAGCGTCAGAGGACTGGCATTGTCTCTGAGGTTGAGCAATTTCTGTAGCAGCAACAGGCTGTGGGATCGCTTGTGAGCTTGGGCTGAGGGTGCCATGGCGGGCTGTTCTCAAGTGAACAGGACGCCCAAATTCAAGTTTCCAAGACCAGTTGAATGAGAAACAACCAAGGTGGGTCTAGAGGTATTGTGTAAGTAGACTATCTTCTCAGCATGTGAGAATGTTTATCAGTCTAATTAACGGCTGTGGCACCGTTGGGTCGGGTAATGAAAGTCATAGGCAGGGGTTTTTACAGTGGAGCGCCCGCTGGAAAAATCCCTGCTGCAGCCCTACGGCTGATCTGCGCTCTTACACTCATTTACATTCCACACCGCCAAAACCACGCTAATAACACCGCCATATTAATAGACACCAAACTTATATACACACTATCATACCATCAACACATTTAATTATAAACCTCCTTATTAACGCACCTATTTATAACTATTTATACTTAAAAATAAACAAACCAATTACTATATATAAAAACTATCCCTAAATATAATTTCTTACCCCTTAAGCCGCCATTTAATAATAAAGCTATTACCAACGCCTTATTAACTCTTCTTATTAATATGCTTAAAGCTAAATACTCTTTATATATTAACTTAAGCTAATCAGAGAATAATATCCTTATAAGCCAATAAATCTATATTATTAATCCTAAATTAATTCTTTATATTAATTATAAATTATCAACCCTTAACCCTTATTATACCTAAACTTATTTAAAATATTATATTATTTTTAATAATAACCTTATAAAGAAAGTAATAATATTATTAAAAAAACTAAAGATTATTCTTAATAAATTATATATTATTATTATAAAGAAATATTAAGTAATAGCTAGTTATGGATATATTATTATATTTAAGCTAAAAGTTATATTTAAGCTAAAGATAAAGAATATATTAATCCTAAATAGCTTTATTAATAATAATCTTAATAATAACTTTATAAGCCTTAAGGTTAAAAAAAATAAGGTTAATAATTATTATTAATTATAAGATAAGGAGGTTTTAAAGGAAATCTTAAAGGTTTAAAAGGTTATAATAATAAATGCTATAAGAAGCTTTACCCTTAAAGATATCTTTATAAATAAAGATTTATTTAAGGAGGTAACTTTTTAAATAGATATTAAGATCTTATAATATAACTTATTATTTAAAGTTAATAAATTTAAGGATATTAATATATTAAATAGCTTAATAAAATTTATTATAAAATTACTTTCCTTTATAAAATATTATCTTTAAATTAACTTTAAATAATAATTTATTAAATTAAAGAAGTAAATTTAAAATTATTTTAATAAATATAATATTAAAAGTATATTTAATATAATAATTATTTAATATAAAAAAAATGCTATTTAATTATTAATTATATATTTAAGGGAATTAAATGATAAATCTAATGCTTTTAATAGCTGGCAATTAATAATTAATTTAATAAAAGGAATAAAATATAATAAAGATTAATATACCCTTTTTATTATTTATTATTTTTATCTTTATAATATATTAACTTAGGTTATCTTTAGGTAATATTAAATCCTTATAATGCTATTATTAAGTAATTATTTATTATTATCTTATATTACTTAGGATTTTATAATAGCTATTATTATTAAGGCTAAAGAAAATAATTTATTTAGCTAGAAATTATTATTTAAAGATATAATAAATATCTTTTAATTTATTAATAATTTTAGCTTATCTTTAAATAATTTAATAAAAAAAAAAAATAAAAAGATATAAAAGTTTATATTAACTTAAAATGAAGAATATTTAATGATTTATACCTAATTTATAAGGTTATTTTAATATTAAAATCTTAATTAATATTTTAATAATAAAAGAAAGACTTATAAAGCATTATATTGCTTTATTAAAAAGGATAATACTTATTTATATCTTAATAATAAAGAGATAATAGCTTAAGCTAATAAAATTAAAAAGTAATAGGAAAAGGTATCTTTAAAATATATTCCTTAAAATATATATAATAAAGTAATAATTTAGTTATTAAAATAGAAAATTAATGATCTTAAGGGTATTATTAATATATTATTAATATTTAAATTAAAAGAAAACCCTTTTATTATAATTCTTAATTACCTTAAAAAAGCTAATATTAATAAATTAAATAATAATATAATTAATAAAAATATTATTATTAATAATAATAATAATAGCATTAAGGTATACTTATTGCTTTTTTAAGCCCTTATAAATTAACTTAAGTAGTAAATAATGCTATAATAATTATATATATCTCTATATATACTTAATTAGGTATATATTCTTCTTATAAACCTGTTAATAATTAACGGGCTATTAAAGGTTATATCGCCGCCCTTAACCTATTAGCTTATAATATTATTTTCCTTATTAATAATACTTAATAAGGATAAGGGTTTTATATTTTTAAAAGATTTCTTTATATATTTAATATATTATAAGGTATATAATTATATAAAGAAGGCAGCATTTTAATAGCTTTTTTATAAAATTAAGAACGCTAACTTATTATTATTTAAGAACTTAGCTAAATAGCTAAATAAATAATATATTATAAAGGTATTTAATAAAAATCTAGGCAGCTTTATATATTAATATATAAAGGATTTTCTATAAAAAAAGGCCTTATTAAGTATTCCTAGCTAGTTATTATTATTACCGCTAATATTAATATAGCGCTAACCTTTTAAAGTAAATAAGGGTATTAAAGAAAGTAATATAGCTATAAATAATTAATTATTTTAAGTTTTTATTAAATTTAAATACTTTTTAAGGGTATATAAGTTATAAAATAAAGGATTAATAATAATATATTAAGGTAATATTTTCTTATTTATAAGGTTAATAATAAAAGCTATTTAATTATAATATATAAAGAACCTTTATTATACCTTATAAATACTTTATTATATCTTAATAAAATAATTATTAATTATAAAAATAAATATATTAATAAAATTATAAACCTTTTAAAATCTAAGAATAAAAATTATATTATATTTATGATTTTTTTTAATAATATTATAATAATTTAAAATTAATATTATAAAGGTTACTTTATAATTCTAACTTAGGTAATTAACTTATACTTTCTTTATTTATATAAACCACCCTTTTAACCACCTTTTAGCAATAATAATAATTTTCCTATTATTTTAATATAATAATAATTAAATAAATATATAATTAAAAGGTTATAAATTTAATTATTATTATAATAAAATAATTAATAAATCATCATTATTACCTTTTTTTTTACTATTTAATAATATTTACTTATTATCTTTTTATATTAATAATACTTAATAAGGTATTTTTATAAAATATAATTATAACTATTAAATAACCTTAATCTTTAATAATCTATTAATATACTCTTTTCTTAAATATAAGCTTTTTAAACTAAGTTATAGCAAATTAATATTAACACCTTATTTAATTAACTTATAAATTAATTTGTAATAACCCTTTTTTTTTTTATATATATTCCTTTTAATACCACTTAAGGCAACTACCTTTATAATACTTTTTAAATATAATATATATATTATTTAATAACCCTAAAGCAAAACTCTTTTATTATATTAAAAACTTATATATTAAAGCTTTTTTTATAAAGATATATTTTAATAAAGTTATATAATTATAAATATTATAAAAGGAAAAATATAATAATTATAATTATTAATTATAATTACTTATACTATATTATAATACTTTAAAGCTTATAAATATTTAATTATATATTTATTAATATATAAATAATTAAGTAATATATTTACTTTAAAATATTATTAAGCTTAGAAACTTTTACCTTTTTAAAATAACCTTAAATCACCTTTTTATTTAAAGCAATTTAATAAATACTATTAATAAGAAATTACTTAAAATCATCCTTTATATATTAACTATCCTTATAATACTTAATATATTAATAAATAAATAATTTAAGATCTTTAAAATATAATTTAATAAGGTTTAAATTAAGTAAATAAATAAATAAATATTTAAATAAAACGCTATATTATTTATATAATTTATTTAATTTAATATAAGAATGAAAACTTATATTATTTATAATTAGCATTAAATTAAGCCCTAGAAATAATATTATATAAAGTAAAACCTTATATTATATATATTTAATAAAGCTAATTAGATTGTTATTACTCTTATATATTAATAAGCTAATAATATTATTAATTATTAATATTAATATAACTTAAAACTATATATTATAATCTTTATTACCTTTAAGTAATAATCTCTTTAATTTAATATCCTTTAATAACTAATCTATATAATAAATATTATCTCTTTTATTAATATTAAATTTATTAATATAAATAAATTAATTATAATATTAGCTTTAAATCTTAAATATTTATTTAGCTTTAATATATTAATTATATTAAATAGCTATAAAGGCTTATTTTTTCTTTCCTTAATTAGCTTAAATTAATACTTAATTAATTATAAATAATAAAACTTTAAGTTTATATATTTTAATTAATTATTATTATATTTTATTAAAATATAAATTATTTTTCTATATAAGGAGGTTAAGAAAGGCTTAAATAATTAAAAAACGTATTAATATTAATATTAATTTTTAAAAGCTTAGAAGTTAATATATATATTTATATAAAAATTAATTAGCTTTAGCTGATTATATATATAATACTTTTTATTTATAAAACTAGTTATATAATAATCTTTTCTTAATTTATATATTTATTATTTTAAATATTTTATAACCCTTAAGATTGTAGCATTAAAGGTAATATTAGTTTTAAATATATCTTAAAGGATATGGTAATTTAATGCGATTAATTTAGCTTTTAATATAATAAAAATACTATTAATTAATTTATAATAATTAAAATATATAGGATGAATAATATTAAGTTGATATAGCATATATTAATTGAGGAATAAATGAGAATATTAAATATATAGAGGGCATAACAATATATATATAAGTTTGGTGTCTGCCAACATAGCGGTATCATTAGCGTGGTTTTGGCGGTATGGAATGCAAATGAGTGTAGCCTTATTTCAGCCGCAACTGCACGCCCTAGTCTGAACTCCACGCGCCTCTAGAGCTTGACCCCAACATCAAGTCCAACCAGACAGCATCGCGCTCTCCTTTCTCCCCTCTCCATCATAATTCACAGCTCCCATGCAGTCCGACCGACCCTCTAGACGCGGCGGCGGCCGGCCCCCACGGGACAGGGACCATCAGCCCGGGCGCAGAGGAGGAGGAGGATACAGAGACGATCGCAACCAGGACCGCGACCGCAGGCGGTACGATGACGACCGTGACGACGACCGCGATGACAGACGGCGCTACCGATCCAGATCCAGAGATAGGGACAGGGAGTGGGACAGGGGAAGGGACGGAGGGAGACCTGGAAGAGACAAGGACAGCAGGCGTGACCGCTCCAGGTCGCGCGACAGACCGCATCGCGACGCGAGGCCACCACGCGACGCGCACGATTCCCGCCGTGGGCGAGACTCCGATGGGAGGGATGCGAGGAACAGGGGCGGTGGAACACCTAGACACAGAGATGGTGTGTATAGCAGTGCCTCAAGATCCCACCTGCAGCACGTTACTGACATTCTTCAAGATCCTCGCCGGAGATCCGCATCGCCCCGACGCAGCGGCAGCCCTGCCACGGCAGACTTGCCCCACCGAGGCAAAGGCGGCGGAGACAGGTCCAACACGAACTCCTCCATGTCATTCAAGGTTTCACGGCAAGACGGTGAACGTGATCGTGGTCGGCCAAGGGACGAGGAGGAAGAGAGCTACCCCGATGACCGTGAACGCCGGGGCCGGAGAGACGACGACGACGAAGGTGCTGAGCCGATGGACCAGGACGAAGAGGACATCGACGTTGAGGACGACGGCATGGACGACGACATGGCAGCCATGATGGGCTTCGGGGGATTCGGCACCACCAAGGGAAAGAAAGTGGTCGGCAACAACGTCGGCGCCGTAAGGAAAGAGAAGAAGACCGAGTACCGCCAGTACATGAACCGTGTCGGTGGTTTCAACAGGCCACTTAGCCCCGGCCGCTGATATCATCGCCACACGAGATCCACATTTTTTGCTTCGAGGCTACGATACATCCTGCTCGTTCATGAACGCGCAGTGAGGCCTTGCGAGGCTTGGTTATTATTCTGGGGAGGTGTCAAATCAGACAGGTCGGTAAAAGTCTAGCAATCCACACGGCATTTCTACGCAGGGGCTTAATTCATTATTTTAGAGAAACCCACTCTTCCATTCTACCCACCAGGAATGGGATCACATCGTTCACTTCCTTGTTCAACCCGTAGTTTAGAGTGCGTTGCGACTCTTCTTCGATGACCATCGCTCTTATACTGAATGCTTATCACCCAGCGCTTCCCGCATGATGCCATTTCCCCTACTAACCACGAAGACAGCCTCGGAACGGCAAGGGACACTGCTCGATCCCCGAATCTGTCAAGTATTCCAACGACCTCTACCCACTACAGAGGCAACGACAATAGCCCCGCCACACTCGCACATGCCAGGGCCACACAGGCTAAAGCCGCCGGACCAGCTCTCTCGCCCCTGGATGCCGTCCCCGCGCTGGATGCCGAAGCCGAGCCCGTCGCAGATCCAGCCGTACCCGATGTCGCCGCCGTCGCCGACGCGGCCACGAAGCCAACGAGACTCGTTGGGTCCGGGCACCTCTCCATGCTCAGCGCTGTGACCATTTCGTTGTTGGCGTTAGTCGGGGCGAAATAGTAACTTGCGCCCGACCCCCATTCCCCCCCTAACTCGCCGGCCGTGAGGCGCACGGGCACGTACTGCCGCGAAACGTCGCACCGGCCCAGGGCCGTCGTGGTGGTGGACGCGTCGGCGGCGCCCGAGGGCGTCTCCCACAGCGAGCAGTCGCCGCCCACCAGTGTCTCCCAGGCTTCTCCCATCGCCTCGGTCATCTCGCAGCGCCACGTCTTCTCCGGTGCCTCGGACGGGGTGTAGGTCCCGCCAAAGATCGACACGGTGCTGGTGGTCCCTTGGGTCTGGTACCAATCGGCGGGGAACAGGCCTGCCCGGAGGCACTGCTCGTCGGCGTCTTCCTCCTCTGGCGTGCGGCTGGTGCTGCTGCTGTTGCCGTTTGGGCAGCTGACTCGCAGCCTCTGGCGGGGCTGGTCCGGCTCGTCTGGGAGTTCTCTTTCGATCTGGGCCCCGTCGAGGCTCAGTGGGCGCGCGCCGTACATGAAGATCGGGGGCCACGGCTCGGGTGTTGTCACGGGGTAGAAGGTCATCGTTGGCCCCACCCCCGACATTGTTGTAGTCTTCGTTTCCATCTCGTCCATTGATTGTGTGGGGTTTCAATGTCTCTTTTCAACGTTGAGAAAGTTCACAAGATGGGCCGACATACACCAAGTGATTGAGACTCGTTGCAGCTAGCTCTCATATGGATGTCTGCCTTTTTGTTTCTCTCTGCGTGGCCGATTTAGCCGGATCCTGCTTGCCAAGATACTGTAAAATCACCCAAGCGCCTCATTTTGCTGGGCAACGATTCCTTCGTGCTTGGGCACATATGGACTGCCAAATTCGGCGCTTGAAATTGTCGCACGTGAGGCATCAGCTCACTACCTTATCAGTTGCCACCGTTAGGCTTTCAATCTGTCCAAGTACAATCTGAAATTCGACTAGTTCTCTCACAGTTCATCCTCGCCGACGACTATTTGTTGCTCTTCATCCCCGTGAGTCCCTACATATTCTGAAGTGTCGCCCTTCACCACACTTTGCTCCTCAGACCCCTTGATACCGACAATGACATAGTCCTTGACGATAGCCGTACCATTCCCGAGCGCCTCAATTTCCTCCCTAGTGCAGGTCATTAACTGGAGAATGTAGCACTGCCCCTTCGGCACGGGCATGAGCTCGTTCTTCTTCCACCACGTATCCCGGGGCCCCTCTGTCCGGAAGATATCCGCGTTGCTCCTCCACCCGCCCGTCGCCCTGAGGTCCACCGTTCCGGTGGCGATATCCTTGTTGAATAGGGCTCTCTCGAAGATCCTCAGGCTCGCCTCCGGCTGGTAACTCGGGACCATGTGGCCTGCTTGGTACACACGCGTGAAGCTCAGGTTACCGTGCTGCCGGGTGAGACCGTACGGCACGAACGGCGGCTCGTCAGACGAGGCTACTGTCAGGGCCGTGTAACCCGCGTTCGCGAACGCCTTCTGGTGGCGGTGCGGGATCGCGAGCGACGCCGCCTCCCCGCCGATCCAGTTGCAGGCGAGATCCCTGTCGCCGTACATCAGGTGGACCTTGACACCATTGTCCAGCAGGTCGGCCAGGCCTTCCAAGTAGCCCCCACGCGCCATATCGCCGTGGGTCGTGAAAGCCTGGGACACGATCGGAGAAACCCAGGTAAAGTTGACGGGCACGCCCAGCGCGCGCTGGACCCACTGCTGGTTCAGCCAGCCCAGGTGGAAATTCAGTGGGAACGAGTCCGCTGAGGGGTGCGTGACGTCGAACCAGCCATACTTACCCGACTCCATATAAGGGGCGACGAGCACGTCGTAAGATGTAAATGACGCGTTTCGGCAGTACGATTCAACGTAGTCCGCGTCTAGATCCGGACCGTCCGTGGCCTCGAGGGCCTTGGACAGGCGCTGACACTCCCGGGACTGGTCGATGATTCCGTCGGGCCGGTAGAGCTCGTACAGCTGCTTGTGCTTGGTCGTCTCGTTGATAGCCTTGACGCCGTACGTGTTATTCCAGGCAAAGAAGGAGTAGGCCTCATCCTGGACGAGGACGTCGATGCAGGCATTGACGAGCCCCAGGGTATCGAGGTGCAGATAATGGGTCCCTGGCCCGGAGATCTCCCCATCGGCGATCTTCTGGTTTTGCTTGTGGAAGAAGTCCATGAACTTGGGGCCGTAGTGGCCGCCGTAGCTCTCAGCCCACAGGCTGATCTTCTCGTCGTGGGGCTTGTACTCGGGGAACTCCTCGAACCAGGTTTGGGCAAAATGCCACAAGGCAACAGCCGCATGCTCAGTCGAGTTGGGCAGTTGGGTTGCGTTCTGGCTCGCAAAGGTACCGACGTAGAAGGTCGAGTTGGTCTCGGGGATCCCGTCCGTGAAGTCATCCAGCTTGATCGGGAACGGGCCCGAATACGAATCGTCCATTACGTTCATGGCCAATAGGTCATAGGTGCCGTTGTTGAGGGTGTCGTATGAGAAGCCGACCTGGACGGGCTGGTCGATGTAGAGAACATTGACCTCGTTGTTCCAGCTCCACGGGTTCAGCGTGGTGCTGTTGCTGTCCGCGTTGACGGCGCAGGGCCCATTCTCGGACAGCATGCCCAGCAGACTCGAGCCTCCCGGCCCGCCGTTCAGCCAGATGGACAGGGGAGCATGGTGAGGGTCCTTGCGGGACTCAATGAACCAGAAGAAGGTGTTGATGGGGTAGTTCTGGTTCTCACCCTTCTCGTTGAGTGAGTTTGGGGGGAGGTGGACGTAGCCGCTGTAGCTCTTGACGCCTGGCGTAGTCTCGCACAACTCTGGGTTCTTATAAGAGATGGTGATACCCTCGTGGTGCTTCGATCGTACCGTGTTGATGCCTTCTCGAGGCGGGGGGAACTGGGCCTGCGAGAGCTGGGCGAGGGCCGCCGCCGCAAGCAAGGAGGTGGTCAGCATTGTATGTTAAATGTGAACCTTAGACCACAACCGATGTATTCAGGCGCCTTCTGGGTCCGAGCCTTATACTGGAATAGGCAGATTGACAGAGTCGGCAAGACTTGTGTGACCATAGGTTAAATTTCACTCATGACATGTTGATGTCGACAGTCTCAAACATCGAAGGTGAGGAGAGAGCCTCGCAAAGAACATCCCAGCCCCTGCTGATAGCTGATTTCCCGAATAGGGAGGAGGCCCGCAGAGTCGGACGAGCTTGGCCAGTGTGGGGATGGTTTCTCATCCTTCTGCCGGAATAAGATTCGGGGTTCCAGCATTCCAACGCCGACACTGACGGCTTTCTGCTCCACGCCGGATCGATAATGCGCCGCATCCTCACTCCGAGCTGCAGGGCTTATCTATCTACACAATGCTTGCGCAAGTTGTTGACACGCCCAATTATTCCTCTACGCATTGAGTCGTACTCAGTCTCACAGGCACACACATACTCTTGGGCAGCTTTCCATTGTCATTATCATTCATGATTCTGTGGTATTCTATCTCATCCTTGCAATCGACCGTCTTGGGACAGCACCTGCATGGGTGCTGCTGAAATGGTACGGTCACTCCTGTCTCGCCGTCTGCCTTCATTGTTTCTGACTGGAGATGCTCGATAACCTCTCATCTTGGGGGCCTGTCCGGGACCCGGAAAGCGTCTGGCCCGTTTTAAAAATCAATACCAGAGGTGACCATTTCGCTTCCGGCCCAGAAACTCAAGACTAATGGAGGAGTTCGATGCGTGTCCTCTGTCTTTTTTGAGCCTTCTAGGCATACGTGTGACCAATCTTGTCGTTCTCCTCTCGCAGCTGCCTAAGCTGCCGGTCAAAGTCCTTGTTGACCCAGTCCAGATATACTGACCAGATCTGACACTGCCCACTGCCGAAAGTCCCCTTAAGCTTGTCGGACAGGAGCAGGGTAGTCCGGAGCACACTACGCACCGCCTCCTCCTGCTTCTCGTACTCCTGCTTCACAGAATTCTCCTTAAGCTTCGTGGACAGTGTCGCCCGGAAAGCTTCCGCGATAGTGTCAAGGCGCCGTTGAGTCTCTGGCGGATCAATGACTGCCAACTTTGAGAGCATCAAATTGCTCAGCGCCCGAATGTCATTGTCGTCTTTGAGTCCCGCAATGATTCGGTCGTAGAGCTCAATGATGCTAATTCTGGGCATTGCGATCTCCATCAGGGCGTACAGTGACTCGTACGCACCCTTGCGGAGCTCAAGCCCGTCATCCACCATGATCTTGAAAGGACCCATCATGACTTCGCGGATCAGCTCTGGCTTGAGCGTCGACTCTGCAAAGACAAATGGCATCAGCTTGTTGAGGTGGCCCAGGACCATGTCGGGCTTGTTGTTTGCTGCCGAAGTGAACGTCGTCATTGCAAGTCGTCGGATGTCCATCTCCGGATCCTGCAGAATCGACGTGAGCATGGATATCAAGTAATTCTGCAGAACAATGTCGAACTTGTCGCCGCTGTCTGCAAAAGTGTACCGCAGTGCTTGGACAGCAATGCCTCGTACAGCCGGTTCAGGGTTGCCCAGAAGTTTCTGCAACAGTAGATTAGCACTTTGTCTCGGACGAGGAAATGGAATGCTGCGCAACTTACATCCAGCTTGGGAATGAACGTCTCAGGGTCAACGACCGCCAGGCGTCCTATGCATTCTGCACAAACCGCCTTGTTGTCCTCGCCTTGCGAAGACTCCAGCAAGCAGTCCCAGATGGGTTGAGCGAAACCGCTGATGTCGGTTCTCTGTAGGAGGATCTCCTTGATCGACTGCAAGAGCAAGTACTGTTTGGCACCCGCGTTCTGGAAGCTTTGAAGAATCACTGGCAGGTACGCCTGCACGTTTCCAGCAGCAGCACGGCCCAGCGCCATCGCCGCCGTCAGTGAGAACTTGTCGTATTCGTCACCAAAGTGCTTGGTAAAGATTTCGGGCTTCAGAGGCGATTTCGTTCCCAACCTCAGTGCCGCTTCACCAAGGACGCTCAGGGCCAGGCTGCCTCTAGCCTTGTCCTCTGCAGTCTCAGCCTCCGTTATGAAGCTGTTGATGTCCACGCCGCCTGTTCCGCCGCTGGCAACCAAGAGAGTCCCAATGACTTTGCCCACGGTTGAAGGGTCTCCGCTGACACCAACGTCCTTAAGCATACGCGTCATCAGCTCTTCGCCAACCCCAGATTGACCGATCTGGGCGATGAGGTCGAGCAAAGGTGTCAAGACAGCATTGACCACGTTCTGCTGCACGTAATCGCAAATTGCACTGTCGAACTTTGGGTCAACGACAAATTTCGCATCGACTTTGACCAAGGAAGTCAGAACGCGGAACGTCGCTCCGTGCAACTGGGCATCGGCATTAGCGATGATCGGCAGAAGCGCTTCGACGAGGTTCTCCAGTGTCGCTGTGTTCAGAGCCTGTTGGCCTGCGGCAGAGAGCAGAATATGCTTCAAGGCTTGGATGCTAGATGCCCTCAAAGCTCGATTCGCCTTTCTCACCTGGGCTGATAGCTCCACAACAACATCTCGCGCCCAAGTAGCATCGAAGTTGGGGGACGGATGCGCAGCGATCTCCTCGACTGCTCGCACAGCGGCAAGACGCGTCGTCTCGTTCTTGAGCCTATCTGCGATTATAGAGAGACCCTTGTTGCGCTTGTCGGCAGGTAGCAGGGCGGCTCCTTCAGCATCGCCCGTGCGGGAGAGCAAAGTGCCCAGCGCATGTATGGCCTTTTGTCGCACCTCCGCATCTGCGTCCGTAGCTGTGGCCCTCTCAACAACCACGTCATACAGCTTGGACAACTCTGATTTGTATTTCTGGGCCGTTTTCTGAGACCGTGGCGGCGTGATAGCTTTCCCGATCTCCTCCACTGTCTCGATTGCTTGAGAGGATATCTTGTAATATCGGTCTGCCACGGCCCCAACAACCCCGCTGACCATCTTGGTGAGGTAAGGCTGCAGCAGGCTCGATGAATGCGTCTTGGCAACGTCGCTGAGAAGCTTGAGTGCTGCAACACGCAAAGTAGAAGGCGTGGCAGAGGCGGCACCGCCACTTCCAGACAACGATGTCGACGTAGTGGAGGCTGCATTTGTCTTGACCGCATCAATAACAAGATCAAAAATCTGATCCAGGTGGTCAGAAAGTCCGCCTTGTTGGACAAGAATCAAATCATCGAGCAGACTCATGGTCGCTTGCTTGGTAGGGATTGATTTGCCCTTGAGCAACTTGGTGGCCGCCTTCACCAATTGCGGCGTCAGCTTGGCGAGATCAGCACGGGGTCCACTGGAAGGGATCTTCTCGACAGTAGGTGACACCAGGCCATTGCCATCGAAACGCGCGGTGGCAGAGACGCCACTGCTCTGCCGTCTTCGCTTGCGGCTCTGGGTTTGTGGTGATTGGATGTCGCCGTGGGTGCCATCCAGCAGAAATTCGGGAATGATGCCCTCTCCCGTCTTTCGGATGAGAAGAGAAAGGGTAGAGATGACTTCCAGGCGGACATTATCCTCACGCTCGTCGAAGCGCTTGACTAATGGCGGTGCAATCTGGCTGTAGAGGACGCCGTTATCCAGAAGATCTCCGTTACTTCTCGTGGAGACGAGGGTGTGAAGGGCTTTCGCGGCACATCTCCGGGCCTTCCAGCTGGCGTCATCGTCGTCATCGAAGCCAACCCCGGCTTCAAACTCGTCGTCGTCACCAAAGTCATCATCCTCGTCTTCGCCTTCCTCCTCGTCCATATCTTCGTCTTCATCCAACGCGTAATTGGGGTCGTATTTCAGATACCGAAGAGATGCTGCGATTGCCTCATCCGTATACGGGCGCATCTCGGAGGGGCAGGATGCCAGGTAAGCTTCGAGGGCAAGTAACGCTGCCTCACGGACCTCGGAAAACTCCAAGCCCACGTCGTCGCCC
The DNA here is from genome assembly GCA_037177825.1 of Diaporthe sp. P3_1W. NCBI lineage: Eukaryota > Fungi > Ascomycota > Sordariomycetes > Diaporthales > Diaporthaceae > Diaporthe > Diaporthe sp. P3_1W. The sequence continues at coordinate 2,408,979 of JBAFXB010000004.1, read as the reverse complement.
TCGCCAATCTCTTCAAGATGGCTCTGCAAAACATCCTCGGCCAAGAAAGCCAGAGTCAGCTGTACAACATCGCCGATGTGCTTGCCAAAGCGATGGGGAATAGATCGGGCCATGGAGCCCATGATGGTCAGGTACAGCCGCTGAGTGACGGGGTCGGTCTTTGGGTTCTTGAGGACCGCCACAGCACGGCTGAGGAATGCAATCAGTTGGTCGTCCTGCAAATGGACAGCCAATATCGAAAGGGCTATCACAGCCTTCTTCCTGACAGCCGACGTTGCCTTTTGATTGTCAAGCAGTCCTAGGATGACGTCTTGCAGGGCCTGGACTTCATCTTGTGGTGACAGCATGGTTCCAAAACACTTGACGACCTCGATAATGACGTCGACAGCATCGGCGTTCACCAGGGCATCGTCCTGAATGATGCCCTGCCCTGCCGGAGGCAAGCGGATACTGCCACTAGATTTGGCCGCCTGAGAAGTGCGCCCCAGGAGTCTGGGCATCAACACCCTACTTATGCTGGTGTATGCTTCGAGAACTTCTTTTGTGGCAGCCTGGCCAGGCTGTGGCCGTGGGAGGGCTTCGATGACATTACGGAGGGCCAGAGCAGGGACAGAGTTGTCGACAGAGTTCTGGAGCTTCAGAGTGGTGAGCTTCTCGATCAAGGGCGCGATGAGGTTGGCGGGCGTCTTCGCGACGAGGGGCCCAAGGCTGTTTGAAGAGAAACAAGGTCAGAATGGAGGCGTCGCGACAGAGCCTGGAGGACGGAGACTTGCCACTTGATCGCTTGGTTTTGAACCTCGCCGTTCTGATCGTCCAAGGCCTTAACAACGTGATCGATGGTGCGGGCAGCGGTGTTGTAGTCATGATGGAGCATGTCATTCTTGGCATTGGCGAAAACGGCAATCAAGTCGTTCAGGGCCATGAACCTGAAGTCGGGGTCCGTGTCGTTCAGCTTGCCAAGGAGCTGGATGACCGTGTGCGAGGTCGGGTTGGGGGGTATGCTCGTCGCCATCTTGGAGGTTGAGGGGGGTTGATGCCCCGGCGCGAGGGGTAGAAGCTGATTCCGAGTGCGAAGTAGGTGGATAGAGTGGGATGGTAATGATGGAAAGGTCGTCAATCGCCAACAGTGATGCTCTCCCCTTCGTAAGACGTAATCACAACAAGAAGAAAAGATGGCCAATGTCAAAACAAATGCAGATGGAGGTGGATCAATGGTGGTGTCGCAGGAGCAGCAACAACGGCATCAGTAGCTCGGTGGTGGGGTGCTTGCCTGCTGTGCTGGGTAAGTGTGGGGAACCTTGGGAAGGGCAGTCCGTGCTAAGACCCGGTGCCTAGTCTTGGCCCACATACACATGTACCTAGGTACCCACCCGACAGGTCATCCACAGGTATCATGTTTGCCATTAATTAACCCTTGGGACTTCTCAAGCCGGAACGTTCTGTGTTCTACTTAACGGAGGCCTGAGACGAATCACTTCGACACGGTAGAACAGGCAAACCATACAGACTCTTCCCATGAAGAGGCAAGTAAGTACAACCGCTAAGGCCAATCAACCCTCAGCAAACTCCAGCGTCCCAGTATTCTCTCTGAGCAGTTCTCAACGCAATCTGATATGGAAAGCTCCTAGCTGCTGATGCTGATCACGATTTACCTAGATGAGTCCCAACAGCACAGCGGCAATGCGCTTGTAGAAGTGAGTGATCGTGCATGTTCAGACCAAGGAATCATATTTCGTCTGTGGCTCACTCATGTACCCCAGGATGGTTCAACATGTTGCCTGAACTGAAGCCTGCAGAGATTGCTGGGCTCCGTGTTCAGATGTGGAGCCCATGTCCCCAACTGTTTAATGGACAATCGGGGGCAGTTATCAGAGGGATGGCATACGAAGTTCAAGGTGCAGCACAGAAGGAAAAGCTAGCAAAGTACGAGACAGAGTGTTATAGAACACAAAAGGTTTTCATCAGCGTCCATGGAGGAGGGGACAAGGTGCAAGGGACTGCTTTCGTTTGGAATGGGGAATCGGATGAGCTGCACCAGGAGATCTTTGATACTCAAAGCTGGCGCAGAATCAAATTCTTGGCCGTTGAGCCTTCAAGTTTTTCAATAGAATATTTCACTGCACAACGTCTTCGGTCTAAGGCCCGAGGCTCAAGGAGAACTAACCATGGAGGCAGGGCCATGTAGCTTGGCCCAAAGCGCAGGTCATCCTAGAATAGCTAGTTGGAAAATGCTCACTTTTGCACCTTCAAGGTTCCAAGGTTGTGCTACCGCTCCATTGCTTGTGTTCCTCAATTTTCTTGCTTCGTTGTGACTCGTTATGCAAAAGTATTTGCCCTTTCAATATCCCAGTCGTTGCATTTGTCACTTAAGCACTTCATCGTCTTTGGTTCTGCCTAACTCAGAAGTCTTTTGCTTCCGAGATCTCCATCACTTGAAGCTCATCGTGGACCTCCCGTAGTAACACCTCTCGTTGAATATTCAACGTCGTATTTGCGGTGTTCGCTCCCCTAAACCTGCTAGTGTTACCTCTTCCAACTTTCCGGAGATCATCTGGGACCGTGTTATTTTTTTTGGATGCGTATGTATTTGTTCTGTGGAGCGAAGTTTCTAGAAGCCACTCAATGCTAACCGATAGCCATTGGTTCATGTCACTCCTTCGTGGTGTGACTTCGAAAAGCCTTATAGACTCAGTGGACAAATTTCTTTTCATTCTGGTTGACCTCATTCGGCCTCTCATACGAAAGACAGCATGTGAGAGACTTATCTTTCCAGCTATGAGCTTGCACCTGCACTCACCTAAACGGGCTGATACATGTCACCTCGGAGGATATGACAAGAGAACATATCAATTCAGATATGTGAGAAGAGATGGATTCGAGTTTTTGCAGGCCGTAGTTCCCTTTGAATCAAATGGATGTTGCGGGAGCAATTTGCATGTAAAGAATGCCTCTGAATACTGTACGAGAGAGCGGTAGAGGGTGAAATACTACAGAGCCAAACTGCAAGCTCCCACACTAGAATAAAGAATTCAGAAACAAAAACGGTTCTTAGGCGACGTTGGTGACGTCAGGCATACTACGCAAAGACATCTCAAGCACGTCCGATCGTAGATTGTAGAGGTACTTCTCAACTAGAGGCTCAAATCGATCGGCGCCACCAGCCTCGCTAGGCCAGCTCAAAATCAAGTCTACTGGTCATACATACTTCGGGTCCGGACCTGGGTCCGGGGTCCAATCGCTGCCGCCATATACGTACATTAAGCCTCAGAAATCTAAATGATGTTGAATCATATGAACTACACCTGAGATACAGCATCCTTTTACTCTCTTTACGACAATATAGCATCAATCATGTCTACCATCAGACTCAACATCATGAACTCGACCTCGCGGGCTTTGCTGCGTCCTCGCTTGCAGCCACACTCGAGAACAGGACTCGTTTCCAGGAGGACATATGCGAGTGACATGCCCGATCACCCTCCATCACGCACTGAGGGCACCAATGGACTGCCATGGTATGAGCCGTTTTCTCAATAGAGTGCCCTTTCTTTCCCTGCTACACATTACCCTGGAGAAAGTCAGACCCAGAGCCCAGACACTAACATTCCACACCGAATTCAGGCTCATAGGAGCCATCGCGGTCGTTCTTCCGACCACATTCTGGTTCTTGAGCAGTGGCCAAAAAGCAGACAAGCACAATGACCATGAGCAACAGCGAGCATTGCGATCCTCAAACCCTGGGATCATCAACACGCCCCACAAGGACATAGAAACCAAGGCGGATGGCTCAGATTCCGAGCTGCCAGAGGATGCTCCAAACAGGCCAGACAATCGTGAGAAGGTGGGTTGACCTGAGCCCCTGAACTATGTCTTACCCATCCACTCCTCGCCAGGGTGCTGACTTCGGATATTGCCAGATTGAGAAGAAGCTGGCACAGAAGCCGGCAACGAAGAGGGTAGACCCCATGAAATAAATCGGCGGTGTTTTTTGTGTTGGAAGCAGGCCCAAAACCTATTCATGTATCTATGGAGACAGCCACTAACACAGAAAAGTCTGTTGAACTCCATCTGGCTCACAATCGCATCATTGCTTGATCTAGCAGCATTTTATATACACAGTGTTCAACAAACGGCACCCTTCTCATATCGGTGATCAAAGGCCGATATCACCGCACAGGTGTACGTCAGGGCCGCCAAAACGACGAATATGTGCATCAGTTGATGGCTCGCCCCGAAGAGATCAAAGCGCTGAGGGAACCACCTCTCCGGGAACTTTTGCGGCACAGCGTCAGCAACAGAACTCCCCTTTTTGAGAAGGAGACCTTCCAATCCATAAAGGGTAGCGCTCAAGTCAAGAAGTAAGGGATTTTGCAGGCTCACCTTCAACCCATATACGATAACCCCAACACCATCGCATACCACCGTCCACAACACCCAACCCAGCCCAACCCGCTCCCACTCCTCCTCCAAGCCGTGCACCAGCACCCCATGCGCAATAGGCAGCGCAAAACTGCCCACGCCAAAGGCCCCAAACAGCACCGCACGGTAAGGCCCCAGGTGCGGGGCGCTGAAGCGCGGGAGGAAGGTGACAGCCGAGCAGGCGGCGGCGAGCACGCTGATGAGACCCCAGTAGGCTGCCCGGAGAGACGGTTCGCAGGGGAAGGAGTAGTAGACGAGCGGGACGGTGGCGGCCCACATCAGGACGAGGACGCCCTGGAAGTCGAGCTTCATGTTGAGCAGGTACACGGCCTCGCTGTGCGCCATGAGCGTGTGGAAGGCGGTCGAGAGGGCGAAGCACACCGCGACGCCGGCAAAGTACGTGCTGCAGACGACGACGTCCGCGGCCGTGGCGGCGTGGTACCTGGCTGGGATCTCCGTGAGGACGCAGGCCGCGAGGCTGATGAAGACCAGGGCTCCGAGGATGTGGGACCAGATGTTGACCGTCTCATCTGCCCGGTGGGAGCAGTTAGTAGACGTTAAATTCAATGCGAGATGGACATGCTTCACCTACTGTGTATGTAAGTCCAGCTCTGAAGACATCCACTGACTGTCCCGCAGGCCCGTCGGTAGCCGGTCTCGATGTGATCACTGCCGTGTTGCTGCCACTCCTCTGTCAAATCATCAGCCCGTCCTGTGCTTGCCATGAGAGGACAGTGCGGGACAAGTCCTCACCAATCTCGGACCACAAGAGCAGCTCGACATCTTTTTTTGCTTTGCTCTTCCCCTCCTCGGACTGGGTCGGGTCAGACCACCTCTCAACCCGCCGAAAGCTCAACCTCCGCCGCGTCCCGCCCGGCGTCGATCCCGCGACCAGAAGCGCAGCCATGAAATAACCTTCCCCAACGAGGGTGGTACTGCAGAGGCGGAACAAAAACAGGCAGGCCAATGACAACCCCACGGCAGCTCAAACTGCTTGGAATCCGCCGATACCTCGCGACTGGAAGAAAGAAATCAGACATCTAGAATGGAAGGTCGTCTGGTCTTCACCAACCCACGTTTGAGGAGGGTATTACCTAAGTTGGCCCTTTCGGCTGTTCCTGTCCCCGAACGGGGTAGCATTGACCCCATCCCCATCCAGAGATCGTCCCGGGGCTCGGTTGCTGGCTGCATGTTTGGAATGGAGCTTCTCTGCCAAGCAGCCAATCACCTGTGTGTCGCGATGTTTCAAGAACGACGCAACGGGTAGGGGCGGGAGGGGGCAGATCGGACGAAGCGCGGACCTAATCCGGGGATTTTAAGCTGGCAAGCACAGTTGCATATCATGGGTGTCTCTCGCAATGGTTACATCCTCTGAGAATTGTTGTCTGTTGATGTCCTCTTTTACACTGCAGGAAGGCCAGTACAGAAATATACTTGTAGTCGCTAAACGGTATATGATTTCAATTTTTCTCATTCTCATATTTCATCAATTCATCCACCTCTTCCCTCGTGATTTGCCAACCTTTTATTTCCAAGATGTTTGCAGATGTTTGCAGATGTCCTTCCATACCGGCCCCCAGGCCAGATACTCGGGCCCTACGAGTCCACCTGGTGGGCACTCGTACTGACAGACTGCCGCTTCCCTTTCCCATTGTTCCTTGACGCCCCAACAGCTGACCCAGCATCGTCCAGGGGATCTAAGTCCCTCTCCTCAGGCGTCGCCATGAAAGGCGGCGCCCCGTAGACATCACCACTGATTTTCCGACTGCGTCTCCTCCCGGTCCCGCCTCCTTGGGCGCCGTAGCCTTTCCACTCCTGCTGCTGCTGCGAGGGCCGGGCATCATCCGCCGCCGAGTCTTGGCTCGCCCACTTCCCGTCTCCGGGACCGGCAGTGGCAGCAAGGCCGGCCTCCCCCGCCTCCGCGGCGTGCTCCTTCATGACGTCCAGAACGCCGGCGTACTTCTCGGCCTCCTGCATGAGATCCTGGTCCTGCGGCCAGAAAATGCGGCGCACCGCGCTGATCGCGAGCTCGAACACGATGACCATGGCGAGCGCCATGATCGCCGTGAGCCACCACGTCGGCCTGCGCCCGAAGTTGTAGATGAACGCGTTGCGCACGATGTAAGGGCCAGGCCGGGGTTCATCTGCGATGTGTCAATAAACCGTCCAGGAACATGAGGTGGTGCTTTTGAAGAGATTTCGGCAAGGGAAATGCCAAATGGAGGTGCTTATACGTACATATGGCCGAGAGAAACAGGTTCCAGAGGAACCAGCCGCCAGTGCTGATCAAGAATCCGATGAAGGTGACGAGAGTCTTGTTGTGAAGTTCCAGGACGAGCATCTTGATGTTGATGAACAGCACGCACACCGTGAACGCGAGGTCACCCATGGCAAATAGCGTGTTGTCCTCGTTGAAGTCGATGGCCATGAAGATGCCCCAGACCCCATAAAAGATGAGGACGGCTTCGATGACGGCCAAGGAGCTCCACCCAAAATACTTGAAGTAGTTGAAGGCCTTGTTCTTCTGCCCAAGGGTGTAAAGCTCGGGTACTGCGAGCAGAGTCTCGGCCTTGATGTCTTGTTCGAACATGCCCACCAGGATGACGGCCAGGGAGGTGAACAGGGTGTTGAACACAGCCAAGGACGCAGACTCGTATAGACTCGTCCCCGTATACCCATTGTACTCCTGGTAAAGAGCTTGGACAATGTAGAAGACGATCTCCTTCCAGAAGGTGCCCAGGATGTATTTGCCCGTTCTGATATAGTTCCATCGACCATGCACAAATAGCAGCTTCTGCAGGAACCTGAACTGCGCGATGGAGTAATCCGAGATACGGGCAGCCTGGAGGCCTTCACGGCCTGATATGCCGATCCCGACGTGGGAAGCTTGGATCATTGCGATGTCGTTTGCGCCATCCCCTATGGCCAGGGTCAGGGACTTCGGTACTTGGGTGCGGATGCACTTGACGAGTGTCGCCTTCTGCGCTGGTGATGCGCGGCAGCAAATGACCGAGTCGACGCGCGCTACGAGGTCAAAGAACAACACCTTGAGCGACTCGTCTGCCTCGACCACGCTTAAAGTCTGCCCATCGATGACGACGACTGGGTGCATTATCATCCCGCGCCCGACCTCGACGAGGGTAGCGGCGATTTTCTCCTGAAGATCGCCCTCAGTGGCATCGAGAATGTAGACTTCCGAGAAAGGCTTGCATATCCTCGCGGAGTGCGCAATGTTTATTGCTGTCTCCCTCTTGTCACCTGTGAGCATCCAGACTTTGATGCTGGCACGGCGGAGCTTGTCGATTGTCTCTGGGACGCCAGTCTGCAGCTTGTCTTCAATAGCGGTGGCACCGGCCAGCTCGAAGCCCTGCTCAATGAGTTCGGCGGCAGCCTCAATGCGTGCCTGACGGTCGACAAGGCTCGTGGTGGCCTCGTGATATATGGACTTCCACTGGCTGTAGTCCTCCTCGGGTACATAGCGATAGGCATACAACAGGGTACGCAGGCCCTCCGAAGCGAAGTCGTCAAGGTGTTGGAAGCAGCGCTCAAAGACTTCGTGGTCGTCCACGGCAATATTCTCGTCGACCATGTCATCATAGCGGTCATCCATCGCCTCTGGAGAGTGGAGCAGCTCGATCGATCGACCGCGTGCCACGTCAGTCTGCTGAGAAGGACGCGGCTCCCCGGCGCCGGAAGCGTCCCTTTCGCGGTTGGTGATCCACGAGTCAACTTCGTCTACAAGGACGCTCGATCGTCTCCTTTGCATACTTGCAGATCGCTTCGTGGTACTCTTTCTCCCAAAGATGCCCGTTCTACTTGCGAAACTGCTAGTCCTCCGAGCCAAAGTTGTGCTGTTCCTCGCGCTGTGCATGCTCATCTTTCGCATAGCCTTCTCCTGCTCCATACTTCTGCGGAGGCTAGCCCTGCGGTCGACGGCGGAGGCGGTCTCCATCGCTAATCTGCTCTGCTCAAGCCGAGGCAAGATGACGTTGTCGGCACCTTTAACGAAGACACATATCCGGCCGTCTGGCTTGCGAATGATGATGGACATCCGCTTGCGCTTTGAACTGAACTCGATCACGTCCAAAATCTCGTAGGTCTCGATTGTGGAGGAACCATTCTCATCGGTAAGTTCCAGGTCAATGCTCTGCGACGATCGATCAATGAGCAGGTACCCGAGATCTTGCGCTGCTTCAACGAGGGCTAGCTCATCAGGCGAAGCCGCTTGAAACTGAATCTTGCCACCGGCCTTCTTTTCTGGCAAGCAGGTGTGGCACAAGGCAATGCACAGAATGAACTGCCGGGCTTTCTTCGAAAATGGTGAGTTGGGTTTCCGCCGTATGTAATGGATGAGATCCTCCGTTCTTAACTGTCGAGCCTCACTTGGTCGCGCTGTGGACGTCCAGACTGAGTCTGACCTTGGGATTGGGCCCAAGTTTGACACGTGATCCTCGAGAAGGAGGTCCTCAGCAGGCTCGGATCTCATCGTGTGCATTGAGGATCTTGTGATCTGATTCCCTTTGCCCTTGTTGGCCTTGGCACCTGACATCTCGATTCGTGCTTGTCTTCTTTCGTTCGCCTCGGCCTCGCGCCGAAGGTCCATGTCGTGTAGCCACGCGGTACCCGCCACGCTCATTTTGCGGAATTTCATGACATTCTCTGTGAGCGTTCCTGTCTTGTCCGAGAAGACGTAGCTGACCTGACCGAGGTCTTCAAGAATCGTGGTGGTATTCGCGACCATTGGTGTGTCTGAGATGGGATCATACATATCGATGTCTCGTAGTAGCATGACCTGGCCGATTTTGACGATCTCCAGCGAGACATAGAGACTCAATGGGATCAGGGTATTGAAAGCGATGACGAAACCGATGAGAATCTGTCCAAAGGCTACTGATCCTTCGTCCAAGTACCATGCACGTTTCTCGTAGTCGTCCACCCAGATTATGTTACCGATGGAACAGCCGACAGAGAGCATGACGACAACAAAGACCAACAGAATGACGATCTTGTTGACCCTGAACTGCATGGCCGGCGCTTTGGCGTGCACGTTCTTGCTCGCATTCATCCGGATCTTACATTCTTCCCCGGTATTGATCACAACACCGATGGCCTCGCTCGTGTTCCTCAGTGTCGAGCCCCTATAAACCACCTGATTCAGGGTCAGAGGCATGGCCTCTCCATCGACAACGGCTTTGCCTTCGTAGTTGTATAGGTCTAGGTTGGGATCTTCGGATACTACCTCGGCCTGTACTGCGTTCAAAGCCGATAATGACCCGCAGTGTTTTGTAAAGAGAGGACAGGCTTGCTTGCTCTTCAGGTTAGTTTCCCCATCCAGCGCCATTGTTTCGATGTAAGCGATGCCATTGGGCCCAGTGGCATGAAGGAGTACCATGTCGGCGGGGACGTTCTCGTCTCTTCGTAGTCTGACGATGTCGCCGACACGGACTTCCTCCCACTGTATCTTCGACCAGTGCACATCTTCGTCTTGAGACCACGGGGGGTTCTCATCTTCCCGCTCGTCGACCCGGTCCAGCTCCTGCAGCTCACCTTCGACATCGCCACGGCGTCTTCGGAACTTTTCTCGCAGCTTGCCATACCGTTTCTCGCTCAATAGGCTCCTGGCAGGGTCCAGCACCCATACCTCGGTCCTGTTCTCAAGCTTGTCCAGCTTGTACCTTCTGTAGTCATCCCAGCCTTCTTTGGCCATACTGAGCGCAACAAAGGCCATTAAAGGGCCGATAGTCTACTATGCGTGAGTAAGGATCCAAAGAGCCAACGGGATGGTCTTGAGAGAGCTCTGGGTCAAGGACGGTGATCAGAGAACATGCAACGAGATGGGTCGTACACACCGTATAGGTCCCTGTGGTGCTGAGACCGGGTATCATTTGAAGAATGCCGATAGTAAGGAAATATGCGTTGGCGAGTTTGCTGAACTGGAAAAACAATTGCTTCGGAAGAAATGACCAAACCGTATATCTGCTAGACCTGATGAAATTGGAAATGTACGGCTTCCCCGTGCGCTCATCCGTCAGGCTCTTGCTGCGGGCCTGGCCAGGGTTGAGGGGGACGTGTCTCCCGTCAGCACTCGGAGGCAGGGGCTTCTGGCGAAGGAGCCCTTCGTAGATCCATTTCTTGTACAGAGCCGCGACCCTCGATTTCAAGCGGCCCGTGGGCGACCGTCTGAGGCGCTTCGTCCGGGTCCTCTGGCGTGCCACCCAGTCTTTGGCGCGGGAGACCCTCGCGCTCGCCTCTGCGGCGCTGGCGACACTCTTGACCTCTCCGCCGAGTCCCCTGAGACGCAGGCGTCGATGGCGAGGTGCGAGCTCAGGACCGGTAGGCACCGGCGGCGCAGCGAAGCTGACCCGGGCCGGGTCCGAGTCTCCGGCTTCGGGTCCACCATCCAGCCCTTGTGATGACGCATCCGGCCGTGAAGGGCCATCTCGACTCTCGCGCCATCTTCTTGCGGCCTCGGTGTCCTCGACCCTGCTCTGGATGGGGTAGAGGTCTGTGTCAAGCGGCAGGTGGGCGGACGGGTGGCCACGGCGTCGGCTTGCGTCGTCTGAGAACCTGACGTGTGCCCCAGGCTCGCTTCTGCGTGTGCTGCTGTTTGACCTTCGTATTGAAGCGGTTCTCCCTCCACCGGCTGCTCGTCCTCCATTCTGTGCTGTCTCCCCCTCAGCTGGGGGCGAGTCGCCAGTGAGGCTCGACCTAGGTGGGACCAGTATTTCTGCTTCTTGGATGTTGTCTAGCTCGGAACGCAGTATGTCTATGCTTGTACTGCGCCGGTCTGAGCTGCCACCAGCCATGATGAGAGGATGGTGACACTCGCTTGGGTCATCAGGAGTCTCAAGTATCCCCTCCCAGCCGGATGCAACAAAGCCACAGACTCATCTGGAGCCTGGCAGTCTCCGCCGTCCAAAGACTCAGATGAATTCTGAAGACAGTGTGGTTCTGCAGCAAAAACAGCGATGGGCGTTGTTGAAGGTGAGGAGCGAGGGGTGTTGCCGAGCACCTTGGTTGTCCGGGAGGGCGGGCTTAAGCCTAATTAGTCCAGTACAGCAAAGCAGGTGACGGTCTAAGACGGGCTCAGCCCAGCCGAAGCCGCGATTGATCAACGAATGTCAGCCGCAGCCCCTACTCCTAACCGCTCGGCCCAATGATCCAACGGCTTGGAAGGTACAATACACGGCCCAGGAAACCGGATACTTCAAGAAATCATTGCTTCAATTGGACAATTGAACATGAACTCCAAACCTCACTCCTCAAGTTTTGATCTGGGATAAGAGGGCGCGTAGGCCTGGTCTAACGTTGATTGACTGCAGGGTAAGTCGTTCACGGGAAAATCTTGCCTGGACACCTGACAGTTCAAGACCCCCGTGTATTGCTGCAGTGGTTCAACCGGCACGTTGCATGTACTCAAGTTACTAGTAGTAGCAGCATAGTATCGTCCGAACTGCCCCCGATCCTTCCATCCTTGAATCCTTGAAAGACTCGGAGTGGTCGGCAAACAATGGGCCCCACTCGGTAGTCGTATACGGGATACTGAGTAAGTGGGCTGACGACTTGCCTATCAGTCTTGGTCTGCCTGAGTGTGAATCCAACGACGTCAGACTTGCTTGGCCAGCCTTCGCGGGCCAGGCGGGTGGGAAAGACTTCTTGGCTTTATCCCGCCTAGGTAGGTATGGGATGGCGATGCCCATTGGACTTATTTAGACAAGTATTTGTCTCTTTTTTATGTGCACCATCCCCGAGGGCTTGCATGCCGTCGTACCTGGCCAAAGGTTGGGGATCCCAGCGAGCTGCATTGGCGGCAGTGTTCGCAGGCGCTGGCAGGAAGAAGCCCCGGTGTGGGCCTCGCACTTCTAAGACTGACAAACTGCCACTATAGGGCTTCCCCAACCGGGGTTATGCTTCGAGAAGGACGGTGACGCTCGATGGGGCGTCGGCGCCACGGCCCATGATCCCAACTCCCTGCTTCCCTGCCTCCCTGCCCCTTCTAGGTAAGCTTACCGCTCTCGAAATACGAGGCTCACCTGTGCACTGCAGTCTAGTATGCCGCGCCCGTGACTTTGCCTGTCCGTCTACTACACGCGACCTCGCCGCGAGGCTGACGACTTTTCCTTGCTCCAAAACCCATGCGATCGATTCCTACTGACCTTAGCCGCGTGGAGACTCCTGGCCATCTCAAGTCACATTCGCAATCGACTTTCAATTGACATGTCAACAAGTCCAACAAATGATCGCTTGAGGTTTTGTTTTCAAAATCATGTTTCCATTTCAGCCAAGAACGCCTTGGCCCGTGCAACCCACCCTATTTCCAAGAAGAAAACTCGAAATCACGTCCGTCCGGCCGTCCCTATTGTCCATGGTGGAAGAGAAAGGAGACGGAACCAGCATGGGCCGATGGCTTTTCCAAGACACGAGCCCAAGTACATGATCCATAACAAAAAAAGGGCCTCCAAACCATCTCCCAGAGATTATCCAACCTCACCTCTCGAAAAGGTGTACCACAGGTTGGTGGCATTGTGCCGCTGTTGCTTGTGCCTTAAACCATCCATCGCGGTAATAATAATTAGCCTCCTGGGCCCTTCCTCCACCCCAGAAATTGTCCCTTCCTGCAGACCTGTGTTGCGGTGAAAGAGGAAGGTAAGATCAACAACCCGGAAAGACAGACGCAGTGTCTTTCCGCATGTACTCGACAATAGCTATTAGGTGCCTCCGAACCCATAATAATGGATCCGGGGCGGCCGGTCAGTCCATGTCGCTCGCCCCGTTTGCGAGGCGGGCGAGTCAAGTCTGACCGGCAGTCGCGGAGAAAAGAGCAGATCGCGGTGCCAGACACACATGATCGACAACCAAAGGTAGGTATCGTCATGCAGATCGCAGAGTCAAGGATAAAACGAGAACAGAGTCTTGAATGGTGGTGCAAATGAACATAGAGTGCAGACAAGATGTAGCGATGGGCATTGTGGCGCAATCAGATGCGAACAACAAATGCCAGGTTTATGTGGGATAATATCACCTGAACGCCGGTCATACAGACGGCGCCAACCGCCCCCTTCCCCCTTTGGCGAAACGCAAATCCCTGGGTATATACGACAATTCCTGTCTTGATCACAACATCATTGTCGGGCAGACTAGACCCGGCCGACAGGTGCTGGAGTCGGCAACAGACCAGCTTTTCGATCATGATTCGTTGACGGGCATGTGCTGCATGCTCTCCGGTGAAAGGCTCGCAGGCTCGACGTGGTCAAAGGACACCAGCTGGTTCATGTCCAAATCTGCCTGAGATGTCTCCACAAATGCTGGTGAGTGCGGCGGGTGCATGGGCAGGTTTATGCTGTGCTTCGAATACATCTCATTTAGGCTCGCGCCGTCGTCGGACATGGCAGACTCGTGTACTGGATACAGATCCGCCGACCCAGGTCTGCCAACCATCGACATTGGTGGCGACTGGTCGACAATAGCTGGGTCGCCGTGGCTGGTAAACGAGAGGGGAGACATGGACTGTGGCACGAGGCTCGAATTGTTGACCATAGGCGAGAGGAAGGTGCCGCTGTAAGGCGTGTTGTAGCTTGAAGTCGGCATCGGTGTGCTCTCGGAATGCTGAGCAAAGTAGTTGGGGCTAGAGTAGTCTGAAGGAGACGCCGCACTTGGCGCGGTAGTTGCAGACATGGGATACTGCCGCATATCCAGTCCAAAGCCGGCCTGGGTATCAATGCGCAGATTGGGTCCCATCCCGCTGGGCTGTTGGGGAACAGGAGCAAAGATGTTAGGACTGTGCGGTTGCGCCTGATTCTCGCCAGGATGTTGGATGAAGAATGATGGCATGGGGGTCTGGAGCATAGCGAAATCAACAGGCATCGGCACCGATCTGCTGCGTTGCCGCTTGTGACCACGAGCCATACCAGGGTGCAGTGTGGGTGGAGCACCCCATTGCGTCTCCTGGTACATGCCGACATGAGGCTGGCCGAAGCTTGGCTGCGAGGACGGTCGGTTCGTTGGCGAAACTGGGGCCGACATGGAAATGGCATGCATGGCTTCGTAAGGATTGGTCTGGTGACGGTTCATGAAAGACTCCAGAGACACAAGCTTAGCGAGCTGGCCACTGAGCACCTTTGGGTTGCCACCGAGGTGGTGAACCATGCACTGTGAAGCCTGCTGGTCCTCAGTGAAGTCGCCACATTGGAAGAAGCCGTTGGTTGTGGGGGACGAGTCCATGAAGAAGTTCGGTGGCCTGTTCAACTCAATGACAATGCCGCCGAGCTTGTTGGGGTCGCCCTCGCTGTTCTCGAGGTAAATCGACTTGATGTGAGCGAAGGGGTACTCGATCTTGTACCCGGCCTGCTCGTTGTTGATGTAGTAGGTCATCGTGCACTTGTCAGGCGAGTAGAAGATGATCAGGTCCATGGTGTTTTGACCGACCCGGGTCCATTTGCCAATGCTGAGGGAGCGGCAAGTCAAGTGGTGGATCACTTCCGCGACTACTCGTTAGATAACCATCAGGCTTGAAGGGGGGCTCGACGTTTGGCTGTACTCACAAACTTTGCCCTGGCCACCCTGTTCTCCGCCCAGGAGCATACCGCTGTGACCATAAGGCATCAAGCCGCGTCCTAGGAAACCTGCCCCGAGGCCCTTGCCAGACTCCATGGCCTGCATAGCCAGGTAGGTGCGCATGGACTCTGGTATCGCGTCGAAGTCTTCGCCTGTCTCCAGGCTTTTCTTCGCCAGAGCCTTGATCTTGGCACGTCTGGATTACTTGTTAGTCGCATCCGAGCGAGAGGTGTAGAACAAGCGCATACCTGTTCTGGAACCAAATCTGGACAGAGCGCTCGGTCATGTTGATCTCCTCGGCGATTCGTTCCCGGACATTAGCCGTGGGGGTGGGGTTCTTGTTGAATTCCATCTCCAGCGTCGTCAGCTGGTCCTGCGTTGCTCGCTGCCGCTTCTGGTTCTTCTGCTGCTGCGTCAGGGTGCTCTTGCGAGGCGGGCGTTTTGATGTAGAGCCGGCATGTTGTGAATTAGAGGTAGAAGGCGATGGTGTTTGTCCCATGTTGCCGGCTGAGACTGGAGTAGGGACTGTAGCTGGCGAGTTGGCCGAATCCAGCTGAACGGTCGAGGTGGCAGAACCTGGGCCTGACATGCCCGAATCTTCAACCTTTGTGGCCATTTCGGGCTGGTGAAGACTCGTTATGCAAGAGCCGTGCGGTGGTGCCAGGTGAGGTCAGAATTATTTTTCTTGAGATGACTGTCGGTGTTCGCTTCTGGAGACAACCGAGCCGGTAGTGTGGTGCGCGTCTGTCCTCTTTTTCTTTTTTTGATTCGCGACTTATTGAATGACCAGTGGGTATCTCAGAGACTATGCTAGTGCTCGAGAGGTGGTGTATCGTGGATCGGCAGTCCGCGGACTCGATAGTCGGGACGGTGTGGTGATATAAGGAATGTGTAGAAGTAGCGAAAGGCAAGTAACGAGTAAGGAGTGTCGTCCTGGACCAATTGCAAGTACAGAAGCCTGATGGATGGCAGCGAAGTACAGTACAGTGTGGGCAGGAGGGGATAGTTGAAGAGACGAAGAGGGAGAGGGTTCAGGTCGTTCGATACGGAAATCCGAGATCTAAGTCTTTCCCCGTTGGTGCAAAGGCAAGGCAAGGCAAGGTAAGGCGAGGTGAAGTGGGTTTAACCGCGGTGGTATCTTCGCGTTAGCCGAAAGAATGTAAATGGGACGCCCGGAAGGATTGAACGGGGACCGAGAATTGGCTGGAAAAGCGCACAAGGGGGACTTCAAGGGAGTGACTGTGGTTAGAACATAAAGAAGCGGGGAGGGAAGAAAAGGAGAGGAGGGAAGAGAGTCTGTCGATTCAGCGACGAGTCGGTTAGGTGGACTGACGGTGAGGGATTCACGATGGAGAGAAGGGAAAAGGAGAGGGCGGCGATGGGGAGCCACGGGGGGAGGGATACAGTAGAAGAAAAAAAAGCTCGAGCCAGCCCGGCAAGGAGCAGGAGGAGCAGGACCTCGCACGCATACTTCACCCTCACCCTCACACTCGGACTGCACACAGTACAGCAGCACGCAGCAGCACGCAGCAGCACCCTTCCTTCCTGCACAGGCGAAGGGGAGAGGGAAAAGGGAAGGAGGGCGAGGAAGGGGTCCCCCTGGCTCGTACCCTGGACAGGAACTGGACGAGGATTGGCTGTCTGGCTAGGGAAGGGCGGCTCCTGAGCGTCCTGACTGACCCTGCAGCCCTTGTCCCTGATCGAGGAGGCACAGTCGACCAGTCCCACGCGCTTTCCTGTCGCTCCACGGCCCACTTGGTCTGCAACCCACATGCGCTCCCACCCTGGGCGCCCGCCTCCCTGCCCACCCTGCCACCCACCTGCAGCTTGATGCCCTCTTTGCGAGTGAGCGATGGACCGATCAACTGGACGGAGGTGAACCTAACGGTGCAAGTACAGTCCAGCCGTGGTGTCATGTCATACAGTAGTAGTAGCCTTTTTCTTTTTCTTTTTTTGCCTTTCCTCCTGTCTCCTCTGCCTGTCATGTCAGCCCATGCATCCCACCAGGATCTCACCAGTTCGAAACTTTTCGACTTCCGACTCGCAACGAACGACCGTCCGGATACGAACAAACGAACGGATGGGGGCGGGTGAGCAACATGCAGTCCAGGAGAACACACAGCAGCAAGCAAGGCATCGTGGCCGCCTGCACAAGGTTCATGCACTCTGGACCGGGCCCAATCCTGCGCAACAAAACAATCGCGGCACACCACACCACACCATACCAGACCACACCACATTACCCACGACACCACACCACGCTTCGTAGCCTTCGCAGCGTAGGGGCAAGGGCAGTGGCAGTGGCAAAGACTGCTGCTGCTTGCTCAACTGCTTTGCGGCGCCACCACCCCACGCCTGCCGCCGCCGCCGCTGTACTGTGTAGAGGCAACGCTTCTCAGTCCCCGGTACAAGTACACGAGCTTTGTTCTGGCCGGGGTCTTGGTTGTGGTTGCAGGCCATGGTTTGGTCGTCGATCCGTAGTCAGCCGTCTGGCCGCCGCCAACCTTCACCAACGATGCATGTCCTTGTCCTCGACTGTGCACATCCACTGTGTGTGCGTGCATGCACTCGTCCCCCGTACCTGCATTAGTGTCAGGGGACCGTTTCTCCTAAAAAGGACTGGACGCCCACACTAAACGCCACACGTCCAAGGAGCAGAGGCAGGGAGCGCTCCATTGGTTCGCACTCGGGCTACCTACCGTACTACGTGCACCTGCAGGAACCAACTCCGGTCAGCTTGGTTGTTTGACACCCTCTGGCAGACAGGTCTTGATGAGTCGCCTCGCTTGCGACCGGCAGCCTTGTGGCTTCATGTCAGCACTGTGCAAGATCAACAGATCAGCGCCATTGCTGGTCACAGCATGTCAGCAATTGTCCAGCATCAAGTCGCCCAAGGTTTCCACACAGACGTGCTGCAAAGAGGCTGTGTTCGTTTCCACGGAGCATGTTTCAAACTCAGTCCTGACAGTGCAGATGCCGCACCTGCCGTAGTGCCTTCAACGGCCATTCGGAGAACACACGGCTAGACAGTAGCAGGTGACAAACACGCTCACGAATCACGCCGGCCTCGAAGCGGGTCTGAGAGACTGGGTCCGACCCGCGGGGTCTTGCCTGCAAGCCGCTGCACTCGCTGCATCCGCCGCGCCGTCCTTTTCTGCCAACGCAAGCGATTCCCGTCACTGGCACTGTGCGAGGAGAGGTTGTCGGGGCCTGAACCGCGACGATGGTTCAACCATCAAACCATCAAACCTTGACGAGCACAACGGGAGAGACCTTTTGGCCCAGAAACATGATCCAACAGTCACAAAATCACAATGGCTGCAGCGAGCACCGCAGGAGCCGGTCAACTTTGGAACCCCCCCCCCTTTCGCTGTGCTGAGACGAACCCCATCAGGTCCATCAAGCATCCTCAATGGCCCCAAGCCACATGCCGTAATACAGGCATCACCACCCGCATGAACGCTCTAGCAGCAGCTGCAGCATCATGGCTCCGCTACGTCGCAGAGTGCAGCAAGCTGAGTCTCCGTGAGGTGGCCGGCCCCTCAAAAGGAGTTGAGCAACACTGCGTCTGCAATTTATGGTTCGCGCGCCTTGCGCCAGGCCGAGCTCCAGCACTGTACATGGAACCAAGCGCCAAAGTCTCCAGCCCTTGGACACGGAGACACATGTGAGGCCAAAAGAAAATCCAGTTCGCGCGGAGACTAGTCTTATAAACTCACTGACGTCCAGTCAGCTTGCGCGCGGTTGACCGTTGTCTTTCGACCCTCCCCTTCCAGCCTCAGAAGCGTCATACTCATAACCAGTGGAAGCCCGGCATGCCGACTCACTCCTGGACTCGCGTCTTGCAGCGAGCCACTGCCGGCGCGTTCTGGAACGAATGGGATGGGTCAGCTGAAAAGGGGGAGCTCGCCAAGAAAAGTTCGACGAAAGCCGAGCGACCACCAGGGCAGTGCGACCCAACCGTGCGACCAGCATACACACACTAGCATTTTCTAAGCCCCTGCCACTTGAACGGCGGATTTACCAACGGCTTGTAAGACACACGGCTGAAGACCTCGACCTGCATTCGCGTTGTGCTCTTGCCCCACGAGTCACGGCATCGGTCTGCTGTATACATACTCGAGTGTCAGTCGACGGCCACTGGCGCAGTCCTCATCGCAAAATAATCTTTCGAAGCAAGCCGATAAGCATGCTCATGAAGTATTTCCGCATGCTACGCCTTCTTTCTTAAGATCAACTGCGAAGTTGGAAATTGTACCCCTCGACTGTGAACGGTCGACTCGAAGTTGTACTCGTTTTCCCGCACCTTCGATGGGTTGTGAGAATCGTGGCGCGTGCCACTCGATCAGAGACACTGCGGCAACTCTCCAGCAAGAGCCAGACTGGGGGGTCGCCGTGCTGCAGTTGCCAGTAAGCAATAACTGTGGCCGGAAAGTCAAATCCTGTATGAAGTTTGTGGCGTTGCCGCTGGGATAACAGGCGAAGGTACGTATGGGATGGTTAACTCTAAGTACTGGAGATGTCTGTCAGCACGGCTTGCAATAGTGCCAATCGTTGTGACTGCGAGTGACGGCGCCCGACTAGACACCAGAAATAGTAACCTGAAGCTCTGGCCTCAAGAGCGGGTAAAACAACGGCGTCGCCGCGGGACCACTGATGCTTTTGCCCCACAGATAGACTGAGGTGCCTGCCAGTCGGAACCCGCAATCCCTGACACTAGGCTTGCTCCACTACTTCAGCAGCGTCTTGCTGCCACACCTCGTCGTTGTCAATGTGGTGGTGGTTTTTTTTTTCAAAGAGCATTCGCGGCGTCACATGCAGGAAGGCTTCTTCCGGAAGCCCAATCCAGAGCACCTTGGTCCGAGATCCACCACGGACGTCTGGACACAGTGTGGCAACATGTTCATGCCGCCCCTTGTCGCCCTGGTAGCTCCGTGCTGCTCGAGCACGACTTACCCCTGGAAATATGGGTCGAGACTTCAGACGAAAACGTGTCATGGGGAGAGGTAGATCACTACCTTGAATGGCATAGTGCGATCTTTTATTTCGTCTGAAGTTTTTACTCCACATCCTTGCGCACTTCCCGCAACTGCTTGATCCTCTCTGGGGAAAGCCCGAGCACGATTATGAGCAGAGAGACGTTCTATTACGAATGGCGAATTCGATGAGGCTGAATGAACGGACGGCACTTGTCAAGCCACTATACAACATCTTAGTGGTGCAACAACCAAATTCGGTCCTGGCTTATAAACTGCCGACAGCGACGGTCGGAGGCGCATTTCAAGGCCCAAGATCGGTCATGTTTTCCTCGATTTCACAAAATGTCATGATTCGCTATGCATGTGGAGCTTTATGACATATCGTTCGGCTTCTACTGCATGCCGTTTCGAGAGATCATCGCGATGCCAGTGGGCACGAAGCTGGGGCCCAGGGTTGCACGCCCTGTCCGTGTGCTCTCCTGAATCAGGTTGTTGAAGCCTCGCGGATGACACGCGCTCTCCGCCTGTCACGATCCAGAGGGTGCACATTCTTTCCGCATCTGCAGATCGCCTTCCACTGTGGAAGGATGGGTCTCCCTACCTTCCGGTTGTGGCTCTTGGCTGGCCACCCCACCTGCCGAGGAGTCGGCTGTCAAAATGGTGAGCGACCTGGTGACGCCAGTCCTACTGTGGTTTGTCGAATGTCAAACGCCTACGAATCACAGAACCGGAGTTGCTGGCATGATGAAGAACTACAGCTGGCGTCCAAGGTGTAATAGACTGGGTTCCGAGAACTCGCAAACTTTGAAATACTTTCCAGCCTGCGATATCCTTTCGGCAGTCAATGACATTGTGGAGCCACATGTCCGTTCCTTATGCGGCTCCTCAGATCATCCAAGCCCGCTGTCAAGACATCAGTGATGAAGCGGACGACACAAAGGGGCCTGTGGTGACCTTTAATAGCCCTGCAGCAAGCCACCTTTTCGGAGACGGGGAATTCCCGGTTGACCAATGCCGGTTGTTCGGTTTGGGCCATCAAAACGTCTCTCTTCTCGCGCAGCTTATAATCCGAAAAGGAAAATTGTCCGACTTGATGCAGCAAGTGTCAGCCCTGCCTGAGAGATGTGACGCGCGTGTGCCAGTGCGCGCCCGGGTTACTTCCAGCATTTCACGGGCTACCGAATCTCACGCCGACATAATGCAAACGCGCGTTGCTTTTCCCCGTTAATATGCCCGTCAACATCTCTCCGCCTCGGGCTTTTGGGCCCTGGCCAAGATTGAGCGTGTTGCAAGTGCACACAAAAACCTACTTTAGATCGAAGGGGAGAAACACTCCGACTCGCCCAGGCAGGTCTCCAAAGTAGGATTCATGCGAGTGTTGCTTGCGTAAACCCCGGACTCCTCCTGCTACCGTGCACCTTGGCGCACAAGGCCAGAGAGAAAGTCAGTCACCCAAGTACTACTGTGCGACCGAGAATGACCCGCGCTGTCGGCCGTTATCTGAGTTCTCTCTGCATTGCCCAGGATGGGAACGGGATGCGGGTACGGAATGCGGGTTAGAGGCTAGCATGCTCCCCCTCCATCACCCCATGATTCAACGCTGATGGACCGGACGCAACTCTGTGCTGCGTATCATCCATCGGTCCCGGTTTTTCTTCTGAGATCTCCTCCCCAGGCCGAATCGTGCCAGTCCGCCGCCCTGGGACTGTGAGTGCTGTGCCCTTCGTGGTCACTTCTCTCCCACGAAGAGATGACTGACCAGCTGACTACAGAGTTTATCTCTCTTTGATGGACCACGGCTCAAGTGCAAGGCCCAATGAGAACGACTTTTCCCAAGTAAGGTTGTTTTGAGAAGAGGTTCAGGCTCGCCTGGTCCGAACCTGGCTACATGTTCATCCGATCCTCGAGTGAGCGTATTCCCACCCGGTCCGTCTGCTCCTGCTGGCAGAACCTTATCCGGCCGCCGATCCCCCTGAATTCACCTTGCCCAATCCAGCCTGGTCACCTAGGGGGAACCCAACAGCCAACAACCTTGACCAAGACAGCTGGGGCGCGTCCGAGGGAAACGGGCTGACGGGATGTTCCTGTTGTTTTTGACTCGATCGCTGGGATCGCCGGTATGCCTGCCGAAAGAGCGGCATGATTGATGCCCGCGATAACTCTGCTGGGGCCTGGCAGCCTGGCAGCCTGGCAGCCTGGGAGACAGAGCCCAGTGCATCGCCGTCCAACCCGGTCCAACCCACCGCGGTGCTGCACGCAACTTTTGGTGGGCTGATCTGGTCCCCGATCCGGAGACTTTCGGCACCCAATCACGAAGACAAGCGGGACTCAGGTTCGCATGTTGTTCGTCCATTCCTTTTTGCTCGTCCGCTTTTTTTTCTTTTCTTCTACGTTGTACCTCTCTACGTACCTGCAGAGCTTTGACGTGGCAGATCGCATGTGCATAGCAGAGGTAGGCTGTGCTAGCTTCACGCTCGTTTCGCACCCCTTCCCCAGCTGGAGTCGCTCGCCGCGAACCCACCCCGCTTGCTGCAAGAGGACTGGGTGTTAGCCGTCTGGCCTCGTTTCACTCTGCGCGGCTAACTGGCGCAGCCCACGCCACGTCCTGCCTACGGGCCTACCTGCCTGCTCGGGGCCGGTAAAGCATAAAGGACGAGGCCCGTAGTGGGACATGTATGCCGTAGTGCACGCGGGTCCGTCGCACGAACCTAGAACAAAGGGCCTGGGGAATGCGACCCCTAGGGTCCAGTCGCATGTCGCAAAGGCCTGCGCGAATCGTTCCTTGGCCCGAAATGCGGGTGATGCTGATGGGCATGATGCGCCGTCTTTTTTGCAGATCGCAGGTGCCAGAAGGGGATGTGTCGTCTAGCATGGTTTCATATCCTTCTAGCCTCTCGAGCCTTCCCCCGGCCGTCTCCAGAAGGGGGATGGGGGTTGGATGGGGGACGTGGCGAATTAGGTATGGACGAGCGAATGCATTATATGCGCACGGTGTGGGCAAGACGTGATATGCTTCTGATAGTACCTTCGCGGGGTCCAAACTTCCCTCGACACATTCGTCCATGCGGCTTGTCAAGCCGTGGGTCCCCGGCGCGGAATTCGCTGAGTCCAGCAGAAGCCTCCTAGGTGCGGCTGGTAGTTCATTGGCATGCTGGTGACGGGATGGCTGGCCTGAGACAACATTGTGTACTTACTCAGTGTGCTAAAGGAGTATAGGGGTATGTTTGTTGCCGGGTTGGGTTGGCTGAAATCGTCAAGTTGCGACGCACGATGCCATAACAGATTTCAGTCACTCAATTCCACTACCCAAGTCTATGAACGGTGTCTATGTGCCACGTCTTGGTTGTAAGGTCGGGCGGAGCTCTTGTTTGTGGAAAAGTCCTCGTCGCAGGTTCCGGCGACAGGTCACGGCCAGCAGTTCATTCCTCGTCCTCGTCAGAGCCGGACCCGTCTTCAGACATATCCTCGTCTGAGTCTGAGTCCTCCTCTTCCTCATCGTCCTCAGGGTCCTCCTTGCCATCCTCGTCATCCCCTTCCAGACCGTAGGCGTCATAAAAGTCTGCGAGGGATCGGACTTGAGTCTTGTATCCCATGTTCTTGAACGCCTTGTCCATGTTCTGTATATTCTGTCAGCATGCGCTTCTATCAAACGGAAGGGGAATGCTCCCATGTAAATAGCGAGGGGAAAGCAATGACAATGACATACCTCCTGCATTATCGGCGCGCAGGTCACGACAACATTGCTCTTTCCGGGCTGGAAGACGGGCAGGATCAGCTCGCCCATGACCTCTCTGATCTCCTCGCCCGTCACGTTGCGCACCTGGGCCAGGATGTTCTTGGTCCAGGCCGGGTCGAGGCCCCTGACCACGCCGAGGATGTAGTTCTGCTGCGCCGCGTACGACATGGTGGCCTGCTCGTCCGCGAAGCTGGACACGATGCTGCTGACGGCGCCCTCGACGAGGTGCTTGTCCAGCGGGACCTCGCCCGACGCGATCCGCGCCACCGTCTCCCTCGAGGTGTCGATGGCCTTGCTCGAGTCCGGAGAGCGGTACACCCGGTACTGCAGGAAGCCCCAGTCCATCTCCCGGCTGAAGTGCGTGCCGTAGGCGAGCCCGCTGCCGCGGACGGCGTTCCAGAGGGGGCCCTCGACCGCCTCGAGGTAGCCTATGGCGACGAGCATGGCGGGGATGCGAGGGTCCTCATACGAAGTGAGGCCCTTGGTTGTGCTGACGCTGTAGGATGTGTCGAGGGTGGTCATGGGGATGATCACGGTGCCGGTGTTGCCAGGTGCCTGGCCCTCCTCATTGAGCATGGTATGGGTCTTGATGATAGGCAACAATTCCTTGGTCGTGCCATCGCTACCGAACGACTTGGTGAGGACGTCCCAAGACTGAACGGGTTCGCTGAGCTTGGCGATATCGGAGATGACCAAGACTCGGACGTTGTGGAAGGAAAAGAGGAGCTTGCGAAGCTGCTCAAACATGTCAAGGACCTTCTGGGGTTCCTTCTGAAGCAGCTTCTTCAGCCGGCGGAGGTAGACAGCTCTGACCAGCGTCCTCTTCGTCATGGGGTACCACTCTTTTCTTATGTGCACTGCCCAATCGACTTCAAGAGACATGGCCCTACCATCTCGTTTTGCCTCTGGAATATCCGCCAGTGCCTTTGATATACACGCCTTTATTCTCGTGATGTCGAAGACACTGTCAAACATGAGTGTCCGGATCCACTCAATGATGGTCGCGTATTTCTCCGGCTCAAGCTGAAAGCTGATCAGCATGCTCTCAGGGTCGTAGATTTTGCCCCCGCCATTGAGAGTGTAGCTGATTGTATCCTTTTCAAGCTCCATGACCACATCTTCGAAATCGATCAGCTTGCCGTCGCGGTTGATCGGCGTGTTGAAGAAATTGTCGATGAATATGGAAAGAATCGGCTTGAGCTCCACCGGCACCTGTGACGTCCCGATGTGAACTGAGATGTTGACAAAGTTGCTTGGCACATCTTCAAACTGTATAAAAAGCGGCAGTCCTGGCTTCGCAGCATCAATCGCTTTTTGGGCTGCACTGTTGCTCAAGCCAACATCTTTTGCCCTTCCAGACCTCGCAGTGCTCGATTCGATGAAGTGGATGGACTCGGTACCTGGGACGGGCCACTGGTCGATAAAAGACCCGGGGATAACGACGTCGTTTTTAGCCTTGGCTGCTTCGACCTCCTCCGCCAGCTTCTTCAGTCCTTCGGGTCCAAGCTCCTCCTTCCTCTTTGCGACACGATCCTCTTCTGCCTGCTTCAACTTGGTTGCCAGAGCCATTGAAGGTTTACCAAGCGTAGAAATATGGTGGACATCGACCAGCCACTTTCTCAGGAATGTCTTCCACTGTTCCTCAGTCCACTGACCAAGGACATCGTATTCCTTCAATGTGCGAAACTCGTTAAGGGTTGAACCGTCTCGCTTGCCGAACAGGTAGTCGGTGATGATGTTGTTCGAGTAAAATTGCTCAGAACTCTCCGCCTGGAACTTGACGAGTCTCTGTTCTCGGTTGATGCACTCTTTCATGTAGGTCATGTCGAGCGGCTTCGATGCCACCTCTTTCAGCAACTCATGCAGCCTCTTTTCCACGAATTCGAGTTTTTCGGTTGCAACGCCTGTGGGCTGAAACCATATAGTAGTGTTGGGCCTGCTGTCCCACCAGTAAGAAACAGAGCTGGCGAGTTCCTCTTTTTCGACTATGATGTTCTCGAGGACTGAGACCGACGAGCCGCAAAGGTAAGTCATCAGGATGTTCAAGGCAGATGTTTCAATCAAATTGGTACAATTCGGGCCGAAGAAAGCAATGGCAATGTCGCCTGTTGACTCGTCCTCCTCGGGGAATTCAACTGTCTCGACGATGGTCTCCTTTATGGCCGGTGGCTGGGGAGAGTCTATCCAGGGCCTGTGTGGAGGTCAGAAGACAAGGAATTCCCAACAGCATAAATGAACAGCATGATGGGGCTTACCGTCTGAATGCAGATTCCAGTGGAGGTATAGAGTCTTTTATGCTCTCCTCAAACTCGTCCAGAATTTCAAGCAGGTTGTCGTGATTCGTCTCTCCGACAATGATGACCGCTAGGTTTCGAGGCTGGTACATCTCCTTGTGGAATTCGCGAATCCGCGCCGGGGTCAACGCACGAAGGGCTTCCATCATGCCACCGGTCTCATAACGGAAACCCACATTCTCCGGGTATAGGAGCCGTCGTGCGCGGAGATCCATGAGCTCAGTCATGCTGTATTGCAGAGCCTGCATCTCAGAATAGACCACGCCGGCGTCGTTGCCCTCTCCATCAACATGATGAACCTCGGTGGTGCAAGCCTCGTCTGTTATGTTGGGAAGGATGATGTGCTCTAGATAGACGGGCAGGATCTGGGCGAAACCGTCCCAGCCTGCGGACTCCAGAGTGTACGCCGTGTGGTCAACAGCTGTCCAGGCATTTGTGTTGGAGTAGGCCCTCGATGCCAACTTGTCCAGGAGCCCTTTGTACTGATAGCTCCTGGAGCCCATGAAGACCAGGTGCTCAAGGGTGTGCGGTGCTCCGGAGTCATCGAATATCTCGGTGGCCAATGTGAAGTAGCCGTTGATCTTGGGTCCTTCTCGGTCGGCCACGATGACCTGCATGCCGCTGCGCTCCGACTCATATTGAGTTATGGTGGTGGGAGCATAGTCAGTCTTGAAGCTCTGCACCTTTCGAAAGCGCGGCTTCTGGACAGGTGCCATTGCGAAGGTGGTTAGAGATCGGAAGAGACGCTTTATTACCCTGCCAAGTGTGTCAGAAAGGAGCAGCAGCCATGCCAGAGAAGTGTATGTAGTAAGCTACATGTGGGCTGGAGAGGGTACACGAAACGAGCTGGGCAAAAGATACGCCCCGCCAATGGGGAAACAGCAAAGAGAGGGAGTAATATGTAGTCGGCAACTCGGTTTCTAAAGGGAACTTCATGTCCCAAGAGCTACGAGAATGCTGCACTAGCGTGCGTCTCCTCATGGTCCCCAGAGTTGACGCATCAGACACCTGCACTAGGACAATATGAGGGGCTTGCAGTAAACGCCCCAATGAATGGCAATCTCTGAGGAATTGCAAAAGAGACCCATGGTGAGACCCATCGGCAACAGCCCGCGACCAGGTAGTCTAATACGTGCGCCTTGCAGATAACGTTTGCGCCTGCCCAGCCTCAGAGCCTATTGGCAGTTTGTTGTGACTCAACAACATCAAGCCCGGGCTTGCAGTAGACGGTGAGACCGCCCATATGGCTTGCTGTTGCGAATCGGCAGGAAGTACAACGACGACGCGCGACCTGTGTCTGGACACACAAAGTAGGGAGGGGCTGCAGCTCAGGCGACACAGCAGCGCCCGGGTGGAGTGAAGACGGACAGATAGATAGACAGGTGGGCACTGGACACCATTCATCCGTGGACAGGCTGGGACAGGGCGATTGCGGTCTGGAACATGCAAAAAACAACACTCGCTTACATACCGGTTTCCCTCGTGCTCGTTAGCCGGCCTGGTAACCTCGCCGTCTCACCAAGACACCAGCCGGGGGGCCGAGTGAGGGTGAGAGTGAGGAGGCGGACGCGGACGGGGACGAGCTCGTGAATGCTGGGTTCAGCAACTGTAGGGCCGAGACTGGTGTATCGTGAAGTCCCTGACGAGCGAAGTTCGGTTCGGCGAGCAGCTTAATGTCGTAAAAGCCCAATGATGATGAGACCAGATTCAGAAAGTCTCAGATGTGGGGAAGATGAAAAAGCAGCTGAGATGTCGGTCCCAGGCCCTGCAAGATCCAAGCAGTCGGTCCAAAGGCCGCTTAAATAACCAAGATGACTGACGGGAATGTAGGGCAGGTGAAGCGGCGAACGGACGACAGACACAACAGGCCAGTCGATCTGTGGGTGTTGGGGTTTTTGGTGGTATTGATATCCAAGGAGTCGCCGTGTGAATAAGTCAAGCTCAACTAGCCACAAGGGTTCTCGCCTTGGATATGTTTATTCGACTCCGAGGCCCTGGAACATGGAGGGGTATTTTTTCCCCCACATCCTTCGATAACTGATAGGGCGGCCGATGACGCCGGAGCAGGTTCAAAGTGGACTACTGGGTCAGTTACACAGGTACATAGGTACCTGGCTACATGCTAGAGTTCCACCTAAGGTAAGCACGGACCCTCGAATACGGCTCTCTCACAGCAAGGGGAGCTCTGGCTCCAGATGTTGACATCAATCTGACCTGTCAGCGTACAGCCGACATTCTTGGCTGCTGTCTAGGTCCGAATCTTTCACAAGTGATCTATCTTGCTGTCATGTTCCCTGGAGCACGCGTGATGGGAGTCTCACTGTCTCTTGGAGCCGTCTAATCAACAATCTACCTCTCGAGCCAACCCGTCGAATGCTGCAGCCCGGACACTGCTGTTGCAACCTGGCGTTTCCAACTCTGGAAGCCCCTTCTCCCATTCCCTGCCACGGCATTTACGAGCCATCTGCTCGGGGCGCACCTGGACAATGAGTTCAACGGAGCCCGGAGGTGCCGTCGGGCGGGCACTTGTCGACTTCACAACCAATGGCGCATTTCCAGAGGAAGATGTGTCGTCTCTAAAGCTGAGCTCCGAGGAGCTAGCCCCAGCCGTCGAAGCTCTGGCCGAGGCCAAGTCCAAGCTTGAGGTGTGCCCTCGTAATATCTGGCCCCTCATTTATAAAGAATTCCCCCTAACCAGGAGACTAGACCGAGATCCACGCCATCAACCAAGAGACCGCCCCCGATGTATCTTCTTGGATGGCCAACGCCCAGTCCGTTCAAGACGACATCAACCGCTCCAAACGACTCGCCAACGACATCGTGCGCCAGGCCGAAGAACCAGTCCTCTCGGGGGCCGCGATAGAAGAAGCAGAAGACAAGTTCACCTTCCTCCGGGCCGAGCTCGCATATAATCAGCGCGTCCAGGAGGCGCTCAGGGGCATAAAAGATGTCAACCAGATCCTGGACCAAGTTGAGGCAGCTCGAGATGAGCGCAGGATTCTCGATGCCCTGCGGCTACTAGAGCGGTCGTGGTCAGCTCTGGACGCCCTTCCGGCTGGGCAGGGTGTCAGGGTGAGGAGGCTGTTGGACCTGCGTGCTTTCGAGCTGAAGTCGAATGTGCACGACGTCTTCGACCACGTCTGGAAGGCCTTGATGAAGGTTGACACTACAGCGAGGACCATATACTTCTCTGCTAAAGCAGAACATGAAGCCATGAGCCTTTCGGACGCCGTGATTGGCCTAAAAGCGTATAAGGAAGTCGACCAGCGGATGTCACAGCTGTGGCACGATATCGACCAGGCTGTTGTTGGCCCTCGCATGGACATTGACCATCCTGGCGCGCCGGCTATCGCCGTGGATGGGGACGTACTGCGGGCTGAGGGACAGGCGGATAAGTCTATTGACTCTCTGTTTCAAGACTTGGACCGACTCTTCTCCTACTTTGCGGAGAGGTTGCCCCAAGACTTGATAGATTCGCTGTCTGCTCTGATGATGCCGGAAGTCGTGTCTCGGGTCATCTCAGTGTGGTTAGACTCGGCTGTTCCAGCATCTTTACAAGAAATGGACAAATTTGAGGCAATCATGGCGACTACGAAGCATTTTTGCGCAAGAATTGCGGAGCTGAACTTTGCTGGTTTTAACGAGCTACAAGACTGGGTTGAGAATGCGCCCAGAGTCTGGCTTGCGAAATGTAGGGAGACTGCGCTAGACACCGTCCGCACCCGCTTGTCAGAGGGGTTGGGCTCCCCAAAACAGGTCGAGAGGGTCGAAAAGCAGATGGTGTCTCGCGCTGAAGGCCAAGGGCTTGTGGCTGCTCCGGCCACTGCAGCTGCCGCCTCAGCTGAAGATGATGACTGGGGTGCTGCGTGGGACGACGAAGGGGATCAGCCTGACAACCCCGCGGAAAAGACGGACCAAGCCAACAATAATGAAGCAGCAGCTGGGGTCGAGGACGACGCGGCTGATGCCTGGGGCTGGGGCGAAGAGGGAGAAGGCGATACCCAAGAAGCTGCTGAAAAACAGCCCGACGAGCCAAACAACGCGGATGCTGATGAAGACGCCGGGGATGCATGGGGTTGGGGGGAAGAAGACGCACCGCAGGAACAACCGGACCGCAATGCCGCAAGGCGACCTTCATCTGCTCCAGCTGGCCCTGAGCAAAGGGAAATGACGCTGAAGGAGACTTACAACATTTCATCCATGCCGGAGCCAGTCCTCCAGCTGATATTCGCCATACTGGAGGATGGTGCGACGTTGACCCAAGCAGGGTAAGTAACCTGAGTACCGCGTCCCGCGTCCCTCACCAAACTGACTTTCTCCAGGAACGAAAGCAGTCCAGTGGCCACAGCAGCAGCAGGCTTGTTCACCCTCCCGACCTTAGCACTGGCCATGTTCAGAGCCGTTGGGCCATACTATTATGCCCTAGATATAGGTGGCAATATGTAGGTCGTTCCAGCCCGCGTGTGAGGAGCATCCACTGACCTCTCAGGTTCCTCTACAATGACGCGAACTATCTCGCGGAAAGGTTAGGCGACTTTGCTGCGGCGTGGAAAAAGCGTGATAACTTGAGCACAAGAGCGCAGAACTCGCTGCGCTTGGACAATGATGTCAAAACACTGCAAAAGTTTGCCGCCCGCGCGTACGGAAACGAAATGGGCATTCAGAAGACAGTGTTGAGGGACCTCCTCGGTGGCGAACAAAGCCTGCTCCAGCAGGACGATATCGATAGTTGCGTGGACGCAACTGTGTCCCGCGTGCGATCTATGGCCATAACATGGGAGACCATCCTCGCCCGGTCGGCGTGGTACCAGGCCGTGGGCTCGTTGGTCGACTCCATCTCACTGAAGATCATTGCAGACGTGATGGAAGCACCCTCCGTCAGCCAAGACGACGCATACAGCATTGCAAAGCTGATCGCAACCGTCACGGAGCTCGACGACCTGTTCCTCCCCAGCCGCGTCACGGCGAGGCGCCCGTCAAAGCCGGACGAGGAGATACCGCAGACGACGCAGTACGCGCCGTCCTGGATGCGACTCAAGTACCTTAGTGAGGTGCTGCAGTCGAACCTCAGAGACGTGCGATTCCTCTGGATGGAGAGCGAGCTAAGTCTCTACTTCACGGTGGATGAGGTCGTGGACCTGATCAACCTCAGCTTTGAGGATAACGCGAGGACGAGGGAGACGATCCGGGAGATACGGGGCAACCCGCAACCGCGGCAGGATGAGCAAGGCGACTGGTGATGCGAGGTTGTGCCTCGGTGTTCTGAATACAGGCAGGCCCGTTCGGTTCACTGGTCTGCTACTCGGTGTAGATTCAAATATCACCACTTGTGTCCGTCTCTGGCCAGCAGTTGGGACTTAATTATGAGGAGACTGTCGTGGGCCCAGTTCGATGGTGATGTTGATGTGATGCAAAGGTCCTCTCAACGCGTCAAGGCCGATCTTTAAATGATGTTGTCTTTTGTCAGGCGCTAAAGATCTTCACGACGACCGCTATCTATATTGCATACCATATGTCCGTCCCAGAAGTCGTGTAACAGTGCCACCTCTCCCTCTTCATGCACTTCTTCTGTGGGCCAAGGTGAACCCGCCTGGGCAATTTTTCCACCACCCAAGCGGACGCTTCCGGGCCCATGGTCCAACGCGAACGGATATCGGACAGAGTGCTCCCCCCGACGAAGTCCAGGATTTCCATCTCGGCGAAGCTTTGGGTCGTCCAAAAAGGCGCGCGTTTGGTCTTTACAAAGTCGATGCCATCGAGTGACAAGAGAGGCGAACCCTTGCGCGACCGCCTAGTTGTCCCGTAGTCCTCATAGCATGATCCCGAGAGAAAATGCCACCTCAGGTCACCAACTTTGACCATGGTGAGAGACTTCAGCCCGGGCATGAACTCCCGCCCCAACTCGGTTGTGTCCATCCCTCTCATCTGGGCAAAGACCTGAATGTTAGCCACCGCCTCGAGAAGCACGTGGCACCCCTTCACGAGAGCAACCTCGCGGGCAGCAACCCTGAAAGGAAGTCTACACGCGCTTCGAAGGGAATGAGTGGGTTGGGATGGGGGGGGGGGGGTGTTTGGGCATATTTCATACAAAATTCCCACATGCCACGATCCTCTGGATCTTCTCTACATCGGGTGTGGCTATCCACACGGTGACCATAAACTCGGTAACGAGTGAACTGTACGGTCGCAGCCATCTGGGGATGGAATTCTTGCCGCTTCTGTTCGCGCGCGCGCCGGCTCCTATCACCACGTCGTCCTGGTCGAAATTTATGTACTGCGACACACTCTGCGTCAGTCACCCCTGGGCTTCAACCGCTTTGGGGAAGGGGGGTAGAGCAAAGAGAAAGACACAGCGAAGAAGATCTCTGAAGCTGGGACGCCGTCCCGGCCCGTCCGGGCACGAGCGCCATACACAGAAAACGGGACGAGGAAGGTCTCCTTACCACCGCAGCCGGAAACACGTACAAGCCAAAAGCAAGCTGCCAGGTCCCCAGCGCGACCTCGCGCGCCTCCCTGCTCACGGACAGCAGCGTCGGCGGGGGCGTCCTGGACGTCCAGGCGGGCCGGCGCTCGCCCGCGTACCCGGGTTCGGCATACTTGTCGGTCCTGCGGAGGAGCCTGGCGCCGGCGATGAAGCTGTCGGCGGGCGGGTCGAGCACGACGTACCGCTTGTAGCGCGTGGCCTCGGACCAGATCTTGAGGCGCAGCTCGGTGGGGAGATCTGGGAAGCGGTGGAACTGCGTCGCGGCGGGCTCACTTTTCTGTTGGTTACGCTGTGTAACTGCCTGGTCTTGCGGAGGTGCTTGAGGGGCCGTGTCTCTTGGCCTTGTGAACCTTTTGCGCAGAAAGTTTTTGAGTTTTGGGAGGAGGGCGAGGGAGGACTGTTGAGGGGACCTTTGTGCTTCCATTTTGAGAACGGCGAGTTTCCCTTTGCTTGCTTTCGGAAGCGGTCTATTCGAGCCAAACTCGGGGTTGGGTAGAACGTGGGAATTTCAGTGTGAGTTGAAAAGGGTCACACAGGCAGTTTTTCAGGCTCCATACTATGATTCTAAGGAGAAGCGGTCTTGTTGATCATACTCGCGCCAAACCTCATGCGATTGCTACGAGATGGAAAAGTGCACAAACTAGAGGCACGGAAGACGACCTGTGCTGAGTCCGGCGCGGAGGATAAGGGGTACATCTGTAAAGCGTGTATAAGTTCACCTCGCTAGGTCATGCAAGTAGTACGAGAAGACTATCAAGAGGCTTCCGGTGCTAGGACTTTGGTGGCGCATCGGGTTTTAGACCTGGCGTGTCGGTCATATCCAGCCCGTTCTTAAGTCTTTTAAGCGGTTGGCGAAAGGGGAGGGGGGCTGGTCAGCAATTGGACCTGGTTGGTATTATCTTGAATGTTGCCTGATGTTCTTCATCGCGCTGGTTTTATAAAGTGAGACTGTCTTGTGAATTGTTGAATCAGTTTTCAGCATCTCTTGAACCCTTTCACACCGTATTCATTAGGAGTCATATTGCTGGGTCCTACTTTTTGAGAGTCGAGTGTGGTCATGGTCGACCTTTTGACGAGCCGCAACGGTTCGATTTTTAGCGATCAGTAGCAAGTCACAAGTGTGCCACTACGGACTTAGCATCCATAGTCTGAATACGTCGATGTTTTCGTATTTAAGGCCTCGGTAATTAAGAGTCGAAAAGTTTCGCATCGCCGGTTCTAGCTCATAACATTGTATAGCTACACGCACATTCTTATCATAGCGCACATCAATACGAGTAGCTAGACGGCATTGAGCCAAGGTGTATAGTTTCATTAGCTCTGAGAGCACTTGACACGGCTCTTTCATCTGTAGAGAATCCAATTCTGAATTGAGTTTTCGAGTACATTGATCTCCATTGTAATTTATACCCAACTTTATGTCAATGTATACATTAGGTATCTTTCTGAAGGCGTTCTCAGAAATGGGCAATGTATAGCGTACCTGTACGTCAGAAGGCTTGAGCACTTGGCCGGTGTCATGTGCGTATTTGATCTCGTCGGCGACCTGTCTGGGGGGAGCGATCCCCCGTGGTCCTGTGAAGTTACTCGAAAACCGTTGTCCCGTGGACGCCACAGATAATCCCAGTCTTCAGCTAGCCAAGTGAAGACAGGCATGGGAACCTGAGGGAAACAAACAGATGGACCTGGCTGCTGCCAATTGGTTCGCTCATCCAGAGAGACTTTCTCTATTAACATAAATTGAATTACACACGGATCTATAATACCTCTAGCACGCCGGCTGCCCAAAAGTAGGATATCGTAGAATGTCATTGATCAGTTGAATCATCAGGCCTCTTTACCGAGACGCCTCAAACAACAACGCAGACCCAGCCAGAATAGAAAGCCCGAAAAGAAGCTCACGCCCGCCAAGAACCCGAGGCTTGGGAGGCGAGGACGAGGAAAAAAGGCATGTTATCGGAAGCTCGGCAATCTCGCAGGCACGAAGTCATCATCAGTATCGGAGCCCGTGTCGTGTGGTTGGCCTGGGATGTCTTGGGCAAAGGCCCACGTCTCTTCGGTATCCCGCTCTGGACCTTGCCTGACCCCCGGGCTCTGCGGTTCCGATATCTCCTCCACAGGGAGCATCGAGCTCTTGGCCCGAGCCTCCGACTCACCCGTGTCGAAAGTCTCGCTCGTGGATAGGCCCCGCTGTCGGGCCAGCTCCGCCGCTACTTCCCTCTTGCGGGCGACCTCTTGGTCCTCTTGGATTTCGGCTTCCTCCTCTTCGCGCTGGAGATCCTCTAATGACGCCTCCACGATGGAGTGGATCGAGTTTTCCATGGCTTGCATAGAGCCGTGTGAGCTCTTCCTCGCCCTCAGCGAGGAGTTGGATGTGCTGGATGATAATGTCGTCGCGGATACGTTTCTCGATGCTGGCCTCTTGCCCTTACTACTCCTTGTCCTGTTGCTAGATCGGTCGTCCGCTCTGTTCAGGTTCACTGCGAACTCATCGTCCAGCGGGATCGCGTCCTCCTCCCCTTCGCCGTCACTGGGGAACAGGTCTCCTCTGGACCTGTACGAGTCTGATGTGTCGCCTGACCCTGCCGTCCCACTCCGTTTCCTCATCTGTGCAGTCACCGCGGGATGTACGTCCTCGTCGCCGTCCGAATCCAGCAACGGCTGGTTCTCGTCCGGATGTGTTGCGACCCCAGGATGGTCCTGCAGGAACGCCGCGCTGGGCTTATATCTTAGTGTCCCTCCGATCTTCCACGGAAGCCTCCCCAGGAACCCGAGGGGCGCGGTGCTGGGTATGATAGTCGGGTCTTCCTCCTCGTTGGTTTTCCTCCTGGCGCCCCTCGTCCCGTAGCTCATCCCCCTCTTGCGCCGCGGTTGATCCACCGCCTCGGGCCCGAGGCTCCCCTTCCTGGAGCCCGCGCCGGAGCCGCCGATCAGGCGGTCCCAGTCGTCGCCCCTGGAGCTTGCGCCGCCGGCCCATCCCCCCAGGATGCCGCCGCCGTGGCCCCCTCCTCCTCCTGCCGCCAGCGCCTCGTCATCGTCGTCCCAGTCGTCATAGAAGTCGAATGCGTACTCGGCCCTGACGCCGTAGTCGCGACCACGCGCCCGTGCGCGCCGCGCGCGGTCATCACGGTCGCCGAAGCAGGGCGCGGTGCACGATTCAATGGAGTGGCCGACCGCGCCGAGGCAGGGGTTGATGTAGCGGTGCTGGAAGGTCCAGATGCCCTCCGCGGCGGACTCGGTGACGGTCTCGGCGTTGTGGGAGATCTGATTCCAGCGCTGACGGAGGCGTGGGTCCTCGAGGAAGGCCATCGTGGCTCGGCGGTGCGCAGCAGCGGGTCTTCGTGGAGGGGAGGATACACAGGGAGGGGAGGCTGCTCGTCGCAGCGGTACCGCGTGGGTTGTGTCAGTTCGCAAGTGGTGTCCGAGTCCCCTGGGGACGGGAGAAGGGCCCGTGGATTGTGCGTGTACGTGTGACGGTCACGACAGCCGGGTCGGGTCGCGAGCCCGAGCCTTCAAGCTTGTCTCGGGCGCTGAGTCGCAATGTTGGGAGTGGTGAGAGTCAACACTGCAGGTGACATGGATTGAAACGGCCCAGCCCGCTCGACCGTGTGATTGACGATGACGTATTGTGCTAGCGTCGAAACGAGACGGTCATTGCTCGGCGCTAGGAGAGAAGAACAGTCCGGGTAAAGATCTAATCGAAGTCTCTCTATCGCGTGCACTCGACTCGACTGCTGGCTGTGTCGAACAATGTGGAGGGAGGTCGACGAGGAATTGGTAACCGAGATGGAACGTATTACACGTCCAATTGTTTCAGTCTCACCACTGGGGGACGTAGGGTCGCAGGCTGGCGGCTGCTCACCATTCCACACTGCCCGACTGCCTAGGCACTTTGGGGCCGACATGACAGGCATCCTCATGCAGGGCCCCAATCCATGGTGCCACATGCAAGCTCCTCCAGCGGGGAAAGCACCTCGTCTACCGCTGTGGATCTCCTGTTTTAATATCCCCGTACGCAGACTACGGCGCATTGGTGCGGGCAGTGGACTCAATCTGTCAGCCTGTCAGCCTGTCAGCCTGTCTGCCTGTGTGGCTGGCGAGTGAGCCAACGGCTAAACGGAGGATGAAGCTGATAGCATCAGCGATAATTGGAACCCTGCAACCCCTCACATAGTTCAAGCTCGTGCCGCCGTTCTGAATTTACCGAGTCATTCAGATCTTGGAAGGCCGCGGAGGTGGTTGGGATCGACGTTGTTCAGGAATGGATTGCACCGTGGTCGGCCTGCTGCGGCAGACAACTCCATTCTACTGTCTGCCGGACATGCTCCGACGGCTGGACCCGTCCCTACTACTCCAGTCGACAAGAGAAAACCAGGGTGAACGTAAACAGCGCTCTTGTCGGCACTGCTGCCAACGTTTGTTGTCTCATCGGACGACTATCTATCCTACAGCGTTCAAAGCTGGCCACATGGCCCTTCTCGTTGTCCTAAGCAACTTGAGAAGCCCCCTGTTGTAAAACTTCTGAAGGGCCTGATAGACCTGTTCCTGTACAAGTACATGGGTGATAACCTGGCGTCTAGAAGCACCTCCTGCTTGCAGGAATAGCGTTGAGATGGGCCACTTGACCCATCGCGAGGGACCGGCAAGCAGGACTCACAAATACACACACGAACCACCGGCTTGCACGAGCAGGGTGGTCGCTCCAGCTTTGAACAGAGGACGGGGGCATCCGGGGACGGGCGGGCTCAGAGCCGCCGCCATAAGTAAGAACGGAAGGGATTCGGGAAACAGCACAGCGAGGCGGAATGCTCCTCCTAGTGATTACTTCCGTTAGTTGTCGCCGGAGGAGGAGGGCGCTCGGGGCCGAATGGTTGAGGCTGCTGCGACTCAGTCGGTTTGGCGCACTGCGGTCCTTCGTCCTCGGTCTCCTCGTCATCCTCCTCGTATTCCTCGCCCTCTTCACTGACCTCGTCGCCTTCCTCGTACTCCTCGTCGTCCTCGTACTCGCTCTCCTCCCCGTCCACCTCGCCCTCGCCCTCTGCGTAACAGCTCTCCACCGTGCCCTGCATGCCCTGCGGTATGCCCCTCCCTTGCTGCTGCATCTGCGTGATGATGCTCTTGAGCTTCTCGTTGTTCTTCTTTTGGTCTTCGATGTCTTTGATGTGCTTGTTTCGCTCGTCCGCCATCTTGAAGATGTTCTGGTTCATCTTCTCGTGTTTTCGTTTCAGGTTTTCGTTCTCCTTCTCGAGGCGCTTCGTCTTCTTCGACATGTCCTCCATTTCCTTTCGGAACGTCAGGAAGAGGTCGTTGCTGTTGTTCAGCGTGTCCTCCACCTGCTTGAACTTGTCGACGTACACGTTGAGCTGGTTTCTCAGCTCTGCCTCGGTTTTGGAGAAGGTTTGTACCTGCGCATTGAGTTGCCGAGCCCTCGCCGCCTCCGCCTCCGCATTCTTCTTCTCCTTGTCGTATTTAGACAGGTTGAATTGCAACTCGAGCTCCTTGGTCCGCATGAGCGAGTGAAAATGCAGCTCCCGCAGCTCGTACTGGTCAATGAGACTCTTGAAGCGAGACTTAAACCTGCAAAACATGAGACACGGTCCAAAATCACCAGGATGGGACACACGCACAGCTCTTCAAGGTCCATATCCACGACTTGCTTCCGCGGGTTGTCCTTTTCCTCTTGGTAGTCGTCCAGCGTCTGTAATAGAGCGCTGTACTTCTCGTCCCAAGCCGTTTCGTTCCGCCGTTGCGTATCGGAGAGCGTCTTGTTCTCATTCTGGCCAGGAGTGTCAGCCTAGCACCCACCGAGTCTTGCGCCCGGGCTATGCTGCAGCAGATAGATACCTTGAGCTTGTTGTTCTCCTTTTGAAGTTCTCGGCAAAGCTTTTCTAGCTTCTCTCTGAGACCGGTGTTCTTTGTGAGCTCATTCCTGGCGTGATCCTTCTCCTTTTGCAGTTGGTCCGCCCGTTTCTTGTTCTTGATGCTCTCACGCTCGTGGCGCTTCATCTCGGACAGCAGATCGTAACACCGCTTCTGAAGGTGATCGATTTTTTGAATGTCGCTCATCTTCGCGGTTTGGGACTGCAGCTCACGATTCGCCTTGCGCACCTCCCGCTCTGCGTGGTCCGTACATTAGTAACATTGTCCCTGTATGGCACGAACGATCCGAGGCCACTGAGCTGGTTTCTTCCGCATCATGCGCTGGGATCACTGTCTCTATTCGACGGGATGCGAGTGGTTCAATCCCGAGAGGCAGATCCGGACGGCTAGGCTGGCGCCAAAAACCATCTGGACTGCCTCCCCCACCATAGTCCGCATGCCTCGTCCTGCCCCTCGGATCCACTCATTCCCAGCCCTCGTGACGTCGTAGACGGGGGAAAATAACACGCACCAATCTCAGCCTCCTGGTCCTTCTCGCCGGCAGCATCGTGTTCGAGTTGCGATATGCGCTGTGCTACGAGTTTCGAGGCTTCGTTCGAGTCCAAGGCCTTCTTCGCCTTGCGGTCTTTCTTGCTGGGAGTGCCGGCAGCCGGGGGCGCTGGCGGTGGTCGGGGGTCATTGTGGACGTGGTTTCCGTTGATAGCGGGCGCTTCATCGTGGGTATGGCCGATCGGGACATTTGCTCGAGGTGCGAGAGGCGCCGTGGATGCCATTGTGCAGAGGTCAGAGGGACCCAGGTTCTGGGGACCCTTGGCGCTACAGCAATGTCGGGACTGAGCTGTGTTGTTCCAGTGTAATGCTTAGTTGGTCATTGGCAGGGGGTTTCGGCCGGCGGGGTGGCTTCCCTGTGCAGTTCGGTCTGATTGTGGTGCTTCTCGTCGTTGTCATGTGTGTTGATTTTTTCGGTTTGTAAATTGAGGTTGAGGTTGGTCAGCGTCGATGGGGTCGCAGAGACTAGCGACGGGGCACGGACTGAGTGCTCGGTGCGGTGCAGTGCAGTGGAAGCAAGCACAGCACAGCACAGCACAGCACGTCGTGCCCCATACCTGCCTACCTATGATCGAATTCTCTACGTCAACAGGGGGAGCTGGCAGGGGCGGTCCCCAGTCCCCAGCAGATACATTGCTGCTGTGCCCCTCCCTGCCTTGCAGCCAGGTTTGAGATTTATTTGACTTTTCTGCTTTCTTTAGAAGACACCAGTCCTGTCAATGGAGAGGCGAGACAGGGTGCTTCATGAGGCGTGGATTCGGTCATGCGTTCGTGGGCCATCCAATACCTGCTCTATCAGTATTGCCTTATTACAGCCTAGACTTCTCACCAAATGAGTCACCAGTCTTGTACCCAGGCAGTCTAGAGCGGCTGCAACACACGTAGAAGCCTCTTGAACGGGGCACAGTGCCTGAGCCGGCTGTCTGGTTCTGGACAATTCCTGGAGCTCGACTCAGCACATTACACCACCCAAGGTACAGCACGGCCTCGGAGCCCGTTGGGCCCGTTGTCAGCTTCCGTACCGCACCGTAACGTAGCGCACCGTCCCGAATTGGCGGAAGAACCGGCCTGCTGACACCAACTGCCCAAAAAGGTTCTTGAACACAACTCCGCTGTAATTTGCTGGGGTTCTGTTAGTGGCGGTGGCCCGGATGTCACACGTCACCAGGTACGTAGCTACACAGGCCTCGGCAGGTACGTACTCGGCTCGGACTACTGTCTGCATGGCCTAAAATTTCCAAATGCCATTCCGTCACATATTATCGAACGGTCTCTCGGAAGGACGCTCCAGCTTCCAACCTCCATCGCATGCAAAGGAGGCACTATACTGTCACACCTCCGCGGACCAAGCTCGACTTTGGCCTGCACCGTCTCTAGTAGTTGGCAGATCTCACGAGTCTCCCGCGAGATGCAGAGGACAAGAGCTTTGCGCCATGCCGCTGTCAACGGGGCGAAGAGAGCCGTGACGGAGCTTTCTCACTATCCCAGAGCAGGCGAGAAGCTTCACGGCTTCACCTTGCTGCGCTCCAAGCATGTGCCCGAGCTTGAGCTGACGGCCCTGCACCTGCAGCACGACAAGACTGGTGCCGAACATCTTCACATTGCCCGTGATGACAGCAACAATGTCTTCTCCATCGGCTTCAAGACCAACCCGCCGGATGACACCGGCGTGCCACATATCCTGGAGCACACCACTCTGTGTGGCAGTGAGAAGTGAGCATCAAGACATCGCTACCCAGGTCGTATACGAGACCTCAAGCTTACAAGAATACCAGGTATCCCATCCGAGACCCATTCTTTAAGATGCTGCCACGCACCCTGTCCAACTTCATGAATGCCTTCACTGCATCGGACCATACCTTCTACCCCTTCGCCACCACCAACGCCCAGGACTTCCAGAACTTGATGGGTGTTTATCTTGACGCGACCCTTCATCCATTACTCAAGCAGACAGATTTTACCCAGGAGGGATGGAGGATAGGCCCGGAGAACCCCCAGGCCATCGCCAGTGGCCAGGAGGCCAAACCTGAGGACCGTAAGCTGGTCTTCAAGGGGGTGGTCTATAACGAGATGAAAGGGCAGATGTCCGACGCTGGCTACCTCTACTACATCAGATTCCAGGACCACATCTTTCCGGACATCAACAACTCCGGTGGTGACCCTCAGAAGATCACCGACCTGACCTACCAGCAGCTGAAGCAGTTCCACGACGAACATTATCACCCAAGCAATGCCAAATTATTCACCTATGGTGACATGCCGCTGGCTGATCACCTGAAGGAGATCGACGCCCAGCTTAGTGCGTTTGAGAGGATACAAGGCGATCTGAAGATCCACCGTCCTGTCGACCTCAGTCGCGGCCCCCAGGAAATCACGGTCCAAGGTCCAGTCGACCCCTTGATGGACGCGAACAGGCAATTCAAAACCTCGGTCTCATGGGTGCTGGGCGAAACCACCGACGTCGTGGAGTCGTTTTCGCTGTCTCTTCTCTCTGCATTGCTTATGGATGGATACGGGTCACCCCTTTACAAGGCCCTGATCGAATCTGGACTGGGACTCGACTGGTCACCGAACACCGGCTACGATAGCTCCAACTCTCGCGGCATCTTCTCAGTGGGGTTGAGCGGTGTCCAAGAGACGGATATCCCGGCGGTCAAGTCAGCGCTGCAGAAGACATTGCGCGAAGTTCGTGACAAGGGTTTTGAGAGGTCCAAAATCGACGGCTACTTACACCAGCTCGAACTTGGACTCAAGCACAAGACAGCCAAATTCGGCATGTCAATGTTGCACAGATTGAAGCCGAGCTGGTTCAACGGCATCGATCCATTTGACTCTCTTGCTTGGAACGACACACTGGCAGCATTCGAGGCACAGCTGGTCAAAGGTGACTACCTGGAAGGCCTGATGGACAAATACCTCTTGAACGATAACACCTTGACGTTTACGATGACTCCTTCACCTAACTTTGGGCAAGAGCTGGCCCAGGAGGAGGCTGACAGGCTCGCTACCAAGATCGAAGTTGTCACGAAGCAAGCGGGCGGGAAGGAAGCCGCGCAGAAACAGCTCGAAGAGAAGGAGATCCAACTGCTCGAAGAGCAAAATAAGACAAATACCGAGGACCTGAGTTGCTTACCCAGTGTACATGTCCAAGACATTCCAAGACGGAAGCCAGGTCCAATTTTGAGAGATGACACCGTCAATGGTGTCAAGACTCAATGGTATGAGGCGCCGACCAATGGACTGACATATTTCCGTCTG
Organism: Diaporthe sp. P3_1W; assembly: GCA_037177825.1. Lineage (NCBI taxonomy): Eukaryota > Fungi > Ascomycota > Sordariomycetes > Diaporthales > Diaporthaceae > Diaporthe > Diaporthe sp. P3_1W. The sequence continues at coordinate 2,366,826 of JBAFXB010000004.1, read as the reverse complement.
GTCACGGCCCTAGACAATCTTCCAGATGAGCTGAGGCTGCTGCTTCCATTGTTCACTGGCTCAATCATGCGCCTCGGAACGAAAAACACAACCATGGAGCAACTCGAAGATCTAATGAAGCTGAAGACAGGGGGTGTCTCTGTCAGCTACCATTCCGCCTCGTCAGCGACCGATTTTACTCGAGCCACCGAGGGCTTCGGCTTCACGGGCATGGCCTTAGACCGCAACGTGCCTTACGTGTTCGATATACTCCGCAAATTAGTTGTCGAGACCAATTTCGACAGTGCTGAAGCTGTGCAGCAAATAAGACAACTTATCCAAGCATCGGCCGACGGCGTTGTGAATGACATTGCATCATCTGGTCATTCGTACGCACGTCGCGCCGCGGAGGCCGGGTTGACCAACCACGCGTATCTTTCCGAGCAGATCGGTGGCCTGTCACAAGTTAAGTTGATCACCTCGCTCGCGAGCAGGCCAGAATCTGATCAGTTGGAGGATGTCATTGGAAAGCTCAAGCATATTCAGCAGCTAGCCATGACGGGTGGCAACATCCGCGCAGCGATCACGTGCGGGAGCGAGTCTGTCAAGGCGAATACGGCCGCCTTCTCAGACTTCCTCAGATCCTTCTCTGGCCCACCCAACCTCCCAGCACAGGCACCAAGGAAATTCGAACGCAACATCAAGACGTTCTACCCGTTGCCCTACCAGGTCTACTACGGTGCCTTGGCCGTCCCCACGGTTTCCTATACGTCTACCGATGGGGCGCCGCTGCAGATCCTGTCGCAACTTCTTACGCACAAGCACCTCCACCACGAGATCCGAGAGAAGGGCGGCGCATATGGTGGCGGTGCGTACCACCGATCAATGGAAGGCCTCTTCGGTTTCTACTCGTACCGCGACCCAAATCCTGTGAACACGCTAGGCATCATGCGCAACGCCGGGCGGTGGGCGGTCGACAAGAAGTGGAGCGACCGCGATCTAGAAGATGCCAAGATCAGTGTCTTCCAATCCGTTGATGCGCCAGTCTCCGTGAACGAGGAGGGTATGGGCCGCTTCCTCTACGGTGTCGATGAGGAAATGAAGCAGCGCAAGAGAGAGCAACTGCTTGATGTCACCAAAGAGCAGGTGCGTGACGTCGCGCAGAAATATGTTGTCGAGGCACTCGACAAGCAGGCCGAGAGGGCAGTCTTCCTGGGCGAGAAGCAAACCTGGGTTGACGGTGAGTGGAAAGTTGAGGACATGAATGTCAATGGCGGTGAGACATCCTCGTGAATACTGTGACAAAAGGCGGTTACTTGTATAACACATTTGACTCTGGATTACCGTTACGCAAAGAAGGCAGGCGCGTACCAGCTTGTACAACATGCATATACAACTTATGACAAAGATATAGAAATGATACCCTTCTCTCAACACCGGCCCGCCCTTGCTGTCAACGCAGCCAGATAGGACGGCGCATCGGGCACCATACAGACAAAGAGCACAGCGTTCAGATACGATACGTCTTCTTGCCTCTCTTACCATGGCATTGAGACCACAACAAGACGCGAGATCAAACCCACATGACGATTGACGAACCGCGGTCATGCGGCTGGTTCCGTCTTTCGTGCGCTCGTTTATCAGACCCGTCTTCCTAAGCTTACTGGATGTGCGGACTATTCAACAGAGTACATGCATGCGTGCCATTGACACCTTCCTTGTCTGATAGTGAGATGCAGATCAGAATTTGTCAACCACCCTCGAATCTCGTTCCAAGCAGAGAAAGTTGTTGTAGACCCGGATGATGTGGGGAAGCTGCTGGAATTACAAGGAGACTCAAGCCGAATGGACAACCCATGCGACAGGTGGACTCATCTGCTTGATCTTGACATGTTCTAAGTCTTCTCGGCCCATTGGGAAGGCCACATGAGGAACGAAAGGAGGGTGGGGGAGTTCGGCTGCCGAAGCCGGACTTGGTTGGGAGGATGTGTGTTTTCTTGGCTCTGGGCGGCTTTTTCGCCGTCAGTATTTGAAATACCCCCTGGCAGGTGATATTTGAAATATCAGTCATATGCAGAGCATCGACAGATGTGCTCGCGTGGGAAATTGCAGCATTGTAGTTCTGTACGTGTAGCTGTGGCTGTACTCAGTGGTGACGTCCGAGAGCCGGACCACTAGGATGTAACAAGGGACCTACGCAAGGTGGGGTATGGGGGCTTTTGGTGGGATGATTTCGACCGTCAATTGTCCTCGGCCGTGGGAGAGCTTTCTCAAAAGAATGAGTCAACCTGACTTACACACTCGCCAAAGATATATGCTGTATTGCGGCTGTGGCATTGTCTAACTGTTCCAATTGATCATTCCTGTCTCCCCGAACCACCAAAGAGAGAAATTGGAACCTCCCTTTCAAGATGCCCACCCGCGACGAGATCACCTACTTCGGCGCCGGCCCAGCGCTGCTCCCCACAGATGTCCTCGAGCAGGCCTCGAAGGCCCTGCTCGACTACAATGGCACAGGCCTGGGCATTGCAGAGCACTCGCACCGCTCCCAACTGGCCACCGACATCATCAACAACGCCAAGGCCGACCTGGCCACCTACCTCGACTTGCCCGCCGATGACTACGAGATCCTCTTTATGCAGGCCGGCGGCAGCGGCGAGTTCTCCGCCACCGTCTACAACTTGGTCGGCGCGTGGGTCTCGCGCAAGAAGGCCGAGCTGCTGAAGTCGAACCATCTGGCCGAGAGCGAGGCCCAGCCCGGGCTGCTGGAGAAGGAGCTGGCCAAGGCCGTCGAGGGGCTGAAGCTGGACTACATCGTCACGGGGAGCTGGTCGCTCAAGGCCTACCAGGAGGCCCAGAGGCTGCTGGGGCCCGAGCACGTCAACCTGGTCTGCGACGCGAGGACTGACAATGGCGGCAAGTTCGGCAAGGTCCCGGACCAGAGCACCTGGAAGCTGTCGCCCGACGCCGCCATGGTGTACTACTGCGACAACGAGACCGTCGACGGCGTGGAGATGCCCAACTTCCCCGAGATCCTGGCGCCCAAAGCCGACGGCACGGGCCCCATCGTCGTGGCCGACATGTCCTCCAACATCCTGTCGAGGAGGTTCCCTGCCAAGAACTTCTCGCTCATCTTCTTCGGCGCCCAGAAGAACCTTGGGTCGACCGGTGTCACCGTCGCGATCGTCAAGAAGACCCTCCTGCCCCCCACGACGCCTCAGCCGCCACCGGCTCTGCTGCGCAAGCTGGGTCTGCCAATCGGGCCCATCGTGCTGTCGTACGAGACCATCGCCAAGAACAACAGCCTGTACAACACGCTGAGCATATTTGAGTACGTACTTCTGCCTGACAATCTTGCAAAGAGGGTCGCATACTAACAGGTCCGCAGCGTCTACGTCGCCGGCTCGGTACTGAAGAAGCTGCTCGCCACGTTCCCTGACAAAGTCGATGGGCAAGAGGCCGTTGCTAACAAGAAGGCCGCGCTCATTTACGCGGCACTAGAGGCCCACCCTGAGGCATACAGGATTGTGCCTGACAAGAGCGCCCGCTCAAGGATGAACATCTGCTTCCGGGTCACCAAGGTGAGCTAAACACATCTCCATGAGCAGAGCTTTTATCTCGCAGGACACAAATCTGACGTGACCACGATAGGGTGACAACATCGACGAGGCCGAGAAGGCCTTCCTGAAGCAGTCCACCGACCTGGGCCTCACAGGTCTGAAAGGACACAGATCAGTGGGCGGTATCCGGGCGTCCAATTACAACTCAGTGCCGTTGGAGGGCGCCCAGAAGCTGGCTACCTTCATCGAGAAGTTTGCCACCTCGTAGGCTGGTTTGATGTCTTCTACCGCTAGTTACAGGGCGAACTGCGTGAAAAAGGGAAATGAGGCTGCATCTCATCAGGCGTTGTGGCAAGGAAAAGTCAAGGGGGATATCAATGTATATACAGAAGAAGGGCCCCGGATGATTTACCAACGAGGGCAGGATATCTATACCACAAGCGTTTCAACACGTTGGATATGACTGGTATCGCTTACACCGGTGTACATGTACACCTCGAATATGATCTAATCAAAGGTGGATTGCCACGTGTGTGTGGGGAGTCGTTAATTCCCACGTTCGAAATTCCAGGCTAAAGTATGGTATGCACTGAGCACGTATAGTAACACTTGCGCACTGAAGCTCTAAGATTTTTATCATGGTGGAACTACACAACATGGTAGTACACGAGGTTGTTTCTGTGTCACGCAATGTCATTTTCAAGAGACTCCCCCTTATAGTTACTCATACAGTTGGACTAGTTGACGTTTGTCCAATTCCTACAAAATCCCTTGGTCGCTGGAAATGTTTAGGTTCCCAGTCCGTGGATAAATACGAAATTCCCTCAACACAACTGCAGGACAGAGCCTTGAATGTCAGACCTCCCACACTGGGCCCCCTTTGGACCACATAAAACCCCTGCTGAACACAAGCAACCGTTGCAGCAAAGGTACATACTGGTTCCACATTCCGGAACAGCCCTCTGCGGGCAGTCTTGCTCATTGACCACTATATAGCTATTTTACTTCGAACCTTGAGGCCTTGCCGGTTTGTATCAGAGTCTCTCTCCAATACCAACCCAGCGCGAAGGCGGAACCAGGTCCCAGGCAAGCGACCACAATTGGGAAGAGGGCAACCGGGATGATGATCTTCTTTCCTTTGATTCCAGCAACTCTAAGATCCAACAGAGAATAGAGAAGCCAGAGGAAACAGCTGGCGAAGGCGAACACCTCGTCGGCCTGGAGAGCCCATCGGGTGTGCGAAATGAAGTCAGAGTGGACCACCCTCTCGAGGGCAAATATTTCCGAGATGGAATGAGGAGCCGATAGGAGCGTGTAAATCCACACGCCTGATGAGATTGAGCCAAAAACAGCAAGAAAGGTCGCAAGAGAGACGGCGCCGGTGCGAGAGTTGGTCTTGGCCGATGAGACAGTCGACCAGAACCTGACAACAATGAAGTTGAGCACGCCGATCTCCAAGTGCGCCATCTGCCACGCCCAAGTCCAGTAATGGCGCGCCTCCAGCGTGGGAGAACAGAACATGGCAAATACCTCTGCGGTGTGGAAGGTCAAGATGATCGGGAGCAAGAACGGCAATTCCCCGGTCTGGATCTCACGGCCGCGACCCGAGCGAGTGATCTCAGACGGCGAGGGGCCGAGGACAAAAGAGAGGAAGCACCAGGCAGGCGCGACGGTGGCTATTCCCAGCAGCTGCCCGGCAAAGATGAAGATGGTCGGGCTGTCCGGAGTACGGCACATATCAGCGGCCAGGCATCTCTCTGAGCTGAAACTTTTACCACTTGGGTCTACTCACAAGTACACCGGTGCGAAGCGATTGCCAGTGCGGTATGATTCGAGATACCAGACGGCATAGATAGGTCCCAGATCATGTAGGAAGGAGAACATCTGCCAGGAGCCGATGCTGTCGTACCCGAGTGTTGAGGGCGAGAACGTCACCGTAGCCCGGCGCCATAAGTCGTCCAGGAACTCGAAGTAAAAGAAACGACTCAAAATCGGAATGGATCCGCCATCGAATCCAATTTTCCCAGACTCGAGGAACGGCTGCTGGTGGGCTAGCAGCTTCTCCACGTCCATGGCCCAGAAGCACAGGACCGCGAGGCCTAAAAACGGCAGCCCGAGCACGGTGCGCGTTGTTGTTGATAGCCCTGCTGCCATTTTGAGGGATTTTACTACAATGAAGACTAGATGGAAAGATAGGGACACAGGATGGAATGAAGTGGTCTGGTCGAAGAATATGTGGCAGACCTTTCAAATTTGCATGGATTTTATGTTGTTGGATGTCCCATTATCTGTTGGGTGGTTGTCAAAGGAGTCAGTCCCCTCTGGACATATACACCCGAATCCTACAGGGTTCAGACGTATTCTCAGAACTAACTGCCTACATGGAGCAGTGTAAGCCAAGCCTTTCAGGCAACCATACTGCAGCCTACTCATTACTCGACCTTGGCAGGCTCTGCAGGTTGGGAGGACGAGAAGGTTGGGAGGGGACGGGGGGCTGAGGATGTGGCTATATTTGCGAACATTTATTGTGAAGGTCCTGATTGAGTTATACTTTAACCAATTTGTTAAGCTCAAAAATCTGTCATTATAGAGAAAATAAATTTCATTGCTTGATTGAACTTGACCCAATTCAGATCTACACCAGATTCGAAGCAGACAAACTCCCTATGCATCCTCTGATCTTTAGCTCCGTACATCGACACCTGTCTTTTCGACACAGATCACAACACTTTCAGCACAGCTGTCAAAGCACTTCTTCTCCCTCAGTCTCTTAGGCTTGCCTTTCTTGAACAATCTATTGAGAAATGTCGGTGGGATGGTACTAAGAGACACCAGAAGATGTGGATCAAGCCCACTGGGGGTCTTGACCTGGACGTACAACACTTTGTCAGGCCGACCTAATAGGTACGCCTCGTTCTCCTTCAAAGTCCATGGGCCGAGGCCAGAAGCGGCAGCGAGGGCGTAGTCAGCGGAAACCCTATCCTGTGATACAGCGGTTCCCAGCAGCGCTGTCGAGTTCGACCATGAGGGCGAGGGCCTGCAGCACTTGAGAGCTGGAGTCTCCAGACATTGTGTTGTGATGTACGCGAATGTCGCGCTGTCCTCTGAGTCGATGAGCATCCGGGCCCAGTAGTTCTCATTCTTGCAGGGTATTTTGAAACACTGGAAGGGGAGGTCGCTCTGCACGCATGCAATGACGAAGTGGTCGCCCTTGCGGTCGATCCCGGTATCCCTGAGGAGGTATAGCACCGCGAAGACAAGCCTCTCAAACTCAACACGGCAGGGGTGGTCGAGGCTTTCGAGCCATTGCCTCACGTCAGATTCTCGAAGCGCCGCCAGAGCGTTGAACTTTCCGACCAGGTCTTTCCAGAGGACCGGCTCGACGACCAAACCAGAGACGTATGCCGGGAGGAGATCGGCCAAGAGATCGCGGAGACGGACGCGCCGAGCAACGCCAGTACATATGCTCACTTGCACGCCGAACATGCTGTCCAGGTCGCTTATGTAGATTGGACGCTGAGAAAGCATGACTGACTTCTTCGTGGCTCCATTCCTCTTCACCCAAGTCTGATTGAACTGTAATATGGCCACAGCCGCCTGGCCGCCTTGGACCCCAAGTCCGAGCTGCCTTTCCATGAGCTCCCAATAGCTGGGAAAGGTGCCAATCTCCTCGAGCATGGGAAGTGAATTCATCAGACGAGCGGCGGCAGACTGACATGCATTATTTTCGAGTATTGTTGTCCCAATAAAAGCTTTTGCCTTCCTGAGGAACGTACTTGTCGCTGTCGGGCTCTTGGTGACCTGTTTGCTCCAATGAAGCTGAGGTCTTGTCGCTGGATCAGAATGTTCACCGGTTGAAGTGATGGTACCGCCGCCGACGACGACAGAGTAAAGAACGTTCGAGTCATTTGCAGAGGCGACCATACATCCCGAGCCCCATGTATCCAGTATGTCTTCTGGACTCGCAAGCATGTTCTTGCGTGGCGTCTGTGGCATAACTTGTCTTTCATCTACAGCGGGCCCCGAAAGCCAGCCAAAGACAAGAACTGGCTGACCAAGCATATCTCCCATACATGTCAGTTCCACCAAGTAGCAGGTCAGAGTGTCAGTAGGCTCGGACTCTGACTTGCCCGATCCGAGTAAAGAGATTGCTTGCAATGGAGTGTCGAGGAAGAAAGGCTGGATAGATCCGCAGTGGGCTTGGGCATAGGACAGAAGCCCCAGGGCCAGAAACTGTGTCGCCAATAAGACCCAATGTTGTAGGGAGCCAGCGTCAACCGTATGACCGCTCATAAAATCTGCCCCGCCAATCAGGTCAAGAAAGAAACCGGCGGCACGCCCGAAGTGATCGGTCATGTCGGGATCTATAACCAGCTCTCTGAGTCTCCTGATAGTCCAGAACGGTACTTGATGTAGCTCAACGTAGTCCTTGGTGGCGGAATCGAGGAGGACGCTGAATGAGTCGCAGCAGCCGCCAAGTCGCTGAAGCTCTCCAGCAGCCCGATCAAGGCTATCGAGGACTTCAATCATAGCGCTGTTGTCTGCTGGCCCGTTGAGCGTGAGAGATGCCTTGGAATTGTTCTTGTCGAAGGACACAGAGCCAAACTCGATGTCCGTGCTTCCGTCGGCCGCTGGCCGGACACCACCTAGGCCACAGAAATACTCCACACGTTGGCGTGCAGTGAGAGATGCTCCCCTCCTATCCGGTACGGGCTTCGACAGGCTTTCCAGTCTATCACGAAGTTCTTGAGAGCCAGGCTGAGGGGTCTTTTCATCTTGCACGCCGTCCCCTAGGCCGCTGGCGATGATGTTCCTGCCGTGGAGTGACGACGTGTTTTTGGGATCCACAAGTTCTTCCGCATACCCAGTGTATCGTACACTCTCGACAGGGGAATTAACATGAACACAATTAGTTTGGTGGTAACCCAGGGCGAACGATTCCGAATGGGGGTCCTCGAATGGTTCATGTACCCATGACCCCTGAATCGCTTTCTCCAAGAGCTCATCCGTGATCTCTAGAGGCGAAAATCCAAGCTGTATGAGCTCGGTCAGCCATGAATACTCTTGAACAGCAACTTGGTCGAAAAACCTCTCCAGAAGCCACTGCGTTTTATTGTAATTATGGGACTCCAGTGCCCTGGTAAGGTCCTGTGGCGAAGCTGATGTTTGGCCGTACTCCTCAAGCGACTGGCGGTAAGCCTCTGTCACCTCACGAGAGTCGACATGCCTCGTCGAATGTCCGATGTTATTCATCAGAGCCACTTTCCGAAGAGCTGCAGCCTCACTCGCGACCTTGGAAGACTTCGAGACGTGTATGTCATCATCTTCATGGGACCAACCGACCGAGACACTGGAGTCAGTAGGGTCGTTTGAGACAACAGCCGAGGAAGAAGCGGTGGTGGTTGAACTCGTGCTAGCGCTGCTACTGGAGTCATGCTCAGATCGGTTTGAACGGTTGCTGAGGCGGTAAGCGGAACTGGTCAGGCGGTGTCTACTCTTGCGATTCGATTCGATCATCGGTAGACCTTGGACGATCCCATTCCTTGCGAGCATTCCTCCGTTGATGGAGAAGTTCCTGCACACCATGAAGGCGCGCATAGCGGCATTTTCGCGCGCAAGCTCAGTCGAGTCGTAAGCCAGATCGGTTTGGTACACTCGGCCGTTCACCAGCACATCGCAAGTATAGCCGACAGGTTCATCATGATGATATGTGTATGTTGGTTTGGACCATCCTCGTCGCATACAAAGAGCTTGTTACAGATGTTAGTGGTATTCTTCGGCTTAGCCTTGGAGACTCACACTCAAGATACTGTTCATAGAAGCCACGCATGATGGCGTGTAGTATTCAGTGGAAGTGCAAAGGCGTCGGGCTTCTATTCCCACAATGTTCTGATAACCACGACTGTCAGTATCACTTGGGGTCAATGGAAGTCTTTGAAAGCTTGAATGGTGGCTTGGCGTGTTAAATATTCAAGATACCCAAAGACGCCACTAAATTTGCCGCATTTAGCAGATGTGATAGTGATAATTGCAAGGGTAAAGACCCCATACATCTGCGCTCAGCCAGCGCCAAGTGGCAGTCAGCCATGAACTAATGCGCCCTCAGCCCCCGCGGACGGCTGAACTTTTCGGCATGTACCAATGAAAGTTCGCCTAGATACTATCCTTATGATACTTACAGGTACCCTGGCAGAGGCGTTCCCATTGTCCCACACAGTGACACCGTGATGGTGGGCTGTGGCCAAATCGTCCTTACGTTCCTTCTGTAGGCGGAGCACTAAGGCAAAGACAGCGCTATACGGCGTAATTCTTTCCAGCCAGCCTAGTAAGTCTGATAGTCTTGTCTCTCTTATTGCTGCCTCGAGTCCGGGGCAGATCTAATTACATTTTACCAGCACCAGCCCTGGAATGCATTATTTCTAGTGATACGGGGATGTAGCACAAGTGTGTGAGAGCTCTTGTTCCAGTGGACAAATATGAATGAAAATTACATATTTCTGCAGCGAATTAGAGACTTTTTCTGTGCAGAAACAGAGACCGTCTGAGCACTTCCGCCAAAAACAGGTGAATGCCGTTCCTCCGCACAGGAATATCACATCCTAGGAACCCGGTTGATACGGGAATGCATACACTACGAGATAGTCCCCGTGGTGACTGGAATATTAAACGTTCTGTTTAATCTCGACGTGCTTGACTTCCCAATTTGTCATGTCTGGAAGCTCAAGATGTTCCCGCGATGGAAGGTGCTGCTGTCATTCACATTTGTCGTCGGTACCATGTGAATGTAATCGCCGATCGATGCCCTGTGTATGGACATTATCTAGCAGTTTTGTTACATAGAGTCTGCGTAGTCAGTATAGCTTGGCTAATTGATGTCAAAGATCTCGGATCAGCCTGCAGACCGACGTGTCCATGACTTTATGCCCGCAGCCTCCACTGTTCTCCCAATGTCATCTGGTTGATGCTAACCTCGCAGACACATAAATGAGCGATTCTTCCCGAAAATTACAGATTTATGACCAAGTTTTCGTATGGATTCATATACGGACCGCGTCATGCACATGGTGCTGAGGGGGCGGAACACAATCAGCAGTTAGAACGTCCCACGGAAAAGAACCGCACGCCACACATCCGTTTTCCCTTGGACCGACAGCTGGACTCACGAAGACATTAGTCCATCCAATTCTCTGGTTCGATACCCTTAGGATTTCCGAGATTTTTAATTTCCTCCTGGCATGAAGCTGTTCAACTTGAGAAGACATACATGCTGCCAAGGCTGCGGACTTCAGATCGTCAGCGATACCGTGCTCATCGCGGCATCACTCAGCCGGCAACAGTTGTCTATAGCCCATGAGATCCCATGCACATCGCTGCTACATCATTATCATGCATGAGACACGACACGACAGTTATCAGACTCCGTCAGTATTATAAACCGCGACCTATCAGCGACCTGATATAAGCAATTGGAGTCATTAAACCATTGCCAAAGTTTTGACAAGAGATAAGAACCCGAGGAATGACATATAAGCCATTTAACTGCTAGCTATGGGTGGGAACATTCATGTGATGCACTCAATGTCTGCAGAAAGGCAATGTGATACAAGTGACGAAGGTGTGATAACATGGCACAGGCGAACCGTTCAACACCGTGGGGGTCTTATGAAGACATGCTGTTTGAAAAGCCATGCGCTATGTTAAAGTGTACAAGTCAGATTTCTGTCTTAACTTTACAAACCAAGGGACATTCTGAAAGATTTCTGTTTTCAGTCTGCAAATAATTGCCCGCGTTCGAAAAGAAACAGGGCAAAAAAGCCCATTGTTTTTTCTCAGAGGGTAGAGCCAGCAGTATTCTCCCCAGGTACGGATTCGATGATTGCCGTCATTGAAGTTGTTTCAGGACTGTAAGCGTTACTTCTCTTTGGTCGCCTGCATTTACCCGGCACCGGTTCACGGCTAGCGAACCACCCCGCACCAATAGTGCGCGCACTTCCCCTGGCAATTCCACCGGGAAAGTGGTGTAAGCCTCGCAAAGTTTTAGCTGCCACGCCATTGCGTGGATCATACGACCCTACCCTGGGGAAAATCTGTTCCAGCCTGATCTCAGAAAGCCTTCCGGGTGGCCACTGGCCAGCCGTACGCCCGGGAGGGCTGAAGAGTTACGGTCGACGCGTGTCATGATATTATAAGATGCCTTGGTCCCGGGCCGTCAGATGGCCAAATTTGAAAGTGATGCATCCCTTACTCCATATCACGATCTCGGCATGGCTCCTCTTTCTGAGATCAGGCTCACAGCCCTGGCTGTGTTCGCCGTGACCTTCTCGAGATACGCCGAAGCACAAATAGCCAATTCGTCTTTTTCCAACGACGCAACATCGCTTACCTTTATATATCAGAACAACCTGAACGCATCCGACGACGTGAATCATGTCGGAGCTATCTTATTGGACCCTTCGACTCAGAGTCTAGGAAACTCCCAGTGTATAGCAATAGGAGAGTCTCTATTGCCCTTCTCGACTGTCGAAACACACAGTGAGGACTTTGAGGATTCTCTGTCCTACCTCGCATTCGCTGGCTTAGTACAATCTGGGCAACAATATTACATTCAGAATGCTGTTTTGTCTGTTAACACATCGCCTGGAGGCACGCTTGGCTTCTCGACATCGGGATCGGAAAATGGAACTGACCAACTTCCGGTTCTCTGCACTCAGTCCAGCTCTCAGAATGGTGCGAGCAACGCCCAAGCGACCGCTTCGAACAGACTGACAATTTCCTCGGCGGGCAATACCTACGTAGGCTTTCGGAATCAGAAGTCCTTCCGCTTTATTGGGATACCATATGCAAATCCGGTTGAGCGTTTCGACTACTCGACAGTATACAGTGCTACGGGCCAAACAATCAATGCCACCGCGTATGGTGCCGACTGTACACAAGCGGGTGACTCGTCTTCGGCTGAAGACTGTCTGTTCCTGAATATCCAGACACCTTACATACCCAAGGCTGGGTCGAGCGAAAATCTTAGGCCGGTCATGTTCAGCATTCACGGTGGTGGCTTCACAGGCGGCAACGGGGGCGCAAATTCCGGGCTGGATGGCGGGAACATGGCCTCGAGAGAAGACATTGTGTCAGTCGAGCTTAACTACCGCCTGTCTACCCTGGGTTTCCTCGCCATACCGGGAACGGATGTCAAGGGTAACTTCGGAATTGGAGATCAAATCACAGCGCTAGAGGTAAGCGTGCCATATCACCATTCAAATTAGAAAGCTAGTACTGAGTATCGCTTGCTACAGTGGGTGAAGAAGAATATTGTTTCTTTTGGTGGAAATCCCAACAACGTCACCATCATTGGAGAGAGCGCTGGTGCCGGGTCAGTTCGAACATTGCTCGGTTCACCGCCGGTCATCGAGAACAACCTCATCTCTGGAGCTGTGTCCATGTCCAACCTGGGCGGCGGTATATCTCTTGGCCTGCAGGGCGATTACGCAACGACCTACAGCTCGTACTTGACCATCGAGCAGTCTTTTGATCGGGCTGGCGAACAGATCTTTAGCAGCGTCGGCTGCAACCAGACCGACATCAACGAACAGATCGCATGCTTAAAGACCGTCCCTGCGTCTACGATCATCAATCTGGGAACAGTCGCAAGATACGTCGTCCAGGATGGTACAATCGTTGACACAGAGCAGCTTATTGTCACCGCTAAGAACGGCAGTCAGGCCTACGTTCCAGTCATTTTTGGTACTACTAACAACGACGGCGCCTCATTTTGCGGATACCCAGCCAGCAACATCACAAGCGAGGTTCAGGGGATTGCTTCCTCACTTAGCATCTCTCAAGCCCAGGCCCAGCGAGTCATTGACAGTGGCCTCTTCCCGTACTTTGATACGGGAAACCTGACATTGGATACCTTCAATGTCTCCCAAAGAGTTTCCACTGATTTGCAGTTCCGATGTATCGACGAGGCCACCGTCTACGCTGCTAGTGTTTCGGGCGCGTTCCCTACTTCTTATTACTACAACATCTACCGCACATACGAGGGTTATGATCCACTGAATTTGGGTCCAACTTTGAACGGCGGAGTCAATCCAGAGGGCAACTATTTCAGACTTCACGGGAGCGACCTCGGCTTCACGTACGGCAACCAAAATCCCCTTCGTGACCAGCGCGATCTGCAGGCCAGCCAGCTTATCAGCGGCTACTACGCTGCTTTTGCACGGACAGGCTCCCCGAACCCGAGCGAGGATTACCTGCAGGCGCGAGGCTACAGTGACACGCTGTCAGCGGTGAGGGAGACTGGCACTTGGGATCCTGTCACTAGTGACCAGGGACCGGCCAAGCAGCTGGATTACCCGGCCGAGACGATCACGTTTCCTGAAGTTCAACAGTGTGCTTTCTTGAATTACAGTTTGACTTATTATCTCGATGGGGGCGCTTGAAGCCATCGAGCAAAATCGGAAGGGAACTCAAGCAGCATATAGGGCATCTTCACTCTTAATCTCCTAATCCAGTGTATACTTAAGTAAAGATTTACTGCCTTACCATCGGCAGACACTGAGATGCTAATATGGAGGATGAAACAACGAATTCAAATCGATAAGACTGTTTGCTCCAGAGAGGGCATATCTCGAGAATGACTTCTAGTGAACAGAGGCGAAGAATCCAGGCCGGTGTCACAGCCAACTCGACACAGAGAAGTCAAACGAGTGTGAATTTGGTACCTATGCCGAGCTATAACCATTTGGAAAAAGAGAATGGCCATGAGCTGGACAGCTCCGTCAACGCCTTTTGTCTGCGCAGCTTAGACGCCCGCAAGCCTCCAAACACTCTCAACGTTCCATCGCTCAAGGTTCCCGCCATCTCATAGCTGCCCTCCGTGCTTACCATGGCCTACAAAATCAGGAGACCCTATCGATCTGTCGCCCCCGCAAATTGCCATGGTGTTATCGTTAAGCGCTGCGACACTTGAAGCTCCCCCACTTCGAATTCGGATTGACTGCGTCACAGCCGTTTCCTGTTCCGTCGCCGATGATGTGGCCACCATCCTGCCCACAGCTGCCGTCCTGCCAAATGGTACAGGACGCGTCTCTATACCGGTGGCTTGCAGGCATCGTGAAGGTGTCCGAGCCGCAATCATGAGGCCCGTCGAAACCACCGTCCTTGAAGAAGTGGCAGTCTACGCCAGAACCAAATTTGCCTGGCAGGACCATACAGCTCGATTCGCCGGAGCCTTCGAGCGCGTACTGAATCGCAGATTAACAAGGGTGAGAACACGGATAACTTTGAGAATAAGAACACGTACGTATTGGCCTCCCGACTGTGCGCAGTCCGTTGTATCATATATGTCGACAACCCAGCCTGAGACGGAGGAGGAAAGAGCGAAGAGAATCGCGGTGGCAGTAGAGAAATGCATGATTGATTTGTGGAAGTTTGTTCTTGGATCAAAATTGGTGGAATTTTAGAAGACAGTCAAGACAATGTGCATGGAGATTTCGAGCTGCACAGGTAGGGGAAGCAGAGGAGATTCAGCTCCTTTTATGTTGGCGACCTGCCTCAACTTCAGACATGTCGGCTTCTTGAACATCTTTCTGAACGTAATTATCAACAACGTCAGCCGACCTGAGAAGTGACGCTCGTCGAGTTTCTGGAGATCATCGTCAGTATGCTTACCATGCTGGCCCACCACGAGCGGCTCGTTGGGGGCATTGCCCAAGGAACCTGAAGATCTTGCTGCATCTATCCTCATCTCACTCTGTCAGTCAGCAGATGACCTCGGGAATGAATCCCTCACGGCCACACCGGGCTGATCGACAACCACAGAATGATGGGGCTGAGCTACCGGAGAAGCAGTGAAGCGGTTCTGCTTTCGACTTTCATATGGATGAGGTACAGTCCCCAACGACTCTAAAGGGGAAATCATGCGCATGCAACATCACATAATCACACTCGCTCGCTCTGGGCCCACCTCAGTAGCTTATGTGAGCACCATGACCACGCATAACCATTTATCACATCAGTCACTAAGGGATAATCGTGGGAAAGTCGAATGAAGAGATGAGTTTGAGCTTCGAAAAGGGAAACAGGGTGGGCGAGTCACCGCCTAGCCTCCGAAATTGGATAGACCTACGTGGACGGTCTGAAAACGCCCGCAGCGGGGACGTAATTATGGTGAAGATCTGCCACAAACGTTTGGATCAATACTCAGCAAGGTATTGTACCGTACGTGTGCTGTTGTTTCTTTCTCTTGGCATTGATCAGCTTGTAGCCTGCAGGAAGCCACCTGATGAACCCCTTGAGTTCTGCAGCAATTGTCGTCCGCAGACTCCTGCAATATGTTAACACACCGCAGTTGACGCTAGAGCCTTTTCTCTCTGTCGTCTTGTAGAGAAGCGAAGCAGCCATGCAAATTGCCATACGATAACTCAATATCGTCTCCGAGAAAACATGCACACCTGCTGAAAGAAAACAGCAACAGTTAATAGTGATCATTCGGCAGTACGAGATGACTTGACGAACGCCCAAAATATGTCAGGAGAAATATAAATAGCAGGTACTTGAAACTGATTACTCAAGGGACAAACATTGAGTCTGATCTCTTAAAACCTCAAAGCTAACATAAACCATTCACGTGATGGCAAGGTTTCCTCATCACTCGCCAACAATTTCAGGGCTAGAACAAGGTTAGCTATGTCAGCAAGGCTACCCGCCCCCCAACCTCCCAGGGGGGAAAACCAATCACCCCTTTCTATCTAACACCAAGACATACTTCAACACGTGGCAGTCTCTGCGCTACATCATCCCATGCTTGTGTGCCGTCAACCATATCCTTGACGGCCATGATCACATCATCCTCTGAACCGCGAACTTGTGATGTGCTGTCACGGTCCCTCAGAGTGAGCGACCCGTCCGCCACAGTATCGAAATCAACAGTGATACAGAGGGGCGTGCCGAGCTCATCATTGCGAGCGTAACGCTTTCCAATCGACGCACCAGAAGAGTCCACATTATTAGAGATACCAAGCTTCCGCAGCCGGGCCGACAGCTTGTTTATAATGGGGCTGAATTGTGGCTGTGCCGAGATAGGAACTATGAGCACCTTTGTGGGCGCTACGGCCAGAGGTAGTGACAGAACCTAGTGGGCTTAATTAGACATGACTCTGAAACTCGAAAGGCACACAGAGTCGTTCCACAGAAAATAAGATAGAGCGAGGGGTGGGGGAGCGGGGATCCAGTAGAGTGGGCGACAGAGAGGAAAAAGAACACCAGACTCACTGCTCTTGCAGCATCTTGTGGTCGATTCCAGTATACATGCTCCAGAAGACTGTACAAGATCCGGCCAATACCGAATGACGGTTCGATCACATTCGGCGTATACTCTCGTGTCGTTTGCACACGCGTCCCTTTCTTGATGGTTAAAAGGTCCCATGATAGCGCCACTGATGTCGCCCCATCAGCCAACGGGGTCGATGTCTCAACCGTCACTACACCCTGATTGTCGAGTTCTTCAGCCAGCATCTGTAATTTGGACTGATCAAGTGCGCCAACGCTCTCCTGGACGATTTTGGCATCCTTCTTGAACCTTGGGCCAACAAGCTTCTTGTCCAGAGTTGCTTCCCATACATCTTTCTTGATAGAGCCGCCGTGGAGGCTTTCTTTGACTTTCAAGTCGCTACCCGTAAACTTGGAGTGGACGGTAAGGTCATACGCGCTTCTGTCCGCGCAGCCCACGCATTCAATCCAACCGTGACTGGTAAGAAGCTCCGCGTCCCAGCAGTCACAAGCATAGTGAGCCATTTCTTCACACCTGGTCAGTCAAGTCGTCTATCTTGAATAATGAGTCTGGGCAGGCCGAAAGCAGACAGACTAGGGAGTTGCTGTGTGGTAATACACGCTCAGGTTCTCAGTAAAGACCAAACTTCGTGTGAAACAAAAGTCCATCTTGTCATGTGCTGTGCTAGGGTGAGGGATATGGCAGGGATCTGGGTTACCGTTTGTTAAGTGTTGCCTGAACCGGATCTTGGACCGGTCGACTCCTACTTTGAGAAGGAAGAGCATGGCTCGAGCCAGAAAATAGCCCAGAGTTTGATTATCGATCATTCTTGCTTCCACACCCTGCTGTACTGTTAAGATCCTTGGCATAGTTCTGCCAGCAAGCTGAGTGGCTCTATCGAGCAATGGTAACTCGACAGCCATGACTTCAGAGAACCGTACGTGATCCTTCTTGTCTGGGTCGATATAGTGTTCTATTTCGGCTAGGAGGAACTCCCTCACCCGGAGTAGACCAGACCTGGGAGAAATTTCGTTCCTATAGGATTTACCGATGCTCGCGGAGGCGAAAGGTATTGTGCCCTGATTGTAATCCAGGAGCCTCTTGAAGTTTAGAAACTGGCCCTGCGCGGTTTCAGGACGTAGGTATATAGGAGCTGCTGAGCTTGGACCAACGGTGGATTTGAACATAAGATTGAAGGGAACTGGAGGGAGGACTTCCCCATTTCCAATAGGGTTGCGGATATCGAGCCGTTTTATGAGCTCACCCAACTGGTCGCCATCGTAGTTGTCGATCTTGGCAAGAATATCTCTATACTCAGACACGGTGGCTTCGCTCAACTTCTGAACGTCCCGGTCTGGGCCCTTGATTCCACTGGCTAGCCGCGTCTCGAGCACATGCTTAACAAGATGATCGGCTCTTAGGTACTCGCCCCTTGCAGGATCTTTACACATCCAATCGGCGAATTTATCGACGTGACCGCTAGTCTTTAGGACCGATTCCGGAGTAATAACGCTGCAGTCGACCTCAAGCATGTTCTCTTCCAGTACAAAATGCTTCCTCCAGACATCCACGAGGTTAGCCTGGAGAGCGCAGCCCGGTGGGCCATAGTCGTAGAGACCTTTATTGTCGCCATTCCAGTTGCGGGCGACCCGGTATATCTCGAAGGATTCGGTGAAGAAAAAGCGCCGCTTCAAGACCGATTCAAACAGAGGGCGGTCGAATGCCTGACCCTTGAGTGTTGTCATAGGCGGCATGTTCAATGGTGGCTTCGGATCCGGAGTGACAGTGAATATTGTAGAGATTTAACTTTGGATGAAAACCAAACCAATTGATAAAGTCGCAAAAGAGAAGTAGAAAAGGTCGAAATCTTGGAAGATGTTGAGTCACACCCGATTGAGAGTCACATTCAAAATTAGGGTTCGCGGCAGCCTGAAACGAGACCACGCTGTTGGCCGCAGAGCACTGAAGACGAATGAGGAGCTTTGGTCTATCGACAGCGTTGTAGTATTGGCCACTAGCGACGACGAAATTGTGACCTGGGCCCAGACCCCCAGCCATAGCTCTACCACAAACCAATGTGTTGACGAGTGAGGGACAATGCATGGTGGGATAAATGTCCCGCCACATTCGATCCTCCTATACAAATTCACAAGAATTCAGATTGATGTCATGCGTATTTGGTTCGTTGGCGACACGGCACACAACACGGCGGGGATGACGGTGACTTGTGAGCCAAAGTTGAAGGTGAATTAATACAGATTTATCGACCAGAAAAGATTTTCAACATCATGTTATGGTATGTGACAACGTAGGAAAGAGATGAATATAGATTATAATATTTAGTCTATATTACCTTTTACAGCCCGTAGTGACAGAATCTGGCCACCGCACCAGTCTACTCGCAACGCATGTACAGTCGTGCATGATATGGGCATCGTCGATGACGCCCAATCCAAGTTCACCATGGTATCTTCTGGCCCCCAGGCACAAGCTTCCTGAAGACCAGATCAGGGTCGTAGATCCTCTGCGCTGCCTGCAAGCGACGCACATTTGCGTCTCCATACGACGCAATGACCGGCTGCTTGATGTTGGCATCGTTCATGAAGAGGTAGTCGACGGCCGCGCCTGCCGCGTCGACGGCTGCCTGGACTTTGGCCGCGAAGGAGTCGAGCGCGGCGTACACGACCGCATCGTCCTCAGCGTTCCACCAGCCGGCCGTAATTCCCAACCAGGTCTGGTCGACAGCTTCGAGCCCAAGCGCGTTGCCGGTGGAGTTGTTGCTCTCGCGGCCGGCCAGAACGGCGCTCGACCCGATGGGCTGGACGGCGGCCATGAGCGAGCCGGCCTGCAGGGCGCCGACGGTAGCCATCTCGGGCGCCGTGGTGTACAGTTTCGCCAGCTCTGCGTACAGCCTGGCGTCGGGCTTGAAACTCAGCGTGCGCCACGTCCAGCGTGGCAGCTCCGTGGGCGGGAAGAGGGCCATGAGCTTGTGCAGTGGCATGATACCGGTCTGGTCCATGAGTGGCGTCAGAGCATAGAAGGGCTTGTAGGCGTCCGGGTACACCACCGGCTTCATGTAAGCGAATGTGAGCAACAAGGTTCCATTTGAAGGGATCAGATTGATGATCAAGTTAGCATATGGATCCTTGTTAGGTGCCGTCTGGTATTTATTCAGAGCCTGCAGAAGCTCAGGCATTTGTTCGGGAGCATAGAGTTGTATGCCACCCCAAGTTTGGTATATGCTGTACGTCTTTGCGGTAAATCTGGTCACAACGCCTATAATAGACATGTAAGTACTTTTGATTGCACGACCTTGGGTACCAGAACATTCTTCTCAGGGAACAAATCGTCTCACCGTGCAGGAGGAGAAAGAGGTAAGGAGCACTTGGACCTACCGAAATTGTTTGAACCCCCTTTCAATGCCCAAAATAACTCAGATTTCGACGTAGTGCTAGCTTCCACTACCGATCCATTGGCCAAGACCACCTGCCAGGTGAAGTCTTGTTAGCAGTGAGCTTGTTTCAGTGGGTTGGCTATTCCGAAAGACACGATGCCTACCTCGTAACTAACAACATTGTCGCAGGCCAAACCGTACAGGTCGGTCAAGTATGATAAACCGGATCCGAGGGTCAGACCGCCCACACCGACGTCCATGACTCTGCCACCAACCATGGTTCTGTTGTACTGGTCCAGTTCCGTATAAGCGGCTTCCCAGCGAGCCCCAGGCCCCACCGAGACGAGCTCAGTCCCAGCATCGTACGCCACCGAAGCGAAGTTGTTCAAGGAGATCAGAACGCCGGCATCGATGTTGGCGTCGAAGGGGTTAGGAGAGTGGCCCCCGGAGCGGACGGTGAAGGGAATGCGGTTGTTTGCGAGGAAGCTGACCGTTGAGGCTACCTCGGCGGCAACAGTCGGCAACGCAATGCACGAAGGGTTCCGCCAAGCTGTTTGGGACCAGTTCTCCTCGCGCAGATCTGTGTAACCGGCGTCTGACGGCAATACGATCAGCGAGGAGCCAAGGCGATCTCGAAGCTGACTGCATGCGTTGGAGGTGCGGTCCACCGCTGTTGTGTCACCCAAAGCATTGCGGGAGAGAAGTCCCAATAGGACGGCGGATAGGGCGGTTGAAGGCATAGAGAAAGTGAGATCAGTCACGGCACGTCTTGGGTAGCAGTAGCTCGTGGTCTTGCCATAATGGCGCCGGAGGGTATTTAATTTGTTCAGAAGTATTGATAGACTTCGGAGTGAACATGTCACCCGTTGAATCGGGTCTACGTCTCTTCCCGACTGGAACGGTCGGGTTTACATTCCTGACTACAATCGGTGCCCGTATTTCGACGCCGGCACAACGCCAAGACAACGGCATCGTGAAGTCCAGTATGGAGGTAATGAGGAAGCGAGCAATTGCCATGGTGCCTATTGGAGCCCCATTGGAGCCCTATCGAACACTCGCTGCCGAGAGGCGTGAGGGTCACCGACTCGGAGTGCTTCCGGCCACATGCAGGCGGAAAATGTAACCTATGATTCTGCTACCCTAGAACTCAGATGACTAAGTCATGCCGCTATCTATAGAAAACGAAAGTATCCCCCCCCCCTATCATTTTAATTAGCTATCCCCCCCCACATTAAAATTTAGCTATAAACGCAAAATATACACTAAAATCATTAAAATCAACCTTACTAATATCAATTATATACTTAATTCAATAAAAAAAAGGTTTTAATAATTCTATTTTATATATATCTTTAAAATAATTAAGCATAACAAAGTTTACTTAAGCTTATTATATAAAGAAATATATACTTTATTAACTTTAACTTAAAATAACTATATCCTACCTAAATTAACTAAAGGCTTATTTTAATAACTTTTAAAAAATAAAAGCCTAATTATTATAATTATATATTTATTTATAATATTAAATTATATACTTTATTAATAAACTTTTTATTAATTAATTAATAATATTATTATATATAAAAAAGTTAATAATAAAAATAAAGATTATTATTATTATAAAATAAAAGCTAATAGCTTAATTAAAAACCTTTTATAATAAATAAATAGCTTTTTAATATATTACTTAATATATTATTAAAAATATTAAAAAAATCATCTTTAAAGCCATCCTTAATAAAAATAATATTTTAAATAACTTAAATAAAGCTAAAGATATTTATATTAATTAAGAAATATTAAATATATTTAAATTATTATTATTAATTAATAATAATATAAATAATAATATTAAAAAGCTAAAAAGCTATCTCTTTTTAAGAAAGACGCTAAGGAAAATCTTTTTAATATTATATATTAAAGTTATTAATATATAAACTTTTCTTATATTACTAATAAAATAATATAGCTTTAAATTTAATAATAATAAATATAAATACTTTAATATTAATATATTATTTAATAAGCTTTTCTTAAAAATAAAGGAATAAATTAAAGTTAAATTTATTAATATAAAAAATATAATAATTAAATTATTATAAGTTTTATTTAAAATAAATTATTAATTATAATTAAGAATATTTTTATTTTAATTAAATATAATAAAAAGGATTATAAGATATTTAAAGGAAAAACTCTTTAATAATAATATTATTAAAATACTTACTTTAAATAAAAAATCTTATTATTTTATAATTATATATATTTATAAAATAATTTTCCTAATAATATAATTAATACCTTATAGCATTATAATATTAAAATAATTAAATATTAAGATCTTCTAATTACCCTTATTAATAAAGTTAATACTTAACTTAATAAATAATCTATTAACTATTAAATAATTATAAAATATCTTATTAATAAAAAGGTTATTATTACTTTTAAGCCTTTAAATTAAATTAATTATTATTTAAATATTAATAATAATAAATAATAAGAATAATAAACCCTTATAAAAAAAATATAATAAATTAATAAAGATATAATAATACTTTAAAAGTACTTATTATAAGGCTAATCATTATTATTATAATATAAAGAACTCTTTATATTAATAATATTATATTATAAAGGATAATATATATATTAATATTATTAATATTAATTTAATAATATAAGTATAAGCTATTATTAATAAAAAGGCTATAATTTAAGGGCCTTTAAAAAAGCTTTTTTTTAAATAAAAAAAAGCTACTAAAGCTAATAAAAGTATTAAGGAACTTAATAATAATAATATTAATTTAATATATAAGAAAAAAAAGGCTAAGAAGGGTAATAAATAAAGGAAAAATAATATTAATATAATAATTAACCTATTAATTAATCTTTATACCCCTAGCTTTATATATAAATATTTAATAATATCGCTGCTATTAATATATTTTTTTAAGGGCTTTAAAAGGCTATTAATATTATTAATGTTAATAGCTCTTTATTTAAATAACCTTATATATTATTATTAATTACTTATATTTTTATTATTATTATTATAAGTATTTAATAATTAAAAAGCTTTAAATAAAAACTTTATATTTAAGGCCTTATAATAATATTTTTATATATTAATAAAAAGGATATAATTAAAAAAGTTATAAAAAGTAATAAGGCATAAAGGTATTAATTTCTAATATTTATATTTAAAGGAAAATATTTAATTTAATAAGAAAAGCTTAAATAATATTAAATTAATTAAAAAACTTATAAAGCTATATTTAAAGGAAAGGGAGAATTTCTTTAAGCTCTTTAAAAGTAATAAAAAGGAGGAAAAATCGCTGCTATTATTATCATTAATATAAGATAATAATTATAATCCTTAGCAAATCTTTAAAGGTATATATAATAATAAAACCCTTTAATAAATTAAGCAACTTTTCTTAATATTAAGTTATTTTTTAAATTAAAATACCTTATTAAAAAATATAAGAAACCTTTTAATATTATTTAATAATATATTAATAATAAAAAGTAAATTTAAAGTATTTTTTAATTATTATTAAAGAAATAATTAATATTATTTATAAGGAAAAGAATAATATAAATAAAAGGAAATTAATAAGATTTTTATATATAATTAAAAGAGTCTTTAAATAAGTAATTAAAGTATAAATTAAGAAAATTAAATATATTTCCTATAATAAATTCTTAGCTATTACTCTTAATAATTTAAATAATAATCTTTTTTTAATTAATTTATTTATTATTATTTTACTTATTATATATAACCTAATTATAATACTTTCTTTTCTTATTACCCTTTTTTTTACCTTTATTTTAACTCTATAATACTTTTATTAATTTATATTATAATTATTACCTTTAAATCTCTTTTTTAATATATATATATAATAGAAATATCCTTTAATTACCTTTATATACTAATTAACCTTTTAAATACTTAAATATAAAAAATCTACAAATTTCTTATCACTATTACTATTATTATATTTTGCTACGGTTAGAGAGGGCCCCAGGGCACGTACGCCCAGAGGGGTCTGGAAAAGCTTAGTCAGCAGGGCTTTCTAGGCATAAAAGTAGCCTAGCAAGCCCTTTCCCATAGAAACCCAATAGAACTATTCTTTCCCCTTTACAAACCGTATCAATTGGCCAATTCGGATGGGCGACTGCTTTCAATTGACACTTTGCTTCAATTGACACTTCATTTCAATTGACTTGGGCGATTCGGGGTTCAAGTCTAGTCTGCACCATTTCTTTTCTTGTCACTGAGGACAGTGGCACTTGGACTTTTGCGCCGGGCAATTGCTACGGCACGCAGTGGGGTGCGGGCCGCCTTGAGAATAATTGGCTGCGGCCACCATAGAAATAGTCTCCCATAGGCCCACTGGGCACCCCCACGCAATAGAATCCATCGCACTTCACACATACGCATACACGCTGTACCTGACCATAGCAATTTGTAGCTACCAATTGATACTGTTTGTAAAGGGGAAAGAATAGTTCTATTGGGTTTCTATGGGAAAGGGCTTGCTAGGCTACTTTTATGCCTAGAAAGCCCTGCTGACTAAGCTTTTCCAGACCCCTCTGGGCGTACGTGCCCTGGGGCCCTCTCTGACTGTAGCATATTTATATTAATACTAATATTAAATATATCTTTTTAAATCTTTAAAATATACCTTAATTAAATTAAAATTAAGGAAATATAATAATAAATATAATAATTAAATACCTTTTACCTTTATAACTTTATAAATAATATTATTATAATATTATAAAGTATTATTTATTATAAAGATTAATTATAAGCCTAAATAAGCAATTATTTAAAGCAAAACCTTTTCTAAAAGCTATATTAAGAAAAACTCTTTTATTATATACTCCTTATATATTATAATATTAAGGAAACCATTAATTATAATCATTAATAATAAATAAAAATAAATACCTCACTTAAAAAAACTTTCTATTTAAAGAATATACTTAAATAATACTTAGCTTATTTTTTTTATACTATTATATTTATTAAATTTTAATTTATTATAAAAAATAAATATTTTAATAATATATTTTAATTTAAAGATATTAAAAAAATATTACTTTTAAAATTCCTTATTATATTATTAAATTAATATATATATTTATTTATTAATTTAATTATATTTTTTAAAGGATTTTATAATAATTAATAAGGTAATATTAATTTAATATTATTTAATAAGAAAGTATTATATTTTATTAAGGTATATATTAAATTTATTAAAGAGAAGATCTTTAAGCTTTTATATAATAATAATTAAATATTAATGATATTTAAAGGGATTATTATATTAAGGAATATTATATATCTTTAAAGCTTATTATTTTAATTTAAGGGCATTTAATAATAATAATAAGGGTATATTAAAAGCTATAATATTTATTATTATAACTTTTTTTTAATATTAAATAATAATAACTTAAATATAATAAAATTTAGCCTATAGCTATTTATTTAATAATAATAAATTTAAATATAAATAAAACTTTAATATTTATAGTTATATTAAAGTTAAGTATATTATTAAAACCTTTTTTTTGTTAAATTAAATGCATAATTAATATTAATAAGGTTAATTTTATTAACCTTGATAATCTTAGTATATATTCTGCATTTATAGCTAAATTTTAATATAGGGGGGGATAGCTGACTAAAATAATAGGGGGGGGGGATACTTTCGTTTTCTACAGACAGCGGTGCCTATACCCCACCTGCATACATGAATCTTTCGGAGCAGTCTTTGCAGTCAGGCAGTGTAAGCTCGTAACCCAGCAAGACACATTTCGCCGGGCAAGGGATACAGAGAATCTGGCAAGCCCGCCTGACTGAACAACCAATGGGATCGAGTCCGGGTGCTCTCTGCTGCAGGTTGGTTCTAGGAATAGCTTGGTTGGTAAGCTGGAAGCACCAACACGCAGATACAACACAGGCAAGCAATAAATCGAAGCGCTGAATCCACACTGATGGCACTGCTGACAACCAACAGCCACAAGTTTGTTGGCACGAAGGAAGTGGATACAACTTCAGAATCGCAACGAGTCCCATACCTCGGCTACTGTACGGACATCCGCTTATAATTATCGGCTCGTCGACCAATGACACCGTTGGTCCGAATACAACATAGGATCGCTGCCTCTGTGTGGGCTCTTTTGTCCGCACTTCGGCAGTATTGATTGCTTTTCTTACCAGCCCAGCCCCGCCGGGCGTCCATCCTTGTTGCACCAAACTGGACACACAGTGTGGATCTCGGGAGTACAAGTCGTATCCTGCCCTACGGTATACTGAAGTACATGCCCATGCGAAGCAGGGTGGGCATTGCCATGGTTCCATGCCATACCAAAGACATCTGCCCGGTGCTGCTTACCTTCAGCCAATATCGCTTGCTATGTGCATGGCTGTGGAAAGGTTTTATGGATCTTCAAGCCAGGCAGATAAGTGCCACATGCTGCGTCAACAGCGCCCACCGGATCCCTTGATCGATAATTGTTTTTGGTTCTTGCTTGCTGGCTGACTCTTTCAGCGTCCACTCATCAACGTTGACGGTACTTGTGGGCTCCAGTTGTGGCTTCATACATTCCTCCCAATGTCTCTACTTACTGGCCAGCTGCCTACGCAGCTTCCGTCCGAGGAGGACCACAGGGTGGCTCTGTCGGCAGCTTGGTGGACTTTCTTCTCCATCGCCACCGTATTCATCGGTCTGCGCTTCTGGGCACGCGTTATTCATCGTAGCCTGGGCCTCGATGACTTTTTCATGTCAATCACCTATGTAGGCATTCCTATCTGGCTTCCTCGCCGGCAGGCTGTTCATTAATGATTCTTTCTAACCTTATCGCCTGCATCAGATTCTGTTCCTGACAGAAGCCATATTGAGTATGAGTCGATCCTTCAACATGTCTCGTTTTCGGCACCACTAACAAAGATGCTACAGATACCTATGTCGCGGAGACGGGGAGAACCGGTCACTTGGTTCTCATCGGTGCCCAGGGAGGTATGGAGAAGATCTACTCTACATTGATGTGGTACATCATCATTCTCGATGTTGGCATCTTCCTGACAGGCTTGGGGAAGATCGCCATCGGAATCACCATTTTGCGGATACTCGGCCGAACATCGCCATGGCAACGATGTGTTGTCTGGACGGTGATGTTCTTGACCATTAGCACATGCTTCATTGACTTTGGCATCAGCACGTTTCGGTGCGGCGACCCAACCATCACGTGGACGTTGGAGCTCCAGGCAACCGCGAAATGTGTCAGTCTCGAGGCGCAGTCCGACATCAACCTCTTTTCGAACATCGTGCAGATTGTGGCCGACTTCGCCTTCTCCATCATCCCCATGATCATTGTCAGTGGCCTCCGCATGCCGCGGCCTCGGAAGACCGTTCTCCTGGTGGCTCTGGGTCTCACGCTCTTCACGGGCGTCGCCGGGAGCGTCAAGGCCTACTATGCCGCCACCCTTGACGAGATGGACCTCAGCTGGAACGTCTTCCCAAACCTGGTCTGGTTCGGGCTTGAGGCCATGCTCATCGTCGTGTGCGGTAGCGCGTCTACTTTGAATCCTCTATACGACAGATACATCAAGTCGCGCCGCCGGGGACGTGGCTCTCAGGGCACTTCCAAGTTTGGATCGCGCACCTACGTCAACCCTCGCAGCTGGGGCTTGTCCAACGCGTCGGAGGCTGCAAAGATCAAGGAGGGATACGCGTTGCAGGACTCGGCGGAGCGAACGCTACGTGATGACGATGCCTCACAGAGGACGCAACAAGACCTGCCCGGCTTTGATAGCTTCGAGATGCCAAGGCCAGAACGATACCTACAACCCGTACCGGCGGTAGCTCGTGGATATCCACACGACCCCAACATGCAAAATTATGGGAGGATCCACGTAATGAACGAGTTCAATGTGAGTTCGCAGCTAGACCCGAGGTTTGGACCAACCAATGTGTAGAATGAGGCCCCGCAACATTTTGGCACAGGCGTGGGCAGGATGGGACAGATAGTTCACATTGCGTATAATTACAACATAGCCGGCTCAATATTATGTACGTGACCAAGACTATCTGCCGCAAGCTCTGACTGTAGCGTACGATACGTTGATGAAGCTCTACAATTGATCTCACTTCTGACTGACATATTGCCTGCTATGTACGCAGGCAGGCTAATTGCCTCTCAGGACTCACAATCACGCGGCAAAAAAGTTGCTGAATTCTTACTTGCATGGCCACATGCACTGGGCTTTCCTGGACGGTCATCGGAAGACATGCCTACAGTGGCGCTCAGCTTCTCCTGCACTTTACCCTTCACAGAACCAGCATTGTGCAGCGCTAATCTGATTGGGTGCGGTTGGTAGAACCCAGCATGGCAAGAGATGCAGGGCTGCGAATCCTTCAGCCCCACGCACACGGTGCCAGCGCCCGGACTGTCAGAGTACACTAGCACACTAGCTGCAAGGACGTACCCTCTCCCACCGTCAGGTTACATTGGACACGCAAGGCTTCAGGACTGCAGATCCACATCGATCTGAACTATTACGCGCATGGGTACCTTTTTAAATACTGTGTACCCGACGGTACAGTGGGGAGGCTTTTTTTCTTCTGTGATTACTACCTGAGCCAACATGACCTGCCGCAATACGAAGTAGCAGACTGAACATGTCCGGACTTGGTCGCAGTCGCTTAACTAGTATGAGGACAGGGTACAGTATCCGAGACCGGAGAAATGCGGCAGTGCGAAATGACACACGATCGGGTGCACAGCGACAGAGCAAGCAACATCACGGTGTGCAAGATGGCAGACTCTGGCAAAGAGCTACGGTGCCAATGCATCCATGTTGCCCAGGGGCACGTGCAATTGTGAAGTCTTCCTGATGCAAATTTTTTGTCGAGGCGGCTTGGTCGTCCTGTGCCGTTTCTATTATACAGTATAATATATTCTCAATGCAATTACAGGCCAGGGGCCAAGTATATCACTCCGCAATAGCGATATTAACTACGCCCTGCTCAGAAGGAACCCGCCGTTTTGCAGGGTCTGAAACAACTGATCCGGATCGTAGCGCGAGGCGATCTGCTTGAGTCTCTCCAAGCTCTCGGATCCGTAAGAAGCAAGCGGGTTTTGGTCCCGAGAAGCATCATTCATGTACACAAAGGACAGGTCAGATCCGCGTTCTGAGCCCAATTCGGCCCATTTCCGTGTCGTTTCCATGGAAACAGACCGGACCAGATCATCGTCTGCGGTTTGAGACCAGTCGATTGTGGTGGTCCACCCTGCGGAGCGATTAGCATTGAACATTATGCCTCGAATGCGTCAGGTGGTTCGAGTCTCGTGGGCATCCGGAGGAATAAAGGCTGGGATACTTACATTGCTGAGCTCCGGTGGGGATGTTCAACGGGTTGCCCCCATTGTTCAGCCCCTGTTCGACCAGGTTCGATCCGATATGTTGGATTACAAACGTCTGGTTGGCACCAGTCGCGTTGCGCACATCAACAGCCTTTTCCCGCCAGAAATTGTAGACAGCCTGGGTCAGCTCGGTGTCTATCCGAGAGCTAGCAGCTCGATAATCATGTCTGCATAGTATGTATCAGTGAGAAACGAGCTCGAACACCAACGATTCTTTGGCGAGCAGTAGGTACTGGGAGATGGGACCATATGAGGAACTCACCGTGCAGGTTCGCTGGATACAGCAGAGCCAAGGATAATACTCAGCTCATTGAAGGTGACGTTCGTCCCGGGAAGATCAACCTGGGCCGGCTGTACGCCAGACTCATTGAAAAGCGCTGCGAACGCTGCCGGAGGCTCAGCTGCCGGCTCAGAGTAGATCATGACGACGGCGACGTAGTCGAGGGAGATGATGATCTCGATATTTGACCTCACGTCGGACGAGCCCTCACGCTGCCACGTGTCGAAGGCGGCGATCACGGCCGGGGCATCCCCGACAGCATAGGCATTGACCTGCATCCAGAGCTGCCCCACAGGCAGCGTGTACAGGTCGTAGCGAGTGACGATGCCGAAGTTGGGACCGCCGCCCTTGAGCGCCCAGAAAAGGTCCGCGTTGGCCTCGGCGGTCGCGTCCACGACGGACCCGTTGGCGAGCGCGACCTCGAAGCCCCTCGCGGCGTCGGCGACGAGCCCGAACTGGTTCGAGAGGTGCGAGATACCGCCGCCGAGCACGAGCCCCCCGACGCCGATGGTCGGCACGCGGCCGCCGGCCACGACGGCGCCGGCGGAGTCCAGGGTGGTGTACACGTCGCCCCAGCGCGCGCCGGGCCCAATGCCCGCGAAGGTGCCGTCTGGCGAGAGCTGCGCGCCCGCCATCCGCTGCAGGTCCAGGAGCAGGCCCTCGGCGCCGATGCTGGACCAGCCCGGGTTGGGCGAGTGGCCGCCGCTGCGGACGGCGAATTGGACCGAGTGGGACGAGATGACCTGGAGGGACGCTGACACCTCTCTTGCGTTTCGTGGCAGGATCACACAGTAGGGCTTAGCCCAGCAGGTCTGCGACCTTGGTGGAGAAAGAAGATCAGTTCACTGGATAGGGGTAGATCGCTGGGAGCTCGTGAGATGTTACATACCAGTTCTCGTCGGCGACGGCATCATCCCCAGGCCGTACCTGCACCTGGTCTTGTCCCAGGCTCTTCTGAGCGGCGAAGCAAGCAGCCTCGACGTCGCTGCCGTTTCTAGTTGCGAGGGAGGGCTTCTTGTGGTCGAGGATTTGTCGTTGCACGGGAGCCAACTGCCGGATGGTGTTGTACTCGTGGCCCAGTACCGCCGCTGGTAGCGCAGCAAGAGCGCCAAGAAATAGCCCCGCAAACCAATGAGCTGTACACATGCTTGTGAAACTTTAACCAACAATATGGCTGGATGTACAGGCCAGCAACTTTCAGAATCTCTTTGGCTGATCAGAGCCTGACAGGTTATATACCGACTTACACGCCGGGCTGGTGGCAGGCCCATCACACCCATGCCCAGTGCCTTACACCGTATGAGCACCGGGGTACTTTCCATATACGTACTGTACTTGATCCTAGTATTAGCGGATGCACATTTGGCAGCCATGCCACAGAGCTCCATTGAATCCACCCAACCCTCCGTGCCTGCTCCACCTGGGTTGAATACCTCGTTGAGCTTGAGATTGGACGGTAAGAAATGGCCGTCTATTGAATCAGACGTCTGCCTGCGGTTTCCCCAGCGTGCACACTGAGCCGCCCTTGCTGTTTATGTCCCCAGGGGTTCTCGATAGATTTACACATTTAACCGGATTCCTCCTCACTTCAAAAGGCCCCTTGCCCCGTGAAACAGCACCATAGCTGGCCACCTACGTAGAAACATTTGGGAGCAGGACAGTCCAGCATGT
Organism: Diaporthe sp. P3_1W; assembly: GCA_037177825.1. NCBI lineage: Eukaryota > Fungi > Ascomycota > Sordariomycetes > Diaporthales > Diaporthaceae > Diaporthe > Diaporthe sp. P3_1W. Next base: position 2,335,219 of record JBAFXB010000004.1, on the reverse strand, counting down.
CGCCATCAGATGCCAAACTTGTAGAGTATGGGCCCTCAGACCCTACCGTAGTGGTGTGAGTTTTCTCGAGCCCCAGCCTCATCCTCCCAGCACTACTCTGTCAACACGTACTGCCGCGCCACCGCCCCTCCCCCCCCATCGGTCGTGATGTCCTCAGACACGTATAGCTGACAACCTCCCCTCCTCCCAGCCTCAACGGCGCCGTGTCCGCCCAGCTGCTCCGCCACCCGGACCGGGCCTTCGCCTTCGAGGTGACGCTGGATCTGGCGCGAGGAGCCGACTTCTTCGTGCACAAGCCGCCGGTGCACTTTCACGTGCAGGAAGAACATATCGAGGCTACGCAGGGGCTTGTGGCGCTCGAGATCGAAGGCCGCGAAGTGGTGCTGGCCCCCGGCCCGGACGGCCGCTTCGACATCGGCGCCCACCGCCACCACCGCTCGTACCCGCTGCCTCTCGCCCGCCAGCGCAACGGCGAGACGGTCGTCAAGTTCCTGCTCTCGGGCGGCAGCAGGGCCGATGACCCGGCCGCGGCCCTGCTCCACCCCATCTTCTTCGAGAACTGGTACAAGTACCAGGACGACATCGTCGTCAACGGCGCGCGGGTCGACCTGATCCAGGTCTTTTGCGTGAGTCACACCCCTCTCCACCACTCCCCCGAGCCCGGTGTGCTGCTGTGGAAGGCCTGGACTGACTGACTGCGCCGACGGATTGCCCGCCCCGCAGATGTTCGACGCCGGCGGGACCTACCTCTCGCTGCCCTGGTGGGTGCCCTTCGGGCGGACCGTGTCCATGGTGCTGGGCACGGTGCTGGGCAGGTGGATAGGCAGCGGCGTGTTGGGGTACCAGCCGTTTTACCGCAAGTGGACGTCGGACTGGGAGCTCGCCTGTCAGAAGATGGAGGCGTCCGTTTTCCAAAGACGTTTTGCGGACCGCGCCAAGATGGCGTAATTGTTAGCCTCTGCGGACATGGAAATTGTTACCATGTTGACATGTATGAATGCACGGCATCTAGGATGTCTTGGGTGGCTTTCCTTTATTTGGAAGGGAGTTTTGCAGGAACTCGAGGACTTGGGCTCGAGTATGGGCTGTCAATATCGCCCTAGGCCAAAGCGCCTGAGAAGACTGCAAGACTTTATATTGGCCTGATGGCTGATGAGAACATCGCTTTCGATGATGGAACGAATCAGAATTGGCCCTGCCAAGGATGTGCCGAGGTTAGGCAGTGAGCCTCCTCAATACTGGCAGCTGCGACTGTCATCTATAGATAAAACATCTCACCATCCACGTTTTTTTGAGCCAGTCGCTGTGACGAAAGGGGTCAGAATTTCTGGTTCGTGGTTGAGCGTTTCTTCCATTCGTGGTGTGTGCCATGCAGTCATGGTGTGGCCCACGGCTTGATTAAATTTCAGACGTATCAAAGGTTACAATTAGGTAGTGCTACAGGAATTTCAAGCTGCTCATAACTTCTGGATCATGGCAATGGCACATGATGTGCTAGCTAAGATGGAAATCACCCCCTCCATGACTCATTTGCTTAGTTCTTCCACGATTGCTGCCGCGTTGGCGAAAGACAGCTCATCCATCGTTTCTTTCCACAGCTGATCAGAAATCTTTGCGCCCTCGTCCTTGTAGACGATGGGAGGCATGCTAAAGTAGAGCAGGTATGTTTAACTTGCTGTCCAAGGGGTACACAGTAGAACTGAGGTCATCACTTACGGCACGATTTTCTGGAAGGACAGGAACTGCCCGTGGACTTCCTCCCCATGAGCAACGGCGGCGTCTGTCATCATGCGGGCACCGACGGCCGAGGAATTGCCGACACGGCGGAGGATCATGTTCACGACGGGTCCTGCGGGCGTCTTGTCGATGTCGCGGTTGAACTGAGAGTCGTGGATGGCGCCGGGCGAGGCGGCATCGATGACGGCCACCGAGGGGGGCACCTTGTGGGCGAGGGCACGGACGAAGAAGTGACCCAGCAGCTTGGATACGAACATGCGGTCGTTGGTGTTGTCGGCAAGCTTCCCAGGGGCGTCGAGGGCGGCCAGTATGGGCAGGTCCTTGCCGACGGGGAAGCGGGCCCAGTTGGCCACCTCGGACAGGGTCAGGGTGATGCGGGTCGGCTGGGGCTGGCTGGGGCGCACACGCCTCGCAACGGGCAGGAGCAGGACGGCTAGCAGCGCGGTGGATAGGTAGTTGACCTGGATGATCTCGTCGTGGCCGGTGGCCGTGTTGACGACACGCTTGGTGGGGCGGAAGCCGGCGTTGAGGACGGCGACGTCGAGGCGCGTCAGGGTCTTGGCGGCGCGGTCGGCAAAGGCCACGACTGAGTCGTACGAGGAGAGGTCAAGCTTCCACACCTCGACGGTGTTGGGCTGGGCGTCCTTGCAGCCGGCCAGGAGGCCCGAGGCTGCGGCCCTGCCCTTCTCCTCGTCGCGCACGGCCAAGATCAGCTTGCTGACGCCCAGGTCGAGCAGCTGGCGGCTTGTCTCGAGCCCGACGCCGCTGTTGGACCCGGTCACCAAGGCGACCCTGCCACTGAGGTCGACACCCTTCACAACCTGTGGCTTGGCCGTGACTTGGTGATACATAAAGCGAGGAAAGCTCGCCTGCTTGTCTGGGCTCACATCAAACTGAGGGGCCGCCATGGTCGTGAGCCAATGTGGGAAACGCCTTACGAACCAGATCAGGTGCAGTCAAGGCAAGAAGACTTGGGAGAAGAGGGCGGAGGAAGGCTTGGATGTGATGATGTGCTCAGACTTGCCTTGCAAGTAGTTGCCGGCCCATGCTGCCCTGTTACAAGTCGTCTCTGTTCACGATAGAATAATATATGTAGAGGATGTACTTGCCCAAATAGGTAGGTAGGTACTAGGGTTCTAGGATCCTGCCGTTGCACAAGAGGACCACATACGTACAGTGCCCGCAATCCTGCAGCCACAGTGGGACTATACCCTTTTCTGTGAGCATATATCAACAGCCTATCTTGGGCCAAGTCTCGGCTTGTAACCCTGACTGACCCATTGCTACTACTACACCCATCATTCAATAACGCGCTGCAGCTGCAGCAGTTGCAACCAACGTGTCTGTCGGTTATAACCAACATCTGTTGGGTATGCCTAGCTGCCTGGCCAGTGCTACGTCCGTTCTTCGGACTTGGTTACTGTCTCAGTGTCAGTGGGGGCCAGATAATAGAGGGACCTGGTATCTCTGGGCTTAGCGCCAACAGTTACTCAGCCACGGACGCATCTGCAACCAACGTCTCTGTTAGTTGTAACCATCTGTTGGGTATGCCTAGCTGCCTGGCCAGTGCTACGTCCGTTCTTCGGACTTGGTTACTGTCTCAGTGTCAGTGGGGGCCAGATAATAGAGGGACCTGGTATCTCTGGGCTTAGCGCCAACAGTTACTCAGCCACGGACGCATCTGCAACCAACGTCTCTGTTAGTTGTAACCATCTGTTGGGTATGCCTAGCTGCCTGGTCAGTGCTATATCCGTTTTTCGGGCTTGGTTACTGTCTCAGTGTCGGTGGGGGCTAGATACTAGAGGCACCTGTTGTCCGTCCCTGGGATTAGCGCCAACGGTCAGGTGAGAAAGGGCTTCCCAGACAGGTCTTTATGGGGCAGACCCACCGTGGCAGGGCGGTACTTTCTCAGGTTGAGCAGCACAAAAGCTACAAAAAGCACTGACCATACGAACATGGTATGGGTACACTTTTCTCAGTACGAAACCACAGTACCCACATGCTAGCCAACAAGAAAACGATCGTCACAATACCACAGTCGCGGGTGAAGGATCGCGGCATGGCCCACAGCCCTGCCGTGACTGGCTGTTATCCTGCTGCGAACAAGCAGAAATACTACAGTACATGGTGGTACTTGGTGACCTGATCTTGTTGTTCAGCCGTCATATTGGCCAACAGACATCACATGGTCAACCTAGATAACTTCAGGAAAGGGTCCGAATTGAGTGGGGCAGCAAGAAGGCCAACAACGAATCTTGATGTCGGCATGTGGGTTTTTTTTTCTGTCTTTGCTGCCCGGCTAGAACCAACAGCCACGACGGTACTGACTGCCTCGGGAGGATCCGGCTGTTGGCTGCGGCTCTACCTTCTTTCATACACTCCTGGGGCACAATGAATCAAGGGGTGTCTGGACAGTCAGTGAATGGTCGAGATTGGGAGTCGTCGGGCCTTGGTCGGCCTATTGAGCAAGCAGGCCTCTAGCTTGGTGAGAATAAAAAGATATGCTTAAGTGTAATGTAGACTACGTATAAGTAAGGCGAGAAATCTGCTCTAGGCTCCATCCGAGCGGAATCAGTGTACCTAATTATTGGTAGATCTGTCTTCTTTCATCACATTGATCAGTATCTACCCATCTTCTCATGCCGTCTAGGTCGTCAACCGATCAGAGTGAAACACTGCATCGTCACTCTAATAATTGTTCCCAATATCAGACCGCAGGTGTGCTCGCTCAAGCACCTTCTCCAGACATGGCCATGGACACGGGCGGCACCATCAACGGTTTGAAGACAGTTCAAGCCCGGGAGGCCACCTCTAACAGTCTGCTGGCCCAGCAGTACGGCGGTGGCAACGCCCGAGGCTGGGTTGACTACCTGCCGGCCAGGTACGCCCCTTGGATCCAGCTCTGCCGGCTTAGCCCTCCCGCGGCGCTCTTCCTCGTCTACTTCCCCAACGTATTCGGTGTGCTGCATGCGGTGACGGCCCAGAGGGGCGGCAGCATCATCAGCAACAACAGCAACAGCACCAGCTTCGACGGCACCAGCTTCAACGGCAGCACCGCTAGCGTGGCCACGACCTCGCTAGCCGAGGTCGCGCGGGCGTGCGTTGTGCTCTTCGTGGCATCCTTCTTCGGTAGCAACGCGGCGCACGCATGGAACGACCTCGTCGACGCCCCCCTGGACGCAAAGGTGGCCCGCACGCGCGACCGGCCCATCCCCCGGGGTGCCGTCTCGGCGCGCGCCGCGGGCCTTTTCGCGCTCTCGCAGGTCGCCTGCCTGCTGGCCGTGCTGCGGCTGGGCCTCCCCTTCCCCCAGGCCCGCAACGCCGTCGCCGCCGCCGTGCCTGCCGTGCTCGCCACCGCCTACTACCCCTTCGCCAAACGCCACTCCAACCTGCCCCAGCTGGTCCTCGGCTTCTGCCTGACCTGGGCCATCATGGTTGGCAGCAGCGCCGTTAGCGTGGCGTCGTCTCCATCGTCGTCGCCGTCGCCCTGGACCGACCCGTCCACGCTGGCGCTCTTGTCCGCCGCTGTGCTGTGGGTCGTCATATTCGACACCATCTACGCGCACCAGGACGTCGCCGACGATCAGCGCGCCGGCATCGGGAGCACGGCCGTGCTGCTGCTGCGCCTCCGCCGCTCGCGCGCCGGCCCTCTGGTAGGCCGCCTGCCGCTCTGGGGCCTCCTCGGCGTCATGACGGCCGGGCTGGCCGCCTCGGGCTACCTCGCCGGCATGGGCGCCCCTTATTACGCACTCGCCGTCGGTGGGCCCGCCCTCTCCGTCGGCGCCATGGTGGCAAACGTCGACCTAGACGACCCCAAGGACTGCTGGCTCTGGTTCTCGCAGGGCTTCTGGGCGACGGGTCTGGCTGTCGTGGCGGGTTTGAGTCTCGAGTACGTGCGGAGGAGCAGTGGCTTCGATCTGAGGACCGTGTTACAAGCGATGTGAAGTGACAGGAAAGGGAAAAGAACACGGGTAGTTATTTATAATTCGTGTCTCTGTGCCCGTCATATCAACAGTTAAATACTTACTCAGTGTGACGGAGCAACCACTTAGTTAAGCTGTCACTTTTGCGGCTGGTGTATACCTGTTTAACTTATTTCGTAAAACATATTGTCACTCTGTTAGGTAAGGCAAGATCAGAAATTTCATTCTGGATATGAGCTAAAAGTTTAACACCATTGTGAGACTCATGTGTGAAATTCGTTAAGTGTCAAACATGAAGAATTTGAATGTACACAGAACCACACTGCATGAATAGACTGCATGGCATTTCTGTATCACATGCTATTATTGGGGAGCACTCCCCAGGCAGAGGCGAAATACCTGCCAGTACGGAACCTGACTCTTACGACCCCACCCTAAGCATGAACCTTTGCTTCCACAACCAAACAGATGCTACCGCTGTGCCTGGTCCTCCACCCGTCGCTACAACAGGTAGCAGCGCTGGTAGCAGCCAGTCGTTGCTTGTGAGCAACCCCGTGCGATATAAGCTAACGTACTGGTATCCTATGAACACTGCCGTGCTTCCGAATGTGAACAAGAAATCAACCTGCCAGATGAGACGCGAGTGCAAGAGCAGATGGCCATGAGCCAGGCCGTTGGGCACAAAGACGGTACGGAGTGAGTAAGGGGCGGCTGCGAGCATGTAGATCCAGACGCCAGCAGACAAGCCCATCAAGATAATCAGCTGTCTCTCCGCCACGACGCCTGCACGGCGGGTCGGCCCCAGGGTTGATCCGAGGGCGGACAGGCGCGTGAGAAGCTCATTCCCGAGCCCTACCCATACAGGCACGAGGAACCAGAACCAAACACACATGTGCCGTGTCTCCGGCTGGGGTGCGAAGAATGCCCCAGCGACAGGGGTGAGGTGGAAAAGCAGCAACAGAGGGAGGAAGAGAGGCGTCGTGCGGAAATAAGGCAAACTCTGGGTCTTCTCGCGGTTGCGAGTCGGCATTGCCAAATCGGCGGGTGTGTCACCAAAAATGAATTCAAAGAGGTAGAAGATTGGCGCAATGGCCCCAGTGCCGAAGACTTGGCCAAGAAACATGAAGAGTGTGGTGCTATTCTCTCGTTTAGTTGAAGCCTTCACTAGAGGCGATCGGGAGCTCTTGAGCAATGCCACTTACAAACGCTTCGGACCAGATCTGTTACGACTTGCATCCAGCATCCAGGTTGCGTATAGAGGGGCCAGCTGCGTGAGGAACTGGAAGCCCGTCCACCACCCAAGGGGGTCGACGCCAAGGCTCGCGGGAGCGAATGTGACGGTCATGCCACGCCAGTACCAGTCAAGCAAGCCAACGCGGTAAAAGGTCCGCAGAAGCGGGATGGCGCCGCCGTCCCATTCGATCCTGTCCGAGTCGAAAGCAGGCTGCAATAGCTCCATCAGCTTGGGAATATCCATCAAGCGAAAACAGCACGCCGAGAGCACGAGAAACGGCAAGGCGGCAGCGAACCCACAGATTCTGGTGCTGTACTGCCGCATGTTGCTCCGTATCTTGCTTGGAAGAGAATTCAATGTTGGACCCCAGTGAATTTGCAAAAGGCTGGCCCGCGAGACTACCCCGAGAAAATGAAAGACAAGAATGAATGAAAATAAATGGAAATTAATAAATTAAAAACAAAAGTGGGATAAGATGTCATAGGAACTTGTGCCAACGTTGATGAGCAGGGATGACATCCCCAAGGTCTGAGGCCCACACATTTGCACAAGTCACTGGTGTGATGCATGTACTCCGTAACCCCAGCCGTCAAGGAATGAATCCCTGTCTCGTACATCTCTGTACCATGTAAAGACCCGCTGCGAAAAGCGGATGCCGAGCCACTACGCGCTTGTTGTCCATTGGCATGTCGGCTAACCGATGATGAATGGGATGGTAATTACAAACATGATTAATACTTGAGCTAGGTCAAAGTGAATTGTGTTATAGGGTACTGTACGCCCTATTCGAGATCCGCCTGAGTTACTGGCTCCAGCGGTCGAGAGTTGGCAAACACAGCTCTGTCCTTCTACACGGTCCAAGCTCATTTCTTTTTTGCATATGTGAATGGATGGGTCGAGACGTTCCACGGTTCACCAGCAAGTCGTCGAAATGGCGAATCTCATATTCCAACAGTCATCACAAAATGCTCAAGGTTCATACCTGCCAACTGTGGCAATCACAGCCATTCTAGCCCTTGCAGTTGCCTATATCTTTGTCCAAAGACTCTACCCCCAGCCGATCCCTGGTATTCCGTACAACGAGGCCGCGGCAAAGCGGATCTCAGGCGACATCCCCGATATTGGGGAGCATGCGAAAAAGAATCAGAGCTTCCGGACATGGTTCTTGGGCCAGGCACACCGACACAACTCGGCCATCACGCAGGTCTTCCTGGGCCCCTTCTCCAATGCGGCCGTCATCGTGTCCGACTATCGCGAGGTCAACGACATCCTAAGCCACCGGGATGCTGTCGACTTCAAACGCGGGCTCAAGGTCGATGCTTTCCGCGGCATCCTTCCGCATGCCTTCCCAGCCATGGAGACCTTCGATCCCGACTTCCACAGCAGCCGGAACCTGGCGAGGGACCTGATGACGCCGTCCATGCTGCACACGGTGAGTAAATGCATGCATGTCTGCGCAGGCATTTTTGCAAAACACTACCCACCCACCCACCTACCTAGCCACGTATATCTCGAATTTGCTGTCTGACACGAACTTATGAAAGGTCAACGGCCCTCGCATTTACGACGTTGTCTGTCACCTCCTAGAGTTATGGCGGACAAGGTCACGTATCGCTGCGGGACGCCCGTTTGATGTGGCAGACGACATTAGCGACTTTTCCTTTGATGCTATCCTTAGCGCAGCCCTGGGCCTGGGACCCGAGGGCGGTGACATCCAGCGCCAGCACGAAGAGCTCGCCGGGCACGCGCGTGAGTGGAGGCCTGTCCCCAGCGGCGGCGGCGGCGATGTTGACCAACCCGTATCCTTCCCCCAACATCCGCGCTCGGCCAAGCTCGCCGCGCTCCGCGTCGACGAGGACAGCCTTTGGAAGGCGTTCGTGGTGCCATGGCCGGCGCTGTACCACCGCTTCAACAACCTGCGGCCGTCCGTACGGGCCGCCAGGCGCATGATGCGCGACTACATCGCGTCGCAGATCGAGCGGTCGGGCCCCGGGTTGGCCGACGGGACGCGAGAGCCGCAGAGCGCGCTCGACTTTGTGATACAGCGCGAGCTGCGGGGGGCGGCGGCGGCCAAGGAGAAGAAGGGCGAGGAGGAGGGGGGCGGCGGCCGGGGGCAGCCCCCGATTCTCGCGGACCCGCGCATCCTCGAGCCCATCTACGGATACCTGATCGCCGGCCACGACACGTCGTCAGGCTCGTTGACGTGGCTGGTCCGGCGGCTAGCTGCGCACCCGGCCGAGCAGACCCGTGTGCGCGAGTCCCTCCAAGCCACCTACCCGGACGCCCACGCTTTCCGCCGCCTACCGACCGCAGCCGAGCTCACCAGGTCGCGCGCGCCGTACCTGGACGCCTTTGTCGAGGAGACGCTGCGCTGCGACACGCCCGTGGTCAACATCATGGTCATGACCCGCTGTGACACCGCCATCCTCGGCCGCCGCGTCCCCGCCGACACACGCGTCTTCCTCAACCTGGCCGGCCCATCGCTCAACCAGCCCTCTGTTGCCGTCGCCGAGGCGGACCGCCGTGAAAAGTTGAGGCCGACAATGGGCCGACAGACTTGGGACGATGCAGCCCCGCACGAGTTCCGGCCCGCGCGTTGGTTAAAGGACGGCCTTTTTAGTAGCGCGGCTGGGCCGGTTCTGGCCTTCAGCGCCGGAAATAGGGGATGCTGGGGCAAGAGGCTGGGCTATCTCGAGCTGCGTATGGTCCTGGCGTTGTTGGTCTGGTCATTTGAGTTTGTTGGCGTCCCCAACGAGCCAGCTAATAGGGAGATGTATGACTCCCTGGTAACTGCACCAAAACATTGCATTATTCGATTGAGAGAGATTTTATAAAATGTGTTATCTTGGGTGGTTGACAGGGCGGGGGGCAGCCAACATTAAGATGCATGTACACATAGTATACACATATGCTGTTTATGTTGTTTTCCTATAGAAAGAGTATCATTATCACGTGGCTACACCAGATTCCGCTCACCCCCTATTGCAACCATCAGTTCCAGTGTTTTACACCAGCTCACACTTTCTCAATAACAATTCTCTGCTATAATGGCATCTAAAATCCTGGGTCCTAAGTAAACCTGCAGGGGATGGGTGCATTGGGTGTGCTGATTCCATGCACTGTATTACCCAACCAACCATGTGAATGTATGCTAGCGCCGGCAGGAAGTACAACAAGGTACTCTGTAGGGAGTACATGCGCCCTGCCTTCCACCCTTGCTTTGCTCCCCACTATGAAATCGCACTGTGCGTTGTCGGGCTTTTCTGCAGGCCTGCGGCTCGTTCAAGCAGGAACCCGCATGAAGAAACCCCGTGCTTCTCACAAATAAATACCTATCCATCATTCTACCCTCCACCATCACTCCCTTCTGCCCAGTCCTCGGCCACAATTCCTTCTCCTTCTTCCAAACCCAATCTTTATCAATTCCGCCACATCTCCTCCAAACTCCAAAATGTCATCAATTCGAGACACCCTCATCAAAACAGCCAACAGCTATATAGAAGGCTTCAATACGAATACCCCTGAGGGAGTAGTAGCCTGTCGAACGACAGACTGCAGACAAACCATTTGCCCCGCCAGCGTTCCCCCACCATGGAATGCACCGCCTCGAACCAACGAGGAATATCAAGGCTTTATTATACCTGGGTTTAAGATGCTGCGTAATGTTAAGATTAGTTTGGTGGAGGGGGAGGATATGCTTGTTGATGATATATTGCGCAAGGTTCTCCTATACCTCAAGTCTACTGGCGAGACAGACTTTGGCCCTTATGCCAATGAGTATATGATTGTGCTTAAGATGACGGATGACGGGACGCAAATCAAGGAGGTCGTCGAGTTCATCGACAGTGCCACCACACGGGATATCGCCATGGCCATGGCACAGCAGCATGTCAAGCCTGAGTGATGGTGGTTTTTGGGGGAATGTAGGGGAGGGGCGGGCGCGGCTATGAGCCATACCGGTGGGCGGCTGTGCGGAAGATTGCATGTACCATCTACTTAGTGCGAGACATCCTATCTGGTAGCCAATCGCAGAGTCACTCTTTATACAAGATAACTAGCAACTGGTTTTGTAGTTCCTTCCTCTGCAGGTCACCATAGTATGAAACAAGATTAGGTCTTGATAACGGTGGACGAGTAGGTCCAATCCCTGGCGTGGAACACGCCTTCTAAAATTGATCCCTACATGAGCATTTATGTTATTTTCAAGTAGTCATGGGTAGTGTTTCTTATAGACTACATAGTCTGGATTAGTGTCAGTTTACTAAACATCATGGGATATTAATGGTAGCAGGGTACACAATACGCAAGCGTATCTAGCACTAGTGTAAATAACGGGGAAGCTTGATAAGTTGATAAAGCTATTCCCAACCTTATAAAAGAACACTTTAACGGTCTTTCGCGGAGGCATGGCCAGGGCTAGGCGTGATGGCCTTATAAGAAAGGAGGAGTAACAAACAGCACGACCTTGAGAATAGTAGATGCAGTTGCTGGAGATGGGAAGTAGGAGGTAGCGGCGACGGCGCAGCCAGTCTAAGGGCAGCCAGGAACCAGGACTCTTACCCTGCCCGGGGGTAGCTATTGTTCTGGCGGCGGTGGCTGGAATCCTCACATATGGTCTGTGGCGATAGTTGCGTGAATTTGATCGCTTGCGACCGAGGATGAGGTGGCGTTGGTGCGTGTTGGGGCCGGAGGGGTGGTCGAGGTGATTTATTCACTAATTATCACTGGACGCGGGTGAGGTGTGGGCGGATCAAAGGTAGATCGGTAACTAGCCCGGTTGGGAGGTGTCAGGAGCAAAGTTAGGGAGGGCTATAGAGGTATTTAGATATTGATCGGCTGACTGCCATATCAAGGCCTGGAGAAGTTGTCTATAATAACTTCTAGCTCTCACCATCTCCCAAGTGCTAATATATACCCTTTGAGCTTTCCCAGGGTGCGCCTGGTCGTGCATGTGGAAGTCCACCTTGCGCCAAATCTGTGCGCGCACCAGAAAACGGGTTGTCACAGGATCTGACTCCATCGCCCGAAGTGGGTGCGAACGTAACGGCCGCATGAGTTGTTGACACGGCAAACTAGGTGCCCGATTTATGATTTGAGCGGACTTGACCTGGTCACCGTTCTTGGTGAGCATGACTGAGAGGCTAGATAGCGAGCCTTGCGTTTCGTGGAATAAGGCCTTGCCGCCTCAATAGGTGTTTATATGTGATTTCATTCTTCACATCGACTCAAGGATAGCAGCCTGGGTTTTCGTGAAGAATGAATTTAATCTCGTCCAGCTACAGTCAGCTGGTACTGCATTTATTTTTGACAGCCCTTAACTAAGTCACAAATCGCAAAGCCTCTACAAACCTGCACCTTACCAGCACATTCTATAGCCAAGCTTGCCAAGTGAACATAGCGCAGGGGATTTGTACATGCTCATTTCGAATGTTTTGTGGTATCCGTAGACCTCTGAGGCTGGTCCCCTGGCCGCTTCTTCTGTCGATGAATTTAAACACAGCCCTGAGTCATAGCGATTTGAAGAAACGAGAATGGATGGCCGGTCTTTCCCTTACCGAATGTGTCAGACAGCTTCGTAGCAAAAGCCTACTGGGCCAGAAAGGCACTTGGGTGGTAATGTAGGGTTGAGTATCTGGATAGTAATGCATGATGGCCTTTGCCGCGCGGGTAATTCGTGAATGTCACTTGGAAGCGGTCCACACGAAGACGCTTGATGTCCCTCAGAATTGCTGTAAATATAGAGCATTCTCAGATGCAGACGTCAGGGGATCGTGCAAGTAGCGCATGTCCAAATCATCTGCTCGGAGTTATAATTCCATTCCACCAGCCTCTCTGACTATCAAATAGCTATCTCTAATGATGAATTTCCAGGCCGTCCGGTATAGGGACGCTGTTTATGTAATGTATCGTGCTCAGGCTCCCGGTCGATCAAGACCTCCGTTTAACAGCCAACCGCCGAGCTCCTGGTGTGGATTAAGACAGCCAGGCCCGAGTCACCGTGACCGGTAACAGTGCCACCAGCACTACGTGAAGAGGAGTGTTAGCTGAAAGTGTCTGTGTCTCTAATTTCTTCCACTCCATGCGAGATCAATATGCCAGCTTACCACTGCGAGTTCCCGTTGGGGTCGCAGCAGTTGTTCATGGCAGCGTCGGCGGCCCAACCCTGCTCCCAGTGGGACACGTGCGTGTTGTCGAGTTCATAGAGGTTATAGGTACAGATGCGAGCCGTGCCCCGGTGCCACCCCCTGGACGTGCCACCCGGGACATAGTCAATGTCACCGTCGGACTGGAGGTCGCTGATCAGGGCCCGCATGTCGCTGACGCTGAACGTCGACGGAGACGTGGGGCTGCAGGAGATGTCACGCTTGGCCAGCACGGCACCGTCCTTGGCTACGGTGGCCATCGCCGCGTCGCCATAGCGCTCCTTGTACCAGAGAGTGTCGGTCAGGTTCATGGTCTCGCCGTGGATGAGCTGTGTCGTCTCGGCTGCGGGCGCGGAGGAGGCTTGGGTGATCGTAGCCAGGGCTGTCGCGATGAGGAAGACGGCGGACTTCATTTTCACGAATGAGCTAGTTTTGTGAGTAGTCTTGTCAAGTGACTCGAGGAAGAGTATTATGAGAGAAAGTGGAAGCTGTGTAAGGCGTGCTGCTCTGGGTCCAAGGAATCCATCGCACCGTGAGTGATCCTGTCGCTTTATACTTGTTTGCCATGAATGGTCTCACCGAACTTTAGGCAATGAATCCAACCATGCTAGCCGATGGGGTCCTTCCCAGCAATTGCCTCGAGAAAATGCCAAGTCAAGCCGATGAGCAAGCATTGACAGCAGCTCCCAACGGCTGAGTAACGCCTACTTCAGCTCAGTCCTCGGTACCAGTCTACAGGTAGACTATTTCTCACGTATCAAATACTAGTTTTGTTCAGTCCCACAGAAATTCGACGATCATACCAGTTCAAGAGTATGATGAGTGAGACATACCTCCAAAACCTGTGAAGGACGAATTTGAGATTTCGGCAAGTCCTTTCCGTCTCAGTAAGAAGACAAGTCCTGGACAGGACAGAACAAAGCGACCTCAAGTGGAAACTTAAATAATTCCTGCCTTGAAGAATCTATTCAATACGCAGGGCCCTGAATGTCTGGAGTAGTGCTGTGACAGTGCGGTTTTACATATTGCTGGACTATCAATCCAAAGGATTGATAGTTGGTTTTTCCGGCCGTCACATTTGATTTACAGCAGAAGTCCAGCAGCTTCTGAACTGCTGCTCCTACTTAAGATGATGAGTAAGTCCAGACTGAGCTTTGATGTCGGTTGAATCACACAAATAGGGTCACTGTAGAACGGTTTGCAGCGCTTACTGCTCAAAAAGTGGAAATCTTACCTATCATGTGGCAACATCTGCTGCGTTGCGTCCAAGAACAAGGTGTTTGGTTTCCGCTAGATAGTCGACTTGAAGTATGTGTACCTCGGCCAGCCGGTGAACTAATCGGTCATCGACGACGAGGCGGCCGAGCAGCTCGAGTCATGGAGGGCATGAGCAGAGACCAAGATTCAAGACCCCACGGGCTCGATGCGGGCGATCGTGCAGATCACCACCCGGGTCGGCAGCCCGCCACATCGAGCTTCGGCAACCGTGAAACAAAAGTTTGGCCTCAAAAATACAATACAGTGCCGTTAGAAGTACCCTGAGCAAGTTCTCTGCCGCCGTGGATGAAGCAGCTGCTTTCTCTCCTTGGGGAAAGTGGTTTGCGCATGTGTGGTCTGCCTCGAGGATCCATTGGAAGGCCTACATTACCCAAAATGGCTTGCGACGTGTAAATGTAAAGACACAAAAGGCTTTGGAAACACTTGTTTGGAAACCTCTTCAGTGTATGGGCAGCCAATTCCAGTCGATACAGCGAAGCGTGTGCGCAAGTGTGTCAAGACACCAAGCCTAAGCTGCCGAGTTGCACGAAATGCTGCGGTGGTGCAGCTGCCTACCCAAGTTACGGAACGCACCTTGTTCTGGAAAACACTTATATCCTTACATACATATCACTACACCAAGACAGAAAGTACAGCAGAAGATGCTCCCATGTCTTGTTTGACATCATAGAAATCTGAATCAATCCTCGTCCAGCTAAGAAAGCAGAGGAGAGATTGGTTCCAAGTTTCAAGCGGGAAGGGCGTTGTGGCTGCAGTTGGTCTGTGCGCTGGCTGTGACGGGTCATGTTTGGCCGCAGTGAGGAGGCTTTGGCTTCTTGTTGGTGACTGTTTGGCCGACATAGGTGGCGCGCTAATGTTTGGGGCCCCAGGTGTAGCCAGGCCGTAGCCCTGGCCCCGCCAGCTCCTGCCAGGCCGATTCTTGCCAATTACATCAACCACCGTCGAGAAAATTTGAACCCGGCCGCGAACCGTCGAGGGCAAGAAAGCAAGGAGAAAGGACCCACTTCCTGCCAGACAATTCCCTCCCGCCCCCACCACATAAGGTTTCTTACCACATCAGCCAAACGACATCAGCATCAGCTTCATCCACAAAACTTCGCCCGCCCAACCTACATCAGCTAGCCTTTGCAGCTTCATTTCCTCCCGACACCACCTCGTGCTGCAATCCAACCTCATCGCTCAGGCTCTATCCGTATACACTCTCGGCACCAACCGCGCCGGTGACTCAGTCTTCTCCACCGCTGTCCAGCTGCAGGTATGTTGCGTCCAGGAACGGAAACACAGCCCTCTGCGCCCGATCGCGATCCCCCTTAGGCACCAAGCATTGCCCCTGGGCGACAACAGTCCTCGCGACGTGCCGCCCTCATCTATCTACACGACCGCCTATTTGACCTGGGCCGTCTACAAATCGCTCATAGATCATCTCCCCGCCCCCGTCTCCTGAGCTATCAATCGTGTCTTCACCGCGCACTACGTCAGTGAAGCATCTCAAAAAGACCACAAGACTGACGAGAAAATACCTCAGCGGCCTCCCACCCCTCAGACAACCCCCAGTCCGGACTGCCTTTGGTCTTACAAAGGCTCGTCGCTAAGACGGCTTCCTCGGCCGTAGCCTTCGTATCTGATCAAGATTTCGCCCATCGGAAGCCCTTCCACATCCTCTGTGTTGTTCCACCTCCACCTGCTGAAGTCAACTAAAGGCCCCGAGTCTTTACCGCTGCTCGACTTCCCATACCACAGACCGGACCCCGAGTTCACCCCCCCATCTAAGCTGCCGAATAAGAGTCTTCTAGAGACCCTCTCTCTTACGGAGGGAGAGTCGCGGAGGCCTCGCCAATCTATCCAGGGAACAGTTTGCTACCGTTTCCGACCACCTTAACACTCGCCTCGATCTTCGAGACTTTTTTCAATCAACAAAGGTTCATCCTTTACTCTCGGACCACCACTCGAGAACCCAAAGCGTGTCTGTCAGGCCCAGCAGCGGAAGTCCCTCAAACAAGCGTTGGGATATGGTTATGGCAATTACCCTCGTCGATACAATCTCACCTGTTGATTACATCAATAATCGGATCTTTTCGACCAAGTCCATCAAAGACCATGGCGTTGTATTCAGCCATGACGACAATGCCCATTACGGCCATGTCTCTCCCAAGCAGCTGATTGGAGACGCCCTTCGCCAGCGTGTCGAGAACATCGATCACGAGTTCTGCGAGCCTGGCGATGAGGACACCTTCTTTGTTGCTGACCTCGGCGAGGTCTACCGCCAGCATCTGCGGTGGAAGCTCAACCTCCCGCGCGTCAAGCCCTTTTACGCCGTCAAGTGCAACCCGGACCCCCAGCTCCTACGCCTCCTGGCCAGCCTGGGCACAGGCTTCGACTGCGCTTCCAAGACGGAGATTGAGCAGGTGCTCAACCTGGGAGTCAGCCCCGAGCGCGTCATCTACGCCCAGCCCTGCAAGACCAACTCGTACGTCCGCTACGTTGCCAACGCTGGCGTCCGCCAGATGACCTTTGACAACGCCGACGAGCTGCGCAAGATTGCCAAGCTGTTCCCGGAGGCTGAGCTGTTCCTGCGTATCCATACCGACGACTCTTCCAGCCTCTGCCGGCTGAGCCTGAAATTCGGCGCGTCTATGGACATGACCGATGGCCTGCTGCGTACCGCGCGAGACCTCGGGTTGAACGTTGTCGGCGTGAGCTTCCACGTTGGGTCCGGGGCTTCTGACCCCAGGGCCTTCCTCAAGGCCGTGCAAGACGCGCACGCTGTCTTCCAGCAAGGAACCGATTACGGTTTCGACATGAAGACCTTGGACGTGGGTGGCGGCTTCTGCAGCGACTCCACCTTTGAGGGAATGGCTGGTGTCCTCCGCGCCGCACTCGACGAGTACTTCCCGGCGCACTCGGGCATCAACCTGATTGCTGAGCCTGGCCGGTTCTACGCCTCGACAGCGTTCACGCTGGCCTGCAACATCATTGCTCGGCGAACCGTCGAGAACCAGCCTGGCGACGACAACAGCTACATGGTGTACGTCAACGATGGCGTCTATGGCAATTTCAGCAGCATCATGTTCGACCACCAGAACCCGGTCGCCCACGTTCTGCAGGCCGCGGGCCAGAACTACTACAACACCACCGCTGGCCGACCTGTCACGGCGGGCGGAATGGAGTACAGCATCTGGGGCCCGACCTGCGACGGCATTGACCGCATCAGCGAAAGCATTCGTTTCAACCAGACTTTGGATGTCGGTGACTGGCTGTACTTTGAGGATATGGGCGCTTACACCAAGTGCTCTGCCACTCGCTTCAATGGCTTCTCGGACAACCACGATGTGATTTACGTCTGCAGCGAGCCTGGTGCTTTGGCGGTCCTGGAGAATGGCATTTGAATATGTTTCAGCGCCCTAAGGGGGTGGACAAAAAAAAAACAGGTGCGACCATTGGAAAAGAGCGAGACACTGAAAACAGACAGTAGTCTTTCAGCTGAGTAGTAATTTGAAGGAAACGGCGGTGTTTTGCTTTCTAGAGCTGCTGCGTCGATAGACGATTCCCAGCGAATCATACACAATCTTTGCATACAATACATACAGTTACCTTTCGCTCGTCTTACTCGCAACGGCAATACTGCTGATCAGAGTGGCAAATCGAAGTGACCCACTCTGATCTTGAGGACTGTGGGCATCCTTGTGCCGGGCCTCGAGCTGGCCTGGCAGTTCGTCATGACCATCAAAGCATGTGAAGTTGTGAAGAAGTCTTTTGAGTGTCTCTGGGCCCTACCGCCGGCCGGGACGATGAGCTGCATGCCAAATTGGGCAAAAATCGTGTATGGACTGAAACACAGTTTTGTGGCTGCAGAAGCCTGATAGGTGACCCAAGTTCCCCAAACGCGGGACTCGTACAGGCAGACAGGACGGCAGAGCTACCCTAGATCCGATGCGTATGGGGTGCGAACTACGGCGGTCTTGAGCTGACAGTATTCATAAACCTCAAATTGGTTACTATACGTATACCACTGCCTGCTAGTTACCCCATTAACTAAGTTTTCCTTAGCTATAAACCCTACCTATAATATAAAGCTTTTTTTAATTATAAATAAATCTTCTACTTACCTTTTAACCTTTATATCCTTAATTATATATAATTTAAGCTAATTACTTCTCTTTATATATTATTAAAAATATTATTATATTATCGCTAATATGCTAATCTATTCTTTAAATGTATTTACCTAAAATAAATATCCGCTAATTAATATTAAAAATTATACTAATAATAAGAAGCTTTATATTAATAATAAGGAACTTATTATTTAGCTTATTAATTAGCTTTAAACCTATAAATATATTAATATATATTAAATCCTTAATAATTATAAAATATATTACCTATATTTATTAATTATATTTAATATTTTAATATATCTTAATTATAGGAAGTTAAATATCTTTTTTATAATAAAATTTATTATAAGGATAGTAATAATTTTATTATAACTTTTAACTTAAAGTATAATTATAATTATATTAGCCTTATAATATATCTTTTTATTCCTATAAAGAAAAATAATATTTATTAATAATATAAATTATTTATTATTAAAGGCTTAATAAAAAATTACTTAATTCTTAATAATATATTATTTATAAGAGCTTATATAAATTATTATTACTTAAATTATAATAATAAGTACTCCCATTATATTAATATATATCTTATTTTATTTTATTAATAAATATTTTATTAATAATAATAAAGTTTAAAAAATAAGAAACTTATAAGAAAATCTTAAATATTAGAGGTTTTTAAGACTTTATTAAGAGTTATATTAAAGTAGTATATATTAAGGATTTAAAATATTAAAAGGCTAAATTTATATTTATAATCTTAATATATAAAATAAAGCTTAAAGAAAATTATTAAATATAATATGCTTAGGAAAAGAGTAAAAAAGCAAGGAATTAATTATATTAAAGTATAGGATATAAAAAGTATAAAAAAGGTATTATAAGGTATTTTATATTTATATTAAGAGATAAAGGTTATTTAAGGGTATTATAAGATTAAGATTTATTATATAATATTAAAATAATTTATTAAAAATAAAAAAATCTTGCCCTTAAATTAAAAAATAAATATATTAATACTGCTATTAATATATAAGATTAGTGCTTTAAATGGTAGGTTATAATTATATAAAGGCTTATATATTGCTGCTTTAAATTAAATATTATTATATTAAATTGAATATTATAATGCTGAATTGAATATCATAATGTTAAATTAAATATCATAATAGTAGATTAAATATTATAGCAGTAGATTATATATTTTTAACTTTAAATATATGTAATTAAGGTTATAGATAGTATTAATAATAAAAAATTAATATTTTTTTATTATTTTATTTATACCTTTATAATATAATTTTAAATTAATATATATTTATTATATAATTAATATATAATTATTATATAATTAATATTATAATAATATATTAATTTAATAAATAATTAAAATAAATTATTATTATATATTAAATTATAATTTAAATAAATTATTATTATATATTAAATTAAAATTATAATATTAATTATATATTTTATATTTATATTTATATTTATATTTATAATTATATTTATATTTATATATATTAAAATAATATTTTATTAAATTATATATTTTATTTTAATAAAATAAAGCTTAATTAATTTATTTAATTTATATAATAATTTTATTTAATTATTATATAAAAATCTTTATTAAAATAATATTAAATATAAAATATATAATTTAATAAAATATTAAAAATAAAAAATATATAAAATATTATATAATAAAGGTTATTTAATAATATATATATTAAAGATTATTTTTAATTTCTTTAATTTTTATTAAATTATTTATTTTTTAAAATATATTAAATAATTATTATAAATTTTATTTATATTTAATAAAATAATTAAATAATTAATTTTTTTATTAAATATTTTTTATTATTTAATATATAATTTAAAAATTATATTTATATAATAATTAAATATAATTAATATATAAAAATAAAATAATTATATATTATTTTATAATATATAAAATTAATATTAATAATAATTTATTTTATAATTATATATAATTATTATAATTATTAAATAAATTATATTATTTATAAAATATAAATTTATAAAAAGATTTTTTTATTATATATAATTTATTTAATATAAATTATTATTAAAATATATTATATAATATAAATTTTATTAAATTATTTAATATAAAAATATTAATTTTAAAATTAAATTTATAATTTTAAAAATATAATAAAATAAAATTAATTAATTTAATATATTATAAATATAATAAGTATTATAATAAATATATAAATAATTTTTAATTTTATATAAAAAAATATATTTAAATAAAAAATATATTATTTAAAAAATATATAAAAAAATAATAAAAGATTATAATAAAATTTAAAAGCTTTAATAAAATTTAAATTTATATTTTTTATATTTTTATAAAATAATAATTTAATATATAAATTAAATATATTATAAAATTTAATTTATTTAATATATTAATTATATATATTAAAATAAAATTATAATATAAATTTAATTAATTAATTAAATTATATTTTTTTAAAATAAAATATATAATATAAATAAATTTTAATTAAATATATATAATATTATAAAAATATATTAAATATATTATTAAATATATTTTTTATATAATATTTTATATATTTATATTTTATTTTAAGAAAATATAATTTAATTAATTAATTAAATTTATATTTATAATAAAATTTTAAAATATTTATTAAAAATAAAAATAATTAAAAATTTAAATTAATAATATTTTTTAAATATATTTTATAAAAAGAATTTATTTTTAAAATTATTTTAAATAAATTAATAAATAAAATTTATTATAAATTTAAATTAATTTTATTTAAAATTCTATATTAATAAAATAAAAAAATTTAAAAAATATAATTAATTAAAATTAAATTTATTATATATAATATTAAAAAATAATTAATTAATATTTTATAAATTAATATTATAAAATTAATTTTTATTATTATATTTAATTTTAATTTTAATTATTAATTAATTTAATAATATAATAATATTAAATATTATAATAAAAATATTAAATAAAAAATAAATAATAAAATTTTAAATAAATTAATTAAAATAAATTAATATAATATTAAAATTTATTATATATAATTAATATAATAATTTTAATTTAAGAAATATAATTTAAAAATATAATTATAAAGTTTTATTTTTTAATATTTAAAAATAAATATAATATAATATTTTAAAAATAAATAAATTATATATATATATAATATTTTATTAAATTATATATATTATTTTAATAAAATAAAATTTAAATAATTTATTTAATTTATATAATTATATATTTTTATATATATATATAAAATATTATATAATAAAAATTATTTAATATTAATAATATATTATAATTAAATATTTTAATATTTATATTTATTAATTATTAATTTATATATAATTATAATTTTAATATATATATATATATATATAAATTTTATTTTTTATTTATTAATTTATATTTTAATTAAATAAATATATTATTTAATTTTTATTATTAATTAATATTTTTTATATATATAATAATAAATAAAGTTTTTTAATATAAAATTATTTTTATATAATTTATATTTAATTATATAATAATATAATTAATATATAAAATTAAAAATATAATAAATTTAATATAAATATATATTAAATATATTTAATAATTATTATAATATTAATTAAATTATATTTAAAAATTATTTTTATATTAAATATTTTATATATAATTTAAATTTTAATATTAATTTATATAATAAATAAAATTATTATATATAAATTAATAATTAATAAAAATAAATATTAAAATATTTAATATTAATTTTTAATTAATATAAATATATTTTAATTTATTTAAATTAAATATTTAAATTTTTATATAAATTATTTTATTTTTAAATTATATAATAATTTATTTTTATTTTATATATATATATTATTTTTAATTTATTATTTTTAATTTATATATAATTTTAATATTTATATATAATATAATTAAAATTTAAAATTATATATAATAAATTTAATTATAATTATTTATAATTATTATTATTTTAATTTAATAAAAAAAATTAAAAAATATAAATAATTTATATAATTAAAATCTTTAATATTTTTAAATATATTTTAATTTAATTTATTAATTAATATATTATCTTTATATAATTTAATATTAAATTTTATATAATTTATTTATAAAAATAAAAAGCTTTATATATTTAAATTCTTTATTTTTATTTATTATAAATTCTTTTTAATAAATAAATAAATATTATAATATTTAATATTATATAATTTATATATTTAAAATTTAATAATATAAATATAATTATTTAATTTTAATTTTAAATTTATTATTATATTTATATATTTAAAATATTTATATTTTTATTAATAAATTAAAATATATAAATATTTTTTATTTATTATATTATATATTATAATAATATAATTTTAATATATATATTTATTTTATTTATTTATTTATATATATATATTATTTTTATATAAAATTAAATAAATAAAATAAATTTATATATTAAAATTATATTATTATAAAGCTTTTTATAATATATATTTATATATATAAATTTATTTTAAATTTTCAATATATTATTTATTTATTTTTATTAATTATTTTTTATTACCCTAAAATATATATATTCGCTATTAAATATATATATTCGTGCATTAAGATTAATGTTGTTGCTTAAACGCATATATCCTTATTAAACTACGCTTAACCCTATATTAATGCATTAATCTCCTTTATAAGAAAAATCTTTTCCCCTTTTAATATAAATCTTAATATTTTTATATTCTTTCTTCTCCTAATACTTAAATCTATTCTTTATTATTTATATCTTTACATCTTTATATATCTTTATTATAACTCTAAATAGTCGTCCTTATTATACTTTTAAGTAATATTAATATTTAATTATTATACTCTATTTCTAAGGTTATAGCTTAAAGGAAATACTTTAAGTTTTTATAAAAAACTTTAATATTAAATTAGGTTATATATACTTTTAAAAGTATATAAAGTCCTAGGGCCTTGTGCTTAAATAGCTATATATATAAAATACTGCTAAATTATATCATTCTTTAAAAATATACTTCTTTTATAAATAATTTTTTAATTCATAATTATTTAAATTTCTTTATTAAAATGGCTTTAAAATTACTATATAATTTTTAATATAATTATAGAAATAAATAGGTTTTTATTATTAATAAACCCTTTAGCAGCATAAAGAAAAACAATAAAAATTAATTACATTCTTTAATAAGCAAATATTATCTTCTATATTCTTTCCTCATTTAAATCATTAAGCTTTATATAAACATATCTTTCAATAAAGCTAAATTAATATACCTATATATAAAGCCTTTACCTTACTTAAAGAAAAGTACTTTAATTAAGTCACTTTATACTATAAAGAGGTATAAAAGCATTAAGGTAAATTCACAACTCCTAATCCCTATTATTATTAATTTATTAATAAATATTATAAGCTTAAAAAATATAAGTTTAAGATCTATAATGCTATTAATATATATTTATATTAAATATAATAGCTTTATATAAGATATATTAAGCAAACTATTTATACTATCTTAATATAATATATAGCTATAATAGCTTAGCAGGGTTTTATACTTATAGCATTTTAATTTAATAAGAATATTAAAATATTCCTCATTACTATAGCTTATTAATAGCTTTCATTAACTAGCAAGCAAATGCAAAAAATTAAACTAAAATGCAACCTTAAATATAATATCATCTAGCTAAAGATTAAAAAGCTAATAATAAAACTTAAACATAATACTTTATATATAGAAAAAGATAATTCCATTAAGGAAGAAAACTTTAAGAAAGAAAGTTTTAATAGCTTAAGAGAATATTTATCTTAACAGGAAGAATTAAGCCACTAGGAGTTACTTTTTTATTTTATAAATAAAATTCTTAAATTTAGTAATATATAGAGGTTTAGCACTAATATTAAAAACCAGCGTATAAAGTTATAATAAATGCAGCTTAACAAAGGATAAATATTCTTCTAAAGGGTAAGTTATACCTAAAACCTTATATTTATACACAAATATATATATTTATATACAAATATATGTATTTATATTTATATTTATTTATTTTTATATTATTTTTAATATATTAATAATATTATTAAATATATTTTAGCCAATTTAAAATAGGAAGTTTTTAAAATAAATATAAGATTACTAATTAAATTATATTGCTTTATATTTTTATACCTTAAATTAAATTTAAAATTAAATCCTTTATTAAGGAGTAAAATTTATATATTATCTGGCAATAAGATAATCATAAGTATATTTACATAAGAAAGCTAGTTATATTAATGCATATACCTAAGCTAGGTAATGCAATTAATTACTTAATAATATACTCCTTAAAGCATCTTCATGAATTATAATATATAATTATAATTAATAATATTAATCTTAATGCTTATATTATTATAAAGGTAAAAGAAGTTTATAATAAAATTATAGCTAGCTATATTAAGCCGCAGGGCCTAGAGGATATATATAATCCTCTACTTTAAAATTATCTATATTTTTAATAATATCTTCAAGTTTATATTAATTTTAATTATAAACCAAAGCTTATAAATATTATATAATTAAATAAAGGCTAGCTAAAATTTAAAGAAATAATATATAAAGGTAATTATAATATAATACATATACTTATAAGTTAAGGAAAAATAAATAATAAAATATAAATAAATTAAGTAAATAATAAATATATATATCATTTCTTATTAACTTAACTTACCTTCCTTTTATATAAAGCTATACCTTATATTACTAAGGCTAAAGAGAAAATACCTATATTTACGCTTAAATAAATATATTTTAATATAAAAGGATTTAGCTTAAAGTTTATAAGTAAAGCTTTTAATATTTTTTTAATCTCCTAATCCTTATCCTTTATTTTCCCCTTAGCTTTTATATTATTATCTTCCTACTTAATTTTATATATTATTAAAAATATTTTTTTTATTAAAGGTAGATTTATAGTTTTTTTCATATTAGCTAATTTCTTTCCTTTTTTTATTATAGCTATTTTAGCTTTATTATTAGAATTTATTAAATTAATCCTCTTAATAGCCTTTATAAAAATATTCAATAAAAATATACTCTTATTTATCTTATCTAAGAAGGCCTTTAATACAATAATTTAAATTTAATTAAAGGTAATTAAAATAATAAGAAGAAGGGATAAGTTATATATATTTAAGCCATTATTAGTTATAATAGTATTAATAATATAATAATTAGCAGGGTTATACTTATCATTAGGGAGGTTAGCTTATTAAAATATAATATTAAAGAATATAAGTTGATTTAGCTATAGCATTTATAAAGCTATAAGAAAAGGGTTAATTAAGGTTATCTTTAAAAGATATTTTTACTTTATTATTTTAATTAGCTTATTAGTAATAATAGAAATATTAATAATAATAATATAGCATTACTTACCTTATAAATATAAGCTAACCCTAATAAAGACTTTATTATTTTTATTTTAATTATTATATTATATATTATTATTTTTAGCTTAAAGAGTAATATAATATACTTAAATTAAATTAACCTTCTTAAATGAGTAAGAGGGAGTATTAAGTATTATGATAATTATAGATTTATTAATATATAACTTAAAGTTAATATTAAAAGTTACCATAATATTTTTATTAAGTAAAGGGGGAGTTTAATTAATAGCTATATATATAATATTATATAAAGGCAAGTCATAAATATATATAAGCTAATTAGGATAATATAAATAAATTTAAATATAAGGCTTTTTAAAATATAAATAAATTTTGTTTATTATAATAAATATAAATGATAATATAAGTATATTAAGATTAAAAGGAAAATAAATATATTATAAGGTAAATATATATGCTTAAATATAAAGATATATATTTAAAGTAGAATAATATTAATAATTAAGCTATTATAATTAATTAAGATTAAGGTATATATTAAAGTCTTAATTAAAAGGATATAAAGACTTAAAAGGAATATTTATATTATTTAATTTATATTTTATAATTTTATATATAATAAATTATATATAATATATAATATTAATATAAATATATAAATATATATTTTTTAAATTTAAATAATATATTAATATATTTATATAATTATATAATTAAATTTATATTTAATATATTATTTAATATATTATATTATATATATATATTTAAAAATAATTTTATTTATTATAATATTAATATAATATAATATTAAGATTTAAATATAATTTATTATATATATAATTTAAAATAATATTTATTTATAAAAAATTAAATAATTATTATTTAAATTTATATTAATTATATATAATAAAATAATTATTATTATTTAAATTTAATAAAAATATAAAAAATATAAAAAATAATATATATATATATATATATATATATATATAATAATAATTAAATTAATAAAATATAATTTTAATATAAATTATATTAATATAAAATAATATTAATTATTTAATATTTATAAAATATAAAAATAATTAAATAATTATAAATAAAATTTAATATTTTATAATATATATTTTAATATTTATAAATAATTAAATATTTTTAAAATAAATTTTATAAATATTAAATATAATTATAAATATATTAATAATTTTAAATAATATTAAATTTAAATTATTATTATATATTATTTTTAAAATATATTTATTTAATTATATTTTATATAAATTTAAACTTTTTATATAAATATTTTATAAAATTAAATATAATAAATAAAAGAAATTATAATTTATATTATATTTTTAAAATTAATATATAAAAATAAATAATTTAAAAATATAATAAATTAATAAAAAATAATTCTTTATTAATATATATATAAATAAAATATTTAAAAAATATAATAAATTAATAAATAAAACTTTTTTATTAATATTTATATAAATAAAAAATTAAATAAAATATTAAAAAATTAAAAATTAAATATATAAATAATAAATTTAAAAATATAATATAAAAAATTAAAAATATAATATTTATTTTATTAATTATTTATAAATAAAATTTAATATTCTATTAATTTTTTTAAATTATTTTATATTTTTTAAAAAATTTAATTAATTTTCTTAAGCTTTTATTATTTATTTTTTTATTTATAATTTTTATTTTAATATTTATAAAAAATTTAATATCTTTAAAATAAATTTTATAATTTTTAAATATAATAATAAATATATTAATAATTTTAAATAATATTAAATTTAAATTATTATTTAAAATTATTTTTATTTTAAAAAAGTTTATTTATTATATTTAATATTTATTTTTATAATTTTAATTTTATTAATTTATTTTATTTATATAATAAAATATATTTATTTTATTAATTAATAATTATATATATTAAATTAAATTATTTTATAAATTATTTTAATTTTTATATATTTTAATTTAATAAATTTAATAATTATTTTTAAAAGATTTTAATAATAAATTAAATAATTATTTTTAAATAATTTTATATAAAAAAATAAAATTATAATTATTATATATTTATAAAAATAAAGATAAATTTTTTTAAAAAATAATAATTTTATATTATTTATTTTAAATAATTTATATTTATTTAAATTATATAATAAAAATATTTAAATATAATATTTAATAATATTAAATTAAATTAAAATAACTTTATTTATAATAATAAAGATTAATTTAATATTAAATTTAATAATAATTATTTATAATTTATATTATTTTTTATTTTATTAAAATAATTATTATTATTTTAATTTAATAAAAAATAATATAAATTATAAATAATTTATAAAATAAATAATAATATAATTTATAAAAATAAATTAAATTTATTATATATAATTTTAAATAATAATTATTTAATTTATTTTTATAAATTAATATTATATTAAAAATTATTAATTTATATTAAAAATATTAATATTAAATTAATAATAATTATATAAATTAAATTAAATTATTATAAATAAAGATATTTTTAATTATTAATAATTTAATTTAATATTATTAATTATTATATTTAAATATTTTTATTATATAATTTAAATAAATATAAATTATTTAAAATAAATAATATAAAATTATTATTTTTTAAATATATTTATATAATATATATATAAAATTTAATTTTATAAATATATAATAATTTATATTATTAAATAATATAATTTTATTTTTTAAAATTATTTAAAAATAATTATTTAATTTATTAAATTAAAAAAATAAAATTATTTATAAAATAATTTAATTTAATATATATAATTATTATTAATTTAATAAAATAAAAATATTTTATTATTTTAAATATAAATAAAATAAATTAATAAAATTAAAAATAATTATAAAAATAAATATTAAATATAATAAATAAATTCTTTTAAAAATAAAAATAATTTTAAATAATAATTTAAATTTAATAATATTTAAAATAATTAATATATTTATAATTATATTTAAAAACTATAAAATATATTTTAAAAATATTATATTCTTTATATATATTAAAATAAAAATTATAAATAAAGAAATAAATAATAATAATAAAAAAATTAAAACTTTTTTTTAAAAAATATAAAATAATTAAAAAAAATAATTTAATAAAATATTAAATTTTATTTATAAATAATTAATAAAATAATTATAATTTAATATATATAATTTAAAAAATATAATTATAAATTTTTAATTATTTTTTTATTTAAAAAAGAATATTTAAATAATAATTATTATTAATAAAATTTAATAATTTTAATATTTATTAATTTAAATTTAATTTTTATTTATTATTATTTTTAAATATATAATTATTAAAAAATAATTTTATATAAAATTTTAATATTTATAAAGAAATATTTAAAATATTTCTTTTTAAAATACTTTTTATTTTAATATAATAATTATTATTATTATTAATTATTTATTTTAAAATTATATTATAAAGCTTTATATAAAATCAAACTTTTTTAATAATAATAATATAATAAAAATAAATTATATTTATTTTATAAATAAAAAATAAAATAAAAATTAAATATTTAAAATAATTAAATCTTTTTATATAAAAATAAAAAATAATATAATTTATAAATAATTAAAAAAAACTTTATTATAAAAAATATATATATATTATATAATATAAATTATATAAATATTTATAATATAATATATAATTATAAAATAAAAGATTATTAATATTAAAATAATATTTTATTAAATTATATATTATATTTAATTTATATAATAATTTTATTTAATTATTATATAAAGTTTTTTATTAAAAAAATATAAATATTAAATATATATAATATATTAAAAATATATAATTATATAATTTTATAATTATATATAAATATATAATTTATTATATAATATATAAGATTTAATATTATTAATAATATTAATATAAAAAATATAATTTAATTATAAATTATTTAATAATAATATTAATAATATTAAATCTTATATTTAAATATTTTAATTATATAATTTAATTTATAAATTATTATTTATAATTATTAAAATATATATTATATTAAATTAAAATATCTTTATTATTATTATTATTATTATTATTATTATTATTATTATTATTATTATTATTATTATTATTATTATTATTATTATTATTATTATTATTATTATTATTATTATTATTATTATTATTATTATTATTATTATTATTATTATTAAAATAATAATTATATATTAATTTAAAATTATATTATAAAGATATAAAAAAAATAATAAAAAAATCTTAATCTTTTATTATTAATATTATTTATAACCTTAATTATATATATTTAAGGTTGAAAATATATAATTTAGCATTATGATATTCAATTTATTATCGCAATATTTAATCTATTATTATAATATTTAATTTAATATAATAATATATAAGCCTTTATATAATTATAATTTATTATTTAAAGCATTAATCTTATATATTAATAGTAATATTAATATATTTATTTTTTAATTTAAAGATAAAATTTTTTTATTTTTAATAAATTATCTTAATATTATAAAATAAATCTTAATTTTATAATACCCCTTAATAATTTTTAACTCTTAATATAAATATATATTATTTTATAATGCCTTTTTTATATTTTTTATATTTATAATTTTAATATAATTAATTTTTTATCTCTTTATTTTATTTTTAGGTATATTGTTTTTTAATTAGAGTTATATTTATTTTTATTAGGTTAATAAAACCTACTTTATTTTTATTAAATTAGTTCTTGATGATTTTCTCTTAATGCTTTATATCTTTAATATTAACTTTTTTAAAATAAATCTTTTAAAAGCTTAAAAAAAGGTTAATTATTTTATAATAATAGCGCTTAATCTCTTCCTTAAGTTTTATTATTATTAATAGGATATTTATTAATAAAATAGAATGAAATATATATTAATTATAAGGGAATATTTATTATTATAGCTAGAGTAATAATAATTTATATAAGCTTTATTAATATAATTATTATTATTAATAATATATTTTTATCCTAGGTTATTAAATCTCTTACTTAGGTAGGTTATATATAAATTAATACCCTTTTTATTATAAAAAAGGTATATTATAATTATAAAAGCTTATTAAGGATTATTAAGGTTAAAAGTTATAATAAGCTTATTATTATCCTTATAATAAGTTTTAGCTTAAAAAAGATAAATAATTTCCTATAATTAAAATATATTAAAATATTAAGTATAATTAATAAGTATAAAAGGGTATAAATATATATTATTTTTTAATTAAGGATATAATATATATTATTAAACTTATAAGTTTAAAGCTTATTAATAATTTAAATAATAAGCTTATAATTATTAAAATAAAGCTCCTTAATAATAGGTAGGTTATATAATAGCTTCTTAAATTAAGTGAAATAGTTTTATAAATAGTGAAATATATTAGCGATAATATAATAATGTTTTTAATAATATATAAAGGAAGGTAGTTAGCCTAAATTATATATAATTAAGGATATAGAGGTTAAAAGGTAGGATGTTTTATTTAAAAAAGCTTTGTATTATAGGTGGGGTTTATAGCTAAGGAAAACCTGGTTGGTGGGGTGATTGGCAGATAATGGGGTATGCGTAATGAGTGCTGGGGTTTGTGAATACTGTCAGCTGTAGACCACCCTAGCGAACCTGAAGATGCCTCGGCAGGATCTCCGCATTCTTCAGGAAAGATTCCCGCGGGACGGGGCAAGTTGACGGAAGGGGGCAAAACGATGCAACCAAATAGGCTACTTGCCTGGCAATCACTTATTAAAGTGATGGATGAGTCCTTTTATGCAGATAGCCTGTAGTGTATCCGTTCTTCAAACTGCACCTGAATTTCCCGAGTGCCTATTGCCCACCTGTAAACTCGGCTGTTGTGGCAGGTGTGAATACATCTCACAGGAACCAACGTCAGCAACACGCGAGCCCGAGGGGCAGCCGAGGCTGGCAACGTGAATACCTCTCCATCTAGTTTCAGACGACCACTGCTACCACACACAATGGCACCAACCGGGCCCATCACCACCCCGATAACGACGCTGCTGGGGATCCAGCACCCCATCATCCTCGCGGGCATGGCGCGCGTGTCGGGCGGGCGCCTCGCCGCGGCCGTGTCCAACGCGGGCGGGCTGGGCGTCATCGGCGGCTTCATGTACACGCCGCAGCAGCTGCGCGACATTGTGGCCGAGATGAAGGCCAACTTCAGCCGGCCCGACCTCCCCTTCGGCGTGGACCTCGCCCTGCCGCAGCTGGGCGGGAACGCCCGCAAGACGAACCACGACTACACGGGCGGCAAGCTCGACGAGCTGATCGACATCACGATCGAGTCGGGCGCGCGGCTGTTTGTTAGTGCCGTCGGCGTGCCGCCCAAGCACATCATCGACAGGCTGCACGGCGCCGGGATCCTGGTCATGAACATGGTGGGCCACCCCAAGCACGCGGCCAAGGCGCTCGACCTCGGCGTGGACATGGTGTGCGCGCAGGGCGGCGAGGGCGGCGGGCACACGGGCGACGTGGCCAACAGCATCCTCATCCCCGCCGTGGCCGACGTCGCGGCGCGCTACAGGCCCGCGATGCTGGGCGGGGACCGGCCCGCGCTCGTCGTCGCCGCGGGGGGGATCTCGGACGGCAGGGGGCTCGCGAGCAGCCTGATGCAGGGCGCGGCGGCCGTGTGGGTCGGGACGCGGTTCGTGGCGAGCGACGAGGCCGGGTGCAGCAGGGAGCATAAGGAGGCAGTGGTCAGCTGCGGGTTCGGGGACACGGAGCGCACGCTGGTCATCTCGGGGCGGCCGCTGCGCATGCGTACTAATGAGTACATCCGGAAGTGGCACGAGAGGCCCGACCGCATCAAGGAGCTATGCGACAGCGGGGTCGTCCCGCTCGAGCAGGATATCGAGGAGGGCAACGAGGTCGACCTGCCGCACCTCATGGGCCAGGTCGCCGGTGCTATCCAGAAGGTACAGCCCGCGGGCGAGATCGTGAGGGAGATGGTGGCTGAGGCGGAGAAGATGCTCAGGCAGGGGACCAGCTATGTTGAGGGAGGCAAGAGCAGACTGTGAGAGATGTGTGGCCGGTTGATGACTGCATTTCTGTACAATCATATCATCATCATCATTGTGCACATGGTTGGCATTTCGGAAGCTGCGGTGGTGGGAGCAAATTGTCCGGGTAGTCTTTTGGCAACGAGTCAAGGGGGGCCATTGTGCATCCTGAAGCGAAGAAGCTATCAGGCCAGTCAAGTAGCAGAACGCAACTCTATTTCTTGATGAATCGACCCTGCAGCCAGCATCTATACATCTTTAGACGGCGGGCGCGGTTGACGAGCATGCGACGGTCAAAGCCGAGGCCTTCTATCTCGAACAGCGGCTTCTGCTCCGCGTCCTCCTTATCCCCCTCCTCGGGACTGAACTTCTCGCCGGTCCAAATGGAAGCCAGCTCGTCCTTCTCGAAGAAGTAGACGCGGGTTCCGTCGCCACGGATGTAGAAGTTCTCCTCGAGGTAACGGCCCTTCTTGAACCGCACCTGTGCAAGGTCTCCTCTTCCATAGTCACGGAAGCAGACCTCGCCTCCCGGCTTGAGCAGCCGGTGCACGTTGTCGACCGCCTTCTTCCACTGCAACGGGGACAATGCAGAGAAGATGAAGACGAGAAGCGCGATGTCTACCGAGCCCTCCTCCAGCCCGGGAGGGAGCTCGTCCGAGGCGACGTCCCACACGTCAGCCTGCATGTGCTCGGTGTCATAGCCCTCGTGGGAGCGCATGACCTCGACGGCCTTCTTGGAGAAGTCACAGGCGTGGACCTTGAGCTGAGGGTTCTTGTTCTGGGCCAGAATTGGGAACGCGGTGTTGCCGGCGCCAGCTCCTATCTCTAGGAGTGTGACGGGTCCGGCATCCTCCTGGGTTACCTTGGCAAGCACGGGGAACTCCTGCTGCAACCACTTGCGGTTCTTGAAGAAGTTGGCGGTGTTGTTCTTGTAGAACAAGTTCCACCACTTGGCAGGGTCCGAGTTGAAACGTTCTGTTTTATGGAGTCAGCGAGCCGCAGATACCAAGAGAAATGAGGCAAAGATAGTGCAAGGTAAATGTGGCCAGTCAGATGGGAGCGAAAGACTAATAACGAGTACAATGTAGTCATCATGAAGTCAGATGAACTATGCTATGATATGTAAATCATCACAAGAGGCCGTGGGTGCAGAAGATAGATGCATGGTGTGTTGCGGGCGTACTTACTCTTGTCAAAGTCAGAGACGGGAGACTGACGCTGCAGCTCGTACTGCTGCTCAGCGAACTCCTTGAACGCGTCGTCAGTCTCCACGTGGTCCCAGGCGTTGAACTCGAAGGGGTCATCGCCCTCTTCGAGGAAGCGAGACCCAAACTGGAAAGGGTCGGTCCGCTTCTGGTTGTACTGGGGGTCGTGGGAACGGTGCGGTGGAAGAGTCCCGTCGTCAGTGACTGTGAGGGCCGACACATCCTCGGCAAGCTTCTCCTGCGCATCAGCAGCCCTAACCTGAGGCTCTGATGGAGGAGGAGCCGCCTGTGCTGCGACCTCTGGTGCTGCGGCCATGTCTGCTGGCCGTGAGAGAGTTTCGCTCACTCCTCGAGTGCTATCGAAGACGGTCTGACCGGACGTGGGAGCGACACAGCATGGTGTTGCAAGAGCGCGAGTCTTGCTGCCGTGTATGTGGTGGTTGTGAAGGTCAAGTGAAAGTGATATTGAAATTTTCAGCAGGCTTTTTGATGTCGGGCACGCTATGGAGCCTCCCTGGGAAAATGTGGCCCAAGCTGAGA
Source organism: Diaporthe sp. P3_1W (assembly GCA_037177825.1). NCBI lineage: Eukaryota > Fungi > Ascomycota > Sordariomycetes > Diaporthales > Diaporthaceae > Diaporthe > Diaporthe sp. P3_1W. Next base: position 2,300,370 of record JBAFXB010000004.1, on the reverse strand, counting down.
GGTGGGGCCTAAAATGGACCTGGCCGAATGCCGAGGTCGGAACCGACGGTAATCTCAGAAAGTCTTAGACCAAGTCTTAGTCTTGATATCATCAGCGTTTCCCATCTCGAAGCAAGACACGGCCGACCGCCCCAACTTTAGGTATGATGGTCGCACAATAACAACACGCCTCGATCTCTGCTTTCGCGATGGCTGCCAAGGGTTCTGGCCCCCTCAAGCTGGCCAGCAGGGCCTTTCTCACCCGCCGCCCTCCCGTCCTCACCCCGCGCCGGACCTTCCTCGACTCCGTCTTCCAGGCCAACAAGCCCCTGACCATCAACGTCACCCGCACCCTCCCGTACCCGCGCGAGAAGCTCTACGACCTCATCGTCGACGTGGACGCATACTCCAGCTTCCTCCCCTACTGCCAGCACAGCCGCGTGACGGCGTGGTCCAAGCAGCCCGGCGCAGACGGTGCCACCGGCGCGGGCCGCGCGTGGCCCACCGAGGGCGAGCTGACCGTCGGCTTCGGCCCCATCACGCAGTCGTACACGAGCAGAATAGTCTGCGTGCCGGGCCGCAGCATCGAGGCCCTGAGCGGGAAGCAGGAGGGCGCCCCGGCCGGCAGCCCGTTCGAGAGCCTGGTCACCAAGTGGACCGTGGGCGACGCCATCGTCAAGCGCATCGGCACCTGGTCCACCGTCGACCTCGACCTCACCATGCGCCTCGCCGACCCGCTGGTGCAGATGATGCTGTCCAAAGTCGTCGACGAGACGGCCACCAAGATGGTCGACGCCTTTGAGCAGAGGGCGAGGCAGTTATTTGGGGACACGGACGGGTGATTGCAGTGGGGCATGTTGTGTGATACCTGCTGTGCACGGCAGTTGTTTTCAAAAACCTATTCAGCAGACCCGAGGTTCTCCGTGAGCTTGGGTATCGCTGCCTCAGCTCGATAAATGTAGCAGCGGGCACTTCCGGTGCAAGGCGCCCACACTGAGCCGCTCGGTCGGCCCATGGCATAGATTCAACACCACTCAAAAGAAGAGCACGGGGAAATGGTCAAATATGTGTATAACTAATCAGACTCTCGCACGTAGACAAAAGACAAATAGATCCAAGCGCTGTATAGACTTATAGAAGGCCGCGGGAGGGCACCCTCCAATCAGGGTCCCAAGCCACCACGCCTCAAACAATAAAAGACCAGCCCCATTCATTCATGTTCAGTTGCGCCTTGCTAGCATAGGGTAATGACCCAGACGGCGCCGAGGGGAACTTTTTCGTCGCTAGAAGTGTGGTATCCAGAGGTCATGGTTAAGAAGAGAAGAAGTAACATCGCGAACAGGCTGCCGTGCCTCTCCCCTTCCCTGGCGTGCGTGCGCACTCCGCTTGCCCTTTCCAGCTCGCTTCACGCCGTGGCATCTCGTGTCGTCTCGTCTCGTTTCGCAGCCTCGCCTCGTCGTCTCATCGCGTCGCGTCGGTATCGTCCCTTCTCGTTGCCATATCCGTGTCTCGTCCTTCGTTTCTTCATTACCCCATACGTTGATCGAGAATGCCTGCAAGTCGGCCCGAAAGAGTTTGCATAAATGTTAAAATGGCGGGGAAGGGAGAAAAAGAAGAGATATGCTGTAATCAAAAAGGTATCGCTGGGTAAAAGGCTGAGAAAAAGCGCAAATGTCCAACCAAAAAAAGCCAGCCAGGAGGTCTGGCCAGAACCCAGGAATAGTGTTGCTGAAGAAGGAAATCCTCCCCTATTGATGCCTGCCACTCGGTCCGTCAGTTTATATGGGGTACCCAACAGGTTCAGTATAGACAAACTTCTTTGAACTCTCCCTCTTCTTAGGTTTGGTGCCGGAAAAGAAACCCAACGTCTTCTTCGCCTTTTTGCCTTTGTCCCTCTTTGGTCGGCCGCCGTCGACAACTTCCACCATAGCCGGCCGGCCCTCGCCACCCGGCGGCCTCAACGGGCCCATCCCAGGCGGCGGCGGCGGATTCCCTCCAAAGGGCATCCCCGTGAAGCCAGGCGGTCTCATAGGCGCGGCGCGTCCGGCGCCGTGGTGGCCGTGGCCGTGGCCGTGGCCGTGCGCGGCGGCCTGGGCGGCCTGCTGCCGCCGCAACATATGCATACGGATTTGCTCCGCCGACATGGGCTGCCCGGGGTGCGGGCCCCCTGGCATCGGGGGCCTGTCTGTCCCTGGCCACATGCGCATGCTGATCTGCCAGCCCGGCTGGATTGTCTTGTCCCAGACCACGGGGAGGATGATCTCGCCGTCGGGCCCTATCAGGTCGTAGTGTCCTTCTTGCACATGCTGGCCGATAACCTCGACGTGCGTAAAGGCTTGCTTGATGAGATCTTCCATACTCTAGGGGAAAATGGGGTTAGCTATATACGTCTTCAGGGAGAAGGTGGGGGGGGGGGGCGATGGGAGGTCAGGGATGGTGTACGTACAGTCCACGTTGCGCAGAGGTTCCAGGGGAAGTTGAACTTCCTTCCTACGGCGTCCTTAAACTTGATGGGCTCCTTGTCGTCGCCGGCCGCCTTCTTTGCTTCTTCGGCCACCTTGACCTTGGTCTCCTCCTCGATCTTCTTGAGGAGATCTTCTCTCTCTTTCTTGGCGGCCTCTTCCTTGTTCTTGGCCTCTTCCGCGTCGAGACGCTCCTTCTCGAACTTCAGTCGCGCCTCGTTTTCGTATCTGATCTTGGCCGCTTCTTCCGCCGTCTTCCTCTCTTCCTCCGCCTTCTTGTCGGCTGCGAGTTTGTCACGGAACTCCTTCTCCGCCTTGATTCTCATCTCCTCCTCGAACAGCTTCTTCCGCTCGGCCTCCTCTGCCGCTTGCTTCTCGGCCAGCTTCTGCGCCTCTTCTTTGGCTTTCGCCTCGGCCTCGTATCTGAGCCTGGCCGCTTCTTCCGCCCTCTTCCGCTCCTCCTCCTGCTGTGCCTTGCGCTCCTCCTCGGCCTTCAGAGCAGCCTCGTACTTTTCTTTAGCCTCGCGCTCGGCCTTTGCCATGGCCTCGGCATGCTGGCGCGCGCGCTCAGCTTCCTCTTTCCTCTCCTTCTCGATACGATCCCTGGCGTCACGTTCGGCCTTGGCCATCATCTCTGCGTGTTGCCTTTGGCGCTCGGCCTCTGCCTTGCGCTCTTCCTCGATGCGCTCACGGGCGGCTCTCTCGGCTGCGATTTTGGCGAGCTCGATCTCCTTCTTGGCCTCTTCCTGCGCCCGCTGCATCTCCTCCATCCTGATCTTGAAGGCGCGCTCGGCGTCCTCCCTGATTTTCTTCTCCATGTCGGCCTGTTTTTTCGACTCTTCCTGTTGCTTGCGTTCGGCCTGCAGGAGCTCTAATTGCTGCCTCATCTGCATCATTTGAGGGTCTGGCTTCTCCTCTGCCGGCGCTGGAGTCTTGGGCGGGCCGGGCGCCTCGGTGGGGGGAGGCGGCGGCGATGAGTACATGTACTGCGCAACATGGTGTGGTGGAAGGCCGTAGCTCGGGGCAGCAACGGGGCCAGCACCGCCAAAATACCCGGGTTGCTGATAAGGCATCATGTCGTACGGCCGCTGCTCTGGAAAGTAGCCGGCACCTCCCCCAGGCGCCATTGGACTGAAGGGATTCGAGGCAAATGGCACCATCTGCCCTCCGTAGCCATGATGCGCGGGCCCGTATCCGCTGGCGATGCTCTGAGGCCCTGGGTAACCACCCCTCCCTCCATAATACCCCGGGTGTTGTGGAGGCGCAAAGGGGCCTCGCGAGCTGTACATCGATTCCTCATATGTATCGTTGCTCATGGTTTGCATGTGATCCGGCGGCGGTGGTGGTTGCGGCGGCGCCGCTCTGAAGAACCTTTGCTGTCGGGGAATGCTGTGCTGGCGCGGAGGGTTGCGCGCAGCACCCCGACTGTGAGGTCGCTGGGGTTGAGGGTGGTAGTCTGCTGCCGCGGAAGCCGAGTCGCTAGGGTCTATGTCGTCGTCCTGCGACCACTCCGCCTCGTCCGCCTGAGAGTCGGTCTGGTCGGTGGAGTACGGCTCGTCCTCTCCGTCTGTAATGGAGGATGACTCTGGGTGGTGATCTGCAGTGATTGTCGTCCTTCTTTCTCTGTAATTATGAGAGAGCGGCAATAGAGTCAGCTCACGGGAAACCCCAGAGGGCGGAGGCGTCGAGAAGGTAGAGCCTTGCGAAGGAGTCCGAGTTGTTGGTTCGAGACAGCCGCCGGCGCGCGGAGTCGCAAAGAGATCAGAAGAGGGTGGCTCACCGGGACGACATTTGGAAAGTGGTATTGGAGTGAAACCCTTTGCACCGGACAATCTGCGAAGAGCTGGCCGGAGCAAAGGTGCTCTCTCTCCCTTGGACTGCGGCTGCAAGCTAGTGCCCTGGTCTGGTGCAGCTGGAATGACACCCAGCCGATATCGTGGCGACAGGATTCGCGAGGGGGGGTGGGGGGCGGCGACAGCGTCTGCTGTGTGTATAAGAAATAACCCCGCAGGACGCGATGCGGTAGACCAGGGTGCTGTGTAATGATGATAGCGACCGGTGTATGGGCGCACTGCCTGACAGCGTAAGCCTTGGTTCGGGGCCGTCACGAGATGATGGCGCTGGAGCTGTACGCAGGGGCAAGTGGGAGGCAGGAAAAGGCTGTGTGTATTGGGGTGTGGTGTGTGTGAGAGAATGCGTGTGCGTGGGCGAGTGTTTTGGGGGCGAGTGACGGAGGCGTGATGAGTGGGTGGGTATCGCCCAGGTTTGTCGTGTAAGTCCGCTCAGGTGCGACAGAGAGATCTCCCTGCACAGCGTTTTTTTGGTGCAAAACGGCCAGGTTCCGGCCGGGCTGACCTGGTCAGGACGAGCGTCAAAACTACGTTGGGCTCGAACAAGAAACGGGTGGATTGGGTTGCGTTCAGCTGGGGTTGCGGTGAGAGACTCCCGAAGTACCAACTAAGCCTTGGCCGGGACTTGTCTTGGGCTCGTACAAGTTTATTATTCACAAGCTGATTTTAGGCGGGAATGCTGTCCCCTGGCTCCTGGTCTCAAACAGGGAAAAGAACCACCCTGCTGCGGCCCGAGGCAGTGTGTTGGCTCGAGCACTAGGAACTGGAGCAACTGCTGTGTTCCTACGCGCCCCAGGGTATTTGCTCCAATCCCACAGCGGACGCAGGGAGCCAAGGGAGGGGCATCAACTGGCTCCCGGGAAATTCTGGACGTCTTGGTGATGTCCCTGCACTCTGGACAGGAGACAACTTGTCAGAGATCTTGCACCCCTTCAGTTCTCCTGCGTCATACGATGCGGCACCGACGATAATGGTCAAGGCCCAACGACGGCAGACTTCGAGTCAGGTGGCTCGTCTGTAAAGCTGCTGGCGTCCATGTGGTTGCCCAACGTTCAGGCTAGAACTTCTTAGAAGAAGCCCGAGAAACGTCGACCCCTCCTCCTCGGACGGGTCCGCTCAGATCGGCGAGGCATTAAACCCGCCCCACCCTTTGCGCTTCCCTCCTAGCCTCCCGAATTGATTGATGGACAAGGCAGCAGTATCGCCATGATGAAATATGTCAACTCGGGGCGGATACCCGCAGAGGGAAAGCCTCCAAACATTGGTAGGGAGATGTTGCCCCAAAGGCATTGGGAGAAGGGTGCGCCATCAGACTGACAATACAGATGAGTCGGCTGACCTCTTCTCCAATAACAACGGACTCGAGCTCCCGTGTAAGCCGAGCCTTCGGTGCGAGGAGCCATGCTCTGTCAGTCTGCCGGACGAGAACCGTTACAACGGTGGGAAATGGACAACATGCGTACCCATGCGCTAGCCAGATCCCGAGGCCTAGACTACCAGGTCACATTCTGCGCACGGCAACCAGCCCCGAGCTCTGGGCTAGACATCTGGTCCTTTGCCTGTCTGTTCTTCTGCGGTCTTGCAAAGCAACCAGCGCTTGAGCTGGTCCTGACGCTGTTGCAGATGCCCTGGTCTAGCCCCTCGCTGCCTGTGTAGAGGCAGTGCCACCGCAGTTGCCGGGGCAAATCCTTCCTGCATGTTGACGCAGCTTAGGACAATGATATGCTCGGGCGCGGCCAGAAGCGGAAGCCCTGCAGGTGCATGCGCACACGCCAGTATTTGACAGGGCACGAGGACACAGCAGCATCGCGAATTGGACCAGAACCTGTACCAAATTATCCCGCCAAAAAAGTCGAACATCTTGTCCGTGTTTGTTTCACGCCGTTTAGTGCGAGATGGTTGTCCGAAGGCCCGATTCCTCCGCGCAGCCAAAAGGCGGTGGGATGATGACAATGCAAGCTTGCAGCCACACTTATGCAAATAAATCTCTTAGTCTCGTCTGCAATCCTCCATTGCCACTCGCAAGTTGCGTGAAAGTCCTCAGGATGCCAAGTAGCTTGGGAAGCACGTATGCATTAGATTTGAATGTGGATTGTCTAATTAGATCGCGCGCAAGGCACAGCCGACCATAGCACTCTCTGCCGGGGAGCCGCATTGCGATACCTCACAGTAGTCCAACCTCATGGTTGCATTGCCGCTTGATTGGACGCTGACGGCAACGGACGAAATGCAAGGGATCAGTTCAATCGAGAGCGGGCGAACTGCTTTGACCCAAGCTTGTTCCCTGTGTCTTGACGAAGATCCGGACCCCCAGCCGAGCTGCCTCGCTTGCAACCCATCTTGATCAAACAACCGTATCTTGACTGGGCGTACTTTTGGATGGGCTTGTGCCACGAGCATCAAAGGTTTCGGTACCGCCTCCTTGCGTCCCTTCGGACTGCTTATGCCTGTTTCGACTGGCGCCACGTGCCATGGCATTGCCCAGCTCGCAAAGCTGAGTATCCACCGGTCATGCAAGCTCATGCTGCCATGCACCAATAGTGGCCCAAGTGCCCTTTGACTGGTTCTAATCTGCTCGGACAGCACTGGCATGCTCCTGCTCTGTGTGACTCACAGACGGTGAGATCCAGACACGGAGGAATCGGTGCCTCTTAGACAATACCCCGTGTAAGCTGTGCTGGCAAGAGCTACACTCATCTGACGATGCCCGAAGATTCTTTGGAGAGAAGCTCGCGAGCCGCCTCAACTTCAGCTTCTTCGAATCCGGTCCAGCCCCTCTCCTTTGCCGTACTGCGGCGTACAATTTCAGATAATTTCGCAGTGCTCTTTTCATTGAGTTTCTCAATGGTGGCAGTGGGCGGGATTGCGAAATCCTCTGGATCTGGTTGTTTGCCGGGCTTTGCTGCTGATTCTAACAACCTCGAAGTGACCTGGAATTCGTCAATACAGACTGTGCAAGAGGTTCTGTCGTTTCAAGCATCTTACCAGCTTCAGCCCGTAGTATCCGCGTAGGTAGTCGTCACAAAGTTCAATGCTCCGGCAAAACCGCTTCAATGACTCTGCGAGATACTTGCGCGAAGTAGCTTCGTCGGCACCCGAAGATGTCGATGCCATGTACTCGACCTCGCCAAGACGAGCATGGATCTGCCGCAAATTATCAGCATTTGTTCGTGATCAGAAACGGGCGTGCGTGCACCAACATTCCAGGCATTGGGAGCCAGCACCAGGACTTCCTCAAGGGCGTAGATAGCCTGCGCATACATCCCCTGGGAGCAGTATATGTCCGCCAGCTCTGCCCACGATTCGGCGTCGACGGGGCAGAAGTCCAGCAGGACCGAAAGGCCAGACACAGCATCAGCGGGCCGGCCAAGCGTGCGGAGCAATGCGATGCGTCGTTTCGTGATGGGCTGCAGGCATAAAGTCAGTCTTGTACGGTTCACGAACAGCAAGACTCGGACCACTGACAATATTGGTCTCGTTCTTGGCCAAGATATCGTCATATTCCTTCAGCACCTTCTCTAACGCAGCGTTGTCGGGAGCATCTGCTTCTTTCAAGAGCCCCCTGAAGGCCATTATGCGCTCGTTGTCGTCGCCGAACCTCAGAATTAGTCTCTCGAAGCACTCGTGGGCCGCCTGCTCGTCGCCTGTGCGCAGGCATGACAGCAGCAGGTTCTCGACGGTGATCCATAGCTCAGTATTCTCGGGTGCCGAGAACAGGGACGCCAACGGTGATGAAGAGATCGTGCGCGGCGAGTTCTGAAGGATTGCAGGAGCGCGTTGCGATAGCTCGAGAGCTTGGGCTGGCGACAAGTGGCTGGGAGGATGGAGGAGCGAGGGTGCCATTATGAATTATCTAGCAATGCAATTGATCGGTCAAGCTGTCAAATGACGGGCACGGTTGCTGTGTGGTTGAGAAAGCACACTTTGACGAAGCGTCTGCCGAGGTGTAGTTGCGCTGGTGGATGGACAGATAAGATGAAGCTGTGGGGACTGAAGCTGTCACTGAACGCACGCGCTTGTTGCTGATCGGAGGCAGGGACAGGAGAGCTTCCCTGTCTGTAATCCTGTAGTGCTTGCTGCGGCACAGTGTGGCTAAGGGAGCACGGGGAAGTAAGCCAAGCTACCTAGGCACTTAGGTACCCTGCCGATTGCACCGTCTGCCGCCCGACACGTACGTGGGGCAGCTACTGACAGCCGATGATGTGCTGCTGGGCGAAGCGAGCCCAAGACAAACCACGGTAACTACCACCACTAAGCAGATAGCTCTCTCGGTAAACACCCAATACTTGCACCCACAACTCCACGCATACCTCAAAGACCGACCTGAAATCCACGACGACGACTTGGGCTGGCAGGGACTGCGCAACATGCCAAAAGGAGGGATGCGTCACTGTCTGTCTTGTCTCACGCGCTGAGCCCTATCATCTCCTCCCTCCTCCTCCTCCTCCCTCCATACCAGCCGTGGCAGCTTGACAGGCGTGGTCGCGCCGTGGTTTAGGCAAGATGTACGCACAGCCGCTAATCTACATGTATAAACACGGGAGAGCATAACCGCTAAAACCATCGCAGGTTCGAGAAATCCCTCTACGACCTCATCCGAGGCTTGCGGAATCACAAGGGGCACGAGAAGGAATACATACAAAATTGTCTGAAAGAATGCCGCGCAGAGATTCGCGGCCAGGACATGGGTCAGTCTATGACCTCTCTGGGTTGGGTGCTGCTCGTAGGAGTCTAACGATCGAGATAGACATCAAGGCCACCGCCTTGCTCAAGCTCATCTACCTCGAGATGATGGGTCACGACATGTCCTGGGCCTCCTTCAACGTCCTTGAGGTCATGTCCTCTCCGAAGTACCACCAGAAGCGCATTGGATATCTAGGCGCAGTCCAGAGCTACCGCCCAGACACCGAGGTTCTCATGTTGGCCACGAATCTCTTGAAGAAGGTCTGCGCCGAGTCCGGTCTCTCCAGCAATATGTTCCTATAAGACTGACCCGTGTCTTCGCAGGACCTCACCTCCGGTACCACAAATACGATATCCCTACCGATACACGCCTTGCCTCATTTCATCACGCCGTCGTTGGCGCTCTCGACTCTGGCCGACCTTCTTCCGCGACTCACACACACGAATCCCTCAATAAGAAAGAAAACAATAGTCACCTTGTACAGACTCGCCCTGGTATACCCCGAAACTCTGAGGGCAGCATGGCCGAAGATCAAGGAACGTCTTATGGCACAGGATGAAGACCCGAGTGTCACGGCCGCCATTGTCAATGTTGTCTGTGAGCTTGGTTGGAGGCGGCCCCATGACTTCTTGCCCCTCGCCCCTCGGCTTTTTGAGCTTCTCGTGGACGGTGGCAACAACTGGATGGCTATAAAGTTAATCAAGCTAGTAAGCATTACTTCCCTAGAGGACCATGGAGTGGACTGCTAAAAGACCTTAGTTTGCTACTTTGACGCCACTTGAGCCGCGGCTGGTTCGTAAGCTACTACCTCCTCTGACAGACCTTATACGAACGACGCCAGCCATGTCATTACTATATGAATGTATCAATGGTATCATCCAAGGAGGCATTCTTGGGAGCGACGACGATGTCTCAGGTAGCGAGGAGATCGCGTCACTGTGTGTTACCAAGCTTCGTGGGATGATCATGGTTGATGGAGACCCGAACCGTAAGAAATGAAGGACCCTTACCTAAAAAAAAAACGGGTTGATCTAACAGCACCGAACAGTCAAATATGTTGCTTTGCTTGCATTCAACAAAATCGTGGTCACGCATCCGTTCATGGTAGCACAACAGGAAGATGTTATCATGGAGTGCATAGATAACCCTGATATCACAATACGTGTTCAGGCTCTGAATCTAGTGCAGGGCATGGTCAGCAGCGATAACCTGATGTCCATCGTCGGCCGGCTGATGAGGCAATTGAAAAGCTCCTCGGCTGGCAGGTCCGCTGCTCAAAGACAGGAAGGCAGTTCTGATTCAGACGCCGACGCTGAGGTCAACATTGATCTGGCAGAACACGAAATCGACCAGGCTCCGCCGCTACCAGACGAATACAAGGTCGACGTCATTAATAGGATATTAACAATGTGCTCTCAAGACAATTATAGCAACCTCGTCGACTTCGAATGGTACATCGATATCTTGACACAACTTGCACGGATGGCCCCTGTTCCCGGACCGTCAAACGAGGCAGCGGACCAGGTTGCCACGAATACCAAATCGTCATCTGGAGACGTGTCAGCAAAGATCGGAGACGAATTGAGAAGCGTGGCAGTGAAGGTTATGGCCATTCGACAGGTTGTGGTTGGCGCTGCCGAATTGATCCTGCGCCAACTTTGCAGTTCCTCTGCACAACCGATTACGTCTGGAGCGTTGAGACCTGTGGCATGGATCGTGGGCGAGTACTCCGACCAGCTGCTGTCGTCCGAAGATACCCTAGGGTTTCTGCTGCAGCTGTTGCCACGCGCAAAGGACCCGGATGTCCTTGCATCTTGCCTTCAAGCAACTATCAAGATATTCGCTCAAACCACAGGCAGTGATCTAGAACTCTGGACCTCAGAACGAAAAGCAAAGACATCACTGCTCCTGGCACGGATAATACACGTGCTGGAGCCTCTTGTGCTTCACCCGAACTTGGAAGTTCAGGAAAGGGCAGTCGAGTTCACGGAGCTGCTCAGACTGACCTCGGAGGCTGTGTCCGCGCAGGATGCATCCACAGACGAGGTTCAGCAAGATCCACCACTGCTACTCACCCAGGCTATCCCGTCTCTGTTCACCGGGTGGGAGCTGAACTCTGTGGCACCTGCTGCGCAGTCAAACGTGCCCCTACCACAAGGTCTCGACCTAGACGAGCCGATCCACCCTAATCTGGGCAACCTCTTGTCATTGGCAGACGACCTTCACCTCGGAGCGGAAGACGAGGATGAATTTGAAGTCTACTACCACCAAAAGCCACCAGCTGCAAATATCTCGTCCAGTGAGCCGGCAATCAACCGACTGGCTGATACTCCCGAGGAAGTTGTTACTTCATACCAGGCAAGCGAGGAAAGTTATCTTGATGCCGATATCCTGGCGAGACGAAAGGCCGAGCGCGCCGAGAGAAACAAAGACGACCCTTTCTATATCGGCGAACCTTCTAGTCGCACCGGCACATCGACACCCATACACAGCATCTTGCAGAACGAGAACGGCCCCGACCTCGACATCGACGCCATACCTATCATGCAGCTTGACTTGGGCAGTGTCGATAACGCACCCGCCCTAACATCACCAAGACAATTTGCGCCCAGGCCAAAGCCACGCCAGAGAATTGTTGTTGCCCAAGACGAGAACCTTGGCGGGAGTGGCGTGTCTACGCCGCGCAACTACGACTCGGAGGCCAACAACTCGGATAGCCTGGCCAAGGCGCGCGTCAAGAAAATCAAGCAGTCGCTACTGCAAGTTGACTCGAGTAATCTTGGGAGTCTGAGCCTCGAAGGTGGTGGTGAGGACGGAGAAAACGCAGATGGTGGGTATGACTTTGAGAGACAGAAGAGGGAGGAGGCGGAGATGGTCCAAGCGATGAAGGAAGTCGAACGGTTACGGCTCGAGATGCAGAGGGCAAATGAGAGGATACATGTGGCCCAAGGGGTGGAAGGGACGGTGGTCAAGAAGAAGAAGAAGGCGGCGAAGCCAAAAGCCGTCCCAGATGAGGCAGGCGAGGCCGGTGAGGCCGTTGCGACCAAGGTCAAGAAGAAGAAGAAGAAGTCTGCTGTACCAGCCGATGAGGGCGGTCAGAACGGACAGGGTAACGGTGAGGCTGGTGAGGCTGTGGTGAAACCGAAGAAGAAAAAGAAACCTAAGCCGCCAGCCGAGATACAGGAGGCTGCTTAGATACCCGAGACTGTCATAAAGAAGAGATTCAAATCGTGGCAAGAGAAAGGTGCATTCATTTCTGTCCAACCTGCCCCCGACGTCTCAGTTGCAAGCGGGAATCATCAAGGTCACTACCGGACGCAGGCGAATCATGAAGAGGTCCATCCACTAGTCAGTCCATAGATGATCTGGCAGCCATGCTAAGTAATGCATTCTGCAATATACTTTTCACCCGTACCACTCCCAGTCCTGAACTTCACAACCCCGTCTAGCCGGCTTGCGCCTTGTTGATGTCTATCTCGGCAAACCCCTCCCTGACCAGGTCAGCCGCATCCGCGTTCGCATCAAGCACCAAAGGAGTCTCCATGCCGCCCACCCGCAGCTTCTCCGCGACAGCCATCGCCTTCTCTCCCTCCCTCCCCTCCCCCTCGTCCTCATGAAGGCGACCCCACGTCGGCTTATTCCTCTTCTCGTCCCCGCCCTCGCTCTTGAAGTGATACCCCCTCGCCCGGGGCCGCGTCCCCATGCCCGCAGGGAACTCGGACTCGTACGCCCGTTGGAACGCCCTGCGGTCGTCCTCGAAGGTCCCCGCGGCCAGGGAGGCGCGGACGCCGGCGAAGAAGTTGGTGGTCGTGTGGTGGTTGTGGACCTGGAGGAGGGTCCAGGCGAGCATCTCGCGCGCGTTGAGGAGGTGGTGCAGGTACGCGCGGTGATGGTGCGTGCAGGCGTAGCAGGTGCAGGAGGCTACCAGGGGCGTCAGGGCGGTCGCGTTCTCCGGGGCGGTGAGGTCGGTCCCCAGCGGGAGGAGGCCGGTCCCGCTGGCGGTGTCGCTGTTGTTGGGCTGGCCTGTCGGCGCTGGGAAGGTGAACGTCATGGCCACGCCCGCGTCGGAGGTGGCGTTGATGAAAGGGAGGATGAAGGTGTCGATGCCGAGGGCGATCTGGCGGAGGACGTCATGTGGGGTTGTTGGGGGGTCGACGGAGAGCCGGGCGAGGGGCGTCAGGGCTGGGTAGTTGACCAGGTCCGGGAGGATGTCTACGTCGTAGATTGCGAGGCCGCTCAGTATGTCGAAAATGTCATCTGACAGGCGGTTCAGGTACTCCCACTGCATGGGATATGGGGCGGGTAACGTTGGCGCGAAGATGGAGGTGTTCGACGACCGGAGCTCGTCCAAGTCCAAGGACGTATGAAGCTCAGATATCCACTCTTCTGTCCGCTCACACATTCTTTGGAGGCTCTTGGATTGTGGCGTCCTCTCTTGGCCATAGTTTATATCAGCCAAGGGGATTGCGATGTCCGGTTTTAACTCCTGGATGGCGTTGACATAGTCTGGATTTCTAAGAGCCTGGAAGCCATTAGAGGTGAAAATCTGGATGTAGTTGTCGCTGTTGCCGATGGGGGCCCTGACCGGAGGGACCCTGCGTGGCCCCAATATCGTGACCGAAGACGAAGGTAATGCTGTAAAGGCATGGAGACGTTTCCCATCTGCCGCAGGAACCTTCTGCACGGCTGGTATCCTCGTGATCTTCTTTTGAGACTTCTCGACCACTGTGCACATATGTTCAGCCTGACACTGCCCTCACAATCTGACCGAGATAGATAGACTCACAGTCTTCCATGGCCATATAAGCACCCGAGAGCCCGCCATGCCTTGCTATGGTGTCTGGGGTCAAGTGAGGCACCACTCCTCTGGACGCCACGGCAAAGTAATTCGGCGTGTCGACGGCCTGACGCTGTGGTAGCACGAGCCTGCCCAGCCTCGCTGCCAGCCCCTCGCCCCCAGCCGCCTTCAGCGTTTCGAACCTCATGCCCTCAGCCGTACTTTTTTCACTCATGGTGAACTCCGACAGTCCCCAGAGAGTGACAAATGCGGAGTGTGGCTGGTCAGCAACACAAGGACATGACTCAAATCCAGCAGTAACGGCCAGTGCAACCAAGTTTGTTTTTAACGAATTCTGTTGGTATAGACTCGTAAGAATTTAGAAGCCGAAAAACTAGATAGATGAAATCGAAGTGACCCGGCTGAGTGGTGCAGTCCAGACTCGAGATGCGACTCGCTGGTTGGTTGGTTGATGGTGAATGATATCCAATTCTCGATGGGTTGCAGAAAACGGGTCCCTGCCCGTCCCGTCCCAGGGTGGCACACCCGCTTGGTGGGTCCAGGGGCCTGTGTCACCAATGGGGCCATTCGCCGAACCACGTTGCTGGGACGGACGCCTGTCTCGCACTCCGTCGATCAGCAGTGCCGTGCCGTAATGCACCCCAGCTTGGCTGATGAGTGAGCCTCCGTTTGGGTCCGCCCGGACTTGCTGACGTCGTCTTTTAGCCTTTTAACTTCTGTTTCCTTTCCCACTATTGCCTCACCTCATCAGCTTCCTCGATTTTCAATATCCGCTCCTTCGCTTCGCTCTGCTTTGATTTGCTAATCATCGCCACCTAGATTGTTACTCTCCTAATCTCTTTCTACACATGTTCTCCTCGTTCCTATCGACCAACCCCTACTAGTGAATCTCGCTCATCACCACCGGCCTTGACGGTCCTTGTTGCTTGCCATGAGCTCTGCGAATGGACATGCAGACAATGCAAATGGAGGCATTGATGCTTCCGAGCATTCCGAGGGAGTAGGGCTCGGGTCTCACCCTGATGCGCCCATCGAAGGGCCTCAGCTTCACGAGCTGCAAGAGGGCAACCCGACCCCCTTACCCAGGTTTCTTGAGGAAGATGGCCTGAGCAAGCACTGGAAATGGGTGCCCTATCCTGTCAGGAAGTTTGGCAGGACTGCAGCAAGATGGGCGAAGGGGCCTCCAAATCCGGTCGTCTATCACATCAATCCTGTCTTCCCGGCTGTTCAGCAACTCCCTATCGTCCTGCTTGACAAGTACTTGCCTAAAAGGAAGCACCGGTCCTTGCTTTTTGTCGCGTATCTTCTCCTATGGCTCCTGACATTTTCCATCGTCAAGCGCCAGGAGAGCCGCATAACCGAGCTCAAGCCCTGGGGCAAGCCACAGGAGATCGGCTGCGGGGCCTACTTTTGGGGCAGGGGCAACAGCTGCGACTTGAATGGAAATAAGTGTCGGCCGTTCAAGGGCAGCGAGTTCCCGTTCAGGTGTCCGGCTAACTGCGCGAGCTACCAGCTCAGTGAACCGCGTGCGGTCGGCGACCAAGAGGTCAACTACCGGCAGCTTGTCATCGGCGGACCTGTCAACGAGACTGACCAACACGGTGCTTATCGGGGCGATTCCATTATTTGTGGCTCTGCAATCCATGCTGGCGCAATCACCAATGCTGAAGGGGGATGCGGCGTTATCAAGCTTGTTGGCAAACGGAGCGACTACAACAGCACCCTTCGACATGGCATCGAGAGCATCGGTTTCGACTCCTATTTCCCTCAATCCTTCCTCTTCGAGAAGTCCGTTCAGTGCAGAGCTCGAGATATGAGGTGGCCTTTACTTGTGGTGGATGTCATCTTTACGACAGTCCTATCCTTGTTCACTACCTCACCCGCGCTGTTCTTCTTCACGGAATTTTCGGGCATTTTCTGGCACGTCGGCCTAGTTTCGGACCCTCCTACCCACAGCTCATTCCGTGAGCTGTTCACAATCATGATCGGGAAATATGTGCCTGTCATGTTTGTGGCCTGGGTCATCTTCGACAAAATGGCCGTGCGACGTACCCTCACAGGACTGACAGCACAGATCGAGAAGACTGTCCTGTGGCTCGGTGCATGCTGGGTGGGAGCGCTGGATAATTATACCCTCAGCCCCAACATACCTATCAACAGGCTGAACGCACATGACATCTCCCAGCAACCTGGCGGTGTGCTCGCTCTGCTCATTATCGTCAGTATCATTGCCTTGATCGTGGTGAAGCAAGTCTGGTTCTTCCGCCAAGAAGGACGGCTCATTTCCTATGGTTCGCTCTACCTCGGTCTTGTCGGGGGAGTCTTGCTTTGCGTCTTCCTGAAGATCTGGGACCTCAATCTCCGACTCCACCACTACTTCCTCGCGCTCCTGCTGCTTACTGGCACAAGCATGCAGACCCGCCCTGCGCTTCTTTACCAAGGCCTCTTGGTCGGGCTTTTCATCAACGGAATCGCCCGCTGGGGCTGGGATCCCATCCTGCAGACGTCGTATGCTCTACGAGGCGACGGGCAACTCGGCTCCGTGCTGCCTACGCTTGCAAACGTGCCAGACATCCAGGTCGGGCATGCTGTGTCAAACATCACTTTCCAGTGGGAATCTCCACCTAAGAGGAACATCAGGCTCGACGGCATCAGCCTCCTCGTCAACGACGTGGAGCGGTTCAGGGGATTCTTCGACGACGACGAGGACTTTGAAGACAAAACCTTCACGTGGAATAGGAAAGCCGACATCGAGGTGAAGGAGTATTTCCGTTTCGCGTATGTGTCTGGGACGAGGAGTCTCGACTACACCAAGGCCGGAGTGTGGGACAGGGACCTCGAGTGGGAAGCTATGAAGCCTGGCGCGTCCAGCATTGGTAAGCGCAGCAGTGACGGCGAGGTCAGAGTAGAACTCTAAGCGGCGGTAAGACGCAGACGTAAGAGTGCCTGGATACAACACCTGGATATGAGTAGAGTTAATAGTATATACACTATTATGTATTTCCCATTTTTGAAGAGAGCCTCTATTACTTGCACTATTTTCCTCTATACGACCGGTTGAAGGATCTCTGATCGTTCGTAAAACCATGTGTTCGTGCTGATCCTCTCGTGGGAGATACATTGTAGGATATGATGTTCAGATGAAATGATAGCCAGTAGTAATTCAAGCCACCACCACTCCATCCTACTTCCCACCAGCCCTCAGCTTAACCCTCACAGGGAACCCATCCTTCACATGCCCAGTAATATCACCGAAGCCCATCGTCTGATATGCCTTTTCGCCCAGCGCCTCGGACGCACCAGCAGGGTACGCCGGCTCGATATCAAGATCCCGCACCGTCATGGCCAGGATGGCCCGCATCTCGACCTGCGCGAGCTCCTGCCCGATGCAGTTCCTCGGGCCCAGCTCGAAGGGCCTCCACGCGTTCTTGCGCGGGTGGAGTGGGTCGTTCTCGTCGCGCACCAGCCACCGCTCGGGCAGGAACTCGTCTGGCCGCGCCCAGTAGGCCTCCATGCGGTGCGTCGCGAAGCTGGTCGACCACAGCAGCAGGCCGTCGGTCGGGTACACCTTGCCCGTGGCCGGGTGCGTCAGGAACCCGTCGGGGGCGCCGTGCCGCGCCGTGGCCGCGGGCGGGTACAGGCGGAGCGTCTCCTTGATCACGGCGCTCGTGTAGGGCATCTGGTTGAGGAGGTTCGGGTTCTCGGTCAGCCGGGCAAAGGCCTGCGACGGGTCTGGCCCCAGGACCTGGTCGTGCTCGGCGCGGGTCTTGGCTAGGACGTCTGCGTTGCGGTAGAGGCGGCTGTAGGCGAAGGATACGGTGGATGCGGTGGTGTCGTGGCCTGCGAAGATGAAGATTTTGAGCTGCGAGATGGCGAAGTCGAGGAACTTGGGGTCCACGCGCGGCATCTTGCTGCTGCTGCTGCTGACGGCGGCGCCATTCGACTGCTGTACCTCAGACTGGAAGGCCTTGATGGCAAGGTAGTTGATGGTCTTGGCTTGCGAGACCTCGCCCCTGTCTAGCCGGGCTATGTCTTCCTCGATCAAGGGGGCGAGGAACTTCTTCATCTTGCGGTTGTTGTTCCACAGAATAAGCCGTCTGAACGGGATCATGGTCTTGATTAGATTTGGAAGGCTTGTGTCGCAGACAAGCCACCAGATCTACGATATTCCAAGTCAGCTCATGATCACCAGAAGGAGCAGCTTTTCATTCTCGCACCTGGTTTTGCAGCGTTGTGACGAACGGGGTCTCCTTTGTTTGGCTGTGAAGTCTAAATCCCCTACGAGATGTGGTCAGTAAGAGTTCGGGTGGCCCGGGGGTTACTGCTCCTGAAGGCGACGCATTCCTTCTGGAGAGAAACCAGCCAACCTGGTTCACTGACTTACAGTGCTGCCCGGCAAATAACATCGACAGTGGCCCGCTGGATCGTCTCCTCCATCTTGATCACCTTCCCTGACTCGGCAACTTTCACAAGCCTCTCCTTGAGCACCTGGATCTCCTCCAGGAAGGCGGGCAGCAGCGCTGTCAAATTCTTGGCCGAGAAGCCTGGGTTGAAGACGCTACGCCAGGTTTTCCACTCCTGACCCTCCATGGTCACCAGATCATTCAAATCTGTCAGGGGCTCCAGTTCGACCCTGACCATGGGTGACTTCAAGTAGGACCTGTCCTGGGTAAATTGGGCCATCAGGTCAGGGTCGAAGACAGCGAGTGTCGCCTCGCCCAACGGCCACGAGTCAAAATACACCAGGCCGTTCTCGCAGATTTCTGGGTACGCCTTTGTCATGGCGTATACTATTCCGAGTTTAGAGCTTTGGTAATGTACGTTAGCAGCTGTGTACCACTTTCGTGGAAAGGAATTTCCGGCTCAGGGACGCTTCATGAAGAGCCTTTCGCGTGTGTGCCGTGGAGACAGTTTACAGGAATCATCGATTCGACGCCCAGATAGCATGTCCTGCGCACTTACAAATCTGCAGGGAAAGAGGCAAGGGCTTTTCCCACGGCTATCAGATGGCCGAACAAGAACGAGTGAGGCAATGTGGTCTGCAAACGCATCAGTTTCACGTTCATAAATGCAACCCCAGGACCCAGTGATTTCTCTCACAATGTCATGCTTCTTCATCATATTCCGGAACCGGGTCCTGGCCTGGTAGAGGCGCGTGAAGAACATAGCCAGCCCGGCCAGAGCTGCGATCCCAAGGGACTTGCCCACCAGGGACGCGCTTGGCTCCACGCCGCCCAGCAACGGGATGGCCATTGCTTGTTCGTGGGGACGGAAAACTCGAGGTTTTTGGCCTGCTTCTGCGGGCCGTCACGACAATTTGAGTGGTCTGGTCAGTGTGATCAATGGTTGGCGGAGGATCCTGTGGGAGTTTTCACCGTATCTTGTTGTATGTCAAGAGATACTTCAGGAGAGGGGTTGCTGCGGCTGTTAAGGAAGCTGAGCGACCCTTACAAGTAACATGCTAGTCCCAACCTTGGCCTCCCAATCCTGGCGTGCTGCAACCCCGGAACCCTCGGGCCATTGAATTGCCGTAGATCCCCTGGCCTGCTCAGGCCATGTGGAAAAGCAGGGAGATTAGATTGTGGCAGGAGCTGAGTTTATTATTCAGGCCAAAATGCCTACGGAGTTGGCGTGTACGTTGTCTCAGCCTAGATGCCCACTCAGGTGTGCTTGAATCGAGCAGCTACGGCGGCCCACTGCAACCCCCTTGGGCATGGCGAACTGGGGTCAGCACACTAATTGACACGAAGGAACAGGTGGATGACATCCCTGCCGCCGTCGTGCACTCTTCATGCACGGCGCTTTACCGCTTCGTTGATTGGCTCATTTGGAGAGCACCAGAAGGAACGCCAGCTAATAATCCTGACTTCTGGGCCCACGAACGCCATCCCATACCGCCATATCACAAAATCTTCAGTGATTCAATGAGGCTACAATAGCAATGAAGGATTACAAGGGCTTCAGGGAATAGTTGGCTCTAAATTGGCAGGATTCGGTTGTTGCAATACTTGGATTATTATTGGTCTCTTAGTTGCCTGTTGGTTGGCCCGAGATCCTCAGGGGCCGCCGACTGGTCACATTGCTGCTGTCTATAGAACAGACAGTAGACTAGAGCGTGAAAAAAGGCCGTTCGCACGTTCGATAGCCTGTATGGCCCTTAGTTGTTCATGGTAGATTTTATCGAGGGAGCCCAGCTTCTAAAATGTTGACATCTCTTGTGATTTGCAGTCCGCTAATGAATTCAGTCCGACACATGGAGTTGAGGCCAGGGATTGTGTAGCTGCCTGATAGGGCCTAAACAGATATTCAGGAAGGGTGAGAGTCACTTGTTGGTTTATACAATCGCCTGCGAGAATGGCACCAACACGTGCAGGATACCAGATCTGGGTGATACCAGCCCCGGTGTACACACCATAGGACGTTTCCGTCTGGCCGGGATCCAAGTCTATGAGTTGCGTAGCGTGGGATGTTGACCATTTCTAACATGTGATGATATTTACATCACTTAGATATCAAGTGTGTTGAAAGCACATCTTCTTTGGCCTAAAGCTAGTTACCTTGGGTCTCAGGGCACTGGAACCAGTTGCATTATTCATTGGACGAGATAGTTACTGGGGCTAAATACACATCAAAGGTATGGCCCCTATAATGTCCTAACTTTTGCCTAGATATAGGAACTATGATGCTATGGATCTCGTTACCGCCTGTGGCTTGTTGATTAGAAATGACGGTTGGCTCTGGGCCTAGACATGATTTTCTTACCTCTTCCCCCCTAGTCTATTACGGCTGTTGGGCAGATATGAATGTATTTAGAGTCCAGATGCCTGAAACCCCCTTTCGTCAGATAAGCTACAGACAATTGTGTTCGAAACCTACTGTTATCGGCATTGTGTTTTTTTCTTTCTTTCAACGCTAGGTGTTTAAGCGTTTATCACTGTATGAAGGGACTGATGCATACTGCTTAAGAGGCATATGTATACAGATCAAAAACGAGACCACTTTCGTCAGATAGCGTGGCTCAGATTGCAAAGAAATTCCATTGCCAATTCGTCACCCCGAATGTCTGATTTTATAACTTACAGTATAGTGCGTTGATACAACATGAATACCGACATCTTTCTGGCTGAAACACCTGAGAACAGCAAATCGATCCATTCTTCACGGGAAAACCAGGTTGCCATCCTCGAGTTGACGTGAGGAATGTAACCATATATAAACACTAAGTTGTACGGTTAGCAATCCCGATGAATCGTATAAAGTGTAGTCTATCACGCGGCTTCTATGAGATTTAAGCTGTCACCGCTCATAGATCCTCAACAACTCATCCCCAAGCAACCTCTCCATCGCCCCCCTCTCAAGACACAAGCTGACATCCAAGTCCCCCGTCTCATCGCCCACATCCATCACCTGCAGTATCCCATCCATCCGCGGCATCTTGCCCTGCACGTAGACCGGCTTCGTCCCACCACCGCAGAAATCAACCTCATACGCCCCCGCGCGCACCCACGACGTGACCAGCGTGTGTCTCCCACCGAGAAATGCCTGCCACAATCTCTGGGGGCTGACCTCGTGCGCCGCGTCGTGGAGGTACGCCGCGACGGCCCGCGGCGTGAACAGCGCCATCATCCGCCTGATCTCGAGCGCGATGGCCCCGAGCCCGATCCCGATCCCGTCAGCTCCTGCGACGTCGGACCCGCACCGCGATACGTGGCCCAGCAGGATCGGCGAGCCGGCGAACGAGTCCGGAAGCGGCGGGCTGACGCGGCCCCGGAGGCCGAGCGTGATGTCCAGGTAGACCTGCTCTTGCGTGGCGTGGTGCCCTCTTGCGCGGCTGATGAGGATCCACATGTGCGCGAGGAGGGCGTCGAGCCGGGAGATGGGCGGGTGTTCTTGGTGCTGCTGGCCGTGCAGGGTGGCCTGCCCGGCTTGCTTGATGCGCGCGACCTCGTCCGCCCCGAAGCGGATCTGTACGTGCTCCACGGGCGCCGACATGTCCCAAGTCGGCCACGGCGGGAAGGTCGAGGGGCTCAGCTTCCTCATCTCCTCCCGATCCTGCGGCTTCGTCGCGTCCGACGACGCCGTCGCCCAGGAAGGGTACCCAGGCGCGTCGGTGGCCCACCAGTCGAAACGGTGCATGGGCAGCGACCGGGCCAGCGCGATCTTGTCGGCGTCCGGCTCGGAACTACCCGTGAGGCCGGCGTGCTGGTCGAGTAGGCCGGGCTCAAACACCGGCTTCAGAAGACTGGAAGGTTTGTGGCCCGCGACAAGTGCCCGTGACCTCTCAGCCCACGAGTGCACGAACCGCAGCAGGCACACCGCATCGGCGAGGCAGTGGCTCATCATGACACCGACGGCCCACCCCCCACAGCTGAACCTCGTGAGCTGCACCGCCACGCCGGGCAGGCCGTCGAACTCGGCGAGGGTCGAGTTGAACGCGAGCTTGCAGCGGGGCAGCAGCTCATCCTGCGGGAAGTCGGTGGCGACCCAGGTCTTCCTGGACGTCCTGCGATCCTGGGGGCTGGGCACGACCTCGCCCAGCCGCCGGTCGAGGTCGGCATAGACGAGCTCGACGCCCGGGTCGGCGGGCGTGCCGTACGACACGAGCGGCCGGCCGACGTGGCGCGGGCTGGGGTCGCCGGGCGGCATGTCGTCCCGCGTGGCCCACCGCAGCTGGCCGGCGAAGTGGCGGTAGTCGTCGAGGGTCTCGCACAGGGCCTGTCGTAACCGCTCTTGGTGCAACGTGTTGTCCTGCGACGCCTGCACCGGGTTGTAGAGCCATACAGCTGCACAAGTAGAAAATCGCGCCACAGAAGCGTCGACAATCGAGAGTCTCGTCACAGTTGCTTGTTCGGCTGGTGAAAATGCTGCGGGAAAGATTCGCTGGCGGGAAATGACCCGGGAAGATGGGTTGGACGCCATTATCTGATCGGGTTGATACAAATTGGTTTATTTCTGGCTATAAAATCAGCATAGCGAGATGAGAGCATATCGTGTCCAATGCCACAAGCCAGGTCAAGGCCATTGCATGTCAGTTACATTGTCGCAGTGCCCTCTTATACAAAACTGTATTGAGGAACCGCTGCGATGCTTCCTTCCGGAGCATGCAGGCCTAGGCATATGCATGGTTGATGGGATGCACCGTTTTAGGAAGGAAAGTAGTGGAGGGAGTTGCATTTCCAGAGCCTACATTGGATTCCTGGGCGCTAACGCCGAGGCTATCTCCCGCCGCGGCGAGGAGTCACAGCACTCATCATGAATCATACCAGGGCCCGGCAGACGCGTTGCTATCGTGGTGTCCCAAGTGTCAGCAATGCAATAGGTGATTGGTGCATAAGACCAACGCCTGCCGGCTCAGGCATAGGCGAGGTTTCGCACACTCTCAAAGAAATGCCAGAAAACCCCCTGAAAATAATAGTTGTAAGCTTGAAAGAGACGCAATTGCTCTGTGTTCAAAAAAGGAGATGGACGGCGGATGACTCCTAAAAGGAGCTGATATAGCTACACCCGAGTGGTCACTCCGGACCACCCGGCCACTGTCCCGCGAATGTCTGAACTGGAGATGGCACAATGATCTCTTGAGAAAGAGGAACACAAATTCTTCGCAATCTTAACCCCATACGATGCTCGAGACAGCGGTGAACCGATGCAAGATGCCGACCCCCTCGTATCTAAGCTGTATCGCCGGGAATGTAACGCGAAAATCATCCTCTCATTCAAACAAACACACTACAGAAGCTGGAGTTTAGAATGTCAGCATTTTTACTGGGCTACCGGCGGCGTGTTTTTTGATTCTGAGAAAGAAGAGGGAGACAGCAGGGGAAGCGGGGGGGGGGGCTCGTTGCACTCAGATCTGGACACTCACAACTACAAGAAATCTTGGACCACGCGAAAGAATCTAAGATAGTTTGGCCTCGATGGCAGCTTTCAGAGCTATCATCAGGTTAGAATGCCAGTAACGAACCGTATCTTGTGCATGTACTTACCATTGGTAGACTTGCTCGCGTCACCAAACAACATGCGTGTGCCAGGCATGTAGAACATCGGGTTGGGTACGTCGGCTATATCTCCAGTCAGTATTTGCACAATCAGTATTTCGGTGGCCCAACTCCAGGAGACTCACCATAGCCGCTCGCCATTCCTCTCTTCATGACGATCGTCTGCTTGCTCTTCCAGGCGTGCAGCACCGGCATGCCAGCGATCGGGCTGTTTGGTTCCAGGGCGATGGGGTTCACGGTATCGTTGGCGCCAATGACCAAAGTAACATCCGTGTCTCCAAAGTCATCATTGATCTCATCCATCTCGAGCACGATGTCGTATGGCACACTCGCCTCTGCGAGGAGCACGTTGCACTGACCAGGCATCCGACCAGCAACAGGGTGAATAGCGAAACGGACGTTGATCCCCTTGGCCCGGAGCATCTTGGTCATGTCTGATATCGCGTACTGCGCTTTTGCGACGGCCATGCCATATCCGACCACGATGATGACGTTTTCGGCATTGACGAGCGCATCCGACACGTCTTCAATGTTGGTCTGCGTCACGCTGCCTTCGATCTTGTAGTCACTCTGCTGAGGTGCAGCGATGCCGCCAAACAGAACATTGGTTAAAGACCGATTCATGGCCACGCACATGATGTACGACAGGATGGAACCAGATACGCCAATAAGAGCACCAACGGTCGTCAGAAGCGGGTTCTCGAGCATGAAACCCTCGGCTACAAGAGCAAAACCAGAATATGCGTTAAGAACGGTGATCACCACGGGCATGTCGGCACCGCCAATCGCAGCGGTTGTAGTGTACCCCTTGACGAACGACAGGGCGGTGTTCGCTGCAAGCGCGCCGGCAGCGATCATTGGCGATCCGGGTGCCATTGTCACGAAAGCGCCCATAGTACCGATATTAGTTGCCAGAAGGCCCGAGTTGATGACATGGCGACCTGGAAGGATTGTAGGTCGCGACGACATTCTCCCTGCGAGCTTCATGAATGCAACGATAGATCCAGTGAAAGTGATGCCACCTGAGAAACGTTAACAATGATACTCACAACAAGTCGTCGCTGACTTACCAATCAGGACACCCAAGTAGGCGGTGACTAGATGCAGTGTTGATACATGGTCTAGATCTGCCATAACGCTGCCAATAGAGGTCAAGACCGCTGCCAATCCAACCACTGAGTGGAGAGCAGCCACGGTCTGGGGAAGGTCGGTAGGAGTGATGCGTTTGCCGATCAAGAAACCTAGTCATATTAGCACCATTTTGAATACTTCGAAATACCTATGTGTCGGGATGTACTGACCTAGTACGCTGCCAACGGTTGCAAGGACACCAGCTTGGGTCAGAACCTCGGGTGTGAAACCCACTGCAAGGAGAGATGCAAGCACACCGGAGCCGACTCCGAGGATTCCGAGCGCATTCCCCATCCGGGCCGTGGTTTGCGACGCGAGACTAGAGATACTGCTGATGCACAGGATAGAGCTGACCATGTATCCGGCCTGGACGAGACCAGCTGCTCCAGTCGACGCGGCAGCCAGATAGCCCCCTCCAAACAGCACTGCGGGAACTGCATAGAGCCAAGGGTACTCCGGAGGGTCTGTTGGTCGTTTGAACATGTCAAGCATTCGCTTCGTTATGACAAAGCCCCCCGAAACATTCACAAAAGCGAGGACGACCGATGCAGCGCCGAAAGCCTGGGGGATGGTCTCTGGGAGGTAGCCTCCTCCTAGAACGAACAAACCACCAACTCCAACCATGCCGGAGATGGCATTGGTGACAGACATTAGAGGAGAGTGAAGAGCAGGAGCAACTCCCCAAATCACGCGATAACCGATCAAGCCGGCCAGACCAAAGGTAAAGGCATTGCTCATGAAGGCTGGGCCTGTCAGTTTCCCTAGGGCCAAAGCAGTAGCCATGCCACCTGTCACAAAGCCGACCTCTCTGGATGTCTTTTGAAACGGAGTCAGCGCAACCACTGTTTCCTCTTTCGCGGCTGATGTAGACGGGGCGGCCGGCGCGGGTGGCGGAGCTGGACGTGGAGCTGGGGGTATAATCTCGCCCTTCTGGGTGACAATGGAACCTCTGACAACCTCATCGTTCAGGTCAATGCCGAACTCCTTCTCAGCAGGAGCCATAGACAGCAGGAACTTGACGATGTTGTTAGAATAGAGAGTAGACGATTGCGTGGGTAGCCTTGAAGGGAGATCAGTGTAGCCTTTTAGATGCGTATTAGCAAGCGAGGTCCTCTGAATCTGTGATGCCATCCAGGCCAAACATACCGATGATTTTCACGTCGTGATATGTGGTCAGCTCGCCAGGGACGGTCTTTTCGCAGTTGCCACCAGCCTCAGCTGCCAAGTCGACGATGACTGACCCGGGCTTCATGATTTCAACCATAGACTTTGTGATGAGCTTCGGAGCTGGGCGGCCGGGAATCAGAGCAGTGGTGATTATGATGTCAACCTCGCGAGCCTGCTCGGTGAAGAGCTTCATTTCGGCTTCGATGAATTCCTTGGACATTTCCTTCGCGTAACCGCCAGCGCCTGAGCCGTCTTCTTCGAGCTCCACCTCGATGAACTCGGCACCAAGGGACTGAACCTGTTCACGAGCGGCCGAACGCGTATCAAAACCGCGAACGATGGCGCCAAGTCTCCTGGCTGTCGCAATAGCACTCAGCCCGGCGACACCTGCGCCGATGACGAGGACCTTGCAAGGCGGGATCTTGCCGGCAGCTGTGACCTGACCAGTCAGAAATCGACCGAAGTTGTTGGAAGCCTCGAGGACCGCCTTGTAACCAGCAATGTTGG
This sequence comes from Diaporthe sp. P3_1W, assembly GCA_037177825.1. Classification (NCBI taxonomy): domain Eukaryota; kingdom Fungi; phylum Ascomycota; class Sordariomycetes; order Diaporthales; family Diaporthaceae; genus Diaporthe; species Diaporthe sp. P3_1W. The sequence continues at coordinate 2,273,797 of JBAFXB010000004.1, read as the reverse complement.
CCATGGAGCTCAGAGCATCAAAGACCTGCGCCCGGCTGATGCGCGGGATCAGGTCCATTGCAAAGGCAGTAGACTTCTTAGCGGCAATTTTCTCAACCAGGGGCTTGTTCTGGGCGGGCTGCAGGAAGCTGATGACTGTCTGGCCCTCACGCAGGCTGTCTGTTTCGGCAGGGGTGGAGGGAGCGCGGACTTTGAGTACAATGTCTGCCTGCTGCCAGATGGGAGAAGCGTCATCGACCAGGGTGGCGCCGGCTTTATCGTAGGCCTCATCCAGGAAATCAGCTTCGGCGCCAGCGCCGCGCTGGACCAGGACCTTGGAGAAGCCCTTTTTGAGCAGGAGGGCGACGTTTTGCGGAGTGATCGCAACGCGCTTCTCGTTAGGAAAAGTCTCACGAGGGATACCGACAGTCAACTTGGAGTACGGAGTAGTGGGCGGCACGACCGCGGTCGAGTAGCTCGCGCCCGGAGCTGCAGGCGGCGGAGCCGGGATGTTGGACAGCACGGAAGCATGGCGGACGAGCTGGAGCGGCTGTTGCTTCCGGATAGCAATTGCGAGAGGGGGCGCGGTAGCTTTCTTGTGCGCGCGAGCCGCGTGCCACTGGTGGTGATAGCGGTGGGAAAGCGGGCGATTGCGAGCAGTGACGACAGGCACAAGATCTGAGGAGCGAATTAGGTTCGATCACACAGATAGAGTCTAATTGACTCGGGCTTTGAGGCTTGTTCTCGTGTTCTTGTTCTGGCAAGCTTACCCAGTACACGTGAGGACCGCTGGAGGATAGCTTCGACAGCTGGGGCCGAGGAGGAGAGGTGGTTATTGTGGGCCAAAGCTGGCCGGACCACAGACCACGCCATGATGGGCGATGAGGTCCTGACTGACTGCCCGCAGTCTGCGCGACGAGCGTCTCAGTTTGGTGTTATCATCTGCCAGGAGGGAGCGGAGGGCTTGACGTCGAGGGGGTTCCCGACTTCCCAGCCAGCCACCGGACAGGCTGTACAGTTGGAGGATTGCGAGACTAGAGGGTTGTACGCTTGCACAGTTGCACGATGCTTCTACTCCCCTCGATAGGTCTAAGGCCTCGTTCAGAAGCTTAGGGAGGCGCGCACGAGAGCCTCGAGGACACAGTTGCGGGAGCCAGGTTTGGGGTACAGCTGGCTTGTGAAGGATGGTTCAGGTCACACACCAAGGCCAGGACAGGACGAGGAGGGTCCGTTTTAGATTTCGGGCGGAAGGGAAGGAGGAAAGGGCCGAGAAGCCTACAGAGTCGCACCTGGAGGGCGCCTTCTCCAAAATCTTGAGCGAGCCTCGAGGCTTGGGACATGCAACGTGCATCTCAACTCGAAGCAACCCCCGGTATCCAAGCTTGTTGCGCCCCCTTCCCCTCTGCACTTTGCACTCTGCCCCTCACCACCTGAGTGACTCAGGGCCGTCTCCAGCAGCGGAATGGAAGTGACATGTCGATCATGAGGCAGTCAGGCCACTGGATCCACCGCGCCCGCCGCAGCGTACCCACCTACCAAAAGAGGACGAGCGTTGCTTGGCCGGACCCACCCCCGCATTCTTCGCGACGCTGTTGCAAGGCCAGGGATATCTCGGCCTCGACGATGCAACAAGCCCTTGTTGGAGCTTTGTTTGTGCTACAGGTGCATAACAGACCGTGATGACCGTGCCAGTATCATACAGAGTCGACGAGGTACATACAAGAGCACAACAACACAGTAGCCCCGCGGGCAGCCGTGTTTGACATTTATCCAGAAATATGGCCGTCTCCTGTGACACGATGCCACTTCCCCATTACGCAGCCGCCGGGGCGGGTGAAACCAGGAAACGCGCTTCGACTTGACCATCCCTGGTCTGTAACACCCAGGAATTGTGGGGAGAATGCGGGGAAGGGAGCTCTTAGCCTGGGTACCCTCGGCCTGGCACTCTCGGCCGGGTCTGGTGGTTGTTATTCCTGTCTGGAGCTTGGGCCATGATCCTGCTACCTTCGTCGGCCAAATGCTGCCGATCACGGGCCGAGCGAGTTGACCTCATTCCATTAGCAACAGCTTCAACACCAGACGAGGGTAAAGCAATGTTCGGGTTTATCTCCACGACTGACCGGGCATACTACACGTCGCGCTACACTGAGCCATCAGAAGTGACCATCTCGCTGCCTATGCCGTGATATACGCGGTGCGGCACACGGGTCATGTTGCTGCTCTGCTGCGTGACCGTCCCCTCTCCCCCTTAAGGCTGTGAGATGTCGTGTGAGATCTCATCAAGCTGTTACTCCTTTTGCAAGACTTATATTGGGAGGAGCTTACCAGTACGTGTCTACAATGAGATTCACCACCTGATCAACAGGCCCTTCACTCTAGTTGCTCTCTCAGGGTGGAAGGGTCCAGAGTAGACAACCTCCTCGTTTCCGGCTACTTATCGTGTAACTGGGGTCATTCCACGACGGTAGCCCTAAAATTTACCACGATTCACTATACACAAGTTTTGTACTCTCAGACACCAAGTCGCATCATTGGTGATTTGGTGAATATCTGACCACGCAGTTCGGACTTCGTGCGCCAACGGTGCTGGTGCCACCAGGAGGTAGTGTCTCGGAAACTTTTTATGTGCTAAATTATAGCCGTCGATGCATTTGTATATTCGAAACTCACGCTCTGATTTGGTTCTAGTCTTTTTCCAGGTAGATATCTCTCACTGCGAGTCTCTAGATCGATGCCCTGGCCCAGACCCCAGGAATAACAGAGAATTCATTACTGACCTCGCTCCAGGACTTCCTCCCGATCAAGAATTCGCCGTTCGGAACTCCAGGTCACTCGTCACGTTCCCCCACCGCGAATGGAGATAGTCCGCGAACGGAGTCACTCTCCTAGGCCCCCACGGCCCCTTGACAACGTACACAGGCAAGCAATCTGGCGGTATGTCGCTTCGGTTGTCCACACGCGCCTCGTCTCCACGTTCGCGTCCCGGGGCGCACGAGGGGTGACCGACGCCACGTGGGCCCGGCGCATGTTCCTGAGGACCCGCACGAGGATCATGGCCGCAGCGTCGGCCCCGGACATCCAGGGCCCGTCCGTGAATCCGATCATGAACACCAGGTTCGGCACCCCGTCCAGCATCACGCCGTTCCAGACCACCCTCTTGCCCCAGGACACGGCCTCCCCGTCAACCGCGAGCTCCACGCCTCCCCCGAGCTTCATGTTGAGCCCCGTGGCCGTGACGATGGCGTCAGCCTCGACGTAGGTGCATTCCTTCATCCGGATTCCGTGCTCCGTCACCGTGTCAATCTCGCCCGTGACCACGTGGGCGTTCTTGCGGTGGAGGGTCTTGAAGTCTCCGTCCGGCGCCAGGCACAGCCGCTGATTCCAGAGCATGTAGTTTGGCTCGAAGTGCGGTTTCACCTTGACGTCCTCCGGCAGCGCGGCCGCGACCTCCTTCAGGATGGCGCCTTTCGTGGCCTGGGGGAAGGCCCTGCAGAAGAGGACGAGCAGGTAGCAGGTCGTGATGTAGTAGAAGCGCTCCCAGACCACCACCCAAGAGAGGGGGAACACTTTCCGGGCCCACAAGGAGAGCGGCATCGCGTCTGGCTTGGCGCCGATGTAGGTAGGGCTGCGCTGCACCATCGTCACCTCGGCCGCTTGCTCGGCCAGGCTTGGCAATAGGGTCACGGCGGTGGCCCCGCTACCGACCACGGCAAGCTTCTGGCCGCTGTAGTCGTATTGCTGCGGCCAGAACTATGAGTGGATTGTCTTGCCCTTAAAGTTATTAAGGCCGAGAATAATCGCCTACAGTAGTGTCGTAGTCGTAGAACCCAGTCCCGAGGACAAGGAAGTTTGTCGTGATGCGTCGCGTTTGTCCCTGAGAAACCACCATAATTTCCCACTTCTTGGCTTTTGACGACCAGTTGGCCGAGACGACGTTTTGCTGGAATTAGGTATGCTTGTCTATGTGGTGCTTTGCCACGGCGTCCTTGGTGTACTCCACGATCAGCGATCCCTCAGCGAAGACCTGCTTGCACGGCCACGGATGCCACGCGAAGCCCATAGAGGGGAGGTCCGAGTCCGAACGCACCCCAGGGAACCTGAATATGTCCCAGGTTCCGCCGAGTTCCTCCCGCCCCTCGAGCACGGCGAAGCTCGTTTCCGGGGTCTCGGTTTGCAGCCGGTATGCGCAGTTGATGCCTGACGGACCGGCGCCGATAATCACAGCATCGTAGGTCTCCATTTCGTCCTAGGGGCAGCCTCTCGTTGCGGCGCAGGGAGGGACAGTGTTGGTTGCCCGTCAGTGACGTATTCCGGAGCCAACGATGGATTGATCAACGTTCCAGTGGCACAGGATAAGCTGCGTGCTCCTCCAAAACGATTTCCCAGACTCTCGGAGGTCAATCCAAATACTAGTTCAAGGTCAGAAAGAAGGAAGTCAAGAGGAGAGGATGGTCGTACTATATGTCTTAGGAATGACCCTCGCCACCTACCTGCATGCGCAGATGGCCAACCACATCTACTCGGGCAGGCAGACGGGGCGATATCCACAGTATCAACTCCAGACCTGTTGGTTCCTTGACTTATTCTTCCCGTGGAATTAATTGACCAATCGTATTCTTCACCAAGTACATCAACTGCAGACTAGATGAAAAAGGAAAATATATCCTAAGACACTACTGTTCTTAAAGATCAGATGTCAAATGGCTTAGACGCCCCCTAAGTACCTAGGTGGGTAGTACATTCTGGGAAGGCACTTTCATAGTTAGATCTCATCTTTGTGGCAGCCTGTCATTGTTTGGATTTCCTTTAGAGCATAGTCTTAGTCAAGAGCACCCCAGGGCTGGCACAGCTTCAGATTCTGTGAAGAAATAGAGAGATGCGGAGAGAGAAGGAAAATGTGTAAAGAAAATATCACAGGAAATTATATAGCGTGGTCATCACAGCTGCAATTGACAGAGCGAGAGCTTCTCCAGCATGTTTCATTGCCCATGGCACAAACTTTGATACCTTTGGGATCAGTGACACTGGCAAAGAGTGGGTTCTTTTCAGGATCTCTCTATTGTTCAGCTTTGGCATTCAATTCTTTGCATAATCGGTGTATGACCTGAGAAAATACATTAATGCAAACAGTTCCAAGACCGCAGCTGGATGCAATGGACGGCCGAGAAAGAATTACGTCATGAGGCCTTCAATTTTCTAAAAATACAAGTCTGCCTAGTATAGTGGTTAGTACACTTCGTTGTGGTTTCTGAAAAAGAACTCGACGGTCCGAAGAAACCCATGTTCGATTCATGGGGCAGACAAGTCTTTTTTCCATGAGCAAGTCAATTATTTTGTCAACATTGTTATTTTGAATCTGAACACTGGAAAGAGGGGTTTCACAATGTTCTGATGAATTATTGATTTTAATTAATATCCACAGCTATTGCCTGAGAACCTCGGACACTACTTAAGTACAGGCTGTGGTAATTGCAGTTTGCATCCTGTTACCTATTGTCACTAACTGCATTCATTTTGACAATTCCAATCTTGGGAATACTCCCTATCTCCTTGATGATGCTCGTGGGAAATGAACAAGAGTGAGGGTAGTAATAGATCTTGAACACATGATCTGTAATCTGGCGAGCGGAGATCTTGGTTGAATATTTGTTCACTGGCACGCCGGACTCACATTCTTCTTGAGTGCAGTGGTCAACGTCTGCTCTGAGTGTCTGTTTGGTATTGCTCACTGCCACAAGCTGGCCCAGGTTCCAGCAAGAGTGGAGGTCATATAGTGAGGTGCTGACAATCAAATTAATTGGCACGGAGGGTCAAGAGGATAATAATTCAGACTATTAACATGATTGTTGACCGCTCCCGGTAGAGCCAATACTCAAGAACCCCAGACAGCACACACAAAAACTGAATAAACTAATGCGACCCAGCAGCAGCCTTACCCACACAATCCGTGTTCATGCAAGGCGTGCTGCACCGACCAATATGGTCGCCAGCAGGATTCAGGCACACATTCTCCTCACCGTCAAACGGATCGCCGCTGCAAGCACAGAGGAGCTCAAGCTTGACCGGCCCGGAGTACGGCTTATCGTCGTCGGCGTCCCGCTCCCTCGGTACTGCCTTCTCCGGGAGGCATACATACAGACCCTGCAGGGGATCTGTTCTCGTTGTGCCTGTCGCGGAGTCACAGTCGCCGCTGCCGCAGTACGCGGTGAGGATGGCGCCCATTTCGAAGTCTGCGGGTGATGTATGGTGTCAGTCCTGGCAGTCATGGAGCTTTTCAGGAGGGGGGAGCCCACGCTTCTCTTGCTGCAGGATGTACCCGCAGTATGTGTACCCGACACCGCATGTAGGTGCGGATGCATTCGTGACCTTGGCCAGTGATGCCGGGTCGCCGACCCCATTGTGCCTAAGTCCAGCTTGCACAAGTGCCACGGGTGCAAAGAGAAGGGAAATGACGGCCTTCATCTTGGTGGTGATGTGAGAGTATTTTGGGGGAACTAGAGGAAAGCAGATTGGTCTGGTCTTACGGCCTCAACAGCGGATGGAAGATTCTTGATCATGACGTGCTCAGGTCTTATAGTCCCAGATCACCAGCCTGAGGGTAGTTGGCTTCCACAGGGACATGTCATATCTGGTTGCATGTGTTCACAAGTTTGGCGAGCTTGGACGGCTCAGCCTCTGTGTGAAGCTGGCATGTCTCGAGCGTAGTTTCTAAGAGGCTCAGAACGGCTCCCAGCAAGGAAACCGGGCGTGCACAACGCGTTTCCCGCTAGGTAAATGTTCCCATAATTTCAGATGTTAGGCGAGCGAGATCCTGAAGGCCAATGGCTATGTACCGTCTGCAAGGGCTGAGTAGGACGATGAGACCTTGGACATGTAAGACTTGCAACGGTTGACCGGACAGCGTTGTAGTTTGCGACGTACGATCAGTTCACAGTCGAGGTGAAGAGGCCATAGATGCCTACCACGTACTCTACGGCCCAGGATTTTCGACATTAGGAGTGACAAACTTGTGCTCGACCGAGGCCAGTGACGACGCTCTTGTGATGACTGCAGTCATGCCGATTTTGGAAACGACTTCGCTTGGTTCACTTGGAGGGACACGAACATGATACAATGCAACATGGGAAAAATTTCAAACCTTTTCATCTGCCATCGGTATGTCCGATGGCTGCAAGCCTAGCCCATGCTCCTTTTGGGCGTTTTGCTTGCTCGAAATCGCCGTCCCTGTCCAGGTGCATATCCACCTTGGAGAAACGGCGTGTGGGGACGGTATGCCTCTAGAGTCCTGATGCAGTCAACACCGGGAAAATTCAGGGCTATCCATGGTCAACTCCAAGGTAAATCGATAGCAAAAAGCGATGGGTGTAGAAAAATATCCTTGGGATGTGTCACGGATGTGCGATCGTGGTGCAGATCTAGTTCCAGCGCCCGTGGAGATGCTGCATGAAGCGGATACGATACTCGGTGTAGCACTTTGTTGCACGCAATGTCAAGGTCAGTGTAAGACGTCGGGAAATGCCTGCATGCCTGTGATGAACATTCAATTATGACAGTGAATAATAGAGAAAATGGAAAATGCCACATGCAGACAAGAAAGGTGAAGTTAGAGTGAACGTCCACTCACGCTCGTTCGCCAGGGTTGGGATTTTTTTGGACCCCTCATCGCGATCAATTAAGCTTCTCCTTCGCCGATGCAAGCCCGACGTCAAAAAGCTGGCGTCTCCCTCGTCGCACAAGCCACACACCAACAGCCTATTGGAGCCATCCTACCATTCAATTGAGCAGCGGACCCTTGCACAATCTTCACCTCACCAATACAACCTTTTATTCCCCGTCAATACCGCAAAACAACGACACAATGGCGGCCGTAGTAGACGCCCCACCCCCGGTGCCCCTCTCCTCCGGTACGACCGTCCGCGTGGGCACGCGGCGGTCGGGCCTGGCGCTGAAGCAGTGCGAGATCGTCATCTCGGAGCTGTCCAAGACGCACCCGCACATAAAGTTCGAGACGGTGACGGTGTCGGTGATGGGCGACCGCGACAAGACGACGCCGCTGCCGAACCTGGGCAAGGGCCTGTGGACGTCGGAGCTCGAGGCGATGCTGACGAGCTCGCCGCCCGAGCTGGACATGATCGTGCACTCGCTCAAGGACATGCCCACCTCGCTGCCCGACGGCTGCGTCCTGGGCTGCGTAACGCGGCGCGAGGACCCCCGCGACGTCGTCGTCTTCCGCGAGTCCCACGGCGGCAAGTACCGCAGGCTGGCCGACCTGCCCGAGGGCGCCGTCGTGGGCACCAGCAGCGTGCGGCGGTCCGCCCAGCTGCGCCGCAAGTTCCCGGGGCTGGTGTTCAAGGACGTGCGCGGCAACATCGACACGCGCCTGCGCAAGTGCGACGACGAGAGCCTCGGCTACGACGCCATCATCCTCGCCGCCGCGGGCCTGCTGCGCATGGACTGCGGCCACCGGATAGGCCAGTACCTCGACTCCGCGAGCGAGGGCGGCGGCATGCTGCACGCCGTCGGCCAGGGCGCCCTGGGCCTCGAGGTGCGGTCCGACGACGAGGCTACGCTGTCGCTGCTCAAGGGCGTGCTGCACACGGAGACGATGCTGGCATGCGAGGCGGAGAGGACAGTCATGAGGACGCTCGAGGGTGGCTGCAGCGTGCCCATTGGCGTCGAGACGGACTGGGTGCCTGGTGAGGATGGCGTAGGGCAGGTCTTGAGGATGAGGGCAACAGTAGTCAGTCTGGACGGGTCACAAGGCGCCGAGACTGAGCTCACACAGGAGGTATCAGATGCCAAAGGCGCCGAGGAGCTGGGCCACAAGGTTGCATCAATTCTCGTCGAGAAGGGCGCTGGCAAGATCCTCGAGGCCATCAACAAGACAAGGGCGGAGACACCCGTGGCTGGCACGTCTGCTGCTGCTACTACTGCGGCGACGACGACATGATGGACAGACAACGAAGAGGACTTTGGCTGCATTGCACATTCTATTAGACTTAGATACCTTGCCTCATTTCTAACGCATACAGAGAGCAAGCAAGCGAGCCGAGAATCTTTTGTTATCAATGCCAACCGCGCGAGTCCTGGGCCGTCCTCGCCAGCTCGAAAACGCCTATCCTTGTGCAAATGTTAAATCAGTTGCTGTTCCACCAGGTTGAACTGCCATGCACATGCCGCGAAGCCGTGGATGTATGTATGTGTACATCACATCGCATATCCCCATGTCCCCATGTCCCCATGCCCCTTTCCAATTCCTTTCCTTTTCGCCCTCGCTTAGTGGTCGCCCTCGGACGCCGTGAAGGCCTTGTACTCCTCGGAGCCCATCAGCGCCTCGAGGTCCTTGACGCCCTCCTCGTCGACGGCGACCTTGGCGATCCAGCCGCCGCCAGCGCTGTCGTCCTCGGGAACCTTGTTGATGTTGCCGGGCTTCTCCTCGAGCTCGAGGTTGACGTGGGTGATGCGGCAGGCGATCGGGGCGTTGATGTCGGCGGCGGACTTGACCGACTCGACGGCGCCGATGGCGTCGCCGGCCTTGACCTCGCGGCCCTCCTCGGGCAGCTCAACGTAGACGACGTCGCCCAGCGCCTCGGCGGCGTACTCGGAGATGCCGATCACGCCCGTCTTGTTGTCGGCCGACAGGTCAATCCACTCGTGGTCCTTGGTGTACTTCCTTATAGGGTCTGTTTGTAGCAAAGCACGTGTCTGTTAGTCTTGTGTCTTTCCTCTGTAGATAAGCACGAGGTAAAGTTTTGACGTTGAAAAAAAGTGGCCGGCCGGCTTCGGCGCTGGGGGAGTAGAGGGGAGACCGTACTGATAGCTGTCACGGAGAAGGACCTGGCGGTGTTGAACCTGTGGATTGGGCGGGCGGCAGTGGTCTGACGGAGGGCTGAGAGGGCGGATGGTCTTGCGACCCGCATGCAGCGTGCGACTGAAGCCATGGCTGTGACAATTTTGGCGAAACTGGACAGAGAGAATGAGGAGGGAAAAAACAAAAGGCAATGGCGCTGGCGATTCGGAGCACGATGAATCGTTCCTGTCTCCCGACGAGTCGCCGTTGCCGTGCCTCTGATAGCCGGGCGCCGATTGGCATTCCAGCGCTAATGCATATTAGGTAAAGCCAGACAGGCACCCGGCCCTAACCCGGACTTGGCTGCAGGAGGGGGGGAAACGGTGTCAGTGAGGCGGGAGGGGAAGGACATGTGGTTTGCACTTGGCATTAGAAGAGCATCACTCCTATGTCGAATCCTCACAGCCCGGAGGTTAGAGATGACTGGATGAGTTCTGTGGTCTGACGGCTGTTCCTGGATCCTTTGCACTGTCTAGGGGCCATTTGTTCAATAGCACTAGCCTACCTGACTGTACCTAGGTAGTCCGAATGAGACCACTCGGCCGGCTACCGATTTAACAAGACAAGTTGTTCGGCATGCCCCTTTAATGCGCACTCAACGATGTGGGCCGTTGACATTATCCACCGTCTAGACATACTATTACTGCCAGGAGCTAGGAGCTAGGGTGGAAGCTCGGGTGGAAGGCGTATTGTCCGTCGCAATGTCTTGCATGATCCGAACAACTTGGAAGTTCTTAAGATATCCAGCTATGCATTCTAGCATTTTGTCAAATCTGCATGCTAGACTCCCTACAGGGTAAACCGTTGGTGTGGATAGGCACAGGCAGACAGATGCCCAGGTCTACCAAGTACGAGGCTGACGAGATGAGATGACGATTTGATGACTTGGTCGAGGTCCTCGGCAGACGTGATTGAAACTATGTCATGGTAATGATTAGCACAAGCCCGCCCCGCCCACTGTTAGCCGTCTGGACTCTGGACTGTGGGCTTCCGGGACGCCAGTGGGAAGCTTCGAGGAAGACGCCAGAGTACCGGGCGAAGGGTTGTTCACGAATGAGCATTGACAGAAATTTATCGTCCTGCGATCTCTTGGGTACGCCAGCACGGGTAGTCCATACTCGTCCCGTGGCTAGAGAAGGGGTGGGTTGCGATAGTCGGCCGTGATATAGACATTCTGGAAGGTGGGAGACAGGCATGAGCTGTCGAGGAGGACGCGGCGCATGAAGGAAACGGTCGTGGACAACGCAGCATGGCCATAGTGGTGTGCCATTAATTGGCGACGGTGATTTTGTTTCCCATAGTCACATCTATCCGTTCATCTATGCATTCTGTGCAGTTGGTAGTGCTGATGCTTGGCTGGCCGATTTTCGGGCCCCTCTGCTCTGGCGACGGCTTCTCACCGCCAGCTGTTGCTGTTTCATGAGGTCAGAAGCTAGAGACACAGAGCAATCGGATGACCGAGAGGAGGCAGATAGAGTTACGAGGGGATGTGTTGTGTGATCAGCCTGCGCTGTAAATCGCCTGCAGCAACAAACACGCCTCGCATCGCATCGCGTCGCGTCGCCCATGCTCTGGTCCACTCCGATCTTCCTCTCCCTTCAGCGTGCAGCAAGCTTGTCGCGCTATGAACTCCTGGGCCACTTGACCCGAACAGCCCGACCCCTCAGTGGAGCCCCGTCTTGGTCTTGCGGTCCCCAACGGAGCCGTGCCATTGGGTCAAAGCTCAGCACGACAACACAGGGCACGGGGCACTGCACGCAGTGCAGCACAGCTCAGAGAGAGTTGCAGGGTCAGGCCAACCACGAGGGGTGCTCCGCGGTGTTTACTCGTGTCCAGGTAACCTGGGAGATTGACCTGGCTTGCTTGCCCAATATCCCGTCCAAGAGTCGAAGCGAACTGGAACCGAACCAGTATCTCAATCAACCGGATTGCCAACCTTCATACACATTGGCATCCGGCATACGGCACACGGCATCGATGATACCACAATAGTGCGAATCGAGCTGGCCAACACCCACCTCCACACATCGAACCTCGAGCCAACGTCGATCCTCCTCTGCCTGGGCCAGCTGCAGGCAAGACTGACTGACTGACGGAGGGACTGGGTCCCAACTCAAGAGACGATCTCAGCAGGTGCCCACCAGGCCAGGCCACCCTGCTGCTCCACGGTCCACCGCCCACGGTCCATGATCCACCGTCTTCTGTCATAGTCGCCAGCGCATCCGACTGCTGATTATTCTATTCTTCTTGAGGCTTCGAACCCGTCCCGCACCCACCCTGTACCACACCCTGCGCTGCCCTACCTGCCCGCCCTGCCTGCCCTGCGCCCGCATCGCCGATAGCTGCGCCCACTTGCCCCCAGTCCCAGTCGGTGTGCGCGACAGTGACGCTGACCCCGACGAGCCGACAAGTGCCAGTGACGCTGCTGCAAGCTCTTTGCCGACTGCAGCACCCTTCAGCCTTGTTTTTGCCTTTCTTCCCGTACAAGAAGGCCCCTTCCAGCCCGGTCTGCATCTGAGATCGACCACCCCGGCAAATCCATACTGTATGTGTCCGTACCTGAAAGTCCCCAAACGGGCTTATCCATGTCGCATTTCAGCCCGCGCTGCACCACCAAAACTCCCCGTCACCAATCAACCCTCCCACATCCTCCCTCTACCACCTTGGACTTGGCCCTCGACCTCAACCTTGATCTTGCTCACGCCCTCCCGTTCCAACTAACGGGACTCTGAACAGAGAGAGAGAGCCAGCTGAGCAGCACCATCCAGCTACTGTCTTCCGCTTAGACGCCTCGCTCCGTCCCCCATCCCGGTCTCTCCCCCAGTAAGACAGCCGTCTTCTTCATGAAGCCGCTGCTGGGATAAGGCCGCCCTCCCTTCCTTGAACCCCTCGGTTCCAGCTCACTGCTCCCCAAGCCCGTCACCACCCTTCCTTGAACCCGACGCCGGTGACAGCCGCACAATCACCACCGCCAACCTGGGTAAGTCAACCCCCGGCGCTTAGGTCTTAGGTCGCCGCCCCCCTTCCGAAACAATGCGCTTCCAGACGCAACCCTCATTAGACTGTCTCACTTCGGCACACCTACTCCCGCCGTCGCCCCCTTCTCATCTGCTGACCCGATCCCCATCGGCCAGATTCATCGTCAACAATAACGGCAGGGTCCCCAGCCCACTTGTACTACGCGACAGACATTATGGACGATCAGCCGCCCGTGGACGGCCAAGAGGACACTCTCGGTGGCATCGAGGGCTCCCCGAACATGGCCGGCGGACACGGCTTCGAGAACGGCAACCCCCGTCCACACCCGTCGCAATCATTCGACTCAGCCATGGCTGATGCACCCTACTCACCCGACGAAATGGACCCTTCAGCACGCTACACCACTCCTCCAATCCCACAAAATGCCCAAGCAGGCTCGAATATATCCAGACCGCCCTCACAGGTGTCCAGCCAGGGCTATGGGGATCGCGCGTCCGCAGGCGTTCCCTCAGAGCAAAGCGCCGCAAACGGCCGAAACCATGTCGTGATAAAAGTCGGGATGGTGGGAGATGCGCAGATCGGCAAGACGTCATTAATGGTCAAATACGTCGAGGGCAGCTGGGACGAGGACTACATCCAGACCTTGGGCGTCAACTTCATGGAGAAGACAATCAGCATCCGGAACACGGAGATCACATTCAGCATCTGGGATCTGGGCGGACAGCGCGAGTTCGTGAACATGCTGCCTCTTGTCTGCAACGATGCTGTCGCCATCCTGTTCATGTTCGATCTGACGCGCAAGAGCACTCTGAACAGCATCAAAGAGTGGTACCGCCAAGGACGTGGCTTCAACAAGACGGCCATTCCTATCCTGGTCGGCACCAAGTACGACCACTTTGTGAACTTCCCACGTGAGGACCAGGAGGAGATATCGAATCAGGTACGGATGCCTCGTAGCAACACATTTACCGGCCGCGACAAGACTAACGTCGGACACACAGGCACGTCGTTTCGCAAAGGCAATGCGAGCTGCCCTGATTTTCAGCAGCACTAGTCACAGTATCAACGTGCAAAAGGTTCGTGCTTTTCTGCAACCACAGTCAAATCCCAGGGTGCTAATTGACCCCAGATATTCAAAATTGTACTGTCCAAAGCTTTCGACTTGAAGTGCACAATACCCGAGATCGAGAACGTGGGCGAGCCACTCCTCCTTTACCAAAACTGCTAGTCATAGCCCTCTTGCATCGCGCGCATGCGCAGACGTTATTTGGCCGCCAGAATTCATATACATTCACTGAGGCGTCACCACAACTATCTCGCTCGACGACATATCCTAACCGTTCATCGCACGAGCGCTAGCACGCCGGCCTGCATACACAAAGTGTTCCATACTCTTCGGCCCTTGACCCGCATCCGGTTCTTTCTTCGCCCTGGTCATGCTGCGTGCCTCATCGAAGGACGAAATTATATGGCTTTTCACTCTGGAGAGTCAGAACACAAGGCGCAATGATGCGTATACATGGAGTCTCTGTGTGCGAGAGGCACCAAGCTGGAGGAGCGGAGGGCATGTACGAGAAGGTACTGCATCGGCAAGGATCAGAGCAACTGTTCCGTGGAAGGAAAAAAGACCCCGTCGAAAGATTTGCTCCAGAGCTGTAATCGCATATATGCTGCCAGGGAGGAGAAGAGACACATGGCTGATTGATTCACATAAAGCATTAGGGTTGTTTTCTCGGTATTGGTACACCGGACGGAAACTGGACTTCTGATTTGTTCGGGGTCTGATTATCACCTTTCCCTTTGTTTTCTGTTTTTGCTTGCGCAATTTGGAAGTTCAGGCGTGAAAGAGCTGCAAGGAGCAGAAATATCAACCAAGGGGCGAATTTGCAAAATCGGGGGGTCTTTTCTTGGGGCCCTTTTCCCGGGTATCATCACATCACATCACATTCGTCCCGTAATTTCCTATTTCAAGAAACCATCAACACAAGAAGCAAGCCTTTGGGGTCCAAGTGGGAGTCTCATAGGACCTACCATTTTTTGTTTCTTTCAATGTACATTACAAGAAGAGCATTGGGCCGTGTGACGCAGTTCTGCGCATGCCTTTAGCCGCCACCACTTGTCAGATCAAGTCCAGTCAGTCGAATAAAATGTCATTGGAAGAATTCCGTGTGTTTACTGTTGCTAGTTGCACATTTACTGGCAATGGATGATTTGATGCTCGACATTCCACTCACAAATCACAGAAAAGTGCATCAGATGAGTGGTCAAGCTTAACTGTGCCAGCTTCTAGGGACAAAGCAACAACGCATCTATCTGTATTACCCCGTCTGCGTTGAGCTGTATTATTAGTGGTAGTCGCCCTAGGTGATTCGTTGTAAGACTAATCAATGCGATTGAAGAAAAGAATGAGGCCGCCGTCTAACCGTTCCTGCGCGAGTCAAGTTTCGTCCATCCTTGGATACCTGAAAAGATGCCGGGGTGACGAGAAGACGACTGGCCGACGCCTGCACCTCTTCTATCCTGAATCCCACTTAGAGTTCCCGTATTCCCCATAACGCCAATACACAAGCACTTAGGCCGGTGCCTGGCCCTCGGTATTGCCTTCCACCTCTGGAGCAGCCGGCTGGTCACCAGCAGGGGCAGTGGCTTCAGGAGCAGCGGCGGCGGCAGCAGCCTGCCGTTTGGGGAACACCCTGCCCCAGAAGCCCCGACCTGATGGCGCATCTATTGCTTGTGAGCCCGGGTCAGCCGAAACGGGTAAAATATGTGAGACAAAGTACGCTCCGAAGTAGACATGGGAGTCACTCAAGACGTACCAGCAGCCTTATTTTCCTTGCCCGACTCGGCCGGCCGGCCCAGCTCGTCCAGCGCCCGGTCGGCAGAGTTGACGACGGCATTGAGAGAAGCCACGAGGTTGTTGTTATTGTTGTTCTCGGCGCCCTCCTCGGACGCGGACGAGGACGCCCAGTTCCCAGGCATGGTAGCCGGGTCCGGGCGCGGCGACTTGCGGAACTGCGCCGTCTCGCGGATGATCTCATCGTCGTCGATTGTGTGCGTCGCGCGTACCTGGCCCGACGGCGATAGGATGCGCACGTCGCGGCTGATGTCATGCTCCTGGCCGCCCGCGGCGGACGCCGCGATTATCTTATCGGTGTCTAGATCATGGGCGGCTGGCGTCGGCGGAGCCGGGAGGATTGTGTCGTTGGCGAGGCTGTGCGCCCTGGCCGTCTTTGCCGCAGCGACCTTCTTGTCCGACTCGAGCGTGTGAGGCAGGAATGCCTTGGCTCGCTTGACGATTGGGTCGTCCAAGAGCTCGTGGGAGAGGAGCTGGCGTGGCCCGGACACGACGGGGTCGCCCTCAAGGAAGTGGCTGGGCGCGGGGGTTGTCGTGGGGATCATGGTATCTGCTGAGAGGCGGTGTTCCTCAGGGGTTGGCTTCAACTGAATGATCTGGTCGTTCTCGAGGATATGGGAAAGCCGTGCCTTGTCAACAGGTACAATGCTGTCCAGGTCCAGATCGTGTGGCAGGTGGGCCGGCTTTTCGATGAGGAAGGTGTCTTTCGACAAGGAATGTACTCGAGCGTTGGGTGGTATTTCCACAATAGACTGTCCTCGATCCAGTCGGACTTCGGGGATAGCTTCCTGTGCGCCATCTGCTTCTTGATTGATTTTGTCTGCCTCGTCGTCCGGCTTCGCACCTTCAGGTACTGCAGGCACGTTCTCCCGGGCTACTTGTTTCCCTTTGGCTTTCTGACTCTTCTTGGGCCGGCCGAGTTTGGTCTTTGGCTTCTTCGGTTGTTCGTCCTTGTTGGGTTTCTTCTTGTCTGCGACAGGGGAGGAGAGCTTCCTTTCTCCGTCCTCCTGCGACTCAGGAGGAACATCGGCGCTCAAGTTTTGGGAAGGGCCGGTGGTCGTCAGGACACCTGGTTCAGGTGCCTTTTCAGACTTTTCCGAGGCCTTCCCCGCCAACAAGTCTTTGAACCGATCGGCCAAAGAGACGGCTCTTGGCTTCCCGTCTTGGAGTGCATCCTCGAGTACCTCTGGCAGATCAAGTGGCGGACCATGAGGCAAATCAAGTGGTACGCCGTGGTGCAGATCAAGTGGCACACCATGGGGTAGATCAAGTGGCAGACCACTGGGCAGACCATGGGGCAGATCATGAGGCAGATCAAGCGGCAGATCAAGGTGAGGGAGCGGGTCCGGCAACATCTTCTTCATTTCCATGGGGAGTTCAGACACATATTGCTGGGCCTTCCGAAGGGTGTCTTGGTGGAGCTTCTTTCTGATTTCCTCACGTATCCGTACCTCGGCCAGGTTGCGGATGTTGGTGGCATTGTGGAGGACGACCTCTCGCGCCTTGTTCCCCTCGGACGCTGTCAGATTGTAGAAGAGACGGATCGCCTGAGTCTGCTTGGTCGCAAAGATCCCGCCGCCAAACTCTTCGAACACCAGTCAGCTCAGTCTATGCCGTAGGTCGCACTGTCTGTCACGAGGCGGACTCACAAAGCAATAAGATGGTGACAGCTGCGTAACCACAGCAGGGCCCATTGCAAGCGTTAAAATTATCCTCTTCGCCCAATATCTCACCGACGCGGTCCATCTCGGCTTTGTCCAGCTCATGCTTGATTTTGCCGTAAGTGATGCACGGGCAAAACAAGCCCTCGATGGCCTCAGACTTGTCCATGATCTTGAGAGCGCTCGACCGGTTGACCTGGAGCGCACCAGGAAGTGCCGCCACTGCGCCACCGACGACGCCATTGTTAGTGGCCACAAAGTCATGTAGTTTGGATGGCGACCCAGTCTGGATATTTTCGATGCCCTTTATGGCCTTGCGGAGGTCGTCGACAGGGATGGCACGCTTTCCCTTGCCACTGGTGCTGGCAGCACCGAGCTCCAGCGAATCTTTGCCCTCCGCTGGGTTGGTATTAGGATCGAGATCCTCAAGGGGGATGGATGAACCAGGGTGGAACCCTTCGAGGTGCCCTGCGCCGCGACCTACGATGATCGGAACGGATGTGGTGAACATGTTGAACAAGTAGTTGGGAACGAGTTGCGCCTGGATATTGGTATGAAATGCAGAGACGGATGAAGATAGGTGTGACGGTATTCGACTCCGATTCAAAGCCGATGGGAAAAAGACTGTGACCGGAGAAGGTGGTTTTGTTGTTTATCTTGGGAGCAGCATGTAGTACAACCTCTGGCAGACACTGCAACAACGACCCGGGTGTGCAGGTAGTTGACCTAAATAACAGGAAGCCGCACGCCGGCGGGTGAGGGGCCCACGAGGCATCCGCCGCCCCGAAGCAGGTGAAGGTACAAATGGCCGATCCGAGAAAGTACGACCCACACTCCTTCAAAGCGAATCAGTCCGCAGCTGGTCCGCGAAGAACTTCATCATCGGCAACACCTCTTCCTGGCTCGAGGGCATGGTGCTATCCGCTTTGTTCCACTTGACATCCTGCACGTTGGAGAACTCCTTCTTGAGGACGTCGACGGCATCCTCGTCCACGGTGTCGCATGACCTGCCGCGGCAAATCAGGACCGGCGTCTCTGACTTGGGCCTTGCACTCAGCGACGGGATCATGGACGGCGGCAGGTCTCCTCCGATAGACACGACACCCTTGAACGCCTTGCCCGTCTCAACAGGCTTTCCATCCTTGTCCTCCTTAACTTCCTCAACCTGGGGCCCTTCACGGAGCTTTGAGGCCAAGCCCAGTGCCAGTGACCCTCCCTGTCCGTAGCCGAAGAAGAGGATGTCAGACAGCTCCCAGCCGCACTTGTCCACCAAGGTCTCCCTGATGAGCCTGTTGAGCACAAGGTCTGCTGCCTTGGTGAACCCGGGGTCGGCATCCAGCCCACCCGAGCTTCCCAAATTCAGGTCGTCGCCCCAGTGGAAATTCCTGGGCGGGCCACTGTCAAGCGGCAGCCCAAGCAAGGCTGGCGGCAGTGGGCTGGTGCCTCGCACTGAGATTCCAAGAACGCCTGGGAGGTTGATGCTCTGCGCGAAACCGGCGAAGGGGGCGTCCGTGTCGCCAAGGCCGTGGAACAGGATCAGGATGGCGGTGGTGGACTCTGGCGGCGAGGGGAAGTGCAGAGACACGGTCAGGTCTGGTTCCAAGGACTTGAAGTCCTCGGTCTTGGGAATGCGGATGCTTGGCGCCATGGTGTCCAGTTGTCGGCCCAGTAATTCAGACTTCTCGGGTTACGATGATTTGGTGTACTGGGTCGGAAGCGAGTGCAAACATGTCTCTCAAATAGGTAGCTGTGTTGAAAGCTGGGTCTGCCCAGTGCTACTTGCGTCACTTTGGTTGGGACTTCAAGCCTAACCCTGATGTCGTTGTGACGGTGCTGTCTTCAGATGTGAGGTGCGCAAATATGTCGATCCAGGCCATCATGGAGTGATAGCACACCTCCAAGCCTTCTTGTACATTGCCATTAGATGGGCAAGGTCATTAATTTCAATGTTCAGCGAGTGTCACCACATTGACCACAGCAGCAGCATAGCCCGGGAGTCCAGAAGCTTTGCAGGACTGTCGCAGCGGGTACACAGGCAAGGATTCTCAAGTTCTAGCGGTCATTGAATCTTATATTCATGTTGGCACTCTCTAATCTATCTACTATGCGTTCCTCGACTCGTTTCTGAGCCTCTTCCATCTCCTCCTGTACGAAATCTTCCAGTTCTTTACGAGCTGTGTACGTCTGATCCTCGATCTCGGAGTAGATCGTGGCTCCAAACTCATGCCGGAGATCGTACAATTGCTTTTCGAAGTCATCTGCCTGTTCCTGCAGACGTTCTTCGACGCGGTGGACAATTCGCCCCTCTATCTCCTGCATTACTTCTTTGACCAGCTCAGTCTTCACCTGGTCCTTGAGCTCGGCTTTCACATTAGCCCTGAGCTCGCTCATCAACTCTGCCTTCAGCTCTGCCTTCAGGTCGTCCTTGAGAGCCTTAGCAAAGGCCGTCTTCTCTTCGATGGCTTTGCTGTCGCCTTGCAGATACGGCGTGGCACTGGCTTCTGAGCTGGTCCTCCGCCGCCGCTTTTTCCCCACGGGGGTATCCGTAACAAAGGGAGGACTAGGTCCGATATCTGCGTATGGTGGCGGGGATGCTCCGTTGCCGACAGGGCCTGGAAGATCTAGGCTGTCGAGCTCGATAACCTGCCCGCCCTTACCTCCGTACAAACTGGTTGTATCAGCAGCATGCTTGTTGCTAGCGAGTTTGACATCCGCGGACGCGTCTCCGGCCGTTTTATCGGCGGTCAAATTCCCTCCTGACACAGCCGTACACAAAGAACTCAGACGTCCCCTGGAAACGGTTCGGGCAGGCAGGCAAGCTGAGATAGAGAACCTTGTGGCTCGAGCGAGAGCCCAGAGACCGTCGAGCGGATCATCTGATTGCTGGTCCTTCGATTTGATATCGTAATCCGGTGGGAGAACTAGCGTGGCCGGTCGAGTCAAAGAGAAGTGCCAACAGACGGTGTTCGGTCCAAGCTTCTTGCTCATAGCCTCATCGACATTTTTCTCGTCTTCCAGATCGATCGAATCAACTCGTTCAGGAGCAATATGGAGCCAGGCTGCTGTTGTCCGTTTCGGTCTCCCCCCAGTTGCCTTGAACGTCACCGTGACTCGTAGCTTGAAGAATGCAGTGCTGGTCGACGGATCGTGAAAGATATGGAATCGAAGGGCTTCGAGATTACGTGACGCCCCGGTTTCGTGAGTCCAAGAAGCAATAGCTGGTTGAGCGGAGACATCAATGAGCTCCAAGGAACTCATGATGGTGTACTAGGCCGATCCGGCAACTAGAGTGCCGGCTTGGGAGCTGGACGGAAGGCGAGGCCTAAATGTGGTCAGCTGGGACATTCACGAACACACAAACCGCGAGATAACTCTGGCCCCTGTGTTGTTGTATCATCTATTATGACGAAGAACAGGATTCCCGCCCGCCCAGGCTTCTGGTTGGCAGAGCAGCCATGACTCCTCTTTAAGGCGCTCAAATCAATCAAGACGACAGTAGGAGAGCCGGAGAGACGAGGGCACCGTTCCCGCATGTCTCGCCCAGCACTAGTTCGACAGCAACCAGTACGGCTATCACCAAGACCCTGGGTCTTCCACTGCCCGCGAGCAGTGGGTAGAAGCCAGTCGTGTCTGGTCTTGGGCGCGCGTCACCGGTGCCATCGACGCTCAGCGCTGAGCAGACATGCGCGGTCACCCGCCGGTGCGAGTACCTTTGAACTGGGAGCGCTCATGTGCGACGTTGTCCCATAGTGGTTTTGTGTGAAAGGAAGAGATGAGATGGGGCGGGAGGTGTAAAGTCCCCGACCGTGCTGGCGGGCACGCGGTAGATGAACAGGCAACGATCGGAAAACAAGGAGGTTGGGAGTCCTTGGCGCCGAAGTTCTTGGCGGATCACGTGACTGGCCCACGATCTGCGCTGTGGTTGGCTCCCCCGAGACCAAGGAGCCCCGCTTGGACATCGTCCCCAAATAACAAGCCAAGGGCACAACCCCGGGGCCATTCCACTCCAAACCTCCAGCATACATGTAAAGCCTCCCCTTTTGACAGGAAATTTGGTATCAAAATTACACATATTACATGTTAGATCCGGGAAAGTAAGTTGTTATGCTATGATTCTAGTTGTTGGACAGAAAAGACTACATGCTTGGTAACGTTCGAGAATTCATTTGGCCGCGCATATGCTGCTTCTGTTGCATAAGTGACGCCTGTTGCTGTTGGTGTAGCTGCTGCTGCCTCAATTGCAAAAACTTCTGCCTAGCCGAGCCCAGACATTGCATCTTGAACTTCTGTAGTAAATCGGGTGGGCAGGTCTCTTGCGTAAGTTGTTGCTGCTGTAACCAGTTTGCCAGGTTCTCCTGGAACAACTTGGTACTCAACATCGAGATCTGCTGCTGCGTTTGCATAGCCAGTCGCTGCTCGAGTTGAGCCTGTTGTCCTCCTTCTCTGGTTTTATGGAGTGCTCCGTTCGGCATTCCTATGTTAGCGTCTGTCATCCACTGCTGGCCCATTTGCATCCCAGGCTGCTGCCCGTTCTGCATCTTTTCGCGCATATAGGCCTGCTGCTGCTGGATGAATCTTGCTTGCATCAATTGCTGCACATTCTGAAGCCCATTCTGCCGCAGGACTTGTTCCAATTCGGGTGACGAAGATGAGTCCACTACTCCCGACCACTCTTCCTCGCATGGTATCTTGCGAAGCTTGCGCCCTATGTATTCAAAGAGGTCGGCTTTCCTCGACTCGGCACCGGAAGTACTATCTTTCGATATTGTTTCCTTGTTTCCGACGTCGGAAAGGTCTCGCGCTCTCGGCGGATGGAGTCGCGAGTCACCATTCAGCCGGAATAGGTCGAGGTCGCCGGCATCCGAGGACCTCGAAGTCGTAAATGTCGCACTCGAACCGCGTTTCGCAACATTCAAATTGGAATAGACAATCTTGCCGAAGCGCGGGGTATCCACCCTTCCGTCCTGATCCATGCTCGGCCCTTTGGATATCCTTCGTGTTGTGTTGCCGTTGCTCCTCTCGCACCCCTTTCGTGACAGAGTGGGACAAGGTTCCGTGACGCAAAGCAGATATCCCAAAGCTCAATGTGTCCGGCAGGTTGTGGAGCTTCTCAAGTTGAATTCTTTAGCTGAAGCTACTGTCTTCAAAGTTCTGTAGCCATGTCTCGTTTGGGAGCGGATCCGAATGTGCGACGAGTGTTCTCTAATGGTCGAACGCTGCCAGATGAGGGGTTTGGGGCCTGGTAGAGGCGGAGCCTGGAGGAGCAGCAGCCCTCCTGATTTACAGGGAATACAGTACTGCAGGCCACTTGCACAGCCACATTTTAGGTGCAGGCAGCTGCGGCTGTGGCCCGAAACAGAGGCCTATGTTGGGGAGAATAGAAAGACTTGATTCCGCTGAGAAGGATCCTTATATAAGTGTGGGTGAACGAATCATGGCCATCAAGTGTTTTGAGGTCCCAAGCATCTTTCTATATACTCTCTGATACAAGGTCTAGTGCGTAGATAACTATGAGTGCCTGTGTGGATTATTCTTTCTACAACAGCATTTCCTCTTTACACAGCACTACTTTGCATCTACGCGATGATTATCGCTTGCCACTTGGTCCTAATTAATACTGTGGCTTGGATACACATGGGGCTGGAGGTAGCTTTAAGGTCATACCCAGGTATCCATCTGGGGGCTACGACGATCACTACAAGACGTAATGCATACATTATACATGAAGATGCCCACTTATAAGTATTGCATTCCAGTCTGCTGGCTGCTGGTTTTATTTTGATGGATGACGGTTCTCTAGCACCATGTCTCCAGACATGCTAGGATGCTGGAACAGAAATAGACGCATGACCCCGTAGCACAACTTATTATTACATGCCCTTCCATCATAAATCGTTTGAAATGGCACAGGCAGACCATGGGCACGAAGATCTGTGCACTCCATTCTGCTGGACGTCAGGTCTCATGCTCCGTCCACTGGAGGACAACTGGGACTTACCGCCGAGTCGGTGTTGTCATACAGTACAGTGCGCTTGATGTGGGAAGTAACGGTGCGCTCTCTTTCTGGGAACAACACCAATTACTGGATTGCGTTTCGATGCCTCTATCGAGATTGGGATATATTGAAGTGCATCCAACTGGCAAGGCACAGTTGAGATGCTATGCTTTGTATTTCCTTATTGAAAATTAAGCTAGCTTTATGAAACAAAGACTAATAGCCATAAGCTTATCACTCGGTAGCATGACAGGCAATGAGAGCATAGCCGGTTGTGCTGATTGATCACAGAATGATTGGGAGACGGTCTCTGGTGTGTCATTTGCAAGGCATCGCAGTCTGCTCGCCAGTTGTGGAGAGCAGACCTGGTAGCTATGCCGCCTTGCACAAGCGACTCCTCCCATGGAAGTGAAGTGATTTCTGTTTGTCCCGTCCGAAGTCTCCTATCGCATGTCTTCCATCGCAAGTCTACCATCGCAAGGCATCTGTACCAACACCAGTTGACACGCGCCAAGTAATCGGATAGAAAGGGGATTGGTACTTTGATGTTGTATGCGTGGAACCCTCTACAGAACGTGGCCAAATCACATCAAGCTTGCAAGCGATCTGAGAGATCTTCTGCATCAAAATGTGTAATCCATAGTGTTTGTCACAGACCACAGAGGTGAATGCATCAAATTGTGATGTCGCCTGAGAAACTAAGCTTCTTTGGAGTTAAGGTGGACATCCCTCGCAAACATCGACTGCACAGTAACTGCAAAAGACAGGTTCATGAGCATATATGTATTGCCAAATCCATGCAGAGATACCCAAAGACATTGAGAGATCTCATAGAGATCAGTCGCGTCCAGTCATTCATGTCCATATCTTGATACATAGCGACTGAGCCAAGTTATATTCCAGTCATGCAGAAGAGCATGTGACAACTTCTAAGCCTTGACACAAAAGACCATGGGAAGCCACGCGCCGTATCAAGCTTGGACTCTTGCATCTAACGATGGCGAAGGGAATTCCTCGTAAACTCTGTAAACAAGAATAGGCAGTCACTCAGCCCAGTAACCAGAACATCGGCCCGTGAAAAAATCGCATCAGATCACATCAATCCGCTTCTGCTTCTAATAATCCAATTCAACCCACTTCTTCCAAAAAACATCATCACAAACACTTTGTCAACATTGTCAACCAACATACCAATACACTGCCACAAGAAACGGAAGAACGTGTACCTGCCAAGATGAACATCGTCACGCTTTCTGAGGAGCAGCGCGGCCGTCTTTCGGATGATGAGTTCAACCAGCGCGAGGAGAATGCCATGTAGGTCACTTTGGAAACCCAATCTCAACATTCTGCTTCATTTCCAGCGCATTGGCTTCGATTCCTAGCCCAATTTCTCTTCCGATCTGGCACGCATCGCATACCCTACCAGTCAATCCTCACTTTGCAAGGACGTTCTAACAGCTTCCCAACCGCTCAAGGCTCCTGCACACTGGCGTACGGGGTGACTGCGTTGTCAGTTCCGGCGTACTTACGTTGATACTTCATTCGAGCATTCTCTGCAGCCGCAGTGAATACTTTCGGGCCGCTTTTCAAGGCGGCTTCAAGGTTTGTTCAAGCCCACATCTTGTTCCAGTTACAGAGGGCGGTGGCATGTTTTCATTAGAGTAGGGCTGACTGATAACGTCATGATAGGAGGGCAAAGACAGGTTTCTCGACCTGCAGGAGGTCGTAGCCGGCTACTTTGTCGGGCTCGTCATCAAGTACCTTTACCTGTCTAGTAAGTCTGCTACTACGGACATCAGCACCTATCACTTCAGAAGACCATTAACCGTATATCTACTTCCAGTTCCCCGGCTTCCTCTTGACCTAGAGATAGTATATGGGCCCATGAACGACGTCGAGTTCTACGAAATCTTTCTCGAGCTTTACCGGCACGCGGCCTTCTTCCGAGTCCAGGATCTAAAGGATGCGATCATGAGTGAACTTCAGAACCGCCTCGATGAGTCCGCTATGACTTTGGTCAGGGCGGGCCAGGACGCTTTGTTTCCCGATCCCGAGGTGGCCAGACAGGCGCTACAAGATTTTATGACTGCCGCAGTCTCTGCTTTCGACAAGTCTAATTTCTACTATGACTTCTACGAGCCAGTGCGCTCCGAGGTCCTTCGTTTCGTCGAGCGCTATTACCCGGTCTTGTCTGGAATGGGCGAAGAGTTCGATGATTACCTCCGTCAGGCGCCTGAGCTCAGCCTGGCCATTCTCAAGAGGATGAGCCATATCGACAACTCAAAGTTCATCACTCCAGGCCCCCAGGTGCGCTGCCAGTTCTGCAACTCGCCCATCAATGTCGAACCTCCTCACTGGCACTTGCAACCGGAATTCGGTATCACGGCGGCTCGCAATGGAAGCGTCAGATACTTTTGCAGTGCCTCGGAGTGCTTCCGCAAGATCAGGGTCAAGAGCTGCTTCCCCGGCGAGTAGGCTTCCTCGGGCGATGCCTGTTGCAGACGGGATGGCTATCCTCATACTGCCGTTACGATGTTCTGCCCGGGCAAAGCAATGGATGTCCACAAGATCCTTCTTTCTTCAGAGCCTCCACATCAAGGTCTCCTCCGTATGGTATAACGCCCCCATAAGATGCGACGTTTATTCCATCACGAAAACCTTCGCAAGATACTTATGGGCCAACTATTCCCTTCAGGACGAGCTCCGTCGGGACGAGATTTGACAACCAAAGCATCTTTTGCAAGACAGGATAGCTTGAGTCTACTCACTAATAGAGCTACCTGTGGTCTTTGCAACTTCCAGGCGTTCGGCCCAAGGGATTTTTGGCGAGTGATACTACTTGTTCTGAAAGGACCGTGATGGATACTGGAACCTCAAGGGCAAAACAATCCAGCAATCGAATCCCCCATACTGCTGGCACCATTCCAATGCCAAGATAATTTTGCCTAATGCTGTACAGAGTCGGCCTCCCATGGAAAGAAAGCAAGGTACCACTATACGCACATAAGCCTTTATTGCCCAGATGGATCATATACCCAACAACAGATACCACTTGCTCTCTCCGTTGCCATGTATATTTATAAGCGTCAAACATGGTGTGATACTGGCTAATGGTTTAGCCCAAATGCATGACAGGATGTGGGCCACATTGGGGATGCTTTCCTTCCACGGCTCAGTCGCCGCCTGTCCCATGGGATGTGTACATAGTGATACGCGTATCCTCCCCCTTACTGCGTTAGTACCGACAACGACGCCTTAATGGAGATTGTAAAGCGAGCTACATGCCCAGACTCGGCCAACAGCCGGCATCATGTGCGTTGATATTGAGCGCCCCATCTGGAAGCTTTGCCAAGCCATTTTCTCCTGGAGCCGGTGGGGAAAATTGGGCTCTCTTGTCCGCTTTCCGAAGGTGTCATCGCTTTCGCATTTGATCACCCCACAGGTTCAAGTCCTCTCGCCTGACTTTTCACTACTTTGGTACGGCTCTCATACACTGGCGGTGCCGGCAAGAGAGCCGGATGGAGGTCGTCATGCCGTGGTTGTAAACTCGCCAACTTGACCTAGCACCTCCGCAACTTCAGGAGAACCAGACCACTCGATATATCCTCATTTCAGGGATATGTGCAAGAAGACAGAATCGTGTATAGATGTAAGTAGGTCCGAATTCCCTGGCCATCAAAGAGACAGTTCTGCTCTCCACTGACTCCAGGACTCGAAGCTCTCATCTCCTTGGCCTGTTTTGTTCCTCTCGGCCTCTTGTCTTTCCAGCCACCGTTCGACCAACATGCGTGTCTCAACTCTTTTTGCGGCCGCTGCTACAGCCTTAATCGGCCTCGCCGCCCCAGTCCCCACAGGATACAAATGGACCATCACAGACCGGAGTGGCGGCCATTATGGCCTTCTCTATGCCAACTTCTACGTTAGCGGACCCCAGACGACCAGCGGCGGCATCAACATTCCCGCGCTCTCTTTAACCAAGAGATGCACGCCCGTGGGTGCGGTCGGCTCTGTGACAGACTGCAGCGATCTGATCGTCAACAATTCCGATGGCCGTGAACTCACGGCCAGGTTCCAGGAGAGCAGTGACGTTGCCACCCTCGTCACTTACACCTTCAACTCTGGCGGAACGTAAGTAGGACCCTTTATCGTAGACTGACCCTTTGATACTGTCTTCGTGCTGAACGAGTTCCGACAGGACGCACAAGGTCACTGGACTTGTCGCCTCCGCCGCCAGCGGAGTCCCGAGGAGCTTCACCGTCACGCCCAACCCGCTCGACTGGACATAACCCACGATTTACTCGCCACGACTCACGTGCTATGTTAGCTGTCTGTTAACAGAGAGTGGAAACCTGCCAAATAAGATGGGAGTACTTGAAAGGGACTCCCTCTGGTTAAACCTCACATCAATACAACCAGTACAAGAATAAAACATCCTCAGCTTACCGAGTGGAAGAAGCAGATACAAAACAATGCATCAGTGTTCGTTATGCACACACTAGAGTGTGTATGAGCACGTAGCAATCTTGATCCATGGGTATAGTCTTAGACTCTTATAATTAATGTCTTCAAGTCATCAAGATGTATTATGCAATGTCATATGAAAATGAGAGATGCAAGACCTTATGCCCTCGGTCTAGTCTCCAGGCCCGGTGCCAGAGTATCCTTTCAACGATGCGCAATCCTGCATGTTATACTCAATAAAGGGGGTATCAACAAGAACTCCATAAACCTCACCCAAACCCTCCGTGTCCTCCATGGGCTCCAGGTTGGAGAAGACGGTGCCTTTTACCGGCACCGGCGCCCACTGGCCCTCATTAATAGTCGAGTTGAACAGTCGCACCATCCTGTCGCACTGGGTGCCGTTGGCGAAGATGGGCTGGTTCGTGATGTTCTGGTAGACCTCGATGGGGAACGGGTTCGAGTCCCCCTCGTCGAGCTCCGCGAACTCGAGCATGACGTACTTGCCCGAGTCGTCGGCGGCCTGGCCCTTGAAGTAGGTCGAGCCGCTGGGCAGCCGCCCGTAGGCGTCGCACCCCGGCTCGAACTTGGTCGGGTGCACGATGGTGCCGTAGTCCCGGGAGCCGTTGATGGCGATCTCGTTGTCGGCGCTGATCATCTGGGCCGGCGCCATTGTGAATGACGAGTAGCCGTCGCCGAGCAGGTCTATGAAGGGGAATGACCAGCCGAAGCGCTGTGGAAGCTTGTCAGAAATTGATTTGTCTTCAATTTTGGTGGGACTATGAGAGTGGCTTACCTGGAAGTCCTGTACGTTAATGCTGAGGGCGGCTAATTGGATGTCATGGTCCAGCGCGGCTGTGAAGAGCACGGGGTACATGCCCGCCGGGAAGTCGGGCATCAGGGCCCTGTATGCGCCCTCGAGGATGGCATGCTGCGCAGGTACGATCCTCCTCGCAGTGTCGAGAGGTATCGGCACTATTGCCATTGTTGTGTTAAGGGTCCCCGTTGGCGTGTCTGCATATTGTTGGGCGATTGGATTTGGCTGGCTGCTGGTTGTGCATGTGTCCTGGGCGGCGATGCTCAACAGCACAGACGAGAGGAGGAGCGTTGCCAGCGCTGTGACGTGAAAGACCTTGATACCGGGCATTTTGGACCAGAGGGTGCGGTTCGGGTGAGCCCATGTGTATAGGCCGGGGGGCATCCAGGGAAAGTGGACGGTGAGGGACGGAGATGGACGGGTCAGCATGGCTTTTAGACGGCCAGGTCATTTTATGCTCGGGCGCTGCTGCAAGGGCAAGAAATAAAGAAAGTCCGGGACCATGTAAGCACGAGGCTGCACAGAAGCAACCCTACTCGGGCCGTGCTGTCATGTTGTTTATGAAACAAAAAAATGGGAAAACAATCGGCGTCTTGGCTCCCGGATGCGAAGTACCGGATGAGCACCAGCAGAGGTTGTCATGTGGGAAGGAGAGAGGGTGGGATTCCAAACATGCTAGGCCGTGCAGATCTGGTCATAAAAGGAGGATCCGAAGAGACGGGAAGGGTGGTTTCCGAGAAGAATTGTTGAAGCGCTGCTCAACGGGCGGTCCGGCCATTGGCTGAAACGTCCCTGACAGGAGCCCAAACATCACCGCCAGACCCCGCGCTTCCGTCGGGAAAGGCAAAGTGCCAGCGGACAAAGACGAGTAAACAGAACGGCTTCTGCCCTTCCCGAGAGTGGGATGAGCGGGCTTGCCAGCATGACAGCGCCAGCTGACTACAGATGCGAATACCTGAATACCTGATGTGCATTGTTCCCTAATAAGAGAGGGGCGGTCTGCTAGGCCGGCCTGATGGCGCGGAAGCCATGTTTACCGGCACGAGGACGCGCGACCACATCACCTACTAGTCTGCTTCCAATAAAGGGCCGGCAGAGCTAGTGACTGACCTCAGGCAGGAGGTTGGGTTCGAGCGCGGACCGATTGTCTAATAAAGACGCAGGGCGGTCCATCAGGTTCGGTTTGTAGGGCGCCATTGCCGCTGCAGTGTGATGTGGTACTTGACCACGAACGATAGTTCACAACCGTACGAATGACACGTCACTCGGCCTCGTCGTGCAATGGTGTAGTACCCAGCGCCCGAGTCATCTCATCAGACGAGCGGTTGAATCGACTGCTGTCGCAGTACCGAAGTTGTCTTGCGCTCCCGTGTTGGGGAGTGCGCGGGACCCGTGGGCCCCCGGTGGCCGGCCTCTGCGGGGGTCGGCCGGAACGTCTGCGTTCCGGCCTCGCGGACGGGGAACATTGAAACTTTGATTCCCAGCCCCTGCCAGGCACACATTAGGGTTAGTTAAGTGGTGATCTTATTCCAACAAAGCCCATTTGAGCTGAGGAATGCGCTTAAAGGGCCACTCACTGCTGTAGAGACTGCCGTGTGTGCTGTGCATGCGGTCGATCCCCCACAAACAAGGCAGCGGCATGTGATAAATTAAGGATACACTCGTTCCGGAAGGTGGCACAAAAGGGGGTCTGTCTCGGCCGAGTGTGGCCAGTCTCGGCCGGTACTCGTCCCGGAACCGAAGTGCTTCGCACCTGCACTCTAGGTTTAGCGGACAACCCCAAGGTTTACCATCACAAAATCAAAATCAGCACATTTAATACTTGAGAACATCACAGATAGATCACCCACATCAGTGTTGACATGTACCACGTCACTCATTCATTTGCGGGATAAATTACCAGGTAAACGTTGCGGAAACCTTGAAGATCACCACTGCCGCAGGATGCCTGCAAGCCACGGCCAACGAGACCAGTCTAGATAGGCCGATGTTTCAATATCTATCAATATCACCCGGGGCTATGAGAGTGACCTGCCAACGAGTCTATCGTTGGCCATTCACTACTTGCAAGTGCACCCTACCCAGGGACTCACAGAAGAGATAATGCTGGGTTGCGAAACTCAACTTAAACCTCGTCGTCAACAGTACGCACACATGCACACACCGAATCAGAGTCGGGGCCAGCGGGTAGGAGCAGGTATATGTGTAAAGTCAAGACTTCTCGCTCATCCCGCCAATGGCGGTGCACATGCGATCCCGCGGTTTCATACTCAGCGGTGGTTGTGGTTGGATGATACAGGATCCGGTTCCTATTTACACATGGCCACAATCACACGAGATGCTGACTGTGGTCGGTCGTGTCTTTTGAATAGTTACTGTCTGTAAAAATAATGTAAAAATAATGAGAAAAGATGCGACAGGAGTATCATGCCGAGGCTCCCTTGGACCTGTAGCAGAAGACGGTTCAAGATCCTCGAGCTGTGACAGCCAGGTGTGCAGATCAACTTTTCGCCTTGTTTTATCCACATTTACTATTCATCAACATTTTCAACAACATTCTATGCTGCACATGTTAATATGTTGACGAGGCTGGCCCTTTAATACAATTACTGAATATATGAGTACTTGTATACATACTCGACAGCCAGACCTTGTCGCCAGGTAGGTGATGCTGAAACTGGACTGTGAAAGACCAGGATGGCTAGTTCGATAGGATTGATGATGAGTATTCGGATGAGATCCAAAGTGGTCAACTTTGGACGTCAAATCCATTATATGGAGAGGCACAGCCTCGAACTGCACGTGGCTCCCCTGTTCTAGTTCATCTCATCTGCTTTAGGTTGAATGACAAGGCGTAAAAGAATTTGCATACTCGTATCTGGTTATCAGATGCGAGTCAGATTGATGACAATGCTCAGCGTTTTGGTGATGTATCTAAGGCATTCTTAAGCACCGGAGTGGATAGATGATCGGCTTTGAGGGTTACTTTTTACGTATCTCTTCAATCCTTCCTCATCACCATGGCCTCGAAAAGCAGATTATTCTTCCAGTACTGGCTTCTCCGATTCAGTACAAGTAAAATGTCCAAAGATATACCAGAAGTTATTGCATGTGACACGATATTAGTCTAGAAGTAGTTATTTGATCAAGGCTATCGCGGGACGTTGTCTGGTTTTCATGGTTTTGAATAGACAATGAGGTCGTCAGAAGACCTTGCCTTGGCAGATTGAATACCCATAGGACGACACGCTCGCTCTAATTTTCGGCTCGCAGCATGGGTCCGAGTTTGCAAGCACGGTGATATTCGTCAGCCTGGCGCTTGGGAAAGCCCATCCAAACTGGATTCCGCTCACCCGGCCCGTCACCAAAAATTGTCGGCACCACTCGGCTGCACGAGACATGCGACTCATGGCCCCTGCAGGACATTCGATGCGCGCAAAAGACTATTTTCCAGCTCAATAGCGATAAGCCCCTTCCTGTGCGACAATATGGAATCATAACCCACTTTCTAAACGCGCTGTTGGTTATCTACGCCTTGCGTGCTTCGTGGAACAGAAAACGCGATCACAGGCTTTTCCGCAAATGGATGACAGTATATGATTTCCCAGGTCGGCTTGGCAGGAATAAGCCGCAATGCCGTTTGCGAGACAAATGAAATTGACTTATAAGTCAGAGGCGATGGAGCGGCGTGGCCAGGTAGGACGAGTTGGACCCCCCTTTCCGCGTCGTGGGACCAGTCCTCTGCAACCCGATCCGTAAGCCTCCAGACATCCAACATGGAGAACGGCGACCACGTCCAAGTCGCAAAGGAACAGCCCTCGGTGTCTTCGGACAAGGCTTCCATCAGGCTGGCCAAGGTCGTCTCAGAGAGGGGCGCAGATGAAACTCTGCAATTGCTTGAGGAGCATGGCGCCAACGTAGG
Source organism: Diaporthe sp. P3_1W (assembly GCA_037177825.1). Classification (NCBI taxonomy): domain Eukaryota; kingdom Fungi; phylum Ascomycota; class Sordariomycetes; order Diaporthales; family Diaporthaceae; genus Diaporthe; species Diaporthe sp. P3_1W. The sequence goes on along the minus strand of JBAFXB010000004.1, from coordinate 2,241,282 downwards.
CGAACTGACGGCCGAGGACGAAGGGAAGCTCAAGGCGAAGATTCGCAATCATATCCTGATCCTCGTCATCATCATTGATCTCATGCTCTATGTATGTTGATCCGCCTACCTTCGAAGGGAAAACCTTTAACTTACATGGCTACGGCCTTTCCGATAGATCGACAAGTCGACTCTGTCCTATGCGGCCCTGCTGGGTATATACGAGGAGACTGGAATCAATGATACCCAGTACAACAATCTCAACACGCTCTTCTACGCTGGTAAGATGTTTCGTTACCCAACCAGAATCGCTTCAAACCATTGACTCGTGGTCTCCTTCCAGGTTATATGGTCGCCCAGATCCCAGGCCATTACCTGATGCAGAAAATGCCGCTGGGCCGCTTCGTCACCATCTCCGTTTTCCTCTGGTCGGTAGTTGTCTTCCTCCACTGCACGGCCAAGAGTTATGGCGGCCTCATCCCCCTGCGATTCTTCCTCGGGTTCTTCGAGTCTTGCCTGGTGCCAGCAATGGAGGTGACGATGGGCATGTTCTTCACCCCAGTCGAAGCCGTGCGCTACCAGCCGCTGTTCTGGACCTCCTGCCTCGCGTCCCCCATCCCGGCAGGGTTCATTGCGTACGGGCTGCTGCACATCCAGTCAAAGGCCGTCCTGCCGTGGAAGTTCTTCATGATCATCACCGGGGGCATTACTCTTCTTATCGCGGCGTACACCTTCTTCTTCTACCCGGACAACCCCGCCAAGGCCAGCTTCCTCACCCTCGACGAGCGCGTCCACACGATCCGGCGGATCCACGCGGCGACCAAGTCGTCCATCGAGCAGAAAATGGTGAAGCGGTCCCAGATCAGCGAGACACTCCGCGACCCCGTCTCCTGGCTCTTCTTCCTGACCGCCCTGGCCAACCAGCTCGCCAACAACCTCGCGTACCAGCAGAACCTGCTCTTCCTGGCCATTGGAGTCGACACACTCGGGTCCACGCTCGTATCCGCCGCGGGCGGCGCCTTCGCCGTCGTGTGCTCCGTTTGCGCCTTCCTCTTCCTGCGGTTCTTCCCCGGCCATACCGCCTTCTGGGGCGCCTTCTGGTCCATGTTCGCCGTCGCGGGCGGCATCGGCATGGTCTCGATACGCTGGACCGAGAGGCTGCCGCTCCTCGCCTGCATGCTCCTTGCCGGGTCGACCTTCGGCATCACATACATCATCGCGCTCGGGTGGAACACGGCGACGGCGGGCGGGTACACCAAGAAGCTCATGCGGAACGTCATATGGATGGTCGGGTATAGCGTGGCGAACCTGGTGAGCCCCCAGATCTGGGCCGAGAAGGACGGGCCGCGCTACTATGGAGCGTGGATTACGCAGATTGTGGTCAGCTGGATCGGAGCTCCGCTGTGCATGGGTGCGATTCACTTCATCCTGTCGCGGAGGAACAAGGAGCGAAAAAAGTGGATTGCGGAACAGGAGGCGTTGGGATATCGGCCTGTCGGCATGGTCCAAGTCGAAAGGGATGGGGCCACAGTACAGGTTGAGGCAGACGTTTCTCTGCTGGACCTGACGGACTTGGAGAACAAGTACTTCCTGTACCAACTGTGACGCACGAGAGCAGTGGCCGGGACGAGCAGTCTCTCCTCGTCGAGTAATAGCACCATACACCGGGGCACATACAGAAAGACATCCCTACTTGAGATCGCGAGGTCATTCAGCCTCGAAATGTCCATTTGATGCTTTATGTGAGGGTATCATGTTTCGTTCTGACTCAGCTCAACAAGCAAACTAGGCACGATTGCGGTCTTTTGCGACCTGCGGATCGCTTGAGATCAAACGTGCAGAGACCAACTGCAGCACAGTGGCATGGGGGAAAATAGGGCCCAGAATCTTATGAGAGATGTGGTATCTCAATTACCGTGCGACCATTTCATCACCCAGAGCGGTCCAACAGATGCGATTTCTTTGCATCCGGATGCTCGTTCTTGGCAGGACAGCTGGGCTACCTGTCGATCCGCTCCATGACAGAAACGTTGCGAAGCAATCACCTGCCTGCGCTCAGAGCGCACCGCCGACTAGCGAAACGATCCACATCGCAAGCCGCACCTTCAGACTGACTCTCCGCTCCGTTCTGGCAAAGTCATCCCTCGTGACTTGAGTGGCGTATTCCTGTAGCCAGCGCTGCTCATCACCGAGTCTCTTTTTCAGATCTTCGTTCCTCGTCAGGATCATCGCGTTGGCTTCAATATCCAGGGAGTAACTTCGTTTCGTGTAGTTCGAGCTTCCTACCAGGCTCAGCGAGGGGTTTGAGTCTGAGGGCAAGGTTACCCAGATGCCTTTGGCGTGGTACGTCCAGCCGCCGGGCTCGTTGACACTGCCCTTTCTCCACTCTTTGAGTGTGATAGCCAGGTCCTTCTTGCGATGATGCACGTCGTGGAGGAAATTCCTCGCGAGCAATGTGTACGCATCTGGCAACATGCCCGAGACACCTTTGGATTGATAGAAGCCATTCGCGAAGGGGGACGCGGTGATGACAACGTTGTGGTGCGATGCCGTGGCAAGGAGGAGCTTGGTGAGTGATGGCGCTGGGTTGAAGTATCCGGCGGTGAAGGTCCAAGATGAATTCGAGTACTCGGGAGATGCAAGAGTCTTCAGAACATGCGTGAGGGCAGGTAATTCCGTCGACGTATCTGGCGACAAGAGCTGTGTCATTTGTGCCAAGGGATAGACACTTGTGTCGAAATCACCTTTCGACCCGTCTGACGGAGTTTTACCAGGTGTGATCAGTCCTTGGATCAGGGAAGTGGACTGAGATACGAACTGCTTCGGGCTGTCGAGAGGAGATGGCGCAGCATTTTCGACCGGCCAGACCTTTTCGAAGCCAGCTGCAGAGCTCGACGGTTCTATCCTGAAGCTCAGGGACGACACGGCATTGTGCAGTCCCCAGAAGAAATCAGTGACATCTTTAGAGGAGAAAAGATGGTATCGATCCTGCCGGTTCGTAAAATAATCCGTAGAAAGATTCGCCCCGGAAAGGAGTATCTCGTCATCGAACCCGTACAATTTCATGTGCTGCAGTCCCCAACCCTCATTTATTCTTTTAGGTATGTACTTTTTCCGCAGACCAGTCAGGTTCGGCGTGTGGTACATCCGGATCTCGACCCTTTCTGGTCCAAACTCGTCGCCAAGAGGCGCCAGAAGCGAGGCGCAAGACGGTTGCGGTGCTTCCCTCGTGCCACGCAGGGCGTCCGTCAAAATGCTCAGCTTGAGCTCTGGTTTCCTCCGCAGAGCATCTTGCAGCGTCTCTATCAGCTCCCGCTCTGTCTTGCCAATGTACAGCGTCGACAGAAAGATGCGCCGTTCCGCTTTGGAGATCTTGTCCTTCAGCGTCTCGTAGAACTCGGCCGGCGTCTGCAGGATCCGAATTTGCGAACCATTGATGGGAAACGATGGTGCGATCTTGTCGAGCTCGCTCATAAAAGGAGCGAGCATGCCTGCAGAGCTCATGGTGCTCGATGCAGGAGCCGCGCCGGCCGTGGCATACTGGCGTCGGGCTGGTACCCTCGAAAATCGGAAGTTGGGCGTGAAGGAAAAGGGCTTTCGCACCCTACCGATGCCACATCTTGTCACGGCACTCCGGGCGAGCATTGCCGCATTGGAAGCCGGGCGGTCTTTCGCGGTATTGCGCTTCTCGGGAGCACAAGATGGAGGGACTCGGTGGCGGTGCAGATTGGAAGAGATCGAGGTCGGCAGGTTGAAGAGTAAAGGAGCTCTGCCAGGGAGGCCGAGGTACGTACCCTTAGATACTGGAGCTTCGTGATTGGTTGGGGTCGGCCCACGCACCTTCGGCTTGGGACCTGCGTCAGGACGGCGGCGGTCGAACCTCGTTCATTCGCATCACGACTCCGACCTCGTCTCACTGCCCTTGACAACTTGACGCCCATTGAACAGCAGTCAAGATGTCGACCATTACCAGAACGCTTGGCAACATCCGCCGGATCGGCCTCAAGGTAGGTGTTCCGCCACCCTCGCACCCGAGTCTCTGCTAACGCGTTCAATTGCAGGAATACTGGCACCAACTTCAGGTACGTCCTGCCCCATTCGATCCCTCGCTGGCTTCCAGATGACGACTGACCTCCGATTCTCCACAATAGTACATCGGTATGATGCGCACGGCAGATACATAGGGGTCTCATGGTTGCTGATGCTGGAACAGGCGACACGAAGGCCGGCACTCTGGTCGGCACCGACAAGTTCGGCAACAAGTACTACGAGAACTGGACAGATGAGCTGCCTTGTATGGCTCCCAGAATACATCCGACATGGCCTTCCGAGCAGGTTGCTGATCAGAATGGCTGATAGTGCGAACACGATGGGTGGACTACAAGAAGCACGACTTTGACCCGTATGTCTAAGAGCATCCCTACCCTCTGAAGGAATTGGAGACGGGGGACGCCAGCTGACCTCTGTCGGCGAAAATAGCTCCCAGATTGAGCCCTTCTGGCACGCATGGATCTCCTACGCCGTCGACAAGCCCCCAACGGAGGACCCCATTGCCAAAGTAGCTCGTAGCTGGGCGAAGCCTTACCATATCCCGAACTACACTGCCACGAGAGGCGCCTACAAGCCATACAACACGTATGTTGAATCGAAGGGATGAATTGATGAGTGATGCTGATTGTACATAGGACGAAGCCGAAGATCGATGCCTGGCAGCCCAAGGCCATCGCGCGATGAGGAAGTGCGCACCTGCAGGGAGTAGGCACCTGTACATAGGACAATAGAGGTGATATCGGAAAGCATTTTATTGAATCCGTTATAAGGATACGCTTTACAGTGTTCCACATTTGCGCCTCTCCATCGCCTCGTTCATTGAACGCTGCGGCTGCCGGACAAGCTTAAAAGGTCTGGCCCACTATGACGAGTCTCGGCTTCGTGGTGACAGATGAATATCGAAGCTGAGGATTGCCAGTGTGCATTCTGGCAAAACCAGTGTCTCATTACACAGTGCAAAGGCACCTCTGGGGGTGGGTTGGAGCAGCCCAAGGCCTTGACATCGCAATTACGTGCTCCTCACCCGGTACCGTGAAGCCACAAGGCACTTTCAGTGGTCATCTTGCCATGTACTAGCTCATTTTCTGCCCTCATGGCTGGCTCAATCTTATTCATGGGAGTGCTGACCTTGATCCAGTGAGAGGGCTCGCAGCGTGGCCAGCCGAAATCTCAACTATATCACAGTGTCTCCAGGGAATTTCAGGTTATCCAATTTCGATGTAGGAGGATAGATGCTGGCTGCCAAAGTAGACAGACCTCGTAATAATGTGGGCTCGATTGTCATAGCAGGAGTGGAAAACAGCGATGGAAGGACTCAGTTGTGGATTTAGGATGGAGAGCCTTACGCACCACACTGCTCTCGTGCCAACAACATCTCAAGATACATGTGCACATGAGAAGCAAATTTTGTTTACCAACACGCGTGCCTGTCTTTGTGGTACGCTCATGGGCAGTCACCAACCAACGGCACACCACTCGCCCGTCACTCACCTCCAGCTGATCTCTGTTGCCAACTTCTTAATCATCCTGCCCTTTCGCTTGACTACAAATGCTTCCGATCTGGCATTGCCTGCTCATAATCTCTTATCTGAAGAACCCGCGGATTCCTTTATTCGGCAGTGATGATGACTACCTCACTTGACCAGCAGCAAATACTTGCCCTTACAGCGGGTGAGATTGGAAAGATGCTCAGGAACCATGCTCTGAGTGTGGTCGATGTTATCCAGGCGACAGGCCCGAGGATCCAAGAGCACAACAGCTATGGCCTCAACCTCGCTGCCATCATTTCTGTTGCGCCCAAAGCAAAGGTGCTGAAACTTGCCGAGCAGCTGGACAGGAATTCAAGGAAAACAAGCCTCGCGGGCCTCTACATGGAATTCCAGTAGTCGTCAAGGTTCGTGCTGGGAGTGAATCACACCTGTCTTTCAGTTGCCTATTGGCGATTCTTGGCCAGGACTGCTTCGCCACTCATCCGGATCTAGGTATAGCTACCAGTGCAGGAAGCTACGCATTCTTGCAAAATTAGCCTATCAAGAATGCCCCCGTTGTGGAAAAGGTGCCAGAGCGCTGCCCTCACGAGACTATCAAACCGTCACTGATCATGTCCGCAGCTTCTCGCCAGCGGGGCCGTCATCATCGGCAAAGGAAACTTAACCGTGAGTTCGAGTGTTTGGAAATGTAGATGGCAATCGTTAACAGTAATATTAGGAACTCTGCAATTTCAAGTGAGATCGCATTCCCTTGCGCAACGTAACAATAATAATACCACCCCGAAACTCTCCGTCATACACTTGCCACGGCTCCTTACCTACTCACCGTTCAGCTCGCCACAGACACAGCCCAGCTTACACAAAAGTCAAGTATCTCAGAATAAGCATGACTTGGGTCGAAATATTCGACTGGCCTCGAGATGTAGGACGCGGTGTCATGGAGTGTCAAGCAGAGAGCTTTTGTATTTATATGCTGGTTCAAGGGATGGTCATCAGGCCCATGCGTAAGTGAGAGAAGAAAAGAAGAAGAATATGGAGGCTGAGTCGACATAAGATGTGCCGGACAAAGAGTAGGTGACACAAAGTGCGATAGATCATCTATGCTCCAGTATCTAGAAAGTCATGCTGATGACTGTGACCCGTTAGCTTCAGGGGAACGTCGCTCGTTCCTTATTACGATCACGAACTATCTATATACCACTAAAGTCAAGACATGACAGCTGCAAAAGAGGCAGCCTTGTCCCCAAATTGACTCCCATGATTTCCCACGTGGTAACGTATCAGCCGCCTGAGCGACCGCGACGTTTCGACATTTCTGTGTCACAAGCGCATGTGTGGGCTGTTCATTGGTGCCTGGTGTTTCAGGGCATGCGGTGTTTCTTGACAGTGGTCATGGTGTAGAGTAGGACCAAGCCTGCACATCTCAAAGGAGCAGAGATATGACGCCGTGTTTTACCGTTGACGGTTGTTGCCGTTGTCAAGGTGCCTTGGTTGCGGACTGACTCCGTCACAACTCTGCGATGGTCCCTCCCGAGCTGTGACGGGTACCACCAAAGAGGTAAACTCTAATCCCAACCAATCCCCTCTTCAAAGATCCCACGCGACTTTCGAGGGTCAAACAAGCATCAGTGGACCTGAAGCTTACTTTCTCACTCTAAAAGAACGCATCGTGGGCGGATCACCGGATCACGAGCGCATCTTGAAAAATAAGGGTCATGATTCAGGCAGCCAGGTGATGATATACACTTTCAGGACAAGCACAAGGGCTGTTTCTATTATCCCCTCGGTCTGATGTGTTCCCGCGTGGCTGGGTTGCACGCGATCTGACCTTGGCATGTGCCGGGAACGAAGTCAATCTCCTGGGCTTGCCGTGTGCTCTGACTTGGAGAGTCAGTTGTCCGACATTTGGTGTTTGGGCCAGAGCCCAAAGGATTAGCTCCCGTCTCTCTAGCCCGCGCGCCGTTGGAAAGGAGAACTCCCACTAACAGAGCCTCAATGCTCCGAGAAATTGCCCACGTCAACGTCGAAGTCGTGTATTCTCTCACATGTGCAAGGTGAAGGGGAAGGCAAATGCTCCAAGTCAGGGTTATTGTCCAGACCGAACATTGGATGACCACCATTCAACACTGCGCTGCGGACTCATACAGTACCCAGCGGCCGCTGCGGTAGATGGATAGAGCCTGAGTTGCTGTCTGTTGATGAGCATTCATCGCCAAGTGGAATGTTCGGCACCCATTATGGCTGCACGAGACCCACCGCTTTCAGACCCCGGGGTTCCATACCAAAACCTTAAAGCTCCCATCTGCGTACATTTGCCATGATTCGCCATGGCTAAACTCGGGGCTTTTTGTTTCCAAGCTCAAACCCCAAGATGGAGGAAACAGGAGAAAGGGCGAAGCCAATTTATCATGCACACTTCCGTCCTGCCCTCCATCTGCCCCAAATTGGACGGAGGTAGCAAGTAAGAGTATGGAGGCATAAATGATGACTGCTGCCCTTGTCCTCATCGCGTGAAATGGGGTACCTCATCGCACTTTCGGGACGGATTCATTCGTTTAATACTCACTTTGTAGTCTTCCAGGGCAGTGCCGCGTATCCTCTGTGAGGCTTTTCATCTTTTGTGATAAATAGTAATATCCAGTCCTTTCCGTCACAATGCGATTTGTTCAGCTTCTGTCCGCGGCTACGGCCATTGTGTGCATCGCAACTGGGTCTCCAGTCAACGAGAGGCGGGGAAAGGGGCTCCTACCTCGGACAATAGGTCAGTTGTCATGACCTTGAACGACAATCGAGCCTTACCCAGCATTATTGACGACGCACAGAGGATGCAGCAACGCCGATCGACTCGGCCGCCAAGCCCGCTGAAGCCGCCCCCGGTGAGGCAGCCAGCGCTGGAGGAGAGGGAGCGGCAGCCGGGGAAGCAGCAGCAGGAGGAGCGGGAGCCGGCAACACGACCGTCGTGGTACAGCAGGGCCAGACCCTCAGCGCGATCGCGAAGCAGTTCGGTACCGGAATCTGCGACATCGCAAAGGCCAGCAACCTCGCAGACCCAAACCTTGTCGAGGTAGGCCAGACCCTCACGATCCCGCCCCCGACCGCGACCCCGGACAACACATCGTGCCTCCCGCCGCCCCCGCCGCCTGCCACGGAACGCTGCGTGCTCGGCGGGCCAGACCGCCTGACGATTCCATCGGACGGCATCACGGCCGAGCAGGCCGCCAAGTTCCTCAACATCACGCAGGATGCCTTCGTCGCTGCGAACCAGGCCGCCATCCCGGCCAACAGCAGCGAGAAGCTGGGAGGCGGCACCGTGATGCAGGTGCCTGTGTGCCCTAACTCGCAATGCACCATCGGCCAGGGGACGGTGAAGCAGGGCGACATCTTCGACAAGATCGCTGCCGCCGCAGGGTCGACCACGGGTCAGATCCTGGGGCTTAATCCAGGTATCGACCGCTTCAACCTGGCTGTCGGCCAGACCTTCACTCTCCCGAGCAACTGCCAGAACGTCACTGCCGAAGCAGGCGCCGGAGCCGGTGGCAATGCGACGGCTGCTGCACCAGCTGAGGCAGGGCAGGGCAAGGAGGCTGCTGCGAAGCGGTAAGCCGGAAGTGCCGCTGAGATTGCCCAGAGAAGGATCCAGGTTGCGAAGTCAATCGGAGAACATGCCCGTGAAGGATGGGCCGATTTAGGTCAGGTGGAGGAGAGGGTATTGAAGGATTGCACAGGAACTCGGGACCCAAAATGCACTTCCTGTGCCCGGACATCCGAAATGATGCTTTGACTAGGCAGAAGGCAATCTGCCGTTGAACGGCCTGACGAGGTTGCCCTAGAGCGCGCTATTTGCTTCTTCCGCCCTGCGATGTGGTTATTTGCAAGGCTAGATGCCATTCATGTACTGGCCGGGCCAGCTTGAAGCTGACGCCTTCGGGTTAGATATTTTTTTCGTAATGATTTACGACAGCGAACAGAATTTCCGGTGGCATCCGGATCCGCAATTCTCGTCCCTGCGCCCATCTCCACCGCCGAAACCGTGCAGACAGTGGATTGCCGCCCGGATCAAGCGGTCCCGGGTGTCAAGGCCGGTCCCGTTTTCTGCCCGTCGCGATGAGAAGTGACAGCGGCCCTGATCATCCCATAAATAAAGTCGTCAGATTGGGAGTTCGTCAGCAACCCCAGTTCCAATACCGGACGCATTCATCCGCTTGAATATGATACAATGTGCGACTTCTGGCGCGCGACAGCGAGGAAAACTGGACCCTGATTCAAGAACGCGTAGGCAGTCGCGAGCCTCCCCTTTGTCGCCTGGTTCTGGGCCAGTCCATCACGCTCACCCTCACGGGGCAGCCAGAGCTCCAAGGTGTCTCCCCGCAGTCGGGCGTGGAGACGGCGCAGGCTGTGCATGCTGATCGGTATCTCAAATGTTCTTTCTGTTCGATTCGCCTGGGCAGTACGGCCGTAACCGTCGCCCGCGTCACGGCGTGGCGGGAAACCAGGCCTGAGAGTGCACAGAGGGAAGATTGCGCGTGGCTGTGTCTTGTGTTTCAGGACACTCAAGATCGATCGCAATGAGACGGCCGGCGGATGGAGTTTGTCGTGTTTGCGATGGGATCTGAGACTCGGGTGGGGAGGCGTCTGGCAGCGGGAGGACGTGCTTGTTGCGATCTCCACATCGAATGCCGTGTGGTGACAATGCCACATGCCATGCGTGTCGCACGTGTCAGCGACGGGACATCGTAACGGCAGCTTAATACGGTGTACGAGAGGTGAGATGCTGGTCCATCTTGGTTGTGATTTTTGGTCGGATCGATGTGCAAGGCGGAGGGGTGTGGGGTGGAAATAGATCATGTACTCTGTACCATGATACGTAACTAATACCCCTGCGAGAGTCATGTACCCGGATACATGAGCTCACGATAAGCTGATGACAGGAGCCAAAACGGCTTTTCGGTCAAGCCTGACTGACTCCAGGAATTATTTTGGCCGCGTCACATCCAGCCAAGGTGGTGCCGCTATTGCTCGCCGTCCCCTCCACCCCCCTCCAACCATTCTTACTCGAATACGAGCAACCCTTGACGGTACGGGTGAGGCAGCCCTTTTCGGGTCTAGCGACTTCATACCAAGATTTTCTTGAATCTTGCAGACCACACTAGAAACAGCAGCCTCTGATGCAATTTTGTTCTGTTGCGCTCATTAATCCGTACAGTCATCACAGCTATGACACAACCAGGTTGCAACAGTAAGCCACGCTCGCCGTTTGCCTCTGATCAAATTAACTTTATGTTGTGGATAGACTAGCGACCGAACTCATCCACAAGATGTCAACGAAGAGCGAATTCTCTGTGGTAGAGGAACACTCTTATAGAGATTGCAATCAGACATTGACATTGTGTTTACCGATCGCAGCAATTTGTCCGTGGCCTCTCGGACACCTGGCCTACCAGTAATAATAATAACAAGACGCTGGCTGGAATGGCCTGGGATTTGGCCCAGCAACCCTTGGAAGACAAATGAGCAAGCCAAGTTGGCCCTGCCGTCGTTCCTGTAGGCGATACGAGGTCTGCACTGCCACGCCACCGCACCCTCGATTGGCCAGGGCGACTCGCCGTAGTCTGAGTCTGTCTGACAGAAGTTACCAAGTACGGATTACACGACAGACTGACTGCCTGACTGCCTGACTGCCAGTACTGCCCAGCTGCCCAGAGAGACAAAGACGAGCGACCACGGACCACTGGAATGGACTTGGCGGTCAGCGGACCCGAGCCTTGGGTTGCTGGAGGGAGATCATGACATAGCAGACTCCAGGCCTACTGTACACATAGTCAACACAGTCCTGTTTTGTTACGTGCAGGACGAAGCAGGGTAAGGATTGTCTGGGCGGTGGGTCCTCAGCGGCGGCCCGCTGTTGATCGAGACGACGATCACAACAGCTGCCCTTCCCAGCTGGGAAGGCCTTGGAACGAGATCCCGCCTGTTCTGCCCATTTCCGTCCTAGGCGGGTCCTCGGACTGCCCAGAACCGGGTCGGAAACGGAGCTGTCTGTTTCTGTTTCTGGGGCAGGATGAGGAGGGGGGAGGGGTAGGGGAGTGCCCTGGGTCTGACTGCCTGTTGTTCCCTGGTGCTTCTAGTGTAGCGGTCTGGTCCAGGGCCCCGGGAGCGAAAGCAGTGGGAGGAGGCTGGGTTCTGGGTCCTGGCTCTTGGACGGACGCTGATGACGGGCCAGCGACGGGCCAGCACGGCAGCACGGCAAGCAAAGCCAGGTCTGGAGGTGAACGTTTCTGGCGTTTTAGCGCCCAGCCGGCCTGGGTTTGGTTGGCTCTAGGCTCTAGTGACCGTCTGGGCACCTGGCAGTTCCTGGGCACACCCCAACAAACACCCGCTCGACCTTGCCTTGCCCAGCCCAGTCCTTGACGTCGTCCAGCTACCTACTTCTGCTTTTGCTTCCCGACTTCCCGCCTTCCCACCTCCAAATAATCTCACCACCACCATCCTCGTACAATCCCGCCTCGCGTGTCAAGGACGGGCCAAAACGTGGCAGACAAAAGGCAAACGGGCACTCACACGCAGCTGAGAGCACGGCTTGCTCGTCACTCGCTTTTCACCATCCGTCCGATTTCTAACTCGGGCTCTGGCTCGGCTCAGGATTTCGGATTTGGCTTCGGTCTCGCCTCACATGTGCCAACTCTCTCTGGCTGGCCTCTGGCATCCGCTCGCTAGGTCATTCCCGTCGAGGACCTGACTGAAACATCGAAAAAGACACCACGAGAGAACAAGTCCCGACCAGGGCAACAATATATAGGCCTTGTGCCCAACCCACCAACTCTCCACAACCCGCCCGCGTGCGACCGACCGATCCGACCGACCGACCATCCGATCGTCCCACGCCTTGACAGACTTTCGTGCAATCGTCACCACCGCCGCCGACACCGCCAGCCACCATGCGCTTCCCACAAGCACAGCGACTGCCGTTCTTCCTCCTCTGCCTCCTCCGCCTCTCCCTCTCCGTCAACGCCGAATATGTCCTCCAGACAACGTCGCTCAGTACCTGCCAGGCAAACTCCGGCTTCTCCGCCAGCCTGTTCGATGTCGTCTTCACGCCAAATAACGACTCGGTCGCCGTCGACATGACCGCGACCTCCACTGTCGAAGGATATGTGACTTTCGACATTTCTATCACCGCCTACGGCTACGAGATTATGCACAAGACCATCGATCCCTGCTCTGCCGGCGATGGCTTCAAGGGTTTCTGTCCCATGAGCCCCGGCAACCTGAACAACCCCTTCAACATCCAGATCGACCCGAGCGCGAAATCCCAGATCCCTGGGATCGCCTACACTTTTCCCGATATCGATGCGAAGGTCCGTGTTTATATCAACAAGACCGATGGCAGTCCTGTCGCCTGCGTCCAGGCTGCGGTATCCAACGGCAAGACCGTCGATCTGGTCGGCGTTAAGTGGGCCTCTGCCGTCATTGCCGGGCTGGCCCTTGCGTCCTCCGCCTTCATGTCCGGCCTGGGCCACCAGAACGCTGCCGCTCATGTGGCTGCCAGCGCCCTGTCGCTATGTGGTTACTTCCAGTCCCAGGCTGTCATTGGCCTCGTCGCGATCCCACTGCCGCCCTCCGTCCAAGCATGGACCCAGGACTTCCAGTGGAGCTTGGGAATTATCAAGGTCAAGTTCATGCAAAACATCTTCACCTGGTATCAGCGTGCTACTGGCGGGACTCCCGCCTCGCTATTCGATTCCCTGACCAAGTACTCGGTTCAGGTGCAGAAGCGCTCGTTGGCCCTGCAGGAGGTGCCACCAGTCAAAGGCCTGTACAGGAGGGCCGTTGCGATGATGCCGAGAAGCGAAGTCACGGCGAAGGCGGCGCGCCACCTTGCCAGAATCACAAAGCGAGCGGGCAACTACAAGAGCCCATCCGGTGACTACGTTGTCACAGGCGTCCAGCGGTACGCATACCAGGCAGGCATCGAGACCACCAACTTTTTCTTGACGGGGCTCGTCTGGTTCTGCATATTCCTGATCCTAAGCGCCCTGGCCGTGGTTGCGTTCAAATACATCTGTGAGGGCTGCGCAAAAGCCGGCTGGGTCAAGTCAGATGCCTTCTCTGACTTCAGGCGGGACTGGCGTACGCATATGAAGGGCATTCTGTTCCGAATCAGCCTGGTCGGCTTCCTTCCAATGTCTGTTCTCTGCCTCTGGGAGCTGACCCAGGGGGATTCACCAGCCGAGATGGTTTTGGCCGTCTTCTTCTTCTTGGGCATTATGGTGTCACTGAGCTGGGCGGCCTTTAATGTCATCCGCATGGCCAGGCGCTCTATCTCGCTGCACAAGAACCCGGCCTACGCCCTATACTCAGACGCTCACGCACTCAACAAGTGGGGCTTCCTGTACATTCAGTATCGCGCCTCGGCGTACTACTTTATTGTGCCAGTGCTTATCCACACTCTTGTGAAGGCCATATTCATCGCCTTCGCCCAGCAGTCCGGTGTCGCACAGGCCGTCGCTCTGATTATCATCGAAGTCACCGCATTGATTGCTACCAGCGTTCTGCGGCCCTACATGGACAAGTCGACCAACGCCTTCAACATCACTATCTGCGTCGTCAATTTCCTCAACGCCATTTTCCTGCTCATCTTTACCGATGTCTTCGACCAGCCTGGCCTGATGACCGGCATCGTGGGCATCTTGCTGTGGATTCTGAACGCGGCCGTTACGCTGATCCTGCTGCTTATCCTGATTATCACCACCGTGATCATCTTCTTCAAGACAAACCCAGATGGCCGCTACCAGATGGCCGACGACCGCACCTCTTTCATCAAGTCGCGGTCCGTTCTCAACCACACAACGCAACTTGACGCGTTGGCGGCTACCGCACGCGGAGACCACGAGGGCGGGTACATCAAAGCTCGCATCGAAGATGAGGACGACGAGGACACCGGGTCGTCCCGGTCGGGCCTGCCTCATCATAATGGCGTCCCTCACACACGAGGTCACGGGGACAGGCGCAGCGGTACGAGTCTGGTACCGTCTGAGGAGCTTAATGAAAAGGACGCCATGGTCCAACGGCCGGTGTCGATTCCAAGCACAACAGACTCGGCCAGCCTGAGAGATATGAATCGTGCACCTGTGCCAGTAAGCCCATTGGCTAGTGGAGCTGGCTCAAACGGAGCCCACCAGCCGCATAGCGCCATGTCGGCGCAGAGGGCCGGGGATCACACAGGGTGAGTGCGATGGCAGTGCGCATGATCCCACCTGACGATCTTTTCTGACGATTTCTGGCAGCCCATGGCAACGAGGCCTTGGCTACGACTGATTTATGAACCGTTCAACCAAAGCTATGGATATATTGTAACGTTTGAACATAATACGAGCGTGAGGGCGTTTCAGCAGAAATGGGGTGGACATAATTGGTAATATGCCCTGCCCGCATCACGCATTTATTTGCCTCACACACTCTGGGCAACATATCGGAGGTCGGATCTCTTTGTGCATTTCCGAGCTTGTTCTGATGATTACCTGACGGAGTTTGGAGGGAGGGGGGCTTCTTTTTGTTTAACTGGGAGGAAAATGGCTGGGAAAGTTAGATTTTGGACAATCTCTGACGGTGGGCTTGGGAGGCGTGTCGCGTACATAGGTTGTACCGTACAATCACATTCATTCTTCTCGAGATCTTGGACTATCTTGATTGAGTGGCACTGCGTGGCTGTGATTTGTGGCCGCGGGTATCTGGGATCCTTTGTATTTCTTGTCTGTTGGATCGAAGCTTGCGGATAAGGAGTCCGCGGTGGAACAGACGAGCCAGGGCGAAATGCAGTATGTAGGCTCAGAAGAGTCGACCTCTACTTCGTCATCACATCCGATGGCTTGTTTACGGACAGGACAATTCCTGCGTATGTTTACAGATGTGGAATTGTGAGGTCCTGGGAAGCATCTCAGCATCGCCACCGTGCAGATCCCCCGGCCCGTCCCGGCAGTGGTATAGATACTGGGGAGCAAAGCGAGGACGTCATATTGACGATGCGCCAAATATCATGTATCTACATATACATATTTCCTACTATAACCCGCCCGACCTGTCTTTGCATTTCCTCAAGAATTTTACATTTGAGTACGATCGAAAGCACATCGCGAAGCCCCTTCCCTTCTTCGTACTTCACTGTTCAACACATCTTGAAGTCTCTGAGCCCAAACAATTTCAAGCACAGCACCAAACACGACAAGCCGCACCAAGATAACAAACATCATACCTCTCCCAAAAAAGCCCCTAGAAATGTCCAAAGTCGCCGACGACATCAAGGCCGGGCTGAAGGGGATCCGCGGCGCGGGCGAGGCGGTCCGCGGCGGCGCCATGGAGGCCACGGACGAGCTGCTGGACCGCAACCCGGACCACCCGCAGACCCGGGCCAGCGAGACCGAGAACCAGGCGATCAAGGAGAAGGGCAAGCAGCAGCTCGCCAGCGCCGACAACACGATAGGCCACCACCACGGGACCCGCTCCAAGACCGCGGCTGCTGCTGCTGGTACTGCTCGGGGCGGCGCGCCGCCGGCGGGGGGTGGCACCGCGGTCTGACCTGTTGCGATTGCGCAGGGGGGGATTTGGAAGTCATTTTGAATGTCGGGGCGTGAGTGGGACTGTCTATTTTGGAGGGGGGGGAGGGGTGGTCGCGGAATGTCGCTGGACTCCATGTGTACGTGATGGGGCTATGATTTATGCAGATGGGATCTAAGATGTAATCTCCCAATTTGGTTGTTTTAAAGTCCAGACGTTTACAGTAAAGGCGCTGTTGTTGTCCAGCTCGGTCACGGCAATACCAGGCGGGTGGGTGCCTGTGACCTACTTGAACTTTGCTTGATCATGCATCAGGGGAAAAGGTTTCCAGGTTCTCTTTAATACGAGATCTATACGCAAGTTGAGAACTAACTGAATTGCCTGCTTCACTAAGGTGTTGCGCGTAACAGGGAGATCATGCGTCGATGTGTATTCCAGTTTGGTCGCACTGACTACTGAGAGCAGTGATGCAATATGCCAGCTTCTGTACAGCTGATATAGTTACATAAATTTGGCGACATCCCAGCAAGCTCTCTTTACCTCAGTTGGCAGAGCGATGGACTGTAACAGTACATACATACATCCATCCACAGGTCCTCGGTTCTCCGAGAGGCGAGATCTTTTTTTCTTTTCATTATTCCATTTTGGCTTAACCGCAATATAACCTTTTTCTTTTCTAAGTAACTAAAGTGAAAGTAGTAAACATAAAATTGATTGAACTAGTGACAAGATACAGCTTACTTACCTAACTGCTAGGTGGAGAATGGATTACTATGATCTTCAATATCCAAAAGTCAGTGCTAACGCTCAGAAGGAACCTGACTGGGCAGCGTTCTAACCAATGGTGTGATGGACCCAGTGCATCAGGTCATCATCCTGCAACAGCGCCGCCATTGAAGCCTCGGGCACCTGGACCAAGACCTCGTAGACGTCCAATTCCGAATTCAGCGGTAGGATAAGCACATTTCCGAGGCTCACGGCGCCTTGGACCCTACGCACAGAGTCCGGCTTCTGCATGCCCATGCCCGGCAATTTCCACACATCGTTCCCGCCGAAATAGCGATACGAGTTGAATTGCATTTGTCCGGGGATTCTCCGGTCCTGGCTGAGCACAAGACGACGATAATCGGTGACTCTCTTGAATAACGCCTCGCGGCGGAGAATGGCTGCTCGGTCAACGTTTGAGAACGTGGCGGTGACCTGAGCGACAATTTTTGCGAGGGAAACGTGGTTTTCACACGCCGATTGGAGCTGTTCGACTGAAGTGTGTGTCGGAACAGTGACGATCGCGTTGCCGAAATATTCCTCAGTTTCGCTGTGAAACCTGCGGCGGAAGTCGACCGGAGTAAAAAGCTCGGCAATGTTAGCATTCCCACAATGAGGTGCGAGACCCGGTTCGCTTCCAATTCTCGCCTTCGTAACGTGGGCCCAAGTCAGGGCCGCCAAACATGTGAATGTATCTGGCGTCTGAGATGTATCCCCCCATATGTCACGCACCATGTTGCAAAGCTGCTCTATTCGGTTAATCTTGAACACGAAGATTTTACTTGCCCCAGGGATCTCCTCGCTCGGCACGCCCCCAGGGAGTATATCTGGCTGGCTTGGGCCTGGATTTGGGTTTAGTAGAACCTCATACTCAGGGCAGTCCTTGGATAAGGTTAACAGAGTGTTGGAAGAAATACCTTCGTCTTGAGGAAGCTGTAGCGTTGGGGACCAGTGCTCGGCTTTGACCTGCTCCCCGCGGGTCGCGGCGGCAAATGCTTGTGCGAACAGCCCAAGACAGTACGCATCGCCCGCCGTGTGGTGAAGCGACAATATCAAGAAGATACCGCCGTCGATAAGCTTGACCCGCACGTGGGCCACAGGAACGGGGCCCTCTTGAAGCTTGAGAATGTTGTTCAAGTCCAGTTCAGGATGAATAAAGTTCTGGGCTGGGAACCCATGGGCAGCAAGTTCGGCGTAGTTTGTATCGCCGATCTCGGTCCACAAAGGAATGCCGGACGACGAAGAAGATGGTAGGATAAATGCCTCCTCGCCGAACCGTGAACTCTTCAGGTGCACCTCACAGGTAAACAGCGGGAATTCCTTCCCAACCCGGGTTAAGGAAGCTCTAAGGTGTTGATAGATGGTCGAGGCTGGGGCGCTCTGGAGCGGAAAGGCGAGGGCGAGTTGTATGTATGTTCGGAGCGACGCTTGGCCGAATTCCGAGATGCGCTGCATGTTGCACATTTTCTGAAGGCAGACGTAGATGTTGGTGTAATGTGATGTGGATGCCCGGGTATGTCTAGGTTTGTCCGTGGCCTCCAGCTTGTGCCTAAGTGAGGAGTATTACCTTGAATAAATACTCAAGCCCAGTACTGGACTACGGGAAAGCAGCCACAATGCAATTGTTTTCATGTCGTGCATAGAACAAGGCTCTTTCAGGAATCCAGTTTATCAGCATTATGGGATCCCAAAGAAAGACTCGAGCGGGACCTATCCTTTAACGCCACGACAATGCCTTTGTCAGACACCAAACCAATATGCGCTGTTATCATTGTGTATGCTGGTAAATTAATGGAAAGTCTTCGAGATTCAACCAATTATCCACGTCTCGAAGACCAGCCATACGTCCTCTGAAAAATAGTCTTCGTCTGCCCCATCATACTCCTATTTACCACACATGTTTTCCTGTAAAGCTCTGTGAGTTCTCGTATTATCACGGGAAATGTGCCCCCCTTTACGACCAATGAAACATGTTGTTTAAGCGAGGTGATTTATTCGTGCTTACCGATGTGTTTAAGGCTTTGACGTGCTTCATATTTTCAGCGCCAGGAACGACCAGAGAAACCCATTCTAAGCCAGGAAGTATCAGAACACGCAGGTTCCAAGACCACAGCCGGTGTATCCGACTTCTCAGAGTCGGTACCGTCTGCAACTATCGTTGCCAAGTCACCAGCATCTTCAGCCACCATGTTGTCGCTCCCCTCACAGTCGCTGTACTAAGTGTCGGCAGCTGGCGCTGGATGGATTTACCATCTTCTCGGCAATAGAGTATAACTTCCTCCATCTCACTCAACTTCGGTTTCGAAGATTGGTCTAATGGGAAATGCACCGTTTGAAAGGGCCAGCTCTATACAAGCTCCAGGCCAAACGAGTCGGGTTTAATCCGGGCACCAACAGCCAAGGATTAAGGTTTCAGATCTCAAGTACTTGGAGGTCTCATTGCCCTCTGAGCAGTTTAAATGGTCTATTATATAAAGTTGAGGTTGAGAAGGGGAAAAGCCATAACTGTGAAGAGGCATGAACACAAAAATGGAAAGCGTCAAAAAACAAAAAGTCTCCGGAGCGTGACTTGAACACGCGACCTGTGGATAATCTTTGTAACAATTACAGTCCATCGCTCTTCCAACTATGACGGGGTTAGTGTAAGTGAATTATTGCGTTTTCATACGGTGTAAGAACTAACCTGAGCTATCCAGAGGTGATTGATAATGATTCGAAAGTCACGAGCATATCATTTCGTTTCTTGGGCACCAGAGTGATTAAAGCTGAGCAATTTATCAAAGTTTTTATTTTTATTTGTGGTAGTGTACTGGGGGTGCAGCAATTGGGAGGGGCACGGAGGGGCATAGAGGGTCAACCCATTTAATTAACCCAGACTGTGCCTGCCACAGTAATGTACTGGTGCACCATCCGTTTCTGCATTTATATCCGTTCTCAACAAGGGAGTGTTTATTCATATCGATACTGTTTTCTCTGGCAGCAGAATAATTAACACCACATTTACAGAATAGCTCGCTTACTTTCCAATATCCTGCTTTAAAGGCGCGATTTTTATCGCAAATCCTGGGAAGTGCTCCCCAATGCCCTGGTCAAGGGCCTTCACGCCCATCGGCTTAACATAAAAGGCATCCGCGCCAGCTTCGAAAGACCGGGCCTTGTCCTGCGCAGAGTCCTGGCCCGTGATCATCAAGATGCGACTCCGCGGGAGCGCGGGCTCGCTCTTCCCCTCGACACCCCGGATCTGCCGGGTTGCTTCTATGCCGTCGCAGACGGGCATCTGTAAGTCCATGAGGACAAGATTGATGGGCCGGCCATCCTCGAGTGACCTTGTGAACTGTTCAACAGCTTCCTGGCCATTGATTGCTGTGCTGTACGTGATGTTGCGCTTCTCACAGTACATCTGGAGGATGCGTAGATTCACGACATTGTCGTCGACGAGCAACGCGATAGGGTCAGCCTCGGGCGGCGGCGTGGGCGGCGTCACAATCTCGAGCTCGGAGATCCGGAGGAGGTCGATGCCGAACCCCTGACGGGCTTCTGGCAGTACCATCGAGTCCTTGAGATCCTGTCTCTGGTATGCTCTATCGATCTCCTTGAGTATGTCCTGGAGGCGCGCTGACAGAAATGGCCCGGAATGAAAGCCAACTCGGTCCCCGAACAGTTTCTTCATTTCTGTTCCTGCGGGTGCCAAGCATATTGAGCGTTGCCCCGGCTCGAGTAAGTCGACGAGCTTCTGAAATTTGGCCTTGTCTGGTGTGTACGCGATGACAACGAAGGCTCCCTTCGGGGCGCTGGCTCGTTTGAACCCTTGGAATTCCAGGAAGCTTGCGAAGTGTGAGACCAACTCAAGGCGTTGGTCAGGAGCGTGAGCGATGTAGAACTCGCGCGGTATGTGTTGAAGCGATGCTGATAATGGTGGGTGGTTGAGGTTGCTATGCGTGAAAACGGGCTTGTAAAACTCGGCGCGAAAGTGAGAGCCACGGTTGCCCGGGTCCTGCGACGACGCAACGAGCGAGACATTTCCATCCATCGAGGAAGCTATCTTTGCCGCGAGCGTCAGTCCGAGCCCTGCTCCCCGACTGTGCGGGTTGATCTTCTCAAAGGCTTCAAAGATGCGGCCTTGATCAGCTGGTGCGATACCGCAGCCTGCATCCATAATATCGAACGTCAGGCGCGAGTTGTCGGGCGGTGCCGCAATGCGAATGATGACAGCGCCGTCATTGTCATTCGACAAGGCATTCAGAATCAAAGACTGGACACATTCCTTCAGCAGAGACGGGTCCGCGATCGTGATGTACCCATCGCTGGCGAGGCGATTTTCAAATAGGATTGGAATCCTGGAAAGGTCGTGCCGTGAAACCACTTGTTTCATTTCCCGCATGATGTCGTCTTCCAAATGAGCGAGAGACTGAAGCCCAAAATGTTGCCTGGCCGCGGCAGTCTCTTCCCAACGGTTCAGCCTCAGTATATTGTTTACCGTTGTCATCAGCTCCTTTGCCGAGTCTCTGATGGTGTTGATGATGGACAAGTGGCCTATTGCAGATGCGTCTGAGGCGCTGGCAGGCGAGTTTCGGGCAGCTAGCTCTTCAGTAAGCAACTCGCAAGACGCTAGCACGCCGTGGATAGGGGTCCGCAGCTGATGCGTGATTCCTCTGAGGAACTTGTCTTTTGCCCTGGTGGCCTCTCTCAGATTGTCTTCCCGGACAGTATTGGCCAGGGCTGTAGCGCACTTTTCCACGAACCAAGAATCGACGTCGTCGAAGACGGTCTGGACGTGACTCGAGGCGACGATGAGGAATTTCCGACGAGGATGACTCTGGCAAGGATGGACAATAGCTCGGACAGTCCTCGATGTGCTGATCCTGGTGAAATTGGCCGTTCTGATGAGTTCATCGATGTACTCGGCATCTTCCCATAACCCGTCCTGGACGCTGGCGGCATTGATGGGATGGTGGTTGGGCAGCGGGATTGTGTTGTCAGAAGCCTGATAAATCTCTACATGAGTAGACGGATACACTTGACGAATGAGGTCCAAGATGTTTGTCTCGGCATCTTCGAGGTCATCGAGGCGGCATTCTGCAAGGCGACGGGCCAGGATACTGCGCTGGCGCCGGCGCTCATGTCGCGAGTGGCTGACGATTTCGGTGACGAGCATGTCTGCAAAGCGGATGAGAGCGCCCTGCTGCGTAGGACTAAGGGGTGCATGCTCTGAATTCGAGGCAACGCAAAGAGATCCAAGGGCAACGTATTCGCCAGCCGGGGTCTGGCATCGCAGCTGTACGCCGGCGTAACTTCGGAGGCCGCCCTGGGCCACGGGTGGTGAACCTCTGAAGCGCCAGTCGTTGGCCATATTAGGCAACATAAAGACTGTCTGACTCGGGGCTCAGCATGCATGGCCAATGGGATCTCGGGTATAGGGAACCTACCTTAGGCTCTTGGGTGATGGTGTGGGAGCAGGTGCTCTCTCGGCGCGGAATCACCGCCAAGGGCAAACCGCCTGAGGCAGCCAGCCGGGTGAAGGCGTCTTCGCTGACCAGGCCCAACAGCGCGAATTCCCACTCCATGAAGGTCTTGACAAGGTCCAGCTTCTCCTGCAGAACCTGCAGGAATTCTGGATCTTCATAGAGGCCGCGGGTGTAGTACCAGAACATGGTCAGCCTCAGGCGCTCGTTCCTCGCCAAGGAGGGCATTAGATAAGGGTCGCGGAAGCCATCAGGTCGGTCTGCGGGACTGCCGTCTGGACGTGGGTTGAAGTTGGACTCGTGCAGCTGCTTATCGAACGGAAGAAGCGGTTCTCTGCACAGCTGCTCGTCGAGGATGCATAGTGGCCGTTCGGGCAGAGGCGGCGCCTCGGATGTATTTGCCTCGCACCTGGGAAAGTAGGGAGCAAAAGCAGTGGCGCGGGGCGCTGAGGGCGGACGTGAAGGTGTCTCGGGAGGCATCATGACCCCGTCATGAGCCGCGCACTGTTAGGTCCCAGTTCGCGTACACAATGTGCAGTCACAAATAGGGTTTACAGACGCTTTGGAAAACTCTGGGCTGGAATCACGATTATAGATGAGTGAGTGGTGCTGTGGTAAAAAGGGGCCTAGGTTTCCTGGTGTCGAGCCTGAGTCGAGGACAAGCGGGCTAGTAGTCGAATGGGTCTGGACAGACGGGTGTCTCGTCGTGAAAGCACGGCGCTTGGGCGGCAGCCAAATCAATCAATCAATCAATTGAGCCCGTGCCAGGGACCTCAGCTGGCCAGAACACTTGCCCACATCTCCCTCGGTCGGAAGCTCTGTCTGAGCCTAGTCTTCCGCAACGGGACAAGCAGGTTTGTTAGAGTTTGCCCCAACGGCGACCAACTAACTGACCAGCACCAGGATTGCGGGTAGATGCGCAGGGCAGAAGCAAGCCCGGTCCAGGCCGGCCTAGACCTTCTCGTCTTCGTTTTTTCCTCGCTATCAGCATTGCGAAGGCCGAACGGAGGTGGCAAAGAGGCCTCAATGCCAACGCCTTGTGGATATCCCAGGGGGGGCAGACAGTCGTCGTGACCAAGGACCTGCATTGCAGGAGCTCAAGGGTCGCTAACTTACACAATCTTGGGTAATCTGGCCCACTTACAAGGTCACATAGCCAGCTTGCTGCACACAGAAGCAACCAGATAGCCAGACTACACCTGCATGTGGGCTCGGTACATGTCTGCACACTTAACCCCACACTCCGGAGTCGTTGCTCATTGGCCTCCAGAAGTCTTAGGCTGGATTCCAATCTACTTCCTTCTTTTGGTCGTGCCTTAGTAGTAAATTAAGTTGACATGCACGTCGGCTCTCACATCAGGCTGTTCACCAAGTGGGAGGAACGATGGCAAATGTGTCGAACCTTGCAAGGATACATCAGATTCTCTGTCTTTCCCCCCCTTCCTTTTCTAAGTAGCTGGTACTGCCCGGCTTAAGCGTTCTCTCTTCACAATTTGTGGGACTGCTTCAGCTGACGGCCCCAGCCCTAGGGCCGCCTCTCTACTTGACCGGGAAATCCGGGGTAGCTAGCTTCCTACACGATTGCCCCCAACCTATTCTTCTGGCTCCCTTGGGCCTTGCATGTGAAATTTACATCATTTCCATCTTCTAAATCAAAATGGATACAGCCGTGTCAACTGGCTGTAACACATCGTACGGAAGCTCCTTGTTGTCCAGAGCCTCGCTGATCTTGGAGAACACACCCGGAATGACGTTGCCAACGTTGTCCTTCGTGTCGCCCAGCTCGATCAGATCATCGACCAGGGCCTTCGCTGCATCTTGGATGTACGTCTCACCACTGCCGGTCCCGGGGGCACTCAGGTGGTACAGGGAGACGGCGTAGTTGAGGATGTTCTGGTCCTCCGCGACGCGGAAGTTCAGCAGGTGGACCAGGTGCGACGCGAGAAGCCACTCCTGGGGGCGGTTGATGGGCAGCGAGTTCATGAGGTCCTTTTCCTTGAAGCCCTGGAGCTGTTGCAGGGAGGTCGGCAGTGGCGCGCAGACTGCGGGTGCCCGGTTGACGACGAAGGACTGGTAGTACTCTTGGAGGTAGTTGACGGCTGTGTGCAGGGGCGAGGCGATATCTTTGGCATGTTAGCTGACTTTAGCTTGAAACTAAGGTGGTGTCTTTGGGTGAAGGTATTCTCAGCAGCGAGGGAACCCGGATTATACGTACGGATGCACATGGTGACACAGTCAACGAGCTGATCGACTGTCATTATGACTGGCCAGCTCTTCATCTGGCCTCCGTCATCGCTGCGCATCTCGTCGCACCAGCGCTTGATGCCAGCATCCGCGGCCACCTTCTCGTTAGTGTCGAAGCCCTGGCCCCCATTGGCGAGGAAACTGGCCACGAACTTGCGCAGAACCTGCCACATCAACAGCGCCTGCTTCCCGTAGGCGTAGTTGTGGAACTTGACGTTGTTCTGGTCCAGGAGGTCCTTGACGGGGAACCCGCGGCGCTCAAGGTCTGCCGGGACATAGTTGGCCTGCCAGTCGAAATTATGGTAGGCCTTCTGGATGAAGTCGTACGTCTGAGACCCTGAGAAGCCCACAATTGGTATAATGACGCTTGGCACGAGGGTGGCGCGAGCGGCGGCGTTCAATGAGAGCGTCTTGAGCCAGTGGGGCTGGAGGCATCGGTAGACGAGGTGGTTTGTTGCGAATGCCCGCTTGCTGGCGACCTGGTTCTCGTCAGGATGTAATCAAAGAATTCTCGGGACACACACAATGTATTTAAAGTGGAGAACAAACTCCAGAAGACTGTGTCCCACAAGAGCAACGCCTCTCAGGGCTTTCCAGGACGGGGAGCAAATCTTTCAAAGACACTTACGATGGTTGCCTCCTCAACCAGGTGGCAGTTTGTCAAATGCACGGTGAGCTCGTGTTGCAGCCAGTCCGAGCTCTGGGCAACTGACTTCGCGTATCGCCACGGCCAGTCGTTGGCCTGGTCTTTCTGCTCATCCGGGCTCTTACGGGTGTTGAAGATAGTGACAGAGTTCTCGATAGATCCCTTGAAATCGATCACAACCGCGAGAGGGTGCAGCTTCCCCGAATCTGTAAGATGGAACAGCGTCACTGAGGAGGAGGCGTAGCGAGGCTTGTCCTTTGGGGTGTTGTCGGCCTTGAACTCTGCATCTGCAGACACGCCAAGGACCGAACGGTAATACCCGCAGTCTTGTACGTATAGCGACGAGGTCTTGCTAGCGCTGTCGAGAAGTGCGACATGCTCAGTCAGCTTTTGGCTGGCCGCGGCTTGGGTAAAACCTTGGACCCACGCGGCGCTCGCGATCTGGATGGTGACTGGATTGGTTCCTGTGAACTGCTGTTGGGCGAAGATTTCATCAGTATACCATTTGTGGATCTTGAGATCGCCAATGTTGGGCTCGCTGAGAATGTTCTTCTTCTCGGCCCTGAGCGTGGCGTTGCGCTTGTCGATGTCGGCCATCGTGGCGCCTTGGTCAGGATAGCTGTACGTGAAGTCCTTGATCGAGTCTGGAACCACGGAGAGCAACACGAATCCCGTATCCTGTTGGAATTTCGTTAGTTATCACTCAAAGAGAAATCTAATTCAGAGGCAGGCGCCGCAGTAACTATGTTCTACTGGATGCTTGCCATCCGGCTGTTTTGGTGGTTTCCGCCGGATGGGCCCACTTGGAAGAAGAGATTCATCAAGGTATTCCGCTAAGCAGAATACCAAAAATAACATGTTTGATACATTTCCATTTTCAGGAAACAGACATAGAAAATATAGCTCACCAGAAGACGCATAGTGTCAAAGATCTTGTAGATGGGCACCTCATCAGTTGACGGGATCAGGTCCAAATGGGGTGGATAGCGGTCGGCCTTCGTGCCATCCTTGGGAGACCAGTTATAGATGCTCACGGCATCCTCGCGGTTAATTCCTTGCGGAATGGATGGCTCAATACCAGTGACATCAAAGTAAGAGTGGAATCTCCGAAGTGTCAGTCTCAGACCAAAATCAGGATCTTGACGTTGTTCTGCGCTCACCTGTCTTCGATGCTCTTGAAGACCTGAGTCAAGGCCTTGGATGTTCCTGAGAAGGTGCCCGTTGAGAATTTGCTCTCAGGGGTGGTGTTGGGGACGATGAGACCCTGCGCAGCTTTGACAGCCTCTGGAGATAACTTCCGCGGGATGAGCTTGTGCTTGCTCAATTCCTGCGCGATCAGACCTTGGTCCCAAGAGCGGAGAAGAAGTTTTCCTCGGTCCATAGAAGACATGATTATGATTGCCACTGGGAATGGGAAGCGTAGTGCGAGTAATTACTTTCTGAATTTGCTCGAAGATGCGAATTAGTTTCGATGGGATCTACGTGTTGTGCAATCAGGCAGAAAGGAAACACCACCTCACATATATATACTGCTTGCTTTGCTCTGTGCCGAGTTATTGAAGGCTTGCCCATGGCGGTGCATACCATGGCGGTCTAACTTACCATTTCGTACGGTGAAGAGCCTTGTCTCACGTTTGGAATGATACAGTGTACAGATCATATGTTGCCTGAACGACAGTCCGATAACTTGCATTTGGGCTGTCACTCGCTTATCAATTTGAGGCCTGATGGCACAGATTTAGTAAAAGCCACCGCGCTGTGGCTTCCAATGAGACGAGACTCGATACTAATCGCCAAGCTGCAAAACCAAGTAAGGTGTAATTCGTGTCATCATGAAGAGGTTACATAGCTTGCCAGAAGAAGTATATTTCAGCGCACACCGTACTTCTCAGTCTTTGGTGGAGGCTTCATTTCAAAGCGGCGTTCCCGCCGCTATACTTCTGACGTGCAGCAGTATGTGCGTTGTTAGTTATTGCCCGTTTTGGTCAGCTGAAGTCATCTTCTCTTGCGCTCAGTAAGCTACCGTTTTCGTATTCCCAAAGCTGGGCGGGGCTTTGCCCATGCTGTCAGCGGCCCGCTGTCTGATTTGTCTGAGTGGCTGCCAGGTTGGAATGTGGTTACACAACGGAAACAGAGCACGCAGACAACTGAGTCCGTTACCGCGGTGAGCGCCATACATTGCCCACAGTTAAGAGATGCAAATATCAGTGAGCTATTCTGATGTTGATCTGCTCGACGTAGGTACACACGATGCAGCCAACCTGGAATGGCCAGCTGAGTTTCAACCCTGAGATCCCAAATAAAAGCAGGGTGGCAAGGGGGCGGCACGGAAGTCATGCTAAATCACTTTTATGGTTTTGAGCAGCATATTTTGCATCAAATTTGGTCATCTTGGCTATCGTGAGAAGGCCTAGTGGAATACATCCGTGTTCCCTCTACTATGTGAATACATGCAAATCAATACTCTCATGGCAAGTCATTCATTTCCACACGCAAGGGATGAGTAAACTACAACGCATACTCGGATTTGTGAATCATCAGAGCATTTATTATCTGCCTGCTTTTGTCAGCTCTGGATAATAGGCTGTACCCCTCTTTAATATCTGTCAATTTTGTTTGGCTCCACTGCAGTAATCTTTTACTAGAACCAAGATCATCTTCATATTTGGCCGTTACAGTATTATCTATCATACCTCACTACCACGGCCAAAATGTCGGCTCTTGCTCATTCATCACCACTGAGCGGTGCACACGGAGTCAAGAGCCCGGAGACGGATTTGCAACAGGGGAAGTCTCTCGCCCCATTGCCCGTTATTGACCTGCCCCACCGATGGGAGAGCGGGCTCCTGGTTCCAGGAACCTCGCCCATCGAATGTCCTCGCCGCAAGTGGAACGGTGACCACCAGGAGTTGTTTCATGGCAGATACTCTCTGCTCACTGGCAAAGACTGCATGCTGGGGCCCTTCAGGTGCGCAAGATGCGACTTTCTCCGGTGCATTCTTTTCAAGAGGGCTGAAATAGAGGGTAGACCGGCCACAGACACCAGTCAAGTCTGTGCTTCAGACCTAAATGTGCCGGTTGAGTTTGATGGACTGGATGCTATCTGGCAGTCTGTCTTTATTTGGTCTGATGTTCCAAAGTCAGATATTGACCGCTTCGGTATGATCAGGCAGTCTAAGTCGACCAATGACAGGCTATGCGATACATCATCGAAGTGGGCACAGAAGCTTATTGCCGAATGTGCGAGTTCACATCAGCTCTGCCAGTCACAGGGTGGCGACTGTTTCCTGCCTACTAGGCTGATTAACCTTCAGCCTGGCTGGGAAGGTTTGGACGTACGACTCGAAGACGCCCATTCTGTGCAGTTGGGGTCATTATACGCCACTCTGAGCTATAGCTGGGGTGATCACATACCTGCTTGCATCACAGCTGTCGGGACTCTGGCCCAGAACAAAGAGAGAATACCATGGGGCAAACTGCCGCTCACGTTCCAGGATGCGGCGGCTTTTACTATGAGTCTCGGGATACAGTATCTTTGGATTGATAGCATCTACATCATTCAAGAAGGCGAAGAAGACTGGCAACGCGAAGCAGGAAGAATGTACGCTGTTTACAAGAACTCGTACCTGACACTAGCGGCTCTATCTGGGCACGATAGCACCTATGGACTCCGCAACATGTCTATAGAGCAAGACTCAGTCCTTCTAGCTGAGTTGCGCATCGCTGAGACCAATTAACCCCCTATACATGCGACGGAATCATTATCTCGATATAGTGGCTGGAGACAATATCAAGGGGAATCTCGCTTATATGTCACCGTTATCCACTACTCAGCCGAGCCTGGGCCTATCAAGAGCGCACCGTATCGCCCCGCGTAATGTTCTTCACCGAAAGCGAGATGATCTTCCTATGCCTGAGCAAAACTGACTGCGAGTGTGGCGCCGCCCGAGAGTAGTGCCGAGCAACCGCTGCTAGTCTCAGAAAGACAAAAATCTTCCTGAAAACCAGAATTCACTCTCCAGCGAAAAGCTCTTCTGAGGAAGACAGATCTACGGCAGGAATGAGCGTACATATGAGGGCCCTTTCTGGACTCAAATCAAAAATGGAGCATTCTATACGTTCTGAAGATGACATTCAGACTGTGAGTACAGGTAGAGCTCGTGAGGCCGCAAAAGCTTGGAGGCGCGAAGTCGTCTGGGAGTACACGGTATTGGCACTGTCGATGCCACAAGACAGATTGCCAGCTATTGGGGCTATTGCTGAGCAATTCCAGCGCGTCCGCGTAGGAGAGACCTGTCTCGCCGGGCTTTGGTCTGGGACTCTCCTTGAGGATCTACTCTGGATATCCGCCCCGGAATTTGAGTCTCCGAAGAGCAAGGAAAGGCTGGAAAGGCCGTTCTCTCTGCCTACATGGTCGTGGGCATCTCTGAATAGCAGCATGGCTTACCACTTGGAAGGGGTCACTGTTCCTAAGGCAGAGGTCCTCGAGGCAGACTGCAGCTATCTGGGGGACAGGGAATCTGGTGTGCTTCAGAGCAGCAGGTTGATCTTGCGTGGCAGGGTCCTACATTCTCTGCTGAAGTGGACCGATGCTGATGCCCCTCCTCTGCTTCCACAATGGGGATGTAGGGACAGAATTCAGCGACTCGGGAGTATGGCGCCTTCTGTGGATAAATATGGATCAGGACTAGGATGGGATCTAGAACATTCCTCCACACCAAGAAGTCGATCTTCTGGAAATATTAGATCCACCGATGAACCTTTTTCAAGGAATGAGTGGCACTTTCTTCTCCTACGCCGTGAAGGCCCGGATAACTTCGTATATACGCGAGCGGGAACGGTGTATTTGGTTCTCGATGCGGAACGGGGCGACGGGGCTGAGGACGAGTTGCCTCAAGACGGGTTTGAGAGGATATTTGAATGTCGAAGTGTATTAACTACTTGTGAAATACGATAGAATGAAACGAGTGAAAAGCTGGCCCAAAACATGGCTAAAGAAATATGTAGCTCGATAAAGACTCGTTTGCTACGTGTTGTACTTGAGTCTTCGAGCCGAACATGAAAGTAGAGAAAACCTGAGAGCCTGTGGAAGGTGTCAGTCTGGCGGAGCATTCCACCTGCGAGGAATTCCCCGAACACGCTCTTACCATTTCTACTCTGGCCAGTCAAGAAAGCTTTTACCTGCCAGACAAGACGCCAGAATTGCACCAGATCCTCGGGAAACCACTTGAGATTCTGAACAATACACGATGCGCGAACATTTCTGCTGCTGAGAACTTTCCGGATCAGAGCCCCATCAACTACGACAATGCTTCACTTGCACGATAGACATGTAGTACAGGAGCGGCCAGGGCAGCCCTGGAGGCCGTGGTCTAAATGCAAGTACACGGGGCGTCGCACAACCGTTCTTCTGAGGGTTTCATTACATGAATTACGCGGTTGATATCATAGTACATGTTATAAAGGGGCCTAGGGGCCTATTAATCTTCTAGTCGTACAGTATAAGTAGATCGGGACGGCTCATCATCGTAGTCAAACGTCGGAGGCTTATTCCGCCGCGGAGTGCCCGGTTCGCGGCTCAAAAGACTGGAATGACGGCTCGCGCGACTCCCGGGGCGGACGATTGATATATCAAACTCGTCATGGCCACCAACCTCGTCGTCGCGGGACTTGGTCGTCGAAGCGATGTAGCCGGCCAGGCTCAGGGTGTCGTCCTTGTCCGCATAATTGCGCTCGCGCTGCAGGGCAGCAGGGGATTTACGCAGCCGCCCGTCGACCGGGGGCGCGTCTTTGCCCTTTTTCGCATTGCCGTCGGACTCTTCGTCAATCAGGACAATCATCCAGACGCCGACGGCGCCGTTGCTGCCGAGCAAAGGGGTGCAATGTATCCACCGCACCCTGCCCTCGCTGTGAGCGGTGCTCATCCACCGGACCTTGGCGGTGACACCGTGGCCACCCGCAAAGGCCTGGTGGAGTCCGTCGCGGACTCGGTTCGAGCCGCCGATCTTGTCCATGAAGTTTGACTGGAGAATGCCGGGCACTCTTAGGGACGGAGAGGCGAAGAGAACGCGCAGACTGGGGTACGGGCGGACAAGCAGGTAGTATTCGTAGATTCCCGGGAGCTTCCCGCTGTCTGTCACCGAGGAGGCGATCGATACGCCGAGTTTCTGGATGGACGATGTCTCATCCTGCAGCAGGATGCGAGGCTTGTGCCAGTTGGTTGCCGATGCCTCTTGAGCCTCGTCTTGGGGCACGCGGTGCATATTACCGCCGCGCCGGCGAACGGTTTCGAGCTCCGACATGTTGAACATGTCACAGAGGTTCTGAAACTCATCCTTGTCACCAGGATCTTCGTCGTCGTTCGCATCGCCGGCAGCCGCAGCGGACTCTCTCGCGGCGACCAGGTTTTGGAGGGCATCCAGACCCGAGATCTGTTTGGCAAGACCGGACACGTCGACCTGAGCACCGATGAAGTAACGAACAGCGCCACGGCTATCGTATAGGGGTGCAACCATGAGGAGGTTCATGAAAGGCGAACCGTCTCGGCGATAGTTGAGAAATGTCTCAAAGTGTTCTTTGCCGGCGGAGAGCTTTTTGCGAATCCGCTCCACACTGAAGGGATTTGTCCTTGGGCCCTGGAGGAAGCGACAATTACGGCCAATGACATGTTTCATGCCGTATTGCGTTGTCCTGTGAAATTCTGCCAACGCCGTTAGCTGATATTACTGTGGTCAGTGCTTTGAAGCCAACGAAGAGGAACCATACCTTCAGATGCAAAGATAATCGGGTTGTCGTGCCTTGACGGGTCTGTCAAACAAAAGACTTCTGCAAGACCCTCGGACATCTCCTTCAGCTGAACGGGAAGAGTGCCTGTGATCCGTTTCGTGATTGACACTGTGACTGTCTGAATCCAGAGATGTGTGACGTATGCAGGCAGGTCTTGTTGAACCAGGACGTCAAAGGCAGCCTCTGCCTTCTTCTCTAGCGAGGTGTTGACCGTCTTGTAGGAATTATCATTAGAGAATTCGTGCTCGGGAAGGGTGTCCAGGCCATCAGTTATGGCGTTTGCGTAAGAAATGGCTCGCAGCGCCTTGAGGCAGTCCAGGTAGTACGCCAAAAGAGGCAGTGAATCAGGGCGAACAGAGTGCAGAAAGTCGGTGAACCGCTGCAGCAGAATGTGATCCCGGAAGATGGCCTGGAGATGGTCTTTGGAGAAGATCAGCTCAGATCTGTCCTCCAGATCGTAGTACTGTCCGCTGTCTCCATGTGACGGCACTACGAGGTCAAAAGAGCCCGGTTCGACCTCCTCCTCGGCCAGGGGCTCAAGGATCTCCTCGTCCCCGGCGCCTTTGGTCTGCAAAGCAGGCAGCATAGAAGTGGCGTTCGTACGATACGATGATGCCGCTGAGTTTGCCCTGGACCTTGTCGAATGCGTATATGCATTTGGGCTCATGGGCGGGCTAATGGAAGACGGCCTGCTTTGGACGGGCAATGGGGGCTCGGGATACTTGACCCTTCCCCTTCCCCTCGAAAGGCCCTCTGGAGACTGCATAGTACTAGCAACGCCGTCAGCTTGATACACTTGGGAATTCTGCGGACTGTAAGACTCATGGAACGCACAGTCTGTCTTTCGGAGGGGTGATATTGTTGGGGTTGATGGGCCCGTGGGGCCTCCAGTCATTGTCGTCCTCCTCGACCCATGCTTCGTCAATGCGGGAGGGCTTGGGGGCCTTCTGCTCTGAAGTGACACGACGCGAGGGTCGACTGAGGGGGATATCGGGTATCTCAGCACCCCCACCCTCGTCTATGTCAATGCCATGTTGTTGGCTACTATTGGGATGAGTGATGCTCAGAGAACTATGAGAACGTTGTTGTTGGCCGCTGGCTGAGGTGAAGCTTAGAGCAGTGTGAGGTCGACTGGGCTGGGAGACGGGGAGGTCAACACCGAGCCTGTGTCGGCGCTGGTGGTTGGGGCCGAGAGCTACTTGAGCCATCTGTCTGCCGCGCCGGAGAAGTCCAATGACAGAACGCTGGCCAACGTCAGACTCGCGGGCCGAGGGGAGTTCAGACGGTTCCGACATAGCTTCAACTAGGAACGGGGACTACTCAAGTGCTTTATAAAGGGTGCGATGTTTGGGGTCATGTGAGGGGCGGGGAGTTCAGATGCTGGAAAAAAAGAGGGAAAAAAGCATCCACAGAGCTGAGACTGTCTGAGACCACAGCAATTAACGTCATTCACTTGGCAACGCCAGGCGGAGCGCTTTTCTGGACGGTGAGGGTGTAGGTGATCGGCCGTTAGGTAGTGATCGAAGAGAGACCAGTGAAGGCAGTCGAATCGCAAGGATTTTCAGAGCAGAGCATGGGATCTCACGATCGACGACATTGGGATTGACCTATTGACGGGTGATAGGCGATCCGCGTCGAGTCGCAAACACACCACCTCAGGCACCCGCCAACCAACGAGCTGTGTCCTCTCTGTTCGACGTGACCGTTAATCGCTGTCGAAGTGTCAATGCTGGGGATTTTCGTTCGTCCCCTTCACTAGACGCTGTTCACGGACCTACAGGGTTGCAGCTGGCACGGCATCTAGAAAACCATAGCGACGTTACCTTGTGAACGCTGATAGATCAGCCACTAGCCCACTTGGGCAGCGCTCAGGGCAGCAGGGTAAGATTGGATGGCCGAGAGAGGTAACTTCTAGTCCAGGTTCGCCGACGCTTCATGACGGAACGGAATAGTCTCGCCTATCCTGCAAGCCACAAGTGCTATCTTTGCAAATCTCCACATGGCTCTTGCCTTAGGGTGAAGCGTCACCACTCTCTGGTGCCGTCGGGACTCCGATGAAGTTATTTCCCAACCCGTAATCAAGGTTACCTGTGAACTTTTGACGTCTGCTCATAATGGTATAGATGGGTGTTATGCATGAGGTTCATCTTGAGAATCACACGTGGTGAATACGAGGATGGTAATGCGGCTGAGAGGTGGATGTCTGACGGCATTGGGGAGTTGCAGAAAATGCCTTCGAGCTAAGCTACATGAGGCCTACTAGCTCCCGGCCCGGTGGTACCGTCCCAAACTGTAATGATGAGTGGAGCAACACGTACTGTAGTGCACAGTCACGTAGTACTCCGAAGATCTTTGAGAGCTAAATGACCCGCAGACTGCCCTGGTGCCAATCAGTGGCATTTGACTGATGGACAAATTAGCTTAGGCCCAGCCCCAATTGGGTTCTGTCTCCTGAAAGCGGCCCCAGGTCCAGGGTCCTTCGTTGGGGCTCACGTGCAATGAATGACGAGATATGCTTTGTTGGACAAATGTCCAACGAGATTATAGTCCGGTTCACTGCACAAACAAAGGGGCCTTGTTCGTCGAGGTGACGGCACGGAGCTGCTGCTAAAAGTTCCTCTGCTTCTTTCTCTTCAATACTCGAGACAGCCGTGTAAGTGCTATAGTTAGATAGCATAAAGACACAACAGCAACGACAATGGCACAAATAATTAATCAGGTAATACAACTCACTGTGGAATCATTGTCATTCATATCCAATGTTCGGATAAATGCTAGAAGTAAACTCCCTTAATGAAGCTCGATGTTTTTCAATTTCTTTGGTCAATTTTGAATTCCAGTTCCATTTCTCTTCCCAATTCGTTCTCATATATTCTTCCTCTGTAATATGGATTTGGCAAATAAGGCTAGATTTAACACAATAGTGCGGGTCACTCGGTCACAGCTTCTTGTAAGTAAAAATCACTCAGCATGTTCTTAGACCGAGTTGAGGGCTAATGCGTAAGATGAAAGGATGATGGCTTCCTTCTCAGCCAAGTAAATTCACCTCCGTACAAAGTTATAAGGCCATCTGCGAGATGTATTCGGAGCCTAAATTTCCTTCAGGTACATGTTCAAGGCTGGATAACGGAGGCTTGATTCCTCAATGGCTAACACTGTGTCCAGAGCGGTCGACAAGCCCCGGTCGATGACAACGGCCTGGACGAATGCATTCGTTTCCATTTGGAGTATATGAATTGTGAAGTGAGTAGCTCTAGCACGCTACTTTGGAACATTATCTGTGCAGATGTTACAACGTCTGGTGCAAAGGCTCTGTTGGGCGCCACTTGGATCACTTTCCTCGCTATATCTCCATAACTAATCGATGGTTCTACAGATACTTGATGAAATCAATTACATTGATGGTCGAGACTTATATATAGGTCTTTTCAAGGTAAGCAGCTTCCGTGACGGAGAATGCACGCCAAGAAAATGAGCACAACGACTCACAGCAGCAAAACACCTTCTTTTGCAGTACTGACTGATAGCTGACTTTGAATTGTGCAGGATGTGGCTGGTGCCCTGCCGAATAGTGAGGAAGCCTTTCAAGTCACACTCAAAACGCTGGATGTGTTTGACCCTGACTTTTTCAGGCGGATTAGCAGCCGGAAATTTACCTTGTGGCTCATCAACACCGGCGGGCACTGGGCGTCAATAGTGTTGCATGTGGAAGGTGGTCAAGTCGTGGACTATGCAATTAACGACTCTGAGAGGCGTCCAATGCTTATAAATCTTGTAGACAACCGTTTACGGCGACTTCTTGCGATCGGTGGCATTACCATTATCCCCGCGCCACACCAGATAAAAGACATTTGGTTTCCTACGCAGCTGGACGGCTTCACGTGTGGGCTACGGACGTATGAGATCCTCCGCGTGATGATAGAGCGCATCAACGAGCGTTACCACCTGCACGGCGTAGATAACCTATATGATGACAGCCTCTGGGGCGCGATGTCGGGTGACTTCCAGCCAAGCAAGGTCCGGCAGCTAATGATGGGTATTGTCGCATGTAGAGCCATGAAACACCAGGACTACAAGGCGAGGCTATCGGTCACGCCTCGAGAGAAGATCCGTGGTTTCAAGGGCCCTCGTTACGTGAGGAGGCTGGACGCGTTTGACGGGCTGGAGCCTGTCCAGAGACAGCAAGGCGGTTCCGCACCGGTCCCTCAGGCAGGGCGTCGTGCCAAGAGACCTACGCCCGATGCGAACGAAGATATGCAAGATGTTGCCGATCTACCAAGAGAGGAACCAGCGCGAGCAACGCGCTCGGCAACATCTGGTCCGCACTTCGGATTTTCGAGGTGAGTTATCGGGTCGAATTAGACGGACCAGGGGAAACAACTGCCCTCTGGGTTTTGTGAGGTCCTCTCTAGTGTTCAATTACTGCTTGAATGGGGGCGTTGCCGTGTGCATTTAGAAAGGCCAAAGGGGCAGGCCCACAGGTTTGATTGTGTTTTACACGGGTAGTCTGCAAGTAAGCCCAAGAGTCTTCAGGTACCAATAACATAAACATATTTTTAATTGTGACTTAACTTATACTTTCTACATATCCACACCTATTAATGAGTCTTTTGAATCCACTTAGGTCCATCCCTCTCATCACTTATGTGTGAATACAGCTGAACTGTTTTAGACTCTGGCATGGGGGCCTTGTTCCCGGCTCGACGTGCTGGATATCGATCTTCCAGGGGCTCAGTTGCTCCATGATCAGTCTTCTGGGTTGCGCATTGATACAACCCAAAGCATTGAAATTATGCAACTGTGGCCTAGAGCCATCAGAATCACTCCATGGCAGCCAGGTGTGGGCTTTAGTCCTGCGCCTGTTGCCGAAAGGCAGGCGCACGCTCTGTGTGACCGTTCAACGAGAAGCAGGGTCACAGCGTGGCCTGGCGGGCATCTGGGCCCCGAGCTTTTGTTCAGGAGCTTATCTGAGGGGTGTGAAGCTCACTGATTGATCAATGTATGCTCCCATCTCATTTACTGTAGAACAAAGCTTACACCTTTTCCAGGTTTGGGGGGAATACTGGAGTTAGGAGTGCTTGTGAAGGGTGGATGAAGTTGAACTCCTGGATATTTTCAGGGTTGGGTAACGAAAAGGGGGGGTTGGGGGTTTGTTGGTACCTGAGGGGACTATCAGAGAACATGTATGGGAGTGGGTCCGATTTTAGCGTGGTGCCGCTTCCACGGCTGGGATTCACGTCGAATAGTCCATTGAGCTTCGTCTTGACCATCACTCCTCCAACTTCGCTCATTCATACCACGGCAGCACAACAATCTGCTGCTTGCTGCGGCAGCATCCATCCGTTCTAAGGAATCGAATCATACTCATGGTCCGACCCTACGAAACACAGTAGCAGGCGACACGGATTCGAACTGGCGACCGCCTAGCTGAACCTACCGACGGCAATGGCTGCGGCCCCACCCAAGCCGGCCGACGAGCCCAAGCTGCTCTGGAACCCCGAGAACGTTAAGGACGTCGCCGAGTCCGTGGGCATCAGCACGCTCAACGAGGAAGCCCTCAAGTGCCTCGCACAGGATGTCGAGTACCGACTCGGTCAGGTCATCATCGAGAGCCTGCGCTTCATGCGACACGCCGGCCGCACCACCCTCACCGTCCAGGATGTGTCGCAAGCCATGAAGGTGCTCGATGTTGAGCCTCTCTACGGTTACGAATCGACAAGGCCTCTCAGATATGGTGAAGCGAGCTTGGGACCTGGCCAGCCCTTGTTTTACATCGAAGACGAGGAGGTGGACTTC
Organism: Diaporthe sp. P3_1W; assembly: GCA_037177825.1. NCBI lineage: Eukaryota > Fungi > Ascomycota > Sordariomycetes > Diaporthales > Diaporthaceae > Diaporthe > Diaporthe sp. P3_1W. The sequence goes on along the minus strand of JBAFXB010000004.1, from coordinate 2,203,513 downwards.
GAGAAACTCATCAATGCGCCTCTGCCCAAAGTACCCAGAGATGCGACCTTCACAGGTGAGGCGCCACCGTCTTCCCTGGCTGTAGTGTGCCGTGCAAGACGTTGAGTATTAACCTTGTTTCCACCAGCGCACTGGCTCGCCATCGAAGGTGTCCAGCCGACCATCCCCCAAAACCCGACCACCGCCGAAGCCCGCTCCCAAGAACTCGTCCCCAAGGGCCCCGGCGCAAACCCTGCCCTCGCCGCACTCGCCGGGAACGACAACGTGTCGTTCAAACCGCACGTGAGACATGTCATATCGAAGGAGCTTGTCATGTATTTTGAGAAGATCCAGTCGGCGGTCCTCGACGACAACCCGGACGACGAGGTCCGGCAACTGCGCAACGCGGCTCTACAGTCGGTCAAGTCTGACCCAGGACTGCACCAGCTGGTCCCGTATTTTGTCAACTTCATCGCGAATCAGGTTACTCATCGGCTGGATGACACCTTCACACTGAGACAGATGATGGAACTCACGGCCGCCCTGATCGCGAACGATAACCTCTACCTCGACCCTTACGCGTCGCCGCTGAGTGCGCCTGTCTTGACTTGCCTGATGAGCAGGAAGCTGGGCGCGGACGAGGGGATGGACGCGGTGAAGGAACAGTACGAGCTGCGCGAGCTGTCGGCCTCTATATTGGGCAGCATTGCCAAGAGTTACGGAAAGTCCAACACAAGGCTGCGGCCCAAGCTCACGAGGACGTGCCTCAAGTATCTGCTCGACCCCTCGAAGCCAGCTGCGGTGCTGTACGGGGCGGTCAGCGGGCTCTCAGCGGCCGGAGGACCCGAGTCGGTACGGGTTCTGCTGCTACCTAACCTGAAGTCGTTCGACGACATGATACTGCGGCCGATGCGGGAACGGGTGCCGGAGTTCGAAATCAAATTGCTCCTTGGCGCGATCGTCAATGCTATCAAGACCATCGATAAGAACGAGATCGGCATGATGAACGGGGTCCACAGCAGCACGACGGAGCACACGGTGGCGGAGCTGACGGACTTCCTCGGCGAAACCATCGGCCGTGAGGTTGCGAGCCTGGGTAGTGCCAGGCTGAACAGGCAGGTTCTGGACGCCAAGGCGTACAGGGACGAGTAGAGGGGATTGTGCTCGCTAGGCAGGGCAATGCAGAGGCAGCTCGGCGAGAAGGCGAATGGCGTTCAAGGATTGTAGCATATGGAGAGGGACAAAAGGCTTTGCTTAATATTTGATACCTCAGATACGGCGTACGGGCTCAAATTGCACGCGCAAATGCTTCAGAAACATGATCTCTGTCGTGATACACAGTATTCCACGAGCACACTGGGCTACAGAGGAAAATGGATGCACCCACGCCTCTGAGCTGGGTTTGGACCTTATATTGACCTAGCTAGGGTTTTTAACTAGCACTGGCACCAACACAACGTCCTGACCGCACGTACGAAGTCACCAATTCCACGATTGGTGCCACATAGCAGGTACCTCATGATCACCAAAAAGGCAATGGCAACAGGCAAGGTGTAGTCTTGCTTTCAAATCATTGTATACCTATCACGCCCGGCGTGTCATATGTACACGCGGAGAAAAGACAAGGTCCCACCAACACCACCGCAGCTCATCCGCCCCCCTTTCTCCGTTCGATATTCTTACAGCAGGAAGGCAATGCCCAGTGCCACCACGGTGCTCGTACCCCAGATGAGGTACTCGTTCTGCTTGATAGTCGCCTTGCGGAATCCCTTCGCGGTGGAGTCGTGGACGAGGTGCTTGATGCCGTTGATGCCGTGGAAGACGAAGGGCCAGGCGAGGGCGACCTTGACGCCGCCCTTGACGGCGAAGGGCAGGGTGGCGAAGGCGGCAGCGACGCTGGCGGACTCGAGGTGCCAGCCGGCGAGGGGCGCGACAAGGTAGCCGACCGAGTAGGCGTAGAGGGAGCCCGTGAAGAACATGCCGGTGAAGCGCTGCCAGATGGAGGAGCCGAAGAAGGTCTGGTTCTTGTCGTAGATCTCGAGGTGGGGCGACACCGGCCGCTGCAGCCGCTGCTTGGCCAGGATGGACTGGCCGTCCGCCGGCGTCAGGGACTGCGTCGCGGCGGAGCGGACCTGGTGGGGCGTCGTGAGGGCGGTGGCTGTGAAGAAGGTCGAGGGCTTTGCTGCTGCTGGGAGGGCATTGCGTGGTTAGCTATGGGCTTCTGAGATATGCTGGAGCTGATGTGGACAGCCTCTGTGGGCATATGGGTAGCTAGGTTTCGAGGCTTGTAGGTGCGTCGGCAATGTGGATGACGTCTAAGAACTCACCCCGGCGAACGGCCGTCAGGCCTGCCCTTGAGGTAATCATGGCTGGTTATGTGTGTGGATGGCGACCGTATGTGGTGGGTTGGCTGCTGTTCGGGATCGCGAGCGGGCAATGGTCAGTGGGTGACCAGCATCGAAGGGTGGATTGGTAGTTGTTTCGGAGGATGTCGACGACGGGACGAATGCTCGCTCGACGTTCCGAGCACTATCATCGGCAGGGTGTTACCGCTGGGCCTGCACCCGTTTATCCTCGGTACTTGCCAGATGGAAAATAGCCAATCAGAGGCCACCCCATTACCAAGCTGGGTCACGTGCAATTCTGCCGTTTGCGAGACGACATGCCGACTTTTGTCTGAGTTTTAGAACGACTCTTCCTCTCTCCTTCTTCTCTTCTTTCCTCAGTCAGCTGAGGCGCCCGACCACAGCACAACAGGACCTGTTCTTGGTTCGATGAAGTGTGCATCACTGGTCGGACATGTTTTAATGTCGACGGCGTCCTCACAGAGGAAATTGATCCTTCGTTAATCTCTGGACGCTAGTTTTCTCCATCTAGCTTCAGTTTCATTCTGAGATCTACATTCGTGCCTTTTGCGTGTCTGTCTTGTTTCTGCCGGACGGCCAGGCAGCCCACTGAGCTCTCATCCTCGTGTCATAGCTTTTAGTTGGATTGATCTGGCCGTATCATGTGTTCTGTTCAATCCGTCGTCTGCACTGCCAACTCGTCGCCTGCTAAGTTCTTCTGTGACAAGATGCACCCGACTTAGAGTCAACGGCCCTGGCCGTCTAGTATCTAGGCCATGCCATCGGTTGCTCCGTTCTCGTCCTTGCTTGATACCGTCAGCAAGATGTTCTTCCCTTTGATGTGGTTGCAAGTGATGCGTGTCTCGGAGCAAGGGTTTCGGGAGCTTGCAGGCTGTGCCTGGCAGGTCGGTAGCCAGGCAGGCATGCTTGCCCGTACCAGCAGGCAACGTGTTTTGGCCCATGTAATGCCGTATCTATGAGCATAGAGGGAGGCAGGGCCGACTTGACAGGGAAAGAGCGGACAGGAAGAGCAGAGGGTACCATGTCTACATTGCACCTACCTCCTACCCAGTGGGAGATGGTAGGGACCCGGCTGGATGCGCTATGTGGTATGCCTATGCCTTCGTGCCTTCCATGGTTGTCTCAACACAACGTCTTCAGTGTTCTCTTGCGTGTCTCGTCCCCAAACCCAGGTCAACTGGCTGCTCCCTTGGTGCTCAATACCGTATGTTTCTGTGTCTTGGTGCAGTCCACTACGTTCTTTCTGTCTTGGCCGGAGCCATCGATACCAACACATCTGCCGCAGCGATTCTCTCCAGCCGTTCGCTGAGCTCAGAATGGCCATCTAAGATGGACATGCTCCTCTTCTTGTGGCTGATTGTCCTGGGTGTCATGATAGTGTTTGCCTTCGCCGGAATTCTCATCTTGATGATCCCCATCATCGACCCGGAGCGTGCTGCTCAGAACACCAACCGCTAAATACGTCCACAGCCGACCATTCGGCCTCCCAGACATTGTCACCAGCGGCGAAGTAACCGGGAAAGGAGGACCCCTGGAAATGCAACCAAGTCTGACAGGCGCTGTGTCTCGCAAGGCTGGCTCACAGGTAAGCAATTCAAGGCAGCTGTTGCTGAGGAAGATTGCTCTGAGGCAGGGCGTCCCAGCGGAGGCAATACAGGCGGGGAGCTTCTTCGTCCAGATCATCCCATGCTGCCTACACAGTCCCAGGTAACTAGCCAGGCATCCAGCGGCAGAGTCAGAAAGCTGGTCACTGCATTCACTCTAGCTTTTCTGGTCGCTGTACAGTCCAAGGGCGCCACCCCTACCGCCGTCAATCAGCTTCCAGCACCACCACAAGCCACCTTTCCTGTCGACTCTCCCACCCGTTACCTTTTCTCAAGCATCTCTTCCGCTTTTGGGTTCAGCGATCACATTTGACTGATCAGCCGCTTGGTTCTAGAATCCCATCCCGCCCTCAAACCGCATCTCCAAGCCGCTGAGTCGCACACCATGGCGACCGAGGACAACGCGGACAATATGCCACAGAAATCTCCCTTCGCGAAGCTCTTTGATCCCGATGCGCAAAACGACAGACAGCTACAGAAAATCCGAGACAGGATCTACTATTTCACCTGGTCTCGTGACCGTCGTGATGAGGCCAAACTGGACTGGGTCCTGTCTGAGAATGGCGTCAATCGCAACGTACACCTCAAGTGGATTGCGGAGACCTCGTCTGGATTGAACCGCAATCACATTGATCGGCTACCCTGCTGGCTGCACTTGGTCAACAGGCAGATCTCCGCAGACTTCATTCGTTTCATCTACTCTGTCAACGACCTCGATATCCTTGTGGATCTGAAAGGCGACCACACCGTACCAAACGAGGCCAAACTTGACACAGTCGTCAACCTCTTGCAGAACGCCAATTTTCAACGCTACACCAGATCAGCCCGCGTCCGTATTCACTTTCCAGACAAATACCCCTCCCAGAACCTGCCCGTATTCAACCAGCACGCGCTTGACAACATCGCCATGGCTCTGGATGGATTCCAACAGCTTACTCGTCTGTCTGTCCGCGTTGTTCCCATGCAAGGCCCAGAAGTCTATGAGTTGCGTCTCGCCACCTTTCCCTTCTACCCGATGTCTATGATCAACTGGTCGATTCGCATGCTCAACTCCACGACCTACAATTGGGATGTCGTGGGAGGAGAACAGCTCCATCACCTCAACTTGGCTCGGGATCTGTTTCTGGAGAGCGGATCACTGACTGCGACCGTCTATCCGCCAGACAGTGCGGAAAGGCCGATCAGCCACATCGATCAGGCGCCCGGGGCCAAGGGCGTCGTTGGTGTGTCGAAGAACCCGGCAGTGAACGAGAAAAAGAATGGCAGTCAAAAGAGAAAGGTCCGCAAGCTGAAGGCTCTCTCTGCTGTGACCGCTCCGAGTACCAGCAAAACCGCCTCAGAGGTACCACCTGAGGATTCATCATTGCAGTCGAGCTCAACTTCCTTGAACCCTTCGAAAGACCACCGGTCGATTTCGGTCTCTGGTCACGACTTGGGGTCTGGAACGGAGCTCTCTCACACCAAATTACCGATTCTTGGAATGCCTGGCCAGTCAGCCGGAGAGCGAACTGATCCCGTGCCACCTGCTCACAACTCATTTGGGACCGCTCAAAAGTCTTCACACACTGCATCATCGACCGCACTGGAGACTACATCTGGCGTGAAACAGGATTCTGCTTCTGAAATCAATGATAAGAACGACAACACCGCGGAACAGGACCCTTGCCGTGCGAACCCCATCGACACCGCGCCAGAGGAACTCGTGAATCTAGAAAGCCCACAGGAGACATCCCCCATTAGCTCAGCCCCAAGTTCTGTTACTCTGGGCCGGGACCAGAGCGATGACGAGGCCGCGATTAATGATACAGTTGAGGGAACCTCGCAGGTGGAAGCCACCATGAGAGGAGCAGGAGTGGATAGCGAGAAGCCAGTACGGAAGAAGCGAAGAAATCGGAAGAAGGGAAAGAAGATCCAGTCGACTGATGCGGCGGCCAGTCCGCCAAACGACGATATTGGTCAGCAGCTTCCGATTGAATCGGAGGACGATGGCAGTACCATTCTCATCAGCACCATCGATCCACAGAGAATCTTCCCAATAAGCAAAACTTTGGACGACGTCTTATTCAATGGCCAGCGGGATTTTCCTCTGGCAGAAATTGTTGAGCTAGAACGCTTTCCCGAGGACGAACGATTTCTCCGGTTCAAGAGAGCAAATGGACGCCGCGGCATCATTCAAAGGAATTCTGATCTCGACAGAGTTCTCCGGCAGAAAGAGAGACTCGCTGCTCAAGAAGCGCAGAGACAAGCGGAGAAAATGATAGCCAAGGGAAAGAGAAATACAAAGAAGGTGAAAGAGGTCATGATACGACGCAAGGGGCCGTCAGATGGCCTTCGACGGAGAGTCGAAGACACAAAGCAGCTGGCCGGCGGCAGACAGGAGAGTGACCTACGGAAGCGATTCAACGAAATCACAGGAGAACGTCTCGAGAGAGAGGCCCCTGCTTCCGAGGCCAGTACTGAGGATTCCGATTCCAACGATGAGGATGCCTCTTCGCCAGAAGGCCAGTGGTCCTCTCCAGAGCAATTGAGATATCCTCAACGTGAATCGTCGATCCACCATGAACACCTTGACACCAGCTCGGTCTCTCACCATCAGATGGACGAGCGGCATTTGGTCGAGGAGCTGGAAGACTCGGGCGACTGCGCATCCGTCATCTCTCAGTACGGTGACGAGGGATCCCCATCGATCTCCGATGACGAGAGCCAAAACCCTGCCGCATGATACAGCGATTTTATGTTGGTGCCATAGGGGGCTTTCGCTATCATCACCGACTTTTGATCTGCGCTTTCACCGATGCGAGAATTTCGTGGTCTCGCAAGAAGACTCATCAAGCCTTCAGTTATCTCTGATGTTTGGTCGTGATGGCTGGGATCCCACAAAGACAGGAAACGCAGCAAGGAGTGAGTGTTTAGGGACCTACTTTGGGATGGAACCGACCAAAATATCTCTTCATTTCCATGTCAAATCGTAGCAAAGTGATATGTCTATTCGTACACGATCGGTGTTCATCCGGGGTAACAATAAAAAGAAAGACTCTTGTCAGGTATCACACGCACCCTTCCTTCTCTCCCTCGTTGCCTTCTCGCCAACAATGTCAGACCAAACCGACCGTCCATACACCTTTGGATGCGAAATCACCGTATTATCTCGTCGTGGTATTTGGTATCCCTGCACTAATGCCGCTGAAACGCCTTTGCTTTTTTTTTGGTGCTCCTCTCCGTCTCGTCCCTGTCTTCCGGTGGGATGTCTCCGCCCCTATTGAGCAACAGCTTCTAGATGCAAGCGGGGCAGAAAGAAGAAATGTGGGAAATAGAAATAAAGCAAATCATGTCTCCCTTTCCTGTTATAGTGGGTTTGTCCTCAAAACTCCGGCATGCAAAACGACATCAAAGTCTAGTCAGGTCGTAACAGCCGAACATCATTCCTGTCGACAGATTGAACGACAGCTTGCCTCTTTGCCGTAAATGCTAAGCTGTCCAGAACCTCTAGTCCCTGTCCAGCAGTGCATCCAGGCCGTTCCTCTCGTTTTCCAGGCTCTCAGCGGTAATCTTCTCCTCGTCTCTGTTGCTGCCGCTGCCTTTGCCGGCAGTGCCCTTCCCCTTGACTTTGAGCTCATCCTCATCATCTTGGTTGACCATGTCGGCAAACATCTGGTCCACAGCCCCATCGTCGATACCAGCGTCGTCCGGTCCACTCATAGCCGCTCTGCCGGTATCGAAGGCACCAGGACCAAAGATCTCCTCTGCCTTTCGTCGCCCCTCCTGGGTTTTGGATAGCATCTCAAGAGCAGTTTGCTGACCTGCTTCAGTTGCCATGTAGTCCTTCAGTGTTGAGTCCTCCGGCTGGCCGCGGAGTAGACGGTCCTCGAGCGAAGGACCAGAGATACTGTCTGCCATGATCTGGGGTCCTCCGCCGGACGGCAGGAAAAAGTTGGGATGGATATTGGCATTGGTACTGTCGAGGTCCATGTTCTCAGGGCGAATGACGGGACCACTGGAGTCAGCTCGCCCGTATGGGTGGCCGTGATGGGTCGAGGATGACGACGATCCGGGACCACGTGATGGATGGGCGTGAGAGCTGCTCGCGATCGACAATCCAGGAGTCTGTGGTTGTGACGATGTGCCTCTCTGATAGTACGATGCATAGCTGTTCACACCAGGACTCGTTGCTGGGCCAGCGGTAGAGGATCCTGCGACAGCCTGCTGGTGAGCCTGAGCGGCCATTTCAGCATTCTGACGCTTGCGCTTCAGACTCAATCCCTTCGACTTCACATGCTCCGGCAAGTCCTCTACGTTGGTGACCCCATGCGAAAGTAGCAACTTGTCCAGCTTAGTAGGCCGGGGCTTCCGTGTGCTCTTCGACACTTCAATGACTGGGGGAGGATTCGGGGCGACGGGGTGCCACTTGTGCAACTCTTGGCGGAAGAAGTTTGTCTCGTTGGCAAGGAGAATCTCCGCACCCTCTATCTTTCGCAGGTAGAATCGCTGAGTTTCAGCCTCGTTCCTCGTGGACAGTACAGGATTGCAATATGAGTGGATATGGTTTCGAAAGGTCTGGGCATTGTCGATGATCTGCTTCAAGACGGTCTCTTCCTCGGGCTGGAACGGCAGATTGGGAATCTCTTCATCCCAGTCGAGTAGGTCTTCGAGCCTCGGCCTTGCTGCGTCTCGAGGGATCTTCACTCGCCAGTCGCATATTGGACATGTGTATTTGTCTTCCTCTTTGACCTTTCCGCGAGCGATCTTCAGACACTTGCCATGGTACCTAGGCGAGGTTAGCAAATATCCCCGATTTACCAAAAGCAAGAGCACTCACCATTCGTGACACAACTCGCACTCGATCATCATGCCTGCCTCAATTCGACGACAAATACAGAAGACCTCTCTGAACTTGGGGTCGTCCCACCTGTACGCAGCATTCTTCTCCTTCTCGGGCGTCGGCTCTCTCGAGGCTGGCTCTGCTGGCAGGCGGGGCTTGTCCTTTGTGATGTCGAAGCAGTCAAGATTCCGTTCTAAAACGTACTCCATGTGACTCTTGAGGATGTGCAGCGGCGCATTTGTCTTCCCGAAGAGCTTCTTGCCTTTGCGCATCCAGTCCTCATGGCGCCGCTGCTCTTTCTCCAGGTCGAGCGTCCCTGGAGGCTTCGATTGAAGGTCTTCAACCATTTTCATGATGTCGGCAACCTCTGTGTACCTGGGTCTCTTGCGGAAGTCTTCGTTCCTCGTCCGAGTATTCAGATCAGCGATTTGACGCAATGCCTCCCGTTGCTTATGCAAAATCTGGTCAACCTGGGCCAGCACATCTGCTGACACTGGGAGGAGATTCTGCATAGCCTGTTGCGAAAGTGCTTCCAGCTGGGGATAGTGTATGATATCTGCTTCGATGATCTCTTTTGCCTTTTTCTCCCATTGAAAGCCCGCAGTGAGCTGCTCAACATAGAAACTCAGGTGGTCGTTATAGGCCTCGATCCCACTGCGCCTAGCCTCTTCAACGAGTTCCGCAACCTCTTGTGAAGACATGAAAACGCTGCGGTTGGCCTTGGCCTTTTGGTTCCATTTCAGCTTGTCTAGAACCTTGGAAAGCTTCTCCATCTCCTCAAGGTCGACGTTGAAGCCGTTGCCCTCCTCGAGCAATTCTTCAACCGCCTCCACTTGGTGCATGGATGGGTGGTTGATCACGTTCCTCGCATTTTCCTGAAAGGTCCTGATCGCATCCGCCCTGTCCTGGAGCAGCTGTATTTCGGGGCAGTCGAATCCAATCTGTTCTGCTTCATGCAGAAGGCGGTTGATGTTCTCAGCCTTGCGCATCTCGCGCTCTTTTTCGTCTTGATACGCGCTGCCTATCGACTTGCGCAGCCCGGTTTGCCAGGCCTTTTCGTTCTTTCGCCGATTCTGTTGCTTGCGGATCGTGTAGTTGGTTGCCTCTTCGACCCAGCGGTTACATCGGTCAACAAACGCTCGCAAGAGAGGTAGGGTTTTGAGCTCGTACGGTATGCGTTCTCCTTCGTTGAGTAGATTCCGCAAGGTCTTCAGCGAAGGGGTTGCCTCCTCATCGAGCACCTTGTCGTATTTCTCCTCCCATGCCTCAGGCACGTTCGCCTTTTCGGAGACCTTCTTGCTGGTTGCAGTGATGACCTCGTCCGACTTCCGGAATATGAGTTCGTGGTCCTGGCCAAGGCATCGACTGCCTTGAGTCGCATCGCAACAGGGCTGGCTTCCTGCATGCATTAGACAATAGACCTTGCCAGATTTCAGACATTTGAATCTTGACAGGTAGGCAAATGCCTTGCAGTACGCGCACGAATACTCTTCCTCCGAGACGTCCGTATCGTCAATCTTGAACGTAAGGGGACACGGCTCGCCTTCATTTTCGCCACCGAGAGCACATTTGTGAGGCGACGCCGAGAGATGTTTTGCGACAAAGTCCTCTCGCTCGGCGAGTTCGCGCCGGTGAACCCGTTCGAGCGCAGGAGCCAACCATTTCGCCGTCGGGATTGACAAGCTGTTACTTATGATTCCATCCGCAGCAGTCCACAAGAGCTCATCGTGGGAGAAGCAGGGCTGTCGCCGATATGCTTGCAAACGCTCAACCCCGTCCAGTCCGAAGGGCTCCCAGTCGCAAGGAGCAAAGTTGACCGCCTCGTTGAAGTTGAAGCCATGATTAAAGCCAGCATGGTATGCTGATGGAAATGTGATGACCATCTGGCCAGCACGCTGATCTACAGCATAGACGCGTACACCGGCTTTTTTCAGCTGATCAGGTGTGAGTAGCGTGACGAGCTGAAACAGTAGATCAGGGTTGGTCTCGAACAACTCGGGAACGGCCTCCTTCATTGCCTTCTCGAACTTATCCGTGTCCTCGGCAGGGATGCCATACCAAGTCTTCGTCGCGCCGAAATGCTGGTAGTTTGCGGAGTACGCATAGTGATCTTCGTTATGGTAGCAGAAGGTGGAGAAGATCATGCCGACATACACCCAAGGCACAGTCATTCCTGAAATATCCGACTTGATATGCCTGAACAGGCTCTCATGGTGATATGGAAGGATGTTCAGGTTCCATGGATCGGTTGAGTAGGGGTTCGTAGGGTGCTTCTCGACAGTAGGGAATCCGGATCCGTGTGTAGTGCAGTGTATGTCAGCGCCATATTCGACCTGTACCTCCTCGTCAACATCGGTGACTAAGCGCCAAAACTCGCGCTCGACGTCATCCTCGGTGACTGGTCTTGCGCAGCCCAGTACGGGATCGAATGGCATGCGCTTCTCGAAGTATCCCTGTTTGAAATCCGCAGCCTTCTCTTGGAACTGGCGCAATGAGTACAGTCCACCTTCCTCGAAACCAAATTGGCCATCGCCGACGAGACATCTGGGGCAGTTCCATTCGGAGTCGGGCTTTGTTTTAAGCGGCGGATCCAAACAAGCACCGTGGTAAGCATGATCGCACGACTCGCAAACGGCGAGGAAGCCGGTTTCTTCAGCCTTGCCGCAATGTGTGCATTTCTATATGTGTTCAGTCAGTGACGCTTCATTCGGTACATTGTCTGGTAGGGACCGACTTACCTCACCCGGGCCGGATGTGTCTTCTCGGGGCGATAGCCGGGGCATCGGCCGAAACATGGACATGTGGGATCCAGCTACGGTAGGAACAGCTTCTGTAGGTCAAGAACGCATCAGCCGGATGATCCTTCCAATGAGGTGCTGCAAGATCCCCTGTATCCCGGGCAAGCAGGCTGAAGCGGTTGGTTGCATGACTCGACCCACACACCACAACTCCCACCCAGGCTGCTACTTTGCGCAGTCGTGTGAGGCGACCAAATTGAGTTTTGGGCTGGCTGCAACCGGTTTGTGTTATGCGGCAGGGCTCCGCCGACAAGCGGAAGAAACGGTGAATGATTCGGAATCGCCACCGCTGCAAAAACCACAATTGCGATACATGGAGCCAACCTGAACATCACAGGCGAAGGGGATTGCGATGGATGAATAACCCCAAAAAAATGGAGCATGGGGATGCAAGACTTACCTTTCTTGAGCCGCTTACTCCTCCGGCTGCCGTTGTCATCGTCCTTGTCAAGGCCGTTCTCTCTGGCCGAGTCGAGGCTGTCAACGCTCATCTGCCGCTTCAGCGAGTTTGCTGGTCCCAGACCAGAAGGTCGGTACTCTGGCGTGTTTTTGCTCGAAGTCATAGGACTCGTGAACTGTTTTGAAGGGGTGCCAGACTTGACATCAGCAGCGGGCGCGCGATTGACACTGGTGAACCCCGAATTCACTGCAGTGAAACCGCCGGAATTGATGGCTGTGAATCCACTGGTGACAGACTGCGGTGCCGAGGGCTGGGCCTCCTGCATCGGCGTATCCCTCTCTGAATTTACAGAGGCCTGCAAGGCGGACGACGCGAATCGCGCAGGGGATTCACCTCTGAGGCTGGAGGGCGTGGGCATGTTCGAATGCTTCATGGGGCTTGGGGCTGGGCTTGGTGTCAGTGGCCCGCCGTTTTCCGTCTCCAGTTGCTGGTAGACACCAGGTTTGGCAAGCCGAAGGTACTCCTCGTATGGACATAGCCATTTCTGGTACGAGTTTTTCAGGGAAGTCGAAAGGGAGCTCATAATCTTCCCGCTGTAGCCCAGGTCGCGGCCAATCTCAGCCCATTTCTTGGACCTGCAGACCTTTTCAAAGCCACCGCGAGACTCAACAGCTTTCTTGAGCCGCCAGAGATCCAACGGCCGCTTGTCGACATACGGCATTCGGACCATGTGACCCCCATTCTGCTTGTGAAATTTGAGAAGCGAGTCGACGTATGAGATATTGGCTCGGCTGCCTAGCGCAGAGTGGGCGCACTTAGTTTCTACAGTACCAAAGGATGCTGTGGGACAAGGGGTGAGAGATGCTTACTGCCTTCAACAGAATTGAGGTCCTGTTTCCGGGTGCGGAAGTGAAATCTCTGTGCTGCTGGTCAGCCACATGACCGCTTGACATGCCGTGATAGCTCAGGGGCTGAGAGCAAGACCAACGGCGGCGCATGATGAAGATATTTACCTCTGTGTCAATAGCAAAATCTGGGTTCCAAGAATCTGGCGGAATAATCTTGCAGAGGCCGTAATCCTTGGCTTCGGGTGTAATCTTGCGAATGTATTCCATGGGATCCTTCCACTCTTCCTCTGTAGGCTGGTAAACAGGCGCATCCTCCAGGTCATAGAGGCGGCCCGTCTTCTTGACGGGCTCTTTGGGCGCCGTAGGCAGGCCTCGGCGTTCGACTGAAGACAAATCTAGCGGCAGGCTCGTCATATTGCTCAAGGCGGTATGTGGATGTGCAGAAGTGCCGTTCGGGTTGGCCTGCACCGGCTTTGGTTTGGAGGAGAGGGCTTGGGTCGTCGGTGGAGCGCCCACGGCGGGTGAGGCTCTCGAGCTGGGATTTGCACTCGAGGTGCCGGCGGCGCTGGGACCGCTCGCTGCGGCAGCATTGGTCGCAGTGAAAGGCATCGTGGAGAGGGTAGTTGCGGAGGAGAAGTGTCGGGTAGGGCAGGCAATGGTGTAGCCTGGTCAAGGTTGAGGTCGGACTATGTCGCTGCAATTGTATGACGGTCCTTCACGCAACACTTGGGAGTCGGGTGCAAGTAGACACGATCGCATCGCAGTGCATGCCGATCTTCTCCGTGGTATCGCACAGTCGACCAAATCTGTTGCTACCGAGCAGTTGCTCGTTGGCGGGTGGGTTTCCGGTCGTACTCAAATTCGAGGTACCATGTCGACGTGGTCGGGCAGGCGAGCGGAGTAGGCAGGATTGTCGGCAAGAAGTATGGAGGAAAGACAGTTCGCTGGCGATCGAGGCGGCACTGGCTCATGCGCTTATCACTAGTCAAGTCAGACGGATGCGGCCTAGGTCAGATATGTTTTGCGCTGGCCGTGTAGGTGGTGAGACCAGTGCGCCTTTGGGAGAGAAGGAGGGGGATTTGCCAGGGATGAAGGGCTCCGATGGCCTGGGGGATCGCAGGTAAGGGACAGGAGAGTGACGGACGGGGGAAATGCGAAGTGAGAGTGAAAGAAAAGGCGGGTGTGTGTGTGTGCTGTGCTGTAAGAGCGGGAATGGGAGGGAAGGTGCGGGATATGGCAACGGGGTACATGTACCGTAAGGTGGGAATAGGAATGGGCGGGTACGTACTCTACTCTACGGTGCCCAGGCATGGACCGGGCGTGGGCATGGGGAAGGCGAGCGGGTCAGAAGTGAGGAAAGAGGGAAGAGGGAGAGAAGGACCAGGCAGTCGACTGCAGACAGGACGGGGCTGGCTATCAGAACGGCTGCAACTGTGCGGGTGCATAAAGCACGCCAAAACCCGAATGTGAGAAACGAACAGTAGACTAGATGGCACGCAGAGGCGTGCAGGGCGACCGGGGGGAGAATGGGACCCTTTCAGAAAAGCTGGAGAGAGGCGTGGCACCGATTGACATGGGCAGCATGGATTTGGGACATGGGACATGGGACAACCAGGCAGGGCCAGACAGCAAAGACGTGGGTGGGACGGGACGTTCAATCCATCATCATCATCTGGAGGCTGATATGGTGCATGTATGTGCAGGGGTCCACTTTTACTCAGGTACCTGCGAGCGGTGGCGAATCTGGAACAAGCCCAGGTACCGCCAATTCAGCGTCGTTGCTCCCTGACTTCAACCATCTGCCCATTTCACCATCTGCATTTCCAGACTCGAATCCGTAGAACATAGCAGCCGTTTCAGATGCAGCATGCACAAAGATCTCCAACATCCTGCTTGTCCCTGGCTGCTGCAATTGCCCGAGCGGGTGGGTGTCAGTCCCCCAAGCGATTCAAAGGGCGTAAGCCGAGGTACCAGCACGGATGTACCTAACGATGGACGGTCGGCTTCATGACACACGATCTTGACACTGTCGCATCGCAATGACCACGGGGCATAACCGGCCTAGGCAACTTCCTAGGTAGGGAGTTGCTACCTAGGTTGATACTAGCGAATGGTTAGGGCGCAGACCTGGGCAGCTAGCAGCTCCGATCAAGTTCAAATCGCGACCTGATTGACGTTGCCCATGAGATGGATTGAACATGGAAGGCTAGTGCTTCTTGGGTGGT
Source organism: Diaporthe sp. P3_1W (assembly GCA_037177825.1). Taxonomy (NCBI): domain Eukaryota; kingdom Fungi; phylum Ascomycota; class Sordariomycetes; order Diaporthales; family Diaporthaceae; genus Diaporthe; species Diaporthe sp. P3_1W. Next base: position 2,188,474 of record JBAFXB010000004.1, on the reverse strand, counting down.
TTGGCCGGTCAGTTGGTCTGTTAGTGGGCTGATGTCTGGATCTGAGGTGGGGAGGGGACATCAATTGAGATGCTTGCGGGCCGGCATGCGTGGTTTGGCAAGGCGAAAAGTCGGCCGAGGCGGGCGGGCAATGTAATTTGGGAGCCAGCAGTTAGCAGCCCCGAGGAGGCCAACCCAGGCAGGGAGGGTGCCACAATCTAGGCGAAAACTTGGAACCCCCCATCTGCAACCCCAACTTTTTCCCACAGGCTCGGTAACGAGCTTATTCCGACGCCAGGCCATAGGCCAACATCTCAACAACGGAAATCAAAGTAAACCGACCGGGTGCAATCTGTGCATCGGGCTGAAATGGTCAGTAATGCGGTCGTCCTTTTCGTGGCCCATTTTCGTGGCTCGAGCAAAGGGGAAGGGGCCAGCCAAATGGGCTGCTTCAAGATGAGGTGAGGTCAGGGAGCGACCCTGATATCGGCAGGGGCGGGTGACTTACATCGGCCGACCCCCTGCAGCTTCCGCCCAATAGAAAAAGACATGTCGTTGAACGGGTCCGGAGGGTAGGTCCGACCTTCAACGACATCTCGCACATACGGTACCTGCCCATCCGTCCCCGGAGCCGCATTTCGACTTCAGCCCATCAGGTTGCCTATTATTCTCCCCGGTTTGCCACGGACGTAGACCATTTCCAATGATGAGCTGAGATAGGACTGCTCCTGCACCAGCATCATTCTCGTTCGTATGTCCGGATAACATCACCGTCACCGCCGGTAACCTTGACATTGCATACCATTTTGGGTGAGCATACTGACAGGATTTCAAATTTGATGCCCGTTCTGTATTTCAGTGTGTCCAAGATTACAGCACTATCTGCATCACCACAGTGGCTTGCCGCGGACGAGAGGACCGTGTGTGTTTGTGCTGTCTTCATCGACCTTCCTAGAGTCGCGGATCTCCAACCTCCCTTGTGTTATGTATAACAAGTCTGATTCCATTTGGCCTCCTAATATAAAGAAGGGATATTCGTATCCGTAGAAACGGAGGATATACCCATACATATCACCAGCCCTATTTACACACCACACATAGTAACGCACCCAACACCCACACACCTAATACCCACATACCCAATACCCAATATCCAACACCAATACACCCAGCACCCATACACCCAATATCCAACACCTATACACCCAACACCCAGCCATACACCCATACACCCATACACCCATACACCCATACACCCATACACCCATACACCCATACACCCATACACCCATACACCCATACACCCATACACCCATACACCCATACACCCATACACCCATACACCCATACACCCATACACCCACATACCCAACACCCATACACTCAACACATACCTACCTAAAAAGAATTACGGGTCAAAAGCTTCCAAGTCCAAATCACATCTTTCAGGCCTCAGATTCGGTTTCCAAAATCCATAGCAGACAGTCCATCCTTCCTGAGAGCTTGGCATAAACTCACGGTGCACACTATATAAGTACGAGGGTACACAGGTGCTCATGTATCAACAAATAAGGCGAGGCAAAAGCGGTGATGACTGTCATCGCATCGTCAAAAAGCAACGCAATTCATTCCAGGGTATCAATGTCTACATCTCCACATCTGAATGCGAGTGACAAAGCAAAAGAGAAGCTGTCAGGCTGTGGACCACAGCCGGAACAGGGCGACAAGCCCGGCTCCTCAAAATTCAAGCATCAGACTTGGCCTTGGCCTTTCCTTTGGCCTTCGGCTTGGCGACGCCTGCAGCACGCCTGCTCCGCTTCAAAACCTTTTCCACTTCCTTGACTCCCCTGACTCGAAGTGTCAGCTCCCTCATCATGTCTCCCCATCTCACCACACCATCGCACTTCGGGCAGCGGCCCTCCACAGGCAGTACCGTTCCGTCATCTTCGCCCTTCTGGTGCAGTAGATGCCGGCTCCAGCAGTCCATGTGGCCCACGCCTTCGCACTCGCCGTTGGAACATATTGCGTACAAGCCCTTGTCATGCTCGAGGTCTTGGAGGCAAACGACGCAGTTTCCTTCGCGTTCGAACGTGGTAACATTCTGCCCCTTTTCAAGATACGGGGCCAGCGGTGCGTGATCGAGAGGCAGGGCGTGGACTCCCCATTTTGGGCCCTCAGGCTCTTCTTCCTCACCGTCTCTGCCCTCTTCATCCTCATCCAGATCTTCAACCACCCTGCGCCGCTCAGTTTCCTTCCTTCTGGCCTCGGCCCCCACAGCTGCAGCAGGCTTGAAGTCCGTGACGACCTCCAGCGTCTCCCGTAGCGGCTCCACCCCTGCGCCCGCGAGGTACCCGGCCCACCGCGCGTGCACCTCCCGGTCGAACAGGCGCAGGGTCAACGGCCACCTCGCGAAGCTGGGCACGCGAAGCAGGAGGTGCAGGTTCGACAGGACGGACGAGATGGTGTGCGCCGGCCGCTTGGGCCGGCCGTTGCGTTTGCGCCGCGTCGAGACCGTGAGGCGGTCCTCGGGGGAGATATGCAGCGACAGGTGTGGATTGTTCAGGGCCCATCTGGTGAATCATGATCGGGTTAGTGCCTCAAGCCGCGGTGGGTGGGAGGGACGCTCAGGCCGGTAGGGAAAAGGGTTGGACTGGACAGGACGTACTCAAACTTCAGGGCTCCAACCATGCTCGGGAAGCCGGACACTACGCCGACCATCTCCCACGGGCGCAGGCTGTCGCGTGACGTCCGCGCCGCGCCGCCTTTGGCCTTGCCGTTGTGCTGGTTCAGGCGTCGCGGGGGATGGGGCGTAGATCCGATGTAGAGCGAGGCATGGCGGACGGTGCTACGGAGGATGTAGACCACGTAGAGGGCTGGTATTGGTTTGGACTGGGCAGTCATTGTTGAGTCTGTGGCTACATCATGGGCCCTCACTTTGGGTCTTGGTGCACCCAGTGAGGTCGGATGCACGCGAGGATGTTCGATGCTGATCACTGAGTGTTGGTTGGTGTTGATGTTGACGCTGCGCCGTGGGTCGCCAGAGTGATGACGTTGAAGGTAGGCCCGTGCGAGTTAACCAATGTGGTGGAGCCCCTCACCCCCTGTGGGGCGGAACTTCGGTGCACTCGGGTCCAGATCGACCAGGGGTCTGCAATATCTCACGACCGACGGACTTCTGCTTAGAAATCTCGACTTGAGCTGTCTCTTGAAGCAACTGCAACTTTTACACCTATTTCCTCAACAGACACAATGGGCGCCGATCACCCAGCCTTCACACTAGCCGGCCTATGTGAGTACTTCTTAGCGCCTTCACCTCGCACAGGTTGAAATTACTAACGTGACTACCGTGCTGCAGTGGCTGTCGGCGGAACGATGGGATATGTCAAAGGTGGCTCAAGACCGTCCCTCATCGCAGGCGTCGGGTTGGGGGCTTCATACGGCCTCGCTGGTATGTCCTTATCTATGGTTGACCTTATATCGGTACCGCAATTGACGATTCCTGGTAGGCTACCTTCTTAAGGAGAACAAGGATTACGGCTCGGAGCTTGCGCTTGGAAGCAGCGTCACCCTGCTTGGTGCAGCGACAAGCAGATGTATTAAGACCAAATTCAGGGCTCCTGTGCCGCTTGGCCTCTTCGCCACAGGTGGTCTGGCCACTTGGTACTTCTTCAAGAAGTACAGGGAGTTCAACTATGGCGTTTAGAGATTGTCTCTCGGCTTGGACAGCTAGTAACATGCTCTTCTCCGCTCTTCATCATGCAACCTTTATGCTGTTTAGGTATAATGAAATACCATTGATACACACAAAAGCCGACGCCATTACCACATGTTCTGAACCTGTAGAAAAACGGGAGGCCCTTGTGGGAAGTGATGGAACTACCTCGCATTTAATTTAGAGTGAGAGTGTGAATAGAAAAATGCCCATGCTAACATATCAAGTAGAAATTTAAATGTTAATAAAGCCTCAGAGCAGCTTGCCTCTAAATTCAAAAAGAAGGTGAAGATGGTGAAAGGCTCAGGCTCAAAGTCACTTTCTTGCCCAATCGACCTCAAAACATTTCGGACGAACTTCCTCACACCCACTTGGCGCTTTTGCAGCTCTTAGCAAACGGCCACGAACCTCGTGGCCACCCAGCCATCGGCAGCCCTAACAAACGAAATGCCAACTAGACACGCTGCTAGACACATGTCAACCAACACACCGCCATCGCAAAACTCCCAGCCGCCCACTCACAGTGACAGAGCGGCGTCAGGCATCAAGCAGGAAGATCCAGACGACTCGGGTGGCCCCATGAATCAACCTTTACCGCATGCAATCCAGATGCCTGCGACCGATGACAAACCCGACCATGCAATCTCAATGCCACCAGTCCCGGTCAATCAGCATTCCCTGGCCCAATTCTATCGGAACGGCGAGTACTCGGACCTCAAGGTCATCTCCAACGGTTTCGAACGTAGAGTTCACAAGATCATCGTTTGTTCAGAATCATCTGTGATCAAGGATCGCTGCAGAAGGCTGGTGAGTCCCCACAACCAACCTTTTATGTTCATCCCACTCCTTGTATCGTGCAAGTATAATGACGGCTCGTACCAGGGGCGCGATGAATCGTTGAACCTGGACGAGTATGGTTCCCGCACGGTACGGCGAATCCTGGATTTCTGCTATCGTCGTACATACTCCGATGGCGAATACCCAGAGACTGTGGCGCCTTTCCTCCTCAGCATGACCGCAGCCGACGTCCGTCGAGCTCTTGAAGCGCCGCTTGCTGTTGTGAACGACGTAGTCGACCTAGAATCGACGGGAAATTGTACTCAAAGGGAGGAACCCAAGGAGGATGAGGAGGTTGAGGATCAGGACGAATATCTGCCGGACCATTGCGAGAACTACGACTCCTCAGATGACGACTTTGAGCCGTTAGACAATGAAGACTCTCTTGTCGGCGTACCCGTTGAGCGGCAAGATCCGGCGGCCCTTCCGCGGCCTCCATACACAATCAGCCTCTTCGCCAACTTTGAGGTGTACATCGCCGCAAAGGAACTCCAGATCCCAGCCCTTCAACTTCTTGCCCGGGAGCGCTTTACACACACGTTGCGGGCTCATTGGGACCGGTTTGCGCACCTCGATTCACTCATTGAGGTGGTTTACCTGCGAACAAATCACGACGACCCCCTCCGCGCGCTTGTTTGCCGGATCGTGGCTGCGGGTTACGACGGCGAGTATGGGATGGTTCTCAAGGACAGGGTCAGGCGGTTCATGTTGAGAAATGGCGAGTTTGCTACGGATGTTCTTGACACGGTCGTTCGACTGAAGCGCGAATGGGCAGACATGGAATGATCCACAAAAACCTTGTGCGCTTGAGTTCTTCGCTGCCAGATTGGCAATTTGGTCATAGTCACTCTACCTGTTTGGGGATGTTAGTCTTGGTGGCTACATCGTCCCTGCATAAGCGGGGTCCCTGTCTCTACATTTGTCGGTAGCAATCAAGACCTTTCGGCATACCGTCCTCATCGTCCGCCAATGGAGCCGTGGGAGTGTAATAGGTGCAGCACACCTACTGGTATGCTGTCCGTTGCTGGTGAAGAGAAACAGCAGATCTTAGAAAAGGTCAGGGTCCCAAACGGCTTCTGAAATGCAGCGCACTCATTCGATTGTGCCGCCATATTGTATTAATCAACATACAGAGCGAATTACTTTCAATGGTACCAATCCTTGTAGTGTTGGGTATGCTCTGTTCGGGATAGTCGACCTGCAGGCAGCTACTGCCACCCCTAACAATTTGCGGGGGTTATGCACAGAGAGCTCTTCGAAATCACAGCTAGCTCGTCAAAACCTCTCATCTGCCCAAGTCCTCCAGCAATTTCCCACATATTGGTTCCATTTATGCTACACCCTCGTGCCTGTTATGAAGGATCGCGATGACATCGAGGGATATCGGTCAAGTATGACACAAATTCAGCCGCGAGCGATCACAACCCTCGGGGCCGTCCCTGACGAAGTTTTGCACGAGATATTCCTGCACGTCGCAACAGGATACCCAGGGCACGATGAGCACAGCTTTCCCATATCTGGCCCACATCCTCTGCTGCCGGTGGCGCAGGTCAACAGGCGGTTCAACACGGTCGCCAGTCCGCTCCTCGTCCGTGACTGGCACCTGCGGCCGGCTGACGAGAGCGGCGCCAAATTCGTGCTGCATCTTCTGAAGCACCCCGAGCTGCGCTCCCAGGTCAAGTCCCTTGCTCTGTACGAGCGCTTTCTCAGGTCCCCGGGTCCGGACGGGCGCGCGCGGCAGGAAGACAACAGCCGCTCCCCGCGAGCACCAGGTGACAGGTGGCCTCAGACCTCCTGTTCGACTGTGGAGTTGGAACAACTCGCCCAGTCTGCTGAGGAAAACTACCCCACGCTGGCATCCCAGGTCCATGATGGCGAAGAAGACTCCTGGGCGGGCCAGATCAGACAGAGATGCCCCCGTGCAATAGCTGCGTTGGCGCTGGCCTGGGCAACGGGGCTTCAAGAGCTTAACCTGATGGTGGACGATTGGACTCCGGGAGAGCCAGGCTTGTGGATGATGCGACTTGTGAAAATGGCGGTGGGCGTGTTACCGCCGCTTGAGGTTGAAGGTCATGGCTTGCCGCTACCTGACGTGTTTACGAAGCTAGATCGTGTCTCGCTGGGCCACTGTACGTATACTTCCGTCTGTTTCCCAGTGTCCGCCACATAGATGCCTGGCGTTCGATTCTCTGTGTCCAGATGTGTAGCTGATTTTCTTAGACGGTCCAAATGGACTTATGGATGGCTCCAACGCCGCAGCATTCTTCCGCCTCCCGAGCCTGCGGGTCTTCAAGGCCGTCGCCATGGACGTCGCTGGGCTAACGCTTGACGAGGCCGACCCTTCAGGCTCGAGAACTGCACTGCAGCCGCCGGCAGACCAGTTGTTTCCAGACGGAACAGCAAGCATCGAAGAACTCCATTTATACCGGTCCTTTATAACTGACAATGGACTTCGCGTCCTGACGCGATCGTGCAGACGCCTTCGGGTGTTGACCCTTGAACCGGAATGGAACCATTTCCTGTCTAACTTTGAACTCTCCTTCGAGAGCATTGCCGCCGCAATCAGGCTACACTCCGCCTCACTGGAGAAGATGTTGATTGAAAACCCTTATCCTGATGATTTTATCGATCTTGATCCGGGAAGCTTGGGAGACTGCCTCTTATCGTGCGTTAAGCTGGAGTCCCTTGTCATCAATCTTGTGATGCTGTACGGGCGAGAGTATTACGACAACGATTCACCCACCCCGCCATTGTCAGAACTGCTGCCCCCGGGCCTCACCGACTTGGGACTCTCTATTTTACCGTCTTTAGCGGGGCGTCAGGCCACTAAGGACAACATAGTGGGATTGCTGCGCCAGTGCGGCCCCAAAGGGCGATTCTCCAGGCTCAAGAAGATTGAACTTATCGGCTCTAGTACCGAGTCTATGGAGGATCAGGAGATTGTAGCCCTGGCTAAGAAGAATGGGGTGGAATTGACACAGCACGACGGGCCAGTTGACATGGTATAACTTCCATATATCAGATACAATGGAAGAGCCATTGACAATTGTAGGCTTTCTCCAGTTTAAGAAGGTCCCAACGTCATAGAACTTATTACAGAGGAGGGTACTGTACATCAATCTTTCTGATTCGCACTTTCTTTTTCCTTCAAGAGAACAAAAAATAGTGAAAACAGGGACAAAAAAAAGCCGGTGGGCTCACAGGACATCCGTCTCAAAGTGATACTGAAATTTGTATATGACATTCCGCACCCGGCCTTAGTGACCGTTGGCACCATTCTCCACTTTGTGCGTACCCGAAACAGGCGCACCATTGTTCGCAGTCACGCTCCCGCCCTTGCTGACATCCATGCTGTTCGCATACTTGTTCTTCTTGTCGGAAGCCATACCGTTATGCGTGCCATTGAAGCTCAGGCCCGCAATGCCATCATACCCCGTGACGCCCGTGGCCTTCTCCAGGCGAGTAGCAATATCCGGGTCGACCTCGCGGAAGATGGCGATCTGGCGCTTGATGAACTCCTTCTCTTTGCAGGATTCCATCTTTCCAGAGACGTTGGAGATGAAGCGCTCGCGCGCAGGCTCGTCAAAGACCTTCTGCCACAACGCGCGGGGGGCGACAAAGTCCTCGGGCCGAACCTCGGACAGGAAGGCAATGGCCTCGCCCGTGAAGTGGCTGTGCGTCTTGTCCAGGTCGACCGTCCGGGCGCGGAACTTGATCGGGTCGATGGAGGACAGATAGTTCGGCCGGGCGCCCTGGTTGAAGAAGGCCATCGCCCCGTCCCTCTGGAAGTTCCCGAACTTGTAGCCCGTCCTCGGGGCGTTGACGGGTAGTTGCTGATAGTTGACCCCGATGCGGTGGCGGTGTGTGTCGGGGTACGAGAACAGCCTGCTCTGGAGGACTGGATCCGCGCTGGGCTCGATGCCTGGTGGCATGTGGGCTGGGTTGAAGGCGACCTGCTCGACCTCCGCAAAATAATTGACGGCGTTCTCGTTCAGCGTGAACTCCCCGATCTTGGTCAGAGGGAACTGCTTCTGTGGCCATACGTGCGTCAAGTCGAAGACGTTGATCTTCTGCTTCTCCCAAAGCTCCTCGGCCTCCTTGGGCGTCATTGTCTGGATTTCTACAGACCACTTGGGGAAGTCACCATTTGAAATGGCCTCGTAGAGGTCTTTCTGGCTGTAGTCTGGTGACTTGGAAGCCGAATCTTCCTGGGTGATAAACTTGACTCCTTGCTGAGACTTGAAGTGGATCTGACTGTAAACCCACTGGCCGTCCTTCGGGACAAGCTTGACCGTATGCCCCAAGTATCCATGCATATGGCGGTAGCCATCGGGAATTCCACGATCACCCATAAGTATCATCACCTGGTGAATTGACTCTGGGTTGTTGCAGAGGTAGTCCCTATGACGATTTATGTTAGCATGAGCACACATACACCTGGTAGAAGGGAGGCACGAACCAAAACATAGTCGAATCGTCTGCATGGGTCAAGTGGGTTGATGGATCTCGCTTCTGGGTATGGATAAAGTGTGGGAACTTTGCCGGGTCTCGTAGAAAGAAGGCCGGAGTGTTGTTCGCAACAACGTCCCAGTTGCCATCTTCCGTTCGGAACTTGACAGAGAAGCCTCGAGGATCACGGGCACAATCGTGCGAGCCAGACTCTCCACCAACTGTCGAGAAGCGCACTGTGACTGGGCACTTCTTGCCCTTCTCGGAGAAGATGTCGGCCGCGGTCATGCCGGGTATGGGGTTGGTGCATTCAAAGAAACCGTGTGCACCGCTTCCCTTTGCATGAACCACCCGCTCGGGAATCCTCTCACGGTCGAAGTGGGAGAGTAGGTCGATGAGATGGAAATCCTGCAGCAACAGAGGGCCGTTCTCGCCGACTCTTTGCGCCTCGTATGGGTGAGGCATCGGGGCCCCGTTGGAAGTAGCATAAAGGGCGTCTTTGGAGGTGACACTACGGTCCTTCTCGTATGCAGAGAACTGGGTGGCAACATGCCCTGCGAAGCTGGTGTCTGCTGAGGGCGCCATGTTGAGAGTCTGCTTGGCTGTTTGGATTGGTTGTGCAATGATTTTCTGGACTGTATCCATTGATTTCAACCTTTCAGTAAATGTCTTGGAGGACGACACGAGCATGCACGAAGCAGAATGAGACGAACTTATACCCATTCTCGTCATCAGTCTCTAGCTCGCCTTCACTGGCCTGGCCAGTCAAGCTACCGCAATTGTCCATTACGAACACACAAAACACGCTTGTGCCGAAGTACTGCCATGACGTTCAAGAGTCTATGACGAGCTTCGAATTGACAGAACCTAGGTACATATGTAGCAAGTCTGATTCAGAGACACATCGAGATTGCTAGAGCAAGTTGGCCATATCGCAGCGCACGGAGCAAAATCTCCGCATTCTGTCAAAAGTTGCGTTTCTGTGAATGGGAATCTGGTAAAATCCCATCCAAAGCCCGGTGGCGTTTTGTCGGGAAATTGTTAATTGGCTGATGGCGAGATCTAGCGTCGATGTCTTAGAGCCATTCGCACTGATGATGACATGATTCCCCAGGAGTTGCCAGTTTCCCAGCAGACCTAGGAGACAGTACTGCAGAACCCGCCTCCAATATTCCGGCACGGAATCTTACTCTTCTTACTAATGCCTCCCATTTCGGATGATCAATGTCCCTCTGTTGGTTGGCTGGCCGAACTCAGGCCAAACGCTTCTCGGCCCCCACGTCATGAAAACGTAGTGGGGCATTATTAGCCTCCATTGACGCGTGGTCCTGCTATAGAAGGGTCTCGACTCCTGAGGTTCGTTGGGCTTCCGTCTGACTACTGCAGGACCACGGAACTATACACGGCATAAGCCGCTTTTTAACGTCGGCGGATTGGTTTCCTCTGCCTATGTATTTAGATGGCTGCCGTCCTAACAATACGGGCACAAATGTGGCGCTCAAGTTCTGATACCAGGCGGCATATTGCCCTTTTTGACACAGCATGGGACGCCGGATATCTCAGTACGATTGATCCTGGCTGCAACTTTTCTGTAGGATGATGTGGCTCTTTGAAGGATCCGAGGGCCAGCTGATGAGGCGCAGACGTATCGCATATGCCAGGTCACTGCGGGCCAGGCAGCCATCACCGCATGCAGCTGGTGGTCTGATGTCAGCAAGATTGTAAAATATCGAGCTGTCTGTTTCCTCACGATGTCCTGTCCATCCACCCATAGTTAAATCGACGAGTCTTTGATACTGACATCGATGACCTGACACTCAGACCAAGGGATTCGGAACGTCGACAAAATGGATGCAGCCAGGACTGAGCCAGATGAGACCACCAGGCTCTTGGCCAACTCGGCCGATGAGGTTAGAGGCAGCGACGACAGGTCACCTGTTCGCAGGCCTAAATTTCTGCAGAAGCAAATTCTCCTGCTTGTGGTTGTGCTGGTCCTCCTGCAGTTGCACTTGATCTTCTTCAGCAGCGCTTCTGGAGACCTCAAACTTCGGCAGCTTTGCTACGAATTTCTTAAAGACCATAAACCCGATAAGGTTGGACCGGGGGGAGAGTTCAATGTATTCGATTGTTACTTTGAAGATCCGGTAATTCAGCAGCAGCGTGAGCTACTCAGTTGGGACTGGGGCATATCATCCATCCTGTGTGAGTCTTGCCGCACGCCTCTCCCTTTGACAAAATGGGCTCTAATTCGACTGCAGTGCTCCTCATAGTTTTTCCGTATGGAATAGTTGCGGACTTACGCGGCAAGAAGAGAGTTATAATCCTGGCCCTGGTCGGACAGTTGTTGTCTTGCCTTTGGACAGTTGCCGTAGGTGAGTAAATATTTTGCCACCTCGTCACGTATGAATGAATATGCCTTTCTAACTTAACAACGATACTCCAGTCTCATTCCCTGGCATATTTCCCTTGCGAATGACTTGGGCTGCTTCAGCCTTTTGGCTTGTTGGCGGTGGCACTCCCCTCTCGATCGCTCTGATATATCTGCTCGCATCAGAAAGCCTCCATGAAGAACAAAGGTAAGCTGAAAGTTACCAAGGCATATTCTTGGAACCGACTGGAGGCAGTTGCTCATATCTAAGCAGGAGTCAACTGTATTTCTCCTTATATGGAGTTTACCTCGTAACTGAAACTATCTTCCCAACTATTGCTTTTATCGCCACCCTGCCATCACCCTACCTCGGGTTGTCAATATCGCTGGTCTTTCTTTGTGGCTGTTTTGTAGCCCTGAAATATGTGGACGAGTCTACAATTCGAGACGATTCAGGACATCCCGAAGATACTGAATCAACAGCATCACCCCAAACAAATGAAGCAACAGTGGTCTTGCCGGACCAGGTTCCTCGACAAACGAACCTCCTCACGCTGCTGAGGTCACGCAAAGTCTTATTTACCCTCGCCTTATTCACTCTACCAGCATTTGCACAGGTTGCGTTGCAGGCGCTCTTCCCGTATTTGCTAGTGAATCGCAGTCCGGACGAGACGTTACAGCATGTTCTCCTGACCATCTTTTCCGGCGAAATGTTCAGGGTTGTGCTCTTTGCATTCTTCACTCCGTGGGCTATTGCCTTCGCGCAGAGACGCTTTGGAATACGCCAGGCCAAAATTGACACTTGGATAATCCGTGGCAGCCTTTTACTCATGGCCATTAGCGGCGCCTTGATGACATCGGCTGCGACTGTCGCATCACGAACCATTGGTGAGTCGGCATTTAAGAATTTCCGAGGAGACATGTATCTCTTTACTGATTTTCACAGCTGTTGTGGTCTTTTTCACGGCCTTTGGCTTGAGAGTGTCCCTATTGTCATATGTCACTTCCATGGCGGGGCCAGCAATCCGTGGACGAATTTATGGTACGGTCAAGGTTGCGGAGACGATGGGCCAAGTCATCATATGGCCCATTTCCCGACACCTCCTGCTCAATGTTAACAAGAGGGGAGACCCGTGGCTCGAATTGCCTTTTGTTGTTATGTCGGTACGTTATTCCCTTGTTGAGCCATGCGTGAGCTTCTCCTGACAGTTATGTAGGTCACAAGCGTCTGTGTTTTGGCAATTATCATGGTTCCACGAGCTACCTCTGATTAATCAGGGATGAGACGATTCAACATAACGATTCAATATTAACTTTCCTGAGAATGTGAAGGGAAGAAAACCGAGCCTGTTGGTCTGGAAATGGGTGTCGCCGCTGGGAAGTCAGGGTGCTTGCACATGTAGTCCAAACGCAGAGCGTTTCCTTGCACCCGACACAAGCACACAAGGCAAACCCGGCACGGCATTTCGCGTGATGATACCCTGGATGTACTCGATAATATCCGTGGCAACGCTTTCTACGAGGCAGGATTCGGACATTATCCAGGATCCAAGACTATACGAGACAATTCCATGCCAGAAAAGTACAATTTGGATACTTGGTCGTTCTGTTGGAGCCGGCTCTTGATGTCCTGCTAGTGATTTGTGGGCGAGGAAAAAGGCGGACGACTGAATGGCTTTTTTGACAGAATGAAATGCCCAAGCCGCATTTCACTTTGCGGATAGTGGAGCATGTCATCACCACTGGACGAGAGAGCATGGTCAGCACTGTAACGTGGTGGAGAACGTCATTCTGGGAGATGGGTTTATTAGAATCCGGAGCCGATGGCTCACATTCGGGCCTCGTCGCGGCTCAGGCCGTCGGCATACCTGCAAATGTTTGTGGCCCTGTCCATAGAGCTCGCCCTCGGAGTTTTACGCCACTGCCGATCACTGACTGCAACGCAGAATCACCACCCGTCTTCCCGCTCAAGCCCCAGACTTGGATTGAGGCCTTCTGATGCGTAGCCATGTAAGTACCGGCCGATATCACATCACGGACGCTGCGCGATCAGATCACCACCCAGGCTCACAAGCCGCGGACCCAGATCCGTCACATCGTCGCTCACGCCTAGGCTTTGGGTCGGGCCCTTCTCGCCAGAAGCTGCGGGTTTACAGTACTGCCGAACTGGCCCTTGTTTTGCTCGCGTGTGGCGTACAAGCCCAGCCGGTCCGCCTCCCGCCAGGGCATGTTCTTGAAAGGCCACCACTCGCCTCGTCGGCTCAAGAAAAGGGGCGTCAGCTTCGGGCGGCGAAGCACCATGTGGCCGCCGGGGCCGGGCTTGAACTCTCGTCCGTTCGAGGAGCAGACCAGCTTGCCGACGATCTCGTCCACGTGGACCCCGTTGCGGGACCGTGTGAAATCCAAGTGGAGCATGATCTTGTTCAGCATGATGAAGTTGGGGTCACGCGCGTGGTAAGGGTGTGTGTCGAAGTGGTGGCCCATCTGGACAAGGCAATCGCGTACAAAGGCACGCCGGGTTATGGGCTCGATGCGGAACCCGGTTGGCATGAAGAACCTGTTGAACACATCTAGGAAGCGAGCTTCGCCATTGAAGAGGCGACCGATGATGGTTGCGAGAAGAGTAGGATGGATTCTGTTGTGGGCAGTCTCAGTTAGCAAGACAGGTTCCGCCTGTGCCATGATCAATTCCATCATTACAGTAGTACCGACTTACAATCCTTGGCTGTTGAGGCCCATGATACAAGAGAAAGCAGTAGCCCGAAAGAAGTATTCGTAGGGGCTCAGACCTCCTCGCTTAAACTCCTCTTCCATGCGTGTCTCCCCGTCAACGTTGTCAGGAAACTTGTTGGCTGGCTTGGGCTGAATGTATCCTGGACGAGGAGTGTTTTTGTAGAGACCCTCGACCATTTTTCCTGGGTTCTCGACCATCCAAGAATATGGAAGCCGATCTTTCTCAACTACAAGAGCCTCAGGGAGTTGGCAGAAGATGGAAGCACTGTCGCTCGCTTCAGGGGCAAGGTGCGACCCAAGGTTGTCGGGTTTCTCGTACACAAAAGCTTCAGGAAACCGGTCAAAGACGGAGGTCGACTCGATGGACGTATCGATGGGGCGCACGTAGATGCTTGCAAAGTCGCTGTCCGAAGGCATCGCAAGGGCCTGTGGATCTCGTGCCAAACGGGCGGATTTGTCGTTGGGGCTGGTCAAGGGGACCTCGATGTCGTCAAGATCCACACCGACGACTCCCCAATCGAAGGCTTCCTTCTGTAACGGATTGGAAATCAGTATCAGAGTGCTCCAAAGAAGATCTGACATCTCAAGCCCTTCGTTTCATCCAAGCAGTACTGACCTCGCGGACATTGGAGTCCATGGCTCTGCCTGTAGTCGCCAAGGGGCAACAGCTTGTCTCGATTCCGGATTTGGGTGGTCTCTGAGGTAAGGACCAGCTGATATGTTTGGTCCGGCAAATACAGGTGGCCGAGAGCAAGGAGTGGGGAGAGATACAGGGCGAGACACTGAATGGAAAGGAGGGATGAAGGAGTGGTAATATTCAACTTCACACTCGGGGGTCTAATTAGATTGGCAGTGAATGGCGAACAAGACGAAGAAAACACAAAAGGGCATCCTGACAGAGTGATCGAGTGAAAAGAATCACTTGTATCAGATCAGATTGCCTTGACTTCATTCTCCCAAGTTAACTCAAATAAATATCAATACGGCCATTCCACTAATTTTGTTATTAACCAACATCCATAGACCAGAAGCAGGCTTCGAAGCGCGAAGATCTCGGGCTGCTCCTCGAACGCCCGGGCCTTTCCCAAAATACAAATGCAAGGGGATAGTACAGATTGAAAGAAATGCTTGTTCAAAGGTGGTATTCTCATTGTTTTTCATACAATCTATGAACCTTCAGTAGTCTTTCCTTAAGCATCAAGGCTCCAAGTATTCATCCGAGGAGCACCTCAGGACTTCATTAATATATCTAGTTATCTGATGCAAAGCAGGACCGATTTGACTCGAGGACTCAAGACTAGAACACTTTGTTGTTCTTTATTTGTGCCATTTGCAGCCTCATTGCAAATTCTGGAGAATCTAGCGCTGCCTACATTCCTTCACAGCAGACCTTGCTTCTGCAAATCATAGTACACCTTCTCCGGCATGACGTTGCCTTCAGCATCTTCCATCTGAACAATGCTGCCATCCTCGATCTTGTTCGCCTTCTTGTCACGCTGCCTCTTGTCCCAGAGCTTCAGCGCTTCCTCGATGCCCGTGATGTCTCGGAAAAGGTGGGTGTCGTTGATGCCAAGCCGCTTCAGGCCATAAATATGCCTTGCTTCGTTGAAATGCTTCTCGAAGGCTCGGCGGCCCATGTAGACGAAATTTCCACATATCTCGCATGGAAATTCCACACCCAGGCCGTGCAGGCGGTAAAGCCAGAACGGAATAGGTTTGCCGTCCCAGGCGAGCGGCAGCTTTAGAGGGTTGTAGATCTTCTCCTCGCCATCCTCTCCTTCAGGGTCGTTCGACTCGGCGACCTGTGGTGGTTGCTCTGCCATACTGAAGAGGTTGTCGAGCTCCTGTTGCCGTTCCCTCTCTGTCATTCCTTGCCGCCGCTCCACATTGACCCGGGTGTCTTCTCGCTCTGTGCTCATTGCGCTGGCGAGGCGCTTCACTCTGAACTCCCGCTCAGCCACCGCGCGCTCCTTCATTCTTGTCGCAGAGAATCTTCCAGACGCAACTGCGGCATCTGCGGCGCCCTCCTGTCTCTGCGCCAGGGCTTGCGCTGCTTTGATGTGCTTTCGCCCGTTCAAGTGCCCTTTGTAGACATTCTCGTTCTTGAACTCCTTCTCGCAAGCATCGCACCATACAGCGTCAGCAGTGCTCAGCTCCTTTGCTGCCACAGTAGCGGCAGCGGACTCATTTACCCAGCCCTCGACCTCATCTTTCTCCCACGCCTCTTCAAACTCCCTATCGAATGACTCGAGAACCTTGCTAACGTTCTCTAACGGCCGCGTCCGGCGCATGAAACTTTCCAGGTATTCTGCCACCTCGCCAACGTACTTGAAGTATTGGTCCGTCAATTTGTCCGCTCTCTTGACGCCGCCGTGACCCGGGGCGAAGTTGTCGAATATTTGAAGGTACTGCAGGTATCCGAGACGCTTGACGTTGGGCAAGTTGATGTATGCCTCGTGGCACGCGTGTAGGTCGAAGTAGCGTCCGTAGGCCTCCTCGCCAGAGAACATGGCATCGACAAGGGAGGGGACGGGCTCGTCGCCCGTTTTGCGCTGCCGGTAGCGGATCTCGGAATTTTCAGCCTGCTCGTTGGGATATCGCGCGTGATGCTCCCTCACTTCGTTCACCTGCTTGTAGAACTCTTCGAAAGGGTCACCGCTGCCAATCTGCAGGACCTCTTTGGATCGGAGGCCATTAGCATCGCGATACAAAGACAACATCTCTTCGGATTGCTTTTGTATCTGGTCAAGGAGCTGAGATACCTCATGGTCTCGGTTGAGGCGATCGCGGATCTGCGTCGTAGGGGACATGGTCAGCTTGGTTTGTAGGGAATCGGAGAGAAGAACGCCGTCACGTACCACCTTGGGCTCCTCGCCAATGCGATCTGCGACGCCTTGCTCGAGGCGCTCGAGGTCCTCGGCAATGTATCGTTGCTCCTCCAACAGCATCTTGATATCTGCGTGTCAGATGTGGTAGATGTGTCAGTTTCGCCGTTCTGCCCACTGCAACTTCTCAAGCTGAACTCGAACGAATTAAGCAGGTGGTTTCGTCGTCGGAACTCTTGAAGTTGTTCTGGGGGCACGGGCCAGCCGAGCTAACTTTCCGATAAGATAAGCTCCCGCATTTTTGACCATCCCTGCAGGAATTTGCTAGTTAGCCTGCCCACCTGCAGGTGCGTAACCCAGCCCGACTTTCAACTTCATTCATTCTTTGCGCCAACAATCATCAGCATTTCAACAAAGCCAGCAAACAGCCCCCGAAACAGTCAACTGGCAAGCAAAGCATCGTCGGCAATTCATCATGGCTGAAGCAGGTGGCATTGACCGTAAGGCCGAGGAGAGGATGGAGTTCAACACCTCCAAGGAGGTCACGGTCCATCCTACCTTTGAGTCCATGTCGCTGAAGGGTAAGGCTCAGTCTTGCATCGCACGCATTCCCTTGGGCAACGAACGCTGACCCAGCTTGGCAGAGTCTCTTCTTCGTGGAATCTACGCTTACGGCTACGAGTCTCCCTCGGCTGTCCAGTCCCGTGCCATCGTCCAAGTCTGCAAGGGCCGTGATACAATTGCCCAGGCGCAATCCGGAACCGGCAAAACTGCGACTTTCTCCATTAGTATGCTCCAAGTCATCGATACGGCCGTCCGCGAAACCCAAGCCCTCGTCCTCTCCCCAACACGCGAGTTGGCCACCCAGATTCAGAGCGTCGTCATGGCTCTCGGCGACTACATGAACGTGCAATGCCATGCCTGCATTGGAGGAACAAACGTCGGCGAGGACATCCGCAAGCTGGACTACGGCCAGCACATCGTTTCTGGAACCCCTGGTCGTGTCGCCGACATGATCCGACGCAGGCATCTGCGCACCCGCCACATTAAGATGCTGGTTCTCGACGAAGCCGATGAGCTGCTCAACCAGGGATTCAGGGAGCAGATCTACGACGTGTACCGATACCTCCCTCCCGCCACCCAAGTCGTCGTCGTGTCTGCTACCCTCCCCTACGATGTGCTCGACATGACAACGAAGTTCATGACCGACCCGGTCCGCATCCTTGTGAAGCGTGACGAATTGACCCTCGAGGGTCTCAAGCAGTACTTCATCGCCGTCGAGAAGGAGGACTGGAAGTTTGACACTCTGTGCGATCTCTACGACACCTTGACAATCACTCAAGCTGTCATCTTCTGCAACACTCGGCGCAAGGTGGACTGGCTGACCGACAAGATGCGCGAGGCCAACTTCACTGTTAGCAGCATGCACGGCGACATGCCACAAAAAGAGCGAGACAGCATCATGCAGGACTTCCGGCAGGGCAACAGCCGTGTGCTCATTTCCACCGATGTGTGGGCACGTGGTATCGACGTCCAGCAGGTCAGTCTGGTCATCAACTACGACCTCCCCAGCAATCGTGAGAACTACATCCACCGTATCGGTCGATCTGGAAGATTTGGACGCAAGGGTGTTGCGATCAACTTCGTTACAAGCGAGGACGTGCGCATTCTGCGGGACATTGAGTGTAAGTTCCTTGGGATCTCGATTTGTGGACGCTTGCTGATTTGCCGCACCGCAGTATACTACTCGACCCAGATTGACGAGATGCCCATGAACGTGGCCGATCTCATTTCTTGAATAAGACCCAGTCAGGCGGGCTTTGAGTGAACACCACGCTCTTGAGATAGTTTCTCGGCTATTGACGGGTACAAGGGGCCTTATGTTGGCCAGCGCTGTGAACGCCGCCGGAGTATGGCGTCACGGAGTACAGTAATGATTGTGGGAGGAAATGGGCTAGTTTGCTTAGCTAGTAAGTACTTCGTCACGAAAAGCACGCAACCTGCCTGCATGTAGCCTCAGCTGACAGTTGAACGCCAAGCTATGAACCATCGAAATTGCACGTTGTGCCCCCTCCAAAGCCGATTCTCTGTGAACGATGATGCAGTATACAGTGCTCCACCACGGATACTCGGTATATCACCACCTCACCCAACACACACCCAAAACCCACACCTAACACACCCACACCTAACACACCCACGCATACACACACTCATACCCAATGCCCATACTCCCGATACCCATACTCCCAATACCCACACTCCCAATACCCATACTCCCAATACCCATACTCCCAATACCCATACTTAACTTATACGCCTAATTCCTAGGTGTATAGGTATGGGGTGTGGGTGAGCGAATGAGGCCTGGGTGATGTGCTCTGATTGCCTATAGCTATGGTGTGAGTTCATGTACCGGTGTACCCTCCGTTTCTGCATGTGCGGATCTTCGATTTCGTGAAATATGTGTTTGGTCGCGAAACCAGTCTGGAAACAAAGTCAAATTGAGTGCAGGAAGCTATGATAGGCTTTAAATTCCTGAAGACCAGACACTCCCGTTGCCTTTGGTTCAGGAAGCGGGTCGCTGTATGTGAAGAGTTGTGGTGTTGGGGTAAGGGTGAAGTGAGGGTGAAGTTGAAGGTGAATCAAGAAGAAGCTTGCCTGCCACCTAGAAATACCCCACAGCACCATTACGTATCTGAAGTCAAATTTGAATATGCTTACTGAAAAAAGTAAGTACCCAGCCAGCTTGGACGAGTGACAGCTCGTTGCAAGTGGTTCGCGGGTGGCTGACAGTATCAAACGCACGCGTCACCCTCACAAAGCCTGCTGGATTGGTGACATACTCTCTGCAGCTGTGTCCAAAGTGGGTTAGTAATTGGGGGCAAAAGAGAGTTTTATCCCGTGAAATGCGTCAGGTTGTCCATTTCTACTTGTGCTCTGTAAGTGCACAGATACCTCGTGAATAATATTGCCGCAGCTGATCAGAGCATAATACCCACGCGATTTGTAGTGGGTATGTGAATTGGGCTTGGGTGTGTTGGGTGTGAGTGCACTAGGCGTGTAATGTATGTGTATACCATCCGTTTCTTTTCGTGCGAATATCCGGTCCCTTTAGATAAACCTCCTGGTGGACTTTGAAGCTGGGTCTGTCTTCCTCGGCGAGTTTCTCAACCCCCTATCACAACCTATGCCTACCTAGGTAGTGAGAAGACAATTGACGCACCAACAAAATAGATGATACAGATTGCGGAATGGAATGGATTCAGCATCACAAAATCCATACCGAGGATATCAAACACATCGAAACAATGCTTTCTTTGCTAAACTCCGTTGCAAGTGCTGTCGGTTTAATATGTGTCCTCATAAAACCTTGGACCACTCGGTTTGCGCCAAGGACTTAAAGCTACATTGACTCGACCGCCATTAGATACAAATACAGATGAGGAAAGCGACTGTTGTTGATGAGAGACAAATGGTGGTGGGCCCCCCGAAGGAGTGGTGATCGAATGGGGCACGACAGGGGGCATGGAAAGACTGTTACTTGACTCAGTAACCTCCGTATCCTTCTATGGGGCGAGGCAATAGCTGCGTCCTCAGCCAGTACCTGCTGTAGTTAAGGCAGAAAATCACCTGGTACCGACCGAAGCTATGTGCCTAGCTTCCGCCAGATTTAGAGTCAGGATTGGCCTGGTTGTCCATGTGTAGATGGACAATCTATCAATCAAGTCGGCTGTGCCATCCGCCAGTTGGATGAAAGCGAGGCATGTGCAACTAAGACCTCGGGATCGTGAAAATCGCGCCTGGGCCTTCTCATGGCCCACTCTTTCCTGAGAAGGTGCCGGCTCCACTGCCAAGGCCCCATGCAAGATTGACACAGACCTTCCGTTCCGTCGTGGATGGTCGTCTAGATGGCCAACAGCTAAGCTTGCTGGGTTTAAGGGGAGACAGAAAGTTGAGGCTAGACAGTACTGAATAGTGTTTGTTTAGCAATTGCTAGGGGGGTATACACACGGTCCGGGGCTAGCCACAAAGTGAGGCTGTCACTACATGTCACTCAGCCCAGGCAAGATCACAACTGACTAGATCGCCGGCACCCCGTGACGGTTCGGCAGCTGGGGGCTCGCTTCCACAAAAAATCTTCGAACTGACAGCCCTGAGAGGATCTCGATAAAGTTAGGGGCCCAGATATCTGGAGACAGCCAGAGGGCTCATCTCGGCTACGCTTCCTATCAAGGTCGAATAAATCGAGACCCATCGATCAAATGTGGGACGACTCCAGGGCGCTTTGATATTCCCACTTTCCTGCGTTTGAAGATCAAGAACAACGGCTGGACCGTCGACGGACCCCTCTACAGACCCCTCAACACCCGCCTGCCAATGCCGGAGACTTCCACCACACAGACCTACGTCGGCCCCATCGTTGTGGCAGCGTGCCCTCTATTAGCAGCTGGCTGGGCTGGTCTTCCCGCGCGTCCCAGTTTTGCTGTCTACTCGGCGACTAGAGGAGTCAAAGCCCTTTCCCGCCCACTTCTGCGCAGCGGTGTGTGTGGCCTGTGGATGCTGCATCCTAATTATGAGACGCGCATCACGGCCGAAAGACATGGCCTCGCTGCCCACATGAATTCCCACCTCTTAGAATTTGCGTTTCCTTGACTTCTCTGGCCTTTTCACCTGTCATATCTCACTTCTCTCACTACCCCAGATTCGCTCTCTGCAAGTCCGGCACCTGTCACTGCAGGATCGACATCCCAGGGGTTTCTCTTGGATGTCCCTTATACAGTACACCCCCACCTCCTATCCTCGCAGTACTCGAACCGACAAGGAAGAACGATGGTTCTCGGCCCCCAAGCGTACCACTGACGAGCGGCCTCTCTACATGGGACAGGGAGGATCCTGTCCGTGTTCTACTGCTTGAGTCGCAGAAACGCAAGCAATGTCCACTGAGAACAATGGGGTTTACGACCTCAGCGAGTCACGCCAAGGCAACATCATAGCATGTGCTGTTCTAACATGGCTGATATCAGCCGTGGTCGTGGCGAGTCGCATGTACCTCAGAGGGAGCTTGATGAAGCTACTCGGCCCTGAGGACTGGGTCATCTTGGCGGCCTTGTTCTTCTCCCTTGCCCAGAGCATCGGATTCACTGTTATGGCGGGTTTTGGACTGGGAAAACACTTCGTTGCGATTCCACCGCAGAACTTCCTGCCCATGCTTGAGGTAGGCTTGCTGCTCACTGCGATGTAGGAGGTACATGGGCTTGCGAGTGTAATGCTGATCAGTATATGTCACAGGCATCATGGTTTACGATCCTTTTCTACACATGTAGCCTGTCTCTCTCGAAAGTCAGCGTCCTGCTGTTGTACTTGCGGACCCTGACATTTGACTGGACGAGAAAGGTACTCTTGGGTTTCATGTTTGTTGTCATACTTACTGGCACAATCAATCTCATTCTCGACTTTACGGCCTGCATTCCTCTGAACGCATTTTGGGATGGCAGTGTGCAAGCTACATATTGCCATTCGAACGAGGTTTACTATGGTCTCACAGGGGTGCAGATAGGGACAGATTTTCTTATCTTCCTGCTACCACTGCCCGTTGTCTGGTCAATAAAGGCACCTAAAGACCAGAAGATAGTGCTGTCGATAATGTTCTCGTTTGGTTTCTTGTTCGTCATCTTTCTCCACGTGTTGCGCTGGTCTCTCTTATGGCAACTGACAATCAACCACAGCATCTGCATCGTCTCGATAATACGCATCGTACTGCTCGCCACCATCCAAAATGGCGTCGACTACAGTTACACGGGCGTGGAGACTATTTACTGGTCCCTCATAGAAATCAACACGGCCATCGTCTGCGCCTCCATAATGACGCTGAAACCGCTCTTCAACCGCATATTCGCTCAGTCAACAAGGCAGACCACGGGGACACCAGACGAGGCGGCTCCAGGCCACCAACACCCCCACATTCCCCTGCCGACCATCGGGTCTCGGCCGTCACGCAAGGGTTTGCCACCCATCCAGACCAGGCAGTCGTGGCTGACCGCGCAGCTGGCAAAGCTGGACAAGTCGCTGCAGACCGTTTCCGAGACGCGGGTCGCCGGAAACGACGAGGAGGCTAACCTCCGGAGGCCCGAGACGGCGACGGCGGGATCGAGAAGCGACACTGAGCTGCCGCCCTGGCCGCCGGGGCGGGCGCCCGCTGGAAGGGACCGGCTGAGCCACAACTCTAGCATCATAACGCCTGTTGAGCAGAGAGCGGATGAAGGGCCCTTGAGGTGAATCCCGTTATGATTGTTGATCTGGACACGATTCTTTTATGTTGAGAAACTGAGAGATGATTCATGTTGTAACCTTGATGTGTCGGATATGATACAGCGCTTGGATGCAAGTCAGAAACACCACACCCCTCCATTGTGAGAGTGTATACCAATCAACATGATATTACGATTGTCAAAACATATTTGCAAACTATAACTCATCATGTGGTGATGAGGAATGCCTCGAATAACCCAACAGCTCCACAGATAATAATCTAGGTACATCGGTGTTGCTGTGATTGCATTTTCTGTCCCCTTCTTATGAATACGGAGATTCACACCTGTAAAAACAGAGGGCCACCAATCCATCGCCAGCACTAAACCACATAAGAATTCATATACCAAGCACTCATAGCCAACAGCTACGCCTAATTTACATACCTGTAGGTACCAAGAATGTAGGTTATGGGTATGTAAGTGTTGGGTGTGTAGGTTATGAGTGTGTGGATTATGGGTGTGTGGGTGTTGGGTGTGTAGGTTATGGGTGTGTAGGCGTGTACATATGTAGGTGTTGGGTGTATATGTGTTGGGTGTGTGGGTGTATGAATTAGGCCTCGGTGATGGGGCTCTGTTTGGCTGTGCCTATGGCGAGAGTTGATGTCCTACTGTACCCTTCCATTTTTCAAGTGCAAATCTTCGTATTCCTTCTTATTAATATTTCAATAGCAGAGGGTTGAAGCAGAACATGACACCCATATGTTCGGACTTCAGAGAAAGCGACGTGGTGGGAAAAGCTTCCGTAAGATCCGGGGCACGGAATTATGATCTGTGAATGGTGCTTCTGGATTTCCTGTCAGCTGTGCAACATTCTTGAGTCAAGTCCAGTCTGGGAACTCAAACTTGGGAAAGATCATTGAGTGAAGCCCAGGATTCTGTGTCCGTATACAACAAATATATTTCCGCAATGGGAAAATGCCAAGACTTAGCAAGAACTCACCACGTCGATACCAACCAATAAATCCCACAAGCTCGTCAGATGCTTCTGGTGACCTCGCTGCTACGAATGAGATCAACTAAACCTGTTATCCTCTGCCGTTTTGTTCACGGTCACGAGATAAGAGGCCGACCACTCCGAACAAACATATGCCGAGCCAGCTGTGGGGGAAGGGAAGAAGCTTGCATCGTCTCACCCTGCATAAGCACGACTACGACGATGCAAGTTCGGGCCCATCATCTGCACCCCGCACCCTACGTTCGATTTGGGATATACTGGCGCCCCCCAGACTCATCTTCCCACCAGATTTGCGCCTCTCCCTACGGTTGCTCGCTAGACTCAAAGCATGTAAGCCCGCCTGGGCAGCCTTCGACAGCCTGGATTGGCATTTTCCACATGTCTTGTAGACGGGGTTATCACTCGGGCGGACACTGGCACACCCTCTCCGCCTCCCCTTGGCCTATACCACCTGTACATGTATAAATACGAGGGAACCTTTGTCGGTTTCTTTTATGCTGTGTAACAAAAGCAACCAAGTTCACACTGCTCTTCTTTACACATCAGCGCTTGCCCCTCGAATCAAATCATCATATCCCCAATGCTGCTGACACCGGACTCAGCCGGGCTGCTCCAGCTCCCAGCCCGCCTCCTGGCCCTCAGCGCACTAGCCCTCACCTGCGTAGTCAGCTACAACTACATCCGCGTCCTGCTCCTGCGCCGCAAGCTGCCGCCAGGGCCCTTCCCGCTGCCCGTCATCGGCAACCACTTTCGCATACCACACTTCCAGCCGTGGGTTAGGTTTGAGGAATGGAGCCGGTGGTACGGCAACCCCATGATCACGATCTGGCTGGGGAGCAGGCCGGTTATCGTCCTCAACGATGCGTGGACGGCGTCGGACCTATTGGAGAAGCGCGCGGACGTCTACTCGTCGCGGCCGCGCTTCGTGGCGATGGGGGAGCTGACAGGGTCCGCGACGACGAACCAGGCGACGCTTGTGTATGGTGACCAGTGGAGGCTCCACAGGAAGCTCACAGTGAGTCCATACGCCATATGCAGTTTATCGGCACAGAGAACTTCGCCTCTGACCATAGATGAAGCACTCCATTGTCGGCAGTCACGTGGTGCGAGACCACCGGTCCTTCCAGGGCGACGAGTCCAAGATATTGACCCTAGAGTTCCTCACTGATCCAGATGATTATGTCATGTCCATCGAGCGGTATTCTGTTTCTGTCGTATCTATCATCGGCTGGGGCAGGCGGATCGCGAAGAAGAACGACTACGTCTGCCACAAGGCCCTGGAGACCATGGCTGTTGTGAACTATGTTATTCCGGGCTGGTTGTTAGTCGAGTCCCTGCCATGGCTTGCTCATCTACCAGCCTGGCTATACGCCTTTCCCACTATCGTGAGGACGATCTCGTCGCACTTGGCGAAGTACTTCCTCGCTCTTAACAAGGAGGCAGCTGCGAACAATCCGAACCCGAGCTTTGCAAAAGCTGTCCTGGAGAAGCAACCTGTCCTTGGTCTGAGTGATGACGAAGTGTCTGCCTTGACTACGAAGTAAGTGTGGATGATGTATATCCTGTGGAGACTCTCACACTTACATGGAAAAGTCTGCTCGGCGCCGGTGTCGATACTACAAGCGGGACGTTGACATCCACCGTCCTCGCCCTTTGCCTTTTCCCAGAAATACAGGCCAAAGCCCAGGCCGAAATGGACTCTGTGCTTGGGGAAGCCAGGTCTCCTACTTGGGAGGACCTCGACAACGGCCGCCTGCCATATACCAGCGCTCTGGCCCGGGAGATCATACGCTGGCGGACAGTCACAATCCTCGGCGGCATCCCTCACGCGCCAGTCTGCGACGACACATACAGAGGTTACTTGATCCCCAAAGGCACGCAGCTGACCTGCAATATTTGGGCGATACACCGGAACCCGGGCGACTTCCCTGACCCCGACACGGTGAGACCTGAGCGGTACCTAGGCAACCTTCCGGGAGGGCTAGCTTTTGAGTACCCCAATAGCAGGGGCCACAATGCCTTCGGATGGGGGAGGAGGCAGTGCTCTGGTCAGCCTCTGGCAGACCAGAGCGTATTGATGGTTCTGGCGAGATTGCTCTGGGCGTTCAAGATTGAACCGGGGCTTGATGAGAAGGTGAGTGTCCTTGGGCGATGATGATCACTTCCTATGGTTGATATGGTTGATCTGGAAATACGCCAATGACTTCACCCGGTCCGTCATGGGCGTAGAGAACTGTTTGTGGCTGACCATACACTGCAAAAATAGGGAGACCCAGTGCAACTGAGTGCATTTGCCTATAATGACAGCGAGAACATACGCCCGCTGCCGTTCAAAGCGCGGTTCACGCCGCGTTCGAGCAAGATTGAAGAGCTAGTTCGATCAGAGGCGCGTGAGGCGGGGGAGCGCTTGAGCAAATTTGACGGCGACACGAAGTTGACTTTGGAATCGGTCCTGGCGACTCAGGAGAAATTGTGAAGGCATGTTTCCATGCAATTTCGCAAGAAAATGGATATTCGCACAGAAGAAAACGGATGATACATAAATATCACCTCTTAAATAACATTCCCGCAGTTAATCACAATACAACACCCACACCAATTCCCAAACTCATTCCTGATTTATATTTTTATGCTTAGGTGTATGAATTTGATATGGGTGTGTTGATTGTGGGTGTTTTGGTTGTGGGTGTCTTGGTTGTGGGTGTCTTGGTTGTGGGTGTCTTGGGTATGGGTGTGCTGA
Organism: Diaporthe sp. P3_1W; assembly: GCA_037177825.1. Lineage (NCBI taxonomy): Eukaryota > Fungi > Ascomycota > Sordariomycetes > Diaporthales > Diaporthaceae > Diaporthe > Diaporthe sp. P3_1W. The sequence continues at coordinate 2,161,562 of JBAFXB010000004.1, read as the reverse complement.
TTGTGGGTTATAGGTGTGTTGAGTATGGGTGTGTTGGGTATAAGTGTATTAGGTGTGTAATGTGTCTGTGTACTATTTGTTCCTTTCTGTGCGAATATCCGTTTTCTTTCGCAAAGTCCTCGTAGTGAGTGGCTTCGTCTTATTCACACTGGGAAGTGGCAACGACGCTAGCCAGACTACACAGCATGTGTGCATGGATTGATAGCCCCGCCTGATGTTGGTCTCAGTCGAATCATATCTTGCATCAGGCTCCATGCACTTGCTGATCAGCAAAAGTTGTGCCCGGCTTATGTGCGTGGCCCTATGGCCTTGGAAGTGCCTCACTCTCGCGAGATGGAATTTACCGTCTGACAGATCGAGAGCCGGCGGCCCAGCCCGGTCAGCACGCCAGTGTGGAGATGAACCAAGCTGTCAGATTCCCAGATCCGCTCGCTCGGAACGGACCTTGAGAGTCGTGCAAATCACCCGCGGCAAGCGCCTTGTCTGCGTTCCTGCGATCCTGCCGGTGATTCTCGACGCATCTCCAGCCCAGAAGCGAATCCTGCAGCTTTCTCGAGCAAGGGAGCAACTTGCGGTCGCTCGCCATCCCGAGACGCCGCGCGCCGCGCCCATGGGACTGGGACGTCCTGCCGTGTATGCATACCAATGTCGGACCGCCCCACCTGCTTGTCGAGTACGTGTGGGCTGGGCGTAATCAAGCGATTCAGAAGAGCGGCGCGTCGGCAAATTCGTCGGATTGCGACAGCCAAGCAAGCAGTCTTTCGCCTCGTTCGCAGTGAGGAGTTCTGCTTCCCGTTTTTCCTCCGACCGGGGAACTCAACGGGACGAGTCGTGCCAGCCGCGATACAGTACAGGAAGTAGTCCCGGAGCACGGTACGACGGCACCAAGTGTGCTCCAGATCGGGCGGGCGGGGAATTGGGAGAGGGATCCCGAGGGAGGGATCCTGGGTCTTCGTCCCATGTTATTTGCAATTTCGGTCCAAAGAATCTTCAAGGTCGCAACGTTTCCAAGATCCATTTCCAGTGGGACCACCCGCGGAGTCAAAGTTTAAATGATGCCACAGGTAGATGCTTGTATCGGTACCGAACTTTTGGGGCCGGCACACACAGACAACGGCCGTAGAGATTGCAGGCGCGGATGGGAAGCAGACGAGCCAGTTCTGCCCTGCCAGTCATATGCGGTTGTCTCGAAGCCGACGACGGTTGAATTGACCGAGGCAGGTTTCGTTTCGGATCTGCACGACGTACGTACGGAATACAGACAAGACAGAGCTGCGAAGACAACGCGTTCTCCGCCTGGTGCGTGTTTGTCGTGCTTGATTAATACTGTGTGGTGCGCCCGTTTTTGTCATTTCTGTCTGTGGCTCTCCCTCGTGGGAAGTGGAGGGGTGCCCACCCGTGACTATACTCCTTGTCAATGTGTCAGTCAGTCAAGCCATCAGAACGCGTGCATGCGACAACATCCATCAATCAGGTGTATCGCATCCCCTGCAGGGTCTGTCTGACTCTGGAGACACTGGAGACGCTGGAGATAAACGGGTGGATGGGCCTGATGGTATGCACTCCGTACAGGTGCGTGCATGCAACGGCTGTGGGGTTTCGGTCTCGTTCTCTCGGCGGTGCAGGCGGCTTCCCACCGCCCGGGTACGTGAGCAACCACAGCGTGTCAAGAGGACGTCGATGATTCGGTGGTGTGGTCAGGGAAGGTCTAGCAGGGATTATTCGGTGCCTTGCAGATTGCTGCATGAGACCCCTGCCCAAGCTCAGGGTAGATGTGGGTGGCCGGGTGGGTGGTCCGTCCTCGCAATCCTCCCGGCGGACTCTGTACCGACGTGAAGATGGACTGCTGCAATTTCTTTTGCTTGCCGCGGCTCCTGTTGATAAAAGGGTGTCATGTCTGACAGAAATTCACAGACGCGAGTGGTCGGTCTACAATGTGGTCTTGGAAATGGAACTGCAAATGCAATTGCGACTGCAACTATATGAAATTTGGTCGTCAGCAACTGGAACGGTTGCAGCCAGACTATGGCCAGAGTAGGCATCGTGGACTCGTCGCCCGCTGCGGGCAAGTACATAGCGTGCATGTGCATGTGCTTGGTAGTGCGAGATCTGACTGCTGAAGAAGGGGATGGGGGGAAGGGTGGACACGCAGACACGGCACCTAGCGAGCAAAGAGCGAGTGGGCGGCAGGGGTCCCGAAGGACAGTACCTAGGTAGAGAAGGAGAGCTGTTGTTGCCTTGGGTTCGTTGTTGCCAATTCAGGCGTTGAGGTTCCGGACCGTTCTGCAAGGGGTTGAGCCGACGGTTACGTTACTCAGACTGCTGAACGAAATTGGGGCAATCCAGACGCGGCCCGCTGGCCCTTTACGGGCTGGATCTGCACCTGCAGGCATCATGATGATCATCCTGTCCCCTCGCGTGTCTCGTAAAATAATTCACAGCATCTCCTCTGTTTGCCGCAAATGGACCTGGCAGTGGCGCTCTGTGGAGCCACGGCCTCTGACGTGGTAAGAAGGGTCGAAGGCTCGACGCGGTCTGACAGTTTACGTGGAGAAGACGGAGGAGATGGGGACGACACGACGATGGAGACGGAAGGGGAGACGGAAGGACACGAGACACAACGGGCAGAAGGGAGACGGCATCAACTGCCGTCAGTCAGGACCCAGGCCTCAGGACCCAGTGCCCGGGGCTCGACACGCGAGCAAATCACGCCGTCGGCTCCATGGGCAATTCTGGACCGGGGCGAGGGATCGAAGCGAGGTGCTAATTTTTCGTCCCATCTTTGTCTGCCTACCACCTGGGCAGTAGGAAATAGCAGCTTGCCCAAACAGAGACAGGCTGGCCCGCCGGGCAAGCAGCAAGAAGGCACAGACGGCCCAGACATCACTTGACTGACTGACAGACCGACTCCAGACGAACCAGACCACACACCACACCAGACTAGTAGGGGCGACAAGCTCGGCAACCCAGCTCGACGAGGCACGAGGGAAAGCACCTGTCATTTTGAGGCTCCAGCACCCAGGTCCCACACCCTGCAGCTGCTGAAACCAGCAAGCGACATTCGATTGATTCCCATTGCTCTGGGTGGCCCCAGCCCCGACAGCCCTGGGCCGCATTCGACCATCAATCAGCTGCTTGCCGTTGCTTCTGCTTGCTGCGACAACCCTGGTGACAGCAGCAACGCCTGCACAACGCCGACATCATCGCCCCCACCACGCCCCATGCCCGACAATTATCATCAACAACAACACCACTTCCTGCAGCAGGGGCTTGGCTCGGCTCCGTGACCTCTGCTGCTGCTGCTGCTCCTACAGCAGGACTTGCGTAACTATGCACCTAGACACGCAAGATCGATCCCTCGGGTTTCAGTCTGCCTGACGGGGACAACAGCTCGCTGGGCTGGGCAAGAACTGGGGCCGGACATGTCGGGTCACCCATCATTTGTGACAGCTTCGGGTGGGAGTCAGTCGGATCCGTGCCCGCGGACTGATCAATCAAATTGATTACTCCGTATGTGCACGCATGTACATACACAACACGTACGGTGCTGCTGACACGCACACGCTTTGTACGGATACAGCAGCCCAGGCGCCCCTCTCTTGCCCCCAAACCGCGTGTCGGTGGGCACCCAGAACCAGAAGCGATGAGGGATTTGACTCAGGTACTGGGTGTGATCTTCATGTACTGCGGGTTCAGCCGCCAGAAGAGAACCAACAGCCACACAGCCTGAGCCCTGACGGGACACTCTCCGTTCCGTGCCTGGGCGGGCCATCCATGTGCGTCCGTCCTGGCCATCCCTGTCCTGATCGCCGACCCTCTGTTTCCCCTGCACAGTACCGCTTCGACGAGGTACTCGTGTGTAATCTTTTGTTCCGTGGTGCCACAGTAGTCTACCGAGTAGTAGGACGACATGCAGCCGTATGTACTCCAGCTAGACTAGGTGCTGCCTGTACGTGTGCCTGTACGTGTGCCTGTGCTTGTGCCTGTGCTCTGTGTGCCTATTGCCTGTCTTCGTCTCGTCTCATGTCATATAAACCTCGACCTGCCGGTCCTGGCCTTGCCCTCGCCCACATCGCTGTAAATCCTTCCTTTCATTGGGACCCGGCATCTTTTGTTCATTGCCTCCCTCTCGCTGGTACGTTCAGGTGCACACGATACCCCGAGGTCTGACTTGCTTTCTTCCCAGTCGACCTGTCCGTCCGTATGCACTTTTTCCTTTTATTCATCTCACCTCATCGTCAGCCTTCTCCCAAACCGCCTGGCCCACCCATCCCCTCTCCTCCACTTTGTCCAACACAACCACTGCATAGGCTTAATTTCTTCCTGGAGCCTTACGCTGTCTTGTTTACTCTTATGACGTCGGATTCTTCACGAACAGTTGTGCTCCATTAGACTTCGGCGCGGACATCACGGCTAATCAAACTGTATCTCCGTCCACAGACAGTAACGTCACTACGGACCAACAAGACTCATCTCATCTCATCTCGTCTCGTCGTGTCTCGCCTGACGTCGTCACATCCTGTCCGATTGATTTGTTCTTTGCCGTATCCTTTGATACCTCCTGGCTTCCCAACCATCACGGTCGTTCTTCTTTCTTCTACGACTTACCTTCTACCGCCTCGCACTCGCCATCACCGACCTCTGCGTCCTTGTTGACCCGTCACCCATCTCACACCCACCACCGGTACAACACCTAGCGGTCCACACGGCAGAGACATTGGAGGTTCATTGGATTGGATTGGATTGGATTGGATTGAATTGACTTTTCACGCCACCACGATATCAACGAGAAAAGACGAGACGAAATTCAATCACCCTCCCGACGCAGTGCTCGAGCTAATCATCTGGATCGGCTTTTCCATCGCGCCTCAGAACCAAACGTCGAGACCCAGTGCTTGCCCGAAAAGAGACACACAGAGAGACAAGAAATCGTCTCAAAGAATCCACGACACACGTCACGGGTGCGAAAATTCGACGACGAAAACCGTCGAAAAAGTTGAGCTGCCCCTGAGGCTGCTGTGCAACTGTTGGCTGGCCGCCCCCCGAGAAGATTTGAGGGACCCACCCGCCAACCGTATCAGTGCCCAGAACAGCCCAGTCGCTGCTCGCTGCTCGCTGCTGCACCCAGGCTCCCAGGCTCAATAAGCCCGTCAGCACTACCTCGGGCCGTTTCGCGAGCTCAACCCCTCCTCGAGCTCCTGATCATCATCAAAGGGACCCACCTGCTCGCGTCCCTAGCCCGCCCCGCCTTCCGAAGTCCCCCCGTTGCTCAGGTGGTCCCTGTCCTGAACATTTTTGGACATTCCAACCGTACAGTACAGTACTCGTGCCACCGCGCCGATCCTGCCAACATGGGTATCTTCTCCAGAAAAGACAAGTCCACCAGGGGCATTACATCCAAGCCATCCCTCACAACAGTCCAGTCCCAGGTCAGCCTCGATTCAGGAAGCTCCAGCATCAAGTCACCAGCAGGCACCTTCAGTTCGCGGGCCCTGAATCGCAGCTCCGCAGGCACGAATAACACATCGGCACCCAACACGCCGCTCTCGCCATTCTCCCCACAGGTACCCAAGATCGACCTCCCGAAGCCCCCAGACCCGGATCTGGACCCCGCTGGCTACCTCAGGAACCTTGCCGCCGTCAGGGAGAGGTCCAGGGTTATCACCACCAAGGCAGTCAAGAATGAGCTGAGACATTTTGATGTGGACATGCGCAAGTTCCCCGAAGTGGTGAGCTTCGTCGCCAGCATTATCAGGGTATGCAGCTACCAGCGGACCCGCTCTGGGGCGCCCCGTTCCCTCCCAAAACTGATTCAGGCGGCTAACATGGTTCTATAGAGAGATTATGACGCCCCCTTCACTTCCATCCCCGCGCACGGCAGACATCAGCACTTCTGTGTGGGCGGCCGAGATCGGATCGCGCACCTGTTGTCAACATGGGAAAATGTCGATAGCACCGAGAAATGCCGTCGCCTGATCGATTTGTTCCTGGTCAGCGTTCTGCTAGACGCCGGAGCTGGCACGCAGTGGAGCTACAAGAGCACCGAAAATGGACGAATCTACAGGAGATCTGAGGGAATTGCAGTCGCCAGTCTAGAGATGTTCAAGACGGTAAGCTGCTCAGTTTTGCGTGGCATCCCTCCATTGCCTTCCTACGATTCTAACATGTTTGATAGGGTTTGTTCTCAGGTGACAAGACAAGCAAGTACCAAGTCGACAAGGACGGGCTGCGCAACCTGACTGTCGAACAAATGGCAAAGGGCCTGCAGTCAAAACCCGGCAATGAGATGGCAGGTCTACAGGGACGGACTGAGCTCCTAATTAGGCTCGCAGACGCACTTGACTCCAACAAGGAGTTCTTTGGGGAGAATGGACGCCCCGGCAACATGCTTGGTGAGCCCAATGGGCCCTGTCACATGGCTTCTTTCACACAGACGCGCTAACACGGCTCTCAGACTACCTCTTGGCCCACCCATCCACACAAGCCTCCTCGATGCCCATCGTGCCGCTACCGACGCTCTGGAACGTCCTCATGTCAGGATTAGCGCCCATCTGGCCCCAATCGCGCACGGCCATCAATGGTATCTCGCTAGGCGACGCCTGGCCATGCTCTACCATGCCCCAGCCAGCACCAGCTACATCGCCATCCGCCGGCGGCCCAAGTTTCAGCCCGTTCCCCAACACGTCTGGCCGGTCTGGGTCTGCAGCAGCCTGGGAGTCAATCCTGCCGTTCCATAAGCTGACGCAGTGGCTCACCTACTCCCTGATGCAGCCCATGCAGCAGCTGATGAAGATCCACTTCGCCGGCCAGGAGCTCCTGACCGGCCTGCCCGAGTATCGGAACGGTGGGCTGTTCGTCGACCTGGGCGTGTTGACACTGAAGCCCGAGGACATGGAGAGGGGCCTGCAACACTACAAGGAGTACTGCTCCAGGACTGGCGACCCCGGAATCGAGGTCGCCCCCATGTTCGAGCCTAGTGACGACCTAGTGGTGGAATGGCGTGGTGTCACGGTTGGCCTCCTGGACCGACTATGTATAGAAGTCAACCAGGCGCTCAAGTCAGAGCTGGCGGGACATGAGTTGTCATTACCCCAGATGCTGGAAGCTGGAAGCTGGAAGGTAAGATTCTCTCTCTTTAAACTGCCATACCACCCTTCCTATAGCGCTGGGGCCTTCTGCCGCCGATGCTTGAACTTTCACTGACATCTCCTTGACAGGGTGGTCGCGAAATTGCCGAGATTAACCGGCCGAATACGAAGGAGCCACCGATCCTCATAGACAGCGACGGCACGGTGTTCTAGTGGTGCGCCGCTGCCTGTCTTTATCCAGTTTAGGGCCTGGTAACCAAGCACAAAACGAGTCTTGTCGAATATAAGCCCCGATGGGCCCCCTCTTCCTCCTCCACGACGAGACGTGGACGCGATGGGAAGGCGGAAATGGAAACGACCTCTACGAGAAGATTTGCCTAATGTCAGCGGGATTCATCGAGCCTTATTGTGTGTAATCTTTTTTTGGGAAAGAAATCATTTTGTAGTAAGCGGTGTAGATGCGTGGCCACGCATAGAATACATGTGTTGGCCCGAGGGCGCATTTCACGCACCCAGCTCCGTAGTGGGCTGTGGACAAAATTCAATTCAATGGAACACATCTGAGAGTACGACCATCGGTTCGCTTGTGTGACGAGTAAAGTATCAAGTCATGTGCACTGTTACAAATATTCTCATTTGAAGAGAGCGGATATTCGCACCGGTCAAAACGGATGGTACACCGGTACATCACCAGTATAAACCCAGCGCCCACACCTAATACCCATACCCATACACCTACTTAAGTACATACCCAACACCCATACACCAAACACCCACACACCAGACACCCATATACTAAACACCCCAAAAGTCTAACACCCATACACCAAACACCTATACACCTAATACCTATACACCTAAATTATATACCCAATACTTATATATCTAATGCAAATTAGGCTTGTGAACTGGAATATAGGTGTAGTGAGGGTGGGCTATAGTAAGTACCGGTGTACCATCCGTTTTGACCGGTGCAAATATCCGCTCTCCATTTGAAATGGCGCCCGGGTCAGCCAACTACTGGAGCTTCTCGGCCTCAACCATCTGCTGTTGCTGAGCAAGTTGCACCTCCGTAACATATTTCCTCATCTTCCTCGCGGGGACCCCGTTGGTGTACATCTCGTCCATCTCGGCATAGTTACGCTGCGACGGCTCGGGCACGTAGAACCAGACCATGACGCAGACAAGAGAGCCGAGGCCGAAGAACAGCCAGGCCGTGTCGTAGCCCCAGTCGGCGCCCTCGGTGTCAACTATGATCACGACGTAATTTAGCAATAGGCTTTCCTCCATTGGAGATCCCAGCGTTGCAGAAAGGTGGGAAAACTCACGCATTACCGGCACGGCCGTGTTGAAGGTCAGGCCGAACACGACGGACATGGCGGCCGCGAGACCGGCGGTCCTGGCGCGGAGGCGCTGCGAGGCCACCTCGCCGACAAAGGCCCAGCCGAGCTGTCCGACTATTGCACAGTTAAGCACTCAAAGTGAGCAAATCCGCTCGGCGGTGTGCAGCGGGGAGTACTCACGAGCATTGTTCCCGAGCGCCCAGAGGCAGGCGACGAAGATGAGGAAGTCCTGCAGCGGCTTCGTGTGGCCGACCTGGCCGAGGACGCCTACCAGCAGCAGCGCGAGGGAGCAGAGGATGGACGCGGCGAAGACCACGAGCCGGCGGCCGAACCGGTCGGTTGCTAGGATGAGGCCCGTCGCGGTCACGAGGGAGAGGATGGCTATGGAGTTGTGTCGTGGGTAAGTAGGGTGGTTGGAAACCTCTCGAAGATGGCACTTCCTAACTTACCCATGATCGTGGTCACCAGGAAAGCATTATTGAAGCCGCTCTGCTTGAAGAATAAGCTCGCGTAGGTGTTCAGGAAGGAGAGGCCCGTCAACTGCTGGGCGCAGATGGGCAGGGTCGAGCCGAGCGTCCTCCGGAGGTCGGGGCCCCTGAAGCAGTCCAGGTATGACCGCAGGACTCCACTGATGTTGTGAGGGCTCGTCTCGTCGGACAAGTGCTGCTCCTCCAGGATGGTGTTCTTGACGATGGCGTACTCGACCTCGACGTTGTAGTTGGTCACGCCCCCGTGGACGCAGCGGAGGGTGGCCTTGCCCTTTTCGTCCAGGCCTCGAGCGGCGAAATATGCTGCGTGGGATGTTAGCAAAATCCAGCTGTAGGCTCTTGTGAACAGGAAACCCTTTTGATATGGCTCACCTGGTGTTTCCGGAAGCCAAAGGAAAATAGGTAGCATAACTCCCAGGAAAGCCCATTGGGTCAGAATGGGCACCCTGAAGTTTAACGGGTCCGTATTCTGGACAAGAAGAAGCACCAGCAGAGGCAAGAACTTGCCAAAAGAGTTCCAGAACCCGTACACCAGGACCATAGCACCGCGGATGTTCGCAGGGGACCACTCGGTTATGTATACCGGCAGCGTAGACTGAATGGCGCCCACGCCGACGCCCGCCAGGATCTTGGCGCCCGTCCAGTCCCTCCAGTCACGGGCGAAGGTCTCGATGAGCAGTGAACCGGCCAAGAGTACCCAGAGGACGTAAAGGGTGACCTTGCGGCCGATCCGGTCCGAGATGGGGTTGAGGAGGAGCATCCCGATGAGTTGGCCCAGGGACTGCATCGCGCCCCAGAGAGCGGTATATTGGGCTTTCAGGTACCATCGGCCTTGCGCATTCTGGAAGCCAAAGTGCTGGATGAAGCCTTGATTTGCGATTACGTTTCCTGTGGTCGCGACCCGTGCTTAGTATGTGGACCCAGGGGCAGAGCTTGAAGATCACGCAGAGAGGAATTGTTGCTTGGCTCTTGTTACTAACCATTGAGCACGATCTGATAGCCGTCGGCGGCAGCGGCGATACAGAGGAGGTTGCACACGAGGACGGCCTGTGTCCCGGATTAGCAGATATTTTCTGGCCATTTTTCCAGTTAGGATCAAAGCTGTTAACCAACCTTTTTGAACTTCTTGACCGTGTCCCAAATACCTAGAACATCGTGGTCGGATTTCAGGACCACCCTGTCCTGGCCGATCTCAGTATGCTCGACGGGCGGCTTTTCCTCGGTATCGGGCGATTTGGGCGCCATCGTTCCAATATTACCAGACTTTAACGAGGAGAGACTGCATTCCTCTGAATTCTCGAGCTAAGTGAAACCCTATACCACCACCATTCAAAGGGAGACGAGTGTTTAAAGCCTCTAGAAACATCGCGGTCGAATGCCTACGACTCGGTGCATCATGAACCGACTCAAACAGAGTATATGACGGGTCCCTAGTGATTATCGCAAGAGCTGATCAATATCTCGGCAAATATGCTCTTGTCTGAGAGAGATCGATAACTATTGGCCCCGGCCCGAAAGCGAGGAGGTCGATGTTGATCTTCAAAAGCTGGGGAAAGCTGGGGAAGTCTGGGCAAAGCTGGGGTTAACCGGATTTGGCTCCCAATAGTGCCCATCGACTGGCTTCTTCTACTGCTACTCCTCACGAACTGCCCGTGAGATACGCAAAGGACCAGGGAGGCAAACTAGTAACTCGGGACATGTCTCCACCGAAGAACCCCAAAATGTGCCATCTACTGCCAATGACTATCCCTGTCATTACACCCTGGAGAGCTACAGAAAAGTGACCAGCTGTTATAGCAGTTTGAAGTTATTCAAACGTTGACTGCCCATTGGACTTGAGTGAGTTGGTGTGCCTTGAAGTCTCGGATATTGGATGTTTCAGAGTGTCACTCTTACCCACTGATATCAGGACAGGTTCTGGCAATACGTCCTAAGACATGTCTGTTCGGATCGCAGCTGTCAGCGCAGAGCACCACCACAATGGCTTCGCAATCTTTCACAGTCGGCCCAGAATCTCATGGCGATTCGAATCTACTGCGGTGTAATTAAGCCTCACAAAAGTCGCATGTGAAGTCTCAGCTAATAGTGTCCCTCACCCAGGAAAGGATGGGTTCAGGCTTCGTACACCCTGGCCATCTCCCGCAATGGACGGGAGGAAACTTTCGACGTCACTTCTTCCGAATCTATTCTCGTGCCATGGCCGGCCTTGCCACTGTCATCCCGCGAAGTGGTCCACGTCAAGGTGTGCGCTACGGGAAGAGATGGCTCACGCACCAACTGCGCATCCCTGTTCTTAGAAGCTGCTCTCCTGGAACGCTCGGATTGGGCGGCGAGGCTCATCTCTGGCCCCGTTCAACACAGGGACGAGCCCAAGCGGCCGTTCCGCGTGAGGAAGTCATTTTCATGCCCAAAAGGTGGTTCCGCGAGGCTTTACGCTACCGCGCACGGTATTTACCAAGTGGAAATCAACGGCAGGGTAGTTGGTGACGAGCTTCTCGCACCGGGCTGGCAGTCCTACAATCACCGCCTGCACTACCAGACATACGATGTATCATCATATCTGGTGGACGGCGACAATGTTGTCGGAGCCTACATCGCCGAGGGCTGGTACGCAGGGAGGATTGGGCGTCCAGGGGTTTCCAATATCTGGGGTGACCGGTTGAGCTTACTCGGTCAGCTGGAAATCGATGGCCAGGTCGTGTGTGCCTCTGACAGCTCCTGGGAGTGGCTTGGTGGCCCTATCCTGGGGGCAGAAATCTACAACGGTGAGATCTTTGATACGGCTTTGGATGATCCCTCCTGGTCTACCACCACACCCTCAGCAACTCCAAATGAGCTGGTTGAGGACGTTGGCTTCCCTTCTGCAGAGCTCATTGCTCCCGATTCTGCCCCAGTGAGGCGGGTCATGGAGATAGAGCCCATTGAACTCATCACCACACCAAAAGGAAAGAAGGTGCTGGATTTTGGACAGAACCTTGTTGGCTGGTTGAAGATACTGGTCGATATACCTGGAAAGAGCGGCGATACAGTTGTGATCAGGCACGCGGAAGTTCTTGAGCATGGTGAGCTCGGAACCAGGCCATTGAGAACAGCCAGGGCAGAGAATATCATTCACCTTGGAGGAAAGACAAAGGGTTACGAATCAAGATTCTCATGGTATGGCTTCAGGTACGTCACTGCTTACTCGAAACACTGCGTTCAATCCACTGACACATAACTCAGATATGCGGAAATCACCGGATACGACCAGCTCTCCTTGTCTGATTTCAAGGCCATCGTCATCTCCTCCGACCTTCGTCGTACAGGCGCTTTCAATTGTTCACATGCCTCCATCAACCAGCTTCATGAGAATACCGTCTGGTCAATGCGAGGAAACTTTGTGTCAGTCCCAACTGACTGCCCACAGCGTGATGAACGGCTAGGCTGGACTGGCGACATTCAGGTGTTCACTCCAACGGCGAGTTACCTCTTTGATACTGCTGCCATTCTTGGTGAGTGGCTGCAAGATCTGGAAGCAGACCAAAGAGAAATGGGAGGCGTGGTGCCCGTGATTGTCCCAAAGATTCCGATGCCACCAAGGCACCCTGAAAACCGACCGATGGCCGTCTGGGCCGATTGCTCTGTCATAACCCCGTGGGACCTGTACAACTCTTCCGGCGACAGAGAAATACTGGAACGGCAATGGGAGAGTATGAGGCTGTGGCTCGACCGTGGCGTTCCTCGCAACAAACAAGGCTTTTATGCAGACAATACCCCCCAGTATGGCGACTGGCTGGACCCTCGATCACCCCCTCAGCTACCGGGCCACAGCCCGACCGACCCCTTCCTGATTGCCAACGCCTACCTCATACACGTGACGAGGCTTGTCGCAGACATCGCCGCGATACTAGACAAGGCTGACGCCGCCACTTCCTACGCCAACAAGGCGGACGAGATGGCTGAGAAATTCCGTGCCGAGTACGTCACGAGAACGGGCCGCCTGGCGTGTGACACGCAGGCCGCCTACGCTCTCGCCCTGCTCTTCGGCCTGTTCGGCACGGAAAATCAGATACAGACCGCAAGGGCGAGGCTCGACTGGATGGTCCGGTGGGAAGCGTTCAAGATCACCACCGGCTTTGCTGGCACGCCCGTGATCCTGCAGGTTCTCGCCGACCACGGCATGCTCGGCCACGCGTACAGGATGCTTCAGGAGCGTGATTGTCCCAGCTGGCTGTACCCCGTGGGAATGGGCGCGACGACTATCGTGAGTGTACACAGTCTTGAGACTTCCCCCAAGCATATGGCTAATCGTATCCTGCTCACAGTGGGAGCGCTGGAACTCGATGCTCCCGGACGGCACCATTAATCCGGGACAGATGACTTCATTTAATCACTACGCCCTTGGCTCCGTGTGCAACTTCCTGCACAGGACGGTCGGGGGCTTGAGTCCGGCTCTTCCCGGTTGGAAGGCCGCTCTGGTCTCCCCGAGGCCAGGCGGAACGATCCGTCATGCTCACACGTCGTTTGACTCCCCATACGGACCTTACTCCGTGACGTGGAAGATAGAAGGCGAAAGGATGGTCACGAATGTAGCCGTGACGCCTAATGGCGAAGCCCGAGTTGTGTTGAGTGGCGTGGACGAAAAGGTGGGCAGTGGCGAGTACACTTTTGAGACGGTGTGGGAGGAGGATCCCGACTGGCCGCCTGCACCCATACAAGGCGCGCAGGGTAACGAGGTTCCGGCATACTTTGTGCCTTGATTAGTCGAATATGCTGTCTCACCGTATTCGAAGTAAGTCGGAAGGGCAAGTGATAAGATAGTAACAATTATACAATCTACTAGCAGATGCTTTTTAAACTTATGAGAATCGATATTTAATGTATTATGCTCGGTGAGGAAACACTTTCGCAAGTACCCAGGGGTCCTTGGGCTAGGCAATCGAGCCAGCCCTGCCTGGAGGTGTGTTCAGCAGGCTCATACTTATTAGGCTGGTCTCTGTGACACTAGAACAAGGAAGAACAGAAAATTCGAAGACTACAAATGCGGTGGAAGGCATCTACTCACAAGGACGGTAGGCTGTACTGGCCAAGGGAAATGACATGCTTCAGGATGTCTTCCTCTGGGAAATCCTCCTATGGGATAATCAGCTACGGGGTAATCAGCTACGGATACCCTCCGTAGGATAACTTCCTACGGGATAAATTCCTATGGGACAGCCTTCTATGGAGTTCCGTCTTGTGGGATACCCTCCAATAGGATGGTGAGACCTGACGTGGATATAATCTTGAATCATAGGGTAGGATAGCCACCATTGCATGCTTGAAATGAAACCCCCCTGGAATAGCATTTCCTTGAGACGTCTACCAGGGCAAGACCGGATATCATGTGATACCATGGTTTACTTTTGACTTCCAGTCTAGGATGATCTGCTCTAAGATCTTTTCTTTCCTGAGTTGCCTCTTCAGATGCAGTACCGCCTTGATGTTTGTGTTCCCCCTTTTGAATGACTGAATTAGTCTGCTTGGACCAGGCGCCCGTCTCCCAGGCCCTTCTCATGACCCGAATGTCACGAAACCCTTCCAAGTCGTGGAACTTTCCAAAAAGCCAGTTCTTGTTCCGTTCAATGTCAAGTGGCGGTATGAGGCAATATGGAATTTTCCAACTGGGAATTATTTCCGGAGCGAGAAGTTTTATATATAGACATGGGCCTCTGAGGCCGATTCCCGCACAACTCCTTGCATGTCTGTCATGTTTTACATAAATTTTGAAGTTTGGTGTTCTACATGTATGAAGGATTTTGCCCGATATCCTGGGCTGCTGCCAAATCCTCTTTCTCTGGATTAAGAGCCGCAGGTAACCAGGGGTGGGTTTCTGACCTGCTCTCACTTCTGGGGACCTTGCCACTGTCTCCCAGGACTATCGTGCTTCGGGTCTAATTTCACTTCTGGAGGCGATCATTTCCTCTCGTTCCTTCTGGCCTCCTCCCGCCTCCTGAGGTACTGCTCGTGCTCCTCCTGGATCCTCTTCTTCTCGTACTGGTCGGCGTCCCTCTTCGTGTTCTTCTGCGCACTTGTCTCGTTCCGCTTCTTCAGCTTGTCCTGAAGGCCAGCCCACGCGCCCTTGAAAGCCTGGATGGGGTTGTCCGAATCAGAGGTGCTCTCCGTGGCAGTGGTGTTGATAGTGCGGGGCGCCTGGTACTGGATGCCTCCGCGGTTGGCGAATGGGCTGACACGGGGTCCGGCCGGACCGCCGCTCGCGTTTTGCTTCAATTCCTCCAGAGGTGGGAGACCAGCGGCCTTGCGGATCCAGGTGACATGGAAGAAGGTTGTCTGAGCGAATTGAAGGATGGCGGTGGCGGCGAAGTATAGCTGCACGGCGGCGCCCATCTTGTACGTGATAATGAAGCCGAGTGGGCCGAGGATCCACGGCGTGACTTTCATGAAGGCTGCTTGTTGCGGGTTCATGTATGGAATTGCGCGCTGTCACATGGGGATTATGTTAGTTTGACGGAGACTGGCTAATATGTGTCCTGAGGGGCGAGGAAGGAGGACCCTGGACTTGCCTTTATGCTGAGATACATCATGACAGAGCTCACAAGCGGCAGTATCATGTAGGGGTCCGCAACAGTCAAGTCTGTGAACCAAAGTGCTCCAGCAGTGTCAAGACCCGGCACAGGCAGCGAAACCATGCCGGTGGTCAGCCTGAACGTGCCAAAGGCTATGGGCGCCTGCAACATTGGCATGAACATTTTCCAGGTCTTGACGCCGTAGCGCTCGCGCACGAGGCTCATCTGTAGCCGCAGCTGCATCAACTCGGCTTGGGGCATGGCGTTGCCGCCAGCAATAGCCATCATCCACTTCTCATTGAGCGAGTTGAAGACCGGGTCCTTGCGCATCTTGTTCATCTTGACGCTCTCCTGCTGGGCGACCAGAGCGGGCTGGGCCAGGACGAGACGCACGATGACTGCAAAACCGACAATGGAGGCCCACCAGGGGAGGCCACCCCATATGTGAAGGTGCTCGATGAACCATTGGGCCATGGCGGTCGGGCCCCAGCCATAGTCAAGGCCAAGGTTGTGCAGGTAGCCGATCGTTTCGGGGGTGTTGAGGAGAGATGCGCCATCGAGATCTGAGAGTGAGGAGAAGTCGGAGGGAAACTCGGAAGGCGCAGAGTAGGGCTCTGAAAAGGACGACGGCGAGGATGCGGCTGACTCTGCGGGTGAAGGGGCAGAGCCAGTGGAAGCGAAGCGCGCCTGTCGAGTTGGCGAGATGGATTGGGAGGAGAGGATAGCGGCGGCTCCTATTCTGCCCTGGGAGGAGATGCTGGCTGGATACGCGCCATGGAAGGGTCTGCCATTGGCCTTGAGACTCGTTCCAAATTGCCTTGTGCTTGCGACTACTCTGGCCTGTCGCGGTATTGAGCGGCCGGGAGCTCTAGAGAATATCTGCACATGCAACGGTCAGCTCTCCACTTGCGCCGTCATGAATGAAGGATGCTTGGCCGGACGCACTTGGTTTTGAAATGCAAGGCCAGGGCTGACCCGCGCGAAACCCCTACTTGGAATCATGGCTATCGCTGGAGCTCTGTCGAACTCTGGTGAGTATGTGTCGCTCGTTAGGATCGCGATCAGTGATGCTCGTTAAATTTTAAGACGTCGGGCCCAGGCCGGCACCTGGTTCCCGGCCGGCAATGAGGGAGCTTCCAACCTTGGGGTCGACTGCTGGGTAGGGATACTTGGCCGTCTTGGTCTCAACCAACACCATTACACTTCATTGGCATCCGTTCTCCAAATGGCTGGTCGGCTGAGGGAAAAGCAAGAGATCTCACATGTGTGTATGGTCGATGCAACGATACAGTCATCTGGCGTGCCATCAACACTGCATTGTCATTTGAAGCACTAGGTAGCGGGCGGGCGGTTGGGAGCTCCCCCAGAACTCCGTGACGGACGCCGAGCGGTGGTGCTTCTGGCACCCTCTGAGTTGCCTGCAGAACTGTAATTCAGGCAACAGAAAAAAAATGAGATTTAATTTTTTGTTACAGTGAATAGAGTCTTCCCTTTGGTGGCGGTGAATGCAACACCTGCGCATCGTTCTTGGCCGGGCTTCCTGAGCAACGCATGACGAGCACTGCTATGGAAAGGGGTGGTCTGCTGGAGGTCCGCTGGTGTTCTGGACTGGGTTGATCATTCGCCTCTATATGTAGACCTCTCGGTCTGTTGGATATGCAAAGCTGGACTAAGGCAAATCGCCGCAAGCCGTCAGGTATATCCTCCGCCACGCTTGACAGTTCGAAGCGTATGTACAACGAATCGAGATTCTCGAGACACTTCTCGCACGATAGATACCATGACCATCTCTGCTTCTTTACATGAAACTTCGTCTAGGTCTTGCCGTTGCCGCTCCCGCCGCCACAACTGCCAAGCCGATATGCCGCCGCTCTTGTAGGCCCAAAACTTGCTCACCACGCGTCTTGCCCGGCTCGAGGGGACCAGGCTCTGAGCCCCGGCGGCCTGCCAGCTAAGACATCGGGTTGAAGCTGTCTTGGTGATCTGCTAGTCACTCCAGGCTGGTGAGGTCGTCCAGGTCAGGCTGCGTCTTGGGCCTGTCACGCACTTCGATGCCAGGACCGGCGGGGTGTTGTTGTCGCCTCGACAGGGGAAAGACCTGCGCGACGAGTATCCTGTTAGTCATAGCTGCTCAACCGAATGCAAGGGGGCCTCACATCCATCTACATACCCTTGTGCCGCTCCATCCTAACCTGAAAGCTGCCTCGTGTGCAAAAAGCTCGCCAAAACCGAGCATCATACCGTTGATGAACGGCAGGAACAGGTTGATCGCGGCGCCGCGTATGATGCCGAACAGGGTCGGCGGCTGGTACAGGACAAGCGGGGGAGAGTTGGAGGACGGTGGCGACGTGGAGATGTCCTCGCCTGCTGAGTACTGCTCGCTGTCGGAGCGGATGGTGACGCCGGACTCGGCCATTGGGTTTGAGGGTTCTTCTGATGCCATTGCGTGGGCAGGACTCTTCGAGTGTAGCAATGCTTTAGCGAGGATGCTGATGGCGAGATTGACTGCTGATGTTGCTGGTTTGCGATGTGGGCGAGGGTGATCTAAGACCTGAGATCCAGGAGGGCGAGCGGTGTCGTCGGTGTCGGTGCTTTCCACGCGCTTCAGTCGGACGACCTTGGAATGGTGTAGCGGGCCGGCAGCTAGGCGTTCTGGGGGACTGGGGGGCGTGTGACGCTTGACAGCCAGTGAGCTCCGATGGGGACCTGGCCCTAGCTCCCGACCATGTAACCCGCCGTGTCCCTAGATAGCTATTGCTGGTAGCCACGACGGAATAGGGCGGGAAACGGAAGTGTATGACGGTTTAATATGTTCCCTGTGATTGTGATGTTCTGACAGTGTTCCACACTAGCATTTTATTTGCTGCCGTGTGGCTTCAGAACATTGAGCAGGTGAAAGATGGAGAGAGCATCTCCAAGTGTGGTCAATATCTACCTAGGTACTTATATACCCAGTGTGCCAGGTACCTGCTTGGCTGGTCCTAAGCTTCCCGTTGCGTATCCTCTTAAGACTCTGGATCTTGATGAGATGAGGGCCATGAGTGTCTCTCATATTTCAAGCAAGTGAAACTTGTCACTGGTCTCCTTGAGATTCATACCGTAATTCGGTGCATTTTGTAAACAGGATGTACTAGCCATTGTACACAGGTACCAGACTACCCGGTCACTTTGCCTAGGCACTCGGCCACTTAGGCAGGCTGGAAGCTTCGTCATAGCGGGGTGCCTGCCGGGAGACAGGTGCGAGTTTGGGGTCGATCGCGGGGTGGTGCTGGTCAATACTCCAGCTACCTGCAGGGCCTCTGGAACTTTCCCTTACATCGATCGGGAGGCGACTTATTTCCCATCCTCCACAAACTTTCAGACTTGCGACAAACATAAGCCTGTGGAAGCCTCAACCCTAAAGTCCTGCTTAGGCAAACTCAGAGTTGCAAATCCACTCATATCGACACATCTCCCTTCGACACAGCGACCTTGTGTGACAGCATCAGAGAAGGCCTTACTCGTAGCCAGCCACCGAAATCAGCAACCATGGCAGATCACGACGACCTCGTCATGCAGTTCTGCGAGCTCACAGGTGCCAGTGCTGATAGGGTATGTACTGAATGGTCTTTTGCTATTCTGGAGTAGCATATGGAGACTGACCCTCTAACTGCGAACAGGCCACGGAGTATCTCGAGGCCAGCAGTTGGAACATTTCCGCTGCCGTTGGTTCCTTTTTCGCCGACGACGAGGATGAGGCTGCTGGTGGCGCCGGCAGTTCCTCTCAGCCTGCACCAGAGCCCGCGTACAGCGGCCCCAGAACTCTCGACGGCCGACCCGCCCCTCAATCCGCCCTTCCCTCCTCCAGTTCTGCCTCAAAGAAACCCGCTAAGAAGAAGGGTCTGGCGACCTTGAGCTCCCTTGGAGGTGGAGGTGGCCACGATCACGATGATGACGACGATGACGAAGAGGAGGACGACCTGGCTGATCGCAGAGGACCCCGAGATCTGTTTGCTGGTGGTGAGAAGTCCGGCCTTGCTGTTCAAGACCCTGGTCGAAACCCCGCAGACCCTCAGAACGTCATCAAGGACATTCTCGCGAAGGCCAAAGCGTACGTTTCGCACCTCTCCATTGAGTGGCCTCTTCGTTCTCGTGAACTACGAGCCACAAGCTGACAGGAAACATACAGAAACGCCAAGCGTGCTCCCAGTGAGGAAGATGCCCCCGGCCCATCCCAGTCGTCCAACTTCCGAGGCGCCGGCACCACGGTTGGCGGCGAGGGCACCGACTCTCGAACCATTCCCGACCCATCAGGCTCGCGTGCTCCTCCCCGCGGCAGTGAGGAGCTTCCCGTGGTGACGCGCACTCTTCACCTGTGGCGCGACGGCTTTTCTATCGAAGATGGCCCTCTGCGCCGCTACGACGACCCGGAGCATGCTATGGACCTGCAGATGATCCGCACGGGCCGCGCCCCTCTGCACTTGATGGAGGTGGAGCATGGCCAGCGTTGTGACGTTCGCCTCCAGCAGCACGAGGAGGATTGGCACCAGCTCCCACGCATCTACAAGCCCTTCGGAGGACAGGGACGTCGGCTGGGAAGCCCAGTTCCCGGTGACGGCAACCCGGCATCCGGCTCCGTGCAGATGACCACTGCTCCTGTTGCGAGCAGTGCGCCTGCTGCTGCCCCTGCCCCGGTCGCAGATGTCGACAGCAGCCAGCCAAGTGTAGCTATCCGCTTCCAGATGCCTGACGGCTCAAGACTGCCCGCACGCTTCAACCTGACACACACGATTGGCGACCTCTACCAGTTCGCCCGCAGCGCATCGGCTGAGACCCGCAATCGTGCCTTCATCGTCCAGTCGACCTTCCCGAGCAAGGATTACACAGACCATAGCCAGAAGTTGGAGGATGTCGACGCTTTTAAGCGGGGTGGTATTGCCGTGGTCAAGTGGGCTTAGATTGTGTTGGCTCAGAGAGGAAGGAGTGAAGGCGACAAAAAGCAGCATGACGAGCAAAGTCGGCGTTATGGCGTGAAATCTTTGGTACGGTTCCATAGACTGTCTAATAGACACTGAGGGCTGAGAAGAGAGATGCTGCCTTGGACTTGCCTTGCGCACAATTTCTCACTACTGGATCCATTCCTAATAATCTGGCCGTCTTCTTTTTTACTACATCAAATTTGCCCCTCGTGGAGTCCTGTTGTTGTCTACTTGATGACTCCATGGTGACGTGCTGCTCATCATGTACGAGCCCTTGGAGTCGCCGTTAATCCAAGCACTTACTCAATGTTTCCCAATGTTTGTCCGCCCAACACAACACTCGATGCACCTTGTGGTCATATGGATAGTCATTGATGACTTCATTTTCGTGGCGCCATCAACTACGTGACATAAACGTGGTTTGCGAAGTTCGAAGGGAAACGCAATGCCACTGATGCATTGTGGGATGAGTTGTGCCATGTCAAGCCTTTCCATTCTTGACCATAGACACAACGGGACGGACTGTCCTGGTCGATCACAATTCTTGTTACCCTTGGGCCCGTGTTTGCGGCCGTCTAACTTGGGTCAGATCACCAAGCCGTGCCCCAGGAAACGGCAACTCATTCACACAAGCACATGTCAAACCCAAACGTCTGACTTGCTCGATAGAAACAAGCACAATGTTGAGAAAAAACGGACGATTTGAATCCATTAAACCCTAGTGACAAGGATCCAAGATCCTGCTATCTGTCTGCCTGTGTCCGTCCGCAGTGTAAAAGCTCAGATCGGGAGCTCGTAAAAACCATTCGTACCAGTACATTCTCTGTCTATCTTGTCCTCCTTTCGCCGTCTTGGGGTACTTGCGAGGTGATGCAGAGCTGAAAAAGAAATTTGGATGTGCAGTCTTATGAAAGCCGTCGAAAATTTGTGCCGATACAAGGCGATGCGATGAGTCGTTACTGGTCGCATCTGACGAGAAGAGGCTTTTTTGAGGGGGTTGGATTGTGCAAATACTGGAACAGGGAATCCGTCAACGCCGATTTCGTGTTGAATGCTCATCGAGGCAAACACTGGGGTATCGTAGGAATTCCGGCCAACTGAGAAATGCCACGCCATGCAATGAGAAGAAATGTGATCCGATTCGATCTAGTGTGGTCATTCAGGATCGTCACGTCGTAACAGGGCGGGTGAATGATGTACAGCCCTCATGGTCGTAGAGACTGCAGAGGTGAAAGAGTGATTCTGGTCGGCAATGCGCTCGGTAATGTGCTCAGGCAGCAGGGGCAGTAGAGGGGCCGCCAGGCTGCGCGCCGAAGTCGCGTTCGTCGTCCTGAGCGTGCAATTGCTCGTCGCCGCTGATTTCCAGTCCGCCCATGGCCGCAGAGAGTCCCTTAGAGTCGCTGCCCTTAGCAGAACCGGCGCTGGAGCCCTTAGCATCCTTCGCGGGAGGCGCGTCAAGCCGCTCGAAGTACGACGCCGCGATGCGCGTGTTGAGCCTCGCAGAGTTGAAGCGGGCCTCGCCAGGCGGCAGAACCAGCTGGATGTAGGTGTTGGTCGTGAAGGTCATGATGATGAAGCTGAAGAGGGCGCCGAGGTTGAGCTGGAATTCCTTAAACTGGTCCGAGTTGCGCGAGGTGCCGCTCCAGATGGCGAGTCGGTTCTTGAACGTCTTCATGAAGTTGGAGAGTCTCTCTTCCCGGTCCTTATGCGGGTTTCGCTGGCCTTCCTCGGACTTCCAGGATGAGACGACGAGAAACGAGGTGCGCTCGTACAGGAGGATCTCCTCGGCCTCGATGGCACGACCGAGAGCAGCCAGCTCCTGCTCGATGACGGCGAGGTTGGGGATGAGGTCATGAATGATGGAGGACCAGGCCTTGTAAAGAGACTGGTCCCAGATGGACGTCGCGAACGGCTGGATGTCGAGTCTAGCAGGACCAGCCACGCCAGCGATGTTCTGCAGGGCCTCGGAGGTCTTGTTGCGGACGAGACGGACGCGCTCGTTGAAGACCGATTCCTTCATGTTCGGCATGATGAGGTCCATCTTGTGGACCAGGACGAAGACCTTAGCGGCCGGGGAGTACTGTGCGAGTGCGGAGACGATGGACACGTAAGTAGCGAGATCGCGATCGACGTCGCGACTCTCTATGTCGAAGACGTAGATGAGCACGCCGACGTGGCTGAAGACGTGCGCGCGCTGCTGGTTGATGTAGTTCTCCATGAAGGCCTCCTGGCCTCCGCAGTCCCACAGGTTCAGAGTCAGGTTGCCCAGGAACTTGACGTGCGACAGATCGACGTCGATCGTCGCGCCGCTGTGTGAGTCGTTTGGTCAGCAGTGACTTCATCGCAAGTGAGGGGCACAACACGCAAGCTGGACAAACAGCGAAATAACGCGAGAAACGCGAAACAAACAACGATCCACGTAAAGAGCGAGTGACTCTCGCGTAGGTTTTGGCAGGAGCAATGAAAAAAAGGCGAGCGCAATGACTGAGGAGAGAATGAAGCGAGAGGCAGGGTGAGAATTGAGTGAGGAGTGCTTACAGACGCCTAGTGTCGACGGCAAGATAGTTGGAGAAGATGATACTTCTCATGCTACTCTTGCCAGAGCCGCTCTTGCCCATGAGCAAGACCTTTCTCTTCTTCGCCTTCTTGAGCTGCTCCGACGGGGAAGACAGCGCGGAGCCCGCGGCGACGGCGGGAGCAGGGGCCGAGCCCATTGGGGACGGCGCGTCCATGTCGAAGGGGAAGATTGCCTCCGAGGAGGCGACGGACGGCACGAGGGTTGAGGACGAGGACGAGGGCGACGGCGACGAGGGCAAAGATGGTTGTTGTTGCTGCTGCTGCTCCTGGTGCAGACGGCTGGTGAGAGGGTTGATACCCTCCACCAGAGTTGGGAACTCCATGCGATTGGAGTCCATTGTGGCGCAGCTTGGTGAACGGATCAAAAAAAGGACCGTGCACGAAATCTTTGTGGCGTTTTTAAGTCTAGCTGTGGAATCTCCTGTGGCGCAGGCGGGGACCAAGCTCTCCCCCACGGTGCCTAGCTTAACCCCTCTGCTCTACCTAAACCTCCCACCATGGTCACCCTAATATAGTTTAGAAGACATAATGAACTATTCTTGCATAGATTGTCTTCACGTCTTGCTATTTCTTTATTTTGCTGCTGTGCACATCCAATTGCAGAGATCCAGTACCATATACTACATTCAAAGCGGCATGACGCTCATGGAGGGGTTGTTCACGTCTCACTGTGGAGTCTGTCCTGTGCCAGCATACCTCCTCCAAGGCTTCTAGCTTTCACAAAGAAGACGGGCTATCTCCTCCACTTAGTGTCCAAATTTCCTTTGAAATCAATTAAAACCCCCTTTTATTTTGTTCTGCCACTTTGTGCGATTGTGAGCTACCTGACTGGATGATTCTGTGCTTGCTTCTGCGCATCCCCTGAAGTGGTCCCCTCCCGTTGAGCAGCGACTGCAAGATCAACTCACCATTTACCGGTACTAACAAGACCATTGAGCTTGATGACATGTGGGGTGTCACATCATTACGAGAAGCTTGATACTGTCTCCCTTGTTCTCCGGCTGTTTCGTTCTGTGCGGCTCCCGTTGATTGGTATTGGAGCCAGCACACAGGAGCACCCTCCAAAGTTGGCTGCAATGTCCAGTTCCGTCAGACAGTATCTGACCCATTCCTGGATTTAATCTAGGCTGGAAGACGTCACACATGTCGGTTTTCTGGATACGGATATATTTGCAGCGAGAAGAAAGGACCCGTTCGCCTGTCCTCAAGGGCAACAAGTGATACTGAGACGGGTGTCTCCCGACTTCGTATGACAGGTAACGGCACATTGGTCCATGATGGCCTAATCTCACAGGAATGGGCTTCAGAGAGCGGAGGTGACAAACATCTGCTTTGCAAGTTCCAGGTTGTCACATCTTGCTATGACTGTGCTCCCTTGGGATCTTATAACTTCGTCTGGACGGTAGGCCGCGCTACATTCCATTCTCCTCTGCTTCTCTTCCTCGGGTCCACCACGCCGAAGTCAAATACTCGCGAAACAAACGAGAACTCTTATCCTGTGCTTCATGATGTTCTCTGTAAGGCAATTGCCTTCAATCGCATGCCTTTTGGGCGGCGCTTTTTCTCACATGCTTCTCGCTTACCCGCCAGCTCTTCGCTACAAAGGCAACCCATATTCCGGGAACGATATCGACTATTCTCTCACAGACCCTCTGAATGAGGATGGGTCAGATTACCCATGCAAGGGAAGCCTCAAACTGCTCGGGACGTCGGAGGCAACCCCGGTCGCCAACTGGATAGCAGGACAGACTTACAACCTGACACTAGAAGGAGGCTCCACACACGATGGAGGTTCGTGTCAGGCTGCCATATCGACAGATGCGGGGGCAACTTTCCATGTCATTCATTCCTGGGAGGGTGGCTGCCCAGTCAGTGGTGCAGCATCCAGCTCGTTCCCCTTCACGCTCCCCTCTGACACAACGTCGTCCGATCAAGCCGTGTTTGCCTGGACCTGGTTCAACAAGATAGGTAACAGGGAAATGTACATGAACTGCGCTGTTGTCACTATCTCAGATGGGCAAGCTGGAACACAGCCGACCTCATTTGCTGATAGGCCTGGCATTTTCGTCGCCAACATCAACGGCTGCAAGAACACGGAGGGAGTTGATACTAAATTCCCCTCTCCGGGGCCAGATGTTTCCGTCAACGACCCTGCAGCTCAGATACCGACAGGACCTGCTTGTACGAGCCCGACTGCACCGGGAAATCCGCCGAGTCCATCCTCGAGTGCCCCGGGACTGTCGCCCAACTCATCCACGAGCTATGGCCTCAAACGTAAGTGTCCCTGAGACATACAGAATTTGGAATTTTACGCTAACTATTCCCAATAGTCCGGGTAGGTTTGCAATGCGTCTGGAGTTTGCTACCTATTTGTTTGGTTCGCGTACTCACACTCATCTAATCTCGCATCAGGGTTTCACGCGTCTCGCTTGATTCGACCATACCACCATCCCTCGTTGCAATGCGCGTCAGATCGGGCACTCGGTCTGACGGCAATGTTTATACATTTACATTGCTGCGGGCCTGCATGATGAAAAGGAGGGAGAGAATGATATTACAGGTTGCTCGAAACAAAGAAGGGACACCGGCACGTGGGGGATCAGACAAGTGGTAATGAGATTTCAATACAATTGATTGCGATCACAACTGAGGGTTTTCGCAGTCCCCTCCTCTACTGTACCCGTTGGTTCTCTTCAAAATTGTTGGTCTATTGTTGAGTTGGTCGACCGTTGGTCCTGATGCGTGTAACAAGACAAAGCATGCCAGGGATCAGCGTGCAGCACGGCACCAACATTCGTATCTGTATGTCACGGACTCGCGGACACGGACTTGGTCCTAGTGGGCTCCGATCACCCTACACGGAGGGGAAAGAATACATACTTCTGGAGCCCCCCATGCCTGGGTAGCATCGCGGGCCGCACCTGCAGCAGCTAGTGAGACTCTGGCAGGTTATGGGCTGGTTCTGTCAGTGTCAGTTATCACTTTGTCTTGCACCATGCAGGAGAGGCCCTTGCGGGTCTACACGTATCACTGGCCATTCATGTCGGCAATCGAGACAGGATCTCAACAGCCAGTGGTTACCGTCGCAAAGCAGATTTCCACATGAATCACTCCCGCCTCCCAATCATAATCCCAGATGACTGCTGTGTATCACTCCATCTATGGGCAGGGGGTGTAGGCGGGGTTGTCCAACGTGCAGCAAAGTTGCAGTAGAAAACTTTTTGACCCCTGGGGGGCCTCCCCTCCCCTCCCCGGACCGTATGACTTTTGGGTGGAAATGATTAATAAAGAGTAGCCAGGCATCGCATCTCAATTGAGAATTCCAGTCATCTCCCCCATGTTCTCCCGATTTTGCCGTGAAAGAAATGGATCGCAAGCGCGCACAAGAGGCCGTGCTCCTGGTCACGGGCGCCTGGCACGTCCCGAGTCACTATCGCAAACTGATCAACAGCCTCGAGTCGAGAGGGATCCGGATTATCTGCCCCACCCTCCCAACAAACAACAACGTGGTGCCCCCCAACAAGACCTTTGCGGACGACGTCAAGCTCATCCGGGACATCACGGCGTCCGAGGTCGCCAAGGGCACCCGGCTCACCGTCATCGCTCATTCTTATGGAGGCGCCGTGTCGACCGCTGCCCTGGGCGAGTTTGCCTTCCCAGTCAAGGGTGACACAAAGAAGGGCGGGGTCGTGGATATCCTCTACGTGACCGCGTGCCCCCCGAACGAAGGACAGTCCATGGCGAGCATGTTCGGCGGCGTCCTGCCCCCGATGTTCCATGCCCAGCCCGACGGCACGCTGCAGATGGACAACCCGGAGTACTACTTCTTCAACGACCTGCCGGACGAGGAGACCAAGAAGGCGGTGGGCATGCTGGTGGCCCACCAGGTGGATGCGCAGTTCGCCACCGTCGACTGCGCTCCCGGCAAGGCGGCCTTCAGGGTGATCCCCACGAGCTATCTGGTCTGCGAGGGGGACACCGCCATGCTGCCCCAATTCCAGGAGATGAGCATTGCGAGGCTGGGGAGCGAGGGCGTTGACGTCCGGGTGTTCCGGTGCAGCGGGGGCCACAATGCGTTCATGAGTGTGCCTGAAGAAGTCACCGAGGTTGTTCTCAAGATGATGAAATCCCGACGAGGCCCCTGAAACTTGGATTAGAATTATCAATCTGGGGTTGAGGCTCTCGAGTGACCTGTGGGACAAGAGAAGTTCATTGATTAGTCTGAGAGGGTGATTGTAATTTGCAAGCGGACAGTCCAAGATATCCCAGCAGTCCTCAACGCACCGCTGAGGCTGATGGCAGTATGCTGAACTACGCTGAGATGACGGAATTCTATCAGTCTCGTCCTTTTCCGTAATTGCTAGACCGCAGGGCAGCTGGCAGGCTGGCACCAGAAAAGCCTGGTCGTTTCCTCCCTCATTATGAAGTCCCCCCACGTTCGTCTCAACATTTTCGTCCCGGTCTTGGTGTCTGAACTGCCACCACTCACTTGCATGGAGCTAGCCCTGCACAATTATCGGGGTTTCATGCGAAACAACTCGTGCTTGCTGCTGTCAGCAACCCTCGCTTGTTTAGGCGACCAGTCGCCGGTCAGGCGGCCGGGGCGGAGGATTGTGTCACGGTGTGACAGCGGTGACCGTACCCAGTAGTGTCTGCCCGTTTTCTGCCAAAACCTGATCGCAAAATAGCACTGCATGCATGCGTTGAAACATGACCGGAGGTCTGAGGATTGATTAGCCGTCAGGAGACGCGGTGCGTGTGTCCATCTTGCATTTCTGCGTTGCACCCAACAGCTTGACATTGCAGGTTCTACGGAGCTCGTGTTATATTTCTATTTTTGAACAACACTTTCTTATTCCTGCAGACTATGGTCCAGTTGCCCAAGGAGCGACTGATTTGGCTGTCTCTTCCTGTGAGCATCCTTCAGAAGTCACGATCCGATGGCCGTATTGGCCACTTCGGAACCTCCTTGGCATGTTGAGTAGTCTAGTGCATATGCGCAAAACATACGGCAGCTACATTATACTAGGACAGAGAAGAATGCTATTGAAGGCGCTCACCGCCAATTTGATCCCGTGAATCGAAGGCAGATCCTTCAGAGCGGAAGCGCCAGCGGGTGCATGGGTTCATTATGCTATGATTGGAGTGAATTCAGACTCTGGACTCTGGAAAGGTATGGCGACCCAAAAGTGAGCTTCATGGGGAAGGAGAATGCGATTCGACAAAATGATTGATGGCTGCTCTTGATTTCAAAGTGGCGTCTACGTTCTGACCAACCTCAGTCCACGTTTGCAGACCTGAATGCATCCGCGAATGGAAAGACTTTGGGCGTTAAAGGCACATGATCAGGGAGTATCAAGAATCTTGTGTCCCGGACTTGGAGGCAGATCTCCGGTCTCCCACGACTGCCCGGTGCCACCGACGGTGAACTCGATAGTTCCCCCCTCGATCATGATGTCCTCGTGGTTGAACCAGTTCCTGTCCCACTCCTGCCCGTTGATCTTCACGGACTCGACAAAAAACCCGCTCTGTCCAAGGGATATGTTGTCGCCATTGCTCGTGATGCGTAGTGTCTTGTTGCCATTGATCGTCATGTTGATATCAGTGAACCATGGAGATTCCAACAGGTAAACAGGCTGGGTCACGATGGGATACAGCCCGAGCATCTGCCAGATAAGCCACGAGTTGAGTGCGCCCGCGTCTGAATTTCCAGGTACGCCATACAGTTCGTCGTGGAAGAACTGATTTGCCAGTGCACGGGTTTGGTTGACTGATTTGTGCTGCTTGTTCAAATAATTGTAAAGATATGGAGTTGCGAAATCCGGCTCGTTGCTGTGGCTCTTGTTATGAAAAGAACAGTACAGAGAAGAGTCTTTGTGGACATACCCGATGTTCATAATTGTAGTGATCCCGGCACCGTTCTCTTCCAGGTCTTGTTCCGAGGTGTTTGGCATGAACTGCATGACAAGGTCAGCCGGTATGCCTAAACCCATTTCAAGTAATGGCGCGGTATGTTAAGACAAATAGAAACTTACAATGTAGTCAAGCCTCCGTTCAAACTCTGTCACACCTCCCATGGATCCAATGAGCGTCTGCACGTCATGCGGAACCACGAAACTGTACTCAAATGGAGTGGCCTCATAGCTGATGGAGTCCCACTCGCAACCCCCGCAGACCGCCGGATTGTACGTCTCGGGGGAAACCCACTTCCCTTGATCATCTTTTGGCGCCAGGAAGCCCGTGAAACCAGCATGAACAATATCATGGTTCCAGAGGTTCTGCCAACCTGCTGAGCGGTTTAAATACTTGTCGACTTCCGCTTGCGTGCCCTCACCGGCAGCCACAACGCTCAGTGCGAAGTCGTTCAGTGCGTACTCAACGGTCTTCGATACGGACCTCGTGCTGTTGTTTGAGACGTAGCCCAGGGGAATCCAGTCATAAAGTGACCCGCGGCCCTCTTTAACGCTGCCAGTCTGATCCAAGGGGCTGAATGTGTTGTAGGGCTGGACCTCTGCGTCCTTCACCATGGCCTGATAACCAGCTGTCCAGTTAATTATCATCGACGGATCGTCGCTGTTTCTCCCTAGTCCCTTGACGTATGCATCCGCCAGCACGTTATCGGCGTTGCTTCCTCCCTGCGTCAGGCCGTTGTAGTTCCCGCTCCTCCCATCCGGCAAGAAGCCTTCAAATCGCCAGATATCAATTAATGCACGAATCATGCTCACATATCTTGCGGGCTGGATCAAATGGTAAAGGCTGACTGTACAGCGAAAGATGTCCCACATGGTATAGAAGTCGTCCCAATATGGCTCCTCGGACTGCCACAATGGGTTGTCGCCCGTCCTATCGCTTGGCATCAGATGCATGAAGTAAAGGGATGAGTACAGCAGCCGGACATTGGTGAGATTCGAAGTTTTCTCATCTGTATTGACCTGGATTCTGCTGAAGACATCCTCATTCCACTCCTTCACGGTGGCGTCAACGGTGTCATTGAGGGACCAGCTCGGGATCTCATCATCTCTGTAGTTGCAGGCTTGCTCAATCGAGGTGAAGGAAACGCCAACACGGGATTTGACTGTACTGGCCGCGCCACTGTCGAAAGTAAAAACTGCGCCAATTCGATCGTTGATTGCGCCGAGATAATCAGAACCCCCATTCAACGAGGAATCTTGGGCAGTGCTGTTACTGAACACTGCTTGAGGAATGGCTTCGTCACTGAACGTGTGGTACCTGTGATAAAACACATCGTCAGAATATGGTTTGGACAATGTGATTCAGCTCTGTGGTCTCTGTGAGATTGAAATTACCTGATCATCGGGTCTGTATTCCTTCCCCTGAACGTGTTGACCTGAGCAGGCGGCGACTCAAAGGAACCGCAAAAATGAACAGTATATGGTGCGCCTTCGTTCCAGCCGGCACCGTATGTAGCAAAACCACGATACTCGGCTCCAGAAATGTCTATATGGCCAGCAAGGTACACTTGGCTGGTATAACCTCCCGACTCGCTAGGTAGGTAGTGAGATAGATCAACCAGGATATGTTTCTCGCCATCGGGAAAAGAGTACTGCATGAAGCCCGCATGCCTCGAGGCACCGAGTTCCACCTTGACTCCATTCAGTAGCTCTGTACTGTAGTATCCCACACGGGAGGTATCTTCCACCACACGGCGTTGGAAATAAGTCCGGTTGTCGAGAACATTGACAGGAGAGTCGACAGTTGTCAAGGGCATCTGTGGAATTATACCGTATTTCGGGGCTCCTCCTGTTCCACTCTCGTGGAGCATCGTGACGGCCGTGACATTACCCTTTGGCGTCCATCCTCCATTGGTGACTGAGTCCTTGCCGAAGCCTTCCCAGGTATCGATGCCAACCTTGACAACGCCGAACGGGACGGCGGCACCGACGAAGATATCGCCACCGCCATCTTGAATGACCGCTTGTAAGTCAACTGAGATTTACGGGGATCAAACAACGCGCTGCTCACAGGCTTGGCCTTCGCGGGGCCCACTGCCCCCAATGAGGGGGTTCACATATTGTGAATAATCTACCTGGGCCAAGGTCTGCCCGGACAGCAGGATCACAGCCACGCTGGTGACGCTCTTCGATCGAGGCCACCTCATTTTCAGCGTATTGCTTTTCGTACTT
The DNA here is from genome assembly GCA_037177825.1 of Diaporthe sp. P3_1W. NCBI lineage: Eukaryota > Fungi > Ascomycota > Sordariomycetes > Diaporthales > Diaporthaceae > Diaporthe > Diaporthe sp. P3_1W. Next base: position 2,130,419 of record JBAFXB010000004.1, on the reverse strand, counting down.
GAGCGAGTAGGCTGGCGATTTCTATTTGGAATTTGACTGGCTCAGAGCTGCTTCATCGCAACTAGAGACCTTGAGGATTCAAGCCCAACTAAATCACTCTGTCTGTCTGTTCGCACCGGCCTGCATTTCCCTCAGTCGCAGCAGTGACGATGCAACACCATTCCTTACGACCTGCACCTTCCCCGCACCTCAACCATCAAGACGAGGGCAGGCCATGCCGTCCAGAAACTAGCTTTCCCCAAGTTCGTGATGTCCACCGCCGGTCACCTGTCTTATGCAACCCAGGTTGCACTGCACAGTTGATCTCTTGCCCGGCCCCGCTCCAAGTAGCCCGAGCTTCTCCAACACCTGACCATAACAAGTCCGATGGTGACCGGCCAAAATTGCGTGTGTCTGAGTGCTGATGTTACTGACCATCAATTTGCAGGCTGACGGCAGATTTCACGAGCGGAGGCAACACCCGGGTCGATGGCACGTTGCAGACCCCTCACTCCAACCAATACTTCTGCATGCCGGGTAGCCGACGCGGAGTTCCACAAGCCCAGCCGATAAGACAGGGTCCGAGTAAAGGGCAAAGTTCTTGAGTAAATGAATCGATCAGTCAGTATGGTCAAAGTCTTCGTCGCCGAAGTTCTTAGTGACGTGCTGTCTTTGACACCCCTCCTCCACCGGGAAGAAATATCAATGCCCCTGAGATTCTCTTCCTTCCTTCGAGTGAGGAATCTATTTGACTTTCCCCATACTCGTTGGCCAATGAGGATTTTAATCACCGCCAGGGGCGATGCATCCAGCGCATGCGGCATGTTCGGGCGGTGTCTAAGTGAAATCAAAAGCAGCATGGTCATCCTTGAAATTACCTCGAAATTGACGAACTTGGCACAATCTTCGACGAATTGAGGAGGCTGTGTGCCCCCCAGAGTTATACAACAGGTGGTAACTACTGGGGGGCGAGTCATCCAATAGTCAGCCGTGATTCTGTTGTCAGTCTTCGCCGACACGGATGTGTTTGCCCGACGGCGTTGCGCCCTCACAACCGGCAATGATATGTGCTCGAAACAACACAATGTTTGACCAGAGAAACCCAAAGTCGAGTCTGACACTTAAAACCAAAAGACGATGTCACTAGGATTTTCAGGGGCTGAGATGCCCTCCCTGAGCGAGCCAATCAGGCTGAGGAACCAGCCGGCTGGTCGCCGATCGACACTGTCAATCCCGTCGATCGTTGCTCACTGAACCGCCGAAAGAAGAACTCTGTGATTCGGTTTGAAACAGCCCATGGTGACAATTGACGGGTGGAACAAACCACGACGTCACTCAAGAACAAATGCTGTGATCGACGCATTGGCGAGATCAGGGGCTTTGTCCCTCGTCTTTGAGGTTGCATAGGCGAGGGAGGAAGAGAAAGACAAGATTGGGGGGAGAGGGAGGCCTTTTTCTGATTGCCTCCCGTCTCTTGCCCACGCTCCCTTTCCCATACCAACCAACACCGACGTCCTCGAATTTGACATTCGACCATTTTGAGCTGCCTTTGTTCATAATTCTTTTAGATGGAATGCAGTGCATTCCCACAAATGTTATTGGTACCCAGTATCACACTTATACTTCAACACAATGTCCGAGGGTCTCCTTCCCGCCATCGGAAGCCTACTGGGTGGCTCGTCTGAGCTGGGGCCCATTACCGGCCAGGAGCCCACGAATCTGGGCCCCCTGACCGCGACCTTCACGCAACCGCCAGAGTGTACGACAGCTGTAGCTGCCGTCAGCGGGCAGGTCTTGCTTGGTCAACTAGCACAAGTTTGCGGGTCAGAGACTGGTGCTATTGACACCTCATGCTGGCCTACACCTAGCGGCGGTGTCCCCGGCCCTCGAACGGACTCTCCTGGATGGGGCTTCTACTCGCCCGGCATATCGTGCCCCGCGGGCCATACCAGCGCATGTTCTGCCACGGCAGGCCTATTCGGAAAGAGTGACTGGCCGTTGCAATACACGCTGTCTGCAAGCGAGACTGCCGTGGGCTGCTGTCCTGGGTAAGCCTTTGGAGAACGTCTACATGATCGTCGGAAGCTAACTTTCATCAGTGGATTTTCCTGTGACAATCTTGGGGGACAGACTTGTGTGCAGACTACAACGTCGGTAGCAGTACCGACAACCAACTGTGGCTCAGAGGACAACACCGATGCCGGACTCGGAATCCTCCCAAGGGAGACTGCCACAGCTGTGACGCTCCTTGCGCCCATGTTTCAGCTCGTCTGGCAGAGCAGTGATCGGGTTTCTGGGCCGGCGGCGTCGCCGACGTCGTCACAACCTGCTGAGACCGGGTCCTCAATCTCTTCGGCTGCAAACACCCCAAATCTTTCTGGAACCCAGACTATATCGGCGGAAGGCTCGCCGACTGGTAATCTCGAGACGGCCAGCAGTTCCGCAAGCCTCGTCGCAGTACCTCTTCCGACGGAGACAGCCGCACCGAGTGATGCTGACAGCAACACGACCCAAGCAACTGGGGCTGAGGAGACAGACAATTCCAAGGGACAGGGTGCTAGCTTCCCTGTGCCTGCAATGATCGGTGTCTCCGTGGCCGGCGGGCTGGGTGCGATGGCCGTGGCCATTTGGGCGGTCTACATGTGGCAGCGCAGGCGAAGGTACAGAAAAGACATGCTGCAGGGCATCAGTGATGACCGCATGCTACAGGACCTTGATAACATGTACGAGACTACACGGCCAAAGACGTTTGACATGGCTGGCAGAGAGACCGTGTACGATCTGAGACGACAGGACACTTTTGGCAGCAGACCAGATCCAGACATGTCGTATGGACCGGGGCAGGAGACCTCGCGGTTCTTCAGGGCTGGACCCCAACGGAGCCCCCAGCTGGTAGGCTTCTCTGGTATTACGACAGCTGGAGGAGGTAGGCCAGATGGGCTCAGAGATCTGGCTGGAGATCCTGACTATAATTCACATTATCGGCGCTAGATACCCTTTGGCCATTTAACACAACAGACTGCAATAATGGCTAATGTACGAAATCGATGTCTGATAATGGCAAAGATTTTGCCAACATTTTGAAACAGAGTTTGTGTTTTGACGTGGGTTTCGACGGACCGCGCTATATATCGTGTGCTTCTCCATGTCCATCAGTCGATCGCCAGCTCACTCTGGCCCAGGCTTTGTCGCCACCATGACTTTGTACAGTGGATGAGCGAAGAAGCTGTTCCAGTAGGCTTCATCTTCAGTCCCTTCGAATTCTGGCAGTACAGTAGGGCCTGTCAAAGTGACATCTACCAGCCCGGCAGTTTTCGCACCCATTTCAAAGACCGAATGGGCCAGTATGTACGCATTGAACGAGACAGGCTGCTCCTTGGCGTGCAACGTGAGCTTGCAGACATGCCCGTCCTTGACTGGTTCGATTCTCTTGTACGAGAATCCAAAGTATTCCTCATCGTCCCCGAGCCATGGCATGTATTCGTTCGGGATGACACCCACGAACCTCCCGCCCGGCTTGAGGTACCTCGCAATGTTCCGCCAGGCCTGGTCCATCATGGCCTGGTCCCCTGCGTAGTTCAGGCACCACGCGCCAGTGATCAAGTCCCGGCTTGCCTCGGGGCAGTTGAGAAGCTCAAGAGGCTTGAACACGTCTCCCAATTCGTATTCCACCACTCCTTCGGGAATCTGTGCGTCTCCTTCTGTCACCTTGCGAGCTGCGTCCAACATGCTCGGACTGACATCGACTCCAACAACGTGCTCGGCGCCCATCTTTGACAAGGTCCGCGCAAAGTAGCCAGTACCTGTTGAAAGATCAAGGGCTCGCTTTCCTTTCACGGACCCAATCGAATGCAACATGTTCACCGTGTCGGAACGGCGCACGGCAGTCCCAAGTATACTGTCGTACGTCTCGACTACCTTCTCATACTGAGCGTTATCGACAGACATTGTGGTTGAACTCTTGCCTTTTGTCTTCCGCTGAGACTGTTGTATTTGTAATATCGATGTTCTCTGTCTGTAGTTGTCTCGAAGTGACCTAAAAAAGAAAAACACAACTTGGGACAAGACGTTGCCGAATTGCCAGGCACGCATGGAGCGAGAAAAGGCGGGGTATTGTAATAAACGCCCCCCTGGACACGCAGCAAATGATAGATTCGATATCTGCTGTGCTTACTGGAGGCATTGGAACCCACTCATATCAACCTTGTGCTTAACTCTCCTTGGACTAGCTGTATGCGGTCTTGGCTCCCCAGATTGCCCAACGATTGGCTTTGAATACTAATACTACCTCCTTGCACACTAGCCCTAAGATATAAAGAGAACCAGGGAAGAGAATGAGTAACTGAGGATATACCTCTATTGAAGAACTCTAAGATACAGAATCACATATCAAAAAGAAAAGCGGCCTTAGCTCAAGAGTAGGCTTCTTAGTATAATAGGTGGTAGCTATCTCTTTCAAAGGCAGGCTCTGCAAATGCTGGTCACTTGGTCCTTTACTTAAACCATCGAGGCGCTGCAAATGTCGTCCTACAAAGTAATTTACGTCAAGGTGTGTCCCACAAGCAAAAGTGGCTCACGTACCAGCTGGGCATACCTGGCTATGAAAGCTGCTCTCCTGCAACGCTTGTATTGGGTAGAAAGGTTTGTCTGCTGTCCGATCAACAACCTAGATGAGCCTAAGCAGCCATTTCGTGTCAGGATATCTGTTTCCTGCTTAAAGGACGATCCTGTAAGGCTTTACGCTACCATATACATGGATGACTACTTCTACATTGGTAGACTTCGCCGAGGGAATATGACTGTTGGTCATGCGAGCCTTGTACGGTATGATACTGAATCTAGGCCAGAGTAAGCTGGTATACATATATGCGCCTTATCTCCCATGGCCACCTGGGCAGGCTATGATAGTCTACTGCAAGGCTTGTATCAGAATACTTCAGCATTTGGTATCTATGGAATATATTGAAAGTGAGAATTACTATTCAGGCATTACAGCTAAAGTAACCTGCACCCTTACCAAAGCCCACAATTGAACACCGAATACCGCTCCGTTTCTATGTACAGTCGATCCATATGGTCCCCGAAAGTCCGAAAACCCAAGAGGACGATCCAAATGGGTTCGCTTCACCGTCCTGTGGTGACACCTAGGCCTGGATGAATTCGTGAAACCATCGTAAGTGTGATGGTGGTGTAGGCGATGATCGTATGACTGCCATTTCGGCGCGAGAAGCTCGTCGCCAACCACCTTACCTCTGATTTCTACCTGGTCTACGCAGAGATCCCGAGCATCCGTGACCAGAAACGTGGACATAACCCGCGTCCAGCTTCGGTCACTCTCGCCCGGGACGTATGCCACGTCGTGGCCCCTTCGTCTCACCTGTGCGACTACCCACAAACGAGAAAATTAGAATTACGATGCCGCAAAAGGTTACATGGCGAGGACTCACTCTTTTTCCTTGAAGACAGAGCCGCGCTCGCCGCTCGCCGAATGAGTCCCTTTTGGCCAGCCCTATTTACACAGCACACATATCAACACACCCAATACCCACACACCTAATACCCAACATCCACGTACCCAATACCCACACACCCATACACCCAATACCATACACCTAATATCTATGAACCTAATATATAGCCCAATCCTTACATGATTAGGTATTGGGTGTATAGATATTGGGTGTTGGGTGGGTGTGTGAACAGGCCTGGGCGATATGCTCTAGTGGGCTGTAGCTGTAGCGTGAGTGATATACGGGGGTACCATCCGTTTCGGCGGGTGCGAATACCCGTTGATATATTTGTTGTCAAGAGAGGGGATACAATACAGAGACAAGGCAGCTGTCCTCAATACATCAATCTAGATTAAGACGGCTGTACCTTCTATGCGGGGAAGAGGTTCAGGGGAAATTGTAGACAAGGGGTTTTATGCCTGAGGGGCGTGGGGCCCAGAGCCTCAGTGAATGCCAGCAGTCAATGGGGCCTTCACCCATACACACACTCACATTTACGGGCGATTGGACCTGGATGGAGATCTATGTCAGGACCCTGCTCGACAGGTTTTCCTCCCCCTCGTCGGAGGACTGGATCTTGCATTAGGTACCTAGGTATGCACGTGGTGATCCGCCTCTGTTGTTTCATTTCGAAATCTTCCTGGCCACACGGCCTTTCACGAGCTTGGGGAACCAGACAAACGTGCGTTCTCATGGCTAGCAGCTTACTACGCTAACACCTGGTTGATATCACTAGTGCTGTCTGTATTTCCCTCCAGGGCTTGAAGTTCGGCTTGAATTTAGGCTGAAACTAACAGCTTAGAAGGTAGTTAAGCGCTCGGTTCACTACCTTGCGAATGACGGCTTACTGCTCGAGTTAAGCTTGTTTCTGCTATTCGCAAGCACGACGCGATGGAGCGCGCACGAACCAAAGGCAAAGATAGAGTGGTCTTCGGTAGTAGCAATTGATGGGAAGGTGGTCGATAGCTCCTCGAAACTTGGGCAGAAGTGGAAAAGTGTGGACGAGTCCTCAAACGATGCCGTCATCAGGACAGATGTCATGATTCCGTTCGCAGTCTCACAGATCGCCATAACACCGGTTTTTGATATAAAATGCCGCGTCAACGAGATGAATGAAAGATCCCCCACACCTGTTTTCTATCCACCTCATCCTCCCCCTTCGGAGCTGAAGGTTCTCCTCAAATACTTCATCTCACATGGTTAAACTAGTACCTCATACACACCAGTCCTTCAACATTAACCAGATCAAACACGAACCTCGCGATAATGCGTCTACAATTCATCATCCTGGTCTCTGCAGCAGCCACTGCTGCAGCAACGTCGCTGGTCCCCAGACAGAAGTGGTCCTGTGATGTGAAGAAGAGATGGGACCCTTACTGTCAGTGTGATACGGGAAATTGGTTTAAGCTCTTGTTCTGCCCAATGATGCCAGGCTGCCTTGAATGTGGGATCCCCTGCAAGGTATGCAGTGGGTAACTGTCTCGAAGACAGCTTCTCATAGCATGGCCATAGATATCGAAGTCAGGTGAGTGTTTTGGAGACTTTCTGCAGCCCTGACATCAATAAGTAGTATGGTATTCTTAGTGAGGGTAAACTGAAGGCTGAACTAGGTCAAACTATCTCGGGGCAGCCCTCTATCTCAGCAGTCTATGAAATATTACATATAATGCAATAGTCAATTTTCGTACTTGTTGCCAAAAGGTGCACTTTCCGTAGCAAAAGTCATGCCATTTCTCACATTCAGGCAGTGGGAGGTGATAGACAACTATGCAGATGCACTGTACTCCAGGTGTTTTGAGACTCGGACCGTTTGTTCGGAATAGGCTGTGATCGTAGTGCAGCGATTCCATGTGCAATTCTATTCAACAGTATTGGGGAGCACATTACTAAAAGGCTGGCTGGCTGTGTCTACTTCTATATGCCCGCATCGCCGTTGACGAGCCATTGACTGAAGAATTTGCCAGATTGGACCCAGGATGCTCTACCGTTTTTAAGCGACGGCACAACTGAGAAGATGTTACCTCAGTGACGATGGCAAAGCGCTCCGGCTCTCATAATTGTGGGGTTCGCCTTCCTCGCCTACTTGTGGTGATGACCCAGGTGCCACACCTGAGTTGCAGGACGCACCTTCCTGAGAACACAGCGGTGTGTGTACCTTCCTGAGGACACAATGATGTGTGCACCCTGGGTAAACAAACCCAGATGTGGCACGATTGCAGTCTCTTCGTCTCTTTCTCTGCGTATCACCACCCACCAAGCCCGCCGCCGTCTCGCCCTTTTGTTTATCAAAAGACTATTGATAAATGTCTTTACCCATCTTTACCGAACCATCCATCTCTACCGATATGGCGATGTCGCCGGAAACTCTCGTGAGCGTAGGAATCGCGCTGGCACACGTTCGCAGCATGTGGCATCTGGGCAGGGGCCCTCGTGCCCGCCTATTTTCAGTGGCGTAAGTGAACTCACCCTGTGAAATGTTATCTCTTGTCCATTTAGAACCCCAGACTAACCTGTCTCCAGGGGCCACCCGCCGCCAAAACAACGCCGGGGGGGGGGGGGGGACGTGGAGCCGACCACCGCCACAACAACGCCGGGGGGACGTGGAGCTTAGAAGACGCCGTAAGTCACACTTGTGATTATCCGTTCAGGCTTATGTGTAACTAACATTCTACAGATGAAGACCGAGCAGACAAGAGGGGAACTCAGTGATGATGATCACTGAGCAGACAAGGGGAACTCAGTGACGACGATCACTGTGCAGACAAGAAGGGAACTCAGTGGCGACGGCGCGACGACACGACGACGATGAAGATGACGACGACGTGATGACGATGACGATGAAGATACCTAGAGTCCGCCGCTTGGAACATACATTTTACACGTGGAAAAAGAAAAGAGAAGAAAACCAGCCATGCGTGGCAGTCACTGGGGGTCAGTCAATGGGGGTCGCGTGAATAGGCGCTGTACGTCTATAAAAAGGGTGCTCTCTGCTTTTTCTGCAGTTAGATTCTATGCCATCACGCCCACTTCAAATACAAACAATCGCATATTTGCCAGATCAAGTCTTTCCTGCCACACCATGTCTCGTCAATTTGTCCTCACCGCTCCCACTGGTGATATACACGGCTGGACCCTCTCCTTTTACGGGTGAAAAACTTCTCATAAATATACGGCCACTCACGATCAATTACGATCATGATATCATCCCGGTGCCCACGGCTAGCGATGTATTTCTCAACGCGTAAATCTTATCAAAGCTTAAAGCTTTAACACAAGCCATCGTGCAAATACACAATTCGATGCCTCGCAATTTCTCAGTGGTTTCTGTTTGATATCGGGCGCGGGATGGCACGGAGCGAACGTTTAAAATAATGACTGGACACTATGTCTCTTGGCTAGTGTATACATCACTAATTGCCCAGCCCAGATTCTTCTATTGTAGCGACATAGACGAGAGCATAGTTCCCCAAATGATCCACAGTCGTCACTTCTACTTTGAAGCTGGAGGGGCTTGCTGGCTTGCTCATTATAAGTTGTCAGCGCTGGGTTTATACAATTGCCCCTGCGGTGTCCACCTTCGTACCTGTGGGATCAGCGGGTCCGAATTTCCCCTTGCATAGACTACTATTTACATCTGCTGGTTTGACATCCATGAGAATATCCATCTATCACGCCTCGTCTTGATCATAGAAAACCATTGCTCTCGTCTCAATGCTGATTCTTGGCTCGCCCTTGGACTCGTCCAAGTTCGGATCCTTGAATGCAACGTGTGGGCAGCGTCTTGGCACATCTGACTGCTTGCTGGAGTCGACCTGGATAAAGAACAACAGGTCGTCTGGGTGCTGGTTGAACTTGTAGTAGTAACGGTGAGGCTTCTGAGGATCTGGCGCAGGGATCACCTCCAGCGCCTCAGCCGTGTGGTCGGGGAAGATCAGTGGCACCTTGATAATGTGCTCGTCCGGAATTGACGTCGCGTCCGAGACAGCGAAAGGGTCTCGGGTAATTGGCTTGCAAGGTCGCCACATCTGGGCATTGGTGTCAGTAGAGGTTGTGTATCGCGTTGCGCGTCACGTTCGAGGGCTCACGTTGATGATCTGGAAGCGCGGCTTCTTGAGGAGCTCCGCTGCTTGGTCCCCGAGCCATCTTTCAGCGACTCCTTCGGCTGCCCATGTAGACTGGTCGACGTGGACACCGTAGAGCGGCCCCATTGGGCCTCGGTCGCCCTCTCCGTCTTTTGGACCGGCTCGGATGATGTGGGTCAATATGTGTATGCTGGAGGGCTTTGGGCTACGCTGGTCTCAGTATCATTCTTACGAGCGTATGGTCGCAGCAGTGAGAACTTACTACTTCTTGTTGCTTTCCAGGGTTTTCGCCAATATTTCTTTCATCTCTGCATAATAACCTGCCGTAACCTCGTCCAGATCTTCCGATGCTTTGTAACGGCTCTTGAGCTCCGGAAGGTCTTTTTCGAACTGGGACTTGTGCTTGATGAACTGGAAGCCTTGCTTCTCCAGCGAGTATTTGCCCTCATCTCCTGTGACATCAGTAATGGAGACCGGCGAGCTGATCTTGGGAGTCAAATTAGGTGGTTTTGGTCTGGTTGACTTCTATCAGTGGCTGAATTGGCTTTATCATAGGGGAGAGTGTTTACCCTCCGATGACCGTCGGTTCCAATTGTACTTTGGGATCACCACTGAAATACAAGACTGTCGTTTGGACATGTCTCTTTGATTCTCCCGTGTGAGACGCGGCATAGTCGGGCGTAGCCGCATTGGTAGAGTCGGCGACCATGATGGACCCGTGTAAAGACGAACAAGCCTAGGGGCGGGAGATGATCTTTTGGATAGTATGAGTGAAGCCCTGGCAGGAATTGTCAACGCTGAAGATCCGGGACTAGAAGTACATATGCAATCAAGATTTCCACGGACGAGTCATGCCTTCACCAGCATTTGCGGGATAGCCCAACGTATATCCATGTATATCGATTGTCAACCTACAAAGCAGCTTGAACGGAGCGCGTGGTTATCTTTTGTGGGCCTTCCGTGGATGACTGACATCGTGAAGCCGGGCTTCCATGTCATTTTCAGGGGCTTCTCCTCACCTCACGAGACCGGCCCGACTCCACCACCGGCTTGAACAAGCCAGATGTATCGAACCCTTGGTCTAGTATGACTCGCGCCTTACGGCACCTCTGCACTGTCCCGGGATGCTGATACAGAGGGAGAAGTGCATTGGTTACGAGAGGGGCGGCAAAGATATCATCTAGGTAATTGAATCGATGATATCGCTGCCGGTCGCAGGCCAATCTAAGTACCCGCCACTGTCTCAACTACGAGAAAGGCACTTGATTACAAGGCCAGATTGAGATGTCAAACAGACCAATACAGAAAATGGTTACTCTGTAATCATTTTCCGCTTCGAATGGAGGAACGACTCGTTGTGGTAGAACGAGGGACAAGATCTTCGTATTGTGATTAGTACATTAGCTGCTCCTTCTCAAAGAGAACCTTCGTAGTTATAGACAAGCCCGATAATTATAAAAAACATTGAACTTTTCAGTGATACAAGTGATCCTATGATCCTTGGTGAACAATGATTTGGTGCGAATCAATCGGAGTCTCGCCGTGTCAGCCAGGCCTCATGCTTCAGGGTACACCAGCCGTAGATATCCAAAATGGGATAGCAATGGTCAAAGAGAAATGCACCCCAGATTTTCGTCCCACAATAACGGTGCTTTTTTATCAGGGCTCCGTAACTTTTGACCCATCCGCGTATGTACCAGAGCAATAGGATGCTGCCAATTATTGGACATGTTCGGAAGCTTTCGTACCAGGCCCAAATGTGGATCCAGGTGATAGGAGGGGTCAATAAGCGTTCGACAAGCTTGCGACCCGTGTAAGGATAGTTTCTGCAAGGCGAGACGGGATCAGTATTAGTCTGAAAAGCTGTAATAAGATAAGAAGTCAAGTCTGAAAGCGTAATTACCGGACAAAATGCCAGAAGCCAGGCGAACAGAACAAGATCGTCCAGCAAGACTGCAACGAGCTCCTTTTCCACCGCACATTCTGAAGCAACAATTTGCTGTCGCTCGGTATCAAGGTCAAGATCTCTGCTTCATCCGCGTTCTGGATGCAGAATTTCCAGTCTCTAGCCATCATCCAACGGGAAATGAAGCAATCGTCTCCTGTACTGAGCTTGTTGCCTGCCCAATAGTCACTGCACATCGCGTGAAGAAATTCCTCGTCTTGTAGAATGATCGAGCGCAAGAGCATGGTACGGCCTATCAGGGAGAAGCAGCCCTCATCTGCTGCAAACCGCACCGCTTGGATTCGATTCTGAACCTCCAGGCAGCGAATGGCAGCTACCTCCCAGGGGGTGATCTCGCTGTCTTTGCGTCTATGGTCTGGAACATAAGCACTAAGCCGAGAAGAATCAGCCGAATTAGTCCCGTTCCAGCTTTTATTGCCGATAGTTACCAAGAGGTAAAATCTGAACCCCCCAATTGACATACCTCTGCTTCCCCTGAACTCCTCCTACATTGGGGTTCTCCAGACCAGCCAGCAGATACGGCAGCACCGTAGTGGCGGGCCAAAACGCGTCATCGTCCACAAGTGCTATAATCTTGCCGCGTGCCAGTCTGATACCCATTGCAAGTTGCTCCCTTTTATTTATGATGTCGCAAGTGACAATCTGAGTGATTCGAGCTGCCAATGGAACTTGTGATACGAGGAACTGGACAAGTTGAAGATCTCGCCGGATTGTGACGATTATAATCTCATGTGGATCATTGCTAAGCCACTGGGATAAGGATTCGGGGAGCGTGTCTGGGGTGTCTATTGTGGCAACCACAATGCTAACATCTTGGGTGCTGTATTGCGGGTTATCCGGGAGAGGCAAAGGCTTGTAACTTTCCGCGTAGGCAGCCTCGACACTACATTCGTAACGGCCCCAGAGCCTGCACAACGTTTAGTTGGGAAAGGCAGAAGCTTGAAAATAGCCAGCTATGGCTTACTCACCATAACGAAGCAAGTACTAAAGCCATGGTAGCTTGGTATGAAAAATGAGCAGATGAGACTTAGAAGGGAGGGCACTTGTCGTCGCAAATATCTCTGGCTCAATTTTACGAGATCCGGAGAACTAGAAAGAAATAGGAATGTCTCAACACCATTATATAAACACTTTTAAAATGTGTAGGCCATACCTGGACTGATTCAAATGATCGACCCACGCCGTCTGATGGATGGACAAAACATTCCCCTTTCAGCTTCGTGTGATCCATCTCATAGGATCCGGGAGACTGGAAGCCTATCAAAATCCTTGCACCCGAAATTTCTTACTAAACGATCGGGCCGGAGAATATGCCTCTTAAGGCAAATGCGCGTGATGAACAAGGGCCAGAAGGAGCAGGTTTGTTGGCTCTGCAGTTCGTGGGGGTCCATTTGCAGGACAAACTGCATAATGAGCTGCAAACATTCCAAGCGACGCAGTCTGTGTAACGGGACATTCTCAAGCGAATCACCCATTCTGGACAAAGCCTCTGACTGTTGAACACTAGACCATGATGCGGCAGATGCCACGCAACTGGGCTGACGTCTTTCCCTCCTGGTCATCTCGCTTGATCCTGCGACGGCCAGCTGCGTTCAACTACAGGTCTGCTCCCCTCTGTAATCCCTGGCACGAGCTCTGACCGAGTCGACAGCGGACGTGGGGCTGGGTGATGGAAGATGCATCAGGTGTGAACTTGACACCCCTGTCAGTTTGCTCGCACTCAGCGCCTATGTGCAAGCAGGCTGCATGCGTAAGTGAGCTCTGCCGATCCGACAGAGCCGGTCATTTCAAGTGCTACCATTGGTTTGACCTGCATGGGGACGAGCCTGCAGCCCGGGAAGGGTACCCGGGGGGGCTACCTATCAATTATGACAGGGCTGAGCTGCGGTCTTTCTGTAGCCTGATGCCCGATCATTGGGGCATAACTCTGAAGACTGTTACTTCACTGCACGGGGAATCGATGGGGACAGCCGAATGCACGACCAGTTTGGCCACGTCCTACCTGGTCTACACGAATCATCTCGGTGTAGCGATGGTCCTAGTACCCCTAGCAGCCGTCTCGATCCACCGAAGAAATCGGTAAGGATCTTCAAGGTTTGAATGTTCACTGGTCTCAATGTACAAGACCCCTCTCCGTCCCACACCGTGTCGTGTTCGGGTTTGTGGTAACGAAAGGATTGCCTATCTCGAAGGAGTGGCATATCTACTCTAGTCGTACACCACGTTGAGCACACTCTTGACGCCAGCATTCGGAAACTAGTGGCTGGGCATCATCTACCGATAGTCTAGAACATAGCCTTTCGGAGTTTATCCTGACCTTGCGATGGCTGAGGGATACAGAACAGTGACACTGCAGGATGTGCCCAGTCTGAAGGATTCTCGAGATCATTAGCAACAAACATTTGAAGATCTCGGGAAGTGGTCCCAAAGAGGGTGGTCCCAAAGGAGATTATCCCAGAGGAGGTGAGACGCCAGAGCACGTTTGGTGGAAGGTGACTGCTTCAAGGACTGTGTGAGGGGTGGAAGTGGGAGGCTGAGAGGGTGTTCTTTGGCTTCGTATCAATGTATGTTATCTCTAGGCCCATGCTGGTGTGCCGATCTGCTTTCGTAAATCAAATCCTCAGCCAGTCGGCCTAGGTTACAATGCCTACGCGTGAGAGCCACTGCATCTCTCAGAAAGTGGGCTTCGGTTTCCCCTTCCGTTATCACGTTCACGCGGTATCCATACATGCAACAATATGGAATCCATCCAGCTAGCCATTCCTGCAATCAGCACGCCACCTTATTTGCCCTAGGTATTCCAGAGATTCTTGATGAATCGCAACAGCATGTTTTGTGTCAACCTTTGAGTTGCTGGAAATTTCAGTTCATTTAACTACGCAATGAATTTATATTGTGCCAGTGGTAATCTGCGACCATGACTACCTACTACCAAGGTGCTGACGTTATAGAGAGATTATAGAGACCGTAAACTTTTTTCCAGGCCGCCCCTATATATATGGGCTAGGATGCCGGAGCATCACGAAAGTAAGGATTAAATATACTCTTGTCCTGGAGCCATGTCCACACCATATCATGGCCATTTTTCGAGTTCCTCGTAATCAGGCCCTTCTTTGGGTCCCTGTCCGGGCCGGGGTCGTTGAAAGTCTGCACGCAGCGACTGTTGTCCTTCCCAACCTCAAAGATAGTGCCACCGACCAGATCACTATCCTCGGCACACTGGAGCATCGCAACAGCAACCTCGTCCGGGGTAACCCATCCGTCGGCTGTCTCGAGGTTGACCATTTTCTCTGGGTGCTCTAGCCACAACGGCGTCCGGACGATTCCGGGAGCGACGGCATTCACTCGTATTCCGTGCTTGTCATCTAACGCTGCGAGACTTCTGACGAAACCCGTGATGCCGAATTTGGACGCTCCATAGATGGGAGCAACGAAGTTCGGCACGTAGCCAGCCACAGAGGCAATATGCACAATCCTCTTTGGATTTGACGTCGAGACTGCATCTCTTCCTGGCGGCGGGTGCAGCCAGTGGGACAGCGCAAGCTGCGTCACGCGGATGGGATGATTCAGGTTGATGTCCAAGAGAGCATAGTGCCCAGGCTCTCCGTCGATGGCGTCCTTGCTCTCAGAAGAGCCTGGCGGGTGCCAGAAGTTGGACCAGTGCGGCTCGTAGACGCCAGCACCAGGGCAGACGATGTCGACGTCCCCGAACTCCGAGAGGGTGGCGCTGAACATGTTTGACAATGCAGGCCAAGACGTGACGTCAGTTTTGACGAACACGGCGCGGGGGCTGCTTGCTGCATCGCTGTATTTGGCAACTAGAGTCTCAGCTTCTGGCCGCAGGGACAGGTCGGCGAAGACGACGTTGCAGTTTCGAGACAGCAGAAGTGCCGCGAAAGAGAGATTGATTCCTGAACGGTAGTATCGCCTCGTGTTAGTAAGAACAACTCCTCGTATTGGATTGTTTTGTAAACAGAAAGGAATCGCTGCCCACCAGATCCTGCACCAGTGACGATGGCTGTTTTGCCAGACACACTGAAGGAACTCGACGTCGTCGAGATTTCAGTGGGAGCTACTGCAGTCATTTTGGCGGCTATTCGATTTCTTGGCCAGCGGCTTTAAGTATAAGGACGTCTTGTGCAGCTATGAATACCGAGAGCGGATTACAACACTCAAAAGTCACAGTTTTCGTTGGGCTCTGGTCATCAAAGGTTTCAGATTGCTGACGCTTTGGATTGGATTTATAGCTGGATGCCGCGGGTGAGTGTGACCCGACCAGACGGGCCCCTCTCACAGCTTCCGACATTCTCCTCATCCCGGCGGGGATATTGACCCGCCATTACTGGCCGATCTTAGAGCGATACCGGATCAGCAACGTATAACCTTTTTTCCCCATTAGCTCACACTTAGACAGTCGCACAGCATGCGGCAGAATCTGTTAGTTAACGTTTCGGAAGGTGTATAGCACCATGAGCAGCACTGCCATACCCTCATCGTGGGCGTCTAGACCATGAATAAGAAACAATTGATACCCGATCCACTCTACCCTAAGCACTCATGGACAGGGACAAGACACAGATTTGCTTGATGGAGTAATCGAATCTTCAGTGGCGTTTTCTGTGCTTGAGTACTTAAGGCCTCGCGTTGACAACGTGGCCAGTTTTGTGTCACATCACAGGCAAAGTACGACATGGCCGGTGGGCGTGGTTTCGGGCACAACATATACCGGATCAATGAGATGCTCTGAATTTTAGTAACTGAGGTTGCCCGAGATTTCAGCAAAACAATTGGATTCGCGATAAATGAACATCACGCCTGCCAAGTTTACACAATGGAGGCAGTGGAGGTGTTCGGCACCTGTCATAGAATGCGGATACAGCATGATTCACGCATGGCCAACACACTCATGACTTTCCATACATTGAAGAACAATTTCATCAGAATCTTGTTTCAAATGCTAAGTGTGAAAAGATTGTTGAATCACATGTCATAGAAGATTCCACTAGAGATGTGTGGCAATAAACCTTCTGGGCAACGGAAGCAGGCAGCAGAGAATTGGGTCGCTTCCCCCTTGCTGGACCAAGTCATGATACCGCGACAAAACGAGACTCCGGGTTTGCAAAGCAACCTCACGCAGTTATAGAACGAGGCTCGCAAGCTCGTTGCGACTCATTCTCTAGGTCTCAGCCATACTGCTTGACGACTGGCGGGGTCACGCACAACGACAAGGCACAGCAGTTCAAACAACACAAACGGTGAAGCGATAGTAAGGACTTTAAAAACACCCCATTAAGTACAGAGAAAGAATTAGGGCTGGTGTAGACCGCCTCACCTTGGCAGTTCAATGAAAGAGGGAGAAAAAAAGAATTATGAACTATATGATTGAGACCACATATATTCCCAAACTTCAAAAAAGAGAAAAAAGCAAAAAAGGAACTTTGAGTTCAGGGTCTGGCCGGGGATTGAACCCGGGACTGGGTGAGAGTTAGTTATGTTGTAAATTTGGAGGTGGACCGGAAGTGACGTACCCTCGCGCAGCTTGAGCATTAGGGTGTTCCCTAAGCGCGAATCATACCACTAGACCACCAGACCAGTGTTTTGCGTTGGATTCCTGCCAAAATTGAGCATTTATATAGAGATTGCATAGCGAACCCAAACCAAGCGGCATGTGTCACTTGCATTCTCATCAACACAACAAAGCTGCAGGGTCATTTACTGCTTTAATCTACGGAGCTTGCAACGCAACGGCAGGGAGTCATTAATGAATTTTAATGTGCCAATTAACCCCGGCCTAAAGATTACCCATGAAATAATTTTAATGCTGCGTAGTCTCAGCCCTGAGGCCATCACCAGCCAGTCTTTGCCAACAACGCGATTTGCGAACTGACAACAGCATGTGCCGTTAGCTTGGAAGGATTGTTTGGGAATGAACGAGTTCTTGTGCCACTTGGAGTACGGTCGCAAATTTGTCAGACTCCCACAGAACTGATCACAACTGTCAACATGAAAAGAAACAGGTATATTAATACATTCTAAGCATAGCTTCATACTATGCAAGAGACAACTTCCTTCTCCAATTTGTACAATCCAATGGCTTGACGTCTCATGGTTCAAAACGCCATCCAATAATCTCCATACACAAGAAGAATGAGATACACGATCCTCGTGCAAGACTTTTCGTGCCCCTTGTCTCTATCCCCGATCCTAGAGCATCAACGATGCAAAGGCAGCAGCAACAAGTCCAGCCAGAACACCGTTCACAGTGGCGCCCACCTTGGCTCCAGCAACCTGGACTCCAGTCGGAGAAGAATCAGTGCCACTGGTAGTAGCCGTTGCACTTGAGCCGCCCGTTGCACTGGAACCACCTGTTGCACTTGAACCGCCAGATCCACCCGTTGCGGTCGCATTCGAGCCTCCCGCTGAAGGAGAGGCCGACATTGTTGCATTCATGGGCTCAACGGCAGGCTCGTACTGGTCACAGACAGCTCCCTCCGCCAATGGGCACTGCAGAAGTCGGGGAATCAGTTTTCAAGCCATATATGAGAGAACCAGGGCTAGAACAAGTTTGACAGAGAACCACTCCTGCCCAATCCTGTATTGATGGAAGAGATCGCTTCGTTCACGAAGGAGACATGTATGAAGGAAAAAAGAAAACAGAGCATGAGAGGGCGGAAGACAGGAACCTTGGGAAGCCACTTACTGTCTCTTCGATGCAGATGGATTGCAGCTGTGGGCCTTGAGCCTTGATAGCAGTCGCTGGGGGCAGACATTTGTAGTTGAACAACTTGTCGAGAGCACCAGCAACAATAGTGATGTCGTCTTTCGCCACGCCGAATGACGAAGCAGCGAGGCCGACCTGCTGGATGAAGTATGTCACCTCATAGTGGTTCAGGTCCCTGTTGTGTGTTAATCACCTGCTCTATGGAGTCTAAAGTGACGCGTTCTGGAGCCTGCCAAAACACGACAGCCGGGGAACCGTGAAAGGAGAAGACTTATACTGACATGAACTTGTGTACCTGGTACATGGACGGGAACCCCTCGTACGCGGGGAAGCCTGGCATGCTGTAGGTCGTGCAGCCCAGCAGAGAGCCAAAGAAGGCGTACAGGTGAGTGAGGAGGAAATATTGGTTGGAAGTCTCGGAATTGGCGGGCTTGTTCATCTTGAGGGGCTCCGCACCGCCGCCGTCCAGGTTGTTGACGGCCACGCCTGAGGACCCGCCACGGTTGGAAGAGGCGAGGGACCCGTCGAAGTATGGCAGAAGGTTGACGTCCATACCATCTACCATGCCGGGGGCGAGGATGCCAGGAACGGCGACGCCAACGTTCGGGGTGGTGTCTATGAGAGGATGTGTCAGTTAGCCTCAGCTCATGCTTGACCAAGCTATGCTACTGACAGTTGCCAATCACGACAGTATTGACGAGCAGCGTCAATACTGTCAACTGGTTTGCGGCCGTGTTCTCCTTGAGCAGAGCAGTCGTATAATAGTCGCAGATGGGCGTGTCTGCTGGTCTCTGGGCAGAAACCGCAGATGTCGCCGACAAGGCTACGATAATCTTCTTGACTTGCATGATGATGATGAACAGAATCTTATTGGAGTTCAGTAACCGTATTGAGAACGAGACTTTGAGAGGAGCCTCGCAAAATATCACAATGGCCGAGGAACTACTTAAGTACATTTGAACAACATCCCCAGAGACATCACATCGTGGTGGTGGAGCTGCCCAAGTCTTCGCTCTCGAGTGCCGCTCATCACCCATCATGCCAGCCCGCATTGAGATGCAACGATGTTGAATGCACGGCCTCCCTCAATTCCCTTTCCTAGGGTCGGAAGGATTCATTTCCTTAGTCGCCACCGGAACTAACGATATCCGGGACTTGATTCCGTTGTTTCTCTGCCTGTCGGCGCGCCGGTCACCCTGTCATTCCAGGTAAACATCGTGGAATGACCAACATCTCGCACTGCCGCCTGCTCTCAGCGTTTTCAGACAAGGCGCTAGGTCATTGTTCCCCTGAAGATAAGGAATAAACATCACCACTAACACTTTCGCGGTATGGTCCACCCGTCACTTGACCCATCTCGCTGGTGACTGGAATGACGATCTCCGCGCGGCTAGTCTCACATCCGGGGCTAACGCCAATAAAGCTTTCGTGTTGGGCGCGGAAAGACAGTTGCCAGCCATTCACAGCTCGGCAATTAGAAAAGCTCACGAAAACAGACGCCATGACGCAGTGGATCAATTGAAACATGTGGAGATTCGTCGTGAAGAAGGGCTAGAGCGTGATTGTCGGCACGCGGGGACGCCAGAAAATCTGGGGGTGAAGGGGACGGCTGAGAATGGCGGAAAGCTGGTCCATTTCTGACGGCCCTAAAGCTCATTCTAGAAAACGGCGAATGCCAACCGGTCCTCTGAATCTTGGGCACCAAATACTTACGCTTTTCATCCCGCCCGAACCCAAGCTCCAGGACCAGTTTGACCGTTCTGGAGAGGTTCCCACGCTGAAATCCCGAGTGAAGTTTTTTGAAGAGAAGCCAAAATTATTAAGGGCTAGGGAAAAAAGAGGAGGGGAGCCGGGGGAGGGTGCCTCAGGGCTTGGGTGGCTGTAGTGGGTTTGTTGCAGTGAGAGGGAGAAGATCTACCTTGTGACATGTCTCGCAGATGATATTCTCAATCGTGAGACCTCTTTTTCTGACTTTTGAATGTGCAGCATTCGTATGTAGACCCTGAGCCTCGAATCAAAATACCCTTTCTTTCCGTAGTACCTTTCTAGTGTGCTCCAAAGTTACGTCTGAAAAAGTCCAGGACCTACCCGTCGACGTAATTGTTTTTATTACAAGTGATCAGGTGTAGAGCCTCGCCAGCGATAGGATTGTGACAGGACACGCAAGGTGGTGCTACAACATCTTCCAGAATAGAAGCGGTAATTCGTGGTCCCAAAATGTTGAATGATCTCTCAACATTTATCCTGCTGTGCCGTCGTCGGATCTGAATTCAGCTATGGGTTTCCCATGAGGCACGTTGACCGATAGAATAACTCTGGTATCATGACAACTCAACATACAGGCGGAGACAAGCGACAGGGAAGAAACAAGGTTAAATGCAATAAGTATCTGGAAAATATCTCAGAAGGACCGTCTCGGACTAAAGTAAGCACATCCATAGAAACGAACGCATCCTGACTGTTCATGTGGTGATGATTAAGCGTCTCTGGCCTTTGAAATTTGGCACGACTGAGACATCGTTGCATAGTAATGTCAAGACCGAAGAAGAGCAGGAAAGGCGACATAAGTCAACCTTTCCGGCCCCGGAGTATCATTGAATCTCAGAAACAGTGTTCCGTGTTGAGTCGAGCAGTGCAAAATTCAATGTGTAACGGCACACCCATGGCGACAGATCACGTAACTGCGTTGAAATATACATTACTTTGCATATATAGCGTCGGCCGAAAATGGAATGAATGCCGATGTGGACTTCACTGTCGTGCTATCAGTATACGGAAAATGGCAACGAATACGCAAAATCAGAACGCGCAGCAAGAACCTTGGCCATCATTGGGACAGGTGGAGAAGGAAAGGGGGGTTGCACAAGTATAAGAAAGACGTGAAACGAAACGCAGGAATTGATCATAAATTAGAAATGAGTTCCTCAGGTCCTCTCAGCATTGATGATGAAGGTGGCTGCATTGGCGTCGTTCCTGCTGGCCGCTGCCAGCCAAGGCGTTCGAGCAACACGCTATCTCAACCCTGTTCTTCCTGGCTTCCACCCGGATCCGAGTTGCATCTATGTGGAAGAATTGGACCAAACGTTCTTCTGTGCGACTTCTAGCTTCAGTGTTTTCCCGGGGATTCCTATCCACGCCAGCAAAAACCTCACAAACTGGAAGCTGGCCAGCAACGTCCTCAATCGCCCTTCTCAACTGCCTGAGTTCGCCTCCACGCCCACAGGCCAAGATGGGATCTTCGCCCCTACCCCCCGCTACCACAACGGTACTTTCTACCTGATCACCACATGGGTCTCCATAGCCTCCTACCAGGATTTCAAGATGGACAACATTATCTTTACCTCCTCGGACCCTTTCAACTCATCCTCCTGGAGCAACCCAACCCATTTTGACTTCATCGGTTATGATCCCTCCCTGTTTTGGGACGTCGATGGAACCGCCTACCTCACCGGCGCGCAAGCCACCTCCACGGGCACGGCAATCGCCCTTGCACCTTTCAACCCACTCACCGGGGAGTATCTAGGACCAACAACCTACCCGTATGTGTCAATACCCCCCTCCCCAACCGTCCACTTTTTGGCTGATATTGACCCATGCATAGGTACAACGGCACAGGAATAGGCACCCCCGAGGGCCCACACCTCTACCACAACCCTTCCACCGGCTTCTACTACATCCTCGTCGCGGAGGGGGGAACGGCCGAGAATCACCGTGGCTCGATCGCCCGCTCCAGGTCAATCACCGGCCCATACGAAGACTTCCCCGACAACCCGGTCGTCCACGCCGCCAGCAATACCAGCTTTATCCAGAGCGTCGGGCACGCCGACCTGTTCGAGGACGGGGCGGGGCAGTGGTGGGGCGTCGCCCTGGCGCAGAGGTCTGGGGCGAGGGGTGTCGAGACCTCTCCGATGGGGAGAGAGACGGTGCTGTTCCCCGTCCGGTGGGACGAGGACGGGTGGGTTCGGGTCGAGGGCACTGGTGTGCAAGGCATAATGGATGCGCCGTTGCCTGGTGGAGACGAGGTGGACGTCCCGGGGGAGGGCGCATGGCATGATGCTCCTGATGTGGTGGACTTTGAGGCTGGGACTGACCTCCCGAAGCATTTTGTACACGTCAGACTGCCGGTTGAGGAGGCTTATGTGGTGAGTCCGGCCGGGAGGGAGGGAGAGCTGCAACTTGTGGCGAGCGAGAGGAGCTTGTCGATGAAGGGAGGTGGAAACATGACAGAAGGGACAACGTTCGTGGGGAGGAGGCAGGTCGACACCTTGTTCACGTTCAGCGTTGATGTCGACTTTGAGCCGAGGTCGCCTGGTGAAGAGGCAGGCGTGGCGGTATACCTGGATGAGGCAAAGCACTTCGATCTTGGGATTGTTCTTAGCGAGGGCGGAGAGCGTCTTGTCGAGCTCAAGGCTTTCAGCTCGAACAAGAACGTGACAGCGTCCAAGGATGCCACTACGACTCTTCGAGACACAGCTGAAAAAGTGCGCTTGGAGATTCGGGCCGCAAACTCGACTCATTACACCTTCTCCGCGGGAAGCCTTGAGGCGAGCGAGGATGCGACGGTGGAAATGCAAGTTGTGGGATTTGCGGCTGTCAACCTGGTGAGCGGCGGATTCACGGGCACATTGGTAGGAGCCTATGCAACAACTCACGGCGCTCGTGGTAATCACACGGTGCAAGCGTATGTTAGCAGATGGAGGTACCAAGGGCAAGGGCAAGAAGTCGATGAGGGCGTCATTGTTTGATATTGTACATGGGAACTGAGCCATAACCAAATGATCACTGTTGAAGTCTCAAACATTAAGGATAAGATACTCGATAAGTACCGCTCTCGTTGTCCACTTATGTTCACTACAGCTTCCGATATGCGTAGGATTTGGCAGCGATCTATGCTACACTGCAAAACAATATTTTGGTGAATTCAAAGATACGCAGGTGCAGCTGAGGAGCAAGAATAGTATGCCAACTTATGGTGAGGAAGCTCATTGACCTTCAGGGAGGCCATGAAAGTGTTATGGTTTATGAGAGGCTCGTCATACTTCCCTTGGGGGTGAGTATATCTTCTCGGCACCGTGTCTGGTGGCTTGTCACCTTCCAGATCAGCCATGTGGCAGTTCGAAGGACATACATTTGAACTGCTGATCAACTCTCGGGGCTCGCAGCTAGCACATTGTTAATGTGACGACACTAAAAAGTCCCGAGAGTGGGCATAGCATGAAGACATCTCTGTCTTTCGATTCGAGCGAGGCTGGAACAGGGAGGGAATGAGAGAGAGAAAACCGTCCACCGGACAGTAGTCGCAGACTCGGCACTGCTATGTCACCAACGCATCAAGCAGGTATTCTTAACAACAGTGACAGAGAGGCCACCGACTTGTTTGCTACCTAGGTATAGTGGATACCGTGGGAAGCTGCCAGTCTGGTCACAGCGCAGAGCTGGAGACGGGCTGTGGGCTGTGAGTGCGCTGGTGGGTGTCAATCGGTGGTAGCGGTGAGGATGAGGTAATCCCAACGGCCCCATGCTTCCTCCCCTGTCCGGAGTCACAATTGGCTGGTGGCCCACCTAGGGGCTCGGCTGTGCTCGACCCCTCTCTCCCCACTGCACCACTTGCAACTCTTCCTGCGTACCTGGGCGTCTCAGCTAAGACTGGACGGCAGCCCTTAGCCGGGTTCAACGTCGCTGATTCTCGCTGGTCCAAAAGACAGGCCGTTTCCGCTCATTCGCGGTCTACACAACCTGGGTTGCCTTCACTTCTCATCTCACCACCAGGAGCATCTAGCTGTCAATCTCAATCGCAGTCTCAATTCCATTCTCGACCTTCACCCCGACTGGCGATCTTCAATCATGGCTGAAAACCTGACCTCGACCCTGGCCAACCTGAACCCCTTCGCCAGGAAGGGCACCTCTCCAGAGGATGACGAAAACGGCGAGGAGGTCGACAACGCCACAATTGCTGGTGGCGGCCATAGTGCTCGGCAGACCGACGTGACTCGGAACCAGCTGCGCGTCAGCAACGCACTGAAAGAATTTCTGGTCCACCAGGGCGTGCTCACCAAGCATGACCTCAAAGGTGACACGGACGAGGTACAAAGTGCGGCTCTGCACGCGCTGGTCAAGAAGCCGCATATCAATGTTCCACCGCATGTCACTGACAGGTCGCACCCACTCCCCGAGTACTTTATCAGCTCAAGCCACAACACATATCTCTTGGCGCATCAACTCTTTGGCACCTCGTCGGCGTCGGCCTACGAGACCGCCCTCAAAGCAGGTGCCAGATGCGTCGAGATTGATGCTTGGGACGGCGAAGAGGACAAGGATGAGCCGAAGGTCACCCACGGCTACACTTTGGTGTCGCACATTCCCTTCCGCCAGGTCTGTGAGACCATTCGCGACGTGGTCGACCAGGAAGCCGCAGAGGCTGTCAACCAACAGGGATACCGGGCTGCTCCGATCATGATTTCCCTCGAGAATCACTGCGATGCCCACGGCCAGAGGCGGCTGGTAGATATCATGAAAGAGGTCTGGGGGCATCGCCTGCTGAGCAAGGCCATCCGAGAGAAAGGCCACGAAGAGCAAGAGGGTGGCGACCACGTCACTCTAGAGGAGCTTGGCTCCAAGATCGTCGTCATCGTCGAGTTCCATCTGGAAGGGGAGAAAGACTCGGAGTCCAGCACCAGCGACGAGTCATCCGACGACGAGAGCAAGGAGGCACGGAGGAAGTACAAGGAGAAGAAGAAGACAACCGGCGCAGGCGTCATCATACCCGAGCTTGCCGAGCTCGGCGTCTACGCCCAGTCGGTCAAGCCCGTCGACAACTCGTGGTACGAGCAGCCGCAGATGATCAACGGCCCTCACCACCACCTCATCAATGTCTCCGAGGTTGGGCTGCTGAAACTCATGCCCGAATTCAACCAGAACATCGCGAAGCACAACGCGCACCACCTGATGCGGGTCTTCCCCAAGGGTACCCGTATCTCATCCAAGAACCTCAAACCAGTGCCCTTCTGGGGCAACGGGGCACAGATCTGCGCACTTAACTGGCAGACTTTCGGTTTCAGTATGCAGCTCAATGAGGCGCTATTCTCAGGCACAGACGGGTACGTGCTCAAGCCTGCAGCGCTCCGAAGTGGCGGGGACGGCAGCGTCACGACTGGGCAGAAGAAGCGTCTCCGTGTCCATGTGGCCGGAGCCACGGATATACCGCTGCCAAAGGACAAGGAAGCGGACGATATCAAGCCGTACGTCACTGCTTCGCTCATCCACCCTCTCGATGCCAAGAAGGACGACGCTGCAAAGCAGAGGACCGGATCGTATAAACAGCACAAGCTGGGCTTTCTGCACCGCGGGGAGAACCCGCCGACGACGGAGCCTGTCTGGGACGAGACGCTCGAATGGGAGTACGAGGACAGTGAAATGGCTTTCCTCAGGATTCTGATCAAGAGCGACGACTCATTCTCTGTGAACCCGATTCTCGCGCTTACTACTGTTCGGCTTCTCTACGCGACAGAGGGCTGGAGCTTTATTCGCCTTCTGGACTTGAAGGGGCGGGAGACAAAGTCCTCACTGCTGTTGAAGTTCGAATTCCAGAACGCTGATTAGGGCGCAAGAGGCCCTGCGACCCAAGACACTGGGCATGCAACGACAAGGTCAATTGACGAGGCTGTCAGGCGGCCTCTACTGCCCATGCGTACGTAATTATTCCATAGTCACACATAAGTACAGGATAACCGTTCTTTGTGGCTTTGCCCCTGCTATTTTGGACAGAGTCAAGCCAAAAAAGCTCTTATCACCAGGTTGCAACCACGGACGAAGGCCAGTGATGCCCCGTATTTCCCCTTCTGGACATGACAGATCATTTCCACAAATCACGTCTTAAATGCTTGGTCTCACCCCAGATTACACCCCGGAAGCTTGTTGTCTTGGACGCACTAACGAGCAGCTGTGGGGTCCCCACGAACTCGTGGCACCCCTCGCGAATGAATCGTCTTCCATGCGCTCGAATAAGCTTCCGCTCTTTCGTGAGGTCTTCAGCCCTCCGCTGGACCTTACTTCCTCCATTGCCGTCTTGGCAGTGTTGACAATTTCCGGCTTCGGGTGTATAAATAACATAGACGGCGTGATGCGAGCTCATACGTGCAATGGTAGTGGTATCATCTAGGCTATCAAACTCGATCGTCAAGAAACTGAGCCGCCATGTATTTCCTCCAAAAATTCACGGCTCTGTTGAGTCTCTTTCTCTGCCTGTTCAACTTCTCTGATGCTTATACCAACCCAATCCGCAATCCGGGCGGCTCCGACCCCTTCCTAGTCTATACCGGGGGTTACTATTATCTGCTCACAACCAGTTGGAACGATGTGCAGATCTCGAGGGCAACAAGCATTGAAGGTCTGAAGTCGGCGACCAAGAAAGTTGTTTACTCGACGTCCACATCATCGCGTTGCTGCAATGTGTGGGCACCTGAAGTCCACTACCTAGGTGGAGCTTGGTACATCTACTACACCGCAGGTACCAGTGCGAACCTCGACGGACAGAGGCTTCATGTCCTCAAGGGTATGCCTGCATAATTACATACAGATTTATCTTCTTCAACCACATACTCAGTGGGAACTAACGTTCGAACAGGTGGCGCCACACCATGGGACACCTACAGCTACGCCGGTCAGCTGACAAACGAGTGGTCCATCGACGGCTCGGTCCTCCGCTTCAACGACTACGGCAACTGGCTCATGTTCTCGTGCTTCCACGGCGTCACCTACCAGTCCATCTGCGTCCAGAAGCTCTCGGACAGCTACACCTCGCTCACGGGGTCCATCTACGTGATCTCCCAGCCGACCCTCGCCTTCGAGAAGAACGGCACCCCCGTCAACGAGGCCCCCGCAGCGCTCTACTTCAACGGCAAGACCCACATCGCCTACGCCGCGTCGTACTGCTGGACGGCCAACTACTGCATCGGCCTGCTCACGTGGGACGGCTCGACGGCGCCGTACCTCGCCTCCGCGTGGAGCAAGAACAACGGGTGCGTGTTCTCCAGCGCCAACGGGAACTACGGCCCTGCGAGCAACGGGTTCTTCCAGAGCCCGGACACGAAGCAGACGTGGCTCGTGTACCATGCGACCAGCAACTCGGCTGGCGCGTGTGATGACTCGAGGTACACGATGGTGCAGCCCCTGAGTGCGAATAGCAATGGCGGCCCGAACTTTGGGGTCCCGGCGCCGTTCTCGCAGTCCTACAGCGAGCCAAGTGCGTAATCGTGCTCGGTGGACAGGACATGTCATTGCGTGAATGGAGGCTTGGGGTTCTCAAGATGGCTGTGGCCAAGCCTAGATATAAACCAATTCTATTCATCCACGCGTCTAGTCCACTAGAATACGATAAGACTGTCCATGGTCCATGTGATTTAGCACTCTATTACTTTCCAGTCTATGCAGAGTAAGAATTTTCATTCGCAATGAAGACTTTCTCGAATATAGCTTGAAGGATACCTTCCTGTGAAATACCCTCCGGTGGGACACTATCTTGGTCTCCGGCGGGATATTCTCCTTTGCAGTGCGAGGACACCTCGGCATTGTCACAAAGCCATGGGATTAAAAGTGAGAGATGAACGCATGCCATTGAGTTTATACCATCAAGCCCATCAAGACAAAGGGCCTTAGATGGAAGACATTGCAGAGTGCCTCTTGGGATCATGCTGAAGCGAAGTCGTGGATACACGCTCTCATGCACTGTTAACCACATGATCAGGCCTCTTCGTCCAGTCGTACGATATACCCGGATGGCTCTCGGATCACAATACTTCGCCTGCCGTCTACCCTCACAGGTAGGTCCCCTTCAGTAACAATAGTCAAACCGGCAGCCCGGACTTTCTCCACGATGCCATCTAACCCTCTTACATTGTACGACGTGATCCCAACACCAGGGTACTGTGCCGGGTAGACGATAGAGACCCTGTCTGGAGCATCGTACTCGTAGTACTCGCACCTTGTGTCGGGGTCGCAGTTGCCCGTGACGGCCGCCCACTGCGTGTCGGCACTCATGTTGAAGATGCTCCCGACGAAGCCGAGCGCGTCGTACCCAGGCCCGATCAACGGCTCGAAGCCCCGGCTGATGTTCTGTCCCAGGATGTCGCGGTAGAAGGTGATGGCCTGCGTGACGTTGGACAAGGTGAGGTCGAGCTGCCCGCGGATGACGAATTTCATCCCGGGGCCGTCGGTGATGTTGGGCGGGGAGACGGTGAAGTAGTCGGAAGGGCCGCTGCGCTGGACGAGCTCTACCATGTATCCGTCTGGACCGTACACCCAGACTGTTGAGGTCGTCCCTTCGGCGCCGCCATCTGGCACCGGCTCGCCGAGGATGGTCGTGATGTTGGCAGCACGCAGGGCATCGTTGATTGCGGATGAGTTCTTGACCGTGAGGGTCAGGCCCGGGTCGCCTGGATCTTGTTCACGCTGCTTGATGTGCTCTTCGGGCAAACCTATGTACTCAACCAGGTTTAAGGTCCAGACTTGGTTGGGAATAGCAACAACAGCAGTTTTGTAGTTTGCTGTGCTCGTGTTTGTGAGCTTCCCATATGATGGGTCATCGAAGGGCTCCTCGTCTTGATGAAGAACAACGAGGCCAACAAGACCGTGGTAAAACTTTAAGGTTTCTTCCAAGTCTGCAACAGCATGTCCAACGCTGGTTGGGTATGAGGTCAAGTTGAAATAGGAACAGGGTCGATGACCAGGAAACGCGCGAGCGCTGGTCGCGAGCAAACTAGCAAACAATCCAGGCTTCATATTGGAATTGATGTCAAATTTGGATTTGTAGATATGTGGAGTCCACGAATAATCTGCCTCTCCGCGCCTATTTATGCGTCTCTGTTCAGAGCTAAATTGCCATGTCTACACCACTGGCATGAGCTTGTACAGTCACGACCATCACAGAAATACCACCTGAAGGCCAATTGGAAGGGTGGAATGAAGGAAGATCAGTCAAAGTGAGCCAAACCCCACAAAATAGTCGGCAAGCTCGTGCCGAATACATGTTGAAGTCACTCGCAATGCAACACTGGAAGCTGCTACCGAACCGTATTTCGACGACCCATTGCCTTTTTTGGTTGCCACTATCGTATAGCTACCGGCGATCCTCTTGTAAGGTAGCACGAGGACGCGTGGCGAGCTACCCGATGCACAACGGATAACCCGCCGCCTAGTGAAGACAGTTTTGGGAATTCCGGGCCAGCAAGTCACCCTTAGTTCCTAGGTAGAACGATTCTCTATCCCAAATGCAGCACAGGGTAGGTTTGTGGAAGACTTGATTGAAAATGTGATAAAGCTTCAGACTACTCGCCCTGGTGTAATTTGACCGATTCAGAGTGCTCACCGCCTAAAGGAAGAATTAATGTCTTCGCCGGAGCAGACTCGTGTACTCTGCTTCAAAACTAACCTGGTACAGAATAAATCGCCTTAAACCAATTTCCCTCAGAGTGATCTCCTCAAATAAAACCTCCTAATATGAAATACCACTTGTCGGATAACCTCCCCCGGTATGATCTCCTACCTATCCATAGGTGGTATGATATTGGCTTCCAAGGCTGTCGTCAGTCTTCAGACTATCTGCATCCTTCCCCCATCTGCAAGTATCTCATAGTCGGACGAGATTCCTGCGTTGTGAACGTTGAAGTATCTTGAAAATTTTGAGCTCGTTGCTTGTGCTGAAGATGACTTTTCGACATGAACGCTCATGTTCCTCGGAAGCTTCCCCTCCAGACCCTTTCCTTCTTCGGTTTCTGTTCAACGAAAATTAGTAATAGGTCCAGCAGCAGTGGCCTTTCAAAAGCCATATTCGAGGCAGATATTTCAAGCGTCAGTCAACTTACCCATAGCAATTGCTACTATGTCAATAACCAACGGCACAAATGTAGCCACGGAAAGTACCTGTCCGACACTCAATTGTCGCTCCTTGCTATCCTGGCCCATTGCTTCAGCTTTATGTGCGGCGAGTATAGTGAATATGCCGAGAAGCAGCCACATGGTCGTGCAGCAGAGAATGATGTTCAGCGCCCGTGCGTACTTCCCGTACTTCCTGTAGAACTGCCGCATTCTTGACCAGATTTGAAATAGACAGTTGTCGGCACGTCCTTGTGGTGTATCAGAGTGCTTCGAGGTTTTTCGGTCTTTACCGATGGCAAATAAGAGGGAAATCCATCGGGGTAGGTTGAGGCCGAGCACACCCAGGGCCATGATCATGGAATAGTCAACTGCGTAGAACATAGTTTCATTGTTCAAGTCGCACAAGGCCAACCACCAAACCTGTTCGGGAACACCATTGGCGTCATTGCTCGCATGGACATCGTGCTCCGAATACGTGAAGGATAACACAATAAGTGTGGTGGCGAAACCGATGACGAGAAACCATAGCATTGCCCGTATACCGTTGCGTCTTTCTTTTCGTGCCGGGAACTGGAGCATCAGTGGAGGAAACACTGAGAATATGGGTATAATGATTGCGTCGACCAGAGAGTAAAGAAAGGTATTGTCCTTGCGGTCAGGGTGTTGAGAAGCCGAAACGAATCGATATATAGCGGCCAATAGCACAGAGATAGAGAATAGCAGCGAGGCATCGAGAAATAAGCTTTTCGTTTGCTCGAACAACTTGTAGAGCTTTCTCCAAGGGCTGCATTCTTCGAGGACCTTGATGGAATTCAGACTGATGATGATGACATACACGGTAGCCAGGGCAGCGACAAGGTAGTAAGAAATCATCATCTGATTTCCAAAAATTAGTTTTGTAGTTCACTACGGGGAGTGTCTCTCCAGGTGTCCTGGGAGCAACGTGTGTCAAACTTACCCCTATGCCTGCTAAGTCTGGATCACCTTCGAACGGAAGAAACTGGCAGTATTCCCGATCGCATCGTGATCCGAACCAAAACAGATCAGTGACGTTATAAATGAGATCCAAGGCGTCCGATTTTTCTTGTGATTCCCACCACTGCAGACGTGTCCAACTCTGAGGCTCGTAGCCCGACAAGTCAGACAGATCTAGTGACCGAAGGAATGACAACACAACATCAACACTCATATCCGAGATATCAGGGGAAATGAAGTAATTTGCAATGAATGCACCCGCTGCCGTGCAGTTGTTGATATTGAGTTCCAAGTCATTGGGAGGCGACCAAGATTGTACCATGGCCATGACGAATTTCGTCAGCGGCCGTGAAAATTTCCTTATAGACTATTGAGAAAGCACGGTCTGAAGTAGTGGGGTAGAATATTCATCAATAGACAGGTATCGGCAGCGGTCTGTTGGAGGTGCAGAGCTCAGGAGCCGCGAAGATCAAGTCAGGGAACAGTCAGGAATCTATAAGCCATTTTCTCCCCATACTTGGAGCTGTCGCTCCGGAGCAATCCTTCGAAATCGGTCAATGTGTTGATCGGGTCCTGCTGCTGTGATACAGCTCCTCCAAATTTACGATAATTACTTTCCCGCCGATAGGCTAGATTAGACGCCTTCGGATGTAGTGATGTAACATAATTTGAGGGGGCCAGGTCCTTCCCCTGGGGGCCATTACTCTACTTCAAGCCTATTCTAGGAAGACATGCGTCTGGTGTGTTCCACAAGCCCGGCATCGTTGTCGTCTAGTAGCATTACTCAACATCATGCTCAAATGTGTCTTGACGCAGCTGACCAGACACAACGTTTCAGCTCCTGTGACATTATCTATTGCACTTTCAGTGCGTCGAAATCACCGATCTCTGAGGTGCTAGTCTCGCAGCCTGCTGGTCTCGCCAAAGGATTCGTACATAGTCAGTTTCCCACCACATGAACCGACCACAAGTACTAATGCGCAATATCTGCTCGCAGCCGGCAAGCTTATTGGATTTTGCCGTTGGTATTTCGGACGGGTGCTTAGACATTTTCCCCAGGATTATTACACATCCTGTCAGTACATGATGACGATAAATTTTAGAGGGAATAATTTCCAAGCTGTTTAATCAATTCGATGGCTTTTTATGCCAGAAACTGAGAAGAATATTCTGGTGAATTTCGTGTATGCCTAGGGCTCCCCACCCCAGCAAGCCACCCCCACCGCTTAGCAACTCCGATGGTGGTTCGGAAAGCCATGCAAGTTGCAGGATCGGCAAAGTCGCAGACTCGGTAAGGTCTTGCAGGTGAGAGCTGGTGTGGCACCTGCCATAATTGGGTTGAGGTAGACCGGGACGCTCTTGTGGTCAGGCATAGCAATATTCCATTCGTTGGTCGAGTTCAGCCGCATATGAGCTGCATGCTCAGCTGTCTCTGAGCAGCTTGTATCGATTCTGAGTGGGTAATCCGTGTGTGTGGCGGGCTCAGGATATATGAGTTGCATGGTTCGAAACACGAATTGGCCGACTGGCGTCGAATTGAGCCGGAAGAGACGGTTCCACCACATGTATTCAAAATTAGATATCTGAAGATTGTTTTCAGCCTTCGACTTGTGTGTTGATTCTTCTATTCAGTCTGGTTCAGAATGAAAATGAGGCTGAGCGGCCTGTATTGCCATCGGAGATCCCTCGGCCATCGTACACCAGGGCAACCTTGTGGCGGATACTGGCTGCTGGCGAGCATCAGAAGACCAGAGCACGGAGCTTCTCCGCACGCCCACCTGAACTTGTATCCTCAGCTCAGGCGTACGCATGATATCCAATCATAGGGTAACGTCCCCTCACCCGATCTGCTGCATATCCGATCTGCTGCACCCTATATTCGCATCACGTATATAAATGTATCCCTACCCACCCTATATATACTCCTTAATATCTTTATAAAGAATTTTTCTTTAATTATTAAATTTTATATTATTATCAACTTAATCGCTATAAAGCCTTATATAGAAGTTAAAATATAAAAAGCTATTAATATAATTACTATTAATATATTAATTTAAGTAATTAAAAGAGAATAATATATACTTAAATGTATACTTTAATATTGCCTTTTTAATATTTAAAATTATTATAATATCGCTAACCCTTAAAAGCTTCTTTTTAATATTAAGGAAAATTAATTAACTTTATTTATATTTAATTAAAATATTTTAAGGCTAATATTAATTTACTTTAAAATAATAGCCCTTATAAATTAAATAACCTCTTTTTCCCTTAATAGCCCTCCCCTTAAAAAGTAATAATTTACTTCTTTCCTTACTTATTATCTTTTATTTAAAAGCTACTGGAATTAATATATTAAAGTTAAAAAACTATATGCTTTTTTAAAAAATAATATAAAGCCTTAATTTAACCTTTTTAAATTATTTATAATTAAAATAATTAAACTAAATAATTATTAAAATATTAATAAAAAAGGGTTAATAAAAATACGTTTTAAAAATACCTTTATACTTAACTATATAAATAATAATTTTATCTATTAAAAAGATTATAATTTAAAGATATAAACCTCCTTTATAAAATATATATTTATTATAAGTAAATCTTTATTACCTTTTATTATATTTAAAAAATTAAATATATAATAATAATAATTTTTAATAATCCTTAAAAATTATAATAAATAATAATTTATAGCTTAAAAAAAAAAATAAATAAAAGAAAAAATAATAATTAAATAGCTTAAAAAAATATTTATTTCTTAAATTACCCCTTTAAATCCTTTTAATTAGTATTTATTAATAATAAATAAGTATTATATATATATAACTATTAATTTTATATAAAAATACTTTTTATATTAAATTTATATAATTTTTTTATTTATATATACTTCTTATATATTATAACCCCTTAATATAGTTATATTTTACTTATTTAAAATAATATTTAAAAAATATTTTTATTAATTTAAACTTTATATAATAATAATAATAATAATAAAGAAGAAGTTCCTTTATTATTATTATAAGGTATAAAAGGAAGTATTTATAAAATTAAATATATATTTTAATTAAAAGGTATTAAATCTTTAGTTAATTAATAAAATTAAAATATTAAAAAACATTTATATACTTAAAAATTATTAAAATTATTATAAATTATATTAATTTAATAATAAAAATAGTATTAATAATTAATTTTATATCCCTTAATCTTTTTTTTAATTTAAAAAGCTTATTTTTAAAATCTTAAAAAAATTATAAAAAATAAAAGATTTAATTATTTATTATATTTAATAAAAATATTTAAGCCCTATATAATAATTATTATTTAAAAAGATTCTTAAGAAATATAATTAAAAGGCTATTAATTTAATAATAATTTTAAAGAAAAATTAATTATTAAAAGCTTAAATTAAGGTTAATAAGAAGGTTATAAAGAAAAAAATTTAAATTAACTTAAATATAATTTTTATAGATATTAAGGCTATTTAAAAGGCTTAAATTAAGGCTAATAAAGTCTTTATAGATAAGGCTAATTAATTAAATAATTCCTTAATATTAATGAAAGAGGGATTAGTGATTATTATAATGGGTAATTAAGGGTAAGAGAAGTGGCATTTATATGGGCGGCGGTGCAGCAGATTAGGTGTACGGCAGATCGGGTGAGGGGACGTTATGAAATCTTCATGATATGCTGCAGATTGGCTGTGAGGCTTTGACTTTTACGAATCTCCCTCTGGGCGGCGTATCCGCATGAAGTTCCCCGTGTTGTAAATCAGGTTTGGGGTAATCCTCGCGATCTTCCATTTGCCATCGACCTTGATGAAGCGATGCTCGACATAGCTGCGATGATCGCTTGTCTCCGCGACCCCTTCCTGAACTGCGTGGGTCACGTCACTCTCGCGACGGCCATGAGAGACCAGTTGCTGCCATTCTACCACTATCTCCTCATCTGCCACGAGCTTGAAATAGGGCAGTCCTAGCAGGTGCTGTGTCGCCAGTGGCTTAAGCCCAAGGTGCTCGGCTGACAGCCATTCTTTGGCAAACTCCGGACCAGAGTATCTCTTCTCTCCCCAGCTTGGGACGATAAGAGAATAGTCGACAATGACAGAGCTGGCCAGCGCGGCTGAGAGCCTTTCGACATCCTGTCGTTCATGTTAATTAAAGTACCTGTTAGGGAAGGGGGCGGGGGCGCATCTGGTCTACCTTTCTATCATATCCGTCTGCCCATGTCCTCGCTGTTTGTAGTACTGCGATATAGTCGGAGAATTTCAAATCCTCGGGAATGTAGATCTCAAACGCCATGACTGATGTTAAGCTGCTGCAAAGGGGATGTAGGGCAGTGGGGAAGTTTAGGATACAGACATATGATGCTATCGCCAAATCTGAGTCACATTGCATGAGATGGTCTCATTTTCGAGGTGACAAAGCCGCTGGAACCGAAATAGCGTGATCTCGACGGATATTCCGGGCAGTCTATCATCCCCGCGCGCGGATACTCCGAATACGCCACGGAAAGACACCTAGATGCCATAGCGCTCGGACGATCAGCCCTCATGCCGTTTACCGAGTCTAGAATCAAGCAAGGAAAAAAGGTTTCACCACTCTCTACTGACGTTTTTTTTTTTTTTTTTGGCACCTCTCGATTGGACACTTGGGATATTTACCTCACCAACATGGCGCCACCGCCTTCGCCCTACACATTGAGGACCGGAATCTATGCGGCCATTGACCCCGAGAGCCTCAACGGGTCGCTTCAGGGCCAGAATGCCCTGATCACTGGTTCTGGTCGGGGAATCGGTCGCCACATCGCCATTGCATTGGCACGTGCCGGGGCCAACGTGTGCGTGACAGGCCGCACTGCAAATCAGGTCGAGGCTACCGTCGCAGAGATACAGTCGAACGACAGTAGTCAACAGTCTGGAAGCAGTGGCAAGGTCGTAGGTATCACCGCAGACATACTCGACCGCAATGACCAACAACGTCTACTCCGCGAATTTCGGTCACAGCTGGGACCCGTCGATATTCTGATATGCAACGCCGGTTCGAATACCTTCCAGCCTTTCCATCTCACAGACCCAGTCGAATGGTGGGATATCCTGGAGCTCAACTTGCGCGCACCAGTAGAGCTTACAAGGCTGGCGTTGCCGGAAATGAGGGAGCGGAACTCAGGCACTATTATCTACACGAGTAGTCGGGCTGCAGCACCAGAGCTTAACTTGCCGTGGACGACAGCATACAATTGTGCTAAAACAGGGATCACGAAGTTTGCCGGGACTCTACAAGTTGAGCTGGATCAACTTTCTGGAATGGATAACCGCAACAACGGGATATCTGTATTTAGCATACATCCTGGCGAGATCGAAACCGACCTGCACCAAACGGCATACCCGGAGAAGACAAAGGTGGAAGCACCCTATGTGATTGAACATATGGCGGAGATTGGCAAGCGGCGACCTCATTTCGAAGGTGAGCTGCCGGCGTGGACATGTGTATGGCTTTGCGCGGGCAAAGGAGTTTCTCTGAGGGGCGGGTTTGTCGACTGTACGAGGGATGTTGAAGAACAAGCGCAGGCAGTTGGCAAAAAGGCATGATGCATTTATTCAGATATTGCTCTCAAGACGTTGAACTAACATTGAATTTGCGAATTAATTCAAGACGATTTTCAAGAAATTAGAAACCAGTGTTCCAAACTTTGCAAGACTTCATTGCTGCATGGAAATCGGAGCCGACGTCTCACTACACCAAAAGCCTTTCCGTCTCAATCCAAATGTCCACATGATGCTTGGTCAGAGGACTGCTCCCTTCTGCTTCTCTCTGGCCTCAGACTCCTCTAGAGCCGACTCGACATGATTGTTCATCCTCCCCGCCACGCTCTCGAGAAAGCAAGCAGCCACCGCGTTGGCAGCGACTATCGCAGCAATAGCGATCCACACATACTTCCAACTGTACACATTTGCATCTGTCTGAGCGCCAAGTATGCTGGGTATGAGCGACTCTGGTAGCCCTGGAACGTGTTCCAACGCGCTAGGGTCTCCCATTTGCAAAGCATTCAATGTGTCGGGCAGGAGGTCCACTTGACCAGCGCGACCTAGGACAGCACCGACATTGGCTGGCAAGCGGACAGCCATCTTGTTGTTGTAAATAGCCGTGAAAATGGTAATCCCGATGATGCCTCCCAGCGCACGACACGAAACGCTAAAAGTCCCTGCTGTACCAAGGAGAAAAGAGGGCACAGACAGCGCGAGTGCTACGATAGGTATGACTGTTGTCACTGCCGTACCGATTCCAAACATTGCTGAGAAGGCGTAAGCCCAGCTCAGACGTGACTGGTTCAGCATGGCCATGAGACCTAGACAACGTTGCGTCAGTGGTTGTGGCTCTTCCATACAATTTCCCTGGACTTACCAGTAAACAAGGCACACCACAGCAGGGCTGCTACGAGCATGAGCCTATATGATTTGGTACGGGCCATCAAGGCCCCAGCAGGAATGCAGCCAAAAGCCGAGGTCGCCAGGTAAGGGGTTAGGACCACACTGATCTGGACCGGCTCAGCAGTGAACAGCGTCGGGACCTCTTGCGCGAACAAGACGTTCACGCCGAGGAGAAGCATGCCGTCGATAACGCATACGAAGATCAGGATGGGGAAATTGCGCGACTGGAAGAGTCGGTGGTCCAAGATACCCTCGGTGACTACCAGCCATTCGTAGAGACCAAACAAGCCAAGCCCGGCACAACCAGCGATCAGCGTGGCGAGGACCTGAGGTGAGTCCCAAGCATAGGTCGTCCCGCCCCAGGTGACACCGATTATGATCGACGCAAGAGAGCCAGTAAATATGAGGATGCCAATGTAATCGACCTTCGAAGCTAGTTCTTGTAGTCGGGCCCCGTGGCGTCGTAAACCAGGAGGGGGTGGGTGGTAGAAGACAGTGACCAGCATGAACGTGACCCCGTAGAAAATCGCGTTGAGGTAGTATGACCATCGCCAGGTATCAAACTTGACGAAGCCACCGGCGCCAATGGTGCCCCCGATCACAGCTACGCTGGCAAGGAACTGGCCAAAGCCCATAGTCCAGGGCCGTAATCTGTTTGGCGTAACTTCCTGAGCGGAAGGCGTGCCCATGATCTACGGGATCGTATCATTGTCAGCCCAGGAGAATTATAGACAGAGATATCAGTGGAGGTCAGTTTGCGTACACATCCAGCATTAGCAAGCCCTGTGAGGATATTGCCACCAATGATAACTGTGGTCTTCTGTGCTGAGCCCGAGATGCACGATCCCACGACTCCAAAGATGGTGGCGACGATGATGAACCACCTTTTGCCAAATCGATCCCCCAGAGACCCGAGGACAGGTCCAAATGCCAAGGTCATCAAGAAATTGGCATTGGCTATCCAGGAGGCATTCTTGGCGCCGCCGAGGCTCATGACTTGGAAGTGGATGATGGTATTAGTCTGGGTTCCAAGGTCTGTTAGCAAGTACTCGACCTGCAAATATCATGTACAGTATGACGCTGGGTATATCTGCAACTAAACAGACCGTATTAGCGATGGCAGCACACGCGTTCGCCATTGACAAGGCCACAACGGCCATCAGAGTCCGCCAGCCCACGCGATAACCACCGGCCGGTTCATCTTCCGGGACCTGGGCTCCATGAGGTTGCGGCACTATCCGTGTCTCCAAGTGAGAAGTCTGTAATGGTGTCTTCATGACGACAAATCAGGGCGTTCTGAACTGACTGAAGGTGTGTTGTAAGTGATAGATTTGAGGCAATTCTGTATTTGGTCCACGGGGTTGTATGTATGTAGTACTTGAGCCAGAACAACCCATTCCTGAACCCCACTCATCAATTCAGCGCGGTGCCGTCTTCATCAATCGAGCCCAACTCGTCCTGGGGACAAGTCTTCCCGGCTCCATGTTGCACCGACCTTGTTGGAGAATGGGGCATCTGACACTCCCAAACTGGCTGGCGTGTTGCACTACGGAAATTCCGAGAGCCTCACTCGGAACCATCCGACATGCTAAAGGATATTTGTACGTTGCTCACTCATGCGATTCCAGTGCTTGATGGTCATCGCTTAACCCGCACTGACAGAAGGCTTACGCGTATAGCCATCAAGGAAGTGTCAAGGCCGCCATCTCATAGTAACATCTATTTTAGAATAGATTGTGAGGGCAAAATGGAAGAAAAAGAAAACGAAAGATAGGAGATGCAGATTTAGGTCTACTAGCATGAGTCTAGTCATAGTATCTAGTGTCTAGAGATGGTTGACGCAATGCTTTCGAGAATGCTCATAGTATTCTACCCCTTCCGCCATCATAAAATATTTGGGTATATCTGTGTGCTCGTCCGATACGACTGCGGCGCCAATATTGCCAAAGACTTGAGTCAGGATTTGAAACAATTGCTGCTCGAAGAACGTCAGGCTTGATCATCCCCATCCCTCCTCACTGCAACACCTTCAACTACATTCTCGTCATATTCGTCGTCACCGTCTTTGATACCAGTCATCTTCGCAACCACTTTGGCCGCATAACAATCCCCAGACACGTTAACTGCTGTCCTGAAACGATCCAAAAACCAGTCAATAGCCACGACGACTGCATACATCCCGGTGATGGGGACGTTCACAGCCTCACAAATCATGACCGTGAGCACGAGTGAAGAACTCGGAATTGGTGACGCCCCAATCGTTGCCAGCGTAGAGAGTAGCATGATTATCACGTACTGCGCGGCGTCAAGGGTTATTCCCTGAGTGGCAGCCATGAACGTCACTACAACAGGGAAATAGATGGCGGTGCTATAATGGATTAGCTTGTGAGATCCAAGGTAATTCAGGGTGCACATACCCGTCCATGTTGACAAGACAACCAACTGGCACTGCGAACTTGGTCACTGTAACCGGAACCCCCTGCGCCAGTGTCATCCGCATAGTGACCGGCAGCGTAGCAGCCGAGCTCGCAGAACCCCAGGCAGTCATCCAAGCCGGCGATATACGCAGGAAGAAGGCGTAAGGGTTTTCCTTGACCAACACAGCAAAGATGATGGCTAGCGTGATGAACATGTGGATAAACATCCCCGACAGCGCGGCCCCGATCAACACGCCGAGGTTCTGGCCAATCTCCGAGATGTCCAGCTGGAACATGTTGGGGAGGATGAGGAAGAAGACACCGATCGGGGCGAGCTTGATGAGGAATATGATGATCTTGATAACCATCTCTTCAATCTCCTTGACGACCCTGAGGATAGGGCTGTCGCGCTTGAGGAGGTAGCCCACGATGATACTCACCACCATCACGCTCAGTAGGGTGTCTTCGGCCAAGGCATTGAATATGTTCTGTGGTATCAATGTCTCGAACAAGATCACAACAGCTTCGTGAGGCTGGACCTTCTCCCCGTCTGGTTCACTCTCTTCTCTGTCTTCGCCTTGAACCGGTACCATGAGGCGCGACCAACCGAGAGAAACAGTCAAGATGGAGAAAACAATAGCAATAATGGTAGTGACGATATAGTAACCCAGTGTCCACTTCGCAATGAGAGCACCGTTGCCGCTGCCCAGGTCACGAAGTGATTGAACTGCGAGGATGAGGGAGGTGATGATCAGAGGCAGGACTGCGCAGCGATTATCAGCTCATGTGACAGAAACAGTCTTGTTGCCCAGATGGATTGTGACTTACCGGTCGCCCTCAAAGCTCGAAGCCAGGTCGTCCCTGGGATGCCGAGAATCTCAGTGCAAGCCTCGGGCACAGAGTCGACAGTGCTGGTCACAGCGAGGCCGATGGCAATGGCGACCACCGCAGAGATGACAATCTGAGCGGCTGATCCGGGCTCTTTGATAGGGTGCCACCATGGTTTCTTGGGCTCGACTACTGGGTCTGCTGAGACATCTTGGACGTCGACTGAGCGTGACGAGTCTGTCCGCCAGGTCTCGCGAGTATCCCCAGCCTCGACTTCTTTGCCCATCTCTGGATTGTGAAGCTGTGGAACTGTCCTAGCGGAACGCAATGAGATCGGAAGAGGAATCAAGCGAGGACAAGGGGATTAATTATCTATAAATTCATAATATTCTCGGGTCTGGGTCTTATGTGAATGAAGGTGGCGGCCCTGTACAACACCGGTGTTAACCGGTATCCTCCCTCTCGCAATCAGAATTCCGGTAGGAAGCTAGGCGCCAACCGTCATGGACGTCGATAAGAAGCATCGCCTGAAGTTGAGTGGATGAAAGGCGAGCCAAGCGAAGCCAATGGCCCAACTCAGGCGTGAGGATGTTTCCCAAGGCTGGGCGAGATATCGCCACCTATCTCAGCTTCCGAATTGAGTCCTCCCAGAGCCTATCGCCAAGTGGGTTCCACCCCTCGTACCCTTCAACTGCGTCCTTGGCCTTGTTCCCAGCGGTGTGGTCTTACCATATCCTACCAGTCAAAAGCATGGTGGCGATTCTTTCTTTTTATCCCGGCATGTTGTTTTCACCATCGCGTGTTTGCCAAGACCGGCCTCCGAGTATACTCGGGATGAACGACTTCTCCACTTCCAAGACTATTGCCCAGACTGGCCACGGCGCTTGGGTCTGGGCTACCTGGCACCACAATGGCGGCCAAGGCTTGGACTTCCCAATGTCCAACATCCAATGTTGAATTATGATGTCCAAAGTAGACTTGATAATCAACTGTCATGCGGAAAAGGAGTTTTTGAAGATAAATACGTTTGGAATTCCTCATTTCCTCCCTCCGAAATTCCCTTCCCTAATTGTACAGGGGTAGGTAGACACAGTCAACTCTCTCGCTGCTCAGTGTGAAGATATGTGGGAGGACTGGAAGTGAGGATACACTGCTCCGCCTGATTATGCCTGTAACGACATGCATCTGCTGTTCCGTCCTTGTCGTCCTTGCCGCTGGAACATAGCTGCATGTGAGACTCAATGTTATGTCCCTCATCTTCAATCGCAGACCGATCATGAGGATGAGGTAAATTCAATTTAGAATAGTCAAAATCGCATTAGTTATACGATCTTCTTATGGGGAAGTCATAACAAGGCATTAGGGCTTCATATTGTTTATTATGAATCATGGAACAGGACCCCGAATTGTTCAAGCTTATCTGGAAGGATTTTGCCATACTTGCTGAGCCGTCCGCATATTTTCCCAGGGGCCAGATTTCATCTTCAGGCCTCCTTAAGCACTAATAGTCATACCATACTCATCGCCAGGCCACATGCTCCCAGATATTGTTGCTGCAGGGAATTGTTTCGGACAACCAAACGTTCACGCTCTAGATAAGCCGTCTGCTGCACACATCGAATAGGAGCCTAGCAGATGATCTCGTTCAGCTAGTTGTATGGATAGCTGTTTTACTTACGGGGAAGTGATTGTACTACTCGTTAGTTGTGCTTGCCTTACCACATCTTTGTCTATTTCTATGTTTATAGGCAAATCAACATGTCAGCTCAACATGTTTCAACTGCTGTTCAGTGCTTCTGCTCTTTGTTGTTCTTTATGGATCTGATGGGTGTTTCAAAGTTTTGTTGGATGCCAGCACATTCTTGGATTCTTTCGTATAAAGCTCTTTTGCTACGAGACCTTGAACACAAGTCCTTCCACATTGACCATATGATTGTCATGATCACAGTGTCTAAGAAAGCAATGAGACCTGAATATTGGATGGGCTAGTATCAGGCCAGTACGTAGTCTCATGTCAAGACCGGGAGAGGCCGTACTGAAGGGGGCAGAACGTTGAGCCGTTCTAAGGAGTATGGCAGCAGAGAGATTCTGATTCCACTTCAACACTGCGGATGCCTGATCAACAAAGAGAATTTTGCTGAGATCATGCTCACTTTGTCTCAACCCTTCTTGAATGTACCTACCTAAGGCTCACAGCATTTGAACCTCGAATGGCGGCTCTGCAGCTGCGGTCCTCCCTCAGTTGTTATGCACAAGCAGCACATAAATAAAAGCTTCACAATTTCTCCACTCCATCGATGATTGATGATCATTGACCTCAGCCATCACCACATTTCCATTCTGAAGCCAAAAAGCTACTTATTTCTTGTACCGAACCGACCTGAGCTGAATCAAAATGACCACCCTCGATTCCCTCAAGCGAGCCCTCAGGCAGGTAGCTGAGGATGCAAAACTGTCATCACCGAAGCAGCCCTTGTCAGACGCGCAGTACAGCGCGGGTCTTAACATCCTAAAGCAGGGCGCAGGATGGATGATCTACGAAGACTTCATTATTCCCCATTCCTCCCGGCTTTTAGGCCCTCTTTTCGACTCTCGACCTGACGTGTCAGTTCTTGAAATCGGTCCAGGCCCAACGAGTCTGCTCAGCTACCTCCCACGCCATATAAGACACAAGGTCAAGAAGTACAAGGCATTTGAGCCCAACAGCCTCTTTGCTGCACGTTTGGAAGAATCCCTTGGCTCTGAATCAGAGGGACGGTCTACTTTGCCAGATCTGGAGAGCCCGCCCGACATCTGTCGACAACCTTTCGACGTGGAAGACAAGAAGGGAAGCGATACAGCCCGTACCGACAACACCTTTCTTGACAACGAAGAAAAGTTCGACGCGATCATTTTCTGCCACAGCATGTACGGCATGAAGCCCAAACACATGTTCATAGAACGGGCGCTGAAAATGCTTAGAGGCTCGCCGGACCATCAAGATGCAGCAGGGATGATTTTGGTTTTCCATCGCGACAACGGGGCCCTCCATCTCGAGGACCTGGTGTGCCACCAAACGGCATCTTTCCCGACCGGAGTCGTCTGCGTGACCGACAATGATGAGGAACTGGACTCCTTCGCCTCTTTCATGACGGGCTTTTCCCTGCCGGGAAGGACGGACGCATGCAACACAATCCGCGCTGAATGGCGCAAAACATGTCGCGAATTAGCCAGTTGTGACGAAGACCAGCCAGGAAATATCTTTTTCAGCTCCCCAGAGTCCATGGTGGCATTCACACTTTGTTCGAACCGGTTGCGAGAACTCACAGACGTGATTCCTTTGGCGAAGAGCCACAGAACAGTCAAGAACCGCCAGGCACTCCTGCACCAACCCCTCCCGGTAATCCAGCCAAAAGATATCAAAGACGTACAATTCGCGATCCGGTGGGCTCTGGAATGCAACTTGAGCCTGACTGTCGTCGGCGGCGGTCACAGTGGCCACTGTCTCTGGCCCAACGTCGTCGCGGTTGACATGAGCGCCTTCAACCAGATACACATCGTCTACGGAGATCAATTCGAAAGGAATCCCACATTCTGTCCTGTGATTGTTGCCGGGACCGGCTGTAAAACAGGAGACATCATCCGCAAGTCCATGGCAGAAGGCTTGACGGTGCCCTTGGGGGATCGCCCAAGCGTGGGTGCTGGGATGTGGCTACAGGGAGGGATTGGACATCTTGCCCGGCTGTACGGGCTTGCATGCGAC
Organism: Diaporthe sp. P3_1W; assembly: GCA_037177825.1. Classification (NCBI taxonomy): domain Eukaryota; kingdom Fungi; phylum Ascomycota; class Sordariomycetes; order Diaporthales; family Diaporthaceae; genus Diaporthe; species Diaporthe sp. P3_1W. The sequence goes on along the minus strand of JBAFXB010000004.1, from coordinate 2,085,886 downwards.
GCCATTGTAGGCGCCGTGATAGTCAGCGTTGAGGAATACGAACAGATCCTCTGCGTCGGCCATGTACCAAGCCGACACGAGCCCCCTGGATCCATGAAACCGGAGAATGACGCTGAACTTCTACAGGCAATCAAGGGTGCCGGAACGAACTTTGGAATCGTGGTCAGCGTGATATTCCAGACCTATGCAGCACCCACCTACCGCGCCAGGAATTGGGTCATCAAGCTAGGGGACGGTCTTAAAGCACAGGAAAAGATCAGCGAATTTGACAGACTCATTGCCAAGGACCTCCCCCAGAACAATTCTGCTGATGCATACTTGTTCTGGGAGGACGGCAAGCTGCGTCTGGGAGTAACAATTTTCGAGTCTTCAACGGATGGAAGTACATCAAGCTTCGAAGAAGCCTCGACGATGGCAAATTTCCTTTGGGGCCCTGGCGACGATCTCAAGGTCACTGACGGTGTCGATCTGTTCGACGCGGAGATGTACGTGTCGAGAATGCATGGTGGACACGGCGGCGGCAAGACCTCGTCGTTCAAGCGGTGTGTATTCCTGAAACACATTGGAGAGGCAGAGGTTGCTGGCCAGCTGGTGGCAGCCATCGACAACCGTCCCACTCCTCTCTGCTACCTCCATCTATTGCAAGGCGGCGGAGCAGTCTGTGACGTCTCTACTGACGCTACCGCTTTCGGCTGTCGAGACTGGGACTTCGCCTGCGTGATAACCGGCGTCTGGCCCCGCGGCCAAGACGGCACCGAAGTCGCGCGGTGCGCCACGCAATGGGTTTACGAAGTCGCCGAGAAATTACTGGCCTTGAGCAACTGCCGTAGTGCTTATGGAGGGGATCTTGGACCGGACCCCAGAGACTCCGTGTTGGCGACGAAGGCCTTTGGATCAAACCGACGGGACCTAGCCTTTCTCAAACGCATCATGGACCCCCGAGATGTCCTGGCATACGCTTGCCCACTGCCAAAAATATCACTTGCACAGAAAGTTATCGTCCTTGTCACCGGCGAGAGCTGTGCGGGAAAAGACTTCTCTGCCGATGTGTGGGTCTCCGTGCTCACCAGACGCAATATCACCCATCACGAGAACCTCACCGCCCGTGTAGTCAGCATCAGCAGTGCGACCAAGCGAGAATATGCAGCAGCTACGGGTACTGACCTGGGTTGCCTCCTATGGAACCGTGCTTATAAGGAGCAACACCGGCCAGACTTGACGGCGTTCTTCAAGTATCAGGAGCGGGAGCGACCCGATCTTCCCAAGGAGCAGTTCTTGAGTGTGGTACGCGGCGCCGGAGACGTGGACGTGCTTCTCATCACCGGAATGAGAGATGAGGCACCGCTCGCGGTCTTTTCTCATTTGGTACCGGAGAGTAGGCTGCTCGAGGTCTACGTCCAAGCCAGTGACCAGAATCGACGGAGTCGGGGAGGGCGCGACAACAGCAGCCAGTCGGACACCACAGTCTTGCCATACCGCCCCAGTTTCACTTTTACCAACAACATGTCCGGAAGCGAGGAAGCAGAGGAATTCGCCAAACAACACCTGCTTCCCTTCTTCAACGGCGACCTGCAGGAACTGGCCAATATAGTCAGCGTCGTGCCCGACTTCCCGCGCCAGGGAATAGAGTTCCGCCACGTGCTCGGCATCGCTGAGGAGTCACGCGCGCTGTCCCTCTGCACCTCTTTACTGCAATCGCACTTCGCCGGCGACTGGGCCACGGTCGACTCGATCGCTTGCTGCGAGGCCGGCGGCTTCGTCTTCGCGTCGCCGCTGGCCCTACAGATCTATCGGCCCTTGTTGCTGATCCGCGAGGCGGGCAAGCTGCCTCCGCCCACAGTCTCCGTCGCAAAGAAGCCTTCGTATGTCTCGTCTGTGGGATCCGGCGACGCGCGAGAGGAGCGCATAGAGCTGGGGCTGGACAAGGTCCCCGAGGGCCCGGACGCGAGAGTGGTGGTGGTGGATGACGTGCTCTCCAAGGGCGAGACCCTGTGCGGGATGCTCGAGCTTTTGGAAAAGGCTGGAGTCCGCGCTGAGAACGTCAGCGTCATGGTGGTGGCCGAGTTCCCAGTTCACCGTGGCAGGGAGCTGTTGCGCCAGCGTGGGTTCGGCAGAACCAGTGTCCAGAGTCTTTTGGTCTTCGGCGGTGCTTAAGAAGGGAGGAATTAGGCTTCTTCGTGCGAGCAAGCGCAAAAGTGCTTGGGAGAGCTACTGAGCAAATGTTTTCATCTTGTCCCCGTCTGCCTGATCAAGCCCTGTTGGGTGTAGTGTTATACTGTGCAACGTCACTCGACGTTGGCCCAGCCTTGTCTAGCTATGTCAACACGGATATCTTATTCTGCAGTTCATGAAAGAAAGTCAACACACGAGTCGTTCCGCAGTCTGTCCGGACTACACAGTAGAAGGGCTTCGACCTCCCTTTCCATCCCTAGATGCTTTGAAGTCTGCCCAGCCTCGTCGCAGCATCTGATCGACAGGTACTGGTGGTCTCTGTTGGTTCGGCATATTACCCTTCACGATCGCAAGCGCCTGAGGGGCTAGACGTGATAGGTCCTCCATTCGCAATTCCGACTGACAGGGTAAGTGTTAGTTCTGTACGCTGCGTACGAGGCGAAGGGTCAGATTATGTTTCTCACTAGCGGATGTGTTCTTTCATGCTCGGGAATCTTCCTGACTACCGCGGACAGACCAGTCTCCTTCGATATCTGCTTCGCGCGAGCTTCCGCTGTGGCGAAATTTTGATCTTCTTCCGCCTTTACCGACGCCCAAACTCTTCGAGCCGCATATGGATTGTAGCCGGCTTCAGTCATTAGGAGCAGTCCGATTGCATCCGTTTCTTTTTCTTGCTTGCGATATGCAGACAGATGCATTGCTTCTCCGATGGCGACAGGTATGAAGAAAATGGCTCCAAGAGCGAATTCAAGTGCTACCATTGCTGCACAAAGTGATACGGCTCCAACAATTCCGGCGGGTGCGTATGGAATGCCGTAAAGATAGTCCAAAATCTTTCGGCTATGTCTTTCATCTTCGTGTTTGGCGATTACATGGGCAAGTTCGTGTGCAAGGACGACTGCAAGATCATCTTTGGCCTTGATATGCTTGAGCATTCCACTGTAGATAATCACCATCGACATCTCGCCCGACACTGCTGCGTTGGCCTCTTGCTGTGTATGTCAGTTTGCGAGAGTAACATGGATAACAAGCCTGTAGGCGCAAGACGACAAACCAGGATGCGGGATGGTGTAGACCTTCCACTCACGGTCGTCGACCCCAGCAGCGACTGCAATGTCCCTGAAAATCTGCCTCACCGTCTCAGACTGTGGCCTGATCAGACTTTGATACTTCTCAAGTTTTTCGAGAGCTTCCTCTACGAGAGGGTCGCTTGAAGATTGCGGAGCGCTGAAGTACGCAAAGCGGCGACGCCCTGTGATGGGTGTCTTTTCTGAGTGCGTCAACCAGAAAAAGGTGGCACCACCCCAAATCATGACTACAAAGGCTGCATAGAGAAGACCAAACGGGGTCCAATCTCGATCGATGTATGCTTATTGTAGTTGTAACGCTCTCTGGCCAAGGCGGTGAGCGCCTCCGTTCGCTTCGAAGGCTTCGCTATCTTTCTTGACGCGAAGTGTCGACGACCAAGCAGACTTTGAGTGAGATGCGATCCAGCGCGAAATGAGAAAGCAAGGCGGATCGGAACCGCCGGCTGGTGTGCATTCGTTGGCACAGACCGAAAAAGCCTCCCATGATGCGTGATGGTGTAGAGTGGACATCTTGGGACCGCACACCGGTAAAGTACCGACATGTTGCCAATGAGCTCGTCCAGAGTTTGCACAGCAACAAGAAGGACCTGCTTCCATGGCTGGAAACCGAGCTTTGCGCAGCAGAGGAAGGAAGGACTGCTTATGAAGAGGGGGGAGAAGTGGAAAATCTGGTCCAGAAGCAATATTGGTGTAACCAAGGACGGATTTGCTCCGTTGATATTGCTTCTGAATCTTGCTTTGAAAACGGCCACCAGCGGGCCTATTCCGCCCAGCTTACAGGATCATATGCGCATATTGTTGCAGGAGCACCTATCCACAGCCTTGAATATATGTGGCTCGGACAACTCGCTTGCAAGACCTCGTCGCAAACAGTCAACAAACGTTCTGCATCGCAAGGGTTGAGGAGGTCCATCGTATGAAAGTAGCCCCTGGATGTGGCAGGGATTGAGGTTGTCCCCAGGGTTAGGTCTGAAGTGCTCGCAGAGCGCCTCCCTGCAGCGAGCGCTTGCCTCAGTGGCCAGCGAGTTTGTTGATAGCTTCCTTTTCTCTCTTCTTGTGCAGAACCCCTCAGCTCAATGAAATATCACCATTTGGTATGATTCCTTGGCGTATTACACACCAATTTGTAACGTCAATCTCACAAACCAGCAAGATGGACAGCTTGCCAACAGCTCACATGCTGGCTAGACCGAGAACGCTCCCGATCCAGGGTTCCGGAAGTGACTGACATCAAAACGACATGGAACGAGATTGGAGAGAAGAAAGTGGTGGCTCAGAGCATATATAAATAACAGCCTCAATGTAGTACCTGAGGTAAGTCCTTGAGTGCCCAGGTGATATTGAGAAGAAGCTGTGTCTGAGATGCTCGGGAATGCGAGCCTTATCGCGAAGAAAGTCTGCCCTAGCTTACAGCTCCCTCCCCAAACAGGAAATGCTATACCTAAGTGACTGTCATTTGTCGGCTGCCAGTACATGCCATAAACACTCCTGTATTTGCATCGATTTCGGCCTCGCTTCGAATGGATTGTCTGTTTGACGAGATAAGACCAAAACCCTGCCGCAGCAGCCATGCAGTCTAGGTGACCACGCGCAGCCAGCTGAAAGAAGGGGTTCGTAAAGCCATCCGTCCCTCCCGTGCTCAACGGGTCAGGTAGCGCCAGCCAGAACATGTCTCAGCACTGTTGTACCGTTCATTGCTGAGGCTGAAAGAAGGGAGCAAGCATTAGGTCTGCCATTCTCAGCTCTCGGGCACCTGCAGCAACTACAACAGCTGGCGCGTAGCAAGGGAGGACGAGAGACCCCCGACCCCACCAGTCAAGACGTTACCTTTCCCCAGGGGACGCGTTGGCATTCATTTAACAACAAATAAATCCGGCGCACAGGCTCGGCAGAGGGGCGTCAGAACCTTATCTGGTCTCCTTCTTCCTTTATTTTACCTTTTTTTTCGCACCCGGAAGCGGGGGCGGATCGAGCAGAGCAAATCGCCCCAGACTTTCCGTTCGAGATGGCGCGGCCTGCCTCACCCCACAACATGTCTCCACCGGCCTGGTCGAGGCTCCGCTCCAAGGAGTACACGTACGCACTCGTGTCCGTCCTCGTCGTCTTCGTCTATTTCTTCTTTTTCAGGGACAGTGGCATCCACGCGGCGACTGATTTCCAGCATCTCTTTCCGGCGGGAGACGATGGGTCCGCCTCCGATGCACCGGCGCTCTCACCACCCGCCGTCGTCGATGACACCGGCGGCGTGTCTCCGAACCAGCCGATAGCTGGCAGCACCGTTGGCGGGAGCAATGGCGGCTCCTCCGCATCCGATGGAATCTCGCAACAGCATCAACAACAACAGCAGCAGCAGCCCCAAGGCCCACCCCCACCGGCGGTCGACCGTCCCAAGGCCGTCATCATCGAGAGCACCATGATCCCGAACCTGATCCCGGTGATGCTGCACTTCGCGACGGTGCTCGGGCCGGCGTGGGGGATGGTCCTCTTCACGCTCAAGGACAACTGGGTGGAGCCTCTGTCGGCCCCCTTCCAGCGGCTGCAGGATGAGGGCCGCGTCGAGGTGCGGTTCCTGCCCGAGGGGACCAAGCTGGCCGACTCCGGGTCGGTGTCACGGTTCCTGACGTCGCCGTGGGTGTGGGAGCAGGTGGTCGACGCGCGGCGGGTGCTTCTGTTCCAGAGCGACAGCATCCTGTGCTCGCGGTCCGAGGAGAGGGTCGAGGACTACTTCAAGTACGACCTCGTCGGGGCCCCGATCGCGGAGCAGTACGGGCAGGGGTTCAACGGCGGGCTGAGCGTGCGCAACCCGCGCGTCTTCCTCAACGTCACGCGCTCCGTCGAGTTTGCCTCGTCGGGACACGAGTTCGAGGACCAGTACTTCTACGCCGAGCTCAAGAAGGCCGGCGCGGAGCTGCCCACCGTCGAGGCCGCCATGACCTTCGCCGTCGAGACGATCTACTACGAGACGCCGCTGGGGTACCACCAGCCGCAGAGGTGGCAGGCGGCCAAGATGGCCAACATCGAGGAGTGGTGCCCGGAGGTCAAGTTGCTCATCGGGCGGAGGGCGCAGTGAAGACGCGTGGTCTGGGCGGATCAATATGGGTTTGATATCTCGGGAGCAATATACAGCATCGTTCAAGGATGGAGGGCGATCACGACAGTTCTCCACGCCCCGCAACCCCTTTGTGGGTAATTGAGTACTGTAATACGCGGGTTTGAAGTGTAGTGACTCTCTGCAACCCACATACTGACTTAGACCACTGCACCTGACATGGTAGTCCAGGCACATCTGTCACCTCGGCGCCACACCGTCCGGAGTGGCGCCTGGGCATACAGCGCCCCTGATCAGATATAAGATCAACATGTCCTTGCACCACGGCCCGGTTCTGTGACATCTGGGGGTTGCAATGTTCGGCGAGCAGACGGACTACGGAGTTCATGACCCATAACAACGACCTCCCTTGACATCGGCTTCCGGTGACATCACAGCGTCATGCGTGTTCAGATATCGGTGCAATCTGTCAATCTGCAGGGCCAAACCTCACTTGAGTTCCATCTGCGTGAAACAACCTGTCTGGAAGATAAATGAGTGACGACAAGTTTAAAACATGCCAAATTTCTCTCGCGATCCAAGGGAGGTGGACATCCGTCGCGCCTCAGCGCTGGCCGCTCGCCCGCCCGTTGATTGGGCCGGGATGTAGAGGATGGGGATCGGCGACGAACTGCGACACCTGAGGGTGGGGCTGTAAGAATCCCACAAGGTTGAAAGGTTGACCTGATGGTGATGACGGTAGCATGTGCATTGTGCACAGGATGCTTTTGCTCCGGCAGTGGCCTGAGTGGCTATGCGGGTGCCGAGTCTGTGCACATACATGAGCAGTAACGAACTCGCCTGGCAGCCCTGGACGAGGCTTCGTGGGAAAAGAACCGCGACCCCATCCAGGGTGCGCAGGCGGTTTGGAGCCGGACACCTGGGCCATCTGATGTGAAACGACGGGATGCTGTCGACAGCACGATGCCGCCGTCGGGACGCCGGACTTGCATCACTGCCCTTGCACCATTCCACCGGTGAAAGGCCGATCACTTCCGCCTCGCGACTCTGCTCCAGTGGTGGTCAAGGCTAGCTAGCTATACTTTGGACGGTTTTGATAGTGGCACGTTGATATTTTCATCCGTAGATGAGTTAGCTGATAGACAGACCTGCACGGACAGGGCACTTGGCCGTGGAACTGCGCGATCCTGTTGCTGAGAAAGCACAGAAGTTTGGTAGGGTGGCCCAGGCTGTCCAGCGTCACCGGTCGCCAAGGCTCCGAGGCGGGCTGGTTTCCATTGAGTTTCACAGGCACAGGGCGCTGGCAGAAAAGCTTGAGAGCTCCTACGGTCGAGAGTCGGGATGACTTTCGCGATAGCTGCACATTCTAGGCTGCATCGCGCGGAATTTGTTTCGGTGAGACGAGAACATGATAGCTCATTAGCTGACTGTGTCGGCTGGCCGGCCGTGAAATGGATTGCGCTTTTTTGCGTGTTGATGCTGGGCCGACGCGAATGTGCACGCCCGCGTGTTCGGATTGTCTGTCGACTGTCTTCCTTACGGATTGTCAGGGGGCCAAGCTTACGAACCGTTCCGGCGCAGGCCAAGACCAGGCGCAGGAGCACAGAAGGGCTGGGCGGAGAGCTTGTCTTGACTGCCAGTCAACAGCCTCGTGTGCGGACAATTGCTTGGGCTGCTTGGGCGACTCAGGGGCAGAGGTAGACTTGGCCTAATGAGTAGTGGTCTGGATCGTCCATCCCCCGCGTGCAATTGTACGGGACCCGGGGATTACAGGAGCGATCTCCGTGCTTGGCCGCGACCACCTGGGCGTGTCGCGAACGGAGGACGATGGGAAGCGATGGCTCGTCATCGTGCGATGGTAGCGAACCGCCTTGGGCTGTCACAGACGTTATGGCTAGGCCACGATTCCGGTCCGCGGGAAGCTATTTAACTTGTCAAAATACCCGAGCAGTACCACAATTGTACAATAAAAGCACAAAATCGGGCTGAGGTGTGGATGTAAACTACCAGCCTGCAAGAGCCCCCCTGTGCCCTGCGTCCTGCGATGCTGCGTTCCATGTACTCCCCGTATTCCCTAATGGGGAGTGGATGAGTGGATGAGTGGATGAGCAAGGCGAGACAGTGAGCATGGCTGACTAGAGCAACACGGCACCACGGCACAGGAAAGCAGCAGCGCGGCAAGGGCGCGGGCAGCAGCAGCGTGGCATGGTAGCAGCAAGAACTTTCCAATCTGGGATTGAGGATTGATTTGCATTGATCTGCGGGATTCGAATGGCGCTTTGATGTGGCAGTGCTGAGCCTGCAACGATCATCGCAGCATCTCAGCCATCCGTTGTCGACCACCCTGCCACCCTGGCAGGCCCGGACCATCCAGCCAGCCCAGCGGCCCAGGCTAGTAACGCTGGTGAGGTGCTGCCACACGAATCGACTTCGTCTGATACCGTCATTGTCGTCACAGCAGCCTGCTCATGGTGTTTTACACGAGCTGCTGAGAGGGTCAGCGCCCCATCATTAGGTGGCACACACGGCAGCGGGCAGTGCATCGTATCGTATCGCATCGCGTCGGATCGCAATCGGATCGCCCTGGTGCTGCTACTCGTATGTACAGTACAGCAAACACATACTGTACACACGCATGTTGGATGGTGGATTGTGGGATCAAGAATGACGACGGTAGTGATTGCGATTGACAGTGACGGCCGCTAGGTTCTGTACTTGGCAATCTCCATTCCCATCCCCCTCCAGTCGCCTGGTCGAGGGAAAAGGAGGACGAAATGACAGTTCGGCTGCCAAGCCGAATAAAAGAGGGAAATAAGCGCTGCAGGGGCAGGCACAATGTACGCTGGTGGCGGAGCAGGGGTCTCTCTGCCTTACCACAAGGACTGCCTATCTACCAGCCATTCTCCCAGCCCAGTCAACCAAGCCAGTCCAGGAACCCAGCCAGCCAGACCCCACGCCCTGCCACTCAGCCCAGTGCAGCGCACTAGCTACTGCCGCCTTGCAGCCATCAGCCAGAACCGTCGTGCCTGGGGGGCTCGTGTCTCGCCCAGTTCGAGTTTCAGGTCCCGTCCTCTTTCCTCCCAGACCCCACCTTCTTGGGGGTGGCGGCACCGGCAGACTCCTGCTCCCACCCACTTTTGTGCCACTCCACCTCGAATTCCCCCGGTCGACAGTCTCGTCTGGTCTGCATTCATTGAATCTGCATCCTGCATTCTGCCCAGCGAGGTCCCACAAAGGAAAGGGTTTCAACCTCTATATTGTGGATTCCTGCGCTAGCCGACCCCCATACCATAATATCATTAGGCTCCACGCTCCCAAGGCCGCCCTGGGCCTGTTTCTTGGGACTTCCCATCCTCGACTGCCAACCCCCTCGACCACTTGTTTCTTTGTATTCGCTTTATTCGCGTACCAAATTTAGACTGATTAACATTGTCTCTTCTCCTACTGCCATCCACCCGACCCCGTTTGCTCTTCCTTTGAGTTTTGGTCACCATACTCATTTACACTACTCCGTACCTCGTTCTGTATCAGCGCGACCCGCCCGAAACCCGCCGTATTCTTTGACTTTTGGAAACCTGGGCTCTCAAACCAGACCAATTAACCAGCACTCACCCCTTCGCTACTGGAGAAATTTTCGGGGGAAAGAACTATCATCGCTTGGACTGGGAACCGAACCGGAGGAGTGAAAGAAGGAATCAGAAGCAGGCGCACCCATTCCAACAGACATACCGACGTCACCAAAGCACAACACCACCACACATGCGGCCATGGGAGGCAGAAAGGATAGAACCGAGGACATCGAGATGGGGAGCCAGGGGATGTGGAATTCGACGTCATCAGAAGCCAGCAGCAACAACAACGACCCAAAACGAAAAAAGGGCAAGACAGAGGCCGACAACACCGCGCCGGAGGACCTCGAGCCGAACTACCAGCCCATAAACTGGAAGAGGGTCTTCTTCGCGCCCAAGTACATCCCCATGTGGATCATCCTAATTATTGTCGGCGTCCTGACCGCCATCATAACACTCAAACACGACGAGGTCGTCGATGCACTGCGGCCCTTTGCCGAGAAGGTCCGCAACATTCCCGCCGGCTGGCTCATCTTCGTCGCCATCCTGTTCATCATCTCGTTCCCGCCCTTGTTCGGCCACGAGGTCGTCGCGCTGCTGGCCGGTGTCGTGTATGGGCTGTGGATCGGCTTCGCGGTTGTCTCGGCGGGGACGTTTGTTGGCGAGAGTGAGTCTATCTATCCTGTCGCGCGCCGGGCATTTCACCTTTTGGGGGTGAATATAATTACTAACGATCTTGCGCAGTCGGAACATGGTTTGCCTTCAAGAAGTTCCTGCGAAGGAAGGCCGAGAAGATGGAGCGGACGAATCTCACGTATGGCGCCATGGCGAGGTTATGCCGTGATGGCGGATTCTGGGTACGTTAATCCACCCCTTCGCAAGTCAATGAATTTCCCAACCTGACTAACACAACGTCCAGATCGTCTTCGTAATCCGCTTCTCCATCATCCCCTCCCATCTGTCCACCGCCGTCTTCTCAACCTGCGACGTCAAGTTCTGGCATTTCGCCGTCTCGACCTTCCTGACCCTGCCCAAGCAGCTCATCCTGGTCTACCTCGGCGTGCTTTTGGTGGAGGAGCAGGACGGCGCGACGGTCAAGAACGCTCTGTTCGCCGTGGCGGGCGTCGTCACTGTGCTGGCAGGCGTGTGGATCTGGTTCAAGATGGCGAAGTATAAGAAGCAGCTGCTGGCCGAACAGGCCGAGAGGCAGGCCAGCAAGGAGGCCCAGCGCCTGGGCCTGACGAGGAACGACAGCGGATACGCGACGGGTGGCACCGGCACGAACGGCACCCACGACCCCATGCCCACTACCGGCGTCGATGCCGGCGTCGTCTATCACTCGTACCCCTCGACGCAATCCTTCAGCGTACCGCAGCCACCACAAACCCCACAAAGCTACGCGCCATACCGGCCCGAGCCCAACCGGACGTACAGCGCGGCGCAAACACCGAGCGGCGGCCCTCACGGGCCATACAACCACTACGATCAGAACACATATTACCACAGCGCCGACAACTCGGGCGATGTCGGCATGGCCCTCAGCCACTCCGACTCGTACGGTCCCCCAGGCTACACATCACCGCCGTCGTACCCACTGCGGCAGATCGACAGCCTTGGAGACGGCCGGCCGGCACAGGGCAAGGACTTCATCTAATGTATCCTTTTTATTTTCTTGCGATCTAAAGATGGCCGGACGTGGTAGTCTGGTCATCATTGTATAGGCGGGCATCTTTGAAGTTTTATTCTTTTCTCTGATTTTACCTGCATCTGGCGTTGCAATTTTGGATGAAAGAGGCCTAGACAAACGTTCTGGCTTGGGATTATTTATGACATGGCTTATGACTTTGGGAGAAATGGCGTTTTGCCCGGAAGGCGGGTCTGAATAGGACCATTATACTATATGCCGTGGTGACGGGAATGTATTGGGGCTGGGAAACTATTTCATGGCTTTTTACGGAGGACTCACCCTGGCCCAGGGGATGGATACATTCGCGGCCACCGAGCCTGCTGGCACAAAATAAAGACTTGTCAAGCCCGATTTGGGGCGGCTGCTCCCATCAATCATCACACTGCACTTGTTGGTGATGCCTGGTGACTTGTTTGCTGTACAGGGTATCGAGGGATGGGTTCATGACCCTCTCCTGCTGCTGTCCAGATTCTCTATCTGCAAAATTAATTTCCTGGACGCCTTGCTGGGCCTTTGTGCTGGGTATCTCCTCTGCATATGCCACTTGAAATACACACATGCGTGTGGTGGTGCCGCTGCTCATGCACATGCTCATGGACATCCTCACCCAAGAGTCCATCTACCCCCCTTTTTGTACATATTCAAAGCTCAAATCATAGTTTTCCGCCATCTTCAATTCAATGCCCTCTCTCTCTGGCCTCCCCAAGCCTCCAATCCTCTTTTGTGGGCAGTGCAGCCCGATCTCAAGTTGCGATAAAGCACCAGATCCATGTCTGTATGCTTGCTCCACAGTGGCCTGCTTTCATGCACTTAGAAGCCCCTGCGGCGGAGCAGATCTTCTATGTCGCCCGCCCTGTTAGTCAGGTTCTTCTCCATGTCGTCAGCGAGGCTCATCAAGCGGACGTCTTGGTGCAGCGACCACGTCTCGTTATCGGTGAGGTACATGCGGTACGGCTCGCTGAGCACCTGCAGGCCCACGAAGCACAGCATGCCAGGCACGGACGCCCGGCCGGCCCTTCTGAACAGCTGGCTGAGCGCCTTGCCCCTGTTGATGTTGCCTGCGTTGCCGAAGCCGAACCGTCCTGCAGTGCCCGTGTGCTGCTGGGGCGTCGAGAAGTGGGTGATGTGGCCGTCGGCGCCGACGGTGCCGGTGCCCAGTCCAGTTCCCATGGCGGGGTGGTGTGCGCCAGCGGCCGCTGCAGCAGCCTCCTCGGCCGCCTTCCTGACGGTCTCCTTGGCCCCGCTCTTGGACCAGCTGCGCGCCATGAGCCATGAGCCCAGGCCCATTGCGATCGGGCGGTCGTAGCTGGCGGCGGCGGAGGAGCGGGCAACGGGCTCGAGGACCGCGTCGCGCTCGTCATCGGTGAGCTTGCGGCCGACGGCGCGCGTGTAGAAGACGTAGGTCGTGATGCACTCGTTGCGGAACTCGGAGTCGGAGTAGCCCCACAGCCAGGCGAGGACGGGCAGGTTGGCGTACTTGTGCCAGGGGATCGTGGAGAGGTAGGAGGTGTTGCGCTTGACCCAGTTGTCGAGGGCGAGGTCTTCGGCCGGGGTGGGCTGGTCGAGGCTCTTGGGGAGAGGAGGGGGAGGGTCGGAGGAGGACTGGCTATCTTTGGAGGACCCCATTGTCGGTGCGGTAGGCGGGGTGGCAGTATGGGAATCGGTCAGGGCGCCGACTTTGACGAGGTCGGTGGGGATGTCGTCAGGCTTTCCGCTGGCCATTCTGGAGTTCAATCGGTGAGCAAAAGGTCAGTAATATTCAGCAAGAAGAGAGACAAACCCAGATTCTCAGGAATAAGTTGCCCTGCTCCCAGTCAACAAGTGTGATTCTGGTGAGGATGGTTGGCTGCCCAGACTGAGGGGATGACGTCGGGGTCTGAAAGTTGTCGGTCATCCTGCAGCTGAATGGCAAAGGATTTCGAGGCTACGGCAGTACCCCAACGTCTCCCCTGGATGTGAGCAGGGATTCCTTACAGCTCTTGATGGCGCTAGCGCTATCGCCATCAGGGTCCTCATCTCTGGAGGGCTGCCAGGTGCACACCAGAGGCTACTCGCAGGCCCTGCAGTGGTGGATTTATTCATCGTAGCAGGAATCTCTTGTCCCAGGAAGCCCGGGCCTTGTGCCCCCGAAACCTGCAAGGAAACCAACAGGAATGTCAAATCCATGGAAGCTTGTCGGGGATGCAGTTGGGAATTACCACAAACCATGACCCCGGATGTTGGGTCCGGGAAAGAGAGAGGGTAACATTTGTCTCGAATTCTCAGGCACACATAGAAACACATCTACGACAGTATGCAAGGTGTTGTTTGACAGACACAGGCTTGGCGAACCATATGCTGACCTATTGCAGCCTAGAAGGATATGGCATATCTTGGACCAGGGAGGGAGTGAATGATTAACTTTCATCATCTTTGGATTTGGTCCATGATATGCCTAGGTATGTGGCCATGGCCCCTTGCCTTAAGGCACAAGAGGGCGATATTCACGGTGAGATTTTTTTTCCTGGGCTTAGTATAGTGCTGACGGAGTTAATAAGCAAACGTTGCTTGGGAACATGTCGAGAATCGAAGTCGAGTGCACACAGCGCCCATCAAGTGCGTGAACTCCGGCCCGGCTCCGATACGGGCTACAGCCAACGCAAACAATGTTCAACTGATTGAGCTTATTAAAATTAACGATATCGTCCGTTTCCCAAGTCACAATGAGAGGCAAATCACCAAATTCACATGTCCATCTGCTGTCTCCTCCACCTGTAAAATTTATTCACACCTGGACTTCGCATATGACTGCTTCTATTCCGGGGTCCAGACCCCTGTCCAGGGGAGGGTTTTTGGCATGCAACTCCAGCATTTTATCGATAGCGGCGGGGATAGAAGGGTTCCACGTCGACTGCATTTAATTTCTGGTCCCCCTTCATCTCAACACCTGTTTAGTTGCATCTTGCTCACCCTCATCATTTACAGGCATCTCGTCTCGCTCCTGAAACACGTGCAGTCCTGTTCGTCCCGGCACAGACCTCTTCCATCTCACTGATTCTAGCTATTGGGCCGTCTTACTTTGCTCTAACTGTTGTGACTGCACATGTGCTCAGCAGCATACTGCCGTGGCCTGCACATGTAGGCACTAGAGCAGATGTTTTGTTTCTCTGTGGCACGAGCCACCACCTAAAGCATCGGCCCCTGTGTCGGTACCCTTCGTTTGCATCTGCAAACTAGATCGAGGCAGACAACTCATCTGGCAGCCGGGTTCTCAAGCACGGTGTCACACATGGCCACTCCAGCTGCTGCTGTGGCGGCCGCAGCCAAGAGACAGCCCATCTTTCTCCCTGGCTTCGATCCCCACACCCAACTTGCGTTGGACTTTGCAACTCTCCAATTCGGCAGTGCCTGGCTTAGAAGGACCTTCACCAACGAATACGATCCACCTGTTCGGATGCGTTTGGCGGCCTGCGAGCAAAATGCCCGCGAACGGAAGCTGGCAGAAGTCCGGTACGGAAATAACATCACCCTGCTCCTCAAGGCCTGTTACTTTCTGAGAGACTTCCATGGCTCTGCGTCTTTCTGGCCTGCCATGTCTCGTGTCTTTAACGTCGGTCCCGATGCCGCCCAATTTGTAGTCGACCTCTTTGTCGAGGCCCGTGCCGTTTATCGCAGCAACTTCCCCGCCGCCCTGTTGTTGACTGAGACTACGCAGTGGGCAGACAAATGGGCCTCATTTCTCGATGAGGGGAAACGCCCAACGCCGGCATCGGACAGCGGAGTCTTCGCGGCAGCTGACGATTTCTTCCGGAAAGAAAAGGCGAGAAATGGGGATCTTGCATGCGTTCTCTCAAAAGGGCCCGCCATGGACCCTCCATCAGCTCCTCGTGCTCTTAGAAAGCGCTCACCATCGCCGAGTACTTCGCAAGGGACGCCGAATGCAAAGAGAAGAGCAATTTCGAGGAGCATAGACGAGCCAGGATATGACTCCCCGCCTGGAACAACTCGAAGTCAATGTTCGGTTGTGGGATCTAAGCCCTCGGCCCACCATAAACCAGAGCCTCATGAGACGACGCTTGGCACCAATGGCCGCCAATACCAAAATGATCAAGTCCGCCGGACAGGACAGGAAGAGCCCTACTTCGAGCTGAAAATCCGTGGTCAAGCTCAAAAGGACAATCGCAACTCACCCGGTCACCAAGAATACCACTTGTCCGAAGCGGACGAGTACGAGGCGCTTGCACAGTCCAATATCGAGCTTAAGGACCGTGTGGACTCTCTTGAGAAGGAGAGACTAGAGGCCGTGAGGGCTCAAAAAGACAGGGACGATGCCATCAGATCCCTCCAGGCCAGGTTCGCGACTCTCGAGAAGACCTCTGCGACTGCTGACGCCCAGTCATCAGTCAACGACAAGCTCATCCGAGAGATGCAAGAGATGGTTAAAAGGTTCGGCACCCAAGCCGAGAAGCTGAAGCAATTGGAGAAACAACTTGAACTCAGCGATCAGGCTGTGCAGAGAATGCAAGCCACCATCTCCTCACTGCAGAAGAACACAGCAATACAGGCACGGCCAGCCAATAACCAGTCCGGAGCCGCAACCACTGAGACCAAACCAGGAGATGAGGGAGCGCCAGGGGCCCTAAAGAAAGAGGTCTCAGAGATGCATATCAAAATAAAGTCCCTTGAAGCTAAGAGTGTCTTGTTCAACAACCTTCACAACAATGTTCGAGAGATGAAAGCAGAAATTGCGGCTCAGAATGTCAAAACGGCCGCTTCAGTGCCTGATTCTGCCAAGGAGCAAAATGAACAAGACACATCTACAAGGCTGAGAGCTATCGAGGAGGGAATGCAGGGGCAAGGTCAAGCGATCCAGGTTATGACCAATAGAGCGGTAGCCCTCGAAGACCAGGCTACTGTACGCAATGCTAGGATTTCGTCCCTCGAGAATCGGCTTGATAACACCAAAGACATGCGTCAATTCGAGACAAGGGTGTCTACGGTGGAGCAGAACCAGATCAACAACTTCAGGACGCTCGATTGCAAACTCACCGCGATACAAGGCAGGTTCGCGGAAATGCAGGGCGATATCGAGGAGCTTTCAAAAGGGCTTGGTGACGTGGGCAGTCTGCCCTGCATCATGGCCATTTCTTATGGTGTTGCCGAGATGCAGAACAGAATTGCAAATACCGAAGAGCACGGAACTGAAGTATCGAAGCGCCTCGACGATATGGAGGTGTCCCAAGATGCTCTCACGTTGCACGACCAGTCGTCCCGCATCGATGAATTGTCTGAGTCTCTCAAATCGTTGAAGAGCTTGCTCCTCGGTATGGCAAGAAGCGATGACATGGAAGCCCTCAGAGCCGAATTCAAATCCCTATCCCAGCAGCAAGCCGTCGCAAGCCAATCAATGGACCGAGGCGAAGACGCCCTCGCTTCTGTCACAGGCATGATTGACAGCCTATCCAACAGGATGACAAGGCTTCATGATATGTACGAAATGTTTGTCACTGAGCGTCGCAGTATGCCCGATCAGCCCTTTCACACAAATGGGAACAGCGTACAAGATGGCAAACAAAACACAGTTTCGGCTGTCATCGACTCATTGTGTCACC
This sequence comes from Diaporthe sp. P3_1W, assembly GCA_037177825.1. Taxonomy (NCBI): domain Eukaryota; kingdom Fungi; phylum Ascomycota; class Sordariomycetes; order Diaporthales; family Diaporthaceae; genus Diaporthe; species Diaporthe sp. P3_1W. The sequence goes on along the minus strand of JBAFXB010000004.1, from coordinate 2,068,730 downwards.
GGGTCAGTGTCATGGAAAATGGCTTTCAGATCATGAGAGATGCCTTGTCTGGCCGCCGATGGTGATGTTTGGAGTTTACGAAAAACGTTTACAGCCAAATTGGAATTGTTGCTGTCGAATTTCGAACCCCAAAAGTCGTCAGATCACGTTCCAGCTCAGCAGCATCAATGACACACGGGCCTGTGGCGGGCAAATGCCTCTGCCGGACTTGACACAGATCTTGTCTGGCCACAAGCGGGCAGAAATGACAGTACACACCATTTTTACATCGCGCATACTATCAGGCAGATTGAGAACGTATGCCGCCGTTCCAGCCATCCCATGAATGCCGGTTCCGCGGCTCCAGATCTCAATTCTGATTTTTGTGGGAAAAGCTCCTGTTTTGTCGAGACAACACTTCCTGGAGCCTCGAAAAAGCTTGCGAGGCCTTACGAAGCTCAAGCTTGGCTGTATACAAGCCTAGCTGCAAACTTCCATCACTCTGCGGTTTTAGAAGTTCTTTGATGGTCAGCGTTTTGGCAGCTTCTTCGGCGTAACGCCGACACCACAACAATGTACCAATGACTGATGAACAGGAACCGACGATGTAGATGTCTGTATCAAGAGAGCGTCCGACTACAACGACTTACAGACCTAGGTGCAATTTGTTGTCGTTAAGTACGAAGTGTTGAAGAGATCGACTTGTGGGACGGCCTCGTCTAAATAGCCCAAGCGGGAATACTGATGTCAAACAAAGTGGACACTCCATAAACAAAATCCCTGGCCCCCACCCCTTAAAGCAGTTGGAATGTAAGATGGCACCTTTGTCAGCGGCTCCACGCGGCTACAAAGTACTTAGCTCGTGACCGAGTGCACTTAAATCCTTCACTTTCAGCGGCCCCAAGTACCCGATGCGCCGAATCCTCCGAATCTCCCGAATTCTCCTAGTTCCACAAAGGCTGCCTGGCGCTTGTTACGCCGGCCTCGTGGGGGCCTCTTGGGGGCCTCGTGGGCCAGTACCTAAGAACCGGATAGATTGCGGACAAGTTTGATTCCGTCGACAAGTCAGCTGAAAATGTAGGCATATTCTCGTGTTGGATGCCCAACTATATAAGCCAAGACATTTCCCATTGATATAGAGAGGTATTCTGGCCTCAGAACCCCATCATCCTTAAATACCCTTGCTTCAGTAATACCCTGCACAACAAACACTTGAATTCGAAACCCATCCTCATAAACAGACATCATGTCTCCGTCGCAACCAAGGATAGCAATAGTCGGTGGAGGACCTGCTGGACTTACCCTCGGTGCCTTGCTGCACCAGCGCAACGTCCCTTTCACCATTTACGAACTTCGGCCGCGTCCAACAGAGGAAGAGCTCGCTGAGCCATCAGGGATGCTTGACCTGCATGAGGAATCAGGTCTCGCAGCTGTCCGCGCATGCGGACTTTACGAGCAATTCCTGCCTCTCACAGGAGACTGCGAGGAGTCGTTGATAGTTGCAGACAAGCATGGCAACATCCTGCACTCGGACGACGGCGGAGGGGCCGAACGGCCTGAGATTTCTAGGCACAACATCATCAAGCTGTTCCTGTCTAAGATCCCAGAGAATTCGATCAAGTACGGCACCAAACTGCTCTCGGCAGAGCGAGATCCCTTGACCGCAGAAGTGACCCTGAGACTCAGTCCGTCGTCAGACGCCGGCACCGTTGTATCTGAGACATATGACCTCGTCATCGGCGCGGACGGAGCGTGGTCCAGGATCCGCTCTATTCTCAGCGACGTGAAACCACGATCAAGCGGGCTGCAGTACCTCACCCTGCTCATCAGGGACATCACGACGCGCTACCCGCACCTGGCATCCCTCGTCGGCAAGGGCTCCTTCCTCGCTCTCGGCAATAAGCACGGCCTCGACAGCCACCGTGCGGCCCAGGGCTCAGCGCAGATCTACATAATGACAAACTCGCTCGGCGGCGACGAGAGCGCTATGATCGAATCGCTCTCGCGGCTCTCCGCGCCGGAGCTCAAGGCACACTTCCTCAGCGACGAAAACAGCTACGCGGACTGGGACCCGGTTCTGAAAGAGCTCATCGCGGTGGCCTTCGACGAGCACGACTCCCAAGCTCCCGTCCAGGTCAAGCCCTTGTCCATGCTTCCATTGGGCAACAGGTGGGAGGCCAAATCGGGCGCCACGCTCATCGGGGACGCGGCGCACCTGATGACGCCGTTCGCAGGCGAGGGCGTCAACCTGGCCATGTGGGACGCGCTAGACCTCACCGCGACTATTTCTAAGGCGTGGGTGGCGCGCGGGGAGGACGGGCAGCAATTCGGGTCCGCCTTGGCCCCGCTGCTGAGGGAGTTCGAGGAGGCCATGTTTGCGCGCGCGCAGGAGAAGGCCGAGGAGTCGTGGCGGAATCGCGAGATGATGTTCGCCGAGGACGGGGCGCAGGCGCTGGCAGACCTCATGAAGAGCTTCTTCGGGGCTGGGCCGCCTCAGTGAGTGCTTTGGTGCTCTATCGTACATATGGTGACCTTGATACAGTTGCGTTGAGAGTATCCTCGATGGCGCGGATGGTGGTTGCGTTGGGTTTTTGAAAACTTCTCTCAAAGGAATAGAATAGATAAACGTAATGAACGAGACTCGCTTCTCATTAGTCCCTTTTTGGTGTGACGTCGTTCATGCTGCTCTGCATTGCTCGTGAATCACGCGTGGGACAACAATTGAGAATTCGTTCTATTTCTCTTACGCGACAGGTGCCTGCGAAGACTGTCCTAACTCTCTTCGATTTTGCAAATAATTGACAACTCTAGAGTGTTACGAAACACGCCAGTCTGAAGGGGCAAGATGCGGGTATTCAGGTCTTGTGTAGAATGCGGAGCCATCGAGGTGGTAGTGTGCTTGCTGTATTTCAATATTTCACGGAATAATGCTGCCATCTACGTGGAGATGGCTCTTGCTATTTACGAGTTCTGGAAAGAGTCCTGAGACCTTGGACCTGTCTGGAAAGGCCTTCAAAGTCTTCGGTGGCAACCAGGAATCTACAATTTGGAAGCGCTTGCGCCATTTCGAGTTTCGGCTTTCACGTATGTGTCGATGAGCTTTGCAATTTCCAGACACTCCTCGTCACGCATCGTCGTAGTGATAACCTGGATGGACGTTGGGGCACCCTCCAGATTTGCTGGGTTGTCTATCGCCTTGTTAGAGATGGGTACATAAAGAAGGGAGGGTCAATCAAATCACTTACACGGTGGCACAGTCTGACCTGGGCGCTTGACAAGGCTTTCCGCCGGACTTGGATTCTCAACCCGGCCGACGGGAACTACACACGCAGGGTACTGTCTAGATGTCAACCACTTGACCTCACACGAGGATCGAAATTCGATAGCACTCACATCAAGAAAGCTGAAGAGACAAGTGTACGGAGCTAGCGCGTACATGTCATGCTCGACTGCCGTGGTCTGCGCGCCGGGACCGATCACGGCATCGAGCCCGCGAGCCACCCACATCTTCTTCCAGAGATCTTGGATCTCATACCTCTTAATATTGAGAATTGAGAGCCGCTCCAAACCATCTTTGATGGCCCTGGTGTCGGATAAGAAATCACGGTCGAACTTGACTTCTTTCATGGCCCCCCGAATGTAGACCAGTGACGGAACAAGGGGCTCGCCACCCTTAGCAAGTATCTCGGCCGATGTCTTGTCGAGGCTGAACAGTTGGGTGGCGACGTCGTAGCTTGCTGCAGTGAAGCACTCTTGGGCAGTCAGCGGCACGATCTCGTGCCCTTGTTCCCGGAGTAAATCTGCCGTGTCAGATACGGCCTTCTTGACTGGAGGATGCCAAGGCAGTAGAGGATCCTCCGCCAGGATGCCAAAACGAAGCTTGGGTTTTGGCGGGCCAACGTTCCTCCAGGGCACGTCCGCCACGGTGGAATCCAGCAGGGCCGGCCTGGAGTTGATCACCGACTTCAGGAAAATCTCCAGGGCGCCTATGTCGTTTGCCAAAGGTCCGGCAGAGGGGAGAATAGTCCGCAGGCCCGGGTTGGCGATCGGGGCTTGTTTCCCGTACGGAGTTCTGCATGTCGTCGGTCGAAACCCATATAGTCCGCAGCATAGAGCGGGAATCCGGACCGACCCTGTGCGTGTCAGACTTCTGCTCTCGCTCTTTGCAAGACGGATGACCTACCCGCCACGTCAGTGCCTACGCCGAGAGGTGAGCCCCGAAATGCAATCAGAGCACCTTCGCCACCGGTGGATCCTCCTGCAGTGAGGCTGGTATTCCAAGGGTTGAGAGCTCGGCCAAAGACGTTATTATGCGAGTCGGCGGTCTTGAAAAGCAGTATGTTTAGCGAGAGATTGTGAAAGAGCAGGGAAATCTACACAGTGCACAGTGTAGAAAGAGAGCACGGTGCAACATACCATGAGTGTCTGGGGTATATTGGTCTTGCAATACAGAACAGCGCCCAGGTTCAGCAAGGTATCTACCATGTACGAATTCTCTTGAGAAGGGCCATTATCGAGGTAGGCAATGAATCCAAGAGTGGCATCAGTACCGCGGACCTGGAAGCTGTCTTTGAGACTAATCGGCAGTCCATGAAGGGGGCCAATGACCTCTCCTTTCGCTCTGATGGCATCCAAATGTCGAGCACGCTCTTGGGCCTGTTCGAAGAAAATCTCCGTGAGGCAGGATGTCTGCATATCGACGTCAGCCATCAAGAACAGCGAGTGCAACGCCAGGCGAGGGTCGATCAGACCAGCTGCTGAGCAATAGCTGCCCTCTTGCAAAATGCCACTGTCACCTCGAGCGAGGTAAGTTCCCCGGATGCAAGCGCTTTGAGGAGGCCCCGGACATCATAGGCTTCCGTGATTCTAAGCTCCTTCTCCGTGAGCAAACCCGAGCGGCGCGCAATATCCAGCTCGATAAGGTTGTTCTTTGACGACTCGAGTGGGTGTGAGAGGCTCTGCACGAGCGCCGATGGCAGCTCCCAGGCTTTTGGTATCAGACTCTGGCACCGTGCTCGTTTCTCAGCCCCGCGAGTCTGCCAGCCATTGGTGCTTGGGTTGGTCATGTTGGGGCGGATTGGAGTAGAAACTCAACAGAAAAAAAGATGACAATGAGCCTACTCCAGGTGAGGTTCGAGATACGTCTTCCCACAGGCGCATCAATATAGAGAAGGAACGTGGAGATGTTTCTTAGTTTACGGTTTGGTTATGCGGGGTGTGAGTCCAAGTCGTTTGGAACTACTGCGGAGATATGCTGGACCGGTGGACCTCGGCATTTTTCGTGGACACGCTCGGCAGCGCTGCGTAGACAAGTCGCCGAGAAGAGGTGGTGACGCAACAAAACCACAGGGTATGTAGTCTAAGCACATCAGCGTGGTAGCACTGGCTCGTATAATTTCAGCACTTGGAATTATGGGTAGGAGTGATGATTGTATCATTTTTCTGGAGGCATTGTTGGAAGAACATCGCATTCCAAGCCAGCTCGACATAAGTCCGTTCCCATATTATCACAGAACTGCGGTATCTCAAACCACTATTCATTTACTCTCGATACGCCCTCATCACTAGCACTGCACTGCGTGGTTTTCTTGTTCTATCTTGCTGCCTTATTCAAGCCGTCAGGTCAACCTCACATATTTCGGTAACTAAGCAAAATTACTGTTCTTCTTATTTCATCATTGAGAGTATGCTAGGAGGTACAATTCTGGCGTTCTTGAGTTCGGGTTCAGCCTTCGCTCAAATAGCTTCAATTATCAGAACAGCGGCTTGCTTCCTTGGCCGAACCATTTACTCCATTGATCGAAGCAATTTTCCGCCGCAAATCATCCTACAGCACACTGTTGTTGAAGGCCTGAGTCGAAGGAGCCACATCATTAGTAGGACAATGAAGCTTGGTGTCATTGGGCCCTGGAGCAGCCGCTACATATCTGCTCTATATACTTGACCTGAAAAGCCGGGGATTTGCGGCTGTCACGTAAATACAGCAAGTTTCACCACGTCCATCATCACAGGTTTTTCCTTGAAAGAATTACTTCGTTCTATTTAATTTGTCGTTTAGTTACACTAACTAGAGAAATATCCGAACTGCATCCAAAAAGGAGACAAGGTCACTACTAGAGGCAATTCCCTCACCTTCCTCTATCCCACAACCACTGAATACATGAGCTGTCCGCTCTCTGAGCAGTCTCTTATTCACCGCCTAGCCACGGATCTCAAGGAGCCAGAGTGTTGTCATCGTCAGAGTCCAAAGAAGCTACTCTGACATCTTCCACTACGTTGAAAGGGTCGCTCAAAAATTTCGCGTTCGCCCTGTGGGCAATAATAATGCGATCGATCGGGCTGTCTTCCAGAAGCAGAATTTTCTGCTGCACGTTTAAGGTTTGTCCTACACGATTGACCCGCGCAAGCGCTTGGCTTTCCTGGTTAGGGTCGAGCAGCGGGCTCGTGAGAATGAGCCTGTTGGCGATTTGGAGGTTGAGCGCCTCCGAGCCGACGGACGCGGGTGCAATGATGCAGCGCGCTGGTCCGTCGCGCTTTCGGAGGCTGTTGAATCGTCTAAGCACATCCGAGCGCTGGCTCTGCTTCAGGTCCTCGTGGAAAAGGAGGGGTCGAGAGCGAGGGTGGTAGCGGGCCAGAATAACATAAAGCATCACAGCGGTGAAGGCTGTCGGCGTAATAATCACCAGCTTCTTCAGAGTGCGGTCGTCTTGTACGTGGGCACTCGCCCCAGCCTTCGAGGCTTGTGGTCGCGGCGTGCGGTCCCTCTCCATCCGGTCGAGCTCTTCGAGGATGTACTGCAGCTTTGGGCTCCGGGGACTCCGGGCAAGCTTTTCAGCGAGGGAACGGAACGTCTTGTTGGATGTGAGCGACTCCCCCGTCGTGTTCTTTTCCTTCCGAATCATTGTCCGTATGTCCCAGTCCGCGATGGGTGTATCGGGTGAATCCAACAGAACCTTGGCAGCAGACGGAAACATCGAGATAAGATACAGGAGCTGCGTGTTGTGCTTCAAGTTCAACTTCTGAAGCGTGTCGAAATAGGCGTCGCGAGGACCTACCGTGATCTTGGTGGCCATAAGCATTCGGACGGTATGAAGATGGCTCTGTGGGGTTTCCCTCGAGATGTACTGCGGCCGGACTTTCTGAATGTCCCTTGTGATGCGTGACCCCATAAAAGTGGTGTCAACAGAGTCGCGGATTGTTAATTGTCCTCCGAAAACCCTCTTGAAGAGCGTCTCGAACATAACCTTGGGAGTGTTGGTTATCGCAGGCTCAATCGCATCGTAAGCTTCCAGTAGAGCCGTCGCGTCGGCCGCACGGTCGGGGGCCAGATAACTCACAACAGCCGAGAGCAAATCTTGAAGTTTACCACCGAACGGGGTTCCGCTTACTAGCCACACATCGCCGACCGTTGTCGCTGATGGGGTTGGTCGGACTTGGCGGCTCACCGCGGCCATTTGCAAAGGCATACTGTCTTTCTCGAGCGCTTTATGGGCTTCGTCAATGAAAGTAATCCCGAACGGATGTGCATAGAGTCCTCCGCGAGGGAACTGACAGTTTGGTGGTGCAGGCGACAAGTCTCGGACGTCCCAACTGTACAAATCTCGGACTTGTGTGCTGTTGTGCGACGTAACCACAATGAAAGTCTCCATCGCCATGGCCAAACGATTGGAAAGAGGCGCAGGTTGAGTGAACCAGTTTAGATCCTCCGTTCTTGTGATCATACCGCCAGGATGACCTTCAGGCAAGACCGCACCCATCTTCCAATTGTTCAAGGTAGAGTTTTTGCCCTTGAGGAATTCGGGGCCAGGCTGAAGCCTCGACGAAAGAGGCGGGCCCGAGTACAGAACCTGGAAATTGTACGCCATGCGAGAGAACTTAGCGTCTTCCAGTATCTGAATCCAACCAGCCATAGAAGCCGCGGGAACAGAGATGAGAGCAGCCCCACGCTTAAGTCTAGAAAGCTGATTGCGCGTAGCTGAGTCTGGAACGCAGTAGCATGCACAATCACTCGGGCGGAGAGATTGTGTGGGACACTTAAGGCCAAGGCCTCGTCGAGCGTTATGAGGAAGATGATCAAGTTTAACCGATCGGACTTGAGACCCCTTCTTTAAAGACCGTTCGCGTGTCTCAACCTCCTCCCACTCCCGTAGTACTCGCCTCTCGTTCTCAAACAACATGGCACGAATAGTGACCGCTGCTAATATCAAAAAACTTTTCCCACTTCCCATGTCTGAAGCCAGAATACCCCCAGTAAGCCCCCCTGTTGTGTGGTCCTGGAATAGGATTTCCATAGCTCTAGTGAACTGGTGAGGTGTGACTGACAGGGCTGTGTGCCTAAAACGAATAGTGCGAGTATTTTCACGCTGCTTTGCGTCGATGTGAGGGAAGAACCTCGCGAAACGTTCAAATTGCTCAGCCTGGTATCCGGTGATGTCAGCTTGGTGTCGGGGGCTTCCTTCGTTAGTCTTGGGCAGCAGACCAGTTAGGTAGTCCTCTTGGTCGATCCGAGACGCCAGCTCCGTGAGCACGGTATTCTGCTCGGGAGCCTCTCTTGGAGATACCAGTTCTTTGACTTGGCCAGGGACGTTTTTGACCGCCACAATGAGTTTGTTGAACGTGCTAGCCTTTTTTAGCTGGACTGGAGGTGGTTGTGAAGCCTGCTCATCCCCTGGACGAGTAGTATGCCTACGACTTGGTTCATAGCTCGTCGGTTCATAACCCGTAGGCTCATAGCCCGTGGGAGGTGTAGGAATGTGCTTGGGCGAGATACCCCCGGCGGCGACGTACCCGTCAACTACCTGCTCCTTGAGAAATGGCGGCGAGGTATGTTGGCGAGTGTTCCCCGACGGAACGATGCCTGAAGACCCATCGAAATCAACAAAGAAGTACAAAATTGGATGATTTAATGGGTCTCTGCGAAACAAATCATTGTAGTTGACAAAGAGATTAGCGAACTGTCTGTCAGACGCAATGCACACAGCAGGTGTGCTGAGGTTAGCTGTGGCCCATATGTTGACGGATTGTTGCGTGACATTCAGATCGCTTCGGGAAATAATTAACCCCACGAAGCTTTCGAACGTCATATGCTGTGAAAGGTCGCCAACCAGATCCGGTATATCACCGAAGTGTGTGACCTTGTAGTTCTTGTCTTCGGGCAACAAGTCGGGATGATTGTTCTTACTGAGGCAGATTGCGTATTTGCAGACCCGTATGTCTGCTGACGATGACAGTAGTTCACGTTCGGATGGAAGTGCAATGACATCGTTCATGACGTCCAGATTGTAGGGTTCCTTGAACACAGGGTTGGTGTTATGAACGCGCCTTTCCGGTTGGTGAGACATGGTAGCCGCTTTTAGACTCAAAGATAGTTGTCGAGTGCCCACGCCCTAATCACTTTCGTAGCGCACTTTCTCTGACCCTGCAGAGATTATAGTTTACGATACTCACCTGAAACTTTCCGATTGCAATCAAATTCACCAGTAACTTGCTTGCTATGGATGGCTTTGGGGAAGCTTCGTGGGTGTTTGAGTGCTTGATAGAAGGTTGTGGGAATGGATGGTGACCAGAATATTCGCATTCTGAAGATTGATTCTCGTGTCAAACTTTATAGACGTAAAACCCGCAGGGTTCTCATTATTCCAACATCTCCACGGTCGCGATCGGGATTCACGATATGTGTTTCAAAATTGGTCTAGCTCCAGATACTGAGTGAAAACTACGACAAACGGCATGTTGGCCTGAATACTTATTGTTCTAGGACAATGCGGCTCTTTACACGATGAATGCCTTGGACAGGACGTTATGCGGGAACTAATGAGTGGCTTTGAAAGGAAGAAAGAATGTATTGTCCCTGAAACGTGGTGAAAATGCTGCCGCCCGTGAGCTAAAGGAACACTGTTATGTTGCGGTAGATGTGCGAGTTAAAGGGTTTCAAAGCCGACAGCAACTCATGGAAGAGACTGAGCTTTTTCGAAGCGAAATAATTATAGGTAATTCGAAGATTACGCGTTGTCTCCTTACTTCATCTTGTGGCGGGATTGCCAACTCTGGCCTGGCTATGTGGTTTCTATCTAGAGAGTGAGGATGCAGCTGGGCAACATTTCAAAGCTTAGTCACTTTTGGTAGCGGTTTGATGATCTTTATGATATTAGATATAAATAGTATATACTAATAGCACCGGAACCAGCCTTACGTGCAGGTACTATGTCTTTCCTCTCCCTCACTGTATCTGCAAGACAAATTAGACAGTACATTAATTTGACTACAGTATGTTGTCTCAAGCCAGAAAATGTCTGCCTACAGCTTGGGGGACAGTAATGGGCACCCTTTGACCCAACGGTTGGTATCTACCATTATCAAGAGGCTGAAATGTAGTAATCATAAAAGGAGTTTGGTTTTAAATAAGAATACGGAGATTCGCAGAGTGCAAAAGAGAGGGTACAGAGGTACGTGTTGACCGGGGGTGGTCACGTGACCTGCACCCAACGTCAATGCGCCACCTCGTAATGCCCTTGCAGCTGCAAATACCAGCGCCCTGCGCAGCATCCATCATCACCACCCTCAACATAACCACCCTACGTCAACGCCACATTGAATCGATTAAATACTCATCAGCATCAATCGATTTGGCATCAGAAACGACATTTAATCACTTAGATTTCGTTTTTCTAGTGTTACAGCGATGGCATAAGTCCTAGATTACTCTGGTCTTAAGGCGCAGTAGCAGAGTGATTATCAGCGGCAATAATAGCGAGGAGGGCATTGTATAGACTAAATAGGCACTAAAATACTATACAATTGATTACAATTAATCAATTTGCGCCCTCAGAGAGTATAAAAGAAGTTACATTTGACGAGGGTGACGGCGAGAGTATTTGATACTATTACTAAGGGCAACTTAAGGTTGCGCCATACTAATTTGGTAGTGGGGCATTAACCATGCGCTTGCTGCAAAGTACCTCTGTACCCTCTCTTTTGCACTCTGCGAATCTCCGTATTCTTAAATAAAGTTAGCGTTTGATCTGTTTCTGCTCTAGTACAACACTCTATTATTCTAACACAACATCAGGTCTCCTATCAACAAATAAGTCCAGGTCCCTATCTCTCCTATTACTACATACCTGCTTCTGTCTTCGACGCATAAATTGGAGATATCACACGCTGACATAATAGGTACGGGCTCTGGTGTTGTCAGGTTCGCCGTGCTATTCTTGTGTCATAAAGCCACATAGCGTTCGAGGGTAATGTGATTGGTGATAGTTCCCAACTCCAAGGGTTTCTATGTGCTAGCACGCGTCTCTTTAATTTGCGCTGAGCCCGTACATACGTTGAATCACTTGAGTGGATTGTTGCATAGTTAGATCCATTGCGAGTCAAGTGGCCTCGGACAATTGGGACGTCTTGCTTGGGTGAAGCTCACTTGTGACCGCTAGGTGTCTGCCTACATCACTATCGAATCATGAAAGCACAGTGGACAGCAATTCCTCTAGATCATTACCGCTTAGTGAGTTGAGGCAGGCTGGGCGTAGGTGGCTTGCCAAGTGGTAATAAACGAAGTTGCTGGCATCCCTGGCTCTCATCTTCCCGATCCTAAGGTATTTCGAATCTTCTGAAATTGGAACCTGCAGCTTTTCCCATACGCAGCGGAAATTGCCTTGATTGTAATATTTTCAGTCTTGGTGGCCGTTGCTGCACTCCACGGTACACGGGAGATCCAACCTTTCTTTCAAGCACCGTACTCGGTCTTTGTCTTTCCGGACAGGTCCACGAATTGTGAGACGAGATTGAGTTTGACTCAACCGACCAGGACGAACAAGGAAATGCTGGCATAGGATTGTCTTGGTAGTGTGCTTATGCCGTCATGGCATGTCAAGCCGCTTCTACCTGGATTAATCCCGAGACCCCAGAATTCGGGAGTGTCCGTCACATTCATGCCTCAAAATCAACCTTAGTTGCTTCCTCCTGATAAGTTGAAACTGTGTTGCCCTTGGCTTACTCTCCCAAGGCAATACTGGTTGAAATTTGGAGATTGATAATGGAAGCCCTCCAATCAATGGCCGTGCATCATCTTGCCACATTTGGAATCCCACAGCATGGCCAGCCCTAACACCCTAGACCCCATGCATATGGAAATGACCCAGCGGCGTCTTTGTGTTGCGTGGCAAGAGGATTCCACCCAACGCCGAGATTATTGTCTCTGTCAACAAGGGCGCGCCAGCCAACACTGTCACCGTCTTCTTGTGCCTGCTTATTGTCCTGACGCTGGCCCTTATCTGCTGGCTCTATGCTGCCGAGGTCTAATGCCTGGCCACCGTGCCGCCCATGAGTCTGGCTGCGTTGAGCGACCTGGCTTTCAACCTCTCACTCGGCATGTTCGCACCGCCTGCATGTGCCTTTGTTAACATCAGTTGTGAGTCTCTCCCTTCTCCCCTCTCTCCTTCGGCCTGGCTACCTTACCGTAACACTTCCGCAAGGAGCCATCCCGTTCTTATTTCTTGAAGAAACAAGACCACACTCTGATAGGCACTGTTCATTATCTTTGGTTCCGGGGTCTTTTGCCCCCGGCCAGGTGGCATGACACTGGAGGAGGTCGAGAAAATATCTTCAACCAATGGATCTCAGCTTTGGCAGAACAAGAACGGTGAATCAAGAACGGTTGCAGAGATTGGAGCTGGCCTCGGGAAAGACCGACGACCACAGCGATGGGGCGTGAGAGACTTGAAGTCCTTTGTGTTGAAAGGTCATTGGTGCATGGAGATCTTCTACCAATGAGTTGTAAGCAGTCATCTTGAAAATTCTGATGGGCAGTACGAAGGGATGGCAGGCTTGGACTACGCATAAATGTTGAAAATACATGCTCCCTGTAATGTATGGGTGTTGGTTGTATAAGTATTCGTGCTGACGTCGACAGCTTGTCAATAACCATAGCTGCACGCCTCTGTAAAGGCGGCAGACCGTGCGTTGAGATCACGAAAAATATGGCTGTAGATTCGCATCGTGCAGTTGCCCTGGAATCAGGGTGTGGAAGATAATGTTAAGCGCTTAGAAGCCATGTAAGGACATCTCGCTATCTGTCATGCTAAAACCTCGGCACCAAGATGACACACTGTCCATGCTCTTCTCTGGACCATCCGAATCACCTCCCTCACTCCCAATGATGCATATCCTTTCGCCCTGGCAGGCAGCCATGCCTTCCGACCGTACCGACCAGTAAGCCTACAAGCCTCTAAATCCCCTCTGAACGCCAAAATTTCCCTCTAAACGCCGCCGGCCACAACTAAATCTACAGCCATTTATTCGGCAAGCTTGTAGATCTTCTGGATGTCAGCCAGGGCAGCGGCGAAGTCGAACTTGAGGTCCTTGAGCAGGCCGTCACTGAAGCCAAAGACCCAGCCGTGGACGATGGGGAAGTGGTTCTTGGCGTAGGACTTCTGGACGGCGGCGGACTTGACGACGTTGCGGCACTGCTCGATGACGTTGAGCTCGACGAGGCGGTCGTAGCGGGCGTTCTCGTCCTTGATGGCGTCCAGCTCGTGCTCGTGCAGCCGGTAGACGTCCCTGATGTTCCTAAGCCAGGGGTTGAGGATGCCGAGGTCCTTGGGGGTCATGGCGGCCTTGACGCCGCCGCAGCCGTAGTGGCCGCAGACCACAATGTGCTTGACCTCGAGGTGCTCGACGGCGTAGTTGAGCACCGAGGCGCAGTTGAGGTCGATGTTGCAGACCAGGTTGGCGATGTTGCGGTGCACAAAGGCCTCGCCGGGCTCGAGGCCCGTGATCTGCTCGGCGGGGATGCGCGAGTCGCTGCAGCCTATCCACAGGTACTCGGGCTTCTGGCCCGCGCTGAGCTTGGAGAAGAACTCCGGGTCCTGGGCCTTCTTCTCGGCCGCCCACTTGGTGTTGTGCTCGAACACACGGTCGTGCGTCTGCTGCAGGTAGCGGGAGATCTGTTCGTCGGACATGATGCTCCTTAGGTGGCGCTTGGCGGTGGTGTGTGCGACGAGGTTGGGTGAGAAGTTTTGACCGCGGGGCCCGGAGTGAGAGCTGCAGGGGCGTCGTTGGAAGATGCGGGTGAGATTGTGGTTGAGGTTGAGGTTGAGGTTCTGAGTAAGCCCGAGTGTGGACGGGGAGGAGGAAGCGAAGCAAGTGCCTGGTCTCGGAAGCTGTGCGAGGTGGGTGCACACACGTCCTCTTATCATCGCAAAGGTGCCTTGGCCACGTATCAGGTTTGTGTTTGTCAAGTCATGTCGGTGAGAAGGAGGAAACCCCGGAGTAAAAGAAGGCGTTGAGGCTTGAGAAATCCCTCAGCTTGGCAGATGCTCGATGAGTCCTCGGGAAGGCTTATCTTCCCCTGCATCCGGGAGCTTGGAGAGGCGCCCGCGCTGGCTTGGAGCTCCTTTCCTCTCCCGTTGGGGAGGCCGGGCGGGAAAATTTGCTGGGCGATCAGCGGAATCTGCCGTTTGGAGGGCCGCAAGCCCGGAAGTACCTGTCCGCCCAGACTCGGGTATAGAGGTACACCCGGAGCCCTGATCGCACTAACTGAACGGCGATCGCCTTATTTAGTCTCCCACGGAACACCGTTGGACTACTGCAAAAAGCGCCACCATTCGACTCAATCTTTTGCAGGTAGAATGCCTGGCTACTCCTGAACACGTCTCTGCTCCACTTCTCAGACTGAGTCACCGCTCCAGTCCCTGAAACCCGTTGGTGGACCTGAATCGGCTGGTCCTAGCCATCAACTGGAAACCACTTCCACCTCAGATGTAGGCATCTCAAGCACTCAACAGCCATCGAGAGGAGCCATGGTCTGTTTACCCTTAGATCGAGATTGCCATGTGACGTCGGGCAATTCATCCCACACAGCACAAAATAATCATATCGTAGGCTATCCCAGAAGTTAGGTGAATGGTCGGGTGTGCTCCTGCCCAGGTGGTCGGCTGCGTGAGGTCGTGTCTTGTCGAGCCTACAGTTCCAAGTATGATTACGACCACAAAAGCAGCGCCGTGTTCGAATTCTTCGATATCATTGAGTCGGGAGACTCACGGTCCGCAGTCCCAAAATCAGGCCGTTGGACGCCACACACGTCCCTACACTGGCTCCAAGTGGCCGAAGTGTTCATGAACTCTTTGCTATGATAAGATGGTCAGTAACCTACTGTTATCGGCATTGTGGTTTTTTTTTTCTTCTTTTTTTCCAACGCTAGGTGTTTAAGCGTTTATCACTGTATGAAGGGACTGATGCATACTGCTTGAGAGGCATATGTGTACAGATTAGAGACGAGACCACATAAGATGGTCAGTGTTATCTGAAATTCATCCCTTGATGACAGGTGTGCATCGCGAGACTTACGAGACCTCGACGTCAACCTCAAACGGCTAGTAAACCAAGCATCCCAGTAAAGATCAACTCTTTGACGGGGCATCGTCGCCATAGAGCGTCTATCAGAGGCGCGAGGTGCCTTCCAAATATGATATAATACACTAGCATGTTAATATTAGCTCTTCCAACCATAGCCCTGTTGAGTCTGTATCCTGTCTCCTCGGGGTACTGCACAGCAAGGCTAGCCAGGGTCGAAAGAATATCTTAGTCAAAGAATGCGCATCCCGAGCCACCATTAAAGCCGATGAAATGCTGTAGAATAGAGAATCCCAGCAATGTCAGGTTTGGATATGTGCCTAGTCGGATGCCATCGGTGACACAACGATTTATCTCGTTTCTCCACCCATCCACGCTGTCCCACAGGGTCATGGAATGGATGTGAAGCACTCTTCGAGAGAGCATCCGCTGCCAAGTCCAAGCCCTCTCAGGTCACTTGCGCGGCGATTCGTTCATGGCGAGAAGGCTGTACCGAGAACTTTTTAGGAACCATGGCCCCTTCCCGTACGGTAGAGCCTTTGGCAGAGGCCAGCAGGTGTCTCATATGGTAGACCCTTGGAGCTCTTGTTTTATCTCAGCAGCAGATGAAGATGTCCTGAGCCCCATATGCCTCTTTGTCCGCGAAGCGGTCACAGAAGTCGGGGGAATCGCCGCCGCAAACAGGCTTAGCCATGGCCAGGGCGTCTTTTCCAGAGAAAAAATATATCTCGAAGGTCCCCCACAGCTAGCCGTGTCAATCATCTTGATCGATGCATAAAGAATCTCCTGCATGTATTTAAAGTCAAGGCGCACAGGCCGATCGTATCGACAATTGTATTCGGCAGGTCGCCTACCTGTATGCCCAGATCGTACGGAGACGTCTTGTCCTTGGCAGCCTTCGTAGCTTGCACAGAGGCAACCCAGGAGTACACTAGACATGGGTTGTCCCCTTCCGAACCGTCGTACTCGACGAGGTGTATACTACCTCTTGTTTCCATTGTGGACGGAAGTAATAGCACGGAATGAGAGTCTCTGGGAGAGCTTAATAGGCCCAAGGCTGGTGCCAAGGCTTTCAGTGTCTCGATTCTGATTTCAGGGTCCCAGAGGTAAAGGGAACGTGGTCTGATAGGTGTCACACGTCAACAAACGTCGGCTGTTGGGCACCGAAAGACTTGAAACAGTTCGGCACTCAACCCGGGCTTCGATAACATTTACTAACGTATGACCAATTGGCCGACCCTTCTTTCGTTTTTGGCCTACGTCATGAACAACATGGTTGTGCTCTGTCATTATCAAACACGATTTTGCTAACAAATTTCTCTCAACAATCCACCGTGATTCTCCCTGAAGCCTTTTCAAGTACCTGAATGCACTTCGAGATTATCAAGACGCTGGTTCCAGTCGATGTGTTGACACTAAACAGCCCTGCTGCAGACCCCCAAGGAAATTGTCCCCGCGAGAGTGCTGCTGGGATCCGGTTTGCAATCAAAACACTTCATTGGTGGCCTGACGCTTGACGTCAGTGACAACTTTGTCGTGATGGTACTGTAGCTAGCCAACCTCCAATGTATCATGCGTAGTGGGCCGCCCACCCAGGAACCAAGTCACAAGGGTCAAGTCTAAAGGCCTGACCGACTTTACGAGGACGTATTGGGACGGCCTTTTACTGATTACACAAGATCCTGAGCTTCGGCTGATGGATTTGACACACCACTATACGATGAGTGCTCGATGGCGGATGCACCCGACTCGGAGTGGCCGTCAAGCAGGAAAGCAGAACTGGACGATGAACCCTGCGGGTGCGTAGTGTAGCCATGAGGGAAGCTTCCATAAATCCAAGAGGAATAATAATCAGTCGGCTGGTCTCGAGCAGCCGGCATTATTCTCAGAGAACGACAAGTGGAATCGTGAAAAGCCAGTCCTTTCGTCTCCAACCAGATCTGATTGGCAAAAGGAGCGGGAACATATATCAGTTTTAACCACCGAAAGCTCCGATTCTGGCTATTCCACCTACAGCCAGTCCTCGGCGAATATGTTGGAGACCGGAATCCAGAGGCAGCGTGAATCAATTTCCCCCGGGTCGCCCGCACCACGATTGGCTTTCTTCTAAGGAGTATCTGATGTCATGCATTCATTTATTTTCTGCCCTGATCATTCTGCATCGTCTGTTGATGCTTGTGGACTAGTTCAACTTATGATTTACGAGGGAGCACGAGCAATACCAGGCATGTTATCCAACCAGGGCTAAGCACTGGAAAGTGGTGTCGCAGTGGGCTTTTCATACCCATATTCTGCTCCGGACGGAAAGTGGGGACCAAAACTGACCCATGCCCAGGGGTCTGCACGGTCCGTGGTCTGCAACGAGGGCGAGCAGTTGATGAAAGGCGGGGATCGGTAGTTTGCAGCACACATCAGATTCTGGGTCTGCGCATAGGCTGTTTAGAATTCAAGGTCTTTGGATATGTCACCTCCAATCTGCCAAACCTTTGTGAATTCTCTTGGACTCTGCTTGTGTGCTGCACTAGTATCAAAGATAAAATTCGATGCTTTCTGGTCACCATCGCCGATTACCGCCCGCGGAGAGAGATGAGATGGGTATCGGCTTCGGAGAAGTCGACCTATCGGACCTGTGAGGCCAGGTTCGCCCAGTCAGAGGCGCCGGAACTTACTCCGGCCAGGTAAGGTTCGACGGACACTGCTCTCATTCCTCTGCTGTTATGCTACTGTATTCGCTTTTCTCGTTGAGGATCCCTACAGTCTCAGTGAGTTCTCTCCTCCTTGGACACGACACGGGTCTTCAAGATCGGCCTCACCGTTGGTAAATCTGCATCGTGGGCATGTTCGCCACCGATGTCAAACAGCAAGCACTCCGTCATCTCGTGGTCTCGAGGAAGCGCTCATGGGCAAAAGTCAATTGTATTCTGAATTGCGTCTGAAGTAGCGTCCCGTATTCCGGGGTACAATGAGCCCCAAATCGAACAACTTATTCCATCTCCACAGCTGCCGAATTTGCCGCTTTTGGGATACACTGGGGACTTTTAATTCCACTAGTTGCACCAATGAGGCAAGGCATGTGGTCTCAACACTGTTTCCTCGTCCTTCTCGGGTCTCGTTCTCTTGTGCTTGGTCTACCGCTGACGGTTGTGTGATCGTTTCAAACTATGTCCTACCCCTTACTATGTGTCTTCTAATAAGTCTGACGCTCCATGCATTCTCCACTTTTGACCAGCGGTCTCTTTCATGTTTCCAGATGTGAAATACACACCCCTGTTGATGCCTGAGATCTCTGCTAGTACATGTTGGGCACTGCCGTTGGAAACCCTCTTCTGCGGTATGTCTATCTCGCCCTCGTTCTAGGTACATATCTGTGCCGTTAGACGGCAGATTTTGCTGTTACATTCGAGGTTTGTTTCGTCATCCTCGGCGGCTGTTCCTGCTTGAGCTCTCCAGCAGAGGGGATAGCCTATCTCCGCGAAGATTATGAGACACCTAGGCCAGACGGCTCTTCTCGTATAAGTCAATGGAGAGCGCTGGTATTGAGCTGTGCGCAACATTGACCAATCTTCTCTGAGAAAAAGATTATCCAAAGCCGAACACAGCTTGTGCAGACCATTTTAGATGCTGCCTTGCTCTCCGAAGCCCTTCGAAGCCCTCCGAAGCCAAGCGAGTTCCTCCTGACTACACCACAATAACGCCTCTACCGAAGCTCGATTACAGCGACTGCGGAGCACGTCTACCCCGGCGTCGTGTATCCCTTGGTCCTGGACAACACCCTCGCCGAATGGCGGGTCCAAGAAGCAGGCGTGATGGCATGACTGAAGCTCAGCCCAGTGGACTATACCCGAGCTACTTCGACTACGAAAATACGATTGTTGCGCCTTTAGTCCAATACGTTGATACGTCCGACAACACATATATCCCATCAGTGTTCGCAGGTGACGACAACTACAACCCACCTCTCCCATACAACATATGGCCAACCGAAACAGCGGGACCACTGAGCATGCCTTTCGCGAACGCAATGCCCTCGCTGAATGCTCCTACGAATTACGTGCCGGTCCCACTTCCTTCCCCCCTCAGCGGGACTGTCCCTCCGGCGCCCGATGAGTGGCAAATCCAGGACGTGCCTTCAGTGGAAACAAGTGCAGGCATGCCATGGGGCTTTGCTGCCCAAACTGGTTTGGGTAGCATCAACAACCCAATATCATCAGCAAGAAGCTCAGAGGCCGGCCTCCCAAATATCCAAGACTACAAGGCTGCAAATACATTTCTTTCAAATACGACGACAGATTTAAGCCGGTCTGAGAAGCTCCCAGTCTCACTGCCCAACAGCCTCCCACGTTCGAGGACGTCCCGTGCTGCTGCATCAAGTGACGCGACAAGAACCCAGACCAATGCTTCACGACCAGGAGTCAGCCCGACATACAACATCGATATCTTGCAAACTCCGATCAGCCCATTTTCCGACGGCGGCTCTTCAGCCCCTGGCATAGACGACCAGACCAGTCCGAGACCACAAGGGAACTGGACAAGAGCCAGTCCCAATGGTGATAGGCAACGAACCTTACGGTCGCTGCCAACAATACCACGACTCGATAAGCCCGCCCGCAGCCGAGCTGCAGCAAACAAGTGCCGAGCCAAGGGCAAGGCAGCGGCCGCAGAGCTCGAGGCCACGGAGAAGGCCGAGTCGCTGAGACGCGGGCAGCTGTTGGCGACCTTCAGGAGCCTGCAGACGGAGGTGTTCGCGCTCAAGAGCGAGATCCTGATGCACGGCAACTGCGACGACTTGATGATACAGAACTACCTGAACAGCACAGCCGGGTCTTTTGCGACAGGCTACGGCGGCCCCGCCGAGTGGGCAGCCTTTGGCGGCTCCTCGATTCCCGACTCGAGATATATGCAGTCACCACCATGATTCGCACCGGCGCGCGAGAGGAGGGCCCGGGGTGAGGGCCTCCTGAAGATTGACATCTGAAGTCAGCAGGAAGTGAAAGGGATCAATGCTCCCACACTGGGGTGAACTCAAAAGGTATAGTCAAATTACTCGGGGGCGAGAGCTATTGCCCAGATGGATTCCCCAGCTACGCCACGGTGATCAAAATGGACCGAGAGGTAGCGGACGATCTCAGATGAAAAGTGGTCAAGGCGTTTTCCTTTCTGAACTAGGTTGTTACACTATCAAGTTACTCATACTCGGACACCAGCATCAATCGAGGCCGAGGACATCGTTCCTCTTGAGCCATTAGCAGAAACGTAAGAAATTTCTAGCCAAGGTACGAGAAACAAGGGACCCATGTGGTCCAAAGAGAAGACGCATCATCGCGACGCTGATCTTTCAAGAAGAGTGCTGACACCTATGAAAAACAGGCCGGTGCTTGCCCACAGAATTCGACCTTCCATGCCCGAATAGCTACGGTCCTGATCCACGATCGCCCATCTGCTTCCGGCCCCGCTGGCGCCTATGTAATCCCATGGCGGAGGCAAGATTGGAGGCCATGTCCGTTCATGGATCAGGGGCGAAGCCTTGGCTTTCTCCCCTCCCTGAGCTGCTCACGTAAGTTCCGCCACATACGCATACTAATCGCGTACAGAGACCTTGATCTACCTTTGATATGTTCTCTTGCCGTCGGGATTCGTACCGACAGTTTCCGTGGAGGATTGGTAGGAACTCGTCTCTGTATTCCCACTCGTTTGGCACTGGACGATGCCGCTGAGGCTCTTGAATCATACCAGCCGGTAAGTTCTTTGCCTTGTTAATGCCTAATGGAATCGTATAATTACTACCTCTATCTTCTATCCACACCGTGCTTTGCTGAACGTCGATTTGACAAAACTGTTTTGTTGACAGTTTGCATGATTCGTCTTTCCACAACCCATTTTCTAAGTAGCTCACAAGGTATTCCATAATCTTGCTGAGTACCTAATGATTCTCGCCCATTTGCACGTCAAAGCTCAACATATCTATTTAATTTGTGTTGTTTCCCTCCGTCAGCTTGAACGAAATATTCAACGCATGCTCATTCGCGAACAGAGGAACATAATCCGAAACCAAAAACCACCGCGGCATAGCCATGCCCTCGTAGACAAGCTCCCCGCCGACCTTCAGATTCTCAAAAGTAACATTCTGGATGTTCCTGGTCGAGTTGTATCCAAGAATCTGGGAGGGGTTCACAATCTCCGAGTGCTCCAGGTCCAGCTCCAAATTCCTAAACGTAACATCGCGGATGCTGCTGCCCGGCGCCGTCGTCCACCTGCCGTTCTGCATGACGCGGAGATTGACGAGCTGACCCTTTGTTATCTTCTCCACTCGGATGTCCTCAAAGAGGACGTCCTGCACGTGGTTCGCATCGCCGGCATTGATCGCGATGCAACCTTGGTACCACATCTGACCCTCGTTGTGATCCAAGATGTCGATGTTGCTGATGCGGATCCCGCTAAGAGTCTCGGGGCTCTCGGGGTTCCCGTGTGTCCCGATGTTAATCGGGTGTGCAATGTCTGGCAGCAAGACCGAGTCTCTCAGCGTGATGTTCCTGGTCTCGCCGTAGTAATCCCAGCGGTGACCGTAGACGGCAAGGGTGTCGTCCGAGTTGCGCATGAAGCAATTCTCGGCCAAGATGTCCTGGGAGCAGAAGAAATCGAGCCCGTCGCCGTTCCCGGCGGATGAGAAGGATCGGTAACGGTTGATGTGGACGTTCTTTGCTTCGCCTGTCGTGAGGCTGAAGCCGCTCGCGTTGAGAGAGGTAACGCCTTCGACAAAGATGTTGGATGAGCGTTCGATGAGGATGGCGCCGCCGTTGGGCGAGTCGTAGAGGAACCCATGCCCGCGGATGCCAGAGTTGGATATGTTGTTGAAGAGAATTCTAGCATTGAGGAATGCCCCGCTGTCGAGGTATACAGTTGTGTCCGATGGGACACTTAGATTTCCGCCATCAACCTTTGCGTAGGCCGATCCATTGTTAAGTCCTGGCCCAAAATACCACACGTTTTCAGAATCTTTGGTGGGAGCATTTTCGTCGATCTCATTGGTAAGAAGGTGCAATGCTTGCCATTTGTCGTTGTTGATTTCCAGCATAAGGTCCACTGGTCGATCAAGGGTGAAGCTGATGACATCTCCGTCAATGGTAGCTTCGATTCCTAAGGAGATTGGTCTGATCAACGCAGAGTGGACCGCCCCAGCTTTATATTGAGCCTGAACTTCCAGAGGGCCGTGATTGTAATCCAAAGAGCTGACAGTGATGGGGTGTTTGTTGAACTCGTTCCGGGTAAGATTCTGCTCAGCGCCATTCACAAGATATGAAGGCAAAGAGGACCACGTATCAGATCCGGCGATGCGAGCCTGTACGGTGAAGTCGTTGCTAGCTGTTACACCCTCCGGAACTGCGTGAACGCGAATGCTAGCTGAAACATTCATTTTTGACTGAGCAAATGTTGAAAATAGAAGGAGCAAAAGTAGAAATGCCAAATTGTGTGAAGACGCTGTAGAGGTCATCCTGTTGCGGGGCTCACAATGCCTTAGTGACGTGTCACAAGGCTGCGTCAGGGTCTCTGAGAAGTTGTTGCACAAGGCGACGACAACCCTCGAAGGCTACAAGCCACAGAAGCCGTGGCATTTATATATCAGGCCACAATCTTGCGAATCGCAACAGCATTTGATCGCTTGTACAGTCAATGCCAAGAAAAGGTACTTCAATACCGTCGTATGATTGTTTGCGGGGTGATCTGCACAAGCTGCGGGCGCCGGTCCGCGACTTTGCCCGTTGAACGGACCCTTGAGGAGTCACTTGAAAGTGATTTCCGTTGTAACACAGTCACGGCCCGCAACTTTACCCGGTGAACAGTCTCAAAATGTCGCTCGAAAGGGCTTCGAGTATACTACCAATATCTGTATCGTTTCGCGTAGTGCTGTAAGGCATTTGGGACAATTTCGATGATCCTTGCGTTACCATTTCTCAGTGCAATTTCGTTAATGAGCGTAAGACCTCCTTTTCAAATATCCGAAAGCTTGAAGCCTCCGGGACACAATTTCTGGAAAACCTCTTCCGGATCATACTTAGCCGCGACCTTCTTCATAAAGCTGACGTTTTCAACTCCGTAGCTACCCAGGGGGTCCTGGCAGGGGTTTGCGTAATTCAGATACAGCCAGTCCTGGGCACCGCCGATACTGGATGCAAATGCCTGCACCTCTTCGATCCAAGCTTTGACTTTTGGATATGCGGCCGCCCGCTGGTCCGCCGTGGGGAGCTCAATTAAGGCCAACAGCAGCACACCGTCGTCCTTCTGCCTCTCCAGGCCCATCACATTGCCCCCGGCCTCGACGGACCTTTCGGTGTAGAGCTTGGGTAGGGGCTGGAAGATACATTGGGAGAGCATGTTGCCGTCTGGGACGATGACCTTCAGTTCTCCTACGAGCGTTTCGTGAGTTTCTGCGGCTTTGGTCATGATACGGATGTCGTTGTTGAAGGTCAGTGTGAACCAGATGGCGCTACCGGAATGTTAGAATCTGGAATACTCCGCTCGGATCGGAGGTAGATGGAAGAAAAGGCTTTACTGGTAGTTTCCGGGTGTGTTATTCGCTGCTATCATCTCTGCTTCCGTTGTAATTTTGGCATTGGTCGTGATTTCAGGTATGGCAAGCCACTTATTGTACGCCGGTGCTTTCTCTGTGGCAGTCATGCTCGCGTCTAAAACGGCGAGTGTGGTGCAGTACGTTAGCACTCGCTTCCCTTCAGGAACCCAACGCAAAATCCTGGCCGGAGGCAGGCCCGGCCCTCACATTCCAGGATTGATACTAACAGAGCGTGCAGATGACTGTCTCTTCAAAATTCGGGTTGTGTGAGACTAGAACGATCAAGTTCTCGTCGGGGTGTGTAGCGGCGTTGGCTGTGAAATCGTGCGTCGCTTCGATCGCGGCTGGAAGATGCTCCATAGAGTAGACAGTTATCCCGCCCCAGATCCTCTTGTTTTCCACCATGGCCATTTTGAAGCTCGTCACAATCCCGAAGTTGTTTGAACCACCCTTGAGCGCGCGAAAAAGATCCGCATGATCGTCCCTGTTGACTTTCACAATGCTGCCGTCTGCAAGTACAACCTCGAACTCCAGCACGTTGTCGCAGGCGAAGCCCTTCCGCCCCGTGAGGAAGCTTTTGCCGCCGCCGAGGATCAGACCGGCCACACCGACTTGACCTTCGCGGCCGCCGGCGACGATTCGATCATAGGGCGCGAGGGCTTTGTAAACGTCGGCCCAGCGGCCTCCGGGCCCAAAGCGGACGGTCTCCGAGTCGGTGTCGACGGTGAGATCTGCCATTAATCCCAAGTCGATCTTGTTTTTAGAGAATGTAAGTTCCCGAGCTGTGTTTCTGATTCAGGCTACACAAAAAATCGGATCTTACTCACTGTCACACCTTGGTCAATATTGTTGCCCAAGTTGGCATGCCCCCCACTTCGGACTACAACAGTCAGCTTTGCCTTGAGGTTCCATTATCGGAGCAGCTGTAAGTGCTCTATCAACTATTTGATTGCAGTCACCGAAATTGATATCCGTCTTGGCAGTAAAAGAGGAAAGGAGGTAAGGACGTCTCAGGGTCCGAATGACGATTTCAAGTGGGATGGCTGGTTCCTGGTCTTCAGAACTTCTGGCTTACCAGCAAATGCATGTCCTCCTGCCTTGAGAGCTAACACCGCTTTCGCCACTTCTTCGGCCGACCGAGGCGTGACAATACAGGCTGGTCGCAGCTTTGCGTAGTTGCTCCAGTACGATTCATTCCGCGAGGTGTAGTTGGTGTCTGTTGGCAGGGACACGCGATGGGCAAGCCCAGCCTCTGCAAGGCTCTGGGCCTGGGGACAGGACGGCTCGAGGAAGACTCCCGCCATGACTGAATTTACATTGAGAAGCAAGTCGTGAGACTGCGTGAGGGAAATGTGTCATGGGGCGACTGGGGACGGAAAGATATAACCCTGTGATAACTAATCCATACGTTCTCTTGCGTACGCGACAAGTGGCAACGCTTCAATCGCGGACGCTAAAATATTACCGCATGCAGCGTGAGAATAAATTGTAACGGGCGGGCCAATACTACCGAGCGACTGACTGGCTTGGCGGTGGTGATCACCAGCATTGGACGCTGGGCATGCACGGCACGGCACGGCACCGTGGCAGCGGTGGCCAACATGGGGGAGGACAGTCAGCAGTTCTAATTCAAGCTCAAGATTATTATTAAATTTTGGGGGCTGGAATTGGGACATCAAGTTACGTGAAGTAGTGCAGATCCTGAATGGCGAGAGGCAGGTAGAGTGAGAACACACTCAATTATACCTCCTCCGCTGTTAGATACGGGAGGAAGGACCCTACCCCCGCCACCAGGCTGGGACATTAAAGAAGACCTCGATTTCACGTGAGCATTGTGAGCTAGCAATGATCGATGGGCAGTCAATCTTTGGTCTAGGTTGGGCGAGCTGTTCGGCATAACAATGATAAATGTTATCTGAACCACCTATGAGGCCGATCATGTAGTCGAGTACGTTGCACTGCTTTTTGCCCCAAGTACCTACGTTTCGCACCAATTCACAGGAGCTGGCGGATCGATGGCATCCGAGACCATGTGAAATTGGTTCAGAAAGTTCTACTCGATCGACTAGGTTTGTCATGTAATTTTGAAGATTCGATTTAGCATAATTCCTTTTGCCGTCTGTGTCCTGCCATTATACACGCCCAGCTCGAAGGACAATGCCGCAACGCATGGCACGTCGAGATGGAGAGCTAGAAAAAGTGATCTTATTTCTCGTCATGTGTTTATCCCCGGCTTCCACCATCTGGGGAATACCATTCCCGAAAGTCGTCGTCATCGCGCCGGACTCGCGATGCGGGGTCTCGATTATTGCCGCCAGCCATCCAGGTATACCACCGAATTATTCGCTCACACCACCCGTAGTATCACGGGGTTTCCTTTTCTTGAAAAATACATATATATATATAACCGAGATGTGCTTCTGAAGTAACGAGCCACTCTAGTGTCCAGCCAAGTCGATAGCACAGAGTCAGGATTGTACTCAGAAAAAGGTCATCATGGCATCTTTAGAGGCGGGCAATGTGGCTGACGAGAAGTCGGGGCTCGATGGAAATGAGAACTTAACGAGGAATGGCCAAGTCATTGACCACGACCGGGATACGTTCCTCCCTCGTCCTTCTGACGACCCGAAAGACCCTCTGAATTGGGCTCTCTCACTCAAAGTAAGTAGTTTCGGTAGACCTGATATCGAATGACGCCAAGGGACCTTTTTGTTCACATCGTACAGGTCGCAGTACTGATACAAGTCTGTCTCCTTGCCGCCCTCGGCACCATCAACACAGCCATCATCAACCCGGCCTACAGCCAGCTCGCCCGCGACTTCGACATCACCATCGTCCAAGCGTCCTACCAGACAACCGTCGTCATAACCCTTAATGGGATAGGCCCCTTCATCTGGGTCCCCCTGGCGAATGTCTACGGGCGCAGACCGGTCTACCTCTTCACCACGCTGCTGGGCTTCGTCTCCATCCTCGGATCCGCATACGCGCGCACCTACGGCCAGCTCATCGGCGCCCGCGTCGTGAACGGCCTGTTCCCGGCCGCGATGGCCCTGGGCCCGAGCACGGTGGTCGACTGCTTCTTCTTCCACGAGCGGGGACGGGCCATGGGGCTGTTCACGGTGATCCTGACCACGGGCGCGCATATCGCGCCTATCCTGGGCGGGCTCGTGGGCCAGTTTCTCGGGTGGCGATGGATATTCAAGTTCACGGCCATCTTGGACGGTGTCATGTTTCTGGTGATCCTCGTCGGCCTCCCCGAGACGCTCTACGTGCGCGACACCGACGACCTGACACACACAGCCCCGGCGGACAGGAGGGAGAGGGAGACGTCCTCTCTCGGGCTCAAGGGCTACGCCGCCCGGCTCAAGCCCTACGCAGGGCCCTTTCCAGGCCTCAGGCTGCATCTCGGCGACTTCGTCTGGCCCGCCCTCCGCATGGCACAGTACCCCTCCGTCCTCTTCCCGGCAGCCTACTACGCAGCCCAGTACGGGTTCGGCAGCATCCTGCCCGCTGTCACCGTGGCGGCCATCTTCCGCGAGCGCTTCGGCTGGGACACTCTAGAAATCGGGCTCGCGTACGGCGGCGCGCTGACCGTCGGCGGGGTGCTGGGCGAGAGCGTGGCCGGCGTGATCCTCGACGCCATCGTGAAGCGCGCGCGGCGGCGCCTCGGCGGGGTGAACCCGGAGCCCGAGGCGCGGCTGCAGGCGATCTGGACAGGGGCGGTGCTGCTACCCGTGGGCCTGCTCATCTACGGCTTCACCATCGAGTACCGGACGCACTGGTTCGTGCCGCTGTTCGGGATGGGGCTGAGCGTGTTTGGCTTGCAGCCGATCGCGACGACGTGCTATACGTATAGTATTGACTGCTACCGCGAGCGGGGTGGGGACGTTGCGACGTTCTTTAATTTCCTGAGGCAGATATTTGGGATGACGTTTGCGTTCTATGTGGTATTGCTTTGTCAACGGATTGGATATCAGTTTGCGTTCTTGCTATTTGTCATCTGGGGGAGCGTGCTTGGTTTCATACCTATTTTAGTATTGATGTGGAAGGGGAGGGAGATTAGGCTCTGGTTTGAGAGGAGGGAAGAGGGCAGGAGTGATCATGGCCGCCCTGAGAGAGATTCATTCACGTAACCGGATCGGATTGATGGTCAAAATATTGAGAATAATTGTAAATCATTTAATTTCAAATCGCACGTCTATCTCAAGCACAAGCAAAACACCTCCGCTGGCGCAACAAATTCGCTCTGAATGATCATATATACAAGAAACCCCCACAGCTGTCCGAATATCCAACTACTCTCCCTTTCCAATTACAATTAAGCAAAGAAGGTGACCTCTCTCTTGGTCTCCTCAACACCCCCGGCCTTGACGCTCCTCGCAACAGTAGACGGGGCCGCGCTTGGGGTCGCAGCGGGGACTTCACCGTCGTCGAGGGACGCGGTCGCCAGCGCAGTCATGTTGAGAGGGCCCTGCTTGATGTACTCCTTCTCCTTGGGGAGGCTCTCCCAGAGTCCGTCAGGCAGGTCGAGGTGGTCCTGGACGACCTGCTTGGGCGTGAGGGCGAGCCACTGCGCGGCGCTGACGTCGGAGAACTTGGGCGCCTGCAGGACCTCGAGGAAGATGCAGTCCTCGGTGCCCGTGTTCTCGACGTAGTGGCTGGCCGCCTGGGGGATGTAGCCGACGCCGCCGGCCGTGAAGTCAAAGGTGCGGGCCGCCTCGGGCGCCTTGAAGACGGTGATGCGCGCGGAGCCCTGCAGGAAGTAGTTCCACTCGGGCGAGGTCGTGTGCCAGTGGATCTCGCGCATGGCGCCCGGCTGCACGACCACGAGGGCGGCGGCGAAGTTGGACGCGATGGGGAAGGTGGTCGGGTCGAGGATCTTGACGGAGCCGCCGGGGGTCTCGTACGGCGCCTGCTCGGACCAGTGGTAGGTGTACGAGTTGGCGGTACCATCGAGCGAGCCGGCGGATGAGGTCAGGTTCTGGGTGTCGTCAATTTCCTTGGGCTGAGGCGTGCCGTTGAAGATCTATTGTGGAGATATTAGTCCCTGTATTCTGAGAGGGAGAAGCAAAAGCGTGGTGAAAACTTACGTATAGCTGATCCTGGGGAATGTTCTTGAACGCGCTGGGGTCCGCCTTGAAGTTCTTGGACAGAACGCTCACAGGAGTACGTGCCATCATCTCGGACAGGAGGAAGGTCTCGTCCTCAGAGAAGGCACCGTCGTCAAAGACGAGCAGGAACTCGCATCCCTCATCGAAGGCCTGGATGCTGTGAGGAACGCCCGAAGGGAAGAACCACACATCACCGGCACAGACATCATCGACATCAGTCGCACCATCCTCGTTGACCGTGGAAACTCGCACGCAGCCCTTGAGCATCAGCGACCACTCGTTGGCCGTGTGCCAGTGGAGCTCACGGTAGGCGTTGGGCGCGAGCCTCATGTCCACGCCGGCCATGGCGGTGGCGGATGGCAAGACGTCTATGTTCTGCTGGCGCGCCCAGCCGGCACCCGGGTCGGAGCCGGCGCGGTTGTGCGACAGGCCCAGGGGCCACATGGCCTGGGGTACATCACCGCTGTCGGTACCAGGGATGGCGTAGACGTCGGGGTTGATCTTCTCGTAGTAGTAGGTCCGCGGGCCGGGGTCGGTGGCGCCATATCCTCCCCTCTCGGGCTGGGGGGCCTCGACACTGTTGAAGTCGAGGTACAGGCCCAGCTCCCTGTCTGCAGACTGGCCGTTCACATACTCTGGGTTCTCAACGACAGCTGACTCGGAGTCGACATCCGGGAGGGGAGCGTTGCCGCCGAGGAGGTCCTCGGTGCCGTAGAGGGAGCCGGAAGGGGCAGTGACGGTTGGGATCGGGGGGTCCACGCCACCGACTGAGCCGGAGTTCTCGCCGTAGTCTCCCATTCTGGATCAACGAATTAGTAAGGGCCATGACAAGGAAATACTGTTGGACGAGAGTCCATCGCCAAGTGAAGACTCACTGAGGTGCCGGTATGGCGTGGGAGAAGGGCAGGGCCTGGAGGAGGCCAATAGTGAGGACATATCCGCGAGAGTACATCTTGAAGACTGAGAGATGGATTTGTTGAGTATGTTATCGACGATGTTGCTATACTGGATGATTGGAAAGGCACAAAAGAGTGTGGGTTGATGAGTGAGTATGGGATGATGATGATGATGAGAGACAAGTGGTAGAATGGATGGAGATGCCCTCCTCTTATACACTTGTATGGCATCACACTCTAGACTCTGTGAAGTATCGAGGAGCTATGGACAGTCATGATGCATGTGTTGCCATCGAGCTCACAGCCCCCTGTGGTGGGTACCTGAACTGCGTACCTGGTTGTACTCCTCACCAGGCATTGAGGTGTGGACATCCCGAAGAGGTCATCGCTGGGGATAGAGTAGCAATGGTGTGCCCTGAACCATGAACACTGCATATAGATCCACATGCATTCCGCCCCGCCCAGAGCTCTGGGCACCTATGTTGGCTCCATGGAGTTGATTAATTTAGTCAAGCGGGCGGTGAGATTAGAACAGCGTAGTATGGCCGTGCTTTTTTTTCTCTCTCCCTTCTGGCATAGTCCTGACTCTCTTTAAGCATAATGAGTACATGATGTCATGTACATGTGTTGGACGAAAAGTTAGCGATGAGAGCAACGGTTGCTCGGCCCAGGTACCGCCAATAGGATGTCACCGGGGCAAAGTGTGAAGTCGAAGGCGAGGTGTGATCCCATGGTGGTTGAGCACCATGGATGCCGGTAGACTAGCCCCAGAACCGTAGGTGCCGCGTAATGTTGGGGAAAACTATACTCGCTGCTAACTCGGCGTTCGATCGTGCGCTAATGACGGTGAGATAGATTTGACGCAAGCACTACTACACACCTTACACACGATTATGATGGTGCATAGCGCGTGCTGCGTAACGATCGACGTGCCTTAGCACGAGCGCTTGCCCATGCGAGCCATTTGAACGTACGGGAGAAGACTTTGCCGCCGCATGGATTGGAGCTGTCTGCATACAGCTGCTGACTCGGTGCCCGCTGCCCGGGTGCGAGGAAACAAGTCTAAAATAACCCGTGTGTCCCGTTCGGAAATTATCTGGGCTTAACAAGCTTTGGCCCCTCATGCAAGATGCCGTCGCCTACCTTCGTCCCAAGGAAGGTCATGGCACAGACGAGAAGCCTGACAGAAGTCTGCCCGTCTTACCCGGCCACTCTGGAAATTTGGTAAAGTTTTTCATGAAGGATTCAACGTGCAATCCTGCAATACCCACAAGCAGAGACCACCTGCTTCACCGGTGCGCTGTTTACTCAGTGTCAGGGCCGGCTGTACGGCATAGGTGTGCGATGGCTTGCTCGTTCGGACATCCGGGCGAGCCCCGGCATTCACACTGCCACAACAAGAGACAAGGGCAGCTGCCGGGAGAAACCGAGCTGGGGTAGTATCCACTCCACATGGCTCGCACGCCGGAGTTTCCGTCAACAGACATGCGGAAGCAGTTAGGCACCTGCATCCCTCTTGGCGGTTATCCATGTTGATATACTGCAAGACATGATGCACATACATAACGTGCATAGTAGGTCAAACCATATTTTAGTCGATAAAAACGGTGCCATAAGCTCGACTGCCAAATGCGGAAGGGCAAAAGGGAAAAGTGCAAAAAGGGAATAAGGAGTGGTGGCCGAGGAGAACCCTGCTGGCGTGGGGAGCGGAGTTGCGATCCGCCATACCGCGGGCCACAAGATGGGCCTATTTTAGCTGGGAGCAATATGGGCGCATCTCAGTAATCTCAAAAGTCTTGCGGCGTTGTTGCAGATAGAGGGGATGTTCATCCAGCCCTGATGGGAGGGCAGCATGCTCGGTGAGGATGGCCCGTGTCACGAGGCCACAGCGTCGGTGTCGGCGATGGCGATGGAGGCGACGGCGACGATGCGAATAGCGCGCGCCTGTGGTCGCTTGGCACGCGACAACAAGGCTGTGACGGCACCTTGCGTACCTCACTCGTGGAAGCATTACCACGCCGTCACAGCCAAGACAAGACCTTGCCAAAACCGACACCGGGTCCAGCCAGAGACCTTGCTGGCGACGGGATGAAGGGAGGAAGGGTTGGGATGAGCAGCCCTGCAGGCCACAGGAGTGGGCTCTAGAAGGACGGTAGATGCTTGGACTGGGCTGCCATCGCTGGGTGGCATCGAGCTGTCAGCTCTGGCTCAACTGCCGAAGAGCTGAATCATCCCGGGCTATATCATCCCATCTCCGAGATTCCGCAATGTTGATACCCAGGATGGCTTCAGTCAGGCTGGCCGTAGGGAAACAGGGATTCCGCAGATAGGACGGCTTCGTCGGTGGCCGTCTGGGCGTGCGAAGATTTTTGATGTCATGCACCGTGAATAGACGAGACGAGACGAGACGAGACAGGCCTCTGAACTGCGTTGGGCGTGCCATGGCTGGGCTGGGCGGTCGTCAGGCTGAGCATCGTGGACGGTTGAGATGATGGTCATCAGGAGGATCAGGACTCGCCAGGCTCGCAAGGTTGGTAGAGGTCAACGGTGCCAAGATCGACTCTGTAGCCGTTCTCCACCGACCCCATCGACGTGCCGCCTTGGCGCTGAAAGCTTGGCCATGTCCTCCCTGTCCCCCGTTGCGCTCCCCTGTAGATCAGCGCGGGAGGTGGGAGTGTGGGTGGTAGAATGTGGGGCGTCACACGCTGAAATTTTGCGATTGCTCGCTATCACGCAGCACAGCCTTGGTGGAGAGGCTGATCGACCGACCTTAGTTCATGACGGATTGACTGACCGAGACTGCAACCGCAACAAGCACCTCAGAAACAAGTTTACAGGTCTGCTCATCTCAGCTGAGCAGTGGCACCGTCCAGTCATGACGCAGCACACATTCGACCAGAAAACATCCGAATTCTTGAGTTGGTTCAAGGCACAACCCGGCACCACCTTCCACGATGACATCGAGGTTCGAGATCTGAGAGACAGAGGCGCAGGCCGTGGGATAGGTGAGTAAGCAAGCACGCCTTGTGATAGATCAACCCAGCTGAGCTGAGCCGAGCTGAGACTTACACGCCTCGCCGTAGTCGCGAAAGCCGACATTTCCCCGGACACCATCCTCTTCACCATCCCCCGCCAGTCCATCATCTGTACCAACACCTCGTCACTGGCCACCAAGATCCCTGACCTGCTCAGCCCCTCTCAGGAACACGAAAGGGCTGACCATGACATGGACTCCGAGGCCGAGGATGGCGAGGACGACGATGAAAACGACAAGTCACAGGACTCGTGGACCTCGCTCATCCTCATCCTCATTTACGAGCACCTCCAGGGGGCCAGCTCCTCCTGGAGGCCGTACTTGGATGTCCTGCCCACCATCGGCGACTTCAGCACGCCTATGTTCTGGGCCGCCGACGAGCTGGCCGAGCTGCAGGCCAGCCCCGTCGCGGGCAAGGTGGGCAAAGACGAGGCGGAGAAGATGATGCGGACCAAGATCCTGCCCGTCGTCAGGGCCCACCCCACCATCTTCTTCCCAGAGGGCTCAGCAGAGCTCAGCGACGATGAGCTCGTCCAGCTTGCCTTCCGAATGGGCAGCGTCATCATGGCTTACGCGTTTGACCTAGAGAAGGAAGACGACGAGGAAGAGAAGGATGCCGAGGACGCCGAGGAAGAAGACGAGTGGGTCGAAGACCGCGAGGGCAAGACGATGCTCGGCATGGTGCCCATGGCCGACATCCTCAACGCGGACGCGACCTTCAACGCGCACATCGAGCACGGCGAGCACGCCCTCACCGCGACCTCGCTGAGCCCCATCAAGGCCGGCGAAGAGATCCTCAACTACTACGGGCCGCTGAGCAACGGCGAGCTGCTCCGGCGGTACGGCTACACCACGCGCGCGCACCGGCGGTGGAACCTTGTCGACCTCGCGTGGGAGCCCACCGTGCTCGCGGCGCTGAGGGCCGAGCTGCCGCTGCCGGCGAAGCAGTGGGATACGGTCCTGGGGTCGCTGGACGAGGACGAGCTGGAGGACGGGTTCGTGATTGAACGCGGGGCCGAGGATCCAGACTCCGAGGGCAAGGTTAGCGAGGTTGAGAAGACGGCCGACGCGCCCGAGGAGCTGGTGGAGCAGCTCAAGGCCGTGATGAAGGCCGTCAAGAAGGTTAAGCCCGAGGCGGTGCCTGACAAGGCTGCCCGCGACAGGGTCATCTACTCTGTCATCGCCAGGGCGCTGGAGGAGAGGACCAGGCAGTATGGCACGACATTGGAGCAGGATGTCAAGCAGTATGAGGAGGGTAGTGATGGCGCAGACCAGAAGCTGAGACGACAGCGTATGGCCCTGGACGTCAGGATTGGAGAGAAGATCCTGCTGAGGCAGACAGCGGAGTCAGTCAAGGCGAAGCTTGCTGAGTTGGCGAAGGCCGAGAGTGATGGCGAAAAGCCCAGCGCTAAGAGGCGGAGGGTGTGAGGTCTTACTGATTAAATCTCACTGCATCTCAAGATACCCACACACAACATAAAGGCAATAAATGAATGGACGGAGAGTTTTCATTCCCTGCAGATCTGTTTAAGTCCCTACTTGTCTTTGAACTGTGTTCTCGAATATGCCAATACCCAATCATCCCATACGCAACGCCGCACCAGTTTAAAACCATTTATGCCGTGGGGTATCCACCAGTTTCCTGAGAGTCCAAGTCCAAGCTTGCTTGCTCTTCACGTGTTCCCTCTGCAAAAAGAAGATAATGCTAAAATGAGATCCTATTCAAGCCGTTTTGGGCTTCTTCCGCACGAGACCGCCACCAAGGGTATTCACAGCCGGTGTACCACCCGCCACACTCGCGGCGTCCCCACCCGTCGCTTCTACAGCGCTTGTAGCTGGGTCTGAAGCTTCGGAGCCGGACTCCTTGCGCTTCTTTCGAGGGACGAGTAGATTGACAGAGGACGCAGCAGCTTCCTCGCTTGATGCTGCCGGCGGCGTCGTTTCCTTCTTGGGTTTCTTCCTAGCCATAAGCATGGTGACCCCGCCCTCAGTCGAGGCAGAAGATGCAGAGGCAGGCACCGGACCAAGACTACTCTTCTCGTTGCTCGCCGCGTTCGCCGAAGATGCTTGCCCCTTCTTGCGCACAAGGTTCGCCATGTTGTTGATCGCAGTCGATGCCGTGGCATTCGGAGCAACATTTATAGGCCGCCGGCCAACAACCTCCATTGCCCACTTCTGGCCGCCGCCGACCTCGTTGATCCATCTCTTAGTGCTTGCACTGGCCAGCTCCAGGGTCTCGAAATCCAGCTTTGTCAGCAAGTCCACCGATCTCTTATAATCGGCTTCGGCAGCGATCCGGGTTCCTCGCCCCTCTGGGGGCCAGTAGTAGTATGAGGTCGAAACGGGTATGTCTGGCACGTAGTTGCGTGCATGCCTTTTGACGCGTGGAAGACGGGGGACTATTGGCCCTTTCAGAACGAGCTTCTTGGCCTTCGCGCTGGCTTTGCTCTTGGAAGGGCTCTGCTTTGTGGGAGTCTGCTGCGTTGAGCCCGGGGTCATTGCCGTTTTGAGAGGGCTTGTCTTTGGCGTCGAGCCCAAAGGCACGTCTCGCCTTCTTGGGGGAGTGGACGGCTGTGTTGCTTGTGACCCATCGAATGAGGTACTCGGTGTGGCGAGGGAGTTGGTAGGCGACGAGGCCACTATCGTATTCTGTTCGGCCCAGCCATATGGTTCAAGCACAACCCAAATGAACCCAGTCATGTGTCCGCTTGAGCACTCCTGCCGGAACGCCATCATCTCCCAGAATTGATCCATAGTTGTGGCGCTCCGCCAGAGTCCCTTCTCTTCGTATTGCGCCGACTTGGAGGCTTCGAGATCGAGCTCATCGCGAAAGCGCGACTTTGGATCGTCCGGGAACTTGGGCACTAGACACCTTGGGGGGACCCAGTCGTACTCTCTGGCGAAGTGCGAGATACGTTCCAAGGGATGACCAAGGACCCAATTGGAAGATGCGGACGGTGTTCGGGGCAGGAACGCTCGCAATTCGTAGGCGTCGAGACCGGGAACAACCAAATACGCCTTGATATCCTCCCAGTTTCCTGTCTTGTTTGAAGGGCGGAAGATCTTGTCCTCGTGTGTGTTTTGTGTCTCCATCATGGAGTTGAGTACGCGACACCACCATCTGACGAGTCCTCGATCATCCAGGACGTGCTTGTCCTTGTTTTCTACGCTCCCGGGGAACAGGTACTGGTTCTGCGCCCTCGCGAAAAGGCTGACAATGGTCTGAACATTGTCGCGACGCCGCTGCTCGACAAGATATGATATGAACGCAGAACTGATCTCGCGGATCGGGGAGGGAGTCCCCTTGGGCAGGTTGAGGAGGCTCAGATAGCCAGTCGAGTCGGCCTTGGATACGAAGAACGTGCTTGCCCAGGCTGTGGTGAAGATGTAGATCTCGAGGCCGAGAACCAAGACCTGCCTGCCCGTTGCGCTGGAATCATGGGCGGCTGCGGGAGTCAAGGGCGACGAGGGCGTGCTCAGCGGGGCCAATTTCGAGGTCGCATCCACGCTGACGGCGAGGAAGTGGAATTCGCGGTAGGTTCGGTCGGGACGCGCATCAGGAGGAGCTGAGTACAGAGCATCAGTGCGAGTGGGTGGCGTGGAGAGGTGGTTGATGGTGAACTTGTGGCCCTTGGGGAGCACCTTGGCAAGCCTGCTCAGCAAGGCGGCACTGCACTGCTGCTTCGAGCCGGGCGCACTTGGAGACGCTGCTGAGAACATGATGCTTGGAAGGAAATGTTGTATTGCGAAGTGCTATCGAGGCATTATTGCAGAAAAGCCCATGATATGGAATGCGCAGATCCCCCAGTCAGTCAAGCCAGCCAGCCAACCAAGCAGTTGGGTCGGCCCGTCCAATGCGAAGTCCTGGCTGACGACGCGATCCAAATTGCACCTCCCTGGCCCTCACGTCGCGGCGCGGGCGCGATTGGGACTGTAAGGAGTAGCTTAACCGAGTCGCGCTCACCCAAGCTCTGGTGGGTCGCACGTACCTGGAGGGCTGGAGTAGCCAGTGGGCCCGTGCACAGTTCTGACCCCTGCCGGTGCTCGGCTTAGCCTGCCGCGAACTCTGAAAAAGTTACAGTCGCGAGAGCTGGCGCAGTCGAGCCGTCAGTGACAGGAATCGCAGTCCACCAGTTCAGCTCGACCAGGAGGGAATGCGCCAGCCTCGTTCCTCCGCGAACTCAATCAGCCATGGCGCTCAACACTTCTCGTACCGCCTGGTCGACATCCAGACAAGCTCTGCGCCCCTTCATACCCGCAGCTGCCCGGCCAGCATGCCGAGCGAACCACCAAATAGCACGGCACCCAACAGCCCTGCGAGAGAAGAATGACCCCTTGAACGAGCCCATATCAGAGGCGGACATAGAGGAGGCACGGCCAAGGTGGTCGTACACGCCAGAGAGACTCAAGGGAATCCATGGCTTCTCGCTCAACGTCCCCAAGGTGCCGCACCGGTCGATATGGCACGTCAACGACGACCCCGCCAAGCTAGACGACTTCTACGAGCGATTCCTTGGGCGCAACGGCTCGAAACTGCTGCCGGAAGAGCTCAAGTGGTTGGCAGTTACACATAAGAGTTTCGATTTCGGTCGGAGAGGATTCAACACGAGATTGGCCTACTACGGTACGTGACATGTCTATGCCTCGAGAAGCATGGGGAGGCCTGATGGACGCGGCTAATGGGACTACTCGCTTCAGGTCGGCAAATAATCGTCCTCGAGGCTATGAACGAGATCATGACCTCCCCCCAGGTGCCAGATGAATACCTCGGCGACCCATGGAAACGGAAACACTACGACTCTCCCGCCCTTCAGAACGTGGACAAGCTGAGCATGACTCGGCCCCAAGACATCGTCTCGTTATCAGGACTGGCCTCTGTTGGATTGAACAACCGGCTCAACGATGTAATGCGTTGGAAGCCAAGGAATGTGAGTTGGCCCCTATGTAGTCACGCACCACGCTCTTGCAGGCAACCAACTGACGTGCTTAACTACAGCCCGACAACCTCAAAGGTTCAGGTATAGAAACGGTCCTCGCCACATCCATTTTTGCCATCATTGGTGCTGTGTCTCTGCAGCACGGAGCGGAAGCTGCGAGCAAACTTGCTCGGGACAGAGTGATCAGGCGGATAAAGCAATGAGCGAGCCTTTGGCGGTGTACCATATATACTGTACTATTCATGAAGATTATGTGCAGACCCCGGCAATCTGGGAAACAATATCACAATAAAAACATTAAGAAAGACTCATGCACGGCTCCAGGGCCATAACTCAGGAATTTCACGGTTTACGCTACTTACCAAGCATCGCAGCTATCCACAACACTGAAGGTGTTAGAAGTCCCTCCCTCATGAGCCGATTTCATATACGCCTAGGTCATTCTTTACTTTGGGACCGGTAACAAGAGCCCTTCATCCCGAGGACAGAAGCTTCAGAAGCGGTGGAGGTCTTCCGGCGTTCCTTGACGTTGGGGATTCTGTTGGAATGGTGGTGTGCTCACCAGAAACATGCAAAATGAGTCTGCATGCATTAGAACTGGTCGGTTCACTTATGTGTAACTCATCAGTGTGGGAAGCGTCAAAATGAAGTAATCACCGATCGATCCCTCGCCCCCTAGTCCGTTCATCGACCCATAATTATACTATAAATCGAGACTTGAACCAAACAGTCGGCCACCACGTGCACAATCATCGAGAGAGATTCGCTTTCACAACCTTCAGCTTAAACCTGTCCGAATCCATCTTGCGCGTAAATTTGACACCAGCATATCCGTGAACATCATCAGTCCGACCAAGCCTTGGGAGTTCAGCACCATGGCAGACGGCACTCTACCCAAGAACGAGCTCAAGACTCGCGCAGTCTAAGGAGTTTCTCTATCCCAGGAAGAATTGTCTGCTATAGCATCGAAGGAAACAAGCAGGACAGGCTTTGGCCCAGTAAAGGGCGGACCGGCGGCCACCGCCCAGAGCATCCACGACAAGCAGCAGACCTTCTTCCAAAAGGCTGGCGTCCTGGCTTGCAAGCCCGTCGGTGAGATTACGAGGGATGATGCGGCGGAGGTGCAGAAGGCAGAGGTTCGTTCGCTTGTTGTGAGAGACAAAGAGCGAGTTACGGATGTTGACCCTTCTTTTCAAATAGGCTCGGGTGTTAGGAGGGCCCATCGGAGCTGGAACCACATCGTCCATTGTCTAGTCTATTGCTGACCAGAATTTCCATGCGACGCATCAGTGAGACAGACCAAATGGGTTACATAGGCCGGAGAGTATTGATTTGATGTTTCGAAATGTTTGGCTGGCTAATGTGTCTCGGGATGCACCGATGGCACTTTTTTCCGAGTGCTTTTCAACAAGTTCTTTCTGTTGCATTATGCGCCTATAATATTGAGATATGACTACTCATCATCATGTGATTCAAGCCGCAAATCAACCATTGATGTGACCAGGTCTCACTGGTGAAGCTGGAGTCTCGGAGTTTCATACTCTATAACAACACACCTGGGCATTCCCAACATGGCTGGTCTCCTACCGGTACCTAGGTATTCAGCCACCCAGACCACCATTTTGAGCGGTCACATTTCTCAGAGCCAGGTGTCCGGATCTAACTACCTACATGAGTTGCCATAACAGTACCTCTGTGGGCTGACTGAGTCGTTTTCAATCTGCATGTGCTCGGTCTCACTATGATTCTCAGCAGCCGACTCGTGCTTCGCAGCTCCAAGTTCACGCAGAACAGTCGCAGATCATCTTTTTCTACTAGCACTTCTTTCGAGCACCTGGGGGCGACTTACCTCTCCGGTGTGCTTGAATAATTGATTCCGTGCCAAATACGCTGTTGGTGCACAGGGAACCCGTGTCTTCTCCACTTTGACAAATTGGGTACAAGCCATATCTGGCGCACTGGCAGAGGAAAGTCGAAGAGGCTGAACGGCAACCTAAAAGTCCAACCTGACTCAGCGCAGTGACTCCCAGACTCGCGGTCAAATATGTTATGTAGCAAGACCAGGACGGCACTGATTGTGATTGTTGAATCGATCCATCTGACTCAGGGTGATGGATTTGAGAGTCGTGTCCAAGTAAGTCGTTGAGTGACGGGATATTGTACGCTACGAACTCTAATAAGGTCAAACTCAATCGACTCAGGAGAACAGGCGAACCGATAGATAAGCTTTTCGAAAGCTTATATGGCCCCCGGACAGCCTGACTATTGTCAAGAAGATATCACGGTCCGTACTGCTTAACATATATCTACTAGTAATGATGAAGCGAATAATCTGGGTCGATAGTAGCATTTCAGTGCAGACTGGGTTGATCAGAACAACATGGATTTCGAGAGAAGTCCAAACTGCAACACTAAAGTCTGATTGATTCAGGAGAATTGTCGTCCCGATTGACGGAGTCTGCGGGAGACTCCAGAGCCCGTGGAGCCTCAACACGATCTTTCACTCCGTCCCTATGTCACGGCCAACTCGGAAGGGAAGAGCTATTAACGTCACCAACAGAACAGGGTGGTCTCCAGAGCAATACCTGTGATTTTGACCAACCACATCGTACGAAATCCCGTGTCTATAATCTTAGTGCCAGGAAATTTCTCTTTTCTCGGCATCGCAATATGCATGAACGGGCTCTAAGCACAATCAAGGCAATCTGTGAGTGGGTCGTACCAGAACTCTCTTGACAGCAACGAAGTTTATTCCACGACGAGGATCTCTCGGAGCAGGACCAGCAATAACCTGCGAGTCACTCAGCTGCACACGAGGAAAAGATGACATATATGTGCTACCCTACGGCGGTCAACAGCAGGATATATAAGTAGACAGCACGCCAAGCCGAAGCATGCTACATTTATTTAGCCAGGTTCATCTCGTCTATTTGATCTATCTCAAACTATTGACTCCAACGGCAAGCCTGGGGTTATAGTTCCGATTATGTTCATTCTTCGCCTCGTTCCAAGTTTGGTCCACCTGCTCTGGCTGGTTCTGGCCATAGGTGCACAAGGAGCAAGCCACGAGGAGCGCCGGAGTGTCGCCCTTGCCGCCCAAGCTTTTGAAGTTCTCCAGGACTATGTCGAGACTCAATCAACACCAGCCAGTAATTGTACCTTTGAAACGGCAGCCAGGAGACAAGAATGGTGAGTGAACCATGCCAGTGACAGCACCCGAGGCTCCTATGGAAACGGCGTTGGCTTACCTGCTTCTTTCCACAGGACAAGACTGTCGCGAGAGCAGCGCATGGCCTACATCAACGCCACACTCTGCCTCATGTCCAAGCCCGCCCTCACCGACCCACGCCTCGCCGCTGGCGCAAAGTCGCGGTACGACGACTTCGTCGCCATCCACATCAACCAGACGCAGACGATCCACAATACGGCAAACTTCCTGACGTGGCACCGCCTCTTCACGTGGAACTACGAGCAGGCCCTCATCAGCGAGTGCGGCTACGAGGGCGCCCTCCCTTACTGGGACTGGGCGGCCACGGCCGACGACCCGCTGCACTCCGAGGTCTTCGACGGCAGCGACTGGAGCATGAGCGGCAACGGGGTCTACGCCCCGCACGGCTGCACCGCCGGCCGCCCGGGGAACTGTATCCCGCCCGGGGACGGCGGCGGCTGCGTGGACAAGGGCCCGTTCCGCGACATGACGGTCAATCTCGGACCTATCCAGCCGCTGCTGACTGTCGAGGGGATCGTTGCGATGCCTGCGAATGATACGCTGAGGTGGAACCCGAGGTGTCTGCGCCGGGACATCACGAATTGGACCAGCACGCGGTGGACGTCGGAGAAGAACCTTACGGATCTTTTGACGCTTCATGATGATATCTCAAGTTTCCAGTACACCATGCAGGGCAATTACTCTGCTGGGGATTATGGCGTACACGGTGGTGCGCATTGTGAGTTCTCCCATTAATGCAAGTTTCGCTATCCTCTGCTAACTTGGTTGGTGGCACAGTCATCACAAGCGGTGACCCAG
Source organism: Diaporthe sp. P3_1W (assembly GCA_037177825.1). NCBI lineage: Eukaryota > Fungi > Ascomycota > Sordariomycetes > Diaporthales > Diaporthaceae > Diaporthe > Diaporthe sp. P3_1W. The sequence goes on along the minus strand of JBAFXB010000004.1, from coordinate 2,026,829 downwards.
GCGGTGATCTTTTCAACAGCCCGTAAGTAGCACTCCATTTCCAAGGGACGGAGGTCTCGAGAATGCTCGGGAGTCAAGTACTGACCAATCTCGCACAGGGGTGACCCGATCTTCTTCCTCCACCATTCCATGATCGACCGGGTATTCTGGATCTGGCAGAATCTTCACCCCGAAGAGCGAACAGAGGTTGTCGGCGCAACCATCACCAGGGGAAACCAACCTCCGAGTCGTAACGGGTCGCTGACGGACGAGCTTTACATGGGCGTGCTGACCTCGTCACCGCCTGTCACGATCGGCCAGGCGGGGAGTACCCTGGGCATCACTGGCGCTCCTTTCTGCTACATTTACACTTAATGTTCTGCGGCAGACTTGCCGTTGACCCCATGGGAAGCTGGGAACTTCTTCGGAAATGAAGCCAGTCTTCCCCTACAGCAACGTTGTCTCTTTGGATAGAACTAATAGATAGATTCAAGCCATAAAATAGAGAGCTCTCAGGATTGGAATTTCAGAGGCGACTTGAATATCTCCTTTGTCAGCTATAAGTAGCACACTGCGTCCAACTTTGAATTCTAATGATCAAATGTGCTGCCGATTTCATTCCTTGCGAAACCGCATGAAGCCTTAAAGGAGACTGATCTATTGGGTTTTCATCCCGCAGAAGTAACAAGCCTGATCAACAAAATCTTTGAAAAGCTTAGTCTGAGATCTTTCCAATCATGCACTACTTGATGGTCACCAGTGCAAAATATCTTCAGAGAAATAAATTTGGGTCTTTTTGGGTCGTCGACTCAAGGTACTTGAGTGTGTGAGTGTGAGGCAAGGAGAGGCACATCTTGCAGGGATTCCAAACGTTCCTCTCAGTCCGGACCAGTATTTGCCCAATCCTTGACCAGATCCGGAAATCTCGTACTACGCACCTTGCTGGAAATCTCAAGATCTGACAATCCTTCTGAAGGGCTTGTGCACCATCTGAAGTGCATGAAAAGGGATAGGGATAAAGCTGCACTTGACACACGGTGTTGCCAAAGTTCAAAACACGTCAGGGTCACTTTGATGAGGAATTATATCACAGTGAACAGTCAGGCACAGAAGATTCTCAGCTCCTTGTCCCAAAGGATACCCTGTGGGAGATGCTCCAGAAATGATATACCATAAATGACATACCATGAGTGATATCCCGGAAATGAGATCTCATAAATCATATCCCACAGAAGGATATCCCATAAACGATGTTCATTGAACAATGTCCCATGAATGACACCTCGTGGATGAGTATTTAACAGGAAGCTCTTCTCTATGGAATTGTTTCCCACAAAACATTCCCAACGGACTCATTCTCCAAAAGAGACACGAGCAGGTGCTGATTACCAAAATCAAGGGACAAGTCAACTCCACCAAAGTCAGGGCCAGGCAGTACTGGAGACGGCATCTGCATACACGCAGTGCATCGAGCACGCTGTAGTGCCGCCAAGCTTTCTAGACAGTACGTACGTCTTCCAAACCGGCTCAAGTGTTCGTAGCCGTGGCCATCCTAGAGCAAGGCATTTCGAGCCATACACACCAGCAGGCTACGTACTGCTGGACAAGTTGCCCGGCGACCGACACAGGGACATCTGGAAAACCACGGTTGAAATTTACCAACACCCATGTTTGCGGGGCTACCAAGCCTGCGAGCTGCGACCATTTCAAGACGATTCAACCATTTGACCTTCGCAGAGTGAACCTCCTCGCCGACGAAAGCCCCCGACCGTGTGGTTTGACCTGGGCAGCCTTCCATCACCTTCGCTTGGAGTCTCAGGTTATCAATACTTCCCTAATCACAGCCATATCACTTTCCTTCTTCCATTGCTAGTCGAGGCCACCGCCTTGTCAGCATCAACGCGTAACGTGCAACGTCTAACGCGCATCTCACATCGCACAACAACATCACAGATCTTGTCAACTTTCACATCCACCACCCACACTTGCTCCACCTGCAACCTAACGGGCCCTTGCGCATGAAGCAACCATGGACCCTAAGCCTCTAAACCTTCAAGGCCGTCTCGCGGCATTCAGTCGAAATGTTGAGGTAAGTCAAAGTCTCAACACGACACCCTGCCCACGTGCCCCTCTGCTAACCTAAGCGAAAAGCATCGCTTTCCTGATTCACCATGGAAGATTGGAGACATCAGATTCTACGTCTTGAACCCGATCACGGGCGGAAAGGACCCTGATGACTGCCTGGACTTTGTCCGACAGAACCTTCACAAAGCGAAGGACCTCGTTGACGAGTTCGAGGACATTGCGAACACATTTGGACGACGCGCAAAAGAGCGTCGGCGGCAGTTTGCTTCAACCCAGCAGCTGGCTTCAAACCAAAGCCAGCAGCTGGCTTTTCGTCCAAGCTCTACTTCCTTTGTGCCTCAGACCCGCAACCATGCTAATGCAGCCAGTTTCTATGCAGCTAATCCCAGTGCGGTCAATGTCAACAGGTACACTCCAGCAAGTGCCTCGTGTCCGCCGGCTCCAATCTTCAACCCTCAGCCACAAAATGTCAATACGTACATGCCAGTGAATGCCTCACTCCCACCGGTCCCAAGATTTGAGGCTCGCCCACACAATGTCAATACGTACATTCCAGCGAGTGCCTCATTTCCACCAGTCCCAAGGTTTGAGGCTCACCCACGCATTGCGTACAATCCAGCGAATGCCTCACTTCCACCGGTTCCAAGATTTGAGGCTCACTCACACAATGGCAATACACCCATTCCAGCAAGTGCCTCATTTCCACTTGTCCCATCCTTTCAAGCTCAGCCACAATTGTCCTTGAACGAAGTGAATCATTCGCACAACACACAGCACTTCCAACATGACGGCCGTCGAGACGATGTACAGAACCTTCTTGTTTTGTCAGAGGTGGACATTCCTCCAAACCAGAGAAAGCCGACCCCCAAGCAGATGTCCTGTGACCTGACGGAGCACCAGAGGATCGGCCTTACTTGGCTCCTTGAGCAGGAGAAGGACCGAAAGAAGAAAGGTGGCCTTCTTGCAGGTTTGTCACACACCTCGTCCCAGCTCTCTTGACTTCACTAATCACTGATATTCCAGATACAATGGGCCTGGGAAAGACTGTTCAGGCGATGGCACTGATACTGGCACACCCATCCAACGATCCAAAGCGCAAGACCACCCTCATAGTGGCTCCACTAGCACTTCTCAGGCAGTGGGAGCAAGAGATTTCGAACAAAATCAAGCCACGTTACAAGCTCAATACCCTCGTCTTCCACGGAGAGGTCGCCAAGTACATGTCGGTTAAGGAGCTGCTCACGCACGACGTCGTTCTATGCACGTATGGCAAGCTGCAGAGAGAACACAAGAACAAGCACGAGCACAATAAGCCCGAGAAGCTGAGGATCTTGGCCGACAAGGCCAGATTCTACCGCGTCATTTTGGACGAAGCCCACAACATCAGAAACCAGACCACCTACTGTTCCAAGGCCGCAGCAGAGATTCAGTCAGAGTACAGACTTTGCATGACTGGCACCCCGTTCATGAATCGTGCCGAGGAGATCTTCGCTCTCATTCGGTTCCTGAACATCCCACCATACAACCAGTGGGATCGTTTCAGCGAGGACATCGTCAGGCCCCTGAGAAAATGGGATGGAAACGAGAAGGACGAGGCCATGATCAAGCTTCAGGCCCTCTTCAGGAGCTTTACACTCAGGCGGACCAAAGACAGCCGGCTGGATGGAAAGCCCATCATCGAGCTGCCGCCGCGCACCGACAAACCATCGTTTGTCGAGTTCAACGACGAGCAACGGGCATTCTACCAGGCGTTGGAAGTCCAGCAGCAGCTGAAGTTCAATAAGTACCTCAGAAACGGCGCCGTGATGAAGAACTACATTCACATTCTCATTCTGCTGCTGCGACTGCGCCAAGCATGTGACCACCCGTTCCTGCTCAAGAACCTTGGCATCCCAGAGGGAACGAAGCTGGATGAGAAACAGATGATCAAGCTGGCCTGCCGGCTCCCGAGCGACGTGGTGCAGAGACTCAAGCGACAGAAGCGTTTCGAGTGCCTTCTCTGCAGCGATGTGATAGATAACCCTATCATCGTATACCCTTGTGGACACCACATCTGCTCTAGCTGCTTCACTGCAAGCGTGTCTGTCGTAGAGACTGAAGACTTCAGCAATGGTGGGGCGGACGATGAAACCAACCCCAGGAAGAAATCCGTCGTCCCTTGTCCTGGTGACAACTGCCAGCACGCCATCACCCCGACAAACATCGTGTGCTACAACTTTCTCACTGACGTGCCTGACTCTTCCTCAGAGTCTGACGATGATAACATCGACAAGGATCCATTCCAAAGTGCCAGAAGGGATGATGACGACGCCGACATCCATGGCAATCTCCGAGGATTCGTAGTGAACGACGAGGGCCTCTACGAGGAAGACACCGACAGCGATGACAATCTTCCTGGATTCGCCATGAATGACGCGGGCCCCCGCCGTGAAGACACAGAAGGCTATGGCTTTTCTCCAGGATTCGTTCTGAACGACGACTTCCCCTACGATGAGAACAGCTCGGATGAGGAGGATTCTAACGACGACAGTCAAGACGGTGAAGGCAATGATGGGGCGCAGGAATCCGATAGCGACGGATTTGGATATCTCGGTCCTTCTCAGACTGATGGCGCCTACGATGACCTCAACGCCTCCTCTAAGTTTCGGACTCCCAAGCGGAAGTCTTCAGCCAGCACGCTGGGTGGTCACAGCGGCAAGAAGTCTCGACCATCTACCGGGTCACCAAGCATGAAGAAGATGGAGAAAGGCCACAAGAAGAAGCCCAAGATGCTTACAATGGCTGATCAGAGGCAGGCTGCGCAGCGCAGCGCAATCGCCATGTCCCGCTACAAGGCGCGCCTGCGCAAGGAGTGGATCTCCAGCGCCAAGATCGACGCCATCATGGACATCCTGGAGCAGATCCGCCCGAAGCGGGAGAAGACCCTGGTCTTCAGCCTCTGGACCTCGTTCCTCGACCTGGTCGAAATCCCCGTCGAGAGGGCCCGGATCAAGTTCACCCGGTACGACGGCTCCATGACCCCCGGCGCGCGCGAGGCGGCGGTCAAGTCGTTCATGGAGGACCCGAGCGTCCGCGTCATGCTTGTTTCCCTGACGGCGGGCAACGCGGGCCTGAATCTCACGGCTGCGAGCCAGGTCATCGTCACGGAGCCGTTCTGGAACCCGTATGTCGAGGAGCAGGCCATCGACCGGGCGCACCGGTTCGGCCAGGAGAAGCCGGTCACCGTGCACCGGCTGCTGATTGAGGGCACCGTCGAGGACCGCATCGTGCAGCTGCAGGAGAAGAAGAAGATGCTTGTCGATGCGGCTTTGAGTGAGAGAGGTGCTGCTAACATCTCCAGGCTCAATGTCTCCGAGTTGCGGAACTTGTTTGGTCTGAGTGGAGAGTTCGATGGCGGATATCCACCCGTTTGATGGATCGTTTTGCCTTTCAACAATGCAAAAAGTCTTTTGATTGCTTCTTTGAGAGCTGCAGTGAGCATCTCGGAGCTCAGTGTTTTGGAAGGGCGACTCTTGGTGCGGTCCTCGTCGCGGGGACTGTCGGGGCTGGTGGTCTTGGTATCTGGACTTTGTGCGCCGCCGGCCAGACTACACGAATGCAAGGTCCTTATGGAACGGGACTTTTCTTGAACTTGATCGAACCCACGGAAATTAGCTATTCACTGCCCCCTCAGCATCAGATCGACCCAGATAGACCATGGGAAAAAATTGAAAAAATTGGACATGCTCGTGGCTCACAGAGTTTTCCTACGAATGCCGCGTACGTTGACTACCTACTTCAAAGTGATGTCCCGTGTTGAGTCTGGAAATAACTGAGTATGATATGGAGAACGGATGCTCGCACAGGAATAAACGGATGATATACAGATGCATGACACCTAGTACACTTACACCCATACCGCCCCCACGCAATTCACCCACACCAAAGTCACCCATACACTATTCATGTACCCAAGCCCAATTTACATACGCGTCACAATTCACATAGCAGATGTAGACGCCTAATTTACGAGCCTAATTCGCACGCCTAATTCACATGCCTGTACACTTGTATAATGTGCGAATTAAGCACATATATTAAGCATGCAGATCAGTGTTGGTATACGACTTAGGTGTGGGTGTTATCCTCTGATTAGCTGTGGGAACATTATTCAAGGGGTATCTGTGTACCATCTGTTTTCTTCTGTGCGAGTTCCGTTCTCATGATATGATAGTGGAGCCAATCCGGTTTGAAAGCAGCTCCCGGCCAGCCGGGCGGCGCATGGACTACTTGTTGCACCCCAAGAAGCGTCGCCAGCTTGGTGGGCGCAGCCTCGGAATTCCGACGAACTGACTTGAGGCTATGTTTGACACTTTTATAGATCCCAGTCGGGGAGCGGGGATTGCTAAGCGTCCGTTCCTCCTGTGCTGCCAGTCCGGGCCCAGAAGTGCAAGGGGTCAACATGAGGCGTTGTGGGACTTCGTTCCCTAACTCCCCGGCGCGGCTGCCTTAGTCTTTCTCCAAGGCCCAGTTCTTAAAACGAAGAAGTCTTGATAGCCTTCTGCTGTTTCGGGATGGAAAGCAATCAAAGTTATCTAACTTTTCTTCTTATCTTCCAATTCCAGTAACCATCGTTCAAAGTAAATCATGAGTTCTAAAGTTTCTCAAGATGGCTATCACTGGATCGCCAAGGCCATCGACTCACTCGACCCGGAAACCGACTACGAACTCATCTGGCGCCTCACCTCGAGCTACCACCTTTCTGACTTCGCAAACTACCTAGTCTACTCTTTGACGTTCCCAAATTTCATCGTGACCAAGAATGGCGCGGAGGTGGTCTGGCGCTCAGACGGCGGCAAAGTGGTCCACAAGGCTGCAGACCGAATCGAGAAGACGGAGAGCTATAACATGACGTGGTGGTACTACGGCCCGAGCGACCAGCGGTGCCGGGACGCGGTCGAGCGCATCAACCAGCTGCACGCCGGCCTGGCGAGGCAGTACCCGGGACGCTTCTCCCACAACGAGGATTACCTCTACACCCTCGCTTTCAGCGCGATCCTGATGCACCGGCTGCGGCTGCGGCTGGGCCTCTCGGGCTTCAGCGACAAGCAGAAGGTCGCGGCGCACCACTTCTGGCGGGACATGGCGCCGCTGTTCATCGTCGAGGGCAAGGGCGCGGTGGAGGACTACCCGGGCAGCTTCGAGGGGTGCATCGCGTTCTGCGAGGCGTACGAGGCCACGCCGCGCGAGTACGACGAGCGGGCGCGCTACATCGGCATCTCCATCTTCAACCTGTTTGCCTACCGGTACTTCCCCCCGGGGCTGCGGTGGCTGGGCTTCGAATTCCCGCGGGCGCTGTCGCTGCCGACGACGCTGCGGGCGTTCCGCATGGAGCCGACCAACCCGATACTGGCGGCCATCATTATATTTGTTGTCAGAACATTCTTCCTCATGGCGGAGGCACTGATGCCTGATCCTAAGGTGGCATTCATCCAGTCGTTGGACTCTCTACCGGAAGTTGAGGCTCGCAAGCGGAGGGAGGACATCAGAACGCTGGACAAGTCGTACTGCCAGTTCGCAAAGGCACAACTCAGTGGACCGGGCTGCCCTTTCAGTGCAAAGGCACAATGAGGGAGGGCTGTTGGAGGGCTATTTTTTCGAACAGTCTGCTGCGCCATCCGTTGGCATGCGAGTTGGCCGCGCGCGCGACCAACGCAGGAACGTAACGGCCGCCAGCGGTCGCATTGTGGGAACGACATGGAGATAAATGGAAGATTCCACCGCAAAGTGCCCGGGAGGTACCATTAGTGTGTGTTTTTGTTGTCAGCCGCCTCCGGTGCTGCGCGAGCCCTTGAGATATGTTCGACGATGTTGGCTTCCTTCTCTGTTGATTTATGATCCACTATTTGCCTGCAAGGCCAATTGTTAATAATGAGTACATCAATGTGTGCATAGCAGCCGAGATCGCATCAGAAGTGGATACTTGCGCTGCAAGAACAGCCACCCACATGCATTTATAGCCTTCAAGTACTTAGACAAGCTTCTTAGCGAACGGAAAGCCGCATCAACTTTAGGACACATCTCGCGGATTCCCAGCATACACCCTGCATGTCATCACCATGTCGGGCCAAGTCACCTCTTCGGACCTCAGTCCTGTCCTCATCACCGGTGGTTGTGGGTTCGTTGGCTCTCATTTGGCTCAGGGCCTCCTCGCAGAAAATACCAACTGCCAAATCCATGTCATCGACCTGAACACTGCGAGGAACCAAGTCCCTGGCGTCCATTACCATACTCGCGACATCACGTCTTCTGCGGACGTAGAGTCCCGCATCGTGGAAATCAGGCCCCAGACTGTCTTCCACGTCGCATCTCCAGACCCGCTGATTCTAAACCCAGCTCGGTTCCGCAGTGTGAACGTTGACGGCGCAAGGAATCTCCTCAATGCTGCTAAAAAGACGAAATCCGTGAAGGCGTTTGTGTATACCTGAACATCCTGGACTATCCACGATAACGTCAGCGCGCTGGTTGACGCCGACGAGTCGCTGCCAGTCCTTCGATACCCAGCCCAGAAGCGCGTATATACTCTGACAAAGGTCCAGGCTGAGGATGAAATCCTTGCAACTAATCACCAGGATGGCGATTCCTCCATGTTGACGGCATCCATTCGTCCCGCTACTGCCTTTGGAGCGCGTGATTTTGGCTTCCTGGGCAAGGTTATTGCCCAAACCCGGGCTGGAAAAGGAAATGTACAAATTGGGCCCTGAAAGAACTACTACGATGTTACTTACATCTCCAATCTCGTGGACGCTCACCTCATCGCCGCCCATGCCCTTGTCGACGCGTGCGGCAAGGTTGCTCCCCCTGTTGAAAGGCGGGTCGACGGCCAGGCATTTATCATCACCAACGACGAGCCCGTTCTTTTCTGGGACTTTCAACGGGCCATTTCTGCATCCGTTGGCATGCCTGTTAAACAGAAAGACACCAAGGTCGTCCCTTACTGGGTTGCTATGCTGGTAGCTACAGTGAGCGAGTGGAGCACCTGGATATTTTCCTTTGGCAGGAAGCAGGCTCTAATCACCAGGGAAGCCGTCCACTTGAGCACCATCACGCGGACCCTGACGTGTGACAAGGCCAAGCGGATTCTGGGCTACAAGCCGAGGGTGGGTGTCTACGAAGGGCTGAAGGAATCTAGCAAGTGGTTCGTTGAGGAAGCGAAGAGGACTGAACGGGCGAAGAAGACGGTCTGAGCACTGCACGCACTTGAAGTGTTGGTTTCGCTCACAGCTGTTCTCTTGAAATGCCACGGAGTCAGCTCTGATTTCAAGTAACGATGGTATCGTGCTTAAATGATCTATACTGTAAATCTTCAAGGGTCTGCTTGAATATATAGTTTAGTAACTTAGGACCTTAGTTATTGTTGTTATATAACCAGGTATTTCTTTTGTAATTTTGCAGACGGATATTAAGATATCCTCGCTAACGGCCCAGAAGTCTCCATGTGCACCTCCTTGCAGGGGACTGCGGTGCACAGTAAGCAGTGTAGAGCTGCGACTTTTCCTGTTCGCTGGTCGCCAAATCAAATGCTTCCAAATGCCCTGCAGGAATGAGACATCCCAATTTCGAAATCTGGGGCCAAGATTGGATCTGCCGGCGAGATGTCGGGTGTAAATGAGAGCTGCAGTGGCCGAAAAGCTGCTCCCCAACAGGGCAGGTTGTCAGTGATGGACCTGCAGCCGGCCACAGCGGTGCACCAATTAACCGCCCGGCCAGCCAGCCAGCCAAACCTCGGTGAGGTGTGGATTATCGGATGGGCTCGATGGGGACCGAGGGAGGGGGACACAAGCCTAAGATGACAGATGACTGCATTGACCGGCCTTCCCCGGGCAGGACAAGGGTCGTCGAGTGGGGGATTTGGGAGGCCGTTTCTCCAGTGCTGCTGACAGTGTAATCTGTACCAGCCTCCAGGTACCTTGGTAGGCTAGTCCAGGACAGACCAGGACTGCGGTGCACAAAGATTACAGGACAGGCACCCTGGCACCACGTTATCTCAAACTCAATTCGGACGCCATGTCTTGCTTTGTGGCACTCTGGCGCTGGCCCAACACCGTTGAGAGCGAGAGAGAAATGAAAAAGAGCGAGAACCGTCGGGAAAGGTCCCTGGAGATAAGCCAGAGAGGGCATCCCTGATGAGCGTCTTGGCGACAGGAGGCCCGGAGGAAAGATTGGATGGCGGGCTGTTTGAAGCTACTGGATAGGGCAGTCGAGCAGGCTAATCGTAGCCCAAGCAGAGCCCGCGGATCCCAAGCAGAAAAAAGAAGCTCGACTATCCCGTCCGAAATGATGACATCTTTGTGGAGCACAGATCAACTCTCCTGCCATGTGTACATTTGTCCTTGTCCTCCCCTGTGCGACAGAGAGCAGGAGAGCAGACACGCTGGTCCATACCCAGCCGTCCGTCTTTCTGTCAGCGCGCCTGGCTGCCTGGGGAAGGATTTACGGATAAATGGCGTTGTACCTGGTGGCGTGAGGCTTGTCCCAATCGATCCAGCTCAGGGTACCCAGCACGGCTAGGCACCTCTCATGCAGCCATCCCATCTCCCACATGTCTATGTACGACCGACCAACAAGCCAGGGCTAATACAGATGCTGACGTTGCTGGGCCCATGTCCATGTCTAATGCCATTCATGTCCATGTCCATCCTCCCGATGGCACACCATTTTTTTTGCCCAGCACCACCCGCCGCAAAGCCAGGGAGGGAGGGGCTGCGGCCTGCAGATCCGTACTGTGCAGATCCTGCCCACCTGCCAGTCTTGTGCCCATCTTGAGGAATACTAGATGGCAAACCTGCATGCGCCTGCGCTGCGCTGTGACTAGCTGTGTTGCTAACCATGTCGTTTGCTCCGTGTCGCCTCTCGCGTTGCTTTGCGCCGCACCGTACCGTACCGTACCGCGCCTCTGCCCTCTTTTTGCTTCCTCTCCCCACCCTCCATCTGACAACCTCCAGTAACACAACAACCACAACATCTGCTTCCTGAGATTGGTGTCTCCCCTGCGTTCCTAAGTCTCTACGTCTCTCAGCTGCTGATGAGACGAACATGCTGCTGCTCACGAGACTTTGACTGACGTAGCCGACAAAGGCCCAACCACCACGCCGCAACCCCTCAAGCAGCACCCCACCGACTCGCGACCTCTAAACAAGCTCGTCACCAAGCTTTCGAGCTGTACCGTTCCGTTAGGAACCAGCTCGTCGCAATGGCCACTGCCCTAATGTCATACGCAAACAAGCGATCCAGGCTAGTCGCCGCCCTCGCCTTCGCCATCTTTGTGCTATTCTTCCTATTCAGGATAGGAGGGGGGTCAGATGCAGGCTTCTATGGCTCAAAGAAACCAGTAGTCGAGGAGCCGCCGCCGCGACCCGCCTACAGCGGCCCGCGAGTCGAGCTGTTTGGCCTGAAGGATTTTGGCGCAGAGGTCGAGATCGCGACCCTCAACATCAGGGTCAAGGAGCAGCAGCAACAACACATGAGCGACAAACCCACCGCGAACAGCAAACCCGCTGCCGCACAGCCTGTCCCTGCCAAGCCTGCGCCTCCAACAACACCCGAGGTCGAGCAGTCCCGCCCCGACCACTCACGGCGGCAAGGCTACGGCATCTTCTCGCCGTCTCCGCTCCAGCAGCAGCTGCCCATCGCCCTGCCCAAGTTTACAACCCACCGTGTCGATGCCCCGGATTTCAATGAGACTGACCTGGACATACCTGTTCCCGGGACCCCACCCGCCACTACTTCTATCACGATACCGCCCAAGAAGAAGAATCCTGATGCCTCGAGGATCACCTTTGGCGTGGCCACCCTCCTCAGCCGCATGCCCGAGGCCCTGGAGAACTTCAAGCACTGGGCGGCCCACACGAATGCCCGCTTCGTCGTTGTGCATGAGCCACAGGACACCGAGGCGCGCCCGGGCGAGCTTTCCCCAGATGAGATCAAGAAGATGTACCGCGACGCAGGGATCGGCCACCTCTTCCTGGTCGAGTCGGAAAAGGGCTGGGGTGAGAGGTACCTGTCCCTCCTGGGCTGGCTGAGCAGCACGGTTGAGAAGCAGACCGACTGGGTGGCGCTGATCGACGACGACACCTTCTTCTTCGACATGACCACCCTCATGGGCATGCTGAAGAAGTACGACCCCTCCGAGCCCTGGTACGTGGGCCGGCTGTCCGAGAACAAGTGGAACATCAACAACGGCGGCTTCTTCGCTATCGGCGGGGCGGGCGTGTTCATGTCGCGGCCGCTCATCGAGAAGCTGGGCCCGCACGCCGAGTCGTGCTGGGCGGACCGGCAGGAGGGCGCGACGGGCGGGGACTGGATCGTGGGCGACTGCGTGTACCGGCACACGACGACCAAGCTGTCGATCGAGCACGGGCTGTTCCAGCTCGACCTGCACGTCGACGTGACGGGCTTCTACGAGGCGGTCCGCCGCCAGCCCGTCAGCGTGCACCACTGGAAGAGCTGGCACCACCACGACCTCCCCACCGTCGCGGCCGTGTCCGCGGCCTGCGGGAAGCCCTGCGTGCTGCAGAACTTCCGCTTCCGGGACGGCTGGCAGATGTCCAACGGGTTCAGCATCGTGCGCTACAGTTATAACGAGACGCAGCTCGCGGCGCAGCACCCCGAGGCCATGGAGCACACGTGGAAGAAGACTATCTGGGACATCGACGACAGCTGGACCCACAGCCTCGATCCGCTGAAACCCAGGGATGAGGGCAAGGTGCAGTTCCTCGTGGAGAAGAGCGCGCGCGACGAGGCGGCGAGGACGACCACGATGTACTACGTGCGCCGGGAGGAGGGGATTGGGAAGGGCCTCATCAGGGTGGTTTGGCAGGAGTCATGACGGTGATGGTTTTTGTATCCTTAGCGTGCATTTCATTCTATCGAGGCTATGGCGTCCCACGTAGAATTACCAAATCAGTCAAAGAGCCAATAATACCCCATGCATTGAAGCTAATAGGACCCTATAGGTTCTTGTCTGTTCCATGATGTCGCAAGTATGAACCCAATGTCACTTCTGGCTGGCCTACGCATCCGAGGACCATCGCAGCCACCCGGCCGCGTTACTCAAGACATACGGATGCAGACCTTGCCGACGTGGGTACCACTGGTGAGATACTCAAAAGCAGCAATGATATCATCCCGCCCAGAACCAAACTCCTTCTCCACGGGGACCGTCAGCCCCCGAGCCACGACGTACCGCGTGACCTCCTCCAGGTGCTGCTTCGAGCCGACCATGATGCCGCGCACCACCGCGCCCTTGGACAGGGCCAGCGCCGCGACGTCGGGCATCTGGTCCTGGGGACAGGACGCGAGGAACCCGATGACGGCGATGGAGCCGCCGTAGGCCACGGCGCCGATGCTCTGGGCGATGGTCCCGGCGCCGCCGTTCTCGAAGATGAGGTCGGCACCGCGGCCGTTGGTGATCCGCAGGACCTCCTGCGACCAGTCCGGCGTGGTCTTGTAGTTGACGGTGAAGTCGGCGCCATAGGTCTCCTGGACGTGCCTGAGTTTCGAGTCGGAGGAGGAGGTGATGATGGTCGTCGCGCCGGCTGCCTTGGCGAGGATGAGGCCGGTGATCGAGACACCACCGGTTCCTGAATTGAGCTGGTTTAGACGTCGAAGTTGTCCCGGGGATGGTTTTCAAATATGCAGAGTAAAGACCTACCGAGGAAGAGTACAGTCTGCCCAGGCTTCAGGGCAACGTTCCCATACAGAGAGTTCCACGCGGTGGATCCGGTGCAGACAAGCGCGGACAGCTGAGAGTAGCTGAGCTTTGATTCGGCCGGTATCTTGACCAGAGCAGAGCTGGGAAGCACGATGAACTCCCGGAGGGCACCATCAACCATCCCGCCGAGACCGTGGTTCCAGTCTTTCATGGCTCCGTAGAGGGTGCTGAGGTCGAAAGCCGCAATGACCCTGTCACCTTCAGCAAAGTCGTCGACGTGGTGGCCGACCTTGACAACGTCGCCAGACAGATCGGAGCAGGGGACCACATTGTCCTTGACAGGAAACGGGTACTTCCCGGTGGCGACGGCAAAGTCTCGGAAGTTGAGAGCGACGCTTCGGATATGGATCAAGACCTCGTTGGGTGAGGGTTCGGGAACTGGCTCGGTGCCGCCCACAAGGTCGTGGACAGAGGTGCGCTGAGGCAATCTGAAAACTCGCTGAGTTGCCATGATGGTTGGATAGTAGTAGCGTTGAGATGAGAGAGTTTGTGAAAGATGTGATAAAGACAAATAATCATGCAGATTGAATTTTAGACATGAAGAAGAGAGTTGCCCTTTCCAGCAGCCTTAATATATAGGAAGGCTTTCCTCTCTGCTTACATATACGTCAAATCTACCCCTTGTGTTGGGACTATTTGAGCTGCTTAGAAACTCCTAGAGTCTCTGAAAAATGGTCCAGGATTCACTGTAGTATCTTGGGGTAAAAAGTGCATAAGACTCTACATCGTGAGTGGGATGATAAATCCGCTGAGATTTAAGATGTTAGAGGTGATGAGCAATTATTACCCCAAAGTTGGGGTCAAAAAGCTGCGCAGCCTCTCATGCACCCGATCTCATAAGCCGCGCAGCGATTGCATCATTTCCGAGAAGGAAAGAAAGAGATGAGGTGTGTCAGAGACCACATTATATTGTAATTTTGAGTAAAAATAGTGTACAAAGAAAACCTCGTTTCCTAGGAAGCGAGCCATCACCAAGGTCATGCTGTAGATGCGAGATGTGTTTTCGGAGAATCCAGAGCATAATACATGTCAATATCTGTGATAAATATCCATTGGGAGAAGTTTAATTCTGATCAATCCCAGTCATCTTTTATTACTGCCTGCTGGAACGGTCTGTTGTAGTGGTAAGTTCAGTATAATTTAGCCACCCTGGGGCACTGAGCCATCTGTGTAAGAGGGGATGGCCCAGTCTGAATGAACATGAATACCTAGGTAAGCAGTTTGACCACAAAATGGCCTTCCACCTTATCACGAACGAAGATCATTTGTCAAGCGCAGTATCTCTCCAGTTAGTTCATTCTGGAATTGGATGGACAAATGTTGTCATCGTCGGTGTTTAGATGTTCCAAGGTTTTATGATGTAGATTCAATTGGGGACAAAAATGTTGGGGTAGAAAATAATTCTAACCCCACATCCCATGTCCGGCTTGCTGATGCTGTGGAGACCCACGTCGTCATTTCACAGACCTACTGGTTTACAAGTGATCTTGAAGTTGTCTCCCGGCATGATAATTCTCCTTTTGCAGTGGATTATAATTCTTTCTTTTCTTGTTCATCACTTTCCCCCATTTGTGCCATTTTTCTATGCCATGCATTGAAATTATACCAGGCATTAATGATCACCACCCCAGTGATGCTGGTGTGATCAAGAACAACTGGTGCAAATGTATCAAAGTGTGTGGTATGTCCTCCTACAATGACCCGAGATGCATGGGTGAAGGCCGGTTCTTAGCAGCCAAGGTCCGCCCACCCAGCTTCCAGGTACCGCCCACCCAACTCCATATGTAGGCCCACCTAGTATAAAGAAAATAGCTATATATACTAACAAAATGCAAATATATCCCGGATTCTAACCCCTCCAAAGCTAAAGCTACCCCGCTATTTACATAAAGTAAGTGCATTAAGTATTTCTTAATAAACATATACTTACTGTATATCTAAATATACCTATTTAAAGTAATTATTTATACTTATTAATATCAACTATTATAAATAATAAATAATAATAATAAATTATAATATTATTATTAAGTTAAAATAATATTATATATTAATTATTTAATATAATTAAGCTGCCTTATTAATATTATTAGCGATTACTAAGTAGATGGAAAGCCTATATAATTTAGGTATATAAGTAGGTGGAAACCCTATTTATCCTAATTAAGTAAAGCGATATTGCTAGTAGATTTATTATATAAGTACTTATTTAATCAAGAGAAGGCGATTAAAATCCATTTATAAGGGTGATAAAATTCTATCTCTTAAAATATATAAACCCTTTACTTCCTACCTTTTTTTTAATTCTTTCTTCTTTTTTATACTTTTTATCTTTATTAAGTCTTATAAATATTTAAACCTCGTTATATTAATTAATATTAATTACTTAAAGATCAAGAGAATATATAATAACAATATACTTTTTAAGAAGGTAAAGAAAAAGGTGCCCACTACCTTAAAGAAGGTGCCTGTGAAGCTATATATAAAGGCGAAGAAAAATATATATAAAGACTTAAAGATTAAAATAGATAAACTCCTTTTTATGTTAGCTTTAAGCAGAGGTTAATAAAATATCCGGAGTAATAGCCGCAGTAATAATACAACCTATAGCTGTAAAGCTAATACTCCCATTTAGCCTAAGGAGCCTAAGGAGCAGGATCCGGATCCCTAGCTGGAGAAGATGCTAAAGCCCCAGCCAAAAAAGGGCCAGAAGCTATTAAAAGCTAAGAATATTGCCCCTTAGCTTAAGCCTAAGTTAAAGAAGCTGGAGCCCTAGCTAAAAAAGGGCTGGAAGCTATTAAAAGCTAGGAAGGGCTCAAAATTAGCTGCTACTAGGCCTATTAACCTATCCTATATCTACCCCCTCCAGTTTAGATAATTCTATAATGGTAAAAACCTATCTATTATTATAGCTTTGCCTAGCTTATATAAGCACCTAAAATAATTTATAAATAAAATAAAGAAGGAGTTAATATTGGAAAATATTTAATCTATTAAATACAACCTACCTATAAACTTTAATTTCCTACCCATATATAAAATCCCAAACGATAATAGTAATGAGATTCACATAGGTTGATAGGACTACATACCTACTACATTTAAATTCACCAAATTAAAGCCTTAAATACCCTTAGCTGTAAATATAACCTAAAACCTAGGCTAGATTAATAAGCAATATCGTCAAATTATATTCTTTTACTTGCTATTAGCCATTAAAGTTATTGCCTTAAAGCTTAGCGAGATTCTTAATCTTAAAACCATTAAATATATCTACTAGTATCAATCAATAATAGGTAAGGATAATTTATAAATTAGCACTAATTAGTACTAATTTAGGATTATTTAAGGTCTTATATTCCCTTCTTATTACCTATCTTAATCTTATAAACCTTTCTTTATAATAATTAGCACCAATTAATATAACTTTCCTATTATAATTAGTACCATTTAATACCAACTCTTATTTAAACTCCTATCATTTCTATTCATAGCGTACTAAATATATCATTCACCTTACTAATTTAATATTATTTAATACCAACTCCATTAGATCCCCATATCTATTTAATACAGAAGCTAATAATAATTATAATATTCACTTTCTTCAATATAATCGCCTAGGCTAAGAGAGAGAACTTTTAGGGCCACCTTTTTATATAGCTAAATATTTTAAAGCAATTTACTAAGCTCATTAAGAGTTTCGATAACCCTTAACAGCGCCCTATCTTCCAGCTCACTATTAACAAACCCAATCAACCAGCCTTAGCCATTTAAAATGATAATCTAGGCATTACATCCTAGCCAAAACTCATTAATATCAATACAACCGCCAACTTCATAGTACTCCAATACCTTATATATTACCCTACTAATATCAAAGAGGATACTCACGAAACCAAGCGATACATATAACATAAGCCCAATCAGGAGCACCCATATAGGTTCTTATATAACGATCTATTCCGCAGGGTTACCTACTATAACAAATATACCACGTAGCGATTTACATCTATAAAAATAAAGAGGAAGAAGGGCGACGATCTACTTTTATTAAAGATACCATCTAGTAGGAAGATTATCATTATTAAATATACCCAGGCTAATGTATAGCACTATAGTAGATATCTTACTGATAAGGTCGCTAATGACGATACTATAGAAGTTATTCTTATTAATAAGGCCCAAAAGCTAATTATAAATATAGCGAAATAAGTTTATATCCTATAATAATAATTCTTAAAGGCTAAGAAGGCGAAGGCCTTAAAGGTAAAGGCGAAGGCTAAAACTTTAAATAATAGCTCTACTAATAATAACAAGGATAGCTCTACTAATAATAGCAAGGATAAGCGTATAAACATTCTCTAGATTCATACAAATATATATAAACATACAGGGTTCCTCGCCCATATTAATATCTATAACTTATTAAATTAAGAATCTACCCCTAATAATAGGATAGTATAACGAAACAACCCAATAGACGCCATAAACTACATCCCTTACATTAACCACCAGATAATCATAGCCCTAATTAAAGAGATCTATACCAAGGGTCTCCTTATATAACCAAGGATTACCTCTACCTATAGTGAAAACATCCTTAAGGATTTCAAGACTATATTTCCAAGCCATAAGAACATCAAGCAATATATAGCCATCAAGCAACAGGAGGGCGACATACTACAACAAATGATTAAAAATAAGATACTACCCATAAGTCATCAAGCAGAAAACCAACATATCAAGGATCTCATATAATACCATACCCTACTCACCCTTATCCCAAATTAACTCCCAATAGCAATAACCTTTAAGTAAGCCCTAGAATCTCTAGGGTAATATAAGGGGGATACTAAGGGTAATGCGAAGTATATTAATCTATGCATTAACCGCTGTAATAATACTAATAGCACCCCTTAAAACCCTAATAATATCAATCTTACATCATCCTAAGTTATCAATAAATTAAATATATGATGAATTAGCACTAATTGGTACCAATCTATGCCCTAACTTTACACCGATTAATATCAACTTATTAATTAACCCCTTATAAGTATTCCAGCTAATAAGAGATTTATAGATATTATTATTATATATAAAATAATATATAGCCCCTTATAAGGTATCCTCTTCACTAATAAAGTAGGTATAGGTAAGATAATGATTATACTTATAAAGCGATATCTCTACCTCTAGGATTACCTTAAAAAGCTAAAGGAAGCAAGCTTATCCATATATAACGATGCTATTAAAGTAGGCCTTAAGCAAATATAGCCTATTATAATATAAGCGCCTACCAATATTATCAAGTAGTACTTTAAAGAGATTTATAAATACTTCCCAGCCAACACCTTTAACATCAAGGTCTTCCATAAATTAAGGAGCAATACTAATTATTATCCCACCCTATAGGCCGCCATCATATCAACTATAGAGCTCTACGCCTAGATAGAAATGGCTATGGATTAAAGGAATATATTATTAATAAATAGTATTTAATAAATTAGTATCGATTAATGCTAATTTACACCTTATTCTTATACCAATTAATATTAACTTATATATCCTATTTACTATATTGATTAATACTAACTCATATATATAGAACTAATTAACATTAGAATAAAAATAAAGTTTAGCTTTTCTTATATTCTATAATTATCTTTTATCTATTTAAGAAGATATATACCCTTAGGTTTATAAAGGATATAAGCGATTAACTATATCAATGGGGCCCCTAAGAGTATAATACTTACGACGGCCTACCTATATAAAGCTCAGAGTGGTACACTACCCTCTAAAAAGCGGTTAAAAAAAGCTATATTCTAAAAAAGGCTAAAAGGAAAGTAACTATATTAAAATACTTAGCTAATAAGGCGAAAGGTTCTAAAAACAAGGATTTTAAAGAGAATAAACAGGATAAACCGGTATTTATTACTATTATAATGGCCAAGGGTAGAGCTGCAAACCGCCAGGGGTTGGATATTAATATTAATGCTAACCCTAATATTAATAATACTAATAAAGGCGATAAGAATAGTAAATTAGCTAAATCAATCCCTAAAAATATCCAAGTAAAGCTATTATCCAATTATATTATTAATAGTAAATAGACAAAATATAAAGATAAAAAGACTAGCTAGATAAAGGATATAACCCCTTAATATATAAAGTGCTATAAAATAATGAAATATCTGGATAGATTTCGCTAAGGCCATATTATCTGCGATGAAGCTTATATCCTTTGCAACCCTACTAATGCTTAATCCCATATATTCCGGATAAACCTCCAGCTATAATCCAAAGACAACCTAATAAGCCTTATCTTAATTTCTGCAACCCTAGCCATTAATAACATCAGCAATTATCATAATTTTAGCAGCCTATTTTAAGAAAATATAGGGCTTCCACCAAGTTTCAGCGCTAATATAACTAAAGATATTAACCTAAAAACAGAATACCTTACTTACCTAAACAAATTACACATTTCTAATACTTAGAAAAAGGTACTAATAAAGGCGATTATCAAGGGGGGCTAGAAGTAGTAGAATATATCACCTATTAAATAACAATATAATACAGCAATAGACAGTAACCTTAGAAGAGAGGCTATACAAGATATATTGGATTACATAAATATATAGCAGGGGATAGATATAGTCTTAAAGCTATCAAATTATATTGATAGCTTACCCTAGCTTATTTACCTGTGCAATGATATCCCTACTTACTATATTAAATATTATAAGTTAAGCTATATTGCCTTAAAGCCATTTATAGATAAGTTTATAAATGAATACTTTCAAAACCTAGCCATTAGTATTGAGGAGGCCAGGCCTATAGAGTCCATAATAATTATCCCTTATGGTGGCAAAGTAGAGGTAACTAAAGAAAGCGAAGGTGATGAAAATAAGGAAGGCGGCGATTATTTAAATAATAGCTTACTCTAGTTCCTCATAATTATATTTATATATTTCCTTAATTATTTAGCTATATAAGTCCCTGATGAGGTAGCTATATAATTAAATAAGGTTATATTAGAGGACCTTAAAATAGGTAGTGAATTTATTAATAGCATGAAAGCCTATAAAGTTACTAAAGAAAGGAATAAGAAAGAAGAGGGTAAGCTGCTTTAATTAGGATCTGCTCACTTTAAAGCGCTACTTTATAATATTAATAATAATGGCCTTAGATACTTATAAATACTAGGTTTCAATTTGAACCTATTTAATATTATCCCAATAGAGCGAAAAGCAATCCTTAGCTATATATATTCCTAATTCCTAATATAAATTTATATTCTTTATCTATACACTAAATAAGCAAATAAGGGTAAATATGTACTTATTATAATAGCAACCCCTTAAGCCTAGCTATAAGTAATTCCACTAGTTGGTACCAATTAATACAACTTATCATCAAATCCCACGCACCAATTGATATCAACTCTATTCCACATCCCTAGCCCCCTCATATCAATCAATGCTAATTACCCTAATAAGGCTGCTTATTAACTATAATCCCAGGATCCTATAAGGAGTATTAGAAAAGGTTAACCTTAATATATTATCTATCTATATGGGTATAATTATATAAGAAAAGGCAACCTCTATTACTAGCTTTAATAATCCCAATTCTAATATTAATATACTCTTAATAAATACTATAATAGGCTCTGCTAGGCTTAACCTTTATTATATATATAGCTTTGAGATTCAGATATAAATACCCTAAAACTTTAGCTATACTAATCAATATATCAGCCGCCTAATTCGGCTAAAATAGATAAAGGAGGTAATATTTATTATCCTTATGGTTAATGACTCAGGTTATGACTAGATTAAGTATAAGGCAGCTATCAAGGAGATGTAGGTGTTAAATATGCTATTGATATTCCAGCCCTAGGTTATGAAGTACTAGCTTACCTGCGAATTCACAAGCTATGAAATAATATATATTATATAATCTCAGCCCTTCCATTATATAATCTAGGAATATAAGTACCCTAAGGAGATCCAGGATTTTATATTTAATAAGATCCATATAACCACCCAACTCTACTAGCGAATTTCCTATCTATTCCTTATAAGCATTATTCTACCTAAGGATATTAAAGGGATTATAAAGGATCTTAAAACCCTTCTTCCTATAATCCCTAGTATCTAAGAGAGTACTACCAACCCTAATAATAGGGATAAGATTACCTAAGATTAGCTGTAAGCATTCTTAAAAAGCACTAAAGCTAATGAGGAATATATAAAATAGGTAAACTAATCTTAGGTAGAGATGAAATTTAATACTAGCTGGAAATAAAAGATAATCGATATATTACCTAATATAATCCCGGGTATCAATAAGCGTAAATATAAGCGCCAGGGAGATAACAATACCCTATTAAAAAAGCCTAAATCCAGCGAGCATATCGTAAAATCTAATATAAAGGATAATAAAATTAGCCCTATATCTAGCAACTCTAGCCGTGACTTTGATACTAACCCTAAAGATAACTTAAATAATCCTATTTATGGAATAATTAATCCCAGAGAGCAGTTTATAACTAAATAGGAGAAGTTTAATGCTATAGTTAAGTATAAGGCAGCTAGGCAAGAGTGAAAGAATTAAGAGTAAAAGGACTTAAAATAGGTGTAAATAGGAATAGTAGCGCTAAAAATTATAGCTATAATATAATGCTATAATTAGATTAGTACCCATTAATACCAATTATATATTAAAAGATCCTTACTTTATATTAATTAATGCTAATTAATTCTTAAGGTTTACCAATTAAGTATAGCCCATAGGGTTTATTAATATTTAAATAGTTTTTTAATAGATTATATAGATATAGTAATAGAATAATTTCAAAGGATAAAAGTATAATGCCTAGATATTTAAATAAATAAGACTAATGATTTATTATTGTATAATTATATTATTATATATGAAAAGGAAATGCTTATAACTCTATTACTTATTTAGGTATTACCCATAATAATGATATAATCCTATATAGATTCATTATTAATTGGATCTCCTAATATATTAGGGAAAACGCCCTTTTTAATATAAAACCGCTATTAATTTAAATTAAAATTAAAAATCTTGTAAAATAATAATTCCCTCTCTATCTTAAGTTTCTGCTTAATTATTTAAAAGGTCTAGTTATTAAAATCTATAATAAACATTATATAGTTATATATCTTATATGTCGTAACTGTATATATTAGCATATTATTATTTAGAGTAGATAAACCCTATCTTCGCTTCTTAATAGTGATTTTATTAACTAAAAGCATAAAGCTGAATTCCTTTAACCCTTTATAATACCTATTATCTTTTATATCATTATACATTAATTTACGGTTAAGCTATATATATTACTTTATATTAGTCCAATTTATTAACCCATGATCTATAATCTCTCTTATAATTAGGTCTCTCCTATATATTAGCAGCTCCTTCTTTAAAGTATAGTCCGCTATAAATATACTTTTATAATCTAAGGATTAATAATAAAGCCCATACCTCTTTTTATATTACTTATTACTAAGTCTTTTAGATATACCTTATTTAGTATATTATTAAGCTTAATTCCATTAATAATCTATAATAGCTATTTTGATATAATTCTTATATATTATTTAGTTTAGGAAGGTCTAGGTTAGATGATCCCTTAGGATCGTGAAGTTTAGAGGCGGGATTAGGGGTTAAAGCTTAGGAAGATTAAGATAGGGGAGAGGAAGGCGCTTTGGAAGGCCTAGGGGAGATAGTATATGAAGGGGCTAGCCTAGGCATAATGATAATCTTATTAAGCGATATAAGGATATATATTTTGGTAAATTAATGCCTACTCCCATTATATCCAATGTATTATATATTATTTCTTTTAAAATTATAGTATCCTAAGTAGGCTTTAATATAGCAGTATTATCTGAGTCCGGGTTATTGAGATTTAGCGTAGGATCTAATGATCCTGATGCTACCTTAACTAAAGGTATATCTAGATATATAGCATTTATATATATATGCCTAGGCTGATAGCATTGCCCATATTTCCTTTTAAAGGCTGCTCTCCTTTTCTTTATTATCTTATTCCAGCTTAATAACCGCCTAGTTAAGGTAGATAATATATCTAACTTATAGGTATGATAATTTGCCTTTATTTTCTTGGATTTATCCTTAACCTGCCTAAACTTCCTCTTTTTAAGGGGTAATAGAAAGGATCCTGTTTTATTAGAAGCTTTATTATCTACCTTTATGCTAAAAGAGGTATATTAATCTAGATTGGGCCTAATATTTAGCCCTATACTTACTATATCTATAGAAATAAATACCATATTAATGGTATTAAGATGTGGGATAGGCATCAAAGGGTTTAGATCATTCCTAAGGGTAATATTGCTTAAAGGGAGATGGCTTAATATACTTATATCTTAAAGAGGGTAATTTAAAGAGGTAGAAGCAAAATATAATTCTTATATAGGCTTAAAATTAAAAAGGATATCTTTTCTATAATTAATAGATAGTATTAACTCGTTAGCTATTAATAGGAGCCCTTAAGGATATAATAATAGCGAAGTGATTAACTGCTATAATATATAGGTAGAATTTTAAGTGGATCATTATATAAAGGGTTTTAATTAATATTAATATAGGTGAAAATCAGTAGGGTAAAATGTACCGCCCTATTGCAGTATAATATGAACCTTGTGAGTATATAGGCAACCCATTATATGTTAAAATGCTCCTATATAAGGTATATTAAAACGGCCTTATTTCTTTATTTTATTATAATTATTATTTATAAGTTTGGTTATAGCCTAGCTTATTATAGATGATAAGCTATGTAGGGTAATAAGTAAACGGGGTAATATACTTATTAAGCTTTTTAACTTATTAGCTAGTATATCCTGAAACTTATGAAAGGCAGCTATCATTAGATATAAAAAGGCGTTAACTATAGTTGTATATATATACTTCTAATGGCTAAGCTATATCTTAAAGTAGCGATAAAGACTCTTTATGGTGAATATATAAAGGATATTAAAGTGTATTATATATAAGAAATATACTTAATAGATGCTGTATTAGCGATAATTAAGTTAGGTAATCTTAATATAATTAATAGCTTATTACCCCCTATTAACTTTCACTCATTTCTATTGGAATAAATTTTAAAGTTATTTTATATTGCTAATATTTATAATATTAATAATACCTAGGAACTCCTTTTTAATCTCTAAAAATATTATATTATCTAGGATATAGCCAGTAATATAGATATTAGATTCAAATGCCTTAAGAAGATACCACTAATATATAATAATTTATATTTCTGGATATATTATATAAATAGTATTACTTTTAGTAATTTCAGCATCCATTATCTAGAGATTATAGTGAACCCTATGGCTTTTCAGCATCTCAAAAACTTAAGTGAAATCCTTAGTTATTTAGCTATTAATAAGGGTTAATGAGTGGGTATATAGTTATTGTTAAGGTATCATCTTAATAATATAAATAAAAGGTAATTTATATTAATTGATACTAAAGGTAGTATTTATAATAAGGAATAGGGGGTTATTAGGATCCTTAAAGTTTATTGCCTTTATAAAATAAAATATAATATATTTAATTTAATAGTTATTATTAATTAATAAGTTAACTAGGCAGTTATTAGTAATTAAATTATTAATAAGGCGTTTAATAAGTAAGCGGCCCTAAAGATTGCGATTATTTAGGATTTTGTAGTGATTATTAATATTATTAGATATTATCTATTTATATAATATTAAGCGGAGAGAATAGATAATTATAGTGTTTATATGAAATTATTGTATCTAGGTATTATATTATTCTTAATAATATAATAAAAAGGCTATTTTTATAAAGGGATATTCTTTAGGTATTTTAAATCTAGGATAATTATATAAAAGAGAAATATTTATTATATAAAATAAACCTAAACCCTTTTAATATATATATTTAAATATATTAAAAGGATATACTTTATTTAGGATATCCTTATCTTTATTAATTATAAAGCTAAAAGGGTAATCCATCTTATATAAGGTTGCTAGTTTTCTTAATTGCTTTTCTCTAATCTCTTATGCCTCCTTAAGTTGTTATTTATAATTATTAATATATTTATCTATCGTTTTATTAGCTCAATTTATATGATATTTTGCTATACTATTAAATATATATTTAATAGTGATTTAGTATTAGGGTAGCTTTATTTTAAATTATGCAATTATAATTATATATTTATGAGGCTTAATTTAAAGATTAAGTAAATTTTAAAAATAAGGGTTATATTCTATCCTATAAATATTGATATAAGGACCATAGTTATTAAATTATATCTTAATAGGTAGATATTAAAGTTGCTTTATATTAGGTGCTAATCGATATATTATATCTAGAAGATAATATTAAGATATATTACCCTTAAGAATATTGATAATATATTATAATTATTATATAAACTTATATTAAATATGATTAATCATCTTAATTAACTATAATTATATGCTTAAACCATAGTATGATAGAGTGATGATATCTATAGGTAGGGGCTGCGAGAGTATTTTAAAGAAATGAGTAGGAATATATATTATTTTATAAATAGATTGCTTGATTAATAATAAATAAAGTGGGTAGGTGAAAAGTGAGGTTATAATAGAGTTATTATAAAGGCTAAATATCTAGTAGATTTACTAATAAGAAGGTGGGTAGGCTGACTTAGAGGTTATTAATTTTTTTTTATATGCCTTATATTAGTATAGTAAATGCGAAATAAATATATTGCGTAAAGAGAGGTGGGGTAGCTTTGGCTTTGGAGGGGTTAGCTCTAGCTTTAGAGGGGTTAGAATCTGGGATATACCTATATTTTATTAGCGTGTATAGCCATTTTCTTTATATTGGGTGGGCCTATGTATAGAGCTGGGTGGGCGGTACCTGGAAGCTGGGTAGGCGGACCTTGGCTGGGTTCTTAGCTGTCTTCTCCTAGAGCCATGCAATATGTTCGAGGGTAGGGAGAACGAACGATTCCACATTGAAAGAAAACAGTCTGCCCCGGTTATCAACCCTACTTGACCTTACTAACGCCTGAACTCGACGGCCTTCCAACTTCTCCAAGGATTATAAGTGTTGTATTGTTTGGCAATTCCTGTGCTCTGGTTGTCTAGGTGGAGGATACAAAGTTTTGGGACGTAGCAACGCCCAGCGTTCGGTAGTCAAGAATGCTTAGTAATCCGGACCAAGATTACCCTTGGTTACGACGAGCTGATCGTCACACGTAGGCTCTCTGATGGCATCAAATGAACCCAGGCAAAGCCCGTGATTGACATCGGCCACACAACCTCGCCCAATTTTTCCGGCAATAGGATCATCAGGATCCTCAAATTGAGACCTACTATGCTACCCCTTCCACGGGGCCGACCACGTCTCAATATTCCGCCATGCAAATTTTGTCAGAAACAGTTCAAAAGAACTGAACATCTCGAGCGTCACGAGCGCACACGTACGATCCTATTCCTAGTTTCCGCCCCACTGTATCCTCTTCTGCCACTCCTCGAGTTATGATTGTAGTCCATAGTCCCAGCCGATGACCAAGAGCTCATCGGATCTTTATGCAGACACTCGGGAGCAACCGTTCGTTTGCGATTGCGGTGTGCGATTCGGGAGAAGGCAAGTCTAGTGATGGGATCATGCAGGAAAATGCACATGACTGATGGGCAAGTCACTGTAGACTAACATGCCCAATAGTGATCTTCTGTCTAAACACAAGCGCGTCACACATCCCGAGCAGGTAGAGCAACGTGGAAGAGTTCGAAAGCGTCGTGCGCGTGCGATACCAGGACCATCAACAGTCGGAACCTCAGGAAACCAACAGCAAGCGTCAGAGGGTCGTTTGCAGGAAGTGCCACATGCTCCTCCGTCAGAATGGCAGCAAACAGTACCTTCTCCACAGCACACTGCTGCTGCCATAGCGGAATCACAAGTATTCCAGGACGATGTATTTGGCCAGACAAACGAATTGGCCTTGGAGAATCACGGAGCGGCATTCCCCGAACCATTTCAAGATCTATTAACACAGGATCTGCTAGCTGGCATGGATGGCCTCGAGTTTGAATCCTTCTGGAACGAAGCACACCTTTCAGGCCCCTTCCTACCTACTGAACCTCCAGGCGAAAGCCACGATGACCAGATGACTTCGCTGGTCACTCCAGACACTCCTCACCCGGTCGATACTCCAGACTCCCAGGACCAGTCAGAATCAGGTCTCGCGTCGAGACTTCCATCAATGGAGCCCGAGAGGCCCGAAGTGATGCCCCTGCATGTCCCTCGAAGCTACTCGCAGCAAGCTCAAACATTGAGACAGGTTCAGTCTATCCGGCCCTGGAAAATTTCTCCCCAAGAATACGCCCAAATACTCGATAAATTCGCCGGTATTCGCGATGTATTACCAAGTACCTGCACCTTGCCATCCCAACCGACGCTCTCTCGATGTCTCGAGGGTTACTTCCGCGGCTTCGCCATACATTTGCCGTTCCTTCACTCCGTCACCTTCTCTGCTGCGTCCATCAGCCTTGAGTTGCTCCTCTCCATTTGCGCCGTTGGCGCACTATATCGCTTCCAGCCTGCCCTGGGTTACCAACTCTACGCCGGTGCGCGGGCCCTGATTTCTTGGCGCTTGAGCCAACGGAGCCGCGGTGCCTTGGATCGTCTGGCCAACGATTCTCGGGGAAGACCTGGTATACCGAGTTCTCCCGCGGTTGGTCTCATCTTCGCCAGCGCCGCTCTTAGTGCATCCGAATCGGAGATAGAAAGCAATACCCTTCAGCTGCTGCAAGCTATGATAGTGCTCATGGCGATGGCGTCTTGGGGCGATCACGAGCTAACACACGACGCCCTATCCATGTCCAGTCAAGTCGCAATGCTTGCCCGAGAGTTGAAGATTTCCGACCCTGAAGAGCCAACACCTCCAATTCAGCCATGGAGCGACGGTATAAAACATGAAGAGCGCCGGAGGACGCTGTTTGCTGCTTACGTCCTCCTCAACCTCCATTCCGTAGCCTTCAATGTGCCGCCGCTGCTTTTGCACCAAGAAATCGCCATTGACCTTCCCGGGTGTGCCTCAAGCTGGCAAGCACCCAACGCCGCCGAGTGGTCCACGTTACGGGACACTTACATGACGCCGAGGCAGTTCCAGGAGATTCTGAACGAGTTGCTGGCTGGAAACAGCATCCACCACGGAGCCGCTGTCTCGTCTTTCGGGAATTATGTTCTCATTCACGGCCTCCTCCAGCAAGTCTTCCTCGCTCGCAATGCGGCCGGCTGCCTTCTACACGCAGGATGTGCCCTGGAAGACAGCCTCGTCGAAAAAATGCACCTCGCACTCCGAGCCTGGCAAGAATCTTGGGAAGCCACGTACGAGTCCACGACGGACCCCTCGTCCCCGAAGGGGCCCCTGGGATTCAACTCAACCGCCATCCTGCGCCTGGCCTACATCCGACTAAGCTCCAACTTCGGGCCCAGCCGGCAGCTGCTCTCCGCGCGGGACCCGCAGGCCATAGCCGGGGCGTTTTCGTCGGCGCGCGCCGTCAAGGCCGAGGACAGGTCACCCCGCCTGGACCGGGCCGTGCTGCAGTGCATCCACGCCCTGAGCATCCCCGTCAGGGTCGGCATCGCGTTCGTTGCGCGCACCCAGACGATGAACTGGAGCGTCGAGCACGCCCTGTGCAACCTCGAGTGCGCGTTCCTCCTGGCGCAGTGGCTCCTCGTGATATCGGAATGCGTCGGGGCATCGGGTATTGGGGTGTTGCGTGCTGATGAGCGCAGGTTGGTCAGTGTAGTCACGAGTTTGGTGCGGGAGACCGAGCTCGGGGACTCCCTTGATGAAGACGGCCAGAGCCACGCCATTCAAATCAGAAGCCTGGCAAGCTGTACTATGACTTTGTGGGCGCAGACGTTCAAGGGATCTCATGTGTTTGATACCGTTCAACTTATTGGGAGCGGGTTGGCGATATTAGCAGACACTTTGAGAGAACAACGCGACGCGGTGACAATCTGATCTTGTTTGAAAGCTGGTTCAATAACGAATATCGTACATAGGTATGAACGCGTTTCTCCCGCATTTGAAACAAGGACTGCCTCTGTGTCTGCAGAGCGATAGTGAGAATCTTGTTTTCTTCTTCTTTTTTCACTCTCAACTAACTCCTGCAAATGGCTCCGCTGTATTTACGATAGCCATCTCTTACTTGTGATTGTGGCTGTATGCTGAAGACCATGATGAAGAGTCCCGAACACATGTGGCAAAGAATGACCATCCTCAATTTGCCGCGAAGTGTCCATGATTTTAATCATCCCTGGGCAACAATGTTCTAATATCTGTTGCTGCTTTCGTGAAAAACTTCTGGATCAGTGCCTGACAGAGGTTAGAGGTAGTCTCGTGGGCGACGGAGTACGTGAACTGGCCCACTCACCCTGTCTATGACCCTCCAGGCCGGCTTTGACGCTCCGCCCGACTAGACCTCATCTTTTGACTCTTCCCATTCTCGAAACAATCGTCGCAGACGTATGGAGCAGCATTAGCAGAGACGACTTCATTCTTAGCCACTCAATCCATCATGCCGTTAGCCAAGCCTAAGTCCTTGATCGTCGGGTAGTGCACCACCTCCTCAGAGAAGACATCTTCCGTCCCGCAGACGGTGCACGCGCGGTCCCAATGCACTATGAAGCACATATCGGAATCAGTGGTTGCTGGGAGTCTGAAATAGATGCTTGGTGCCAATGGGTGCAGTCTGTGACCATTTAAGAGCAACAAAGTGGTGGTAATTAGGGTGCTGCTGTCGCTGTAGGTGATGATCAGCTTTGTAGTTTCAGCACCCAGAGTGTTTTATGAGATCAAGATGAAGATAGGGATCAAATTCGACCCATGGATCTGATCTGCCTGGAAATTTTGTCATGTATCGATAAGCGTGGGAGAAGTGACAGTCACACAGCCTACCAGGTAGGACGTCGTCACTTCGCTAGACAGTCAAAGACATTCCATGGCAATCAGCGAGCCATCAAAAGGCAATCGTGTCTCGTAATTCATGTGGTTTTCCATGTCACTGGATGGTCCGCTGTAAGCCAGGGTCCGGTGAAGCAAACAGCAGCACCGGAAAAAGTTCAGCTGCAGCTGTTTGGTTGCTCCTTCTTCCCGGAGGCAGAGACGGCGTGCCTCAGGAAAAGTCGACAAGCCATATGAGCTAGCTGGGGAATTCACTACTGCCATGTAGACTCGAACATCGAAAGCGAGATCAACGTGCCGGTCGCTGATGGGCTTTTGAAGTTCAGAGTTAAGGAGGGAGACATCGACACAGATTGTTTTTGAGAGGCGGATATTCAGCGTTCATTCCCATGAAGATGCAACTTTGTCAAGTTAATAAATGATCAACACATGCGCGGACTCGGCTCTTATGGGTACCACGCCAGACGTGTTGGCCAAGAAAACAAGCAAAAGAGTTTACAAAAAAAGGGGAAGCCGACAATCCGGCGAGATACGAATATCCACGGCATCATCATGTTCCTATCATATAACACTCACTCGTACCACCGTCTCTAGTAGTTAAGCAACTGCTAGTCGTCCTTGTTCTACCCACAGTCAAAACAGTCGAACTCACTTCAGGATAGGCCGCGGAGTCTTTTAATATTCTCAAAGCATAAGTTCAAGGAATTGTGTTCAAAACCTACTGTTATCGGCATTGTGTTTTTTTTTAATGCTAGGTGTTTAAGCGTTTATCACTGTATAAAGGGACTGGATGCATACTGCTTAAGAGGCATATGTGTACAGATTAAAAACGAGACCACCCATAAATCCGAGGACTTCGATTCACAAGTCTGGCACACGAGAACTGGTTACACGCCTTCCAAATCAGGCTCAATTTCTGTCTAGTCTGGGATATGTGGGGAGCAAGCATTTTCCGTCTGCGGTGACCCTGCCCCATTTTCTAAAAACAAAAGGGGACAATTGGTAGTTCCTTGGAACGAACGATTTTTCGAAAGAACTAAATACGGCCGGATTTCGCTCGCATCACTGCCCTCAACGACTCGGTTCTTGCAACCGCTAATTGTGCCAAGGCCCCTTCCAGGAATAGACTTCAAACAGAACTGCTCAGATAGTTAATATTAGTCTGTTTACAGGCATTTTGCTCTTTGATGCTCAGTAAAGACAACGACTGTCCCATTCTTTTTCGGTATTCTCGGGTTTGAGGGGCTTGAGAGAAGCACCTGAGACCCACAAAAGCCAATGTCATCTCATTGATCCAGAGGAAGACACATGAGTGTATTGACTGGAGTTGATAACACCATCAAAATCGAAATCTACAAGTCACCCACTCGCCATACAATCCGCTCATCAGACAATTCTGGTGCATCTGTGTGGCAATGCACGACGGTATTTCTCCATCTCACTGCAACTGTGCCTGGCATGGCCGAGACTGCAAGTTCTTCCCATCAGCCCGAGAGCATCCGGGTTTACTCAATATCACAACTTGAATTCAATCGGGCCTTCAACAATAAGACCAACCTGAAGATAAGTTCGGCCTTTTAGTATTCAGATATGACGTAAGCTTCTCAGCAGTGCCCGGAAATTCCGAAGAACTTTCCGAACTGGGTCTCGACGGCGAGAGTAGAAATTTTTAGACTTCAGAGCTTGATTAATAAGACTGGGTTCCGGGGCTATTTCGAGCCCCGTCGTAGTTACGAGCGTCCATGCGAATGCAGTAGGCGTTAAAGTGCCAAGAGAGGTGGTGTGGTTATGGAATGCTTGGTCCAGAGAGGGGCCACCACCATTGCCCGCTTTGTTTCTCCGGCGTTATTGGCTGGTGCGAACAGATTTGAGCGAATGGCATGTTCTTCCGACGTCATATTAGTTCAGAAGGTGTATGGCCGAGGGTGAGTTCGCATCGTCCTCTGAGGTTCGGTGTGCTCTCCCTGGTCCTCGCAGGCCGGGGGATATTCGCTCGGGCAGCGAGATGGACGCAGGGTCTCTGACAGCCCTCATAGGACGGGACTACACCGGGCACTATATAAACGGCAGGGTTCACAGGATGGACTGATGTTTTATGACATCCCGGTGTGCAAGACAAGTCCAGACGGGGCGAAAAGCTCCTCCTCCTCCAATTGACCAACAATTTGGGAGAAATGGCACCGAGGTGTCGAGGCGAGTTGCCCCGAGACAAACGTCATCTCTTTGGAACATCGGCCAACAGGGCGATGTTTCAAAACAAACCCGCAACGCACGCGTCCTCTGAGTGGTGCGAATTTCCTAGCGGCGTCCGAAGTGCGTTTCGACGGAGGACCACTGACCGGCCGATCGTCGTCCCTCCCTCATCCTCGCAGACAGGCAGAATCCCAAAGGGTGTGGGAGAGCGAGGGCGATCGAGCCGGTCCTGGCATTTATGTATATGTGCAAAACAAACCCGCCAAGGAGGGGACGCCGAATGTGGAGCCGAGGGAGAAGGGTGGAGCCACCTCGCCTGGTCCTGCCGTCACGGCTAAGGCTGTCCGTAATTAATCTGATTGAGGCTCTGTTCCTCGTAGATTGCGGCTCAAAAAGAAGAGAGAGAGACTGGCGGCGCGGCTAAAAAGAGGAACGAGACCGAAAAGATGCTTGGCACCGAGTGCGTGCGTAAGGCTCGCCAATCCATGCCCGCCAAGTCGTGTTCTGAAACCTTATCCCCTAACCTTACTCGTGGGCGCTGACGACCGACTCAGCGGATCTGCGGCGCGCAACTCGTGGCATGGCCTGGTGCTTGCAACTGCTTGGTGCTCTGTCGCTATATTTGTGGCCTGGGTCTATATCCGTCGGGGCTGCGTAGGCGGGAAGAGAGAACTGTGCCCCCCAACCCCCCGCCCTCTCTCTCGGGCTTCCCTTTCGGGAGATCATGGCTTAGTTCTCGGCCCCGGTAGTTCCCTGCTGTGAATCAATCCTGCAGGGCGTGGAACCAGGTGGATTACGGCCGAGGGAGAAACGCATAGGAACAATGTTCTATGTTTTCTTCGGGAACCAAACGACGCTTTCTAGTGGCCCACACGCAAGACACATGGTGCGGGATGCTAATGCTCATCCGGGCCAATTGTGCATGCAACATCTGCATTGACCATCTATCCCGCGCGGGCCTATCGTGCATCGAGCGGAGAGAGTCTATCTATATCCGACTCGAGCCCACCGAGAAAGGGCTGCAAAAGTCTAATCGTGACATCAAACAGATGGGCGCAACCTTGAGCAGCGTCCGTCTGACGTTAACATCCATACTCCGAGCCGCAACGCCCTCCGTCGTCCCAATGCGGCAGCTGGGCGGGGGAACACCCTCCTGCGTTCATTTGGACGCTCCATGGGCTCCCCCTGCCCCTGCCCCTGCCGATCGATAAACTTGGGTGTGGGATGTGGGGTGCACACTGACAAGAACGGGCACCGCGCAGGGCGATGACATGGGAAAATAGCTCGGCCGTTCATGTGCTTTCCTGGAAGAGTTCGGTCGGCAGCCGGCAGCCCTACATAGCTCATGCAAGTGTACGCGTTGGCAGCGGCTTGTAGAAATATTCGTTTGCTCCCATCTCATGCTCACCTTGCTTTTCCTGCCCTCCGTTTCTTGGGACCACCCCCGGGTCACGACCAACTTCCAAGCCAGTCGCCACCACCATACCAAAGTGTCACCGCACTCCAGTCACAATGGTTAGAATTCCCGGCCAGCCACCGCGGGCACCCCGCAAGCGCCAACCGCTCGACAACATGTTGGACTCGGTGGAATCGTGGATCACAGAGAGGCAAGGCTTCGTCGTCCGGAGGCGAGCCGTGAGCACACCAGAGGCACCAACAATACATCACGCCCCTGCCAGACGATCAAGCTCGTCCGTTACAACCCCAATCTCAACTGCCCTGGTTCTCCAAATACTTGGTATGTGCAATGCATCATATTGATTATGATATATGCTTCCTTCTTGATCATGAGCCACCACTAACGCCGCCGCCCAGTCCTGATTGCGATGATCATCAGCGTCACGCTCTTCGTCATCTACCGACGCCGCCGCCAAAAGAAGCTCAAGCAGCTGGATGAGCAAAAGAGGATGAACGCCCCCTACTTCGGCAACATCAGCGCACCAAATGGCCTTGCGCCACCGCCGTATGGGGAGGCCCTCAAATCCCCAGCCGTCTCAGAGTCCACAGTTTATGGCCACGAGAGACAAAGGTCTCACTCAATGCTCATGGACGACTGCTGGAAGGCCGTATACGCGGCAGAGGACGGGACCACCACCACCACTGACCCCCGCTATGGCGCGACCAACACCACCAGGCCCGGCCACACATCGCAGTCGCTGGGGAGCCATCTCCCGGGGCCCACCAGCCCGCAGACAGCAGCGCAGACTGACACACAGCACTCCGTGACTGGCTGGCTGCGCAGCCAGCGGTGGCTTCCCGGAGGCAACCCAAACCCCCTCAACAGCAACCCCCTGACGGCGCCCAGCACGCCGCTCTCGGCACGGATGCCGGTTCCCCCATCACCAAGCTACAACGGCGTCACCCCCTCGGTGGCACCCACACCAACGACCGCGACGTACCTCGTCGCGCCGGGACAGCTTACACCAAACCAGCCGCTGAGCGCGCGCAGCTGGGCCACGGGCGACGACTCGGTTGGCAACAGCGCCAGGTCAACCTTTGTGCCACAGACGGCGCTCTACCCCCCTCCACTGCAACCCGCACCCAAGGGCAACGCGGCGTCGAGGTCCCTAACAGGGA
This sequence comes from Diaporthe sp. P3_1W, assembly GCA_037177825.1. Classification (NCBI taxonomy): domain Eukaryota; kingdom Fungi; phylum Ascomycota; class Sordariomycetes; order Diaporthales; family Diaporthaceae; genus Diaporthe; species Diaporthe sp. P3_1W. Next base: position 1,991,217 of record JBAFXB010000004.1, on the reverse strand, counting down.
ACGCGAGGAGGTCTAGCGCGGCCTCGTGGACCAGCTCGGTGGGCGATAGCTATGACAGGGAGAGCGGGACGTGGAGGTCGATGACACCGCACGAGGACCCGCCGACGCGTGAGCCTAGGAGGGGCAACCCGGATGAGGTCAGCCCGATTTAACGTTGACCAGGCTTAAGCATGGACCTTGGTCGACTGCGACGTGAGCTTTTTGTCCTTGCGCGTGGTGGGGGCCGGATGTTGTGCTAGACATGTACTTACTACTGTACTTCTTTTTTGCTGTTATGATATACCCTGACGCGAACAATTCATGGAAATACTTTTTGAAAATATCCCGCAAAGCTCCGAAAGCCCAAAGTGATATGTCAAGTCACTCATGACCCGATATCCGTCTCATCCCGACGGTACCGGCAACAGCTCTCACCACAGAGGCACTTCTTGTCCAGGCCCCTCCAGTACTTGTCGCTATAATCAACGCTGATCTCGCTGCCGGCCTCGATCCCCTTGCTGACGAGCACGATGCGCTGCGTGCCCAGCCACGTGAAGCGCTGGTACTGCGCGTTGGCCTTGCAGCTGTGGTTGACAAAGCGCGTGAAGTTGCCCTGCCTACCCTGCCAGATCTGATACTTGTCGGCGCTGGCTGTGACAGCGCTCTCCATCACGTCGACGTCCGACAAGCCCTTTGTCACGATGCCGACGAACTCCCCGACGGGGGCGCCGCGCTCGAAGGCGCAGAGGGCCATGAGCCCGTTGTTGCGGGCATCCGCCGTGCGGAAGATGAGCACGGGCGCCGGGAGCGGCCTGGCCGCGCCAAAGAGGGTCGGGAAGCAGAAGCAGCAGTTCTGCTTCGGGTCATCGGACTGCTCTTTGCCACACGTGTCGCAGAGGGGCAGCGCGGACGGTTCGCCGCTGCTGCTAGTCGTCGGCGGCGTCCAGCGCGGGTCGTCGCAGCCCCAAGCGTGTTCGTCGATGACGGGCTCCTCGATGTGCTGGTACGAGAAATTTGGGTCCCATTGCAGATATGTCGCCCGCAGTGGTACGGGAGGCGATCCGTCCAGGCAGATCACGTAGTCGTGGGGGTGGCCCCGGTATACTTGTTTCGATGGCTCGCCTATCGCGGTGAGCAACTGCCTCCAGTTGGGATGCAACGTGTCGGCAGCGACTTCGATGGCCGGTCGGAGGTTGCGCAGTCGCTGCATGCTGTCTTTATCGAAGCCGATCCGGTATTTGCAGAACCTATAGATGCCCATTCCTGCAAAGACGAGTGCTGCCCAGCCACCGGCTTGCTGGATCTCGTTGTAACCGCGCCAGATAGACATCTTGTTACGCAGTTCCTTCTCAGACCACCCAAAGTCAGAGCAGGCCTCCATCAGGGCCGCCTTGTTGAACCGGCTCCGTGGTGTGGACAGGTCATTCGCCGCCAGGCTGTCTACGTAGGTGTCGAAATGCTCGACCCAACGGGCCTGGACGATGACCTCCAGGGAGCGACACGCACGACTCGCCTGAGTGACTTGGCTGCAGAAGACGTTACTGCGCTTGAAGGACCGGCTGCTGTCGTAGACGCTGTCCTGGACAATGCTTCCCTGACCGCCCGGCTGCAGCACGAGGCCCAGCTTGGAATTCGCCTCATCGAAGGGGGTCGACTCCACCGGCCGCAGCTGGACCTGATCGAGTAGGTTCTGAGGGTCCAGGCTGAGGCTGCCGTGGATCTGCTCCCAGATTCCGCGGATGAGCTTGTCGAGGGTAGAAGGCTGCAGGACGTGCCCGGTCGGCTGCTGCTTCCGGCGTTTCGGGAACTTGTCGCCGCTGGATATCTGCCTCTGGCTGCTAGGCTCATCTTCGAGGTCCACTGAGTTCTGGTCCCTCCGCGCGGGTCTTAGTCCGCCAAGTGGTCTTCGCTGCCGGCCAGTCGAAGCTTCCGCGACCTGGTCAGTGGGTGCAGGAGTCCCATCACCGCTGGAGACCGCTTCGGACTCAGGCGGCGTAATCCTGCCATCGTCAGGTACGATGGCGGCTGGCGTAGATGTAGATGCTGCTGATGGCTGTTGGTTGCCTGTGTGCATTTGCTGCTGGATGACGCTGTTGTTGCTGCCGCCGCGGAGCATCTCAGGGGCTTCCGGCGACGCGCGACTCGGGTGCACGATCCCTGACAGGTCTATGAGATGCTACCCAACAGTCAGCAAAAGCACCGGCATGGTGGGAAACTTGTTTCACATCACTAACGGTGATTATGGGCCCGGGTATGGACTGGTTCGCCGTCTGTTTGGAGCCATCCTGGAGACAGGCCTGAACGCGAAGGATAGGCCTATCTAGCTGCCTGACGACCGTCCAATCAATCGCCGTGTCCTCGACCATCCGCTCGGCTACCGCTCGGGCGATGTGCTCCCTCACACGCGCAAGATCCTCCTCGGGAAGCATTGTCGGTGGCCGTCTGCGAGAGAGTGGCACGGGCAAGCGCCATCGTTGGTGTGTTAGAATAAGTGTAGGGCGGTGTTGCTGAGGGCTGAGGTGGAAAAGTGAGAGCGGCCAAGAATCGTCGGGTAGAGTGACGTTGACTCGCCAAATGAGTGAAGCTTGGCTTACTTATGTAATCCGCAACGGTCTGTTCTCCGGCTGGGGCTCGATGCAACCCTCCCGCCAAAGTCCCTTCTAGACGTCTCCCGATTTCAATCCGTGTCTGCCACGCTAATCTCGTCACCAGTATATTGGCAAATTTGATGCGAATAGAGCAGCTCGTATTAATGAAGGCGTAGTTACGAAGTCGAGGCTTTCGGCAGTGGGATTTTGAAAACAATGATTTGCCCATAGAACGTTCTGTTCACCGTATGTTGCCTGACGGAAAGGGCCCTCGGAAACGAATGACAGGGGAAAGATTATCACATAAGCCGGAGAGAAACAACATTGCCCAACCACACTGGTGGTAGCATCGCCGAGTCAGTCATTCTTGTCAAACTTCTAGCTGCCGATTATGCTTTTGCCCCCTCCTCTTCTTGTCACCAACGGGACGCGATTCTAATAAGATGAAACGGAAAGAGAAGCATAGCATTGTGTTATAGATTAGATGTTGTAATACGAGGGATACAGCAGAACAGAACACTGGCTGGCTGTAGAGGATAAAGTCGCAGCTATTCCGTTATACCTACATGGGCCTCCGCTGGGAAAATCTTTGTGCTCTCCAACTCCTTTTCCCACCATGGGCCAGGGAAGGCTTCTGCTGAAAGACGTCTTACTTATAGACTACCCAGACCGTGCTGCTAGCATGGGATGTAGCGGTGCATATAAAACAATGGACACAAGGCCAGCATAAACTACAGCGCATAGAGTTTACATGGCGTTGCAATGACCCGCCCCCACCACCCGGCTTCCAGACTGCACTGTACCTCCTGGTGCGTTGGACTGGCTTTGGACGGCTTTGTTTGTTTGTAAAAGCCAGTCCTCAAAATTTTCAAGAGGCTTGGATATAACTTCCGCCCTCAATACTTGACATCCATTCATTGATACTAAGTGCTCAAGACCAATCGCTTTCCACAGGGGTCATATAAGATTGTTGACGACAACTGGGATAGATACCTTTGGCATGGTAAAACTCTCACTAATACAGTTTTATGATAACGTAAGATTAATTCAACACCATCTATGGCTAGCGGACATGACATTGATGACAATGACGAATACCTCAGCAGCTTGCCCTCTATGGCGTTTTGCAGGACCCAATTTATACAACCATCAAGACAACATGAGCATTGGATGAGCCAGAATAGCTTCAAATCTAAGTTTCTTGCACAGATGCGTAAAAGAAAGCAGAACGTATTGCATGAGGTCCGACTTAACGAGCGGTATCAAAGGTAGCACCCTGGAAGTACTAAAGCAACGGATTGTATTGATCAAAGTTCGAATGCAAATACCATTTCATAATTATCATACACGTCTCCAATGCTCAGGTCCGTTCTCTTCACGTCGAACCATCAGCTTGCCACCTCCCGCCGGCTGTGATCCGCGTCCTCGGTTCTGCGGCCTACTCTTCAATGTCCTCCACACTGGCCTGGAAGCGCCTATGACCCTCCTCTGGACCCTCCTCTGGACCCTCCTGACCCTCCACCTCTCCCCGTGGGGACCGATCCCGGCCCACGACGGCGTCCTCCCGGCCCATCTGGGGCGTCGGCGCCACAGAGCCATCCGTGAACGGCTCGTAAGAGCTGTCAGCCCCGGTTCCCCCACACTGGGAACAGGTCCTGACGGTGCTGACCGAAGACTCGATTGTGGGGCGCGGCACGTCGCGACTGCGGAGCGGGGTGAAGCCGCCGATGCCGTGGAAGCGACGGGGGCTCCTGCCGGACTCGGGGGTATTCAGACGGCGGTGGCGCACGATGGGCGTCACCGTAACAGAGGAAGAAGGAGATGACAGGTATGGCGAGAACGATCTGGTAGGGGAAGGAGACATGTATCTCATGTATGGGGTGAGCTCGCGGCTGTGGCGTCGGCGGAGGCGGTCCGCGCGGCTGCCGTAGTGGTCTCTGTGACGGGAGCCATCTCTGTGACGGGACCCACAGGTGCTGGCGACTGACCAGTTGCTTGTGCTCTGGGGAACGCTTAGGCTCAGTGCTCCGATTGGGACCAGGACGCACAGCCCGAGAGTGGGATGGATCGTTGTCAGGTGGGTCGGGACAGACGGGTCTCTGTGTGAGAGGGCCCCTCCGTTCTGCTGCAGGTCCCGAGTGGGCGTCACCTGTTGAGGACCCACGGGGCTATCGTTCCGGGGGATTGTACTCTCAACAGGCTCGTTGTTCTGAGGGGTTGACCGCTGGATGTTTTCCAAGCTACCATAGGCTGGGGCCGATACACCCTGGTGTGGGAATGTGGCCGATGTGCCAGGGTATGGGAATGGGGCCTGAGGAAACTGCGCAGGAGGAAACTGCAGAATATTGGAACTCATCGAATACGGGTTCGGGAAGGGTGCCGGGGGACATGAACCGGTGATGTTGGTCGAGAAGTTCGCAGGCGGCATCTGACCTTGCGGAGCAGCAGGGTAGCTTGCTGGTCCGCTGCTCGGAGGTAATGGGTATTGAGGCATGGAGAACTGGTTCGGCAGGGCCTGCGAGTGGTCATGATTTCCCTGCTGAGCCTGTCGAGAGAGCCAGAAGCGGAAGTCGGTGGGTGGAAAGTCTGTGTAAGACATGCTTGTCGCGGCGTTGAGTTTGGCGTAGTGTGGGTGTGAAAACTGGCTTGAAGTTTCCTGGGTCTTTATGCGAGCTCTACTGTGGAAGGATGAATGGCGAAGGTAGTTGTGGGCGACAAGAGTCTGCAGAAAACTTCAACATCAAGTTTGTTGGTTTTTATAGCCAAGGGTGGAGGTTGCGAGCAGGTCATGGTCATCAGTGAGACGAAAACGTAGAGTGAATCACGGCAATGAACTTATCATACTATGAAGTTGCAATGATTCTATCCCACCTTGGCAGGTAATGTACAATAAACACCATGTTGTGAGCTCATTGAGGGCAAGTGCGTGTGACATGGTTTCCGTACATGAATACTGCTTGCATTACCTAACACATCGGAGGCTCAAGGGGATGGGCCAGAATTGAATAGTTTGGGTTGTTGAAATTTAGATTTCGGATTGCCCATAAGGCAACGTTCTGATTCCGGCATTCTTGAATGAATGTTTCCACTTCTAGCTCTGCTATTGAATAATTCTGCACGGGGGCCACCAGACCTTTGATGATATACACACATGCGGGTCATCAACATATCACACTGACGAACAGTGACGTTGGGCTAAAATGGATTGGATGATTCGTATTCAAAATTAACCTTTTGACTGTTATGATTCCAGATGATTCAAACAAGTATCGGAACTTTCGACACTGCAAGTCAAGCATGCCATCCTCATTTCCTGGTTGTCAAACCACCGCTTGATGGCGTCTGCTCGTTTCGACGTTTTCTTCTTTTGTTCAAGCCCAAACGAGGCATGGACCTGCTATTTTAGAAGAAAACAGTTTCCGACTCGTCTACGATATGGACTTTGATACTACCGTTCCGAGGGTCCGACGACAGCGTCAGGCCCTCTTCAGCTTTCTCGAGGGGGTAGACATGAGTGACTAGCTTTTTCAAGTCGATAATACCACCGCTCATGCACGATATTCCGGCCGGCCAGGTGTCTGTGTACCTGTTGATGAATCTCAGATCGATCTGCCACAGAGTCACAGTCAGCCAACATCCAGTCCCTATAATACGGACTTAAATCCTAGCGTTGAAGAAGCACAGTCACAAAGACGGGAAGTGGTCAACTCAGAGACGTACCTCAGACAAGGACAAATGCATGAACGGCAGGTTGTTCATAATACTCTTGCCAACACCGACCACGACGACCCGACCACCCCTCCTCACAGTGAAAGCCGCCGTGCAGACACTCGACTCAACACCAGTGCACTCTATCACGCAAGGCGGCGCAAAGTACTCATCCCCTTCCTCGCCCTCACCGCCTCGAGCACCAAAGAGCTTCCTGATGCCCCTCGCGTTGCCACGGGCATCCAGGGACGGATCGATCTGGTAGGTGAGACAAGACGGCACAAGCTCCTTGGCAAATGCGAGGCGCTTTGGTTCGATGTCTGTGACGACGAGCGGGTGAGCCCCTGAGGCTCGTGCCGCGAGGAGGGCAGTGAGTCCGATTGGGCCCGCGCCACAGATAACAGCACCGCGGCCAAGGGTCAGCTCGGCCACGCGGAGCCCCGACAGGATGACACTCAAGGGCTCGAGGAGTGCGCCGTCTTGGAAGCTCATGTTGTCTGGTAGCCTGTGATCCTGTCAGCCTTCTCCACCTAAACAGATTATGGTCGATAACAGAGGCTTACTTGTGCAGCCACCTAGCAGGGTGCACCTTATACCGCTGAAGCGTGCCATGGTACGGATACACGCCGGAGAACGCAACGTCCTCACACAGGTTGTACTTGCCCAGCTTGCACAGGAAGCACTTCTCGCACGGCACGCCGGGCTCGACGGCGACCCTGTCCCCGGGCTTGAGGTCGGTCACGCCGTCGCCGCACCGGACGACGACACCCGCGGCCTCGTGGCCGAGGATGCAGTCGCCCTCGAAGACGAGCGGGCCGATGCAGCCCGTCTTCCAGAAGTGCACGTCCGAGCCGCAGATCCCCGTCGCCTTGACGTGCAGCAGCACCTCGCCGGGGCCCGGGGCGTACACGGGCGCGTCGGCCGACTTGAGCTTGTGGTCTGCGGTCGCCTGGAGCGAGGGGTTGGGCAGCGGCGCCTGGATTACTTGGCGGGTGTCTGCGTTGCCGGATCCATTTGGTTGCGCCATCTTGGCGCTTTCCTGCGGTGTCGAGTCGTTGTGTGGCTTGCTTGTGAGGCGTGTTGGGGATTCACGAGATCTGCAGGCAACGGCGACGTGAGAGGAAGCTTAGCTCTACGTGGAAGGTCACGCTCCGTCTCTTGGAATTTTCGACTTTGCGGGGGATGTTTCTATGGGGTTGACTGCGAGCCGAGCTGCTTCGAGGGCATCTACCATGCGAAGTGCCGACGGGGCTCCGCAATTGAAAACACTGACTGACCCCTCTCGTTCCGACGCTGGACACGATGGGCTGTTGAAGGCGGACAAGATACCCGCTGTGTGGAGCTGCTGCTTGACGGCCGTCTACAGTCACTATGAAGCGTTGAGGCGTGACACGATGGAACCCGTCGGCTGATGCAGTGGCCACTCCACAGTCGTCCCGATAACGGTGCGATGGGTCCCGGGGTGAGTCTCTCCTCGGCCTCTTGATATTTGTCAAACGGCTTCTCGTTGGGTGTAAGTGGCGGGCGGGATTCCCCCTTTTGGACATCCGGGGGCCCGCCATGGTGGGCTCTCCCCGGACTGGTCCCTGCCTTTATGTATGCACCCCAGACATCGGAGCAGATCGCGCCTGAGCGGGCCACAGCCGACCGATGGCATATCTGCCGCTAAGCATTCTATGTAGGGAAACTAATTGATATATACCCAAAGCTCCTTAAGGGCAACACTCGCTAAATATCGTCACTGCATTGTTGATGCCGGGGTTACGATGTTCTTGTGCATTTCCGGACGTTGAGCAGGTTCACGGGTTCCAAACCGGAAGAGTGGATCACTACATGATCCATCCTCGAGGGGACTGGACACGTTCTGACAGCATATTCTCAGACATGATTGATTCAAGTAAAGTCTTTATCGTGTTCCAAATTTAGTCTTGATGGCCAGACTGGGTGCTCTGTTCATATGGACCCCTGATCATTCACACAGGGATGCTCTGTGAACACCGTACCTAGCTAGGTAACCAGGCACATTAGACTCGCTTTCCGTCTCACAACCGAGGTACGTCAGCCTGATATAGCACTGGTGTCTATCTAATTTGGTCAAACACCATGTTACACATCAAACCAATCTTCCACGTGTTCCCACCTAGCCAGAACGTTTATCCAATCCCCGAAAGGCCACGGAGGAAGGGATTCATCTGGGGAAGTATAACGGGATCGAGGTGAGCCGGAGGTCTCGGTGTGCGCAAGAGTACATATTTGATCATAACATTATAAGAAGAGGCTCTTCTCCTGAGAATCAGTGTTTCGTGTGGAAGCAGTGAAAGATGCAAGCTCTCGTTCCTCGACGATTACAGACACTTGGCAGTTAGAGCTGTTAACTATCTTCTCATCTGATGGGCGCCAACACCAAAAGAACTTATGACTCGTGCCTCATCGTATAACAGCAGATATTAAAAGATTAGCTGGCTTTTAACAATGAAAACGAGCTACCCATATGATGCAGTTCCTTTGTAGACAGTCACATTTACTACACTCGTATTATATCGGATCTTCCTTCGGTTTTGCTTGCTACCCCAGAAACTGGAAGAAGCCCATACAACTCGATCTCGAAGAACCGACGCCAGCTAACTCAGAAACATGCACATTGGTCGAGATCGCCACGGTCACATTGAGCCATGACCCAAGAATACACATGTGCGCACGTCCATCGAGTAGCGCGCCATCGACTTCTGGAGTCGCATCGCCAAAAGGCCAACAACCTGACTCCCCACAACCCGATTCGTCAAACATGTCAGAAAGCCTAACAAGCTTTTCACAGTACCATTTCTCGACCCCAGGAGTTGGTTTCAATGACCGGAGCTTAACTTTGTTCACCACCAAGTTCTCCGATGCGTGACATCGGCCGCTGCCGGCAGCTGGGAGAAGCACACAACCAGCACGACTCAACATGCAAGGTGGTGATAAATGCAAGCGATTCACACCGCCGTAGCTGGGGACTTGGACACAGAGGCGGCGATTAGAGGGATCGAGAAGCTAGTTGTCGTCGTCGATCTGTGCGGCGTAAGCTCTATGCATAGTGTCATTTAAAATGCAGGCACCACGCCCCCAATGACTTCACGGTTCCTGTGAGCCACATGTGTCTTTCGTTCCAGGTTGAGCAGGTCTCTCCGCCGCCACATAGCCCATCATGTCCAAGGAAATAAGCAGCATCATGTCTCACGGCTCGCCGACTCCCACTGGGGAGAAGCCAGAGACGATCGACGGCCAGCTCATCGACCCCAACCGGCCGTCGCTTGACAAGATCAGGGCATTCACCAAGGCCGAGGCCCGCGCCGCGAACATTGCCGAGCACGAGCAGACATTCCGCCATGCCCTGTCAGCCAACAAGAAGGCCGTGTTCTGGTCGCTCGTGATCTCCATGGCTATCGTCATGGAGGGCTACGACACCGCGCTGATGCCACAGTTCTACGGCTACCCGTCCTTCCAGAAGCGATACGGCGAGTTCTTCCCTGACATCGGCGAGTGGAGCCTCACCGGGGCGTGGCAGGCCGGCCTGAGCAACGCCCAGGCGATAGGCGTGATACTTGGGGGCTTCATCAACGGCTGGGCGAGCGCCATGTTCGGCTACAAGAAGATGATGCTGGTTGCGTTGTTCTGGATAAACTCCACCATCTTTATCGTCTTCTTCGCGCCCACTATATACGTTCTTCTCATCGGTCAATTTCTCTGCGGGCTCGGCTGGGGCGTTTTTGCAACTACTGGGCCTGCGTACGCATCTGAGGTCTGCCCCCTTGCGCTGCGTGGATACCTCACTGTATATAATAACCTGTGCTGGGCCAGTAAGTCACACCAGCACGGCCTCTCCTGCATTTGTTCCACTGCTTGCGTTGTCTGACTGGAATCATTGCTAACCTCAATGTGCCAGTGGGTCAACTAATTGCCAACGGCGTCCTGAAAGCCCTAGTCAACAACTCCTCGGAATGGAGCTACCGGATCCCCTTCGCGGTGCAGTGGGCGTGGCCACTGCCGCTGTTCGTCCTCGTGTCATTCTCCCCGGAGAGCCCCTGGTGGCTGGCCAAGAAGGAGCGGTACGGGGACGCCGCCATCAGCCTGCACCGACTGTCCAACCGCACCGAGAGCGACGTCCAGAACAGCCTGGCACAGATCGTGTATACCATCAGGCTTGAAAAGGCAAGGATCGCCCGGAGCAAGGAAAAGGCCGCTGCTGCTCGCCCTGCCTCTGCACGGAACAACACAGCATCACAGACACACCAGCACTCGAACTCCTGGCTCGCACGGTTTACACGGCATCGTGTTTGTTCGCCCCTTTTTCCTCACTCACCCCGTTCTTTCCTTTCGTCCATGATATATACATCTCATCTGTTACTGTGTCCTGTGAAATTCGCAGAGCAGCCAAGCTGATCTGAATTACCCCCTCTTTAGGAACTGCAATCCGGGTCCACCTACCGCGACTGCTTCCGCGGGCTCGACCGGCGCCGAACAGAGATCTGCTGCGTCGCCTTCGCGGGACAGATGCTCTCGGGCGCGCAGTTCGCCTACGGGCCGTCGTACTTCTACCTGCAGGCAGGCATGTCCGTCGACGACGCGTACAAGCTGGCGGTCGTCAGCCCCGCGCTGGCCTTCATCGGCACCGTCTCGTCGTGGGTGCTGCTCACGTACTTTGGCCGCCGGATCATCTACCTGTGTGGCATCTCGGGCATGACCGTGGTGCTCTGCCTGATCGGCATCATATCCGTCGCCACGCACAGCAGCGCGGGCCTCTGGATACAGGCTGCGCTGTGCCTCGTGTGGCAGCTGGTGTACAGCTTGACCCTGGGGCCGATTACCTATTCTATCATTGCCGAGACGAGCGCGATGCACCTGCGTGCCAAGACGGTTGTGTTGGCGAGGAATACGTACAATGTTGTGACGGTTGCATCGCTGGTCATTGAGCCGTGAGTAGTTGGCACTTGTACCTCCCACCCCTTGACACTGAAATACTCCATCTACCATATACGAGATGAAATACAGCTAACCATCTTTCTTCTAATCCAGATACTTGATCAACCCAACAGAGCTGGACCTGGAAGGCAAGACAGCCTTCTTCTGGGCTGCCACAGCTGCATTGACCACGGTGTGGGCTTACTTCCGGCTGCCGGAGGTCAAGGTATGCATTCAACTACATCCTAAGTCGCCTACGTGAAGATGACTTTCTGACCCCACGTTTTTTACAGGACCGCACATACGAGGAGTTGGATGTGCTCTTCGCGAAGAAGCTCTCGGCCAGGAAATTCAAGTCCGCGGAGGTGCATGTCTACGAGGATTCAGAGTACCAGATATTCCTGGACTGAGGCAGAAGACCGGCTTCGTTTCATTTACCTATGCTCACTATGATTTTGCTTTGTGAAAGGGGTTGTTCACAGAAGCGTGGTGTTTGGGAGGTGCATGTTTCGGAACAACAACATATCCAATGTTACATCTTCCACTTCACACACTTATCGAACGACGCTTTGCAGGTCATGATGCTCTTCACGACGTTTAATGTCATGTATATAAACATGTAGAATTTCAAGAGCCAGAACATCACAGCCGTGGCTCTCGCCATGCAACATCTGAGTGCCAGTGCTGAGAAGGCTATTTTGTCAACTGATGAGCAGCATCTAGGCCCAGCCTATGTTTCAGCAGATCACACTTTTGAGTTCGAGATATAGACTCTGTCCGATCGTCTCCTGACACAGGAGCGCCAGCTCAAATGACCAGCGATCCTCTTGGCCTGCCTCATCCAATCTTCTCCCGAACCCGAGAACTTTGTACCAGCATGCGTGTCATAATAAGCTTGTCGTCGAGTAGGCACTGGACAGGCCTATTCTGCAGAGGTAGGGGGAGGAGCTTCACTAGCTCATGAAACTACCGAGCTCCCTACGGTACCTAAAGTCTGCACGCCTCAGCCTGCGCTAATCCCGACTTGTTGAACGCACTGCTCTTGGGCGACCTCTGCAGCGGCTTGAAACTTGTGCAGAGCTTTCGATCAGCCCGGAGCATAGAACAGGACATTGATGTTGGCACATATGTTAAGATTCACCTCTTGTGATATTGATCAGTCAGGGTTCGCTGGATAACGTTATCTATTCGGTCAAATCTGGAAGGTAGGAGCAAACAGCTGGGCTTTCTCCTGAACTTGTGGCACTTATCAAGAAACTGCCGAAGAAGTCTGCGTTGAACATTGGCCACTGAAGATACAGCCCCTCCAGCTCTCTTGGATGGCTCGGCGGTTAAACACTAGACTTTGGTCTGTCGTGGTCGTCGTTGTAGGCGTAGAAATGATACCGTCGATATCCAGCTCTTCGCGAGTGTGCTGTTGACCCTAGAGCAAATACTCGTCCCTGTTCCAATATTTCGACCCCAGAGTTATCAGTCAACACGATGATACTGATGCTTTTTCTGACGTCGCATGCAGTTAGTAATCTTTGCACAGTCCCTAGAATGTCGGGAAAGCATAGACGGACTGGATGTCCAGACCGCAGCCGCATGCCCGAAGCACATACACAGAGTCAGTCCGTGAGCAGCTCCTGGGAGAAGGGCGAGACTTTAAACCAAAGTCGATCCTCCAGGGACTGTTGAAACATCTTGATCCCAATCGGAACGCTGACGTGGGTGTCGCGATCGATTGCTCTCCAAGAGCTTTACTTTCCATCGCTCGTTGCAGCTATGGACCCGAACTGTGTTATTCGTCGGCCTCGGTTAACTGTGTCTTGCTCCCCGCCGCGTTCTTCCCGAGGCTTTTTGCCGAGTCCTGCCGGGACATGGCTCCTGATGCTCCCAATTAAGTCCAATTAGGCAACAGGGCCATGACGCATCTCGTGACTCGAAGACTGATGGGTCGCCGTTCTCTGAGCATGTGAAATGCTTGCATCCTTTTACTCCTCGACAGTCTGACAGCCCGAGCTATGGACCTTTATGGCAGTCCAAATCCACTGACACAAGACTTTGCCCTTCGCCGCCCCGCTAGCTGCCTTTCGGAATCCCGTTCCCAAGGCATGCCCACTCTGTGTGTCAGAGCAATCACGGGCCTGCTTGAAGTGCAAGCCGTCTGCCCTTGGGCTCAGAACATGCCTACCTAGGTATGTCTTCGATCAATGGGATTGTAAACATGAAATGTAGACCAGTCTAGTTAAGCCTAGCGCTTGGGCGGGCTGTAGATTGGTGCCTCTAGGCAAGCTCGCCAGCTCGTATGTAGCGTGAACAAAATGACACAGTGATGTCAAGACTGAGAGATAGTAGGGCAAGGCCATGAACCAAAATTCAAAACTGTGTAAACAAGACGGAAAGGGTTTGTGGACTGATAAATCATTTATGAACGGGAAAATAAACTGATGGAGGCTCCAATGGATCAAGGCCGCATTTCTTATTTACACACCGAAAGAAACATCTAGCCTGGAGGAAAGGCGCGCCGCTCAAACAACAAAGTATAATAGTTTACTAAGTATGTCATCGAGGAAACGTTCACTGCAGTGAGCTACTTTCTGGGGCGTACTCAGACCAGGTACATTTGATTGCTAGGTACAAGCTGAAGAGATGTGTGATCATGTAGCGCTAGAAATCGTGGGCGCTGCCATCGTTAAACTAGTTCCTGTAGCTCTGCTGCAATGTCCTCACGCTAAGCAATGTTTGTGATTGCCCGTTCCGCAACATGGTCGAGTCGAGGATGTAGTGGCAGACGAGCAGCAGCAGCTTTCCAGCAAAGTCTCGCTGTGGTGGTGTGTACGAGAGGTTGGGATCGCATCAACATTGCTGAAGAACGACCGTGCGGACCCAAGTTCCTGTAAATAGCCGGTCCTGCCATGTCAAGCACCCGGAATCTCCCCTTTTGAACTCTTCATCTCCTTTTCTCTTTCATCTCTCGCAAGCTCATCAACGCTACCGGTCACCATGCATCCTTCAAACATTCTCGTGGCGCTTGCTGCTCCCTTCCTGAGCCTGACCCAAGCTGCGGCTCTGCACCCCGATTCCCACATCACCGTCCACCTCTACGGAGAGCATGGAAAGCACTACGTTGAGAAGGTCTGGCCAGACGGCGATGAGCACTGGTTCAGTAAGTCCTCCACCTCGTTCTTGCCTTCCTAGACCCTTATATTGCCGGCTTTACCAGTCAATGTTCAACGTGCTTACGATCTCACGCAACAGACGAGGGCAAGGACAAGTGGAAGAAGGACGTTGATGTCAAGTTCATCAAGTACTACACGGAAAAGAAGGACAGCGACATCCGTTGTCTCCCAATCGAGTCCTTCTACCCCTGGAACCCGCTCAAGGTCAAGAAGTTCTTTAAGCTGCCTGACGAGTATGGCCTCGAGGTCTACGGTCTGTACTTGGAGAAGTCGCAGCCCGTCGAGGTCCTTCGGTGTGATCTTCCCTAAGCTGAGAAGCCTTTGGTAGGCCGACATGTGGAGATGCTGCGGCGCTGGAACTGTGGATTGTGTTTGCATGCATGATCTTTGATAGGACCGCCACCCTAAGCCATGATACCTAGGTACATACAGTTCGAAAAAATAACACAGTCACATCTTGTCCACTCTCCGTTGCATCGTTGGAAGTTATCCCGTAGGAAACTGTCTTAGATAAGAGCCGTATAATCGTATTCTATATATCTTCTCACGGCTGGGGATGGCCTTGGGGGAATGAATCCAGACTTGTGCCGGTTTTGGATGATCCCCTCGTGAATGAGGCTGTATTGGCAGGCTCAATATGCTAGAACAACGGAACCGAGGTCATCATTGCGTACCTTTTCCGACACCTGTGGAGCACCCGGGAAATGGTCAAAGGGGCGAGCGACCCTGGTGTTAGTTCTGGCCCTCAACCGGGTTTCGGGAAAAGATTACGAGGTGCCTTTGTCGCGTCAAGAAGCGCGAGTCGCTTTCCTTCAGCAATGTTTGGTTGACCTTCTTTGCTTCCTTTGTTGCGCGACCTCACCCTCAAAGAAAGATAATCTTGGCTTATGCAGAGTTGGCTGCGGCACAGTAGAGCAGCCGAGATGTTACTGTCCAAGATACCCGGCAGCGGATGGTTTACCATAACGGAAAATGAGTTCTTCATTGCGATTATCGTATAGATTGTCTGAAGCGGTCACGGATTAGTTCACTGTAAGGCGATCTCGGTGCAATGGCCCGGTTCAATAAGTGTGTAGACGAAACACTATAGCAATCAGTGTAAGTGGCCATGAGCCATGAGATTGAGAGCTCAGACAAGCAGACTATCGAGTACAGTTTCCCCTTGTGGTAATACCACACATGCCAATTATGTTGCTGTAGAACCCACGGCCATTCCCCAAGGTCTCAGATACGACCCGAGCTTTGATAGAGTGTACAATGTACAATGTCTCTTGGAGACCATCAAGCCTTGACGCAGGCCAGGAACTCGACACAGATCCTGCACTCGTCCTTCATTGCCTCCTCCAGACTATGAACAACTGCGTAGCCATAGCGATGTTGAATATGGCAGAGAACGTTGGAATGAAAGTCACGACTCTCCTGAGGTACGACCCAGCCAACGCAGGTCTCTTTGATGTTGGCAGAAAGAGCGTAGAAGTTCACGCCATGTCCGTGAAATTTGCCGTTGTGTGTGGAAGTGTGGCCTGTCAGCTTGACGGCTGAATGATCATCAGACTCAATCTCTGGCTCAGTCGAGGGCTTGATGCCATCGTTGATTGTTTCGGTTGTTCCTGCGGCAATCGTGTACTTTGGCTTGATGTTGTAATCCAGAAGATAGATCACCTTCAGACTTTGATCTCCATCCCCATCGCCCAGTGATGTCACACAGTCAAAATCAGCGTCAATTTCTCCAGGTGTCAGCTCCGTGATCCAGTTACCCATGTATTCACTTTCGTTGCCGTCGAAGTACGGCCGACGCTCGAGAGCAATGCGCACGGGATCCAGTTTTGGTGACAAGGAGAGGTTTCGCGGTTGGTTCCAGGGGAAGCGCGGATCGGGGTCCTGGATACAGATGATGTCTGTAGCCAGGTCGAGAGTGTAGGAGTCTGTGGAGACAATGTTGGATGAGTCCTTCCTGTGGCCGTCGCTGTCGTGGGCTTTGCACGAGGCATTATGCGCGAGACAGACGCGTCGCGACTCTTGGCAGGCATGGAGCAAGGCGAGGCTGGCGAAATAAGACGAGTAGTGGCCCCATGTGCGCGCACCCATGCTTGGCTCGCCTGTGTCAGGGGCTTTGTGGACGTTGATGGTGCGATTGGCGTTGGCCAGTTCGCGTTGCCACTGGTATGTGCAACTCGTGTGGCCTCGCCCTCGCTTTGGCGGGTATGAGAGGAAGTGGACAGAAGGGGATTGAGGGATGGCTGCCTCCCATATCTGGAGTTGCAGCTCCTTGGGCAGCTCAGAGAAGCGGCTGAACTCTGCCATGTTGGTACGTGTCGATGGGAATTATCTCGATGGGTGAAGTAAACAGTTCGCTGATCTCAAAGAGGTGACTTTGCGGGCCGACCTCGTGGTGTTGAAGTCGCGGAAGCAGGGGGAAAGTCGTCCGACAGAACTTTGCACGAGATAAGAGGCGAAAGGTCGGTGCCTGGAACTGCTGGTTGTACATGGCAGGCACGCGGTTGCAATGGCCAAAACGCGACGGCCATCCACAGCTTTGTCGATTACGGAGGCACTACCTGAGGCACCGTTTTGATACGGACTGGAGCACAGAGTCAGATCTCAATCCCACAGTGCAACACATTGCACCTCGTCGTACTCGAGCTGTCAACAGGCAAATGAATGATGAAGGGTCTTCTATCGCCATCACTCATATAAGAAACACCTACATGTATCTAGGCCACATCCAGCAGACTTGCCTCCCCTTACTTTCGGAACGGATCGGTGCTCTCGTTGACAGGGTGATACGTCCAATACCGCTTCGAGAAAACCGGTGCCCACATTCTCTCCCAATAAAATCCAACCTCGGGGTTCGTCGCATTTGCTTCCTCGAACCTCTGCAGTGCCCGCTGATACACCTCCACCGGCCGGCTCTGGACTGTCTCGCGCCTCACAGCAAAGATGCCTCCATGCATTGCCCGGATGGCAGGTGGGTGCTCCTCCCCGAGGACGAACTGCCAGAACTCGGCGGGGGTGTAGTTGGCCCTTACCAGCGTCTTGAGCTGGTTCTCGGTGATCCACGGTTTCTCCTCGGCCGCCGTCCAGTTGATCTCCTCCCAGTCGTCCTCATCGCGGATCAGCTTTTGCTTATTGAACGGCGTGACGTCGTCGACTGGGACTTGCATCGCTGCAGCGACCATCTCGTTGGTGTTGTTGACGACCGGGCCTGTCAGGTCGAAAGGACTGGCTTGGGTGAAGATCATGACGTCCTCCAGGCAGTTGTATTGGTTGACTATGTGCGTCAGGTACGTCTGCCCCTCGCGCCCAACGTTGGGCAGGTTGGTATAATTTCGAAAGAGATCATGGGATACAGTATCATTCTCCTGTTCAATACCGCCCTTGGAGTAGAGGTATGTGTTGCTGGCCAGTGGCGCCCAAGGCTCGAGCGGCTCCTTAAATCGGGCCACGACGATGCCCACCTCTTGCGTCGGGACACCTGAAGCCGAGGCCATGACCAAGAACAGGAAACCTGCTTGCAACATGTGCAAAGCAATCGGGAGAGAGCTTCTCATTCAAGTAAACGAAACGGAGACGCTTGGAACTTATGAATGACGAATGGGGCACTGGCACGGCGAGAAGCTTGCTTATGTAGATGTGTGGCAATGCGTCCCTCCCCCTTTTTTAGACCCACGCAAATCCAAAACCATCTTTGATGTCAAAATAAGGTTCTTATGCGGGTTGCACTACGGAACTGCTCACTCAATGCTGCAGCCTCATCCTTGCACTCACACCTCAGCATCGACTGACCACACCAAACTCGATCATTCTGTTCCTCTCAGTTTGAGAATTGGACGTTCAGCACTTCCAAGGTTGTTCTCGACTCTTCATGGTAAAATCGAGACTACCTGTGTCCACGGATGGCAACGGGCCGCTAGCTCGTAGAACAACCCAATCAAATCGGTCTCACTTTCTCTTCACTTTCTCTTCACTTTCTCTTCACTTTCTCTTCACTTTCTCTTCACTTTCTCTTCACTTTCTCTTCACTTTCTCGCTTGCTCAAATATACTTTAGACGAAACCTTATAATGACCCCTAAGTGGCAGTAGAAGTGAGATCCGTTGAAACATTGGGTTAGGGTTTTGTTCATCACTGCCTCGCTCTCAATTTAACCACACATGAAGCGACAAATTGCGGCCCTTGATTAAACTAGAATCTGCACGAGCTGAAAGGGTACAAAGTTTGTGCAAAAGTCTAAATCAGTTTGTATTGGTCTTATAATCTACCCACGAGACACGTCGAGTTCGACGCCATATCTGCTTGGTAGTGCTCAAGTCAGAGTCAACATTGAATTGGTTGTAATTTGAAGTGTCACACTCATCAACATGCAGTGTCGCCCTCATGGTCCCTTCGAGCACAAAGGATGTCAACCGCTTTACCGTGCGCCACATCCTATTATTGGCAACTTTTCTCCGCTTCTACACCCACCTTTCTCTAGTATGGTTCCCTTGTCTAATGAGATTGACACCTTCTAGAACAGCTCCGTTGAATTGTTCCAGTAATACGAACGGGTGGCAGGTGTCTCTCTGCGTAAAACATGGAGTCAAGCGTTAGGTCTCAAAGAAGTTCATTTGGACATGACTTGTGAGTGTATAACCTGTGAAAATGACTTGCACTCTTCAGAAAGAACAAGAAAATTGAGATTAACATATCTGACAGGTAAGGAGATTTTCAAGAGCACTTCATTTGTTTTCCACAAAAGTTCAAAAGGGCAGATCAGCAGTCTTAAATCTAGAGACCAATACGTACGTTTACATTCTGAAGTATAGGTACAGAATAATTTCATGGAAAGAGAGGTCTCAACGCAATGTACATACTGTATTTACCCAAAACCGAAACAGCAACCGTTGAGTCTTGCAGGCGCGTTGCACACTTGAGAGCCACGTTCTTCTTTTGATATCAGTGGCAACGACGTGTTTCTAAAAACAGTAGCACAATCAAATGCTTCATTTGTCCACGCCCGAGTCCTCGGTTCGCGGGCCGTCTCCGATGGCTTTCTTTGTTGCCAGAATGTTCTTCAATATGTTCGATACCGGATCTCATCAATGGCCACCATCATTTAGATTTTCGAGAAAGCTCACATCTCTTCAAACTTTAAGACCCAAACTCATCGTATCAACCACCTCTGCAAAAATGACAGCTAATCCTTACAAAGCCTTCGGGCTATCATGCCCCAACGGTGGAGACTTCCACATTTGCGAAAACACCAAGAGGGAGTTCATCGGCTGCTGCACGACGGACCCGTGTTCCGACGGCTCAGGCCTGTGCGAAAAGGCGAATCTCCGAGCGGCTTCATTCTCAGAGTCCAGCTACCTTGACATACCCCCTCAGAGCTGCGACAGCACTGGTGGCGACAACCACTTCTATACTTGCACAGCGAACGACCCACCTTTCATTGGATGTTGCACTATTAACCCGTGCGTCAACATGACCTGCCCGTCTGCAAATCTCCGAGCAGCGGTGCTGTCCTCCGATCACGACGACAGAGCATCCTTTCTGGCGCCTTCGACCTCGTCGAGTGGCGGAAAGTCCTCAGCAACGGCAAAATCTGGCTCAAATGGCTTATCATCCGGAGCCGTCGCTGGAATCGTGGTCAGTGTAGTCGTGTTCCTTCTTCTGGTCGTGGGCTTTGTGCTCTGGCGACGGTACAACTGGAACCCATTTGGATCAGCCAAGCCAAGACATGGGGGCATTTCCTCATCAAGATCCTCAAATGACGGCTTGGTGGACAGTCCCAAAACCCCAGGATCTGGCCACACGAACTCATCTGCTTTCAGCCCTCATTCACATCTGAGCGATCCTCGGTCTGCGTTTTACTCGCCGACTTCAGCCTCGCCTTCACCTTCATATAAGCAGTACCAGTCTACGGGCCACCATGGGCAATGGAATATGTCTCAGACTATGCAACCACCACCTCATGCATTTCACCCCCACGGTGGAGATTCTAGGACTTGGCCTTTCCAAAGTCCCTTGTACGAGACACATCCTAATACATCACCTAATGTCGGCCTCCAAAGTGCCTGGTCGAGTCACCAGCCAGTCCACGAACTACTGGCTGAGGTTCAGAGCTCAAAGCCAGAGCTACCAGCGGAGGAGCGTGTCCAGGAGTTGAGGTCGTCGTGTGTTGTGCAGCCACTACGTCCACCACCTCTTGTGAAGGGTCTGTTGCCAGATGTAATGCCGGACTCACCGACTTTGGGTCCACCGTTGAGCGCTGATCGAGTGCACCCAAAGGCTCGGGCTGCCCTGGAAGGTCGCTCTACACATCGCTCACCCACGAAAAGCCAGGTCGCGCAAGAGAAGAGCTTAACCGAAACTCAAAAGACACGTCACGCCAGGGGCGGACAACGCAGTAAGGGACAAGCAGACTTGTCGTTCGACAAAACAAATTTCGTATGATATGAAACTGGAAGCATTGTATAAGTGAAGCTGTTTGAAGCACTGTAGCATTTTTGGTGCAGCACTTTGGTTAGCACGAAGGTGCGTAGCGTGGCATTTTGCAAAGGAGTTGGATACCTTGATTTAATCTCCTATGTTTATAGACTGTTCATGTGATAGACGAATCAAATCCATGACACTACTCAGTACTCAAATACTGCCGCTCAAGCTCTGTTGGGATAGAAGAACGTTTCTTTTCACCAAGTGTCTGAGGGTAGCAGATGATTAGCCGGCTCACCACTTCTTCGCCAATGCTGCCTCCTTGCTCGGCTGTTTCTGTCACCGTAGATGCCCACGCATATCTTATATCCATCTTTGCTATTATGATGCTTATAAAGTTCTGATATGGAAACGAAAATAATGTCATGGAAATCTAGAGCTAATGAAAAACATGACAGCTGAGTCTTGAGCAATTAGGAAATCTTGACACTGCAATACACTTGCATTTCCGACATGCACCTTTCCTACCTAACGTGTATCAAACTCTCATTGTAAGCCTTTCCCTGACAGGCTACCTCATTTCGTCCAACAACGAGGCGTTGATATCATTCCAAATGCCGACCGTCTTCTTTCGTGAGTGTCCAGGGACGGTCTCCCAACTCGGCCGCTGGATGCCCATGCGGAAGCGGGACACCCGGGATGCCCTCTCCAGCGACTCAGTTGGCACCCGAAGAACGGTCTCACGGTAGAAGGTCTGGGTGGTCCAGTCGTACGAGCAGCCCACCGCCCTCTGCTTGCCGCCCTCGCTGCCGCAGAACAGGAGGACGTTCGGCGGGCGGGCAGCCTCAAAGATGGTCACCTCCAGGTTGTATGTGTCAACGAGTGTGAAGACCTATAAGTTCTGGTCAGCGCAGGGATCTGCCTAAAGCCGAGAAGAGTAACATGACTTACCCTCATATCCCCTGGTATAGCTTTCTTCGCCGCTTCGACCTTTTCTCTGGTGTCCGCACGCCCGCATGGATCCATGCCAACCCTTTCCTTGTGCTCATTAATTTGCGACCGGCTGAGAAGGCTACCATGAGACGACCACTTGAACCGGCCAAAGTTGCCTCCGAATATAAGGCGTTCGACCGTCGCCGGATTGAGATATCCCTCCACTCCGTAGAAAGCACCCTGGATGTCCTGGATCTTTCCAGCCAGGACAGTGCGTACCAATAATGGATTGACCAGTACGGTAGCGAACCAGATAATGAAGAGAATCACACCAAGCCCGAGATAAATCTGACGAGTGGCCTGGTCATAAGTGGCAAGGCCGATGCCGATGAACATGATGCCGAAGATGAGCAATGCCCAGCCAAAGCGCATAAGGCACGAGGCAATCAACCTCTTCCACGAGGCACCGGTGGTGTACCAAATGCGATCGAATCTAGACCACTCAATGGTTGCGCCTCGAGCACCATCAAGCACGACTGTGTCGTTGTCGCAGATGGCGGCGACTTGACATACAGGATCAATGTCCCACAGGGAAGAGCCATATGCATCTGTCATGTCGTGCCAGGGCTGGTTTGGCTTCCTTGGAAGTGTGCAGATGTAGCGTTCGAGAAGTTTGTCGCTGTCGTTTGCGAGAGAAAGCCTGCCAATACTTCTTAGCCCTGCTGATTGTGAATGCTGTTGGATATCCCACTCACCTTGCAAAGGCTTGGAATTGACTGTCCGTCTTGTCAATTGGAGGACGTATACGCAGCAGACCCATGAGTGCGTATGCGTGGTCGCCTTTCGCGTACTCGGTTGTCTCCCTGGCGTAAAGGCATTTCAGGGCGAGGACAGCGAGCTCTATCCGACTGAGATTAATGGTTCCGAGGTAATGATCGACGAGTTGTCTTGAGATTGCAGCGTCTTGTGGCCACAGCTTGGATACAACCTGGTTCTTTGGGATAGTCTCTGGCCCGCTAGGACCACCCCCGCGATGATACACTGAGATTTCCCTGTTGGGGCTGAGGAGGACTTCAGGAAATGTCCACATGCGCGAGCCCCATTGCTGGAGTGAACTGGTCAATGTTGCTGCGGTAGTACTCTTGGACGGACCCACGGCGATGATCATTTTCCTAGCACCGCGTAAGACGTCTGAGATTCTGTAGACCTTATTCCGGGGTCAGCGGCCAAATTTGTCCACACACGGCAAGTCGGAATCGAGAATACTCACATCGTTCTCAAGCTCCGCCGGATCTCGCATGCAACTGGCGGCAACCCAGAAAGCAGCAACGCCGGCCTCTCGGGCTGCAGTCATCCCAATATCATGCAACTCTTTCATGTCCTCATCGACACCATCGTCGAAATGATCGCTAGAGTAAGCCACGAACAAGTATGATAATGCCCGGGCTGAATTTCCCGACTCACGCTCCCACTGGCCCACGTCAATGAAATTGTAGCCATTACTGGTGAGTAGACAGAGGTTGCGAGGCTTGAGCGGTCGGTATAGGGACGCATTGCGAGCGAGCTGAGGAAGCTCGCGCGAATTCTCTAAGAGGTTGCTCCAGACCTTGGCGTCCCCCCAGTACGTATGGAGAACCGGCGGGTATTTACCGAAGTTCAACAGGCTCGAGTCGAAACCCCCTAAACACTTCATGCCAGTCAGCCCGTTGAAATGGATCAAATAGAATTATAACATTGGAATTGACCTACCACAGCGATGGAACCTAAAGCTGCAGGAAACGTCCGCAACACTTGAGTGCCCCAACTCGTCCAGCTTTTGAAGTCTTGAGTATTATCAATTGTCCAAATGGCCAAGCGGATGTAGAATGGTGAAGGCTTTCGCACATATGTACGACACCAGGTGCTTGCCCCCTGAGCTCCCTCATACAAGTCGTCAGTGCATTGAACGATGAGTCGGCAGAGCTTTCCAGTTCCAATGTCGAGGTGGGCGTCATGACGTTTCATCACCTCAACCCGGCTGGCGAAGTCGCGATGACGGTAACTGCTGTCGTCGATGTACTTGTGGCTATTCGTACGGTAGGTGAAAATGAAAGCTGACCGCCGTCCGTGATGTCTCCAGGTTTTCAAAGGGATGAGATAGTCTCTGTCATCCTCCTACAATGAACAGTGTGAGTTTGGGCCTGGTTCATTGGGGTCACTGGGGCAGACCGCAAGGGGATTTTGCGTACCGATTGTAAGCCTAACTCCTCAGCTTTTGGACTCGAGAGCGAACTTTGAGTTATGTGACTGGCCTGTTTCATGTGGGGTCCATTTGGTTGTTCGTACGCGGGTTGGTAGGAGACTTTTTGTTCCTGTTGCCGCGCAGGAGGCACCAGTTCGTACTGCGGGGATTCGTATCCATTCATTGTGCTGACGGACGGCGAGTACTTCGATAGGCTCAGGAGCTGGTGTAATTATTTGAAATGTCTAGACTACTGTATTTCATAGACTTAAAGGTCAGTTGTCCATCCACAGGAAGCAGACTTGCATGGCATAAATGCAGGCCCGGGGATGGCCAAGGGAACTGACAGCCGCTGGTGTCCAGCCACCACCGTGCTTTTTTGGGGCACGAGCCTGTACGGATGGGGACTTCTGTGTGTGATGACCCTGCTGTTGAGCCGACGCTGGCTGTGTCGTGGTTGGATGGGATGCAGTTGACGATGGCTGTGACGTGGATGTGTCTGTGAAATATTCGTTGGCCTGACCGTCGTGGCGTCCAACCGTTAGAATTGAGCATTCAGCTTCATTTTTGTCGACGGGCAGAACTTACCGCTGCTTGCCCCCACGAGCCGCCGTGCTTTTTCTGTTCGCTTGCCTGCATATATGAAGTGCATCAGCGTTATAAGTCTGGAACTAAACAACAAATGTTGGGTGCACAGTATGGTCATGAGCCGACTTCTTCGTACCATGTATATCAGAGGCGTCAGGATTTGACTTGTTGTTCGTGAGGTGCTTGCTTGGATTTCTCTCACTATCTCAAGGCAGGCCAAGCAATCGAGGGTTTTATATGGCAAGGTTTGCGATCAGAGATCAGGCTGACGAGCACAGCCTCATCTACCACCCGGTTGGACAAGCTCGTCCTATTCGAGATCATCCACGTCCTTCCCCCTTTGAGTGACGGGCGAAGTCCTTTGGCCCCCTAACATTACGCCGCGTACTCAGCCGGCCTTGGCATATACCGCACACCTGCAAAAGCAAACTGTGGCGTACATCATTGGAATGTGTGGAACTGATCGTGAGCTTGATTCATTGGATATGAGAGATGGAGTGTTACACGATGAAGATTGGTCTGATGCATGAGCGAATGTGATTGATTGGAGATGGGAGAAGTGTTTCATGACCTAGATATTTAATCCCTCATCCTGCCATGCGTGCTTGCAGGCGGAGGGCGCCGCGATACGAGAGACGGCATGGACTGAGCCCTGCTCCTGCGAAGCCTGGGCTGTTGGCAGCTGTCATACTAGGCTACTTAGATGTGACCTGCCCACCACGTTGTACGGGTAATGCATGACAGCCTTGTCCTTACACCAGCAGTACTACTAGTGTAAGGCATCAAATGTAACACAAAAGTGGAACTCTGTCCGCCCGACTTGTGAGGGTGGCCGGCTGCTCCCTAATTATAGCTACGATCCACGACCAACACACCCAGCCCTTTCATTTTCGTTAAAAGTTTCGTCACGTTCTTCAGTCTATGCCTAGAGATACGAGCCGAATTAGTCTCATCTCGATTTAGAATGTCGCAGCTGCCTGCCGTCCCGACTTCGACATCAATTCCTTTACAGCCCATTCGTCAACCCTTACTTCAAAAGCCGTGGCACACCGTTGATCTATTGGAACGGGGGCCAAATCTAGGTCTCAAACGCATGCGCAACGTAGAGACTAGTGACCTTGCCCAAGCTATCGATTCTGCTGCCAGCCTGCGTATCGTGTAAGCGCCTGCCTGCCTCGGGTCTCAACAACTTGAATCGGATGCACCTTTCTGACCGACATGGAGAATTTGCCCCTCCGATGACGAGGATGAGTGGCGCTCCCGCTGTCTGGGGCGTCTCTACGAGCTTTTCCAAATTCCTGACGAGTTCGCCTTGGAGAGGGTGCAGTCAGTTAGCCACAGCTTTGGATCAAGCTCCGTCAACAATGGCTTCTGCTCCTGGTTCCATTTTCTGTGCAGGTATATCCCCGCTCAAGGGGCAGGACTGGTCGGCGCGGTGAGGTACTGGAAAGCCGGCTTCTTCATTCGGAGATCAGCTGCCTTGGGAGTCACTCTCGTGTGCTTTGCAACTCCGCCTACAGTCCTCAAACGGCTGGAGTTGTTCATTGACAGCCCTTCGTGGTCCACCGCCTGCAAGACTCCTTATGCACTATTCAATGTGATCCTGGGTGCTCTCTTCCTGGAAGTGGACGAGACGGTCTGGACGATGGGTTCCATCTTCAGTAGGCTCGAGAGGGCGAGTTTCCATCCGACTTCCTCTGGCTAAGATTGCAACACATTTACATGTGACGTGATGCTAACTATAATTCCGCAGGAAATCACGGATCTTGTCGATGGGACGTCCAGCTATCGGAAACAGCAGTACTACAAGCCGCCATTCGGCACTCTTCACCGTTACGCGAACGATCTTGCCTACCTCAGGGAGACAGTAGAATCTAACCTGCTTGTGACCGAAGCCATTCTGGAACGCACGAGGGAAGAAAATATTGAAGATCCAAATCAGGTAAACTTGTCACCGACAGAGGATGCTTTACTCAGAGAAGGCTTGCTATACCACAAGTCGCTGTTTCGCTCAACGCAGCTACGCCTCTCCAGCCTGGACAAGCGGATCCAGAATGCTAGCACCCTCGCCTTCAACATGGTGACACAGCAGGACTCGCTCATCATGATGCAGGACTCAGCATCTGTGACCATCCTGACTGCGGTGGCCGCTGCGTTTCTGCCCATCACGTCCATTGCTACCATTATTGGCAGCCAACTGTTCGTCACCACCCAGGATGACCAGGGCAATTGGGTAATCGTCGCCACTCCGCTCATTCGCTATCTCTACACCACTGGTGTACCAATCACCATCGTCATCTTCATCGCCTCCTATCTCTGGTTCACTTATCGTCGTTTAGCCTGGGGCAAAAGTGCCAACAATAGGTCGAAATCATGTTTCAAGCTTTGACTTCGAAAGGGGGACGTGAGAAGAACTTGACAGAGCTTCACATGCTAGCATGAATATTCCAGAGTGCATTTACAACTTCATGAGATTTTGCAGATCATTGAATACATGTATAACTACTTATATTCAAGAAGACAAATATTCACAACCACAGTAACGGATGGCACCGCCACAGTCTGCTAACTACCTAAGCTAGATCCTTCATACCCAGTGAGAATTCTGAGACGTGGCCAACTTGAATTCCCCACCGGAGTCAAGAATGAATGAGAAGTGCCTTGGAGGACACGCCTGGGTTTCCAACTATATGTATGATGAGACTATGTACGTAGGAATGGCCACCTGTATGTGAGTATGTGTCGCTTGGTGGATACTGCAAAGACAGCCAATGCCGCGCATGGCAAGTTGTGCTACCCATAATGCCCAATATTGAGGGGAAATGGCCTGTAACACGGAAGCGACCAGGTCAACGTGGCTGATCATAGCAGAAGTAACTTTTGCCATAGATTTTGATGTCCCTTTGAATGCATATCTCATCCGACCTCATCTAACTTGGAGTCATACAAGCCACACCTATCCCACTTTTCCTCTACGCTGAACTGGCATCAGAGGTAGTAGTCTGCCTAATTACTGCGAGACAACTCTAGGCATGCTTCCTTTCGTGGGAATCCCTCGCCCGAACTCAGCCTTCAAGGCAGCTAGGCAGAGTTTAGTAAAGCGAATTGAGAAGTGTGAAGCTTTTTTGGGCAGCCGGTGGACCAGCCCCATGTGCTGGCCATGGTCCTGCCATGGTCTGGAGAACGCACCTTTAACCTCTACCGGTAGCTAGTATGCAGCACAGCATGACCACCAGACCACTGCTTCGACATACACTTGTGATTGGCTTTCAGTTCGAGGCCGGATCAGAGCAAAACAACAAAAAGGACTTTCACAGCAAGGAGAAGGGCCAGAGCAGGGAGGGGGGGGGCAGGGCAAAATCCAGGCGGCAGCGAGAGCACAGTAAACTTAGACAGAGCTGCCTTGTGTCCAGCTCACCCTCGATGGTCTGAGAGGGGGGGTGGGGAGAGTTATCACTCTGTCTAGATGAGCATGAAATCCACACAGAGAGTGTGGGTACATCCATTTCCCTCTGTATCCAAATATGTTACATTGGTTCGTTCCATTGTGTGGCTCATTTTAGGCACAGACACAGATTGACACATTTCAAAATCAGCTGTACGATCGATCCACCTTCCGAAATGTGACAAACCGTGCAGTAACAGACCTTCCTCGGCAACCATAACCTGATTTCGACATCGCAGACAAATCCATGACATTGTGTGCGATGTGTTTGCATGGACTGAATTGAGTGAGAGGCTACTTGGAGTGACTCGGACAGAGGCAGAGCAACTCATCAGTTCGATGTGGTGCCGAGGCTCACTGACTTGTCCATTCTAATGAGTACAATGGATGAATCTTGGGGTTTTGTGCAGCCTCACGGGGCTTCGAAGCCATTATGATGCCCTTCGATAACATTGTCTTCCTTGCAAAGCGAGCCTTTCTCCATCGAGAACCAGTGTACAGCTGGTGTCTTTCAATGCAGCCGCACCTGCGGTCATTAGACTCGTTGCGAGGTTTGGGCACCACGGAATTCATAAAACCACACGACTGGCGAGCCACCCTGAAGCCGAAGCACCTCACGTTGCCCAGTAATTACAAACCTCTACACGACCACCTCGTTCAAAAGACATCTCGCCACCTCTCCCAACTCAAACAGCTTTCCATACCTCCCATCAGTTCGAACATCACTTGGAGCAGACCATGTCTTCCCCAAAACCTCATCCGGATCACACCCACGAGAAAGGCAAGGAGAAGGAGATGCCAGCAGATCCTCCCCGGGGCCGGGCCAAAACCCTAGACCACTCCTCGCCCCGCCATCACGACGGTGACAAACAGGCAGACAGCAGATCTGTGAGCAGAGGCCGCACCCACAGAAGATCTCACCACTCAGATGGTCACGAAAAGACCAGCGCCCCGCCTGAGGCTTTCGTGTACCCTAGCCCCGCGGGTGGCTTCTCACCAAAGGGACGACCACCGACTTTTGCCGAGGCTTCCTACCTGTCTGACGCACCCCATCTCGACTACACGACGCCCACGAGCGGAAGAAGACGAGCTGTTACGGGGCCCAAGTCGCCCCAGCCCTCCCACATCCGCAGGGAGATGGAAGCCGGCGTGGAGATGAGCAAGCCCCGTGGCGGAGCTGCAGAGATGCGGAAGGAAACCAAGGAGGGGTCTGGAAAAAGTGAGAAGGATTGATTCATGTGGTGATCGAGGGGAAAGCACCCGGATGTTGGCGTTACAAGGAATGTGTTTACATTGGTACGGATCACTTTCGCCGGCTGTGGTCTGTGTCTGGCTCAGAGGAGCAAAGCTGTTTGTTTTGGTTCTTTTTTTGCTTTGGAAAATTCTTTGGAACAGGGAGCAGGACATGCCTTGTGAGGTCAGGTGTTCCAAAAGATTGAAGGGGAAATGCGCAACGTTATGGCCATCTCGGCATGCCAAGAAAATGAAGGATGAGATCGATGGGCAGCTGATCACGGTCAACGATCCAACTTTTCTGGAGTAACATCTACAACTTTGTTCACACGCAGCAAACATTAGGACCACAGATCACCTTGGTAGCCTAACAAAATTGACTGGCTTTCATGCAAACAATCAGGTTCACTATGATGAAGCAACGTAATTGTGGGTTGGGAACAAAGCCCAGAAGGTACATTTGTCTATGTCTAGGTACAGCCCATGCAATGCAAAATCTGATATTTACAGAGAAGTGGTTTCCAAGCCCTCAAAAATCACCAGTGGTCCATCTTAAGCAGGAACGTACTTGCTGAGGATGTCCTTGTAAGCAGTGTAACCAGTGCCAGAGGGAGACTCCATGGAGTACATGTAGTCCGCCCACCAGGGACCAGCAGCCCACCACAGGGCGCCGATCCAGACGTCGGAGTTCTCAACCATGTAGTCGAGCATGCCCGTGACGGCCGTCTTGCACTGGTCGTTGTCACCACCGGCAAGCTCGCCGATGACTCCGATCTTGTTGTTCTCGCGCAGCCAGGTGGTGGCCGCGGTGATGCGCTCCTTGCCGATGGTGGAGGAGACACACTCGGTCGAGGTGCCGGACCCGTCGCTGTCGAGGTACTGGTGCATCTCGTAGACGAGCAGGTCATCAACGGTGTCCGTGATGTTGCCCATGTTCTCGCTGTTGCCGGAGGTGGTCCAGGTCCAGGCGCCCGTGTACGAGGTGCCCTCGACGAAGATGTACTGGGTGGTGGCGCCGGCGCCGCGGACACCATCAACACAAGCCTGGTTGAGCTCGGCCGTCTGGGTGTCGGTGGTCATGTCGTGGGGCTCGTTGATGCAGTCGAAGACCACCTTGTCGTTGGCCTTGAAGGAGCCGGCCAGGTTGGTCCAGAAGGTCTTGAAGTCCGCGTTGGACGAGATGATCTCGCCCTTGTAGCGGGCGTAGTTGTGGGGCTCGATCACGGCGTACTTGCCAGCGTCGGTGATGTAGTTGACGACGGTGGTCAGGTTCTTGAGGTAATCGGCGTCCAGGTCCGCGGACAGGGAGGACTGGGCCATGCGCTCCGCCAGGAAGGGGATGCGGAACATGTTCATTCCCATGTCAATGAGCGTCTGGATGGCGCTGGTGTCCGGGAAGATGTAATCCGTGCCGTATGCACCAGGCCAGTTCTTCTCGCCGAACTCAGCACCAGACTCGGAGGTACCGAGGAACTTCAGGCCGCCGCTGGCGCTGCCGGACGAGGAGTTGGATCCCGACGAGGCGGCACCGGTGGGAGTGCTCGAGGGAGCAGCAGCAGCGCTCGACACTGCAGTGGCGGCCTGCTCGGCCTCTGGGCAAGGTGCTCTGCGGTGGTGACGGGCTCCCGGAGCCGCGAGGGCAGAGGCCGCGAAACCAGCCGCGAGGATGGAAGAAGTGACACGCATATTGAAATGAATGTGTGTGGTTGGATGAACGAATGAAAAGCTGTGCCTGAGAAGGTAGTACCGCTAGGGAACGAGCCAGGCCAAGCAGCCAAGAGCAGAGCCGCGATGGTGGTATTTATCTTGAGCACGCGAGGCGGAAAGGCGAGGCGTGCCGTGTGGCCGTGTGGATTGGTCGCCCGATAGGGTAACGGGGTGGCATGTCCGCGCTTCAGGGGTGCGACGACTCCTTCATCTGGGGAATTACTCAAAATCACACTGCGAATGGCGGAAAAAAGCTTAAAGATCGAATCATGGGCCTTCTCCAAAAATGACCGATTTGGCCGGCCCGTTTCGAAACAGCAAACACTCGTCATTGGGCGTTTACTTGAAACATCGGCTCGCCGGTGGATCTCATTTCATAAAAGG
Organism: Diaporthe sp. P3_1W; assembly: GCA_037177825.1. NCBI lineage: Eukaryota > Fungi > Ascomycota > Sordariomycetes > Diaporthales > Diaporthaceae > Diaporthe > Diaporthe sp. P3_1W. The sequence goes on along the minus strand of JBAFXB010000004.1, from coordinate 1,959,916 downwards.
GGCCCTGCAATCCATCAAAGTGCCGGAACTCGGTCGAGGCGAAGGGGCAGAGAGGGTAAAGGTAATTTCAGCCGGACCAGCACAATCCACGACTGGCATTGATTTGGCTAGTACCAAAGTCTTTTGGCAGTCGAGCCTGCGCAAGTTTTAACCTTGCCCTTTTTGCTCTTTCCGACTTCCTGCTCATTTGGTTCGCATAATAAAGGCATTGCACCCTAGGAGCAGCGTATCCGAGTTCTTTCCAGACAATCAAAGAACCACCTAACTAGACAAAACGTAACAATCACACAATCCAAGTTTTGTGGATGCATTTCAAGGCGGTCAGTCAATACTGAACTGTCTACTGACCAAGCGAACGCTTGGACACTTCAATAGTACTCCCCATAACATCCTGCTCTTCCCACAATGAGCCCATTCAAAATGAGCTCCAAGATGTTCCACAATGTTCTGCACCATTAAGGGATCACATGACAGGGGTAAGAACAGAACGGTTAAAGGGAAAAACTTCTGGTTCGACACAATATGACATGTCAATTGAGCATATTTAAGCATGGCATACTGGTCAACGCCAAGTGTTCTCCCGGTGGGCTGCTTCTACGGAGCTCGATGGGAACATGGCGGATCTATGACCAATGGCCTGCTTTATGTGGGAATCGTCTGTCGGCTGCTTTAGAAGTTGCATATCATCCAAGCTTGGCTCATCATGATTATTGCTAAAGAAGTGGCAACGCAACAACTCTCAAACAAGGAAGCAAGCAGCCTCGGACCAGCTTGCCGTGTACATTGTAAGTTAGTGGTATCATTGTGCTTGCTCCGAGATTATGTCAGTCCGTGCTGTCTCAAGAATGTACTTTCCCACCAAGCCCTGGAAAAGGCAGTGACACATGGCAGCCTCTGACAAGTAAATTATTGTGGTACGTGCAATGAACGTGATAGACATTCTGTATTTGCAAAAAGGACTCTGGTTTTGGTAAAATATTTGTACTACTTATGTGCATACATAATCTAAAAGGTGGTGGTTAATTCCAGGGGCCAGGAAAGAGCATTTCACAGATCTCGCAGGTGTGATTCTTAAAAGGAATAACGACGTTTTCGGCATATATATAGCCATTTATATATAAATAAAGAAATAGCTATTTCCTTTATTAAATATATAAACGAAAGAGTGCTTAGAAATCACTATATTAGAAGAGGGAACATTTATATATAAATAGTATAGGGACTTCCCCTCTTTTAATAGTAAAATATTATCTTTATTGCTATTAATTTTAAGAAGTTATGAGCCTAGCTATTTCTATTAGTGCACCTACTTAATTGAGTAAGTATTAATATGTACTTACCTAAATCGGCAATAAACTTATAGAAGATAATAGATTATATAATAACCCTTATAATAATATACTATATTACCTAAACTATACCTAGCTATATCTTTACTAATATATAAGCTATATATTTATAAAAAATATTATTATAAAGCTTTATTTTATTATATTAAAAGAAAAATATCTAAAAAATACTTTTTAGCTTTATTATTTAAAATTATATTTTATTAAAAATACTTATAAAACTCTTTAAAAATTAATATAATATTATTAAAATATATATAGAAAATCCTTAAAAAATTCTATTATTTACTTATATATTTTATAAAAGAATTATATAAAGAAATAACTCTTGAATTCTTTAAAGAAAATGAAAATGGAATTATAATTAATAACTTATACTTTTATTTAATTATTAAACCTATTTTTTTTAAAGGAATATATACTGGAAAATTATTTAATAATTATAAAAAATATAACTTTATTTATACGGCAAACCTTGATTATATTAATAAATTTAACTCTTAAATTTTTATTATATTAAAAATGGTTATAAGAAATTATAAAAAATACTTTCGATTTATAAAATTAAATTTATAATTAGAAAAATAACTTAAATATATAAAAAAATACTTATAATTTCATATTAATTTATAAATATTCCTTAAAAATATTAATATCTATTATTATATTATTTTAAAAGATTATATAAATATATATTATTTAAATTTAATAGTGATGGAATAAATGATATTTTTAATGAAAATAATGATGAATTATACTATTTATATAATATTAAAAATATATTAATAAAAGAATTTTATTCCTATTGAATATTTAATAAATTCTTTATATATATAGCTTTAGAAACACCTTTAAACTCTTATATACTTTTTTAGAAATTTAATTCTCTTATTTTTTATTTTCTAAAAATTATTATATGAAATTATAAAAAATACTTTATATTTATAAAAGTAAATATAATAATTGAAAGAGAAATAAAGCTTATATAATAATATTTAAAATATTATAAGAATTATTAAAATAATTTTATATATTTATAAAAAATACTTTTATTATAACCTTATAAAATAATACTTTAAAATATTAAAAGAAATATTTAAAAATTCTTATAAAAATCCTTTTATATATTATTATATCTTTAATAGATAAATTTAGTATCCCTGAATTAAAAGGACTTAATAATTATATTATATAGTTTATAAAAGCCTATGTTTTTTTTTTTAAAGAAAATTTAATTAGAAAAAATAATGATTTTGAAGGCTTAAATGTAAAAGAAGATTAAAAAGCGTTAGCTTATATATGATTTATAGTTTTAGAAGGCCTACTTATATATATAAAAGATATAAATTTAATATTAATGGCTTAGAATAAATTAAAAAATTTATTTAGATTTTTTGGATTTATTATAAAATTTTTATTATTAAAAGAATTTTTTAATATTTTCTTAAATAATTTCGATATTATAAAAGAATATTTAAATAAAATTAGCTTTATTATAATGGATTTATTAATAAATAATATAATATTATTTAATTAGGTAATAATAGCCTGGATATTAAATTCCTTAGATAAAAAATATATAGGATTTATTTAGAATATTATATAAAGCCTTTGAAAAGACTTGAATAACTATAATATTAATAGTATATTTATTAATTTTATAGATAAATTAAGAGGAAAAATAAATAAAAATAATTTTTTTTTAATAAAGAATAATAAAAGAAATAAAAATAATAAAAGAAATAATATTCCTTAGTATTTATATTATAAAATAAAGGGATATTTAGAAAATATTTATTATTTTCTATATTTAGAAAAAGCATTTAAAATTTAGGAAAATAAAAATAAAATAAATAAAAATAATAATAATAATAATATTAGATTTAATTTTAATAAAGAGAAAAAAGAATATCTTGAAAATAAGTTATTAATAGCTATAAATAATATAAATAGCTTTAATAATAAAGAAAAAGAAGATAATAAAAATATTAATAAAATATTAATAATAGAAGAAAGTCCTATAAAAGAATTAAATTCCTTAGAATTTAATTTATAAAATTATTGCAATAATATAGATTATAAAGAAAAATTAATAGAGATATACCCTATAAATAATTCTAAATATAAAGATATATTAGCTAATAATAATAATAATAATATAGAATATTTAAATAATATTTTATATATAAAAAAAGAAAATAATTCTTTAAATTATTTAAATAAAATAGAATTTGCTATAAATATTTGTGTTAATATATCTATTATAAAAGATATTAATTTAATAAATAATATAAAATTAGCTAATATTAGTATTAGCTGGGGAAATACTAGAAAAATAAATATTAAAACTTAAGGAAATTTAAAATTAAGTTTTAATAATAATAATAATAATATAATAAATTTAAATAAAATTTATTATGCTTTAGAATTTAATATAAATATATTAGGATTTAATATTATAAAAGAATATTATAATATTATATTTAAAATTAATATTATAAAAATAATAGAAAAGAAATTTAATAAAATAATAGCTATAGGTTATTATAAAAACGAGTTACCCTATATTAAAATAAATGTTTATAAGAAAAATATAAATAATATATTAAATATTAATAATAATAATAATAATAATAATAATAACGCCTTAGAGATATATAAATAGCATTATAAATTAAGATATATAAGCCTTGCTTTATTATTAATAATATTAAATAAGAATAATATTAAAATAAATATTTCTTAAATAATAATAAAAGAAATATTATATAAATGTAAGATATACTTATAAGCTAAATATAATATTAAGATAAATAAAATAAGCAATAATTTATATAAATATAATATAATAGAAAGAATATATAGCGATATAGTTAGCCCTTTTAAGCTTATATATAATAATTATAAATATTATATATTATTCCTAGATAAAAATATTAAATATTTATATATAGATTTATTAAAATTTAAAGATTAAGCCTTAGAATCTTTTAATAAATATAAAAATATTATAGAAAATAAAATAGAAAAAAAAATAAAAGAATTTAATATTGATAATGGTATTGAATATATAAATAAGAAATTTAAAATAAATTTAAATAAATATGGAATAATATATAATAATATTCCTCCTTATATAAAAGAGCTTAATGGCTATATAGAAAGAAGGAATTTAATATTATTAAATAAAATAAGAAGCTTATTATTATAAGTAAATTTGCCTTATATATTATAAGGAGAAGCAGCTATTTTTATAGTATATTTATATAATATTACTCCTTAAAAGGATTTAGAGTGGAAATGTTTATATGAAATATTAAATAAATATAATTTTTTTATAAAATATTTAAAGCTATAGGGCTTTATAGCTTATTATAATAATAATAAATATAAAAATAAATTAGATCTTTGAATAGAAAAAGGGTATATAATAAATTTTAATATTGATAATAATATATTTAAAATATTTAATAATAATAAAACTGTATAGGCTAGAGATGTAATTATATTAGAAGGAGAATATTATAATAATAATGAAAATAATAATATAAATAATAATAATAATAAAGAAATTACTTTTAAAATAAGTAATAATAATAATAATATAAATAATAATAATAATAAAGAAAATGATAATAATAATAATAATAATAATAATAATAATAATAATAATAATAATAATAATAATAATAATAATAATAATAATAATAATAATAATAATAATAATAATAATAATAATAATAATAATAATAATAATAATAATAATAATAATAATAATAATAATAATAATAATAATAATAATAATAATAATAATAATAATAATAATAATAATAATAATAATAATAATAATAATAATAATAATAATAATAATAATAATGGTAATTATTATAATAATAATAATAATAATAAAAGTAATTATCTTATGCTTATAGAAAAAGACTTTATAGAAGTAAAAGAATTATATATTATAAAAGATATATTATTAAATAATTAATTATTAATATTAAATAATAATAAAAATAATAAAACTTATATTTTAATAATAATTAGTATAAATAAGCCTTTTAGTTTAAAAGAAGCTATATATTTTGAAGAAAAATATAGCTAGATAAAGGTTATAAAAGATGAAGTTAATTCTTTAATAAATTAAAATACTTATAATATAATAAATAAAAATAAAATCCTTAATAATTATAAGGCTTTAGGGGGGAAGTAGGTATTTAAAAAGAAATTTATAAATAATCCTAATATTATAAAGCTTTATTAGGTTATAAATAAAAATAAGAATATTAAATATAAAGTATGCTAGGTAGTATAAGGTTTTAATTAAAAATTAGGGGTTGATTATTTAAAAACCTTTGCTACTATTTATTACTTAAAAATGTAGATATTATTATTAATTATATTTATAAATAATAATTATTATATATATAGTTATAATATAAAAAATGTTTTTTTATATTTTAATATAAATAAAGAAATATATATAAAATTACTTATTTATATATATAATAATAATAATATAGGGTTATTAAATAAAGCTTTATATGGTTTAAAATAAAGCCTTAATTTATAATATAAATATTTAGAAAAAGAATTAAATAAATTAAGATTTAATTCCTGCCCTTATAATAAAGGAATATTTATAAATAATAAAGAAAGAATTATATTAATATGTTATATTGATGATATTATAATTATATTTATTAATAATAATAAAATAAATAATATAATAAATAAAATAAAAGAAATTATAAATATAGATTTTTAAGGAGAATTAACTTTTTTTTTAAGAAATGATATTATAATAAATAAAGAAAATAAAACCTTAATTATAAATTAAAATTAATATATAGAAAAAATATTAAAGAAATTTAATATATATAATAATAAAAATATAAAATTAGAAATAATACCTTTTATTCTTAAAAAGGAATTAAAAAAATATTTAAATAAATTTTTTAAAGAAGATATAAATAGCTATTAAAAATAAATAAGATCTATATTATATTTAGGTTTAAAAAGTTATATAGATATATTATATTTTATTTGTAATTTAGCTAGATATATGTTTAATCTAGGACCTAAGTATTTTAAAGAATTAAATAAATTATAGGGCTATTTATTAAAATTCCCTAATTTATTTAAGATTTATAATTATAAAGGAAATTTAAATATATATAGTTTTTTTAATTTTAATTAGGGAAATAATTTAAATAATAGAAGATTTACCTCTAGATATATATTTTCTTTTTTAAAAAATAAAGAAATAATTAACCCTATAAGTTATAATAATTAATTATAAAAAATACCGGTTTTAAGTAATTATAAAGCTAAATATATGGCTTTAAAAAAAGCCTTTAAAGAAGCTATATATTTATATAATTTATTAAAATATTTTAATTTTAATTTAAATTTAAATATAAATTTAAATAAATCTTTAATATATATTGATAATAATGCTGCTATTAATTTAGTAGAAAATTAAGTTTTTTATAAGAAAATTAAATATATAGATATTATATATTATTATATTAGGGATTTAATAAAAAGAGGCTTAATAAATATAAAATATATTCCTTTAGAGGATAATTTAATAGATTGGTTTATTAAACTAGTTAAAAGATTATTATTTATAAATTTTAAATAAAAATATAATTTAAAAGAAATATTATAACTTAAATTTATACTTATAATAATAAATATATATATAAATAATAATATATAAATATTAATTTCTTTTATATATAAAAGTTAAATTTTTCCTTAAAATAAAAAAGGTTTTTTAATTTATATTAATAATTTTTTCCTTTAAATAAAAAGGTTTTATTATTAAATAAATAATAGTTATTTTTCCTTTATATATAAGGTTTTTAACTATATAAAAGAATAATTTTCCCTTAAATAAAAGGTTTTTATTCTTATATTAATAAGGTTTTTCCTTTATTATATAAAAAGGGTTTTCTTATTAAATAAATAATAATTATAATAATTATTTTTTCCTTATAAAAAGGTTTTATAATTATAATATTTAATATATTTTTTCCTAAGAAAATTAAAAGGTTTTTATATTAAAATAAATTTTATAATCTATATATAATATATATATATATATATATATAGCTTAAGGAGGCATCTTGAAAGGAATAACGACGTTTTCGGCATATATATAGCCGTTTGCATATAAATAAAGAAATAGCTATTTCCTTTATTAAATATGCAAACGGAAGAGTGCTTGGAAACCACTATATCGGAAGAGGGAACATTTGCATATAAATAGTATGGGGACTTCCCCTCTTCCGATAGCAAAATATCATCTCTATCGCTGCCAATTTTAAGAGTGATACTACCTCCAGTTTAAGACGCAATGACTCAGAATCCACAATGCGTCAGACTTAGAAGGAACTTCAGCGATGGCTTTCACCTAGGTGACACAAATGCCAGTGGAGCCGGGACTTCAGGTGCGCAAAGATTGGTTAAATCACTTGGTCCATAAAAGCCAACCTCTCCTAATTCAACTTCAACCTTGGTGAGAAGTATTCCAGTGTTCATGAATGCCATTCGAACTCCGCGGACTTGTATTTTCGCAAAGGGTCTTTTTCTTGACAGGATGATAGAAAGCATTCAGTCATCTCAGTCACATCTGAAAGCGTACGTATATACGAGAACACAACGGAGACTATCTGTTTCCATTATCGAAGTGATGTTGCGATCAATGGTTCAAGATCAGGCCCTCTTTTGTGTTGCACCTCTAACTTCTTGACCGTCAGGTCGACAGGCCCTTCTGAGATACGCTAGTATCAATCGAAGAAGACTCTTTTAGGAATTTCGAGATGAATCAGAATCACATTGGACAAGTGGCGAGTCCTTGACCCCAATGAATGCTTCAGTAGGGCCCACTCCTGCCAAGATACACTCTTGTCGATGAAGAAAGTTTCAATGCTCTCGACCGACTCTAAAATTACTGATTCCCTGTAAAATGCTAAAAGCACTGTCCGAAGAGGTGTTACAGATGCCAGCTCAAGGCAGGACTGGCTGTTGAGCGTCGTTTGGCAATGAGACCTAAATTGTACCAGACAACAGAGTTTTCCAAGGCAGTACCATTTCCTGATCATATTCTAGTCTGGACATCCATTATGTCCAAGTGAACAGTGACATATTCTACATGTGTCCGGAAACAATATGTAGATGAGGTGTGCATGATAAATAGCTTGATACATGATATGAGCACCCATCTAATACATGTAGGCTGTAATGTTCATGCTCGCTGGCAAATAAGGCCAACCATAGAAGCCGCGGCGCGTGGTGCTTGATGCGGATAAGCATTCGGGATGTCCTAGTTGACGCGAAACATCATGGCCATCTTGCGACCCAGGACAAGGATCATGTTACCTGAGCGCACCGACTGACGATTGTAGCATTCCTGGCCTCTTGAAATGCTACAAAGCTACATGCAAGACCCTGCTCTCACGATTCCGTAACTTTGCCCTCCAATGGTTCTTGGGACGTGGTGGCATGCTGCATTATAATGTTTCTCCGCCAAAGCGACGGCTCTCACGTAGAAAAGAGCTGGGATGGCAGATCAAGAGTGGTGATCCTTCGCATCACGCAGATCAGGCTGAGCCAAGCCGTCTCGTCTCATCTGTCAAACGGGTGTCATCTGGCATTTCCTGTATCACCTGTCAACTCATTTTCAGAGCACAACACAAGCATCGATGGTTCAGACGAAACCTGACTCCAATGCGGGAGTCGGGGGAGTTCTCAATCGGGCACGGCGGAATTCTATAAAGACGGTCAGCCAGCTCTTAAAATGCAGCTCAAAGTCATCCATAAACCCATCACTCCTTATATTCTCGAATTGGTTCGACTGTCTTACATATCTCACAAGGTGAAAACTTTCCTTCATCACCTACCAAAAAAAGAAAACAATCTTTCATCAAAATGCAGTTCTCTGCCATCACTTGGGTCATAACCGCCTTCATGGCTGGGCAAACACTCGCTACACCAGCCAAAAAAGCCGGTAAGTAGCTCTACTAGACATGGCCTCGACTTACTTATCAACGCCTGTGCTGATGATCCGTGGGCAGCCACCGACGGACAAGCATGCACCGGCTCTGTGTCCAACCTGCAGCAGGACGGTGTCTGCAAAGCCGGGAAGTGCAACATTGAAATCCCTCCAAATGAGCTGGACATTGTGGCCAGTGACGACTGCGCATAGGGAGCCCACAAGTCAGGAGCATGTTCAGCTGGAGTCACTCGTTTCCATCCTCGTACGGGTAAAGTTCTGTCGAGAACGCGGGGAACTGTTGATAATTTGTAGATCGACGGTCCTGTCTATACCTTCACTACGCATAATTAGTTATCACTTTCTTTTCATAAGTCACCACACACACCTGCCCGAGTCCGAGGCCAATTTATTTATCTTTCCCGTCTCTTTCTCGTACGAGAGCAGTGAGTACTGGACCGTATGCCCGTGGACTTGTTGCATGATTCCACAGGAGTTCAGGTGTCCCAGGTGCTCCCCGTCTTGGCGGCTGAAACATCCATACAGGTGGAGGTAAGTCAGGGGAAAGCGAGTCATTAAGATCGCCCTGTATCTTGCTGAGAAGCAACAAATTCATCGTTAGTAATCTAACAGGGTGTATCGCTTGTACGCAGCCCGACTTCTCTAGTTAAGTATGGATCGTGCATGGGAGCACAAGGTGCTCACTTGGCGTGTGGTGCCAACTCTCCGAGCGTTCGCCATTTAAATTCCGACTCGGCATCTGCTTCTGCATGCGAGTCTGTCCTTTTTTTCAATGTCTCCCGCATTTCTACCAAGCTTTTGAACTTGGTAAGCGTAGGTACTGTGCACAGCATCGTCGGCAGTGCTCTTTTCCCCCGGTCCCCCACAGTCGGGAATCTTTACCCCAGATTTCGGGGGGCCGCCCTGCAAGGTTGCGGCCACGGGGAAAATGACCACATCAGGGCAGAATGGGGCCAAGACCTGCCCGCCTTGAGCCAATTCGGCCAACGTTTCCGCGCGCCTGGCTCGACGGGATGCAACCCATCCCGGCAGTGCTCACCTTGTTCCCCATCGGCGCGCTGCGCTGCTTGGAACACACTGTGGTAGAGAGGGTAGGTTAGGCGTACAGCATATGCTGCGATTGCCCGTGCGACGCCGTTGTAACCACCCCTCGTCGGAATTATGAGGAGATGCGACGTCATGTCGGTGCTTTTGCTGAGGCTGGGCGTTGCGGTGTATATAAGTAGTCGACGATGGACCGCAAGTTTCCCATGTGCAACGACGTGCAGTGGTGACACGCTCGCTACCGTTCTTGCAGCATCCAAGCCCGTCGCCTGTTTCGCCCGCGCAGATTGAACCCTTGAGCCGCGGAATCTTGTGCTGCATCGTCCAATCGAGTGACAGAGCCTCCCTCCTCGATCTCATCTTTGTTGAGGCATCCTCCTCCCCTGCATGGTTTTGTCAAGCCCTCGCACTCAGTCTTGATCATCCCATCTGAAACTTGTTTATTTTCCCGACTGAAGATACGGGAACCGTGACGATATCTCAATCGTGTAACCCTTTATCGTGATCGAAAGAAGACGGATTGGAAGGACCACCACCGAGATACCCAACATGGCATCCCCAGGGACGAAACCCGTGGTGCTGCACATCGGCGACCCTATAAAGTACAACCCGGACACATACGCGGCCTTCTCCTCCGCCTTTGACGTGATCCGGCCAACCGCCGCGGAGTGCCAGCGGCCAGAGTTCATCCGGGCGCTGCGGGAGCGCAGGTGGGGCGACTTCGCCGCCATCTTCCGGCCCTTCTGGTCCACGGGCGGCGAGATGGGCAAGTGGGACGCCGAGCTCATCTCCCTGCTGCCCGCGAGCTGCCGCGTCTTTGCCAGCGCGGGGGCCGGCTTCGACTGGGCCGACACCAAGCTGCTCGGCGAGAGAGGTGAGTGCTGCTGTTGATAAGACCGACCGGCCGGCCCCCTCCCTTCACACGCACACACATCCGTGACTGACAAGAGTGCGACAACATCAGGCGTCATCTACTGCAACGGCGGCCTGGCAGCCGCAGAGTCGGTGGCAGACTTCGCCGTCGCGCTGGTGATCAGCACGTTCCGCCACCTCGCCTGGGGCATTGCGGCGGCGACCGTGCCGACCCTGCTTTCCGGGGCAAGCAGCAGCGGCGACCGCTCCGCGGCCGAGGCGGCCTTCCGCTTCTCGCACGAGCACGAGGTCTTCCACAGCCGCAACCCGCGGGGCCACGTCCTGGGGCTCATCGGGCTCGGCAAGATCGGGCAGATGATCGGGTCCAAGCTGGGCAACCCCTCCATGGGCATGGTGCTGCACTACCACGACGTCGTGCGGCGGTCCCCCGAGGAGGAGGCCCGCCTGGGGCTGACGTACCACGCGACGCTGGCGTCGCTCCTGGGCGCGAGCGACTGCGCCGTGCTGTGCACGCCCGCGAGCGCGGACGGGAGGCCGCTCATTGACGCCGCGGCCCTGGCGGCGTTTAAACCCGGCGGGAGGTTCGTCAACATCGCGCGCGGGTCTCTGGTGGACGAGGACGCGCTGGCGGACGCGCTCGAGAGCGGGCGGGTCAGCGCCGCGGGCTTGGACGTGCACGCTGACGAGCCGAGGGTGTCGCGGAGGCTGCTCAAGTTCGCGGGCGCGGAGCAGATCGCGGCGGCCGGGGCCGAGGGCGGCAGGATCGGGCCGGACGGGAGGGCCGTCAACCCCGGGCGGGTGCTGCTGACCTGTCACAACGCCGGCGGGACGGTGGAGACGCATATCGGGTTTGAGGAGCTGGCCATGAGGAATATCATGGCTGTGCTGGAGGGGAAGAAGGCTATCACGCCGGTGAATATGCACTTTTTGAACAGGAAGGAGAGCAAGTTGTAGTTGTGGGGGGGGGGGGGAAGGGAGGAGGAATGAAGTTGGTGGTGAAGGATGCGATCATCGACGAGAGGGGGGCATGAGGCAAGTGGGTCCTGCCTGGTGACCTGTGGTTTATATGACATGTCACTTCGTCGAGGCATGCTGTCAAGAATGAGAGGTCGAAAAAGTTCATGTCGGAAATATTTAGCATGCATATCTATGGACAGTCGCATTACATTCGTGCATCTTCATTATCGTGCTGCATCACGTCGTTCCGTCTCCCGACTGCAACCCGTCACACTCGCGCTGTTGTTTTCTTGCCTGGAAACTCTAAAGAATTCTATTCATCTTTTACATCCCCCGCCCGATGAAATCCAGATCGGGCCCAGGAGCCTTTGGAGCTGGTGGCGGCGCGTCTGGATATCGCTGGCCGGAAGAGGGGTGATAGCGGTGGGATCGGACATTCTCTGTTGGGGCTTGTTGCTCCTGTGCCTGCTCAAATTCCTCCTTCTCTGGGTCCCGATCTTCGGCTGGCGACTGCTGCTGCTGCCTTGCTAGTCGCCGCTGCTCACGTCGCGACAGAGCAGGAGCTGCTGCTGCTGCACCAGCGAGGAGAACTGGCGATGGTTCCTGCGGCCGTGAGTCGGGCGTCGACTCATGTCGGTCGTCATCCATGTGGAAGTGGAAGTGCTGGTTCACAGGAGCCTGTGGCGCGGCTGACTGCGAGTGTTGGTTGTATGTGGCGGCGGCTGGCTCATTGGCTGTGCGGTTGTCATACGACCTCCTGTTGTCATACGACCTGTTGTCATACGAGTTTCTGTAGGACCGCTCGTCATAGGCCCTGTTGTCGTTTTTGGTGTTATTTTTGTTATAAGTCTTGCTGTGCATGTTCTTCTCCTTCTTGGATTTCCTGTTTCCACCGCAAATAGACAGGGTGAACTTGTTGTTCTTGCGCATGAGGTACCACAGGAGAAGCGCCAGCAGAGACAGGAAGGCGATCCCGCCCACGACGCCGCCTGCGATCGCACCCGTGTTGGTGCTGCTGCCGCCATTTCCGCCACCACTGTCACCGCCAGAACCTGCTCCTGCGCCTGCGCCCGCGCTGGCGCTCGCGTCGCTCCCGAGCACGGATGTGACCGTGGATGTGGACCCATCCGCCGCGGTGGTAGTAGCAACCACGGTCGATGGCCCGTTCCCGCTCCGTGACGCAGCCTCGGCCGATGACCTCGAGGCCGCCTCGGCGCTCGAGGAGCTGGCTGACTCCGAGGACCGCGACGCGTCGATGATAAACTGTGGCTCGTCCAGCATGGAAATGAGGGTGGCCGTGGGGAAGCACTTGAACATGGACCGCGCGGGCGTGCCGGTCCAGACAAAAGTGCCGCACTCGGGCTGGTCGGCGTTCTGGCAGCACCCCGTCTGCGGCCCCGCGGACGTGCATTTACTAGACTGCACAGCTTCGTAGTTGAGGCAGACGGTGTAGAACTGCTCCAGGCCGTCGGTGGCGCAGGCGACGACATCCTCGGTGTTGGTGGAGCAGCTGAGCGGCGACTCGCACTTGTATGGCTGGGAGGAGATGCCTGAGTACCAGCCACAGGTTTGATCGTTCTCCCAGATGTTTTTTGATGACGAGGATGAATCTGTTCTCTGACGCCGGTGAAGTAGCAGATCGACGACTGCCTGAGAGGGTGGTGGTGTTGGCTGAGGAGCGTACTCCTGGTAGTCATGGACGTCTGGTGGTTGAGTTGGCCGTGAGAGGTCACCGCCTCTGAGGTCTATGACTGGGTCTGGTGCGAAGGCAAGCCATCGGGCTGAGGCCTGACAGCTCAGGGCTGATAATGTGAGTATAGTTGATGGCTTCATGTTGTCTCAGGAGGTGGGTGAGTCCTTTGTTGTGTTGTGAAGCCTCGGCTGGAGAAAGGGGATCCAAAAGAGCAAGTCGAGCCCAAAGATGGCGGGTCGAAGGCAGCGCTGAAAGTTTATATTATGTGGGCAGAAACAAAGGATCTATTCATATATTCATGGGTGCCTCGCAGTGGCTTTCAGATGGCGTGTATGTGTGCCTGAATAGATCATAACAATGCAAGCAAGCAATTGTGATGGAGGCAAGCGGGCCTGCAGCGGGCGGGAATGCGGGCGGCGAGGCAAAGACGAGGGAAAAAATAGGTGGTTAGGAATTGACAGGCGTGTGGGTCCAGCCGTTCAATGCCTGCAACGAAGCTTATTGTCGGAGGCGAAGACCTGAATAAGGCACAGTCGAGGATTGGATGGATGGTTGATTGGATTAAACAATAGACAATAGACGATGAATAGACAATGCCATTGAGTGACACAGCTGCCCCAGTCAGGAAAGGACTCGAGATTCGGGGTGACGAGATGAATTGGGAGCCTGCACCCGGTCGGTACAGAATACAGGCAGGCCAGCAGGCAGTCCCGCAAGTGACAGACGAAGAGTCAGGGATGTGCGTGAGAACAGAGCGAAATGTTACCGTCGCTGTCGTTGTCGCTGTCGCTGATGCTGTACCTTGAGCAACAATGGGAGCAATGCAGGTTAGAAGAGGAAAAGAGTCAAATCACCAGCAACGGCGATTCAGCCAGACAGGCAGGCAGACGGCCAGAAAAAGACGGCGGCTGCTGCTGATCTATTCCGGGTGGTGCGCGTTCCTGTTGTCTGGGTAGCCGCCAGGGTGGGTTCATTGGCATCGTGATTCGATGACGGCGCTTCGCACCTTGCCGGCACCCTGGCGGTTCGTCCGATTCACGCGTGGGTGCAGCGCGCCTGGGGGCCTGGTGCCAACCGGCCAAAGGGTCTCTCTGCCTGTTCAAACAGTCTGCCACGACAGCCTGTATTCTCCACTGCATCGCTGGCATGGCTCACGAGTTGAGCGCGCAGTGGATTAAGATGGGGAGGACATATCTAGATGGCAGTGCCACTCGACGCGGCCGCATGCCCGTCCCACAATCTGCCCCAAACATCGAACTATCCCACCAAGAACTTCTTGCTTGCGCCTACGAGGCAACCCCTCACTGGTATATCGAAATACAACAAAAGCCTTGAAGCTCATGATGGTAAGCTGGGATACCTTGGAAATCTCCATGCTGGAGACGACTGGATGTTCCTGGAGGCTGCCATGCCACCGCTCGACCAAGCCGCCTTTGAGGCAGCTGACGTATGCGGGCCAGGGGTGTTCACGGGCCAGGGGCAGATGGTGTATTGGAAGCAATACTCTGCATGGTATACGGCACCCGGGGACTCGGATTGGAGACGGAACAGCTGCTGGTGAGGGCAGGGTGGGATGCGTATCTAACAGGAGGCAAAATCAAATCGAAGAGGGTTCATGTGGTTGTCGAGGGTGGCTCAGGGTGGTTGCAGCGCTCACGGCCTGGGAGGCGGTCGACTTTTGGGCCTGAAACTGTCCCGGGAGCTTAAACGCCAATCGCTCTGTTCCCTCGCATGTGCTTGGTATTGACCCCTGGTTGGCGACAGGGTGGTTATGTCAGCTCCATTGGCGTACCACTGAAAGTCTGGCATCGGTCATGAAATTGCATGAGGGCGAAGCATAAGTCAAACGTTTGAGAAATCTGCACTCTACCTTCAGCCACAGACCTTTTCTTCCCATCTGACACTTGCACAGAAACGCACAGTTCAGGTCCCTCCAGATGGTCGATTGACTGTGCCAGGAAGTTGGGGGTCGTTTGGGGGAGGGGAGCGATGGGCTGGATCCCATCCCGAGGGTTCGGGTATGCCTCTTCAGTTTCGCACTGGATGAGGTGAGTCGAGGCGAGCTGTGAGACATCAGAGTTCAACGTTCTCCCGGGTGGTGACTTCGAAGTCATGATGCGAGTCAATCCCTGGTTTGGTTCAGCCATCGCTGGAAGGATACGACGCACTTCGTACTACATCAGTCGCTGAACCAACCGCGTCAGTTACCGACGTCGAGAAGCTGCCAGCCCCAGTCAGCGTTTTGCTGAGCATGTTATCGTGGTGACGCGCGCCCTCACCGAGATTCGGCTGAGCTTTTCAACGGGAAGGTTAAACCGGACAGTCTGATCATTTCAGCTTGAAAATATCCTACGCCAGGGGCTACACCGAATACCCTATTGTCACTGCCGTGCCTGGTCCCTTGATGTCGGATGGCCTGGCCATGTTGTTTTAATGCGGGCGAAATCCTGCGACTTGTCGGCGCCGTCAACGGGCACAGGTCATAGCCACATCATCATCAGCCCTGATGATCTCTTTGCCTTCCCTTCGTCAGCCTACGTTGTGAATACTCAGGATTGAGCAGTATAGACATACGCATAGACGATGACGTTCACTTGACTCTTGTTCGATGTGTGTCCTATTCCCGAGGTCAGGCCATGGACTCATAGCTCCCTGCTTGGGCACGCCGCACTCAGGAATGCTCCTGTCTCAGGCCCTTCCGCCCTCAACCACCGGTCGCTAAGACATTCCCAAGGAGCATCGCTTCCAACCTCATCACGGCTCGAGGTCACTGCTCAATCCGGAACTCATCACTATGAAAAACAATCTTTTTTGGGAGGGCTTCCCTCGAGCGGCGGGGCTCTCCCAATCTCCTCTTCTCTTGAGCTGGCGAGCGCAGCATCTGAAAAATCGGATGCACTACACGGCCTTGACATGTTGAGCCTGTAAGTGATTGAGTGCTCAACAACATGGAAGTGCAGTCACCATCGCCAACAGCCAGCACCTACGACTATGTCTACGACAAGGACAGCGACCAGTACGTCCTGGAGCGGTCCCCGGACGCGCCGCCCTCCAAACTGCACTGGGTCGTGCTCGCAAACCTGGTGCTGCTCTTCATCTTCTGCTTCATCACCATCCTGACATCCGGGCTCGTCTTCGGCCACAACGTCGCCTCGGACGACTGCCTCGGCCAGAGCTGGGTCATGTTCTCGGTACGTCACATCTCACAACGTCCCCGCGGCTGCTTCTGGACAAAAACCACACCACCCTGCATGAACAGCAGGCCGGACAACAAACGGCTGCATCCTGCATCCTGCACGCCGTATGCTGTCTCACGGGAAGAAATTTTGGTCGGCTAACCCCCTTTTGTAAACAGTCAATCATGGGCTTCCTGTATGTCGCCCTGCACCTGCACGCCGCGCGTAAGGGTGAGCTGGTCAGCCACGTCCACCATCCCGCTTTGCAGCAACCCCTCCAGTCCTCCGCCATTGTCGTCGCGCGCATCGACATTGTCGCCTGGGCAGTTTCCCTCATCATCGTCTCTGTGTCCGTGTCAAAGGACGCCGCGGCCGTCTCTTGCGTGAACCTTGTTGCGTGTGCCTCTGCGACGTAAGTCCGACCTGCCTGCCCTACAGGGCTGTTTTGGGGGGAAGATGGGTGGCCAAAGCTTGTGATACAGTGGAATTGTGGATACTTTCATCTAGATCCCTGAGGGAGGTCCACCGGTCGATCCGGGGACGTCGATCACTGCAGGAGGCTGGGCCGGGCCTGGGCAACGGGCAAGCAAACGAGCAAACGGAGTGATAAGAAATATATAAGATGAAGAAAGAGCGAGAGGGAAATAAAGCAAAAGCTAACAGACAAAACTTCCTCACAGACCTACACTCATCTTCCTCATCTGCGTCGCAGAAAAAGCATCGCGACCGTTTGATCTCCCCTACATCACCGCACGTTACTCCCGACCCCCGAGCGTCGTCACCTGCCGCGTCTCCGACCTCATGGCCGCCATGGCGTCGATGCCCGATGTCACCTCCGAGGACAGTATCTCGCGGCGCGGCTCGGCCGTCTCACGGCCCCGCAGCCAGACCAACAACATCCACGGCCAACGGCCAAACTCACACACCCAGCATGCGGCGGCCATCGCGGCGGCAACCACCGCAGCCAACGCCGGTGCCACAGCAGCAGCAGCAGCAGCAGGGGCGGGAGGCCACCTGGGCGGGCCGAGGGCCCCACCGACGAGCCTGAAGGACTCCCGCTCCTGGTCCTTCACCCGCTACGACGACAGGACCAAGAGGCAGCTCGCCGACTCGGTGAGCGAGGCGTCGCAGACATCTGACGCGAGACCCCGCATCGGTGGGCCGAGGCCGCTGGCCGCGAGCGACATCGCCGTCAAGACGGGGGTGTTGCCGCCGCCGGTGTGCACCGAGCCCAAGGAGGCACGGCAGCAACCTCAACAAGAACAGCTGCACCAGCAGCAAGAACAGCAGCAACAATCGTACCAAAAGTACAGCACAGATCCCGAGAAATCAGGCTCGGAGGGCGGCGGAGGCGGTGGCTGGAAGAGCGACTGGTGGGCCCTCCGGACGGTAGCGGGGTGGGTCAGCCCGGCGGGGAGCGGGGCCACGACCCCCGTCTCGACACCCGGGGTGGGGCCGGGCCCGGGGCCGGTGGGCAGCAGGTCGAGGGCGCGGCTGTCGACTGTGGCGGAGGATTGGGTGCCTGCGGGTGATATCAGGGGAGGTAGTAGTGATGGCGGCAACGTGAGCTCTCACCATGACGTCCCCTCGTCGCCCACCCGGCCTCCACTGCTGAGGCAGCCGAGGGACCAGGGCCACTACGACGTGCACTCCGTGGACAGGGCGGCCATCCCGACGCCGCCCCCGCCTTCCGCCGTGGCAGCTTCTGCCGGGGGCAGACCGGTGCGAGCGCCGACAGCCGCAAGGGTGAGGCTTATTCGGGCACAAGAAGCGTTGAAGTCGCAGGCGAGGGCAAAGTCCGGGCCGACGGTGGTGCTGACGAGGCCGGTGCATCTGACTGGTGACCGGCGCGGAGTTGTCGAGGAGGACCGCCTGGCGCCCGTGAGACCGCCGCTGCAGAGTAGCTTGAGCATTCCGGGTTCGTACGTGGAGTAGGGACCAGACCAGGCAGAAGAATGTAAAGTCAAAAAGGGGGGAAGCAAATGGTGTGTTTTTTTCCGCAAAGCATAGCAACAAATAATTTCCAGCCTCAGTGGTGATGGCTCTCTATAATCTATACCCATGACGCCGTGCAATGCTACAAACCAAGCAACCACACACAGCCGCAAACCAAAAGGATAATAGGGCAAAAATAAGCCACCTGCCAGCCCAAACGTGCCCACCTTTCGTTGACCTAGGTGAAGAAGTGCGACCCATCCTGCAGCATGCCGATCTCAGGGCACCACTCCATGGCCTGCTTCCTCTGGTACTCGGTCAGCCAGCGGAAGGGCTGGTGGTAGCCGAGAGGCTTGTCGTAGTAGACGGTCTCGACGGCGAAGGTCATGGCGACCTCCTGGTCCGGCAGGTGCGCGCCCCGCTCCTTGAGCTTCATGTACAGCCACTGGTCCTCGAACTTCATCCACGCCGGCTTCCTGGCGGGCGGCGGCGCCTCTTTGCCCTCTTCGCGCTTCGAGGCCTCGCCGCTTGCTCTGCCTTCGCCCGGTCTGAGCTCTGCTTCTTTCTTGGGGGGTTCATCCTTCTTGGGTTCTGCTTCCTTCTTTGGCTGCTCCCCCTTGGGTGGTTCCTCCTTCTTGGGGTCTTCCTTCTTTGGTGGCTCCTCCTTCTTAGGCGGTTCCTCTTTCTTGGGCGCCTCCACCACGACCTCATCGGCAGAGTCCCTCGCAAAATCATTCGCCGGGTCCCTCACGACCTCAAGCACCAGCTTCGGGTTCCGCAGGCTCAGGCCCCCATTGTAGCCAACGCCGTACTGCGGCGCGACGGGGGCACCGACGAGATCCCACTCGAGGAAGTCATCGATGGCGCGGCCGCTGTTGCCGCAGACGACGCTGTCGGCCTGGAAGACGAGCACGCGGCCCGCGCTCTCGAACTGCTCCCAGAACCAGGGGCGGGTGAAAAAGACGGAGACGGACCGGTGGTCGGGGAAGGTCGTGTCCGCGGGCAAGAAGTAGATGTGCAGGCGCCGCTCGGCCATGAGGCGCCGGAAGGCCGGGCTCGGGGGCTCGACCCACTTGTCCTTGCGCGTCAGGAGCACGACCGGCCATTTGGGGCCCAGCACCGCCGCGAAGTGCAGGATCACGGGGACGAGGTTCGGCACGCGCGCTGGGTCGGTCTCCATTATCACGGCGACGTTGTCGGGGAATGGGACCACTGGGGGAGGAGGCGGTGGAGGCGGTGGCGGTGGCGGAGGGGGGTTCAGGGCGTGGTGCAGGGCGTCGACCACGAAGAAGTCGTCGCCTGTGCCGACTATCGGGGGCCCCGGGGGAGGCGCAGTGTTGGTCGGGCTCGTTGTCTCGGTGGTGGTTGTGTGTGCATTCTGCTGCGTGGCGCTGCTGCCGACGGGGATGAGGCGGAAGGTCGAGTTGGCCTGCGCATTGGGGTCGTTTCTGTCAGTATTGTTGATGAAGAGCTTGTGAAGAGGGAGCGAAGGGGAAAGGGGGCTCCAAAAGGGGCAGACGAACGCCAGAGTTGAAGAGTCGCGACGTTCCCAGGACCCAGATGACGACGAGGGCGGCTCCTGCCAGGACGACGAGCCTGAAGCCGCGGGTGCGGGCCACACTGAGGCCATACTCGTCCACGCCTACCATATTGTGCTGCGTCTTGTCATATCATGTCGTGCTGGGCAGAGGTCGGATTGGAAGTCGTGGACGGTGGTTCTTCGAACACGTTGCTTGGACCTGCAGCGACGTAAGGTTTGGGGGGTGCTTTGAGTTCCGTACAGTGCTCGTGGCGGCCGGAGGATTGCGCGGCTTGTGAAAAAAGGGGTGGAGCTGTCCCTGTCGCATCAATCCGTCCAGCATCCATCAACCAAATCCACCGGCCGCGGCCCGGGTAGCACGGCAGCACGGATGCTAATTTTGGATCATTATGGCCAACAGCGTCGATGAACATGAATTTAATTCTTTATTTATTCTCTACCTGCTCATTTACCATACCTTGACATTTGCAGGTAACGCCTAATCCTGATCCTGTTTATGGCGCCTGTGGAGTAATATTCCTACCCCGACTTCATCCAGTTGCTAATACAAAACCTAATATCAGCATCTGCCTATAAAATCAATCCATTGCCGGACTCAAAATGAAATACACAGTTACAGTTGGGTGCGAACTCCTCTGAGGTTCACAACTTCGGCAGTGTACCAGGCACTTGAAGCCACGCATTTTAAGAGGCTTTGACCGACTGCAAAACACATGCACGGTATCATTCTGACAGGGCAGGCAGAGCGAGGATGTTCAAACAGGCAGTGGCCGCAAGGCCGATATAGCCAGCATCAGGTGCAAGTCTTGATGTCAACGCGTAGTTCACACCACTCTGCCCGAAGGACGGAAGCAATGTAAAGATTTGGCAAGCAGATTTCAGCCCCGTCACCAAAGAGCAGTATTTGAAAGGCATTTGGGATTACCTCGCTGATGTGCTCAAGCTCTTCGCTACCAGCAGGTCTTCTTCGCACGATACCGTTGTGTGAATCGATTGTGAACCAATAGATGGGCGAACATGTTCAACCTCTCCGCACAAGAGCTACCCGTAGGTTATGCTGAGAATTTGCCTGTATTTTCACGTTCTGGCTGCAATTCTAATCTCTACTTCTCCCGGTGTAATCTCAGACAATGAATATTGCGCAACAGTCTGTGAATACGTTAAGGGAAAGGCACAGTCAATTCTCGAGAGCGCGTGGTTTAGGGAGGAGCGACGAGTGAGGACATTTATACAGTGGGTAACTAGAAGATTCGATGAATAGATTGTTCCCTAGTCCCATCACTCTAATCACTTGGGCCGGCGGTCCATCGTAAGCTCTTTCACGACCTCAAAAGCGTCCCAGCAACTACACAACCTCGGCATACAGATCTTGGGATCACTCTGCCTACCTAGGTAGTGGCACCTATCGCAAGCTCGGGTCCTTTCTTGCTGCCTTTATTCCTTAGACACTTGGTCAGAGGCCTCGTATAGTCGTCTTAAAGTCGTGATATCGCCACTGATTTACCAGACCTAGCCAGTGCTCATATCTGGGACATGGCACGGGCAAGGCTGAACACGCAAACCCCTCTCATAGTCCACTACCTAGTGAGCCATAGTGCGAACTGGCGATTGCACCGGTATCTTTCTCCCGTCCCTCCCGTGGCCTAGATACATATTTCGTCTGCTCGTATAACTCCCTTTGGGGACTGTGGAGGATCGTATGCTCGAGATCCGGGTGAACCCAAATGCAAATGGTGTCTCCTTAGCCGGCACTCGCCCAAAAGCCGTACTAAGTAAACAAATCCTGATCGATGGACGACACATACTCAAATACCCGATCTCCTCGCCTCCGTCAACTTGATTTCCTCTGATCTCTATGCATATCACCGCCAACTACACATACACCTTTTCTCCTATGGAATATCCAGCTGCCCACCATGAAACTAATATCTTCTTTTATCCCCGCCTGTATGATGGCGCTTGTTGCCACTGCCGCTGCTACTCCCGCCGGCGCCACTCACTCCCCTTCACCTTTTGTCAATTTCAGCCCCGACAACGCAACCACTCCCGTTCCAGGTCTGTTCGACCCGGATGATCCCTATGATCCCATAACGATCCCTCACATGCCCTGCACCTGGTGCCAAAGGCGAAAAGCCGCAATCGGACTCACCTGGAAATACAAGGTTTATGTTCAGATGGTCCCCAAGGACCAGTGGGGCCAGCTATGTCACAATCTCTGGCGGGGGCTCGAAAGGCATCAGTTCCTCTGCATGGTTTCCTGGGCACACTGCGGAACTGGGGGGCCGCCTGGCCAGGGCTACGACGACATACTCGAATGGAGATTCCAGGTCGGCCTCGGCTGCAACGCGGGCGCCGTCGCTTCTGCGTTTTGGGAGGCAACCCACAACCAATTCGGAGAAATGGACCAGAGACTGTGTAGTTAGGTACCGTCAACTGGTCGGGCTGAGACAGATGCAGTGTCTTTGACACTGCAACGCTACACGCCGTCAATACGGGTAAGAGAACAACCAATATTACAATCTGCGATTGTCGATCACTGCCACTCAACAACGAGGGAGGATGTGGTTATTCTGGCGGCTGTGCCCGAGTTTAATCACGATACAACAAGATACGAGACGACATGGTATAATTTCTTCAGGGTTTTGAATTGTCCAGACAGACACGAAACAGTCATCCACTGCAAGGTGGGCTTGTAGTTACCGAGTCAGAGAGATAAATGAGGCACTTTGAGATGATCAGAGGTGCAGCCCAGCACCCAAGACAGACAGACTATGGAGACACACCCAAAAGCAAATGCACAAGTAGACGTAGAACCAGAAACACCACCCTTCCTCCGAAAGAATGCCAGACCACCCATCCACATCGCCGCCCCGCCCCAGCCCTCTAAGCCCGCCTCCTGACCCCGATCTCCAGGCCGAGGGGCTTCCTCAGGAACCCCTCGCGCGTCTCCATGACGTCCTGCCGCAGGAAGACGTCGTACCTCCTCGCCCACGTGGCCACGATCAGCTTCATCTCCATCTCGGCCACGTTGCGGCCCACGCAGGCCCGCGGCCCGTGGCTGAAGGGGATGAAGGCGTTCTTCTGCCGGGGGGTGACGGCGTCCCACCGCTCCGGTCTGAACTCGCCCGCGTCGGGGCCCCAGATCTCGCGCGAGTGGTGCATCGTGTACGAGGGCACGGACAGCACCGTCCCGGGCGGGAAGTAGTGGCCCCGGATGGTGACGCCGCGGGGCGCGTCGGCGGGGATCTGGCGCGGCAGGCCGATGCCGCTGGTCGAGTGGTGGCGCAGGGCCTCGTTGATGACGTTCTGCAGGTAGGGCAGCTGGGCGACTTGGTCGTAGGTCGGCACCGTGTCGGGCCCGCCGGGGATGGCCGCGTCCAGCTCGGCCTGGAGCTTCTCGATCACGCCCGGGGTGCGCGCGACGTGGTACAGCAGGGCGCAGGACGAGTTGGAGGTGGTGTCGGAGCCGGCGATGAGCTGCGTCAGGGCCTCGGCGGTGAGCTCCTCGCGGCCCAGGGGCTCGCCCTTGTCGTCGCGGCCCTCCATGAGGCGGGCCAGCAGGTCCTTGCGGTCGATGGAGGGCGGGTTGTCCAGGCGGCCCTTGACGCGCGCGATGGCGATTCCCGCAAGCTGCTGCACGGCGGCGGCGCCCTGGCTGAAGAAGGGGTCGGGTAGCCAGGGGGCCCAGGGCTTGAGCTGGGGCAGGCAGCCCAGGGTGGCGCTGACCTCGCCGCGGCGGTTGAGGATCTCGATGGCGGGGGCGTAGATGGGCTCCGAGTCCGGGCTCGCGCGCACCTCGGCCAGGTCCTCGCCGCGCTCCAGCATGCCGAAGGGGGCGCCGAAGGCCAGGTCGCCGATGACGTCGAAGGCGAGGTAGTTGAACCACTTGAGGCAGTCGAGGTGCGCCGTGGGCGTCTTGTCCGGGCTGCT
Organism: Diaporthe sp. P3_1W; assembly: GCA_037177825.1. Taxonomy (NCBI): domain Eukaryota; kingdom Fungi; phylum Ascomycota; class Sordariomycetes; order Diaporthales; family Diaporthaceae; genus Diaporthe; species Diaporthe sp. P3_1W. The sequence goes on along the minus strand of JBAFXB010000004.1, from coordinate 1,935,393 downwards.
GTTGTTGGCGTTCTTGGCGATGAGGTCGTCCCACCGCTTGACAAACAACTCCAGGTTGGAGTGGATGTACGGCTCGAACTGCGAGATGGACTTGAGCGAGAAGGTGTGACTGACGATCTTGCGCTTCCGCGAGTGCTCATGCCTGTCGCGAGTGTTGAACAGGCCGCGCTGGATCGACACAAATGCGTCGTAGAATTCGCTATCGTGCACGGTGTGAGTGAGTTTGGACTGGACATGAATCAAGACAAATGATACGCCGGATAAGATGCTCCTTACCTCTTCAGGAAGCCGTTGCCATGGCCGTAGATGACCTGGATGGCCTCGTCGTCGGCCACACTGACATGGTTGGGCTGGATGCGCACCAAAGGCCCCAGCTTCTTGTGCACCTCGTCAGCGGTCAGGTAGCGATCACCACGCCGACACACCGCGAGCAGCCAAAGGTTTGAGAACTGGGCGGGGAACGGCGCGGGGATGCCTCGAAGGTCGGCGTATGTGACAAAATACGGGTACAAGTACCAGGCGGCGAGCAGGACTGGGGCAGCGAGGAGCGCCCACGGCGAAAGGAACAGGTTGACTATGGCCATCTCGAGTGCAGGAAGGGTATATTGAGTGTGTGTGTCCGCCAGGAGACCATGCCGTCGAGATGGAACGGCTATGTCGTTGGAGAAGACGTCCGGGGCGCTTCAAGTATTTCAATACGGTCCTTCCATCACGGTCCACCCCTGCTCCGCTCCGGGATCTGCAATAGCTACCCGGGGCCCAGCCTTTTTCACCTGTCCCCTGAGTCGTCCCCACACTCCCAGAGCAGCGGTGTTTGGGCTCTCTGTCCACTCAGAAGAGCGCTATTTGCACCATGACAGGTAACGTCCCGGGGGTTCAGCTCGTGGCTTGTGGGAGCCTCTCGGGCCCGGCAGCCAACAACGGCATCCAGCATGAGACACCCACTCGCCCGTTCGGTCTTCGCCCTGCTCACATGCCACGACGTGCTTCATGTACCCTTCAATTCCACATATACTGCGTCTTTATGTCTGTCTGCCTGCTGTGAGACGTCGGATTCGGATCGTGGCCCGCGGATAGCGCATCCGACCGGAAGCTCTGGCACAGCCAGAAACCTTGAACAGAGTTGGAGATGCGGGGGAGAATCGCCGGGCCCCACGGCCGGATCTGTCAAAAGGCACTTGGGCAGACCTGTCCCGTGGGGTTTGGTCCCTTGGCCGCCCCAGCCCGGCATTCAGGTACGGTAGCTGGGGGGCGACGTATATATGGATTTTGGTGGCTGTCGTGCACTGTCTCGCGACGCGAACGTCCTACGCTCGCGCTCTCGCTTTTTTATCAGTGTGTCCAGGCCCTCACTGACCGCTGCCATTGGTATTTTGCGGCTCCACCCTCAAAGCCCTGATCGGTGAATAGACTACACTACGTGTAAGGCAAATGCTACATGGCTACGTCATTTGGACGGCTGCTTTGTCGGGAGAGCGGCCTGCAGTAGCCAAAACGTGGGAGGACCGATGCGTCTTTATTCCCGGAGCATTTGACAGGTGAATTGACTCGATAAACACCAGATACCCACGACACTATAAAATATTCATCTCCGTGCCACTTGTCATTTCATTCTACAATGCTGCACGACCAATGACCTGGACAGAACTAGTGTCAGATTCAATGTCCATGCATCGAATTTTGTGCCGGATGCGAATTCATTCATAAACGGCATATTAAGCCACAAGTCTGGTGACTGTGTCCCTCGGTGTGGCTGCTATTTATATACAAAACTACTTTGTACAAGGATTGTACGTAGACATTTGCGGCTGTCTCAACGGCGTGCGCCCACGTGCAACTACTGTCGTGCTCTGCTCTTCCATACAATGGGTTTCTACAGGAGTGGAGACGATTTCAGCTTCTCACTATTATATACTCATTTTCCGTCATCTGACCCGTATGAAAGCTACGAGAGATCATGTGCATCGAGGGAATATGCAGTAAGCAACACTTAGCAATTCGTTGTAGTAGAGGCTGCTAGGCACATAAGATCAGTAGCATCCATGGTTGCACACATCAGCTGCACGTGCATTTCCAGATTCGGGCCGTGATGCGTTGTACAAGGGCCGAGAATGGGTATAAAGTATATTTAAGAAGCGGTGACATTTGATAATCTCAGTGTTAAACATTGAAGAAGCCATCCCATGAGACGCCCGCCAAGAAATAGGTGTGACATATAAACACAGATCTTTACATTTGGCCAACATTTATGTGCCTGTAATCTTCAATGCTGCCAAACGGTAACATTGCAAACGTGGAGAGATGTTGTCACCGGAGCTCCGGGACCGAAGAGGACCTGAGCGCGTCAGCTTGTGACACATAGCACGGTAGCAGTAAGAGGTGCGCAGCATGCTTTGATAGTTCGGACGGGATTCATATAGCATGTGGTATCGGACAGTCCGCCATCCCACCATACGTAGCGTCGCACCATCAAACCGACCAGCTCACCCCTGTGTTTGAGCCTCTAGCGGCCTCAGATACACTCTCCATTGACAGTTGGCTAGTGCAGCGGCGCAAGGGCGCAAGGAGCTCTCTTGTTTCCTGCGTCGAGGTGGATTTTTTAAGGTTCGCCCTTTTTCTCCAAGCTGACCACACTTTTGCTGTTGTGTTACCGGTACGCGACGCGGACGTGCTTCATGCATTAAATGCACAACGCCTGCAGGCCCCGGTTTCCCTTCTCCGACGACATCTCATGCGGAACACACCCGGAATCAATGGAAAACCCCCCCTCGCGCCCACCACTTACCCCCGAGGCCGCAAAGCACATAAACTCTTCCGCCTCTTCCGGGGCCGTCGCGGACCCCGCGGACATCAACTCCAGACGCATTGATGGATCAGCCCGACCACAACGGCCCTGTCGTTGATGCGACAGACGACCCGGAGACAATCCCGCGCTCCGAGTCGCGTCTCAAAAGGCTGTCCGGCGCGACCGCGAACCGCCTGTCAATACCCTTCTCTCTGTTCTCATTCAGGTCCTCCCGCACCTCGGACAGCGACGGCCAGAAGCTCTCCAAGCAGCAAAATGGCAGGGCCAAGAGCTCTCGGCCGAGTGAGTCGACCACCCGGTCGTCCACAGCAACCGCAGCCCAGCCGGACGAGCAAGACGCCGTCGGTCAGCTGCCCGTCCTACCTGTACTGGGGACGGCGCGTGGGGGCTACCTCAGATCGTTGCTGTCGCTCTTCTCAGACGGGCACGACAACGATGGCGCGTCTACCCAGACGGCTACGCCAGTATCAGAACATACACCCATGACCGACATCAGCCCATGGCCACGGAGTCTAGGACTGTACGAGTATGAGTTGAATTCACCCGTGATATACAGATTCTCCAAGAATCACCAGCTCTACATCGGATGGCCTGACGTCGTATACCCGCCAGCAGAGGCGCTCGTGGAGTTCGAGACGGAGACTTTGCCGCTGTTGGAGCAGGACCTGCAGGGGATCTGCGCACACCTCAGCCAGCAGGACATACGCATCACGTATGAGCTCCGCATGTCCGGCCACGTGAGCCCGACGACCAGTACAGTGACCCTGGCACCCACAGTGTGGATCCTGTACAGGTCGAACACTCTAGCGGGTAACGTCGTCACGGCAGCCGCGCTGAACCAGGTGGCCCTGGGCCTGGACTACCTGCAGACAGACATCGAGATCCACGAGGGCGGGGGGCGGATCGAGGCGAGCAGCGACAGGAAGCTGGTCGACGTGGACCTGGGCGACGCCAAGGACAGCATCCAGCTGTCGAACGGGGCCGTCCTCTCGGTGCACGTCGAGGACTGCCAGAACAAAGACACGGCGTGCGGCGCTCTGGTGTGCGTCACGGTGCAGGAGGACAAGCTCCGCACGCAGCAGGGGCTCTGCCGCATGGGCGGGCTCCTCAAGGTCAACGGCAAGTACGTGCTGGGCGTGACGACGGCGCACGCCATGCTCGACAGCAGCGGCATCTTCAAGGACTCGTTCGACGGCGGCGCCGCCGCCGCCGACGACGACCTGCGCACGCCCAAGGGCAAGGCCGTCGACCGCGACGCCATCGTCCTCGAGGTTAGTGATGTCGAGGGCTGGCAGGCGGCCACGCGGGATGCGGCTATCGACTTCCTGGGCATCTCTATGAACTCCCGCGGGGACGTCGCCCTCAACCGCTCGCGGCCACAGAACGCTACCGACTTTGCTATGCTGCGCCTGCGAGACCTGCCCGGGTCTATCCGCAACCGGTACGTGCCTCCTGGGTCGGATGAGCCTGTCAGCATCAACTCGACCGCCTCTGCTAGCTCGTCCGCACTCGACGAGGGGCCCGTGTATATCCTATGTGGTGGTGGCCGCGTTGCTGATGCGCAGCTTGTCTGGGGCTCGGTGTGCTTCATCATCCGGGGGAGGAATTTCCGTGTGCGGAGGGTGCAGACTTCCCAGCCGCTCGGTATGTGTCTCGCTCTAAACATCCTCAGTTTAAAATATGCTGACCCTAGTCCCCCAGGCCCTGGTGCATCAGGATCATGGGTAGTCAAAGGGGAAGTCCTATACGGCGTCATCATAGCCGTCTACAAAGACGAGCCCTTCGCCCTGATGATGACAGCAGAGCGGCTGTTCGAGAGCATCCTGGGCTCGGCCTTCTCCATCCGCACCGTCGAGCTCTGGGACGGCGTCCTGCCCGAGGCCGAGAAGACCGAGCGGGTAGGGCGGACGCGCTCGTCGACCACGGCGACGACGGAGGCAGCCTCCTCCTCAAAGACCATCTCGAAGCGCGACTCGAGCACGCGCACCAACGGCACCCAGCAGACCGAGTCGTCCCGCCCCTCGACCCTGACGCGCAACTCGACGACGACGCAGGTGCGCGACTTCCAGCTCAAGGCGGACGGGGGCGGCCAGGGCGACAGCGTCGACCCAGCCGAGGCTCTGGGGCTGCACCCGGCGCTCCGCGGCCAGGACGCGCGGGAGAAGAGGGCGGCGAAGCGGGCGTCGAGGGCCAACAGGGCGAGCAGGATCCTGGCGCCCACGGCGCAGGTCAGGAGCTACCTGGACAAGAAGCTGCCGATGCTGGTGCGACGGGCGAGCAAGGACAAGGGCAAGGGCAAGGATAAGGGCAAGAAGGTCGACCGCGGGACACCGCCGGAAGGCACGTGAGCGAACAGGGACGCGGCGACTAGTTAGGGGTACCGGGAGTGCTTTGATGGTTTTTGATACCCATACCAGACGGGGCCCTTGAGGTAACCCACCGGATGTCTGTGTATTATTTGCAAAAGGTCAGATTGCGATGTTTGTTTCCTATGCTTGTTTCTGTTTTTTTTTTCAGCCTCGTTGGGGACGGCGCAACACACCTTAACTATATGGCGTTGAAGTCGGGCCCTTGATACCATATGCAGGCAACACCCGGTGCGGGTGTATGAATTAGGACAAAAAAGTACATAACTAGGCCATCCCTTTCAAGTGAGCATTTACAATTTATGACTTCTTATCTTTTCTAGGTACCTTGGTATTCTCTATATGGCACTCCTGACTGAGAATCTGCTCCAGCTCCTGATCCTCGCTCCAAAACAGTAAAATGTAACCGGCGCGCAGAGCATGACTATGCACAAGAACGCTAGCAATGAGGTTCCCCACGGTATTCCGAGATGGTCGTACATTATGTTCGCCCACAGTGGGAACGAAGACGCAATCAGAGACCGGATGATGACGTGTATCGACATGGCCGAGTTGGCATCTAGTATGGGGTACGTGTTAATCATCTGCTACGAAGCCTAGAGTGATGCATTTGGAACATCCCAAGACACAACAGATGGGCAAACATAAAAAGAGAAGATATGTGCTTACGGTGTTGATAGACATCCACGAGGTACACGATGCCCGTAATAAATATGAGCAGCAGTCCATATCCGATCACGTAACTCGCGATAACCTGGCATATCCAATGCACATTCCCCGACCAGCCGAACCAGAACAACGAAGGCGGGAGAAGGCCAGCCCCGAGGATCATGGGAGGCAGACGCCACTCGGGCTCCGTCATGCCGTTGTTGGCGATGACCCGCCTCTTGTAGTACGTCAACGTGTACAGCGAGCAGGTGAGGAACGCCGACACGACCCCCAAGAGCACCGCGAGGAACGGGACGTTGCTCATCGGGACGGACCAGCCGCGCTGCTGGTACGCGGCCGGGAAGGCCTGGAAGGACAGGTACAGGATCCCGTAGACCAGGGTGAGGTACGCCGTCAGGATGACGAGGATGGGCTCCTGCACGATGATGCGGACCGGCTTGGTGAGGTATCGCTGGATGATGTCGTGGAACTCGATGGGTGTCTCCTCAGACTTGGCGTGCAGCGCCCAGTTCCTCGTCTCGAAGCGCAGCCTCCTCGCCTTGAGCTGCAGGATCTTCCGGCTCGACGTCTCCCGCACGGTGAACAGCGCAGCGAAGCACAGGACCCCGGCGAAGATCAGAGTCACCCAGGCCGTCCACCGCCAGTGGGCCTCATAGGAGAGAAAAGCCCCAGCAACCGGGGCGATGGTCGCGCCGAGGTTGATGGACATGCCCGAGGAAGCCAGCGCCACGCCCCGGGGGATCGGCTCATACAGCTCAAAGTACGTCCCGGACACAACAGCGAAGGCGCCGCTCCCAAACGCGCCCGAGAAGAAGCGGCATATCAACACCGTCCGCACGTTGCCGCCCAGCGCGATCGGGATCTGGAACACAGACATGCCCGCCACGGCGACGGCGAGGGGCAGCAGGTGGCCGAACAGCTCGGACACGGGCCCAAAGAAGATGGGCCCCGCGAAGAAGCCCAGGATCCAGAGCGCGACGCCCAGCTGGCCCACGACCAGCGGCACGCCGAACGCCCCGGCGAAGACGTGCTCCGCGGGGGCGAAGACGCTCGACCCGAACGAGACGCACGTGATCATCCCGGACGTGACCACCACGAAGAGGACCTTGCGGCGCGCGGGCCAGTTCCGCGGGCACTCTGGGTCGTCCGGCCCGTCCCAGTCCACGACGTCGCTGTCGTTGTTGGTGGTGTCGCCGTGTTGGCGGGGCTTCTCGGCTGGCGGGTGGGCGAGTTTGTTCTCGTCTGGTCCGTAGCCGGCCTCGGGGTCGCGATCGGACTCGCCAGCGGAGTCGGGGCTGGAATCGGTGGCATCGCTCAGGGGCTGGCCGGACGGGGGCGTGCGGTCTCCTGCTAGGGTCGGCGCGGCGGAAATCGGTGTGTCCATGGCGGCGGTGACTGCTTCATGGCCCGCTTTCTGGCAGGCGTCATTGAAGCTCTTCGACTGGAATTAAACAGTATGGCATTTTGGAGCCTTGTTCGGCCCCTTTTCCCACAGAGGGGAACCAGTCGGCTTCTCTAGTCCGGCGACTTCGGTGGAGCTCCGGGTCGGCGGCAATGATTTGTGGAGCTCGGCGGGCGGGTTTGCCACGGGTATAATGGGGCATCGGACGTCATGCTCGTGATGTTGGGATGAGCTCATGAGCATCGTGTGATGTTAGTCTGTGGGATTCCTGGGGAGTCGAGGTCCCGATGAGAAGGATCTGAAAAATCCTCACAGGTTGATTGAGTCTTCTATATACTTCAGTTTGAACGTGAAAATGTAAAACGGGCCAAAAACTTTTGCAAACTTCGTGTATTCATGTGCAATCCTTGTTTTCTTTTCGAGTGAGTCTCCAAGTGCCGAGTAGAGACTTGGCTGCTGATCGACTTGTCGACGCTACTGCTGCAGGTCCTCGCATTGAGTCACGCCGGTCACGTATCGGAGCGGTATCGCAGGGACACAGCAGCGCTTCGAGCAACATCTGGGGGATCCGGACCGGCTCAGTGTGATGATATCCGAACACTCGTACGAAATCTGTCAGCCAAGCCCTCGTCCGCCACTAAAGTTCATTGGACAGTGACCAGTTTCATCGGTTGGGTCTGTGGCAAGCCGTAAGCAGCTAATGATGTGTCAAAGTGATCTTCATGAGCTGAGATTACCAACATCAGTTGCCATGGCAGACGCTTGGCTTCGACACCGACAACAACGCAACTAGCTGCTATTCGTCCATGTTCAGATGAATCTTTTATTTGTTCAAGACTGACACGCGAGAGCATATATAGTGTCCTCCCCAGCAAGACTTACATGATCTGGAATGAATGAAGGTAGCCCTAACTACGTTGCCATCGGAATTAGCGCACGATATGCCCGACATGTGGTGAGAGATGCCACCTGGATTGAGTAGCAGAACCAATCTTGTCAGCTCAGTATGGCTCATGGAAACTCAGTACATTGGTGAAAAAAAAAATACTCGTCCCAAAATCTCTAAGCAAATTGTAACAGTCACTGAAGTACGCTGAGTGAAACGGGTCTAGAATCACTACAACAACCAAAATAGAGTACCGAAACCCTGCCCCTCATTTAAATGGCTTCGGGAGATTGACTCAAAGGTGACCCAAGTCTCGTTCATTCACCTAGATTTGACAGAATCGTCGATTTTATTCATATGGGGAACAGCTAGAATGAGTGCTGGACAGACATCTGATCATGTGACATGAAGAGCTAGGAGGAACCGGTAGGCTGTCATTCGAAAGGGTGAAACAGGTGCAGGTTGCTAGCTGGTGACCGACCGTAGAACAATTCCGTCCTGTGTCAACGCAATTGAGTACGAAACTCGTGCAACCAATGAGAATGAACCGTGGACATTGGCATACGGAAGGATGTTCAAGCACCACCATGATCGATCAACAGTAAGGTGCAGTTGAATTGGCAGTTGGTCTATATTACTGAACCTGAGGAGACCAATCATCCTCGGATACTTTACAAATCATTGACGTGCAAAGGTATTCCGTTCTGGCAATTGTCGGTGACTTACGTATCTAGTTGCGATTGTCAGCACAGGATAATGCTTCAACAGTATTATTATCATGATTGTGAAAGGCACCGCCTTTATTTCCATCCCATACTACACTAGAAACGAAGCACGCAATTGTTTGTAGACTATTATTAGAGCCCTTGCAATGGACCCAGTCGCCCCTTTCCCCTACTCACAAGATAACCGAAACACGAAGGAGCCTAGCCAGAATTTGACTTGCCGGGGTTGTGACTGTCCAGCCCGGTGTTTGAACCCGTGGCTGTGAGGTCGGTCGGCCCTATCCAAAGGGATATCGCCGTAATTCGATCAGATGTATGATTACTAAGTAAATGATTTATATCGCGGCATGTACAGATCAATAAGAAATCCAATTGGAAATTGGAAGAAGACAATTGCGAGCTCATCACTGTCTCTCGTTTTGAGTGCATATCAATGCTGTCAATGCGTTGCTGGGACCCCGCTGAGTATGCATCGCCAGCAACCACCAAGCGAAGCACACTCGCATGCAACAATCGATCGTATCCCGAAAAAGCATCTTCCAGAGCGATACACGTGCTCTCGATGGAGGTTCAGTACCGCATCATCCGGATTCGGATAGTCGTGATCCCCCCCGTGCATTGCTATTTTGGTCGTTGTAACGGTCCAGGCCTTCCAGTGCTACGTGAACATAATATGTGTTTACATGCACACAAAGGCAGGATACGGCAAACTCGGAAGAAGGCCGCATGCCCCAGGGATAATGCTGTTTAATTGCGCCACAACCGCGTTCATGCATAATCGGCTGTATAGGACCTTACCCCGGACACTTCCATGTCCGCGATAGTCGGAGGCTTTTGCAGCCATGTGCACTCGTATCTTGATCTCAGCCGACTGGTTCGTCTCCCCATCGGATCTGTAAACTGACCGCTTTCACAGCAGTTGGGCCCGAGTCAGCGCTCGGTGGTATCAGAGCCCTGAAACCTGAGAGCGGATCAGGGTGGTTCGTCTCAATGTCCTGGAAGGCTAAGAATGGAAGAAGATCTGGGGGGCGAGTCATTGACCAACCTTAAAACAAGGCTGTGAGCCGGCCGACCCAGGCGTGCTTGTGTGGGTCCCACGCATGCCGAATCCCTGGGGGCAAGGTTCACTGAGCCGGTCTGTTGGGAGCCCGCTCGATGCTCTGTACGAAGCCGTTATCTGCACCGGGCGCACGTTGTGAGCGACTCACGAGGCTTGCCCTCCCCACACATCACATGGTCCTGGACCCCCCCTGGCTCCCAAGGCTGAGCCTCAAGGGGGCGAGCCCAAGGAGATCCCAGAGCTCCAGAGCTCTCGTCCAACGACATTGCAGCTGCTGGAGGCGTGGCTGCCGGGAGCACGGGCATGACTCGATTCGAGATCTACGAAACGTGGGCAATAAGCAAGAGAGCTGTCCGTAAGCGGGCAAGGAATGGAGCTGACAATGCCTTCATTTCGCGCTCTCGGGGTCATCAGAGTCATATGCGTCCTGTCAAGGATGTGAGCTTCGTCCGACCTTCTACTTATTTAACGAGCCGGAGAGACGCATGGTTGATCGAGGCTTGTTCTATAGCCAAGCCGCCCTCTTCCATTCTCTAAAGATCACATTCTCTTCAGCATACAGTCTTTTTTGCTCGATTGCTAGGCAATTCACAGTCTTTCTCGGTCTGTGCATCACTCGATACCCTCTACCTCACGAACATACTCAAAGAGTTGCGCCAGCCGCAAAAACCACAAACACTCTCACGATGCTTTTCACAAACTCCGCCGCCATCTTGGCCCTGGTTGGCCTCACCGCCGCGGCCCCAGCCAAGCAGGAGCCCAGAATGCTCTTCCACGATGATGTCATCCTCCCCCGTGCCGACGGTGGCTTCGACGTGATGAAGGACTGGGAGTGGACCGACGTCGAGCGCCGCCTGGAGAAGCAGATGCGCGCGCGCGCCGAGGAGGAGAAGCGCCGCTCCCTGGCCGGCGAGACCATCCCCATCGGAGCCAACGCCGGCGAGAACGAGATTGACCTCAACCGCCGCTGCGACGAGATCAACGAGATGCAGGTGCTGACCGACACCGAGTTCACCAACTGGGACGTCGCCATGTCGCCCGTCATCGGCGCCACCGGCGGCCAGGCAACCGTCGCCGTCACCAAGGGCTACTCCATCACCAACTCCATCACCGTCGGCGGCGGCGCCGACTGGACGGTCGAAAAGGACCTCTTCAAGGTCAGCATGAAGATCGACTACTCGCACTCGTGGACCACCTCGGACTCGCAGACCTTCACCTACTTCATCGTCCCCGGCCAGTACGGCGTGGTCGTCAGCAACCCCCTGACCAGGAGGGTCACGGGCAACTTCGTCAAGGGCTGCACCGACGCCCCTACATACGAGGCCTTCACCTCCGACTCCTACTCGGACCAGACATACAGCGACATGACATGGGTCCAGGGCCCCATCAGGCTGTGCAACAGCACCACCTACCCTGTCCCCTTCTGCACCGGAACTGGCACGCACGACTAAGTGTCTTGCTCTTGACAGGCGACTGCGTGGCAGAGAGGCAAGGACAGGAGTGGCTTTTGATTTCTGCAGCATTTCACAAAGCTACTTCCGTGTCTATCTTAGGCGGATGAGGAGAGAACGATCACAACTTCACTTGGCAATATTCTTCAGCCAACATGTACATGGTTTTCATGCGTATGATGTATATATTCCCAGCCGGAGGCTGATGATATCAATGACATAGCAAGCAAGCAAGCAAGCAAGCATTTGTTTTCTGCATTCTACAAATTGTCCTCCCAGATGTCGTGATCTATCATAAAATGACATCCCTCGGCGCAACTCATGAACTGACTAGATGTCGTTCACTTGGCCCCACCCCGCAAAAGCTTGGTGTGGATATGGGACTATCACGAGTGCCTGCCTTTAATTTACCTGGTACCCTCCTCCAACCGGGTACGACGGGAGGGAGTTCATCCATTTATCCACTTCCTAGAATAATCCGGTTCCCGGGTCTTCCACCTGTAGATCTCGGCCACTGTGCCTTTGGGGTACCCAGTGATGACATCAAGAACCGGCCTGTGATAATCAGAGAATTTTGAAACTTGTGCTCCAATTTTCGACGATAGCATCGACATTTCAGTATAGGTAACCGTTACTCAAAAGTAGCCAAGAAATGATCGACGCGCGGCGCATAAGTCCTACCTGGATAGACCCCTTATGTTCTATACTTGGATCCCCTGTCCTTGCCACGGGAGCTCGCCACCGGCGAGGCAAGGACAACCATCTCAACTTAGCATTGTCAAATATGAAGCTTGATTAAATATACGAAAGAGCTTATGACGAGCGAACAGATCGTCCCATTTGAGTATCTCAACTCTACGATCCCAATGTGGGTTATCTGCCTCGAGGTCTTGGAAACGTGTACCACAGTACAAGACCTGCTCACTTGACAGGCCATGACTTGCAGGATCAGCCGTGACATGACTGGCTGCAAGCCGCATTAGCCGGCAGCTGGCAGAAATGCCCCACAGCGGGATGTCGCCCTGTGTGGTGCCTGTGACCTCAGTGGGCGCGTGGCGTCACCAGCGGACCGGCCACCCGCAAAACAGCTGACTCGGATCCGCGACACCGGGGCTGGAATAATAACTGCTGTCCTTTCAGGGCCTCACCACCCCCCCTCCCGCCCGCGCCTGCGCCCACCCCCGGCCCTCTTTCCCTCAACTCTAATCCCCAACGGTGCTACCTTGGCGGGGCCCCATGTGTCAGCATGGACGGGACAGCAATCACCGATACGGACAGCGCCGCCGCGGAAGAAAACGACATTGCCCGGCGTGCCGGTGATCACAGCGAAGGCGAGGACCGGTCCGCGGCGGCTGGGCACGGAGGAGGAGTTGACGACGACGACAGCGACGAGGGCGCCGGCGCCGGGTACCAGCCCCTCTGGGTCAGGCTCGCCTGCATCGGGCTCGATTTCCTCACGCAGACGTACGACCAGATAAGGATCGTGCCCGAGATCGTTCTCTTTGAGCAGTACGTCTGCCGATCGCACTACGCCGGCGACGGTGGTGGTGGGCACGGCGGCTCCCTCCCGGATGGGCTCCCGGATGGGAGGATCCCGCACGAGCTGTGCAAGAACCCGGATGTCCAGTACCAGCTGGCGCGTCTCAGGAGCTGGAAGGCCCTCTTTGACGGAATTGCGAGTAAGCTTACTTTGGAGCCCCGGGTTGGGCCCTCGGAAGGTTGGCTGTAACTCTCAACTGACAATTTTCCGCAGTCCTTGTTACCGCCATACCCATGGGTGTCCTGGCTGACAGGGTCGGGCGAAAGAAGGTTATCGCGTCAAGCGTGTTGGGACCCATACTGCAATTATGCTGGATCCTCCTTGTCTGTAGGTCGATCTTTTCTGTTTCCGTACAGGACGTGACTCTATGGCAAGCAAAGCAGGCAAGCTCACCACCATGGCACGCCAGGCATGGGAGGACTCCAGGAGCGAGGTATGAGCATGATCTGGGCCGGGTCGGCTTTCCTCCTCATGGGAAACCTGTCGTCCGCCAACGCCACGATATACGCCATGGCGGCAGACTCGTGCCCTCCCGCGCAGAGGAGCCGATACTTCTACTACCTGTACTCCACCTTCCTCGTCTGCGAGCTGTTTGCCCCAGCCCTCGCCTCGGTGACCATCGAGAGGAATCTCCTGATCCCTTTCGGCGTCGGCCTTGCCTCTCTGCTCACATGCTTCCCGATCCTGCACGTGATGCCAGAGACGCACAGGGTGCGTGAGCTGCCGGTCACCACCAGTAGTCGGCGCTCGTCGAGCTCGTCAGACAAGGACCAGGGCGAAGCCCGCGAGACGGACAGGCTCCTGTCCTCCCCGGCGGACCCCGCAGGTGAGCCAGACGTACGGCCGCGGAGGAGCCTCTTGTCGGTGGTAAGGAACAGGAACATCCTGCTCGCCCTCTTCGTGCTGTTCATCGGTGCCCTGAGGCAGGGTACCGTGTCGGTGCTGCTCCAGTACGCCGCGGTCCGGTTCGGGTGGCCCACGTCGCGGACTGCGATGCTGGTCTCGGTCATCGCCGCGAGCAACATCGTCCTGTTCCTCGTCATTCTCCCGCAGACTGTCGCCTTTCTCACGTCTAGGTGGCACATCATGCCGCAGCTCATCGACTATAATGTCGTCTCCGCCAGTCTCGTCATCCTGACGGTTGGCGCGACGTTCATGGGTCTCGCATCTTCGATGCACTGGCTCATCTGTGGTAGGTGGCAATCGCTACTGCGACTCGATTTTCGCATGGTACTCACGCAGCCCCAGCTACGCTTCTCTTTGCAACCGGATACGGGACCAGGGTTGCAGTGCTGTCCCTCGTCACGTCGTGGACGGACGAGGACACCCGCGCGAGCACCTTTGGCATTGCTCAGATTGTCGAAGGCATTGGCAGAATGTGTGGCGATCCGATATTGCTCAGGATATTTGCCAAATCCATGCGTATGGAGGGTCTCCTCCAAGGCTTGCCTTTCTACGTTGCCGCGGTAAGTATTTACACGTAGTCAATCAGCTTTTTCGTGGACGCCGCTGATTACTGTCAAAAGGTTGGCTTCAGTTTGGCTGCTGTAGCATGGCGTTTCGTGAGATTGGGATTGATAGCATAGGACAATTAACGAGAAGCAGATATCCTGCCAGATACAATTCAGTGGCTCTTCAAGTGTATCAAATGTGTCGACTGTGTTCTAGTGAAGCTCAACAGAGCTACAGAAAAGGTCGGTCACCGATCACAAAAACAGTAATCAAGTGGCAATGTCAGAGCTATTTTGCATCTCAACTAATTCCATTGGCCACGAATCCTGGCCATGCATTTGTAGCGAAGATTGTCGCTCATCCCTTTTTGGCAATCCAATTCATTTTCTGACGCTCTCAGCCTTGTGTTATGCCTCGAGCCGGCTACCACAAGGCCATTCTATTGGGCAGACGGACAATGCTAGTTAGTTTATTATGAGTTGTGGTCAATTGTGACTAGATTCAGGCCACTAATTCCCGACGTAAGGATTTCATACAAGGGAACAGAAATTTAAGTTCCCTGAACCCTTGACATAGAGGTGCGTCACAACCGCGAGCCGTCCAAACTGTATCGAGTGTCCGGTTTCACCTGAAGGTCGACGACGGAGCTCCCCCAAGCTCGCATCCGACCTCCCCGCCATCACTTATAAAGACCCCAATGATGCTGCAGAACAAATTCGCGAAATTGGCAGCATGAAATCCATTTCTTGAACGTGAAGACAATCGATACGGAACAACACCAAGAAGAACCCCTCACATTTCCAGCACCATGAGCGGCAAAAGCGATCTCAAAGACCTCCCCGAAGTCTACTGCAAGGCCTGGGCTTCGCGGGACCCGACAGAGCTCCTAGCCCTCTTCTCCAAGGACTCGTTCATGACAGACCACGGCGCGCAGATCCACGTGCCCTTCCCCTACCTGGAACGCCACCACAAGCACTGGAACGGCGCCCACGACGACTTCGAGGTCTGGCTGGACAAGCAGTACCCCGTCTACTGGGCCGAGCTCGACGACCAGGGGAACGGTTACTGCAGCTTCAGGACGGTCAACAAGGGGGTCTTTGTCAACGACCTGGGGCGACGCAAGGCTACGGGATTGCCGTTCCAGTATTCGGGCGTGATTGATCTGAAACTCAAGGGAGGCAAGATTGTGCAGGCTGATGAGTGGCTGAGGGTGCCATTTGAGGATAGCGTCTCACCGGACAAGTATATTACTATTTCGGAGGAGAGTTTGAAAGGTGTTATGAGGAAGGACCTCCACAAGTCCGACTAAACCTCACTGAGGGGGGTTGAATATTTTGATCCCAAATATACTCTTATCACGTTTTTCATTAGAACCCAAGATTATCTCCCGGTATTAACAATTTTCCGTGTCGCCGGAAACCACGTTGAAATCCTTCGATCGTTTGAATAACCTCACAAGACTCAAAGTGTCTGAAATACTGATTACCCTGGGCGCATCTACTACAATCACAACAGCTCACCAGAAATGGCAATCTTTTCCACCATGTCGTGTCACAGGAATTTCGCTCCTTCGCTAATCTAGGCATTTGGGCGGCAGAAGCTGAATGACCCGGCTGAACTACGGCTGCAAATTAACATGACGGCCTAAAAAGCCTATAATAACTAATTTACTAGATTGGGTATTCTGCTTTAGGAGCCGCAATGTCACCCTGAACGGTGAAGTTGGCCCGACGAGTGGCCGTTATACATCCTCTTGGCCGACAGAGGTCGACTTTGGTTAGTAGACATGCAAGTGTGCGAATGCTCATGGCCAAGTTCTCGCTCTGTGTGTGGTAGTGGATTGTCGACATTAACTTCTTCGACGTTTGTCATGATTTGTACGGAGGCTGGTCGTGCGAACATATAATATTTCTTACTGAACAAGCGCTGAACCTTTATGTCGAAGTGTGCTGATTTACACATGTTGAGCTTAGCTAAGGCGGGACTTGAGTATACTGTAAAAGTGAGAGAGAGAACTGCGTAGCTTAGAAGGATGAGACCTAAATGAATGATTCAAGCTCAGAAATATAATCCCATTCAAAGATTCCTGCACGACGCTTTCGTAATACTGAATCACAGATATGGGATAGCAGCTCCGCTTAAACGACTACGGTTGAGCCCATGGCAGAGAACCCGCGCTTGTCGCAAAGAGGGCAATGAGGTGCCACCATCACTGATGTTCCAGCCAATATTTGACCTCTGAGAACGTTCAGTGAGACCATCAGGAGCAACTTTCCTAGACAACTGACCCCTTATCATTTCCTGGTACGAATGAATAACATGACCTTTCCAATCGTTCAGTTTGAAAGGCCCTCAGTTAGAAATGGCGGCATGGCTCTTCTAACCTCGCGTAGGATGCGAGAGCCTTGATTTTGCTTAACCGGAGGTGAGGGTCGGAACTACTCGCATCTCCGAACGGCCGCGTCGGAGCCTCAAGAAGGTCACGGATTATCAGATGATATAGAACCATGCTCACATGGAGAATTTCTTGATTTTCACGTAGAAGGCTAAGAACCTCGATCAGGTCTCATTTTGGTAAGCTGTGACATACCTAATTGACAGATTTTGTTATCCTGAGTTCTCACCGCCCTCTCTCTAGCGGTGGCAAGTTCCTTTGTTCGGGTGCAGTTGCCTCAGCCAAATGCTCAGCTTGACGTGGCCGCTTTTACCTCAGCTAATTTGTGACCGGGGTGGCCAGTAAATAAGACCCACCGGCGCTACAGAATTGCTGCGGCCCGTTCCATACGACTTAGTGTTCTGCCTACGTGAGTTTGTGGGGAAGACATGCGTGTCTCAGAACAAGGCCTCATCCCGCTCAGCTGAAAGCCAAAATGAAGATCGAACCCATTACGGTCGGCTGAAATGCATGTCTTGACTGTCACCAGAGTGATCACGGCTGCCAGCAGGTAGCAGGAATGTATTTTCATAAGCTGCGCCACGATGTGATAATTCACTGAGACTGAAACACGATTGGTTCAAGAAATTGTCTTAATAACTGGAATGGCCTGATATGACCTGTTCTGAGCGCTCAGATGTGGGACGGACTACATTTCGATACCTTTGGGATAGTAACAATGAGGGGAAGAAGACAGTGCCACTGAGACTCCCACGAGGCCAACTGAAGGAATATAAGAAGGGGTAGCTTGGTTCTCTTGATCTAAACTATTGTGCTTGCATCACTTCAAGTCATTGAGACCATTACCAGAGAGCGAAAGTATATCAATCTATTCCAAACAAACACGTATCGCCCGCCATGTCGCCCAACGACTCCTACAAGGCCCAATGGGCTCGGTACGTTGCCCGTCATAAGCTCCAACGAGACTTGGAAGCCACTGTGGCGAGGATGGATGAAGGTTCCAACAAAGAAAAGTTCGGAAGTCTGCCTCACAACTCGGTCTCGGCCCTCTCTAAACTCATGGAACGACCGACCGGCGGTGGGTTGATCCCGGAGCACCACGGCCGTTTCAAGGTCGGCATTGTCGGTGGAGGAGTTGCGGGGCTCTTCACCGCCCTCCTCCTCGACTGGCTCAACGAGAATCTGGGAAAGGAGAGTGGGGAGGAGTACCTTGACATTGACTACGAGATCCTGGAGGCTTCCGGCGAAGACAGGCTCGGTGGTAGGCTGTACACGCACAGGTTCAGCGGCCTTAAAGGGGGCGTTCACGACTACTACGACGTTGGCGCCATGCGGTTTCCCGATAACGATGTCATGAAAAGGTGCGCGTCTTGCCCATGACCAGTCTCTTGATCTGTCTTATCTCGGAATCGGTCGCTGATGCTTCCTTGCCTAGAACTTTCCACCTCTTTAAGATGCTGGGCATTGAGAAAGGAAAACTGGGGGATAGGAAGAAAGCTGATGATCCGCCCACACTCGTGCCTTACTCCCTCACGGACGACAAGCAGCCCTCGTACTTCAACGGTATTCGTCGCGTAGGCGACCCATGGAAAATGGCTGACCCGTTCGAACTGAACAAGGGAGTGGCCGAGTGTGACCAGATTCCTACTCAGTACGTCTGCACATACGGCATCTACAAGTCAAACGATTTTATACTAATTACATTCTCAAGCCTATTGAGTATAAATCCCGGGGTGTTGTTCGAGAAAGCCATCAATAAGTACCTCGAGATCGTGAAGAGGGGTCTTGACAAAGTCAAAGACACCAATCCTCCGACTCCTGAAGAGGAAAAGAAATTCTACCATATGCTGATGCTCTCAGACCGGATGAGCGCTCGCCAGTTCCTTCTTTCGTAGGTCGAAACCCTTTCCTTTGTCTGCTCAACTATTCTGACACAACCACGTAGGACGAAGAACCCCGGAGGCATCCCAGATGGACCAGGATATAACTACAGCACGATTGAGTGGATCGAGACGGCTACTTTGTAAGTCCTTCGTTATGGTTAAGCCAACAGAAAGTTCTAACCTCTGTGCTTTTCAGTGGTACCGGCTGGTATGACCAGTCCTTGACTGAGGCCGTTCTAGAGTCCCTCGACTTCAACACGCGTAAGGAGGAGAAGTGGTGGTGTGTAGATGGAGGCGCTCAAAGAATCGCGGAAGAGATGCGGAAGAAGATCGAAAAGCCCGATGCCATCAAGTTCAACACCCAGGTCACGGCAATCGAGTCTAACTTCAAAATCGGCGACACCGTCTCCGCGGAAATGACCCTGAAGGCCAAAGACACTAAGACCCATAAGGAGAAGAAAGACGGCAAGTACCTCACCGTTCTGAACTCAACCACCCTCGGCTCCATGAACCACATGGACTTGTCCAAGACAGGTCTGTTCTGGGACACGAAGCAGGCGATCCGCTGTCTCGGCTACGGTGCATCATGCAAAGTCGGGATGAAGTTCAAGACGGCCTGGTGGCGGGAGGCGCCGTATAACATCAAAAAGGGCGGCCTGGCCCGCACCGACCTCCCGCTGCAGGTCTGCGTCTACCCTTCGTACAACATCGACGACAAAGATGACGAACCCAATGTCCTCCTCGTCTCGTACACTTGGGGCCAGACGGCACAGCGGCTGGCGAGCCTGATCCCGTCCAGTAAAGACGATGTTGATGCCCAGAAGGAGCTCCGAAACGTGCTCATCCACGACCTGGCCCTGCTCCACTCCCAAGGTCCCAGAGACACGGACTCGTACAAGAAGACGCGGGAGCGCATCACCAGAGACCTCATGGAGGTGCACGGCTACGACTGGTACCGCGACCCGCATATGGCCGGTGCCTTCGCGTTCTTCGGCCCATGCCAGTTCTGGGACCTATACCCGGCCATCACCAAGCCCAACTCCTTTTGCCAGCTGTACTTTATCGGCGAGGCGGCCTCGGCCCACCATGCCTGGGTAGTCGGCGCGCTTGAGAGTGTCGTGCGCGCCCTGTGGTACATGTTTGACTGCCTGCATCAGGGCAGCAAGAATGACGCGAGGCGTGGTGCGAACAACAAGGGCTTCGAGCCGTACGAGAAGGCCATGAAGCTGCTGGAGAAAGGTCCGGAACACCCTCCGGAACACCCTCCGGAACATCCGCTGCCCTTTTACCCCCTGCCAGTGGAACTGCCGAAGCGTTGCAAGGACGCGGAGAAGAAGCCGGCTGATCAGCTAGTGGATCACCCTGAGCTGGACGACAAGAGCCGCGAGGTCCCGATCAAGTATGGTGCTGCTGTTGTTGCTCTGAGCATGGTCGAATCGACATTGAATCATATGGCGAAGAGTCCTCAAAAGAGTACTTAGGTAATGTCTTGGTCAGACTGGCTTTTTCAAATCTTGAGATATCGTCCATCAATTCTGTGTTTTCTTTTTGTCTCCATAAAGAAAGTTAGGGTGGAAACCGTTCACCTTGAGAGCCTAATTCCATCAGCGATGATTGGAAATGATTTAAATCTAAGTGGTCTCGTTTTTAATCTGTACACATATGCTTCTTAAGCAGTATGCATCCAGTCCCTTCATACACTTCAGCCCCCAGATGTGACATGTGACATGTCACAATGAATCCTACTCTGTCCTGAAAGACTTGTTATTCGTCGGGAGTGTTGGGCCTTCCGACGTCCACTTTGAGGAGGGGGTGGGATTAGAAAGTAAGACCCATCCATAGGTATTTGACGGGACACAGGCTGAGCCGCAAACTTAGTTGGAAGGTGTTTGCTTAGCCGCAAGCTACAATTGTGTTCGAAACCTACTGTTATCGGCATTGTGTTTTTTTTCAACGCTAGGTGTTTAAGCGTTTATCACTGTATGAAGGGACTGATGCATACTGCTTAAAGAGGCATATGTATACAGATTAAAAACGAGACCACTTAGTTGGAAGGCTTTCTCCAGTTTAGGCCTGAAGGACAGACACACCTGTCACGGGCTTGGTCCAATATATATCATGCATGCCAGCTGAAACAACCTTGCTCTTCTGCAAACTGCGCCAACTCACTGTTCCACCAACACCTGCAGCCCCCGCAGCTCACAAAGTACTCCCAACCATCAAGCTAGAGCCTTCTCCCTTGCGGACGGTTCCCTAGGTCTGCATCTTTGCTTTGACAAGATCTGTCACGACGGTCTGAACTTGACAGTCTTCATTTCATGTAACTTCTTGTTGCGAATAATCTTAACCTAGAATCCAAGATGCTCGCACTTCTGCTTGCTGCCATCACAGCGCTAGTCCTATCCTTCACCTACCGCAGGCTACGATACATTCGGTTTCAGCAATATGCACATTTCCCCCAGCTTCCTTCCTCATTGCTACTTGGCCATCTCAAAGCATTTGGCGAGTTCATAAAAGCCAACAAGCCAGATGCTCATCCCGACATGGCCATGATAGCAATGAGTAAAGCCCTGGGGCGGCCACCTCTTATGTTTGTGGATATGCGACCTCTCCATGACCCTTTGGTTGTAGTTGGGGATCCTGAGATTGCCGACCAACTCACCAAAGCCTCCAAAGTCTTCCCCACGAGCCCTCCCAAGTCTTCCAGGTCCTTGGAGCGTTTGTCATATGTGCTGGGCGCGACTTCCATCTTTTCCCTACATGTATGTGTCTTGAACCAAATCTTCGAGCTCAGCTAAGTGTCTTCTAGAACAAAGAATGGAGGCGACTTCGCAGCAGGTTCAATCCAGGATTTGCACCTCAGTATCTGATCACTTTCGTACCCGATATCCTGGACAAGGGCTTGATCTTTCTAGAGCGCCTCAACTCCCTTTGCGAGACGGGAGAAACCTTTGCACTAATGGATCTCACTTCGCGGCTGACTTTCGACATTATTGGAAAGGTCGTCATGGAAGCCGATCTAGACGCTCAGGTCTATAATCAACCCAAGAACAGCGAGCTAGTGGGTTTATTTGAGACCTTGCTTGACTCCTACAATGGCGAACGTTACAACCTACCGTGGTGGCTCACCATTCAGAGAGTCAGGAGGCGGGCCGCATTGTCGAACCGTATTGCTGGTTTACTCCGGGTCATAGTGAGACGCAAGCATGCCGAACTCCACGAGCAAGGGAAGGACAATCCAAACGCTCGCAGCGTCCTTTCCCTCGCCCTGCAGGACGTCACGTCTCTGACACCCAGCATCATGAACGAGACATGCGATCAACTCCGCACATTCCTGTTTGCCGGTCAAGATACCACTAGTATCCTCTTATCATGGGTGTTCTACGAGCTCTCCCGGACTCCCCACGCGCTGCGCGCCGTCCACGCCGAGCTGAACAATCTCCTCGGCCCGGACGCCACGCCTTCCGCCGTACGAGCTCGACTCCTAGAGCGAGAGGACCTGTTACAGCAGATGCACTACGTCTCGGCCGTCATCAAGGAGACGCTGCGGCTGCACCCACCGGGCGGCACCGCGCGCGTGATACCGCGGGGCTCGGGGTTCACCGTGCGCATGCCCGGCGGCGAGCAGCAGTGCCTCGACGGGCTGCTGGTCTACAACTGCCAGACCATCATCCATGCGGACCCGAAGGCCTACGGCGACACGGCCGACCACTTCGCGCCGGAGCGCTGGCTGGCCGGTGGTGATGGTGGTGACTCGGAGATCCCGCCCGGCGCATGGCGCCCGTTCGAGCGCGGCGTGCGCAGCTGTCCCGGCCAGGAGCTCGTCAACATCGAGGCGCGCGTCATTGTCGCGCTTGCGGTCCGCCGGTATGACTTTGTCAAGGCGGGTATGGGCGAGGTTATCCTGGATAATGGCGGCCAGCCCAGCTTGGACGAGAGGACTGGGCAGTACAAAGTGGCAGAGGAGGTGTACCCCGTAAGTTGCTGCGTGATTCATGGCTGCTGTTAGGCATTCAGCTGACACAAGAGTGCAGGCAAGACAGGTCATGGCGAAGCCTGTCGACGGAATGATGATGACGGTGAGGTTGTCGTCGTAGCCAAGGTACCTAGGTAGTATCTTGGTCACACTGGCTTTTTCAGATCTTTGAATATTTTTCATGGACCATGGGTGTTTCTTTCTTTATTCCTTTATTTCCCTCCCTAAGCAGCACCCAGTCCCTTACGGAATACGCTTCAGGGCACACTCTGAAGACCCAGACCTTCTAGACGCTTGATCACGTCAAAAGTGGGGCTTAGTAGACCACTTATCAAAGGCTCAGTATTTCCTTTCTCTCCCTAAAGAGAATTAGAATGGACACCGTTCGCCTTGGGAGCCTAATTTTCATGTCATGGGCCATATTTTTGGACTTGATTTAAACCATAGTTACGAGAGACCTTGTATGCGTGAGAGGAATTAGAGAATCTATCTCCTCCCATCATACTTACCGATATCGATGGATCATAGCAGCTTGAAACCGCGCAGAAGTCCCGGGAGTACCTTAAATGGCCTATGAAGACTCTTGGAGTCGCAGATCAGTTGTGTGATGCTGCTATATCACTTTGTAGATGTATCTGTGTGGTCCGACAAATGTCTCCGTTTTCGTTCTGATAGTCGAGTGCCGGGAATTAGGCTCGGCCATCTCCGGCCCACCAACACAGCGCTGATAAGCAGTAGCTAGCGGTAGATCTGGAGTCTGGGCAGTGGAACGCAAAACAGCCCACGGACCACTGACAGCACACCTTTCAGCAGCCTCAGCCGAGTTCCGCCGCGAGTCCCATCCGCGAATGGCCCAGGTGATAGCAGGGTAGAACGTTACTTCGAAGTCCGCTTTGGGTGTCCTGCCTCCGATGTCACGGAGCCGCGACCGACCCAGACAGAGATAACAGCAGCCCGGCCCGGCAAAAGCCTGTGCCTGGACGATGGCAGCTGCTGAAAGATTTAACTTTTTCCACCCCTCCAAATTCTGGCTGAATAGACGTCGACAGCCTGGCCACAGGTACGAGCCACTTGTGGGAGAAGACATCGGCGACGAGCTATCACCACCCGCAGACATTATGGTCAGCAGCCAACCCAGCCGCGGCGGTGGCGATGCCGGTGCCATGGCCAAGCGAGTGCTCCGGAAGATTGACAGGAGACTTATCCCACTGCTGTTCGTGACCTACGCGCTCAACTTCATGGACAAGACCATCCTGTCCAGCGCATCGGTGTTTGGACTCAAAGATGACACAGTTCGTCCAATACCTCTCATCCCTATGCTTCAATGCACCCAAGAAGCACCAGACTGACCATAGCCAACAGCATCTCCAAGGGCAAGACTACAGCTGGGTGTCGTCCGTCTTCTATTTTGGATATTTCGCCTGGACCTATCCTACCACTCTCCTCATCGCGCGCCTCCCTGTGGCGCGGTACATGACCGCCAACACGCTCTTCTGGGGCGTCATCGTCGGCGTGACCGCGGCATGCTCCAACTACGGCGGCCTGCTCACCGTCCGCTTCCTGCTCGGCGTCGCGGAGGCTACCATCACGCCCGCGTTTATGTTCATCACAACGTCGTGTAAGCACCATTCTTGTCCTTTCACGCATGCCCGTCTGTCATATTTTGGAATATTCCAGAATACATCACTTCAGGATCCGTAGCAGGTGATTAACAGGTACTAGGGTACACCCGCGATGAGATCCCCTTCCGCACCGGAATCTGGTTCTCGGGCAACTCAATCGGCGGCATGGTAGCGTCCCTCTTCGCCTTTGGCGTGGGACACATCGACGACTCCGTCGGCCCGTGGCGGTGGATGTTCATCATCCTGGGCATAGCCACGTTCCTCTGGGGCTTTGTCCTGTGGTTCGCCCTCCCCGACAGCATATCCACCGCGGGCTTCCTCACCGAGGAGGAGAGGCAGTTCGCCACGGACAGGGTCATCGTCGCGGGGACGGGCCGCACGGAGAAGACGGCCTGGGACTGGGCCCAGGCGCGCGAGTGCCTCGTCGACCCCAAGACGTGGTTCATCTTTGCCCTCGAGATCCTGACGCAGATCCCCAACGGCGGCACGCAGAACTTTGCGAACCTGGTCATCAAGTCCTTTGGCTTCACGAGCCTGCAGAGCACCCTCGTCAACATCCCCTACTCGCTCGTCTCGGGCGGCGTCATCATGCTGACGGGCTGGCTGGCGGGGCGCTTCCGCCAGGCCAACTGTATACTTGTTGCTTGTGTTGTGCTCCCCTGCATCGCCGGCTCCGCCCTCATCTACTCGCGCTCGCATGTGTCCGGGGGCGTTCAGCTGTTCGGCTACTTCCTGCTGTCGACCGGCCCCTCCGCCATGCCCCTGGCCTTGTCACTTGTCCAGGCGAACTATCGCGGCGTCACCAAAAAGATGACTATGACAGCGCTGCTCTTCCTCGCCTACTGCGCGGGAAATATTGCCGGTCCTCAGTTTTTCAAGAGCGCCGAGGCGCCAACGTACAATACTGCCTTCAAGACCATCATGATCTGCTACTCTCTGGTCGTGCTGCTGGCGCTCGGGCTGCGGACGTACCTTGCCTGGACGAATGCCAGGAGGGCGAGGGAGGAAGGGTTCGAAGGCAGTGCTGGGTCTGCTGGGGCGGTGGGGGGTGGGAAGGTCGTGGACATTGCCGGGGATGCGAATGCTGTCAATGAGGTCGAGCTGAGGAGCGAGGACTATGAAGATGTTACAGACTGGCAGACACCTGGGTTTAGGTATCGCCTCTAAGGTATGACACATGTAGACGGATTTGGATAAAATTCAGGCCATGTATACTGTCAGCAGCGCAATACTGTAAGAATAGAAGGTTAAGTGTGTGTATATTAAGCAGTCTATTTAAAGGGGGCAGGGTCCTCTAATTATAGACATCTATCGGCTATAGCTTCAGCTAACCTTTAGTTAATCAAAGAGCTTACTTTTCTACTTAATTTAGCTAGTATAGCTAAGATCTTATATTAAGTATTAATTTATATATTATAAGAGTTATATTTTTATAATCCCTTAAAAGCTAGTTTTATAATATATTTTATTTTATTAAATAGCTTTTTTAAAAGCATTATTTAATATAGATTTTATATATATATATTACTAAGGAAAACCTTTATAATAAGGAAAAAGCCTTAATAATTATTAAAAATATTTAAAATATTATTTTATTTTATTTATTTAGAGTAAAAACTTAAAAAATTTATTTATTATATGAATTGAATTCGCTGCTATAAGCGTATTATATAATATATAATTATATTTAAGGGATTTAGCATATTATTATAGTATTACATTCTTATATAGGTATTATTATTATGGTAGAGGTATAATTTTAAATATTTATATTAATGCTATATATTATTATACTATTTATATTATAAATTATAAAATATATATAATATTGCTTGCTTATAAGTAAAGTATGTGTATAGTAATGGTATATTGTATATATATATATGTTCTGTATAAGTAGTGTATATATAGAAAGAAAAACTTTTAAGTTATTTAGCTAAAAATTATAGATATATTTTCTATATATTTTTATTAAATATAGAAAAAATAGTTATTTATAAGAGAATAAAATATATATTTAGAGTTTAATTATTTATATAAAAAACTTTTCTTTTATAAGGAAAATAATTTTATTTATAATATTTATAATGTTTATTTATATACCTTTTATATTATTAATATTTATTTAATTATATTTTATAAGATTATACTTTTCTTTAGATGATTTAAAATTTTGTTTAATTATAGGCTTAGTTAGTTAGTTTGATAAATTATCTTTTATATTTATTTGAGTTATTTTAATTAGATTTTTTTATATAGTATATTTATTAAAGTGATATATTATATTAATATATTTAGTGCGTTTATGAAACGTTTGATTTTTAGTTAATTTTATAGCTGTATTATTATTTTTATATATTTCTGGTTTATATAAATTATATTTTAAAGTTAAATTATTATTAAAATATTTAATTAAATTATATAAATATATTCTTTCTTTAATAGCTTCTTTTAAAGCTATATATTTAGCCTTGTAAGTGCTTAAAGCTGGTGTTTTTTGCTGCTAAGAGGATTAACTTATAGGGTTAAATACCTCTTTATTTCCTATAGAAATAGAAAATATATATTTAGAGGTAGATTTAGCATTATTAATATTATTACCTTAGGAAGAGTTATAATATCTTATAATATATAAGTTATTATTATTAGAATAAATATATTTTTTAGATATATGTGGGAATTTTAATAAATATCCTTATATTTTATTTAATTCTTTAAAGTGTTTTAGGCTTAAATTAGATATATATTTAGTTAATTCTAATATAGAATATGTTATATTTAGTTTAATTTTTAAATTAGTATATAATAATGACCCTATTTATTATTAAAATCTCTTTATTTCTTTAATAGAAGCTATATTATCGTTTTTATATAATATACGTTTTAGAGTATATGGTATTAATTTTAGCTTTATTTTATAATTATTTATAATATTATTATTAAAGATATTAAATTTATTTAAAAGTTTATTTATATATTAGTTTTAATTTATAATTATTTTTTTATTTTCTTTATTAAGATTTATATTATTCCTTAGGAAATTTTTTAATTTGCCTTGAAAATTAAGTTTTATATTTATAGAAATATTATTTATTATTTTATTAATTTCCTTTTTATTTTCATTTAAGATTATTATATTATCTATGTGGTAAATAAATATTATTTGTTTATTTTTATTTATATATACCCCTTTATTATAAGGGTAAATATTAAATTCAATTTTTATTAATATATTAGTTAGATATTTATATTATAATAATAGTGATTGTTTAAGATTATATATAGCTTTATTTAATTTTGCTGATAATCCTTAATATTTAGATTTTTTATATATTAAATTAGGTAATTTTATATATATTTTATAATTTATATTAGAATGTAAAAAGGTATTTTTTATGTTATAATTATATATAAATTAGCCTTTATTTATAGCTATTATTAATAATATATTATATATTTCTGGCTAGTATATAGTAGAAAAAGTTTTTAGAAAATCTATTTTAAATCTTTATTTATAGTTGTGGATTACCTACTTAGCTTTATATTGAATAGTTTTTTCTTTATTTATTATTTAATTATTCTTTATAATATTTGGATTATTTATATATTTCTTTTTTAAGATCTATTTTCCTGATAAGGCTATTTTATTTTTAGGTAAATTTATTATATTATAAGTCTTTTGATTTTTTAAGCTATTTACTTTATTAAGTATAGCTTTTAATTATAAGTCTTTTTCTAGAGAATTTAATATTTCTTTTATATTAGAGGGTTCTTTTATAGTTGAGGCTATAAGAATAATATTAGAATTATTAAATTTATTAATTATATTATTTATAAAGGTATTTATAGCTAAATATACTTCCTTAGAGCCTTTAACTATTATTTTATCTTCTATAGGTGTTTCTTCCTTATTTAAAGATTTATTATTATTATTATTATTATTATTAAATTCCTTATTATTATTATTTTATAATTATTTATTATTTAAAATATTATCTTTTTTAAGGAATTTTCCTTTTAATATTTGAATATCTCGTATTAGAGTAGGTTTTTTATTTTCTATATCCTATACTCTATATATATAGGTTTTAGGGATAAAACCTATTAAAATATCCTTTTTATTTCTTGGTTTTAATTTTGTTTTATATTTATTATTATTATAATATACTATAGAACCCTAAGTTTTTATATTATTTATATAAGGGTTTTTATTATTTTTCTTATTATATAATATTTATAGATTTAAAGCTATATAAGGGGTAATATTATATAAATATATAGCCGTTTAAAAGGCTTCTCCTCATAATATATATGGTATATTTAAGGCTATTAATAGACTTCGAACCTTATTTATTATAGTTAAATTTATTCTTTTTATAGACCTATTAGGCTCTTTTGTATATATAGGAGTAGTATAGTGATATATATTATATTTTCCTAATAAAGTTTTAAATCTTTTATTTATATATTTAGATCCATTATTTATAAATATTTCTTTTATTTTTATTTTTTTATTATTTAAAGTATTATTTTCCTCTTTATTTATAAAGTCTTTAAAAGCATTTATAGCTTCGTCTTTATTTTTAAGTAAATACCTATATAAATAATGGGTTTATTTATTAAAAAATAATATATAATATTTATATTTATTAAAGGTAGGTATAAATAGGCTACTTATATCATTATATATCCTTTTAAATATATTATATTCTTTAGTATTTAAACTTTTTTTATTTTATTTAGTTATATATTTAGCTTATAAGTATATATTATATTTAAAAGTTTTTAATATTTTAAAGGATATTTTTATATTTATTTTATTTTCTTTTAATATTTTTATTAAAGGTATTAATCTTATATACCTTAAATAATAATATTACTTATATATTTCTTAAAGTATATTTATTTCTTTAGATTTAGATATAGTTATATTAATTATATTTAAATTCTTTTTATTTATAAAAGTCTTTATATAATATAAGCTATTTCTCTTATATCTTATAGCTATAAGTTTATATGATTTCTTAGAATATAGTTTAATAAAATCACTATTTAATTCTATTTTTATTATATAATTTATAGCATTATAGCCTAGAATATTTATACCTAAAATAGGTATATAATATATATTCTTTATATTTAATTAGAAGTTATTTTTAAAGAATAATATAATGCTTTCCCTTATATATTTAATATATATAAAGCTTACTTTTCCCTATTTTATTTATTTATTTACTTATTTTATAATAGAAAATAAGTATATATTATAAAGATTAATTATATTTATTTCACTATTTATTATAAATTTGATTAAATAATCCTTTTCTTAATTTATATTATTTATTTTTATATTAATTATTATATATATATAGGGTATATAAGTATTATTTATCTTTATAAAGTTTAATAAATTTATTTCTTTAGTATTTTTAATTAAATCTAAATTTATAAAAGAGTTTTCCTTAGGATTTATAATAATAATAATTTTTTTAAAATTTTCTTCCTATTTCTCTAAATTATCTTTAAAATCTTTAAGATTTATAAGAATTAAAAGTAGTTTTTCTTAAAGTTTTTCTCGCTTATATCTTAATATATTTAACTTATATATATAAATATTTTCTTTCTTATTTTTCTCTATTCTTTAAGAATTTAATACTTTCTTTAGAAAAAAAAAATAATAATTTTTTTATATATAGCCCTTTATTTTATAATTAAAATATTATTTATATTTAAAGGGATATTTATTTTTCTATTTATTTCCTCTTAATATAAAAACTTTTATAATAGTTTTTTCTTTTCCTTTAAATTTATTTAATAAATTAATAAATAGAATATTAGCTATATAGTTATTTAGATCTTTTTTAAGATTTTAAGTTATATTTTATATAAATCCCTTATAATTCTCATTAAAAGAATTTAAAACCTAAGCTATAATAACTTATTTTAAAAGGGCTATATTATTTATAGCTAAATCTTTAATTAATTACTTAACTTTATTTAAATATTCTTTTATAATATTAAATTCTTTAAAAGTAATATTAAAGAATTCCTTAAGAATTAAATATTTCATAATAAATCCATTAAGTTTATATAAGTCCTTTAAGGTTTTTTAAGCTTTAAAAGCTATATTTTTATCCTTTATATATATAAGAGGACCTTCCTTATATATAAAGATTATAAAGAATTTAGCCTTATTATTATTTATAGCTAAAATATTAAAAAAATTTTAATTATTTTTAATTATTCCTTTTTTTATAAAAAAAGCTATAATTTTTATATTTTAATATAGGTAATTCTTAACTTTAAAAAGCTAAGGGATACTAAATTTATTAGGAATAATTATAAGGAGAATATAAAGGTTAAGGAAATATTAATATTTATTAAGAGAGGATTTAAAGGTATAAAAAATAGAATTATTTTAATAATTAAATAGTTAAAAAATCATAATTAAAAATAATATAATTAAAAAGATCTCTTTAAGAGCTTTTAAATAATATAAGTTTTAAAAAGATTAGGTTATTATTAAAGAAGATATAATTAAGTATTTTAAGTAGATATAAGGGGGCGCAGTTATTATACTTAATTTATAAGATAAATCTAATAGGATATTATTAAATAAAGAAATTTAGTTAATTAAGAGCTTATTAATATATTTAATTAAATAATTAATAATAAAGTACTTCTTAATAAGTTAATAAAAGCATTATAAAGTTAAGTTATTAAGATAAGATATAATAATAATAAGGATAATTATATAATATAAATCTTCCTAAATAAGCAATTAAGGTTTAATTTTATTATTTTAATTAGATAAATACCTAAACTTATAACTTATAAGAATAGAAGGTTAAATATATATATATTAAATAATTTATTTAAAGGAGGCAGGGTCTTTTAATTATAAATATCTATTAGCTATAGCTTTAGCTAACCTTTAATTAATTAAAAAGCTTACTTTTCTATTTAATTTAGCTAATATAGCTAAGATCTTATATTAAGTATTAGTTTATATGCTATAAGAATCATATTTTTATAAATACCCAATATTTGATACATTATAGGCTCAGTTTCCCTGTGGTAATAGTCTGGACACCATACTAATCACAAATTTGCGATCTCGGAGGAAACACGACAAGTGATTTATACCTGCACGCTAGGTAAGTGCAAGATTAAAGTATGTGCATTGGTTCCAGATTACACCCATGTTGGTTAATATATATCCATGCCTCGGGAGCATCATCCTAAGCAATATGTCAAACTATATACAACATCTCAAAAAAGACACAGCATCGCAAACAAAGCAACACTATAATATATGCAAGAACATCATCAAAGACAAGTCAACCA
Source organism: Diaporthe sp. P3_1W (assembly GCA_037177825.1). Lineage (NCBI taxonomy): Eukaryota > Fungi > Ascomycota > Sordariomycetes > Diaporthales > Diaporthaceae > Diaporthe > Diaporthe sp. P3_1W. The sequence goes on along the minus strand of JBAFXB010000004.1, from coordinate 1,903,813 downwards.
CCCGCCGCCCCATCAAACGTAAACGTAGCAGAAGTCGTTGGCGGTGGGGTCAAGCAGCTCGCCGAGCAGGTGCGCCTTGCCCTCGGCGACAAAGCCGACGCCCTGGACGTCCTCGGCGGTGCCGTTGCGGTGCGGCTCGGTCGAGTTGTTCATGGTGAAGGCGCCGTTGACGGCGCTGGTCCAGTTGGCGATGCGCGCGGCCGGGTCCTGCATCTGCCACAGCCACCACACGTGGTCGATCTGGCCGTGGTGCAGGTAGAAGGCCGGGTCGCCGGGGGAGACGAAGAGGTCCCTGCCGGGGTCGCCGCCTGTGTTTTTTTTATCGTCAGTAATTGTTTTCCTTTTTTTTCTCCGTCTGAGTACCGAGGCCAGAGAGGGAAGCGGGGGGGGGGTGGTCAGGCAGCGAAGGGACATGGGAGAAAACTCACCCATCGAGAAGTGAATGCCGCCGTGGACTCCCAGCTCCGGGAAGAGCGGGTCGCCCTGCATGAGCCACTCGAACGACCAGATGTCCTGGGGCTCGCGCAGGAGGGTGAGCACGGAGCTCGAGTTCGCGAAGCGCCTGTTGGCATCGTCGGTGAGACTGCGCTTCAGGCAGCGCGGGTTGTACTTGTACGGGTAGCTCGAGTTGTCGGAGCCGCTATTGATGGTCGTCAGGCCGCTGGGGCCCAGGTTGACGGTGTAGTTGACAAAGGGGCCCGAGGTGACGCAGCCGCCGCCGGTGCCCGCGGAGAGGTACACGGCGGCGTCGCCCTTGTCCTCGTTGACAACGATGTAGTCGTCCTTGGTGTAGTTCATGGAGATGCCGTCGCCGCTCATCGAGGTCGCGCTGCCGTCGAAGATGGGCGAGTTGGCGAGCCCTTCCTCGGCGGTGCGCGCCCAGTCCCAGTAGGGGAGGGAGCCCTTGTAGCCGCACTCATTGCGCAGGGCCTGCTCATGCTCCCAGATGAACCAGCGGTGCCATCCCAGGAAGTTTGCGGTCTGGTGGATGGTGAATGTCTGGTTGATGTGCTAGTGGCGGAATAAGTCAGCAGGAGAGCGCGCGCTTCTTTTTTTCCCTTATCAGATTGTGGGGGGAATATAAGCCCGACTATATATGTGAGACCGTTCGGGCAGGGGAGCCTATGTATTCATGCATACCGTAACGACAAAGTCATCGAACCTGGACTTGGCACCCTCGGCAAGGCTGGACGGCGTCTTGGCCTCCTTGCTCTGCAGGCACAATACGGCATCTGTATAGGCGATACGCTCTTCCGAGGTCAGATCGTGCCTGCATATGTCTTGTTAACTCTAATCCTTTTTGTTGATCACCGACAGGGTTCATCGCCCTTCTTGTCCCCCTAGTGCCCTAGTGGAAAACTTACCAAGATTTGCGAACCGACACCTTATCAGCCGTGCATGTCGAGTTCGGAGACAACCGAGATAGAGCAACGCTGTGCGCGTGGTCGCCAAAGTCGCCGATCGAGGCGTTGAACCGGTTGAATCCCGCATCCTGCCTCTTGACGAGCGCCGGCCCTGCCTGAGAAGCACCGGCCAGGGCGAGTGCCGCGCCGAGGGCTTTCTGGGTGAGTTGCATCTTGAAGAGCGGGTCTGCTAGCCTGGACACTGGCGATATGTTGTCTGCCAAAAGAACGAAGGACTGGGCTGGGCTAGACTAGACTGCAAGACGACGGAGGCGAGACCGGGGAGGAACGGGGTGAGGAGTGAAGACATGTTGTAGACATCGTTGGCATCACGCCTCGCTTATATGTGAAATTACATTACGGCGCAGACTCTCCACTGGCAGGGCAGATTCTTCTTCCACCCCACAGGCCATGGACACGCTCTATATCCACGACGGCCAAGTCGTCTAGGTGCAATGTCTATTTTAACAGCACGTCGGGGGGCGAGAGCGCCGGGCGCCTGCTTGGGTGCGCCCGGGGGAGAAACACACTATCTAATTAGTTGTTTGTCCTCTTGAGTCGTGCGCCCGGCGAAACATTCAAGACAAACCAGGTTCCACCGGCCGCACTCAAAGCTTGGCATATCCGCTCGGGTCAGGGGCAGCCAGACGGGCGGGTCGGGTCGGCCACTTCTTTCCCCCCCAGGGCGGCGCAGAGCCGGCAAGAGCGCTGGCTCATTGGGATCGTCGCCTCTTCGCCGAACCCTCGTCGTGTTGTGGGCGGCGAACATGCCCGAAGGCCTTGTCATGGGCCTGACAGGAGAGGGCTGTCCCTGGGGGGCTTTCGGCTGTGCAGGTGGAGACCGAAGCCCGGCCAGATTTTCCCTGATAAGCTTGTGTGTTTAAATCCAAGGCTTAGGCTGGATGTGGGCTTCTTCTTGATTTTTATGGAGTGAAGACGCGTCCGACTCCCGGAGACTGGGCGAACCTCGGGCGCCTCGGGCGATTTGTGACAGCAGCGAGTAGGTCCTAGAACGGGATAAAACTGGGTGCGTCCTGAATCCAGAGCACCTATACGCCTCGAAGAGCCTCACCTCGAACCCCCTGCTTGGGCACTCGCGCCGGTGTGTGTGTACTAATAGGTGCGTGCCCCTCAAAACGACTACTCACATGTCTGTCACACAAACTAATATGGACGTCGAGCGATCGCACCCCGAAGTTACACAGCGTCTTTTCAGTCTATTCGTCCCGAGTTGACATCAAGTGCCACGTGAACGAGAAGCGTGTTCCGGCCCAAGAGGGCCAATCACGACACATATGACGGACAAGGAGTGGGGGGGAAATGCCAGTACATGGTGGCTTCATTCGGTCGATATAAACAACAGTGACACGCAACAAGACACACGTCGTGCGGTATCAGTATTTCCACGGTTCCGGCTCCGTGCTCCGGCTCGTCCCTTCAACGACCACGCATACATGTATCCAAAATAGTTAGTTCCCTCCCGTGCATGCAGCCGTCCATTCCGCTCCATCCGTAGGGAGAACAGAGTCCCCGTGCCAGAGGTAGAGAGATCTTTTTTGTCTTTTCGGTTCGTGATAGATTTTTTTAATCTTTACCTCACTCTCCCCTCCCCTTTTCCTCGCTCCATAGGAGACATTTCGTAAAACAAAGAGAATAGAATAAGGGTATGTTCGCAGTGAAAAAGAGCTCAAGTCGTCATATATGCAGCAAGATCGCTTTCAAATCATGGCGGTTTAAAGTTCGTTATTCTCTCACCAGAGGTCTGGGTGAAAAGGTCTCAGCCCATCTTGACATCACCATCGACACCGACCCCAGCGAATGGGACAGTCTGTGGCTGCTGCTGGTGCTGGTGCTGCTCTTCCCCATGGCCCTCCGTTGGCTGATTTCCATCCCTCTTCTTCCTGCCGAGTCGGTCACACCACTCTTCGGCGCTGACGATTGTGCCGTCGAGCACGCCGCTCACCTGTGCCATCATGTCCAGGCCTTCCTTAGCCAGGACCAGCACCCGCTGGGCGCCATCGCGGACCTCCTGCTCCTTACCCTCCTCGGATGACGAGGCCTGGTTGCTGTTGGCATTGCTGCCCGACTCTTGTGTAGCGATGCGGAACCGCTGCGGCAGAGAGGTGAGGTGCCTCCGGACCAGTGCTCGTGCGTTGTCTGGGAGTGCGCCCCCTGCGTACTTGGACACAGTCTCGATAACACCTTGCAGCGTCTTGAGAACTTCTGATCGCAGAGCATCGATCCGCGCTCCAATGGCGCGTCGCGCCTGTTCGTCGTCCCGTACTGCAGACGTGCCGGCCGCATCGTTCATGGCGTGGTCCTCCAATTGAGGGTGGCTTTCATATTTGTCCAATGCATCTTTTAGAGCGCTGATCACCCTGCCAATGTGGTCATTGGCCCATCGCAACCAGCCTAAACAGTACTTGAGGCTGCGCAAACTTTCCTCACTCATGGCAATGCTCAGGCCAGAGGTGGACATGATGAGCCGGGACTGCCACGCCGTAGGGGTCGTAGATGACGGTCTCGAAGCTGTCCGTTCGGACTTCTCATTTTGCACTGCACCTGCATCCTCTGTATAGGCCGGGCTCCGCGCGTCGTCGTATGCCGGCAGTGTGTCGACCGTGCTCATGGAGAGCCGCCGATCCTTGGTGGTGAAGCCGTAAGGATCCATCTGGCCTTGCGCATCTGCACTGTTATGGGCAGGAACCCCGGAATCCCGCCGCGGCGCGGAAGTCGAATTACCCCTGCTGCCAACTTTTCTCCGCTTGTGGCTCTTCTCGCCCGTCTCCAGGTCCCCCGATGACTGATGGCGGCCCTTACCGCGAAAGAACCACCTCACGCCGCCTTCTATACCGGTGAGATGAAGGCCGGAGCCGACAACGCCCTCGATGTAATCAACAGGTGTTTTGATAAACCCGGGAGAAAAGTTCTTGGTCGTATTATATGCGGAGACGGTGCCCTCGATTGGCTTCGCGAGTACAGAGCCCGACGTCATGACAAGCGACAAGAGCGGCTCGGGTGGGCCAGGCGTGCCAAACATATTCGAAGGCGAGTTGGGCATTGGGGTATTCTTGTTCTGGGGAGACGAGACGAAATCTTGAGGCATGGCTTGTCAGAGATAGGGTTCCTACCGAGGGTGGGGAAGATGGGACGAATGATCATGCACTCACCGGCCTTCAGGTCTCCGAGGGCCTCCGCTGCCATTCGCACGTCCGGATCGTCCAGACTAACACTACTTGCTCGACCACCTACGGGCTCTGGGCTCAAGGGCCCCCTCGTGCCACTGCTCAAGCTGTCGAGATCCATCTTCGCAGGCGACCCAGCCGACTGGGCATTATTTCCTGTATAATACGCCGAGTATGGATTCCCAGAGGGCCACGGCCGGGGTCGCGCGGGGGGCGAGAAGGATGAGTCGCTCGCTCCTGTTGATGACGAGAACCTCAGAGAGGCAGACGTGGGTGGGCCTGTCAGGTAGGCCAGCGAGGGCAAAGAGTTCAAGCCGTGGTCGCTGCTGGCGTTCAACTGCAGAGGCGCAAGTTCGTTGGAAGGGGGCTGTGGGAAGTTCAAGGTCGTAGGATCGTGGTGATGCTGGGCGAATGCGTATGAGGGCGGCGAGTAGGCTGGGAGTTGACTCAGAGGCCGAGGCGACAGGGAGGAAGACTTCGAATAGCGGTGGGGAGGGTGGTTGTTGCTGTTGGCGGCGCTCGAGGCGTAGAAGGGGCTCGCGCTGGAGTTGGTGTATGGTGGAGACAGCGTCAAGGTGGAGGAATGCGCTTGGTCGGGCGGCGGTTGCAATTGCTGGAGAGATTTATGAAATATGGGGTCTATGGCGCTGTGCAATGGGTTGCCGTTGCCGTTGAAGTCAAAATCGACGGGAGGTGGGAGCCGCATGTGATTCTGACTCTGGGCCTGGGTCTGGGTCTGGGCCTGAGCTTGAGTCTGAGCCTGAGGAGTCTGGTGGTGAGGGAGTTGTTGGTGTTGGTGTTGCGGCTGCTCCATTTCCATTTCCATTTTGGCCGCCTCTTGGTCCGCCCGTGCTTCAGCTGGTGCGGGCTCTTGCAACGAAGCAGCCGAGCCCAGCGAGATGCGAGGTCGGGTCCGTTGATTCAGGTTAGGCCAGGAACAGTCGCCAAGGGGGGGTTTTCTGGTCACGACTAAGTCGTCATTTCAGGATGACAGGCGCGCTCGGTCGAGAATGGCCGGGACCGAGGAAGCGCAAGGCACTGACTCGAGGATGCCTAGGTCAACGAACGATGAAGAGCAGAGCAGAACCGACCAAGGTCAGACCATACCAGAGTCGTGGTGAGAGAGGATAAAGTGCGTGCACCGTAGTATGACAGTGGGGAGACTGCGAGAACGAGCGCCCAAGGGAAAAAAGGCTGCAAACGCAGAGCACACCACACGGTAGACCTAAAAGGTAGATAGGGTCAGGTAAGACACGCCAGACAAGGGCCGAAGAGGCAAGGCAAGGATTTCTGGCGATAGCCGGCCAAAAAAGGTCCCAAGGGGTTTGTCAGGAGAGGTTCTGGCAGACTGATGGTGCCCTGCCTTCGTCCTCCCACGAGGTGCCGATGCCGAGCAGGGTTATGCCGGGGAGGGGAGGGTCTGCATCAAGTCGAGTCTAACCATGTGCCCGGTTGGCTGGAGCGGATGGTGGCGCAACGCAAGCACACAACGCTGCATGCACTCACTCACTGACAGAAGGAGGATGAAAGGAGAGAGAGAAGAGAGGGTTTGTTCATCTGGCGCTGGCTCTGTGTCCCGAATACGGTGACACAATATATGAGTTCAAGCAGTCTGCCCGATTTGGCGTACGTGTCGCAATTTGACATCAAATAAACTACCCAAGTACCCAGGTGCCTACTTCTAGTCAGTCACTCAGTCAGTCCGTCCGTCATGTGAGGAGTCCACAATCCTCGCTGATGCTGCCTCTGCTGCTTCTGATCGCTCGCTCTGTCTGCCTGGCCTGTCCAAAGCCAATTGATGCGACACGCCCCTGCAAAGTGGGCTGAAGGCAAAACACGCAGTCGGATCTTCCCTGCCTCCCCATGGTCGATGGATGGCTGGCAGGTGCTGAATGCGGGATCTGCTGTCTGCCATGGCGCAGATAGACAGACTTCAGACAGATACAGTAATAGACAGACGGATGCAATAGTCGTCCTCCCCAGCCAGTCCAGCCAGCCAGCAACCGTCATCCCCAATCTCCGGCTGGGTTCTGGGTGGGGTTTCGCTTTCGCCCCAGCGACTCACCGTCTGCCGGCCTGCCATGGCACTCATGGATCACCCAGCTTTGGGCCTGGTTTTCCCTTCCGCCTCCGCCCTAACAGGACTCCAGTCAGCGCCGGGCCGGCAGACGGGCTATCTTCTACGACCGTGTACCTTACAGCACCGCATGACCATTTCAAGATTTTTTTTTCTTTCTCTGGGGCCGAGGCTGCCGTCATGGCCCCACGATGTCTGACCAGCACTGATCCCATAAGCCAGTGAGTTGTCCAGCACATGCTGCGGATAAACCACAGTCCTTATCCGTGAACAGGCGCGATCACATGCTTGCTTGTTCACAAGGCGCACAAGGATTTGTGGGCGGGACGGAACGGATATCTCCAACTCTGTTCGCATTGACGATGCAGAATCAAAGCCTGCACAGGAACAAAAGAAAAAAGACCCGACGGCTGCTACACTGTGTCCCTGCGTGGCGACAGAGTTTGACCCCTTGCCGCAGGGGAGGGGAAGAGACGATGGATGTGGTTGTTGCGACGGGATGGGGGAATGGATTGGCAGACACGCACATGTCAGCACATGTCCAGCTGAGGGTGGGAGGGGGGCTGCCGTACAAGCATGGTTTGGTGGTTGCAGACCCCTCTCACCATCCTCCGAAACAAAAACGGGCACCCCAGCACCAGAAGGAATCCTCCAAAGAGCCAAAGTGGCCCGCTTCTCTGTTCTCTGCCGTCACATGCTCGTCGGGAGCCGCCCGTCAAGGACGACCCTGTCTCACCGGCTGCAGAGCTTATTGGGTGCGCCCTGTTGGTCCTGGACCGATCTCAAGGCCCCTTGCCGACTTGCATATGATATCCCAGGCGTGTCACAAGCAATTCTTGGGCACAGCTGCTTCTCTCTATCCTTCTCGACCCCCCCTCGCTCCACTGGGAGCCACTCGGGCTGAACTTCGGCTCCGGCGTTTGAACCAAAGTCTGTGTCACCAGGATCTGGACAAGAGTGGAGGATGAACATTTTTCAAGGTCGATGCCGCGCACGCGCGCGCATGCCCGAGTCCGCGATTGCCAAAGACGCCCAATTGCCTCCGGTGATGGACGGCTTGTGATTGATCGGGGCGCCGTTGCTGCGAACAGACTGCGGAGTTTGACAATGCGCCATGTTGGGCCTACTGCACTCCGCAAACTACTACTGTGTTCAGCGCTGGTTCTGATAGTGTAGACATACTGCACCCCCACGATGATGCCTGAAACATGGGTTCATGTGATGTGATGATGTCAAAGTCCCAGCTAGGCGGGCCCCCAGCAGGCTAAATGCAAAAGGACGACCCTTTGCACGTCAATCGTGGCGCCCACGAGCCCAGATTCGGGTCGGCGGCGTGAGCAGAGGCTGGAGAAGCTTGACGGGCTTGGACGGGCTGACTATTGACAGACTATCCGGCCATTGCCCGTCTCATCATCTTTCCCTTTTGGCACTGGGGCCGGCCCAGCCTGAGGAAAGATCTACCACAGTACTGCGTGTGACGAGTGACCCGTGACCACAGGAGAAGCTGCTGTGCGACGCAACGGCGCAGAGCACATCGGCATCAACCAACAGCCGGTGCAGGCACCTCACCGCTTGCAACGACTGCACAACTGCATTGTCACCCAGTCCAGCCCAGCCAAGCCCCAACCCACCCCTTTCGGGCCGCTCGTTTGTTTGCTGAGCCCCCGAGAAGTGCTGCCTGCCATGTGCTGCAGATACGTACTGGCAGTGTTTGTGGTGCACCTCAACTCAACCCAACCTGTCTGTGAGGCGACGTGAAATGTTCGGTGCCTCTGACACCGCCCAAACCACGGTAGAGTTTAATTTTGGGCAGTTCTTAATGGCACCGCAGGAAATCCATCCTTCTCCGCCCCCATAATCGCAGAATTCACCAACGTCGGCACAGTTGATATCGAACAAGACGCCCGAATCTGGCGTGTCGCAATGTGATGGGCTGCACTGTCAAGAGGGGGCGTTGAGGGAGGAAGAGAAACAGATCTGAAGGAGACAAGCAGCCGAATTTTCTTTTTGATGTCTTCCCTCCCAATGAAAATTTAAGGCCCGTGCACGACGGAACGGTGGCTCCTTCCTCCGTTCCGAGTGGCCCGTGCGGCGCCAGCCAAGCTGAGAGCTGGGCGTGGACAGATGTCTGGACTGGACCTCCTGAGCCGCGCCCGCCTGCAGTCGTCCCCTGAAAGAGGCTTGGCTGGCCTTGCTTGGGAGGTCCATACCAAGCTAGGGTCGCGATAGCAGCCTCGAAATCCACTCCAAGTCAACATCAGCCCAAGTGTCCATCACCATTGACGACAGCCCCGAGCTTGCTACTGCTCCACCCAAATTCCGCAACGGCTCGCTAGATTTCCCATCCACATGGTATAGGCCTCTGTAGCAGCCTGCTTCCTCTGGCCACCGCGCCGTCCCAATTACTCTCGTGTCCCTCCCTGCCTTGTCCATCGCCTCGACGAAGACGCACACGCCGCCTCGATAACAGTGACTCCAGCTTCCACCATGGCTTCTGCCATCTTTTTCCTGGACTTGAAGGGCAAGGTCCGTCCACCAGAGCTTCGGTACTTGTCCTGAGTCAATGTCTTGGAGCTGATAGCCATGCCTCGCAGACCCTCCTGGCCCGGAACTACAGAGGAGATATCCCCATGTCCGCCGTGGAGAAGTTCCCTGTGCTGCTTAGCGAAGCAGAAGAGGAGTCCTCAGCAGTACCGCCCTGTTTCTCACACGAGGGAATCAACGTATGCCGCCGCCCCTCGTGATCTGCCAGCTCCCCCAGGCCTGCGATTAACTGACAGTACGCCCCAGTACCTTTATATCCGCCACAACAACCTCTACCTTCTCGCCCTGACGAAACGAAACACAAATGCCGCCGAGATACTCCTCTTTCTGCACAAGCTCGTCGATGTCTTCACAGAGTACTTCAAGGCCCTGGAGGAAGAGTCCATCCGCGACAACTTCGTCATTATATACGAGCTCCTCGACGAGATGATGGACTTTGGCTACCCTCAGACGACCGAGTCCAAGATCCTTCAGGAATACATAACCCAAGAATCCCACAAGCTGGAGATACAAGCACGACCGCCCATTGCCGTTACGAACGCCGTGTCATGGAGATCCGAAGGAATTCGATACCGCAAGAACGAAGTGTTCCTCGATGTCGTCGAGAGCCTCAACCTCCTCGTCTCTGCTAACGGCAACGTGCTGCGCTCCGAGATCCTCGGTGCTATCAAGATGAAGTGCTATCTGTCCGGCATGCCTGAACTGCGGTTGGGACTCAACGACAAGGTCATGTTCGAGACGACGGGGCGGACCACGCGAGGCAAGGCCATCGAAATGGAAGACGTCAAATTCCACCAATGCGTTCGGCTATCACGATTCGAGAACGACCGCACCATCTCCTTTATTCCACCCGACGGCGAATTCGAGCTCATGTCCTACCGCCTCAACACCCAGGTCAAGCCCCTGATTTGGGTCGAGTGTGTGGTTGAGAGCCACTCGGGAAGCCGCGTAGAGTACATGGTCAAGGCCCGGGCACAGTTCAAGCGGCGCAGCACGGCAAACAACGTCGAGATCATTGTGCCTGTACCGGAGGATGCCGATTCACCCCGGTTCCGAACAAACATCGGCAGTGTACACTACGCACCGGAGCAGGCCGCCATTGTCTGGAAGATCAAGCAGTTTGGAGGCGCTAAGGAGTTCCTCATGCGGGCGGAGCTAGGCCTTCCAAGCGTGCGCGGTGACGATGAGCATGGCGGTGGAATGACTGGTGGCTTTGGAGGAAGCATGGGTGGTGTAGGCGGCCCGGGTAAGGGTGCGAAGAGGCCAATCCAGGTCAAGTTTGAGATTCCCTACTTCACGACAAGTGGAATCCAAGTGCGCTATCTGAAGATCACGGAACCGAAGGTAAGATACCCCAGGGAGAGATCCAATTGGATGGCCCAGCTGACAAGACCAACAGCTCCAATACCCGTCCTTGCCATGGGTCAGGTATATCACACAGTCGGGCGACATCGCAGTGAGATTGCCAGATGTTGTTTAGGGAATACGTGAAGTTCTATCGCCAACCCCTCCCACAAGAACAATCAACACTCGATGCACAGTTCAAGCGTGCGCCGCGTGGTAGCGATCCGACTCATCTCTCTCGGCCGTAACAGCCGGCAGAGAGTCGCTTTCCACTTAATATGCTTGGTCGCATCTACTTATTGGTCCCCAGCGGAAGGGGGATGGATGTTCTAGCAGATACGCGCGGCGGGGATTCTGCTTGTGCGAAAAGCCGTCGTCGAAGCATAGTCAAGCAAACAGCGTTTCATTGACACACGCAAAACATCTTATCATGAACACCAATGATGGTGATGATGGGCCGGCGCCGCTATGCAAGATCATTGATGAAAATGCGCTTAGAAATTAAAAACCACGATTTACTGCTCCAAGGCAGTCCTCTGATCATGCCCCTCTTTGGGACACCAACTCCACAAGTGATGACTGCACACCTCCGGCCAACATCCTCTCGTCCCTGCTGAGCTCTCCGGTTGATGATTGTGCCTGGCCCGAATTCCCCCTGCCAACACTTAGTCCAGGCTAGAATTTACGGGCGAGCCCACGCCGGCCTCCGACGCCCACTCGCACCGCCATTGCTGACGCCGGATGTCTCCTCGTAAAGCAGGCTTGTAAAGCGCCCAGTTGCACACAGACTTGATCCGGCCGTCGAGGGCCATGCTCACAGCCACATCCCAGGCAGGCCATCAACAGTGAGAAAGCCTTGGGGAGGGACATTCCGGTGATCTGGACCCTAGAGGAGACGTAGTGATGGAGCATCTCTTTTCATCTGCCTGGAAAGATATGTTCGACTCCTGATCTCGGTGATTGATTTTGTTGCATATTCTTGTCGTGTCAAAGACCGGATTTCAGAAACCCATTGTGTGTTCGGTCGGGAGGGCAGGGGCTGGGACACAGGAATCCCAATATTTGTTCGATTTGAAAATTTAATATGCGCGCAAAGGTATTAACTATCCTTAACCTTCAGGCCGGTCTAAGAATCAGTGCTCGTGAGTCCTTCGAGCTAAATGCGTCCATGTCACGGAAGAGGTTGAATTGATATGTAACAAGAGTTTAGGATCCTTCATGACGAGTGAGTTGCCTCCGCTCATGAAAGACAAGGAAAGGCTAACGGTTCCAGGGGTAAACTGTGTGGGCAGACACAACGGGTTGGAGGCATTTCTGCGAGGATAAGCAAAGAAGCGGATCTTCAACTTTGGAACGCACATGAGATAATCTGATGCTGAAGGTGCAACTATGACTATTTGTAGTGATATCTCTGAGCGATGAGGATATGTCGGCGGGGTACGTTAAGCAATAGCGATGGTCGTATTCATGGTAGAGGCGCTTCTGCTCCTCCTGCATGTCTCTCACAATGCGTCGTGCTGGGCCACATCGAAATCGTCCTCTGGCTGGTTTGCGGCGTCCATGCGTCCTGAAGGGAATGCCGTGGCCGACGCCAGCCGGAGGACCTCGTAGCGCGTCAAGGTGCTCAGGGTTTGACTACGTAGGTATCTTAACAACGATAAAGCAGGCAGTGGTGAGTATATGGAACTGAGGGCTTGACTTGACGTCACCACAGTCTCATTTGAATTAAGAGTGAAGTGTAATGGGCGTATATCTAAGTATTTGAGTCTAGCGATCGAGTGGTATGGCTTGCTCGCGAGGTGACAGAACCCGTATTTCTGGCTCAGACGTGCATTGAATTGACTCACATTTAATAAAATCACATCTGAAATGGCAAAAAGTCATAGGGAAGGCGATGTTTTCGTGTATGCGAGTAGCGGTATGTATTTGTGAGCCAGTATCGCAAGTCCCCGGTACCAAAACCGTCCATGCATCCGCCCGCCCACCCATCCAGGCTGTTAGACTCCGCACACATGAAACAGTTATGAACAGTCAACCAAAGCCCAAAAGGCTTTAATGATCCTTGACTAAAAGCCACACAAATGTATGTACAAGAAGGGAAGAAAATAATATGTACGAGAAGTGAATTAATGCCCTCATCTCTACCCCAAGACTCGGGAGCCTTTCAATGCCAGCTTGGCAGCTGCAATCTACTGCTCATCCTCACAGTAGTCGTCCTCCTCGGAGGCTGCTGCCGCGGTAGCAGTGGGCCTGGCCGAGACCGAAACCGTCACTGTCTCCTCATCCTCGCAGTAGTCACCCTCATCGGAGGCTGCAGCTGCGGAAGGGGTAGGCCTGGACGAGACAGAAGCGGTGGTCACTGGTTCCTCATCCTCGCAGTAGTCGTCCTCGTCCTCCGATGTGCTGGTGGGGGTCGCGGCGGCGGGAGCCGCGGATGAGGAAGCGGTGATGGTTACCAGTGTAGTGGGCCGAGCTGAAGCAGGGCCAGAGGCGAGGAGTGTGTTGATGTAGTCCGCTGTTTTGAGATATGCATATTAGTCACTGGAGTAATAGTGGACGGCACTTGATGGGACACCGTGGAGGTCATCTTGTGAGCTTACCATTCGAGCCTGTAGCAGTTGCGCTGGTGTAGGCACCCTCGACGGCGACACACTGGTGGTAGAAATCGTTCTGATCCTTGCAGTAGGAGCCAGCCTCACACTCGGTAGGGCCAGTCCAGTTGATGCCGCCACACTGGTGGTAGAGAGCGGCAACGCCTCCGGTGGAAACCGTGGTGTTGGAAATAGGGTAGGTGGCGTTGAGAGCAGACATTTTGGTGGATGGGCTTCTTCGAGAAGTGTGGGAAAATGGTAAGAACAGTTGAAGTCAAGATTTTCAAGCTGGTTGAAATGAGAGTTAAGAAGCAGTCAATGCTCGTCTGGTGGTAATTGAAAGAGAGGGTGGGTGTGATGGATGCTGGCTGGTCTGAAGAAAGCTCATATTACAGAACAGACTCGCCATCTTTATACCTGGATGATTCTAGCGCCGACACTGGATGGCCATGACAGTCACTCCTGATGGTGTATAGCTCAGGTGAGTGAAGTCTGTTCGGCCAGATACGCGGAGCCATTGAGTGGAGATCAATCTGGCAAGGCTGAGGGGGGTGGGCCTGAAAAGAGTCCACTTCCAACCCTGATCATGGAGGTGGAAATTTGAGAATCACCGCGCCGGTGGACCGGATCAGATGCGCCAAAAGCTTGGTATAGAATAGCGTGGACACATGTCTGCATATTTCGTCACTATGGACAAACGATCAGGGGGAAGGGAGATCATGGTGGAATGTTGGCCTCATTTTAAAATGATATGTGAGCTCCGCCGTGAAAAACTCCGAGTGGCTGAATAGCGCACTTTCGGCCGGTACCCAGTTCTTGTTGACTCGACTAATACCCGTTGGCCGTTTCTATATACGATTACGTTGCCTCTTGTACATTGACTTCTAATTTCACTCATATCGCTACTTGAATAGCATGTGTTTCATACTCCTTCCTTTGTATATAGACTTTGTAATTGCGACTTTAGCAGCACCGCCTCAGTGATTTCTCCGTCGCTCATCTCCTTGGAAGGATTCACCGTAGTCAGCCGGGATATGGGGCACGAGGAGCCACTAGACATTCTAGAATAAATCGCTCACCTGTGGGTAGATCGTTCCCGACAGCATAACAGCCCAACTTACCAGGCAAAAGGATTGGCAGGGTGGGAGGCTGCCACCGGGACGAAGCATTTGAGTCAAGGCTTCTGAGCGGGAAACAGATCAGACATGGGAATTAAATTTAGTTGAATGACGAGATTGAACTTTTGGAACCGCTTTAATGAAGTCAACATGAATAACATTGACTAGCCTCAAGTCCGACAGGTATTGGTCTCTCAATTGCTGCCAGCCGAGTCTTCTTCATGGGCTATTCCGGTCCTTGTGTCCTCCACCTTCACAGACGTGGAAGGCTATTTCCCCCGACACTACCTACTCCCATACTGTGCGAAAGCCATCCCAAGGAGCTCGAATGACTCTCATCAAGGGCCGGCTCAACGTCGCTGGAATGTGAGTGGGTTCGAGTCCGGGCCCGAGGAAAAGTCGAACTTCAACAGTGACAAGAAGTTGGGACCACGCATGACCTTGCAAGTCGACTTGTGTTTCTTGTCCGTCCAACCCTTGGCCTGGCACTCCTATCTCCTGAAGTCAGCATGATTCCACGAGACGGTCTCTTGCTCAGGCTCTGTTAGGACAAATGGAACACCCGCATACCTTGCTACAGTAGGAGTAGACCCTGCACTGTCCGCAGCGGCTCATCTGACCAGTCGGCTTGCTGGTCTCACAGCCATGGCACTTCCACTGTTCGCTCTCGCTGTCCACGGCGTACCTGGCCACGTCGTTACTAAGCTCTCGCAGTGCCTGCAGACCGATGGGGAACACCTATATAGCTCACGAACCAGTCAGCTCGTCTGCCTCTTGGCCAACCGGCTCTGTCTGCATGCAACACTGGAACGTACGCAGACATTGTCCATGTCCTCGACCCTGACTCCGTGCGTTCCGTCGAGGAAATGGTGCGGCAGCGCATTCATGATCGCCAGCGTGCGACCCCTCCTCAGCTGCTTGAAGTCGAAGCCGCCGTCGTAGCTGTCCGGATAGAACGCCACGACGGAATCGGCGCCCTCGTGGTCCTTGACAATGGTGCGGTAGCGCAGGAAGCCATCGCACTCTTGAATTTCCGCCAGGAAACAGGAGTGCGTGTCCGTGGTGAGCGGGAGGTTACGCCACGAGGGGAAGAAGTTGTCATCCCTTAGGTCAACGTAGGGCGCCATGATTCATTGGGTGTTTTCTCCTGAGAGGGCTGAAGTGAGAGGGTTGAAGACTGAACGTTGAAAAGAAAGGCAGGTTCAAGAAGGGGTAGGCAACCTGAGCCGACAATGTTGGCGTACTTAAGGTCTAAATTTACTCGTTTGCACCTAGCCCATGGTTCGCATTGTAAACGAAGGGCAGGCCGACCGAGACATTGACTTCAGATGCAACCTCCATGGGAACTTGCAGAACGGCGGTGTGGCTTTATGTTATTCCAATTGGGAGGGGTTGTATGCTATAGCAATTAAGCAACCTTCCTGTATGCTCCTCCTCGGACCTGGTTTTTTTACTTCCGGGAATCTACAGCGATAGACACACCGTGTCTCGTATTGCCGTTTGTTGACCCCTCCTTTTGTCCCTGGAAACTGAAAGGTGTTTCAGAAACCTGGCATATTGTAGGATCCTACGTGGTCCTGGGTGGCGTTCCTTATTTTCGCAGTGGCTCTAAGACTACATGCCTCAACGAATCCATACCAACATTGAATTTGGAGTCTCATATGAGACCCCGAAACTTCAAGGGCTACTTGACATTATTTGGATGCATCTTTGCCTTACGCGAAAACGTACCTTCTGAGGACATTTCTTTCCGTGCCGGGTTTTGCACTTTTGACCACTGTCATTGATTGACAATTCAGTCGTACGGAAAAATTAAGTAGCCACTGAAGACTGACTGATTCAATTCCGTTACAAATTTCATCGTGTGCTGCGAGTCCCGTTAGATGCGAGACTCCAGTCGATTTAGGACGAGCGCTGTCAGCATCTAGGCTTGGCCTGACATGTTGTAACTCGATCCTAACAAGCAGGCTGATCAAGTTGCCCGTTGCCCGCAGTTGGGTGCCGAGATTTGTCGGGTTGTCGAAGTGCGATTTGGGACCCGAATCATATCAGACGCGAGTTATTTATCTGTTGGCATGTGTGGACCAATACCCATAAACTAACAGTTTCACCGGCAATTCCAGGGTTGCCCTGTTAAGGAACGCTGGCGACTAGCTTGACATCTCGAGTAACCTCAAGAGGGCCTAGTGTTGTGTGAATCTCACCTCAGATCTGCGGGGCATATAAGGCAATTCCGATGAGTCAAAAAGCTTGATTCAGCTGGATACTCGGGATATTGCCGCTTCTACGCAATTACATGACAAAAGACAAGATGTCTGCTCAAGTGTTCAACCACCCAGACGGGCGTAAGACCGAGTACCTCATCTCCGGAGCGCAGGATGGCTTTCCCCTCATCTTCATCCACGGCACCCCGGGCTCGTACACCGTCGGCCCCAAGTTCAGCTCTACGTGTGAGGGCAAGGGCATCAAGCTGATCACGCTCTCGCGGGCGGGCTATGGTGGCTCTACGCGGAACAAGGGCAGGTCGGTCGTTGACGCCGTGGCGGACATCCAGGCACTGCTTGAACACCTTGGCGTCAAGAAGTGTGTCGTCGGTGGGAAAAGCGGTGGCGGTGAGTTGTTGTCCTGCATGCCCTGCTGGAATTACTGCCAAGTCAGGAATGTGTGATACTGAATATGTCGGCAATACAGGACCGCACTCTCTGGCTTGCGCGGCTCGGCTACCTGGCTGTGTGGCTTCGCTGGTAGTCGCAGGCGTGGGCCCGTTCAAGGCGGATGGACTCGACTTCCTCGCCGGCCAAGGACAGGGCAGTAAGTTGAACACCCGGGCTAGCAGGGCCCTGAGTGAGTGCCTTGGAGGAGGCTGACAGAACCGTGTGCAGACATAGATGAGTGGGCGGCCGCACTCAAGGGGGAGGAGGAACTACAAAAGTTCTGCCAGGCTGAGGCGCCTGGGATGCTGGCGGCGGATGCGAAGGGGCTGACGGAGGCGCTGGCGACCCTCCTGCCCGAGGTAGACAAGAAGGCGATGCTGGAGGACAAGAACACGGGCGACGACATTGTCAGGACGATGCAGGAGGCCATGAGGGTGTCGTGCGACGGGTGGGTGGACGACGACCTTGCCTTCACGCGCCCATGGGGATTTGAGCTGAGCGAGATCAAGGTGCCCGTGTTCCTGTATCAGGGCAGCGAGGACAAGATGGTGCCGCTGGCGCATGGGAAGTGGCTGGCCGGCCACCTGCCAGAGGACAAGGTCGAGGCACGTCTCTTGGACGGCGAGGGGCACATCTCCATCTTCTCTGCCTACGTGGACGAGATGCTGGACAAATTGTTGGCTGTGGCGAGAGAATAGTTTGAAATGTGTGGTATCTGGTTCTATGTGGTGGACGAAGTGGATGAATCAAGATGAGGGTTTGTCAGGGTTATCTGTGGCCGACCGCGGTAGGATTGACAAAAATGATGCCAGCGGTAGTGCAAGTGAGGTGACCGGCTGCCAACGCGCCAAGGTTGGAAGTCGCATGCCCGCCTGCTGGTCTTGGCAGTGGCCGCAGGGGAGGGGGGATAAGGTCTTACCCCACATAGGCTACGGCATGCTGCAATGCTGCTGACCTTGACATGGAACAGACACAGGAGGAAGGGGCCCATCGAAGGAAAAGATGGGGAACCATGAACAGCGAGCGGAAACACTGCACACCTTGTCACAGTTGCTAGACCACGGAGAGCACGAGTCGGTCTATCCGTCGTCACTCTTCATAACCATCTTCATTCCATCCACTGCACCACCCAATCCATTGATTGCCATTGAAGGCCACCCGCAGGCACAGCACAGGGCCCGCTGTAACTGTCATCGGAGCGGCGACTGACCTACCGAATCCCGAGTCACGTCACCTCTCTCTCATCCACCAACATCAGAGCCAGGTCAACCTCGCCTTGTATTATCGTTGCTGCGACTCTCATGCAGGCCACAGAACCCAAAGGCTCTTCATCACCAGCACTGTGGGTAAATGATCCCGCTGCCACGCCGCCTGAAGCTACGCCTTCCTCACCATCCCCGCCGTCACCAGCTCCTGCTTGAGCCAGATAATTGCCCGCACCTTGCTGAGACCATCAACTCACCTCATGAGGCGCACGAAGTTGCTGCAGGACGACGAGACGAGACGAGACCAGAGAGGCCACAGGCCAAACGGCTACATCACGCTTACTTCAAAAGCACATTCCAGAGTCTACAGAATATTTGACTCGTCCGGCTGCGCGATAGTATCCGGCAGCCATCTGTCAGCAGCTTTGCCTCAAGCAGGCTGAGAGGCCACTCGTCCAAGGTCACGGGGCCCGTCAACTGTCTGCCCGCCCGCCCGGCCGTCCGTGTGTGTCTCCCCAGAGAGAAGCTAAGAGCCGGAGGCCAAGCTTGGCTCGATTTGAAAAATTACGCGACGCCTGTTATTACTAAGGCTGCCCCACCATACCAGGTTCATCCGCCCTGCAATTGACTCGCCGGCTCGGTTCCCAGTCCAGTCCAACCCAGTTCATTGCATTGCCCAGCGAGCCTAGCTAGCTGTTGGAACCGCTCTTCCGCCTCCGTTGAGCGGCGGCCCTCGAGAGACGTCACTCCATGAAGGGTTCCCCATCAGCCTCAACCGCACCCTGAATCTCTGACTCCAGCCCCGGACCCGGTGATCATTGCCATACCCGCCCTCACACTCATGATCCATGATCACTTCCAACCCGTCAAAGAAGCCTTCTAACACGTGCGTGACCTGTCGCGCACGCAAGGTCCGCTGCGATGGGCAACGCGACATCTGCAACAACTGCATGCGACTCGGCTTCACCTGCTCCTATGACGACTCCATCCCTACCCACACAAACACAACCCTCTCCGCCGCAGGCATGAATAGCGACGGCACCTCGGCGAGTGATGCTCTCACCATCCACGCCGTCGCCTCTCACCCCCCTCGCCGTCGCGTCCGCCAGGCCTGCCAGAGCTGCCATTCTAGGAAGGCAAAATGCAGCGGCACCATGCCCAAGTGCGACAGGTGTCGCACTCACAGCCTCGAGTGTGTCTACCGCCCTTCCAAGCGCTCCCGCCTCAGCGCCACTCCCGGCGCATCCTCATCTCAGCATGGTCGCGACTCCCTCATCGGCGACGGCGCCTCTGGTATGCTTGCCTCAGGGGGCTCCGGCAGAGATGACTACCTCTCAGACCAGAGTCGGAGCGCGTCCGACCATCTCGAGACCAATGGCCTCGCCGACCTTCGCCATCTCCCGCCACCTGAGGAATCCCTCATTATCCGCACTTTTGAGAAATTCTTCCGCCATGTTCACCACATCGCGCTATTTTCCTTTCTGCACCAGGCCTCTCTGATGCAGAGATACCACTCCGGTTCCATGGACCGACCTCTTCTCCTATCCTTAATCGGAATCACATCTATCCTGACCGACCTCGGCCCCGGTGCGCGTGAGTACGGCAACAGGTGCATCTCTGCCGCCGAGGGCCTCATCCAGCGTGACCTCGGTCGACCCACGGTGCTGAAGATCCAGGCCTTGGTTCTCATCATCAAGCACCGTATTTTTTGCCGTCGCTTCTCGGACGCTTTCATGCTCACAGGGCTGGCATCCCGGTTCGCGGCTGCCTTGCAACTTAACCACGAGAATCCTAGGCTGTGTTTCCTAGCCCAAGAGTCCCGGCGGCGCCTGATGTGGTCTCTCTTTATGATTGACATTGGGATGGCGGCTGGCCACCCTGATTTCACCCTCTGGGCCCACCGCCCCGAGTGCATAGACCTCAAGCTGCCGTGCAATGAACGGAACTTCGAATATGACCTCCCAGAAGTCACGGAGTCGCTGGTTCCGCCACCACGTCAGTCGGATGGCAGTTTGCCCCCACTGACTGATAAAGTTGGATTTCTGGCTCTTCACATCCGCATCCAATGGATTCGCAGCAAGATACTGGCCTTCACAAAGACGCTCGTTCTTCCAAGGACCGGTAGTCTAGACCTGAAGGCACTGTCTCGCAAGTGCGAGGAGCTTCAAGACGACCTCAGTGCGTTTGAGGGACGCTTGCCGCCGCAGTTCAAATGGAATGAGGCCAATCTTCGACTGCGGGCATATCACCCGCGTCTGTGTGTTTACCTGATGACACACATATGGTGGGAGCAATGCCACTGTGACCTGTACCGAATCGCCCTGGTGGGCAGGAGAGACAGCCTCTCTAAGGAGGCGATCTCGAGGTTAGATCCTGCGTTTGTCAAATATTGTCAGCGGCAGTGTTTTGAGCACGCCAAGGCCATGGCTGAAATGCTCGACATGGTATTACAGAAGGGCGTCCCTGTGTCAGACCTCGACCTTCCCGTGTTGGCGTACCAGTGCGCCAACACGCTGTACTACACACTTGCGTCCTGTGGAGATGAATACGGTCTTTCTCACGCAAGTGTGACAGAAATGGCAGCGACTTGCCTCAAAGTTGTGAAGCAATCTGCCCCTGGCCCTGCTGCTGCCGCCATTGTGAGTCTTGCCCATCTCTAGTTGAACCCCATGCAGTTCAAACTCGATCCAGACGGCTGACCGATCGATTAATGCACAGGCCGAGGCTCTCGAAAAGCTCATCGAGTCCGGATGGGTAAGACCAACCCTTCCGAGCAATGTGACCTCGCCTGTGTCCATGACACCTGCGAACCATGACGCGTTGGCGGTGGACCCGATGCTCCAACGAGACGCCCTCCAAGAAGCCGACGTCGCCCACCAGCTCTGCAACCCATCGATACCACAGAATCTGCCGCCGCAGATCGAATCACCCGGCCAAGCAATGGCAACCGACGTATCGCAGCCACAGGCACCGATGCAACCACCGACACCCGCAGTGCTTCGCGACGACGAATCGATCCCCGTCGCCCAAGCGAACATGATGGCCGGGGTGACACCCAACCTCAGCAACGCCTTCGAGGGAGCCCTGGACGGCTCCAATTTTGGGATGGGCGGTCTGGAGCCCTTTGCGATGGATTCATCGAGCTGGTACACAGGGGACTGGTCGAACGGCGGGCTAATGTAGCATGAATTTGAAGTTCGGTTGTGAGGGAAAGTATCTGTGAAAAATAGCTGTGCAGGCTGCCTCCAAGAATGGATGGCACGAAAAATGTGAACAAAATAGAATACAGAAGCTCGGGCATGTATGTATATATAATTCTGGGAGGTGGGCGGCATCGCGTACATAAGAGCACCGCATGCGATAGCGATACCCGAACATGGAAATCACGCAAATGCAGGCCACGCTATGGCCCCACACTGTTTCCCGCGAGACGTACGAAGGACGCTTGCAACCCCTGGACCTATATGAGCTTCTTCCATACTGTGTCTATCCTCCTTTCCCCTGCCTATTGCCTAGGGCTCCAGTCCAACAGGACCACGGGTCGAAGGGCATCATCAGGAGAGGCACCACATAAAGGACCCTGGTTTGACATCACGGCGCAGCTCGCTACGCGCCTACCACGACCATCTGAAATTGTGTTGCCCTCCTAGTGCAGAGCGCAATCCCACCTTTTGACCCACGGTAGTTCTGCCGAGGCGTGGCTATCAGGTCTGCTATTAGCAATGGTGCTGCGATTTTGAAGGGGAGGACAGGGAGGGGCGGTGGGTATGGGGTATTTGTGGTATGGCGAGACCGGCCCACTTAATGGTGACATCTGGGTGCGACCCCATTGAAGGGTTCGGAACTTGGATATCTGGATGGCTAGGCGCATGCTGTTGTGGTCTTATCATCTTCAACTTCCTCCCACGATGATCGCCTTGTAAGTCTGGGGCGTGAACTTGAATACCTGGGTGCATGACCAGGGCATCGTTACCGCAAATCTTACTCCATCGTGATGTGCCCATCGGCATCTTTCTGGTCAAACACGACACAAAGGAAGAGCAAAATTTCTGTCATTGTCCGTGTTATCGTGCACGAATTTGTGGCCGAGACATTTGCGTTTGACAGATCTTGAGCTACATGAGAGAAAAGCCCTTGGCACTTGCCACATATCTCGACTCATAGTATTGAAGTGCCGCTGGGACAGACATCACGCGAGGAATGATCGGAGACAAGTCTGAATGGAGCGCTTCTGAACCTTCTTGCTACATTTTGCAAAATGAATGAAACACAAGTGGATGCCTGCTTGGCAAGGTACCACTGGCAAAGATACACAAGATCCAGAGGAAGTTGAGGCAGAGTTGCTGTGCGACGGTGCGACGATGCTGGAGACGTACCCTTTCCTCGGTATTCAGGGTGCTGGTGGCATCGCTGCCGCGGACGTAAAACACATGTTGCCGTTCATGCCACACTACAAATATTCAGTAGGGATCCATCGGTCCCTCGACCGGGTATCATCACGGTCTCACCATATTTCAGAGCTCACCACACGAGAAACCGACATCAGCTTCAATGACCCGTCCTTGTGCGTTTTATTGCGTTGACCTGGCTCGAATTCAATTATGATTATCACATTTCTTCGAATCGTATCTTGTGCCCTGTTTCTAACATGCTCGCGTACTACCCCAATCAACGAAATCACGGCTGTCAGGCCCGGTGATCAACTGGATGAGTTCATTGACGGTGAAATCGTGTGTACTGGCCACCTGTTGGAAGACAACTTTGAAGATAACTTAGCCTCTGCTGCAGTAAGTAAGTAGTATATTACATCGCTAGTCAATCTACAATCATCCATGGAGATGGTCGTCCTGATCCATCAGTCTGGATCGACTGAAAGATAAGAGAAGACGGCCGAAAATGCAAGGACAAAAGCTATAAGCACCCTACACACACAGACAAATGTTGCGTCCGAATACCTAGGCAGCGACGTGCTCACCTGTTCACAGAGATGGACTCGGTATGCAATGCCAACCTCGGCCTCTACTCAGATTACACCAACCCCGCGACGGGCACCGAGGGCAATACCATGATCTACGCATGCACGTACGGGGCCGTGGCGTCGTGCAACTCCATCAGGTTCTTCGAGCTCAACCCGCGGTTCGACGAGGAATGCCCGGGGCAGGGCGCCTGGATGTACAATGAGACCAACTCCGCGAGCTATGGTCGGGATCCGGCAAAGACGGTAGAATGTTGGACATGAGGCGCGATCGAGGGTGGGAAACTTCGCACACAAGTGCGGCTCGAGAGCGTCGAGATTGTTGATCTGACATTTGGACCGACCAACATAAGGATCAAGCAGACTTGGGGTGTGTCACAATCCTGGGTCCTTCTAGCAGGATAATTTGGCGGCTCGAAAGTGCAGATTGAGCAACGCTGTTGTTTTCTTTTACTTCTACCTTCGTTTGTTATGTGGAAAGGGCGCTGAAGGCCCTCAATTTTGACCATGGTTTCGGAATCCGTGACTGCCTACATCACATCTTGCGAATAGCTCGCCCTCTGCAAAGAGTTGCTGGTCCAATATCTGGCCAACGATTCCCTGGGGAGTCAAGATCCGAGGACCATGTTCGATGTTTGTAGAACATTGAGGAGCCGGCATGTGGAGGCCTCGATCCACCCAGACTTTGTTTAAAAGACCATGTGTGACTGGTTTGCCAAAAGTCATACGGATGGCTAGCAAAGGAGAAGAGTCTATCAAGATCGATGTCAAGGCGTACTGTGACCGCCCCTGATATATTGTGACCTTACACACGGAAGTTGGAATCGAAGTCTTCCGTCATGATTAGTGGCAAAGACAGGTTCATCCTATCCTATGCGCCCTTCCGGAGGCGGCGATGGTGATTTTGACCATGCTCTCCTGGATAGACCCATTTCTTCCCAGATTCTGTGGACCTCGTCACCTTCTCTTCGAGTTCCCTGGCCAGCATCCTGCTGAGGTGGAGAGGTCACAGTGACATCCGGCGGCTGCACACTCAGGACACTTTTGCCTCCGGAAGTCCCTTGGCTCTGAGCGGCTCTGCCTTCATCAGAGTCCGCAGCGACGATTCGACCGCTGGGTAAATGGATGAGCTCAACCGGCTGAGAGACTTCATTGGCTGCATTAGGTTTTGGCGTCTTTGACTTTGTTGACGCTGCTCTGCTCGAGGCAGTGGATCTGTGAGAAGCGTATTCGGATTGGAACATGACGCGTATAACAGGGATGGTCTGGGCGATGATGAAGACAGCAGCCTCGGCCTGGTGGAAGCAGCACACTGCTACGACGCCATCTGTGAAAGGTCAGCAGATGATCGCGAGACAAAAAGTTCAAGACCGAATGCGGGAGCTTACAAGTATAGTCCACCTCTCCATGTTTGTCGGAAGGGATCATGCTGAATATGATGATCTTGGCGATTTCCACAAGTATAGCAAAACCCACGAGCCCCATGGACGCAGCGACTCCCCACTTCTCCTTTGTGGGTATGTACGCGACCTGGCTGATAATCCACCACGGGTAACAAGTCAGGATGATATCGCAGACCAAGGAGTTGAGGGTGGCGCCGAGGTGGAGCCAAGTCGCAACCGACATTGGGATGCACCGACCGGGCAGGTGCGAGAGGTCGAACTGAGTGTCGCAGATATCCAGCCATGTCAGGATGAAGAGGGCCAGGTTGAACGTGTTGGTCAGCACCATGACCAGCCACAGAAGCCCCTTGCTCCGCCATCCAGACGTTAGCCGAAGCAGGGTGATGGCGAATGCTGTCTTGCTCAAGGCGATGGCTCCGTACATGAAGCTGACCGCCGTGAAGTGGATTGCCTGGCCACGGGGGCTTCCGTCGAGAACGTTGAAACCGTACGCAGGCCCAGCTGCACCGAAACCGTTCGATATTAACAAACAAACCCAGGCCGCAATTACTGTAGAGAAAAGTAGTCAGTGAACTGCGCCTTACTTACATTGTCTATGTGTCCTGGTAGGTCTTGGCGGGACGAGGGGCCAAAGGGGTGATGAGACTTACGAATATAGTCATCCCGCCATAATCCATGATAGTGTTGAACCCTGGCCCAAAGTCTGGTGAAGAGGAAGACCGTGGTGAGCGATCCACAAGTCGAGTGGACTACCTTGGCCAACTCGACGTAGCCTGAACGGAGCACAAAGGGTGCGACGGACATCTTTCGAGGAGTCCGACTTCTGCTGCAGCCGAAACAGCGGAAACTGAAATGAGGCGACAAGGAGAATGATGGACGTGCACAGAAGGACGACACCGGAGGACGAGAGTCATGGAAAGGAGTGGCCATGCGCCTGTACTTTAATCCCCACGGAGCCGGGTCGCCCAGGTCCCACTCTTGCGCGCAAACGATGGACGGTAAAGTACGAGGCCCCATAAGAACTTTTGGCGAGAACATGGGCCAACAGGGCTCGCTACAGCAGACCAGGGGCTCACTGCAGTACAACATTGAACCAACAGGTCTCAGGAGCCCGAATAAGGATTTGGTCCGCTTTGCCGAGCAAAAATTTCCTGAGCGTGCAGACACGCCTGCAACGCATGTAAAGAAACCTGGCTCTATGCAATGATGGCTGCGTGGACTTGATACGCATTAAACGAACAGAATCGCTCCTTTCTCGTTCTATTATCGCATGGGTTTATGAAAAGAATGGTGGACAGTAAGTGAAAGTGCTTGAACATACGAGCCCGTCAAAGCATGCCGGTTCTAGAATGATCACATGTAGAGGATGCTTTACATGTCCAACTGAGAAATGATTCACTGGCGGCTGGAATAGTGTGGCATCATTCAATTTATTGAAGTGGTGGGTATCCATTAAACTCCGTCGGTGCTATTTAGCCCCATGCAATGCTTGCTATGCTTCCTCAACGACCAACTGATGGTTCCAGATGCACCAGCTGTTAAACGAAAATAGCCGCCGGCAGCAAGGTGGGCATATCCATACCATCATCAACTGGGTACACTTTTACTTCCACACTTGGCCTGCTCTTGGCCCCCTTTCCCGAAACCCTTTTTGGCCCGCCTTGCGCGGCGTTGGTCTTCAACTCCAGAAACTGGCCCACGAGGCTCTCGACCTGCTCGTCGAAGCCCTTGAACCGGAGGCCAAAGGTGTCCTCAGCCAAGCTCGCGTCGATCTCGATCTCCGTGGTGCCGACGTTGCCGCTCCTCACCAGCAGCCTCGTCTTCTCCGCGGCGGGGAACGACCTGGCCGCCATGTCCTTGGCGTCGTTCCACCTCGACTGCTGGCTGAGGATGTAGCTCTCGTTGCCGGGCACGTTGACCGTGTCGATGGCGGCGGCGACGTGGCACCGCGCGACGTCATCGACGTGCACCGTCGCGCCGGCGAATGGGCCGAACCGCTTGCCGAGGAGCATCGCGAGGACCATGGCGTTGGTGCCCTTCATGCACTGCGCCGTGGTGGAGGCCACGTCGTTGCGGCCCAGGACAAAGGACGGGTGCAGGTGGACGACGTCGAAGGCGGGCCGCATCGTCTCGCACCATGTCTCGGCGGCGTGGAGGGCTGCTATCTTGGAGTTGGCGTATGCCGCGAACTCGGAGTGGTACGGCCCCGACGTGAAGGGGACGCGGTCGGTGGGCCTGACTGGGGAGCCCTTGGGCCGTGGCTCGGTACCTTCCATCTGGGCTACTGGGATGAGGGCCACGATGGAGGAGGTGATGACTACCCTCCTCACTGTGCCGCAGCTTTCTGCCGCCTCGAGGAGGTTCCGTGTGCCGCGTACTGCGGGCCCGATGAAGAAGTCCTCGGCCAGCTTGCTCTCGATTGGTGGTTGTTGGGAGCCCGTCACCAAAGGGGAGGCAACGTGGATGACATGGGTCACGTCGTCCATTGCATCGTCGTAGGCTCCCTCTGCGGTGATGTCGGACACGATAGTGTAGGTGAGTCTTTGTCGTTGCTTGCTGGTGATTTTCAACGACAGCCGGCTCAGCAGCCGGCTTGCCTTGGCCTCTGATCTCACCGCGACGCGGACATTGAGACCAGACCTGAGGGCGTGGACCAGTGTTCTGAATCCAACATGTCCAGTGGCGCCTGTGATGAGAACCAGGTTTGTCGAGGATGTTGACTGCGCCATGGTGAGTTGTCGCTGGACTAGGATACCAGAGAAAGTAGTGGTCTCAAATCTTTACCGAATATATCTTCGACTCAACAGGGTAGAAGATAAAGACGATAGAGTAGGTAGTCAGATTGTGGAAACGCAGCAGTGGCAGGTGGAGGAGGGCCTATATGGCACATGCCAATGCAACTCTGCACATGTGGGCTGACAGGGGCTCAGACCAGGATGATGCCCACGAAGTCACATCGCCTCTCAAGGTGCGGCTTTGACCGGAAACCCGGCTGTGGGTCCAGGCCAATGGGATTAGGGGCCACGCATAATTTGTGCTAATCAGCCTTAAACAGGTGGCCTATGCGCGTCAGTCGAGATGACAATCATGCAGCAGACGCTTCTCCTGAGTTGGGGCCTGGGCCAGGTCAGCCGGCCGTGGCTGACACCGATTCTGCATCTCGCCCCTGGATCGCGTGGTGGCGGGTACCAAGGGAAGTTTGTGAGTGGCTCTCGGGAGCGCTGGACCAGTGTCGCCTCTGGTCTCATGTGCTAGTCTCAATAGTCCTTGTGAGCGAGTAGAGCGCACAGATGGGGTGGGACAGTTCCCCGCTGAGCACGGATTGTCGCTCTCCCGCTTCTGACTGGTGGTGACGCTGCCTGCGCGTTTGGCGCGCATATTGACTTCTTTGTGCACTTACTCCGTGCCGGCGGCAGGTGTGCAGTATCATCCAAAAGGCCTCGACATTTCCTGCGGCTCTCAGTTGCCGAACTACCAAAGTCCCCGAAGGAATATCCAAGCAACCCTTACTGCTGAGAGCACCGCATGCTCTGTGTTCTTCCAGCGAGACCCTGAGGAAGCTGAGAAGAACTGATTCATCTGAAAAGTGGCACGGTCTAGATCTATCTCGCAGTAGATGGCACAAGCGCCATTCCAGAAAGCCGGGCCCAAACGGCTGAGGGAGATGGTCCAGACCCAAGCGACCAAGCCTTGTGGTCTTGAGGCTGAGATCTCGACCAAAGTCGAGACGGCCCAGCCGCTAAGGCTGCCACTATGTTAGCTAGTTGGCGCCGGTCTAGGCCGTCCTACCGAATAGAGAGTCTGGAGAGGCAACCGTGGGCCCCCGGGTCTTCAAACTCCCACTTGCCGCGGACGTGCTCAACGCGTGGCTTGCGTCGCTGCCCTGAGCAATCAGATGCTGACCTTGGGCGTCCAGCGATGACTGGTCGACCAACGAGTCCCCGCATTCCGCTGAGAAGTTGAGACGATTGGCCCCTAGGAACCCCTTCACTTGTGGTGGTTCCGACGAGTAGGATCCTCTCACCCTCTGAAACCAACAGGATGTGGATGGTAGCCTTCGCGCCTGACTTGCTGCGAGGGAAGGACCCGCAGGATTGTCTCTCTCTGACGTCTTCCCAAACGACCCAATGAACGACCCACACTTCTGGATATTAATACGTGCGTCTACAACCTGGCCGAGGCATTTGGGGCGAGATTTTCGAGCTGCTGTAGAGACAAAGAAAAGGGGACACTCAAACTATATTTGATTAGACTCATGCGTGGCTCCTACTTTCGTACTAACTATTCCGTTCCTGTATGGTTTCGAGAGAATCGGCCATCCAAAAGAAGCAAGGGAGACACTACCGAGTGCTTTAGTCGTCCGATCTCACGGACGCGGATTTACAGACTGAGAATAGTCCATTCACCGAACCATCTGAACTCGCGATTCGTCAGTTTACTTGCTAATCGAACTGAGTCGAACCCCCGAGCCGTTGCCCACCCTGATCCGATCCATGGATCCCCTGGAGGAATGCTTTCTTCAATCTCACTCGTAACAGACCGTTGTACAGCGCCAGGGACATTTCCAACTCGAGGCAGTCCAATCCCCCGAGCCCATGACTCAAACAGGCAGGCAGACCCACAAGCAAGAATGGCAACATTCTTCGCTCTCATTACCCGAAAGAGTGTGTATTGAGATTCTGGCTACACCGCCTCTGTTTACTCTACATACCTAGGTACTGTCGTCTTTGTTTTCTTATTCTATTTTTTATTTTTACCTCTTTGTGGAGTTGATGTATTATATCAACTGTACCTTTTAACATCCGTGCCAACATGGTATGTCGTCGATGCCATTCAACTAACATGGACTACTAGTACCGAAACAGCTGCTTGTTGATTTACATACACATTCGCAATGATGTTTGCCTGAAGTCGAATTAAACAAGACAACGGCCCGGATCTTTCCTACCACTAGGGAGGTAGGATGAACTCCGATCGGGGATCTTTGGGCGATCTTGCAAGATTTCAATGCGTTTTGCTTGGAGTTCTTCGGACATCCGGTGGTGTGGTTGAAGCTCTTGGGAAACATATTTGGGTTGGCAAAGTCGTATTCGCTTTCTGGCTTTCCGCACCTGCAAAGATAGGTGATATGAATTGCAAGACATGGACTTTAACGGTGATTAAGCAAATTGAAAGGTGGCCATCAACACGCACAATTCTCGACGACGACCAGTTGACATGCATTATATCCCTCTGCGGCGATTGAATATGTACAAGTGAAGTTCTCAACATGATAATGGCCATTTGCTCACCAAAGCCATTCACATGGAAAAAAAGACGTTGAATAGACTGGGAGTAGAGAGATGCGCCTATTCAGAGCAGTTTATACTACTTCTTCCTGCTGGCCTCCATCACTATCTTGCCCGGGATTGGCTTGCTCATAGTGTGCCCATTTGACAAAACGATAGTAAAATGCAGCAAGAGCTGCCCCCAGTGCCGGGCCCAGCCAGTAAATCCAATGATACGCGGGAAAGCTTCTGCCTGCCACAGCGCATCCGAAGCTGCGCGCAGGGTTGAGGGAGCCCCCAGTATAGTAGACACCTAGATCCGATGTAAGAATCATTAACTCCACTAGTATGCGAAATTGCGACATACCAGTCAATTCCGCACTGAAAAGAGCCAAGCCTATACCCACGGGCGCAATGAAAGTGTCCCTGGACTTCTCAGCGGCGAGCATGAGGATGACAAAGACCAACTGCGCGGTCATGAACATCTCGATGAAAAGCCCCTGCGCAGCCGACGTACCCCGCGCGAGGACGGTGTTCACCTTTGTGAGATCCGCCGCGAACATTGCCGCGACAAGCCCTGCCGCGCACATCGATGCCAGTACCTGCGCAGGAACCAGGAAGGCCGTGCGGAGCCAGGGCACTTGTCCAGATAGACTCAGGCCTAGGGAGACCTAGAGTAAGGTTATTAGCCTACGTTGAGCACTAGAAGGATGACGGACTGCCATCTAGTCCTTTCACTACTCACTGCAGGGTTGAACAGCCCGCCTGATATCCGGTAAAATGCCCATGCGTTGACCAACAGGGAAAGGCCATACACGAGTGCTGTATAGACGACTGACTGGCCGCTGATACCGCCAGTAATCGCGGGAGCTGGGGCCTGGTTGAGGATCACGATCTGGCCCGAGTAGCCCATCCATAGGAAGAAGAAAGTCCCGACGAACTCTCCTGATGCAGCTATCAGGTGAGCTGTAAGGGGGCTGATGTGGCCGCCTCTGGCGCGAGGAGCGTTCGACTTCTGCGTCCAGCTATGTAATGTCTTCATGATGCCAACTGCCTAGATCTATTAGATGAGTTGCAGCCGAGTTAGAAATTTCATTGTATCGTATTCCAACATCTTGAGCAGTAGACCTGGTACAAGGAACAAGGACTACTTAATATTGCTGACAAAAGCAGATGGCGACAGTGTGCCACTCGCCACGAATGAACTTGGACCGGATCATTGCTGAGGGTCAAAATTCGGTACAGAATGATTCTATGACGCAGTGATGGCCTTGATCCTCTATGTAATGTTGGTCATCTTTTGGCACGATGTCACCACGTGCCTGTCAACAATTTCCCGACCCACCCCTGTCCGTCCAGAGAGCCTCGCGGGGAGAACACTTTTCTAACCAAGAGATGCCTCGGTTGCTTCCTTACGGATGATTTGCGATCCTGGGTCTGAATTCTCCGACATGGATCTGGCCAGATTCAAAGACTTTCACGAACCTACATGAATTTCGAGTTGGATCCAAATCGCGTAAAGCGGCATGCACATTAATCAAGTTGGCAAGACTAGTACCTAGGTAGTACGCGATGTTCCGGTTGTGTAATGACACTGGAATTCAAAGAAAATAATTGGAGAGCTCATAAATCCATGTTCATCTGGCTTTATTAACGGAAGCCTTCTGTGACCTGTTTTCTAGTTCAGAACTTATGCGACGCTGAAACTACTACATCCCCGACAATTCGTACAACAGTGAATACAAGGAGGCTGCATTCTAAGTTACAGCTAACACGAGACACTCGAACCGATATACCACGATTGACCAATCATATTCCCCATGATCGATCACTAGGAGGTTTCTATCTCACTGAGGCTTGATTTCAACGTCTTGGGGCCAACAACCAGAGCGCGAGGTAACATTCCTCTGTTCCTATTACTCTAGCTCTCGAGACACCTTGGAACATCAAGCGTTCTACAAATCCTGTCTCCCTTTCCTCCTTCCCACTCAGCATTTCTAATCTCCATCTCCCTTTCATAAATCGATGACCACCTTACCGTAAGATGGGACTTCCGCTCAAATGCCTGTAAACAGACGCTGCTTCAAGAGAAGATGTAGTGCAGCTTGGTTTTCATAAATCCAGATTACTTCATGTGTGGTTTCCAGCAATTCAATAAAAGTAACTTCATGAACTCAGTAACAGTTCGAAATACCAACATATCTCACCCATCGGATCAGATCTGGTAGAAGCAGGTGTATTACCTGTTCCAGACCCTCGAACTGGATACCATACAGACAAGTGGAATTGAGACAGTCGACCCCCAAAGACCCTAGAAACCTGACGAATATACTCGGTTGCCAATCAATTCTGCATGAATGGGTAAGCTGTTACTTTATTCCTGTAGCCCACTGCTAACCTTGGCTGCCATTATTCCTCGCACGACCAGGTCTTTACCACACAGCACTATCGTAAGCAGCCCTTCGAATAAAACTCCAGAGGCAGCTACTGTCTTATCTCAACGTTTCCCCGAGAAAGGAAGGTGCACGAGTGATCTGGACGACCGTCCACCTGCCAGTGCTTGAGAGACCTCATAAGCAGTCAATAACATCCCTAGGACTTGCAAACTAATGTGTCCTTCCCTCCCTTAACTCTATCAAGATATCTGCCTCTACCAAGCATCAATTCTAAGATCACAACAAATTTCAGGTTCGCTTCCACACGTTGGCTTCTCAGCCGGTATTGTGGCCACCTACCTAGGTACTATGACAGGGACCAGTCACAAACCACGATATTTGAAACTCTTATCCGTAAGTACAAAAACGTATCCCAGAGTCAACTATCCCACAGTCTGGCATCTCGAAGTCGACGTTCCTCAAATAAACCTGAAAGCTTGTGGTTGAGATGCCGAAGTCCTAGAAGGAGATCCTCACATCTTACGACAACAACCTTGGAAATTTGCTGCTGTCTTGCATCCCCATCACAACGCATATTCTCAGGGACCAGCTACATTGCGACGGACAGGACATCCTCCCTGAATCAGAGCCATCAATCCTCCAAAATGCACTTCTTCCAGGCTGCTCTTGCCTTCCTCATGGCGGCTATGACCAACATGGCACTTGCTGCGCCCGGAACTCTCGTCACGGCGATGGTTCTGGCTACCACCCTCGTCGACACGGTCCTCTCCTCTGGTTTCCAGCATTCCGTGGTTGCCGTCCCCAGCGGCGTCCACCCCCGCCAAGCGTTTCCGTCCCGGACGAGCTACGAGAGCGGTTGCTTCAACACTTCCACCTTCACTCCCGCGGGAGGCGGCAACTCGACCTTGGTCCCATGGGCCGCCCTTACGAACGACAATGACCCACAGTCAGATATCGCCGTGTACGACACATTCACGACCATCTGCAAGAAGATCAGCGCCACGATGCTGACCCGTAACATACCGGTAAGAGTTGCCGTTGTAGGCGTCCTTGGATTTCCTCAGGGCGTTTCCTGTCCTAACACCCAGTTTGCTGACCACGCTTATAGTACACCCACTGCGAGCCCGAAAAATACACCAACGGCACGTACGGCATCATCGCGCAGATGATGTACCTCGGCCCGCAGGACGTCTTCGACATGCGCGACAACTACGATCTCTGCATGGGCGTGATGAGCCTGCCGCACGGTTGCACATACGGCGGCCTGTTCGAGGAGGTTTACATCTTCTATACCGACTCTCCCAATAAGACGCAGCACTGCAACATCCAGGCACGACCCATCTTGGGCCCGTGCCCGGATTGCACCGGGGGTTTGCTCGCCTGAGATGCTCTGGTAGGAAGCTATGAGTGTTGGGAGAGGAGCATTATGACGGGGTTGAGAGTTCCATTTTGGGCTTGAACGGCGCTTCGATGGGGATGGATGAGATGACAAGGATTCGGCCTTACCCGAGGATCCAGTAGTAGATGAATCCATCCTGCGTTGCATTCTTTTCAAAACTCCTAGCTTCCAGCGTGACAGGCTTCATTACATCTTGCTGAAGCGAGGCCGACTCCAAGGGTCTGTCTGTCAAAAAGCAATCCGTACCCGTGCCGAAGTCTCATGCACCTGGTCTAGAACAGTGCACGGGGTGATCCCATGGAAAGCAACCGATTGGTGCCCGTCCAGCGGAGCGGGATGTGATTGTGCCACCTCGGTTCGGTAGGGCAGCAGATGGAACCGCAGAGGCTGCTACATGAGATTGTGCTAGCGAGGCAGGATGATGAAATAGTAGTGCGAGAGCGATAATGTGCCGGTAGCATGCGTGCGCCAAGTGAGTCATGATCGTATGACCGGCTGGTCTATCACACACGCGGCCGATATTGTGGCAGCTCTGCCCTGTGAGACATGTCATGGCTTCTCCGGGTGGTAGCACCTCGAGTAATGGCCTTGTTCTGCCATTGGAATGGCCTCCTACTTATCTAAATGCTGACATAAACAGCCGGAGCGGATATCACCGAGGAGGTAGAATGAACTCCTTTGAGTTGTCACATTTGCCTTTGGTGGTCACTCTACTGATCATCTCGCGCTGCTGCTCAGCCTTCTTGTGATATTTTAGTATGTGAACGTGGATGGCTGATGTGTGGCGGTGACGTCTGTTCAAATTGGAGTTATCCCGTGGGTGGCCACAATGGCTTGTCGTGGGGGCAATTGGGGAGGAAGGAGGAGGGTGGGAGGGTTGCTTGCTTGGTGCCCACACTAGCTGCCACTACAGGCCCGTCCCGCAGTCATCGGTAGCTTCCGACAGGGGAAGCGGACCCTCCACACGGGGGGTGTGGACGGGGGCCCAGCAGTGAGCGA
The DNA here is from genome assembly GCA_037177825.1 of Diaporthe sp. P3_1W. NCBI lineage: Eukaryota > Fungi > Ascomycota > Sordariomycetes > Diaporthales > Diaporthaceae > Diaporthe > Diaporthe sp. P3_1W. The sequence goes on along the minus strand of JBAFXB010000004.1, from coordinate 1,869,253 downwards.
CACAGGGACAGGGACTCCGCACTTCGACAGGTCTCCACTGTGACACAATCACTGGCTGCAGCATGCATGCGAAAATCTGATCTCGTCGATGCCTCGGATGCATTTCAATCCACATCCTCTGCCTCGCATAAAGAGGAGCAGCAGCAGAAGCAACAAGCAGCAAGGCCCACAGTGACATCTTCTCACCTGCTTCCTCTCTGCCTCCCACCCAGTCCTGGTCCTATGCGGACCTCGTGAGAAACCAACAATGTCCAACGGAGCTTCGAGCCCGCTGGGCGGGAGCAGCGTCGGCGATGTAGACATGGACACCGACACCCTCGTCAACGGCAACGAGGACGAGGCCACCCCGCGCCCCGAGCCCATCAACGAGAATGCGCCCGTCAACATAATGCCTTTGCTCGCAAGGCGGCAGCCCAAGACGGAGCGGCACGACGTGTGCATCGTCGGCGCCGGACCGGCGGGCCTCATGCTCGGGTATGGAGAACCATCACCTCTCACCCCGTCTTATCCAGTTGCGTCCCATCCCGTCACTGAATCCTCTCCATCCCGAAACCCGCTCATATATAGCCATACTGACATGCGTCAGCCTGGTTCTCGCCCGCTTCGGCATCATGCCGCTCATCCTTGATGAGCGCGCCGACCAGACCCCTGTAGGTCGCGCAGATGGCCTCCAGCCCAAGACCATCGAGACACTGCGCATGCTGGGCCTGGCCGACACCCTGCTCCAGCAGAGCGTCAAGATTTACGATATCACCATGTGGCAGTCACTGTCGTCGTCCGGTGAGTCCGAGCTCCGCCGGGTGGGCAGGGAGGTCCACTACCCTGCCTTCATCGTCGACCTGGTCGACCCCTTCGTCCTCATCGGCCACCAGGGCATGGTCGAGAAGGCCTTCGCCGCCGACCTCGCCAAGCGCGGAATCAGCGTGCGGAGGTGCCACAAGCTGGACTCTGTCAGCGTCAAGGATGACGGCACCATGGAGGTCCGAAGCCAGTTCAACGTTACGCGGGACCTTAGGGCCTTTGACGCGACATACCTCGTCGGCTGTGACGGGGCCCACTCACGGGTGCGGAAGATGATTGTCGGGCCGACGGATCCAGGCTCCAGGGATGACCCGGATGAGATGTCGGTCTGGGGTGTCCTCGACGGCGAGGTCGACACCAATTTCCCCGACATATGGACAAAGTGCGTCGTCTTCTCCGAGCAGTTCGGCAGCGTCTTGATCATCCCGAGGGAGCGGGACATGACACGGCTGTACATCGAAATGAGGCCCGACGCCGACATAGGCGCGGCCGACTCGAACCCGGCCCGCGTGCAGGCCGCCATCATGCGCCGGGCCGCCCAGATCATCGGGTCCGACGGACGGGGCCCATACCGGATCCGATGGAGGCGGGTCGAGTGGTTCGGCCAGTACCGCGTCTCACAACGTGTGGCTCCCAGCTTCTCCTGCGCCGTACCCAGGCCGCAAGAGTCAGCCAGACAACAGACGCCCACGCCCGCCACCATCAACCAGACCACCGACGATGCCGATAACGAACACAGGATCTTCATCGCCGGCGACGCAGCCCACACACACTCGCCCAAGGCCGCACAGGGCATGAATACGGCCCTGCACGACAGCTGGAACCTGGCCTGGAAGCTCAACCTCGCCATCCGCGGCCTGGCCAAGCCCTCGGTCCTCCTCGAGTCGTACTCGTCCGAGCGGCAGAAGATCGCGCGCGACCTGGTCGCCTTCGACTTCAAGCACGCCCAGGAGATGTCGCGCGGCAACCCGGCCGCCCTGGCCGACAACTTCCGCAAGAACGTGCGCTTCATCTCCGGCGTGGGCTGCGAGTACGCCCCGAACGCGCTCAACCTGGAACCCGAGGGCTTCGACGACGTCAAGAACGCCATGGAGGACTCGGGGGTGGCGGGCACTGTCGGCCTCCCGCAGCTGGGCGCGCGGCCGGGCTGCACGCTGCCGCCGGGCAAGGTGTCGCGGTACATCGACGCCAACCCCGTCGACGTGCAGCTCGACATACCCGTGCTGGGCCAGTTCCGGCTGTACTTCTTCATCCCGGACATCCTGTCCGCGCCCGCGGCCGCCTTCCTGGTGTCGCTGTGCGGCGCCATCGCCGAGCCCGAGAGCCTCATGAGCCGGCTGTCCGCCGCGGCGGGGAAGAGCTACCTCGAGAGGCCGCGGGTGCCGAGCCACGAGGACATCTTCAAGCGGCCGGAGCGGTACATCGCCGTGAGCCAGTTGTTCGCCTTCGCGCTGATCAGTAAGTCTTCCCTCCCCTTCGCATGTTATGCGGTGCATCTGCTTGTCTCCACACCAGCCTGTCAACACCCTCCACCGGACTGAAAGTTTAGTATGAAGATGAGTTTACTGACCTTCGCACTTCCCTCAAAGCATCAACATCAAAGCACCTCTTCGAAATCTCAGACCTCCCCGCCATCCTGGCCCGCTCGCCATGGACAATCTACCTGGACGACATGCCCGACCTCGACACGCGCGGCCTGACCTGCACCGAGAAGTACCTCGGCGCGCCGCTGCAGGACGGCGAGGTCGCCATAGTCAACGTGCGGCCCGACGGCTACGTGGGCGCCGTGCGACGCTGGGACATGAGCCCCGGCGGCGCGGCCGACGACGCCATCGAGACGGGCCGCGAGGCCGCGCGGTGGCTGGACGCCTACTTTGATGGATTCCTGCAGGTGCCTGAGTCTTGATGACGACGGTGGGCGGCAAGGTTGACGATGCTCTCTCGTGTTGTGGATGGCCACCACCTCATGCTCACTCGCTGGCTTTGTGTCTCTCAGTGCTGGACCTGCAGTGCTGGCCTGAGGTAGAATACTCGGCATCGGAACTCTGGTGGTGGTGCAGGTATACCCTCTCACCAGGTCTCACTCGACGAACAAGTATACAGTATGGTAATAGACTTAAATTGGGTCCACTATGGAATGCTCAGCTGACGCAGCAAAGAAAGAAATACCTGCCCTACATGGGTTCCAAAAAAGTCCTGTAAAACTAGCAAAAGCACTTCCTGGCTTCATCTGGTGCTGACACCAACCAAGATTTTGTCTTCCCTCCAAAGTATCCACCCCAGCCTTTTCCACGCCGAATCATGCAATAATAGTGGGTAAGATGCACGTTACACGACAACCGTGAATGATGCACCAACTGAGGATCAGAGATTTCCCATCCACCACCTCCCCTCACACCTTGACCCGGAAGAGGTACCGAAGGCGTATCTGCGACACGTCGTATGCGATGTACTCATTGTACTGCAAGTACGCTCCGGGTACCTTGGTCGGACCGGGCAGCTTTCGGCTCGTGTCGGGCATCTTGATGCCCTTCAGAGAGGAGTGGACGCACTCCGCATCTTTCCACACCGGCGGACCCGTCAGGCCTTTTCCAAAGGTCGACCAGACTCCCTTGGCCTTGGCGTGACTCGCTGCATTGTACTCAGCATTAGTGAGCTCTTGCATGGGCTTGCCCAGCTCGGCCTCGCACAGCAGGAGAAGCGCTGTGCCGTCAGATATACTGGGAACGCAATAGTTGATGCTCTTGCTGCTCATATCTGCGAGGTAGATGCCTTTGTCAAACATGTATCCGCTCACGGGCGCCTCTGGAGGTGCAATCCGGAGGCCTTGGCTCAAGATGCCACCATAGTTGGTGGCACGGGAGCCGTGCCACAGGAGACGGCGGTCGGAAATCTTGTCCGAGATAAACCGATCCTTCTCGCCCTGGCGTTCGATGCGGAAGATGTTCTCGACGACGTAGTTCACCGCATGCGTGTGACCTCGCGTGTTGACGAGGTAGTCTTTCAGGTGCTTGAATTCAGACCCGTTGGGGTCCAATGCTGTCATTTCCTCCATTCCAAGGCCACGGTACTGTCTGTCCAGAGGATGCAGACTGTTCCGCTCATCGATCTCCGCCTTCAGAATGTTGGAGGCATCTTTCATGTCAGCCAAGGTCTCAAGAAGTTCTATTTCCCGCTTGACCGTCTCCTGATTATTGATGATGGGCGGGCGGTTGCGCCCGAAACTGTGTGGGATGAGAGAGTAATATCGGTTGGAGAGGTCCTCGACCGACATGGAGTTGCCAGCGGCGGTGGCAGCAGCAGGGTCATCCATGCGAACCGAGAGGTCCTTCAGTGTTTGAAAGCCACGCATGATGGTGGCCTTGCTGAGCTTTCCCAAGGGAAGTTTGTCCAGGTCATAATTCATGTCAGTCATGGCTGCAGCAAAGTACTTCTGGTTGAAGATGAGCTGCATCAGTTGCTGGACGTCAGGCTCCAGTGTGCAAGGCGGCGGGCCTTCTTTTGTCGCCCCCTTGCCATCGGAGGGCTTGACGTCCTCCTCCGAGTCAGAGTCCGGCTGGTAGCTCTTCTCAAGAAAGACGTATTTCTTGGGAAGAGGTTCGTTCATTCGATTTGCCCAGGACAAACCCGACTTGTCTCTGAACTTTTTCTCGAATTGGTACTTCGCATTCTGGAGTGAGCCGTCTCCAAGAATCATGCTCTTCCCACGTTCGCCCACGCGTCCCCACCTGGTCCAGGTTTTTGCATCTCCTGCGGAAACAAGAACCTAATGGAAGTCAGTAATGGGCCACGGCCAGGCCAGGAAGCAATACTTGAGCACATACTTGAATTCGGTAGAATTTGTTATTATTGGCTCCAGCATTGGTTTGGTTGAGGGAAGCGTCCCAGATGACACTATCTTCATCGACGTGCACACCATATCCAGAGAGAGAGCAGCCTTCATCAAGGGGCACCTGGACATCCCATGACTTGGCAATCTGCTCTTTCCCTATGACAGCAGCCTTGCCGTTCTGTGCGACTTGGTCGAGCTTCGTCTTCTTGGCATTGGGCTCGTGGCTCGAGTCCATGGCAGTCGGCGATGCTTGCCGCTTCATTGGAACATTGTTTGTGGCAGCGGGTGGCTGTGTGGAGGGAGGATTGGTGGAAGACACAACGGCATTGTTGCCATTTGTGGTTCCATTCTGGGAGGCATCAGCAAAGAGGTACTGAGCCTCAGGTTGCTTTGTGTTCGACTGCTCAGAGTCAAGCAGCCACTCGAGGCTGACGATGAAAATGCCTCGGTCTTTGGCCTGCCAGACCTTGGTGCACAACTTGTCGAAGTCGGCTTGGGTGGTGACGCAATGAGTTGTGTCTGCAGTGACGGACTTTGCGGGATGTCCTCCCAAGTCGGCAACCATGCCCTCCAGAGCGGACTGTCGATAGCCGGCGAACCTTCCACTAAAAGCGATCACACAGCCATCCAGTACTGGAGGGGCTGAGGCTGCAGCCTTCTTTGCTTTGGGAGGCATGTTGGGGTCCTAACAGCAGCATGTGGGTCAGTAAGGTCAATTCACACTGTATACCTCTGACTCGAACAGCCACCGGACAGAAGGGCAAGATCGGGTGCGAACCTCAAGAACAGTATGGATATTCAGTGGGTGGAGGATGAAATGATGAATTGGCTGATCAGACTCGATTCAATTGACCATGGGGATCGTTGGTGGCAGCTGCAGTGGGAACCGTCCCACGCGAGGGTAAATAAAGGTGGCGAGGCCTTGCGAACGGAGAGCTCAAGGGTCTCCAGCACAGGCTCGGGATGGTCGAGGGATCAAGTACGCAGAGTCAAAGAGAAGTGATTGGTTTCGGATGTCCAAGTCCAGTCGAAGATGGTGTGCAGAGAAGGGCACTTTTAAAATGAGACAACGGGAGAGCCTGAGAAATTGCAGACGAGGTGTTGACATTCACCTTGACCGCGTTCCTGCCTGCAAGCTGCTGGGTGCAGCCCTTTCCCTTTCGGGCACTAAGTCTTAGGCTGCAGCAGGCAACAGCTCCAACTCCCCAGTTACCCCCTCACCCCTGCCTAGCAACAACGACAGTGCTCCTTCCATTCGCGTCACGTCCTCACGTGCTCTGTCCTACATTCAGTGCACCCACCCGTCGCTGCAGCCTTGTCCATTTACTTGCCTGAAGATTTGAGGTGAAGTGGCAATTTTGTCACTTCCCCCTGGACCTTCCAGAAACACTGTGACACCTTGACACCTTAGGAGATTATTATCTGGGCTTGCTTTTCTGTTCTGCACAAACTCTCCTCTACCCACAAGAAGGCCACCACTGGTCATCCTCTCAAAGCCCATGCGAACAGCTTTCTCCAGCTGCACCAAACACACTCCGTTGCCCACATCAAGATGATGTCCCAGACTTCACAGCTTGTCAAGCTACCTCGTGAGCTTCTGGACAACGTCACCAGCTCGTTGCCAACACAGGACTTCAACGCACTTCGCCTCGCCTGCAAGGAGCTCGAGACCCAACTCTGGGAATACTGGGCCAATTGCTTTTTCAAGAAGAGGCAGTTCAGTAAGCAAGCACATCTTTGCAGTCTCTCATCGATGCTTCTGAATGCCGAATGCCATGTACTGACCCAATGTAGTGATTGATGAATTCTCTCTGCAGACTCTTGTCGACATTTCACGCCATGAGGCCCTGTCCAAAGTCATGACCCACCTCGTCATTGGCCTTGATGAGATGCGAAATTTCAGCAGCCAATCGCCGCACCTGCATTCCTTTGTCGAGTTTGATCGATGGCGAGCTGCAGACTGTGCCCAGAAGGCCCTTCTCTTTGGAGGTGGCGCAGCCGATCTTCTGTCACAAGCCTTAGTCAACCTACCGAATCTGAAGACCATTGACATTCGTGACTTCAACTCCAACACTCGCTATCGAGATGCGGCCCCTGGGAAAGGGGTGCCCCAGTGGCGCTCCTATGGCTCATCCAACTATCAGCAGTGGCCTCGCGAAACGCCCTGGCTCATCAGTCTCAACTCTCCGACAAACTTCACTGACACAGTATTCCTTGTCGTTCTTACTGCCGTTGGCCGATGTTCAACAACGGTGCAGAATCTAGAAGTCATCCTACGCAACCGCCAGATTCATCTAGGGGACGATGCGTTCAGCATCTCTCGTGTTCCGGACAGCCGCCTGGCCAACACCCTTCGTGGTCTTACCAAACTGCACCTTGACCTGGATGCGCGTGGCTCACGGCTGTCTGGACGCCAATACCCTCTGAGAATGGTCATGCCTGGGCACGACTGGTTCGATCCACACACTGCATATCTGCGACGTTTCCTTGCGCTTACACCCAGCGTCACATGGCTCAGGCTGAACTTCACTCCCCACCACGGCAGCTCGTCAATCACTTCTCCCTCAAAGCTGCTCTCGTGGCTGGGGCTGAAATCCGACTATGCCCCCCCATCGGATGCACCCTGGAGGGAAGGTAATCCGGCCCCTGTCACGCTCCCTTTACAAAGGTTGGACCTTGGAAATCTCGCAACAATTTCGGCTATCCTTCGTGGGCTGCTCAGCAAGTTTGAGAACCTCGAACACATCAGCATGAGGGCTGTTTGGTTGCGAGATCCTGCGGCCACCTCAGACTCGCACCACACAGACAATAACGGTGACTGTTTGTGGGCGAGAGTCATTCGCAAACTCCATCACACCAACCCAAAACTGAAGCAGGTCGAACTGGATAGCATCTTCCAAGAAACATCTGGCAAACGCAACGCCATCGTTTTCCGCAACGAAGACAAGCCTGCGGAGTGTGCTTTTTCCACTAAAACCCGAGTCACTGATACCACAACCTTGGAGCGGCTCGCTGAAAGCACCTGGACCGAAACCCGCTGGTACAAATCCCAACGAAATGGTGAAAGCATGGACGAGGATTCGCTGGATGAGGACTCGTTGGACGAGGACATGGACGATGAGCTATTAGACACGGACGGGGATGAGGCAGATGAGTGAGCATGCTGCGAGAAGAACAGCTATCAGTTTCGCTCCAGGTTCTCATGTCATGGACAGGTTGCCGTTACTTTGAGGGTCATCTATAGATATGGTTTTGATGGCGAGCACTCTGCCCTCTTTCTTTGGCTTTTCTGACAGAAGAGCCCATCATTTCAGTGGGCGAGGACACATTTTGGAAGGGCTTGTTTTCAGGTAGCATCCCGTAGATTATCAGCTGGGAGAATCTACAGCGACGGGCCATGTTCTTGTTGCTTTTGTGAATGTGCTAACCCACTTCGTGCTAACCTACTTCGAGGCGTCAGGAGGGGGGCAGGAGGGGTTGGACTATAGTTAGCATGTCTCCTGCACCAGCCTTAATAACTCAAAATAAGCATGATCGGATATTTTCTTCTAGTGCAGAACATCCCAATTTGTTATCACACGAGACCACTCACTCAGGCAAATCAATCAGCTGTTTTCCCGCTTGAACATGGCAGGGTAAAGATCGCTGATGACACTGTCACATAACAACAAATACGGCGGTTTCCTTCAGGATTTGAGCTCCAAGATCCGCATCGACGATGTAACAAGATCCATCGCAAAAGGTCCCTCACAAGAAAATCCCAAGTCATTGGCATCACGGTGAAAGAAATACCTGACCGAGAGGCAGTCAGTCCCTAGTGATGAAGTGGCTACAGCCCAAGCGGTAAAGAATGTTGATTGGCCTTTCGGTAGCACCCGATCTTAAGTGGATGTCTGCCAATGCACGGAATGGAATGATGAAGGGGCTGCTCAGCTGTAAATTGGCCTGCCGGTGATACATCCAACTGCTGCTGGCAGAGCCCATGGAATGCAATGCCCAATGCGCTGACATTCGACTGGATCTCGTCAACAACAAGGTCTCCACAACCGATAGCGCGGTAGAGTATTTCGACAATTTTGGAACCATGGGACCTAATCATCGACGAGTACAGGAGGTTCATGGTGGACAAGATTTGGCTTGGTGCTCTCGTTAAGATTCATTTGTTGCGCACCTTTGGTCTTGAACGTTCCATCGTAGAGATATCTTCGTCAGAGTGTTTGGTTATGGAAAAGGATCCGAGTATGCAGGGTACATCGAGGGTATGTTAGCCCTCTTCCATATTCAACATCGGGCACTTTCCGTGGAATCGTGACCCAAATTTGATCTGGTGGGGGGTTGTGTATGACGGTGAGTCACAGTTGAGGATGAACAGCTGGGAGCCCGGTTTTCTAAATCTGACATTTCAGTCAATGCCATGCTTGAATTGCAATTTCTCCGGCCAGCTATGAATGAAGTCAAAGTCAGGTGACCATATTCTGATTCACTATGTTTGCCCTACGAAATGCGTGCCCAGCCTCAAGGACCCCATCGTGTTCCATTTATGCGTCTGAAATCCCCATGTTTCCGGCTATTTCCATGCTCTCTTGTTGCGTCGTGACCGTTTCGCCATTGGTCTCAAAGTGAAGACCTGGAATCCTCTTATGGCTTCAAGTCTGGCCCCAAAGAAAGCGAGTGAGAGACCAAGGCTCAGGCTCCCGCGCAGGCGGGGGATTTGAACGTAGCCTGATGATCTCAGCTTCAAAATGCTCCAGTATGTTGAGCATCAGTGATAATCGTGTAAGTTCAATTCGGTGGGTCCCTGGGTTTACGAGCGGCAGCAAGAGAGTGTCGTCCCTCGCCGCCCACTCGATCACCTGCGACACATCAGAAACAATTTCCTGCCACCCCTTCTTTGTTCTGTGATCCTGGCGCATGTTCACAAAGCCCCAGTTATCATCACCAAGACCAATATCTCGACTCCACTCAACAGCAATAATTGTCAAGAAAAGCGCTGTATCCATGCAGGGGCCCCAGCGAGCCTCATGCTCTGTGCCTGCAGCATGGTAAAATAAGCGCTGAGTAGCTTGATTATATGCGCTGCGTATGTAAGAACAATGCTGAATGCGCCGTCGAAATCCGGGCCAACCATACCAATAAGTGTACGGGGGAGGGTACGATGGAGGGCACAAGGGAGTGCTCTGCCGACGTAATAAATCCAGGCAGGTGTAGGGTGTTCCCTTCACAGGGCCGTACACCAGGTATTCGCAGTCAAATTTGAAGGCCGTATGGCCTTCTTCTCGGAGTGCGCGTACATGCAGAATCACATTGACATTGTCGCGGCGAGATGTGTCGAAGATGCCAATGTAAGGGTGAAGAAACTTGCTGTAATCATCAGGAGCCTTGGTGTAATCAGAAGGAGCCCTTGCGAAGCGGCTAGCGATGTCGAAGTCGGCCGTCCACGAGCTGAAATGCGAGACAATGTCCTCGTTTCTACCGAGGTGCCCGTTTATCTCAGAGCGAAATTCTTCAAGAGACATTGCGTCGAGGGCCGTTGGGCTTGATGGATGGGATTTGCGACGCGAGCCAGGTATAGCGTCTGCACCAGATCCGCCCGATTGGTCATTTTCGGTGTCCACAAACTTGCCAAGAAATGCGTGGGGAGTGATAGCTGTAGGAGTGTTCAGTTCCTTATTGCCACCGGAGTTCTCAGTGAAGCCTCTGAACAGGAAACGCGGAATCTTTGTGTCCCAGGCTATTTGGATGCGTCAGTTTGAGAAGGAAATCAATCACGGATGTATTGAGAATGCAACATATTTGGTAAACTGACCACGAAGTTCCCTCAATGTGCCCAACTCTATGTAGATACGTCAGTTTGAGAAGGAAATCAATACGGGTGTATTGAGAACCTTGGAATGCGACATATTCGGCTGGGTAAACTGACCACGAAGCGTCATCGGTGTGTTTAAGTCTATTTAGATATGTCAGTTTGAGTAGGACATTATGAGTTAACTGAAATTGCTATATAGTTGGTACACTTACCTCGTTTCGGAAATCCAAGTGCTTCACTAAGAGGCACGTAGATCAAAGCCATTGTCAAAGGTGTTATGCTGTCTGGTCCGGTGATGGAGAACTTGAAATAGAGATCAGTATTTGGTTTTCCGTAGCTTCTTATACTTTCCATCTCCAAGACCTTGGAATCAGGAACTGCCGTTTCGAACACCAATTCTGCCACCTGGGCTACCTGAAGGCTACTCAAGCATGATGGTTCAGGCCATACAGTCACGGACAGAACGAAATTGATAAAATCTGGCAGCAAGACATCGTTCACAACCCAAAGCGTTCTGAAAGGGGGAAATGGGGCTCGTTCGACTTTGAAACGTAATGAAAAAGGCGGGTCACGGAGTGCAATCAAGGATACCTGTGGTGAACGACAATGTGCCGAAGCGAGGCTCAGGCTTTACTCGACTATGGACTATGAAGCTTATCCGTGTTTGCGCCTCTGACGCCGAAAGAAAGTGGAGCTTCGCAGCCTCAGTGGTCGAACTCCAAGTCGGAACAATGGAATCATGCATCTATTGTTCCCTCACACCACGTTTCAAATTGCCAATAAAGCACTTCCCAGTACAACCACCGTGGTGCCCCCCCCTTTTTTTTCATGATTAGAACAGACACATAGGCTTACACTCTGCACCAGTCGCATCGGCCTCAAATCAAGTCTGCCTGACTCCACATAAGGCAAATTTCGTATGCACAATATGTTTTGTGTACTCGAAACCAGTGGTAGCCTAGAGGACTTACCATGTGAAGCCTCGGCGATCGAAAAGGTAAGACACTCTCATTCGCCTCCTTGATATTCTGAATGGGGGACCTCATTCGCAGCCATCACCTCAAGGTTGTGATCAGAAACCCCGGCCATTCCTCGAGTATGGAATCGGAAAGGCCTCTTCATATAATTCTGGCCGATGTCTATCTACAGCAGCATCTCCTCGACCTTGTTGAGCACTTTGGGTTTGTATCTACCAGGCTCATGATATTACCTACCAAGCCAGGACATCCATCATCAGATCTGTGATTTTTTATCCTAGAATGCGGTGGGTATCTCTCGCTTCGGTAACGTGGCCTCCCAAGCACTCGTGATTTTGATAGGCCCTCCCTCCTCACCAGCCTCCGTCGTGATGGAAGCACTGAATGGGCCCCCATTGGTGTTGCGACCGCCAAGTAGAACGGCTGCAATCAGATAGCCTTCAGAAAAGTCGGATTGAAGCTGGCCTATGCACTTTTCGCTGTAAATACTGCTGACAGCCTGGACATTGACTCATGTGCGAGAACAGCTGTGCACGAACCTCATAAGAACGGAGCTCAACAATGCTGGCAAAGCCACCTTCTCGCTGAACTCCTAAATTGTCTCATCGTACTTCATGGGCCGAGACAGTCTCCCATATTCCAGACTGTTGATGCAAAGCCTGGGCCGACTGGTTTTGTATAATTTAAGTAGTTGTCGCTTCAATGATATCTAGGTAAGAATGCAAGACTTCAGTCCTTGATCAGCAACTGGGTGGAGACTAAGTTCCAAGGTTAGTTCTCTACTGGACTTCAGTCAGCACCCAATCGGGATAAACCACTTGAATTGATTTGCCCTATTGCAGAAGATTCGATAATAGACCTGATGGTTGCCTTGCTGGGCTAAGCTCCCATTTCCATTTCCTTGTGCCTCTGTGTGTGCCAACGTGACCGTGGCGACACGAAATTATTTCTTGGTCGGCGGGTTTGCTGGAAAGGCCTACCAAGTGCTTCGAGGTATAAAACACAAACCTAGCCTGGTGGAGAACTGAAGACCCCGAGAAATAAACATGTTGCTTCTGGGAACCGTCACAAGGAGCTCGAGTCGAATATAGGAGCGGAGATTCCGTAGGGGTGGGTTTGTGATGTGTCGCCGACGTGCGAAGTGCCGCAAATTATTGAATTCCATCCAACGAAATGCCTGGGTCCCTCCAGGGCACCCATTTTATTCTAATAGGTACAACTGACTTCACTTATCCTCGCAATGATGAGGCGTGCTATTATTTTAAATAAGTTGCCCCCGCTAGCCCTTCACACCGAATCTCATGACGAAAACGGATCATCGGCGAAGCTGTAATAACAAGTTAGCAACCAGGGAGTCCTTGAATATGACTCAGATACTTACAATGTGTTACCTGTGCCATCGTCACACACCAATCGCCCTTGGACAGGACTGCACTGAGCCCCATCAAGAACGACTCGACCTCCGCTGTTGTCCTTGGCGGGAACGGATTGTGGTGTAGGAGCCGCCATCGCAACAGATGCGATGCTGGCGAAAATAAGCAACATGGACTGAAAGTACATCGTCGTTGACGTTGTGATATTCTGAGGATCGAATTGTTGATTGAGGTGGTTAATGTGAGGAGCTTTGCGATTGAATTACCAGAACGTAAACGTTGATAGAATCGAGAGTTGAAGAGAATAGTCTGATAAATGCTTCAAGCAATGACGAGGCCCCTACCAATATTTATGTTCGAAGATGCGTTTCTTGTTCGTACGAATTTGGTTAAAGGGGCGTGAACCTTGTTCTCCTTCGGTCGACATGAGACGAGCTCCTGAGGCGAGTGAAACGTGCACCCCGACCCCACACTCACTTGGCCTTTTCTGTCTCAGGATTCTTCCACGATTCACTGGGCGAATTCGCAGGTACGAGGTCCAATTCATTTCGGGTGTTCCAACCCTGCGAGACCAAATGGTTGTTTGAGTGAGCACACATCAGTACGCGCTTACCATGGTACAGTCAGTGGGTCTTTCTCAAGTTCCCCGTGCCTCTTACCTTCGTATTTGCATAAAGGTCTACACTACTGGAACTTGGAGTTGCACCGTTTCAATTGGAAGCTAGGAGACAGGCGTATGGAGATGCTCGTATTTCGCTTACACACGAAAATCTATCCTTGGCGTCTTGCAGTTATCCGTCCAAAACAGCACCAATCAATACTAAGCTGCGCTCCTCCAGAGGACTCGTGATGATTAAGTTGACCAAACAATAGGGTGTTAAGCCGTTTCAGGTACGAGAGAATCATTTTGAGCCAGAAAAAGGCCACTTTCACTGATAGAAACATAGAGAGAGGATTTACTTTTATCGTGAGCACATAACAGAATTGCACTGAGGGAATAAGAAGTGGACAAAGAAGAGCGAGAGCATCAGGTCCTATATTTTGCTAGATCAGTGTTACAAGAAGCCTATGAAGGGTTCACAACAGGATGTGTAAGGCAGACTTGAGCGATGAGTGATAGACAGATGGTAAAAAGATAGTTGGTCAATCAGAAGAAAGGCTCCCCCTTCCCCTCCCCGCTAGCATGATCCTTCGCAACGGAGCGTGCTGACTAATACCCACAGCGACCATGGTACTTCCAATTCCATACAAAGAGCATGAGTTCCTGGAGCCCACTTATCGTTGGCAGCTTTGAAAGATACTACAAGTCCTGTCACTACTCGCGCAGATGGCAGAGCCCCAAACCCAAGATGCGCACGCCGAGCTTGTCGATGCTCTCACGGACTTGTACACGCTCCTAGACACACTGGGCGCCCTGCCAGCCGTGAACCCGGACTCCAATGACGACGACGTCAATGTCTGTCTGCCACCCCACCCGGCGGGCTCTCTCAACGTGCAAGCAGCAGCCGCAGCTGGATACTCGGCCGAGGCCGTGTCTCTCATGTCGGCCCTCCCGTTCCTCGCCGACGAGCACGCGTACAAGCACGGGTCGGGCTACCAGCTGATGCCCAGCACGTACTGCGTGTCGTACCTGGGCGAGGATGTGGACGAGGGCGAGTTCGAGTGGCGCCGCGAGATGCTCGATGATCACCTGATGCCGCCCACAGCCCTGAAGCTGACGCAGAGCGACGTGTACGGGGTTGAATGGGTGTATGATGTGGGGACGCGTGAGTGTTGACTTGTCAAGCATGAAGCCAGTCACGATACTGACAAGCCAAACGTTCAAGGCCTCATTACGCCTTGGAAGCCCTTTGACGACGGCCTGTCCGACACCGATGACTACTCGCACGTCACGGCTCTGCCACCACGGCAAGTCGTCGGGCCTCTGATAGACCACTACCGCCGCCTGGACTACCTCACCAGTCCCGCCGGCGAGGTGGACTTCTCCTCCCCGCTGTTTGCCGAGGCACCCCTGGACCCCGTCACCGGCGAGGCCCAGCCGCCCCCCGACTGGGAGGCTCGTGACGCGACCAAGTGGCGCGCGCAGTACGCTGTGTGGCGGGCTACGCGTGGCATCAAGGACATCTATCTCGAGTGTGGCTGGGACGTGGAAAGTCGACCGCAGCCCGCCTTTCGGAGGGACGAGTTTCTGCGCAGGAGGGCAGAATATTGGACCGCTGTGGTGGAGCCTTTGGTCCAGGCCGAGGCTGACCTGTGACCTCGGGAAAGCTTCGGGTCTGCACGCATCTCATTCTTGCATACTACAATAATTATGGCGTCGCTGTTGATGGCTCTCTGCTGGCCAGATCACTTTTATTTTCGCGGATACAGTATCATCTACACAGCGTCACGCTCGCTTTCCGTGTCCAGCTCAGCTATTCGTGGTCGAACATGTCCATGTCGATGGCCACGACCATGTCTGCTGCCGCCACTACCATTCGCCGAGTGCCCACCACCCTGCGTCTGCAAAGGCAAAGCACCGCTTCCTGTGCTCGTTTGCTGGGTGCCCGCGTAGGCTACCAGCATCGGGCGCGTGGCCTCCAGACCCGTCGTCGACGCGCCAGCCGCCGTGGCTGTTGCCGTGGCCGCCACCAGCAGCGCATCACTTGCCGCCGCTGTCGTTGCGGTTGCCATGTCCGCATCAGCCTGCAGGAGGCGCATCTCCTCCAGTTCCTCCCAGCAATCGGGTGTCTTGCAGCGCACGTACCCCAGCTGCTCCTGCAGCTCCTCGTCCGTGGCCAGCCGCGTGCTGTTGCCGTCGTCGGCCGTCATCCTCGTGGCCCCGTCCTCGCCGTCCTCGCTGAAGCCAAAGACCACCATGTCCTCCTCTACCGCCGCGCCTATCCTGTCGCGCCTGAATTTGGGCTGTGACTTTCCGATCGTCAGGGGGCCCGGGTCCTTGTTGTAGTCCGTCTTGGCCCACCCGCCGAACCAGGGGTCGTCGGTCTGCAGCGCGTATCCCACGTCGCCGGTGAGCACCGAGGGCCTGCAAACGTTCTCGGCGAGGCCGTAGGGGTCGCCTGCCGCCGGGTTCACGTTCTTCCACGTGTAGCTCATGACGCTGAGCGTGATGACGGTGCTCGTGTAGGTGGTCATGAGGTAGTAGTTGCCCATGTCGGTGATGGGGCCGCCCTCCTTCTTGACCTGCTTCTCGGGCGCGAACTTGCAGATGCCCTTCCACCCGCCCTCGCCGTCGCTGGGGATGCCGGTGTTCTGGTCGCCGGGGAGGAAGCGCACCCAGCCGTCGGCGCGGCCCTGCTGGAAGTGCGCGGGCGGCCACTCGTCACGCTGGCAGTTGGTCACCTTGTCCTTGCCCTTGGCGTTGACATAGGACTTTGCAATGAAGGCGTTCCACCGCTTGAAGGCCTTGTGGCCCGAGTTCCACGAGTTGGTCAGCGGGCGCAGGCCGTTGGACCTGTCCTGGTTGGAGCACGACGCGCGGCTGTAGGTGCTTAGCTGCGCCACGGAGCTGTAGTGGTAGCACGCCTGCGGGTACTTGTCGCCGTCGCATGTGCGCGTCACGGTTGGGCGCGTCGTGGTTGTCGTGGTCGACGTGACCGTCCTGGTCGTCTTTGTCTTTCTGGTCGACGAGGACGGCTTGATGGACGTTGCGTCGAAATAGTAGTACGACGTGCCGGAATCATAGAAGCTCATCACCGTTGCGGGTACGTTGAGGGCGATGTCGCCCAGGGGGAGCGCGTCCAGGCAGCCGGCGCCTGACAGGAACGAGCGCCTCGTCTCTTTGCGGGCCTGGATCTCACGGTGCTGGCGGACCTGGAGCGCCGTCCCGTCCTCGTCCTCGTAGTCAAAGTCGGTGGTCCCGGCAACGTCTCGGCGGAGCGCCAGGCCACCCGAAAGAGCCTGGCCGGCCGCGTTAGAATTGCACGTACTGGACGTGTACAGCGCCCGCATGTCGTAGACGCACAGCGGCGCATACTTGCCCGACTTGCACCCGGACCCCTGGCCTGTGATGTGCGAGTTCTTGGTCAGCGTGAGCCAGTTGTTGGGACACTTGCTGTTGCAGGCCTTGGAGGCGGCGCCGGGCCCCCACTGGATGCTCTCAAAGAGGACGTTGTTGGCGGCGCACAGCGCGCGCTGGAACCCCTTGACGCCGCCGCCGTGGCACCCCTCGCCCGTGTTGTACTGCAGGTCCGCGTCAAAGACCTTGCCGTGGCCCCACGCGATGGCGCGGAAGCCCGTGGGGCACGGCGCGGTCGTGTCCTTGGGCAGGCACACGGTCCAGAACAGGCCGAGCGACATGCCGTTTGAGCGGGTCACGGCCGCGAGGCGCTCGACCGTCGTGCCCTTGATCTTGTCGCCCGAGAGCGCCAGGTTGTTGATGGCGTTGTCCGTGCTGCCGATCGTGTCCAGGTCGAGCGCCCACCACCATCGTGCCGCCTAGGCACTTGGTGTTGGCGTAGTCCATCTTCAGGGCGAACGTCTCGGCGTCGTCGTAGGATACCCACTGGTCGCTGTCCCAGGACATGTATTTCACGGCGGCGGCTGTGTCCAAGACGGGCGTCAAATCCTTGGCCGCGATGATGCTTTGGATCTCGGCGTCTGACAGGATGCCCGAGGTGGCCGTGCAACTGCCCGGGTTGGCGCCGCTGGCGAAGGCGCAGCCAGGCGTGGTGCATTTTGGGTCTTTGAGCGTGAACGAGCGGCCGTAGAAGCCGAGACCGAGCACGACCTTGTCGGGGCTGATGCCGTTTCTCCAGAGCAAGTCAAGCGAAGCGTCGATCTCGGTCAGGTTGGTATGGGCCTGTACGACCGCTTGGGTATATTTGTTGTTGCCATCCCACGTGCCGTGGATGTCATAAGCTGCAGTCAAGTGTTAGTGAATGCTGCCAAGTCCACATGTTGATTTCCTTTCGGACTTACTCATAATGTTGAACCAGTCCAGGTAAGGTTCCATGTTCACAACATCAAAGCCCTGCAGATACCAATACGAAGATGGCAGCGTGGCCGTAATGCCATACGAAGAACCCAGAGCGGCGCGGAGTTCCTTGAGGAACGAAACATAGTTGGCAAAGTCAGCGTCGTTACCACCTCTATCGGACGCCACAGGATACTCCCAGTCGATATCGACGCCGTCAAACGCGTACGTCTTCATGAACTGGAGCAGTGAGCTGATGAAAGTGGCTCTGTTCGCCGAGTTTGAGACCATGGACGAGAAGATGGCGCCGCCGGCGTCCCAGCCGCCAACCGAGATGAAGACTTGGAGCGCCGAGTTCTTGCTCTTCAGATCAGTGAACTGCGAGTACAGCTTGGTATCGAAGCTGTTCATCTGCGCGACCTGGTACGTGTCCGAGATGAGGGCAAAGGCGTAGTTGAGATGCGTCCACTTGGTAGCGTCGATATCAGCGGGCAGCCAGACATCGCACGCCCGCGTCTGCGACCACGACTCGTAGTAGCCGATGCGGCGCTTGGTGGCGGAGCTGGTCGCGGAGGAGCACGACGGCTTGGTGACGGCGTCGCAGCCGCTCTGGCAGGGCATGTTGCACGTGGCGTCGGAGCCGGTCGTCGTGCAGAAGAGGCTCGTCGTGCCGCAGAAGCCGCAGCCGGAGCAGCACACGCCCAGCGGACAGGTGGCGCCGGGCGTGGCGGCGTAGATGCCGCACTCGGCCGTGGCGTTGCAGCTGGAGATGCACGTGTCGCCGCAGTAGCTCGGCCCGTAGCCGCAGAAGCCCGAGGACGAGCAGCATCCGGATGTGCAGGGGCTGGTGGGCGAGCAGGTCCCATCGCCTGCATGTGTGAGAGTTGCTAGTGTGGCTAGTAGCAACAAGGACAAGAAAAAGGAGAGTGGGCGTTTCGGGCTCGCCATGATGATGAAAAGAGTGGAGTTTACAAGACAGTGTAATGGCTGACGGCTACGGGTCGCGATGCCTTCGACGACAACCACTTGATGGGAAAAGAAGTCATGGAAGGAGGCTATGCGTACTCTTATGAGGGAGGAGGTGTGCCCGGCAGAGGAACATCTCAGCTACCTCCCTCCCTCTTACGCATGCCTCGACACCATTGTGGACTGACTCCTGGGCACATGGTATCCTTGCGCCGAGCGTACAAAAGCCCTAGGCATACTGTACATAGAGGTTCGAATCTCCCGTATGCATGAACCTAGTGATTTTCATGTTCATGAAGGATCATATGCTGAATCCTACAGATAGGCCACTTTCCGACCTACAATTCAGTTTGTTTGACCAAAAGACATTCAAAGAGATAAGCTTAATGTCCGACGGACCACCGAAATATGACAGAAAAAGTAGCGCACGAGTCGATGCTAATAAGGATATCGTGTGGCCCTCACCAAAATTCCTAACACCTAGGCTAGGAAATCCTCCCGTCTTACGCGTCGAGCTAAGCTTTCCGAAGCTTTTCTAAGCTTTTCTCACCCCTGACTATTGTTATGTGGTGGTACATTGTGTGCGGCGAAACGACTACATCGGGTGCTCACATCAGCAATAATCCTCCTTCGTCCGGAAATTATCGCAACCACCCCCCTCACCAACAGCCCCGTCACTGTTTGGAAATTGCAATCATTAGTGAGAATGCGGGTGAAATTGGACATTGAATCCCCTGATTTTTGCTTTTAGGCATCCAAGGAGGAAATACGCATGTTCGACCATCATGGCGTCTGCTAGACGAAAGGCGTGAATGCCGTGTGCACTGGACCGAGGTGACTGTAAATACTGGACACAGCCGCTCAGTCACAACGACTGGGGACTTCTCAACGGGTTCTTAGGTGCTGCTCAAGTATCACGATGCTCGGGCTTCTTCTTTTCCTCTGCTTCGGGCCACATGTTGGTTTGGGCTCGACCCTTCTCTTCAACGGGGCCCCATCCACCATTTTCCCAGACGCCACAGCACCATGCCTCGCCGCATTCAACACGTCGCTGGACTGCGATCCATTAGTCCAGGTACTATCTTACGACATGGACCGTCTCGAGCTGACCGAGGACTCTCTCACGGCGCTCTGTACGGCATCTTGCTCGTCGAGCCTATTGCAGCTCGAATCCGCCGTCGCAAGTGGCTGTGGCAGCTACGAGATCGACTTCAACGGCGCCTTCCTGTCTGCTATACAGGTGGTTGACTTGTTCGCGTACAAGTATAACATGAGCTGTCTCGCTGATTCATCGGGGGCCTTTTGTCTTGTTGTCGAGGAGTCATGGGACGTGGCGGCCCTGAACAACAGCGGCAAGGTGACCTGGCCTACCTTCACCAACAAGGTATGTGAATATCTCCTGTTGAGATAATACGCCTTCTTGGCCCTAAGTAGCGAGAGACTGGTCATGCACAGTTCTCAGTATCAAATGAAGCATGTCTGTTATTAGGTTCGCTAATATTCTGGGCAAAGACGCACCCAAATTTCGATGACGACCCAGAATATGGCACGCCATCAGTGGACTCTGACGGCAATCTGGTGGACAATTCAGATCCTGCACCCACTTTCTCTGACTACGGCCTGAACCTATCAGTGATGCTGGGGCAGGACTTCTACCAGGATGGCATCTCCATGGACTACCAAGGCCATGGGTGGCCCACGGCTCTCGACTACGACGAATATCCGCTCGAGATCCAGTGCTCAGAATGCTTCCTGGCCCAGTACAGACTCGGCATCGAGTCTCAGTGGGGCGAAGTATACGACGAGGTCAGCGATCAAGTATGGGACAACGTCAAGCAGAACTGCCAGATCGAGTGGCAGCTCGTGCCGGCGCACAATCTCAGCACATGGCCCTGGCAGTCGCACGGCATAGGCGCAGTTGTCTGGTCATATAACGCGACCTGCGACCAGACCATCACCTACACCGCCACCGCCGACTCGAATTTCACGACGGCCAATGCCCTGGCGCTCGACAACAGTGTGCCCACTGCGGCGCTTCTGACACTCAACAACTACCTTTCGGGCAACAGCATTCCCGCCGGCAGCTACTGCGCGCCCGCGTCATGCCAGGTCGCCGTCGTCAACGAAACCACGTCGGCGACCAACTACGTCGACTTATACGACAACGTGACGGCGACGCAGTTCTGGCAGTGGAACCCCCACATGGACTCCAAGAACCTAGTCGAGGGCGACGTCGTCTGCATCGGCCCGCCCGGCGGCGCCTACACGCCCGTGCTCGCCACGCCGGCGTCCTCGACCGTCTACACCACGACCGCCACGCCGGCCGACCCGACGCCCTCGGGCACGGTGCCAACTGCGGCCTCTACTACGCCGTGGCCGAGGGCGACTTCTGCAACACCGTGGCGCTCAACTTCTCCATCACGCTGGACCAGCTGTACGCCATGAACCCGGCCCTGCTCGCGGACTGCTCGAACCTGCTCGCCGGCTTCGACTACTGCGTCGCCACCGTCGCCGTGACTGCCACCACCACCACCACGACGGCAGCCGTGCAGACCTCCACAACCGTGCCGGCCCCGTCGGCGACGGCAAGTGGCACCACGTCGACGTGCTATGAGTGGTACGTGGTCGAGTCGGGCGACTCGTGCGAAAAGATCGACACGCTCTACGGCATCACCTTCGACTACTTCCGCAGCCTGAATACCGTTGTTGACGCGGCGTGCGACAACATCTACCCCGGGTACTCGTATTGCGTAAACGGTATCGCCGCTGCCCCCTCTACTGCTACGGCCACAGCAACAACGACCGCAGCGGCTACGAGCACACTTGTGCCAGCGCCGACATCCACCGTGGCGGGAACGACGGATAAATGTTATGAGTGGTATGTCGTGCAGTCGGGCGATGGTTGCGACAAGATCGAGGGTATATATGGCATCACGCTGGATTACTTCATCAGCTTGAACACTTATGTTGATGCTGCATGCGATAATATCTGGGCTGGCTATGCGTATTGTGTGAACGGCATAGCGACGACTACTAGGTAGTTAGGCACTAGTTAGTTAGTAGGCAAAGACATTTTGCCATGCTCCAACTTCCGCATTCTCACTCATAGCGGCAAAGCGGTTGCTGCTCACTCCATCGTCTCTTTTGCGTCCTTCAGTAGCACGCTTGCTAGACGAATTCTTGTCAGCGCAAGTTTGAGTGTCTGAATTCTTCTGATGATCGGCCGGCCCGGCCGGCGCCTTGTCCCTTATGTTCAATGTTGTCAGAGGTGAAGTTGAGACAAGGTTTCGGCGACAAAACTGGACCGTAAAGAGCGCTTGCACGCCAAGGTGTATAGGTATCCTGCAGAGACGGAGATACAGTACGGTCGTAGGCGGTGATTTAGCTTTCAACATTGGTGTACCGGTGGGGGAGGGGCTTGGATTTGCAAGATGGGCATCTTGTGCTTGACTTTGGAACGGTTGGATGCATGCATCTTTGTCATACTTTCGGCCTGTTCCATCGAGGGCGGGTTGCCTTGTGGGTGCGAAGTAGGCAGGGAAGAGGTGAATAAACAGTGGCCTGTAAGTAACTCTGATAATGTTTATAATCCCTCTTGTGACAATCTCATATTGGATATCAGTTTATAAGTTATAAGGGTCGTACTTTTTTACAGTAGAGCACGACGTCGCATTCTCCAACCAACATGTCCAAGCTGAGTTCAGCGCCAATCACCGCCGACTCCGCTTGTGGCCTCATTCCTGGCATTGCTTCGCTTTGAGGCGTGGAAAAATGTGCCGTGGAGATGGATTTCCCTCACCAACAGCAAGTTGGTCCAACGACATCAAGTGCCACTACTAGTAGTGTCTGGCACCGTATGATCGGGAATCCTTCCATGAACACAGTGCACAGGAACCGTTGCATGGCCCCCGATGAATGAGACCCAGTATGAACTTTGAGGCCCACTTTGCGGCTTAGCTGGCGATAAACTCACACCAACACCTCATTGTCGTCTCAAAAGTTTTGAGCCCCCGCACGATACACAGCTTGCGCATGTCTTCTTGATCATGCTTGTGGGGGCCCTTGCGTAGCAAGTCCGTCGAATGCGACTGTTGGCTGCATCAGACAAACTAATGTAGCCTGCAGCCCCGCCCTTGTGCGTTCAGTTGTGGGCCACGATACCATGCCTGAGTACGCGTTCAGGTGCTGTCAACTCATCTCTCTAGTGGAGTTGCAATGTTGACACAGAAACAATGTTACGTGCGGATTTTGGCCCTAAACCTGGACACCAGGCACCAACACCCGTGTGGGGACCCCGTTCAATGCAGTAGAACGTCCAGACCTGTTTGGATCGGACCTGGGGTTGCGGGTACCCAAAGCATCGAGGGTCTTTCAAAACTGCTGTCACCCAAAGACGGCGGCCAATCGGTGGACCCTCCTAGCTCGGCGTTGAAGCCAACATAGCCAGCTTTGAACCGACAGACTATTGTTGGGTAATCAGTAATCCGGACGCTGAACTGTGGCCGCGAATACCTTGCTAGCGAAACGTCGTTCGGGCAACAATGTCGGCCCCTGACAGCCACGTATAGAGCAGTGGACACTAAACATGTATCCTATCGTGGATATTGCTCGCCCTGCTCCGCTTCTCTGCGGCGCAGTCCACTCGCATGCAAGTATCAACCGCCGCTATATTCATCGTCCGAAAAGAATCTGTCAGATTTTACCATATGGAGCACAAGCGCACAGCGACTCGAACCATCGGTCTACTACCGATATAACCCTACAGTATACGGAACCTGCCATGCGATGTCCCTATACAGCCTTACCACCGCCGACCCACCCCGCTGAGTACCGAAGTACAGTTGAGACAAGAAATGAAGCCAAGCCACATGAAGAAGCATAATTGGCGACTTCTCATCAAGTCTAGCCCTTGGAGTATGCTTACTGTAATGCATTTTCATGTATTGGTGTGCACAAGCTAACCGGTGTCTCTTCATGTAGTCGAGTTCATCGGCACGCTGGCTACGCTGGAATTTCTGAATATGATACCTTCAACACAGATGAATGTGCAAGCTTGTATCACTTTTGGACATATTGGCATTACTATGTAGCTGTGATACATAACAGAGAATATTTCGCATGAATTCTTTTGTGTGGGTAGTGCAGTCAACCACACAGTAGCGTTCCTGACATCTGCTATGTCCAAAGATATGCGAAGATGACGTCTAATATTCCGCAATCCTCTTGAAAACATCTTCCTTGAAACTCACCCATCAATGAAGACGCATTCAAAATTTCCAGCTGCCTGGGGATGACCATCATTCGCGAAGAATTTCTTGGTCGCTAACATATATTTGGTTTGGAGTATAGACGACAGGCGGTGAGGGCACACTGAGCACGTCGAATGTTTTGTCCACACGAACGGAAGCCAGATCCGCAAGGTGGCTTCGTGAGTCTGAGCTGGCCTTGGTCTCGAGGGGGTCGTTACTCCATGGGGGGTCAAAAGCATCTTTGGAGGTGTTTCGCGAAGTGAGACGAGTGAACCGCGAGAACAGATTGGAAAAGAACCCTGAAAGGACTGCCTGTGGCTTCTCTCCTGCAGGCTTGCCTTGATGGGTCTTTGAGACGAAGAGCTGGCGGAAGGAGGCGATGCAGGCAACAATAATCGCTGAGGGAAGTCTGCTTAGTCCTCGGCTAAATGACATCAAATCTTGGTACAATACTTACCGACTCCCATTTGAACGTTTGACCAGAAATACAGCCAGTCGATACTGGCCTGTTGAAGGCGAGTCTGTGTTCCTTTCACCAAGGTGACACGGATGACCGAAACCACCATGATGAGAACTGTCACAGAAAAGATTCCAAGCAACGCGGCCTTCTTCTTCAAAGGAATTTGTACCTTCCTTAGAACGGTTATAGGAATGGAAATGATGAGGATGTCCGTGATGACATCAACAGCCATGTTGGCATAGAAGATGCGAGCTTGGAGCTTGACAGGTCCGGCAAGCGGACATTCAGCTACCAAGGGTCCGTTAGGTTCCAATCCCAATAGACGTGGAAGCTATCCTGAAAACTTACATAGGATTTTGATAGCACTGCGCACGGAACATTTGTAGTCGAAGTCCGCGATACAAGCCACCCAACCCACCAGTGTCAGACCACAGACTATCCACCACCATATCGTATGAGACCGAGCGTTTGTTCCCGATCCAAGCTTACGGAAGAATATCAGGAATGAAAACTTGATGGACCACAAGCAGGTGTAGAAAAGGATGCTAAATGTAGTGATCTGGGGCAACAGTGTTCCGTACGTTTCGATGAATTTCATGTCGAACTGTGCTTTTCCTGAAGTCATGTCGTATTGCAAGTACATAAGGTGAGCCTTCAGTTGCCAGATGATGGCCGTGACTAGGAGCATCAACCATGCCGCGAGGACAAAATAGTCATCCAATTGGAGTCTGCGAAATGCTCGTATACGAACGGTGACGCGGAATACAAGGAATGCCAGTGAAAGAACAGTGAAAGCCCAAGTGACACCCTGCATGCGAGTCAGCTCAGATTCATGAGAGCCTTTTCTGCTTCTTCTGTGTGAACACTTACCAGGAAGGCTTTCTGACCGACCTTTTCTACTGGGTTTAGAACGGTCTCCTGCCTCGAAAGTAGGTTCCACGTCTCTGCGCGAGGTAGATGAGGCATTGTCTTAGGTAAGAATGCGTAGTGACAAGGCAAATAATTACCAAGCACAAAGACGATGATTCTTGTGAAGATATTTGAAAGGTTTGCGTGACCGGACCACACTGAAATCGACTGTACAGAACAAGGCATTTGTATATTAAAGGCAGCAGATACTGGGGGAAAAAAGAATTTTATCACCGATGCCACCTTTCGCTAGGATTGTCACCATTTCGAAGACATGTAAGAGGGTACGCTGCACCAAAGGTACCTGGTACATCAACGAATCGAGTTTCATACTGTGGCCAGTGTGTGCGGGTCCACCTCCCTACTGTGTGAACTGGTACGACCCGCTTTAGCGAACACCGGAGATAAGACACCCAGGGACCTAGCTGTGCCGCAATCCTACCACGGACATATTCCCAGAAGTTGAACATCAGCAACTTCAAAGCAACATTCCTGTGGAGCCCGATGAAGACCGCTGATCTCTGCGTGCGTAGCAAGATCGGATCATGCGAGAGTCGCTAGTCGTCTCAGAGTCGTGGTGACGTGACATTGGTTGTTGGCTGCAGGCAGTGTTCCACCACAGCTGAGAGAACAATCCTTGCCATGCCGGCTGGAATGAAATGACCGAGTATAGAATCACGCTCTAGTAAGGTTCTGCTTCCCAAGCTCCTAGGTCTTGTGAGTCACTTACCTACCGAGGTATGGAATATGTGGCCTGCACGTTTTAACGACGTTACGAAAAGTAAGGTAAAGGACTTTTCTGAAGCCGGCTGGTAAGAGATATCCGTAGTCGAACTATTTTGATGTTTGTTGTTCTAAGCTTCAACTGGGTCCCCGTCGCTTTCCTTTAGACTTGATTACATTAGGCTAGAGTGAGTCTTTGCCTTTCCAGTTGTTGTTTATGGAGTCTTGCATTAATGCTATAGTTTTTGATCTCACGCGAAGAAGCTTTGTCTTGATGTTTGGTCTCTGCAGAGCGATGACGGCGAAAGAGGAAGAGCAATGATAGCGAAAGAGTAAGCCCTGATCCACCTTCTTGTAGTATGTCCCTTGAAATCTGGAGTTCGACTCATAGCCTTAATCACTCGAGTTGGTTATGAGCACTGAAGTCTTGGTCACCAGTGTTGACACGCTGATTTTATCCCAAGTGACTACTTTTAATCCAAAGGTAGTGTGAATGACTGCTTAACCTTGTTAGCCACGCCTTGCCACATGCGCATTCACATTGAAGCTCACGGCTCTGTGCTATGTGGGATTACAATTGCATACACACAAAGACACTATGAATCGACGCTGACGCCGTTGACCCCAATATATGACGCAGCTGTGGCTGGTAGTCTACCTCATCCGTAACTCAGATCCAGCGACGGATTGCACCATCACAGTGTCTATTGATTCACTTGAGCCACCCTGGTCGTTTGATTGAAACAGTTCCTGCATGATTTTGCAGCTGGTGGCTGTTAGCAATGGCGCACCGGGTGTGAGAAACGGTGGTCATAACCGTTTGCTAATGATTGCTGCCGAGCCTCAAGCCGCTGTCCTATGCTTGGCAGTAATGTTTAACCTTTCATTACAAGGCCAATTTGGTTGGGTGGATGAAGAAATTCGATTTGGTTGCAGCGAAGGTTCTCGCCAGTATCAGTTATACGAAAGTCTACACTGTCAACTTCCACTAGACATTGAATTGGATAAGTGCCTGGTGCCGTGCCTCGCATATGTTAAGCCACCGGATGTCGGCACCGAGGCTGGTGATTGGTTGGGCTGGTCGGTCCCCAAGCAATTCTAGACATTTCCAGTCCTCACTATTGCAGTAAGTGGAGCAGGGTTCCAGGATTCCATGCATCATAGTCTTATCATCTCGATTCTGCAGGCCGCGCTCCATCGCAGGAAAGTTAAAATGGCCATATTACAAAACCAAAGCGTTGTCCTCTCATTTTCATTCCGTTGAAATGTGATCTTGTGTGCTTTTCTCCTTTCCGACTGGACCTACTTTGATCACTGCAAAGTGGTGCCCGCACACTAGACAGTGGGCCATATCTGAAGCTCCAGCCCTTCCTCGATCTTTCTCCACCAACATTGA
Organism: Diaporthe sp. P3_1W; assembly: GCA_037177825.1. NCBI lineage: Eukaryota > Fungi > Ascomycota > Sordariomycetes > Diaporthales > Diaporthaceae > Diaporthe > Diaporthe sp. P3_1W. The sequence goes on along the minus strand of JBAFXB010000004.1, from coordinate 1,841,846 downwards.
CTGCAAGCAGTGTACTTAATTTGCACGTCACAATTGGCGCAACGCTGGGTGCGTCTAGACACTCATATCCGTAACGGGTTGAGCACAGTGAATCATGTCGTTGGCTCAACGCCGGACGGCGCCGGACGGCATTGACGCCGTGTCAGACTACGATGTCCATGAAAATGGCAACCGACAAATCTACGGGGACAATATCCACGACAATGACCGGAGAGGTGGCGATGGCAACCAGGACACGGCCGGACAGTTTACAAAAAATGACGAGATCTGGCATACAATCAGCTACGACCCATTCGCACCAAAATCGCTCCAGCACTATGAATCATTCCCGCCCGAGATCACGGAGAATAAAGCGGCGTACGAGGTATCCACAACGAAGAGAGCGGGCAAGTGATGATATCCATCTTGCTCACTTTTCGAAAATGTCTCTTTCAGTACACATACTAACATCATGCAACAGCCCAAGTCGCCTTGGCCGTACTTTGCTGCGTCCTAGCATCAGGGATAGTATGCGGGTTCGCAGCTCTCAAGCCAATTCTCATCGCCGAGGGAGTCTACCGCTCCCTCTGCCCGGCGGACTGGTCGCTCTCGGACGGGGACGAAGGCCAGCTGCCCTGTCCAGAGCAGGACATGCGCCTGAATTTGATGTTCACCCTAGCCTCCATCATGCTGAACATTAGCAACATGCTGGTCGGCTGGGTCCTGGACAACTACGGGCGGCGCCTGTGCTACGTCCTCGCGGCGGTGATCCTCTTCCTTGGCAGTGGCTGCATGGCCCTGGCGTTCCGGATGGGCGAGAGGACGGGCCACTTCGATGGGTACATCGTGGGCAACCTACTCCTCGGCCTGGGCGGGACATTCCTCTTTGTCAGCTCGTACCAGCTCTCCAATGCCTTCCCGCGGCATTCCGGTTTGGTTGTGGCCCTGGTCACGGGAGCCTTTGATGCCAGCGCAGCAGTCTACCTCTTCTACCGGCTCGCCTACGATGCCACGGGCCACTCCTTCAAGCCAGACTACTTCTTCGCCGGCTTCGCCGTCTTCATCCCCCTGCTCATCCTCACTGGCGAGTTCACAATCATGCCGCCCACAAGCTACGTCACGCACGGAGAGTACCAGGTAGCCATCCACCGCGCGCAGGACGAGGCCCGCGACGTCCACGACAGCGACGACGAGGTCTACGCCGACCGGCCCTTCGAGCTCCAGCGCGCCCGGGACCGCCGCGCCGCGCGCCGCGGGGCCGAGCTCGAGGCCATCGAGACGGTCACGGGCAACGAGGTGGAGCGGGAGGCATACCGCTCCGCCGAGCGTGACCGACAGGAGGTGTCGGGCGTGCAGGGCGCCGGGGTGCGAGACCTGCCGTTCGCGCGCCAGGTCAGGACGCTGTGGTTCTGGCTGATCCTGGTGCTCACGGTGCTGCAGATGATGCGGATGAACTACTTCATCGCGACCGTCCGCGCGCAGTACCGATATATGCTCGGGCGCGAGGAGCTCGCCGCCCGGGTGAACTCGTTCTTTGATGTTGCGCTGCCTGTTGCGGGTGTGATCACCACCCCCTTCATCGGGATTCTCCTTAATGAGGTGCCCGTGTGGGGGACGCAGGGCGTGTTGGCGGTGCTGATCGTGGTTCTGGGGGTGCTTAATGTGGTCCCGGCTCTGTGGGCCGGTTATGCCACCGTTGTTGCGTTCGTGCTATTCCGACCTTTCTACTACTCGGCAGTCTCGTGAGTCCCGCCTCGTTCCGCCCCGTCTTGCCCGAGATTAATTGAAACTGACATCCCATGTTTATGAAGGGACTATACCACCAAAGTCTTCGGCTTCGCAACCTTCGGTCGGATCTACGGCAGCGTCACAGCCGTCTCAGGCCTGGGCCAGTTCATCCAGCCCGCCTTGGACGCGCTCACCCACGGGCCCCTGCACGACAACCCGGTGCCCATCAACCTCGTCTTCGCGATGGCAGGGGGCGTGATCAGTGCGGCCCTGACGGTCTTCGTGTACATCAAGACGAGAGAAACAGGCAGCGGGTTGCTCGACCGCCGGAAGGATTTGAGTTATGGGGAGGACCTGGCGGACGACGAGCGTCGAGCTCTGTTGCATGACGGTGGCCGCGTAGAGGCATATGGGTCTTCTATGAGGGAGGAGTCGCGCTGAGTGTGTTTTGAGCTGTCTTTTTATGTGTTTCGCTGAGACGCGGCGTAATGGTATAAGAAAAAATAAGTTTTGAAGAGCTCTTGGACACGGGATGGGAAAAGTCATCAACAACAGATGAGCGAGGAGTTGCCCAGTCCTTCATCTAGAGTAGACAAGTCGTGGGGAGGAGAGGATTATTTGATGTAAAATGCGGCTATATGGCGTTTCGACTTTTGCTGACAGAATGATATACCCTTTGTTCAAATCGAATTTGAGGCCGGAACAGCAAGTTCCAAGTGGTGTAGGCCGATAAGCCTGACTGATTTGCTCAGACTTATTGCAAGAAAGCAGCGATTCAAGTGAATCCCTCAAGCATCAAACCTTTGGAAGTGGCTAGGAATTCAGGACCATTGAGATAAGAGAAATCGCTTATTAGTTTATTCATTCAGTGTACACTATTTCATGTTGATGCATTGCATTCATTATCCAACTTTAGCGACATAAAATGCTTTTTCTTTTTCCAGAAATGACCAGCCCAAACGCCACAGGCAATGCGGACAGCAAAACCAATTCTAAATCCAGGTGATGGTTTCATCAATAGACATACATGGTCAACGAAGCATATATGACAGGTCAGGCAATGCCTCCACAGTACGGGCTACAGCGGCGCTCTCCTCGTCAGGCTGAGCAAAGCTGACGCTCTTCGCCGGTGGAGGCATGGTCGCAGAATGTACGGTCGGGCTCATCGGCTTCGGCGAAGACGCCTTCGGGGTTATGACATGCTGTAAAGGTGATGGTCGACCCAAGCTAAGTGACGGTCGGTTTGAATGTTTGGGGGATGGCGGTTTAGATAGTTGGAATGCAGCGGGTGAGATCGGTCGTATGGGCTCCAGGGGCGGTTGCGAGCTAATGGATGACTTCGGCGTATGCTTTGACGAGGTCGAAACAGGAGGTGTGGGTGGTGGGGGCAGTTGGAATGAGGCTGGCGATGAAGTTTTCGAGGATGCCACTGGGCCTGACGGTGTGGAAGGAGTAGGCAGTTGGAAGGCTGATGTCGGTGATGCAGTCCTCGAGGGCCCGCTCAAAGCGGGAGACTGTAGCGGCGTATCAAAGTCGAATTCTGGTTTCGATGTGGTGGTGGGAGGGATGGCGGGTACGGTTGGAGTGACGGGCGAAAATGACGGAGCCAGGGTCGTGTCGAAGGCCGAGAAGTCCCACATATCAATCGAGGGTGCAGGTGGCTGCTGATGTGCCTTTTTAGGAGTTTCATCATGTTCGAGCTTCGAGGCCACGGCAACGAGTGTCGCATCGGTGTCATTGAAGGGTGCCGCCGGAGAGGGGTCTTTCGTGGAGAGCTCGGCCATGGAGCTATTCATCCCCATGTCGAAAATCCCGCTGACAGGCCGACTGCTTCCCATCGGGGAGGCTACCATCTCGCCCCATTCCTCGTCATTCTCGTCTTCCACCAGTGCGTTTGAGCCGACTGATGGCGCTGAAGATGGAGGGGCCAGCTGCAGAGAAGGCCTGCTCTCTGGTTCATGGGTGCTAGTAGTGACACCTGTATTGCTGCCAAATCTTGACGACGTGACTTCGAGGGACTGCCTTATAGCTCGACTGGGCGGGCGTGAAGATGCAGGAGTTCCCGACTCATCGGTCATGGTGCTCCAGCCAAAGGCGGGACTTTTCGGTGGCCCCGGGATGCTCATCGGTGATGGGCATGGTAGACTGCTCACACCTGGAGATCGAGGAGGCAAGCTCGTGACTCCAGCAGACAAGTTGCGCGAGTGAGCCGCGGCTGACTTCGGCTGGAGAGACAGAGGGCGAGGCACGGTGGCAGAAGCGACTTTTGGACGCTGCGCGCTCTTCCTCTTGCCGAAGATTTGATCCATTGATAATGGTTCTGACTTCGTGTCCCAGTTGAATGCTCCGCCTTTGACGGAATTACCGCCACCAAACGACGGACGACCTCCTGAGTCCTCTTCCATCCACCGGCGCACGATCTTGTTGGTCTCTTCCCGCATTTTCGAAACCGGCCAAGTCACACGACGATAATTCTCATCGTCTCCCAGATCATGCCTTCGCATGGATCCAGGGCGAGAAATCCGGTACCAGGTTTTCCGTTCTGATACAGATGAAAAACTGTCCTTGATAATTCCGTCAACGGCATCAAGACTGTAATCCTTGGCACTTGGCTGCTCTGCATCCAGCTTCGCCACATCGAACAGCTTATCAACGCTCTCAAGGTCTGGAGTGAACACAACTGGGCCAAACTTGGCGCGCAGGTCTTGGAACATATGTGACCTCTCCTCAGGTATCGGCGCTGGGGCTGACGGTTTCGCATTCAAGGCAGATCTCGCGGGACCAGATCTGGAACTACCCGGACGGGGAGACCCACCAACCGATGGTTTCCTCGACGGCGGGGCAGACCCAAGGCTCTCTGCATCTTCGAAGTCTCCGAACTCGCTGATGTCCTCCGTCCTTGTGCTGCGAATACTGGCTGCGCCCCGACTGGTGCTGCGTTGTCTGCCACTAGGCGCAATGGGTACCGAGAGTGAGTTGTCCTTAGGCTCGACCATTCCGTCGTACATGTGAACCAGCTCCTGGACCTTGGCTGACGGTCTCCTGGGTATCTGAGGACGGTCCCTCGCATCCTCGTCCATAGACGTGATTGGTGAATCTGGCCGGTCGTCATGATGGCTTTCGGCTGACATTGATGAATGCCGAGAATCGCTCAGAGACCTGGTATTTGTCCCCTCCTCATTCTCTCTCTTGACCGCTTCATCGCCTGTATTTGTGACTGCGCCCACCTCTTCGTCCCTAGTCCCATTTGAGGGCTGTGTAGTCTTGTAATCCTGGGTTGATGCAGTCGCTGGTGCGGCTACCTCAGCCTTCTCATCTTCCTTGATCTTCGCCATGTCCTCTTCGTTCTCCTCTTCGTGCCGGTCTAGCGTAGAAAACGCAGCCTGCTCGGCCGAGACCAGAGCCGGGGTCGGGAGACTCAATCGGTTCTCCGAGAACTCAACAGCCCATGGATCGGGCGACGGCTGGCGGAAAAGGGAGCGAGAACTGCTCCTGCGCGATATCGTCCTGGCTGGAGGAAGTCCCGGAGAGGAGGCGGCGGGCCACGAGGGACTATGCATTCCGAGACTCCCCTCCCGTGCTCTAGAGACAGGTGCGAGTGATGTCTGGCTTGAATTTGGCGCATTTTCACCACCCCATCCAGCCCAGATTGAACTTGACGTAGCGGCGGGAGTGGGCAATGCCAGGCCCGGGTCACCAGCTGCCCAGTCATCGAGGCCATCATCTTCGGGGGCCCACGGCGACGCGGTGGAAAAGGAGCGTTGTCTGGTGAGGGTGCGGCCGGGGAGTTCGAGGGTGGAACGAGGTATCGTCGGCTCAAGGGTTGTGTTGGTATCGGTCGCCCACGGCGAGCCCCATGGATCTTCCATGCTTTCGAGGACTCTTTCTCATGTTGAGGGGCACTATAAGTCGGACATTGGCGATGTGTAGGTGGCCCGCTCGCAGATTTGAACCTCGTCCAGCCGGGGTTCCCGAATCGACCTGTTGATCGCAACTTCGCAAGAGTGCCGGGGAGGAGAGGTTGCTGGGCTCGTTGGTCGCGGGTATTGAACACGCCAGCAAGCTCTTGTTCTTCCTCGCTGACCGGGCGTGTTCGAAGCAAAAGTATCCAAAATCGTGGTGGTGAGGTGGTGGTGTCGAAGGCTGGGCAGGGTGGTGTTTCGATTGTTGATGCAGATTTGAGGTTTGGAGCACGGCCAAGCCTTGGGGGTGGACGGTTTACACTCCCGAAAGTCGCGTCAGTGGGGAAAGTTAAAGTCCGCAGACAGCGTCTACCTTGTAGACCGTACCCTAGACTCAGCAGGCCCCAGGGTCTTAGCGCCTGGCGTGTGTACCAGATACCTGAAATACGTGCTAGCAGCACGTATACTGAAAGCAGGTGATGCCCTTCGAAGGAGGATGTGTCGCCAATCCAAAGTCCAGAGAGCTTCGAGAAGCTGTGTTATGGACAATTGGCATCTTGGGGATCCGAGATGGTCTTTTCTACTCATGGCATAGATTGGCTGATGATTGCGAATGGGCCATCCACCGCAAGTCTGGCCAAGTCCTGACGTGACACTGGTGGTGGAGATCAGGAGCATCAGGGGCAAAAGTATCTCTACCCAGCGCGGTATGAGTCGTCTATACTGGGGTAAGTATCCCTACGCTGCAGACCGAGCGTACCTGCTGGGCCTGGTGCAGATTGACCGACAGGAGAAACAGCAGCTTCGCAGCTGGGGCCAGAAGCACATGCTTATCTAACAGCCGGCTGGGTGTGCTCGCCTGCTTTATCAGCTTCCTGCCGAGATCGCTCCGATCAATTTTGGTCGATGACAAAATGCGGGCATAGGACTGGCTCGGCCGCTGAATCGTCACAAGTCTGAAGACGAGATGGCGGCGACAAACAAACCATTCTCGATCAGTCTTGCATTCTGTATCTCTTCAACTCCTAAGTTTCGCTCGCTGTGACCTTCTGGTAGAACGTCGAACTGCTCCATCGAGATCGAGCTGATCCTACCAAACTGCGAAACACCCTCGCTCAGTATCCACCCACAAAGACCAAGAACAACGGCGAGGCAATAGACATGTCCAGCGCCAACCTCTCCAAGGTCAAGCACATTGTGCTGGTGAGTGATACATCTACGGAAAACCACCTGTCAGAATCCTCTGGCCATTTTGGCTGACCATGGCTTCTACTCTTGCAGGTCCTCTCCGGCAAAGGCGGGGTGGGCAAGTCCTCGGTCACCACCCAGCTCGCCCTCTCCCTCTCGCTAGCCGGCCACTCCGTAGGCGTTCTCGACATCGACCTCACCGGGCCCAACATCCCTCACATGTTTCGCGTTGAAGACAATGCCCGAATAACCCAGGGCCCCGGCGGCTGGGTACCCGTCAGCATCCACGACGCTGACCCCTCTCGCAACCTCGGTTCCTTGCGGATAATGAGTCTCGGGTTTCTGGTCAAGCGGGGCGACTCGGTCGTGTGGCGGGGTCCAAAGAAGACGGCCATGATCAAACAGTTTCTTACTGACGTCTCCTGGGACGAGACGGACTACCTGCTGATTGACACCCCGCCCGGCACTAGCGACGAACACATTTCTGCAGTCGAGTATCTTCTCCAGCTGGCACGACCTGACCAGCTTACTGGGGCCGTGTTGGTGACCATGCCACAAGACATGTCCACTGCTATGGTGCGAAAAGAGCTGGACTTCTGCCGGAAGACGGGCCTGAGCGTCATCGGCATCGTGGAGAACATGTGTGGCTTCGTTTGCCCGCACTGCTCAGAATGCACGTACATCTTCAGCAAAGGCGGCGGTCAGGTCCTGGCGCAGGACTTTGAAACTGAGTTTCTGGGCAGCATCCCCATCGATCCGCAATTCACCAAACTTATCACCTCGGGCAAAAGGCCTTGGTATCCGGACGGAACGATTCTCGACGGGCAGGACTTATCGAGCGCAACCGAGGCAGCCCCTGCGCCAAGTGAGGATCCTGTCAACGACGACAATGATCCCCTGGCCTTGAAATACAAGGACTGTGCATTAAGCACGGTGTTCAAGAGTATCACAGCCGGAGTGCTCAAAGCAGGTGGCAGCCCATGACGGAACAGGCGGTAACCAGAAAGCAAGTATAGCGTCCTGGTAATTACCCAGGCCGGATCGACACATATCCAACGCTTCAAATATCTCCGCGGAGACAGATACGCCGAGGGTATCCGTGGCAGGTTTTATGCCACAGATGTGGTTCTGAGAACATGTTCTCAAGGCCTTTGTGGTAACTTGCCGCCGAGTTCTCCTCGACCGATATTTCAAGAGCAAAATGAGGGGTTGCAAGTCGCAGCGTATGATCCGACGTCAGCCAACGCCCCCCTTTGAAGAAGTCTCACAATTAGGCATCGAGGAAAAATGTGTTGAAATACATACAAAACAAGTCATTGAAAGATATCCAGCATTATTCAGTGTGGTGCCCAAAAGGATTTTCACCACCGGAATCTTGAGTGACTGTGCGTGCGTCCCCTGACGTCTCTCTCAGAGATCCAGAGTTAGGCAGCTTTCGTGTTTGGGATGTATCACGCGGATTGCACCTGTGTGGCCAAACGACAGCCCTGAATATCCCTTCTATTTTGCGGTGGCTACGTGCCTGAATACTCAACGATTTTTCGTCACCGAGGATGGGCTTATGGGGTGGACACCGAAACAGGCGAGGCAGGGTGATCATATTGCCATCATGCTTGGGAGCGAAACGCCCACAGTCCTCAGCCCCGTCTCGTCTCCGGAGACTGAGCATATGAGGTGGTGGGGCCGTGATACCTGCAAGGCTTTATGTTCGGCGAAGGCTTCTTGGGTCCCCTCCCGGAACGAATGCGGCCTGTTGCGCATTACGAAGATGGAAATGGAACACCGGCGCATTTCGAGTTCCTCGATACCATATCGGGTGAGAGTTCCCCGCAGGACCCTCGTTTGGACGCGTTCGTGGACCCTGATCAAGCGTGGGCATGGCAAACAGAGGAGGTGCGGAACTACAGAACGGAGGTCGAAATCCTGCAATCCGTCGGACTGGACATCCAGTATTTCAACCTCGTCTAATTGGGATGTACATGCAGTAAATATAAACACTTGGCAGACACAAAATGAAGCAGGTTGTCGATTTGGCCCACCATATACGGAGCCGTCGTAGTCGCTGCTCTGCCTCGCCTGGGATTCCTTGGGGCCCTCTTCACCCGTTGGTTTCTGCCCATGGGGTTGTTAAGGTTTGGCGGTGGGTCCGCAGCTCCGGTTATCATTGGGCCCTGGTTCCTGGAGTAGCATGACCTACGTAATGGTTGGGTTGCTATAAACGGTGACAGCCCAACCCCAAGAACCCCACCATTGACGGCTGCAAGACGCGAAAATTTCTAAACAAATATCTTGGAAGTCCTGGACATCGCTGCACCCGACATCCGCATCGCCAACGCGCAACGGCTGGCTCTGCAACATCTACGAGCGCAGTACCGCAAGCTGTACTGATGTCATCTTGAACCTTCTAGCTCTGCAAAACATTCGGCAGGAGCTCTACCAAACACCGATACTCCACCACAGGTGTCGGCGGAAACTGTGACCCACGGGGCACACGACCACAAATCAGCCCACCATTCCGTCGTCGCAGGTCTTTCTTCTTCCTCTTCCCGCACGACCTCCCTAACGTCCCGTCCGTGAGACGTTCAGACACCCCCCGCGACTTATTGCTGGCGTCCGCCAGCACTTACAGGCAACCACCGTCCTGTGGGCCTACCCTCTCAAACGGACGCCGCAAAGTCTGTTTGAGTTGGCAGTTAGTGTCCCGCGGAAGAACCTCCTCTTCCTTCGACCTACCGACCTCGCCTTCGCCCATCCCTCTACTCCTCCTCCAGCCACCTCGACCGTCCCAGCTATCGCTGCTGTTGCTGCTGCTGTCCTGCAGAGAATAGACGGATATGGTCGATATTGAGGTCCCTAACAGCTCTGTCTTGTCGACATCGGAGGCCACTCCGCATCTGACTATCAATCATGATGTCGCCGACGATCTAGACTCTAGCAATGCCTTTGAAGGACCGGAGAAGCTGCTCGAGGTCTGGTTTGCCCCCAGCCCCTCGGCGCTTCCCGCTGGAGCCAACGAGGATGGCCTGATGGTTGTTCCCTCCCAGACCTGGAAGGAGATGCTTCAGCTCGTCCACTGCGAGGTTCTCTCGGTTGTCTCCTCCGAGCACATGGACGCCTACTTGCTCTCCGAGTCAAGCATGTTCGTCTTCCCTCACAAGCTGATCCTGAAGACTTGCGGGACTACCACCCTGCTCCTTGGACTCAGGCGGCTCCTGCGCATCGCAGCCATTGAGGCGGGGTTTCCCTTCCACAATGTTGCAGACATCAAGGATGACGCTGCCATGGCCTCTCCGTACCGCGTCTTCTACAGCCGCAAGAACTTCCTGTTCCCGGACAAGCAGCGCGGTCCCCATCGCAGCTGGAACGACGAAATCAAGTTCCTCGATAACCTCTTCGATGGCGGTAGCGCGTATCTCGTTGGAAAGATGAATGGCGACCACTGGTACCTCTACATCACCACCCCTGACCCGCAGATTACTCCTCCACGCACTCCGGGCAGTAGCAAGGAGAATAGCCCCACCCGTCCGGCCAAGATCCCTACGGGCATCATGTCTTCTTTCCCACAGGTCAGGGCCGGGGACGAGTACCAGGACGAGACGCTGGAGATCCTCATGACAGACCTCGACCCCGAAAATGCCAAGCAGTTCTATCTGTCGCACGCGAGTGCGGTCGCGCGCGAGCGGGTTCCTGTGCAGGCTGAAGAGGCGAGGAAGGAGGCTTCGGATGTTTCCGGGGGCGGCGATGCTCCTGACAATAAGAATGACGAAACCTTCGATGTGTTTGCCAATGGTGTCAACGCTGGTGGCGATCAAGCTCTCACTGCTGAGGCCGAGGAGCTCACCTCGGAGGGCCACGCCCTGGGAACCGTTGTTTCTCAGAACTGCGGCCTGTCCGAGGTCTACCCCACCTCCAAATACCCTGACGCGCGCGTTGACGCCTATTTGTTTTCCCCATGCGGCTTCTCCGCCAACGCCGTCATTCCTGCCCCGGTCGACGCCGACGCAGAGGTCAATGATGCCGTCAAGAAGACCGCAGGCGCCACGCACTACTTCACCGTCCACGTGACACCCGAGCCGAACTGCAGCTTTGCCTCGTTCGAGACTAACGTCCCCGGGGGTCAGAACGGCCGCGAGACGGGCGAGGTCATCGAGCATGTGGTCGGCATCTTCAAGCCGGGACGCTTCATCGTCACCCTGTTCGAGGCGAAGGGCGCCGGGGCCGCGCGGAGCCCGGATCCGTACGGCCTGCGCAAGAACCGCAGCGAGGCCATCCCCGGTTACAGGCGCGTCGACCGCATCGTTCACCAGTTTGACGACTATGACCTTGTGTTTGCGTTCTTCCAGAGAGATGGGTGGGTTGATTTCGGCGGCGCCAGGGTCGGCGAGGAGTCTCCCCGCTCATCTGTTCATATGGAGCTATAGGGTGAACCTCCGAGACGAAGGGCTATCGGGTAATGAAATCAGGATAACTTTCTTTGGGTGTCCCGACCTTTTATTTTCAGATGTCATTGGAGGACCGTGGGTTTCCTTTGGTAGTAATTTGGTACACTTAAGGATTATGACTTACGCTTTTGATGTCTTTCGCTCAAGTCAAGAACGATTGCGCGTGCGTGATTAAATAAACACGTTTTTGGTTGCCACCATAATGATATATATTCTGGGAACGGTCGCTTCCTCTCGAGCATTGATTGTCTTACCTATCGCCCATGGCACCAAACCTATGAGACACTGGGTGCTCAGCATGCATAAGATGCTCTGAACGCTGCCACTCGAACTGGGGCCAAGCTTGTATTTTGCATCGTCACTATGGATCGAGTGTTTCACCGGTGGTCGCCATACGTCGTTCCCCTGCTATGCGCTTAGTGCACACCAAGAGGCTGCGGTCATGTTCATTTGAGGGCTTGTTTGTCATCCTTGTATGTACTTCATGTATGTATGTATAAAGTGTGAGCGAAATGCCACACATTTGCTTCCTTAGCAGGGGCGGTAGAGATCAATGACATTGAGACACTCACACTATTTCTTGTGCAGCAGACAGCTCAAACGCAAGCAGTACAAGGTCATCCACGGCTTGAGTTTGGGACTCTTCGATAGAAAATGCTCCTATGACGCTCTCAATATTTCAAGTTACCCTCATTTCCGCAGAGGCGACGGGTAAGTTATATTGATGGGGGTTATAGCTGCAGCTGGAACTCCGAGCCGAATCGAGTTGCTATCAAGGGACAGGCTGAACTTCATCGCTCTCATTCTGCGAGCCTCTTTGACCATAGGAATTGATACTCGAGGAAATATACACCTTTTTCTTACCATTTCCTTTTCCGTCGAGTAGTATTTAAGAGCGGCTAGTCAGTTAAAGAGATAGCGCATCTTCAGAGGTAACAGAGAGCCAATAGGAGCCAGCAAGACAAGACCACAACATGGAGGCTAGAGCTGACTAACTGACTACGTGAATTCTACCCCTTATTGAGTTGGCATAAGAGCTTGACCATCAAGGTTCTCGAACGCCCATCCGGGAAGTAAAAGTGACATGTGAAGAGTTGTGGGGGGTGTGAGCAAATATGAGCAAATATGAGCAACTTTTTCCTGATTGGCTCCATCGTGGGCCGTCACCACGGACTGGCCTCACAGAAACCCCACCACAGCTCATCAAGGTACATGCTTCATTCCCTCGGAATCGGCAGTCGATGTCTTCCGTACAGGCGTGAAACCTCGATATATTTTCTCGGTTAGCAATCCACGTCTCTATCACTCTCCCCGCACCTTTTGCTTACTTCCTCGATCGAACTCCCTCCTCACAGCCCCCTTAGTCTAAAGAATGGCGCCACCTACATACGCTCTACCGGCGTTGCCATATGCCTACGATGTAAGATACCCATTCTAATAAGCCTACATGATTCAAAACGTGCGCAAAGACGTTATCGTCCTGCAATGGACAGCGATCTTCTGGAATGCTTCGTCCTTGGGACTCAAGACTAAGTTCTCCATAGGCCCTGGAGCCGAGTATCTCCAAGCAGATCATGGAACTCCACCATGATAAGCATCATCAAGCTTATGTGACGAATCTTAACAAAGCATTGGAGGCGTCCGCATCCGCGCTGGCTGAGGGCAACCTGCCGAACTCGGCCGCTCAGCTATCGGCCATCCGGTTTAACGGCGGCGGCCATATCAACCACTCACTCTTCTGGGAGAACCTGGCACCGTCGTCCTCGGCGGACTCGAAGATTGATGCCGCACCCAAGCTGTCAGCAGCGATCATGTCCACATGGGGGAGCCTGGAAAAGTTCAAGCAGGCATTCACGGCCGCCCTGCTCGGCATCCAGGGCAGCGGCTGGGGCTGGCTCGTCAAAGAGGCCGTCACCGGCCAGCTGAGAGTGGTGACACTTGCCAACCAGGAGGCAGTTGTCGTCGGCGACACGCCTATCTTCGGTGTCGACATGTGGGAGCACGCTTACTACCTGCAATATCTTAATGGAAAAGCCGCCTACCTCGAGAACATCTGGTCGGTGATTAATTGGAAGACTGCCGAGGCACGGTTTGTGGGGGCCAGAGAGGACGCTTTCAAGACGCTGCGGGCAAAGATGTGATGCCCCGGCCGATATTGATAGAATACCTCCGTGAGAACAATCAATCAGATCCTACTGGAGACCCTGACATCTCATGATTAATTTTACAGCCACATATCAGAGCTGTCACTGCAAGTGGCACGAAGCAAAAATGGTGCAACCCTTTTGCGCGTCTCTTCCTCGATACTCGTCGTAAAGCTGCTCAATTCGTGGAAAGACTATACCAAGTCCTGCGAAGACACTGAATGCCGTCCACGCGCTTCCGTGTACCTTACGCATATGTTAGAAATTGACCTTTCAGGGACTCCTTGTATGATACTGTAGATAACCCGAATTGCCAGTGGGGCTGACAGAAAAATGAGGACGTCATCAACACGGTAGAACTCACTCACGCCCAATCGACCATACCATACAACATCTCGGTCCACGTGATTACGGGAGAATTGGATTAATTGGGTAAAAAATCAGCATTGGTTTTATATCCCTAATTCACAAGTCCAGGTCCGGGCGGTCTTTGGCTCCATTATACCTGGCCGGTCACCCATTCCGTTCTTGAACAGCTCCTGAAAGCCGTTATATCCGGCTGTGTGAAGCACCAACATGCACATTCCTTCGCCCTGCAGATTACCGTGACCGATTTGAGTTTGGCTATGTACTTCTATGACAATCTGAGTGAATGATTGACAGTAGTTCTTCAAAGTCCTGGCTACACAGTAATGTCTGACGAAACCTCGCCACCACCAACTGCTAAATTGACCTTCACATTGACCGGCCAGAATCGGTCTCCAGACCACACCATTGCCTACACATGCAAAGATGTGCTCCACCGTGACCTTTTGGTGGCGCATGCTCGTGTGGTCACTATGATCCTCAGGCTGACCATCAGCCCATACAGGGAGCGAACATTGCTCCCCGGTGCGCGCCACGCTAGCATCTTCGGAGCGGAGCCAAGGCTTTGTATTGAAGAGTTGCGCTGAGGCTGCAAGACGCCCACGATATCAGACTCCCACTCACATCCACAATAGAAACCGCGTGCTCCCACGCTGCACAGTCATTGGCTCCTGCACCCCCGCGAACCGGCTCCTTGGGCCGAACTTGGCATCTCCCGCCCAGCTTCCGCCAGCTCCCGCCGAGGGCCTTGGCCGCTGGGCGGACGCTTAATATCCTGCGGTTGGCCTGCGCCCTTGCGTCGGCTGCCGGCGAATAGGGCAAGGCTGCGTGATGTCTCGGGTTTATCCAGCAGGTTCAGCTGGTGAGAGACGTTCACCAAGCCTTCTCGAGATTTTCTAGTGTAACGTCCCCGGCCCAGATTCGGCCCACCCCCTGATTCAGCCCACCCTTACCACACACATATACCTTCTCATCAACATCAATTACCCACCACCACGATAACCAATCCCTCTTCCATTAATATTAACAATTCTTCTAAAGCATCACTTTCCTCTAACACCCTACCAACCTCAATTTAAATATAATAAATAGCCTTAATATTAATAAAAGCTATATTTAAATTAATTTAAACTTTTCTTCTTATAATCTTCATACTAACTTCAATCTATACTTTTAACTATTAATTTTTTTATAAAATTATAATCAATTAAAACTCTTTCTCATTATATACTTTAAAAAACTTTCTAAAAAATACTTATAATATAAGGCTTATATACTTCTCACAAATATAATAAGCTACTAAACCTTATACTTCTTATAATTACTTAAGAATTTAAAAAAAAGGTTTTAACTATTAAAAAAAAATCTTTAATATAAAAAATTACCTAATAAAGCTCCTTATTATATTAAATTTTAATAATTATAACTTAATTTAATAATTTTTAAAAATATATTAACTTTTAAATACCTTATACTTAAACACTAATTAAAAATTTATTACCCTCTACCCTAAATATATATTTACTTCTATTAATACCTCCTTTTATACCTTATAATAACAATAAAAAAACCTTTTCTTTATCATTATTATTAAAAAATTATACTACCCTAATTAATATAAATATTTATAAAATATTATTTTTAATAAAGAAAATATTAATATATTAAGGAGCTATAATATATAAAAAATATATATAAGCAAAAAAACTATATATATTTAATATAAAAAGCACTCTTATATAAAGTTAATAATTATATATATATAATACCTATTTATAATTAATAAATATTAATTAAAAGGGTTTATAAAAATAATTTAAAAAATAAATACCCTTTTAAACTACTTAATTATTATTTTCTCTTCTATTCACCTCTTCTTTATCACTATAAATTACTAGCTATCATAATCCTTAAGAATAATAAGAAACTATTACTACTATATACTAAATCTTTTAAAAATAATAAGGAATATAAAGAACTTATTAATAACAAAGATATATTCTATAAAAGAAGTTTATATTTTTAAATTAAAATCTTTTTATAAAAAAGGGTTATTATTTAAATAACTAATTATTAAAGCATTCTTAAAGCAACTCTTTATTAACCCCCCCTTATTAACATTTTAATAGTTTTTTAATTTAATTCTCTTTATAATAAGCAACTTAAAGAAAATAAACTATAACTTAACGTTTTTTTTAATTATTAATTAAAAATAAATAGCCTTTATATATTAATTTTTTTAATTTTAAAATATAATATAATAAAAAAAAAAAGCTTTAAGCCATTTCCTTCTAAGGGGAACATAATTTTTATCTAAAAAGGCTAATTAAGCTGCTAAAACTCTTATTTCATATTAAATCAATACTAACCTTAAAGCACTTTAATTAATTAAAAACATAATTAATTAATCCTCCTAATAATTAAAAAGAAATCTTTAAAGAAAAGCAATATTATAATAACTTTATATATTAAAAAGATATCTTTAAAATATTATATAAGGTATATATTAAATCCTAAAAGCCTTTTATTTTCTTATACCCCTAATAATAATAATAATAATATTCACTATATTATTTTTAAAATATATCTTTATAATAATTAAATTAATATTAAAAAAAAGTTTAATAATTAAAAAAAAATCCTTTATAAAGATATTAGGGAGTGTTTATAGGGTAGGTCTAGACGTGTATATATGTGTATACGCATATAGGGTGGGCTGAATCAGGGGGTGGGCCGAATCTGGGCCGGGGACGTTATGCCGTTGGCCCACAACTTCCAAGATTCCAGGCCCGATTCCTAGATTCTCCCAAGACTTGGGAAAGGCAATATCACCGCGCACATGCAAGATGTAACTCAATTCATTGGCTCAGGGGCTTGCCATCCTGTGTGACAGGTTTTGGTCATATTCTCCTGTCTGCAGTTGTGGGACGGTATATAGACTCACGGGCGTCCTCCTGCATGGCATGCTGCATGGTTGTAGCGACATCCAAGTAGCACTGAGGCACGCCAGATTGTCAACTCCTGCAAGGATATTCAACTGAAAAAGATGGCTGCCCTTCCCCAGTTCGACTATCTTTTCGCTATTGGCACCATATTCTCGTTCCTTGATGCGTGGAACATCGGTATGTCGCCTCTGGGCCTAAAAATTGATCGCCCGGTGTTGTTTCTGTATTTTCTCCTTGTCATCGGCCATCGCTCCGAAGGGATTCCATCTGACAGTGTATGCTAGGTGCCAATGATGTCGCCAACTCTTTCGCGACATCGGTCGCCTCCCGATCCCTAACATTGAAGCAGGCCATGGTCATCGCCTCATGTATGGAGTTCGCCGGTGCCATGGCCGTCGGCGCTCAGGTCACAGACACGATACGCACCAAGGTCATCTCCACGAAGCTCTTCGAGTCCGACCCGTCAGTCCTTATGCTCGGTATGGTCTGCGCCATCGTGGGGTCGTCTGTATGGCTCACAATCGCAACTCGCTTCACCATGCCCGTCTCGACGACGCACTCCATTATGGGTGGCGTTATAGGCGTAGGTATCGCTGCTATCGGTTCCAATGGTGTCAACTGGGGGTGGGATGGTGTTTCCCAAGTCTTCGCCGCATGGGCAATTGCACCGGGCATTGCTGGGATCTTCGCGTCCATCATCTTCCTCGCAACGAAATACGGAGTCATGCGCAGGAAGAACCCGGTCAAGATGGCTTTTATCGCCGTTCCATTTTACTTTTTTCTCACATCTGCCCTCCTGACCATGCTCATCGTGTGGAAGGGTGGCTCGGCGAGAATCGATCTGGAGGACAGGGAGCTTCCCGGTCCCATTCTGGGCGTGGGTGCCGGTGTTGCGCTTCTCGTTGCCGTATTCTTTATTCCATATCTCTACCGCAGGATTCTTAAGGACGATTGGCAGTTGAAGGGGTGGCAAGTCATTCAAGGCCCTCTTCTACTCCGACGTCCCGACCCACCAGCTCGCCCCGAGGGTGTCCAAGAGGGTGGCATCCGAGATTATTACGAGGGACATTTGACCAGGGACGAGCTTGACGCTAGGAGAGCTGCCGAGGGACACTCCAACGATATCGAGAGACACCCGGTAGGAGAAGGGGTCGATGCCAACGAAAAGGGTAGCTCTTCCTCAGACATCATTCCGGCGCCTCGAGCCAACGAGAATTCCACGTTGAAGGACAAGCCGATTGATCCCAAGCTCGCTGCCCCACCAGGACCCTGGTACAGACCAGCTGTTGCGTTCTTCTGGGCGAAGTACTGGTTCTGGCATGGTGTCGATCAGGAGGTCGTGTCGGCGCAGGGAAAGAGGGACTTCCTCTCGGGCGACATCGAAGCAATACACGCTACTGGTGAACACTTCAACAACGAAGGTAAGCAAGCAACTATCACATGTGTTCATGAGTACGAGTAGAATATACTAATTTCTCCCAGCCGAATACACCTACTCCTTCCTCCAAATCCTCACTGCCTCCACCGCCTCATTCGCCCACGGCGCCAACGACGTCTCCAACGCCATCGGCCCCTACACCACAATCTATTTCATCTGGCAATCAGGAGAAATCAGCTCTAAAGTCCCCGTGCCCACCTGGATCCTGGCCTTCGGCGGTGCTGGTATTGTCATCGGTCTCTGGACGTACGGCTACAACATCATGCGCGCGCTCGGCAACAAGATCACCCTGCACTCGCCGTCGCGCGGCTTCTCGATGGAGCTCGGCGCCGCCATCACCATCATCATGGCCACCAAGCTCAAGCTGCCCGTCTCGACCACGCAGTGCATCTGCGGCGCGACCGTCGGCGTCGGCTTCTGCAATGGCACGTGGAGGAGCATCAACTGGCGCATGGTCGCGTGGATCTACATGGGCTGGTTCATCACGCTGCCTTGTGCTGGTCTTATCTCGGGCCTGCTCATGGGTATCGTCTTGAATGCTCCTCGGTGGGGAACTGGTATTTAGCCGATTCTGCTTTGAGGCAGCATTTGCAAAAAGGGGCCAGAAGCGCTGTTGAAGAAGCAAGGGATGAGAGACTTCTGCGTAATTGTAGAACGACAGAATGATTAGAGCATTCCGGGTTGCCGCGCTTTTAGAATCCGAGTACGACCGAGATTCTATGCCTTCACTGAGACTACAATAATAAAGTTGTTTGATTGGAAAAGCTCCTGCTCATGATTGCGCCTCACCTAGTACTAGTTCCTATCCACCCTAGGTTATGCTTCTCCAACTGTACAAGCCAAGATAAGGTGTGAACACTTTTGTGGCCCTGCGTTCGTGAGGACTAATTTTGCTGTAAAAGAGTGTAATATTCGGTATTTGATATAGGTCGACCCTCAATCCAATGTGGATCCCACTGAAAAAATAATCACATGCAACACATATCCCCAAATGCTTCCTCCCGTCTTTTAACTCTCCAGTCTGCATGCTGTGATCCTACCAGCTAGCAGCTGCATCCACAGGCTTTGCAACCGCCAACAGCTTGTCCACAATCCATTGAGGTCTTACAGTCCCTGTCAGCGCGGCAGGTATACCAGCCGCCGAACCCTTCGTTGCGCGCGGTCCAGCACCATGGCCCTTCGCCCGAGCCGTTACATTTCTTCCAGCAGTAGCCCTTGTAGCAACCGCTATTCTTGGAGCCGTAATAGCACTTCCTCTTCTCAAGTGAGCCTTCGAGCGGAACGTCGTGGCCAATGGGATGATCGGCGCAGGTGCGGATCTCGCCGGGGTCAACACCAGGAGGAAGAGCGGTATCATTGTTGACGGTGACACCTAGTGCGCCGCATTCAGCAACTTCCGATGGAGTCGGAGTGGAAATTGCGTTGGCAGCTTGTGCCAAAGCCATGATGAGGGCAGCGTTGAATCTCATTTCGAAAGAATGAAAACTGAAAGTCAGATTTAGCAAGATGGACTAGGTCCTCTTCAAACTTGAAGTACCCGGAATTAGCCCATTAATGGAAGACTCACTTGGACGAGATTGATAGGGGGTTTCTACTTGAATATCTTCTAGCTTTCGAATGTAGGAGTGAGTTATGGCTGAGAGAATGGTTCTACATTATTCGGAAAGACGATGGGCACGGCCAGATTTATACTCAATAAAGCCGCCAAGAAGTCACCTCTACTCCGGCTCGATGTTGAAAAGCACCTTGCTTCTGTTCGCATCACTTCACCTAGAGCTTACTCATTTGAGACCTTCCTCCTTCTTGGCAGTACTTACGAGGTCTTACGATCTGTACAGACTAGACAAAATTCGGGATCATGGTGCCGCATCTGGAACAGATCAAGTAAAGCGCCGCTGCCAATGGGAGCAGCCACCGACCTGGTGATGCGAAATGAATCATAACCAGTCAACGAAATCCTCCAAATCTAGAACCTCTTTGGGCCTGTCAGCCTTACTTTTAATGTCATGGGACTAATTCTGTACAACAGCCAGCCTTGATCAGGCAAAGAGACTTAAAGCAGATCAGCTGAGATGATCAAGATACGATGCAAGGCTGGAAGGTGCCGGGTTTTAATGGCCTACATACCAATGGCTCTCGTGGATTTGAGCTGTTTTGCTGGGCAAAGCTTGACTGGAATGTTAATTTGAACTACAATATCAGTAAGATTTCTTAGTCATAGACCCGAGTCTACTCGATGGGGATATATGTCTCAATGCCTAAGAGCTAGCAGGCAGCCAAAGTGCCATACTTATTATCTTTATGGAAAAAACTTCGACCAGTGCTCAAGGGTAATCATCCTTCGACCGCGATCCGACACTCATCACGTTGGGTGTGTATCTTGGTCGAGCAGATCCTGCAAGCCCCTCTTGGCTTGCGTCCCGAATGGGTCAGCTGACGACCAAAGAAAAGTTACACACTCTCATAACACATTGTACCATAGGTTATCCAAGTTCAGGAAGTTTATGGTCTTTTGTCTTAGATTGATTCACAGATAAGGAAGGAGATTGCGAGACTCACAGTGAGTATAAAACCGTAGACACTAAGCCATTAGTCGGAGAGTGAAGAATCAAGAAAAAAGAAAAAAGTGGATCTAGATGTGACACACTTGTACAGTTCAAGAGTTCCAACAGTGTTTTTCAGGTTATTATGGCAGTCACTAGGGGACCAGTAATTTAGGGGGGTGGGGGAGGGGGCTCACGTGGATAGGGGGTCCGTACATTTTGAAAAAGGGTGCCCTCTGCCCCTTCTGTAGTCAGTCTAGCCATCACGCCCACATATTTGCCAGGCCCAGTCTTTCCTGCCACAGTTATAGTGAACACTGTTAAATCGATGATAAGAGTTTTATAAACTTTATCTGCGTCGATAGCCATGAGACTAATAGCCGGCCATGTTATAATTACTTGGTGCAGCTATCATCAATATTCAATAATAAATCAAAAATCTTCGCAATTACTTTACCACATGGGACGAAGTCATGACCAGCATATCATGGTAAAACCTAACCTGCGCTTTCTACATACCGATGAGTCCCGCATAGCGAAAAAGTCCACGCTGTCACTGTGCTTATACTGCCAGATCGAAATTTGGAGTTTGGAGTACAAGACCCCATACCTTGGAAACTCACGCTTAGTGTTGGAGCCCTTTGGACAGGATGAACTACCGAAATGCGGGGCAATCAAACCCCATCCCAGCTGGGCACTGTCTATTCCCAGAACAGGAAGATGCAAATGCGCGAGCGTCGCAACCCGCGGTTTACACGGGATAGTCGCTACATGGACCAGGGCTCAGCTTGCGGGGGACCTGGACACAACAGCAGCCAAGATGACCCCGATGTTTGGATTGGGGCAGATCGCCGTAATGATCACGGAAGTCAAAAATGTGAGCGGGCGTATATAATGGGACCCTTGAAGCCCAGAATGTAAGCTGACATGCATCATCGTACCTCTGTCCACACCTCCTACCGATACGCGTAGCCATGTCTTCAGACGCCAACTTGCCAGAGACGTCCCTGTGGGCGAATAGAGTAGGTCTCAGTTTACCTCCCAGTGGGGGGTTGGCCGTGACTGACTGGATTCATTAGAAATGTCTCTTAATATGTGCCACCGTGGCCATTGCGAATATGCAGTATGGGCTAGATTCTGCGGTAATAGGAAGCTTGCAGGCCATGCCCGGCTTCTTGGTCGTCTTCGGATATCCAGATCCTAAAGCAACTGGTGGTTATTCCATTGACGTAAGTGCTCATCTGGGTCGTACTCCTGACAACCAGAATCCAGATAGCATTGCTCGAGACTAATCCGTTAACATACCAGGGGACCTTCCAACAACTGATCGGCTCCCTGCTCACCCTCGGGGCCTTCCTCAGCTCCCTCACCGCAGGCAGCTTCGCCCACTTCTTCGGGCGCAAGACGGCCCTCTGGCTGGCCTGCCTGCTGACGGCCATCGGCTGCGCCATCCAGATCAACACCACCGACAAGGCCGTCGTCTACGTGGGGCGGCTCATCCTCGGCATCGGCAACGGCTTCCTGGTCACCTTCTCCAACATATACACGGCCGAGGCCAGCCCGGCGCACCTGCGGGCGGTCATGGTGGCGCTCTTCTCGGAGTGGGTCAACATCGGGAGCATCGTGGGCGCGGTGGTGACCAACGCGACGCAGTCCCGCCTCGACAAGGCGAGCTACCAGATCCCCGTCGGGATCCTGTTCGTCGTGCCCGTCGTGCTGGCCGCCGGCCTCTTCTTCGTGCCCGAGTCGCCCCGCTACCTGGTGAACCGCGGCAAGATGGACAAGGCGCGGCGCGCGCTCGAGTCGCTCCGGGGCGGGTCGCTGCGGCCCGAGGAGCTCGAGCTCGAGTGGGTCGAGATGGTCAGGGGCATCGAGGAGGAGAAGAAGCTCGCGAGCACCATCGGGCCCCTGGACCAGTACCGCGGGACCGACCTCCGCCGCACGCTGCTGTGTTATGGTGTCATCATGAGCCAGGTTGGGAGTGGCTCTTGGTTTGTTATCAGCTACAGCACCTACTTCCTTATCGTCGCGGGCCTGACTGTCAACGAGGCCTTCAAGTATTCCATCATGAATACCTGCCTTGGTCTGGTCGGTGTCAACTTCGGGATTTACCTCATGCGCCATGTGGTAGGACGTCGGACCATCCTTACCATGGGCGCCGCAATACAAGGACTGTGCATGCTGGGGATGGCAATTGGGGCAGGTAGTGTTAACCCGGTGGGAAGTGAGGCGGGCAGAAACTGCCTGATCGCTTTCTTCGCTCTGTACATGTTCTCCTATAACGCTTTCGTTGGGGACGCGAGCTATCCAGTGAGTACGGAACTGGTCAGCACGAGACTAAGAAGTTGGTCGGTGGGCTCGGCCATTAGTCTTGGATACTTCTTCGCATGGTTGACAGGGTTCTGCTCGCCTTACTTCATTAACCCGGAGAACTTGAACTGGGTAAGCATTCACCCGCTACATTGCCTCTTTTCTCACCACGCGACTAAACCTTCAACCAGGGCGCCAAGTATGGTTACCTATGGGCCGGGTCGAATTTTGCTTGCATGATCTTCTTCTTCTTTTTCATGCCCGAGTTGAAAGGGCGAACGCTTGAAGAGATTGATGAACTGTTCGCGGAAAAGGTGCCGGCGTGGAAGTTCAAGAGCTACAAGACGACGATTCAGGAGAAGGCGATGGCTGAGGTCATGAAACAGGAGGGCTCAGAAACCAAAGGTCCTGTATCTGAGGTCGTCGAGGACGCGAAGACGAGCCCTAGCAGCTGAGTTCTCTACTGAGCGTCAATAATTAAGAGCATCAGCACAAGGGGTCCAGCTGAATGTGTCGATTTGGCAGATGCTTAGATGGTCACCGCAATATGCACTGTGTGCTCAACCTATCCTCAACATCACTGGGGCTCATAGCATTCGATTGACTTGATTGGAAGTTACCTAGGTACACTTGAGATAGAAAGAGTACAGTCTCGGCTATTCAATCCGTGAACAACTTTACAACGGCTTCGTCGTAACATATAACGCGCTAGCGAAGGCCTCAGGATATCTTCCACCCTTGACCTCGGCACTCTCTATAGCCGCCCGGATCTTCTGCTCCTCCTCCTTCGAGATCTTAACCTTCAACGCGCCGATGTTGTCATCAAAGTTCTTGGTCCGCGTCGTTCCGGGGATGGGGATGATGTCGTCGCCCTGCGCCATCAACCAAGCCAGGACGAGCTGCGACGGAGTGCACCCCTTGCTGTCAGCCACGGCCTTGATGCTGTCGACGAGCTCGAGGTTCTTGTGGAAGTTCTCCTTTGAGAACCGTGGTGCGAACGAGCGGAAGTCACCCTCCTCAAAGTCATCCGGGGACCGGATGCTGCCAGTCAAGAATCCGCGGCCGAGCGGCGAGTACGCGACGGTAGCGACGCCCAGCTCGCGGCATGCGCGGAGCAGGTCGATCTCGGGAGACTCGATCTCGAGCGAGAAGGGCGAGTACTCAACCTGCACCGCATCGATATGCGCGACCTTGCAGGCGCGGCGGAGACTCTCGGCGCTGCACTCGCTCAGGCCGAGGTAGCGCACCTTACCGGCGTCCTGCAGCTTCTTCATCGTGGCGACCGTGGTCTCGATGGGCTGGTTGGCGTCCAGGCGGTGGCAGTAGTACAGGTCGACGTACGGCAGGCCCAGGCGCTTGAGCGACTTGTCGATGGCCTGCTCGATGTACTCTGGCTCGTTGCGCACGCTGCGCTCGCCCGTCTTGGGGTCGACGTAGTTGGCGAACTTGGTGGCCAAGAAGATGTTCTCGCGCTTGCCCGGGTTGCGCTTGAACCAGCGCCCCAGGAGGTCCTCGCTGTCCTCGTACATGTCGGCTGTGTCCCAGTTCAGGCAGCCAGACTCGTAGACGTGGTCCAGCACAGCATAGCGCTCCTCATCCGGCTTGGGCTTGCCATAGAAGGCTGATAGGCCCATTGTACCATACCCGAGGGCGGTGACTTCAGGGCCATTCTTGCCCAGCTTGCGGGTTGGGAGTTGGGGTGCCATTGTACAATCTGAGAATTTAGATACTTGGTCAATTTCGTAATGTCGGAGTGCTCCGTGGTGATGGACAGCTTCTGTGAGTTGACGAGGTGGAGGCAGAAGTGATTGTTCTGATTTCAAAATACAGATTTGCTTCACCATCGACGTCTTATATAGACCACATATTGATTTCGTCACCACCCACGGTTCGGCTGGTTAGTGTATGATCATCTACCGATGTGGAGTTGGAGTGGCCAGCCGGGTGCTGCTGTGCCATGTGGAGCTTGCTGCAACCGCTCGATCATGCCGGAGTTAAGGACGTAAAAGCCTAAACCGTGTTCAGTGCTCCACGGAGATCGAAGCGCGAAGCGGCGCCGAAAACACCATTACAAACGCGGGCGGAGATAAGCCGCCAGTCTGCGTCTGCATTCCCATTCCAACCTACAGGCCCGATACTGAACCACCGTTTCCGCCGGAATAGCGGTATGATCTGTCGCATTTCAGTCCGTCGGTGTAACCCGCGATGGCTTCACCATGATGGGATCTGACTGAAATCATCTGCTGGCTTGAGGAGTATCCATCACCCCGGTGATTGCTCTGCAAGTACAGCTCAGTAGCCAGTCATTGTGGAGGCTCGCATTCTGCGCTCCGAGTATAAGCATAGAAATGCTTTGACTCTTAATTATAATTGACTTCTCTATCAGATTTCGCTGTCCAACTGGGGACTCATTTTTGGGGCTTTCTATCCCTTAGCCCAATGACTCACTACAAACGCGCGGGAAGGCATCACAAGCCGGACCGCAAATAGTATGACTCCTCCTGACCTTTTCCCCTTCTAGAGCTCTCAAAAAGCATCATGATGTGATACATCTGCACATGCAAAGGAAACCGGCGTTTTCAATCGTAAGCAAAATTTGTCGCTCAACCAAACATCGTGTATTAACCGTACAATGCCGCCATCCACCACCATCCTCCGCCGCGCCACGAGGGCGGACCTACCCCGGATGACCCGCGTCCTCATAGACGCATTCGCCCCGGGGCCATGGGGCCCGACTCTCTTCCCGCCACATCTGAAAGTCAAGCCCGGCGACGGCGACGAGGTTGACTGGCGCCTGTACATGATATCATCTGGTTTCGACAGCGCGGGGCGGGACACCGTCGTGGCCTGCGAGGTGGAGTCGCAGAGGGAGGAGATCGTCGGCTGGGCGCAGTGGATCGACCTGCCAGCCAGCCGGGAGGGCGGCGGGATGAGCCGCGAGGAGATGAAGGCGAAAATGGTCAGGGACCTGGGCGCCAACCCGGCCGGGCTGGACGGGGAGGCGTTTGAGAGGCTGCGTAGTGGGGGCCAGCAGCTCGAGAAGAGCTTTGACGAGTTCCTCGGGACTGAGCGGTCCAGTGCATCGTGGCGTGAGTCCCAATTTGAGGCCCCCCCCCCTTTTTTTTAAAAAAAAAAAACATACAACCAGAACCACACATTTGCTTGGAAGACATCGGCTGATTTGCACAACAAAAACAGTTCTGAGCTACCTGGTCGTCGACCCGGACCACCACCGACAGGGCATCGGCCGGCTTTTGGCCAACGAGGGCCTTGACCGGGCGGCAAGCCAAGGAAGAGACGTGTGCCTGCGGTCCACGCCCGAGGGCCGCCCGTTGTACCTGGCCTTGGGTTTCGAGCAAATCCGCGAGGAGAAGGTCTTTGGGGAGAGCCAGTATGCTATGGTCTGGAAAGCCGACGACGACGCGCCGGCTACTTGATCCGGGCGTTGTCAGTTTTCCTGGTTCTGGATCACGGATAGAACATCAAAATTTTGCAATTGTTGTTGCAGTAAATCGCACATTATATTAGATTAGGCCTTCCGCTGTCGTTATAAAGCTCGGTATCTTGGTACTTATAGCTCTGTCAGCTTTTTCCACGTGCCGAGTATATGGCTTGTCTATTTCTTGAGGTTATCCATTTCGCCGTGGTGTTTGACGTACTGATAAGCTATAGTACTCAATTTTGCCCTAAATCTATGTATTGACGGCTCTTCTCCGCTAAAGTCTTGA
The DNA here is from genome assembly GCA_037177825.1 of Diaporthe sp. P3_1W. Classification (NCBI taxonomy): domain Eukaryota; kingdom Fungi; phylum Ascomycota; class Sordariomycetes; order Diaporthales; family Diaporthaceae; genus Diaporthe; species Diaporthe sp. P3_1W. The sequence goes on along the minus strand of JBAFXB010000004.1, from coordinate 1,815,133 downwards.
ACAATCTCCATGCATTCATCATTTGTACTGTGTTTCCTGATTGTTTCTGCCGCAAAACCTGCCAACAATATCCGATTCACCCTTTCAATCAAGATTTAGAATCATCAATCTTGACCTTCTTCTCCTTCTTCCTGGGTTGCAACCAGTCTTCACACCCAATGGGCCAGTATACTCTTCCCAGCGGTCCACCCATCCCGAACTCCTCGGGATTCACTGTCAAGCCGGGGTCAGGGGCAGGAACCGTCGCTTCAGGCGCTTCCGCATCGCCTTGACCGACATCTTCAGCATCATCAGGCGCATCTTCACCAGCCTTGCGCTTCTTTTTCCGGGTTGCAGACTTCTTGGTGCTCTTCACCTTCTGCGGCGGCCTGTCCTGGTCACCGCGCTCATGGGCCACCACGTCCGAGATCTTCTCGAAGCCGGGGAGTTTGAACCTGCGCATCAGCTCAAACACGGCCTGCTCCTTGTCCTTGGCTTCTATCATGAGGTCCATGTCGGGAGGGCACGGCGGCAACGTCGCGACGCGGGGGCTGTGCTTTCTGCGATCACGCGCCGTGATGGCACCATAACAGGGCTCCGAGTAGTGCATCTTCTGCGTGATACCTTTCTTCGTCCAAGTCCTAGTTATGCGTTCCATGATCTCCGGTTGCGAGATATCGAAGGTGCCTTCTCGGACCTTGTCATCGTCGAATACTATGTTGTGGTGGTGATAGTCAAGGACCATGGGAATGTTCATTTCCTCGCAAATAGGCAGCAGGTCGTGAACTGACCACGACACGTCGTCATTCTCGAGAACAAGACGACGCTTGATAGAGTCTGACAGGAGCGCGTAGTTTTGGCGGAAGCGATCGAGAGTCGCTGGCTTGCCACCTGCCTCGACAAATGTTCCTCCCATGTGAAGAATCATGATAGCATCCCGGTCCTGCTGAGGAGGCAGTTTCAGGAGGGACAACATCTCGTCGTGATATTCAAGATCCCGGATTGCATTGCTGACAACTTGCTTTCGAGGCGACCCGAGCTGGGTGAACTGGTACGTATCAGCCAAAACTGAAGTGAGAAAAGAAATCTTGGACAACATTGGGTTCTCACCTGTCCAGGATGGGTTGTCAGACGGTGTCCCAGCTCTCCAGCAACCCTTCCAGCCTCGGCGAGAGCCTCAGATGCGAACGGGGCGAGCTTGTAGCCGTACTCTTCATGACTCGCAAAAGGGAACATCTCAGAGCTCAACCTCATGAACTTAATGCCGAATTTGTCGTTCCACCGCAGCATTTTGACGATATCTTTTGCGTTAGCCAGGCCCAGATTCTCCACATACTTTTGGCCTAGCACGAGGTCGGCTTTCTTGTTTTTATCTGGCCTGTTTTTGGTAGGATGCTCCGGTTGCGACGGATCTGCAAGCGGATGCCGATGTTCTAGGATAGACGCTATACGGCATGTCCGTGAACTGAACACTGGGGGCTTGGCGGTGCGTAGATAGGTGTTCAAGCAAGCCTAGGTGGGACATCAGTACTTCCACACTATTGCCGCCTCCTGAGATGAGAAAACTAACATAACCTAATCGTCCTTTCCATGGAAGTGGAAGGTAGTCACTGTTAATGGCTGGTGGACGATTGGCCCCTTTGATGGTCTCCATGAGCTCATCGCCAGCTTCACTTCCATCGTCCTTCGTGGTCTCAAAAACTTGATCTTTCTCTTCTTCTGGGGTGAGTAAGATATGTTCTAGGTGGACTACATCGCTATTCTGCGATGCAGTGCCTCGGAGCTTCAAGTCAGGCGCAGATCTACCGGCATTCGCCCCGTTGACGATGCTCTGCTCGATCTGCAGCCTCCGTCTCTTGATGTCGTTTTTGAAGGACGTCTCCATTTCCTCCAAGCGTCGTAGGGCGGAAGCGGAGCCGTCGTCGACATTCTCTAGTCGTTTCGCAACTTGCTCCACTGGTTTTGTACGCTCATCCATGTCGTCGACGCGGCCTCGCTTCTTAGCGTTGCCAGCCCGGTTCTCCTTGATTAAGGGGGACTCCCGAGAGGTGGGCGTTCGGCGGGACGACCTCCTTGGACCATTTGATGTGGCCTCGGGGGGATTGGGAACGTCAGCTACCTGAGTTGGCTGGTTGTCCTGAGCCTCCACTTGTGCGGACGCCTTCTTTCTATTCCGCGGCGGCATTGTGGGGCTGGCGGTGGCAATATGACGTTTGGTGAGATGGTTTGAGGGGCTTGCGTTGTCCTTGCTTGTCGGCAGGACTGTCTCGGAGAAAAGCTTCCTGCATGAGCCAAAGTGGTTGCAGGATGATGTATGCAGCAGCCGGGAGCTAGGATGAATGAGAGCTCGAATTGCAACGGCTCTTGAAAGAGTATGGGACCACAGGGACATGCAATAAGCTGCCGGTTGGCCCCAAGGTGGTAAGGTGGTGTGTGGGCAGAAAAGAAGAGACCGTAGGGTGGGTAGTACCGATCGAATATTCGTGCAGAACTTGGAGGGCCACGAACAAACAAAGAGTGTTGTGAGCCGTCGTGCGGCTGCGGAAGAAGCCGTTCAGCTCTTAGGGTCGAGTATACACGGCTAGGAAATTCGCGGGGCTGGATGTGCTGGTGGTTGTCGAAGGAGAACGGCGTCGTGACCAGACACTTGCAGCTAATCCTCGCCCAGCTTGGGAATTCAATTTGTTGAGAAGAAGCAGACGACCTGTACGCTTGGGTACGAACAGCTCGAGATGGGCTGGCCGGGAGGGAATGGAGAAGAGAGAAATGGGGCATGAAAGATGTGGATGACTACATCAACACGATATCATCGGGTCGAGTGATGATGACGATGTGCTGCTTGCCCACCAGACCACCTAGTGGTCTGCTAGTCTATGCAGGGCTCAGGTACACGCAGAGAGGTCTAGAGGTCTAGACGTTGAAAGAGGCAGACAGGCCGGGGGACAAGGACAGGACCCTCGGCGCGTCTGCACATGTGCAGAATCGGCTTTACTTAGCTAAGCAAGGTGCAGGTCTGGAAGAGACAAATGGGCAATGTCAGTTTGCGACAAGAGGTCGGATCGAGATGAGGCGGGAAGCAGACGTCATTGGAAGGGCACGAGGTGCCACGGCTCTCCCACGGCTCTCCCATTTCCCACCGCGTGCGGCTGAGCTGGGCCGAGCTGGTCCAGCGGCGGAAGAGAGCGTCCCGGAGACACCTGGGCGGACCAGGTAGAAGAAAGAGATGACACCTGGACTAAGATGTCTAGTCCAGATACCAAATGAATGAACTGCGAATCCTCGACCACATCACCAAAAAAAATAGAGATGAACATTGCAAGTGCCGCCGTCGACGTTTGACCAGGCCATCAACCAATCGCCACAGGTAGGCATGACGTCGACCGGAGCCCCACCCCTGTCGGACCAGGGTGCACTGGTCTCGATCCGCGCACTTTCGGGACGTGACGTGCGGCGTGCCTGACGTGAATGGGTGTCCTCTTCCACCGGGCAGGAGCATTCTCTCCTTGTTGGACCCACCTTCTGTGTCGTCTGCTCCGGCTACCGTTGCATTTCATTGTCCGTCTGTATGGTGCGACGAGGCCATCGCCATCGCCCTCTCCATCCTCCATCGCCATCAGCCAGCCGTATATGTAGGCATCCCATCCGAGCAGCCGGGCTCCAAATCCGACTTGGAATTTCGAATGCGGGAACTCCAATCTCGATCCTCCAAACCCCATATCCTAGCCCCGGCCAGACATGGAATTGTCGCATGGCATTTTCGATCATATCCCGCAGATGCAGATGCAAAATGCAAACGCAGATGCAAATGCAAGTACTCACTGCCCAGGCTCATCCGCGCCCAATCTCACTCGGCCGAGTGGCCCGCATCACAGTGTCACAACCTCCCTCGCAACCCCGGGATCGATTCGATTCGGGCCCGCTCCAGCCCTGCCACGACAGGGGCAGGGGTGCACCATCTTTCGATGCTACCTCTGCCATGGATCAAGGAGGATCAAGGAGAGAGCAACGAGATTCTAGATTGTCGGTGCAAGAGCGCCACCTACGCAGCAGCACATTCTCAGATACAAATGCCACACCGCCAGGAACCACTCGGTAAGCACGCGCGGAAATGTATCGTCACCCACCCAAGTTTGTTCATCACAGTCCATCGGTGATGAACAACGGGGCGGGCCGCCCAGCCCGGCAGCTCACCACCGGCACCACGTCATCATGCACCTTCGATCCCCCAACTTCCCTCCTGTCAAAACAACCGATTCCGGCGTCGCGAAATCCGTGGCCCCTGTGGTTCGTTCCTTCACCTTGCTCAAAATTTATGTTTGCCCGTTGGCTGGCCCCAATGCCAGTCATCTTAACTTCCTCATTAAACTATTCTCTTCCCCATTGGTTTTACACTCACTACCACAGAGCGAGAAGAGGACAAGGAACTAAACAGAAGGTACGACCTCGCTGTGTGCCACAAGTAAAACCACAAAAGCTACTTAGGAAGTCGATGCTGAAAACGAAAGGCAACGAAACGCTGCAGTCACGAATTTTTGGACCACTTGAGAATGAAAACCAGGGCATCCAGTGATTCTCAAATTCTTATTGATCGTAAATTGTCCTAGGCAAAAGTTTAGGACGTATCAAATCATTATCAGCGCTGCCAAGTGCATCTTAGGACGTTGCGGGCACTTGGGCATTAGCGCTTGGTCTGACTGCAGAAATTGATGACCAAGCATGTGTATCACACTCCCTCCGAAGTCCCTTGAGACGGTCAGATTCGGCATCTCAGAAAGTGCGGAGATCCCACAACTATCCCGAAAAGTCGTAAAGGGTGCGGCCATTATTCCAATGTACAGTAATGTCAAAGGTGGTCACTCGACCCACCTTCCGCTTACAACAACAACAATTACCAACAGCGGGCGAATGATCAGACCGATGTGCGATTGGTCGAGAGACTCAACATGGAACTCCGTTAGAGATCAACTTTGGCACTTAAAGCCTGAATATATTTACGTCGTCTGGAACCATGCCCATTGTAGCGAAACCATTCAACCGTCCCAAAAGGGCCTCAAGAGTTCGAACATCGAAGCAAAAGAACTACCGGTACCTTCGAATCACATCGCAAAATGTCCAAACTCATTGTTGTTGTGGGAGTCACCGGTGCTCAGGTACGTAAATCCAGTCAACAAATACGTGTCACCTTGTTATTTTCTAATCGGCTCACAGGGAGGATCTGTCGCCCGAACATTCACGCAACTCGCTGAATGGCGTGTCCGCGGCATCTCACGAAACCCTTCAGGCGATGCCGCCCAGGCCTTGGCAGCAGAGGGAATTGAGGTCGTGCAGGGGGACCTCGACGACAAGCAGTCCCTCGCCCGGGCATTCGAGGGTGCCACGGTCATCTTTTCCAACACCGACTTCTTCGCCCACTTCTACCACGCCCTGAATCCAGCCAACCTGCCCGCCGGACTATCGCCCGGCCAGTACGCGCACGACCGCGAGGTCGAGCAGGGGATGAACATCGCCGCGGCCGCCGCTGAGCCGGCCGTGCTCAGGACGCTCGAGCGCTTCGTCATGTCGAGCCTCTCGCACGCGAGCAGGTGGAGCGGCGGCAAGTACACGAAGATATATCACTTCGACTCTAAGGCCGAGATGATCCGGCTGACGCGCGAGCGCCACCCGGACGTCGCCGCGCGCATGAGCACACTCCAGATCGGGCACTACGTCACCAACTGGAAGCAGCTCGCGAGGCTGGCGCCGGAGAGGCAGGCCGACGGCAGCTTCGTCATGTCCCGACCGACGTCGGCCGCGCTCAGGATGCCGTTTATCGTCACGGAGAGGGACACGGGCGCGCTCGTCAAGGCGCTGGTCGACCTTCCGCCCGGGAAGGACCTCCTGGGCGTGTCGGAGTGGATGACCTTCCCGGAGTGGGTCGAGGTTTGGGGCCGTGTAATGGGGGTGAAGGTCGGGTTTCGACAGATCTCGAAGGAGGCCATGTTTGAGGGCGTCCCTGAAGCTATGGCGCAGGAGATCGGGGACAGCTTTGACTACATTGAGGAGTTCGGGTTCGCTGGAGGAGACCCGGAGGTGTTGGATCCCCAGCAGGTAAGACTGGCGCCACTCATCCGTACTTCAGTAGGCTTGGCTAACACTTCTCTCAGCTCGATTTCAAGATTCCTTTGACATCTATGGAGGAATATATCAGAAGCGAGGATTGGTCGTCTATTTTGAACGCTTGAAGTCCTGGGTCAACTAAGGATTGACTTCTATGTCTACTAGTCTCATTAGTCCTGTCACCCGTCTTGTCCACTTCTCATTAAGGACCAATTCACCATTTTTATGTACTTTGCTGTGGTAGATAGTTGAAACGAACAACGAAGACCCCGATAATTGACTGCTGCAATGAATAATCACCTCAATTCACAGCTGCCACTCTCAGGCAGATTTATTCCTACCTCTTCAATATATCGTCATGGCCATCCACGTAAATATCGACCTTGTATGAAGCAAAGTTTGATTTCTTGATGCCGCGCCCCAAGAGGCGGCCAGGACCTCCAGAGTTGGAGATTCCAAAGTGCTCGGGAGGTCAGTCTCCATAGATCATATGATCTGAATAGGTGCCCAATCGATGTAGAAGATCGTCTCAGTGCTGCCGCTGACATCAAGGAAGCTGGCGATGTTATCAGTGTTGAAAGATACCAGATATAGGCGCCTCAAGAATTACACAGTGAAGAAGTCATTCAAGCTGTAATCAGAGAGCCAAGTCCCTGCTGAGCGGCTTCATCGAGCAGGAATATGCTTGAAGGCGAACAACCGGAGACTGGATCTGGTGCCGAAGAAGACCATATCTGCATCATAGAAGCCGGAGCTCCTAATATTGCCGCCAGGATATAGTACTGCACTTCACCGATAAAAATCAGCGACGACTTCGTATTGGCCGTGGTCGGCTCGAACCACTTCGACCCCTTGTGCGATGCAATATTAAGCGGACGTAGTCGTCTCTGTTGCCAAGGGCTGGCCCTTGACGATGCCACGTGTGGCAGCTGTCTGGGGATCAGATCAAGAAAAGAAGTGACAATTCCTTCCGTTGGAGGGGGCTTGGAGAAGAGGAGAGGAGAGGAAGCTATCTATATTTACACCTTTGCTGGCGCCGAACATGGTGAAGGCGAACGGTGCCTGCCATAGGGTTGACCCTCCCCTGCATACATCCCTTCTGGCCTGGTGACACCTCCTGGTACTTCTCCGCCTGGGACCTACTCCACCTACCTCGGAGGTCCTGTTAGGTTTGAAGAACCCCCCCCCCCCCCGGCGGCATCGATTGTGTTACTCGATGGGCAGGCTTTACAAATTTTCTGAGGCATTGGCTACAGCAGCACCATTCGTTGTTTGTGTACAGAGAGCCTCATTGCTTAGTATCGAAGCTTTCGTATTGACCGTCCAGATGCTCATTGGTGCCACGCAAACAGTCCTGCAGGTAAGCACAATCATCTAGCCTCTGAAAGGGGTGAAAAAGGCAACTGTCAGCATTGTACAACCACACGCACATGCTGTGTGATTGTACCAGCAGCCCTACTGCCAATCTGTGTATAGTATTGGCTGAGTTCACCTTGGCGTCCACGTAGAAGCCAGGCAGCAGTGCAAAAATGCTGATCTCTTGTTTCAACACAAGACAAACCGGCCTTGTTAGGAGTGACGTTCGGACCATGTGGCGCCATTTTACGTATGTTATCAGAGCCTTCACCTTTTCCTTCAAGCTTTGATTAGTATTTCAAGCACTTGTACCAGATTTCCTCTCATTCAATACTCAGGCAATCAAGGCCGTGGGCGTATGACACAGCAGCAAATCCCAAATTCAGAGCTCGCACTTCTAGCAGCGGCAACAACGAAGCATCTTGGCACACCATTTGATCTTGAGCTACTGAAGATGCCCCAAAGACTTCCCAGCCCCTCGCAGCCAGGCCTTGGGTCATTGCACCCAGCGGGCATGCCCCTGCCCTCTTATACCCAACCTGTATCTCCTAATCGTGCCCTCTATTATCCACCGCCGATGCATCATGACAGTATTGTCACGGCGTCTAGCAGTTCCTCCGGAGATCCACCAACGGAGGAAGAGACCATCCAAGACTCAGAAGTGGGCATGACGGCGGAGTCCAAGAACCTCTATCGCGAAGACCCTCGACTGCCATGGCAAGAGTTATCATTAGAGGAAATTGGCATCGACGCCAACGCAATATCCGCTTCGAACAAATTTGCTCTGGTGGTCAGGCGTGAAAAGCGTATTGGCGACACTGACCAGCCCGCCATTTCTCTGCATTCCATTACCATACAGAGCCCCCTCATCAAAGCCCTGCTCGGTCCTGTGTTTGACGACTATCAAGGGATCAACACGAGCCTGAAGAGACTCGAATTCATGGCGCCTTTTCATGAATTCTTCTACCGATGGACCGAGTTCACTCGAGTCAAGGCTACGCTGCAGGATGCAACCGAAGTTGCTCACTACGGGCTTCTGTTCGATATTATTAGCAACGAGATCACACCCCACATTGAACAAGCTGGCGATCTAGTCAAAAATGGGGTGATTTCATTCGAATACCTTTGGTCACTTTTCGAGCCGGGTACGGAAATCTACTCTCGGGTTGACGAACAAGACCGCCTCTACCTACTTCTTGCTTCCCGCTACGTGGACATCGGCCCCGGCATGAGGATATTCAGCTTGACATGCCGCTATATCGAAACAGATGGCACCAGCTTTGGATTCACGACCGCAAACTTGACCATTAGCGGCTTCGCCAATGTCAAGCCAATTTCAGACCTCAACGTCCTGCCAAGCCACCTGAAGTCAGATATAGACGGGATCCGGACACGACTACAAGCCAGGGGTAAGAAGTTCGAACAACTAAATGGATTTCATCACAAGTCGTACAATGGATTCTACAACTTCTTGGAAGTGCCTTTTGGAGGTTCTCGCAGAAGATATGTTAGTGCCCAACGTTTCTGTCCCATGGCCTGCCAACTGAGCTAACATTCATTTCGTGATCAAGGTTCAAAACGGCAGGGTTATCGTTGACTGTGGGTCATTCCTGAGATACAATGCAGATTCACAGGTGAATATCTCTCCGCTGAGCGGGCCACCGCCGTCAATTCACCTGGATCCTCTGTCGTCCGTACTTGATATAGAAGACAGGGACATGATGGATTTTGCTACACCAGCCATGCGACAAATGCAGCATATGGCAAGGGTTTCAAGACGAAGATTTGCGGGTCCTCCAGCAACATCTCAAAGTACGTTGTCCATCCTTCATGCAGGCTGTGAGCCCAGATCCGAAATGTCCCGAATTGCACCGAAATATCCATAGGCTTCTAACTCATGCGTACGAAAACAGGCAAATCTCTGTCCGAAGAACATTATGTTCTCTGCAGTCCCACAGTCAAAGGATTTTGCCTGAGGGCTAAGCAATGGGGTGTGTATAATACTGGTACCGTGGCGTTGCCGAACAGAACTAAGAACTAATACCCTGGTAGTGACCCTCTACGTCAACTCGATTGGTGAAATTGAATGGAGCAGCGACGCCTTCAAACAGCTTGTCCTGCCTCACGACTACAAGCGAATCGTGTGGGCATTCGTCGAGGCCCAGATATCCCAGCAAGATACTTTCGATGACTTAGTTCGTGGCAAGGGCAAGGTAAGTCGTCTTATCAAATAGCAATGATCGATTTGAAGAAAGACCGGCAGACTAATTCTGCACAAGGGATTTATAATGCTTCTCAGCGGAGAACCGGGCACAGGCAAAACATTGACCGCAGAGTCAGGTACGTAGAATCCTGGCCAAGTGTGAAATCATCAACGTGCCAAGCTAATCACTTGTCACGGCTCATAAGTTGCCGACGCAATGGAAAAGCCCCTCTATTCAATGAGCGCTGGCGAGCTCGGAAATGAGGCTGTCGAGGTTGAGAGGAACCTGCAGCGGGTGCTCGAGCTGTCGACCAAGTGGGGCGCGGTACTGCTCCTTGATGAATGCGATGTGTTCATGGTGAAGCGTTCCTCCTCAGACATCCACCGGAATCAATTGGTATCCGTTTTCCTAAGGCTGTTGGAGTACTACGAAGGTGTGATGTTCCTCACCACAAACCGGATTGAGTCGTTTGATCCGGCCTTCGAGTCTCGCATCCACCTGACAATCAACTACCCCAAGCTGGATCGAAGCTCCAGGCTGCACATCTGGCGGACATTTGTCAGCCTGGGTGCTACAGCCGCTTCTACGAGCGAGCTAGACGAAGAGAGTATCCTGAGACTTGCGGAGGCTGAGCTCAACGGAAGGCAGATCAAGAACGTGGTGAAGACGGCACGGCTCCTCGCCGCTGGGGACAAAACTCCGCTTCGCTTGGACCATATAGAGACCGTGATGCGTGTCAAACGAGGTGACCGTGCCTATGTTGGTGGTAATGGTTCGGAAGTGGAGGCAGAGCATTAGTAATCCTTTCATAGGCTTCGTGGAGAGGGAGAATGCTGAATGCAATAAGGAGATGTGCTTCAGTCCTGATAGTGTTGTACCACAAGTACTTGTTGATTCCGAGTGCTTCAATCTACACAGGTACATTACGAATCCCCTGGCCCCGTCCCCGAAACATAATCAGTACTGCTTAAACGCTCCAATGAAGCCTGATGTTCCGCCCTTCGACAGGATATTTGATGAGACTGGAAGGAATGTTTAAGTTATTAATATGCAGTTAGATGAACAAAAGCTGTGCTTGCGGGAAACTGTTGTGCAAATCACGCATTAACCTCCACGTTCCCCTTGCCATCAACAATCAGTCGAAGATTGATATTGAAATTCATCGCATTGCCGCCGGCACCATTACCCATCCCGCTCAACTGAATTGGAATAGTGGTTGTGTTTCCAATTCGGCTGTTATTGGGACCTACATTGATGTTCGTTATGTCGTTAATGCGGTCCCCGATTTCTATCACATTTCCGTCGCCTATCGTGTTGTTGCCGTCGCCAATATCGAAGTCATCGCCTGCAGGTATACCTCATATTCAGTCTGGGTTCTAGCCTGGACTTCAATCCAAGGTAGACTCATCGGGTGTATGCATGGAGCAATAATGAACACATACCAGTATCAATATCGTTACCAGTTCCGGCAAATCCTACACCGTTGCCATCCCCAGGCCCACCAGAATTCGTTATCGATCCAGAGCTTCCCGTCTGATTGCCAGTAACTCCGTCGCCGACTTGGCGGTCTGATAGTGGAGATGTGGCAGTCGACTTGACCACACTGCTTTGATGTACAGGTAAACAGGACACAGGCATTGTGAAGAAAAGAAAGATGCCAAAGTTGGTCATCATGTTCGGGAAGGAGATAAATCGTAGGGTTTCAAATGAGAGGCAGGACCTGCTCCGGGGACTTGACGAGCGAGTATGTAGGTGAGGCTCGGTTGGTATTATGCCTAATATTTGATGATAATGAGAGACGGTAGATGATCCCTATGGCTCCAAGACGGTGCCTGGCCGACTCTAAGCTGGAGAATCAGGACACTCAGATCTTGATAAAAGGAAGGACTGGAGTTTAGCAAGAAAATGAGAGTCATAAACTAAATAGAGCTACAGCCGCAATGCCGAGGCCATCTTGAAGAGTGGTGGGACGTTCCATTGATATATACAAATAGAGCGCCTTCATTGTGGGGTCAGACTTGGCAATAGAAAACCTGCTCTGGAAAACAAAACAAACCGATTCGCAGCCTCACGGTTGGACGCTCAACTAGAATAGGTGAGAAAGACGGTTTGGAGTAGAGACTCTCACGTCATGGCCAAGGCTGGGGGCTTTACGTGGTGGATGTTATACAAACCTTTTAGGAAATCGCCGTTCCTGGGCCCTCTATAAGTAGAAACCTTTTGTTCCTAGCTGTCTTTGTGGGCCAATACACATGGACACCGGATGAATGTTTGCAGAGATAATGTGATGTAACATCGGCTGTGAAGCCTAAACAGTACCAATCACCCGGAATCGCCGTTTTGCTTTTCTTATGCATAAATCATCTGAACTGTATGGACCTTAACTGCCATCTCACAAAGACACATCTTCGGGTTTCTTTTAACCGAGTTCCTTCTGCATGTTATTTCTGGAGCTAGAGGCATTCTCCACAATTCAACACTTCGACTTTGGTTCGTATCACACCTTTCAGTGATCAGATGCGGGATACCTAGAATATTCTTTGCGCTGACTGCTTCATGGATCAAGGCATACAGAAACTTTTGAGCAGCTTAACAGTCAAAGATTAGTCAACAGTATTGATCCATATTTCATCCATGTTGTCATGGGCTTGCCGAGATTTTGTCACTCGCAAAAATGCTGCTCCAGCGAGAAAAGTTTGATAATACCGTTGAATGTAGCCGGGCTGTTGATTGGCCTGAGTTCCGCGGGACGTCCGAACAATTGTGCAGGGTTGCCGCATTAATGATCTACTTTGGGACACCGACTTCAAGGACTATGCAAACCCCCGGCGCGTAGACCGAATTACAGAATTGACATGGTGACAGTTTGAGATCTCTGTGAATACCTGAGTCGATCGATCGTCATGCTCTACCAGTTGTGCAAGCCTCCTCTCCTAATTTCGCAGGTCTGTTGAATTTGCAGTAGGAAGGACTGCGGGGTGCATGAAAGGATACAAGGAGCCCCACCTGCAAGCCTTCACGATGTCCAATTGACAACAATCTTCGATGCTGCACCCGATTTTGTAAATTTTATGTGTATTCTGTCGAGTTCTTACAGCAAGCCCTACTCCATTGACCTGTCCCCCCCCCCCCTCTCCCACCAAAGGGACATCTGTACCTGACTGAAACGAATGCGATGCCTGCAGAGGACCTCACGAAAAGTCCTTAATATGAATAATGTCTCGGACGATTCCAGATGCCCTGCCATGGGACCGCTCACGGTCGTCTAGTGTCTCCTCCTTCTGCATGGCTCTTTCCTCCAAATATCTCAACCAGTCCCCTGATAAAGATGCGTGTGAGTGCTTGAGGTGCTGGCGGAAATGATCAGCCCGGTAGAACTTCTTCGCAGAGTTGCATTCACGGAATTTGTGATGATCCTGGAGGTGGGCAACGCGCTCCTCCCAGTCGTCGTGTGTAACGTATCGAACATGCTTTGTTGGGCCTGTCCGAGTCCTGTCAAAGTCGACACCACAGAACCCACACGTGTCAGCCTGGCCCGGTCGGGATTTTGACTCGAAGAATGCTTTGGAATAGCTGTCAAACGCTGTGCAAGACCATGAGTGCCTGCGGATGTGCATCGAATTGGTATGACGCTCTGCCTCATTCTTGTCTCTGAATCGGTTCCCGCAGTAAGCACATTCGTACGGCTTTTTAGCTTCGTGGGCACTGGGTTCATGCATTTAGCATGGACAAAATTGAAAAGATTCGGACCCGCTTCCTCGAGGAATGTAACTTACCCAAGTTCTTCGCGAGTATCAAATGTCTTTGGCTTCATTGGGCAGCAGTCACACGTGTAGCAACCCCGGACTTTTCCAGCTGCATTTATTCCCCATTTAGCTGAGCGCCGTCTAATCAATTCGTGAGAACCAATGGCGGTTGGGTTTCCCGGTTGCTGCATGTTGTCGGGCGTGGTAGAGTGAGGGCTGCTGGACATCAACCGTGATGACTGTCCACTGCCTGACGATTCCAAGGCTAGTGTTCCGTAGGCTGCATTTATGGATGAGAACGAGTTCATCGATGAGATAGAGTTCGCCCGATCCGAAGTATCGTCTGCGGTTGACAATGACAGAGGAAAGTTGTCCGTGCTGAGTCTCTTCTCATCATCTTCTTGCGGCGGCGACGTGGCTCTTCTTTTATTAGTCCCTGCCCTGTAGCCCCTCAAACTCTCCCACTCCTCAACCGGTACGAACCTAGGACGTGGGAGAGGAGGTGGGATGGAAATTTCCGTTTCAGAGTCATGATTCTTGACATGACCTGAACTTGCGTGGCCAGAATCGGTGAAGGGTGGTGTGTTGTGGCTCGCATTGGGGGCGAGCAATGCGGGCTGGGGTGTCATGGCCACAATAGAGTCCTTGGACGAGATTCTCCTAGTCGAGATACGACGGCGTACTCTCGTACTCATATCCATACCAAACATATCTTTTAGAAACTCAAAAGAATTCTGAGTTTCGTTTTCCCTCCGATCCTTCAGTATCGCCTCACGTGCAACTTTGATGTGCCTGGCCATCTTTTGATCGATATCTGACCCTGGTAGCAGGGTTTCAAGGTCCTCGTCGGAAGTGATCGGATCCCACCCAGCTGATGCGGCATCAAAGATGTTGAGTGCTGTATAGCAGTACTGGCTACCTTGGGTAGGGCCGGAATCCTTGATGAGGGGCCCGCGGTTGGTCTCAGCCTGAATCATGACAAGAGTCTGGCGAACAGGTGATTGGATTAGAAGGCTGTAGAAAACGGAAAGCCACCATCGTCGATCGCTTTGTAGTGCCTTCTTCCGGAAGAACACCTTAGACAGTTCCGTTGTGTATTGCTGGATACCATGCTGCAGATCTGCGAAGGGTCTGAACTGGCAGCCCTCTTCTCGGGTTGCAACACAGGACGCGTGCATCCCACGGTAGAGGAAACCGTGGCTGCGCAACCTCCAGAGCTCCAGGCAAGGCTGTAAACAAGCGAGTGATGTAATGATGAGTTCGTCCTGTACCCAGGAAGTCAGCCCTGATCAAGCGTCTCCTTAAAATCGTGATCACGCACCACATCTCCAACTTCGGCAGCATATCGGCTGGCAGCTTTGAGAAGCTCCCTGATTTGAGATATTGAACCCATCTTCAATTGTAGTATGGTGGAAGGATGATCAGTCAGCTCCCAAAGTAGTCTTATGAAGCGTTTACGGAAGTCATATTGGTGATGTGCGTAGGTCGAATATTTCAATGAATGCAAACACTCGGAGCAGCCGGAGCACATTTCGCGCTTTGCTTCTTGATTCGCAGTGAAAGTCGCTGTTCTACCATTTTCTCTCACAATGATAAGACATCGACCTGACTTATCGAGCCCCAGGGTTGGCGTTATACTCGAGCAGTTGGGATCTCCTTGCAAGTCTTGAGTTTCAATATGGCATCGACTTGTCGTGGTCGCAAGGGCGTGGTTGATACTTGTCTGCAATTCGTGCAAAGGGAATGGGCAATGAGATGCTCCGGGAAGACAAGTCTTGATCTGCATCTCCAGTCGCCCTCGCTGGCACCCGATCAGCTGCCATGCAGTTTGGCCGCCTCTGCGTGGACAGGCTCTGCAAGGCTGGTCCACGTCGCACTTGAACTCGCGTGAGCAAGGTTGTCAATTTTTCCAATCGGACCGTGAGGCTTCGTAACTCACCTTCTTCCTGAGAATTTTACATCTCCAGCATGCTCCCTTCGCATGCTTGAGTTCCTCCATTCCCTTTCGAACGAGATCACTCAACCGCCCTTTCCTCCGAGGGGACGGAGATGGACAAGGAGCAGGGCTTCCGCCCGAGAACAGGGTCTCCAGGCGCTGAGTGCGACCTCGCCCTGGACGCCAAGCTTCCTGTAGCCCACCTCCCTCGGATATCTCATGATCCAATATCGAATCAGGGCAGTCCAGAAGCCCAGGCTCGGTCCTTTCTGTGCTGTGCGCTACCGATTCTGGGGTCTCCTGGGCGGAAGCAGAGTGGTGTTGAGAACTCGTCCTGGTGGCCCTTGCTTCGAACAACTGGCCATCAAAGCCTTGGAAATCATGTTCGTCGGTAAAGTCCTCGTTGGAGATTCTGCTAAAGTCTCCATCGACCCAGACATCGGCATCTAACAAAGTCCAGTCAACTAGATCCAGCCAGGATGATGATGAGTCTTGTTCGGCTTCTGTTTGAGTTGGTTCAAGTCCTGTGTCACAAGACGACGAGGGATTTCCAGGCCGTGAATCCATGTCTGTTGACTGGTGGTTCAGGGAACAGTCTCGTACCCTTCTGATCGCATTTACCAGCTTCGGTTGAAACGATTGAATAGAGTTGTCCGCAAGCCCCGACGGCCAAAAGTGGCCTATACGATGACCTCTGGTTGAGAACAATCTGTCCGTATGTGTGTTGAACAGTCTAACGAGACGCTCGATCTCTCTGTTGTAACGCTAATGATTCCGAGGATTCCTCAGGCTTGTGTATGAACAGATGGAGGATGCTAGGTTGAATCAAGCTGTCAGCACGAATCATCTCTGTAGTCGTCAGATCTGCCTAGCCAATGACATTGACTGACCAGACTGCCTGCATGAGGACCGCCTCAATCCCTGCTGGACGCTGAGAGGCGGTCCACACAAGAGCGGTCCCTGGGCGACCTGCATTAGTCCCAGGCCAATTTGGTAAATTCATGTACCGCGATTTTGGTTGGTCATCTATACTCTCTCCAAGGGCCCCACAATAAGCCGCCTCAGTGTGGCAGTCTGTTTCTGTGGCGTCCTACCTGAATGTTATGTATGATTGGCGGTCCAAGTTGAATTTTCCCCCAGAGATACACAAGATCATGGCGGTCTTAGTTGGACCGCCAGATGGACCGCCATCTATGTGACGCGTCTGCTCCGTCCTCAAAGATTCGTGATATCCTGGCTCCCACGCCCACCTTCGTAAATAAGAGGCATCCTCAAGTTGTGTATATGCACCCATGAACCATTGCTTGCAATACTCCGGTATCCCTTCACTCCATGAAAATATGGCTTTACAAGCTCAATCTCCTCCAAATCTTAACGAGCTGACCCCGGGTGAAACTGGCTGGCCACCTTTTCAACATTACATACCGGGGAACTCATCCAGCACCGACAGTCATCTCTCGGAATTGTTGTCCGCAGAAGTCGGCTCTTTTGGAAGTTTCTCCCTTCTTGAGATGCCAATACATCCGGCCTTCATCTCACACGGTAGTCTCGAGCCATTTCAATCCACAGGTCACAACTTCCCTTTGCAGTTTGATGATCCTCAACTTCACGGACTATCCTATGCTTCTGGATACGACACCTTTGTTCCCAGTCCAGCTGCTGGGAGCTTCTATGATAGTGGAAGTGCAGCCAGTGACAGTCACTCGACACTCGGCAGCCCCGGTATCTCAGGCTCTCTACAAAACGCGTTTTCTGCCATGCAGGGAAGCCATGATATCACAGACATCGGAACTACAATTTGTTCACTGGTAGCAGACTACTTGAAGTGGCTGAGCAGTCTGAGCACTATGCAAGCAACCACAACGCCTCTTCCCGCAAGAGACACTCCCATTCCTCCGCCTGCTACAAAGATTTCTGGCCGTATACTCGTGGATTCTCAAGTCCACGAACCCACCCACCGATCTGGAAAGACACGGAAAGTGGCGAAGAGTGGGCTCGTCGAGCACGCCAAGGATAGAGTAGCGAGGTAAGGTAGAACCCAGATCCGTACACAAATGAACGCCTACACTGACACTCCTTCAAAGATCTCGCAAGGGGCGTCGGGGAGACTTCACGTGTTCCCACCCTGGATGCACGACCAAAGCGTTGTCATCGAGACGTAACCTGCTGAGACACCAAGAGAACGTACACTCGACTCCTGTAGTCCTAGCTTGTGGTGCTGTGCAAAAGTACCGACGAGACAACTTCGTTCGCCATCGCCGGAACTGTCAGACGTGTCAGGAAAGCAGTACATAATCTGGTTCGACGAGATTGTCGGTTGCTTGGAACCTACAAAGGGGGGAGGACACCAGTGTATCGAGAGATTGCAGTGGGAAATCAAGATAGATATACGCAATCGGATTGTACTCTCTCTCTAGCTCTGTATACGTATCTATGAAACTTTCCAACCACTTGGCAGATAAAAATGCAAGAGTCGATATTATCTCAAACAGGACTTGAGCAACTGAAGCTTGTGGCAACCCCCGACTCGAAAGCACCCATAAGCTGGAGGATAGACGCGTAGCATCCCAGCCCACATGCTGCAAGCGTGCCCAGAAGATAAATGAGGTTCCATACGTGAAAGAACGGCCGCTTCATGAACCCACGCGCGAGCCGCCTCCAACCCTGGTCGATGCGGTTGTACGTACGAGACGCCTCGTCGAAAACCTCGGAATCCCTGGCGACGGCATCCTCACGGATGAAGTAACCCAGGGCGCCCCACGCGGGCAGGATGTACGTGAAACCAAGCCCAAACAACGCACCCACCAGGCCTGAGATAGACGCAAGCTGTGGGATAGCCGCAGCCAGGACGAAGCCTATAGACCAGTAGATAGGGATCAAGCAAGCCCACCACACCTTACCCATGTATGATGTCAGTGGCGGGAAGTGCAACGGCTCCAGCACTTCCACGTATGCAATCTTCAGGCCGACGTTGGAGTAAAGACCAGTGGCGATCAGACCAGCCACCATCCCCAGGACGTTGAGACATGTCTGCCATCCGTAGACCGAGATCCCCTGTGCGATGGGGATGAACGTGAATTGGCCATGGAAGTGGTAAACTACCATACCGAAAATCAGATACACAGAGGTCAGGAATGCCTGCGCGCAGATCATCCCCTTCCAGAAGTCCATCGGGTGGCGCATCTCCGCCATGAAGGCGGGGAAGAGCATGGCACCACCATAGGCAAACACGGCCTGCATAGCCCCATTGACAGAAGCGACGAACCCTGAGCCGCCGGTGGCGAGGCCAGCGGGCGGCGAGCCGGCGAACGTGCGGATCGGGGCGGGGACGCCAAAGTCCGGGCCGAACGAGGCAGACAGGGCGGCGAAGTTGGGCGGGTAGTGCGCCACCAGGCCCATGACGATAAACATGCTCAGCAGGTTTATCCAGACGGAGAAGTTTGCCAGCCACGAGAAGCGCTGCATCGTGCGGATCTGGCCGACTATCATGCCCGCGAGGGCAAAGACCAGCACGCACACGATGAAGCAGAGCCCCGGGCCGGTGCCGTTGACCTGCGAGATCTGGGAAATGGCCTGGCCGTTGAGAAGAATGAGGAACGCGATGATTACGAGGAGCTGGATCGCCTGGGCGACGTGGACGAAGTAGCCGGACCATGGGCCGAAGCACCGGAAGAAGAGGTCGGCGTAGTTGCGGATCGGATAACGGTCCGAGTCGAGGCCGAGGAACATCTTCCACAGGATCCAGCCGGAGCTGTTTTGTTTGTTAGAAAACCGACGTGGAAACGGACTCTTTTGGGACTCACTATGCTGAGAGCAGTCCAAAGACAAAATATAGGGCGAACCCGGCACCGTAGCCTGTCTGAGCAAAGGCCCATCTAAGGCAGTTATCAGTGGCAAGTTCGGTTTTGTTCTGGGGCGCATGATATACACTTACGGGGTATTCGATGGGCCCAAGATGTCTGTAGTGATAAGGTAGAAGACGCTGCCCCATCCAGCTGTGCGAAGTGCCCTATTGGCAGTGTGCAACTCGGGATTGCCCACCGGGGAGGGTGGGGATCCTAGGCTGGGGGATGCTGTCTGAACGTTCTTCTCGTCGATTGCTTGGCTTGGTTCTGTCCCCTGTCGATTCATTTTGCTCGCAGCGTTATGGCCTTTGGTAGACATACGAAAACGATCCAAAAAGAGTGACTTTATTGTTGATGGGCCTCGTGCGCTTCTGTACGCCTCGTCCGCAAGTCTCTCCTCGGCACGTGTGATGGACGCATAGTGCAAATACTCTTCAAAGCTCACTTTTAGCTCGAGTTGTTTCCCGGCAGAGAGATAGGTGTGAGCAGCGTTTGAGACGGTCGCAGGAGCCTCACTGCCCTTGACATTCAAGGGTCCTCCTATGGTTGGGGTTGCCATGCTTACTCGACAATGATTGTACAGTTCAACTTGGATAAGGACAGACTGTGAAAGGAGGCAGGCGATGGCGCGGTTAAATATGCTGAGGAGATGCCTGGCACTCATCAGATCATCACCCCTCCCCCCTGACGAATGGTTCCTCGGTCGAACGCCACCTGGGTGAGTACTGATACTGCGTGCACTAGCAAGTCACAAAAGCAATGCGATAGGGTTCCTCGCACTCGAGGCCAGTCGATGTAACTGCAGTGCTACCCAAACCATGTACATTGCATATCCCTGAACGAGCTAACTCCAGGGAGTAAGCTGACCAAGGTGACCAGTCGAGGTCTAGATGTCAGCCTGGAACGGGCCGGGGTGGTTCACCAGTTCTCAGCGTCTTACCTACCTAGGCAGGTATGTCGCACCAGTAGTGGTCATGCATCTCCAGATTCCATGCTATCGTGCTAGAGTAATTATAATGAATACAGAGATTCGCAGGGCTTAAATCGGAGGGTATAGGGGTATATGTTGCCCCTATTGTACCAATCTGCACGCCCAATTTGCACGCCTAATTCGCACGCCCAATTCGCACGCTCATTTGGTATGCCCAATTTATATACCTAGGGCCAATTTATATGCCTAATTTATATGCCTAGAGCCAAGTTGTATATTAAAAGCTCTAGATGTGTAATTTAGCTTTAGGCGTATAAATTAGGTATATAAATTAGGTATATGGATTAGCTCTAGGTATATAAATTGGCCCTTAATATATAAATTAGCCCTTGATATATGAATTAGCTCTGGGTATATAAATTGGCCCTGATATAGGAATTAGGCGTATGAATTGAGTGTGTAAATTGGGTGTGTGTATTAGCCCTGCCTAGGTGGTGTGCGAATTGCAAGTGACGAAGGCTGCGGCTATGTATGTACCCCTGTACCCTCTGATTTGAGCCCTGCGAATCTCCGTATTCATTATAATTCATTATGGAGAGTGTTCGGTCTGTTTACCGACACATTGTTTTCCTCCTTGTGGACAATTATCTGTTGTGCTTTGCACCCCTGGTCGCGTCGCGGAACTAGGATAGAACGGGTGGGGCGGGTGGACTAGAGTCGGCAGATGGGTGTAAGTGGTGCTTATGTAACAGCGATTACGGGCACTACCACGTCGTTCTGAATAGTTACACTTCTGGCCGACCTGGATATACTCCTGATACGCCCATTTGGGCCAAACTTGGAATTTACTGCAGGATCCCTCTCAGAAAATTGAAATGATTTTGGGGCAAGTTGTAGTCAGTGCTCTGAAAGTAATAGATACACCGCGGCTTATTGGTGGCTGGAAACTCGACGAGGTGAGGCCCGAGCGTCTGCAGACCAACCTCAGAAACCTTGAGTACTCCGTGCACACGCGTACGCGCTCTTCATCTGTTTGCACATTTCGTGCACGTTGTGAAACAGTATTCTCTCAACCTCGCCCGCGCCTCTCGTTGGCCACCCATTTGCGTGGCACAAAAACATAACCTCCCCTCTGAGATTTTGTTGTTTCTTATCTGATGTTCGAACAGCAGCAACTGATATCAAAGCTGCCAGTGAGCAAACACAATCTGCCGGTAATCACAGCTTGAATAACTCAGAATTTCTTGCAATATCGCGTAGCAGCTTCGGAGCAGCCCTGGACAGTCTACGAGAATACCACTCAAGGATCTCAATTCGGCCTGACTTTAACACAATGGTCTCACCAATTGCTAGTCCTGCTACTGCCGGCACGCCCCAAACGTCATCTGAGATCGCACCGAGGAAGCGCACTGCTGATGACGATGCTGCCGGCGGGTCACCAGGGACAAAGAGGGCTGCCATCAGTGCCAGAGGCCAGCTCACAATGCGCCGTTCTGGGGCACCGGCCGGTTTCCATGGACTGATGAGACCCAATATCCCGGCGACACAGAGCACTCTTGTCCCTCGTCATGTTCCTCGACCTGGACCACTTTCCTTGCCCACCCCGGCCAACTTCAATGTCGCACCTACTCAGTCGTCCACGACTAAAAGCCAAGTTCTCTCTCCTGCCAGCTCTTCAAGCTCTTCTTTCTCAAGCGCGCCGTCCTCGATAGACAGTTTTCAGCTTTCCGCAGAGGTCAGACAAAGCTTGAACCGTTCTGTCCCTGAAACCTCTCACAGCGGACCATCTACGCAAAAGGCCGCAGAACCTGCTGTTGGGCCGCAAAAGTTCATTCCTCGGTTCGGACCTGCTCACAGACTGCCTCCAGAGTCCGATCATGAGGATGACGACGTTTCTGAGGCCGATAGTCAGGCTGTCATACACATACCCCAGAAACCTCCGACATTTGACGACCGGCTCACTCAGGCTCAGGAGCAGTCCGAGGTCTGGAATTATGTCAAGGACAAGCTCGAATTCGTCAACTTTACCTGCAAGAGTGAGCGCGAGGAGGGGGCATTGCTGGAGATACTACGACTCCCCAAGCAAAACGACCTTGACGACAAGCCCATGTGGGCGATAGACAGACACAAACGCCGATACTGTGTTATTATGGGCTCTATCTTGCAAGTGGTTGGTGTGAAGGGATATTGTAACTCCTGTAAACCGCACTGCCGGATATACTGGCAGCACAGGCAAAAGACCTGCATCGGCCTGCCCCCAAGCGCGACCGGCCCGCAGTACCAGAACCTCATTAACTTCGTTGCGGGCCGGTGCAGCAACTGCATCCGCTCTACCTACTTGCCGTCGTCGTGCCTTTTCGCCGCGGGTGAGGCCCCTGCTGATGCAGAAGATGATGAGGAGGAGGTCCACGGTGCGGCTGACGATTCCAACGGCGGCCCTGGCGATGCGGTAAATGCGGAAACTTCCGTTGCAGCTGCAGGCCCTGTCCCTGCGCCTGGCGACGCACTCTCACAGGACCGAGACCCTTCTCAAGGTGAGAGACAGCCAACCCCAGAACGTCCCTCTCAGACTCCGGTCCCGGGTGAGAAGAAGGATCGGCCACCCTCTCCCGGGCCAAAGCCTCAGGCCCAGGCCCCAGCGGCACCAGACGCAGAAACGATCATCCGCGACGCCATCGTCGTCGGCTTCCGCGCAAGCACGCAGCTGCGGCCGGAGGAGCAACTGGGCTTCCACGACTGGATGACCGCGTTGTTCTCGTTCTCGTCTTCGTCGCCAGACCTCGAGGCCCAGGCCCTGGAGGCCCTGACGCGCCTCCGCCAGCTATCCCCCGACGCCCAGGCCGACATTCGGCGGCGGATTCTCCAGATGCTCCCGGGGGCTATGGGGCGGCCTGCTTGAGCTTTGCTGGTTTTCGCAGTCGGGTGGGCCTTCCATCGGCCGTTAGGGCTCGTATGGCATGCACCCGAATCCATTTGGAGGGTGGTCTTGATCCCGTTTTGATCCCGTCTTGATGTAATTCTCGTTGAACGATAAGTATGCTGTCAGCGTCGTGGGACGTGGGACAGAAGTGGCGAGGCTTGGAAATTGGGGAACACATGGCGTGCTAAAATCGTGACGAGCATGGGGCGAAATCATGTCCCAGTGATGCTGCTCTCCTGCCGCTCGAGCCATTTCTCCTGGCTGACACGGGAACCGGATGACTCCCTCGTATTAGTGTATTGATTGTTACGGGTAGAACTGCTGGTCCCGACGTCTGTGCTCGTCTGTGTGCCAAAGGCTCGTTCCAGCGTGGAGTCCCATTCCCTCTGCAGGTCGGTCACAAGTTGGAATTCGGTGTTCAGACTTCTCGAGCGGTTCGCAAAGTCGAGCAGCCGGTTCAGGATGGTGATTTCGCATTCTGCTTGGGTGTTAATCGCGTGGTGCCGCGACGGCAGTGACGCGTCGGTGAGGCCTTCTCGGGTGGAAGGAACTAAATCTCTGCGTCTGGGGGGAAATATACTTACGAAGTTTTACACTGTATACGAAAATCTTGTACCCCAGCTGAATAAAATACAACCCAGCGTGCTGGTGCGGCGCTGTCAGTAGGGGTTTCTGCATGGGTAGAAGGTACTTCGAGCCTGGGGAGTTTTCGTTGAAGTTCCTTACCTCAAGTACCACTATTGTGACGTCCAAAAACAAAATGATAATGTTCACAACGATTAATTGTGTGAGAATGCTCTTCACAACTCGCAGCGACGTGCTGGCCCTGGGACTCGCGTACTGACGGATGCTAGGTTCTTCAACAGCCTTCGGCTTTGAGTACCGGCCCAGCAAGTCGCGAGACTTCCAGAGATATAGTCCGGATATGACGGTTTCTTGTGCGAAGAACACTGTGATATTGATTCTCTCGAACACGCTGTGTCCATTCCGGCGTCAACATTCGTCCGGGACATAACTAACTGTTGTTTCTTTGGAGGGGGTGTACTGACCTGTAAGCTTGCGTGAAAGGTACTGACTCTGGGCTCTTCAAACGGGTCCCGACGGTGAGGACGGTCCCGGTGATGTGGATCGTGACGCCGTTGATAATGATCATCCACAACACCAGACGCAACACCCTCGGGGTGATGGCCAGGAGATGAAGGCGCGAGTACAGTACCACAGACTGTCCCGTGACCATGAAAACCCAACCAACGCAGCTCATGACGCCATTGATCATTGTGTTCACCTGACTTAGTACCTGTTAATCACCTGCTACGGATCCTGAAGTGATAGTTTCTGGAACATTCCAAAATGACAGTCGGGGATCCGTGAAAGGACAAGAATGGGACTTACGGTGTTGCGACGCTGATGATCTGCGAAGCGGAGCAGATGAGGATGCCGATCGTCGATAATATCATTGCCCAAAAGTAGAGCGTCCACAGCCTCTTGAACGTCAAGAAAATCATGGGAAACATCCCCACTGCGTTCCATATCGCGGCGCCGAGGAAGCAGGCAACGAGGAAGCGTTCCCCTGAAGACATTTGCCGCGTGTCCACGATGTTGTTGGTGTCTACTCGCCTCAGGAGCGACTCCATCGCGGTTGACGGCCCCATCGCTGCTGCAGCTGGTGCGTGAAAAATGAGCCCAGTGGCTTTGTGGGTAAGAGATCAAGACCCGAGTCAAAAGAAGGGTTGTCCGGAGCTTCTGTTGCAGGCTTTAGGTGTTCTAGTGCTTCCATTGCCCATGCGCCTCTGTAACCCTCCAATTGGAGGGCCCCCAATCCAACTCGCGGTATCAAAACTTAAAATGCATAAACTCTGAGTGACGACAAATCACACGTCGGACCCCGATCACCACGTCATGGGTGGCCCGGTATGAGGGGAAGACCTGATCATCCTGAGATGCAGCCTGACTCGGCTTTTGCTTAGACTTTGGCGTATCAAGATCCATTATTGGGTTACATCCGATCGTTGCGCAAATGTAGACCGCCTGGAAACGATCGTGCAAGGAATAAGACACAGGTATGGCCTCAGTAGCCCAACACCGCAAGACTCGGCGCGGAACATGCCGGGATGAGGCGAATCGCTTTCATTGTTGCTGAACTGCGGTTATATGTACCTAGTTTTACTATGTACGTGCGGCGGGCCTAGTAACTGAACCTACGATGGCACCTTGTAAAGGCGAACAATCGCCCTTCCTCCTATTTACACATGTGATTCGGGCCCAAGGCCTTAGAAGTTGTTGAACCACCGGATGGCCTGCAGGAAAGCAGACTCCTTCGCAAACTTTTGAACCGGGTCTGAGACGTTTGCACGAACTCCAAAACCGTGTTGGACGCCGCTGTACAGGTTGACTTGATAAGGCGAGCTGATGTTGAGCAGCAGAGCCTCGAGTTCGGCCCTCAAGGACGCCGGCAAGAGACTGTCCTGGTCTGTGGCAAAAACATGTCAGCTTCCCGTGCTTCGTCATTGCCCAGATTATATACTCCTCGACGTATAATGCCACACAGTTCGCACGAGTCATCGCAAGCGGCACCTCAAAAAGCCAAACCCTGGCTACCCTTGGGCCTTGGCGAAGTATAAATGTTGGGTGGGAGGTTGGGTGGGGGGGGGGAGGGCAGCTTACCAGCAGTAGCCACGGCCGTGGCGGCCCCAATCGCACTGACTTCCCCGTCCACCCAGGCGCTGGGATGCGCCGCGAACGCCACATCCGCCTTTACCGTCCTGGCGGCGTCGACGAAGCGGAACGAGTAGCGCCCGCCGAAGCAGTAGCCCGTTACCGCGAGCTTGCTGGGGCTCAGCGTGCTGCGAATGTAGTTGACTGGCGCGCGTGTGTCAGTGGGGTCACAATTCGGATAGAACCGAGATGAACTTGAGAAGGGCGATCTGCGACGCCGATCTGACCAGGGGGGAATGGATAAGACAGAGAGAGAAGTCGGCGTCTTGCTGCAGGGGGTGACTTACTGGCACCCTCGACAAGCGGGTCCGTGACTTCCGGGCCATGAGCGGCGAGGAATGCAGTGGTGTTGAAGGTTGGGTCATTCAAGTCCGATGGTGCAGGAGTCCCATTGAACAAGTCAGGAGCGACAGTAACGAAACCGGCACGGGCGAACGAGTCGGCAAGACTTGAGGCAATTAGATACGCGTACTCGGGGGTGGGTCTCAGCCGGGCTCACAGCTTGTTCTCGGTAAGGTTAATTCCAAACACGTCGGTCAGGTACAGCACCGCACTGCCATTCGTGTCTGGTGCATCGGCACCCGGTTTGGTGATATAGTATGTCGCTAAAGTTTCACATTGTCAGCTAAATTCGAGGATCTCCTGGGAAGACCGCACTGACTTCCATCGACGACTTCCTCGGTGCCGACAGGCTCTCCGGTGTGCGCAATGATGGACGTGTCTCCATCAATTGGACGATCCGCGAGGGCAGTCGAGGCCAAGAGCGGGGCCAACAAGAGGAAATGGGACAACATTGTCGGCGATATGCTGCGAATTTACTCTAGATTCAACGGCTAGGAGTGCAGTAAAGAACTGATAGTTCGGACGAGACAGGCCGATCACTGATGTTTTAAAGTCGGGTCTCGAGGGAACCGGCGGTATTAGCCGTTAAGATACGCCATTCTTGGAATATATGTCCCCATTAAAGACGGAGATGCCTTACGTCTTCGAGGTCGATATTGCTACCCATCCCTGCCTTGGTGCCAAGATAATCTCCGCCTCCCAATCGGTCCCTTGCACCAAGCTGGGGAGGTGGTTCGCGCGATGCTCCATTAAAGTTTTGATGGCCGCTAAAGCAGGGTGTGATTGCATCATCGAACACGGCAAATTAATTAGTAAACCAGCCGTTGGGGCGACCCGTTCGTTGTTTGTTGTCAGGGGCACTTGGCCACAAAGACCGAGCCGTCGGAGATAACGACCAACCTCGCCCGACTTCACATCCGGAGCTGCAGTTTGATTGTCGGCGTTTGACATTTCACCTCCAATCACCTCGCCAGATCCTAGGCTTGGTTGCCGGCTGCCGTGGCGGAGCAGAGTATCGTCGCTGATAAATCTCCCAGGAGTTTGGTCATCTTGAGCGATTTCTCGTCAAGCATCACTATCCGTCGACATGGTGTTCTCATGATTGAGTAAACACGTATAGGCATGAGCTGTGAGCGTGTTGCCAGCTGCGAGCGGCTCCACGGGCACTGGCAACGGCAGCTACGCTCTTCTCTACTCCCGGTGCAATTCAGTCAACCATCAGCCCAATAAAAGAGACGCATCTCACAGCACGGATCTTGGCTTCGAAATTTCCGAGGTTTTAAAGAGCCTGCAACGATGGCGAGCGCACACAGCCAGTGTTTCGGCGTACCATATAAAGGAGCAAAAGCGGTTTGCATTGATTCGTCGACAACAACATCGAGGCTAACCCTCTCCTCCCAAAAATATTCCGGTCTTGGTCTCACCCCACGCCCGCCGCGCTTGACACTGACCAATACCAGGAGACTCTTGTTTAGCAAGTATACTCAAGCTCCAAGTGCACCGACGGTGTCCCTTCAAATCCAGATGGAACCGCGAACGAAACGTTGTAATAGAAATGGTCCTGCAGTGTGCTGGTTGACGCTGTCACAGGCAACGCTTCTAAGCCCGGAGCAGACACGTCAACACTGAGACACGGAAGATCTTCCAGTCCTGTGATTCTTTTCCCACTGAGTACCCAGCTAGGCGGAATGCCAGACACAGCAAACGTGAAGATGTCGGTGCCGTCTTGCGTCGCATTAGGATATGACACGGTCAGCGTCTTGGGGCCGGCTATGGCATCAATAGTCGAGGCGGTCGGGTACAGCGAGAAGAAGCCAACATAGGGAGACGGCGTTTTCTCCGGATCCGAAGCCCAGTGCACGATAGCGGGGACGAACTGATTGCCACGGTTTTCCGTCTCTGCCTGGGCTACACCGCCAATCATCACATCCGCAGAGAGCCAAGATGTAGCCACCCGAACAACGTCCGTGTCGAGGGACTCACGGACAGTTTTGTTGAGGAAGCGCTCACCCGACCATTTCCCCCTGGCTTTCAATGCCTCTGCGGTGTCTTGAGGGATGTACTTGAGCGCGGTATCGGTGACAAGTGCGATAGCGGCGCCCTGGGCTACATCAAAGAGCAGGTCGGGCTCGCCGAGCGGCGGCTGGCCCCCGTACTCGCGGCCGAACATGCCCCACCACCACAGCGACAGGACAGAGGAATGGCCAGTCATGTCCCGGGTATACGCGCGGTCGTAAGGCCCCACCAAGTTCCGCAACAGGGGGTTGTAGTGGTCTGCGATGTCCTTCCACAGCTCGGTGAGGATATACTCCGAGTTCGTGGTCATGGTCGCGTCTTTCGGCCCGTAGGCAATATTGGCCACGAGCGCCCAGGTGTCCATGCCGTAGTATGTCGGTGAATTGTACTCGCCCAGGGTGTTGTAGCCATCTGACTTGAATAGCTCGAGGAGCTGGTCTCCTTGCTCGTTGGCGTAGTCGATGAAGGCTGAGTTGTTGCGGCGGGCGCCGATCCAGCCCACAACCAGAGCTCGCATGAGCGCAGGGTTTGAGTACCCCAGGGTCAGATTGTCATCCAAAGGGTACGTGCCGTTGCGCCGCATTGCACCCACCGCAGCCTTCTCCAGAGACTCCTCTATCTGAGCGACAAGATCATTGCCGAGGAGGTCTGAAAAAAGCTCAACGACCTGGATGAGTTGTGTCCTATTGAGCATCAGTACCTGCTTGAAAAGGGGGGCGGTGGATTTGATTGCCGGCTCACCCAACAAATTCCCTCCAATTCGGGTCATACGTTGTCTGTAATATGAATTAGTTGGCCGATGGGTGGACTAACAAGGTTTCACAAGACACAACATACATATATCTTGGGTGGCCAGTAAGTAGAGTTCTCCGTTGGCTCAGGCGCGTCAAGTGACACTTTGTAAGTCCCATACCAAGCCGACTCGAACTCCGAGGTCATCTGAGCTGAGAGGCTGTGGGAGATCCACGTCAGTTCACTCCGGTCGATGCTAAAGAAACCCATCTGTGACTTGTAACTGACACATTCGCGATTGCAGCTTTGGCATTGTCAACGTCATCGCCCTGGTTTCTGTGGAGCAACCCAGCACAGTACCAAGCCGTAAACCTTGTGCTAAATTCTCCCTTCTCCTGATACCAGATGAACTTATAATAGTCGTCAAACCTTGAATCTGAAACTTGCATCGAATAATCAAATAAGGTTTGGGCGGCTTTGGATGTGATCGTTAGCTTTGACGCACGTTGCGCAGCGGGCCGAAAGGCAACGCTTCTGAGTCAGCCTCGTACCTGGAGACATAGATCCACTCGAGTTGCTACGCACTACTTCTGTAGTAGCTGATCCAAGACCGCCGTGCGAGAGCAAGGCAACTATGGCAAGGCCCAGGCCATTTTTACTCGTGTACAACAAACGCATGGTGATTGGAAGACAGGAGCGACGTCTGAACAGGATGGTGGGACAGGCCAATGTGCCATTGGGCACGCCGCCAGAGACCTAGGCGGATCTTATATAACTACTTCCCACTGGACGCAAGCAACGTCTGGGGTACGCTTCTGGTCTTGACATATTGAGCCAAGCCCATGGTCATCGTCAGTTCCACGCGGCTTGTCGACACGCTATTCTGCGCATTTGCGGTCACACGGCGCGCCAACACTTCAGAATGGCAGGTCTTGGTGTTGATCCGCCAATAGGGTCATCCGTAACGGCGAGATCCATTGAGTGATAGCCCGCAGTCAGTGGGTTCAAGTCGGCTGGTCTAGCTACTTGTAGGAAATAGCGCTGCGGAGAAGCCTGTTAGACAGGGGCTATTTGATATGTGGCAGGTCTTCAGCCGGGAATAATATCCTCTGAAAAAGTGGCCTGCGTGGGTGAAGAAAACTTCAAATGTGAGAATGAATAACATCGTACAGGCTGGAAACAACGTGAAACTCGCTCGCCATTCGGACCCCTTCAATCCAATGAATTTTCTGGAGTCGACATTCTGACGTGCTTGAGGGCTGAAGTTCAAGTCGATTTAGTCGTAGATTCTTCCACTGGGGCCTTGGATGTACGATTTGGTCATACTCGGGCCGCTCTCCCCCGAGTCCGCAGCGTAGAAGAGCTTGTATCCACACTAGATCACATGCAGGATTATTTCCCCGTCTACTTCTTTCGCCCACAGGATGTCCGATAGCAATAACCACCGTCTCGCCAAGGTTTGGTGCTCATAACAAATCCGGTTGGATAACCTTCATCCCGTGAACTGGTGCATGTCTTTGCAAGAGGGTAATATTCCGCCACTGAAGCTTGACCCCAAGTACATAACCAAGGGTATGTCTTAGGATATTCTCCCTCGGGCAAAAATCTTATTCTAGTACCAAACGGAGAATGTGGTCGCTTTCTGACCAAAGGCTGTGTTCGAAACACACCCTTGGGACAAGCACATCATGTTTATTTGGGTTTATTATCATCGATCTCACGACAGAGCTAGTAGATAGAAATTGCGCTACAAATATGACAAAGTCATCGAAGCACTTGACGTGGCTATTCTATGATAGTTGTTGAAAAGTCTCACTTCTGGCGGCCAAACTCGGTGGTCAGCAACACCTTTAACCCTCCTGGAATTTTATGTTCGTGGAATTTCGCGTAACAATCAGAGACGTTCTCGAAATCATCTGTACCCCGAGCTTTCAGTATTTGAATTTCATGGCGTTGGCCGCGTATAGTGCCAGGGCAGGGATCTTACCTTCGTGGGTGAACATCCAAGATGGGTCATACTTCCCTTGAACCACCAAGTCCAAGAGGTACGGATGATACCTCTGAGCCATAAGCTGGCCCCCGCGGAGCGTGATTGTTTTCTCCATCAGCATTCCAATGGGAAACGAGTGCGTCTCAAAGAAGAAATCGCCAATCAGAGCCACGTTTCCGCACTTTCTCGTCGACTTGATCACCGCCGCGATGGTATCGCCACTATCGCTCTCAAGCATGGTATCTCTCAAGAACCTATGCTTGACGCTCACCGCGCTTCTGAAACCGCTCGCCTCGATGGCACGATCCAGGCCACCGGGCTGGGCGGACAAGATATAATCTGCGACGTCCTTGTGCTTGTTGACGTCGACCGGCTCCAGTCCAAACTTGTGGGCCAGCTCGAGTCTCTGCGGATCAACATCAACGATGTAGACCTTCTTCGCGCCCCGTACATCCTTTGCAAGCCGGGCGATAGACAACCCAATAGGCCCAGCGCCCCAGACACCAACGACGTCCCCCTCGCCGACCTCGGCCAGCTCGCAACCGTGCCACGCAGTCGTCGTCACGTCCGCGAGGCCCACCAGCTTCTTCGCGTCGACATCATGCGGCGCCTTGACGCACACCAGGTCCGCGTTGGGCACGCGGCAGTACTCGGCCTGGTCCCCGGGGTACCCGCCCGTCAGGTGCGAGTACCCAAAGATGCCGGCGAGCCGGTGGCCGTACATGCCCTCCATCTCCCTGCTGGGGTTCGTCCTGTCGCACAGGGAGAACTCCTGCCTCTCGCAGTACTCGCAGTCGCCGCACGCGATCACGGGCAGGATGATGACGCGGTCGCCGGGGGACAGTTGCTTCACGTCCGGGCCGACCTCGTCGATGATCCCGATCGCCTCGTGGCCCATTATGTCGCCCTTCTGCATGGCGGCGTTCAGGTCGCCTGAGTACATGTGCAGGTCCGAGCCGCAGATGGTGCAGTGGGTGACCCGCACGATTGCGTCTGCTGGGGCTGTGATGCCCGGGCGAGGAACCGTGCCTAGGGTGATGGACTTCTTGCCTGTCCATTGGGCGGCCTTCATCTGCTTGCCGCTGGGGTGAGGCTCGTAGCGGGTCGTGGCAATTTTGCTGCAGACAGTCAGTGGCGCGAGCAGAAGCTTGCGTGTAGGAAGTGGTCATACCTGGAAATTTCTGCCATGCTGAATACTTGTGGTGGATTTCTTATGTTGAGTTGTCGTTGATTTTGGCTTGCAATTAAGTTAATGCAAGACGACTCGGGAATTTAAACCATGTGCAGTGTCTTTATACTTTCCGGGCATGTTGATCACTTGCATGTGTCAGATAAAACCAGCAATATCTGTCCCATCATGTTGCTTAGCACTAAAGTACCAGGCTTTTGCCCCCTTCATCATGTTTCTGAGGTCGCTTCGTCATTATCAGCCCATTTCGGTCGAGCCGGGGGTTGTCTTCATTCTTATATCATGACTCTTGGCACGAAGTGGTCGGGAGTGGGTCCAACTTCCTGTAAACAGGTATCATTAATTCAAGGCGGTGACCAATATCCCTATGCACACGAAACCTGGGATGACGACTTGAGGCAGACTTTTTCTTCCAATTTCACAAATGACATGTGTTGGCTCCCTAAATGCAACCTGTGGAGATGCAAACGGGTGTGGAGCAAGCAGGCATCTTCGACTTAACTTATGGTCGACGCTTAGCTCACTTACACAATTGTAGGAGAAGGCACGAATTCTATCGATGAGAAACTAGAATCTCTTTGCTCATTATGTCTCAGTAGTTCGGCCGGCTGGAAAGTGGTTGTGGGTTCAAACAGGTGGATTCTTGAATCGTTCCAAGATTCTGCATTTCAACAACCAACCAGTTGATCTTCAAGGCCTAGGGCCATTTTTGGTAGTCAGGAAAATATGCCTCATGTATCCTCTCAGCATACTCAACCACCACAGGGTACCCCTTGACAATGCTTTGTGACTTAGGACCACTATGCGCACACTCAGTCAGCAAAAAGTCACAAGAAAAGATCAGAGCAAACACCCAGAGAAAGAGGGCAAACTCACGCGGTGCTCAACAAAACAGACACGATGAACCCGAAAAGCGTCGTATCAACCTCTGTCGGCTCATCGCCCCCAAGGAACCAAAACGGCCGCGTCTTGGAGTCGCCGCTCCCGGCCGCCCGCGACGATCGGACGGCAACCAGGACGCCGTTGATGCTGTCCCAGATCTCGCGCTTCGAGGCCCGGATTTCCTCATCCGACAGCCTCAGCGTGCCCTGCCCATACAACATGGCCTTGTGGTTGCGGTACACAATCTGGCCGATCAGCACGCGCATGGGCCATGGTATCGAGGACAATGCGTGGTCGCGCATGACGTAGTAGTGGTCTAGCCACCTCTCTTTTGTCTGTGGGGGTCAAGGTGATTAGCGCTGGAATCATTGACTACGGGCTCCGCGACATACATGGTAGAAGCACAATTTCTCCTCCAACAAGGCCCTGGTGGCCAGGTCCCGGGCGCGGTCCTCGGGGGACAGCTTCCCGTTGAGGTCGGGCAAAGTACCCTCGTCAATGAAGTGCTTCGTGATGAGCGTCGAGTCTCCTATTTGTACGACGGTGTCCCCATCTGATGGTTTAAACTCCACGTATGGGATCTTCCCTTTCGGAGCCCCCCTCGGACCGCCTGCGCCCGTGGTATAAGGGACATTTGCGAAGCGTAGCCGGGCCTCGAGCTTGACGACGAACGGGGACCAGACGTGGGCCGCCTGGCCAGCCCAGCCTCGATGTACTTTGAGGTCTTTAATTGAGCTCATTGTCGAAGAGCTGGCGAATGGATTTGCAAAGTCGCTGCTGGATAGATGGCCCTCTAGCGGCTGTTTTCAACGCGCGCACAAATTGTTGACGGAATTTGAGGAGGGACAAAGGCAACATTGGTGTTCAATTGTTGCAGCGAGGTCTCGGCGATGGTTCTTTGCTCTCTCTTTATGTGCAATCATCTTCCTGAAGGATCCAGCGCTGCTGGCCCCCAAACTCGCAGGCTGCCTAGAGCTGGAGTCCGAGACACCGAATCTGGCCGGAGGCTTACACAATCCCCAAAACGCGCCGGATCGCGACGTTGGCGCCCAGGCCGAGCGCGCGAGCGGCGCTAACGTGGCGCGAGGTCACATGCCAAAGCAGCAAGCGAGACTTGTCATCCTCTAACTCGTAAATCAGCAAGCATGTATGGGCGTGCCTGTGCCTCCTCCGTGCAGGCTTTAGAGAAGGCTCCGGAGATCACTCACAAATCATCGCGATTGCAGTTGATAGGCGCTGATGACCGACTAGCTTGGGCGGCCGACATAGAACGAACAGAAGATCGTGCCGCTTGAAATTGTATTCATTAAATGTCATAAATATTTACATATATAAGTCATCAGACATAACACTCATCCACGATATTAAATGTGCCCAAATTGGTCATTGAGATCCAGTCGTATGAGCACTCGACCTCTATCCACACCCTCCTGTTGGCCCGTGAGCGCGTGTCAGGCACCTTGAAGCCGGTCGCTGTTCACTTCGACTGGCGGCTCCCTTGGCTTTGCCTTTCTCGGTGTGAAGCGGCAATGTCGTGCTTGTACTGTTCCATGACGGAGCCTTCGACGCTCTCCTCGAAGGCATCGATCTTGGCGGACGCGAACTTGCGCGCCGGCACGCCCTGCTCGAAGAGCATGTCCAGCTCGGCGAATGTGCGACCGGTGGGCTCGGGTACGCGGAAGTACGTGTAGACAATGCAGCAGAAGCAGATGCCGCCCTGTGAGGATGTGTTAGCTGACGTGAATCTTTTTGCGGGAACGGGCGAAATTGAGGGAAGGAGGCTGCGCTTACCCAGAAGAATCCGGCAAAGTTGCTCCAGTTCCAGGCACTGGGGTTGAGCATGTAGGGCGTGAGCACGCTGCAGACGATGCCCACGATGATATACAGCACACGTCCCAGCACTACGGTCTTGATTTGCAGGCGACGAGAAGACATCTCAGCCACAAGCGAGTAGCAGACAGTTCCGACAGTGAGCTGGTAGCACAATGCCCAACCGAGCATAATGGACCCAGTGGCAATCGAAGCCTCGGTCTTGTGGGCGGCCGGTACGAGACCAAGGAAGCCTAGGACGAACAGCATGGTGCAGAGCCCACAGAGTCCGTACAGGTACAGGGATCGCCGACCAATGCCGAGGGTCATGAGGCCCCATGCGCCGAACACGCCGACCATGTTCATGCCATACTGGCCCAGGGCGAAACCATAAGCCGAAGTGTCGTTCAGACCGGCCGACTCGAGGAAGTATGTTGAGTAGTTGGAGAAGGAGTTGCCCGAAAGGTTCTGGATGGCCCAGACCATGCACACAATCTCGGTACGGCGCAGGTCGTGGCCCTTGAAGCAGTCGAGATAGCTCGCACCAGATGTTGTCTTCTCTTCGAGGGCGGTGGTGTGCACCATCATGGCAATTGTCTCGTCGGCATCGAAGTCGCTCTCGTGGGATTTGCTGGTGAGCCGCAGCAGAGATTTCTTGGCCTCGTCGCTGCGTCCCTTGCGCACGAGCCACCAAGGGGATTCTGGCGCGAAGTAGATGCCAATGGCCAGCGGGACAGGCCACATCCACTGTAGGGCATAAGGGATGCGGTATGCCCACTCGTCATCGCGCTTGAGCATGGCCATGATGACCCCGATGCCGATCTCCTGGCCGAGGCCCCAGCAGAAGTTGACGTAGGTTGTCAGGTAGCCTCGCATGGGAACAGGGCAGACCTCGGACGCGTAGGTGACCGTCAAGGTCTGGAATACACCCCACGGTATGCCGCAGAGAATCTCGGCGGCCAGAAGAGTCTGCACGTTCTGGGCGGTGAAAAACAGGGCGGTCCAGCAACAGATCAGGCCCAGGCAAGCGATCACGGTCCACCTGTACCCGAAGCGTTCCGAGACGAAACCGTTGATGAGCAGACCGATCAGCTCGCCGACGTTGGCGCCGTTGGAAAGGCCTGCTTGCCACGCCGCGGGGACCTGGTATGTGCCGTCTGCGAGCTGGACGCCGTACTTGCGGTTGAACTGGTTGAAGGCGTAGAAGTTGTTGATGAGGCAGACGTCGTAGCCTTCCATGACGATGCAGGTTGAGATAAGCATGCTCCACAAGATGGCCTTGGGGTAGGTCTTGATGCCCTGCATCAGGGTCATCTTCTGCTCCTTCGCGGTCGCGGACTTGGCGAAGTCGAGGATCTTGTCCATCTTGGCGTCGTAGACCTCTGCATTCTTCTCGGAGTCATAGTCCGGCACGGCCGCCCCGGACGAGATGATGTCCTGATCCGTCTTGGACATTGTGGCGTGGGTCCTCGCTGGGGTCAACGGTAGACTGCGATCGGCGTGATGGCGGTGCTGGGGACGCGATGACTGTGGTGTCGTGCGTGTCCTGTCGGGGTGCTTGGAGGGAAAGTCCAGGACAGAGAAGCAGAGATTGATAAGACGAGATGCGGGCGGTGAGGGCTGGTTGACGGGCTTTAGCTCTGGGCCGCGTGCAAAAAAGCGCGAAGAGTGGAAACCACTTTTCTGCCCGTGGACTGATTGATTGCTGACGCTGAGCCGCCCAGACGCGATTGATGAATTTGTCGAGCAAGCAGGTCCCGCCCCGGCTGGTGTTGAGGAAGGGAGAGGTCGCCTTCTTATCGTCGCGTCGATTATGACAAGCACCCCTCCAGGCCTCGTCCTTGGAGTTCTAGAATTATCTCGCCCTGGTCCGACTGTCTGGAATTGCCATCTGGAGCCTCAAAGCCGGGCTCGAATTCCCTAGTGCAAAAGTGGAGCATTAGCGGCGGTCGTCGACGGAAGCGTGACTAATTTCGTTCGAACCATCGAACCCACCCGAGTCAAAATGCGAACCAACGCGCGTGGCCTGTCTAGACCAAACAACGGCCGGGGCGACCGTTGTCAGCACAAGCCGGCCCCAAACTGATGGCTCATCGTCCCTCAAGTCGTTGGTCCAATGGCCTGTCTGCGAGTCTTATGCTAGAGAGGGAGACGGGCCTTTTTCTCCTGCAGGTGCACCCCAAAAGGCAAGGCCCGATTCACCCCGCACCCGTCGGCACTCCACACAAGCTATCCTGCCCAGGAACTACCCAGGCTCCCAAGATGCCTAGCCCGTGGTGAGGCTTGCTCATGGCCAAATCTGTAGCCTTTTCCCGACGGCAGTGTGTGGGTGCACGACCGGCTTGGTGCTGGTTGAGTGACAGACCAGTGGGCGCGCGTGTGGGGTTGCTGAAATGTCGGGATGGAATGCTGGCCTCCTGGCGGTGGCCCGTGCTAGCTCGGTGGCAGGTGTGGGTGCTTGACAATCATCGGCTAGTGATTCGCTTGCTGGCTAGTGCGGGGTAAGCGCGGTGCTGGTTATTGGCCCACCCGTTGCGGGGGAGAGGAAACAAGACTTACCATGACGCCTGTTCCAGCTCCTTCCCCCATACTCTTCCAAGGTTCCCCAACTTTTCTGTCGCGTCGTACTTGTCCTTGACCTTGTCCTGCACGCACCTGCCCTGGCCCAGCGGGACGGTAAGAAGCAAGTGCTCAGTGCTCAGTGGCTGCACCACGATCCAGAGACCAGAATACACGAGGCACAGGGCACCACACGCATGAACATGACATGGTGGTTGACCTGCTGATGCTGCTGATCCTGACCCTCATTCCGAAACCGAATACCGAGCGAGAGCCCTGTCCCCGGCCCTCTTGCTGGCCTGGCCCAAGTCCCGGGGCTAACCAAGCGTGTGGCTGTCAGGCTGGTCTCGTGGATTTTTACCCCCTTCATCCTCTCCACTGAGCCTCCTTCACGCCTCAAGCACCATCGAGCCCTTGTCACGGCCGGTTGTCCTCTTATTATTTCCCCTTCCTGCTCGGCTCGTCAATTGAATTGTGTCTCGCCCATTCGACTCATCGGAAATCAATCCTCTTTTGGGACATGACTCGGTCGCTTGTCTGCTCTTCGTTTTTCCATTGCGTGGCCCGCTTCGCATGCCCCCGCACGCCAATCATCGCTGTCGTCGACGCCGCCATTGTCGCAGCTCGTCTGCCACTCAGATGAGCCCACCGCGGTCGGTGAATCCAGTCGAGTTCTAGTAGCTTCGTCGGGGCTGTAGAGGGTCTCGATTCGAATCTGGGATCTGCTGTGCATCGGTTCGAGTCCAGCCTGTACTGCAGCATAATTCAGTGATGCCCTCGCCCAGTCCAAAGACAACCAATCGGCCCGAAGGTTTTGTGGCCCCAATTGGATGGTGAGTTCTCAGCCGCGTCGTCTGTTTCTTCTGGTCGTTACTTTTGTCCCAATCTGTCGGTATCAGGCTGTCCCTGATCTACACTACACGTGCAAGTTAGCTTTCCAGGATAGATCGTCCAAGCTAATCAGATCCTTGTCTTACCCGTGACCAGCCAGAGCTGCCGAGATCAACATCTCAAATGTGAGTTGCACAATTGTTCCGCGTCTTGGCCCCTGGCCCGGCTGCCAATGTCGGAGCACGACGATGCACGTACGGGGGTGGGCACGTGGAATCCCGGGCCTGGATTCCATCACATTCGGTGCCATCTCCGGACCCTCGCCCCACCCCTCCGTACACGCTGTCGTCCCACCCCCCGAGGCCCACGTAAAACCATCCACAAGATCGCGGTTTGGCTGACAATCGGTGCTCTGTCCCCAATCAGGTGACCGGGTCACTCCTATTTGCGGACGCTGTGCGTCCAACAACAAAGAGTGCACCAGAGGGTACAAATTCCGTGTCAAAAATGGTGAGGTCTCC
This sequence comes from Diaporthe sp. P3_1W, assembly GCA_037177825.1. Taxonomy (NCBI): domain Eukaryota; kingdom Fungi; phylum Ascomycota; class Sordariomycetes; order Diaporthales; family Diaporthaceae; genus Diaporthe; species Diaporthe sp. P3_1W. The sequence goes on along the minus strand of JBAFXB010000004.1, from coordinate 1,776,534 downwards.
ATGTGTTCCTGGGCAGGTCTTCTCCCCACTTGTCCCGGCTTTGCGTACCGTCATACCTTTCGCTGACACCGCTTCAAAGGACCCTTCTCAAAGAGGCAGAGATGGATCAGGACACCCAAGAGACGTGAGTGGCCGTGCTTTGTGGCGGATTACCCTTAGGCTGACAAGAGTATGCAGTGAAATTCGTGGACGAGACCGGCGCTGCATCAGGCAATGGCGACGCAACTCCTGTTGTGGATGCCTTTCAAGATGACTGGCCCGATTCGATCTCGGATGACTCCGGCACCGCCATAACTGCCACCACGGCCACCACGGCCACAGATGGCAGCTGTGGTCTGGGACACCCGACCTCTGGTCAGCCCGTCCTTGCGGTAGGCGTGGGCCGGCAGCGGTCTCCCACAGATCGATTCCTCATGCATGATGACCATTTGGTGTCTCCTGCGAGAGCCTTGCCGGGTTTCCAGAACCTCACGCTGGCTGTCTCGGATTCTATCCCGGCAACTATGCCCATGGTGATCCCATTTGAGATGGAGGCCGAAGACCCTGAGGTGCGCGCCATGCGAGCTCGGATATATCGTGACAAGGACATATGGCCTCTCGAGAGTCGAGAAGAAGCCATGCTATTTCGGCACTTCATCCAGAAACTTTCGATATGCGTGAGTACTCTGGCCGCCGCGCCTTGTTTCCCGAAACAGCACTGACAAGTTCGTCTCGCGCCGTAATAGCTTGACGTCTGCGATCCGAACCAGTCCTTCGAAACCGTCGTTCCGCCGCGGGCAGGAACTTGCAAGATTCTGATGAACGCCATCTTGGCCCTGGCTGCCAAACATCTTCACAATACTGAGTCTTACGACCCGTATGCTTCCGATCGGTACCACCAAGAATGCCTGAATACGCTGATCCCGATCCTGAATCATGAACACCACACCATGTCGGACGAGAATCTCTTCGCTGCCACAATAATCCTTCGAATGTGGGAAGAAATGGAAGTGAAGCACTCTGGCGTCGATGCGCACAGCTATCTCCTCGGAATTCAAGCGTTCGTTCACCACAGCGTGGGCGGAGATGGGCCTTTGGGGACGCGTTATCTCATGCCTGGCTCGCTTAGCGGTGCAGCGTTCTGGGTAGGCCTCAGACAGGAGATATACAGCGCCATGATGAATCAGGAGCCCGTGCGCATCAATCTCGTGCACTCCCTTGTGGATAGGTCACTTGTGCCGACCGACGACTATGGCTGGGCGAACAGGGCATGTGTGCACTGCGCCGACGTGCTGAACTTTTGCTTTGGTGATGGTGCGGCGGTGTCGAGAGGGGGTGGCCTGCAGTGGTGGGCTGAGTTGGACGAGTACAACCGAGGGTGGACAGAAAGTCTACCCTCAAGCTTCACGCCGATATTCCGTCGTGAGGCAGCCACGGAGAAGGGGGAGGTCTTTCCAGAGGTCTGGTATCAGAGCGCTTGTCATGGTAAGTGGCTTCTGATATGTTCACAAATGCGGAGCATCGTGTACCTCCGCCCTCCAGATCAGCTGATAATTGTTTGAGATGGCATGATGCTGATACAATGACGCAGCGCTCGGAGTACAACATCACTTGCTGGCGGAGCTCTTCCTAGTGAGCTTCGACCCCAAGACTCCCCGAATAGGCGGGCAGAGGAAAGAAGCGGCGAAGAGGACCAATGTGAGTAACGTGATAACGCGGCGGAGGTGCCCTGCCGAGTGATACCTCAGCCTTGTCGGCTAAGATTTCCGGCTGACATGTCGAACCTTTTCCGCAGGAACGCATCCAAAGCCTTGTTCGCAAAGTATGCGGTATAGGATTATGCAATCAGTGGACGCCGCCGAGCATGTTCACGGCCTGCATGGCGATCGCAGCTTGTGAGTACTGATCGCTTCCCTTGCCTCCCTACATCGAGAATCAGATCCAGCCTTCCCAAGACTTTCCGAATAGTGTCCGCGAATTCGCCGTGACCTCTAGACAGGGGGCGGTTGGACGGACGGAACAGCCAAGAAGAGTGACTGACTTACAACCCATGCAGTCGGAGATCAATTTCAAGACCGCCGGGACCAGGAGGCCTGTATGGACCTCCTCAAGAGGACGGAGAAAGACCACGCACGCCCTACCGAGGCAGTGCAGCAGCAGATGATGAAGTCATGGGACTGGACGCCGGGCTAACGAGAGCTCTGGCCGAACGACTGGCGAAAAGATTTGCTAGACAATGGTTGCATCCATCGCAAACGCAAGGGCCGCGGTAGCCCTGACACTGACACGGCCGAAGTGACGAAACGCTGCAGCCAAGCGAGAAGAGGGCAAGAATCTCCGGTACGGTGTGCAAGAAGCGAGAGGAGTTGTGCGTCGGTCCGTCTCGGATGACGGGAAAAGCCCTGGCCCCCATTACCCCAAGGACCCTGAGCTCTTGCATCAGAGCCAAATCCTTGGCCAAGAGATGGGAGAGAAGAAGGAAAGGAGAATGCGGAGGATCGACGATGCGCACGAAACAGCAGAACCTGCGGTCGTCTGTTCGGTGATGACCAGGTGTGGAGTGTCTCGGGGATTTTGACTACTTTTGAGTCGGGAGCCAAATTCGGTCAATTGACTAAGGGATGATTGGCTTCCCGAGGCCCACGCCAGCAGGGATCAATCAACTCGCGTATCCGAAAGAAGGCAAAATTGGCGATTGACACCTTGCCCACGCCCAGCCATTCCCACCGTGCACGACATCCAAGATCCGAATTGTGGGGAAGGCCAGATCAGACTGATGGACATTTCCCCCGGAACACGTCGACGTCAACGGCGTATCTGGAATTCCCATCCCCTAGAAACTGCCGGGGCGGGTGGACCGCTTGTGAGTTGGGGAAAGAGTGGACCGGACTACGACATGATGGCAGTGAGAAATGTACCGCCTAACAGCTCGTGCCTGTCTGAATGTGCGTCTATGGTTAAGTTTCGTCCTTGGACTTGGCTTGGTCCGAGATGTCTCCAGTTCTGTCTTTGAAGGCAACTTTCTCCGCTTGTCAATACACGAATTCTGAGAGGGCGAGACTATCCGATCATTCTCCGTCTACTGTGGTCTGTTGGATATTTAAACCCATCCTCACTTGGAATCTTGGAATTGTTGTTTGTCAACATTCTACCTTATCCTCTCCATCCCAAAATATTGTCAAATTCCCACACCTCAAAGACCTTGAACTGAACAGTCCCCTCCATCCGTGACCAGTTCCATTTATTTAAGCTTTTCCCCGCCCACAAACCTCCCAAAATGGCTCCCGCCGCCACAACGGACTACGAGGTCAAGGATGGCGCCGCCCTGGAGGCGACCTCAGACGCCATCGACGCCGTCAATGTGCTCAAGGACCAGGCCAAGCAGGACATGGCCCAGAGACTGGCCAACTTTGACGAGGAGTCCAAGTTCGACACTGAGAAGGACAAGACCCAGTTCCGGGACTACGAGGCCGCGTGCGACCGGGTCAAGAACTTCTACCGGGAGCAGCACGAGAAGCAGACGGTGGCGTACAACCTGGCGGCTCGGCTGCGGTTCCACAGCGCGTCGCGGGTGCGGCCCGAGATGACCATCTGGCAGGCGATGGAGAAGCTGGACACGCTCATCGACGAGAGCGACCCGGACACGGAGCTGGGGCAGATCAACCACCTGCTGCAGAGCGCCGAGGCGATGCGGCGCGACGGCAAGCCGCGCTGGATGCAGCTGACGGGGCTCATCCACGACCTGGGCAAGCTGATGCTGTTCTGGGACGGCTTCACGCAGGGCCAGTGGGACTGCGTCGGCGACACGTTCCCCGTGGGCTGCCGCTTCGACGAGGGCTGCATCTACCCGGACACCTTCAAGGGCAACCCGGACTACGACCACCCCGTCTACGGCACAAAGTTCGGCATCTACTCGCCCGGCGTCGGCCTCGACAACGTCATGCTCAGCTGGGGCCACGACGAGTACCTCTACCACGTCGTCAAGGACCAGAGCACCCTGCCCGACGAGGCCCTCGCCATGATCCGCTACCACAGCTTCTACCCCTGGCACAAGGAGGGCGCGTACCGCGAGCTGATGAGCGAGAAGGACCATGAGATGCTGAAGGCCGTCAAGGCCTTCAACCCTTATGACCTATACTCCAAGAGTGACGGTATCCCCAGCGTGGAGGAGCTCAAGGTTAGTAGTCATCTCTTCCCCTATATGTCATCGTCTGATCGTCCGCTAACTTGTCTCCCACTCTAGCCATACTACCTCGAGCTCATTGATGAGTACTTCCCACAGAAGGTCATCAAGTGGTAGATGCTACCCGGAGGAATTTTATGAATGAACTTAGGGTCATGATAGAAAGCGATTTGATTTTTTTTATTACACAGAGAATATCTAGAAGCCGGTCACTGATCGTGGGCTCGGTATTTCTTTTTCCCTTATGATTGTCTATCTCTTTGGTACGGAATGGTTCAGGACGAACCTAAGCAAGGTTATGCCCCAAGCAGGGCTTCTATATGAGATGCGCCACAATTGTTTGGCAGCGAATACATTTTATGATGATATATTACCTACAAATCCTTTTGTGTTTGGTGAGTGATTGATTGTCTGTGGGGATAGGTCCTAGGACAGGAGAGTAATTCGTAGAGCTGTGTTGAACGCGAATTTCTTCTGTGCGCCCGATCACTTCAAGCCACATGTAACTACCTTTCGAGTTGCCCCATGAGACGATTTAGCTCGATGTTTTCACATTCGGTATGCAGCAATCTCGAATGCAGGCTATGTGTACACGGTTTGTCTCGTCTGAACGCAAATTGAACAATTTAGTCCCAGGTTCTCGTCGTCCATCGCATGCTGCGGCCTTGTTGATCTGTTCTTGATCCTTTCACCGTCTGAAAAAGCGGGAGGAGTCGATGGCACTGAATTTTAAAGAGCTGTTGAGGTGGATTGATTTGTGGAAGGGATGCGAATCCCAACAATCTGTCGAAGCGAGTGCGACACAAACACGAGTATCTGCAGGAGCTTTGTGTATGTGCAACTAGGCCATACTCCCGAAATCCCCAGTGCCGCGTTGTACCGCTTGGTCTCAGCATTTTAATAGCCATGACTTGTGTGACGAAGTACATGCGGCCCGAGTAAGGCGGCTTGCATCTTGACCACGGCCTCGAGCCCGGCCTGGTGTACAGTCATAACTCCTGGTGTTATTAGGTGGTCGATACCGCCTGATCCAACTTGCAGCTCTATGCCGTTTTCTATTACAAGCCCCGACCGCGTCTCTAATACATTCTCGTGTTCTCGGTGTCGTGGATCTCGGAGTCTCGCCCGGCATCGTCGAGCACGGGATGCGCGATCCTGCGCAGCTTCCCAAACAACTCGAGCTGCTTTTTTTCTTCATCTCAATTAGACACCTGTGTGTCAGCTTAATCCAAATGTAAAAAGTCCTACACCTTACCCGCGACCCTTTTCCTCTCTATATTCACTGTATGCCAGTGCACATCTGTTCCAGCATTGTTCATTATACCCTGAAGCTCATGCCCCCCGCTGTGATCTCCTCGCTACTAGTAAGATATGATCGCGTATCAAATTACGTCTGAACACCTTCACCTGCCCAGCTTTCAGTTAACATTTGGCTGTCGCCTTCTGGAAGAGAGGGCGCACCATCTGTGTACTGAGCCTTGCATCTGTATCTCGTCGTGTCGCGGATCCAGACGGAAGAGCGAGAGCGCATTGTGAGCTTCGGCGTCATGCTTCAGGTTGAATCACTCATGGATATCTGCCCGTATTCGGGCCGGTATGTCTTCGACGAGTCCTCGTTAGTGCTTCTTGCAAGCGAGCTTGCTGCTGTATCATATGCGATACCCTGTGAAGGCCCAAGTCTGCCAGGGGTCACACTCGCTGATGTCCTAACCAGGTGGAGATTCATTCTACTCAGGCACAGAATTGGAAGACGCGTAGATCAACTGCGACACTATACAGTCTGCCTTGACGGGCTTTCCCTCAGCCACGGACGTGACGGATCAAATCGGATCGTGGCCAGGCGATGGAGCCAGAAGGCGGTGGGTTCATTGCAAGATATATTCGCGAGCAGGTAATTTGGGCCGAGTTTAGTGCCGAGGAATTGAAATACAAGGTCAGGTGATATTGTTCTAATTTCAAGGGCAACTACTGCATCCAGAGACTCAGATTGTCAGCATTGTTAAATTCCGTATCTTACATAGCCTTATTGCAGCATACATAGGCAAATAGACGCATTACGAGTAATAAGATGCTTGCAACTGCAAGTCTGTATTCAATTATTCTAAGAAGCGGAAGATCTCCACTAGTCACAAGTGAAGAACTCGAGCGTTATCTCCTGAGAATAGGTGCTAAAACTTTGCCTAGGTATGGATCTAGAAAGACCTTCACCTCGGCGCAGTCAGCAGACACGTACTACCCAACACACCTACGCCAACCCAGTCGGTCGCAATGTGTCGTTGTAAGTGGCACAAAGTTATCAGCAGCAATATTTATGATAAGATCACCCATGAGCACGGAATCACCCGTGCCAGATTCTTCAACAGGTGGAACCCGGATCTTGGCACGGCTTGCATATTGCTCTAGTTCGATTACGATGTCTTTATCGGGATGTGAGGTCAATCGGATCCGCACCAGGCTGCAGCATGCACGGGCTGAAGTGGTTGGCGTCGTACCGGCGCACGTCGAAGTAGGATGTTGAAGGCTAGCGAGGTGAGTTTTGCCCACTTGCTCGGCCGAGTGAAATGGGGTCCTGATAAGCAAACGCGTCGAGCATATTACCCAACCCGGGCACGGAACCAATACGCCAACTTGTAGGAAGAATTCGCAGAGGCTGAGGAGGGAGACTCAGATCAAAAATCTCTGCTACACCGCAATCTGCCGATGTGTCACCGTTTGATTCAAAAAGTGAGGAGTCAATCTCTGGTGTTACACATATGCAGGTGGCTGGGTTGCATCCTTCCCCGTTTTCTCAATATTGCACAGCATCAGCAGTCATCTCCGAGTTCACACCGTAGCTGATTCGCTAAGCGTGATTTTCATGGCTGAACTACAAGAGTAGCGCCATGCGAGCTATCGCAATGGGAAACGTAACGCTGATCAACCAGCGAGATAATCTGTGGCCCCCACCACAGCATCGCAGCCATGCAACCAATGACCGCAGTAGTGAGACGCACACCACTCCCGCCGACACACACACAAACGGGAACACAAATTTTCTCTGGACATTGCGGCTGAAAGTATCTCGCATGAACCCCGCGATAATGCTGATTCAGCCCCAGGTGAGTGAGGGTGTGAGTGATACAAGGCTCTGGGTTCCGCACACATAAAGCTCTGTATCTCCCCTTGGCGAACGATCCTTGATAGCCGCAAGTTGGTGGATGTTTTCAGAATAGCTGGATCTGGTTTACTACCCCGTACCTTTCAGCATGAATCCCCAATCAAATCACACCAATGGACACTCAACGAAGCCCCCACGCGCCAGGCACATCGGCGAAAAGGAGGACGAGTGGGACAAAAATAGCGTTACGAAAAGCTACCATCGAATGAGGGTAGATGAGGCTAAACGACATGTCGATGAACTCCAAAAGAGCAATTCGGAGGATTCGAGAGTGAAATTAGAGAAACTGGAAGATGACGAGCGTCGCGTTATGGAGTGTCGTGACAGGATTTCCAAGAATCCGAGCACAAAGAAGCTACAAGACGAACTGGAGGGTTCATTTCGGGCATGGTGGAAGGAAGTAAAGGATCACAGTGGTGATAAGTCGATTCGGCATTCATGGGAAAGGCGCAAAGACCTTGTCAAACCGACTATTTGCTCTAAGTCGGGCAACGACACTATGGGAGTGAGGCATGATGACGATCCCACACATGACCACTCTGCACATCACGATCCTGACGATCCTGCACATGACATGAAAGCCTATTTCATGTTCTTCGAGAAGGACGGTCAAGATTGGAAAGGAGCGACTCTTCACAACCAAGGATTTCCGGAGTACGAGAGATTTCCCAACCAAAGAATATCAATCCATACCGCTTTGCATGGCAAGGGTCACAACCCATTCAAACCCACTCACGATGAGAAAGGTCAACCGCATTTGCGGTACATCCATATCCCAGCAAATCACATGGGGGTAAGCGAAGATGTTCTCGCCTGCGTGGTCTCTACACCTGCTAACGATCATAACGGTGCGGTTCAGTGGGTAGAGGTATGTCTAGCTCCAACGTTGGGCCCTTGGACTCAATAGATCTAATTTTCGATTTTGAGCAGCACGCTATGGCAAGATATCATAATGAGGACGGTGAAGATGTAGTAGAAAAAAGGGTGAAGACCAACAAAACCTTATCACGCGAGTTCTGGAAAGGCCAGCTGCACGGTAGCGGTCCAGGCAGAAACCCAATTCACGCAACGCATATGAGGTCTCGATGCTCCATCATTCCAGGAGGTACGTGCCAGTGGTCATCATTCAAGGCGAACGGGCTTGCTTGAATGTTAAACGTTGAGATACCTGGCGGTCAGAGAATATACTCACTGAATTCAGAAACACAATCACTGGTCGTCGAACAGAAACAAAATTCAACAACTCAGAAAGACATGGCTGTATTTGTAAGTCACGATTACTGACATGAAAACATTCAGATGACTCTTCTCAGATGCCATATCTGCATTGGGAGACGTCTGCTCGGAGAGCGCGGATGGCGAAAGCCGTAAAAGCCATTCTGAAGGAAGAGGAGGCCAAGAATGCGAAATCAAAATACCGCACCAAAAGATCAGCAACACTGAGGCAGGATATCGACAAGAAGTACAAGAATCTGTTCCATACACAAGAGCAGAAGCATCGTGAGATGGCTAGCAAGATGATGGAGAAGACAAACCAGTAAGTCTGATAGGTGCACATTTGAGCCAACCCAGTAGCGGCTGACCTGGCTGTAGACCAACAAAGCTTGGTAAGTATCTTATGTGCTTGGCGCAACTATGGGACGCCATGGACATGGAGCCTGACGAGAGGTTGGTGAGATACGGCCTGACGTCGCCGGCCACCAATGGCAAACCTCTGGAACCGTTATTACACATTCGCCGCACGTTGGATCAGTCCTACTTCTTGAACCTCAAGGATACTTCGCAACGTGATCAAGACCAGGTTGTGTACCGTGCGACACAGGGGCACGGAAACCTCACACGTGTTGTGATGGTTGATCAGTTATGGCTCTGGGTCCTGGACGAACGTGAGTTAGCATCCGTTTTCTGTGTTCTTAATCTTTTGGTGTGGAAAAAACTTATCATCCCCTGTCAGATACCGTCATCACATCCTTTCCGAAACGGTGGGGACGCAACAAACCCGACTCGTCCGGAATCCACAAAAGCCTTCGTGTCCGACTGGATCAACCCGGCTTCAAAGTCATGTCAGCCTGGCACCTGGGTAAGTGTTGACTGCCCCAGAATTGGCATCATTGAGGGACGATAAAATTGACTATTCTACAGCATTCATCATCATCGACCAATGCTCCAATGTTTTCTTCGATCGGACACAGCCGCTGGACCTTCGACCAGAGGTGATGGACATCTTCGCTGAGACCCTTGGTGACGTCAACCATTACACGACAATTGCGTTCAAAGTATTCTGGCACAGCGTTGACCAAAGTCGTGATACTCGTGGCCCAAACCGGCAGAACCAAAAATACCTGGACATCAACCCAGAAGGCACGTTGCTCAGGGAGGCTCAAGACATAGCAGAAGAATTGCGAATCATGAACGGCATCTTTTCACAACAGCTCGGCGTCGTCAAGAGCTTTCAAAAATGTTTGGAGCACATGAATGGACGCTCAAAAACGCGGACGAGGATGCAATACGTTGCTGGCTTGATGTCCGGAACATCCTCTCAAGCGCAGAATGAGGGGCCTATATCAGTGGCCGAAATGGACTTCCTTGAAGACCTGGTCGAAGAGGTAGAAAACCGAAAGTCAGAGATTGTGGATTTGGAAAATGCGGCACTCCAAACCTGCCAGCAGGTGAGTGGATCGCAACATAGCCAGTAACTCGTTCCAATCGCTAACAGAAGGACTCAGCTGCAAGACTTGTTATCACTCAAACAACAGCAAGCAAGCATAGTCGAAGCAAAAGCCGCAATTGAGAGAGCAGACCAGAGCGTTGCACAAGGGAAGGCCATCATGGCTTTCACGATCATGACGATTATTTTCGTAAGTTGAACCCACTTAGAATGGAGGAAGACGTAGAATCTGACATCCGCAACACAATTTAGACGCCTCTGGGATTCTTCACATCTTTCTTCGGAATGAACAATTCATTCACTGGTGACGACTGGATGACACTTGGGCGTCAATGTCTCTATATGTGTAAGCATCTCGTGCATGGCTATCATCTGTACCGAAGCAAGCTGAAACCTACGGTGCAACAGTCTCTATATCTGCAGCAATCATCCTCATCGCCTTGTCACTGGCGCTCAAAACCCAGATCCGGAATTTCCTGAAGTCACCGAAGGGCCCAAAAGCTAAATGGCACGCCTTGAAGACCTGGTGGCTCGGCAACTCACGAAAGGCTGATGACAAGACAACCGGAAACGCAGACGAGGGCCAATCAAGTGGGACGAATGCCTCGAAATACTACCAAGTAAGCTTGGGCAGGATGACGCGCCGCAGCAACCATTCGCGGAATGATGTGGAGAGTTCTAGGCCCGAGCATGACTGCATGACTGTCAGGTCCAAGACAACAGATGGTTGAACATTGATGGTCAAGGCGAGCTTCATGGTCGGCCCATGTACGATCGATTAGAAAGTTCCTCATGGTGTCATCAGATAGACTCAGTTATAAACACTCCGTAAGACCTCAATTCTCATTCCCCGGAAGACCAAAAGGGTGCGTATGCACTGTTGAACCAGCAGAGCCATTTGAAGACTCCTCGTGAACTGGTTGCCGCTTTTCAGCTGTCACAGAGTGGTCCGGGTATGCAGAGTGTAAAGTTATTTTCTTTTACTTCTCGTCCTGTTATCATCTATCGCCAGCTGCTCACCATGTCAGCTCAACGCTGAGTCAAAAACAACGAGAGGTGCTGGTTACCTGTGTGAGTTAAGATCTGCCCAGTGTCCACTTCAAAATCGGCCCGAGGAATTTACCAGACCCTAGTGTACCGTTCTTTTCTGTACGTGAAAAGGAAATAAAAAGTCTAGACTTGCTTAAACGCAAGGCAAAAAGCGTATCACACCTGTAGTCCACCAGGCCAAGCTTTCTGGCCACCTGGGCAATCTCTGCTGTAATGCTTTGCGTCACACGCATTTTGTTTCGAAACAATTGAGTTCTTCTCAACCCCGGACTTGAGCGCAGCACTTCACTACGCGGTTGAAAGATTACGCGCCAGGCATGTGATCAGCGTGACGAACCTGGTGATGGGCACCTCCGACCGGTACAACGGATATCCGCGGATTTCGGCAGGTGGTATGGTGCTTCAGTACAGAGCGAAGAGCTTGGTGAGAAGAAGCAGTTCATCCGTTCATGGTTCTCCCGAGATACCCTGGTTGCCCCCGCAATTCATGCATAGTCCTGCCCCACAGCGTTTATGTACCCCAGCTGCTAGCTCCCCCTATCGTGAGGAGAGAAAACTTCGTTTGGAACGCTAGATCTCCGGAGTTTTACCGGTACCTCGCAACATCCTAGGGAGGAAAGACAGGTCGTCGAATCAAGAAAGTCGCAGGGCTACACTAGATCTGAAACGGAATCTCGAATCTACGGCGTTAACCTTATCATTATTGATCTAGTGTTGAATTTTGCGGACTCGAGTCGATCCCCGTACCCCGGCGGGCCCTTGGCCACTTGGCGGTTATTTGTTTCCCCTGATTATCACCCTCCGATCGCTGGGCATGTCCTGTTCGGGACAAGAACCTGAGAAAACATCTGTCAAAAGGCACAACCCGAGGCTATGCCAATTTCGAGGCACATGCTGGAGTGGGGGAATTGGAGGGAAATACCATGTCAGGTAGGTGGCATACGCGTATTCATGCATGGGTTCGCCCTTAGCTGGCTTGTTGCTTGCCGACACCAAGTACCGCCCCGATTCATTCAACCATGGTCAGTGTTCTGGAGGGTCACCCCGGCCCCGTTTGAATGACTTGGGTCCCAAAAACTGGAGTTGTTAACCTGGGGAAAAGCGCCGACTCGGGGTTATTTTTCATTTGGGCATACGTCAGCTCTGGCGATCAAGTGGCCCGAGCAGAAAAATACTGCCTTCTTTAAGATGTTGTCATCCCAGCTTGAATGCATTAGGTGCTGATTTTGAGATACCAAGCTTTTGCATCAAACCTACGATCACACAGCCGATCTACGGGAGATCTACAGGATGAAGTCCCAGCAGTACTTCGGCTCCTTGTCCAAGGGCGTGGCCTTGGTGACCTCTTTGGCTGCCAAGGTTGTGCATGGCCAGAACAGCTCAGACTTCACGACCCAATGCACGAGCCTCGCCGACACGCTCTCCAACACGATCCCCAACGCGACGGTCCAGTCCACCGTGCCAGTCACTGCTGGCACAAACCTCACATTCAACCATGACCCTACCTGCAACCCGGCATATCAGGTCGTTGACAGTGATGTTTGTCGAGTGTCCCTATTCGTGCCTACCTCTGACCGCTCAAACATCAGCATGGAGGTGTGGTTGCCTCCGGCTGAGGCTTGGTCAGGTCGCTTCCTGAGCACTGGTAACGGTGGCCTGGGTGGCTGCATACAGTATGAGGATTTGGCATACACGACTGCTCTTGGTGAGTCCCTTTGACACCCCTCATGATTCTATGCGACCACGCGAGGCAGTTTCCAGAGACGCGTTGTCTTGGGCGGTGATCTCAATTTATTGCGTTGGAGCTCTCACAACCTGTCTGAACGCCGACTGACAACCTCACAGGTTTTGCCGCCGTCGGCACCAACAACGGCCACGACGGCAACAAGGGCGACGCGTTCTACAACAACGAGGAAGTCGTGCTTGATTTCGCCTACCGCGCGATGCACACTGGAGTTGTGCTGGGGAAGGAAGTCTCGGAGGCTTTCTACGGAAAGCCGCATGACCGGTCATACTACCTTGGATGCTCCACCGGCGGCCGCCAGGGATTCAAGGAAGCTCAAGACTTCCCAGATGACTTCGATGGTCTTGTCATTGGCGCCCCGGCTCTGGCATTCAACAACCTCTCCTCGTTCTCCGGCTCTTTCTACGTCAAGACTGGCCCGGTGAACTCGTCGACCTTTGTGCCACTGAACCTGTGGCCAACCATCCACGAGGACATTCTCCAACAATGTGATGGCATCGATGGTTACGTCGACGGCATTATTGAGGACCCGTCCCTTTGCAACTACCGCCCCGAAGCCCTCATCTGCGCCGCCGGCAACTCGACCAACTGCCTCACCGGCGAGCAAGCCAACACTGTCCGAGAGATCTTCACTCCCATCTATGGCCTAGATGGACAGATCACCTATCCAGCAATGCAGCCCGGCTCAGAGGACCTCGCCCCATACATCTACTACAACGGCGAGCCCTTCGAGTACACGACCGGCTGGTTCGAAAACGCCATCTACAACGACAAGAACTGGGACGCGGCCGCCCTCGGGCCCAAGGACTACGCCTTCGCCCACGCCAAGAACCCCGGCAACATCGAGACCTGGGAGGGCGATCTCTCCGCCGTGCGCGACAGGGGCTCCAAGATCCTGCACTACCACGGCGGCGCCGACGCCATCATCTCCAGCTTCAACTCGCCGCGGTACTACGACCACGTCTCCCGGACCATGAACCTCCCCTCGTCGGCCCTGGACGAGTTCTACCGCTTCTTCCGGATCAGCGGCATGGGCCACTGCACGGGCGGAGTCGGTGCGTCGTTTATCGGGCAGAAGGCGGAGGCCAACGCCACCCTCGACCCGGATGGGAACGTCCTGATGGCGATGGTCCGTTGGGTCGAGGAGGGCCAGGCCCCTGATAGCATCTTGGGCACGGCGTATGTCAACGAGACCAAGGACTCTGGCGAGATCGCGTTCCAGAGGAGGCACTGCAAGTATCCTCTGCGGAATGTTTACTCGGGCACCGGCGACGCTACGAAACCGGACAGCTGGAACTGTATTTGATTCGAGGGCACTTGCCAATGTATTTCAAGAGCATTCGAAGCTGAACGCAGTACATATGGCTTGTTGAATGGATAATATGGGGGCACCGGTTCGAAAACAATCTGTACATACTTCACAGTAGTTCTTCCATCACATTTTCACGTGCTCATGAAAATGAGTCTGAAGCCTTTTTCAAGAAATCGGATATTTGCACCTACGAAAACGGGGAGTATACCGGTACATGGCTCGCTCACCCATAGCCAATTTGTGTACCCACCACAAACACGCCCGTAGGCAATTCATAACCAATCCCAATACACCAGATCCAACACACCAAACCCAACACGCCAGACCCAATGCACCAGAAACCACACCCAGATCCAGTAACCAGACCCAAACACCCAGACCCAATATCTAGACCTAATACCTACGTGGGTACCTAGGTATGTGAAATGGGTATGGTGTGAGGTGCGTGTGTAAGTTGGTTGTGGGTCAGTAGAATATCTGATTTCTTTCCCAATACCTTACCAGATACTGCCGATATGCGGAACAAATACCGAGTAAGTGAGATGGGGCACCAATTTGGATCGATGGCTCCACCCGTTCCTGCAGGCCGGGTCTCCACAGGGACGCTGTATAGTAGCGGCTTGTCAATAGGCTGATTGAGAGCCCACTCTTTTCGACCTCACCTCTCGACAGTCCAAGCCGCTTCCACCCAGTAACAACTAGCATGTCCACCTCCACAGGCCCCAAAGTCGTCGTCGTTATCGGCGCAACCGGAAATCAAGGTGGCTCCGTCGCCCGGCGATTCCTCCGCGAGGGGGCCGACCGGTTCCGTGTCCGTGGCCTGACTCGGGACCCCGGTAGCGGCCCCGCCAAAGAGCTGGCCGCTCTAGGCGCGGAGGTGGTCCGCGCCGATCTCAACGACGTCCAATCCCTCATTGCGGCCTTCAAGGGCGCCAACGTCATCTTCAGCGTCACAAACTACTGGGAGCCTTTCTTCCCGCCCAACATCGAGGCCAGCCGGGAGCAGGTCAAGGCCCTGGGGCTGGGTGGCGTGAGGGAGTATGCCGGCCGCGTGGAGCTGGCGCAGGGGAGGAACATCGCTGACGCTGCTGCTGCGACGGTGGACTCGCTGGACGTTAATGGGTTTATCGCCTCGACGCTGAGCCATGCTGAGCGGTGCAGTGGCGGGCGGTTCAAGGAGCTGTACCACTTCGATGCCAAGGCTGAGGTGTTCCCTTACTACGTGAGGGAGAAGCACCCGGCGCTGGCGGCCAAGATGAGCTGTGTCCAGACGGGGTATTTCATGACGAGCCATAGGATCCTGCCCGACTCGTATTTTGTCAGGGTTGGTCAGCCCTGCTCCTCTGCTAGACTCAAGATGGCGTTGTAGATGCTGACACAGACGGCCCATATTACAGATGCAGGATGGCAGCTTCGAGATGCGTTTCTGTACTGATCCAGGCCGGCTTATACCGCAACTAGACCCGGTCGCAGACATGGGTACCTTCGTCTATGCCGTGTACCAGATGTCCTCGTGGTGCGGCAAGGAGTACATGGCAGAAGGCACGACGTGTACCTGGCCTGAATGGATTGCCGCGTGGAGCAAGGCGACTGGCAAGCCGGCCAAATACTGCGAGGTTCCACGGGAATTCATGATCAAGGATTGTGGGGACGAGGACTTCGGAGGGGAGATTGCTGACATGTACGATTACGCATCTGATCCGGGGTATGACGGAGGAAAAACATTGCTGAGGGCGGTGGATCTGCAGAGGGTGAGTGATTCCCATCCCAGGCGATCTCAAAGGGCAGATGGGTGGCTAACGTGGCCCAAGGCCGGCGTCGATTGCCCCATGACGAGTTTACAAGACTGGATGATTGAGCAAGACTGGTCAAGCGTCCTGGCTAAGCCGGCAGTCAACTCGTGAGAATGCGTTGAGCTGTCAACTGGGTGCTGGTGGGAGATAAGGGCCCGAGGCTTGAAGCAAATAGTGGGAAGATTGTGAGATTGACAGGCGATACAAACTGCAAATACAAGGAAACATGTAGCTTCAGACGCCAGGCCAAAGGTACGGACGAAGAAAATTTGTTTTAAGAAAAATAATGAGATTCCCTGAATGCAGGTGATTTTGGTTCCAAAGTTTGCTGCAGCCACCTACCCCAGGTGCTGAGACTCTCCACTTCTGCACCGTCTTGGATAGGGGCAGACAGTGTGCGCATGTTTTCTTTTGAGCCTACAGATGCTTATGCATCATTTGAAAAATGGGACAGAACTTGACAAGGGCGGTGATTGAACGCGCAAGGCTCGTCGAACAAACGGCTTGCAACCGGGGTGGGTAGTAACCTAGAAGAAGCAATAACCGATTGAGCCACAGAAGGGTTGAAATTTTGCTGCAAGGGATTCCTTTTAGGGCTGGTTGCGGCACTCAGAGTGAATAGCGTTTGATCCGCGGGGTTCAAGGCTCTCTCTTAATAGGTCTTCTGACACAGTAGGATTTCTCAGGTACCACAGCCATATACCTCCTGTTCAAGTACTTCTGAGATTGCATCAGTCCTGAAAAGACAGCGTTGCTGTTCTAGATACGCAATGTTGAGGCAGATACGAGACTAAAGAATGATAGACGTTTAGGGCACTAGGAATCACAATAGGGACATGGGAACCGATCTGAGATGGACAACCTCAAATTTAACACATTCAAGTACTTCATGCATAGTAAATTGTTGGTCTCCAAATGAGGAGCATTGAGACCCATCTTGAGATATGGATCGCATATCGATGCGGTCATAATGAATCTGAGAATGGTACATTTCCAACTCGAATGTGGTTGCTGGATCACTTGAATTATTGATCCACCTAAGGGAGTAGCACATCCTTCATTGGGATTACTTCTGTCGAAAATGCTCGACATGTGACGTGATGGACTTCTCCGGAAGCAACATTTCCCAGTCTCGCGATATTAGCCCTGCTGTTACCGGGGCTGATCCAACAGTATTTCGAAATCATGCCTGGCCAGGCCGTACAGGACTAGCATAATTCTTTCATACATCAATGTTAAATTTTCGAGGGAGTCTTCTGGCTAGAAGTTCCCCACAAGCATTTTCAACAGCGGCCTTCCCTTGCTGTACCTCTGTTGCAACCCATGACCACTGCGCAAGACTCAGATTCTCTGACTCGAGTCCACACAGAACCATCCCGACTCCAGTTTGCAGAGTCTTGTCAACCTCCGCTGGATGTGTTATCATGGTGGCTGCAGCGATAAAACCCTGATCGGCGGCTCGGTGTTGTCCAACTGATTCGGGCGGATGGGCTGCCAGATAATCCTCAAGATATTTGGCAAAACCCTCAATAATACTGAAAATTGAATTGGTAAAGGGCTTGACGACCTCTGGATCTTGATGAAATGAGATGTAGTTGCAGGCGAGACGGGTGCCCAGCTTAAAGAAGTAGATTCCACATGCAATCTCGGAATTGCTGGGTTCCACTGCAAGCATGGTGCCTCTGGTGCCTCTGTTTCCCGCGGGCTCCACTCCCTCAGGCGCACCCGGGATTTGCGGAAGATTGAACCTCGTCCTGAAAATATCTTCTTGCTCCCGAAGCCAGGGTTTGATGTGCCAAGGTTTCGGCCACGGCTTCTGATTCACCTGTGGCACCATTGGTATGAACGCCGTAAAGACCTTTTCAACCTCAGCCTCGTTGGAAAAGAACCTTTCGAGTTTCAGGCGATGATGATGGAGGCGTGAGGGGGGCGAAGGGAGAGGCATGGTGTGGAGAGGTTGCCGGGTGAACATGAACACGAGGCGCCTGTCCACGACGGACAAGAGTACCTTGTCCATGGGCGTTTCGGGCTCAGGTGGCAACTGAGATCGGAAAAGATGTTGCACAATCTGCTCATACCGGCTGTTGGTATACGCCTTCAGGATTGCCAGGCAAAATGTGTAGGCCCTAGGACCCTTCATGTACGAGATCTCCAGGAGTTGCTGCAAAAGACCCAGTGGCTTGGCTTTGTCGACCTTGTGACCAAGAGGAATCTGAACGAGGCAATCTTCAATCTCTGCGTGGATCGTGAACATTATGATCACATTTTTCTTGGCAACGATTTCGGGGGGATCCTCTGGCTTTGCAAATCGTCGATGCTTCAACAGGAAGTCGACAGCGTGGCCGCTGAGTCGTTTCCTCAACGGTGTGAATCCAAAGGATGTCAACTGATCAGCGCTACAATCTTCCGAATGGTTCGCAACCTGATGAGGTAGCTTGATATGAGTTGGTTTCGTATCGTTGGCTTCGTCGGGGATTGTGGGTCCGGGGCCAGAGCTCTGCCGTTTAGTAGCTACGTTTCCCGCCATTTTAGATTGGTTGAGGATCCGTTGCCTTCTGAGTTCAGTGTCAAATTAGCAATACTGAGCATGCCAAACATGACATGGGCTCAAGACTTGCCCGCAGTTGGTAGGAAGACGTTGTCGCCGGGAAAATGAGCAGTGGGGTAGCTGGAGGCTCGCTGCTGGCCGTTTGTGGCCTTGAAGGCGTGATGGCGTAAAGGGGAAGTCTGGTCGTTGGAGGTTGCGAAAGCGAAAGCGTACAACTGACAAAATTCCCATGTGACAAGTGGATTGATTTCGTTTGAAGCTCATATTGTGACAGCTGACGGAAAACGCGCCTTAAGTGAATGCTGTGGTGAAGAATGATTTATTGACAGACATCTACAGTCGTACCCTGATACCCTGGAATGGCTACTTTTAAAGGGCTGGGTAGTTGTTGGCCGTGTCATCAACGATCTCAGGATTTGGGCTATTCATGCCCTGGATGATCGAAGGCTTGGCCTCCTTCATGGCCCAGTCGAACCTATTTCCTTTAACCGTCCAACTCTACAAAGCCGCATCAATGAACCACAAGCCCAACCCTCTGAACTCAGATAATACCGCGGGTACAGTCTCGTGTTTACCATATCTTGCTTTACATGGAATCACGATCTTAGACTCTGCGCCTTCCCAAACCCTGATAAATCCCAAGGCGGCAGCCAGCGTTGTTGCGGTGTAATGAAGATGTGCTCATCTCATCTCGCTACGTTCTGGTCAAACCTCAAGTGAGCAGACCTGGTCAGCAGCCTCTTCGATCTTGCGAAGCTCCTCCTTGATGTCGACTAAGATCTTCTGACGAAAGTCGTCGGTGACATATTGCTCGTTCCACTGGTCGCGGATCAGGCCCAAGCCAATGTTCATCAGAGAACGAATGTGTTGGCGTTCCAGAAGCACATCGAGCTCGGATCCGTGAATGCCAGTCGCATTGACGGGGCCAGCCATGGGCAGAGCCAGCGCTGCTTGCAGTCCGGCATGAAACTTCTGGACGTCATCCTCAATCCGGCCAATAAAATCCCTGAATTCGATGCCGTCTCTGGCGCTTCCGATGACTTTGTGGACCTGAAAGGCTGCGGTCTTGAAGAGCTGCAAGCCGGATACAGCACCAGGAGGTCCAACATCGGGATGTCCTGCTGATGGATCAAGACCAGCTTGTAAAGAGAGCACCGGTCCATCTGCCGGAATGCCAGGGATAGTGAAATCAGAGCTCACTCCAGACAGCTTGTGTGCAGCCGTGGGTGCTTCTTGTTTGGTAGACTGGCTGTATTCTGGTTGCTTGCTGGGCTTCGCATCGACTGCCAGATTCAACTGGTTCGCAGCCACCTTTGCTTGAGCAGCCTCCCATGCTGCAGCCATCCCACCTCGTGGCCAAGACGTCTGCTTGTCAGCGGGAATGGTGGGAACAAAGGTCTTGAAACACTGCTCAATGCATTTCCCATGCAACTGTTTCTTGATCTGCATCAGACGTAACTTCAACAGTCCATCCGAGGGGAACGGCACACCGAGGCGAGTCAATGGCTTCTTGGTCAGTAGAAATGCAATGTGCCTGTCCATAACATCCAATAGCATCTTTTCCAGCCCTGATAAACCGATTGGCTCCGGTGGCGATCGGATGCCGTTTGCCAGATGATGCTCGATCTCTTTCGAACGACTCTTGACAAATGCACGTCGGATTGTGGAGAGAAATTCGTAGGTGCGACCCTTGCCAGTAGTGCGATCCCGCATGCCCAGCAGATCCATCAGGGCGTCGAATGTTTCGTTTACTGGGAGCAGGCTTTCAGAATCATCGTCCACCAAGCAATCCTCAACTGTGGCAATGCAAACGAAGATGATGATTACGTTCTTCTGACCTACGGTGTCGCGATGATCGTCCCCCCTAGACCAACGACGTTCAGACACCAGGTAACGAGCCGTTTCAGTAGTCAGGTAATCTCGCATAGGTCTAAAGCCAGGGAAGGTCAGATCGTCGCTGTTCGTATGGTCGACATCGAATCCAGTGATTTGAGCATACTCCTCGTAGTGGGAAGTGGCGTTCTCGTCGCTGGCATGTGAAGTAACGTAGCGTCCAGGGCTTGTATCGGCGGTGATTTCGGAGTCGAAAACGGTGGAGGTATCTTCAGGAAGCAGCGGGGGCATTCGAATCCCATGTTTCGGCACTCTGGCCAGCAAGTCCTGGGGATCTGCCATGGTTTGTAGTCAACCTACTCGAGACTTCAGGAGTACTGTCAGCATTATATCGAGTCTTCACTGTCGTTGACAGTGCAAAGCTGGTGGTGGGGTCAGGGCACTATTTACACAGAGGCAGATGGAAAGGCAGAATGATCAAACTACAGCAAATCCACGGATGCCGGAGCTTGTAACTGCGGCTCCTATCTATTAGCTGTGGAAACGGGTTTCATCAGGCAGTCAGAAGCAAACGCTTACCTGTGATAGACTTCAGTGCGCCCGAGGACCACGTTGACCTGTCATCAGTTTCAATGGCAGTGTAGAAAGGGAGTCAAGTTGATTACTGTAGGTCTGAGTCTGTGATACGAGGTGGTGGGTGGACAGTCTACCCAGAAAGTGGAAATGGAAGAGCATGGGGTATGCTATAAAAAGCTTCAAGTGGCTACCAACCACCCTTTTCTTAGGTATGAAGGCACTGGAATCTGGTGGACTCTAAGATTGAATTTCAGTAGTGTGATGGGGGAGTGTGAACGTTCCCGCCTAGCTACCTAGGTCCACATGCCCATGGCTTGCTTATCATCCACCAGGTGGCTGTTTGTATGAAAATCACAAGTGAATATACATATGACGAGATTCAGTGTGGGCGATAACCATTCTCTATTTTAGACCACAGGCAAATGCATTGTTTGCCGTATACGTCACGGTCAACGCAGCAGCCATAGTGAATTGGATCCGTCGGCCATCAAGCAAATAGATAAGGAAACTTGAGACCTCCCATCTATTTCAATCAATTGATGGCTTGCTTGCTTCCTTTCCTACAACACAGAACTCCCATTTCCATCAACCTTCCTTTGCACTTGTTGTCATACCACAACTGATACTCGACGTTCTGGCATCGGACTCGCAACTTGCTTGTCTGCCTGTACCTCAATATCTCCAGACTCTTCTCAAGCCCCCTGGGTGTATACATTCAACCTCTACGACCCATCACACTACCCCCAACAACATGAATCGTAACGGCGATACTCAGCAGCTGGTCATCATCGCCAAGCCTGGCCCTGATCAGCCCTACTGTCAACTTGCCACTGCTTTCCAGAACTGTCTGTGCCTTCAAAGCATTCTACACCCTTGTCTCAATACCTTGCGTGCTTTCTCCGATGAGCGCCACCGAGTTGGCATTCTTCAAGAACTCGCATTCGCTGCTGAGGACCAGCCTACCCACGCCGACATGATGCTACCGGCCGACCGCTACTACCAGGCGAGCGAGCAAAAGGATGCTGATTACCGGTTTCCATACATCACCGCGACCCTGGTCTCGAGCATGGCTTGTTGTGTAGGCCAAGAACACACCTGCTATCGTTGTTCACTGGAGGCTCCATTCCATACCGTCCGCAATGCCTTCAGAGCCGCCCACGATCCCCTTTACGAGGATTGTACGCATGGTACCATCCAAGTCGGCGTCATCGACATAACGGACCTGCGAAAGCTCCGATACTGCTTTCTCGAGATGGGCGTTCGGTGCGTCAAGTGCGGCCTGCGGAGCTACGACCCCGACATGAAGACAATGATTGACTCGTACGGTGGTGATCTGCCGGAGTGGGAGATGGCGGACTATACACCTTCAGACGGCGAGCCTATCTCGTACCGCATAGATTTCGATTCTAACGGCAATCTCGTGCCTATGCGGGAGGCACGAGATGTCGAGGCGTTGGAAATGTTGCGACAATACCCCCTTATCGATCTTGCTACTCTTGCAAGTAAGTTTTCATATCCTGATTCATCCAGACCTTCAACCCCTCTCATGGTCAATCAAACAAGGATTATGTTGCTGACTATTTGCCCGCCACAGACTGCTGGCCATCCGCAGCCTGGAAATTGCCGGAACAACCAATGGTGGATTCCAACAAGGTCTCGGTCTACCTAGGTGCACGCGGAAGCAAGTCTCTTGGAGAGCTGGCACAGAACAAAATCATCGACGCGGTCCTCCTTGGCCTCCTCGACGACCTCGAGCTGCTCGACTACCCGATGCTGATCCGCGGGTTCCCAAAGTCCTTCCTCGCCACGTGCGCTTCGCGAGCCGACGAGCTTGCCGCCTCCGAGCATCAGGGGATTATCGCCGCAATCCTTGCCCTCCTCCTTGAGGGCGCAACTCACGTGGACCTTTACCCGTTTCGTCAGCTTCCACTGGGTACGATCCGCGAAATTCTCTGCAGCGATCGCCTCAAAGACATGAAGATACTCAACCTGTCCGGCCTTTTCGCCGGTTGTCCTGAAGAAATCTGGCCGACGCTCGACGCCATTCCCCACCAGCCGGAGGTGGTGTACCTTCTGAGCCCGCCGAGCGTGGACAGGACGGCCGAGAGGGCGATAATGAAGAGGACCGTTCCGCACTACATTGCAGGAGGGAGGTGCAAGTTCTGGGACAGGGCGGGCTCCAAGAGGATCATCATGAGCGCGAGTATATCCACTGCGCTGATGTCGTACGCCTCCTCCCACCGGGGCAGTAACTGGCAGAGCAACCCTCAGTGGGAACGAACTTATCTCAACTACCTGCGCGAGCTGGTTCGGGGGGATACAATGCGTCTGCGGCTGTGGCCTTGGATGTGGTGGTGAACAGGAAATCAGCTTCTTCCTACTGCGAACATGGTCAGGGGAACAACTCTATTTGCATCCTCAGCACATGCAACCGCGTTCACCTCATCTGCGAATGTTCCTCCCAGAGTCTGAAAGTATGGCCGTCGAAGAGTAGTGAGGACTGGGCTTTGCTAGACTTCTGTACGCGCACAGCCCCGGCGTTTATCAGGGAACTGGCAGTCTTGCTTGGAAAATAGAGGAGAAACGACGGATGCTCTACATAGATCCAATACCTAGAGCCATTGCGGTAGGTCGGGGGAGGAGATGAGCAAGGGAGCTCGGGAGCAAAGCATATCAGCGATTGAGGACTGGGAGTCTGCCCTGTCGAGAAGAACATTGGCAAATTCAGCAGAGCAGTATTTTTAACGAGGCGGTGTTCTAGTCAACTTTGTCCATTCGTGATTGAATGCAAGTAAAAATCAGAAACGCCTTCACATATACGTGTGGGAATGAATACGATTGCAATATTCGCCTCCGGCCCCATTGTTGTCATCCGATCAAGTAGAAATGTGCCCTGATCAGCAGCCAGTTTGCGCTGGATCGATAGACTCGTAAATATGATATGGTACCGCGGTTCCTCCTGTCTTGGCCAGCTATGATAACAAATTCCGCGTGACATAATGTAGTGCGTATCCGAGGAAGTCGCGGAGGAGGTTGAAGCAAGCTATCAACAAAGGAGTACGGTCCCCGGTAAGGACGGAGCTCGGGAGACTCCGAGTCCGGATGACAGCCAGGAGGAACAACGCAATTTACCTCACCTATATGCCCAGACACCTGACTATAAAATGAGTTCAATAACTGAGAAGGGCTACAAATCATGAAGTGAATTAGATGTGCAACTTCTGGGCCAGAAACTAAAGAAATTGCAGAGTTTCGCTGCACGGGGCCAAAGGAAGAAGCCCGTTATGGCCGTAAAACACACCTTCCTCTTCAAGTTATGCGATGATGAACAGACCTGGGCGGCAGGTTGCACCTGCCATGAACTACAAGCGAGTGCAGGCCCTGGAATCGATAACTTGATACCCTCGCGTCTTGCGGAGCTGAAGATGCTCTCCTTTCTTTTCCTTTCGCTTCTCTGCATATCATTTTCTACCACCAAATCGCCGCCGGGTTTGTTTATTGATCAAGTCAGCGAACAACGCGAATTATCCCAAGCCTCCTCGGAAATGGACTCGTCCTCGTCCTGCTCGTCTCCCTCGCCTCCCTCGCCTCCCTCGCCGCGCTCCCATCGCCGGCCACAGTCTTCTATGTTTGTTTGGCCCTGGCGGCCTTTACATCGCTGGGCATCTGGGTAGGGAGCTGTATGCCCCTTTACATCCGGTGGTGTATGCGATCCAACTGCCCATCTAACCTGTACATTTCTACATTTCCAAGCTAACATGTCTCTATGCAGCCGATCGCCGAGATCGCCGAGCCGCCAGCCGCCCAGCCGCCGGCCGCCCAGCCCCTGGTGGGCAGGATATAGAGCTCCAAGCTTAGAAACCACCTACAAAGAAAAACCCATATCTCGAGCCTTGACGCGGCGGACCGGCTTGACCCCAACGGGGAATCAATCGAGATCATTCATCAATACTCAACCATCAATCACCAACAGACAAACAATAGGCTGATTCTGGAGCACCTACGCGAACTCCAAGGCACCCCGCTTGCTATCCAGCATCATCTTGCAAAGGATGTCCTTGACAAGAGCATGCTCCCTGTGGTGTACATTACCAGTCACGCCGCATTTATGGAGAACTATTTCATGGCACAGAAAGGCACCCAAGAGGAGGACCAAATCATGCGGCCGAGCAGGAATGTGACTTTCATGGCAATCGACCATATTGGAGAGGTCGGGGCAAAGGTGCTTCTCTCTGTATCGTCGCCCCGTTGACGCCTTTCATACGATCAACAACGGACATCATCCGCTGGATGTATTTGGTGCCGCTCGAGTCATTTCAGAGACTTGGGGGAAGGGAATCGATGTTGTGGATGACAAGGACGTCTTGATCGTCTTTGTCTCCGAGTACAGGCCGATCATGGGAGAGTCCGTCTGCAACAGATTATGGGATTTTCTGAAGTTTGAAAGGGATCATGGGGTCATTTGGTCTCTTAAAAACTGTACTGAGAGCACATTAGGTCTCAAGGCTAAAACCCTAGCCCAGTGGGTGCAAGAGAATAATGTTGCATTTGTTGTTTGAAATCGGAAACTCTGTGAGAGTCGGAAGCCATTGAACGTCATGAAGGAAAATTCAGAACCCATCCGATTTACGGTATTGAAGTCTGTACATCGTATCCCAACTGTAGGTACTGACTCTTCGTTATATTGTTAAATGTAGTCCAAGACCACTGATTGGATCTAAGCACCCCATCGAACCATCTCCAAGGCAACAAGGAATGCGTGGCGAGAATGGAATCTGTAAGCTGTCTACAGATCCTTGTGGAAGGTTGGTGGTGTCTGCCAGCTGGTGGCCCGAATTCTTTCCCCGTAGAGTCTCAAAACCCCCATCGGCAGGATGAAGACCACAGTCAAGAGAGCAAAGATCAGCCAAGCGTATTGAAACCCTATCTTCTCCCCGAGCGGAATACTGCGTGACGTGCTTCAACAAACAGTCCCGATGGTTCTTGAAGATGGAAGACATGACCACTTACACGTAGAAGGCGAGGAAGGGGCTGAATATGTGCCGGAACAGGTTCAGAAGCGTTGATATCTCTGCACTTTGCGCTTTGTAGCACTATTGATTGTGGTTAGCTGCCGGTGTAATCGCAAAGTGGCTTGAGAAGCCTTCTAAGACGTACGTCGGTCGTGTAAGAGTAAGCAACCGTTGTGGCAACTTGCAATCCGCAATTTGCAATGCCCATCCCAAAGGCGTTTCCCACCCAACTTGTTGTTGCCGAATGGCTGATACACACACCATGAATTATGGTTCCAATGGGGACCAGCAAAGCCAGCCAAAGAGCGTCGAGCCGGGGTTCCGGTGGCCGACGGCCATCGTGGCGCAGGGAGTGCCTGTAGATCAAGAAGTCGATGAACCACCCCGCATTGGCCTCTCCAATGAGGCAGCCGATCAACGTTGGGATGCTGAGCATTAGACCTGTCTGAATAAGGTTGAAATCATAAAACGTCCGGAACACATACGCTCCCGAGGTGGCAAAGAGGATGCCTCCATATGAGAAGGCTATCATGTAATACAATACCGGGAGCAGGACGCAAAGGTATTTCAGCATCATGAATGGTCGAGTGAAGTCGAGTAGACTGAGCCTGCGGTCGGGCAAATGTTTCGGCCTGAAGAGAAGGCGGTCCACGTAGGAGCTTTCTTGGTACTCAGCAGGTGTGGCTTCCGTCTGACGTGAGTAAATCGTCTCTGGCAGGCAGAACAGATTGATGGCGAAGAAGGCGAATTGGACATAGGATGGTATGGTGAAGCAATATCTCCAACCCAAGTTCTGAGCTGTGAAACCGCCAATCAACGGCGCAAAGTGTGGTCCGTTGTTCATGAAGACGGCGAAGATGCCCATGAAGAAGCCCCTCTGGTGGAGGAAATATAGGTCACATATCGTGGCGGCACCTATGGCTACAGTGCTGCCGGCTCCAAGGCCCGAGAAGGCTCTGGTGGCAAGGAGGCCGCCCCACGTAGAGCAACGTCCCGCCACGAGGTTCGAGATCGCGGCTAGGAGGTTGCCCGCGAGGTAGATCGGGCGTCGTCCGTAAATGTTGGCAAAGGGTACGACAAGAAGTGGTCCCACACCCCCAAAAAGAATCTGTGGCATACCTTAGCGCCTTTTCTCACATAATTTGTGCCTCTGCTCATGATGGCAAAAATGAAACAGAAAATCGTGGACTCACATATATCGTCAGCTCATAAGATGCTTCGACGGGTGTGTTCCCGAAGGCCCGCCCTAAGGGGACGAAAGCAGGGTTGATGACAGCCGCGGACATCGGTCCTAACATGGCGAGGAGTGATACCTGCAGGAGAACGGACAATTTCAACGCAGGAGACCAATTCTAGAGTGGAGGGTCAGACATGGCTAGGGTTGGAACTTGATAGTATATCAAAGGTGTTGTTATGGGAAACTTACCAAGGGGTCATCTTTATGGTCTGAAGGCTGGGGGACTAGAGGAAGGCCATGCCTGTCGACCTTGAGTGTTGGTGTAGATATTCCCCTGTTCTCATTAATGTCAAAAGTGTCTTTTTCGTATCTAGGGACTTGGTCTCCGTCTTCAACCTCACGAGCTGGAGGAGACATTGTACGTAGTAACGAATGTCGCAGAGTGATTCAAGACGTAGACAGGAACTGAGAACACAATGTACAGGCACTGAAGACGACAAAAACGAAGTAGACGCCTCTAAAAAGATAAACAAGATAGTGTGCAATTAATGTCTCCGTCAGCTTACCCACCCTAGCCAATAGAAACACCCGGGGAAGAGGACCAATGAGTAACCTGTGGTCAGCATCGGAAAGATGCACTGCGACGTAGCTAAAATGCATGATATTGATAACACATGCGGATCTTCCAGTCGGCACTCATATAACGCTGCGGAGAAGCGGAGAACTTACTAGATTTAAACGGGCCCTTCCTACTTTCAGAACCACTGGCATGCGTTGAGACCCAGCTTGAATCCCTTTGGAGATGTTCCATGACTATAAGCGTCACCATCACTATTCCAGACAACGCGTCTGAAGGTGGACAATATTGGCGGATTGTGTGATCACCAGTCACAACACTTGACTGAATTCTGCGAGGTTTTCATGGAAGTTTCGGGTTGATAGCCCGAAGCGCATGCTCCGAAAGCAGGCTTGCAGGAACCCGCATGAAGACGACGTTGATCTCATACTTCATAGGACGGTCAACCTACTCTTGGAAATTCCACATCTTGGCATCAGCAATTCCCTGGTCTAGCAGACGTCGTGATCAACAACTCCCAGAAAACTATGCCCCTAGTGGTAGAGAAGGTAACCTCGTGATGACAACTTGAGGAGTTGCATGGGAGCTTGCGCCGAGTTTGCTGCAGTCAGACACTTCCCGCCTCATCGACCAGAAGCGAATAGTAACCCTGATACACCTCTATCGGCGTGTATTTTTCCATATCACATCACGTAGTTACCTGCTGTCTACTACCAGCCCAGCCAATCACGGCATCCTTCAGTTTTGGTCGTCGTGACCCATAACCACAGGTGTCGGAAGAGAGAATACCCGGATTCTCTTGGTGAAGCGATGCTCCCAAGGGCCAGTGGTAACAAGTGTTACTTAGAAAAGCAACTAACATGACAGATGGGGATAGACTGGAAGCCTTACGAATACATCCGGCCATAATAAAATGGTGGCGAAATTCTTTATGACACATTATCCGATAAGCGAATGACGATAAATGCACCCGGACGATATCAGCAGGCGAGATGAAAATCATGAGAACTTTCAGACCCAACAACGGGAATGTGAAGTAATGAAGAATTGACCGAGGAAGGCTCGAGGCTACTGTCATAATTCGAGCAGGGTGATCACGGTCTGGGCAGGGCTACCATTGCCGTTGAGTAATTGGTCTACATGTAATTCAGAAATGAGCAATTGTACGCCAGTGGACAGGTCTATGACTGCGGAACTCAATGACATGTTCGAACGACTGATCAGGTATTATGAGAATATCCTGTAGGTAATGATCCTACAGAAGGTTATTTCATAGGAGTTTATCCCATAAGAGGCTATCCTATGGGAGGTTATCCTATGGGAGTTCGTTACACTGGAAGGTGTCTTATAGGAGGGTGTTCCAGGTGGCGTATAACAAATGTCCAGCTAGCTGTGGGCGGACCGAAACGGTCAACGGGAAGAATTCCAAGTGGACGGCGTGGGAAGCATTGCAACTTCTACTGGAGGGGTATTACAGGCACTGTAGTTTCAGAACTATGGGCTAACATAATATGGGAACTTCGCACGTGAGGAAAGGCGAGGGAGATGGCCGGGGACGCAATGATGTCAAGGCCTCACGTGGGAGCGCCTAGCCTGGAGCTCACCTCTGAGGGAGCTTGACGAGACTCGCGAAGCTTAGCAGAGGTGCTTGACTGCTAGGGATGACAAGCGTTGCACTAAGCAAGTGATGTCACCCCATGTGCAGTAGTTCACACCCCAACATGGCATTCTCCGAATGATGCATCTTGCCATTCGATGCGATCGCAACGGCCGTTGCCGCTTGGATCAAATCCCCTGCTTTGTTGCACTTAATCCAGGAAGGTTGTTTCTCGTTCGCAGCCTCCTCTCAAATGAAGTCTTGCGGAGAAAAGGACTAATCGTCCCAGCTGCATAAGAAGCCCAGACAGCCACCCATGCAGCTGCACCTCCTGGTTGGGCATCACATGCTGCCGTCTCCTGATATGTCGCCCTAGCTTCGCCAGCGGGTGCAGGTGGCTGACTTGTCTCTCAGGCTGCTGACACTGACATCAGGATCAGCGTAGCCACATTCGCCGCCCAGAGTCTGCTTAGGCGGGCGAGGGTACGGAAAAGGTGATGACCTGGGTGGTCCGTCCATGTGCACACCCGTCGAGGAATGGGCCTCGAGGGTTCGGATGAGATCCGGCGTGTCTAGATCAGTTGCCCTCTGGCCATGATCATCAGCCTGTATCAGGTATCAGGAGGTAATTCCATTCAAGATCACCCCATAGGAGGCTATCCTATAGGAGCTTATCCCGTAGGAGGCTATCCCTTAAGAGGTTATCCCATAGGAAGTTGTCCCATAGCAGGATATCCGTGCTGGTGGTTCCGAGTTGTGAGGTGACTTGCACAGACTGCCTAGACTTGCCAACTGCTTTCATATACAAGATCTCTACAAACCAGATAGACGATCACGTATTCAAAGGCAGAACGCTCTCCCGCTCGTATTTGGCTTTGGCCACTGAACTCTCTCAGTAGAAGGAAGTCCCGACTTTCAGCAGCTGGGCCCGCTCAAGCAGTTGGACCCAAGACCCTGGTCCCGCCCCGCAGTTCGCACCACTGGCCCGCCCCAGACAGAACCCCACCGAAAGACCCATCCTGCCCGTCCAGCTCCAGCCATCGTCATTGTCATTCTTGACATCACATAACAACAACAAATCAAAACATCACACGATACCCAACACAGCGCACAACACAGGGACTCCACCATATTCTGTCAAGTCTCATCATCTCGCTCCACATACATCGCCAAACAAGTATTTCAACGGCAACCGCAATATCAACTGCAGCCATGGCCGAGGTCGTCGAGATAACGGATGCCGTCTCGCACTCCCCTCCTCCGCCCAACGCCAAGCGCCCAAAGGGCATCCTCAAGAACTCTTCCTACCAAGGCCGCTCGCCACCCATCTCCCCTGTCGCCGTCGCTTCCAACAGCCATGCCGTCGACCCCACCACGCCAGATCCCAGCCTCAGCGATAAGGAGGTCACCATCCAAAATACCCAGATCAATGCAGGCCACCGTCGCTCGTCGTCCGCCGCTAGGCCCGTCGGCTCGCGTCGCCAGAGTTCGCGCACCCCTTCTGTCACCGACCCGTCCGAAGAGGCCGATCCCCGCATCAAGTGGGACGAGGCGAACCTCTACCTCACCGAGCAGGAGCGCACCAGCACCATGAAGATCACGGAGCCCAAGACCCCCTACGCGAAGCACTACGACCCCACCGAGGATCCCAGCGACGACGACGACATCAACGCCCCCGGCGAGGGCTCCGGCGGCATCAACATCAAGAAGCGCAAGGAGGGCAGCCACCACGGCAGGGGCCAGAACGAGGACGATATCCCCGGCCTGTCGCTGGGCGAGCCCGAAGAGGCTGTCCCGGATGTCCCGGCCGACGAGGTCGAGCTGAAGCGCCAGCACCGTGGCAGCGGTAGCGCCGTCCACATCGACGGCGCCGCCCAGGACGAGGCCGGCCTGTCGCCCGAGGAGCTCGAGAAGCACCGCCGGTTTGAGGAGATGCGCAAGAAACACTACAAGATGACCTCGGTCGTCCACACCCTTGGCCACCCCGAGGAGATCGACACCCTCGCGGCCGAGGACGAGGACGAGGACGACGATGATGATGCGCAGGGAGGCGCGTCTAACGGTGCCGCCGTCCCGCCTGTGCCTCCTCTGCCGTCTGGGATTAATGGCCGGTCGGCATAGATGGAATAGGCGTTACCGCCCCCTACTACGGACTAGTGATGGAGGAAGAGACTAGGAAATGGAGGTCTTTCCGCCGGATCATACCGAAGACTGCAGGGGTTTTCACAAGCCAGAACAGCGATCCGAGGCTATCGACCACCTCGTAGAGTAGGAAGGTTGTCGAACTTCCGCAGCGATACAGTCATTACGGCTGACTTTACGATTTGAATCGTGCCACGCTCGTCACAGCTAAGGGACGGGGGTCGGGGGGGGGGGGGGGGCAAGAGGCACAGCGGTAACATTTCAGGGCAGACTGGTCAAGGGCGTTTTCGAGGAGTCGTGATCACTTTTGTCGCACCTTCAGCTTTTTGTTTCCCTTGTCTCATACATACCACGAACATCGCAGGCGCGCGCAAATGGCGGGTTGGTCTCAAGGCATAGTCAGGTCACAAGTAATCCATAGTATTTCCTACGATGGCCTGTTTTCTCCTGTTTCTTCCAGCGCAGATATTGGCGGGTAGGACCTGTGGGTGCGCAGGTTGAGTTACCCACTAGGCCCCTCGTTCTGACCGTCCCCTGGACCGTGACAAATGCTCTGCCCCTCTATCCCCGGCATGGTTCAAGTACAGCCGTTCACAGCAACCCCTTCCTCGCCAGCTCGACCTTCCTAGCTGCCTCCCCGGCCTTGAACCCTCCCTTCGAAACGCAGATGCGCTGCCCGTCCGCCAACTCGAACTTGTCCTCGTGGCTGGGCCATGCGCAGGGGCAGTGGTGTGGGAAGTGCACGCACGCGAGGGTGTCTGGGCAGAGGTAGTTCTCGCAGTGGGCTGTTGCGCCGTTGTTGTTAGCCTTGGTTTGTTCTTGCAGAATGAACTAGAAAGTTTGGCTGGTAATAGTAATACCTCTGTCAACCTGAGCCCTGTACCAGGATGAGTCGGAAGGAGCATTCTGTTGTTGCTGTTGGTGGTGGTGATGTCCTCCTCCACCACCGCCTTGTTGGCCCCCGAACATCTGCTCGAAGAAGTTGAACTGCGCCGACACTGTGCCCAGTAGGGCAAAGAGGAGCGAAAGGAGGAACTGTTGACGCATTATGTTATATGCAGGCAGACAAGGTTCGAACGGAAAGGAGAGGCAAGAGTTGGAGCAATCTCAAGTGCGTTTTGGTATTATACGAAGTTGACAAGGAGTTAATTGTGCTGGAGTCGAATCAGTGAAGCTACGCCCACTCCCGGCCGAACCCCCTTCGTCAGCGGCCAAGCTGTCCAAATTCACGGCCGGCCGGCCCCTGCAACCGGCTTATCGCTATCACCAAGCAGATGACTAAGCCAATCAACGTCCGGCTAGCAATTTTCTGGATGAGCGCATCGAATGCAGCCTCGAACGGAGCTCTAACTTGCCAGCACGGAGCTCGCAACACGCCACAGCGACCCTCAGATATGATGCGGCTCGGTCAATTGCAACGGTCATTACAGGCCGTTGCTGTGGCGGGCTCTTGCCGACCAACCCTCGCCACATTCGCCCTGCCGTCCCGGCCAGCAGTCCAGTCGACGCCGGCGCAAGCACGGCCGTCAGATGGCGTCGTGGAAGGGAGGAGGTATGCCAGTGTCAAGTCACAGGGAGCATACAGGATACCAAACAAGAAGACAATAGCCAAGAAACTGGGTGCAAAAAAGAGCGGTGGTAGGTCTATACCCGCGGTTGCTGCCTTCTAACCGTCTACTGTCTTCGCATCTCGGATGGCATGTGGACGAAGCTTCCTGGAGCAAAAGTTTGGAACAATCGAGCTGACAACTTCCTCTTACCTTGCCTCCTAGACCAACATGTCATCCCCGGGAACATCATCTTCAAGCAGCGAGGCACAATGTGGCACCCCGGCGAGAACGCCCTCAAGGGCCGTGACCATACGATCCACGCCGCCGTCGAGGGCTACGTGAAGTATTACCGCGATCCCCAACTACATCCGACCAGACAATACATCGGCGTCGCCTTCAACCGAGATGACACCCTCCCCTACCCGAAGGACGCACCCCGGCGGCGCAAGCTCGGCATGGTGGCCGTGCCGCGCAAGGTCCACGAGAAGAAGGACGCCATCTCCGCGAGCGGCATACCAAGACGAGTCGTGCGCCAGGCTGGCATATTCGATATCGAGGACCTCGAGCAGCGACTGTGGTCGCGTGACAAGGCGCGCGAGCTAGAGGAGGCCAGGAAGGCCGCAGCATCATCAGCACCGGCGTCCGGGGCAAACGCAGCAGCCGAGGCGGCCGCGGCCGCCGGGGAGACGGAGCCGACGCCCATAAC
Organism: Diaporthe sp. P3_1W; assembly: GCA_037177825.1. Taxonomy (NCBI): domain Eukaryota; kingdom Fungi; phylum Ascomycota; class Sordariomycetes; order Diaporthales; family Diaporthaceae; genus Diaporthe; species Diaporthe sp. P3_1W. Next base: position 1,742,930 of record JBAFXB010000004.1, on the reverse strand, counting down.
GGGCGCGGAGGAGGGCGCCGGCAAGGGCAAGAAGCGGACGCGGTCGCAGCAGCGGCGGCTGGTGCACCCGCTGGCGTTCATCCAGAAGCGGTGGCTGGAGCGGCGGCGGACGCGGACGCTGCACCTGAACCCGCGCAGCTATAGCTACACCGAGACCAACGCGGCGATCGGGCGCCTGGCGTCGCGGACCATGTACACGCCGCCGTGGAAGCTGGGCGGGCGCAAGGCGCGGTTCAGGGCCCGCCGGGCCCGCCGCGAGGAGCGCATCAAGCAGATCGCCGCGAACCGCGAGCTGGTCAAGGCCGAGAAGGAGAAGGAGCGCATCGCTGAGGAGGCCAAGAGGGCGCGCATGCTTGCTAAGCAGAGGGCTAAGGGCCAGGGGCGCGCGCAGAAGGAGGCGGCTAAGGAGGGGGAGAATGGTGGTGAGAAGGGGGGTGAGAAGAAGGTCGATGCATGAGGTGGGCTGTCTGTATGATACTGAGAGGTGATGTGTCAATACAAAAAAGACATTGGAAAGTGGCCCTGATCAGAGGTTGAGGGAAGCCTGAAAATGTCTGGTTCAAGTGCTGTCACACCACAGTGATTCTTGAGTGATTCTTGAGTGACTCTTGGAGGGCCCTTCGATGTTCCACCCTTCCAGCCGCCGGCCGGGCAACGGCTCCAACATATCTTCAAGCTGGCAATTTTTCACTGCCTCTGACCTTGCGGCACACCTAGACACCGCCTGCAGTGTGTGGCCTCGCCAATCCTATCCTACCTCCTGTCAAGGTTGTTGAGTACATCACGAGGCAGGGGAACCGGTCGAGCAGGCTTTCCACCTGTTGGAGCCACAAGTCTCGGGATTAGCCACAGCAAGAACCCGGATCGAAGAGCTTTGTGCTGGTATCGCGGTGGCGCTGCCCAACTTACTTTTTTGGCAGCAACGCCTATGATGCTGTATCGTGGCTGTATCTGCATTTAGGCACATCACGAGCTATTGGCCGCTTCGAATCGCAGACTGAGTGGGGTTGCACAGGTCAGGCTGAGCCGGCTGCGCCATCGGATATATATATATATATCTGCGCTGCAGCTCGCACAGCATGCCATTATGTGGGCACCTGACTCCCTACTCCCCCGTTGAGGATGGTCGATCATCTCGCTCTTCAAGTGCTGCAAATTCCTCATTTCAGGTATTCCATGTCAACTCAGCTTCTTCCCTGCCTCTGTCGCTCTCTATGGCTACCCCAGGCTTCGGGTTTTCCGTAGGCGATTTCATCGCTGGTGTATCCCTCGTCAAGAAACTCATACGCGCTTTGAATGACGCAGCCGGGTCTCGAGCAGCCTACCGCAAGCTTATATTCGAGCTCCTTAGCCTAGAAGAAGCCCTTACAAATATCAGCAAGCTTCGACTCGGCCAGGCACAAGAGTCACAGGGACTCGCCTTGAAGCGCGTAGCGACGCAATGTCAAAACAGTATCGAGACTTTTCTCCTAAAGAATGCCAAATACAACGACTCGCTCGGCACCCAACCGTCTACGACACCTCCAATGTGGAGGAAGAATCTTCACAAGATACAGTGGGCTTTGTGCAAAGACGCTGCTGTTGACGATCTTCGTACTGAGATAGCAGCTTACACTGCAACACTAAATGTCACCCTTGCCACAATCCAGGTTTAAGTGTGACCAGGTCGAGGCTATTTCTAGCCGGCTGACTTGGCTAGGTCCGCCACCAAATTACAAGAAGAAAGCCTAGACAATTGCGCGCAGTTGTTGCATGCGGTATACGACGACACAAAAGAAGCGAGCGCCCGAATTGAACAGAATCAGCAGACACTCGCCGTCCATACAGGCATGATACAGAAGGTTTCACGTACTGTCACAAGCATATTGTCTGGGCAGCAAAAGGATGGGCTCTTATCACTTGTCCGTCAGGGCCTGCAATGGCACATCAAAATCTTTGACGCCGTAACTCAGATGCAGCAGCTTTTGTGCAGTATACCACCCCAGATCGAGCGCGAACAGCCCGTCCTTTTTGAGGATGCTCATGGGAGGCTTACACCGTTCCATGTGGAGTTCATCAATACCTATAATGCCTTCCAGGCCGTTCTTGAGGCTCGCTTTGAGAATATGCCTGGACTGACAAAAGTCCGAAATCTGGAGTATGCCATGCAGGACACACAATCCAAGCGCATACTTGATCTTTCCGGTCCCTGGGAGAATATCATTCGACCCGGGAGAAATTTTGTGATGAGCATGGTCTTCCAACTGCCTAACGCAGTGGAGTCATCTTGCCCGGGTTGCTCTACGGAAACATTCAATCGCCTTACGGACGAAGGCTCAGACGTTCAGTGGTACGAAGGGGTCATTTTTATCTCTCTTCCTGACGGCAACCCCTCAGTACTGATTTGACAAAACGGTAGTGAAAATCCTGACTGCCGTATTTTCTATCGTTGCGTCAGAGATGCCCATGATTCGAAACTAGGCAAGAGAAAACGATCAGAGCCATACAGCAGTCCCGGAAAGCGAATGAAGCACGAGCATAAAGAGAACGGCACTGGTGAGGATGACCAGGAGGGAGTACGTGAGTTCCGTCGCGTACAAATGATGCAGAGGGAACTCAACAGCTCTACAGAGCGACTCCCGTCTCCTGAGGACACAAGAAGATGCATCAAGGATATCTACCACAATGTCTACGACAACGGCGAGAGCGACATCACCGAACAATTGCATGCTTGTCGCCCCGGTCACATATGCAGCGATCCCATCGTGCGCGAGTACGACCGCAAGATCAGTTCCCGTGGATCGCAACTAATTGACCCGAGAGATCTCAGTTGTCCAGATGATATAAGTGGCGCCGACAGCGGCAGCATGTTAGTGTCTTCTGGTCGGCTTGACCTGAGCAATGCAGTGCGCTCGCCCTCTCCAAAGTCGGATGGGTATTGCCCTGGCTGGACCCCTGAGGCCACATTCGACTGGGGAGTTGAAGTTCCTGTGCTTGATGATTCGATCTCAGATATTCCTTTAGACTCTCACGCGGCTTATCCGTCGCCTCTTCCGCCTCCAACCATTGAGAATTCAATGGATGACTCTGCCTCATGGACGCCCTATTTACATTATGGTACATGACATGATTAAAGGATTGGAAGTTGGAGAAATAATGTGTAGATTTGGGTGCTTTAAACATATATAAATTTACTTGATTATGTATAATTACGTATAGTCTTTAATGGCTTCTCCCCCCAATTTATTGCCTTATTATTTAAAGAATAAAGTACCTAGGTAGTGATATGCCTTGATCAGCTAGCCGTGTTTTACCTCCTAGAAGGAGCTATGACCATTTGTTTTGACCTGCAGTTCAACCACATCATCCCTTTCGCCAGCTACCACCACCGGCCAGCTTGGCTCGACGAGGACAGCAACCATGCGAGGTCGAGCTGATGGAGATGGGGGAAGGGCAAAGGGCAACGCGAAGAAACGCGACCTGGACGACGCGCTCAAGGTTGGTCTTGGCGCGCAAGACCCTGACGCGAAGCGAAGGCACACAGCTGCTGAACCGGGCCACCACCACGCCGGGAGCCCGTCCAATGGTTCCAGCTTCCACTCTGGTGGGCAAGATGTCAAGAAACATGGCACTTCGAAGTCCTTCAAGTTCCAACACGATACACTTTCGTTCTCGTCGCGACCGTCCAGCTCGCCTGCACCACAGGCGTACCGTTCCCTGAGACCGCCTAACAGTGCTGACTCAGCGCCTAAAGCTTCAGGGCCTTCAGGGGCTTCACTGGGCACTCGGGGTGCTAAACCGGGCTTGTCGGGTGGTCTCTTCAGCGGCGTTGGTCACCACAAGTCGAAGCGAAACCCCGTGCCTAATGGACCACCAACCTCGTCAAGCACGTCGTCGGACGCGTCCTCCATTCCCGCCCACTCGACTGAGGCCTTAGCTACCGGCATATCCCAGGAAATACCCCGTACATCTTCGCACTCCTTGAGGTATGGGCACAAGCTCGCCAACAGGTCAGCTGGAGGGGAGGGCATTCCACAGAGCAACGACAGGCCCGTCCAGGAAGCCCGATCCCGCAACGCCGACCATGTCGTCCCTGGCTCGCAACGCCGGCAGCCTCATACGCGAGACAAAACACTGCCTGCTTCTCAACTCAAGGGGAAAAGAAGACCTCGCTACGATGACAGTCTAAGCGACGATGGGTCGTACCTCGATGACGACGACGAGGGCAGCCATGACAACGATGACGGGCGCGCCACTGCCTTTCCCAACGACCGGCAAGACAGCACTCGTCTTAGAGCTCGCGGTAGCAGAGGCAGTCTCTTGAATGTTCGGCCCGATGGTGGCTTAAATGGCGAGCGCACAACCCGACAGCTTTCCTACGACAAGACGCCGTCTGGATCTGGTCTGCGTCTTGACAGCTCGTCATCTTCTGCGGATGCTAAGCAGGACAATACCTCCACAAGTCCCTCCGACCTAGATCTCGCCATGGCCGAGTCCAAAGTCTGGGCTTACGTGGCTCCGTTAGTACCTCAGACTTGGACTACATCTTTTACTAACGGCCTGGAGACGAGAGCATTCATCCAGGCCATCTCCTTGCCACTCAGGAACAAGATGGATATGGAATGGCTCTCGGGAACAAAGAAGTCCCATCAAAGAGGATATCGTGCCCTGATGAGTGTCATCTTCCAGGCCATCGGAGTCGAGGCTCGTTGTAAGCCATGCGAGTCAAAGATTCTGGAAAGACGGCGCAACTGTAAGGTCCTGCCCCCGGAAGCAGAGGGGATGCGGGAGCTCCAGGAGGTCTACGGGTCACAGTGCGTGAACTGCTACTTTTTCCATGCGACGAATCCTTGCGAATTCCCGTCGTCGTCGACCACGGCCAAGCAAACTCCAATACCCATTCCAAACCCACCAGTCATGCGTCCGATGCCAAACGTTGAACATGCCTTGGGTCCGCCTTCTCTCACTCGCCCTCCAGCAGCCATTCGCCCACATGCTCCTACTTACTCGTTGTACAAGGCCACGAAAGCGGAGAAACCCATTTCAGAAAGCCCTGTTCCGATCCCATTGTTTGCAATCCGAGGTCCAAACCAGCAAGGCCAGTCGACACATACGTCGGATGTATCTGCAGAGATATCACCCACGGAAGTTATGTTCAAAGTTCGTCGGTCCGGCCGGGTCACCAAGACAGACGATCAGTCTGGTAGTGGCAGCAATTTCAAAGGCAGCGGCAACACGGACGAAGCGGAATCACATTCAGCCGCATCGAACGCTGGGGCCTCGGAAGCTGCCTTGGCCTCCGGAGGATTCAGGTCTGGTCGACCGAGCACCGAGTCGACGGCAGCCGCTTCAAATGTGTCTTCTGATGGGATCTCCAGCTCACAGCTGGCAGGGAGAGCATTCAGCTTGTTTGGCGACATGAGCCGGCTCCCTATTGAGCAGCAGGCTGTCTTGTGGGATCAGATGCAGCAAATGGCTGAGATTCTGCAGACGGGCGCAGTGACGAGGACCTCCATAACCAAAAGCACGTTCCCAAACCTAACTCCCGGTCCCCTGGCGGCGGCTACGGAGTGGGAGGTCGCCCCCGGCAGGCTCGTCGTTGACGACAAGCACCTAGCGTTGTCTACTTCCTTCCTTAGTCGTGACGTTGTCAGCCTGAGAGCTGCGCAAGAACTCAACCCAACTCAGAGGGTCCTGAACAAGAGCATCGCCGCTCTCAACCAGCTTATTGTGGGACAGGAGCAGGGCTGGGACTGCACATGCTCGGTTATCAGAGGTCTGCTGAAGATGAAGGTTGGAGACGTGGAGGCGAGGATCGGGCAGGGCGGTGTCATTGTCGTCGAGAAGGAGTGCATCATCACGAACATCTCTCATAAGGAGGCGAGAATCCAGGTGTGGTGGAGGAAGGTGGATGACTGAGATTCCCACCCTGCAAGCATCCGTATGCGGAGGTTGGTTTCCTCCGGTCCCAGCAGCGGTGGTGTCATGGACTCTGTCCATCTCACTGCCAACCGTATGGATATGTGCTTGTTGGTCTGGAAGAGATATTGAATTCTCTCTGTTCCGCATACGAGGTAGCTAGCTGGCCCTTGTCCCTGTTGCTTTGCCAGATAGCGTGTCATCGAGGCGAGGTCCATAAGATGAATTCTGCGGCCGCGAACGCACCATAGGTACTAATCGAGTCTTGAGACTAGCCGCCATCCAAGGTCCAGGCCGTGCATGATCAAGTTATCACGCGATGACTTTGCGGTTCATCATGTCTTCCTATCTTATGTACCCTCTTGCTGCGGTATTTTGGCTTGCAACATTGAGTCCTGCTGGTCCGGCTGCAGTGCTGCGGGCCTCTATCTCATCGTGTCAGCAACAGCACCTGCCGCTGCTTCTCAGGAGGTACGACTGGGCCAACTGATTCCGAGCGTTAAGCTTCCAACAAAACAATCGATGGCCGTCTTTTTTGTATCACGCCGTCCGGCTTTACCTAGAATTATGATGACTTCAGCGGCCTACGATGCCGAGGTGTCTGCCACTCTTCACAACGTGTGGAGCTACCTGTAGAAGCTCATCTGGTCATCCTCGTCATCCTTCGACTTTTTTGGACTGGTCATGAACCCACTCCACTGTCATCCATCCCTTGGAATCCCCTCACACCTGCCACATTACCAACGAACTGAGCAGTGACATTGGTCTATTTCCACAGAGGTCTAACGTCTAGAGTCATTGTGGTAAGGCGGGAAAACTTGGAGGGAGACGAGCAAAGGAGCTTGGCACCAAAGCCATATCAGCGATTGACGACTCGGACTCTGCCCTGTCGACGAGAACATTGGCAAATTCAGCAGAGCAGTATTTTGTAATCCGAAGCGGTGTTCTATTCGACTTTATCCATTCGTGATTATCCAAGTAAGAATTAAAACGTCTTCATAGATACATGCAGAAAGGACTGTAATTCCAAGATTCACCTCCAGCCCCATCATTGTTATCAAATCAAATAGGAATGTGCCCCAATTAGAAGCCACTTCGCGCTGGATCGATGGATCCGGTAATATGTCAGTCATGGTGCTGCGAGTACTCCTGTCCTGGGCACCAAAAGAGCGAGAGAAAAGTGAATTGTGAAGGATAAGATCCTTTGTAATTTGCTGTATGCTGCCAAAGCTTTGGCTAGCCTGCAAGGACAACAGTGTGATCTAGTCACGTACTCAGTTTATTTCAATAAGAATATGGAGGCATCATATACTTCATGAATCACTCACCTGACATAGACATGAGGGGCCATTCTGTGAGAAGCTGTCTATGACGATTACCCACATATGTCGCAGGGAATTCCACATTCCTTGCAGCTTTTCAACAACGGGCAAAATAAGAATTTAAAAAAATTACCCAGATCGCACTGGCAGGTTGGATCCATTTGTCTCTTCACATCACAGGACCACTTGTCGTCACCCGAGATGGATGAAACTGGAGTTGCCACAGCTGTAGATACCGCCGAGACAAGGATGAGGAGTTGTGGTCGCATTTTCTTAGAGTGGTGGACTGGTATGTTGGAAGGAATTATGTGGGTCGTTATTGAGTGAATATCAAGACAAAGAAATTGAGCTATAGCTGAAGACTCCAGGAGGCGGAAGATGAAGAGAGCAAACAGAGAAGAAGGCAGTGATTTTGTTCAATACCTTTCGCTCCGCTTTTTATGTAGGTTCTGAGCAGAGCATTAGCGCCGGCTATGAGGCCACTGTTTGCTGGCGCTGCTCGTGCTCAAGCTGTTCGGATAATATTGCATCATGTAAGGTGATCTAGCGTACCATTAGGGACTACAGCAGAGGCGCCATTCCACGCCGCCGCTCTGTGTTGACGTCAATCGCATTGTGACATAGATAGCCGTATAGCCGAGTCCACGAGTCGAAACATGTGGTCTGTGAATTTCAAGGCCCAATTCAATGCAAAAGATCCGGTGGGCATCAAAAGATGTTCCATGGGCACTTATGAGATTTTCTGTGGAATCGTGACTACTCTCTGCTTGTGACAAAGTTATTATTTGAGGGTTCATCCATGTTTTCTCCACCTCCTAGCTATCTCCATGACCTCATAAACATCACTCAGTTACCTCGAATGTTGTTTTAGAAGCCAAACGAGAAAACTTGTGAGCCCATTAATTTGTGCGTCTTCCATCACTGCAGGCCTGTGGGCTGCAGAAATCATCCCAAAGTCGAATAGTAAGCCGTCGGTTGCACGGTCATGAACCGGCTGCTGAACTATATCTCGAAGCTGTTAGTCCCAGCCTAACTTGCAACCAGATCTCAAGATTGGACAGGAAAACAGACCGCAGTCCTAGACCATTGTTGCCTGGATGATTCTTAGCAAGTCTAGGTGTCGATTCGATGCTGGTGGCCTCCTTAACGGGCGGCCAAAGGAGAGCACATGTCTCTGATACCAACCTCGTTGAGGCCACGTTGACGAGGACAGTCGGCAAAGAAAACCTTTTGGCGGACCAAAGCATACTGAATCCCTCAGCTTAGTCCCGGCTTCAATTGGGCCTTGCAATTGGAACACGCGGTCAACATGTCGAGATGTGCCCCCAAACAAGTTTCCATATCCTGCTCACTCGCCCCGTCCGGTCTCTCACGGCCCTTTTGGACCATGCTGCCACGTGGGCAATGCAATTATTTTGGGGAATAGGGCGTCACTTATAAAGTCGCAAAATCTGTCTGAAAGTTGATTCATGTGTCTGGTGGGATCCCCAGCATTGAATGGATCTGCCGTGTCCATTCCACCGACCTGTCGGCGGCCATCCTGCGAGGCAAAACGCATGTTCTCATGCCAGACTGCCCTGTGTAGGATTCAGCATCATGCCATCGCATCAGGCAGGCATTATATGGACTTACATGCCCTTGAAGCATGCCGAAAGCGAAAGAGTTTGCCATCCAGAAATACTATGCCGGAACCCTTGACTGGCGGCACTTGAGATAAATGAAATGCCGCGCTGAACTTCGATAGCTCGCAACCGAGATCGCTGCCGTCTTGCAAGTCCTTTCGTTTCAACCACGAGGGTACTAAGAATCAAATGAGCAAGAATTAAAATCGCCGTGCGGCAAGAGCTTATATGATGAGAACTCACTCTGTGGGCTTGAGTTTCGCAAGCCGATTGCCACGTACATTCATTCGGCCTGTCCCGAACCGCGGGACCAGATATCTCTTTCCGAAATCACCCAGCACACGTAGTGCACTTCTCTTTGCAGGTGTTGGTGATCGGATAGAAAGCTCGATGCAGTTGGTGGACGTCGTCAAGACTGGTCTGTTGCAGCAGATCCAGGTATTTTCGGAACAGTCCAATCCCCACCTCCAGCAGGCACCCAATGTTGAATACGAGGCTGAGATTACGATCGGTTCCCAGCATGTCTTCGTCGCGATGAGGCCGATGACGCCTGAGACGACTACACATTGTTGATGACCGAGTCGATGAGGAGAGGGGGAAAAAAAGCAAGAAAAAAACCCCAAAAGACTGTGTATTGTTGAAATTGAAGATTGTTGACACCCGAGATGGCGAAGAGGGGAAAAAGTAAGAAAAAACCCCACAGGCTGAGTGTTGTCCATTGAGTGTTACGGACGACTGAGTCTTGTTGACCGATTGTTGTTCACGGTTGAGGAGTGTGAAAAGATGACCTGAGACTGAGGACCTAGAGCCCAAAGCATGAAGCTGTAGCTGCCGAGAAAGCCGTTGAATGTTTGTTGGTGAGTAATGGTCGATGGTTGATGATTGATGATTGATCTCGATTGGTTCCCCCATTGGGGTTAAGCCGGACCGCCGCGTCAAGGCTCGAGATATGGCCGGTTTTTTTTTTTTTTTTTTTTTTTGGGAGGTGGGTTCTAGGTGGAAGTCTGCCGTGAAGATTAGAGTGATGCGCTTGAGAATATTACACGATATGAAGGATGGGGAATCATATAGTAGAGACAAGAGCGTACGTCGGTCGTCCTCATCAGCGTCTTTGTCTTGTCATCATCGTCTGGTCGAGACTGGGGGGTATGTTTAAGCAGGGCCCCCCGCCCTTATGGTGTCTCGAAGAGACAGACTCTTATAGTACGTGTCAGCGCATTAAGCCCCCAAAACAATGAAGATGTCGATGATCGTCGTGGAACGGGAGGACTCAGTGGGTGTATGTGACGATAAGTGTGCAGCCGCATCTCACGTAGTCTCACTTGAGAGTTTCCATAATGAAAAACAGCACCAAATACCGGCGGAGATAAGAGCGATTACTGTGTGTGACTTACAGACAGGTTGGAGCTCTATGTCCTGCCCTTGGTGGGCAGGGCGGCCGGCAGGGCGACCGGCAGGGCGAACGGCAGGGCGAACGGCGGCTCGGCGATCCACTGCATAGAGATATGTTAGTCTTAAAATGTAGAAAGGCACAGGTTGTATGGGCAGTAGTTAAATCACTTACACCACCGGATGTAAAGGGGCATTAAGCTCCCAACCCAAATTCCGACCGAGGTAAACACCACAAAGGCCATACCAACCCAGAGGATGGTGGCAGGCGATGGGAGGGGCGACATTTCGAGGAGGGTTAGGGTAATTGATGATTGTTTATAAATTAATTGATTAACTTAATCAATAAACAAAGCCGGCGGGAGTTCAATGGGAGGTAATGATATGCAGAGAAAAGAAAGCAAAGGAGAACATCTTCCGCTTTGCAAGACGAGGGGATATCAAGTTGTTGATCCCCGGGCTCACACACGGTCATGGTTCATAGAAGGTGCAACCTGCAACTCAGGCCTGTTCATCAATCGCATTGCAATATTCTGAGAGGAAGGCGCATCTCAAGGTCATGACAGCCTTCTTCCAGCGGTTCCATTCAGCAAAATCCTACAGCTTCTGCAACATCTAGCCAAACATTTGACGCACAATTCGGTCCATGATCGAAAGCCCTGCTCACTTATTCAGTTTATCCTTTAGTCAGGTGTTTTTGGGCATATCGTGGGGGCAAAGTGCGTTGTTCCTCCATGTCTTAACCCGAGTTCCGTCCTTGTCGCCAGCCATACTCCTTTGTTGACAGCTTGTCTCAAAGTCCTCCGCGGCTTCCTCGGACGAGAGCTGGATCATTTCACCCGGGATATGTTGTCATGGCAACTCTAGGGGCACACCATTCGGTGCTTCAGGGCTTGAGCGTATCTGAACCTCCGAACCTGGTCCATGGCCTGGCCTGGTTTACAATGCTCTACTGTCACTGTGGCTGGATACTATTTACAGGCTATAATGATTCCTATGTGGGCGAACATATGGTTGCATACTGTACATAGGAAGACCACCCTATGCATATCAATTACCGTGACCTTCTATATGGGGTCTGCAATGCAATGATTTCGCCGCATCCATGTATTCCAACGTCCACCCTACCTGCCATGGTAATGACAGCCTATCACTTGCTCCGAAACTACTTGCCTCCACTTCCACTATGCTTCTGCTCCATCCCCTGCGGAAGCGCATTCCCCATACCACTGACCGCTTCACCAATACCAGGCCCCTGTGGTGCGCCCGCCGAGTTATCTGCCGCCTGCTGCAGATCTGTCACGCCGAGCCCGCCGCTAGCGGATGGATCCTGCTGGTGTTTGGAGGTGACAGAATAGATGGCTTTCTGCTTTCCAGCGTCACCAGGAACTGCCCAGATGGCCGACTTATCGTTCCAAGGCTTGGTGTGCATGAAAAGAAGCCATCACAGACGTTTGCTGTCATCTTTGGCCACATAGAACGGATCTCCGCCTTGCTTTGGATCAGACATTCTGTTTGCCTCATCGACCAGAAGCGAATAGTAACCCCAACACACCTCTCTCGGCGTATAGTTTTCCATAATCACGTCACGTAGTTATCTGTTGTCCACTATCGGCCCAGCAAATCACGGCATCCTTCGATTTTGGTCATCATGACCCATAACCACAGGCACCGGAAGAGAGGAGAATACGCGGATTCTCTTGGTGAAGAGATGCTCCAGGATATTCATAGTTGTCATTTGGTCTTTGCATTCCAAGACACCTCTGCGAATCTCGCGGTCCAACATCAGATGACAAAGGTCAACATGCTAACAATTCAACAGGCTGTTGGTTTCAAGGTGTTTTATTCGCCGCACTCCTGGAATCCTTCAGTCCTTAGTGTGGGGTCCTCGTGGCTGGAAACGGTACCGTTGGCGCTAGCTAGGTAAGCAGCATTCGTGGTGCCTTGATCTGTCGATACTTCGTAAGCAGCCCAACGACATCGACGTCGGCTCATCACTCCCCAACAACCTGCTCCATCGAATCCAACCATATGACCATGGCGGCGGTAAGCTCAGGTTCCACTGGCGATTCTCCATCGTCGCGCGCTGCAGAGTATCTTGCACAAGACCGATTCCATCGACGTTTCACACTGCCTGCCACATCAAACCACTGCGAGCTCCAAGTTAGCTATGCAGATGTTGGGCGCACCCCGAGACAAGGTGAAGATGGCACTCAATATCCGACGGTTCTGTTCATTCCAGGAATGTTCGCATCACGCTACCTCAGTGTCTGGATGCATGCAATCGCAGAAAAGCTGGGCGTCCGGGTTTTGATCGTGGATAGGTATGACTCTTGCAATGCGGATCCTCAGTCCAGATTAGCTGACGAAACTCGTCTTCTTCCAGGCCAGGGATGGGCCACTCAACCGAGGTACCGCTTAAGCAGCGAGTCACTGTTTGGATTGAAGTGGTGCCTCCCCTTCTGGCGCATTTGCAGATAGACCATGTCGCCCTGGCATCCCATAGTTCAGGCACCATTTACCTTCTCAACACTCTTGTTCGCTGTCGTGGTATCCTTGATCCAAATAGGCCAGTGGTTGCCTTAGTAGGTACGGCCGTCTTCCCATCCATGAAGAACGCAATGTGACGAGGTAGATGAACTAATTCAACGACAGCACCGTGGGTTGACCCGGCCTATTCTCATGTTACGTCCATGCAGATGGTGAAGTACCTGCCTACCAGCGTATTCGGCGTTTGGCATCACATGCCCAAGATCGTATCGGCTGGTGGGGCGATGTTTGATAAAATCTCCAAATTGCTGCCCTCCAGCAGCGGTGTCAACGCTGCGGAGACGCCACCGCTGGAGAGGAACCGCCAGAAGATAGAGCGGGACTATGGACTGCCCGTGGAGCTGCAGAAGGAGCTACAAACCCTGACACTCAAGGCTATTTTCAGCGAGAACATGGTCGGTGCTAATAGCGAGGCACTGTGTTGCCTCCGGAAAGGGCCTGCTGGGCTGTGGTCGGCCTGTGACGACTATGCGCTCTTTGTCAAGACGCTGGCCGAGCTGGAGAGAAGCCGGCGAGCGGACGAAGGCGATGGTAAGAGAGAAAAGCTGAGAATCAGTGCTTACTTTGCCGAGACGGATGCTATGATTGGTAAAAGAGGCCAAAGTTACATGGAGGATTGCTGGAAAGGAAAGGAGGGAGGCGAATTTCAAGACGTGCTGACTTTCACGACCATGACGATCAAAGATACAGATCACGATAGTGTCGTGCAGTCTGTCGAGGTTTTGAGGCAGATATTCCTTGATGCTGGTGGTGCTACGCCGTCGAGCCTTTAAGGCGGATACTGGCGCTTTTGTCCCCGGTCGACCCTACAACGTCATGTACTCGCAATTACAGAAGCTTCAGCATTTTGGGCTGGTTATAATTTGCTCACAATGATGAAGAACAAATTTAGCTGCTGAAAAGGGTGCTGATCTTGACCTGTCTTTCATTATCGTTGAGCTCAGCTGTCTAAGCTGGCTACCTACCTAGGTAGCTTCGTCTGCCAGCTGGTTCCATTTGGCAAGCAAAGTCTCAGTGCACCCCATTCCATCTCACTCGTGTTTATTACACATCCGTTTGCATCAAAGCTTGTCCAACCAACAAGCTCCCACTTTAAGAAAAAGCTCAGCTATTACCTGCTTCTTTTCATTGGCCCAAGCTTCCTATTCCTTTTCAGTGAGCTCCCACAGCTCAGCCGCTAACTTTCTACCAGCAACTACCTTTTTGCACACCCGCCCGTTTGCATGAAAGTTTGTTTACCCAACAAGCTTACGCTTTTTGAAGAAGTTTAACTGCCACCTGCTTCTTTCCATCAGCTGAAGCTACCTTTCCCTTCAGTAAGCTCCCACAACTCGACTGCCAACTTTTTACTAGCAACCACCTTCTTCCGTCACCTCCCACCAATCCAGACCTTTGCATAATTTCTACTTCCATACGCGCGACGCGTCTTCATCTTCCATCATGTTTGTTGTACGATCTCCCGATACGGGTGAAAAGAGAAAGCGCTCCGATGCAGAGTCTGAGCCCCCAGGTCGTCCTACTACCCACCTACCGCGTCTTTCTCCTCCTACTGGACACAGAAGAGCTCAAGCGCTCGCCCAAAACCAATTCGTCCCCTACGTACGCGACACCGCACGCGAAGGGGCTGGTCGGGAGCAGCCAGCCTTTGCAAGTGGATCCGACACCAACGCGTTTGCCAGAAGCGGCCGTTCTCAAGTACACCGCTCTGAGGCACGAGAATCGGCGTCTGAGCCCAGAGAGTTTCGTCCATATGGTTAGCAGCCACAGCGAGAGCACTCTGACAACCAGGCCTATTTCAACAATGCAAGCAGTGGCAACCCACCCACTCGTCATTCTACCGAGGACACATCCATTGCAAGCTCAGGAGCGGGGCGCAGCAATGACGACAAGACAAGCCGTCGACAGGTTCAAAATATTAACATGGAGTCTGCCAAAAGCAACTTGTATGAAAAGGCTTCTAATGATCATGCCTTATTAACGACACCTTTGGGCAAAGATTACATGCAATTTCAAAGTATGTAAAATTTTCTACCTTTTTTACCTCACATTTCCTTATTTTCACAAATCATATATGTTTCTTATATTTTGGGTTTTATAAATTATTTTCAATTACTGATAATTAAACTAACTAAATACAGACGAGTTGTACACCTTTGGCGCCCTGATCCCAGATGGTTGGGAGCTTAAACGTCTGTTTCTATCGGAGGACCAGCAAGACCTTCCATTTCCATGTCCAGTCAGAGGCTGTGAGGAAGTGTTCCCTAGGGCCAGAGACCTGGGTGTTCATTTCACTGTAAGAAACCCCTGAATTTCTTGATTTCATGCCTAAACTCATCCTCAATTACTCATCTAGACAACGCATCGCAACAGTTTGTTCAACGACAATCTGGACGGCACTCTTTCAACCATAGCCACACGGGGACCAAACCAACAGGGCTGCATAGTCATTTCGCAAAACGCTTGGCCCTCTGAAGCTGGAACATCTGCTGGGATTCAGCTAGGATCCCCGGCGAGCGAGCTCTCCCAGAATGCCACGCAAGATACAGACAACTGGTCTCCAGCTTCATCGCAGTCAGTACATACTGCAAGGCGAAGCACCAGTATTGAGGATCAACAAGCAGACAAGGGGGAGATACGGCCTCTAACGACAACATGGGATGCTGCACTCAATGCCTATCCTTGTATTACAGATGCGTTCCCAACACGCCCAACCCACGGCAATATACCCTTCCTCGCTGGACTGCCTGCTGCAGATGGTGCTCTCGATATCAAGCCCGTGCAGAAGAGCATGAAAGGGCGAACGATTGAGAGGGCTTTCAAGCTTCCTGACAGCAAAAGCAGTCGAACGGTGCACTTGAAAGCCGCGCTGGCTCAGTCTCATGGCATTTTGTCCGAGTAAGTGAGATATGTAAGGGACCTTTTAAGTACGTATCCTAAAACAGATGTTTACAGGTCTCCATGTGCACAATGTGCTGCTGGCAAAGGTCTTTGGGAGACCTGTATGGAAGCCCCAAAGCTGCCGGGTCAACCACAGGACGTATTCAAGGGAGCCTGCCCTTCCTGTTTCTACTACGGCAGGGGCAGCAAATGCGAGCGCAGGGCTGGTCCAAGCTCTCAGCAGGGTCTGGCACTTCCCACACCGGTTATGGCATCCGCTGATCCTCCTATCGAGGAGGATCGCGAGAGAAACCGAAGAAAGGTTGCTCAGAAAGCCGCTGCTCCTCCCCACCCTGAAGATGAGAACTTGCCAGACGACCGAGCTCAAGGTGTGAGTATCCGCAGAGAGAAGTCGCAGGATCCCAAGCACAAGCTTCAGGATCAGGCTGTCAAGTTTGCATATCGTGTCCGAGAGTTGCCTCCGGAGGAGCGGCAGGCTGTGTCAAGACAGATGGAGTCTCTTCTTACGATGCAGGTTTTCGAGCTGGATTCATTGGACATGGCCCGAAGTGTCCTTGAACAACCTCACGAAGAGAGGGCCCAGTCCGCCGAGATGATTCTACATATTTTGCGGGGCATGCTAGTCTGAGAGCGCTACGGCTAATGATTTAGCCTAAAGAAGGCTGAACATACTCATGCAGATGGCATCATCCTGCGCTACGGGATTTACAAGTGGTATCAGGAGGCGATAAGAGCATCAAAACGGGAAGGTCTTGTGGGTACTTGGTGGAACAAAATCATGTGGGCTCTTGGGTCTTCGGGTGAGGCTGGGAATTGCCACACGTGGGATCGGCATTCTGGCAGGGTTGGTGCCCGCAAGATCAAATCAGTATTGTAAGGAGATTAGGCCGCAGTCTCTCTATAACAGAGGCTTGATAGAATGCAGATGCAGCCAACGCACCTGTAACTCTGCTACAGATGTAAATCTTTCCCTCTTGATCTCCGAGGTAAAAGGCTCATGGACCGAATTCTTCAAAATCTGCCCCTCCAACATTTTACCAATGGCTCTCGTCTTGGTTGGTATTACCGTAGCTCCCGGTTAACGTCGCTATCACGTCTCTCCATGAAAGCCACTCCATCTTCGTTGTGTGATCCCTGCGGATCTCTCCTCCGTATCTCCTCTAGAGCCTCAAGGATTCTTTTTCTGTAGTATATCACAAGTCCAATGGCGCATATAATGGCCATGCTCATGATAAGTTTAGTGATGGCATCGATGAGAAGAAGCGTTTCATTCATTCTGTATTAAGTATAGACTAGACTTTAGCCATCTTAACATTATAAACGTTATACATTACTACTAACATGAGCAGATGTTGATTGATGCTAGTTAAGGTGTTTGCAATTTGCTATTATGGATGTTCCAATACTGGATAAGTGGAGGATTTTCAAAGCGTAGTCTTCTGAGAGCTAGATGAGATCAACTGGAGTTCTCAAAATACTTGCAGGAACCACGCCAGCTGTACATGGCATTGTCAGGCTAGATATACCTGCCCAAGATAGGGCCACCAGGCATGCGGGGAGAGGGCTGTTGGCTCTAACCAAACATGGCTGAATAGAGTGAGGTACATATGCAGCTCTTGCAGCATGAGCCGGCATATGCGACCTCATTGTGTTGGTGCTGGGATGTTGCGGGGGCTTTGCCGCTGGCTGCCAGTAGTTATCTGCTGCCAGGCGCGCCTCGGGTCCAAACCCACCGGTACCTGCGGGCCAGATGCAGTATATGAGGCACACTGCTAACTAAATACCACAATTCCTTAATAACCAGCTATTAGAAAAAGAAAACAAATATACTATTAGATCCCTTTTAATTAAAAGTATTTAGAGTTTTTTTTTATTATTCTTATTTAATTAAAATTAATAAAATAATGATATTTTTTATAAAGGATTTGCCTCTACTTAATTACTTCCTTTTAAAGAATATTAAAGGATCTTAAGTTAATTAGCGCTATCCATAGATTATATATTAAATAATTACCCCTTATTCCTCTTTAACAACCTTTATATTATTTATTTAAAAAGGAAGAAAACTTTATTTCAGCCTTATAAAAACCTAGAAAAGAAGACCTATAAGGGCCTATGGCTTCAGCTATACTGTGTTTTTTAAATCAACTATTTATTAATTTAATTACTATCTACTTAGCTTTCCAATTATCCTTCCCTTAGCTTATATATAAAGTCTTTAACGGCTTGATATATTTACTCATTACCCTTTTATAAATAAACCCTAAAATTTTCCTTCCTGCCTTTACTTCTTAACTACTTCTTAATTCTTTAAACCTTTTTTTAATTATTAATAATTAAAAAATAAACCTAAAGAAATATAATATTATTATATTCCTTTATATTACTTATTTTATTATAAATAGTATATTTATTTTTTTTAAAAAAGTTTTATAATAACTTTATAAAATAATTATAAATAATTATTAAGAAAATTATTTATTATTTTAACTTTTATTAAAGTTAGCTTTAAGGTTAAATATTAGCTATAATAATAAATATATATTAATATAAATAGAAAGAGACCAAGTTTTTAATTAAGATTATATTTATAGGATTATTATATTTTATAAAGATTATTCTAGTTTTTGCTATATGATTATTTACTTAACTATTAGTCTTTGGCTATTTATATTAACGGTTTTAATTTATGGCGCTATTAGAAGCAATTCTCGCTAGCCTTATCTATATAGTTATTACTATTTGCTTAGCTATAAGCTATAGATAATTATATTTAAAATTTATTATTATTAGCATTATATTTTTTTTTAATATTAAATATTTAAGCATTTATTATTATATAAAGGGACTGATGCATACTGCTTAAGAAGCATATATATATAGATTAAAAACGAGATTATATAAGGGCCTATAAGGAGAAGAAAGAGCCTCTTAAAGTTGCTTATTGCTTTATATTGCTATAGAAGAAGAGGTTACTCGGAGAATTCTAGCCAATGGGCAGGGCATAGACCCGAGGCGCGCCTGGCAGCAGTTATTAACAATATACATGCGGGTAGAACAACAATCACTGAGAAAGAGCGCAACCTTGCAAAAGTCTGAGAATAATATAGATGATCCCACTACCTAATCAGTTCAGAGTGGACCTAATAAAATCTGTGCTTGTCGCAGGGGACTGATCCAACAACCTTCAAGGCTTTCAGCGCATCCCTTTGCAGTAATGCCTCAACTTATAAAACGTATCCCTATCATCTACACTCATTTACATTCCATACCGCCAAAACCATACTAATAATACCGCCATATTAATACATACCTAACTTATATATATACCATCATATTATTAATATATTATATTATTTATTAAAGTTCCTTAATAAATATTACTTTAATTTAAATAAATTTAATATAAATAAATAAAAAGTATTCCTAATTATTAAATAACTTTTTCTATATTAATTTTAAAGTTTTAATTATATTATAATATATATTAAAAGCGTAATTTTTAATAATATTATAATTAAATTTCATATATTTTTAATTATAATATTATAAATATTAATTTAATTAAATATAACTTAATATTAAAAGATAAAGGGGATTTTTAATTATTAAATATTACTTTTTATATTAATTTTAAAGGTTTAATTATATTATAATATATATTAAAAGAATAATTTTAATTAATATTTATTATCTTTTAAAATATATAAGGAGAATACTTTTAATATTTTTATTAAATAAACTTTATTTATATTAAGGTATAAGTTATTTATACTTTCTTATTTAAATAATTAAATTAATTACCTTAAAGTAATTATTTTAAATAAAATTCATAATATAAATTATAATATAACTAGATTTCTAAAATTAATAAGAAAAGAAATATTTAATAGCTAGGAATACCCTTTATCTATTTATATTAAGTTTATTTAAATTAGAGTTAAATTAATAGAGTTAGTTTTATATATATATAACTTAGGTATATTGCAACATAGCGGCGTCGCTAGCGTGATTTTGGCGGTGTGGAATGCAAATGAGTGTACAAATGGGCGTCTCCACAGCTCCGTGTCCCACATTTGTGCCGCCCGCCCCCAATTCAGCTCCTGCGCGCTTGTGGCGCAGTGCAGGGTCAGTTGGAGGGGGCCAAATGCATAGGTCTTCCAATACGGAAGCTGGAAACTTTTCGCTGACCCAAGGCTCCGTGACTTAACTACGAGTACGGGTTGCAACCCTTGCATACAGTCCAGCTCTCTTGGGCATGGCGTGACGAGCGGAGGTGAGACTGGTCTGTTACCAGTGTCAATCCTGGCAGCCACTGATGGATCCTTCGCTTGCGGAATAGGTCTACTGTGTTTTGCTGGTTGTCGAACGCTGCCTGTTCATTACCAGAAGCTGAGACCCGAGCCGACAGGTTACATGCATGCAACCGAGTGTGCATACATGACAGCCATCTATTTACAGTAGCGTTCACCGGCGCAAGTAAAGCCGGAGATTACCACATGACGCCACCCCTCCTCAGCGGAGCCTCGCCAGCTGGCGGAAGTCGACTTTCTCATTTTTTTCCCATTCAGTCGAGGAGATATCCAATCCTCTCGATACCATACAACCATGAAGTCCAGAGAAGTAGTGACTATCTTCCGGCTCCGTGTCGATTCTTTTGGAAATGGCAGCAGCCGACGTCGACCATACGCCGGTGGCACAGGTGGAATTGAGAAACATCCCACACATCAGCTTGCAAAGCGACAGCCCCGACTTGTCGCGCTCCACGTCCTTCCAACTAGACCCGGGATACGGCCCAAGCGGTGATGAGGCCTCGAGAACGCCAACAACTGATGGACTCACTGGGACTGGCAGGGCACAGGATGGGCACACCAGGAAACCACAGTTCGTGGCACGAGATGGTGCAATTGGCGGCAAATCTCATAATGAGACCAATGTCGAGTACGTTTGACGGTTTATGAAATCGCAGTCAACTGGCTTAGCTGACTTGGTGTATAGTGTGGTGTTGGTTTCATGTCCGGGAGCTGACCCTCACGAGACGTGGATGCGCGAGTCTCTATCCAAGGATTTCTTCAAGAGGCCGCCAACTTTCCATTACGGCAAGGCGATGAAGAGAAACGAGTCACAGGTTGCGAAAGGGCCCACGGCTATCATACCTCTGCCGCCCATCCTGGGTAAAGATCACAAGTCTGCACCGTCATGGGCTCGAAGCGGAGTTAGGCACGAAGCCAACACTGCCCGGGTTCTGACATACGATCACGGAGACATCACACCGGACAGGAGTCTGAAAACCATGGCGGACGACCTTCTGTCCTCGCTATGCACGGAGACGGCAGGGAAAATCGCGCGGAGACCGTTGTTCTTCATCTGCCACAGCATCGGTGGCCTTGTGGTGAAGTTGGCCTTGACGCAAGCCAGCCGCAGTTCCAAATTTCGTTCCATTCTCGAGGACTGCTACGGAGTTACATTTTTTGCTACGCCCCACCGAGGATCCAGCTACTTATCTATCAGCGACTTTGGCATAAGCATCCAGCAGCTACTCCACCTTTCTCAGCCGCTGACGCCCAGGTTGAGAGGCGAATTGAAGCTAGACCACCCACCGCTTCTGAACATAGACGATGACTTCAAACAGCTATCCAGTGAGTTCCAAGTATGGAGCTTCCATGAGACAGAAGATTCAGGCCTCTCGAGGATTGGGTTTGCTGGGCCAACAGACATACCGTTCAAAGCCCCTGTCACATCGATGCGGTCAGCGATCCTAGGAGTTAGACATGAGAAAGTTTATGCACTGCAAAGCACCCATGCAAATTGCGCGTCGTTTGGCATGAAGAACGCCCAGACTCTAAGGCTGTACCTTTCGGAGCTTGGCGCTGCAATTCAAAACGCAGAGCTACTGAACAAAAGCACAACCCATGTACCTCTCAGGTTGGAGCAGAAGGTCACTATTGAGGTTCACGGATTTTACGAAAGTGGCCTGGTACATGAGTCCCCAGGTGAGACTAGCATCCGACTTTTCTCGACCAAGGATCATTCACTGGAGGCATTTTGGGAGGAGGGTCCGAACAATCTACTCGAGAAAAGGCTGAATGATATTCGATCGGAGTCTCAAAATGACCCTCAGGACACCCAATTCTTCGGTCAAAAAGGTAGGGCGCCGTCTCTTAGACCGCTGGATAAAGTTGCCACTGGCACAGACGAGCGCCCAAAGAAGGCACGACGCCCTTCTGTCACTATCATACCTCCTGGAACCTCGAATACAGCATCAGAAGCGAAGCTTACCGAGTCGCCAAAACGGTCCTCGCACATTCAAGATCCTGCGGTACCTGAGACTGCCAATGGTGGCAACCGGTCTCCAGATGCCCAGCCACAATCAACTCCAAGTGCTGCTCGATATGGCTCATTCTTTACCGAGAACCCAGGGAATATTTCTCCAAGGATGCTCTCTCCTCAACAGGAAGAAGAAGTTTCATCTGTGAGCCGATCTACAACAGGCAGCGAGACTCTCGTATCTCAGACGTCATTTGGCACTGGCCCGTTGCGGCCTAAACCTGTACATCGCGCCTCAAGCCAGCGAACGGTCCGCCAGTATTTGAAACCACATGTCCCAACCGGAAGGGAACGTCGAGGAAGCGAGACAACGTTCATTCAGGATTCGAGACTTGGCTCGGCTGTATCGAGGCCCAGCAGCAAGACACGCAAATTTGTTTGGATCCACACCCCTTTTAACAACCCAGTGTGGGTAAAGAAGGTTTTCGACACGATATCGCTGGAGGAGAGACAGGACTACTCTGAGCTATTCTCCTCGGAACATTGGACTTCGAGGCACGAGAGGGGCCGCCACGCTCAGCATCACGCTTGCTTCCTGAGGCCGGCTTGCGGGTATGTATCTCTCAAAGCCAAACCACTATCGATGCTCGGACAACCAACTTCCAATGCCCGGGTTCTGCAACGCACCGACAGCTTATCGCCTCGTCAAGGCTGTCTCTATTTATATTTCCCCTTCTTACATTTCGACTCATATAAAATGCTGGTGAAACGCCGCGACATTATCAAAAGGCGAGTTGCTCAGGGTCGAACCAGACCCGTGCCTTCTGAAGTTGCCAAGGAGGCGTCCCTTGAATCGAGAGTCATATGGGAGTATCTGGGACATGACCCACCATTCAACTGCCGGCGGACCCTCGATCAGTACCGCTATCCCTCTCTCCACGATACACGAGCTCGGGATGATGATCAGATGCTGTACAAAATGACCAAGGAGAGGGTCTATTTGAACGGCAAGCCAGTCGTCGCTTCTCTTGGTCCGGTGTTGAGAGGCGAGGAAAGAACCCCCACACACTATGACCGTGGAGACGCCGCTGGGTTCGGAGACGACGATGAAGATCAGGAGCATTTGGACTCAGAGAGCGAAAGTAACGAAGACGAGCTTGATTCTAAGCCAGAAGACGACGTCCTGGATGGCAACGTCTTGATGGTAGATCAGTTGTGGTTGTGGGCAGCAGACTCCAGTAAGTCCTCCACCTTAGCACTGTTCCCTCTACATTTCAACCCAAGCTGACGAATGGTACCAGAAACAATGGTCACGTTCTTTCCATCCAGGGAAGGTAATCCCATGGAGGGTCCATTGCATCAGCAAGCAGACCTCCGTGACAGTGTGTTCAACGAAATCAACGACGGTCTCACCCGACCATGTGAAAATGCCCTCGATCTGGCTGCGCTTACAGTTCTGCACGCAGTAACAGCCCTTATGGAGCGGTCGTCCCACCCCGATCTAGAGATATTTCGGATTTTCGAAGAAGCGATCAGTGTCCTGACAGAGAAGATGACATCTTCGCTGAAGCGATTTCGCACGACAGGCTTCAGAAATAGATATGGAGAAGAAGACGAAGTAAAGTTAAACTCATCTTCCATTCGCGCACGGCACAAGAGAGAAGACGAAAAGGCAGAAAAGGAGAACCGCGACAACACGTCAGCTCTGCTAGAGCTCCGAGACATCGAAGATGAGCTATCTACACTCAACCATTTGTTCGGAGAGCAAGAGGAGCAGATAAACCAGATGATGGCCATCTACAGTGGAAGCAGCACATTCAGCTCTCCGCCCACCAGCCCGCCTCCGCCTCCCTCTGTCTGGGGCCAACCCGTCAACAGCCCCCCGGAGAACAACAGCACCGGCACTCTCCCCCTATACATGGCCCCACTCACCACCAACGGGAGGTTCTTCCTGCAGGAAGCCCTAAACCGACTCAAGTCCTACCGCGCACAGTCCAAGGACATGATCGAGCGCGTCAAGACGACCCGGCAGGACTTCGACAAGCTGCTCGAGACGGTGCAGCGCCAGGCGCAGATCGACGAGGTGCGGCTCTCGCGGCAGCAGGCGGACCTCGCCAGCGCGCAGAACCGCTCCGTCATGATCTTCACCGTCTTCACCGTCATCTTCCTCCCGCTGTCCTTCTTCACCTCGCTCTTTGGCATGAACACGCGCGAGTGGGGAGGCGGCAACAACATCCGCCTGCGCACGATCGGGTCGATCGCGCTCCCCGCGTCGGCGCTGCTGGTCGTCAGCGCGCTGTTCGTCGCGTGGAGCACGTCCGTGAGGAAGGCGTTCAAGTCGCTGAGCAAGAGGGTGCGGCGGGCCAGGAACCGGTCCAGGCGGTGGTGGAAAAAGCAGTTGGCTGCTTTGTGGAAGAGGAACGACGACAGGCCGCGCACGAGGCTCGGTATGCTCAAGATGCGTCGGAAGCGGGAGGCGTTGGAGGTGAAGAGGCAGAAGAACAGGATGAAGCGCGAGATGACGATGCACGACTTTTGGGAGCGGCACCAGCTGGACAGGGAGACCAAGTACGAGATTCCATCGAGAAATCGGAAGAGTATCAGTTTGGCCCGGGCAAAGGCCAAGGCTAGAAAAGAAGAGAAGGAGCGGAGGGGATGAGCTCCTACACACGATGAGAGAAATAGCGGAAGACAGCACGGTAGATGCTATAGAATCGTCGACGTATGTGCTCTTCCGCTCCCCAGAAAATTAGATAGAGAAGTGATACTTGTAATCTCATGCCCAGTGCCGTAAGTACAGAACACAGCTCATTCATCGCACCAGTCGGTCTAGCATACTAGAAGCCAGCGACTACCGCTACTAATAACTTTACGTGCCATCCGGCCCGTTCCTCGCCTTGTGACCCGTCGTCCCGGACTAAAGTTGAGAGTCCGAGCGCGATCGACATTGGATCAGAAACTAGTTTCAACCTTATTTCGACGTTCGTTCATTCCTACGATTCAATAGTGTGAATAGCCAGATCATGGGATGATATCAAGTCTGGTAATTTTCTGCTTCAGAATAAAAGGCGATAGATAAGCAGAGTGGTCTAAATCTGGCGTCTGACATACGCTTCTTTAGATGTAGCCTTTCATGTCTGACAGCTCATGATAAACCTCAGGTTTTCCTTTTCCGGTAATGCGAAGCTTGGTAATTTGGTGATTGATAATCTGCTGATTGGTAATCTCGGAAATCATCTGTGGTGCCAACTCCCTTTTCTTGGGTCTGTTGGTTTCAACAAGTGAACGTGGGTCTCTTTCGAGCTAACCTTATCGAGTTCTTCCATATTACTGCGAGGGAGAATCGCGCGTACAACGATGCGTCGTCAAGACAACGACACAACTTCCCCCGGAATTTCCATTGGTATATAAATTTGATAATGGTGTAAATCAGCTACAGATGTGACATTCGCCTACAGAGGAGCTTGTATGCTGTACCTAAAGCAAAGTGCAAATCAACGACCAAAGCTATGTAATATAATACGGGCCTTGTCCTTTGAGGAAGTATGAATTTTTGCTTGGGAAAATAGTTTCCCCATGCTTGTCAAACAAGGCTCAGAAGTCTTTCGAGTGGGAAATACAAAAATGCTAGATATGCTGGCCAATGTAAGCCACCTGGGCATTCAAAACCGTATCACTTGTGCAGCTTGATGAGCGTGTTAACTGCGAAATTGTGACATTTTCTGCCCATCATACGCATTTGAATATCATGTCTTCCACTCAGCCTGATGACGTTCGGGAGAACATGGAAACCAGACAAGGCCAAAACACCGAGAAGCACGAGACACGAAACGAATTGCCCCAGGGAGAATCCAGCGCTGAGTCTGAGTCGGAGGAAAAGAAGAGGACAATACGCGGCTTCCGCTGGGTCATCGTCTGCATCTCACTATACGTCACTTGCTTCCTGTACGGCCTCGATACCACTATCGCCGCAGACGTCCAAGGTCCTGTGACCGAGGCCTTCGGCCAGGTCGACCAACTCGCCTGGATCGGGGCAGGCTTTCCTCTGGGTTCTGTCTGCGTCATTCTGCTTCTGGGCACACTCTACAATTCCTTTAACATCAAATGGGTCTTCATTGCAACCGTGGTACTCTTTGAGGCTGGCTCGGCTCTCTGTGGCGGCGCTCCGAACAGTAAGCCTTCTTGAACGAATTTCTCAAAAGTCTTCACCATGTCGGCCCCGAGTCCCCACATAAAAGGCTGTCTTCCTTTCTCATACTACTGTACGCCTTTCGGACTGACAAAATCACAGTGAACGCGCTGATAGTCGGTCGCGTTATCGCCGGTGCTGGTGGCAGCGGAATCTATCTTGGGTCGCTGCAGTACTATGTAGTCATGACCGAGGAGAAGGAGCGCGGCTTCTACATGTCCCTCATAGGGGTCTTCTGGGGCCTCGGTGCCGTCTTGGGGCCCCTGATCGGCGGTGCTTTTTCAGACTCGGGGGCAACATGGAGATGGGCCTTCTACATCAACCTTGTTATCGGTGCCATCTCGGCTCCAGCCTTCCTCTTCTACCTCCCATCTATCAACCCCGTTCAAGGTCTCAGCGTTCGTGCCCGGCTAGCCCCTATTGACTTTGTCGGCTTGCTTCTCGGTGCCGGGGTCTGGGTCAGCTTCCTCTTGGCTTTGACCATGGCCGGTGGCCAGTGGCCGTGGGATCACGGGCGGACTATCGCTATTTTCGTTGTCTTCGGAGTACTCGTCATCATCTACGTCTTGCAACAGTACTTCGCCATCTTTACAACCACGTCCCGGCGTGCATTTCCGGGCCATCTGCTACGCGATCGGACGCAAGTCCTTCTCTATGTGGTGACAGCAGCCGGCACCACGACGCTGTTCGTTGTCGTCTATTACCTCCCAATCTATTTCCAATTCGTCAACAACGACGAGGCTCTGATGGCGGCCGTGCGCCTCCTGCCCTTTGTCGTCATCGCCGTCACGGTGAACCTTGTCTCAGGTTCTTTCCTCCACTTCATAAAGGTCTACATGGCGCTGTACGTCATAGCGGGAGTCTTCCTGGTGGCTGGCGGCGGTCCGCTCATGGTCTACCTCGACCCCAGCTCAGGCACAGGAACCATCTACGGTCTCTCGGTGCTCGTCGCCGTCGGCAGCGGGCTGTCCATGGTGACGGGCTACACGGTCGCCACGCTGACGACCAAGCCCGAGGATGCAGGTGCTGCGCTCAGCATGCAGAACGTCTCGCAGATTGGCGGTCAGGTAATTGCGCTCGCCGTTTCGGGCCAGATATACCAGTCTACCGCCATCAGGAACCTATCATCGGCCCTGGCCGGGAATGGGTTCACCCAGGAGGAGATCCAGGGCGCCGTGGCCGGCGCGCGGAGTGTTCTGTTTCAAGAGCTAGAAGGAGAGCTGCGGGACAAGGCGCTCGTGGCGATCACTGAAGCGATGCAGATGACATTTGTGCTTGTGCCTGTCGCCGGGGCCGTGATGCTGGTTGCCGCGTTGTGTATGAAGCGGGAGAGACTCTTTGGGCGGGTCGTTGCCGTTGGTGCCTAGGACAGACGAGAAGGATTATTGTGTTGGTTACAGTAGAGAGGATAGACGTGTATAGCTTGCATGGATTGGAGCGTGTTCTCTTCGATGATGCACCACAGCTTTAGACAACTGAGTATAGTTTCAATTGACGGTCAGGCAGGGCCGAAGTGAGAATCACATGCCTGTGGCATTTCAAGGACGGACCCACAGCGGGATATTAGACTTCCATTTTCATGTCTGTGATAAGAGAATTTACATCCCATAATTGGAGCTTTATCGACTTTGATCTAAGTAAGTGCCGATAAAGGTATGGTCGAATTCCATGGCTGGCACGCCAGTCCGTACACGAATCCCCCTTTTCTTTCTCGAAGCTCAACATTCGTCCCTAGCTGCCCAGCAGCCGGTTATATTGTTCGATATTCACCCTGAACCCACAATTTGTTGTACTCAAGGCTTTTAAATCCGCATGGCGGTGTTGAGTCGTCATTTTGAATCGGCCGCCATAGGATTCGGGTGCAATTTAGCAACCCGACCACGCGCATTCGTATTCGTGTTGCGTGCCAGCCAGTAAGCGTATTCGCGTCGACTTACACGAATATGTCTGTATTCGGTTTCACGACATCGACGAGATGTAGTTTAAATAAAGGCATTGGCTCGCTGCAAAGACGGTTGAAATCAGATTTTCAGACAGTTCAATGTAATATCATCAATTTCAATCTCTTCAACGAATTTTCTGCTCGAAGTCTGCACACAAGCCTCAGCTGCAATTATCCTTGACGCAATGGCACCCGGACAAGAAGTTGTCCTGGCGAGGGACATGACATTCGAAAATATCATGCACAAGAAAACAGCCACGACACACGAGGGCTTCTCAGCCATGCTCAATAAAGACAAGGAGGCCCAGCAGGCGGCCGTCAGCGAATACTTCCAGCACTGGGACAATAAGGAGGCAAAGAGTGAGACGGAGGCAGACAGAGCAGTGAGTCCCGCCCTATCCCAGTCAAGTATCAATACGCGATGCAGGCACTAACCTCCAACATAGGCACGAACAAAAGACTACGCCAGCCTGACCCGTCAATACTACAACCTAGCGACCGACTTCTACGAGTACGGATGGAGCCAGTCCTTCCACTTCTGCCGCTTCGGCGCCCGTGAGGCCTTCCGCGCCGCCATCGCGCGGCACGAGCACTACCTCGCCCACAGAATCGGCATCCGCAAGGGGCAGAAGGTCCTGGACGTCGGGTGCGGCGTGGGCGGGCCCGCGCGGGAGATCGCAAAGTTCACGGGCGCGTACGTCACGGGTATCACCATCAACGAGTACCAGGTGCAGCGCGCCGCGCGGTACGCGGAGCAGGACGGCCTGGCGGGCAACTGCCGGTTTATCCAGGGCGATTTCATGGACCTGCCGTTCGACGAGGGTACGTTTGATGCTGTTTATGCCATCGAGGCGACGGTGCATGCGCCCAGCCTTGAGGGGGTTTACAGCCAGGTGTTCAAGGTGCTGAAGCCGGGCGGTGTGTTTGGAGTGTACGAGTGGGTCATGACGGACGCGTATGACAACGACAACCTACACCACCGCCGGATCCGTCTCGACATTGAGCAGGGGGATGGAATTGCCAATATGGTGAAGGCTGAGGAGGCGCTGCGTGCTATCAAGGCCGCGGGCTTCGAGCTTGTGGAGGCAGAAGATCTTGCTGAGCGCTTCCAAGAGGGCGAAGAGGGCTCCGATCCGGCGCCGTGGTACTGGCCTCTCGACGGGTCGAGCTGGAGGTATGCAAATACCATTGGCGATTTGGTCGGTACCATCAGGATGACGAGATGGGGTCGCTGGGCTGCACATAACTTCATGGCGGCTCTCGAGACATTGAGGCTCGCGCCGCCGGGAACGAAGAAGACTGGTGACAGCTTGTCCAAGGCAGCGGAGGCCTTGGTGTTGGGAGGAAAGGAGAGGCTGTTCACGCCAATGTTCTTAATGGTGGCTCGGAAGCCACTCGAGACACCGGGAGTACTTATTTGATTATGAACCTTAGAGAAAGTTAACGGCATGTCCAGATCTTGGGCAGGGTGCCTGTCAACTCATTACTAGTACATAAACAAGACAGTTACTACAATTCACTGTCTACCCATGCCTGCGGTTCCAGTCCCTTGACATCGAACGTGGTCTCGGGCTTTGACGTCAGGTATCTAGGGATTCAAGGAAGCTTGAGCGAACGATGCGCGTTCTTTTTGCCTTATCCAGGTGATACACAGCTGCATCCCTTTCCCCGTCATTTTCGTCCGTAAGATTTCCGACGCTCATTCCTCAGTCCTTTCGCTCAGATTCCTCCACATCAGCATTGCTCTCGCCAAGTCTTCCTGGTACTTCGAAGGGCCAGCCCTCCACATCCAGCCCACGATGTGGACAGCGTTCTCGGCAGCCAGTAGCATTTGTACCTCGAACAAAACTGCCTGCTCATGGTTCGTGCTGACGTTTGGCACAGCCAGAGAGATACGCCTGGCGTCTTCGCGTGTTGCCAACCCCTGCAAATCATCCCTGGCGTAGTAGAGGAACCCAGAAATGTCTTGATCGCTGAGAGAGTCTGTCCACCTCTTCAGAACTTGGGCAGCCCGGTTCCCGACGAACCTAGCTGTGAGCATCAGTATCTTATCCAGTCGGTGTTCCGGGGCTGCAGGGCCTTGGCAAGGTCCCTAGAAGCCTCGACCGCCTCACTCTCGATGAGCGAGATGCGGTCGTCCGCGAATGATGAGGGAAGGGCGGATTTTTTGGACTTAAGGTGCTGGACCTTGGGATGGGAGGCGCTGAGCTATGGGACGGGAGGTTTTGAATTTTGGGACGGAATCTGCTGAATTTGGGACGCAAAGGGTGCACTTCTGGGACGGGACCTTGAACTTGGGACGGGAGGTTGTTAAATTTCGGACGGAATCTGCTGGATTTGGGACGCAAGGGACACACTTCTAGGACGGAAGGCACTCTTTTATATTGCAAGAGCTTGGATCTAGCTATAGAATGAGTTCAGCAAGTTTGTTTTGTCAAAGACCTGCTTCTTTGTAATCGAATTATTCCTACAGGACGATCTCTTATAGCCACATGATGCTAACAGTACGGTAGAAATAACCCCCTTCAGACTTAGCGACCAGTTGGGCTGATAAGATAAGCCAACCAGACCGGTCAGCACACAATCAGCCCCGCGGCCCTGACAGCTGGTTGCCTAAATTCATACCACTCCGACTGTATTTTCAACGCCTAGGGCCTGAAAGAGTCCAACGACTATTATCATTCTATTCCTCAAGCCATGGCATCATACGAAGGAGAAAACAACGTGAAACTCATGCCATGGCAGTCCAGCTATGTAGATCAAGCGCGGCTGGTTCATGATCGCCAGGCTCATCGACTTCGCCCAAACGGTGGTGGTTGCTTGGAGGAAGTGCCTAATTTCGACATTGAGCGAAACAAGGAAAGAGGCTTCCTTCACCCAGCCATTGATTCCCGGAGGCAAATCCGAGTTCTGAAGATTCTCCCTGAAGCTACGACAGAGGATTTGGTCTGTGAATATGACATTGTCGACTTCGATAGCGCGTCCTCCAACAGCTACTTCGCCCTGTCATATACATGGGGGAGCGCCACAGGGGCTGATGACGTCCACGACATATTCATCCTCGACGGTTCAGCACAACGAGTGCCATTTTGCGTTCGACGGAATGTTTGGGAGTTGTTGAGCAGCCGCGTTGTGCGGAAGAAACTCAGCGGCCGTCCCATCTACATCGATGCTCTATGCATAAACCAGTTGGACAATGATGAAAAAGGTCACCAGATCCAGCTCATGCAGTCCGTTTACTCTCAGGCTCTCGAAGTCATCATCTGGCTTGGATCATCCATAGTGACTGCTGAAGAGGATTCGAACTTGCGGAGTTTGCAGGAACATGGTGACTGGGTCTGGACAGGAAAGCAAGCCACGACAGCAGGAGCAGGAGTAGGGATAGGAGGCAATGTCACTAACCCTGCTGACAAGCAGAAGCTCGCGGTCGAGTTCATCAGCTCGCAACCATACTGGAGTCGAACATAGGATTATACAGGAGATTATGCTCGCTTCGGAGATCAGCATAATTGTGGGCAACTACACATTTCCATGGTCTTGGGTCGCCAAGTTGGGCCCGCAATCGATTCAGTCGTCGTTATGGCACCAGGATTCCCATGGGCTTCCCTTGATGAACATGACATTTGTCGAGGGCCAGATGTGCTTCGGTCAGAGGTCTGCGATGTTCGGCCTACTTGAACGCAAGACTAAGTGGGACTCTCAGGTCGGGTTGAATCCAGACGAAGGGAAAAGCAAGACTTATCTCGTGCCCTGCTATTTGGCCTTCGGGACATTTGCAGAGCATGCTTGTTCGGATCCACGAGATAAATTCTACGCCATGCTCGGCATTGTGGAGGAAGACATCCGCAAAGATATAATTCCGGATTATCGTCTTGAGGTCCGCGAGGTCTACACGGTTGCTCTTGCCGCTGGCTTCCGCTCCATCAAGGCGCATTTGCGAGATTCTTTGAAGATGCGGCTGGAAGCCTACGGCATCTTGGCGGCACACTTGCACGAAGCGTTCGGTCTTGAAGAAGTGGACATCTGTGATGTCAGAGCAGCCGTTCTGGCTGAATCTCATATCCATGAGAACATCCAAGCTGATCTCATGGAAGTCCGCCTTCTTGAGGATGAGACAGGGCTCCGATACAGGGGCGCGCAAGCCTGCCGATTCAACCATGCACCTAATAGCTGCCAACCCCATTGTCTCTTAACCGGGCTGATACAAACCCCGGACAGTTCATCTGAGTCCGCAAAGTCGGGTGAAGAGTCTGGAAAATCACAAGACCCTGTTTCAAACCTTTCTTTGGCCATTCACATTCGAGGTACATCCTCAGGCGGCGGACCATGGAATTACCAAGGCTTCGAATACGGCCAATGGAGCGGTCGCAGCTCACTACGCAGCATCCAGAATCTTGGTTTACGACCAGAAGTACCCACAGAGACGAGCGACCCGACCAAGTATAGGCAATGCCTGTTCTACACGGATCGGGAAAGGGGGGACGGCGACATGTACTGGATGGTCGAAAGTCCGCACGGGGGCTACACAGCCGCGATGCACATACGTCGAAGGACAGACGGCAGCGATGGCTGGACGGTATCTTACGAAGACGCCATTCCCAAACCTCACCATTCGACCTGCGATCATTGCGAAAAGCCCATCGTGGCCATGAGACACCGCTGTCTACAGTGCCTGGACTTTGACTTATGCTCCCCGTGCATGAAAGAGGCCGGCCAATCCAAGGACGAACACGTTGCCCAGCACTACTTCGAGGCAATCTACCATCCGGCTTCCGGCCTGAGCCACACCACAAATCCGGTGAGATACCTCGCGCTCAACTACAGGCGGGTGCCCTATCGGATGCACCCCGGCGTTTTCGACGCGTACGTGCACGACCCGGACCAGAGCGCGGCGGTGCAAAACTACCCTGCGTGTGGTATAATGTTCCCATGGAGCCCCCGCGAAGGCGTGTGGCCGCCCTATTGGGTTGCTAACTTGGACATCATGACGTGGAGTCCAGCCGACGAGGGCGTGCCGCATATTCGTTGCATGGGCCTGCGTCTGCGCGATTCTGACCCCACTGACCGTCCTCCTAGTCCCATGCCAGCAGGATACAGATTCTTCGGGCAGATACAGCTATGCGCCATCCGCCAGCAGCTCGCCCTATGGGCATCTTGCTTTTCGCCGCCCGTCGAACTCAGTCCCGATGTGAATCTGGTTGAGCTCGTGGACAGACGGCTCAAAGAGCGAGAGGCGGGGGGCAACGAGAATGCGCGAGGAGGAGAGATTGTCCTTATGCTTGCCTTACCACCGGTCCCTCGGGGGGACGGGGTGGAAAGTGACAATATCGTCGAAGAGGATGGAGTCTGGGGTCTTAGGCTGCCACGAAGCTGTCGTCCGGGTGAGGACCAGAACGACGTTCCTACCGCTCCGGTGATATGCTTCTGGACCGCCCATGAGTTTGACGACGCAACAATTTCGAAAATGAAAGCGGATGCCGGTCGACAGCTGAAACTTCTTCCTGTTAAAGCCAATGTACCTACGGCGGAAAGACAATGGGTAACATTCCGTTGGTAAAACTAGTCAACGCGAGATGACATTTTAGGTAGTGAGGCTTCAATAGATTGCACTGAAGAGAGGGCCCCTACAGAGGCCATCTGTCAGAACTGACTTGACTAGGTTGGTCTTATTGACGTGAGGACTCGATGTCCACTTTCAGGCGCCCAGGGGATGTGGGATTGATGTTAACTATACTCTCAGAGTAGTGAAAACACCGCCTGTCAGAGCTCCCGAGCATTCAAGACTCTCTAGCTAATCCCGGGAACGAGACTGAAATTCTGTGAACCGGGCTCACCTTCTCTCGTGGTCCGCATCGCGGGCGGTTGGCCCCGTGCTGCTCAAGCAGCGGAGCGCCTGGTGAGCTGCTTATTTTCATCCCAGTTCCCACCTCGGATGCGGAGTCAGATCCGAGGAACGACGTGGGAACGACGTGGGAACGACGTGATATCGACATCTGAGCTCTTTGCAGCTTTCCAACGACAGCTGATTCAAAATCGCTTCCATGGTGAGACACACCCTTTACCATGTTTCGCCAGTCTCGAATGAGTCCGATTTCAAAGAGTAGATACGCCTGACTACCGTTGCTCTTAGGCCTCCCTACATAGCCTTTAATTCATATACCCAACATTTTACACACCCAGAGCTAATTTATATATTTAAAGCTAGTTATAGATACTTATTAAATATATGAATTAGGTGTATAGATAGGTATTAGGTGTATGGGTGTGTGGGTGTGTGGGTGTGTGGGTGTTGGGTGTATGAGTGTTGGGCGGGTGGAGATGTAAATTGGGTGTGTTGCAGCTGTAGTGTAAGTAATGTACGGATGTACCCTCCGTTTTAAAGGGTGCGAATCTCTGCATTCTTTAATAAAGGATTGGATCTCCTATACTTAATACATTAATAATTTCTAAGCCTTGCAAGATAATTTCAGTAGCTCCCCAATACCACCATCTTCCAACATCATCAAAAGCTCCCCGCCAAACGCCACAAAAGCTCTTCTCAATATCTTCAACCATAAACTTAGCCAAAAACCATAAGCATATAGCCTCACCAAGTTAGCATTCCTATAATTATCCTTCAATTATCTGCATCAACACTTCCAGGGGATTTAGTGCTAAGTCCATATTATTAAATATCTCCTTAAACTTAATCTCAGAATTTAACGTCCCCGGCCTAAATTCCAGCCCCCCCCCCCAATCCCAGCCGCCCCACACCCATATATATGCATAAATGCATCTAGCTACCCCCTATATATTCTCCTTAATATTTTTATAAGGGAATTTCCTCTAATTACTAAACTTCTCCTAAATATTAATTAATTTATTATAAAATAATATATTAAACATAATATAATTAACGCCCTTATTATAATTAAAAATAAAATATTAATTTAATAAGCCTTTAAAATATAATATATCCCTTATAATATATTATTTAATCGCCTTAATAATACCTAAAGCTATTATATTATTATAAATCTTTTAAAAAAGAAATTAATTATTAAAAAGCTAAATTAACTTTATTTATAATTAATTAAAATAATTTAAGATTAATATTAATATAATATAAAATAAGGGCTTTAAGAGCTTAGCTAGCTTATTTAAATAAAAACTATATTTTCTTTAAAGAAAATTAATTAAAAGCTTTCTTTTTTTATTACCTTATTTTTTAAAATTAAAAAAATTAATATATAAAACCTATTTATCTTTAATTAATTATTAAAAAAAATATTAAATTTTAATTTAATTTTCTTTAATTATTTATTATTAAATTTATTTAATTAACTTATTATTAAAATATTAATAAAAGGGGGTTAATAAAGAATTGCTTAAAAAATACCTTTATTTTTAGCTATTTAAATAATAGCTTTTTTTTATAAAAAGATTTTAATTTATAAGCTTAAATTTTATTTATAAAATATATATCTACCTTAAGTAAATTGCTTAACTCTTTTATTATTTTTAAAAGATTAAATATATAATAATAATAATTTTTTATTATTTTTAAATATTATAATAATTAATAATTTATAATAATAAAAAAGGGGTAAATAAAAAAAAGAATTATTATTAAATAGCTTAAAAGGGTATTTATTCTTTAAATTACCCCTTTAAACCCTTTTAAATAATAATTATTAATTATAAATAAATATTATATATATATAATTATTAATTTTATATAGAAGTGCTTTTTATATTAAATATATATAATCTTTTTATTTATATATATTTTTTATATATTATAGCTTTTTAATATATTAATATTTTCTTTATTAAAAATAATATTTTAAAAATATTAATATTTAATAAGGTAATATAATTTTTTATTAATAATAATTAAAAAAAAGTTTTTTTATTATTATTATAAAATATAAAAAGAAATATTTATAAACTTAAATATATATTTAAGATAAAGGGTAATAGAATTTTCATTAATATTTAAATATAAAGCATTTAAAAATTATTATATTTTTAAAACTCATTAAATTAAATATAAATTATTAAAATCTAATATAATAAAAAGCTTTATTAAGTAATTTCTTATATTAAAGATTTTTTTTTAATAATTAAAACTTATTTTTAAAATCCTTAAGTAATTATAAAAGGTATAAAATTTAATAGCTATTTTTACTTATAAAAAGTATATTAATTTTATATTATATATACTTTTTAAAAAGCTTATTAAAATATATAATTAAAAAAAGGTATAATTAATAGTAATTATATAAAAAAGATTAATAATTAAAAGCTTAAATTAAAATTAATAGGAAAATTATAAAGAAAAAGGTTTAAATTAACCTTAATATAGCTTTTATTAATATTAAGGCTATTTATTATATTTAAATTAAAATAGAGAAGGTATTAAAAAAAAGCAATACTTTAAAAGAATTATTAATATTAATAGAAGAGGGATTAGTTATTATAATAATAGGTAATTAATGTTAATAAGAAGGTATGTATGTGTGGCGAGGGTAGCTGGAATGGGGGGGGTGCCGGAATTAGGGCCGGGGACGTTAAAGACTCTAAGCCTTTATCATTATTTTATAAGGATTCTCCTATAATGGTTTATTTATAATAAAAAGATCTGACCCTAGGTAAAATTATTAGCATATAGCCTCATCAGAAATCCAATAAAGCATACTCGCTAGTCTCTCTATCAGGGAATTCCCTCGCCAGCCAGGTACGCAAGGGCAAGAGAAACTGGGATTGTATATGTAAGCCCGACGGCGTTTTGACCTTGAGTAAGTATCAAATTCCAGGATATCAAGGATGCGGTCAGAGGAGACAAGACCAATCGTCCAAGCTAAGTCAACGGGAAAAGATGCACATAGCTGTGTTACCTCCCCCTCCCGCTCTAGGCTAACATATTCCATCGGGTCTCACGAAGGACTTTTGCCTCGCGCTGCGATGGCACCACACCAGTGCTTTACCTTGCACTGCGCCCCTTTCTGATTCGTTAAACTTACATAGAAATGTTCTATTCGTAGAATCAGCAAGTTGGGGGGGTCTGATGCATGTCAGAGACGCCATCGGCTAGAAATGTTCTATCCGTAGAATACATTCAATCAGGGCACTCTCCGTACTCAGAGAGGTCGGTGACAGGTTTACAGCCATGTATCACAACACCGAATACAACCGATGGCGTCTCCTAATGCAGCATGCAGGAACTTTCAGGTAAAGATCTACGCTCGGCCCTTGCACCGCCAACCAAGGCTGGGACATGGTATTGCAAGCAGCATGATCCTGCCCACCTGCTCAATCCACGAGGCAGATTGCGTTGCATAACTCAGAAAGGACCCTTTATGTTGGAATACTTATACAGAGCTGTCCCATTTCAACATGCCGGTGGTCACGGACACGGAATACAAACACACAAATCTAAGCTCTATGCCAACACTGAATCATCCGGACACCTCCTCACTGCAACGCTCTTATTCATTGCAAATCCATTGATTACCATGTCTGCCAGCGAGGTATCACCAGAGTTTCTGCTGGATCTGTCATCGGAATCATCACAGTTGCCTGCAACATCCTTATGCTCCTGCAGGCGGAAAGAATCTTCCAGCGCACCAGGTACACAGCGGACCCCAATTAGCTCCTATACCGTCCCATCTCTCCACTGATTGATTCATTTGGCTTTTTTCTGTGCCGTGACACTTTGTTTGGTCCCTACTGATGTCCTTGCTGTCCTCATGCCAGACAACCATAGCAGCACCTTGCACCAAGGTCCGAGAGTCCGCGCTGGGCAGCATTATTGTCGAAGGTCAAGACAGGGCACTAAGGTTCATGAAGCACATAGAGATATAGGCAAGACGCTTACATAATGATTTAGAGAACGGATATTCGCACCTATCAAAACAGATGGTACACCGGTACATCACTCGCGCCACACACCCACACCCAAACACCCACACCTAAACACCCACACACCCAGCACCTATACACCTAACATCCACACACCTAAACACCAATATACCAAACGATTATATTGCCTATATAAGAAGTAAGTTGATAAAATAAGTACATAAATTGGGTGTACATATGTTGAGTATATGGGTGTTGGGTATGTGAATTGGGCGCCCGGGCGTAGTAATGTACCGGTGTACCATCCGTTCTTGCAGGTACCAATATCCGTTCTCATGATTTAGGTCAGTTATCTATTCTTTCGAATGGTCCTTCATGAGCTAATTGAAAGGATCTTAGGAGACGTTCCTCCCAAGCTTAGGTGGCATGAACGGCAGAATTGAAACAGCCATATGTATTGTACAAGGCTCATACAGAAGTCAATTGTATCAAGGCTCGCTCCCAAGGTTCATTATAATTATTCTTCAATTTGCTTTCAAGCCCGATGAATGCTCATATAGAGCCTCCAGTGTCTCACTTCTTCGTCCCTGGCCGAACGTGAACAAAGTGCACTTAGCCCCTATTACTCATCGCCGTTTGAGTTGTTATATTGCATTTTCACTCGTCAATGGCAGTGAACATGTCATATCCACTTTCCACCAGCCAGTCCTTCACTAGACTATCCATATACTGACCCGGCGTGGCAGCATCGAAGAGGAAGGCCAATGCGTCATCTTGATCATCAGCCTCAAAGCCTGGTCCCGCCTGTGAAGGCCCCGGCGGCTGGTCATCTGCGAGCCCTGCTGTCCCAGAGGGCCCACCGCAGCTCTGTAGCTGCGAGACGTCCTCGCACTGATACCACTCCCGCGCCAACACCCGCACAGCCCTCAGCGCCCGGTCGCTCCACGTGCACCATGCCGTCCGGAGGTCCTGCAGCACGTCGATGCACGTCTGGAGATGCCTGATTCCCTGCGACCTGTTGGGATTCGACGGCCGGGCGTCTATAAGGTGGATCACGGCGGCGGAAAAACACAGGTGCACTGCTGCGATGGGGATTCGGCGCTGTAGAGCACAGTGAGCACATAAGTTGTCGGAGTACAAGTGAATCACAGTAATACTGATGTAATAAAATTGAATTCCTGGGAGGCACAGAACGTACCAAGGTATATTGTTGCTTGTATGTGCGCAACAGCCGTGCGATCTCTGCCGCTGAGTTACAACATATAGCCATATGCCGGTTCTCATAATCGTCTCCCTTGATGCTCCCGTCGTCGGCGGATGTATCGACGCTCGTGGAGCTCCTTCTTCCTTTGTTGCGGATGAGAGGTCTGTGTAAGAGAATCAAGTGTGCATGATACTGAATGCTGTAGTCAGGGACCTAGTCAGTTTTCGTCAAGAATTTGGTTGATATTACGATGGTCTCGAGGAACGTACTGGAAGAGGCAGATGTGAGGAAGCATCGGCACTTTGGGTGAAGCTGGTAGGCGTAGGTGGCTCGGCAACTCTCTGAAGTGCGTCCGCAATTCCACGTCTGCTTTGCTAATTACATCTTCCAGCTGTCGGGTCGATAATTTACTGTTGGCAGCATAGCTATATGATGTTAGCTAAAGTCTCCAGGAAACTGGCCTATGGTCGGCCCTGGTCAGTGAGGTCCTACATTTTGTCCATGGCTTCGCATGCGATGGTATAGGTTTCTGAGACATGGCAGGCTGTCGAAGAGATGTGCGAGTGCATGCCTAGCATGGTCTCTGGAGACGACGCATCAGATGTCGGCAACCAGGGCGTGAACTCCTCATTAGTATCTATGCTAGGCTTCAGACAGGAGATCGTTGATTTCGGGGTGCTACTAGGGCGGCCTAGGCCAACAGAGAAGAGTCTTTGGGTTGTCAGTAATTTCTAAACGGACTCTAGTGTCTGTTGCAAGTGGTCGTCTCAACGGGTAGGCTACTCACTTGTCAACTACATAGCATCCCCACCATGTCACTTTCCGTGCTTCAGCGTCTTCTTCTGGAATCAAGGCTGTTGTGGTCCACTTTGAAGAGTCCAAATGCAGGCCAAGATTATGCGCCATCCTTGTGGCGTTACCTAAAGGGGGATCAGTTAAACCTCTGATAACAAAACACGCCAGCACAACACAGACATGTGTACTTACCTGCGTACAACCAACCCAGAGCCTCCTTCCCATCCGACATGATTCTTAAAGCCAGAAGACAAGCAGCCTGTACTGTGGTGATGCTCGGGGCCTCAGCTTCATAAAGCATCAATATCTTGGCGTGCTCGCAGAATGCGTCCCCAGCAGTACTTGCATCATCCGGCACCGAGCGCAGCCCAGGGCGGTCCGAATACCGCGCCGCTATCGCGAATATCGAGCAGAGCAAGAGCGGCGAACAGTACTTGCCGTCATCCTCCCCTCTGAAGCTCTTCAAGAACGCACCCTTGTGGATGACATAGTTCCACGGGTTCTGCCACCGCCAGTACAGATCGAGGAGGTGGTTCTGGAGCTCGTCTGTGACGTTGACGGTCTTGCCTAGCTGGGCGGCGGCAACTAGGCCTTGCATCTGTGCTTTGAGTGATGGCTCATGGGGGTCCGTCTCGCTCAGAGGCTCCCGAACGAGGTTATATGAACTTTGGGATCCAAAATAATGCACCTGACCGTCGTCGATGACATTGAGACGACCGACTAGACCGGCCAAATCTGATAGAGGACCTTCCTCGTCTAACCCGATGGCGTCGTCTTCCTCTTCAAACTCGGGTGCCAAGTCCAAATTGGCGGAGGTGTCTGCAGGCTTAGAGCCCAGTGATATTACCTGGGCTTCTAAGTGACGGATCCGGGCCTGCAGGGATTCGACATACTTCTTGCTGGGTGGTCTGGATTGTCGCCAGTAATTAATCTGTCAGATCTCGTCCCGAGCCGTATGTATTTATAGTTATGGGACATATCATAAAAGACGACAGGGAGGTGGGGGCCTGGCTGACCTGCGCTTGTTCTCTGTATGTTGGAACTTGCACTCTGTTCCTCGACTTGCGCATGAGCCGCAAATGGGTTGCTGCCCATCACACTAAACCAAATTAGCGATTTGGCCAGAGAACAGGGGCTCTTAGAACTCACACGCATGCGCTTGTGCCGACATGCGAGGCACGCGAGCGAGACCCGCTGCCTCTTCTTGCCGTCTGGCTGCGGCACGGAGCTCGACATGGTATATATGTACTATCGATCGTGAATGTAGCGTCGCTTTTCGGAGTTTAAAAATTCCGTGATAACGTGTCACGCGTCCTCGACATATTTGATGAATACGACGCTGGCAAGACATTGAAATGGCGAATGCATACTGACCAAGCCTGTGAAGATGTGGTGAACGGCCATGACTAGGACCGAGAAGAAGACCCCGCATTTAATTACTGCTCCTATCTGTCGCACTAGAGGTGAGCGGTAGGCACCTTTGATACAAGATAACCCCCAAAAGATAGAGCATGAACCCGGCCAAATTAGCGCTTGTGGCGCTGCCATATTACTGTCCCCTTTTACGTTCCAGAAAGGGAATGTGTCCGACAACCTGCCAAAGCTTCCTACATTTACATGATATCTGTAGCCCATCGCTTAAGGCTCGGCCGCATAAAACACAGGTCGTGCAGGATACTTGTTAACGCGCAGACTCAGCTGATCGGGTCGGCAGTAGTGGCCCACGATGTCGAGGTTCTGCTTCGCCTTGGCCTTCTGCGCAAGATCGACATCGGCGTAGAGGATGCACTCCTCGCCGGGGGGAGGACGCTCGACGAGCTCATCGCCCATCGGAGAGTAAATCATGCTGAATCCGCCACCGCTGCCAGGCGTGCAGTTCGCGTACCCAAAGTCCTCGATCCTGCACTTCTTCTTGCTCTCCTCGCTGACTACCTGCGTGCAGACCATGACGAAGCAGGCCCCCTCGAGGGCTACGATCTGCGAGAATCGCATGCTCATCACGTCCGTGATGTGGCCCGGCCAGTCCGGCTCCTTGGCGCCGTCCTTGGTGGTCGGGTGCGGCCAGATGACGGGCCAGCTCGAGACGTGCAGGTCGACATCCTGCTCGTACTCGTAGTACCGCAACATGACCTGGGTGTGTTCCCAGCAGTTGAGGCCGCCGATCTTGACGTCCGGGTGGGCTGTGCTCGGGACTACGGTCTGGAGGGACTCGCCCTGGCCGTCGCCCCAGTAGGCGCGCTCGACGTGAGTGGGCTTGATCTTACGGCGGTGGTGGACGATGACGCCGTTTTCGTCGATAAAGGACTGTCGGGCAGTCAGTTCTGATCGATTTTGTGAAGGGAGGTTCAAATGCTTGCCTGGGCGATGTACAAGGTGTTCTTATACCGCTCGCTGTACCCGAGGACGACAAAGACTCCAGCCTCCTTGACGGCGGCACAGATCCGCTTCATCTCATCCGAGTCCTTCACAAGGGAATTTCGAAAGTATTCGTCCATGAAGCCGGCGTTGTCCGTGGGAGACTTGGCCCAGATACTCCTTTGGACGTAAGTAATTAGCTAAACAACTAAAGCATAACCCAAGCTAAGACGACATCGAAAGCCGTGATACAGCTACATACCATGGATATCCGGGGATGAAGACCTCGGGGAATCCGACAACATTGGCGCCCTTACTGGCAGCTTCCTCGATGAGGGCAATTGACTTGTTGACACCACCCTCGAGATCTTGCCAGGCAGGCTCGGCCTGAATCGCTGCGATCTTGAGCTTAGGGGCCATGACTGTTTGCTTTGTTGAATGATCAAGATTATTGAATCGTGGTAAGAATAGGGAATGAGGTTGTGTTGGAAAACCTTTGTTGAATTCATCTCATGTGGGCAGATTCTCTCTCTATTATAGCATTTGAGGTAGATGGCATGTTTGGCACCCTTTCTGCGGGCCATTGGTATCCTATCTGGTACATAGAGACCTTCATCCTCGTATGTCACTATCGCTGCATTCATCTACATACTGGGCTTCACCAGATTTAGAGCGGGTAGGCATTATCCTATCAGCCCCTCTCTCAGTCTCGATTCTCCGAAAGCTTAGTTGGGTTAGGGGTGAGGGGTGATGATCATGGCCTGGGCGATTATCACCGGGTAAGCATTACCCTATCTGCTACAACCTTCAGGACTGCTCTCACTACCCCACAACAAAATTATGAGATACAAGCAGCTGTCGCAACGAGCATCGGGGGATCAGAGAAAGCGATATCGAATGGCCCGGAGTTCCTCTACTCGCTTGATAGGGAGAGACCTGACTGTCTAGCAGAGGTGTGATAAGACAGGGGGGGGTTTGCATACGTGTGGCTTGGCAGTCGCAACCAGAGACGACATCTGGTTGCGCAAGTGA
Source organism: Diaporthe sp. P3_1W (assembly GCA_037177825.1). Classification (NCBI taxonomy): domain Eukaryota; kingdom Fungi; phylum Ascomycota; class Sordariomycetes; order Diaporthales; family Diaporthaceae; genus Diaporthe; species Diaporthe sp. P3_1W. The sequence continues at coordinate 1,699,624 of JBAFXB010000004.1, read as the reverse complement.
TCGAGTGGATGAACATCTATATTCGAGTTGTTAGGGATATGCCACATGGCATTGCATAATCACAACCAACCATGTGGTCGTTCGAGCCAATTGAACAATGTTGCACCGCTGGAACATCGCTAGAGGAGGGCTCAATATCTGATGACATTGACGTACGAGATTTGGCAGGGATGTAATTCTGCTACACGTCCAATACAATATGTACACTCAGAATGGTACCTAACTAGCCACCTCCTTCCTTTTTGTTTTGTGGCTTCCTTGATTTAGAACACCTGAGCATCCTAAGCAGGGACATACTTCTTCAACAAGCTATCGTAGTACTGGTATGCTGTGCCACTGGGCGGCTCAAAGCTCGAATACGTGGACGCCGGCCACCAGGGCCCTGCAGCCCACCACAGAGCTCCCTGCCAAACATCCGAGTTGGCCTTCAGGTGGTCCAGAAGCCCCGTCACGGCAGAGAGACATTGGCTGTTCGGGCCTCCGGCGAACTCGCCCAGGACACCGAGCTTTCCGTTAGCCCTGAGCCAGTTGGTGGCACCGACGATACGGTCGACGCCTATAGTGCCCGAGACGCAGTCGCCGCTGGAGCCCGAGCCGTCTGAGTTCAGGTATTGGTGCATCTCGTACACGAGCTTGTTGTTGGGGTCCTTGAGGCCCTTGAGGTTGTCGTTGGTCGTGTTCCACGTCCAAGCCCCTGTCCACGAGTTCCCCTCGGCGAATATGTACTGCGATGTTGCGCCGGTCCCTCGAATCGCGGTGATGGCGGCTTGGTTGAGGTTGAGCACCAGAGTCTGGTCCATGTCGTGATACTCATTGTTGATATCGAAAATCTAATGGAAAAACGCACCCCATTAGACCGACGCGGACTCGCCAGATGGTTCAGGGCGGTGAGGCACTTACGACATTGGCATTGCTCTTGAATTGTGTGGCAAGGTTTTTCCAGAACGTGCCGAAGGCAGACGTGTCCGTAATAACTGCACCGTTGTATCTACCGTAGTTGTGGGCGTCAAGGACGGCAAATTTGCCCTTCCCGGTAATGTGAGTAACTACACTGGTGAGGTTTGTGAGGTACCCGCTGTCCAGCTGTGCAGTGATGCTTCCACGAGCCATACGCTCGAGTAAAAATGGAATGCGGAAGATATTATAGCCCTCGCTGATCAAAGTCTGGTGGAAGGCTCTAGTTAGCGAGCGTGTAACCTTGGGAATAACAATGAAAACACTCGGGTCGGTCGTACGTCAATCGTTGTGGTCGAGGGAAAATAGAAGTCCACGCCCCATGTCCCGGGCAAGGCTGTCCCGAATTCAGCAACAGACTCGCTAACACCGAGCCATTTAAGCCCAGATGCAGCAGCCGCCTGGGGCACAACCGCCGCTTGCGCAACGGCAGCGACGGTGACAGACAGGATGATTGAAGGTCGCATAATGAGTGGAGCGAGTGCTTTCGGTGTTGACAGCCAGCCCGGCAGAAAGAGCTGAAACGACAGCGATGGAAACTAGTGGTTTATAAACATTTGAAAAGTCGCTGACCCTCAAGTCGAATCATTTGCCCCCTGGAGGGTCCTTTCTGACTCTGAAGCGTGCTATACGGTTCGACTCTTTGACATTTTGGCCCCTCCGGACCTGATATGAGTGATGGCTCGGTACTACCTCCGTCCCAAAAACGGCAATATCGTACTAGGAGGCCATAGAGATTCTCCTTTGTGGGAATATGCCCACGCCACATCACGGCCTTTTAGGGGGTAGCACCAGCCAGGGATGGCTAGTCCACGAGTTCGAGTCAGTGGCCAATCACACCACTAGCATGATTTTTCGCTCTGGAATATCACGTTCTCGTGAATTGAACCGCCGGGGAAAGGGATGCTGAGTGAGCATAAGCCTCGAAGGAGATATATTACTATGTCACCCTGCGCCAGGCATGCCCTAGATCTTCACACCTCTTCGGGACTGGCTACGCGGCACTGTCAGAATATGTGCAATAGACAGGGGCAGTTCGGCCTATATCACGGCACATAGCGCGCCAAGCCAGCACGACAACATGGTCATTGCCGGGTCCGCATGGGATACAACCTCCGCGAACTAGACCATTCGCGGTGGAAACATTACGTTGTTCATGGATCCTATCCTACATTCTCTGCATTGTTCGAAGCTTTTGGAGATCCTGTCCAATGACATGGCCATTTGTATTGTAAGGTGTGCCTCCGCTCATCCGTCGGCTTCGTCGGCTCCGTCCACGTTGACAGCACTAAGTGGATGGCGGCAACGGCGGGCCGATGGCCACGGCCCGCAAGCCTGATTTCTTTCGGCCCTCCATGGTGATCAAATACCGAGTGTGTCAGACCCTCAGCATCTAAGATGCCACGGGGCGCCGAAATTCCACCAGCTCGCTTGCGAAAACCGCTTGCGAGGACCACGGCGCGCGCAACGCGCAGAGTGTTTCCACTACTAGGCCTGCTGTGGTGGAGCTGCATGCCGCGTAACTATTCCCGTAGGTTCGGAAGTGATTGGAAAGGAGGAGCAGGGCGAACGGGAGACGAAAAAAGCAAACACCTTAATCATATAATAGCGGCCTATGTGCAAAGCCCCATGTCTTTTTCAGCAGAAATGCATCCACGACTGCACACAAACGACCAAGAATGCTCTCTGGCGAAGAGGGAAATGTGCATCTGGCCACACAACGACGAAAATCAACAACACACTCAAGGAAATCTAGCTTGAGAGACAACTCGACGACTTGTCTCATTTACGCCACGGCTGAGTATCCCGAGGGTCTACGCATGTCCCCGAGGGTCGATTTGCCTCTTCTGCAAAGCCTCAAGAAACAAAGTTTCGGCAGCTCATTCACTTGCCCGTATATCTTCCAATCTGTACCAAATCTAGCTCACGTTCAAGCACTAACTGCCACCTCGTACATACATATCTTGCAATAGAGGAAAGAGGGTGCCAAATCAAAGGTGGGGCCAAGTGGACGATGAAAGAGACTGGACCGACTGTTGTGGGATTACTTTCTCGACTCATCAAATTAGACTACTGCTTCTCAAAAATCTGACAACAAAGTTTTTTGCAAATATCCAATCGCTGATTCCATACCGTACCCGAATAATCCTACCTTACAAAGATCAATACATGGGAAACTACCTTCACCATTTCTGCGATCTGATACCTATTATACTGCTAGATAAATAAGCAGTGTGAGGAACAGTTGACAGGGGAAGGGGGCATGGAGGTTGATTTCTAGATATGTACTGTTTATATACTAGTATGACTACCAATACAATTAGTCGTCTGTCTATATTCTGTACATTTAGCAAGACCGAATTTCTAACCAACTCCTGGTGTGACATTACTGATGCGTGTGTGTGCTGGACGCAGTCGTTGCTGGTCTTCTGTCAGTGGCTTTGGTCGCAATCACACTGGCTATTCCAGACGCTGCAACAGCTCCTTATCAATCACAGACTGTCAAGACGTCATCCAAGTGGATATACGCATGTTGACCGTGCCTAGGACTGCACATCTGAGACAGCGCTCTGAGCTGCTGCAATATAGTCACGGAAAACACTAAAACGTCAGAAATGCCCAGAAGCATTCCGGAAAACTAGTGCAGTTTTATATTACCATGCCGTCAAAAGTGTGGCTCAGGGGATCGCCTCCGCTGGCGAGACTCGGCACTGCACCTGCATCGCTTGTTAGTATCCGTATTTTTTTCTGGGTGTTGGCGTGGGCAGCTTCGGTGTGAAGTGAACAGAACAATGTTTTTGCAATTGTATAGCATGCGAGATATCTGGGCTGTCTCTTACTGGATGAGAAAAGTTATTATTGGCTCTCAGTAATTTCCAGGTCTTGTAAGTAAACTGTGGGCACACTCAAGTATGTCAACCGCATTATACTTATATTGACCCCGGGGTTGGCTCGGTTACGTATTCAAATTTGTAGTAGTCGTGTTAGAGTTGCGTTAAGTATAAAAGGGAGCATTGTAAAATGCACCCATCTATCTACGTACGGCTCATTCCCACGCCCAGTGAGCAGAAACACCAGCCAATTCACACCCTGATCATTAAAACAGGCTCAATGACGGTCAGTATCACGCAGCGGTTTGAGTCGTCGGGTGGCTACATTGAGCACTGCTGTTCAAATACATGAAAACATTTCCTCCCGTACAATGACTTCTCACATACCAATTCAACGAAACCATTTCGGGTGCACGTGGATGCGGCTTGCATCTTCCAAAACGGGGAGGCCTTGAATAAGGTGAGATATGGAGTCTACTGGTTTCTGCAAAAAAGTTCTCTAGCAACGTTCCAATATATGTGGGTAACTCGAGGGCTTCCCCACAGGGACATGACATGGAATGCAAGGCGTTGGGACCCCGAGATATCTATCGATCGCTTGCGCATGCATGTGATAGGAGGGAGATATGCCACTCGAATCGGTTCCACTATCTCCCAAACCTTCGCCAAGGGCGACAGAAGAAACGGCCGAACAAGAGCAGTCCTTGAGTGTTGTATAGCCCATTAGTTCCTAGGGAACTTGGCCAGATCCACGTCGTGGTCAACCGATATCAACAGCCATTCGGTGCCACCCACTTGTGAGCACCTCATATACCGGATCACAAGGATATCTGCATGAGCAGAGTGCGTCGACATGTAGTTTGGCGCCGGACGTTACTCGCATCTTGTGCCATTTCTCGAGCCGCACACTCAGCAAAAGTTAGATATTGGTCACACTCGGGCATCGTCCTCGAAATGCAGTGGTGGTGATGTTCTTGTCCGCCAACCTGCTTATGTAACTACGCCTGCGTTCGGCCACAGAGTGGAAGACGGCACGGTGGCGCGAACCTGTCATGTCCCTGACGCGGTACATCGCGACTCCACCCGCCCCCATGCTTTGCGCAGACGTGATGATTGGCTGCTCACGGATACGTCTCACTTGAAACACAGCCAATCCCCACCCGGCCGACGTGTGCTGTGCACATGTGCTGCTGCATCTGCGCAGTAGTGTCTGGTCTACCGCAGTCAATGGCTTCCTGCCCCTGCAGCTGGCTTCTGCACCTCTTCCCGCCAGCCCGCCCACTCAAGACAGTAGTAGTCTGCAACTCGACGAGGAGGAGACTGCCGTTCCCAGTTCTGATCTCCCCAATACATCCTCCTCTTGGTGATCTTGAGTTGCCGTCTTCAGACTTGTCAATCAAGAGAAGCAAACCGTACACATAGCTTCTAGACAATCTGCAGTCCCTTTTCATACGAGGCCTGGGTTTGCCTGTCCGGATATCAACGGGCTGAGCAGTCACCATCCTTCCGTCACTCCTTGGTTATCGAGCTGCCCGCCCCTCCTCATCCTTTCCGCGCCTCTCCCTACTTCCTAGGCGCCAACTTGTCAGCCGTTCAGGCAGTCGATCAATCAATCTGTCAATCCCTCAGACGCCGGGGCGTCCTCCCTGCATCATTGTCTGATTATCTCCTGCATTTGTCCCGTTCCAAAACAGACCAATCTGCGGCGCAGTCCAGGCGTTTTGTCGGGCACTTTTCTCCTCAATCCTTCCAACTGCCAATTTTCCACTTTACGCGATCGGCTCAATCACGAAAGTTCGCGTCACCCGTTACCCGTCGTCCGTCCCCAGGATTGCCTTTCCTTCTTCCATCTTTTATCACTATCCCACCCCGGCACAAGCAAGGTCCCGGGGGACTCCACGTCGAACTCCTCTAGACCTCCACGAGATCCATCTCCGGCCCATCAGTTGCAGCGCTGTAACTGGCCCATCGCTTGCTTGTTCGGTAAGTGTGCAGACCCCGGCTGCTGGATGCTGTAGTGCGTGCAGCAAGCAGGGCAGATCCTCCCCCCACCCGAGCTGCCAGCTTTCAACCTGCCAAACTACCTGCCCCAAGCTTCCTCCTCCTTGTCGCGCGACATTTGATCCCCCCGATCACACCCCCTTCGACCCAATCAAGCCCTCACTTCCATCTCTTCCTTCCTTCGCCTCACCGCACTCACCTCACCTGCCCGACCAACCAACCTACCCTACTCAACCTTATCGCCAATTGAATTCCTGGCCCACGATCCCAGAAAGAACCGACCGTGGTGTGCCTCTGAACCAGCTTCTCGGCCCTGGGCGGGACAAGGGACATGCCGGTCTAACAGCGCATCAAGAAGCAGGATTGTCCTCTCGCCCTATCAGGCTCTCGAACTCGAACAGCCGCCCGTCTAAACACCTGCGAGACGGGACCGAGACCACTGGTCGCACACCACACCACCTCCTGCTTGTCACCTTGTACCAATCCCAATCTCCGAATACCACCATACGACTAGTCCCGGCTTCTGGCGCAGCTCGTCGCATGAAGCATTAACCGTACCTGGCCTCGTCGACTTCGGCCACCCCCCTCTTGAGACCTCTCCAGTCACCTCGCGCCGATCTACCACCGCCACCCCTTCCAAGTACCACACGGCAACCCGCACGCCAGCGAACTTGGTGTAATAAGACAATACCCGCCCACACCTTTTCTCTCTCTCTTTGCCTGAGGCCTTTCCCCCCTCTTCTCCTCTTTTCCAATCTCAGTTCCAATTTCATTCCAACCTGACCGATTCAATCATTTGTCTCTCGGTCCGAAGGCACTGGGAAGAAAGCTCAAAGTTGCGGCTCCACAGTCCCGGCCGAGTCGCTTCTCACCGGGCAGAAGTTGATCCCCTCTCATTGGCTCCACACCGCCAGCGAGGAGCACAATTCCGCCCCTCAATCTCGACCTGTCAAGCACATCAGACAATCTGCAGCTTGACGCTCCGACCTCCCAAACCTAATTCGATACCCATTGGGCTGGGATCGGTGACTTGAACATCCCCATCGCATCGTGCATCGGTCTAGTAATAGCCTCCGGCTTCAAGCTTGCCTGACGTGTGTACTGCGACCGTGTTTGTTTGTTTGTCGGCGGTCCGCCCCCTCTCTACACAATGGCAGCTGTCACACGCCAGCCGTTTGCGCCCCTTGACGGGACACGACTGCAGAGCTTGACAAGCGCGAGAAACCAGCAAGCTTGTGAGTTGCTGCCCACTGAAGAATTGCATTTTCCTCCCACAACCTCGCTGTTGGCTCGTACTCCTGAGTGAGCTCTGCGATCGGAGCCCGTCTCGTTCTATCGTGTTGCCGTCATCGTAGAGGACAGTGAACCAGTGCTAATGAATCAGCAGCACTGTCGTCTCCTGGAAAGCGCAAGGTCGCTGACTTTCTCAACATCGATGATTTCGAGAATGTCGACCCTGCACTCCTGTTCTCCAAAAGGTCGAAGGCCGGGTCGTCCGATAGCTCCAGCAAGGACTTCTTCAAGCCACCCTCATTCATCATCACCAAGTCCTCTTCCACCTCGGTATTACCCAGTGGCAAGGATGGGGTCTCTGCTTCAGTCTTCAGCAGTCCTCTCAAGGGCGCATTGCCACGTCCGCGGTCCATTCTGAACCCAAAGTCACCGGCCAAGAAGCTCAGCAGCATCTCCCGCGGCTCAATCGCCCCGATGTCCGCACCAGCAGGCCGCTCCCCAACCCGAGGTAACAAGCGGATCGGCATCCTCAACAGACGACGAACAGGGACTTTTACTCGAATCGATCCACCGACATTCAGCCTCTCGTCGACACCATTCTCCCTCGAAGCCGCCATCAAGGGAACAGTTCCAAGCTATGCCGCGAAGACACCATCCTCCACCAAAGCCGGCTCCTCTGCATCGTCGTCCCTGTCACTGTCGAATTCAGAAGATTTCTATGGCTCGAATCTGAAATCTTCGTGGGAATTCGACATCCATGAGGACACCCCCGAGCAGGAGATGACCAACCTCCTCCAGCACAGCACATGTCGGCTTGATATCAGCAGCGACGAGGAGTGCGAGCGGAAGTTGGGCCGGGAGAAGGCCGAGGACCGGGGCAAGGAGAACGTCCCGCCTGCTGATGATGTTTCTCAAACCTCGGCCCGGAGAACGACCACGATGAGCGAGGGCGGAATGGAGTACGAGAAACCCCGTACAGCCCTCGGTGACCTGAATGTAGAAGACTTCTACGCCGAGGGCTGCGATCTCACGTCGGTGTTCATCGTCCCAGAGGACGAGGATGACGGCACAGTCGTGGATGGAGAACAGCCGGAGAAGCCCCAGGATGAGGCAACCTCAGAGTTGAGCCTGGAAGTCAAGGCCGACGCTGAGGCAACGCCCGAGCCCGAGGAGCCTGAGGAGCCTGTGAAGCTGGCGACTCTCCAGCCTGTAGAAGGCACGGGCGAGAGCTTCGACCTATGGGAGAGCTCAAGTGCCAAGGAGGAGGGAGACGGCGCGCCGAGTCCAATGCCCGCTTCTCCTGCTTCAGAAACGGGCGAGGATTTTGGTGATGAGGGTTAAATGCTCGACCTTTAATCCGATTTCCCTATTGCTTTGACTTGTTGCGTTTCCAGGAGTTACATTGGACAAGGCCAGGGGAGAAACCATTGGAGTACATGGCTTTCTCAGGTGGTATTTCAAGCGCTTGATTTGTGTTTATTCTCGAAGATTTGCTTTTGCTGGGTCGTTTGGTATGGTATGGCCGGGTCAGGATGGCCGGTCGGGTTGGTTACGGTCACGGTAACGGGAGGGTTCAAGGCGTATGAGTGGGTGAGGTGCAGATCTGCGCCAGTAAACGCTCTTTTGATAGAGCCCAAAAGGGGCTTACGCTGCTGTAAATGGTAATAGACGATATTGTTCAGATTCAAACCTCGCTGTGCCAATAATATGTCTTGTGGGATGAAAGCCGACTGTGCAGTTGGGATGACATGCCCCTCCGATGTGCTCGCTGCATCAAGTCCTCTCATTCCGCAACAACGGGACCTATAGGTTGATAATTGAGGAGAGCTTGGGATGGAATACGAGCTATCATTCGTATGAGAAGCGGTTTCTCGAGATGTTTTGTGTGGATGACAAGGAGTAGCTCTGTTTATGCCGACTGCTTCGACGCGAGATAGCCCCACCAGGAGACGAGAGTACCTGCAAGCGTGCCGGGCTAAGCCCACAGAGCCCCAACCCTAACCAACTTACAAATGGTAGTCAACGCCTCGGGGATCGACCAACTCGCCAGTCTCTCATATTCGAATGATCGAAATCGGACTAAGTCGCGTAGCTTAGAGAAAATACTGGACGTTCTTCCTCTCGCGCCTTTTTAACCGCTCTCACCAGCGGCACCCGACCATGTCCGCGACGAACGATCCCGCGCCGGCGCCCACACCTGGTGCCGACGCCGCGTCTGCTCCATCGCTCCCGAACGCGTCTTCTGCACTTGGGTCCTCGTCCGCCACCACACCTGTTATCAGCACAGTCGGCGATGTCACGGTCTCCTCAACGGTTGGGGCGCAGGAGGGGCCCGTGGTGGCGCGGGGCTCGTTCGTCGTGCTTGAGGGCCTGGACCGGAGCGGCAAGACGACGCAGGTCAAGCTGCTGCAGAGCCGGCTCATTGAGGCGGGGAGGAGGGTGCAGCTTATGAGGTTTCCTGGTGAGTAGTTTTGTTTGTTTTGTTCTGGTCTGGATGTGTTCACGATGGAGCTGTGGGTGATCAGCAGGGGAGACTTTGGGGTGGACGGCAGGCGGGTTGCGCGGGACCGGCCCTGGGAGTTGGATGTTTACGGTCCGGGATCGTGATTGAAGTAGCTCAAGTGAGCAGTGCGTCTCTTAACATCCATTTCCAGAGGCTGGCTGCCTCATTCATTAATCATCTACAAGTCCTGAGATCCGCACCAAGTTCTCATCTCAGCCCCCACCAGCCCAGGGGAGACCAACCCACTGACACCCTCCCCAGACCGCACAACACCCACAGGCCAGATAATAAACCAGTACCTCTCGTCCTCGGCCACCCTCCCGGACCAGTCAATCCACCTCCTCTTCACCGCCAACAGGTGGGAGGCCGCCCCCAACATCGCCGCACTCCTGGCGCAGGGCGTCACCGTCGTCTGCGACAGGTACTACTACTCGGGGATGGTCTACAGCGCCGCCAAGGGCAACCTCTCCCTGGGCCTGGGCTGGGCGCGGGCCCCCGAGGCAGGGCTGCCGCGGCCCGACGCCGTCGTGTTCCTGGACCTGGACGAGGAGAAGGCCCGCGAGCGCGGCGGGTTCGGTGAGGAGAGGTACGAGACGGCGGAGATGCAGAGGCGGGTCAGGGGGTTGTTCTGGGGCCTGAAGAAGGGCGAGGTCGGCGGGGTGCCGTTTGTTGAGGAGGCGGAGGACCTGGTTGTTGTTGATGCTGGGGGCAGCGTGGAGGAGGTTGCGGAGGCGATATGGGGGGTTGTGAGGCCGAGGGTTGAGGGGGTTGAGGAGGGGGATTTTGGGACGGAGGTCAGGAGGGTGTCATGACGGGTCGGTGGCCTGTGATCAGGATATCATGAATTCTTGGTGGTCACCGTATAGACAGGTAGATTTAGGGTTACTACCAGACGTGTTCAGGCCAGATGGCCCACGAGGTATGAGCACGCGTCTGAGGGCACGTACGAGTAGTAATATTTGCTCTAAGAGGGCATTCCCAATTGCCGCAAAATTATGCTTTTGGATGAGTATAGGAGGAGTTGAGCCCACAAACGCCAGTCTTTCGCACAGCTAGCCGACCCCCATTCCCAAACGAATGCTTCGATGTTGAATACCATAGGCGGGCATGATGAATGCCATGTTGCGCCAGATCTACCGCCCTGTCCGAATTTTCCCAAACGCCGAGATTCGTATGCAAAACCAAACATGCTCGATGCTGAAGCATGAACACGTTGGGGCGTTGCCGCTTCTTGTAATGAGTTGATCATCCAGCCTTCCCACCGAAGGCACCTTGTACACGTTGTACAACCCGTGCGACACAATCAAGGGCAGAGATGCCCACTGCCACCTTCCAATTTCGTCTCCAAACGCCGCAACATTAGTTCATTAGGCCCGGCGGTTGACGCTGATCAGGTTCAGGAACTCATTCCTCGTCTTCTCCTTGCGCTCGAAGCACCCCAAGACACAGCTCGTGATGGTGCTCGTGCTGGTCTTCTCGACACCCCTCATGACCATGCACAGGTGGCTTGACTCCATGACGACCGCGACACCCTGGGGCTTGAGGACCTCCATGATGGCGTTGGCGACTTCCTTAGTAAGCCGCTCCTGGATCTGAAGCCGGCGGGCGAACAGCTCCGCGATCCGGGGCAGTTTCGAGATGCCGATGACGGACTGGTTGGGGATGTACCCGATATGCATCTACCAACGAATGTCAGCCCCCACAACTCCAAAGAAAGCGCACATATATCGCCCACGCGCGACCAATGGAACCCCGGAGCACTTACCTTGCCGGTGAAGGGCACGAGGTGGTGCTCGCACATGCTGAAGACCTCGATGTCCTTGACGATGACCATCTCGTTGTGGCCCTCCTCGAAGATGGCGCCGTTGACGATGTCGCGCACGTTCTGCTGGTACCCCTTGGTAAAGAACAGCATGGCCTTGGCGTACCGCTCGGGCGTGGCCAGCAGGCCCTCGCGGTCGGCGTCCTCGCCCACGCACTCGAGTATCGTCCGCACGGCGCCGCACATGCGCGCCAGCCGCTTGTCCGCCTGCTCCTTGGTCTCCTCCAGCCGCTCGCGCGTGCCCGAGCTGGGCCGCGACAGCCCGTCGAAGTCGATCACGGGGCTCGGCGACCGCGTCACCGTCCCGCTCGTGGCGGCGGCAGCCGCGCCCGTGGTGGGGGTGGTCGTGGTCGTGGCCGCCTCGGTGGTGGCGGTGGTGTGCGCCGTGGAGGACTTCTTGGACTTCTTCTTCTTGGGGCGGTCGGGGATATCTCGGGGGTCTCGTGCAGGAGCGCTGATGCTGTCTCGCCTCTCGTGGGTGCCGTTGACCTTGTGGTGTTTACGCTTCTTGTTGCTGGATCGCTCTTCGCCCGAGTGGTGCGCGTTGCGCCGCCCGCCGGAGGACGAGCTGGTGATGCTTGCCGTGTCCATTTTTTCTGCGGATGGCATTGGAAAAAAGTCCAGCGTCAACTTGGCTCCCTGTCCTGTCCTGTCCGCCTGCCTGTTCAGCTGGCGTATATATATATGTATATTCGCTATTCGTTTGCTTTCATGCAGGTCTGAGAAATCGTGAAAGAAAAAAAGGGAATCAGGCAAGCATGTGCTATTTGTCGATTGGCAATCGATCATGTAGGTACAGAGACAAAGGGGAGCCCCGTAGAAAGGCCAATTGAGGGCGCAGGAATGAGTCGAGTCCGCCTCGAGGGATTGTTCGGCCTCCGATGCAGCTGACCCGGGAGAGGGAGAATCGGTCTAATACATCGTAGTCGCAGGCAAATTTGCTGCGATGGCTGACTGACACTGACTCTCGGCTGTCTCGCCGAGTTCCCCGTGCCCGCGTGGGCCGGTGCTGGCCGCCGCGGTCGGGGCAGCTTGTCAGGGTCCTGTAGCGGGGCCCAAGTCTGCCTGCCTGCCCGCCGGTCCAGGCCTTATCTTATCAGAGCTGGTGGAGCTCAACTCCCAGCTGTCCGGGGTTGCGCAGCAGTGGGCCATCGACTTGTCGCCTCGACTTCAATGCTTCGGCGCAAACGTCACCCTTTGGCATCCCCTGCCTCATCGCGACGTCTTTTTGTTTTCCCCCACATCAACAGGTCCTTCAACATCACTACTGTGAGCTGTTAGCCGACTTGCAAAGGCCTCGCCTGTCTTTTCAATACAGGGCCGACACACGTCGAAATTTCAATCACATTACGTTGTTGAGATGAGCTCGCCGCCGTATCAAAGCCAAACCTCGCCTCCTGCGCACTCTCCTCCCTACCCATCACACTCCCAGCTGCCCGCTCTCAACACACTCGCAAATGGCGTAGGCTCATCGAAGAAGCGCTCGGCCGGCGACGGCGGCCCTTCTCCCTCAATGAAGCGCAGGAAGCCATCCACAATGTCCGTCACCTCAGTTGGCTCCGCCCATCCGCTTCGACAAACCTCCTTCCCGCCCGACGAGTCTCCCTTCGCCGCCCGATCACCCAGTGTGGGATTCGACAACGACAACGTCAGCATGGTGTCCGGCTCCGCTGTCTCGGTCAGTGCGCCCGCGAAGAAGAAGCGCGGCCGTAAGAGCAAGGCCGATAAGGCTCGCGAGGCTGCCGAGAAGGAGGGAACACCTAGCGCTGTTGGAGGCAGGGCTATGACGGCGGCCAGTGGCAGGAGTGGCGCTGGCAGGGGTGCAACGAGTGCTGTAGGGGATGACGGCGCAGATGACGAGGAGGAGGATGACAAGGATATCAAGACCAAGATGGGAGTTGCACAGTTCGAGAGGAGCAGGGAGGAGCGCGAGGAGGAGAAAAAGCTGCGATTCATGCTCGTCCAGCAGATGGATAGGGACCAGACTGAGAGGTACGAGATGTGGCACGCCGCAAAGTTGACCGAGAGCGTCGTCAAGAGGGTAAGCACTTGGAATTAACCTGCTTCCTGCCCAACTTGTCACCATTGGGACAAGCACTGATTGTGCCTACTACAGATCGTCAATGCTGCCGTCTCACAATCTGTACCCGCCAATGTCACCAAAGCGATGCAGTCGGTTGCCAAGGTCTTTGTAGGCGACATCATCGAGGAATCACGAAGGGTGCAGTCAGAGTGGGTAGACAAGTCGGGCGAGCCACAAGCCGAGGAGGGCGTCTCCTTTCCTCCATGGCCCTATGAGGAAGAAGAGCACTGGGATGAGCCTGAGGATGGCCGGCCTAGAGCGACACATCCCAAGGTCAAACCCAAGGAGCCGCCCAAGGGTGCTCTACGTCCAGATCACGTGCGCGAGGCATGGAGACGGTACAAGCAGGGAGCCGAGGGCGGCAACGTTGGCGCGCTGGGTTTGTGGCACCTGCAACAGAGCAGTGGTGTCGAGAGGTTTGGTGTGAAGTCCCGTGGCCGTCGTTTGTTCAAGTAATCTGCTTGACGAGATGGACATGTCAAGCTGGACAGTCACGACCGCTTGCTAACAATTGTGGTGTTTCACACTTGGTGAAAGCACCAAATACTCAACATGCACATTCACGTCCGGGTTTCCGGTCACACAGTACGACATCGCGTGAGTTCGAAGAAGCGCGTTTTAACACTTCTTTTCCGGGAAGGTTGCGAGAGTGCGTCTTGTGAGACAGCCTCGGGGAGACGGAGAAAACAGAGCCAGCAATATTGATACCCAGTCGGAGGCCTGTGAACTCCGAGATAATTCAGCAGTGATTACCCCGAACAAATTGAACAGATCACCTGACAACCCGCGGTCCAAGGGATTCATCTGGTGTTTGATTTGAGTGACGAAATGTGGCCTGGCCGACTTGATCGCGGACGATCAGCTGCAGATACGAGGCCGAACATGCGCACGATATACTCCCAACGGCGGGGACTAATGCGTAGAGGCTGCAGCATCCGCACACACACCGAGATGAGATGGATCGCATAGTGCAAAAGAAGGGAGCATTCGTCATCTCCAGCAATTGCAGTCTTCCGTTCCCACCCTCCTCTTCGTGGCCACACTACCCCAATTCCCCAGATTCTTGGCGGTTCTAGCCGCTCGTGGGGAAGCAAACTATGCCTCGGTGAAAAGACGTCCACATGCCATTGCAAGGGTCGCCGTTCGGCAACGGCCAACTGAGGCTTGAAGGAGTGGTGTCGTGCAATTAGAGTTCCCCGTATCCACCTCTGCTAATCCCTCCCGGGCGGTGCCATGCGAGGGTCCAATTTTATCTGGGTCTGGGGAAGGGCAACATTGCGAAGATCTGCGATCTACCAGGCGAATGGGCTGTGGACCAGGGTCGACTTGGCCTTGTTGTCCAGCCCGCCTGCCAGCGTGCTTGCTGCGTGGTCACACACGACGATGGTGGCACTCTGCGATACACGGGCGGGTTGGCACGCACGAGTTTGTCTCTTGGACAAGTCTCGTCACCCGTTTCATTTTATTTATGGCGAATAGCGGCGGGAGGAGGCGGGCAAGACAGGCCCGAATGGGGAAGAGGGCGCCGACTAACACAACTGCGGGGGATCGCCTCTGGGGGGTGCTTGGACGATTCTGAGTGGAAGTCTACTATAGTGCCGTCTACACATGGGGTAAGTGAAGCGTACCGCAGTTTCAAGAATCCCACCCTATCCTGGACTCCAGCACAGCTCTTGCGCGAGGCTGGCCAACGAAGCTGCAGCAAATATCATCATACTGTATGCAGATCCCCGGCCTACCAACAGGATGACCGGGTTAATAGCAAAACCTGCTAAGCCTCTCCTCCTTGTTTCGGCCTCTTCCAGCGCAGAGTGCAGGGCGCCACAGCGATTGGTGGTTCACAAACCCCGATTCCCTGCGCCGGTGCTTTCGGCTCACGTTTATTTGCTTGCTTTGCAACGTTGGGCGTCATCTGGAGGCAGGGAACTCTGCGCAAGACTTGGTATCGAATGACATGCTGTCACCCCTTCTCTGAGACTCGCATGAGTTCATCCCTCTGGATGTGCACTCGGACCATCGCAATTATCGAGCTGTCGACCTATTACCTAACAACGTCACAGCCGGTGGCATCCCCTTGGCTTGTATCCCCGTACCTCGACACCTCGAATCGAGCTCTGGATCCTTCTCTGGCGGTGTTTGGCCCGGCGAGCCCGTGTTGACGATGCAGCCATCGGACATCTAGCCCGCTCTGGACTGTGCAGTAGTCACCTGTCAGCTCAGGCACGGCTCTACCTGCCCTCCCCCCCTTCCAGAGTGATGAGGATGGGCTGGAAGCTCGGGGAAATTTGGATTGGCAGCCCCCCGTTGCCTCGACTGTAAGGTCCTTGGCTGCTTTGCAGGCAGTCTCCAAATGTGACCGCTTGCTTCTGAGGTTTCAAGGATGCCATCTCCAGGAGCCCAGGGTGGCGGAGGTGTAAGTGTGAGACGATGGCTGGCTGGGATGGGCCTTCCGTCATTCCCATCACTCACATCACAGCAATGGACGAGGGTATCGGCCGAGGGAGTGGCACACCCAAAGCTTGTGATGGGCTCTGTTGTGTCTATATGAACTGACGTACCCCCCTCCAGCCTTTATTCCCCGATATATTCCTGGAGTCAACCAAAGGGACGAGTTCTATTGTCATAACTTTCTTACCAAACCCAATTTACACAAACCCAACACTCGTTGTCGACGGAAGTCAACCCTTCACACATATTCATCATGAAGTACTCACTCACCCTCGCCGCCATGGCCGCAGGCGCATGCGCCACCAACCTCCCCAGAGTCGTCCTCGAGCGTGACCTGGCCACCATCCAGGGTGTCATCGGCGACGTCTCCACCAAGCTGACGGCCCTCAACGACGCGGCCCAGAGCTTCAGCGGCGACGCCGGCGCCCTGACGTCGGCGTCCACCGACCTGTCCAACACCATCAAGTCGGGCACCTCCACCGTGCAGGGCACCGACCAGCTCACGCTCACCGACGCCGTGTCGCTGCAGTCGACCGTGCAGGGCCTGCAGTCCAACGCCCAGACCCTCGTCACCAACCTGGCGGGCAAGAAGTCGGCCATCGAGCAGGCCGGCCTCTGCGACACCGTCCTGCAGCAGTCCCAGGGCCTGTCGACCGACTCCCAGTCCCTCATCGACGCCGTCGTTTCAAAGGTGCCCCAGGAGGCCCAGTCCATCGCCCAGAACCTCGTCGCCGGCTTCACCTCCACCCTCCAGCAGAACCAGGCCAACTTCGCCCAGGGCAACTGCACCAACGCGAGCGGTGGCGGCGGTGGCGGTTCCACCCCCTCCAGCACCGGCAGCGGTGGCTCCTCGCCGTCCAGCAGCTCCATGTCTTCTGCAACCGCGACTGCTACTGGTGGTGGCTCCTCCTCCGGCGGTAGCAACGCTACTCATACCGGCAGCGGCGGCGCGTCCCCGACCACGTCTAGCCCGACCCAGTTCACCGGTGCTGCCGTCGCGAACGGTGTCCCCATGGCCGGTCTCCTCGGTCTCCTCGCTTTCCTCTTCTAAGCGACGGGCTACCTTTTGGGGTGTATGTCATTGGAAGTTGAGAAGGGGAGGAGAGGTCGTCTGTAGGTTAGCACAGGCATTGTTGGTCATAGGATGTCGGGGGCGGTCTGGCACTGCATTGGTGTGAGAGACAGAGAGAGGAAAGGCACTTTTTAACTTCACAAGTGTTTCTAAACGTCGGCTGACCAGGGTTGCTCTAATGGGATCACTTGCGGCTCTTGGGCGCCGTCTTTTTATTTTGTGAAAAAGTAAATACCGAGAATACACACATACACATGATTCTTGCTGCAGATTATTCGTGCAAATCGACATAGCATTATGTTCAACCTCTGTGTTCTGCGGGTGAACGTGATGACTCCACCGAAAGCAGCTGCCGAAGGGTGGGCGGGTAGTGAGATTGTCGAAACGCTTTGTGCAGGGTTTCGCGACAGTATTGTATCCGGCACTTGGCGCATGATGCCTCACGCTGCCACGAAGGGCAAGGCCTACCGGGTTATTGCTAATTCCAGGCCTTGTGAGTAACGGGTTTGTCGTTTGAGACTCAATGTGTTGGCGTGCTTTCTCTGCAACCGTAGCTCTACAGGAGACTGGCATTAGCTCAAAACTCTCTTTTACGAAAGAGATCTGATACACTGGCAGTGGTGGAAGTCTAATTCGTTGAAGCTACTTGCGCCCGCACTGCCAATTCGTGCAAGCTTGCCAAGGTGGCTGGTTTCTACCAGGTCTATACGGCTTATATCCTTGGCATTGAAAAACAGCTCACCTCAGCCCGTTTCTGACTGGACCTTGTCCTTCCTACGAAGGCATGTTCTGAGCTGGAATCGTCACATCTTAGAACCAGGCTATGAGATGACTTCTGGAATATCTATGAGAATCCAGCAAGACACCTGGCCCAAATCATAACCTGAACACGCCAACATCCAATGCTGGACGAGATAAAATACTAAGGGCTAACTTGAAGAAGAAAAGAACTCTGTCCGCCATGCGGAATCATTCGCATCAAGGAAAATAACACTCAAAATACAAGGCAAGCCCTCCCTGTGCTCGGTACAAGCCTCGTGTCTTCTGATGATCATTCGAGGTCGTTCACATTACTGCACCTGGGCGACCCACCGGCTTCCCGACATCATTGTAAGGCCCGCGGCACCCTAATATTGAGGCAGCGTAGGACTTTATCCCGCAAGTAGTCATCCTACAGGAACTTTGTCCCATAGGATGTTGTCCCATGGGAGGTAGAGGACTATTCCACAGGAATTTCTCCTACAGGAGATCAGTGTCATCTAGGGTCGGTGGTAGCTGCGTTCAAGGTCAGAGATTAGTGATTCTGGGCCAAGATTCATGAACAACTACTGACACATGCTGACTCGAGCCTGGGCCTGCTTCCACCTCGCGTCTGGCTCGCGCCCAAGGAAGGGCTGGTAGGCATCCGGACCGTGGTACTCCTCAACGTTCGACCGGGGCACGGCATCGTACTTCCTTGCGCGCCTCTTGCAACATAGCCTGCAATAGTTGAGCAAAGTTAGTCAAGAATGTCAAGCCCAGAGGGATACGACAATACGTACACAATGCCAGCGATCACACAGACAATGAACGCCCCGCCCAGGCCAGCAGACAGCCCGATGACGAGCCTCTTGAAATCCTCAGACATTCCATTGTACTCGTCCTTGGCATCATCAATGACACCCGAGATGCCATCCCCGACACTTGAGCCGTCGGTCTCGACGGGAGGCACAAATGAGACGGGGCTGCCGCTCGAGCCCTTGAGCTTCTGGACGGCCTCGCCAAAGGCAGAAACGGCGGCAATTGCGGCGGTCGTCGCCGTGGCAGGGAAAACCGGGGCCTCTCCCTCAGGCACCGACACGGTCGCCGTGGAGGTCGTGGTCACTTGCACCGTGGTCTGCAGTGAGGCCGGGCAGTTCCTCAGCCCCGCCTGTTGGCAGACGATGTTGGTGATCGTGACGACGCTGGTTACAGTTGTGGTCAGGTCGGCACGCTCGGCCAGCAGAGCAGGTGCTGTCTGCCTTGCATCAACGGATGAGGTAGCGGAAGCCGCGTCGATGGCGCAGGCGGAGTACAGCGTGGTGTAGTAAATCTGGATGCTCGTGTTGGGCGTAGGGCCCCATTTCTCGTCTCTGAACTGGACGAAAGCCCCAGCCAGCGCGCCGAGGCCGAACTCGTAGGACTCAACCACGGGCATGAGGCAGTCATCGTCGTCCCTTGTGGCCAGCTCCAGGGCCTCTGGCGTGGTGACGTTTGTGGTGAACCGCGCGAGGTCGGTGTACACCGTTGCCGATGAGCCTGCGGCCAGCTTGATGAAGTCTTTGCCGAGGTCTTGAGACATGTTCAGGCCGGCGGTGACGCCGAGGCGGAGGGTCGCGTCGAGCACGACACCGCTTGAGCCTACTGTCACCGGGAGGAACTCAAACGAGCCGTCCGTGCTGCGAGGATGTTAGCAGGCTTGTGGCGGGCATGAATTTTGAGGAGTGGTAGACTCACAGAGTGATATCCGATACATCACTGCCGAACATGGCGATTTGAATTGCCAGACCGTCGTCAAACTTGACGTGCACACCTGTGCTGATACTTGCCTCTGTGCTCAATGTCAATAGCAACTCCAGAGTTATGACAACGCCAACCAGCTGATCCCCAATCTTGATTCCGGCTGGCTGGAACCACTCTGGAGGATACAAGTTGACCTTGTAGGTCTGGTCTGCGTCCAAAGTGGCCTCGAGCTCCAGGTAAAGCTCGAGGTCATCAAATTCGAGGCTCAGTGTTGTTTCCGGGATGTTGGTCAGGTTCATCTCAAAGTCCACGTCGAGGGTGGGGAGGGCATAGGCACTCCAGTCAATATCGAGCTCATCGAAATCGCCGGTCTGGAAGAATGAGACGACGTTGTCTCCGAATTCATCGGTGACATTATCGGCAACATAATGAGACCAATTTTTGAATTGGTCCCAAACCTCGATGCTGATATTCTTGACCTCGGGCCAGAATTGGTCGTGAAATTCTGTCAGGGCCTGGGTGAAGTTGAAGTCGCCGTCGACGACTAGGCTTGCATACGCTGTACCCTTGACGTAACAGCTGACGCATGATATAGACAAAGACTCACTTCATAATTGAGAGATGTCAGTGCATGATCGTACTATTGGTGATGCAGGGCCCAGGGACAAGAGAAAGTGAAAATAGGAGAGAAGGAAAACAGAAGAAAAAAAAACTTACTAGCTGAAGAAAGTGGCGTCGTTCCACATCAAATCCAGAGACCCGTTGGTCTTGTACAGTTGAGTGTCTGAATCACGCTGCTTAAGACCTGCCGTCACCAAATCTCTTTGCAGGCCTCGTAGAGCCTCATTTCCAATAGGTGCAACATTGTGACGGGTCTCGAGGACTTGAACTGGAGCCGAGGTACCCTGAAGATTCCCTACGGCAAATTCAAGAGAGAGTGCCACTACAGCGGCAAAATTCCAGCGACATAGCATGTTGAAAATATTTTCGATTGATGGCTGTTGTCACCTGAAAGTAGAGCAGAGACCCGTCAAGGTCCAGAAAAGCCGGGCTCGTGAGGACGACGAGCCATGGCGACGCTGAGGAGCTGGCATCGGATATATTATACCGGCCCACCAGAAGATTAAAGTGACTCGAGCCTGCAGTGGGAATAAGACCTGACATGCAAGTTGGAAGGGTTGTACGCGTGTGTGAGGCACGGGTGGGCGCGGGCTGCGTCCGAGGTGGGCGTGCTGCGGCGCAGAATATGCAGTTGGTTCTAAAATGTCAACACACACAAGTCCATTGTCACCTCGGACCATAATCCCACCCCAGCCCGTTTGATTCAGCCGCACGGGATTTTGACTGTTGGTAATCGCGTGCACCTTGGCAACCAACGCGTGAAAAGTGATGGCATTGTTGTCAAATGCCTTGCGAGGCGAACCGGATTTTGGGTATCTCTTGAGATCTGCGGGACAAATGACTGGAACTGCAGTATTTCGGCCTTCATACATATGCTTGCATCGAGACAGGTCAGTGGTATTCTGTAAGCTACTCACCTACTTACTCTCTGTTCGGATCAGCCCTGAGCCTTGTATGTACCAGCCTGTGGTGACATAAAATTACGTTGTCTGCAAGAAAACACCCAACAGAGCCCCTGGCAGTCTTGGCCAACTGTAACCTACATTTAGGATTTCCAGGGCTGCTGAAGCTGAAAGATCATCTAGGATTTGTGAGTAATCATCCCAGGGATTTTGCCCTTTCATCCCAACAACGTGCCAACGGAAATGTTTGCAAGAGTGCAAGACTCACGCGACCGGTTCCTTCTGGGCTAAGAAAAAGGGTATTCTGTTGATCTTCGCTGTGCCCTGCAGCCTGCTGAAATACTTGGCTGCTAGGTATCAGTCTGGAGCACGAGCCAGTGTGAGACGCCCTTTGCCTCAGATTATTCGGATCATCCTGGAATGAGAGCCATGTTTCTTGTTATTTGGGTTGGTCACCCGCCAACGCCACTTAGTCGCAGCAGCCTCCTCTCACGCCCCCGAGCTTCGGGAAGGGAGAATATACTCGAAAGAATAGAAAATTATTACAAAAGCTTTCCTTCCAGAGATTGCCTAGAGAATATTAACATAGGTGGAAGTGAGACTATCCAAGAGGAAAGAGGAGATTATCTGACACCAGGTGACCAGGCGGAAGATTGCCCAGAGGAATGGGTCTCAGGAGAGGGCAGGCATGACCGGAGGGGGCTCCTGCCGGGCCAGGTCGAGGGAGCGGTTGAAGGCGCGGACGGCATCGTTGAACCGAGGCGTGAACTTGGCGGCGTTGCCCGTCTCCACGCCGGGGTCGCCCTTTCGACTAGGCCAGCGAGTGATGTGGGCGTTGTAAGGCCGGCGCGCGCGGAGCAGGTTGCGCCAGGCGTTGCGAAGCGCAGCCGAGCCGGCAAACTCGCGTTCATACTAACGACACCAGCAGTGGCGGCGTCGGCAGTTGAGGCAGGACTTGCCACGCGCGCCGCGGACGCACTCAGGGAGCAGTCCGGTGTTTATGAGGGTTTTGATACATCCCGCGCAGGGAAACTCCTCGGCGGCGGGCAGCTGTTGGTCCTCATCATCGCTGTCGCCGAGCACCAGATAATCCTCTTTGATACCCTCACGCAGACGATCTGGGGTTTAAAAGTGATTCTAGAAGAGATTCTCGTAGAAGAGGCTGACCCAGGATGCTAGAGACTAGTTGCCTAGGTAGGGATGGTTGACCCTGATCATATCAAAGCCAACGGCACGACACAAGCCACTGCCTTCGGAGCTGACTCCTCACTCAGGAACCAACAGTCTGACTTGCATTCATCCTATCCTCTTCTATTTCCTATGCCTTACCTACCACCAATCAGAATTCGAAAGCTTTCGGCCGACCATGAAGTGCGACGGCGCAGCTTTATAGGCCTGCATTGTATCCTCCAGATACTGGGGAGGATTTTGACCATTTGCCAACCTCGCTATAGTGCAGCTGAATAGGACACCGCCTCATAACATCTAAAAATAAATTGACCTGTCAGCCCAAGGCGATCAGTCACATTTCAAAGTAAAATATGCTGTGGCCGCTTTCCGTCCCTGCTTTCCCGCTTCCATCTCGACGCCGTGCATGCCACCACCGTTGGCCATGTGAAGAAAAGAAGCCTGCGACAAACTGGATGTCTCGGCTCTCCGATCTCACTTGGGACATCGCTAAGCGCATCCCCTACGACCATGAGGTCTAGGATAAGCTCGTCCAGCTTCTTTATGCGGACAAGCGACCCCCCACCATCCAGACGACTGAGAACTACCGAGGAAAGTAACTCCCCACGGTGCAGTATCCTCTACTCTCACATGCCTTTGTCGAAATCGAGACAACCGTCGAGGGGTCAAATATATTTTGATTTGTGTCTGGAGCAGCCAGAACTATGCGACCAGAGCAGGTTGATGGTCATGAGAACATCATTCCTTGCTTTCACCTGACAATGAGAACACTTATTCGCAACATTATCTAATCCTTTGCCACCACTCCATAATGATCTTGTCATGTGTGAGCTTGTCACGCCAAGAGCGCATGATGAATGGAGATTGCCTCTCCCATTGGTCACAGTATCGCATTAACACAGCTCTGCTCTAGGAATTATTCAAGACCATACTCATTCTTGATCATATCAGCGAGCTTGTAGCGAAGCTGTTAGCCGGTTTTCTACAATACCAATGGAAAGGGCAAGAGACTTACCATCTCCGCCGAAGCGTACACCGTCGCACTCGGGGCTCCATTCAGCGGCATGGGCCAGAAGCTGATATCTGCAACTCGCAGGCCCTTGACTCCGTACACCCTCAGCTGGTCATCAACAACACCGCCAAGATCCTTCGGCATCATGGCTGCAGTGCAACACTCGTGTCCGTTAGAAGGGTTGAAAGTCTGTCGAACAGCCTCCTTGATCTCCTCATCAGTCTGCACCCCTGGCCCAAACGGAGCCACCTCTGTCGGGCCCAGCACCCTCATCGACGGCGCGTCCATGATGTCCCGTGCCTTTCGCACAAGAGCCACGGCCACGTCCAGGTCGGTTGGATCGGTGGCCGCGCGGAAGTCGACGAGGGGGTTCGCCAGGGGGTCTGTCGAGTTGATGTTGACTGTGCCGCGGCTGAAGGGCTTGAAGAGGTACAGCGTACCGGTGTCCGCGGTTCCCCAGTGTAGCCCGCCGATGGAGACGTCGTTCTCGAGCTGTTGGAGCATGATCTCCCGCTGCCTTGTGTATCCTGCGGCCACGGTGGGGTCTGTGTCTGGTGGCAGAAAAGCACCGGGGTTCCCAATGTTGCGAGCGGTGTCGATAATGTTAGCATAGTCTGAAGTCAGGTTCTGCAACGGAAGAGATATAAAATTTGTGCTAAGGGTGCGTGTGATCGTGTACGGTCCCTGGCGGGAAGCATTATAGAGCGCAAACTGCTCAGCGTCGTAAGTAGCATTTTCAAGCAAGGAGTTCCAGTTCGGCTCCACGTTGTTGCTGACTATCAAAGCTGTCAGCCTCAGGGATCACAACATCAGAAATCAATTGGATACTTGCAGTTGTACGACATCGTGATGGTAGGCTGATCCTGGAAATTCTGTCCCACTCCAGGCAGGTCGGAAATGACATCGATGCCAAAGCTGGCCAGTAGCGACTGAGGTCCAACGCCAGAGAGCTGAAGAATCTGTGGCGTATGAAGGCCTCCTGCCGCCAGTATTACCTCCTTTGATGCGCGTACAGCCGTGGAGACTCCTCCCGTCGTGGGTAAGAACTCAATGCCAGTGGTCTTATTGCCTTCAAAGAGAGCCTTGCTAACGGTAGTGTCCGGCAGGAGGTGATAGTTGGGTCTTGTAGAAATTACTCGGTCATAATGGTTGATTCGGGCGTGGTTCCGGTGTCTCGTCTCGGCGTCCTCCGAAAGGCGAAGCCAAAAGATACCTTTAACGTTGCCAGCATTAGGATCGGGGCAAGGGGTGACGCCAGTATGCTCTGCCGCCGTCCACCAGTTCCCTAGACGGTATCAGAAACTCATTCGACATGCATGGAACGGACTCAAATGTGCATGGGACTTCTTACCACTGCCAGGGAAGAAGTAATTCGGATATGTGTTTTGAACAGGACCTTCGAAACCATGAACAGAGTCAATCCAGGAGATATTTCCCGCAGCTGCGAATGCCGCGTCGGGTGCAGAGAAGTTTTCGCTCTACATTACTCAGTGAGTCGATATCCTATAGCCGTCTTCTTGTGGCTGACAGACCTTCTTGAAATATGGGAGCAGGCTGTCCCATGACCAACCCTCGTTGCCCAGCGCGGTCCAACCTTCATAATCTTCAACATCACCTCGCAAGAAGATCATTGCATTGATAGTACTTCCGCCCCCTACAACACGCGCACACGTTGCGAGGTGAACGCTGTTATTCAGCTCTGTCTGAGGCACCGAGACCATCGGCCAGAAATACGGGGCTGGGTTGTAAGCTCCTGGCACAAGGACGGCGTTCTCTCCGCCATCCAGTGGGCCGGCTTCGACCACCAGGACGGACACTAGATGTAACGAATAAGCTTATAGTCGACGCCAAGGCTCAGCCACGACCTCTGCTGGGGTGTTAATACCGTCTGGGTTCTCTGTCAAGCGGTCTGCCAGCGTGAGACCTGCGATTCCACCTCCGGCGATGATAAAATCATAGCTCTTGGTGGCATTAGCCAGCTCTCGAGATATCACTGTTGCGTGGTGGGGAAATGCATTTGCCTGCAAGACGAAGTGCGTGACACAAGCGATCAACTCAAAAAGATGGAAACTGAACTCGAAGGGAGGTGTCATTTTGGCGACTTGTCCCATTTGATCCAAGATGGGCGATCTAAAGACGTGGATTGAATCAACATGGGCAGGATGTCATGGATATGGAGCATCGTAAAAGATGACAGAAGCCAGTGCGTCTGTAATAGGCTAGTCCTGCTTATTTATTTGCGCGATGCAAGCTTCTTGCATATCGAGCTATCCCATTCAAGGACGAGCTCCGAAGATTGAAGTGGACCGTAAGCTGATGCTACAAGCCTCGGAGACGCAGCCGGACGTAGGCTGTTCTCGAACCAGTGTGACAAGCTTTGCATATTGAGTAGCACCACTTAAATATACTAGTCCCTTTTTCTTGGATGTAGGCTGAACAAGGTATACGGTGGTAAGAAATTATAAGGAACTATTCTCATTTCCAGCCTGCGATTTCCTCAAAGTTGTTTGAGCGGTGTGTCCACGAGGACTCACAGTGGTCTCTTCATAATATTTTTAGGGTTGAGACCATTTCCAACCAAAACGCTGCAGGGCTTATAGTATTACTGGATACTCAGTTTCTTGAAAGAAAGACCAGTTAAAATGACATGCATGAATTCTATCGCCTGACGATAGTCCAGTGTATGGGAAATCACTCGAATTTCAAATCGTCCAAAGAGTCGACAAGACACTTTCGCGTTACAATGGCACTTATTAAGACAATGTGAAGCCCTTTCGCTTTGCAAAATTTGGCTGGGAAAATGGTCCAAATGTACAAGAAGAGGACAGAGTGCTATTGTCTGTTATTTCTAGCCTGAAATAATGATATTTATTGGACGTGGTGGGACATCCCAAACTTGTAAATCTCGCAGGGAAAAGCCATGTTTCGTGTGTCAAAACGGCATCTAGAAGGAAGCAATGAAACTTAGCGATGAGAGCAGTGGAGGAGTTGTAATGCTGTCTTCAATTATCTGTGGATATCAAACGTAAGACGCAGCAGAATCAAACTATACAATCCCTCCTCCAAGCAAATCCAAAGTGCTCATCGACACAAATTGGTCCTCGTTTGAGGACAACATTGTCTGAATGTGGCTAAAGACTCGAGTAGCCTTCTTGTCGGAAGCCGAATGAATTCAATGCCGAGAAAGAAGCCAATAACGCTTGTCTCAATTTCCCTTAGCTGGAAATTTGAGTGAGCCGTAAACAGTCCTCCGTCTCTCACTCCCAAAATTCGGATCATCCCGTCTCCTTTGCAGCATCTGCTTTCTGAACCTCCTCTTTTTCTGTATAGTCGCCTGCATAACCCTCCATTCGTTCGCGGTCCGTGCAGGGTACAGCTTGGAGTCGGGCTCCTGGTATTCATCCCCCAGGATAACCCCGACATTCGTGCACAGTAGCTTACATTTACGCATGAGGAAAGTTCTGTGGCTCAAGCCCCTTCTCCACGCTACGGGAATCGCGTCATAACCAAGGTAGGCACCAAGAAGGGCGCCCGCGAAGGCAGCGTTGGCTTGTGCCGCGCCGCCCTCGCGAATAAGGGCACTGATGAGGTCTTCGAACAGGACCTTCCGCATGTCCTCACGCGGCTGGCCGGAAAGTCTCTCGAGGCGGATCATGGCGGCGCGGAGGCAATAAACTCCCGCGGCCAGGCACTTCCACACGTCTCCTCGGTTTCTGCCATTGTCGAGCTGCAGGTCTTGGAGTGACTGGGCAGTCAGGAGTCTGCTGAGCTCGGCGCTATTACCCACTGAATAATATGCCCCGCGATCGCCCCCAGAGGCCTGCGGGAGATTCTGTGCCCAAAAGTCGTTGTGCTTTTTGCATCTCTGTATGAGCGGGTTGATCTGCTGCTCTGTCTGTACCTCTCGGCGTAGTAGTCCACTAAGCAGCGCAACGGCGATCATGACAGAGAAGGTGCAGCGCGAGTCCACATGAGTGACTCTGCAGTTATTATTTGCATTCGTGACAGCCCAATTGAAGCTATATTCAGTGGCGACTGTTCAGGTTCCGTGTCAGCCCCAAGTTTGCGCAAAACACGTTTGATGGATTCCGCCGGACAAGACACATTTGTCCGGAGTGTAGGACAACTGGGAAAAGATTGCTTACCGGCCGCTATAGGATGAATTCTTACAAGCGGAGCATTCGATCCATTTCTGTCCCCAATGCCGCGATCCTTGGCCTTCCACCGTTGCAGGGCAGCCGCTATTGGGTCCAATATATAACTGTCCGATCCCACGATATCCTTTGTCGGCTGTCCCAAGTCCAGAGGCAACAGACCATAAGCTCTGTTTCCATCGCGCGACAACTGAGAGAGCCGCCTGGGGAGCTGGTTGGGATCCGGGTCGTGCACATTACTGAACAGAGAGCAGAGCGCCATCTCGGTGACCTCCGACCAGTTTCCATCCTATTGCCACTCAGGTCAGCTATCAAGAACCTCATGAGTGATGTTGGCGGAGGGAGTGCTGGACGGGCGGTCCTTTCTCAACGAGCTGTCTCACATCCAAAAGCCACGGTGAGAAGTACCCTCCCGACGTATCGTGCACTGTGTTTCTGTCAGTGCGAGCTAGGAGCTACTTACTTCGTACTTCGCCCGGTGATCGTCGGGATAATGGGGCGTGAGCTCGTTGGCCTTGTAGCTTAATAGGATCCTGCGACCCCCATACGCAGCGTTGGCTTCGCCCTTGGTGAGACCATCAGTGTATATCCCCACGGCATCGGCCACGGCCGACCCGACCATCATCCCCACGATGCGGTTCTCCGCATGGTTGAAAGGTACACCGGCACTGGAAGATGCAGCCATCTTTCGCAGATCGTAGGAGCGGTTGTGTCTGCTGTTTGGTTCCGAGATCCCAGTCGTGGCGTGTGTTCTGTCTCAGGCGGACCGGTATCTGGCTGGCGTATTCGAAATTTGACGGAATCGGATCGAGTCTTGAAATGGGAAAGACCGGGCTTTGTTTCGGACACTACGCCAACATGTTTGTCTGTTAGTTACATGCAATCCAGGAAAACAACGAGTGGCGAGCGTCCGGATCTGCAGAAATTGTGTCCTAGCACTTGATATCTGCTTTGAGGTCGAACAAAGCAACAGGTTCATATACGCCGGAAGCGGAACTCATATAACAATTCTTAGTTAATGAAACAAGATAGACCAAAAATTTACATTTGGCGCCTACACACGCGGGCTGGCGGCGCCAATGCGCCTCGTGGAACTTCCAAATGAATTGTCCCAAAGAGGCTGCAATCCCTTCCCTGAAGCATGTTGTTCTAACCGCGTGCCCTGCATAGCATCGAAGTCGTTTATATTGACTCCAAGCAGTGACCGGACCCTATGAATTTTTCAATATTTCACCCTTAACCCGCCTTGCTGTATATGTCCCCCATATATAGTGACTTAGTAAAAGTTGTTCCCGTAAGAAGCACATCTGATTCCACATCGACAGTGCATCCCGCTCTTCGGTTGTCACTACCACGGCGAC
Organism: Diaporthe sp. P3_1W; assembly: GCA_037177825.1. Taxonomy (NCBI): domain Eukaryota; kingdom Fungi; phylum Ascomycota; class Sordariomycetes; order Diaporthales; family Diaporthaceae; genus Diaporthe; species Diaporthe sp. P3_1W. The sequence goes on along the minus strand of JBAFXB010000004.1, from coordinate 1,670,958 downwards.
CTGCCAGTTTCCTACACTCCAAGCACTTGAAGTGATCGTTGACGTTGCAATGGTGTTTCATCAGCTCGATGGTGGCTGAGGGAGGTACGGACTTGTCCGTGATGCATCATCTAAATCCGGTGTGGCCCTTCCGTGTGTCGCTGTCGCTATTATGGGCTGACACGGTCCAAGAGTAGAGGGCCATACAAAGGCAGCGAGCAGAACTCGAGAAATTCTCATGATCAAGTAGTAGGTGGGATAATGAGTGTCTGTGCGCGGCTTCGTTGTCGAATGATGTAGTTTTCCTTTTCAGCTAGAGGAGTGATGCGCTGTATAGGAGGTGCCCTGGAACTGAAAATTCAACGAGAGACGTGGTGGAATTTAAATATTTCGGTGGTTATCTCTGACTTGATGAACTTGATTGTCGCCTGTGGTATGAGGTTTCGCTTTGCATTACTCGGTCCCTACCCTAGACAGCGAACAAGCTCCGTGTCAAATCAGAAGGTTCACGACATGTATCAAGTCAACTTCCTGCCAAGTTCAGCTGACGCTCGGGCAGCCCGAGCGACTGACTGAGCCCAGCCGTGTTCCTAAGAACTTGCTGGTCTCCATAGTCCCACCTTTGAACATACACAGTAGTGCCAAAGCTGCAGTGGCCCTTCATACCTAGGTACTGTGTTGCACATCTTCGAAGGGAGTTCGGACAAGTGGCAACCTTCTCAGCCGCTTTTGGATGCCAAGATACCTGTGTTTCAAGCATCTTCACGTACGCTCATCGGACTGACAAGTACGAAGAAGCTTCCTGGGGGGCCCCACGGTTTCAAGCCAAAACTTATGATGGAATCCTTCGGGCGATCTGGGCGCTCAACTGAGTGAGGCTTCAGCTCACGGAAGCAACGGTTTATCTTTGTATTCTTGAGACGCAAATACAAACAACCCGGACAGAGTACTTCGTTGATAACTTTTTGGAATCAACTTCATTAAGACCTGGCCGTTCCGATATTTTTGAACGTGGCGACTGTCCTTTTACTCAACCTTTTTAGCCCGAAAGAGTGGTCTCTTTACGATAGATAGATTCCCAGGAATTTAGCCCTCCCCCGAAATCCCTGGATGTGGATGAGCACCATTCCGCAACTATTAGCTGATACTTAGCTTAATGCATATGATATTAGGTACTTTATATTATTACACATAGAATGCGCACCGGAGCCTGGTTTCGCAACAACCTCGCTTGCAACATGGCGTCCCTCCCATTGACGCTGGAGATATGGATTGTATCCAAATAGTGAGCTAAGGACGTCTGGTCCGTCATTATTCAGCCACAGTGATCTATCACACCCGATTAGCCGCGAGCTGGGCATGCGAACCAGCGGCCTTCGGCTCTTCTTTCTGTGGAAGACTGGACGTGCTCGCACTGCTGCGTGCGGCAACAGGCATCGCGTCCATCTCGGACTCGAGAGGTTCACAGTTGGCAACGAACGGTCTACCTTGTCCAGGTATATAGTACATCGTCCTTACGCCCTTCGACAACCTGCGCTGGTGGACCTCGATGCAGCTACGGACGAATAGTACAGAGTGGAGGATACTGTTAGATCACGACGTGTCAGTCACGGAAGACAAGGTTCCTCAGGGCTGCGGTCAAACTTACAACAAGGCCACCACAAAGATGATGACGAAAGCCTCGGCGACGAAATCCCGGGGCCTCTTGAGGGACCATGTCATTTCCTTGCCGTACATTGATGCGACATACAGATAAGCCGGCGGGAAGAGCGTATCGAGGACCAGATGCGCAACAGGGTGGATGCCGCGTTTCTTAGCCCGTCGAATGGCGAGGGCGATGAATTCTGCGACAGTCCAAGCCACATCGGCTATCACGATCGGACCCATGCCTATTGAATATATGGCTGATAGGAAGGACAGGCCAAATGAAAGGGCACAAAGGCAAATGATCAGAATACGAATTGTGATCTTTGCATGGTGCCATCCCTGACTGTAAGGCACGAGGCGTGCGGCAGAAATTTCGTTTGGTGATTCATGAGACATGGTTTAGATGAATTTTGATTGAGACCTTGGACTGTTGAGGTGTGGCTTCGGGTTGAATAGGGTTTAAATATAAGAAAATGGAGACACTGATTTGGCTGATAAGTTTCAATGTTCCAAGCTGCACGGCCAGCTCAGGCTCTTGTATCCCGCGCATCATCAGGCAGCACAATTCTTTTCGGGCGCAGACACCGCTGATCATGGTGCGGTCCTACCACCATTGACATAGCCTACCACACGCTTGAGTGGTGCAGGTCGACAGGTCGAATACCTCCACATTGAGCGACTTCGCCTTGTGACCCCGTTTTTCTGGGGCGTTGGTGCATGCTGGCAATCCTTCCGAGGCCAGAACCCGAGACGATGCACCCAATCGGCCAACACGAGTCTTGACAGCTTGGTGTGGACTCTATGTGCTTGGATCCTCCATAGCCCAATATTCACGCATCAGCTGTCATATTTGCAGTCTCAATTTACCGGCGCTTGATGGAGGAGACACAATAAGACAGTATCATCCATCACAGGGACTGAGAGGCTTTCAAGAGAATCTCGTGGTCGCGAATCACGAATCATTACTTCACATTTGTGCGCCAATACTGCTGTAGCTCATTGAGGATATCTATACATGGTAACTTGCCTTGAGAAAACAGTTATTGGGGATCCGCCTTCCCAGAACTCAACAACGTGCTTGGAAGCAGAGCGAGTAACGGTCCTGAGCGAGTCTTGTGCCCTTTACGGGTTTACCACGAGGCCGGGTAAAGAGACGGAAGGAAATGATTTGCACGGCACTGCCTGCAGACTAAATCGGGCATGATTTTTCAATTTTAAAGTTTTAGAGACATGAACGTCACACCTACATGGAGAAAAAGTCGCTCATAATGCGACTTTTCTACTCACTCGCTGCCTCCCAACGCTTGTGAAAGGAAGGCGGGACGACTGGAAGTATTTGGGTCATATCAAGTAAGTCTAGACGTCAAATTATCCTAGAGTCAATTGTTTGTGAGACAATTGATCTCTCCGTTTGATTTTAAATGCCCCAACATCTATCACACCTCAACTGGTGAATGTCTGCCATCACAGTACTACTGTGTTCAGAGCTGCATGTGCAGGTGAACCTTCTGTTTCCAAGATATGATCTTTTGTATTTATTTCTCAATTTCATGAAGACCGTATTAGGAGCCTCCATGGAACCTCTCCGAATATCCACCAGAAAATCATGGTCTGAGATTTAGGCAGCCACTTCCGAGGCACGAGAAGCGGACATGATCTCCGTCTCACAGCACGGCATGTCCGCATCGCACGTCACACTACCATCTCGGAGCCCAATTCAGAATCAAATTTAGAGATGGATTTTGTCCTGCCACGCTAATCCTGCAGACAACGGCGCCCTCATGCGATGAAGTTAGGCCAACAGCACGACAGGGAAGCCCGGCAAGATTCATCGCGGTTCAGATTTTGCTCCTGGACTAGCCAGAATGGACTTCAATGAGCCGTGCGCATAGGTAATTCTACAATATGATTTTCCATAATTTACCTGCACATCCCTCTTAGTGGAAGTATGCCGGAAAGCCCTGCCGTTGTGACCATGGAATGCACGCCGCAGAAAGACACTCTATACTACCGGGAATGTTAAACAAGGTTATCTAAATTCCATACATAGATGCTCCCGTTTGACTCTCTATTGACTCTCTTTGCATCTCCGATTGCATACCGATGATTCGCTTCCCTTCGGTTTTGAGAAGAGCGCCGTCTAGTATTGGTCTGCTTGACAGACCTGGGATGGGGATGGCAAAAGCAATTCTCTGATCGATTTGTCCACAGACTCGCTCAAAATCACCCCTTGATGAACGCCAGCTCCCAAAACCACGGCTGTCGAGAGCCTGAACACCTCCCGCATCAACCAACAGGCGCCACCTTACCAGCCATCTCGTAGACCGCCTTCTCGAACTCGAGCTCGATATCAACATAAGTCGGATCACCACTGGGCAACAACGCCGCGCCAAAGAACCCGCAGAGGCCCTTCTCCCGGTCGATGAACCACTTGATATTGGGCGCGCCACCCCACATCACAGTGCCCCTGCCCCTCCCCCAAGGCTGCCCCTCAACATCCACGTTCCCGCACAGCGAGTGGTCCATCGTGCCCCTCTTCACACCGCGGGCCGCCGTGCGCTCGAACGGCGGCGCCGTGTACATGAGCCCGTTGTTGATCGAGTGCCTCTGCGCCGGGGTGAGCTGCGCCCGCAGCATCTCCGCCGCCGCCGCTGGGCCCAGCAGCCTGCCGTCGTCGGCGAGCAGGCTCCGCAGGACCTTTATGGGGGCGCCGCCGCGCACGAACCCGCCGTGCCCGCCGTAGCAGAAGGACTCGCCCTTGGCCGGCAGCGGCGGGATCCCCTGGTCGCCGGGCGTGAACCCGCCGTCCTCGGTGCGCTGCGCCATCGTCGCCACGCGCGCGGAGGCTGGGAGGTCCAGCGGGAAGAAGGTGAGGTCGTCGGGCGCCACACCCGCCGGCGCGAGGATCTGCTGGAGGTACGCGCACAGCGTCGTGCCGACTATCCTCTCCACGGCCAGCCCTGCCCAGTCCAGGCCGCACGAGTATTCCCAGGACGTGCCGGGCTCGGAGATGAGCGGGTAGCCGAACCTGCTGGGCACGTCGCCGCCGGGCGTGGGGCTCTGCATCTTCCATGCTATCGTGTGCGGGTGGTGGAAGAAGTAGGTGAGGCCGGAGGTGTGCGACAGGAGCTGGCGGTACGTAATTTTGGTCTCCGGATCCTTGTACTCCCAGGGTGGCTGCTTGTTGGTCAGGATCTTGAGCGCGGCAAGCTCAGGGAGGACGGCGTCAACTGTGTCGTCGAGGCTCAGGCGGCCCTCCTCCACCAGCTTCATGACCGCGATGCTGACGTACAGCTTTGTGGACGATGCTGCCCAGAGGTAGACATCGTCTGTGAGGGGCGGCGAGCCGGGGACAGGGGACGAAGAGCCGAAGACGCTGTGGTATGAGAAGTCGCCTGTTGCGTCGCTGGCGTAGAGGAGCGCGTTGGGGATTTTCTTGGTGTCGACCAGCTCCTGGAGATGCTTCTCGAGATCAGCGGCCATGGCGATATGATGCACGTGTTAGTCTCTAGGTATCCTTTGATGGAGGGGTGACAGATCGCAGATAGTCGAGAATAGGTTCAGTTCTTGGCTAAACGAGAACAGCATATGATGAGGGCATCGCCAGGAAATATATAAAACCCAAGGATAGCCTTGCCATAACAAAGATAGATACTATGAATCCTCTCGCGGCGAGCCTGATTCGTCACGGCGAAGGTGGTCAGCCCGAAGCCGCCAAAGGGAGCTAGCGGTAGGATTCTCGGCGTACCAAAACGGGATATAATACTGCCTCTTGTCAGGATTACGGCCATCCGTATTCCTTGCAACGCGACGAGAAGTCCGAGGATCGTTGCCTACTGCTACCAGTGGGCTAGGCTGTGGTCGCTCACAACATCAGCGCTCGACGATTGACTGGTCAAGCCTGATGCGAGCAGGCGAGTTCAGCTCCGAAGCCTGCATGCACCAGCCAATAACTGCCGGTCGCACTTCGCAATTGTCGCAGTCAAAGGAGGACCATGGCACTGGTGATAGCATTCTCTCACATGGTTCGCGGTGAGCCAGTTGAGCAACTCCGATGAGAGGTTCCGCGATATCTCGCGATAGACAACTGTCGAGCTGAGCGTGAACTTTGAGGGACATATACCACGCGGTTGAAGGTGCCAGGTTTGTGCTAGCCTCGCGCTGAGACGTCCGACAACTTCAGCAGTAAAATCACCGGCAGGTTGTAGACGCGGCCATATCGGCGGCTGCAGGAAAAAATAATGAATAGATAGTCATGCTACGCCTATTGCCATGCCAAAACCAAGTAAATGCAGAACGCCATGCCCAATCCCATGCCATGTTGTGTGTCTCTCGCTGCATGCAGTCTACACTATAGGGAAAAAGAAAAGGGGTCCCGTGGTCCCAATTAAAACATTAATCCAACGGCTCAAGATGTCCGGCCCTCGTCCCAGTCGCTCCACCGCTTGATGGCCTCATCGACCCTCATGACGCCGTTCTTAGAGGCATCCACCTCGAACCACTCCTTGTGTTCTCTCCCGCAGGCCTCACACGGGCCCCTGGAGGCGACGCGCAGGCCGAGGCCCTCGAGCTCCATGTGGATCAGCTTCTCGACCTTGTGGCTGTGCGGCATCTTCCTGGGCTCCACGACGGCGCCGGTCTGGACGTAGGGGTAGTAGCGGATGAGCGACAGGTCGTAGCCGCACTGCCGCTTCCACTCGTTCATGCGCCGCTGGACGTTGTTGGCGCGCCCGATCTTCAGCAGCAGCGTCTTCTTGTCGTCGCCGCTGCTGAGCCCGCGGCTGCGGGTCGTGGTGGGGCTGCGCGTGCCGATCGAGTCGGCCTGGTCCGCGAAGGAGCGGAGGATGTCGCTAGGTCTCCGCTCATGGCCGGTAGGACGCGCCGGGACGGACGGATCCAGAATCGAGCGACTGTTTGTCTCCGTGTCGGGCAGCGCGTGGGCAGTCTCATCGAGGAAAGAACGGGCCTTCTGCGTGGGAGGCGAGGAGAGCTCCGACTCGGGTTGCAGCCAGAAGATGTAGATGTAGCCCGCTTCGTCTTTCTGTGACAGTGGCTTGGCTAGCTCGCCCATTATTTGAGACGCCGTCTGTGGTGGGGCATCTTGTGGGATCAGTGACAGGTATTGCGAAGTCTGGGAACCACCCGAGGGTGTCTGACTGGAAAGACTCGGTCGGTTCGATTTCTGTGGTTTGGCGGAAGTAGGTCCGAGGTACTGGTTCGATGAGGGCTTCTGAGGCTTCGGAGACCCGGACGGCTGCATAGGGTAGGAGTGAGGTCGAGGCGGTGGCGACGGCTCTTCCTCGATGAAGTCGAGAGGAATGCGGAAGCAGCAGAAGGACAACTCCTTGGAGGGCTTCGACGGCCGCCCAGAGGAGCCAGAGCTATTGTGCGGGCGTGAAGGCTTCTCGGGACGGGACGTATTTGTCGACAAGAGGCCAAGTCGACCAGTTAAGGTGTCTACACTCGTCCGCCCTTCAGGGATCGGCCCGTTGGCCTGCGGCGCTGGGCTGGAAGTTGCTTGGTCTTTGTGCCGCCAACAGTAACTTTCCGGGTCGGCAGCGTCGGGGAGAGCGCGTGCCTTCTTCCGCGACTTGGGCGCAGGCTTGTCAGACGGAGCCAGGGCATTCCTGCATGGTCGTCCGCTGGAGGTGATACCTCGGCAGGTGGTGGAGGGGTTCTTGGAGTCGGTCCGCTTGACGAGGGACTCTGGTGTGTTGGCTACGAAGGGCATGGCGATGGAACGAAGGTCAGGCTCGAGCAATGTCGTGGCAGTGGGCCCTCGTGTCGTGGGGAGAAAGCTATTGGAAGGTCAATTGAAAGTGTCGACTGCTTCGAGAAGAATGGCCAGAAAAAATTAAAGTGAAGCAGAAAGAAGTCAACGGCAGGAACGGCAGAGCAGTGGGTCAGAGACGGTTGGTGACGACCAAGGCCAGCGAAGCGAGGTCGTCGACGTGGGCCTCGACGTCAGAAACCAAGTCGTGTCGTGCTGGGCGTGTCTTATCTTGACCCTCTTGCTGGGCCCCCTGAGAGCCTGCAGCGCGGTACGGTGCGGTGCGGCCCCATCTGCATGGGCCACCAGCACGCGCGCGCTGTCAGGAATAGACCTTGGAAACGACTGGCTGTCATGACTCCATTGTTGGTCGAGGGTCGAGAAATGGGTGGGGCTGGGGTGTGCATGGTGTGCATGGTGTGCATCCGCCTCAAAGCAAGAACCGCATGGCCGGCAATATCGTGAGGCTGGGGCGTGGCTGCCCGTCCCAAAGCGTGCGAGACCATCCCCAAACTGGGTGTGAGCACTGCCACAGCCTGCAAGTTGCCTCCAGAGGCAAAGCGGCAGCCACCCGTCTCAACTCAGCATCGGCGAGGCAGACACAGGAGCATGGCTTGCAATACAAATGCCATGATTCTTGACGTCGTCAATGGCTCTGGGTCTTTGCGCAGGAGTTGTGATGTCGTTGTGGTGTTGTGCCCAGTTTGACGTGCGACGGGAGAGGGAGAAACCCAAGCAGGGAATTGTTAGTGCATCGATCCACAAGCAACCTCCCCGGCCCGCGCGACGACTTCGACGTGACATCAGCGTCGATCCGTGCTTCCTGACCTTGTCTACAATCTTCCTAGTCAGCAATTCACGATGACTGTCCAGAGAGTCGTCCCTGACTCTGTTCCTGGTCCCAACCGGCTTACCTACGTATCCTGCAGTCAGCAACCGACCTTGTCTCTCCTAGACCTTTGCATTCCCACAGCCGGCTGCCCCAAACCACACATGTTATCCCATGGCATCCCATGGCGTGTTATCCCACGGGAGGCTATCCCATAGTTAATTGTACTACATCCCACAAGCAGTTATCCCACTCCAACTGACCTGCTGTAGGTTATCAATTGCTCGACTTCTACTATGGAATTATCCGAGTGGATGGCCCTACGCTCTGTGGTGTTCGGTGTATGAACTAAATCATCTCGACCGTGCCCCCAACAGACGCTAGTACTCCTACTATGTAAATAGCTTCCCATCTATCTCCCAGCGTAGAGGCGCACACGCACATTTATACTGCACCCTCACAAATTCAGCCACCGCACCCATTATAGTTACTACCTTGAGCCCAACATCTACGATGACATATAATTGGACGACATTACCTCTGGCTATCGCTGGCCTCGTTTTGAACCATGTTGCTCGAGAAGCAGCATTGGATCACACCCTCACCCGGTACGCTGCAGTCAACAGGGACTGGCAGTACCTATTCGAGCAGTTTACTTTCAGGTCCCTCAACCTTGGGCATGATGACTTGCCCGAGTTTGAAACCATGGTATCGAATCACAATGATCGTCGCAAATGGCTTCGGGCAGTAACATTCCAAGTCGTTGACTGCGGCTGTGCTCCCCTTGACAATGGACCTGCAAAACCACCACCGGAGCACAAGGTTTCTCAGGCTGTAGCCTCGCCATTGTACCTGCTCAAGAAATGGGACATAGATGCCAACTTACGTCTTGCACTCTACCTCTCGGCACCCACCGCTTGCAGTCCTAGAAGTGGAAGGGTCACAAGATATCACCGAAAATATGCTGCACTACCCTTTGCCGACAGCCTTCATCAACCCGAGAAGCACGGTCTTGATCACATAGTTGGGAAAGTCCCAGCAATAAAGAGCTTCTCGGTTCGATATCGAGAGGAGCAAACAATCAGCTCTCGCGCAGTTGTTGACCTATGTTCGCAACTGCCTGAACTCGAGGAGCTCTGCCTCCAAGATGTGCATCATCAGAACGAGCACACCAAACACTTCCAGATCGCGAAGTTAACCCCAGAATTCCCTACCACCCTGAAGCGCCTGCATGTTCTAGGCCAAGGTGGCAAGGATTCCCAGTGAGCATGTCGATTTCTCGTTCAACGCCTGGTATGGTTTGGCATGACGACACGACTGCAGGAGCTCTCCATAACCACGAGCGGAAATGCTGCGGAGGAGTTCTTTGAACACCTTAGGGATCTTGCACGTGGCTCGTCAAATGGCAGGACATATCAATGGCCGGCCTTGCAGTCCCTAACTCTCACTTGCTCGCTACTCAAGCCGGGCACTCCCCACGCTGCTGTCAACCGCTTACTTCACCAAGCTAGCATGGCGGCTCTTGATCTACCGAGATTGCGGGAGTTGCGGCTGTTGAGCTACAATACAAGGAAACGGGGAGAGGTTGATGGGTCCTTCCGATACGTCGCCAACGGACAGGAAAAAGACGTCACTTCATGCTTCGGTAAGTCAGCGCAGTGTGGTTCAAGAGCCTCTCTAATGTCGCGAACAGATATCGTAGCATCCGAATATATTTATATGGGGCGACTGGTCATGGATACCTGGAGAAATGCCGCATGGGAGAGTCATCGGGCCTTGCTACGATTCTCATCGAGCGCACATTCCCAGTCAGATCTGCTTACACTCGAAGACCTCTTTGGTGAGCATGGGGGATCCGCGTTTGAGACCATTCAATACCCACGGCCCCATTGGACAGCCAGTGAGGGCTTGTGGAATCTGTTAGGTGCTTTTCTATTCTTTGTGGCACTGGTTTCAATATTATCATTGCTGGTTAACCATCAAAAATGCAGGTTTGGGGGGATGGGCGTGGTGTAGTGTGCAGGTGAGACAGATTATGATGGGGTGTTTTAACCCCTACACTGTGTTGTTCACCATAGACCATTATATCCACTGAGTTCCTCTACTAAGCTAGAATGACAAATACTGTCCCGGTAGTACAAAAGAGAACGTATTTTATAGGCCGTTACGGTCATATTTGCTATGCAAGGCTTTATACGGTGACTATTCAGCCTTCTGCAGACCTGTTCGTATGATTCGCTATTCTCAAGAAAATTCACTTTGAAATGAATGTCTACCAAATTGTAACCCTGCGTTGTGAACGGACTTGTTGTGGCCCAAAATGCTGGCAGCCGGCAGCACAGACCTATTGCCTGAAGTCGTCGTCCAAAGCCAAGCACTGACATGTATCACGGCCTGACAAACTGCCACACGAAAGTCGTCCTAGCTGCATTGGAAATTGTGGCGAGCAGTCGGTCTGAATTAGGTGAGACTAAAATCCAGCTTGGTTGACTCTTAGCTCTCGAGATGCCTCGGAGTGACAAAGTGAAGCCATGCTGTCTGGGGCATTTCCCCACTCAAAGGAGCAATTCGTGGACCTTGCTTCCCCAGATTTCAGCTCTCCAAACATGTGTGGCAAGCAGCTGAAATCCATCCGGTTATACATATGTACCTACTTGTATTCCATTTTACTATGAGCCACACAGAACTCAAGAATCTGAGACATCGTGTTATGAAGGACTCCAGTCAGTGTTCATCAACGGCCGAACCAAATGCAGCAGTCAAGTCCCTGTAGTACAGTAGAGCCGAAATCTGATCCTTCAAGCACGCAATCTGCAAGTTGGACGACGCCTTCAGCTAGAGGGCCGACAGCCGCGCACGGAGCCGCCGACCAGCTAGCTGCAGGCTCAGCAGTGCAGTGCAACACTGCGGATGCAGAGTTAGCGTGCGGCAAGTTGCCCAGACGGTCAGCACCGGAGGCGCATGGGCGCACCTGCCTTGACGTCACAGGGATTAGGCTGTCTTCTGGCTTCTGGCTGTCGCAAGCCGGATCCAGTAATGATTGGGATACCATCAATCATTCAACTGATAAAGGCTGTTGTCAGCTTTTGGTCCTCGGGAGCCTGGTGTCCCTTGGCGTGTCTGCATGTGTGGAGTGGTGGAATGCCCCAGCTGTGTGGGCCCTCCACACTTCGCCCCATCTTCAATCACATTGCAGGATTCTTGTCAGGTCAGGTCAGTTGTGTCGAAGGCCAAGAGAATGGCTGCACGTCGTGCCCCTCGCTTCCGCGCTGGTAAAAAGCTTGACGGAGCTTGACCTGAGATAGGCCCTTCTTGGCTGTCTAAATGCCGTCTTGGTCTTTTTTCGTGACTGATGACTGGTGACTGGTGCACGACGTCACCCGAGCCTCCAACTGCATCCATCAAATGGCAATTGGGACAAAATCTCATGGACGAACTGCACTCGCAGGATGGATTTTCAACGGAAACGGAGTGGGTCAGCAGCACCTGTACTGCACCGCGACGGGGCCGGGCGATGGACATTGCATGCATTTGCTTCTAGTCAGGGCCAGGGTCCTACCGGTTCTCGTCCGTCCCCAGTCCAGCACTACGCCGTTGCTGAACCAGTGCGGCGGAACATCCACGGTGGCGAGTGGGGTCGAACCTTAGCAGAATCCAGAGCGCGACATTGTATCTCAACACCCTAAAGTGGTGCACATCTACTTTGGTCAGATTAGCAGGGAGAAGGGGCCGGAGCAGGTCCATCAGCGTCAGCACCACCTGGGCAATTCCGTGCATGACGCCCGAGGCCCTCGACCACGAATACCTCTCAATTACATGGTACAGAGAGGTGGATGGTTTGGTTCGCTTTGGGATCGCCTCGCACAAGCGTAGAATAGGCGCAGGCATGGGGGTTGCCTTGCTTCCCTTCCAACCCCCACATTCTTCCGCACCCTGCTCAGGCGGGAGGCTTTTTATCGACGTTATTTATCGACCTGAATTGATCGAATTGGCTCGGCTCCCTCACTCACCCCCAGCGTCACATTGCCTCCTGCGGTTACCAGATCCTTGGTGCACCGCCCATCCTGGCCATCCCATACCCATGTCCTTGCTCTCATCTCACCCCGTGCCGCTTCTCCTCCCCTTCGGACCTAAAACTTAGGTAAACCCTACTTCCAAGGTTGCTTCTGACTTGACCTTCTTCCTCTTCCCGACCGGACTCGATTGGAACTGCCTTCTCATCGCTCATCCTCGTTGATGGCCCTAATAGTATCTTCTTTCCCTCCACATACGCCAGATCCAACGTCCTGTGGCCCAGCCCGTCTGAACTTGGTCTGACTCGCTCCAGTCCATCTCCTCGGACGTTGTCAACAGAAGCGGGCGCGCTCATACTCCTAGGACACGCCAGCTCCTGCCCCGCGTATCGTTCTAGCCCCGGCCTTGCTTACTCAACGGACCACCATGTCGGGAAAACTGTCGGACAGGGAATCGCCCCGAGGGGTGTCTCCTGTCGGCAAGAGCCATGTCGACCGGACCAACATCGACGTCGAGGCTGCGGCGCCCCGAGGCTACGCCCAATGGTTCGGAGGCCCCAAGACCACTGTCGGTCCACGCATCGGGCCCGTCCTGGACAGCATCACCATCGCCGCCGAGGATTCGGATGACAGCGCGAGCGCCATCTTGCACAGGCAGAAGGAGGCTGAGCAGGGCGCTGATATCCAGTATCGAAGCTGTAGTTGGCAGATGGTATGGCGCTCACCTCGAATCGCCGAAACCTCCTGGCGCACGAATTCCAGGCGTCCTGGGTGATGCTAATCGTGACTTTAGACTGCCGCCCTGCTCTTCTCCGAGTATATTTGTCTGGTTAGTATCCCCAACCTCTGGCGTAGCAATAGTGCTGCTCTTGTGGCCCCGTCCTTGAGCAACAGTCTCAAGTGGCGCAGGGCCACGTTCTGTACTGGCGTGCACAAACCGCGAGACGTTGGCGCCCGTGCTGACCGAACCTCCGCAGGCTATCATGAGCTTCCCTTGGTCATATAGCATATTGGGACTTTTCCCTGGGTGAGTCGACTTTTTCTGCCGCCACACATCCTGCCATTGCTGACTTGTGCACAGCCTGCTTCTCACCGTGGTGGTGTCTATGCTTGTGCTCTATACGTAAGTTGCTCGAGCAACCGGCCCAATCTGGTCTCTAACAACGACCGCAGTTCTCTGATCCTGTGGGAATTTTGTCTCCGTCATCCTGAGGTCCGTGATGTTTGCGACATAGGTCAGATGATCTTCTGGAATCAGAAGTGGGCATGGTGGTTCACTGCCGTCATGTTCCTACTGAACAATACGGTATGTCTGCTGTTGCATACCCTGCCGGTTCTCTTCAGGATTTGTACGATGAATATGCGACCAAAACTAATTACCGCTTAGTTCATCCAAGGGCTCCACGTCCTGGTGGGCGCAAAGTATCTCAACACCATGACTGCCGCCGATGACAACGTCGCCTGCCGAACCGTCAGCTATTCGGTCATCATGCTCATCATCTGCTGGATTTGCTCCTTGCCCCGGACGTTCGAGGCGCTCTCAAAGCTCGGCGCCGCCTCCGCGGGGTTCACGTTCATCTCGGTGCTGCTGGCCACCATCTTCGCCGGAGTCGAGAAGCACCCAGCCGGCTACGATCCCCGGCCCACCTACACCACCGCTGCTGGCAAGGACGCTGTCGGAGGTGACCCACTCTGGACGGCATTGCCTGTTGCTGGGACCACTTTCGTCGCTGGCATGAGCGCGTTCCTCAACATTAGCTACACTTTCATCGGCCAGATCACTCTGCCTAGCTTCATTGCGGAGATGAAGGAGCCAAGGTATGGACAGCTATGGCATTGTGGCATTTCAACTGGCTGACACGCGATTGTAGGGATTTTCCCAAGGCACTTTGGGCCTGCACCATTGCCGAGATTATTGTCTTCGGCCTCGTCGGGTCCATCATCTACGTCTACACGGGCAACCAGTACATGACTGCACCCGCATTCGGCTCTCTTGAGGACGTCTACAAGAAGGTCTCCTTCTCCTTCATGATCCCGACTCTGATCTTCCTTGGCGTCCTATACGCGTCGGTGTCAGCTCGATTTGTGTTCTTCCGCATCTTCCAGAACTCGCGCCACAAGAGCGAGCACACCCTCATCGGTTGGGGAACGTGGGCCTTGATCCTTCGTGAGTCTACCTGAGCCTCGTGCAATATCAAGACACATCTGATGCTAACTACACATGTAGTGGCCACCTGGATCGTCGCATTCATCATCTCCCAGATCATCCCGTTCTTCTCCGACCGTAAGCTATGCCAAACAATCACTGCGAATGAAATCCTACTGACAAACGAACGCCAGTTCTCTCCCTCATGTCTGCCCTGTTCGACAGCTTCTTCGGCTTCATTTTCTGGGGCGTAGCCTACTTCCGCATGCGCAAGGTCGACGGCAGCCTGGCGCTCATGAAGCAGCGCGGCATCTGGGGCTACGCCGAGGCAGGCCTGAACATACTCATCATCCTCACGGGCATCCTTTTCCTCGGACCTGGCACATACGCCAGCGTTGAGAGCATTTTGCTGGACTTCGATCCCTCATCAGGTGTCTTTAGCTGTGCCAGCAATGGACTATGAGCGATGCCGGCGTCAAACAGATTCGGTATTTGTTGAATAGCCGAGTTTGTTTCAAGCATATTTTGGAGATATTAGTAATGTAGGAGGGGACAGCATAATCAGATACCCTTTTTGTACTTGTTCTGGACATAATCAACCTTTGCGGGAAGGTTGGCATCGGAGACTGAGATAAGCAACTTGGGCCATTCTGTTCGCTGAATGGTCAGGACCAATCCAGAAATATGAGGGCTATGAGCACTCGGAGGTCAACTAAATCACCGGAAGGAGAGGAAACTGCTTAAACGAGTCTACACACGCCACAGTCAGCGCTTCTCGCGAAGACCGACTTGGTTCATGGGCGGAAGAGAAAAGAGAAAGCGTTTCTGATCTTTGAACATCGCACCATCCAAATCTTCCCTCCAGATGCTCCCTCTAGACAGCCTATGGAGGGCATCTACGCTTCACAAGGTCATTTGATATCAGATACACACCATACAGTAACAGGTGCATCAGTCCCTACGCTTTCCTTTCTCCAACACCATATCACGGCCGTTTAGGGAAGTGAATGTATGTAAAGGTAGAACTGGTTGAAATGATACATGGAGGGCGGCGGACCCAACGAAGCAAGCACATCTGTCTCGGACATTGTGAGGGAAGCAAAATGGATATGCTAGCAGAGGGTCTAACTGAGCCGCTGCCGAAGCCAGCATTTGGAAGTCCTGCGAGATATGGGAATGAAGTCATTGGAAGTGCATATCCGCATTGACTGCCAATGATCGGAAGAATGGGAGAGTTGGAAAGAAGATTTCCCAGTCATTGTGATTGCATAGCGATTTATGACTGCATGCCCATTTTATGACTCACATTGTGACTCAGTATATGAGTGATATATGAGTAATTTGGGGTTATTAGACAACTATAAAAGAGGGGAGCTTTAAAGAGGGGAGCTTTCCTCCTCCTCTCTCAATGATCAGAAGAATGTACTCATCTGTTTTCTCTTAACGATGTCGCAGATATATCAAAGTGTAGGTCAACACGTATCGATACGTGGCTTAGCGTGGCTTTCAGGGCAAGGTGCAAGACTCTATTATCTCAGAAACAACATAGCGAAGGACACTCCCAAAGCCTTCGACGTACTTAGAGATGTCTGCCGAGGGGCCTCCCAACACTTTGCGTACCCATAAGCCCTTCTCAACAACACCCTCCCAGATGATAACTTTGGTAGCTGTGATGAACAGCACAGTTCTTGTGTACATGTAACCCCGTTTATCCCCATAATAAGGCCTGCCATAACGCCATTCCAGGTCTAGTTTTACCGCTGTCACCGCTTGCCCATAACGGATCACATATGCTCGGCGATCTCGTCAAACCACACGCCGACCTTCTCAGCCACCGTCTCACTGTCTTTTATGGCTTGAATCCAAGTTAGCACACTGACCCACACTTCGTTTGAATGTCCCAGGGAACGGGCGATGTAGAAGGCCGTCAAGAAGTGAGGACAAGACTTACTGGTACAAAAGTCGTGAGGCAAGTTCCCCTCGTCGATTTCGATCCTCGTCCGTGCCCTCTTGTGTTTCGGGGCGTCCTCCCGTGAGGCATGCTCCTCCCGCTTGACGATAAACTCGTCTCGGTACTTGTTTGCAACCCAGTGATCCTTCTTCCCAAAAAAGATATAGAACTTCAAGTTGGGCACATCAGTGTTGTGCGCAACAGCCTCGTCGCCAATCTCCCACAGCTCCTCCGCCCACGCCTCCTCGGAGATGACGGCCATCTCGTCCATGCCCAGGTAGAGCGCCTGGTGGACGCCGTCGCGGCTGGTCAGGAACCGCGTCGTGGCCGCGGCGGCGTGCGGGTCCATGCCCAGCACGCGCGACGTGACGAAGCGCAGCAGCGCCGCGGGCAGCAGCGACAGGAGGCCCCTCGCGACGAGCGGCGCGTACCGGCCCACCAGCGGCGTGCGGCGCATCAGGTCCAGCTGCACGCCCTTGGGCGACTTGGCCAGGTGCGCGACGGTGGCGAAGAGCAGGACGCCGGAGCGCAGGTTCAGGCCCGGCATCGCCGAGGGGTCGTGCATGTGGCGGTGGAAGAGCTCCAGCGCCAGGTACGTGCCCAGCGAGTGGCCGACGAGCACGACGTCGTCGAAGGGCTCGCCCGCGCGCGGCCGGCCCGCGGGCACGGCGTTGGCGGCGGCGAGGTGCTTGGCGCACGACTGCAGCTGGTGCTCCACGTTGTGGGGCGGGTTGTCGCCCGTGTTGAAGGGCCGGTCGTGGTCCGCGTCGTCGAAGCCCGCGAGGTTGCGGCCGTAGACGTGGAAGGCCACCTTGTGCTTCCTCTTGGCCTCGATGGCGTCCAGGTGGCCGCGCAGCTGCCGCAGGAAGGGCTCGTAGTAGTCGACCAGGCCCGGGTTGCCCGTGAGGAAGTAGATGAGGCACTCCCGGGTGTTGGCTGCGTCTTGGCTCGCGTGGGGGGACGGGAATGAGAGCTCCATGGCCATCTTGAGGAACGGATGCTCCTAGGATCCACGAATTGGGTGATACAGCTTCCTTGTTGTTTCTGGGGTTGCTGGTTGCTGGTTGCTTTGGACGAGGATTTGATGTGTGAGCTCGGCTCGAGGTTGGAGAACACATAAGTACTAACAAGGGTTGAACCCCCTGACGGGCCTTACCTGTTCGAGAGGAGTCAACTATCCCATACTAATTTGGTGGACAGGCCTATGAGAACCTGCAAAATTCTGGATACGCCACAGCACTCTCTGTAACTCCCTCGAAGCAATAGAGAGGAAAGGAGAGAATAAGTGAAGATGTGAAAGAATCTGCCGGAATGTCACGGAAAACTGGTGAATTTTGTGAGCTCCCGGGCCTGAACACAGGGAGGGTGGACCTCACCAGCTAATCCTCGTCAACCTAATCCTCGTCAGGGACTAGCCCCCACTGTGAAGCCAGCAGCTTGTAAGTGAACGGTCTTACACGGAGGGGACAGAAACCAAAACAACACACAAAACTCGACACAAGAGTTGAGGTGCTAGATTTTCTGTCTCTCTTGTTTCAAGGGCAACAGACACCCACACACACAACATACACACTCGCACCACAGGCACACTCACACAACTGCGACTTTCATCCAAGATGGACGCTCGCGGAAAATACCAACTCGACCTATGCGGTTCTCCAACTGCAACCTTGTTTGTGTCCGGGGGGGATCAAGAGAATCCGTTCTACCCCAGTGCCGAGATCAACATCCAGCAAGAAGATGCGCAACGTCTGGCTGAAAGAATGTCCAGAAGGATATTCAACAGTCACACAGAGTTGCGAGCCATCCTCGAGAGACACGAGGAAACTATCCAAAAGCGATGGCTCAAGAAGACCAACGCACAGCGTCAAGCCATGCTCCTCAAGGTCTGGCCTAAAAGTAAGTACCTTCTAATACTATGCTCAATCACCTCTGGGTCTGCATCTCCTACATCCATTGGCTGTCTAACGGCGTGCCCGAAAGCCGTCTGTCAGATGCTGTTTGCAGGAAAGGTTTAAAGGAGATGTTATGTGAATCAGCCCGTTCTGGGACATATCCCCTAAGTGGTATCTGGTTGGCTGACTCTGAGTACTGTAAAGTGGCTCTAGAACACCATGCAGACTACGCAGCCCTCAAGGCCATTGCCCGACGGGGACGCAATGACGAATGGGACAAGGCCAAGCATAGAGACCCTTTTATGTGGCCATACATCAACCAGGAAGACCTCTCCAAGCCCAAATCATTGCTGCTGCTTCTGAACGCACGCGGCCGCCACAACCCCTGCGACTTTGCCGCTGCCGATGGTGAGGCACTCCGACTTGGCAGGACCTCAAACGCCATCGTTCCCATTGTCGTCAAGCCAAATGCCATCATCCTGTATGGAACTACCATGATCCTGAATGGAGCAACTGGACCGGACGAATACGGAAGATTGTTGGCATGGGAAGAACATCCTCACGCCTTCGACTGGTTCAGAAGTGCAAAGCAGTTTGAGCCGCAGGAGGGGTTTATGATCCTGGAGGCACAGGAGGGACTCTTATCCTTCTTAGTGGACTGCTGCAAATATATACTACATGACATCTCGGAAGACGCCATCATCAGCGACAAATACCAGATCAAAGAAGAACCGCAGCTCAAGACTCAGGCCGAAACAACGGGTTTCGATTCCCTGGCCGTCATGATGGCTGAGGAACCCTACCGCGTCCCAGCACACATTGATCTCGAACGCATGGAATCTCTACTTGCTGCCAGAGCTTCAGCTGCCGAGGATCACCTTTGGTCACTCCGCGAGGACCCGGGCTACTTCTCCGAGACTCTCTGGGATATCTCGGAGCATCGAGTGGAACTGTTCAAGGACGAATCGCGCAGAGCCCACCCAGCGCTCGACAGGGAGAACAGGAGCGTCTTCTGGGCCCGCGTTGCCGGTGAAGTGCTCTCCAACGCCTACTATGAACTGGAGATATTCTCGGAGCTTCATAAGCAGGCGCAAGAGTTACGGGTACTGCAATCGACGCATGCGGACGCCATATCACCGACTGCAGACCTTCCCACAGACTACCTCCGCGCCATATTCAAGTTCCGCCACTTCTTGGACAGGGCAAGTGTGGTCCCTATGATTCAACTTCGGGAGTATATCAAGGTTTCTCCACCTTTCCGCAATATTCACCATTTTACAACAGTGGGTGATGCCATGTCGTCTGTGGGGACTGTAAAGGAGAGGCCAGTCAAGAAGAGCAAGTTTGAGAGTGAGATGCTCTACCTGTTGAAGGCTCTGCGGGAGGACAGAAGTCAAATGTACAGTATCATAAGAACGTGGGTCATAATGGATGAATTGGAGAGTCTCCTGGATTCAGACCCAAAAGCAAAGGATCTCGTCTCCCAGTGCGTCGCTGGCGTCATAAGCGACCTCTCCATCCTCTCACAGTGCTTCAGGCAACTCGAGAGCTACCAGCCGTGGGCCAGGGGCTTCGACGAGGCCATGCCTCACTATATGGACGGAATCATGCAGGATGTTGAATCCAGGAGAGAGCCGTGGAACGCCAAACATTCAGCCGAGCTCCGCGCATTGAGAAACCAGACAAACATGAGCCGAGCGCTCGATACTGGTGGTATCTCTGGCGGAAAGCTTGCGTACCCCATCGAAAAGCGCCGTACCAGGGAGAACGTCAGGGTTTTGCGACAATCCGAGGCGAGCCTGGACGCATTCTGGGCCTTCGTTGACCAGGTGTACCTTGCAGAAGCCGGAACACCGGACGAATCCGCTGTCTCGAGGATGCTTTCGCAGAAGCGGACCATGCAGCGCACTCCAGAATGGGTAGAGCCCATCAAGGACCCCAAGAAGGCGGGAACTTCATCGAACACAGACCAGGACGTCAAGGCTTTGTACAAACCATTGTCTGCGCTATCCGTTGGTGCCACCCCCACCAAAGCCGATATTCCTGACAAGAACCTGACGAAGACCAAGGTGAAGACCAAAGGCACCGCTAATGCACCCCCAGCCGCCGCAGCAGATGACCCTCTAGAGGAGCCAACCACGTCCGAACCGCAACCAACCATCCCTGTTGACGCCCGAGCACTTAAGGTCTTCCGCACAATCTTCCACAGCCCATCAGCTGCGGCGCCACAGGGCGAAATCCCTTGGCAGGACTTCCTGCATGCCATGGCGTCCATCGGCTTCGCCGCCGAGAAACTATATGGCTCGGCTTGGCAGTTCCGCCCTGTGTCTCTGGGTGTCGACCGGAATATCCAATTTCACGAGCCACATCCACGGGGCAAGGTGCCCTTCCTGATTGCGCGACGAATGGGCAGGAGATTGAGTAGGGCATATGGCTGGAATTTGGAGATGTTCACCTTGAAGGGGAAGTGAGTGCGGCACAGAGACCATGGGTGGATGTGGCCACTTAGTACCGGGGTAGCGTATCCGGGGAGCTTGTCCGGGTTGTGACACTCCAGACTCTGTTGGTGTGATAGAGATAGGCACACTGGTGTTCACGATGTGTGGCAGAGATCCTTGATTGCTTATAATATAAGAGTCGATGTGTATATCATTCTTGAGGGCTGAACAATTTGTGAAATGGATTCTAAAGTTTGTGTGCTGCGCAGTGAACCACACAAACTCCAAAATAAAGGCCATGTTATCATATGCAGGGCTCGTTTCAATGTCAGAAGTCAGACTGATAATCCAGAACATCCAGACTCTGGAAACAGGGATGGCGACCTCGGTTATAGAGGACTGACCTCGCAAGGCACTTTCGGTCATGGCCTGAGTACTTATGTAAGGTGGAGGGATGCAATCAAGGCCTCTATTTCATCTTCTGGATTTAGCTGGAGCACAAGCTGATCTTGGGGAATGTAGAAACTTTGAATGAATTTGAACTCTAACTTGACTATTCATTCTGTACTGCTGCCTTCTAAAAAGCAAATGACATTTGACCAACTATACTTTCCAAACTGAAAGTCTTCTTGCTTGCTTCCCCTCTGTAACTATCTCAACATCACTGGCAATAGTACGTGTAAAATTGCACATAAAGACTGCATAAGACGCTGACCCGGAACTAATAGTAACTCGGAGATATCGTCTGTAGTTTTCTGCGTTCTAAACACCGCAGATCAAAGACCCTAGAACATTCCAGGGAGGACGTTCGGGTATGCCCCGGGGTGCTTGAAGTATTCACCATTATTAAGTGAGTACAGGACGTTTGCGTGCGAACTGTTGTTGAGCTTAGCCCTGTGCGGATGGCACCGGCTTTGTGCCGTCGTATAAGTAACCACCTGTACCGGGTGGTGCTGGTTTCAAGATCGGTGTCGAGGACTGCGTGCTTTGGTGCGTGCTGGATGGTGTCGGCCTCAGTGCATCAGTCGGTAGCGAGGGGACACCGGTAACGCGGTTGCCACCGCGGCGATATGGAAACGATGTGAACCTGGAAGACCACTCTTCTGGTGGGGGGCCAAGCGCAAGGAGGTTCGCCAGGCTATCCGTATCTGAAGAATCAGTTTCGTTGACCTCCATCTTGTTCAACGTGTCCCAAGCAAGCCAAGGGATAATGTGCCAGAAGTTAAAGGTAGCTCCCACAACATCGAGAGCTGCTTGGGCAGGAGACACAGGCGGTGCAGGGTTGCTCATGCGCTCGTACGCCGGAGAAGCAGCATTGGCGATAATCTCGGAGGCGGCACTCACGGCAGCAGATCTCGAGCCACTGTTGGCCGACACAGCAGCACCAACGGCAGCGGCAGTGTCGCCCAAGGACTCTGGGGGAACACCTGCGGCTGAGAGGGCCGGGGCGAGAGATGAGCCAGAGGCACCATCCCAAGCCGCACCAGCAGCCAAGCCCGAGGGGGAGGCGGCGTCCGAGATGACATTGATCGCGGAAATGACAGGATCGGACCCGGAGGCCACGGCTGCTTGGATCGCTTCTTGCACGGCCGCGGCAGTTGCGTCCGCAGCAGACGCAGGGACACCAGCGGCGCCGAGAGACGCTGCAAGACCTGGACCGGTCGCGCCCTTGACTGCGGCTTTCGCTGCCTCGGCACCAGCCATGCCTGCAGAGGTGACAGCGCTTGAGATGACTCCGAGGGCAGCATTGTAAGCAGGCCTTCCAATCCAGCCTTTGGCTGCTGTACTGACAGAGTGAGACACAGCGTCCGCCGTGGATGTGATGGCATCGGCAGGGACTCCGGCCTTGAGCAGGGAATCAGCGATCTCCTCGGTGCTCGCCCCGGGAGTTGATGCCACCTGCGCGGCTGCCTGAACACCCCACGAATTGAGCACATTAGGATTTGTGAAGACCTTTCCGGCGGCAGCATTGACCTCAGACTCAATCTCAACAGCTTCATTAGCCATTGCAGCCTCTGCCTTGGCCATGTCGGCCTTGAAGTTGTTGATAATCTCGGCTGCCTGCTCGCCCGTGTTGCCCATTCGGCAAAGCTCATCGTACCATTCGTCGACGGACTCGGCCACCTCGCTCTCTGGGGTCCCCCCTCCGGGGCGGCCTGGGGCTCCGGGTCGGCCCGGAGGGCCAAAGTTGAAATGCGGAATCATGTCCATGTTGAAGGTCTTCAGGGCCCGCATCACGGTTTTGTACACGTTGCCACTCTTCGCCACCCTGCTAAGCGTGTGGAAAAAGCCGCCCAACCATCGGACGAGACCAACGCTGGGGATGCCGGCACCCAAGCCAATGCTGAGGCCCAGTGCCAGGTGCTTCTTGTCCTTGTCATCGGGTCCGAGAGCATCGACCACGACGGTTATGTGGTGATCAAGCTCTTCCATAGGGAGTCCATTGGCAGAGATTGTAGGGAGTCCAGTGCCAGAGATGATAGGGAGTCCAGTGCCAGAGATTATGGGGGGTCCAGCGGCGGGGGGTCCATTGGCAGAGATTGTAGGGAGTCCAGTGCCAGAGATGACAGGGAGTCCAGTGCCAGAGATGACAGGGAGTCCAGTGCCAGAGATGACAGGGAGTCCAGTGCCAGAGATGATAGGGAGCCCAGTGCCAGAGATTATGGGGAGCCCAGTGCCAGAGATTGTGTGGTGATCAAGCTCTTCCGTAGGGAATCCAGTGCCAGAGATTATGGGGATCCCAGTGCCAGAGATTATGGGGAGTCCAGTGCCAGAGATGATAGGGAGTCCAGTGCCAGAGATTATGGGGGGTCCAGTGCCAGAGATGATAGGGAGTCCAGTGCCAGAGATTATGGGGGGTCCAGCGGCGGGGGGTCCATTGCCAGAGATTATGGGGAGTCCAGTGTCAGAGATTAATCCCGTTTGAGATGGTGCTGGGATCACTTTTGAGTCTGTGCCTGGTTTTGACGACGGAGCCTTACTAATCTCGAATACTTTGTCAATCGTTTTTGACGATGAATCTGTACTCGTCTCGGATGCCTTATTAGTTGCTGACGATGAGGTTAAGCTTTGCTTCGGCACTGTGGTCGAGCTTGTCCTAGACGATGAGGAGTCCGTAGGGCGTAGCGCAGTGGAACTGGACGGGCTGCTGGTGCCAGAGGATCTGGTGACGCTAGACGAGCGGCTGAGATGGAAAATAGAAGGACTGGTAGTGCTGGGCAAGCTGGTGACGCCGGATGGAACGATTCGGATGGTACCAGAGTGGGTGGGCCCGGATAAGATTATAGGAGTCTCCGAGCTGGTAACGATAGGCGAGCTGGTAGTGTCGACACTTGAACGGGACGGCGAGGCTGTAACTTGGCTCGTGGATGATGTAGCGCCAGGTATATGAGACGAACTGGACGAGTGAGTGGCGCTAGGTGAGATCGTAGTGCTCGGGGAGGTGTTGACGATGGGCGAGCTGTTGGCGATGGGCGAGCTTGTTACCATGGGCGAGCTTGTTACCATGGGCGAGCTTGTTACCATGGGCGAGCTTGTTACCATGGGCGAGCTGGTAGCAAGGGGCGAGCTGATGACGACGGCACTTGAATAGGCCTCAGATGAGGTAGAGCCAGGTACATGAGACGAGCTAAACCAGTCGGTGGTCGTTGCACTCGGATGCGATGTCAGGGCAGGAGCCAAAGAGGAGGTATAAGATCCAGAAGAAGGCGACGGTCCTGACAAGTGTATTATCTGGGACGGTGAGGAGGTGTCGGGGACCGAGGAGAACGGATGAGAAGAGACCACTGTCGCGGTCTCCTCAGTGCTCGTCTCTTTGGCCCACGGCACATCGGGGCTCGCGTCTTCGTCGTGCGGCACATCGTGGCTCGTCCAGTTCTCAGGATCATCTGAGGGAAACAGGGTCGGAAGTGATGTCGGCGACGGATCCTCGGAAGGCTGTTGTGAGTCTTCAAGAGGATGGGCTCGGCCGATCACATAGCAAAGTGGGATGCGGCTGCCGTTGAACTCACATTCCGTTTCGTTGTCGGGGTCTAGGTCTGAAGGAGCTCCGGCATAGATGGTGTACTCTTTGCCCGTGGCGTGACACTCGGAACGGTAGGGAGGAAACATGTCGAAGGCACAGCCTGATTTGACCTGCTTTTCATTTAGGCCGCCTAATTGGGCAACCACCGGGTCTAGGAAGACAGGGACAGACCCGTCGGGGGTGTAAAGAAGTCTCTCAGACATCCTGGCGATATGTAGATGCAGTCAAGAAGGTTGGGTGTGTTCGTGGTTCGGACGGAAAAATTATTAGGAGGAAGGTAATGAGAAAGTATTGTAGGTTGTGCAAGCAGAGGACTCATAGCATATATACAGACATTATTTCTCGCAATTCATCCTGTTCTGCTCAATTTTCTTTTTCAGTCAATTGCACTACCCACTAAGATGAATTGATGCCCCCCCCTAATACTATACTCTCACTGACGTCTTTGACATAGTGCTTGACGGTATCAAACTAGTTGGCTAGAAACAGCTTTGACCTGGATAGCTTAATGGCCTGGCAGCGCTAGCACGGATAGGCACGGCCCCACACTAAGTCTTTTGCTGGAAAATGGTAGCTTCTGGCACAACACTGGTATAGAAGAATTAACGGTCCCTGTCTAAAGCCTTGTGTAGTGTAATTATCTAGTGTTTTACAATGCTTTATGCTATGAGAGAGTTCAATTCTTAACTCTTGATACCCTGAGACTCGCACTTAGTGCATCATCTATGTAGATCGTCAAGCCCAGCTCAGGCTGCTCACTGTTCTTTATTTCTTCACCATAGTCAAGTCCCTGTCAACCCATCCCCTGAGTCTTGCAAAGCCACCAAGGGGATGGGAAAGCTCAACCAGACCTTGATATTCTCTCAATCGACGTGTGTGGGTAGTTGTGAGCATTGACAGCAATGAATTGTAATATCTACCAGAATTGAAAGGCCTATGTACATTGGCGCCTATTTGCAAACGACCGAATCCCATCTTTCCAACGCTGAGATCTGCCATGCCCTATTCTCAAAGGCGAATACGGCACAGCAAAGCGGATCTACCTCTATCAAGGCCTATTTATGTACGAAAGAAGGGAAACTCGAAACTTCTTTTCCCACCGTGTCCCCACTCGTCCCTTTGTTTACAGGCACTGGGAGTAGTACTGGTTGCTGACCTTGCAAGTGCTCCCGGAGGCACAGCATGTAGAGCCAGTCCAGCCTGTGCCGCCGCACTGGGCATACTTGGCCTGGCAGTTGGTGCCGGGGGCCGAGGTGGTCGGGCTCGACGACGTGGTGGTCGAGGTCCTGGTGGAGGTGGTGACGGTGCTCGACCTGGTCGAGGTGGAGACCCTGCTGGTGCTGCTGGACGAGACAGAAGACGAAGAGCCTGAGCCTCCTCCCGCGGGCGCGTTGAAGGTCGAGCCGATGGGGCCGAACTTGATGTTGGAGTAGGCCACATTGGAGTTTGGCGCCGACTTCTCGATCTCGGCTGGGACGCCAGATGAGGTCGAGCAGGAGCCGCGGGCGGCGCCTGGGGAGCCGGCCTTGTCGACGGGGAAGGTCGAGTCGAGCCAGAGCATGTTGACCGCGTGCTGGATGGGGTTGTGTTAGTATGGGATCATCTGAGACCCGGCATATAGAGAGAGTATGGAGCACTTACGTCGTCCCAGACGGAGAGAACGAGCACCATGGGAGCGGCGACAGCCTTGCCCATCTGGGCGAGACCTCCCTTCTGGGCGAAGACGTTTGTATCGCCGAAAGCCGTCTTCTGAGCGTTGCAGTAGTCGGTGGTAATGGAGTTACCGGGGTTTCCAGCGACGTTTGACTGTGAGTTCTCGAAGACCTTGCCATTCTGGACGTAGAATCGCTTGATCTCGCTCAGGTTTCCGTCGCTGCCCTTGAGGAACTGGGTCACCACAGTGAGCTTCTTGGTGGTGTCAAGCGTGAAACCAGAGCCAGGACCCTATGCACTCTGGGATTAGCAACAGTCAAATAATCATCAACGGCATTTTCAGGAGAGCCGGAGATAAGGAAATTGACTTACATAGAAGGTGGTGTTCTGCTGGCGGTAGGAGTTGAAGTCACACCCGTCAGGGTCACAGGTTCCGGCATATCTGTCTGTCGCAAACGTGCCTCCGCAGTTATCGCCCTCGCATCGCTCCTGGCCGACAGTTCCGCAAGGGTGAGGAGTGTACGCAGTGCTGATCGAATTGGCCTCCCAGATGTCCATTTCTGGTGTGTGTTAGTAACCTGTATCTGAGGGCCGGCCGGGGCCGGTGTTGCTACCGGGCCGAAAGTGATGTACTCCGGAAGTTTCCAAAACATCACAACAGCCGAATAACGGCAAAATGAGGCTAACTAACCGCTACAGCACGACCCGTATGTGCCCGTGCCTGCGTTGGGGTCGTTGGTTGACGCGCCCCAGCCTTCAGCATTGGCCTGGATCGAAGTCAGATAATGTTGCTTCCTGGGAGAAACCAGGACTTGTTCAGGGGAGACTTACTTCACCGTTGATGAACTTCAGGTCGCGAGGGCACTGAGAGTCGCAGTATCCGGTACCGTACTTGGCTCCGGCCTTGTTGGTAGGGTACTTCGCGGCACCACCATCCTGGTCCATGGACACGAAGTACAGGGCCCCGTTCAAGCCACAGGGCAGGTTGCTCACATCAACGTCGAAGGTGAACTCGTTGCCGAGCAGTGTGAACATCTGATACTTGGTGTCCGACTCCATGAGATAGGTACGAGAACCAATGTTGGTGTTGGCGCCTGTGGTGACGAACTTGAGGTTCAGGGCGTTTCCTGAAGTGGTGATACCGTAGGTGCCGCTGTAGTCAGAGCCATCCACGCAGCAGTTCGCCGCACAAGCTGCGTTGTCCGAACATATAGTTGCGTTCCATTCATTACCTTCATTATGCCGTGGTTAGCATAGTCGAGTGTAGGGAATGCTCAACTCTTACCAGTGTAACAGTTGGTGTACCCGGAGGTAGTGTGGACCCATCGCCAGTTGGCGTCTATGGTCACAGAACCGGCGACGTTGGTGCAAGTACCACCAGCTGCGCACTTGGCCCAGGTCAGGGGAGGGTGAGTCTCCGTTGTCAAGGTGCAAGCGCCTTGGGCCGAGACCGTGGCCACAAGGGCCGAGATAGTCACAAGTTCGCGGTACATGGTCGTAGAGTCTGGGTGAATCAGGGACAAGGAGGCGATGCTGGAGGTTGACGAAGCAGATGGCCTAGAGATGCTCAAGACTGGACAACCGCTCTTTTATAGGAGACCTAAGACACGAAAGCCTCAAGTAGAGTCGCGGAGACAGATTCCGGAGACATCACATAGCCTAAGATGCCAATGTTCTCGTGGAGTCGCCACGGCCCGTGGCTCAGCGCGACGCTATCCAAGTCTTCACGCGGGGCCCCACGGGGGCTGGATCATCGTGACCCTTCATCCCTACCGTTTTCCTGAAATGAGATAAGTAATGACGGTTCGCGGGCCGTAGACTGTGGTCAAGCCAGGAAGCTAGTGCTCTCTGGGGGGTCACATGGAGTGCAACCAGATGTCTGCTGAATAGGTCTGGTCACTTCTGCGCGGCTCGCGGCTCAGGAGCTTGCTTCCTTCCGCAGAGGCACACTGATGATAGGAGAGTGACGCGCCGTGAGGGACTTGTCGAGATTCTCAGCCCGGACGGCTGGCTCGAGGTGAGCAAGCTGGGCAGCAGAAGCAGGATCGTCGCCCACCCTCTGTGACATCGATGCTTAGTGGAGTAGCACAAAAGTCCACGCAAAGTGGGGACCTGATCAGGACTTCGAAGCTGACAATGCCACTCTTCCAACGGGCGCTAGACCGGAGAAAGTCCGGACTGTGGGAGCAGATGATGGATTAAGCTTAACAAGTGGGATGAGGCTCTGAAGGTCTGGAGCAGTACCGGGCTAGTCGGCCGGGGTCATAGCCGTATATAGACACACGGAGATGCTCCGCCGAGGAAGATAGGAGCTAGATGTATGTAGCCGTGTCCAGTCCCACGGGCTAGACTACATATAGCCGCCGAGCTCTGTCAGGGTCGTATTAGGCGTTCGCGATCGCCCCTGTCCATCATTTTGGATGCAAGACAGCTGTAAATCCAACGCCCTCGTGATAACAGGGTCGCCTGTGACTGCTAAGTCGGAACAAGCTTCCACAAGAGTGCTTGACGTTGATTTGGTGAGAATCTCACTACTTGGCGCCTTAGCCACGGAAATGCGGTGCGGACAGCAACATCCCCCCTTTCCTTCTGTCCTTACACTGTTCGGGTCTCGGGCGGGCGACTATATTCAGGGCTGGTTCGGAACATGGCGCTGGAAATAAATCGGACTTCCAAATTGGCTGTGCCCGTGCTGAAGTGGGCAACGTCGAGGCCCGTTCCCCGCAAGTGATGCCATCCATATCTTGAGTACATAGACACTGCAGCCCCCACACGTGCTCGCAATCGAGGTCGGATGGTGATTTGTGAAATGTGACGAATGCCACCCTGCGGCTGGACACAATCTTCGGATGCTGCCGGATCACCACAAGTTTTTCATTTACAGCAATGCACACCGAATGCTACCCACCAGCATCGTGCGTCGACCGCCAAGGAGGACCCAATTTATTCATATTAACCGTGAACCGGCCGCATGGGTCTTCCGGAATCCCTTCCGGCCCACGACGATGCCCTCCACTCACTCGTGGGGGGGCTCACGATGCGTCTCCTCAGGCACGAGTGCTGCCCACGGACCGCACGCCACCTTGCCACTTGGACCGTTCCAAGCGGAATTCCTGCCGACTTGTTTCTCATGTGAGCATTTTTCGAAGAAATGGTGCCAGATTCCCTTCCTGTGCTGCAGTGTCTCCTTGGTATTGTTGCTCTTTGCTCTTGGTATTGCTTACTTCTGTGCTATACCAAGTAATGTGGCTTTGCCACCTTCCCTTTCCTTCAGATTTTGCTAGGCTGCCGGTGCAGTCGCAGCAGACCGAGTCTTGGTCTTTCGAGGCCATTCAGGGCAGCAATGCAACATTTTCCAGGTGATTACTACGTCGCTGCAGAAACTGAGCGGAGCGAGACAGTAGCAGACACACCTAACTACCGCTTCCTTCTAGCCGTGGCTGTTATCTCCAGGGTCGCAGATGCTGCAACACTACATTTCAAATGTTGTCGCCACCGTAGGGTGCGTCACAAGCCCTGCGCTTCTGTCTCTGTACCCGAAATCCCGTCGATTGCACTGATCAGCACAATGTGGCTGTTAGTTTCCTATAGGCCGCTGCTATTTCATTTCTCACCGCTATGGCACCTTGCTGTCGAATCTGAACTGTGACACAAATCTGAGTGATCTGTGCCCTTGAGCTTCATGCTGGGAAATGATTCTCAAGTGTTTTTGCGACGAGACAGGTTCTACCAAACTCTTTTACGTCGACATCCCCCACATGGTCCCTCTTCTCAATCCCACCCACCTTTGTAAGGAAGCATGGGCATTAACTTGCTGAGGGGCGCCGCGTCGGCCCGCCTGGTGTTACCCAACCGGAACATCTCCAACTGCAAGATGAGGTTGCAGCAAGTTGAGACAGGTGATCAAAGGCGCGGTGGGCTATATTGAGCTCAATGACTAACCAAATTGCTCACATGCAACACGGAGATGCGTCCCTCTACAGGTCGACAACTTGTCACGTGTCTGTTGCAAGTTTTGCAGTAAACAAGAGAGATTTTGAAAATAAAACGTAAAGGAACAGCACATTGTCAGTGTCCAGCAGACTCTCCGGACGGTTTGTTCATCACAAGCTCTCAATTTACGACATGGCTCTGGGGTGTATGTACTGAATCCTGCACTAAGCTCTTGGCTGGTGGAACATTGAGAGTTGCTCCAATATCCTTAAGTAAATGGCCGCCAGCTACCATGAATGCAATTACGGGGCTTTTGAAGCCTTTCCATGTGTTAAGATCTGTATTGTCCTGAAAACTGGTAGAGGTTACAGTTTCGCACATGCAGAATGATTGTTGAAATCCATGATCTATGCTTGCAACTTCTCCTGCTGTTTCTTCATTTCGGCTCATGTCGATGCAATGTCTTGCTGAAGAGTATGGGTGGTCTCGATTTTAATCTGCACACATATGCTTCTTAACCAGTATACATCCGAACAGCAGGTAACCATGTTTTTGTTCAGAATGTATGTGTAACAACCACTGAAAAACTCTCTTCGTTGTGTGCTTTCCAGTCGGAAGTGGTTTTGACCATCTTCCGTTCCGGTAGAATTTTATCTCTTTCTGCAGTTGTATCAACCCTGAAGATTGGCCATGATTTCAGGCGCAACTGTGACATTCTCAAGTTTCGGCAGCAAACTCCAGGTAGACTGCTACAGTGAGAATCAGGGATGGCACTGAGATCCTTTCCAAAGAGATCCAGCATCTGCGTAATCCAGAACATAGCGTCATTTGAAATGTGGAAATATTTGGAAATTTTGGAAATAGGTCAATCTATCTGTTGTCTATTGTTGAAAGTATATAGACTATGTGTTACAAAGCACAAGTTCCAAATTATGCTACCACTTACTTAGCGTCTTGATTTTGAACTGCTTTGTTGAAATTGTGTCCAACTCATCAACTAAAATGACGCTAAGATGATAATTTCCATAAGTGCTCACTCTTATTTGTCACAAGCACCTGTGTGTGCATGTGTGCAGTTCGCTATAATCTTGGATTGCAAATGGGCTTTGGTAGCTCCGGAAACCACAGCAAAGTGTGAAAATGGCGCTATTGCTACTACAAAGCCGCTGCACTAGGAAGCATTTGCCCCAAAGTTTGATTTTTGTACATTACTAGGTTTTTATTGCAAAATCATCTGAAGTTCCTCTGCACAACAACCAGTACAATCCGTGCAGTCATCCGATCTATTAAACAAGCAAAAGTTGCAGGTAATGCTGGTCAGGGATATTGGGCCAGTCACAGCTATACAAGACTCCAAGGTTCTGCCGCCTTGCAGTTGCTAGGACGTCATAGCGAGACGCGTTCGCACAGGTCCTCGAAGTCAGTGCACTTTAAGTTCCCCGCAGGCCACCTCCGGTATTTAAGTTTGAGGGGCGCCACACCACAAGCCAAGACCTCCGACGCCTGGCTCGACGCTCATTACTGGTCCTCATCTCTCAAATCAATCATGTCACGACAAGTCCTCAGGTGGCTGGTAGCTGCCGCCCTGGGCGCCACGTCGGCGGCGCAATCATGGCCCAACGGGCCGTTTGTCACGGAGGGATCGTCGATTCGCGACGCGAGCGGCAATCAAGTCACATACGCGGGAGTGAATGTAGGTCAATCCCCAGCCTCGACAGGCTCCAGGAAACGCCTGTAATGAACCATTTTTGGGCTGCTGGCTGACTCCATTAACATAGTGGCCGGGAGCCGCCGAGACTATGGTCCCGGAAGGCTTGCAGTACCAGTCTATCGAAGATATCGTGTCCAAGATCAAGAGCTTGGGCATGAACTCGATACGGCTGACGTACGCTACCGAGCTGATCGATCAGATCTACACGAACAACATGACCGACATTTCAATCGAGCAGTCATTCATCAGCGCATTAGGCCAAGACAACGGCACCGACATCTTCAACAAAGTGACTGCCAAGAACCCGTCATTCAGCTCCAATACGACAAGACTCCAGGTCTACGACGCCATTGCAGAGGAATGCGCTCGGCAGGACATCTATGTCCACCTGGATAATCACATCTCCCAGGCCTCCTGGTGCTGTACCCCGTTTGACGGAAACGCTTGGTGGGGCGACACCTTCTTCTCTCCCACAAACTGGACCCGAGGCCTTGCCTACATGGCTGAGCATGTATGTCTATTCTTCCCCTGTTCCTCGCCCCAAGTGAGATTTGACGAACTAATTATTCACAGGGTAAAAACTGGCCAAATCTGATGTCCATGTCTCTATACAATGAGCTGCGCCCTCCCTTCTCCTCGGCGCCAAATGTGGAGAATTACACTTGGGAAGTTTGGTACGACCAGGTAAAGAAGGGCTCAAAAGCGATTAACTCTGCTAACCCAGACGTGCTTATTTTCCTCTCTGGGGTCAACGGGGGCGTCGACCTGTCCACGGTCGTCAACGGCGAACCCTTTGAGCCAAGCAACCAGACGTTCAACAGGTCCGACTTCGCCGGGTACGAGAACAAGCTGGTCCTGGAGCTGCACAGCTACAACATCATCTTCAAGGTGGACAACTGCCCCCTCTACAACGAGAACCTCTTCGACGCCGGATACTCCGCGGTAAGAGATAACGCGACAAACAGGTTCCCCGTGATGATGACCGAGTTCGGCTTCACCAACGACGCCACGACGTGGCAGAACGACACGTACGCCCAGTGCGTGCAGGCGTTCCTCAAGGACCAGGTGCCGGACCAGGGGTGGATGATCTGGGTGCTGTCGGGCAGCTACTACGTCAGGCAGGGCAAGCAGGACGCCGACGAGTCGTGGGGGCTGCTGAACCACGACTGGTCGGACTGGAGGTCGCCCGAGTTCATCAACGGCGGCCTGAAGCCCCTGGTGAGTAAGACCCTCAGCCAGGATTCCCGAAGCTAAGAAGTTCCTCGAGATCTCGACGACGCTGTCGGCTGTCAACTCTTCGGCGCCTTCCGATGGGACGAACGGCTCGGCGAGCGCCCCGGGCTCTGAGTCAGTGGCATCGGCCGCTCGGATCAGCGTTTTGCAGATTGCCATGTCGGCCTTGGGGGTTTGCATGCTCGGAACCTTATTTTGAGCGAATTGAAGTTATCGAGGTGATCTAATGCTTCGCGTGCGCGAGTCGTACATCTGGACAACCTTTGCGGAGATCCGGTGATTGGTTGGGCTGCTCCGATGCTGTTTCATCGGTGCATTGTGGTCAATTTCTCAGAGTTGGATGGATATCACGTGTGTTATACCCAAGGACGTTGCTGCTCTTTTTTCTTTCATGTTCGTATTAGAAGTTAGATTCTCTTGGTGCCCAGGACATGAGCACCAGTAATGGGCAGTTTCAGACCAAAACATCATCTTCATGGCTTCCTTGCGGTAGTTAAGCAGTTGACCACAAAAACAAAAGATGTCAGTGAGATTTGGCGTTAGTTTCCTAGGATTATAGTAGGCTTGTTACGTCTGTGCAGTACCGGCGTGCCCTTCAGCCGCCCTGAGCACATGACAGCTCATGTGCCTTGACAACCGGATCCGGAAAGGCCGTGATGGCTCATCGTACAGTAAGTATTGGCAGAAGTGGGCCAAGGTCCGCGAGTCAACGGGTTTCACTTCCGGATATAATTTTTTCGACGACGCCCGCCAACCACCCAAGCCCGAACTTCATCTTGGACGAAGTTGCAGTACTCCACTATCCTTGTCGAATCCCACGTGCTTGCGTGTCAGCAGGATCTCATGGCATTGGGGATCAATCCATCATTGCTTACATTGGGATACTTAAACCGTCGGATATAACTGGGAGCGGAGAACCAACAGGTCTCCGGGCCCCGTCCCAGGCCAATTAGAGCTAGGAAAGGGGCGGGCCCACTTCAGGATTTCTTGCTATGTGTATCGTTTGCTTCCCACGTTGGCAAAGGCCCACCTGCATCACCTTGGCCAGCCAAGTCGTCACGACCAGGCCGTCACCTTCCAGCCCTCGAGCTTACTAGAGCTTAAAGGAGGGTGCAACGTCGACTTGTCCATCGATGTAGCCTCCCAGGATTTTCTCCCCTTTGCTTACGATGAGCAGCCACCCTCCCGGGGATTCCGAGGCGCCGTCACCGGAAGAAACAGAAGCTGCAGGAAGCCCCGGCCGAGAAGCTTCGGCCGAGGGTTCGACGGCCCACGACGCGCATGATGATGGAGAAGATCATGACCTCGACTCGGATAGCGTTGCCGACTCGGCAATCGAGACTGACATTCTGTCAACAATGACAGCGCCGGACGAATTCTTTACGTTTATCGAGGAAAACGGCAGGACGTACCACAGCTATAAAGCTTCAAGTATGGTTGCATTATGTCAGATCGCGAACAATTGCTGACGAAGACCCCCGCTAGAATACTTACTTCCAAACGATGTCAGAGAGCAAGAGAGGATGGACCTGCAGCACCTCTTGTATCTGGAAACGACACATGGGAAGCT
This sequence comes from Diaporthe sp. P3_1W, assembly GCA_037177825.1. NCBI lineage: Eukaryota > Fungi > Ascomycota > Sordariomycetes > Diaporthales > Diaporthaceae > Diaporthe > Diaporthe sp. P3_1W. The sequence goes on along the minus strand of JBAFXB010000004.1, from coordinate 1,636,166 downwards.
GTTCCTTGCCCCGGTGCGCGAGAACCCGAGGAGGTGTCTGGACCTGATGACAGGCACGGGGAACTGGGCAATTGACTTTGCCGACGCTTTCCCGATGTGCGACGTGTTGGGCACGGATCTCAGCCCGATACAACCGCAATACGTCCCTGTCAACTGCCGGTATGTTTAATTGAGCGCCGAAAAAAAGAGATTTCACCTTCTGACGGATGGGAACGCAACAAGATTCGAAGTGGACGACGCCGAGGACCAGTGGAACTTCCGGAGCCAGTTCGACCTCATACACGCCCGGGCGTCGGTTCTCTGCTGGCGCAACTATGCCACCTTCGTCAGTGAGGCATACCAGGCACTGGAGCCCGGCGGGTGGCTTGAGATGCAGGAGTTCACCCACAGGCCGGTGTTCTACGGCGAGGTCTCGAACAGAAGCTCGATCAAAAAATACTGCGAACTGATTGTGCAGGGCTTCCAGAGCCAGGGCATCAACGTCGCCGGCTTCAGGGATATGAAAAACCTGATGACAGCAAGAGGGTTTGTGAACATTGAGGAAAAGAAATTCATATGGCCGCTTGGGACGTGGGCTAAAGGGCGTCACCATCGGAATCTTGGAGTCTTGTTGAAGCAGAACTTCCTGATGGTCGTCGAGGCCCTTGCCCTCCGGCCTCTGTCCCACCTCGGGTGGTCTCAAGAAGAGATTCAGGTCCTACTGGCGGAGGTACGGCGAGAGCTTCAAGACAACAGCGTCGATGGCGCTGCAGAAATGTAGGACTGACAACACCAACCGATCCCCTAGTCAATGTACTCACTCTGACTAATGTACTCAATAGTATCTTTATTTATGGCCAAAAACCACCAGGCTGATATCTCAGAATCGTGAGGCGCTCTCGCGAGGAATTCACATCACCTGCAGCCAGAGGTCTCACCATACCGTGGATTTCAATCACCAGAGCTCTGAAGAGTACTTTATTAGCATGAACAAGCGACAAGCACGATACAGACACGTCACATCTGAACTGTCAAGAGTGCGCGGCACTTTTGTTGGTAGTGAAGAGGCTCGCGGATGAAGCGTACAAGGGAAATAACCTCAAACATCAAATAAAAATCAACATACAGATTCAATAAGCACAGCGCGAAGGGGCCGATGTACCCTCGCCCGAACGTTCATCCGCGCCCGAACTCACATGCAAGTCCGACCACCAATATGTCTCCTAAATTGGCAACTTTAATTCAGTGCTCGCTGAAACCGTGTGCACCTGGTCCCGCAACATTTGAACCTTATTGAGCCACCGGCGGGGAACAGAGTGCCAATGGCTCGATCCGGATGGACACGGCATCATGCGGGGACTGCTACAGCATATGCGTGGGCAGTTTTGCTTAAAGCAACACAACGCCTGCAGTACGAGTACGAGTACGATTGATTTGAGTGTACATAGAGAACACTCCTTCGGCCGGTCGACAAGCTTCCTCGTTCCATCATCGCCATCGAATTTGTGTTCCAAAATGATTCAACCGCAATATCTCCGACTCCCAAGTGTGGCGAGCTTTGTTTGGCTGACTCTGGGTACTGTAAGACGGACTGCTCCAGTCTCCGTGCTGTCAGAGTGCTGAATTCATTCACAGACCGTATTGTATTGTGTCGTGCGATGTATCTACCTGCTCTACTTCCATCCTCTGGCCAAATTTCCAGGACCCAGAGCCGCCGCTGTGACTGAGGCCAGTATTCCCACCACGAGAGCGCAAGCGAGGCAACCCGTGTTGACGTTGTTGCTGTAGATATGGAAATGGAAATCAGCAATGTCCGGAAAGCACGTCTTCGAGATGCTGGACCAACACAAGAAGTACGGTGCGTTGTATGACCTCAATACTCTCTCTCTCCCTTCTTGATGATAGGCAGCATACCTAATGATGAACCCCAGGCGATGTCATCCGGCTCGCACCCAACGAGTTGACCTTCGCATCCGTGCAGGCGTACCGCGATATCTACGGCCACGTGACCACGGGCAAGGAGCGGTTCCTCAAGTCAGACGCCTACGACACCGAGGAGCCCCGGATCTCGTCCGAACGGGACCCAGCCGTGCACGCGTCGCAGCGCAAGGCCTTGTCCCATGCCTTTAGTGCTCGGGCCCTGCGGGACCAGGAAGACGTCGTGCACCAGTACGTCGACCTCCTCGTGAAGCAGCTTGGGAACTTCGGCGCGGGCGGGCTGAAGCCTGTCAACGTCACCGAGGCGTACAACTGGCTTACTTTTGATGTCATCGGTGAGCTTCGATCCATAGAATACTACAAACCATGCTTAACTATTTTTTCCAGGTGATCTCTCCTTCGGAGAGCCTTTTGGCGCTTTAGCGGACGGCTCGAACCATTGGGTGAACTTGGTCTTGGACTCGGTGATATTTGAAGGCCTTGCCATGAGGTTCAAGCACCGTCTCTGGCTCAAATTCGTCATTACTTTCTTCTTAGGCTCCAAGAAGATGGATGAGTTCAAAAGGAACTCTGTTGAACATTTGGCCCTGTCGAGGGAGAAGGCCAAGAAACGTATGGAGATGGGAGACTCCTTGACACGGCAAGACTTCTTTGGCCATCTGATCAAGAGGAAGGAGATCAGCCAGGAGTACCTGATGGGGAATGCACAGGTCCTTCTCGTCGCAGGCTCGGAGACGACGGCGACTTCTCTTGCGGGTACGACGTGGTACTTGCTCAAGAACCAGGACTGCCTCCGGAGACTGACAGATGAGATTCGGGGTTCCTTCAAGTCTGTGGGGGACATCACTGGTGATTCGACCGCCAGGTGCGAGTACCTCCATGGCGTCATCGAAGAGGGCCTAAGGATGTTCCCTCCAGTTGCCGCCGGGCTGCCTCGCGTCTGCCCCGGCGCCGTGATTGATGGCCAGTACGTACCGGCGGGCTACATTGTCTCATGTGAGAACTACCCACTGTCCCGAGACCCTCGCTATTGGGTCAACCCGGACGACTTCCGACCAGAGCGGTGGATTGGGCAGGGTCTCGGAGACGACAAGAGAGCCTTTCAACCGTTTTCCAGGTAAGTAGACATGTGTTCCACTTCCGAGACACCCTTGTGGATCTATTCTCAAGCTAAGACCTTTGGACAGTGGACCACGGGCCTGTTTGGGAATCAACTTGGCGTATCTTGAGCTTCGAATCACTCTCGCGAAAATTATCTTTGCTTACGACCTGGAGCTGGTTTCCCGAGAAATCGAGGACTGGAACCGCTCATGCATATCATTTGGTCTTTGGAGGAAGCCTGCCCTGCTGGTAAAGTTTCATCCGCGTAAGGGCGCCTAATTGTGCTCGTTCGATGCCTGCACGGCAATATGATCCGAGTGTCAAGACGGTTATCAGGCAAAAATGCGGCTGTCTTCAACGGCGACCCGAGACGCCTGCGGCCCGGTCAAAAATGGGTATCGTTACAATACATTCTTTTGTGGTATTAACAGGTGCTTTGAGTTCGCAGACAATATTTCTACGAGCACATATGGCTGGCTCTCCTCACTACCGCCTATCAATCTTCTCTCTAGACCAGCTGATTCTTGTCTCCCCGGGCCAACACGTTCTCAACCTGCCTGCTATCGAGAGCCGTGTCCTCATTGCAATCAGACACATCTTCAATTCGAAGCATCTTGTAAGGAAATGCAAGACTCAGAGCCAGATATATACCCGCCGATATGAATGTTGCTGTCAACCACGATGCTTTGTCTGCGGCCGGTGTTAGCCAAATCGTCGGAACTGGTGGTACTCATGGTAGAAGTAAATCTCACAAAAATATGTGTAGTTCCCGATGTCGATTCTAGCATCGATAGCGTGGATAAGTCCCGGAAGGTTGACAGGAAATACTACCAGCAAAGTGACCAATGCTCGCCAGTTGACACCGTATGTGTATCTATAGATGCCGTCGTTCTGATACAACATGGAAACATGGAGCTTGCGAGAACGGATAATCCAGTAATCGGAGATCTGATTTTTGATGAGCATTAGCTTTGATACTACGCTACTCACCTTGTTCAAGGTTGGAGTCCACTCACCATTATGGCCACCACTGGAGCAAGTACAATTATATACCCGCTGAGAAACGTTGTCAAACTCTTGGCGCTGGCCTGAATTTTCCACGGACAAGTCGCCCAGCCTCCAATAAAGGCCGTGACCACCGCTCCTCTCCGGATATTCAGCCACCGTGGTAGAAGGAATGCCAGATCATTGCTTGTTGCGATAGAGTTCGTGGAGATATTCGTGCCCAACGTTGCGAGGCCAAATGCGAAAGCACAGAAGAATGCGGCAGCACGGTTTGTCCAGAGACCGATGATGGAGGTTGGATCCCAGTACAAAGTGCCGTAGATGGACTGGCCGGCTGATGCGATGACAATACCGATGAAGGAGAACGACCAGTAGACGACGGGAATGAAGAAAAACTGCCAGTAGGCCACTGACGGCTTTTTTCCGTAGCGAGTGAGGTCAGACTATGGTGAAGGCTTTCGGTTAGTTCGCCTTGATGGGTCACAGACACATTTGGGAGAGCTCTCAACTTGCAATATTCAAGGCTAGTGTAGTCTTGCCACTGACAGCCACGTTGATACTCATAACCCAAGCCCACCTTTTGGCATTGCCGGATACGCTTGCAGGTTGCGAGAAAACAGGGCCAGCTCCTCCCGTCTTGACTGCCCAACCGAGCATGGCGAAGGCAGCTACCATAGCGCAGACTGATTTGACCAAGAAAAGCCACTTCATCTTCCTCGGGTTGATCAGCAAGAGAGGGAACTGGACTGAATGAAGAATTAGCTGGGCAGCTTCGTGTTAGAGATATTACCAACTCTCTCAAAGTTACTCACAGGTCCAAAAGACAAAGTAAGCAATCATCTTATTGCTGGAAATGCTTGAGGATACCGCCAACGTATTTGAAAGTTCTCTTAGGCTCGGCCAAATGGACTCGAGCATGATGAGCATGCACGAGGCTCCGATGTATGTGTTGATGCTGCAAGAATTGTGATCAGCAAGTTGCGCCGTTCATCGCCTCACATTTACCCGTACGAAGTGACACATACCCAAAGTATATCAAACCAAGCACAAGGCGAGACACCACAGCAAAGTATGAAAAGTAGAAGCCCATCGACGCTCTCGAGGCGATCGAGAACGGAATGTGGTGTCTAGATCCGATGGAACCATTCAAGGCCACGGTCATGGCGATAAGGACATTCCCGATGGCACTGTTGGTCACCAGGGAGATTAGTCTGTTGCACTTCGAGTGTCCTGTTTTGCCTTGACTGACATTGCTGCAGATGCTTCACGCCAGCTGAGTCCCAGAGCAAGAATTGACCCAGCCTGCTGCATTGTCCCCACGTTTGCACCGTCTGCCAGCCATAGCCAGAGATAGTCTATTTCTCTCCATGTCCTCTTATCAGGCGCCACCACATCGACGTCTTCGTTCGACCAGCCATCCCGCGTGGCAAAGGATGCCCGCGGCGTCTCGAGTCTCCAATAGCCCAGCTTCAACCAGGCCAAGGTTTGGGAATCGGATTTGGGTGCGGACGGCGTGCCCATCATGAAAAATTAGGCCCAAGAGGTTAATGCTGACGGAGAACAAAAGTTCGCCAGAAGTGAAAAGCCGCAAGCTCGAACACGGGGAATGTTCTTATGCAGCGGTGTGTGTATCGCCCCGGCAATGATGAGGCCACTTGGATCAACCTGTGCCTGTCCGAGTCGAGGCCGGAAGAGCTCCCGGATGCCGGCTCCGCCGAACCGGCAACGACTTTGTGTAACTGCCAGAAATCGACAGGCGCATTATCTCACTCTGCCTCGACCATCGCTCCACCTTATCTCGCTCTTGCAGCTTCCCAAGCATATCATCAAATAATGGCACCTAAATTCGTATCCCTGGGCATGGTCGTCCTAGACGAGCTGCGCTTCCCGCACGCGGCGACCATGCACGACGTGCCGGGCGGCTCCGGCGCCTTCAGCACGCTGGGCGCGCGCTTGGTTGCCGGCACGGAGCGATTCCACGAGGTTGGGTGTCTCATCATGGCTGGCGATGACTTTCCAGAGGCAACGCTCGCTCAGTTCGAAAGCTGGGGCGTGGATCTGGTGGTGTCGAGAAAGCCGGGGAGACAATCCACCAGAGGGTTGCTGGTGTATGAGGACAAAGAGTTCGGACGTAAGCCAATTATTCACGTTAGAATCGTATTCGTGAGTTAACTCATCCCAGATAAGACGTTTCAATACACAACGGAGAGGCTCCAACCAACACCGAGCGATCTGGCTTCATCATCTCTGCTGGGTTCTTCGGCTTTCCACCTCCTCGCGAGTCCTGATTTCGCCCAGGAGCAGATTAAACAGCTTCTCGGCTTCAGAAAAAACAACAACATAGAAGCACGCCCACTGCTTGTTTGGGAGCCTTTGCCAGGTTCTTGCAGACCAGATCTGAGGGACGAGCATTTCGCCGCAGCGAAGCTCGTGGACGTTTTCTCACCCAACCATCTCGAGTTCCAGGCACTCTTCGAAAATTCCAGTCCACCCTCTTCATGCAGACTCCTCGACCGGGAACTGCTACAAAAGTACACTGAAATGTTCCTTGACAGCGGTATTGGCCCAGGTGGCAGAGGTGCTGTCATCATCCGCGCTGGCGGTGATGGTTGCCTCGCTTCTTCAAATTCAATACCCGGGCGACATAAATGGCTGCCAGCCTTTTACGACAACGACTCTGCAATTGTTGATGCTACAGGCGCCGGTAACACTTTTCTTGGAGCCCTTGCTTTTGCTATGTCAGCTCGTGGTGAAGACGTCCTCAAGGCCTCAGCTTTGGCTTCCGTGGCGGCTAGCTTTTCGCTCCAACAGATCGGGCTTCCCAGTCTTTGCCCGGAAGTCGAAAGTGGGGATCGTTGGAATGAAGACACATTCACTAGCAGATGCGAGCTATACCAAGATAGACTTTCACGTTGATGTAACCTGTATAATAGTGTGACCTCACGGTCAGAGCCCTTCGGAGCGGTACACCTCGAGAAACCATTGCATGAAGGCAAAGTCGCTCGAATGAATTACCGGCTAGGTAGAGCCTTCCCACCATTTACTTTTCAGTTTTTCGCCTAGATCATCAACGGGCCAGCCGGCCCGTTGGCGGCAGCTAGCGAGCAGATTTAGAACTGTGGCTCTCTGGCCGCTGTCTTCTAAAGGCCCGCCAGCTGTATTTTTCACGAGGTAATAGTTTAGCCGAGAATGAGGTTTGTGGTTGAGAATATAGCCGCGCCGGTGACATACCAATGAACAAGCACTGTGAGCACATGACGCTCGAAGCGAAGTCTGTCAAAGTCATTGCAATCCCGCATACTGCGTTGATGCAGTCCCTCAGGCTCCTTCTTTGTTGCGCGTATACCTCGGGTCCGCCTAGCATGGGCTGGTGTAGTAGTAAGAGGATGTGGGAACAGTAATACAGTTGCATCGCCACAGCTGCCCGAGGCGCTTCGTCAGATGCAAGACGCTCTCGAACGAGTTGGAGACCAACTTACCAAACGCTGTTGGATGGATCCAGATAGGCTCAAAGGCATCTTCGGCCGAGCGCGGCTGGGGCAATGGCTCAAACTCAGCAGTCAGGTACGTCTTCCAGTCTTCCAGCATATTCCTGAGCTCCGCAGCCCTGGCTATCCGGGCCAAGGGCTCCATCGCGCCGTCCTCCATGTTTTCTCTCGAGCAATACCCGACCACCTGCGCAAACAGGTAGACGGACCGAGCGGCCAGGTCAGAAGGCTCCAGGTCTCGGAAGGTGCGCACCGGCTTCCAGAACGTGAAGGGTCTGCGCCTCTCACGGTACGCAGCCCAGACATCCTGGCAGAGCCATGCCCACCAAACGCCCTGACGCAGGCCCATGGAATCGCCGTGTATGACCTGCGAGCGTTGAATAAGGAAAACGCCGTGGAGGTGCCTCTCCCAGTCCTGGCTGGACCCGTCCAGCATCTCGTAGGTAGACACAATGAGTGAGGTGGCCAGCAGTTCCAGGCTGGTCTTGTACGTATTGTACTGCATGGCCTTCTGTACGTAGCGCAGTGTCTTGTAGTAGTAGGGAAGGGCATCATTTGGGTCGTAGAAGGGAGCATCGCTGGGCTGGCTACTCAGGGACAGGTGGCGTGAGGAAAGAGCCCAGATGGCATTCATCAGTCCTACATTGTGCATCTGACTCCATTTAGCGGCGTACACGCACGCGAGGATTTTGGGTGAGACCACTTGCCGCCAAGTGTGGTACCAGAGTCGCAAAGGGTTTTCGTGGGTCGAACAGATCCAACTAGAATGATCAATGAAATTTAGCAAGACGCGACAATTCGACCAGTGGAGGGCACACAATATGATAGCGCAGCTCACCCATTGGCTAAGTTGTCGCACAAAATGCTGGAACAGCACGACCTCCGAAGAAGTTAGCGAGATGGGCGAGGCCGAGTGCCATTCGTTCTTCTCCAAGGCTTCGAACGCTATGACGCTGGTAGTCCGCTCTTGAAGAAGTGGGTTCAATGATGCAGGTGATTGTCCAACCTCCTCAGGCACTGGATATGCCCCATTTGGCCTGTTCCCGAAATGATTAGGAGACTGCACGAGCGAGTCGTCGAGTATGCCAATACCCTCCAAGTCTATATCGACGTTTTCTGGACGGTTGGCTTGCAGAGCGGCGTCGTGTAAAAGTAAGTCGACCCAGATAGAAGTCGCGTTATCCACGTTAACCCGAGGGGAGCTGAAAGACGCTCGCGGTTGACGGTCTTGCGGGGTTGGCATATCAGCACAGAGTGTGTCGTGCTCAAGTTGGGGCTGGGGTGTTAACAAGGTCGGCTGCGTGGAGACGTTAATGTGTGACAAGGGCGAGATGGCATCTCCATCTCCAAAGGGTGTGGTCGTAGACGCAGTGATGTTACTGCTAACTGCGACTGTGGCTATTGGTAAATCATCGTGCTCGTCTACGCGCGACCAAGTTGGTTCTGGCACAACTTCCTGGTCCTCGGCAACTCTCGCGTTCTTCTCATGCTCGCGTGTCGTAGGGGGATCGGTCAAAGTGTCCACCGCTGGTGAACTCGACTGTTCTTCGGTCCTAGATGCCGTGCTTGAAGGTTCGCGCGCTTCTGTAGACAGGGTGAGGCCGTATATGCAAGACTTCTTCGTCCTTGTACAGCCTCCACAAGCCGGCTTCTTCTCGTCGCATTTGACGTGGCGACGGCGACAAGTGAGACTGGGTTGACGTCATGTCAGAGACAAAGCATACTGCAGCAGTCAATTGACCGTGTAAGGCAATGACTGTCTAAGAAGAAAAGAAAGGAAAAGGGAGAGAGAAGAGGGGGGACCGTACCATCCTGTGGTCTTTCTCAGGCCCCTCCCTCTAGATTGCCTGCCCCTAGTAAAGGTGCGTACGGGAGGCATGTTGCCCTGCCATCAAGAGCTGAAGAGTTGGCAGCAAACTCCGAGCTTCATGCTCGCTTGAAATTGGCTCGAGTCAAGTGGCTACCTGCTGCGGTAGGTAAAATACCGAAAGGATCATCGGACACAGAAGAGGGAAGGGTTAGACCGATTGGGTGGCTGAAATATGCGCGCAGGCTTATGTAAGCGAGTTTTCAGGGAGCATGACTTATATCCCAGGGTATTACATGATGAGCCAACGCCCGTTTCAGGTGGTTGGAGTTCATGATCATCCACCCATATCTAGGGGACGCCCACCTATTCGAGTCCTCGTAATTGATACGTTCTGTATTCAGGCTGGCAGAGGCCGAATACAAAAGCCAGAGTTTCTGTACGCTGCCACTCACATAGGGCGGTAGCACGAAACAGGATGATCACGAATCCGCGACAGGCGGCAGCCTTTGATTGCTAATGATTTCTGGGTATTCATTGCCGTTCTGCTCTTGGCTTCTGCTTTTGCACTGATGACCTAGAGAGCCCAAAAGACGCACCAGGTGGACTCTAACTCTTCCGAGTCGTGTGTCACTGGATCACTGCAGGTGGACAAACATTCCACCGTCCACCAACATCTGCGATCCAGTCATGAATCCGCTGAGTTGCTCGCAACCCAGGAACACCGCGGGCCCAGCCAGATCTTCTGGCCTGCCCACCCGTCCCATGGGAATCCGATGCTCTAGATACTTGCGCTTGACATCGTTTGCCATGTCCTCATCCGCCAGCTGTGTGTGGATCGTCCCGGGCAGCAAGGCGTTGCACCTGATCTTGTCCTTTGCAAGCGCAATAGCCATCGACTGAATCATAGATAGTACAGCAGCTTTGGTTGGCGTGTAATGTACCTGAAGGCTGCCGCCTTGTAACGCGCTGATCGAGGAGATGCCTATTATCGATCCACCGCGGCCTTGCTTCTTCATCTGACGCGCTGCCGCCTGGCATGTGTAGAACGTCCCGTTGATGTTGACTTTTATGGACTGATCAAATGTATTTTCGTCAATTCTATTTCAGAAAATAATGCGTGAATTAGCATCATGTACGATTTTGAACGTGACAAGGAGCAGATTTGGAGAGGCGGTGCAGTTCTCACGAGAGGAACTCGCATGCTTTGAAAATGCCAGCGTTCGCAACAAACACGTCAATCCCACCCCATTTCTTCACGGCCTCTTCGACCAGAGTGTGACCTGTTTCCGGATTGGTGATGTCCCCAGGCACCTCAATGAGCTCCCCGGTCGGTAGACCCTCGCTGGCGCCTCGGCTCTTGATCTCTTTCGCCGTTTCCAGTAGGCTGTGTTTGTGTTTTGCGTCTTTTGGAAGATCGAGGTGATTCACAGCGACATTAGCGCCTTGTCGTAGGTATTCTAACGCTATGGCTCGGCCAATGCCTGTTGTGCCACCCGTGATGCAGGCCGTCTTCCCACGGAGCAAACGGCACGATGCCAGCGCAGACATGTTTACTCCGCCTGCCTCATGAACTTCAAAGAATACAGATTAGATGAGAATGAACTCTTTATGGGCAGTGAGAGCGCTCTCTTCTGTCGTGTCCACGATATATGCTTAAAATCTTTTAATTCACAGGTTGGGCCTGGCTCTGGAATTTGGTCTCCGTGAGAGCCAAGAAAATGCAAAGTGCCTGGAGCAGGACGTGCGGCAGGAGGGGCAGCCCCGAAGCCGGCTCGCTTCTTGGGTGTGACTCGTCTCGAGGGCACACGCGAATCGGAACTGCAGCGTCTTCCCCAGAATTACCCCATGCTGATCATGCAGCACGGCAACCCTGGGTTTAAAAATGGGTCTCTCGTCCATGCGTGCCGCTCCTGGGTCTTGAGTAAAGCATATGCTGCTGCTGCGTAACACATTATGATGACTTGCTTATGGCCTGTAAATGATGCCCCTAATGTTCTGAAATTCTGATCTCTTGTTCAGAAACGCCCTGTGCTATACTGCCGCCGTCACAGGCCGCCGTATATGACTTCAATGGCCAATATCTAACCAGGAAGATTGAATCGTGCCCATGCAGACAAAAACGCAAACCGCAGGGATATCAAGTATCTTCAACAAGTACCTGTCAGATTGAAAGGTATAAAATATTCCATAGCTTCAGTTACATTTCCGAGCAATCGTCATGCGGTCTTGACGTCAAACCAGATAATTCTCTCAGTCCTACTCATGGTGGATCATCGCTGGCTCCGCCACCTTGGCCTCCAAATCCTCACGACCATCATGTCTTGCGGCACCACCAAGGCCAGGGTTCTGCTCTTTCAGCATTGCAAACGTCCTTTCTGCGTCCCAGGACCAAGGAGTATCTGCCGCGAAGAGCAAGTCCATCTCTTCCAGTGTGCGCTGATTAGATTCGGGGTAGAGTGCCCAGACTGCGGTGTGTTAGTGGTCTCGTGCGTGTACCTGCGTAGATATTCTGGCTCACCAATAGGAATGCTAATAATATTGACTGCTCCAAAAATGTACATCATCTTCTCGCTTATGGCACTGACAATGTACGGCAGAACTAGAGTCAGTGTGCTAGCAAGGCGTCAGCTCTATGTATGTGGAAACAGGTTGTCGTGCGAATTGTGTTTATGGCACTCACCCGTTGCCAATGCTCCAGCCAACGACTCCAAAGCTGTTTCCCTTGGCCCTTACCTGCAGAGGGAAGATTTCTGCTGGGTATAGCCACGGAACAGTGAGCCAAGTGGCACCGAAGACAAAGGTATACACAAATACAAAGGACGCCGCAGCAGCACCCCACTGGTTTGCTGTGTCGACGTTTCCTTGAGCTCGTGCATCAAGGCCAGCTCGTGAGAGGCCACCGACCAAAAACATGGCGATGCCTTGCCCGACCGATCCCCAGTATAGAGTCCAACGGCGGCCGATTCGATCGATCGTGAAAACGCAGATAAGAGTCGCGAAGGTGTAGGTGATGTTGTTCAGCCCAGAGACCCATTGGGACTTGTCAGAGTTGAATCCGGCGATGCTGAAGATGGCTGTAGACGTCACACAAGCAGGTCAGTAAGAGTTGAGGACCCAAGAAAGAGAGACAAACAAAGTGCATGGATACAACTTACTCGGACCATACATGGTGACGCCAGCTATGCCGGTCCAGCACTGCATAATCTGGAGCCAAATCACCAGTTGGACTCGTCGGGCCGTGTGCAGCTTGCCGGACCTGAGGCCGAAAAGCATCGCAATGTACGAAGTCCCGTCTGTCTCCTTCTCCAGTCGTACCACCCCTTTGATATCAGCAAGTTCGGCCTCAGCGAGTCCAGCGTCGGGTCCAGTCGTTCCACGAAGGCGCTGCAGAATATACAGCGCCTCATCGTCTCGCCCGACTCTAGCCAACCATCTGGGAGACTCTGGAAACAACCAACACCCGACAAGTAGGAACAGGAGGGGGATGATCTGGAAAGCAATTGGAAAACGCCATCGGACCGGCGAGTTCCCGCTGTCGATGAACCGCACAGCATAGCCAAGCCAATAGGCGACGACCACTCCAAATATGTTTAGCGTAAACTCCATCGCGATGAATGTTCCTCTAGATGTATAATCCGCCAGCTCGGAGGCCCACGCGGGAACAATGCCGTTCAGGATGCCGGTGCCGATGCCGTTGACGAGTCGCGCGCAAATCATCCAGCTGGGGTTCATGGCCGAGCACTGGAGCGCCGCACCGAGAATACCCCAGAGGGCACCAGCCCCGATCGTCTTGATTCGCCCGTAGCCGTCTCCCAAGGAGCCTCCCATGAGGCAGCCTAGGAGAGTGCCAAGGTAGTAGACGCACATGATGCCTCCTTGGAGGAGAGTGTTGGTGATTACCGGGTTGCCTTCGTCGGTGACATGGCCGAGGCCCATGAGGTCAATGTAGTCCCTAGATTCGTTGACACCTCCCATCATCCCCTGGTCGTAGCCTTGGGGCCGTCAGTCTTTCCATCCCTACCACCTTTCAGGGTGACCACATTCTGCGCAAGCTTACCGAAGAAGAAGATAGACAAGCCGGCGAGGGAATTGATGGCAACGAGCAGAGCTTTCTTTTCAAGCTTGCCATGTACCATCCATCGGTGTCGTTGATCCATTCTCTCGAGGCCTGCCAGAGCCTGTCTAAACTGGATAAAATCCTGCGTCCTGTCTCTCCAATAGCAATAGAAATAGCAGATGCGAATCGTCGTCCAACACAAAAAAGGTGTATACTTGGAGAATAAATGGTGTGTAGCATTAGAGAAGTGCAGAGTATTTATGTTTCACTCTGAAGGTTAATTAATCTCAACCTGTAGACTTTAGCCCAGCATCTGGGCCAACTAAGAACGTCCAAGTCACATCCCCCCAATGACGCCGCAGTCATGCAAGGCACCATCAACGATCCCTAGAACATGTGTCAAGATTGCCAGTAGTCTGTACGCGGCCAGGAACTGAGAGGGACGCAGTTCAGCACGAGAGGCATGGGTCCTTGCGGGGCGAAGTCTGGGGCAACATTGACAGTGCCATCCATCCCGGACACGGGACCCCATGGGGGATTGGCGGACGGGAGCGCGGGGAAGTGTCCGAAATGTCGTATGAGATACTGATTCCCGGAGGTTTGTTCGCTCATGAAGCGAGTCAGCCCTCGAAGTGATGTGCTCATCTTGCTAATCCCATGTTGTTGGCCTAGCGTGGCCCGTGTGTGCTCGTCTCGAGGGCAGGACTTGGCACAGCCATGCTATGCGTCTTGGGTAACAGGCTATATGGCATGAGGGACGGGGCGAGAGACTGACGGCGCAGAGGTCAGGATTCCATGCTTTTCCGAAAAGCTTAGTTCTAACATGCTGCAGAAATAGCAGTAGCGAAACTCACAACAACTTCACGCCACATCATATCGTCGACCAAGCTTGAATACTACATGGCAGCGACTTTGAATGGTCAACCCACGCATTCTCCGGCACATAGAGGGGCGTTATTGATGCTAGACTCCAGAAAACGGGCTTTTTTATTCACCCCTGTGTCTATGGCGACGAGGTATGGCAAAGCTACATGGAACACTTTCGGGGAATATTGCCGTGTTCCTGAAAGATGGAGAAGGGGACATACTGATACACGCGTATCCCTTTCTAGCTCTGGTTGCCCGCTTTCTCTCGTTCAAACCCTCTCCTAGATTCACCACATGGATTAAAGATACCAAAATACTCCACACGGATGGTCGTAGAAGACCGAGACTTTCCGGATGGCGCTAGGATTGACGCGTTGCATGAGATGTTGTCGAACAACGCGACACGCACCAAGGTTGAGCTTCCAGAAAGCGAATTGATCGAGCATATCATCCATTCCAGTCAATAACATGTGCCCTCTTCAAGTGCCTGGTCATATGGTCACGTCTCGGGAACGTCTTACCGCAAGACTTGACTGGACATGAAGAGGTGAACACAGGAATTCCCATGTTATCTGCAGACTTGGGGTGATTGGTCCTGTAATGTCGATTCAAGTCTCGCTTGAACTTTGCTCTATAATCGCAAATGGAGCATTGCTCCTGTGGCTCATCATGTCGTCTTTTCTGATGCTTTCTGTGGCATACAATTAGCCCTTGCCCGCCCAGCTCAAAATCACGTTGAAGACTATTCAGATTCTACTCACCTCAATTCCCCTGGTGTCTTTGTTTTGATGTTGCAGTGACGGCATATAATATCTTCTTCTGGATAAGGTTTTGTATTTCTTTTCGCGGTTTTCGCTTTCTCTGGTGTCTTATCATCGGAAGGATGTTGTAAATCCGTTCCTGCCCTGGGGTTGCGTGGTGCTAGTACTGGCAGGATTCTCTGCTGCTGTGGTGGACTATCCTCGCGAGGTTGCCAGTGGGGAACAGAATGCACAAACAGCTGCTGACTTCCTGCGCGCAAGTCAAGTTGCGTCCGGCAGCTTTTGTCCACGATTTGTAAGTTGAGCTGTGGTAGATTACTGTGGCTGGCTCCAGATTTTCCTGCCGTTCGCGTGGCCAGTCTAGCCCTTCACCTGAAAGCTGGACATCAGAAGCACTCATGGTATTTTCGAAATCGATGGGCGGCAAGGGGTTGAGGAGGGGTTCGGACGGGTCAGGAAGAGTTTCGAAGACGGTATCTTTTCCTGGTCCAAAGTCTAAGAACTCGGGGTAGAAGTCGTCATTCAAGTGTGACTCGAAGGTCACTGGCATTGACAGGTCGTTGAGGTTACTCCTTTGCTCATGCCAGTGGGTTGTCGATGTCATGATTTCATAAGGCTCTCGTGATTTACCGCTCTCGCATCAGGGAAGCAAATTTCCTGATAAGTCGTCTTGTTTACAGTAGAGTCCTGTCTAGTGATCAGCAGAGTAGATATTGTTTCATCTGAAAGGCTAATGATCAATTCGCTCGAGGGCAAACGTACAGACAAAGCCGACCCCATCTCTCATGCTCCATAGTGGCATTTTGCTGCGATGAACCCAGCCCTCCTGTTGGAGTCCAGAAAGTAGTTGTCTAGTATGCTGGCCTCCAACACTCCTGTACAAGATGCGCTTGCATCGTGGTTACAAGGAGGGCTCTATCACCTATGTCCCCTGCTGTGAAGACAACGATAGAATGCGGAATGGACACCATTTGGTATCTGCTAGGACCCAGACCAAGACCATCCTGAAATGGCTCTTTGAGGACAGACTATGGCCTGGAGAGCCAAGATGAAATCTATCCCACATTCCAGCGTTGTCTAAACAACTTGGACTCATTCCTCACGATGCTGGGCAGGCATCTGATACAGGAAGTTCAGGATCACCATGGTCGCAGTTTGCCGGGAGCTGGAGTGAAATACGGGACTCCGCGTCAGCCCGGGGCTCAGGCTGACGCTGAGAGTAAATGCCGGGGCGGATAAAACAATAAATAAAAGGGAAGGCCACGTCGTTAGATAGACGTGAAGGGCGCGATGGGCGCGATGCGACTCATAAAAGGGGTTGTTGTTCACAGCTGAGAAATCCGTGTCACGAAAGCCAGTTTTGAGCAGCCCTTTATATTCGACAGCTTCAGTACACTCAAGTGCTGCGATAAGGTTACTTCAAGTGTACAACAACGCAGCAGCTGCGGACTTTGGAAGAACTTTGCGTACTAAGTAGAGCCGTGGTACTGCAGTATCAGGTCCGCCGAACGCATCTATTGGCCAAAGTAGAGGCCTTCCTGCTAAGCCCCCTGCTATCAATATGATGCTCCGGCTGGGATTCGTACACGGACAGTACGTTCGACGGTGTCTTGCCAACCCCGCATCTTGACGTCTACTTTTAGAGTTCGATCTCTCTCGTCTGTTATACGCTATCCCTCTGACAAGGGCAACTTCATTGGCTACTATTTGACCTCATTCAAATGCATCTCCCTGGACCACTATTACTAATAAGCCGAACTGTTCCCGACCATCAAAAGGGCGCCGAACCAGAACACAGAATGGTGAAGAAATGAATACTGACGGCTTCAAGGTGAGCCACTCGAAGGACGGGGTGTCTTGGTACCAGTTCTGATCGGCTGCTTCATGCCCCCCTCTTTTATCAGCACAAATTGACTCCGGTGTGCCTTCAAACTATGAAGTCGTGCTTCCGCACGATGAAACTCTGGGAGCCTGCCACCCACTCAATGTCTTACGAGATCACTGCTACACCATCTCCACCCTCAATCATTACTCTGTCAACTGCCCAACTTATCGAATCTAAGATTTCACTGGCCTGTATTTCCGAGCCTTATACCGGCCTCATTCCGGGTACGCCAACAGTTGCCGTCACGACTATGACGCTTATCAGAACCGATCCATGATGGGACTCTTCTTGCTTCTGAAATCATGTCATCTCGATAGCTTGCTTTCCGTGGACATTCTGGCCTCACTGTATAGCTGCTCACCCGACCTATTCTCCACGCTTTATACGACGTCATACTCATGGCTTTACAGCAAAGCTGGCATAGAGGCTGGCCGTCCATTCGAGCGGCTGTTTAACACCTTCACACACTTGAATTACTGCTCAAATACTAGCTCGGCGCGGATCTACTCGACATAGCCATGACGGCTTGAGATCCCTCCCAACAAGGTGTTCATAGATTTGTGGAGGACATACATGGCCCGATGGTAGCGGCTCAAGCCCGCAAAGCACAGGGAGCAAAGGCTTGCTAACCGTTTTCGGTCTCTTCTCAACTACCTCGAGGTATGCGTAGTCAGTCACTGTAACGGAGTGATAACAAAGCTCGTCCCAAGTTCGGACCCATGAAAGTCAGTTCTCTGATATCTCGAATCACAGCAGTCTCCCTTGCTCAGAGCTTACGAGACTCGTTGAAAGTGACTTGTCCATGTTACAAACTTGCCGCTCCTTGCCAATGGAACTCATTCAACCCAGTGACACCGCTCTTGCCCCTCCTGATCTCCCGCCACTACTATTTAAATGGAGCTTCTTGGAACATTCCCAAGTGCATAATCTCAGCCAAGAACAGCTCCTTCCGCGAGCCGATCACCAGAAGTAAAAACATAACACAGGCGCCTCGACACAACAACAGTTTCTCGCAACACTTAATCAAGATGAGTAGTTCTAGCATCTTGCCTCAAAAAAACATGGATCCCCTTGGTTTGATCGAGCAGTTTGGGGGAGTGCCAGGCAGTGCCTCGGAAGGTAACTTATGTTTTCTCGGTAAGGGTGTTGCAAATTCGCTGAACTAGCTCTGCGCAGACGAGGACCCGAACAAGGACAATGAAGATTCCCTTGCTGCAAGGGGATCAACATCAACCCCTACGCACATCAACTCCACGGCGAGAACCTTCCCTCGATTCAGCGAACTGCCTCCACAAGTCCGAGCGAAAATCTGCAGAATGGCCTGGCCCACGCGCCCAGTTCCACCGTTTAATAGCAAACCTGCACCCAAATTCAACATCTGCAAGAGCCCTCAGGATTGCGTGCGATGCGAGTCCGAGAATTTTAGGCCACGGACCCGCGCTCCCGCGATAATGTACGCTTGCCGCGAGGCCCGACTCGAGGCACAAAAGATTGCGAGGCGTTTGTCGACGTGGTCCTGGGAGCTACAGCTGCCCAGGGGTCTCTCCCGGGCCTGGAGCAACGCCCAGTTCCAGGAATTTTGGGACGAGGTGTGCTACAGGGACGAGATGCTCCGTACGATAACGTGGTTCAACCCGGCGGCCGACTTTGTCTGCCTAGGCGAAGAATCCATTTTGCGTATGTCGGAGCAAGTCGGCCCACCAAACCACGATGATGTCTTGCAAGCAGCCCTCGATCCCACTTTAGTTCTCATGCTCTCTCCGAGCGTTTTCGGACAACAGGAAAAGCTGGAATCTGAGTTTGAGGCGCTGAGGTTTGGCCTACGGTCTCTCTACCATCAATATCTCAAGCCAAGGGACCATGTCTACATCTGCGAGGGTGCGATGCAATTCGTCTTAACTGACGAAGGTCTACAAAAGTCCGTTCAAGATGGCTTATTCTCTGGTGAAAATGAAGAATCGCGGCTAGTCGCTGCCAACGACAAAGTTCTCATCAAGAAATACGAAGCCTTGACACTTTACAACCACAAGCACACAAACATCAACGCCGTCCAGACCGTGAGAACCTGGAGAGACAATCTTAATACGTGGCATACCAGGAGGTCGCAAGGTCGACAAATTCGACGTGGAAATAAAGGCCGTGTCGGGTGGACATCAAGTCGAACAGTTCCATCCCTTCGTATCCCCATGTCGGGGTCACAGATGTTGATGATAAAGATAGCTGACTTCCTGATGTGGGATCAGGGCCTGGGCCCGGGCTTGGGCAGATGGACAGAGATCATGGACTTGACCGGCCGTCTCAAGAAAGACCACCCACTGGTACAGGAATATGATTTCAAATTGCCAGACTTCACCCCAGTTTTCGTCTATCAGAACATCCAGCGACAAAGGCCTGACTGCAGCGCCATGTTGGACCGACTGCCGGACATGCGTGTCACGATGCCCGGAGAGAATCTGCTAAACATGATGCTATTCATGCTTCGAAGGAAATATTGTTTGATGAGTCTCCTGGGAAGATCTCGCTAAAGCTTCGCGTCAACAGAGAGGACGCTTTAAGGGAACTAGAGGGCGGTGCCTCAGTCATGTCCGGAGAAATGCGCACAGGCGAGGGACTACTGGTAGGCTATGTAAACAGACGAGTGGTCATTTGGAGACTACCGAAGCATCATCTTTGGACGTGAGCAATTTCACGGGATGGCATGCATCCAGAATATATCTTTATTTGATTAGAAAATCTTCAAATTAATTTCTGTTTCTTCTCCCCAGCGTTCCATCACTTATTTCTTCTGAGATTGTCGCCACATGTCTTTGGGATTATGAGACTATGTGTGAGCCGTCGTCAATGTTGGAAGTTCATATAGGCATATATGAACACAGTCTAATCCGCAACGCCTCGGGCGGATGTGCAGATTTGCAGAGGACAGAATAGCGGTCCGCGAGCTGTGCCTGACACAGGCGCATGCCCATGAAATTTTCCTTGGACAGGTCAGCCGTTCGCCAGATACCAGACCAGGCCTCAGTACGACCATGGAATCGGACACAGTTCTAGGAAGCACTATACAGCATATTTGGATGAACAGGAAAGAAAGACCCGGAACTAGTATCTTCCAGAAGTTCAGTATTAATTGTTATTTATCGTCAGGTACTTCCTCAACCTTAGTCCCGCGAGGCAGCAGGACCCGCAGACTCATATAAATCCTGCCAGCCGGTGGTTTTCACCTCATTTCTCAAGCAAAAGCCGATTCCATTGCTTCCTGCTGTAATAGGAGAAAATCAATAAAATTCCCGAAGCCGAATAGTGTTGCATATTGCTACAGAAAACGGAAGTACCCACGGGGACAGAAGTCTTCTGGGCAGCCCAGAAGGACAACAAGGTATACGGTGCCGCAAGGCTCAATGAGAGCAGGACGCATGAAGACATACATGAGGAGACCGTATAGATCCAATGCCTTAATAAAGATGCTGATAATGATGTTGGGCTTACGATCCGAACCTCCTGAGGATCATACGCAGACAAGAGCTTCGAGGCTGCGGGATGTCGGAGCAGAGTGCCTGAGTGGGGTGAGCAACATCCGGTCACTTTTGATTCAGGATGACCATTGCATTTCACAAGCGAAAGGAACAAGTTTTGTGTATCTTCAAAACGTGAAATTCATTATCGTCTACTAGGATTGTGCTGAAAAGAGGCAATCCTTTCCTCTTGAGATACTACTACAGTACATCCAGGCTGAAGGACGACATTACCGCTCGTGTAGCGACCTGCCAGTATGAGGTGTCAAAACCCGAAGAGACCCGTGCCAAACTCCTGTAACCACTTTTTAATGCGATCGCCTTATCCTGCATTCCCAATTGCCCATTCCGTGATCGATTGATTTAGTCGACCTCCTCCATGGCGCTGTCGCCAGTCTCGGCGGCAGGCGTGGAGTCGGAGGCGACAGGAGCATCAGCGGCGGCCTCAGGCTCCTCGTCCAGGTTCAGGCCCAGAGACACGAGCTTGTGGATACGCTCGGCGAAGCCAGCGGGCTCATCGATGGTGAAGCCAGAGACCAGCAGGGAGGTCTCGAACAGGAGCTGGACGATAGACTTGACGGTCTTGTCGTTCTCACCGTCGGCCTCGACCTTCTTCTTGAGCTCCTTGACGATGGGGCTCTTGGGAGAGATCTCGAAGGTCTTCTTGGAAGACATGTAGCTGGACATGGAGGTGTCACGGAGGGCCTGGGCCTTCATGATACGCTCCATGTTGGCAGACCAACCGAACTGACCAGTACGGATGGCGCAGGGGGAGCCGACAAGCTTGTGGGAGACGACGACCTTCTCAACCTTATCGCCGAGCACGTTCTTGAGAGCCTTGGTCAGGTCCTCGTACTCCTTCTCCTCCTCCTCACGTTGCTTCTTTTCCTCCTCGGTCTCCTCAAGCTCGAAGTCCTTGGTGATATCAACGAGCTTCTTACCCTCGAACTCCTTCAGCTGAGTCATGGCGTACTCGTCAATGGGGTCAACCAGGAACAGGACCTCGAAGTCCTTGGCCTTGAGAGCATCAAGGAAGGGGGACTTGGCAACAGCGGCGAGAGACTCGCCAGTGATGTAGTACATGTTCTTCTGGTGCTCGGGCATGCGAGTGACGTAGTCGGCCAGAGAGGTCTGCTCGTCGCCAGACTTGGTGGAGTTGAAGCGCAGGAGCTTGGCCAGGATCTGGCGGTTCTGGGAGTCCTCGTGGATGCCGAGCTTCAGGTTCTTGGAGAAGGCAGTGTAGAACTTGTCGAACTGCTCCTTGTCCTCAGCGATCTCCTGGAAGAGCTCGAGAGCCTTCTTGACGATGTTCTTCTTGATGACCTTCATGATCTTGTTCTGCTGCAGGGTCTCACGAGAGAGGTTGAGGGGCAGGTCCTCAGAGTCGACGACACCCTTGACGAAGCTGAGCCACTCGGGAATGAGCTCGGTGGCATCGTCGGTGATGAAGACACGGCGAACGTAGAGCTTGATGTTGTTCTTGGTCTTCTTGGTCTCGAACAGGTCAAAGGGAGCGCGCTTGGGCACGAACAGAATGGCGCGGAACTCAAGCTGACCCTCGACAGAGAAGTGCTTGACGGCCAGGTGGTCCTCCCAGTCGTTGGACAGGGACTTGTAGAAGGCAGCGTACTCCTCCTGGTTGATGTCGGAGGGGTTGCGAGTCCAGATGGGCTTCTGCTTGTTCAGCTCCTCCTCCTCGATCTTGGTCTCCTTGACCTTCTTTGTCTTGGGCTTCTTCTCCTTGTCCTCCTCCTCATCGTCGACCTCCTCGATCTTGGGCTTCTTGTCGTCACCCTCCTCGGTGGTCTCAGTAGCCTCCTCGTCAGGGACCTCCTTCTCCTCCTCCTTGGTGACGTGGAGGTAGATGGGGTATGAGATGAACTCGGAGTGCTTCTTGATGACCTCCTTGATCTTGGACTCGTTGAGGTAGTCAAGCTGCTCATCCTTCAGGTGGAGGATGATCTTGGTACCACGGCCGATCTGCTCGCCCTCGGTGTCGGTGGTGATGGTGAAGGTACCACCGGCGCTGGACTCCCAAACGTACTGCTCGTCATCGTTGTTCTTGGACACGACCGTGACACGGTCGGCCACAAGGTAGGCAGAGTAGAAACCAACACCGAACTGGCCAATCATGGAGATGTCAGCACCTGCGGTCAGGGCCTCCATGAACTGCTTTGTGCCAGAGCGGGCGATTGTGCCGAGGTTGTTGACGAGGTCCTGCGAGCAAGTTAGTCACATGTGTTTGACAGGCGATCTCAGCTGGTAGAGCTATAACTTACCGCCTTGGTCATGCCGATACCAGTGTCGCGGATGGTCAGAGTCTTGTTCTCCTTGTCGGGGATGATGTCGATACGGAGGTCCTTGCCCGAGTCCAGCTTGCTGGGGTCGGACAAGGCCTCGTATCGGATCTTGTCGAGGGCATCTGATGCGTTGGAGACGAGCTCTCGCAGGAAGATCTCCTTGTTTGAGTAGACGGTGTTGATGATCAGCGAGAGCAGCTGAGAGATCTCAGCCTGGAACTCGAAGGTTTCGCCAGACATCTTGAAGGTTTCGTAACGTCGTCAATTACTGGGGAATCAACAGTTAGCGACTGCGAGGCTTATTCATGCGGACCAAAGACGCAGAAAAGGGCAATGTAATGGATGCAGCGCAGTGCAGTTGGGTGTGTCAATGTATAGAGGGGCAAAGTTTGGTGGGTCGCTGTGTAAACGAGCACAAGCGGGAGCCTTGCTTGTTTGCTCAAAAGCCATCTGCTCCCGGCAATTGCGAGCCACCACGGATAGACTCCAGCAGGAGATGCAGTGCGCATGTGTTCCAATCATGAGGATCGTGTCGCCATCTCCCGTTTGGAAACGCAAGGCTGGAGGGATCTCGCTCAGGCGCAGGCCAGGCTGAGGGCGGGGATGGGAATTGTAAAGGCTGATTCAGGTGGTGGTGGGGTCTTCTGGTCTGCTTACCTTTGGGTATCACTGAAAGCGAGGGGGAAAGAAAACCTTGTCAGATCAAATCTTGCGATGCGATGTCTGAGAGGGAAGAGAGAAGAGGTTTTTGGCAGTTGATGAAGATGGGAAGTGGTGAAATCTGTGAGGTTGGGAAGAAGAGGTTGGCGTTGCAGAGCAGCAGGCAGAGGGGAGCTCAAATACGTACATGGAGGCTTTGCCCATGGAAATTCTAAGAGTTTCTATGGCGCCTTCCCCCTTTTGATTGGCCCGACAGGGGTGTGCAGACCCACTACGTTCTAGAGGGACCCTGCAAATGCAAAAATATCGATGCGTCTTGCTCGCCGCAGCCGTCCGACCTGCAGAGGTCAGAAATCCGAAAAGAGGGGCAGATCGGATCTGGAATAACTTTTACGGATCATAACTGTCCATTTGTAACTATTCCTGATCCAACAGGCATGGAAACGTCCATCGGCGCCGTGGAATGATCTGGAGCTCGCTGGACAGGCTCAGAATGCCCCAAAAGCTGCCCGTTTGCGTTCACAGCTCTGCGGTGCTCCAGCGGCAGCCTCACCTGCAACTCGAGGTAGCTACCTTGGGGTCAGGGGCCGCAGCTCGGTCCGTGCCATTTTGCCTCTGCCTAGCAACGCCCGCCTGGGGAAGTGAGGCTGAGAAGCTCCGTTCGGCAGGCAAGCAACGTCCGGTGGTGAAAGTGTAGTCAATTGCCGCTGTGGTCGCCTCATCTGCGCTTCAAAGCCACAGCCATGTCTACCGACATTGTCGAGTGTACTATGGGGCTCACACACCTGATAAAGCGCTTATCGGGTTCCCATGCATGTACAGCTAGCCAGGCTGATTGATAGGCAAATTCGGAACTCAAGAGGGCGGGCTGAGTTCGTTCCAGCCATGTTGCCTTGCATCAACCTAGACTAGGCACCTATCTGCTAAGTATCCAACTAGGTATCGTAAATTTGGGTATGCCATATCACTTCTCGGGGTACACATGGCTGACCACCTACCTAGGTGGGTACCTAGGTATCTACAGTGCAGGCATTGCGCAGACTGACAATCCGCCCCGTAAAGAAGCTTCTCGGTGAGGCGTGTCACACGTATATTTGCCCATCCAGAATATTCTATGAGCTGCGGATAGCACCGCAGACTAACCACGTATGGTATAGACAGGCCTCTTGTCATGAGCCAGGGTCATATTAGTATATGAGCAGATGCCCGAGCAGTGGTCAATGAAAGAAAGATTAAGTATTGTAATATCTTCTCTGACATTGGAAGTTCATGTGGCAGCAAGGCCTTGTTCGCATGGCTTACGCATGCTGGGTGCGCACGCAGTACTCAGTACCCGCCCCCAAGGGGCCGCATTCCTCCTAGCACCTACTTAGGTACTGGCAGTGCGGTTGATATCCTTTTTAGCTTTCGACCATGTAACTTCTGTTCTTCAGTGACGGTTTGTCCAAGGCCGTCGCTTCATAGACGTCTCAGTCTCCAGCTGCCAGTCCTCGACCTTCATTACAGATCTGAAGGCCTCTCACACAGTGATTGTCCCATAGGTGGCACACACGCTTGGAAAGTCCCCAGATAAATGGAGATAGGGACGACCTGCTGCTCTCTGGACGTATTCGAGCATGTCTCTCTGACATAAAACTTGCAATACTGTTTGTAGTCGCAGAGAGCATCACGAGATGGACTTCGTCATAGTTCGATAGCATTTTTTAAACTTTAGGGGCTTCAGTCCCCGCTTATCTTCGCGTGTCTGAAGTATTTCATGCCCACCCACGCGATAACAACCCACACCCAGGCCATTACACATGTCAATATGATCAAGGCCGGATAGTACCCCGTGATGGGCAGCGTCGGGTCATCCTCGAGCTCGGGAGGCGCGTACGGCGTTGTGCCGACGTCCCATGCCCAGTTCCAGATGCTGAAGCAAGAGCCCATACCAATCACAAACACCACCCATGTGACGACCAGAATCACCCAGCCCCACCACTCTGTCTCCGAGTAGTCCCAGTCGTCGTCCGTGGGTAGCAGGGGTGTAGATGCCAGCCCAGAAAGGCTCAGAGGTGACCTAGCCCGGCTGATTGTCCGTCGGCGCGGCAAGGAACCAAAGTAACCGTCTGACCCGGAGCTCAGGCTCGCCAGCTCTGGCCCCTTCCTGCTGCCCGCGTTCCTCCCTATGTGCAGCACGTCCTCGTCGTCCGTCGTGGTGTAGCTCATCGTGGGGCTCGTGGGCGTCGGCTCATCGACCTCGACTTTGGGCTTCGGCAGGGTCTGGGCAGCGGATGCCCCGGGCGCCGCGCCGTCGCGCAGCAGGTTGGTCGCGGCCGTCACGGCGGGCGTGTTGCGGCTCGCATAGCCGTCCATCGAGGGCCGGGGTGTGATATCGGATATGCCTAGCCCGAAGGAGCCGCCCTCCTCCGTCGGTGTACTCATGCTGTATGTCTCTGCCTGCTTAACATCGATGCTCAGGCTTGCGCGGTGGGCCTCGCGCCGTTCGCGCTGGGCGCCGCGGCCGAGGAGGGCCACTTTTCTGAGGGATCCGCGGCGGCGCCTCGTCTTCTGCTGCTGAAGTGCGGTGGCAATCGAGGATGGCGGCCGCGGTATGGGCATGTATATGGTAGATGCAGGAGATCGGTTCTCCTTCTCGCGCTGCTGGCCTGGGCCGTCGTGCTCGTGGTGTTCGGAGGGATGGGCGCGCATGAAGGAGAGTTTGGAGAGGAGGCCGCCGCCAGAAGACATGCGTCTGTGACTGGGGCGACTCGAATCTGTGGCACCAGCAGCACCTTGGTGGGTGTCTTGGGTGGATGGTAGCGGTTCCATGATGGCTCGGTGGCGGCGCAGATGGTCCGCCCGGGCCGGACTGGCAGACAGCTTCGAACCACAGACCACAGGAGGGCTGATGTCAGATGTCAGATGTCAGAAATGGGGTCAAGAGAGAGAAGCTTCCGCCCCACATGTTTGGGACTGGAACATGTGAAAACCCCAGGTAGTGGTCAATTCTGGTGGAGGAAGATGGGAATGCCTGGGGCATATGCAGCCAGAATAATTGGCAGCATGGTAATCTTGGAGCGCGATGGGCGTGTGGCGCCTGGAGGAAATCTGCAACCAGGCAAAGCAGCGAGCAATTCAATACGACTCTACGTCCGCACTCATTGTAGCTAGCTGCAGTTAAAGCAGACTACAGTAGGCTACCTGGGTGTAGCTCGGTACGTACCGGTCTAGAATACTGAGTAGTTTATTTGAGTATACCTCCACAGGGGTAATAAAGGTTATTTGCCCAGGTACTATCATATTGGGCCCCATTAGCCCCACTTATACTTATATAATTACTTTTCTAGCAATTTCTATATAAAAGATACCTTATTTATATAAAGGGCTATAATTTATTAGCCGCGGCTATATAATAATAATTATTAAAGTTATAAATATCTTATAATTATTTTATACTCTATATATTCCTTACTTTTTATACTATCTATTTAAATACTCCCCTTTTATAAACCCCTTATTATTCTATTAAATATATTAAATATATTTAAAATTATTTTAATTAAAAAAGCTTATATATAATAAAAAGCTTTAAGCCTAAATATTTTATAATATTATTAACTAATTATAAAATTAAATAATAATAAAGCTATATATTATATTTTATTAAATATAAAAAGTATTAAAAAGCCCTTTAATACCTTAAAAAAATAAATATAATAAATAGCCTTTATTTAATATATTAAAATAAATAAATTTATAAAAATAATTCCTATTAAACTCTATTTATTATTATATATCCTAATTTAACTTTAAATTCTTTTTATTACTTAAATTATATATAAATAATATAATTTTTTATAAAGCTTTATATGCCTTAAGCTATATTTAAAAGCTTTATTATTATTATATTTATTATATAGCTATAAATAAATAAATTTATATATAATTTTATTAATAAACTTTATAAAGATAATTTAATTTTTAAAATTAAAAATAAATAATTTTTTTTAATAAAATATAAATAAATAATAATTTAATATAAAAATAATAAATTATAATTTATAATATAAAAGATTTAAAAAGCTTTATTTTACTTTATTAATATTTTATAAATTAAATATTTTAAAGCTATTTTATAAATAAAAAGAAAAATCTTAAATATATTTAAGAGAAAGATTATAAAGATATTAATTAATATAAATATTATTTTTAAATCCTATTTATTATTAAATATTTTTATATTTATAAATTAAATAACTAAGGGATCTTTTAACAAAATAATATACCTTTATATAAAGTTAAAAGTATAAAATTAATATTTTAAAAAATAAATATTTTAATTCTTTATTAATTAATAAATTTACTAAATTTAAATCTTATAAAAAATATTTAATTTATAATAAAGGATTAAATAAAATAATATTATAATATTTAAAGCCTAAACCTTAAAAAGCTATATAAAATAATTATAAAAGCTTAAGAAATAATTAATAGCAATTTTTTATTATAATTAGCTTATAAAATGCTGGATTATCTTTAAAAATATATTAATATAAAAAGTAAAATAATTAATTTCTAAAAAAACTCTAAATACCTTAAATTGAGTATATTTTACTAAGAAAACTAGGTACCTTGTGTTGAGTGGGGTAGGGTGGGGCTTAATGTGACTATACCTTAAATTTTAACCTTTATTTCCCCTGTGGAGGTGTAGAGCCAGAATGCCTGCCGGAAAAAGGCCTGTCAGGACCCCTGACTTAGCGGCCAGTTCCCCTGAATCCTTGCACCTGGCCCAGGGCAGAGCAGCAATGAAAGTGAAGTCAATGCACGCAGGGAGGCATTCATCATGCCAGTCTGAGTGCCCGCTTGCGCGGGGTGGGCGCGACGGGCGTCGACATTCGACTCCTCTCCGTCCAGCCTCACGGTCTGGTCCTGAGCCTTGCCAGATTCTCTCTGTGACATCCGGGTCTTCAACAGCACAATTGATACTTTCTTCAACACACAAGCTCCCGTCGCCCGACAAGCATACCTGCAGATCGCCGCCCATAGTTGCAATGCGCTAGGCTGGATCCAGAAGTTGGGCTGCTTCTTCCAAGGCCCACTATCCCCAGACCGATCGCGACCGCGACCGTCATCAAAGAGATAGATCTGCCACTTGTGCCTTCTCTCCGTCCTCGACAGGCACATGGCTTCTGGCCTGTCGTCAGCCCTCCCGCCGCCCTCCCCAACTCCTCCCCTTCTCGTCGAGCCGCCCCCTGAGGACGACGACCCGGACGCCGACATCGAAATCGACCTCGACAGTGCATTCGACCGCCCACTCTCCCGTTCCAGCGCCACCAGCAGCACCGCCAACTGGAACGACATAGGCGGCCTGCTGCCCTCCCGGAACAGCGCCGCCCTGCTCAGCCCCGACACGCCACGGAGCATCCGCCGACCAGCCAGCAGCATGTCCACCGAATCAGCCCTCTCCGAGAATGGGCTCGTCCCAGCGGCCCCGGCCCCGGGGCCCTTCAACTTCCAGACTCAGTCCATGTCCACCTCGCCTGTGAGATCGGTATGTTTTCTCCCTCTTCCCCTGCACACCGAAACATACAAAGATGTACGGGCCAAGCTTGACTGACACTGACGGCATCGTGCAGAATATCGGCCAGCGTCGAGGTCACCGCTACAAGCACTCCTCCATAAGCGCCCAGCACCAGATCTTCCAGGAGCCGCCGCCGCGACCGCCGCCTGTCCTCCCCGCCTCCCTCCCCGTGCCCACTCTCAAGGAAGCCTGGGGCTCGATGCACAAGGAGCAGCGAGCCCGGCTGTACTGGAGCCTCTGCCACGCCTGCGTGGCTGGGTACGTCTTCTTCAGCGCGGGCGGCTCCCTCGCCATGACGGCGCTGTCCCACCTGGTCTTCTTCGACGTCGGCTCCGCCGCCATCTGCGTGTGCGTTGACGTGCTGGGCAACTTCGAGGTGTGGCGGCGCAGTTCCATACGACACCCTTTTGGCCTGCAGCGCGTCGAGGTGCTAGCCGGCTTCGCCATGAGTGTCTTCCTTGTATTTGGCGGCTTCGACCTGCTGAGCCACAACTTCAAGCACGTCCTCGAGAGCATGGGCTCGCACACGCCGCACCATCCACATGGTCACAGCCATGGCCACGGAGGGGGAGAGGGCGAGGGAGCTGTCAGCGCCGGCACCGTCGACCTGGCCACCCTCGCGGCCGTGCTGAGCACCCTGGTGTCGGCGTACGGGCTCAAGAACCACGCGCGCATCCGCCGCGTCATGCGACCCAGCTACTTCGCATCATTCCTGCCCGAGATCCTCGCCAACCCCTTCCACTCGCTCACGCTCTTCTTCAGCTTCCTGATGCTGCTGCTCCCCGCGCTGCCGGTCGGGTCCTTCGCCTGGCTGGACAAGCTCATCTGCGTCGCCATCGCCGTGTCCATGTTCGTGCTCGGCATGCGCCTCGCCGTGGCCCAGGGCCTGATGCTGCTCATGTCGTACAACGGCCGGCAGCACAGGTCGAGCGTCTCGTCTTCTTCCGCAGTAGCGACGACGACGGGTCTCGGAAAGAGCGGCAGCGGCGGCGGCAGCGACGCGGATGCCGTCGTGCGCGAGATCGAGTCCGAGCCCAACGTCGCGCGCGTCGAGGAGGCACAGTTCTGGCAGGTCCACTACGGCCTGTGCATGGCCACGCTCAAGCTGTGCGTCGCGCGCGGCTGCGACGACGCCGCCCTCAGCCTGCTTCGCCAGCGCGTCGCCCGCATCGTGCAGAACAGGCTGGGCGAGGGGTACGGCAAGGGAGGGGCGCTCCGGTGGGAGGTTACGCTGCAGACGAGTACGGATGCGGCGTGAGTGGAACGGAGCATACAGATTTTCATTTCTCTTTCATTCTCATTTTTGGTAGCGAGCGTTAGAAGTGTATGAGATATTATCATGATCGACAATTTGTATCTTGCTGGGTCAACTAAACTTTTATGATGAAAGCTGGTCCAGCTACCAGGGCCGCTTGCGCGTGAGCCATCGAAAGCAAAAGGCACACATTTCGTGGCAGGCATGACATATCGATGAGGATAAAAGCTTTCATATGTTCTACAGACTCGTAAGCCTACACGACCACGCCATACATGTACGACCTTGAGGTTGAGTATCTTTCTATTTGCTCGCAGCTTCAAATGTATACATGTGGTGTAAGTAAAAGTAAGCTGAGTGGGAGGAGGAGCCCAAACAATTCATCAACTCAATGAACGACGACCACCGGCCACAGAAACTCCTTCCCGCACAAAAACCCCACTGCTGTGATGAGATGTATATATCATAAGTCATGGCGCCCAACGAACCAACACCAGGCATATCTGTTCTTCCGCGGACGGATCAGACAGGCCTACCCGAGGTCGATTTCAGATCGATCAATCAGTCAGTAAGTCAATCAGAACAACCCCCACCGCCCGCCCTTCTCCTTCCTCCCCTCGCGGTCCTTCTTGGACCCGGCGGCGCCGGCTCCGCGCGGGCCCTCGAGCTGCCTGAGGCTCTCCATCTTGTCGAGGACGAGCTCCAGCAGCTCCTTGCGGCGGATGACCTCGAGGTGGCGCTTGATCTTGGGGTCCTCCTTGGCGAAGCGCTCGATCTGGTCGTCCGAGAGGTGGCGGCCCAGGCGCGCGTCGAGCTCGCGCGGGAAGTTGTAGTAGAACTCGGACAGCAGCTCCACGTTGAGGAACAGCACCGCCGTCTGCGCCAGCTTGGTCGCTGCCGCGTCGAGGAACACCTCCGGGCAGTAGTACTTGTTCTTCAGGTCTTTGCATTGCCGCGACTTGACCGCCAGCAGCCGCATGTTGATGATGTCTGCGCGGTCGCGCAGGAAGACTGCCTCGCGGCCTGTGTGTGCGTGGTGTGTCAGCTCGAACAGTCTTGCGGGAAAGGGGGGAAACCAGGGGAGTGCAGTTGTTTTTCAGTCAACATACCCTTCTCCAGCAATGCGGCACTGAACCCGCCCGCGCCGATCCTCCCGTCGCCCTCGACAATAATATCTCCCTTTCGGCACTTATCCACGAAGCCCATGACCTCCTTCATCTTCCTGCGCCCACCAACTGCCTTCTCGAGGTTGGTCAGGGCGCTCTGACATGCGTCAAGCTCCCCCTTCAGCACACCGCCGACGTGCTCCCGGCCGGTGGTCCACTCCCTGTCCTCGACGTCGATCTCGAACTTGTATGGCTTAATACAGTTCTCCACCTGGTCACTCGTGCTGTAGAATCTCTCGTTCAGGATGCTCGATGCGGCGTTGGTGATCGCCTCGCGCGCAAAGGGGTGGTTCGCGAATGTTGACTGCGCAATCAGCTGCTCGATGTGCTGTTGGATCGTTGTGGCCACAGCACTGGTAGCCAGACGACCCACGCCAAGCTTTGTGAGCGACGCTGTGGAGGCGTCGAGCTGGCGGTGCCAGTAGGGGTTGTTAGGGTCGGCTTTGGGTAGGTCGGCGAGGGTGTCTACCTCAGGTGGTGGTTGCGAGAGGTCGGTGATGGGCTTGTTCCAGTAGCGGAGAGCGAGCAGATCCAGAACCCGCTGATCGAGCTCCTTCTTCAGTATTTCCTTCATTTGCGGGCGGCCGAATTCCTCGGTGAACTGCTTGAAAGAGTGCTTGAAGGCGTCGAGGCTTTCCGCAAGGTACGACTCTGCTGACAGCGGCCGGTCATTGTACTGGACCTTAAATTCGTAGGTGGCCTCCTCGAGTTCCTGTTTTATCGCGTCGTGTGTGCTCTGCAGGCTGGCAGACATGGTTTGCTCGAGCACGTGCATCAACTTCTTCCGCAGCGTCAGTGTACCAAGGCTCAGACCAACGTCGGGGCCGAATTCCAAGGGGTGTGACGAGAAGAAGGCATTCTCGTTCTTGGCGATTGTAGTAGTGAGATTGGTGCCCAATCCCTTGTTGAACAGGGTCTTCACGCCAGGTGCTCGAGAGACAACCCCAACATATCCAAGCCTGAGGGGATACTGCTTATCCGACAGTATGGCCGCGCCCCGTACGGGGTCCACCAGATCCATCTTTGTGACGACGCCGATCGTTCTCTCGCCCCTTGGGTCTACCCTCCTGCTCGCCCGTAACGCTGTGGAGTTGGCCAGGTCGACATCTGCCGCAGATATTGCGAGGATAACATTGGGCGCTTGGATGTATTTGTCGCATAATTCTGCAATCTTCGACTTAAGTTCCAGGGGTTGGTTTTGGCCGACGACCTGGATGTAGCCCGGTAGGTCGATCAAAGAAAGATCTGGCACACTGGGAGAGTAGATGCTCAGTCTGATGGGGTCGTCAGACACACACTCGTTGTCCGGGACCGCCAGGTTGAGGTCGGTAAGTGTCCTTTGGACAGAGGAGAAGTCGGATGTCTTGAGGCCTAGGTCTGGGAACTCGCCGTACTCAGACTTGGAATCGGGGGTGTTGACCAGAGTGAGCTCGATCGGCCGTCTTGTGACCATATTTGAGCCCTTGGGCAGGAACTCATGCCCCACGATAGCCTCCAAAACCGAGCTCTTCCCTGAAGATTGTGAACCGATGACAACGATAGACGGCAGTGTCAGGGCACTGGACTGGCCGACGTTGGAGAGAATATTCCGGATCTCGATCATCTTCTTGGTGAGGACCATCATCTGGTCGTCGTTGGCGATTTCCTCGAGTTCCCTGTCGTCGTCCACGATCTGGGTCCATGCGCCTGCTGCGGCCGCACCGGTCATGACTTTGCCAGACCTGCTCTGTTTTGGAGGCTCCTCTCCCGGGTCTGGTCCTCCTTTGCCTGTGCCAATATCCTCTTGTAACCGGAGCACCTTCTGCATCCACTCGGGGAGCTCGACCGACTCTTTCGTATTTTCCCACCCTCTCCCCATTTGGCTGGCGATGTCCTTCGCACCGCCAAAGATATCTGACGCGGTATCGACCGCGGTCGCCTTCATGTTCTTGTACATTTCCGATGCCGAGTTGCTGACCTCTGCGCCCACGTTAGCACCCAGCTCCACAGGCCTCGTTGTCCATGTCCGATCTTACGTATTGCCTGGTATTGCACCCACGCGACTCCGCCTATCATCAGCCCACCAAACATGGCAGGTATCCTCACAAACTTGACCAGCAGCCTGGGCAGGAGCCTCGCGAAGGAGGCGTTCCGCACGATGACGGCATTGTGGAAGGCACTGCTGGGGGGCCAGACGCGCTGCCTCGTCGCGTGAATGGCTGCGTCGGCGCGTTGAAGGCCGCCGGTGGGGAGTCGGAAGCGGTGGTAGTATCGGACGGCGGCTTCAGGGAGGGCGGCGGCGGCGCGGCGCGTGGTAAGGGGCAGTATCCCCGCTGCCAGGAGCCGTCCACTCATGGTGGTGGCGGATGAAGAGGACGCAGGGAGGTTGGAGATGGCATAAAAAGCTTGGAGACGATGAAAGTTTGGCTGACTTGTCCACTTGGTAACCCTGGAGGGCTGGATGGAGAGGGAAAGCAGATGTGTTTAACAGCAGTTGTAAAGTTGTTGCATGAACGAGTGCAGCCAGCAAATGCGGTCACAAGTGGCGTGTGGAGCTAGCTACGCAGACGCATAATACGCACCAGTCCAGAGGTGCGATGGAGCAACGGTGGGGGTTTGGTGAACAGGGGACGTTCGGCACCCAAGTTCGGCGGGGCTTTCTACTCTTCCCTCGACACAGCAAGTATTATCCATTTCTGGGCTGGCCTCACCTCGTATACCACCTCTCGGAATCATGCGAGTACCTACGTTTTGTATCTCTCATTGGTGTGGCTTTCCAGGTGCAAAGAGTAACGACAGGAATGTTCATGGAACCAACTAGACCATAGCAGATCATCAGAACCCGCGCACGTTCATGCATTGAATGCAACCCTCTAGCCAAATACTATCAAGTTCCACACAGGGTCCTGCATGTCCATATCCAATGCCTGGCAATTTATTAGTCCGCATGAAAGTGTTTTTGATCGCCGCCGTTGAGCACAAGGTCCGGCACTCACGCCGTGGTCGCCCCACTCCGGACCCCAACCCTCTCCGGGCACAAACCACCCGCCCCCCGCCGTCCGCTCCGCCCCGGACCAACATCTTCCGGGAATAGAAACAAAAAAACAAAAAGAGGGACGACCGTGGTTCGAACACGGGACCCCAAGATAGTTGGAATATTGCAATCTTATGCTCTACCGCTGAGCTATCGCCCCAGTGATAATCTTTGCTTGATTGAATTGCTCATCTTGCTTCAGTATTCCATCGGGAGAAGCCATCCCGAAATCCATGGCCACTCCCAAGTCAGTACCATGCAGATAGATCTTCATCTAGGTAAACAACTAGGTTAAGGGTTAGTTAGCCTTCCCATCTAACTTCAGATGAACTATTTCTAATGGATTTAAATATATCATATCGCTGTCACGCCGTCATCGGGGACAACCCGGACTTCCACATCAGTTGCACACACGGCTATGGAGATGACCGAAGCTCTGTTCCTTGTGCGACAAGATCGGGCTTGTTGTATTGCAAGTGCAGGAAGCTTACTTGAGTGACGGCCTGTGATTCCCAATTGACTCTGCTGACAGGCTGTTCAGGTTGGGCTTTGATGAGACTATCCTCACCTCCCGCATTACATTTATTCCCGGAAGCTATGTCCAGAGACATGGAACGCATACGTGGACCATCGTCAGCGAGACGACCCAACACCCACATCCACACACCCGTACACTTAGCACCCACACACTGAACACCCAACTCCTATATACCCAGTACCTAGGTACTTATACACCCAGCACCTACACCCACACACTTATAAACTTATCACCCATACACTTAACACTTACACACTTACACACCCAACACCTATACGCCCAACGCCTACACACCCAACTCTTGTACACCCAAAACTTGTACACCCAAAACTTGTACACCCAACACCTACACACCCACACCCACACACATATACACTTATCACCCACACACTTAACACCCACACACTTACACACCCACACACTTACACACCCACACACTTACACACCCACACACTTACACACCCACACACTTACACACCCAACTCCTGTACGCCCAACGCCTACACACCCAATACCTATACACCCAACACATATACCCAACTCCTACACACCGAACTCCTACACACCCAACTCCCATACACCCAACACCCATACACCCAACTCCCATACACCCAACACATATACCCAACTCCCATACACTTAACATCTATACACCCAACTCCTACATATCCAACTCCTATACACTCAATTCTCACGCCTACTTCATACACCTAGGGATGATTAGATATGTTTCAGTGAGGATTCTCACATGGGTTGGTGCTAGCAATGTACTGGTGTGCCTTCCCTTTTGCATTGCAAATCTCCAATTATAACGACATACAACTCAGTCTTACTCCAACACAAATACTGGCCTCCTTCCCGTCGTCCTATCGCTACGGAGCGCGACGCGGCCCGAAAGAATGTTTGTAGATCACCAAGCACATCCACTGGTCCCCCCAAGGTGAAGAAGACTAGTACTTAAGGCAACGCCTGCCAGCACAGCGCTCTATGTTAGGACAGCACAGAAACCGGCTTAGAAAGACTAGCAAGGACTTGCGGAAAAGTCGCCGGACGCTGGTGCGCCCGCGCAACATCGGAAGGTCACATGAAAATCTAAGATTGTAAAGGTTGAGCTGCCGGCCCAGTTAGCAACTCGCATTTTATGAGGAGATTGGGATTTCTTTTCGTTGGTCGTTATTGGTATGCATTTAGCTGGAAGTCTTCGAACTGTCAATCGCTTCTGTCTCTATATATAGATACCTGTAACTCATGGATATGAGCATTCACTGATCTTGTATTTATCTCCTCTGACACCTCTCCTCCACATGACGTTTGGAGTCATCAGCACATATCTCAACGCTCCAAACACGGATCCGGTGATCCTATGGCACGATACTGAGTTAAGAATACATCACTCGGTTTGTTCAAACCCCTCCTTCTTTCATTGTTGCGGACGGCCTCCTGCCATAAATCTCGTTTGCTGAACTTTGAAGTCCTGAAGTAATTCCACCGCTCCGGGTTGCGATCACCCTTCGCGAATTCAATGCTTTTTCGATCCATCCGTTCCGCCCGATTCGTGTCGTTGGTGCCTTCCAGGTCCAAGAACTACTCGCCCAACTTCTCTGAGTTGGAGGATGTCATCGATGGGAGCAGCGTCTCAATCTTCTCGGCCCTCTCAAGACAGCTTTGGCTGAATACCTAGAGCTTTGGGTACGGCAAACCCCTAAAGCTCCTCGTCAGGTTGTCGGGGGAGATAATGCTATGGGCATCCTCAGATGGAACAAGCACGAAGCAATGGTCTTTCCCTTTACGCTTGAACCGCCCGTAAGTATAACTCAGCGACCGTGGTGTAGGATGAGGCCATGGCTTCAGGAGGCGATAATCTGAGCCGTAAAGCGAGGACAGCAGGACTGCTCGAGCCTCAACGATTTGCCCCGTTGGAGCGCAAATTTCCCAGCCCTACGAGAACTGTCAGAGTCTCGAAAATTACATAGCATGTTAGAAGTCAGCTCTCTTTTCTGGTAAAAGCGACTCACATCTCGAACTCTGCCAGCGCCGTAGAACTTCAGGGCAGACACACCTACAAGGCAGTTGGGGATGCCGTGCTCCTCTAGAACCTGAGTAACCCGAAGGGTATCATCCGTACCTCTGCCGTAATTGGAGGTCTCTCCGTCGCTGAGATCATCCTCTTCAATGTTAGCAGGCGGTGAAATAAGCTCCTCGTGACTTTACTCGTGCTTAGGCACACGAGGCGCCTGAGGAAGCTTGGCTCGCCAGGACATGTTATGACGGTGTGCGATCCGAATAAGTATTTACTGTCAAGTATGCTAGGCTGGCCTGATGGCCGGCCGGCTGATTAGTGAAGTATCGGCTGACTGAGCCCCTTGCCCACTGTTGTGGGCAAAGTCAGCCAGCTACTAGTAAAAGGCATCATGGGTTCTTCTGAGCGCCTCCCATGTAGCAGTGAAACTGATCCTGCACCGCATGCAGTCTTGACCGAGGACACTACTAGAAGAGACTGAAATGAGTCCAGACTCAACACCCAGAGTTGCGAGACTGCTGTAGAAGTAGTAAATGAGGAAGTTGAGCAGCGGTGTGGAAAGATTAGTTTGCATTCAGTCGACCTTGCTACCTGTGCCTGACGTGTTAGATGGATGATTTGGTGCTTCTACACACATGGACCCAGGACAGGCTTCTTTCAATCACGAACAACGATAAGTGTCCTCGTGTACACAATGCTTAATGTTGACCCAGCTATCATAGATTCACCCGCCATATGCGCTTGATATTGGACAGTACTGGAACACCTGGGCAGGTAGATCATCGATGGAGTGCCAGGAGATCCGATGGCTCATGTAACAACGTTTACGATACTTGCTCGTACGTTGCTTTATATGAACAGTGTCATGACTTTACAGCAAGAAATGTTCGAGATGTCCTCCATCCAGTACCCCGCAACTCCTTTGTTCAAGGTCAATTCATGATCTAAGAATGGGAAAAACACCAGAGCATCCACGACTAGAAGCAAGGACCGGAATAAAAGACTCTGTAAAAAGAGCAAAAGAGGGAATCATAGGAGCTTGCTGTTCATGGACTCAGACCAGGTGATCAGATCATATCCTGTGACGGCTCACGGAGACCACAGAGACTTGGGCAACGTGATAGTTCTTTCCGTTCCTGGGCAGCCATGAATATCTTCAAAGGTGTCCATTGAAACTCGGACGTTTCCCCGTGACTCACCAGCTCTTGTGTTCCACGGCTGGCATATTCTTGTCATCCTGTTACCTGAAGCTGTTTGTAATGACAATACCCAATACGGTTCTCCTCCAATGGGATCTTTCCCAGCGATGATTACCCTGCGCTTGAATCTTGAAGCCGTGTCACTTAAGCACAAAGACATGACCTGAAGCCGATGATACCTATCGCTGGACTGTATCTCATGTGCTTGAGTCAAAAGAGGAACAAACTGCTTTGAGCAAGCTGAGCCCACCCGTCACGAAACCTCATCGCCGGTCCTGGCGACCCGCGACTCAAGGGGAGGCAGTGCATCTACGCGCAGCGCACACCGCCGACAAAACGCAGTAAGATGGAGGATCCCACCCGACGAGCTGGAACTGCCAGCCGACGTAGCACCGTCTGCCCGGAAGATCCGAGCATGCCCACCAAAAGGAGCCATAATCACCACTCGGTGACGACGACGGGTGTCATCTCTGCACAAAGCACCGCGCCAATCTCAAAAGTGGCACATCTCTCGCTCTCGCTGAGCACGGCGAATGTGAGCTATCCCATCGCGCGCGACTCGTGGCACCTAAGGACAGCGCCAAGCTTTCCTGGCAGCCGACCCAGAAGGCGGGCGAAGGTGGCGGCGATCATACTGGCGACGCCGAGCCCGGTACGGGGTCTGGGCTGGGCACGAGCAGCCCGGGCGACCTTGCGCCCCGTGCTGGCGAGCCCAACGGCGTTGCAGCCCCGCGGGGCAGATGCGGCAAATATCGCCTGTGATCCTGCGAGACGGTGCTAGCCGAACAGCCGAGCAAAAGGGGGGGTTCATTAGGTAGCACATGTCTGTTTATGGTTGTGGTTCTTGTGATGCTGTATGGGCGTAAAGCTGGTGGGCGCTGTCATGTGTTGCGCAAGCTACGGGATGCTCATCTCGGTGCAATATGAGGGCTCCTGGGCTTGTGCGTTAAATGGGCACTCGCGTACCCACTTTGTCAAACCGAGGAGTATCTTGCACCGCTGCCCGCAGGAGGCTGCCGTCAGTTGTTGCATGATCAGGTCGGGTTTGCTCCGGAGGGCAATTGGCGCTAGCTGGCCATTATTAGTATGTAGGCATAGCATGACATATTGCAAAAAGGGATGGGGTCGAGAGAGAAAGAAAGAGAAAGAGGCCTACGTAGGGAAAAAGTGGTCTCGTCGAGTCAGGGGACGAAGTGAGGGCTGTGTAGCGACATTGGCTGTCATCTTTAACCGGCTAGCTCCATGCTGGGAATGAGAATAGCATCAAATGAGAGCCGGAAATAGGTGGTGTCTTGTCGTGGGCGGCAAAATGGTCAATCAGCCGCCGTTCCATCCTGCCAAGAGGAGGAAACTCTGGTTGGTGGGCGCGAAAGTGGCCTCGGGAAGTTCCCCCTTCCACAAAGACGGAGGTGGCAGCCAGCCAGCAGTCTGACGATAGCTGATGGGAACGTGGAACGTGGAGCGTGCAGTATTGCGCACAGAGATGCTGGAGATCGGTCGTGAGCCGAGCAGGCAACTTTAGGGTCCCTTCCCCCTGGCGCCCCGTCCTATAAGCCCTCAGCTCGACTAACAGGGGACACCCCACAGCCATCCCGGGTGCTGGGCAAGGGTGCAAAAAGGGGAGCGGTGGTGGTGATTGGCCGCGCAGGCCCTATGAAACGCGTTTACAAAGCTTGGCACAGCCTTCTCCTGCCAACATGAGGGCCGGGCTGGCTGTGCCGGGCTTGACAGTTGCCCCTTTCTCATTTAGACGCACCCATGTGTACCGTAAGAGCTGACGCACATCATCCGAACTTGTGCTTGTTGCCGGCAATGCTATTGTTGAGCCTGTTTCTATCTGCCTATCTATCTCTTTATTTTGCGCCCGACGATTGACATTACAGGTTCGTCTCGTGATGCCCTATCGGAGCCAACCATTATCGACAGGGTCTCAATCTTGGTGAGGGACAGCCCCTGGCCTGTGTTTGCTAGGCGCCGTCTTGTGTGTGGTCCGACCTCCTTCAAACAGACAGCCAGCCCGATAGGAGCAGGGTGCTGTTGTAAGTGAGTGCCACCGAGTACCGAGCACATGTCTCTGAGACATCATGTCTCCAGGAGAAGCTGGCTGGTGCTGTGGCGGGGGAGGGAGGTGAACATGAGATTGTGGTCAGACAGGCCGGGCACAGGCGTGCGGGATAGATACACTACAGATTGGGTACAGATTACAAGACCGTCGTCGCATCTCCGTCTTGTGTCCGTCTGATGAGGCACTAGCACAACTGCACGACCACGGCTCTGCCAGCCCTGCCAGCTCCAGCTCTGCTAATGACGGGCTGCTTCATCTGGTCGGCGACGTGGTATATTGCAAATTGTGAATCGTAAACCGGTGGATGCATCTCTGATTGTGCTCACTGCTGATCAGTGATCGCCAGCTGCTGTCTACCCTGTATCCCCAGCCTGCCACGGCTGCCCAGTGCTGAGCGCCCAGCTCCCTTGGGCAGTGGGAATTTAGATCTTCGTGGCCGACCCCGCCAGCCCCCTTGACAGACCTTCCTCTCAGCCTGCAATCCATGCCCATCATCCCTTTTCTTGCGGCACGTCTGAGTCGCTGCGCACCCAATGGGCGCGCACGTCTGCGCTGCTCTCCTTCTACGTGTGACAGCTGCTGTGCCGGGCAAGCAAGGCAGGCAAGGAAGCAGACGAAGATCGTGAAAAATGTGCCTGGTTGGTCCTGCCACGTCCTGTGCGACCATGACTACGTTTGGCTGAGGGAAAGGAAGGAGAGATCTCCCGGGCTGTCTCTGCCCCTCCGCCATGTACCGGCCATGTCACTCGAAGCGCCCCGCCCGCGGCCGTGGTACATGCCGAGGTACGCAATTAAAGTGCATCTCTCGCATCTCGTCTCACTCATTGGCCCGCACTATGGTAGATCATGTGCGCTAGCACGCAGGTACGCAGGTACGCAGGCAGGTACGTCGTATGAACGACGAGTCCCGAGGTCGGCTCGACCAATTAACTCTGTCTGCCCCAAGCGGCTCAGGATCTTGCCCGACCGCCTGCCCTGTCGCTTTTCCCTGTCCCTGTCCATCAAGGGGTTCTCCTACCACACCAGATCACTGCTAGCCCGCTAGAGCCCGACGTTCAAACACAACCACAACCACAGACTTCTGAGCACCCTGGGAGGAGCACATCCTGGGCAGACCTTTAATTTATCTCGTGTACACCAGCCGCCTAGTGAACGATGCGTGGCATCACCAGACGATGCGATGCGATACGATACGATGTGATGATGCTCGGGGGCAAACAGCGACAGCAGCGGCGACAGCAGCAGCCCCAAGCTGGGGACAGTCGGGTTGTGCCATTGGCCCCTTACTGTGTCCCCTCCTGTGTCCCATCGTGTGTCCACCGTATTTGTCCTGTCTGACTGTGCAACAACGGCGGACTCCTCGATCCTCTGCAATGCCCATGCCATGGCATGCCATGCCGTGGGCGCGAGGGAAGTGGGAGTGCAGTGCCGTTCGTTCACCCCGTCGTCCTTCCTCGATGAGGCAAACTGCCCGTCCGGGATAGTTTACCGTGCTGATGGGTCCCGCCTGCTGCCCGGCCCTCCCATGCATCCACAATCCACATCCACATCCCAAGCCTTCCCACTGCGGATCCCAAGTGCAACGTCCAGGGTACGATGTCTTCTGCGAGGTGTGAATGGCAGGTGTTCGTCTCGTCTCCTTTCTCCCCCACTGCACTACGCGAAACGGAATGAAAATCGCCCCATCCTGCGCCCCGTTGTTTCTGGTCTTGGGGCTGCTAAAGTGTGTCTCTCCTGCCCTCCTTCCCTGACTTACACCCTCACCTTCCTCCGTTTCTTGCCCCCAGCTTCTCCCTTTTGGCATCTCCCTCTTGCCAAACTTTCTGGTTCAGGTGCACCCCCGACGGTCTCTACCCTTCCGCTCCTTCCCTGTCTCTGACTCTCCCACTCACTCTCTCCACCCCCTGCAACCGCAATACATTCATTCACTCTTGAATAAGTCGCCGCCCCCCTTTTCTCCGAGGTAGACTTCTTCTCTCACCCACAACGCTCTCTACCACCGACCGGACGGACAACCGTGACACTCCTTTGTAAATTCAACCACTCTCCTTACTTGGCCCTTTCCAAGCATTCGTTCGTTTCTAAGTGTTGATCGCATCACTCAGTTGGGAAAGTTGAGGACTCTGCACGAACCAGTGCATTGGTGGAAATCGCAACCAGACTTTGAACTTCGGAATCTTTGAGGAAGAAGGGAATCTCGGCCGTTCAGTATCCTTACGACAACTATCCTTCGACGTGGTGTTGGAAACATACACAATTGTTGGCGCAAACGAGTTTAACAGCTACCTTACCTGCCCGCCCGCCCCCCTGACATCCAATTTGGGAAGCAACAACCTGCCAACTTTGGAAGGCATCGATCGAACCATCTCTGACCGATTATCGGATCGCATTATTCGAAGGACTCTGTGGCAATCTTTTTTGGGTCTGGAAGTGTCGAAAGAACATCAATCCATCATCGTGTCTTGAGGAGGCTGGACTACAACGGCTTTGTCTCAGACTCAGCCACCACCGCACGACCGCCCGCCCACCACGATCAGCACTATCGAGGTCAGTACTTGGCTTGTGGACGACTTCTGCATTGTTTTTACCCTGCTGCGCTATGAATTTGAGGTGGATCGGGAGTATCTGTGCATTCATGTTTGTGGTTGAGAGGAAGAGTAGGCCATTGTGGTCTGGTGATCATGATGATCTGTGCCTCATGGGGTCACCAGACTCGAGAGCTTGAACTTCAAAGTGGAGGGGACTCGGCCTCGAGAGACTTATTACATCCAAGTGGACTGGAAGAGTATTGCAGAGCCTGTTGTCATCAAGCGATCGAGTGCCACACAGTCCTTGTCGAGCTCTGCCCAGCTGGCAGGCTGGTCGGTCACGTCCCAGCTATCGCCCCTCTAGCTTGTGTCGACTGTCGACAGCAAGCTTGGGAGTCAACACACACAGCACACACTCTGCCACCAACCACCCACACCCCTCGAGGTTCAACGCCGTCTTTGCATTCGCGATACAGTTGATTCTCGGACCCTCGCCCCGGTCACTTTCCCTAAAACCAATCAGAGCGCACGTGTTGAAGTGCAAGCAGTGTGCATACGTGGGTCCAACCTGCATGTCTACATCTTGCATCGCAGGTTTGTCAGTCCTCTTGACGTGACAGCAATCACAACCACCTTTTCTCAACATCATTATCATCAGCCCTCTTGTGTATTTTGATTGTTTTGGTTCACGTTTACGTTCATTTGCGTTCAGTCAATTGACGAGATACTGACAATCAACCAGCGCTTCCAAACTCACTCGCCAGAACTCTCAATCGCGTTCAACGCAAAAAAATCATCATGAACTCCAAGCAGCTCCTTTCCCTCTACGCTACGGCCGCCCTTTTCGGCGGCCACGCGGCTGCCTTTTGGCGCATGGAGTGCCGTGGCGTCACTGGACAGGCTCGTCTCGACCCTCTGGTCAACCCAGGAGTGGCCGCCGACCACGCCCACGAGATCTTCGGCTCCGGCGGTTAGTTCCCATTCCCCATGCCTTGATGGGGCAACGCGAGCGACACGGCTAACAAATGATCTCGCAGGTTTCGGAGAGACCACCGAGTACGACGACCTGGTTGGGTCTAACTGCACCTCGTGCGCCGCCACCCAGGACAAGTCCGCCTACTGGACCCCCATCCCCTACTTCAAGTCTGATTCTACTGGCGAGTACGAGGCTGTCGGTAATGTCGGCGGTATGCTCGCGTAAGTTGTGCCCTGACCCATTGCAAGCCCATGGTTGCGTGCTGACGTAACGTTTTAGGTACTACTTCTTGAACGGTGAGGACATCAAGGCTTTCCCCAAGGGCTTCCGCATGATCGCCGGCGACACCAAACGCCGCAACTACACTGTGGGCAATGGTGACTACCAGGCGCCCGACCCTGACAAGTCTCTTTGGCGCTCCCTGAACCAGGTCACCCAGGGTGATCTGGCCCAGCGTGCACTTGGTTTCAACTGCCTGGACTACTCCAAGGCTGCCGAGGGCTCTCTGTATCGTCACTTCCTGCCCTCCAAGGACTACATCGATGCGAACTGCCCCGACGGGATCCGCTTCGAGCTCATGTTCCCATCTTGCTGGGATGGCAAGAACCTGGACTCTGACGACCACATGAGCCACGTTGCCTACCCGGACCTGGTCATCAACGGTGACTGCCCCTCCGATTTCCCTGTGCGTCTGCCAGGTCTGTTCTACGAGACCATTTGGGACATGGCCAAATTCAGCGACAAGGACGGAATCTTCATCATGTCCAACGGTGATCCTTACGGTACGTACTCGCCTCTTTCAGTGAGAAGCCTAGTAAAGACTGACCAATATGCTGCAGGTTTCGGCTACCACGGTGACTTCATCATGGGTTGGGAAGAGAACGACAGCTTCAAGCTCCAGGACGCTGTCGACATTTGCACCTCGACCTCTGGAACAGTTCAGGACTGCCCTGTTTTCAACCTCCAGGACCAAACGGCCATGAACCAGTGCAAGCTTGACCTTCCTGGCGAGC
The DNA here is from genome assembly GCA_037177825.1 of Diaporthe sp. P3_1W. Lineage (NCBI taxonomy): Eukaryota > Fungi > Ascomycota > Sordariomycetes > Diaporthales > Diaporthaceae > Diaporthe > Diaporthe sp. P3_1W. The sequence goes on along the minus strand of JBAFXB010000004.1, from coordinate 1,591,470 downwards.
TCCTGAAGGAGGATGTTCTTGGCCCGATCTCAGAGCTTCCCGGAGATGTTCAGGTCTTCTGGGGCCCAGGTCCCGCCTCTGGCTCTCCTGCCGAGGCAACCGCTCCCAGCTCCGTCGTCCTGCCCACGCTCACCTACTCTGCCGGCTCAACTGCGTCGGTCAACGGCAGCTTTGTCCCAGGTAATGCCTTCAAAGCCGCCAGCACCCCTCAGCCTGAGCCCATGGCCGATGCCGTCAAGGGAGCTGCCGTCGTCACCCCTGCCATCTCTGCCGCGCCCACTGGCCCTACCGAGATTGCCTACTCGACGGCTTACGAGACCACCACCCTTGCCGATGGCACTGTCATGGTCAACGAGGTGGTTTACGAGGAGGTGATCGACTACGTCACTGTCGCCACGACTACCACCGTCTACGTGGACCCCACCGGCGCCCCCGCTGCTCGCCGCCGAAGCGCCCATGCCCACCACCGCCGCCACGTTCACGGCCGCGCTCACTAAGCTTGGGCAAGCTATTCCCAGTCTGATGGACATTTGACCGTTTTTGCGATCTTCCTGCATACTGCATACGAAGGAGCGTTTGTTTGGCCTTATTCTGTAAACAAATCTGCCGATGAGATGAACTCCCGATTTGAACTTCGATTCTTTTTTCCCCTTGTTCTTTTTCCCCAACCGGTTCTTGTCTTTTCTTTCACAAGCCATTGACCGTGCCCCACGGCCGGATAGGCTGGGAGGCTCAGGCAGTTGCAGGCATCTCACGCCAGGGTTCAATGGCAGGCAGATTTGTTCATCTCGTGGAGGGATCGATCAATGGAGGCTTTCGAAAAATCCAATCGGCAGAGACCAAAATTCACAACCAGTACCCACAGAATAAGAAAAGCGGCCAGCTGCCTCCGGTGCAAGTAGCATTGACTGTGAACCCATTTGGGTGGCCAAACCAGCTACAAAAAAAAAGAGTACTTGGGTAGGGGTCGTTCTGCTGTTTCCACAATTGGCGTTTCACGATGAGAGGCATCAGGCAAGGGCGAGCATCCGTGGTCTGGTAGCATTTCTTGCATTGCACGACGACTTGATGAGATACCTCTGATACCTTCGATTCATAAATGAGTCTGGCATAGCACTTCTGATTCCTTCCTACTAGTAGGTAGACCAATTGAAGCTGCTTCCACACGCGATCAAAAAGAGCCTCTCCGATATATGCCTTGCCTGTATAACTAATTGAGCGTAGGTTCCTCCCTGGATGGATGTAATCTTGGTAGTCTCGGTGAACCCTCGCTAGGGTTGAGGTGGGGGGTTAGGTGGTGGTGTAACACGGCCAAGGCTGAAAGACTGAAAGAGCGAGGAAGCTCACGATTGATCTACTGCCTAACCTGACCTTCTGACCTTTCCCAGGCGGCCGGTCCGCCTGCAATGGACAAATCAGCCCAGTACACATGACATGTGGTGGCGGCGGGGTGGAGAGGTCGACCCGTTTCTGGAACCCGAGAAGGTAGGTGGCCGTCCCAACGGGCTGCGATGTGTCTCAAGTGTCTGGAATGCAATCGCCTCTAGCAACGGCTCTGGCAACTCATTCCAGGCAGTCACCCAAGGCATGACGAAGAAGAGCAGAGCTGTTTATTCCCTCTTGTAGCTGCTTCTGCCGTCTTTTACCTCTTCCCCGGCCACCATGGCGGACGCCTCTTCTGTCATTTTTCCTTTCCTCTTTGCCTCCCGAATTTTGTGTTTCCCACCCACCTAATACTGTAGTGTTTCTTTTTTTCCTTACTGTCGCTCTCTCCAACTCTTCTGCTCTGCCTTCACTCCGAATAGTAGTGCAGGATTCTGAGCTGAATATTTATCCCATCTATCACGTTCATTTGTTTGGTTGGGGTAGTCCGGCATTTTTCAGCCCTGCTATACCGAGTGAATAGCCTCACTTAGCTGCTTACCCGGAATGGCCTCCTGACTGGCCCACGCCATTACGGCCACCCACGACAGCAACAGATCTCACTTAACAACAAACCTAAAGTCCTGTGGACAGAACGAAAATTCAACAAGTGGCCTGGGGCTAGGAGGGTAAATAATCATAATGGCGGACCTGTCCGCCGCGGTGGACAATTTCAAGGACGATGTCACGGATGCGAGCAAGCGTGTGGCGGCCGTGCTGCCGCTGTGGGTGATCATCATCATCGTGGTGGTGGGGACGGGCCTGCTCGCGCTCCTGGTCGGGCTGTGCTGCCTCTGCGCGTGCCGCCGGCGCCGTGGGAGGAAGGTGGCGGGCGACGCCGCCAACGGCTTTTCGGACATCCACCGCCACCCTGCCACGGCGCTGCCGTCCGACGGGGGCAGCCGCAGCAGCGAGGAGGAGCCGGGTGGGAGGCACAAGCTGCGCAAGCGGCCGCCCTCCTCCTCTTCGTCTTCTTCCTTTGGGAACGACGGCGATGGTGCTGTTGTCGATGACAGGGGCGTCGAGGTCGAGGAGGTCGAGGAGGGGCGCGGGCGAGGCGAGCCTGAGTTCCGGAACATGGCATCTGTGCCTGCGCGGAAGGCGAGCCTGCTGGCTATTCCGCCGATGCTGACTGGGGCGTTGAGGGCGAGCATTGTGTCGATCGGTGGAGGGCGGAGGTCAGCGGGAAGAGGAGGGAGTGGCGGGCTGAATATCAACAACGACGGAGCCACGGACCAGGCGAGCAACTGGCACAGGAGCCGGACATCCGAAGCGTGGATCGACGACGACGCGCTGCACGGGCCCGAGGTGAGCCCGACCAAGCGGTCGTCGGCGGCGAGGAAGAGCAGGATGAAGTCGTGGCGGGCGTCGATCCGCGAGAGCTGGCCGCTCAAGACACCGAGCCCCACGCTGCCGCACCTGCCGCACTTTGGCGGGCACGACGGGGGGCAGGGCGGCGCCGCGGCGCACGAGAGCGTCGCCCTGTTCCAGTACAACAAGAACTACGGCGGCACCGACGGCGACCGTCTCGTGCCCAACCTCCCCCCGCCGCTCGGTGCCGCCGCCAGGCAGCGCGGGGGCCAGCTCTCGCCGCCCAGGCAGCTCCCCAAGCCGCCGAGCCAGGCCCTGCTGGCTGCCAACGCCAGCACCGCGGGCCTCAGGCCGGTGGGAAACTTTTACGGCGCGAGACCGGCCGTGAGTAATTCTCCTCGGAGCAGAGGGCTGAGCTACTACAAGTATGAGGACACGGACCAGCCGGTCAAGAGCTCCGGGTCGCCGCATTCCAAGACGGAAAGAGGCGTGGGAGTGGGCACGGGGGTCGTGGGGCCGAGAGGCAGAAGGCCCTCAGCCGACTCGACCATGTCGCAGATCCTGAAGGACACGGAGAAGAGGCTGCAGGATGGCATGGTGACGGGAGTGGCAACACACACCAGGTCTGGAAGCAGCCCCTCGAAGCGCACGCCCGGGCTCGGGCTCGGGCCGGACGCGGTGACTGTGGCCATGGTCAGGTCCCGATCGCGCACGCCGAGCCCTGCAAAGGCGTCCAGGATGCCGCACGGCGCGGCGTCGTCTCACGTCCGCCAGGGCTCGCAGGCCTCCTTCGCGTCCGAGCCCGACAGTCTGGTCGCCGACGATTCCCTCTTGCTCCCGTACCACGGCCTGACGAGTCCGAGCCGGTCGAAGGCCTCGCAGCAGCTGTCGCCGCACAGGAGGAGACCATCCCTCGTCCCGTCCTTCGCGAGCAGCGCCTCGTCGCTTTCGACCATACCGAGTGAGACGGAGGAGGGGCCGCTGACGCCCAACACCACGGCCCCAAACAGCAGTATACCTTTCGGTATGAACCAGATGGCTGGTCTGGGCGACCCGTTCATGCCGTCCAAGAACTCGACGCCAACCAGCAAGAAAGCGCAGGGCTCAGCCGGCCGTGGAGCTCAAGACTCCGGGAATCGATCGCACAAGCGGGATAAAACCTCGCACGCCAGGTCGGACAGCCCGCTGTCCCCAGTGACTGGGAATATGCGATCGCCCGACACAACGCCTACCCGAGGAGGTGCTCGCAACACAGCGGCCCAAGGCGCGAACAAGGCCCCGAATCCCGTGCCTCGGCCCAGTCGCGCATTAGTATTCAATGTCCCGGCTTCGGCTCAGGGAGACGACCGGTCCGGCAGCTCCCACAAGAGGAAGCCGTCCGACGACCCCGCGGCCGCCACGACACCGAGCCTGTCCCTGGTGATCCCCAGCACCGAAAAGAAGCCCAATCCGCTTTTCAAGCGCCTGAGCGATCTGGCGCCGCCGTCCCGCAGCAGGGAACAGACGCCCGAGGTGGCGCACGCGCACCCGAGCCCCGCGCTTTCAAACGCCAGGCTGTCGAGCGTGTACGATTTCTACGCCGACATGTCTGAGCCTTCGAACATTAATAATACTAACAATGATAACAACAATAATCGGAGACGAGCAGGCGGCGAAGTGAGGATGGTCTCGTCGTCGGCGGCGTCCATCTCATCATCGCTGTACTCAGACACCGGCGCGGCGGAGCGAGAGCGAGAGCGGCAGAACGCGGCGCTCAGCCGCATCAGCATGCTGCTGAACCGGGACGTCACGGCCCCCATCCGGCCCAAGCCCACGGTTCGCGTCGTGTCGAGGGACTACTACCCCCACGGCAGCAACGGCAGCAGCAACCCCAACGACGACGACGCCCGCGTGTCGGCGACGGTGGCGGAGCTGCGGCGCATGAACAGCCAGGTCAGCACGTACAGCACCGCGGCGGCGAGCACGTACAGCGACGGGTCGTCGGCGGCCACACTCGCCGCCGTCAGGCCCGAGAGCGTGATCCCGCCCCGCAGGGGGGCTGCGGCGCGCAACTACCACGCGCTGGCGAGCCCGATCAAGAGCAGCCCGGACCGCGAGGTCAGGGGGAGGGACGAGGTGGGGGACCTGACGCCGACGCGGAACAGGAGGCTGGGGAGGAACGGCAGTGATGAGATGGGCGGGAGTGGGAGCGGGAGCGGGAGTGAGGACGGGGTGAGTCTGTATGATCAGGATGGGTTTTATATCACGCCCGCGCGGAGGGCGGGGCTGAGGTCGTGAGATGAGGTGGGTATACTGCCGTCACTCATTAAATAGCTGTGATATCGATACCATGCGTTACTTGTGGCTGCTGTGGGTCTTGAGGTGTTCCTTTCCTGTACTATCAGCATTATACCATTCTGCAATAGCTTGGGTAGCCACCCTATAAGTATAGTTTTCCTAGATTGATCTTTGGTATCTTGTCTTGAGATGCAGGTCAAGTAAGCCCCGTATGGGCCCTTGTATGCAATCTAAACTGAGATCTCATCATGAGTGCAGGTAGGTTGCGATCGAGGTAGACAATGGCTTGGGTGTGAGGGTGAAGAGGCAAGTGAGGTTGAACGGGGCGGGCGTAGTTGAAGTCGTCCCAAACTGCTCAGGCACTCAGGGTTTCACTGACGGGAAGAGGCTAGCGGGTCGTGCGTGGACACGGCAGGGATTGCCACACTTCGAGCTGTGGAGCACCCCTGCTAACAGTGTACGCAGTAGGGGTACGTATTGTTGCTAAAGAACAGCTGGAGCTTCACATCGGCCTGCCAATGAAGGGCAACTTGTTGTTTCGACAATAAGGTACTCACTCACTCTCACTTTACACAACACTTCTCCCCGACCTCTTTTTTTTTTTTGCATTGCATATCAAGGTCACCACCACATGGCAAGTGAGAAGTGAGGACCACTTACTGAAAGGAACCACCTAAAAAAGATCATGGCGAGCTTCCGCCCGCTGACCGTCCTGGTCGGCGTGCTGCTGTCTCACCTGCTGTTTGCCTGCGTGGCCGCCAAGGATGAAGCTGTCCTCAATGCCGAGATTGGCAGGCTGAACAACCAGAGCCTCCTCTGGGGGCCATACCGCCCAAATCTCTACTTTGGTGTCCGGCCTCGCCTGCCTCACAGTCTGATGACCGGGCTGATGTGGTCCAATATCGACACATTCAACGGGCCTAAGGACAGTTAGTCACCCCTCGTCCCTCTCTCACTGCACTTGCCAGGCGTGCAGCATCATGTGCTGAAGATGCCCGTCAATAGATCTCCGTTTCACATGTGAGCAGCACCAGGGTATGGCCGGCTATGGCTGGGACGAATATGACACTCGCCGGGGAGGTGTTCAGACCATCCACGATGCTGGAAACGGCGTCGATATCACCACCTCTTTTGTCAAGGTTCCGGGCGGCGGAAACGGCGGGAGCTGGGCTGCAAGGATCAAAGGTGTGCCCCGGTCCGGCGCGCCTGACAACATCAAGACTCAGGTTGTCCTCTTCGTCTCCCAGGAAGGCCTGGGCGGTGAGTTGGAGACGGAGGCCGACGGCGATGTCAACGGTTTCGCCGGAGATGTCACCCTCAATGGCCAGTCCAGCTCTCTTGGCGAGTTCAAGCTCGTTGTTACTCACGGCACTGGCGAGCACCCTCAGGGCGGTTCCGAAGTCGATGACGAGAAGGACTTCGACAAGACCGTTGTCCAGTCAATGGTCCTGCCGCCCGAGTACCTCTGGCAAGCCAAGGGCGTCGCCCTCCGTCAGTTCGGGGAGCGCATCCAGGGTCTCATGAACAGCATCGATAAGGAGTCCCCGCCGCCGCCGCACCAAATGTACGCTCTGCAGAACAAGCCCGGTGCTGGCAATGGTCATCTCATCCAGAAAATCTTTGAGGGCCCCTTCGAATTCGACATCCTTTTCTCCAGCAAGTCCGCAGGCAAGGACCTGAGCAGTGAGGACCTGACCAGGGAGATCAAGGAGACCACCGAGTCCTTCGGAGATCGCTTCACCAGCGTCTTCAAGCCGCAAGCCCCGTTCACTGCCGACAAGTATGCGAAATTTGGTAGGAGCATGTTCTCAAACTTGATCGGCGGCATCGGATACTTCTACGGCCAGCATGTGACTGACCGCTCCTACGCGCCCGAGTACGAGGAGGACGACGAGGGCTTCTGGGAGGCTGCCGCAGAGGCGAGGGCTCGCAAGGAGCAGAAGCTCGAGGGCCCGTACGAACTTTTCTCCAGCATCCCATCGCGCCCATTCTTCCCGCGTGGCTTCCTGTGGGATGAGGGCTTTCACCTCCTGCCAATTGCTGACTGGGACATGGACCTGACCCTCGAGATCATCAAGAGCTGGTACAACCTCATCGACGACGATGGCTGGATTGCCCGTGAGATGATCCTCGGCGAGGAGGCCAGGAGCAAGGTCCCTGAGGAGTTCCAGGTGCAGTACCCGCACTATGCCAACCCGCCCACGCTCTTCTTCGTCATCGACGAGTTCATCTCCAAGCTCAAGAGCGTTGCCAACGGCAGTGCCAGCTCTCAGAAGGAGACTCTTTCTCAAGATCAGATCCTGGGCACCGCCTATTTGGAGAACCCCAGCCTTGCCCTGGATTACCTCCGCCAGCTCTACCCTCTCCTCCGCCGCCAGTTCTTCTGGTTCAAGAAGACCCAGTACGGCGACGTCAAGTCATACGACCGCGAGGCGTACTCATCCAAGGAGGCATACCGATGGCGGGGAAGGACCCCCCGACACATCCTCACGAGCGGGCTCGACGACTACCCCCGGCCACAGCCACCCCACCCGGCCGAACTGCACGTCGACCTGATGAGCTGGGTGGGGCTGATGAGCAAGTCCCTCATCAACGTCGCCGAGACGATCGGCGTCGCCGAGGACGCCGAGGAGTACCGGAAGATCCTCGACGCCATCGAGCACAACCTCGACGACCTCCACTGGTCGGACAAGGAGGGGTGCTACTGCGACGCCACCATCGACGACTACGAGGAGAACGAGCTGGTCTGCCACAAGGGCTACGTCTCGCTCTTCCCGTTCCTGACCGGCCTCCTCAAGCCCGACAGCGCCAAGCTCGGCAAGATCCTCGACCTCATCGGCGACGAGGAGGAGCTCTGGAGCCCCCACGGCATCCGCAGCCTGAGCAAGAAGTCCGAGTTCTACGGTACCGACGAGAACTACTGGCGCAGCCCCGTGTGGATGAACATCAACTACCTGGCCGTGAAGCAGCTCTACGTGAGTCTACAACCCCCTTTCTTTCTTTTTTCGCTCTCTTTCCAAACCCCCACTTCTTCCCACCGCGGGCCCTTACTCATGAGATACTGACATGCCTAACCGCACCCGTAGAACGTGGCAAAGCAGGACGGCCCGCACCAGGCCAGGGCCGCGGACCTCTACAGCCGCCTGCGCAGGAACCTCATCGAGACCGTCTACAAGAGCTGGGTCGACACCGGCTTCGCCTGGGAGCAGTACAACCCGGAGACGGGCGAGGGCCAGCGCACGCAGCACTTCACCGGCTGGACCAGCCTGGTCGTCAAGATCATGGCCATGGAGGACCTCGCGGGCTCCGGGCACGCGCGCGACGAGCTGTGAGGCGGCGGGTCTTGCATATTGAAGTGCATGCATGCATCAGTGTGGGTAGGAAGAGAGGGCTGAGCGACTAGATGGCTTGCGATGCCGCGATGCTGCTGCTCCACCCGCCCGCGTCCGCTTAGGAGAAATAGATGATGTGTTGGACGTGGTTTCAGGGGCGTGCGTGCGCACTTGTATCAGGGAAATGTCCCCCGTGACATGTACTCCAGAGAAGCTATCGAGGCGTGGTGGCGACCACGATTCGAGTGCGAGCAGATTTACAGAGCGCCATAGAAGAAAAGAATGGCGACGATCTCGAATTTTGGCTGATTGGGCGCTCCTGGTGATGGCAGATAATTCCATGCTCATTGAATACCTTACTGTGTTCAACATCCCATTCCACGGTTGGACCACTCACTCACACATCAACTGCAATCCTCACCACCCGGCCACAGTCTCAAGTGACACACAAGCCCCCCAATGATCACCCAACCACTTACTTATTCACGCATCCAACTGACGTGGCCACCGTCCTCCAATCGCAATTGATATAAATACCAGCCTCCCCCCCAGTCTCCCTATACTTTTCCCTCTTTCCTTCTCCATATACATATACAAGCCCACCGCCGGGCAGGGAGTTCTTGTTTGGTGTTCTCCCCGCCCGGCCGGACTGGCAGTTGTTCGAACGGTGTTGCTGTGTTGTACTGGCTGTTTTAACACAAAAAAAGTTTCAACGACGATTATAAAAGTCATTGGAGCATTCAATTTTTGGAACCTTAACCTCTGGAGACCGTCCCTCTGGGGCGCAAAACAGAGAGTGTGAGAGAGAAAATCTCATTTTTTTTTTCCGTTGTTTTCTACCGCTTGCAGTGGAGACGAGGAAGAGACACAATAGCGCAAGTAGGTCGCGCGAACAAGTGATTGATTCCCGTGGTCGTGAGGAGTGGGGTGGACTCCTGAGTATCGGTTGGTTTGCGTCGCAAATTATCAAGTACTCAAGAGGGGCTTGTTTGGGTCACAAGGACGTTGAAGCAAACGAACCAAGGGTAGAATAAATGCATGCAGACCGGTATTGCTGTGGTGCGGGAGGAGCCCATCCTCCTATGATAATGCTACAGTTATCCTAGCCCACCCAACGCCGACGCGACTCACTGCTGTGGCGACCCAAGTGTACACAAGCCAGATCCCAAAACAGGCTCGTTTATAGTGATCCAAAAATGCGAAAAGCGAAATCCAGGTGCGCCCCTCGAGCCATGATGCTCTCATCGCACGTGTGCACCCGCGGGCTTCGACAGGATGCCGTCGCCCTTCCCTGCCACCTCCTTCCTCGGGAGCACCACTACCTCCCTGCTCAGTAGCTTCCTCAACTCCGGGGTGATGACCTTCTGCCGGCCGCCGGGGCTCTTCGGCTCGGGCTGCTTGCCCTTGTCCGCTTGTTGCTGCTGGGAGCTGCCGCTGTTACCGGAAGGCGTGGAGGGGCGGTTGTCATTGTTGTTGTTGGCAGCTGGCGGAGGTGATGGCCGAAGAGGGAAGAGCGATGGTGCAGCCGTGTTCAAGCTGAAACGAGGGGCTGGGAAGTTGTTCTTCTTGTCGATAGCCTCGATGAGCCGCTGGAATTTCCTGAAGAGCGCTTCGGCTCGGATGAGTGTTGAGTCGAGGTCGATGCTACCGGAGAGCTCGTTGACTGCAGAGTTGATGTCAGTGGACAGGTCTTTCAATTTGGGGCCGGCCAAATTTAGAGGTTGCCACATACCGTATTTCAGCACCTCGTCAAAGTGCTGAAGGTGCGTCAGGATCACATCACGGTGTTTCTCCAAGATAGCCAGTGCCACGAACAGGTGGAAGCTACTGGTCTTGTAGTCCGTCCACTGGGCCTCCCACAGCCGCAGAATGTCCATCCAGGGGAACTCCCGCTTATACCACACCAGCAGCATCCTGAAGAAGAAGAAGAAGTTGGTGCTGTCTGCCTTCTCCAAATGCTCCCACAGCTTGGGGTCCATGAAGTGCACAAGCTGGTCCAGCGTCGTCAGCTGCGTTCGCATGCCGGACTGGTCGCGCAGGAAGTTTCGCTCCATGCGGTCCATGAAGTGCTGGAAGGCCCAGAAGGCTATCGCATCGTCCTGGATTACGGCGTAGATGGGTGCCAGCAGATCCGACATGCCTTGGACGTAGCCGAGCTCTTTGTTGTACTCGTTGTATGTAAGTAGGAGGTCCTTCATCTGCTCCATGTGCACGTTGGTGCCGACTTCCGCGAAAGGAGAGTCAGGGTCCGGATGAGGGATGTTCTCGCCTGCAAAGATGGGAACATTTCGGTCAGTGCGGTGGACGTCCTTCTCTGTTCACGCTGTCAGTTAAATGGTGAAAATGCGAGTGATGGTTTGAGGGCTGGCCTTACCGATGCGTGCACGTTGTTCTCTCCACCACTCGCCTTCCTCTCCCTGGCCACCAAGGTCGACGAGTCTCTCCCACCACGAACCTTTGAGCTTCACATATGCGTCCCTGAGTGAGGCAATCTGGGCTTTGCGCTCAGTCTCGGTGCTGTGCCAGTCGTACACGCCCAAAAGGAACAGCCATGCTTCTTTTCGCACACCGTCCTCTGGGTCTAGTCCTCCGTGGAACACCCTTTCCTTGACTTCATCCACCGTCACGGACAGCCTGCCTGTCCTTTCGTCGAAGAATGTTGCCCATTCCTTGGAAGTAACGGGTCGTCGCCTCTCCTCCAACGAGAAAGAGCCCGTGCCCTCCAACAACTCAAACTCGCCCACGTCCGTGTCCTCCATCTCCATCACATCCTGTGCAGTCCATATCCTCTGGCGGCGATCCCGCTCGCTCTGTTCCGCTATGCCCATCGCCCATCGCGCCAGGTATATCCTCGCACTGTCAAACTCATCCTGCAAAGTCTTGACTTCGGGATTTCGCAGCAGGCTTCTCACCTGCGGCGGCACGCGAGGGTTCTCGAGGACGTCGTTGGCGGCATTCCGTGTGAAGGTGGTCACCTTGCTGAATTTCTCCATGATATTCCACCCAGTCTCCTTGACGAACTTGGTGAACGGATCCATCTGTGCGTCCCTGCTGGAGCCAGCGCCGGAGCCTGGCTTCGCCCCAGCGGCACCGCCCACCGTGACGCCACGGCTGCTATCCCGGCGGCCGATGGACGAGGGCGTGCTCGCTGTGGGTTTGCCGAGGAAACCCTCGCTATCTTCTGTGGAGGGCTCGACCAGGTAGATGTTCGGTTCCGCCTCGCTCCTTTCAATTTTGACGTATCTCCTGAGCCACCTGAGGACCTCGTCGCCACCCCAGAACATCTGGCCGCTCTCCCCAAATGGGTCGAACTTGTCCTTCATGTGCTTCTTCTTTTGCAGTATGGTCGACTCACACTCGCTGTCGTGGAAGAACAGGGCTGGGAAGCTATCCCCAGCCCTGCTGTTGACGATGACTGAGCCGAACCACCATCCTAGGCTCGGGGGGCGAACGAGCAGGCTGTAAATGGCGCTGACTGGGATGGCGAAGGAATAGTGGCCAATGGACCCGCGGTGTGTGGTGACTGTCGGGGGCGGAGGTACGAGGTAGGACTGTTTGGGCGGTGAGTCGCCATCGGAGAGGTCGACTTTAACATAGGTGCTGGCGGCCTCGCCGAGCTGTGATTCGGGCAGCCATGCTAGCAAGAGGTCGGAGGAGGCTATCGTCTGGGAGTTTCGGGAGTCGGCAGAGGAGGGCCTGGCGCCGGGCCCTGGCTTTTGCTGGAGGAGGGCTATGAAGCCGGGGATGTTGTCTTTCGAGGAAGGTGTTGGGTGGATGTAGACCTGTTTTCAGTGGTGAGCTTTCCTGGTGCTGGGTCATGACACATGTGATGATAGTATCATAATTTGCGTAGCAGCCTGGGGTGAGGACTGACCTTGCTCTTGGAGTAGAGTAACTTGACACCTCTCCCCGTCTCGGTATGTGTGATAGTGTTGTACTCGCCCTCTTCATCATCGCTCATGGCATAGAGGCTCCCTGGTGGTGACACCTGACGTGCTGGTTCTGCATCTCGAGCTTCTCGTGAGCGAGCCAGCTCATCCGACGTCATCGTCCCGAGAGGCCCGAGCAGGGACGACAGATGTGCAGGGATCGCGCACTGAGATGTCGGTTGAGGAAACGAGGACTGGTCGTAGTATTATTTTTTTTGGCAGGTCTCGACGGTATTGTGAAGGGTGAGATAGAGGTTCTCGTAGGGAAATGGGGTAAACAGGAAGAGGATTAAGAGACCCGTAGATACATCTCAATCATGTGGTGTTAGTCCCGGGGCGACAAAGCTGACGGAGGCCTGATGGAGGAACCCCGCGACTGCTCCACCCCGGTCGTGTGGAGGGGCGAAGTGCTGCAAGCGGAACGCTAATCGCCCCGGCCCCAGCGGTGGGCTTGCTTGTGATAGCGTCTACCTTTCCATGATCAGCCTTGGGAGGACGGGTCGTCGTCATCTGCACACTTCTGCTACCTAGGCCCTCTCCTAGCTCTGTGTGATACAGTTCACTGCACACGCCGTGTATACGCAACCTGTGCATGCTAGAATCATCTCGAACGAGGGCATGGCTTCACTCGTCTCTCCGTCGGGCCAACGCACCAGTGGGGCGGAGTAAGACCACGCGTACTCACAGGATACATAAATGGCCATCCAGAACGCTGGGATTTCTGGACTACATGCAACTTGGCTCTTAAGAAAGATATGCATGTATTCCGAACTCCGAGCAACCCTTGTCTATGTCTACCACAATTGCGTAACCCAAAAATTCCATGCATGCTGCGTCTGTAGGACCCAAGATGCGATTGATTATGTCCCAGGCACGCACATACGAGACGTCAAGACTTCCAGAGTGATGATGTCCACGGGCCACACCGTTTTATTAGTCGTCCGACATCGTCGCCAAACTATCTCATCCGTGGGCCGCTGGGCAGCCCGCCCATCCTCCTCGGCCCTGACGGCAGACCACCGTACCTATTGCCTCCCCCACCGCCGCTGCTAGAGTCGAACTGGCCGCCAGGCCCGTAAGGGTCATAGTCACCACTGCCCGCATTCGCCGCAGAGCCTCCTCTGCTCCGCGACGGCATGCCACCGCCCCCTTGCTGCGCAGGCGGCGGCGCGAAAGGGCCCGTGGAGCTGGAAGGCGACGTGGTCCTGGCACCACCACCGTAGAGCCGTTGTCGTAGCCTGTCCTGCGCGCTCGACGCGCCGCCGCCGCCTCCTCCTCCGGAACCCATGTCCACGCTGTTGCTCTGCACGCTGCCCGCCCGCTGGCTCGGCAGTGGCCGTGCCTGGACTGCCTCTCTCCCAGCCGGATCCGGCGTGGCGGCGTTGCGCGCGAAGGGGTTCCGGCTCCCTGCTGCCCCGGCGCCCCTGCCCGCGCCGCGGTTGTTGTCCCACAAGCTGCTCAGCCCGCCCTGGGCCCCTTGCTGCGGTGCACCATACCGGGACGCCGCCGGTCCAGAGTTCTGCTGAATGATGGGCGCTGGTGGCGGTGCCTTTGGGTCGGGCGGGAGCCAGTTGGGCAGCGGGCGGCCGTTCTCGGTGTAGTGCTGCCGTAGGACGCGGCAGACGTGTGTGTCGTCCTCGGTGTCGCCGTCGGCCTCGGAGGCGAAGACCGAGCGTTGGAGGTTTGTGATGCGGGAGGTTGTGTTTGTGAGGATGTTGGAGTACCAGGACGCCATGGCTGCGGCTGGCGGCTGGCTGCCTCTGTGTAGTGTGATTCGGAAGAGGCTCGGCTGACTGCAGCAGAGGCTGCCCTTGCGGTTGCTCTTCGACGACAGGCAGAGGGTCGCGTGCTCCGTGCTTCTCTCGCAGGTCGAGTCGGTGTGGAAGGAGGGTACAGGACCCAGGTGGGATAACGATCGGCGCCGCCGCAAGCTGCTCGAAGTTGGAAGGACGGTCTGCCTTGTTGTGTTGCTGGAATTGTTCCTCGCCAAGCTATCTGTTGGCTCAAACTTTTAGCTTTGCAAGTCAAGTTGACAGCACAGGGTTGCCTGATCTGTGTTCGAGGGTGAGTGTGCGAGTTGTGAGATTGGGTTTCCGAGGTTGGGGGGGTCTGGGTTTGGGCCGTGTTGCGGGCTGCATTGTCCTCTCAAGTTGTGCTGTCTCAGGTTGCGCTTTACACCGGACGGCTGGCCCCTCCAAGGACTGGAGCTGGAGGACCAAGCTGCGCCCCTGTAATACAGAGCCTGGGTTGTCGCCCGACCCACCCATACACCCTCCAAGCAACGGCCCTGAATCTACCTTGTAAAAGATATACCGTACCGCTCAGCAGACATGGTCCAATTCCGGGGAAATTATTACTCAGAGCAGCAGGCAGATGTATTGAAACGCAGCATACAAATGTCACCCATTGGGATCCCGGCAGCGAGCGACGGATTGAGTACCTACTCTCCCCGTGTCCCATAATCACGTCGCATCGCAGCCTCGATCAAGCCGTTGGCAAAATGGATCAGTACGAGGACTACTCGTTACTACGGTTTAAGGCTTCAATTTTACGACGTTGATGACAGCCTTGTGCTGCCTCTGGGCAACGTGACTGAGGAGCAGGTGGACTGTATCTTTTAGGCACACAGCGAGCGGTGTTGAGAAACCCATAAAGCATCTGAGAGCCTGACAAGCCTCGAGTGCATGCTTCGATTGTGCGGAGACGGACTTTCGGTGGCACAAGCACGAGTGTGATGGCATTCGATCTAAATTGAATGTAGCATCCCATGGAGCAACGTCGTCGATACTCTCTGCGGGCAAGCGCCTCATGAAGTAGTCCATGCGAGGTTTGCGCGCAAGCCCGTGCTTGCAGGACAATCCAAGAGAGCTCGATCGTGTGCAATCATGGTTCGTTTTGGTGGTCGTCGTTCGGGAGCCGTTGTCAATCAGTATCATCTCTGGGTATCATTCGCGCGATGTTCCCACAGGAATCTTTCAAGGCACGGCGAAGGCTTGTGCGAATCGACGTTACTCCATTTTCTTGTGTTGCCTGTCCGTCAGGCCCATTTTGCTGGTTGAACCAAGATACGAAGCCATGCCAAAGCCATGCCTATCAACGCCCAGTCATCATGCCCCCATGTTCGTGACCCGTTTATTTGTCCTTCTTCGCCTTCGCGCCCTTGACCTTCGCGGTGCCACGGAGGGTCTTCATACGGTTCTTGCGTTGCTTGCCTGTTGTCAAAGTTAATATCGGGTGGTGTTTGTGATATCATCGATTGTACGTACGCTGCTGGCGGGAGGCTCTCTCGGGCTTGACAGCGAGGCCGACACGGACCTATGTGATTGTTAGCATCCTGTGGCGGGTTGAGCATATGGAATCCAACATACGAGACGGTGTCGTGGCTCGAACTTCTTCAGGGCCTCAACAGAGTCGTAGACGAGCGCGAATCCGCTGGTCTTGCCACCACCGAAGTGAGTCCTCAGGCCGAAGACGCTGACCTGCTCGGCGGAAGCCTTGTACAGCTGGGAGAGTCGCTCCTGGAGATCGGACTTTGCGATGCCGGCGTGGCCAGGGTGGAGGATGTCACTGGATAAATCTGTTAGCAGCGCTCAAGGCAAACGGGATGCGCGAGAACTTGCACCACCATCTGCTTCTATTCGGTTGTCAGCATTTTGTCCTCAATTCCAGAAAAGCAGGGGAAAACATACTCTTCCAAGCAGGGGGTTTCGGATAAACCGCCGCGTGCGGATCGTGATGGACTCAGACATGTTGGCTGTGGTGGTGATGCTTTGGGTTGAAGGGTGGAAGACTGGTTGGCTGACACAAATGCGAAGGCACTCAAATCTTTTCGATGCTGGTGGGGGCTCGTGCTGCCGTCTGTGAGCAGCTGTCAACAGCTGGCGCAGCCACCCCGGCAACGCTAGACAAGCAACGCTAGACCAGCAAGGGGTACCAAGATACCCGTATGAATCAAATCAGCACCCGTATATAATACGTAGTTTACACGCTGCACCGAACTCTGAAGCAACGGCAGTGCACCAGACAAAGTGTAGCAAACTCAGTGATACCGCCTCCGCCTGTGGGAACATCATTTGACAGAGGTCATCTTCTTGGGCGAATATGACAGAGCGAGCACAGTGCATTCATGGAGATCATTAAATGTTTGAATTGTACGCTGCACACTGAGGGTATCTCACATGGCTGTCTCTCATATCCATTGAGACATACGGCCTCCCTGTCGCCTCCCCATACTGAAATAGACAAGAGCACGTTCCTGAGGGATACCTCCAGGGCTTCGCAAGAACAGAAACGTCCTGCATTTTGATGGATCCTTGTGCCAGCAGAAACTGGGCAACGCAGTGATTGCCAACTTGAAAAGCCCCGAAAAGAAGTTTGGACACCTTCCGATTCGGTTCCCCCGACCGCAAAACACGCCGATTTTCCTGTTCCTACAACGCCTTGCCGGACTGCACGACTAGAATGCAAGCAACTTCTCTCTGCTCGTCTCCTCCTCCAATTCCTGCTCCTTGGTCTTCTTCCTGCCCTTAAGGACCTTCTTGGCGGCCTTCTTGCGCTTGTCGCCCGCCTTGGCCTTGCCCGCCTTACTCGTCTCCTCCTCGCTGTCCTCCTCGGAGTCGTCCTCTTCGGAATCATCGTCCTCCTCGCTGGCCATCCAGTCTTCGAGATCGGCTAGGTCATCGTCGCTCTCCTCGACGTCGCTGACGTACTCGACGTTACCCTCGAGCTCGTCCTCGTCCTCCTCTTCTACTTCCTTCTCGGCATCCTCCTCGTCCTCATCCTCGACACCTTCATCCAGATCCTCATCGCGAACGCCCTGTCCCTCCTTCTCGAGGCCCTTGAGGACCTTCTCCCAGATCTTCTGCGACACATTCAGAGGTTGGTCGCCATAGGCACCTTGTCGCAGTCTCTCCAGTAGCTCCCTCTCGATCGTCTTCTCCAGCCTGGCAGCTGCCTCTGCTTTACGTTCGCGGGCGGTTTCGCGGTGCTTCACCTTGGGCGCAAGCTTGGGGACAAGCTTCTCGCCAAGCCGTTCCTCCTCGGCTGCTAGTTTTCGCATCCGGGTAGCGACTCGGTTGAGGCGCCATACTCGTTGTTTGGCCTTGAGCCTGAGGAAATCCGGCCAGTACCTGCAGAGGATGTGAAGTTAGTACATTGCACGGGTTGTTGGCTGCAAGTAGGAAAGCCTGGATCAGCCGTACATCAACTTCTCATCAACCATTGCCAGCGCTTCCTGGGGATTTGCCGGCAGTCGTATCTTCTCCCAGAGCCGGTTTGGCATATGTGCACGCTCGACGGTCTTCATGTAGAGGTAGAGAACGTTTGGCTTATCCGGGTGAGGTCGAACGGAGGCATATCGACTGTTGGCCAGAGGGCATGATTGTCTGTTACAAAGCCCGGTGACATTGTACTCGTTCCGGCAAAAGTTGGTCTGCTTCTGGTTGTTGGGTGTCCGTATCTTGAATGCGCAGAAATTTTGGTCTGCAAGAAGTCAGCCGCTTGTCTCTGGTCCAATCCTGCAGACCGTCCATGTTTTCTTACTTATGTACTGCCAAACAATCTCGTCGGAAGCCATGGTGGGCGGCAATCACGGAGTCGTGATGTTTCTGTCCTCGGAGCGTTGGAGGAGGCGGGATGAATGCTCAGAGAGCGAGGTTGCCTCTCCCAAAGGAAAAAAATGGTATCGATAAAGTCCCTTCCTTGGCCATCGAATCCTTGCCTACGGATTTGCAATTGTTGACCAATGAAATGCTATCTAGTGGGGTTATGTGGGGCCAGAGCTCCCTCGCCCGCTGCACCACTTGGGTACATAGGTACTTCGTACATTGTGTGCTTACCTAGAACTGAAGGCCTCTCAAACTTGAGTAGCTCTTCATCCAATTGTCCCTGAGCTACTTTTACATAACGCCATCTCACTTGTCAGAGGCGATATTAAGGCTATCAATCTCCCAGCAAGATTTGGTCAATGTACCGGTATGGTCGCATAGCCATTGGAACTCGGACTTTTCCTAGAGGTCTCGAAGCGTCACACTTTTCCGTCTGCAGGCCTCTGCAATCTGCCGTCTCTGCTCATCGACGTGTACACACAAGCATCCCACAGCGATCCCAGGTCAAGAGCTCTCAGCATGAATTGGAAACGCATGGTATTGATGTCATAGCCGGCCGTTCGAAAGATGACACTATCTACGCCCTCTCTTCAGCCCAAGGCAGGGCTGGCATAGCTGTCATCCGAGTGTCCGGACCTGCTTGTCGGGAAATCTACCAGAAGCTATGCCCACACAAGCAACTCCCAAAGCCTCGATATGCCGCCGTCAGGACACTCTATAATCCAGGACATCCAGACGCGGCAAATACCCTCGACTCCGGAGCCCTAGTCCTGTACTTCCCAGCCCCCAAGACCGTTACTGGCGAGGACATCCTCGAGCTGCACACTCACGGCGGCCCTGCCACCGTGAAAGCCGTGCTGGGCGCAATCGCTCGATGCTCTTCCGGGCGAGCCCAACAGAATAGCATCCGCTATGCCGAGCCTGGCGAGTTTACGAAGCGCGCCTTCCTCAACGATCGCCTGGACTTGTCACAGGTCGAGTCGCTCAGCGATGTTCTGGACGCCGAAACGGAGCAGCAGCGCCGTGCCGCAGTGCGCGGGAATTCTGGCGCCCGCGGGCAGACCTATGACTCTTGGCGCGAGGAGCTCCTGCTCGCCAGGGGTGAGATCGAGGCGCTGATTGACTTCTCCGAGGACCAGCACTTTGACGAGTCGCCTCGGGAGCTGTTGCGAAACGTGACGGGTATGGTGCAGAGGATCTTGCGGTCGATTGATGTCCACGAGATGGCCGGCCAGAGGACGGAGCTGCTCAGAAAGGGCATTCGAATCGCGCTCCTGGGCCCACCGAATGTGGGGAAGAGTTCGCTGATGAACTTGATTGTTGGGAGAGAGGCTTCGATCGTCTCCCGTGAGGCAGGCACCACGCGAGATATCGTGGAAGCCAGCCTCGACATCGGTGGCTATCTCTGCACCTTTGCCGATACGGCTGGCATCAGAACCTCTGCACTCTCAAACGATGGTGCCATTGGACCTATTGAAGAGGAAGGCATCCGAAGGGCACGCCTCAAGGCCCTTGGCTCCGATGTCATAATTGTCCTTGCCTCAATCGAGAGGCATGTAGACGGGACACATTTCATCAACTACGACGCCGAGACACTGCAATTAGCAGCCAAAGCCGAGCAACACGTTATTGTGGTCAATAAATGCGACTCGGTCGATAAGACGATGCTGGATAATCTCCTGAAGGACTTTGGGTCATCTATTCATGCACATGTGGGGGCTCTAGCAGAGCCTCGATTCATTTCCTGCACCAAGGCGAACGAGCCAATTGAGTCCCTGGACAAAGACCCCGGTGGCATCCATAGCCTCACACAAACTCTAGTCCGCCGTTTTGAGGATCTGACATCTCTGCCTGAAGACATGCAGGATCTCCTCGGTGGGACAGAGAGGCAGCGACAACTTCTAGCGCAGTGCCGACTACATCTCGAGGATTTCATGGGCCAAGCCGATGCTGGGGGCCTCGAGGCAGATGATGCCGGCGACGAGCCTGACATCGTTCTTGCCGCTGAGCATCTTCGCTACGCAGGAGACTGCTTGGCTAGAATCACCGGGCGCGGAGATGCCGGTGATGTGGAGGAGGTGTTGGGGGTCATATTTGAGAAGTACTGTGCCCCTTTCCCGGTCTTAGTTGACCAAATTTATTGCACGAGGAGACCTTTTGCTGACTGCATGGCAGATTTTGTGTAGGAAAGTGAATTATGATCTAGACTTATGTCTTGTCTTGTCTACTCTAGTTTAAGATCCCCAACGCCAACCCAGGGTATGAAACGATTGTGCTGCCCAGTGCATCCGACTCTACTCGACCAATACATGAGATGGTATACATGACCAAGGAGCTCGTTTTTCTAAACCGTCCGATTCTATTCGTCCGCCCAGTCCGCCCAAAATCAAGGTGCAGTGACGGGATGGGAATCAGTGTGTTGGTGTGCCCGGGGGAAGTAGTTGTACAGGGGGAAGACCGTGGTCGGTGTGAATGTGATGGGGGTGGTGAAGTGACAACCGCAACGCCGGCCTCAGCCTGAGCCACTCTATTCTAGGAGGTATTGGTATACAACAGCCAGCGCCGGATATCTGGGCCGATCCAGATCTGAGGATGCCCGTTCATGGACAGAGCCGGCACTGGCTGTGATGAGGAGTCGCCATGATCGTCTGGGACTCGTGACGTCTGAGGACCAGCCGTTTAGGCGAAGTTCAGCGACCTCTTGTTGTCCTTGTCGTCGTCGTCAGGCTTTGAGTTGTAGCCGGAGCGACCCTGGTTCTTGTCGTCGTCATCACCGTTGGGCTTGGAGTTGTATCCAGAGCGGCCCTGGTTCTTGTCATCGTCATCGCCACCGTTGGGCTTGGAGTTGTAGCCAGAGCGGCCGTAGAGCATGGGGCGCTCGTTGGAGATCATGGAGAAGACAGCCATTGTATTGGTGGTGGGGGTTTGTTTGGAGTAGGTGGAGGTGGTTGTAATGGTGGTGGCTTGGGAGGTGTTTGTGCGTTTGTTTGTTTTGAATGCTTTGCTTGTTGATGATGGTGATGATGATGAGTTGGAGGACTGGATTTCAAGGCCAGACGACGAGGTCTTATATAGGCGAGGGACACGGTATTGCTGAGGTCGTATTCTTGCCTCCAGGCTGGGAGAACCGAGAAGACTGCGTTCACAGTCAGACCCGACCAGACTGCATTCTCAGTCAGACTCTAACCGCCCGTCCCGTCTTCAGCCTCTTCCATCGATAGACAGGCACCACCATCATTCGCAGCAGGCGCATCGTCACAGCCTCTCACCCTAGCGAAGGATGACCTAAGGATTCAGGGTTTCTCGGATGCACAGGATGCGCCTCCCACGCCAGGAATGACACCCACGGGCGGACACCCTCCCACACCCACACGGCCCCCCTGCTGCCATGTGGTAGGCCATCTGACCGACCCAGGCAGCGAAATTGAGGATGACAGATGCAACCTCAGGCCCCAGCCAATCCGGCTGAGACACTCGCCAAAGTGCCTCGCATGGAAGCCATGGAACCCACTACCTGGGGTCTATTTTGGGGGCCAAGGCATGGGGCAGAACGGCGGGGCGACCTGCTAGTACCGTTGCATTGGTACAGCAGCCAGGCGATCGACAGACGTAGGGCTGAGTACCTACATGCAGCGCAGCACAGCACAGCACAGAGTCAACGGCGTTCCGTCTCCAGCGGAGAGGTTGCTGTCTCTGATTTTCCCCTCCCTGCACCAGCCCAGTGGGACTTGGTGGCTGCATCGCCCCGACTGGGCTTTCTCTCGCCTCGGGATCTGACTTATCACCTTTCAGGCACAGGGAGTACGGGACGAGACATTCGAACACGACTTGTTCATTACAGCTGCAGGCTGCAGCTAGCTGGCTGACAAAGTGGACACGCGCCAGTATGATCCGAAATGATGGTGTCGTTGAAGGTCCCTTTGTCGCTATCTCGACACGTCTCCTGTCGGGACAAGTCGAGTCTAGTCTCACACCGCGACATGGTCACCGCCGTCCTATTTCCATCAACACATGTGGAATTACCTAAGCCTCTCCAGGCCCAAGACTGGTTTCGAGCCGTTTTGTCATCATCACCATCACCGAACAGGAAGTTCGTCTCACCCACACATGCAGGTAAGCAGAGTCACCGGTCCCAAAGGAGTCATGAGTACCATGATGCCGGTGTGAAACTGCTACCAAATTGTCGGCCAATCCGCCGGTCAACGGCAGCCAGGGCGGATCAACCCGAGCAGCAAGCAAGCAATGCTGGCATCAGAATGATTCGAACGTGTTCTGTCCCGTCCCCTCGGTTCCATTGCTTACACATCACCTGCATCGGGAGCGCCTCCACGCCTCCGGACTCTTGCGCCCTGGCCTTTGACCTCGAGCCCTTCACCGCAACGTGAGTTGATGCAGAGTCGCGTTCGAGCAGGCATTTTTCGGCAACCGAAACTGCAACGTTGACTGTGAGGCTCTCTCGCATGCTTTTCTGCCTCAGTGCAGCATCCCGCCCCAATCCCACTATCGTCTCGTACGAGACTCGTACGCCACATGCAGCCCTACAGCCTTATCGTCATCAAAGGATCTCCCGCGCTGTAGATCATCCCAGCTCTGTCTCGGCCAGACTGGAGCATGGCGCAGGGGCAGTGCGCTCATCTCAGCCTGCATTGGCGATACCACGAGTGAAGCGGCACCACGTTCAGGCACGACGCTATGGAATGGCCCCCAAGGGACCGCGAGTGGCTCCAGTCAACCTGCGCGGCGGGTCGCACTGCCGTCGTCACCCACTGAAACCTTGAGGCTCTGCGAGCCGTGCGGTATGCCGACACCGACGGTGCCTGGTGTAGTGTCAAGTGTCACGATCCTTCCGGTCCGAGCTCAGGCTCCCACGGGGCAAAGGGAGAGACACCATGTCTCGACGATTCTGCGTGGTACCTTCGTCAGGTCTCATATGTTTTGGAGCAACATGGAGGATGGAAAGTAGCCGACCCCACGGCGTCGGCTCTCTACTGGAATGCCTTAGCTGAGGTCCGGATGAGGGCTTGTACACAGGACGGGTGAGGGCCTGTACACAGGATCACGAACTCATGTCTTACCCTCGCGTAGATGCGGGCCTGCAACGCCGCGAACGACAGCTCGTCGGCGACCTTGTTAGGTCTGTTTCGCGAGCAGCGCTAGCTGCCCTATGGGCATGCAGGCACAGCACCGGTCTGGGTCTACACCGGTACTTGGTGAGGAACAGTAATCACCACCTCCCCCAGGCTGCCAAATCTCCCCCCGTTGCGGTGCTAAGTTAAGGAGTTAGTCATCCTGCGTCGGTGAACGTGGCACAGCCCCCCGCGAGGACCCCCGAGGGATATTTCCCCCGTCTTACCTTCTCGGTGACGCGAGGCCGGAAGAACCCAAGGGGAAAGGGGACTCGAGCCAATTGCGTTTGACGAGCCTGGCGGACCGGCCTCTGAGACCCCCCACGCGGCATCACTCCTTGCTGCATCTCCCATGCCGCATCTGCTTGGTGCATCTCACACCGCCGGTCAGATCCTGGGGGACGTGTCGTATCTCAGGTTCCCAGGGCTTTGTCACCCACCACCCACCACTACCACCATCATCACCCACCACTACCGCGTCCATTATTACTATCATGATGATGATCTTCGCTTGTGCCTTGCGTGCGCCCGCGCTGCGATCAGGCAGCAAGTCTGGAGCGGTTCGCGACCGGGGTGGGGATTCTCCTGCACCTTGTTGCTAATTCGGTACCGTGATTTGAAAGCCCCCCCTGTCGCACAGTTGCGTCTTGCCAAGTTTTGGGGGAATACGCCCGGCGTCAAGCCTCTTGCTACTCACCACATACCATGAGAGTCCGGCGAGCCATCGATCTGGCCCAGCCCTGTGACGAGACAAGTCTTCATCGGCCGTATTTCACAGCCGCCTTTTTTTGTTCTGGAGGCGTCGCTTAGGTTATTGGGTCCTTCCTTCTCACCTCCGCTCGTGTGGCAGTGCCTTTGTCACCGGTTACGCACCCGGCTTACCTCATCTTTTTCTCGTTCACACGGTTCTTAGTGGCTTGATGCCACGCGAGACCAGGCGTGATATGGCTGGGGCTGCGCCCCCCCGGTCGTATTCATCCTCTTCCTAATTTACATTGTTCGCCCAAGTGGGCGGACAGAGGAGGAGAGTAAAGGCTACGTCCTCAAATCGTAATGTATGTACAGAGAAGTTGAGCCACCGCCATCCGCAGTCGGGCTAGGCTCCAATATCCCCCAAGGATCTGGTGAACCACACTTGCCCCTACTCGATGCTCCAGTCGGTGTCCTTGCCCATGGAAATGGAGTCGGCGTGCCACGTGACGCCGCCGTCGGTGGTCTTGAGGCCGTCGGAGGAGGCGCCGTGGTAGGAGATGGTGGTGCCGAGGTCCTTCTTGGCCTCGCTCAGCGTGATGGTGACGTTGTCCCAGCTGAAGTCGGGCAGCGTGCCGCACCCGTCCGTGGAGCACTCGTTGGCGCTGTAGATTATCTGGGGCTTCATTCCCTGGGCTGGGAGGAGAGCGCAAACAGGGAAACAGTCGGTCAGCCTCATGGCTTTTTTTTCTTCTTTTCTTTTCTTTTCTTTTCGTCCGTGGATGCGTGCGCCGAGGGGGGAAACTCACAGTCAGACAGCTCGGAGACCACCTTGCCGTTCAGGGACACCTTCTGGTCGATTTTCTTGGTGTCGGTGTTGACGGCGACTGGACAGAATTGGCCCGGTCAGCAAAAAAGCACAAAACCCCCAAGACCCCCGGGAGGGCGGCAGGGTTGGAGCACAAGACTCACTCTCAAAATCAAGCTTCACGTCCTTGGGCACGGCGACGTAGGCGTTGCCGGTCTGGCCCTCGGGCGTGTAGGTGCTGGCGGTGACGCACCACTCGGTGGCGCTCGCGTCGCACCCGCACGACGCCTGGTCGGCGCACCAGTTGAGCAGGGGCTGGACGAGGTTGGCCTGCGAGACGTCCGGGACGTTGGGCTGGACGCCGACCCAGATGGAGATCCACAGGGACTTGTCGGAGGTGTCGTAGTCCTGGATGACGGCCGGCGCGGTGAGCGAGTAGGTCGCCTTGGCGATGTAGGCGTCGCCGTCCCAGGGCCCGAGGTAGAAGCTGTTGCCGAAGTTGGCAGAGGCGGCGGGCAGCAGGAGGGCCGCGGCGTAGAGGGCCGCCGGGGCGAGGTAGCTGCGGGCGGGGGCCATGATGGTTTGTTGGGTTTGCGGGTGTGGTTTTGCACTTGGCAAGCTCCGAAAAGGGAATTGGTCTAAAGAGTGAGGTTGACTAACGAGTGTGAAGTGAAGCAGCGTGTAGAGATCCAGTCCCTGGAGGGTGATGAGGCTGAGATGGGAAAGAGTGCCAAGGACGAACCACGCTGGGTGGTGAGAAGAAAAGTAGTAATTATTACAGTGCACAGGCGATGCAATCCACCAGCCACGATGCAAGCCGTCACTCATACGATGGCAATTTGAGCGAGAGGGCCGGCCCATTGGAACAGACTGAGGGCTGCTTTACGACACACAGACAGCACCTCGTTCCTCGTACACACGGCAAAGTCATTGGCCCCGTGGTGAGGAACTTTCCTTCCGCCCAATCCCAAAAGGAGATGTGCAATAATACTGAAACATAAAATGGAGACGGGCGAGGTCGAAACAACCCAGAATGGCGACTAGTCGACTCAGTCCCGCTTCATCGAAATCCCAGCAATCACGGCAGGGCAATTGTGTGGGGTTCACCTCGCGGGCAACATTTCCCTATGTCATGTTTGCCGGCAACTATGTGCGGGTCGACAAAACGAAACTGAGGAAGGAGGTCGACGCCTCTATGGAATCGGCCTCATCGTGTTGTGTTATGTACGCGCCGCTTCAGGGTTGGCCTGGGTTTTCTCTTAGCTGTCGCATGTTTTTCTTCTTGAAAATAATCGATAAAGGTGTTCGTGCGGCTACAGCGCCTGTCGAGGGCGTGGATGGGCCATCTCGGGGTTCGAAGCAAGACCACGGGCCGAAATGCTTGTCCTCGTTAGCGCGGCGCGCCGTCTGCAAGGGGGTTTGTGAAGTCCTGTCGTTTAATTGGCAAGGCTGTGTGGGTATCGTGAGGTCTGGCCTGGGCCCGGCACTTTGCTGGGTTCAAGCTTTGTTGGTGGTCTTGTCTTTTCCGGCATGGCACATGCGAGCCCCCAAAAAAGCGGAGGCGGCTATTTCCGTCCCATCGTCCGATGTGGCCGTTGTGGGGGTTGTGGTTGAATGGTTCACCGTCTGTATTTGTTGTCGTCTGGTCCCAGGGAAGTGCAGATGGCAGACGAACGGATGCCGGGGGGTGCTGGTATTGTATCTGTGGGATGAGGTTGCTCATATGCTTTGGCTCCTGCGAACGCTGGCGAGCCTCGTCTATCTATGCGTGTCCATCTATCTCTCGTAGCTGCTTTTGAACTTCCCAGCCGATGCACATGTCTCCTGCAGCGTCTACCTGTTTATGGCAGTAATGGCAGCATCTGGCCGTACGAGTCATCAAGCGAGCACCTCCCAATTTCACTCCCAAGACGCTGACTTGCCGCTGCTTGTCTTGAATCTCTACCCGCGAATTGCCAATAGAGCCAGTGCTCGCTTCCCGATTCCATGACTCTGTGGACTGGGACCCTCTTCTTGGGTGATGATGCTCGCGACATCCGGGCTGCCGTGAAAACATCCGATGATGGGGTATGCCGTAGTATCGCCCAGACCATTTCGCACCATGTCTCATGGTCTAGCTCACTCATCTACCAACCCGTCCGAGTAGTATTCAAACGCAGCAGGGAGCGGCGCCTCCTTGCCCCTGTCATCGTCAGGATCCGCAACCCCATCATCACCACCAGGCGCCCCGTCCGCCGGCCCCGGCGCCTCGACCTTGCCGACGGGCATGACAACCTCGGGCGCCGTGGCACGATCCCCCCTCAGCACGCGGGTCATCCACTGGGCCCACTCCCACGGCCTGTCGCGGCCGCCGGGCAGGCTGTTGAAGTACTCCCAGCCCATGACGCCGCCGAAGCGGGCGTGCTGGCCGAGCATGAGCGGGATGACGGAGGCCAGGATGTCGAAGGGGATGAAGCCGCCGCCGTTGTCCGGGTTCGTGACGAGCCCGACGACGACCTTCTCCGGGGCCCAGCCCTTCATGAGGAGCATCTCGTACATGATGGGATTAGAGCAGTCGCCCCAGCCGCAGTCTAGTCCGTTTGGTGATGTCAGCATGGTGGTCACCTAGTTGTGATGAGAAGAGGAAAAAAGACACGGCGTAGGACGTAAGGCAAGACTGAGCCAAACTCACAAAACTGGCAGTTATACCACGCGATCTCGCGGCCCCTCATGACCTCCAGAGCCTCATAGTCAAACCCGCTGAGGTTGTTCCTGCTATCCAGCAGCGCCGCCGCCACGGGCGCAAACGTGATGATGAAGTCGGGTCCAAAGTCGGCCCTGAGGCGGTCCACCAGCCGGACGGCAGCACCGAGGCCCATCTCCTCCTCGACGTCGAGGTCGAGGCCGTCCAGGGCGCGGGCGCGCACGAGGTCGCGCAGCGGGCGGTAGTAGCGCTCGAAGGCGGCGTCGTCGTCGCTGCCCAGGCGGTCGGCGGAGAAGGTGCCCTTGGCGGCGCCGCCCAGCATGCCGAGGACGCGCACGCCGCTGGCCTGCAGGACGCGCAGCTCGGCCCAAAGGGTGTGGAAGCGAGGGTGGCTGGGCGCGTGGTCGTTGAGGGTGATGCCGTCCGGGTCGCCGTTGATGTGGATGGCGGCCAAGATCAGGTGGGTCAGGCGGATGCCCGGCTGCGTCAGGAGTGGGAGGGCTGAGATGGGTTTGCCATCGGGAGTGTGGTGGGTTTGGTAGTACGTGATGATCCTGGGCAGGGCCGGGGGTGGGGGTACGAGAGGCATGGTGGTGTCGGGGCGAGAACGAGGTTGGTGTTGAGGTCTAAGTGGTTGTGATCCCGGATGTGGTCGAAGGTGAGATTGAGGGTGGTGAGGGTCAGAGCTGCCACCGTCGGGCTGGCAGTGGGGCGTCTGCGGTGCTTCCTGGGGCAGGAGCAGCCTCTTGAGAACAAAATATGGATCGAGTATGAGCAGTGTCTTATACACCATCAGAAGCCTCCATCTCTGCTTGACCGCGATCAGGATGGATCTGAGGGAGGGCATATACTAAATGAGCAGAGGCGTGCACCGAGGAGTGAATGAGTGAGATGCTAGCGACTCGGGCTTGTTGGCATACAAGTCGGCCCCTCGGTGGGTCCATCCTGCTGGGAAGAGCTGCAGACTGACCAGAATGGCTGGCCTTCTGGCTTGACAACATCACATCACTACCTAGGTACCCTGATATGTGTTAGCTATGTGATTCCATCCCATCCCAAATTCAAGGTCACTGGCAATCTTGACTGGAATATGGACACAGACCAGTAGTTCCTCGGGCAGAATAAGACATGAGGTGCACTTGATACCATGTCCCCCCAACTCCACTGCAGCAGCCAGGCCACCGGCCCCTGCTTTGTAAACCAACTGCCAAGCACCTTTTAGCGATTTGTACCTATTTTAGAAGCAACTCTAGTCGAGTTCCATTTTCTCGCTAGTCGAGATGCAGCTTAGACGTCTGTCTCTATTCTGGCAAGCTGAAACACAACCGGGTCTGCCGGGTTTACAGAACGTGATACCCGGGCCCCACACGGACAAGATCTTACGTTATAATTCACAAATAATCTCGCCAACCACACAATTAGAAGGTTCTATAGTGTAGATGGTTATCACATCGGATTCTGATCACCAAATCAGTATATTTCCGGGAACTTGAGTTCGAGTCTCAATAGAACCTACTTTTTTTTGAGCTGTTCCTAATGATATAAAACAGTTTTTGATTAAAAGGACGTTTGTATTTAATTATTAAGATTTAAAAGAATTATTTAAAAAAAAATTCAGCTAGTTAAGGAGCATGTAATAGCTTTGGCTTGAGTGACTGGGCTGGGAGACTACTTTGCAGGAAAAAATGCAGCGAACTTGTGAAATAGCACAAAGAAAAGCCACAAGGATTCACTTTAAAGAATCACCTTAAAGAGACTAAACTTTACAAGCAGCTTGTAACGGCTATGAGATCTCGGGCGCCCGGCATTGGCCAATCTACATACTGATTGAGCGAGCTGCGAGTGCCTAAGCATTGTGAGATGTGCTCCCAGCGGAGCTTACTCTAGGTTCGCTGATTCTGTAGGACATTTCTCATTGCAGCTATTAGCTAATTAATGTAATACAATGTATACCGCTAATGTTATTAGTTTCAAGGCTATCCTATAGGTGATTATCCCACGGGAGATTAAAGATTATCCTAAAACAGGCCATCCCACAGGGGATTATTCTATAAGAGGTAAGAGGTTATCCTAGAGGAGGTTGTCCCAGAGGAGGTTGTCCTATAGGAAGTTATCCCATAGGAGATTATCCCATAGGAGGTAAGCCCATAGGGGATAAGCCCATAGGGGATAAGCCCATAGGGGATAAGCCCATAGGAGGTAAGCCCACAGAAAGGTATCCCACAGGAAGGTATCCCACAGGAAGGTGTCCCATAGGAGATTAGTCTTGCTGTCCTAGACAATCCCGGCCAGACAGTTTTACAGCGAGTGTTCATGGAAACACAGTCACAGCATGGTGGCTCCTCGCTTGCACAAATCACATCCATCTTCCTCGCAGCGCTCGTTTCTCATCATCAGGGAACAAGATTTTAAGCCATGGGCCCGCGCTCCCCTCGGAAACTGCCCAAAGTGTTGCAGGAGAGACGGCCGAACGTTGTGAAAAGAGACACTTCAGGTATGCATGTCGAATGCCTCCACTCGCAGAGAATTAGAAGAAATGCTAGAAGTTGGTGTAGTGCTTCCAACTAAGCCCCAGAGATCGTCCGTCAGTCGGCGGAGGCCCTGCACGAGACATGACGCAGTCCAGTATACGGCCACTATGCTCGGCATCTACAAAGGCATCCACGGCAAAGAGAGCGCAGCTGGCGCGAACGAACACACAAAGCCGTAAGCGTTCTATCGTGTCTGCAAGGTGGGTTTTAAGCATGCTGAGACATTAAATATAGGGCCCTCGAGACATAGGGCAAGGCTTTAAATGAGTAATGAAGCTCGAGCTCCCACTCCTACTGCTGATCCTGTTCGTCGCGTGCAATCAGAGCCTCCTCGTGAATTGCGGGCCGAAGCAGATGCCACGTGTGATTCGATACCACGAGTGATTCAATATCACGGGTGATTCTATACCACGGGTGATTCGATACTAGGAGTAGTTTGATACTGTGGGTGATTCAATAGTCTCGAAGCGAGAACGAACGCGGACGAATATACGGCGGTAGGAAGTGGGCAGTGGACAGCAACGAAGCGGAGGGGACCACTGTGGGAGGGGCAATATTCGCTCACATCAAAAGTCGAGTGCTGATGAATTATCCGTATAGGCTGTAGCTATTCAACAGCCCGAAGCTCCCAGCTGTCCAGTTATCTCAGTTTTTCAACCTAAGACCGTAGGTCAAGAACAGGTATCTCCAGCAACACTTTCACGGAACCGGCTGGCCGAAAGCAACAGTAACAACTGACGCGAGAGAACTTGGACGCTTTGAACAAGATGGCGAAGAAAAGAAATATTAAGAACACGGATATTCACACCTACAAAAACGGAGAGTACACCGGTACATCATTCACGCCCGACATAGCTGCAGCAATTAGAGCACATCACCCAATTCTAATTCACACCCACACACTCGACACTCATATGCTTAACATTCATACACCTAACACTTGCATACTTACTACATACACCCCTAACACTTACATACTTAACACTTATATGACTAATATATATGAGTACTTGGCTATGTATCCATTGAATTTCCCAATGACGCTGGTGTAAGCAACGGCCTTCCTATTACTCAATCTGACTTCATCGAGGGTCCAGAGATGCGAGAATACCACCTGTTCCCAATATATGAGCATATCAAGGGAGCAGTTCTCTACAAAGATGACCCTTGACCCCTGTCGCTGCACCACCCGGCCGGCGACTGAAAGGGCTGAGGGAAGGACATAGAAGACGCAAGGCTGCAGAGCGCCTACAACGGAGCCGGCCTCGTCTACGCGAGGAACCATGCCCTCTCCTAACTCGGAAGATGTGACGCCACAATCTAGCGGGCGAGGGTGGGGGGGGGGGGGGGGCGAGATCTTGACCTCCACCACACACGGCATCGACTTCGAATTGTCCGCACACTACGCTGTCCCATCCGAGCACGGCAAGCTCGAATACCAACAGTATCCGGTCGATTCGGCAGACCTCATCGGCTCGCACCAGGGGCTCAGGGCCGGCCGAAGACGGTTCAGGAACGGGCAGGACCTAGCGAGGGAACAATCATACGCCACGAGGGATCAGCTCAAGGGACGCTGGAGCAAGCATCGCGGCGTCCAAGACCTCCACGCAATCGCTGGAGAAGCTTCTTTCCCCGCTGCCACTGTTCAGACAGCAGCAGCTCGAGCACCAACCCGGAGAGCCCGACGCCACGAAGACCGCTCATCTCGCCAGAGTGGCAGGCTGATTGGAGTGGCAGAGAGGCGGACAAGGGGGGGAGTAAGTAGCCACTTCCAAAGATCATCTATCAATCCTGCAGTGAACAACGAACGAATTCTATAGTAGGCCAGTGTATGGATGCACGTACATGTTACGTTCCTCCACCTGCGCCCCGACCCCTGCCTCCCCTCCTACTTCGGACCGACCGACTGCACGCAAAGACGCGCACGTCACATAGACAACAGACCACACACGCAGGCGTGTATCTTTCTACGTAGAGACCCAGTGGGCGGAGGGCGCCGCCCCCGGGAATTCATATAGATTAACTAGCCACTACTCCTGAGATCAGATCTCAACCGAAAAAAAAGTTTCCATCCCATGCATGCCATGCATGCATGTGGTCAGGATGGTCGACCGCCACGCGCCACGTCCAGGGATCTTTTATCTGCCGCGGGGTGCGCCGAGGGCCTGAGCGAAACCTGGGCAGACCTGTCTGGCCTGCTTGCCATTGGCATTGGCACCTCGGGGGCCCGAACACCTCCTCGGGAAGCGGTGCTTGGCCGTCACACTTACAGTGCATCCTTCCGTCAACGGCAGCGCCTGAGAAGCATGGTTTGGGGAGAGGCGGAGGCGGGTGTTCCCTGAGGCCATCACTGGTATGCTCCGTTTGCTGCACACTGCATTGGCTTTGTCACAAGAATCGGGCACGAGCAGGATTTCAAGGCTGGGGAGGATGTATCCGCGCCGTAATGGCATGCAGTCGTCTCGGCCCAGATGCTGGGCAGGTAGGTGTGTCCCGTGCATGGCTTATATGAGGCAGAGAATAGACCAGCAACGCCCTGGGTGGCGAAGAGAATAAGAAAATTATAGCTACAAGAAGGTAACTGCGATATATGCTGAGATATATAGGTGTATATGTGTATAGATGCAAAACGTGCCCGCCTATGCGCGGCATACAAAGGCTTCATTTTTTTTAAATCTTGCAGACGTCCCGACCCTGACGCGTCTGATGTCTCTTGCTCTCAAATCCAAGATCCTCCAATGCAGAATAAGAAAAGAAAAAGTGTCTTGATGCTCTCTGCCTTCCGCTGATTTCCCCGGAATGGGGGAGGAAGGGTTTTTGTAATGACATTTGCAGGCCGGCTCGGGATATCGGTGTGGAAAGCAGTTTGAACGCCATTGCTTGTAATGTTTGAATGTGATTGTGTGTTCTTGCACCACAAAGTTCCGGCCGTGACGAGATAGACGATGGATATGGGGTCATGACAGTCATGAGTTGCTGATCTGGAAAACAAAGGTGAATAACAGGCATTACAATAGTTTGTAAGTTCCGCGTGCAAGAAATGAAGTACGACCTGGAGTCTTGGTCGTGGCGCAGGCCTTGTGTTGGCATGTCGACAGAAGCTGGGTGATGTTCGCCTAGCCATAAGCGGCCAGATCGGGAGCGACCCGAACGAAGATACCTCTGTACCTTTCGACATCGACCACGGATATCAAATCCTCGGCCACATCGTCACCCGTGGTCTTGGACGTAGGCCCTCACAGGAAGCCACCCTCGCCGCCAAGCACACCCACGCCGTTCCGCCAGCTGCTGCACATCTGGTCGTGAGCATCGCGGTCCACTGTACGCTCCCTCTCGTTCTTTGGTGAGTTGAAGAGGGGCGGCGGCCCACGAGGCTGCATTGCCGAGCGAGACAGCCCAGCGGGCTGGGCTTCCGCCTCGCCGCCAGGGCTCCCGTTGAGTAGCAGGCTACCGGTACTGCTCAACCTCCTTGTAAACTCGGTAAAGCTGAGTCTCTTGCTGCCGTTGCTCGCTATCGATTGCCGCTTCTGCCCTTCGGCTATCGTACTCGTCCGGTACAGAGCCGCCGCCGGATTGAGCCCACCCACGCTCTCCTGAATCGAGGTTCTGCGTGAGGTGACGCTGCTCCTCCCCGGCGACACGTCGAGGGGCTGTTGGCTGACGCTCAGGTTCATGCCACTGAGGCCGCTTATCTGGGTTTGACTGTACGATCTCTGAGCATAAACCGGCCTGTTGGAAGAGCCTCGACCAAGGTTGGACCCACTGTTCAAAGCCATCAGCGTCTCGGGATTGAAGGCGATGGGAGATCGAGGTCCCATCGTGCCACGAGGAGACTGAGCTTGAGGCGTTCGCCGCCCAGACACGTAGCCGAGTGTCCTCCGTGACTGGGCACGGATGCCTGCTTTGTCTTCCTCCACATCTTCCTCTCGTCCGTATCCAGAGTCGCCATGGGTCGAATCCGAATCCGAGCCTTCCGAGCCGTCATCTGACGAGTCGTCCAGGTCCCAAGCACTTCGTAGCCCAGTCTGCTGCAACGAACTCGGTGGGGAAGCAGGCGGTGAGGCCGGCCGCCTCATCATCGTCTGTGGCCTCTGTGGCCTGTCCTTTCTTTGCTCATCCGCCTGTTGCATCAAGGCCTCGAAGCGGGCGAGCGAGCTCAACTTCTCTTCGCCTGGGACCTGCTGATCAGACCCCGGAATGCAATGCAATTGGAACGCTCTGTCCAGGATCGTCTCTCGCGGGGCTGGCGGTGAGCCGGACTCTATGGTTGCCGGTGGGGAAAATGGAGGCATGGACCCCATGCTGTCGCGTACGTTCCGTACCGGAGAGCTCAGGGTGGAAGATCGCCCCTGCGCTGTGGTCCATCCTTCTATAAAACCCCCGTAGTGTCCTCCAGCCGTGGTTGCAGGTGAGGGCAAGTCTGATGGCATCACAGAAGCATATGTGTGCGGCGCAAGCGGTGGCACGTTGATGCCAGCCAGTGACGAGATGTCGCTGCGCCGGGATCGCAAACTCGGCGTGTCGGAGAACGTAAGTGGTCTTTCGCGGCTCGAGCCTGTCGCCGTAGACGACTTGTGCTGCAGTGTTGATTTCGGGGCACTGGGTGGTCTGTTTTGGTAGTACTCGGAAGCGTCGCGAGGCTGTCGCTGTGCGAACGGGCTGTTGAAACTGTTGGACGCTGGAGACATCGGGCTCATTGGGGTTATGTCGGGCATGTTCGGTTGAATGGTGGCTTGTATGGCCCTCGCCCAGTCGTGGAGACTCTGTCCCTCGCGGTTAACCTCTTCAGCTCGAAACCACAGCGTCAGCGGGCCGGACTCTCTGCTCGAGGCAACGAGACCTGCTGCTCGACTCGACCGACGTTTGCGAAGCTTGTCTGTGGCAGGATCAGGGGTAATGGTGATGATGAGGGTTGGTAGCACTGGTCCTTGCTTGCGGTGCGCAGCCATCTGAACTTGGCACTGGGCGATGGTGTTGGCGGCATATTGTTGGATAGGCTCCCGGTCGTCCTGGGCCAGGTTGGAATTAGTCCAGTCGCTCACTTTCGCAGGTGCGAGGGCACCACGCGGGTGATCTTACCGAGGCTTTGTATATTGAGAGATAGGTGGTGCCATCAAATGAAATATTACTCTGACTCCGAGATGTCCCTCGGCCGTCTTTGCAACGGGCGCCTGGCTGGGCTTGGGAAGGTGAGTCCTCGGGCTTCACCTCGCGCTGAGCGCTCCCAAGAACTACGTAACGGGCCTGCTCTCTCGAGGTCAGAACGACAGGAACAAAAGCAAGGCGGAAGAGGGCGAGGGGCGGGTGCACACCTTCCACAATGCCCGTCCCAGGATTGTTCCCCTGTCGGGCGGGACAGTGAGATAACCCTCCATATTGTCGTACTTTACAGACCGGTCTGGTGTGGGTGTGGGTGAGCAACCTTGGCAGGTTCACCTTGAGAATCCTCAGATCCTCTGTGCAAGAGAAGTGCACAGTCCAAGGCAAGTTGAGGAATGTTGCAAGTAATGATTAAGTTAGGCATTAAAACCGACACACATGAAGAAGAAGAAATGCAAAACAATTCAGCACGGGGCCAGGCCGGGATAAGGCTTGCAGGTCTGTGTCTCTCGCTCACTCGTCCTTGATTTTCTTCACATCCAGCAGAAGACAAGCACACCCTGCCCTTCACCGAGGGTCCGGTCAAGACAGCGGAGGGGAGGGGAGTAAAATGGGTACGAACGGACGGATTCTTGGGAAGGTGAAGGGTCACTGCCTGCCAGCACTGCAGCAGGGAAGAAGGAATACAGTCTTCTTCATCTGGATGCGGGAAGGGACAGGGACAAGCCTAGAAGAAATAACCCATGAGACGCAATCTAGACGAGACAATTGGCCGATGTGGTCATAAAAGGTGGCCTCCATGCATGTCGTCCGTTCAATTGATCAAAGGGGCGGCTTGCAACCAGATCGTGCATGTGGGTACCATACAGATTAAACGAAGAAGTGGAAAGAAAAGAGACCGGGATGGTTGTAATAAAACAAGATGGATATTGACAGGCCTGAAACGGACCAGGGCAAGTCTCTCTCTCTGGCCAGGGGCTGCTGCGTACCGGCGCGGTAGATTCCTCCTAGCGCACGGCTAGGACGTTCTCTGCTGTGGTGGTCGCCGCGTGTCCGGTTTACTTTTCAGGCACGCGCACATCATGTACATGGGTCAGGTCCGGTTCTGGGTTGGGGGCGATTCCAATAACCCAGCCCAGAGCCGGAGCGAGCTCCCTCCCTCAGATGCAGGTGGATCCTCTCGATCAAGCGAATTGAATTCTGCAGCCGGCAGGGAGAAGTCGCCATCCATGAACCATGGGATGCAGGGTCTGCCAATTTCCAGTTTTCCACCGACGGGAGAAGACTCCACAGCTTCCATTGCCGATCAAAGATGCCTTTTGGCTTTCGGCGGGTGGTCTAGGGACAGCCATGTGCGCACCCGTCATAGGCGTACTTTTGCAGGAGAGGCATTGTTTCTAAACTGTGTGGGCACCGCTCAACCACGGACAGACGCCGCTTGTTGGAAATGAAAAATCTCAACAAGAAGCCTGGAAGACGTCGCAGCAATAACAGCGAGGTCCAGTAACCAGGTCTTTCAGAGATAAGACTGGGCACGCAGGTCCGGTCGGCTTGCGCCCTTGCCGGTGTGTGCTGGCGTTGTTGGGGGGTTGAAAGTGTGGACCGAGAACAGGAGTCTTGAGGTCAGGTGAAGGTGAAGGTGACCAACCCCCCAGCGGCGACCTGCATATGTGGCTTGACATGTTCTGACCGTCCTAGCCGGCGGGCCTCGCTGTTGCAATATGACCGACCGGCCCCCTCTGTCATAGGGCTCGGATTGGTCGGATTTGGCTGCTCTGCTGTTGCGTTCGAGCCCTTGTATGTAGGTCCCAACGATGGGAATGCAACATGGTCCCCTGCTCGCAGCTGCAGTGTAACAGGAGGACGCAGGAGCTTGGATTTGCTCTGTCGGTGCTAGGGGCGAGAGATCTACCATCATATGCCGGGGAAGCTTTGAAAACCTTCCGCATTGCTCCCAAGCTGCTGGCAATGCAGTCAACGACAGCAGTCGTGGCCTCCCACGACGAATCACCAAGCAGAGCAAGGGCTGTCAGTCTGCCAGTCTGCTAGAGCCTGCGGTCTAGAATGGGAACTTGTACTCCTTCGAGCACCACCTGCCACCGTTCTGGGCTTGGGAAGGCGCCACGCAACAAGGGGTAGTGGGCCTGAGTGTTTTCTTTTGCCCTCTTGACGTTTCTGTTCAATTGCAAGCCCGAGGTCGCTTCGTCACGCTTTGACTCTGGGGTCTCCATCCTGGCCGCTGCAGCATTCGTAAGACCCGTTGGGTGGATTCAGGGACCTCTGGTGCTCCAGTGGCCCAGTGATCCAGTACTTGATGCCAAACGCAGGGACTGTGCTGTACCGCGGAGAACATTATTGCGCGCGCGGTGCGGCACGGATCGCCATCTGAGTTGCAACGGTCGTGAGGCCATGTCACCTCATTGGAGCGAGGTGGCGAGAGTGGCTGGCAGGCTCGTATATATTGGATGTTTTACAAGGCAGGATGCTGTGTGGATGGATGAAACGACGATGCTGCGCATGCAGTTCGCAGCTCGATCGCCCGTTGAGCTGCACGACACCAGCAGGGGAAGGCGCAGATGCGGTGCGGTACAGTGCACTACGTACAGTCAAAAGTAAGTGATCCATACTGCCGACGGAGAGTCATTCAGTCAGTCAGTCAGTCAGTCAGTCAGTCAGTCAGTCAGTCAGTCAGCCCCGGCCTGTGCCGGCAACCGATCCCCAACTGTTATCGGGAGATGATCGAGGGACATTAGGTGTGGACTGCATGATGCTGTGCTGTGCTGCGTTGTGGTGAGAGTGGCAAGGCCGATTGTGAGGGTGAAGGTGAAGGAGGAGCTGCCTGCCGCCTGGCACCTGCCATTTTTTCCCTTGGCCTAGCCTCTCCACAGTGTCTACCTGCACCTGGGCTGTAAGTTTGGCATGTACGCACGGTCAGGACAAAACGCACCTTCTCTGACACTTCCCGCTCTGCCGCCCACACACGCACCCCTTCCCGTCTGATGTCCTGACGGACCTGATCCCACTGTGCGGGCCCCTGCAAAGTCATCGACGGGTCTACCCGAATCAGGCTAATAACACAATCCCAACTCCAATAACAAGCACGTCGTCGATTCGTCACTCACCATCCCGTCGAGTGGAGCGGGCATGGCCCCGTCCCGTCCAAGATGAGCCCAGAAGCAGCCGTCCCGTTCACGGTCTCCAGCCATCACACCTCACCGCTTGACTGCAATCTTATTACACACCTGGCCCAGTGCTTGTGTCCACGTATACAACCGAATCAGAAACCCGGAGAATCTTCTACTGTGGGCAGCACCGCACCCGTATCGATCTCAGCATCGCAAGCCTAACCCCGAGCGATCTCAGGTCAAGGGGATCATCTGCGTCCAGACGTGTGGTGCGCTGCACACCCACCTCTTGTCAAGATGGGCTTCTCGCTTATCATTATTATTATTATTACTGTGACAGGTATGACTGGCTGGGCTGGGCAGGGCTGGGCGTGACGGCCTCATCGATCGTTCCAGCTGTCAAAACGCCCCTGCTGCTCTTTGCTTTTTCTTCGGCACTTGACGACTTCAGGATCTGACGGCGTCGATGCTTGCTTTTGTTGCAGCATACTTCCAATATTCCAATTTTGGCCGCCTTCACGCCGACCGGCCCGAAGCATTCGAGACCTGGTCCCTCGCGACACCGCTTGCCCAGATTTCAAGTCGCCATACAGTTGTATCCACTCGATCAATCAACAATTCGGCCTGCGGAACGACTGTGACCCTCCGGTGCAGGTGTCGCTCCGTAATCCGTATTCCGTATCCCGTGGGATCTGCTGATTCTTGCCTGCTACGTACTGCACCTTCGCTAAAATTAGGTGCAGGCCAGGTCCATTTGAGGCATCCAGCCCGGCGTCTTCCTCGATTTGATGAAACTAGAGAACTTTGCTCGAGTCCCGCCTGACCAACTGCACAGAGCTTCTCTCCAGCTGCAGGCAGCCACAAGACGCCAATGTCAATGCTAATAATGCTAACCGTCCATCCAGGCCATCTCGCAGCCTTGCAGGTGGCTGTCCCCATCCATCAGCCCCTGCATTAGGACTGCTTCCTTTGGGGGGGTCTTGACTCAAGTCACACCACTGCACGCCGGAGAGTTGCACCCAGTCCCTCACACTCAGCCGCTTGGCACTTGGCTAGCCGTCCTTTCTCGCCCATCTTCCGAGCACTGGTGCCGTCCGCGCCACGTGGGTTACCCGCCATAATGACACCAACCTCGGAGGTCGTCTTGTGCGCCGATGTCGCGTCTTCAAGCCGCCTCAGTTGACGGTCCCTTGGGTGCTGGACGCCCAAGAGTACCGGCTGATTGTGATAACCCCGGGCCGCATGCATCAAGATCCTCACGTGCTAGTGGGTGCTCTCGTGGCTCTACTGGTCCGTGGTGTTGTCTACCTGCCCGACGACCAGTTGTGGCTGACATCCGTTGAGCCGCCAACGCGCTATCGACGCAGCCTTTCCAAGCCTGCCGCTGGTCCCTGGCCGATGAGAAATCCAACAGCTTGCATGAGGTGCTGGCCGTACCCCGGTGCGGCCGAGGCCCTCTCCCTTCGGCCCGTTCGGATGCTTTTCTACGGAGCTTATGTCTCGCGTCGTGTTCCTCGCCAGGGCGCCCGCACTACTATTGTATCGACACGGAATCAAACCGAGGCGATGGCTTCAATGTATCCCACAAATCATTGCGGGTAAAGCTCGCGATGCCCCCAGGGTTGGTCCCGCTCCGCCAGCCAGACTACCAGGATGGCACAAAAATGTGTTTGAGCTCCGAACTCAACCAGGGTCCTTGACGATAGTCCCAGAGCGCTGGGAGACTGCCGAGGTCCTTCAAAAAAAAAAATCC
The DNA here is from genome assembly GCA_037177825.1 of Diaporthe sp. P3_1W. Lineage (NCBI taxonomy): Eukaryota > Fungi > Ascomycota > Sordariomycetes > Diaporthales > Diaporthaceae > Diaporthe > Diaporthe sp. P3_1W. The sequence goes on along the minus strand of JBAFXB010000004.1, from coordinate 1,551,777 downwards.
CCCGTCAGTTATGCTGTGCCGATGCGCCAACACGTACATATGGCGCAGGGGCTGGACCACATCCAGAATGGGGCCGCCAGAGTGGATTCGTCTCAAGAGAAACCTGCTGACATGCGTATGAACCCAAAGTCGTCACGTATTACCCCGGATGGTACCAGCCATGTGGTTCAAACGGGCGGATTTGCCTCGTATAGGTGAGACGGCCGGATTCGGACGACCTACCAGCGCAACGACATGGTTTCTGTGGAAGCGAGCCCATGCACGCTCCGACACTGCGGAGAGCCAACAACCGAGAAACTTATCTCTCACTCTGTGGACGTCATGTAAAGATCCATTATGAGGTACGTCTCGTATCATATCGATATTGCTTGTCTTCCAAGGCCCATCTTCACTCTCGGTGATCACCACTGCCGCCAGCACATAGTCTACTTCCATCCCACTCTGCACTGTCCTCTCGTCTCCACGGAAGCCCCAATTTTTCCCTGGTTTCTCCAGCGTGCAGGATTGCCCGCAGTGGCTTGGTCGAAAGATTGATACCGAGTATCTGGGAACTGCACGGGAAACAAGGACCCGCAGCTGAGCGCAAGGGAAGCTACAAAAGGACCACGATCGACAGGGTGAGGCAATCCGGGTCGTCGGTAATGTTAAATGACATGATCCACAGTGACGGGTCCATGATGACCATTCTGCAATCGGCTCAGTGACATCCGACGGTTGCGAAGTATGGATGCTCACGATAATGGGAGTTTGAAGCTTTGGCGGGTCTGTCTATCAGGCCGTGCCCTCATCTCCTGCCGTGCCTTTCCCCCAGTCTGATGCGACCTGCCCACGATGATCACCACCGCGGGCTTGCCTGCTTGCGCGCAGCTGAGACGAGATCACCACCACCCTGTTCGAGTGACACATGCCTCTCTACAGATCGGACCCTCGATCTCTACCACGTCGGCCATAGTCCAGGCCCCACCTGGAGAGACGCTCCGGCGCTCGAGCCCGGACCCCCAGGTTCCAGGCAGCACTTTACGGTACCTGTCAGACCCCGTTTAGACGAGCGTCGCTTGCCTTCATCCTCATTCAGCTCGGGCGAGCACGAGTAATGCCAGCGGATTAGAAGCACGATTCTGCTCCGGAGGCACTCAACAGGCACCCGCATATGACGTCTGAGTGCCGGTAATAATAGAGTCGTCGACCAAGGGGACGGAGTCAAGTGACGAGAAGAAGCTGCTGGGATCCCATCTCCCCAGCTTCTTTCCCGTCCCGATTGCAAGGATTCACGTCCGACCCGAATGAGACTCTTACTGTAATTTCTTCACGAGCTGGCCTTCGCACCCCGGTCGTCTGACGGGTCTCAAGAGTGGTGTTATAAGTGATATGTTATCGGGTTATTGAGACCACTCCTCTCGGCTATGCAGCAGAACGGGGTTTTTGATACAGTCTGGCGGTATTACTAGTCGTTGTAGGTGTTGATAGGTTCTTCCTATTTGATATAGGTCAACTCTGGCAAGTTATTTCTTCGCATCAAAGGGTCTTCTGGCCAGGTCACATCCCGGCCCCTGTGCAGATCACCGGTCGTGTTTCAGTCGAGAATCTTGGTATCAGCTTCATGTAGAGTACGTCCCGTGACGACGGCGAGGTCAATATGTGTACGAGGTGCCCATAGTATGCCACAAGAGACAACTTTCCCCGGGACAATTCCAACGGCGGCTGGTTGAGAGAGCTGACCGTCCCAGAAACAAGGGCGGTGCCTCGCAACAGCACCTGGGCACTCCTGGTCAGTCCGACAACTCACCTCGCAGGTCTGACCGCGATTTCACAGGCACCGAAGCTCGCTATGTACCTCCCGACCATCACCGGGGGTCTTTGGATGCCGCTGTGCTCCGGAAATGGATTTCCTCGAATGGGGGGACGTCTCAGCCGCGACGGAAGTATGACGCTTCGCATCTGGGCGGTTCCGGTCCCCGAATGCCCCCATCAAGGATTTCAACTATGTCTTCCAGTGTTGTGTGTCACTGTACTGAACCCGCAGTTGATCATGGTCTGTGAAAGATGCGCGTAGAGACGTCCAAGGGTGAGATAATGCTGTCCGGGTCTTGTATCTTGGGCACGTTGTCATGGTTAGCAAGGACGCGCGTGTTTCAATAACCGTCCACAAGGTCCTCATGGTAGTGTGGTCACACACTCGAGGACATAGTTAAGACCAAATCCCTCGCGCAATCCATCAGTCCTCTCGTGTAAGCGTTTCCTGTGCGCCGAGAAGGCGGGCACGGTAAGCGCTGCATACTGCACTTACATGTCCAACCCGTCAGCGTGGTGGGCGTTTTACGCATTCCTCGTCACGCCACCTAGGAAGTATGAGAGGGGAGAGGGGGAGCGAGCAGTCTGTCAAGGGGTCCATGCGATGGTGGAGTGGTCTTGCACCCTCCGCACCTCTGCATCATGATGAAGGTCTTCGGACGCGGCAGAGTTCCTTCGCGAGGGCGTTGTTGATGTCTGAAGCTTGTGTCCGCGATGGCTACATGGTCGAGTTGACCTGCCAGCACTCCAAGTGGGTGGTGTACTTGATAAATGGGTGATTCCGAGGCGGTTGATCTTGTCGAAATATGGGTGGCTTTTGCTCCTTGTTCAGCGGCAGTCTGGCCCAGATATGGCAAAATTCATGGAATAGCGAGATCATAGCTCTCTACCCCCGAGACTCTTGCGTAGAGAACGGATATTCGCACCCGTAAAAATGGAGAATACACCCATACATATCACCAGCTCTATTTTATACACTACACATAGCATCGCACCTAACACTCACACACCTAATACCCATACACCCATACACCCATACACCCATACACCCATACACCCATACACCCATACACCCATACACCTAGTACATATACCTAACACTAATATAAATTAGGTATTAGGTATATGGGTGTTGGATGTGTGGGTGTTGGGTGTTAGGTGGGTGTGCGAATAGGCTTGGGTAGGCTTGGGTGATATGCTTTAATGGGCTGTAGCTGTGGTGTGAGTGATACACGGGTGTATCATATATTTTGGCTGGTGCGAATATCCGTTCTCCTTCCATAATGCAATGAAAGGCTCCGCGGCGTCCATGCAGCGTATGTCCCGCTAGCATTGTAGAGATGCCTTTTTTGGCATGCCCCGGGTAAGTGGCTACGACGGAATGGGCTGGCGATGTTTGAAGATATTTGATGTTATTGTAATTGCCATGAATTTTGTTCTAGATGGCCATGTTCAGTCGATGAAGTTCATCCGCCGCGATCTGGAACTCCAAGCTGTGGTGGTACATCACACGTGAGCTTGGCAGAGTGCTTGCATGCTGTGAATAGATCTCACAATAAGGGTTGATACACCTGGCTAAGTTGAACCGAGCCGTACACAGTAGTTCTCGCTCGGATCACAGCATGGTAGTACTTGAAACCCTGAAAAGGAAGGATATCGCACCAGTCCTATTATTCAGGCAGGCGCTGTGCTGACCTGTGTCAAACTCAACTTGTTCTGGCGACCTGGCAAGGATGAACGGATCAGGAAACCAGGATGCACAAGAAAAATGATGTACAGGAAGCATTGACGTGTTGTGCCTACATCCCACATTCCAAATCTGAAGAAGAGGAGGCGGGCAAGCGGGAGGTTTCGCTCATCATCCGACCATAACTCATGTACAAGCCATCCAACCCCACACTCCCCCTTAACGGAAGTTATTCTCAAAGCGCTTAAAGGTGTACCCTATGAAAGGCAATGTCATCTCTGGCGTCTCCTGCTGCTCGGGCGCTGCGGCGGCCTCAAGCCCGCCGTCGATCTCCATCGCGTTGGCTGCCTGCTGCTCCAGGTCCTCGGTGGGGAAGTAGGCGGTGTCGATGTCGGATGATAGGCGTGGCTCGAAGGGGGCGCGGAAGCGACGGAGGTTGTCGAAGTCGACGCCCGCGAAGAAGGGGTGGCCTTTGAGCTCGTGGGCCCCGCTTCGGCCGAGCCGGTTCTCGCTGTTGCAGACGAGGCTGTGTGGTGGGTTAGACCTGATGAGCAAACGCAGGTAGACGAATTTGTTTTGCTTCCTTGTTTTGGAAATGAAAGAAAAGGAGGGCAAGGTTATGTACTGCATGGAGTAACTGTCCCTGTCCCTGTGTGTGTGTGTGTGTGTGTGTGTGTGTGTGTGTGTGTGTGTAGCATTGGTACGTGTGGAATACATACCTTCGGATTAGGTGTTCGGCGTAATGGCCAACACGCACATCGTCCGGGAAATAGAGGCAGTGCTGCCAGTTGACTATCTTCCGGTAGACGTCTCGCCGGTCTTCCGCGCAAAAGGGAGGCCAGCCGACGAGACACTCGAACATAATTGTTCCGAGCGACCACTGTGTACAGACAGACCAGTTAGCATGGGTAACGGGGACTTCGGGATGATGAGGAGGGGATATTCGCGTACCCAGTCACAGTCAAACGAATAACCATTCCCTGTCAGGATCTCAGGTGCTATATCTGTGACGAGTTAGTGACTTGACATCGGGTCTGGCATGAAGGTTTCTGGAGAAGCTCACAGTCTGGTGTGCCAACAGCAGAATAAGCCATCAGTCGGCGCGACTTTCGCCACTCGTTGATTTGTGCGCGGTTGCTAACAGTCAGGCTGATCTGGTCGATGTTTACGGAGTATCGATTGAAGTTCTGTGAGTTTCGTGATGGACCATCCGCGCCGCCATTCAAGAGTTGATGATAGTAGTTGTTGTCATGCAACTTCCGGAAGCCCGTTGAGAGGCCGAAATCCGTGAGCTTGACGTGACCGCCTCGATCCAGGAGGATGTTGTCTGGCTTGATATCTCTGTCCCCTGACTTTAGTCGTGTCCTGGTGGTGAGCCCTGACAGGCGGTGGGCTTACCTGTGTATGAACTCGAGTTTGTGGACGGCCTCGATAGCCATGATCATCTCAGCGACGTAGAAGCGTGTGATGTCCTCGCTGAATATGTCATACTTTATCAGCATGGTCATCAGGTCCCCTCCTTGCAGAAACTCCATCAACATGTACAGGAATTTGGTATCCTGAAATGTCGTGTACAGTTTGACGACCCATGGGCTGTCGGACTCTGCGAGTATGTCCCTTTCGGCTCGCACCCGAGCGACCTGGTCTCCAGCGACCATCTGCGTCTTGACCAAGGACTTCAGTGCATAGATCTTGCCGTCCGTCTTCTTGCGAACCAGCTTGACCTCGCCAAAGGCACCCTTCCCAATAAGCTTGATGGTCTCATAGTCGTCGGCCTTGTTGCGGGTCCTGAGAAATCGCAGATACTTGGCCTCCTGCCTGCCTGCGTTGGTCCACGAGGTTTCCTGGCTGCATCTTGGGTCCCTCAAGCGTTGCTCCAACTCATTCTGTCTGCAGGAGCTTCAGCGTCTCGTCTCACCAGGACCACGGGGACTGATCGGCACTGACCGTAGGTTCCGCTCGCGAGCCCGCTTCACGCTGTCCCTGAAGAAATCGGCGGCCAGCTGTGAGCATTTTGCCCTGTTCTGTCTCGCCCTGGATCCATACAGGTGAGGGTTGCGCTCAGGCGCCGGTGCAAAACCCTCGGATAACATGGATTCCGCTCCCCGCGGGGCCAAGATGTAAGTCGCGGGTGAATATATTACAGTGAAATGAGATGAAGGCGCCTCATCAACTGGTCGCCCGAACAATGAAGGAAAGAACGGGTAATGATCAAAATTTCAATATACAAGTCCCGAGAAGACGGTCAAAAAGAAGGGCTGACAACAATCGCCAATGCATGGCCGGTCGTTGGTGTCTCAGGTGCGTTGGCCCCTATCACTGGGTACCCTAAGCCTCGAGTCCGAGGGTGAGGATGAGTGTGGGAGAGGGGGCTCCCAACCTTTTCCCGCCCAACCTTACGGGTGCTACGCGACAGCCGAGAAGGCGAATCATGCGTCCAGCATCGTAGGTGCGCCACAGAGGGATGAGACAGGCGCAGGCAGGCTTTCATGCTGCCCAGCTGAGGTCGATCCAATCGCCTGGGGCACGCCGGCTGGCTGTAACTCTAGCGCGCCGGGTCCATTGCCAGCGTCGGGGTCGAGGCAGTTGAAACATTTGGAGACACAGACGGTACGGTCATGTACGAGGCCGCGGCTGGGAAGAGACAAAGGAAGGCCAACAGCAGCAGCAAGGTTAGGTGGTGGGCCAGAGATGTAGACTGAACAAACAGAACGAACAGCCTGACTTGATTCAGATATACCACGAACAGCATCTGCCAGAGATACACTCTCGGATCTGCAACTCGGTTATCTCACATGATCCAAAGGCGTTATCAGGCCCCAAAACCCAAAGTTATCTGTCTGATGGATTTTCCACTACAGAGGGGACGATTCCTCAACGGCGGAGCACCAGTTGACCAGTACGGCAAGCGTTGATTCCCCTCTGCCGCCGTTGCCGCACCGCAGTACATTATCTTAGTTATCTTCGCGGTTTCCTCTAGCATGATATGACCAGTCGTCCCATCATCCAGAGGCGATCAGCCAGCTAGCTCGCCTCTTGAGTGCTGCTCATGTGACACCATCCAATACTAAAAGGCAGCAGAAGCAGCAGAAGCCAGAACAGGGAGGTTGTCAAGTTAGCAGGATAGGCGAGTTCCTTCCGGAGTCACACCCGCAACCCCACCTTGGGAAGGTGCTTCGGGATCTTCTTGGGGAGGGTCTCGGGGGAGGAACAGCCTCCTCCATTGTTTGGAGGACGAGCACTGAGCACCTGCAGTCACATCCTGGATTGTCTTAACGTTTTTAGTACTGTGATATTGTGAGTGTACGTATGCAGTCTCCAACCTTGAAGTGATTAGGCGGGTACGGTTATTGCCTGGAGGTCGGGCTGTTAGGTGGCTTTCCCCACCACTCTTCCCATCAAACCAGGGCCCGTCCCCAAGGTTCTCCAAGCCCAACGGATCCCTGTCCACAGGTGCTTGCCGGTGGGTGTGTATCCCACCTTCTTCGAGGTTGCTTCTTTGACCACATGTGTCGGTCCCATCAACCAGACCACCTCTTCCGCAGCTGGCAGTGTTACTGTGGTTGGACAAAACACAACCGCCACCATCACCACCAGCATCTCTTGTCTCTTCATCACACTGTCAACAAAAGCAAGCAAGGCAGGCAAGGCAGGCCAGCCAGACAATCAGCAGCAGCCCCAAGCAACAGCATGATAAGCAACCAATGCTAGCAGCCTGCCGCATGTCCAGATGACCCACGCCCTGCGGATGCCGTCATCCAGGCCCTCCTGACCCTTCCCGTAGACTCCACATACACCATAAACCATACACACACGCACACACGTCCAGAACGACTGTTCCAGGACCTCTCTCCCAGAAACACTCATACGCAAGGACTCACACACAAGGAGACAGACAGAAGACAGGAACTCCTCCAGACACTCCCTCCAGCAGGCAACCAACGCTCACCCGAACCTCCAAGACCTGCCCCGAGCCCCGAGCCCCGATATCCCATCATCTAATCCCTTCGTTTCCGCCCCGTCAGCGGAGGTACGCAGCGGGAGATAGAGACTCCTGCAGAAGACGCCGTGGCGGAACGAAGCCCTCGTTCAACCGCCCCCATAACAACCCCATCCAGCGCCGACAACCCATCCACCACGCCACGCCCTCGATCTTCTCCCAGCACTGACCTCTCTGCCCCATCCTCGACCGGAGCTGCGGCCTCCCAGCACCACAGCACCGACCCAGCCGTGCCCGCCTCCAGCCCAGACCCCTCGAGACACGGAGCTCGTGCCTCAGCCACCGACTCCGCCGCCCGCCAGGTGCTTGGCCGGAGACAACGGGCCGACGCCGACGACGGCTCCGCCCAGCTCCCTGAAGGGGCCACGAGCTCCCCTGCCACGCACAATACCACAACCGACTGGCGAGCATCCAAACGTACGCGCACAGGCAGCATGTCAGCCGACGGCGATGGAGAGGCAAGTTCAAACGGGACAACCAGGGCGGTCACCACCGAACCTCGGGCACCACAACGATCCTTCCCTGCGCCTTCGACTAATGGAACACACAAGGCTGTCACTTCGTCGGTAAATGGTTCGTCGGTGCAGAACGGGAAGGCCGCGGCCCGGGACCCTCCTCGCGACTACATAGGCCACGACCGGGAGGAGGTCACGCGCCTCATGATCCAGGCCCTCTCCGAGATGGGCTACCAGTCGGCCGCCGAAAATCTCAGCAGGGAGAGCGGGTACGAGCTGGAGAGCTCTACGGTCGCGGCCTTCAGGGCGTCAGTGCTAAGCGGGAAGTGGACCGAGGCAGAGCAGCTCCTGTTTGGAGCGGCCACTGCTGGCGATGGTGCAAACCGCGCCGGAAACGGCCTTGTCCTGGCAGAGGGAGTCGACCGCGACGACATGAGGTTTCGCATACGCCAACAAAAGTTCCTGGAGCTGCTCGAGCAAGGAGACTACAGGCCCGCCCTTACGGTGCTCCGTAATGAGCTGACGCCTCTGAACCGCAACGGTGCTGAATCACTCTCCCCTCTTATCATGTGCCGGACACCAGACGACGTCAAAGCCAAGGCGGCGTGGGACGGTGCGCATGGTGAATCCAGACACAACCTGCTGTCCCAACTATCCAGTACGTGTAAAACCCCCCGGCCCCGCTCTACTTTTCAGTACGACACTCCCAGCTGACGCTTTTCACAGGGTGCATATCGCCATCTGTCATGTTGCCGGAACACCGATTGGCAGTGCTGTTGCAGCAATTTAAGGATCAACAAGCCGAAAGCTGCATATGGCACACGAGCTCATCCTCGCCATCTCTATACTCGGATCACACCTGCGACCGTAGCCGCTTTCCCACCGAAGCCATCATTGAGTTTATGGAACCAAGCATGGAGCCGGACGGAGAGGTCTGGCAAGTACGCTTTTCCCACAATGGGAAGTACTTGGCAGGTTGCGGTTCGGGCGACAAGGTCTTCATCTGGGACGTGGAAACACTTGTTCTGGCATTCAGCTTGGCAGATCTCAAGGGCGGCGTCGGTAACGTTGCGTGGAGCCCGGATGACACTATGCTTGTAACCTGCGGACGGGATGGCTATGCTCGGATTTGGGACATGAAAGTAGGTCAAGGCAGGCGAGGCCCCAACGACATCATTGCTGACATGTTTTTCCAGACTGGAACGGAGATACGCCACCTCGAGCATTTCTCAGAACCTATCAGTAGCTGCGTGTGGGCTCCTGATGGCCGCTCATTTGTGCTCGGCGCGTTCGACAGAGAGCGATCTTTATGCACGTGGAATCTCAGAGGCGAAAAGATTTACACCTGGAGCAAAAAGAACCGCACGGAGGACCTGGCCCTTTCGGCAGACGGGCGCTGGCTGGTGGCCATGGACGACGAGGACCACATCCACGTCTATGATTTTGCTAACAAGAGCCTGAAATACGACATGGAGCTGCCTAGTAGACCTACGTCGGTGAGCATCACCAAGGACTCCAAGTATCTTCTGGTCAACAAGCAGGACGGTGAGGCACGGGTATTCGACATTGCCAGCCGCACATTTGTACAGAAGTACAAAGGTCACAGCGGTGGCGAATACCTCATCAGGAGCGACTTTGGTGGCGCAAATGAGAACTTTGTCATCAGTGGTTCTGAAGGTAGGTTATATTAATCTTTTGACTGTCCATCATAGCTGACAGGCCCATGACAGATGGTTCTGTGTTCATCTGGCACAAGAACAGCGGACACTCGGTCGCAAAGCTGGATGGTCACCGACCGCGGTGTAACGCCGTGGCCTGGAGCCCTACTGATGCGTGCCTCCTGGCATCCTGCGGTGATGACGGCGTAGTCAGACTGTAAGTCGTGGGCCCACGTTGAATATCTATGTCTAGCGTCTGACACTTGCCAGATGGTCGAATAAAGCCCGACTACTGCAACAGACCGAGATTCATGCCGAACGAGAGCGTGCGGGCGAGGTAGAGGGCGTCTATGGCCAGAAATAGGGGTTCCACCGGCCCCTCTACTTCAGCCCAGAAATGGGATCCCGAGGCCTCTACTTGACCACTGAATGGTACCGCTCGATGTTTGTGGATGGTGCGGGGGCTGGGACCAGCCCACTGCAGGGTCTCCGATACCAGACGCCAGATATTTAAATGGCACCAAGGCTCGCGAGCTGAGGCAGCCTCTGATTGCGTTGCCCATTGGCCGTGTACATACGAGTGTCTAATCATATTACTTTAGGAGTTCAACGTTATCGGGTATCCCCTTCCGGCCGTGGCGTTTGGGAGGGACTGGAAGGGAGGTAATCAGGATCACACAGGAATCTGAGAGGCTGCAGGGGAGGAAAAAACCCCAGCTCCTTGGACAGTCATCATCGGCGTCGTCTTTGCACCAGAGGGAAGCTACTGGTTTGTCTGGGTGGAAGAATTCAGCGAAGGCGGAATACAACTGGGTGTTTTCGGTACCGGCTCACAGAGACTGCGTGGAGCAGCTAGAGTTCTCTTTGCAATAGGGATTAGGACGTGGCTGGAGGAAGTTTCTATACCCAGGCGAAGAGCACGGCCGTGAAGCGATTAAGTATAGAAATATCGCACCGTTGCCAGGTCTTTCACCGGCAAATCCCCAATCCATAGAATCATCCTACATCGAACAAGGCTATTGTGAAGATGTACTTTACACAGTTTATTCCCAACCGACGGTGAGAATGACTGCGGCACTGGACAACAATTCAGGCACCCGTCAAAGAAGAGGGCATGATCTAAGACTAGCACAAATGCTAATAACAAAGCACACACTTGAGATGAACCGGGAGGGAATATTCATCCATCTGACCCGGGACGGCCTTGGCCGCGTTACCCCTGACGGAAAGACGGAAGCATGTGCCTGCTGCTGGCTGACCCCTTCTCCCTGGACGGCGGCCTCGATCGGCTTCAGCCACAGCACCTGCCAGCCGCCTGCCCCTCTGCCCCCAACTGTGCCCACCCCGGGACCCGCCCACGGTGGCTTGTCTTGTCCTCACAACCCACGCTAACCCTGCAAGGTTGGCTCGGAAAGCCAGCAAAGCATCTGGGCAGGCCCAGTACGTATACGTACGTACAGTACCCTAGTACGTCAACATAGATCGCCTTGTGACTGACTGCCGGCTGGTTGTGCTGCACCCTGGAAATCAAGACCAGCTTCCTTCATCAGCAAAGGCCCTCTTTGATGCAATCCCCTCTGCGACGGGCTTGTCTATTGCTCTATTGCCGATTCACACCTCTCTGAAATCACACACAGCTCTTGACAGTTAGACGGGTAGATCTGCAAAGAACAGGGCCCCTCCTCCCTTGCGACTCCCACCGCCCCTTTGACGATACCCAACCAGCCTGCGAAACCCAGCCCAACAACCACCACACCACAGCCTGTTCGAATCTGGCATCCCACCACCGCTGCCGACACGACATCGCGACCACCCGCACCACCCAAAATGTCTGGCAACTTCTCCCAGCCGGGCGGTATCTCTGACCCCGCGCTTATCACGTACGTCCCGTCACCGCCGGCTCCCCCACCATCGCGGCCATCAACGCGCCTCCTTTTTGGAGGGACCTAGCCCCGGGTCGCCAGGCGGGACATACATCCTAGCCAGAAATAGGAAAAGAGATACTGACAGCCAGCTTCAGACTCGTCAACAAGCTCCAGGATGTTTTCACAACCGTCGGCGTCAACAACCCCATCGACCTCCCTCAAATAGTCGTCGTTGGCAGTCAGTCCAGCGGTAAGAGTTCCGTGCTGGAAAACATCGTGGGCAGAGACTTGTAAGTCGGGCTGCTATACCATACCTCCTTGGGGCACAAAATGCCCCGAATAGAGAACCTAGCTGATCCTTTTTCGCGCAGCCTCCCTCGAGGTTCAGGAATCGTGACACGTCGACCGCTCGTGCTGCAACTCATCAACCGCCCTGCCACGTCCCAGACCAACGGCGAGAGTGAAGGTGTCGAAGGGACCACCGACAAGGCCGCAAACGTGGACGAGTGGGGCGAGTTCCTGCATATACCAGGCCAGAAATTCTACGATTTTAACAAGATACGAGATGAGATCAGCAAGGAGACCGAGGCAAAGGTCGGCCGCAACGCCGGCATCTCGCCCGCCCCTATCAACCTGCGCATCTACTCCCCCAACGTCCTGACTTTGACGCTTGTCGATCTGCCCGGTCTCACTCGAGTACCCGTCGGTGACCAACCGCGCGACATCGAGAGACAAATCCGCGACATGATTGTCAAGTACATTGCCAAGTCGAACGCCATCATCCTGGCCGTGACGGCAGCAAATATTGATCTGGCCAACTCGGATGGGTTGAAGCTGGCACGTGAGGTCGACCCCGAGGGCCAGAGGACAATCGGTGTCCTGACCAAGGTTGATCTGATGGATGAGGGTACCGACGTGGTCGACATTCTGGCAGGGCGTATCATCCCGCTGCGCATGGGATATGTGCCAGTCGTGAACCGTGGTCAGAGGGACATCGACAACAAGAAGCCCATCCAGGCCGCGCTGGAGGCCGAGAGGGCGTTTTTCGAGAACCACAAGGCCTATCGTAACAAGAGCTCTTACTGCGGTACACCATACTTGGCGCGGAAGCTGAATCTAATCCTGATGATGCACATCAAGCAGACGCTGCCAGACATCAAGGCCAGGATCTCAAGCTCCCTGCAGAAGTACACGTCCGAGCTGGAGAGCCTCGGACCTTCAATGCTGGGCAACAGTGCCAACATCGTGCTGAACATCATTACCGAGTTCACAAACGAGTGGCGGACGGTGCTGGACGGTAACAACACCGAGCTCTCGAGCACCGAGCTGTCCGGCGGTGCGAGGATCAGCTTCGTCTTCCACGAACTGTACGCGAACGGTGTCAAGGCGGTAGACCCCTTTGACATGGTCAAGGACGTGGACATCCGGACGATACTCTACAACTCGTCCGGCTCGTCCCCTGCCCTGTTTGTCGGCACCACCGCGTTTGAGCTGATCGTGAAGCAGCAGATCAAGCGGCTTGAGGAGCCCAGCTTGAAGTGCGTGTCGCTGGTCTACGACGAGCTGGTGCGCATCCTCACGCAACTGCTCAGCAAGGCGCTCTACCGCCGGTACCCGTCGCTGAAGGAGAAGATGCACAACGTTGTGATTGGGTTCTTCAAGAAGGCCATGGAGCCCACCAATAAGCTGGTCAAGGACCTCGTGTCCATGGAGTCTATCTATGTCAACACCGGGCACCCCGACTTCCTCAACGGCCACCGCGCCATGGCCATCGTGAACGAGCGCCACAACCCCAAGCCCGTGCCGGTCGATCCCAAGACTGGCAAGGCGCTGTCGTCGAACACCCCAGCCCGGGCCGCGAGCCCGACCCTGGCCGAGTCCAACCTGGGCGGCGACGGCAACAGCGGTTTCTTCGGCAGCTTCTTTGCGGCCAAGAACAAGAAGAAGGCCGCGGCCATGGAGGCCCCGCCGCCCACGCTGAAGGCTTCGGGCACGCTGAGTGAGCGCGAGAACATCGAGGTCGAGGTCATAAAGCTGCTCATCTCGTCGTACTACAACATTGTCAAGAGGACCATGATCGATATGGTCCCCAAGGCCATCATGCTCAACCTTGTAGCGTACGTATCAATTGCCCCCCCCCCCTCCATACAACTAGTCAAATAAGAGCCTGCTAACACTGTCCACAGGTTTACCAAGGACGAGATGCAGCGCGAGCTCCTCGAGAACATGTATCGGGCGGCGGAGCTGGACGACCTCCTCAAGGAGAGCGACTACACCATCCGGCGGCGGAAGGAGTGCCAGCAGATGGTGGAGTCGCTGGCACGCGCCAGCGAAATCGTCAGCCAGGTGCAGTAGAAGAATCTCTCTACCCTTGGGTGTGTAGTGCACAACTCTTAGGAGGATCCGGGGGCGTTTTTGCAGGCTGCCTTTTCCTTCGAAGTCCTTCGGGCCGGGACCGGCGGAGATGGGACCGGGTTTGTTTGGATGATCACCGGAACACAAAAACAGAGAAGAAACCTTGCACGGCGCAGTGGGCGGTTTTTCTTCGATCTTCGCAAATTGGGCCGGGCTTGCGTTTACGTCCTTGTTCCGTGGTTTTTAGATTGGGCGATGGGGGGAGAGTGCTGTTCACACACGGGGAAACGCGTCGACGACTGAATGCATGCATGATACGGGGCTCACATCTGCCTCGAGTTATGAAGCTAGGTTGATGGTGGTAAGAAGAGCGAGGAAGGGGGTGGGGGCTGATGGAGGAAGATGGAGACCCAACTCTGGGCCGTGTTTGCTTCGTGAGTGCACATTATAATAGACAAGCGCATGTGCGGTGAGGAAGAAGAGCAACCAGAAGAAGCAGAGGCAGGGGGGAAGCGACGAAGCGAACACTACACTGAGCGGGGCTCACCCATTGGAGACAGACAGGCAGACAGACAGAAGTTGTTCGAAAGTGGGCTTTTGTTCGTTTTGGTTTGGCATCTGAAGCAGATTGTACAGTGTTGTTGTTGTTGTGTGTAGATAGACCGACCGCCCTTTTTCCCTCCCCTCTTTCCTCTCCTCTTTTCCTCTTCTCTCTCTATGTCTTCCTGACGGCGCACACGGGAAGAGGGAGATGTGTGTATGTGATCGCCCATGTGGGATGTGCAAAGGGAAGGGAAGGGAAAGCATGGAATAGAACGGAATGGGATGGACCGGGTGGTGCTATTTTGATTTTCGTGTCCTCCTCCTGTTCGATACCATTGCATCCGAGATGACCGGGACGAGACAATACTGGTGCATACCCATCTTCGTTTTTGTCTTTTACTTCTTGACTGCATCCCCGCTTTTCCTCCGAGCCTTTCTCCTCTGAACGAAGTGTTAGCGTCCTTGGAGGACGTGATAGGCCGGGCCGTCCTGCGCGAACAGCGCGAACATGCGAGGTGCACCGAGGTGAGGCTAGAAAATGCGTGCGGTATGTACAAGATGCAGCTTATTTTTAGTTGCGTCACCATGTCGAAAGCCGTGCTTTCCTCTATTTCTTGTCGAGGGTGTGGACAACCCCCCCCCCCTCCCCTTTGTTTATCAACCTTTACAAATATTTCTGCATAAAGTCAACCGAAAAGAGAGAATAAAAGCAAAGGGAAGTCAAAAAGCAGAGGTTGCGAAGGGTAGAGTACATGGCCAAGCCCCCCAAACCCGGGCCGCTGGGTCGCTCCCGATTGGGAGGTATACAAGATGGCACTTATACCATGCACCCACCGGCCGTTAGTGCCGTCGGGAGTAGCTCTGGGATTGTGGTTTCAGCGGGCACCAAGGGCCACTTACACGTGTTTGAGCCGGGGGGGGGGGGGGCACTAAGCTTCCCGGATCAGGTTCTGGGCCACTTCGGCAGACACCATGCAGCAGGCGGCGGCAGCAGGGAGTGGGAGCGAATGAGTCTGAAGGGCAGACCAAGAACCAGCTTGAGCCTCACTCAAGGTTTCGGGCCTACCTCACACCGCAACGATGGGGCCGGGAACCACTCACCCCCTTCCCGTTCCCCTACCCTTCCTTACCTCTCCTCTCCGAGCCAAGGCACACATGCCCGCCATCGATCGGGTGGGGGAAAACTCGCACATTTTCTTGGTGCCCGTTGTAGTAGTAGTAGTAGCAGACAGAACCCTTTCACATGTCTCGGAATCTACCACCCGCACCAGTTCCCTGGCGTGCGCGCGCGCACACACACACGCTCACGCTCACGCTCACGCTCACGCACGCACACGTGGACAAGACGGTGAAGGGAGCAAGTACCTCTCTGGCACCACCATGCAGGATGCGGCGCTGGCTCCCCGATTTGCCCTAATGCGCAGGGCGGGCGCGCAGCGCATGGATGAGCTTCTGCATGCAACGCATCGAAAAAGGGACCCTCTCTCTCGCCATCTTGGTCGACCCGTTGCAGGGGGAGTCCTTGGTTGACGATGGGAGGGAACGGGTGTCCCTCTCGGCAGGGGACCAGAGAGTGTGGGCTGATCGCAGCAGCAGCAGTGCGGGTCGGTTTGAGCTCTGTAGCTTGTTTATATGATGAACCTGGGACCCGGGACTCGGGTCTTGAGAAGCTAGCTCTTGGGCTGTCGTCTGTTTGTCTATCTATAGCTTGCTCGCTGTCTCCCTCTGTGTGGGATGTTTTGTACGGGCTGGGCCTTTCTTATATGGTCTTGCTCCCCTCCGCACTCTTGTCCAAGATCCTCTTGAATCACACCGTGCTTCTGCTCCTCTTCTCGGACAAAAGCTTTGACCTTTCTCAACACCCTCACCACCATGGCGTCGTGTACCTCGCAGCGAGCCTCTCCCGTGTGCCAGTCCCGAGATCGACCTCCATCGCCCCGGCCCCCGAAGCCGCCGCCACCAAGTCCGTCCAGGCGAGTTCCGCGGAACGATGGTCTGAAAGGAAATGAATGAATAGGCCTGGATGCTCGAACAAACGGAGACTTGGAGCCAGGGGTGAGCACTGCCAGATTCCGACATCTGATCAGGCTGGTGAGACTGATCACAGCCTCTCTCCTTGTAGACCAAGCAACCAAACAGCGGGTGACTCAACCACTATGGGCCATGGTGGATAGAAGCGGCGATGTGAGAGGAACATGGTTTGGGTGTCGCATTGGTATAGACAGACTGCACTGAGAGACAACATGTGGGGTAAAAAGGATACAGTATAAAAGGGTAAAGGATAGACGGTAAATAGAGGATAAAGGCTGGCGTTTGATTCCTGCTTCGACCGGTCATCCACTTGGGACCCATCCATTCACAGCTTAGAGCCCGTCCTCAGAACTAGCCCACCCTTCTCGATATCGTACTGCCTCCCCTTCTCCCACCCGAGCCAGGCCCAGAGCGCCGCCTCGCCACCCTCGCCCGGTGCCAAGGGCTTGCCGATGTACCCATCGCCGGCGACACCAGCGCCCTGGCCGCGGCTGGCCGCGTCCGCAGAGGACGGCCTCGTGCCCGAGTCGACGGCCAGGCACGGCGTGTCGCGCAGCGTGACGGTCGGCCGCTGGTCCCCCTCGCGCCCGTCGCCGTCCCCGGCCCCCTCGAGCTCCGCGTAGTCAAACACAGGCGTGCAGCACGCGTCGGTGCCGTCAAACACAGCCTCCCACTCGGCCCTCGTCCTGCTCGCGAACACCTCCCCAAAGACCCCCATCATCTCGGGCCAGCAGCCCCGGTCGAGCCTCCTCTCCTCCCACCCCCTCCCCTCGAGCCCCAGGCCCTTGACCAGCGCGACGTAGAACTGCGGCTCCAGCGCGCCGACGGCCATGTACCCCCCATCCCTGGTCCGGTAAGTGTCGTAGTACGGGCACCCCCCGTCGAGGACGTTCGTGCCCCTCGGCCCGTCCCCCATGGGCGTCTTGCGCGCCATCCGCGGGAACGTGGCGAGGTACCCAGCCCCGTCCACCATGTTGGCCTCGACGACCTGGCCCCTCCCCGTGCGCGCCCGCGCCAGCAGCGCCAGCAGGACCCCCTGCACCAGCACGGCGCCGCCGCCCGCAAAGTCGCCGAGGATGTTGACCGGCGGCGTGGGCCGCTCCCGCGCGTGCCACCCCAGCATCCCCAGCACGCCGCTGACGGCGAGGTAGTTGATGTCGTGGCCCGCCATGGCGGCGTACCGGCCGTCGCGCCGGAACCCCGTCATGCGCGCGTAGACGAGCCGCGGGTTGGCGCCGCACAGCTCCGCGGGCCCCAGCCCCAGGCGCTCCATCACGCCCGGGCGGAACGGCTCGATCAGCACGTCGGCCGCGAGCGCGAGGCGCCGCGCCGCGGCTTTCCCCTCGGCCGTGCGCAGGTCCACCGCCACCGAGGCCTTGCGCCGCGTCAGCTGGTCCGGCGTGGGCGTGCCTGGGGAGGTGGGGGAGGGCCGGTCCACGCGGAGGACGGACGCGCCCGCGTCGGCGAGCAGGAGGCCTGCAAAGGGCCCCGGGGCGAGGCCTGCGAACTCGAGGACCTTGAGGCCTTCTAGGGGTGGCGGGTTGGCCATGATGGGTGACGAGTGGTGGCGTTGAGCTGGGGGTTTGGTTATGACTGTGTGTTGCTTTTCTGGCGAGGACGATGCCTCCTCGGCATAGTCAATTAGAAAAGGTCTCACGTAGGGGGCATTGTTGTCTTTGGCGGATGATACCACGTGTCGGGTGCGTGGTTCTTTGCAGAATTCAAGGAAGAGACGAAGATGATCAGCAGCAGCAATAGTGAAGCCGGGAATTCCAGATCAACCCCGCAGTGAAGCTCCGAGGAGCCGAGGCTTCCTGGGACCCGGGGTCGGGGCGCCGTGACGGGCCGTCCGGTGGGGTTCCCGCCTTGGATGGGGCTCGATCATGGATGCGGCTCTTGGCTGTCAGTGCCATGCATCCCAGACCTTCTCGTGAGCCGAGCTCGTGAATACTCGCTTGATTAATGTAGTATGCTTCTATGCGTATGCCACTTGACAAAACTTCGAGCACATGGCCTCTCGCCAGCGCTGTTCCTGGGGAATCTACCTACGCAGTTCTTGTTCGCTCCGTCCATGGTTCCACACATTTTATGTCCATCCAACGCCATTGTCATTTTTTTCTCTTCCTTTTGCATCGTGGGAACCCGCGCGTGTTCTCTCCATGTCGGCCACGGGCGCTTTATCGAACGCGCCTACTGTAGATAAGGCGCAATCGCAGCCTGAGCCTCCGGCTGCATGCGCTCCTGCACAAACTTGAGAACCGCCCCGCCCTGGCGCACGTTACCAGCCTTCAGGTACTCACTGACCCAGGCCTGGACGTTATCAATCTCCGGGAAGTCATCCCGCGGGCCGCGCTTGCACGTGTTGAGCGGGGTGAACCCCACGCCGAACCCAATGTCGTCCACGTCCGCCTCTGTGATGATCTCGTCTCCGAATCCGCCCGCCACCTTGGGTGGGTTCTGCAAGAGCTCCAGGAGGTGGTTCGCAGTGTTGGCCCAGCCCTTCACATACTTTTGTGCGAACGCGGCGGAATCGCACAGCGTCTTCGTGTACGAGATCACACCAATCTTCCGGTCGACTGGACGGGCAAACTGTTTCGTAGTTGGCAGGATGACTGGCGGGTAAAGCTGCGCGAATACGCCAGGCTGCAACTTCTCAGAGTGGTTGATGAAGTAGTCAGTGCCCATGCCGGCTGCTGTGTTGGCCGAGACCAAGTGGTAGAAACGGACAAATCGTTGTTTGTACGAGTCGGAGGGATTGGACTGCAGCTTGGTGAAGGTAAGACTGAGGATGTCGGGGAAAAATGCATCCAGGGTTGCTCTGAACGCTTTGGTCAGTAAAAGGAGATAGGTACTCGATTCGTGTTTGACGACAACTCACCCATCGAAAGTGGCCACGACCGATTCCAAAATATCGAAGGCATTGGTCTCGGTCTTTTTGCTGGCCAAAAGGCGCTGGAATATCCCCAGGATCGGCACCAGCTGATTGGACTCCACTATGGCTTGTTTTGCCTTGGGGACCATGGCCGAGAGGAACCGGGCGCATCCGGGCACGTTGCCTCTTGTCTCCCACACTGTGGGCGTGAGAATCGGTCCAAGTAGTGAGCTGAAATCAGCAGGCAGCGGACTTGTCGGGGCAGCTTCAAGCAGGGCAGCGAAGATCTGGAAGACGTAGGGGACGAATTCTGGGATGTGGTTAGTCAAGTCGGCGCCATATTCTCCAGCTGGACAGCTTACCTGACACATCCTCATTAAGGATGTAGGAGAATGGTTCCCAAAGACGTGCGTGCAGCTTCGCCTCTTGGCTGGGGTCGGAGAACCTGTCATGGCGTGTCAGTCTGGTCGTCTGAGGGTGTCTCTCCTTTCCCGGTTGTCACATACCTGACCAAAGCTCCAATAGCCTCGAAAAGGTAATAGTAAAACCGAGGGTTGCTAGGGTTTGCCTTGATCACACTGATGATGCTGATGAGGTGGTCCAAAACGCCATCGATGATTGGCCGCACACCTGTGTTGATTACGATCAGGACTCTCATGATGCATTGCATGAGATACTCGTTCTCTTGCATCTTGGCCGGGGCCTTGTCCTTTTCGACGAGATTGAATAGATGGTCAAGCAGATCCTTTGCGACTGGCTCGATATCCGCTCTCGAGAACAGGTGCTCGCCAGCGTCGTTTGAGAGATATAGAACTCGTTCCACAGCGATGGCTGCATATGTGTAGACGACATACTCGTCAGACGCCAGGTTCTTGATCAGGGGCTGGAACGCAGCCAGCCACTGGTCCTTGGTCAATTGACTTCGGAAATTGTGTAGGTACTTGATGGCGTCAACCTTGGAGATTGCATGGACTCCGTCAACGTTCAGAAGATCAGCCGCGATGTGGTTCTGGAAGAATTCAACGACATTGACGTGACTGTTGACGGTCTTGACGCCCTGCGCAGCAGTAACAGCACCCTTGGCCGCGATGGCCAGATACAGGTAAACCGCAGTGTCCTTGGCCTTGAAATCTGTCTGGCCCTGCTTCAGGTAGTGATCGATGTACCTGAAAACGACCTGCGTGACGAGCGCCTCGAACTTTTCCAAGAGCTTCCTCAAGAAGTCTGTGGCGGCTCGCCTCCTTGAGTCTGTGTCCGATCCCTCAAGGTCTCTCCGAATGAACTCTATCGGTTCGTCTTCGAACATTTCAAGATCCGACTCGCGGAGGCTGACATTGGGAAGGATGACCTTCTCCACAATCTGGCCCAGGGTGTTCTCGTCGTTGAAGGCTTGGGCGTGCTTAGACCCCGATGCCACGGCGGTGAGGAATTGCAAGGCTCTGCTGACCACGAGATCGTATCGCTTCTCCGGGCCCAGATTGGATAGTAGGTTCCAGACTGATGTGATAAATCGCTCGCAGTAGCCACTGAAGTCCTCATCGTACTTGGTCGTGAACAGAGTCAAAGCCTCGCAAATATCAGCCTTGGCATTTTCCAGGGCTGTCGCCTCGTCATCGTCGCCGTCGAATAGTGGGTTCTTGTATCCCAAGTACTTGTCGAGAAGGGAGAAGATGGACGCCAAGTTTGACTCGATGATAGGAGCGAGATCGTGACAGGTCAGATCGTAGAGGATCTTGACCAGTAGACTCAGCGTCTCGAACCAACCCTTGAGCTCGGCCGCATTGTTCGTGTTGGACTCAATCTTTTGGTCGGCAATCTTGGGGGGTTGTCAGTTTGTGCCTTAAGCTCTGTGTCGACCGTGTACTCACCGCCAAAAGCCGTACGAAGGCCTCTCCAAAGTGTTCCACAACATGATTGACCTCCTCGTAAAGCTCGTTGGACTGGAACAAAGGTCGCCACCGTACGAAAATGGAATGTGCAACCTCCAAAACTCCGTTCGTCACTTTGTAGTCATCCGGCGAGATTCGGCTGACAAGGTCCTAGCAGACAAGAGCTTAGTTTTGAGGGCATACAGCCACGTCGTCCCAGAGCTTCAACAAACCTGTATGAGCGTGTCCCACCTCTTCCAGAAGTCAGAGTCTGCTATAACACTGATGGCTTCGCCAAGCTGGGTCTGGATGTTCGGGGGCGACAGGATCATGAGACCAACGAGCTCCTGCTTGATGGTTGCGACTTCTTCGGCGGGTAACTTGTGGTTTCCATCTTCGTCCTATATTGTCGCATATGTCAGAAATTTCCATGCGGCCCTTTGTAAGGGGTTGTAGAGGCTTGATCATACCACGTAGTTGAGGCGAACGTAGTTCTTAAACGCAAGGGCGGCAGCGAGGCGGGTGGTGACGGCGAAGTTGGCGCCGGCGACGATCTTCAGCAGCTGGAGGGAGTACTGGGGCTTGCTCTCTTCCTGTTTGAGAAGCGCCTCGGCTGATGGCAGAGAAATGTCAGCTCATCGTGTGTAGTTGCGCGGGCGTGCATGCGGCGGCGGCGCCCTAGCCCTTTTCCTAACATGTTGCAAACAAAACAACAACAATAGGGCAACAGATGGAGGGGGATTTACCTTTGCGGTGCTGCTTGTGGTCCAGAGTTGCGTCCAACAACTGAGCAATGCTTGCGATGTCTGCCGCCATGTTGATTAATAGCTTGTTCTACTAAGATCAACGATGTGGAAGACAGCGGGTTGGGCTGTTGCTGTTAAGTACAAGAAGCTTTGCAGGTTCAGTCCGGTTGCAGGCAACCTTGGAAGCTGGGAAAGTAAACGGGCTACCAGGGTGGGACTTCGTTGCTAGGTGCCTGGTGGCGCTGACTGGCAGGCGGACCTTTGTCCCAAGCAGAAGTGGGGTGTAGGTGACGAGGGGCCTTTGGAGCACCCCTGACCCTGCTGCAGACACACTCGTACCTGGAAAGCAGAGTGAGTGAGTACAAAACCTAGGTAGATGTCTAATCCGCAAACAATGTGGCTCAGGACCAATTTCAAAACACCGGACACGCAAATGTGCCCAGAATCGGATTCTGGCTAGGAGTTTATCACAACCCAGATGCTATGCGCGAAGCTTGGAATTGATGTTGATGTTGAAGGTAGGCTACTACATCCTTGAACTTGACTGTGATCTCCATGACCTCTATCATGAGTGAACCAGCTCCTCCCCTCCCGTGATTCAAGGTTGGGACGAACGCCTCCGATGCCTTTGGAATATTGTCTTCGCCAAAACTACCTAGGTACTTTGCAGGCTGCTGCCCATGCATATTCAGTGAAATACACGCTTTATGCATGCTTTCCTCACCCGCACAGGCAATGAATCCGACTCTTGCTTCAGCCAGCTCTAGGTTCTATTTACCAAGTATTGCACATGTTCTTGTATGATGTGACGAAATCCTCGGAGCCGATGCGCAATAAATTTCAGCGGCACGCAATGCAATGAACCAGTAGCCTGTCGAAAACGGCGCCAGAGTGGGCCCTCTTGGACCTCATGATTGACGGTCATGATCCGTGCACGGTGCAGCCGGCGTACTTTTCCTTCGCGGTTCCCGTTCCCGAGACCCAGCTGGCCGCAGTTCAAGACATCCACATACCAATCAACCTCCCTCAGACATCTGTCAGTCGCCGTCCCCAAAAAAATTTATATCCTTGTCGAGAAAGCCTACACTCTTGCCAACTTCGATAGCAACTTGGGCCAAGCACCGGCGCTGGTAGATTTCGTTGACAGGCCCGTCGTCCCAGGCTGCGAGCGGAGAGCGAGAGAGGTGGTGGAAGCTAGATGGTTGCAGTCATTTCGCCCTTGTCTATCCGATAGCTCTTATTAGCTCTATCTCTATCTCGGTTTCGGTCGCCTATTATCTATCTCTTAGTTCCTGGCTCGTTCTCCATCCTTTTTCCACGCGCCCGAGCTCTGCCCGGATCCAACCTCGCTTGACCCCTCGACGCGCATCGCTTTGCAGTCTGCACCTTCCTCGGTCTCGACTCGAGAGTGTCCAGCCTGACGGACGACGTACACCTTGATGGCCACTATGACGACCCTGACTTCATAGGCCCCTCTTCATCCCAGCGGTAGATGCGAATAGACTAGGGGCTTGTCTGTGAGTAGCATCGTCGGTTGTCGAGTTCCCTCCCGTCCCTGTTCCTGTTCCTGTTCCTGTCAATCTTTGTGGGGCCTCTTTGGCTGTTTCCCCGTCCCCTTCCTGGAGCCCTGGCTGGTGATATCTCGAGTCGACATCGTGGTAAACGACTGCGTGCATGCTCCGGCGGTGGCGACTGCTATTCTCCTATTAGCTTTTCTCGCCCCGCCCAGTCCAGAATGGTTTTTAACCTCCAGTCTTTGCAGTTTTGCTCATCTACCTCGGCCCCGCTGGCGCTTTGTTCCATGGCCCCAAAGCTGATAACATGCTTCGACGCATAGCCTCCCTGGGCTTTGATGCCCCTGACGCCCCTCCTGGAGACTCCATGCCTCCATCCGCCGACGACCAAGCTCCGTTGCCCGAGCCCAAGAGCGCAGGGGGTCTTGCCAGCGTCTTCAAGGGCCTGACCGGAGGCTCCAAGCTTTCCAAGGTCCCACCCGTGCCCTCTTCGTCGACCGATACTGTCTCTGCTCAGTTGTCCTCCGAACGAGTCGACACGGCCTCGCTAGCTGCCACCGGCCTGCCTCCCCACCACAGCGAAGCCCTAGAGAAGCTCAAGACCGGCTCTCTCAGCGAGCGCATCGCGGCCGCCGAGTCCCTACGACTGTCTGTTGCCGACTACCCCTTGGCGCCGGTACTACAAATATGGGATGCCGGCAAAGACTTGATAGAGACATCCAAACCCAGCAACGCGAGGGTCGCCGGATGGGAGCTCCTCACCGAGTGCGTTCGGAACCCCTCGTCGACCGATCTCGAGCGCAAAGAATACTTCCAGACACTGTCTTTCCACGCCAGCCCCGATGACTTCTATCTTCAGCTGGCCGCCCTGGTTGACCTGACCAACCATGGCCGCAATCTGTCCGGGTTCGACTACGACGTCATCCCTCTGTTGACAACATGGCTGCAGGACTCATACAATGCCGTCAGGGTTGCGCGGAGGCAACAGGCATTGCGCGAGAGAAAGGGCAACAAGGGGAAGGGCGTTGCGCCAGTAGTCGCTGCTTTGGGCGAGGACAAGAGTTTCTCCATGCTGTTCGCGTTTATCCTCGAGGTCCTCAAGTTCAACTTCAGGGTCGCTGACGACGAAACACTGGGACGTTTGATCGATAAGCTCCTGGAAATCTGCATGAAGACGAGTACGGAAGATGATTTGACGGCTTGCATTGAGGTGATCGATGCCATTATAACATACGCCTCAGTTCCTAAGCGGAGCTTGAGTCGTTGCGTTGAGGTCCTCAGCTCAATCTTCTGCCTCGTCGACAAGCTATCCAAGACTTCATGGCACACACTATCCAACCTCCTGAAGTCGCACAATGGCCAGGCGGCCGTCCGGATCTTGCTCAACATTCTCAGGGACTATCCCCGCAATGGACAGGAAACGACAGAAACGAGTAGGGCAGTCAGGGGCTCCCTGACTGTTCTCCAGAAACTGATCTGGAAATCTTCAGAGAAAGGTTACCCGGCAATCCCACTGGCCATTCTTGTCGACGGATGCAGCAATGTTGTTGAGAAATCACCTTCCACACGAATAGCCGGCTCCGTATTGAAGCTGATCAACACTCTGTTTGATGACGGGGAACAGAAATTGAATCCGCTTCTCGAAGGTGAAGACTGGACGTCCGTTCTGGAAGTCGCCGAAAAGAGTGTCGGTCGGTTGAATTTCAATCTCACTCCCAGTAGTTCCAGAACGAGCCTGAAAAGCAACTTCACCGCACAAGACCTGAAGAAGGGGAGTTTCATACTGGAGGAGCTCGAGACGCTTTTGCGGAGATTGGAAGGACTTTCTAGACAGCGAGGTTCAGACTTCGTCCAGAGGCACGAGTGCATTGCTTTTATGGCGAAGATCCCTCACGTCCTCCCAGACTCCACAGCTGAGCTCGTCTTGGAACACTTCAAGGAGTTTCGTTGCTGTTACCCCTCGGATTTGGAATGGGAGAAGAACCTTGACTTGGTCCTGGAGTCATTTTACCTCAAGCGCAATCGCTCTACGCCCATCCGCATTGCGGCTCTCCGAGGGATCACAGAAGTCTACGACATGCTAGAGTTGGTTGAGGACGAACTTGACGAGGATGTCGTGCCCAACATTGTCAGGAACATACTCTCGGGCATCTCTGACGAGACAGACACTTCCGTCCTCCAGGAGACCGTGTCGTTCATGATATCTGTCGCGCTGGCGGCCGACACCGCCCTCTTCGATTACATCGTCGAGACACTCAAGGGAGTCGTCACGAGTGACCGTACGCAGGCCCCGCTGACGTTTATGGAAGAGAAGCCAACAATAGCGGACCAGGTGGGAAGTGTTGCCGATCAAAGCCCAGCCAATGTGGTTACGAGAGGCTACGTTTTGCTTTTCATGAAGACAATGAATACGGACAGTCGAAAAGCGACCAGGACATTTCAACTCCTCGTATACATCGCCAAATTTGGTCAATCTGCCGACGCCCGGCTTACGGCCATGAAAATGCTGTTTCGGTTGAGAGCGGACTGGGCAAATCGGATATACCTGACATGCTTCACCGAGTCGGAGGGCCTGGCTGGGGTTCTCCACCGGACGGAAGCTTCTCTGGCAAGAAAGGTCGCTGAGGACGCCGCCACGTCGCACAGATTGAGGAGCGAATATGGAAGCTTATCTCGGTCTTCACGAGGAGTTTCGTTTGGCTCTTCGGCACAAGACAGGATAGTCCCAAGTCGGTCAGCCAGTGGCGCCAAACCCAACGGCCAAAAATATCAACAGCTTTGGTCCCTACCGGATCCCAATGTGCTACCAGAGACACCTTCTCCAATAGCCAGTCCTGTTCTATTCTCATACATAGAGAAGACGGCAGAGGCTCGTGGTGATGGAGAGGAAGTCGTGCAGGTAGTGGACCAGCAACCTGGCGTGCTCGATGTCGCCTCATGGCTCGAGGCGATCATCCATAATCTGACTCACGGAAGCGACTGGGAGGTTTACAGCTTCAATCTTGTTCACCTACCATCCCAGCTGAGCAACCACGCGTTTTTCAGGGGCACCTTGCCGCAAATAAGGGAGGCCCGTCGGGTGCTGTGCGAGCAGAGCAAACACAATCTATTCCAGGACCCGCCTCCTCTGACCGGACTACGCCGGCCTGAAGTCAACATATGCATCTTTCAAATACTGACGACGATTATGAGTTACCACCAGTACTTTCAGAAAAGCGATGAAGACGATCTTGTCAGAACGTTCTTGCAGGGCATCGGGCACTCCACAGCAAAGACTTGTATTCACGCGCTGACAATCTGCTGCCATGAGCTCCCTCTTGCGACTACTAAAGCACTCGTGACGATCCTGCAGAAGATGTCAACAGTCATCACGCAGGCAAACGTCGCCATGCACATTCTGGAATTTCTGGCCGGGCTCGCTCGTATGCCAGCACTTTACAGCAACTTCATTGAAGATGAGTTTCGCGTCGTTTTTGGCATGTGCTTCAGGTATCTGGACACTGTGCGCGACAAGAAGCGGTATGTGCGAACGAGCACGGCGAGTGAGAACGTGCCTGCTACCATCAACACAACTCACGAGTACGACATACTGGGGCAACCCACTAATAGCGAAGAACTGCCTCAGTATGTGCATGCCCTCGCGTACCACGTTATCGTGTTCTGGTTCCTGGCCCTGCGCCTGAGTGATCGAGCGAAGCATGTAGGATGGATCGCCAAGAGGCTATTCCAAGGCCCAGATGGCAATCCGGTCTCGGACGAGCAGGCGCTCATCACCATGGACTTCATTCAGAGAGTTGCATACGCAGAAGCGGACGAGTCAGCGGACAATCCTCGGTTTTCCGACAGGAAAGCATCAGAGTACACGGAGAGACGGTGGATCATCGCCAACAGTCTTGTATCCATCAAACAGTCGAAGGCGACCCCATGGGCACAGGTTACTAAGAGACAGCCGTCAGGCACGTCTTACTTCACTGTCCGCGAGAACTTCAAACCTCCGCCGCCTCATCAAGCCAACATATTTGGGGACAGCAGAGACACGGGTACACCCACCACGAATAGTACCATCCCCAGCCACCTGCTTGTCCATTTGCTCTCCTCGACGCCTCAAAGTCATGAACCGGCACTGCGCCCACTGCCTCTCCCAGACGAGGAGGCTGTTGGCCGGAGCGTCAGGACCTTTGACCGCATTTCCACTGTGGACGGTCACAAGGTTGGCGTGATCTACATAGGAGAGAACCAGACCAAAGAAACTGAAATTCTAGCCAATGTGTCCGGCAGTGCAGACTATATGGATTTCTTGAACGGAATCGGATCCCTCACCAAGTTGAAGGGTGCAGATTTCAACACTCAAGGCCTGGACCGGGAGTACGACACAGACGGGCAGTACACGTTCTGCTGGCGTGACAGAGTGACTGAGATCGTCTTTCACGTCACGACACAGATGCCCACAAATCTGGACCATGATGCTCTGTGCATCAGCAAGAAGAGACACATAGGAAACGACTTTGTGAATATCATATTCAACGACTCTGGCCTGCCCTTCAAGTTCGACACGTTCCCATCCGAGTTCAACTATGTCAACATTGTCATCACACCGGAGTCAAGGGCGTCTTTTGTTGCGACTCGCGAGCACGGTTCCCAGCAGCAAGAGGAAGGAGAGAATGTCGAGGCTCTCAACAGGGGCGGCTACACTCCTTTTTTCAAGGTCCAAGTCATGAGCAAGGAAGGCTTCCCCGAGATCTCGCCCTGTGCCGCAACCAAGATGATTAGTCTGAAAGCACTGCCGGACTTTGTCCGCATGCTCGCTCTTACCGCCTCGGTGTTTTCTCTCGTCTGGGCTCACCGTGATCAGGGCGAGTACCCATCCGCCTGGCGCAGCCGTCTCAGGGAGATAAGTCGCCTACGTGAGCGTTATGGGCCGAAATTTGCGCCGGCGCTGGCAACATCGCCGTCGACTGTTACGAGTCCTCACGCCTCGACATCCAGCACGACAGCACCAATGTCGCTCAGCAGTGCGCTTGTCTCTGCACAGCAACAGCAGCCGCTGGGGCAGTCAAACACCGACAGCCGGCCGTCAAGTGGCGTCGCACGGGATAGCATCTCTGGGCTGAGCATGCGTGACCTGCGTCGGGCTAGTGTAGCGACGTTCCTTACGACCACCAGCGAGCAGAACTCACAGTCACATCGCAGCTCGGTAATGAGCAACTCGACAGCGGACACGGAGATTATGATGCAGGCTTTCAATTTGGATTCCCTTGTCGAGAGTCTGGACTTTTCCAAGTGGGCTTAAGGCCTATTTCTGCTGCACACATTTTTCTCGAGCATTCTTGTAAGCGGGAGGGCAGAATCTACACCCCACAACAAGGGACAATCAAAATTAGGTGCGTCTTGATGGAATGGGATAATGAAAATGAAGGTTGATGAGCATGATGAAGGCACTTTTTGGCATGAGGGCAGTCATGCAGAAATTGGAAGGCAGGAGTCTCGGGAACTGTGAGGGATTTGTTTTGACCACTATACCACAAAAGTTACTGCTTTCTCTTTTTCTTCTCAAGTAAATTCTCCCCCCACGGTCACCATACCACTTCTACATATCGCGTGTGGTCTTAGCATAGTGTTGAGGAATTTTGTACGATCGAGCCAGCTCAGAAGGGCAGAGCCAGCAAGCAGTCTTGCCATCAGGGGACACGCACAGCAGGATGGTCAATGTCAAGTGAATCCCCTCGCGTCCACGGCCCCTTCGTGCTCACTTGTCCGCGTGACACAGTGCCAACCTATGTGTGCATGTGTGTGTGTGTGTTTATTCATGTATCGCACCACAAGCACGTGTCGAATGCAGGCGATCTCTGGTGGTGGTGGTGGTGCGGACGGAACCCACTGCCCACCTGGGGCACATGACTTTACACCCACCCCAAGAGATCGTCTAACCCACCACCCTATTAATGCCTATTGGTTACACAGGACCGTCGATCTCGAACGGTGTTACACAAGGAGCCTTTTTTTGCCCACTACAGCTTGCAGATGGGAAGGATCGAAGCAGTGTACTCCCCACAGCCGTCCAGCAGAGGGAGCTTGTAGATATTGGTCTCTACGTGCTGCTGCTGTTGCTCACCGGCTCACCATTTTCGTTGGGCCACTCCCCCGCCTCGCACTTGGTTCCCGCCAGAGACATGCTGCCCGCCTGCATACCGCCATTCCTTCGCCGTGCGGGATGGATCCTCCTCATGTTGGGTGTGCCTTGCGAGCTGGCTGGCTGGCTGGCCAGCTTCTGTCTAGCTGCGAGCCTTAGCCTCCGCCTTTCCCTGCGTGGCCTCAATATCTTGTACGCACGTCGGTCAAAAGGACCTTGGCCGCGACAGGCGCGGATCAAGAGATTACAACAACAAGACACATGCTGGATCGGAGGTTGAAAGGGCGGAGCGCGAGCGCGAGGGCATCCCTTGGCAAGTTGGTGTGTCCGTGTGACGTAGCACAGTGATGACAGGCTGTCTTTGGAATCCTTTAATCATTATTTATCGTTTTCTCTCTACCCTTTCGTCTATTCCTCAGGCGCGAGCCCCGGAGAAGCAAAGCAATATGTCATCACTTGTGCGACCACCACCACCACCACCACCCCCCTGCTGTACTGCTCTCACTTACATGGGAGCGCCGACCGCCGGACGAGGCAAAGGATTCGGAGAGCCCGCAGGCGCCGCCTACGCGGGGCCAGAGGCTCCTCTCAGCAGAGAAATGTCAAGCCCTACACACAGCGGCCCTGCTTGACGTGAGTGGGTGGGGGCTTGCGGCTCAGTGAAACGGTAAAGGCGGTTGCTGCGAGTGGCCCGTGTCTGGCTGGGATAGGGTAGGGAAGTGTAGGAAAAGGATACTTCCGGGCTGGAATGATCAATGGGCGGCTAGACAGGGATGAAATACGGTATTGTATTGATGTGTACATGTATTCGTGTGTCCTGTTACGTATGGCATCCCGCTCGACCACGGGGATGCGCAAGTGTCGCCAGCCAGCCTCACCAGATCAGGGAACCGCACTCGAACCCAAAGCGCCGCGTATGCATGTGCGCTGCATGGACACTCCCTCCCCCTCGGCGCTTCCCGGTACAGACAGCAGCTGAATAAGAGAAAGGGCGGAAGGAGGGGGGAAAGAAAGGGACAACGCGTCAAGCCAATGGGGGCGGGTCGTTTTGCACACCGTTGTTGTTGTCATTGCCCAGCTCCCAGCAGGATGGAACACAATTTAAACCCCCTCCCCCTTCCGGGCGTTCGGCCCCGACGCACGACGATTCCTTCAAGCCGGAGAGGGGGGCTGTGGCGTGGTTGGGGCATTTAACTTCTTGGGGGCAAGAGATATGCATAGAGCAGCCTGCAGGTCTGGAACCCCGAGCCGGATATGCAGATGTGAACACTGATACTGACACTGCGGGAGGAAGGGGAGGAGAAGAACGAAGAACAAAGAGGTGATCTTTCTGAAGGATTCAAACCATGGCCTGGCAGCGGGATTGGGGGCAGGGCCCAACACCCGCAGTTTGGAATCCTTACTATGGGTCTTGGTTGCTGCAGCAGGTCAGTCTCCCACCGCCCGCCCGAGGGGAGGCTCGGACTGCCGTTGCACAAAGCTCCACGAGGGATCGGGCTGGGTGTCATTTGTGCGACTCATTCCGGCTTAGGCTGCATGTTCGTGTGAGCTGGACTTGATGTGGATATTGCTTCGCTGGTCGCCGTCGGTGTTCGCCTCCGTCCAGGCAGAAGAATAGAACTGCGGTGTGCGAGGACGTCCAGGCACCGGCTTGAGGCTGCAGTGCACGGCGCGGCAGTGGTGCACTCGCTTTTGGACTCACGCTCTCGCTGGATGGGTTCATTCTCAGGCTACGGTCAGATATCTTCGCAGATGCTGCGGGCTCCCCGTTGCTCTTCGCGTAAAATAAAACAAAAACGAATTTGTCAGTTGCCAGTCCTGAATAGCTGATATAAAATCGTTTTAGATGCTGCCTAACTCCCCGCCGAGCTCCCAATATAGCGGAGCAAAATGAATGCAAATTATACATCCCGCCAAACGTCTCTGTATCTGGCCCACTTCTGGAAGCCTAGGAAACTGTCAGTAAATGCGCAGTGAACAAGAGCGGTCAGGTGAAACTCTTCAGCCGCGTACCTATAGACTGAAAGCCGGCATCACCACCTTTTGCCGCATCAATGTACATCTTCCCCATGCCCCTCTGACGCAGTCCTTGCACGCAAGCGTCCAGAAGCCTGACCATGATCGAGTCTCTTCTCGACGGATCATTGTCTAGATAGACAGAGGAAAGAGTTAGCCATCCGCCGTTTCTGACACAGCCTGTATGTATGTCGAAACGTACCAGTAATACAAATGCACGTAACACCCCCTGTGTCCTCTGAAATGGCACCAGCCCAAGGTATATCGTCCGCCGACGGGTTCTCCGAGCGCATGATATACGTTATAGCCGTCGCAACGATGGCATCGCCACGCAGGCCTATCACGATGTCGCTCATGGACATGGAATCGGCAAGCTTCGCGTACTGGTCGTACCAGGCCATGTTGCCATTCCGCTCCGAGTCCTGCTCGACGATGTCCAAGACCCTGTCGAAGTCCATGTCTCCACAGGGCCGGAAGGTGACCCCGATGGGCGGCAGCCCACCAGTCGGCCACTCGTTGAACGCAAGCACCCAGTCCGCGACTTCCTGGCCCGTGCCGGCCGCATTGCAGTCCATATTCCAGCCACGTCGTCTGAACCACCCCTCAGATGGGTCGTCGACGGGCAGGCCGTACAGAAGCCGAGGGAACGTGCTGCCCAACTGCAGCCGGCTGACGCCTCGTGTCTTTGAGAATTCCTTGAGACCCGCGTTATGTAGTATCGAACCGATACCCCGGCCCCTGTGTGCAGCCTCGACGACGACTGCGGCGATTGATCCCACGAGGACCTCTCCCTTGCTATCCAGGTAGGTGATATAAGTGGCGCAAAATCCCACGATGGGCCCGGTCTCCGAGGCCCGGGCCACCAGGTGCTTCGCGTAGCCATCTCGCTGCAAAAGGCTCATGAGACGGTGCCGGTTGAGGCTGAATTGTTTCGGCATGCTCTGGCACCAGAGATCATAGACCGCTTGCGTGTCGGTCGCAATGTTAAACCCCTTGACGACCCACCTGTGCGCAAAATCCTTGGGCTGCGCACTCGGGATTTCTGGCGGCGGTGCGGTCTGCCTTGGCTGTCCGTGGTACAGGATGTCTGCGCCAATATCCAGGTCGTGTCGCGAGTAGCCAGGGAGCTGTACAATCGTTGGGAATATGGACGTGGCGGACTCAAGTTCCTGCACATCGCAACAGGCGACGACCACGTGTGGGCGATGATCTCCGGCCGCCTGCGCGATGCTAGACAGGGCCACCTGAGAAGGCTGTCCCGGGCTGGGCGGTCCCGAGATGACAAATACCACAATCTTTGCCCTCTTTATGAAGGCAACATGGGTGCTGGTGATGCCGGCTGTTGCTGTGTACGGAACGTGCCGAATCCATGGGTGGTACCTGGCCAGCCCTCGCCCGAGGGGCTCGAAAGGGTCCTGGGTAGAGCCTTGTTCGACGGGGCGGACGACGGGTGTCAGCAGGAGTACAATGTCTCCATGCTCAAGAATATTTGAAAAAGGAATGTGGGACGGAGCATCCTGTATGAGCATCGCTCCAGGCTTCTTGATGTGATCCGTGCCTGGAAGCGTGTCTGCGACATATCCTGTTATCATCTCCAAGACCTGTAGTCATTGTTCTGCGGGCTGCAGCGGATACTTGGGTTATATATGCTAGCGGGCGGCGTGTTAGTCGGCAGTGCGCCCTGGGCAGTCTAGGTTGTGGGGACTAACCATGAGCTTCAGGGTTAGAGACCGGTGGCTTGGTTACCACGACGTCAGCGAGGCAGTCCCAGTAGTTGCACCGTATTGTTAGGAATTGAAATTAAAGCACGCACGCTCTCACGTAAAAGTTCCGAGTGAGACTTATCGCCGCAGATCCGCCGACGGGGGGAATTCTAGGAATGTTCAGGGTTCAAATTCGCGGTACGCTCAGGAGATCGCCCTCGGTGCAGCCGCGGGTTCTTCGCCTCGTTTGTGGGGCTGTCTCTTGTGAAGCAGAACGGCGGAGGCTGGCGAGTCGACAGTTGGCATCGACGACACGGGACAGAATGAAAGTGTGTTGCACGGCTCTGCTACTCGTCACGCCACCGGTGCTGCTGACGGGGTGTATAAAAACTGCTGTTGTGCGGTTGAATATGCGGTAACAGGCGCCGAGGGAAGCGTGTCGAAGCACCCGGGCCAACAGGTTTGGTGGCTGCGTCAGTACTGCAACCCTGGAAGAACTGCAGATGTCAAGATCCTGTTTGGGACAGTATTGTGCAACCCGGCGCTCCGCCCTGCTGATTCCTCGACCCTACAAGTTGCTGCATAGGCCGCTGCACGCGGATAGCCCGAGTTTGTCTGTAGCGGTAAGGTGCAGTGACAGCCGGACGGGCAATGCCTTTTTGTGAAGAGAGGAGCCCTGCAAGGGCGAGCGGTTCCCGCAAACAGCCGACGCAACCTGAGGTAGGGGGAGCCGAATTAAGCTCAGGCGACACTGGCGCGACTACATGGCATCTGTGTCGAGCGACCTGCAGCGAAAGGGCCCCCAGTGTTGATGGCTGGCTGGAAGATGCCCTCGTAGCAAGGCCTGGAGTTGTGGAATGAGAGTCTGGGCTCTCAGGGGTGGCCTTCCCTTTCTGACTGTACTCAGCGAGGCTGCAGGACGGTCACATCTGTGTGAAGAGCCCATTGGCGCGAGTATCCTCGGCTCAGTGGGTTGGGGCCCTTGAGGGCATCTCGAGTTACACCGAAGGATTCGATGATATGTCAGTGCAGATGCTGCATCTTGAGAGGTTGCGTGACCCGTCCACCGGAAATAGCGGCGCCCTTGTTGGCCAGGGTGCAAGACGAGTACTGCCAGACTGCATGGTTCTGCACAGCCTGTCGAGTGCGTGCCAACTGTAGGGACTTGAGGCGGCTGTGTACATAGATAATAGATAACCCGAGGGCTGAGTGCATCTGCCCGCTGGACTCGAGCAGGCAACTGGCGCAGGTGGTTGCACAGAAACCCAATCTGTGTAACCAACAGTCGAACTATGGTCCAAGGCGGCAGGCCGCTGACCAAGGGGGTCCTCTATTCATAGCTTGCCTGGCATGCGCGCATTCGGAGAGGAGCCGACCCACGCAGCGACGTGACTCAATCCGCGAGGTCTGGTTGCACATGATGGATAGACGAGTGGCCCGTCTTCAGCGTGGCTTGCCAAAGAACCACGACCGTGGGCCCCGCTCCGCAAAGGAGTCGCGCAGCGAGGATCCAAGCACACGGGAGAGTGAGGCACAGTGGTCACACTCGCCCCGAGCAGGGCGTCCGTCACAGCGAGTCGAGTCGCGACGGGCAACGACAGGCAGGCAGGCAGGCAGAAGACGCCGTGAGACGGTAAGCCGGCATAAGCGAGTTGTTTGGCTATCGGATCGGAGCAAGACCTTGTCACCACTCAAGGCACTCGATGGCCATGGTGAGAGTCAACATGGCAGCCTGTAGACTAATAGTTGTATATCCATCCGTGGAACGGTCGAGTGACTGGACATGGATCGACCGCAGCCGTTGGCTGGCATCCGGGAGACGCAAGCGACTTGTCAGACGCAAGAATGAGGGTTGCTTGCACATAGTCCCCAGGCCCTATTGCGTCTCGACGTAAAGGTGCGAGCAGCTTGTCGGCACTGCAAGCAGTCAAGGGAGGGGCGGAGGGGGAGGGGGGCACAATTCAACGGCACCTCCCTGATCCAGTCGTGAGGGTTACACGGCAGCACGGCTGGACAAACAATATTCTCAAGAGCTTGCGAAGGGATCGCCTTCGCCGTGCCTCGATCGGGTTCTTTCTTTCAACGGCCATCGACACCGTCCTTGGCATTTCGCGTCTCGCTGCCAACAAAAGTAAGTGCTGACCTATCGACAACGGCTTGTTCCATGACGTTGAAATTAGGCAGAAGACAACGTGTTTTTAGGTGTCGATGGTGGTTGTGATGGTTGTGAATTAGAGAGAGAATGCATGAGCATCTTAGATGCCTAGCTTAGCTGCGGTACAGTGTGCCTCATGTGGCAGGCGCCGTATGCTCTGTAGCCCGCCGACTCCCAGGGCCTCTGGTAACCGTGCGCCGCCTAGCTCCCGCCTGCTGCCGGCCCGAAACGCGTGAACCACCCTAGGCCGCGTCTCGTCGCGTCTCCCCGTAGGAAGCGATCATGACCATGAACAACGTCGCCAAAAAACTGTCACCCATGCCGTCTGAGTGGGGCTGAGCTCGAGCGAGATCAACCAGCATGGAGGCTGAATACAAGACCAGGATACGATCACTTATCGATGATGCCGTTGAAGGTGCGTATTTTTACCAGTAAACGAATGAGATGGGTCTTGAGAATGAAGACGTGATGGGCAACACGAGATAGCATGGACAGTGTTGACAATCTTGCACAGCTTCCACGGTGCCTACGAAAAGGCGTGTCGTCGACGTCAAGCCAAAGGTGGCAGAGTTGGCTTCTGTCGCGTACAGCCAGGGCGTACTTCCAGACGAGCTACTCGATCTCATCAACTTGATCGTCTCACCCACTCACCTGGACCAGGGCAGCCTCAATTCCATCATCAAAAACCTGTACCCCGCCGGCAAGGTATCTGAAGATGTCGTCCTCAAGATAATCGGCTGCCTAGGTCTCGGCGAGATCAGGCCGTCTCTCACCCTCCAGAGTGCCCTCCTGAACTGGGTCATCCAGGTGTATCATGTCCTCGAAACCAAGGCGCAGGCCGTGCTATCCAGGGCATACAGTGTCTTGTTCAATCTCTTGGACGTTTCTGCCACCAGGCCTCAGATATTTCATATCCTGGCAATCATCACAAGGCGCAAACATGTTCAGCATTTCCGAATACAGGCTCTGCTGAACCTGTCGAGGCAGGCTGGCAACGACCGGCATTTGCAGGGCTTGCTCCGCGTCTACAGGAACTACTACCCTGAGATCATCGTCGGAAATACCGGCAAGGGCAGCGCTTTTAAACTGCCTGACCCAGAGTGGCGGGAGAGGCTGTCCGTGATCCAGAAAATGCATCGCGAGCAACAGCAGAGCAGTCTCCAAGGTCCCAGGGACGGATTTAAGACCAACCAACAGCTCCTTGCCGGGTCAAAGGCCTCCGGGCAAGGTGGCTTGCCACCCGTACAGACGTCCAATGCGCACGAGAAGTCAGTCACGCTAGAGGAGATCGACAGTGCAGAAAGCCTGGCAGCGAATCTTGAGAAGGTCGAGCTGCCAGACCACCTCGTTGCTGTTCTTGTTGATCCGCTCCTCCAGAAGTTCATGATGCTCAGGCCGGACCTGGACCTCAAGAGAGCATCAGCTTGGATGAATGTACAACTCGCCGAGATCCTAAGCGGCGAGGCGGATGATCGGACCATTGAAGAGACGCTCAGGATCATTCTTGAATATGCTCGGACTACGAAGGTTAACAATCTTTCAGTTCCCCAACTTGGCTTTAGCTGACGGTTGCGTAGGATATGTCGCCATTCTTCACTAGTTTCATGAAGCTGGTAGAATTGCGCCTTCATCTGAAAGCTAGTACTCGGATCCACGATATTCTCGCCTATGCGCCCCTGATGGACCCCCAAGGTAAGCGGCGAGAGTCCCTCCATGAGTGAATTGCAATGGGAACTAAGAGAAGCACAGACTTCTCCCCCATGGCATCCACGCTGCAGGCGGCAGTACTGGACGGGTCCGCCTCGTCACAACTGGACCTCCTAGAACTATACACCAACATGCTCCGCCGCTGGAATGTCATCCTCTTGGCCAACGAAACCGACATCCCCAAACATGCGTCCGAGTCCGTAGCCCGGCTCGTCTCGCACGCAAACCAGCTGGGCCTGACCGTCCTGCAGACCTCGCCCACGGAGCACACGGCCCTCAGGGTCCTCGACTTCTACGAGCGCGCCGCGCACCTCTACTCCAACGGCACACTCCTGCGGTCCCTGCAGATCACCATCCCGCCGGTGCCGCTCGTGTACACGCTGCAGTTCACAACGTCTCTCGCGGCGGCGTCGCGGCTCTGCGCCGTGCTGGCCGCGTACAAGCAGGCGTTCGCGGCGTACATGGCCAACGCGGCCAAGGCGCTGGGCCCGCAGTACGACAAGGCCCAGGTCAACACCTTCAACGGGTTCCTGATGGACATCTGCAACTGCCTGTGGCGAGGCAAGGCCTTCGCGACGCGCGACGCCCACGCCAAGGGCTGCGCCGTGTCCGCCGCGCTCGCCGCCGCCCTGACCACCTACGTCGCCGAGATCTCAGCCGCCTCCGGCGCCGGCGACATGGCCCTCGGCTCGCTCTTCACCATGAGCTACAGCCCGCTGCTGTGCCTGCAGGCCGCGGCCCACGTGCGCCGGCTCGAGGAGAAGGAGGACGAGGATGTCGTGCTCCGCGCGCGCCACGCCGGCCCCGTGACGGCCAGGAGCCTCGGACAGCTCGCGCGGAGAGGCGGGCTCGAGCTCGCGTGGCAGGACTACCGGCTGGGCGTGCTGAGGTACCTGGAGGAGAACGGGTTTGGGGGGATTTCCGAGCTTATGTACAGTACGATGCGGAATTTGCTGGATGCGAAGGCTAAGGCTTGATCTGGGACTCACTCCACCGAGTACCGTGAATCAAAGAATCATCCAAAGGGAAAACAAGGCGAAAGTCAAAACCGTCATGTCGGACGAGTCTATCATCTCTGAATTGCAATTCCAATGTGTATATGTTAAAGTACACCGTCTTTCTTTTCCGCCCGATGAGGGGTATAAACCGTCCGGAAACGCAGCCGTAACGCCTATTTCACCGTATCTACCCTCCACAGAAGACCATCCATTTGTTGAAGCCTGTCCATTGTCCGGGCCTGTATGTTGAAAGGCATCCCAACCGTCTGTCTACCAACGCCATGTTAAATGCGCTTCGTAGTGATGCCCCATGAAACACCCATGCCAAAATGCCGTACGAATCGTTGAACTCCGTGCAACATGCTGTGTTGAAATTAAACACCGTTGCCTCCCCTCAGCAGACAGGTCATCCCCGGGCTCACCATTTCTCCTGCCCCTACTTCTTGGTCTCTAACCCGTACCCGCCCAGCTCGGCACCCCCCATCCCGTACGTCTTGCCCTCCGGGCCGCGCCGGTTCTGGCTCCGCGGGCCCCTGTCCTTGAGGTCGTCCCTGAGCCAGCCGAGGACCAGCTCCCCGAGGCGCGAGTTGCCCGTGTCGCCCTCGAGCCTGCTGAGGAACTTGTCCGTGGTGTCCCACTCCCTGACGCCGCCCATGTGCATGTGCACGAGGTGCGTGGGCCAGCCGGCGAGGTTGTCGAGGATGTGCGTCGCGTAGACGATGGTGCACTCGCGGGACTCCGTCTCCCCCTTGAGCCAGGCGAGGAACTCTGCGCGCGACAGCACGTCGAGGTCGACGGTGATCTCGTCGAGCAGCAGCACCGTCCAGGGCCGCACCAGGCCCATGGCCAGCTGGACGCGGCGCCGCTCGCCGTCGCTGACGGCGCTCATGCGCCAGTTCTCGTCAATGTCCAGCACCTGCACCAGCTCGTCGCGCCGCTCCGGGTACGCGTCGCCGCCGACGGACCGCAGCAGCTCCACCACCCCGATGTCGGTCCGCACGATCGGGTTCAGAACCCACTCCAGCCCCAGGTAGGTCACGCCCTCGAGCCCGTCCTTGAACGGGTCCACCCCGGACACGCTGATGGTCCCCGACGGCGCGAGCCGCTTGCCCGCCAGCAGCCGCAGGAGCGTCGTCTTGCCCGCGCCGTTGGCGCCGATCAGCAGCGTGCGCGAGCGCGGGGGCAGCGACAGGACGATGTCGTGCACGCCGAGCGAGGAGTCGGCGAACGAGTAGGTGAGGTTGTTCACCTCGATGGACGGTGACTTGGCCATGGTTTTGCGGGCGATGGGGTAAGAGTGAAGTTGGGTTTCCAAGGTTCCTTGTTGGTGTGTTGATGTTAATCTGACAATGTCCAGAAATTCAGATCAGTTTAGTTTGAAAGAGTTGGGAAGAAGGTCCAGCCCAATCGGCGCGCTCTTGTGAGGCCGAGTCTGTCTGAGCTCCCAATGAGTCAGTCTATGACGACGAAAGAAGTCCAAGTTCGTCAAGGCTGAGCATGAGATATATGACCGTTCACTATACGGAACTAGTGACAACAACGTGTACTCACCAGTGAAAACAACCTTAGCGAATTTGGCCTACGGTGAAGTCGTACAGATAGACAGGAAAGAGTGAGGCCTGACGAAGAAGTGAAGATCGATGACAAATCACTTCCTCACTTCTATACGGAATAGCTTGAATTATTGCCGATATCGTGCCAAAAATCGACCATGGCGTGAGGTGTAAATCAAGGGTTAGGGCAATAGCAGATACCCTGCTCGTACCATTCTTCTCTATTAGTCCTAATCAGGCAATGAGATCTAGAAATTGTCCCTTAAAGGCTACATCGTCTAGCCATATTTCTCAAAACATCAGGACTAGAATAAAAGAGCTCACACTATCTTGAATTCCTCTATAAACGACCTGTGACGGCACAGCTATACAGGCTACAGAAGCGTTCTGGAGGATTCCGACCTTTTGGTGTTTCCTAACTATTGCCATATCGTAGCGATCCTTTCTCAAAACTTGCGCCTGCTAAGAAAGATCAAGCTGAAGTAGCTAGGGGCTGCCAGGACATGGACACTCGTTGAACTCATACTTGTGTGAATTACAACGAAATGTCGGTGAACCCACAGCTCTTGATGAACCACCACTCTGTAGACAATGTCAGCTGCTGTGTCTTCTGATTACATGGCACGGGTTGTGTGGTCAAGCGTCATACCGGTGGCCGCTGCCGCGATGTTCTCAGCGTTCTGATACGGCTTGAGAGCATTGGGATCCATACTGTCTGGGTCATCAACCCAGTCACTCAGGAATTCACGAGCAGCCGAGACATAATCACCAGGGTAAGCGACATCATCGGTTCCATGTGAGGTGAAATCATCCTGGGTGCTAAGAAGAAAAAAAAACATTAGAGCAGAGTCCGTTATCATCATGAACTAAAAACTGGGAACTCACCGCGCGGGCATTCCAGCATCCTCACCAAGCGCGTCGAGGTGTGTCATCTCGTGAAGAATAGTATGTCCCGCGGTCTCGAAGTCACGGAACTTCTGGCCCTTCTGGCACCAGCTGCCGCGCTTGTCCCCGTCGTACTTCTTCGAATCGAGGTTGTTCTTCGTGCGTGCATCGGTGAAAAACAATGGGCATAGCTTCATCTCCCGCAGCGCGTCGCCGTTTTGAGGAGCGGCGTCGGTGACGGCCAGGCTTGGGACAAAGTCAGTCGGTGGTTGGACGGGCCCCTTGAGAATGACCTACCTGTTTGCCTCGCCTCCGGTACATTGCTTGGCGCACCTGACAGAGAAGCTGTAGGACGGGTTGGTCGGGTCGTTGTTAGACGCAACCGCGCTCCAGAGAGCTTTGGCCATTGCACCGTCTTCGCCACGGAGGTAGTGTGTGAAGCTGTGACAGACTCAGCACAAGGACGACTAATTTGGTCAGTCCGGATGTAAGAATCACTGCACCACGTACGCAGTGCTTGAGGTATCCATGTCAAATGCAATATTGGCCAAGGCAGCTGCATCAGCCAGGGCGGTCTTAACCTTGGCCTCATTGTCACCGCAGTCGACGATTCTTGAGGCCCGGGGGAGGAGGGCGTGCGGACTGGCTTGGACTCTGGCAAGCACGGCAAAAAGTAGCAATGAATATTTCAGTATAGACGACATTTTGGGGCGTACACTGTTGGTAATCACAATAATATTCTCAAGAGGTAATCAGAGGTTAATCGATGAATAGGTTCAGTATTCACCACACCGACAAGCCAGTGCATTCTTATAGAAACGAAATCTCTGGAATAAACGGTACGGGAATTTCGGTCACAAGCCTTGAAAGGACAAGGCTGACAAAAGTGGGTGTTGGATGGCTGTGTGCCTTCCTCTCAATACAATGCGATCGCAGCGGGACATAATTAGAAACGAAAGTGGTGTTTCAATGTGATATCTGAGGAAACACAACCGCTATCATGATGATCATGACCCAACCCGGGACGCAAGGCGGCGGAGTGAAAGCTGCCTGATGGTAGCTCCACATATATATATGACGTTGGATTCCTCCTCGTGGACAAGAGCCGCTGATGCAAATCTCTCCCCTTCTCAACAAGACTTCTTCAGCTGAACACTCCTGCCTGCTCCCGAGCCACCCAACAGCATCTCTACACCGCATCCTAACAACATCAGGCACCCAATCATGGTCCTCGTAAAGCGCATCTGCCCTCCAGAGCGCCGCAAGGCAATCATCGCCGTTTCGGCAACGCCATCTACTCCCACCCTCTCTGTCAGCGAATCTGACAGATCGCCACCCTTCCAGCTCCGCATCAGCCTGCGCATAGCCGAGACGACCCGCCCTGGTCATGCCATCACGATTCGCACCGACGGGACCGTGTTCTGCCCGTCGGTGCGGGGGGCCAAAGAAGGAGAAAACTCCCTGGACACGGCAGCCCGCGGGACCATCTCCCTCGTGTCGACCAGTGACCCCTCCTCCCGCCGCATCAGCCTCGGGAAGTTCCTCACCCACGAGGCCCGCCGCGAGGACCCGCCACCCGACATGAAGGACCAGCCATGGGTGCACCTCCTTACCATCCCGGCCGAGGGGAGCGTCGAGGTGGTACACGACCTGCCCGTCAGCCGTTTGTTCCTGCACGAGCACAAGCTTACGAGGGACGATGTCGTGGGTGAGACGTGGCGCCTGGGCCTCAACGACGGCTACGTGGGGACGACCTGGTGGTGCTGGGGGGATCTGGAGGCCGACCTGGCGGGCAAGCATCTGTCGCCCTGGCACGAGGGCATGCGAATCTCGCCCAAGCCGGAGGTTGGCGAGGACTGGGTCTTGGGGCTCCAGCCCATGGAGCTCGTCTTTCAGGATGAGTCGAAAGATGGGGTTTTTCAGTTTGTCGAGTAGTATAAGGAGATTCTAGCAAGGTCCCCAAGATACTTCAACTACTGACCAAGACAACCAAGAAACAAGAACCACACATAATTCCTTTGCTGAATCGAGCCTTTGTGTTGTGAATGAGCAATCCACTACCGGTAGCTGAGCACCACAAACCTCCCCTTTGCATCGTCTAGCTTAGATTTCTCCCACTCACAGACACTGCGAGAATAACTTCAAATGAACTGTCCGTTAGAGACCCTCTATTGGTTGATCTGATTAATCCTTGACATACTCGTGTGCCTCATTGCAGAGCCCGTTTCAGGTTTCGAGCTTAACTTCTGAAAATTCCCGTCCTGTCAGTTTCCTGAACAAAAGCACCAAAGGTGTGGTCCTCATAGTTAAGATTGCTGAAGTAAGCCAATACATCCCGCGCATGTAAGCGCGCTCATTGCCAGATTCAAACCTGGGGTATTGTATTGTCAGCGCTGCTAAATTGCACTGTAGGATAGACTTGAAACTTGGAAGCTGGTGTCGATCTTGGGCAATGCACCAAATCACAGACACCCGCGGCACATTGCTATAGTAAAATGGTTTTACCAGATGCTGTAGCATTATCCGTACTCATACAGGACGGCGCTATCTCGTACACTTCGACTTCCAAAAGGCTTGCCCCTTTTCGAGCCTTATAGAAAACGCCAAAACTTCGCTTATACCAGGCTGGCTGATGACGACCATTCCAAAAAGAGAAAATATCCTTGGACTCCTTTCCATTCCTTTCACATACACACGCGAGCGAGCGCGTCTCTCTTTGAGAACCAAAAGCCCCCTGTCCCCCAGGTTCCATGTTTGATGATTTCGACAAGGACAAACGCCGATGACATGCAAGCCAAAGTAGTACCAGCCAGAGACTCCCCTGAGACATACCAATGGAGAGTGAGTCCAGATATTCCAGATATTATGAGTTTTTGAACTCCCAACCCCTCAAACACCAAGCAACAGTTGGGCAAATTTTGCCGACAAGTTCAATGGCAAGATCATCCGACACAATGCCATTCCGCAAAGACACACCATTTCGCAATCCGGTCCGCAAGGACGAGACCCCTCCAGACACCGCGCTCTGAGCACTTGATAATGGTTTCCCATGTCCCGCCGTCGCCGACCTCCTCTTCGCTGGCCAGGCCTCGGGCAGATGACCCGACGCTAGCACCGTGGCGGCGGTCCTCCTTCCTCATAAGCCGCAGGATCTTGCCGCCGGGCGTCTGGATCGCGAGCTTGGCCGGCTTGCTGCTACCCGACCCACTGCCGCTGTAGCTGCTCGGGTTCGAAGTCGCACTAATGCTCATGGACGAGCCCGGCCGCACGAACGGGATGGGGCTAG
The DNA here is from genome assembly GCA_037177825.1 of Diaporthe sp. P3_1W. NCBI lineage: Eukaryota > Fungi > Ascomycota > Sordariomycetes > Diaporthales > Diaporthaceae > Diaporthe > Diaporthe sp. P3_1W. Next base: position 1,507,959 of record JBAFXB010000004.1, on the reverse strand, counting down.
CACTACCCGGGTTCGAGGACGGGGTCATACCGCTTCCGCCGGTGTCGGGTGCCGAGCTGGGATGCTGTCGAATGGCAAACACGAATGTGTTGTTCAGGGCGAGGCGCTGGCACTGGGGCTGGACGACGTAGATGTCGTGTCGCTGTGCGTGCGGCGTGGGATGCCGCAGCACGAATTCGTACGATGGGTTCTCTCCCGTGTGGATGATAGGGATCGCGAAAGCCATCGGATGCGGGATGTCCTTGATGCTGTGCATGAGGCCGCGCTTGCCCGCGTAGATCTTGAGGGTGCCGTGACCCTCGTCGCCGGGTAGCAGGGCCTTGACCGTGTAACGCTTGGAGCCACTGAACCACTCGCACTGTGCCAGGGCACGCTTCTTCACCACGTCGCCGCTCTCGAAGAAGTCGCCGTCCTCGTCCCGACTAAGGGCGCGGACCTCGACTTCTGCAGCCACTTCGACATCGGCGGGCACGTTGAACTTGATGTGCACCATTTCCAGGTCCTCGATACGGGTGAGGGAGGTGTTGTAATCAACCATCTGCAGATGGTTCATAAAGTAAGGCGGGCAGGCACAGGGTAGGTTGAGCAGGACCTCGTTGGCGACGGGAGGGCAGACATGCTGTTGCTCGTGGTGTTCGGGCATGTGGGTCCAGCAGATTTCTGACGGGCTGGTCAGGAAGTACCAGAAGTCGGCAGAGCCACTACCCACGCTGGAGAAGAGGGCACGCTTCGGGTTGGAGGGGCTTGCGAGGCAGCAGTCCATGATGCGCCACTGTCCGTCGAGCAGCACAGTGTTCCACCAGTGATTCGGGCGGGGCAGCATGTTGGTCTCTGGAATCTCGCCAGGTGTCTTGAGGTAACCGCGGACTACCTCGCAGTGTAGGCCAACAGCACCACACATCTCCATCACCAGCACCGCATACTCTTCTGCACAGCCTCGCTTTGTCTGGATGACTCGACGGGTATCAACATCCCCCTCGTAGTCCTCCTCCCAGGTGATTACCTCGGCAACCCAGGTGAATATGGCCCGCAATCGCTGCACGTCGCTTCTGTACGGTCTGCAGACGTAGGTCGTGGATAGCGTAATCGCGGTGGTCATCGGTGGAAGGCTCTTGATGAAACGCGAGTTCTTGTCCACATTCATGAAGTTAATGCTCGAATAGTCCGTGGGTCTCTGAACAGGGAGACCGTCCGCGTCTTCGTCGCCCTCTATACTTCCGTACAGCTCGTCGACTGGATCAAGGGCCGGGTAGTCAAGCATCATACACCTGTCCCTTCGCTCGTTTCTCTCATTGCGGCTCAGAGTATTTGATCGGTTCACATCACGCCGGACTTGGACCCAGTCCGTACCGGAGGCTAATCCCATGTCACGAGAGGCATCCTTGGCGACCACGGGGCTTGAGAAGCCAGCTGACGAAATTCCTGTTGAAGACGGCGGCATCGTCGGAGGCATGGGCGAAGATTGCAAAGAGCTCGCACTGCCCGTCATGATGCTGGTCCGCCCGCTTGCTACCCCTGTCTTGGCCGAGTCCATGAGCTTCTTCAGGAAACCACGCTTCTTCGGGGTCGGAGGAGCGAGGCCGCCCACATTGCCCATCGGGTCGTCTAGGAAGGCCGCCTGGGACTGCGGTCGCTGGGCATCGGAGGCGTGGCTGCTGTGGTAAGTCACACCGCTGAATGGGGTTTCTGGTCGGTCGAGTCCGAGGTCGTGTATCCCAAGCGCGCTCTGGGCGCGACCCCTATTCTTGCGCGCCAGACTGCCCGCGCTGGTGGCACTGATACCGCCGGCCGAGACCCCGCTCATCAGACTCCTGTTAGTGCTCTGTGTGGCTGAACTGCTATCGGTCGCGCGGGTGCTGGAGGACGAGTTCGTCTTGGTTGTAAATGTCCGGCCGATCATCTTGCCGACCTCCTTGGCGGATCTCTTGTGGCGTAGCTTGCGATCCGGGCCGTCAGCACGAGTGTCCATGGAAGATTTGGGTCTCTCGACCAACCGGCTCTTAGGAGGTGGGGGCGGAGGCTCTGCATCAGCTTCATCGGCCTTCTCCGGGTTGTGCGAGTGCATATTGCGCAGCTGCGTCTCCATTCGCTGCACATAGCTGCTCAGTTGGGGCAAATGGCCATCTTGCTCGTGACTTCCGTGGTAGGTCTGTTCCCGGGACGATCCACCGCTTCCAGTACCGTAGCCCGAATCGGCATTCAAGGCAACGCCGATGGACGTCTGTGGCCTCGTTGGCTCCCTTCGCCTTCTTCGTGACTGTTGGTTGACCATGTCAAAGGATTCCGGGGACCATGGGTCGAGCGGTGGTTGCTCCGGCGAGTCGGCCTCGTGCGTTCCCAGGGCATCCAGTTGCTCCATCACACCGTCCATGGCCTCTCTGAGCGGGGAAGGGGTCATGTTAACGCCGGAGCCACCAGGAGAAGGGGGACAAGGAGAAGCCGCCCGGGGCGTATGATAACCTGACATTGGCTGTTGCATCGAGGCTGACTGCTGCATCGAGAGGTGTGATCCACGCCGCTCAAATCCAACCCTGTCGTCATACGAAGCAAGCGAGCTATGCCTGCTGAAGTCTTGATGGGCGCGATCATCATAAGACGCGTGAGAGCCATGCCGACTCAGGTCAGAGGGTATTCTGCTGTCATAAGAGGCGCGGGAGCCGTGTCTTCTGAGCTCGGCTGGTATCCTGGCGTCGTACGAAAGGTTTGAGCCGTGCCTGCTGACTTCTCCCGAAAGCCTTGGTTGTATACGACTGTCGTATGAAAGGCTTGAGCCATGTCCTTGGACACCGACATGTCGGTGAGGAGGGGGCGGGGGTGGCGCGTCGTCCTGGCCGTCAAACGGATTAGTAAAATGCGGTGGTTGGTACTGCCCGTTGAAAGATGGCGCAGGCGAGGGCGCAGGCACAAATGCAGGACCGAGCGCTGGTGAGGGCTGTCTAGACCCGTAGCCGCGGACGCGAGGTGGTGTCTGTATCCTCTCTATGTCTGACTGCACGCTGCGGTTGGATTGCCTGAATGGTGTTCTTTGTGGTGTCGAGGAGAGGTCCTGCGATGCCCTTACGGGGCTCTCCCTGTATGTCTCGGGCTGCTTTGCGGTGGTGTAGTGCGGTGCTTTAGAATATGCCTCGAACGGTTTTCGAAAGGTCTTTGTCTTCTGCGGGGTGTTCTTGGGACTGGGGGTGCTCTGGGGCGCCGGCAGGGGGCTGGTCGACCTGCTGTAAGGTCTGAAGTCATCGGGGAGGACCTCGACGAAGTTGGACGGGAAGACGCCGATCATCCTCCTATCGCGGCGCAGTCTGCCCGTCCACCACGACCCGTCTCCAGCATTGAGGCATTCGATCAGGTCGCCCTCTATGAAACCAAGATCTCGTTTTGACTATAGGCACGGCGCGTCAGCACGACCCATACGGCCCTCGGAGGACAGAGACCAGATCCAAGCAACAGCATCATAAACATGGTGCGGGCGGGGCCAATAATCAACGCACCTCGCCCCCGTAAGAGTACACCGCCCTGCACCAGCAAGGAAACCGCTGAGGTATGCCCGGAGGAGCAGGCACCATTTCGACGGTGGGAGGATTGTGCGAGTTGTTCAATGGCAGGACCTCGACCGACTCAGCAGCATCTTAGTTCTCGGGTCGGAGACGGTTCAAGATCGCGGTTGTGGATCTGGGTCTGGGTCTGGGTCCGGTGCTGGTGCTGGTGCTGATGCTGGTGCATACAACACACGTCCGCAGGGCAGGGTCGGGGCGCGTTGCAGTGGCTAATGTGTTGTTGAGCGAGTGTAGGGCCTGCAAAGCAATGGGCAGACGTGTTGGCAAAGGACTATTTGGTAGAAGCCGGCGGGCTGCTTAGCAGAATAATACACCTCCATAGGGGAAATAAAGGTTAAAATTTGAGGTACAGTCATATTAAGCCCCACCCTGCCCCACTCAACATAAGATACCTAATTTTCTTAATAAAATATACTTAATTTAAGGTACCTAAAGTTTTTCTAGAAATTAATTGTTTTACCCTTCGCATTAATATATTTTTAAAGATAATCTGATATTTTATAAGCTAACTATAATAGAAAACCGCTATTAATCATCTCCTAAGCTTTTATAATTACTTTATATAGCTCTTTAAAGTTTAAGCTTTAAATATTATAATATTATTTTATCTAATCTTTTATTATAAATTAAATATTTTTTATAAAATTTAAGTTTAATAAATTTATTAATTAATAAAGAATTAAAATATTTATTTTTTAAAGCATTAATTTTATACCTTTAACTTTATATAAAGGTATATTATCCTATTAAAAGATTCCTTAATTATTTAATTTATAAATATAAAAATATTTAATAATAAGCAGAATTTAGAAGTAATATTTATATTAATTAATACCTTTATAGTTTTTTTCTTAAATATACTCAGGACCTTTTTTTTTATTTATAAAGTAGCCTTAGAATATTTAGCTTATAAGATATTAATAAAATAAAATAAAGCTTTTTAAATTCTTTATATTATAAATTATAATTTATTATTTTTATATTAAGTTATTATTTATTTATATTTTATTAAAAAAAATTATTTATTTTTAATCTTAAGGATTAAGCTATTTTTATAAAATTTATTAATAAAATTATATATAGGCTTATTTATTTATAGCTATATAATAAATGTAATAATAGTAAAGCTTTTAAGTATAGCTTAAGGTATATAAAGCTTTATAAAGGGTTATATTATTTATATATAATTTAAATAATAAAAAGAATTTAAAGTTAGATTAAGGTATATAGTGATAAATAGGATTTAATAAGAATTATTTTTATAAATCTATTTATTTTAATATATTAAATAAGGGCTATTTATTATATTTATTTTTTTAAGGTATTAAAGGGCCTTTTAATACTTTTTATATTTAATAAGGTATAATATATAGCTTTATTATTACTTAGTTTTATAATTAGTTAATAATATTATAAAATATCTAAGCTTAAAGCTTTTTATTATATATAAGTTTTCTTAATTAAGGTAGTTTTAAGTATATTTAGCGTATTTAATAAAGTAATAAGGGGCTTATAAAAAGGGAGCGTTTAAATAAATAATATAAAAAGTAAAGAGTATATAAAGTATAAAGTAATTATAAGATATTTATAGCCTTAATGGTTATTATTATATAGCTATAGCTGATAAATTATAGCCTTTTATATAAATAAGGTACTTTTTATATAGAAATTATTAGAAAAGTAATTATATAAGTATAAGTGGGGTTAATAGGGCCTAATATGATAATACCTAGGCAAATAACCTTTATTACTCTTGTGGAGGTGTAGAGATACAGCTATCGTGGGTATGTTGCGGTGTGAGGCGGTGATGCTGTGTGGATGAGGATTGTTGAGGAGCTATGGCCGACCTTGCGCCTGTGCGATCCTCGTCGACGGCGGGTGGTGCGGCAGGTTCAAGGACGAGGGTGGCAGCCGAAGATCATGGGTGGCCGGAGGGAGGGGTGGGAAGGTGTGTGTTGTACGACTCACGACAGATTCAGATTGAGAGACTGACCTGAGATGCGGTGGCCCAGTAAACAACCTTGGAAGCGAGCACCCGGTCTAGCGGCCCACCTTTTGGTCTTCCATCAGTCTGGGGTGGTGTTCAGCCTCAGTGGGTCGGGGTCACAGATCAACCCCAGAAGTTCGAAAGGTGCAGCTGGTAGCGTGTGCAGGTAGGTGCAGGTACAGTACACACAGCACGGTAGGCGTCACCCCGGCAACCCGTCAGGCGCGAGAAAAGAGGGATCCCCTGCCAGCAGGGCAGCACCGGGGCGGAACCCAGGTAAATAGAGGGGCTGCAGCCCGACCGTGATGTCACCCCGGAGCTTACAGCTACGGTGACAAGAGGGAGAGGCCAAGCTTGATCAGGTCAAGCTTCAATTGGCTTTTTGCACTTTGTTTTGGTTGTTGACGCTGTTGCTGTTGCTGTTGTCGTTGCCGTTGCTGCTGCAGCTGCACCACCGTACCTGGATATCATGGCCAAGGTTCCCCTGGCCGGCCCTTCCTTTGCTTTTTGTTTCTTCTTGTTCCACCATCTTTCCTTTCCTTTTTCTTTCGTTTCTATCTCTTTCCTTTTTCCGCTGCATGGGATATGTCCGAGGTCAAGATCAGAGCTAAGGCAGGATCGAGTCCGGGCATCGAACAATGAGGCTTGGTCAGGTCTCTTTGTCAAGACAACCGATATTGTAAAAGTGGTTCATTTGTTTTGTGCTGCAGAGTTGGTTCTATTTGTGGTGCATGGCATTCTGAGATCTGACATTATAGTTTGAACCCGTAGATCTCCATCCCCTCGTTTCCGAGGTGCTGGTCTGTGTGTCCATGCCGTCTGACCGAGCAACTTGCAATATGACATTAAGGTTTTACTCCCAACCCGACATAGTGTCTGTCTCATACCCAGTACCAGCAGATAAGCAGGAAATGCCGCTATACTATAAAAGCGGTCATCAATGGCCAGAAATGTGCCGAGGGGATCGGTTGCCGGGCCCTCGGATCACATCACTGCTTGCTGTGTATACTAGTAGTGCACCCGATATGCACATGTATAAGTCAGATAGGAAGAAGGTGGTCACACGACCTGCAGGCGCGAGATAATCCTGTTGTGTGTTGGAATGCAGCTAGCAATTAAACGGTTGCATCGTGCTGGGTGACGGTTGACTCTATCGGACAAGTATTAAAGCCTGCATATGTCGCTGTCCTGACCATCTGCCTGCTGCCTCCATCTTGCTTCCTCCTCCTCCTCTTGCACTCAGTGACACTTCTTCGTGTTGCCCAAAGGTCCACCATGAGGATAATTATAACCCGGAAGGAATCCAGGGCTTGCACGTCTCCGTACTCATCTCCAGAATCCCAGGTCCAGGGCAAGGGTCCTCCGCTCCACGCTCATTTGGTTCGCTGAGTCCAGGGCTCCTCCTGGTCCTGGTCCTGGCCTGCTGGGCCAGCTGGCCCAAGCTCCACCCCAAGAGGTCGCCTGGCCAACCCCAGCCCGGGAAATCCACTTAGACTGACCGTGACGAACAGTCGACAGCCAGCCATTGCGACAGCAAGCATACTTTGGGTTTTTACAGATTGCTTCCCAGGCATCCTTAATTGTCGCTGATTTGTTGCGGTACTCGCCCACTCGTCGTTTCTCAAGATATTTTGCAGGAGTTATTCATTGCATCGCCATCCATCGCCCAGTGGTGGCCCGCTGCACCCGCGCTTCGACGTCGCTGCTGTCGGCCCAAGGACCCATACACCCACTCCACTTCATCTGGCTCTGACCGCCCCCGGACAGCCCACACAGTTGACAGTGCCCGTGGGCAATCAGCATCAGTCCACCACAATGGCTGGCGACGACATAGCCAGTCATTACGAGGTGCTTGAGGAGCTTGGACGTGGCAGTTTTGGCGTCGTCTACAAAGGCATTGAGCGAGCCACGGGCGAGACAGTGGCCATCAAGCACGTAAGTTACACAAGTCGCATAATGCAGATCCAGCCTCTCCAGCGGACTTCACTCGCAGACTTGACCTCAATTGCTGAAACCTAAATACAGATCGACCTCGAGTCCAGCGAAGATGACATCCAGGAGATTCAACAGGAGATCTCGGTGCTTAGCACTTGTGCAAGCCCCTTCGTTACCCAGTACAAGGCAAGCTTCCTGAGGGGCCACAAGCTATGGATTGTCATGGAGTATCTGGGTGGCGGTTCTTGTCTCGATCTGGTCAGTATTGATGCCTCCTCTATTTGACATCAAGGATGACAATTGACTGATTTGTCTTTTAGCTCAAACCTGGAAATTTCTCAGAGGCTCTCATTGCCATAATCTGCCGGGAGCTGCTGCTGGGGCTGGAATACCTCCATGCCGAGGGCAAGATCCATCGCGACATCAAGGCTGCCAACGTGCTGCTGGCCGAGTCGGGCAAGGTCAAGCTCGCAGACTTTGGTGTTGCCGCTCAGCTCACCAACATCAAATCCCAACGCAACACCTTCGTCGGGACTCCTTTCTGGATGGCGCCAGAGGTCATCCAGCAGGCTGGCTACGACTTCAAGGCAGACATCTGGTCCTTGGCCATCACAGCGATGGAAATGGCCAATGGCGAGCCACCCCTTGCCAACATCCACCCCATGAAGGTCCTGTTCCATATCCCAAAGAACACTCCGCCACGGCTGGAGGGAAACTTCAGCAAATACTTCAAGGACTTCATTGCACGATGTCTGATCAAGGAGCCCGAGCAACGACCAACCGCCAAGGAATTGCTGAGGCACAAGTTCATCTCGGGGGCTGGCAAAGTGGAAGCACTGCATGAACTGGTGGAGCGCAAGCGAATCTACGATGCCAACCAGACCAGGAAGATGCACCCGGTCTACTACCAGGAGACCCTCCAGAGCCTGTCCACCAGTGACAACACCGAAGAATGGACATTCGACACTGTCAGGTCCGTTGCTCAACCACCACCACCAACACCGCCACCAAAGAAGGCCAATTCAAGGAACCGGGACTCGACGATTTTCTCCGCGGACGAGGCGATGCGGAAGCTGGATCTCAACGACGGACCCCTTCAGATGACTTCCCCAGCACCAAGCACCGTCCGGAGAGGCACAGTCCGGCACCACGCCACCGGACGCCGGCGACCGGACTCGGTCTTCCACGTCGACTCCGACGGCTCGCCGCGGTCCTCCGTCGCAGGCAGACGACCTCTCCAACCCGACATGTCGTTCGGCAACACGGGGTCGACCCAGCGCCTGTTCCGCCGCGTGGCCTCAGACGACTCCGACTCGAGCCATCCTAGTGCGTCGTCACGGTCGGACGGCTCCAACGCCGAGAACCGCGACCCAGAGTCCAAGGCGAGCCGCGACCTATCCAGCAAGGAGGCCATCCTGGGCCACCGGCTCTACACCAAGGCCATGGAGCCCGCGCTGGCGGAGCTGCACGCCCAGACCTCGGCGCTCCAGAAACGCGAGGCGCTGGCCAAGCTGTCCGAGGCGCTCGCGCTGCTCGACGCCGTCGACCCGGAGGGGAGCTACCACCTGATGCAGGGCGTGGTGTCCGCCGTCGCCCACGACAAGAAGCTAGGCCAGGCCTTCCTCAAGGGTAGTGGCGGCGCCGGCAGTCCAGCATCCGACCCCAAGGTTGCGCCGGAGGGCTACACCCACGGGACGGTCATCAACATGAACAAGCGCGACCCGGCCTCCGCGTCCGGCAGCCCCGCCAAGCTGCTCTTCAGCGCCGCCAACGGTAACGGTAACGCCCAGGCCGGCCGGACCAACCGCAAGCGGCGCGGCAGCGCGGCGCCCTCCAACTCCTCCGAGGCCACCTCCAACTACTCCTCCCCGGCCAAGGGCGGCGCCGGCGGCGACAGGCACCCCGACGAGAAGCAGCAGCTCGGCGACCTCGAGAAGGCGGCGCTCGAGGCCCGCTTCCCCGGCAGGGAGGCGCAGCCCGGCATGGAGCACTGCAGGCAGCTGTCGGAGCTGCTGTACGGCCGCTGGGTGCGGAACCTGCAGGGCCGGTGGCCCGGCATCGCCGCCGAGCCGTGATGGATGGGCTGCCAGGCCCACCGAACACGCTCCAGCCTATTTCATTTTCCCCTTTTTTGTCTTTCATATTCCTCTTTCCCCCCCTTTCTCGTCGTCATTCGCAAAAACAGCGCGGTTGCTTGGAGATGGAGCGACTGCATTTTTAGAAGTTCTTTTGGATCCATCGGGACGTGTACACATTGGCAACGCATCAACGCATCATGAGCTCATTTCTGTTTGGTTCAGTTTTTGATGAGACAAGCAAGCATATGAGGAGGAAAGAAGGGTCGAGAGGACTCTGTGGGATTGTTTGTTTCTGTACCACCATTTCGGCATTTACAAGGGGTTTACCAAAAGCAGCGGGCTCTTGGGTTGAACGCAAAAGAAGGGGAAGAGTGGGGGGAGAGAGTTTTCTTCAAAGGACTCTTCAAGGATTCTTCTTCATTTTCGGGAGACCGGCCACACTTGAAGCTCGAAAGTAATCTTTCGAAGCTTCCTCATAGACGCTTGGTCTGCACGGCTCCGATTTTCATGGGCAGGTGGGCTTCCCTGGGTGGGCCATCCTGCCCTGTTGAGATGGTTGGCATTTCGCACGTTTTGTAGCCTGGCGTCCTAGGTTAGGTAGATAGTCCGACCCGGTCAAATAACAAGATCAATACGGCACCCTTCTTCCAAATCAATAGATAGTGTGCCCTTGTTCCCTGCGGTGATCTTCTTTGTCCGCCCACCTCGGTGCAAACGCCGCCGATCGTTGAGTCTCAAGATGGCTCCGCGCCATCATCATCATCCGGGGCGGGTGGCAGGGCGAGCTTGATACGGTGATTAATGAACTCGTCGGTTAGTATCCGCCCGTGGCCCGTCGTCTCATTCGTCTTGTACACCTCAATGTGGGTGTCTCTCGCACGCCGGCGGATCCTCCACACGCCCTCGTCGTCGATCTTGGTCCTCAGCCCTGCGAAAAACAGCACCATTGGTTAGCTCTCTTTGCTTTGTCCCGCGCTCGTCTGCTCGGGAGCCGAGATATCCTTCTCGAGCCTCGAAACGGCCGGCAAAGGTGGCAGCAGGCAGGCAGACCCTAGCCATAACAGAACAGAACAGACTCACACTCGAGGAAGGAGGCCGCAAAGTTGGTGCAGATGTTGCCGTCCCACTGCCGGCCGCGGCGCGCGATCGTGTCCGGGATCGAGGCCACGTCCATGTCCTCGACCCGCTGCAGGATGCCGTCGCGCGAGCGGAAGCCGACGATGATCCGGGGCACACCCAGTAGGAAGGACTGGATCCAGAACTTGAGCAGCTTGCGCTCGAAGTTGTCGCGGTCGCGGTCGTTGCGCATCTCTGCAGACGTCTTGAGCTCCACCCAGTTGATGGGGTCGCCAGCTTTGGGGGGCTTGGAGTCCCAGACTGCGCGTGTGCGGACACACAGATAGATTAGCTGCGGTACATCCGATCGTCATGTGCGGGCCAGAGTTATGTTTATTGAGGCCGTAAAGAGGATCTTGATGTCTCGATGATTAATAGGGAGAGGGCCAACTTACCAGCATCTACCTCGCCGCCAAGGCACAGCACCGTCTTGCCCAGGCCGGTCCGGACCACGGAGCAGTACTGCGCCTTGTTGTTAACGACCTCGCGCTCGCGGCCCTCGATGTACTCGCGGCTGGTCTCGCCCCACGGGGCGGGCAGCGTCGCCAGCGTCTCGAACTTATACCCCCAGAACTGCATGACCTCCTGGGGAATCGGCCCGCGCCAGGGCTGGGCCGCCTGATCAGCCTGCGAGCGCATGCGATACGCGTGGTTTTCCTCGATGAAGCTGAAGTCTGTGTCAGCTTTGCCACATCATCTCCTGTCGCTTTCTAATATTGAGGATTTGTGTGCGTGCGTACATGGAGTCCTTTACGCGACCGGTCAGTATGGTGATCTCAAGAAGGGCAGGCATCTGGAGGGCGGGCGCACTTGGTATAATGTAGCATTTAGCTCGAACCTGTGAGGTTGTCAGCCGAAAACGTCCTGGCTTCCGTCGAGTGAACTGCTGCTATGCCCGTACCCGTCACGGTCGTCGAATGGGCTTGACATTATCTGCGGCCGTGTTAGCCACTGACCCCGGAGGCTGGCCAGCACATGCTGGGTGGAAATAGAGACGGCTGGCAGACTTTGGTGAGAACTCCACGCCATGTCACCACGTTGGCATCGATTTTCTTCCTAGTCTCCTGCTCGTGGTGCATTATGGTCTTCAGCAGACTATCCAGGTGCTCGGCGACGCTGTCGTCGTGCTTGACGAACGTCTCGAACCCCTGGGATAGATCCGCCCCCAGCTGTGGCGTATAATACCATCTCAGGGACCCATCTCCATAGTGATACTGATGCTCATCGTCGTACGAGAAGCATGCAAATTCCTGGGACGTTGTTAACGATGCACTCAATTGTGGTCTCTGGTACCAAGGAGTGAGACCAGTTGAGATGCGATGAACCTGCCTTTGGTCTCTTCACGGGTTCGCTCTGGCCGGCAAACCGGCCAATGGGCTGTATTGAGAAGGTGTGATCCATGCTGTAGGTGTGTTGCCTGAATCTTTTAATGCGTGCCTTGCATGCTCCATCCGATGAGTAGCGACGTATGAGTCTGCAGGTCAAGCTCGCCGTGTGGGACCAAAGCATGTGACTGTAGGCTGCTTCACCCAGCTGTGGCCCTTGACCGTGTGGTGAGATCAACCTGAGTTTCAATGTTCTAGGTCAGGCCAGTATGCACGCCCAGGTGGTATGGAGGGCATGCAGTTAAGCGGTGGCCAGTGCGTTTTGGGGCTATTTTCCTCGATCAGCCGTGTCAGGGAGCCCCTGTATTCAGCGGTGTCAAGCTCACCACGGCGTCAACCTAGGATTCCCGTAGAACAAATATCTCTATGTATTCGTACTACTTGTCTCTGAATATCCCGCAATTCGACTCACAAAATGGGCAACATGCAATTCACACACGATAGTGTAAATTATTCCAAAGCGTACATACATTCAATCTAAACATCATCCCATCGGGTCAAGACTGAGGTGCTTGCTTTCCCAACAATAAAAACATCCACGACGTGGAAGTCTGGGTTTAAATCCGGAGGTCATTGCATCCCAGAGGTTTGGTTTTGTCTATCCAGTCTGCTCCGTAGTTAAGCCCCACAGGCCAGTATCTCATTCCGGCGATATTCCTCCTCGTTGTCCATTGCCCAGTGCTTGGCTCACTCAAAGTGCTCGGGCGTACATTTTGATCTGGGGATATATGATGAAAATGCTACTGGAGCCCATTATGATTCCTTGCTGCTGGATACAAAGCCAGTGTTCATAATATCGCTGTCATGCTCCTCGACCTGTACTCTTTGACCCGGCAGTCAGGAAGACCTCAGCGGAATTTTGGACGGAGGCAGGACCTAATAACGTTGAATGATCATTTTTCGGCCTCCTTGATTTGGGCCTAGGGAGGCTGCCAGTATTGTATATTCTGCCCGAAACTCAACTGCTTGTCGAACCTCTGGAGCAATTTAGTCGTGTGAGATCGTATTTGGCACTGGCACCGTACACGGGGCGCGCGCCGTTCTTCGAGGCGTTGCTGTACCTTCTTGATGCTATGCATATTCCCGTGAATTGAGCCCAGGGGCTGCTATCTCATTTGGAACGACATTGTCGTGTTGTCATGATGCATGTTAAGCCAAAGAGTCCTGCCCGGCGTGCGAGAATGACCACTTTGGGAGGGTTAGCTATGCAGAGCATCCCAATCCATACCCTCCCCGCCATTTCGGTCAAGCTTTCACCGGACCGGCCCCGGCCCCGGCCCAACAGCGAGGCATGGGTCAGGGGTATCAAAGGTGATGGACCCAATCCAATTTCCGGTGCTTGCAAGTCGACTCAGTCTCCAATGGCAAACCACCAGCGACCGCGTCCACACGTGCTAGGGAAGTAGGCGGCCAAGGAGATTGCAACCCTCCCAAGAGGTCTTGAGAATGTGATAGCGTTGACTCCCATCCCCAATCCGGGGTCGTTGCCCGTGATAGCCTCGCCGAGTGCCGAGTTCCCCTGCCTTGCCGGCTCATATCCAACGTCATGTGGAGTTGGAGGCGATCATGGGGGGGACGACGATAAATATAGACCCGCGTCCCCATCACCTGTCACTGGAGACCCTTCTGCAAGCGCAGACAGCAGCTTCGCGACTCGCTGACCGGCTCCTTCGTTCATCTGGTCTGGACATTGTTGCTCCACGTTTGGCACACTCTTCTTTGAGTACAGGACAAGAAGGTTGCGATGCCTGCTTCATCCGCTGTTAAGGTCGCCGCCCTGGCCGTGGTGGGCTCTGTATCAGCCGCTCAGATGCTGGCTCCCACCAACGACATCAACCTTCCAGCCAGCGAGACAGCTTCCGAGCCTCTTAAGTGGCTGGGTGCCAACAGCCCGTGGTTTGCTGGTGAGGGCCTCTTTCTACAAACCGCGTCACATGCTCGAGACATAGTATACTGACAGAAAGCGCAGGGCCCAACGTCTACAACATCTCTGAAGAGATCCCAGAGAACTGTTACGTTGACCAGGCTGCATATGTCTCTCGCCATGGCTCTCGCTTCCCAGATACTGGTGCCTATGCCGGATGGGTCGATATGCAGGAGCGTTTCTCCTCCGGCAACTACACTCCGAGCGGCAGCCTCTCCTTCATGAAGGACTGGCGGACTGTGTTGACCAACGTGGACCTGCAGATCGCCATGGAGTCCCCAACCGGTGCGAAGGAGGCGCACGACCTTGGCTATACTCTCCGGACAAGATACCCTCAGTTGTACAACGAGGGCGACGACTTCTATGTCTGGTCGAACAACTACACACGAGTGCTCCAGACCGCCCAGATGTTCGTGCAAGGTTATCTCGGATTCACGTCCAGTACGTATGGTAAAGTCGTCTCTGTGACGTCGAAAGGATACACTGGTAACATTGGCAATTCCCTCGGGCCATCGGACCAGTGTCCTAATTTCAACGATAACTCCGGCGGCGATTATGCCACAGAATGGGCAGATGTGTACATCCCGCCCATCAAGGAACGCCTGGAGAGCCTCATCGAGGGCAACTTCACATTCGAAGACAACGACATCTCCCAGATCCCCTACCTCTGCGGCTTCGAGAGCCAGATCACGGGGCGGCTGTCCCCATGGTGCGGCGTCTTCACCGACGAAGAGTTGCAGCAGTACGAGTACGCCAACGACCTCCGCTACTACTACGGCCTCGGCCCTGGCACCGACCTCGAGAAGACCATGATGCTGCCTTACCTGAACGCCCTGGTCGGCCTCCTCGAGCAGGGGCCGGGCACCAACGGCACCGCCCAGGACGGGGGCAGCTTCACGCTCCCCAGCCTGCTGGCGACCTTCATCAACGACGGCCAGCTCGTCGAGCTCGTCACCGCCAGCGGCGTGTTCGACGACGAGCCCGCGCTGTCCGGCTCCGAGATGGTCTCCGACCGGCTCTTCATCGCCTCTCACTTCACCACCATGCGGGGCACCATCGCCTTCGAGAGGCTGAACTGCGCCGTTGATGGCAGCCCCGGGAACAGCTCGTCCGGCGCGGCCTCGTCCGCCAACGCGACGTACGTGCGCATCAGACTCAATGACGCCGTCTATACCCTGCCATCATGCCAGGACGGCCCGGGCCAATCCTGCCTGCTGAGCGATTACGCCCAGCTCATCTCGGACAAGGTCGCGGCGGCGGGCGACTGGGTGGAGAATTGTAACGTCACTGTTCCGGACGCGCCCACCACTGTTCAGGGCGCAAGCTTCTACACGGACCTGACAAGCCCTTGGTTGCGGGAGCTGAACCCTGGTAATGTCGTTCTTTCGAATGCTTAGTCGCAGGGGCCAAGAGTGTGTGAATAGGCGAGGCGTGGATTGAGAAGGCGATGAGAGTAGTTCAGTTGTATATATTTGGTGTGCGAGTAAATAGAGATGTCCCTTGAATTTGTTCCATGTGCCTCCAATGAACATTTTGAGTATTCGAGTAGTATTGTAGAACATCTTGTCAGCCATTGAGAAGAGAGTGAGGCGAGGAAGTAGAGCCCGAGGACAATGCGAAGGGAGAGGAACTCCTCACAATTTGATCTATGCCTGGGGAATTTGGCATAATTCGTAAAAAAAATCTTGCATTAAGCTTCTATTTGCTATGAAAGACCTTGTTTATTTATCAGATTGGTACTCGAATTGCAGAGCAGATAGATGGGTGCATTCAAATCCAGAGCCATTGCCGATCTGAAATGTGATGCGGCCAAGTTTTGAAACATGTCGCTGAAGTTACTTCCCGCCTTCCGACGTTTTAGGGGCACACGACCTGGGCCGACCGAGTGAGACCTGCAGGCGGGCGACGACAACACCTAAGTAGGGGATGCTAACACCTGCATCTGCCAGGGCCCCCCAATTTGACCTCGACAACTCGACTCCAACACCCCAATACGCGCCTCTTCACTCGTCGCTGCTGCGCATCGTGGGCTTCGGGCTTCGGGCTTCAAGCTACGCTCTTCCAGACCGCTTCAACCTTTGTCTTGCTTACCGATGATGCTTTCGCACACATGGAACCTTGACAGATAGCTCTCAGGCTCCTGGCTCCCTCCGCCCAAGTGACACCTTTCTGCCTCCCTGACCAGCCAACGTCATGGCAAACCGCTACCGCGGCGCCGGCATGTACGGCCGCAGCGGCAACACCAATGGCTATGGGAACTTTGGTCAATCAAACGGCAACGGCGACGACTACGACCCATATGGCGAGGGCGGTGGCAGCGGCGATCGCTACAGGACACCCCCTCCAACACAGGCCGGACGCGCGCTTCCTCCTCAGTCCTCCCTCCGCGCCCCTCCCTCGAGATCCCAACTTCAGGCCCAGCAACTCACCCAGCAAGCACAATGGACCAATGCAGAAAGACAGATCAACGAGGTGCTGGGAATAATACAGAAGGACTGGCCACAGATGTGCCAGAACGACTGCATCCCTGTGCAGCTGGCCCTGCAGCTCCTCGACAACAGCTCCGTGGGCAGGGCGCACGAGTACGGGAACTTCCAGCAGACGCACCAGTATCTACAAGACTCCCTCAAGGCGATCGTCCATGACTACCATCAGGGCTTCAACAGCTCCATCGGAACCTTCCACAAGATCCAGGGCAGCATCATGCAGAGCCAGAAGAAGGTCCGCATGCTGAAGGAGAACCTGGCAACCAGCAAGGTCGCCCTGTGCACGACGGACCCGGAGCTCAAGAAGCTTTACAATACGAGCCAGATGTACGACGAGCTACTGCAGGTGCTGAACGAACTTGAGGAGCTGAGGCAGGTGCCCGACCAGCTCGAGGCCAGGATATCCGAGAAGAGGTTCCTCACAGCTGTCGAGGTCCTGCAGAATGCCCTCCGGAGGCTGAGGAAGCCCGAGCTGGACGATATCGCCGCCCTGAGTGACTTGAGAAGCTACCTGGCTAACCAGGAGACGGCGCTGATGGACATCCTCGTCGAGGAGCTGCACGAGCATTTGTACCTGAAGTCTCCATACTGCCAGGAGAGATGGCAGAACTTGGCCAAGACCCAGGGCGCCTTTCGCGACGACATCGCCGAATCAGGAGGTGTGGTGCCATTCTTCGAGGTCTTGAATGGCATGGACCTCGATAACCATATACAAGAGGACCCCGGCAGGAACCCCGAGTCTGACACTTTCTCTTACGTGGCCTTGTTGGTCGAGGCACTCAACAAGTTGGGGCGTCTGGAGACTGCCGTCGACACCATCAAGCAACGTCTACCGGTCGAGCTGTTCAGCGTTGTTAACGACACGATCAACGAGATAGATCACAAACATCCCAGCTCACTGCGGGGTGTATCCTCGAGTTCGGGCGGGCTGCACATCTATAACAACAGAGAAACACAGATGCGAGCAGATGTGATATACGATCTGCTGTGGACACTGTACGGAAAGTTCGAGGCGATAGCCGAGGGTCACCGCCTTTTCCACGAATCTATCAAAGCTCTGATCCGCCGAGAGGGCGGCGGCAACAACGCTGCCTTACTCGGGAGCTTCAAGGAGCTATGGAATCTATATCAGAATGAGATACGGTCCTTACTACACAATTATGTGACCACAGATGCCGATTTGTACCAATTCAATACACCCAGACCAGGCACAACGAACGGCGTCATCGATGCGCACAGGGAGCACTTGTTCAAGTTCACCGAGGGGGATCCCAAGGCTGTAGACCTGACAACAGAGTTCGAAAAGCTGAACGAAACCATCGAACAGGCCGTTCCTGGCTTGACTGCCGGTCTGATAAAGGGAAAGGGTGACAAGAAATCCGGGAAGATCGATGCTAGAAAGAGCGCAGTCCCAGCATATGGGGGCCGCGAACAGAACGAGACCTACAAATCACTCGTCGAGCCGAACGTCTTTAACATGAGCCTGTTGCTACCACCGACTTTGGTTTTCCTGGGCAGGCTTAAGAACATTGTACCACCGGGATCAGATCTGGCGACTAGTACTCTGACGACCTTCCTTGACAACTTCTTGGTCAATGTTTTCCAACCGCAATTGGACGAGACACTTGGCAAGTTGAGCGATACTGTGTTCGGTGAAGCAGACGCATTCCAGCAAGATGGAGATTGGCACCAGGTCGCAAGAAGACCGGTGTTCAAAGGTGCCACGGACTTCTTTGCAGTGGTCACAGCGTTCTGCAGAATGCTGGACACGATCCCACATGACCAGGCCCTCAGTGCGTTGATTATCACCCAGATGATGAGGTACTACGACCGATGTTTTGGCTGGTACAAGACCCTAGTCACCAAAACACAAGAGGACGGTACGGCAACCCAGGCGCTACGTTCGTCGGCCATCATGGCAACTGAGAGCGGCGAGATCCATGAGACTATCCAGAAGCTCTGGACAGCCGACACTTTGGATCAAGATCTGCTGGACAAGGAGGTGGCACTGCTGATCACGGAGACAAACGAGAAGCCGCTGAAGCTCAGCGACATTATCTCGGACAGGGATACCATCTCATCGCTGTGTCTCCTGTACACCAGTATGAAGTGGCTGTCTGTCAAGGTATCTTCACTGAGACACATCACACGCAACGATACCGACTCCAATCGCTCCAGCATACCTAAACCGGAGAAGCGGAGGTGGACACTTCTTAATGACCCTAGCAAGGCGACCGCTGAGGATGGACCGGTGTTCCTTCCGATGACGGTGGAGACAGTCCAGTAAGTTCCCTCGCCTCCACATTTCCTCGGGCATGAAATGCTAACAATCATGCACAGATCCTTCGATGGCATCGTCTCGTCCTACGAGGAGCTGGCCGCTACCGCGCTGCTGAACTTGCACATGGAGGTCCGCTGCCGCACCGCCTACTCGCTGCGTGTGGCTCTTGACCCCAAAACGGCGCCGTATCTACTTGATCAAGACGTCAAGGAGCCCGACCCCCAGATTCTCAGCCTCAATTCCGAGCTGCTCGCCTACGACGAGACAATCGTGCGCTTCCTGCGCGAGCGCGAAGTCGCGTTCATCCGCACCGGCCTGGGCCTGCTCACCAACTCCTTCCTCATCGCGAACGCGTCGATGGTGGCGCCGATCAACGCCCGCGGCTCCGGCCGCATGCAGCTGAACATCCTGGTGCTGCAGCAGAACCTCAAGAACATCGAGGCCGGCGTGGACATGGCCCGTGCCGCCAACTACTGGGCGCTCTTTGACCAGGGCGTCGACGCCATCGTCACCAAGGCGAAGGAGGATGCCGCGAAGGCGGCGGAGGAGAACAACGTGCCGATAGGGAGGGACCCGGACCGGTTCACGTACGACGAGCTCAAGGCGCTGATCGAGTTGTGCTATAGCGAGTCGATGGCGAGTGCGGAACGGGGTAATGTAAACGCGGCCAAGAGGAACATGGGGGAGAAGCTGCTGGAGCTTAGCGAGCACATGTGGCAGAGTTAGAAGTGTGGAACATGTGGTAGACTTTGGAGTGCTTGACTCTAGCGCCGGAGGATGAGAAGAGTCCGGAGTGAAGGAGCGCTTCATTTTGGTCTGTACATTATCCCATCTACGGCATGGCGATGCGTATTTGGAGCAAGGCAGAGCGAGGAGTTTAATTTAGGCATGCTCGATCTTCCACATTGCACTGAGTCCTTGCGCCGATGATGGTCAGAAATTATTGATTGATGTCATGAATTGCAACTACAAGGATTTCCATAATCCAAAAATATATGCTTGAACGTTTCCCTGACATGACGGTGTCATTTAGCTTTCGTTCTGTTGGAGGGGGTAGCATTTGACATGTGGCCCGTGCGGGAGATCAAGGACTATTCCAAAAATTTTGGAGCTTCGACAACGACACGCTTGACCTGACATAGCTCCGCCAGCCAATTGAGCAACGCGACACACCGAACAAGATGGCGAGCTGGAGGGAAACAGTCCGCCCACTGCGGCAACTACGAGTCTCACAGATATCACGGCAACCCAGGCCACTGTGCCCACGGAGATGGTACTCAGCAGAAGCTGCCGCCGCCGCGCCGGTCGAGACACCAGCAGCATACAGCGACCTCGACCCGGATTCAACACAACTAGCCCCCGGCCCATCGCCCGAGCAAATAGAGGAGTTTAAGAACCCCAAAAAGCGAGCAGAAGAGAGGAAATTCCAGCTGCCCAGCAATAGGTGCGACCCTGCTGCCCTCGCACTCTGTCGGGGACTGCTTGCCCTGGCCTTCGGCGCCCACTTGCTAACCTGGCCCCCCTTCCCACCCTTCCAGATACCAATACCACCCGCCGAAATTCCGCCGCGGCGCACTCCACCCCGTACAATCGCCGCCATCCTCCGACCCGATCGCGCGCGACTTCCAAGCCGGGCCGTTCTACCTCCCCCGCCTCAAGGAGACGTGGCAGACGACCATCGCGCCGGACCTGCTGGCGCTGACGTACGAGCACAAGCCCCCCGGGACGTCCAAGGGCCCGATCGGGCAGCGGCTGCGGGCGTGGGACGACTCGTCGCCGTACCACAAGAACCGGCCCCTGCGTGGGCCCCGAGGCAGCACGGGCGCGCTGCGGCCGGTGGAGCGGGACATCGACTTCCGGACGGTCCCGGAGCTGCTGGCGGTGACGCTGTCGACGTACGTGCCGCAGGGCGTCAAGGAGCCGACGTACCTGCTCGCGGCGCGGGCGGCGCTGCAGGCGGTGTCGGGGGCGCGGACCGAGATCACGCGCGTCAAGCACGGCGTGTCGCAGTTCGGGGTGGCCAAGGGCCAGACGGCCGGCGCGAAAGTCACGGTGTGGGGGGAGCAGGCGTACGAGCTCATGGACAAGATGGTCCACCTCGTCTTCCCCAAGATCAAGGAGTGGCCCGGGGTGCCGGGGAGCACGGGCGACGAGTCCGGGAACGTGTCGTGGGGATTCGAGCCAGACCAGTTCGCGCTGTTCCCCGAGATCCAGGCCAACTATGACGCCTACCCTGCCAAGGTGAGTTTGCCCTTGTGGAATGCAACCTGGAAGACAGATATAGGGGGAGTATCAGGTGCAACGTGACTTGCTGACTGTTCTGGTGTGTTTGTTTAGATGATCCCCGGATGCCGAGTCAACGTCCAGACCACTGCTAAGTCCAACCGGCACGCTCGCTTGCTCATGCAGGCCCTGGGTGTACCTTTTGACGGCGAATTCAAGTGAGGCACCGCGGCCTGACTCTTATTTTTCGGATGAAGCATGAGCGAGACAATATTGGGGCCTTGTTGTGGAACCACCAACTCGCTGTATAATAACCTGTAAAGCCCCATGTCACATATCATAGAAAGGAACAGGCAGAGATACCTGGTGGCATCAAAATGGCATGTCTCATTTTCCGAAGACACAGAATGACTTTTTAGGCCGGTCCTCGACCCGGCTTGTATCCGTCCCATGTTCATGTCTATGTGTGATCCCGCAGGCATGGTCCGCCGCAACGCCTTTTAACGCCGTCCATGCATGGTCCTTTCATGCGTACCCGTGATATCCCGATCCGCCCCAACCAGTATGCCACTTGTTCTTTTCCCCCTTCTCTAAGCGGAAGCCTTCGCGGCATCCTGTTTCACCTGCTCCTTGAGCGCGTCCATGACCTCGTCAACAGCGTCCATGTTCGCGGCATCGACCTTGCCCGAGCCCGCGGGCCTGTGGCCGGCCTTCTCCAGCTCGGCGGCGACGACGTCCATGGCGGGCTGGTAGTTGCGCGTGGCGGAGCTGAGGGCGTAGACGGCCTTGCGGCGGACGTCCTCCCTCTCCGCGGGCGCGAGCGCCAGGCCCACGAGGCGCGGCAGCCCGCCCATGGCCAGCAGGCGCTCCTGGCTCGTCTCGTTGTTCTGCACGGCGGTGCCGGCCACCCAGGCGGCGTACCTGCGCACGTCGGGCTCGGCGTCGGACAGGGAGGCCAGCAGCGGCGCCCACAGGCCCAGGGGCCCCAGGTTGTTGGCGTTGTCGAGCGACTCGATCAGCTGCTCCAGGTTGTCGAAGGCCGTCAGCCGGTGCTCCAGCGTCACCTCCGGGTCGCTCGTCGCCGTGATCACCGCCATGGACTGCCGCATCAGGTCTGCGTCTGAGGGCCCGCCCATCAGGGCGGCGAGGATTTCTGGGTTCAGGCCATTTGGGGAGGGGCCCTGGCTGGTTGCTGCTGCTGCTGCTGTTGTTGTTGTGTTGCCCTCGGCGGCTGGTGCGTCTGCGGAGGTGATGGCTGTGGTGGAGGGGTTCCCGTTTGAGTTGGCATTCCCGGCGGTCTGTGCCTCGATGCTCCATTTCAGGAGCTCATTCAGGTTCTTGTCCATGTTGAGGGCTGAGAGATTGGGTCTGGCTTGTTGCGGTTTGGTCTCGTTCGGATCTGGATTGTCTGGGGTGTTGAACCGAGATTGTGTTTTGCGCGGCTTTCCCTTCCGTTCCGACGAGGAATGATTGAATTATTGCGAGAGATTGGGGATAGGAAATGACACGTCTGCTATGGCGATCGGTACAGTTTTGTTGTTTGTGAAGTCCTGATCCTGGTGCTGTAGAGCTATCCCAAATTGTTTGGACTGCTGCTTTTTTCGGGAAGCTTCTCGAAAATTCCTGCACGTTTACGGCCTAGCGCGGGTCCATCCTTCCTGTCAAGCTGCCACGACCGGCGAGGGTGGCATTGGGAATGCAATGCACAAGCGTAATGTTTCCTTTCCCACGGGGAGACATAATAGTCTATAATTACCGCGGGTCTCGCAATGATGGCGATCTGCAGGAAGCAAGCCCAGCCGCGGAATTGCTGCTCATCATCGAGACTGCCAGAACGGGACACTGGCACGATCTGTCCGCCTCGCCTCGCCCCGCCAGTCCTTGCCGGCCTCGAAGCTGAGGCCCAGCTGAGCCAGCTCATCCTGCCGGGCCTGCACAGGCCCTGTCCACCCGTTGATCACCAACCGACAACGGTCGCTGTCAGGGGTCCTCTTTCTAGAAGCGTATCTGGAGCTTCGGGAACCCCGCCAAATTGATGCCCCGCCATCGGCCTACTCAAAGCAGCAAGTAACCAACAAGAACCCCCTTTTTGGGGCCAGGACACATGCATCGCATCCGACGTCGAGGCTCATCAGTGTAGACATGTGAATCGTAGTGACGGCTCTGCATCATGTTTCCGAGTCTGAACGCAGAGACCTGCCAAGTTAGCCAGGCGGCCCTCGACCGCACCTGCAACGCAACGTTCCGGTCGAGCTTCTGCTCCAAACCTGGTAATCCCAGCCACGCCATGTGCACTACTGTGTATCTATACACAGCCTTGAGGCACGCACTCTAGCTTGTGAACTAGATTCCGTCTGCAATGTCCTAAAAGGGCGCTTATGGCGGCAACCGTCAGCAGGAGTGAGGCGTCTCGCCCCTGCTTGCGCAATCAACCTCATCCTCAACTCAGCCCGCCGACACTTGACGACGACTCGTGCTTGGCATCCGTCTTGCTGAGCTCTCGGCATCAGACGACGAGTTCATGCCGAACCGAACCGTCATGCCTTGATCCTGGGTAAACCACCGATGCACAGATAGGCTGAAGCTTATTCACAAGGACCGTACGTCATCACCGCGATGAGACAGAGCTCAGATACATGTATCCGGAACAGCTCGTCTATCAAGACTCTACCGCGCTGGACCGGCGGGATTTTGGGGACGTACGACAAGCTTGAGCAGGAGTGACAGTAGCAATGCGCTCTCCTGCACGGAGGTGTTCATCCTATGACTTGTGTCCGTCACTATCCTCTACCGTTTCACACCGATTAGGGTCGCAACCATGCGCCTTGTTTCACCATGCTCTCGAAACAAGTGGCGGGCTGTTATAGGTGTTGAGGCCTCACAGATAGATAGTCATCGGCGCTTTCGTGTGCGTCGTAATTGCGTATAGGGCACGGCAGGGCAGAGCAAGGCAGATGAGTGGGAGCTAGACATATCAAGCAAGCTTCCGCATTACAGGAGGATGGATGTAGATTACATGCATACCAGCCAGCCTCTTTGTTACGGGGGGAGGATACGGCTGGATGCTGTTGGTTCGTATACGCATACGCGCAAACCACGGTCCAAAGCAAGCAGTCAGTCAGTTTTGGCATGTGTTTATTAAGTGAGGGAGGATTGGCGGACTGACGGACTGATAGACTGACAGACTGGCTTGAGTGATTGACATCCAGCCACACCGACAATCGTCGAGAGCTGCCAGCGAGTAGTAACAGCTCAGCGTCTAAATGCAGGAGATGCACGGGTGCTCCGTAGACACACACAACTCATCACCTTCTCCTACCTGACTGCCCTAGGAGACCAGGTCACAAACAGATTCGGCAGACCGTGAAGAGCACGATAATCCCATTTCCGGTCCCGTCTGCCCGTCCAGCCCGCCCGTGCTCACATAGAGAGATTGATCACGCAGTAGGTGGCTTCAAATTGGGAGCAGTGAGTTGGCTGCCCCTACGACGTACCCCTGTCCCCTCCTCTCCCAGACTCCTCCCAGGCGGAGCCCACTTGTTCCCCGTTCCAGTGGTAGGCTGATTGCAGAGCAGCCACTGGCAGGGTCGCATCAACCTTTCCTCCTGGCCACCCCCACTTTATCTGGCCCGGCCTGTGCGATGGCTTCTTTCCCACTTCAAATCTCAACGTAAAGTGCCACCTAGCTCTCACTCCGACCTGGACCTCCCCCTTTATCAACCCAACCACCACCGTCTGCCACCCAAACTCTTCCTGTCGTCAGCGACATAAACACTCCTCGACACCAACAATCCTGCTCCGTTCGATCATCACATCGTCTGGACTTTACTTGCCTTCTTTCTTCCTCGTCTTTATCTCGAGTCCCTAATTCCCAAACTACCACTCTTTTTACTACGTAATCTGTCACCATGGAGGGTAAGTTGGCCACATCTTTTGTCTGCTCCTCGCCCGCGTACTGCGCAACCAGCACCCGCCCGCGTCTGCTGCTGCCACAACCACAACCACCGTTGGCGGCAGCAGGTCGAGGCCATCACGAGGCCATTCACTCTCATCTGCTCGAGCATCGCTGACATTCATTTCCCAACCTGCAGAGGAAGTCGCAGCTCTCGTCATCGACAATGGGTAAGACTGCCGGCCACCCCCAAAACCCCCCCTCTCGGCTGATGGCCTTCACCGACATCTGCCCTGAGGGCGGTGCGAGCTGGAGACAGCCTCGCCCATCCCAATCGCATCGACAGCGCCGATTCCTGGCGCTTTTAAGAGCATAATATTCTAACATGAGTGCAGTTCGGGTATGTGCAAGGCCGGTTTCGCCGGTGACGATGCTCCTCGAGCTGTTTTCCGTAAGTCACCCCCGCTTCGCCCTTGTCAGTGCTGGCGCCGCTCCCGCTGCCACAGCTCCGGAGACCAACGGCGCAACGCCCGCAACGAGCATCAAGGCTAACAAAATGGCCAGCTTCCATTGTCGGTCGTCCTCGCCACCATGGGTAAATATCCTCCTCGGAAATCATGAACAACACGAATCGGTTCTAATGAAATCTACAGTATCATGATTGGCATGGGTCAGAAGGACTCCTATGTCGGTGATGAGGCGCAGTCCAAGCGTGGTATCCTGACCCTGCGGTACCCCATTGAGCACGGTGTCGTCACCAACTGGGACGACATGGAGAAGATCTGGCACCACACCTTCTACAACGAGCTCCGTGTCGCTCCTGAGGAGCACCCGGTCCTCCTGACTGAGGCTCCCATCAACCCCAAGTCCAACCGAGAGAAGATGACCCAGATCGTCTTCGAGACGTTCAACGCCCCCGCCTTCTACGTCTCCATCCAGGCCGTGCTGTCCCTGTACGCCTCTGGTCGTACCACCGGTATCGTGCTCGACTCCGGTGATGGTGTCACCCACGTTGTCCCCATCTACGAGGGTTTCGCTCTGCCCCACGCCATTGCCCGTGTCGACATGGCTGGTCGTGACTTGACCGACTACCTCATGAAGATCCTGGCTGAGCGTGGCTACTCCTTCTCCACCACCGCCGAGCGAGAAATCGTCCGTGACATCAAGGAGAAGCTCTGCTACGTCGCCCTCGACTTCGAGCAGGAGATCCAGACCGCTGCCCAGTCCTCCAGCCTCGAGAAGTCCTACGAGCTTCCCGACGGTCAGGTCATCACCATCGGAAACGAGCGCTTCCGCGCTCCCGAGGCTCTGTTCCAGCCTTCTGTGCTGGGTCTTGAGAGCGGTGGCATCCACGTCACCACTTTCAACTCCATCATGAAGTGTGATGTCGATGTCCGTAAGGACCTGTACGGCAACATTGTCATGGTATGTTTATTGAGACCCTTGGGATAATAATTGTGGGTCTTGGAAGCACGTGCTAACATCCGCCTCTAGTCTGGTGGTACCACCATGTACCCTGGTCTGTCCGACCGTATGCAGAAGGAGATCACTGCTCTTGCACCATCCTCCATGAAGGTCAAGATCATCGCTCCCCCCGAGCGAAAGTACTCCGTCTGGATCGGTGGTTCCATTCTGGCCTCTCTGTCCACCTTCCAGCAGATGTGGATCTCCAAGCAGGAGTACGACGAGAGCGGTCCTTCCATCGTCCACCGCAAGTGCTTCTAAGGTAAGCTCTGCTCCCTATGTTGGCTGCGCCGGTGTCTGTCTGTGTCGCGACGTGCGGCTAACACCTATGCCAGCAACCCAAGACGACGAGGAAGACCAGCCGATCTCGAGCTTGCGAACGTCTCGACCGGATCGGCCGCCATGCAGAGTCCACGATGCGCACGCGCGCTACTCGAGTCTCATACTTACGAAAAGTTTTGGTCATGGTTGACAGTTGGGTGGCGCCCCGGCTGTCCCGGTGGCGGAAAACGATGGCCTTTGGTTTCTTAATAGGTTGTGCATAGAGGGGCGAACAACAACGTACAATCGAGGCTGATCAAAACCCCTTTATTGTTTTCCTGCCCCATATGGATGGAATAAGTCCCTTCGTGGTGCCATGAGCAGAGGTCGAGGTGTTTTAGAGCAATACAGTGAATATTACCCACCTGCGAGGCACCAAGCGCACATGTGACAAGCAATGTGGTGAAGATTACAAACTTGACATTTTGGCAATGTGTAGCTGTCGTAGCCGCTACTCTAGGAAGGGGTATAAAGCATGCGGGCATCGCATTCAAACCCTGATTTCCTGGATCTTGACAGTCCGTTTCGGACTGTCGTCACGCAGGGGCTCCTCGTCCGCCCCGTCCGAACCCAGAGCCCCATCGTCATCCTCCTCGTCTCCCTCTTCGCCCTGCTCTCTCCCCTCAGCAAGATCGCGATGCTTCCTCCTGCTCTTCTTGGCGGCGCTGGATTTCTTCTTCGCCTTGAGCCTGGCGACGACGGCGGAGCGGCTCTGGTCGCCGTTGAGCACGTCGTCGATCTTCTCGGCGAGGTGCTCGCGGGCCAGCTTGCGGTTCTGCTCGCGGGAGCGTGTGTCCTGGCACTTGACGACTATGCCGGTGGGAATATGCTTGAGCTGGACGGCTGAGTTGGTCTTGTTCTGTTGCTCAGGGAGGAGAGGTCAGAACTGGGCGGGTAAGGGACTTTTTCTTTTTTGGAATCCGACGAGAGCCGTGGACATAGACGTACGATCTTCTGGCCGCCTGGCCCGCTTCCCTTGAGGTATACCTCTGTGAACTCGTGCTCTGGCGGTGGTTTGGGCCGCGGTGGGTACCGGGTTGCGCCCTTGCTGTCGGGGGACGTGGTCGAGAAGGGAGCTGCAGCGATAAAGATACTATTGCTAGTGCTTCCTGCTGCTACTATGCGCCTTGAGAGGCCATGGCTGTTGCGTGCGAAGCTAGCCGGTGTGAGGGCTTTCATCCACCACATTGCTTGGCTAGACTGTCCTGTCCGGGCGACATCGTACTGCCAACAGCAGTAGCATTAGCAATAGCAGCGTACAAGGCTGGCGAGTCTGGTATCGGAGTCGATAACGGGTTCGGCTCGGCGCGGTGGGGACTTTGGAACTGGCGGAGGGCGAGGACGCAAGGTCGAGGCGGACAGGGGGTCGCGTGGCCAGTCAGAAGGAACCAGTTGGGGCCGGCGCGACTGCGGACACCCCGGTTCGCGTCCATTTGATTACGGCCCTGGCGGGTGATTGGAATTTGGGGAGCCGGGTCCAGGGGACATTTTGCTTTCAATGCGAGGCTTACAATTCCTCCATGCGCATCAATCGACTGGACAGAATAGACTTTCTTCTAGACTTCTACTTCGTCACCGGTTGCCTTACTGCCTGGCCTGACCAGAATCCCCAATAGCAGAACCCAGCCAGCAGCCAATTCGATCGACGATCTCTCCTGACAAGACGCCCGCTGCAAAACAGAACCCGACGATGTGTAATTACTAGGACTCTTCACTCGACGACTGCACCCTCGACTTCCTGAACTCTGTCTGCCGCCGCCGGATCGCAAATAGCAACTCACGACGGTCCAAGCCTGCTTCTTCTTCTTCTTGTTCTTCTTCCACCACCACCGCCGCCTCCCACTTCTCGACAGCCACAACAAGCGCCGTGCAGACCCGGAGTCGCAAGACCTCCTCGGCGACAATGGCCTCATCATCCTCCTCCGCCTCGGGCTCCCCCTACCAGTCCCTCACAAAGTGGCTCTCGCTCAAGATCTACCAGGTGGAGGTGACATTTAGCGTCTACATTTTCACGCCTCTGGAGAAGTTCATCTTCTGTACGTCCATCTTCCTTGCTCGCTGTCCCCATCCCCTACACACTTTCCACCACCTCCGCCCTAACCGCCCTCCCACCCAACCCTTCGCCGCTGCTGTCTATCTATATCTACCATTTTGCTAACGCACCCGGAAAATGCAGGGTCCGTCGTCTTCCTCCTCTTCTCCCTGACCGCCATCGCCACCATCCTCTACCTGCCGCACCACATCATGTTCCTCGCCGGCCGCGCCTGGTTCTACATCCACGGCGACTCGGCCGTCGAGGCGGCCCGCGAGACCGCCCGCTCGCTGGCTGCGGCGGCGGCGGCGGCGGCCACGACGCCCACCGCCAAGGCCCTCGCCACCGAGACGGCCAGGGCGGTCGTCGGTGAGGGCGTCGGCAAGGTGGAGCTGTAGGGCGGCTTTGCTGGGTGTGCCTGGGTGGTGGGTGTTTGTTGTGGTTTCAGTGAGGTTCGGATGTGCGCCTGATGTGGCTAAGGGAGATATATCTGAAGTTCGGCTCGCTGGGCTTGGTGGGCTTGTGGTGGTCCTTGACTGGGACGGTCGGGCCACGCCTTCCCACTGTTGGATCTCAGAAAAATGGCTGAGTGGAGTATTGGCGATGAATTGCGACCGCCTGGGGAAGACCAGGACCTGCGTATTTTTGGTTTGCCGCCTCGGGTCTGTTGTTCTCTATTAGAGATGAGTTAAAAGCTGGGGGTCGCCTTCTGGACACATCACGCGGACATGGTCCGTACGGCGAGAGCAGATCACGGCGCTGCATGGCAAGGCACGGCACGATAGAGTTATGTTACTTAATGTTTAGATCATGGTCTCAGGGCCAGTACGAAGAGAATTTCTGCAAGACGCTTATGCTTTGGTCCAATAAGACTTTCCAGGGTGTTTCGGAATCAGCATACAGTTTGACGTTGAATGATTCGCTCCTGCGGGTGGACATTTATTGCTAGGTACTGGCGGGCATGATCTCCTGCCTTCTGCAAGTGCTCGCTGTCCAAGTGCTCCGGTCCCTCCTTGAATCTAACTTGATATCCAGTGGCCCAAGTATGCTATGCCAGGGTATCATAACTGTACAGGCCGGGACTGTGCCCAGGGATCAAAACATTCATCCCACGTGGGTGAAGAAAGATCCCTACCACTAGGTGTTCAGGTCCCCTGTGGAATTTTGACATCTATGGTACAAATCCTGACCGAGCCGTCCTCGCCTGCCACGGCGAGCTCGGCCGTCTCCTCGTGGCCGGGCCGCCACGCGAGCTGCCGGATGGGCTTGGCCAGTTCGAGTCTGCCATGTGCGGGTCAGTAGAGTCCGTAGAAAGAATCGGACACATATAGCCAGGAGATGGAAGAATCTCGGGAGAATGGTTGGAATGGAACGTTGGTTGGGCGTCAGGAACTTACAAAGTCAGGCGCTCGCCCGAAGGCTTCGGCGGGAACGGTACCCCGGAGCCTTCGAGAACGTCCCAGAGATACGTGCGGACGTGTCCCTTCTCGGTGCCGACGGCCAGCACCGCGTACTTCCCCTGATATGGCCGGGGCAGGAAGTCGATGGCCGTGATGGGGTCTTCCAAAGACACGCTCTGCAGCTTGTGGAACTTGCCTGCCCTTTCTCCGGCCTCTGCCGCCTCGTTGCCGCTCTTCGCCGTGGCCCACACGATGAAGGTCTTGTCCCTGCTGGCCGTGGCGAAGATCCTCCTGCCGGGGACGTCCGGCACCATCGGGCCCCAGGCCGCGTCCAGTACCATTCGCTTGTGGCCCTTGTCGTCGGTCTGGAACTCCTCGTAGCACATGCCACCACCACCACCACCACCACCCTCCTTCGAGGGCTCCTCCTCCCCGCCCTTCCTCTGGAAGACAGCCCACCGCCGGTCCTTGCCGACGCTCAGCAGGAACCGGTCGTCGGCGCTGAAGCGCAGCCGGAAGACGGTCGAGGTGTGCACGGCGAGCGGCGGCCGCAGCTCGGTCCACCGGGCCGTCTCGAAGATGCGGATCACGGCGTGGTTGAGCGACGACGCCCGGCACGCGCTGGCCACCAGCCGCCCGTCGTGGCTCGCCGCCAGGCAGCTGATCTCGTAGCCGTGCCCGTACAGCTTCTCGACCTCGGGCCACAGCGTGTGCCGCGACAGCGACTCCTCGAGCGGCGGGTGCGACCCGCCCAGCGCGGACCGGCGCACGATGCTCGCCGGGTCGACGGCGCCGCGGTCCGTCTCCGGGTTCGCGGCCCGGGCCTGCTCCTCGGCGGCGGCGGCGTCGTCGTCCTCGGCCTCAACGGTCGCCTTGTTGGATAGGCCCAGTACCGGCATGTTGGCCGACTCGGGCAGGCTGTCGTCTGCTCCCCCATCCCCATCCTCTTGGGAGGGGCCGATGCCCGCCACGGCGCGCAGCATCTTGGCCACTGCCCTGGGCTTCTTGAAGACGCGCATGAGTTTCTCGTCGGCGCCGGACACGAAGAGCGACTCGCCCAGGCTGTCGACGCAGTTCAGATCGTACCCATGGATCTGCGGGCGCGCCATCTCGTACCACCGGCCGTCCTCGGCCCAGCGCGCGTGCAGGCGTGTCGTCTGGTCCGAGCCGGTGGAGAGCAGGTAGTCGCCCGAGGGGGACCACGCCAGCCCCGTGACGGCCCTGGTGTGGCCCGACACGGCGACCCCTTGCTCCCAGGTGGAGCTGCCGCCGTCCCAGTCCCAGCGGCGCCAGGAGCCCGTGCGCCCGAGGGTGAGGATGGACGAGCCGTCCGGGGACCACAGGCCGGTCCAGAAGCCGCCGATGCTCCCCGTGGCCGTGGTGGCGCCCTTCTCCCGCGATATCTCGCCCAGCCGCACGTCGGGCACCCAGATGCCCGAGGCCGGGTCGCACTCCCAGATGACGAGGGAGTTGTCGGCCGACGCGGACAGGAGCCGCAGGCTGCCCTGCCCGCCGCGGCGGCTCCACCGGGCGCTGTAGATCCAGTCATCGTGGTTGAAGAGCAGCGCCTCGAAGGTGACGGAGTAGTCGGCCTCGTCCTGGGCGCGGAACCGGTACGCCTTGTTGCTCGGCGACCTCCCGGGCAGGTACGCGCCGACGGTGGGGTCCGACGCGGCGGCCGCCTGGGCGGGGAGGTCCTTGCCCTTGTGGACGCGCCAGAGCCGCACGTACTTGTCCTGGCTGGCCGAGGCGAGGAGGAGGTCGCCGTCTGGGCCGTCGGGCGTCTCGGGGGTGAAGTCGAGGGAGCGTATCCAGCCCTCGTGGCCGGACAGGGTCGCCTGGAGGCGGAAGTCGGAGAGGTCCTGGCTGAAGGTGCCGGTGAATATCTGGATGATGTCCTTGGTCCCGGCCGATGCGATCATGAATGTGTTGTGGCCGTTCCCGAGCGGGCTCACGGCGAGGGCCAGGGGAAGGTACTTGGGCGACAGGTGGATGGTCTGCAGGACCCTGATCTCTGCACCGTCGAACGTCCAGATCTTGACTGTCGCATCGGCCGCTCCGGTGACAAAGAGGGACCCTGCCTCGTCTGCTCCAGTCCAGCCTGCCTTTAAGGACGCGATGCAGTTTACCGCGGCTGCGTGGTCCTCGACGGTCTGGACGACGTCAACCTCCCCGCTGGCATGGTCGAGCCTCCACAGCTTGACACACTTGTCATCGCCGCCGCTGACTATGTAAGAATCCTGGTCGCTTGGCCTTTCAGGCAGAAATTTGACGGCCTTGACCAGTCCCTTGTGCCCGGGTGTCCTGGGGTGCCAGACTTTCTGGTCTGTCGGTCGCCATAGAGCGAGGTTGACATCTGCGCCGAATGCCACGACACCGCCGCAGCAGTCAGCCCAGTCAGAAGCGGCTGTCTGCCGGTTGGCACCTATTGAGTAATAAGTCATGGCCTCTTGAACATGATAAAGTGTTGTTTGGGGTGGAAATCGTAGGCAGTGGGGCACTTGATCTTGGACGAGGAAGGCAGTCCAGAACTTGAGCAGGGTATGAAATTTCTGGTTGCCTCTTGACAGATTTGCACCATGCGTTTAAATCAATGACCGTTTTCAAGGCGATGAGTACGTATAACAACTTGAGTAGAGCGGAATGGGTTTTGTCTATGCCGTATCTTCATTGCAGCCTGACCTTGTGAGTGAAGGTGTTGGCGATGGTTCGGAACTCCAAATTTTGATATGACACTGTGCCCGAAACCCGCACTGTGCCCGCTCCCTGTCAGCGAGCAGCCCCAGGTTCTTTGCCGTACAGTGTATCAGAGCCCAGTCCAACTCAAAAATAAACTTTCGCTACCATTTGACGCCCGCAGAGCCGCAAAGACTGTGCACCGACCATCCTACGCAAAACGACTACTTCGTACTGAGGGCGGCTCTCCTAATGTCCACGATGGCCGAGACGACTGCTGACAAGGAAACCCCAATGGTGTCCGTTACCGTTGAGTTCTCGTGAGTCGTTGCCTTGTCGTTGTCATTCAGTCGTCACCAGAACACCCTCCCACCAAATCCACCAACCAGTTCGTCGTCTGGGGGGGTGTGCCCATGGCAGAAGTCGTCAACTATAGCATTCTTGGAAAGGCCATGCCACAATCGCATGCTGTTTTTCAAGGCGGTGGGATGTAACCCTAGGGGTAACACCAACAAGACTGCTCGATCAGTGGCCACAGACCGCATGAGGTGGGACCTGGGCAGACACATGATCGATCGGGACGACTCAAGGCGGTCAGTCCCCCTGGCGCTCCATGGGGGACAGACCTGCTGCCGCAAAATACTATGTGG
Source organism: Diaporthe sp. P3_1W (assembly GCA_037177825.1). Taxonomy (NCBI): domain Eukaryota; kingdom Fungi; phylum Ascomycota; class Sordariomycetes; order Diaporthales; family Diaporthaceae; genus Diaporthe; species Diaporthe sp. P3_1W. The sequence goes on along the minus strand of JBAFXB010000004.1, from coordinate 1,474,558 downwards.
TGTTTTTGCGCTCGTCGTTCATGAGAGCCTCGACATCCCCGTGAGAGAGGCACCGGGGTAGCAAGATGGCGAACAACGAACCTAGCAGAGAGAGAGAGAGAGAGAGAGAGAGAGAGAGAGGAAACCAAATAAAGGGGGGGAAGTCAAAAGTCATGTGCTGACTTTTCCTCAGGGGCGGCCTCGAGATGCTCTTCTCAGACCAACGGCAACACAAGCTCGTCATCCCCGCCCACGACAAGGACAGCAAGCCCGTCACCATCGCCTACCTCATCGACCACCTCTGCCAGCACGTCATGAAGGACAGCAGGAAAGAGCTCTTCGTCCTGGACAACCACATGTACGTACTCCTCTCTTCCATCGTCCCCCCCTGTTCCCCGGTTGTTCAGCGGCAATGTCACTCGCTGGCTGCCCTGCCAGCATGTGTGTCTTATTTCTTTTCTCTCTTGTTCTCGCCACTGTACCCACAAGGCGTTCTTGATGCATCTACACCCTCCCGCCAATGAACACAAATAAAAAAAGTCCCGGAGGACTAACGCTCAAGCCTTTTCTGGCTCATCTCCCTCCAGCCGCCCGGGAATCCTTGTCCTGATCAACGACGCGGACTGGGAGCTAGAGGGCGAGGAGTCGTACGAGCTTCAGGGCGGTGACAACATCCTCTTCGTGTCGACTCTGCACGGTGGCTAGGGGGGCTAGGGGCCAGGGAAGCAGCCCGCTGCGCGCGCAAGCCCTCCCCGTGAGAGAGTGTGCGTATGTATGGATGGTATGGATGGATGTGTGTGAGAGAGATAAAGCCCCGATGCGAGGGGACGGCTATCTCGGCCGCCGGGCTTGGGGGGTTTGGGGGAACGGTCACGAAGGCACGGCACGACGTAACGGACACTGTTCTTCCATTCTTTTTCCTTTGCTCGCTTCTCTCGTCGAGCAGCAGTCAGGGACGCATGCTTGCTCGCTTGGGCGCAGGGGAGAGAGACTGTTCGGATGATTCTTCCACACGCCCCCGCCCCCCACCCAAAATACCCGACCACCAGTACCCAAGCATCGTCTTCACACTCTGCAGTTGCTCACTGGGCCGTAGCGCCTGGTGGTGGCCCGCCCCAGCGATCATGCCTGCTCCGGACGACGTTCGTCAGCTTCCCCAATCTTTTGTCTCGGCCGTCGAGAAGGGCTGGAGACCGCCGAGTGTACTCCGGGCTCACGCTCCTCGTCTCCTCCATTATCTGACGCAGGGCGATGGGGGCCCAGTGGGGAGGGCCCCGATGCGGCTAAGGCTGAGGGGAGGTGTGTGAGGTGTGAGAGAGGGGGGGGGGGCGTTCGTCGGGACGGGGCCGGTCGTCTCTCGTATCCTGGGCGGAAGGGGGGCCACCCCAGCCCGCGCGTCTCAGAAGGTCCCCCGCACCCCAGGCCAGGTCCCCGAGAGACAGGGCAGGAGGCTCGAGAGCATTATTGGCCTGTCCATCATCATTACGCCGCCGGGGAGGGCACGGGAGGGGGTGGAGGGTGGGGGGTGTGTGGGAGGGAAGGGAGGAAAATGTGGGTATGGGTGTGGGTGTGGGATCTCTTGGGTTTCCCTCTCTCTCTCTCTTTCTCACGCGCTGTTTTGTGGCTGTTTGGGGCCGGGAACCCGGGGGTTGTGTATGAGTTTTTTTGCTTGCATGCATGCATGCAGGTCAGGCCACCCGGGGGGGACCAGAACCTGTTGGGCGGAGGTTACCGGCTGATTCTGAATCAAGTGAATTTCCCCGGATCGGCCAGCCAGCTCAGCCCGCCAGCTCAGTTCCAGCCCAGCCCAGCCCAGCCCAAACTTCCGTCACCGTGCGCCGGGGTAGGTGTCGTGATGTTGCGGTCACGGTGTATGTGTGTGTGCTTGTGGTTGTGGTGTGTATACGTCTGTATGTATGTATGTATATGTGTGTGTGTGCTGGGGGGGGGGGGCAACTGAGTGGGGCTGGGTACTGCTGCTGCTGCTGCTGCTGCTGCCCAAAACCCGCCCAAAGTACATACATACGTGCATACATACAAGGCAGGGCAGCATATTGTCTGTGGGCATTGCAGCTGCCGGGGCCTCCTTCAAATCTCGCGGCCTGGCCCGCCTGCTGCTCCGTGTGCCCACTCCCCCAGTTCGCTCCGAGATAGACGAGGTCTTTATTTTGGTGGCGGTTGTCTAATTCCCCGCGCAGATCCCGGCTTGAGGGTGTGGGTGTGTCTGGGCCCCCTGTCCGCGTGAGTGTATGTATGTATGTATGTATGTATGTATGTATGTAGACTATGTATGTTGTTTTGTAGGTATTAGTAGTGACCCATGTACGGTATGTATGTATGTATGTCTGACCTTCTTGGTGGCGTTCTATTTTTGACCTCTATCGTATTGGTTTTTCCCCGGCCAGGGCACTGACTGTCTGGACTCTGCCACTGTCACTGTCACTGCTGCTGCTGCTGCTGCTGCTCCTGCAGGCAAGCATCATGGTTTGATGCTCCTGGGAAGATATTCTACCGCCCGCCCGAGGGATTTGCAAACCTGCAGGATATACATCCATACATACACAGATGCACACATACTGGTAGTCTACAGTACACAGAAACACTCCGTAGACGCGGCGGTGAGACCTGCATGGTTTGTGTCTCCCTCCCCGTGGGCCACGACAACAGGCCGCCGCTGCGGCGGGCGGACGAACTGTTGTGTGTGTTGTGCGCTGTCGTTTTTCACCAGCGGTGGTGCGGTCGCATTGCATGCGGCACTGCAGTTTGCTTTTCAGATCTTGCGTCTACACAATCTGTTTGTGTCTTCCTCCTTGGCCCTTTTCTTTTGTGTTCCTGACGGCGGTGAAGGAGCTTCTCGAAGATCGGTTTGGCCCCTGTCCCCCCTTCCCTCGCAACACATGTCGACATGACAGCGTGTAAAACCTCCTTTTTTTCTTTCTTTGTCTCTTGGTTGCCTTCTTATGGCCTGCAGGCGAGAGCTGCATTGCGCAATGCAAGGTTCAAGAGATTAGGCGGGCAAGAGAAACAGCATAGAGGCAGCGAGGCAGGCCTGGTTCTGTTGGGTTGACTGGGGGGCCTGCGAACAAAGTCTCATCTACCTCTTTCCTGAAGACTCGAGCGCAGTAGCTATGTTCGTACTGCATTTCTCTGTGCGAGCCGAGCGGCGAGTCCTGATTTGACCTGTTTCGCCCACCCCCTGGGCGACATCATATCACCTACCTGCCTTATCGTAAATCAATCTTGCAGACAGACGTCTTTGCCGATCTTGGTCACTTGTGCCCTCGAACGCCTGTGCTTCGTGGTACAAGTTATGCACGGCGATTCAAAGTAGGTATCATGTCACCGTAAACCCGCATCCGCTGTGCTATGCGAGCTATCATCTTCGTCGCCGTGGTTTCGCTGGATTCATCGACATCGGCTGAGAGAATGTATCGACAGACAGACGGACAGTAGACCGCTGGATGACTGCCATCCCCATTCCCCCTCCCGGTATGCCTCCGATCACGGAAGATCTGTGTGGCACACACGCATGACCCCCAAGTTTGTGTGGGAGACAGAAAAAGCTTACCGGCGAGTCGCTGGGCAGGGCGGGGCTGGGGCTGTCTAGGCTGCCTGTCTTTACAACGGTGTGCCTTGCTTGTACGGTAATTGCACGTCAAAGCCACAGGAGGGATGGGGAGGGGGCAAGGGCCTGGGGAGGTGGAAGTGTGACAGAGATGGGAAGAGGTGGGTGGGTGTGGGTGTGTTGGGGGGTGGTCAGAAACCGGGGGGGAAAGGACAGGACAGGGAAATCCCCCAAGGTGTGTGTGCCCCCAGGCGCCTGAATGGACAGGCGGCAAGCACGCAAACAGACACATACACACACACTCTCTCTCACTCACTCCCCCTCGATCTATCGGGTCCTCCTGCACGGACGCAGCCGACGAGTCCCCCACACCTCGCGTATCTGAGATGGGAGATGTGGGCTGCTTGGGGGCCATGCAAAAGCTGTCAGTCCACGTAGTTGTTTCCCAGATCTTGTTTGGGCTGACTGTTTGCGCGCCATGGGGGAGGGGCGGTCGAAGAAGGATTGCTTGCGCTCTGTGCTCTTCTTCTCACTTCTCTTCATCCGGCGGGATTCCCGTGTTGCTAGTAGGAGGAGGAGGGGAATAGAAGCGAGACATACGTCCTGGTGTAAGTGATAGTCCCTGTCGCAGCATCACTAGTGAGCACTGGGCTGGCCTGAACCAGATTTGAGTTATGGAGGTTGCGTGATATTCCTCTGAAGTTCTGTGAGCCCACTACGTGACCTCACCATCTCCCACGTCTTCCAATTAATGGGACAATATCAGCAATAAGTCGTGTCCGAAGGCCCGAGCACAGTATCCAATCATGATTCCTTGCAGAACTTCCGGACAATACGGCTCCCATTGGATCGATTTTTTGTTCCAGGGCCCCCTTACAGCATACATGCCATTTCCTCTGTGCCTCCGACCCTCTCCAGTATGCCGTCCCTGGCAGTGGCTTCGCAATACCAGGGCCAATAGTACAATCCTGTCAGTGTTGTTTCAATTGAGACGCCAAATGGTCAAGATCTGGCAGCAGTTTCTCCTCAAAGAGTATGGGCTTGAGGTCCCTTCGTCAATTCTGATGACAAGATACATTACACAGTATTGACAACGCGGCCTCCGTCATCTCCGTGCCGCAGAGTTCTGGGACACCCGACAATGCGGGCCTCTCTGGGATTCTGTCCCCTCTCATAGCCAAGGGCAAACCGGCGCCATTCCCATCCATGATCGTCCCCTCTCCCCTTCGGTTTTTTTTTGTAGTCCCGTACGCTCCGTTTCCCCATTGTATGTGTTGTATATAGATGGTCCGAAGCAGTCGTGTCGTAATGATGTTGGTATCGAGTCGCCGGAGTTGGTAAAAAATCAGGAACAGACATGAAATCCCAGATCAAAACCAAGGAAATAGAAAAAAGACAAAACCAAAAACAATAAAGAGGCTACAGTGCCTTGCTAGAGTGTACATGATGTGGATTCAAACGCAGGCTTCCCTTCAATGTGAGGGGAAGCGCTGTTGTACATGCTGTGTGTATGTGCGGAAGTGAGGGGTAAATAGGAGAAGATGCAGAAAAACAATAGCGGTTGCATAGAGAGATCATGTAGGCAGCCGCCCCAGAGCAGAAGGAAAATTGATCCCACGTATACGCCGGCCTGGCCTAATAGCCGGGGCTTGTGTGAAATGCTCTCCTGCTTTTCCTTTGCCGAACTCACTTTTGATCTTGCCGTTCCAGATAACTCTTGTAAGTCATAGTTGAACGCCCAGCACCGGAATGTGCAATGCCTTTGTGTCCGTTATCCCCTTCCGATCCATCCTTTTGTCCGATTTGCCTTTTTGTTTTCTCTACACTCCCCTTGCCCGACGCCGTTGTTGCCGTTGTTGTTGAATTATCCCGGTGCGACTGCAATGTGCTCGCTCATATCCGTAAGTCCGTGTAAACGTAGTGTCCATGCACCTGTCTTGCCCCTCTCAGGAACTCCCCGTGAAATGCGATGTTGTATTTTTCAAGCTTGTTGGTAGGGGGCGCGTCTATTGGTATTGCGGTGCCCATCCCATGTTGTTCCCCATGGGCTGAGGCAAGGTATGATAGGTTGGTGTCTGGGTGTGGTGCATCGATATGGGTGCGTAATGAGGAGCCTGCTGTTGCTGTTGCTGTTGCTGCTGCTGAGCAGGTAGGGGAAGAGCATGGAACTGTGGCTGGGCTTGCTGTTGAGCAGGCAGTGGAAGACCGTGGAATGGTGGTTGAGCTTGCTGATGATGGTCGTAATATTGCGACCTACTGTGGCCGACATCGCCGACATGGATCGGCTCTGGGCTCACGGGCGTCATCTGCTGGGTCGCTTCTCGCCTGGGATTGATCCTGGTCCTGACTGCGTTCTGTTCGTGCTTCAACGTCTTCGTATCCTTGTGGCCTCGACCCTTGATGCCCTTGTTGCTGTTCTTGAAGATCACGCGGTATTCTTGGAAAAGCCGGATCCAAGTGTCATCAAGCTTGTCGTTCTCGTTCCAGTGTTCCATTTTGTACACCAGTTCTTCGAGTGTTGCTTTGTGGACTTTGCCGATGTGGTTCTACCCAACGCGAACCCATGGTTAGCACCACAAACCGAAAGGAAAGGATCTGGCAGCAGGAAATGCTTCATCCTTGACAAGAGTCTGGTACGAACCTTCAGGTTCCCTATTGTTGTGAAGTGCTTGCCGCAACGAGGGAAGTTACAGATGGATTTGTTCTTCTTCTCGTGGACGTTTTCGATGTGCGGCTTGACATTTCCCCTCTGCTTGAACAACTTGCCACATACTCCGCATTGAAATGGCTTCTCGTCCGTGTGGCAACGTTTGTGTGTCTGCCAGGCACTGTCAGATATTTTTCCTGCGGAGTTGGACCCTCGGGCCTATTGTCCCAGTCCCGGGGGCAGCAGAGGCACCTACTTGGAGATTCCCGGCCTGTGAGACCCATATACCGCAAATGTCACATTGCTGTTGATTATCAGTTAGTCCTGAAGTGCTTGCGAGGCTGACGGTGGATGCTTTGCTCACGTGTGTCTTGATTCCTTTGTGTGTGTCCTGGTGAGTCTTCCAGGGAGCCTTCTGAGCGAAACTCCGATTGCAACCTTCATATTCGCACTTGTATTTCTTGAGTGGCGCCTTGGTCCCAGGTTCCTAGCGATTTCACGGTGAGCACATAATCTTGAACTGCCAGTTATAACAGGATGACCTCGTACCTCTTTCACTGCCAGACTCGTGATGGCAGGGTTAGCATCGGGCTGTTGCTGCTGGTGCTGGTGCTGGTGCTCGTGCTGGTGGTCTTTGGAGTCCTCCAATTTCAGGGTCTTCGGAATTAATCGCAGGAGGCAATCGAATTTCTCCTTTGATTCGTATTGTAGTGATCCATCCTCCTTCTTGAACGGTTCGATGGTCTTTGGCGTCCTTGGGGCGGTGACGTCCTCTGTCTTCACCACGGTCACTGGCTTCGTGGAGGACCTCCGGCTTGTGTCTCTGGAGGTGTACGACGCCTGGCCGTCCCTGGAGTAGATTGAATGACTGTCTGAGTCCAGTGGTGGGGTCGGTGGTGCCATGGGTCGGTGCGCGAATCGGTCGGGGTGTTGCTGGAAGGGAGAGGTCAACGACGGCGACGGCTGACTGTAAGAGCCGTAGTCGCCGAACTGGGAGTGGCCGGGGTAGTTTGAAGCCGACATTGGCGTCACCGGGCTGTCTGCGTACGAGTTTCCCATGACGTACTGGGGAGCCATGACGGGCCGTTGAAGCGGTGCCGAGGACGGCATTGACCTCGTGTCGTAGCCCACCATGTCGTTCATCATCACGTAGTCTGAGCCGGCCTGGTGTTGAGGCCAGCGGTCCCAGCTGTGGGAGGCAGGGTGTTGCTGGTAAGGCGCCATCGTTGTTCAGACGTCAGGTCCTGCTTGATGGAGCAGAAACCTTGCCGCGGGCTGACAGAAACAGTCTCAGCTGTCCGGGCCGGCCTTTGGCTGGCGAGACAGTATAGTCAATGCCGTGTGTTCTGTTGACTCGGTCGCGTCTGTCGAGAGGAGGGCAAGGAGACGGCGTGGAAGCAAAAGTTTGGGCTCAAGTGCGAGAATGTTTGTCCGTAAGTGAGGATGAAGATGTAGTTGTAGTTGTCGATGCTGAATAGACAAGACACTTGTTGGCAGGCGGCGTGATGGGCAGTAGGGACCGTGGTATATTGTCCTGTTGTGGGCAGAAGAAGAAACACGCACGGGAGGCTTGGTGATGCCTGGGAGGGGCCGAGGAGGAGAAAGAAGCTATTTCATATAGTCCGGGTGGAACAGAGGGTGGATGGGTGTGTGATGTGCAGCCGGGGTGCGGCACTGCGGGACGTTTAGATCTGGGATATCCGGTCGATGGTAATTACCATGGGCACTTCGGAGATCTCTGCTCGTGCAGGAGATTGGGAAGCCTGTCACATACATAGTCTACTTAGATACATGCATCCAGGACATACATGATGATATATGGGCTCCCCACAGGGCCCTGGACGATGGGACACTGGGACCGGGGTCGAGTACCTTGCACACTTGGGCAAAAGTCCTCCACCCGGGCCCCTACCCTGGAACACACCCCCTCCCCCATGCTCTCTGCTACCAAGACACAGACGCACGCAAGTACAAACACACACCCGTACATAGACAGGGGAGAGAGGCTTGGGTAGGATCCATGTACCATTGTACTGTGGTACGCTGGAGGGTACCTTTAAGCACGACAGCAGCAGCAGCAGCAGCACACGCACACTGACACCCAACGCACACGCACACATCACATAGACAAGCCATACCGTATTATGGCGAGGGTAGCCACCCCCACTGCAGCTGGTCCCTCTGCCGCTGGGCAGCTCAGGCAGGCTTGTCGTTGGGCAGGGATAGTTTCAACTAGGCGGCGATGTGGTGTGAAGGCTGACCGGGATGTGGCCCCGATGGAGCTGAGGGTAAGGCTTCGGCAGACAGGCTGGCTGTGCCCAGAGCTCAGAGCTCAGAGCACAGGGGCACAGAGCACCTCGCGAGGGTGCATGATCTAGCCTGGGTACACAGTAGCTGCGAGATTTCCCTGCCTAGCCGTCCTTCGATGACCGAGCATGGGGGGCTCCCCCATGGAGCATCGACGGCAGACATGTGCTGATGACGAATGAGAGACTGTGGATGAGGAAGGTGAGGAGCAGGAGAGCGTGCCACGAGCCTCTGGGTCTGGGTTGGAATGGAAGCACCATCTCTGTTCGGCCGTCCTGACTCCGCCCAGGCGAGACAAGACCTGACCCGAGTCGGGCCTGAGACAGAGAGACACTGCTGTCGTCATGGGCAAGCAGTCGACTGACTGTACAGGAATAAAACAGACAGCTGGCTGGCTGGCTGGGAGACTGGCTGGGAGGCTGGCTGGTCGATGTAGGTAAGGTACATTGCAGTACCGACAGGACAGGCGAGACCAGGGAAAAGGCAATTGCCCTGATCGTGGCAACCGTCAAGGTTCGAGTTGGCAGGCGCTGTCAAACGGTCAGACAGGCAGAGTGATAGCTGTCAAAAAGGAAGACGGGAGGACAGCAGACAGGGGCAGGAGCGCAGGCTTTGGCGTTCTGGTGGTGGTGGAAATGCCCTCACTCGGTCCAACGACACTGAGAACGACGTCGAAAAAAAGGTGTGGCAGCCGCTTGGGTTCGGCGACAAGGGTCTTTCGGAGGCGCTAAAACGCCTTAAAGTGGAGGGCACTCGACCAGACTGCAGATGCTTGCGAAGTGCGGGTGCCACAGTCGCGATGTCTCGACCGCGGCTCCACGCGCAACTGGGGTTCCTTGCCCTTGGTGTTTTTTTACGCTTGCCCTCTCTGCAGCCTGTGCAGCCTCTCTTGCTCTCTAGGCCTCTGGAGCCTCCGGGGCGCCCCGCTATGCCCACGCCCCCTCCCTCCTTCCTTCTGTTATCACTCACTCCCCACACTGATCTGCGCCTCGCCCACCCCTGCCTCCTTCCTTACCTCTCACATCCACCCTCACCCTCACCCTCACCCTCGCCCTCGCCCTCACATCCACTCGTCCACCTGGATCTGGATGATCGAGGTCACCCGTCAGTTCAGGCAAGCACCTCGGACTACGGCACGCAGTACTATCTACGGTAGGCTAGACTACATGTGCCTTCTACAACGGTACTGTACTGTACTGTATTGTACGTAACCCCATCTCCGTGCCTAGGTACGCAGCAAGGAAGCCTGCCAGTGGGCTACATACATGCAAGCTCTACTACATACAATACCTTGTACAGTACAACACCCCTCGCAGCGGATGTGATTGCGGCATCTGCGACTGGGGACTCTAAAATTGCTTGCATTAGGCCCTCGACAGGGCCCTCGTTGGGCGAGGCTGGTATCATCACATCGCAGCGTAGCGCAGCGCGGCGCATAGCATCGTATCGCATCGCAGCGCACCGCACATCGCATCATAGCATGGACAGGTTTGTCTTGTGTGCGCCGGGCCGGTGTCTCTATCATCCTCGATCACCAGCAGGAGGCGGAGATGGGCAACCAAGAACACCCACCAACCCCCCAAGCCAAACCGTTTCACGACGCTGCAGCGCAGAGTATCACCACATACTCGCGGCTCGACTGACAGCAAGCCACAAGAAGCCTCTGTTGCTCCCGCCTGGCGGTCCACGTCGCACAACACATCTCACGACACCTCAACGTCCCTCCAGCTAGCCGCTCCGGGCCCACACGGCGCTCGAACGGGCTCGGGCGTACAGCGTCTAGAGCTGCATGTCTCTCTGCTGGCGCGCCTCTGGTTTTTTTGCTCCTGCCGCCCTCTCGGCTGGCTGGCCTTCTCTGGCCTGTGGAAGAACCCCGGGAATATCCTCCGGTCCATGCTCGTTTCCACAAATGGACTTGATCTTTGGCCACGTACTAGAACCATCTTGACGTTTGAGGCTGAGTCGGGCATTCGTATTATGCTGGTCAAATTAAGCAAGGGATGAGTAGTCCCCGAGTCTGACCTGGCGCCGGCACCTGGCGCGCCTCCTGTGACGACAAGGCCAGGCCTGTTGGAGCTGGCCTGGTCTTTCTCCTCCCTCTCTCAAGTCCGCCCGCGTACAGCAGCAGAGACTGCACACTGAAGATGCAGAAGTCTCAGCCTATCGGAGGAATAATCTTCATACTGCTGGTCTTGTTTTCGGCGGATTGTTTCGGTCTCGCCTCGCGCACCATATATCGACTCTCACTTACTCGATGCGGCCAGCACATGCTTGTGAGGACCACACCCACGGATCGAGTCCCTTGTGTATCATGATACGTATCGTGCTAATGTGCTCTCGCCTTTGCATGGTACTCTAGGGCTCGTCGTCGTTGCGGCAGTTACTCGTCAGTCACCCGTCAGACAGACATCTTGCATCGCGGCAAGCACAAGTTCGTTCCGGAATGCCCGATGCGCATAAGACATCCGTCATAACTCCTCAAACAGCTGCTGTGGTTCTTGAAATCTGTCGTCGCGCCCCTGACCGGCTTCCTCCACGCGCTCTGGGCTGCGGCATCATCTTGTGGCACACACGTGCATCCACCGGGTCCTTCTTCACTTCCCCGCCGCATTCCAGATCTCCACCCGGCTGACCTGTCACCTTTTCAACAGCACTCGCTTGATACGCGAACTTCTGGGCGCATCATGTACATGTAGCCCGGGTTGCGACAGGCTGGCCCCGTAACTCACCCCTGAAAAACACCTTGCTCTGTTCCCCCGGCTCGGACGCAGTCGACTGTGTTCCGGTCCACACCACACACACAGGCACAGACACACACACTGTGGACAAAATGCAGGGAGCAACTTCACTTACGGTCTCCAATTCTGGTTTACGCGCGATGCCAGCAAAAAGAAACAAAAAAAAGCCTGCGCAACAAACGGCTGCATACGACGGCTCTCCGAGCAACCATTATTAGAGGGTTGGCAGTGAGAAGTCCTGGGCGCTTTGCATCCGCGATGCTAGTGCTGCCAGGGTCACTGCGTCGACATGCGAACGCAGAAAAAGGAGCAGCAAAGACACGCAGCAAGAGGCATAGTCTTCCCAATGCTCGCATGAGTGACTGACCAGGTTCCGGCTCAGTCCTTCCGTCGCCCGGCCGCCTGTGTGGTTGGTCGCTGGCCCTGCTTATCAAAACTGTCTCAAGCAGATTCTGCCACGCTCGTACCGTATCTGCATCTCTCCAATCCGTGCTCAAGCCAGCTCTGCGGAAGGGAAAATCAGTCAATAGATTGTTTCCATCTTACTTCCTGGTCACACGGCTGTGAAGCGCGATCAACGAGGCACAAACCCGAGACACTGAGCAGTCTTCGTGTCGGTTTCACCGCGTTCGGCATCAGACTTGCCCAAGACGACAGAAATATGACTCGAACGCTTCAACTAGACTCAAACCTGCCTTGATTCTCTTTGCAACTATGACTTTGATAGGGCCATGCAGGCGTGGGCGCGAGCGCGCGCACACACGCACACACACATACTTAGTTACAACCCAACATACTCATGACCAGTACACGTGCAACACCAATTTTGGTCTTCGAGAAAATACGGATCAAAATTCTGCCAATTTCCCGGTCAGTACATTGAACCTTACGCCTGATTTGAGAAATTGAGCCTGCCGCGAAGGAATCACGACCTGTGCCGCCGTGATGTGATGTGATTCAAAGTGTTGGTCCCCTGTTGTTACCAACAGACGCCCAGGGGTGAGACTCGGCATTTCCTGGGCGGCCGCTGGCTACGCCACGGTCTGGATGTGGTGGTGGGATGCGCCCGACCGTGCTTCCCAGCAGGGCCTAGCTTTCCAATTCGGCGCCTTGCAACCTTGTTTGCGCTCATTCCCGGTGTTCTGGAATATCGGACGATCTGATCGGGAAGGCCCCATTTCATTGGATGCTCTGCAGCGGAATGAACAGGGACAAGCCTCTGGCGCACCCAACTGGGCCTATCAGCCCTCTCACCCCTCTGGCTCTTGTGGCGCCTCCGACTATTACCGCATAGCGATGGGGAAATTTCAGACCCACCAGGGTCTCTGAAAGAAAAGCGAAATTTCACGGGGTCCAACTGAATGACAGTGAAATGCAATACTAGCCTAAAATAGTAATTACGCTATCCTAAAATGATAAGCGAGCTATATTATATAAGCAGATTAGCTTATTTAGGCTTATCGATATAAGATAAGCCTTATCAGTGAAAAATCTCCAGCTGGCTGAAATGAAATTTCACCCGGGGCCCGTGAAATATTTCGAAATGAAAATTTCAGCACCCATCGCTATTACCGCATACTCGCAGTCCCGATACCCAGCGCTGGGTTCCACCCACCCGCCAAAACGGCGGTTGACCAGCATCGACGGCGCCGTTGTTGCATGGACAAGGCGCCGCCGCCTTGAGCAACGTCACTCACCGAAATCCTCCGCGCCGAAGCACACGCACACGTGGTTGTGTTGATCAAGGTCTCGCCCTGTCAAGGACCTCTCTGCGCCATGGGGTAGCCTCCACGCCGCAGGGAGTCAGCACCCGTACGGCTGTAACTGCGCCCTTGATATCGATAAAGGACTTGTTCTCCTGGAGCTATCATCCCAGCACCTGCGTCACGAGAATCAAAGCAATGACTAAACGACTGGAAAACACCGCGTGGGGGCCCAGAACCTTTCCCGTGACGAGGTGCCAACTGAAACGAGGGGAGCAGCAGCTCGACCGATGACACTTCTGTATCCTGCACTGCGTAGCATCTCTGGAGCGCGTGCAGGACTGAAGGAATGCACTATATCAATCTGCACAATGCATTGTTCTTGTCCATGCAGGATGTTTTGTCCCGATCTGCCGAGATGTTCTGAATGCATTGAGCCCCGAAGGCACGGTGCTATCGGGTGAGAAATCACGTATCGGCCGAGGCGTCTCGCGATGAGGAAAGCCATCTATCTATCTGGCCTCGGATATATTGGAATGGAAGCTTGGGGGCACGCGATCGTTTTGTTCTCTGCAGCCCCGGATCGGGGCAGGTGGGTGTTAGTTGTGCTTCTTTCCGTCGGCAGACGGGCTGTTTCTCTTACTGTCCTTGTTAAAGAGCAACTCACGGCGGTTCCCGCCACGACCCGTCCCGCTGAGCCCGCTTCGCCTTGCCTTGCGTCCAAGGTTTCATTTCTCCATCAGGGTTGCTCTGTGCTCGGGCGCCCCAAGGCTGGCGCCAACAGCGGGAAGACGGGAACTTGTCCAGTCCTCGAAGAGCACAGACGTTCAGCGCCTCCCTTTGTCACACAGCACCGACTCAGATGGGCTTGGAATTGAAGGGTCACATGAGAAGTTCATCATGCCGTTGACCCTAATTGTCATTGCACGCAAGCCTCCGACCTCACGAACCGTGTGCAACTGGAACGCCACCCAGTGTGACCGACTGGACTGGTCCTACAGTAGAATGCTCGCTGTCAGCGGAGGGAACATGCATGAACGCATAACGACAGGTCGAAGACGACCAGTCGACCTCAGGTCGATTGAGCGTGATCCCCGGCCAGCACAGGTGTTTGAGGCATCGGGCAGCCGACATCGATCATTAATCGAATTGTAAACATCTTGCACCGGTGGGTCGGGCTCAGTCCCAGCGCTAATCTCGCTCGCGATCCCAACCAAACTTTGACAAGCTCCTGTCACTTCTCACTTCTCCCCTGGGTTGTGGGCGAGCTGTGCCTGCGCGGGACCCACAATCCGGCACAGCTTTCAGATTCATCAGTTCTCGACTCCGGATGATGCAGGCATGATCTGGCTTTCCCACCGCACTTTGCCAAGAGCTACGCCGTACAGTACTGCGTATGTTCGGTGGAGGATGCAGACTGTCGATTGCTGTCCCCCAAGCAGACAGGTCGGCGATCGAAGCACGCGGCCATCTTCAACGTACGATTTCCTGCGGCTCTTTTCCTCAAACAGCTGGTCTGTCTTCCCCCGGCAGTCTCCCCCTGGCCCGTCCTGACGCTAATAGGGGAGCAGCTGGGGCTTTTCTGACACCCGTTAGGCCTTATGGCTGACGTGAGGGTTGCCTCGTATTGGCACCCAAGAGAATGGGACACTGTCAATGAAGCACACCGACAGTGATGTGGCTTTCCAGAGACTGGCCTCTGCAACCAACTGAGCAATATCTCCGGCAGCCTCAGAGTCTTGGCCAGGGCCACCTGAGCCAGCCAGATGATGCAAGTCACCAACAAGGGCTCGTGCCCACGGGTAGATCACCTCGTTCCGACATGTCGCCGAACACAAAAAACAGGGTGCCTAGCTGACGATGACGGAGCCAAACTGTGGCAGCCGCCCCTTGCAGCGAGAATCAGATTAGCGAGATCTTAACCGGTGAGATGCCAACCTGGATAGGAAGAACCGGCTGAGCGGAATGACAGTCCGGCCTGCAGCTGCATGCTTCGCTCCCGAGAAACCCCTGGGCCGGCTGCGTCGATCTAACGGGCATTGCGACCCCTTTTCAGCAGGCCAAAGGATCACAACTCGCAAGGGCATGGAGGGCGCGAAACTGACGGGTCAAACCTGCAGCCTGCGCCCCGATGGGGATTGCGATTCCACCACCCCACCGCCGGAACAGCCATCTGCACAACTGCTGCAGTACTGACTTTCGGTGTGTACGAATCCATCGCGATAATTGCCTTCTGCCATACACAAGCTGAGATCTTACTCGCTCAAGCTGGTCCTTCCCACGCATCTCAGCTGGCAGCGGAACGTCCCGCCATCCGACCATCGCCAACCGGCCCAAGGTCCTCCGGTCCCCCGCAAAACGGATTGCCGCCGTGCCACGTCAACTACGGATGTTCCCGGCTCTAGGAGCCATTGGGGCAGGTGTGACGCTGGCACACCATCTCATCTCCGTGTAATGTAGGTGTTCCTACCTACCGAAGCTGTGGCGAACGCCCTAGGCGGTGTCGAAGGCGCGATCGCCTCGCTACCACACATGCAACGACACATGCATGAGCTATGCTCATGGGAAGGGGGAGGGGGCCGGGCCGTTTCCGCGCGTGCCGCTCACTTACTGCCGTCGTCGTGATGCGGCGAAAGGAGAGAGGTACCCTCGAGATAAGCCGGGTTTCAAGGCGCATGCGACCAAGTTGGCGCGCTTCTGCACGCGATGGAGCGGTCGGGACACTACCGCAAATAGACATGCGTCGTGGTGCGTGGGTTCGTCGCGGCGGCGCTCGACAAGCGTCGGGGCAGTACCGAGATCTGGATGGTATGGGCGCTCCAGCGCTGAGAAGTGCCGTCCCTCTCGACGTGTCGAAAGTGACAGGCTGTGTAGGCGTCATTGACATCCGCCAGGTCGATGTGTCGAATTCAGCTTGGCCGGACGCCTTGATCTGTCTCGATCTCAAACGACGGACCCCTCGCGAGGCCAGGCTCCGGGCCCTGCGTTTCCGATGAGGGTCGGACCTCTCGCGATTGGGGGATGGAGGCGCTGCGTGCTTCTGCCCGCAGTGGTGTCGTTGCCGAGCGGGCGGAGTTCCTGAACTTCTGAGATCTCTAGTTCGCTGTGTGCAAGACGCAGAAGGCCGTCGTCGTCGTCGGGCCATAAGCCGTGACCAGATCACTATGGTTTGCAGTTCTGAATGCAGATAACCTTACGGCCCGCCCCGGGCTGGGTGGCCGGCTTCCTCCACGGGTGTATACAAGTCCAATCTATAGGATGGCTTTATCCTTTCTTGTTACACAGAGAGGCCATGTGCGTTGAAGCGGCTCGGCTCATCCTCACAATTAACGGTACCGGGCGATCACACAGCCCTACGACGCTCTCTGTGCCGCGCTTGGCGCATGTTGCATGGGCTTCGCTACGTGCCCTCCATGCGCAGAGATGCCGCAGGCACGTTATACGGTGCATCCTCTTTGGCGGGATCTGGGAACTATCTACGGCGGTGTTACGACCGAGTGCTGTGGCAGTGTCCCGCTTCGAGGATTTCCTGCCTCGGTTTTGGTTCCCGCATATCAGTATCAATGTTTTCTTGGTGAAAACTCGCGGCACGATGTAGTACCGTCGAGTTATTGGCGCGTGCGTTTCTGGGTAAAGACTACAGATTCCCGTATTGGGTCGTCCTGTTGCTGAACGGCTTCTCAAACGTGAATGGGAACGCAACAATAGGCTGTACCTATGAGAGCGACCGGTCTTCGTCCGTCGCCGGCCGGTCTGCCCTCGTCCTTTTGTTTCCTATAAATCGTGAGGCATCGGTACCGAATGTTTCGGGAACATTGTTGAGTCATGGCACCGGTAACACAGACGAACCAATTAATTTGAGCCGTCCGGCCGGGAAAAGGCATGTTTGAGCTAATGGTGTGTAACACTGTCGGCCTGCGTAATATTCAGGGTACAAGCACCCACGAATCTAGGTGTCACTCGATATTATCGAGGGCAGCCTTGAGCGCTGGGTTGATGACCCTCAGCGGAGGCCACCGACGTGAGCAAAGGCCTCCACGCCGAGTCAGATGCAATCAATAATTAAACAGATCAGTGGGGACAGCTATTTTTAATCTGGTCAAGTATAGGCCGAGACGGGGTTTTCATCCCAGCTGACCCCGATCTCAGCTGTTTAATGTGGGAGGAGAATGCTTATCTCGACGCATGTGATACTCTCGTGTTCGTACATTTTTTTCAGGTCGGTCTCGGGATCTGTGGGGTGCGAGGGGAGCGCAGGCGCATGTCGCGCCTACCAGCTCGGAATATATAGGAAGTGAGCAAGTGACCATGTCGCAGCGGGACGACCGTGTCAGAATGGCCGCGTCAGAACGGCCGCGAGCGCGCGATGGCTGAGAGCTCCGGCCTAGCCATGCCTCGCGGTCGGCGCTGTCAGCTCTGAGAGAGGGCGGCCGCGAATCTAGATGTGATACATCCATGATATCAATTTTCCTCTTGAACTTCAAATGTGTCATTTTGATTCCTCCTTATTTAACACAGGATTTGATCTGAATTAGAGGACTGGGTCCTGGGGTCTGTAGTCTACGGATATTTTGATTATGAATTGTTAGAGATACGTTTCGGTGGCTTGGAGTTCCAGTGACCAAGGTGACGGCATAGGTATATAAGCTACACTGGTTGTCCAGAAGCGTTCTGGACAATTCTGACATTTTGGTAATTTTTGGCTATAGTGTAGCAGCCACGGTGCGCCATCTCAACCGACAGCTACTTGTGAGATAAGACTGGAATTGAGTTCATGACGACCATCAGGATCGCCTGTCTTTTTTGGCTCATCAAGCAGCTGGCGAGGAGCATCAATAGTGACAACATTGCTTTAAGTGGTTTTGGTAGATATGAGCCGGGTTTAGGATCCGAGTATCTAGATGCTGTACTTGCTTCGTCTTCAAGTTTGCTTCTTGAGTAGAATGCACTCCAATTAAACTGCTGTATACATCCTAGAGAACTAGCATCAGAATGTACTTAGCTGTGTTAGGGCAGAAGATAACAGTTGTCATTTCAGAAATTGGAACACCATGTAGTACCAGACTATTTAAGTGTAACCACAGGAGAGGAAAGACTTTATACATAGACTATTTGTTTACTTTACTAAGCTGCACTTCAGTACGTGAGACTGAATACGTGGTTTATTTACATCATGTACCATTAAACGCTTGATCTTTTTATGCGATGATCAAACAGATGTCAAGGAGCACCAATTCAGCACAATACCACACAGGTTGCTGGGTGGTTAGCTCCGTTCAGCTCTTTACATGGACATCCAAGGTTGTATTTCCCCGCTTCCAAGTGCTGATGGCATTTGCAATGAACCTCAAAGCCTTGTATAACATCAATGACCGCCTCAACAACAATCCCCCCCCTCCCCCTCTCGCAGTTTCTATTGGGCCGCTAACACCATCATTCTGCCTAGAAGGCGTTAGAGCAACTGCACGAGAACACACATTGGCTTATCAACGGCATCAGCTTTCAGAAGGGCTGAAATTAACGTCCCCGGCCCCGATTCCGATACACCCCTGATTCCGATAGTATATATACTATAAAAACCCCACTCTTCAAACCCCACTATTAAATCCATTTTAATTACTAAAGAGCCCCACTTTTTTCTATATATAGAACTTTAAATATAATATTATAGAAAAATATTAAAATAAATCTTAAAGGCTTTATTTATTTTAAATTAATATTTAAAGATAAAAGAATTTTAAATATTAAAAATTACTTATATTATATACTTATAATAAATCTTAAATATTCAATTAATAAAATTAAGTAATAATTATTTTCTTTTTAATTATATTTAATTATATTAATAAAATCTTATAATAATTAATATTATATTTAAATAAAGCTTATTTATTAAATTATATTATTTTATATATAATATTTATATAAGTAAATCTTAATATATTAATAATTAAATATATATAAAATAATTTAATATAAAAGTATTAATAATTTAATTATTTAATATTTATTATATATAATTATATTAAAATTATTATAATATATATTTTATATAATTAAATAAATATTAATATTAAAATGTTAATAAATATATATAATTTATTAATAATCCTTAATATTTTAATAAAACTTAACTTTAAATACTTATAATTATATATAATTAAAAGGTATTTGTGGGAGACAGCTTGGGGGGTCGCAATTGGTAGCTTGTATTGTTGGAAGAGCAGTCTATGGAGTAGGTTTCCTAGCAGAATGGGTGGCAGCTGTCTCTTTAAATAGGAGCCTCCATAACGTCAGTCACTGGGGCCCCATTCAATTGACCCATTCACCGTACGCCCTGCAGTGCCTGCCACAGTATTATATATTTAAAATTTTATTCAAGTAATTTTATTATTATTTTATATATAGAATTAAAATCGCTATTTTTAGAATTAAGTTAAATTTATTTATAGCTATTTAAAAAGTGGGTGGTTTAAGGTGGCAACGCACTAAAAAACGAGCTATCGGAATCAGGGGTGTATCGGAATCGGGGCCGGGGACGTTAGTGAGCATTCAACCCTTGCCAAGCGGAGAATGTCAGCGCCGAGCGGGATATACGTGCGGCTGATTTGAATTTCCCTTATCCACTACGGCGCATACTCGTCACTTTTTCAACTGCTGCATTGTACACACAGCTCTGTGTCCGACTTTACATTACATGGAAGATGAGATAGCTTAAATTGCCTTGACATACAGACGTTGTTGAGTCGCTCGGGGGCTCGAGACGCTGGACAAGATGCTGGGAATGTCACTCCTCCTCCGCCACAGCCATGGGCGGTGCAGAGTGGTGCCTGCAGGCAGAAGCTTCCCGCTACCAGTTGGGGAGGTGGGAGCCCCTGTGTATAATGACTTGGTGGTTCTGTAAGCTTGTCTTATCTTCCAACAAGCACACCTTGGATAACCTTGCTAACACATTTCTCCGCAGAGTCGTGCAGCATGACGATGAGCAGGCTGTGAGAGCGATCGAGAGCCAGTTTGAAGGGAGGGGATTCCCTCGCAAGATGACCTGGGATGTGGGCCAGACCGGGGTGTATCAACCACCAGAGGAAATCATGTCCGGCCCAGGGCGGCTCGTCGGTTCCCAGTTTGACATCTGGTCGTGTCTGAGACTTCGTGGCCTGGGCGGTCGCCTCGAACGATATGAAGGGGGGCTGGGGGGCGTCAACAGGGACCGAATTGAGAGTACGCATCAACGCCGTGGTTTTTCGACATCGCCTAGCCCCGTAGCCTTCAAGTCTCGATGCTGATATCCTCTGATCACTGACTCTAGGGGATGCAAAGAGCGAGACAATCGTGGGAACATGGATTTGTAACAGGGAGACGGTCCTTGGACCTCGAATCATCGCCTCGCCCCTGGTGGTGCTCGTCTTTCGGGCCGAGGACCGTCACTTTCGCAATTTCGCCTCGCGCCTAGAGGTCTATTTTAACAAGCGCCGTTCAGAACTGGTCTTTGACGCTATGGCAGAACAACCGCTATTTATCTACATAGCGTTATACCAGTGTTTTAACAGCTTTACGACGTTTTTCTATCAGTATCAAGGGATATATAAAGAAGTCGTGAGTGTTCTGCAAATATCTAAATATGCACCAGATTGCAGATACTTAACATATTGATCAATTGCTTGACAGGCTCTTCATCAAGAGAAGAGGATTACTAGTGTTTTCTCACGAAGTTTTCGTTTGAATAAGACTCTCATACACATGTCTTATTGTCAAGAGGACATCCTCATGCATAAAACAATGCTTATGAAAATTGGGAGGCTTATTGACTACGTAGGTAGGCACATAACCAAAATCTCCAGATTCCAATTCCAACTTGACCTTCGCTAATTATTATTGTCCCACCTATGCAAGATCCACCTACGGCAACGACGGATGCTCTTATTGAGGAACTGGAGGGTCTCAATAAAGATCTGAACGATTTCGAAGACAAGTATAAATTCTTTTCTGAGAGATTTAAGGCAGTATTAGATCTGGTGTGTTCATTCTTTTTCTACTGCGATAGTATGTTTCAATCAATAACATTCCGCCTCTGAACAGGAATTCAGTCTGTCTAGCGAGAGACTCAATTGGATTATGATGCTGTTCACAGCCCTTACCGTTCTGTTCACCCCCATTGCATTCGTTGCAGTAAGTCTCAGCACTCTTGATCTGTGATGCGAGTCACTAAAAATCTACCAAAAGGCTGTATTCAGTATTATCGATTCGGACCCTGTCTGGTTTCTCATATCTGGGTCTGCAGTCTTGTGCATCAGCATTGCAATCTGCCTCTGGGCGTTCACATCAATACAGGGACTGGGCCACAGGATGACACAGGGTGATCTGAGAAGTCTCTTGCATAAACTACCTTACCAGGGCCCAGGTTACAGGCGCCCAAAGGGTCCAGACGGCGACGGTCCTCTAGCTCCACCTCATGATCCGGGTCCAAAGCCCCCACCGCACCCAAGTTCCCATGGCCCTATGGCTGAGGGTCGCATGTCTGGCCACGAATCAGGGCATCGACCGCCGCCTAGCCAGCCTCTTCCACCCCCCTCACCACCTCCTCGGCCCCCGGTCAGCTCCTTTAGGCCACCAGTGGGTTCCAGTCAGTGGAGGCCTCACCCAGGGCCGCCACCGCCGATACCAGTGAACCTCGAACGGGAGCACTGGGGCCACCATACTCGACCAAAGCATCCTCCTCAGGGGCATTACCGCCGCGTACCGCCCCCAGCAGGGTCTGGCGTGCACCCGGGGCCGAGCATATCAGTAGCCCACGCGCCCTCGGCCCTGTCGTACTCGTCGGGGGACTCGTCCCCGGAGGAGGAAGATCTCCGCCGTCGGGAGTCGCGCCTGCACGACCAGGAGGTGAGACTGCGCGAGCGTGAGGTGCAGCTGCGCGAGCAGGAGGCGCGCCTCCGCGTCGAGGTGGACCTTCGCCCGCGTGGGGATCGTGCGGAGCAGGTGCGAGTCCGGGAAGAGGTCGGTCAGCCACGAGCCCAGGAACAGATACGTCGTGGCGAGGAGGCTCGTCGTGTGCTTGACGAAGGGCTACGTCGTCAGGAGGTCGCTCGGGGCTTGGGCTTGCAAAGACCAGGGAGGATGCCAGAATGAGGGTAGCTGATGGTTTGGAGAGTCTGGGAATATTCGCTCTGTTGCTTTGTTTAGGGGGCGAGAGTCGTGCTGGCGAGTTCAGACTGGCTCTTGCGTACCTAGGTATATAACTACACACATACCTTGATGAAGTACCTCGATTTCTCACACTAAATAGGTACGCGCTACCCATGCAGAGAATGATGGATCAGAGATGGATGCTTTTCTTATCATGTTATTGCGAGAAAGATGTGTTTTGAGGTCTTCACCAGTGCAAATAGTACAGATTAGTGTGGATGTGAGGTCGATGACAATATGACTATACAAGACATTTACCCAGATCCTGCTGTTACCTGTGCCTAGCAAGCTTTAACACCATTACCCGACGTAGACGTCACAATCTCATATTTTCTACGACCTCGAAGAAGCTCTACAAACGCGTTCAGTTGTAATCTCCACGATGTTTATGGGTCTCGGAGGTAACTTGCATGCGCAAGCTCTGATGAAATCTTTACATCATTATAGACACTTTCTGATTCTTAGTGATTTCTGAAATTCTCTTCCCGTTCAAATGGACTTGAGTGATGGCGGGTGGCCAGCTATTCGGGCAAATGCTATAAGGCCTCCAAGTGATAGAAGATCTCATCAGTTTGGGACTCTTGTCTTCGTCCTTATAGATGTCCAAAGAGATATAGCACACGATCTGATAACGCTGAAGTTTATCTCTGAGTGAGACTACTTCATCGACAAAACTACAATTGGGGCCATATGACAGTTTAAAGCCTTAAGGAAATATTGCGACTGGGCTTCATAGAGGCATTGTGGTGTCTACATGTGATTCTATCATTCCATTCTAACTTAATAAATGACTTTACAAATGACTCTTTTCGTGGTTGCTAATTCATTACAGGGATTGTAGATTGATGTTTCTTTTACTTGTCAAAATAGCCAAGTAGGACATGCCAAACTGTGATGCTCTTATACTTGATCTCTCAGTTACATTTGAGGGCTTCCCGTCGATCCCAGGCCCGCCTAGTATTGCTCTGATCCAGGAGGTCCTCCTATATATTCTGTGACTCGTGTTTGAACATAGCCACCTTGATCATGCCTCAAACAAGAGCCTTGTAGAGCAAATTCCTGGGCATCTTGGCTCTGTAAACGAATGCCCTCGTGAGCTCTCAACAACAACTAGCGGCTGCAAACTTGGCCAAAGAAGAACTGAATAAGCGTCCTCATCTTGTTCGATCGGAAACGCAAGGCTAGTGAGTTGCCCTGCTTTGACATCATACGAGCTTTTTGGGGCGGTGTGGCTTCCAATGACCATAAGTGGAATCAAATATCCTAGTCCATCTTCGTCAAGAACTGCAAATATGTATTTAGCCTGCATATTTGCGCCTGACCCGTTTGAAATGATAAGGACGAAGATCACCTTCTAGCTGAGGATTGTAGACATGTTTATTTCGTGTCAGAAGGGAAGTACCAACCATATACGTTGCAATTTGAACACAATATGTACTATATACTACCAGACTGCCATGGATAGAAGCGGTTCCAGAGCCACTCTAGACTTGTAGAAGCTACGCCACAACCATGGAAGGGGCGGTACAAGGGTAGCAACGACGCGGGAAATACTTTTCTCACTTGTGACTGTGCCAGCAGCGAGGACACGCTCGGGAAGCTGCATGCCGAATCATCCATCTCTGTCTTGGGCACCGCCTAAGGCTGATATTTGCCGAAACTTACCTTGCTTAGAGCGCATCCTCGCAGCCAGCCACATTGACTCGCACTCGGGTTTTGTCTTCGCGCCATTTACACACCCCGCCGATTCCTCCTGCGATGTACCGAGAACTGAGGTAACTATCCCGGCCCAGGGAATTGGTCTGAAACAAGACTTCACCCGCGTGGGGAGCCTCACTCGAGGATTGCTACCCAAGGCACGGCACTACCCTCTGGCGTCAGGTGACAGAGGCTGTTCAGCCGTGCTTGCATGGACAATAGTATGATCATGCCAGGTGCCAGATCTTCCATGCATATCTCTCGCACACCGGTAACAGTCGCTGCAGTGACAGCGCCCTGAAATGGCCCTGGCGTAGACGCAGATGGAGCTCGCTTGTGTGCCCTAGTGCTACAGGAGCATCCACAGAGCTGGCCCTATAGGTAAGACACACACCCTGAGGGGGGATATCCCAGCAGGGACCATCACCAGCCCACTATATAAAGGTTCAATAGCCAGCAAATTATGCATGACGCTGCCCATCAACCCCTTTCTGGTCCTGCACGGGACCGTCCGCAAGAGGCGAGGGTGGGTGCCCTGGGCCCTGCACGTCGCTCGATCGGGTCGGCACGTGAGGACCGTCAGGCCCCAAACGCCCCCAGAGCTACCACTTGGCTGGCTCCTGATGCATAGGCTTATGGGTGCTGGTGGCGTGTGGGTGGGATGTGGGCGGCCCTGTCCAGGCACGCTTGCAAGAGCCGTTCATCCTTCGCATGCAACTAACCCGCAGATCAGCACCCAGACGGTGGTGGGAAAGCTGTAGTGGGGTGTTGTTGCTGACGCGAGAGAGAGAGAGAGGCGTGCAGCGCTCGGATTAGTGATGCTGCTTTGTTTTCTCTGCTCTGCGATCCAACCAGCAGTTATTGGGCATCTCCACTGCGACAATGCGTGATCGTAGACGTCACGAGAGAAGACTTGTGGCCGACATTGCCATGCAGGCCCGCCTCTGTCATTTGTGACGGGCCACTTACAGCCGGCGGGCTCGGTGTATTGGCATCGACGTGGTGCCACCTGGTTGCACCGATCAAAAGAGCTTGGATGGGCTTTTGCTCTTCCGGGAAGCTGAGGCACACACATACACACACACGGGTGCTGTACACCACAGCTTTCAAGCTCCCGCGTATTTGTCTCGAAGGCCACGAGCTCACAGGACAAACGGCTGTATCCGGTCTATCCGCCGTGAGCCGATGCCTTGCCTTTCTCGGTACCAGTTCAGCGTGCTGGATCCGCAGCTGGAACTCGACGAGGCAGGCTGTGGCCTATCAGCGGCGTGCTGACCACTGGGAAGATGATCCAGTGCAGATTGACTGCCATCGCATCAAATCAGTAGCATTGGTGTTACCATCTGACTTTGGGCCGTCGCAGCAACCACATATGCAGACATGTGCTTCTGCGAGCCACAGGTACTGCCAGGCACAGGAGAGGGAGATCCTGGTAGCTCACACCAGGGCTCGCTACCTGCGAGTAGGTAGCCAGGCTGTTGCTTGAGAAAGTGTGAAAGTAAGGCACTGCTGGCTCACCGATTAATGAGTCGATGTTCCCTGTGCAGCGGGCGATTTAATTGCTTGCAAGGCCATCGTTCCGCCGGGTTACCCCAAGCTTTTGAGGATGACTTGCCGGTTGTTGGGAACGGGTATGGCCAGCCACATTGGGCTCCCAGTTACTGGTTGGTGAGCAGGCTGTAGATGGGGCACAACATAGCCACCGGAACACAATATCTCTCAGGCTGGCTGCAGCGTTGGGATCTGGCAGAGGCCCCAAAACAAGGTGAGGCGCTCGCCAATTACGGCGTGTGTGCCCGCGCTGGCTCACCGAAAAACGAAAGGTGTGAGATCTTGTACCTGACCTGCCGCCTCCCGATCTATGTTGGGAAAGCCCCACAGCAGCCCCCCCCCCGAGCCCACGATCACATGCCATTCCCTTAAGCTATTTCAGGACCTTGCACAACGTGGCTTGACAGAGACGATGTCTAGGTGATACACAGCCAGGGAAACGAAAGCTCACGATGTTTGTTCTTTCCCTAGCGCCAAGCACGGCTGAGTCTGAGCGTACCTGTCGGGTCTATCCGGCGGAATGCTGTGTAGCTCAATGCAGCCCGTCGCAATGTGATTGAACAATGCAGGGAGCAGAAGGTTCGCGTGAGACAAGTCCTAGCTCGTCAGACGGTCCGGTCCTGCTGGCTTCTGATAGAAAGCTCCGACGCTGCTGCTGGTGATCGAGCTCAGCGTGCCCTTCGGGACTGGCAGGTTGCTGGGTCCGCACAGATTTTACTGCTACGTGGAGATGCAAGGTAAGGCCAGACCGAGTATTTGAGGCTGTGGGTGTCCCTGATAGCCGAGTCATGATCAAGGGGACCAGCTGGCAGAGGCGTTCCCGAGAATTGATCACCTGCAACGGTGGCTCCATGAGGCTTATGCCAGCGTCAGCCCTACGAGCCGGAGCTCGACGCCGCTCAACCCAAATTGAAATCTCCGAAGTGAAAAAAAAGGTGATCGCAAGGGATCGCAACACGAGGCGAAACGTGTGAGATCCGCTCTTTGTGCCGGCTCAGCCTTCGTGTAGCAACTCGATCCCATGGAATTCCCGCGCCTGAACACTCAGGGAAGCGAAATGACCTGCATCAGGCACCTCGGGAGGACTTGCTGTAACTTTGGTAGCCGCAAGCCAAAGCTGCAGCATTCGCCGGGATGATCATGTGCAGCACAAATTGCATCTGATCAGTGACAAGCGGCCATCCGCAGGAAAACAAATCTTGAGGCACAGGATTGTGCATACAGCACAGCACATACAGACAGGCCCTGACTAAACAGGTGAAAGTGTGCTTGGCTGGAACGCGTACCCGTGTAGATAGCATTCCTCCTCTCTCTGCAAGTCTCAGCGTCTCTGCGAGGCCTGAGAAATGCGTCGCGAGCGTGCTGATAAGCGGCGATATTCGGGTGGCTCAACGCATTCGTGTGTCTGAGACACGTCTGGCGAGACAGGAAGCCTCGCCAGCCAGCTGCGGTTGTGAGGCGGCGGCCACCTGTCACGACAGCTGCACGCTGGTAAGCGACAAGCGAGGGAGCGCCACCATTATGAGCCCGAGTGGTCCGGTCTCAGAGCGATAGGGGCCCTGCTCTGCACAATTCTGGTTTCTTTCTCCCTGACAATGCGTCAGAGCTTTTGCCATCAGAGGTCGGCTGGGTATGATTACGAAGCAGTGCAGACAGACGCATGGTCTAATAAAAGTACGTACGGGACAGCGGCAGTAACGGAGCCAGCAAACAACTCCGTGCGCAACAGCCCATCTGAGGGCCGTTCCAGACCGAACACAACACAGGGGGCAGGCCGTTGAAGCTAGATGAGTCCAACCTCAAACTAAAGGCAGGATTAGCGCGGTGGGAGTGTCATGAGACGCTCTTTTGCATAGCTGATCCCTGAGCTCCCATGCAGCTGGTGTCTGGATCACCACAGGTACCGATGCAGTCGAGGGGCAGCAGCGCGCCCCCGCCCACCCTTGGCCGCTCCAGCCCAGCACTCGACGCATGTGAAATCATCATGGTCGGGAGCTGAAAGGGTGGTTTGACTGGCCACGGTTGTGAGCACTGAGGACTGCGTGAGGGGTTGGGAGGATGCAACTGGACGGAGTATCTCCTTGTACTGACCACAAAGGCAAGCATACCCAACAAGACAAGGGGAGCTCTGCCCTACACTACCCAGGCAGTATGTACTATACTGGCACAGCAGCGCGTTATTACGCCAGCTTTATGTCAGTCGAAATTGGTATGTTAATATGTCTTGCGCACACATAAGAGAGTAGGCCAAAACTGTGGCCGTACTTGGTAGACAGACAGATGTTGCCAAAAGAGATGCCAGGAGTCAGCCCTGGGAATTGCCGTGTGGTTGCCGTTGGGATCGTTGCTGTTATGGAAGGAGCAGAGCTGAGCAGAGCACAACAGAACAGACCAGGACCACATTTCCCCCATTGCAAGCTCTTTCCAAAATGGGCTCCAAGGGCCCCCTTTTTATTATTAGTATTATTATATCTTATCCGCTTCCCGGGCGGGTGGACAATTGCAGGTGGGAGCCAACCTTGGAAACGTGAGCTCGGTGCGATCGGAGGGGTGCCTACGGCCACGGTACACGGAACGGTACCGTACCGCACCGTACCATACGGACAGCAAAGTCCAGTAGCTAGCCCTACCTAGGTTGACCAGGTGCCGTACCGAGCAGCCTAGGCCATCGATCTGCCTTGAGCATCACGTCCTGTAACAGTTGCCGCACCCGTCCTATGGCTCTGTGCTCGGCCTATGTGTCAGAGGGGCTTTGACGAAGTGCATGGCAGCGTCACTTGACCTCTCCCTCCCTGGAGCAGCCCAGGCAGAGGAGGGAGGCAGAAGGAAAGGTGTGGGTGGCCATGTGCTCAGGTTCTTTCTTGGAAAGTCACACTCGCCGTTGCCCCACCAAATGGCACTGCAGCTGGCCCACACCCCCCCCTCCCAGCTCCGTCTGCTTGCCTGCTCTTGCTTGCGTGGTGTGGTCTCGCTGCCCCGCTTTCGACGTCGACAGCTGAGAGGACGGATTTCCAAGGATTCGGGACGATGTCGACGAGACGGGCGGGCCCTACACTGCAGCTCCAAGGCCGGTTGGCTCGCCGTCGAGCACACAACACAACAACACAACGCATTGTCGAGCTCGAGATGATGATGCAATTGCCACTGGCCTCGAGGCAGATCTGCTACCGAGACCCGGACTGTGCTCACCGAGCCCAATGGCCCAGGCCGAACCTTCAATGGCCTGCAACGCGTCGTCGTCGACGCAGTCTCTCTTGCCTGCTGAGCTTCCCAAGAGACCAGGGCAGGCTGCCAGGGAGCTCTCTCGCTCTCACTCTTACCCTCCCTCCCGCTCAAGTAGCTCCTCCCGCTCGAGTAGCTCCTCCCGCTCCCTCTCTCGCGTTGCAGTCTGCGGGGAACGCCCATGTCGATGGATGGAGGGTCACCTTCACTCCGACTGGCTGGCAGGCTAGCCACCGTGTGCAGTCAGATCGGACCCCTGCCGCGACCGAAAGCCTCTAAATGTTGTCTCCAGCAACAGCACTACTGTACTGTGAGCACGTAGCTTGTGTGCCCCCCCCCTGATAGCCCTGGCAGTCCGGAGTACCAAGTAGTCGGGGACCTATGTACTCCGTACGTACGGCAGGGATTCGAGAGACCACAGGTGTTTGAATTCTGGTGACAAATCGGCCGATATTGCCCATGGCTCATGCTGGCGGCGCGAGGGCGCGAAGATGAGCTGAGCTTTGAGGCGGCAGCAGGGCAGTGAATGGCCAACCACTTCGCGCCGGCGTGGGAAGGCGATGATGCACGAGGCAGGAGGCTCGAGACCTCGCTCTCGAGGTTCACGACTCCTGCCAACTGCAGACGATGCATCATGCAAAGGAGGGGGATTGCGTTCCGGAACTCAATCCTGAGCTCAGTGATCACGGGCTCGGCAGGCGGCAGATCCAAGATGCAGGGAGCTCAAAGCAGCAGCGCTGCCCGAACACGCACGCGCGCACACACAACGAACACACCACCGAGGACGAAGCCCGACTTCGACCTCCTCTACGGTCTGCTTGCTACGGTGTCGGATCCTGCCAGGTACCACTTGGCCCATTCAAGGCCCTGAATTGCAAACTTGGTAGATGATCTGTCCCCAATACCCTGCTTCTAATTGCGTACTATGTGAGTATGTGCTGCTCGACAGGTTTTAGAGAGCCATTTCTTTGAATAAGATTCCGGCCGGTGCTCCAGATAGGAGGCTCCCCGGGTCACACCAATGCCTACGCCAGGATGGGTTCATCCCCGTTCAAAGTGGTTCTTGGGTAGCCATGGGGCGTGCCTGAGTTGATGAATAATCTCCTCAGTCCTTGACTTATCCATGCGGCGTCTCACCCGGCTCCTCGACCACTGGCCGCGTCTAACAATACTACTGCGTACCAGCCCATTGGCGATGAACATGCTGGGTGCTCTTCTCAATCGAGAGTCGAGGGTGGAGGGGATCGCAGCGCGACCAGCCCGCCCGCGGTTCCGAGACGAGCAGCTCGGCAGCTCGCACCCTTGCCCAGTTGACCCTCACCGGCCCCAGGCCATAGGCCACAGGCCAACAGGGCCCAGTGCCCAGGGCCCCCAAGCTCGACGCCGCCCGGGCAAGGCCTTCCCGTCACGTTGTACCGAGACAACACCTCGCGAATTAGTCAAGACACCTATTGGCATCGATAATCCCCTGTCCTCACCGTACGGGATGTCACCGAAGCAAAGTGATGGCGGTCCAGGAGCCGCCGGACGACACTGACCCTACAGGGCCGGATTTTTTATAACAAAGCGGAAGACCCTGCAGGATCGGGTCGCTCAGCAGATCAACCAAGCCTCCTTTTTTGACTTCCGCTACGCGGACCGCTTAGCGCCTGTCGGCCGTCTCAAAAGAGGGCACATGATGAACAGGCTCCGTTTTGAGCGGGTCAGAATGACAGGCGAACACAATCTTGTAGTCGGGACCCGCTAGCCTAACCATCATGTCTTCAATGACAGAGAGCAGCGGCATCCCCTGCCGTCATCTTGACCACGTCCAGCCGCGCCATGATAGGCCCTGCGCTGCTGCAGTCCCTGCTGCATTGCATGTTCGCGAACGACTGAGGGAGAAGCTGATCTCGCACCGAAAGGGGAAAGGCAGTCAGGCACACAGGCAGACAGGCACGCTGGGCAGACAGGCACGCAGACGGGCAAGAGCCTGGGTGGTGAATGAACTTGGCCCACCGACGCACGTCGTGCATGCGCTGCATGGTCAGGACCCGGGCTGGGAGGAAGTCAAGCCGTTGCATGAAATGGTAAACGGCCAGCAGGAGTGGGCTTGCACGTTGGCCACCCGCCGGCCAGAATTGAGCCTCAGTCAGCGACGAGGCACTATACTATGTCAATGTAGCAAGCTGTATCAGGTGGCCCGACCAGGACCGAAAGCAGGTCAGAGCTTCAAACTTGTAGCGGCGGCCGTGGATACATACATCCATACTTCCAATTTGGTAGTATGGGAGGTACATAGTCTACTCACACACTGACAACCGGTGCAAACAGACGAGCGCGCACGCACACACACGCGCACACGCACAGGGGACTGCACTTCTCTTGTTGAACGGTCAAAATGTCTACTAGGAGGTCCATTCATGGCATACATAAAGTTTCGGGCGTTTCCTGAGCCCGTCGACTTGCTGTTATGCTCTTCTCTGCTCTGTTTCTCAAAAAAGGGGCGGATGGGTGGAGGGGGCCCGAACTGAGCGAGCCATATTGAAATAGATGAGGCTATTCGCTGCGACGTACTTAGTACCTATTTCTGTCTGGGACCGGGGTACGTCACTTGGAGAGGTCATGCACCCAGCCTGCGCTAGCCTCATCACACGATGCGTCTCTGTCCAGGACTCCAGTTCCAGTTCCAGTTTCCAGCAGTCCCTCAAAACGAAACGAGGCGCCAATTTCCACTTCCACTTCCGAACTTCCACCCTTTCACGCTGCTCTCACCCGGACCGACCTGGAACCTCGTGCAATATCTCGCCAACACCGTCATTCAGTCACTCAGTCGGTCGTGCCGTGCCGTGCCCGTGTCGTGTCGTGACCCTGACCTTGGAACCTAACCTCCTGGACAGCAAAGGAGCCCGCCATCCCACCTCCCTCTCTTTTCCCTCCACCACCTTGCCGTCGACCTGGGTTCTCAACCCCCCTCCTTTTACCCAGCCAGCCAGCCAGCCAGATCTATTCTTCTCACCTGGGACTCTCTTTTCCCTTGATCCAACCGCCTGCTGCCTGCCTGCCTGACCTGCCTGGCCTGCCCGCACCCAGCCCGTCCTTTGGAACCCTGGGAACCTACCTGTGCACCTGAGCAGCCAGCGCCTGCCCTCGGATTGGACCTGAACCTGGACCTTGACCTGGACCTTGACCTGGACCCGACCCTGATCACCGGCCCCGACCTGACCTCGTAAGTAGACGCCTCTTCATTATTGCCGCAGCACGCTGGTGCAGCTGGCAAAATCTTACCCTCCCACACCCATTCATCCATTGCGCATGCAATTGCTTTCGTATC
Organism: Diaporthe sp. P3_1W; assembly: GCA_037177825.1. NCBI lineage: Eukaryota > Fungi > Ascomycota > Sordariomycetes > Diaporthales > Diaporthaceae > Diaporthe > Diaporthe sp. P3_1W. The sequence goes on along the minus strand of JBAFXB010000004.1, from coordinate 1,442,649 downwards.
ATTTTTGACAGCAAATAGTTTGCACCGTCAAGACTCCATACAAGGCCTTCTTGACCAGCCCAGCTCGTTTCTCATTCGTCCCAGGGCAGCTCTCGAGTCCTTCTTACCCCTCACTCACCCACCCGGCACCAACCCAAAGCTTGACTTGGACCGCCCTCACGATCCGCAACCCCGTCTTTTCGAACCCTCGACTCGCGACATCCGGGGCCTTGCCTACGTGTGCGCTTAACGACCACCTCAGCCTTCGAATCGACTTCAGCAAAAGACCGTCCTCACGTCACGGGCTCTTTTGGTCGTACTTTGCAATCGTTGTAAGTTACTTGTCCTGCGTTGCTGCTGTGTTGTCCGGACCCAATTGCCCGCCCAATTCGTCACCTCAGCCGAACTAGCTGCCCTCATCACTCATTACCCCTCCACCATGTCACGATGGACCCTTCGTGTGCGGTGACAGGTCGGGGCACGCTTGAGGAGCTGGCAACCCAGAGCCCAGTAGCCGCTGTGGTCTGCAGACCACTCATCCGCTTGTTATCGACCCTTGTCTGCACCGTTGAGGAGGCCATGGGCGTATCGCGGAAAACCTGGAGGAATGGAGCACCCCTCAGTCTTGCCGTTGCAAGATGAGAGACGCGCACAACGCACAGTATGCAGCACAACGGCGAGACTTGCGAGTGCCATCTCCCAGTTCCTCTCTATCCCACTCTGCACCTGAGACAATTTTGGACTCCCCTGTCGAGTCTATCTTTGTCGACCGTCATCAAATCGGCCTGCTGTTACTGTACTATGCTATACTGTCCTGTCCTGTCCTGTCCTCTGTCCCTTCCCCCCACACATACGCACGTACAGACATACGCATTTGGGCCTGCGTGGTTTTTGGCTGCGTGCTGGACACACCACTTCGAGCCCGACAAGTCGCCACCGTTTCAGTCGCTCAAATGTCTGGGCTGCTGCAGCTTCACCTCAACCGCGCTGCACTGCACTGGCACCGCAGGCTGGGATTGGACTGGATGGCGGCGGCGTTGGGCTTGGCTGCCGAGCGAGCGAGCGAGCAAAGCGGTTGAGCTACTGCGCTGCGCGCCTGGTCTCCCTGGTCCCTTTCTCACCACTGGATTCTGTCCACTGTCCACTGTCCACTTCAAATTTCTACTCACCGGGTCCCCCCGTCAATTCCAACCCGCCTTTCCACCCCTCCTCCCCAGACTAGACTCCGTCATCTCTCTCTTTCCTCTCTCCTCTCTCCACCTAGAACGCATCTCTGGGCACCTTGACAATTCTGCATCGCATTTCACCAGCACCCCACCGTTTGTGCCATCAGTGCATCATTGGGATGGACCATGCAGCAAGTTTCTAATCGTTTGGACCAGTTTGATTGACAGATTTCTCGTCTCGGCTCCGCGCGCCATACCGTGACAACCGCATTCCTCCCTGACCCACTTACTACCGCATCAACAAACCTGCCCACCTGCCTGCCCGCCCGCCAGCCGGTTCCTTCCTCGACAGAACCCAAAGCAAAACGCGGCGTCGTCCACGACTTTAACCTACAGTCGTGCAACCAAGCCTCCACTTCGACCGTGTACCTTGTTCATTCTTCGGCCATAGCAATCGCCCCCACGGGTCTAACGGGTGCCAGAATCCTGTCGATTTCTTCCGAGACCTTACCTCCAACCGGCCTCGTACTGTTGCCCACCACGGCCCGCCTCAGGCGTCTGTCTGTGTCTCTTTCTTCTTCGAGTCTCGATCTGCTTTACAATATCTTTTTGTCCGCAAAACGGTAGCAACAAGCCCAACAGCTTTCAAGATGGCCCAAAATCGCCCTGCAGCGTTCAACAACCTGCGGATGGGAGGTAGGTATCGCTCACGGCCTGGAGGTGCCTATCGTCTTGCTAATTGGTGCCGCAGAAGTTATCCGCGAGAAGGTCCAAGACGGAATCACCGGCGAGACGAGGGATCTACAATACACGCAGTGCAAGATCGTGGGAAATGGATCTTTCGGTGTCGTGTTCCAGACAAAACTCTCTCCTTCCAATGAGGACGCTGCCATCAAGCGGGTTCTCCAGGACAAGCGATTCAAGGTCCGCGCCTATGTGTTGCCCACCACCACCGGTGTATATTGGACTAACAGAATCCCAGAACCGTGAGCTGCAAATCATGCGTATCGTGCGACACCCCAACATCGTCCAGCTGAAGGCCTTCTACTACTCCAATGGCGAACGGGTATGTTGATGGATTCTCCAATATCGCTCGGTACACTCTCTGACAGGGCCACAGAAGGATGAAGTGTACTTGAACCTTGTTCAGGAGTTTGTGCCTGAGACAGTATACCGAGCGTCGAGGTTTTTCAACAAGATGAAGACCACAATGCCGATTCTCGAAGTCAAACTGTACATTTACCAGCTCTTCAGAGCCCTCGCCTACATCCACTCGCAAGGCATCTGCCATCGCGACATCAAGCCGCAGAACCTCCTGCTCGACCCCAACAGTGGCATTCTGAAGCTATGCGATTTCGGAAGTGCGAAGATTCTGGTCGAGAACGAGCCCAACGTCTCGTACATTTGCTCGCGCTACTACCGAGCACCGGAGCTCATTTTCGGCGCCACCAACTACACTACCAAGATTGGTGAGGACTGACTTGTGTGACAAGTATTCGTGCCGTGGAAAATGTGCTGACTCAAAGCTACAGACGTGTGGTCCACGGGATGCGTCATGGCGGAGCTGATGCTGGGACAGCCGCTCTTCCCGGGTGAATCCGGCATCGACCAATTGGTCGAGATCATCAAGGTCCTGGGTACGCCTACTCGAGAGCAGATTCGGACTATGAACCCCAACTACATGGAGCACAAGTTCCCACAGATCAAGCCGCACCCGTTCAACAAGGTCTTCCGCAAGGCCGATTCGAACGCAATCGACCTCATTGCCAAGCTTCTCGAGTACACGCCCACCGAGCGACTCGGCGCTATCGACGCCATGGTCCATTCGTTCTTCGACGAACTGCGAGATCCAAACACGAAGCTACCGGACTCGAGACACCAAACCGGCCAATTGAAGGAGCTCCCAGCCCTGTTCGACTTCTCTCGCCATGGTAAGTGCCCTGATTGTTGATTCTTTCCTCGTCCGTGCTGGTCAGCTAATGTTCCACAAGAATTGTCGATTGCCCCTCAGCTCAACCATAAGTTGGTTCCGCCCCACCTGCGACCAGGTCTTGCAGCGGATGGCCTGGACATCGACAATTTCACGCCGTTGACGAAGGCAGAAATGCTTGCCAAGCTTGATTGAGCGCCTACTGGTGCTCGACATACCTTCACACACTGGACTTGTCGGGAGTAGCAACTTTCTAAGAGGATGCCAGCCTCGGGCGGTCTGGACTACCAACGTTGCCTTTGCTCACGGTCGCTGATGCGGTGTTGACATTTCTTCTGCTCCAATACGACCACGCTGGGGTATCCTCGGATGGATATGTGAAGCGCGAACCGTTGCATACGATATCCGCCACGATTGCAGAAGCAGAAGCCGCAGCTTGTACCCAGCCAACGAGGTAGCGAAGGCAGGCCTTTGACGAAGGCCCAGGAGGTGAATTCGAAAGGGACACGATCGGCTGTCCCGTCAGAGACCCGTGGTCCTGCGACACATTCGAAAGATGAGCATATCGATGAAGATTGGCGGGACCATTAGATTTCTTTTTCCTGCACGATCAGACGTGATTTTGCTTGTTTCTCTGTTCATGGCCGCCTGGAAGATTCATGGCGCAGGCGACCACGCGGTGACTAGGACTAAGACGATTTTTTTATTTTGCGGCGTGGCCGGACCTCTCGATGAAACCTCTCTGGGAGGAGGCGGATGGTGGGCCTTTGCTGGATGAGTGGCCGCTGAGTATTGAACTACAGTGTCGGACTAGGTGGCAGGAACTACTACAACATGAGCTGAGGGTTTTGCGGGAGGGGCCCCGGTGATGGACTTGCATTGGGATACCAGCGTGGGCGAAACCCTTGTGTATGGAGGGGGTGAATGGGCCAATCATGGTTCAAAAAGAATTTAAAACTCTTGTTTTTATCCTTGTCTCTTTGAGGGCAGCCTCACCGGTTCAGGGGAGATGATGAGGCCAGTCGTCTCCCCGGATGGCGATCAAAAGGGAATCCTGGGCTGGATGTATTGCTCAGGTCACTCATCGACGGACAATAAAATAAAAAGGGCTGATGACCTCTGTTCTCGGGCGCGACTAGTGTGCATGAGGTGCTGTAAGCGGAACGCTGACGCCTTGGCGATCTCCCCCAGACCACCCAACCATTCTTATGTCCTCGATTTATTGTACGTTTCCACGTCGGAGAGTGCACACAGGTACCTGGGTGGGCAGGCAATTCCATCCAGCATTCTTACCTGTATAAGTGATATGTGAATTAGGCTAGTCATGGGAGCAGGAGCAGTGCCGGGGCCCGGCCCCGCCTCCCGGAGGCTCAGAGGCATCTTTGAAAATCATTGAAACTCTATAATCTATGGACGACGACACCGCCAACCAAAGAACCCCACAAAGATGGGAACAGGCTCAGCTGATCAGCCGCTCACCTTTCGGACGTGCGCCCACCATCTTTCATTTAGTCGAGATGGGACAGGTGCGTCATGGTATGTTTCAACAGCCATGCGGTGAGGGGTGATGACCAACCAAGCTCAGCTCGTAGGGGTGGGAGGAGCTATTTATTCATCAGGTTTTGCACAATTTGTCAAGAGAAGGCCGAGGCGGCGATGGGTGATATTATGGAGGGGGAAGGGGGGGGCAAGCTAGAGGCAAGTAGGTGTGTGAGACTTGACGCCTGCTTGCCCCTCCCGAATGAATACTCGAGGCGGTTGGGATGAAGGTCGCCTGGTTGAATACACAAGCATTTGTGCATCACGTACACAGTACGAGAGTACCTTCTCCGTATTACATAAGCAAGGGGGGACTGGACTGCGTTGGTCACTGTCAGCCTTTTCCCCCAGGCCCCAATACGTCGGTCTGAGGGTCTTAGCAGACCAAAGCTTTGACTGAGGTAGCTGCGCGGCGCGAGGCTACTGCTACGACACGGTCCAGCAAACAGCTGTGGTTCCACTTTCGGAGCTGACGTCGCGAAACCTCCCCCGATACTTTTTGCTATCGACAACACCCTCATTTCTCTTCGTTCGTCAACCCAATTGCAGGCAGTGAGTTCCAGACATGGCCGATTACGATCGCAGACAGGGCGGCGGAGGGTACAATCCCAAGAAGAGGCGATACAGGGGTAAGCAGCCAGCTCCAGCTCCAGCTCCCGCCCATTGCCTTCTCCTTGGCCCCAGGACACTCGCATGTGATGCGAGCGTCTCCTTTCAGGCACTGACCCTTCCCGACCGCCATAGAGGATGACGACCATCACCAGTCCTATCGCGACCAGCGCGGCCCCCGCCGCCGCCACGAGCCACCCGTCCCGTCGCGCCTGCGCAAGCAGATCATCGACCTCGCCGACAGCCCCCTCCGCCGTGTCCAGGAGGAGGTCAACGGGGTCGCCCACCTCCTCGCCGATAATTACGACGACGAGCGGCTGCGCGCAAACTTCGTGGACCTGGTGCTGCAGCTCGCCGTCGAGCAGCCGCTCAAGGCCCCATTCGCGGCCGCCGTCGTCCTGGTCGTCAACACCCTGACGCACAAGCCGCCGCCCGCCGCCTCCGCGGGGGCGCCCAACGGCGGGGATGACGGCCTCGACACGAGCATGGAGAACGGCGGGCAGGAGGAGGCGCCTAAGGAGCCACAGCCCACGAGTGGTGTCGTCGATGACCTCCTGGCCAAGGCGGCTGCCCAGATCGAGGAGAAGGTCCGGCTGGGCGAGTGGCGCGCCGTGAAGCTCTACCTCAAGTTCCTCGCGTGTCTGCAGAGCTGCCTGGAGGGCGACGGCGTCTTCCCCATCCTGGAGGACCTCTTCAACCAGGCTGTCGAGCTTCAGACCAATAACAATGAGGATGTAAGTTGCGTTGAGATCACCTACGGCTTGTGTGAGCATATTTCACGGCAGATTGGCTGATCCTTATTCTGAGCGTAGACAATTGGTACCGAGCTGGTCAAAATCATCCTCCTTACGATACCATATGCCGTCGCCGCGGCGCCCGACAAGACGGAGAAGCTTGCTACGGAGCTTCTGGACAAGACGGAGGTCATCGCTGGGGAGCCCCATACCCTCCAGAACCTGATTGATCCGTTCTACCCGGAGGCCGATGAGAAGAGCCCTGCTGCGACCATGAGCTTCCTTGGGCTACTGCAGACACAGTTGCAAGCGGAGGCGAGCAGTGGGTGGAAGCTTTCGTGCCTCCCGAGGCCGTGGAAGATGCCCCTCGAGGAGGTGGAGCAGCAGGAGAAGCTCGACAACTGTCCCACGCATAAACTGCCTGCGATCACAATCCCCGAGACTCTGATCGCTGGGCCGAGACCATTGTTCCCAGAGATCTTCTTCTCTGTGTACCTTGGCCAGGAAATCGAGTCGGTTCCCCCGGTCACAAGCATCGCATCTTCTCTGATTCGCGACAATCTGGTGGATACGATTAACGTTCTACACTTCAACCGATCTGTTGCCGCCAAACGTCTGATCGATATCGACAACTACTTCGCAGAGGGGACTTTCGTCAGCCGCGCCACGCCTTTCGACCAGATTCGAGATGTCCCAGAAGGAAAATCCACCTGGAAGCCCGAAGACGTCGTCGTCGATGCTGTGTTTTCCCAGCTGTTCCTGCTTCCAACTCCAGAGCAGAAGCTTGTCTACTACCACTCCGTGCTCACCGAGGCGTGTCGGATTGCCCCAGCAGCCATCGCACCTAGTTTCGGTCGGGCGATAAGATTCCTCTACCGCAACATTGGCCTTCTTGACATAGAGCTGGGCCAACGCTTCACCGACTGGTTCGCGCATCATCTGAGCAACTTCGGCTTCACATGGAAGTGGACCGAGTGGACTGCGGACGTGAAACTGCCAAATCTACACCCCTGCAAGGCCTTCATTATGGGCGCCATCGACAAGGAGATCCGCCTGAGTTTCGCTGGACGGATCAGGAAGACCCTGCCCGAAGGCTACCAGGAACTGGTTCCTCCCGAGAAGGACGTGGAAGAGCCGCCCTTCAAGTTCGAGAAGGATGGTGAGTTAACACACAATGTCTTGATGACTTTGCGCGATGTGACGATATGCTAATTCCATCCATAGATCAACCTTTTGCACAGGAGGGCCGCGAACTGGCACAGCTCCTGAAGCGTAAGGCTTCAGATGAGGACATTCAGCCCGTCATTGAGCGGATTCATTCTCTTGCCATCGACCAGGGCTTGGACCCACTTGTAGCCAGCACCGACGTCTTCACCACGGCCGTGCTCTCCATCGGCAGCAAATCGCTCTCGCACGTGCTGGCCGCAATCGAGCGCACCAAGGAGCGCCTGATGGATGCCGGCGCGACGTCAGAGCCCGCACGGGCGCAGATCATCACGGCGGTTATGGACTTCTGGAGTGCGCACCCGGGCGTAGCCATCACCATCATCGAGAAGCTGCTCAACTACAGCATCATCAGCCCGTCGGCGGTGGTGCAGTGGGCGCTGGTGAGGCACGCCGGCGAGACGAGGGGCGAGGCCCTTGCGCGCAGCCACATCTACGAGCTGGTGTTCAAGACGATCGCCAAGGTCACGAAGCGGATGCGCGAGGTGGTCGCCTCGTCCTCCGCCGCACCTGCCGCGCCGCAGGGAGGCGAAGGCGAGGACACCGACATGTCGTCCGAGCTCGAGGACGCCAAGAAGCGCGAGGCGCAGGCCGCGCGCGAGCTCTTCCGCACGACGCAGGACGCCCTGGTCGCGTGGGCCTCGGGCGCCAAGGACGAGCTCATGGAGGACGCGGGCGGCCTGTCCGACGTCGAGAGGGAGGATCGCGACCGCCTCGTCAGGCGGTGGGGCGACCGCTGGCTGCGCGTCGCCAGGAGGAGGGCCGCCATCGAGGAGACATTCCTGCTCGAGGCGGAGAAGAACCCCAAAGCCTAAGATACACGCCGTTTGGGGGCCGGGGAGGGGGGGCTGGGTAGCTTCGTGACCTGGACCGTCGGCTCATGGCTAGGACGAAAAGACGAGGACTGCTGGTGTGGTTCTGTGAGGGACAATTCACCTGGAAATAGACGAGGGGCAGTATCTGTGGCCAATGCATTTCTTACTGGGTTGGGCCAGTCATGCATTTCCAATCAAGCTTGCAACACGATTTGAGCTTCCTGTCTGGGTCGACAGGGCTCTTCTCCCATCTACCTCTGGGTCTCGTTTGCTTCTCTCTTGTTTCTGACAGACTCTGGTTGAGGGATTTGGCTCGGCCGGCGGTGGAGAGACCAGGGTTGGCGCAATTGGCAGGCAGATAGCTAAGGGAGTTTAAAAGAACTTTCAATACTGTACGTTTGTGAGAGGCTGACCACCCCTGGTGGTTGGGATGTTTCTCGATGTGTATGTATGTGTCAAAATCAACGTAAAGGTCATGGATTCGCGTTCACGGATACATCGAAGTCAATCAGCCAGTCAACGAGTCGCATGTGTCGCAAGAGAACGCGTGATGTGGAGCTTCAAGAGTAAGCCGGTTCATTTGCTATTCTGCGCCGGTTACTAGGATTTCTACCTGCCGATGGACGGCGGCCTTCAAGATATCATTTACAATAAGTCCCAAGACACTGCCTGCCATCAGTCCCCCAGAGCAGACTTTTGGGGTTCCCTGGCTTGCGCATGTGCGCGCCAGGTTACTGCATTGAGACTCGGCCCCGTTCTCATGGGCTCCTCCACAGCACCGTCGTTCGCAGGACTTCATCGTCTGTACAGACAAGCCCGCCTAGAACCTGAGTCTGATCTTCTCTGCGGACACGAAATTGGTAACTTGATGACTCTTGAAGACGCTCGGCACATAGCTGTGTACCTACACTCACATCCCATGATCCTGGACCGCAGCTGGTTTGCTGCTCTCTCCCTCCTGCTCAACTCTCCTGCCTGGGTCTCCAGAGGAAACACTGCTGGAAGGGATCCCGAGGCGCGCGGCCGTCGCTTTGGTGCGGGCGAGTAGCAGCATCCATCCAGCTGGCCAAGGAAGGATCTCCCTCAGGGCGCTGGTTGTGGGTCTGAGAAACACCGTGCTGCCACGCCGTTGTAAACGTACATTCTGGGGTGGTGAATAGTCAGATTTGGACCGTGACCGTACTTGTCATTAGAAAGGTGTGTGTACCTTAGGTAACAGGCGGCTGGCTGGACCTCACCGGTCGGCCGAAACAGCCACGGCTGCGTACATGTCCAACTGCCATTGCCTTTTTCACTGCTCGACACAAGCCTCAACGGCGACCGAATCCAGGAGGAGCCTGCCCTGGCGGGGGGCCGCCGAACCCAGCAGGCGGAGGCATAAACCCGGGAGGAGGCGGCGGGGTACCGTTGGGGGCCCCGAAACCGGCCGGAGGAGGCACGCCGAAGCCTGGAGGAGCACCACCGGCGGCGCCAGGGGGCGCGCCGGGACGGCCCGGGTGGAAGTCGCTAGCCATGCCACCGAAACCGACTGATGGTACTGGCGGCCGAGCGGGCAGGCCTGGCACCGCGGGCGGCAGACCTCCTGCGCCGCGCCCGAATCCTGGCGGCACCATTGGGGGCTGATGCGGCAGCCCGGCGTGGCCTGGGTCGAACCTGGGCGGCATGCCGGCACCACCTGGAGAGGCGGCGGCAATCGGGGGCCCCGGGGGCGCAAAACCGCCTGGGATACCCAGAGGCGGCATGCCGGGCGAGGGAGTTGGGCCTGGCGGAGGGACTGCGGGCCCGTCGGCGCCATACGGGGCGACGGGGGTGGGCGGTGCGGCGCCGTTGGCTGCCGTGGTGCCCGGAGCGGCGGACGAGGAGGCGGACATGAGGAAGGCGGGCGGCAGGGGCTGCTGCTCGGGGACGACGTTGTGCTTCTTGCCCTCGGCGGCGAGCTTCCGCTCTGCCTCGTCTCCGTGGCGCTCGCCCTTGCCGTCCTTCTTGTAGGCGTACTCGACGGTGATTTGCTTGCTGAGGAGGTACTGCCCGCTCATTGTCTCCCTGGCGGCGTCGGAGGCCTCGAAGGAGTCGTACGAGACGAAGCCGTAGCCCTTTGACAGGTTGTTCTGGTCGCGGATGACGGTGGGCGGGGCGACGAGGGTGCCGAACTGCGAGAAGGTGTCGAACAGGATCTTCTCGTCGACCTGCTGGTCCAGGTTGTTGACGAACAGCTCGGCGCCGATGTCGGTGGGCTTCTGCTTGTCGGCGCTGGCCTTGTTGACGCGGATGGGCTTCTGGTGCAGGCGGATGCCGTTGAGCACCTTTGACGCGTAGTCGGCGCTCTCGGGCGTGTCGAACTCGACGAACCCGTAGCCCTGGTGCGTGCGCGACACCCGGTCCATGGGCATGTGCACGTTGTAGACGGGGCCCATCTGCGTCATCAGCTCCCACAGGTTGCCCTCGCTGACGCGCTCGTCGAGGTTGCCCACGTAGACGGTGGCATCCTTATTCTGCTCCCTGTGGTTGGTCCCGCGTGTCAGAGAGCTGTGGCCTTGCAGGTCGATGGGGGAAATGGGGTAGGGACGATGCTTACCAGTGCTTGGCCATGGCGACGACCTTGTTGTGGTGGGACGGAGCTTCTGCCCGGTGTGCTGCTTGTTGTCTGCGGGCGGGTGTGGGAAGCTCTCAGATCCAGCTGGTGATCTTTTGGCGACCACTTTCCAAGGTTGTCTGGGGTTATTTTCCCTTGTACCTATGTAGCGTGCTAGTACCATCTGAGAGCTTCAATGCTACCCAAAGAAGCTAGCGCGAAGATACCCCATGGCCCCCTCGAGGTACACTGTACAGCAAGACACTCAGGATTCATATGCTCACTGGACAGCTGTGCAACATGTTTTCAAAATTTGAATAGCTTGGCTTCCGTAAACCCAGCAGTAGTTGCAATCTGATATTTATTCAAGGGTGGCAGAGACGAACGCTATATATGGATATTAGTTGGACGGCAGCCTTGTACCTCGGTGGGAGTGTCGAAGAGACCTGACCTGCGATATTAGTGGGCCGTCTCCAGCTCAGTGGGGCCGCCAAAACTTGGAGCTCCCTGGTCCAAGCTTCCGCTGGCGGATTCTCATTCAGGTCATTCATTGTCGGACTGAGAATTCCATTCAGAATCGACGTCAATCATCCTCACCCACAACCGCCAGCTCGTCGCCCCGCAACCTCAAGCCGTCGAGAACCACCACCACTCTTTCGCATCTTCCATTTTCATCTCAGTGCTCACAACGGCTACAAGATGTTCACCCTGTCGGAGGAGTCCAAGGTGTGTTGTAGCCAGTGCTGGGGATGCATCGAGTGCAAGGGCTGACCAGGTCACAACAGGAGCGCATCGGCAAGCTCATCGATGTTGCCCGAGTTGCCATCCACTAGTATGTTACATTCAATTTATGAGGACCTGAAGGGAAGCAACTGTGCTGACGATGAGATAGCGGCTACCTGCCCATGGTCCTGTACCTTGGTATGATCACTTGAGAAGCACCGAGAGACTGAGAAAGCAGACCCTAATCTTGACGCCAGGCTACACCCGAAGCGAGCCTCGACCATCTCTGCACCGGTATGACGTTCTGGGTCCCAAGCTGATGAATTCTTGGCCGGTTGTCTAACACACTCGCAGCTTGCTGTCCCCGCTCTCTTAGGCATGAGGCGAGACAGACTCTCGGCAGGGTAGTAAGATCGGAGGTGTATCACATCAAAACGGTGGCAGATCCAAAGCGGCGCTCGACTCGAGGCCAAGAGACACGGCTTTGATGAGTAGCGGACACGACTCATCGTCTCTGAGACATAGGGAGGCGTTGGGCGGGGCGGACAGGACATGAACCAACACGGGTGACGGAGTCCGAACGAACGAGTGGCACGAATCTCGCCACTTTTCTGTATTATTATTGTTCTGACGGATGGATCACGACTAGACCACTCTATTGAACCAAGATACCAGGAGTGTTGGCAGCGGAGCCTGGCCATGGCACAGCCGTCCGTCTTCCTTCGACTGGGGCTTGCTCAACGGATCTCTCCAGTGTGTCTAACCTGCATAATGAGACTGCAGACATTGAAACAGAATGCAGCTTCGGTTCATATTTATTCTGTCTTGCCAACTAGTGATAGGGCGGCCGTGACTGCAGCTCTAACTATAGAGCCTGGGTTGCGCCTCCCTCCCGTGCAAACCCCCCGGATTCCCCGGCCAGCGGCTTATCGGTCAAAATTTGTTGATAAGCAACCTGGAGCTCGATAACGTCACTCATCCACCATAACATACAGTACATACCAAAATCCAAATTCGGCGAGCTCTTGTATTGACTTTTGACTCACAACCCACCTCCAGAGTTGCGCCACTTCACCACATATCTCATCGTGAACGTGTGCACACTCATATGCGGGATGTCGCGACGTCGGACGCCCTCGTCATAATGGAGAACAAGAATGGAGGAGCCAACTCTCAAGTGTCTGGCGTTGAGATCGCCGCGGGCTTCACAGCAGGCGTCGTGTCGACGCTGGTTTTCCACCCGCTGGATGTCATAAAGACGCGTCTGCAGGGTGAGTTTGACCCCCCTCCCCCCCACAGCGACAGAGTCGCACTCTCGATACAAACTCTGACCTTGTTCCTGCAGTGAACCTCCAGACCGCGACTGGCCCCACGAAGCCCAAGCCACGGCCGCTCTCTACCATGGACGTCGTGCGGAGCTTCATGAAGGCCAAGAATCCGGTCACCGCGGCCTATCGCGGCCTTCCCGTCAACCTGGTCGCCAACTCGGCGAGTTGGGCCTTCTTCTTCCAATTCAAGGAAACCTTCGAGGGCGCCATTACCGACCAGGGGTACCCGCTCATGTCGGGCGACAAGCCCTCGGGCCTGGGCTACTTTGTCACCTCGGGACTCGCGGGCATAGCGACCTCGTGCATCACCAACCCGCTCTGGCTGCTCAGGACGCGCATCATGTCCACCGACCGCCAGACGGCCGAGGCGTACCCCAACATGCGGGCCGGCGCCCTGCGCGTGTACCGCGGCGAGGGCCCCGGGGGTTTCTACAAGGGGCTCGGCACTAGCCTCATCGGCACCTCCCACGGGGCCATCCAGTTCGCGCTGTACGAGCCGCTGCGCAACGCCTACCGCGCCTGGAAGGGCGACAAGGAGAAGCAGATCCCTACCGAGGTGACGCTCACCCTCTCCACCGTGGCCAAGACGACCGCCGCCGTGGCCACCTTCCCCCACCAGGTCGTTAGGAATCGCCTCCAGAACCAGCGCGGCACCGACCTCTACGGCGCCGGCATCTCGGGCGTCGTGAGGAAGATGTGGCAGGAGGGCGGCGTCAGGACCTTCTACAGGGGCATCGTGCCCGGCCTGCTTAGGACGCTGCCGTCAACCTGGGTGACGTTTATCGTCATCGAGTACGTCCGGTTCCACCTGCCCCGATGGCTCGAAGAGACCGATACCGACGATGGTGGTGTTTCGGGGAAGTGAATTCTTAGCTGGGTTTTCACATGTTGTTCAGCTGCGAGATGAGGCACGTTTGGAAAGCGCTCGAGGGGTTGTATTGTGGATACGCAAGCAGAGCGCAAATATGTTCATTGAGCGGAAAGTGAGCGAAGCAAACAAAGATGATACCCAATAGATCTAGCGTAAATAGACAGCAATCGCTCAGGCACTGGCATAGGCATAGGCTGAGACACTCTCTTTTCCTGTCAGGCATGTCCCACGGCTATCGTCGAGAGAAAAACACCAAAACTTCAATGTCCCGTACAAGTTCGAATTTTTCCAGTGCTTGTTGGCGCCCAGCAGAAGGGCAATGCGACACCAAACAGACACTCTATTAGGCTATTCTGACACAAGAAGCAAAGACGGCGCTCCAGACAACTCCTGAATACTTTTTTTTTCTCATGATACATTCCCAAAGATATATTCCTTCCAAGTCATTATGATATTCCTGAGCTAATCCAACATAATCATCGTGACATCCGTGACAACCAACTCCAGCAATGGAACCTATCAACCATCGCAACCCAGGCCACCCACCCCAGTTGCTTGGACGGGCAAAGAAAAACAACGCGAAAAGCAATATGCGCCTGAAATAGAACCAGGGCTTTTCCAAGAATATATAGTTGGCCAGACACACCCCCTCACGAATGGCCTCTGGACTAACCAGCATCCGACCAAGGTGGCCCACCCAATATTGCCACCGTCATGCTCGAGATTAGCAACCTGGTTTGCTGTTTATGACACGAATCAAAGCTCTTCAGGGGAAACAGCTAGGCTCTCCTGGCGGAATCGCGTTTAGAACATGGGGCGTGCAACACTTGGAAGTCCGACCTGGTCGCCCCGATGTCTTGTTCCCATGCCGCGTGATACTTGTGGTGCGCCGTTTTACCATCATCCTGCCATGTGGATCTTTTAGATAGCCTCAGATGCTTCTCATCAATCTTTATTCTCATGTTCATCCTTAACTTTCCCGTTGGGGGCGAATGACCTCCGCCCACGCACCCTGTTCATCATTCACATTCACGCGCAGCGCGTCTCCTTAGCGGTCATGATCGCCATATTGAAAAGAAGCTGCTGAGGCCGAAGAAAAGAAATCAGATGGCTCGAGGCACATAGACGGTACTGTCGTACTGCTGCTTCACTTCGCATTGGAGTAACGGCGCCATCAAGCCGAGGCAGCAGCAATAAGCCACGACCGACCCTGACACCGTCGCCACACGATACTCGTCAGCCAGAGACACATCACCGCTGCGCTTCTCTAACCAGCGCCCTCATCTGCGGCGGCAGAGGGGGCATGGGCGGCGGGTCCGCAGGCGGGCCCCCGATGGCGCCGTGGCCCCTGCGCATGGATGACATGGACCCGGTCCTGGCCCGCATCTGCTGCTGCTTCTGCAGCAGGAGCTGTTGGTGCTGGAGCTGTTGATGCTGTTGGTAGTGATTGTGATACTGGTTCCGCCCCCGCTCGCCGCCGCTCGTGCTCGGCCGGCTGCTGGGAGGAGGAGGAGGAGGGGCCTGCCACTGGAGAGGGGGCGGGTGCGGCATGCCCGGCGACATGTTCCTCCCCGGAACCTCGAGGAACTTGGGGCTTCCCGTCGGCGAGGGCGTGCCTGTCTCTACCCACCGCGACGCCATGCGGTAGTTCCTCGCGATGTCGCCTAGCGCTGACTGCGCGGTGACCCTGGTGGCCACCTGGCGCACGCCGCGTGCCGACGGTGTCCCGTAGTGGTGGTGGCGCTGGGATTGCGCCACTCCTGAGCTGGTACTCGGCCGTTGCTGCTGTTGTTTTGGTTGTGGTGAGGGATTGTTCAGTCTTTCAAGACGTTGTTGCTCGTATCTCTGTCTAGCGGTATGTTCGATTGCAGATGGGAGCCATGACCTTGGCTGTGCCTCTGGCCCAGGGCCAGGCTCCAGCTCGGCCTGGGAACAGGGTGCTTTGGGGCTGGTAGAGGTGGTGATGGATTCAACTGGCAAAGACACAGCAATCCCGACTCCCGCCTGGACACCGTCTATGAGCGGTTGCAGTCCGCTCCCACCGTCATTCGCAGAGGTCTTGGGGCGGGCTTGAATTCTGCGTGCCTCTTGCGCAACACTATGCTTGTTCCCCTCGTCTACCACCAAATTCTCCTGTGTCGTAGTCGGTGCTTGGGCTGGAGGGGCATTCTGGTCCTTGAGGGAAGATGACAAGGCAGACAGCCTTGGGTCCGGGATCCAATCCTTGCCGAATTCGTCGATTGGCTTTTCAAACCGCTCCAATTCCACCAACGGTTGGAAGTCCCCGATATTGTACGGCGTCTCATCAATCGATACCTTCATACGATGTTTCTGACCAGGGACCTTCATATGGCTAATACTCTTCCTCGGCTTATGCTTGACTGGCGTGATCTGAGGCGCGTCTTCCATTATCCTCTTGCGTTGGGCCTCCCTCCGTGCTTTGACCATATACCAGCTTCGCCAGCCATGCACACGTGCGGTGAACTTGTTCGCGATAGTCGGATCGTCGGTGCAGAAGAAGTGGACGAAGTTGGCGGAATCAGCAGACATGGCCGACTTTTGCTGCAACTTCAAGGCGTAGACGAACTTCTTGGGTGGCTTGAGGTTCTTGCCCACGATACTGGCACTCTTCGCGCCGCCTACGCCTGTGGCCGATGTGGACTTGCTCATGAGCGTGTAGATGTCGTATTCGGACAAGTGGCACAACCATTGGGTGGACTTGTCGCCATTTGGCTCTCCTTTCTTGGAAGAGAGTATCTGCCCATCATCGAGCAGCGTGATCCATCTTTTGCTCCACTTGCCAGGCCGCGACGAGTGGTGGAGTTGTAGGAAAAAGCCTGGTGGTGGTTCCAAAGTTGTTGGGACCGATGAGATATCGAGATCCTTGTCGTGTTCAGAAGAGCCAGATGGAATGATGAGCAACAGGTTCTGAGCGTCGTGGTCCCATGAATCTAGCACGTCGCAGATGCGCTCATACCGCCGGAGACGCCGCTCGAGGCCAAGCTGCGCGTAACACTCGTATACCAGACTGGAGGCTGTGTTGATTTGTTGAGTTATAGATTCGGAAGCTTGAAACAAGATGTCTACCGGGCTGCTTTCAGCCACCACGACTAGGTTCACAGTCACACCTCGGCAGCGGACAGTAACGCGCTGGTGTTCCATTAGCTCATGATGCGCAACTGTGATACCGAACTGACTTACCCTCTCATGAAAATGATGCGCAGACATAGGAGACAGAGGGGGTGTTATGAGTTGGCCCTGCCCTCCTTGCTCTAGGAACGCCCGAGGGGGAAGAGAAGGATCCAGGCTGTGCGTCCGGCTAATGTCCACCGATGCGGTCGTCGACGACGTTGGCGAGAGCGTGGCAGCCTTCGAGTTTCTGGCCCTGTTGAAGAAATTGAACTTCTCCAATACGGGACTCTTGGGCTTGAGGGAGGACGGAGATAGTGACACTGTCGACTGAGTCGCAACCAGCTGCTGGTGAAGCCTCGCGAGGTCCAGTTTCTTCTGCTCCGCCAAGATTCGATCCGTTTCGCTCTCGAGTTTGTCCGCCAAGCGATCAGATTCCTCCTTGCTCAGTACTCGCCTTTCCTGCGTCATCCATTTCTCATCTTCTCGTTTCCATCGCTCCCTTTCCGCATCGTAACCTCCACCAACGGCCACTTCGGTTGTGACCGCGGTGGCCATGGCTAAAGAAACAGGCATAGGCGGGACCGGAGCTGCCCTCGGCGACATCAGTTTATCAGTCTCCCTGCATTGCTCTTCGGGCCCTGGTAATGGAACTGATGGGTTCCCCGTTACCGTGGGCCGCGAGATGGTGCTCTGCTGTTTTTGTGAAAGAGGGACCGGTGGCACAGGTGGAATTGAGCAGTGAGGAGTGAAAGGTCGGGTATCCGAAATATGAATTTGTCCCAAAGATTTGGAGCGTCTTCTGAAAGTCGATTTCAAGGGAGGGCTCGGCTCCTTCGGTCGATCAAGCCCGTCATGGCCAAGCGCGTGGTCAATGGCTGCTCGTGACTCGGAAACGCTCTTGCCGCGCAAAATGCGGTACCGAGAAACATTCTGGGTGGTTGCGGACATCGTGACAGTCGTCCCAATCGCTGTCACCATCAGTCTGGTGATAATAATATGGTTAATTTCCAGCGTACAGGCGTGGGCGACTAGTGGTCGATCGTTTCCTCGCCTGGGCTTAGCCAACCAATATAACCTCAATCCCACTGCAACCTCTTCTCTAACCAGCTCTTGCTCCGTGGTAAGCCTTGCGTGTCGACTTCGATGAGAAAAAACAAATTGGGTTAACAATGGATTTGAGAAAGTGATGGAGCCATTAGAGCAACAAGTTGAGAAAAATGTCGAGGTTCAAGGGTGGCTAAGTGGTTGAAAATCCCCCCTTCGCGCACTCAGCATTCCTGCGCGGGTGCCATCCTTGTGAGAACCCGCGGTGCCGCGGTCGTGTTGGTATGCAGGAGTACCAAAGTAGTAAGCACACAGCAATCTCCACCTGTTCAAGCGGCTTTCTACCGCAGGCGTCACACAGTTGCCACTGATGTGCCTTGAGTACCGTTGGAGGCATTCCCTCTGGGCCTCTGAGACTGCAATTTGGAGAAGCAAAATGTCATTGGGTCGCCGTCTCGTCAGGACGTAGTTTGTAACATCGGTGGCTTTTATGTGAGGATTGAGTCTGTTGCACCTTCATATGTTTTTCTCTGCTCATTGACGTGTAAGTCCACGCCGGAAGTCGTATTTCGCGTCTAACTGTGCTTGATCTGAGTTCTGTCACCTAAGTGTTCGAGAGGGTGGATTCGGGTAACCGCATGACTGCACTTCACTTGGTCAACCGGCCATCCATTAAAATGCTTCGAATTCTGTGGTGAGGTCTCATGAGACCTTCGTTCCACGTGGAGAGCGGGTAGAGAACGAGACTTGGAGAGCCTAGCGGATAGGTACACCGGCGACCGTGGTCCAAATGTGTCATGCTGAGGTTGAACGCCAAGCCCAGTTTTATGATCCAAACTGCGCTTCTTTAACTCATTGCACACGGCGGCTACTACCCCGTCGTGCCTGTGAGAAAGCCAAAGGCCCTCGTCCGGCCTGTTACTTTCTGAAAGCCCGGACTTCGCGTCTCCACCAGCCAGTAAAGTCTTGCGTTGAGGTGTCGATGCCGATATCCTTCAAAGCCTTGGTGCTCAGGTGGCAGTCGAAAGGTCTTTGTACACTGGCATTGGGGTCATTGCCCTGGGTGTTCGGCTCAACTGCATCAATGTTCAAGCCCATGATCTCGCCGAACAGCTGACAGATCTCGTACTTTGTGTACTTGTCCTCGCTCGAGAACTGCAGGATCTTGGGCAAGCTGGTTCGCTCGCTCTCGCTGGCACTTAGGTACTTGACAGCAACATCTACGCCATTGTCAGCTCGCGAAGGCCGACGTGTTATGCAGGGGAAATATCTTACCGTGGCAGACTCTTCCAACGTCTTCGGTGTTAGTCGGGTACCGGAGAGCCCAATGCTCCATTTGCACCTTCTCCCCTTTCTGTGCTTTCCACACGACGTCCATCAGGACGTTGACGGCACTCTCGTTTGGCATATCAGCTTCGCCATACAAGACCGGTACTCTCAATACAACACCCAGGCCATCCTTGCCAGCGGCTTTGAACTCTTCCAAGGCGGCACGCTCACCGTCGAGTTTGGTTTGTCCATACAAGTTGGTAGGACCAGTGGCGGCATCTGCCTGGTACGGGGCATCGCCTGGCTTGCCGGAGAAAACATCTGCTCAGCCTCCTGGTCAGTGAAACTGCGAATCGATTTTACTTGGAGTGCTGTCTCTGGATCCGTGAGACAAGGACTCAAGAGCGCTCCAGCCCCTGAGACATGTCTCGACGGTCGAGCGACAGAAGGAGGGCGGGCAAGAGGGAAAAATGCGCACAATCTGTGGATATGTAAATCAAGAATATATCACGTTTTGCACAAAGTCTGGCGAGGTCACGAGTAGCCTCAACATTGAGCTTGCGTGTGCCTTCGGGGTCCTTGTCGACCTTGTCCGGGAAGCGGTTTGCAGCGCAGTGCACCACAACCTGGGGCCTGTGGTGATCATTGTCAGCCAATGACGCATACCTAGGTAGTGAGGTGACCTGGTGGGGGGAGGGGTTGGTGTATGGTGTACTTGGAGTGATCAAGAGCTTTCTCAACCTCTACGGGGGAGGCCAAGTCGACCTTGAGGATTGTGCCCCCGTCTGCCCGTGACAAGCCCGTGCCTTTGGCAGTCCAGTCTCGTCTCGCAAAGGCCCTCAGGACCTGTCGTCCCAAGAGGCCGGTGGCGCCAGTGATGAGTGCTGTTTTCTCGGCCATGCTGTTCTTCCTCGTGTGGAGTTCTGTCCTAAGACTTCGAGGCGTGAGTTTGGTGTTCTGTTGAAGGTGGAAAGAGGCAGGCGGGGCTGTGATGGCGTCCTCGCTGCATGAGAAACAACGGGGTCTCTTTCCTTTTTCCCACTTCCTCAACCTGCTGTCAACCACTGATCCACTGGGCAAGACCCCACGAAATATCAACACTGGATGGAATCAGTTTTCTTGCACCATCAAGCAAGGTCCTAAGCAACTGGCTTCTAATCTACTGATGCGAGAAAAGGCAAAGCTTGGGCTGTTGAAGTTTCTAGTGTAGATACTTCGTACTCGAGTATGCACAGGTCCAGCTAGGATAGGGTTAGGGGTTTTGGCATCTGCTCTGGAAGGCGGAGAGCTTCCGCAACAGAGGCACGAAGGCGTTCCAGAGATGAGAATGTCTAATTGTCATCTAAGCCATGAATACCCAAAACCACGTCCATAAACTTCATCCTTTTCTATTATTCTCAAGATGTACGGCAGACATGGACGCGTACTCATTTGTCCCGGTGCCTCTGATGTATGTGTCGGATGCCGCCACACGAGGCTGGAACGGACAACAATGAACATAGATAAATTTGCAGAATCATCGTGACAACGCGTGTAGACTAATAACTACGTTACCGTCTCACAACACTGATAAGGCCGACATTCAGTTGAGAGAGGTGGTTCGTGTCGCAGCGAAGGAGGCATCGAGCCTATGTTGAGCACCACATCCTTGTTTGCATAGTGGGCCGTTGGGAAGTAGTCTGAATGGTCTAGTCTAGAGCCTTACAAGCTCATAACATGTGATTTTGAAGGACTTCTTGTATGTCGTCCAGTCATGCATCCCCGAGTGTTGGCTCTTCTGCCGGTGCCTTGCAACCGCGGGCTTGATACGGGTTTTGTGGCCGACGACAATTCAGATGGCAGAAACGGGCTGGGCTGGCTCCTCTCCCGCCTGAGCTTCGCCTTTCGAACACAGTACCTACCAACCTAGGTAGGTAGATTATAAATACCGTTCAATGAGAAAGGTATTTGTAGAATGACCTTGCTCTAGAAATGCTCTGTATGCCACGGGCACATAGCACTGCTAGACACAATATATATATACCCGCTGCGTTGAAACTGACTTCCCTTCCCACATGCTGATGCAGGGGTTGAGACTCTCGGGCACCATTCCTGATCAGGGGCCGCTGGGTGGGGAAGGCAGACCCCTGGCAGCTCCAGTGACATCCCTAACCCCTGTCGGTCGCAGCCCACCACGAACAGCTTCCCAGCTGCCAGCTCCCAACTAGCCCGTCTACCCTGGTGTGCGTGCGCGTGTGCCTTTGGTGGCTCACACTCGCAACGACCTGGCCTACAACCGCAGATTGACACACCCCTAATAACCTCAACCTCAACCTCGCCCTCCGCCCCACCCCTCACCTTCACCTTCGACACAACCTCTCTCCCCTCCGTCCCCGAGGCTTCTCGCCGTGACGTGTCTCAACCTTCCAGCTCCTCCCCTCCTTTAGGATCCTGAGTCTTGCGACCTGCCTCTCTCTGCCTCTCTCTGTCCCTCGGTGGCTGGGCTTTCGGCGCTTCGATCGCGTGTTCTTGTTCTTGTTCCACGCCCCGCGCTCCTCGCCTCCGACTCTACCTCTTCGTAACCCACCGCCGACGAGACAAGCTCGAGCCACTCCTTCCGTCTTCCCTTTGCGCCTGGCTTCCGGGTTCTTCGACACCTAGCCTTCAATTCTCGGGTGCTAGACTTGGCCATTCGACGTGTTGCCCCAGCCAGACATTTGTGGCAGCAATAGGCTGCCAACAAGGCTCGTCCCACCCCGAGGCATACGCATATTTCTCGCTGCGCGCCTCCAGGGCCCGTGTGTGCGTGTGTGCGTCGTGGATCATAGCCATTGTCACCAAACCAGCGCTCTAGAGCCAATTGGCCACGACCCCACCAATCACTGTTACGACGTGCTGCAGACATGTCGTCTCTCAAAGGCGATGACTTCTTCATTTCCGGACTCGCCGCGTCGCACGACGCCTCCCAGCTGAAGGGGAATGTCGTCGCTGTCGATGCGACCTACTACCTGCGCCTCCTTCTCGAACGCTCGCACGAACCCCTGATTCCCGCCGTGGGCGGCCCCCTCGCTCTCGAGGATTGTATCGAGGTCGACCTGAACAAGTGGAAGGCCAATGACTGCACCCCATTCTTCGTCTTTGACGGATGTCCGGTGAAGGGCCAGGATGAACTCTCGCTTGAACTCGGCCGGGCTGCGAACGTCGGTACAAACGCCGCGTGGGAGCTATATAACAATGCACAGGCTCAGCCTGCTGTCGAGACCTTTGGGCTGCATTCTGGTAAGCCAGCCAGCCAATCGCTCGTATTGATTCTAGCACAGTGTCTGATTCTTGCGTAGGGGCGTATCGTCTGGAGTCGTTCTACCCGACCCTCCAGAGCATCCTCAGAAGACGCGGCCTCCATTTTTTGGTGCCGCCTTTCAAGGCTGTCGCGCAGGTAAACAATGTCTCCGGTTTGGGATTGTCCTAGGGCTTTTCGCTGATTCTTCACAGATTGCCTATTTCTCCAAGGTAGAGCAGATGTGTGGTGCAATCATGGGTCCCCGGGAGTTGCTCCTTTACCCCATCTCCGACGTCCTCATCCAAGCCATCGACTGGGACACCAACAAATTTCTGGCTGTGGATAAAGACACGCTGAAGCGCCACCTCAATGTTGATGATTCCATTCTTGTCGATGCCCTCCTTATAACGGGAACATCATTCCTGCCACCGTTTCCAGCCAAGACTCAACAGCAAGCTCCAAACACTGTTAGAGACGCGGTGAACATGCTGAGGACCAATGGCAAGCACGTGAAGCAGGTGTGCCAAGCTTTTGATGACATACTCAAGAGCCAACAGCCTGACTGGTTCGACAAGTACTGTAAGGCGCGCATGATCGTCGACCACTTCATTTACATAGGGTTGAACGGCGCCGCAGAGATCGAGGCCAAGGACACCCTGACAGAGGATTCTCACGAGTACCTGGCTCTGCGTTTTCCTGACGAGCTCTACCACTACCTCAACACTGGTCTCATCGGGCCTCGCTTACTCAGCTACCTCACGCACAGCAGGATCACGATTCTGCCAACCCTGGATGGTGTCTCATCCAGCGAGTACAGACAGCTTGTCACCCAGGCGCTGATGCCGGTGAGAGAGCTCGCACTCGGTCTCGTGGTACCGAGGCTCCACCGCGGATTCCACTTCAAAGACATTGAAGTCAAGGATTGGTTCTCCGACCCGGGACGGGCTGCCATAATACGAAACGGCACTTTTCGCACCCCGAGCCCCAAGGTTGCGACTTGGGGCACCGAAGAGAAAGCAATCAAGGAGCAGTTCCCGTCGTGGAGTCTCTCGGCTCCAGCCTCAAAAGACCGCTCGGGATCTATCGCCTTCGAAGTCTCTGCTCTGCAGGCGCCTGGCTTTGCTAAGGCAACGGTTGGCAAGGCAGGCAGCAAGCCCAAGGGTATCGACTCTCCACATCACATCATATCTACGGCCATATGGCGATTCCTGCACCTGCGGGAGTACGTCGACGACTCGCACGAGCTCACATCCTGGGGCAAGGCTCTGGCTACAGCCATTTCTGAGCTCGAAACCACTGTGAAGAAGTACCCGGACGTCACCGGGCTCCATGAAGCGCTGCTCCTGGCATTCGAACTCATCAGACTCGAGCAGCTCAACGGCAAGCCGCGTCAGGACGAAGGCGATGTTGACCCATCTCTACTTCTACTTAGTCGCTCTGCTGTACTATTAAAGCTCAGACATGAAGCTATCGGTTACACTGGACCCCTTCGCAAGGACATGCTCTCTTTTGCCTCGCAGGTATCAGCTGTCCGCGACGCAGACCGGGATCTGGTGGAGGCTATTCTGGTACAAATGTTCTTGAACAACCAGACCGAGAGAAAGCGAGAGCCTGCTGAATATTGGGACATCAGTAACGCGTGAGTACCAACCAGACTTGACGCCTTGACTACAGACTCGA
Source organism: Diaporthe sp. P3_1W (assembly GCA_037177825.1). Classification (NCBI taxonomy): domain Eukaryota; kingdom Fungi; phylum Ascomycota; class Sordariomycetes; order Diaporthales; family Diaporthaceae; genus Diaporthe; species Diaporthe sp. P3_1W. The sequence goes on along the minus strand of JBAFXB010000004.1, from coordinate 1,418,775 downwards.
TGGACGTAGACCTTATTGATCTGACCATGAGTAGGCTTCCATTCGTCAACCGGAACTACAACGCCGCGATGGGCGTTGCCATCAGGACTTACCTTGAGATGGATTCCGACGAGAATCGCGATCTCGACAGGTTCTCGAGTCTGTACTTCCCCAAAGCCAAGGCCATTCGAGAAGACGTTGAAGTCTTCAGCGAATTTTTCAAGGCTTTGGTCACGGGCATCAAGACCTTGGACCAGCAGACAACAAAGGATGTCTGGGTCAAGGCCCAAGAGTACCTTGAGTCTCGGACACAATAGACTCGAAGGGATTGGCTGCCCAGTGGTGAAGCGTTCAGGGTTGGTCCTACCAACAGTGTGTACGTCACGATTGACTGCCGTCGAGAGACTCCTGGGAATCGGTCTGCGGACCGCCTCCAAGGACCAAGAAATCGGAAGAGGATGAATATTGAGTTGGCATGTATCAAAAAGGGTGGCTTGCCAGAATCGAACGAAAGTCAACAAAGAACATCGATCCTGGGTCTCGAGATAGGTGGAAACCGGCGAGAAACATATTTTGAGTGGGGTCACAACCGCGGAGGGAGCGCCTGGCAACGTGCACGAAGCCGATGTGAGGGAGAAGCCTAGCTGATGTAATTTTTGGACGTGTAGCGGCCACTCATGCGAAGACGGACCAAGATACCAAGTAGCTAGCAGGGACTCCATGCCATGAGATGAAGGGCAAGTCAAAAAAAGGTATTGATTGTCCGGCAGCCAGGCAGAATGGTTCTGAGCCCGGGCTTGGGTCCGACCTAGGCAGTACCCTCTAGAAAATGAAGACAAAACTTGAAAAATAGAGAAAAGAAGACCACCCGTTCTTCTGTAATCAATGGTGAACACGGCTGGCTGTGGGGCCATCTACTGATTTACCACCGGCCTCTTCTCCACAGTTTGAAGGCAATTCGCGTCACGCCGCCCCGGCGCCGGCACCTCAGGCATGATGAAGCAGCAAATACTTTACCTGCTTTCGTATTTGGGATGCTGCACTATTGTGAGTTGGGTCTAGTCTTTGAGAATCGCCTTAGACCTGGAGCAAAACTGGCCAGGTGTGGGAGACAGCCTAAGGGTGATGAACTTTGTAGTTTATATTGAAAGAAGAGAAATCCAAGGAGCAGATTCCTTAGCAGAATACATAGCAGCTGTCTCTTTAAAAGGCAGGCCTTATAATACCAGTCACTGGGGTCCTTCACTTGACCTATACACCCTACACTATACACCTTACACCCTAATGGCACTGCCACAGTAAAGTGCTTTTATAAACTGGGAGGTTTATACTGAATTATTCTCAGCCCCTGCTTGAAATGTAAAAATGATAAAGAGAAGGAGGGAAAACCAGGGGAAAATTAGGTGGGGAGGTGGGAACGGCCACTCTCCTGGTTTACAAGCAACAGTGAAATGAGGTTCCCCAGGCTCTCTATAACGGACACTGCAGCAAATTACTTGAAGATCTTATGTGATGTAGTACGTTGACTGGAGCACAAAGTAGGCCTGAAAGTAAAAGCCCGTAAGGTTTTGAGAGCAAATGTTTTTATACCCGTTGCTTGCCTCGTGGAGGCCTAAGCTATTCCATCCATAAGGAGCCCCTTGAGTTGTGGACCCTCCCGCCAGCGCCAAAAGCTAAACGCCATGAATATTGTACTGGGTATCATAGAAGCTCCAACAGAAACACAGCCGCCATCTGGACAGCCTCACACCACCCCTGGGCGTTCACCTCTCTCCGGCCTCACGGTCACCACCTGCTGGATCTGGTTTTGCCGACCACCGTCTTACCCTTTGTCACCGCAGCGCTAGATGATCAGCTTTCTTTTGACTGGTTGCGGGGCAGGCACGCCATCAACATGGCTCTGCTCTTTCTTGGTCGCCTTTTCTCCCATTTTGCGGATCTTCTCGAGCAGATGACTGTGGGCATGTTCGTTAGCAAGTGGTAATTGCGTTCGCGAATACCCAGACTTAAATAAAAAGAAAGCACAGATTGCGCAAGTTCGCAATGAAGCAGAAGGCGAGACTTTCGCGACCGGCAGACCGTTCAAGTTCAGCTGCTTCGTTCCGAGGGTATCATGACCCTTCACTGCGCCCTTCGACAACAACGTAGACGAAGAAATAAGGAGGAAAGTAAGCATACTTGATAGGCATGTGATTCCGAGTTCCTTCTGAAAGCGCGAGGTTTAACTTTTCAGCCCGACTAGCGTGGTCCTGGAAATGCTTCGCGATGAGATCCTTGCCCTCCGGCTCTTCAGCCGAACGAACAATATAGTTGCAGCTATCTTCCTCGCACCTCCAGGTCCCGTTCGGGCCGCTTGGTGACATGGATGGAACTCTCTCAGCGCGGACAACAAGACGGGCTGTCTCCAAAGGTGCCGGTGTTGGCGTTGCGAGCGCTGCATTTTTGTTGGCTGAGGCGTGGGCTGCATCACTGGTGTCGTCTGAGTCAGTATCTTCATCCTCCTCATCTTCATCTTCTGAATCCTGTGACGTCCGAGCCGCTTTACGAGCCCTTTCGTCGTCGTCGTCGCTGTGGTAAACAGCGGGCCTTTTAGCGCTGGCCCCTGGTCTCAAAGCCGCAGGCCGAGGAGTGAGTGTACTTGGCGGCCACCGCTTCCCAGCCCCCCGTGGGGGCATTATTTCATCTTTGCCATCCTCCTTGGGTTTTGAGCTGGATTTGTCCTTTTTCTTTCGTCGTCTACATTGTGTTGGAATCTGGTCCTCGGTGAGAAGTTTGGGCTCGAAGGGCTGGTCGGCCACACTTGTAAGCCAATCCCAAAAGGGGCTCGGGTTCCATTTCTGTGGCAATTCTTTGAGAAGCGATTTAGCATAGAAATGCGTGATTTCCCTTGCTGCGCTGTACTGCTTGATGGTGCACCTCAAATACATCTCGGTGTGAAGTTTGCCGTCCTTGAGGTTTCGCGCATCACCCCCCTGAGCCTCCAAGATCTCTTCCAGCACCTCGAGAAGGAGCTTGACTGGATCCTGATGTTCGGCTTGGGTAGGTAGACTTTGACCCCCAGCATTTGGGGTAGAAGGCGCGACTGGCTGAGCGTGCCTAGGTGGGGGGATGATAGGCGGAGGAATATAAGTCTCGGATCGACGCGGCGGAGCCGCCGGAGCCGGTGGAGCATCCTCCATGCGAATGTCCTTTTCCGCACTTTGCCTGCTCGCGCGAGACTTGCTTCTCCTACTTCGGTCAGTCACCACAGACATGCGCAATGACGAGTCCTGTGCGCTATCGTTGGGTTCTTCTTTCAAGTCCGATGTATCGGCTGCTGGCATCTCCGTGGGCGGCGCAGGAAGAGGGACTCTTTTCTTAGTTTCGTCCAGCCTCTTGACAAGGTCCTGAGAGTGTGCATTAGTATCGGTACCATATATTGCCTTCCGATAGTAGGGCCGCACCTCGTTTGTTTCGATCAGCCATTTCCGGAAAGATGTCGGCTTCCAGTTGAAGTCGCTCTCTTGGTCGAAATGGGCCAAGAGAAAAGGTGCGTGTTTCTGACATCGCCTTTTCACCTCAAGAAGGATGGCGCCGTCACCAATGGCGACTGAGTACTTCTGTGCCGTTAGCTTACAGGAAATTCTATACGTCTCGTGCTGCTTACCTTGAACAACACCTTCTCAATGGGCGTCTGCCACGCTTTGTATTTCCTGCCCTTTGGTACGTTATTGGCGATGAAATCATATTCGTCCATGATCTTGTAGTAGAGAGTGATGCCCTCGCACATGTATTCATGCATGGGCTTGTACTCTTCAGACGGAATGATCTCATACCAACCAGCCCTCCCGGACGCCCAAACCACGGGCCAGGGGCCGTATCCGATAGAATAGCCCTCGACCACGGGTATTTCGATGTAGGCAGTGTTCTTGGAAGGGTTGCGCACTAATATTTGACACAGTCAGCTGGAGCGCACATGGGTGGGGACAGTCGTCCAGAGCTTGGGATGAGGCGGCATACAATGAATCAGAAGCTCCTCATCCTCCACCTCCAACTTCCCGCGCGCGACAAGAGGACCTTCCAAGTTGACGTTGCAGACATTGGCTACTACCAACTTCCCATTGGTGTCTTTACGATATATGACGGCGTCTTCCAAGACGAAGGTGGGAAACTCATTGCTGGACGCGGCTGGCTTCAGAATGGACAGTTCAGGAACGCACTCGATGTGGCTGTAATCGATGGAGGCGACAGTCGAGTCGGAGTATCTGCGTGAACGACCAGGAGGGCGCCCAGGGCCACGAGGGCGCCCGGAGCCTCGCGGTCGGCCCGGCGGCCTTCCAGGCGGCCGTCCCGGTCTGCCTCCAGCCATCACGAGATGTGGACGGGAGAGGATATCGATGTGATTAGAGCGGTGATGACAGTCCTGGCGAGTACGTATTGGTAATGCTAGCAAGCCGCCTTCCTCGCGTGCGTCTCATCGATAATTCAAACGCAAAAGTGTGAAGAAGGCATGAAAGGTGGAGGGGTAGTGGTGGGAAGAGGGAACTCCAACTTGGAGTTCGAGCTTGAGAGTTGCCTGAGTGGGCGGAAACGCGACTGCTCTTGCGCCGGCACCAACGCGACCGGAGTGTGGAGGCGTAAAGTGATCGGCGGGTACCTAGTACCCTGCAAGTGAGCCCATTGCACCCTCGAAGCAGCCCGCGCTACGTCACTCATACTTTGTTGCAGGGTCGGCAGGGATGGTACCCCTGTTCACAGATGGGAATCGATATCGATAAGAGCAGCCTTCTCAATCGAGCTTGCACTACCAGAAAATCGCCGTAGGGCAAAAAATAACCGACCCAGCTCCCCTTCCATCGATCTATTGTTGACCTGCAGTAGAATGGCCCGCTCTGCAGCCATTTGAAGGAAACGGCCCCAATCCCAACCGCTGTCTAAACGCCTGCTGACATAAATGCATTGACCTCGCTTCCAGAGCTCGAGGCGGTTGTGTTGTTATTTTCCGTTGCATAAACTCTCTCGTTTCTGCCTGTCTCGTCGGTTTGGCTCCACCATTTGCAGCCCAGCTACATGCAAGCCCAGCGGCTGTTCAAAATGGCGGCAGAACAAGTGCTCGATGGCGTCTTCGGTATGTTGCGCGCACCAATTATCCTTCATAGTAACGCTTAACTTTGTCTGACCATTTTCTCCAGCCATCAACAAGCCGTACGGTATGAGCTCCGCCCAGGTTATCCGCGACTGCAAGACCTACTTCAACCCCTCCAATGTATTCAAGCCTATGCTCGACCTAGAGAAGGCCACCCGCCAAAGGGAGTCGAATTTCCAGCAAAAGCGCCGTCGCAAGGTCAAGCGCGCGATTGAGGTGAAAATGGGACACGGCGGCACTTTGGACCCGATGGCCACGGGCGTTCTCATCCTTGGGTGTGGGAAAGGCACCAAGGCGCTCTCCAACTTCCTCGGCTGCACCAAGACCTACGAGACAGTCGTCGTCTTCGGCGCTTCCTCCGACTCGTACGATCGATGCGGCCATCTGCTCAAGAAGCGACCATACGACCACATCACGAAAGAGAAGGTCTTGGAGGCGCTTGAGAACTTCCGCGGGACCTATCAGCAGATGCCACCCCTGTTTTCCGCACTTAAGATGGAGGGTAAACCACTGTACGAGTATGCGCGCGAGGGCAAGCCTATCCCGAGGGAGATCCAGACGAGGGAGGTCACCGTCACGGAGCTGGAGATGTTGGAGTACTACGAGCCCGGGACTCACACCCACTACTGGCCAACGGCCGAGGCCACCGCGGCGGAGAAGCAGTATGCCGAGCAGCTGTGGCGCGTCGAGAGGGATCAGGCTGCGGGCAAGACGATGACGCCCGAGCAGGAGGAGGCTGACACCCAGGCTCTGGCGGAGCACGAGGACCTGAAGCGCAAGTTCGAGGAGAGGCAGGACGACCTGGTCAAGGAGCGCCAGGCCAAGAAGCAAAAGAAGAACAGCAACCAACCTCAGACCCCAACCGGCGCGGACAGCAAGGATAAGCCCACCTCGCCAGTCATGTCGGGCGCACTGGGCGAGCTCCCACCCAAGGGCAGGGGTTCCGACCTTGTCCCGCCCGTGCAAGAAGGCACGGCTGCCCCGTGGGAAGACAAGGGGCCTCCAGCCGTCAAGATCCGCATGACAGCCACGTCGGGCTTCTACGTGCGGTCGCTGGCCCACGACCTGGGCGAGAAGCTGGAGTCGGCGGGGTTGATGACGGAGCTGGTGCGGAAACGACAGGGTGACTTCGTGCTCGGCGGGCCCAACTGCCTCGAGTACGAGGACCTCTCCAAGGGGGAGGACGTCTGGGGCCCCCAGGTCGAGGGCATGATCCGCCGGTGGAACCAGCCCGGCGGCGTCAACGGCGGCGAGGGCGAGGCGCAACAGAAGGTCAAGGTGGAGGAGAAGCTGGCGAAGAGTCCGAGCCCCAAGCGCGAGGGCACACCTGAGAGGGCCGAAAGCCCAAAGAAAACTGATACCCCAACGCGACGGTCAGCCAGCCCAAAGAGGGAGAAGAGCCAGGACCGTTCAGCCAGCCCGAAGCGAGAGAGAAGCAGCAGTCCGAAGGGAAGCTGAGCGGAGGCCGTGATGACAGTCGCGAAGTTCTCTGAGACATCGACCCGACGTCGAAAACGACTGAACTCAACGATATCACAATTGGTATTCATGCTTGGTACAAGTTGATTCAAGATTTGTATTCAGTAGAGGGCTGATACCAGAAAGGCGGGCAATTCACGAAGCCATTGTCCAACGACTTAGCATCAGTCATACCAAACCATCATGTCTACTTTAGAAAGGCTAATTATGTGATGACCCGGTTCTCTACCAAAATTTCCGCGTTGAATTAACGCATTATTACCAATCTAGCCGTATCCATGACCGATTTTACCCCATATCAAAGGGCTCATTAACAATCTATCCCTAATTCCAGTTTTTACTCAATGCAGTAGTAGTAGTCATCCCATCATGGTATCATAACGACAGAACAAAGAAGAAGTCGAGAAAAGAAAAGAAAGAATAGACATGTGAATGTACAGAACAAACCCCTCCTCCTGAAGAAAGTAACATCACGCACTAACCCTCTTCTCCACCACATTACCGTCGCTCGCCCCATTCAGCAGAGCGCGCGCCCTCTCGATGCGGCCCATGGCCTGCTCGAGCCTCTCGAGCCGCCTCTTCTTCTCGCCCTCGCGTCGCTCGAGCTCGCCGACGCGCTCCTCAAGGCGGGCGCGGGCCCGCCGCTCGCTGGCGACCATCTCGTTGGCCTGCTCGAACAGCGTCACGCTCAGGTCCTCGATCTCCTTGCTCGAGTCGTTGAGCTTGCCCTCGGCCGCCAGCCGCAGCTGCTGCTCGCGCGTCAGCGCCTCCAGCAGGTCGTCGCTCGAGGGTGCCGGGCTGTGGCCGGGGGTCCACGTCACCTTGCCGCCCGACAGGGAGAGCGTCAGGGGCGTCAGGGGTGGTGGGGGCCCGTTGCTTCCACTTCCGCCGGGCGTCCGTGGTGGTGCTAGCGACGACGTGCTCCGGCTGCTCTGGTGGCCTGGGCTGCCGGCGGCCGGCCCCGCGGGCTGTGGGAGGAGCGAGGAGGTGCTCAGCGAGCTCTGGTGGCCCTGCTGGGCCTTGAGGTTCGGGGTCGACTTGCGGGACAGGTAGGCCGAGATACGGCTGCTCGCGGCGGAGGCGAAGCTCGTGACGGCGGCGCTGGGGCTGCCGAGGCTGCTGTTGGTGGCCGGGGACGAGGGCGTCTCGCGCAGGGTGGGCGTCTGGGGCCTGGCGGCGGGGGCGCTGTTGTTCCGCTTTTTGAGCTCGGATTTGAGCTTGCCCAGCTCGTCCTCGTAGTCTGCCCAGCGGTCGACGGCGGCGGTGGCCTTCTGGTTCAGGAGGCGGACCTGGGCCTCGAGGTCTTCGATCTGCTTCTGGGCGGCGGTGAGGGCGCTTGCCTGGGCGTCGGGGGTGGAGAGGTCCTTTGGGATGAAGGAGAGGGAGAGGTCGTTGCCGCAGCTGGGGCAGCAGGGGATTGTGCTGAGTCTTGGTTGCGGGAGGGCAGGCATCGTCAGGGTCATTGTTGAGGACATTTTCGATGGATCTGCCGAGTGGTCGAGACGGGCGGAAAGTTGGGGAAAAGGAGTAGTAATAGCGGGCAGGCCAATTGATCGTGGACGACGATCTCGAGAACGAGGCCTCTTTTCTGTCTCGTCGTGCGCCTCGCCTCGCTGGCTGCGCGGGTGGATGTAGATATGTCTTCGTGGCGATGACGGAGGGAGTCTGGTCTGCGGTGGCTGGGGACTGGGGAATGTGGAATGGGGGACCGTCTAGCGCTGGGGTCGGTCGGTGAGTTAGTTTGGTTGTGGTTGCCGTGGCTCGGTTTACTGGTTTGCCTGTCGCATCACTGAAATCGATTGCCGCGTCGTCGCAACGACCTGGCTGTTGATAGATGGTTTTGCTTCACGGAACCAGAACTCAGGGGGCCATCGGCACGACCGCTGGGGGTGGGGGAATTGTCTTTTTTATCATTCAGTTGTTGATGCCCGGCGGGCTGGGAGTCGGACATGGGGAGGGGCCGACAGGGACCGACAGGGCCTTGGAATAAAGTTGTCGTCTGCTGCGGCTCGGTGGCGGGAGTCGTTAGCCCCAGAGGCCACCACTGAGCCCTCGCCAAGGGCCCGACTGCGCCCCGCCTTTTACGGTTTGGGGCACTGAAACTGCCGGGGAGTCCCTGCGCATCTGCTAAATTGGGCCACAACGGTCGCATGTCAAGTCGGTTGTTGACAGTTGCTCACTGTCTCAAACGCTGCAGAGATGAAAAGGTTCCCGGCTCGATCCACAAGCTTGCGAATGCGAGTCGCTAGGATGACGCAGCGAACATTTTGTTTTCCCCCTCGATCTCGTCCTCTGTTTGCTATCAATTTGTGGACGACTGAGGGAGGTAATTCATGATCAATTGACCGTGGTGATGGACAGCATTGGTCTCTTTTTTCTCGACCTCCTCCACAGCCGATCGATCGTCTCTGCAATGTCAATCCTGATCTTCAGGCACCGGCCTCTACCAGAAGCTGTGACAACATCAGCTCATCGAAAAATGGCCGAGAATGGCCATCCTATGCGCATTTCCAACCCGAAACACTTGGTCAGGCAATCCAGCACGTGTTGTCTCATCGGACCCTCTTCGCCCAAGCAACTCTGTTAATACCCACATTCACACTCTCCCTCAAACCCACACTCTCAGTCTCACTCAAACCCAATTTCGCACTCTGAGTCGTCCGATCTCTACCATGGAGCCCACGCGAATGGGGCCAGCCAGCCTTGGAAATTGAAACATCGGCCAGTGTCTATCTGGCTACCTTTTGTGTCCGAGGTGTCGGCCACACCCTTGAGCACTGGTCCAGTGCGAAAGAGACGAGATGATTGAGTGGTGTATTCAGACGGCGTGCTAGTCTACTGGTTCAACAGCGATTCAAACGCGGCAGGATACCGCCCTCCTGTGATGGGCAGCGACTCCAGCAGTGTCTGGATCTCTGCCAGATCGTCCTCGCTCAATTCCACATCCTGGCAGTTCTCCGCCACCCTCTCGACCCTCCTCGACCCGGGGATGGGAATGGCTCCCTGTCGCCTCACCCAAGCGATGGCTACCTGTGCCACTGTTGCGCCCTTTCGCTTAGCAACCCCCTCGACGGCCTTAACGAGCTTGAAGTTCTGTTCGAACGCCCCCGGCTGGAAGCGCGGGAGGTGACGCCGCAAGTCGTTCTCCGCAATGTCCTCAGGCTTCCGGAACTCGCCAGTGAGCCATCCGCGGCTCACGGGGCTATACGCCACGAGCGCGATATCAACTGTCACAGCATTGTCAACCCCAGAACGAAGTAAGGAATTGCAACGGAGGAACTTACGCTCATGGCACGCATCCGCCACCCCGTTGCCCAGCACATCCGTCGTGAACAGGCTCAGCTCGATCTCCACCGCCGCGATCTCCGCTACCGCCGCCGCCCGCCGGATCGTGGCCCCGCTGACCTCGCTCAGGCCGATTCCCCCGATCTTGCCCTCACGGACGAGCTCCGCCAGCGCCGCGACGCTGGTCTCGACGGGCACGCTGGGGTCCACGCGCGCCATCTCAAACACGTCGATCTTCTTCGCCCCGTCCAGGACGCGCAGCGCCTCCTGCACCGACGCCCGGATGCCCTCCGGGCTGCCCTGCGGCGTATTCGTCGCCCGGTCGTACGCGCCCTTGATCGAGAGGACGACCTTGTCGGCGTCCTCTGGGTATTTTGTGAAGTAATACTTCAGCAGGTGGAGCGAGTTGGCCTCCGGCGTTCCGTAGAACATGCCCTATTGCGCCTGTCAGCTGTGGAGTTCTATGACGGTCGGTTCCGGGGATGTGTCGCCGGAGGGCTTTTGCTCACGCCGTTCCAGAAGTTTGCGCCCTGCTCAAGTGCTGCCTTCATGGCCTTGGCGGCAGCTTCGTACGTGATGTTGTCCCACGTCGTCAGACCTGTAAACATGTCAGAGCCAACCACGATTGTCTGAGTCTTTGGGTCCAAATCTTACCCATAAGGCCATAGCCAACGGGGCCGATTGGCTTCCCGGCGATGGTGGATTTTGCGACTGGGCTCATAGTGGATTGTGGTTTGATATCGATGGGTGAAGAGGTAGGTAGATGCGATCTGCCGAGTAAGCTGTAAACTGTCTGCGTATTTGTCTTGTTATTTATCTTGTTCTGCTTGAGAATGCCAGTGTCATGCTTGAAGCCCTGTTCAACCACCCCCTTTATACTCCTCAACCCCGTACACAGCTGCACGACTTGTATGCATGGCCGTGACTTGATCGGGAGTTAAGGACTCTCATTATGTCCGCGATTATCCCGCGTCGGGGCTATGCATACTGCAACGCGAAAAATAGGCTCCATCAATCTGACCTCGTAGGATCATGTACGTTCGGACTTGGGAAGGATCGGAATGCCCAAGTCCGTACAGACATGTTTGGCCTGGAATTCCGGCCATACTTTGCTGCCTGTAGCCTGCATGATTAGTCTAATTGCTGGGTGACAGGCCCACTTGCCGGGCCCTTCGCGCTCGGCCCGCACCGCGAGATGGTCATCGCGGGCCAGCATCGCGTGGCCGCGTAAACTCCGATTCGGGCCCAATGCCTGGCATCCTAATTTCAGGAAGTCAATTGACTGAATTCCGTGACTCCGGAGACTTCAGCTTGAACAGTCAAGCTTACGGTCAGCCTCGGAGTGAGAAGATTTTGTCCCACCGGGTGCAACAATCACCTGTTAGTCCCACGAAGATGTACGACTAATTTGCCAGACAACAATACCACTGCTATCAACATATATCCGCATATGGAAGTTACAGACAGACGTATCGTCAATTGGAATGTTGATGAGCTTGACGTTCGTCACAGTCCTGGTCCCGGTGATTAATCCCCCTTTTCTAGTGAGCACATCCACCAACAAAAGTGTACGAATGTGACATGTTTAACATGCACACTTCATTATTCCAGGTCCTATCGAATTGTATGAATTAATGCTACAATACAGACCCCATTGCGCCTCGCATGACAGCAAAGCCGTCTTCCCACAAGCATCCCCGTCTTATGTAGAAAGAAAATGACAAATGAAATTCTAACGCAAATCTAATACAAATGACCAAGTCCTGAATGGTACGCAAGCCGTGTGCAATTATCCGACAACCTTGTACTCCGAGTTCCACGCCACCCTGGTCAGCCTGGCAGGGTAGAAGACGAGCGGCGCGACCATAACCAAGGTCATGGGGACGGCATCGAAGACGTAGATAAACACCTCGCTGCTCGCGATGGTCCCCAGCGGGCCCTGTGCGAACTCGACCAGGCGGATCAGGTTCCGCAGGATCAGCAGGCCAGTGGCGACGTACATGACGGCAAAGTACCTCCTCCACCTAAGCACATGACCATTCCCCAGCGCGACCTCCGTCGGCTCGCAGGCCAGCCTGTTCTGGACCCTGACGGCGACGTAGGTGAAGAAGACCAGCGCGACCTCCTGGAAGATCAGGCCGCCCAGGATGCACTTCTTGCCGATGGCCATGAGGTCGGCGTCGCCCGAGGCCTGGACCCCGACGCCGGCGAGCTGGCTGATGAAGGCGAGCACGTCGATCAGCACGTATATCTTTGTCAGGATGCTAGGGCGGATCAGGGAGAGGCGCGAGGCGTCGAGGGCGGTGATCAGACGGCCCAGGGACATGTAGATGCTCCCGGCGAGGAGCGGAGGGGCGCAGAGGAGGAGCATTGCCTGCATGATCCAGGGTCCTATTTTCTTCGGCTCCGAGTGCGCTTGGAAACGGCCGTAGTAACCGAATGCTTCACCTACATTATGGATTCCTGGTTAGTGTAACCACAAGAGGACGGCATATTTGCAAAACGGGGGAGTAAAAGTGATAGCGGGAAAGGAAGAAATAAAGAAAACTTACAAACTCCGCCCAGTATCATTGGAATGAAGGACCATGCTCGAAAAAAGAACATGTAGCCGACGTGGACTGCTGTTGCGGCTGCAAAGATTGCCACAAATGCCAGGCCTGCCTCCTTTGACGGCGTGTACTGAAAGTATTCAATGTCAAATGTGCCATTGGCGTGTTGGTTGAAGACGATATCCATGTTGGACTGAAAAGACAGAACGGCAAGATCAAGGATGGAAAAGTTAAGGAACTCGGTATGATTGTAGTAAAATCAAAGTCACGATGAACAGAAAGAACTGGAGTCAAGCATGGCGCTCCCAGGTAAATATCTGTATTCTTCCTTCTTCCATTCTCATAAGCATTCTTCAAAAAAAGGCATTGGCCGAATCAGTGCTGTATTTAGACTTATATCCACTGCCTAGATGGGTTGATCATTTTACGTATTCGAAGGTCGATTTTTCGTATAGGAGAATACGTAAATTGGCACCAAACAAGGCATCTAGAAGCCAATGATCTAAGCGCATTGGCCCGTTTCGCCCTTTTCTGGGTCGTCCCAGACAGCGAAACCCCTGCATCCCCGGACATCATGCAACGGGCCGGATAGCATCAAAGCCCCCTAGGAGCGATCTTTCAACGTCGACTTGATCAGGCTCTATTCAGTCATGTTCTGTCCTGGGTAGGCTGGCAAGCCGACCCGCAGACGACACAATCTCCACCGATCCAACTTCCGAGGACGGCGGCATGCCGTACCCAGACCTCAGCCAGACCTGCACTGCCCCTGCTGCCGCGCAAGTCCCGCCTGTCTTATAAGTGCTGCCGATTATTCGTATTTATCGTATTTGAAGCGCGCATCCCGGCCCCTATCGAGAGCAACTCAATGTCCAAACAAGATTCAAGAGCCAGCCGATCATGTCGGATGACAGCACCACTGCTCGCAAAACTGTTGTTGTCGGTAAGCGTACCAGACGTACGCACCACAAGTATGTAACTGCCACTCCCTGCGATTCTCGAAGACGGGTAGTCTCTTTCCATTCATCTCAACCCCCGTTTCCTCAACGTGAGACATAGGATGGCACCAGGCGTTTTCTCCTGCCCCTGCCTCGTCTGGAGCACCCTCTTCGGAGCCTGCCTAGCTGACTTCAGACGGTTCAGATCACGGCATGGCTGCAAAAACTGCAAGCTGAGACGCATCAAGGTAGGATACATCGTCATTGTTGAAGGCCGCCTCCCCATCTGCCAGATCTGGACTTGACTAGATCGTTGGACAGCACGTCGTTTGCACACAGAGAGCTGAGCAATTGCAGTGCGATGAGACAAAACCAACCTGCGAGAACTGTGTCAAGTTCCGCATCCCTTGCAGTTTCAACTCGAATCCCTCGCCCCCTTCACATGTCTCCCCGCCGGCCCACGACGTGCCTCGCCGACGAGGTCGGCCCCGGAAGGACTGGCTGGCAGCCGTCGCCCAGTCCCCTCCCGACGACCACGGCCCAGGAAACAAGCCAGACCACGCTGCTGGATTTCTCGGTACACCACCAGAGCAGCCACCGCCCTACCTGATCGGCGATCACGGCCTGAACATCACCGACCTCCAACTCCTCCACCACTACATGTACAAGGCCTCCATAAACATCGCCAACGCAAAAGGGCCAGACCCCTTCTGGTCCGTCGACTGCCCCAAGATCGGCTTCGCAAACCCGCACACCCTGCACCTGATCCTGACCTACTCGGCCCTGCACATGTCCCGCGCCGAGCCCGACGAGGGCCGCCGCCAGCAGCTGCACGACGAGGCGGTGCTGCACTTCGCCACGGCGCTGGAGCAGACGCGCCTCGAGCTCTCACACCTAAGCCGGGACAACGCCCACGCGCTGTACGTGTCGTCCATGCTGGTCTGCTTCTGCACCTTCGCCAAGGGCCCCAGCGCCGGGGACTTCCTCATGTTCACGTCCGGCGGCGGCGGCGAGCCGGCAACGTGGCTGCAGCTCGTGCGCGGGGTGCGCATCATCATCGAGACCATGGGCAGCCCCTTCATGTTCGACGAGGAGGGCCCGCTGCGCGCGATGGTGAGGAGGGGCCGGGACGACGGGGCGCAGGACAGGGAGGAGGAGAGGCGCGAGCGGGGGAGGCAGCACAGGCCCGGCTGGAGGGCGCCCGTCGACCGGCTCCGCCTCCACATCTGCTCGCTGATGGACCCGGCCGGCTCGGACCCGCTGCTGACCGGCGTGTGCCGGGAGAGCCTGTCCGCCCTCGAGGCCATCCGCCCGGCCTGCGAGGCGATGTGGGGCAAGACGCCGGACGAGCCGCTGGCGAGGGACCAGGAGAGTTCTGTGTACGCCTGGCTGTACCGGCTGGGTAATGACTATATCCAGTGGCTGCAGAGGAAGGAACAGATCGCGCTGGTGGTGTTCGGGTATTTCGCCCTCCTGCTGAAGGAACTCGAGGTATTCTGGTTTATGGAGGGGTGGGCGGAGCATATCATCATGGGGATTGACCAGTTCCTGGACGAGGAGCACAGGACTTGGTTGGAGTGGCCCAAGGAACAGCTCGGGCTCATTGAGATTACGATCAAGAAGTATACGGAGTCCATGGTGTTGGCATAGTATGTGATACAGGCTACAGGGAATGGTGGTCAGCGAGGTGATCCCGTCTTCTCATTCGTATTTACTAAGTAAGGAAGTTGTGGAAGAATAATGTGCTGAAAGTGTCACACTACTTTCTTATACATGGGTTTTGGTGATCCTGGAAGAAAAGAGACAGAGAATATAGGACATACAGTCCCAGCGGCAGTCCTGAAACATGACCCGGCTCTTCGATGGTGAGTTTCATGCTCATTTAAAAACTGACCGACGACTTTGCGCCCAGCGCTGGTGCCAGGAGTGATTTCACCCAGCGAAACCAGTAGCGCTCGGACTGACCTAAGCATTCCTGCCATCCTACCAACTTAGTTATTTCGCTCTTCGACACTGTGCTTGTTAGTGGAAACATAGTCAATACAGAGTGTTCCTAGACGGTTTGGAATCAAAAACAGCGTATGGCAGCTTGGAATGACTCTGTAAACAAGACACGGGCATCACAGACCAGCATGGTTGCGCAGCCGTCCGTTCTGTCGCTCACGTTGGACAAAGGTTTTGATTGATTCGTGTTGCTTGAATTATTCCAACACATTCCATATGGCCGGATACAAACGTCTTCAGCAAGGTAGAGATGAAGAATGAAAAGATGAATATCTTTCTCACTTGGAAATGGTAAATGGTCAATTGGGAGCCCCTCTCTGTTCCACAATTCGGCGTCCACGAATCTCTGTCTGCATGCCTCCGGTGTAAGGGTGAGAAAGCTGCACCTCACTTGGGAAAGCACCCATTCCTCTATTTCCTTTGTCTCTGAGAGTTGATCATTGTATGCTGATAAGCGAAGGAGCATCCATTAACATAGTCCTCTTTTCCAGTGATGTCACTGTTTCTGCCCACCTATGCCAGCATGACGACTTGTCTTCAAACATCATATTCACACATCCGTTGGCTGTACGAGTAACAGAAAGACTAAATTTATCAAATGAGCTCATTTACAGGTAAACGACTGAAAGAGCCCAGCTTTGGGGCGGTAGTGAAACTTGAGCAGTGCAAAAAGAAAAGAAAGAAGAAGAAGCGAAGAATGGTCGCTAATAACCTAACCAACGAATAGTGAAGGCAGAAACAGCAAAGTAATGATAATTAGACAGTTATTGAGGAAGGGGGCAAAGAAATAGCAAAAGAAAAACCAACAACAAACAATCGACAAACATCAGAATGTGATCTCGAGCCCTTCAAACCTCTATGGCCTTGTGAGCGTGATCGGCACTCGCCTACCCTCGTCTTCAACATAGAATCTCCCATCGTTGGTACCACGTGTGATGGCGTGGACGACGTTCCGGCCCACAGAGATGGAAGCAGGCCGCCCGTCCTTCATGGTCACGGGACAACTCCTGCCGTTGAACATAGCCGTGACAGCTTTAGGGGCTGGGGCCGCCGCGGTGCCTCTTGAAGTGCCTCCTGGTAACCCGCTGGTCTCCTTCCTTGGAGCACCGGACGAGGGAGGCGCTCCGCTTCGATCAGTCCTCGGTTTGCCCAGCGGCAAGGTCTGCGGCCCTAGTGGTGCTGAATTGGTTGCCGAATTGCGGGGACGAGACGTGCCTGCACTCTTAGAAGTCTGTTGCTGTGAGGCTCTGGATTGAGCACGAGTTGTAGGGCGATCTGTGGGGGCGGTCTCGGGAGTTGTGTCATAGAAATCCGAGGTCCTGCTATATCCCTTTTCTGGCGTGAGTTCCACAAAATCGGTCCTCAGCTTCGCCCAATCTTTCTCCTTGATGACTCGTCCTGAAATCTCGTTGGTGTATTTGCCCTCGGCCGTGTCTTTGACCCAGTGTGTTAGGCGCACCATCTCACTTAGCGGCGTCTCTCCCGGGCCCTGCATCTCGCGATGGTTGTCATTCATCCCCATACAGGCTAGAGCCCAGACTGCCAAGTTGAAGTTGAGGAACTTTGTTCCACTGGTGCCCCAGAGAATGGACCTGTACTCGAAAGCCGCATACTTCCTTTTCTCTTGACCAGCTAGTTTCTTCCCATCAATTCGCCTAACACGAAAGACGACGACTTCAGTTTGAGTAACAATGAAGAAGTATCTGGTCGCGGCGAATCGACAGTATGTGGCCAGCTGCTGCAAAGGAAGAATTCTCTCCTTAGTGACGTCCTTGCGACCTTTTTTATTGAGTGGTTCCGGCTCTTCATTGTCAGAGTTCAGTACGTTCGCATATGAAGAAGGTGCAACGACCTTCTTCGCTGCCTCTTTGGTAATTTTCAGGTAGTCTGACTTCCACTTCTCTGTCAGCTTGCTGTCACCCACAATATAAGCCAACTCTTTTTCTTTCCCTGCTGAGCCTTCCTCTGGGTATTTTTTGAAAACCTTTTTTTCGAAGACCACCCAGTCTGGATCATGTTCAACGTTGACTCCCCTAGGCTGTTTCCAGGTTAACGCATTCTTAGCCAGCGTTGGATTTGTGTGATGCTTTTCTTGCGGTGCGGATACTTTAGGCCGTTTTCTCAACTCTTTTGCTGCCTCCTTCAGTGGTTTGCGAAGGACATTGAGATTCCCTGAATCAGTTAGTACTGAAGCCTCTCAAATAGATGATAAAAGCAAGTGATATAGGCAATCGGGGAGCTCAACGGGTACTGAGTTCCAACGAGGAGTAGTCTTGCAATAGACACCTGAATCAAGGCCTGGATATCCGGGCTGACGACCAGCCGAAAGTGATAACTTGAGCCGCTTACATATCTCCAAAATAGAATCCAGGTCATCCTCTTTTTTAATTGTTCTCGGAGAGCTGGTAGGAGTGTTTGGCTTATTATAATCCAAATGGATATCGAGTATATCACCATAGGCGAGCTCGATCGCATCATGTGTGAAATCATTCCCTGTAAAAGTTGACATTAATGTGAGAACTTTTGAGATATAATATGTAATCAGTGACATACAGTTCTGTACTGTGGACTTTTGGATGTCATTGAAAATGACGGAATCATAACTGTCCGTCTTCGATCGGGTGTTATTGTATGTAGTACCCTTCCATCGGGGATTGAGTTCGGGATTTCCTACGGCAAGGATTTCTCGGATGGTAGGCATTTTATAGCAATGTAATATATGAACACAGATGATAATAATCAAGCTTTCCCAGGAAGAACAATGCTTGTAGCATAGCAACAACTGAGAAGCATCGGAACGGACAGGCTTAACCAGAGCGATGAGCCAGAAACAATATGATAGACCTAATGGAATGCTTTTCGTACAGAGAAGCATGATAATTGACATTTTATACTAAGCTCGGCTCTTTATGTTCAACATAATGCGTGTGGGCTATAGATATAAAAAGAACTTAATGGCCTGCCTGCAAGGCTGGCTGTCTACTCCGTTGGCCTGGTTTCATGACAGTGGAATCAAAATTATACACGGTTTCAAGCGGTTGTGTATATTTATAACCCAGCTGAAATCTATGGAAACACTCCGAGGGATGGATGGTTTCTCTATTGGCTTGTCCTACCGTCATCTGTGGCCCCAGGACAACCTGTTTCCAAACCCCCAGCCATCCGTCCTACCAGCGCCACAGGAGGGTAGTTCAAAGAGACTTCAGGAGCCAGTAAAATACATTCAGAATTAGAACACATAGAACTTGCAGATTCCTACGGGTCAGCGTATGTAACAACATCATAGCGAGGAGAGAATCGACGCCCTCGCGTCAGATGTGGCACAAACGTTGTCACAACATTTGAAGGCGGAGTTAAGATGTGTGAAGGCCTTTGAGCTTAACTTATCGCGTTTCGAGCGCGTTTCTGTACTACAAAAGGTTCCCGAGTGGCCAAATTATGTCCCTAGATACAGAAGCTCGCACTGCCCAGGAGTTGAAGTGTCGCAGACCAGGTCATCTCTAGGTGGGCTGCTCAAATCGGTGGTTGCAGGTTGGAGGCGCGGTCATTCAAGCCCCCAGTGGCTTTGCCAAGCCGTTTTGGCTTTCAGCTTAGGGTTGGGGTCAGATCTAGCAAGCCATTATTCAATTACCCCAGGCGAATACAAAGTTGTCTTACGTGCAGATTCACCGACGAAACATATTCAAAACCACCACATGACAAACAAAATTTACTTGTCCAGAATGCAACTACATCACATTCAAACAAGAAGACGTTATCTCTGGGAGGTCTGACCCATCTCATACCAGCTGGCTTCCCCCTCACCTTTTTCTTCACAACGAACTGGTTTCTTAGCCCAAGTCCCACGAGCGAGCCAGCCAGCCGGCATGAGTCCTTCAACGTCCACTCCGCCCCTCCCTCTTCCTCGCGTTGACGGACCAAAACTCGAGCCATGTTTTGGTACTGCAACCGCAGATATAGAATTCGTTCGTTTCATTGGGGGTGAGGATGACATCGATTCCAAAGTATGGAAGGTTAGCATCGACGGCCAGTACTACGCCCTCAAGATAGTGAGTCGCTAATCCCCCCTCCCCACCGATCCTAGGCTCTTCAATGTGCGGCTAAATTCGACTTCGAATTTAGTTTCCTTTCCAACATTGGGAAGGTTTAATGGAGACATCCGGGCAATATATCATCTCTCGCGAGGGCGATCCTCCACTCACGGCACAAGAGTACATCGACTACCTAGACCCATTCAACAACGAATGCCGAGTCTATGGACGTCTCAAACAAGAGAAATGCGAAGATATCGCAGTCAGGGCCCACGGCTACATTCTACTCACGCCCGAGCAGGAACGGCACGTCACCGAGGCTCATGGCAGGGAGTACGTGGACCCGGAAACACAGACCGGCTTCAGCAGTGACGAACTGGACGATGACTCCCCGTGGTACCGGCGGGGATTCCACCGACACGAGCGCTTGCGAGCCATCGTCAAGGATTTTGTGGAAGAAGGCACTCCCGATTTCGAAAAATCACAGATACAGAAAATGTACGAGGACATCGAGACCTTCCACTCCCTTGGCATTCTCATCCGCGATATCCACCCCGGAAACTACCTTGGCGGGAAGATTATCGATTTTGGACGGTCGTGGACCATGTACCACCCATGCCTTGACCGGATCGAGGGAGAAGATATCTGCCAACTAAGGCAGGAGGAGCCCCAAGGTTTCGAGGACATGATCATCGCGTGGGCCAACGTCCACGAGACCAAGATACCAATCCCCAAAGGATTGAAGCAGTGGTCTGGTGGCCTTGAGGGCTGTGGCATTAATCCTTGTGACTATGACTGGAGGAAATGGGAGGTAGACGATGCTGATACCCATGGTGAGGGTAATGCGCAGTGAAAGACGAACGACATGTAGGAGCATGACGACTGGTCGAATGAGTATATCAGGCATACATTTTCAGCTAGAAATGATAGCAGAGAAGTTGAGTGACGGAAGAAAGAATTCCTTCGCCAGATTCGAAGCGGGCAATCAATCGGTATGTATTTTGTTTTTCTTCACCTTCCATGTTCCTTGGACTTGCTTCAATATTCTCAAGAGGCTTAACAATAGGATGAGCAGTACTGTTTGTGATCAAGGGGACTGATTCCACAATCCGATCTGTAATGCCCGTGATGCAGTCCGAGTTTCCGTTTTCATAGTTCGCCACTCCCAGAGGAGTAGCTACTAAGGCAACCTTGTTTGCGATAGATCCGACCCAGTGCAAGTCTGTTCTGCTTCTCGCTTCTTCAGCGCTCGTTCTGACCTGATTCGCTCCTGTGTCTCAAGGTCCCATGTTTTTGATTGGTGTTTCCGGCTCCTTTGAAGGCGCTTCAGCTTTTTCTTCTCGGCTGTGGTCAGGGGCGGCTTTGGTATCTCGGAGTGGCCGATTTCCTCTAATTCCTTCAACCTTGTTTGGTATTTCGGCGTTAAATCCACTGTACTCTTTACACTCCTTGATGCTAGTAAAAGTAGGCAGCGTAGAGTAAAGTGCGCATCGTTACCAGCTGAGTGGAGATTGTTGTAAGCACATTGGAGTTCTTCGAGAACAGTGCGAAGCGACCAAAAGGTCCGACAGGAATAGACCTGAGAAGTGATTACCGCAGTATCAATGATACCAATCACTGATTTAGGCAAGTCGAAATGTAGATTTTGTAAAACTTGCAGGTCTTGTGAAATGCCGTGGCCGACAAGAATTGTAGGTTTTGTCTCGGGAATATGAGACTTAATCTTAGGTACTATATCCGAGCAGGATATCTGGGTTGTCTTTCCGAATAAAAACTTCCTTGCGGCTGATTCGAAATATCGCGATGGTCCGGTGGCAAAATTGAACGTTGAGATAATGTCTTTTGGGTGAACTGCAGAACAGAAGTCTTGGGTATTGAGAGTAGCAACTCCGAGTTGGGTTGGAACGTTTGGACCTGATTTCAAGAACTGGTCAACGTTCTCAAAATCGATAGACATGAACACCACGTTGGGGTCGCGCTTAGAATCAGCAGAGTCTGTGAACGGAAGTTCAAGATACTCTCTGACCAGGCGTAGCCCATCCCGGGTGATGGTGTAAGGAGATGTCATGTTAAAATCAACGACACTGTCGGTCGGATTTACAGCATACTAATGGCCACTTGTTCGGGTCCCAGTTTTGCTGAATTTGGTGTTGTTGTATTCTCTAGGTTTGGTTGCCTAGGGGGTTGGTGGATTGGGCTTAAAAGAGTGCTGATGATGTTAGTTGCGAGGATGAGGGTGTGTGCCTACTGAAGTGGCAGCCTTTTCGGGCAAAAATCAAAAGGCTGCAGGTAAGCTGCAGCCACTGGTGCAGGCGCTAGAGGCGCCGGTGAGTGTCTACCGCCACCCATATCGAAATGGACAGCTCAGCATTGACTTTAACAAGGCTCACGATATATATTCTCTTGGGGTGGTGCTGCTGGAAATCGGCACGTGGGGGGATGCTGTCAGCATGTACCGCAATGTCCTCAGAAGCCTTGAGAAGAAGTCCAACGGACGACAGCCTACTTCCGAGTCGGTCAAAAGGGCGATAAGGACCTATGCTAACTTGTATCTGCCTCATAAAATGGGCGACGCGTACAGTCAAGTCGTAGATGTGTGCTTGTCGGACGACTTCCACAAAAAGTTGGGCCAGGACGACTTCGCCCTGACTTTTGAAAAGCATGTAGTTGATATGCTGGACGTGAAGCAATTGGACGATTAGGATCTTCGGTCCTAATTACTTGACGGTTGTGAGGTAAATCATAGTTGCTTTAAGGGCATACATAATAGACTCGAATAACAAAATCCAATCGACTCGCATTCAAACTGTTGGTAAACTGAGATATCTTTTCTTTCCCTTTTGGGATGTATAAGTACCGTCGCTATCATCGCCTTTTACAATGTCATTCCTGATGGCACAATCATAAATGGGAGATGCCATCAGGTCTTGATTTCAAGCGCCATAAAGGGAACATTTGAAAATTCAGTTAGCCGTAGCGCATACTATGTTCTCGCGGAGTGACAATGGTAGGGTTCGACCGAGACGTTCATCATCCCTGCTCAGATCCAGCCCCTATTGAGTAGTTCAAAAGGATCAAGCTGCCTTTTCGGTCTTGGTTGAGGGGTTTTGCAACCCGACGGTATGCAGTGTCGATGAGCCGGCCTCCTTATCCGAAGAGCGAGACCCACAGTCCAAGATCTGGTATTAGTAACTCAAAAACACTACCTATTAGGTAGTCATAAGTAAAGTCTTCAGGTTACGCAAGCCATCGGATGATCTAACTGAGCCAAGAATAGTTACGGGATGTGGATCAAATTGGTAGCGCCCGAGACGATGGCCCGACGCCGGCCCTGAACATTCGAGTAGTATCTCATTCTGGGAAAGGCCTGAGTTGTGCCGCTAAAGAAGATTTACATAATTTTGAGAACCACAGATCGGTCTCTGTCTTGGCAATTTCTAGACTGGCAATGGTAAAAGGAACACTCGAAATCAGACAAATGCTTGTAAGGTCTTGGGTTACCACAATATGATCGTATGCAGGCTTAAGCTTGAATCTTTGAGCTTCAGAATGCAACTACTTATAGTCAACTGCACGTTATCTATATGTGATTAGTGCTTGATTGGCTATGTGATATGGTTGGAAATGTCATGAAAAATCCATCACAAGAAGACAAACATCCGATGGCAAAGAATAAGCATACGGAAAGATCGTAGCCAATTCAAGATCTCGATGAGAACTAATTCTCTGCACTCTAGGCCTAAAAGTCTTGTCGAACCGCGATCCTCGGAGACCAGTCCCTCAACGACACAAGCGTATCTCAAATACCGTCGGCAGGGCGTCACCAAACAATCATGTGTGCGCAGCGCGTGAAATTTTCCCGCATTCGCTTGAAACGTCAATACGGACCGAAAAGAACAGCCTTAGAGGTGACACTACAGCGGTAGTGTCCGTCGCGGCCCCTGGATCCCCTCGCGCTAGAAACGTCTAAAGGGAATACCACGGAGGAACGACTCGTTCAGGAAATGCGCACGGCCTCGGGATGGGAGAAACTCTTCGTGAGAAAATCTAGAGGCCTAGATTCCAAAAATTCGAACAAACGGTTCGTAGGCATGCAGCAGAGGAAGTCTTGGCTGCGGAAGTCATTCTGACTACCGTTCCTTGCCGCGGCAGTTCGATGGTGCCCACTGTAGCAGATTTGAGTATAAATATGGCTCATGCTCCTGGTGGGATTGGGATAAGCAGGATAGGAGGGCAAGTCATTCTTTGAGAGAACTCATATCTACAACCAACTCAGATTACAATCACTTCTCCAACAGGCCTTGGATTGCACTCCCGGAGAGCCACAGACTACCTGTACTTTGTCAACACTCATTGAGGATATCTCCAACCAAGTGCTCTAGATCACATCACTTTCCTTCAGCTCAAAAAGATTACATTCTCTTTGGAAACCGAAGTAGATTTTCACCAGAAGAAAAATCAAAAATGAAGTTCACCACTACCATCTTCCTCACCCTTACGGCTCTTACAACCGCCGCCCCACTGGAGCCCCAGACCCTCCCATACGAGCTACAGGATAGCGAAGCCCAAAATGTCACAAGCCAGGCCGTCGTAGAGCGGCGGTCTCAGACCGGCAAGATGACCCACTACACGCCAAGCATGGGGTCCTGCGGCAAGACGAACACCGAAAAGGACCTTGTGGTGGCCATCTCCAAGGGAATGTACGGGACATACGCGAACCCCAACGCCTCGCCAATGTGCTCCAAGTCTGTGAGCATCAAGTGCAACGGCAAGACCATCAAGGCTGCCATCAGGGACAAGTGCATGTCGTGCGGTAACGGGGACATTGATGTCTCTCCCGCCGTTTTCACGCAGTGTGGAGCGCTGAGCACAGGAGTTATCACTGTGACTTGGGATGTGGTGTAAAGAGAAAGGAGTGGATGGAGGCAGGATTATGACTTGAATGAGACTGACGAGGAAACGGGAAAGGACATGACATCGACAATGATGGTTTCGAAGACACGGATAGACATAGACAGATACACCAACCATAGACTGGTAAAAGGTGTTAGACACTAGAATCAAAAGTTTTCCATATGTTCTAGAACATAAAGCCATCCCCACTTCGCATGACGCTGGGTAAGTATTCGGTCCAGAAATTAGAGACTGCGCAGACGAGGCGTGTCCACATACCGGAGTGATGCTTCCCGCGCAGAGCACAGACTATCATCTTGCCTGGTTCAAGGCGCTCCCAAATATTCAATGACCTGCCAAACACAAGGCACACGACCCGTTGTTTCAGCCTCTGAGTGAATCAAGTACATAGCCTTCATCCTTCCGTCTTCTCCCTGCTCCGAAGTTGAAATCTCTGATGGCTCGGCGGAATGCCGTAAACGGGGGTTGCCATGGGATTGCCCAAAGCTCTCACATTGCCACCGCGAGCCGAGGATTTTGGGGCTGCATTCAAGGCCCAAATCTTGGGATGACGGTGTAGTGAAAACACCCGACCCTTCTGCTATTCGGGGCCACAAACGTGGCTGTCGCTTTTGACCCAGACATGCTGACCAGGCCCGTCGCACTGGGCGCCAGCCCGATCAGTTCAAGGCTAAGGGCGCGTCTTCTCGATAAATTGGCCAGCCAATGGCCTACTCAAAGAGTTTTCCTCTATCAAGAGAGTGGATAGGTTCCCTTAGAACGGCTTCGCGACCTTGCGGCTCTCACTTAGCCCCGTCTCCGGGTCCTTGTACTCCTTCCACGTGACCGGGTACATGGCATTGCCGGCCTCGCTGACAGCCATGATCACGCCGAGCTCATTGCTCGCCGTGGACAGGTAGTAATTTGCCTGGTCACCAAGGGATATCTGCAACAAGTCTCATCAGCATACGTACAGTCACGTCCGCGCACCACCTTTTGCGCGCCCCACACAATCCCCCAACTTTCCAAGGGGATAGACAAAGGGACACTTACCACCGACGCGCGCACAATATCGCCGGGCCTAAAGCTCTCGTAGACCTTGACGCGGTCCTTCTCGGTGGCGCGCACGTCCTGCACGCGGATGACGCCCTGCCACTCCGCGCCGAGGACAGTCTCGCCGCAGACCAGGATAGCAACGACGGCCTGGCGCGGCGTGATGCGCGTCACGCGGCACAGCACCGTGTTTCCCACCTGCGGGAGGACCTCGCGCTGCTGCTGCTTAGCCCCTGCTATTGACGCTCCGCCGCCGGCGCCGCGCGACACCGATATCGTGGGCAACTCCGAGGGCGCGCCGGCTCCTCCTGCTGCCGCCCGCGACGGCAGGTTCTGGGTGATCCTTGTGATGCGCTTCGAGAGCCCCTGATTTGAAGAGGAGGAGAAGGAGGGCTGTGAGGCGGGCTGTGAGATTGCGACGGAGCCCAGCAGGGAGCTGTACAGGTTCGATTCGTAGAGGTGCACGCCGGGGCCGGGCTTGTACTTGGAGGCTGGGCCGAGGAGCTGGCCCGGGATTGCGAGCGTTGTCGTGGCCATGGCTGTGGCGAAATTCTGTATCTCAAAGTGAGATTGACTCTGTTGGCTTCAGTTGTGGAGACGAGCTCGTAGTTGAAATCGCCGGCGTCGTCGTCGTCAAAATCTGGCGGGGCAGCTTAAGCTCCGAGCTCTTCGGTGACGTTTGCTAGCCTGACGAGATTCGATGCGACGATTGATCTGCAGAAAGTTTAGCGGCATGTTCCTGCAGTCCAGGACCAGGCGTGTGGCGCCCCCTCCACCTTCCACCTTCCCGCCCCGCTGCAAGGACCCCTAGACCCCTGTGCTGAGCTGAGCCGTGCTCTGCTGGCCAGCAGGAGAAAAGTTTCTTTCCAGGGGTCCCTGCTGACGGTCAATCGCTATCCAATTGATCAATTGACAGACCGGGGCAGCCAGAGATGATTCGATCCGGGACCGGGCCATCCGGTGAGATCACTTTTTGGCGGCGCAGACAGACCTCAACAATCCGCGTTGTCTTATATAATTTAGCCCAGACGCGTCCCCGCGATACTGAGCTCCTCTCATAGCTGCTCACTTCTTTCTCCCTCTGCCGTACACGTCCCCAGCAGAGAAGAGTCGGACAGTCCACGTTAGAAGACTAGAACGGTCACTTAGAAATCGAGACAAGACAAGACAAGACAAGACAAGACATGGCGCGCCTCCTCTTCCTGCTCGCCGCCCTCGTCGGCCTGCTGAGCCCCGTCGTCTACCTGCTCGAGCAGCGCCTCGAGTCCTTCTACATCTTCGACACGGACCACCTGCACGACCTCTCCAAGCGCGCCATCGCCGCCCACGGCAACGACACCCGCAGCGTCGTCTCCTACATTGTCGGCGAGCTGCACGGCAAGCCCGCCCTCGCCAACCATGTCAACCTGGACGAGGAGTGGATCTTCAACAACGCCGGCGGCGCAATGGGCGCCATGTACATCATCCACGCCAGTGAGTCTCCTTACCCCCGTTTCTCTGCTTTTGTCCCCTCGCGCGCCCAGTAACATTGACTAACAAACATTGAAATTCAAGGCGTGACCGAGTACCTCATCATCTTCGGCACCCCGATCGGCACCGAGGGCCACTCGGGCCGGCACACGGCCGACGACTACTTCCACATCCTCTTCGGCACGCAGCTCGCCTACACCCCGGGCAGCTACGAGCCCGAGGTCTACCCGCAGGGCAGCGTGCACGTCCTGCGCCGGGGCGACGTCCAGCAGTACAAGATGCCCGACGGCGGCTGCTTCGCCCTCGAGTACGCCCGCGGCTGGATCCCGCCCATGCTCTTCTTCGGCTTCGCGGACGGCCTCAGCAGCACCCTCGACTTTCCCACCCTGTGGCGCACCACCTGGGTCACCGGCAGGCAGATGGTCGCCAACCTGGCGCTGGGCAAGCTCTGAGCGGTGGGAGCAGCGGTCGAGGCCGGGTGTGGGGTGGAGGTTTTGCTCACCGGGGCGGCGGTTTGGGCCCCGGGGGGACGGGCACGCTGACCTTGAAGTTCCCGCCGCGGAATGGGGACTGCACTGAGCTCGTGTATGGATAGACATAGATGTCGCGCGGACGGAGGACTCGTCACGTCTTTCTCTTGGTTTGAGGGCGCGCCTCCCGTGTTATATATGTATTACCAACCTTCATGTACATACACATAACCTATGTCCTGTAATGCAAAGATAAAACACCCCCAAGTCCGTAATATGTTCAGCGCTCAAAAGGTGCGAGTGTGGCTTCATCTTTCTGGCATGTTACCTGTGGAGAAGGGTGATTCGGAGGGGGGGGGGGCAAAACCTCGCAATAGCTCTGACGAATTCTTGAAAGGAACATGAGAGGCTCAGAGCTGTTATAATGGCCCCAGGTGAGACGAGAAGCGAAGGTGATGTCGACACTCGGACGCGCCCCCGAAGACAGGAAGACGCTACGGGAAGACATCCGAGAAAACATAGATAAGGAAAGGTCACAGTGCAGATACAAATACCGGTCACATTATCCCCACCGGCAATAAGAAGTAAAGCAGATGGGGGGGGGGGGGTGGGACGCAAAAGCAAAACCAGATACCAGAAACTGTAAAATCGCATGTTTTTGACGGATCCTTCGATCGGCTCCGGCACGGGAGTGGGTTCCGATTAACGGGGGGTGATAGCCTCATGCCCAACATTGCTTACATACCTGCAATTCTCTCTGATCCGAGTGGGCCGCCTGTGACAAAACTCCTCCCTGTCTGGGTACCTGCCTCGCAGCGCGCATCCCTACCCTGCCTGGGATTGCAGCTCGGGACAGCAGTCAAGCGCGCGTTAGTCGGCCGTCATTGCAGCAGCGGCATGACGGAGGCCCTGCTTCGTATTTCCCGCAGACATTCCCCGATCAGGAAGGTCGAGGCTGGCCGAGGGACTATCATCTGCTGGCAAGGAGGCACACATCTTTCGATGGATACATGTTATTTCATGCGCACCGCTTTGCTGACACGGGTTCGTATTAACAGCTGGCGATCTCTGTCCAGAGTCATAGCTAACACTAAAAGGGCGTGAGGTGGTGGACGACCCTACGCGTCCTGTACTGTTGTTTCCCCTATCACCTCCAAGACATCATCTGAGAATGATACCTGACACCTTTTCCACTGACAGAACGAGCTTCTCTCCATCCAGTCTCCTTTTCTTTTTTTGGCCGCCCTCATTGTTCAGATTCCACTCTTCTTGTTGCCCAGGAATTTTGATGAATTTCATCCGACCCCCCGTAATTTTGGAATGCTCCAGGTAAAACACATGTACAACGCAATTTTGCGGTCTTTGAAAACGCCGTCCGTGATGGTATGGTAGTGACGATGCAAGAAGTCTGCGCCATTGTTTGTGTATGCGGCGGCGGCAGGATATCGTCGTCGTTAATAGATGCGCCCCTTTCAACTCCGTGAAATGCGCCCAGGTTCGCCCTCCATGGGGGGCTTGAGTATATAGGCCCTTGCTGAGTTCGTCATACCTCGTAGTGCTGTCGCTGCAAGAGCCTGTCAAACTGCTGCCCCAGTAGCTTCTTGATCTCCCGGGCTGGTTCCGTGTCGGCCAGATTTCCTAGGCGAGCCACTCCTGGTCGCCTCTCGCGGGTCTCTTCATCTCCAGTACCTCATCTTCAGACTCGCTGTCCTCGTCTCCAGGCTGCCCTCTGCTGGGCGATTCAACGGTCTCGTACTCCTCCTCGTTCTGGTCTTCTTCCCCTCCCTCGATATCGTCCTCCATCCATGTGAGTCCATTGGCATGCTCCTCCAAAGGGAAGATTTCACGCGCGTATTCTTCCAGGCCTCGAGGGCCTTCCCACAGCTGGAGGGAGTCATGAAGACAGGTCGCTTCGAGCGTACTGTCGCCGAAGTACGGGGGTTGCTCTGCGGGATCATCGCCGCCCAGGCCGAACAGTTTCTCGAGGGCCTCGAGTTGTATCCGGTACCCTTCGGGGATCTTCACCTTAACATCGATCTTGCCCCTGACGTATTGGACCGGTCGGCCAACGCCTTTCTCAAACTGCTCGCATGCCTCGCGAGGGGATAGGAGCTCGTATGCCAGCGCTATACGCCTGTCGCCCCACTTTTCCACACCATCCTTGAATATCTGGAGTATCGCCGGACCAACATCATGCTCTGCGTCCAGCCAGGGGAGCTTGGCGTCAGGATGGAAAGGTGCTTGCCACACGAAAGAGCCGTCAGGTTGCAGTTCCATGCAAAAGAGAGGATACGGCAGGCCGGTGAAGTTGTTGTTGTAAATCCCGGTGTAGACGAAGGTGGCTGGCAGTCCGATCTGCTTCACGTACTCCTCCACTTTCTGCTTGGGTGCCCATAGCGGTAAGCTTGGCCAGTCCTCGTTGTAGGTATGATGGTCAGGCATCGAAGAGTAGACATAGTGCTGAATGCCGGCCCTATTAGCTGCATCCGCCAGAGCCTCACCAATCTTGATCTCGTCACCGTAGAATGTCGTGTTGATGAAGGCGAGCTGTGCCCCTCGGAAAAGCTCCGAGATCAGCTGGTGATTTACCCCTATCCCATACATGGGTCCACTCTGGGTTACGTCTGCCTTTTCAGAAGTAGCACCTTGCCTCGTGTAGAGCTCGCCCACTAGCAAAGTGACATGGGGATTTTGCCTGATCTCAGTCGCGATTACACCTTCGAGATTCCTCATCTGAGCTCTCACGTGGTATCCCACGGCGGTGACATATCTGATGAGAGAAGAGGCCTGCCGGCCGCCAGCGTTGATGATGGCAATGGTTTTGTTTGGAGATGGCATGGAGCGCTTGGCGGGACGGGTGAAAGTGAGGGAGTTGTTCCGGGAATTCAAGAAAGAGCCTGCCTCTGAGTATGATGATCTCGAGTGCTTGTGTCTCCGCTCCTCAACCGGCTTCGTCCTGATGGGAATACTCTGTGTTTGGGCTTGCTGGGCAGGCCGATGAGGCAATTCCGCGTGAGGCATCTCGGATTTTGCTGAGCAAATGGCCATTCCTGAAAGAAGCCTTCCCGATATCCTTGCTCCACCACAGTGCTCAGTCCGTCCACCGCGAGCCAAAGGCGCCCCAAGCAATGCTGAAATGGTTCGCTCAGGTAATTGCTATGATGTTGGCAGCCGACGACTAACAGGGCTGCGGTGATTTCTCGACTGCCTTGGAGTCGCCTGGTTGTGGTGGTTGTTATGAACAGCGCAGTCCAGTTAAAGAAATGTGATTGGGTCGCCAAAGAACATGCGAAGAACGGGCAGTAGGCGATTTATGTATAGTCGAAGCGTCCCGAGGTCTCCAGGTTGGATCTGCGAGGGGACTGATCGGAGCCTGGAGGAAGATAAGGTTTCCCCGTCTTCCTTTCTAAGTGCGATGCGGAAAGTCACCCTACCTGCTTCCCGCTGTCACCCACACCCTGCAAAGTTACTCGTGGGTTCGTACGAGTGGCTTGTCAACTCCTGCAACCAGGCTGCAGGACAACTCTGCTTTTAGGCGCGTTAGTGGAATTGCGATGGCTGAATGAGGGGCAGGATACAGGTATTAAAGGACGAGGGCAGGGTGGTAAGGCGCGTCCCCGTGCGGAACATGGACCGTCTTGGGAATGGGCAGTTGTGACACTGCACTAACAGAGGAGTAATGGGAATGACGGACAATCAGAGAAAATCTCTGTCCCTCGTGCAACGTAGTCTCGCGGTGATTTCCAGGTGACAGGCATATACCAAGATAAGACTCGCAGCATGACATGCATCCCAGGAGAATCAGGGAGGACGGTGAAATGGGGACCAAGGGACGGCAGTCACGGACTCACATATCAGACAGTATGTAAGTTTTTCGGTTATGGATGCGACTGATTGGAGCAACGGCTCGTGCAGCCTCGTAGATCTCCCGGCTTGGTGAGGTGGGTGGAATATTCAAGTTGCAACTTGGCTCAGCGCATGTGGATAGACGTAGAGCAAGACGCGCGGTTGTTGCTTGGAGCGGTCGAATTATGCCTGGGCGAGAGCAATACGCTGCTAGACAGATTTACTTGGCATCTAAGAAGCAAGTGTGTTGAAACCCCAATCGGGAATTACCAGAAAGGGTGGTTGGTGGTAGCCTCAAGCAGTGAGTGGACTGAAAAGGGGGAGGGTTATCATCTGGGGAAGAGTCGACGGCCCCAGGATCGATCGGTTCTGACAGCGTCTGCTGGTACTGGCAAGCTCCGAGTCCTCAACGGCGCAAGGAGCCGGTCAGAAAGAAAAAAGGTCACAGGTCGCGTGCAGGAAGGTAAAGCCGGGGCTGTTGCACGATTTGGTTCCGTCCAGATGAGACTCAGTCAAGCCTAGACTCGGCTAAGGGATCCGAGAAGATAAGAGGCGAGACAGCTGTTGGCTACGAGAACCTTGTTGGCGGAATAGGACCGTAGGTACGTGAGCGAGAGCCTGGGCCGGAGCCTGAGGGCCTGAGCCTGTGCGTGAGGGGCAACGCGACGGCGGAGAGGATGGCGGTGAAAGACGTGCCTGGACGTTGCCTTTGTTCGGATATGTCTCTTGGTGTTTCAGGAACAGACGGAGAAGGGCAAGGAGGACCAGAAAACAGCAGAAAGAAAAGTCTGCCCGTCAGTGGTCACGACGATAGTCCCCAATGGTGGTCGGGTCTGGTGGGCTGGGTTGGCTGGCACCTTCAGACGTGGAGCCGCGGCAGAAAGTGGTGCGGTGCGGTGCGGTGCGGTCTGATTCTTAGCCCAGTGTGGAGGACGAGCAGAATTGAGCCAAGTGGATATCGGGGTACTGTGGTATGTGCTCCAAGTTCGAGGAGGTCAAGGAAGGTAGATACGGTACGGAGTATGTACCTCTCTGGCGGTTGTTGCGAGTAGTCACGTTCTCTCTGCGCGGTTCCGCTCAGGTCAACTCAGCCCAAGCACCGCGGTCACGCAATATATGAGGTGCCGCAATTGTTGGGGCGCAGAAGGCGCAAGAAGATGCAAGACGCCGGACGGTCGGTAGGAATGGGAGCAGTTCCTTATCTTCCCGTCTGTGTCTGCCCAGGTGCCTCGTCTGGGATTTCATGTCTTGTGGCAGTGACCAGACAGACAGAGGCACCCGTACTTCGTACAATTGCTTGATCCCTGGTGAGTGGCCCCGTATGGCCCCGTATCAAGTTCCGACCAGCCCAGGCCAGCCAGAGCTGGCGATCAGCCAGGACTAACAGTCACAATAACACCAAGAAGCATGCCCGCCCGTGGTACAGTGTACGGCGAAGTGGTGCCGCTGTGGGAAGGCTGAGGATGTACATGGACTCCACACGCCATCAAGCTCCATCGTCCTGGCCCTCCACACAGGTCCGCGTCACATCCAGGATGGACACCTGAAGACAGGAGGGAGGACGGCGAGAGGGGGGGAGCAGAGCAGAGCGCACGAGGTTGGCATGGGCTTTGTCGATTCGACAGCGAGGTCGGGCTTTGCATGGTGAGTGCGAGGGAGAGATTAGGTAAAAGATTCCTACTGTTGGCCGGGACAGGACAGGGCCTGTTGGCATTTGCCAAACCAAACCGACTTAGCGACCAAGATAAAATTCAGAGTTTTTCCTCCCTCCATAGAAGACTCTCGCATACACGCGGATGCCTTTCACCAGGGAAGCAGCTTGGCCGGTCTGTTTGATAGATAGGCGGAAGGGACCCTGTTGGCCCTTGATGGGCCATCCTTCCCTGACCGGTTGGCAGGTTTGTTGTCAAAGTATGCTGCACACACAGACACGGAAACTCGCTGTATGTAGTGTACGTGCAGCATCCATACAGAGACTACAGCACAATTCAGTCCAGGCGGTCTAGTGTCGGAAACACTTTCCTTTTCGGTGTGTGCAGGTTGAGCTTCGTCCGGGGCGATGCAGGCCAGGGAGCCAACACCACGAGTGTCTGCTTTGCGTTTGCGGCTCAAGTGATGAAGGGAGGTGCGATCCTTGTGCCCACGTAGGAAGGTACCTTGTATCTTTTCGTTGCGCACCCACACCCACACCCACACAGAAGATGCTCAGGAGGGAAGGGACATCCCCCGCCCGTCCAGTAAGAAGGTGGGGCGTGGGTTTCTGCTCAATGCACGAAGCACACCAGAACTACTCCCCCTCTGCCCCTCAGCCCCTCCATATTACCTTATGTATTACCCCCCGACTTTTCAACGGAACTTTCTCGTTTGCCATTCCTGCAGTTTATGATGGAGACTCATGGAGACGTGATATTTCCCATTCCCGGTCCTGCAGCTGCGTCACCACCCGCACCGGGCCATGCCCATCTCAGAATTCGCGGTGTCATCAGCCTTGCCCTGAGTCAGGTACCCCCCGGGTGCCCAGGCCGAGCCTAGACGAGCAAGGCTGATAGCCAATCCCGCCGCTGCCCAGCTCCTCTGCTTCTTATCAGCAGCTCGCAGCTCGCAGCTCGCAATTGACCCCGTCCGGCGAGAGGGAGGCCAGGTACCACCAGTGAGGTGACGGATTCCTTTTTGGGCCCATTCCTGTCGGAGCATCACGTCCTAGACAGTGTCACAATCAATTGCGCTTTGATTGCCAGCCAATATACTGACGCAGCAGCAATACTGGTACTGTCTGTACTCCAGTTGTATGCAACATCAACGCCGACTCATCGACCGGGTCCCGTCGGGTGGGCACTTATTGCGCATGCCTGCTCGGATGCACTATGCTGACTGGCTGCATGTCTCGTCTTGATAACAAGTCAGTCTGGACATCATCACAGCCTCTCACCCCAGAATTTTCGGGCCTGCAGTCATCCAACGACTGATGGTACATCCGCCACGGGGACTTCGTCATGTCACACTCATACATACATACACACATACGCACTCAAGCAGGCGGTCACTTCGGAGGAACAGCCTAGCCCGTCACTTGTCCAATGAGGATTGCAGCTAGAAGGTGCTAAAGTCAAGCCGGTCTTACTGATATCAACCATCTTATCGTTGCCGTCTTTACGTCCTGCAGTACTGGCTTTCGCTGTCGGAGCAGGCATCAGACACCGAGCATCCCAACACACCTGGAGTCCCAGCTTGTCGGATCGACCGCGCCCAGTTGTGCTTGGGCTGGTGCTGGCACAACCGACGCCGCCGCTGGGATGGTGGGCGAGAACCGCATCGTCTTGCCCCGCAGGCCACCTGCGGCTCGCCTTAGTCCTTGCAGGCCCCAAGCGCGCCAAAATCTAAAGCACTGCTTTCCGTTACGTACAAGCCGCCTCAACTAACGCTGCCATGGTCAGCTATTCCCAATAGCCCTGGGGGTTTAATGCCGTCATGAGACAGGCCATGGCGCGTGTTTATGCTGCTCTTCCTGCTAATACGGTCTAGCCCCCCTGCTGATGTCCAACGCATCTCCGCGGAGGTCTTTTCTCTGCCATTCGTTCCTCTGGGCGCCCGTTGGGAATGCCCCCCTTCCTTATTAGCTTCCGCAACAGGACGACGGTGGTCTTGGTGTTTAGCCCCGAAAGGCAGGGGGCGCCTCGGCCTCAAATGATAATGGCGTTGCAGCACGCAACCCTAGCCGCCCGGCGTCCTCCGCACACTCCCTACTGCGGGTGCTGCTGCTCGATTGCAACCGGCCCCATGGGGAAGGCAAGGCCCCCAGCGAACAAGCTTCTCCCCAGCCCGGAGAAAAACCGTCCCACTCCCAGGCTTATCATATCAGAGATACCCTGCTGCGAGATGTACCGTAGATGTCCTAACCACGTCCCCGGGCCAAGTCGGTACTAGCAGGTCGACGTGTTCGACGGGCCACCCGACCGGACTGGGGTGGTCCGAGGACGGCCGCGACGTGCTCATGTGAGCATTGTCTCAATCCTACGAGATAACGGTGCTTGTCGACTAAGCCCCGCCAAGTCCAGAATGGGCCACCGCGGATCACGACACGAACCGTGGAATGTCTGTATTGAAAGGAATGGGGATGCTTTTGGCTCGTACCGGATCTAGCCTGCTTGCTCGCCGGGCCGGTTCAAATTATTACAGGCATGGCCTCACTTGCTTTCGGGCAATAACCTCCGCCGGCAGATTACGACCGTGCCATCGCCTCGAAATCCCAACCCCTATGGTCCCTGGTGGTAGCTCCCGCTCGTGAAATCAGATTCCATGAAGTTGATACTAGAATAGTCGAACGCGCTGTCGTCGCCCATCCACTGATCAGCGCCCGACGATGGGCCAAATGTGGCGTTGGCACGGATGGCCCTTTCCAAAGACGTCCAGTCGATCGTTTCCATTGCGTCTGTCGCCTCTGGCACCCAAGTGGTTTCCATACTGGGTTCAGCTGTCACAGGCCCTCTCGTAAAGCCATATTTGCTCAATTCCGGCTGTCCTTTTAACGACGTGTTGGATGTGCTTTGTTCAGGCACAGACGGCACTGAGTGTGGAAGGTCAGCCCTGGTGTTCGCAACGGGGGCCGAGGGCTGGGGTTTGGTTCCGCTCAGGCCCACGAGGTGCTGCTTACCGTTGATACTTAAACTGTCCAGGGACGGGTAATAACTAGTTGGACCAGACTTCTGAGGCCTCGGTACTTCATCCAGCATCGGGACGAACTGCCCCCTCGCAGCACGGCTCTTCTCGATCTTGCGATACATGACGGCGAGGACCTCTGGCGCCTTCTTAACCTCTGGCGCAACGACAGCGACCTCCGTCCAGATTTCGTACGACCGTTTGAGCGCTTCTATAAGCTGAGTTTTGCTCGGCAAGACTGTGTCCTTTCTCGTGCAGTCAAAGTTCCCGCCGGGCTCGGTATAGTGGTCGTTCTGGATGACGAGGTAGACAACCATGGCGGCGAGCAGGAGGTCGTGCATGGCTAGGCTCGAAACGAACCAGCCGTTCTGGCTAAGCATACCACCTGGCCTTGCCGCCTCGAAGACCGTGTTCTGGTATTGCAGCAACGCGAGCGCTGCCAGCAGGCACCTCCGTCTCGAGTAGTCATGCTCCTTCCTATATCCCTTCTCGACCAGGTACCGCCTGTGCAGCACGCAGATGGCCTTGTGGTAGAGCGCCGCGATGCCGAATCGCTGGACCACCTGCCACGGCGGGTCAGTCACGCACTCTTCCAGCGGCCTGACCTTCATGAAAGCCGGCATGGCGTCGTACTTTGCCGCCAGCTGGCTGTCCAGGTCCATGACTTCGTCGTATGTCGGCTCCGTGAGCGCGTGTGCCTGCCTCGCCACCAGGCCAAACAGCTTGCAGATCCCAGCTTTGTACGTTGGATATGTCATGTGAGTGTACTCTGTGTCTGGCCTCCCGGGCGGCAATTCTTTGGTGGTCTCGTCAAAGTCCTCGTCCATGAGGTTCCTAGGTGGGAGGGTATCACTCTCGATACCGTGGATCACTAGGAAAATGTCAGCCAACCGTCGATTGAACGTTCAAGCGAAGCAAGATTCAGATTTGGTCATTAAGGGGCACCTCGGTTGTACTCCGATCAATTCAGATCTCGACGCTCTTGTTTGCTGGGAATGACTCCTCGGGACCATCTGGAAATCAGCAAATGGTCCCCAGTTACTTACTACTAGGCAAACCCAGGTGAAATGCCACCATCAGGTCGATCTGAATAGCCAAGTTCCACATCCGCCGACCCATCTCGGCCTCAAAGGGCGTGAGCGGTGACCCAGGGAGCTTCGTCGGGTCACGGTGCAGGCCCATCTTGAGCATGATCCGGATACACACACTCGACAGCAGGTAGCAGTTCATCTGCGACGTGCGGTTGATGAGGAAATCGGCCTCGACATACAAAATCAACGGCGCGCAGGTCAGTGGGCCCGGGGGCGAGAAACCATGGAGTCCGTCACGCGAAGAGGACGTCAGGGCGGACCCGGCTGCGGCGCGGTACTGGCGGAAACGCTGTATGGGCGTCAGCGGCACGTTATCGCTGGCGAGCTCGTGCGGCGCCATGAAGTTGCTGAAGAAGATGGAGAGCGCGAAGACCATGTACAGCAGGGCGAAGAAGTCCATCTCTATGGTGGGCGAGGTCGGGTTCGCCCAGAACTCGTTGTACTGTCGTTGGTTTGTGTCAGCACCGAACATCTTGATCCCAGATTCTCACCTCGTCAGGGGTTTCAAGATGAGTACACAAGGGCTTGGGGTCACGCATACTAATCTGCCGAATGTTGGCTTGTGGACAACGTCTGTCGAGCTTTGCCGTCAGTATCCTCGTTTGGGACCAGCTGGGAAGATGAGGTGTGCGGAGAGTGTCTTGCGTACGCTGTGAGGCCGAGTGCGCATTGAAGTATCGCATGACCAGTCGGTCGGCAATGTGCTTTGGTGGAAGTAGGTCCAAGAATTCCTGCCTGCTCCTCGGAGAGGTCCTGTCCCCAATGAGCATCACGGGCGAGTCTCCGTCGGTGAAGTTCTCGGGCGAGTCGCCACTCATTTCTTGGCTGACTTCCTCGTGGTCAAAGTAACTCTTGAGGTCCTCGATCTGTGCAGCACAAA
The DNA here is from genome assembly GCA_037177825.1 of Diaporthe sp. P3_1W. Classification (NCBI taxonomy): domain Eukaryota; kingdom Fungi; phylum Ascomycota; class Sordariomycetes; order Diaporthales; family Diaporthaceae; genus Diaporthe; species Diaporthe sp. P3_1W. The sequence goes on along the minus strand of JBAFXB010000004.1, from coordinate 1,381,029 downwards.
AAGTGTAAGCTCTCATGCTACCGCCCTCCCCTGCTACTTCCCGTTGCATAACACAGGTGTTTAAGAAGCAGTTCCTGGTCCAATGTGTACAAGGATGGTAAGCAGGACGATAACACATACATCACCCAACATAGCCATGAAATGAGTAGCCCCCACATAAGTGGTATTCCCACCCCTCGCCCCGGCGCCTCTGATGACCTGACCCCCGGAGGCCGAGGAGGCAAACTTGGCGGTTTCTCTGTCGCCGTCGCTGTCGATGTCCTCGCCAACCGCCGTGCGCTCTGAGGGATCTCTCACGTTGCCGTCCTCGTCGAGCATCTCGCGGACCATGCCCTCCAGCCTTTTCAGGCGGGCGGCCATGCTCTTCGGTGGCCTGTTCTTGACGGGCTTGGGTGCGTACTTGCAGAGGTCCACGCGGGACTTCTTGAGGCAGTTTGTGCATGGTCTATTATGCTCATTAGCGGTCGTGATACAAGCCGTAAAGGGCGATTGTGATACGCCAGTATTATATCATGAGGGCATTTTGGCTTATCTGAGCAGGGACGGACTGAAGATTCCGTATCTGACGGAGCCAGGTTTCGTGGGCGTTGACTCTCATATGTCCCATTCCGTCCACATGAGTGAAAGCTAATTTTAAATCCGTTCAAACGATGAGATACCGTGAAGGAAAGCAAAATAAAACCAGCATAAATGAAGAAAAACCGTGCGACGGATCGTGGTGTATAAAGCAGGACTTACACAGCTCTGTCACACTTCAACTTGGAAACCCGGCACGGCGCACACGAGAGCAGCACCCTCGACCTCTTGGGCGGCGTGTCCGCAGCGGCGCCGGCTGGCCTGGCGGGGCCCGATACATCATCCATCATGTCCATCGTCAGAGGATCCCAAAATGGACGAGAGAGAAAGGAAGTGAGTCTCGACGACAGAGCACTCAGCTCCTCGAAGATCTCGTTCGTATCCCTTCCCCAAGGTTTGGGCCGTCTCAGTCTCAGGGGTAGGGGAGTAAGTTTATTGAATGCCGGCGGGCCGGGATTGGCGGGGCGCCCGATTGTGCGGGCGGTGCGATGCAAGCACGTACGACAGGTGCTGCACGGATAAGAGGCTTAGCTTTTTGGGGCCACTTGCTCTTTGTGCGGGTATTGTTCAATTGTCGAGAACGGTGTTGCAAGAACGATCATGGTGAGCCTTTTTTTTCCCTTCCACATGCGAGATGTAAGATGCGAATCCTAAAGGCCTACTACGGTAGCTGTAAAGGACGTGTAACAAATGTAGCTGCCTTCAGCTGGCCTTCAATCCGCATGACTAAGCTGGCCAGAATGGGGCAAGGCCAAGACTGTCTGAGAGCTGCCAGAGAGGGTACACCCATACATACATCGCCAGCACCAAACCAACCCACGCCCAATTCACACACCCAATTCATACACCCAAAACTTATGCACCTAATTTATATAAGTATTAGGTGTATAGGTGTTGGATGTGTTACTGTGTATGGGTGTGTAAATAGGCTTGGTGATATGCTTTAATTGACTGCAGCTGTAGCGCGAGTGATGTACGGGTGCGAATATCCGTTCTCTTTATTAGATACGCGTAACTTGCTCGCTGGAATAGCAATGACCGGGCAACCCCCCCAACCGCCCTTTTGGGTATCATAAATTCCTCTCTGTAACACTTCCACCTCACCTCATGTCGAGAATGAGTCAGGGAGCCTCTCGATGACATACTTGCCACGGCCAACAGAGAGTATGGGGACTCCAGGAATCTTTCGTAGGCGGCGTTTCAGGTCTCGATCGTTGGTGGCGACTATGTAGATCCGGTTCTTCATGCACCTGTCCACGATACCTATGCGCTTCAAGTCAGTCATCTCCATCGCCCGCACACTTGGGAAAGCACTCTTCGACATACAGTCATCTGCGTACGTGCCGCTGTGGACACCATCACAAGATAGACGTTTCCACCTCTCGTCCCTTGCAATCCTCAATGCGATCCGATACTTAGGGCCCAGCTTCTCCAGCTCCGCCATCACACAAGTTGTGATGAGTATTTCAACCTTAGCGTACAAAGCGTCCATCATGCCTTCTAGCATCTCGATCTTGCGTGAAACCGTGTGCGAAAGGAAGTTTGTATCTATGATGACCTGGTATGGTGGCACTAGAGCCGTATTGTGTTGAAAGAACATCGAAGAGGGCGCCTGTGGGATCTCGCGGACTATGTGTGGTGTCTGTGGTCAGCTTGCAGTCGGCGGCGAAAGAGGAGGGAACGCGGCGGTCGGGGGCGTGGCTGCCGGGAGTAGGAGGACATACTGAGCTCGCCATTTGCGGTGGCCTTCTTCTTTGTTTCTTGGACCTTGTCGGCCTTCTCGCGGTTCTCCTTCACCCTGTCATCGCGTTTGCCGATGACCCGCTTGGTTTGCTGTTGGGCTCATGTGGTCAGCGTCGTTGTCTGGAAACTGGAACTGGCAAAAAGGTCGGGGGATGAGACTGACGGCAAACTTTCTGGTCTTCTTTGCGACGCCCATTTTACAGATTGTCTGGGTCGAGTATGAACAGGCTTATCGTTGTGCGCGGGTGGGAAGTGTATGGTGGGTAGTAGGTGTAGAAAGTGTATGGCTATCGTGTGTAGTAGATGTAGAATGCGACAGAGGGTTCAGAAAATAAATTCCGTTCAGCTCTGGGCAGGCAACGGATCACAGCCGAAGACCCAGGTCGCGGGGAGGCTGGTCTGTGCGTACAGTGCAGAATTTCTGAGCTAGCAGGCCAGTGACAGCCCTGAAGGTAGCGTGTAGGCCCAGGAGTCAAGGTATCAAGTTATCTCAAAGGTTCAGGTATCCATTTAAACGCTTTAATTTTAGGGGCCTAAGCTTCCTTACTAATCATAGTGGCTAAGGTAGTAGTATAAAACAGGCTTATTAAGGGCGGGTATAAATACATTAGATAGATATCTAAAATTAAAATATAAAAAAATCATAATTAAGGAATTACTTTATATAATATATTAAGAATATCCTTTAAATACTCTTTAATTATATTATTTTCTTAATTAATTATCCTAATATAAATAGGATATTAAATAAGAAAATTAATTAAGCTTCCTCCTTATACTTTTCTTTTTTTAAATTTCCTCCTTTTTATTAAATATAAAATATTTAATTAATTAATTATATTAAAATATTAAAAATACCTTTACTAATTACCCTTATCTTATTCTCTTATTTTTTTTAATAAAAAGAATATAATTTATAAAAAATGAATTAATATTTATTTAAGAAACTTAAAGAAGTATTTATATAAGATAGGAAAAATTTTCTAAAAAGTAAAAGAAGTTTAAAAAGGGACTCACTATTAAGAAAGCTAAGAGCGTACTTTAATCTTTATATAGGCTGCGTTTTAATTATAACCCTCCTTAATCGCAAAGCTATCCTATTCTCCTTAGCTATACCTTATATAAATATACGCTCTAAATTATACTTAGCTTCTTAGCCAAGGTCGTTTATGTGTTAGAGATAAGTGTCAAGGTACTTGGGAGAGTACAGAGAACGGCCGTGCAAGATGCATTTCTGCAGCCACTGGTTAGCTGCAGAAGGGCGTCTCCAGCGTACCTTGGAAGGCCGTGCACGCTTGTACATGTCTTTGTAGTTGCAGATGCAAGAGCCTGTCAGCCTGCGAACCCAGCAACAGAGATCAACATTGAGCAGCAACAACAAGGCGCATTCCACGTCAACATTGGCGTCGCTTGGTTTGGGATCACAGGGCGTTGCAGGTTCGCAGACTGCTGTCAGCACATATCATCAAGAAACGAAATGACAAAAGGGCAGCGTCGTCAACAGATCACCATTCATCATCATCATCATCACCACCACAGTTCGTACTTGGTATAGAGAGGACGGCGTGTGGATGCAACGGCTGCTGCGCATCTATTTCTACTGTAGCTTGGTACTGTACATACTCCTTCGTAGTCTTGCTGTACACGAGACAGGGGTGGAGATCCCAAGGGACTGGGCCGTCAATTGATCTGGCGCCACCTCACAGACACGAGCCTATTGGCGTACCATTGCACTGCCCAAGAGGGGAATGTAGACCCCCTTTTCGCCTGCACTGCGACCTGTGCCCGTACCTGCTGCTAATCCTGTTCCTGGTGTGGTGCTTCCTTCCTGCTGGCGCCTACTGTCCCGAGGTCCCTTCTCTGCCTGTCGCTTTGGCTGCGGATCCCAATTCCCTCTCCACTTCTCTCCCCAGATTCGATCAGCCCAGGGTTGTCGCCCTGAACAAACGACGACCAGGACGAGGACCACCACCAGCACCGTTCTCCTCCATCTGCTTTTTTTGGTGTTTTTGGACCCCGTCAAAGCATCATCTCCTTATCGATATTTCACTCCCGTCCAAGGCTGCTTCTTTGTCTGCCCCCGTGGGCCGCCACGACCGCCAGTCACACGCATTATCAAGTCGTCCTCCCCCGACTTGGGTTGTTACGAGCCTTGCACAGCCGCCACAGCCCAACCAAGATCCATTCCGACCGAACACGGCGTCACGTCAACCGCACAATCCAGCCCTTCGCAAAACTTTGTGCTCGTCCATCAAAATACCACTGCGGCATCTGCGCGCGTCCCGTTCCCTCCTGTCATTCCTTAGCCCACGAGTGAAATCCGGCTGCACCGCCGCACAACCAACCATGAGATCACGACTTTCCCTGAAGCGCTCGCTGCTTCTGTCGACCACCCTGACGCTGGCGCTCCTGACCGCTGGCACTTTGGCCCAGGATGACGAGACCACTACAGCAGCAGCCACCACAACTGGTGATAATACGGCAACGGCCACTGCCACTGGGACTGATGAGATGCCCACCATAGGCCAGACGTCGGCCAACGATGGCGAGTCCACGACGTCAACCACATCCGACTCCTCCGCCACCAGCGACATGCCGAGCCTGTCTACGAGTGATAGTGAATCTGGCGTGAACTCGGACATGCCCACCATAAGCACTCCCTCGGCAGGAGACACGTCCATCCCCACATACCCTGCAGCGAGCGTACCCCCTACGCAAAATGCCCCTTACATGCAGGTCTCCACGCTGCCTGACGGGACCGTCTTCATCTGTGTTGGTGCTGTGCTGGGCGCTTTCGCCCTCGCCCTCCTGCTGTGGCGCGCCATCATCGCGTGCTTGCTCCACCGCTCCGTCGAGAAGGCCGCCATGGCCCAGCATCTTGGCAACGACAAGGCCGCCTTCCCCGCGCCGCCCGCCCCATTCTACAAGTACACAGACCAGGACTCGTCACAAAACGTCAACTCTGGGCGAGGTGTGCGCAGAACCACGAGGGGCCCCATTCCGTCCGCGACACCTTCGCAAACGAACCTCTTCTTCTCGCCGACCGCCGGCGGCGGCAACCGGGACTCGGTCTATCGCGACACTCCAAACCGGGACTCATCGTACAGGGACTCGCGCTTCCTGCCCTCTGGTTTCTACGCCGCAGGCACTTCCTCCCCACAGAATGTCGAAGGTCACGGCCACAGCCAGTCAATCAGCATGACCAATTTACGGCCCGACTCTCGCGGACACCCTCGCGCGGTATCCAGCCACAGCCCTCCCGAGTCTCCCGGATTCGGCCCCCAGAGGACACCACTGCACCGGAACAACATGAGCAGCAGCAGCGTCAATCTCAACGCACCTCCACAGGGCGGACGGGCCCCCAGCGCGTTCCTGGACGACCTGCTTGGTGAAAACCCAGAGATGTTCCCGCCACAGGGGACAACACCTGACGCCAGAACGGGCCCTCCTAATGCCAACAATCCGTACCGGCAGAGCGGGCGGTATTAGTCGGACGCCCCAGTCCCTTGCCTAGAGACCAAGCTGTCAAAGGTTTCGGAACAGAGCGGCGAATCTCATGGTGCTGCAGTTGCTGCCGCCGCTGCAGCAACAGCATCAGCACAGGACGAACGCGAGGACCTGGCTGTAGATGACAGCGAGGAGACTTTGTGCATGAGAGAATAGGTCCGTCAACACCGATATGCGGCAAGACGGAGGTTAGCACACGCGGCGTGGCCGGGAGCATCGTACGAGGATAAGAACGTCATGAGGGCTGTCAGTACGGCGATCGCAAGAATCATGCTTATATGCCTCCACTGGCAAGGCGCAGGCATATTGTTCCCTCGAGCAAGAGTGGCTTTCTGACTTGGCATTGGCATTTGGGAACGGCGTCCAGGGGAAATGGAATTAAACAAGCATCGGCTTGGCTCGGTTTGCTTTTGTTTTGCGTATCAACTTTGAAATACTGGCACATTACTGCCTCTATTACTACTAATGACATTCTTCTTCTACTGTTACTGCTCAAGTTTCGTGGTCGACTTGCCCAACCCATGCTCGATCTTCAAGGGTGACCGTCTGAGCCCAAAACAAGCAAAAAGCATGGTGTAGCATGGTTGTTTGGTTGTGGCTTGGGCCCGTCAAGCATCGCTGCGTAATTGACACCTGCCAGATGCCAGATTGCGCGGCAACAAGCACCGTCTCACGTCGCACACAGCATCTGAGCGCATCATGGGCCCTTGTCTGCGGCTGTGTAACGCGACGCCTGTTCCTGTACCTTGTAGTCTAGTCTGGAATACCCTGCTGTGTCGTACTCTATTTGGGGTCGTGACTGTTACACAGAGCCCACGAAAAGGAAAAGCAGTCAACCAACCGATGAAGAAGAAACGCAGACGACGAGAAAAAGAAAAACCACTTTCTTGCACCTGTTGGTGCACGGTCTTCTGGTGCCCCACGAACGTGACTGCTTATAGTTGGGGAAAGTAATACGCGTCTATAGATAGATTACACGCGGACAGCCAACGACAGGACGGTTTTGTGCTGACATTGATTTTGAGAGGCGGCTGACTGACTTCTTTGGGTTATCACGACACAACCAGCTCCGATGGCAACATATCCATCCCCCCCCCTTCTCGTCTGGCCCAGCACTCGTTCCACCATTACAAATCCGTGCCGAGGGGAATTATCAATACAGGCCGGTGATTGATGGTGTCGACCCCGGGCGGGCCGGAACGTACGGTACGTAGGATCTCTACGCGGTAAGTATAAGCTGTCATTGACAGCAAGTTTCACAGGCATTATCTGTGTCGCTCGCCATCCTGACCACTGCGTTATGTGTGTGTATATCGTCATTATATCTTTAATTCATTCTCAGCGAAGAGAATCTATAAGTGCAGTAATTATCTAACGTTCGCTCCCACCAGAGATATATTTTGCCAGCCCAGAGGAAAAGAAAAGGAGAGGAAAAAGAGGAAGAGACCATGCAATGCCAGCCAGCCAAGATGATGAATGCATGCAGAGTAACCGCTCCCGACATGACATGTTATAATATGATGGATATGCCGGTGCGCTCATGAGCCCGCCCCCGAGCGGACATCACGACTTCCCCTCATCCCTCGCCTCATCATCCCAACTCCTCACCCTCCCGACGGCGGCCCCGGCCCCCTCGCCCTCCTTCTCAGCAGCCCTGATCCCCTCCTTGGCGCCGCGGATGTCCTCGAGCCGGATGCCGCTGCGCTCGCACATCCCCCGGAAGATCCCCCCCTCGGCGGCCCACAGCTCGAGGGGCGGGCCCAGCTCGGCGATGCGGCCCTGGTCCATGACGCAGATGCGGTCGTAGCCGACGATGGTGCGCAGGCGGTGCGCGATGCACAGCAGCGTCCTGCCGCGGAACCCGGAGGCGATGGTCGCCTGGATCTTGTCGTCCGTCTCCATGTCCACCGAGCTCGTCGCCTCGTCGCACACGATGATCTGGCTGCCGCGCACCAGCGCGCGCGCGAGCGCCATCAGCTGCCGCTGGCCCAGGGAGAAGTTGAGCCCGTCCTCCTCCACCACGCTGTCGAGGTGGATCCGCGACGGGTCCTTGGCGGCGGCGGTCGGGGAGCCCGGGGCGGTGGTGGTGCCGCCGCCGCCGCCGCCGCTGGGCACCAGGTCGGCCTGCCGCAGCGCCGACCACAGCTTGAGGTCGTCGTGCTCGTTGAAGGGGTCGAGGTTGCTGCGCACGGTGCCGCGGAAGAGGGTCGGGTCCTGCGGGATGATGGCGAGGCGCCTGCGCAGGTCGTTGAGCCCGATGGTGGAGATGTCGACGCCGTCGATGGTGATGCGCCCCGCCGAGATCTCGACGAGCCGGAACAGCGTGCTCATGATGGAGCTCTTGCCGGCGCCCGTGCGGCCCACGATGCCGATGCGCTCCCCGCCGCGCACGTGCATGTCGAGCCCCTTGAGCACGAGCGGCAGGCCCTCGCGGTAGCACATCTCGACGTTGTCGAAGACGATCTCGCCCTTCTCGGGCCACGTGGGCCGCACCTCGACCGTGTGCAGCGGCGCCTCCTCCTCCAGCTGCGTGCCGTAGTACCGCAGCCGCTCCACCGCGTTCATGCCGTTCTCCACCTCGGCCAGCTGCCGCACCGTGAACTGGATCATCTGCACGATGGCGAGGATGTACGACAGCACCAGGCCGCCGATCGAGGGCGACACGTTGAACCGCTCCGTGACGACGAGGATGCCGGTCGTGAAGACGAGGGCGTTGCCGATGGCGTCGAGGCGCACCGACAGCCAGCGCTGGTTGCTGAAGGTCAGGTAGTACGCAGCGTTCATCTCGTCGATGGCGGCGCGCAGGTCGTCGATGAACCGGTCTTTCAGGCCGTACGCCCGGATCGAGGAAACACCAGACAGGCCCTCGCCAAACTTGGCAAAGACGGTTGAGCGGAAGACCGACTCGAAGCGCTTCACCTCGCGGGCCGAGGTGCGGTAGTAGCTCGTGGCGAAGAGGAACAGGAAGAAGAGCGGCACCAGCGCGATGGCGAAGTAGTGGAAGTAGGCGATGATGAGCGCAAAGGTCGACAGGATGGCGGCCACGGAGAAGAAGTACATCCTCATGGCGTCGGACAGGTTGTTGTCCATGACGTCCACGTCCCGCGAGAATCGGTTCGTGATCCGGCCCAGCGGGGTGGTGTCGAAGAAGGACATCGGGGCGCGGAGGACCCGCGTGATGGCGTCGCGCAGCATGGTCTTGGAGGCAGATGTCCCGACGATGGTCAGCGTGACCATGAAGCCGAACATGAGCATGGCCTGCACCGCGCCCAAGCCGGCGTAGATGCCGATGTACTGCCCCATCGAGAGGTTGTACTGGTTGGACGTCCACCACGACAGCCACAGGCTGGTCATGATGTTTGCACCCTGCGAGATGACGAGCAGCAGGAAGATCAGGAACGCGTTGAACAGCGACCCCGACGCGCGGACATAGTCGCCGTACACGGACCACGGCACGCTGGCCACGGCGCGCTCTTCGCTCTGCATGAGGCTCTTGCCCTTCTTCTTCTTGCCCTTGGCCTCGTTGGCGTCGGGCATCTGGGTCACCTCGGCACCCTCCTCCTTCTCCTCCAGCGCAGTCGACTCCATAAGCTGCTGGAAGCCAACGTGCTCCTTCATGAGGTTGTCAAAGGTGTCGATGGCCTGGATGCGGCCCTGGTCCATCCAGATAATCCGGTCACAACGGTTGAGAACCCACAGCTGGTGGGTCGCCAGGATACGGCACTTGTCCTTGAGAAGGCCCAGGATCGCATTATCGAATATGTGGCGACCCACGTGGGCATCTACGGCACTGAGCGGGTCGTCCATGAGGATGATGTCGGCGTCGAAATAGATGGCCCGGGCGATGTTTAACCGCTGCTTCTGACCACCCGAGATGGTGATGCCTCTCTCACCAATCTCGGTCGCATCACCGTTGGGCAACATGTCCAGGTCGGGCTGGAGAGCACAGCTGCTTTTTTGTCAGTAACGGCTCACTCAATCTATCGGCTTGTCCACACTATATGGTTGAGGGGGATGACAATGGCACAAGGTGTTAGGTGGAATCATTCATGGAATGGTTGGGACCTACGCTTTGATGACTTCCTTATACCACGACCGATCCATATCCTTCCCGAATAGGATGTTGTCCTTTACACTCTGTTTAATTTGATGGTCAGCAAAACTTCGACAGAAACGCCCCTCAAACCGGAAGGCATGGCCCAAGAGAGAGCTTGGAGCCCATGGATGAAATGTCTCAGGGGCCGCGAGGATTTACTGACAGTGTTCTGAATCCACGCATACTGCGGGCAAAAAGCCCTCGACGCACCCAGCACCACCTCCCCGCTCGTCTTGCGCATGTCGCCAGCCAGCGCGGCAAGCAGCGAGGTCTTGCCGCTGCCCACGGTGCCGATGACGGCGACCAGCTCGTTGCGGCCGATCTCGAAGCCGATGTCGTGCAGCTTGAACGGCTCGCGCTCCTCCACCAGGGTGCTGCCGTTGTCGTCCACCTCAGCGGCCTGCGTCGGCGTCGACGTCGACGTGTCCTTCTCCTTGGTGGTGGTGGGGGCCGCCGCCTTCTTGCCGCCGCCGCCCTGCTTCTTGCCGCCGGGGACCTGGTCGTTCTCCTGGGTCGGGGTGCGCTCCCAGGTGAAGCTCGCGCCGTGCATCTCGACGGCGCTCGGGGCGTCGGGCTTGAGGGTGGCCTCGTCGGCCTGCTCCTCGAGCAGGAGGAACTCCTGGATGCGCTTGAGCGAGTTCCAGGCGTCGGTGACCTGGCCGATGACGAGCGGCAGCAGGTTGAGCGGCATGCGCAGGCCGTTGAAGAGGGCGAGCGAGGAGAAGACCTCTGCGGGCGCCAGGCCGTGGTTGGAGAGCGTGTAGGTGATGAAGGACAGCATCGAGGCGAAGATGGGCAGCGACAGCGAGACGGCCATGATGGCGTTGCGGAGCGACATGAGCCGCTGGATCATGCCGATCTCCCTGCCGCGCAGCTCCGCCAGCCGCCCCAGGAACGAGCTCTCCCACCCAAAGTACTTGACGAACCGCACCGACTGCAGGATCTCCTGCGTCAGCGACACGCGCTGGTCCGTCACCTTGTTGATCAGCATCCGCCGCCGGAACAGGCTCTTGATGGCCCGGGTGAGCAGCGGCATGCCGATGACCAGCAGCGCGAAGCCGGACAGGGCGCTGTACGTCAGGTTGACGAGCAGCAGGGCGAGCGTGATGAGGCACGACAGCGGCGCCGTCCAGATGAGGTGGAAGAGGCCGCAGGCCTGGTCGATGCGGTAGGTGTCGACGCTCATCAGACTGACCACCCGCCCGTTGCCCCAGCCAATCCCGTCTCCGAGGACGCCAGCCTTGGGCGGAGCATTGGCCTGTTTCTTATCCTTCTTGCCCTGCTTCTTGCTGTTCTTCTTCTTCTCGTCCAGCTGCTCGTTCCCGTTGGCGGTCTCACTCCCGTTCTCCGGATTGTCGGCGAGAGACCTGCCTCCCGCTTTGGCCCGGCCCGACACGACCATGGACTTCTCGTAGATCAGGCTGATGAGGGCAGCTCTCGACATGCCTCCGATCAGCATGCCCCTGTAGATGAAGTGGTTGGTGCCCAGGCTCTGGAGGATCTGCATGGCCGTCACGCCAAAGACCAGCCCCAGCCCCCTGCCGATGTTGGGCGCCGGGCTGCCCGTGGTCTGGGCCAGGTAGGCGTCGGTGGCGAACTGGATCAGGTACCGCAGGGTGAAGGGCGACATGACCTGCATGATGGTGGACGAGAGCTGGCAGGCGCCGCTGAGGTAGAACTCGAAGTGGTAGACCTCGTGCAGCGCCCACAGCAGCGGGTACCTGTCGCCGGCGGCGGAGCGCCTCTTGAAGGAGGCGTTGAGCTCCTCGGACATCTTGACGACGCTCCGGTCCGGGTTGACGGACCAGATGTCCTTCTGCTCCAGCGGCCGCTTGTAGCCCGTCGTCATCAGCGGGCCCTGCCAGAGGAAGAACAGCTGGCTGATGAAGCTGGCCTTGTGCTCGTGCGACACCTCGCGCACCTCGGGCACCGGCGGCACCTTGCCCCATCTCAGGGGGTTGAGCTTCCTGTACCACGGCTTCTTCGCCTTGTTCTCGTCGCCGGCGTGGTGGCTTGTCGCCTGCGTTGTGGCGCTGGCGTCCGTTGCGTAACTCCTGGTCCGGTGGAACTCCTGCCGCGTCTCGGTCGTGGCCTTTCCCTTTTCCTTCTCGTTGTTGCTGTCGCTCTCTGAGTGGTAGTCGTCCATTGCCTCGCCGGCGTAGTCGTATTCGTCTTCATCCCGGTCAACCCTGTGGCCCTCTAGCGCAGCCTCGGCAATTTCCTTTTCGTCCTCGACTTGCTCCCTCTCCGAGTTCATGCTGGTGACCCTCGCCAGGGGGTCTGCTGGTTGCATGTCCCTATCATAGCTGGCCACGCTTGAGGCCTTCCTCAGTGACGGCCTCGAGGACTGTCTTGATGGCGCCATATTGTGTCCGCACTGGACTGCAAGGCTGCAGTCGAACTAACTCGGCCGGCTCCCTCCCCACTTGCCGTATCTAGGATGCAAAGTGGCAACCCACTATCACTGCGAAATTTCAGAAACCTGAGGTTACTGAAGAGTGAGTGAATATGAGTGAAGGGGTATATGGGTGAGTGAGTGAGTGAACGACGCGGAATACGGAGCACTAGAAGAAGCAATGTCAGAGAAGAAACAGGCAGATGTGGACCGACGCAAGGCAAAACATTGGTATTATTAATGAATCAAAGGATGAATGAATGATGATGACCCCGGAGACTTTGGGCACCGTAGCGCGGCCGGAATGGGGAGTTGTTGAGCCCACCGCTTGATGGCCGATCTGGCGCTTCCCGACCGAGGACGACCCTCCCCCCCCCCTTGCCCCCCCAACTCCCCCGGAATCCGCTGCATGGGCAAAAATGAATACGATACAATACGCAGCATAAAAGCACATATAGGGACTGTACTGTACTACTGTCCTGCACGCACGGCTAGCCGCTGTTCGGCTCTGAGTCAACCGGCCGAGGACGTTGCACTAGCGAGGCAGGCTATTTTGCCTAGTGCGCCCTGCCGTTGCGTCGAGTCCAGTCGAGTGGTATCCGAATCTGTGGGCTCGGGATTGGGATGGTTTTACCTTTGGTGTGATTGGACCTGTGCCCGTTTCGGTGCCGACGTCAGACTCCTGTCGGGGAGGAACTGGGGTGGTAAGAAAGCAAGAAAAAAAAGTGACCGCCGTTCCGTTCCTGGTCTTCTGCTCCGAGGCGGAATTCGGCTGAGCTGTCTCTCTGTTTGTGACAACTTAAAGTTGTAGGTCTGCGGTAGATGTCGGCGAGATGAAGGATGTGTCTCTGCCTATTTGTCCGTCTGCACAGCAGACACAATTTGTGTTGGCAGTATCCTCCTGCCAGGCACAAACAAACAAGTGGACACAGCCTAATGATGGGAGGCGGGCAAACAAATATTCACAAGGCCTAGAGGTGTCCGACGTTTTCGGGAAGGTTGACCGGATGGCTCTTTCGAGTGAGGCTCATGTGTCACGACGGGAGAAGCAGCAGCACACGGGACGGGCGTTTCGACATTGATATGAGGACGGTGGCCATCATCTTCCAAGGCCCGGAGTTGACAGCGACTCAGTTGCCCGAGTTGGATTGCTAATCCAGAAGTACAGTAGTGGGCCAGGGGACCAGTGCCACGGACTGCTAGTGTAGATACATTTCCATTTGTTGCTGGTCTGGCTGGTCTGGTCTGGTACAAGAGCCAGGCACGACCGACATTCTGGAGCCATTGGGGCGAATGGGGCCGGTGGGGGGAAGACCCAGAACCACCCAGGCACTTAGATGGACTACGTAGACTACCTAGGAACGCAGCTATGATGGGTCCCGGCTTGGCCCCCGGCAGGCCACTGCAGTCTGGTAGTCTACTTGATCCTCCCAGTATTTGAAGTACTCCGAGACAGAAGACTCCAAGGGCATCGGTGGTGCTATACTGGGCCGATATCCGGTCAGATGCTTGTGTTTGTGGCTTCGTGCCACGGCAATCCATCATCCCAGCCGAGCCCAGGCCAGGCCAGGGTGAGTTGCAGCCCATCCAAGACAACGCATCGAATGCAGACGAATAGTTGGTATAGAGTGCATGTATACATGCATGCATAGTAAGAAGATGGTCGTCTGAAGAAGCTCCTAAGGTTCAGGTCAAGGTTCAGGGCTGATGGACGCTCGAGATTGAAACAGCAGGCCACCTCGGAGCAGTAAACCCAATTTGCCAAGGTTCGATCCTCGATAGACTTTGGGGACTCCCAGAAGATCTCCCATCCCCTTCCCCTCAACCTAAAGGAAAAGCCAAGCCCCAGCAGGGACGAGAGCTCGGGCAGGGGTCTGAATTGGCCCAAGTATCAAAGGCCCACACAGGAAAAGGATTAGTGAGCGTTGACAGTAGAAAACGAAAAGAAAGGGAAGGGAAAAGCCCACCATTCCGGCCGCCCCATTTGTTCTCGAAGGGCCCCCCCCGGCTCCCGAGCCAACATGCCAGAAAGCCTAAAAAGCTTCGCCCGGTTAGCACGGCACCTCCTTCTGCTGCCAGTCCTGCCAGTGCACGGCCGGGGCCTCGACGATGGAAAGTGCAAAATCGCCCATGAGACGAGGCAGATCGGGGGGAATACGTAGGCAGAGTCATCATCAAATCCGTTGCCTACGCACATACACAGTACAAGAGAATCCCACTTCGGCCGGGCATTCTAGATGCAGTAGGCAACCGACACGCCGCAAACGACTCGTCCGAACCCGCCGCCTCGTCTTCGCTCTCTTTCCCCAAGCAGTCCGCGCTTGGCATCGCAACATTCCTGTCCATCATTCACTCCCCAAACACGGCAGTGGGCATTTCGTGGCAGGGCAGGACAGAGCACAGAAACAAAAGAGCAGGGTGGTCAAGCAGATGCGCGCAACTGAAGTGATGACGCCCTGACCTGCAGCGGGCGGGCCTGCAGTCGTATTCCCCCCTCGTGCATTGGCTGCTGGCACGGGCAATGCAGCAGCATGGAGCGAACATGGGGCATGGTGGTTGGTGGGCCGTCCCGGGTTTCGAGGGGGAGGCACACACCACACACCTCGCATCTAAGTCGTAATTACGGTCCAGGACCCCGGGTCTCGTGGTCTTTCCCGGAAGGGGAAGGAGGGTGTAAGAAAAATGGCCTGCAAAGAAAAGAAAAAGATACTGTCCTCTGGCCGCTTCGGCACCGAACACCATCAATGAGTCAAAACAAGAACGGATGGATTTGTCGTCGCTCTCTGTCTGTCTTCCCAACGGCGCTCGGAGTTGCCTGCTGCTTGCGGTACCTGTCACGGAAGGGCGTCGTCGAACTCCGATACACGTGTTGTAAGACGGAGGGGCTCTGTGTCCCGCCTGTCGCAATCTCACACCGACTCGACTCGACTCAACTCGCTAGCACGTGCTGTATCCTGTCGCTGTCTCGTTTCTCAAGAGGGTGGTCCCCGCTCCTCTCCACCCTGGCCGTCCTCGATCCCGGCGACAGTGTACAGTAATTGCCTTCCGTCCCAGCATCGGAGCTCCGCGCATGGGATTCGGGCACTCCGTTGATTTCCCGTTCACCGATGATGATTAGTTACGTGCGGACGCACGGTTTGTCTTAGACCGTGCGGGCCAGGATTGATGGACACGCTCGAGCGTGCCCCCCTCCCCCTGCATCTACGAGTAGGTAGACAGGTGGCCAGTTGTGTATGAGCACGTAGCAAAGCCAAGGTAGAGGCAGATGCCATCACCGTGGTGAGCCATGTGGCAAACTACCTAGGTGCTTTACGACGATAGCCTACTTGTCCGTATTGTCTGGCTGCTCCTTCATCACACACTGGGCCCTTGCTTGTCTCTGAGATGAGATTTGTTTAACGTATCAGTATTGGCCGCAACAGTCCTGAAGCCTCATCACCACGCGCATGTTCGTCAAGTAGAACGCCAGTGGCATCTTATGGCTCCAAACGAGCATCAAATTCACTCGAATTCGCTTTCAACTGAATCTACTACGCACACGAGTTATTCTGACAGGCGAGTCTGGCGCAGGTGAAAAGTCGATGTCGTTTAACAGCCAAGAATTTCTTTTGTCTATCGTCATACATCTACCAGTCTATGAACTGATCGCTCCACATCTTCCGCCATCTTGCTGTAGAAGGGGAAAACATCGCCCTTATACGGACGTGAATCCTAGGAGTCGTCGCCCTCTAAGACGCGGTCTCTGCTTGCATTATTCACAGCCAACACAATGTGCCGTCGACTGATTGCTGCAGAGACACCGCGCGGGGTCGTAGGCTTGTCCTTCTTGTCCGAATGTGAAAGTAGTCGTACAGTCTGTTCCTCCATGCTTCCCTTCTCCAAGCATGTTCCGGCCAGGACACGATTATGCCGCTCCACGTTTCGTGCAGACTGGAGGGGAATCACTGTCCGTCAGTGACAGACGGGTTCGGTGTAATTATACCACGCTCGCTCAACATCCTGCCTGAGCATCTTATTTGCGAATACGTGGAAGCTCCCCGGCCTCTTTGCGGACAAGGACCACTCCATCTTTAACGCTAGCCCTTATGCGACATATTCTGGCGTGCTTCCGAGGGGTTCTATTCCGAGTCTGACACGTCCTTCCGACCGAGCATAGTAAGTTCTATGTCGTCCAGCTCTTCGTCTTCGGCGTCCCCCTCACCATCTCCATCCTCACGGTCACTCGCTATGCCCAGGAGTTCCTTATCTTCCTCGTTGAGGTCCTCGGCGTCCTCCATGGCCACGTCGCCATTAGAGCTGGCTGGTACGCCATTGGACTTGCTCCGGGACAGGCCCCTAGGTGCCGCCAACAAGCTCCCATCCAGGCTAAAGCCTGTGGCGTCGAGCTCCTCTTCCGTCTCGTCGGGATCCCTGCCATCGTTCGCGGTTTCAGGCCTGGCCTTCTTGATTGGGGCGATTGGCCCTACATCGGGACCGTTTTGGCGCTCCCATCTGTCAAGACGGCGGGTGGCTCGGCGCAATGCTGCCGAGTAGGCTACCATCTCCTCGCCAAAGTCGTCTTGCTCGGTGACAAGAGACACCAGACCGCCGAGGCCCCTTTCCCGGAAACTAGTCTTCCTTGCAGTTACAGGATCGACGCCGGGAGCAAAGGCTGAGGGGCCGACCAACAGATGATGCTTCATCGCGCTGACATTCTCGTCCCCCTCGCTATCCTCGAAAGGGTCTTCCATCTGCCGCACGCGCTTTGCAGCTCGAATGACGGCGCCGTCCGTTTTGCGGAGGCGACGTGACTTCTTGTGCCGCTTCCTGATGCCGCGATCTAGAATGTGCTCAACGCGTTGGGAGCGGTTGCGCTCGACAGCTATCTGGTGTGCGGTCGGTGGTCTGGGTTTTCGGGGCACTATCCCCTCGATCATCTGCGGTCCACCGGGGGAGGACCCTTCAAATATCTGATACTTGAGAGGCGCGCCACCCCGACGACTGGAGCCACCGATGCCATCCTTGTGACGGCCAGGGCCTCGTGGCGGAGGGGTCGAGCGGACGCTGTCCATGTCGGACTCGTGCTTCGAGGGCCTGATTCGAGGCAGAATGCCCATTGTCGAGCCTTCGTCACCAGCCGGGAACATCCGTGCCCTAGCAGCTCCACGCTTGGTATTGGACTCGATTGCATACTGTTGGTCTGCCTCGATGATCTTCTTCCTCATGGCCTGCTTCTGGAGCCCGAAATCCAGCTCCTCTTGAGTATCGACGTTTTCGTACTCCATCTCCGTTCGTGATAGCGGTTCCAGACGGGGAACACCTTGATTAGCCACATCGACGCCGTAGTCGACGCCCTCGCCGAAGGGGTTTTCCATGCAGCCCTCCTCAGTGAAATCCGACTCCAGGTAAAACCACATAATCCACAAAAAGGCACGAGCCCTCGAGCCGCTGCTGGTATCCGTCTTCATGATGAGATCATGGAACTCGCCGCCAGGAGGGAAGTGCAGCTCAGCAATCTTGGCAGCCGAAGCACAGATTACAAACAACAGATTGACGGGGTTAGTTCTGGGGACACTCATTGTCTTGATTGCATCCAAAGCAGATGGCTCCACGCGATCCTCCGAACCGCCCTTCAGGATCGACTTGAGTCGAGGAGCATCCTGCAGCTGCTTGTACGAGTTCGGGTCTTGTCGTGCTTGAAGGGATGGAATGGCATGATACGTCCGTAGCTGAGCCCGCATCTCTGGGAAAACTGTAGAGCACAGGCGCATTAGTCATGGGCATCTATTGCAGGAGTATGCTTGGGAGCGGAAGAAGGCGGCTTTGAGACGTACAGTTCAAAGTAGTGTTCATGCGGCCGATGTTGACAAGAAGACAGACCATGGCCATACCCTTCGCGGCCTCCCGATCGCTAAGCAGTTTGTCGCGCAGGACCTTGCTGGTCTTTGAGCTTCTTGACATGGTGTCGATGTAGAGGTCGGCGAAGCATTGCTTGGGCTTGTTGGGCTCCCAGCTGTTCGTGAAGACTGCCTTTTCATTATCGAAGACAGCCTTGAGGAAGTCATGCTGGATGTCAACTCGCCACAGTGGCTCGCCGTCGTCCTTCTTAAGATGCCTGACCTTGCCGATGGAAGGCTGGCTGTTGGCGTTGTTCCTGCCTCGACGGCGGGCGCCAGGCTCCGGTGTTCCCATCTTGGAGCGGTCCTCGTCCTCGGTGACGTTGGTCATGAAAGACCTCTCGTAGCGGCCGAGGTGTGCTGGAGGGGAGCTTTGGGGCTCGAGATCAGGCGTGGCCGCCTGGGAGGTTGGAGAGGCGGCCATCGTGACAAAGGGAAGGGAATGAGTTGCGCCTCGTGGCGCTAGGACGGGGTGTTGGTTGGGTGTGATTGACTGCAGGATCTGATGGTGTGTTGGCTGCTTGTGAGTCGCGCAGCCCAGCCGAATTGGCGTTTGCGGCACGCACAGTAAGACGAATGAATGGTGGTTCGGTGGGGAGGAAGGGATGCGAGGCGAGACACAATCAGCTCGTCTGCCCGCTCGGTCAGCTCAGCTTTGACGCACGGCAGGGCCACGCAGCGCGTGAGATGCGAGCGACGGTGCGTCTGCGGTGTGGTGCGCGTGCCCGTGAGGTGTGGGTGTGGTGCTGCACGACGCAACGCAGCACCCGGCAACAAACCGCGGTGCGATGCGATATGAAGCTGCTGATGGGGAAGCGATGGTGGATGGGAAGGATGAGATGGGAGAGGTGGATGGGGTGGATGAGACGGGTGAGAGCCTGGTTGGATGGATGGGTGGATGGATGGGTTGGGGCTGGTGATGATGGATTAAGAAGACGGAAAAGAAAACAGGTTGGCAGTCGTCAACCGTGCTCTGGCAGATCCAGAGCCGGAGATGGTGCCGGAGCTGGAGCTGGTGGTGCAATAAGCTCCCAGGAACGTGGAAGTTCCATTTCCATTTTGGTCCTGCAGCCCAGCCCGGGCACGTCGCGAACTTGGATGGCTCTAAATTGGATGGCACGGCTGGATCGTCACCGAAGCTCGCTGGGGTCGGCCAGGCCTGTGCAAGGGGACGGGCCAGCACAGGCAGGTCCCACCTCTTTTAACCTTTCAAGGGACCAGACCTGGAGGTGAGTACGTAAGCGAGGGACCTGTGGAACGCAGCAAATACCAGGTACCTCTATACCTTCCGCCTGTGCGTCACACTTCACAAGTCTGAGGTACCTTGTACATTCCTGAGGAACCTGGATCTCAACACCAGGTTCTCGCAGCATCCCCATAACGGAGTTGCTCTAGGGTACAATTAATTATCTCGATGGAAAAAGGAGGTGCATATATGAGGGAATTATATTGCAACACTGCTTATTGGACCTGTGTATACGTAATTATCAAGTACCAATGTAGATGCCAATCCAGCGTCGAACGCCTCTTGATCACTCCCAAGCCTATCTCGAACCCCACTAAACCGGCATCATCACGCGTGAGATTGCCATAATTCTTTCTTGGCCGTCTCTGCGTGCAATTAACTCACCCTAAAAAGCACATCAGTCAAGCAACTTATATCATGGCATCTGCTGCCAACATCCCTCTCATAGATATCTCCGCCTCAGGCGGAGACGCCCAGCTCAAGGTGGCCAAAGAGCTGGTCGATGCCGCGGTTGAGCATGGCTTCGTCTACATCAGGAACACAGGAGGCGATATTCCAGCAGATGCTGTAGAGCGCGCTTTTGGACTGGTAATTAGCCGACCTTGACGCTCTACTGTTTTGGTACATGCTAATTGGTGAGAATCATAGGGCAAGAGGATATTTGATGCCCCTCTGGAGGAGAAGGAAAAATGCACCATCCAGAAGAACAACCGCGGCTGGGGTGGTATGAAATACGAGACATTGGATCCCAAAAATCAGAAGGTATGTTCTCACGGTCGAAATGGCCATCCAAAAAGAGCTCAAGCTAATATCTTCCAGGTTGGTGATCTCAAAGAGTAAGATGTCCCTTAGGCGGACTCTCTAAAGAGCCTCGGCAGCATGTTGCAGTGACTGATCCAAATTCAGGGCCTTCAACTTTGGTACCTTTGAAAACGGGAAGGCCCAGCAACCCATCCCAGACAGTGTGGCTCCGTATGAAAGCCAATATAGTGACTTCTGTACGTCGAAAGTCTCCGACCACCCGGCCCCCTCTCTCTCCATCTGGGATCCAACACCTAACCCGCCACAGATGAACTCTGCTACAACCTCTCCCTAAAGATAAACCACCTCCTCGGCATCGGCCTAGAAGTCCAACCACCAACCTTCTTCCGCGACCGCCACCTGCGCGAGGGCGGGCCCAGCGGCAACATCCTGCGCTTCCTGTACTACCCGCCACCGCAGTCCCTCGGCCAGGACGACGCGGCCGAGGATGTCCGCGCGGGCGCCCACTCGGACTACGGCAGCATCACCCTCCTCTTCCGGCTCAAGGGCCAGGCCGGGCTCGAGGTCAACCTGCCGGACGGGTCGTGGGCGCCCGTGCCCGTCTCGCCGCCGGGGACCGAGGACGACCCCAGCCCGCCCATCCTCGTCAACATCGGCGACCTGCTGAGCTACTGGACCAACGGCCTGCTGCGGTCGACCGTTCACCGCGTCGTGTTCCCCGGCGGTGACGGCAGGGGCCTGCTGAGCGGGGAGAGCGACTCCGAGCCGCGGTACAGCATCGCCTTCTTCTGCCACCCCGTCGGGACCACGACGCTCGAGGCTGTGCCGAGCGAGAGGGTCAGGGCCCACGAGCCCACGGATGGCGCGGAGTGGGCTGCCCGGGGGGCGAACCCAGATGTGGAGAGGAAGGCTATCACTGCGGACGAGCATCTCCAGATGAGGCTCAGGGCGTCGTACTTACAGATGTACGACAAGGAGAAGCAGTAGACTGGATGGCTGCTAAGGAATACGTGAAAAACAATACGCATTGCGGAATAAGTGCTACCTCCGTGTGCTCCCTTATGCTTTCCCATCAAGATGCTAAGTTCGGCCATGCTAGTAAATCATGGCTGGGAGTGTCCTGGACCCATGCAATGCAAATGCAAATGCCCTTCCATGCCCATGCCCATGCTTATGCTTCCCAAACCCAATTCAACCCATTCTAAGTTTTGCTCCGATCTCTATCAATCCTTGCTCTCATCAATGCACCCAAAATAATGCCTACTCCAAATATGCTCCCGGTTCGCCCCTGTTTTTGCAGTCTGCCTCGTGGCACCGCCATCGCTCCTCTGGTTCCTCTTCTCCTCTTCCGTGATTGCCTCCAATAGCCGCCAGTCGTACGCAAGGACAACCTCCGCCTGCCCGTTCCGCCTACGCAGTGGACTGGACTCAAGCTCTCGAAGGAAGGCGCTCGTGGGCTCGCTGCGGTGGCGTTCGACTAGCACGAGCGTCCGGAGTTTCCTAGTGGTGCCGGCCTGGGCCGTATGCGACGCAAGCCATGACGGGATGTCAGTGAACACAGCGCTGACCCCGTGAGCCGGCAGTATGTCCTCGGTAAGCAGGGGCATGTTCGCGATGCACGGTGAGAGAAGCACAGAGAAGCCCGCCAGTGCGCATACCCTGCCGGCATATCCGCATGACAACGGCGAGGGCCTCTGAGACAGGGGAGAGCTTGGATCAGCCAGAATCGGAGCAATAGGAGGCGGTCTCGACTTCGTGTCGTCTTTGTTCTCAAGTTCTGCCAGGGCACTCGGCAGGCGCGACACAGTGGAAGTAGGTAGATTTCCCTGGGAAGATGGCGCCGATGTGATATCCTCAAGAGGCTGGCGTTGACTGCGCTGGCTGTTAGATAGCGTTGGTGATGTCAAGTCGATGACCTCCGGTTCGTTCTCCCTTGGTCTCGTTCTACGCGGTGACCCCAACAATGGTTCTCTCCGTCGCTTGCGAGATGACGCCTGAATTAGGTGTTTCGGTGCTGGACTGGATTCCTTCGGAGGTTGGATTGCGGACGACGTGGGAGGCGTTTGCAACCCAGCCTCCACAGCAGCGATGACACTGGCGGGAGGTGGCCTAACAGCGGATTCTTCGATGTTGCGTTGTGGGGTCATGGGCTGGGAGGCAGATGTGCTCGCTGTTGTTTCCGTGGACTGACTCTCGCCCAAAAAGGTCTGCTTCCGCGTCTTGGGCTCAGCTTCCTCTAGAGCTTCAATCCACCGCGCCAACTCCTGGCTGTCTTCTCTGTCCGGACACTTCAACTCCTCCTCAGCAAGTTCTTGCAGCTCTTGAAAAGTCATGCACTCCTTCCAGGTCCTGTCAGAGTGGACCTTTGAGACGTACGGGAAGCGGAGGCTCCAAAACCTCGTGTCGGGTTCCTTGTGGAAGGAGAAGCAAGTCATCTCAAAGACTGCCGGCTCGGTGAAGGCCATAGTGATCTTCCTTCCCTGAGCAATACCGGGTGGCACGTTGAGAACCGGCGCCTTGTCATCTCCCAATGGCACCGTGTCCATGATCCATGTCCTCCGCAAGTGCTCCATCATCGCAGAGTTGACCTCGATCTCATTCACAACCACAAACTCCGGCTTCGCATCCCACCGTTCGACGGCCTCTTTATTCGTGAGACAGCCGAGATAGAAATGGGTGAATTTGACTGTTGGCATTTTGAGTACTTTGGCCTTCGTAGGGCAATATCGGCCGGTGACTATGGCTAGATCACCGATATCCCCCAATCCTTTGATAAATCCCTTTTTAAGCTTCACGCAGCAGGATGCGTACCTTCTTTTGCTGCGCCCGAAGCTGAAATATGGCTCGTCAGGCTTGAGTACAAGCCCCTCCTCCCGCCTTAAAATGCAAGATGCAAAGGCTTCCTTGAGGTCATCAGCAGCGACCCGCGAAGAGAAATTGATGATCTGCCGTTCTACGAGCCCCGCTCGCCCCGTCTGGCACTGCACCAATTTGGAGAGCCGTGAGAATCGTGCAGAGTGCCGAACGTTTAGGAGCGAATCGTCGTCAACGCGGAGCAGATCGAAGTAGACAATCATCAGGTGCTCCCATTCGTGAGCCTGACTGTCCTCGCCAATGCCGATGAAACGGCCAGATCTGCTGATATGCTTTCGTATTTTGTCGAACCCAAGTATCTTTTGTTCCTTGTCGCTGTACACCACTAGCTCTCCCTCGAGGATGCAGCAGTGCTTGAACTTACACGAGGGAGTGCCCAGCCCCAAGGAAGCTTCGATGGCACTGTGCAGCTGTTTCTTATCTCGAGTGCTGTCCTTGCCACTCTTCGAGAATATCTGTATGGAGTTTGGGCCCTTAGAGAGGTCAATATGGATCTGGCAGTACTCGCCATCCATTTTTCTCTCAACGCTCATGAAACCCCTGCCCATTTCAAGACAATGCTTGATGCTGCGGCCTTTCAGCCACGTCTGGCGGCCGACTTTGACACCAATTTGAGGTTTCAGTAGTCTTGGTAGGTCCTCGGGATCAATCTCTCCGAATGTCACACGGCTGCGCTCTTGCTCCAGCAAACGGGTTGCAACAGTGAAGTCATCGTGTATCTTCATTATGGTAGGCAAAAGGTGATGACAGCGAGCATACACCAACCACTCCGGGATGGTGATGGGTAGAAAGTTTTTGAGAATCAGTCTCGTGGCCCATTTTGCCTCTCTTGCGGTCAGACAGCGGAACAGTGTCTCAAGAGGCCCGTCATGCTTCGAGCTGGAAGCGACAATGGACGGGATTCCCGAAGACCTCACTGACGGTGCACTGAACGAGTTCTTGGATGCCAAGGCATGAAGCAGAGTGTCAATCTCTTCTACCGTAACAGTGGCTCTTCGCACGTTGGGAGTTTGCTGGAGGATCTCTTCAGCGCACTGAGCCAGATCGAGACCAGATCCCGGGATCGTCCATCTGCTCAACTCCTTGACCCTCGAGTGGCCGAGTCCACATGCTCGGGCGATTTTGGGCTGGAGAGTCTTCTCCTTGATGCCGAACACACGATCGGTCCGCCGCTCGGGTAGCAACGTGCTCAGCAGAGCGCACTTGTCCGTGCCTTCATCGTCCAGCTCTTGTCGATACCGCGCAAACCAGTCCTCGACAATCGCTCGTTCCCCCTTTTGGTTTCGTCTGCGCTTTTGGTCGTTTTCTAGGCTTTGGAGTAATTCGCACACGAGGATGAACGGGAATGTCATGGTTCGAACGAGGCATGAGTAGTGAGAAAGGGAGAGAGACGGAGAGCTCAGGATTCAGCAGGCTGACGGGTCCGATAACGAGATAAATGGCTACGCCGTGTCGAAAGTAAGGCAGGCAGCCAACGGGGTGGACAAAGGAGAGGGTGGGTTGTGTGCAGCTGACCCGATACTTCTTCCCGTCCCGGCGGCCGAACTGGTAGGCGACAACTTCATTTCGAGGTCGCGTGTTCGCTTGGAAATCGTACTAATGGACTCGGGATTCACATGGCTTGTTCCTTCCCGTCTTTTTGTGACGCGATGGGACCGGGATGACGCGCCTTCGCTTTGCGGCCCGCAGGGATCCCCAAGATCTACCTATCCAAATATCTAAGAAAATCCACACCCAAAATTTTTGAGTGAGAGTTTATTGTAGGGTAGCATATTGCAGTTCATCCCATAGCAGGTAATCCCATAGGTGATTATCCCACAGGAGGCTATCCCATAGGAGGTTATCCCATAGGAGATTATCCCATAGCAGGTTATCCTACTGACGCAGCACAGAGTACCAAGTCTAGATAGTAGACCGACCTACAAGTAGATAGACGTGTGCCTGTCGGGCATCGGCTGTGTCTCGGCACCGATCCCAGTCTATCTTATCGGCCAGTCCGTCTCCGGTCCTCGCTCTCGGACTGGCGCTGCGATGGATCATGCTGCTATGCAAACTACGCAAGTCATGGTCAAGTGCGATGCACACATACTACCTGACCGGCGGGAGTTTAGCAACACAAGTCCGTTCTTGCATTTCATGAAAATTCAGATTTACAGGTCAGGGTGGCAATGTGTATGCGATGAAAGCTGAGGTTTTGGCTCCTGAAAGCTGACTCAGACGACCCTGAGGACGGTGACGGGATGGTCTCATTTGAAATCAGAGAGGCCCCACCAGCAGACAGACAGTCGTCATCTTGAGAGACGGGTGGATTGGTGTTTCGCGAAACTTGCCCACCAAAGTGTGACCTGACTGACCCAGATGAGCGAGGCAAGGGTTGCGCCATTGTCAACTAGCATTTCTAAGTATTGTGTGTTCCTGGGAACGGTCTCGCCCCGGCTTCTTCCTTTTCGCTCATGCGGTCAATAATGTGTCGTCTCATCTATTGTTGGCCTGTCTGGTGGGGGCTTATCGCGCTTAAGGCCGACTGGGACCCGGCCTTCAAGGTGCGGCGGGCGCGGCCCCTTCCTGCCCTGATCTGCAACGGCGCCTGCGCTGGTCCAACTTAAACCACCATTTCTGCTCTTTATTGTTCTCCATTTCCATTCCCCAGTCCCTTCCTCCCACTTCTTGCGGCAAGGAATCCTTTCACTTCCTCTCTCTGCTGAATGCCATTCACTTTGTTTCGCCTCAACACCCCAGCCACCGTCCACTCGTCTTCCGAAACGGCCCATTGTCTCCCGTCAACTGAGCCATTCTGGTGACTTCCGGCTGCATATTCCGTCACGAGTCCTGACGAGTCAAATACGCCCGTCCGCCTCGACCACCGAGACCATACTAAAGAGCCCAACACACCTCACCTAACCTGACCTCACTCAGCGCCGTTCCCGGCACTCTCGCCACAACAGATAATCTTTCCAGTTCTCGACACCTCCACCGCCACACCCTGCCCTCACCGCGCCAAAGGCACAAATCATCCATCATGTCTCCCGACAAGCCCTCGCCCGCGGCGGCGAAGCAACGCATCATGGGTGATCTCAAGCAGGTGTCCTCGGAGAAGTGGGTTCGAGTTGATGTGGGTGGAAGCAGGATCCCTCAATCCACCATGGCACACAGCTGACAGAGACGTGCAGGCCGACGAGACGAACCTTTTCCGCTGGCAGCTTGCCCTGATGGTGGTCAACCCCGACAGCGCCTTCAATGGTGGTTATCTCAAGGTTGGTTGATTCCCGACACAATGAAGCAACAAATGCCTTCGCCAGCGCTCCGAGCCTATGCTGACTTGTCCAAGGCCGAGATGATCTTCCCCCACGACTATCCCTACTCGCCACCCAAGTTCCGTTTCTTGAGGCCCATCTTCCACCCTAACATCTATCCCGACGGACAGCTCTGTATCTCTATCCTCCACAAGCCGGGGGAGGACCTCATGTCGGGCGAGAGCGCGACCGAGCGATGGTCTCCTCTGCAAGGGGCAGAGTCCGTTCTGCGATCTATTCTGCTCCTCCTCGACGACCCCGAGATAAACTCTCCTGCCAACGTCGATGCCGGTGTCATGTACCGAGACAACCGAAAGGCCTACAACGAGAAAGCTCGCAAGACGGTGGGCGACTCGCAGAAGGACATACCCGATGACTTTGTCATACCAACTACGCTCGAGCCCGAGGCGCCTCCACCAAAGGCCACGGACGATGACTGGCTGAATGAGAGTGAGGAAGAATTCGACTGGGAGGCAAGTGGCTCAGATGACGATATGGAGGATGCAGAGGATGACGAGGATGATCTTTAGGCATGGCGAATTATCATCTCTCGCCTTGCCTTGCACCTCCCGTCTTGAAGAACTAGCGGAGGTCACTCATGCTTCGGTAGGCAGGCCTGTACCAGGTACGCCTCGCCTAGCAGGTTCTACCTGGCATGGAACACTCGAATTATCTGCATAGCGCGCGTTTATGACAGTCAGTTGGCGTTCTGGAGTTGCACACGGCCCAGGATGGGCAGGCTGCCCTTCACCTCTTGATCGGCATCAACCGCCGAGACCCGCGGAAGTCCGGTCTGAAGAGTTGGCCGTGTGAATGGTCCAGTCTGATTTGGGGCCAGAGGAGAACAGCGGCGCCAGAGCGGAGGAAGGAAACAGGGAAAAGGCTGTCATACCCCTCATATCATCAGGTCATTAAAGCAGGGCTGCATCTATGGTGCCGTGAGGGATTAGGACCACAGGCTAGGGGTTGACCTTAGGCCTGGTCTGAATAGGATTTACCGCGCCTGATTAGAGACCAGGCTCATCTTGAACATAGAAAGGAATACACACATATTTGCTGTAGAAATCGGCAGACACTGAGAATGAAACGATGAGGAAAACTGTGAGAAGAAAAAAAGACTGCACAATGGGCCGACTTCCAATAAAAGAATTGACTACAAGATAGAGCTCCTATAGGATAATCTCTGAGGACAATCTCCACTTCAATAATCCCCAGTGGGATACATCACCTGGGATAGCCTGCTATCAGATGACTTTCTGGAGCTTGTGGTATAACCGCCCAAAGGGTACCCTTCCATAGAATATCCTCCTACGGGATACCCTCCTGTGCAACAACCTCTTGATTCCGAGGGGATCCCCTTCTGTGGGAATATCCTTCCATGGGATACTTATGACCTCTCGTAGATACCCTCTTGTGCGATAACCTCTTGTTTCCAGTAGGATGATACTCTTCCGTGGGGTAGCCTCTTATACATTACCATCTTCTCAAATATATATCTATAGGACAGTCTCCTGTGGGATATCCTCCTGTGGGATACTCTCCCATGGGACAACCTCTTTTAGAATACCCTCTTCTGGGATATCCTCCCATAGGATAACCTCTTAATTCCCGTGGGATACCTTGTTCCTTCCTGTGGAATATTCTCCTGTGGAATATTCTCCTGCGGGCTACCCTCCTGTGGGATTACCTCTTAATGCTATGGGATACCCTTCTGTGTGATGCCCTCCCATGGGATAACGCCCTATTTGACAATGTGACGCAGCGCGTTGGTTGCTGGAGAATGAGCGTTGACAGGGGGGTTCCCCGGAGGCACTACTACCGACCGGGGGGAGCAAGCTTTGGGCCTGCCGGAAGCAAGCGTCTGGACTCTTACGTAGCTGCATACCTACCCTACCTGTCTGACAGTCTCCCACTTGGCTCTGTACGCAGCGCGGGGAGGAGACCTCATTCCAACGAAATCAAGAGACCAGACCTGCGAACGCATCACGACCACGACCACGACCACGACCACGAAATTGCCTGTTGGGGAGGGTTCAGGCTGGAACCTCGAGGGCGCCCCCACTCAACGAGGCCTCGCTGAAGCTCTCTGGACGATCGCTTCCCTCTTCTACTTGGCCCCTTTCGAGAATATCGAAGCTTTCATGGACGACACGCCAACCTGAAAGGCGTGAAAGACTCGAGACCCCCCGCCCCCCAAAGATCTTTCCTGCAAACATCCTGTGATACCCCGGTCTCGGACGTCGGTTGTACACCGGACATCGGACGGCAGCCATGGCGGACCCTACTGAAGCAGAGATCGACTCTGTCTGCGAGATGCTGGACGCTTCTGATACCAGAGACAGGCAGATGTTCTCCAGAGCCCTCAAGGTCCGTATACGCTGAACCATGCGATGCGCATTCCATGGCAGTTGACTGACATGTCCCTTCTCAGGCACTCAACAACAGCATACCACAGGTTGTCAACGAATACTTCGAGGGCCAAGATACGGTACACATGCCCTTCCACGGACGAGGCGGAAGCTTGCTGCTGACACACAGAAAAAGTTCAGGGCCAAATACTCATGGGACGAGGGGCAGTTCATGGCAGACCGAGACGGCTCGAGCTTACCAAGTGGGTTGTGTATCCATCATCTCTGCCGCCGTGGTTCTGATGTTCTCGTCTCCAGGCTTTCAAGTACAAGGTCCCGATCAGTTCGATTCCAGTGCCAACGCATGGGACCAAACCAGCACCCTACCCGCGCCGTCGCGACCGCCGTCCAGAGCGCAAAACAGATCACCTCTGGGTAAGATGATAGATTGGACGACGAACTACACAGTTGGTACTGATATATCATGCTTGGTTCTGATATTCTGCCTTTCCAACTCTCCCTGCCGTCCTACTCAAGAACAAAACATACGGGCTGACTAATATTGGGATAGGCGCACCAACGACGCAGCAGCAAGCGGACGAAGACCTGAACCGAGCCCTTCTCGAATCCACCAGCGCCGCGGCTACCAGAGGCGCCACCCCCCAGGAGAGCGGAGTCATCAGCGCCGACACCAGCCTCCCATTCTTCGGCCCGGCCAATAGGGAGACTTATCAAGACGACCAGTGGGCAATGGTTCGCGTGGACAAGGAGGCGTCCGATCCACCGCCATCGGCGAGAAAAAGGGACCCTTCCGCGCCAGCCTTCCTCCTTTGCCGGCAGCAAGGTGCACAGAGACATCGCCTTGGTCCGCTCATGATGATTAAGCATGACATCCCCGCGGCAAGGAACTTTTTCTTGTCTTTAGACGCTTTCGATCCACCTGTGTCATATGGGCATAACAACTCGTGGTGGAAGGGCGACCCAATTTTTTGTACAAACAGCGAATCAACGGAAGACTTGCCTGAAGCCTGGTCGAACGACTACCGAAGCGTGAAGTTGGAGGATGAGATCCAGCGGCTGATGGCTTTTCTTGACTCGACACAACGCAGCTATGGAACCGCTGACTCTATGTGCGAGAGCCCGCTAATGAAGAGCACTTGGGGCGATCCCGTGGTACAGTTTTATCAGAACTTGTACCTCAAGGCCGGCTCTCAAATTGTTCGGTCGACTATGTGGACTCTTGTGCGTTTCGAGTCCGGGACTGATGAAGTTCCTGCGCCAATGACGCCGCCCACGTCTGAGTTTGGCATCATCGAGTTTAGAGTACCGAACGAGCTGTCAGACGTTCTGCACAGTCTTTACAGCTCATGGGACGCTCTGTTCTGGATCAACCAGGAGTCCGAGCTTTCTGGTTTCCCGCATGAGGAATCAGAGCGAACTGCGTACATGGAAAACCCAGCCGAGGTACTGACTATGCGCATCAAGCTGGAGGACCACCGTATCGAGATCCCAGAGACCTTCTACATCGACCGGTACCTTGAGAAGAACCTCGGTACCGCCCGCATTTTGAAGTCGCAGATGTTCCAGATCTGGCAGGCGCTGGCGAAGAGCAAAGAAGCGGAGAACAAGATCACGAAATGGAAGGATCCGGCAGATGTCTGGAAAGAGTACGACAAGATTTCGCTGACCAAAAAGGTCATCGCGAAGGTTGAGAACCAAATCTGGAAAGTCAGGGCGAACGCACTGTGGAGGAAGCACGAGCAATCAGCCGGGACCGAGGAGGAGATCCCGTACCTCCCGACCGAGTTGAACCACCTCGCCGAGCTGAATGAGGAAGAGGACAAGACCGTGAAGGTTTTCGAGTCTCAGATCGACCTCGCGAGGCGCAAGCTCGAAAATATTGACCAGCAACTAGCGCGTAAGTCTCCTATTCGAGCAGAAACTCTGCTGACCTTGCGCTGACTTCTTCAAAGGCCTTGGACAGGAGAAGGAGGCATGCTGCGACTTACTCCGCCGCATGGCCGAGGTCTTGACCGTTCCTAGCGAGGAACCAGAGATGGACCCCACACACAAGTACACCCTGCGAGGAGTCATAACATCGGCCGACGTAGTGTATATGTGCAGGCGAAGAGAGGCCGATGCTCCTGAGACAGAGGCTTCAAGCTCAGCAAAGGTTGACCAGTGGTGGCGTTGTGCCTGGGTGGCTGGCGATGAGAATCCTGTGAGGCAGGAGGTATGTACAGCGCTGGTTCCAACCTCTCCATGTGATGCTAACCCCAGTTCGACAGACAACGACCTTTGCCAAGGTTCAGGAAGCAATATTCACTGAAGTCGACACTGATGGCTCGAAAGTGCCAATTCTCGTGTATGCGACAGATAAAGCCATGAACGAGGAGCTGGCACCTCTGTCTGATGCGCTCAAGACATTCGTTAAGTTCGACAACCGCCTCTTTAAGCAAGAGCTGCTGGAAGAACCCACACCCACAGACAAGAAACGGAACGCGCCGCAACTGCCAGAGTCTCCGCTCAAGAGACAGCGAAGCGCTAGCGTTGATTCGATGGCTACAAATCGCGCGTCGCTTGGCGACTTCAGTGATGTGGAGGAACGTGCTGCGCTGCTAGGAGGAGACCAGGAATTGAGAGACGACCCTTTTCAGTACGGCGACGGCACAATGAGCACCGAGATGGTGTCGATGGGTGCCCCGCCTTCCCCTCCCCTGTCAGCCGAAAGCGATCATGGCTCGCCCGGGATCAGAAGGTCAAGTGAGAGGCTTGCCAGGATCTCTTTGGACGGGAAGGGTCAGGACGGTGATACGATGAGGACGGAGGAGCCGAGGGCCCCAGAGATGGCTGAGCGTGCGTCACCCGTGTCACCGTTTATCGTCCGGCGGCCGAACGGTACTATCGATAAAAGGGCCTCTATCATGGACCAGGCTATGGAGATCGACGGCAGCATGGAGCTGCCAGGAGTGGACGGGAACCCAGAGGATTATTACAAGTAGAGGACGGGCGGAATGGTCCCCTGCAACGGCGTTGGGCATAGATGCGAGAGAGGCATGGGCAAATAGCATCGACAGCATAGCAAAAAGGAATAGATACCCCCCCGATTGATCTCATGGGGTTGTTGGCGGCGGCCTCTTGGGACTTGAATAATAGACAGTACTCTGTAGGATGTCCTTTTATAGGACAACCTTCCTGTAGGACGACCTCCTGTAGGACAACCTCCTGTAGGATAACCTCTTACAGGATAACCTCCTATGGGACAGCCTCCTATAGGACAACCTCCTATGGGACAGCCTCCTATGGGACAACCTCCTATGGGACATCCTCCTATGGGATAACCTCCTATGGGACAGCCTCCTATAGGACAACCTCCTATGGGACAACCTCCTATGGGACAACCTTCCATGGGACAGCCTCCTATGGGACAACCTCCTATGGTATAACCTGCTATAGAGCGGGATCATCTAGCCTGTGAGACAGTATCTTCTGCTTGAGGGAGGTAGGTCTGGGGGTACTCTACCCTCCGCCCGCTCACCCAGTTCAAGAGTTTGTTGCTGGTCCACCTTCCGCTGGAGGCATATTTGTGATGGCAGGGGGTGGTTCCTTCCTAGCTTCCTAGTGGAGGGAAGGAGACACCGTCGGTGGTTCTTGACCATCCTCGAGGCGGCATTGTTGACCTCTCGTGTTGCTCATCTTCGATCCGAGATCAACACTCCTCTCCTCTCCTCAACCACATGGGTTATCATCATCATCATCACGAAGAGATCCCAAACATTCTACAAATTCATCACGATCAAAGTACATCACCACTCACCATGTCAAATGACCAAGACCCCACACAGTCATGGGAAAATCCTGAGGAGACCGCCCACAATGGCAATGCTAATGATGAATGGCCGTCATTCATGGACGACTGGTTCGACCTCGAGGGGGCTTCTGAGGATCCGAACCAGGCTCAGCAGGATCAGGGCGCCAGCCCTCCAGCAGGACCCTCGGTGGATAGCTTCCAGAACAGTCAAGTCCAACAGGCCAACATTGATCAAGAAGAGACATTCCCCATTCCCTCGGTCATTGACCCAATCCAAAACCCAGAGGAAGTACCTTACGAGCTTGAAGGGGGTCTGAAAAATTGCATCTCGCTCAGTGACAACCCCTCTAAGGACCTACTTCTTCTTGACACGAAAGTGAGACTTCAGATCCAGCGGGGCCAGAACTCTCCCAACAACAGCAACTCACGAGAGACACGCCCGATCCCATCGATCAAGGGCATGGATCGGGGCCGATCCGACGGACCGTACGACCCACACGAGGAGCCGCTCTACACAGTACTGCACACGGGGCTCAGCCGCACAGAGGCCAAGGATCTTCGCGCCCAGATCCGAACTCGCGGCTTGAACGTTTTCTCTGAACCGCATTGGGAGCCCATGATGCACCAGAAGGGATCAGGATGGAGACACAAACAACATGTTGGCGGGAAATGGGGAACCTTTACAACTATCCGTCGTGGCAACCGAAGAGGCTTCAATGGTGTCCTGTGTAAAGATGGCCATCGGAAGGCGAAGCGGTTATCGATGATTGTGCAGCAGGACGGTGGCGAGGTGCTTGTGGAAGGAATTATTTGTCAAAAGTCAGGCAAAAAGTCACGCACGCCTAACTCCTTTCTACTGGAAGTCTTCGACGGGTTCGACGTGTGAGTGTCCTTGTTTCCCACGACCCGTCACCGTCCTCCCATACCACTTGAGCTGACTAGTCTATGACAGGGCGTCGATATGCCAGTTAGGGGCGACTGAACCCGCTTCGTGCCTGGTCGAATTTGTGAAGCCTGGTAAGGCAGAGCGAGCATGTCGTTTCGCAGATAGGTACAAGCACGGCGCTAGCACTTTGGCATGCAAGCTGACAGAGCCCTCGCGCAAAGCTGATCCCTCCGGATTGCCAGGAGCGGGATCAGAAGACCATGAAGGGTCGGAGGAAGCTCGGACAGGCGAAGTATAAGCGGCAGGCACAAAAGTAACGCGTGGCTGAGGGTGCAAATTAGAGGTCGTAGTACATACACAGCTGTGAGAACACAAGGCTATCTCCCACAGCAGACCCATCAAAGTCCATATCAGCGCAACAGTGATGTCAGTCTGGTCCCTGCTTCCTCCTTCTCCTCCTCACCCACACCTCCCTCTCCTCCTCCTCTTCCTCGTCATCATCAACCACAGCCCCGACAGCAACAACCCCGGCCGCCGGCCTGAGCTCGACGTCCCACACGCCCAGCTGGTACGCGCCGCGGTCGCCGGCGCCGGTCGTCAGCTCGAAGGCGAAGCTGTGGCCGCGGCACCTGATGGCGTGGCCGAGGGTCCTCCCGCCGGCGTCCTCGATGTCGAAGGGCACCCCCCACGACAGCGAGTACGAGCGGTGCGGGCAGGCGTGGTCGACAGCGTGGAAGGCCCCCTTGTACCGGAAGACGAGGACCTGCTCCTTCATCAGCCAGGCGTCCTCGCCGGCCGCGGCGTCGGCGCCGATCTCCTCGGCTGAGGCCGCTTCTGCTGCTGCCCCTGGCGTGGCCGAGGGCTGGGTGGTGGCGGCAGGCTTGGGGTGAAAGATCTTGCAGCCCGGGACCTTGGCAGTATCCGCGGAGCCTCCTGCTGCTTTGCACGGCTGTGGCCAGACGAGCTTGAAGTAGGGCTCGCTCGAGTTGGTTATGTTGGGGAAGGAGGACGCCAGCCCGGCGAAGAACCAGTCCTCGCCTGGGCGGGACGAGTGAGGTGCGGGAGAAGAGCTCGGTGGCGCTGCCATCGTGACACACTCCGTAGAGGGTCTGCCTCGAAGTGGTGATGTGGAACCGCTGTTGACGATGGGTTCAGATTATCCTACGGTTCAACGCCCGCCGCAGGTCATTCCCTCTCTGGTAACAAGGTATCGACAAATCTTACGAAGCCATGGCGAATTAAAGGTTATATGCCTCACATTCTCGACGAGGAAGTCGTTGACAATCAGTACACACTTTGAGGTCTACGAGACTCATATACTTGGCCAAGGCACGAAGTCGGGCAAACCTACGTGTAAGTCGGAGGACGGGGACAAAACGGCAATCTTCGCCGATTCTTGCCCGTATACTTGTATCGGTAAACCGCCCTGGAGCAACGCCTGTCGCTGAAGACACAACTTCTGGACAACCAGCCCGTTCACGAACGAAGGTGTCCCGCGTACTGCTCTGTGGTTCGTTTCAAATTGAAATCTCGCACGGATTCATCACTTGGAGGAGATAAACAGGGCTTCAAAACGAAAAAGGGGCCGGTCTTCTGTGTACTGCTGAGATGCACTAACAATTATCCAGCTACTTTGCTGGCCCCCCACCTTGAGCTTGGAGCTGAGATGCCAAACTGGGTCCATGATCGCCAACAGCTCCAGCTCCGGAGAAGCTGTTGCTTGCGTCTTGACATTTTTGTGAAACTGCGGCACAGCACTCGCTGCCACAGATGGGAGGATCACAATGATTTTCTACAGTCTGCACACGCAGCTCTGAATATAATTATTCTCGTTAGTCCGTCTGTCTCTCTGGCATACCAATCATTCAGAATTATCTGTCGACAACCACCGCGATCATGTGGAAAACCCGCCTATTCCAGGCCTTCCAACTCCTCCGACACAGCCCGTCCCAGACAGCCTCTCCTCTTCGACAGGCCTCGAAACACTTCTCACAGCCAGCGAGGCGCCTGAACAGCGCGAAGCCCCCGTCATCACCCTCGCCCTCGCCCTCGCCCTCGGCGGAGGCCGCGGCCGCGAGCAAGCAGCAATCCCGCGCGGACCGGATCCTCTCGCGGCTCCCGCGCAGCATGCAAGGGTACGCGGGCCGCCTCCGCAGCGCGCCGCTGTCGCACGTCGTGGCCTTCCTCGTGCTGCACGAGCTGACGGCCGTGGTGCCGCTTCTGGGGCTCTTCGGGCTGTTCCACTACGGCGGCGCGTCGGCCGCGCCGATCGGGTACATGATGGAGCACTACGGGGCCTACGTCCGGGACGGGACCGCCAGGTTCGAGCGGTACTTTACCAGGAAGGGGTGGTTCGGGTTCGGGCGGGAGGACGGGGAGGATGGCGGGGAGGCCCCGGGGGCCATCAAGGGTGATAATGGCAATGACGATGCTGCCGTCATGAGTCGGTGGGAGGGCTCGGATGAGAAGTACAGGATCGTGGTCGAGGTCGCGCTCGCGTATGCCATCACCAAGGCGCTGCTGCCCGCCCGGATTGTGGTCAGTCTGTGGGTGACGCCTTGGTTTGCCGGTCTGATGGGCCGGATACGACGGGTCTTGCCTCTGGGCAAGGGGCGGAAATAACGTGCAGTTGAACAGGCTTAAGTCTGTACCGTCAATATAAAGCAAAGATACAGGGCAAGCTATTCCTTTTAGCTCGTAGAAGCCCAGGACTACGCAAAAAAGGCCTATTTCTGCCTGCTACTTGCACGGTCTTGTTTGCGTAAACTCTCCAATGTTCTTGTGTCGAAGCTTTTGTATTTTTTCTGGTTTCCTATCGCCGCTCTATGTGACGGATCCCGGGCCGGTCAATCCCTCATTGTTGAGTACATGGTCCAAGCCCACGAGGTTCCAACATGGCTGGTCGTGTTACGAGGAAGCCACTTAAGGCTTCTCGTAGATCCAGTCGTGCTGGGCAGACTTGTAGCTGACGACCTCACCCTCCTTGAACCAGAGAGCAATCTCCTTCTTGGCGTTCTCGACGGAGTCGGAGCCGTGGCAGACGTTGCGGCCGACGTCGATGGAGAAGTCACCACGGATGGTGCCGGGGGCGGAGGCCAGGGGGTTGGTGGCACCGAGCAGGACACGGCCGGTCTTGACGGCGTCACGGCCCTCCCAGACCATGGCGGCGATGGGGCCAGACAGCATGTCTAAGTGGGCTCAAAGTTAGTTTTGTCCGCGATCAAACAGCGGCCAATTGCCGGGGAGAGGGGTTAAGGGCGACGTACAGGAGAGCAGACCGGGGAAGAAGGGCTTCTCCTTCAGGTCAGCGTCTGTGGGAGGCGGTCAGTAAAATGTTCGGCCGAGGGGCTGCAGCATGGCGGGGTAGCTCCGCGAGCAGTAATTTCAGGGTTCTGGACGGTAGAATGGGGGTCACGAACAGTGAGCCTCGAGGTGCTCCTTGCCAGGAGTGACGAGCTTGATGGCGACGAGCTTGTAGCTGGAGGGGGGCAGAGTGTCAGTCGAGTGTTCATGTTCGATAGGGAGTCTCAATGGACTCAATGGGCGCCAGGGGGGGAGCTTACCCGCGCTGCTCGAATCGCTGGATGATGGGACCAATGAGGCCACGCTGGAAGAGGTGTTAGTCCTGTCATAGAGGTGAATGAGGCCCGAGGTGCGCCAATGCCCATACCTGGACGCCATCGGGCTTGATAGCAATGAAGCTGCAAGTCGTCTACGTTAGCAACCTGGCCGAGAAGTGTGGAGGGGTGAAGGTCGAGGCTCGACGATCAATGCCAACGGGGCCTGAAGGTCTAGGAGTTCTGGGGCGGAGACTCACGTCTGTTCGGTGGCGGACATGGTGACTGGTTGTTTGGATGGCTCTTCTGTATGAACAGGAAAGATGTCTGTGTTGATAGAGGCGGGAGAGTCGACGGTAGGACAGGAGAGAGTTGCGGTCCGGGACGTGGAATAAAAGAGATTTCTCGAGAGGACAGCTGCGAGGGCCGCTAAGACCACGGCAAGCAACGGCAGCAGTGGGGTCCGCCGTGTGTTTGGGCCTGGGCCACCGCCGCCTGCAGGCCTCCGCTGGCCCTGGTGCTGCTGGTGCTGTTCGACTTGGCGGGGCATAATCATGCAAAGCGCGGGGTGCCAGCTCAACAGCTCCCCCGTTCAGTGGTTCAGGACCGTTGGAGCCCGGGATCCCGCCGCCCCCAGACACTTAATGCTTATGATAACGGGCCTTGGATATCGAATATAAAACTGTTGAGAGGACCAATGGACTAATTGGGCGTGTGCCAGGTCTTGGTACGCTCATTTGGTAAAGCAGTGGCTTTATGAGCAGAGAAGGAGAGGCAAGACCTTTGGAGGGGACGAGGTTGTTGTGGATGGAGCGAGGCAGTGAAGCTCCAGCCAGGGAGACAGACACCTCTCACCGCCGCCAGTCCATGAGCATTAGCTGGCCAGAACCGGTGTCAAAAGCTTCTACCATGACAGAACCAGTATGGCCAGATGACCTTCATACAGAAAATTCATAGTAATGATTGACTATACTGCCATATTTGGAGGCACCTCTGTATATATTTGTGTAGTATGGAAGTTGGTTGAGCCACAGAAACAACCTCGCTTGAACACTGCTTGGTCCTGCGTCAGTCGGAAGGAAGCTGGATGCTCACAGGAGAACAGGGGTCCAACAAGAAGGCACTGCCTGCCGGGTCGCTTACACCCACGCCCACTAGGAGGAAGCTAGGGGCCAGCTTGACGTTTCGGTGCTGGGGACTAGACAACCGACCTGGAAACATCAACAGACTTGACAGTTACACACTTCGTCCCAGCAAGAAGACTGGGAAGTAGTATCACGCACAATTATCCGGCGGGCACTCCACTGGGCAATTGAACACCACAAGAGCCCATGATACACATCCTCACATAGCCTGTTTCCCCATATACTTGCTTTCTCCTGGTGTCAACAACCGCAGTTCGCAGCCCAGAGGGCATCATCTGCCTGCCATGCACTCTCAATGGCTGTCCCAGAGATGGACAGCCTACTTTTGCTTCCTTTCCCTTCTGCTGTGTCTCATTACTCCTGCAGGTAAGGCTCAGACATAATCCCAGCCCCGCTTACCACAAACCTGGGCGAATTCTAACCCACCACGTCACAGTCTCGGTGAAGGAGAACGACTTCAAGAAATGCCACCAGTCCGGCTTCTGCAAACGAAACAGGGCCTATGCTGATAATGCACTTGCATCAAGTTCCTGGGAAACACCATACAAGATCCTGCCAGAGTCAACATCCTTCAAGGATGGCCAACTTCAGGCTGTCATTCTCAAGACTATCAACGAGCAGGGCGAAACTGTCCGACTCCCAATAACCGTCTCCTTCCTCCAAGCAGGCACAGCCCGAGTCACTGTCGACGAGGAGAAGCGGCAGAAAGGAGAGATCGAGCTCCGTCACAACAGCCCAGTCCGCAAGGAACGCTACAACGAGGTCGACAAGTGGGTCATCGTCGGTGGCACAGCCCTTGACAAAGATGCCAAGGTTGTCTTCGAGGATAAGTCCCAGACAACTGTTCAGTATGGTCCGGATTCGAAGTTTGAGGCTATCATCAAGTTCGCACCATTCAGCATTGACTTCAAACGGGACGGGAACACGCAGATCAAGTTCAACGATCGTGGCCTGCTGAACGTGGAGCACTGGAGGCCCAAGGTTGACAAGGTCCAGCCCGAGAAGAAGGAGGGAGAGGCCGAGGCAGGCGCAGAGACCGAGGCTGAGAAGAAGACCGAGGAAGAACCTAAGGGCGAAGATGAGAGCACTTGGTGGGACGAATCTTTCGGAGGCAACACTGACTCCAAGCCTCGCGGCCCCGAGAGTGTTGCTCTGGACATCTCCTTTGTCGGCTACGACCATGTCTTCGGTATTCCTGAGCACACCGGCCCTCTGTCTCTGAGGGAAACTCGTGGTGGCGAGGGCAACTTCGAGGAGCCGTACAGACTGTACAACGCCGACGTCTTTGAGTATATCCTGAACAGTCCTATGACCCTCTATGGAGCCATTCCCTTCATGCAGGCCCACAGGAAGAACTCCTCGGCTGGTGTTTTCTGGCTTAACGCTGCTGAGACTTGGGTCGATATCACCAAGGGCAAGGAGGCGAAGAACCCACTGGCCATTGGTACTTCTGCCAAGACGAACACCCATTCGCACTGGATCTCCGAGAGTGGTCTGGTCGACGTCTTTGTGTTCCTTGGACCTACTCCTCAGGACCTCACCAAGGCCTTTGGCGAGCTCACTGGCACTACTGCCATGCCACAGGAGTTCGCGCTCGGATACCATCAGTGCCGTTGGAACTATATCTCCGACGACGACGTTAAAGACGTCGATCGTAAGATGGACAAGCACAAGATCCCATACGATGTCATCTGGCTCGATATCGAGTACACAGACGGCAAGAAGTACTTCACCTGGGATGACCACATGTTTAAGGACCCCATCGGCATGGGCAAGCAGCTTGATGCCAGTGGCCGCCAGCTGGTGACCATTATCGACCCTCATATCAAGAACGAGAACGACTACTCTGTTGTTTCTGAGATGAAGTCCAAGGATCTAGCCGTCAAGAACAAGGAGGCAAACATCTACGAAGGTTGGTGCTGGCCTGGGTCATCCCACTGGGTTGATTGTTTCAATCCTGAGGCCATCAAGTGGTGGAAGTCGCTCTTCCGTTACGATGCCTTCAAGGGCACCATGGAGAACACATGGATCTGGAACGACATGAACGAGCCCTCAGTCTTCAACGGGCCCGAGGTCACCATGCCCAAGGACAACATCCACCACGGCGGCTGGGAGCACCGTGACATCCACAACATCAACGGCATGACCTTCCACAACGCCACCTACGAGGCTCTTGTGTCGCGTAAGAAGGGCGAGTCGCGCCGACCATTCGTGCTCACTCGATCCTTCTACGCTGGATCGCAGCGTATCGGTGCCATGTGGACCGGAGACAACCAGGCCTCCTGGGACCACCTTGGGGCCTCGATCCCTATGATCTTGGCTCAGGGTATCTCCGGTTTCCCTTTCGCAGGTGCTGATGTCGGTGGCTTCTTCGGCAACCCCGAGCAGGACCTGCAAGTCCGTTGGTTCCAGGCTGGGGCTTTCTATCCGTTCTTCCGTGGGCACGCGCACATCGACGCACGCCGTCGGGAGCCCTACCTCATTGGGGAGCCCTACACCAGCATGGTCACCTCAGCCCTTCGCCTGCGCTACAGCCTCCTGCCCTCGTGGTACACAGCTTTCTATCAAGCTCACAAGGAGGGCTCTCCTATCGTCCGCCCCATGTTCTACACCAACCCGACCGATGAGGGCAGTCTTGACATCGACGACCAGCTCTTCCTGGGGAGCACCGGTCTTCTGGTCAAGCCCATCGTTGACAAGGACCAGGAGTCCACGGACATCTACATTCCCGATGACAGTGTGTACTACGACTACTTCACCTACGACATTGTGCCAACCCAACAAGGCAAGAAGGTCACTGTCTCGGCGCCGCTGGACAAGATCCCCCTGCTTATGCAGGGCGGACACATCTTCCCCCGCCGCGACCGGCCGAGACGGTCCGCGGCGCTGATGAAGTGGGACGACTACACTCTCGTGGTCACACTGCCCAAGTCAGGCGGCCAAGCAGAGGGCGAGCTGTACGCGGACGACGGCGACTCGTTCGACTTCGAGAAGGACCAGTACATCCACCGCAGCCTCGTGCTCGACGGCAATGTCCTGTCGTCCAAGGACGCCGAGGGCAGGGATACCAAGAAGATCAAGCAGGGCGAGTGGCTCAAGAACATGAAGAACGTGAGCGTCGACAAGGTCGTCATCGTCGGCGCGCCGGCAAGCTGGGCCAACAAGAAGGAGGTCACGGTCACGGGCGCGGACGGCAAGACATGGACCGCTCTGGTGGACTACACGCCTGGCAGCAAGACCAAGGCCGCCTTCGCGGTCGTCCGCAGGGTCGGGGCGCCCATCGGCGAGGACTGGAGCGTCTCGTTTGAGTAGGGTTTCTACTTGTCTCTCTCACGGTGGATATAGGTGGGTGGCAGGCAAGCCAAGCGAAGCGAGGTTGGACGCAAAATGTTTCGGCGTTCTTCTATTTGTCTTGAGTTACTTTGTACAACTGAGGAATGTCTTTTTCCCACATATACTTTCTTTGTACAATAGTGGTGGCCTCAACCTACCCACTAAAGAGGCTGGGAAAGTACGATGGAAAGATAGATGTGCTACGTTGAATTGAACCCGCGCGAACAGCGGGCGTCTTAGACATGTGTGAGCCTCGTAGTGCCCCGGGGGAGGTCGAGGAGCGAGCGTATGTGATCCTATACTTGTGTGAGTATAGTGGGGGCTGAATAACGTACAAACGTCGGTCCCGCGCGTGAGGAATTGCTCTGAGATCGGGAGTGATCGAGATCAGTCGGCTATCTGGGCTCCTGATGGTGGAGTGGGGATGGAGAGGCCACAGGTCAATGTAGATCAGGTCGTATATGCACGTGAGCTGAGTACGTAGACCAGATCATGGACTGTGCTTCCACATACGCGCGGGAGCCGTGCCACTTGCCCAGCTTGCTTGAGAGGGATTGGCTGTTTGGAGGTTTGATCCTCGCCCGCGCGATATAGACTTATTTACACGTCAGCAGGACGGACGGCGACGTGCATCCGCACGGTTGCGGACTCCCGGTTCCCTGCGTGCTGGGCATGTTTGTTCCACTTGTGTGAGCGCCCCTTACTCGACGGCTTGTCGGTCGTGGCCTGGTGGTGGTCGTCACGCCGGATAACGAAGAAGGCTGAATCGGGCGGTTTTCAACCCGAACAGGCCGTTCTGGACAAGCTTGAAGTGGTGGGAGTGGCTTCGTCAAAAAAGTGTCCTGCATGTCAGCATCTATGGAACATGTGTTGGATGGCGTGTCCGTCGCACAAGCCAGCCGTTGATATCTGTTGTTGGAGCCGAATCAACTTCCCGAGCCCGACGGATTCCCATCTTCTCGCAGCTTGCTTTTTCTGGTGGACGCATTCCCGGCTTTTCACCTCGGCTGTAATGAATTCACGACACGTGTTAATGTCACTGAGCGTGCATGTCATGCCATGTATATGCGCGCTCTGATGGAGCAAACAGAGCACTTTAGAGTTTCCGGATAGGCTTGTCTGACCTCTGTGGACCGCCATGGCGTTTTTGCGCGCCTCTGGTCGAGTCAAGGCTGGTGCTGCATTCCTCTGTCATTGATCGTCTGCTGTTTCCTGTCCGGCTTCGTGCCCACTTCTCGCATATACCGCAGCATTGGCCATGAGGGTGACTGTTTTCAGCTGACAAGGTCTAGCATAAAAAAATCTGGCATCCGCGCACTCACGGAAGTTGCCAATGCGACTACATGATAAGAGCAGCGCGGGTAGTCCGTGGTGAGATGCCACGACCGCATAGTGGTGGTGGTGTCGGCGGTGGAGACCGGTAATAATCCGGGGAAGACGGTTCGAGAACGATCAAGGGCTCAAGCCTCAGGGCGGCGCGGGTTTGCGAGTTGATGCCGTCAGCCTGGGGACCCCAGACCAGAGTTATGGAGCCCTCGTGGGGCGGGCGATGTGTTTCTGGGATATCTTGCTGGTCATCGGATGGGTCCCAGGCGGTGAGGCTGTGAGCATGAGGCTTGGTCTGGACCTCTTCTTTTTCCCGCGTGATAGTGGGGTGAGGGCGGAATGAAAGGGTTGCCCGGTATTTGAAAATGGGCACTCTTCCGTGGTGGGCTGTGGTGTTGCTTGTGCTTGCAACTTCCGATATAATTTTCCAACGACGTTTTCTTTGCGTTTCCGCCACGCGCAGGCGAGAATAGGAGCGGCCGATGCGCCGGACGCCTAGCAGTCCCGAGAAAAGTTACAGCTCCCGTCCCGCATCGCTTAGCCTGACGGCCTAGTTGACCCTGTCCCTAGTCGATCGTCCAACCTGGTGCTAGCGGCTCAAGGAAAACAGCGCAACCGCCGTCGATTCTGCTAAAGCTGTGCGTGACGTCAGCCATGGGCCGAATACGCAATACGGAGCAAAACCTTCGTCACAGCAAGAGTTAGACCGCTTGGGACTGTAGTGGGATGATGTCCGGGAGAGGTGAAAGAGCTCCGCGACAACTCATCGCTGGCATCATTGCCGGGTGTGCACATACCTGGATAGAACTAGGTGATCGATGAGACGATCCTGGCGGGAGAGAGACGCGTCGTGGTGGGTTCGTGTCCGAGACTGATGCTTGCTTGTCCCTGCGTCGTTGCTGCAAGCCACACACCTCACCCTGCCGCCGTCAAAGAACCCCTGCCCACCACTCATCTCGATCACCGAGACTTGTCTCTGCTTGTGGTGCCACCATGCAAGCGACCACAGTACTGTTAGCCACAGTCGCTTCCACGGGCCAGTCGGCCAGTCAGCTCGTCTAGTCCAGCTCTGGCAGGACGGCGGCCGGGAAGGACCTTGATCATGGCCTGGTAAGACCCCCACGGGCCAGGAACTGCTGGCAGGACTGCCGCACTGCTATGGCGCACTCCCGTTTCAGGGCCATGCCACGGCAGCACGGGCAAGCCACCAGAAGCCAGTCAAACAGCGTCGCTCGGCGGCTGTTCGGGTGGGAAACGCCAAGCCGGGCCTTCGTACTGTACCTGCGCGCTGGACCAGCCGACCCAGCTCGCGACGAGGGTTGATCCAAACTCGATTTGTTGCGCGGGTGGGCTGCGGGATGCCCAGACAGCACTTCCGCCGAATTGGGTCCCCACCCTGCCAGGCCATCGATCAAGGAATGACCCTCCATCTCGATATCGCCGGCAGCTTAGCCCAGAATTTTCTGACACCGACGACAGCCCAGCCCGGGACTGCAGGGAAGAGCTTTCAACAGGAAAAGAAAAAGGAAAAGAGGGTCCAGTCTGCCAGAATAGCCCAATCCATTACTAGTGTAGCATCGCAGCAGTATTCGGAAGAAAGGGGCTCGAAGGGGGCGAATGCGGAAAGTACCACTGTACTGGATTGCTCCTGCTCCAACTACAACCACAGAACAGGACAAGGCAAGCTAGGCACTAGGCAGGGCAGAGATGGACAAGAATACCACCGGAGGGAAAGATCGCCTCGCCAGGGCAGCACCCGTGTTGATCTTGCCAACAACCTGCCCTGCCCACATGCCCACCCCAGGGTCATATCAAGATAACAAGAACAAGGTACTGCAACAAGGTTGGCCTCCATGTCTTGTCGTCTTCAGAGTACTAGATACTGTGCACCGTATCCAGCAGTCTCTCCTTCTCATTCATCCGAGTCAGGTCCCTGATTCTCGAGCCTGCATCGCCCTGTCCTCTCCCTCCACATCTG
Source organism: Diaporthe sp. P3_1W (assembly GCA_037177825.1). Lineage (NCBI taxonomy): Eukaryota > Fungi > Ascomycota > Sordariomycetes > Diaporthales > Diaporthaceae > Diaporthe > Diaporthe sp. P3_1W. The sequence goes on along the minus strand of JBAFXB010000004.1, from coordinate 1,336,277 downwards.
CCTCCTCCAGTCTCTTCCCTCATATTGTACCCATCGCTATCTCTGCTATCGGTCCACGCATCCCCGTCTCCGTTTTTTTTCTTTTCCCATCTTTCTAATAGTAGGTACATGATCGGCCCTGTTCCTCTGCTTTGACCCAGCATTTCTGCTGCATCTTCCTCCTCGAGGAGCACCACACAGTATCGCCCCCAAAGCCCAGTCACTTCGCTGCTCTAAGCCCGTACCTGCATGCTTCACACATCGAGAGACTTACGATTACGATAGCCCATCTGAATAATTGAACCTTTCCTCTCAAGTATTCCGGCAGCCTATGGCGGACACTCCCACCTTGCTGGATCCATCACCCTAGTGTGGACTGGACGGATTAGCTCGATCTCTCTCTCGTCTTCCCAGGCCGAGGGACGCGAGCTGTGGAGCCCACATCTACGTCTACGTCACGTCCTGGAGCTCAAGACCCTTATTACCCAATATCAGCATCGCCTCTGTCACATATATCTTTCTCGACCTGACCCGACGTGGAGAACACTGCCCGGCTGTGAACAAACAGGGTCCTGGGTGCCGTATCGGATTCAGTGTTCTAGATCCCCTACCCGTCCACAATTCTCTTGCGCCCGTCCCAAGCCAACATGACGTCCCCTGTACATGTCGACACCAGCGAGAAGGCTGACCCAAATCTCCTGGCTCCCGGTACGTTCATCAGATATTTGTGGGCTTTTCCCAAACCCAAAGCCACACATTCCTTGTCTGTCTCTCACCTCGCATATCAACCGCCAAAGGTCGTGTCACCTCGAACTTGGCTCTTTGGCTTACTGGTCTCATCTTGGTGTCTTGAGATACTATAACAACCCCGCCAAGGCTCGTCGACATGTCTCGAGATAATTCAGCTGACCCTTTCCATACAGACGCAGCCACTCTCAGTCACTACTCAGACTCGAGGGAAAATGCGAACCGACTTATGGATGATCTTGAATTGCTGCGAGTCGAACGCCAGGTCAGCAACGCGGAGAAGGAAAAGGAAAATGCCTCCAGAGGCCGGTCAAGATCGCAACAACACCATGACAGGCACAAGCCTGAAGCCCCGCCAGAGGACGCCTTTCACACCCTGACCGAACCTACCCAACTACCCCAAATCTCAGCAGCACCAGAACCGACGGCCTTGGCCAAGCTGTTTAAGAAGCTTAGACGGTTTCCCAGAGTAGTCCGCTACTTCGTCTATGTATGTTATCTAACACTTCGGCCCACCTCTTTCTGCATTTTTCTCCCCCATTTCCCACTACCCTCATGTTACCATAGACTGACTTAAGCGGTACAAAGGCTATACCAGTGGCGGTTGTTCTCCTGACTCCCATCTTGCTGGACATCTATGCATTCACAGGGAGCGACAACCCCGTGGGTGGCCCAGGCGGCCTGAGGCTCCTCTGGTTCGGAATCTGGCTCGAGATCGTGTGGTGCAGTCTCTGGGCGAGCCGCATTTTGGTTTCGATGCTACCGTTCTTGCACGGCCTCGCGGCAAAGATGGTCGGCTCCAGCAACCACAAGAAATGGAAGGACATCGGCAGACAAATGGAAATGCCAAGCGCCGGCTTCCTATGGATGTTGGGCTTGATTGCCTCGTTCAAGCCTATCACGGATGATCATCGGAACACAGGGGGAAACTGGTCCGACGACGGGGATCCGCCTTACATTACCTGGATCGACGTTGTCTGGAAAGTCATTATTGCACTCTTCGTTCTCGCTGCTAGTAACTGGGGAGAAAAGATTTTGATTCAGTGGGTTGCGACATCCTTCCATTCCAGGACATATGCGTCTCGCATCGAGCAGAACAGACTGGAGATCAACTTCTTGGTCCGACTTTACGAGTTCAGCAAGGAAAGGCTGGCTCACGACGACCCGGTCTGGATGGACTCCAACGGCGGCCCTTCGGGCTCCAAGACCCCCATGAAGATGGTCCAGGAGAACGCACGGCAAGCCTGGACTCAGATAGGCAAGGTTGCTGGCAAAATGGCCGGAGACTTTACAGGCCGTAAGGTTATGGCAGCCGGTCACCCCAAGAAGGTCGTTTTGGAGTTGCTTCGCAATGCGCACAGCAGCCACACATTGGCACGGCTGATTTATCGAACTTTCGTCCGCCCTGGCGAGGAGACAATCACGCTTGATGACCTCAAGCAGGCATTTTCTTCGGCAGAGGACGCCGAGACTTGTTTCGGAGTCTTCGACAAAGATCTCAACGGCGACATCTCCATGGAAGAGCTCGAGCTCGTCTGCAACGAGATCCACCTCGAGAAAAAAGCCATCGCCGCCTCGCTGAAGGATCTGGACTCGGTTATCAAGAAACTTGATACGGTCTTCCTTTTCATCATCTTCATCATTGCAGTCATTGTCTTCATCTCCATCCTTTCCGGCTCGGCGGCTGCTGCCCTCGGCACTAGTGGTACCACCATCCTCGGTCTCAGTTGGATGCTCCAGGCAACTGCCCAGGAATTCCTGCAGTCGATCATCTTCGTCTTTGTTAAACACCCCTTCGATGTAGGCGACCGAGTCACCGTGTACGGCAACACAGGATCACTCGGCACTGGCGATGATTACTACGTGCAAGAAATCAGTTTGCTGTACACTGAGTTCAAGAAGATGGAAGGCCATATCGTACAAGCACCCAACTCCCTGCTCAACACGCTCTTCATCCTCAACCAGCGGCGCTCCAGCGGATTGGCCGACCCCATCGAGCTCAAGCTGAAGTTTGGTACATCGGCAGAAGCAATTGAGGAACTCAAGAACCACATGCTCGACTTTGTTCTCGAGAACAAGCGCGACTACCAGTCAAAGATCATAAGCGAGGTCCGCACCATCGACGAGGTTTACTCGGTGACCCTGAACGTCATTTTCTTCCACAAGTCCAACTACCAAAACGAGCTTCTCCGACTTCAGCGCCACAACAAGTTTGCTGCGGAGATGATGCGCGTCATGACCGAGTTGGGAATAGAAGGACCAAGGAAGATGGAGCCGGGCGGAGCGCAAAACTTCCCTTTCTACCTCGCTTACCCGCCCGCCCCCAGCGAGACCGCGCCGAAGGAGACTACCATCAGGGACCAGCGCAGCGGTAGTCTTCGGACAGGGCCCGGCAGCGTTCACCGCGACGACGCGTCATTACGCCCAACAAGCCCCCCCAGCCCTGACGTGCGACGACGTAGAGCAGAGTCGCAAGCCCGAGCACAACTTGACCGCTTTCCGGACTTTGGCGATGTCTTCGAGGGCCGCAAAGACCCTGCTGCTGCCAACCTGGCCCGCCTGCAAAGTCTGAGGGAGGAAGCCGCAAGTGTTAGCCAGTCCTCGGGCGTCGATCGGTTTGGACGGGGCCCAAGCCTGGACAGGGTCGGCACGATGAATAGTGACACCACTTCCAGGCACGGCCGAGGTATTTTCAGAAGGCCTCGGAGCTCCTCGAAGACAGTTTCGAGCGACAGAGGTGGGAACATGGTATAGCGCGCAAGTTCGGACTGGCAGGAGTTCCAGCGGCGACCAAAGACTGCCGGCATACAGCCGACTACCTGACCGCAAATTGATGATCTACTAGAGCATAGAATTTAATACCCACATAGACTAAATAGACTGACCTTACAAGGCAATGGCAAATTCAAGAGACATTTCGAAGTGTCCCGAAGACGTTCAATGTTTGCTCGGATCAAGTAAAACTGGTGCGCACAAGATACCGAAACCTCGAAGACACTGTCCTGAAGTGTTGTCGGAGCCATATACGACACACTATAGGTCGAGGGCTTGTTACTGGGGCGTGGCGTCTGTTTCCGATTGGGAACATTTCGAGGGTGGCTGGATATGTCTCACAGAGGAGACTAATCACAGGCGCACATGGTCGTCCCGAGCGCAGCAGCGGCTGACTCTGTTCGCCTCAGCCGCACAGGCTAGGGCATCAAGGCCCGCAAGGGACTTGGACGCAATATTTTCGACGCCGAAGAACTTTTGCTTGTTATATCTGATCCAATTTGTCCGGAAGATTCCCACTGCGTCGGTGAAACTGACGAGTCCCTGATGTGCTGGGTGGTGATCACGAACGGCACACGACACGAGACGAGGAGACCACGGCCTTTTCTTGTTCGTCGATACAGTGAATCACGGGACCAGAGGAGGTGGGAAAATAAAAACAAAGGAGTGCCGGGAGACAATTATGGCCTCGCTTCCCTCAGGATGGAAGGCCGATTACGACGGGAAGCGCTGGTTCTTCACCTACGGGCCCACGGGCCAGTCACAGTTCCAATTCCCGCGGCCGGGCGACGAGTTCCCGGACTTCTCCTGCGCGGGTGCCGCATTTCTCCCTGCGGTGGAGCTGATGCCCGAGGAGAGGTTGGAGAGCGAGAGGCAGGTCCGGAGGCTACTGGGTGTGAGCGGGTCCGGCGCCGCAAGGAGCCCGGGGGAGGGTGTGGACGGGACCGGAGATTCGCGTGGGCGTGAAAGCCCTAGGCGTGAGGCAGGTGGCTACGGGGTCAATACCATCTGCTTTGAGAGTTTTGCGGCTGTGAAGTCTCGGGGCAGACAGAGCTCGGGTGGCAGTCGTGAAGGGACGAGGACGGTGGAGCAGAGGGAACACGGCGTTGGCAAAGGGGTCGGTATGTCGGGGCAGACGAGCATGGCAGTCTCTTCTGAAGAGTTGGCCGGTGAGCCAGCGCCCGTACCATTTGAGACCAGGGAGCAGTATTCTCAAACCAGCCAGTCACCATACCAAGCGGTGGGTATGATCGCGTCCATGCCGATCATGAGCGAGCCAATTCTGGCGGTCGTCGAAACCATGGCTGCTGCTTCGTCACTCGGCCAGCAAGGGGAGCGTCCCCTCGCTACCGCGACGCATTTATCACCTCCCGAATTACCAATGTTAGATGGCCGAGCCGTCGACTTGGCGCATTCGTCTACATTCGCTCTCCCCATTGGGGATGTCCCAGAGCTCTATAGCGAATCGACAGCCCTCTGTGAGGATGAGATCAACCCGCCGCCCGTGGAGCTTCCTGTCGACGAAGAAGACTGCAATGGGAGAGCCACAGTCTCAAATTTGGTATTTCAGGGCCCAATCGAACTCCCGGCGTACGAAGCACCTGGAGCCAGCTTGGGCGAAGGAAAGAATGTCGTTGGGCTCGAGTCGAAATCCCATGCGCCGATGGCCCTGGTCGGTGATTCTGCGGCTCCTTCGAACGCGGGACGGGGAGAGACCGAAGAGAAGAGCTGTGGCCATGACCATGGCCATGACCGTGCTGGTTTGCCTTCCCAGGCTTCGAGGGTGTCTCCCAAGGTACCGCTGGATAAGAGCTCGATCCGCGGCAGCATGGATTCCGCCCCGGGTCAAAGGCCTCCAACTAGAGATACTGATCAACCAGCCGACAAGTTCGGGACAGGGCCAAGAGACCTGACGCATTTCCCGTCCGTCCTTCGTCCGGGGCCACGACGACCTAGCCAGCCACTGCTTCAACAGCCGGGGTTGGTGATGCCAACTCCTGCCGCTAACAAATCTCACGCTGCCCACCTTCGCCTCCACGAGTCAGAGGAACAACAGCGAAAGAAAAAGGTCGAAGCAGGTCCAGTGCCCCAAGAACAACCAGCTAGGATGCCCGCCATGCCGCCCGCACTTCACCCACACGAGGTACCAGCTCCTGCCTCTACGGCAAACCACGAAGCACCTCATCCCGGCGGCGTGAGGCAAGATCGCTTGCCCGGTTCAGTCAACTTCGTGATTCCCATACAGCGCATCTCAAGCGCCGAACCCAGCTCCGCATCAGGCATTTCCAAGGCAGACTCGCCAGAGTATCACGTCAGCGCCTCCTTTGCATCGGCGAAGCCCTCTGGGGAGCCTCACGGGACAAAATGGCAGGCTGGCGGAGGCAGCCCAGGACTTCTACCGGGTAAGAAAACGGAGTCGTGGGGTCGGGCTGCGGAAGGCGAGGCTGTCCCGGCTCATCATTTTGTAAGCGGAAGGTCTGCCCCGGAGGTGATAGAATGGAGCTGGGGATACGCCAGATGAGCATGAACGGGCTCGTTAGTGGATCTTCCGTCCGGGAGCACGGTTGGGGGCGGGGAGCCGTGGAACTGCAGAATGTGTTTTAATTATGTTGGTAAAGCAGTGGTGATTGATGGTCAAATAATGGGTGTCCCACTGGAGGATATCCCATAGGAATCAAGAGGTATCCCATGGAAGAATATCCCAGAAGAGGGTATTCTAAAAGAGGTTATCTCATGGAAGATTATCTCATAGTAGGATATCCCACAAGAATATATCCCATAGGAATCAAGAGGTTATCCCACAGGAAGGTATCCCACAGGAGGGTATACTACAGGAGGATATCCGACACGAGAATGTCCTACAGGAATGAAGAAGGTATCCCAGAGGAATGAAAAGTTTGTCCCACAGAAGTTAAGAGGTTATCCTACAGGTAGATATCCAACAGGAGGATATCCACAGGAAGGTATCCCACAGGATGGGCTCATCGCATGGCAAAGTATGACCTTGTGATGAAGAACATTGTGAGATGAAACAGGCTAGGGATCCGACTGGGGACATAATTGTTGATAAGGTGATGGGCCTGAACAAGTATGCTAAGCTATTATTATCAAGCTTTGGGTATCAATGACTCTCCAGAACCGCATCCAACAAAGCCTCCTCAGTATCCTCTTCTAAGCCTCTTCGGCCTTGACCTTGTCAAGCTCGGCATCCTCCACAATCTTTTCAGCCTTGATCTCCTGGGCCTGAGACTTGGCCTCCTCCGTGGTCAGGTCCAGTTTCTGAACGTGCGAGTTCTTAAGCTTGTCGTTCTTCTTCTTGTTGCCCTGCATCATCTCCCTGCGCTGCGCCTTGCGGGACGCCCTGTCCATGGCGCCGATTATCTTGGGCGGCTCGTCGCCAACGGGCCACCGGGCCGCAGCTGCAGCCTCGTCCTCCTCGGTCCACTCGCGGGGCAGGACGGCAAACACAAGGTACGACGTGTGAGCCTTGGTCTCCGCCTCGGGCCGTGTGACCAGGCGACCCTGCAGGAAGGGTTTGACGGCCGGCTCCTTGGGGCTACCCTCATCGGCACCCTTGGGCTGCTGGGCACCGCCCTCGGCGGCTATCTTCTCGGGCGGAGGGGCGTAGTCATCCATATCGTCGTCCTCGTCGGTCTTCTTGGCCTTGCTGTTGCCGGCAAACATCTTGGCGTTGTGCTCGGCAGTCTTGACCTCGATCTCCTTCAGCTTGGCCAGCGCCTCCGCGACGTTCCCGGGCGCTTGCTGCGCGCCTCGATCAGATACGACGTCGAGGCCGATCTTTTCACGATATACATTGATGCGCCTGTGGGCGATCTCCACCATGTCGATCTCTACCCATCCCAGCTTGCGCATCTCTGAGACTGTGCGAGTCACCTGCTCGATGCATGGCGAGAAAGTGCAGATGTAGGCGCTCCTCTTTGGATTCAAGGGTGATATCCACTTCTCTTCGTCCTCGCTGTTACCCTCAGCCCCGGTCTGTATGCCCTCCATCTCAGAGCCGGTCTTGACCTTGCGCCTTGACAGGTGTGGTAGCGCAAGCCAGGGGGCGGGCAGGTCCAGGAATATTGCGTCGACCTCTGGGCTCTTGCCGTCGATCAGGAATCCGTCCTTGTAGACATCGCGGTGGTTGATCTCCACGACTCGGCCCAGGCCGTGCTCGCTGATCTCCTTCCTCATCTTCTCGAACCTCTGCTCGTGGAACTCGAAGCTGAAGACCTTGCCGGTGGGGCCAGTGCCGTCGTGGAACCCGGTCTCGCCGTCGTAGACTGCCCGCGCCGAGGCGTGGGTGAAGCTGCCGCTGCCGGAGCCGGCCTCGATGAGCCTAGAGCCCGGGCGAGCTCGTATTCTCTGCAGGACGTAGCTGTAATCGGGCGTGTAGACGACTTGTGTGCGGTGAGGGAGGCTGCTTGTCCAGATCTCAGGCGTTGGCGGAAGAATATAAACGAATCCGCTCCTTGCCGCCGTGGCCGTGGTTTTGTGTTGTTTTTGAGATGGTCTCGACGATTCTGATAGTTGCACTGCCTGGTCCTTTTGCTCGGTCTCGATTTGATTCTCGACATCCTCGGTAACTGTTGTCTCTTGGGCTTGTTCAGCGGTGTTGTCCTCGATTGTAGTAGCAGGTTGGCCTGATGCGCCCTTGACTCGCTTCTCACCCTCGTCGTTGGGACCCCTCTTCCTCTTAAGGCCTGTGGCGTCTTCGTCTATGGTTTCTTCCTCCTTGACCTGCTTGTTCTTCTTTTTCCGACCTCGGGACCCTGTGTCGACGTTTGAGGCTCGGATTTGGGAGCCCCATGGGGCGCCGATCAGGGTGGAGTGAGGAAAGGAGCCGAATCGGGTGTTGAGGACATGACCCTCCTTGTAGCCATCGTGCTCGCCCTCTGTATCTCGCAGGTAGACTGGGATCAGGTCGTCTTTCGAAAGCTGTATGATGGCGAGTTGGTTTGGCCTGGCCGCCGGGCCAGGATTGAGGAAAGGCGAGTCTTGACGTAGCATTGTTTCCGCTTGCAAAGTGTCAAAATTGATCTTTTGCTGCCTCAATCACTCCAAAGGCAGGACAGAGTAGCAACGAGCTTGCATACGTTTTGCAGCCCACCTCAACTTGCTTGTCGCGAGTGTGTTGCTGAACGCCCTCGAGAGCTATCGGACGGCAATTTTCTGGTATCGATAAGCCAGAACGGAGGCGCAAAAACGGCGGTCTGCCCCACCCGATGCGCGGGGAGCAGTCTTGCAGCCGCTTTGACCACCAGAGCCTGTTTGGAGCTTCCGTCTCGTCCCCTGTCCTGAGCACCGTCGTCTTTGGTCCCCCTCCCCAGGACGCCTCACAAAGCGGTTTCATGCAGCTGCATCCATCGATTGGCTTCCAAGGGAATGGTAGCGGGGTCTCTCACATACTAGTCAAGCCACCGATTTCCAAGCTCAACCGAGCTCATCCCCTTTTCAAATGCCGCTTGTGCAATCACGAGAGGTTGCCCGTCTGAGCGCCTTGGCCGTTGCTGCAGGGCTTCCAATGGACGCCAACTCGTCGTCAGCTCGTCCCACGCCACGAACATGCAAACACGGGCCATGATATCTTTGCACGCCCGACTGCGGCAGCGGGTGTTGCGTCCTGGGCCTCAATGAAGCTCTGAAACTCGGCCACGAAGCCTAGTGCCTGCCAGAGGCGGTGTTTGCCCGGCCTTGACGAAGCCTCAACCAGATCTCAACATTTCTGGTTCGCCCGAGACTTGCAGGATCATCTGCACAGAAATACCCTCAAGGGGGAACCAGCGGCTGACAAGGTCTGAGCAATCACCCGCGGTCGCACGCCATGCATCAGTTTTCTCATTCTGCAGATCAGTCACTGCCCTTGTTACTTAATAATGTGTGCAACGCCAGGGAAATGTGTCAGGTCCAAAGTGCCAGCGGTGAGAGAGTCTCTGACTTCTGAGCTGCGTGGCCTTGCAACATATCAATTTACCTGTCAGACTGCAGGTCGAGGCCGGCGCTAGAATGACGTCGGGAGATTTTGCAAGATCGAATGGGGGCGATCTGCGGTTCATCGTCGTCGGACCACGTTCCAAAAGCTTGGCCAAGGGGCCAAGACTTGCCAAGATGCGGGAGGCGCCTGTCACATCAAGCCGTTTGCCGAACTTTGACGACAGCCTCAGACTGGACTGCACAACACGCATCCGAAGTGGCCTGTATCGACCTCATTGTCGCGTATTGGTAGCATGAGTCTGACGACCACGTCTTCAGTCCTTCAATGCCAGCAAGGCTGTGCGCCGAAGCACCTGCGCAACTGATCCAATGGCAATTCTGCGCCCGGACAAGCCCGCGTCCCCCTGAATGCAGCCGGATCTCCAGCACTATGTAATAGAGCGTTTCGGGGTCCCGCCAATCTGCGATATCAATACAGTCGGCTGTACAGTCCGCGGCTCGTCGTAATAGTGAAGCCCACTAGGTTCCAAGAGACACGGTCGGAGGCCTACATTGACCGTGTACTGTGTCAATTCACCGTGTCAACATCTGTTAGCATGAGCATTATGTCTGGGTTGCACCCAGATTACGTCCATGATGCTCAGCATGAAACGAGTTGCCGCAGTACATGAGCTGACTGGCATGAGTCTCAACCCTGGGGCACATCGTGCTGAAGCCCAACGGGAGTACTCGGGAGCTCCTGTGGTGGACAACATGAAGTCACCGCCTTCCGATGCCCGAACCCAAGGCCCCACGACCCTGCTGCGCCATCTATCCATATGGATCTCGGTCGGGGTGATCACCAAGGAAGGGGCCCGCATAGAGAAGCTACCAGGCCACTTATAGTATAGTACACGATGATTGGTTTCAGTCGCCTACGATTAAGCTTTGATTTCCTTGGTCATCACACCTCTGCATGCCTTGGTGGCTGAACCCTGGCTACCAATCATGCATCGGAGCTGGTTTGGCATGTCGAGTCTCAATGCCCTCCCCTCCTCCTCCCCACTTCAACAGGAGAAGTCAGCTTTGGGCGGTAGGATGCCGAGAAGCCGACGCAGCGGCAAATCGGCCGCCAGAAGCTCCTCATTGATAAAATATTGACCCATACCTCAGCCATCTGGGGCAGGCTGCCTCTGCAATTGGAGGTCTCGAACCTGACCCTTCGATCCACATGAGCTCATGCCCGCCGTCATGCTTGTACATCGGACGTCAAGGGCCTGCTTGCACAGCTCAGGGGTTCCGTATGGTGGGGTAACTGACGGATGCCTCAGCAACTGAAGCTACCCCTCGATTGCGGGTGTCTTCCGCGTCGCCCACCTCACTTGGGATCCGAAGCTGTGGATGATGCCGGCATGTTGACTTGTAGGCCCTTACATTGGACCAACCGGGATCCCGCCCTCCTTTGCCCACTCGACCGACACCTCACCGGGTGGTGCACGAAGATGGCGGCACATACCGGCTGACCAAGAATATGGTGCTATCTACAGGAAAGGAGGGCGCTCCAAGGGTTGCAGGAAACCCAATGGCTCCTGACTGAACACGCCCTCCGAAACGTGTACATCAAACGGAAACAAACCAGGCACCGGGCAACCACTCCCAGAGAAGCCAGCCCTGCCCTGTGCCCTCTGTGTACGTCGGCCGCGTAAAGCACACTTGCACGAGCTCGACGGCCTCCACTCAGCTTTCAGCTGCTACGGTGTCGCAGGGGGGAGGCATGCGGGATGCTTGAAATTACGTAGCAGTCCAGAGGACAAGCTTTCGCGATCGGCCAGGGGTCCTCAGACGCTCTTATTCTCGGACGGGTAAGTGGCTGTCATGGCCCCCGGTCTATTTCCCTAGTCGCCGGGATGGCCAGGGAACCCCCCAGACCTCACCATCAAGGTCCCGGGAGGGAGGGGCAGTGCTGTCCTTCGTTCACGTCAGTCACGGAAAGGTCAAAACTCCACTTGGACGTCTCGACCATGGGTTGGGGCACATGCAAGCTAGAAAGGGGGCGATGCACAGGAGCTTCCTGAGCATATATAGCTGCTTCCTCCTCCCTCCTCCCTCCTCATCGAACTCATCCTCATCCTCACACACTTCCACAACTTCTTAGAACAGCAGCAAAGTACACGCCTCTTTAACAACCACTTCCTTCTCCCACACACACAAACCCACAGTCAAAATGTTCGGTTTCGGTAAGCCTAGTCCTCCTTCACCCCACGAATATTCTCCACACACACGCCGGAAGCATTCCTGCACGCACATAACTGACAGCCTTCCACAGGAGAGGCAAAGGACGCTCGCGACGAGGTCTACGACGGCCAGCCCCACGAGTCCAAGATGTCCCACGAGCTCATTGGCTCCGCGGCCGCCTTTGAGGGCATGCGCCTCTGGGAGCAGAACCAGCGCAAGGAGGGCAAGCCCGTCGAGCACGGCCTGGCCAAGGAGATGCTGGCCGCCGCCGCCGGCTTCGAGGTCGACAAGCTCGTCGAGACCAAGGGCCTGGACTTTGTCGACCGCGAGAAGGCCAAGCACCACGCCAAGAAGCAGGCCGAGGAGCTCTACGAGCAGCAGTACGGCAACAAGGACCAGTTCCACCCGTGAGTGAAACCAATTCATCCATCCCTACACCCATCCGCCTTTCTTCAGTCCCCCACCCACTGAATAACAAGATGCTGACCACGACTTCTCTTCTCGCCAGTGACTACGATGCGCCTGAGCACTTCAACCAGTACTAAGCGTGTGCGCTCTCAAAACCGCCGCCGGGGCGAGGTGTGAATCCTCGCCGCCTGCGGCGTCGGTGATGCGGACGCGGGAGGGCTTATAAGGGACTTGAACCTGAGAATGGCGGGACTTGGATAGCACCCTATAGCACATCGGAAACAGGTAGACGGAATACAGAATTGTTCTCTCCCTGAAATCTTGACTCACCTTCCTATGCGCACTTGACAGTTGCTCCCAGCTATTACCATGGTTTTACCACACAACCTCGAAGTAAGAGAATCCTGCTTCAGCTGGATTAGTAGCTGGATAGCTACCGATCAGATGTGTGGTTGGAAGACCAAAGATCTCAGATAATAGTTGCAACCAATACGTTGATTAGACAAAGAATGACACAATTGAGGAAGCTTTGTGCACACACCGCCTTGAGAAAGTAATAGAAATACTCAAATATCATTGCGTTGTATTTCATTCTCGTATACGCGACGTCTTAAAAGTGTCAAGGGCGCTACTATATGCAAACCTCCTGAGCTGTGGGCACGAGTTGATTCTGCTTTATCAAAATCAATACTTGGACTGGGCACTCGGTCTATAACATTACTGTATAGTGTGGATGCAATGACTTCGATCTTGAGGAAAGGGCTAGGAAATGGAGCATCCCTGACTTTCTCCGGAGCACCATCTGGAAGTCTTGCAGCGATGAGAGCTGATTGGGACAATCGAGATGATACCGACTAGAACCCCTCACCAGATATCAGCTCTTGAATGACACTATTTTTGAGAGATGTGTGAGAAAATAGTCTAGTTGGTACAAAAGGTTGAGTCTTTCACAGTTTCTTCTATTCTGGTGAATTGGTGCAGCGAGTTGGGGGTGTAACCATACAATTGGGTTGCAGGGTAGGCAGAGTGCCTTTGCAATAGGACCTTTAGGCCAGTGGTCTATTTTCTGCACCATGAATAGACGCAGGTATAAAGTAAGATATTCAAACCCAGAAGCAGTAGGCTGTCCCTCCCCTCCTTCCTTTTTAGTTGGTGCAGAAAAGCAGTAATATTCACCGGATAGTTGATCTTCTATGCCACATCGCTTTGCACCCTGCAGAACAGAATTCGCACTGAAATAGTACTCGCGTCTCTCTCATTTCCAGAATCTAAACCAACTCTTCCGACAATCCCTGCAATTACCCTTGAGACGTGGGCGGTTTCCAGGGCCGTCTCTCCCTCCCAGAAAAATCGGCATCTCGCAGTGACCACCAACGATCTTCCTGCGCGCGACGCTCCATGGGCCGTGGATGTCGTCGATATGGATCATTGAGCTTTCTTCCAACGGCCTATTGACGGGCTTCACGCGCTGGCACTCGTAGACACCCTTGTGTTTTTCGCACCGGTAATCTTCCAGATCTGACTTCTTGCGAGCGTCATCCAGGACTTTGTTGAACTTGGGGCAGCATTTCTCGACCTCGTGGAACGAGTGGCCGCATTCATAGTATTGGCAACGGACTCGGCACATCTTTGCTTGCGGTTGCGAGGCCAAGCCGTCTTGTGGTGGTTGTTTGGCGAGTCAGAGAGACGCTGTGAAAAGCGAAGGATTTTGACGAGTTTTGAGATCAGAGCAATTTTCTTCTTGGGCACGCTGAATGAAAAGATCATGAGTAGCTACTATGATATCCAGTTTTATATTTAACCAGACCAGGTTCAATGCGACAGAAGCCCCTCCGTTGGCCAACATTGTCTTTCAGCCCCAAGCTGTTGGTGTTTCCATCGTCCAGCGAGGCCCACCCGTTAGCCACGGTTGGTTCTCAGATCAGACCTGTTGGTGTTTGCATCAAAGCAAGACATGCTGGGCCTGGGCCCGCAGGAATAAGCGAAACGGGTCGGCCTTCAACAACTGCTGCGATGCCGCGGCCGTTGGGAACTTTTTTGGTCTTTGAGACCAAAAGGACTGTGGCCTGCAGACTCGGCCTGAATCCGTCCAAGCGAAGACAATGCCCTGGTTTCGAGCGCTTAAGGTAAGGCGTGATCATCCATGGCGCTTAGGATCAGTTGGATTTGAGAGACCTGGACGGCCGGCTGTGCTGCGCCGTAGCTGCCAACAGCGAGTCGCCCAATGGCCACGGCCGCAGCAAATATCCGGCCTGCTTTCATTTGCACGAACCAAATTATAAATTAAATCTCTAAGGCGTAGCGTGTACGGTAGCTAGATAGAACGTGAAATCTGACTTTATGGCGGTCGGATGTTCACTGGGATTACCACACCTTGTTCAATTGGCTAAGCTCAAGTGAGGACCACGAACACATTGGCGAGAAACCAGCCGATATTATGACCGAGAAAGAAATTATAAGGTGCTCAAAGCGGCGGCTGATAGTGTTTAATGGAAAACTTATGCACTATATGCAGTTGTGGAAGCGGTGGGGGTCCACATGCATCGCAGTTGATCCCCTGATTTTGACAGATAGAACTTCTGCACTGGCAGTTCTGCATATCACTCTAGTTTGGTACTTCCGTGCCAGGTCGCCATCCACCAACCAATGTGACCCAACAATTAGTCTTGAAGAAGTCACCCGACTATGGTATAACTACCAAGGCTCCTCGGACTGGCTGTTGGTGTTGGCCCCAATGTCTTGGGCCTTAACCGAGGCAAACACCCCCAGACGATGACACCGCCAAAGGCTAACATTGATGGGCCTCGCATCCACATTCTGTGGATGCCTCGGTAACCAAGTAATATATCCTGTCAAGCAAGAAGGGTATGCACGAACAACTGCTCGAATCTTTCCTAGGGTGGTGGAACAACAAGCTGGAGACGGGTGAAAGACAAGGCTACATTCGCGCTGCTTTGTATTGGCAAGTGTGGTATATATTTTCAACTTAGATACCTTTGACAGAAATCAGTCTGCGTATTGCACGGTCGCGCTGTGCAAGTAGCAAGCCCCCCACGTCAGCATGCATGCCTAGGTGCACTGCAAGGCGCATCAGAGGCAAGTAGGCGAGGCGGTGTAGCTTTTTGCTCTTGGCAGCACTGGCGCCTAAGGCTTTCGAAGTCTGAGTCAGTAAGCAGAGATGGCCTCTTGGTAAACCCGAGCCAGACTCACAAACATCTCCCATTCACTTCTCCTTCGAAAGAACCTCGAGTGCATTCTCGTAGGTCGGCAAGTCATACCTGAAACGTCATGGATCCGCTAACAGCCTTTAGTTTGGCTGGAACCATTATCCAGTTTCTAGATTTCACTACAAGCCTCGTCCGGACGACTGTTGAGATCCATGACTCCATCAAGGGACTATCATCTGAGGTATCCAGCCTTGAGGAGGTCTATACTGCGCTCAGCGAGTTCAGCTCTGAGCTGGAAACGTCTAATCAGAAGAGCCAAGGTATTCCCTCCGAGATTCGCGTTCAGATAACTTCTTTGAATCGCCTTTCGACCTCTTGCAAAGAAGACTGCGATAAGTTGTTGAAAATTGTTGGGAAATTGACATCGGGTGGGTCTAGACGCCGATGGAAGAGTTTCAAAGCGGCAGTATCCTCTCTGAGGAAACAAGATGAGATTGCCATGCTAGAAAAGAGAGTTTCTAGGACTCAAAGCACACTCACGTTGTGTGTCTGTGAGATTGCGAAGTATGTTATTTCAGAAACTCCCTCACCAGGCCACGCTGGGAGACAGCCGGATGAGATTGAACGCTAATGAGTCGTTTCCATAGTCAATTTCATGCACATCATTCGCAAGAATTGAGGCAGTTGAGGGCTGAATGTGGGAGGCTGCAACTCAATCAAGTGCAAAAGCTCGACGAGGTCATGAATGAGCTTCATGATATTCACTTGGCTGTCAAAACAAAAAAGTCAACATCCGGCTCAAAGTTTTCCAAAGACGAGATTACCCAAATTCACTCTGAGCTGGCCAATATGATTGCTGCTGAACGGAGTGTCTCCCTTGACCAGCAGTTCTTGAAAAACCTGGCCTTCGACCATCTTGAGGAACGACACACGTCTATAACCAAAGCTCACGAGGATACCCTGGAGTGGATCTTCGATCCTACAACCGACTCCACTGAGGGGAGAAAGCTTCTGCAGTGGCTCAAATTCGGAAAGGGGATATTCTGGGTGTCCGGAAAAGCTGGGTCTGGAAAGTCGACACTCATGAAATTTGTGGCGGGACACGACAAGACACAATCAGCCCTTGCACAATGGGCCGGGCCCAACGAAATCTTCGTTATCAGCCACTACTTTTGGTGGGCCGGAAGCCAGATGCAGAAATCCCAGCAGGGACTTCTACAAACTTTACTGGTTGGAATATTCCGACAGTGTCCTAATCTGATGCAGGATATATGTGAGCCACGGTGGTCTCAACCTGCCGCTGTTCACCCTGAGAGATGGACCTTGGACGAACTGCGCTCAGTATTCCTTGACATCTCCAAGCGCGCAAGTTTGAAAGTCAACTTCTGCTTCTTCATCGACGGCCTAGATGAATATGACGGCGACCACATAGATATCTGCTCTGTCCTTCAGAACGTGGCTAACGAGTCGCCTCACTTTAAATTCTGCCTTTCCAGTCGCCCTTGGAATGTCTTCGAGAACATCTTCGGCCGTCAACCGTCTCAGAAAATCTATGTTCACGACTTGACTGAGGATGACATCCGTCAATATGCTCGCAGCCGGCTGTGTGAGCATCAACGGTGGGATGCCCTTGCATCAGAGACACTGGACACCCAATTGTTGGTAGCCAGAATCACAGAGAGAGCAAGAGGTGTCTTCTTGTGGGTTTTTCTTGTGACACGTCTCCTCCGTGTAGGGATGAGCAACAATGATAGCCTCATAGATCTGCTCAGAAGACTTGACAGTTTTCCGTCCGACCTCGAAGCATTCTTCAAGCATATGTTGCAGTCAGTCGACAGCTTCTATGCACCCAAAATGTCGACAACTTTGCAGATCGCTCTTACCGCGAAGGAGCCACTCTCGCTGTCCATCTATGGCTTTCACGAAGACGAATTCGAAGACGCCGAGTACTCATTGAAGTTAGCCGTCCAACCCTTGCCAAGGAACACTGCTCAGATTGCTCAAAGGATCAATGGATGGTGTAATGGCTTACTGGAAGTACAATCCGGGACCGTCCACTTCATTCATCGGACCGTCATCGACTTCTTCAGGACTCGCGAGATCGTCGATTTTCTTGCGCAAAAGGCGCCCCCTAACTTTTGCGCCACTCGTTCATTACTCAAAGCTCACCATGCGTGGCTCAAGTCTTCTCCCCAATACCGCGACAGGGATCTACTGGACACATTAGAATACGCATGTTTGGATCTAGATACTTCTCAAGCCACGGAACGTGCGGAAGAAGCTTTCGCGATCTTGGACGACATCGAGTCATGTCTAAGGGAGATGCAAGAGCAAATGAGAGCTGATTTCAGAGGGACAGCACAGCATTACTTCCGGTATAAGCTGGTCACGTTTGGCGTCGTTCCTTACCTGTCGAAGAGAATTCCCCAGGAGCCAGGATATTTTCATGGATTTGACAGCTCTCCTCTGTCGACGCTTTTGGACTTGGAAGTGGAGGGTGTTTTACTTCCAGGAAAAGAAAAAGATGAAAAGTGGCAAAGGAGGTGGCTCAGCACAATCAAGTGTCTTCTTGAAAACGGAGAAGATCCCAATGCCATTAGAGGATCTCCGGAAACGCCTTGGAAAACTCTACTATCGCATACATATACGTGGCCTGGGAAGCAACCTTTCACCCGGATGATGCCTACAAACATGTTCGCACGATTTCTGGAGGGCAAATTATTCTCCCAATTTCTCCAACACGGGGCCGATCCTAACTTTGAAGTGACCTGTGGCGGAAATGATGGCAGTTTTCTTGTTTCGACCGCTTGGGGGCTATTCTTGACTCTTGGGGCCAATTTGCCGGCTGGCAACGAGAGGATACAGGCTCGGTATCTCGAGGAACTCGATTCTTTCCTTCAGCACGGAGCGGATATGGAAAGACTGGTCAGTGGAGACGCTTTCTCCGGAGACACGACAACAAAGTATACAACTTCTGTCGGTGAAGCTTTCAACTCGGCATGTCAATACCCAAAGGCACCTGCAAATCAATACAAGCAATTTCAGGAATTTTTAAAGCAAGTGCATAAGAGGTTATCTTCTGTGGCCAAGGTCCAGGAAAGTGAGAGAATATCCGATTGGGAGCTTGTCATAATGCCACCTAGTAACACACCTTGACTTAGAAAGCTTGCGTAGCTATTTCTATAATTGCAATTCTTTCATTTATAACTCTATCACAATAACATGACACTAATTAATTGGTCAGAAATTACCAGTAGAATCTTGTGCACATGGGCAACTACGCCCTCACCTAGCAACTGAGATTTCGAAACCCCATCCATGGGATAATCAATCCCTTCGTCTCGGCGGCAGGTTCTGAAGTTCTATATCGTTCTCGACTCTTGGCTTGCTCCCGCACCAGCAAAAGTCGAACAAATCGATGCCGCATATGTAACAGTTCGTTCTTGATTTGTTGTATATGAATATGTCGAAGAAGATGCAAACCAGGAAGATCGCGGCGCACAGGCCGAGACCGCCGAGAAAAAGCGCTGCTCCGTCACCGCCACTCAACATTTTCTTTCGTGGAAATAATTCAGAGAAGGGTGTCTGAGTTAGCCGTAAAGGGTAGGGAGACTGTTCTGTGAGGCTATGGAGTGACGTTTGTTGACCCAACATGGATTTTGATACCGAGAGCTCAGGAGGCAGGACCGGGATTTAAATAGCATCGACGAATTCGAAACAATGGAGGCTGTTTGCAGAAGTTGGTGCTCCAAGCCTTGAGTGTTCTCACGTGAAATCTGTGGTGTCAGAGCATTAGAACACAGAGGCAAGATTGTCAGATGAGCCTGTTCGAATTTTCTGAGTCCTCAATTGTTTCCTTGACTTTCCCAAGGTTGCACCGAAGGGTTTCCATTTTTATCATCTTCCTGTATCCGTGACAGGTAGGAGCTAGGGATTTTGATGTGAGTTGTGGCAATCTGTTACAACAGCAGATGACTCAGTCTGAGTCAAACCTTATGGAATTGCGCTCTCCCATACAAATGCCTTCGTCAGAGATACGAGGACGTGGCTTGAGTTGTCCCTCGACCGTCGAGTTTAAGGCGGACCACTTCTCAGATGGCCAGCATACATCGCCAGGAGGGCAGCTGCAGCTTGCAGTGTCACCTTGGGTGCGCAGATACGACAGCGGTATGGGCTTCTGTTCGAGGGCTGGGCTGTGGCCGCGTGGCCCCATTAAATGCCATAACTCAGGAAGCCTGCACCAGCGCAGATCCCAAAGTTCATATTAATAATGATTTATTAGATATACTTAATATACTATGCTAGATGAATTTAATGAATATGTCTTACACCAGCTTGAACATTGTTAGCCACAGCTTTTGTTGAGCTTTGCAATGTGATTTGCTGCTTCAAACAATGTTTATGTAGTAGTTTCTCGAGTCCGCTGGCGCACCGCATGCGCTAAACGAAGACAAAATTCCTCCCGCTACCTCGTGTTTTGGGACAGGTGAGGTGTATAAATCTCATGAGGTCCTGTAGATGACCTCTCTTGGCCCCCAGCCTCATGCATGGACGCAGGCAACGTAGCCGGGCTCTTATACTCTTCCCCGGAAGGTTCTGAGGTGCCGGGACGACCGGCTTTGTTGTTCATCTTGCGGAAGATAAGCCAACCCGCCGCGATGCCAGCAATTGCGGCAACGGGGATACCAACGCCGATGCCGACCTTTGTTGCTGTGTCCATGCCGCTCTGACTTGTACTCTCAGACGACGATGACTGTGACGTCGAGGCGGGTGTGCTTGCTGTGGTCGGGCTGGTGTCGGTGATTGATGTTGACGCGGCCGACGGAGTCAGGGACGACTCTGAAGTGGTTGGCGATGAGATATTGAAGAGGACGCTCGTGTCATCTGGAACCTCTTCACCTGTCTTGTAAAGGGCCATTACGAACATGTTCGACACCTTGAGATCCTTCCGCGTTGTGACTGTCCAGGGAAACGAAGTTATATTCCAGTGCACGCCCCCTGTTGCAAAGCAGGTTAGCGATCTCATCATGTCCCAGGGCCCACCATGGACCGAGAAAAACAGTGACTAACTGGTAATGTATTCCAGGTCTCCTATCGATGGATTGTTGGAGCCCTTAGCTTCGTCGAAAGCTGTCATATCGATCTGCCAAAGTGCTACAGTCGAAATTGTGCCCGCCGTGACCCCAGTCCACGAAACAGGAAGAACAGTTTGTTCGAAATAGATATTATTCAGGCGGAGGGCGCCTTGGCCAGTGGTATCCGATGGTGGGTTGATGAGATTCATGTCTGCGAGGACAACACGAAATGCCCCGAGGGCTGCGGCCCACACTCCAAAGTGCATACTTGTAACCAGCAGAGCCACAGGACCGTTGAAGGGGAACAGTTTAGAAGTGTCAGAAGAGTATTGAAAGAGTTCAGAGCCGAGATGTCCACCAAGAAGGCGGAAACTGGAGAGGGAAGAGCTCGAGAGGGAAGAGGACGCATGCACCCTTTTCCCAGCTGGAATGGAGGTATCTAAGAATTGGGGCCGCCGAGACGGGTGAGGCTGACACTCTTGCCTATCATTTCGCCCGTAGGCTGATCTTTGTCGTTGACCTCTCTCTGCACTCTTACCTGCAGCGCGGGCAGTAATTTTCCGCAGCCCCCTGCGTATGCACAATTAGATGATGTGCGCGCGCGCTGCTGGACCTCGTCTTGCTATAGTCACTGTAACTAGTCTAAGACGTGATTCGCTCTCCCAACGTCTCACCGAACTGAGTCTATCAGCCGCAAGGTCCAGTGTTTCCATCACTTTGGATTAGAGTCACCTTGCCTCTCTTCATAATTCTCCGTTCCAAGGCTGTATTTCTTCATAATTCTCCGGCTCAAGCCTGTACAAGTGCCTGGGCCGCATTGTGACCACTTATGGGGCCTGGGAAAAGGGGTTGAGACTGACCACATGCCGCCTCTGTCGTGTGACCCCGATGAATAGGAGTTCAGCGTGAGTGGTACAGATCCTGGTGGCGGCTTCGGGGCCAGCAGCTGGGCGGGCTGGCCGCCACGGAAATGAAAAGGCATTGCGGCGCAGGCAGCGATGGAAACTTGCTTTGCACGCGAACTGAACTTCAACCCCACCCCCCTGGCAAGCCACAAAACCTGTCAGTTGTGAGCCTACGAGTGTCATGATATTCTGTGCTCAGCAGCGACTTATGAGGCCCAATCTACCTAGGTACCATAGCCACCCACTATCTCACATACCCCACCATCCCGCATAGCCAATTTAAAGGTCACTAATAAAAACGGCTAAACTTTATAAAATAATTAATAACTTAATTTTAATTATAAATAATTAATAAATATATTAAAATAAAGCTTTATATCTCCTCTTTTAATTAATATAATATAATAATATTTTTAAAACTCTCTTAAATTAAATTTTAACTTTTAAAGGTAATATATTATTAAAGCCCTCTTTATCTTTTATATTTAAAGATTTAACTTTATCTTCCTTATTACCTATTTTAATTTTAATTTTAATTTTATAATTAAGATTATTTATAACTAATCTCTCTTTATTTAAAATATTATTAATTTATATAAACTTTTTATTAAAATTAAAAATTATTTAACGCTTTTTATATTAATATTACTTAATTTAAACTTTTAACTTATATATTCTCTTATTTATAATAATTAATTTAATTTATTTAATATTATATATAAAGCTTATCTTTCTAAACTTATATTAATTTATTATAATTATATTAAAATTAATAAAATTTATAATATCTTTATTAAATTTAAATATATTATTTTTAAAATTTAACTTTCTTTTAACTTAATATTCTTTTTTATCCTTTTAAAGTTTTAAATATAATAATATCTTAATATAATTAATAAGCTAATTCTTAATAATTTATTATATAAATTTAATAATTTAATTAATTATTCCCTTTATATAAGCTTTTATAAATACTTTAATAAAATTAATTTTATTAATTAATATTAAATTTATAAATATTTATTAAAATTTAAAAAAACTTTAATAATACTTCTTAATAATATTAAAAATTTTATTATTTAATAATTAAAGCTTATAAAAATAATAAATTAATAAATAATAATAAAAAATATTATTTTAAAAATATATAATTATAAACTTATTTTATATAATTTATTAATATTAATTAATTTAAAATCTATAAATCTTAGCTTTTATATCTATAAATATATAATTAAAATAACTATTAAAGATAAGAAATATAATATTTAAATTATCTTTATAATAATTATTTATTTATAATAAAAAGATTTACTTAAGCTATATTATATTAATTTAATTATTTATTTAATTATTAAAAAATATAATTTATTATTAATTAAATATTAATTAATAAAAATTATTAATAAATTATTATTATTATAATTCTTTTTTCTTAAAAGTTATATTTAAATTAAGGGCTTTATTAAATATTATAATATTCTTAATTATAATAACTTATTAATAAAATTAATTACTTTTAATTAATATTTTTTTTATTTTAAAAATCTTTATTATTAAAAAATTAAAATTTATATATAATAACTTAATATATTTAATTATAAATTAATAAATAAATCTTTATATATTATATTTTATTATTAAGCTAACTTTATTAATATTAATTATAAAGTTTAGCTTTATTTATATAAATTCCTTTTAAATATTAAAATATTAATTAATAACTTTAAAGGTAAATTTATAAAAATATAATGCCTTTTATATATATTTAATTTTAATATAAATCTTAAGATATTATTTAATAAAATATTTAATTTAATATTAATTAATTAATTTAAAATTATTAACTTTAATAAAAAGGCTTATTATTATATTTTTAATTATAAAATAACTTAAAATATATCTAAACCTTTCTTAATAAAATATTTATTTAATTATAATATTCTTTTATATAATAAATAAGTAATTATTTAATAATTAAGCTTTAAAATTATTCTTTATTAATAAACTATAATATTACTTAAAAAATATAAATAGCAATATATTATATTTTTAAGCTATTTTATTTAAAAAAAATTATTATTAAAGATATTAAATAATATATTTAATATATCCTCTTTAATATAATTTTTAAAAGGTATTATAATAATTAATTAAATAGGCTAAAGAATTAATAATTAATAAAAAAAATCTTTTTTAAATTAATATTTAAGGTTAATTAATATTTAATAAAATTAAATAATAAAGCCTATTAATTTATTAATAAAATATATAATAATCTTTAATAATTAATTCTTTATTTATTTATATAAGCGGCATTTAAATAATTTTAATAATTATTAAGAAATATATAAATAAATATTAGGGGGTTATATAGGTATTAGAGGGAATTAGTTATACAAGATGGTAGGATATATGAGATGGTAGGTAGCTATAGTAGGTTTATGGCCGCAAGCGATCAAATCGTCTAAGTAAGCTTGTCCTTTTCTTCTGTGCAATTTGTCCTGGTATGCATCTGCCTCTGGATTGGGTGGACTACATCTTCAGGCACACCGGTCCATTGCGAAAGGCCTTTGGGGAGTTGCACTACATAGCCGAGGGCTGCATGTTGTTGCTCAAAGAGCATTGGGGGGTTATTGCGGAAATGATCATCCTGCGGTCTGCGAAGCGTGGGTCACATATGAGTTGTAATTAGTACTATTATCAAATATTGTCGGGTTACCTGCATTGCTTTTTGTAATCGCAGTGGGGGCCCTCATCACAGCGGCCCAACTATCAAAATGACTTGTCTTGAGTGGTTCAGGGATCACTCACATAAAGATATGCAGGCAGGCAGGGCGGAAATGAATCTGGTCTTTCGCATAACACAGCAGCGTCCTTTGTTACCGCACCAGATTGTGGCGCAATGAGACTGAGTAAGCAGCACAGAACCTCAGCGGCGAAAAGGTCCTACGAGGCTGTTGTACGCTGCTGTGGTCGTGGGGGTGATCAACACCTGCATGTCACATTTCAGTGGTGAAAGAAGGTACGTTCCGACGGGGACCATCTGTGTGTATTGCTCACATATATTCCAGCAGCAAAAGGTACGACGCTTCGCATCGTAGGTACAAGACGAGGGGGTAGTGTCTATGTCCAGGAGCTGGTCAAACAAAGCATCTTGGCTAGAGGTGTATATTTGGCAACAGCGGTCGAACCGAAGCGAACAAACCACTTCCATCGAATTGAGAGGCCCGGCAGGTCCTTCTGGTTTCGAGTTATCCGTATAAGCAAATCGCAAATTGAGCCCCAGCCATCACCATTCACGATCACGGTTCACGCACAATGCAAATGCTTAAGCACTCGAGCGGATAGAAACGTACTCAATCATTGCTTCCTCAGATATTATTATTAATATCAAATGCCTTAACCTTCTTTCAGGTCAGTTGTTGCGATCAGCGATGGTCCCCTCACGGCCGCCTCTGTCTCCCAAGGTGCGCAAATTGGTCGCCCTCACAGTTTTGGGCTTCGTCTGCTTGTCCCTGTACCACTCCTGGGGCACAACATTCAATCTTCATCAGCCCATGCAATTCCCACCGTCAAAAGCCCCGATCCCCAAGAAGATCTGGTACAAGCTCGGCCCGAGAGGCCTAAGCGACCAGGCCCGGAACTGGACCGACAGCTGTGCCCCGAAGAACCCCGGCTACGAGGCCGAGTTCCTGACAGACGAGACGTCAGAAAGCTGGGTCCGGACGGTCTATGCATCCCGCCCGGACATCGTCGAGGGCTACCTTGCGCTCTCGGCCCCGATCTTCAAGGCAGACCTGCTGCGGTACCTGCTGCTCTTCGCCGAGGGCGGCATCTGGTCCGACCTCGACGTCTCCTGCGAGGAGATACCCATCGACGACTGGACACCCCCCGAGTACAAGGCCAACGCCAGCCTCGTCGTCGGGTGGGAGTTTGACGTGGGCAGGGGCAAGGCCATTATCCACCAGCTCAACAGCTGGATGATCCTCGCGAGGCCGGGGCTGCCGTACATGATGACGGCGATCGAGGACATCCTGCAGAGTCTCCACGAAATTGCCTCCAGGAACAACGTCGCGATATCCAACGTCACGTTGGGCATGGTTGGCGACGTCGTCGACTTCACCGGCCCTCGGCGGCTGACCCGGAGTGTCTTCAAGGCACTGCAGCAGACCCTCAATGCGACAGATGCCGAATTCAGGCCAGTCGAGGAAAGCACGTGGTTCATCACAGAGCCAAAGCTGGTTGCCGATGTCTTGGTGCTACCTGGGTTCGCTTTTGCGTCGTCGATGAACACCTACGAGAAGACCGACGTGGTGGGACCACCGTTGGTCACGCATCACTATGCTGGCTCCTGGAAAAATGACCATGGTGGCGAGGATGTCTAAAAGTTGTAAGGCCTCTGGCGGGAAAGGTCTCGAATCAAAACGGCTGCTTTGTTGACAGCGCTGTATCATCACCAGATATTGGTTCGAGAGGTTGTCGACTACCATTGGGGCTTGTATTAGATACCAGTTGGACACCAAGGACGCTTGCTGGTCAATCGAATGCAGCTAATCCGGCTAAAGTCGCTGTCTGTCTGGAGCAAAGTAATACTCCGCGTCGCCGCCCACTCGGTCACACATATCTTGAAAGGCAATAGATCCTCACCATGCATATCAACAGGGCGACCGCAGAGCTGGGGAGTAGCAGTGGTGCAGATGGGAAAATTATATTATAGCAGGGGATCTTGGTGGCGGGAAGGCAAGGGTAAGCTGGAAGTTGAGATTCATTAGTACAGAGCGCACACCCGGGCTTCAGCGTTTTCTCGGCGTTTATCAAACAGGCTGGCCGGACACTTACTTCGTCCTGAAGTCACATGAAAATGAGAAAGAAATACTTCTGGCATCCTCCGTCAAGTAAGACTATACATTAGGAAATCTATCCCCTCAGGGAAAAAAGAGGACCAGACTTGAGCCCTCGTGCCAGCTTAATTGAAAAGCAGTCCCAACGTGTCGCCTCTACCCGCGACGACGATGCGGTTCCATTGTCTGGGGTTTATAAACTCCCACAAAGAAAAGAGGAGAGGAATCCAAGGAAAAACTTGAGGTTTCACCGAGAGTGATCGGAGTGGACACGATACAAAATCCGGTTTTGCTTGACCGTCAGATTCACGAACTCGAAAGAGGAGGACCCGACAGAGTCACAGGTGGGTAGCCCAGCTTTGATAAAAGGATCGCAGGAGATCGTCGTGGACATGGAGAGAAAAAACGGAAAAGATGGGTGTGGCCCATTATTTATAGTCTCAGATACAACTTCGTCATTCTGGAAGAGTCAGTTTCACAACCCATCGCCCCGTCGAGCAGGAACCACTCGGCACACAACGTGGTTGCGCGGAAGGCTCAAGGAGAGTTCAGAGCGCGCACCGCGGCTCCAGGTTTTCGCTTGCGTTCCGATGTCTCCAACAAGAACCTACCTGACTCCAGGCAAGTGGATGTAGTCCCGATCTATCTGTCCGCCACGAGGTGTATATAGCCCAGGCGCGGCCCCCAAGCTCGAAGCTCCCGAGTCAGAGCCAGACGGATCGTCGTGCCACGCCGTCAGGCAGCGCCAGGCCTACACCAGCAAATCGGCGGCCCAAGAGGTTGAAACGAGGACCTCTCTGGCATCGACGGCGAGTAAAACACGCCGCTCAACTTCCTCACTTGGCGCGCCACGTGCCGCGGTCTTGACTCTGCGCTTCCTTGGCCGCCCACCTCACCGCGTCCATGGATAGCCTCGTGGTGGCCCGTGGCCCCCACAATCTGCAGGAGAGATGTTTCGAAACGCTGCGGCGTGAGACTTGGCTGGACAGGAATAGAAGCACAAGCCAGGGAGGCGTGAGGCTGATGTCGCCCTCCGGGCAGGATTTAAGCTTGGAGGGCGGCGTCGGCGCCACAGAAAACAGCCTGCCGTGTACCCACATCTCTATGAGAAACACAAACCGGTGGGGCGATGGTGCTATGGGCTCTCTTGGGTTTTTCTCTCGTTGGCTCCACCGAGTGGCCCCGGTTTTTAGATAAGGTCCGTCTTGGCGATGCTTGGTTTTCTCTCAAGTGCCGGCCACCTTCCTTCCTTGCTTCCTTCCTGCTTGGTCCACCTGCCTGTTTGTCTTCAACATCTGCCCAGCCCTGTGTTATAGTATGCGGCTGAATATGACAGGGGCCAAGAGATGCAGGGGAGCTTGACGCTTGAAAGTGCCGAGCCGTATACTTGTCAATGCTTCAGGCACCTGGATAGGAATGGACGGAACTTTGCGGCTTTTATATCCGGAAGGGGAAGTACGACGTAAAGTTCCACCAGCAGCAGCTGTGAATAGCCTGGCCGGGCTCTTCGTCTTGCTATCAACCCGCTACATGGAAAGCCGGAAGCGATTACTCCGACCATCCGACTAAGTCTGTTGAGTGAAGATCCCAGACACACGTGCAGATGGTTGGAGACACCTCTTCGGTCTGGGTGGACGATCACTGATATCTAAATGAGGATCACCACCTTATCGACTGGCAATTCTTGGTACCACTCGCTTGGCGACCCAACTTGACAGCTCCTGAGTCGTTTAGCCATGACGGACCACCGCTCCTCGTGCTCCGCTATGCGCCCCCAGCCATCGCGAGGCAAGCCCACAGCGCTGGAGCCGGACGACGACGTGTATAAAATTCCTGTCGCCGCTCGTCAACGGTGAACTGTCCCGTTTCGTTCATCCCATCCGCCTTCCACAAGCCTTCAAGGACATCGACACTCGTTTTTGTCGCCCCCAGCCCAGAACAACCCGTCGTTCTTCACTCAAAACAGTCTGCGAAGTCAAGAACCAGCAAAGATGCACTTCACACCCGTCATCGCATTGGCCGGCCTTGCCGCCGCCGCCCCCCAGGGCATCGTCTACAGACGCGCCACCAACGATACCGTGCCTGCGGGCTTAAAATACTCTCGCTCAACCCAGATCGTCAACGACACCGCGCCAGCGGACATCAAGCTCTCCCGCTCGACTCTGAACGGCAACTACACCGCGCCAGCGGACATCAAGCTCTCCCGTTCGACTCTGAACGGCAACTACACCGCGCCGGCGGGCGTTAAGCTCGTCTCTCGCTCGGCCCAAAACTTCAACACCACCTACCCCCCGGGTCTCTCCGTCACCCCTTCGGCATGAACGGTGGTAGCCCAAGATTTGTTGAAGGATTTCAGGAACTAGGGGCTGCTTTTTGACCGGCGTTTTCAGGATCTAATTATGTATATACCACGAGATTCAGACTTGTAAATATCGAGATGACGAATTTGAACCCATGCACCATATGAAATTTGCACCCAACTTATGATTCCCTTTTCAAAGCTTGTCGACAGTGCCTCGGAGAACACTGTCTCTAGTCACTTTAAGACGTCTTGCTCAACTCCAGTGTAAAACGTATGAAAAGCGGTGTGCTCGCGGGGTTGAGAAAGTCAAACATGCCAAAGAATGGCCCAATCCTGACTGAGGAGGCGAACACGCTGCTGTAGCTGACATGCGAATGACCAGAGGACATAATCAGATTCCATCGTGGACCTAGGCATCGTTGGTGGCCAGAATGATTGTCGGGCTTCACCTCCGTACTGTCCTGGGACCTGTCGCCAACTCGGACGACATAGTACCCACGTTGAGGGAGCGGTCAGCCAAATCCCCACAAGACTAGACAAAACCATAATGGCTGCAATGACGCGACGAGGACGCTATCCGTACCCGCTTGGTCGGTGCGGCCCTCTTTATTTCCGAGCAGTCGGTCGTAGGAACTCAAGATGTGCATCGCATAATCTTTGAGCCCGACAACATTCCGCATGCTGTGCCTACCAGTTATGTGCCCACCAGTTATATTGCCAAGGATGAAGGCTCATCGAGCTTACTGCAACGACAGACTTCTTGATAATGTCCAGTCCGAATTGTTGGTGGACTTCAGACGGCTGTATGTGTTCTGCACTTGCAAGACTAACTTCCTGAGCTTGGTGAAACGATACCATATCGTGCTCACTGAGGACGGTAGCAGCGCAAAGACGACAGGGATCTTCAGAAAAATCAGGAGTAATGGATCAGTTCCCATGTAAAAAGTGAGTTGGTTGGAAGGATGAAAGGATGGATAGCCTGGTGAAGATCTCTGATATGCCAAAAGGTAACACACCCACTCCACGAGAAGCTAAACCCGGTCGCTGTTTACACGATAGAAAAGCTGTGGGCGAGGTCGGCATCCTCGGGACATGTGAATGATGGACGTATGAGTACCCAATCGGCGAGGCTGGCCCGGGAGATCCGCATTGTCTGGTGGATGGGATGGGATGGGCCCAGCGGTACCGGAGCCCTCTGATCTACCGATCCCGCAACCTGGGATGACGACGCCGACCGAATGAAGTGAGGAGAGGGCCCAAACTCCTGGGCGGGGATCTCTCGGCTGTCAGACTAAGTAAGCATCCATAACCAGCGTGGGAACATGGAAATTAGGAAAAGGAGAGGTGGTATCGCGTCTGAAAGTTGACCGATAGATAGCTCGTGGGACGGGAGAGGCTACACTGGCGGCGTGTGGGCTGGGAGCGCTTCTGGGCAAGACAGAAAGGGTAGCCGCATAAAATCCTCCCGGGCGCCGCGCTGGCGGGACGAAGTAAGCAGGGACGCTGCCGGCAGATAAGATCCGCCGCCTGCCGTCATGCTCATGCTCAATGCGCATGCTTGTGCCTGAATGCCCAAGGTCACCTGTGTTTGGTGTGAAAAAGGAGAGCTGATGTTGTGGCGGCGGGGAATCTGCATAGCAACGCTGGTGGAATGGCAATGCGTTGATGTGCGTGGGTGTGGCATTGAGCCATGCGGTGGTGTTGAGCGTGCAACGGCTTTGGACTACCCACCTACCTAGGTAGGTAGGTACGGAGTCCTCATGCTGAGGTCGTGGTTGTGGTCGCAGTCGTGGGATGATAACGGGAGCTTGTAGGTCGATGGGGTAATGCGAGATGAGATTGATGTGACTCCCAGCGTCGTCCTGTCAATTTCGGATGCTGCCCACCATCTTCTAAGTCGGCAGCAAATGACATGAAGGCGAATGTGACGGGTTACTGGCGGTGAGTGAGCAGCTTTTGAAGAAGCAAGTTCACCACGCCACCGAATGAGGACTGGACCAGCCCATGCTGTGGAAGAAAATAAAAGAGACAGGCATGGAGGAGGCGAAGCTCTTGTCTCCGGTCTTCCAGCGCATTGATGCAAATAACTCTTCATTTGCAAATGCTCTGCATCCGCAACTCCGCAGTATGCTGTGTACCACAAGTCGTCGTCGGCTCGACTTGTACGGAATGGGCTGAGTGTGGGGGAGAGAAGACGACTGCGCTAGGATGTGCCCAGGCGTAAAGTTAAACGGGAATAAGCATCGCTGCATTGATTCTTGCACTGTGCTCTGTCCCTGCCTTCCGCTTAGAGCGCCTGTACCGTTTTTAGCAGCATCAGCAGCACAGCAGGAGCAGCAGCAGCAGGAGCAGGCGCCTGATTGCTGGAAGGCGCGGTCAAGCACGCAGTCAGCCGGTCCAACATACCTGGACCTGGCACCCCTGGCAGGTTGTCACCAAGTGCCGAGTGGGAAAGATCGACCCTGCAGTCCCGCCCAATGGTGGGCGCTGATTTGCTGCATGGCGGTGGCCTGGGTGGGCCTGCGGCTCTAGTGGGCCGATGGCTGCAGAAATTGAAATGCGAGTCGGAATTGCTCCTGTTTCTTTGGGAAAGGGAAATGCTGGCCGTCGCTTTTGACTGTGGATTTTATTCAGATGCTATTCCAAAGTGCCCTTCTCGTCTCTGCTAGTAACTGCCTGGGTAAGTAGGTGTCATAGCATGCATGCAGCGCAGTACATACTGTGATGAGTAGCATTTCTTTTGCCCTGCATGTCTTGGCGGCGTTTGGCATGGATGAAGAAACCATGGCTCATGGCGTACTATGCAGAATTGTAGGACATTAGAGGACAGCAAGTTGTGTGTCAAGACCGAAAACTGGCGCGAAGAAAAGAAAACCATATATTCTATGCTGGACTGCACTGTACTGCACACCAATTTTGTGTGTCCGACGGCCAGGATCTGGGGAAAGACGTCGTCGGGAGCAGACCCGATGACTGAGCGGTCAACGGGACTCGCTCGGGGCCCCAACCATGTCTGCCATGCAGCACGCAGCATGCATGCAGGCATGCCTGTCTTGTCTCGTCCTGCTACCATGGTTGGACCTTACAGGTGGCGGGCCACGAGACCAGAAAAAGTCGACACTCCCTTTGTGGGTGGTGGTCATGCTGGTGCTACCGTTACTTCAATCGCCCTGCTCCAGCGCAGATACAGTAGTAGATCAGCGATAAGGTCATGTCACCCTCGCCCCCAACAGGGCAGCGGGGTTGGTTGTTCACGATTGATTCTTGCAGGTCGGGGGCTGGGAGCGCAAGCATCGACATGTCGGGACTATCGGGTGGTATCATGCGATGTGCTGCGAATCGTTGCGTTGCCTCGGCGCCTCGTTGCGTTGCAGACAGGGTGTCGAGCTAACCTTTCACACAGATATTATTCTCTTCCGCGACTGGCCAAACAAATCTTCCACGGCGTTTGCACCACCCTTGATTCCACACTAGCGGCGGCCAGTGCATCGGATTGTCTGATTGTCTGATTGTGTGTGTGTGTGTGTGTGTGTGTGTGGGTGTGTGTGCTGACTATCTATCATGTCGTGTTGTGCTACTGTGCCGTCGCATCTCGAGCAGCCCTGCCTGGCCGCCTGCGTGTGCGCATGAGTCCTGACAACAGAACTTGACTTGGCGACGCAGGCAGTAGGCAGCCTGGGTATGCAGGTATGCGGGGACCCTGGAATCTGGAGAAGTGGACGACAGATCGCGATCCTGCCTTTCACACGCCTCACACCACACTTGCCAGTTGTAATTGGGCTACCACTTACCGCTTCCCAACTCTGATGTTGCCGGGAAAAGAACGGGCAGAATGAAGGATGAGGAATGAGGCCTCGGCGGGAAACGAAACATGCTGAGCCTCCTTGTGTCCACGAATCGCCGGAGCCCCAGGCAGTTGGCCCTGTTGGCTTGGCCTCATTAGCCGGCATTTATGCTTTTTGCTTGTTCCCCCGAAACTAGCGGCACTAGCTGAGCCCTACGCAGGACCGACAACACCAGTGTTCCTGGGCCAGGACTACAGTACAAATTGCAATGTCCTAGTCTGCTACTCACGCTACTGCGTATCTCCGTACGAGTGTGACGAGGGGCGTGAACAGTGGGAAGCGGGAGGGGTGATGCTGCCCTCCAAGGGTAGACCTGTCAAGCACCTCGTCCTCGACGTCGATGACATGACACCCTCTCGCACGGCGCCAGCCACTGGACAAACCGTTGCCTTCTTCTAGCTCGCGCCCTTGGAGGTTAGGCTCCACGCCGTCTACAGGCGAGAAGCCCCCAGATCAACCAGTTGCAGGGGCCTGGACCGACTGTTCCAGTTCCAAGGCTTCTGGTGCATAGACTTCGTCATGCCTGATGTCAGTCCTAGGCGACGTTGGCAGGTCATGGTGAAGTGCAAAAAAAGCTTTTTTTTTCTGCCCCAAGAACCCTTGCCGTCGAAACGGTCCTAATAAGCGAGCCGCTATAGGCTTCTGAAATCTGCAGCAAATTGAAAAATAGACATCAGTCAGTATTTAGACTACCCAGGCACTCCCCGTATCGCGTGGAAAAGCTCTCTGCACGGGCGACCAAGCAGCAGTTGCAGCATGGCGATTCGAGTCATGGGCTCATGGCCTCTCAAAGCAACGGTATTGTTCGTGCAGAGGACCTGGCTCAGCTATGACCGCCTCGCGCTGACTGCATGCGGCAGGAGGTCGCGAGCGCTTGTTAGCCGTCTACCTGTGCGCTCACAGTGTCGGGTGCAGCCGAAGGGGGAAGGAAGCACCGTCTGTCGCCCGCATGTTGCCAGTCAGCGTGCACCACATGGCGGGCATAATCACCATCTTCATCAGCATCCTGCCCGCCAACTGCGAAACCACATGTGTCCGCCCACGAACAAAGTAAGCTGCGCTCTCACAGACCATCTATCATACCACCTCTGCATGGTGCATGCAAGTAAATAGTAGTCTACATAGTCTATATAGTCTACAGGTGCTGTAGAGAGCCCGAAATGCGGAGAGGAATGGACCAAGATGGGAGGCGATCGGCAGAGGAACAGACAGACCCCCAATCCATGGCCAATATCTGAATGGACGATGGCCGACCAGGCGGAAATTAATGGGTCGTGCTTGTTGCTGTTGGCCCCCGCTCTTGGGCCCCCGGCCCCAATGGCATCGCACACATGGCGCTGCACACTGCGTCTGCTCGAGCCCTCGGCCCGCACTGTATGGGCCATGTGTACCCGTGTATCCCCTTGGCCCCCTCACCCCCGTTCTCTCTGTCACAGGCGACAACTTCGCCTTCTTGGTTTTTCTGCCCTGCACGCACCGAGCCTGTGGTTCCTCTCCTATCCCAAACCCAGCTGCACTGCACCTGAGAGGCACCCTATCCTCCAAAATCTCAGCCGCGAGAGGAGGAAGCAAGCCTGCGCAGCTGCATCGTCGCTTCACCCACCAACAGCATACGGACCTCCCCATTGTTACCCACCCACCCTTGCTTACCACCATTCGACACTGTCGCTTGCCGCTCCTTGGCCTCGTTCTCTCCTTTTTGCACTCCTCTGTTTCTTCTTCCAAACACCCCCCTCGCAATCACCAAACTTGTGGACCGGCTGGCGACGGGACCGACCTCACAGCCCAAACACCGCATGTCTGGCTCGCACAACACCCACCGCCAGCACCACCACCACCCTCCTTTATGCTAGTCCGGGCCTTCGAGCTGAGGTCTACCGCCCAATAACGACCGCCCATTCCGACCGACGCTGCTGGGCTCTGGGCAGGCGCGGCGACAAGGAACGCTGGAAGGCAACAACAGAGGCACGAGTGGCGGAGGCCTGGTGTCGAGCCTCTTGTTGCTGGTGAACTTCTGCTGTTGTTGGTTGGGTTACTGCATTGCCTTTTGCTGGCCTCGGAACTTGTTCTGGGTCCAGTGGAAGAGCGGGAAACATCGTATGCCTCGCGCCTCCTCGGCTAAGCGACAGCAGGGAGCGGCGAACAATCGCGACACTCGACACGAGAACGGGCTTGTAGGTCCAGGAAAGCGCATCGTCAAGCAAAAGAGCAGGAATGAGATCAGATCCGATGGCAGCCCCCGGCCTCACCCCCAGTCCTCGTCCTCCGAACACGCCGCTCCCCTGCCGCTCCCCTCGCCTCTGCCTTCGACCTCGACCCCGTGTGCAAACGGGAACGGAAATGGGAACGGCTACCTCCACGGCACCGACGACATGTCCCTCGACACTGCCCGACGGCCCTCGGTAGCCGCCTACTCCGAGACCTCCTCCTCCGAGTCCGTGTCTCTGTCGACTGAGGATGCCCACCGCCGCATCGACGTCAACGCCGCCAAGAACAACAATGTCCACCGCGACACCGGTTTCGTCGACCTCGCCTTCACTGTTCTCCGATCGTGCCCCCTGCATGACACCATCGCCATCCTCATCATTCTCATGCAGCTGTCCCCCGTCGCCCTGTCGAGCATCTACATGCTCTTCACCCTGCTGACCTTTGTCCCGCCCGTCACCACCAGCTCCGGCCTCAGCCTCACCGAGATCTTCGACGGCCCTGGCGCCCCTAACTTGTGGACCCTGGTCGGGTTGGATCTGTTCTTCCTCATCGTCTTTGCCTTCATGCCTCTGCAGGATCTGATTCTGGATTTTGCACAGGTGGTGATTGCCATGACTTTGGGCGGTGGCGCAAGCTCAAGAGCAGGCACCACACATAACATCTTCCTTTGTGCGGGGATCGTTCTGTTCAACCATTTCGGGCACCACCAAGCAATCAACAGATACTCTAATCTCAAAACCTTTTTCGGGGGCCACTGGGGCACGTCAGACGCCGACGACGCCCTCAAGCCCGCCTCGATCAGTTATGAGAGGAAAGGGCCGAAGGGGCTTTTCCGGAGCACGTTGGCCATACACATTCTGGTACAAGGGCTTGTTCGATATGTCAGGGAATGGTATCTGCGGCGTGAGAAACGCGATTTGCTATCCCAGACTCAGTCTGATCCAGAAGCTGGGAAGACGCCCACTTTCGCGGGGGACACAGCCGCTGATGGAGGGGGATTACCACCTCCGGACGTGTCTGAGGCGAACAGACAACAGACAAGTACGACCATTTCGAATAAAAAAAGAAGGAAACAGAGCCATCAAGTGCGCATTCGACAGCCGCTTTGGGCAGCTTTGGCAAGCACAAAGATTGTTATGGTGAAGGAGTATGAGCTCTCACATGCAGCAACGGAGTCTGCAGGCTCCAATGCGACAGACATTCACAACCTAGGCAACGCGCCATTTAATACGCAGCCGGAACAGGTTTGGATTTGCTATGTTGGTTGCGACACTGTCTGCTTCAACACAAGTCCTTTCCCAGACCAACCTCCAACTGAGAGCACTGACCAAGACAGCGATGGGAAGGGGCCTTCATATGTTGACACCTCCAAGCCTTTCTACGTCAAGGTGAACAATGCTATCTGGCAACCGACGCGCATCATGCCGATAGACGACGGGGAGGAGGAAGGAGTCCAGGGAACGAGATGGACTGGCGATATTTTCGGGCTGACACCCATGTCTAACTACGAGTGCGAGTTCGTGAGCACCCGTACCGGCAAGGCCATCTTCTCGACCAGCCTAAGGACAATTCCAGCCAAGATCAAGGACAATGATGCATTGAAGGCCCCGGCCCCTCGCTCTCAGTATCGTCACCAGTCTCCTGCGACAACCCTGAGAACTTCGATCGCCGGCCTGGAACAGAAGTTGAATGACGAAAAGGCTAGGCTCAAGTCTCTCAGGAGGGACAATAACCGGAAGACCAACGCGCTCAAGAAGGACATTGACAGGCTGACTTCCGCAGTGCAATCGGCTGGTGGCAATGACGAGAAGTTGAGGCAGAAGATTGCGCAGAACATGACACAGCAGAAACAGGCGGAGCAGGCCATCGCGGAACTTCAGGAGCAAGTCAAGGAATTGCAGTCTATCCCTGAGGAAGTTCTGGCAGACTATCGGAAGAAGCAGGGCCAGTACAACTCGGAGAAAGGGCAGTTCGACCAGGCCAAGGGCGCGTTCAAGAGCTTCAAGCACTCCGTCGATCAGGACGCCAAGGCCCTGGACGACGAGCAGACGAGCCTCCAGGCCAAGCGGACCAAGATCGCTGCTCGGCTCAACAAGGTCGACGGCGAGCACGCGCGCATAACGGATGCCAATGCTCGTGGGCTCGACGAGGCCGACCGCCGTCGACAGGAGACTGCCGCTTTCGAGGGCGAAGCTGCCCGCAGGGAGAAGGAATATGCCGATCGTTTGTCAATCGCGCGAGCCCACAATGAGGACAAGACGCAAAATGCAGCCAACATGGCCACCATGCTGGAGGGCATACTCAACAGCTTCAACCAGGCCGAGTATGCTGCCTTCTACGAGCGCCAGGAGGCTGCCGCCTACCACAACGCAGCCTCCCAGTGGCCGCAGTACGCGCAAAATCACACGTGGTCACCAGCAACGTCTGCAGCACTTCCCAACTCCACGCTCGCCACGGCTCCGGCCCCGAACTCGCTGTTCTCCCACGGCACCTTCCCGCAGTACCAGCACCCGTCGCATGTGCCACTGCCTCGCAAGTCTAGGGGCCGCTCCTCGTCCATGTTGAGCGACGTCTCTGGCTTCACGCAGTCCACTGACGACGAGAACGACGGCAGCAACGGCTCGAACAACAACAGCAGCGCTTACATCAACGCGGCCACAATGACGCGAGGCAGCAGCACCATCAACGCCACCGCCGCACCCTTCCTCCCGCCTGCCCACAGCCACTCTGCGAGCCAGAGCCCCTTCGGCCAATACGCGTACCCGGCTGGTGACATGCGGAGCCCTCCGGGGTTCCCGCCAATCCCGCTGGGCGACGTTGCCCGCAAGGTGTCTGGCTCCGGCTCCGGCTCTGGGTCCGCGTCCGTACGGAGTGGTGTGGCGAGCAGCGAGGGGAGCAACAAGGATCCGACTAGCCCGTATCCAAAAAGGGCTCCGTTGAGCGTCTAGGCTGCTGTCCTTGTGTTCATTGCTGTCTGTGTTTTTCGTCGGGTGTTGCGTTCGGCGGCGACTGTCTAGCGCGATCTCCAACCCGCCATAAGCCATGGTCTCTTGCTTATCCGTTGACTCGGCTGATCTGTTCACGCCTGAATAAATCATGCTCACTATCAACGGAACCTGGGGTCGTGGGGCGAAGTGGGTCGGGCATCGCGCCGTCAAGCTTCCCTGCCTGCCTGTTACTGCTGCTATCGCTGTGTCTGCTGCGTCTTGGTCTATCTGTGTCTCGTCCGAAGGGGTCAGTGCCGCCGAGTCTTGTCTCCTCATTGGATCTTCAGGGCCTCAGTGGGCGAAATGTATCTGTTCATAGGTAGTTTCTGGATCCCGTCAGCTTAGCATGTGATGTGGTTGTGCAAAGTAGGTTATGTCGAATGCAATCGGAAAAGTTTTCTTGTTCTCCTTGTTATAAACCACATCCCATCTTATGGTGTATGGTGAGTATGTGTCCGATGCGTGATGTGCCCTGCCTCGTCTGCTACTATCGAGGTGATGGGATGGTTACCTCCCTTGCCCGTCCGGCAGCTCTCTTACCTGAGGCCTTGACCCCTCAGATCCTATAGCGGGTTGGAGGTAATTCTACTGGCGGTCATTCCATATGAGGTTGTCCTATGGATGGTTGGTCAATAGCAGCTTATTCCATGGTAGGTTATCCTAAGGGAGGAAGTTAATTCACCATAGATTGGCATCCTGTGGTAGGTTGTAGGTATTCGTTGCAAGCGGTACCCATTTGCTATGTATGTAGCTGTGGACCATTTCGCCTGGCACGTTGAGCATTGCTTGTATTATAGTCTCGTCTCTTCTGTGTGTGGTACTGGAACCTCGGCGGACCCGCCGTGGCTGTTCCCTCACTGCGTTCATGGAGAAGTGTGTTGCGTTTGAAATCTCGATAGGTTTTTGCAGCAGCTTTGCCAGAAAGGGCTGGCCTTTTCAATTGGAGTACAATTAGGGAATTTTCAATGATGATAGATGTATTAGAATAATTTGATCCCATATGCACACATTTCTCAAATAAGTGGTCTCGTTTTTAATCTGTATACATATGCCTCTTTAAGCAGTATGCATCAGTCCCTTCATACAGTGATAAACGCTTAAACACCTAGCGTTGAAAAAAAACACAATGCCGATAACAGTAGGTTTCGAACACAATTGTTTCTCAAATAAGCAGTCATTCGAGATGAACATCGCGCCGTCAAGCTGGGCTATGGAATCCGCAGGGACAATTCTGAGCCCCGTACACATTCGGTTTAGAAGTTTGTCCTGCCTTTGGTAAATGTAATTACCAGCCTAGCAACGTGTGTCCTCCTGCTGTTCCTATTGCTTCTACTGGTTTCCTGAACGGGCTCCGCTATAGCATCTTGAGATGTAGTTATTGGAGTGAGTGAAACAAGCGTATAGGAGTCGGAACATGAGACAAAAGGCGCCAAACTCTTCCGATGCGGTGTGCGGCTTCGCCGTTTTCACTTATTCGGATACACAGGGCTTTGTCATAGGTTCTCATTGCTTTGTGGCCGCCACAAGCTGAGACAAAGCAGCGCCTCCACTTGCGGTCATGTTTCTACATTTGCAGCCAGGACTGGTCACTTTCTCCTAGCTTTCTGTATTCTTTGGGTAAGATCTTTTAAAGAAAGTAACAGCACAGTGGCACATTTGGGAAACCGCCAGCCAACTTTGATGCCAGTAGTTATTTTCCTTCTTCTTTTTGAAAATAGAGTGGTTTCCCTGGGCTCCTCTTTTTAATTAAGGCAACCCTCCCCTACCGTACAAGTCGGCAGCCACATAATCGAGGGGAAAGCCACAACAAGCACACGAGCGGAAAGAAAATGGCACCCCAAACTTTCCCCCGGGCCCAGCGCCGGAGGAGCTCGTGCCCCTCTTTCTTCTGGGTCTTGGTCCTCGCCTGGGCGGTGCTTATGGCTGGCTTCAACGTTGCCCGAGTCCTGACGCTCCCGGAATTTTTCGTACGGTTCACGCCAAGGGAAGAGGTTGCGAATGGAATAAATTACTACCAGATGCTGAATGTCACTCCTCTGGTAGATGACGAGACTCTGAGGCAATTGCGGAGGTTACATCTTTTGGAATTGCACCCGGTAAGTGAACGGTCCAGTTCTATCTGCGTCCCCTTGCCCTTCCGTGGTGGAATAACATCGCGTCCTGCTCCCCAGTCGGCCTCACCGCTGACACCATCCGGTTTTAGGACAAAATAGGTCACAGTGCGGGGAATACAGAGACTTTCATCATCTTGCATGATGTCTTCGAGACGCTCACAGACGAAAAACGGCGCTGCGAGTATGATAAGGCGCACCGCATCAAGGGCAAGTGGCCCAGATGGTCCTGCCGTGGCACAGTCCGCCTGGCGTACAGGCCGATCACCCAAGAGATACGCGACAGGTGGATAGAGGTACTGAAGAATGAGAAGAAGGGGACCCCGGGAAACGAAGAGGGTGATAAGCAAGAATCGCCGGATCTGGAGAGTGAGCCGGCGTCGCCGCCACTCAAGGTCAAGCCGCTAAAGCCGAAGGCTAAAAAGCCTCACAAGGCGTCTCGACCGAGAAGCGAGAATAAGCAGCCGACGAGTCCAGATACCCAGGCGAGGCCGGCAGTGACCGTGGTCACGGTGGAGGTCGAGCCCGAAGCGAAAGGTGCTGTCGCGGCCGTTTCGTCGGCAGTGGCCCAAGTAGGGGACGGAGTTGCAGGACTTCCTGCCTGGGTTTGGGGTCAAGTCTGCCATCACACTTGGCAGGTTGCCTCGTTCGTTGGAACAGCCATTGCGGCTGGGGCATATTACTATGGGCGGCTTACCCGAGGATAGGAATTGCAAATCTCTTTCATTTGTCACATTCGAACTTTGACAGGCAATTAGGTGGTGCCGCGGGACAGCGTGGCCGGAGAACACGCCACGAAAATAAGGGGACCCAGATTTGACTCGAGAATTCCACAATCTTGACAGATTTGCAATTACTTGGCTCTATATCTCTTTTCCCGCATCTCCCGTGATGAAGCCTCTGCGCCGCGTCCCAGCCACCGCTGCCTCTGCTTGTGTAAGTTAGGTCACAAATCCATGCTCGCCTACCAAGCCTCCATCCTGGTTGGCAGAATTTTGATAGACTTGGTGGTGGGGTTTCAGTTCAGGAATTGAGCTCTGGGGACCATGATGATGGTTCGAAGGGGGGGGGGGGTGATTTGAGTCACCAGTGATTTCGTGGCCGTGTATTGTTTTTGAACGCCATGTTGTGGCAAATACATACACCGCCTCTGAGTAGTAAGGCAGTTCTAAGACTAATTCCTATGAAAGCACGCACTGGTTCATCGAAAAGCCCATTGTGGCATTTGGTACGTTGAACAAAGATGTCCGCATATGGCGATAGATAGAAATGTGCTTGTATTCCAAGACGGAGTACCTGCCTGCCCCAACAAAGAAGACGCCTCCCAGTGCTCATATCTTGCATTGTGACTCCGTTATATGATATGATGAATGATTGTGAAACCGACACCTGAACACCGCGGCTGGTAGGTATCATAAAATAAGTGGTCATGACTTCGTAAGCATCATCCCGTCGTGGACACCTCCCACCGCCAGGTGTTTTCCTCAGACCGTGCCGTGGTACCAGTCCCTCCCTCAGTACCCCTTCGCCGTGACGGCCCCGACCGCCAATATCTCCAACCGCCCAGCATACAGCTTCATCATATGGCAGACGGGATCGCCCCAGATGACACCACGCAGCTGCTCGTCCGTCGCCATCTGCGCCACGACCCCCTCGTTCAGCCGCTCCTCCACCGTCTTCTTGCCCTTGAGCCGCGCCCTCTGGTCCCCAGACCGCAGCACCACGATCCTGCCCGCATTGCTGAGCGGGCTCGGCGGGACCTTCCAGACTGGCTTGCTGCTAGCAGGGGGAGGCACGCCGGCGGCCCGCGCCTTGGACGGCTTTGCGGACCTGCCGGACTTGGCCGACGCCAACGAGCTCTTGGACGCCTT
This sequence comes from Diaporthe sp. P3_1W, assembly GCA_037177825.1. Taxonomy (NCBI): domain Eukaryota; kingdom Fungi; phylum Ascomycota; class Sordariomycetes; order Diaporthales; family Diaporthaceae; genus Diaporthe; species Diaporthe sp. P3_1W. The sequence goes on along the minus strand of JBAFXB010000004.1, from coordinate 1,294,905 downwards.
CTGCTTCGGGCACTCCAGCAGCGCCATCTTGGAGGGCGGCTTCGCGAGCACCGCGGCGGCGGCCGACGCGGGCGCGGGCGTCGCGAACAGCTCCAGCAGGCTCCGGACGTACGCCTTGTCGGCCCTCGCGACGGGGTCGCCCTCGTTGACGAAGCTGAGGAAGATGCTCTTGCGCAGGTCCTGCCGGCCCTCGGGCTTCTGCAGCGGAAGGAGCGAGACGGGCGGTGCGCCAAAGGTCACGCAGTGCACGCGCCTGAAGCAGCCCGTCAGCGAGCTGAGCTCGGACTGGGCCTCCCGGGACGCCGACAGCATGTGCGCGTAGAGGAGGGCCGCGACGGCGCCGCCGGCCGAGTGGCCCGTGATGAGCAGGCTGTAGGACGCGCGCCCGGGGTCCTCCTGGAGGAGCTGCCGGAGGCGCGCGGCCACGGGCTTGATCATCTTCCGGGCGGCGGTAAGGAACCCTGAATGGCAGTAGTTGCCGGCGTCATCCTTTCAGAATGTTTGTTAGTATTGCGTAGCCTGTTTGTCAAGGCTGAAAGGGGGTGTGCGAGTACTCACCAAGAACCCGGCTGGAGAAGATGGTGCCGTGTTTAAGTTGACAGCCCAGTCCATAAAAGTCGCCGTTCCTCTGATGGCGAACACGATGGTGTTCATATGATCCATGGGAACTGACTTGATCACCATTGCCCGGGTACCACTGTGATAATTGGCGCCCACCTGGACGTCCTTCTCCGCCCCTCGAGCCTTCTCGTAGACTCGGTCTGAGTACTGCGCGGCCAGGCATAGCAGAGGCCAGGTGGGAATGTACAATTTGAGTGGTGGCAGATCCATAGGCAACCGGGAGTTGGCGTACAGTTCCACCTTTGCAAAGTAGTTCCCGGACAGGACACTTGCTGCTACGGCTGTAGTCTGGCCTTTCGGGGCGTCGTGCACTTTGTGCTGGGTTTTCCTTGGTTTGGCCAGCTGGCCTCGTGTGGTGGTTTCCGTAGACGACGAGTCCGAGGCTGAGTCCGGACGGCAGGTAAACAATTCCCTTTCATTTCCGGCATATCGGTCTCGGTCGATCTGGGTCATTACATCGTTGAATCGATCGCCAAGCTGGTTCAATGCTGCGGCTCCCGGGCCGGTAAACTGATTGCATTCTCCACCACGTAGGTTCAGACCGTCGTTAAGGAAAGCGGGAACCACACCAGGCATGAGTTGGTCGGCGAGATTAACCGCGGATCCGATGATCATCTTGGACAGAGGCACAGTATTTCCTTGATGGGCTTGGAATTCTCCATTCGATGGCGGCGCTGCCAGCATGTAATAGTGCTGATTCACTACCACCGGTGCTTGCTGTGGTTGTTGTTGATATGGGTACGGTGGAGGTGGTGAAGACCCTCCATTCCACCCAGGAGGAGCTGGCAGGTAGCCAGCAGGCTGGAAGCCGGGACATGACGAGTCTGGTTCCGTGATGCCCGACGTCTGCGGGGCATGATATTGTGCTGAAGGTGGTTGGCCTTGGCTCGGCCGCGCATCGACCGGCACAGGGAACGGTCCTCCAGGCCGTGGCGGTAACTTGTTGGTCTTATTGCGAGAGAACCAACCCATATTGATGATCGTCAATATTGAGTTTTTCAGTGTCTTAGCATGAGGCTGGCTTGAAGGAAAAAGCTCCGAACATCTCTATCATGTATCACCGGGGGCAGACTGTCACAAGATAAGGACATGGAGTATGGCACCGAGGCGTACACGCGTGTTCACGGGTCTCTCGGTCCTCTGTCGTCGGGTATGACGACGACTCTTAACTCGACCCAGCTGAAGGGGAAACACTAGAAGAGGGCATGACACAGCCCGAGGTTTTTGGACATGGAAACGTCCTCGCGGAAACCTTTATTAAGAAACATGCCGGGAAGGGAGGAGAACCAGGGGCTGGTCCTTCAGAAAAAGGCAACGAGCGGCGTCGTCCAACAGCGAGTAACCCTAATGCCGGGCTCGTGCAACTAGCCGCTTTCAAGCCAAAAGAGGCTTGGCAGGCACTGCGAGCCCCTGTAGGGAAGCACTTACAGGCCATGATTCGCTGGAAGGGCTCTGGCGCGGCCCCAATGGGCGTCCTGCGCACGAACACTCTCTCCACTCTCGCCGAGGTAGGACGACCTGGCGAACCACGACGGGAGCTTGAGATAGATTGAACGCCATGTTCTTGCATGAGTGTGACCCGGGACTTGTCCCACTGGGGCGGCGATGCCTGGAGGGGTTTCACCCAGGCCAATCTGGGCCAGACTGCCTGCAGGATGCTATCTGCTGGCTGATCGAATGGTATTCAGACCGGTCGAAGGCTATTTGATGATGAGAATGCGAGTGGCTGGTGAGGCATTCAAGCTTTGACGAGGTTGAGTCAAGTTGCCCTTGTGTTGCAAGCCCAAAGCAACAACAACCCTACATGATATGCAGGTCGGGCGACCACTCGTTACCGCGCTTACTCTGCACGTAGCCGCCCGTGTTGGGTTGCGGGGGACCAAAGTCAACCTTGTTGTACGCGGGGAGCTTTCCGTAGACTGCACTACGCTGGCTGCATAATGGCTAAAGGCTAAGCCCTCGCGGTAGGCTGGGGCTTGTCCATATTGCTCGAGTCTAGCTGAATGTGGTTGTCGTTATGCAAGAAAAAAGCTTTGTGGACAAAGTTGCAAGGCGTCTTGCTCATTCGATACCTCACTCGCTCGAGCCTTTGACAGTTGGCAGATAACGGATGCAGCCGACAGAGCATGGCCGATCTTCAACAACTCTGCATCCCTGTCGAGATACTGTCAACACCACTCAGAGGTTTAAACACGGTCTACAAGAGCCTCACAGCAAGTGAGAAACTGTAGATGAGAAAGGACGTCCGTCGTGCCATACTCGACATTTTGCCCAACTGAGCGCGACTCAGACCTTCAGCCGTTTGAGGCGCAAGGACAACATGGTTCCAGCCTTCGCTGGCCTCTCGACCAAAGTGCACAGTCAACGCATGCGCATCATCGAGTATGAAGGCCAAGGACCGGCCAGTAGAGCCCCTCGCAGGCGTGAGCTGGGCACACCAGCCCGGTGTTCTCTGGCGGCAATCATCGAGATACACAGAGAAAGACATCTCGCGAGACGACGCGTTCACAGATACCATGTCCTCACTGTCAGAAAGCCGTGCACGATTTCCGATGTCCAGCTTTATCACGGACAGAAGCAACGAGCTTGTCGTCAGACACACCTACCCAGGGACGGCCCACAGTGTGGCTCTGTTGTCGAGCCGATGGCCGTACGTTGACCTCTGGGGGCGGGAACAGATCCATCCAAATTCAGATGAGCAGATGCCATGTAGCTCTGCGAACCAAGTCTTCAGCTGGCTGGCAGGCTAGACGGAGCGTTGCTGTCCATCTTGCTTGGGAAACACCACGCTCGAGCCCTGGAAATGGCTACATGATGAGGAATACGTGAGTCCGAAAATGACCCCCCCTCGTGGATAGAAGTGTGACGCTGCGAACTTGATGGCTTCGACGTTTCTGTAATCTCTGTGCGTGGCCCGTTTTTGCGTCAAGCAGACATGAACCGCCTAGGCTGCCCCTTTCGCGCGAATTTAACGGACGCCGTGGTGGTTTCCTTGGCAGGTTGCGAGAGACCAAGTAACAGAGTGGCATGATCGGACTCCTCCTGGCGATACCATGGTTGCTGTCCCCTGCTGTGGACGAACCTCACGGGGGAGACATCTATGTGCAGACGCTAGGTGTACGCACAGTACGTCCAGATTAAGAGTGGGAGATTGTCCTCATACGTTAATCCAATAAGAACATTGTGGCGTTTCAATGAGGCCCACTGTACCGTGCTCTTCGTAATGGTGGTCTCTGGCCTCTGGCACGTCCTCGTCACCGGACCCAAATTGTCGAGGAGTGGAAGTGGAGTGTCGACTCTACAGCACGGCGCGCCGCATGCACTGAGCTCATGCGTATTACGGCTGTAGCCAGACTTGAGAATGCCGCACAGGGCTGGCAATGAGAATCGCTATGGGCAAGGCTGAGAAAGAAGGGGCAAATTGGTTGAAGATGTATGCTGGGTGTTCAGGTGGAGATGATCAGTCGTCTTAGGTCGGAATATTGAGCTCCAGGCACAATGCATTCTTAGCTGCAAAGTGGTCGTGGACTGCCGTGCAGACAGCATGACGGCAGCAGCTAGTGGTCGAGGGACGGTCAAGGGACCCATGTCGGTAGTGGGGCCGTTGCGACCCGCAGGCTCATCCCGAGCGCTGGCTTGCATATGACCCAGGGTCTAAGCTTCCCTGGCCTTCTCAAACAGATTCATGCATCTGGAGACCACGTTCGACGACGACGACCCTCGCCGTTGACAGACCAAATACCACAGATTCCGAGCACGTCGAAGCATCGGCATGCCTCTAGAGACGACATGGACTTCGTAGGTTACGCTTTCCGGCTCGCCCTCACGCGTGGACTGTGCTTGCGCTGACCCCGTTCGCCAGTGGTCGCGCCTGATTGCGAACACCCCCTTAGCCGAGAGCTCGCGACGAGAATCCGCGAAGGACCCCGTCAGACGCCTCCGGCGTTTCGAGAAGGAATACAGCCGTCTTCTGGTGCGTGCAGCTGCACATCGTCGTCTCCCACAGCAATCTTCTCCTCTGACCTGCCCCCTCCAAAACAGCAAGCATGGCGCCACTCCTCCAACCTTGCCAACGACTATGAGGCCGCCGAGGAGGTCGAGATCCGCCTGCAAGACCTCACCGATATCCTCAGTGACGAGACCCGGCGACCCCTCCCTCACCCATGCATCGCCTTCTCCGCCAACAAGCAGCTGTACATACCAATCGCAAAAATAGCCACCACCTCGTACAACGAATGGATCATCAAGGAGGCTGTGCTGTTCTTCGCGACCCTCGTGGAGAGCGAGGAGGAGGCGTTTGTCGAGAGTGAAGCATTTGCTTCCAGTCTGACGAACCTGCTTGTTAAGATCACAGGTGCCAACAGCATCCGCCTCGGCTCGGACACCGAGTCAAGGGTCGTCGAATTAGCCTTCAATATCACCACCAAGATCCGGTTGGAACCAAACATTTTGTCCTCGTGGTTCAAGCTACACCGCGACAGGCAGCAGGACGAGAGAAGCCAGGATACCCGGGACAAATTTGAGGGGAGGACACAGAAACAGGACTTCCCCCTGTTCTACCTGCTGGTTGATTACATCCATCATGAGGGCAAGGTTGGCGACTTTGCGAGGACCGGCCTGCTCTACATCATCGAGGCTGCCTCCAATTCGGTCGAGCTCGAGCAGTGGATTGTAGAGAGCGATCTATCAACGCTCATGGCTACGGGTCTCGGAGCGCTTTACAGTCAACTAAGTGGGAAGCTGGTCATAGACTACCCGTCCCACGATCTCCCCCCTATTCTCGCCCTGTCGGATTATCAGCCCCCTGTCGCGACCCAAGAGGTCATGCCGTCGACAGACCCGGGATTCCAAGCAAATCTGGAGACATTCTTATCACATCTGGTGTTCTGGCAGGACGTGCTCAATCATTGCAAATCTATCGAAGTCAAGTCAACATTGTTAGAGCACTTCCAGATCATCTTCCTACAACAGTTACTGTATGTCGCACCCTAAATGGAGATACACGACGCCATGCTGATGCCCTACAGATACCCGTCTCTTCTAGAGTCATCTGACCTCGATGGAGGCTCGTCAGTGGCAGTTTTGACATATCTGCGCCAGATACTCGAGGCCCTGGATCATCCTGACATGATTAACCTCATTCTTCACTACCTGCTTGGCTTGCCGGATATTGAGACGTCGTCACCAGAAGCCACTTCAAATTCCGTCAGTAAGGCTAGGAAAAGGAAATCGATGGATCTGGCGACAATGATGGCCGCCAAAGCCGATGACACTCTCGACCCTCTTTTGTACACCCTCGTCGATCTAATCCTGGCCTGTCTACGATCTCCCAGTCACCAGACCATACACGTCACACTTCAACTCGTATCAGCGATTCTTAAGAGGCACCATCGATACGCTGTAGTAACCCTGATACGAACCGAGAATCTCTATGGCGATGTACCACACCGCACTGTTGGGGCCCAGCAGCAGGAACTGGAATTCCTGATGTCCCTTGCTGGGACGATTGGAGGTCAAGATAACTTTGACGAGGTTTACGAGAACATCCTGAAGGACACCACATCACGACTAGAGAGCCATCCGTGTTCTTTGAAGCTCACTGTGCCCAAGATAAACGTCAACAACCACAAATTGCCCTCCGCTCCGGACTCCCTACCAGGTGCTCCCCGGGATGTTCGGCCGCATACTATACGATCCGACGATCCGTTATTAACCACTCTACTTGATCACCTGGAGCTATTCTTCCTCAACCCGGTCGAGACCAATCTTGGTATCACGGAGACACTGTTTGACCTTGCAGTCTGTGGCTTCATGAGTCTCGAGGGCTGGCTGCTACGACATCCCGAGACCTACATCTACGACGCAGATGATGCATATCAGCCTCTGTCTCCGAGAGAACAAAGCGACGATCCTCTGGATCGAGACCTTGAAAGGATGCTTGCTGATGATCCTGAAGCACACGATAAGATTAACAAATGTCGCCGCAGGCCAACGTGGTCATCTTCCAATTTACCACGACTATTGAACATACTGCAGTTGCTCTCCGACGAGGTTGCCACATATCGCGAGACGATCCCCCGTTTCCATGATCTTCTTCAGCAACGACGAGAATCCTTCCAGATTGCTGACTCTGCGTCTACACCCATGCCCAGACGCATTCAGCCACCCTCCAGCACACCCGGGTCAGCCACACCCGCCTGGGCTCCGTCGAGTATGAACACCTCTAGGAGCGGTTCTCCTCAACGGGCAGGCGGCCTAGAAGGTTTTGCGCAGCGCATTTTAAAGGATCTCAATGACCTTGGAACACCCAGTCGATCCGGCAGCCCACGCGGCCCGCACCTGGCCGTCCCAGGCGGACCACCCCTGGCAGGAGGCTTTGGGATAGGAACCCCCTCATCCGTCAACAAGGGCCCGCCTGTTCCGCCCAAAGACACCTACAAGTTCGAAACGCCAACCAAAGGCGGAGGTGGACTCCACCGGCCGTACTCCCCGGCCGGCCAACACAGTGACCAGGACCCCGTCAAGGCGAGCCAGGCCGCTGCTTTCCAAGCAGTGGACCAGCAAATATTGGCGAGGAAGGTCGGCCTCCCTGATAAGACAAAGGTCTCTACCGCACCGCTTAAGCTGGGAGGGAAGATCGAGGACGAGACACCTCCGACCCCACCGGCCAAGGACGATGCGCCCGGCGCAGACGCACAAAACGAGAGCGCACCAGCTGCAGACGGCGATAAAGATGACACGCAGAGCAGCGTCGCGAATGCCGACGCGTCCACGCCGCCCGAAGAAAAGAAGGTGTCCGTCTCGCATGTCCTCACCAATATCATCGTCCTGCAGTCGTTCCTGTTTGAGCTGGCCGCTCTGGTGCAAGTGAGGGCTGGTATCTTCGACGACGAGGTGCGGTTCATATAGGGCAGGAAGACTCGAAGAATTCTCTGCCCCCCGTCCCCATCCACATTCTATCTCTTTTTTTTTATCTGTTCATAGAACGACCAGCCATGGAGCTGTCATCTTGAAAATACCCTCGCTTCCTTCCTGTTATTTATCTTGCCCCATGCATTGCTTGATTCCTAGATGAACAGAATTGGGTGTGCGGCGCTCACTCGCTCGCGCGCACCCTCCGCCATGTTTCAGAGCGTGGCAAAGCATTGTCTCGGTGTTGGTGTTGTTGGTCGGCCAGGTTCCGGTGTTGTGACGGCTGGATCGTTTTTCCGGTTCCTGCTGTGAATAAAGACGGAGGTGGAGTAGTGGTCACGTCTCATAGCGATGGGCAGGATAGACTGGCTAGAAATTCAGCATCTTCGTTTCCTCCAACGTATCATTGTGTCATGGTGTCTCGAAAATGGAGGTGGTGCTTGAATGATTTTGCTCGGGAAGTGTTGTCTTCCTTAATTTGTAGGTTTGTCCTTTCGTAGGTCTTTTGAACCTTTGATTACGTGGCGTTCTCGAGATGATGCAAAACCAAACATGTTTGCAATGCTTGACCGCCACAAGCAAATGGAATGACGTCTCGGTTGACATCATGTTGTTTCTACACCCCAAACACTCTTGGAACAGGAGTCAGGAAAGACATATTATGGATTTATTCCTCTGCAATGTATCCAAAGTTGACCCGCAGTCCAGTCGGCTATCGTATCCAATACGATAAAGACGTCACAAATACCTGCCCCTAAAAATAGATAACTTTACGCATAACTATCGGAAAATATACTCTTTCATTCAAGCTTGTCCACCCGTGGATCTTTGAGGGATCAACACGCCCCGGCGCATCTGAATCGGAGCATACAGCCCACATGGACGAGGCAATAGTCATGATCGTCGCAGTGCTTGTCCCTTGCCTCCTGATCATCCTGGCGGTGTCCACGATACTCTATAGTAGTTTCTACAAGGATTGGGTGTACAGGTGCCTCCGTTCTGAACCCAGGGCTAGCGAGAAACCCTCAGACGAGGAAACCCTCAGAGCAGCAGCGGCAGCAGTCAGATGAGAATGCCGATGTCAACGACTGCAATAAAAGTGTGGATGTCGAGGCACTTCGACAGCAAGGTCATCACAGTGTAATACTCTCACCTGCGAAGCCTCTGTTTTCCTAAGCGGGTGCAGTAATCTGGTGGCAGATGAATTTATGCGTCTTAGTACTTCAAATGATACCTGCTGAGAGGGATTTGTGGGCTTTTGAAGATGGAGGCCGGAACTAAAGTGTACAATATCGATGTAGTGAACAAAGTTTCTGTATGTTTTTGATGTCCTTTTCGTCCTGGCGATGCACGCTTGATTCTACCCCCCGCTGTTGGCTAACAACATGAGTGGGACGGTCCAGATTTACATGGTCGTATCGATTAACCCATGTTTTATATATCTCTGTTTCTTGATACCCGGATTATCCAAGCTTAAATAATCACATATAACCCTCTCAGGGTCATTTATCTCGGACCATCTCCTGCAAGAACATGCACTTTCGAGACCCACGTTTCTGATTCAGTCCCCCGCTCAGAGCATGAAGAGAAGATTGCTTTAGCTTCGACGAGGGACATTCTCTTTGAAAATTCTTCGTGAATCTCACCGCAAGAACTTTTCTGAGGGTCTGTTCGGTTGTCTGATCTTGGGCCATGAATGAGAACCCTGTATGTATGGCTTGTGCTATGTTTCCTGTTATTCGTTATGGACCAACAGCCTGGCTGGCTATCTAGCAAGTATGTTTCTGATTTTGGTTTCAAACGTTCAATGATGTAGAGTTTCGTGATTCAATATCACACTGGTCTTGAACATGTGTGAGCATCAGATTCTTTACCTGTCTAGCTGGTATGGCATGCCATTCTGCTGCACCTACTCTTATGCGCTTCATCATGTGCCTTAACAATGGCTGTGTTCTGGCAAGAACTCCGACCGAAAGGGTTCACTTCAATTCATCTCCCCTATCACTCTATTGGGCCTCCTCGAAAGCTCCAAGCGCCTTTTCAATATCCACAAATTGCAATAGCAACCCAAAACTGAGCCACGGAAAAGGATGGTCCACCAAAACATTGGTTACCCCGAACATACCAAGAATGGGGAGTCAACCTTCACGGTGAAGGTGTCGTTTCCCCGGACTCAGAAGAAATCGTCCGAGTCAGAAGTCTGATCACTACTTCGGGAAAGGAAGTCGAGTGCTGCGAGCGCTAATGCATCCGTGCCAGTCTTCAAAGTTGGGCGGAGCACGGGGGCATTGAAGGGCGAATGATTGATGGGGACCTTGTCTAGGAACTCATCTGCCCGAACAGCGGCCTCGAATTCCGATGGATCTTGGCGCCCAAAGAACCAAAATACGTAAGGGGTGTCAAATGGAGCTGCGAGCCTCGAGAAGTCCTCGCAGGGGTGCGCAGGGATCGCATCGCCGATCTTCTCTCGTCCAAAATGGTTGATGAATGATAATCGAAGGATCTCGGCAAATCCTTTGTTGTTATGGGTGGGGGTTGCGCGAACTGAAGTGGTGACATTGGGCGGTCTTGGGACACCAGCCTCGTGGGACAACGTCGTCGCAATGTCGCTGATTCCCTCAAGAAGTTTCTGACGGATGTTCCCGCTGTAGGTCTTGACATCCAGTACCAAGTCGACATGGCTCACCCAGTCTTGACCCTGATGTCCCGCGTGAATCTCGTCGACAGTGATTGAGGCGAATTCCCCACCGGAAACCTCATGTACCATTTCATCGAGCCTCAAAATCAGGGTTGAGGCTACCTTTACCGGGTCAATATTGACTTGAGGGTTGGCGGCGTATCCAAGTGAGGAGTACAGCCTGATTTTGACAGTATCAGCGGACACAAGCACTGGGCCACTTCTAATGTTGATGTGTCCGGCTTGGAAAGGGCCGCTGTGTTGGCCAAATATTGCATCAGGCACCGGAACGATGTCGTATAAGCCCTGATCCACCATAGCCTGCGCACCCCCAGTGTGTTCTTCGTTGGGCTGAAAGACCAGTACCAGAGTCCCTTGCCATTGTGACTTGGCCTCTTTCATCAGGGTGGCTGTCGCCAGGAGAGTCGCCAGGTGTAGATCGTGGCCGCAAGCATGCATTACAGGCTGCTGGAGGTCCCAGCTATCCTTCATGATCTTGTTACAGGCGTATGGAAGGCCTGTGACTTCCTTGATGGGGAGGGCATCAAGTTCAGCCCTTAGCATGATGCACCGGCCTTGACCGTTGCGAAGTACACCGACCACACCGGTGCCGCCGACGCCCTTGGTGACGTCAAATCCCAGGCTGGAAAGATGGTCTGCAACCCGCTGTGCGGTATCTGACTCTTTCTCTGAGAGCTCCGCATTCTCGTGTATGGACCGGTATATCGCTTCGAACTGGTCGAGGTCGGGCCTGAAGCGGTTCACGATGTCGGACATTGTTCAGTTTGTCGACTGGAAGAATAGCGTAGGTAGGAGGTGATTGGAGAGGGAGTTTGGCTTCCAATGAAGAAGAAGTGCGAAGCGTAATTAAATGCTGAGAGACACTTGCGATAGACTCGCTTAGAGGCAAGCAACAGAACAAGCGACGGCGCGGACATGAGAAGCTTTTATAGCAGATCAGTTCACAGAGATCCGATTCGATGAAAAAATCGAAACGATTATCGAGAGAATGTACGAGTCACTCCTCTCCAGATTCACGTGGCCGTAACGAGCGATTGCTGAGCCTGGTCGATAGCTCTGCAAACATCTGAACTGGTAACAATGGTTGTTGGTTAGCTCTGAGTCACTGGCCCAGGGGACCTGAGCAACAGGATCCCAATGGTTCCTGCTCCTGTAGAGTGCACCAAAAACACTGGAATACCAAAATTGTCGGGTGCCCATAGCATCGAAGTGGAAGCAGAGGCACTTAAAAACATACACTCAAGTGCCACGATGCCAGGGTTGAAGGACGTCAGTCATTCACCAGAATGCCTAATCCTGGCAGTAACCCGGAGTTGTCCATTCAAACGGTATTTCAGGCGTATATGTCGACCGTAGCGGTGTTGACCGGTTTATTGAGCCAGTTCCTTCAAGGGCGCGACGCCCGAGCGTTGCGCGTCAAATTAGTACAAAAACCCTCCTTTCTCGAAAGTATCAATCACTCATCTTTCCGATTTGTTTTGTTAGACGTACAACAAGTCCTGTTCATTTAATTAGCCGACTTCACTCGAGACCACGAAGCAACTTGTTACGGAGTTTGAGACAACCAGAACGGGCATTACACTTTTTTCCCTTGAGCGATGCTCCTCCCTGTCTTCAGCTGTGTCGTATTTCAACTCGGACCCCTAGAAAGGCTCCCGCAAGCCGGCTATCCCGTACTTTACGATGATGCGGCATGCGAGTACACTGGTCACGCACCTGCCAATGACATGTACCACATCGCGCGTGCCGATGAAGTACAAACTGAACAGGACCAGTGTGCCGTATATGACAAGGGCGATGACGCAGATGGAGAGAGAATATGTGGTTTGAGAGTTGATTGATAGACGTGCCACTTATGCTGCTATTGACTCTCCTTCCCTTGTACCGTGCAAGCTCTTTCCTCGTCCAGCAGTTATAACTGGGCATGACCAAGGAACAGGGTGATGTTTACATAACTATTCGATATAGCAATGCCGGCTCTTCGCTCTGGGAATATGATCGCCTTCTGACTCTTGAGCGCGTGATGCTAATCTCCGCCCCTTTAATTGGAAACCGAAACCCATCAAATCCAAAATCTTACTGTCCTTCATGCACGGACTTCTCGAATATCACGCTCCATCCGCATCTGATACAACGAAACGGGCCGGACCACCTGCGCCTCAAGCCCGAGATAATGAATCGCGTCACCATGGAACCTGATCTTAGCAGCATCCAGCCTCTTATCATTCACAACCATGAGCCCGGCGCGGCGGTACATGTTTGCAACAGTCTCCCAGGCCTGGATCACATCTTTGCTGAAGGCGAGGTCCCACGTTCCCCTCCAGGTGATCTCGGGTGTCCGCCCGCGCCGGAAGGACCGGAACCTGAACATGCCCGCGAGGCCCTCCCGCCCGTTCCAGATCTCCATCGTCTCGAGGGACGGCATCCGGCGGGCCCAGGCCGCGGCCGCTATGAGCATGCCGTCGACGGTACTTGGGTACGTGTCGGGCGCGAGCAGCCTCGACGTGAGCGCGAGCGTGGTCAGTCTCGGCCACGCCCCGCCGGGCTTGCGGGCGGCGCTGAGGAACACGTCGCTGGCGTCGACGATGAACGCCGCCGACAGGTGCTTGAGCCGGAGGCTGGCGCTGGCGACTGACCGGCCGACATCAGGGCTCGCAGTCCGGAGGGGCTCGCAGTGATGGAGGCTTGGGGGGTACCGCTGGTCGAAATTTTCGAAAAGCACGAGTCTCTCCAGCCCTTCGGCCAAGGAATGGAACAAACATCGATATACTATACCGAAGGTGAGGGTTAGCAGGCGCTAATATGTCAAAATTACCTCCCCCCCCCCCATCCACCGCAAAAGAAAAGAGAAAAGAAGACAATCGATGGAACGTATGCCGCGAAGAGGGACTAGAGAGTTAAAGAGTCGTTAGAGTAGGCCTTACTTTTGTCTACATGCGGCTGACGGCCGGGATACCAATGCCTCCAAGGTTCGTAATGCAAATCCCGGACCCTGGGGAGACACCGACGCATCAGCAGGACCGACATCGGGTGCCAATGCCGGCGGTTCTGCTGCCGAAGTAGCAAGCCCGTCACAGCCGGGGCTTTAGGCAGTCGGTCCCACCAAATTTTATAATCTTCGGCCCGTCCCCCCCAACCCAGCACAGAAAAGGCCTGGGGCGGCCTCGCACTCAACGCATGGAAGGCCGAGACGATGGCAATCCTAGGCGGGCCGCCTGTCCAGCCATATTTCTTGTCGTCGACGATCCTGGCACGCTTCGCTTTCACCAAGTCGCAAAGGCTTCGGTCACACTCCTCTAGGGAAGGAATATCGGGTACGTAGGTTAGTTCTTTGAACCAGTACTCCGAGTCGCTTGGCGAGTACAAGCTGATATCGAGGAGTAGATCGCCTTGCGGTTCCCACGCGCTGAGGGCCGAGAAGAGATCGCGAAGCGCAGTTGCGATAGTAAAGTTGTCCATCGATCTGTCCCCCCACATGACAGCCCCGTGGGAGTCGAAATAGGGGCAGTCGTACTTTTCGAGTTCCAAGCAGACCCAAATATAGCGCACGAGGGCTCGGTTACGGTGAGTCATGGAGCCGAAACGACGGAGCCGTGACGGCGTGAGTCTGATCCGGGCGAAGTTGTGTCGCTCGATGGTCGTCTGCCACTCTCGGGACACCGTGGCGAGGCTGGCGAGGCTGCAGCTGTCCTGCAGTAGAGCCTCCAGAATCTCCAGCCGGATCTCTTTGGGCAAAGAGCCCCAGCTCGTCTTGTCCCCCATCACTGCAGACCTTGATGGAGTTATAGGAATGCTAGTAGTCAAGAGGGCTGATATGCCACTTAAGTCAGTAAACCAGAATTGCTTAGACAAGAGGATCGATATTGATACCACTCAAGAGGCGGTTGTAAGGGACAATGTCGGAGATGGGTTTGAATTTTCGAACTCTTGACTAATTATCATTGGCCTGCTACTTACGGTAGGAAAGTGTGAGAAGAAACCATTAAATATATCCAAGAAAACCATGGCGTGGTAATAGGGCGATGGACGGTCTCGAATTGTGTTGATAATGGTCTCGCTAGAGTAAATGCTAGTGACTACCTAACTAACAGCAACAAACAAACTAACAGTGACAAACGAGTGTTAAAGCATCACGTTGCTGTCCAAATCGACCGTCTCAATAACACAACTGAGCCGACTCAGTATGTAGAACGCCGACACCATCGCTTGGCCCGACCAAAAAACACCTATTTTCCCTTTTCCAACTCAAAAGTGGCCAGTGTACAAAAATGTAAAACACATGAAGCAAATATCTGATACACTCGAAAACCCCGTTAGGGCATCTCGAAATTTTAGATAGCAACTTCCCCCTATTCTGATTTCTAATTCAAAAAGGTCTAAGAAGCAACACGTCTTGGAGAAACGAAGGTGGGTTAAGCTTGCCATCCCCTTGTCTTCCTGTAAACCTTGATCCGACCCCTGCCTCTCTTGTCTGTCGTGGAATCGTCGAATCTATGTCCCATGCAGAGAAGTAAATGTGTCTGGATCGAGCGTCGTAGCCAATGCGGAAGCGACCGGGAAAATCGGATTCAAGACCTCGGCGGCCTTTGCTCCCGCGATTCGACGGGAGAGGCCTTGTCTCCTCACAAATGTCATACGATCTTTCCCTCTTTCTCCTCCCTGAACTTAATTCCGCCCTCAACAGCGATACCTCCCTTCACCCACGGCTTGTCCGCCACTTTCTCGAGCGACCATCGGCTCCTGGATCGTTGCAGCAGGCCCTCGGTGACCTCCATCGCCCCCAGCAGTCCTTCCTTCTCGAACTTCTGCATGTCGCCCTCATGGTCACCGTCAGCGCCCGCATATCTGATCCACTGCCACTCCACGCGGGCGATCCGGTGGCTTGTCCGACTGCGCATGCGAAGCGCGTCACTCATACCCGGGGGTGGGTCGAACGGTAATCTGCTCTCGAGCAGAGCGTAGAGCAGTACGCCCAATGACCAGGCATCAGTCGCGTGGCCGTTGTACGGTAGGCCCATGATGACCTCGGGGGCTGCGTAGTCCTCACTCCCACAGCGGGTTGTGAGCTTTTCGTCATCTGCGACCCTTCGTGATAAGCCGAGGTCTGTCAGAGTGATCACGCTGTACGGGTAACTCTGCCAATCGACGGTCCGGTCTGAGAGCTCCTGCGGGGTGAGGTTGACAAGCACGTTCTCCAGCTTGATGTCCCGGTGCACGATATGCCTTTCGTGAAGGTAGCGGACCGCAACAACGAGCTCGGAGAAGATGCGTCGCAGGAGCGAGGGCACAAGAAGTGATCGGTGTCGTGTGGCTACGTCGAATAGGTCCCCGCCAATACAATAGCTGAGGACCAGGATCGCTCGGGTCGGCTCGATGCTGAAGGCTTTCAGGTCCACAAGACACGGGTGATGTATGCTCTGCATGATCTCCAGTTCACGTTTCAAGCTCATCTCGACTCGGTCTTCGGAAGCCCCGCCCTTTGGGCCGTGTTCGCAGACCTTGACAGCAACCAGTGACTTTCGATCGAGACTCGAGGGTGGTTCTGGGGTCAGAAGGCCGGTGTCTACTTTGCCCTCCAGCTCTATTTCCTCCTCTGTTGCCGCCAGTTGACTAGTCGCTAGCACAACTCGGCTGAAGGTGCCTTGGCCTAGTGACTTGACAGCCCTCCACCTACGAAGCTTGCCATCCTTCCGCCCCTGGGCGTCGAAGTACTCGTATCGTGGATTCTCCTTGACAGGCGTTGCCGAAATATCTGCGGCTGTGATGGAAGATTCACTCGGCGGCGGACTAGGGGGTTTCTCTATCGGCGTTAGACCCCGGGCCTCTGAAAGGTGGGCTTCCCGTCGCATCGGCGTGCTGCCCGAGTTGGCCACATGAGAGCCAGAGACCGTGACCATGCGCTTTGGGATGTTTAGTGAATCTGGATGGTATTCGCTGACGCTCCTGTTGCGAGTGTGTATTTTGGCCTTGGTCGAGGCATCTTTTTCTGAACTGCTGCTGGATTCCTCCCCAGGAGTCTTGTCTGTGCCGGAAAGAGCCTTTCGCTTGGATTGGTGTGCCATGGCGGCAGCTATTGATTCGCCATTTCTCGACACCAGCACTGATTCGGGCATTGTCGTAGGCAGTGGCTGGGCGAGTTCCCTCGAGGGGGGTCGGGCGTTGAGGCGCTTCCAAGGTCCAGGTGAATCGCCGGAGAGTAATGGGGACGGCAGTGGCGTCAGATCGCCCATAGCGGTTATGACGGGGCTCGAAACTCTGGAGCTGGTGGCAGAGCCAAAGCCGCGGCCGAAGGCGGCAGACTTGAAGCTGGGAGTCCGCGATACTGGTTTCAGTCCTGGCGGAGACGACTTGCGAGACAAGGGCAAGGTCGTGGTCGGGTTCGTCCTCTCCAGGCCGCGGTGGGTTGACGAGGCGCCGTGGGTGATGTTGGCTCTGGGCACCGAAGTCGAGTGGATGTCTGTATGTATTCGAAGTGGGTTGGTGGAACCGGAGTAGGGTGGGTGGTCGAGCTGGTGTTGAAAATCCGAGTCGACCGGTGGTGGGCCCGAGTCTCCGGACGGCAGATTGACAGTTGGGAAGGGCGAGGGGGAATTTGACGGATTTTCTGGTGGATTCGAAGCCGCGAACGTCTGCATGGAAAAAGCAGACGAGTTGTAAGGTTCTGAGTGGAAGCGGATGGAGCCAATGTCTGAGTTCAGCATCGCGCTGCGGTTGTTTCGAAGTTTAAATTCATGGGTGGCGGCGTCTGTTGCCGGAGGCGAGGTCAGGGAGCGGGAGTCTCCCAGGGTGGGAAGTTGAGGTTGAGAGGAGAAAGCATGGTTCTGGGCCCTGGGATCGACGTGAATTGAAGGTGCGGCTCCGGAGTCAGGGTGCAGGGGCTGAGGATCCCTCGATGACATGGCTCTGGAGGTGTGTCGTGTCGAGTCGAGTCGAGTCGGGTCGGGTCCGCGGGTGAGGGAGGGATGGTGAGTGTGCGGGAGGGAGGGAAGCGGGCGCGAGCGAGGGGGATTTCCTACGCAGAGAGAGGGTTATGTCAGAGATGGAGGTCCGTATCAGCGAGAGTGGCACTGCATCGCCCTAGCGGCAGGCCAGTCACAGATTGTGTGAGCGGGAGAGGCAGGCATCGGGACTGGACTGGCGCATGATTATGGGCGTGCATATGGGCGCATGCCCACGATTCAAGGGAGGCATGCAGGTCAAGCTCGACAGGCAGCCGAGAGACGAGATGCAACCCGGACTGAACAGGACGAGAGCTTACTGTGAGCCGACAGACGTGCGTACGGGCGTGTTGGCGCCGGGCTATGATAGGTACGTAGGTAGAATATTATGACGACTGCCACCACCACAAAAAAGGCGAGCTGCACCAGCAGTAAGCCAAGTGAGCTTCTTTTGGCTGCACGGACTCGACTGTACTAATAGGCGAGCAACGTGACAGGACCCAGGTGGCAACCAGAGCGGGCGCAGATGTAGTGCAGCGTGTAGCGCAGCGTAAGCGGCCTCGTGGATTTTTGGACTCGGAAGTCGGGGCTGGGCGACCTGGACGAGTAAGAAGTGGGAACTGGTGGTGACCCGAGAGGGTGGGCCGGCCGGACACGGCGGTGGTGGGAAGGCCCGAGTCCCTGCGCAGAGCAGGCAAAGGCAGGCTAGACGGAGAGGCGGTGGTGATGACGACGTCAGGCGTTGCTCTGTTCTCGTCAGCTTGTTGTTGTCGTTGTTGCGGTTGCTCTTGTCGGTGCAAGCATATCAGGCGTGACGAGGAGAGGTGAGTGAAGGGGTATGCATCCGAGTGGAGTATGAGGTGAAGTGTTGTTGAGCGAGGGAGTGAATTGAGTGTTGGGCGACGAGTGAAGCGTGGAAGGAGAAAGGGAGGTTAGGTGCAGCTGCAGGTGGATGAGCAGGAGCAGGGAGGGCGGACCTTGTGTGCAGCGGGACTTGAAGGTAACGTTTTGCCAGGCTGCCAGGGCTGCCAGACGGGGAATGGGCCCAAACGCTAATGTGGGCTACCGTCGTGCCTTGGTGCCTTCGGTGCTGCAGTGCGGTTGCAGTTGTGGTTGCTAGTATTGCAATTGTCTACTCGCCCCCGTGAACCAACCCCATTGCAGCCAGGAGCGAGGCAGGTACAGAGATACTTGTGTGTATATATAGCACCGTGCTGTGTGTGCATGTACGTATCTGCATGTAGGCTGTCGACTTTCATATTGCAGCACGCGCTAAGAACTGACTTCCGCTTCGTTGGAATGTCTTGCATGAGAAGGCGCCTTGGCTGATTGGTCTCGAGCCCGGGCTATCATGGCTATCATGGCTATCTCGCGCCTTGTGGTGCTGAATTGGGCAATGCCCATGTCTGCATGGTGGGGGTCGCTGTCGCCGGAGACCATGGACTCTGCTGCTGCTAACTTCCTCGCCGGTTGAGTTAAATCACTTCATTTCATCCTCTGTCCTACGACAGGCCACTGTCTGGGGGAGTCTGAGACTGGTCCTCAGACGTCTCCAACCGCCTGACCGCCTGACCACACGGCAAGTGCCCGTCTCGCGTGTCTCACCCTGTTCAATGCAAATCTGGGGGAACAGACTGGTTCTCTCGGGCCTTACTCAAAGCATTCCGTCCTGTCTCGACGCAGTGCAGCCTCTCGACCAGACCCATATCTGGCAAAACACCACAAGAGATTGCACGCACACACGCACAGAAGCGCATCGCCCTGACCCGTCACATCCCATCACGCGCCGAGTAGCCTGTTCCCGCTCTGTCGCCCTGTCGCCTTGTCGCCCTACTGCCCTGCCTAGCCTGGCCTGGGCCCTCGGTTGACAGCCGACCCAATGCACGCGTGACAGCCTGACGGCAATTTAATCTAAATTGTTCTCGTATACAGCACCCATCCTACAGCTACCTAGGTAAAACTAGACTATGGCAATGCTCTATTATCCTGTAGTCATATCCACCAAAATCCCATCCTCACTCGGCTTCACTCGTCTGGACCAACCTCTCGTGATGAGCCTCACCCACACTCACACTCGCACTCGAGACTCTTGCCCACTCTCACTCCCACCCTCATCCACTCCAACACCCACACCCAGACACGTACGAATCCGAATCCAAAATCCACAGATCCACATCCACATCAACCAAGTCCCACCCATGCCAATTGACACATGGCTGTCAAGGGTGACATGCCGCGCTGTTGTGGGGTCCCGGCCTCCCGGGTTCCTCTTATGAGTTATCCGTTCGCTTACCCGCCCAATTGCG
Source organism: Diaporthe sp. P3_1W (assembly GCA_037177825.1). Lineage (NCBI taxonomy): Eukaryota > Fungi > Ascomycota > Sordariomycetes > Diaporthales > Diaporthaceae > Diaporthe > Diaporthe sp. P3_1W. The sequence goes on along the minus strand of JBAFXB010000004.1, from coordinate 1,275,430 downwards.
AGGCCACTTTTCAAGCAATCAACTCTAATTCTCCCAGGAATCCTCCCCTTAAAATTGCACCACCTCATGCCCCAACAGATAACCATAACCAGCGCCCGCTTGCGCCGGATATGAGCACCACATCGGTCAAGCTGGCCATCTCCCGCTTTGTCAGTTGGCCAGGCTCGCGGAAATGGCCATAATTACACATGTCCGACCATATCCATCCAGCCCAATGCCCCCGAGTGCCCAATGCACACGGGAGCTCGCGACACGCGGCACACGGCACGCCGGAACCACCAATGTTTCATTTCATGACAAAAAAGCCACACCCCCCCCCCCTCGACCGGTTCGTCCCAATATCCCAAAGGGCGATCCTGTGGTGGGTGGCTGCACAGGAACGCAATTCCGCATCCTGACGTCTGAGGCCAGCATTCGCGAGTCATCTCGCGTCTCTTGGAGAACTCGCTGGGCCTGTCGACCGGACATGTTTTCCAGCCCTGCCCGCCTATTGGCTGGGGCCACAGACCCCAACGGGCCCGCTTTCAGTAACCCTCGATTCGCCTTTTCTTTCTTCCTTTCTTGATCTTGGGAGGCTAACAGCAGGTAACTGACACGGCCTATTCTTGGCCATTCTAACGTCATCGGTGTCATTCATATTGGGTGTGGCTCTGAGCCATCGCAGCATGTCTGGTGATTGTCGCTGACATGTCAGAAGTGCTGAGCCCAGGTTTGGGGGGAGGTGGTCTGCCATGAGTAAGCAAGCCACATCCAACGTTTTTTCTGAAGCGCAGCAAGTAAGATGAGGCTGAGGTCTGTTGTCCTGCTTGCACTCTAAAACCTGTGGAGGAATGTCATTTCTGCCAAGCTCTGTAAACAATATGTCCGGTGACTGTCACTCTATCAGTTGTCTCCCGTCGCAGCCGACGGCCCTGGTGACCCGTAAACCCTCCCCCCTACACGCTGCCCTATCCATCCGTAGAGGCGCACGAATTGTTGATGGTCAGGTAGCACGGATACGTATCGGGATGCCTGGGTACACGAACACAGTCCGTCCCCGACGCTGCTCCTCCTCAGCAGAAGCAGCAGCGTCGACCCTGCGCCGTGGGTTGGCCCACTTCAACCTGCCCTCCTTGAAGTGCTTCTCCTCCACAAAGTCCAGAGTGACTCCCAGCCTGACCGCACATGCAACCTGCTTCTCCAGCAGCGCGACGGGCCCGAGGGCCGGCGGAGCCCAGCCGTAGAAACCATCCAGTGCGGTCCGGTGGCCTTGGTTGGCGACAGCCTGGGTGTAGAAGGACGAGATCATCATCGCGCTCCTGGCCATGGCGTCGCAGTCGCTGTGGTACGCCTTGAGCACCCTCTTGATGCTGGCTGTGTCCGGGCTGTGAGAGTGAAGAAGCACAAGCCGCCGCAGCCCGTTCGTCAGCTCTGCCACACCCTGCCACCCCGTGTTGACGCCGAGGCCCAGGGCCGGCGTCATGCTGTGCGCGGCGTCCCCTGCTAGCACCACGCGCTCGTGGTACCACTTCTCCGCGATGCCCTCGTGGAAGTCCACCATCTTGCCGCACCGCCGGGCTCGCCAGAGGTCGCCGAACTTGATCTTGTCCGTGACCGGGTGCTGGGCCAGCGCGCTGGCGAGGTAGTCGGCGTTCTGGGCTGGGTAGTTTGTTTGCTTGCGTGTTGGTCTGCGCAGCGGGATGTAGACGAGGAAGTAGCTGTGTCTCGTGAGTTAGTAATGTGCAGTGAGGAAGGCCGGGTTACGACTGTTCGTGCTGCCTCAACAGCACATGCTATGATAATATCACACATGGCAGAGGGTATCTCCCGGGGCATCATCACTTACGCTGTATCCTCGCCCGCAAGAACCTGGAAGGTCTTCCCCGTGGCATCGCCCTGTGTCTCATAGCACACACCAGGCTCAAGCCCGTCCAGCAACGGCGCCGAGCCCACCAGGCCGTAGTACCTTGCCTCAACGGCCCTATCCGCCTTGCCGCCGCTGTCGGCACCACCGCCGAGACCAAGGCTGAGCCTCCTCCTCGCAGTCCTCTTCTTCTCCGCACGCAGGTCCGTCACAGCCCGCCGCACAACCCCGTGCACCCCATCGCACCCAACCACGATCGAACCCTCCTCAACGCTACCGTCCGCACAGGTGACCCGCACGCCCGCCGCGTGCGTCTCGACGGAGACCACCTCCTTCCCGGGGCACACGCGCGCCTCACGCTCCGGGAGCGCCTCCCACAGCAGGCCCACCAGCTCGGCGCGGCTGATCAGCATGCAGGGGCGGCCGTGGTCGTGTCTCGCGCGGGCGAAGGCGTTGTCTCCTGAGGGGGGGCAGAGGGTGCCGTCTCCGCGGTGGGTCTGCTTGGTGCGCATGGGGCAGGAGAACTTCTGTACCCGGCGCAGCAGCCCCAGCTGGTCGAGGATGCGGGCTGAGTGGGGCCAGAGGACGAGGCTGGTGCCGTCTTCATCGTTGTTGTTCGGGGTGGGGATGATTAGGGAGCGCTCGAGGAGGGTGTAGTCTATGCCGGCTTGGTGGAGGGCGTGGGCCAAGACTAGGCCGTTTGGACCACCTCCAACTATGATGACACGGAAGGAATGGTGTTGGTTAGATGGAGTCTGTAAATGCGTTTGACCTTGAGCTTGGGTATCGATGGCCGTCCTGAGGGCTGCTGCGTTTGACCTGAGATTGCTGAGATCCAGCACCGGGGCACTGTCTGGTGGGTCCGCAAAGGGGTCTGGGTCTGCAAAGGGATCCGAACTTGTCGAGTCGAATGATACGAGGGGCACTTCATCATCATTGAGTGTGATTGTAGGGATGCGCCTAGCGAGGCCCGTATTGGGCATGTTGTTGCTGTTTGTAGTTGCTTCGAACAGCATAGCTCCATGATGACTGCTGGAGCAGGAGTCGATTCTGTGGTTGCTCATATCTCTTGGTCCTGAGGAGCCAGAATCTCGCTTCTGGTAGGTGTTCCTGACAGTTGCGAAGAGCAAATTGGTGTATCTCATGATGGCCATCGCAGAGGCAGAATCTTGATGTGGTCTTCAGATCTACGTGATGGTGTGACAGGTTGACAACTCTTCAGTTGGCTTTTTGAAGTTCAACGGAAGGGATCTCTTAAAACCTGGGCGATATTACATCTTGAAGTACGCAAAGTGAATGAGTAGTTGCAGACCATTCACTTTGAACCATGGGTCGAGGCGCAGTCACTTTGGGGAGTGTCCACAAACCCTCACAGCTGGCAACACCTGCTTCGCTAAAGACCTTGTGACTTCAGACGACTTTTGGCTGCTGTGAGCTTATAATGTACTGGTGAATGCATTCTTGTGGATGTCTTTCTCAAACGGGTGAGCTATGATTCGCGTTAACATATTCACTCCATAATGGTTGTGAATACATGGTCAACATACTGTTTTCGCTGTCCCGGTGAATACTTAGTTGGGTTTTCTAAGGTACAGATTCACAAACAGAAGTCAGAAGAAATTAATATAATAAGACTATGGCATAGAGTGAATACTCAGCTAAATTGGGGACAGGGTCATTCCGTACCGTACGGGTACGTACTGATGGCCTCACATGCTTGCAGACACAATGTCTTATTCACTGTGCAGAGGGTGTCTTTGGCATGTTCCCTCTGGCCTCTTCTCCAGACTAAACATGACCTGCTGTGTTTACACTTCCTGAGTGCTCAAATGCTCTCTCGCCCAAGTGCCAATGGTCCTGCTAGTACTGAAGTGGAACGAACAGAACATGAGTATGCTTGGAATGGAGGACTCGAGGCACCGTCCTGGTCAATACTGCTGCTGTAACGCTCATTGAGATATATCCCAAGTTATATCGTACAAGATACATGCTGCTATACACGATTGAAGTTGCTAAGCTTCTGCGAGCCATCAGCTTGCACGATGAGCTCTTCATAACTGTCATCATCATGCTGCGTTTTGTTCTTCGTTGTCCCTCTGGAAGTCATCCTGCCGATGGTCCTGAGTTGGTGGTCGTGTGTCCGGCTGCCCGTTACTGTTGTTTTCTTGCTCCTGAGGGGAGACAGAAGTTTCCTGATGGGCATTCTTAGGACAGGGAGGCCTGGTAGTTGGTCACAGTCAGCATGACCTGAACGTATGTAGTCTGATCAAAGATTGGAGGTTGATAAGGAGGAGGCGCGAGATGGGTAGATGTTCATCATTGTGAATGTCTTGGCATATAAATAATTGAAAATGTGATGACTCACAAGCACATATAATGCCAACGTTCACTTCGAGGAAGGTCCAACTGTTCGAGGTTGCTTGGTAATCTGGCACATCCATCAGTGTTGCTCATGGAAGGGGTGGATAGCCCACAAGGCTTACAAATCTGATCTTGCGCTGTGGTTGTAGGTGATACAGTGCACATGCGTACGATTGTACACACAATCACAAAGATTCCTAGACTGAAAACTCCCGAGAGGAGTACTTTTCGGAAGAGTGGTAGTTGAAGGTGTCGAATCTGGTTCAGAGGAAGCAATATGATCATGACATCTGTGATGATAATCATGATCGAAGTAGCTGGCAGATCAGTACATCATTGATGCGTCAGCAGACGTAGGACAAGGAAAGGACACAACGTACAGTACCAGACTTGGATTATGTCCACACATTGCCCTTCAGCCTTCTTATCCCAAGCCTTATATATCGGATGGCATCCAAAGACTGTGACAAGGCAAGCTGCCAGAGTGTAGGCGACAACGATGGCGCCAATGATCCATGTGGATATTCGAAAGTTTCGATTGGGAAATATTCGGAGATAGAGCGAGAGTATGGACAGCTTCGTCAGGCAAGTGGCGACCTTGTAAATGAGTTGAGCTGCGAAGAACCACTGTAAAACCGGTCAGCTTATTCCAGAGTAACAACTCAGCGGCCATGCTCGTTGACTTGCTTTGAAGGCCTCAATCTTGTGTCGCTGATTGACCTGGTCAGTGTGGAGACCGAATCCGTTCTTTGCTTCTAGATGGCTGTCAGAAATGCGAACAGTAGTAATCCAGTATACATTCGCAATGATAAGAACATCAGATATATACACACCTTCATTATAAGTCACAGCCAAGCCGATTGCCAATATCTAAACAGCTGGTAAGATTCTGTATGACACCTCTGAAAAGGCTTTCATTACCAGTGATCCCACAATCAGATAATCGTCCGGTCCAGCCAACTTATTGACAAGGCATCTCACAAGAAGCCTAAGCGAAACGAGGATAAACGAAAGGCAGGCAAACGCAATGGAGAGAATGGCATTGATCTCGCCTCTTGGATTCGGCACGCCGTCGTCAATGGCATCCCGCTTCAAGCTGATAAAAAGCGTCATTATGATGGACAACGAGGGTAAGCTAAACAAGCATCGCAGTCGGGACCGTCCGAGGAGCCAAATGCGGGAGGAGCGGTTAATATATTTCTCAGAGCCTAGTGTCTGGGGGCGCCTGGGGCCCGAAGACGTGTATGGACTCAACGTCCAGGGGCCACATTTCTGAGTTCATCGTAACGGACATTTAGACGGGGTGTATCAGCCACCACCTGCAAGCTGCAGAAATTAGCCCCTGCATCGGTGAACAGTGAAACCCGCAGGACCTGCACAACGGCGAACCCTCCAGGTGTCGGGCCTAGGTCACTTCACAGGTCATAAGTCACGATCCTCGAGCGAATGAGACTTGACGGAGGAACAAGCCATGGAAACTAAATTGCGCTACTATCCCATCCAACATCCGGCCACTTCAAGTCGTTCTGTTTACATCATCTCTCCGAATTGCAGTCATCACTGCTGTAGGCGTGATCAGCAGGCAGAGCACTTGTACACCAGACAAAGTCCAACGGTGGTTGACCTCTCATACGTCTCCCTTGTTAGTGCCATCTGGGTTAAAATCCTCGAACGAGTGGTCGCGAATTGTCCCAGGGGGCTGGGAAGCCCTCCCCTGCCCTCGTAGTACCCCCACGTGGTCCCAATATCCTGCGGAACTTCTTCCACCGCTCAGCTCTCTCCCTCAGACGAACCTCGCCCCAAGCTGCGACCCTCCAAAGTGGTGTGCCGATCTCTAAAGTTCGACTACCTGTTTCAATGCCTTGATACTGGGCATGCTGCAGGATCCGCTTGCCCCAACTAGGAAGCAGAGTAATAACTCTACCATCCTCCTGGGAGGGCAGAAGCTTGTCGTTGACGAACGCTATCTACGATCCTTGAAGATTAAGCATTCTAGTGGCCGAGGTAGGGATCAGGGGCCGACCCGCAATGAGATTTGCCCCCAGGGCCAAGACTCGCGCCTTGTGCGATATATCACGTCTCCCATGATCTCTCCGTTTTTGCGCTTGGGTTACAGAGACACCCGACCCAATCACAACAAAGTGTTGAATCCGGAGGGATGGAACCTCATTGTGTATGAAAGCATTATCAAAGTCACATCAAAGCTGTTTGGCTTGATCACCGCGGTTGAGAGAGAATTGGATTTGTGGTGGAGTGTATGCATGGCGCCGGATCAAGGAAAGCTTAACAGGGGCTGGAATCCTTCTAAATTTGCCATCCTCTCGCTGATGAATGAGCCCTGAAAAGCTTGATAATTATGGACACTCTCCAAGCGAGAGAATGCTGGCCAGCATAACGCAGTGGGAGGTGAGGATGACTGCTGTTTTTCAACGGTGGCCTACGGTTTACCTGTAGGGTCCGCTTTCCAAAATCCATCGGGCATACTATACGTGTAGTCCAGGTTAGTCTGCCACACTCATATCTCCAGAACATCAGCCCGTCGAGCCCGTCGAGCCCGTCTGCCCGTCTGGTCGGTCGAAGGGGAACGCCTCGTAGTCTCCGCATTGTGTGACATCGCCTTGCAACCCCTGTCTATCTGATGCCGCGGTCCACCCCTTCTGCAGGTATAGCGCTCCCAAGGGGCATTCTACCGAGCATGTTGATGTCTCCTAGAGAATCCCATTCTTGACCGGAAAATGTAGTACTTTGTCCTTCACAACACATCTATTCTGGCCCGGCACGCAGATTTTGGTTGCGACAATGAGACTTTCCGCTGTCCCGACTTCGCTGCTCGCTACCGCTGTTGCTGCACTGCAGACTGTGCAGTACGGAGCTTTGTATGACCCCGAGCAACCTTTCCCTTCCCGCAGAGGTATTTACCCACCCAGACACTGACTGAAGAGACGCCAGTACTCCGACCGCGACGTATTCGGTCGCGAATCAGCTTGGATTCTTCACAGCCAATGGCCTCAACGTTACTTACAACCAGGTCGCTAGCAGCGTGGATGCGTTCAATTCGATCTTGAACGGGTCATACGACATCCTTACTGCCACCGTCGACAATGCCTTGAACTACCGGTTCAACCAGAACCAGAACGTCACAGTTCTGGGCCAACTTGACCAAGGCCCAGACCTAGTGATCGCTTCGATTCCATCCATCACGAACTTGTCTCAGTTGAAGGGCAAAGACATCATCGTCGACTCCCCTTCGAGTGGATACTCTTTCTTAATACAATACGTCCTAGCAAAGGCTGGGCTGACACTTGCCAATGGAGACTATTCATTCACGGTCAGTTCATATTATTATTCACCCCTAGCAAGTGAGATCTGCTGACATTAGGCTCCCCTTAGGCCGTCGGTAGTACCAACATTCGCTATGCTGATCTACTCAATGGCACCCTGCCCAACGGCACCGCGGTGTACGCGACCCTCCTGACCTACCCATTCACGGTCGAGAGCCAGTCCCTACCGGCGGGACAAGCACCGAACGTCCTGGCGCGTGTATCAGATTACATCGCGCCAATCACATCCTCCGCCTTCACGGTCCGGCAGTCGTCCCTGTCCGACAAGGCCAAGTCTGCCCTCCTGACCCAGTTCCTGGCGTCCATGTACGCCGCCAGCCGGTTCCTGCTCAACCCCGCCAACGCGAGGTGCTCGGTGAAGGCCATCGCCAGCCAGCTGGGCGTGAGCTTGGACGTTGCCAGGAAGGAGTACGCGTCGGTGACGAACCTTGTGTCGGGTGAGATCTCACCTGGGGGCAACTTCACGTTTAATGAGGAGGGCCTTCTGGATGATGTTATGGTCAGGTCGAGCTTTGGGGGTTTCAGCAGCGTGCCAGATGACTTTAACTTTACCGAGGCCCTACAGCCTGGACGAGGGAAGCTGATCGATTACTCCATCCGGGATGCTGCGGTAGCTCTGTGTCGGAGAGACAGGGAAGCTCTTACTCGCAGGTGCTGAGTGTTATGTCTGGAGACGATGATATTCTTGATAATAACTTCCATAATGAAGAACAGTGTAGATAGTGATACGATTAATCCATAGTAATACACAAGAATGACTGAAACAACTCTCAGATGACCCAGTGATTAAATGTTCGACGAATGGTGTGAGAAGCGTGCCAGTGAATTTGGCCAGGCTGGGTTTTATAACTGGCTGGTTTTGACTACCGCGTGTGTGTACATATTGCCGAACAATCACGTAAATCATGTAGACAGAGAAGGCACTTTGAAACAAAAAGGTTATGACTCGATAACGAGGTCTAAAAGGGGTGTCATCACCTCTACTGAGCAGAGTGTCTCATCGACTTTTTACTGAGGATCCGTGACTTAGACTCATGCTGTGATCAGAGGGAACATGCTCGTTAGGTCAAGGCCTGAGTAAGGCTTCGATTATGCCTCATGTCACGATGGAAGGATTGCGAATATGGTCCTTTGTATCACTTTATGCTCTAGTTCAGTACAGCTTTTCCTGTTCTCCAGTCACAGAGCATCGCAAGCCACTATTATACCAACACATTGGAATGTCATGACCAAGAAGCAACTCACTGCCTCCGTTGTGTTGTTCGTCTAATTTCCACTGTATAAATAGCTTCATGTTTCAACGGAATCTGCAGACAATAGACACCTTCTTGCAAATCTACATTGCCTTCCGACCAGACAAGACATGGAACAATCCAGAAACAGCAGAACTTACCTTCGACACACTTTTCAACCGTAATCATGTGTTACAAAAAGTGAGTGGTCTTAATAGTGCTTGTTACCTCTGCTCTTCATTCAGCAAGGGATACGCCAAGTAGGTCAATTAACCAAGAGTGTGCAACGCACAATAGATACCCAGCACATCCATTCTGCAAGCACCCAAACCAGGTCAGGCCACCAGGCGAATACTGGATTCACGACGTCGAGTTAATACAATGCGAAGCTGCGGAGCTCGCAGCAAGGCACGCACGGAGGAGGCTGGAAGAGGTTCACTGCAAGCACCCGCCGTGGCTGGCGGAAATTGACCACAACCTTAGCGCCTTCTGTGCTGAATGCGAGCAAGGAAGCCACGGCGACACGCTCAGCTCTGCTACCTTTATGATGACCGATTTTGAGACTAAAAAGAATCAGTGGGCATACAGGGGTAGACTGTCACCAGGGGAGACCCAATTGATCCAGCAGAACATAGAGGAATTACGACATCAGTATGACCTTGAGACACAGCGAGGGCCCTGGAACAACTCGTACTGGGTTCTCGGAGAGAAGTTGCATAGGTACACAGTGTACTGGGAAAATTATGTCAACAACAAGTTGGAGGCTGAGCGACAGCGAGCACAGCAAGAACAACGGGAAGCGCAACAGCAAGCACAACAGAGGCAAGAAGCCGAGATGTACAGAAACATACGCCTGGGCAACCGGATATCAGCGGCTATGGAGACAACAATCTACGCTCCTGGCCACTTGACACAGCTGGAAGCATCACGGGTGGACTTGCCAGGGGATTCAGAGGACGACTTCCCAGCGGAGGAGTCATCTGATTCTGAGGACGATTCTGAAGACCAAGCCGGACCTTCATCGCAATCTCGTGATCACAGACAGCATCACGGCTCGTCCTCTGGTAGGCACCATAAACCGAGTCGAATGGCACGATTTTTTGGAGGTGGGAAAAAGCGGAGAAGGTGATGGGGTGATTGATCTCTGTTCGCCCAGATGTAAACATATCCTGTGGATAAGAAGTGCAGACAGACACTGATGGATTACACTGCGATGGGTTACAAAAAAAATTAAAGCAACGTCAATGCTCCATAAATTAACTGACGCGTGATGTCTGCTTGAGTACTTTTCTGTTCTAAATGTGGCGTAAGGGGGAGTCTGCCTGTATACATGCTGCTGATTTTCCAACCGTTTTGTGCTGACAGTGTAGCTGGTAATGTCTCAACTATTTATAATTGCCTCTTCTGGTGGGCTGTAATCAGGCCAATACAACGAAGAGTGGGTTTTGATCAGACACAACTTCAATTTGGCAAGACCCGACCTAGCCAGACCCGTGGACCTGGTGATGCTTGCTCTGTGACGCGAGTTGCAATGAGATAGACACTAGCAGAGCTCCCATATTCTTCTTTCTTTTGTTGTTTTTGCCGACTTTGCCACATACCAGGTCCTGTACCACAGTCTCAAGATATACTAAACTACACTTGGGACTGCTTTGACAAATAATACATAGACAGGTTTTATATTATTCTCGAAGGAGAGGTGCTAGCCAGGGTATAGAATATGTCATTCTTCTAGCGCTCTTTATTAGAAGAAATCTAAAGATTAAAGAAAAAGAAATAATGTTTAACTTTCCCCTGAGCAAGGCCATACGGATCTCCCGGACTCTTTATGTCCATTCGTGCACGCAACCGGAGAACATGGCGCTCCGGTACAGAAGAATCCTTACGTGATATGTACAATGCCGGAGCCAAGTCAATTTTCATAAAATGAAAACCCATCCCCAGATCGGTCCCACAGCCAGCGACATAGTCACTATTCTAGACGAATAGCAAATACCATTTCTTCCTGCCTTGGTCACAAAAGAGGAAACTTCATCACATTCAGTGCGCTACCCCACCCACATTGCCAACAATGGTTGGTCCCCTCTCCGGTGTCACGTCGGTTGTGGGATCAACGTGGGGATATGGATGCTGATTGGGCCAGCCACGGTAGATGCTTGCAGTTCAGAACAGGCCTGACAAGACTACCTCCAATGGCTATCTATGACACGTAAGGACCAACGATATCGTCTGACATATTCGCTGACCACCCTTGTGGAACCATCCTCTTGGCTGAATGGTATCCACCGTGACAGCACTTGGAAGCACGAAATAAAAAACAGATTGTCACTGTCCTCTATTCCACACGAGTCACATCGACTTGTGAATGACTTCTCTCACTCACTCTCTTCCTCGTCTGTCACACAAATCATCGTTACTCGTCGAAATGGGCCAGCTTCAACAGACCAACAGCCCCAAAGCCGGGCTTACGGCACTCGAACACTTGTCGAGCAACTCAAGCGGGCAAGATATGGCACAGGAGCCAGCAATATGGAGCCGCCAGTACATCACGGTCCATCTTCTGGTGCTGTTCTTGACACTAGTCTTCGTGACAATCATCCGGCGACGCTACTTCTCTCCACTTAGTCACATCCCGGGGCCTTTTCTGGCTTCTTTCTCGCGTCTCTGGCACATGCGCTACATCATAAGAGGCGACCAGCAGATGGTCCTCGCGAAGGCACACGAGAAGTATGGCCCGTTCGTGCGGATCGCTCACGACGAGGTCAGCGTGTGCCACGAGAACGCCGTGAAGTCGCTTCTTATCGCGCCACTGCACAAGGTCAGTCCTTTGAGGGGATGACCAGGACCTGGGCAATGAGCAAGTGACCTTATACTGACATGCGTAGAGTAAATGGTACAAGATCTTTGTGCTGCCCGACTACAGGACGCCCGGGCCGCTCGGATTCAGAGACCCGAAAGAAAAGCTCAGGCTGAACATGAGTTTCAGGCAGGGGTTCGACGCCAAATATGTCATCCGCTCGGAGCCCTACATGGACGATGTCCTCGTCAAGCTCTTATCCTGGCTGGACAAGTCAGCCGAGGAGAAGACTCCCCTGAGGCTGGGCGACTTCTTCTCGTACGCGGCTTACGACGTCACCGGCGAAGTCACATTCTCGCAGTCTTTTGGGTTTACCGAGAAAGGTGAAGACATCGGGGGAGCAATCGCGGTGAACGAGGCCATGGAGTTGTTTTTCGTCCTGTTCGGCTATATCCGCTACGTCAGTTACATCTTCTGCAACCCCCTGACGACCTGGCTGGGAGTATTGCCCCTCGGCTACATGGGGGAAAAGGCCAAGAGCGCCCTGGCAGAGCGGAAGAAGAACCCGGATGCGCGGTTCGACATTGCTGCCCATTGGTTCCGCGCTCTAGAGAAGAACGGCCCGACCAAGATTTGGAACGACGATAGGGTGGTGGCTTCTGCCATCTCAAATCTTGGCGCCGGCTCAGATACTATTTCTTGTGCTATGCAGTACGTCTCGACGGCCAAATCAGTGACATCTCGCTGGTGGCTGACTTGACTTCAATAGGAGCTTTGTATACCATCTCATTCGCCATTCCAATGCGTGGCAACGCATGAGAGATGAGATTGACTCTGCACAGAAAGAGGGTCGCTGTCAGGACCAGATTGTCACTTACGATGATGCTGCAAAACTCCCATTCCTGCAAGCAAATATCAAGGAGGCTCTGCGAATTTTCGCTCCCATACCGAGTAAGCAACAGACGCCACTGATTTACGTAATTCGCGATATGGCTTACATGTTTCTAGTGGGCTTGCCACGTGTCGTCCCCAAAGGCGGTATCAAGTTTGGCGATGTCTCCTTCACCGAAGGGACCGTGCTCTCCTGTAATCCGCATGTGCTGCATACATCCAAGAATCTCTGGGGGCCGGATGCTGCCGAGTACAACCCGGATCGTTGGCTCGGCCCGAATGCGGCGAACTTGGAGAGGTTCTTCTGTCCATGGGGAGCTGGATGGGCCTCATGTCCAGGACAACACGTCGCGCGGATTCAAATGTCCAAGATGGCTGTAAGTTCCGTCTCATGGGGCCAACGCAGCAGAAGATACTGACAGGTGTTGCCCAGGCAACCTTGGTGAGGGATTATAATTTCCGGCAGGTGAACCCAGAGGAGGAGTGGGAATACAAAGGTTGGTCCTAGTCTTACACACACAAAACATACCGACATAAACTGATGTTTTCAATGCAGCTTATTTCACCGTAGTTCCTCACGGATGGCCTGTCTATGTGACCAAGAGGGATGTATAAACAGTTTTACAATAGCTTTACAGACCCAATTAGCTTATAGGAGTAAAAGTGCGTACTGTTAAGCAGGTTATGAAATACGTGATCCGGCTGGCTGGAAACTGTGGAAAACTACCAATAGGCGTGCGAATCTTATCAGACTTCAATGCACTTAGTTATGCCATCTGAGTAGTCTCTGCTTCTAGAAATGTTAACACCACTGTCAACATTTACCTTCAGTAGGCGAAGTGGTCTAGGAAAAGCGGGTGTTACTACCATTCCTTGAACTTGGACTCATCAATTACGGAGCCTGCGAATTCATCAAAGGCTGCTGCAGTCTATATGTATCTGTGATGGGAATTTTGAGCTGGGGCCTGGCAGCAGCTGGATCGAGGCCAAGACGAGGCTGGGAGTGAGAAATACCACGTTTAAGACCAGATCCACTCAACTTTGCAAATCGAGGATGTCGAGTTGTGATTTTCACTTTTCTACTCATGGAGTATATTACCAAAGGAGTGAAGAAGACTCAGTGAAGAAGACTCAAAACAATGGTTTTCCTACATGGCAGAACCGGCCATTCTACCCTTATACGCAACGCTCAGTTCTGTTGTTATTTGGCTTTGCTACTCAACGTCTACACACACGTTCTCTGCTTCCACCACACCATCCCTGGTTCATTTGGACATCAACGTCGTGGAAAACAAGCATAGCTGAACAAATCCACACTCAGACACGGCCTGGGTGCCTGGCTGCTAGAGATCTACCCGTGGCAGACCTCTCGCTGATTGAACCAGAACGGAGCCATAACGGACGGGAACCAGAAACGGCAGAAATGCAAATGCTGGAATGTTCGAGACAACTAAATGTGACACTTGCAATATGCAGGTAGGGTACGTAGCGCATGTCACACAAGATTTGAGGGGGGGGGGAAGGTGTCAGATTTCAAGGGGGGCGCCATTGGCACGCAAACACGGCGTCAGTGGGCCGGGCTCCCAGATGGAACCCACCGTTTTCGATGATACGACAACATGACATCAGGGCCCAATAAGTGCTATGGAATTAACGGGTCGGCACGGCAGCTTCACCTATCTGGCCTGTCAAACATCGGGGCCCTTCCCACGTTGAAGGGGGGCAAGGTGGGAACAATGGTCAACACGACAACGACAATAGCGGAACACAACCACGACCAACACTGGTTCGAATGGGGGTCGCCAGGGCCGCGGGACTCGGCTAGCTGCGACGACGCACCACCACCCACTCCTCCTCCCAGGGGCTGGGCGGAAGGGGAAAGGTCGCTTTCGCTGTGCTGCACCGCGCTGCCTGCTCCCCCATCCGCAGCGCTCTCTGCAGAAATAAGGTATGATGATGGATACCGGAATTAGCATCCGACTGCAACTCCCCAGGGTGGCTGTGGGACTCTCCTGTGAGCTGTGGTGCAGCTAACAGCATGCAGCGTCTTGCTGGCCATGCTCGCTTGGCTCATTTGGGACGGCGGAGGGGCGACCCGGCCGGGGATGATTTGGCGGCCAAGGCTCCCACTGCCTCGAGTACAATGCGCGCCGATGGGGTCGCGCTGGATGGAGATGATATCCGTCTGCACGCAGTAGCACAGTATGCAGCAATCATCATCTCAGCCGGCGGGAATAAACGAGGGCTAAAAGACTAAAGCCCGGGCGGGCTCGGCGCAATGCCGGGAACGGGCAATCCAGAGATGTGGATACGACGCGACGCGATGCGAATGCCCTCACTTTTCGCGAGAGCCTCGTGCGTTCTGGAAGGGGTTTGACGTCTTAGTGAGATGAAGGTTACTAATGGATTTATTTCTGGCAATCGGTGATTTGTGAGTAGATCGGTTCGAGCCGGGTGCCGGGAAACTTTGCGGAGCAGCACCGTTGATTTGCATAATAGCACGTGGATGGCGGACATATTTCTCCGCCTTCCGCCAATTGCTGGTTCTGCGTTTCCATTGTCCTCTTGCGTGTAGAATATGCCAGAATCAATCCCACCGCCCGTTGCCGACTCATTTGGTCATATGAAGCCATTCCCAGCTGGCGCCGTCGGGGTCTAGACTCTTCGTTGACGTCGGCAGCCGGGGGTCCATTTTGAAAATGTGCAATTATCCAGTCTGGCCCAGCGTGACAGACAAAACCCTGGTCTGCAGCCAGAAACGACGACGACACAGCACACCGTAGACCGCCTCTGACCAGCCTCGGTACTATGACGGGCATTGTCTCTCTCGCCCGCCCGCTAGCAGAAGCCACCTCATGTCACCAATGTCGGACCCTGCGTCATTAGCATCGCCCCGATCGACGCCATCGCAAGCAGGCAGGGTCTCGACAGCTGGACCCCGATTCCTGGGGATCGAGGCTATCGTGGTGGAATTCATCAGCGACGCTCATCGTGTCGGGGCTGATCTTCATGAGGGGCGCTGTCCAGCCTCCTGTGTAGCTGCATCACGAGCGTGGCTTTGCCATGAGAGCCCTCCGAGGCGTGCGGAAACCTGGAGCTTGGAAAAATAAGAGAGCGGATATTCACACCGGCGAAAACAGATGGTAGACCGATACATCACTCACACACCCACACCCAAACACCCACACCCAAACACCCACACTCCTAATACCCACACACCTAACACCTACCTAAATGTACACACAAGACCTATACACCTAATACCTATATATTAAATACTTATGATATTTATAGAAGAATTAGGTATATAAATTAAGTACGTGAACTGGGTGTGTAAGTGTAAGCGTATATTAGGTGCTGGGGGTGTGAATTGGGCGTGAGTGTTGGTTAATGTTAGCAATGTACCGGTGTATTATCCGTTTTTGCAGGTGCGAATATCTATTCTCAAAAATAAAACACGCACGCATGCATCAATGAGACCCCAAGCTGCCAAAGATAGAAGACCTTCTCTCACCTTCTCGGGCTTTTACTTGGTTGCGCAGCCTCCAAAAGAGCCCAGAAACTTGGCAGAAGACGGCTTCGCTCTGCTTACTGCGTCCCTGGTTATGTTTCCTCCGTCTGATCTTTTCCGGGAGGGGCTTGAAGCCATCGCGGTGCCACAGACACTAGCCCGCTGCACGATGAGGTCAGTCTGCCGCCTGCCAGTCAGGAATGGACGCGGATGTTGCCGCGCTAAGAGCCTTAGCGTCTCGGTCACTCGTTCGAGACGGCCTCATCTCATGTCTTGCGTGCTCCGCCGGGCGTCTCGTCGTTGGTCTGGCGGGAATGGCGTCGTCCTGGTTGCCAGCGACGATGCGGTCACGGCGGTGTCGCTCACGGTGACGAAGGGTGGTCAACAAGGTTCGGCGATCGGGACGATCCCGCCGCCCAGACCCAATGAGGCCGGGTACCAGAGGTTGGGTGCTGGCTGAAACCTGCCGTTGACCACCAGATTCCTGCCCAAGCCGTATCCATGCCGATGGCCTCGTGAAGGCTGTCGGCGAGTCGAGGATGACGGAGCCTCAACCATCTGCCGGCGCCGCCATCGAATTGCACCGTTGCACGACTGACCGCCGGGAACAGAAAAAGTGCAACAGCAACACGACTAAAGAGGCGCTACACAATGAGGACACGCAACCATCAGGGCGCCAGGGGCAACTTGAATCTGGACCCCTTGGGGTCCCCAGACTATGATGTCGTCGTGCGCCAGTTCGACTCAGAGACGTGCAGGGCCTTGGAAACGAAGAGAGATCAAGAGCCCGCAGGTGCTCGAGGGGGACGGGGGTGGAACGGTGTGTGGTACAAGTTCCAAGTTTCTGGCCGCATGTGCTGAAATGTGTACTGTATGTATTGCAGAGGTGTGTGTGCAGGCTGCGTTTTGGCGTCCAAAAATGAATAAGGTGTTCACTTGGACTCGGTCACCACCTCCTCGGCAGATTGCATAACCGCAGGGCGAAGCTGTCGTGTGCCTTGTTTTGGGGATGGGGAGGATGGAAACGGTACCGACAGTGCAAGGCTTTTTGGATACAGAGGGGTCTGGACTCCCACGCTTGGCTCCGCCGAAGGAGCCCTCGCTCCTCTCAGGCTGCCTGTCTTGTTGTGTGATTCTGTGTGTGCATCGAATGACCGGGAGTCCGCAAGGTACAGGATGCCGACCTGGGCCCGAGCAGACTGTAGATAACCTCGTGCCTCTCGGCGCAAGCAGAATGGCGAGGGCCCGAACGATGGCTGTGTTCGAAAACCCCCGGGGCAGCCGGGAGGACGGCGACAGACGCCGAGTGAGCGTGGAGCGGACCCTCCTTCTGACTTCCGCAGCGGCCGGAGGGGGCTGGGGGAAAAGAGGACGAGCGTGTGAGCGAGAGGAGTGGGCAGTTCGAATCCGTCCTCTCGCATGACCTCCTCCACTGCTGCACCTGCACCTGCACCTGCACCTGCACTTGCACTTGCACCTGCACCACACCCGACCAAAAACAGCAAGAGCCGGTGCTGCTGCACGCTCTTGCCATTTGAGTAATGCCGCTGCAGACACGAGAGGAAGGAGCCACAGCCTGCCATCGGGGACCCGTCGCAGCAGCTACAGTACAGTACCTATACCTTGCTGTATTATTATTATTATCTGCACAGTTGGAATATGGATTATGGGGCTCTGCAAGCCACGCGAGAGCCCGCCTGCATGCACCTAAACCGTTGCAACTTGCCTCGCGCCCAGGCAGGTTTCGTCTGACCCTCGTCGTCGCCGGGACACATCAACGGGAATCTGGACCAGCCCACCGGAGTCCACCTAAACTCTGAGCGTCGCATTGTCGGCTCCCAATCCAACTCTTTTTGTTCTGATACCCTCATCCCGCCGCCGCCAGGATCTTTTCTATAACCCGGTGGGTTACCTGGCTGGGCTGGCTCCCTCCCCACAGTGGGCACAACCCGAAGCATGATCACCGACAGACGGGTCTAGACCGTTCGTCGCTCGGGCTGCAAGGGCTGGGGGCCCTGCTGCCCCAGACTTCCTTCCTCGCCTGACGGGATGTTTCTTGCCCCTTCCTCGGCGCCTCTTTGGGGGAGACAGACAGGGCAGACGACAGGCGCCCAGCAGGGCGTGGAAACGGCAGATCACACACACGCAACGCACGCACCGGAGCTGCGTCGAGAGGGGGGACTCTCCCCCCGAAGGAATATCATGTATCTAGTACTATTTGCCGAAGCAGACCCGCGGGCAGGATGACCGTGACAAGACATCGCCATCAGAATCGGACTGTCAGTCAGTCAGTCTCGCCCCCCTCAAACAACACCCCGTGCGTCCGTCCCTCACCCCCTCCCCGGTTCGCATTCGGGGCGATCCAACTCGAGGCGGTCGATCACAAAACCCGCCCAGCCCGACCATGTGGGTTTTCCCACTCGCGTGGTTGTCAAAAAATTGCCCGCCCGCCGGGCCTAGGCCTGGGCCCTACGGGGCACATTGGGCATGTTGGCCCTGGAAGTGTTTCCTTCCTGATCGCGCTAGCATTCCCTCGATCCCTCGATCAAGACGTCGCCGGCGAGGAGAGGGAAGGTGTCATGATGATCGTCCTTCACACATGTATGCGTGCGTTGAGGCGCGCGATCATCACGCGTGCATGCGGTGAACAGGCGAGAGAGGGTGAGTGCTTGTGAATGTAAGAGAACGGGGAGAAAACAGCACGCATAACTCCCTCGAACCGGTGGCCGCGTTGCTTTCCCCGATCAAGCCACCGGTCGCCCGAACCGCACCCCGTCGTGTAACTCGCCTCACACATGCAGGCCGCAATCTTGCAGTGCCGATAGGGGCCTGACGGGCGGCGCGGCGCGGCCTGACGGTGCCACCGCATGAATTGAGTTGAGTGGATTGGAGGTTGAAGATTTTTTGTTGATGCCCTTCTTCTTGTTGTGGTTGTTGTTGTTGTTGGGCGCCGCCGCCTCGCATGTCCTTCCCCACGCCACGCAAGCCCGCCCCATCCTGTCTCAGACAGGCAGTAAGATAGTCGGAGCAAGGTAAGAGGTTGAAACAAAAGTGCCTCCTTCATTCGCCCGGGCATTTCTGCGGAGAGCGGGAGATGAGCAGGGAATATTCCTCATTCCGAACCGATAGAAGGTTCTTGGCAAGCCCGCCCGCCGCGTCGTACAGCACACAGCCCTGCCGTATTCGTCGCGTATGCGAGTGCAGAAGAAGAGCATTTTTCGGACAATTTGAGAGACAAATATGGCGCCCAAATGTCTTGGATCTATCTCTTGTTTCAGTCCCCATGGCGCCCCGGATGAACGAAGATCAGATCCCGCTTGTCGAGAGCCCGCAACGGCCAATCGCTCAAGGGGTGCTTGTGCAGTGATCAAGGCTGACGAGTTCACTCGTGTTACATTGCATTTCTTGCTCGGAGATTCTCAGAGTTGATGTTTATGCATATATTATTTTCTCGCCTGGGCAATGCGTATTCTATGCCTGATTCTTCTCGTGTACTCCATGTGCTATGATTGTGGTACAAAATGACAAATGCTGTGCTTCGAGATATGTGGGATCCAAACCGCTATTGTTTGTGAATGACTTCAGAAAAAGGCCAAGTGTATTCAAAGATTGTTCCTCCGCTCCCAAAGTAAATGCAGAACGCCTTGCTCGCTACAGTCTGTCCCGTAGGTTTCTCCGCTGGAGTCCCGTCGCTCTCCACGTCGCAATGAGGGGGTATTCGCAAAAGACAAAACTTCCGCGTCAAGAGAAGTAAAGTGAAAGATACAAGACTCGCTGTGAGTATGAACAATTTTAACCACAAGTTGCAAATGAGATCCAGCCCGGCATTTGATATTGTGAGTGTGACAAGTGATACATGTATGAGCGGGCCCACCAGCCCGTCGATCCCGCATCTACCAGCGGCGATGTCATGATAACGTCAGCGGCTTGCCTTTGATTGGCCAGGCACCCGAAAGACAGGACCAGGAATGGAAAACCAAATGAGGCTGTGGGCTTTTTGATCCTGATGGAGGAGCTCCAGTGGAGCTGCAGTGTACCGACCCCTCGGGCGGAGTGGAGGCCGGAATTGGCTGCTTGGCAGCAAGAGGTGTGATTTGTCGAGCCAGCCGCCGGGTGTCTTGCTCCATCTATGGTGTGATGGCAGAATGATGGCCAAGGCACTGCAGGCCAAGAGGAAGGTTCTTCGACTAGTACAGTAGGCCACGTCAGGAGAGTTGCTTTTGAGCAGAGTCGGGATGTACTTTGGCCGGAGTTTGAGTTCCGCCCAGGCAGGGCATGGAGGGACGGGGGTGATGCTGAGATGATGCGAGAAGTCGACGGCTTCGGACACTCCAGGGTGCGATACTGCAAGATCCAAGATGCAGGGCGCGGTGATCAAGTCTGGGCATGGAGATGCCGCGACTCAGCCAACTTGTGAGAGAATGAATCAGGGCTGGTTCCTCATTGGATGGGTCCACTCGTGTTATCGAAGGCGGCCTAATGCACCCAAATTTGATGTACACCAGTGGTGCAAATAGGATGAGTGCTTAGGCTTTCGAGGAGAACTCAGTCGTGGTCCAATGTGTGGCAATTGAGTCGAAGCTGCAGGCTCTTGTCTCGTCGCAGTCATGCAGCCAAAAATGGCGGGCGGATTGCAGCGCGGGCACTGACCGAGACACTGGCCAGCTATTCGTCTATCCATCTCAGGCCTCCCGTCCATCCGTGATGGAGACTGGTACAACAGAGGGGTCAAACTTTCGGGGTGTGGTCGGCATCGTCGACACACTGTAGGTATGCTCTCGTCGACGAGAGTAGGTTCGGTGTGGTTGTGGTCCGTGATTGGGGTAAATCTTGCCCTGTCTGTCGGCAGATCCGCGATCGACTAGGCGAACCTTATCCGCAGGCTCCCTCCTGACAGCCGAGGCAGCAGGCTACTGGTGTGTCCCAAATCGGAAAAAACCAGCACCTCAGAGCGCCGATCACCATCAGCAATTGATGTTGAATGCGTGGCGGCCTCCTCATTAGGATTTCCATCGTCGAGTGCTGCTCACAGGCCGAGGAGCCCGCGGTCGTGTCTGGGGCATTGGCCTTAGCGACCTCACCATTGAATCCTTCCACTCCACACGCACGGGCCTGAAGCCTTCAGCGGAGGGGTCCTTGACCAGGTGTGTAGTGGGGCACCAAGAGGGCGGAGGGGCGGATGTGCCAAAGCTGAAGCTGGGGTTGGAGATGCTCTGAAGCCTTGATACTGTTTGTGTGGTTTGGTGTGCTGGTGGTCCGATCCAACATGTCGTCTGGTTTGAGTAGTGGTGGCGGCGGCGGCGAAGCAGTGCTCACTGCAGCTTTGGTTCTGTCGCTCACTTTCCGTATCCTGTCATTCTCGCGCACCTGTCGCAGTAGTAGATGCCAGTCCCCACCCGGATCATGCCGTACATGCTGGCATCGTCCGTTGTTGTCATCTCCACGCAGCGGGCACAGCGGAGACAGCGGATGACCTCGATTGATGCGATGGGGCGCTCCATGCTGGCTCGTACGGAGCTTGCTGAGACATCAGAGTCTGATGACGAGAAGGAGCCGTACGAGGATGATGATGAGGAGCTGTCGTAGTGCTTCTTTGACGGCCGTACTGGGGACACCATCATGGCGGCTGCTGTTGCTGTCAAGTGTAGGCCTTGTGCCTTACTCTGTTGGTAGGGTCTGACAACTAGAGTGCTGGAGCTGTCAGGTCGATGCGATGGGCGATTATCGAGGTTGGCGTCTGAAGATGTAGAGAGCTTGTGGTGCAGAGTTTTCTTGTTCGTGCTGGAGTGAAGTATCGCTGGTTTGTATGTTGAAGGGTGGGAGGGCCAAGTGATAAGGCAGTCAAAGAAGGAAGGGGGCCGTGGGAGGGTCTTATGGATCGAGAAATCTGGTGTACATCCGCGCTCAGGATTAGAACATGGGAGATCGGCACAGTAGGAACTGAATGGAGAGGGTGGGCAGGGGACATAGCTACGTACCTTTTCGACGCCGGTCCAGACACCATCTTGGCGGTACGTACCGTCTGCTGCGCGCCCAGCTCGCCAGGGCGACGAGGGGCTGTGCCAGGGTTCTCCTGGCAGTGTGCAGTGAGACAGTCGCATCCCAGACTCACGGACGGGTGGGTCGGAGGCTCGAGATGCAATTATCGGGTCTGCCCTGTGTTACCAGGGGGTTTACCTCTGGCAGCGGGGTCTCTTGCTCAATCCCGACTGCCTGATTGTGACTGCGCCAGCAGAGAACGAGGATTGATTCCTCTGGTACTGCAGGGCGGGCAGTGCTCTGCGCTAAATCTGCGTACCGCGTATACTGCGCACCCGTAACAGCCGTGCTCTTCTCATCCTCTTACCCACCTGGGCAACTGCCAGAAGGGGCTCGTCGCTGTCTGGACCCAAACGGACCGTCTCAAAACGGATATTGCAGGTGGGCCCCGTTCGCTGGTCCAGCCCGTCGAATTCCCACAGTTTCATGAACATTCAGTACTGTAACTGCAGACAGCAGTTCCTCACACAAATTGCCCTTGTGAAGGATGATGCCTGTCTGGCTCTGCACAATACTGCGGCCAGACTCATGTCTCCCGACTACATGCGATGGAAATTAGCTGCAGCAACGTGCAGATGGAATAATAATTATGGGCCGTGGTTCACACAAGGCCACGTAACCGTGGACAAACATCCCACAAGTTTCACGTTTTGACAAGAGACTGCGTGTCCGTGACGAGGTTTCTGTGTGAGGGTGAGGCCGCGGCGCAAGCTTGCACTTAGCTGCGTTAAAGGCCGGAACATCCAATGGTGGGGAGTTTCTCGCTGGGCAAGATAACTCCGAGACTTGGCCCCGAGGTCGTGCCAATTTGCCGAGACAGCCTAACGTCTTGTAGTTTGTAAGCTGACAGACAGGCCCCCTCCTTCCAGCGGCCTGCTGGCTGGGCTGGTGACCGTGCAGTCACTTGCCCAGCAGGCCCAGGCGTTGCAGCCTGGGCTGGGCCTGAGATGGGAATAAACCGCAGCATGTCTGGGTAACTACTGTACAGCCGTGCTAGGTATGGTTGCTGTGTCAGCCGTCAGCGCTGCGTCCGGAAGCGAAAAATTGGACCACTCTATTTGACGCTGGAGCCTTCTCCCCATCCGGCCCATCCAATCTGAGGGTGATGCGGCAGTAGCACTAACACGCCGAGTCTCCTCCCTTTCCCCGTGGAAATTGCGGCCCTGCCCCGGGGAAGGTCGTCGTTGTGCTTCCTACATAGTACTCCCCTATTTTCCGAATTTGCGGGCGACAGCGGAGGTCACAGCTTGATCTTGCCGTCAGGGGGGGCCAGGCGGGCCACGGGCCAGACGGGTGACGGGCCAGCCGGGGAGCGCTCTTTATTGTCGGGGCTGGGTGTGTGATGGCCTGATGGTGGGCAGCAGCCCACAGTAAAAATGGGCGAGGTGACTGGGTGACTGAGCAGCCAGCGGCCCAGAGGTACCAGCTAGCGATGGGTGCTTGAATTTCGATTTCGAAATATTTCACGGGCTTAAGTGAAATTTCGTTATATCTAATTGAGTAGGTCTAATATATATATTAAGGTACCTTAATATTAGCTATCTCAGCCCCCTTTTAAATAGCTAGGTAGGTACCTTTAAGTAGTTAATTAATATATTAAGCCTGCTAATCTTTTTAATAAGATAAATTAGCTTTATTTTAATATATTTTATAATTAATTAACTTTTTTAAAAGATAATTAAAATAAAGAAGAAAGCTATTAATAGCTAGGAAGATAAGGCTTAAGGTTAGCTAGATAATTTAGCTATATTATTAAGTTAAAATAACTTAATAAATCTTGTTAATAATCTCCTATATTTTTATTATCTTTTAAAAAATATATTTTTAAATTAATTATTATTAATTATTATAATAATAATAATAAGAAGGGCTTTAAGGGTATTTTAAATATTAATTAAAGCTATTATAATATTTAATAATTAATATAAATAAATATTAATTTATTAATATTTAATTAATATAAATAATTATATATTTTTAAATATATTAAATTTATTATTAAAAATAATTTTTTATTAGGTATATTATTTATTAAAATTTTAAATAGTTAAGTAATAATATATTTAATAAAAGGTACCTTAATAATAATTAATTTATTCCATCTTTCTTTAATTAATTTATTATTATAATAAAAAAATAAGCTTAGCTTATAATAATATTCTTAATTTAGCCTAAATTATATATAATTTATAATTATTTCCTTTTATAATTTTAAAGGTATATAATTAATAATTTATTATATAATATATTCTTTTTATTTTATAATAAATATCTTAAAGGTAAAAGATTTAGGATTAAAAGAGAATATAGCTTAATAAATCTTAATAATTTATTTTATAAAATAAATAATAAATAGCTAATATAATATAATTCAATCTATCTTATATTATTTTTAGCTTTTTTATAATTATTATTAATATTTTTAAATATCTTATTAATAAAGGATTATATAATATATATAAGTATAATTAGTTTTTAATTATTTTTATATTAATATAATTAGCTTAAGGATAATTAAAAAGTATATAATATTATATTAAAAGGAAGGGTTATTAATAATTTTAAGGGTTTTTTATAATTAAAAGGTTAATTTAAGGGGATTATTTAACTTAAAGATATTATAAAAAGAGTTTTATATATTTGCTTTTACTTAAATATTTAAGTTAATATAAAATATTAAAAAAGCTGGCTTAATTTATTTAAATAATTATAATGCCTTTTATTAATTACCTTATTTTATAATAATTATAATTAAAAGATTATATATTTTATTATTATATATAAATGGTATTATATCTTAAAGCTAAATATATTATTTTTTTAAGTAATAAAAATATATAATTATATAAATAGCTTATTTAAAGATTATCCTTTAAGGGTTAATTATAATAATATCTTTTATTAAAAGCTATAAGCTATATAAATTATAAAGGATATTATAAATATAAAAAAGATTTAGATGATTTTATAAATTATTTTAATATTTATATTAAGTAGTATTTATATTTATATAAATTATATTAACCTTACTTAAATTATTATTAATAATAATATTAATTAAAAATAAAAATAAATTAATTTAATTATAAGTTAAATATATTATAGCTTTAATATTAATTATCTTTTAATAAAATATAATTTAATTAAGGATTTTTATAAAAAGATTAATAATTTAGTTAAAGGTAATATTATTAAAGCTATTAAAGATAAGGTTTAAATGCTTTATAATATATATATATCCCTTAATTTCTTATAAAATATTATTATAAATTTTATTAAAAAAGAAAGTAATTTAATAATAATTAAGGGATATAAATATATTATTAAATATATAAAAGGTAATAGCTATTTCCTTATTCTTAAAAATATTATATAATTTATTATTAATAAAGTAAGCCTTAGCAAATTTCTTTTATAAAGCTTAAAGGGAATTAAAGGTTTTCTTAAGTTTAAAGAAATTATTAATAGCTTATTACTTTAAGGGGTTATTAATAGCTATAAATAGGGTATATTTCTTAAAAAAGTAATATTTTTTATATA
The DNA here is from genome assembly GCA_037177825.1 of Diaporthe sp. P3_1W. Taxonomy (NCBI): domain Eukaryota; kingdom Fungi; phylum Ascomycota; class Sordariomycetes; order Diaporthales; family Diaporthaceae; genus Diaporthe; species Diaporthe sp. P3_1W. The sequence continues at coordinate 1,249,875 of JBAFXB010000004.1, read as the reverse complement.
TAATATTAATAATATATAAATAAAGGTATTATTTATAATTAATAATATTATTTATATTATTATTAACCTTTTTATAAATAAAATAATCCCTAGAATTAATTTTTATTATTAAGAGAATAGGAGAAGCTATTATTATAATAAAAAAAAATATTATTTATAATATTATAAAAGAGGATTAATAATATATTAATAATTATAAGGTTAATAGTTTTATAAAAGATTTATAAATTAATATTAAGTATAGCTAAGTAATATAATTTATTGTTTTCTTAATTAAGTAAAGTGTTAAAGATTCCATTGTATATAGGCCTTAATGTAGTTTATGCATTGTATTTTAATGCAATTCAGCCAGCCCTTCTAAAATTGCTGAAACGTAGCAGTAGGGGGTGTAGGCCTGAAATTTACCCATCGCTAGTATCAGCGGGAGTGAAACGGTGGGGAAGTCGGAGAAGGCCAGCGAAGCGACGCGGGCGAGTCGAGAGTCCAGACTCTGATCCGCACCCAATCTTAGATCCACGGGCCCCTATTCGGGCTGCACGTCCTGCAAAGTCGCTGCAGGCTTCTGGGTCACACAGGGCAAACCGTGGAGAAGCCGGGCTCCAAACGGTCCACAGGCTTCTTGTCCAGGCTGGCAGGTTCTGTCACGCACTGGCATTCTCAGAGTCTGGGTCTTCGTTCAACGGAGTCCCCTGCCGTCTGGGCACTGAGTCTTCAGCTTGGCGACTCCCCTCCTGCATGCAAGCCGACAGAAGCCATTCTGGCATAAGAGCATGCTCCGTACAATATGACTTGCTGTCCTGGCTATTAAACTGTGTATGTACAATCCCCTGGCTGGCTGCTGCTTTGGTCTCGATGCAGGCGACATCAGTGGGCCCAATGTGCCAGCGCTCTGCCTTCTCAGCCGTTGGGCCGGAGGAAAGGTGGATGGGGGCATATAGGCATTTGTAGGGTATTTTGGGCAGCCAAGGCAAGACCGTTTCGAACGGCCCGTCAGACCTCGATATTAGGATAGAGCTCAATGCGAGCCTGAGAGAAGACAACAGGAGGTTGAGCCATTCTCGCCATGGACCTCAGATCATCGAGATGGCAGCCTGACGCCAATCCAGGCGCGGCACGTAAGCCACGTTGACAACGACGCGTCGTTGAGCCAACGCTCTCAAATGGCGAATGGTCGGTCTGTTGATGGTTGACGCATCTCGATGATGAGCGTCGGGAAATGACCAGCGTCATTCGCTCGACGGCGGTGTGGGAGTTGCCGTTGCCGTTGCGTTGTCAAGTCGAGTTAGGGATCGAGAGGAGTGCCATGAATTCGCCACTCGTCGAAGCCAACTATGTAGTGTAGTCACAGAACTGCCAGGGTGACAGTACTGAAATCAGCCACAGGTGGTAATTGTGGGTGGCAGCACGCAGTAGCATGTGGTTGTTCCAAAATGTGGATTCAAGCTCCTGTTTTCTTCCAAGAACCCGGTGACTTTGTTTGCTTGTCTGTGAAGATCACCTGGAGGATCACCAGCCACGATCGATTCCATGCATACGAATTGTGGTTTTATGATTTCCCATGTTGATCACGATGATTTCCATGTCCATATGGCCACAATGTGCACAGACGGAGCTTGAGATCCGACGACTGACAAGTTGCAGCCACAATAATCTGATTAGACGTGTGATTCCTTGCTGCAGGTCACCGGCACATTCGGCCGAGAGAGACAAAGATCCCCCACCACACCTGTAGAAGCCCTCAGGGGGCGGCAGATCATACTGATAATAACCGTGGGCTTCGTGATATATCTATCAGGTGAAATTGGCGTGACAAGGCGCGTCGCTGGCGAGGTTGGGCTGCAATGCACGACGCGAAAACCTCAATACATAAATATCTGCTGCGACCAGACTGCCGTCGGTCATGCGCGACAGCATTTCCACTTGGGTATAGCAAAGCAAGCGTGGTGATATCTGCAGGCGTCTCGTGCCCTCTGGTGGGTGGATGCTCTTGGAAGCTAAGAATTGGCAAAGTGAAAAATTGGCAACGGAGGATTCTTTTTCGCAGATCCCTTGCAGAAGGCACGATGCTGCCAGATTCTTTTGCCTCCACCGTCAATGCCTGCGGCGGTTGCTGTTTGGCCAATGGCGACCTACTGATCCACACTGGGGAAATGCTGGCCAAGATCTACACGACCGTGTCTCGCAGTAGGCTACAGTTACTGTAGTGGTCAAGATGGAGTCACGGCGTGTGGAGAGAGGAGAGGCGAGGAGAGGTTGATGTCAATATCGTCAGTTTTCAACCGCCCATATTTTCTTGGTCGATGCTGCCCCAACCAAATCTGGTCGCGAATCTGCCCACGATCACGGCCGAAATCTGTGACAGACAACCTCGTCACAGCCTGAGTCTGTCCATTCCAGCCACTCGAAACCTCGAAACCACCACCAGGTTCCCGTCCGACACCAAGCCCTACGCGCCAGACATGTTTCTTGGCATTTAGCCCCCCGTTATGGTCTCCTATTTGCATATCTTGATACGCTAGCCGTAGAATTGTCGCCGTCTCTAGCGCCCTTCATGTCGAACCGGACTTAGCAACCAGTCCGCGCCGTTGTCGATGCGCCCGTGAGAATCAGATCTGTTGCTCGCAGTCGTCCATCATGGAAGATTCGACAATGCAAACACGCGTTCCACGAGATCAGAAGCGGCCCAAACGGCGCGTCGCGAGTGGATGACGGTTTTTTTGGTGTTCAACTGTTTTCTGCCAGTTGCTAAATGGCCGTTCGGTCTCATTTAATCGGGATCGATGTTTGGATCACGGTGTTCTGTGGCTCCTGTGGCGGTGCTGACATCACTCACTCGCTCACTCATGGCAGGTTTTGTGTGATCTCGATTCCAAGGCGACTGGCCCCTAGGTGAAACATGCCGTAGCGAGAGGAAAGGATCGTGACCACCTGAGCAACTTCTGGCACCTCACTTCCGCCAGCAGCCAATGAGCCAAGCCTTTGCCAATGACTCCGAGGCCCTAAACAGGCAAATCGATACGGCGGGTCAGACGGAGGGCCTTTCACCTGCTATCCCGACCTGCTTCGGATCCAAGAAACGTCGTGGGATCGCGAGGGCGCCCGGCATCACGGCACCCACTCTCCACCCGCTACCTAGTGTCCGAGTGTTTGGACGGTCACTGCCTGCTAGTAGACGGCCGTGGCTTGACAACAGGAACTCATCAAACGACAAATTCTTGGACGAGGACTTATTACCGAGCCTGTGTCTGCCCGTCATGTGGAACTGCACGGACTCGATGCACCCCTCCTCCCACTGCCGCCGTCCCAGCTGGGCGGTATTGCATCTGCAAAGCACCGGTCTAGTCTAGCGGCTTTGGAGCAGATCTCGATGACTCTCTCGGAGCCGATCATCGATGACTCCCTCCGGAGCTGACCTCCGTCTATGATGATAAAGCAATTTGCTCTTTTGCGATCTTTGCATATGAATGCCCCGACGCCACCGATCGCAAACTCCGATGGTGTGCTCTCGTCCGACTCCATTCGCATCTGGCTCCGGACCGAAGAGGCAGCCCGACGGCTTGGGATTCCTCCACTCCCGCTCCTTGCAGGCCCCTGTTCGTCGCAAAACATGACATGCATATACTGCAGCATTGTCATTTTTTCCCCTTCGAAACATTTGTGGGCCGCGTAGCTGAGTTAAACCTTAGCAATGCCACGATACGGCTGACTTGGCGAACCCTATTCCGGAGTGTTCGCTCCATCTTCGCCGGAGCATGTCAAGAGCTGTCTCGCATGGCTCGTGGTTCGCTCAGCCCTGCGATCCGCTTATTATGGTTTGGTGCCAGGGGACCGCGCCGCCCGGGGACTGCCTGGATCATGCCAGCCAACCTGTTGGACCCCTAGAATTCTCTCGAAGTTGTCAATCTCGCGGGGACTGAGTCATTCTGGAAGTGCCAGGATGCTGCCAGCTGGTGGTCACATCAAGGAACAGCGAAGCCGCCTGTTCGTCGGGCAACATGTTCTCCAGCTGGGGTGTTATTTCAGGAGAGCCCCGGAGAGCCCTTCGGTGGGGCCTACGCGGCGGGACGAGGAACCAACATCAACACGAAACCTCCCGTCAACAAAGCGGCGGGACGAGTTCCTGCGGACCCCCGAACAGGTCTGCGGGATGCCACCCTGCGAACGCCCTCGCTTGGGCCTAGGCTGCCACTATTTACAGTGCTCTTTGCAGGCCCCGCCATCCTCCACGCCGGGACCCTTGAAACCAGCTCCTCTGCGCCGCATCAAAACCTCTCTGTTGGAAACTGACCAACATCCAGCAATCCTGCGGCAGAGGACCTGTCAAGCGCGATCGATAAGCGCATACCAGCCCCTGCTGTAGCCACAAATAAAGATCCAGCCGCCTGAAATGCCACATTGGCGCAGGAGAAACGTATCAAATATAGTGCGCGGCCACCAAAATCCCACCACCACCTGTTGGCGGTCCCGCTGCTGGCCGTGCACCACCGCGAAGTTCGTCGCGAAGTCCATCGGGACGGGTGGATTGAAATGGACCGTTTCGGCATTTCCAGGATAGGTCCACATACGGTCACAAGCTCTAGAGGCAAGCCACGCCAGCAGCGTCTGGGACAAAGAAAAATCGCTCGCTGCACCGCCCGCGGGATTCGTGGCCCGCCTCGTAGTCCGGCCTGAGCTTATTGCTGACTGGGTGAGGCTTTTTTTTCTTTCTTTCTTTGTTTGTCTGCTCTCGTTCCCTGCCTATTCCCGCTGGGTCGGAACGACGAAGCCACCCGACCGATGGTTCCTTTGTCCCCGGACCGTCCTAAAATCTCACACTTTTGCACACTCGGCCTCGGGCTCCACGGCGTCATGCGCGCGAAAAGGGCGTGGGCTGTCAGACCATTGATAGCACCGCCGAGGCTGCCGTTCCCTCGGTTACAGCGGTCGGCTAAACTTTATTTTGTTTCTGCTTATGTGGCAGCCCGCCAGCAAACCTCATGCAACCAAGCGGCTCGATGTCTTTTGTACCAATTATGGCTCCCTCGGGCTCCTGACGTCTTGCTGTTGTTCGGTTACCTGAATATCTTTGGGGGGTATTCATTTAACCACACCCCGTGAAACCTTAAGTCGGGTGTTGACTCGGGGGTTCTTTGCTGCTTGTGATCTGATGTGATCGTCGTCGAACCCCGCGTATAGCGTCTATCATGCGGTTCCGGGAGACATTCGGCCTCCTTGGTGAAGCCGGTTGCCATGTGAGATTCCCATCCAACCGTATCGTGGCATCTGTATCGCAACATCCTCGCCTGCGCTTCAGATTTGTTTTTCAGACCTGGGCTCCCTGGATTTACGAATGGGTTGCCCTGCGACAGAAGAGATTCGCGCTGTCGGCAATAACACTGCCTGTGTATTATTCCTTCACGTGAAAGGAGTCAGTCACTTCATGCCGCCGCCCGTTGGGTCGTCGTATTCGTTTTGGGCATGCACAATGCGATGTGAGAGCCACTTTTGTTCACAAGTCCCGGTCCATACTACATAAAATTGCATCGGATATTGAGTCTGCCTTTTTTTCATGCGACGGGGCGGTGGTCTTCTCGTCGTGCCGACAAACATCTCGGCCCCCAACGTAAAGTATGTTGCCCAAGGCGGTCAGATAGATCAACGCCATGTGGATCAGCATAGCCAGTGATCAACGGTCTCCAAGGTCACAGGCCGAGTTGGTTTCATGTGACTGTGCTGGAAACTCCCAAAAGTTCAGATTATGCTTTTATGATGCCGAGTAGGTTTCTTTGCCGAGCTCTTGTGCGTGGTTTTGAGTCCCAAGAAAGGAGATGATTTCCAATGTCTCACGTGTCTTTTGGTGGACCTCTGAAGCCTTCGGTATTTGCATCTGGCCTCATTTGACGGCACAACTTCGCGATTTGTCCCGTTGCTGTTGTTGCCTCCAGTAAGCCAATGTACGCTTCTTGTGACGCAGGAAGAGTGTTGTTGACGACTGCATTCAGAATTCCAACAGATAACACTGGTAACTGATAAAAATAGTTTCACATTGATTGCCTGAAATAAGACAATGTTCTTCGATCCCATAAGTAATTTCAACAGTGCGGGTCTGAAAGTACCCACATTATCTTCAGTCATGTAGATGCGCTCTGAGTCCCGTTAATTCCATGGGCCAATCTCCTCGTGCGTTAATTATCAGGATCCCCACGGCGTGGAAGTAGATGTAAGTCATGGGCTCTAGGGCTCGGAAGCATCAATGTTAGACGACAATGAGGCATTTTCATCTACATCCTGGCGAGTCAAGCAGCCACGACCCCTCGGGTGAGGGAGAGTGTCTGTCCCACAAAAGCAATTCGTAATCCAATTCCCGCAATACAGTGTATGCCTCACGATGGTCCATTGTACGGCGCGGATATGCCACAAGTGGTGTGACAGCGCAGGACCTTCATCTCCCGCGCACGACTTTCGAACATCTAATCCGTGTGCACACTCATTCTGGCTGTATTCAATATGCGCTCCGTCAAGATAGCTGCAGTGGGCCTGGTTTATTTGGACATTTTTCTGCTGAAAGGAGCGGTTTGATGTTTTGGCCCCACATTGTTGAGAGTGAGACTAATGGTAACAATGTTGGGCTAGATGCAGCTGCCGCTGATGATGCTGGCGACGATGCATGTTGCCGATTCACAATGGTGGGGAATTTTCATCATTGAATTTCCCATGAGCAATGTCCGCGGGATTGGTATTCGGGCAGTCTACAAAGCTTGAGATTCAGCAGGCCAAATTTGAACGAGCTTCGAGTTCCTTTCCGCAAAGGTGACATAGAAGTACATTGATTCTGTTTGAAGGCATTAGTTTCAAATGTACGTGGGTTTAAGTATTGACAACGGTCTGTAAAACTTGTATCTCATCTGATGATGAGAGCCATCTCATCAGTCGATGTGTGCGTCGCCAGCGTCCGTTTCACAACCCCTACACCTGTCATGTAGATGATCCTGCTCAAATTACTTTACAGAGTTGGCATGGTTTCGAAGAGAATCCTACGAGCAGTATCTAAACGCTATGGTACCGTGACCTAGGTAGACAATCCTCTTACTTCAGTTGTAACAGCTTCTACTCCAGTCTTTAACTTCTATAAGCAAAGGGAGCTTACAATGCCCCTTTCGATAGTCAATCTGAGTCTCCAGACAGAACATAGAAGCGATGCGCCTGAGGTCAAAGTCGGCACGCCAATCAAAACTTTTGATCAGATCTACCGTAGCGGGACTATGTTATGTTAGAAGATTATATTATCAACATAGCCTAACTGTCCGCACGTAGACGACGCTGTGAGCGCATCATTGCAGTAAGTTTCCTGACCCAGCACACCTGCGTGGCTTCCAAGTTACGGACGTGCACATTTCTGGCCAGACTTGATATGCCCAGAACCAGGCCTTTCTCAGAACTGCACGGGCTCCTCATGAGACGTCTGGGGTCCAACCCGGGTCGGCAAGCTCAACTCCACTCGGGATAAAGCCAGGAGCGACTGCGTAAGGTTAGCCCAATTCCTCATAACGAACATTATGTGGTCTCGTTTTTAATCTATACACATATGCTTCTTACGCAGTATGCATCCAGCCCCTTCATACAGTGATAATGAACATTAAATAGGGATTAATATCCTACCTGTGGTGCCAACGAGCGTCCACTCGCCCAGGCTCCTCGCCGACTGCCACTCCCCCTTCTGGATCGCCACCTGGGGCGCCTGGTCGTCAAACACATCCGGGCCGAGCGTCGCCTTCCGAAGGGGCTGTCCGTCGTCGTAGGACAGCGACAGGGCCAGCGGCGCCCCGGCGTAGTAGTGCCACACCTCGACCGCGTCCACACGGTGCCAGACCGAGTCTCCAGCGGCGCCCTCGAGCAGGTAGTAGATGGCGGTGCTGGCGGAGCGGTTCAGGCTGGGTATGGTGAAGGGGTCCTCAAAGGTCTGGATGTAGTAGCCCTTCTCCTCGTTTGGGACGAGGCTCAGCTTCTCGATGACCTCCTGTGCCGTGCGCTCGTTGATGGGCGTGTGCGGGCTGCTTCCGGGTGTCGTGGGGTTCGGCCTTCCGAGGACGCCATTGGGCGTGCTTATGAGCGCGAGGAGACCCAAGAACAAAGCAGAGGACTTTATTGAAGCCATGATGCTGAAATTTGGCAATTTCTGGTAGTCTCCAGTTGAAGCTCCTGGTTGCCCAAAGCTGACGTGGGCAAAGTGGTGGAACACTAAAGTGCTCTTGACGTGGCTCAGTCGATGGAGAGGCGTGAGACAAAAATTGAAAAGAATCGAGCGAATCCGTTGCTCAAACCCAGTAGTGGCATGTGGATCATTTATTGTTGTTCGGCTTTTGTCCTGTGAGGACTTCCACTAGTGCTGACAAAGTTGCGCGTTGGCCGGCAGTTCCGTAATGTTGGTGAGGCTGGAGATCGCGCGATTACAAGACGCCCCCTGCAAAATCCCCTGAAAAGATGTGATTTGTCAAAAGATCGGCAATATTCCAGCAACTCGTCCGTGAATATCAAATACCTAAGGATTCTCCTCCCTCCGGCTGTGTAACCGCCTCAGTCTCACAGTCTCAGCCACGTGATGGGAGCAATTCTGGGCGAATCCCTGGATAATTCTTGGTAGCTGAGCAGTACAGCACACAGATGTTGAGAACCCGCCATTGCGAAGTTTCCTTGCAATTGAAATTCAATGTTGAAAATGACTTGACACAGAATACTCAACACGCATCTCGCGTTGGCTTACGTATTGTGCAAAGTGGAAAATTGTCCAAGCCACTCATTATAGGCATCATATTCAGCAATGGAGTACGATCGATCAGCCGACACCGAATGCACAGCTATTATCTAGCCGCACGAAATCGCACGGCGCGATGAACCCGTTTCTCAGTTAATTTGCTAGCTCATAAACTGGGATTTTGTTAAAAAAATGTCAGCAGTGGCCTCTAAGACCTCTGGCAGTGACCGCCCCCCTGACCAACCGACCTGTCTGACCGAAGCAAATGCTATTGCCCGTCCTGGACCTGGTTCGGTGCCTAGGAAACGTCCACCTCGCTGCCGCCTTTTGTTCAAGAAGCGGACTTTTGGCATACGCAACTACTGTCGTATCGAGGGCGAGACCGGCCTTTCATAGTGGTGTTATATGCTCGACATCACCGGAGTTATTTCCAACTAAGCCTATGTCTAGCCGCCAACTAAAAGACAAGATTGATGTCGATCCCTCCCAAAGGAGAAGTGCAAAGCTACCCTATCGCGGTCTGGATGTATTTCCTAAAGAGATCGAGCACTATTACAGTACGCTATATAGATAATAGCCACGGTAATGCTCTCAGCATTACAACATCCCTCTTTTAAGTATTTAGCGCAATAAGCTTTCTTACGCCATAACAGTTTATAATGCCTACCTAGGGATTTCAAGTTCAAGCCAGACTTTGTATCTTTATTTCTCCTTTAGCCATAGAATCTTTCTCACATAAACAGGGGCCTAACGTAATCTCAGATCCACCCGTGGGAAGGAGGCGAATCACAACCAAGAAGCTAAATAACTTAACTTAGAACTTTAAAATAATACCTCTGAATCTATTTCAAGGGGTATCTAGCAGGGAGTAGCAGCATTCTTAATAGTCTATCAGGACGATAAACCTTAAAAGGGTAGCTATTATTACAGTACGCTATATAAATAATAGCCACGGTAATGCTCTCAGCATTATAACGTCTCTCTTTTGGGTATTTAGCGCAATAGGCTTTCTTGCGCCGTAACAAGCACGATGTCCCCGCTTTCGAACAACGAGACTAGGAGAACAGATTTTACATCTGGAGAGGGGCACAAAAGTTACAACTTTGACACAATCATAGCCGCCATTTAGCAATATTAATCTTAGAGAACTTCACAAACGTCTCGGTGGCTGACTTGAGTCAGGGTGGTGACCTGAGAATGGGACAGGTTGCTGCCACATGAGCTTGCTCGTTTACTTGATGCGCGTGAAGTGGGTATCTTGCCAGGGCACTTGGCGGGCTATCTGTCGTCTTGCTTATACAAGTCTTTCAAATACCATGGAGTTACCATTCTGGGACTGCAATCCCTATCAGCGACACCCTATTAGTGACAAATCACTTTTTGTGGATACCTAGGTAGTAACCGACCACTTTTCGTGCTGGGGCATTTGAGATCTCTACTGAATAATTGGCCCAAATCAGGGACCACTGAGGGGAGACCTGGGGATGAGAGGGACTGTTAATCTATTCTCGACTATATCTTAGGTCGAGGATAATTGTTACGCAGCTGGCACCCCCGTCCCTGGACTTTCTCTTCAACGCCCACCATGTTGTCGACGCCCAGCCTGAGCACAGCAGCTGTCTGGCTAGCTGCGCTGGCTTTCCTGATCTCACTGATCCAACACACGTGGAAGAAGTCGACCCAGACAAGGAAACTACCCCCGGGACCAAAGGCATTGCCTCTGATCGGCAACCTGCATCACCTTCCCAAGCGCCGGCAGTTTGAGGAGTTCTACCGGTGGAGCAAGCAATATGGACCCGTCATGTATATTGATATGGCAGGACAGCCATTCATCGTCCTATCCTCACACCAGGCCGCACAGGACCTGCTCTCGCGCAGGAGCGCCCGATACTCTGACAGGCCCAGGAGGGTCATGTGCGGCGAGCTGGTGACGAAGGGCTTGCACATGCTGCTGAGGCCGTACGACGCCGCCTACCGGCTTCACCAGCGCATGGAGGCCCCGCTGCTGAGCGTACGCGCAGCAAAGAGTTACACTCCGTTGCAGGACCTCGAGGCCAGACAACTGCTGCTCGATATCCTGAAGGAGTCGGACGCGGTCGGAGAGAAGGGCCTCGACGCATCCCACCACTTCGAGCGCGCCATGGCGAGTTTCATCTATAGCTTGGCTTATGGGTATCGGCTGAAGACGGGCCGTGAGGAGTCGTTCGAGGCTGCGAAGCGTGTCCAGGAGGAGTTCGCTCGGACTGGTGTCGTAGGCGCGTACATCGTCGATACCCTGCCTGTGCTGAACAATCTCCCTGCATTCCTTGCCCCATGGAAGAAGGAGGCCGAGGAGCTCTACCTGTTGGAGGAGAACCTCCACGTCGGAAACATGCGAAGGGGCCTGGACAGTATGGGCTGGAACTTCACGAAGCACTACTTCAACAACTGTCCCGAGGCAAAGGGGATGCCCGAGGTTGAGGTCGCTTTTGACTTGGGTATTCTGGCAGATGCCGCCTTGGATACCTCGACGGTAACGATGGAATGGTTCCTCGTTGCGTGGGTCACAAACGGTGGGAAATGGGTGGCCAGGGCTCAAGAGCTGCTCGACGATGTAGTCGGGAGAGGTCGGATGCCGCAGTTTGAGGACCGTGACAGACTGGCATACATTGAAGCTATCGGTAGGTTACTCTCAGACCCTCAGTCCACTAACAAAATTCGTTGACGCTCTTTTGCAGTTAATGAGACATTGCGCTGGCGACCGGTGGTAGTTGCTGGCGTTCCGCACGCCACAAAGACCGAGGACACATATATGGGACACAAGATCCCGGCTGGCTCCATCGTGATGGGCAATCACTTCGCTATTACCCGGGACGAGTCTGTATTCGGCGACAGACCGGACGACTTCATCCCTGCGCGCTGGCTGGCCGAAGACGGTAGCTTGAGAGAGCTTCCCCTGACCGGCTTCGGCTTCGGCAGGAGGATATGTAGCGGCCGAAACATTGCCCGCAACAGCCTGTTCATCCACGTGGCGAAGATGCTGTGGGCTTTCGACATTGGGGTCGGGAGCTCGGATGTGACTGGCGAGAAGGAAGTGGTTGACGATCTAGCTGGCTCGGAAGGGTTTGTCTTTATCCCGACGCCGTTTAAGGTTGTCTTCCGCCCCAGGGGCCCCTGGGTTCGCGACCTCATTGAGGGGCAAGGAAGTACTCATGAGATTAATCATGCGGAACTACTTGACCAGGCTGGAAATGACAGGGTGCCAAAGCTGGAAAAAGCCTAGTGGGGTATTGGCTCATCTCTTGGATTTGTCCGCCATTCACAGCTGATTCGTGATTCAGCGCTGAGATCCGAATTGGGGCAACGGCAAGGGCAAACGGAATTTCGATGAGGATGGGAGAGCTTGCTTGTATGTCTACCAATGAGTGTTCCGATCCCCATACGATCCAAGGTTGGATGTGTATGTTCCGTTGCCCAAGTACGCTTGGTCTCTTGATTTACCGGTAACTTGATCAGTGAGACGCCTAAAATGTCAAACTTTGTAGGATCTCCAGTCATATGACTGACTGACAGTGTCTAAGCCGCTGTCGCAACGCAGGACGACCGCCCTGCTAATATGACACAACACCAGCCGTGCCAGAAAGTGGCGTTGGGTAAATTAAAGAACTACCCTGTTTGCTTGGAACCTGGGCGATCTACCTATGTTCCAGGACCTGTTTGCGAAACTCAGAGTCATGGATGCGAAAATCAAGTCATGAGGGTCATTTTCATTAGCCCAGGTGGTTGTGAGTAGGTAAACATAGATATTTCAAATTCTATCAAGAGCTTAAACATAGAACTCATTCTGTATTCAACTCCATTTCCTCATCTCCGGCAGCGGGAGACCGGATTACAAGACAGCAGACAATGCAATATAGAAGCATAATGCCAAGTGCCACGGGTGTCTGTATATACACGAAAGTAAAATTGCCCACAGCCGCATCCTCAAGACGACTGGGCGAGCCATCCACTAGCCAGACAGGGGACAGAGAATATGAAGCAAAAATAATAACTGCACATACCCAGTACACATATGTAGGTGAGAGGTGACATCTAGACCGACGGTGAGGTCCATGGGTTCCAACTGCGAGCCCCAGAAGGATGACAAAAAAGCATGAAGCCGGTTGAACGAGGAAAATCCAGAGAAGCATTGAAACCAAGGTCTTTGATGCGCTAACATTGCTCGCCATAAATCGAAAGATTGTGGTCGTCAGATAAAGAATCTGCCCAATGGCCATCACTAATGTTGGCATCATCCACGACTCACCATAGTAATTCTGTGTCAGCCACTGTGGTTGTGATTCTCTTCCAAGCGATGATCCTGTTTGTTCGAATTGACTGTGCACATCGGCAGGACCAGCACGGTGTTCGTCAAGACCCCAGCCACTATCAGGAGGATTCAATGAAGCATCTCTGTACAGCTGAGCGCCTGCGACTACCAACGAAAGTAACGGCGCAATGAGAAGAGCCACTGGAAGCACCTGACCAAATGTGATGCTCCCATCGTCCACCTCCCTCGAATTCTTGGCAGAAAATAGTTGGAGGCTGCCCCAAATTGCAGACACAATAAGCCAGTATACCTATATCTGGAACATTAGCTGCCTGAATATTGTAGAGTTGGAAGGGTCCGAGAACTGACTTCAGCCAGAGTTGATGTACCCAGATCAAGATAGATTCTTGCGAGAAGGAATAAAGCCATTGAAGGCTTGGTGATGATATAGGTTCGTCTGTTTTCTTCCCAGTGACGAGGCGCTGGACGTCCTCCCGAGCATGTGGATCGTAGAATGAGATGTCTGAACCATTGGCTAAGGGTCTCTCGAACTCTGTGGTTAAAAATAGAGGACAGAGTCATGGATAATTTCACAACTCTGGATCCGAAGTTGAACACCAGGAGAACCGTGGAGATAATCATGCCTTGAAATGCCGTTGTGTCTTGGAGACGAGGAGGATGTCCAGTATTCATATGGTATTCGATGAGCCGCTGTTGTGCAATCTTAATGTTGAAAAAGCATCTCGCATAGGATGATGCAGCCGCAACCTGATACTCTCCATATCGCACATTATCGGCGTTCGGCCAGTTGAAGAAGCCAGTTGGAAATTCAGCCACTAATAGCAAAAGCAGGAAGAGCAGCATTGTAAAAACTCGGAAATTGCGTTCTTGGAGATCCTTGCGTGAATTTAAATAATCCCGAAGGAAAGTAAGTGTCGTGATGTGGGTAACATTGGCAAACCAGGCAAGATATACGATAATTTGCCAATGGTATGCTGAGATATCGTTGAGGCAGTAGAAGCCAGAAATAAGTATGCCAAATCCAGTGACGATTTGCAAATCACACAAATTGAGGATGCACTAGCAAGATATTGTACAAGTTAGTAGATTATGTGTCTTCCTTGCTGCCTTGACAAGGCATAGTAAAATATTGGACTTGCCTTTTTGAACCTTTTCTCTAAGAGCCATTTGATTCTGTCTCTGGTAGACTGCCATTGCTTGAATCTGAGGATGTGAGACCGCACAATTCCCAAGAATTGTCCATCGATAGGATTTGACCTCCATGCGTTTTTCGCCCGTTCTGCATCTTGTTCGAGGCGAAGTTGAAAAGGATTCCGGTCTGGTTCGAAGACTAGGAAGTAATAACCAAGAATAGCAAGAACAACAAAGTAGGCTGGCCCTAAGAACCCAACCAGAACTCCTGGACCTGAAATGTCACCGTTGGGTTCAATGTCTTGTGGGTCAAGATCCCAAGAGCAGTTATAGTCTGTGTGGCTAGATGGACCACGAGAGGGTGTAGCCATGTTCATGGTTTCGAAATTGCAATTATATGATCTCTGCTCAAGTTTCTCAAGGGCAGCGCATGAGCAAAGGAAAGAGCTTTCTGTTGGGTTTAATAGAACCAGTGGTCAGACACTTCGGGTGTGACACAGTAGAGACGTGACTATTTTCATCTTTTTACTTGAATTATCCGGCCACTTGAGCTGCGAGGGTTTGAGCTGCTGAAGGATTACAGGTCACACAAGCACAAGCGAGAGCTCCCTGCCAATGGCCTTATCGCCACGATATCATGGATACAGAAGGGATCAACAGTCCAAATTGAGACAGTGGGACAGCTTCTGCAAGTAATCAATCAAGGCGCTAGTGACACAGCTGCATGCTAGGGGAAGGTCAAAGGCCCAGCCTTATTCTAACAAGGAAGCAGGCTGCGGTCAAAAAGGCAGCCAGCCGCAAGTTGACGATCATATTGGACTGAACAAGCATCCGAATTATTCGATTGTTCGGTTGCCCTCGGCCACAGTCAGATGAACACATACTCGTGTACTCATAGAGCATCTCTGAAGTGAAGCTAACATTACGGTCAGGCTGTATAGAGAGACACAACTCGATGCGATGATAGCCCGCACTCGGCGCACACTTTGGTTGAAGAATTCAAAGCAGATGCCAAGCATTCATGGAAAAGGGGGGAAGGGCGGCATTGTTGACATGCAACCAACATGGTAGGGAATTTGTAGCGTGGTCGCACAACATGCACAACGAACACGGGTCTGTGGATTTGATTTGTTCTCGCTTTTGCCGATATTCAGATGTCTTAGTTCTGAGCATAGTTGAGCTCACCGGTCGCCACCCGAGACCAAGGATTCAAACCACCACACAGCTTTTATGCCAAGCGCGTTGAACTGCCGATATTAGACCAAGGTGTAAGACTTCC
Source organism: Diaporthe sp. P3_1W (assembly GCA_037177825.1). Taxonomy (NCBI): domain Eukaryota; kingdom Fungi; phylum Ascomycota; class Sordariomycetes; order Diaporthales; family Diaporthaceae; genus Diaporthe; species Diaporthe sp. P3_1W. The sequence continues at coordinate 1,234,425 of JBAFXB010000004.1, read as the reverse complement.
ATCGCTTCCGGTCCCTTTTTTCTTTTTTGGGGGCTGGGGGTGTGGGGCTTACAAAGAGTTGGCCAGCCTCGTCAGTCACATCTATAATTTGACTTGCTTCTGATTGATCAAGCTACACACAGCATTCACAAGGAGCAATAGATGGAACAAAGCATGTGAACTTTACGCCTCAAAACTACTGGAACTTGCATTGATACTCAAGGAAGCAAACTTCGTACCTATATCCATGGTAGGTGTCAGAGCTGTGTAATTTGATTCCAAACTTGCAAGGTTATCAAGGCCCTCGCATTATTCTCTTGAAGGGCCTCAGCTGGATAGCACAAAGGTAATTACCGTTTGTTGGACTTCAAGAAACAGTCATTAAGGTCACGTTGGAATCCATCTTGAAGTCCAGGCCTTCAGCCAGCACAATAACGCTGATTTCTCGGAACTCGCTTGCTAATCTGGGTTGTATCTCATGTGCAGTATTACTCACAGCCGATCCTCTTGCTAGACACTATGTAGATGCAGCCATCTCCAGCCAATTACCGAGTGTTGCATACCTCAGTAGTATGAAGAATAATAAGAATAAAGCATCTCTAAAGTTAAGCCAACATCATAAGTAGGCCGTGCAGAGAGACGTAAGTCAAGCGGCCCACATTCGGCTAGAGTTGTGAAAATACTAGATGAGCTTAACTCCTGGAATTGGCCCTTCTAAACGGGTGTGGGGAGCCTCGCGCTTTCGTGAAAACCGCGAGGTTTGTTTCTGCGAAGCCTAGCCCCCGACTGTCCGGCGCCTCTGGGTGCCCGGACTTTTCTGCCTTCCGTTAATCCAACGGAGGCAAGCCTCATCCCCGACCCCTTTCCCGCCTGGAATTGTGGATCCTGGTTATGGTGCTTCCGCATGGCACCTCACCTGCCCCGACCGGCTGCTTACTCTCGATCTGCGCAAGGACTGCGGCAATGCTCGTGAAGATTTCCACAGTAACACAGGGTCAGATGAGGGGAGAGAAGCACTTCCTTTCCGCGGGACCCTATGAGCGTCAAGAATTGACCACACGGTACCTTGCTTGTCCTCCAACTCGGCCTTCGCTTGAATATTGTTGCTTTGAAAGTTGCGAGTCGGCCGGGTTCTTCAGCCTTGGCGGTGGGGCAAGATGCATGTCCCCCAACGTACGACGTCCATAAATGGGTCTTGGAGAACTATAGTACTTCTGCAGGCATCTCAAATGTGAATTATATACATTTGTTTCTATTGGAGATTCTCGGCCAACTAAGTCGCACTCTGCCCTATTTTCTAACAAAAGCGACTTTGGGAGAAACAGTCAAGAATTCACGGTTCGGACGCCTCTGAAGGTCCAGCGACCCTCCTTCGCCGAGAACACGCGACGTCATTGACTGGTCTCTCACGACGGTGACATCGACATGCAAATGTGATCACAGAACTTGACGATGGGCAATTGGCGGGGTGAATCGGACACCGAACGTGGAGTTGGGTTTTGAGGAAGTTAAATACAACGACATCGAGTAATATTTATAACTCGTGATCACAACTGATCAAAGCTTTTGATCCTTAACTAAGTTTCGGTACTCCTTATACTCTGAGTTCCCTGAGTCTATTTGAAAGCGTTCAGCCGCATATAAGTTAAAATGACGGGCAAGTTCCTCATCACCGGAGGCCATGTCGTTACCCTCGACGACACTCTCGGCGACTTCGCGGACGGCGCTGTTCTCGTTGAAGATGGCATCATCAAAGCCGTCGGCAAGGCTGCGGACATCTCTTGCCCCGACGCTGAAATTATTGATGCTTCCGAAGGCGTCGTGATCCCGGGGATGGTGGACACGCACCGCCATGTGTCCATGAGCCTGACACGAGGCATCGGGGTGGACCAACACTTGTGGCACTTCCTCTCGAACACATACACACGGTGGCTGCCGGCGACTGGCGTCGAGGACATGTACCTCTCCGGCCTTGTCGGATCCTTGGAGGCCATCGACAGTGGCGTTACAACTATCATGGACACGTGCGAGTCATTTCATTCTCGCGAACACGCCGAGGCAGAACTCAAGGGTCTTCGGGACTCTGGGGTCCGCGCCTTCTTCTGCTACGGCATGAGCGCCGACCAGTACGGGGACGTGCCAGCTGGGAAAGCTGGCTGGGAGGCGCGCATGGACCACGTCAAGCAGCTGATCCGAGAGGAAGGGGAGGACGGTGTCGTCCGCGTTGCTCTCCAGCTGAGCCAGTCAGGGACGACGCCCTTCACGTGGATGGGGGAGGAGCTCAAGCTCGCCGGCAATCACGGGCTCCTCTGCTGCTCTCACTCCAGCGCCGTTCCCAACTCCGCCCTGACGAGCGACATCGAGACAAGGGCTGACCTGGGCCACATGCATCCAGGACACGTCTATATCCATTGCACGAGCCTGACGGATCACGAGATGAGCCTCATTGCCGAAACGGGAGGCAAGATAGCGCTCTCGCCGGACACGGATATTCAAATGGGTATGGGCTTCCCGCCGTTGAGGATGGCTCTCTCGCACGGGCTGAGGCCGTCACTCAGCATCGACACGTCCAGCGCCACGCCCCCCGATCTCTTGTCGCAGATGCGGTTGCTGCTGCAAGTGCAGCGCGGGCTGGACCATGACGCCGAGCACAAATCCAGACGCGTCGCGATGAAGATGGACCTCACGACCAGGGACGCGTTGGAGTGGGGGACACGGAACGGCGCCGAGGCAGTCGGGCTGGGAGACCAGATCGGCACCTTGGTGCCCGGGAAGCGAGCAGACATTGTCATCCTCAGCAACAAGCGCGCCCTCAGCGGCTCCGCCAACCCCGTGGGGACCGCGGTGCTGCACTCCACCCCGGCCGACGTAGACTTCGTGATGGTGGACGGTAGGGTCTTGAAGCGGGATGGGAAGCTGGTCGGCGTCGACGTAAGCGCCATTCGCGCGAGGGCTCGGGCAGGGCTACGTCGCATCCAAGACAACTTGAAAAAGACAAGGCCGGAGATGAGCGCTGCGGAGATTGAAGACTTCTTCCTTCAGGGGGAGAAGGCAGCCCGCATTAATGTGGCTGAAGCGTATGCCCATGGCACTGAGGCGAACGACTACCTTAGAAAGTTGTAGACATAAATGTTTCCATCCTCACTATCAAGGCTTTCCGCTAGACGCTACTCACTGTCAAAAGGTAAACGGTTTCCTTAACTTCAAAGCCCACTGGTCCTGGCAGAGTCTTCCAACATTCGTTCCCTACCTCGAGATAATAATTCAGTGTTATTAAACTATGAGGCTGCTAGGCAATTCAAGTGCTTCTAATCTAAGGGGGAAATCCTTTTGGGGCTCGAGTGCGAAGTGGCGAGAACGGAGTACAGGTGCTGTCTCAGCACATCTTAAGCTGGGTCCCAATACCCGGGTTCCAATGAGCAATTTGATGGTGCTCACTTCATACGCGGCTTCCATCTGAGTTAATGGAGACGAAAAGCGAAAGATTGGAGAATTGTGATATGAATTGGATGCCACCGGTTACAGCAGCCGCAAGAGGATTGCATGGTGTTCACGGCCAGAGGTCATGCCTTAAATATTCCTGATGCAATTTCAACCCTTGCCAAGATTGTCAACTATTTTTTGAGATTTAGAAACCGAGGCTCGAAATCAGAGGGACCTTAGAGAGGGTAGTGATGAATTATATCATGTGGCTCTCTGAGATGCGGCCTTTGACACGTGACAATCACTCGACCCAAGCAGTCAACCTTTGTTCAGAACGGGGGAGGGGCCCCCCATCTAGATCAGTCCTTCTTGAAAGTAAATTTTATTCTCTGAGTCGAAGCGTACACCAATCGATACAACTCGTCAAGAGGATCCCAACGGTATGTCTTGCTAAGCCGTGGGACAGTCATAGCCGGGCTAGTGGGCTTCGGAAGGTGTGGGGGCCGAAGGACGAGATTCTAATATCACTACCCCAGCTGATTCAAGACGAAGTCACAATTGGGAAAGTATCACTTGGATTCCAAAGCATTCCAATATATAACTTGATAGCTTCGTATTATTAAGTTCATTTCCCATGGTGTTGACAACAACATATGGCCTGTATTGTTCGTTATTTGGAAGCATTTCGGTCCCTATTTCCACGGACAGAACAGAGCTGTCGAACACGCCATGTCACCCCGAAAACCAGTGCTAGAGGATTTTGTAGTGCCTGAGATTCGCAGAGCCCCTGGCCCGCTCTGGATCACCGTGGTGATCACAACAAAGTCTAATGTGAACGGACATAACTGTAACCTCATCATACTCCTTTCCTCGTTCGATGTTGGAATGAACTATGCCCTTAGTTTCTACGCGTTCAGCAAAGGGTCTCAGTTTAGTTGCTGCACAACAGACACTCGGTCAACTTCAGCTTTAAGCCACTCCGGCACAACAGGCACGATCATGAAACCATGATCGTCAAGGCAGGATTGATCAAAAGGCTTGAGTTGTTCATAACCGCAACCGTGAATACCGAAAAGTCACCATATATTTGCCATCATAACTATCCGGGTGACACCACAGAGCAAACGATGCTGGCGGAAGACATACTGTATTCCTATTTAAGCTGTCTTAGCACTGTCCCATTCGTGATCTGTCTCGTGAATGTGAGAGACAAATTTGATGAGTGATATTGTTTGAGGAGAGGGATGAGGTTGGTGCAAGCGCATGTAGATGAGACTGTTGCCATGTCCTAGCGAGTATTCCTTTGTCTCAAGGTCATTCATGTCTACAAAGGCTGCCGCCTCTCCTATCTGACAAAAGCTAAACCATCCATAGGGGCGAGGTATTTGAGTGAGACCACTGCTTGATGTACTCAAAAACCTCAATGTTGGGGACAGATTTGATTCTTGACTGTGGACTAATGTGACGTCTACTAGCAGTTTGCCTATGATTCCTTCTTCCGTGGTTCCCTCGCCCTTCTTGGATCATTCTGTGGCCTTTCTGCTCGTCAAGTTTGCTCCCTGGCAGCCTTATATTCATGCTCCGTAAGTTTTCACTCGTTATGATAAGTTCTTGACTTGTATCATGGCTGAAAGAAGAGACCAGAGCTGAGCTACCGTGTTACCTTAGGCAGACATCTTCGAGTAACACTCCAAAAGAAACTAGCATGTGATGCATTCCGTATCTAGGCTCAGAATCGGTAAAGCAGATGGATCAAGACAATGAAATTGTAATGGGCAGATTGATACAGCAATGCATCACGCGGATGGGGACAACCGCACTGACTGTCTTGTGTCGGTGGGCTGTCTCTGGCTGATTTTAGGGCTGCTTCCGTGAGAATCCAGCTCTGGTCGAGGATACTAACCACTTCATTTGGCACTTCTGTCGTAGTCTAGGATACAGGTACTAGTAGATATTGGGAATGGTGGCAAGCAGTCTGGAATTTCTTTGTTGGAGCCAAAGGACAAAGAAGAAGCTGTTCAGGCTTTGGCTCAAACTAGTCGAGCACATCGCAACCCTTCCTCATCTACTACTTGGATCATCTACAGAAATGGCCCTTTGTTGGATCTGGAGTCAACCTGAAGGTGTATAAAGCATCTGTTAGCCCAGCGTGGATCTCGTCTGGTTATCCTCGCCAGACAAAGGATGCACACATCAGACCTGGTCCCAGCTTCGAAAACACTGTCTCCCAGTTGTTCTCAGCTCATCCATATTTGCTTCCATACACGTTTTCGCTATCGCTAGCTGTCTAGCGATTTTTAAATTTCAATCTTTCGACAATTCTCGTCACTTGTTTCGAAAGAAAGCGTCGCAATGGCCGCTCATCCTTCTATCACCGGCCTCATTGGCATGTTTGACCTGACCACGGGAGGCGAGAATATGCCTGTCGGCGAAAGCCTTCTTCAAGAATCGACGGAAGAGTCCGTGTTCGATCCGGATTTTCGTGTTCGTGTGGACCCGAGCCAGTACCAGGATGGTGGAATCTACCGATGTGAGCACAATCAGGCCTGCTAGCTCCCAAAGTCTTTTAATAAGCTAACAACGGAATTCATTACAGCCATCGTCAAGCTACAGATGCGCTACCAGGGGCAGGGCAAGGACAGCACGGGCTGGTACATGGGTACTGGCTGGCTCATCGCTCCGGATATCATGGTTACTGCCGGCCACAACGTCTACAACTGGGCAGGTAATGGCCTAGGCAGAGCAACCATCATCAAGTGCCACATAGGCTATGAGGGCAAGGAATCCATCGGAAAGCCCGGCGTCCAAACCCGGCATGCCAAACGCTGTGTCACTTCTGCTGAATGGCTCACCTCCAAGGACAACCGCCACCGTGACTTTGCCTTCATCCAGGTTGACAAGCCCTTCACCGGCAATCTGCGACTCTTTTCATACGGAAAGACTCCGCCACATGGTTATGACATGTTAGGCGTCGTGGGATACCCCGGAGATCGGACTATTAAGGATTCCTACGGTCGCGATGAGAGGGGTGCGCAGATGTACGAGGAGTTCGACAAGGTTAACTACCACCTCACAACCGATACCAAGTCCCCGGGCATGTTGGCCTATCGAATATCGACTTTTGGTGGACAGTCCGGGTCCCCAGTGATCCGAATGGGCACGCAGACTGGCATTGCCACTCACGTCTACGGTCTTGGCGACAAGAACCAGGCTAGCCCTATCACGGACTACGACAACTTCTTCAGTGCCTTCAAGCAGAATTGTATTTTTTTTTATCGCTAGGTGCTTAAGCGTTTATCACTGTATGAAGGGACTGATGCATACTGCTTAAAGAGGCATATGTATACAGATTAAAAAACGAGACCACTTCAAGCAGAACCTGCCCAAGGTTGGCGAGGTTGATGGCATTGTGTTGCACAAGCCGGCCGGAAGGGCTGGAGCCGAGAGCATAGGTGATATCTTCAACATTGCTCTACCGATCGGCAAAAGTCTTCTCGGCATAGAGAGCACCCTTGATTCAAAGGGCAACTCTGACCAGTACTCGCTGAACAACAACACCATCAACAACAATCAAAATTTCAGTGGCCAAGAAGAGAGCTTCATCGATGTCTTCAAAAAGATTGGCAGCGTTGTGAGCGGCGTAGGTCAAGCCGTTGTACCCACTGTTGCGACTGCTCTGCTAGGCCCAGTTGGAGCACCCGTCGCGGCCGTCGCCCACGCAGCTCTAGGTGCCCTCGGAAACGCCTGCGAATCGACTATGGACACCGATGCCTTCAAAATCATGGAGGGCGCTCCAGAGCGTGGTGTCCTGGCAGACTCAGCTCTGCAGACGGTTGTGAAGCTCCAGAGGCACAACCCCAGCCACCCTGTGTCGCGAAAGATTCATGCAGACATGGCCCATTCATATCGGCAGGTCGCCCTAGCCATTCCGAAACTGGCTGAGCTGCTGAAGCCAGCTTTGATAAAAAGTGCCGCCATCGTTGGCCAGACCGACTATATTGCCAAGAACAGCGCTCCTCGCAGCACTGTTGGGCAAAGACGGCCCATTCAGAGCACGAACGGGGAAGCGGAGTCGGTAGGCGGGTTGAGCGACTTTGACGAGTGCATCTTAGGAGCCACAAAGGTCGTCAACGGTGAGGAAGCTTTCTTCGACAAGGTCGGCGATTTCCTTGCAAAGGGCCTCCTGGTTGCCAAGCCAATCCTCCGGGCCAGCGCCGTTGCTGGGCTCAACGCCATTGCGACCCGTCTCGCTGCATCGGGCAAGCAGGAGAGTGCTCTGGACGGGGACGAGTCAAGCGACGAGAGCCAGGCCGCCATGCTGGTTGTCCAGAGGGCCGTCATGGGCGAGTCTGCCCTCCAGGCACTTCGCAAGCTCGACTCCCGCGAGCTCAACAGCCTCACTGTTCCCTCCGAAGGCGCAGCCGACCGGGAGGAGTCCATCGGCGACTTCTTCAAGACCGTCGTGCAGACGATTGGCGGCGTCGTCAAGTCTGTTGCGCCGCTTATCATCAACAGCGTGCTTCCCACCGTCATCAAGGCCGTCCAGGGTTCAGGGCAGGAGTCTGAACCCGAGAGCATTCGCAGTATGAGGAAGCCGTCCAGATTCCAAATGTACGAGGAGCACCAGGGCTCCACCCGCAACCAGGGCTCCCTCTCGGTAAGTGCACTCCTCCCTAGCCACGGTTTGATGACGGCGGACCATGTCCGTGAGGCACACGAGAGCACCCCTCTACACAGACGCGACTCGAATGAGGACCTTCCGGTATATTTCGAGTACGATTGAAATACATGGATGAGGGAAAAGCTGACCTTGGCTGGTCCTGTCTTTAGCAGGTCTATTAGGGTACCGGCATGCTACCCGCACTGATCGGCGCGCTCAAGCGACTGTTGGTATTGCTTTTCCATATGGAAATCATTGTCCTTGTCCGGATTTTACTGCTCGTTTTCTTCCTTGCTATGCCTACCCACTTGCACTTCCTCCTAGCATGTATGCTCAGGCCCTTAAATACTTACGATGTTCTCATCATCTGTCTCGTTTTGCTCAAACCAACACGCTCGCTTGTACTACAGGGAGAGAAAAGAGGAGTGGAAAAGTCATTAAAGACGCACCAAAAAAGAAGACGGACAGTCGCGGGAAAAAAAAGACGGATGGTACAAAGGTCCTACATGCTGCCCCCAATGCATAATTAATGCTTACCACCAGAATTGTGTGTACAACGAGAACAACTCTTATAGTGTTAATGTAGGGTGGTGGTTGAGTTAACGTTGGTGGCGATGGAGGCTGTGCATGGAACTGGTGCTTAATTAGCAGACTTTCTCTGCATTATCTTTTTTCTCGCTCTGTGAATATCCGTCTTGTAGAAATCAAGAAAACCCGTTTGTTATGTTTTTGAGGATATCGGATGTATGTTAGCAGAAAGATAGTGACTCGGGCATCTGTTGTGGTTTTCATCTAGCTGCTGGTGGCAAAATTTTCCCACTACAGGTGCTCTGAGAAATCCAGTGTATAATCTATCGTACTATCATTTTGAGTGATTTTATTTCAATTTAATTGTGTTCGAAACCTACTGTTATCGGCAATTTTTTTTTTCAATTTTTTTTTTTCAACGCTAGGTGTTTAAGCGTTTATCACTGTATGAAGGGACTGGTGCATACTGCTTAAGAGGCATATGTATACAGATTAAAAACGAGACCACTTTATTTCAATTTATGTATTTATCAGATTCATTGTGAGAGCAAGGCCTTCAAATGCTTCATTATAGCATGAACCTGGTTGTTGCCACATATGCCAAAGGAGATGTTTCGAGAACGACAGAGCTACAACGCCTGAATCTAAGTCCGAAAAATACCCCAAACATTTTTTGGTTCGAACATCGATGAGCATGCATTCGATTTTATTTGCCTACTAGGCTACAATGCTCAGTTGATGAAGTGAAAAGTCTGTCAGTTGGTGTTTGATTCTTGGCATCTTCCTCGGTCTTGTTAGACAATATCATCAGGGGAGTTTTAATCTACTAGTTGGCCCTTAAAAGAGTTTCTCTCCGTTTCTTGCTTGCAATGACTACTTCATGCTGACGAGCAACACGCACCACTGAGCCTCAGGACACTATTCGCTGCACTGCAATATTGCTGCTCTAGGTCGAATCTGATAGACCTGCTATGGCGATCACAGACTACAGCCCACAAATTTCCCTTTTCAGAAGTGCCATGAAAAGTCTCGTTGCTGAAACTATATTTAGCTGGTGTCAAGAGTGACAAGCGGGATTCCAGCAGGAGACGCCGTCAGATAATGAAATTGTTTCTTTGTCTCTTCTTCTCGAGCTCTGAGGTTATCATCTATTCTTAGGAGGGCGGCTTGAGACGTCTTTGATGTTATTTGTGACCAGCGGGCGTATATGAGTAGTTGAAGTCGCCTTTGTCGAAACTTTCTCATACTAAGATTCTTATTGCCCACCCCATTCCTCACTGTGAACTGTAGAAGAAGAATATCTTGAAGACCTTTCATCATCGACCATTCGAAGAGTTACAGAAACTCCACATTGATCCCCCAATCCCCAATCTCAAGCATGTCTGCCGCAAAAGGATTCGAAGAGGCCAAGGACAAGGCGCTCGAAGTGCTCGCAACGTACCTCACGGACGAGGAACTGGTCGACTTCAGCAACTACAACATGCAGGGGTCCTGCAGCCCCGAGGACCGGGAGAAGTTCATAAACCTGACAAACATGCACCAGCACGCGCTGTATCAATTAGGTCTGGCAATGATGGAATGTGAAGTCGAGGGCGAAGGTGCGCTGGAGGTGTTTACCGATATGCTGGCGATGACAGAGGAGGCTCTAAGGCAGCTGAAGGAGACCGAGAAGTCCGACGAAGTCCCGGAAGTCGGTGGTGGATCTCCGAGGACGGATTTAGGCCAGGTCGAATTGATAGAGTGAGACAGGTGAGTCAGTTGGCGGTATCATGCAAATACATTAGTCGCTGCGCGACCAAACCCATCAATTGCTCTCCCACTCCTGGACCCCCCTTTTTGACCCGTATTCGAAGCGTCAACCCTGTTGTGTTGATAGATAAAGTTGTACGTGGCTTTAGAAACATTTACCTTTCGTTGTGGCCTCCTCGTATCATAGGGAATCCCGGGTGCGGTCAGGCCGTTCAATGCTGTGGGTATCTATTCTGGGGGATCTTCTGACGGACCCGCATCTCCAGGTGTCCCGCCCGTCTCCTGAAGATCAATGCCAAATGGATAATTCTACCAGACCGCCAGCAGGCGCGGCGCTGTCATGTTATGATATCGTTGCTCATGGATGCTCGTATTCTTGTGTATATAAGGCCTCTTGACTCTCAGGTCTGCACCGTCTCTGTTTCTATCCATCCTCATCCTCCATCCTCATCTCAATCCCTCACAAGCACAGAGCACCTCGCATCACAATACAGACTCATTTCTGTTCACCATCAAACCAACCGACAAAATGAAGTTCTCCGCTCTCGTGTCTGCTCTCTTCGTCGCCTTCGCGGCTGCTGCCTGCAAGGACGGCGAGTACTCCTGGTATGTATAATCTATTTCTCTTGCCATTGAGCACTTGACCTTAGTAGAGTAGACCATGATCTAACACAAGTCTTACAGCGAGGGAAACACACCCGCCACCTGCTCCGGCGGTGTGCCCATCAAGGGCGCCGCCTGCGGTCCCAACCAGGCCTGCACCATCGTCAGCGGCTCTGCTGTTTGCAAGCAGAAATAGAGTTTGGAAGTGCGGAGGAGAAGGTGGACCGCTTGATTTGGGGCCACTTGGAATAAGGGCCCCATCTCATGCCTTTACTGGCCTGTTAGAGAATTCAAACCGTCCCAAACCACACAACTGTTCCAGACCACATGAGAGATCTCTGCATGCGGAGTCTACGCCTTTAAAGCAGACTTCGTCCATGATACGTGCTTGAGAGCTAACATAGATTTCCCCTGTGAAACTTGTCCGAAGGAATCATCCGAGGTCATGATGTGAACAGTGATGTCCTATCAGCTTGGACTGTTTCTTGCAGAACTTATAAAACCTGGGCTCAACTACCATTCCCAGTATTATTTGACGCCATTTTCATTGGCAGGGCCTCCATGATTGGAAAAAGGACAGTGTTTCGAATTCTTGAGTAGTATCACTCCTCTCGAGCGTGCCTTTATTGAGCAGAAAGGCAAGTAAGACACACCCACAACCATTGATATTTTTGTTTGCATGGAAGGTGGCGTGGACCTAGACGACAGAATCTTCGACCGCGGCTCGTATCATGAATTGAGGTATTGAAAAGGGCATAATCTGAAAAGAAGCAGAGATTTGACTGGGAACGTGTAACCATTTTGTGTCGTACTTGAGGTTGGAAACTATAAGGATTGATCAGGACTCCGCCACCACAATGAGTGCAGATGATATGTGCCGAAATGAAAGTACGTGGTGCGCTCTCTGGTTCTTCGATGTAAATCGTAGTCACATTTCCCCAGCACAATTGGGGAGTATTTACGCAAGCAGGCTGTGATCATCATAATGTCCGATGCCGTCGAAGCTACATATCTGCCTCATAGAACAAACCCGAATCCCGTAAACACCAACCCAGACAATGCCATGCGCAAAAAATAGAAAAACACAAAGCCTTGAGCCGTGGACTCGTAGGAGAAAAGGATGAACCATTACCAGCGTTTAGCCTTCCATCTTGACATCCTCTCCGCCGGATTCCTTGCCCAGGTTCTTCAGCACGTAACTCCGCTTGAAGTACTCGTTGGGGTGGACAATAGTCTCCAGCTGGTTGGCGCTCATAACGCCCTCGTCCTTGGCCCTCTTGATCTCGTTCTTGTGTACGTACTCGAAGACACTGACGACGTGGTTAGTATCTCAACACTACTGAACATAGGCGGGGTGGGATCGTCACTTACCGGTTGCAAGCCATGTGGTACTTCTGCTTCTCCTTGTCCTCCTTGACACCATTCAGCACACTCCTGTCGTTGACGCCCATGGCCTGCACCAGGTTCGACAGGTTCTCCATGTTGAAGTGGCGGTACGGGCACCCGTGCGCCTCGCCGGGGCCGGGCGGGTGCTCCGTGAGGATCTTCTGGCAGCTGAAGGGGCTGTAGCCGCCGCCCCTCCTGTTCGAGTCGCCGCCGACGTCGCCGTACGCGTGCCGCACGTTGTACCGGTAGTCCTTGTTGAACTGGTCGTCGGTCACCTTGTGGAACGCCTGCCGCCAGAACGCCAGGGCCTCCTCCAGGTTCAGCCCCAGGCCTTTGAGGAAGAGCGTGTACTGCAGGCGGCCGTAGTGCTTCAGGTGCGCGTCGCGGCGCAGCGAGCGGTGCAGGTGCGACATGCAGGCCGGGAAGTGCTGCGAGAGCTTGTCGATGTTGCGCGCCGAGATCTCGGCGCCGGCGGGGAGGTCGCCCGAGCTGCTCTGGTAGGAGGCGTCTGGTGTGATGAAGTTCTTGGAGAGGTGGTCGAGGATGGGCGTCAGGCGGTCGTCTTCGTCGAGCCGTGGCAGCGCGCGCGCGGTGAGCTCTAGGGCGCGCTCCAGCCTCGAGGTAAACTCCGTGACGACCATGCTGGTCTGTTCCCTCGAGGGCACGTATGCCTTTCCGGCCTTCAGGAATACCCTCCTGCCCTCCACCAGGTCTGGCACTCGCTCCCAGTCGACCTTGCACCACGTCTCCTCCGCCGGGGCGCCCTTGCGCGCGTAGCCGCTTGTCGCAGCCAGCTCCACCTCCAGTTCCCGCCTCTCCCCGTCCGACACCATCTCCCAGTCCAGAGTCAAACTCCTCACGAACTCATTGCGATCTCTCGTATCCTCCTGGTTCAGACGTAATCGGAAGAGCGTGGTCTCTACACGGGTAAATCGCCGGCGCAGGTCCTCGGTTGCCGCGAACGCGAGGCGTAGTATGAAGTGACTGTAATGGTCTTTCTGCCGCTGCAAGGCGAGCTGCGTTGACTTTGAGCTATTGAAGTCCAGCGGCAGGTACTTCTCGAGCAGGGGTTTCATGTGGGCAGCGGTCTCATCGTGGGATTTGTTGCGAAAGGAGCATGCCTCGAGCTCGGCGAGGACTGTGAAATGGTGATCGAGTTAGTCAGGCATTCAAAACGGCCCTGTATTAGTTGGATTTGTACCTCTGAGACGGTCGATTGCCCATTGCTCAAATTGCTCGAGAGTGATGTCTGCCGTGGGCGGCGTCGCGTAGAAGTTGAGTCTGTGGGGATATTGCTGCTCCTTGTACCCGCGGTCGACGAATTGTTGCTTGCGGTGGTCGACATGCCGCCGTTTGGGGTCTATCCTGTTGAAGTCTTGCCTGAACATGTTGACAGTCGCGTGGAGGGCAGGACAATCATCCACGATCCGTTAATTCTGTGTAATTCCAAGGCTATTATTCAAGAGGGGAGTTGACCGCGGGTGGAACCTCGGATTGGGAGACGCGCCTGGACGCGTTGTGCCAAAGGTTTCCATTAAGGCCAATTGAGCCAATCGGGGATAAGCTGATTGCTTCGTATCTTCACACTAAGCAGCCATCCTCGACCCGCGGCCGTCGGGGTCGCCAGGGGGCGCAGACCCGACCCCTGCCCAAATGACAGGCCCGCGAGCGCTGCAGTTAATCCTCTTCCGGCCCGGCGCTGTCTGCCTGTCTAGTCATCGTCTTTCGTCGTGCTCGTTATCGGTCGTTTACACACAGCCTCCTTCCTGGCCCCCAACCTCTTTCTGAGCATAAGTTCTGATTGGAAGGTATTCGCACATTGACCGCCTCTTGTTCGGGAAACAAACAGCCTCTTTCTGCTGTCGTTGTCGTCAACACTTGGGGACCTCGGCAAGAACCTCGAGGCCTCTCCAGAACAAAGTCGGTCCGACGTCACACGTGGTCCTCGGCACTGATGTCGACCCCAAACCCCTGGAGCTCTAAACTTAGTTCTTACATATCACAGGCTGCCTCGTCGTGGGCTTGAAGCGGATTTTGCTTCGTGCGTGTAGGATGATGGATATATATTTGTGGCCCCTGCTGAAGTCAACAGGATGCCATGGCCTTGATACCACCATCGCAGCGAGCCTCGCCAAGCAGGGCGCCGATGTTCCAAATAATACTAATACTTCCGTGATCCCTTTTGTTCCACATGTTTTTCATCATGTCGATTCAGTTCCCACGCAGGCGCTGGGCCGAATCTGGTGATTGGGACTCCGTCCGCTCGCTCATCACGAAGATGTACAAGGTCGAAGGCAGGCCCTTGAAGGAGGTCATGAGGATAATGGAAACAGAGCACCAATTCCTCGCAACGTGAGTTCAAAGACTTGTCAAAGCCCCATGGGATCCGAGCTAACAGTCGTCATGAGCAGGCCGAAGATGTACAAGAAACGAATTAAGGACTGGGCTATTGACAAGAATTTGAAATCTGACAGGCCTCTCACTTCGCCCCGGACACAACAACGGCGGGATGCCATGCAGAAGGACTCGCAGTCCAGCGTCAGGGGCACTGTGGTCGATGCTCCGAAGACAAGCCACTACGTCAAGACTTGTCCAGACCTTGCTCAGCAATTACAGTATGGTAGCCCTCCATCTGCTGAAGAACATATGCAGAGAGAGCATCACACTCCCACGTCCATGTTGCCTCCGCAGCAGCAGCCTAACGACAACCAGCACCAGGCAAGCGCCAGCCGATTCCATGGTGACGGCTTCTATTCTCCTTCGCTCTCACCAAGCGGGCAACCCGACGAGCAAACCCGAACTACCGTCCTACTCGGCAGCATCCAGGACAGGTTCCTGGAGGCTTCTGACGCTATCACGCGGCAGGACACCACCGGGCTCTTTGTGATCCTCAACCCGGCTTACGAGGCGATAAGCAGCGTTTCCGAAACCGAAGCACCGCAGCTTCTCGCCCTTGTTGTCGACCTTTTCCAACTTTTGTACAGACGACCAAATCACCAGGACATGCTGAGGCAGCTGCTCCAATATGTGTTCGCACTTGTACCGGACGCGGTGCGACGGAACCAGTTCCTCTCGTTCAACAGCCAGGTGCTGACCCTCCTCGGGAAATCATGCCACCACTCTCCGTTCGATGTGCCGTTAGATACGGCAGGAGCCACAAGTCCGAGACCAACTGTGTGGCGAAATGACTACGACCACTATGAGCAACCCTCCGGGGCGGGACCAGCCTTTGACGACAGGTTCGGCGGGACCCGCACAAATCCCTACTGATATAACTCGCTTCAGTGCCACAGGTGGGCAGTTATTTGGGGACTAACACGGCGAGTCTTTTTATCTCTCTCCGTTTCTCTTCTTTTGTTTCCTTCTAAGGGTCGGTGTTGATGGTCTAGACAAACCTGCCGGAGGGCAGGCCATTTCTCATGTTGATTCTATATCTCTTTATTCCACAGTCCATAAAGCTGCTTCTACTTCTATCCTGTATATCTTTCCACTCATCGTGCGGTCTTGCCTTTCATTAAACCCTAGAATACTTGTGTGGTCTATGTAAAACTGTGTGTTGGCCTCGATACTTTTGTATCTGGGCAGTCTCTTCGCCTGCTTCTCTTCTCTTGCTCACTTGGCAAGACACTGTATTCTCCCACTTGTGGCTTTTAGATTTCTCTGCTTTCTCACCATCTCGCTGTGGAGTGTGAACGGGCCAGCCTGTTGGGTAGGGGTGGGGGTAAGGGGGGCGTTGCTCCAGGTAGGATATTCAAGCATCTGGCTGCCGGGAAGCTGCCTTTATTGACCCTAACATCTATATGCCCGCCGACTTGAGGACTGTCACTTGGGGAGGGTTGGCGCCTCTGATCTAGTTTCTAAGTCAAGGCCCTACTGCCTGGGTAGCGTCGCCGCTGTCGTCTCCCAGCATGAGACTTCCAGCAACCTGCAGGGACTGACCTTGGGGCGGTGGCGGTACAACTGCGCATGTATCAATGCGTCGGCTGAACGTGATGTAGCAGATCTTTGGTGACTACTCAAAAGCCTTGCGCATGGTTTGCTCAGGTGCTTCAAGCATTAGGCAATTGCAAATACATGTCCACAGACCACACCCTTACTCATCGATCCATTCTCGTGAAGCACTTCTACCAATCCCGATCCAGGTGAAATGAGCTGCACTGCATGTCACGGGGCCTGGGCACTGCTGGCCGTGAAACCTGGCCTATGAAAGAGAGCTGCTGTGCAAGGTGACCACCGCGGCCAGTCCTTCAAAACGACCCAGGCTTTACACCGCCCATTAGACATGCGCTGCTCACCGCATCGGCAAGCCTCACCTTCCCAAGACATCATTGCAGCTTCGGACGTGGTTGCCGTGAAAGACTTGGGCCTGTGTGCATGGTCGATCGAGGCTGTTCTGGCGCACTACATGCCAGATGAGAATGCAAGATTTAAGGCAACCTCCTGTAGTAATACCATGGGGCGGGAGGCTATGGAAGAATATGTGAGCGATCCGCGTTTGCCAACCAGTGATAGGTTGTGAGTCCCGAGAAATCAGCTGCAGGCGCTCAGCCTCCCTCCTCCCCCGCTCTTTTACCTAGGAGCGACTTATTTGCAAGGAGACGGGAGGACGGCACGATAAATTTGTCTCTTGGCTGTAGCCTGTCACAATCGGAACCAACAAGAGTGGCTGACTGTTCCATCAACACACCAACAACAATCCTACTGCCAATCAGTCTGACGACGTTGTCAGGACGATCATGCCACCGAAGGAACAAATCCTTTGTACTGGCCTGTACCACCGAAACAGCTGTTAATGAAAAATCAATGGTAACATGAAATTGCATTCGCCGTGTAGACGGTCTTTCCACCCAATACGTCTTTTTATACGTATACGGCGCCAGCTTATACGGTTGATACGAAAACGCCTAATAACGGTGCAGCGTTGCGACGAGCTGCTGCATGCAGTGGAAAGTCCACTACCGGACCCCGGCAGGTACCCGAGGTGACGTAAGTCGGGGCCAGATGACAGCTGTAGCGCTGCCGGCCGGGGGCTCGAGGATGGTCGAGCCGAGGGACAGCTGCTGCAAGATGACAAGGTCCGCCCGTGTAATAGGGAGAGGCGAGGTTACATCAATCTCGCTGTCGTCTGGACTCTAGAGGCTGCGCTGGATAGACTCTATGAATACAGATATACCAGAGAGTATACCTACGGAATTTAGCCACAGAATTTAGTCAGCTACAACTATTTCTATAGCTATTAAGGCCCCTTAGCCCTATATTATACTATTAAAATAGATTTTTCTTAGCATTATAAATTATTACTACTTAACTATATACTCTTTATTATATTTATATTTAAATAATATTAAACCTTAAATAAATATAATATTATTTATTAAAAAAAATAAAATATAAATTATATTAATTATTATAATAATATAAAGCTTAATATTAAAGCTTATAATAATATATATATTATATTTATTAAATTTTAAATATCTTTAAAATATATTTTTTATTTAAATAAACTTATTATAATTAAAAATATTTAATAAAAATTAAATATTAAATAAATATAATAATTTATTTAACTTTTAACCTTAAGATATTATTATTAATATAATATTATAATATAGCTTAAAAAAAATAAATATTAAAAATTAACTTAATAAGATAATTTTTAATATTTATTTTTCCTTTCTTTAAATATTATAATTATTATATAATAATATAATAAGCATTTAATGCTAATTTAATAATTATATTTTTAAATTATTTAATCCCTTTAAAACCTATAAATTTAAAAATAATATATATATAAGGGTAAATAAATCTTTATAAATTAAAATATAATATTTATATTAATATTAGCTAAGTTAAAAGATTTTTAAGTTTAAATATATATTAATATAAATATTAAATTAATTATTTTTTATATATTTCTTTAAATATATATATTATATTAAATATTATTATTATATTTATATTATTTAATAATATAAATAATAATAAATATAGCTTAAATAAAAATATAATTAAAAAGCTTTTAGTTAATTTAAATAATTTATTTAATAAAAGCTAAATATTTTGCTCTTTATTTAATAATAATAATATTAAAAATAAAAACTTAATAGCTTTAAATAATTAATTTATATTCTTTAATAATTTAAGTATATATAATATATTATAAGAATTATATTATTAAATATTTATTTTAAATAGCTTAAAATAAATATTTAATAATATTATAATTATAAATTAATTAATAGTTATAATATAAAATTAATATAATAATCTTATCTTTAAATATTTTATAAAGCCTTTATTAATTAATTAAAATAATATTAACCTTTTTATTTAAATATAAATTAAATTTATTATTAAATTATTAAAAAGCTTATTTAATTATAATAATATATTTAATGAAAATATAAGTAATCTAGATATTCTCTTAAGGTATATAAAGTAGCTCTTTATATAACTTATAAGTAATATTATATTATTATAAATAGGCTTATATATTAATTTCTTTTAAATTATCTTTATTTATATAATATTATTATATCTTTTTAAAGAATAAAAGCTTAGGCTAAAATAAATTAAGATTATATTTTATATTATTTTTAAAAAAGATAATATTATTTTTATTATTAAAATAAAGTTTAATAAAAGTATTATTTTTTAATTTTTTATTATTATTATAAAAAAGATTACCTTATAAATTATATTTTTTATTACCTTAGTTAAAGCTTATTATAAATAAATATATATATTTATAAGTATTAAGCTAATCTTATTAAATAAGAATTTTTATACTTAGGATTTTAATATATTTAAATATATTAATAATAATGAATTTATATATATTTTTATAAGCCTTAAGATTATTATTAATAATTATATAAAGAAGATCCTTTAAATTAACCTAAGTAATATATTTAGCTATATTATAATTAATAAGCTTTATATAATATATTAATAAAAGTTATTTTAAAAGGAATTTATTATATTAAATTATTTATAATTTTTTTTTTATAATAATACTTTTTTTTTTAATTATATAATAATTCTTTTAAAAGATATTAAAAAGTTTATTTTTTAATATAAGGGCTTTTAATATATAAATAATAATAATAATTATATAAGGTTTATTAAAACCTTTATTAATTACTTTAAGATTAAGCTATATATATAACTCTTTATAAAAAGGTATATATTTAATTTTTATTAATTTAAATTCCTTATAAGGCTTATTAATCTAATTAACCTTTAATTATTTATTATAAAGGCTATTATTTATATAAATAATATTAATATACTTAATAAAGTAAAAGCTATATTATAGATATATTTATAGTTATAAGGCTATAATAGCTAAGCTATAATTAAAGTTATTAATATATATTATAATAATATAAATAATATTAATAAAGTAGCTTTAATAAAGGAGTTTTTAAGCCTTAATTTAATTATTTAATTAATTTTTATTATTATTATATTAAAAATAAATATTAATATCCTTAATATTAAAATAATTATATAATAAAATATTCCTTTTTTTAAGGATCTTATAAATTAATTTTAATAAAAAGGATAAATTATTAAAAATAGATAATTTAATTATATTATTTAATTTATATTTTAATATCTTTTTAAAGATTTTATTAAGGCTATATTAAATATAATTTTAAGGGTAAAGTAAGATTTAAATAATATATAAAATAAGAAATTAGGATATTAAAAGAAAATATTTATTTTATTATTAAGTATTAATAAGGGAATTAAGGTTATAGTTAATAATTTATATATTCCTTAAAATAAAGAAGATATCTTTTTTAACTTTATTATTATAAATAAGCTAAGTAATAATATTAATTTATTAATAGCTATAGGAAACTTAATAATTATAAATAATAATATTAATAATATAATATTTATAAAGTTAAAAGTAAATATAATATTAAATTAAAATTAATATAAAAAATATTATATATAATACTTTAAAGATATTATTTATAATATTTATTAATATATATATATAGTTTAAAAGATAATAAATAAAAGGATATATTAATATTTTTTTATATATTTTAACTTTATTATTAATTTTATTAATTTTAGCTATTTATAAAAATAGAAGCTAATATTTATATAAAAAGATATAAGTTAATAATTATTAAGCTAAGAGTTTAAATATTATAATTATTATATATTTAGTATTTTAAAGTTTATAAGTAATTTATTAAAGAAATAATAGCTTAGAAAACTTAATATTATAATATTAGCTAGAAAATAACTTAAAAGATTTAATAAGTAATATAAGGAAAAGGCTAATATTTAAATTTTATTATAAAAGTAAATATATATTATGCTTAGTATATAATTTATATTAAATAATTTATAATTTAATTTAGCCTAAGTTATTAAAATTAATTATTAAGTTAAATATAATAAGCTTTTATTTTAAATTATTAACTATTTTATTTAAGTAATATTAAATTTAAATATATAAAGGTTTAAGGAATAGGGTTTATAATCTTTTATTAATAAATATATTATATAGCTATTAATTATTAAGTAAGCTTATAATAATAAACTTATTAATTATAAATAATAAAAAAAGGCTATATAAAAAAAGGCTAAAAAGCAAGCTTAATTAACTATATATTAAAAAATAAGCCTTTTTAATATATCATTATTATTATAAATAAATATTAAATAATTTAAAGCTATAATTAATATACTCCTAAGTAAAAGCCTTAAGATATAGCTATTATATTTATTATAGCTATAGCTCTCTTAAAGATAAATGCTTACTTTTTATTTAGATACTTATATTATAATAAATATAAATAACTTATTATAAAAGTAATATTAATATATAATAATATTTATTATTAATAGCCCTTAATATATTAATTCTAGTTATCTTAAAGGCTATTATATATAATTCTTAAATCATTATATTTAATAAAATTAATAATTATAATAATTATTAAGGCTGCTATTATTTAATATATATAATATAGTTACTTTTTCTAAATATTATAATTAATATTAAATATTTAAAGAATATCTAATTAACTTTATAATATTAAGATTATTATTATTATTTAATATAAATAATTAAAGCTTATTATTAATATATAATTTATTAAAATTATTAATTTAATTATATATTTAAAAATTATTTTTTATAAATTTAAAAATAAAGTATTATTTAAGCTATTTAAATAATATTTATAATAACTTTAATATATAATAGCTAAAATAATAATTAAAGTTATTATTTTATATTATAATATTTATAACTTTATAAAATAATAATTTATTTATATAAAACTTTTAAGAATTATTATTAATAACTAAATAATATTATTTTATTAAATAAGGCCTCTATTAATTTTATATTAAAAAGAATAAAGCACCTTAAAAGCTATTTATTTAATATTATTAATAACTTTATTAATAAAGTTATAAATATAAATTTTAAATTATTTAATTATAATAAAACTAATAGGGCTAGTAAAATTAATAAGATTAATAGGTTCTTAAAGATTATTTATTTAATATTATTAATAACCCTATTAATAAGGTTATAGATATAAATTTTAAATTATTTAGCTATAATAGGATTAGTAAGATTAGCAGGGCTAGTAAGGCTAGTAAGGCTAATAAGGCTAGGGGGGCTAGGGGGGTAAGGGGGCTAGGGGGGCAGGGGGGCCAGAAGGGCCAAAAGGGCAGCAGGACTAGGAGGACTAGCAGAATTAGGAAGACTAGCAGGGCCAGTAAGACCAGCAAATCCTTAAAGGCTATCTATTTAATATTATTAATAATCTTATTAATAAGGTTATAAATATAATTTTTAAATTATTTAATTATAATAGGATTAATAAGATTAAGGGGGGGAGGGTAGGAAGATTAAAAGGTGCTTAATTTTTTAAATAAGATTTATATAAGTAAAGATATCTTCTTATAATATTATTAATTAATTAAGAGTTATATAACTCTTTTTAATTTTATATAAGTAAGGAATAAAATAATATAATATAAAATATAATAAGGTTTTAAAGTATTAAAATTATATATATAGCTTAATAAATTATATAGTTTTATTAATATTATTTTAAGTTATAAATATTAATTAATTATTTTTTTAAATTTATTATTAAGTTAATTTTATTTATAAATTATATTTTTAAGGTATTATAATAATTTAATAATATAAGATTAATTTTATAATTATAAGTTAAATTTATAATTATAAAATATTATAATTATATATAATAAATTAAATTTTTTTATAAATTCCTAAATTTATTATATTAATATTATAATAATTAAATAAGTTATAAGATAATAAGATAATAAATTAAATTTAGCTAAGATAGTTAAATAAGGCGTTAAATAAGAGCTAAATTTAAGAGTAGATATTAAAATAAAGGGCTAAATAATTATTAAGTTTTTATTAAAATAATAAAATAATAATTAAATAATAATTAAAATAACTAAATAATAATTAGATAATAATTAAGATAATTAAATAATTATTAGATTTTTATTAAGATAATTAAATAGCTTCTTAATTCTTATTAAGATAATTAAATAATAATATATTTTTTAGCTTAAATAATTAAATAATAGCTAGATTTTTAATTTAAATAGCAATATAGTAGCTAAGTTTTTAGCTTAGATAATAATATAATAGCTAAGTTTTTAATTTAAATAAGATAATAATAATAAGCTTTTTAATTTAAATAATAATATAATAATTAGCTTTTAAAATAAGATAAAATAATAATTAAAAGTTTTTAATAATTATAAAAGTAATAATATTTAGCTTTTAATAATTATAAATATAATAATAATTAGCTTTTAATAATTATAAAGTTAATAATATTTAGCTTTTAAGATTATAATAATAATAATAATTAATTTTTAATAATTTTAAAAATAATAATAATTAGCTTTTAATATTTATAATAATAATAATTATTATTTTATAATAATTAATATAATATAAAAATAATAATAATAATATATAAAAATAAAATTAAAATTTATTATTTAATAAATATACTTATAGTTATAAAATACTTATTAATTATAAAGGCTAAATAAAGATTATAATCTATTTATTTATATAAGAAAATATCTAAGCTATAAATAGCTAATTAAAACCTAATTATATTCTATTTATTACTTAATTCCTTTTTATTTATTATACTTAATGCCTTATTATTAATATTATTCTTTAGTTTATTTTATATTATTTTATTAAGGATCTATAGCTATATAATAAGGGCTATTTATTTATTAATAAGCTTTATTATATTTTATTTATTATATTTCTTAATAAGATTTTAATAATAAGCTTTATTTTTTAATAAGTTAAATAGGATATAATTAATAAGCTTTTTTTATTAATTTAAGTATAAAAAGTAATAAAAGCCTTAATAATTTTAATTATAATTAATATAACTTTAAATTAATTAATTATTAATAATAAATATAATATATATTAAATTAAATTAATAGGTATAACTTTTATAATTATATATATTATATAAGGTCTTAATTTTAATATTAATAATATAGTTAATTAAGGAAAATATATTATTATTATTTAATTTATATTAAATATTAATTATAAAGTTATATTATTATATTAATAAGTAATATATAAAGATAATAATAATATTATTAAGATAATATTAATTAAGAGTTTTAATATTTTATTTAATAACTTAATTTACCTTAGCTAAAATAAATAAATTAATATTATTAAAGTTATATAAATTATTAATAATATAAGAATCCTTAATTATTAAACTAGATATAAGGGAAATAATATAATATAGCTTTTTAAACTTTTTAATAGCTTTTAAGGTAAAAAAAGTAAATATTATATAATTAACTAATATAAAGGCCTTAATATTATAAATATAAATAGGCAACTTAAATTATATTTAATATTAATATTTTATTAAAAAAGATATATTATTAATACTTAAAATATATTTATACTTAAGGCTAAATTTAAATATAGCTACCTTTTTAAAGATATATAATATAAATATTATAATATATATTAATAATTATAAGAAAAGTAATAGCTATAAATATTAATACTTATTAATTATCTTTTAAATAAAATAATAAATAATTAAAATTATTAAATTATTATTAAAAGAATTAAAGGGAGGAATAAAACCATTAAATTAATAAATAATATTCTTAATATTAAAGGCCATAAACTACTTCTTCTTTTAGCTTTTTTTAGCTTATTTAAGGGTCTTAAGATTACCCTTACTTATTATAATAAGAGGTATAAGTAGAGGAGAATTTAAGATTATATTAATAAGTTTATTAATAGATTTAAAACCCCTTAATTTATAAATAAAACTTTGCTTTAATATAAATATAAGGAAAAATATATAAATAAGTAAAGAGGCAGGTATAATATTAGGTAAAGAAAATAATATAAGGCCTTAAAGCTTTATAGCTTTATTATAAGCTATAATTATAAAATTATAATTAATAATTTTAGCATTTATAAGAATTAAATAATAAATATAATTATATAATATAAATATAAAAATTTATAATATTTTAAATAAAGGTAATAATTTTAATATTACTTAAATTATAAACTATTATTAATTATAGCTTATATAAAATAAAACTATTAAATAAATATTTTATTTTTAAAAAAGCTATTTTCTTTATTTTTATTAATTTAAAAGGAATTAATAAAAATATTATATAAAGAAATAAAAATATTAAATAAATTAATATAGCTATTCTTATTACCTAGCTAAATAAAATAATTATAATAAAAGATATAAACCTTTTATTATAAGCTAATATTAAGAGTATTTATTATATTTTATAGCTTTAAAAGTATAAAATTACTTTTAATATAAGGAGATTTAAAAATAATTTTATAAATATTATTATAATTTTAAAGCTTAATATATAATATACTATACTTATTATATAAACTTATATAGCTAAAAATAAATATTATAATAAATAAATATAAAGAATAATTTATTTTTAATATAAATAAATAAAGAAAGTAATAGGTAATAAAGTATAAGTTAGTAAAAAAAAAAATAGCTAATTAGGTTAAAGGGTATAAAGAAAAAAAAGAAGTTTATAAAATAAGCTAAATATAATAAGTTAATAAATATTAAGTTATTTAAATTAGTAAAAAAATTATTATTAATTAATAAGTTATTTAAATAATTATTATAGCTATAATTTTTATAATAGCTATAATTTTTATAAATATAAGCTTATTATCCTAAAAAGCTTTTTAAAATAAAAAAATATACTTATAAATATTTAAAAAATAGCTTAATTATTAATTTATTTATATATTAAATATAGCTATTATAATTAAAATACTAAGTTAATATCTCTATTAATATTAAATATATTAAATAAATTCTTATTAATAAAGGTTACTTAAGGATTTAAAGGCTTATTATAATTAATAATAATATTAATATTATTACCTTTATTAAATTAATTATAATATTTAAAGTTAATATTTTATTATATTTATTAAAAAAGATTATTTTTAAAAATAATATATATATAATTAAAGTTATTAATTTTATTTTATATAATATTAATACCCTTGCTTATAAAATTATAAGTCTTAAAAGGGGATTATATAAAAGGCTTCTTTTTTATAATTATTAAATAATATAATATCTTTCTTTTATTAATAAAAAAGCTTATTAAAATATAAACTTTAGATATAATAAAAGCTATTAAATAATAATTATTATTACTTTAATTAAAATTATATTTAAAGGCTTATTTAATTATAATTAAAAACATTATTATAAATATATTAATAATAAAAGTATATTATATATTATATATTAAGTTCTTATATATATAAATATCTTTTATAAAATTATTATTTATATATTTAAGAAATAAATTAATTAGCTTTTAAGATTCACTAAATATTATATACTTAATAAGCTTATTTATTAAAATAATATAAATTAAAATATTCTTATTAACTTTAAGCTATAAAAGTTATAAAAAATAAAGCATTAATTTCCTATAATTATAATAACTAGTATTATAAAATATAAAAATAAAGTATAATATAAGTTATTATAATAAACTAATATTATTATAATATATAATATAATAAAGGTAAATAAATATATAGATTATTTATAGTAAATAATATTAATTTTTAAATTATATATTTATAACCTTTAATAATAACTATATAATAAATTTAATTAAAAGTAATACTCTTTATTATATATTTAAAGAAAGGTTTTTTTATATAATATTATTAATAATATTATTTTATTACTCCTTAGATATAATTTTTAATACTTTATTAATAATATTAATTATAATAATATCCTTAAATATACTACTTAGGTTATAATCTTAATTAATATCTTACTTAATAATATTTATAGCTATTTTATTTTTTATAGCTATATTAAGTTATTTTAATAGCTTTATTATATTAAGGTATATTATTTAATAAATAATAAAAGCTAAAATATACCCTTAAAAGCTATAATAAAGGAATAAAAAAAGATAATAATACTTTATATTATTAAGAATATTATTTATATAAGATTAATAATTAAAGAACTTTATATTATAATTTAAAATAATATAATTATTATAATTTATTAATTCTTTAAAATTATTAATAATTTAAAATTATAATATAATAAGCTTTATATATATTTACTTTATATATTATAATATAGGTATAAAAAAAAGCTATTATTAATAAAAGAATATATTTTAGCTAAAGCTTTAATATACTTTTATATTTTATATAAATTATATTATTTTCTAATTATTATATATAAGGTATAAATAAGTAAAGTCTAATTTTTATTAAAGCTAATTAATATCTTTTTAGCTTTATCTTTTTTTATTAAATTATCCTTAAAAGATTTTTTTATAAATATTATATATATTATTTATTATACTTTTATTAATAATAATAATTAAGAATATAATATTATATATATTTTCTATTAAGATAATATTAATATTAAAGAATATTAATTTTTTATCTATATTTCTTAAATTATTATTACCTTATATATTTATAATAGCCTTTTTAATACTTAAATAAAATATATTTTATAAAATATATATCTTATTTTCTTAATTAAAGATTTATATAAGAAAATAATTAGAAAATATATAATATAATATATCTTATATAATATATTTTATAAGCTTTTAATAATTTAATAAAGGCTTAAGATATTATTATAATTATTCTTTTTTAAAAGAAATAATAAAATAAAATATAAACTAAATAATATTAAGCTTTATAAGATTAGGATTAAAATATATAAATAAAATAAAATAAAATATAATTATTATAAAATAATATATAATTATAAAATACCCTATTTAGATATTCTTATATATCTCTTAAAAATTAAAATTATTATAAATAATAATATTAGCTAGATTATTATAAATTTATTTAATAATTATTTATAATTAAATTAGCTATATTATAATTATAAAAAAGATAATAGCTATATTAATTTATTTTTATAATATTAAAAGCAACCTTCCTTTAGCTATTAATAATATTATATAAGTTATATATTTCTAAGTTATTAAGGATATTAATAATTTAATAAAATATATATAATAAATATAAATATTAATTAAGTATATTTTTTAAGAAACTCTCTTTTTAAGGTAAATATAATTTTATAATAAGAAAGTTAATAACTTATATTTATTACTTATAAAGATAAATTACCTTCTTTTTAAATTAATAGCTATATTTAATAGAATAATAATAATAAAAAAGCTATTTAAATAATTTAGAAAGCTTAAAAGTATTTTATTTAAAAATAATATTATATTAATTAATCTCTTTTTTTAACTATTTAATATTTATAATATCTTTAATAAATATAATTAATTAATTTAGAAAATATTTTAATAAATTATTAATATTAAATAATTTCTTATTAATAAGCTTATATAATTTATATTAAAGATTATTTATATAAATAATATTTAAATTATTAATTAAATAAAATAATATTTTTTATTATTTATAAATAGTTTAAATAATAAATATAAGAATAAGATCTTTTAAAAGCTAATTTATTAATTTTAATATATTAACTTATATATAAATAATATAATTTATAAAAAAATATAATATATAAGCTTTTAAGTTAATAATTATATAAAGAAAGTTAAGATAATTATATTATTAAATATAATTATATTATATATATCTTATTTTCTTAAATATATTAATATAAAATATTAAATTAAAAAGAAGGTATTTTAAAAAGGGTTTTTAATTAAAAGTAATATCCTTATTATTTAAATTATTATTAAATAAATTATCTTTATTATTATAATAAATTATTAATATATTTATTTAAAAAAAAATATTTAATAATTAAAAAGGAAATTTAAATATATCTTTAAATTATAAATTATTTAATAATAAATTACTTAATTAATTATTAAATAAAATATTATTTTCTTAAATATTATTAAATAATTTTATTAAAAGCTAACTTTATTATAATATTTAAGGGGTTATTAAATTATTTTTAAATTATTTAAGTAATAATAATAATATTTAAAAGGAAAATAATAGCTTTATTAAAGAGGAACTTAATAAATTAAATATAAATAATAATATATATATATTATATATATATAATAATATAAATATAATAATTAATAATTATATAAATTTTAATAATTATAAAAGATATATATATATTTTATAATATAACCCTTAATAATAAATAGCTTAAAATTAAAGGCTAAGTTAAATATAATATAATTAATATTATTTTAAAATTTATAATATTTAGAGTAATTATTAATATATTAATATATAAAAATATTTTTTAATTATTATATTTATTTATAATTTAATATTATTTAAATTTAAATTTATAAATAATAACCCCTCTTTTCCCCTTTATATAATAATAATAATTAATAAAATATAATAATTATATTAAATTTATAATAAGAGGGATTATTATTAAGGAGAATAAGGGGGCCTTAGTATAAGCTAAGGGGGGTACTTTTAAGCGACTTAGCATGAGATTTGGAATTTAGGAGGCACCGGAGAGTCTAAGTTCACTGAGTCTAGCGCTGGAGAGCTTGTCCTATTTCTGGCTACTGTCGATACATAAACCCAACATTAATAAAACAGAAAGGAGTCGCCTCTCCTTATTATCTTGGACGGCTCTGCAACTCGTGCCAAGAGTAGGATGATTCAAACACCTGGCTCTCTTCTGTCTCTCTTCTCTTGTGGCATACAGCATCGTCATTCTTCTGCATAATCTACAAAGTCTATTGACTCGGGCTATTATCAAGGTTCCCTCGTTGGAAGCCTCAACCTGCCCCTTATTTGCTTCTGTTGTTGCTGCTATACTCCTCTCCCACGCCCTGCGCATGATCTTCCCGGTTTCACGGCCGTGTTGACAGCTCGAAGCTCCCTTACCTGCTGCCCGAGACCTGGCGGCGATCAGCCACTCTCTTGGTACGCTGGCCGTGGCCCTGGCTGAACATGGCTTCTTCAGCAGAGATCCACGACCCCAACGACGGCATCTTGCGACCACGGCCGCGCAAGCCAGTCCACTCGCAGCTTTCGCAGCTGACGTTGAGTACCTCGGCCAGCACCAGCGGATATCTGGATCATCACAATGAAACCGGTACAACCACCGGCCAGACAAGGTGTGCACGCAGCCCGCCCCGACCCCAGCTACAGAGACCACAGACAACATTCACCCCCTCCTCGTGGCAGTGCGACGTCGCAGCTAACCAGAGGACCCCTCGAACAGCGGCCGATCGACGCCCGTCCCAGCCGATGCCCTACCGTCAGTCAAGGTCCTGTCGAGCGCCCGCAGGCAGGCCCGCGCCGAGCAGCGGCGGAGGATCTTCCCGACCATAGAGTTCGCGAGCCGAGTGTCGCACTTTGACCCGAATTCCGACTACCGCGACTTCCATGGCTTCTTCAACCTCTTCTGGGTCGGCCTGTTCATCATGGGCATCACGTCCATGCTGCGCAACCTCAAGGAGACGGGCTGGCCCTTCCGCGTCCAGATCTGGACCCTCTTCACAATCAAGTGGTGGCACCTGGGCCTGGTCGACTTCGCCATGGTGGCCAGCGCCTCGCTCGTGTACCCGCTGCAGATGTACGTCAGGAAGCAGAAGGCTGGGAGCGCCATGACCTGGGCAAAAGGGGGCATGGCGATCCAGAGTGTATACCAGGTCGGGTGGATGGCGTTCTGGGTCGCGGTGCCGTTCGTGCTGGAGTGGCCGTGGACGTCGCAGGTGTTCCTGATCCTGCACACCATGGTCATCCTCATGAAGATGCACTCGTACGGCTTCTACAACGGCCACCTCAGCGAGACTGAGAAGCGCCTGCACGACCTCGACAACCCCAAGACGGCGTCCCGCGAGCCCGCCTACCTGTACCCGACCGCCGAGAATCCCGGCGGCACCGTCTCGAGCCCTGTACTGAGCAAGCACCCCGAGCACACAGACAGCCAGGAGGAGGAGGAGGAGCTCGCGCAGCTGCGGGAGGATCTCGCCAGGGAGCTGACGAGCCCCATGGGCAACGTCACGTACCCGGCGAACCTGACCTGGTCCAACTACGTCGACTTCCTCTTCTGCCCGACGCTGTGCTACGAGATCGAGTACCCGCGGTTCGACAGCATCGACTGGAAGAACCTGATCGCCAAGATCACCGCCGTGTTCGGGTGCATCTTCCTGCTGACCGTCATCTCAGAGGAGTTCATCCTCCCAACGCTGCAGGAGTCGTCGGCGCGTCTGCACGGCTCGGACCCGGCCCCGGGGGCCCTCGAGTCGCTCCTCATCCTGGCCGAGACGACCTCGTGGCTGCTGTTCCCCTTCATGCTGACCTTCCTGCTCGTCTTCCTTGTCATCTTCGAGTATGTGCTGGGGGCCTTCGCCGAGATCACCCGCTTCGCCGACCGGCACTTCTACAGCGACTGGTGGAACAGCACCGACTGGATGGAGTTCAGCCGCGAGTGGAACATTCCCGTCTACAGCTTCCTGCGCCGCCACGTCTACAGCGCCTCGAGGCCGCACATCGGCCGCGCCTACGCCACCGTCATCACCTTCCTCATCTCCGCCGTCGGCCACGAGATCGTCATGGCCTGCATCACAAAGAAGCTGCGCGGCTACGGCTTCGTCTGCCAGATGCTGCAGCTCCCTATCGTCATGCTGCAGCGCACGAGGCTCGTCCGCGGCAAGAAGACTCTCAACAACGTCGCCTTCTGGTCCTCCATGATCATGGGGCTGAGTCTGGTGAGGACAACCCTTCCACTTCTCCCCCGTTCCCACTTTTCCTATCGTGCACTGCTGACCATGGAATATCCAACAGATCTGCTCCCTCTACGTGCTCATCTGAGATCCCCCCAGCCCAGAAGCACGTCTGCCCCTCACAAAGGAGGACGACCGATATATTTTGATTTAGAGAAAGAGGCGAGAGCATCATTAGACCAGATACCCAACCCCAGTGTTACCAGAATCCTTTCTTCCTGTTTCCCCTTTTTGGGGTCTCCTCGCATTTGAGAGGCTTGTGAGACACTTCTGTATTGTATTGTATTGTATTGTACTCGTTCGTTTCGATATTTTTAGGCGTTAATCCCTTGCATTTGTCGCTAGTAGCAATGGAAGATCCAGGCAAACACACACAAGGGCGGGCGAGTGTGTGCTTTGGATAGCGGGTTGCATGGTTCGGAAAGCCGACGAGACGGACGCTGCGCTGTGCGATCAGGCACTGGGTTTGACGTACGTAGTAGCATACAGACAAACATGTTTCCCACATGATACGTCCGGGTTTGTGACGTGACTTGTGCGCAAGCAATTGTTCGGGCTGTCACATCGGCCTTGCATCTTTCTTGATTCGATGCTTGCTTCTGCTCGGATCGACGTAAGACTGGGCCATGGCAAGGCGAATTCGGGTAGCCATCCTTTTCTCTGCCACCATCATTGAGGCGAGGACGATATGGTTCACGCGCTGGGATATCAGGCACAAAATTTTGTCATGCTAAGTCTTGAAAGATTTCTCTTTCGGTTCGTGATCATCATTGTCTAGATAGAAGACTAGGGAGGAAACGCGAAACTGAGAAAACAGAACCAAGAAAAAAAAAGGTGCAAAGATCAACGAGCTATGCTATCGTGATGAAGATCCATCCCATCTTCGACATATCTGTCGGGGGCAGTGGTCCCAGTGTCCTCAATACTCCCTTCCTTGTAAACGTTACTCCATTCTTCCACTGATGGCGCCTGTGTGGCGTGTCATGTGTTTGTGTGCTTTCCCCCGTCCCAAATAAATGAATGGCTGGTGTATGTATAGTGGTGTCATGTAATATGTGTTGAACGTCGTGTCATCATCCCGCTTTCCTGTAGCTATGCATGTAGTTGGTGGTAGTGGTGGTAGTAGTAGTAGTAGTAGTGAGCATGTGCCCCCATATCCCATATCGCTGTCCTGAAGACTTGAGCTGAGCTGGCCTTGATTTCGAGTGCAGAGGTGGGTGGTGTTGACGAGCTGCGAGCCCGCCAGGTAGGAGAGTGACAAATCTGCGAGCTGTGACGCCGGAATCCTCGGACGGCCCTTTTCGGGGCTGCCTGTTTGTGCCTGCGCCTACACCCTGGGATGCCGGCGAAAGCCTCCTGGGTCCATGAGGCGCTGACAATAGTCCCCACTCAACGGGCACGTCACAGTTCTCGCAGACCATAAAACGATGGTCGTTCTCGATCCATAACGTTTTGTCTCGTCATCTTTCATCCTTGGAGACTCGCTGCGCTGCCACAACACACCCCCGCTCCCACTTCGAAGCCAGGCCAGCCTAGCCAAGCTCTCCCATATCCCCAAAAAGATGATTGTCGTTAACACACGTGGTTCGTTACTGCCTGTCATCTTCATGAAACCTTTCGTTCATGTCCAGTGAGTAAAGCCCCGAGAAGAGAATGAGTCCTGAACGCCAAATAAAAATCGAATGACAGAATAGAAAATGGCCAAGATCCCGCCCTGGGTGTCCTAGCACAAACGCCGAAAAAAAACAATCGAACATGGCCCATATATGGTAGGAAAAGTCTGCATGAGAACCAACTTGTCTCTTCTCACCGCGATGTACAACTCAGACGGACTTCGATGCAATCCATGAGTGGCTCCTGTGCCGAGGGAGCAGCGACCCTTGACTGAGAGCTCAGATCAAATACTGCAGCAGAGGTCGTGACGACATTCAGCGATTAGCGAGCGGCTGCCGCTGTCCTGTAATCATACGACGGCTGCATGTGGCTGTATTCTGAGGTCATCACGTCGTCTGGGTCGTAGCGTCTTGAGGTTTCCACGTGCTCAGGCGCGTATGCCGGGGCCGTTTTGACCTTTGGGAACGACACTCCTGGCACAGCCGCGTACGGGTCCTTGTACTTGGCCTCGATGATCCTGGGTATGCCCCTGTCTCTACTACTGACGTGGTATGTTGTCTGAATGGGTGGTACCGGATAGTAGTCGTCGTCCTCGTCGAAAGACCTCCGTCTCCTCGCTGACCTGTGCTTTTCAGCCGGCCTGTTGTACTCGTGCTCCGGCTGCATAGTAAACGCCCGGTTCAGGGGGGCTCGATGAGGGACAGAGGCTGTGGTCTGGGTTTGAGGCATGTAGCCAGGAGGCATGGTATGCGACTTCTGTAACCGCGGCGGGGCTTGTTGTGTGGTTGATGACGGTGAGACTACCTCGGGGTGAGCTTTGTCTGGTTCGGGCACGTCAACAATGACAGGCTCATCCTTGGCATGCTTCCCCTCGCCGGAAGCGCGCCGCTTCGGTGCCCATTTTTCGTTGGGGTCTGGATAGGCGGCAGAGTACGTAGGCACCTCTGTAGTGTGTCTCGGCGAGGTCTTGGTGGCCTTGCTCCGTATCTTCTGCATATACGAAGCAGCATAGGCCATCGTCTCGCGATACTTGAACTCTTCGCCCGCCGGCGCACTCTCACGAGGATTCGATCGGTCTCGTTGCTTGGTGGTCGGGTTTTCGCGACTCGGGCTGTCAGACTGCTTCTTCGGCGAGGACGACTTCTTGGCTCGACTTCTCCGGACATCGTCGTCATCCTCGCTGTATCCTGAGTGCTCAAGATAAGGTTTCGCCTTGGCTCGTGCTTTGTCCTCGGCTTCCTGCTTCCGCCGCGCGTCGCGATCCCTCTCGCGCTCCCTCTCGCGCTCCCTCTCGCGCAGCTTCTTAGCTGCTTCCTTCAACCTCGCCGCTTCTCGTTGTTCCTCACGTGCCTTCCGTTCTTTGCGCTCGCTTCGCTCCCTAGCTGCGTCCCTTTCTTGTTTCTGTTGGCGTTTGAGCTCTTTGCTGCGTGCCTCT
Organism: Diaporthe sp. P3_1W; assembly: GCA_037177825.1. Classification (NCBI taxonomy): domain Eukaryota; kingdom Fungi; phylum Ascomycota; class Sordariomycetes; order Diaporthales; family Diaporthaceae; genus Diaporthe; species Diaporthe sp. P3_1W. Next base: position 1,199,698 of record JBAFXB010000004.1, on the reverse strand, counting down.
TTCTCCCGTTCGCGATCTTCTTCCCGCCTCCTGCGCTCCCTGGAATCTTCGCGCTTAGGTTTCTCATAGCTCGCGGTTCGACGGGCACGGCGTTCCTCGTCGTGATAGGCTCTTGACCGCGACGGTATCTCGCTTTCCCATGATTGCGAGAATTCCTTCGAGTAAGGCTTGTAGGGGCTCGATTTTGATGTCGAGTGTTTCGATGGGGACCATCCGGCCGGTGGTTCCGCGGTGCGAATGTTGACATTGACGAAGCGGCCGTGAGCTGGTGTGTTCGTGCTGGCAGTACCGCCCCTCTTGGCCAGCTCTTCCTTCAGCTTCTTGGCTTTGAGCTCGAGATCATAGTCGCGCCTCCTGTCCTCGTCACCGATGATCTCGTAAGCCTGCTGCACTCTCTGGAACTCTTCTTGTTTCTGGGCCTTCAGTGTGGGGTCCGGAAATTTATCAGGGTGGCATTTCAGCACTAGCTTCCGATATGCTGTCTTGATGGCACCGGCATCTGCGGACGACTCGACACCAAGGGCTCGATATGGATCCGGCGGTAATGGTGCGTTCATGTTGGGTGGAATGGGGGTAGACAACGGCTAGCCGTGGTAGTGCAGAAGGGCAGCTGTCAATAGACAGCAGCCGAAGATATGTCTGAAGGAACCCAGTGGAGGAGCCTGGGAGAGGCAGTAACGTGGTGCCCAACGAGGGGGAGCTGCACCACTTGTATTAGTTGGGTAGGCCGTCCTGGTCCAGGTTGTCGGTAAAGAAATGGCTGACACGTGGTTTAGCTGGAAAGGGAGCGGCCAAGGGATCGGGATCGTGTGACAATGACGCTTAGCCGAGTTAAGCGCGCATGCGATGAGGGGAGTTTCCAGACGGCCAGGACGGTGAGCAGCGAGACCGAACACAAGATGGAATTGCGCAAAAATGGTATTAAAGGAGAATGCGCAATAAAAGGCCTGTTAAGGGGGCGAAAGAAGGGATGGGGATGCCAGAAGCTGAACGGCGCCCCAAGGCTTCTCAGGTCTGGCCGATGTGGTCAAGGCGGTGCGGCGCTGCGCACAGTAGGAAGCGTAAGCAAGTTTGGATGGTAGGTTGGGGGAGTTGAGAGGGACGAAGGGCCGGATGAGATCACCCTTCCAAGGTCAAGGAGGGCTGGTCAAAAGAAGGAAGGGCCGGACCAGCTGGGCAGCTGGGGAAACGTCGGATAGTGTCAATAAGGCGCGGACAGAAGCGAGGTGCGAAGAGTCGGGGTAAAGCAGGGGTTGAGATAGCGGATGATCGGTGGTGGGCGGCAGGGGGCGGTCACTAAGGCCAGTCAAGCTGGATTTGACGACACACCCCGAGCGATCGATTTGGCCCTGAAAAGAGTGGATCCCAACGGCCTGTCTGAGGAGAGAGTCAAGGCGCGGATCCTGTTAGCGGGAGGGTGGGAGACGACGGGATCCAATCAGTGTCGAGCCAAGGGGTGGTCGGTGTTAGTGGGCAGTCAGGGGACACCCAACGAGATCAACAGCGGGAGCGGCGATGGCGTCCCGTCAAAGCTCTGTCCCAAGAATCACACAGCGTGCGGCGTAGATCCAGAATCCAGACCCCTTTGGAGGCTGGAGCGGTCCTCTTTCGGTCACCAGAATTCCTTGAGGAGGATTGATGACGTGCTCTCCGCGACGAGCTGTGGTTAGAGAGCTGGACCAAGATCAGGAGCAAGGCCAAGGCTGCAGCAGTAAGCCAAATGCCCCCTGTCTTGTTCTATCGGGTTCCTCGAGAGACGGAAGTCCCTGCAACGGTCCTCTGGCCGCGAAAGTCCAGCTAAGGGGGTCCTAATTCGTGAATTAAACAACCAACGAAGACTGGTGGAATATACGGAGAAGCTGGCCTCTCCAACCTGCAGGCCTTTTGGGTTGTGTGGTAATCCACCGCCTGCGTGGTCCGTTCAAGGCTGATCTGTGGCTGGGGAAGGAGTTCCAAGTAGATCCTAGCAGTGGATTGAGAGTGTTGCAGGCAGGTTCAAACAGCAGCAGACGATTCAAGTCAGTTTGCTGCAGAAGAGAAGAGCTCTTCTTACAACCGTTAATAAGTTCCTCGTGGCGGATTCAAAATTGAGTTGTTTGATGGTCCGTCAAAGCGGAATTGTAGGTCGAGGACGGTCGGAAGTCTGACGATTCGTAAAACCTGGTACAGCTGGCTCATTCAGTGTGGAAAGAAGAGTCCAGAACGGCGAATTCGCTCAGAAGAAGGGCTCCCCGGTAGTGATCCCCTGGATTTGGGGCAAAAACATCCAATGTACGGTCCAGTGATCCCCGGTCGTCCTGGGTTGGTGCGTCCAGTTATGGCGATGTCCGACTCGTCCAAGCAGCGGTCCCTTGGATTGGCTGGTGGATGAAGATTTTGGTGGCTGATGGCGCCGGCGGCGGTGGCGATATTACCTCAGCTCTTGCCAGCCGAAGCAGAGGCGACGGATGGGATAGGACGGCTGGATGGTCTCTCAGGCCGTCAGGTCGCTGATCAGGCCCTGGCAATGCGGGCAATATGGCAGCACAGATTGCTTTTTTGCTTTGAGGGGTTAAAGTCGAAGTTACTGTGTAGAGCAAAGGCCGAGGCTCGAGGCACGGGAGAGTAGCCAGGATCCAGGACTGGCCGGTTGGGGGAGACTGGCTGACGGGGAGGGATGTAAAGAGGGAACGAGCACGCGAAAGTGGGTAACATAAACAGAGGCTCGGATGGCACAGCAACTGAATGCCTGTAACGTCCAAGACCCTGGGCAAGTCTCACAAAGACAACTGGTGTCGGGTGAAGTGCGCGGGTGAGGTAATCCGCAGTGCGGTCTGGCGGTGTGTAAGAGGAAAAAATAGGGACGACGGACGAGCTTCGTAATCCGTCAGTCCGTGTCGGCGGTCTGCCTCGTCTTCCGCAGCTGGGAACCCAGCAGACTCGGTATCGAATCCAGACGGCTTGCACTGCCCGTCTGGTCTGTCTGTCTGTCTCGCCTGGCAAGTCAGATGGGAGCCTGCCAGCCTGCCTGTGGGCTGACCAAAATGATTTGGGTCTCGGATGATTTTCTTGAGAGAATGAGAATGCCAATGCCAATGCCAATGCAGTCAACAACAACAACACCTTGCTTGCTCCTTAGTAATGAACAATTAATCCAAATTAAGGGCAGAGACTAGACTTGAGACAGGTCCAGGTGAAGCAAGTAGGCTGGCAGGACGGGACCTGCACTGGTGAACACCTTGTCGAATCATCAGGCATCAAGCCCAGAGGTCAGCAGTTGGCGTGATATGACGAAGCTGACACTGAGAGAAGGCCAAAAGTGCGAGCAGATCCGGATCCCGGTGGGCCAACAATCAGCAGCAGCAAGCAGATCGGCCTCGTTCTAGCAGTCCTGGGCAGCCGCAAAGGAGGGGAAAGCCGGGCAAAACAAAGGGCATTCGTCAGTATGGGGACGATGGACGCGATAACGGGCCTGCCAATGTGTAAAGTTGCATACGGTCGCGTCCAGAAAATGCAGCCCACGTGTTGATAATCTCATCAGCGAATTGCTGGTATGCAGGAGGCAGAGAAGGCGGCAGAGAGGGGTGGGAGTCTCTTTCTTTCTTGTCTGTTTGGAATGAAGGCAAGAAATTGAGAACAGGAGGAATTGACAGCAGTTCTAGGGATGGAATTCTTCAAGCAAATTACCCAGCTCGTTCCTTCCTTTCTCATTCCGATGCGATGGCAGATGGGGCTTCTTTCCTCTTTCCCATGTTCGCATTCACGTTCATGCTCAGGTTCTATGTCCTGTCCAACCTTGGGAAGGTACAGGGTCAAGCTCACGACTCGACTCGCCTGGGCCTTGGCTTTTGAACGAGAGGTTGGGTGCTAGCAGCAGGTACATCGAGACGGTGATGATCCCGGCGAGTTGTGACCGCTTCCGTTGTACCCCAGATTGCCCGTTCTCGTCGATCCTTCCCTGCTCCTATACCCTCCTTCCTTGGGACCTGCCGCCGGCAGACCAACTGACTGGCTGACGGCTTGTAGCCTTCGGGACCATAGCTTGAGCCTGAGCCTGAGCCTGATCCTGATGAGCCTGACAAAGTCAAAGCCAGCGAAACACGACATCGGATGAATGAATGCGACCAGCGAGACTGGCAGACAGGCATGACCTTCCCAGCGGTCCAGTCTAGTTCAGCTACTCCATGCCAAGCCTGCCTGCTCTATCCCTGTGAATATGCCTCTCGCTGCATTTGTGCATCTCGAATCCATATGGCCCGGAGGTATTCCGTGCTGCAGACTCTGGAACCGAGATGGACCTTGCAAGGTGCACCAGTCGGAAGACTCTTCGTATCATCCAAGGGCGACTTGGCTCACATCGTGGGCAGAGTTAGCCAGAGCATGCAGCAGACACCCAATACCCGTGGGCGCTGGGCCGCCGACGTCTCCCTCTTCTACGGCGCGCATCAACGAGTCAACACGGCCTGCTGCCACATTGGCCAGCCCCGGCCATTCACGCAGAGGCAGATGCAGGTTTGTCACTTATGGAGTGCTTTGGCCTTGCATTCTGCCTCTTGCCTCTGCACAAACTATGGCATTAATCACACCCTCACGAGGGAGCGGAGGGGAGGGGAGCATATGGCCCGGCCACCACACCAACCAAGCCTGCATGCAGCAGCAGCAGCAGTGGCAGCACCACTGTCTCGTCCTACACGGCTCCCGATCATCTGCGGCCTCTCGTGACGACCATAACAACGCAGGTACTTTGCTGGCCGTCTCACAGCATGATGAATGAGCGAGCACACCTGCCCATTTCAAGTCAACCATCCACCACTGTCTTCGCAGGGAGGGCTCGCGTGCCTTTTCTGCCCCGCACTCCTTGGGATGTGATGAGGCTCATATCGGTGCCCCTGGTTACTGCTCAATACACAGAGTATTCACAAACCAAAGGTCTCGAGTACTCTAAACAACCGACTTGGCTCGGTTCACATTGGGGGAACGAGGATTGCCCCTTTGCCCGTGTCGTTCATTCTTGAAGACTGGAGGACAGCCCTCATCTGAGCTATATACCGGGTAGAGATGCTATATTGTCGTTGGCTTGTTGCATTTGAGCGATGTTTCAACGGGAAAGGCCGGCGGTTTGAGCGCCAATTCTGACGCCTGAGAATCGTGACCAGGATTCCAATGGAGGGGCACGAGACGTCCATCTGTCTGGGACGATTGCTTTTTCCACTTCTTCGGCTGGGGTAACCTGCCCACGAATCCAGTGCTTCCCGTGTCTTCCACGCGCTGCCGGTTGATCAACCGGACGAGACTAACCTTGTTGTGGACTCTCATTCGCCTTTTCTGGAGTCGGCCATGAGCCGATCTGTTCTAGTCACCTGCCAAGTGGCAGCAGTGGGTGGGAGCTTGCGCCAGTCAGGGTTGGTAGCTCTGCTCTGATCATCGATCCGCTGTCCTGGAGCGAATCACCCGCACCGACTTCCTGTGCGCGATGCAGCAACCTGCCGATGGTCGAATCTGTTTTCGTTCTGCTGCGTCCGTCAAAGCTACTCCAGCCCCTGGAGAAGACAGGAACGAACGGCATCCCTGATGCATCCAGAGTTGCAGAGGCAGCTGAGCTGGCTCTTTGGTTGCCTGAGAATCTGCACGGTCCAGGGGGGATGGGATCTCGCGACGACGAAGTGGCCGGCTGCCCCTCTGCCCCTCCTCCCCCGCCAACTGAGATCGTACCCCTCCTTCGGTCCATCCATCGGTGGACCTGGTACCGTCAGAGAGGAGGACGCTAACAGTCCAAGGGCAAATCTCCGACATATCTCTGTTACCAAGAGGCGCCTTGTCACCCCTGGCTTTCTCAGCACAAGATTCTCATGTCTTGTCAGATGATGGCATTCGAAACTTGTCTCTATCAACCCAGTCAACCTGGTACGACAAATCTGATGGGTGAGGTGCGGCATTTTGTCCCGAGGCCTCGAACGCATGACATATGGACTCCGCATGTTTTGCTTAACCTTGTCGACGAGCTGTAGCCACTTTGTTCGCGACGTCTTCTGCGCAGGGTGTAAGCACTCAAAAACCCTCGGCTTGATATTGCAGGGGGTTTACATATCACGGCGGGTGCTGGGAGCACGACGCTCTAGTGAGTCTCGCCAGACCTATCAACGGCGCCTCTCACGACATGCAAGACATTTGCGAGGGCGGTGAAAGCTGCCGACGTTCACTACCAGAAACAGCTTCTACGGCATTCGCCCTGTGTTGCCTGTTCTCGCAAGCGGTGAGGGTGTGCCGTAAGTCGGTCGATCTGTGTTCCGTTGCTTCTGCAGCCCTACGTCAAGACGCGAGTGAGCCGAGGCAGAAGCCAGCTTTGGGGGCGTGCCGGCAGATCGGCAACGGGCCCCCATCTGTTGCCCTGACGAGGATCCGATTTACAGATCCAAGATCCAGAAGGAGTCTCACCCTTTCCTCACTGCCCCGTCTGCCCAGCTGGGTGTGGGCCATAAAACTCGTCCCAAACGTGGGGGACGGCAATACTTGATTATGTGGTAAATGGCGCAAACCAGGAGTGCCTGTGGGATGGACACACATCCCTCACCACCTGCATGCAGTGCAGTGCATCCAGTCTGACCCAACTGGCCCAAGACCGGCCCTTCATTGGTCACAACGACCTCTGCAAGCGCTCTCCGGCTTCTAGCTGGTTCTGCACCTTAGTGCTGGTGCTTGCTGCGGCTCCCAGGGAAAATGTTGCATCGCGCCCGCTTGCTGACCCGGAGCAGAGGAGCACATGAGATAACCTCGCGGTTGGGGGGAGCCGGCTCGCCCCAGTTCTCGAAGCTTGGCCGACGGAGTAGTCCTCAGGCCTGTGTAATAAATAGCAGGAGTCTGGGTTACGTGCAGTAGACACTCGACCTTTGGGAAAAGGGGTAGGAGGGTGCTTCGGACCACCCAGCGGGAGGGAGTATGTTGCCCAGTATCAGTGGCCTGACCAAGGTCATCCCATCCACCGAAGTCTGGTGATGGCTGATCTGACGGACGGCCGTGAACCTGGCCTGGCATGGCCAAAGGGGGACGGAGCGGAAGGGCGGTTGTCAACTGAACTCCCGGCGGCCCGCTTTTCATGGCCTGTTCTAGGCCCCACCCGCCCGCCGTCGTCGTCCAAACATTTACCCGAAGACGTAGTTCTACACTAGGCAGACTAGGACCAAACACATGGGCACGGTATACTGGGGCCTACCCAACAATGATGTCGACGATGTGGACAGCGCCTCGGCGATCTCGGCAGGGCCCTGCTGCTTGGGCTGCTTGGGTCAGTACCTACACAGTAGGTAGGTAGGGCCAGGGCACGAGCGGCCAGCACGCGAGCCGCACATGATTTGAACGTGGCTCTTGCTTGCTGGCCCGCCGCCCCCTGTGCGTGCCTGTTCTAATGCAAACTGCCATCTTGATTCTGCAGATCATCTGAAGTTTTCTGTTCCTCTTGACGTATTTGCTTGTTCGCCCGGCCCGGGGATGGCGCCCAACGGCCCTGCTTAGCACAGGTCGGGCTGTCTGGAATAGGGCGAGCGGCATGGGACGGCGTGGCTGCGCTTGAGCGTTTTGAGCGGTTTTTTGTTTTAGATCGGGGAGGGAAAGTCTTGATCTGTCTTGGTTTAAGTCGGGGCAAGACGCCTGAGATGGTGTAGTATGGGTGGACTTCGATGATGGGTGTGGATGGGTGGATACCTCCTCGATCTTGGGATCTGGCTGCGCGTGTTAGCCGCAGTACACGACGTTCTCGGTGGAGCTTGCGTGTGTTCGTGATTGGGAGAGCTGAGTTGTTTTCTTCTGCGGCTGTTCTACGATCGCCCACGACTGTCCGACCTGACCATGCCGTCATGCCTTTTCAGGGACCTGGGCGCCCAAGACCAGTGGGCTGCTGGCGAGACGTTAGCCTGCCTAGTTACTTGGAGCTGGTGGTTTCAAAGAGGACCGAGATCGACTACCTGGCGCAAGGCCGTCGTCTGGTGTGAAGTCAAGTCTGTGCGAGTGGACGGGAGAGCATTCAGCTGTGACCCATCATATGCTTATTGCGCCGCTGTGGACATACCCGATTATATGCCGAAGGAACTCACATTGGGTAGTCCCCGTCTTTCTGGCCACGGCTTGCCATATCAGCGCATTAAGATGAAAGTTCTTCGGGCCGAGTTTACCTTCGACTGGCGATATCATCGAGTTCGCCGTCTTCCATGCTCAGTGCCTTCTGCACACCCTGAGGCAGGTCGCTTTAACACCACTGCTGAAAATGAACTCCTAGTTGTTGACGACGTTGGGACCGGATAGCTAGTCTTTGCCTGGCATTTCTTGAGACGTGACAGCGTGAACGGGCGTATCGGTCCCGGTGCTTGGGGCCAGAGAGGACGTGATCGCTCACTCCGTCACAAGACCACGCTGGCTCTTTCTCGGCCAGCAGTCATTGGAGACACCTGGTCATATCTTCATAAACCTCTCAGTCATCTAAATACTCTAAGGTAGAGTCTGTGTCATTTATTCACTGATTGGTTCTGGCTGATATTGTCCGCTGTTCTTGTGCCACCGTCGCAAGTATCATTTGATTTGGCTCTATAATACCTTGAGATGTGACAAGTCGCTCATCTTTTCCTGTCTCAAGCAAGGAAATCGCGATGACGAGTCGCCCTAGATGTATCTCTAGATACTATGATAGGGTAGACTGCGTTACTGGCCGCAAAAGGTGATCGCCTTCAGAAATTTGACAGCGAATGGCGGTCTACGAGGCCGGGAAGAGGAGAGAGAGAGGGCGAGTCACCAAAGACACGATAGAAAGACAAGCAAGAATAGATCCCACCCGTTTCGTTCTTGCCTTGATATCGTTTGACCTCCAGTGGTGGCGATACATCTTTACTTGAAGACATGATCAGAGGAGGATAGCTGAAGTAGACCTGCTGAGAACATACGCGTACACTCGCAGCGCGGCTTGTGGCTTCGAGGATAAAGAGAGCCTCAGAAAGGAGGCAATCCAGGATATCCTTCTTCGAGGTTCTTTGTGTGCTTCCATGTTCTGTCTAGTGCCCTGAGTACGTTACACCCTGCTCTGGTTGTTTCAAGATTGGCATAGATCCTCGGAAATTGAGAGAAAACATCAAAGAGATTTTTACGGACGTCCTTGATCCTTGCTCTACCAACACGGAAGTCGAGCCTTCGACCAGAGGTAGTATTTGCTTCTGCAAAGCTCGAAGCCCCTGAAGTTCTACACTGCACAACCGCCACATTACAATCTTTGTAAGGGATCTTCCCCATCGCACCTAGGTAGGCTACCTAGGGGGTTTTGGACTTCGGTCCAAGCAGCCTGTCCAGTAGGAAGTCCATAAAGTAATGCTCACATCGATACACCAGTTTGATATCAGTTCATAAAACTTCAGCATGTTCAAATGTTCGAATCTTCACCTGAGACACGAACAATATTGGGTTTGCGATAACACTACAAAATGCTACACCGTTGTGCTCAGAGTGTTCGCACAGCATTTGACGTCAAAATTTTGTTTTCATTGGCCCGAAACTCATGCTATAGCTCATTTCAAAGAGTGACTTGAAGAAATTCGTTCAATAACTTCCATGCCTTCCTACTTTTCCCAGCGGGTTGATGCCTGTCATGACTAACAAAAGCCACCCCAAACTGCACCTTGACATCTAGCAGTCACCTCCGTTGCAGCTGCACACGCCGTTGATGCAGGTTCCGAATCCACCACGGCACTATCCACAGCGAGTTAGCATGTTCCCACAATGCGTTTGTACACGGCCCCAAGGCAGAGGACGTATCATGAGTGGGGTTGATGATGGGATGTGAGAGCACAAAGATCACTTACAGCACAGCAGGTGGTCGGGTCGTTGGAGGCACATGGGAATGACCGTCCGAAGATCAGGTTCTCGGAAACGTCTCGGGCGTCGAGCTTCTGGACCATGCCGACAGGCGCAGCGTCAGGGACGGCCGCGGACAGGGCGAGGTTGACGAAGAAGACGAGGGTAGTGGCTGAGAACTGCATTTTGGCAGAGTTTGAGAATGTGGTCTTGGAGACTTCGAAAGCTTGATTGATGATAAGTGCTTGGTAGATTGAGCTTGAGAGTGAGAGTTGTCTGAAGATCAAGCCAAGTGAAGGGGAACTGGACGGGCTCTTATATATGCATTCTTGGTTCACACAGCCGGATGTAGGAAATCGTTCAGTATCACCGAATAATGCGAATGACCCAGCCTTGTGGGCTGTCTCACGAGTATTGCATCGGTGGACCAGCGGGGACGAAGTCCGAGTGCTGGTGTTGCCTCGAAGGATTGATGTGATCGACAGAGTATTTCCAATCGATGAGACGGCACTTGAAGCCTTCTGCTGTACGGAAGGATTCATGCCCGCATGAAATTGGTCATAGCGGCGTGATGAGGCTTTGGAAGCGACGCGTCTAAACGATTACCGATCGTCATTTTGTCCTTAGATGGATGGCGAGCCTCGGGCCTTCTAGTACGATCTTCATAGCTGAACTTCATGTTACGCAAGTACAGGCCACGGTTCTTCGTGATGCAAGCCAATGGCAACATAGACACAAGGAAAGTGATCCTCCTCGGATTATAGCCTTGGACTGCTCGGATGTCGGTGCCCTTGCTACATGTATATCCACTTTTTGGAGACAGACGGTTGTCATATGCCAGTGGTCAGGTATCACAACACTGGGAGCTGCAAACTCCTCAACAGTGTACCAAGACGTACAATATAAGGTTTGACCTAGATCCTTTGACCCACTTCACGATGACAACACAACTGCTCGGGACTCTCAGCACCCCGAGAAGAGATTCAAGAGCACATTGCAGCCTTCAACTAAGTTACTTATCAGAACGACCTCGGAGCGTCTGATAGCAAAATACGCCGCGATATGAAGAGTGTGATATGAGTGTGGCCAGATCAATGCATATTTCCTGAAGTAAGTACAAAGTGCCAGCGTTGGTATTGTTTCTCATCAAACAGACAAATTCAACGGAGGTGGCTATGTACTCATCCACTTAGAGATACCACCCCTCGCACACACGACTACAAGGCTCGCGGGTAATCAACGTAACGACTGGCATTCCATATTGTAGTGCAGGCTCAAGAAGGGAAGAAGCCAAAGGCAGGTAGCAGTAAAACGAGCCTTTGAGATACCTGAATACGAGGTTACCCCAGCTGATCCGTCAAATGCCGAAGTGGTGCAGACTAACGATGGTGAGGCAGAGATCGACAAGGCGGAAAATGGATGCCTGGTATAGGATTGAATTAGACATGTAGCAATGAGAGGACTTGAGAGCCCATAGGCTAACATGAGCTCAATAAAGTAGTCTGACATGCAATCTTGAGGAGACTTCGGATGTCGGTCTCGACAATTGGCAAGCCGATGACCGCAAATTAGTCATCAAGCTTAATAAATAGGAACGCAGCCATGTAAGCTGGTTGGCCACAATACTGGCCAGACCCACAAGCCGACTTCAGTCCTCGGGGCAGCGTGTAATCCTGATACAACGCTTCCCCAGTGCCGGCTCGTAGCAGCATCATCGACTGTAAGCAGCCCCGGAATGAACCTTAAGCATGTGTAGGTTTTTTGGCCGATGCTACACTGCCTATTTTCTGACCTAAGCAGATATAGCCGCGTCTCTGTTCCCAATCCAGTCCTGAGCATGGCGATCTTTCCCTGAATGTGTCATGCGATCGACAACACAGGCATGATCTCGCACATGAAATCCAAAAACTGTTTCGTGATCGTCTTCGGACCACAGCTAATTTTCCGCTAGCATATCCGAGCCCTTTCTCAAAGAGCGAGGGCCGTGGACACTGGCAAACAAGCACTTCGTGCAGGGTAAGGCTCCACAAGAACAGCAGCAATCGTTCTAGAAAGGACGTGTTTATTCTTCCGCCACCTTGCTCAACGTGTCAGCGCCGTGCTCTGATGAAATTAAAGCCAATGTAAGAATGACCCAAAAACGGCCAGCAATACTTGAACAAGGCTGACACAGACCTTACTGAATGAGCGTTTGATATTTCTGATCTGGTTCCCCTCAATTTCGGTGGAACTATGTAGGCATTTGCCTTAAGTGCACGCATACGGGGTCGTTATTGAGCAGCCTTTGCCCGGCAGTTGGTACCTGTCACTCTAATGAAGCCCCTTGTCTGATTCCAATATATCCTCGTGCTGACTGACATCTTGATCATGATAAATTACTTCTTCTATCTTGTGGCTTTTGAAATGTTAGTACTCAAGCTAAACAAGCATATCAACTCAATGAAGCCACTAGTCATCTGACAATGATCCTGAATATGTACTAACTGAGTCTATGATTTGAAAATATCCGTTTCTTTTCTCTTTTCAGTCGGGATTCCCTTGAGAAAGCCGTGGGGAGGCCTTTGAGACCCTGACCAATCAGGCCTATGCCGGTTCACCGTCAATACCGATTGTTCTGATAGAACAAAGAGCTGGCCTTCATCAAACTGACAATTCACATACACTACTAATTCGAGCGACTAAGGCCAAAATGCAAACGAAGGGTGGCCTCTTTGTCGAGCTGCTCTCGACAATGGGCATGGTAGCTAGACTTCATGCTGTATACCGAGGTAGACTGGAGCCCGCTGCGAGTTTTGAGCACACTCTCGGGATATAAAAGTGAGTACGGAGCGTACTGAACTTCTTGTGGTGCAGCAATCATTCAAACATCAACAGCACCAACTCAACTTTACGAAAGTGTCCGGTATTTCAAGCCAAATCATTCCAAACGTCTAGACAACAACCGAGACTGCATCGAAATCTAATCATTCCGGTTAGCATTTGCATCAAAGGCCCGCTATTATCCACTGTAAAACAGAAACTTAACCGAATTAAAGATCTCACTCTCAAGATGGGCTTCGGCAAGTTGATTCTGATCGCCGTGGTCGGTGTAACCCTGTATACATGGGGGCTCCCAGACCCGCTTAAGGAGTTTTTCTCGAGCATCCTGGATGCTTACATTTTCATGTGCTTCCGGACTATGGTTGCTACTATCAGGCTGTGTTCGTCTTAGGCCGAATATCTCCAAGAGTTTGGTCAAACCGTCTGTATCCGAGAGTTTGGTCAAGACGTCTGTAAGGATGGGCTGTGCCCCGCGTATGCGCCACTCTACCTTGCATACAAACAGCAGGCGGCCTATTCTGGAGCCCGGCTGCTCCGACAGGCTGGAGACTTTCTTAACGCCCAAGGCATTGAGTTCCTCAGTCACTCCCTTGGCGATACTCTAGCACCATTTGCCATGTGGCTTGCTGTGCATGTTGCTTGAAGCTTTTGAACTCCAATCTGGTGTATATCTCTTCACTCATGCTCAGTTGGGCCATCTCGTCGTGGTCCTGAGTGGACATATAAAGATTTTATGGGCGGATGTAGATCATTTCCCTTTGTACGGTCTTCAAGACCAAGCTAGCCGGCAGGATTTCTTTTGTAAACAATGAATTTAAGTGTTCAGATCCATGTAGCCATTCCAATATTTCTCTTTATGAAAAGGTCGAGTAGCAATTTCCGATTTATTGAGATGAACATACCTCGAGATGTTTTGAAATTAAATTTGATTCAAATAAATAATGTGGTCTTACAGAAACACCGTGCGTTGACAATGCAGGTTGTGTGAGAAATATTAGAGGAGAACTAACCCGTTACACTAAAACTACCACTCCTACAGCCACCCATACTATGAAGTCAGTCAATAGCACTGGATCTGAGAAGAAGTTGAAGATTCGTGCGCATATGGAAGAATTCTACCAATGCATAGGCCAAGCCCCCTTCCAGCAGGAGGAAAAACGTGACAGATTGCCATTCAAGCCATGTTCTCATCGGCCGGCATCGGCTAGGAGCACTTGAGCAGAAGAAAACAAAAGAGCCTGACATCCTCTCAAGAAGAGCCATTGGAGGATTTCAAGGGACCCGGGGAGACTCAGCAAAAAGACCCCCCGTCGAAGCGAGGGTAGAAAACTCCAAGGTGAACCATCTTAGTCATGGGGCCCCAGTGTGTATTTGGTCGATCCAAGCCGACGTTACCGCACTGAGGCACCGCCATGAGTAGTGGTTACCCGTGGACGAGGCTCGCGGGCTGCCGCACCGACTTTTTGGCATTTAGGAGTTTTGCTGAGCGACAAATGGGGAGTCGAACTCGTGGCCTAGCCCACGGCAATGGCAAGGCGTGTGTGTTTTTTCAAGAAATGAAACGCGCCCGCACCTCAACTAGACCATTCGGCCTCCCCAAGTCGAAATCAGACGAACAGGGCTGACTGTATCGAAGAAAATCGTGTCTGGGGTGGGGCCGGGGTGTGGGTTTGAGGAAAGAGGGAGGGGGGGGGGGAAGGAGGTGGTGGGTGAGATGGGCTGGTCAACCGATGGTTTCGCCAAAGTGATAGCCCCCCTCATCGACCTGCTTAGACGTTCAAGTGTACTCAGATTGGCATCGCCACTTCTTCCACATCATCTGGGCGGTATCTGCGTATAGGACTGGCTTTGGGAATAGCGGCCGTTGATTCCTGAAGGTCGGATCAAGGCTTGAGGCTGGACCTATTCTGCTCCCCTCGGTGCTCATCTGGGAGTGGCGGGTTTTATGAGTTCCTTGCGATGTGCAATGTACTCATTCTCTCTCGGTAGCTGTTCTGAGGTTTGCTCTCCCCGCTGTCAGCGTGCCCAATGAGGAACTTGGTCTCGCAACCGCTCAGCTGGCCCAGTCGACCCTGTCACAATTGATAGCGACAGAGACGTTCTGGCCAGCGATCGCCGTTATTAGAGAAGATACAAACCACTCTAACTGGCGGTGTTGCGCCTGAAAAACTGCAGTATGGTCAGCGAGTTGACACCCACAAGAAACAGCAGCAGCATCTAACCACCAAAAAGTTGTAGTACAAGGCGAGAGGTCAACAAACGATAAGCAGGACGTCATCACTGATCCAGTCTCGAGGACGATTGAGAGGAAACTTTAAAAGAGAAACAACGAGGACATCAAATACTGTCCAATACGCCACAGACCTTGACGGATTTGACAAAAAGACCCCCGACCGAAGCCGGGGTAGAAAACTCTTTGGTGGATTTTCCATGCCATGTGCGTTCCCAGTCAGACTGGGATCAAGCCACATGGGAGTAAATCAACTTCACGAGGTTCGGAAACGCAGTGCCAATCAACCCGCAAAGCCATCCCCACCGGAAACACAGGGACATTTAAGAGTTTTGCTGAGCGACAAGTAGGGTTCGAACTCCTGTCTAGCCCACGGCAATGGCAGGTGACCAGTGTAGGAGTACCTTTTACAAGATACAAGTCAGCCCGCACCTCAACTAGACCATCCTCGCCCCAAGTCGAAATGGGACGAAATCGGATGGCTATATGGGAGAGGCCAGGTAGGGCTTGCTCCCTGGTGACCTGGCCGCAAGTGAATGGCATCCTTCGATCCAGGGCGGTCGCACCCCAGACTGGTCAGCTCGAGCTGGTCAAGCTGGAAGGCGACGAGCATGGTTCGTCGCCTGCCCCTCCTTGTACGTGAGTTCTACGCTTCTTATCCCTCCCAGTTTCGCCTTGAGCACAGATGCCAACAGCACGATGGAAACATTACAGACCCTCAGCAAACCAAATGACTACCTGCGATGGATGTAAGGAGCTCGCACGACACGAATTGAATTAGATATGAAGAGCGCCACCTAAGATGATTTATACTGACTACCTGTAAGTGCCTGCCCTGTCAGTCCGTCTCCAGAATTGGCAAATCTAGGTCGACAACGATGGGCTTGTTGAACCTCTTGCCCCCGCTATGAGGCCAATTCGTCGCCGCGATCGCACAGTTGATGACACACGTCTCCCTCCGGCCCATACGGCCACACAAAGCCTCCCTGTCGCACCTCACAGACACGTCTGGGTTCCCGCCCAAGCCGCGGGTGCCAAAGCCTGGTAGAGCCGTAGCTGTCGCATCGTCGAAGTGCTCACAGGCGCCGCCTTGGCCCTGCCTGTCGACAGACCATCCCTGTCCCACGATTGAGCCGTCATTGTCCAGCCGGCGTTTCCCCCCGCGTGACGTTAAATCGATCAGCGACATCTTGTTGTTGTTGGTCCCGGCGCCAGGGTCTTCACACCGCTCGACTCCCAGCTCTGTGTACGGAGCCGCGGACGCCCCCTGGATGTCCCATCTGACGCGCTCTGCCCCGCGACCTTCATGTACGTGGCCGCATATCGCAAGCTTTGGTCGAACCCGCCACAGAGCTCGACGTAGGTCCTCGCAGCCCAGGGCGCGTCTTTTGGAGACGGCTTCGTCGCAGTGGGTGTATGGTGGGGTGTGCGTGACGACGATGTCGGTGTCTAAGGGCATGGCAGACCACAGGTCCCCAGACTTCGGCAGAGTTCGTGAGGAAACCTCATCTGAAAGTTTGGATTCGCTTGGGGTCAAAGACTCTGCGTTGGTCCGGTCGTATCCAAACGCCCACAACCCATCCTTCGGGCTGTAGGGTGATCCAAACACAGTGAAGGAGGTTCTCAGGGAAAGGTCCTTATCCAGAACGATGGTGGCTGAGCTGTGGTCCAAGTAGGTAATCGATGGGCTTGAGGTAAGCAGGTCTAGGCAAGCATCTGGTGACTGAGGCGACTGGTTGTGGAAGTACGAGCCATACTCGGCGTAAAAGGCCTTGTCGAGAGTGACATCGTGATTTCCAGCAATGACTATTTTGGCCTCGAAATCCGCCTTCTCCAACCATTGTACAGTCTTTGAAAGCTGAGCCATGGCGTGATTCTGTCAGAACGGCTGGAGTAGCTATGTGTAAGTCCAGGAACAACGACATACCTCAGAGAAGCTGCCCTGGTTTGTCAGATCCCCAGCATGGATGAGGACATCACCTTTGGGTAGTTTGACCGTCTGGTTGTGGGTGTCTGAGACACAAACGAATCGAGTCCTTCGATACCGAGGCTGCCTTTGCGCCTCGCCCTGCGTAGTTGACGCCATGGCGACTGGGAACGTTGGCACTGGCAACTGTGGGCGCTGGACTCTGCCACATAGTGCACAAAACTGCTAGGATTTCACCACATAGCTTCTCTGGCATTCACAGTAGCCGGCGATAAGTTGTTTCCAAAATCGCGTCATGAGAACAGAGTGTGAGTCAAAGGTTGAGAGGTTGAGGTCGGAGGAGACCCGCCAGCTGAGGGCTGTAGGATATGGTTGAGTAAGCGCTTGCTAGGTGAGAGGATTGTCACGGAGCGCGCAGGTAGATGTGATCAAGGCTGTATTCAAACATGAAAATTGACTTTTACGAAGGCGAAAGGAAGAGTTAGAGGAGAAAAATGGTTCTGGTTGATCTTTGATGAGCGAGGTGGGTAGGTGGTCATGAGATGTCGTCGGCAGCGGACGTTGAAGTTGAGTGGGCGGCCGTTATGGTGCGCGACAGGGCTGACTTTCTAAAAACCCCTTATACCCTTAAATTTTCTCTATAGGTATATACCCCTAAATATATTTAAATACTTAGAATTTAAGCTAATTATATAATATATAATTATATATCTCCTTATATTTATTTATTACTTTTTAAATTTAAAAGTGTTTTTATTAATTAATTTTATATAATCTTATTTTCTCTTTTTATATCCCTTTTTATAATTATATAGCCTTATATAGCGTTATATATAATTTATTATTATAAAATAATATTATTTATATTACCCTTTAAACTTATAATTAAATATTTAATTATATATATACTTTATATTAAAATTAAGTTTATAAATTTATATTAAGATTATTATTTAAATTATAACTTTTTTCTTTTAAATATTATTAATTTAATTATATTTTTTTAATTTTTATAAATAACCTTTATATAAAATTATTTAATATTTTTTAATAATATATAAAGTTAAATTATATTTATATTTATAATTCTTAGCTTAAATTTAATTAAATTATTTATTTTTAATATAGAAATTATAATTTAAAATTAATATTAAAGTAAAAAAGAAATATATAAATTTAAATAATAGTTATTAATTTAAATTAATATTATTTTTTATTTTAAAGAATATATAATTAAATTAATTAAAAGATTAAATATTTATAATTATATTTAAATTATTAAATATAATAAATATTAAATATTACTATTTAAATTTATTTATTAATATTTATTATATAAGGATTTAATTTATAAATTCCTTTAATATTTTTATATTAAATTTAATTTTTTATTTAAAGATTAGTATATTATTTAATTAATTATATTTAATAATAATATTAATATAATTAAATTAATTATAAATATAAAGTTTATTATTAGTTTTTATATATTTATAATTATATTTTAAATTAAAAAGATTAAGGAGAATAATAAAGATAAATATAATTTTATATTTTTTTAAAATTAATAAGTTATATTTAAAAATAGATTAATATTAAATAAGAAAGAAAAAAAGGGTATAGTTAAGACTTAACTTATATAATAATAAAATAGTAAAAAGCTAAAAAAATAAGCTATTTTTATTATAATTAAATAAAAGAATTAAAAAAATTTCTTAATTAAATAGGAGAATTATAATAATTAATAATTTAATAATTTAAATATTATTAAATAAGAGGAAGGCTTAAATATATTAAGCTTATTTTAAATTAAAACCTTAATATATTTAAATAATTATAAATAATTAAATATAAAGAAAGAAATTATTATAAATTATATTTTCTTATAATATTAATAATTAATTAATAATAATATATAAGGAGGAATTAAGAAATATAAATATATATAATCCTTATTATTTAAATAAGTATTTTTTATAATAAATATATATTAGATTGCTTATTTAAGTAATTTAAGAGATAAAAATAAGATTAAAGAGCTAAATTAAGATAAATTATATAATTTAATTAATATAAAATAAGGTATATTTTTAATTATATAATATTAATATTTATTTTTTAATTTAATTTTATATTAAATTAATTAATATTATTTTTTTTTTAAAAAGCTATATATAGAGATAAATAAGGCTATTAATATATAATTTAAATAAATTAACCTTAAATTTTATCCCTTTATTAATATATATTTAGAATTTAATTTTTAATATTTTATATTAATATATAAATAGGATATTATAAGTTTTATTTATTAATTATTTAGAAAGTCCTTTAAATAAATATATTATATTATTATAAATTATTATTATTTTTAAAGGAAGGTATATATTTAGATTTATATTATTTTATTTAATAATATTTAGTAATTTTTAAAGAATAGAATTAAGTATAGAATATTAATAATCCTTAGTTATTTTTAATATTAATAAATAATAAAAAATTTATAATTTTTTAAGAATAATATATAAATAGTTTTTTTATTTTTAAATAAGATAAGTATTTTAAAATTATATAAATTAAATAAACTTATATTAAATTTATAATAAATAAATATATAGCAATATAATATAATATATAAGGTTATATTTATTTTAAAAGCTTAAAAGCTTTAATTATTTAAAAAAAATTTATAATTATTAATTAATTTTAAATAATTAAACTTATAAAATATTAAATTTATTAATTAAAACTTTATATAGCTTTTATATAAGCTTCTTTATTAATATTTAATCTTAATATTATATATATTCTTATTATATAATTAATATTTATAAAAGGTTAAATTTAATTATTAATTATTAGGTAATATAATCTTATAAGAATTAATATTATTATTTAATAATAATTAAATAAGCTTAATAAGGAGTTAATAATTATTAAATAAAGTAGCTT
Organism: Diaporthe sp. P3_1W; assembly: GCA_037177825.1. Taxonomy (NCBI): domain Eukaryota; kingdom Fungi; phylum Ascomycota; class Sordariomycetes; order Diaporthales; family Diaporthaceae; genus Diaporthe; species Diaporthe sp. P3_1W. The sequence goes on along the minus strand of JBAFXB010000004.1, from coordinate 1,179,962 downwards.
AGTAATATTATAATTATAATATTATATAAGGTTATTTAAATTTTTATATAAAGTTAAAATTTTATAATAAATAATAATAAGCTTTAATAATAAGTTTAGTTTTTTTTTTATAATCTATATATATAAGTAAAAGAATATATTTATATTATTTAATTATTTTAATATATTATATAAATATAATTTAAGTTATAATAATTAAAATATTATAATAAAATTATATAATAAATTATAAATATATATTAATTTTAATATAATACTTAATTTTATATATAAATAACTTTATATATTTATTAATAGATTATATAAAGTTAGGGTTAAAATATATTTAGCCTTTTTAATGCCTATATATTTTTAAATAGTAATATTTAAGGCTATTTAAATAAAATGCTAAGTATATATTATTAAAGATATTATATAAAATATTAATTATATATTATTAAAGGTATATATATAATATATTTCTTTTAATTTTAATTATAAAGTTTTCTTTATATTATTTATTTTTAAAGAATTATTATAAGTAATTATATATATATTTAGATTTTTTTAAATTATATTATTTAATAATATTTAATTATTTTTAAATTTATTTAATATTATTTAAAATAAGAAATTAATTTTTTTTTTTAATAAGATATTATAATATTTATAAGTTTAATAATCCTTATTTAAAGTATAAAGTTACTATTTAAGTATATAAAGTAGGGGTTTTAATAGTATAATCTTATAAAGATTTAATAAAATATTTTTTAAAGTATATATATAATATAAATTTCTAAATAATAATATTATAAATTTATTTAAGCTTAATTAATATTATAAAAATAGATATTTAAGTTTATATTTTATTCTTAATTTATATTAAATATAAATTAAAATTAATAAATAATTATATTATATTAATTAAAGATATATAAGGTAAATTATTAATAATAAATTAAAAAGAAATAAAGAAAAAATTTAAAAAAGAAAAATAAAGTAAAGGGGTAATTATAATTATATATATATAGGCTTATTAAGTATTATTATTAAATAATTATATAATTATTAAATATATATAAGGAATTATATATTATAATATAAATAAATAAAAATAATTATTAATATTTATTATTAAATAAATTTAATAATTTAAAATTAATATATAAAAAAGGATTTTAAGCCTTAAAAGATATTATTTATATTTATTTAATTATATTTAATCTTATTAAATTAAATATATATTTAGCTTAAATTATAATTCTTTATAAAACCTTTAATAATTAAAAGAGTATTATATAAAAATGCTATAATAATACTAAATATACTTATTAATAATTATTTATACCCCTTAATATATATTTATATATAAAAATACTTATAAAGCCTTATATATTATTATAAATTTATAATTATTAAAGTTTAATAAAAAAAGTTAAATTATATTAAAAATAAAAATTTAAATAAAATTAAATATAAAGCTAATTAAAAGAAATATTAATTTTTAAAAATGGTATTATTAATTTAATTATTTATATAAAAAGGTTAATTAGCTTAATTAAGCTTTAATATAATATATTAATTAATTTCTTAATTGATTTTATTAAAAAATATTATAAAATATTTATTAAAAGTTAAATTAATTTAAATTAAGGTAATTAAGTTTAGTTAATAATATTAAATAATATTATATAGTTAAAGTTAGGTATTATATAATTAAAGCTAAGTATTATATATTTAAGATTAAGTATTATATATTAATATATAAGTAAGTTATAAAGTTTTAAGGCTATATATTTAATAATATAAAGCGTTTTTAAAGAAATAGGTTTAAGTAAGCTTACTTTTTTTTTAATTAAGCTTATAATATTTTAAAGTTTATATATTAAAATTAAGCTTAATTAAATTAAGATTTTTATCTTTATTATCCTTTTTATTAAATATATTTAATTTAATAAATTTAAATTTAATAATTTAATTATTTATATAAATATTAATATTTAATTATATATAAATATATAAATATATACTTTTATAATTATAGCTTTTTATAATTAATTTAATTTAATAATTAATATATATACTTTTAAAATAGTTATTTAAGTTAAAAATATAATAAAAAAATAAATTAATATAACTTAAAACTTTATAAATTTTATATTTTATATCTTAAAAAGATTTATTTATTTTTATAAAGAGATAATTAATAATAATAAAGTATTATTATTATTAAATAAATTTAAATATTTATTAATTTTTAATATTTAATATTATTTAATAAAAATAATAAATAAATTAAATTTTTTTTATTAATATAAAATTATATAATTATATAAGTAATTATATAAAAAGAATATATATTATAATAAGGATATTATTAATAATAATATACTTAATATTATTAAATTTAGATTTTAAAATCTTATTAAGATAATATAAGGTAATAGCTATATTATTTAATATTTAATTAATTATTTATAAGGGTAAAGGAAAGTAATTATTATTAAATATTTATATAATAATATTTTTATAATTTTATTAATAATTTTATAGAGTTAATAAAGGTTAATTATTATTTTTAAATTTAATTTATTAATATATAATTTTAGTTATAGCTATATTAATAATATATTTATATATATAGCGTTTTTTAAATTATTTAATATTAGCTTATATTTATTTAAGTATTTTAATAAATTATTTAGCCTTTTTAATATTATTAATATTAATAATATTTAATTAATATATTTAATTATTATTATTTAAAAATTAATTATTATTAAATTAAATAGTTAAAGCTTATATAGCTTTTTTATTATTATAAATAGTATTAATTTATTATTAAGTATTAAAAATAATCTTAATTATATTATTAAAATTATCTTAGGGCTATTAAATAAAGCTATTTATATAATCCTTATTATAAAATAATTTTATAAAAATATAATTATTATTTATATTAAATTTTAGGATTAAATAAGGTAGAGATTTTTATTATTTAAGCTTATAATTACCTTTATTAGCCTTAAATAAAAAGGCTATTTTAATTATATAATTATATATATAGTTATAAAGGCTTATTAAGGAAAATATAAAAAATAAAAATTTATAAAATAATTAATTATTATATATTTTTTATTACCTTAATAAAGCTAAATAAAATAATAAAGTATATTTAATAATATATATATTTTTATTTTTTATTAAAATTAAGTTATTTTTAATAAAAAAACTAAATAAATATATATTTTAAGGTATAAATTATTAATTATAATAGATTATAGATATTATAAAGGGATATATATAAGTATTATATAATATATTATTAAGGGTATTATAAGTTAAAAAGAAAAGAAATAATATTAAAGTATTAAATATCTTTTTTTTATTAAAAAAAATAGGTTATTATATTATTTTTATATTTTAAATAACTAATCCTTTTAAATTAATTTATATATATTTATAAGGTTAATAATTAATTAAATTTATATTATTATATTATTAATTAATTAGGGGTATGATCTGATAGGTATACCCGTAAGGTTATAGGGGGTTTTTAGAAAGTTGGCGCTGTCGCACACTATAGCCGTAGACTGTGTGAGTTAATGGGCGCACGGTCCACTGAGAAGGCTGCAGCGGGTGCTGTGTACTGTAGACTGGCGGAGGCCGCAGCTGGTAGAACAGCAACCCTTGCACCTGCCCACCCCCAACCAACACGAAGCATCACTCATCGTCACACCAAGGCTGAAGTTCCACGAAGGTACGTACCATTTCATTGTTATACCTCCTGGAAATCATATTAGCGGTGGCATCATGTCCTCGAGGCGCGGAAGCGCTCTTCGTCAACAAGGAGCGGGCATGTGAGATCTTACTCTCGGCCCAAAATTTCTTCAACCTGGCCTGGCCAGCCGACTCGGACTCATCATCGTCGGCCCGCACAAGATTACTCAGCTGGACCGACATGGGATCCAGCCGACGTCGACACCCTGTTTCTATTACTATGATACCATTTGCCAGGGGCTTCAAACGATCATGCAAGCTAACAGTCCAAGGATCGCAAGGGTCTAGCACGGGGTTGGATCAGCCGTCCTGGTTCACCCACATCAGGTCTATCTATCATAGGATATCTACGAGGCTGAACAGAGATACTTAGATACTTCCGAGAACTCTGGCCTCAACATGGGCGATCGTGATGACTGGGAGGACGTTGATGATGACGTCGAAATGGGTGCTCCAGACGAGGAAGTTTCGGGCGAGGACGATTTGGAGGATGTGATCTATGTGGAGGGCATGCCGGAGGAGCTCCCTCGAGCACAGACCGCCTTGAGAGCAGAAGACTCACAGACGGATGAGGATACCAACCCCAATTCGTCCTGGGAACGCCTCCCCTACGAGCTCTCCCATAAGATCCTGCAGATACTCGCCGAGGATGAGGCAAAGTCGCACCTGATGGCCGAGTACGCCGTCGTCTGCAAGTCGTGGCAAGCCGAGATCGAGAAGACCACCTTCGGAACTCTCGCCGTGAAGCAGACCGACCTGCCGCAGCTCGAAGAGTATGTGACCGGCCGCCGCAGGGCCTTTCTCAGACACTTGTGGCTCCGGGTTGAGCTGCCTGAGTACTCGCGCAGGTCGAGACAGGTCCCGGAGAACGAACAGGATCAGGAAGAGAATAACTTCAAGTACTCCATGGCTATCTACGACCTCTTCAAGCTGCTTGATCCGTGGAACACGCCAGAGTTTTGGTCGTCGAGAAATGGCCGCGGCATCAGCCTCGAGCTCAGCGCCTTCTCTCCAAGGTGAGCTCGCTCTCGTGCCCCACTTCGGCCCTGGCTACTTCGAACATGTCCTACGCATGCAAAGCTGACACCATTTCTTGGGTACAGTGATAAGAGGAATCTATTCGGCGAGGCAGGACTGGATGCAGACGGGAACTCAAGATACTTTGATTCACTGCTAGACTTCATGCTCCTTGTCATACCTGACCCTCAGGGCATTCACGGCTTGCACATGGTCGAAGTAGTGACGAGCTTTTCCATCCTCCGGCGGAATTTCCGCAATGTCTCGGCTACGTCGCTCATACCAGTCCTGAGGTCATTACCTCGTCTGAAAGAGGTGCGCTTCGAGCCGTGGCAGCAGGTAGATCAGCCTGCCCAGGAAGATGTCGACAGCGGTAAGCATGTCTACGTGACCACTAAGACGCCACTACGAAGAGTCGCAATCAAATGCTACCTGAACCGTCCGCTAATACCCACCACACGCAGAACTCGCCGGCCAAATACCGTTCTGGCCAACCACACTCAAACGCATTAGTATGTTCGAGCACTTCGGCGTCTTCGATCAGAACGACATGTGGGACACGCGTATCCGCTTCCCCTTCCTGGCACACGGACTGCGGCGCCTCAGCACGCACCTCCAGGAGCTCAGCGCCTCGTTCGCGGTGGACGCCAAGGACTTCTTCCAGCCGTGGGCGTGCCTGAAGCCCGGGGTCCCGAACCCGCCGGCCCTGCCGCGGTGGGAGCACCTCCGCTGGCTGACGCTGACGTCCCGCATGATCGCCGAGGTGGCGTTCCCGGACGAGGTCAACGGCCTCCTGCGGGCGGCGGGCCTCGCGGCGAGGGACATGCCGGTGCTGCAGGCGATGGAGTTATATAACGCGACACGGTGGGACGCGGGTGTATTCCGGTTCCTAGTGGTGGAGAACACGGGGGTGGTCAGCTGGACGAGCACGTGGGAATTCCGGATGGCGGCTGGGGTCAAGAGGGTGTGGAGGGAGGTGGCGATGCTGCGCACGCGGCAGGAGCCGCTTGTCTTCGACGAGGTCAAGATGGCCGACTACATGGGCGGGCCCGAGGGCTTCATCCACTCGGACCTCGCCACCAGGGAGCTGGTGCTGCACCCGACCTCGTCGGCGGACATGATGGGGGACAGGCCATTCCCGGACCCGGTGCTGCGGCTGCCGCCGGTTTGAGCCTTTCCCCCACCCCCGCCTTGATGGTCGGCGGTGGTGGTGTTGTGTATGCATCCTCTCTTCCCGCCGGTCAGGTCCCTGAATTGTGGGTGGCAGTGGGCATAGACCGCCCGCGGCAAATGGTCAAGCCTGCGGGGGCCTTCGAAGAAGAGGCTCGATGTCCACGACGCCTCCAGTTGCCAGTCGGGCCGCCAAGGTCGCACTTCCACATGCTACCGTATCCTGCGCGCGCCAACTTCACACGAACTCTCGACGAGCCATCAGGACCGGAAGATTGCGGGCTGGTGGGGGCTCGGCTGCGACTCTGGGAAGTCCGGTAGGTAGCATCTGGGCGACCGGCAAGGCGTGTGTATGTATTGGCAACGTTTGTGCTGTGTGTGCGTAGTTCATAGCGGTGCGCAGAGCAGCAGGAATGGATGCACCCGTGAGGCATATACACCAAGATGATGAGACGACGGCAGTGTGATGATTCCGCACAGGTTCCCTACCCGCCGCAGGGTCCGTGAAAGTCTATCTGCGCAGGCAAGAGAGCCGCCTGGTGGATAATTTGTTTCGGCCCCTACATTCGCCCCCCACGTGTGCCCGTACGTGCGCACGCAGTCCAGATTGGCGTGCACCAGAGCGTGCGCGGGACCTGCAGCCTTGGGTGTTTGATATACAATGTATGTCTTGTATATCACCCGTCTGGCTGCAGTCGGTCTGCCTTATATCAGGACGATCTTATCGCGTCCAGGCACGTCCACGTCGAATACCGGCGGGCCTTGTTGAGAAATCTGGTACTGCCTTTCTTTTTTTGTTTCCCCCCCTTCCCTTTGGCACCAGCTGACGGACACGGACCACCTTGTTCAGGGGTGCCCCCCCTTTTTTTTCTCGAAGGCCCGGGGAAGACGGACAGGATGTAACCCTTTCCCAGGTTGGGGCGCGCCGTTGGCGAATCCTTGCGCTTGATGAGCTAGCGGGGACTCGTTTTGGGAGGTGCAAAGCGAGATGGCAGGTTATGCTGTCGAGATGTGGTGGGTTTTGGTGAGGCTATCGCGAGCCTGACCCGGTCTACTGTGTAACGGGAAATACCGAGCATGCGTTACCTAATGTTCTACAGCAGACGTCAAATGACAAGAGACAACGCACCTTTCATGCGGTCCCGGCTGCTTGGACTTTTGGGGGTGGATGCCGTCATTTTGGCCTGGGCAAGTGCCACTACTCGAGACCTAGACAAGATGCACGCCAAAAATTAGGTTGCAACCGTCGTTCCAGGGCCGCAGTTGGAAACGTTTGGAACGGGCTTGCACATTTGGTACTGCACAGGACAGAAGTTTGTCCTGTCTGGGCTGCTGTTGGTTGCTTTTGGCTGTGCAGCGCGTGCTGCTGCGTGGTCCGGGCGCAGGCACTTTTTGCCCGTCCCTGTTCCCACAGGCCAATCTCTGGCAGAAATCGTCGGCGGCCGGATTCATCTCAGGAATCAATGCGTGAGCAGCCAGAACCCAGAACCCAGCACAAGACGGCCAAGAGGAAGACAGGGTTCCAATTCATCATCACCAGCTCTCCTCTTAACTGCCGTTGGACACAGCGCAGAGCCCGGGGAGCACAGATCACAGGCACAGCCTCAACTTCTCCCAGATCAAACCCGGATCAGAGCAAGAAGCAGAGGAACGGCCATTTTGCTCCTCTCTTTCTCTCTTCTTGGCACCGCCAGACAGGCAATTGAGACTGATCGACTGGCTGACTGACTGACGTTCGTTTCTTTCTTTGTGGGCAGCACCCCTGGTGCCTCCTGTCTCTTGTCTTATCTCTTGTCTGTGGTCTCGATTCTCGAAACAATCAGCCTCAGGCCAGCCCCAGCAGCCAACCGATCCGGTCCGATCAGCAGAGCAGAGGAGAGCGGAGCAGAGCCAGAGCACTCGGTCAAAGGTCACGGCCACACGGCCACTCGGCCACTGTCAACGGGTCGCTGGGCTCAATTCGCAGTTGGGCTTGCAGGTTTGGGGGGGCACGGTTACAGTCGTAATTCAACGAGATCCGGATCAATCGCCCACTTGAATCAATCTCCCTCCCGCTGCCACCCACACCTCGTCTCACCTTGTCTCCCCATTTGTGGTCGCAGCCGCCTTTCTTTCTTCTATTCCTCTTCTTGTTGCTCCTGTCACTTCTCACAACCCCATCCCGCCAGCTCGCCAGCGGATGCGCTGCGCTGTACATGCAGACAGACAGACCCTAGCCGCGGGGAAAGCCGACCGCTCTCCGCCCGCCTGCCTACCGCCGCTCACCCTTCTTCACCTGGGCAGTGGGCACAGGCGTGACAGGCTCCAGAGCACCAGCCGATGCGAGTCTGGCTCCTCGGTGCGGGCCCAGCAACAGATTGATTGGCCCAGCGCCTGCAATAATATCGGCAGTACCGACCACTTTCACCCTGCCCACCACCACCCTGCCGTTCCGATCTTCACACCCTGCTGCTGCTACTGCCGCTTACTGCTGCTGTGCTGCTGCTGGACTGAAGCTTCGACACTGCAGTCCGGTTTTCCCATCTGACGAACCCCCGACCGACCTCATTCGACCATCCCGCCACCACTGCCGCTGCGTCAATTGAAGTCTGCGCCTTGTCACTTTGCTGGCCCTCCGGCGGCACGAGGGTCCAGTCTCAATTGTCTCAGCGGCACGAGGAACCAACCTGACGGGCCATTCCACCCCCTACCCGCCGCGCCCTGCCTAATTTCCACGTGCAGCCCCCAAAGGGCTACCGCGAAAACATGTCCGCTTTGTCCGCCGTCCAGACGGCCACCACTTTGACCCCTCCGAGCAGTTCTCATGGCGATGGAAATGGCTTCTCCTGGGACTTCACGTCGGCCAAACACGAGGTGAGTTCGCTGCCCCCTCTCGGTGGCGTCCCGAGATCAGCACATCATGTGTCGGTGAGGGGTTCACACACTGACCTGGTTCGCCAATGCACCCAGAACCGTCCCTACCACGAGAAAACCACCCTCAAGACCGATACTACAAACGGAATCTACAGGTCGCATCACCTCACAAGGGACGAGAACGGTTCGGCCTTGGATTTGGACACGTCATCGAAGGCCTCGAGTGGTGGAGATCGGGTGAACGGACCAGGTGCCGGTGCTGTCTCGCGATCCCACAGCAACGACGATGAGGACGACTCTGACGATAGGCCCGACAATGTAGTCGATGTGCCCTTCGACGTCGATTACCAACGCAGCGGTCGTTCGCAGACGAGGAGCAAGGATCACGTGGACCTGTCCGACGAGGAGTCGAAATGGATCCACAGGGACCTACTCGCCAAGATCGAGAGCCAGGAACTGCAGGCCGCCGGCATCACTCTACCTCAATCTCGATCTCGGAGCAGACCTAGGAGGGACAGGAGCCAGAGCAGTGCGAGGAAGCCCATGCAGGACAATTCGTCGAGGTCTAGGAAAAACTCGTCGCATGCCATGGAGCCCAAGACGCCAGACACGTCTGAGGCAATAAACGGCTGGGATTCAAGACCGATCGAGGAGGCTGAGGCTGAAGGGGATGCACCTGCTAAACCCGCCGGGGGCTCTCGCATACCTGTACCCAAGAAGAGCCCACTGCCGATCCCAACACAGCACCTTGAAAGAGACAAGCTAGTGAAGAGGGAGAACAGCCCTGAGGAGCTTGAGAAGCGGATAGAGATGCCCAAGGCTCGGTCAAGGTCGAATAGTACCACCTTGAAGAACCTCGAGCCGTCGCCGACCTTCAAGGCCCACCCAGCCAAGCGCGCTGCTACCACGGACCTGTCTCCAAAGAAACAGACACCCACGGGGCCCCGAAAGGGCTCAGCACCGTCCAAGTCGATACCACCCGAAGCGCGTGGCAAGGTGAAACCGAAGCCCAAGAACGGGACTGCCAACAACAACGCACGACCCTCCACTAGGTCTGGGGAGCGTGAGCTGTCCATGGGCTCCAAGCCGATGGAGGGCGACCCGCCATGGCTGGTGTCTGCGTACAAGCCTGACCCTCGCCTTCCGCCAGACCAACAGCTCCTCCCCACCGTGGCCAGGCGACTGCAGCAGGAGAAGTGGGAGCAGGAGGGCAAGTTCGGGAGCATTTACGACAAGGACTTTAGGCCGCTTACGGGCGAGGGCTTCCTGGTTCCTCCGGAGAACATGCCATCATCATCCTCTGACGAGATAGTGAAGCAAGAGGTGGAGAAGCCGGCTGACGATTGGCCCCTCAAATCGCCAGACATCCCGAAGAGTCCTGCATCACCTGGTCGGTCCAGCTCTTACTCCACCATGCCTAAGATCCAGGACAAGCCGCCTGCGAGTCCATTATCAAGCCCGCAACAACCATCGCGGCCGGTCGAGTCTCCGGAACCAATGCAGATCACGAGGGTGCCGGATATCCCGGAGAAGGAGCCGGAGCAGACCGGCAAGAAAGAGAAGGGAGGCTGTGGCTGCTGTATTGTGATGTGATGCATATTCACTTGCAGCGAAAGCATCTTAGAGTGTATGTTGGTCGGGGTCCGGGCCGACTGCAAATCGATATCACCCTGTCGAAGCGGTCGCCTTGACTTGCGGCATTTCACCGGTCTTGACACTGAGAAAACACTCATCCGCACCTCCGCGATCTCACAACCTACCACCGTTTTCCGATATCAGACTCATATAGAGCACCGCGACTGCTCAGTCAATGACGATATAACGATTTCCTTTTACCTTTTCGACACCGCAAAGATTGTCTATACCTCCTCAGCCGACCACAGGCCCTCACACCCGGAAAGCGATTCCTTTTGTAGCCTTTTTAATTTTACTACTGCCACCTTTCCAGGAGCACACAAAATCAACCGATCAGACTCTTGCTTAGAGCTCAAGCTCGGTCCTGTGTCTTTCTGATTTCCTTTTTCTTTTCTCTGTGCGTGGGAGTCACGGTTTTGGGAACGAACTGCGTTTTCTTTTTGTTTACAGCTGCATGTTACGGGCGATTTTGTGTTTTGCTTCGACTACATTTCTATCCGGTATTGCATCTCCAACCAGCGACTTGTACCCTGTAACCAGCTGGACACTCCAAGACACTCCAAACTGGGACACAGCCAGCCCTCATGAAAGCTGCCACCACGACGCTCCTACGGTGGCTCGATTTCCCCTCACTGGTACGGCCACCGGCCCACGCAGAGTTGTCTGCGGGACGTCATATGCAGCCAGGAAACCGAATCGGATTGGATCCCACGCTACCTTCGATGAGGGCCAGGTCACACAAGCCAAGGTCAGGATGGATGTTCACCAAAGATGGGCACTTATTTGGCGGGATGTGGGGTTCGTTGCGCTCTGATACCCTCTGTTATTTCGTCGCCCCCCTCGTACCGATGCAAATCTTGGGAGACAACTGGGAAGACACCACACACAGTTACATACACAACCGTCACACACATGCAAACACACTTGCGCACACACACACAATCACCAGAAAACAACAAACTCACGAAATGGGAACAGGGATAGAGCTGGAGTGACGGGAGATGGGGCGTGTGTGGAGATACTGGGGAACGAGTACGAGATTTTCAGAACAAGAAAACGGTACTCACTCCGTAGAGATTCAGCAGCTGCAAACAGATGCTGCAGTGCAGCTGCGGCAGTGGCAAAGGGGGAGAGGCGACAGAAAAATAAACATTATTCTCGAAACCCTCGTGATTCACTTCCCGTCCCACCTGCTTGGTCACCTCTGCTTTTAGAGTTTGCCCTGCTGAAGTACCGAGTAGTGGCGGGGAGTGTCGTCTGCGCTTTGGACCGCCCTGCCAAGTCACCAAGGCATGTACATGTGTTCACTGTCCGTGCCCATAGGGTTCATCCTGTGCGACTGCGAGAAGCCAACGCACGAGGGGACAAACGTCCCGGGGTTTCGGTCCAAACTTGCTTTTCGTTCTGATTACCTGCCATGCCCGGTCCTGTCCAGTCCAGTCTAAGCCCTGTGGGGAGGGGATTGCGAGAAGGTCGACCGTCCGTTCACATGCGTGCCTATGTATCGGCCCGCGCACGTCGGAAGCACAGGGTACTGCCAGGGACGCTCGTGATAACCACTATAGCCAGTCGCCTCGGAGAATCCTCGCTAGAGCCCGAAGCCAAAAAGGAAATCTCCCCAAAAGGCCTATCACGAAATCCTCCAATGGGTATTTTTTTCTGGCCGGGCGCGGATACCGCGTCGAGCACGGCCCAGCCGCGACCTCACTGACCACCATTGGATGAACCCTACCAGAGGCGGCCACGGGACAAAACAAAAACGCAGGCCCGACACCCCGAGCAGAGGAAACAGGTCACCAGCCCGACCAGGCTTGCTCCCTGGGGCGGGCCGGCGCAGAATGACTCGCAGGACGTTCAGTGGGGAAGTAGGGGCGAAATTCTCCGAGGGAGGGGACGCGGCATGACCTCGCGCGGCTGATGGACTCTGGGGGCCGGATTGGCTGTTTCGTATCGTGTTGTACGGCGGCTGGCTGGGATTGGGGGCTGCAAAACCTGCTATGAGGTCACTTGGCTCATTTTGGTCATCACACGCGGTCTGTATACAGGGCCGAACACCCCGTGCTGCTGGGCCCCATGGGCCTCCGGGGGGACGGCAGATGGGAAGTCGGTGGTTATGTAGCAGGTGGGGCCTGGTGATGTGATGACGGGGATGATGTCGTGCATAAATATGGCATGACTGACGGCCTGTCAAACCGACTTGGCCGAGGCTGTCATTTAGTCAGTCATGGCCTGCCAGTGTAGGTGGGAATGGGGAGAGAGATATCACAACCCGCCCGCCCAGGCGTTGCTGCTGGAGCGGGGGAACAATCAAACTACGTTCATGCTCCTGGCTCTGCCGGCACGCGGTGTTGCAGTTCTGAGTTGCAACTGTACAGTGTATCTGCGTCATGTGTACCTCAGGTGGTCACACCCAGGCTCACCTGGAAGACTCGACACGTTGCGGACTTCCCTGATCAGGCATGGCCGCTGGGAGAAGAACTGGCCATCCTGACAGCTGCGAGGGAAACAATCGGGCTAGGTCTCAGGATGCACGTATGTTCCTTTCGAAAACTACCGCAGGCTACAGTCCCTTGCTACAGTGATTCGAAAGTTCGACCTTGCCCCTGAGTGTGACCTCGACACATGCCAAAGCATTCGTGCCCAACATATGCCGTGCATGTCAGCCTCAGCTGGGTTGGAGAAGTATGTGTGAGCTGAGTGATAAATATCGATCTGCCGGTTGCATTGACAATCCCACCTGAAGCATCGTTATTCTATGCTGTATCATTGGTCGAGGAGGAGTGAATCTACCAATTCCGGTGCGAGCTGTCGGGAAGGCTTTCGAGTTTATCGAGAAGTTGGTGTCTGCGCCCAGGTGCTTTGTGAATAGGATTTCCCGTCGCCAACGGCGGTACCTTCGATTGATGAGTCACGGGTAATGCAATAGCTATCTGGGGATCTATGTCTACTTACCTTCCACAGCCGCAACGCCATTGTCGTTCGTGCCGAGAACTGAGTGAAAAAAGCTAATCCCAAACACCTCTGGGACCGCAACGACTCAGCAATTGAAGTCAAATGAGAAAAAGACTCGCTTTATGAGTTGACAAAAACTTAGTCATTAGAAAAGTATGCGGTCATGTATGTTGGATACATGAGTACGGGTATCTATAAATCCACACACGTATCGACTTACAAGCAGCACGTCTGCTCCTCCATCCACCACCACGAAGCAATCTACTATGAACCGGAACGTCGAAATAATATCATAAATGCTCGTTCGATTTACCAGTCCCAGTACTGGTAGTTAATGGCCTTGTCGTTGGGGTTGACTCCGGCACAGGCGCCAGTGCCCGCCTGGTTCAGGTTGGAACGGCCTGAGCCCGTCAGGTCGAAGTGCTTGCACCCATCGTCATCGGTGCAGCCCGCACGCTAAAAGAGCACGCAGGCGTCAGAAACCAAGCTCCGGAATCAATTTACGTGGAAGCTACTTACAAGTAGAATCAGCAGTATCCGCCCGCGTCAGGGCCGACAGCGCTAATTTCGTCGTTCAAGTCGCTGCCCAACGGAATAGTAGATCCTGTAGATGTTCTATACAGTTCAGCACATGTGGCCAGCATGCTGTAGGCCAAATACCAAGAAGAGGCCTTTTGTCTATCTTCTTCCAATGTGTATTAGTTAAAATGTGGAAAAGTCTCTGTTCTAGCCTCTCGTGTGAGTCTATTCTGCAAATCACAACATCCAGTTCGGGAATAGTGTCGCATAAATCTACCCACATGCGTTTCTGGGGTGAGAGATACACGTCGGCGGTAAAAATCGCCTGCACGGTCAAACGCCGGATCTCGGGAATTTGGCGGAGACGATGCTTTGAGATCCGACTAGCATTCCGGGACAGAAGGTTGTGGGAGTGAGTGTGCAAATTCAAGGAGAAGTCAGAAATGGAAGGTCTCAAATCGAGTAGGACACATTACCTCTGGGACAGTCATAAGGGACGACTTGCTGGCAGCCAGAAGAGTGTTGCAAGAGCAGGAGCAAAGTCTCCTGCGGCAGATGAGCTATGCACCACGGGTCCCGTGGCTCCCAGCCGCGCCGGTCCAACATCGATACACCCGTTGCTGTCGCATCCCATGGTCAACTCGCCAGTGTCTTGTGTCTGGCTTGCCCAGTTCGATAAAGAGTCAGATGACCAATGCAATGTGGCTCGTATTCATGTCCAGCGTGGCACTAGCCACCATTCTCTAACATGTCACAGCCATCCCAGCTGAGTTCATTTCTGTTGCTTTACTCTCATCGGGTTTGTGCAAATGACCGCGAATTATTCCTGCCGGACTATGTTTTTGCAAGTCTCATGAAGAGTTTGACTCTGCTGACACGGTGCCACATACGTGATCTATAAGTTATTTCCTACACCGAGGCAGAGGAGGACGCGGTAATGTCTGGTTCTTTGGTTTAATATTATAAATAGTGTTAGGTCTATTCTGCATAATTCTCCAAAGGTCTCGATGGGCTCCAGGCGGCCGTGACTGACTCCTCACGCCAACTGGCCTCGCACCGCGCCGGGCATAGCCAGACTCGAGTGGGTATCGGCGAAGAAACCGGCCGGGTTCGCCTCGATCTGGGCCACAGTAAATCCCGCTCCTGTATCTGCACCCTCCATCACGACGCCAGTGGTGAAAGGCCCCTTGATACAGCCGGCGCTGTTCATGACCCCGGCAGCAGGGTCCCCGACAGCGACAGGGTTGGGGAATGCTATCCTCGGAGGGCCGGACTGGCCCGCCGCCGCCTCGTGGATGTGTGTTGCTGTCGTCGCCGGCGAGGCGAAATCTCCCTGGAAGTTGTTCAGAGTGATATTGTAGCAGATTGTGTCGGTGGCCGAGTTAAGGCCGAAGTTGAAGGTTCCTGACGCGCCGGCTAGGCCACCTGTGGGTGTAGTCCCGTCGACTACTTGCTCGGGCGTAGCGTTGGTGAGCATGGTCGACGAGAATTGAAAAAGACCGTTGGCATCGCCGGCGGCAGCTGCTGGAGGAGCTGCGGGAGCTTCTGCAGGAGCTGCTACCGGAGCCTCAGCGGGCGCAGCTACGGGAGGAGCTCCAGGTGCTGCAGGGGCTGCGGCACCAAGGTCGATTTGAGAAATGGTGATTTGGATGGCGGAGTTGCTACCTCCACCGAGCTGGATGGGTTCGGTGGTTGTTTGCCGCACAGCAACAGGCGAGGCACAAGCGCCCAGCGCCAGCAGAACGAGTGAAGAGACAGTTGGGTTCATCATGATTCACGGAAACGACGGTGAGAAGTTAATAATAAAAGAGGTATTTCGAACTCTTAAGCGCGTCAGAATCGAAAAGTCGCTTGTCGGCGTGTCGCTCTCAAAGCGATTGATAGAGCTTAGAACTCATCCGAAAAGAACCACGAGACCGTCCCAGCTTCTTTATATCACCTCTGCCTCACACCCAGCGACCCTCAGAGGAACCCGAAAAGCCCAAGACGCACAAGAAGGACAAGATGTCTTCGCCCTTGATCGACCAGCCCAAAACGAGGGCGCCCAGCACGGGTCAGCGTCCCCTGAGAAATTGGCGGCAGCGATCAGGACGTCGCCGGCATTTATCCCAAGGCGTGAAAGTCTTGACTAATACAAAGGGGCCACTAACGAAGAGGCTCCGACGCGCCGGGAACACCTGCTGCCGCACTCATGCGTGACTTGGCGGTCGGCTTGGGGGGCCACAAGCCGTCTCGGGGCGGTGCACTGCCGGGGCTAGGGCTGAAACTGTGTTGCCTCGTGTTGGCGCCGAGCGGTTTACAACTGACGTCGCAAAATTCAACACAGGGCCCATGTTCAGGAAAACTCCTATTCGTATTTCTTGCTTTATGTAATTATATTGCAATCGACGAGGTAATTAGACTTGCTCGATTTGATTGTACTAGAGCTTCGAGGAAGGAAGGTGGTCTTCTTGCTTTGGGCGTAAAGCCTGGTACGTAAAACTACTCGAATGATAAGTGGTTTCGTTTTTAATCCATATACATGCTCTTTAAGAAAAAAGCCGCAAGCGGTCCCTGTACACAGTTATCAACGCTTCAAAACCCAGCGTTGGATAAGAATACAGTGCCGATAACGAGAGATACGTGTATGCAATCGTAAACCTTGGGCCAAAAGAATCGACAGCCTCTCTCGCTGGTCTAAAGCTTGTCATAACTACAAAGTACATTGGCACTCCGACTGAGCCTTAAACCGCTCTCCACACAGGATAGCCCCAGACCTCAACAGCAGCGTCCCAAATCAGCGAGTTGATAGATTGCACGGCTGTCCACTGCTCTTGACCGTGGGGACCACCCCATTCCTTGATTGCGTTTGCGAGTTTCCTGATACAATCAATTTCGGTAACATCTGTACCTGTGCCGCTGCCGAATTCGATGAGTATTTTCCTTGTGCTGCCTGCGCCTGGGGAAATTTCCAGAGACCTTTCAGCCCACACCCATCTAATCATAGCCCAAAATAATGCTTCTTTTGATGCTGGATCTATAGACCTATGTATTTGTTAGGTTGGAAGCAATATGTTGTATGAATTATATGAATTGATGATCAAGCTAGTACAAACTTGAGATGACGGGGTTTAGTGGTAGTACGCACCGAAAAGCTGTTGGAATGGTAGACGCTTTACGCAATTCCTCCACGCAGGTGGCCAGAGCCTCTTCCTTGCTGATCATTCCTTTCGACTTTCTCTAATGCAAAATTAGCAATTCGAAGTGAAGAACAAGAAGGTTCTGAATTGTAAGGAAAACCGCTTTGGGGGGGGGGGTTTGGGAGGACAAGATCCCGACAAAAAGAAGGAAATAAAATATGGGTAAATCCCTGAAGCAACGCGAGAAGGAGAAGATAAAAGCAACTTACAATTACAACTTCCTTGGCTTTTCTTCTCTCAAACTTGCTCTTTCCATCTTTCCACTTCCATCTAGCGCCACTGACCTCGCCCTCGATCGGGGTCCACGAATCCGGAGGTAAACGAAATGCTCCGGTTTTAGAGCTCGAGTCAATCAGGATCTCTGTCGCTTTGCATCTCGCTACGCGATGACCACCGACATCATGAATCTGAAACTCAAATCTGCCCGGCGACTGCTGTTCGAGTATAGAGATAACTTTAACGACGAAGGAGGTGCAACGTCCTGTCCTACCCGACCAGATCTCATCCAGGTTCGGATCCCTGATAACAGTGGCCTTCAAGGATTTCTTGTTCACGTTAGAGAGGGCTACCAGCTTTCCCGTCTCTTCGTCGAATCCCGCCCTGAAAATGTCACTCCAGGTACCGATGTTGGCTTTTCTACGCAGGTAGTCGATCATCAAGACGCCTGTGTACGGCCCTTCCTTAAAAACATGCTTCCAGGCGGCATCAGCTTCCTGGCAGGCGGGGCTTTCCACAGACATCACTGGTGAATTAGATGAAAATCAGGTGGCAATTATTTCCAAGAGAAAGGAAAAGATTAAAAGAGCAGATGGAATGGGAGAAGGGCAGATCGAGGGCTGGGATGAAATGGCTTTGATCGAGATCGGGGCGCTCGGGTTACAGGATGTGAAATGATGGTTGTTCAATGGTGAGGATTGTCTGAAAGATTAGTTGCAGAACCGAGTCGCGAGGCTTTACTGAACATATAAATGTCTATATCGAAATTGAAGAGAAGTCCAGGGGGTATGAACAATCCCTAACACCACCGACCGAGCTGCTCCGAATGGCTGCAGAATAGGCCGGTCTATTTCAGGCCGGTGGGAGCTGGGAATAGCATTATCAAGGTCAAAATTGATCTTGAAACCGTGCTGTGAGATACAAACCTGGTCTGTACAACACACAATGTGTTGGAGGCGCGGTCAATGTTGTGTCGAGCTTTAGGCGGCTGAGCCTGAAGGATCAGCTCTGAAATCGCCCCGGGGCGGTCATTTGTGACCCGCATAGCTGGCATCATTCCAGCAATGATTATTTTTAGAGAACATTGGATCTCATCAAAATATATATTTCACCAGTCTGGGCTACGACGTTTCGTAAAGAGACCGGTCAGTCTCTCATGCTGTTGTCAATGTTATATCCCCTTCTTGTCTTTTGCCTGATCACAAAGCCTCCCCACATCAGCCTCATAGCAGCAGTCACTAAGGCAAAACATGGATGCAATTTTCAGGAAGGAAATGGCGGCCCCTAGAGACCCCACATTCATAAGTGAGTGACTCCCTGGCGGCCGATATCAGCCCAATTGATCTGGAGAGCATGCTTCGTGAGTCCACGAACATGACCACTAATCTGCCTCACTATGCTCAGATAAGTTCGGAAAGGGTGCACCAAGCAGCCCAGCAGTCGCTTTCAAGGCGATACGGAGAGCTGAAGACACAGTCACCGCAGCACCTGTATCTAGAAGCATGAACTCGGCTCCTGCTCGGCGGGGCGTAGCTGAGAAATCGCTTGGAACTCGCAGCACATTGGCTCAAATTGTGCACCCCGTTATGTGGCTTTGGAGATTAGGCAGGTCTAAAAATAAAAGGTAGGAAGGAGAGGCCAGGGCGAAAGGGCTGCGAGTACAGGCAGCGCGGGTGGCCAAACCACGGCAGCTCTCAACATTGAACCGCCAGTCTTGACTGCGTCGCAGGGGGGCCAAATGTCGTACTCCCACACCGGCTGCCAGCACTGGACCACCAGATGCTGCCAAGCCCACTGCCAAGTCAGCCACCGCGCGGCCAAGTTCATCTGCACCAGTTCGGACAGCCAAAGCCCCGGCCAACATTGAAAATTGAGAAGGACTCGAGAAGTAGGGGAAGCCATGTTGTGTGGTACAGGCTGGGATGCGGCGGGGAACATGGAGTTGAAGAATAAAGTGCAAATCACATGGTCACTGTGAATCGATTTTGAACACGTTCTGAAAAGAAAACACAAATTGACAAAAGTTTTCGTAAAAGCCAGAAGTTTGCGGAGGCCTGAGATCTCCTAAGCAATTTACTTGGTCTCATCGCACGTCATGAGGCGTTATTTGGGCCAGTGGTCTCAGTCCCATCGGGTATTTCAGCTTCCTTCTTCTCCATCTCTTCCAAGATTTGCATGCCCTTATCAACAGTCACTGTGCCAGCCGTGAATTCCTCTATGATGTCGAATTGCTCAATAGTCAGCAAACAAATACAATCATATGCAACTGAAAGTCATAACTGGAAGTCGTCTTCAGCCTTTTACTCACTCAGAAAAGGATACTTCTCCCGCCTTTCCTCAGAAGTCATACTATTTGCCTCCTCCATGGCCTCCCTAAATAGGGTCTCGGTATCTTTCTTCGCAGGCGAGTTCTGTGCATGAGATTGTTCCGGCTCGACAGCAGCCTCGCGAGGGGAGTCGGAGGCTACTTTGGCCTTTAGGGAATGCGGGGCGGTAGACATGAAGTAAGTTGCAAATGAACTGAATCTGAAGCTGCAAAAGACTGCACTTGGTGAGGGAACCCGGATGGGAGGTCGAGACATTACCAGGGCTGATGCTTTAGGTGGGGCCCGCTGACGTACTAATACTTGGGCAGAAGCTCGCTTACCTAAGGGGGACTGCTGCCTGGGGTTTCCCATTAGCGGGGGACCCGGCCTTGTGGAAAGGCCGTTGAAACCCATTGTAGGATCCTCAGGGCTGACCTCAACTTGATGAGGGCTTTGTTGGCCTCAAGCTGGCCCCCATCGGCCATTTGCTCTCCTCGACTGCTCCATGCTGCTTGAATTTATCGATCAGTGGCTACTAGATGCATGCGGACAACGAAGCCCTCCAAACTGAAGACTGAACCGTCGGATATTCAAACAGACCTGTTATTAGATGAATCCGAGTATCAATATGCGTCGTGCCAATCTCGACGACTTTAAATACTGTAGATTTTTTGTCGAGAACTCCATGATGCCAATTCGCCGTACGATTCTCTGGGTCTCAAATTAGGGCTCATCCTGCCATTCGACACCAGCACCTGCGTTCGCGATGGTGTTGCAGCGCAGAAACATGAAACTGCACCTTCCAGATAAAATTTTCTCATGCAGTTCCTCTTGGTCTATCTCTATCAAGCAATGCGATTGGCAGTCCTGGCCTGCCTCACCATTCTTATCACTCTGCTCGTCACTGGTGTAGCCTATGTTGTTGACGACTAGATTCATAACTCCTCTACGACGACGGGATCCACAAAAGTCACAATAATATTTCGCCTTCCTTTCGGCCGGCATTCTTGTGATGAAATGCGGCCGTTTAGGCCGAAAATGAACCACTGCCAGTTGTCTCCGCTCAGGTATCAACTAAAAGTATCCAAATAATCCATCTCCCCAAATCCACATCCTGCCTCGCTCTGCCTGCAGAAAGCTAAGACGCAACCTCGTGTGGTGAGTACATAGTTACATTAGACGCTGACCCTGTTCAAGCTATCTGGTTATGTTTCTCAGCTGTGACGAAACTGCCGCTAGTACCAGTTGCGTCAATAGACGTAAAGATGTAGCAGTGCCCTGGCTCAACTGAGGCCCTCAAGAATGTCAGTACAACTAGACCCCGCTCCACAAGTCATGTTCTTGAGCTGTGCTCTATAATGTATGCGACAGGGACGAGAAGCGCGCTTTGTTAGTATCCAATCCATTCAAGGAGACAGAAGTTGCGATGGAGAGAAATCCAGCTGAGAGGCCTGTTCTTGCTTGCAAATCACTACTTAGAAGTCCTGATACAGATGCAGACCTTTCGTCCAGGATCTTCATGTTCTACCGACCTACATGTTGAATCTCCCAACTCGGTCAAGGTTCGACGGAATGAATCCTTGACTTGTCCGGGGCCTAGAACTTGCTTCAGAACGATCTGTGTAGTTGAAGAGATAATGAACAATCAGTTGCGTTACTTGATCTTCATCAGCTATTGTTTGGCGTTAACGTCAAAATTGATCGGCACCACGATCGCCATTTGCATTCTCTGTCACACTCCAGCTCTAACGGGATGGAATGTAAAGCTGGAACAGCAGACGTTTACGAAAAGAGTTGATTGGCCAATAATGCGCGGCATGGGTTCACATACTCGCCAAGACGAAGGGATAATATTTTCTTGTACATATACATAACGTCTCCACTACTAAATACATCACGGCTTGTGTGAATACAGACTCCTCAAAAGTATTCGCGAATATTCGCCCGCAGTTTCGGTTTATTCCGCCCAGAAGGAGGTCAGATGATCAGGGTGCTCGGGAATTCCGGCAGATGCCCTGGAGACCACTGGAATCAATCCTCGTACACTCACTCCGCATGGAATGTCAAGAAGCGTATTGCTGTGTTTACACGAGGCGACCGCCTTTATGGTGGCGGATCGCTAATTCTTGTTGGGACGAGGCTTGAAGCCACCATCTCTTTTTTGGTACATTACCGCGTCATCACTGCAACTGGCCCGAGTAAGAAACGGTTATTCGGACGCCACCCGTTCTTGCATGTTCAGCCATGAAGCCACGATACTATGCAACCGCAGTTTCTTGGGTTGGGGCGGCCGTTGGCATGCGGTTGGCCGAAAATGCTGAATACGGACCTGCGAGTTGGTGCTTCACTTATCTGTCAGATATTCTTGTCCCTGCGTCGACCTTGCCAGTGAGTCCGCCTCCGGCGGTTTCACTGCCGCCCGGCCCCTTGTCTCTTTCTGCGGGACCCTTGGGCCCGTCGCCAGCTTCCTTGTCTGGGACGCCCTTGATTCCCAGCGCGCCGGGTCCGCCCATTTCATTGGCCTCATCTGCAGGAGCCCTCATCACCACCTCCGGGTCTGGGGCATCCACCACCGTCAGCTCATTACCCATCCCTAGTGCCCCGATAATTCAACAGATAATCTTCTTCATTTTTCCTCCCGGAGGAGCTCGAAAACGATATTTGGAGACCAGGGCAATTCAGGGGTTCCTGAACAACGATGCATCTGAACCCCAACAACGCTGTGATGGCGCGACAGTCTTCACTTTGGCCTCGGCACAGCTTTCGGTCAGCGGCACACCCATTTATTACTTTCCCGGTGACAATTTCAAGCAACTTCGCAGTACGCGATCCCCCCCTAATGGCGCCATATCTACCACCTTTGCTGTCGATGCGGGCATCCTGCAATTCTCGAACTCTTCCCTTCCTGGTGGACGGGCAGACTTCTGTCAGGATGATACCGGACATGTGTATCTGACGTTCACTTCGAGCCCCATCAACTGTCAGCCAGTGATACTCGTCAGCTTCGCAGGTAGGGACTGTTCTCCCAACATCTTTGGTTTTGAATGCTAATCGTCGACATAGCATCACTGTGCCAGGATGGACAAATTATCGGTACGAATCTGCCGAGTCCTGCGAGCACCCGGGCAACCGATGCCTCTTCTGTTCGCACGACCGATAGCTTTCCAGCCGTTACAACCTCATTGTCGCCCACGGGTGCGGGTCAAATGACTTCCGAAGCACCTCTCACATCCACCGAAGACGTGAAATCACCATCTCTAGGCTCCTCAATTTCTGCCTCCGGATCTTTTGTGGTGTCGTCAGAGAACTCTGCAGCTTCCTCCGAGGCGCCGCCGCCGACAGCCATTACCTCTGGAAGCAGCTTGACGACATCGACGCCGTCCGACTATGCCTCTACAGTGTCGGCAAGGGGTGCTACCTCTGAATCATCGTCAGCTGATACGTTCATGACTACGAGCACTAAGTTCAGATTCTCTAATTCTTCCACGTCCATTTCTCCGGAATCAACAGCATTCATAAACCCGCAGATAAGTAGCAGTACTTCTGGATCAAATCCTTCTGGCACGGATACAACACCCAGCTCGGAGTCGCAACCATCTGTCGGACCTTCAACGACTAGTATATTCAGCATTCAGTCACAATCCTCCTCCGAGTCAACATCATCAAGTGAGCAACAAGAGACGACACAGTCGAGCCTTTCGTCAGAAACTGGATCCACTAGTACACCCTTGAGCACCGTTCAAGGAACGACAAGCCCGTCTAGTAGCTCGTTGGAAGTTGAGTCAAGTATTGACTCGAGTACCGCTGAGCAGACCACGACTTTCTCCAGCACCCTTGAGGCATCCACGATAAGCGAAAGCAGCACTACTGAAACCAGTAGTTCGGAAAGCTCATCATCTACGGCTGAAGAGACCACAACCAGCAGCTCATCCAGCTCGTCCTCGACAGCTGAAGAAACCACAAGTAGCAGCTCTTCCAGCTCCAGTTCGAGTTCCACTGAGGAGACCACAAGCAGTAGTTCGTCAAGCTCAAGCAGCACTTCGACAAGCAGTACTGCTACACCCACGCCCGTGTGCAAAGAAGGGGTTGAATACGCCATCTACTTCTTCGATTCAGGCTCACCAGCTTGTGACGAAATTTCACGACCAGTTCTTGGCAACGACCCACTCAATGTAAACCTCGCAAACATTATCGAAGGAAAGGTTCCACAGGCCGTGGGTGTAACACGGACTACGTTTGGGTTTACGTACAATCCCCCACAACTCTTCTACGACACTGTCGTACCTCCCGGTTCCAGCGATTGCTTCGTCATTGACCATCGTGGGTACCTTGTGGTCTCCAATAACGACGAGTCCACATTCGAACTTGCTAATGGCGTTGACGACTTAATCTACGTCTGGCTTGGGGATACGGCCTTGTCAGGACAATTCGACCACACCAACACTGTTATCCGCCAATCCGTGAATACCCACCTTAACTCGCAGTTAACATACACTTTTACACCTGGAACAGTCGAGACCAGTTATATTCCAATCCGCTTGTTCTATAGTAACCTTCGCGGCGGCGGCGCATTCCAGCTATCGGTTACAGAGACTTCCGGGTCCACGCCTGTGTTTAGCACCTGCTCTATGGAAGACGATGCGCCATTCTGGCTGCCTTGGGAACAGGAGGAAGTCGGGCCGTAATAGGAGAAGAAAGCTCATGCTTGACCAATGTACTATGGACGCTCTTATGGCTGTCCCCAAGGCAGTGGAGACATTCAGCTGTGCGGCCTAGACTACTGCCACCTGCTTTCATTTGTGTATACTAGGTATAAGTTAATTATTGCATCAACTATAATGATAGACCGAAATGAAACGATTCTTCATTTCATTCCGTGGTTTGTGCAGTCCAATCACAGCATGCCACACACTCCATGCGAAACATTATCGAGACGCAGAATCCAAGCAAAACTTTGGAGTCTTCAATCGTTGGTCACTCGCCATTAAGTCTATTACATGAGGCACTCCCTGATCAAGTGCTGAAAGTATTGTTGTGACACGTTCCCATCCCACTGAGCATTCCATGGTCATGAGTCAATTCGTGGCACAACTGCAGTGGTGTGGCGGAATTGCAGACCGCTGGATGATCATCCCCAAGCCGCAGGAAATGAAATAGAATGAACAGATTCTCACATCTGCAAAAACGGAGGGTACACCCGTACATCACTTGTGCCATAGATGCAGCTATTCACACTCCTACACACCCAGCACCTACACACCCAACACCCAACATCCACACACCCAACACCCACGCGCCCAGCACCGATATACCCAACTTACATACCCAATCAATACTAGTATACATAATTAGTTCTAAGCAAATAGATTAGCTTTGAGCATGTGAATTGACTATGAAAATCAAGCGTATAGGTATTAGGTCCAAGTTAGGTGTGTGGATTGGTTGAATGCTGCTGACATGAGGGTGTACCCTCCATTTTTGCGGGTGAGAAAATTCGTTCTCATGAAATACGTGGAGATGGGAGCTACGAGGCCTTCAAGAGACGGGCTCGTCGCAGTTGGAAGTGCTTGCCGCTCGTCCCGGACGTCGCCAGCTGCCTGTCTCATAGTCAACACGGGCTTAGCCAAGCTGTTCTTCCAGATGAGGAAGAGCGACTTCCAGCCCGGCTGTGTGTGGGGTCTGGATGCGCCGAGACAGCACCCGAATCCCTCCATGATACCATAGATCCGATCGAGTTCACTGGGGAGGCGGCAGCGTTATGTAACGCTATCGGGTTGTCGGATTCCGGCTTCTCGAACCCTAGACTGTCAATGCTGTTACACTTGAGGAGACAGTCAGGTAAACTCTCAGCGAGTTCCAACGCCACCTCGGGTGCGAGTCCACGGTCCACGACAGCGGTGAAATTCATGAGGAATGAGCCGATTACATTGTCACTGAGCAGCAAGGGTCATTGAATAAGTGAAAAATGTTTGTATGTTTTGTTTTTTTAATGATAAAAACAAAACTGTCCCAAGACTTGATATGCACTCTCACCGCCCGTGAAGGACCCCCGCCCACAGCAGCATCCACACCACCACACCAACAGCAATGAAGCCCCAAAAGAACCTGAGAACCACGCCCATACAGAGCAAACACCTCTCCCGACGCTTGTTCCGACTGCGCTCCGCCTTGCATCGCAGGCACCCGCACTAGTGGTGCCGGTGTGCGATGCATTGATCCTCAGCCCATCCAGCTGCCCTCCAGTAGTCGGCCGAACTCTGCCTCCTCCACCAGCGGGTACGGCTAGGAGCCGGCGCGGCTGGGAAGATGTTAGCGCACGTGCAGATGAGACGAAGAGCGTGGCCATGGCAAGGGGTGAAGTCATCGTGTTCACGCAGGCTATGAAGACAAAGCAACGCGAAGAAAAGATACTTGTAGAGGGCCGAGCGGGAAGAAGAAGAAGAAACAGAAGGAAGGCAGAAGAAGAAGAGCTGAGAAGTCAAGACTGGGGAGGCGACGATAGTGAGACTTACGTTGACTCCCGGCCGACTCCCTTGCCGCCCCGTGGAGGCTTGGCGATGGCGTCCGGTCGACTTCTTGGCTTGACTGGAGGTGATTGACGTTTGCAGGAGGATGGGCATCGGGAGGCGAAGAGCTGCCCTGCACGTTGTGCTGCAGGGCGTCGGAACGATTGGTGGAAGCGTCGGGGTCATTGGTGTATGCCTGGTTAGGGCGTGGCGAGGAAGCGAGAGTCTCAAGTTCGATTGGGGCAGACATTGTTGATTGCTGTTGTGTGGTGGAAGATGTGGATGCTGCAGTTGTGGGCAGGGGTGATGTTTGAATCCGGTGAGAGTGCATGATGGAGAAGAAAAGGGAGAAAGGAGAAGAACGTGAGGTCGGGGGAGAGGATGGATTTAAGTACGTGCATTCGTGTCTACGACGCTCAGTCTCATTGTTTACTTCGCACTTGCCTTGGTGGTAAATGACGTCTCTGCCTGGTGCTCGGTTGGCTGAACACGGTAACTTCGGGCAAGAACACCCAGGTGAGAACATAGATCGGCAGCCACCACTGGCATGCCCTCTCCTTGCCGCTGTGTTGGGACGTCGAAGAGAAATGAATATATCTAGGTATGAACCAAGTGATGGCGGGCAGAAAAGAAACCAAAAGCAGACTGGGAGAAGAATTGAATAAACATCCAGCCCGGCTAAGTATTTGTTTCTTCAATTACTCACGCCAGGCCTCGAAATACAATGGATGAACTTCAATGTTTGGGCGTCAGGTACCGGACGCCCTCCTAGGAGTCTGAGCCCGCGGTGTTGCGCCTTCCTCCAGAATGTTTGTACAGCCGGGGCATCTTGTGATCATCCCGGACATCACGCTCTGGATGCACAGACACGATGAGGACACTGGAACGTAGTTCCTTCCTTGTTGACGTAACTGACGGCCGGACACTTCCGGACGAGACCAACTCGGAGCATTTAGACCAAGGCTCCATCATACCTGCCTGGGAAAGATCCACGAGCAAGGTAGAGCAGTCTGCCATGGAGACCTACCGAACCTCGACGGTATGACGGCGTGGTGAGGCAGTCACGCTGTAAACACACAGGCCAGACCACTACCATCCTGACCGACGCGACAGATATGGCACCCAAGGTCTTCATGTACCTGCAAATACAATAGCATTTGATTGAGAACAGCATTTGGCGTGCCTTGGGATTTGATATGCTCCTTTCACTACCCCCTACCTAGTGGTAGGTGGGTGTGTAGACATTAACTAGATCGCTGTAGCTCTGGCATTTGAGAGAGGTTGATGCAAGTAATTTCGAGTCTTGCCCATTATTCGTCCGCAAATGGCCGTGCTGAGCTCGGAGGCAGAGGAGAACGTTACATAAGCGCATCAAGTTGTCGCCATTGACACGGTGCACCGCAAATGGACTAGACACATTCTTCTACTCACCGCAAGCAACAATTCCTTGATTAACTCGAGACAATCCAGCCATGCTGAACGCCACTTCCGGGACCACATGGAATTGTTCAACAGTAGGTGTGTCAAGATCAAATTTATAACTCTGTTCAGGACGAACGACAGATATCATGTTGCGGCCCTTCGTGACGGACTCGATCGAAAGTCGAAAGGCTTTGGCTGAAGAGTCACACTCTTCGTGTTGTGTCTCCTTCTCCATGAAGCAGCAATTTGGGCCCGGTATAGCGCATAGCTGGATGCAGCGGCGCTTCATCAAAATGACTGGCCAGGATCTGAGTCGAGACATTCCGGTAAATTTTGGCCTATTTATTCAACGTGACTTTTCCCCCTCGACTGAATAGAGATTCCAATGGTTTCAGTGAAACAATTACTTGTTGAAGGGTTTCCAGATGTTGAGAAAAATCACATTAACTAAGTGCAACACATAGAATTTGGCACCCCTGGTATAGACCGTTGGAATTATGGGACTCATTATGTGTTGAATTTTGGAGGACAGTGCAAGCACTGTTGGCCCATCACAAAGCGGATTTCACGTGGCATTTCGGAAGAAGTAATCCGTGCTTGTTGTGTTTGTCCGGGACCAGAAGTTAGGCTCCAATGCCGGATTGAGAATTCTCTTTGAGTTATTTAGTACATGCCACGGAACTCAAGGCTCCTTTCTGCGGCCCAGGCCGCTGAACTTCTTGATCCCATATTTTTTTCTCTCACAAATGTCGAAGACTCCAGGTCATTTTGGAAGCAGCCGACATAATGAACAGAAATAACGGCTCCAGGCCGCCAATCTATCAGGGTGCATTGAACACACCGTATCCTTCTCCAAATAGTCCTAAATTTGCCTCCTACGACAGGCTGCCCCCGGCGCAGACTCATCGTCACACCTGGGCCGAACTCTGTGGCTATGTGGGCAGATTCTTCCTCAGGGCCGGCGTTGGATTCCTAACTATAGAGCTGGTGGTACACATATTACTTCACGGCTATTTCAAAGTTCCCACCGCCGGGACACCCGTCCCAGGCCTCAGGACACATTACCTCACCCTCGAAATCGGTACTCTGGCCAACCAAGAAGAGATAACAAAGGCATGGCAAGAGAAAGAGCGGAGTTTGCATCCGGATGTCGTGGGAAACACCGAGGAGAGCCGTGAGGCCTATTACTGGATCCAACTGGCTTACGTAGAGCTGTCCGACCCGCTTGCACGATGCTACCATGACCAGTATCATGGGTTCATACCACGAAAATTTGGCAGAGCCGATCCGTGTACCGCGATATTAATGGAACGGGCGAGAGACGCGAAAACGAAGGACGAAGCACACGGGACAGCGGATGAAGAAGAGGCGGGGTCTTGGGTTAAGTCTCGCCGATCAGATGATTCGGAGAATTATTTAAGGTCTTTTCTGAAGACGCTTGAAAATTCGAGGAGGAAGGAGACGGCCGAGGAGAGGAAGCAAGAGTTGTTCGAGAAGTATGGAGACCTGGTGGAGCAACTTGAAGAGATCATCGACTGGATCTCCCCTTGGCCTTACATCGTACTTGGACTCTCGTTCGGACTCATAAGACTGCTCATTGAGTACACTGGCGAGCTCGCATTCAAGTATGAATGGCGGCGGCGGTTATTTGGGTTCATGTTTTTGTCATGAAGATTGGTAACTGGGTGCCAGTGGGATTGTTCGACCCGTCTTCCACGGGGGAACGGGATCTGCAAGACGTCTCTTCCATAACACCGAGGCTGCAGAAAGATATTTGCGTGACTAGTAACACGTCAATTGTCGCTAAACTTTTCAATATTAAGGATCTTGTGGCTTGTCGCACGCAGAAGAGGTTCTACGACGGGAAGATTTTGCACTTGATTGAGGCACTACGCAAGACTCATGGGCCTTTCTAAGTCGAATAAATGAACTGACAGTAACGGCGTGCAATATATCGCGCCATTCTCAATATGGACGGATTAATATCTATTTGAACACGGCATTTGTGGAGGTGACTTGCACAGGGATCACGTAACAAGTAGCGTTCGGAGAGAACCCTGCTTATTCTGATGATTAAATCATCAAGTGTGTATCTGAGTAGAAAATACATAAGAGAGTTCGAAAACAGTTACAAATCTCCTCCGCTAAGCCTAGTGGCTAGTAGAGTTGGGCAAGCCATGGGGTAAGTTATGCGACTGTACGAGAACTGGTCAACCTCTGCTCCCATGATATTGGATTCGAAACCTACATTTGGAAAGTAGTGGTTGACGGTCATGACCTCGGTTCCATTGAAAGTCCCAGGAGCAATAAAGTCAACCTGGTTGAGCCAGCTGTACTTGGGGGAGTCCGTCTCCACCCGACTAATATGCCTGTCAGTTAATTACTGACTGAGATCTTCACAAAAATGGAACTGAAGTATTTCAAGACTCACACGATGCCGTTCTGGTACTGACGTACGATGGCACCGCCTGTATGTCTAGCATAGGCCCAGTAGCCATCGTCCAGCTTCACAACGTAAGTGATGACTATCGGAACGTCATTGTCAGTGGTAATACTCAACAAAGCCATACGCCAAGCTACATACGAAGTTCAAGATAATCGGTTCCAGCTGTTGGACCAGGGGTGACAATCCCGTCGTCGTTTGCGCGAAGAATGTCGCCGAACTGCTGGCCGTTGGTGTCGTACCAGTAGCCCCTGTAACAAATTAGATCAGCTGCACGACCGGCAGGAAGACTGCCCCAGGGTGATCGAACGTACTCGCGACTCCACCAGCTGGCACGCAGACCAGAAGGTGTATGGATTGTATGGTTCTGCATCGTATTGGTAAGTCAACGTGCTTGGTCTATCTCAGCTGCGCTGGCTTACGTCTGGCTTACGTTGTCCAAGTCCCAGTCAATTTTAGCCTGGAAGGCCGGCATCGTTCGTGGTAAGGTTGAGGAAGGCGTCCATTGGAGTAGAGGCTTTGAAGCCTTTTTCACATGAGATGGGAGAGAAGTGGTTGCGACAGCTGACGCCGCAAGACTGTAAGTGAGCACTGCTGCGAGGGCGACTGAAATGGGCATTTTGAAGTGTGAATAATCGCTTTGTGTGTATCATCGCCAGAATTCGACAGCATCAGAAAAGACCTCGAATTCCGTTGCGTCCCTATGTGCGACATCCGATCATTTATCAACAAGTTCACATTCATGCAACAATACCAAATTCGCCATCCACAGCCACAACCGGCATGCGCTGAACTGTTGACCCATTTTCGACAAAGACGCTGTGTTTCGCCAGACCTTTGATCCTTCCTTCTCCTCAGACCTGACGTTTCAGCTGGATGGGCGCCTCATTTCGCCGATCCAGCCTCACCATCGCCTTCGGGGGCGTCAGAAAGTACCTGAGAACCACATAATCGGTTAGAGATCCAGTATCTCCGACTTCTGCGCCGCCCGCTCCTACGGCTCCTGCGGCTGAGAGTCCGAAACCAATTTGTGCACCAGTACCACCCGAAGCAACAATATCGAGAATCGCCGCCTTGCTCAGATGAAGCTCCCCTGGCCACATTGTGGTTTCTGTATATAGCTATCTGGCCTCGATCAGCTCTCTCACAGAGCCCCACATGCGGGATCTGATCCGTCCCAAGGGCGCGCCTTGCTAAAGCATTCGCCGTGATTTGATCTGGAATCGCTGAGGTCAGCGGCGCCCCTGCCGCTCTCATTGGCTCGCGCCACCGATGTGAATCAGCCCCGTACCTGCTTTCACGTCATAGTCGGGAATAAGGAGACTTTAGAAATGTGCCAAGGGCGTAACTAATCCGTTGATGCACCATTTCGGAGGCGAAATCCGTAATGAGGGGGGCGGGGTGGTATAAATAAAAATACCTTTGTCTAGGGGTAGAATCTCATTGCTTTATTTTGCCCCATCGCGTCACCTATCTCAGGACTCTTTTGTACCCCTAACACCAACGGAAATTTCTACAAACCCTTGCAACATGGTCCAAGGCGGTTGCGTGTGCGGGGCGGTCCGCATCGAGACCACTGGCGAGGTCGCGGGCAAGGTTGGTACCCGCAGCAGATTCACTTACCTGATAATACGACAACTAAATCACTCTAGGCCCTTTGCTTTTGTCTTGACTGCCGAAAGACTACCGGCTCCGTGTTTTCCACCAACATGATCGTTGCCGGCGATGGCTTCTCGTTGACCAAAGGCAAGCCCAAGGAATTCAAGACGACGGCCAAGAGCGGCAAGACGATCACATCGTTCTTCTGTGGGGATTGTGGCACGACCATCTGGAGAGAGACGGAGACTTATGGCACCAACAAGATCATCAAGGTCGGCACGCTGGATGGCGACGCTCTGGAGGACGCGAAGCCGCTGGTTGAGCTGTTCGTGGGGAACCGGCCGTCTTGGTTGTCAGCCATCGCCGATGCTGAGCAAAATGAAGCTGTATAGACGTGGTCTGGATGGCAGATTTGGAAGACCCAGAGGATCCTGTACCACGAGAAAGCGCCCAGGCCCGTTTCTTAGTCTTGCACGTATGATGGCGAGAAAAGCCCACGGTCGTATCTATTTGATGGGTGTGCGCGGACTCGGCAACAAGCATATTTGGCAATGATAATCATGGCATCTTGCGCTCCGCGACTGGCCCCCTCGTTGATGTCGTCACCAATTTGTGATCATCGGTATACCCTGCATCTCTTGTGGTACTACCCGAGAGACGAAAGTACGAGGCTTAGGTACTTCCCGAAAGGCTCGGAGACATGCACATTGTATGCGAGTAAGATGAGACCTCAGTAAGCACTTATGGGGACATGACGTCTTGTTACTGATTAGTGATTTGAATCAGCCTTGGAATTTCTCGATAGAAACACAATTACGACTGATGTTGTGACTAATTACAATCTCTTGACCGCCCGCGGTGTTGCGTCCACGTGCAGGTAAGGAAGCTTGGCCACTCCAACATTCCATCCGGGCAAGCATCCTCACTGTACAGACACACGGCAAAGTGACTCAACATATACGTGCACAGTTTTTTCTAGAAACAATTCATTTGGCAATGTTGAAAATTCCATAAAGGGTGCAGAACACGGGAAGGGTGCACAATGGGTATACGAAGAGTGCATAGAGGGCATACGCCAGCCCCCAGCGCCTTCCTCCAGAAAAGAAAAAGGAATAAAGATAAGGATAGAGAAGAAAATGAAGTAAAGTGTATTGAGAGCAAAATGCAATGAAAATCCAGAAAGGCTGTGCATATAAAAAAGAAGGAGGGATCAATTCTGAGTGGGCTATTCTAAACGCCGAGGCTATGCACCCTTCCCGCGCTCCTACATTCTTCCCGAACCCTTTCCCCTCTCTATACCCTCACTCACAGTTCCCAGTTCAAACTACTCCTAGAAGGGAGCCGTTTACTATTTGAAATTATTACAAAGCCGTGCTGGCACGGTGAAAGCACGGTAAATATACGGTTTAGACGCACCCCCAACGGGCCATATTGAGGAGCACCATGTGGGAATCCAAAGGCCCCGTCGACAATACGCCAACCGATCAGCCGCCGAGGGCCAAATTGTTAGCCCAAAGCGATGAAAACAAGACGACGCCGGGTCGTGAGCCTGAAGTAGAAGGCAGAGATTCACAACCGCCGAACGGTGGCTATGGCTGGGTCTGCACGGCATGCGTTGCTCTCATAAACGCACACACGTGGGGCATCAACTCCTCCTACGGGGTCTTCCTGGCGCACTACCTCTCCACCGACACCTATCCGGGGGCCACGTACCTGCAGTATGCCTTCGTCGGCGGGCTGTCCATCTCGTGTGCCATGCTCGTGTCGCCGCTGGCCACGCTGTCGACTCGCTACTACGGCACCCAGGCTACCCTCTCCTTTGGCACGGCGCTCGAGGTGGCTGGGCTGATTGGCGCATCGTTCGCGTCTAGCATATGGCACCTGTTCCTGAGCCAAGGGGTTGCGTTTGGCATCGGCATGGGATTTCTCTTTGTGGGCTCGGTCGGGATCCCACCGCAGTGGTTCACCACCAAGCGGTCTCTTGCGAATGGTGTCAGTGCCTCTGGGTCTGGCTTCGGGGGTCTGCTGTACTCGCTGGCAGCAGGAGCCATGATCGAATCCATTGGAATAGCCTGGTGCTTCCGTGTGCTGGGGATTCTTGCACTCACAGTCAACGCAATCTGTATCACCCTGATTCGAGACCGTCACAAGATCATCGGTTCAAGGCACGCAGCCTTCGACACCAAGCTGTTCAAGCGGCCCGAGTATCTCCTACTAAACGGCTATGGCTTCTTCTCGATGCTTGGATACATCGCTCTGGTCTTCTCCTTGGCCGACTACGGGAGGAGCATCGGGCTGAACGCATCGCAAACATCTGTCATCTCCGCCATGCTCAACCTCGGCCAGGGGCTCGGAAGACCGCCGACCGGATACTTCTCGGACAGCATAGGACGGATCAACATGGCTGGGCTGACCACCTTCTCCTGCGCTCTTCTGGCCTTCGTCGTCTGGATCTTCGCCAAGAGCTACGGTGTGTTGATATTCTACGCCATAATCGGCGGTACGGTCACCGGAACATTTTGGGCTACTATTGGTCCAGTTGCGGTTGAGGTGGTTGGCCTCCAGGATCTCCCTTCGGCCCTCAACCTCGAATGGTTGGTAATCGTCCTGCCTTGCACATTCAGCGAGCCGATCGCGCTTGAGCTCGTGGGGGATACAGGAGACTACCTAGGCACGCAGCTCTTTATAGGTTTCATGTATACTGCCGCGGCTTTGTGCGTGTTGTTCCTCCGGGGATGGAAAGTGGGCGAAGTGAACGAGATAGCGAAAGTAAAGGAGGAGACACGTTTTGGTGATACCCACAGCGTGGATGAAGCGGCTAGGATCGCGGGAAGGCACACGATGTGGAGACATTTCTTGGAATGGCGTAAAGTGTAGAACTCATGAGGATGATAGTTTCAAAAGATAAACATCACACTCGAGCTGGCCCTCTTAAATGGAGAAAAAGATTGAGCAGAATTTACTCCGATAGATGCATATTCAAATGACCTGAATTTGGCGAGATATTCATGTTGACCTGCCTACAGCATCTGCGTCGCCAGAGCCATGCTCGTATTTTCGACAACACCATTTCTCATCACATTGGAAAGATAATTCATGAAGTCAATGTCTTGGACACTCAGAATAGTCACATCCACGCTTGGAGGGGGCATCAATGTCTCTCCAGCGCCGTCTCTCTAGGTGTGGACTCTACACTCTTTTCCCCCCTGCCACCGTCCTTTCATCGAATAGCTCGCCAATAGCAATGACCTGTGAAAATTTCATACACAATGTGGTTTCCCACGGAAGAGGCGGTTCCGAGACCGAAATTCCAATTTGGCTCTTTGTGAAACAAGACGCGTCACTAGGTGTCGTTGCTCATTATATGACCAAGGATATTAGCTTATGTGACGTGAGAACGGTCTTAGCCCAGGTGCAGAGCCTCAAAAGACTCTGGAAGCACCGTATTCTTGGTCAAGTTCGGTGTGGGCGATCTGGTTCGAGCGGACAACGGATTACAGGATCTGGGGGCCAAAACTTGAGAAAGCCCGAAGTCCGCATGAGTGACTCTTACGTAGGTACCAAGAGGAAGTTTGCTACCAAGGTGCTGAACCTCGTCATTGTTGGCCCCATCCGACGACGTGCATCAGGCAGATTTCGCTTGAGGAGCCGGGAAAGACTTCAAATGCTAAGGCCTTGCGAAATGTAAACGTCAACCAATTGTCGCGTGTTGATTGTGTGTCTCGGGCTTGGCCCCCATTGTCCCAAGCCTGCCGGCAACCGAGCAAGTTGAACAAAGAAAGGAAGCACCAACTGATCAACAAACAACTGGTGGATCCCGACAAAGCCATACTGAGGCGAATTATCAAAACGATGACTACTGCAATAAAGTTGCGCGGAGCCGCATGTAGATCAATTTACGCATCGAGAAATTACCCCTTGGTTTGCGCCCCTTCAGGCGCGCCAGAGAAGCCACTGCTGTCATCTCAGCCTTCACCGGGGACTCTCCAAGTGCAGCCGAAGAATCCTATGACAAAAGTTTCGGATTCCATACCTAACCAATCCAGAATATAGTTGGCAGAACCTGTCAGCGGAAAGGCGCAAGCGAACGCCACATGGATCTTGGTTTCTTAGCGGTATGCAGGTACTCGGGGATGATGGTGGCCTGTCAGAAAAATATGGGCTGACCTATAATATGTGACCGCAGCAAAGGGACCCAATTCGCGTACAACTGTTTCGGGTTTCCTCTGGTAGACATCGTCGTGACACAAGGAGACCTTCCATGCTGAACAACGTAACGATCTGTCAGTCGACGCCCGAGAGCGAAGTGCACATGAGGCAAGGCTGAAAGAAACGCTTCTTGTCGTGAAGATCATTAGTCGGTATGGGAAAGAAAGCGAGGATCAAATACAAGATGCTGCGAAAAAGCTAGGACTATGCGTCTGAGTGTGAGCCCGGTCTGAGACTGTCTGTCTGAAGGACACATCACCCATCAAAATATGGGTTGTTCATTGAGGTGGCGAGACGGCGATCATTCCATGAGCCTGTTGGAATGAGTGTATATAATGGCGACTGCTTAGGTGAAAGCAATCGTTTTATGGCCTTGGAATCAATCATTGCAAATCATACCTGATACAATTCTTCAAAATGAACACCACTTATAATTCGACCGCAACCAGTGGCAGGGCCGAAGTCGTGTCCATTCTGGTCAATGGCGCTCGAGACCTCAGTATTTTCTATGCTTCAGCGGCGGTTGCCGCTACTGCTCTTCTTCTCAGTGGATTCGAAGCTGGACGAAAAGTTCTAAGCCGAATCTTGTGGTTCTTCGATTCAGTGCTCGGAGGTGCTCCTCACACTGTATCACTTCCTGGTCCTCCAGGTCTTCCTATAGTTGGAAACCTTTTCGAGGTCAGCTCTCGACTAAAATGAATCAGTGCCACAGTTCACTAACCTCCGGCATAGTTAAGTGACGGTCATGTACCCAAGATTGCCGAGTGGACCAAGAAATATGGAGATGTTATCCGAGTGTCTCTTGGTGAACGAGAAGCGGTATGTTATTCCTTGGCATCATTGTGTAAAAAGACTGGAAACTGATGCATTGTGGTAGGTATTCATCAGCAGCAACAAGGCCCTTGCAAAGACAGTCGTCAAACAGGGTCCCGCATACCAGTCGCGACCAACCTTCAAGCTCTTCCACAGCGACTTCGCTTCATCTGGGATCTGGACCGTCGGGACATCCCCTTTCAGCGACCGTCTCGCCCGCACTCGCAAGGCTCTGTCATCCCAGATCGCACCTCGGCTTCTTCCAATTTACACGCCAGTCATCCACCCTAAGCTGAAGAAACTATTGGGCGAGCTTCTCACCATCAGCCAGGGTCCCGCGCTTGACATGGCCGAGAAGCTTCATCGCTTCGGTACCGGACAAGTCTCGGAGCAGCTCATGGGAACTCCTCTAGATGATGATATTGTGGGAATGCTTGCAACAAATGAGACAAACATATGTAAGTAAAAGTTGAACTAAGCATAATCTAGAAAGACATGGCTAATACTCCAATACAGTCCGCCAACGCACAATTGGTTCACCTGCTCGCGACTACATTCCTATCATGCGTGGTGCCGGCTGGCTGCGTTATGTCGCCGGAAAAGCTCTTGGTATCAAGAGTTGGTCGTTCGATGAGAAAGAGGAGAATGCTCGCGAGTACCGGAAGATGCAACAAGTCTACATCAACAAGATGCTCGGAGAACTAAAGGAGCGCATCGAGAACGGAGACGACACTCCATCAATCCTTGGAAACATCCTCCGTCAGGGTCTCTTGAGGGAGGAAGAGGTTCTGTTGGCCTCTTACACCGGCAGTGAGTTCTCTCGTCACCCGGGCTTTAACCCTGTCACCAAACTAACACTTTTCCACAGTCGCTGCTGGAGTAAATCTTGGATACTCACTCACTTGGATCATCGGTTACTTGGCAAGCAGGCCCGACCTGCAGCAAAATGGGCACGATGCGATCCGTGGAGTCTACAACGGCGAGCCACCTAAACCACACGAGTATGACCGTGTTGAATATGTCAAGGCCTTGCATACAGTCAGTAGACCTTTAGAACTGGCTAGTAATATCAAAATGTACTGACCTCAGGAATTGTAGGAGGGCTCCCGGATCTACACGCCAGTTCGTCTTGGATTCCCGCGGCAGACCCTTGATGGTGCCACCTACAACGGTCAGAAGATCCCTAAGGACATGGTATGCAGAATTCTAATTATCTTCTCAATTGTATTTCTGAGACGATCCTAATATTTAAACCACAGCTTGTGATCATGAACCTGATGGCTGGCAACCGCGACCCTGTTGCCTTTGACCATCCCGAGGAGTTCATACCTGAGCGCTGGCTCAACGGCCGCAAGGGCCGGACAGACCAGCCCGGAGAGGGTGGGGAGAAGCTCGGTGTGGCACATCTGACATACGGTTGTGGCCGTAGAGTATGCCCAGGTATCGACAGTACGTGCAGAAATAAATGCGCCCATCAGTAGTCAAGTAAAGCTAATCTGTCTCCTCCCAGTGGCCAACCGCGGTCTCTACTCAACGCTCGTGCTTCTCTTACACTTCTTCACCTGGGAGCGTCAGCCCCTCGGGGAGGAAGAGAAGAAGCACGTCTTCCCTCCCTTCCGGGCCGAGCGTGAGTGCTCTCTCGAGATGGACGCCATCAAGGACACCGCAACGCCTACTGAGGCTCAGGCCATACCGTGGTCGGCTGGTATCAAATTCCATTGTCGGGACCCTGAGGGCCTTCGTGCGTGGATCGATTCTGAGGAAACTTGAGCCCTCACGTGGTCGCACACCAAAGCTCAGGGAGTCAGAGGTGAAATGTCGTCATTTATACTGCCAGTGCTCATAGAAGCCTGATGGCCATGACCTGGACTGATCATGGATATGACTCGTCACATTCGTTATTTTGCCGGTGATGGCACGTCCAACGCTACCAAGGTACGGTGACCTTGGCGCCACCGTTGCATCCGGTTAGGGCAAGGACACTTGTTATAGAATAGAATTCTACTTTGCAGAGACTTCTGGAAATACCGTGCAAAAATAGGACACTGGCATGCTTTTAGATTGCGTGAACTAAGAATGGCCGTCTTTCACTCAATTGATCCGTATACCCTAGGTACTGTACGCAGTTTTGAGCCTCCTGAAAATATGTCGTGAGAAGATGATGCATGGCTCGAATTTAATCAAGAGCTTGCGAAATGAAAGTTCACCAGGTACCAACCTCAAGGCCAAAAATGCTCGTGGCGAAAGTAGCGGTGGGTGTTTGCAGTCTCACGTTAAGATAGAAGCGAACGGTCGTTCATTACTGGGGACACGTGAGATAATTTGCTTGTGTTCAAATCACGAACGGTGCAGCAGTCTATGGATTTTTGACAACTGCTCAAACCCTGTGGCTCACGAAAAAGGCAGGGAGACACGGCAAGAGAGGCAAAAGAGTTCGGCGACCAGCGCCTACGTCTCTCATCGCGTACTTTTATCTGGCAATTCCGCGGTATACTACCAGGGAGTCGAACCTGCGACCTTAATTTATCCCGCGGCTAGTAGTATCTCCTGCACGGGACCCATCGCCGTGGCAATTAGACCACTTGACCTGAATGGGACTGGCAGGAGGGCCGGTATTGACCGGTGTGGCTTGGGACCGTATATGAGGGCAGGGCTGGTGGCCTGAGGGGCAAAAAGATCGGATGGATTTGGGCGATGAGTGAATGGGGGCACATCTATCTGCGAAGCTGCAACTGGCGTCGGGAGCCCCGCTGCATGGTACATGCTCTCGAGGGCTGGCTCGTACTCTGCAACAAATCCACATGTACATCACCCAGAGGCAACGATCATTATCAGTATCCTGTTCGCTTAGCCTCCTGGCTCAAGCCATCCCGAACAACACGCCGTTCACTTGTCCTCCTTCTTCTCCGCCTTGGCAGGCCTCTTGAGCAATATCTCATCCACAATCCCCATCTCCTTGGCCTCGTGTGCCATCAAGTACCTATCCCTCTCCATCATGTCGTTCACCGTCTGCGCGTCATACTTGTCAAACCCAAACGACTGGTTCAGGTGCCGCCGCACGATGTCGTTGACCTGCGTCCGGATCCTCTGGATCTGGGTGGCGTAGATGACGATGTCGGAGGCCTGGCCCTTGGTGCCGCCCAGGGGCTGGTGCACCATGACGGAGCTGTGCGGGAGGGCGTAGCGCTTGCCGGCCTCGCCGCCCAGCAGCAGGATGGCGGCCATGGAGGCGGCGGCGCCGACGCAGACGGTCGACACGGGCGACTGGATGTAGGACATGGTGTCGTAGATGGCCAGCCCGGAGCTGATCTCGCCGCCGGGCGAGTTGATGTACATTGTGATGGGCTTCTCGGGGGCGTCGGACTCGAGCCAGAGCAGCTGGGCTACGATAGCGGCGGAGACGGTGTCGTCTATGGGGCCGTTGAGGCAGACGATTCGTTCCTGAAAAGGGGTTGGGAATCGTCAGCTAAGGATTCGCAACGACAAATGTCTGCCAGAGAAAGTAGGCGTTGGGCAAGGGCACGGGATAAGCTTCACACCTGTAATAACTTAGAGAAGATGTCGGCTGGTTCAAGTCCACGAATCAGTAAGGTCGTCCTGCCAGCGGCGCGGCGGCAAGGATCGCGAGAAATACGACGCACATGTCCTCCATCCACCAGACTATATCAATCAGCGGATGCCATAGGGTGCTACCAGGCTGGCTGGGGCATGCTCAGGGCGTACTGTGACTTCTGTGATATATGGCATGGGAATCGAGGATGTCGGGCCCATTCGGCTGGGCATCTGGGAGAAGTTACGCCTCCGCGCCGTTGCGGGCGCGATGCCCCTGAGGAGACGCCATGCTGCCCGTTGGGTGTTCATCCCCGTGACTGTGCCGTTTCAGAAAGCTGGACCACGGCGTGGAGGGGATTGTCGTGGCTGAGGAAGGAGTGTTGTTGACGAGCTTGACGGCAGAACATGAGGTGACGTCGGAGTCGGAGCCGCGGCGGGCAACTAGCCCCAGCCCACCGCGGATCCACTCCACTTTCCCTACCCGCGTCCGGCACCGATCCTGATCCCTGGCGCGTCTGCTCTGAACGAGCAATTCTATCTTGGGCATCTCATCTGGCATCCAAAAACCGGCTGGGCGCTCTCTGAGTCTGCAGGGACACCTTCAACATTGGACTTCTGCTCCAATCCTGAGAAATGACGAGTTGCACAAGGCTGCAACGCAGTCTCAGTCTGGCTGGTTTCAACCTAGGTCGTCCCGCAGCTCATTTTTATTCCACCAACGGTGCAGCCGTCAACCGCCAGCCGGTGTCTTCGAAGAAAAGGACGCCGTGGCGGGCACCGAAAAAGTCACCCCCAAAGCCACCCAAGACATTGCGTGGCAAAAGGCTGGAGCGGGTACAAGATGACCTGGGCTTTGACCAGTGGTCCTGGTCCGAGGTCAATCTTGCGGACAAGACCATACAGACGGCGGCAGGAGACCTCCCCATCTCACCCCTTGTGGACTCGACATGGCGAGAAGCCCGACAACGTAAAAAGACGAAGGCTCGCCCAGACAAAAATGCTCACAACCGCTTTCAGCGCCAGTTGCGCCAAAACCCCTACGGTACGTTGTGGAAATAGACACTAGGTTCTCCTCGTCTTCCTTTCTTTCTTGGCGCGCTTTGGTTGCTGGTCATGCTACTGACCACCCGCAGCCCAATTGCTGGCCACGCCTGTCCGACTCTGCGGTGCCACCCGGGTTCCGCTGCCCAAGGCCATGCTGCAGAGCTTTGGTCTGGTCAGGCACCCAGAGACAAATCAAGTCTGGTGGATTCCTGAGGGGCTGGACACACCGCGCAAGCCGGCAAAGGGGGAGTCTGATGAGACTGAAGAGGCTGACGACCCTTCATCAGCAGCTACCAAGGGACAAACTGGCGAAGAGGCCTTTGCCGCCTCTGCTAGTGACTCGGCCGGCACCGCCGAGAAGCAGACCAAATATCGGTACCCGATCCACGTGCTTGCGCGCCAGGACTTGATAGAGAACTTCGGCACGGAGGGCAGAAAGTACTATGGCGGCCACAAGAGGCTTGGGGCCATCAACCCCAGTGTTCCGCCGGTGACCAAGACAGCCAACTGGCGTCCGGACATGTACGGGGTCATTCTCGACCAGAGACGCCGCCAGATCCTGGATGACCTCCTCTACCTGTCGACGCTCTGCGAGGAGAACGGCAGGAAGTATATCATCAGAGTCACTGACGCGAAGTACGCCGCAACGTACGTTCATCGAGCCGCATTCCTCTGGCTAGGGGAGGAAAAGGCGTTAGGTTCCGAACAAGGCGACCAGGAGTCCACTGGAGAGGCAGAAACAGCGGAGAAGGCAGAGACGGCAGACGCAGAGACGGCAGACGCAGAGACGGCGGAGAAGGCAGAGATCGATCCCGAACAGTACGCAACCCTCGATATTGACGGCGATCCAACCACCACACGTCCTGTCTATAACTTGCCCAAACTTCTCGGCCCGGCGAATGTCGCTCGGCTCAGGTCTGAGTCCTCCGTGTTTAAAGAGGGATCTCTTTTCTTGTTGAGAAGCCAACGAAGCGGCCCCACAAGCATGCGGCTCTGGAGCCTCCAAGGCTACGTGGCTGATTATAGCAAGTTGTGAGGAGTATTCCTTGGCTGCAGCTATCTGACGGAGGGCATGCCCGGCAGCGCAAGCTCGTCACGGAAGATTTCTCTCGCGCTCAGGATGAGACCATTTCGAAATTGACGATAGTTGAGACCGAAGGTCAAGGACAACGGCCGCTGAGGCGAACTCGAGGCAACACGCTTTGTCCTTCAAGGCAATTGTGGGGACCTGCAGCGCCGGTGCTTACGGTGCGATTTCATGGTTCGAGATACAGCGAGGCACAGCGAGGCAACCATCCAGGCGAGGGCTTATGCTTCCTTCTCTCACCCGCCAAGCCCACCGTGGCGTGATGTGCCTGATCCTCTTGGAGGCGGCAGACCTCAACTTAAGTCTGGTCTATCCGTCTGTCAGAATGGCCCATACGATTCCCACCCCAACATTTACCAGTAATGGCTACTCTTAAACCTGTCATCGTCTTCGTGCCCGGTGCATTCAGCCGGCCTTCTGATTACGACCTGATCTCGAACCCACTACGAGATACCGGCTATGAAGTCCACGTCGTCCACCATCCTTCCTCGCCCGATGTTCTGACGGACCCGACTCCCAGTCTGTACGACGACGCAGACAACATCCATCGACTTGTGGAGAGTTCGGTCGATGAGGGCAAGGACGTCGTCATGGTTATGCATTCCTATGGCGGCCTCCCAGGAACACAAGCCTGCGAGGGCCTGAGCCGGACTGAGCGGCTGCGCGCCTCCAAGCCAGGAGGAATCGTGCGGCTCCTTTATGTCGGAGCAGCGATTGCGCCGGTGGGCTCGTCAATGGCTGGTATCCTACGGACTGACATGCCGCTGCCCTCTATCGAGGCTGCTCATGCTAGGTCCTCTCTATGGACGTCGATCTCCCTTGCAGTGGGGGCACTGATCCCTCTGTCGTGGACTGCGTGGCTGTTCTCCACGTCATCGCTGGCTGCGTCTGTAGAGGGCCTCTGGGCTTACAACCGCAACCCGGATATCTTCACCGACTGGCTCCTCGCGGACATGCCCCGAGAGGAGGCCCTGAAGTACGTCTCCGTCTCTTCTTCGGTCGCGCAGTCTGTGAAGTCCACTGTGACTCCCCTGACCTACGCTGGATACAAGCACATCCCGTGCTCTTACATGCTTACGAAGCTGGATCGTGTCAACTCCCCTGAGGTTCAGCGGGGGTTCATTGATCTTGTCGAGAAGGAGAGCGGGGGCTCGGTCGACGTTCACGAGTACGAGGTGGGACATTGCCCCCAGCTGAGCCAGCCGCTATTGGAGGTCGAGTGTGTGAGGCGAGTGGCTGGAGAGGATGTGTAGGGTAGTGTGTCGTTACGGCCGGGTAGTTGGTGCAAATGCCGTCAATGGCGTCTGCGCTAGGGGACTCTGGGGGTATCACAACGGTTGTAGGCTGTAAGGGATGCACTATCGGGCTTATTATACTTCGGCGCTCGATATACACAGCCTCACTTAAAGGAGGGCCCCAGATAAAATGGGCTTCACTCATGGATGTGTTGACGCAATCGTAACAATATCTGCGAACATGCATCTTTCGTGACCTTGCACCACAACATTTCAACTCCACGGGCCAACGCCATCAAGACCAAGCAGGATGGCTGAAGCCCCGGTCCAAGTCGAAGCAGCTCTGACCGGCCACGAGGCACATGCTCGAACAACACAACCTGCAGCACAGCGAGCCCCAAGACCACTACTACTTCCGACCATCCTGTCACACCCACAGCAACCGCCTTCAAAGGTCTGCACCCGCTGCCGCAAGCGCCTCTGGGACCAGCGCCTCGACACGGCTGTCAAGGTCTTCGGCATCCTGGCCTTCCTGCTGTCCTGTGCGGCGCTGTGCCCCAGCATCTGCGGCCAGAAGGACGCGCACAGGGCGACGAAATTAGCTGAGT
The DNA here is from genome assembly GCA_037177825.1 of Diaporthe sp. P3_1W. Lineage (NCBI taxonomy): Eukaryota > Fungi > Ascomycota > Sordariomycetes > Diaporthales > Diaporthaceae > Diaporthe > Diaporthe sp. P3_1W. Next base: position 1,135,838 of record JBAFXB010000004.1, on the reverse strand, counting down.
GGACGGCGCTCAAGGACTTCATGGAGTACTGCGAGAGCGTGAGTGCTCAGTCCTCCTTCCGGTCGAGTAACACGCATTTCACTGTATGAGTTCCTGACTTGTTTGGTGTGACAGCATGGTTGGGAAAGTACTGGTTGTGTAGATGTTAGGAATTTGACCTTGCCTGCTCCGCCTGAGGGTAACGGCCACTTGCGACGCCGCGGCCACGGCTTTGTGGGAAAGATAAGTATTTCACCATCCATGAACTCCCTTTAAGTGTTCATAATGATTGGGACCGAATTGATTCTGCGATGAAGAACATTGCATATCGTATAATCTAAGAAAGCAGTTCTGTGCCTTGAGCATTCCGAGGTCCTCAATAAGGTTTGTATAACCGCCCAGGCTCTCGTTATTCTATTACTTCCGGGATAGTTGAGAAATTCATACTGCTAGTAATGCAAGCTGTCTGTGATGCCTTCAAATCTCGTTGTCAGACAAATACTAGGCTTCGACTCTTTAGTATATGACTTCAATCAACATCACGTACAACTTGAAATGCACTTTGAGGGCGGTCCTCAGTGTATTTTGCTTGTCTCATTGCCTATCGTGCTGCCTAACCGGCTTCTGTGCTGTGATTCTGACTAAGTTCATGAAATCCATTCCGTTGCTCTCTCTATCAGAGAGAGCAGCACGAATCTCCTCGATCATGGAGAGTCGGCTGGAACGTCGCGGCTCGTCGAGGTTGTTAGCAACTTCCTTGACCAACTTCAACGCCAGGAGCCACATTTCTCCTGGATAGCCTTCTAGGGCTTCCTCGTTGGTGATCGGAATCCTTTCGACAGTTCTTTGTACATTGGTGAAGGATGCTTCTTCAAGTAAACCGGCAATGCCTTCTGTGGTGCTGAAACTTTCGATTCCTAATGAGCTGAAGCTCTGGCGGATCATGGCGGGATAAATTTGTAATTGAACGCATGAACTGCGTTTCATCCGTAATTCAAGGACTTCGATCTCAATCCATCCGCCAGGTCTCAGTATACTGTATTAATTATGTCAGACAGTCTTGCCTCAACTTCCTTTCTTACTTGCCAATCTCGTGTATAAATATAACACTCACCGATAAAGTTTTGGGGCTAAGATGGGCAAAGAGTTTGCAGCCACAGTCCAGTCTTGCATGTGAATCAGATCACATTGTCCGGTCTTCTTTTTGTCAAGCTGGTCGGAAACATCTTTACTGCGCCAAACGCCACCTGTTCTTACAACCGAAATTCGTGTATTGCGAAAGTGTTCAGTGACTGTGGAGTAACAAAAGGTTAGAAGGGCCTTGAGGTAACGAGGAAAACGCATCGGAATTGCCTGCAGGTAAGTCTATGTGTGATTCAAAGGCCCATAACTTACCAATAACTTCCCACGCAGTTGACGACCCAATTTCCAGTACTTCGCACAGATGCGTCGAGATTGGCGCCAAGATTGGTCCGCCAGGAAGAGATCGAAGTAAATGGACTCTTCTTGCTTGGAGGCTTGTTATAAAATGACGACGCATGTCCCTCTTAACCCTAGCCCCGAAACTGTAATCCCCGTTAGGCATATCAAATCAGCGGTATGAGGAGATCGGACCAACCTCCCTGCGCTAGAGGCGCAGTAATCCTGGTAATCAACTTCGAAGTTGCCGTGTTGCTCGCTGTAGAACAGTGACTCATCTTGTGAGCGCGCTGTTGGCTCACAATGCTCTTCGGTAGATCCACGATCGTCATCCTCGGAGTCAGAGGTTTGGGTAAGATCTTCTGGTTGTCTGAATGCAGACAAATAAACTGAGGAGGCACCGGAAACGACATTTTCTCCAGGAGGAAAGTCCCTGAAAGGTTTATCAATATCAATGGTCAAGCTTGACTTCCTCTTGGGGTTACCCTGGAAAGCAACAGCGAGATTTCTTTCCTGTTCTGTTGAAATCCATGGTGCTTTCTTTCCCCACGAAGTGAAAGCTTTTATGCGAGCTTTCTTAATGTTGGACAGAACCCTCACTCTCTTGAAGTTCCTCACTTCCTCTGAGAGTGAAAGCTCTTCCCAACTCTCCATGGTTCGCTTTCTTTTTAGAAATGGCCCCAGGGTCGGCGTTTCACTATCGAAGCCTGTTTGACCGAACGAGGGCTGTTGGTTCCAATAGTTTGGAAGCTCCGGGATAGTTGGCTGGTCAATTTCAGTTACTTCGGTTAAGCGGCGATAAATCATACCGCATTTCTCGCTAGGAATTGTTAGCAAATCTACAGAACGCAAAGGATGAAAGAAGAGGCCCACCAGTGGACATCATCGGTGGTTTCCCTCTCCGAACTATAGCCACAATACGGACAGTGGGTTTTAGACTCAGAAGTGTTGACATCTCGCTGAAACACAAGGCTCATCAACACGGATGCTCCGGGACGGAATGCGGTTTCCCATGGCTCCTTGCCAGATATCTCGCGATTTGTTGCCCGTTCCTGAATTACAAACTCTCGTCGCTCGATCTTACTGTGTCCTGGCAATCCTTCGAAACGCGTGACAAGGACAGCATAGAAGGCTTTCCATGATGTGATGAATTGGAGGTGAACCGGGGCAATTCGGCCAAGTGGATCCTCAAGCACGAATGGTTCTTGGATAAGTGTTCTGTCCATGGATTGGCCCAATGACTGCTGGATCGACACCACTGCCTGATAAGTTGCTAGGTTCAATCTGAAGCCTTGACTGACCATGGATTTCACCGAGACCAGCAATTTCGTGAACCAGCTGAATTGCTGAGACATGGTACGGAGCATCGAAGTCATAGATGAGGCGAGTGCTGAATTGTGCTGTATCTCACTGCGTAATGTATCCAGCGCCGCGTCCTGGGCAGCAAAGCCACGCTCTGTTGAAGATGCCGATGTGTTCTGAATGCCAAGACCCTTGAGTGACATCATGCTGCGATGTATTAAGTGATGTCCGTGGAGGTATTGGATGAAGAACCTCGACTTACACGTTTGCCGTGACCATCATCATGTTGAGAGCATTCGAGTGGCCGGCAAGCTCGCTTCGAAACCTTGCCACAGTGTCTTTCGCCAGGAGCTGCCATTTGATCTTGGCTCCAGCCCGCCTCAGAATTCCAGTACGAGTATCCTTGGACAGGTAAGAGTCGTATTTCTCCAGATAGTGTTGGAAAGCCTCAAGCGTCTTGCGGCACTCGTTGACGAGCTTCGAACATTCACGTTGTAGTGAGGCGGAAGTTGATGAATCTCTCCAGGAGCGGGTGAACAAGTCAACCTCGAGTAGGGAGCATTCCAATGACCGTAATTCACTGATCAGGCCTTGATACTCAGCAGATGAGCCTCTTGAATCGTCCAGCGCCTCCACGATAGACTTGGCGAGAAGGCAAACCGTGATGATGTCGCCAACCGATCCGAAGGTGACTGAAGACATTGCGCGATCCTATAATAATGACCACTGTCGAGAAGTGCTCCGAAGTATATCGGTCTGCAGGCGGGCAAAGGGAATCCAGATGTCAAATGCCAGAGAATACTCGATGACAAGATCAGGCCGATTGGGCCCCCGATATCAGGTTAGGCGTTAGGAAGCCGTTGCGGTAAGCCCCGAAATCAGCCTGAGGCAGTGCCCAAGAGGTTTATACCCCTCATCTCCAGGACATAAATGCTGTGTAACAACCACCTCTCTGCCTACCCAAGTTTGGAGGTAGATGGCTGCCGTATCATATGACATTAGTGTAATACCTAGCGCTTAGGCATGTGCTTCCTGCCACTGGTGAATCGTGCAGTCACCTCTCAACATTTTCGTGGCGCTGACCTAATGATACCACTCTTGCGCATACTCACATTGAATGTGAGTGATGATCATGTATCAGCAGACGGTAACGACCAGACGGGAGTATTCGGATTTGCTGCAAATTCGCACGAGTAGTTCCATCGAGTAGGCTGGAGTGGACGGGGAGGCATACGAAAAGTCTGAGGGAGGGGCGGGATCCTCGAGGCATGTCTTAGAACCCTGTCAGCAATGGTCTGTAAAAGGTAGCACTGCCCTCAATTTGCATGTTTATCTCTGTAGATGTGGGTATTGATTATATGGCTGGTAAATGATGAGAACGACTGGCTTCCTCGAAAGAAAAACACCCGCTGTAAACGAAACGCTGATATGACCATGACATCTGCGCATGTGGTCGCCTAAACTTTGCGCAGAGTCTCAATACAGCCTCCTCACGATCTTCCTCGTAGGCCCATGATCCCTTAGATCCCTAATGAGCTGCAAATGCCTCAGCTTAGACTTCTCGGGGAAGCACCGGTGCCAGATGAGGTCCTTGAGCCAGTGGTCCCTCCCAAACGACTTCTCCAGCTCGTCCGCCACCGTGCTCGAGCTCTCCTGCAGCAGCTCCCTCAGGCCGGGGACGCCCTCCTTCTGCACGACCTCGTACATGAGCTTGAAGGTGTGGAACAGCGGGTGGTTGTTGTGGTTCCGCGCGCTGGCGTACGCGGCGAGGAACTTCCACACAGCCAGCGCGATCCGCGAGTCGTCCTGCCAGCACCTGCTCTGGCGGTGGAAGAAGAAGTAAAAGGAGGACGTGGCGTCCATGGACCCAAAGTACGAGTTCATGGACCAGAAGGCCTGGTTCAGCGCCGCCACGCCCTGGGCTCCCTCGCCGTTGCGGATCAGCCGCGCCGACTCGATCAGGTTCGACAAGTGGGGGAAGTCGGTGACGCGCCAGGTGAAGACGGTCGCCTGCAGGCCGAAGGCGCTCTCCTGCTCCTCCTGCCGCCACAGCAGGAAGGCCCGCTTGAAGCTCATGACCAGCGAGTCCTGGAAGCGCAGGCGGTCGGGCAGGCGCAGGTCCTCGGGGAGGTCGAGCGGCGGCGTGCGGCACCGCACGTGCACGAGCGAGTCCTCGGCCACGCCGGTGGAGAAGTCGACCAGGTCGTACTCGGTCATGCCCTTGCGCTGGAGGTAGTTCTGCAGGTTGACGTCCTTGCCGTTGCGGGTGAACTGGGAGAGCTTGCCGGCTGCGTCGCGCTGGAATTTCGTCTTGAGGATCTGCGAGACCACCTTCTCGGTGTTGTTTTTGACGAAGCCCCACTGCTTGAACCGGGCTTTGTACATCCTCTGACTGCTCATGGTTAGAATTGTCATATGCTGGGGAGAAAGATGGTGCAGAGGCTTACGTTGCCGGGAACTTGTGTTCCGTCTCCATGGTCCTGATGACTTCCCTCAGTGGCTTCCCCTCCTCAATATACAACTTCTGGATAACGGGCTTGTGTCTCTCCCACACATCCGACGCATAGTGTCCTCGTTTCGAGTTGGCTGACTGAGTCTTGAAAACGGTCTGGGATCCACGCCGCGCTTTTACCGGAGAGTCTCGGCGCGCAGGCACAGGTCGCGTGGCGGAAGGCGAGCCGGGAGGAGGTGGTGCTACCGCAGCCTGTGGGATCGGTGTAGTGCCAAAGAAGGGCGTCGCGTATTCCTCGAACTCTATGGTGGGGGTTGGTGCCCTTCGGCGCTTCTCGACGCGGACTGGTACGGGTAATGGCTGGACCGGGACTTCGTCGACGGGGGTGGCATACTCGGGGAACTCTATCGTGGGCGTAGGGGCTCGCTGCCGCCGAGGAGGGGCGGATTGGGCAGGAACTGGGACTGGCGCATGTATCGGGGCCGGCGCGTGGATCGTCACGTCGGGCATGGCTTCTACCGATGGCATAGCCTCGTTGACTGGCGCAGCTGGAGGAATCTCCTCGACCCAGCCGGTGACCCAATTGTTGTTCGCAGGATATTGCTGCTGGAATTGCTGCGCCGGCGGAGCAAAAGCGTTGTCGACTCGAGTGGGAGAGGGCGATTGTATGGGAAATGTTTGGGCATTTTGCAGGCCGGCGAAGGCGTTGTGGCCTTGGAAATCCCAGGTCGGCGTCGCACTCGTTTGCCAGTCGGAATACACGGGTTCAGTTGCGTTGAGCATGCCGTTGGTTGGCCATGGCTGCAGGGCCTCCATCCACATCATGTTGTCGGGCTGGCATTGCCATTCCGCGGCCTGGAAGTGCGAATATGCGGCGGGAAGGTCGGGCGCGGGTATGGCGAAGTTCATGGACGCGTAGTATGGATTGATCTGCTGCACGACCTCCTCGTAGACCTCATCCTGCTCCCTCTCGTTTGGGTAATATGTCTGCGTCGGCGTCGGGGCCATGATGCCTGGGGGAAACTGGTGATGAGATCGTGATTTTGTCGCCATTTTCTCGTGGCTTCATGTGCTGTGGTGTGCGGTCGTAGCCAGTATTGCCCCTCTACATACGCGCAGGCAACCACAAAGCACAGCTGTGTATTTGTCAGATTGCCTCCTTTTTCAGCTCGTGTCACCCAACGTCGCGGTGGTCCTCGGTGTTATGCTCGTCCGGTTTGGTGTGTCTGTGTGCGTCTGTACGATCGTGGAATTCCTGCTTCTCAGGGTATTGATCGGCCCCTGATCATGATGGAAGGCAAATGGCAGTTGACAAGTCTATCGCGATGCCGGAGAGCGGCACAGCAGACGGGGTTCGATGTCATCTTGGGAGGATCGGGGGTTGGTGGGCATTGGCGCAGACATGGGTAACATAGTAGGAGCGGGTGCGGATACGGATTTGCTTGGGCGGGTCGATAGCTCGTCGTCGAGGACAGGGGACGGCACGGGAGTGGGGACGCTATGCCCGATGGGTACCAGAGCTGAAGGGCATACAGTTGAGCGTGAGTCACTAAGGGCTTGGCCGTGAGTCTGCCTGATTGGGCCTAGTGTGGTGTATAGGCCTAGATTACTGCCTAGCCCGTGAGAGTATAAACCGTAAGTAGATAATATATATATAGGTTAAATATAGTGTATAGTATAAAAGATAGTTAAAGTATGATTAATATATAAATTATATTTAGATTTAATAAGTATAAGTAGTTATAAATAGGAGATTAAGTAAAGTAGTAGTTAAATTAAATATAATATATATTATATTTATTTTTAATTTATATACGATTTATATATAAATTATTACTATTTATAAATAACTTTATTTAAAGTATATATTAAGTTTTAATTTTATTTCTTTTTCTTTTTATTATATTTATTTTATAAATTAACCCCCTTTAAGTGTTATATTATAGTTAATTTATATTGAAATTAATCTTTAATTAATTATTAAAAAAAGGCAATTTTTTTAATATAATTTTTATTTAATTTATATTTAATTTAGTTATACTTATTGCTAAGTATTAATTATATTAAAATCTTTAATAAAATATATTTACTTATTTACCTTTATTTTAATATAAGTTTAAATTAATATTAAATATAAATTATTTTTAAATTAAATATTATAATAATTTATTAATAATTATAAATTAAGTATATACTTAGTTTATATTATATAACCCTCCCTCTCCTTATTTAATATATATTAAGTTTATATTATATTTTAACTTAATTTATACTTATTATTCTTTTAATAAGAATTTAAATTAATTTTAAATATAAATTTAATTAATTAATATAGCTAAGTTTATTTCTTATCTTATTATATAGGTTATAAACCTAATAATTATTATATAAACTTAATTTAAACTAAATATATATATAATATACTAAAGGTTTAAATAAGATTATTAAAATTATCTTATTTATAATATTATTAAATATAAGTATTTACTTAGTATAAACTTAATTTATATTATATTTATATTAACTTTATATAAAGATTTAACTTTATATTAACTTAAGTTTTATTTTTTTAAATAAATAATATTTATTTAATTTAAATTTAAATTATATTAATATTAAACTTAGCTAGCTTTACTAAGCTTATTATTTATATTATAGTTAATAATTAATTTAAATTTATTTTTTATAATTAAAGTTTAAATTAATATTAAATAAATATTATTATTTAATATAATTTTACTAATCTTAATATTATTGCTTTAATTATTAATAATATATAAATATAAATTATATTTAAATTTTATATAAAATATATTTATATTAAGTTTAAATAATTATTTAATTAATAATAAAAATAATATCTTTTATAATGCTATTTATAATATCTTAATTATTATTTATTTTAATTTAATTTAAATTATATATAAACTAAAAGTTTATATTATAATAAATAAATTGCTATATATTTATTAAGTATTTAGCTTAAGGTAAGTTTTAATATAGTTTATTCTCCTTACATTAAATTTAAATTAAAAATAAATAGTTATTTTATATTCCTTTAATAACTTTAGCCTTTACCCTTAGAATATTATTATAACTTTTAAGTAATATATATTTATATTATATTTAAATTAAGTTTGAATTAATAATAAATATAACGGCTTTTAATATTAAGTACTTAAAGGTAGCTAGAAGGATATAGTATTTATTAAGGAGCTTAGGTAAATACTTAGATTTAATGTTAATTAAGTTTAAATTAATATTATATTAATAACCTTTTTAATACTTTAATTATTTAAGTTACCTTTTATTTAAAGTACTTTATATGAATTAAGTTTATATTTAGCTTATACTAAGTATTAATTAATAATAAATAAGGAAATTAATAATAATTTTAATAAAGTTCTTTAGGGAATTAAGTTCCTTTATTAATTTATATATATTTAATATATATTTAATTTATAATATATATATATTAATAATAAATAAGATGCTATCCTTAAAAAGGACCTGCCTTAGCCCTCTTCCTTTAATAAAGTGAATTTAAATTATTTTAATTTATATTTAATTTATATTAATAATATATTTAATATAAATATATTAATAAGAAGGATACCCTTAAGGTAAGTGAATATATTTAGCTTAAATATAATTTAAAGTTAATTTAAATTAAATATATATAGTTCCCTTTAAAAAGCTAGCTATAGTTAAGAAGTTAGCGGCTAAGAGTAGTTATTGCAGCGCTAAAAACCGCTATATATAAATATAGTTTAAACTATATTTAAATTAAATATTAACTTAATTTAATAAATAATAACTTAATTAGTCTTAATATTTTCTAAATTAGGTTTATATCTTTCTTTCTTAAGTTTTAATTAAGATATTTAAGCTAGGTTTATATTAATTATTAAGTTTATATTATTATTTTAATCTAAATTTATATTAAATATAAGTTAGGTTTTGATTAATTTAAGGAAACTATTTTATACTATTATATTTAATATAGTACTAATTAATATATAATTTATATTATATTAATTCTTAATTATAGCTATTTCTAAGTCTATATTAGGTTTTAATTTAATTTTTGCTTATCTTTTAATTTAGTTTTAATTTAGTTTTAGTTTAGCTTAGGTTTATATTATTAAAAAAAAAAATTTATAACCTTTAAAAGTTAAATTAAATTTAGTTTTAGTTTAAATTAAGTTTAGATTAATTTATAATTCCCTACTTTGCTTACTTATCTTTTATAATATATTTAGATTTTATATAAACTTAGTTTTATATAGCCCTTTTTATTAATTTTATTATAGTGGCTTGGATTTAAATTAAGTTTAAATTAATATTATTATAATAATATATTTAAATTATATATAAGCCTTTTTAGTTTCTTTATCTGCTAATAAAGTCTTTATTTAATTTATATTATATATTAATATTTTTCTTTATATAACTTAATATATTTATATTTAAATAAAGTCTATATGATTTATTGCCCCCTTTATTTTTTATTAATTTATATAAAGTTTCTATTATTTATTAAATTTCATTACCCCTAAGTATTATTAATTTAATAAGTTTATATATTATTTATATCATTTAAACTCCTTATATCTAGTATTGCTAAGTTTAAATATAATTCTAATTAACTAGTAGACTAGCTTATATTTATAAGTTTTAATATAATCTATACTATTTAATATCCTTACCTATATATACTTATAAGTTTTAATACGATTTATATTATCTAATATCCTTATTTATATATACTTATAAGTTTTAATACGGTTTATATTATCTAATATCTCCTTATTTATATATATTTATGAATTTCAATATAATTTATATTATTTAATATCCTTACCCATATATATTTATAAGTTTTAATATGGTTTATATTATTTAATATCCTTACCTATATATACCTATGAGTTTTAATATAGTTTATACTACTTAATATCCTTACCTATATATACCTATGAGTTTTAATACAATTTATATCATCTAATATATCTATTACTCACCCTTAAGTTTTAATATAATCTGCATTATTTAATGCTAAACTAATCCTTATCCTCAAGTTTTAATATAATCTACACTTATTTAATATATAATTCTAAAGTTAAAATAGCATTTATTAAAAATATAGTTTATATTAAGATTAAATTAAATATTATATTTAAGCAATCTAAGTTTAAATCTAATTTAATATATCTTATAAATATATATAATTTATACTTAATTTAAATATAGTTTATTAAATATATAAACTTAAATATATAGCTTCTCGCTAACCCTAATAAAGTTTAAATACTTAAAAATAAAGAAGGTATACTTAATTTATTTAAATAGAGATTAAACTTAATTAATATTAAATATAAACTTTAAAATATATAATAGTATTAGCTTTTAAGAATTCTATGAGCTTATTATTTATAAATCTTTCCCTTTTATATATTTATATTGGATTTTAATTCTATTTAAATTAAAAGATTTCTATCACTTAAATAAAGATTTAAGGTTTATTTAGCTAAATACAGCCCCTTATATATATAAAGATATATATATATATATTTATTTTAAACTAGGTTTAAGCTAATTATATTAATTATATAATATTTTTAAGTAATTAGGATATATTAGATAAAGATATAGTTTTATATAGCTTTATATCATTAAATACAGATAAGGTTTAAATACTCTTTAAATTATATTTAAATTAATAATTAAATATATTTAGTTTATATATCACTTTTTATATATTTATATAATATAAAGTAAGTTTATTTTTATTTTTATTATAAAGTGAATTATATTTAAATTAATATTATTATTTATTTAATCTTATTATTTATTAAACCTGGGTTTAATATAAATATATTTAATTTTAATTAAATATTATTATCTTTAATATATAATTTTATAGATTAATATATATTTTATATAATTATTTTATTATTATTATTAATATTTTTTATAATATAATAATAATATATATTATTTTTAATGGCTTTCATTATTAATGCTTTTATTATAAGCCTTTAAATCTTATTAATACTTACTTTAAAGCAATACTTACTAAGCTATAATTTTAAGCATAAGTTTTATATATATATAGATTAGGTTTATATAATAGCTAAATAAAAATAGAGATAATAGCTTAATATAACTATAGGCAAGGCAGCTAGGGTGTGAATAAAATATAAATGAAATTCATTTTATTTAAAAGGATTTATAGCCTTTAGAAGTTTAACTAAGTTTAGTTTTATTTTAAATTAAGTCTAGTTTTATTTATAATCTTTTTATATTATTTAAGAAATAATTTTAATTTATATAAAGTATAAACTTAATTTGAATATTAATATAAAAGAAAGGATTTTATATGTATTTAATATAAATTACTTAGCAGCATTTTATATTTATTTTATAAAGGAGCTATAAGTGCAAACTTAATATGAATTTAACTAGATTTAGTAATATATTATATTTTATAGAAAATAATAAGTATTAACTTAATATAAATCTAGCTGAATTTATTATTATATTATATTATAAGTATAAATTTAATATGAATTTAGTTATATTAAATTGCCTTTATTAAGGAATATTATAAATATAAACTTAATATGAATTAAACCTAATTTACTTAAAATATTTCTCTCTTTATTTCCTTGCTATTTATAATAGCTATTATTATTTTTTATTAGGTTTAGATTAAGTTTAATTTTCCTTAAATATATTTAAGGAATTAAATTAATTCTTTTTATTAAGCTGTTCTTTTATAATTTAGATTGAGTAATAATATAGTTTAGTCTTTTATATAGGCATTATATTTTAAGGAAATGTTAATAAAGATTTATATTCTATTTAAATATAATATACCTTTATTTATAATATTTTCTTCCTAATTTATATAAAGTATATATTTAATATATTATTATATTTAGCTTAAAGGTTCTTTATATTATTCTTTATTTAATATACTTTATGCTCTAGGGTTTATTCCTTATATAAATCTTATATAGTTTTTAATTAAATATTATTATTAAATTAATTGATATTTAGATCTAATTTGAGCTTATTATTTAGTTTTCTTATCTTTATAAAGTGTATATTGCTTATATTCTATTTAGATAATATCCTGCTTAAAATAATATAAGAATATTATATACCCTTAAATCTAATCTTAAATTAAATTAAATAAATAAAATGGATTTAGTTTTTACTTAATATAAATGCCTAGCTAAATATAAGATAAGATAGATATCCTTTATTATATATTGCCTTTTTCGCTTATTTAGGTTTAGCTTAAACTTAATTTATATTTATTTAAGTAAATAAAGATATTATATTTCTTTCTTTTGCTTTAAGTTTAGCTTTTTATTTAAGCTTAACTTGAACCTTATTTAGACCCCTTAATATAGGTATATATTCCTTTTATTAGGTTAATTATAAAGTAATAGATTAATTTAAGTTTAAATAATATTTATACTTTTTAAGCGGAGTTAGGATTATTAAATATAGTGGAATTAAAATAAGCTAAGATATATTAATAAATAGATTTATATTAAGTATATATATAATTTATATCTTAGTTAAATAAAGTATTAATAGATACTTTTCTGCTTAGGCTTGAGAATATTTCTTATATATATTTAGCGTAAATAATATTTATATAATATTTATATTTATTAAATATTTAGGTATATTTCTATAGCTAATTAGAGTATATATTGATTAACAATTAGGATATTAAAAGCATTAAATATATATTAAGATAGAATAGAGTATAAATAATAATTTACTCCTTAAGGAAAAGGTTTAAGACTTTAGATTATTTATTTTATAATATAAAAAGAAGTTCTATACTATAAATACTTAATTTAAACGCAGAGTAATTATAATTTAGATTATATATTAGAATACTTTTAAATAATATTCTTATAATAAAATACCCTTCTTCTTTTAATATAATATTGCTATATAAACTGAGTTTATACTTTAAATAGATATATAATTAAATGCTTATTTATAGTAGTATACGCCTTATATAAGTAATACTAATATTAGGAAAGATATTAATTTATATTTAGGATAATTATAAATTAAATTAGGTTTATATTTATTAATAATTTTACTAAAAAGACCTACCTATAGATTTATTTACTTATAATATTATATATATAGCTATATAAAGATTAAATTTAATATATATTTAATATAAATATATATCTTATATTATTAATATAGCTAAATTAATAATAATTAATAACTAGAGATAATATTTTATAATAAACTCTATCTAAAGTTAATTTATATTTATATTAAATAAAATAAAAACTCATTATTTAATACTATTAGGTTAAAGATATATATATTAAGTGCTATACCTAAATTAGGTATAGAAAAAGGCTTAATAATATAATTATATTAGAATTTATATAAAGATTCTATAGCCTTTATCTTAATTAATTTAAGCCACTTAATAATTTTATCTTAATAAGTAAAGGAAAGCTAATTTAATAATTTTAAAAAAAAAGGGTTAAAATATATAAATTATTTATCTTTTAATATAAAACTTAATTTAAATATAATATGAATTTAGTTTATATTAGGAATATTTATTAATAATAAAAAGGAATAAAAGTATCCTACTTACTTAAAGATTAAATATAATATAATTAAAGTTAAAATAATAAGAGGAATTAAATAGATGATAGCTTAAGTTAAAAATTAATTTAAAAATAATTTAAATATAATTACTTATATAATTTAATAAATATTAATAAAGTATAAATTTTATTTAAATGAAGTTTAAATTATTTATAAGGTAAGGACTTAAAAATAACGTAATATTAATACATAGAGTTTATTTAAGGTATAAATAAAGATTAAGCCTACTATACCCTAGGGTATAAAGATATATACTTAAAATATATTTTAATAATATATTTAAAGCTAATTTAAATTAATTTAATATAAAGATATTACTAGATTATTATTTCTAATTATTATAGCATTAATATGGAGATATAATTTAATTTAGGATTAAATTTATAAAAGTTGAAGCTTGATTTAACTATTGCTTACTTTTAAAAGGATATAATAATCAATAGATACTTAATTTAAGTATAATTTAAACATATAATATTTTAGCTACCCTTTATTTTCTTTAATATAAACCTTATATAAGGTAGTAATATATAAAGAGTTAGTACTTTATTTAAATACCTCTTTAGTATTTTATAAAGTTATATATAAGCTAGAATATAGTTATAAATTGAAATATAATTAAAACTCTATTTATATTAAATATAAAGATCTTTTATAAAGAATCCTTTCTTATTATTTAACCTTTTATTATTTTCTTATTTTATTTATTAATCCTAACTAAGTTTTAATTAAATATATATATTAATTATATTATTTAATTATATATAATAATCATTATATTTATATAGGATTTATACTTATTTTTAATATTAATTAAATAATGATTATATAAGCTTATTAACTCTATATATTAAAGATAGATTCTTAAAGATATTCATTATACTTAGTCCCAGCCTTTATAATTACTTAAATTTATATTAGGTTTTAATAAAGATAATTCTAAGTATAAATAAAGAGTAAACTTATTTAATAATTTAAGAGATAAATCTTACTTACCCTTATTTAATATAAGAAAATAATATTAATTAGAGTTTAATTTATATTAATTTTAAATATAATTTAAGTTAGGCTTATTCCTTAAATATACTATTAATAGTTTAATAAAGGATATAATATTAATAAGCTAGATAGGAGATTCGCTTATTATTTTAATTTACCTACTAATTAATATAGATAGAGTTTGTACTTATATTATACTTAATTTAAATTAAGTTATTATAATTATATTAAAATTGAAAAATTTATTTAATAGATAGCTTATTAAAGAGGAGTTTAAATAAGTATTTTTAATAATATATAAATTAATAACTTTAATTATAAGTTAGGTATATTAATATATTTTAATTAAATTGAATTTAAATTAATTTCAGCTAGGTATAATATTATATTATATATATAAATTAATGTAATATTATAGAGATTCCTTTTTTATTATAAGTTAGAATTTAGTATGAATTTAATATATATTTAGTTTATATTTAATAGAGAGTATAGTTAGTTTAATAACTTTGCTTATACTTATTATTAAAAATAGAAATATATTAGGATTAAATACTATTTATATTATATACTTAAGATTATTATTATAAATAGTTGATGGGATTTAATAAATATAAGTAAACTTAGTTTACTTTAAGTATAATTTAAGCTTAATAAGTAGTTAAAGTAGCGAAAGGAAAGTATTTATAAAAACCTAGTAGACCTTATATATATATAAGTACTTATTTTATTATTTATTTTTATTATTTAAATAATATTAAAACTTTATTTAGATATTTTAATATTTTTAAGTTCTTATAATAGAAGTATAGGAATTATATATATATAAGTATTAATAATATACCTTATTATTTTAATAGTTTACTTAAGGTTTTTACTTAGTATAAAGTAAGTATATATTATATTTAAATTATATATATATATAGTTTTAACTTAGAGTAAATAAATTAAATTTATTAAGTGCTTTAATAAGCTTATTTTATTAATAGGTAAGGTATATATTATAGTTAATATAAAGGCTAAGGCTAGATGATTAAATTAGGTTCTTTTAGTAATATTTTATATAAATAAGGTAGATATTAAGTTTAAATTAAATTATATTTATATTAGTTGATTTACTAATAAATATAAGGCCTATAATAAGTATATATTTAATATAAATTGGGTTATTATTATTATATATTAATTTATTTAGGATTTTTTTATAAGAATAGTTACTTAAACCTTATTTAAGTTAAGTATAGATTTATATTAGATTTATATATTCCTTATAATATCTTTTAATTTCTATTTCTCTTTTTAATTAGGTAAGGATTTTATATATATCATCTTATATATTTAGATAAAGTTCCTATAGGGTTTAAACTTAGGCTAAAAATAGCTATTATAAAGTTAAATATTTTTATAATAAATTTATATAAGTTTAATCTTTATTTATTTTTTATTTATATAAGATTTAATTTAAGATTAAATTAGCTTAGATTTATATATTATTTATAGTTTAATTACTTATTTAAAAATAAGGCATTATAAATAATTTAAATTATATCTTAATATAGCTTTATAATAAAGATTAATTAATTACAGAGCTTTAGCAGGATAGAATATTTAAATATTTAAATAGCATTAGCTTAATAGGTTTATTTAAATTTAATTTAATATTTATTATTCTTTATATTAACTTTATTTAAATAGGATTTGAATAAGAATTGAATATTAATTGAATTTAATCCTATTAAGATTATTAAGTTTGATATATTAAGTATCTAGGGTTTAATATTTAAGGGTATATTTATTAGTTTATAATATATTTTCTTTAAGTTTAAGCTAAGATATTTTTTAAGTTTAAATTTCTATAAATAGATTTTTTATTTAAGATAATTTAAAGAAAGATAACTATTTTTTTTATTAATATATAATATCTAGATTATAGTTATAAGTAATATAAATTTAGTTTAAAATACATTTAATTACTTATATTATAATATATTTTATTATTTATTAATATTTTAAATATATTAGCTACCTTTATATTTGCTTATATTTTTATTAATTTAAATAGTTTTTAAATTTATTTTAAACTTTTTTTAACCCTTTTTAATTTAATTTATAAGATTTTAAAGAAGTTAATTTGCTTTTAATATATATATAATTTAAGTATTTAT
This sequence comes from Diaporthe sp. P3_1W, assembly GCA_037177825.1. NCBI lineage: Eukaryota > Fungi > Ascomycota > Sordariomycetes > Diaporthales > Diaporthaceae > Diaporthe > Diaporthe sp. P3_1W. The sequence continues at coordinate 1,118,849 of JBAFXB010000004.1, read as the reverse complement.
ATTATAATTATTAATATATATTAGAAATAAGTAAAAGGATTTAGTTTTTATTTATAGAGTTTAGATCTAAATAAGATTTAATTTAAATATCTTTTAAATTTAATAATATTCTATTATATATATAATAATTATAATTTTAGGAAGTTATAATTAGAGTATAAATTTACTTATATACTTAATTTATTATTTAATATATAAATTAAGGCTATATTAAATTTAAACTTAGTTTTATTTTTTAAGAGATTTCTTATTTAAATAAGATAATTTATAAATAAAAATATTCCTTAGATTAAAATAAATTTATATAAAGCTTATATTAAGATTAGTTTTAATAATTAAAATTTTATTTATAAAGAAATTAAGATTATAGAGATAATATACTAAAGTAAAAATTATTAGATTAAGTTCTTTTAAATATTATTAATAGCTTATTTAAGGTAAGTTTCTATTAAGTTTATATTATCTTAATATTTAAATATAGTTAATTATAAATTAATTTTTAAAAAGTAATATAAAAGTAATAGCTTAATCTTTATATTTATAATATTATAAGCTTAAGATTATATTAAAGAGATGATTTATTTTAAGCTTAGGCTTAATATAAATTAATTATTTAAAATAAATAAATACCTTTAAATAATTATTATATTTAAATAAAGTTTAATTTAAATATAATAAAATATAATATTAATAATATAAATTAATAAAAAGTAAATAAATTAAAGTTATATTAGTTATTTAATTATTTTATACCTAATAAGCTAAATATAATTATTTATAATAATTATATTAAGGTTATATCTAAGATATTAACTTTATCTAAACCTTACTTAATTATAATTTAAATATTAACTATATAAAGATTAATACCTAATTTACCTTATAATTATAATAAGGATATTACTTATAATTTATATAAGGATAAAGTTAAATATAAATTAAAATATTATATTAAATTATTAATTTAAAAATAGCTTTTTAATCTTTAAGATTTAAATATAATATAAAGTTTAAGTTTATTAAGAAGAGATTTAAGGTAATTTATATTTAATATATAAGAAGAGATAAATATTAATAGAATTTATATTAAGTTAAAATAAAGTATTATATTAAGCTTATAAGTATTTATAATAATTAATTTATTTTAAATTTAAAGATAATATATATAAAGTTTAAAGTAAGTTTATATTTAAATAAAATTAAAAAATAAAGAGTGAAGGAAGTATATTAATATATTAGAGAATTTATTAATAAAAAAAAAGGTAAAGAAAGAGATAGAGCTATTAAAAGAGAGGGAAAATGCTTTATTATAGGAGTTAGAGGAATTAAATGAAATATAATTTATATTATATTTAATATATATTTAAATATTTATTATATTTATTATTTATATTATAAATAATATATATATAATATAAATTATATTAGAATTATATTTAAAATATTATTTATATATTTTTATTATTTATTATCTTATATTAAGGTATATATTATTAAAATTTTAAAAGAAATTAAGTATAAGCTTATAGCTTAATTGATAAAGCATAAGACTTAAAATTTTAAGGCTATAAGTTTAATCTCTGCTAAGTTTAGAGTTTTTACTCTTTTCTTTTTACTTTTTTCTTTTTACTTTTTTTTTTTCACCTCCTAAGTTTAAACTAAATTTATATTCTCACGGGTTGGGCGGTAATCTGGGCCTGTGTACTGCATTAGGCTTAATTAGGCAGACTCACGGCTAAGCCCTTAGTAACTCATAGTCAACTGGTCCCCTAGAGCTGAACCTATAAAAGTACCGTTCATCATCTTGGCGTCCTACATCCCAGCACAACGGTACGTCTCCTTTCCTGTCACGCATGTGATTGGCCCACCTGGCGCCATCCCGCCGGTTCGCCCATGAGGAAATGTCGTACAGATCTTGTCTTCCGGGGCACCCTGAATCTACGGTCTAAGACAAAAAGCTGCACGCCCGCATTTCCCCTCCTCAATTCTTCTGTATGATCTTCTCTGTAGAGTTACTTGGAGCAAGCGATCTTTGCCTCATTTTGATGGCAAGATTGCAGCGCCCGGCAACCCACCTCAGGGTTCCGCATAATCGAAGGATTGAGGGGCAACTTGCTTCTTTTTGACGTGTATAGGATGGGCAGGATTGCATCACATCCACCCCTCTGTCCCTGCAGGTCAGACGTGCCTCAGTCCCTCCCTCCGAGACCTCTTGAGACATGGTCTTGATCATCTGCCAGCCTGCCTCTCTACCTGAGGCAGCTGAGAGATGGGGTATTCGCGGCCTGGCTGCCACCGCACAACGTCGACAGCCCAATCAACCGGCACGTATCGCGAGCGCAAGATCCAACCTGCCCGTGATCCTCCCACTCAAGGTTCTTTGTCATGTTCCGAATGACATCAGGAGGATCAACAGACATCATCAGGATCAGGAGTGCCCTGAGTCTCCCGCCCGGCCGCCCCCAACGCCCTGGAAGGAATTCGGGTGCCTCCGGCAATGGCGGATGGCTCGCGTGGTCGACCAGGTTGTCAATCCCGATGAGATCACATCTCACCGTCGTGGGCCTGTCAGCGGATCCGTCCACCTTGATTGGTCTCTGTGGACCCAATTGGCTTACGACTGCGGTATCTATGTGGTGTTTGATTTTTACTGAGACATCTCTTTAATCCTTGTTCTGGCATTGATTAAATGTAATCAATACGGAATGATGAAGCTGCACGAACGCGTCAAAGTGCGGAGTCCACGAGTGTAACACACCCTTGATCCACACCCTGCAAGTGCCCATACCTAGGTAGCTGTGGACTCTTCACAACCTTGTCTCACCAACTTCTACCTACAGTGAAAATATTTAGATCCGGGGGGGGGGGGTATTAAGCGAACTTTCTTTCATAATGAATGAGTGAAAAATATGGATTTGGAAAGATAATGTCACCTGTGGCGGAAGACATCTTGCGCAGGAATCGGGAATCCAGGGCTTTCAAACGGTGGTATGAGAGATGCGTACCTAGGTACCTTTACAGACAAAATCTATCAACCACAGAAATGTGAGATATGGCAGACTTTGGAAAAGTTCTGATGCGACAGCGATCTGCACGGTTGTATTGATAGGTTATCAGGTGGAGTTCTTTCGTACCTCTTAACTTCTCATATCTTACGAACCGGATATCTCATGCTCACCTAGTGCAAGAGACTGAGAACTGTGATCCACGACCGTGAAGTGCCCGCACTGAAGCGGTAGCGACGACCCATCTGCCATTCGAGCAGAGCAATGCCAGAGCGCAGCCTAGACGCTCAGACTTTCCTACCTCCATCAGCAATAGTACTAGTAGAAGAACATAATAGCAACACACTGTTCCGTGACACCAACTGCCTAGAGAGCGTTGTCAAATTAAAGTATAATATTTCATTGAATCTCAGCGTACCAAAGCACAAATCCAGAGCCCATGGGGGTGTCGACCATCATGCAAGGCTCAGATCCAGGTTCCCTGGACTGCGCCGTCCCAACGAAGTATCTCTCAACAAGGGATGCCATTTTTTAGTTGTTGCAAAGCGTCACGTCACATTGATACGGACCACATCCCAGTAGTATGTTCCGTACAGTCTGCATTACTCTTAGATTTACCACTCGTTATCATAGATGCATCTCAAATAGCCTCTTGCAACAGCATGTGATAAACATGCCTGGGGCCGAAGTACTGCATCAGTTGTAATCAGTAAGTTGAGGCTTTTGCTTTGAACTCATTTTCTGTTTTAGAGGTGATCAAAGTTCCAAAGGTCTATAATGAGGACTGCGGTCAGTATAACATTCGCCAGGTCTATGTCTGAGGTCGATGTTCACAGGTATGCAAGCTGCTCAGAAATAACACAAATATGCCGACCCAGACTTCTTTGCCATCCAAAGCCCAAAGTCCTCAAATCCAAGGTGCAGGCAGAACTCCCTTTAGCGTCAGCCAGTCTGGGATAGAGTATGACTCGCGAGAGATGCTGTATCCAGCAAACAGTCCGAGTTCTACCAAGTAATCAAAGACGAGCTCCAGGGAACCTGACCCCTTTTCAACCCAATGGGGCCCACAAAGCATCGACGTCAACGTCTCATATCCTACTAGTATTGCTTGTGTCGCTGCGCTGGACCCTGCTTCATACCTACCAGCAGATCTTGCCGGCAGGGTTATGAAGCTTGTCAGTTCTCTTGCAATCTGCTCTTGACGCTTTTGTGTAGCCATACACCATCTCCACTCTTCACCAGTCAACCTGCCGGGGCACCGAAGAGCCGAGTCGACGATCTCCAAGCTCACAAACGTAGAGCCATTAATTCTGCTGCGCCTGCCGGAACCATATGCAATAGATGACTTAACATCTGCCAAGAGAGTGTCTTTGTTGGGAACGCGTCCCATAGATTCCCATTCGGAAAATAGTTGATTAAGAATCATGTGCGCTGGGAATGAGCAGATGTACCCGTATTTGTTTCCGAAAGATTCCGGTTCATAGAACATATATTCCCAGCGCCAAAAGGTTCTGTATTCGAGGTGGCGACGAAGTGATTGAGACTCAGCAGCAGTGGGCTGGACGCGCGCAACGTTGAAAGCTATGGTGATCTTTTCGTCGAGGTCGGCCCCATAACGGATGAACGTTTGCACAGTGACCAACATCTTGGCAAGATCATTCCATGAGAGCTCCTTGCCCGATCCACAGCGCGCCTGGTGGTTATCCCGTTGGGCTTGCTTTAGTATTCGTGACAAGAACGCCACGAAAGGTGTCCGTCGACAAATGTATGGATTGGCATTACCTCCTGCCGACTGAATGGTGGCAAAAGCAGTAGTGCCGTTCCAGTTGGGATCCGCGCCCCCCGTCAACAGCAAGCTGACAAACCGCAGAGCGTCCCGGTCGAAGATTTCGGCGTCGTCCTTGGCATGAAGAAATATGGAATGATTGCAAAAGATATGTAGGATCTCGGATAGAGTTTCTTTGTTCAGCGCCTTGAGTTGGTTTTCGAAAATGTCCAGGCACCTCCAGTTGTACATCGTAACGGCCTTGAAGAAATCCACCCCACTACAAACGAAAGCTTCGGTGGAACTCGCACCTGCAAAGACTTTTTCAGAATCACAGAGCCTTTGAAAATGTAACATGATCGGCATATAGTCGGCGGTCACTGATTCATCGACGTAGGCTTTGCGCACGCTGTCAATGCTCTGGTGGTGGGTCGAAGCAAGGCTGCCCCAGCGTCCAGTCTTGTAGGTTTCCGTGAAAACACAGAACATCTGGGCGTGCGCTAGATTTGCCTTGACTAATTGAAAAGCATGGGAGGACTCCGGAGTGTCGTCAAAGCTTAGAATCTCTTTGCCTTGTGCCGTATCCACGAGAAAATCGACTGCGGTTTTGTGAATAAAAACCAATGCTCTGCGAACCTGCGCGTACGGAAGCAATTTGTCATACTTGCCTCTGTACCAGCTGACCATGTCTTCGATGACCTCATCGTCGTTACGCTCTGAGACCTCGAGAAGCCCAAAACAATAATTCTCTGCAATCCTCTCAACTTCATTGCAGCCCTGCAACAGCGTTCCTTCTGGCACAAGATTCAGAGGCTGGGGCGCGGCATTGAGTGTCTTCTCTGCAAGTCCAGTGGTTGAGAGCATCATAGTCAACACACTAAGATTTTCTCCATAGATTCGCAAGTGTTTGTTGGCTCCACGGTTGTAGAGAAGCATAAGTTTCAAGTACAGAGCGGCAGTCCGCCGGTATGCATCCGGGCTGTCTTTTGAAGCCCTGGCCCACATGTCTGTGTAAAGACTCTCTAGGTCTCCGTTCTTCAGGCGGTCGACTCTTTCGTTGATAGTTTCGATAGTGTCCCCATTGTCGAATCCGTTTTGGACGCTCTTCACCACGAGCACGAGCCATAAGAACACCCCTTCAGCTCGCTCCGCGAGTGATCTCACGAAGTTATTGTATGTGCTTCTGTCGGAGAACTTCGATCTTTGAACATTATCATGGGCATATTGTGTCAAGTCTGCAGCAGTCAGGTCCTGAAGTCGAAGCTGAGGCATGTTGTACAGGCGTCGTTGCAGTGGCGGCTCTGGTCGGCTTGCTAGACACATCTTGGTCTTTCCGATCACGACGAGACCCTTGATCACGTCCAGCAGATTCGAAGGTTGATCAGGATACACCTCATCCAGTCCATCGAGGAACAAACATATCGGGCGGTCGTAATTCTTCATGGTGTCGCGAAGTGTGGAATGAAGCTCTGAAAGAGACCAATCTGTAACGTCGCTCTTCATGCTTGACACTGTAGCTGGGCCTAGACTTCCTCCAAAGGCTTCTTCGCGACTCTTTAGTAGCTGACGGAGGGACTTTTCGCTATTCTCTAGTAGCTGGCATAGGAGTGAACAGAAGAGGCCTTTGATACTGCGCTGCATTGGATTCCCTGGCCGCCAAAAGTAGTGCGAGATGATTAGACACCCTGGGGACCAGATATCCAGGGACTGTTGTGTGGCTTGTATTTGTCGGTCGGCCAGAATGTACTTGACCATAGTTGACTTGCCAGAACCAGGTTTCCCACTAATCCAGTAGATTGTATCCGTCGACTTGAGCCAGTTCGGGAAACTGTCCCACTTTATTGTGCTCATTTTAGAATCCGGCCCGGCTGAGTTTCCATCATCACCTACGAACACCCATTGGAAAGTGGCCGGGTGTGCTTCGCGGACTTCATTGCGGCGTTCATTAAAACCTGGGTATTTGAGGCTCTGTAGTAGGCGTTCGCGTTTGGCTTGGTGGACTTGGTCGTCCACGTTAAGAGCCAACTTGCTCACATCTTGACCCACTCTCTCCACGGCTTCATTGGTGCCTTGGATCGTGGTTGAAACGTGTATTCTGGTCTCCAGGCATTCACGAGTGATCAATCTGTTCGTGCCACGATGACCTTTCCGGTACTCTTGGACGAAGCAGCGGACGTCTGCGGCGAGATCGTTCAAGTCTAACGGGATGTCGTTGAGGGTCGACCTGCACCAAATGTAAGACACAATTAGCACGTCATTCGACGATAGCGAATAACAGGGCCCCTGACCGATCTGTATTACTGCCAGATGGTTATGAATCCGTCATTATGTTCTTGGTTAAACGAAGAAGACTCGACATCTCACATTATCTGGACGAGTAGGCCTGAATGCATCAGCTTCTCAGCCTCACTCAACTCGTTCTTGAGCCTTTCCAGGCGCGGTTTCCGCCACGGAGTCATGAAGACGGCTTTCAAAGCAAATGAGAGCCTCCCTTTCTTAGCACTCCCGACGAGGTAATTGATCTCCTCTCTCAGCTGACGCGCAGCTCTGGCGCACCTGTCGGCCATTTCCATAAGCTGTTGCTCATGCTTCCTCGCAGGGCGATCGACCGGTTTAATGTGTTTTGAGATATTTTCCAGCATGATGGACTTTTGGTTGAGGCTGTCATCGATTGAGCCTTTCTGGTACACAGCCTTGATGAGTCCGTAAGTCTGAGACCCAACTTCGATAAGTTGGAGGATGTTACAGACAAGACCCACTGCAGCGAGTGGTTCCATACCAGACATCTTGCCTCTTACAGGGAAGAAGAACTCGAAAATGTTGTGGGGATTTTACTAGAATCGCCTTTCCAGCTGCGAAAATTCAAGCGTTCTGAGTAGAAAGCAGAGGGTGTCAAGGGTGTGAGAGGGAAGTTGGGCAGCGGCTTGCGGCATTGGGTCTGACTGGGGCTCAGACAGGATGCGCACCACTGCGCCAGCACAACTAGCTGCCTGAATCATGCTGCGGGCAGAACGATACAGCGAATGAAGTGACTCTTTTAGGCGCCTGCAACCCATGGTGTATCGAATGCCATAATAGTGGGCAAGTGGCAGAGCCTGCCACATGCTATACTAGATGCGGTTACACAGCAGCAGTGGAATTGCAGAACGGTCAGCAGCGCAAGCCACCTCGTACTAGTAAGATGTCATCCAATGATAGTTCATTGAAAAATTCACTACTTGTGTGGCTTGGGTGGGCGATGCACAACTGTTGAAAAAGCAACTCATCACAAAGTCTTCACCAATGTACCTCGAGATGGCACTTATGAAGGTACCAAAAAATACTAGCGCCCACACTGCCACTGTGCTCAAGCATAAAAGCATGATCTATGGGTGCAACTAGAGAAGTATAAATACACTTAATAAATCAATTAATTTACAAATCAAGGGCTCCAATATCATATCGTTTGCTTTCATATAAATGGTTCACTTTGTTCTTTATTGCTGCAATGGGCAAGCTTTAACTGGGGCCGCTCGATTGCTTGTCAATAATGGGGAGGACCGGTAAGTAGGTGGCGACTAGCCGCCTATGAGCCTCTTCTTTTGAGCTTGGCAAGAGTCGGCGTAACCAGTTGCTCTGTTCGGCCATGCGGTACCCCTGAGACCCAACAGCCTTGAGCGCATGAGTAAGGGCTTGCCTTGTGCCTCTTATTAAAAGAAGTCAGAACTGTGGCGGTATCTTGCCTCCTCTAGGCGCAACAACTTGCTAATAGATTGACAGGCTTGTAGATGAGTAACGCGTGAGCCTCTTCCATTAAGCTTTGTAATATTAGGGGAATGAAATAAAGTAAATTGCACGTCGGACCACTCCTGCCGCCATTTCATTCTCCAACCTTCGCGACACCATCTCATTCCGGGATACTGTTTCCATCGAGCCTTTCTCGGTCGCCCTTCACGCCCTGAGAACCACACCAATTGACGTTGTAACTCCGGTTGCAATTTTCGGAGCTGGACCGATTGGTCTGGTGGCCATGGCTGTAGCTCGTACCTGTGGAGCTCATCCGGTTGTCGTCACCGATGTCGACGCTTCGAGGCTTGTATTCGCAAAGGAATTCGAGCCGCACTGCCAGACTTACCTTGTCAACACACAGGGCACCGCTCAGGACAACGCAGCGAGAGTACGGTCATTGTTCGCTGACAGCACGCCTGCTCTCGTGCTCGAGTGTACCGGGATGGAGTTTTCCATCGAAACGGCCGCGTACAGAGTACGCAGGGGGTGGAGAATCAGCATTGTAGGGTCTCATCCAGGCAGCTGATCAACAACATTCGGTTCATGCACCTATCGCTTGTTGAGATCCAGCTGCGAGTCATCAACCGCTGCACTGGAACTTGGCCTGCGGCCATACTACAGGCTCTCCAAGGGGCGCTGATCGACTCGGAGAAGCTGACACAGTTGGTGAGCCATGAGTTCTGTCTGGACGAGGCAATCAAGGCGATGGAGCTTGCATCTGGCTCCACGGGCTCGAAGGAGCGTTCTATGAAGGTGCAAAAAAAGAGAGAAAAAGATTACCAAGAAGTTGACGACATGAAGGTAAAGCTATAAGGATAGTGGCACATTCCAATCATCATTCATATAACAAATTGGACTTCATTATATGAAGCTAATTCCACGCTGTTTAAACTAGATTCATAACTTGTTTGAGTCGTCTAAAATAATGCGTTTTTAATGCTATCTGCTTTTTACTAAGAATGACTTCCCGAGACATCAATTCTTGCCTTGCTTAGCAATCTCTTTTCGCACAACGGGACTGCTGAAAATCTCCCGCATATCCTCGATAAATGCATCGGGGCGTTCCACAGAAGCAAAATGTCCAATCCTAGTAATACACCCTTACTTTCCCATCGGAATTCATAATATGGGACATCTAGGATGATACCTCACAGGAACAACTTATTTAGATTCTGAGCTTTAGAATTCAGACCGGGCTACGGATCTGAGAAACGATCTGGCTAGTGGCAGGAAGAACGGATTAATTACTAGAGCCTGGGTTGATGCGATGGATGACTAAGTGAGGTTTGTATGGCTCTGCCACGCGAAAAGACAAAATCCGGTGTGTCTCGCCTGCTCCTGGTGTTGCTCTTGGTCTCCCTGTACTCTGTATATTATGGAAACCCTAAATTGACGTCTGTCCTTTGCTCTTCGTCTTGTTCCTCTCGACAGACGCTCCCCTTTGCTGGTAGTGGGGATTTCACGTGCACCGATGGTCAAACTTACAATGCGCACATGCTTGCTGCGGGACCCCACTAACACACCAGCAACCGCGGGGCAGAGGAATTTATATTCCGCCCCCAGCGTCATCCCGTCTGGAAAGTCATTAAAGGCCGACAACCCATCTTACCCTTGGCAAATTTCTTACTTGATCAGAGAAAACCTGGATCGAGAGGGCATACCTCACATTTCTCAATCATCGCCTTTTCCCCCATAACACAACCTCAATCACATACCTGCACCGAAACGCACCCCGCTCACAGCCCTTCATCATGTCAAAACTGACGTACACAACTCCAGCCGGCCATGGCCAGGACAACCTGAAGAACTACAAGTACAACCAAGTCGTCCGCGTCGGTGACGTCCTCCACATCTCAGGCCAGGGTAAGTCTAGTCTCTGTCTCTGACGTGACAAGCAAGAGGCCAAGAACAGGCTAACATAACATCGCTCCCAGGCGGCTGGGTCTACGAGACCGGCGTGATTCACGAGGACATTGAGGCACAGATCGACCAGGCCTTCGCCAACATCGACTACATCCTCAAGGAAGCCGGCGGCAAGGGCTGGGAACAGGTCTTTAGGGTCAATTCCTATCATATCCCTCTGGATGACCAAGCGCTGGCTGCCATGGTCCGGAACTTTGACAAGTGGATGCCCAACCACAAGTCTCTCTGGACTTGTGTCGGGGTTGTCAGGCTTGGCACCGGTGATATGAAGGTGGAGATCGAGGTGCAGGCTTATGACCCTCAAGGCTCCAAAGGGGCGTAAATATCTGGTGTAATAACCATAGGGATTTCAAGATCATTCAGAAAGATCAATGTTGACCAGATAACTTCTTGGCTTGGTTCTCACACATTCTAACTCTCAAACCTTGTCATACATCTCGATGCATGCTCCCGTATAATTCAAAACGTATTGTAGCCGTTACATCCAAACAGTTCCAATTAATAATGCTGCACGTACAACTTTGCGTAATGTAACATTAAAACACCAAAGCATTAAAAACCGAAGAATTGAACTTCGAAGAATTAAATACTGAAGAACTAAACACCGAAGAATTAAGCACCGAATGATTAAACACCGAAGCCCTAATCACCGAAGAATCAGACCACAATCCTCTCTGTCCAATCTACTGACCTGTCGTTTACTTATCTCCTTCGGGCACCTCTTAGCTGCATGCTGCCCTTACCTGTTTCGTGCTCTTTTAACCCCCTCCCCGGCGTATGTGCATTAAATTTGAGTTCTTTACATAGATCATATTTCCTCTTTTTACGCAGTGGCATGCATAGCTTTTGAACAGTACATAAAGTGTTGGTGTGTGCACGTAGAAAAATTGGCCCGCCTGCAGGCTGCGGCAAATATCTTCCGCGCCCTGTCCAATCCGATCAGGGCAGCACCAGCGGACATGAATTCCGCTGCCTTGCGTAAACCTCAACCTCCACAACCGCGCAGCTGATTAATTCAGATGCAAGTGGAACACGCCCGAGTGGGCCGATAGATCGTGTTCGACACGTATATGTAGAAATTCTCGCACATTCGCTGGAGTGTGAATTGCTGTTATTTCAGTCTTGAACCTTGGGTCAACGAATTTCCATAGCAGTTTACTTTCTGCGTCGGTCGGGAAACACTAAAGGCCAACCTATCGCCTCTAACACAAGACTCCACATCTTTCTGTCTGCGGCTCTGTACTTCAGCATTTGCTTTCCCGCTCTCCCGTGCCTAGGTGCAATGTGCACACCGCTTTCGGACACCCCGGCCGGATACGTCCTACGACGTCTGGGAGGCCGCGAGTACCTCAGATTTGTGGATGAAAGGAGCGACTTCGATATACAGCAGGCTGGGCGCAGATGGCGAAAGGTAGGGTCCTCTGGACAAGCCTCACATAATCTCGACGGCACAGCTGAAGCCACAGAATCATCGCGGAGCAGTGCCCTGAGGCCAAGCAACCCTGAGAATGAGAACTCCGGAACGAAAAGAGAGACAGAAGCGGGCGCGATTATGGATGGGGAAAGAGCTACCAGAGTCGATGCAGACCACGCCTCTACGATAGTGGATTGGTACGGCGATGATGATCCCGCCAATCCTGTCAACTGGTCCAGGTGGAAAAAGTTCATGATCTACCTGACCATCAACTACTGCTCCATGACAGTATACATGTCCGCAACCATTTATACTGTCTCGCAGACCCAGATCAAGGAGACATTCGATGTCTCGACGCTCGTTGCGGCGTCAGGGGTGGGGTTCTTCATCATCGGCTATGGTATCGGGCCCATGTTCTGGTCGCCTCTGTCCGAGATTCCGTCGATTGGACGCAACATACCATACGTCCTGGGAATGACACTGTTCATGATAATTTCGATCCCGACCGCGTTGGCGAAGAACATAGGTGGGCTCCTCTTTCTGCGGTTCTTGCAGGGCCTATTTGGGTCGCCCATATTGAGCACTGGCGGCGCTTCCTTGGCCGACATTGCCGACCTGTACAACAAGCCGTACTCTCTGTTCACGTGGGCCATCTCCTCGCTGGCTGGTCCATCTCTTGGGACAATTATTGCTGGGTTTACCACTCCTGTTATGGGCTGGAGGTGGAGTCTTTGGCTGATCCCCATTGTGAACGCGCCGGGTTTACTTCTGTTTGTATGCCAACCCCGGACATTCTACTCTATTACCTCGTTGTGAGATGTTCACTAATAGACGCCAGCTCTTCCTCCCAGAATCTTCACCGCCTACAATCCTATACCACAGAGCGCGACGAATACGTGCCTTGACGTGCCAGACAACCTACCGCTCCGAGTCGGAGATTAAAGCGCCCAACTCCTCCCTCAGTAGCCACTTGTACGCCTCACTTATTGTTCCATGGAAGATCAACGCCCTTGACCCTTCCATCCTCTTCACAAGCCTCTACATGGGTCTCCTCTACGCCATATTCTACTCATTCTTCGAATTCTTCCCACTCGTCTACGGCAACATCTACGGCATGAACCCTGGTCAAATCGGGCTCTTGTTCCTCACAGTCGTCGTCTCTATCACGATCGCAGGAGTCCCCTACGCTCTCTATATTCACTTCGTCATCAACAAGAGCCTCCATGCCGGCAAGACCCTGACGCCCGAGGACCGCCTGCTCCCAGCCCTGGTGGCCTCCCTCCTCATCCCCGTCGGCCTCTTCCTCTTCGCATGGACGTCCCGCCCGTCGATCCACTTCATGGTCCCCACGATCGGCGTGGGCCTCGTCACGGGCGGTACCATCCTCATCCTGCAGTGTATCTTCGTGTACATCACTCTCGGGTACCCCCAGTTCGCGGCGTCGCTGTTCAGCGGGAACGGGTTTGCCAAGGCCATGGTTGCGTTCTGCGGCGTGCTGTGGTCGCACCCTCTGTACGAGGGTTTGGGCGTGGCGTACGGGATGACGCTGATGGGGGCGCTATGTGCCGTGTGTGTGGTTGGGATGGGGGTGTTGTATTATTTTGGACACGTTCTGCGGGCGAGGAGCAGGTTCAGTGCTTGAGATGTGGCATAGTTTCGGCGACAAGTTGAGTTTCCGAAAGGTTCTGACGCCGTAGAGTACATAATGTCAGTGAGAATCATGTTGCCAACTGCAATGACTGCTGGCCCAACAGAGCACTTGAGTCCGCCTATAGAACAGTCACTGTCACCTGGGCCTAGACAGCGCAGAACCAATAATTAAAACTTATCCGATCCTTATGCCAAAATTACACCTGAGTTCTGTCGTGACCAAGTCTCAGTCGGTGACTCTCGTGTGCCGAGTGACTCGAACCTTTTTCCAAGGCCTGCAACATGACTTGGCTTCTTTTGCAAATGTGGCACATGCGTATTGTCCATAAGAAAGCCTAGTGTCTCAGGGGTCCACCCTCCTTCTTGCCCCTGTGCGCTGAATCCATCCTCTTGAGTACTGAGACCACAGTTGTGGCCGAAGACCCGAACGCCCCATACTACATCTCACCAACTTGTCTCCTGACTCTGCTCGGGTTTTGACTTGAATGCGTCCTAGCTTTCTGCCTGTGGTCATCTTGGGTTCCCTGTTTGCCGCTGTTTAGTTCCAGCTTGGACGATGGCTCAAGAATCTGACTCACGGGGGCCAGATACCGAGACTATCCCATCCCTCTTCAACAGTACACTCGAGGACCTCACCTATGGACTGGACGCTGGTCATTTCACGTCCGTTCAATTGGTCCGTGCCTACAAGGCTAGGTCCAACGAGGTGGACGGCATATTCCATGCTGTGATTCAATGGGACCCTGAGTCGGAGTCGATTGCACACGCTCTTGATGAGGAGAGACGTGTGAGCGGTCCCAGAAGGCAAGTCACTCCTTTCGATACACTTGCTGGGCCCCCGATCTAAACGGGTAGACGGACTTTTAGCATGCTTCATGGCATTCCGATCATGTTAAAAGACAACATCATGACCCACGACAGCACCGAGAGCACTTGCGGCTCAACCGTACTTCTCGGCATCCGATCATCCGTCGAAGCCCCAATCGTGCAGAGACTTCGCAAAGCGGGCGTGGTTATTCTGGGTAAAGCCAACATGACAGAGTTTGCGGGATTTCGATCCAGCAATGGTATGACTGCCTGGAGCCCTCGTGGAGGGCAGGCGACTGGGATTTTCTACCCAAACATGAAAGCATTCGGAAGCAGCTCCGGATCCGCCATTTCGGTAGGGCTCGGAACTGCATTTGCAAGCCTAGGCACAGAGGTACGTCCTGAAAGGGGAAAACCTCGCAGTTTTCTTGGTCCAGCTTCGACGGTCTAATCGATTCTAGACGGTCTCGAGCATTGTGGGGCCTGCAGAGAGAAGCTGCGTTGTGGGCTTGAAACCCACCACAGATATTGTGAACTCGAAGGGAATAATTCCTGTCTCGGCAAACCAAGATACAGTGGGTCCAATGGCAAAGACGGTCAAAGATGTGGCACATATTCTCTCCACCATAGCAGACCCGGCTTATGACTACGCCAAAGACCTAGATCGACTCCACATAGGAGATTTACGTATCGGAATCCTTCGAAAGCCGGACGACACGGTGGATAGACACAAGCTTGAGGCTTTCAACGATGGTCTCGCCCGGCTTCGCAGCATAGGTGCCATCATCGTCGATCCGGTAGCCATCCCGGGACTCGAGGAATATGAGAACCTTTCGAACGCCGAGAAATCAGTTGTCTTGGACACGGAGTTCAAAGTCAGCCTGGAGGAATTCCTGTCCAACCTTGCAGTCAACCCGAGGAACATCAAGACGCTGGGTCAACTAATTGAGGCGATCAAGCACGACCCAGCTGAGCGTTTCCCTGAGTGGAATGTCGGAATAATGGAGCGGGCAGACCGCACATCAGTCCATTCTCCCATGTACACCGAGATGCGGGCAAGGCAGGAATATTTTGCATCTGAGGGTGGCATTCATGGAGCCCTGGAGGCGAGTGGCTGTGACGTGCTCCTCGCCCCGGCCGGCTCCTTCACAATCCAAGACTTTGCCGCCATGGCGGGCTCGCCAGCTATGAGCGTTCCCATGGGGTTCTATCCACCGGAAACTGAAGTAGTAACCGATGAACGAACTGGGCAGGTTGTCATCGGGCCAAACGTTCCGTAAGTCTCGTGTTCCGAGTGGTCTGTGATTCTCGTGGCCTGACTGACGCAGGTTCTCCGTTTATCTCTATGCTCGGCGGTTCGGAGATGCTGAATCACTGACACGGATTAGCGACAAACGGAAACCTTACCGAGTCCCTACAGTCGACCTAGTCAACTTCGCGCGAGAGTCAAGGCTACGGAGCTCGAGTGGGGACCTCAGACAAACTTCTTCTCCCTTGGACCAACATTAAGTGATTGGTTTGCGATTATGCAGCAGACGACATGATAGGGCTCAACATGAATTAGTACCATTGGCACGTTTTCAACAGAAGAAAAGTCACTAGTTTGAGGACGAGTTGAGAGTCTTTAATCCATACGCTGCATTTTGCTACATTATTGCATTACTCGGTAGTTTGCAAACGGCGTCTTATGCGCCATTCGTTTTAGATGGAGGATTAAGACGAATGTTGCGTGACTGGGAACGTACCTGCTGGCCTTCTGAACCTATTGTATTCCATTTCTTTTAACATATGCCACCAGTTCCTGCTTTGAGAGCTGATACCAGCCATTTTGAAACTAACTTGTCAAGCTGAATATTCTCAAACTGGTCGAGACAGGCCTTTTAAAATGATGGTGTGCCGGATGCGACGACATTTGCCGCTTAGGGTATGACCAGATTGCATTCAGCGGCGGAGACGGTAAGCTGACGCGCGCACCCGAAAGTAGGCTGTGCCTTGGGGTTGGTTGTAAAGGCACCAGGAATAGATGGGGTCGTCAGGCGTGGCCCCCAAATTCGCCGTAGGCAGTTTCGAACCGACCCTCGGGTCGCATATGGGAGTTGTTGATTTGGAAACAAAATACAGAAATAATTCTTTAATGTGACTTGAGAGAAATGGCAAATAGTATCACAATGGGAGTTAATCAGAGGTTATATAAGATGCCGAGCATCTTCTGTTGTACGGAAATTCCATTTTTTTGTCTTTGATCTACAAGTTATTGTCATTGACCGTCCTTCTTCAAAATGACCAGAAACAAGAAAAGACTTTATGTCGCCGTCTACCCAAGCGGCCAGGGCACTGGAACGTAAGCTTGCAGATTTTAGCTCCAACATCTTTTGACCATGCCAGCCTCAAATACTGACACCGCCACAATACAGATACCACTGGGCTCTTTTGATCGGACCAAAGAAAGAGAGCGGCCCCGTAACGGGAGACCGATACCACGTCAAGAACTACCCCGTCGCCCCCCGCTGGAGGTACGAGCCGCACCCGCTGCAAGACGTCCGCGTCACCGCCCAGCTGCTGGCGCGCGTCACGATCGCCAAGGTCGTGGACGAGGAGCGCCTGATCAGCATACTCGAGAGCGTGCCTGTCGACCCGCCGGACTGGGACGGCAGGGCGAGCGGCAGGGAGCCGAAGTGGACTTGCCGGGTTTGGGTGATTGCTGCTTTGAAGGCCATCAGGGCTGACGGCAGGGCTGTCGGTACCAATGTGCTGGACGATATCGAGGGCCCGAACGGGATCATCGAGAAGACCAAGGCGTTCGTTGCCCGGCAGGTACAGAGGAATCGGTACGGCGCGGGCACGGATGCGATGGCGCCGAAGCCGTTGTTGGACCTCCTCACTGGAAAGGAGAGCTATCTCTGAGGCGGGCCTCACTAGTGAAGGATGTTCGCGGGATGGAATTCGTGCACATGTAGACTGCAGAGTTGGAATTTCAGCAGATGTTACCCCACCAGCGAAATCGTACTTTCTCCATCTTCAACTCGTCCGGCCAGGGGCTGAGGAACTTCTCAATGTTATCATCCCAGGCTGGGTTGACAGAGTCGCTCGCGATCTTGAGTGACGTGTATTCCCAATAGTGAGGATACCATCCCGACATCTCCCAGTCAATAATCCCGACTATCTTGCCGTCGCGGACGAGGATGTTGGAAGGATTCAAGTCTCCGTGCGTGAACACGGGCGGAGGCCAAGGGCCGTCCTGCCTCGTAATCGTCTCGTTCATGTCCTCCAGATCCGCCTGCTCCATGTTCTCAGCTTGGCCTTTCTTCAGGCCGTCCCTGAGCCAGCTGTGGAAATCCTGAATGGTTCTGAAGGGCCCAAATCGCACCGGAGGCGGCGCGCGACTCTGTCGGAAGTCTTGCAGCGACCCACCAATGCAGTTACCAACAGCGAATTCTGTTGAAGGTTGGAGTCCCCGAAGCTCGTCAACCATCTGTCGCAGTTGGTCTAGCAGACTCGACCTGGACTGATCGGAGAGATTGTGCCAGAGTTTGGCTAGTTCTTGGCCTTGAATCTTTTCCATGACAATGAAAGCAGCTCCTTTTCGGGAAAATGCGCTGAGGACTTTAGGCACAGGTATGTTGGTTTTCTCGGCGATGAACCTCATCGTGGCCGCTTCGGCCAGCCGGACGTCGCTCCCAGTCTTGACGAGCATGTGACGCGAGAGGCGGTACACATGACCGACATGTGGTCGGCGGTGTCGTCGGAAAATAGACGAGATGCGACGAGATGCGGCGTTGAGTTTCAACAAGGAAACAGTGAGCAGCCGCCAGTAGAGCGTGTTATTCACATCAGGAGCTTCGGGGCCTGCGGCGTCCCCATTCTTGCTAACGGCATCTGGCACACTCATCGAAACTTTGGAAGAAGGGGGGCGGTGGAGAAGTGCGTGGACATGACGGCGCTTGAGCTTCGATTTTCGAAGCTCTCACTGCGGAGGACGATCGATGTCTTGTAGATAGATGAAGTGACAGTGAGGCAGCTCCTGTTGGCTGGGCTGAGGTGATGTTATTTTAGGCCAGACAGCTTACGTGAGCCCAGGAGCTAGCTACCCGCTGCACAGCTGCGACGTGTGAGGATACGGAAGGCGGTATATAGCGGCAGAATTCTGTCACATACAGCGACTTGCCCTCTTTCTTCGGTTCTTCGACATTCCCAGCATATCGATGCTATGACCTGACACTTCGAGACAGGCCTCGTTCAAGTAAGTAAGTAATGACACCTGACTGCAATGTGTGGTGACCGCTTGTTTGCAGATACCAGCAGGGATGTTATCCCCGTCCTCATTTCTGCCGCAGCAGCTTTCCTCCCTCTTACTGCTGCCAAAACTCGTCCCACTCAAAGTCGTCGTTCATGATACCTGTGCCAAATGCAAATTGATCCCCAATCATGGTCTCGAGCGTATGCTCCAGGCCGAACCCCAGCGATGCTGGAATCGTGTCCACCATGCTCTCACTCTGTTGGTCCTCACCTCCCTGTGGGCGATCCCCCAATAGTTGGTAGTGAGAGGCTGTCGATCCTGCTGCCTGCAAGTTTTCGGGGTCCTTGCCCAGGCTTCTTTCCCCATACGGCTGATCATCTCCCAGTGAGAGCGATGAACCTTGGCCAGCATCGACACCAGTGGTGGGGGACTTTTTGATGAGCTTGAGCAGGTTCAGCCTTATCCGCCGTGCGGTGTCCCACGATGTGGAGAGCTCGTCCAGCACGTCAAGGCAGAGTCTGATGTCGTCAGTGTTGAAGCTGCATGTCGGTTCGCCAGTTGTATCAAGGACCGAACGTGCTTTTGCGCTGCGCAGGAAAACAAGAGCTGCTGAGAGGGTGCAATGGGTGGCTGTTATTGGACTGCGGCGGAAACTGCCAAAGACGCGGCGGTATTTGCGCGCCGTGCTGCAAATCTGTTTGGCCGAGGTTTGCAGGAGGACATCGGCCTTTTGGAAGTCCTCCTCGAATCTAGGGTCGACATTGTTGGCTGGTTTCATGCCACTGCTCGTGGTGGCGGCGGCAGGGGCCAAGTAAGGTCGAGCGAGGAGGATGCAGGCAGTGGAATAGACCATGTGAAGTGTGAAGGCCTGTGGGAGAGAGGTTGCATCCAGACGGTCCATTCGAAGCTCAGGCGGCAGATCGTATATCCAGGTCTTTAGTTTCAGGTAGCATGAATCGAGAAAGGCTGACCGCAGGCTCCCCTGGCACTTTGGCTTCGGCATATATCTTTTAAACGAAGGCAGGCCAGAAAGTCAGCCAAAAATATCGGGTAAGTCACTACCATCTGAGTTACTTACAAAGAGACCATGATGTCCTCCAGTATGTGTGAGAGCCGAATCAGAGCATGCAGCAACAACATCAACTTTCGCGGACTTCGTGCGTGTACTGGTGGGTTAAGTGAGGTGACTTCCAGGTCTGGAACGGTTGGCCACGCAACAAGTCCTTGAACGTCCTATACAGCTGGTCAGCACTGGTATGACTGGGACAGATCGGGTAGGCCCACTAGCAGTGTGCAGACACGTCCTGTGTAAGCAGCAGCCAGCTTGTCGTCGCAATACATGGACCAGTAAAGCAGCCGTCTCAGCTCGACCTCCTCAGTCGATATTGAAGTTGAGCTAGACACCTTTTGGGCATCAAGATTGATCCCCAGATCAAGGGCGAGCTGCTTTGCCATTCCCTGGCGCAGCCAGGAAGTCGCGTCGGCCCCTGTTGACTTCACATCGAATTAGACCTGTATACTTTCAGGTGTGTATGCATTAGAGCGGACTCACCACACTGAGCTGGCTCAGCAGAAATAGAGCTTGTATGGTAGTAATGCTCGGAAACTTCAGCTCGTAGGACAGATAGACCTCGGCCCGCTCAAAAAAGAATCGACCAGCACTATTCGTATCGTCCGGATCGGCACGTACATCAGGATTGTCTGTGAAGCGAGACCCGATGGCGAGGATGCAGTTTTCAAGGAGAGGACTCCAGTAACGGCCCCTCGTCTTCAAATTACTCCGATAGACGTCCTCATCAACGACGAGCAGCCATGGGTTCTGCCATGTGAAGTACAAATTTACGAGCTCGGACTTCAATTCTTCTGAGACTATCAGTCCACTGTCGTCCTCTGCGAGTATCCGCCGGTTCATCTCGGCGCGAGGGTTGGCGGCGGCAGGGTCAGCAGATATTGCTTGTGATTGCCGCGGAAGAGCCTCTTGGCTCTCCTCCTGTACAGGGTCGGACATGAACTGCAGCCGTCCACTGGTGGGGCCGAAGTAGCGGAACTCGCCGTCGCCTTCGTAGTTCAAAGCTTCTTCAGTGGACAGGGCGCCTTCAAAGGCAGCACACAGAGCATCAAAGTCCGGCGAAGTCTCGCCGTGGCCAGGATCCGCGGTAGCCGTCAGCAAGTCAGCGCCAACCAGATTGGGATGGCTAGAGGATAGAGCAGCCAGCGAGGCATCGATGTCGATGGCATGGTTGCGTAGCACCTGCTCAAGCGCCTGGATGCGGCGGCGGAGGAGGTCGACGTAGGTCTTGGAAGCGGGCTTGCGGCCATCTTCCCCTCCTGCATACTTGCATGCGTGTCCACGGCTCAGGCAACGGGTGCACGCCGGGCGAGCACCATCACACTGATTTATGCAAAGTACTTATGTCAGCGCGGAACTACACGCACGCACACGTCAGGCCAACACGGTTGGGGCCTGGCCGGGTTGGATCGACGACCGCAGCTAAGAAAGACGGGACGCGCATGGTCACGGACCTTTGCCCTACGGCGGCGACATTCCTCGCAGGCACGAGATGTATACTTGCGCTTCTGTTGCTCGGGTACAGATGGCTTTGTTCGTTGGGTGTTCATCTTGAGAGGGTTTTCATTTTTGGCGGCGACCGGTGGACGAGATTTGTAGTTGACGAGGCCCTGTCAAATGTTCAGGCATGGTGGCTGTAACATGACTCAGCCAGCCGCTAACATTGCTAAAACTCGAGCCCATCTTCATATTACGGAGCAACCACACGCCAGATAATAACAATGGGCCCGCAAGCATTGGTAGAATGAGATTTCAATTTGTGAACAGAGAAAGAAGGTTGAAATAAGTAGGAGTAACTTATTATTAATTATATTCTAATCCGACTAATACCGGTTACTTCCACCGCACGGTCATGAAATGCAGGTATGGCGTTTGAGAGGTGAGTGCCATTGGCATTGGCGTCTGGCATTGGCAGAGCAGAGAGGTAGACAGAAACGAGGGACCCGCCTGCTTCCCTGCCCGGGGCCGACAAAGACACCGTTGAACTGTGTGACAGGCACATGTAACTGGGCAACTACGTCAACATTTAGCGAGGTCTGTCATCCCGGTTCTTTATTGAATCGGGATATGTACGAGACCAGGCCCTTAGGACATGGAGTATATGGCAGTTCTGCTTCTCACACCATTGTATTGTCATGATCACCCTACATACTCCTCTTTCCTTCACAGGGTAAATTAAGAAGTTCTGCAGTATTGCAAACCACACTTTAGAAACTATGCCGCCTTTATTAAAAATAGTTCTGTTAGGTAGTATTAGAGACAGTAATATATCAATTAGGGGCCTCCCAGCCTTAGGCTTTATAATAAGTATTATAAGTTATCTAAAGCTTAAGTACTATTTAGAATCAATACTCAGCAGTCTACAACAATCCAGCATTAAATCTTTACACGTTCTCCTACAGGACAGAGACGGTAATAACACACAAGCATTACCTCACTTATAAAGGGAAAAGACAGACCAGGAGGATAGTGGAACGAAGAGAGAACAAGCAAAAAGACAGATGTGCTACCCATCACTGGAATCGAACCATTCTTGAGCTGGAGGCCAGGGCTTGACGGCGTCAGCAATATTGAGGTAGGCGGGAAGCTACCCATAGCACACACAGTCTTTCTTCCCCGGCACATCAGTGTACAACCTTTACTGATAGGCCTAGGGAACATCGCGAGGCTCTGGAAATGGGCTCAACATCCACCCGAACGGTTTTTATTCCTTCATACATGTCTTGCCTCCTGGTTTGTCCTTTGGTCCATCAGGATCAACTATTGATTTGAGAGTTACAAGAGAGGTTAGTCTACGGTGTACAAGAGCTGCACATGAGCAATTAATCCGCCCCCACCCCCCTTTGAAGCAGGCAGGCAGGCAGGATGTCATGCCGGCCTTAATATGCCTCACAGGGCTCCCGAGACACCCGTGGAGCAGAACCGAATGATTGCGGTGGTGCTGGGCCCGTGGGATTGGCGCCCACTACTCACCACCTTTGCCGATCGATCCGCCCGAGACGTGCACTTTGCTGCACTGTAACAACACCTCGGGGTTGTTGGGTACTGCGGCTGGAAGTGAGACAGCAAGTCTCCCAAGGTAGCGAGCCTGCATGCGCAGCATCTATTCGGTGTGGCCGTGACTGGCGGCTATCACCTCAACCGTTGATATATAAAGTCGATATAGTCAAGCGCATGCATCTAGAAATGATCACCAGCCGGCATTCTAAATCCGATTATTCGTACATTATATGTTCAGAGGTTGTGAGAAAAATATCAGACACTGTCTTTCAGTAGCAGCAAATCACTGAGACAAGCACTGTGAGACAACCTACAGTCAAAAGGTACACATTCCTAATGGACTGTTGCATGTCCAGGAAATCCAATCGGGATCCTCCCTTCATGATAAGCATTCCAAAATGTGGGCTTTGTATCGCCAAGGAAGCTTACTGCTTATGCTTACAATCGTGTCAGCTTCGTATAGCTTAACTTGGGCCTCAAACCGGGATCGCTTGCTGCAAGGGTTTAGATAACACACAACCGTCCTCAACAGGCAGGTGAACAGAACTGCATGAACGCCGGGACGAACAGTTCCCAAGGGTTCTGACAATACTCACATACCATCAAGGGAAGAATATCTACATATAAAAGGAAGAGAGTTGCCCAATCTACAGCTTCTTGTTCTTTCCTCGCTATCCAAGACATCATCAAAGCCAACCCTACTATCCACCGTACCGAATTCCCCCAGCCGCGAAATTTGCCAACAATGAAGTCCCTCACCCTCACCTCGCCGCTGCTCCTCCTCGGGAGCTCCCTTCTCGCCGGCGCCCTGTCCCTCCCCCAGGACACCAGCCTTGCCGCCCGGGAGGACATTCAAGTTGACAGCCCCGCGGCCGCCGCCATCAACTGTCTCTCCGGCCTCGACCACACGCTGGGCACCAGCTGCCACCAGAGCGCCGGCTCGTTCGCCTGCTCGGGTGCTGACAGATCCCATGTTGTATGTGCTCTTCCTTACGCGTAGAAATGCTGCATTTCAGCGGCCCCCTCACCTCAACGCCGATACCAGCGTGGCTGCCTAATTTTATGTGTACTAAGAATCTTGCAGCAAATTTGTGGGGGCAATGCCATTTGGGCCGTCTACGTCACTTGCCCAAGTGGTACTGGATGCCACAATTGTGCCTGCACTCCGGGCTACTAAGAGTGGAATCGATAGGTGTGCGTGCACGGTGTTTGTGACTTGTTAATTGGGGGTACCAGGGGCGGAGAGCTTTCAATCTGCAATCTGAGGTGATGGCTAAAGAAATTAGGTGCGATTACTTTAGAGAATAGATATTCGCACCGTTTAAAACAGATAGCGCACCAGGCACAGACCCCTGCCTATCCTAGCTCTAACATGTAACTAATACCCTGCCATTAAATTAATATAATATTGATTCTTCAGCACGAATTTGTCCGCCTGCGAAGCCAGACAGATGCAACAAAAAAAAGGAAAGAGGTCGGTCCAGGTAAGTGCCCAGCTGGTCATGTAGTGTGCTCAGGAAGGAATGGCCAAAAGTCCGCAGGCTCTTGTCATCTCACTTCGATCACAATACTCAGGCGCGATCATAATGGCCACCGGTGAGAGGTGTGGTGTTGAGTACAACAGTTTGATTACTGATCCCCAAGTAGCTCTGGTGGGCTGACTCTTTCTGGATATTCCCCGCTCCGATCATCACTTCATAGAGATACAGTATTCGCCGATGCATCGCATCAGGTGTGTTACACATGTGGCTGCATTAAAGGCAATAAATATGACCAGAAAGGAAGGAGGATGTGCGGAATCCTGCGGCCAGCATGAAGCTGAGCAGCCTTAATTATTGGCTCCAATGTCTACTGCTCCCTCTCCACGGATGATGAACCTCAAATCCTTCGCTTTTCTGAGAGGAGTCTCCACGGCGTGCAAAGCGAGTTTTCAACGATGGCCCATCCTCAAACAATCGCAGAAGCGCTGGCATGCGACGGTTCTGGCCGGCTCCCCTTGACGTCACACGAGCAGATCAGACAAGCCGAAGAGCACGATGAATGTGATAGCGGTAGCATTACAAAAAGATACCACCGGCTGAGAGGCGAGGAACTCCAGGGGTTCGTACGCAGTTTGAAGGATAACGAGGTGGAGAAATTCAAGTTGAAGATGGATGCAAGGCGGGTCAAGAGGTCCCGCACCAAGTTGGCAGAATCAGACAAGACTAGGTTGCTCTTCGATGAAGTGCATGAGGCCTTCAGTCAATGGCGGTTGGAAGCCGAGGGCAGGCCGGATGTACAGTTCAAGTATACTGCTGATGAAAGAGATGACCATCTCAAGCATCTAAGCTTCCTTGGAGAAAACGAAATCGATGTGCATGGCGAAGCTGCTGATGACGCTCGCGCAGGCCCGGTGCACGACTTTAAGGCTGGGTTTCTTTTCTTCCAAGAATGCGGCATTGGTTGGAAGAAGACGACTTACCACGGACATGGATTCGACAAGCACGAAAAGTTTCCTAACCAGAAGATCACGGTTCACAAAGCACTATTTGGGAAGGAACACAATCCGTTCTCCGAGACGAAGGACAAGGATGGCAGGCGGCATTTGAAGTACATTCACCTGCCAGCAAACCACATGGGGTGGGTCGAAGTGAGTCATCTAATCAATAAATGAGGAATCGGACTGACATCTGCCATCCAAGGAAGCCATAGCAAGGTATTACGGGGAGGACATCGAGCCCATGCGAGACCAAAGGAGAATGACCAAACAAACATTGGCGCGTGAGTTTTGGCGGGGACAAGTCCATGGCGGTGGGCTAGACAAGCATCCCATACATTCTCGGCACTTGAGGACCCGTTGTTTAAGCATACCGCTGGGTTCGTATTGCGGAAGCTTCTAATGCGCACAGATCCTGTGAAGCTGACAAGAATTAGCTATGCCAGATACTGGCTCCAAAGCCCCAACAGGAGCCAGCTTTCATCTCCAAAAGCCTGAGAAGAGACGCAAAAGCTTTGCGATATTTGTAAGCACAGGCGATTCTATGAGTTACGCCAAAAACTGAAAAAATATCGCAAGCTACCATATCTTCATTGGGAGATGTATTGTCGAAAGGCACGCATGTCTCAGACCGTCCAAGAAATAATTGTTGAAGCTCGCAAAAAAGCTTCGAGAAGTGCAGGTGACAGCTTCAAGCACCCGAAGAATGACGACTTGATGAAATTGAAGGAAAAGAATCGTCAAAAATTCGGGACGACCGTCCCAAAGCCTGAACCTACCGACAACATCGAGAATACCGTGTGGAAAACTGTTGACCAGTGGAGGTTCAAAAGGTACGTACTTACCAATGACACGAGCTCATAGCGTATCCTACTAGTAATGAGCTTTCGTACTGACTTGTCGATTCAGAAAGACAAAACTTGGCACGTACCTAATGAAGGTCGCAAAACTGTGGGAAGCCATGGAAACTGAGGCCGAGGAAAGGCTGCTGTGGAGTGGCCTGCTCCCTAAAGAAACTGAGGCCGAAGAAACACGAGAGCCTCTCTTGCACATTCGCCGAACACTGGACCAGTCATATTTCCTCAATCTAGAGGACACCTCGAGACGAGATCGGGATCAGGTTGTCTATCGCGCGACCAGACTCCCATGGCATGTTCATGGCAATCTCACACGTGTTGTAATGGTTGACCAATTATGGCTATGGATTCTCGATGACTGTATGTGTTTTTGTTTTCTTCTTCTCGAATATTGTGCACGCTAAGATTGAGTGAAATCAATGCAGACACCATAATGACCGCGTTTCCGAAGAGCTGGGGGCGGAATAAACCTGACTCATCTGGAATACACAAGAGTCTCAGAGAGAAGTTGAACCGAATGAATGGCGAGATCACGTCTGTTTGGCACTTAGGTGAGTTTTGATTAATGTATAAGGGCAGAATTCGATTGCTAATGTGTCCCAAGCGAGTATTATCATTGATCAGTGTTCAAGAGTCTTCTTTGACAGGACGAAACCTCTGGATCTGAGACCGGAGGTGATGGACATGTTTGCAGAGTCTCTCAACAACGTGGTGAGTGCGCAGCTCCTAGGTCACATCAAACAATTGATCGCCCTTGATAAAGTTAGGGGACTAAGAGCTGTAGAATGAGCACATAACAAACGCCTTCGAAGCATTTTGGAGCCAGGCGGAGTTGGAGGAAAGGGGCAAGCGACGACCAAGCCCTCGGTACCTCTACATTAACCCCGAGGGGGTACTTCTTCGCGAAGCGCAGGACATCGTTGAAGAGTTGCGAATGATGACTCGCATCTATGCACAACAACTCGGCGCTGTGGAAGATTTTCGCAAGTCTCTACATCGCTGGAACAAACAACGTTGGGAGGAGAATCAAGGGAACACAAAACACTCGACCAACGACACACAAGGTCCATCTATGGATTTCGAATTCATAGAGGAGATGACGGAACAGATCAGATCAAGGAAGGCGGAGATAGAGGAGCTGGCCGGGGCAGCCGAAAGAAGCTGTCAGAACGTAAGGACCAAAAATACCAATCCCGAACCCTGTGTTGAAGACGAGTACTGACCACATGCCATGAAAGTTGCAAGGTCTTTTGGCTCTCAAGCAACAGCAAGCTAGCATTGTCGAAGCCAAAGCAGCGCTAGAGAGAGCGGATCATGGTGTGAGACAACAGGAGCTCAGCATTGAGCTGGCTCATCATGGTCAAGAGCAGGCGAGAATGGGTAATAAGCTCAGCAAACAGAGCTACCAACAAGGACAGTTAATCATGTCGTTTACAGTCATGACAATCTTTTTTGTAAGACATACACTTAGCAACCCAAACCCTAATCATTTCAGAACTAACGAATCGAACTAAAGACCCCGCTGGGATTTTTTACGTCCTTTTTCGGCATGAACAATTCTTCAACGGGCCAGGACTGGATGTCTCTATCGGAGCAAGTCAGCGTGATGTGTACGTTATGTTCGAGCTCGAGATATTCAGACTCCACCCCTGGAAAACACTCAATCGAGCTAATAAAATGTTGATAGTTGGCATCTCGGCTGTGATTATTCTCAGCTTTCTTGTTTTCGCTCTTAGGGTAGTCGTCCGAGATCCGTCCGAGACGGCGAGGAAAAGGTCCCCGGGACGTGAAAAGACACATAACGTGGAAGATGGCTTACAACACACTGCTAATGTTGCGAGATTGGAGCAGCGGATCGAGACAGCCCCCCGAGGGAGTGCGGACGAGATTTCCATTCGTCGGCTACGACAGGAGCAAGAGTCCCTGAAAGGAAGAACGACGACATTCCGTAATCCACATCGTGCGGGTACTCTCACTCCAGTTCAGAGTCGAACAGAAAGACACGGTAACTCGAGAAGGACGGGATAAAGACCTTGTAAATGACTTAGTCTGGCTACTATACTATTCTGATTACATAGCCAGCCTTGCTTAAGCCCTTTTCAAGATATCCAAGCCCGGACCTTGTGTCTTGTAAATATAATTCCAAAGATATCTTCAGATAATCCAACTGGCTGCCCATGTCTCGAGCAAGGTTTCAAGGAGATTTCATGTCTTTTCACGACATGACAACCATCTCTAAATGCATCGTACCCATGTTCCTCCTCGGGGATGACCCCTGAAAGAGCAAAACTAGAAGAGGATCGCGTAGACTGGGTGCGGATTCGAATACAGCATCCCCATCCCGCATTTCAGGGGAGAAAGGAGGCAGAATGAGCGACAAGGTATCCACCTATCCACTTACACGACTACCTTGATCTCTGGGATTGCTAGAATTGGACCAGTTAGAGTTCGTCTTGTAAATTTGAATGCTCCATTTCGCCACCTTTTCCTCAGCAATTGTATGCACATGGTCCACCCATGTGGATTTCTGCGCTCCCGATTTGAACAATATACAACCAACATGTTGTAGGCCGATAAGCACAAATATAATATTGCGGCATCCCTCGCACCTTGTCTTTGAGATCCGGGCGACAGAATTTCTCAACTGTTCTTCCTTTCTGAAGCCAAATCACTAATCATGGCGCACACAGTGGCTCTTTCCGAAATCCCCGTACTGCAGGCATCTTACGCCGAGGTTATTGATGTTGCAAAAGAAGCGATTGTAGATATAATTCCCATCGAGTCTGATGATATCCCAACTCCTGGTTCCAGTCTAACTGGGACACGCACTTTCGATGTCGTAGACTTGAAGACGGAACCGGCAGAGGAGGTCTTCGGCATCAGCCTCCTCGACTGCATTATGCCGAAGATGTACATCCCAATCACCTGCACATACCGCATCGATGATGGTGTCGACATCCAGTCTGTGATAACCGACCTCTGTTCGGGGCTCAAGAGGCTATTGGCGGATTACCGCTTTCTGGCAGGATCGCTTTTCGAGACCGATGCCGGGACGTCCTTCGTCAAGCGCGGACCATTCCATGCAAGATTCACAGTGCACATCGAGGACCATACCAGAAAAGAATTCCCATCTTACGACCAGCTGGCGGAGCGTCACTTCCCTGTTTCTGAGATCGATGCTCGTATGCTCCCGCCAGACTTCGAGCCAAGTCCCACGAATAATGCAGGAGAGGGCAATCCTGCGATGCTCATGCAGTTCAACATTATCAAGGGCGGCCTGGTGATCGGCGCGGTATTCCATCACCTTCTGATCGATGCGAAGGGCTTGGACGCCGTGATGTCCCACTGGGCCGCGCATACCCACTCACTGAGAAAGGGCACATCACCTCCACCATTCAAGCCGTCCGACCTCAACATCCCTCGCCTGAACTCAGTCACACCAGACACCTTCGACGAGACAAAGCAACCGGTCCCTTCTCTGAAATACGCACCAAATGCCCCTCCAACGTCAGACATCCCACCCTCCGCGATGGCCCAGCACATCTGGCACATCCCAGCCAGCAAGCTCGCAGCCTTGAAAGCATCAGCCTCACCAAAGGCCCCAGGAGACGCCTGGGTCTCGACAAACGACTGCATCACGGCGCTCATGTGGCGCGCAATTACCCGCTCCCGCCTCGCGATGCACAACATCGCCGACCCCTCGACCGACTCCCGGCCCGTGGCGCTGGAGAACTCGCTCGACGTCCGGGCCTCGATCCCCGGCGGCGTGCCCGCGGCGTACGCAGGCAACGTGGTCATGTTCTCCAAGGCCCTCATGCCGCTCAACGAGCTCGTGCGCCGCGACACCTTCCGCGCCGTCGCGGTGTGCGTGCGCGAGACGATCGACACCTTCCGCGCCTGGCCCCTGGTCCGGCGGGCCATCAGCTGGATCGCTTCGGTGCCGCGGGGCGCGGACGTCGTGATGGATGTCGACGTCTTCATGGGTTTGGATGTGGTTGTGACGAGCTGGCGGGTCCTGCGCGCCTATGAGAGGTGGGACTTTGGCTTCGGCCCGCTGGGGGCGCTGAGGTGGGCCACGCCAGTGTTTGATGGGTATGGGTTTTTGTATCCTACTCGACCTGGTGCGGGTGCAGATGAGGGAGTGGAGATCTATCTGGGCTTGGAAAAAGGGTGTATGGAAAGGCTGCTAATGGACGAGGAGCTATCGACTTGGGCTGAGGTTCGAGACTAGCGGGAGCGAAGGTGTTGTAATGGCGGTTAGGAAAACAAAAGCATAGGTGATCTAATGCATAATGCTTGTTTATGGCCCTGCATGCCGTTCTAGAAGTAAATGCTCAGCAGTATTTGATGCCTCTCGAGTCTTCCTAGGTGTATCACGTGTAATATACATGTATTCAATAGTTTCTATATTGAAAGAACCATTGCCTACTAGTATCTTCCTTCATCTTACCCAACCTCCTTTACCTCGCCTGTCTTCATTCACTTTGCCTCTCTTCCTTCAGTTTACCTGTCTTCCTTCAGTTTACCTCTCCTCCTTCACCCTAAATAAGACGAACCATTTCCGTCCGCCTCACACCACGCGCAAGCACATCAACATGAACCTCCCCAACACCAAACCTTTCACAGACACGATCGCCGTCGAGCTCCGCCCAACAGACCAACATGAAATAAAGCGACTTCCACCGCGCAACTTCAAACGCAGCAGGATCAAACACGCGCTGGCCGTCATCCGGGAGCTTGTGAACAGTGGCCGCGGTGTCCTTCCAGACGGGACTGGATAGGACCACAATCTTCAGCCGTTGGTAAATATCGCAACCCTGATCGTTGACAGCAATACCGCTGTACTTGCCACGGCCCCACCGCCGTGGCCAGCGTCGACGATGATGTGCTCGCCGTAGAGATCCGGGTTGCCCCCACCGACCGTGTGCGCGCGATGCCGGAAGGTGATGCCGAGGGACTCAAGGGGTATGACGGTAGCCCAGAATCGCAGGATGTTATGTCCTGGTGTGACGCCTGAATTTTCAAGACTGGTCTCAACGACCTCTGGACGGAGCCCGATATGTGGGCAAGATTTCGACCAGTCGGTATCAACGTCATAAATCTCCGGGAAAACCTCAACAGCTCGGGCGTCGCCGCGATGCTCGACATGGAGCCCGCTGATAAGCGGGACAATGCCATCCAGAAGACTTAAGTAGCCTAAGCCTCCAACCATGTCGAGCGGAGCAGTCTGTTTCCCACTGCCATCATTCCCACGGCAGTATTTCCTCCACCCCATCCACGACCAGCTCGGTATCAAATCGCCACCCGCGGATTTCATACCCAGCCGACTTGAGCCAGGATACATCCAAGCACGGTCTTCCCACATAGGGGTACGCACATTCCACAGCAGCGCATGATGGAACACATTCTCCGGGAGGCCGGCAGAGACCCGCGTGCCGAGATGCACCTCGAGCGCGGCCCCAATGGCGGAAAAGGCGTCCATGATGTCCGAATCATCAGTCAGATTCCGCCTCCAATACTGGCCACCCACATTACCATAACCCTCAAAGAACCTCCTCTGCGCCTCCCTGTCGCGCGCCTGCTGCGGCGGAAGCTTCCACTCCGCTATGTCGTTGATGATGCCCAGCGACGTCAGGGCCTTGTGTTGGCTCGCCCAAGATTCCCAGATCCACTGCTCCACAGAGTCCTCGGACCGGATGCCCTCTTGGCAGCGGAAGAAGACCTGCTGGCTGGAGAAGTAGAGGGTCCGCCGGGACAGGGCAGCCTCTTGGAAGCACCAGCCTCTGGTGTTGTAGTGTGATGACGAGATGACAGTCAAGAGACGGTCTCTCACGCTGATCGACAGCCCACCAATGATGGGCTCAGACAGCCCGCCTCTGTTGGCCCGCCCCAGTCCCGGTATGGGAGAATGCGCAGAGGTGTTCTCCACCGGGACGATAGTCACGGAGGCGCAGCTGTAGATGCTGGCCATTCTGTTGATCTCGAGGGCTTGGTCCTCGAGGTCATCTTGTTTGATGCAGAGAGCGTCAATCCACAGATACCTCTCCCCGATCTTGGCAGTTATGGCCATCGAGTCTGCGACGACTTTGCCCAGGGGTGCATATGATTTCGCCGCTAACTCCGGGTCATCGAGACCGCCTGGCGAGAAAAGAGTATCGTGATTGGAGTCCACATGGAGGAGTTGCCATTTCTTACCCCATACGTAGCTCAGGGCAACAAATCGGCTTGTGCCCGAAGCCTTGACGAGGCAACGCTGCTCGACGTCGATGAGAGTGAGGTATCTATCCATGTCCTTGTCTATCAGTGGTGTATTGCACCCTGACCCATGTGTAGATCGACAGTCATCAAGCCACGAGTTGATGATGTCGAATTTTGGCTCACTGGGAGATATCAGACGCATGTACGTTTCTGTGAAAGCTGTCGTATCGAGCGCCCGAGGAGCTGAAACCTCTTGTTTGAATGGCAGTTTCCCGTCAAAGAAAAGAACGCAGCCGATCTGAATAGAGTCCATCATGCCAGATGGGTGCCAGTTGGCTGCAACCGTGTAATTCGAGCACGCCGTGGTATCACCCGCCGACCAATCATCCCTAAGCAGGCGCACGCGCAGCACGGCCCAGCAGACATAGCAAAGCGACAGCGTGCCTTCAGCATCATGCTCAAGCTGCGCCCTTCTGGCATCATTGAACCATTTCAGGGTTCCGATATCTCCACACTTTCCAGACAGAATACACCCCTTGCAAGCCTCACAGAATCCGAAGAAGGCAGACCACGGTGTCCCCCTAAGATCCTTGACTCGAGGCTCAGGATGGACCGCCGAAAGCCGTTCAGTTGCAGCAACGGCTTGCTTGAGCGATTCTACCATGACATTGTGGTCCACGATTTCAGGCAAATCAATCTCTCGCGGTTCATTGTGGATAGGGTCGAATGGGTCGAATGCTGGTGCCTGGGTAGAGCCGTGCCTTCCTTGCGATGAAGAAGGAACAAGGCGCAGAAGGAACTTGCGTACGCCGGATGGCATCGTGACATGTCAAGACAATTGTAGCTTTCGACAGAGCCCTTGGCAGAAGCTTCACCGGCGCGCTGCGCTCATCTTGTCGCGTATGGTCGACAGCAACACCTGCAGTTGATGCCTGGACTGGCTGCTGTCGATCGCCATCAGCCGCACAGCTGCAGCTCAAGAGCGCCAAGACGCCGCCAGCTCTCGGCCTGTTCTGATTCACCTGCTCATGCGGCCACACCAGACCGCAACCTATTGCAAACCAGGGTTGCCTCACTTGGGGTGCGATGAGTGCATGTGGCACAGGTTCTGAAAGCTGGTATTGGATATTGGGTCTTGCATCACCAGTGCTGAGATGATGTGCCATCCCTACCAGGACAAGAGGCACCGAGAGGTTGGACCAGTTCCAGGCCTTTGCCATGTTATTGATCAAGTCCCGGAGGATTCACGACTGCTGGCGGGGACTGTTATTTGTGGTTGCAGGGGGCTGGGTGCCAACTGCAGCGCCAGGGGCGCTAAGCTCAGGGTCGCTAAGCTCTTGAACCTTGGAATACAGACGCAAGCTGCAGGGCCCCCTCCCTGTTGGGTTGTGAGAGCACAGCGGGCATCCACAAGAAGCTGAAGTCGTATGCCCTGTCCATTTCCTATCATACTGATGAGATGCAAAGAGTACAACGCTTGAACCCATTCTAAAAGATGTTAAAACTTTTATGATTGAGAAATACTTCATACGCAATGACTAACACATTACAGGGCGTCAGTTTGCCAAATGCGTTCGCAGCTCCCCAGTGTAATCAGGATACCCAAACTTGGTCAGGTCGTCCCCATTCTGGGCCACATCAGCAAACCAGGCCCCAGCATCTTTCAGGAAATGCCCTACCACCTCGGCATCACTCGGGTCGAACGGCTCAAATCCCTTGCCAATCGCCCGCATCTGTGACCACGCGCCAAGCCCAGACATCGCGAAGTCCTCCTCAAAAGGAGGCAGCGCCTTGATGGCACCCTCGGCACGCCCAGCCAGCAGTTCCCGCGCGAGCGCAGGCTCCTGCACGGCAGGCCTCGCGATGCCGACACCGTCGACGACATCCAGAGCCGCGGCCATGGCGCCAGCGGACCTGAGCCCACCGGTGATGAAGACCTTTGTCCTGCGCCCGTCAGCAGCGCCGAGGGCAGGCACGACGCGCTCAGCAAACTCGAGGAAGAAGGCCTCGCGAGACCGCGTGCTACCCTTCTTGCGCTCGAACCCAAAGTCCTCGTACGTGCCGCCGCTCAGCTCCAGGTAGTCGACGCCGGCGTCCTGCTGCAGCGCGGCCGCCAGCTCGGCCGCGTCGTCTGTCGACAGCCCCTCGGCCTGGAACTCGACCGAGTTGAGCTTGACGGCGAGGATGAACCCGGGCCGGGTGCGCGAGCGCGCGGCTGCGCACACCTCGCTCACGATGCGCATCCTGTTCGCGATGCTGCTGCTGCCGTAGGCGTCGGTGCGCTTGTTCGTCGTGGGGCTGAGGAATTGTGCAAGCAGGTAGCCGTGCGCGGCGTGTACCTCGATGCCGTCGAAGCCGGCTGCCTCGAGGAACTCGGCTGCGTGGGCGAAGGCGTCGACGACGCGGGCGATCTCGTCTGTGGTGGCTGCTCGGGTGGGCGGGAATGTCATGCCGGCGGTCGGCTCTGTGAGGAAAGTTCGAGACATGAGCTTTTGTGCCGTCTGGCCTGTTGCGGGGATGTGGACTCACCGAGCTGAACAGCTGAAGCAGATATGGATTCCTCGATCATCTTTGATGGGATTTGCCGCCCGGGGTGATTCACTTGTCCTATCACCAAGGCATCATGAGCTTTCGCAGCCGCAGCTACGGCCCGGAACCTCTCGAAACGCTCCCCTTCCAATGGAGCGTCAAATGGTATAGCTGAATCGCCGGCAGCACTCATGTGCTTGCAGTCAATCATGATGTTGCCTGTCTGAATGATTCCCCATCCGCCTTCACCCCATCTTCAATCGTGTCAGGCTGGTCTCAGTATCAAGGAAGTATATCTGGGAATTCTTACCGTCGGTAAAGCTCAATGTGTTCGTCCGTAGGAATTCCGCGAGCTTGCAAGTTGTTGGCATCCCACGTCGATAAGCCTTCGGCCATAGAACTCTTCAACAGGCGGTTGGGTGCAGACTTGAGAGATTGCCCGAATGACAGCGGCTGAGCCAGCCGCGACACTTCGGCCTCACCATTGTATTCGTACCTTTTCGTAGACATTATCGTCCGAGAGATTTTAAGTGTAATATTCTTATATGTTGGAAGGTTGTTGGGTGATTGCATGTGCTTATTGCCCCTTTATTACCTTGAGGGTATGTGCCCATTTTATATCGTTGCAGCATCAGGACAGTTTGGTTTGTCCATCACTTCAAGAGACATGCCTGTTGGCAATAAACAGTGACCCTGCTCAATCTCTACGACACTTGCAAGAGTAGTATGCGGCGTCGGGCGCTCTTGACCCTGCAAGGCCGATGGTCTTAGGTCCTCTGACAAATCCATGCTTCATGTATGTGCATTCAATTGCGGTGCTCGGCAGATCTGGCTGAGAGTGCAGGTCATACACTTGCGTGTGGTCAAGAATGTCTCCGGCACAGCATGGTACAAATAAGTGACTGCAGCAAAGGCCGAGTCCCATTATCGTTAACGCCGAAGGAGGATTGAGTCTCGGCGGGTTGGTTCCTCCGTGTGCGGCTGACGGCTGGTGATAATCAGCAAGCATGTGGCCGCTTTTGGATAGAGCAGAAAGAATACACCATGAGTCAGACCGGCACCATTCCTTCCCTGGAATAGCATTTTCTTAGACCGGGATGATGTTCTGGCTCATTGCTGCTAATGTTCCTATCCTCATTATCCTTCATTTGGTATTTAGGAGGACTATAATTACAGAGATTTATGCAGTGATTCTATCAGTGTTATTGATTCTATCAGTATTATTTACACCTCAACTAGAATTGAGTTTGCCACTGTCCTGGCAGCCTGTAAATATCCGTGTTGCCACATCCCATTGTATGAGATGCACAACCACACAACGACTGCTCAAACTTGAAATTAAACAAGAAGTCATGCCATGTGAGCTCAACAGCCTTTTTGGATTTTAGCAGAAACCCAGTAAGGAATTCTCATACTCGAAGATGTGGCACTTGGAGTCAAAGAAGTGAAGGGGTCGGACCCCAGAGACAACCTTGGAAGCAGTCAATGATAAGAGGAAGTTGAGCTGCAGATAGCCCCTTTCTGACAAGGTCAATGTGGATGAATTCAACATATCTTAAGTTCCATATCAGCCTCTTTAACTTTATGGACCATTGGTGTCAAGAGATATATTCCTGGGTAGAGCTGAGTCATATGTTAATAGTGAACTAAAGCCTCCTGTGTGTTGAATGTAGTTGTGGATGAAGAAAATGAACGACCAGCCTATACCACAGATCCCAGGTAATTGTGGCGTTGAACGGTGCCATCGCTGCTCTCCGTGAAGGCCATCTCATGCAGTGAATTAGCTGTGAGGTGACTTCGGGCAGAATTGCTGGCAACTCCTATGACTGGAGTGGGGTTGTAGCAGCAGACAAACGATATCAGAGGTATTTTGGTTGATGTGAATGCATACATTGCAACTAACTCAATGTACAAAGTCGACAGAATTCTCCAGTCACACACAGCATATGTGGTACGATGACCATACCATTCACTTTGATCCCATTCACCAAGCAGTCTGATGAGTATTTAAAGACTGGACTGCATACCGCTTGGTCTATTCCTTTCTTTCTCTCTTACCTATCTGCAAAGCAGCCGCTGGTTGCCTGATTTTCCAGCCCATTACAGCATATCCACAATGGCACCACGACCACAGGGTCACCAACTCTTCATCATCGCAAAGCTCAAGGGTCAGCATTACCGCTCCCTTGCTGCTGCACATCATCAATGTGAGAACTCCTCTAATTTGCTGCTGATCATCGCTCATCTAGGATGTCACTAACTCGATCACAAGGGCTTCAGGGCGTCTCAGCCGTGTCTACCTGCTACCGCCTCCTGCGAATTTTCTCCGATCAGGCGAATCGATATTCTATCCAGCAAGAGCTCACCTTTGCCGCCGAGTTTTATGGAACTGCATCCGAGATTGAGATCGAGACCTTGGTCCGTTACAATGGCTTTCTTGCAGCGCCGAGGGCCCCTTGTCCTTTCCCATTCATCACGACTTGCTTGATGGTGGGCGCTTCATGCAACCCAGATCTTGGAAGGTGTTACTCGGTGCAAGAGGAGGCCTTCGGAATGAGATACAACCAAAGGCACCGCAACAATACCAACGGTAATATTATGGTCCTTCCAATCCGTGGCAACTCGGTAAGCTGACATGAGGCTGCAGGCATCACGATCCTAGATATAACCGACCTTTTCAATGTCCGCTACTGCTTCGTGAACATTTGTGGCATAGACTCCGAGTTGGAGCGAGAGTTGCCCTTGCATACACCTTTGGATGGATGGGCCTACATGAGGGCCTACCACGATGACGGCGATGACATTGTTCTCAGAAACAAGGCTGCGGTTGACGGCCTTGAGAACTACGCTCTTGTTGAATTGGTCGCCCTAGCAGGTAAGTTAAAGTTCAATTTCTTTCCTTCTTTCTCTGTATGACCTGGCTTTTATAAAACTACCAGTCCCCGACCAAATACAAGCCCACATTCAGACAATTGCGAACGCCCCTCCTGCAGCAAACAAATACTTAGACTTTTGAGATTCAAATGCTAACAGAACCTGACTAGACTGTTGGCCGGACAGTGCCTGGTCGACGACGACCGCAGGCCCAGGCGACACCAACGACGGGCTTCCCCTGCCAGTCTCAAACGAGGCATCAGTACTATCACTTCGGTCCCTTTCGCAGAACAAGCTGTTCCAGGAGTTACTATCAAGCGACACACCCCCGGACCTGAAGGTATTGGACGAACCAATTGAATTTTTCCGCGGCTTCACAAGCGACTTGCAGCACTATCTTATCGAGCACGCTGACGTGCTTTCCAAGTCTCCTGTCGCAGTCGAGATCCTCAAGAAGGCGTTTGCGGGCGAGAAGGATTTCGATTTCACCCCCTTCATACGCCCGCTGGCAGAAGATCAGCTTGTCGCACTCGTGAGCAGCAAGGCTCTGGGAGGCCTCAAGACAATCAACGTTTCTGGCATCGATTCTTACCTAGAAGCCAGCCCAACCGTGGCTGCTATCGTGGACCACCTCAAACTTGACAGCTTGTACTTGCTTACCCACCCCGATCGTCAGATTGAGGACCCGTCCGACATTGTGCAGGCTCTCGCAAAGTGTTCCAACCACCCTCTGGTAAGCCAGAGGCTTGTGCTGGGCTCTGCCTTCTCCCGAGGTCTCCGACGAACGAGTAGGGACACTTGGATACCCGCCACACTCGACACCGGCCACTGGAAGACGTTTCCCGTAATGCAGCTACTTTATCACGGCCCGACGGAGTTCAAGGGGATTTGGGCCGCCCGGGAGAATGGGCCCTGGTTGTCGGGCTTCTTCCTCGGCGACGCCCTTCTCACCCCAGTCCGCTTTGTTACCGGTCTCCTCAATGTCATCAAGGGCAGGTTCATAGAGCCGCGCCAAGCCGGAACGGGGAGGGGACAGCTCGACGTTCCTCTGAATTTTGCCTGCGGCTCTTCTACTCTCAAAACCTTCACATCCTCCATTGAAGTGAGCCCTATACCGGCAGAGGCCTTGACTTGCGCCAGATCAGAGTATCACTCGTACCCCAAGAAGGGGCCAACCGGCTCGATCCGGGACCTTCAATCCGAGGGCTGGACTGCGGTCTTGGTCCACACGGCCCCCATGGACCCCCGGACGCTCCGCCAGGTTCCGGGCGCAGCTCGATTCCGAGTGGCGGTGGTGCGCTCTAAGGACCGCCCTGTGCCCCTCAGGGACTCAACAATCGACCCGGACGATCTCGAGGTCGTCGATCTGAGGGAGTTCCTGGAGGTGGCTGCGCCCGAGCATGCGGGTGACCTTGAGGCCTGCCTGTCGGAGTTTACCGCCTGGGCCCAGACCGACGATGAGCTTGTCGGCAAGCTGACGGTAGACGAAGTCGTGACGACGTTGCAGACCTTTGTGAACGAGGCCGATTCAGCGGATCTTGAGGTGGATTCAGAGAGTTCGGATTAAAAGACACTGGTTCGATGCGAATCGGTGGGCCTGAGATCGTGGTACTTGACTGGAAGTGGGAACAGGAAATTTACTCTCCTCTCATCGACCTTTCTGAGATTGATCTGGGGCCTACCTAGATAGGCTTTTTGATATGAAATACAAGACCAGTATGAATTATCCTGAGATGATTACCCTGACATTGCGTGTGATTTGAAGGACAATAGACGCTCGACGCCCGCCGAGCAATGCCGACGAGCGAGACAGATACCGAGACCCAACCCACTCTTGACCGCCACAGTGCAAGACCAAGACAAGTGTACAGATTAGTAGTCATGGCTGCTACCGTTGGAGCTGGGATGATAGATTGGGGAGAGACCTGGATGCTTATATTGGCAGCTGAATTATCTCATCACATGACAAGAGCTTAGGTCGGCTCTGGATTCTGCTCCGTCTTAAACACAACAGCTTCTGAGGTCCAAAACTGGGGATTCATTCCCATAAGATGTGAAATGGAACAAATAGATCCACATGAGAAATAATTCTCTATTCAGATGCTCCCTGGTCACATCAGTTGGAACTTTTCCACACCTGCTTGTTGTCGTTGCGAAGCCGAGTGTTCACCCTAGCCAGCTCCAGAGCCGCTTGATGCAACACAGAGCCAGCAACCAATGAGAAGGGCCGTGATTACAGCTGGTGTGGGGCTGCAGGGGTGCCGGGGTGGAAATCCGGGGCCGATGTCGCTGAGCTCCCCAGAAATTATTACGGTCGCCTTTGCAGGTGTGTCCCTGTGATTGTCCCTGTGATCTCGAGGTGAGGGCAAAGAATTGGATTTCGTCTCAGCGTCGGCTCAATTGTGCTTGTGGCCTTCGAGTCATCCCCGACCAGTCCGCCCCCCGCTTCCAATCGCGCATGGCAAGGTGCAGATAGAAATACCACTTCTTTTGGTTCTTCTGCCCCGACTTCTAGTCTACTTTGTCCAGTTTTCTCTTGTCACTCGCGCGTCTGTCCGTCCAGTGCCTGAGTCAACGCCATGTCGCTGCCCTCAATCCTCAGGGCCAGGGCCCCACGAGCCCTGACAGCAGCCCGCTATCTGGCCTCCAATGGCCAAGCGTATGTGCTATAATGTCCAGCTCCAATTGACTCATCATGTAGACATTGGATCTCCGTTGCTGACAATTTCCCCTCGATGCAGCCGCCTCCTCTCCACGACCCCAGCCCGCTATGCCGACGACAAGCTCAACAAGGTCTCGGCCAACATCACACAGCCCAAGTCGCAGGGCGCCTCCCAGGCCATGCTCTACGCGACTGGGCTCAGCGAGGAGGACATGAACAAGGCCCAGGTCGGTATCTCGTCCGTGTGGTACGAGGGCAACCCGTGCAACATGCACCTGATGGACCTGTCGAACCTCGTCAGGGAGTCCGTGGCAAAGGCTGGCCTCGTGCCCTACCGCTTCAACACTATTGGCGTGTCAGACGGTATCAGCATGGGTACCACCGGCATGCGTTACTCCCTGCAGAGTCGTGAGATCATCGCGGACAGTATCGAGACGGTCATGAACGGCCAGTGGTACGACGCCAACGTGTCGCTTCCAGGATGTGACAAGAACATGCCCGGTGTCCTGATGGCCATGGGCCGTGTCAACCGGCCCAGCATCATGGTCTACGGAGGGTCCATCAAGCCCGGCTGCTCCAAGGGCAAGGACCTCGACATCGTGTCGGCCTTCCAGGCCTATGGACAGTACATCACCGGCGAGATCAACGAGGAGGAGCGGTTCGACATCATCCGGAACGCCTGCCCCGGCGCTGGTGCGTGCGGTGGCATGTACACCGCCAACACCATGGCCAGTGCCATTGAGACCATGGGCATGACCCTGCCTGGGAGCAGCAGTTTCCCTGCCGTCAGCGACGCCAAGAAGGCAGAGTGCGAGGCTGTTGGCCCGGCTATCAGGAACCTACTCAAGGAGGACATCCGGCCCAGTGACATCCTGACGAGACAATCCTTTGAGAACGCCATGGTCCTGATCAGCATCCTCGGTGGCAGCACCAACGCCGTGCTGCACCTTATCCCCATCGCTGATGCCGTCGGCGTCAAGTTGACGATTGATGACTTCCAGACTGTTTCCGACCGCACACCCCTGCTGGCTGACCTGAAGCCCTCGGGCAAGTACGTCTTCGAGGACCTGTATAACGCGGGTGGAATCCCAGCGCTCCTGAAGTTCCTCTTGAAGGAGGGTGTCATTGATGGGTCGGGCATCACCGTGACCGGCAAGACCATGAAGCAGAACCTCGAGTCGTTCAAGGACTTCCCCTCGGACCAGGCCATCATCCGCCCGCTGAGCAACCCGATCAAGCCCAACGGGCACATCCAGATCCTGCGCGGCTCTCTCGCGCCGGGCGGCTCGGTGGCCAAGATCACGGGCAAGGAGGGCCTGCGGTTCGAGGGCAAGGCGCGCGTGTACGACAAGGAGGACGACTTCATCCAGTCCCTGGAGCGGGGCGAGATCAAGAAGGGCGAGAAGACGGTGGTTATCATCCGGTACGAGGGCCCCAAGGGCGGGCCCGGCATGCCCGAGATGCTCAAGCCCAGCTCGGCCATCATGGGCGCGGGCCTGGGCCAGGACGTCGCCCTGCTGACCGACGGCCGCTTCTCGGGCGGCAGCCACGGCTTCATCATCGGCCACGTCGTGCCCGAGGCCATGGAGGGCGGGCCCATCGCGCTCGCCAAGGACGGCGACCGAATCGTCATCGACGCCGACAAGCGCGTCATCGACCTCGAGGTCGCCGACGAGGAGCTCCAGGCCCGCCGCAAGGCCTGGGTCAGGCCCCAGAACCGCGTGCTCCGCGGCACGCTGGCCAAGTACGCCACGTTGGTCAGCGACGCCAGCCAGGGCTGTGTCACGGACGACAAGCTGCTGAAGCTGTCATGAGGTGTCGGGGCGTGTGAGTGGCGTCCGTGCGAGTGAGGGTCATTCATGTAGGGTGTGTGTACTGTAGATACCTTGATAATTCCTGGCGTTCAAAATTGGGGGGCGCCAATGCGAAAGCGCTCTTTCTTAACATTATCGCCCTGTTCCCTGAGCCTATTGATGTCACGGCGTGCGCGTTTTACTTGCTCATTTGATGGTGATTAATGATTCTGCTCAACTGAACAAATCAACACAGACATTTTGGACCTCCGTGGAGGGTCATAAAACCAAACAACCAACGAAGGATACTCGACTCGCGGGGAGATATCTAATAGAAAACAGAATTGTCGTATAGACCCAAAACACCGCAGCCATGCATTTTTTTTCCGGAAAATTGCCACCCTCCTCACCCTCCTCGATCAAACCACCTGCTAGTAGCCCTGCATCCACCAAGCTATTAAGACTGTCATCACCAACTATACTTTCCCGTTTATTTCCTCTTCCAGGCCTCGACAAACT
This sequence comes from Diaporthe sp. P3_1W, assembly GCA_037177825.1. Taxonomy (NCBI): domain Eukaryota; kingdom Fungi; phylum Ascomycota; class Sordariomycetes; order Diaporthales; family Diaporthaceae; genus Diaporthe; species Diaporthe sp. P3_1W. Next base: position 1,076,303 of record JBAFXB010000004.1, on the reverse strand, counting down.
TGGCCTTGTCCTCGATCGTGAGGCCAACCCTCTTGTTCCGCCCGAGCCTGGCTAGGTTCTCCGCCACCCGGTCCAGCACGCGCCGCTCCTCGGCCGTGATCTTGGTGGGCTCGTCGCCGCCGCCCCCAGCCCTGCTAGCCCCCGACCGGGCCGGGACGTCGACGCCCGACGACTCGCCGACGCCGTTGACGGCGCCCGAGGTGTTGTAGACGGCCTCGGCGATGCGGATGCGCATGACGTGGGTGGGGCGGCTGAGCAGGCGCCACAGGAAGCTGGCCCAGGCGCCCGGGACGGGGGTGGTGATGGCGGGCGAGGCGTAGCGGATGCTGACGGGGAAGATCTTGGCCTCGGCCGGCGCGGTGAGCAGGCTCGGGCTGAAGGGGAGGATGCCCTGGCCGTTGGTGGTGGCGCACTCGGGGAAGACGACGACGACGCGCTTCGGGTTCTCGGCGAGGATGGCGTCGAGGGTGGTCAGGGTGTTGTCGCCGTCGGCGGCCGGGGGGCCCGCGCGCAGCTGTTGGGGGCTCAGGGCGTGCCAGATGGCGCCCCAGAGGCCGACCTTGGAGACCTTGCGGCTGCGCGGGTAGCTGATCGTGAAGATGGGGTCGAAGACGGCGGCGAGGTAGACGGCGTCGACGGGGCTGGTGAAGCTGGCGGCGATGACGGAGGCGGGCGGTGCGGAGGGCATGCGGCCCGGGGGCTGCTGCGAGAGGGAGCCGCGCTTGACGCCGTCAAGCTGGAGGTCGCCCCACCAGATCTGGGGGATGGCCAGGAGGGCCCAGACCAGCAGCTTGTTGAGGGCCTGGGGCAGGAAGGGGATGTGTTGGGCCAACAGGAAGTAGAAGGCCACGTAGGAGAGGAGGAACGGCAGGCGGAAGACGAAGAGGGTGAGGTGCAGCAGCTTGCCTGGGGTGCTGGACGGCGAGCTGTGCGGGATGAAGGGGGAGATGCCGGAGCCTGGCCGTTACGAGCAGTCAGTTACCGTTGGTGTTGATCTTGTTTCCATTGTTGGACAGGATGAGATGGGGCATACCTCTGTCACGGAATTGCGAGAACTTCTCCATGGCTGGCGATGGAGAGAACAGTTGCGACTGTCTGCGCTGTGCCGGGCTGGGATGTCCAGGAAGGGAGGGATCAAAGATACGTGTAGACTTTGTTTCCAAGAGCAGATGACGATGATGCAGCTCACTTCATGTCAGACAAAGAGCGCATGGGAGCGCAAGGAGCACACAAGACGATAGGACGGTTGCAATCAAGTATCAAAAGCTCAGTCGGATCAACAGTAAGGAAGGGATCGTCATGACTGACTATCAGACCATTTTCTTGTGAGCAGGTAGAGCCTTGCCGAGCAGAGTAGAGCTGGAGCTGTGCTGACTGGTGGGCGGCTAAGGGAGCTTGCTGAGTGAGACTAAGGTGGCTGCTGGCATGTGAAGAAAGTGGCCACGTGCAGAACGAGGAGGGGCAGAGAAGGGTCTAGGTGCAACGGCAAAGGGTTCGGGTTCGGGCTGCAAGGAGCAAGCCAAAGCCTAATTGTTGCCGTGACACTCTGTCGGTACCACTGATATCTTGCATGTTGACTTCCCAAATGCCATGCTCCTGAGCAGCTCATTGGCGTGTCTCATGCATGTGAAGGTCACAAATGGGACATACTGTTTTCTCACTGAAAATTGTGCAACTCAGACAAGACAGAATGTGCACACTCCAGTGCTCTCTCTTCTGTGTTCCCATGGTCAGCAGTACTGCTCCCGGCCAGATCAACATGATATGGTCTAAAACTATAGGAGATTCAGAGATCATGAAGTTTACAAAACACGGTCAGGATGAGGCACAATGATCAACTGTGATAATATGAGTGTGCTCTGTAGAAGGACTCAGGCACACCAGGTATCAAGGTACTTTAGAGAGCAGACGACGTGCATGGCGAGCAGCCAAGCTCCCCCACCTGCCCGCCATGTGCAGGGGCGGGTCTCATGCAGCCAATCGACCCCAATCCTCACCTGCACGTCCCTCGTTGCTCCTCGCAACCGCCAAATCCCGCGTAAATAATTGCAAAGTGCACGTCAGAAATCCTGACCCGGCGCCCAAGAGTCCATCAGCCAACCAACAACTCCACCTCAAACCCGGCTCAACTTGCTCTACCCAGCACCAGTTAGATGCTCCATGACTTCGAGACCCCCTTTCTAGACCCTGCACACCGACCTCCCCGCCCACGGACGGATACAAGTTGCTCATCCTGCCTGCCTCAACTTCTCCGCTGAACGGGGCATCGCTCCTCGCTTCCATCTTCCTGTTCCATCTCGTCCTCCCCCGCCAGCGCATCATTACCCACTACACCATGGAAGAGAGAACAGAAAGCGCGGTATGTAGCCACCCAATTGCGATCCCATGCCTCGTCGCATCTAGCTAATCTCACCCTCGTCCCACCAGCAGATGCGCGCCTCCCAGCTGCGCCCTCCGGGTAGCAGACTGCCCGCGCCAAACGTGCGACCGCCGACCCTCAACGAGATGTCCGACTCGCAGAACAACGTCAGAGCTCAGCCATCGATGCTCCCGCAGTCCGGCCTCAAGCGGCCTCAGTCCAACAGTGGTATGCTCTCGAACGAGCAACGACCATACTGCTCATCGCTGACCCGATAACAGTCTCGCAAGCGCTACCTGACCCGAAAGCACGAAAGACTCTGATGGAGAGGGCTGGTGAATTTCCTGGCGGCAAGACCTCCGTTACCGCTACTCCCGCTCCAAGGACCGCCAACAAAGGTGTCTCGCTCGCCTCACAGTCTGGGGTAAGTTCTGCAACATGTCTTGATCTCTGACCGCGCGTTTCTTTGAACGCGTGGTCGACCCGGATCACAATTGCCTATATTTGAGGCCCGCCCTGTGCCTGTTCATTTGCCTTTCCCATGCGCAATTCGTCCCTATCGAAGTTGTGTTCCGGCAGAATATCACCGTTGCCCGCCAAGATGAGGTTTCCTCCGTTGCCCAAGCAGCTGCTTGTTGCTACGACGACTTCGTTGCGCCACGCACGGCTGGAAGACACGCATCCATTCGAAAACGGGTCTACGGAGCTCGACGACTTCTGCGTCGTAGAAGAATATGACCTGAACGGGTTCTGCGGGACCATCGAGCTGTGCTACGAGGCTGAAGTCTGTCTTCGACGTTCGCGAAGGCCTACATAGGCATCAAACCTTGTCATGACACGGTAACTAACTCTGCCTTCAACAGATCAAACCACCTTCGACTGCAATGCCTCTCACTCGCCATCAATCTTCCAAATCCTTGTCTTCTCGACTCCCTCCGAACAGCTTTGCTCAGAGCGTTGGACCGAACGTCAGCCGTACTGGCTCCATGATCGGACGCTCTCAGACTTCCATGTCTTTCCATCGCTCGACAGACACGAGACAGCGACCAAATGCAAGCCGCATCCGACCTCAGACCTCCATGACCACCCACGCAGTTGAGGAGGATGGACAATCACCCGGAAAGCAGAATTGTACGATGCTGCCCATTTCTTTTCGATCCTCTACCCAGTCCGCTCCCAATGCTTTGCCAGAAAGAAGACTCAGAAAGGCTGCCTCAGTTCAATACATGGGGCCGCGAGCCTCAGCGCCAGGAAGAGATTTCTCCATCAGCACCATGATGGGCAAATTGAGTCTCAACGACGAGCGTTCAAACGGTATTCTTCTCACCCGGGATCAAGCGATTTCGACCAAAGAGAACTGTCCCCCCAGTCCGAGTTCCTTGCGTCAATCAGACTTTCCACTGGAAAACGTCACCCTCAGGCCGGCTCAGTCGCGCAGAGAAGACGGCACAGCAACACCAGTCGCCCGCCCGGAGGATTCTAGGGCCAGCATAATGGCGCCGCCCAAGACTCCTCCCCGATCTGCGCAACACGCTCTGGATATGCTGGACAAGTTCGAGGACACTCTACATGCTTCTACTAGGAAGTGCCCAGAGTCGCCTTCTAAATCTCCTTCAAAAGCGCGGCCGTTTTTAACTAGGGATTCTAATCTGACTACATTCACAGCTTGGGACATGGACGAGCGCCTCGTGGAAGTGGAGGCCCAGTTCAAAGCCATGAAAGAGGTGATGAACGTCTCCCTGACCGACAAGAAGGCCATGGAAGAGGTGATCGAAATGGCAAAAACGAGAGGTAGGCGTCTGGCGGAAACACAGAAATGTTTTGGTCGTCATGCTGACACTTCACAGCGAACGACCTCGAGCGCGAACGAAATCGATTAGACGAAAAGAACACGGGCTTGCAAGGCGAACTTGATGGCATGAGACAGCAGCTCCAATCACTAACACTCGACCTGGAACAAGAACGGAGGTCGTACAAGTACGAGCTCGAGGACAAAGCCCGGGAGCATCGCAGTGAACTGGACCAGCTTCGAAGAACCCTGGAAGACCAAACCGACCGCCTGAGCAGGCAGCACCAGGAAGAGCTGGATGCTTTGAAGAGGCATTACCGGGCTGAGTTGGAGGACGAGAAACTACAGGCCACCCGTGAGGTTGAGGAGTTGCGATCGAAACTTGGCTCTGAACAAGATGGCCTCAACCTTGCCCTCCATAACAAGGATCGCGAAATCCAAAGCACTCGAGCAGAGATGGACGTCTTGAACGCAGACCTCGACCGAGAGCGTGTGCAGAAGACCCACCTGCAGAAACAAATTGATGACCTGATCGGCACCAACACGTCCCTCGAAGGCACCGTACGCTCACTGCAAGCCCAGGTACACTTCTTGGAATCGGACAGCAAGCAGCAATCAGACTCATTTGCTGAGATGGAGGCAAGGATGCAAGAAGCTTTGATTGCTGCCGATGAGGCGCGGCAGAAGCTCATCAAGGAGGAGACGGAACGACGAGCCCTCTTCAACAAGTACCAAGAATTGAAAGGCAACATCCGAGTTATGTGCAGGGTCAGGCCTGTTCTTGAAGAGTCCGAGGGCACCGCAGCGGAACTGGATTTCCCTGACGACAAGACATCGGCTCAAATCTACGTCAAAGGACCGGAGGAGAGGAATGCTCTCGGCAAGACCAGTAGCAAGATCTACCCATTCGAGTTCGACCGCGTTTTTACTCCTCAGATACACAACGAAGAGGTCTTTGATGAGATCGCACAGTTGGTACAAAGCGCCCTGGATGGCTACAACGTGTGCATCTTCTGCTACGGTCAAACAGGCTCAGGCAAGACATACACCATGTCCTCAGTGGACGGTATGATTCCGCGGGCCACGAAGATGATCTACGACACGGTGAACAAACTGAAAGAGAAATCTTGGACGTACACTATGGAGGGTAACTTCGTCGAAGTGTACAACGAGGAGCTACACGACCTGCTGACTCCAGCCAAGGAGGCCGAGGGCAAGAGGAAACCCGAGATCCGCCACGACGAGGCCCGCAAAACCACTACCGTGGTCAACTGCAAGAGCGTGACGCTCGACTCGGAGCACACTGTGGAGCAGATGCTCAAGCACGCTCAGAACAACCGCTCCGTCGCGGCCACCAAGGCCAACGAGCGGTCGTCCCGTTCGCACTCGGTGTTCATCCTCAAGCTGACCGGCGAGAACTCGGCGACGCACGAGCGGTGCGAGGGCACGCTCAACCTCGTGGACCTGGCCGGGTCGGAGCGGCTCAAGCATTCGGGCGCCGAGGGCGACCGCATGAAGGAGACGCAGAACATCAACAAGAGTCTGACGTGCCTAGGCGATGTGATCGAGGCGCTGGGCAAGGGCAACGGTCACATCCCCTACCGCAACTCTCAGCTGACGTACCTGCTCAAGAACTCACTGGGCGGCAACTCCAAGACTCTCATGTTCGTGATGGTGTCACCTCTCGAGGCACACCTCAAGGAGACGCTGACCAGCTTGAGATTTGCTACCAAGGTAAGCCGATCCTGCTCCTTTTAACGGTAGATTTCAGAGATGCTAACTATATCCAGGTGCACAATACCCATATCGGAACAGCGAAGGCGACGAAGAGGACAAAAGATCGCATCGGCGACTCATGATGACATTGATGATGATGAAAGTATATCGAAGTTGATTTTGAAGACGCCCCGCTGTACATGCTGCTGTACATGGAAATCCCTAGAAAATAGCGGAAGGGGAAAGAAAGATAGGACTGTTGGGATGGATGATTTGTAAAGACCGAGGAGTAGGGGCGTCGACCGATGATACCAAAGGAGTTTCGCCAATGTCCCCGTTTTCTCCTTTTCCTAATCTCGGGCAGTGGAGTTCCATTTCCTTACCGCTACGATTGGCTCCTTTTCCCCCTGACGACCTGCCCCAGCCAGCCGCTTTATATTTAGGTGGTGGATTGATGATTGTTTGTGGCTTTGTTGTTACCTCATTGGAGTTCAGGATAGGATTTCAATGTCATGGATACGTACATACATTCATATCAAGAGTGTTGTTCGTTACTCGGTTGCTTCGCTTAGTTGATTCAGTGAATACGGGGCAGGAGGTCAGGATGGGTGGGAGGACTGGTACATGAATGAAGGGACCCAAGTCTGAGGAGTTTCCGGTCGGTGGTGTTGGACACACTCGGCCATGGACTTGACACCTGCAGCGTTGAAGTCGGGTGCGATTGAACGGAAGCGAGGGATTCTAGGTCCTTGATAAATATTTTATAGAAGTATATATGTTGTGAGCCGAGTCCGCAGCGAGGAGCGTATTTACGGACCGCGAGCGAGATGACTTTTTACTCACTCGGTCAAGAGGTGCAGTTAGGAAATAGCCCGTCATGATTGGAAGAATGGATGTGCCGGTTGCATACTTCGTCCTCCCGCGGGGAATTCGGCCCTGCTTTTTCTATGATAGACTTTCTTCCGCAATCATGTGAATTTGTCTTAATATGTTGAACTGGGTCGCACGCGACCTTGTAGGCTTCAAAGATGTGTGACCTAATGACTCTTTTTAGAACAATATAAATGTATGCACATGAGAAGACTGTCAAGTGGATGCTCATCCTACACTGACTGAAATTTCTCAAAATCCTTGGACTTGATCATTGCGTTAACAGTAAACAGAGCAGTTGTACCCTACTTGGAGACCCCACAGTGTTAAAACAAGGACTGATCTCTTCACTGCCTCTCGTCCTCCTGTTGTCTGTATTTTTCGCTCTCCCTCCTAACTTGTCTGTCTGTCAGTATGATGTGTCATGCCTTGATAGCTGACCGCGACTCGGCTGGAGGTCCGCACACGGATACGTGCCCGCGGTGGACGTCGGGCAGGAGGTCGCAGGATGGCCTCGGGTGGATCAAGAATGGATGTGCAGTCTCACACCCTGCAACGGATATACCCGACAAACAACCGTTGTTGTTCGGGAGCGTTGCCGATGTCGTGGTCGCACGTGATGGCGTGTTCTATACCGCGCTTATATCGCTTTTGTACAAGTGATTGTAGCGGTAGAGTGTTCATTACGCTGTAAAACACCAAATTGTCCAGGACCGAGCATTCCCGGTCTTTCAGTCTAAGTGAATATAGAAGGTCCCGATACCAATGTGGAGCACGACCTGCATTCCTAGCCGGAGCCTGGAGTGCACGGGAATGCCTGGGCCACATAGTTCAGTACGTGTTGTCGCCCTGGACGCGAATAGGGTGCGACTCCAGCTATTCCGATGAGCCTCAGGTCTATGGTGCAACTTCATCCCTCATTCTGGAGGTCAGACGAGCTGCAGTCACTACTGCAGTCTAGCTGGGCAGTACCGCATAATCTAAAACTCGGGAATCACGGTCCCAGCGCCTCTTTCCTCAGCCAACGCCAGGATGGCACTTCCAGCAGCCAGGTCCGTCATGCTGACCCCGACGCTCTTATAGACCAGCAGCCCATCCTCGAGCCAGCGTACGAGGTCCGGATTGTCCGCCCGCCTCTTGAGCTCCTCGACTTCGCCGACCTCGACAATATTCTCGGCCTTCAGCTTGCTCGCAACGATCTCGCCGGCGTGGTCCGACGTCCCCTCGCGGTCGTCAACGAGCACCACTCCGCCGGAGCCCTCGGCCCATCGAAAGCCGAGGTCGGGGCGGGCGACGACATGCTGCAGCAGGGACGGGTCCAGCTCTATCATGTTCGGCTGCCACGAGCCGACGGCCGAAATGTAGGGCTGGCGCTCCCTCATGTCGCCCGTCACGTACTTGGACGGAAACAGAGGTTCCGTCGTGCCCACCGTGCAGAATACGGCGTCGGCAACAGCCAGGTTGCTCTCGAGCCAGGCGTCGTAGTCCTTCCGCGAGGGGTCCACGTACTCCAGTGTCGCCGCCGACTTCCAGCGCTCCTGATTTTCCCGGCCGAGCGTCTCGACCAGCTGCCTGCCGCGGTCCGCGGAGCGGTTGACGACGCTCACGGAGCGGATCTCGTCGCCGCGGAGCGCCAGGGCGAGGCGCAGGTGCCAGAGGGCCTGCTTGCCCGCGCCGAAGACGACGACGTTGTCGGTGCGGCGGCGCCACAGCCAGGGGATCAGGGCCCCCAGCGAGGTGCGGTAGCCCGTGACCTCGCCGGCGTTGAGCACGCCCGCGGGCAGGCCGTCGTGGTCGCAGAGCGCGATCATGCCGTGCAGGCCGCTGGCGGCGGCGGGGGACGAGGGCGCGGGGGAGACGATGACCTTGGCGCCGACGTTGCTGGCCGAGGTGAAGAGCCGGAACAGGCACCGCTGGCCCTCGGGCCGGTTCACGATCCCGGCGGGGGGTTGGTACTGCCGCTCCTGGGCCGTGGAGAAGCTGACCAGGCACTGCGCGAGCGTGTCGCGGAAGCCGAGGATGTCCGCCCGCGGCAGGTTGATCAGGATGTCGTGCACGGCACTGTCGCTGAGGACTCGGAAGCCGCCCATTGTTTCTGCCTGCCCTGTTCTCCGTGCGGGACCGCCGGTAAAGTTTGAGACAGCAAGGGGGGGGGGTGGTAGAATGAGACTATTTACTGCACGCCAGTGGCTCGTGTCTCGGAGCGATTCGACTTTCGACTCTTGGACTTACTTAAGATGTGCTCATGTCTTTCCCGAGATGCACTCACTGGGAATGGTAATGTTTTAAGAACAATCGAGCTTTACATTTGATCTACGGCGCTGAGCCCCGATAATTTGGTCCTCCTGATATTGAACTCGCCCCGAAATACGGAGCAGTCCCCCTGCCTGTCAGCCGATATTCCCGGACGCATGCCAAGGCGCTACGGCACACCTGCATCCTAACCGGACCTGGGGCACGGGGCAAGACCCGGTTGCTAACCCGACAACCCTCAGGTACTTCAACTCAAAACACTGTTAATTCAACAAGCCGGACCGTGCTATTTAACACTTAACAAAATAAGAGAGTCTGATACGTACTGAATATCGCTGCAACTCAAGGATGCCGGGCGGAAGACCACAGTAACCCTGCATGCGGTTGTCCGGACGTTAGTATATAGTTAGTGGTGCTGTGCTGTCACAGGTCTGATGAAAGCACCAAGAACACCCAAAAGCCATAGTCCTCCTTCCTACGTACAATTCTAAGCTCTCTTTGTTCTTATTGAGTCCTTCTCCGTACGAATAAATTCCCATCGATCCAATTGATACCATGACCTTTGGGCGGAGTTTCAATGTCGTCGGCGCCCACGTCGGCGGTGAGGTCTGCGACGTCGTCACGGGGGGAGTTCTTGACGTCCCGGGCAAGACCATGTTCGAGAAGATGATGTATTTCTGGCAAAAAGAAGACCATCTGCGAAACCTGCTGCTGAACGAGCCGCGAGGGTCCTCTGCAATGTGCGCCAACCTGCTCCTCCCCCGCTGCAATCCGGAGGCCGATGCCGGGTTCATTATTATGGAGCATGAGGAGTATCCCCCCATGTCCGGCGCCAACACCATCGCTGTATCCACGGTGCTTCTCGAGACCGGCATGGTGCCCATGAAGGAGCCGACCACGACGCTGAAACTGGATACACCAGCAGGCCTGGTAACCGTGACGGCGGACTGCGCCGGGGGAAAGGCCAAGTCGGTCGAGTTTCGTAACGTCCCGGCCTTCGTGTGGGCCCTGGACCTAGAAATCGACGTGCCTGGTTTCGACCACAAGGTCAAGGTCGACATCGCCTACGGAGGCATGTGGTACGTCCTGGTGGACGCTGCCTCGGTCGGCCTGGAGATCGAGAGCGCCAACGGCACCCAGCTGGTCGACGTGGGCGAGCGCATCAAGCGCGCCGTCCAGGCGCAGACCGACCCCGTGCACCCGGAGAACCCCGATATCCGCGGCGTCAGCGTCCTCGAGTTCACCGCCCCCCTTCGGAGGGCTGACGAGGACGGCGCCGGCGCCGGCAAGCTGGTCGCCACCAACACCGTCGTCGTGTCCCCCGGCCGCCTGGACCGCAGCCCCTGCGGCACGGGGACCTGCGCCCGGCTCGCTGTGTTGCACGCACGGGGCCAGCTTGAGGTGGGCGGGTCGTTCCGGCACAGGAGCATCACTGGCGCCGAGTTCGTCGGGACGGTGTACGCGGCGGCCAAGGTTGGGGAATATGATGCCATCGTCCCCGCCGTCAGGGGCACCGCCTGGATCACAGCCTTTAAGCAAGTTGTGCTCCACCCTGATGACCCGTTCCCAGAGGGGCTCAGGGTCGGCGACAAATGGCATGTCAGCTAAGGATGCTAAAAGGTTCGATCGTCCGAACGAGAGCGGATCTTGACACTAGTAGAACGACAATAAGTATGGCTTGAATGGAAAGATTGATGGCAGTATCTGTGTACACGAAAGCGAGCCAAAAAACAAATAAAGGTGCTTTATTTAATACACTACGCTTAAATTCGTGACTCTGATCTGAGTCAAAAATCAAGTCGTGTCGTTCTCATAGTCACGTCCTTGGCCGGTTTGTCGGTCACATGTACAATGTTACTAGATGACTCCCTGGTTCGTTCCTTAATCAGAGTAACGTATCCTTGTTCGCTTGGTCGGTGGCCTTTTTCGTGTAGGCTGTAATGAGTTCCTGCGCCGCTTGTCTCTTTTTCGACCTTGCTCAGATGGTAAATTGACACCACTGCTGACTTTGTTGGTGACCTCGTATCCATCGTCCTCAGAACCGCGTCCGTTACGCCCATAGCCTTCGTCCAATATATCGGCTTTATCCATTTGTTTGGTCAGCCTCCTTGAGGCTTCGATTGGGAAACCCTCATGTATGGCTGCTCTCAATGTCTCCCTAGCGCCCGGCAGCTCCAACCAACCTCTCGAGAATTTGTCAATCACATGGCGTACCAAAATCTCCGGAGGTGATTCTTTGTGGCCGAGGACCTTTGTTCTTAATGCTCTCACTTCTTCACAGAGAAGGTCCCATATGGTAACTTCGGTATCGTACTGCAAGAGCATCAGACTAGAATCACCCCCATGAAGAATTTCAGAACCAAAGTCATTCAAGAAACTCGAGTACTCTCCCGCAAGGCTTTTGGGGGATTCCGTAAAGGGTAACAAGAAGAGCCCGGCCCAAGCCTGTACTTCGGCCGAGGTGGAGGTGGACGAGATGGTCGGAATCCGAGGAGTATTCGGATCACTGCCGAGCGAGGGAATCAGTAATCGACTGAGTGTCAATGCGGAGTTGATATCTCTCCCCGTTGATTCGCTCTCTTCGCGCTGCCCAGTACATCGCCTGAATGGTGGAATCGAGTGCCGTAAGACGGAGCTCAGTATTACTCTGGTGACTCTCGATCGGACCCCTGCCTCGCGATCACTGGTACAAGTGTGGCGCTGCATCTTAAAGGCATTGAGACCCTGGCTTGCAAGAGCGAAAACGCAGGCTGGCTTTCTGGACAGAGCGTCAAAGTACCCGGCATCTTCCTGAAGTTTGGCGTCCAGATAGTCCCAAAATCCGCTGACAATGAGAAGGGCCTGCAATAGTAGATGTGGGCTATCCAGAGCCCCTGCGGCATTCTTTTGGCCCTGGAGGAACCCTTGAAGTGCTAGATCATGAGCTGCTGAGAAAAAGCTGTCCAGTACGCTGTTGGCAGTTTTGGCATGTTGAGATTCGTGGTCGTTGAGGTGCGATATCTTAGCAGAGAGACTGTGAAATGCACCCGTTGGCTCATCTAACGGATACCAGGGAATTGCGGTCCCACGGGGGTGCTTGAACCACGCAAGGGTGGCGCGGAGAGCTGACACGGTAGTGCTGAAATCTGCTCTTGTCTTTTGGCTCAAATATTCCCGGACCGGCTCAGTAGCCGACCAGTCTCGGACTGTCCGATGGATGAATCCGACAACATTGTCGGCACCGATTTCCAGGAGCCCTTTGCAAATCGCGTCGAAACGTGCGATCATTCGCGATCGCGTTCGAATATATTCGCCTTCGTCGACGGGCAGCACGGCCTCTTTCACAGCGAAATCAACATCTTTGTACTCCATCTCGTTGTAATAGTAGATCCTGAAGTCCAACTCATGGTATGACATGGCAATTTGTAAGAACCCAGACATCTTAGAGTGGTAGACTGAGGGAACGCTATCTAGCATTTGTTTGTAGAATGGCTCCAACTCAGGCGGGAAGCTTTCGAGCATGTCTTGTAGCTCGTCGAATGTGTCTCCGTTCGTGAGTCCCTCTCGTAAAAGCCTAGTAACTAGGAAGACCCAAAGGAACACGCCCCGAGCCCGGGTAGTGATGGCCTCGACCAACATTTTTCCTTCGTCAGGGCGGACTGTATCTGACCAACTCGGATGCTCGCCCAGCCGACTCATTGTGTAACTCAAAATATCAGACCTTGTGAGCTCGTGCATATATATCTTCGATTTTGCTGATTTTCCAAAGTTCTGTTCAAAGACATTCCACGGTCGGCTTGACACACACAATTTGGTAAAGGGTGAGCGAGAAAGCTCTGCCAAGAACATTGCCATGTCCAGATGATCCGCCTGGGACTCATCCAGGCCGTCAATGAATATACATAGACGGATATCAGAGGTTCTTTGTTTGGCTACTTGTCGAAGACACTCTCGAAGCTCGCCCACTGACCAGGGTTTTTCTGGGCTGGGACCTAGGCCACGACCGTGAGTAGGCGAACCTTCAATCCATCGCTGCTTGCAGACATCTGGTGTTATCTCCGGGGCTTGCCAGAGGATATCATGCAGGATAGACTGCCACAGGCCTTGTTCGGACTTTTGCAACATTGTGCCCGAATTCCAGAAATAATGAACAGCAACGACGATGGGTTGAGGTGCCGCCCATGAAGCCAAAGCAAGCCGGACATCGTGGTGATCAGCCAAAAACTTCATAAAGGTCGATTTGCCAGATCCCGGTTTGCCGGAAACCCAGAAAACTCCACGACCCGATCGGATCCATTGCAATATATTGCCTTGACCAGCCTTGGTGTGGGATGACTGTTCTCCTTTCCGGGCAGGCGTACTTTTCAAGGCCCATTCGAAGGTTTCTCTGTGTGCTTCTGGGATATTGTCGTGCCTTATGGGTCGTTGAGGATATTTGAGACTAGCAATAATCTGCTGCGCCTGACTTATGTCGAGATTTTGGACTGATAGACCCTCCAGCTGTGTGATGAGCTGCCCCAATTGAGTGCCTGTGTCGGGATCTGGACCAGACGCTGCATTCAAGACACGGATCTCTTTCAGAATTTCGGAGAGCTGCTCCTCAATATCTGCAAGCCTTCGGTCGTGCGTCATGGCCAACTGTTTGCGAAGTCTGTGTTCTTTTCTTATGCCGCTTATTTCAGTGTGCAGACTTTCTCCGCTCTCGCTAGAACAGATTTAGTAGGGTATTCTCAACATGTATCATCAAGCACACCTACATTATGGATGCACACATATGGAGTGACATCGAACATTCGTAGGTCTTCAGACGCTCCTGCAGTTGTCGAAAGGAGTCCTGCGTCATGCCGGAGCCGTCCTTGAGTGCTTCTCGAAAGCTCTTCCAGAACCTCCTATGGCTGTTCTTGGTCCTCAAATCCGTCAGCTTCGCTAGAAGCGCATCGCATTCCTTCTGACATGACGCAGCCAGATCACGGAGGTTGCTGTCATTCCGAGAAATGTTCGATGAATTCCCATGTGCGGACGTGGAGAGTTTAGTGCTTAGATCTTTCAGCCTTGTACAGAGGGCATCCAGACTTTCTTCTTGTGAAGACGAGGGACGTGATGCTTTGTAAATCTTGACCGAGCTGGTGAACAAGCGATTCGAAAACTGAACGAACTGCACAACGCCTGCTGCCAAGCCAAAAGCAGTCACAGGATCCATGCCGTGAGGTAAGATCTTGAATCCCTAAATGGAGTTGCAGCAGGGATATTGGGAAAAGATCGGAGCAAACCCCAATTATATTTCAATCCGCTCGTTTGGAGCCACCGATTGGGGCTCTGTTACACTGCCCCTAGAGGATGGGTGCACGAGTTACGTGTCCGAATTTGCATTGGCCTCGCCCAACTCACCAAGGTCGGGTAGCAACGCTTATTGCTGACATGCATACAATAGGCGGACTGCAAGGCTTTTCCCCCGCCAAATGCTAGTTCCCGGGCATGCCTTGTAAGCACACGTATTAATGCAAAAGTGTGCTTAGTATCTAATTTGCAAATATACTAGTTAACTTTAAAGAAGTATTCACATAATCCCCTTCATTAAATACTATAATAATAATATAGAAAAATCAATATACTACATTAATATTATATTTTGTGTGAGGAGATTCTAAGCCCAAGAGCTGAGATGTGTATTGTGGTCAGGTTGGAATTGGAGCAACCGGTGAGTCCCTGGCCAGTGGACAGGGAGAAGAAAAAAGGATCTGCAATCGACATTTGAGTCAAGTGGCCAATCAGAAAAGGCACGCAATCTCTGTTTTCAGTGTCTGAATATCTCTTCTTATTTTATTTACCTAGTCATTGCGGCTGAGTAGATCTATTTGCTGACGCTGCACATGTGGTTGGGTTACATAGCATGAAATCCCTTGTCGTCCCTAGTGTGTCAGCTGCGCGTGACGGCATCTCAGCAAAGTCTGAGTCTTGTCATAAAACACGTCTCTTTCGAGTGGAAAACATATACACCACCCAAAACTTTCAAATCCGTCATGGCAGATTCCCAGGCTCAAGCTGACGTGGAGAAGGCTCCCGACACGCAGTCGAGAGACGACTCAAGCCGTCCGCCGCGGGCAGATTGGCAGCTTCACCCTCCCGACCCCACGAACGATACCATTGCGGATAAGGTCATAGTCCTTAGCTTCCGAAATCTCCAATTGAAGCGCATTGGAGCTCTCCAGGACGAGCTGATTGCCTTTTCCCTGGCGAGGGAGCCTTTGCCTCCTGATCATTCCGACCGGGTCGACCAGGCTTTGAGGGCCTATGGTGGGCAATCACACATCCAACCTCCTCATGCGTTCTCGGATCCTTCGGCTGACATCTCTATCAGCGCAAGCATTGAGAGATTACGAGACTCTCTCGGTGAACGCAGTCCCCTCCATTCCCATCGGTGCTCGCCTGGTCGGCAGCATGGAAATGGCTGGCGAGGAGCGTCGAATCACGTTCGGTGACAGACTCACCAGGATTGCTTTCAGAATACTTCCCGGGCTAGAGTCATACTCGAGCATGCTCGGAATCGCCAAGACTATCCCTGAGCTAGAGATTCTCAAGAGGACTTTTCACATAGTGTCTCAACAAGGCTCTTTCAATCTCGGCCCCTCGTTAGTAGTCGACTTCATGAAAGGCTGGTGTGGAGATCTAGGTTTCCGCGAGCTTGACCAGCAAGGGAGGTTGCGCAGAGCAGAGAAGCAGGCTCTTACCCAGCGGATCCTCATGGGTGTATTCGGCGGGATTGCTCTGATATGCCCAGTCCTCGTCATGGTTCTCTACCCATCCCGAAATACCAATCTGGTCACCGTGTCGGTTGCCACGATTCTGTTTGCCTTTCTTTTGGCAATCGGGGCGTCGGACGGTACTGGCAAGGATGTTTTGGCCGCGACTGCAGCTTATACGGCTGTGCTGGTTGTGTTTTTCGGGACGAGTGGGAGCTCAACGTAGAAGGAACCGAAACACACGTCTATGATAGGGGATGGTCATCGCGCAGCTCTACAGCTGAACCCTGCTTAGTTCCTGGTCCAGTTTGTCTTCTTGTGTCGGTTGAGGGTGAGGTTGTATGATTTGTCAAATCGGATGTAGCATTGGTCTGGTCTGATCGATAGCGCCGAACTTGAGTGGTTATGCCCGTGGCCGAAGTCCGTGTCCGATGGCTTGGCCACCTGTGAGACTTGGCCATTCATAGGGAAATATCAAACAGACTCGACAAGTAATATTTACAGGATAGTTATCTCTCTATATACGAATGACGCTCATAAGACAACTTTCAATTTCGAGAACCCCTGGCACTCAGATGAAGACTAATCTCAGATCTTTCGTACAAAAATAATGTACATCACCAAGTCCATATACCCACTCAAACACCTCACCCTCCTCGCATATAAGGCGACTATTACAAGCAGTCTGAACGTTTTGTTCAGTTCCCTCGTTTAATTGAACCTGGCGAGCTGAAAAAGTCTTTTTAGACCTTCTGCAATGGATTGAGTTTCGATCACTGGTGTGTGAGGGGAGGTTGCTTTAGGAGGACATGGACTTACAGGGGCTATTACAATGCCCTAGGAGGGGACTCCATTTAACCTGAATATTGTCGGGCAAGATAGCACCAAGAATGCCAAGATCTCGGTTTTCGGACGAAAATCAAGAGCGAGAATGTAATGCCCACAATACAGATGACAAACCAAGTGCTCATGGTGAGTGAAATCAAGCCGTCCCCGAGAAGAAGTACTTTTATGCACGTTGGAAAGGGCGCATATAAGACGTCAATTCTTCCCCTCGTAATCGTAATTCCTGATTGAGTGACATCTCACACGACCGAATTCAGCCCCTGAGAAATAGCCAGATTCGCAAACAGCACGGGACCGACAGTAGCAAGGCTGAATCACGAATCAATTATTCAGCAGATCATGGCTCCAAAAACCTCTGTCTTGATGCTCGGGCTTGACTTCGACTGGTCAAAAGAGCATCGACCAATGCTAGTTGGTCCAACACCCGACGAAATAATCGGAGCCCTGGAGGAAGCTTTCGATCAAATCCGCAAGCTCGAGGGAATTTATTACAAGCTCGAGCTCTTCGCGCCGAATTCTGAAGGCAAGATTGGGGAGAACATACACGAGCTCATTCGAAATGGGCCGCCGGCGGATAGTGGATCAGGCAAGACGTGGGACGGGGTCCTACTCGGGTTCGGAATTCGATCAGATGTCCCACTGACTCCGGCCTTCGAGGAGCTGGTGAATTACATCAAGGACACTGTTCCTTCGGCGAGGTTGATGTTCTCAGGGATGCCAGATGATCAGCTTCCCTGTGTTTTGAGGCACTTTCCTCACCTCAAAGCCCCCACGTCCTGAGTGTACCAAGCAGCGGCCGGGAGGGGGGTGTCACGCGTTCGGAGGCCGAGGGGGGCGAACGGCCGACTCGGTCTCCAAGGTCGCTCGGCGCGGAACTTAAGTTTGGACCTGACCATAGTCAAGATCAGGTGGATTTTGTACCCGCTCTAGGTCTTTTGAGCCCAAAGCCACAAGTCCCAGGTTGAATACCGGTTCATAGTGACTAATTTTACCGAGACATGGGTCTCTCTGGGGCGACTTTCCACATAATTGGATCTCGTGATGATCGCATATAGTACTATAAATGCCCATCTTATTCTGTACTCATGAAAATCCCGTCTTCCAATCTTTTCTAATGAGATGGTTGTCATTTGTGGGCGTCATACTCTATGTTCCGCATTATAGCACTTTGCGGAACGTCTCCAGGAACTGGACCTCTTCCATCGCTGGCGCTGAGGCTAGCCGTGTCTCCATTCGCTTCACCATGCCAACGATATCCCATGAAACCAGGTGCTGTTGATCCATGATCTTCAGAAAACGCCTGAGGGATTATTTGTTGAGAAGGCCAGTCGCTTGCATATTGTTCAGCCTCGGGCTGCGACCGTAAGAGCGAATCGTCGCTGTACAAGCCCTGCTTCCTTTGAGGTCTGAGTGGAACCGAACCAATAGTCGGTAGGTGGCCCTTTTGAGGTGTCTCTTCGTTGTCTGATGGTTTCGAGTACTTCCTGGATCCCCATTTCGCACCCACACCGAGATAAATAGGACCAAGTGTTGGCACACTGGCCACAACGATACCGAGGGTGATCTCTGACAATATGAAGATGGTGCTGTTGAGAAGGCAAAATGTAGTGTCCGACTCCGGGCATCGTAACGTCCAGATAAGGCGACCTAAATTTACACCTGCGGCACTGGAAGATCTTAGTATGTGGTTGATATTAAAGTTTCTCTGTAAACTCCGACGAGGGAGCTCACCATGTGCCCACTGAGAATGCAGCAGTGAGCGCCCACTTTTTCTGCTGCGAGAGTTGTAGTTGCCAGATGACTGGCAGAGGAAGATACGTTACCAGAATGTCGAGGACCATACAGATGACAGCAGAGGCGATCTCTGCTTTAAGAATGTTACCGCAATGACGATCCAAAGTGATGTCCCAACTTGCCCGGATGGGTGTACATATGACAAGGTCGACGACTATGCATACTATCTCGTTCACAACAACTAGGAAAACGAGGGCCATCGAACCATAGTGGACAGTCTTTGTTGGGAACACCTCCCTATATAGCAAAAGAATTGCGAGGCGGAAGGCAGTGGTAGACGTGGACCAGATCCATTGCTGAGAGAAAAGCCCCTGAAATAAATCGCAGATGTTACTAACAATCAGAGAACACGGTGTAAGAATGTGCACCAATTTATTCTCTTTCAACCAAGGGCCGGTAGGAACAAACCTTGAGAGAGTTCTCAATCTGTTCCAAGGTTAACTCGTTGATATGCACACCATATCCTCCACGGGCAATTCCTGGCGTGATTACGTGTTAGTCCGGAGGTTTCGAATTCTTATGTGAGAAAGGTAGCCAATCTAGCACACACCGAAGAAGGAAACAAATATGACCTCAGCAATCAGGCCGACGTAGGTCAGGAGGATGAGATAGTCGTATGCCTTGGGCTTGGAGCCTCGAAGGCGAATAGCTAGGAATCGCAGGAGTACTGCTGCTGAACCAAGCACGAACATGAAAGTGGCCGTGATCGACCAAATAACCGTAGGGTTGGTAGCCATGTTGCTTATTCAGGCCTGAAGATATTTTCAAAACTGGGAAATTGAATTTTCCTGGTCTCTGTCCAGGGGTAATAGTTGAAAGTTAACGGGCCGAGTCAGGGGCGAGACGGACTCGGTACAAGAAGCTCCAAGCGCAAATGGTCTCGGTGGTTGGATTGCATTCAAGACTTTAGTGACAAGTCTTGAAACATATTCGATTTCGCAGAGATTCTCATTGTGAATGAAATGGGGGTCATTAGGTATTGGAGGCAAACAGATTAATCACATAGGTATGTGGTAGAGCGCGCATGTGGTCCGAGAAAGGATTGTGCAATTCATCAGCCAACACCGTTTTATTTTGCCCCCATTTCTGCAGTCAGCGCACTTTCGGCTGTGCGACCAACTGTGTGACAATCACTTACCCTAGCATCACCTTCCAAGTACTGTGACATGTAGTTACCGGTCCCGAGGTCCAGAGCAAGCCTCAAGTTCACCGGTGAATCAAGTAAAAGTCGAGCACACCATTCTGCCTGCATGCTTCCCAGTATAGTGAACTTAGGATTGGAGTGCAGAAGGCTCGTGTGATCATTGGCCTAATCGGTTTCGAAATGTCACACAGCGTTTTTATTTACGTGGTACTGCATATTGACAGCGGCAAACGAGGCTGCGAGGCTGACATGGTGGGAAGCAGGGTACTAAAGATCAAGCGGCTCACCCACGGCCCCCAAACCCCCAGTTCATGCAGAATGCCCCCCTCATCACAAAGCCCAGCACAGCTGATTGGTGAGCCAATGTTATAATCTCCGATTTTACGCCTCATCCCTAGCTGAAAGCGGCCACCTGCCCGTGCACCTGTTGGGGGCCATGAAGATAACGGACTCTTGAGGAAAGTGCTCCACGATTGAACGAAATTAGAAGCTGCACACCTCACGCCTCATCACCAGACGACTTAACACGCATCAAGTAAGGCGTACTTCGGGACCACTGGGCTGACATCCGCACTCTGATCATCCATCCCATCCGGCAGCAATCCTTGTCCGACATTATGCAGCCTTCGACGCAGTAAGGTGGCATGGGCGACATTCACAGCCTGCGTGGTAGATCTTCAGCGAGGAGCAATGGATGCCCAGGCATGATTCGGACTTCTCGGGGAAAGCTTGGAGACAACGGTGAGCCTTTAAAGGATCAGATGCTTTTATCACATTACATCATTCAAGTGCAGAAATACCACTGGCCCGAGACTCTCCTCCTGGGAGGGTTCCCTGGGAACGGAACCGCTCGGTTTCGCCTACGTTTTCGAATTCAGACACATTTTTCATTATACGATGTATCGTAAGACTTTTTGAAACGAAGTCACCGTTACTCGTCATAGTTGACGTTTCCGCTCCCATCTGTGGGAATATGGAAATTGTGGGCTTTGGCAGCTGATTCAGACCATGTCTCGGGCTTCATTGAAAGGGAAGTCAACGCCCGTAAACCTTATTCATGTTGCTACAGTTCATCGTGATTTCAGGCTCGTGTCTAGAGCCGGCGAATGTACGTCTGTGGCTATAAATCACCATCAAAATTCCCTCGACTTCAAGACAAACAACAGCGGACCATAGAATTGTCCATGGGAAGCTCGACTTCTCTCTAGCCCCACTGACGATGACAGTGTGTGATTCGCCCTGAGTCATTCCATCCGTTACAATTGTCTCACGAGTTATTTCAGGTCTCGAATCTCAACCCTGTTGCTATTACGCTCCGGGTGGCATTCCACGCCCAAACTTTGTGGCTCTTCACTTTTAGCGACCAGAAAACGATCGTGATCCCGAACACAATTTTCGGCATCATCAACGCGCTGGCAGCATCTTTTTACGGGATTCCCTCCACTGGGGCAAACCCTATTCGGAGACTCCCCCTTGTTTTCTTCTGGGTGTGGGCAAATCTATTGCCCTTTGCTATTAACAATCAGAGGACGCCATTATCAATTGCCGAGGACTTAGTCAACAAACCATGGCGACCGATACCCCAGGGCCGAATCTCTCCTGGCCAAGCTAAAGTGTTCATGCTCTGTCTGTACGCCGCCACTCCATTCATTAGCATGCTAGTTGCGGGTGGTCTACGACAGAGTATGGCTCTCATATTTCTCGGCACCTGGTATAACAACTTTGGTGGCGCTGACGGACACCCCATTATGCGTAACGCCATTAATGCGCTTGGTTATGTGTGTTTTGCTTCGGGAGCCATGGAGGTCTCCCTCGCCTCACCGCTTCCAATAAACTTCTCTGGCTCTGGCCCCGGTTCGGGTCTCCTCGAGTGGCTCGGCACCATCGCAGGTATCATCGTCACTACTGTACATACGCAAGACATGTATGACCAGGAAGGAGATGCCCTGCGAGGTCGCCGTACCTTGCCACTTGTCGTCGGCGACGCTTGTGCTCGATGGGTCACGGCTCTTTCAATGTCGATCTGGGGAATCTGTTGTCCTACCTTCTGGGGAGCGGCTCCTGGCAGCACGGCGTTCATTATGAGCTTCGGACTTGCGATCACAGTCGTTTTTAGGACACTGATATACCGGGACGTCTCAAGCGACAAGTTGACCTTTTTGATTTGGAATATATGGGTTTCTACTGTATTTATTCTTCCTATTTGTTTCTCAAGTCGCAAGATATAGTCGGACTACGTCTAGACCTTCCATTTTAAAACGGATGAATGAACAGATAAAGTGGTGTTAGAGCTATGTTTGGTCACTGGAATTCCGAGATGAGATGTCTGCCGGGCGCTGGTAGAATAGGACAGAGTGATAATTTCAATCTCGGAATCCGGTGAGATGTGCTCAGGCCTAGTATCGTTACCAATCCGGTTGATACTCACCCATCACACAGAAGCGTTCGGTGGGTGTAGTTGTGATGGATGCCAGCGCTGGCTGTTCCACAGAAATCTGAAGGACTGCCTACGGGCAGCTCAACGCACAGCACAATGCCTCCTCACGTATGAAAAGGCGCAAAGTCTAACTTCAAGGGCTCAGTCAAATTTACGAACCAACACGTTTTCGCAGTCCGGGAAAAGACCCGAAAACCCGCAGAGCCGCATTAATTCGGTCCAGGGCAGATGCAAGTACGGAAGGGTGTCAAGGGGAAGTAAGACCGAAAGACAGGAGTAGACATATTTCTCTCCTGGTTGCAGGATATTGCGAATGTTGCAAGCATGTCAGATCGACAGATCAGTTTAGCTAGTGATAGCATTTCAAGCCCTGACAAGGCCAGCCGCAGATCAGGATTCTGCAATTCATGTCCCCAAGCCTCGAAGGAGCGCTTCAGGAAGACATCACGGCGTTTGAGCAGGCTGGAAAGCTAGTATAAAAATGTCAAGGTACATTGCATATGCGCGGATACCAGTCCGGGGGTCGGCCTGAACCTTGGAGGTGCTTGGGTGGTCAGGATGAAGCGAATACGACGGCCTTGGGGGCTGGCTTGGTCTCAACCACTCGGGGTCCTTTCATGCATCCGCGGATATAACATGAGGTTTCACGGCTTGGCAAGACAGACCGGCAAGTGAGCGCAACCGGTATGCTATGACTAGCCCTCTTCTCCAATGAGGACAGGTTTTCCCCTCCCCCAGATAGGGTGCATATGTCTGCTACTGTAGCACCTTCCCTATAGGGCTGACTGTCTGACCACGGCGTGGTACTGATTACTGAGCGGGAGTGACTGGTGCAAAGTCACAGGTTTGTCAAGGTCACTTCAACACTCCCCATCTGCGAATCAACCAAAAGGGAATGTTCCGAGTGGGGAAACTGTTGCTGGTATCTGTGGTATTGCATTCGTACCCTTTTGGAACCCGCCGTGCAGGCTTTGTTACCTGTTGAGCGTTCTCAATATTTTCTGGCAGCCAGATGACGTTGGTGCGTGCAGATCCGGATATTGTTAAGCACGACTGAGCAGTTCAGACAGAGCCTCGTCGCTCTTGATGGCAGCATCGTATTTGTGTCACTGCACTACAAGTCTGGACACCCATTTCCAGCGTACAAAATTCATGAACACCTTTCGTACGACCAGTGTAGCAGTCTGGGAAACCTAGAAATCTACACCTCGACCTTCTGCCAGCATGGAAGCCAGCTGCCTGGCCAAGATGGCGTGTGTCACTCCAGACACTGCCACCAGCGTCATCCCACCCTTTATTCTCGGTGTCTCCATGCATCACGGCGTTTTCATTCATGGAGAGTGGCATAATTATGCTCCATCGATTGTTCTTGGCCACTTTTCATTTTTCATGCTCTTGCTAGCTTTCAGAATTGTTCTTGGGTCCGGGATTGCCATTCAGACGGTAGTCGAGGCGGCTGTCCCTGCATCTGTCTACCTATTAGGCTTATTCCTCAGTATAGCAGTGTATAGGCTGTTCTTCCATCGCCTGAAAGCGTTCCCAGGATCCCGTCTTGCTAGTTTCTCCAAGCTCTGGCATGTCTGGATGTGCCGAACTTCCAAAGGCCACCACGTCCTTCAGTCCTGGCAGCAGCAGTACGGCAGTATTGTCCGCACAGGTTAGTTCAGAGCCTGTATCACTGCCCAGTTGCATAGAAATCTTTCTAATCTGACACATATCCAGGCCCGAACGAGATTACTCTGTTCCATCCTGCCGCTTTCGAACTTCTGGACGGCGCCAAAAACGAAAACACAAGATCTGACTGGCATGATATGCTTCACCCAAGATCAGGTGCCATTTTCACAAGGGATAAGAATGCACATAAGGCTCGGAGAAGAGTATGGGAGTCAGCCCTGGGCTCTGGAGGTAACTACTCAAATACTTCAACTAAAAGACCTTCGGCCCCCTCCGAGATATCGAAGCTAATTGTCAAGCTTTACCTTATCATCACGAAAGCCTTACACGGCATGTCAAAGTACTCGAGAGCATTATTAGCGAGTATGGAGAGACTCCGGTGGTTGTAAATGACTTACTTCACTGGTTCGCTTTTGACTCGATGGGCGATTATGGGTTCGGGCAGAACTTCGACTTGATGAGAGAACGAAAATGGAGCCGCGCTGCCACTAACTTAAACTCTTCTTTATCTGTCCTCGGATACTTGAGTCCTGCGATCTGGATCTGCATTCTTGCATTTGCGTTCATACCAGGACTCTGGAAGGTGAAGCATTGGTTCAAAATGATCGAATTTGGTGATGCTTGTGTTGAGGAGCGGAAAAAGGTACGTGCAAGTCCTTGTCTTTCTCCAGTGCTCCGAGGCTCCCTTCTTGTGCAGACGCGCCCAACAGAATCTCATACTGACCGATTGTAGCAACTCTCCGGACACACGGATATTGTCTCAGCATTCATCCGTGACAATGAGAGGCACAAAAACGACCCCCATAACTCAGACATGACGCTCAGTGGAGAAGCAGCCGTGTTGCTGGTCTCTGCAAGGTAGGCATTGGCTCGCACCACTTGAACATACATACCTGGGGAGTCACCGAAAAAATCTAATGCTGCCATTTATATCACAGTGAAACAATTGCACCCACTCTGATCACCCTCCTGTACTTTCTGGTTCGCCATCCAGAACATGCAGCTAAGATACAGGAGGAATTAGAAGACGTCAACCTTACGGATCCACTAGCTCTTTCATTGCTACCTCACCTTACTGGGACAATCAATGAAGCAATGAGGCTACTTCCTGCAGCAATGAGCTGCAATCCAGGTTCTAGAGTGTCTCCACCTCAGGGCTTGAACATTGATGGGACATTCATCCCCGGTGGTGTGAAGCTTTGTGCCTCACGATATTCAATTGGCAGACGTAAGTGATTGTCGATTTCAAATGGCATTTCATCAGTCCCATTATTCTAAATCTGAGTACAGTTGAGTCCGCCTTCGAAGACCCTGAAAGCTTCATCCCAGAGAGATGGTACTCGCGGCCGGGGCTGATCAAAGACAGACGAGCATTTGTGCCTTTCGGAGTTGGTAAGTACACTAGCGCATATGGAGTGTGTATGATCTGAGCTCCAGCTTTGACAATTATGTTGCTGCAACTGACCACTGAAATCCCATGCATAGGCCGTACTAGTTGTGTTGGAAGGAATATCGCCCTTGCAGCGTTGAGGCTCGTAACGGCATGTTTCCTGAGCAAATATCACCTCGAATTCGCCCCAGGTGAAGGAATCCCTGAGGCCGTGGAAAGGGACATGAAAGATGGAGTTGTGTTACAGCCAGGCCAACTTGTTCTGATTTTCAAATCGCGGATTTCGGACCAAGTGGAGCCTGAGGGCTTGTAGCGGGTCGAGCGGACATGTGTTGTTCAGCTGGGCAACATCACCGGGCAGCGTATCTAGGTACCTAGGTCGTTCAGCTCGTATCTTTGGGCGAGGGACATGTATATTGTGACACATCAGGCATTCAAGAACAGTTATTGATGTTGAGGTAACGTGGCAGCATCGGAGAGGGTTGCGCTCTTCCGCAAAGGAATTTCTCGCCTCATGCAGCATGGTCACCACCACTGTTGCCAGGAGGCCCACTTCGACGTTGCACAATGACCTCAGCCAGCCCACGGCGCGTCTAACCCACCTAGGCAACACAACAAACTGACAAGGGCCCTGGAGCTTCAAAGATGTGACTGGTAAATTTCATTTCCTGCAGAAGACAATTTGAAACTTAACACCCTTGCCCTTTCTGTCTCATTGTTATCGCTCTCCGCCGCCGTGTCCGTACACACCAAACGCGCCCGTCGACTCGAGGCTTCCCAGCACATTGCCAGGCTTGCCGTCGCCATCAACAACCACAATGGCCTACGTTCCGCCTGCGCTTCGTAAGAGGGCGCAATGTTCTGCATCAGATGGGAAACTTGGCATGACAGCGGAGGATGCGGGGTCTCACGAGGATCTACCACCTGACACGGCCCCTCCCAAGTCTACCGCGGGCCTTGCCTTCTCTCAAGCTGACATCCACCATCATTACTGGTCTTCTCAAAACGATGAGAGTGGCACTTCTACCACCTCCTTTGGCTGCTCACAGCCTAGCACTCTCAACTCATCAGCACAAGCTCTCGACAAACTGAAGTACATCATGCTTTTCCGCGACGCCAATCCCCGCTGGCATTCACACGGCATCATCTTTGTCAAGTCAAAGCTGGACATCCTACCTGGTGGCGAGAATTTCAGGGATGACCAGCAGCCTGAAATCGGTAGGATCGATCCAGAGCAATCGGGCGACATGGGATATGAAAGGAACACCAGCCCAAATGAGGAAGAAAATCTTGGAGGGAAGGAGAGTCACGTCGGCAAGCTGCCTGTTGGTGAAGATCAGCGCGTCGGCGAAGAGAGGCAAGAATGCCGTGAGAAGGGCAAGCCGTCAGAGGGGATTGAAAAGAACGCAGGAGGATCAACAGAATCTGATCATTACGCGGGCACGCCCACGAGTGACCATGCCCATGTTTCCCGCACCAAGGCCCCAAGCCCGGACTCCGACGAAGACTATGAGCCAGGCCCCCAGGCACCGTATTGCCCAGACCTGTCTCTTTACGACATCGAGCCCATCGCCGTCTTCGAGCAGGCGTCTAGGAACCAGAGTGGTCCATTCCGCTTCGCGGGCTACTACAAGATCGCCAGCCTCGAGTACCTCGCGCCACGCAGCAAGGAGCTGTTTCAATTGCTCGAGCAAAAGTTCACCCAGGTCGACCGATTCGGCCGCGCCAAGCAGAAGCAGCGGAGCGCCGCGTCTTGGAAAGCCAGCATGCGCCATAGATGGGCCGTCATCAGGATGGAGAAAGATCAAGATGCCAACGACAGCTTGCCTCCGCCGAAGATTGAAGTGAGGAATAATTTGGCGGAGGATGGTGATGCCTCTTCTACCAAGAAGAGTGTCAATGAATTACTGAAGGAATTGAGAATGAAGGACTGAGAAATCTCGACGTGTCCTATTGGTTCATGGTTGCAACGAAGTCAAAATTGTGCTGCTACTATCTTGCAAATTGACGAAAATGTTCAAACCCCTGTGAGCAACCTTTGTTGGAATATTTTTGGATGATGTCATTACGTCCTGCTCGAACACCCAACGAGGACGCATGAAGTCCCTAGCACTAGTGGGAGGAAGACATTGAAACAGCATTCATCGAGACAATCTCAGAACTAGGATATCCAGGCATCAAATCAGCGGGACTCACTTGGCACCGAAAAGCCTTCCTGCTTACGCAAGCTCCAACTGGTCATGCAATCGAGTATCGCGTAATGCGAGTGAGATCGGCATTGATGAGTAGAAAATAAGGCGTGGCATAGGCGTGGCATTCAAGGAATATGCTTCCATCTCTCCAATGGAGCTGGCGAATCTACCTCATCGGCCCCTAGTTAACCTAATGACATCGCCCTATCAATTTGCTCCCACATTCTCACGCAATCATCTCCATTCTGACTCCAAGCCACGGCAGTGCAATTTCACTTGAGCCGACGAACAAGCACGAAGAGGTCGTCTACCGCGGCCACAGCCGGTACCATCGCTAATTCCGCAATACAATAACACTGGGATATCCATTGAGGCAGGTATTATGAGCCTCGCAGTCGTGAGTCCCCCACTCAAGCTTCTGGCGCTGGGGTCCTTCTTCCAACGATGAGGCATTCTATTGTATCCAGCAGTCGGTCGAATCCGGACGAGGCTAAGGAAACTCAACAGTCAAGCATCATCCTCTTCGTCCTCGCCGTCTTCCTCCCGCCCGCCGCGGTATTGATCGCAAGGGGATGCGGTGCGCACTTCTGCCTCAACATACTCCTCACTCTGCTCGGTTGGCTGCCCGGCCTGCTGCACGCGTGGTATGTCGTCGCTAGGCAGGACAGGATCGAGAGGATGCGGAGGTATGAGAGGTACTATGGTATGGAACGACGGCGGCCTGCCTACCGTTGATTTTGTCATTTTCTCTGACAAGGGCTTCTGCAGGTCGGTGAAAGCAGGGCGGTATGTACCGTTAAGGATCTACCAATCAGGCGAGAGGGCTTTCTTTGGTTCGGGTCGCACAATGCAATCATGACCCGAAATGTGATCGGTATTTAGAAGTTAGGGCGAAAGATTAGCAAATTGATCTGCGCTGGCGAAAAAGGTCGGTCGACCACTACGTAACCTTGGATGGTGAGAATCCGATTCACAATATCGTCCAAGAGTAAGCGGAACAGCAAGTCAAAGTCCACGAAGCCAACGAAGATCTTGAAAAGCTCGTGGAGGGTCATCCAGATGACCTGAAAGTCGAACGCATCAACAGGAACTCGCGGGCTCTCTGGAAAGGCAATCCGAATTCACAGGCATGTTTGCTGGCTCTGAAGATGGTAATTGAAGAAGTTGCAGTCTTTATGTCTGGTCGGATGGGCGATATGCAGCAAGATATCACGGTGTTGTGATCCAAAGATAGGGAGAGCCATGGGAAACCTGGTTAGGGACAGAGTGAGAGACGGAACCGAGAAGAGGAAATCCATGATGATTCGTTTGATGTATTCTTGATGGTGGTCTTTTTCTACTTGCGAATTTAGCATTCTGCCTTGCCAGTTATGAGGTCACGGCGTTATTTTCAGTTCGCTGTGTTTCCCAAGTAATTCCCCAATATAGTACGGAAGTATCAGGTACCTTCCTAAATCAGAACACGGATTACATCACCCAGGACTCGGCCAAGTGCTCATCACATCTCACAGCATTCGATAATTTCGGGTCGAATGCTGAAGAATAGGTCCTGATGGTAAGGCTGATCTGAAATTACCTATAAAGTCAGATGAAAAGGTTTGCTCATCTCACAAAATTACTCTGGAGGATAAATAGGACTCGGGTCATCTACTCTTTAAAATTTGTTTTGAGTAGAATCCTGTCAACCTTTACGACCCTTATTCTCTAATACATCATACTCTTAGGCACAGATTACTACACCAGAGCAAATGCAATCATGACTTTTTCGAAGCAGCCTGTACTGTCAGAAGGTCCCGTGGTGGTAGCCAGCAGGCTTATTGATAGCATTCCACACGACAGTCGAAACATCACTCTGGATCAGAGCCCTGGCCCCCACACGCACAGGCTATCGATCTCAAGCGGTGATTCTCGTTCATCGAGTCTTGCATCTCCAGCAGTCTCGCCTACCAATACCACTCAGTCGTGTGACCACGATGAAGCGATCTCAGACATTGTTTCGAAACATAGCGGCAATCAGGGGCACGAGCCGCAGCAGACATTGGATCTCCGTCCCCTCGAAGCTTTCAGTCAGGCATCTCCGGATCCCAGCCAGGCAGCAGTCGCCGAAGGAATGCAACCGGCCGAACACTTATCTCTACCCCCTCTATCGACATCGAACTCCGCCATTTCTGGTTCTGGAAGCCTTGTGCGTGATCAAGATGAAGAAAAGATCACACCAAGACCATACATTTCTGAGTCACTTGGTCTCTGGACCTGTACCATTATCGCAGGTGGGACTGCTGTCACTCTAGCAGTACTTGGCTTCTTGATCTTCCTATGGACCGGGGAGGGACCAGCAGGTGGAGAGAGTGCCACTTATGTTTGGAGGACAATCATGCTTAGCGAATCGTGGTCTGCCCAGACGATCACGATCTCTGCCCTAGTAGTGCGAACCATCGCGACTGCGCAGGCTGCGGTGTGCACGTCTTTGATCGCTGCCCTTCTACTCGAACGGCGTCGACTGCCATTGTCGAAAATCGTCCCGGTTTCTATCATGAGAGGTATCAATGACGGCCCTTTCAATCTTGTCCGCAAAGTCCTCTCGTGGAAATGTCTCCAGCCACTTTGTTGTGTGGAGATGGGTCTGCTCCTTTTGGTCACTGTGATGACCTTCGGCACACAGTTCACCTCTACCATACTCTTGTCCGGTTTCGGTACAACGACACTCGTACAGTTTCCCCAAGAATTGCATCACAAAGTCATTCTCTCCTCTGAAGCGGCACTAAATGCGAGCGAAATCGAATCGTTCTCTCAATTCCCATCTTCCTACGCCTCATTTGGTGAATTGGAGTCATCCGAAACACCCGATCCTGGTCCAGGCGGCGTTTCGGACACAGGAGTGAAGCTTCGCTCATTTATACCTTTCCAAGAGCCACAGCGTTTGAAACTTCGCGCCTACAGAGGGCCTGCCTTCTCCCTGAAAACACAGATCATGTGCATAAGGCCCAACATGGACGCCCGGGTTTCATGGAACAAGGTCGTCACAGAAAGAGGCAGCATTCCTATGTCCTCTGTCTCGGGTACGATTTCATACGAGAAGACATTCGAGGAAGCTGTTTTGAAAGATTGGGCACCATGTTCAACTTTTCACGAAAGCAGTCAAACTATCTGCCTACCACAGAACTTCAGTTGCACCCTCCCGTTGCGACCCTCGTTGAGGACCGGCCCTCTTACAGTGATCGCATTATGCCACCTACCTGCAGATATCATTTGGAACATCAACCAAGCTAGCCAGGCGGAGCATGTACAAATGTGGAACGCTTCCAGTCCACTTTGGTCAGCGACTGCAAATCCTTGGGTTTACCTGACACTTTCGACCAACTTGACGACAGGTGCTGTGGACAACGAGTTTACAAATAACGGCAATTCTTCAATCCCGTTGGTCACCCCGATAGCAAAGTCTGGTGAATGGCAAACGTACCAGGTTCTTCCTACAATGGCTCTAAATGTCAGCTTATGCTTCGCCGGGCTGCAAACAGACTTGTACAATGTGACAATGTCTACTACGACCGACCCGAAAGAGCCCAAAATTCGATGGGACCCAATATACAGCGAGGATGGGGCGGAGCCGGGCCAGGTTTTCATGGGCACGACTGGCTCTAATCTGAGTGCTGCGGAAAGAGGGATCCTTTCCATTTCAGACTTCAGAGGCACCGATGGCCTGAAACCCGAAGACATCAGCTGTAGCTCGCACGTTCTCTGGAAGGGCCCGTCAGCGTTTACAGGCATGTTCTCAGACTCTCAAGGGGGGAGCTATGTAACATGCAACTTTTGTGATTTCGCGGGATGGCCGGTCCCTCCAGATATAGCAGCATTGTTCACGAGGACCATACACACCACCGGCCGGGCAGCCTGGGCAATCCAAAGTTTCCTGACAACGTACACGGAAAGCTGGTACGCGCAGATCTTACCTCAGTTCGATGTCTCTGCCGACATCGACGTCACCTTTTCCACCCAGCTCAGGATCCCGAGGCACTGGGGAGGACTGATCGCGGCCCTGATTATGGTCACCTTGAATCTGGTCTGCGTATGGGCAATCACGGTGTTGTATGTTGTTCACACGAGATATTCTCGCCAGGGAAACGTGTGGCATGCCGTTTCACAGATTATGTCAGAGGAGACAAGTCTGATTCTGGAACAAAGCAACCAGGTCAAGGATGATGAGGTTGAGAAACGGTTGAAGGCGGATGACTACCTGGTCTCCATTGGGAGGCCTAAAGGTTCCGAAAACGTCTCTGTGCTCAGATGTTAGATGTATCAATTACAGGATTGGTTGTGGGCTCAAAAGAAAGAGAATGGTGCCAAAACGCCAGCGAGATGTCAGCAACAGACACGGAGGAGGCAGTTCATTGCAAGACGTGTGTCGGTTAAACCGTCTTGAATGTGATTACACTCAGTCTGGCCTTTTCAGTCTCACTTGTACCGCTGCGGTCAAACGGTCATCCGTAGAATGATTTTCTGAGTTATTTAGGCAGATTGTTAATGGGCCCAAAGCAGATTTTCTGATATGAGCTTATGCCATTACAGGCTCCCGAATCACTCCACATCTCGCAGGATTCATCTCATGACATGGCCAGAATTTCAATGGTGATGAAATATACAATTTATGGGTTAGAAAGGCAACACCATATGGTCTGTTAGTCTAATTTGTATGCCACAATTCCCACCCGGTACTACATCATCTAAGACATGTTCCTGAAGCGATACTTCGCCGCTACAGTCCCCGATGTTGTCGAGTTACTCGCCGCGTTGATCGCATTCAAGACAGCCTCGTAAGCTGGCTTCTTCTGGTAGTTCTCATCCCATAGCAGCGCGTCGCCCTCGCCAGAGAAGACTCCCGGGATCCATG
The DNA here is from genome assembly GCA_037177825.1 of Diaporthe sp. P3_1W. Taxonomy (NCBI): domain Eukaryota; kingdom Fungi; phylum Ascomycota; class Sordariomycetes; order Diaporthales; family Diaporthaceae; genus Diaporthe; species Diaporthe sp. P3_1W. The sequence goes on along the minus strand of JBAFXB010000004.1, from coordinate 1,044,232 downwards.
AGTACTTGTCTGTAGCACCCCAGATAGTGATGCCAATGCAGCGCTCATTGTTGAGACACGACTGGAAAACATTGACATAAACATCGGCCTGCGCGGCCTCCTTCGTAGCCAGGTCGCCAGACGTGGTGTTGAACCGCACGTCAAGCTCAGTGTAGGCAACATCGACGCCCAGGTCCGTGTACAGCGCGAGCGTGCTCTCGAGTGTGGACAGCCCCGGCGCCACGCCACCTCCCGAAGAGGTCGTCGGCTCCGAGGTGAGGTGGGCCTGCAGGCCGACGCCGTCGATGCGGGCGCCGTAGGACTGGACCAGCTGGACGATGCGGGCGGCGCCCTGGGCCTTGTCGGAGCCGTACTCGAGGTTGTAGTCGTTGTAGAAGAGGCGGGCGTCCGGGTCGGCGGCCTGGGCGTACTGGAAGGCGATGGGGATGTAGGCCTCGCCGATGGTCTGGAGGAAGACGTTGTCGCGGTAGGTGCCGTCTTCGTTGAGGGCTGTGGGGTGTGAGTTAGTCTCATGTTGCTGGTAAGTAGATGCATATTATCAGTGGCAGCTCACCCTCATTGACAACATCCCACTGGTCACAGATACCCTTATACCTCCCCACGACGGTATCGATGTGAGTCTTCACCACCTCAAGCAGCGTGGCATTGTCGAATCCGCCCCCGGACACCCACGTCGGCAGCTGGCTGTACCAGACCAGAGTGTGGCAGCGGATCTTCTGGCCGTTCTCGGTGGCAAAAGCCACCACGGCGTCGGCGTCATCGAAGGTGAAGTTGCCCTGGGTGGGCTCCGTGGACTCCCACTTCATGGCGTTCTCGGGCGTGATAGACCCGAACTCAGTCTTGATAATCTCCTCCTCCTCCGGGTCATCACGAATCGTGAGGGCGGTGCCGACATACTCCTTACCAGCGGCCTTGAATGCGGCGTCAAGGGTTGTTGGGGCCTGGCGTGTGTACTTTCGTGTCCTGTCTTGTGGTGTGAGGAGCGTGGCGTTGCATTGGCTGGAGAGGTGTGAACTTACGGGACCGTGCCGGCAGATGTGGAGGCGCCGAGGGCCAGGGCCGAGAGAAGGATCTTGGAATGCATCTTGAGGATAGATTGCACTATAGACGCACACGGGAATTCCACTCTGCTTGTGTGTGACTGGCAATAAGAATGCTGTGAGAAGAGTGGTTGTTATTTATGTTAGATCTCTACCACGCTCAACTTCCGTACCACCGTGCCATCGCCACGCGCGTCCCCTTTGCTCGGACTACTACTTCAGCCTTAAGAACCAAGATGTTGGTAATTAGGCTCAACCGAGATTGCCATGAATGCAACCCTGGGGATGCGTAGCAGCTAGAGTGCCCAGTAGTCCCACCCCTCAGAGGTCTTCTTCCGTTAGTTACCACTTCTGTAGTCGACCTCGGCTGGAATGGGCCCAGTTAGGTGGAAAGGGGTCGGGTCCCCGGAAATTTAGCGCTGGATTGTGTTTAGGCTAAATGGCGAAGACTTGGGGCAAAGACGCTAGCCAATGGTTAATTGTCAGGAGGCGCGGGACGGATGGAAGACCTTGGCGCGGACGGACTGTTTTTCGACATTTGACTACACAGTAACATTCTACCTTGTGGGCTTCTCTCCATTGTACATTGAAACAACGTCATCATTTGCTTCTGATGCCTCATGGACAGTTGCATGGCGTGCACTGCAGTCTCTATGCTTGACGTAAGGCACTAGATGACCTGAGAATACTACCTCAGAATTTCTGGCCTCTGACATGGAACAGGAAGTGCCATTCTCATCCAACACAATTGGACTTTGAAGCAACAGCTGGCTTATTCTAAGAGATGCTGGTGTTGGAAGCTATCTACACGGCGTTCTTGTTTCTAAACTTGGTCTATTGTTTCTCTGAATTAAACGCGTCCTCTTGAACATCAAATCGTCCACAAGTAATCCGAGCCCCTGCCTCCTCATTCTAGACAGACCCTCGCCATATTCTCGTTCGTTATCCCTGCCGCTGCCTCCCCATACATCACACCATGCACATATGTCTCTCCCAAAAATGCAAGTCTCTGCCTCTCTTCCTCCCCATCGTTCTCCTTTTTCCGTAGCAGATACGGTGTCCTGCTTCCAGCCACCAGCCACACCCCATCTCCGGGCCTGACAGACTGTGGCCCGAGGCCCAGTCGTCCAGCCCTGGTCCGGAAGAGGCACCGCTTTCGATAGACCCTGGCTATGTGGAGGCGAACACTGGACTCGTCATCGAGTGTCTTGCAGGCTGATGGGTCGCCGTGGTACTTGCACCATTGCCACCCGGCCCCTGTCAGTTTGTCTTGGGCTGGAATCTCGTCGAGCGTGGGGAGGTATCTCAGGTCTCCTTGGTTCTTGGCGGCATTTTCGAGGGATCTCTGGTGGCCGAGCATGTACAACAAGGACTGCTTGAGGCCCGGGATCGACGTGGTGTCTGTGGGGTCTCCGTTTCCTCCGTTGCTCGTTGAGGTTATAACACTTGCGCCGTCGTTCTCCTCATGGCGGGATGCACTGTCCTTTAAGTCGCTGTCTGACAACTCCCCATGGTCCCCGAACCATCTTCCAATTCGGAGTTGGCTGATGCGCTTCATAACGGCTTTCTGTTTCAATGACAATGACTGTGTCGAACCAAAGGCACTTTGGGTTCGCAACGCTTTGGTCAGGCGGCTTGGGGCTTCGGCGTGTTCCCGAGCCTCTGAACTGGGCTCGTCGTTTGGAGAGATTTGGTAGAGAGTAAAGTCGTGCTTGGGGTCATGCTCAAGCTTGCCATCGCGGAAACACTCCCAGCACAGATCGAAGTCTTCGCAACCTTCGCAGTGCCAATCCCCGGCCTGAAGTTCCCGATCACAGCCATCACAGGTCCAGCAAGCCCCGGAATCGCCAGACTCTTCCCCAGAGCTAGAACCAGTGTCTGAAGCCGTTTCGGACGCTTCTTCTTCAGACAATGGGTTGATTTTGATCTCGACGGAAGACTCGGATCCTTGCTCCGACCCACGAGCTGCTTCCTCTTCCTCTTCCCTGGTCTTCCTAATGTTGCAAGCCAGCTCCCAGGCGATGAATTCGCGAAAGGAAACAGCGCTTTGCTGCCTGGTGTCTTTTTCACAGCCCTGCCAGAGTTTATCCACCGTAAGCGTCCTGAAAAGCATGTGGACAGGGCTCTCGCCGTCTGTGGGCTTAACGGTTTCCAGGAGCTTAAACCACGATTCCACGTCAACATCCAGGTCTGCTGGCATGTCGTCTGGATCTATACCAGCCCATCCGGGCTCCACAGCCTCAACGACGTCAATCTCAGCCCCGAGGACATGGAGGTTACCCTTTGCCTCACCAGGTCCAAACACGGGCTCAAGCATCTTGGCAGCCCTGAAGGACCTCCGCCAGACGCGGGCTGTCGTGAGTGGATTGCTGAAATCCGGAACCCAGGACGGCAGCTCGGGCATCTTGGCCTGTTGGCCGCTGTAATACGGATCCTGGACATACGAAAGACCTTCGAGAGGCTCCAGAATGCCCGCGAGACCATCCCCTCGGTTATACATTGAGTCTCGCCCGGAACCGCGGATGAAAATATGGGCAACTTGGGTGTAAAGGTCCTCCACTGGGGAGGTATAGTCGATCGTGATCTTGTCTTCTGGAGGCAGAGGTGCGGCAAGGCTCATGATGGCGTAGATTTTGTCCCGTGGATCTTTGCTCTCGAAGGACCATGTAGCTGCCATGAGTAGAGGGAGACTCACTTCTTCTGGTTAGCCAACGTAGGTTGACGTTTTGCAAGAGTCGATAAATGTGCCAGCAAAGGTTTGACTGTACTTACAGCGGTCTGCGTTTCGAACACAAGGTGCCTCACAGTCCTTGCGGTGCAGAATAGGATCCACAATATCCCATTCGTCCTTGTTCCTCGCCGTTCGTAATCGTATCTCAGCCAGTCTCCAAGCCTCGCTGCCATCACCCCCCTTGCCGTCCTGCGTTGTCCAGCCCTTGTCCATTTTCCACACGCTCGATGGACGGAAGAACCCCAGATGGGCGAGGAGGCACAGGAACTTCAGGACCTCGTGCCACTCGAGTTCCGTCTTGCCCATGAACATCCTGATCTTGGCGGCCAGGCTGAGTTCTTGGATGCACCAAACTCTTGTAAACCATGATCGCAGGAACGTGCTGAGGATAAGACGGATGTCGTTGATGGTGAAAATTCCGTCGTCGGGCATGACCCAGTCAAGAGCCCGGTCTTCCAGGAATTCCAGGAGTGAGACCGACCCTAGCATGCTCTGATGGTTAGAAATAAGAACTTGAAGATAACACCCGAGCCTTCGCAGACTCGTCTGAGGCGGTGGTAATAACTCACACTGCTCCTTCAGTTCCTTGAGCCTCTTGGCTTTCTTATTCACCCGCCGAATCACGTCTTTCAGATCCGGCCCCTGCCACACATTCCTCAGCAGCCGGAAAATCATCTGGCTATCATCTCCAAGCCACACAATGACACAACTGGCCTTGCTGTAGATTTGGGGCATGATCTGCACCTGTGCGCTCCGCTCTTCCAGATCTTCCTGGTTGATGCAAATCGCATCAATCCAAAAGAACCCACTTGCTGCACCTTTACCCTCATTCTTCAAGTCATCGTCTGAATCTTGATCCGAGTCCGAGTCCGAGTCGACCTCCTCAGAAGCAGCAGCAACTGTCAGACTCAGCTCTTCTTGACGATACGAACGGTCCCGCAGGAACTTGGCGACCTGTTCCCACTGGCCTCTCTTTTGCTGCGTGCAGCAATCTATCGGCGTCCTCCCGTGTTCATCCACGATCTCCAAGCCAGACCCCGCCCGCACGAGCTCCTTGACGACATCATAGTGCCCATTCTCAGCCGCATAGTGCAAGCCCGTCTCGCCAAAGTCGTCCGTTGCCGAGAGGTTCGCGCCGCGGCGGACGAGCCTCCTCACGCGCGCCAGCTTCCCCTCCTCGGACGCCTCGATCAGGGCGGTCTTGTTGAAAGGCGGGTGCCTCCTCTCAATCTCCAGGTCGCCGCCGTTGAAGTCGCGGAGCTCCTGGGTGCGGTAGTTCACGTCGCGCAGGAACTTTGTGACCTGCTCCCAGTCTCGGCGCTTCCGCTGGATGCAGCACTGGACGGGCAGGCGGCCGGTGTTGTCGTAGACGTTCATGTCTGCTCCTGAGGCTACTAGGACTTTGACGATCTCGAAGTAACCGTTTTCAGAGGCGTCTGTTTTATCATGGTCAGCGAGTCAGGCAGATCCCATCATACCATCGGGGAAGTGAGAGAGGAAAACAGGGGTGTTCACATACAATGAAGTGGCGTCTCGCCAAAACAGTCCCTCGCACCACAGCTTGCGCCCTCCTCAAGCAACGTCCTCACAGTGTCCACGTCACCGTCTTCTGCGGCAACATGAAGCCGTGTCTTATCGTACTCGCCATCCCGCTGGTCGACATTGTTCATGCCCTGTAAGTGCAGCAGCGCGTCAAACAGATTCTTGCGCACGTGCAGAACGGCATGCTCGCCGGAGTTGCCATTCCTGACGGCAACAGGCCACTTGCACAGGGGTCCGTACGGGTCCTTCCAGTTGTCCGTCTTCCGTTTCTGGTACTCGGTCTCGGGGCTGTCCCAGGTGTACGACAGGGCCTCGTAGGCCGGTGCTGAGTCACTGGAGAGGTCTACGACATGAAGGGAGCAGTGGAGTATGGGGTAGCCGCATAGTGAGGGCAGGACGCCATTGCGGGTGTTATGAACACGGAGGAGGCGGATTGAGGTCCTTGTTGGTAGGGGGTCATATCTGAATTCGGAGTACTGGAGGAGGGACATGTTCAGGGCCACCTGTGATAAACATCAGCAGTCAAGGCCAGCTTAACGCTGACTTTAAATAAAGAAATGGGTGTCTTACGTTGTCTTAGGTTCTGTAGACCTGAGAGCCACTCAACAAGTAGTCTAGTAGATATGCATTACACGGTTTGAATCCATACTACATATACTCAGAGATCTGCACCATCTTTCACGAAGGATCACATCGCTAGGTATCAGCCCCAGCACCGCCATCCGATGATATGACGAGTGGAGATCGGGCTTACTCTGCAGTAGCCTGCTCCACTGTGGAGGAATCGTTACCATGTCAATTAGCTTAGCTACCAATCAGAAAACGAGCGGACAAAATCTTCGTTCATCTCCACTTGCAAGGTGCCTCTACAGCGGCTGGCTTAAGCATTCTATATTTGAGGACACAGAGCCCGTATATATCTGTCTTATCTTAAGAAAGGCTACTTGTTTCTGTAATTCCTTTCCGCAGGCGATAGTTCACATGTTATGTTCACCCTAAGCTTTTATATCTCCAAAGACCTCGTGCTCCCCATTCTCTTAAGCTCTAGATGTCTTCAGAGGCTAAAGTCCTGACTATATGCGTTAGAATCAAGTAAATTGAAAAAATGGAAGTTTGTTCAGTCCTAAGATTTGATTCTATTCTCAAGATATGCTGAGAGCATTCTACCGCTATGATTCGGAAGCTTCTACTTACATCACCATAACATACGAGAGCAATGTCGTAATATTATCTAGCATGCAAAACTATATATGAAGCTCCAGGCTGCATATCAACATGAGAGCGCATGAAAAGAAGAATAAAATTAGACCACTGGCGATTCTGAAAACCCCATAAAGACATCCCTACCCCAGCTACTTGAAAGTCGCGGTTCAACGTCCTGCTGTTTGTCCTCATTCCAATTCAGTCCTTTCGGGTGGCACGAACTCCCAGCTTGCTCTTGCGAGGCCTCACAAATATCACTTCGCTGGTCTGCAGTCTTGCCACTCTTCCCTTCGCCAGACTTTCCGCAGCCAATGTCTGTCACGTCCTCCATCTCTTCGGCCGCGCCAGTCCAGCTCACATCTGCCGTCTCAGCTCCGGTCATTCTTTTGGCCTTATCTTTGAGACCAGGAGTACTTTTGCCGAACATGCCTCCATCAAGAGTATGGCAGGGGGAAGCGGAGTTGTCCATGGTAGCGGCGCCTTCAAGTTTCTCGCTAGACATGAGAAGCGTGTCAATATGTCCTGAATTGACTCGGAGCGATAGCGATTGAGGTGTGGGTTTTTGGATTCTCGTCTCAGTCGCTTGTTCATGCGCCACAGTCCATCCTCTCTTACGATCCGCCAAGTGTTTGCAGATCATTTCAGAAATTTCACAGTGACCATTTAGCCTAGCCCACTGTATCGCGCAATCATAATCTTTGCCAGCGAGACTCGCGCTGTAACTCAGAGCATTGGCGTTGAGCAGGAAGTCTACCATGTCCAGGCGGCCCATTGCCGCGGCGGTGTCCAAAGCGGTTCCGAACCCCGTATGATTGCTCAGGATTGATGGGGCATTAACTTCAGCCCCATGCGTCAGGAGAAGTAAGGCAGTTGCTAGATCACCGAACCGGGCTGCAAACGTAAGGGCGGTCCATCCGTTGAAGTTTGCAGCATTAACATCTGCGCCTTTGTCGAGAAGCAGTCTTATGATTTTGTCTTTCCGTATTCTTTCCTCTGGTCTCACCGGATCCCAGGCGCAGATGGCCTGCAGGGCTGTCCTGCCTCCACTGCCGAGTGCTGGTCGATTCAAATCCGCTCCGGATTCCAAAAGCAGGCACACAAGGGTATAGTCGCCTTGTCCAGCTGCGGCTTGCAGTGGCGTTCGACGTATATGATGGCATATTGTTGTCTCGGGAGCTGTCTCGAAAGAATAAGCGTTGATATCAGAGCCAGCATCCAGCATCTCTTGAACAAGCTCATGTCCGCCGCCAGCAGCTATCCACTCCGCAAGAGGAGAGCCTGGGCTCAGACTTGCTCCTTTGTGCAAAAGAAGTTCAAATATTGTCCTTCTCTCTTGTATTTCTGCCTGCATACAATTGAGACACGCCTCCAGAAGATTTGCCGACGGAAAGAATGGTTCAGTAGTTATCATAATCTCTTCGATGATGTACTGAACTTTGACGAACAGGTCCTTTGCAGCAAAAAGGGAAGAAAAAGTTCTCACCAAGAGATGGTAAGGGTGGAGATCCTGCCTCCAAGTTGAGTGCTGGACCAAATATTTCATCATCGGAAGGGTTGATGTCCTAAGTGCTACCTCGAGAACAGTGGTCGTTTCGAGATTGGGAATGCCGATGGGAGAGCGGGGGTTCACACCCATATTGAGAAGCAATCTCGTCGCGTCGAAGTTATTGAGGGAAGCCGCCTCAGCAAGAGCACGGGTGCCATGCTTCTTGATATCAGAGCAATAGCTTGCGAGACACTCTAGGGTTGCGCATCCATGATCCTGAACAGCAGCTGCCAAAGCAACTGCTTGGACTTCGAAGCCGTGATTCAAAAGGCGCTCCAGTATCTGCAATCCATGCTCTGCATCGGCTCCCTCTCCTGATACCATGAGGCGAGCTGTGGCACAGAGCATTATTGCCACTAGCCCTTCTATTTTCGACGACCATGTAAGGTCAATCCCCACTTCGAATAAGCATTGCACTGTCTTCCAGCAGAGCTTCCTCTCTGGGCTGCAGGTGCTCAAGAGAAACTGCTCTGCCAGGAGTACTTCAAGGCAGTGATTTCTCCGTTCGGAGACATTTGTAATGTTCACATCTTTTCCCATCGCTTCCCATCAGGTGCAGGCGAAAGCAAGATCCAAATTCAAGTAGTCTCGAAGCACGTGTACGCCTTCCTCTAGACACGAAAGAGCCCTTGTTCTGCTGAATCGTGATGATACCTTGCTGAACGCCGCCAGCATTGGAAACAAGGGACGATGGAAATAGAAAACGTAGTCAAGTATCGAAAATGACCAGCCTTCAAGAAACCCGGATTGTTTTGCCTCAGTCCAATCCAGTTCAATGTGGCTCTCCAGATGATCTGGGCTTAACTCGTAGTCAACGTCTGCGCCGTGATCCAGAAAGAAGCTTAAGCAACGGTGATGATCTGCTTTGCCGCTGTCGAAATGAGTGATGAAGTAAGCGAAATTGTTTGACTTTTTGAGCCCAAATGAGGCCTCGAGCTCGCGATTAACATCACAGTGCTGGATCAAAAGCCTTGCATGATCCAAATTGCCGGTCTTTACTGCGGCCATGATGGCTGAATCCCCTTGGTATGCTCCAAACGAAGTATCTGGACGACATCCCCGAGCTAGAAGACCATGGAGGGTATCTGCACAGTTGATCCGGGTTGCGTAGAACAGGTGCTCGTGTCCCTTGGAATGTTCGTTGAGCCAGTCGTTGTCCATTCCAACATTGATCAAGACTCTGAAGGCCTCTTTGTTTCCCAATCTGCCAGCGGCGAGAAGCAGAGGTTTCCATGCTGCTTTGATGCTTGGCAGACGGCTATGAAGTAGGACGAGAAGAACTTCTCTAGTCACAAATCTGAAAGTTATATCCATTATTTCTTGAAGATCGTCTCCGTCTCCGCTTTCATTATATTGGAACTGATAACCTCGGGTGACGTGGTTATTGGAAAGCAGATAAATGATGATTGTCAAGTAATGATAGCTGTCGAAGTTACATCCCAGCTCCTGGCCAGTGGAAGATGACTCCAAAACTGGCGGTAGTTGAGCAGCTACCCCAATGAGTTCAGACTTCCATGTTGTGGCGTGGGCAGCTGGAATTGGATCGTTCGCGAAGCAGACGGTTGAAGTGAATCCGCAACCTTGGCTCTCACCAAGCCTTCTCACAGTCAGTGGGGACACTCCTTTTTTCAAGGCTAAACTTGGTCAGCAAAAGTCGTGGCACAGCTTTGAGTCTTCAAGCAGTGAGCATGCACTTACCCGATATCTTTTCAAAAAGTCTTGTGAGAGGTATTCCTTCTAAGCACAGTCTGTACACTGAGTCTGAATATCTCAAAATGTCGGTCGTTTCAATCTTTGACTGTGAATCCAAGCCGAGTAGCGGCTGCAAACTGATGAGCGTACTTTGAAACAGCTGTAGAATCCGAGACTGAACCAAGTTTGATGGCTGTTTGCGGACCATAGTCTCGATGGAATCTGGCGATGGCGTTCGTATGACAATGCCAGGAGGGAGTGGAGGGAGAGGTCCTGTATCAGCTTGTATTAGTTGGCGATGGAGCCTGCTTTTGTAGCCATTTCCGGTCTTGAGCATACCTTGATGAGGTCCTTGGTTCAGGGCGCCGTTCCTTCTGATTTCCCTCCAGCAGTCATCCCAAGGCTTCTCAGTGTCATTGATGAGGATGACAGTCGGTTTTCTAAGCCTTTTCTTGCCCTCATGCTGCAGGCGCGGGCGGACATGCTGGTAGACCAATGGCCAATGCCTTGACTTCAGTTTCTTTTGCATTCCAAGCTCTCTCAATTTGAGTTCCCATATTGGCAATCTGGAGAATCAGCGAGGTCAGAAACAGCTTTAGAATACTGATGCGTTTGGGGCGCTACAGGCATCTGGACACCCAGTGGCAGGTGGTCAATTCGAGCAGCGGTGAAGACAGTTAACTAAAACTTACGGCGTCACAGGGAATCCTTTGTCATTCTCCATGATTGCCTTGACTTCCTTCAGTGTCCTCCTTTCTTCCTGGTACAGGTGACGTATCACTGACACATTCTGGCGCCAGATGCCGTCGTCCTCATGGGAACGAAGACGCTTGGGTACAGACATTTTAGCCTGACTGAGTCTTTGCAATGGAGATGAATTGAGACGGCCAGTTGTACAGCAGGGACATGTAATTGGATGGAGAAAATTGTGTCAATGGATGGAAATGGATGGAAATGAAGAGATTCAGGACTCCGTATTGTAGGAGGATCTTATATGTGCATCCAAGGAGTAATATAGAGCACAAGGCTCGGGTCCTCAGGTGGTTCCTGAATTTACCTGCACATGTCGTTCCCCGCAACTCCCGTCTGTTCAAAGTCTTCTTGTCCAAAATCTGATGGTCTAAAATCTACCTGCATACTGTAGGGTAACATCGCCTCTGGCATTGGTACTCCAGCCAGTCAGGATGGCCGTTCTGGCTCAGATGGTTCTGCATAGTGGCCCGGGGCGCGTTTGTGCAACGAACAGCTGCAGGCTGCGTCTGGGCACAGCACTGAATGGGCATAGAGTTGTGGGGCGGCGTTCTCTAACGATAACTGATGCAACATGCATTGGAGGCTGTCTCTTAAATGTGACAGATTGGATGACTGCATCTAATCCTCGAGGGTGGGCCGAATAGGCTGGCTGACTGGCTAGTTAATATCTCCGGCCAATATGACGAAAGCCAGCCCCCGGCTCTCTCTTTCTTACAAGAAGGGGACAATTTTCGAGTTCAAATCGGCATAGCGACCCTAACCCTCAATTCATACAATCACAAACGCATGTTGCTCATTTTTCAGACATACGATATACGACTTAGTCCTCTGGGAACCGGGGGACAGCTTACCGGCATCTTGCTCAAGCTCGTCCCTTCGCTCCAGCTGGCCTCTTCATTAATTGAATGACCAGCATAAAAGGAAGTTGTGATGGTGAGGCTGTCTTGGTGTGAGTAATGGCTGCCCAGGTGTTTGGAGATATTGGTTCGAGGACTGGGGCCGCTCTGCTGACTTGAGCGCGAGTATATGAGTCTCTCTACATTCTGTGATGAATTACCCGAAAATTAGAGAATGGTTGACGAAGAACCTAGAAATCCTCGCCGTTCCATCTTGGGGCGATGAGTCTATCAGACGATTCCCCTGCCAGTGGATCCTTAGCCTTCCTAGATGGTCAAGCAGACGGCGGTGACATGGTTGTTGGAATTGAAATTGGCTGTTCGATCTACATTTATTATAACTACTCATACCTCTGGCACGTGTTTGGTTTGTAGCCTGCTGGCCGCTGAGTTCGAAGGCAGAGCCTTAAATGATGGCCGACTACTTAGGTGATGCCGTGTGTATTCGGGTAATGCTGCAAAAGGGCGCTCAAGTCACTCAAATCATGACTTTCCGCTAGCAGGTCGTCTTCCATACGATCACTATTCGCAGTGTAAAGTTCTTTAGCCCCTTTATGACAGCCACAGTTCCTATATCGTATATCTTTCTAGCCATGGGGTTCAAGTGGTCACTTGCTAGGTAACGGTATCAATGTAGCACAAATATTATTTATTCAAATGTTTATACACCTACTGTATTGCGATCATGTAAACTTGCACCGCCTAACTAGCCGAATGTACCTCACTATTTACAATAACAGCGGCAGGTCTACATTGACCGTATCCAGCTGTAAAGGCTGCCCATAAGCCTTGAAAGCCTCCTACCCGAATTCCTGGACTGCTCCTCCATACAGCCAAAATTCTCCTTGATCTCGCCCCCTGAAAGGTCGCAACCTCTTTCGTGCTCGTCGGTATTAGATTCATCTGCCTCTAAGGTGCAATGTCTTAGGGCTGGGACTTGGGGAGTCTCCTAAGTCAGTGGATAGATGGCCCTGTAGAAAGGGTAGAGGAGACTTGTGTTAGCTGGATTGGTCGGTAGGGCTGGCGATTGTGTGACAGAGGTGTCGAGGGAGCTGTTGCGATTGTGTGACAATATGATTGAGCCACCCGATTCGTGGAATGGACAGCTATAGGACACTATTTTCTTGCCACATATATCTCCTCAAACCCTTCCACTTTATCCATCCCCACACCGCTTTAACGCTGCTGAAAACATGTGCTACAGACAAAGTGAGCGAAGATGACAGACAGCATAGACCCAGAACTATGAACAAAAGTTGACAGCCTCAAAAAATTCCTCGTGGCTGGATTTCACTGCCGTGCCTTGAGGTCTCTCTGCGACTATGATTGTATTCATTACTGTAGTACTGCTAACGCAGGTAAGACGCACATATTCGACGCTAACGTCACGAGTGGCTGGATAAGTATTGCGGGGTCTGCGTGGGTCCACTGGCTTTGGAGGTCAAACAATTCCTCTGAACGTTCACATCACTTCTTTCTATTCGAAAGGGTCGATTGCTTCGTGTTCACCAGGCTATTCTGTCTCTCTCATAGGGGTAACGCAGTTCCATCAGCCACCGGGCTACGCCGACTGCCTCGATACAAGATAACATGAAGTGGATTATTCTCGGGCTGGCAGTCCACCTTGTGGCGGCTGGCGGGACTGGCAACCCAGCGGTACCCTAGGGTAAGTAAGCTTATGGGCGACGCACCGTGTTGATAATTGAGGCTGATAATTATCCTTCAAAATCTAGTGTGACGTGCTGATCGCTGCTGGATTGGGCTCACATGTACTGACTGCTCTGGAACCAGCCTACAAGGAACGTGTTGAGTCTTACTGGTCTGCCAGTGCTCGCTTGAACCCGTGGTGCTTTGTCCAACCACAGACTGTCGGCGAGGTTTCGCTTGCCTTGACAACCCTCGCAGCTGCTGGCCAAGGTGCCGGTGATTGGCATGTTGCCATCCGCGGCGGAGGACACAACTTTTTTCCGGGCGTTAACAACATTGAAAATGGCGTCACCATCGATATGGGCTTCTTCAATAGGACCACTTACAATGCCGACAGTGGTCTTGCCTCGGTCGGGCCTGGCGGTCACTGGACAGGGGCATACACCAAGCTCGCGAAGAGCAACGTTACAGTTGTAGGCGGTCGGGAAGGTCAGGTTGGCATTGGTGGTTTTCTCCTCGGTGGTGGCGTATGTTTCCTCCTTTCTCTTTTTCTTTTCCATCCATCCCTTTACTGCGAAGTAGGAAGAGTGAACGATCTAACAGATTTACTAAAGAACTCTTATTACACATTCCGCCAGGGCTTTGGGTGTGACAACGTCGTGAACTTTGAGGTCGTATTGGCCGACGGTAGTGTCGTTAACGCCAATTCCACCTCTCATGACGACCTGTATAGAGCGCTTAAAGGAGGCAGTAGCAACTTCGGGATCGTCACGCGCTTCGACCTCAACACACTCCCGAATACTCCATTGTGGGGCGGTATACGCACATATGATTATAACCTATATGCCGACGTTGCTCTGGGAACTATTGTTGACTTCGCCAACGCCGATGAATCTCAAGGCGACAATGCCCTGATTGTCCTGATTGTGACCGGTGGTGACAACACCATTTCCCTACTTACTAATCCGGTCAACACACAAGGCGTGACAGACGCCCCCAGCTTCGCAAAGCTGTCTGCACTGCCTGCTTTGACAGACTCCACGAAATTAACGACCGTGGGTGACCTCACCGGGTCCGGAGGATCACCCGCTGGATTACGGTTTGTATACCCTGACCAGGATTCTGCAACCGAAACTAACCGTATGTCTCCAGGAACGTGTGGTTCACGTCCACCTTTGGTGCTGATACCAACCTACTCAAAACTATCAAGGGGCTCTACGAAGATTTCCTCGCAGACTTGTGGACCTTGCTGCCAGCGGATGCCTTCGAAACCCAAATGGTCTTCCAGCCAATCCCTTCGTACTTGGCACAGGCTGGTGAGAGGAAAGGCGGTAATGTTCTGGGTCTAGATTCTTCGTTGACGAAGAATGCGGTCCTCTTCCTGCTCACCTTGAAAACGAAAACGGCGGCGGACGAGGCAGTCATACACGCACGTGGCGGTGTATTCTTTTCCAGTGTCGATGAGGCTGTGAAGGCTTCGGGAAACAGTCTCCCTTTTGTCTATCTCAACTACGCCAACCCCAGTCAAGACCCATTAGGTAGCTATGGTGTTGAGAACGTCGCATTCATGAGAGACATCTCTGCCAAGTATGACCCGCAGGGTATTTTTCAGCGACGGGTACCAGGAGGGTTCAAGATCTCTCGTGTGGCTGGAGATAATGATTAATGATGCTACTTACATAAATCGAAGACAAATTCCCAATCTTCTTCAATACCGCAATGCACATGAGAAATTCAATGGCCATTAAAGTTCAGCCCCAGGTATGAGAGACCTCGCAGTGCGCTCACTATTAAGTCCCAGCTGAATGCATGTACCTCTTAGCGTTTTCCGAACTGAACACCAAATTGATTACTGGCGCAAGCCACATGCTGGTTGTAGATCAACATGGCTGTTGATGCGAAGCAAGATGTCGTGTAGTGCTGCGCCTCGCGTGGTCTCAGCCCGCCTTCCAGCTTCTCAGCCAGTCCGCTTTCTTCACACGGCCAGTCTCAATCTTGGAACAACGCGTTCGAGCGAGCTCTAGAGCATGTCGGGGGATTGCCTTACCAATGACAATGCTGTCAAAGGTCATGGCGGCACCAGCTACCAAAGCTAAAATGGAAGCTAAACGAAGAACGCGATTTGTGTACCACGGCTCAGCCGTATTCGTATTAAGCGCCTAAGATCGGCAAGACTACGTAAGCGACCGTTGACATGCCATATTCTATGCCCTTCTAAGCTTGACCTTGGGAGCGGGACGAGCACGACTTGGGTCCACAAATTTTATGACAACCTTGCGCTGCTTTGGTCGGCTTCGTTTTTTTTTAAGACGGAATGGCAGAAGAAAAGGGGAGTATCTCAATAGGACCGCGTGGCGGCCATGATGGGGTTTGTTTTCTTGGCAGGCTGCGGCAAAGAAACGGACCGGAATGGGCATTCGGGCGTGCACAAAGTTTTTGCTACAGCTAGGCGGCCCTCAGCGGTCTTATTTGGTCATCGAGATGTCAGCGGCAACGGCCTGGTCCGCAGGCTATTCATTGGCGTGCTGGTCTCGGTCTGCATTCCATAGCAAATTCCCGTCGTTGTTAATTTTGGCCCTATCCGAGGAGGATACGATACCGAGAGGCTACTGACTAGCATCGGTATGTACGCAACACACCGACCGTGTGGCATAAGACCCGCTTTTGCATAATTCTAGCCCGGCACCTTCATAATCCGTGCCCCATGAAGGTCACTTAGTTGGCGCAGCCCGGAGTTCGTGCCCAGGTGAACTCCAAAGCCCGCCCCTAATGGAAAACAACCAAGGGTGCATTTTCTTTTCTGGGCGGATTTAATGGACTAAATAAATCATGCACTCTTTACAATTCATTATTTATCCCATCATTCTTTCACTCCCAGGTGTGTGCATTCTAATTCTAACCTAACTTGTTAGTTACAATGTCACCAAGTAGCGAAACCGACAAGCCTCCTGAGCAGAAGCAAAGCAAGACTATCAATCCATCTGCCCAAGATCCAGTAGGCGACTCGTTCTTCGTCAACAGCACTTCCAAGACACAAAGACGGATCCCGCAATGGCTCGATCATTTCAATATGAAGGATCTGAAGATCCTCTTCAAGACATCGCTAGCTGTCTGGATCACGACTATTTTCATCTTCATCGATCCCACGCTAGATTTCATAGGACAGGCGGCCTTTTTTGCAGGGTAAGTACCACTCGCTCTCGCTCCCACCAAGCACGCGGCAGTATGTAGTAACAAAAAGGCCAGTATCGTCCTGTTCATTGTTCCTCCGTCTGGTGTTGTGTTGCTCCAGGTGATGGCGGGCCTCTCCATCTGTGTTGGCGTTGCCGTTGGCTGGGTATGGGGCGTCATCACGATGAAAGTATCATTAACAACAAGGCCCGACGAGGACCTTCAAGCCCAGTATGCTAAGCTCGAACAATCTATCTCACAAGGCGACATTCAAGCTTCCGGCTCCACGCCAGCTGTGCAAGTTGCACTTTACGACGGGTTTTTCCTGGACACAAGAGTCTCAATATGTACCTTCTGCATGATCGGCCTATTTATCTACCTCATGGTGAGTAAAGGTTTCTGCGTTTTCTTTTCCTTGATTGATTGAGCTGATCAGAGAAAAGGCACGAGTACGGGTCGCAGCGCCAAAGCTGACCCTAGTCAGCATGTTCTCGATGGTAATTGCGGACATTTACCTGGCAACTGCCCCGACGATCCCGACCTTTCAAGGGACCATCCCGAAAGTGATGATATTGCCTACTGTCATTGCCATCGGGGTTGGACTGGTGTGCAATGTGCTGATATTCCCACAATCAACGTCCTCGCTGATTCTGGATTCTTTGCGTGGCATTTTGACACCAATGCCTGGCTTTTTCGCTGCAACGGGCCAACACCTTTTGGATCCAAGTCGCAAATTGGATATGAAACGACTAGAGAAGCTGAAAAGCCATACGATGACGGCTTTTAAGGACCTGGGTACTTCCGTGGCTTTTCTTCCAATGGACATCTCTTATGGACGGTGGGGTGCCGATGACATTGTCACCCTTTACCCAAATTTTCGAGAAGTCGTGTTGGCCTTTTGCGAACTCGTCCAGCTGCAGTTGACCATTTCGGGATCTAGAGAAAAGAATTCAAAGTTGATGAACGCACTGCTCACACTCAACGAAAGGGCAGAGCCCGGGTCTCGACTCCCCGTCGCCCACCGCCAACTGGTCAAAGCCCTGGCGATGCAAAGCGCTGCTAGACATCCTGAATCTGCACCATTATTCACGGCCACGTACAGCGTCCTTGCGAGGTGTACAATCCCTGTTTTCGGAGCATGGTCTGATGCCATCCGGACCATCGAGGAAGGAATGAGCCACGCGTCAGGCAATAGAGCATCAGGCTTTGCTCAGAACATCCAGGACGCCATCAACACGGTACGGGAGCAAGGCAAGGAGTTTAAAGACGAGTCAGCCAAGCTTCTGCTCGAGCCTCATTCTCATCTATTCAACGATAACGGAGACCTGAAGAACGCTGAGGATGCACGCCTACTCGTCGCCTTTCTGCTTGGCCTCCTATATCAGGAGCGGATTCTGCGAGTCAACGACGCTTTCTTGAAACTTCTCATAAGCTTAGAGCATGTCGATAATCATCGCGATCGGAAGCGTTTGTGGGTGCCACGCGGTCTGGACAAGCTGCTTCATTGGACCTTAGCCAAGGACGAAACGACCCCAACGACCCAGAAGGAAGCCGAGATTACAGAGTCAGACCAGGACGACGACGGACAGACCCAATCCGACAAAGCTGCGCAGGGGGGTTCCGAAGCTCAGAATCCCTCTACTGCACAGGCGAGCCTCGAGAGCATAAGATCCTCCCACGGCCGCCAGCGGACCAAAGCCAGCTATGCACTGTTGGCCGTAATCAACTGGCTCACGAACGACGAGGGGCTCCACGCCCTGCGCACGCTGGTAGTCACGATCGGGCTCGCGATACCGGCCGTCGTCAAGACCACGGCCGGGTTCTACTACATCGAGAAGGGGTTCTGGGCGCTGATCATGGCGCAGATGGCCCTGGTCCCGTACGCGTCCGACTTTGTCTCGGGCGTCCTGGTGCGGGTGGCAGGCACGGTCGCCGGCGGCGTGGTCGGCCTCGTGTGCTGGTACATTGGCGCCGGCTCCGGGCCCGGCAACCCGTACGGCCTGGCCGCGGTGATGGCCGTCGCCATAGTTGCCCTGATGTGGTGGCGCCTGTTTGCGCCGCCCGATCAGATACAGGCCCCGATCATGATGGCCTCGACTATGTACCTGGTCGTCAGCTATAGCTGGATGGATACGCACAGTCCCACCTATGGCGATCCAGGGGTCGGGTATTCTGTCTTCTGGCGGCGGATCCTTCTTGTGCTGGTGGCGTTCGGAGCGGCAACGGTGGTTTTGTTCTTCCCTCGTCCCCCTTCTGGGAGCCGTCATTACAGGGAACTTTTGTCACGGCAGATCGGTACTGTCAAAGAGCGATACGCTCTTTACTTATCTACTTGGAAAGACGCCCCGGCCGACTTGGCCCAGGTCGTCGAAGCAGAGTACTTTATGTCACAAGGCATACTCGAGGCTTCTGTTCCTGCGATCGAGCAGCTCAAGTTTGAGTTCTCCACGAGCAACATTGACTCGGCCACCCTCTCAAGGGTCTGCGTTCTTTGTTGCAATTTGAACACCCATATCACCCAGCTTGTACTTCAAACGAGACGCCTGCCACCGCATTTACGATCGAAGTTCCTCCTATATACCGGCGCAAACAACGAGAGTGTCGTCTCGGACTTGATGGCAGTACTGTCACTAGTTCAAGGGTCTTTGGTTTCTGGGAGTTCCCTACCTGCAATCCTCCCAACCCCACTGCTCGGCAATGCGTTTGAGAAAGGGGCTACAGCAAGGTCCAAAGAAGCTGATATCTCTCCAAAACAATCAGAGGAGTTGACCATCAAAGGGATTTTGACTGGCCACGATGGCCAACTCTGGGCCAGCACTTTGACTTCTTATATGTCACTGCTAGGAACAGTGGACGAGTTGGTGGTTGTATTGAAGATGGCTGTGGGTGAAGAATCGGAAGTTCCTGGTGGAATTCTGGGAGTGTGACTCTGACAACAAGTTTGTGCTACGACTGGATCGGGCGTTTTACTCCTGAGTTCATCCCGGCTCAGGCGGCAGAATCCTCGTCTGCAAAGTTTGTTACAATAGACGGGGAGAAAGTTGAAGAGACTGCCTCTCAGTAGTCGAGTTAGCAGCCATAAAAATCAATCCTTGCAAAAGAAATGTTACCAGTCGCTGCATGTTGGTAGCTCTGGTCCAATAGCATTGTGCCACCTCCGAACATGGCTGCTTGTCTAGTCAACGCCTTCTCCCATCACTAGCTGCAGCCCCCTCAACTAGTGAGAAAAGGTTGGCAGAGTACCTAGGTAGGGCTGGTATTATGGACAGTTATCTGATCTGCCTAGGTCCAGAAAACTGCACACTGACCTAAGAGGCGTAAATGTCTATTTGACCCTGGAAAGTCAGAATTTTTATCAAGCCGACAAGGCCGAGTCCAGGATAGCGAACTGATCCTTCTCAGAATCCAACACAGCCAGCGCATCAAACGGCAACGTAACCATGGGCGTTGTATGCCCAATATCCACATTAAACAGAATGGGGAACTTCTTCTCAGCCAGCCGCCCCTCACACAACAGCTCCTCAATAACGCCCGCATACTGCGCCCTCGCCTTGGGAGAGTCATACCCAAACGGCCTCCCAACCACCAACCCGGCCGCATCATCAAACACGCCCTGAGCAATGAGGTCCGCCACGGCGGCTCTCACCCGCCCCAAGGGGTTCCCGGAGACCTCGTCGTCGCCCATCGCCGTCTCGAAGAATACGATTCGACCCCGCCAATCCGGCACCACGCCGCGGACACCCCCTAGGCGCGCCATGACGGTCAGACACCCGCCGAAGAGCCGGCCCTCCGCTCTGCCCGGCCGCAGCCATGTCCATCCTCCCGTGGGAGCAAGCCGTGGCCGAGCCAGGGACTCGGGCTCCTTGAAGACTACGGCGACGTCCGGCGCGTAGGTGGGCGAGCGAGCAACGTCACCGATGGGTGCCGGGTCGGTGATGGCGCGGAACAGGTGCCTCGCGCAGAATGCAAGCGCCGATGCCTCGTGAGCCTCATCGTCGCCGTCGGGTGCCCTGGGCTCGCACAGCTCCGGGAGGGGGCAGGGCCCGTAGAAGGTGCGGAGCCCTGTGGTGGCGTGGAGGAACCAGTGCAGGCCGGTGATGTCGGAGTATCCCACGACGACCTTCGGGCGGGCGCGGATGGCGGCGTGCAGCTCCGTGTCGGCGAGCAGGGCCGGGAGGAGCTCCGTGAAGGAGGGCCCGCCGATGGTGCAGACGACTGCCGATATGGACGGGTCTGTAAAGGCGGTGCGGAGCTCCGAGAGGCGGTTGGATATGGAGGACTGGATGCCTGTGTCTGGGGTGAAGAGCTCGCGGACGTGGTAGCCTTGTGCTGTGAATAGGTCCTTGGCTCTTGATAGGGCGGTCGGAAGTACATTGTTGAGGCGAGCCGAGGGCGAAACGAATGCTATTGTGTCGCCGGGCTGGAGGGCTGGAGGGACTATGGTTGAAGGCATTTCGGTCTTCTGTCCTTGCTTGTAGATCTGAATTATTTGATTTGTTCCTTTGGAAACAAGAGTGTAATGCTTGGCCTGGATCAATTCGGAATGAGATGGGCGGCTTCAAAAACAATGTACATTTATTTCAGTGAAGACAAGGTCGAGGTTGGATGTCACTGACGCCCTGACGCCCTTGGGGGTACATCCTGTCTCCCGATCAGGTATAGTTTTTGAAGGTGTCATCCCGACTATACACTGGATTTCTAATTAATGTTTTTGAATTACAGCATCGAAATCCTTCCAGACGCCTTTCGTGGGCTGACTTGTTCATAGCAGCGTTTCGTTCACCCTGGAACTCCAGATCTAGGAGAGCTGTTGGGTTGATGTTCCACACGCAGGACGACTACGTACATTTCCTTGGTTGCAAATAAATTGGAGTAGCAGCCAAACAAAGACGGTAGGCGGAGCCCAGACAGCAGGCCTGGACAGGGGTTCCTTCCTCTACTGCCAGACCCCACCTGCCCTGGATTGACGTCGCGTCACGTCCAACCAACAATTAAATTGTCATGCCTGGTAACAAGACTTCATTGTCTTCACTCCCACGGGGGCCAGCCACTGTCTCGCCTCGTCCATTTCTCATTTCCTCGCCTGCTTGCGCCCGCCATGTTTCGTTCTATTCCAACCATGCTTTGCATAAATCATTGAGCCTCTGACAGCATCATTTACGCCACCTGCATTGCTCCTCACGCATTTCGACCATGGTCGGCCCAGGCGAGAAGGGCCTCGCCAGCTCTCGATGGGCGCCCATCAACACCGGCCGCCCACCGTACTACTGGACGTCCAACAGGTTCAGGCAATCCGCCTCCTCCTCCTCTGCCTCTTCGACCTCGACCGCGATACACACAACGACGACAACGACAACAACCACAAACACCCAGCCGGTCCTGCCCACCCCGCCGACACACGCAGTAGCAGCCCCCTCCGATGGCATCACATACACAGGCAACCCATACGATATCGGCGCCCTGACCCGCGTCCCGACTCCCTGGTCCGAGCTGAGCAGGTTCATGAAGATCGCCCGCCGCATGCGCTGGAAGCTGCCCTTCCTGGGCCAGGGCTACCGAGCCGCCACCGACCGCGCCCTCAACACGCCCGACGACCGCGCCGAGGCAGAGCTCATGTTCAAGCTCGACTTCTTCGAGTACTACATGCTCCTCGAGCGGGCGCTGGTGCACCTGATGGGCGTCTTCGGCGTCAAGATCACGGGGGCCTTCAATGGCGCGAGGTCAGGCACAAGGATCCCCAACGGAAACGGGAGGAGCGGTGGCGGCGCCGCAGGACAGCAGCAGCAGCCCCAGAGCGACCACCGCTTCCACGCCAACGTCCTCGACGCCCTCGACGACCCGCGCAACCCCCTGCACCCCGTCCTCGGCGCCGGCGACGCGCGCTACGCCCTCGCCCGCGCCAAGGAGCTGCGCAACCGCTGGAAGAACGCCGACGAGCCCGACTCGGTCGTCATCGCCGCCGCAGCCGCCGCCTCCTCCGCAGCCGCGTCCGCGAAGCTGGCCTCGGCGCGCCCGCTCGAGGACTATGATCTGGAGCGGATCCTCGAGAACATCTTCACCGGGCTCGAGGGCGCCTACGCCATCGCGGACCGGTACGTGACCACCGTGCGGGCGTGTGCCGCCGAGCGCGGGCTGGCGGCCCCGGGGGTGGCGGGCAGTGGGACGGCAACGCCTGATAACGCCGCTGAGGAGGCACAGTGGGAGTTCATGGTTGATGCCATGGACTGGGAGGCTGTATAAGCTGGCTACGGCGGGGTGTATCAACCGGGCGGCGGCAATAGATCCTCTGTATTTGTATTGGGAGGTGTTGTGCTTGTTTTTGTGGATTTTTATCTCGCTCCAGACTGGCATGGTTCAGAGGGGCACGGCGTTCAACTGGGACTTCAGGGAATTGGGACTGGCTTAACACTGGCGTCTAGATCGATACCCAGCGGCCCGTGGGGATCTCACACAGCATGTGTTAGCGTTCACCGGTACATAGAATCACCTAGATATCCGAAAATGCATCGGCAGCCCGCGAGGCGAGCCTAGATCAATCAAGACTAGGGGCATCAAAGGCTCTGTGCTAAATTCAAACGCCTACATGTAGAACCCTAAATAGAATGATCGCTCATGTGAAAATATCAGGCCATATCTCATCAGTCTCTCGGGTCAGATTACCGCTCAAGACACATCGCACTTCCCGGTCTCCGCGTTACATCAGTGCTGCCGCACGGTATACTTCAACCTCAGCTGCTCGTCGGGCTTGTGAGCAGAGTGCCGGTTCCGGCTCGTAAACGGCGCCCGGTTCAGCCTGGTGCCCTTGTCGTCGTACAGCTGGAAGTCGAACATGGCCACGAACAGCGCGCCGATGATGCTCATCTCGAGCTTGGCGAAGCGCATGCCCAGGCACGGGTGCCTCCCGAGGCCCCAGCCGAGGTACCCAAAGGGCACCTTCTTGTCCTCCGCGCGGTCGGGCAGGAAGCGGCCCGGGTCCCACTCGTTGGGGTTGGTGTAGACCTCCGGGTCGAAGTGGACGTCGTCGAGCAGGTAGAGCGCGAAGCCGTCAGCGGGCACGACCTCGCCCGAGCCGCCGATGGCGACGTCGCGGCCCGAGATGTTCTTGCGGAAGGCCGTGCCCACCAGCTGGAAGCGGATCGTCTCGCGCAGCGCCAGGTCGATGAGCGGGAACTCGGACTCCCAGTCGTCGAGGCTCAGCGTCGCGAGCACCTCGGCGGGCGTCTGCGAGGTGGACGTGCGGTGCTTGGCCAGCGCCGCGTCCACCTCGCCCTGGATGCGCGCGTACCACTCCGGGTTGGTGGCCAGGTAGCAGAGGAGCCAGCCGGCGTTGATGCCCGAGTTGATCTGCCCGGCGAAGAGGGCGCCGAGGGTGAACTAAGAACCTTATTGTGAGCTTACCAGGGACTTGTGGAACCTGATAGGGCCGAGTGGGGGGTGTGGTAAGACAGACTGTGGAGTTCGCGCGGGTGTGTAAGATGTGGCAGAGGGGCTTGGGGTGGATTACGGGACTTTCTATGACGTGAGACTGGCTAGAGGGATGCGAATGTGGCTGCATGGCTTTGCGGCTCCAGATAACGTTTACCCCGGATGATGTGTGTGGCAGACAGACGACATGTCAAGACTTACAGTCAGGATGCGCACGATATCCTCGCCCGTGTCCATGAGGAACTGGAAGGCGTCCTCGTGCGTCTTGCCCGTCTTCTTCCTCTCCTTGGCGATCTTGTCAAAGATCACATACAGCTTCCCGCCCGCGATCGTCTGCCTGATGTAGCCGATGGTCGGCAGCCAGGGGAAGATGATGCGCGTGGTGCTCATGTTCTGCTCGACCGCCTCGAACAGGCCCAGCGTCCTGGCCAGCAGCTGTGGGGATTCGGCGATCTCGGTGGCGCCGACGGTGCGCATGGTCAGCTGGTAGACGATGTGGTAAATGTCGTCGAAAGGGTCGAAAATGCCCGTCTTCTGGCCGCCGTTATTCTTGACAATGGCATCGAGGGCCGTCGCGGTGTCGGTGGTGAGTAGCCTGAGGTTTCGCACAAAGTTCTCCTTCTTCATCAGCTTCGTGATTGTCCGGCTGAACCACTGGCTGAATTGACTGGCCGACCCGGGCTCGTTTTGCTTTCCGACTTGGGGCGACGCGGTGAACATCACGGCATATCTATTCCAGTCGATAGGCCCCTGGTCAGTACCAAGCTTGCTGGAGGCACTCCTTGCCTTTTGTCTTCTTTTTTACCCTGCTCTCCATCAAAAAAGGCTACTTACCCCTCTGACATGTTCAAGTCCTTGGAATCGAAGAAAGTCTTCCGTCCCTCGACTCCCGACATCCCGACGAGCCTATGCTTGCCGAAGTAGAAGCTGAAGTTGCCCGAGTTGGAGTGGTTGAGGGCTTCATTGTAGAAGTCGGCCCTGCTGGTGAAGAGACGAAGGGCTCCGAGGAGGGGATAGCCCTCCTTGACCTGCTTCGGGGCGGTCTTGGGGAAGGATGGCTGCCATTGTATCTTGATGAAGAGGGCGAGGACGGACAGAAGGAGGATATAGATGCTGGCGGGCCAGTTCTGGTACGAGAAGGCGGAGGCGAGTCCGGTCGGAGTCGCCATGGCTGACAGTGGACGCGGTAGACCAAGAGCAAAATACACGTATTATCGAGCTGGGAAAACCAGCCCCAGGATGGCGGGGAATGTTGGGGCAGACAAGCTCGTTTATAAACCATGCATGATTGACACAGGCAGATAGCCAGCTATGCTTTGGCTGTTGGTCCTTTCGCTGTTGGTTGCCACCTCCAGCTGCCAAAAGGGACAAGCTCGCTGGTGGGGCGAGCGTCAATCGAACGGCCCGTGTATCATGCTCCATCCTAATACCACCCTCCACTCGACAACCCGCGGGGGGCCCCTGCTCTCTCTGGCGAGCCAGCGAATCAAAACTGCGAACATCGTCAGCACTAGGTTCAGGCGGGAAGCATGCTCTGTCCATCGTCCATCCTGCTCCTTCAGACAGGAACAGCACTCTCCACTGGTTGTCAGTTTCACGAGTACGAGCAAGAGAACGTTGTTCTGAGCCAAATTTGGCCCGCGAAGACCCGTAGAGTGCGCTGTGTTGCACAGCCTGAACTCTCTGGTCGATCGCCGCAGGCGCAGAGCCGCAGACGGTGAACGCCCCACACCGTTTCCCCAGCCGTCGCGCTGCAGACCGCACAGCAGGTTTTAGATCAAGACAAGCTAGCGGAACTTGTGGCGTCGACCGTTGAATCCGCCGGCGGCCGCTATGGTCGACGGATTGAGCTGGCTACCGCTAACGGCGACGGCAGCCTATCTTTCGAGTGCTGGTGAGGATAAGAGGAAGTCTGAGGGTCCGAGGTCTGAGGGCCAGATAGCTTGATCGAGGGAGTTGACGATGTCCCCTTCAAAGTACCAGTAGCATCATCACCTAGATAGTGTCGGTCTTGTAAGGTAAAGTGTACGAGCGGCTTACCATAGACGATACTGCCTGCACTAAGAGAGCCTGCCTGTGTTTAATTCGTCAAATCCCTTCGTCACAAGAGGATTATCGGTCGTGACGTCGCACAGCAAATCAACTCGACTCACAGATACCAAAGACTTCCTGAACATGCAGTGGACGTAGCTGGATGGATGTCTGTGTGTGGCTACCACCTGCCCAGGTGGTTTTTGAGCTCCCACTTTCCTAAATTGGACCCTTTCCTGGACGACGACAAGTGCGTTGGATAAGATGCAGTCCGTACCTACCGCCACGCAATCCCTGGCAGATGCCTCCTCTCCATGATCTTGGCCCTGCGCAAGTCCTGCGCATTTCGGTTCGCTGCCTTCCTCGACTGTCAATAACATCATCGAGCAAACTGTCAGATTACGGCCCGCACACCAGACCGACAAACATCCATATGACAGCCGAACGCCAACGGGCGACCATAATTACCCACAGAGAAGAAACAGGCATATTCATCATTCTCCAAGAACGAATTCTCTACAGCTAGCTCAGTGGCAGCAGGCCTGAAGAGACGGCAGTGCTTCATCCACTATCCAAAACGGCCCTGCCCTCTACACCCTCCTGGAAGCTTACTTCACGGCGGGCGGCTGGTCATGGACATCCGGGTAGACATATCCAATCCTTTCATGGGAGTGGATGGGCCTTGGCTTCACCAGGTCACCGTTACGGCAGTCCTCAACGGTCGCTGCGTAGCCAGATGCGACGCCCGGCTGATCAAAGAGGACAAATACACCAGTACCAGGCGACACTTCTTCAGCGCAATGGACGACGAGAGCGACAGAATGAGCGACCTCGCTCACTTGATGCTCTGGTCCGAGGATCGATGGTGCGTCGGAAACACAAAGCTGCTACCCTCAGTAAAGAAGTTCTTCCGGCGGTTCTTGGACAGGCAGACGAGGGATGAACAAAATACCATACAACCAATGATCCCCACTTACGTCGGACCAGTCCTGTTCAAACCGAGACCGGGGACCACGGATCATTACAAGTTCCCCCAGAAAATTACATGGGCACTCCTATTCACCGTCATCGACGTCGAGGAGCCCTATCAGCGTCGCGGCGTCGCCAGGGCCATGGTGAGGAAGACTCTCGAGCGGGCTCGCTCCCTCGCCGCAGCGGAAAGGCGGCTCCTGCTCGCAGCTGTCGAGCCCGGGTACCTGTAGACCAAGAACCTGGTCATCGACAGCGACAGCGAGCGCAGGGCACAGCACACGGTCAGGGCGGAGCAGTTCTGGAGTGCCATGGGGTTCCAGAAGTTCGAAAAGCGGCCTCCTGATTCTTCGAACTGGTATTTCTGGAGCGGGAACTTTGACTTGCCCGACCGCAGGGACATATTGCTTGACCCAAAACTCGAAATGGATCTTCCAGTTCGAGCATCAACGGGTAAATGAACAACACCAGCGATGTGTCTTGAGGTGGAAACATGAGGGTCTTGGAAGACAACATATCGAAGACTGGGGCTATTCATCTTGTTGTCACCGGCTTTTGGCATGAGCGTTATTGGTTTGCAGAGCGTTCGTTCCACAGTACCACCGTCCTCGATGAGGTGATGTTCTACAAAGGGATACCTGGAGATTGACACAGGGTATCTCTGCAGAAGATGGCTAGCTTAGAGCAACACGGCTGACTCCACTCGAGTGTCTCTAACAACCAAAGCGAAAAGCTGACAGGATGTGGGATGCTAATACCAGGAACTGTTGGGCAGTCACACGACGCGCCCTGTGGTCAGTGAGACGGCCCAACCGACCATCTGCCGTGATGTCTCCCCACTCTGTGATGCCACTTACATGGAACGGAGTCCGTGTTGGGCCAGAATATGCCCAGGGACCCATTCTCTGGTCCTCGAGGATCTTTAACTCCCCGGGGAATCAGATCTTTATGCGAAGGAAGCTCGCCCCTTGCCCTTATACCGAGCCTCATTGAAAGGAATGGCTCCCTATCAATATGAGCCTTTTAGTTCGCCAACAACGCAAATCCGCCTTCTCGAGCTGCTCCCGGGCCACGGCATGATCGAGTGCCGTCTCAGGGTGACAGAACTCGAGCAGGCAGAGTACACGTACGAACCAATCTCGTACTGCTGGAAGGCATCTTCCCTCGAGCACTGGTGGGGTTGTACCTACAGGGAGAAGAAGAATCAGAAGAAGGGCTTTCGGATACTCGTTGATGGGGCCAACTTTGATATTTATGAGAGTCTTCATGGCGCGCTGAGCAAGGTCAGGCTCAGCAATGGGGTGAGGGTGCTCTGGACGGACGCAATTTGCATTGATCAGACCAACACGGACGAGAAGAACACTCAAGTTCCCCTGATGGCCAAGATATACGAGAAGGGCAGTCGAACACTGGCATGGCTTGGCGAGTCCGATCACCATACTCGCAAAGCGTTCGAGTATCTCAAATACAACGCCTGTCGCGATCCAGACACCATCAGTCTCTCGTCCCAACCTGAGGAGTCAGAAGCTGAGCTAGTCTCTGGGAATACTCCAAGTCATGATGTTCCTGTCCACCGGGGATGTCTACGAGGTCTCTTAGATTCTTTCAACAAGACACGCTTACGGGTCTCGCTGGAGTCTATCATCAACAGACCTTACTTCAGACGTGCTTGGATTGTGCAGGAAATCACCAAGTCGTGGTCCTTATCACTCATGTGCGGCGACTACGAGATTGAATGGCGGTACCTCTCTGATGAGTCCGTGGGTATAATACCGAAATTTGGTGGCGACTCCTGTTTCATTGCCCTAGACAAGCTACGAAATGAACAGTATCAGTATGACTTGATGGAAGTGGCTAGCATGGTCTCCCCGACACAAGCATCGAAGGCTCACGACAAGCTCTATGGCATCCTGGGCCTGGTGCCAGATGACCCAATGACGGCGAAAATTGGCGTCGACTACAAGAAACACCCCAACGACGTGTTCTATGAGTTCAGCAAGGAACTATTGTTAGCCAACCGGAGACTGGGGGTTCTTTGCTTGAGCTACGGCATGTCTCCGGATAGGCCCAAGGATGTACCGTCCTGGGTGTGGAACCCACAGCCTGCTGAGCCTCATACCCGGTTCTCGGTGCCTTCCTCCAGGTCAAATCAGTATCGAGCCGCTGGAGAAACACAATGCCAACCAGAGTTCTCCGGGAAGAAGCCCGAGAAGCTTGGATTGCGTGGCATTAAACTTCAAAACGTCACGGCTGTCAGCTCTGGTTGGAATACTTTACCTCGATCAAGTCTACCATTTCACATGGAAGATCCACGTCCATTCCTTCAACAGATTTTGTGGTACTTCGAACACAGGGCCATCGGCGGCATAAATGAGGGCTCACATGACCCGGCAACTGCGGATCACCGCAGGAATATACTATTCCGCACAACTTGGCCGTACCAATTCTCCACCGAGACACCCCTTCCGGAGTGTGATCAGTTGGAAGAGGCTCGAACCATCGCCAAGCTCACCCGCTTCGACTCTGAAGTTGTGAAGCGATTCGCAAGGTACATTCCGGGAGAAAAGAAGCAGATGACACCTTGGGCCAGGTTCAGGCTCTTGGTGGCGATAGAGGCATTCTTCATCCGTCGTGCGCTCGGGAATCCCGCCGCGAAACAGTTTGACAGGCTAATGCCGTCCTTTTCCTACCTCAACAACCGTCTTCTTGCAAGAACTGATGCAGGCGACATCGCCTTATGCCCAAACGAGACGGCAGTCAACGACAAGATCGTCCTGCTGCAGGGGTCCGATGTACCGTTTGTCCTTCGTCCGACCGGTGACAACTGGCGGATCGTAGGCGAGTGCTATGTTCATGTGCTCATGAATGGGTGGGCGTGGGACGAGTCCCGGTGTGAGAAGCTGTGGATCGAATAGCTCGGGTTTCAGTGTCTCAATCGGTGTGTTTCCCTTGTCTAGATGTGGTTTTCAGTAACTGTAATGGCTGGTCCATTCTTCTTTCTACATCATCGCATGAATTCGGATGCGAGAGGTCTTGATGGTAATTTGGACTAGGTCCGATCGCGAAGCCGAGAGACGGTCCTGTTAAGGCTGATTAATGATATTGATGTTCACCAGAACTCAGTGTGGACTTGTAGGTATTGGTACTGTTAACTTGATTTGCGTAAATTTCATGATTCATCATGCGTGGTCTACGCTTCTGGACATCGTACACATACACAATCCCGCCATCCCTCATCGCAAAACGCCAATTACCCTTGAGTAAAACACAAATCCGTGCACCAGCCCATAAGACACAACATCGCCCGCGGAAGGCTAATTACTCAGCATACCCAACCATCATACTGCAGCACTCCCACTCGGCACCCGCAGTTTGCCTCCAGACGGCCGAGGTGACAGCCTCAACCTGGTCATTATCCTTCGCCTTCTCGCCCATCTTGTACAGCGTGACCTTGCACATGGTAGACATGCTCATCAGGCCAATCTGGCTGACGACCCGCGTGTCCTTGTCGATCTTGTACGCCGACCACGGCTTGACCTTGCGGAGCCTCTCCTCGAGCTCGTCGTACGTGACGGGGTGCGAGGTCCCCAGGGTGACGGGGTCGATGACGACGCAGTCCTTGGCCATGTACTCAAGGACCGAGTCGGGCTCGTCGCAGTAGGCGCGCCACAGCAGCGTCTCGCAGTCGATGGCGTCGGCCAGGTTGCGCTTGGCGATGGTGTTGCGCTCCTTGGGCTTCTTGGCCCCGCTGTACTGCTTCACGTCCGAGCCCTCGCCGTGGAAGCCGCCCACCTTGCCCTGCTGCTGCGGCTCCTCGCCCCCGCCACCGCCCGTGAGCCCGCCTGTGAGCTGGCCCAGGCCGCCTCCGTTGGTGAGCCCGCCCGTCAGCTGGCCGACCCCGCCCCCGTTGGTGAGACCTCCCGTGAGCCCGCCGACCCCGCCGCCTCCTCCTACTGTTTTTGTGAGACCTCCGAGACCTCCTAGCGGCATGTTGGGCGACTGGTGGTTCTGGTTGTGGACGTGGAGGCGATTGTTGTGGGTCGGGTTACTGGATCTGGAACGTGGGCCTCCAGATGATCGTGTAAGTGATAAGGACTGATAGAGGTCAGGGATGTTGTTGGTGTATGAGTCAAGATGTCAACACTGCACTTCTTGGCTATTTCTCTAGGAGATGAGTATTATCTTGCAGTTTGTTAAGTTTGAGGATGCTATACGAGAAATATTCAAAGCAAGGAATCGCGGGAAAGAGCTTGCTCTGGGAAGCTGCTGTTGATTTATCCCAGCATCAGCCGGCCCCAGGAAAACAGGATCTCTCGAGGGCTGACGTCAAAGGCTTTCGGGCCCGATGTGAGTGGGGAACAGGACCCTTGGCCTTTGGGGGGGTCTGGGCCAGCCCACGCCCGCCCTACTGAGCCAGCGTCAGCCTACGCAATACCGCACCATGCGCTCTGCATCATCGGACTGCGCTATGCCCGCTTCCGGTAAGAAAAACGGCTGATCTCCATGCACCATGTCCCAGAATCCTTGCTGCCTACCTCATCTCGATCGATTCACACTGCAGACTATGGGGTATTTCAAGGTTCTGTATTTCTGTTACCTTCGATGCAGTGCACATGCTTCCCATTGCATGTGTAGTGCTCAAGTGGCATGTCTTGCACGTGTGCCGGCCCTCCCGAAAATGGATTTTGAAGCTGGTTGTCTGCCACTGGTATTACGTTCCTGCTGGGGCGGACAAGCAAAGAATCCGTACGAAAACGCCGGGTCTTGTCCCCTCCTGTGGACCACAGTCTTCTCATCATGCGAGTAAAATGGGTGATGCTTTTACACGACCATGCTGCAAAGATGCCGGAATCCAGGCAGTCCTTAGCAAGTCTACTTAGAACTGCACGTGTTGCGTTGTGAAAGATAATCCGAATCACATGCCAGGTGACGATAATGCTTCCCTACTTAGACTATTCTGGCAGCCAGTACTTCTTGGGACTACAATAGCCACTTGATGACTGCAATTGTATTCCAAGATCATACAGGAAGAGAGCTGCTCTAAAAAGCGTACATAGAGTGTTGCAATTATTGGCCCTGGACCGGCTATGAGGAGCTGCCACCGATGGGTGCCAGTACTGGAAATGCTTCCTGCACTCTCCATATAATCAACCCATGGTGCATTACATAACATTCTACAAGGCCTCTGGGACTTACTTATAATCCCGCCGTTTGGGAAAGGAAAGATCGAATTGTTCAGAGTCCACTATAATCATCTCCTGGGTGGCATATGCCCCTGTCAACCAATAGGTCCTCAAATATGACCGCCTCCATTCTGCCACTGTGTCTGGCCTTGGCTTCAGTCCAGTGCTCGTGGCTCGAATCACCCATGCGATCCTTTTCGTAGTTGTTCTTCTCGTTGCGCTCCCCTCTCCAACTTCGTCCTCAGCCCGGACCGTAATGACTGCCAGGCCAGCCAACAAGTGAGAGATACCCCAATTGCAAAACAGACTTCAGGGAGAGCTCTTATTTAGTAGGCTGAATTTCGCCTGAGTATATATCAAGATCCAATGAGGAAGCCAATATCAAAGAATTCGTGGCTAACTCGGTTAATTCAACTGGGAGTGTATATACAATGTCTTCAACCTCACAATATGACTCACTTGGGTGATGAATATCTGTCAGTCCGGGCGCATCGGCTGATGTCGAGGTGGCTTATTCTGCGTCTATTCTTTCACGGGAGCTGCTGAGGGATATGAACTCATGTGACGGCTTGGGCACACTTGCTTGTATCCTGCACCACCAGAGACATCAAAGACATCAAAATGTGGTCAAAGCGGCGGGACCACTTCTACAGATATCGATTACACGCATTCACGTGATATTTACCATGTGAATGGGTTAAGACTCTACAGTATCAATTAAAGATTCCCAAGTTCTGCCCCGCAGTCACCGCTTCTGATCTTTCGTCAACAACAACAAACGCGAGTACTTTCTGACACTCAAAATGTACTTACTCACCATGGGAACCAACGCGCCCATCAGCGAGGTGCCCTTCCGACTCATGGACCTCCCTCGTGAGGTCCGTGACGGAATTTACCGTGGAATGCTTTGCGATTGGCAAAAGGGTGCTTTGCTTGGCCACATTGTGGTGGATGGCAAGGTTCGGTTCGCCCCCATGCGCCACAGAATCGAGCCCAACATTCTGCTCGCCAACAAGCAGATCTACCAAGAGGCGAAGCTGGTTTTGCTCAAGGGAAACCAATTCATCCTCATCAGAATGGTCGTGAGGGATCGCTCCGTTATCCCAGCCCTTTTCGTCCCTTCCCAGGTGCCCGTGGTCGCAGCAGGGCGTGACTGTGCCGCTGTCTTCAAGGACCATGTGGTCATGACACACTTCATTGACTTTTTCAAAGACTCGCCCACCCATTTCAGCAGTCAGATGGATCGAACTGACATCGTCCTACTGCACCAAGACCTTCCACAGTTCTGCAAGGCCATGTCTCTGCTCGGCATGATAGGCAGTTATCCTGTCCAGTCAAAGCACCAGGTTACTATCCACAACCCCTTCGCAGAGACTTTGAGCCCAGACTTTCTCAACCGCAAGAACCAGGTATGAACTATCAGCATATGGAACGTTTCTGACCACAATTCCGTGTTTGTGGGCCAGGCAGGAACAGTGGCTGACACTTTGTTCTCCCAGGAGCGCCTCCTTGAGCCCTACACCAAGGAGCTTCAAGGTTCCGAACACTTCAACATCGACGGTCATGTGCAACCAGATCTAGCCGAGGCGGTTGTTGCAAAAGTCCAGGCGGAACCCACGGTCCCGGACCCCAACACATTCCTAGACGACCTCCTCCACCAGAAAGAGCTCGGGGACCAGGCACTCCGTGACGGAGACCACGAAGGGGCTTGCAGGATTTGGAAGAATACATACCTTGCAATTCTCCAAGCGAGCAGACGCAGAACGTGGCCACGTCTCAAAGAGGCCGGCGGGGAGGACTTCGAGAACCGTGTCAGCGAGCTGGCCTTCCAGATCGAGAGCAACCAGGCCCAGGGCCACCTCGAGGCCATTCAAGGAATTCCCCTGAAGATTCAGATCAGTGAGGGCCGGAGCTACTTCATGGATACCCAGGAGGAGGACAAGCCCCGCAACCTCCGACGCCGCTTGCAGCACATGGCGATAAGCTTGCACAGGGCTTGCCGCAGTGCCGAGCAGGTTGGAGCTGTTCTCGGCACAGGATGGACTCCAAGCAGTGAGCAGCTGGCCAGAGTCTGTTACAGCCTGGCTCAGGGACTCCGCCTCGTGGAGCGGAATGTTGATGTCGCCGAGAACAAGATCAATCGCGCCGCTGAGCTTCTGCCTGATGACCCTCTGATTCAGTCCGAGGCACAGCAGATCAGAGTGTGGAAGGCTAGAGTCCAGGGTGTTTAGACCACATAATTCCATGAGAGTGACGAGCCCCCCTCAAAGCAAACTTTTCACCTTTCGGCTTATCTCTGTCAGCCCTTACAGGAGGGTGGTAGCTTCACAGTCACAAGTGGAGAGAGGACCCGATAACACGAGCAGGATAATAGTGGATGGTGCCCTACGAAGTAGGCTCCTTCAAAAGCGCTGCAGGTGTCATTTTTTTTGGAAGGGATATGATAATAATTCAATGAACATCTCCCTCAGTCTGTGTCCCCCTTATTACCTGTGCTTTGATGATCAACGTTGAAAAGTGAGCCCTGATTCTGACGTATTTTCTGTCTGCATCAATGTAGCAATGGGAAACAGTGGTAACAAGTCACTAATGGGTGAGTTTTGTGACAACTTTGTAATGGGTTTATGCAGTTCAAGTCTGACTGACACAATTATTTGAAGGAGATCCTTCAGCCAGGGCTCCCATGACCCGCATTAAGTGATTGGTTAGACCAGATGGAGCTCAAAGACAGACCCAGCCCCAAGTGCTTATTCCTAAAGCTTCAGCCTAACTGACGCACAATCGTTACCGCCAGCCAAACACCACTGCAAGGCCCAAAATGTCATTCAGGCTCAGCACAGAGGAAGTCCTCAAGATCAACAACAAGATCAACACATTCGTCATCGTCCGCGCCGGGTCCCTCGACACCAAAGATGTCGACCTCTTCGTGGTCATCCCGCCGCCCGACGCGCGGGATCCCTCCCACCAGGCAGCAGTCCGCTCCATGACACACCTCTGCAGCACCTGCCGCAGCGCGCTGGGATACCTCTCATACTACGTCGAGACCCGGGCCTCGGGCGGCAGCGACGCAGTTGAGGGCCTCCCCTCGGCCTGCCTGCTCCACGACGGCGCCGACACGCTGCAGCAGGGCGAGGACGAGAGCTGCCACCTGTGCGTGCTCCTCATGTCGGACCTGCGTACCAAGAGGATCAGCCTCGAGTCGGTCGGGCAGTCCAGGATCGAGATGTGCTGGAAGGCGGACGACGACGAGGCGTTGTCGCGCCTCCATTTCGCGCTGACGCATGGTGGCCACCCGCGTGCCACGGACAACTACTGGAACTTCCTGAAGCTGCAGCTGTGGCCCTGCTCCGAGCATGGGGCTGACCTCTTCACTGGTGCTGGGAGTGGGAGCGAAGGTGGCCTTGTGCGGTCCAGCAGCACCGAATCGCAGCAGACTCGGGACCTGGCTGTTGAGTGGCTCAATGTCTGTCAGGCCAACGAGGATGGGAGGCATGGGCAGTGCAACCAGGACCGGGGGGACTGGCTTCCCACACGCCTCCTCGATGTCACTTATGCGCGTGAGACTGGGAAGCTCAGGCTTGTCTTGCCTCATGAACACCCAGAAGAGTTTGTCTCGAGCAAGCAATACATGACACTCAGTCACTGCTGGGGCACCTGGGGGTCTGTAACACTACCTGTCTTGACAGTTGAGAATTTGAGTGAGAGACAGGATGCTGGCTTAGACATATCCTTGCTCCCAAAGACGTTCAAGGAGGCTTTGGAGGTTGCCGAGTGGTTCAAGTGTCAGTATTCTTAGCCCCCAAATGGCCCGATACCTACCTACGTGCTCGCACACAACTAACATGGTGCACACACACATAGGCCGATGGCTATGGATAGACTCCCTCTGCATCATCCAAGACAGCACCCAAGACTGGCAGCGCGAGGCCGTAATGATGTACAACGTCTACAAATCCGCCCTCCTAAACATCTCAGCCGACGACTCCAACGACGCCCGCTGGGGCTGTTTCCGCGAACGCGACCCCCTCGCCGTGCTGCCCATGCGCCTCCGCCTGCTGGCCCCGGCACAGGAGGGAGAGGAGGAGGACGGCGGCAGCAGCAGCAGCAGCCCGGGCCAGGGCCAGGACCACTGGCTGACCCCGGACTCGACGGGCCTGTTCGAGGCCATCACGAACGCCCCGCTCGCGAGGCGCGCCTGGGTCTTCCAGGAGAGGCAGCTGTCGCGGCGCGTCCTGCACTTCACGAGCAGGGAGGCCGTCTGGGAGTGCTGCGCCGAGGGCGCCCACTTCGCGTGCGAGACGTTCCCGCGCGGCTGCGCGGCGCTCCCGGTGTTGTTTGGCGGCCGGCCAAAGTACCAGGGCCAGGGCCTAAGCGGCAGCAGCGGCGGCGGCGGCGGCGACGGTGCGGAGGGGAAGGAGGTCTACGACACGTGGGACATGCTGTGCCGGTCGTACTCGGAGAAGAAGCTCAGCCACGCCGGCGACAAAGCCGTGGCGCTGTCCGGGCTGGCCCGGGAGTTCCAGGCGCTGCTGCCCCGGGACGTGTACGTGGCCGGGATGTGGAAGTCGCTGCTGCCCCAGAGTCTTCTCTGGAAGTCCGCCGACTCCAGCGGGCGTGTCGGTCACGAGGGCTACGTTGCGCCCTCGTGGTCTTGGTTGTCCATCGACGGGCCTATCTCGGACTTCCCTCCCCGCGGGACCTTGTTTCCGGTTGTGGAGGTGTTGAGTGTCACAGCAGATCCCGTGATTCCTTCTGAGCCTACCGCGTCTCTCCGTGGGGCATGTCTCGACCTGAGATGCTACCTGCGGCCCGTCGAGATCAAGCCCGACTATGAGGTCAAGCCTTGGTAGATGATGGCCGTCGGAGGTGGCAAAGACAACAAGTTGGTCATTGGCGACGGAGGAATGGAGGTGGGCTCCTTTGATCCGCCGGGCGACAATGACACATTTACCTACTCATTCGACATGCCTTTTACGGGGGATTCTGGACCAGAATCAGTGTCAGCATATTTCCTACCAGTCTCTATAGATGGAGCCGATAAAACTTCCTCGACAAAACTAAATGGGTTACTAGTGGCACCTGTGGGAAGCGACCTCACAACATTAAAGAGGGTGGGCATCATGAGCTGCCACGGAAAGCACTGCCTCCCAATCTTGTACAAGGCCCGCGACGTTGATGGCGAGATTGAAGAGAACGCAGGATCCAAGAGCCAATGGAACAACTTGCGGAGTCTCCTCGGGGAACGCTACGACAGCTGGGAACGTATCAGAGAGAGGTCGCGACGTCAAAAATGTGCCGAGAATAGTCCCACTGCCCCTCCCGGTGACAGTAGCCCGCTTGAAGGGGATCAACATCCAGGAAGCACCGAAGCCGAGAAAGAGAATTACGGCGACCAGCCAACGCCTTCTGCAGATGCAGAGGTGGACAAGGCGAGGGAAGACA
Source organism: Diaporthe sp. P3_1W (assembly GCA_037177825.1). Lineage (NCBI taxonomy): Eukaryota > Fungi > Ascomycota > Sordariomycetes > Diaporthales > Diaporthaceae > Diaporthe > Diaporthe sp. P3_1W. The sequence continues at coordinate 1,006,961 of JBAFXB010000004.1, read as the reverse complement.
TGGGAAATTTGCATGTTTCAGGGGAAGACAAGACCTTGAAGCCACCCCTCCCTACGATCAACTGGGAGGCATTCGAGACGTTGGAAAGGTTATACGCGTCAGACGGGGCGTTCATAGGCAGCGAGCTGGAACAGCACTTCTCGAGAATGGTGGCGACGCAAATCAGGCTGATTTGATGAGCTGCTGAGCTTCGAAACTGGTTCGTCGGAGCGTGTTTGATGGCACATGTGACGATAGACAAGAAACTCCCGAATTAAACACGCCCACCGCTGCCATCGGGTGGTAATTAGTCAAACAATTGGTCGAGCGGACGGCCATCCAGCCACATTGGGACTGCCCAGGAAGCACAAGATGCACACGTGCAGGCAGACCAATATGTCGTGGTGCTGGACCAATGATCGGTGGGAGCTGTCTTCTTGAAGGATCGTTTCCTGGTTGACAAATAGGCCCGATGAGGTCGGGGAAGTAGCTGTTCTCAGCAACGGGTGAAAGCCACATCGGCCCGCACTGCACAACCCCGTTGACAACATCAGTCACACCCTTCCCACACACACATCCCCCAATCCCGATCACAATCACTGCAATTCAAAAGTCATGTAGAAAATATTGTAACAAACGTTCTTTTGTTCTTCATTCCTGAGCTAACGTATAACTTTGCGGTTCAACAGAGTTTCGACCCGAGGCTAGTATCGTGGGTGGTAGCACACCTCAACCCACTCATAGCAGTAGTGCAGATGTAGACAAGAAAAGACAAACTGCCGACTCGTAGAGTATACACAGGACCGCTGTCCAACGCAGCTGTCATTGAAAAAAGGACGCATCACGCTCCCAAAACACCATGGTGTCGTAGCTGGATCTTGCCAACCAACGTCGCGATTCGACTCGACAAATACAAAGGCTCCTCCCAAATCTTCGGCATGATAAATGCTGCCGGAATATATATCCAATTTTGCCGTCTCTTTTGGTCTTGATAAAATGTCATGCCTCATGCGTGCCTCCCTGTCCAATCCAAAATGAGCCCGTATATCGGGTAAAAGATAAAAATAAGCTGAAGAAGCGAAAAGATCACAATAAATAATCGCTAGATGCAAAGGCAAAGAGGTTACCGCCGCCGAAGCGCTGCGCCAGTCAAACCATGACGGCTCGGAATTCTGACAGGACTCCCACCAATCAGGACTACCGCATGAAGTCCATCTCCGCCCCTAGGCCGTTATTCAGACCCAAGGAGCTCATCGTACTGATATCCGAATTTGCTCTCTGCAGGGCTTGGAAGTCGGCTACCGTACGGATGGTGTGTTGATTGGGACCCATGGCGAAGCTACTCGTGCGAGACGGCCCTTGGCGGCTCACCAGGTTGTTTGTGTTCATGCCCTGAGACATCGCGTTCATGTATGCGATGCCGTTACTGAATTGTTGTCCGAAGTTATGATTTTGATGATCAACACTCATATTCGGTGGGTGTTCGAGGGGAGTGCCCAGGCCGTGTTGTTGTATGTCGTGTTGCATGTGCGTGTTGATGTTTTGCATCGATGAGATTGATTGTTGCGGCTGGTGTTGTGTATGAGGCGTTTGTTGCGGATTGGGGGCGGGTGGCTGTCCATTCATTGACGATGGCGCACCCATCGGGTTCATCATGATCCCTGACATGGAGTTATAGTTGTTCTCCGCCAGGCCGTGCGAATACTCGCCGCCTGGGGACGTGGCTGGCGGTGAGCTCATGAATGGCGAGTTCATTTCGTGGTTCGATACCGACCCTCCTTGCGAGCTTCCAGAATCAACTGGTGCCTCTTCCATGCGCGGCGTGTACTTCTTCTCGTAGTCGTCCATCAAGGGGGGCTGAGCCATTCCAGCATTGCCAAAGCCATCAAAGATGTCCATGTTGCAAGCTTTGGTGGCGACATTGTCCGGCACGTTTTGCAGCATAGGGTTGGCGAGCTTCGGCAATGTCTCGTTGATCTTGCTGATGAGCAGAGGCACGAAGCGGTAATCCCCATTCCGTAGTACCGTCAGAACGTTCAACAAGGGGTTGAGCTGCTCATGCGGGCCGGGTGAGAAGGGGTCTCTGGAAGCAGGATACAAGACAAGGACCTCTGTCAGGGAGCAAGCGACGTCAAAGAGCTTTGTCAACTGGTTTCATTGCGTTAGCGCGAGCATGCAGGCAGAGATGTGGGTCAACATACGAATGATACATTCAAGCTCTCGGAATTTTGCTGGGGCATGGATGAGATGCCGGCGAGCAAGTTGCTTGCCATGTTTGCGGAGTATTGCTGGAGCACCGTTTGGTCCTCGCCATGACCGCCGTTGCTGTTCAATTGCCAGATCATTGTCTTCAACCACTGCTGGTTATGTCTGATATCTTGGTACTGCGAGTCGCCGTAGCTGTGGAAGGCGGGGATGATTTCTGCGAGCTGCTTATGCAGGTTGTTCAGGTAAGCAGAGGGCCAGTTGCTGCGGTTCTTACTCCACATCCCGAGGAACGCATCATCAAATGGGCGGAACAGATTAGAAAGATGAATGAAGCTGTTGAGCTGATGCGCCATGTGGTCCGTAGGGTCATCGCCGAGAGCTGGTGGGTTGATGGATGCCTGTAGTGTCACCGGTCTATTCCGGTGCAGTGCATAGGCTCTGTGGGGCACAGCAAGTTAGCGTAAGAAGACGGTGACATGAAAAAGCGAATTGCCCACCTCTCGGTGACGAAGAACAGCCAGTACAGGCGTCTCCTTCGTGAAGACTCGACATCGTCAAACTGGATATAAGCCTCCTCCTTGTTCATCCCGATGATGTGAATCATCGTCGCAGCTTCTCGCAGGTGGAACCAGGCCTTCTCATGCATCTCCAGCCCGTTGAAGCATGCAAAGAGGAAGTAGCTCGTGCAGAGGGTGTTCAAGGTGGGATTCTCGGTATAGTCGTATCCTTTCCGCACACGAATCGCTTCCTCTAGCAGGACAGTGCTGGACACAATATTCGCACCCGGCATACTGTCGAGTCCATACGGGTCGCCTGGAATGCTCATGCCGGGCTGGATCATCATGAAGGCGGACAGTGCGGCCAACAAGCAGTAAGTATCCAGGTTCTGGTCCATGTACACAGCCTGTTGCTCGAGGCGGTGGCGGCTGAGGACTGGCATGTTCGGGTACATGTTGGCAAAGAAGAATTCGATGCACTCCTTGACAATGTCGCCGGTCAAGAGCCCCGGGGTGGGAGCAAGCGTTGGGACTGCTGGGGGTGCGTTTACGCCATTCATGCGGTTCTGGACCTGTGCAGAGAGGCTGGTTTGGCGTTGCGTTTCACGCAATTCGCTGATTACTTTGGCTCGCGAGCCCTTTGGTCCTTTCTTCTGCGGAATCGCGTGGTAAGTGCAGCCGAGCTGAGCCGTGTGGCAGTTGCGGCAGGGGTTGACGCCGTCGCACTTAACCTTGCGACGGTGACAGGCGTCACAGGCCCTTTTGACGGCGGTCGTCATTGTGCCTGAGGTCATTTTAGGCGTGGTGTTTACTCTGATTCTCAATTCCGGTGAGTCGTGACGAGAGTGGTTGAGATGAGTTTTCTCGCTGCTCGCTCGGTCGATGAGCCCAGATTACTGTGGCTCCTGGGGAGGAGTCGGGAGACCTCGTGGCAGGTGGCCGGTGATGAGAACCTCCGCGGCCCCGAGTGCTGAGGGCATTCGACGAGTCGAAAACAAGCGAGTTGGCTAATCCTCAATGCGAAAATGGCATGCAGTCTGCTCGGAGATGTGGTGCGCACAGCTGGGGTTCATGCAGGAAGGGGGGATTGTAATCGGGCCGTCGAAGTTTATGTGAGTGGCTTTGGGAACCCAAATCGAAATCGCGGGGGAGACAATCCGGGGGAGCGGTTCCAACGGGTCCTCCAACGGTCGGTGGGCGGTCGCGTGTGCAGGCTGCAGGCGAGGCGAGACGCACAAAAAAAGACGTCTCGAGGAGTTGTATTCAGGCTATTGTTGGAGAGGAGCGTCAAGGAAAGAAAACCCAACAGCAATATACCAGGACTCGAGCTGAGGTTTTCGCGATGACGAGGAAAAGAGAATGGGATGGAAGGAGATTCAAGTTTGTCAGTCGGTCAGGCGAGTCGAGTCGAGTCGAGGCAAGACTGGGGAATGGGTAAATGGGGGGAGGGGGGGTAAAGAGACCAGCAGGCCAGGCCAAATTGAGAGAGGGAGGAGAGGAGCAGGCGGCCAGGCACAGGCCAGTGAGGAGGGCGTCTGGAGTGGGCAGTGGGCGGGAAAATGAGGAGAAAGTGGAAGTGCGGAAGATGGGAAGGGGCTACGGATGGGGGACGACGCGCTAACTCCCAGCTGAGCCTAGCCGAGCCCAGCCAGACCGGGATGAGCGCCTTCCCCCAGGTCGGAGCTGCATGGACATTGGGTGAAGCAGCCAGCCAGCGGCCCAGCACCAGGGAAGGTGGCAGGGACCAGGGGCGGTGGGGATTGGCCCTGGGACTGGGACTTGGACTTGGATGGGCAGCTGCCCAGGTCCAAGGCTCATCACCACTCTCACCACACAGTATGTCCGTCTTGCCTGTTGTCTTGGCCTCTGTCTTCTGCCCGTCTGATGGGGTGGCGCAGGCCGGCATCAATTGAGTGACCGGACTACTGTGGTAGGCTACTGTAGATATCAGCTTACCTTCTTCTTGCTACTTCAGCACATTTTGTCTAGTCCATAGTCTCATGGCTTGGGCTCGGGTGGCTTGCTCTGCGGGCTGAAGTGGTCAGTCCGTCACTCGCCCACCCGCTCAGGCAGGCCAAGTCCGTCCTGCTCGTGCTCGGCCGTCCCATCACGTCTACGGTGCCTCACCGTCATTTCACGAACCTCAGTCGGTCGGTCGGTCAGTAATCCTCAATCTTCAATCACACGCCTGCCCCAGGCAGGCCCGACCGAGTCCCGACTCCCGTCGGCATTTCGAACCTAATTGAGGGGAAGATATTGAGACGAGACTCAGCTACCGGCATTGCTGTTTCGTTTTGGATAGTCTATTCCAGAAATAAAGAACGGGGTCGGTTAATTGCCCGGGAGGTGCCAGAGCGTCGGCGAGTGTCTGCCTGTTGATGGAGATGATGGCTCGCTCTGCCTCAGGTCTCTCCCAGACGGGCAACTATCTTCGAGTGAGGTATTCGATCGCAATCTCTCTCGCGCCTGTCTCATCTTGCATCTGCCACTCATCACTGTGGGCGCACGCTGCGCTGCGGGTAACGTTGTATTCTGGGGTTCGTGCTGTACTTTTAGACTTTTGCTACCGAGGCGTCTATTCCGCCCTCTCGGAACCCGACGGCCCCAGCTAACAGAGGACAGTCACTCGTACGTGCGCTGTTGCGGTTGCACATTCCTGCTGCACCAAACAGGGTACGTGTCAGCTGTTAAAGGCTGACCTTACCCCGGGTGGGCTGAGCCTGAGCCAGCGCCTGTTATTGGCCTGACCACCTGTGCAGCATGCATGGCATTTCGTGTGTCTCAGTGGCCCACAGGGCTTTCGTTGGTGGCACACAGTCTGCACAGTGGGAAGAATGGCTGCTGAGTCGGAAGCCACCAGGCGAGGCTGTCCGAAAGACCACGGACAACAGGCCTGACTGATCTTGTCGTTCATCATCTCGTGACATGTGTCAATGAAAACAAAAAGGAAAGGACTTCCTCATCAGGGGATCGTCGTAACCTCGTGCTGCAGTGGAATGCGGAATCGGATCCCTGCAGCAGCAACACGACGAACCGCCTGTCCGCCCTGGCCGCCCTGTCTGTCCGGCCTTGTCTGTTCCCACTCCCACCGGAGCTCGAGAGCACCTGATTCCGCCGCGCTGTACCCCGTACTGGTGCTGTGCCGCTCGTGCCTCTTTCTGCACTACTAAGCCTACTCGCCTTGCCGAGGTAATAGTCAAATCCCACTGTGTACGACATACGTCCAGAAGGAATTCGTACTACGATACATGAGCTGTACTGTATGACCTGCATGTAACGCATACGGGATATTATGCCGTGGCGATGACGACGATAGCCTGCTGCAGCCATTTCGGCGCTGCCCCTGGTAGGGCTGGAGAGAAACATGAGATTGATGCGAGGCCGAGCTGACGACATTACGAGACAGACCCTCCGGTGCCTGGATCCCAGGGCTGCGGTATTCTCTTTTTGTTTTTTTTTGAATGATGCCAGCAAAGCCGAGGTTTTGCCCCAGCGACCCGGGAATGAGCCTGTCTGTCTGGGCCGCCTCCCTGCTGATTGCCTATATTCACCAGACAAACAGCTTATTAGCAAATCTGCCCTGATCTGATGGGGTCTTTTGCGGGTCACACGACGTTTCCGGGCCTCGGACGAGCAGGTACGGAGGTGTCCTATTCGTTCGACCAGACCTCTGTTCAGCTCGACCTGGTCGTCCGCTGTATATGGAAAATAAAGTAATGCCCCCCCCTTATTGTTTAGGTTAGCTCTCCCCTCCCGTATTAAAATTTAGCTAATAACGTGGAAAACGCACCTTAATCCTTAATAACCCTCTTTATTAATATCACCTATATCTTTAATTTAATAAAAAAAAGGTTATTATAATAAATAATTACTACCTATTAAATATAAATTTATAGATATTATAATTTTATTTATATTTAAATTTATTATTATTAAATAAATAATTATAAATTAAATTTTAATATAATAAGGTGATGATTTAATAATATAAAAAGAGGGTTATAATAATATATATTATAATCCTTAATATACCTTTATTATTGTTATTAAATACCCTTAAATTAAAATAATAAGCTTTAAAAATATATAATAATTTTTAATATAGCAAACCCTTTAAGTATTATTAATACTTAATTATTATTATATAAGAGCTTAAAGATCTTCTCCTTAATAAGCTAAATATATATCTTAATAAAATATAATGCTTTTTTATTAAGTAATATTAAATTAATATTATTATATTAATTATTATAAAGGCCTTTAAAGCATATAATTAATTTAATAAGTAAGTATATATATTAGCTTAATAATATAATAAGGACTTTTAAGGTTATTATTTCTTTAAGATTTTTAAATTATAATATATTATTAAGATATTTATCTTTTATAATAAATTAGGACTTAATAAATATAATAGCATAAAAAAAATAGGCTAAGTATTATTTAAATATATTCTTTAAATAAAGAGTTTTTTTAAATAAAGCGCTTATTTTTATTTATTATTAATAATTATAATTAACGATCTTTTTAATATTATAATATATAAAGGATATATAATAAAGGAGTTCTTTTTAATATAGCTTTTAAAGAAAGTTTTACCTTAAATAAATACTTATTTAAGCCCTTAATTACTTCTTATAATAAATAATACCTTATAATATTATAATAATATTATTTATAAGATTATTAAAATAAGAGGTATTTAGTTAATATATTTATTACTATATTCCCTTAATTTTAACTTAATTAAAATATATTTTAAGGATTTAAAGAAATATATTTAATATTAATATTAATATAAGTATAATAATAATAATAATAATAAGAAATTTATAAATTTTTTATATTTAAGCGCTTAAGAGGTTAGCTAATATATAAAGATAATTAAAAGATATTTCCATTATATATATATATTAAAAAAGAAATTTAAAGGTAGTAATTATAATATAAATTAATAAAAATATTATAGGATTAAAATAAAAATAAAAAAAGGGGTAATAAGAAAAGAAAGTATTATAATTAGGTTATATATAATAAATAAAGTAATAATAAATAAATTAATTAAAAAAAGATTATTACTTAAATTATTAAAAGAAATAGCTAAAAATTTATTATAAAAAATATACTTAATTTTCTTAATTTATACTTTAATTACTTATTTAAAAATTCTTTTAATTATATATAAAAACCTTATTAACTTCCTCCCACTTATATTACTCTTTTCCTTATAAATAATATTAATTACTTTTTTAAAAATTATTAAAAAATACTTTAAATTTACTTTTTATTATTAATATATTATTAAATAATATTAAAAGGCTTTTTATATTTTTTAATAAAGTATTTTAGCTTAAAAAATAGCTTAATATTAAGAGAAGTTACTTAATTTATTAAAGGGTCTTATTATTATATATACTTTTAAGGATTTATTAAGGATTATAATTACTATCTTGCGTTAACGTTAGCAGTAATAGCAGCTCTTTATTATTATTATCACTTTTAAGGAGCTTAAAGAAGTCCTTTTTTTCCTTTAAATATAGCTTTATAAATCTTTTAATTAATTTAATATTATTTAAGTTATTCTTATTAAATTAAATATCCTCCTTTAAATATAAAGCTTAGAAATTAATACCTTTATACTTTATTATTTTTTATAACTTTATTACTTATATTCTCTTTATTAATATATAGAAATACCGCTATAAGGCTTTAAATATAAAGTCTTTATTTATAGCCTTTTAATTATTAAGTACTTATAATAATAATGATAAGAATATAAATAATTAATAATAATATATAGAGCTACCTAAGTAAAGAGGTATTAATAACAATAATACTAGCAGCCCTTTAAAGCCCTTAAAAGAATATATTAATAGCAATAATATTATTAAATACTTATATATAAAGCTAAAAGTATAAAAATTAATTAATAAATTAATTATTATATTAATATTACTTTCCCTTTACTTATTACCCTTTTTAATCTTCTTTCTTTTATATATAAAATTAATATTATTATTATTAAATTCCTTAATATTCTTATTAACTTTAATAGCCTCTTTTTATTTAAAAAAAAGCTTCTTTAAAGGCCCTTAAATTACAGCCTCCTTATTAAAAATAACTTATACTTATATTACTAAATTAACGTTAATAAAGTTAATATATATACTATCCCTTTTAATATAGCATTATTAATATAAAAAGTCCCCTTTATTATAATAATAATAATTAGCTTTATAATAAATATCCTTAAAGCATTATTATATCTTTATTAACGCTTTATATTTTATTTAAAAAAGGTTATTATTATTATTTATTACTATTAATATTTAAATAATAATTAACTTAATTTAAAAGGCTAAAGGTAATAATAATTCTTTTATTAATAAAATACTTTATATTTATTTAATAGCTAGTAGATTATCTATTAAGCTAAGTATTAACTTTATTAATAAGGGTACTTAAAAGATTTTAATATCTAATTACTTTAATATTAAATATACTTAAAGGGTTATTTATATTATAAAAAGGATAACTTTATAAATATATATAAAGAAGAGATAATATAGCCTTTTGCTTAAGGAAAGTATTTTTATTATTTTAATATAAGGAAGTATTTCTTTTAAATAATTTATATTTCTCTTTATTATATTTAATTATAATAAGAAAATTTTTAATAATAATAACTAATAACTCACTTTAAATAAAATATATATTAATTTAATTATAACTTCTTTTTCTTTAAATTTAGCCTTAATATACTTCTTTATCCCCTTTAAAAGATTATTTAATAATATAAGAATATTTAAATCTTTATAAGCATTATTATTAAATTTAAAACTATATTATTTAATAAATAGGGTATAAGAAGCCTATATATTAATAACCTTTATATATAATATTAAATATACCCTTTTTAGCGATTTTCTTAATAAGGAATAGCTTTTTAGCTTTTTAATATTATTATTTATATTATTATTAGCTAATAATAATAATATAAATATATTTAATATTTCTTAATTAATATAAATATCCTTAACTTTATTTAAGCTACTTAAAATATTATTTTTATTAAAGATAGCTTTAGGGATAACCTTTTTAATATTTTTATTAAAGATAGCTTTAAAGATAACCTTTTTAATATTTTTAATAATATATTAAGCAATATATTAAATAATATATTAAGTAGCTATCTATTTATTATAAAAGGTCTTTAATTAAGTTATTAGCTTTTATTTTATAATAATAATAACCTTTACCTTTATTATTAGCTTCTTTATATATAATAATATTATAAATTAATTAATAAAATGCTTATTAATAAAATATATAATTTAATATTATAAATAAATATATAATTATAATAGCTAAGCTTTTATTTTTTAAGGGTTATTAAAATAAGCCTTTAATTAATTTAAATAAGATATAATTACCTTAAGCTAAAATTAATAAAGCATATATTCTCTTATATAATAAGCTTAAATTAATTTTATTACTTTTAATTATTTTAAAAATATATATAAAATAAAGTTAATAATAATATAATAATAATGATATTAATAAAGAGGGTTATTAAGGATTAAGGTGCGTTTTCTGCATTACTAGTTAAATTTTGATGCAGGAGGGGAGAGCTAACCTAAACGATAAAGGGGGGGCATCACTTCATTTTCTATACACAGCGGCATTGGTTCGCGTCGGAGAGATAACAAACACACAGCCACGACCGCAGCCAGCTCCGGCAACTCTGGAGGACAGGAATGGTAACTGCAGTGGCAACAGCAACAATAAAGAAGATTGGTGCTCCAGCGTGGCAAGCATTGATCGTACTGTTCCGCAGTACTTAGTAACATCCAAAAGCAACAGGTGATTTGAGTTGTGGGCAGAAAAGGCATTCCCCAACAAGGTCGCATTAGTGCCACCTCCCTGATCAACCAGAAACCAGCAGCCTGGGATGGCATGCTTCCATTGATGCTTCCAAAACCTTCCACCCACCCACGTCACCCTGGCCACAGGTCAGCCCGTGCGTGCCCGTCCAGTAAAAAGCAATCAGTGCCGGCCCATCTCGTCGCTAGCCCTCCCCTACTTATGCAGGCGGTCCTGCAGGTGTTGGCGGTCTCCCCGCCCCATCAAATCACATGGGGGCCGCTACATTAAGCAGTAAGCCAGCTAGCTGTGGTCGAGTGAACACGACTGAGTGGATTGATGGTATGTGTGCACGAGGGCGAAGAATGAACGGCAAGGCTCAAGATCTACGGTTCTGCACATATTTCACAACAATGAACAAAGTGTGATTACGAGCGGCATCGTCGATGACGGAACGCTCTGAGGAACTTTTTGTCAAAGACAAGCAAACCCACGACTCATGCCGCCTCCGATCCGACGGGTTAAAAATCATCCAGTGACCCAAAATGAGCACGGGGGAGCGACCACGTCACCTGTCCAGCCCTTTGTTGTTCGGTGAGGCCTGAGAGGATACCGCAGGCGGACAAAGCGAACAGCGAACCCGCGACCGCCCAACTCTTCGCCGGCCTGCGAGGATCGCCAGTTTTTGGGATGAATTCCAGAAGGAGGTTCGGCAAAGATTCCAAAATAACTTCTTTGGCCGGGTAAACAATGGCAGATAGACAGGACTCGGCGACGTCGAAGCCGTCAAAACCCCGTCTGATCATTCTGCAACGTCGTACATAGGCACACAGTAACTGTCTGTCTGCTGCGTACCAAAGTATGGGGGTGATTGGGTAGGATGAAGAGGGCAAGGGTCCTCGGTCGCCCAAACAAGCTAGTCCTCCCGGGTCCGACGACGACGATCACAGAACAGAGTTGATGCGGTGCCTTGCCTTGCCTGCCCGCCTGGCTGGCTGGCACAATTGAGAGAAAAGCTGAAGGGGAGATGAAACCCACCTGAACCGGGGCGGAAGCAATGCCCGCTTGTCATGCAATGCCAGTCAAGACCGAATGTGCCATGTGCACTGATACACAGACAGAGCACAGCGAGCACAGGACACTTGCTTTCTGGCTTTGTTCTGCTTCGTCAGCCAAACACGCCAGACGGGAACAATAGAAAACCCTCGCAGATCGGCGGCCCCTTCCCGTTCGAGCATGTCCAGCCGGTGCTACCTGCCAGCCAGTCGCCGTGCGCAGGTTCTAGTGAACCGTTTTTTTTTGGCACTTTGCCGGCCTCCCGCCCGCCCGCGCGTCAAATCTTCAGCGTCGGAGGCGGGATTGCAACACTTGCGACGCACGCTCGCTGGTGACCTGCAACATTGGGCGATTGCCGGGCTGGCCGTCGCGCTAGCCAGCCGTAGTACGTAGGGACAAGCAGTGCCGGATCCCACGGTTGCTTTTTTGTTCCCGCTGTTTGTAGGCAACCCACAGGTACCGTGTAGTACGTACGGTACCCGTCCGCAAGGCTGAGATCGCAGCTGTCAGAGACGGCCTGGCTGTTTCACCAGCACGTGGGTATTCATTCACCACCGAGGGGGTCTATACAGTATAGTGTCTTTTTCATTCTCGTTTCTTATTTTAGTCAGGGATAGAGGCGAGGCTGCAGCCAATTAATTCGCGGAACAGCCCCAGCCTGCCTAACACCAAAGATTCCCCGAAGATGAACCCCGAGTAGCTAACCAAACTACGCACGTCCGGCCCGTCGCTGCGCCTGGCGTCTCGGGCTTGTCGAGCCACGCGATCGAGATGACCTACTTGCGCCTTGTTCTCCCCAGCTGTAGAGAAGAAACACGCAAGCCCATCGCCAGCGCCCCGAACTTCGGTCGTGGTTCGCCTCGACCGCCTTGGCCTCGGAGGTATCTACAGATGCAGGAGGTGCAAAGGCACCGTGCTGCACTGGCACCCCGGCGCGGGCGCGGGCGCGGCTCGAGGTACTTGTAATGTGAATGTGCTGCGCTGCGCTGCAAGTGACGGAAAGCTGTCGCGTGCATATGTCAGCGTTCAATACGTACATTGCTGTAACGAGACGCACTGGCGACATGGCACAACATGCACGCGCATTCTTGCTCCGGGGTGTGGGCGGGCGTCTGACCGTTTCCGGTGGGTGGGCGAAGGTCGGCCCGGCCGTCAGTGGGGCCGGCTGCCCGGCTATGGTGTGGAGGAGGATTCATTCAGGGGAGACCAGACGCCGGGCTCACTTGTGATGACGGGGTTCTGATGGATTGTTGATTATCTCGGATAATGGGTAAGAGGTCAGTCCGATGTACAGGCCATGATCAAAAATAGCTGGCTGTATCTCGATCAGTGCGATTGTGAGCAGCTGGGCCAGAACTGTCCTATGCAATGTCAGGCTGGACACCATTCCCACGTCTCACGAAAGGGACGTCACTTAGGCATGGCCATGGTCATAGCGAGTTTTCAGTGTAGATATCAAATGAATTCAAACCGGATCTTAAACGCTGTCCCGCCATATAACAGTTATCCTGCCACGACGGGCATCCCAAGCCATGCAAACAGCCAACCCGTCCTTCCGATCCAACGCCAGACACCCGAAGCCTAAACCAGTCCCATTCTTGTGAGCCACATGTCCCCCAACCTCAAATCACCTCTTGTGTATCTTGGGCAGGTACTTGACCCAAGGCACGCAGTTGTTCGCGTCCCCGTGCTTGCCATAGTCCTGCGCGGGCACGAACTGCCCCGTCTGCAGGCTGCCCTGCACGAAGTAAACATACCACGCCTCGTGCAGCTCGTCGCGGCGGCGGCCCCCGCACCGCAGCACGACCTTGCCGCCGCTGAACTGCTCGAGGATGCGGCGCACGTCCTCGAGCGGGTAGTGCGTGCGGGCGCTGGGCTCGATGCCCGCCAGCGAGAGCGCCGTGTACGTGTCGAGCATGCGGAACAGCCCCGCCGCCCGCGAGAAGTAGTCGACCACCTCGCGGCCTGCCGAGCCGGCGTCGCCGTAGCACTTGGGGCTCAGCGTGTTGATGCACGTCGCGTGCTTGTTGTACTCGTGCGACCACAGGTGCGCGTTGCTGCCCCGGTTCGCGACCCAGTACCGGTCCATGAAGGCCCGCAGGTCGTCCTGCCCGTAGTGCGCCAGGATGTCGGTGATGTTGCTGTAGTGCGGCGCCATGTTGCAGTATGCGTCGTAGGAGCCGTCGCAGAGGTCGGGCCTGTAGGTGAGGGGGTGCTGTCAGTCTTGGGGCGTGTTCTCTGGTCAGGGAAGTGTTGGCTTGGGGGGTTGCCTCACCATAGCCCGTGAAGAGTCCAGTCTTCCTCTGCTCCTCCTGCATGTACCTCGCGGTCCCAGAACTGAGTGAGGAGCATCCGCCCGCCGGGGTATATGAAGCAACACGAGTCGTCGCCCGCGATCGGCGTGTTGTTATGACAGCTCATAGGCCCGTCGATAGGGCAGGAGGGCGCACCGCTCAGCGGATCGTAGGGTGTGACCTCGCCATTGTAGCCATTGCCCGGTGTGGTTATGGCCTGGCTCACGCCCTCGATAACCGGCTCGAGGAGATTCGAGAAGGGGTTCGAGACGTCCTGGAGGAGGGGGACCTGCGACAGGAAGCTGCCGGCGTACGCCAGCGCCGAGCGGATAGATGCCGATGGGGACATGACTGCTGTTGTGTATTCTGGGAAATATTCTGATCCTGAGGATTCAGAGTGTAACGTCGGCCCGTTCTACATGAGAGGAGATGATTCGAGCCACGGTTGGGTCGAGACTCGGGGAGAAAGGAGCGTTGTTTGCAGCGGTGGGCGATGGCAGTGCAACCGAGTGTCGTCAGGGTCCAAGAGCTGGGGCAGCTTGTGACAGCCCGTCAGGGATCGGCATGCGGCGTCTCTGCCCGCTGATTGGCCAGTTTGGTCTGGGGCAGAGCCACCCCTGCCAGCCGACTCCCGAGATTCCTCATGATTAGATACACAACACAGATAGCAACCTCAGAGCTGGTACAAGTCGCTTCTGGTCTGTGTTCAACGGCAGCAAACACTGCAGGCTCTTTCAAGGAACAAACTTCCCACTACTTGTTGTACCTTGGTTCAAGGCCAAACGTACATCTCGTTTGAGTCGTTTCAGAGAAAGAAGACATCCGTCTACTTCATTCAATATACCCGTCAAATATCACCTCGATGACACTTTACATACCGAATTCAAATTTAAAGTGCGTCTGGGCCCACGACATTTGTTCCAGGCAAAAATGAGGTCGCTGGAATGTACTGAACAATGAGAGGGGTAGAGAGAGTGTGATACAGGAAAACCCAACGGTCTGGTTCAGGAGGCTGGCTCGTCCCGCCTGACAGCTCACCGTACCATTCAAGCCACCACCGTTGGACCAGAGCACAAGCTGAAAGCAGCAAACAACTTCTCTGACCCCCATCCGTGGACTCTTCCGTCGTTTCGTGTGGGACTGCCAGACCATTCCGTCGGGACGATGGTCCGTCCACCTTGGTCTCACCAGCATTTACATTCTCCGAGCCCCCAACATTACACGTTGATTCCGGTGCGACTCCTCCTTTGAGTTGCCTTTGGTCGGACGGACCGACTTCCACAATGCCTGTAGAGCATGCTTTCCCGGAGCCTCTGGTGTACGAGCCAGCATCCGGGATACACAAGCACACCGTAATTCTCCTCCATGGCCGTGGCGGAAGTGCTGAAGCGTTCGGTCCCGCGATTCTCAACACCGCCCTCCCTCTCGCAGAGACCAGCGCACGCACACTAGTCTGTCCTCGCGGCCCAAGGGCGGACCCTCCTGCCCGTGATGGAAATCCGGCCGAGCCGGCCGACCACGACCGTCCCACGACGCTCGCCCAAGTACTTCCAAACGCCAGATTCGTCTTCCCCACCGCACCCAAGCAGCGCGCCACCGTCTACAAGCGCAGCGTCATCCGCCAGTGGTTCGACGACTGGCACCTGGGCTTCACGGCGGACGAGGTGGACAGCCGGTACGACCTGGGCCTGCAGACCGACGGGCTGGGCCGCACGGTCGCATACCTGCACGGCTTGATCGCCCAGGAGGCTGAGCTGGTTGGTGGGGCACGAAATGTCGTCCTGGGCGGAATCAGTCAGGGATGTGCAGCGAGCCTGGTGGCATCCTTGCTGTGGGAGGGAGAGGAGGGGCTGGGCGGTGTTGTTGGGATGTGTGGATGGCTGCCTTATATCAGCCAGATAAGAGGGCAGTTGAAGCCTGGAGCTGAGGGTAATGAGAGAAGCTCTGCGGCGGACAAGGGCTCGGAAGAGGAAGCCGACTTCGACCCCTTCGACAGGTCAGCTTCTCCGGGTTGTGATGCCGCATCGCCAGGCAACATAGACACTGGAGGGTGTGTGGCCACAGCCCTGGATTGGTTGCGAGGTGAGCTCGATATGCACCGGAGACCGTCGGCGGCATCTCATGTGCTCAAGGGCAGCATTCCAGCTATGCTATGCCATGGCCGAGATGATGGGAAGGTTGACGTCGCCAAGGGCAGTGAAGCCGCTGAATTCCTCTCTATACTCGTTATGGGACCATTTTGCTTCAAGGAATTCGCAGGTGTCGGGCACGAGTTCTCGGCAGGGATGCTCTTTGACATCGCGAAGTTCATCCAAGATGTGCTAGGCGGGTCACCAAGTTGAGATGAGATGGTCGTCACATTTTGATGACCCAAGATCTTCCACTCCGGCGAAGATACCAAATTGCGAAGTTTGTGAGCATCAATGGGGAAATCTCCCAATCTCTGAAAAACATCTCTCCATGCGCTTGGCTAATTCCCGGTGGCATTATTGGCCCTCGTAATATTTTCTTCGCCAGCAGCAATTCGCTGCGATAGCAAAGAGACTTGGTAGCGAGGACAATTTCGAATCTCTGGATCGAAAATAGCTTGCGGACGGATTGAGACCTATCCAACCAGAGCGAAGCGGTTTACAAGTTGTGAATACTTCCTGCCATCACCTGCAGATCAATGTCATTCAGACTTTGTGAGACTGTCAAGGGTTTGAAAAGTTTTCTTATGTAAATGTATGAAGTTTGCTCCGGACTATCTACAAAGCCGTGCCCTTCTTCGTGAAGCTATGCAAAGCAACAGTGGATAGGGGCAGCTCTCAGAACATTCCTTCCAGACAGGCGTCTACGAAAGCCATGTCAATGCTCTGCGACTGCCAGTTCCATCGCGCAAATCCGGCAGCAAAGAGTCGATTAGGCCCGCGGCGTCATGTGCTGAAGGACATGCTGAATTCGTCCCAGCTCCGCCATCAAATGCGGTTGTCGTACTTGAGTCACACGAAGTGGCAGCAGCATCGTTGTTTGTTCGGCTGCACGATGAGCTTGACACCAATGTAGGGAATGGAAATGCGCTCACCCTATTCCGCGATGCAAGCCAAAGCGCCATTAGTAAGTGGACTGGTATCGGACTGGATGAGGATGCTGACGTATGCCATGGTGGATGTAAAAATTGTTCCTCGCCTCGATCGCTAGCAATGTTGCAGAACATAGGCCTCTAACTTTCATATCAGAGCAGTTGTCACCTGATGCGTTTCTCTAAGAGGTTCTCTTTGCGAAGTCGAGGTTGTAGATACAATGATCTCGAGTGGTTCGCCAGACGCCGTCTTGTCAGGTGTTTGCAGGGCTTCCCTTGCCACGTGCAATTATCTCCAGCTCCAGTTTCAACCTCTCCTCACCAAGCGATATTGGGTATCCATATGCGTCGCCAGTGCAACAATAGATGAGCCTCATCACTGTCCATGGGTCCCTGTCAACACCCTCGAGCACGAAGTGTGGATCAGCGCCTCTCTTCAGATACTCGAGTGCTCGCTCGTAATCGCCAGCTGCGCATGCCATGTAGAAGATGGTCCAGGGACCAGAGCGATCGTCATACTCCAGGTTGATGTCTGCGCCTCGGTCCAGGTACTTGTCCACCAGATCGTTTCTGCCTGCAACTTGGGCCATGTGCAGAGCTGTGACACCGTGGTAGTTCTGTTCATTGATGTCGACAAGGTCATTGTCCAACAGATAGTCGATCGTGTCGTTCAGCTCCCAGCGTGTTGCAGTATGGAGAGCGCTCACCCCATAATATGCCCCGTCAACGGCACCTCGCTCAATCAGCAGCCGTGCAGTCGACTCGTGCCCGTTGCATAGAGCGTAGTGCAGAGGGTCCCACATTGTAATGAAGTCTTCAACACCCCAGTCCTCCTATTCAACTATGCTGTCGAAGTCGTAGTCGTCGGGGTATCTCGGCCAGAAACTCGGGGGTTTTGGAAGTCTCCGAGGGCAGTGGAGCAGCTTCATATCGCTGCAGGTGCACAGCAGTTCTGACAACTGCCCGGTATCTGCTCCGTGGTCCAGCAAGTAGTCAACCATGGAATCATGTCCGTGAAGTGCGGCCCATGCAAGCGGGGAGAATCGTGCTTTACAACGAGGCTCTATGAATGCCTTTGTCGTTTCGAGGCCATGCACCCGGAAGAGTGAGCCGATATCGACAGGGGGACTGCCAAAGACTTCTTCATCGCGCATGTTGACATCGACACCATTCTCAACAAGCCATTTCAATGTTCCGTGTTGTTCATTTTCGATGGCCCAGTAGACTTATGATGTGTTGTCAGCTCGAGCTGATCGCATCCCTTGCCGTGGTGCCTTGTCAAGCGTATTTCTCCGTGCTACTTACTGGCTAAGCCGTTCTCTTCCTTGACGTGTCTCTCGTATGCGATAGAAATGGCGATTCTGTAGTGGCGGCGACAAGTGCATGCCAGCGAGACAAGATCACGAGGCGACAGAATGTTGGACTGCCATTTTCCGTTTGGAGAAAACCACGACTGTTCGACAATCTCGAGGAGGAGCTCCTCGGGCAAGCGACCGAGGCAGGCTCCAGGACCCTGAGCCATGGACGTGCTGTTATGTGGGAGGACGTTTGTCGCAAATGTGACAAGGCGGTTGTAAGTTTGTAGAAAGAGTTGTTGATGTGGAAGAATGGTCGGATACGAACTGGTTGCCAAGTCCACCGAAGGCCGGTGCGATATTTAGATGTTGGTGCTCGAGCTTCAGGATCTGCCTGAGGCTGCACTGGTATGTAAACAGGGAAACAAAAAGCAGAGCTTGGTCAGTGCGTCTTCACCATGCTTGCTGTGTAACTCGGGGCATTCACAGAGCTGGCTGATCATGCATACAGTGTTTGCATCGTAGCTGCCTAGGTAGGAAGAACGAGCTTTGCTTGGGTGTCTCCTTCCCGGCCACAGCACCTCAAGTCCTCGATAGCCAACCTAGTATGGGACAACCTCTCCTTTAGGACAACCTCCTAAAGAGGAGCCTCATACAAGACAGTCTCCTACAGGACAACCTCCTATAGAATACCTTCCTATAGGAAAACCTCCTATAGAGTAGACTTCCTCAAGAGTCCTCTGGTCAGAATGTCTTTGGTGGAATGATTTCTTATAAAGCAACTAGAGGTAGGCAAGCCACAGGGGCTCCCCTACGATGCTTTTTGAAGTGATGCGATGTTATGGTAAAAGTGTAGTTATGTGATATAACGGACCTGAGATCTAACCTGAAAAATCAGTCGAAGTGGTCTGTGACGGAAGTCACATGTGAATGCCATGCTTGCTGTACTACCACAGCAGTGCCGATCTGAATCACCTGAGAAATTCGGTTGCAAGCTGGTACGGAGTACAGATCCCTTGGGCACTTACTACAGAAAAGGCAGTCAGGAAGAGATTGATACCGTTTCACCTTGTTCTTGGGCAGCATAGGCACAGCGATGTTGTCAGAATCCAAGGCTTAGTTCACGCCTCGATATGCATTACTATGTGACAAAACATTATCATATATACCATCATTAGATCGGCCCAAAAAACGAAACGCCAATTCATGCACCGAATTCATCTCCCACTTTTCTTCCCAACATCATTAACCACTCGTAATCCCAATCAAGGAGCCACCAGCTTATGGCAGACCGCAGTCGGAGGCAGCGACCTGGACGGCGGTGGCCTCGACGCGGCCGAGGGCGGCAGCCTGGCCGTTGGTCAGCTCGTTCATGGCGGCCTGGGCGATGTTGAAGCCGGCGGCGGCGTGGTCGATGGCCAGGACGTTGATGGTGCGGCCACCGTAGCTCAGCTGCCAGCAAGTTCCGCACTGAGATTTCAAGTCAGCTTTCCTGTTCACATTCCTTCCTGTAGGGTGGGCATATGGGGGGGAAAAAACTCACGCTCGCAGAGTTCCAGCCGGCGATCTGGGCGGCGCCGCCGACGTGGGGGAACTGGGGGATGGCGCCCTGGGTCTGGTAGCCGTAGCGGGTGATGAGGCCGTTGGTGCCGTCGGAGCACGAGACGGCCGTCAGGGAGCGGGCGGCATCATCGTAGCCGGTGTCGTAGGAGACTAGGTGGGTGTGTTAGTGATTTTGTATGGTCAAGTAGGCGTGAAGTGTGTATGCATGAGACGTACCAGTGACGGCGGTGGCAGCGGTGGCCAGGGTGAAGATGCTGAGGATGTTGGCGAGCATTTTGAAGGTGGTTTGAATTAAGTGGTTTGGGTTTGGTATGTGTGTGTTTCGTGAGGGGTGTGAGAACGAGTGAGTTGTATTAATGAAGATGGTAGTAGTGATGATGATGATATCTTCCAAACCAGACTCTGCAGCGGCGACAGTCGAACTTTATATATACAACTTTGCTCTCCACCCCGGACCCCGAGCTTGACGTCCCCTCGAGGAAACCTTCTGAGCGCAACGTATGATGTCTCGCTCATCCACCGAGAGCCACCGATGCGCTTGGCGGCCGTCATCCACTACTACGGCAGACCCGTCGCTGTAGTATACGGAGGTCACCCTGCCCCCGGCCGTAAGCACGCACAAAGGAAAGGCAAGGCGAAGGGAAGATGCTGCTGCAGCCCGATTCTCGCAGGGCCCCGGGCGCGTTAGCTCGGGCAGGGCACTCACTATACGGGTGGGTTATCTGGCGGTGCGAAAGTTCGTGTTGGGTGCGGGCAGGTGGGACACGATCGACACTGCGACTCTCGTATCCATCCTCCCGAGGTCCAGGTGACCTTCAAGTCCAGGCGGAGAAAAACAAGCGGGAGCGGTCCAAATTTAGCAGGGCCAGCAAAAGGGCGGCTGGGGGGCCCTGCGGCTGGCCTAGCTACGCCCGGCAACGCCTAGCACACAGGCAGTTAGCAGCCCCCCTCGGCAGTCACCGGCAGATCTGCACGAGGGCTGCAAAGTATAATCTGGGGCCACCCATACCATACCACACCTTAAATCCAGTAAGCTCTTGGCTCCTCCGTTCTTGGCCCCGCCGCCGTTGCTACCGTACAGCACTTTACGATGGGAACCAGCGCACAGCTTCCCCAGATCGCGCCTGCGGCGGTGAACCAAATCTGGAGACAAGACAGCAGACCGATTTCCTGCTCTCCGCGTTTTCGGATTTTCGCCGTGTTTATTTTCGAACGTCCGAGCTTCTGAATGGGGTAGACAAGGGGCACTAGAGACGCAAAAGAAAGGGTAGGCAGCTCGCCTACCGTGCCTAGCCGTTCCACAGAAGCAACGCGACCTGCATGAACTGCAACCTCGTGAAAAAAAGAACCGGGTCCGCTCCTCACCGTACTCGTGTCCGTCCCGACGTCCGACAACACCGAGTCCTCAACATCCATGAACCCGACGTGGACGATGTTGAGTTGGGGATCTACTGTAATCAACACCTCGGGCTCTTGACTCGACATCGGATTCTCGACTCCGTCGCGACTCCGTCGATGTTCTCGTCTCTTGTCTCTTTGTTGAGCCTTTGTGGAGCCAGCAGTCATGCCAAGGTGACTATCAGCTCACGATGGGCCTGCATCAGAACCATGACCTCTCGGACAACCCTCTAAATTATCAGGGCAAGAGAACACATAATTGAAGCGGCAATGCTTGTATGGAAGCTTCCTTTGTCCACTCCTAGGTGAGCACATATGGAAGCCAGGCCACCCGATCGGCAGGGAGGCCGGGGGCGCATCAACTCAAAGTCTGCAGGAGCGGCTGCCTACTTACCCTGCCACGAAGCACAATTTGCCCGCGAGGCTGTCCTGCAGGAACCGTGTCACCAAGAGAAATAGCACGTTGAACGATCGGCAGACCCGACTCGCGACACAACAGCTAACTGTATGCATCCTTGATTCTGCCATCTTACAGACATCTGGATGCCATGCCCATCAGTCCTCCCGCCCGTGTCACACAAGGAACCTGTCAACAGCTCGTGGACCTCGAAATTTGGACTAGAACGTCCATTACCACTGGCTATGCCAAGTTCAAGCCCGAGACCATGTTTTCTCTTGATACCGAGCTTATAATAACAGGAGAGCAGGCTGGCTTTCATGACGTTCTACATGACGATTTCTGAAGTTAAATGCACTTAAACAGCTAGGTTGAAAGAGGCTCTTCCTCGTCATGAGCGCGTAACACAGAACTCATATCAGTCGTATTTAGAACTTCCGTTGCCCTTACAGAGGTCCAAGGCGAACACGAATGGGTAGTGAGGCTTCTGCTGTTGTCTACTCTCGTTCTCATAAAGCCGGGCAAGGTGAGGTCATGCTCTACCTAGGTAGTGACTCGATGGATATGGAATGGGCCTCCTAGACAAGCAGCGATCATGTTGTCCGAGTCTGCTGCTCAATATTAGGGTCATTGCATATTCCTTTTACCTGAGCGATTCAAAATGACAAAGCTTTGTGGAACAGCCTCTCATACTAGTCCCAACATGCACCAAACTTCTAGCATAGCGACCGCATCTCAGACTACGGTAAAGAATTCCTTCGTAATCTTGCCTTCTTCCACCGCCCGCGCTAACTCTCCGTTAGTTGATCCAGGAATCGGACCACTTGGCCCAACCACCAGATATTTTGAAGATCCAAACTTTCGAAGTACAATCGGCACCTTACAACCAGGCACCGCACAAAGGAGGTCACCTGCTGCTGCCGCCGCGTCCATAATGCCAAAGGAACCTTTGCAAGTTCTGAACATCGAAGCTCTTGCAGTACCAGCCGCTCTTTTTCGCAAGAGGCTATAAAACATGTAGAATCTTTGGAGATCTGCGCTGGACTGTCTGTGATACCACGCCGCAAAAGAATTAGCAAACTCGACGCTGAAAATCTTCTCAAGGATTTCCTCCTCAGTGCGCCCATCCCTTGTCTCGCCAATCCAGTCAAGAAAGCCTGAGAGATAATCACGGTTGTGGTGATCACCACTAGCTTCATAACGACCGAGAGAAATGCGGTACTCCTCAAGCTCTCGAAAAAAGGACGCAACCAAGTCAAAGATGCTTTCGTCGTCCAAACTTTTTCCAAACCCGTGCACTGAGAACATCGCGACAACTAGACCTTGCAGTGGCGGTGGTCTCCGATCGCCTCTTGTGTCTGCTTCTGTCGTGAGAGCGCTTTGCCACATTGGCATTTCTCCCTGGGCTAATGCCGGGATCGACTTCACACTTTCAATTTTGTCGAGCTCGAAACCGTGGAAGGTCAATTCCTTCATGTCTTCAGAAATTTGAAACCCAGATTTCGCGATGAAGTCTGATCGCCTGCGAATGTCTTGGATCGAGTTTATATTTTGCCACGGTCGTGTCCAATCAGGAACCCAGGAAGGCAAATTCATCTTCGTCGAAGACTCTTCTGACAGTAGTTTGGGAATGCCTGCCGCAAGAATAGGCTGCAAAGAATTATGTTCTTTCATGAGTTTGGTCGCCACGTTGATAAAGAGATCCTCTACTCTGCAGCCATAGTCCGGTGCTCCAAGCAGCCTTCGATCTCTTTCCGATATAACGCCCAAAAGGCCATAGATATGGTCGTGTGGCCTGGTGGCCTCTCGCATGCCGTGCATGAGTAAAACGTTTATGGCATCGTTTTCCATGTACTCTAGGTCATTCAGATGGTCAAGAAGCAAGAGCGGGGAAAAGATATGACTGGTGGCCTCGTCTTCACAGGAAAGCACGTGAAAGGCGAGGAGATAAATCCCCCGGTTGCTCATTTTGCCTCCGGATACCTCAGCATCGCCACATTTGAAGACGGCTTTTTTCGCTACCATCACCTCCTGGACCACCCAGACTCTATACCACCAGCTCCTCTTCAGCAACTTCAGTATGGCTAACGATTCTCGCCTCGTGAGCCGTTGAATTACCCCTATGGAATCTTCCAAGGAATCTTCACTGTAATTGCTGCTGGTGCTGGAAGGCTGACTGGTTGGAGAAGGGCCAGGCTGGTTTATAATGTGACGTTCGTCTTGGTGCTCATCCTCATCCACAGAAACAGCGCATGTGTCTCCACATTTAGTCAGTGGACCGGGACTGGAAAGATTGAGACTCGAAATAGTCGCAACACTTTGAGCTGGAAGAGTGGTGGGGTCTCCTTCGTAAATGCTAGCAGGTGTATCGTCTTCCTGTTCTCCATTGGTCGTCGAGCTGCCTGGGCAGCCTAGCTCCTCCTCTTCAACCAAATCACATTCCAAGATTCCTTCGCTTGGCCTCCACTCCTCCCAATTTTTTCCTAGCAGCTCCATGGCAAGGTCGCTGTCCTCTCCAGCACCTCCCAACCAAGCGATGACGAGCTCAGCGCCAGAGTAGATCTCTCTCATCATCTCAACCTGGTGGTTCTTCTCAGTCCCATCTTCCTGATTAATGCACAACGCATCAGCCCAGAGGACCACATCATATGACGATTTCCGAATGTGTTGCAAGGCTGCCTCCAGGTTGAGAGTAACCTTTGTCTCGATCCCGTTCACAAGGATTGGTGCGGTCGTGAGAGGGTCGCCCCAAGTGTAAGATAGAGCCATGTACTTGAGATCGTCATCGTCGAGGGACGCCCGGTTGAGCTTGCAACGGACAGGAGCAAGTCGGTCGGTCGAGGGTTCGAGGATCAGGAGACGGAAATCGCGGCCGTCACCTTGCAGTGGGGCATATATAGACGAGGCCATGGCAGAGAGAAGGTTTCTCGGCTTTGAGGTTCAATAAAATGCACGTATTGCGTAGTCAGAAAGACTCGTGTCGAGTTATTATGAGCTTCAAACCAGTGCTCTTCCCCTTTTGCAGCAGCGGAAGTCGAATTAGGCCGGATCGTTGCACATGGAAAGTATTGGAGCAGGGGTGTTGCGTGTCAGATAAGCACTTTGTTCGAGGTCTACTCCCACGGGAATTGCGGCTCCAATCGTAGACTGCAGCCCGCGTTGGCCGTGTTACACAACACCGAGCTATTCTATTTCCAGCGTGGGTCTTTTTACACCTGTGCCGTATCTTGAAAAACAGCGGTGGCTGTGCCTTCAATGCGAAAAGTTTGTGCTGGACCAGCGCATCTAAGCTCTACATTGTGACCTGGGAAATAATGTCTTGATTATGAAGACTGGAAGCCACTGAGAGAAGGGGGCATGGGATTGGTAATTCAGTCCACCTAGAAAACATAAATAATCTCCACCGCTGTTCACCAACACTTCATTACTGCGAGTCTGTACGAATCAGAACGCCAGAGTGTTTTCTGCCAAACCGAGGACTAGATCGAAAGTCATCAATTGCGAAGAGAGGCTCAGTAACTGCTCAGTTCTGTTTCCTCGCCGATCACTTGCTGACTGCTTACCCGCCGTGGCTTTTTACCCACCAACTGGAAGTCTGCCTTTCCCCATAGACCTTGGAAAGCAACACCAGGATGGGAAATACTTAGAAGAATGACAGCAATAGCCACCATGGCGCCCTCAAGCACCAGGAAGGCAACCTCGTCGTTGGCAAGATCACTGTCCAGACCCATGCTAAGCTCGGCGAGTCGGTAACAGGTACGGATGAAGATACAGAGCGTCGACGCCGCGAGAGCTATTGGCCACAGTTAGTAAGCGACAACAAATGATTGAGGAACAATAGTCATCTGATTGTTGAAACAAGGTGGATAGCCATACCAAAAATAAAGAAACGAAACCCCCTCGTCTCACGCAGCCCAAGATAATCACTATCGACATCCTTGGCCGTGGAGTGCCTGTTCCTCCACACGGAGCGGGCATAGTCGGACGCCAGCAGAACAAAGGCGAGCATCCCGGCGACGTGGAAGGCGAGCCCCGCGCGCAGGACGCTGAGCCCCGTGTCGAAGGTGTCCTGGTCCAGGGGCCCGCTGCCGGCCACGAGCCCGCCGCCCGCGGCCTGCAGCACGAGGGCCGCAAAGTCGCACATGACAAAGGTGACGGTGTAGGTGCGCGGCTGGAGGCGCGAGTTGGAGGCGCCGAAGACGGGGATGATGCGCGCCAGGCTGAGGTACAGGGCGGCGCTGAAGAAGGCCGGGCCGATGGTGATGGTTACGATATACCTGAGGGACCACGGTTAGCTCGATTGATTTCTGGGCCAGTCTCTCTCCTATACACACGAGAGTACACTGGCAAGGCCATATAAAAAGGCCAGGACGGGGGGCTTACTGCCGGAATACGTCCTCGCCGTCGTGTAGCTTGATTCTGGCTACGTAGGCGATTATCTCCAGGACGAGGCCCAAGATCATGCTAACTAGGAATCCCCATGTCTTGTGCCGAATACCAAAATAGATCTGAGGTAGTAT
This sequence comes from Diaporthe sp. P3_1W, assembly GCA_037177825.1. NCBI lineage: Eukaryota > Fungi > Ascomycota > Sordariomycetes > Diaporthales > Diaporthaceae > Diaporthe > Diaporthe sp. P3_1W. Next base: position 980,830 of record JBAFXB010000004.1, on the reverse strand, counting down.
AGCGCCCGCATAGACAGCGAGGAAGAAAGAGCTGCCGGCAAGATTGTATAATGCTGTCATTTTGACTAGCTGCCCACTTAGACAGAGGCAATGAGAATTTGTTGAAAAGGATCGTTAGAGGGGCCCGAGGAGGAATCCAGAATAGTGAGAAGATGGATGATACTGGACCAGAAACACAAAAATGAAGGGTGGTCATACAGGGCAACGCCATCAGATGGGAACAGGAAAATGTGCCTGTATGATGGGTTGTTTTTGATATGTAAATATGCTTTTATAGGGATTATCGTATTAAGAAGATTACGGGGAGCATAAGATCCCATTGGCTGACAGGCGAACTGGCCAATCAAGATCCTGGTTTGCAACGACATGCAAGACGGTCGTTATTACGTGGCGAAGCACAATTGTGGTGTCGTAAGATTTCTCAGCCGCCCGACAATTGGTGATGTCTCTGATCTTCTGTAGGAAAGTATCTGCAAGGCAAAGGAGAATCCAATTACCCTGCGCGATAACGACAACCACTACCTGCTCCTCTTCATCTTCCTCCTGCTGCTGCCTGCACCCCCCACACCCCCGCCTAATATTTCGAACCTCTTCCCCAACAAAGACAGTAATTAACGTTATGAGATCATGAAACGATCCCCCAAACACAAACGATCCACCAATGGCTGTGGAGTATGCCGGTCCGTCCATTCCCAATCACCATCCCAAGCGTTGGCAATGAGAAAATGGCTAATGTTCCCCTTGGCGCAGCATACGGCGTATCAGGTGCGACGAGACTCGCCCCAGCTGTAATCAATGTACCAAGACCGGGCGCTCCTGTGAAGGATATCCGCCCAGCGCCACTAGGTTGACAAGTACCCCCACAAGAGCATTGGCCCCTTTGCAAGCCATCAGCCAGGGGTCTCTGGCATCGCCTCAGAGCCATCTAAGCGCACCAGCACAACGCGCGCTGCAGTACTACCGAGCTAATACGGCGAGGCATCTGTCTGGCTATTTTCACGACGACTTCTGGACCACACTGGTGCTCCAAGTCGGGCACCGAGACCATTGCGTTAGTTACGCCCTGGTCGCCCTGGCCTCCCTCCATGAGCACTTTCACATCGAGGCGACCGAGAGGTCGTCCTTGACGGCTAAACAAGCCGGAGCAACAACATCTCAAAGTGGGGGACCCGGTGAATTGTCCCTCCCAATGCACCATGCTGTATCGTATTATGCCGAGGCGGTGCGCCGCCTCCAGGCGAAAATATCCTTCGGAGGCGGCGAGGAGGTCGAGACGACGCTGCTCTGCTGTCTCCTCCTCGCCGGTTTCGAGCTGCTGCGGGGATACCATGAGGCGGCCCAGGTCCACCTCCACGGCAGCGCTAGCCTCCTGCAGGCGTGGCAAGATCAGCAGAAGAGTAATCGCGGCGGAGGCTCCTTGTGGTCGCCCAGGGGGTATTTTATCCGCGAGAGGCTTGGGCCCTTGTTCCACCGTATGGCGTTGCAGGCGGTCTTGTTCAGCCACGCAGGACCGACGTCGTCGTCGTTACAAATCCAAGGCGATAGCGCCGCCTTCGTGCCGTCGATAGGAGACAGGCACGACAAAAGTACCAGCAAGGAAAAGACCAGCCCGGACAGAACAGGGGTTCGCGTCGCCAGCCCGACCGAGGCACGCGACATGCTGTACCGGCTGATCTGGCAGCTGTACCTGCTACCTGAGGGGCAGCAAGATCCAACCAAAAGTACCAAGAAGAAGCGGGCCAGGGACAAAGGGCGCGAGAGCTTCATCAGGAGCCTGCACCAGTGGCACGAAGCCCTGTCCGACTACCTGGCGAAGCACCCCATCGACGGCGCGAGCTCGGACATGCTGAAGCTGTTCCACGCCACGGCCCAAGTCATGATCCCCACGTGCATGTCGGACGACCAGATGGCCTTCGACAGCTTTGCCGCTCAATTCAACGAGATAACGGACCTGGCGGAGAAGCTCCTCTTCCCGCGCCCGCCCTCCTCGCCGCCGCCGCAGACGCCGTTGTCCGCCGACGGCGGTCGAGCGCCACCACTACCCAGGATTCTTCCCTCGCCGGCCAGCAGCCAGGACGTCTCGTACTTCTTCTCCCTTGACATGGGCGTGCTGCACCTCCTGTACTACGTGGCGATCCGGTGCCGCGTGGCCGCCACGCGGTTCCGGGCGCTGGAGCTGCTGCGGCGCGCGCAGGCCCGGCGTGAGGGCGTGTGGGACGGCGCGGCGACGGCGCTGGTGGCGGGCCGCGTCGTGGCCATGGAGGAGGAAGCACGACAGCAAGACGTGGAGACGGGGGACGGTAGCAGCGGCTGTATCCCGGCGTCGGCGCGCGTGGGCTCGGTCTGGACCGAGACTGACCTTGAGAACCGCAGGGTTGTGTTGCGGTGTGGGTGGCAGCGGGACATGGAGTCTAGTGAGGAGGTGTTGGTGTGGTGATTAGTTTGTGTATATGGTCACCATTTGATGTAGCCTGATCATGGCTGCCTATACCAGTCCGTGGCACAGATTTGCAGAAAAGCATTCTAAGGAGACCTACAGTATTCTTGCTCGGTTCAACCACTGATGGGTATTTCACTTAATAGACGTCCTCGCTCACTTGAGCATAGAGGCAGATGTGATCTCTATCCGTTTCTTTAAGTTGATCATCAGGAGTGATTTGCAACGAAGCTATATAAGGCAATACATATGTATCGATTTCCGTACTTTCCCCTCATGCTACTTTTTCAAAGTTTGCGATATGAAGTCCGACTGGATTTTCATCAGCTCAGGGAGGTTTTCCCCTTCCAAAATATCCAAATGCCCTCTCCCAGGCTCTACATGCATACTCTTCGGGCACTCCAAGCTCTCGAAAACCTCCCTGTTGCGCTCCAGCCCCACCAAGGCGTCATTCTCAGGCACCACGAGCAGCGTCGGCACCTTTAGGTGCTCGGCCCACAGTCCAGCGGGCTGCCACATGAGTATGCGGAGGTACGACTGGATGGTGGTGCGGTTGACGTGGCCGGGCGCGAGCTCGGTGCGGGTGGCGATGGAGTCGTCGCGGGCGCCGAGGATGCGCAGCGCGGCGGCTTTCTCGACCCCGAGGTCGAAGCCGGCGGGGTTCTCCCCCCGGGCCTCGTCCATCATGGGCACGTAGAGGGGGTCGTTGCCCTTGATGCGCGACTCGCGGTCCCGCGTCACCTTGGCGAGCACTTTTGGAAGTTTGGCGCGGTCGTACCGGTACTCGACGGCCGGGCACACGCCGACGGCGAAGCGCACGCGCGTGTCGAAGCACGCCGTCACCAGCGCCACGGCGCCGCCGAGCGACATGCCCCAGACGCCGAGGCGCGACGGGTCGACCGAGGGCTGCGCGGCCAGGAAGGTCAGCGCGTCGCTCAGGTCCTCGGCCTGCTTGAAGGGGTCGATGTCGTTGCGCGGCGTGCCGTCGCTCTGGCCCACGCTGCGCGGGTCGAAGAGCAGGACGGTGAAGCCGCTGTCCTGGAAGTGCTGCGCGGCCGACGGGACGCCGACCATCTCCTTGACTGCGTTGAACTGTGGCGTAGAGGTCAGCCAGGGGCTTTCGACGGGAACTCGGCAAGATGGGGAGGGTGGTCACGCTCGACTCACTCCGGGGAGCATGGCAATACCTGGACCGCGTCCTTGGCCGTGGCCATGGGCATGGCTGACGAGTAGACGTCCTCGAAGAGTGACACCATCCGCTGTGCGGAATTCGACATTCTTCTGGCTCGCCATTGTGTTCGGGTTTGTTTTAACGTGATTTATGACACAGATTATGGAAGCTCTTCTTCCACGACTCTGGGAAACTGCACGTTAAAGCCACAGATAAAGACGATAGAATTGTTTGAGCTCACTCCAACATGTCTAAGCATGCCTCGATCTTATTTATTTCTTTTTTGAGGGGGGGGGGGGGGGTTAGCCAGTCGTTCAATATATACATGACTACCCCCTCGACCGCAGGAGGAATTATTGCCTCACTTATACTAGCGCTCACTTGTGAATGACTGATAAGTGTTCGTAACAACAGCCCAGGAAAATAATGAGGCTAGTCGAGAGATATTTCGCAGACTTGCACGAAGTGATGAATATGCATCAACAAGGGTTTAGTTATTTGCTTCGGGTCTCACGGATCTTCCCCGTGGGATTGTATGGGGACATATGCAGTTCTGACTCCTATGCCTACCGAAACAAGGAAGTCGTTAGGACTGTTGGCTCGAACAAATAGTAAGCCAAGTATCTATAGGATTTAGGATTCTGGGCAGGCAACTGGGCAGTTAATCAGTCATCCCGCGGATGATTACGAGGTACAAAGGAATCCTAGCTCCTACCGGTGAACAACTCCATGTTACATCGAGAAAAGCATAGGAGCCTCATCCAACCGCCCATGAGTCCATTTCCCACAAAATATCTGACGTCTTTTTCAGCTTTGATGGCGCGCCCTTGCTCGATTTGTTCAATTTGCTTTCCAGTATTATTAATGTAACAGTTTCAGCCTCCAACGGTACATTCCTCAAGCCATGGCGACTCCTTGGTTTCACCCGGACTCGTCCGCGCTGGGCCTCTTGCGCAGTTTCCTCTCACAGTGCTGGCCCCCAGCCCCAAGCTTTGCGCCCCAAGATCTTATTGCCCAGGGCTCAGCATCAGGCCGCGTCTTCATAGTCACAGGAGCCAACTCCGGAATCGGTCTCGAGCTAGTCAAGGCCCTGCACCTCGGCGGTGCCACCGTCTACCTGGCCTGCCGCTCCGCCGAGCGCGCTGCAAAGGCCATCGAAGAAGTCAAGAGTGCCTACCAAAACACCACCGTCCCGCGTAGCCATGCAGATGACGCCTCAGAGGGTGGCGCCCTCCACTTCCTGCCCCTAGACCTCGCGGACCTGTCCTCCGTCCACGCCTTCGCCGCGGCCTTTTCGGCGCGCGAGTCCCGCCTCGACGTGCTCTTCCACGTCGCCGGCGTGGCCAACGTGCCCCGCGGCACCACGACGGCGCAGGGCCTCGAGGCGCACCTGGGCACCAACTGCGTCGCGCCCCTCGCCCTGACGCAGGCCCTGCGCCCGCTGCTTGCCGCCACCGCCGCCCTCCCGGGCGTGGCCGCCGGCTCCGTGCGCGTCGTCTGGACGGCCTCGCTGTCCATGGAGACGTTCACGCCTCGGGGCGGGGTGGACTTCGCCGTGCTCGCGGACGACGCTGCCCTTTTTAAAGTCCACCCGTGGCGCGCGTACGGCGTGTCAAAATGCGGGAACTGGTTCCTCGCGCGCGAGTGCGCGCGCCGGTTCCGTGATGACGGCGTCGCCAGCGCGGCCGTCAACCCGGGGCAGCTCCGCACCGACGCCTGGCGCCACGTCAGCGGCCCTATCATGTGGCTTATGCGGCCGACCATGTACGATGCCCACATGGGCGTGCTGTCGATGCTGTATGCCGGCTTTGCGCCCGAGGTGGCTGCCGCGGGGGAGGATGGTGGGTGCTACGTGATGCCGTGGGGGCGGATCATGCGGCGCTGTGCGCGCGAGGATATCGAGGAGGCCTTGGGTGGTGGTGCGGCTGAGCGGTTTTGGGAATGGTGTGATTCAAAGGCACGGGAGGTGTTCAAGAAGGGGGTGTGAGTCTTAGTTACAAATCTTTTAGGAATTTACAATGAAATTGGCAGAGATTGGTGAAACACGACCCTTCTAATAGCTGCAAAGTGATCACAATCCGAATAAAAAAAAAAGGGTTGGCACTTGTTTTTACTTCGCGTTGTAACGAAGGGGCATCCCATTCAATTTAGCCGGCATACGGAATTTCACCGTCATCCGAGACCTGAGATTAGGGCTATAGCTTGCGCTATAGTATACCTAACTATAGCTGGTGAGCCAGCTACCTAGGAAACACAGTGTGGCACAATCTGAATAACTTTGTGTTGCGTCTACACCTGGTGGCCGCTCGGCTGCGATAGCCCACTTTGTTCTTGTTGATATTGTGATGGCTCTGAATGTTGTTCTTGTCGTTGTTGTCGTGAAACGTTCTTCTCCACTATCTCTTCGGGTGTACTCTTGACCTCCAACTCGGTATTTAGATGGTATGCGCGTATGAAAAGCCCCGCAACAAGAGACGCCCCTGCGAAGGCAACATACTGAGAAACGGTGCATCGGGTTAGAAGACAGGTAATGACACTCAAGAATGTTGCGCAAGCTTACCATAATCCACATATCTGTAAGTGAATTTGAAATCACCTCCCGCACAGCCCTTTGCTGGCTGTCAGGAAGTTCTGTGATGACGTCTAGCTTGGCCAGAATCTCTGAGCCGGCCAACTCGCCGGCAAGTTCAGGGCCCAAAGACGCCTCCAGCGTTGAAAATTGGCTGACCATGCGATTTTGGAAGACCACGCCGCCGACGACAATCGAGACGGCCGTCGACATGGTTCGAACAAAGCCCATGGTGGCCGTGACGGTGGCAACGTGCTCGATGCCCATGACGGCCTGGACGGCCAGCAAGGGCCCTTCGAAATTAAAACCGACGCCTGTACCGGCAACAATTTGGTAGCCAATGATCTTGGCCCATTCGGGCTCTGGGCCCAGGCTGATGAGAAGTCCGGCACCCGCGCAGAGCATCACCCCTCCCACGTAGACGGACGGCATGTACTTGCCAGTCCACTGGATGAAGGCCCCGGTGAATGCGGCAGAGATGGAGACGGAAAGGATGTATGGAAGCAGATAAAGACCCGACCGAAGGGCCGTTGTCGCAAGGACGGCTTGTAGATATAAGGGGAGATAGTATGCAATGCCTATGAAGACGAAGCCATGGCAGAAGCACAGCGCAAAAGCAGCGGCGCTTGAGCGGGTATTAAACATCTCCACCGGGATGATGGGGAACCTGGCCCATTTCGCCTCGTGAAAGACGAAGAGGGCGCCGCACACGACGCCAAAGATGATGAGGCAGATGACAGTGGCCGAGTCCCAAGGGTGTGTGTTCCCGCCAAAGTCAAGGCCCAACAGGATCATCAGGACACTGCCGGTGACGAACAAAGTGCCGATCCAGTCGATAGATCGCAGGCCATCGCGCACCGAAGTCTTGACGGTATCAAGCCGCAGGAGGAAGAATATGAGGATGGAGACAACGGATCCAATGGGGAGATTAATCCAGAAACACCACCTCCAAGTCAACTGATCCGTAAAGACGCCACCGAGCACAGGTCCCAGCCCGCTGGCCGCAGCCCAAACGATGGAGACGAGGCCAAAGTACAAGCCCCGGTCCCGCAGCGAGAACAGGTCGCTGATGCAAATATTGACCAAGGTGATCAGCCCCGCGGCCCCGAGGCCCTGGACGGCGCGGCCAAAGAGGAAGAGCGGGAAGGTCCCGGCCAGCGCGCACAGCAGGCTGCCGGCGATGAAGAGCACGGCGCCGGCGAGGATCACGGGCTTGCGGCCCCAGACGTCCGACAGCTTGCCCCACGACGGCACGCTCGCCGTGTGCGGCAGGACGTAGCCGCTGCCGACCCACTGGTAGCCGTTGGGCGAGCGGAAGAACTCGGTGATGGCGGGCAGGGCCGTCGTGATGATGGTGACGTCCAGGGCGGCGACGAAGACGGCGGCGCAGAGCGACGCGACGACGACGGTGGTCTGCAGCTTTGTGCGGCGGCGGCGGGTGGGTGTTGTTCGTGCATCAGCCGGGGCCGCGCCAGAAGGGCCTGAGTTGATGGGCTCCGAGGCCTGGCCTGGTGGCACCAGCCCGTGTGGAGGCCCTGAAGTGCTAACCAGTGTCTGCTCAGCCATGACGACCAGAGGAAAGTATACGGAAGAGTGGCGGCCAGGGTATTCGCGCTATTCTGTCGGGAATAAACAGGCGGAGCATAAACTTGAAATCTATTGCTGCAATATGGATTTGTCAGGCAGGCCTGAACGAAGGGAGGGAAGCGAAGGAAACATGGCGGAGACAACGAGCTGTAGCTGAACAATATCAACCCCAGGGGAACGATCATTGGACCCGATAGACCATGTAAGATTTCCATGGGACAAAATCCCCAACATCATGCCATGCCAAGGGTTGGCAGCTAATTCCTTCAACGACGAATGATGGTTGTTTCTGCTTAGTTGCATCTTACATATGTAGCTATCGTATAGTTGCATAGCCGAAAGTCCCGAAGACGTGCGTGAACTAATTCACGGATTGGATCCTAATCCTGACGGGCCGACCGGTATTCCATCTTCCGCGGACAAGGTGCTTACTCACATTCTTACCACCAACGGGTCAGACTATTGAATCCTCACGTGCTCACTTACCGAATCGAGGAACGACACAACATTGGCTTGTTCGCCAAATTTTCCCATTACCTGCCTCTATTTGGCAACTGATCGTGTGCGCCCTGGAGGATCCTGTACCCAGTTGCCTCATCATCCGAGCCGGAAGTTTGCTTGCCCGCCAGTTTCTCCTATCTCCAGCCCTTGGCAGGTCAGCGAGGATTTTATTCCCAGACCGACTGCGGGCGATCAGCACGTGGGGTGATGACAGTGGCGGGCAGGAGCCTCAGCCATGTGCTTCATCCCAGGACATACCTGAAGTAACATGGGTGTATCCATTCGGGCATCCTTCCGATTCCTCTGCTCCCCAACATCTCCCTGAAACTTGTTTACTATATACACACTTTCCTTCCCCCTTGAATCAAATTTATACGTAATTCAAAAGAATGTTGAACTTCAGCTACAGATGCAGCTTGTTACGAAGATTAAATGTATAAATATCATTAATAATTTATCTAAGTTGTGCTATGTAGTGTGTTAGCCTCGAAACAGTAATTTTATAGAGAAAGACACTTAACGCATTAGATACTTGATACATCATAATTTTATCGTCTTATCAAATTTAGGAGCGGGCCCCATTGGGCAAATGGTCAGTTTACGAGACGTATGATGATCATGTATCAGTTCTGTCCACAAGCAATGTGAAATTCTATTCAGCTGGAAGTCATCTCGCGCGCCTTACACTCTTGGCTCCATTCACAAGCATTGGACAACTCACCGGTGTAATTCCTTATCTGCACATTCAGTACCAAGGCTGACTGCATTAGACTGAGAAAAGTTGTCAACATGGGATGGATACTGCAGATCAACCATATCCCCATTTCGGTTTCACCGCTCCCCCACGTACGGCTACTATCTAGACTTTCTTACGTGTGATTCCAAGTAGGAATCCTAAAGCCAAATCCTGGCCAAGAAAAAATCCTAAAGCTAAATCCTCTCCCCGGACAAAAAACCCCTGGCAGAGCGAAGTAGCCCCCACCTCTTCAGCTCCAGCCAGCACCACCCGAGCGAGGCTACGGCAACGGCGGAGCACGTCAGATGCACAAAGATGATGTACACGCACAGGAAGATGAACCGCGGGGCGTGGAGGTCCCACACCTCCTTCCCGTCCCCCATCCAGGCGATACACCCCATGAGGACTGCGCTGGCCGCGCACATGATCATGGTGTGCACTCCCAGGTTACACACAAATGGCCCATACAGGGCATCATAGTCAGAAGTGGCCCGGATATTGCTTTTCTCCGGCGCAGCGCTCCCATTCCGGCCCCCATCAATTCTGGGGGCCGTGGCCCTGTCTTCAGCAATTCTGACTTTTTCGGCTAGAAGCACCAGGGACGCGAGGGACCACCATATGGGCCCCGCCCAGTTGGCCATGATGGTCTTGACCACAACGGGCACCAGGCTGTAGCTGGTGCTCCCGACAAAGCCGGGGGCCAGGTCGGCCGACCCTATGGCCTGGGTGTTGCCGAAGGAGAAGTAGGAGCTCTGAGCCAGAAACGCGCAGGTGATGGCGATCTGCTCGTACGGCATCTCGGCCAAATGAGGCGCTACTGGCATAGTCAGTCGGCGCAATCCTCGGTTTTCGAGGGAGGAGTGATTCAAGTGACTCACACAAAAGGTCTATCTGTAGGCCAAAAATCAGAAATAACGGCGTGTTCCAAACGCGGGACAAAGTCAGAAGATATAGCTGAAGCAGGCCGAATAACGCATACAAGACGTCTAGGCACGTGATGCGATCAATTTGTTAGCCGGAACTCGTCACACTCAATTTTGTATGCTGCTCTCACCGGTGAATCTTCCCGTATGCCTTCCGGAGCATCTTCTGACCAATACCAAAACGGCGCCGAGCTGGATCGCCGTGAATAGCACACTGTGCGCAAAATTCACGTCAAGAGCCAACAATCGAACCTCGACGTGGGCAGGGATGAAATCAAAACTGCCAGGATCGTCTCTGACTGCAGCCGCGAGCTTAATGACAAACGCGCCTAGCCCAAGTAGGACAGCGACGGCCGAGAGAGACTTTGTCCCAGGGAACAACCCCCGCAGCCCTCTTTGCAATGAGAGGACAGCGGAAACCATCGTGACTGCGATGAGGCCCCAGTTCGCAGCGGATTGTGGTTCAACAACTGCTGCAGGCGATCCTGGCCCGGCTGAGTTCCAGAGCTGAGAGAGAAAGCCCAGGAAGACGACAGCTGCGAAGTGAGGAATTGCATGAGGGTTTCGCCTGGGATGAAATTAGACTTCTCCCTTTTGACTGCACATCAATGAACCGCCCAAAAAAGAAGATAGACTTACACTGGGCACTCAAAAAGAATAATCAACAAAGCGCCGTACTGCCAAATCTCTCGTTCTTCGACAGCCCCCGAAACGAGTGCATACCCGTAAGAACCGAGGATCCCAATCGCAGGCAACCAAAAGGTGATTACTGGATCGAGATGGAACTTGGTAGCACGCATGGCTAATCCAAATGCAAGCAGCGTGCTGAAAATACCTCCAGCCATCAGGAGATGCTGCAGGTTCCCGGATGCCCGGGTCAGAGCTCTCTGGTACTGTCTGCAGATCTGATTTCCGCGTATTAGTGGCCAATACAATAGGTTGTGTGATTGCAGTAGCAGAGAGAAAGACTCACTTCGAGTAGTCTGTTTGTATCAGTCTCATCAGTGAATGTGTTGTTGCTGGAGGCCGAAAGTGAGGTCATCTGGGTCCCTTCGGGGGAATGCAGCTCATGGAGTCGTTTCAACTGAGCCTCATTGCCTCTGATCACCTCCAGCCGCTCTTCTTCAGGCCAAAGTCCGAGAAAAGCAGGAATGAAGACGCCGACATTCTTCCTCGGGGTTGGAAGCCCCAGCAAGCCAGACAGCGTGGGCACGAGGTCAGCTTGCTGCACCACGTCGTAGTACAAGTATCTACCGCCACGAGGGTGGACTGGTGCTTGGAGCCGAGTCCGATTCATGGCAGGCAGACTGGGAGAGGCAAACAGGAGAGCCGCGGCCGTCTCGCCTGGGGTGCAGCCCCCGTGGTTTCCCTTCTCGTTCATGCCGTGGTCTCCCGCCAGGATGAAGAGCGTCGAGTTCAAGTGCGCTTGCTCGCCGACGGATGTGTAGATGTCCTTGACGACACGGTCCATCTGCTCTTGCTTCAGATACATATCATGGCTGCAAAGAATGGATCAGTACTTGTGTGTCTCGTCTGGTTCTCGTCCCATCATGTCCTACCTGTATGGGCCGCGGAGATGGCCAACATGGTCGACGCCTGGGAAGTGGAGGACGAGGGCGCTCCAGTCATCTCTCTGAAGCTCGGCTATGGCACGGGAAGTGATGTTCCGATCTCCAGTCATTGCATCCTAGAGCTCGTCAGCATCTGTGCCAGCCAAGAACCAGGACTGGAAACACCCTACCGGAAGGTAGAAGGTCGAGACGGTGTCGGAGCGGTCAAACATGGACGGGAACAGTTGAAGCCAGGTGTGTTCGCCATAAAAGGCCAGCTTCTTGGCGGGGTCCTTCGCCTTCAAGCGATGGAGCCATGAGTCTTCATGAACCAAGGTCAGAGCATCCTCGGAGTCAGCAAGATTCAGAAACAGATCCAGAAATGAGGGATTGGCGCCTGTGGTCATGGACTTCAGCCGTGGGACTGTGAGACTAGGAGGGTCGGCATGGCTGGTAAACGGGAGCGCATGGCCTGAGCGGATGAGACTTTACGAGTTCAATCAGCAACACAGTCTCCAAGTCGACTATCTGAGACGTCATCTTTGACATACCTCTGTGTGAAGCTAAACCCCGACGCGTTGGAGAAAACCATATCACTACTCTATGGTCAGTGGTCCAAAGCCGACCGAATATTTGGGAGACAGTCAAATACCTTCTAAGCGCATCGATAACCATAAAGATGACCCGGTCAAACCGAGCTTCTGGGGGTGATATCAAAGGATCCCCACGGAAGCTGGCCTGTGGAGACAGAGGCACCTGAGGTATAGGTCGCAACAGACCGACGCTGAAAGTAATGACTCCAAGCGCAAGCAAGAGGTTGTAAGCAAGAACAGAGCGCAGCTGGAAGCCGCCAGAGGCGGAGTGGGTTGAGATTGTCATGGTCTACGATGTTGGCAATGTTTTGTTGGTTTGTACGGCTGTTGAATTTTCGAGCTTCACAATTACATTCAAGTTCTGCACAAAGCTTATAAAATACCAATTGCTTTCTGTGCCCCCTTTCCCCGTGGAGCCGAGAAAGTCCGGATTACAGAAACAGCTGGAATAGCTTGCCTGCCCAACATGACCTAGATGCTACAAGTGGAATATATTTTTCTTTTTTCTTTTTTCTTTTTTGACTTTGTTTTGGTTCTGAGTAATATTCACTTATCAGGTATAGAGTATCCTGAACACGAGGAAGACATCCCGGCCAAGACTAGGCGACTCCTTTGAGGATTCCGTGCCGCACGGTGAGTTAGTCAAGGATCCTTTTGACGTAATTTGCCCGTTGGGTTGTTATCGTCAGCATCACCAGTCAGCGACACCAACATGCACGTTGATCTACAGCGGAATTTACCAGTCGAGCTGTTATCATAAGGTTCACTGAAATGCACATTGATCCAACGACCCACAAGTAGTCGTCCTCTATCGAACCATTATTCCCATGTCGCCCAGCCTCACACCATCTCGCGCCTTGCCCGTCCAGCCTGCCCAGGTGAACTGGCGTGGGGGCTGACAGTGCCTACTATTTGCTCACGGACTACAGCCTTCCTTTGAACCATGATGCTGGGATGTTCCTGGTGTGATGTGATCAATGATTTATCACAGTCTAGCTAGTAGGAGCTAATATCAATTTGGAACTACATGATCAAACATAGCAAAGAATTGAATTTTGATTCTGTTGGCGAGTGCATTTCATATGTATTATTTGTGATATATTGATAATTGAATACGGGTTAAAACCTTAGAGTTTTTATGCAATCGAGGTCTTTTCAAGGGCTCGTAGCCTGGTCAGGCGAAGACAGTCGGTCTACAATTCCTACCAGCGTTGCCCAGGCGGCGCATCTGAATGGTTGCAAGGAAGATGTTCTGATACCTAGGTAGAGACGTCCAAGGGAGGAGGGCGACTCTTTCCGGTGGCAGAGCTATTGTATATATAAGGCCCCTCCAGCCGCGACCCTGTGGACAAATTCAAGTCCACATCAGCTCTGCCCTACTTACTTTGCATCTTCTCTCTTCCCCTGGATCTTATCATTGATCTGCCCTTCATTCAATGACTCTCAACATGTCCAGCACGGCCAATGGGCTGCAAAACGGGCATGCTGGGGAAACCCACGCCAACGGTGTGACGGGGGACCAGCCTCTTCAAGACCCCATCGCCGTCGTTGGCTTTGCCTGCAGGCTCCCGGACGAGTGTGATTCACCACAAGCGTTCTGGAAGTTCCTTGAGCGCGGCGGTGTTGCTAAGAACGAACCCCCTCCATCCCGCTACGACATCAAGACACACTACGATGGCACACGCAAGGAGAAGACCATGGCCTCCCCCGGCGGTATGTACCTGCAAAACGTCGACGTCCGCGACCTGGACGCGCAGTTCTTTAAGCTGTCCCGCCTGGAGGCCATCTCCATGGACCCTCAGCAGCGACAGCTCCTCGAGGTCGTCTATGAGGGGCTGGAGAACTCGGGCATCACTCTGAAGCAGCTTGACAATAAGCCCATAGGCTGTTTCGTCGGATCCTTTGCCTGTGACTACGGAGACATCCAGGCACGGGATCCTATGGACCGGGCACCCGCCACGGTCGTGGGTATCGGCCGAGCCATGCTGAGCAATCGTATTAGCCATTTCTTGAACATCAAAGGCCCAAGGTATGTCTGAAGGGAAACCGTGTTACATGTTCTATGTTATGTGCTAACCACCACCGACAGTATGACCATCGATACGGCCTGCTCCGGCAGCTTGACAGGGCTCGACGTGGCCTGCCGCTATCTCCAATCCGGCGAGATAGAGGGAGCCATCATCGGCGGCGCCAACCTCTACATGAGCCCCGAGCACGTCATGGACTGGCACATGGGCTCAGGAGGCACGGCCTCACACTCCGGAAAGTGCCACACGTTCGACGCCAAGGCCGACGGCTACATAAAGGCCGAGGCCATCAACATGGTGTACATCAAGCGCCTGTCGGATGCCGTCCGCGACGGCGACCCCATCCGCGCCGTCATCCGCGGCAGCGCCGTGAACAGCGACGGCTGGACCGCGGGCATTGCCAGCCCCAACTCGGAGGCGCAGGCCGCTGCCATCCGGCGTGCCTACCAGAACGCCGGCATCAAGGACCTGTCGCTCACCGGTTATGTCGAGTGCCATGGCACTGGGACAAGGGCTGGTGATGTAATCGAGGTTAAGGGTGTCTCGTCGGTGTTCCGCGAGTTCCAACCAAAAGACAGGAAGCTGCGCATTGGATCTGTAAGTTTAACTCTGAACACCATCCTATGATGCCAAGGCACGTAGCCAATAAGACTTAAGTGCTAATCAAGGATTTATTTCCCAGGTCAAAAGCAACATCGGCCACTCAGAGCCTGCCGCCGGAATATCAGGTCTCCTCAAGGCCATTCTCGCCCTGGAACATGGTGTTATTCCTGGCAACCCGACATTCATTGATCCAAACCCCAATCTAGACTTTGAAGAGCTGCGCGTACTCCCATCGCGTACAGCTATTCCATGGCCCGCCGACAGGATGAAGCGGGCCAGCGTCAATTCGTTTGGCTACGGTGGTTCCAACGCCCATGTCATCCTCGACGCCGCAGGGAGTTTGAGCCACCACGTGTCATCGTACGAAGCCGGATCGGATGGCTTCGACATGTTCGATGACGACGACGAGGAGGTATTTGAGCGGCCCTACCTCGTGGTGCTTTCTGCCAACGACGCACCGTCCCTGCAGGGCCAGCTTACCCGCCTGGACAAGCACCTTTCGGACCCCACCGTGCGCGTGAAGATGAGGGACCTGGCGTACACGTTGGCCGAGAGGCGAAGCCGTCACTTCCACCGCGGCTTTGCAGTTCCATCATCAAAGGCTGACCTCGGATCCACGGTGCTCACCAAGGGGACGACGCGGGAGACGCCTCCCACTCTTGGATTCGTCTTCACGGGACAGGGTGCACAGTGGTCCGCCATGGGCAAGCAGTTGCTTCAGACATATCCAGTAGCCGCAGATACAGTACGACATCTGGACAAAGTTCTCCAGAAGCTTCCCAGTCCTCCATCTTGGACCTTATGGGGTAAGCATTGAATCAGTCTCTTCGTCAAGCTCGGCTTGGTACAAATTACTAACGACACCGCTTCCCAGATACTTTGACCCAGCAGCTGGGCGATGAGTTGAAGTCTCCCGAGCTGTCGCAGCCAATTGTGACGGCGCTCCAGCTCGCGCTCCTCAGCGTCCTCTCCGACGCTGGGGTGTCACCGACATCCGTAGTCGGACACTCCTCGGGAGAGATCGCGGCAGCCACGGCCGCAGGCTACCTCACCCCGAAGCAGGCCATCAAGATCGCCTATCTCCGAGGGCGCGCCACCACAAAGGTGCGCCCCGCCGCGCCCCTGGGCATGCTGGCCGTGGGCCTCAGCGCCGAGGGCACCAGGCGCTACCTCGCCGGCACCGAGGCCGAGATTGCCTGCATCAACAGCCCCGAGAGCGTCACCGTCTCCGGCTACAGCTCGGAGCTTGCCGCGGTCGAGGCCGCCATCAAGGCCGATGGGAAGTTTGCGCGGCTCCTGCAGGTGAAAGCGGCGTACCACTCTCGGCACATGCTCGAGGTGGGCAGCCTGTACAAGCAGCTGCTCGTCGACCAGGTCGAGTGGGACGACGACGCGCTCCTGCCCAGCGTCAATATGGTCTCCTCCACGACGGGCGACAAGGTTGACGCCAAGCTCGGTCCAGACTACTGGGTGCGAAACATGGTGTCTCCCGTCCTCTTCGACCAGGCCGCCGGCCAGTTGATCTCGGCCGACGACGCTGTGGACATGCTGATTGAGATTGGACCAAGCGGTGCCCTGGCTGGACCCATCGGCCAGATCAAGAAGCTTCACAAGTCCACGGTCGAGTACCACACCGCATGGAAGCGTGGTGAAGAGTCCCTCCAGGCGCTTCTGGGCATGGCTGGTTCGCTCTTCATCGCCGGACACCCGATCGACATCACCAAGATGAACCAGGACTCGGAGACGCAGGCGCCCTCGTTCGTCGTGGACCTGCCCAACTACAGCTGGAACCACTCGGTGCAGTACTGGGCCGAGAACGAGGCCAGCAAGGACTGGAGGTACCGCGAGTTCGTGCACCACGACCTGCTCGGCACAAAGATCCCAGGCACCTCGTGGCAGTCGCCGACCTGGAAGAAGATCGTCAACGTCCAGGAGGAACCCTGGCTGTCAGACCACATGATCGGCGAGAGCGTCATCTTCCCGGCTTCGGGCTACATCGACATGGCCATCGAGGCAATCTTCCAGCGGACCAAGGCCCTGGGCCGCATCGCCCCGGACTCGAGCGTCAGCGACCAGACCTACCAGCTCCGCGACGTGCGGTTCGACCGCGCCCTCGGCCTCGACAACAAGGACCAGGACGTCAAGATGTTCCTGAGCCTGGCGGAGCGCAAGAGCACGGCGTGGCACGAGTTCAGGATCTGGTCCATCGGCCCGGACCGCGGGTCGGACCAGGAGCACTGCCGCGGCCAGATCAGCACCGTGGCCTCGTTCGAGCCCGAGGTCGCCGGCGCCGACAAGCTCTCCCCCCTGCGGCACGGCACGCCGGCGGGCACGTGGTACAAGGCGATGCGCGAGGTGGGCTACAGCTTCGGCCCCAGCTTCCAGAAGCAGCTGGCCGTCGAGGCGGTGGCGGGGAGCCGGCGCAACCGCGCCCTCGTGTCCCTGGACCCGCCGCCCTCGAGCCACCGCCAGAGCGACTACCCGCTGCACCCGGCGTGCCTCGACTCGTGCTTCCAGGCCGGGTCGGCCTCGCTGCACCGCGGCCACCGCGCGGGCGTGTCGCAGCTGCTGCTGCCCGCCGTCGTCGACGAGCTCACCATCCCCGCGCAGGCGGCGAGCCCCGTCAAGGGCATGGCCGTCGCGAGCGCGCAGTACATCGGCAAGGGCCGCAAGACGGATGCGAAGAGGTACAAGTCCCACGTGGATGTGTACGACGTCGACAACGGGCGCCTTGTATTCCGCCTCAAGGGCTTGCACTACCACGCGCTTGACTCGGCCCCCGAGACGGGGCTGCAGCATACTTTCACCCGGCTGGTGTGGAATCCTGATGTCACGTTCCTCGCGGCGGAGCGTCTGCGCGAGGACCTCGCCGAGGTCTCCCAGGCCGCGGTGGTGAAGGGTCCCGCTGGGGCGGTTCAAGCGGCGGGTCGGTTGGTCGACCTCGTTGCACACAAGCAGGGCTATGTCCGGGTGTTGGAGAAGGCGCATGGTAACAGGTCGTCGAGTCTGTGGCTAGACAGCATCAAGGCCCTGACCTCGGAGACATCCCAGATCGGGTCCGAATACGTCCTGTCTCTTGCCACCCAGGACGGCGGACTCGAGGCACGAGCCAAATACGGCGCTGCCGGAGGTGTCAAGTTTGCAGTGCACGATGACCCGAAAGCAGCTGAAGAGGCTGGTGGTCCATTCGATGTCGCCATTATACAGGTAAGTTTCTCCCAAATCATCCCGTAAGTGACCGTATACTAATATGTTGTTGTCAGGTACCGGCTTCACACAGCACCCAAGACGTGCAGACTTTGCTGCAAGGCGATGATATCGGCGATGCCGGCCTTGTAATCGTTGTCTCCTCTGAGGAAACCGGGCCCATCGCTAATGGTCAGTCCAACGGACACGCCAACGGCCAGAATGGGCATCAAAATGGATACCAGAATGGCCAGAATGGACACAAGAACGGCACGAATGGCCATCATTTGGCGCCTCAAATTGCCGGATTCGAGACCGTGGTTCCCCTTTCAACTGACCCGAGCGCTCACCTCGCCTACGTGGGGAGGAAATCGCACGCAAAAGCAACTTTGTCAGAGGGCCGGGCCGCACACGTTGTTCATTTCGAGAAGCCCAGTGCCGAGAAGAAGGCCTTGATCTCGAGCCTCTCAGGCCTCGGTCTCTCAATCACGCAGCACACGGAACTGACCGCCGAGGTGTCTGAAGGCAGCACCGTGGTGGTCCTCGACGAGGTCTCCACGCCCGTCATCCCACGAATCCGTGACGAGCAGCTCGCCATGATACAGGAGCTTTTCAGGCGCAAGTGCCGCCTGCTCTGGGTCACGTCTGGGGGCCACATGACCGTGACAAACCCGGAGCACAGTCTCTTCGTCGGCATCCTGCGCTCTCTCCTCGCTGAGGATCCGACCGTCCTCGTTATGACGGTCGACATCGAGTCGCCCACCAGCGATTCCAGCCTGCAGACCATCCTGCAGACCATGCGCCACCTCGAGACCGTCCCCGACGTCGAGTTTGTCGACCGCGAGTGGGTCGAGCGCGGCGGCGTGCCCTACGTGAGCCGCGTCGTGCCCAACTCGATCATCAACAAGGCCGAGGAGGCCGACAAGACGGCGGCGGAGCCGGTGGTCAAGCACCTGTTCCGCAACGGGCCCGTCACGCGGCTCGTCAACACGCGAGTCGGCACCCTGGACGGGCTCGTCTTCGCCGAGGTCGACGACCCGGTGGGCCCGCGCGACGTCGAGGTCGAGATCCACGCGGCCGCGCTCAACTTCAAGGACCTGGCGCACATCATGGGCTTCCTGCCCAGCAACGAGGACCGCCTGGGCCTCGAGTGCGCGGGCATCGTCTCGGCGGTTGGTGCTGAGGCTGGTGCTCAATTCAAGCGGGGCGACAGGGTCGTTCTCATTCGTAGGGATGGCGGGTGCTTTGCCAACCGCGTCCGCAGCCGGCTCGAGGATGTGAGCAAGATCCCGGACTCGTGGGGCTTCGAGGAGGCCGCGGGCGTCGGCGTCTGCTTCATGACGGCCGTCTATGGGCTGATCGACCTGGCCAACATCAGAGACGGCCAGACGGTCCTCATTCACTCCGCGGCGGGTGGTGTCGGATTAGCATGCCTGCAGATCTGTGCCCAATACTCCGTCGAGGTCTACGTGACCGTCGGCACCGAGGAGAAGCGCAGGTTCATCCGCGAGGAGTTTGGCATCCCCGAGGACCACATATTCACATCCCGCTCCATTGCCTTCGCTCAGCAGCTCATGGATGCCACCAAGGGCCGCGGCGTCGACATAATCATGAACTCGCTGGCTGGGGACATGCTCCACGAGTCCTGGCGGTGCATTGCCAACAACGGCACCTTCATCGAGATTGGCAAGAAGGACATACTGGAGCGTAACACGCTGTCCATGGAGCCCTTCGACAGGAACGCGTCGTACCGTGCTTTCGATCTGTCCACCCTGTGCAAGGATCGTGCCATTGCTCACAGGTAAGTTGTCGTCCGACCGCTGTTGTCGTACCACAAGGAAAGCCGGCTAACGTAATATCAGACTTACCGACTACATCTTCACCAAGGGCCAGGAAGGTGTCATCAAGCCCATTCATATCTGCAAGACGTTTGAATGGGGCAACATCATCGATGCCCTCCGTTACATGCGTGATGGCAAGCACATTGGAAAGATTATTATTTCCAGTCCTTCCCGCAACGCTGTCAAGGTTCCCGTGAGTCTTGCCCACTTTATCATGCTTGCTTGTGTGTCTATTTGCTTGCTAACGAAAATGGAAATTCAAGATCCGACCCATGGTTACCAAGACATGCCTCAAGCCTGATGTGCCATACCTCATCGTGGGTGGTTTCAAGGGGCTCTGTGCCTCCCTTGCTATCTACATGGCCCGCGAGGGTGCGAGACACCTCGTCATCATGGCCCGTAGTGGATACGCCGACGATTTGTCACAGGCGACCATCATGCATCTGTCGGCACTTGGATGCAGAGTTGACCTAGTCCAGGGAGACGTTACAGTCATGGCAGACGTTGAGAGGGCCGTAAAGGCCGCCGGGAAGCCCCTCGCAGGTGTCATCATGGGAGCCATGGTCCTGAAGGTATGTAGTAACTGCCCTTGTAACTTAGTCACAGATGAAAAACTGACGATACTCCAAGGATGGCATGTTCGACACAATCACAGGCGACAACTTCCGCGCCCCCATCGACCCCAAGGTCAAGGGCGCATGGAACCTCCACAACGCACTGCTGGCCCAGGACGCCCCGCTCGACTTCTTCACCCTGCTCTCGAGCATCAGCGGCGTGGGAGGGCAGCGCGCCCAGACAAACTACAGCGCCGCCAACGCCTTCCTCGACGCCTTCGCCGCCTGGCGCCACGCGCGCGGGCTCCCCGTGTGCTCGGTGGACCTGGGAATCATCGAGGACGTCGGCTACTTCACCGACCGCGACGCCATGGCCGCGCGCCTGCGCATGCAGGGGTGGACCCCCATCAACGAGGCCCTGCTGCACCGCATCCTGCGGCTGTCCCTGCTGCAGCAGACGTCCGACCCCGTCGACGCCGACACCGTCGCCAACCTCATCACGGGAATCCCCAACCCGCTGGGTCCCAACAGCCCGCAGAAGCCCGTCCACCGCTTCAGCGCGCTGCGGCCCCGGACCGCGGTGGACGGTGGCGCCGCCGGCGACGGGGACCTGGCCATCCTGCGGGCCGCGGCGCAGGGCAGCCCCGACGGGGGTGCCGATGGCGGCGTTGACAAGGCCACGCTCCTCGCGGCGGCCGTGTCGGCCGTCAACGGCGTGCTGACCATGAGCCTGGGGCTGAGCGAGCCGCTGGAGCCGACGCGCCCGCTCAAGACGTACGGAATCGACTCGCTCGTCGCCGTCGAGCTGCGCAACTGGGTCCGCACCGAGCTGAGCATCGAGCTGAGCGCGCTGGAGATTGTGGGCGCCGTCACGCTGGTGGCGCTGTGCGAGGTCATCTTGAAGAAGCTGCTGCGGTAGAGGCTGTTCTCTTAAAGTGTTTTGATAGAGAGAATGATTTCCTAGGTTACGACATAGTGAATACAAAGCTATTTGATTCATATTGTGAATATTGACTTGACTAATTCAAGATAAAAAATACTGCATAGTTATTTTAAAGAAAACGTAAAAATGATTTAGTTTAACCAGCTAAGTTTATTAATTATGGATATATGGTTGTCCTAGTGGGACAAGAGACAATTTAGGTTGTAGGCAATTACAGCCAATTTCGCTATCTATAAATCTGGACAGTGACTATTCAATTTTCTTCAAATCAGTGTTGTGCTAGAAGCCACCACTCTGTACCAAAAGGCTTGGTTTATTGTATGTTTTCATCTACTTCTGGTAATGATTACATAGTATTTCTTGAGCATTTGGCTATAGTGTCTAAGTTCTAATTCAGTTGATATTATCGCAAGAAATGATTGTATTGCACAGCATCTTCAGAAACCTCATCTCCAATCGGTATTCTGTGCTCAGCGTTGTTGCGCTCCTCGAGCAGGGTGTTGCGCCGTTCCAGCAGTTGCGCAGGTGTCCTCCCATTCACATCCCTCAAGTCAGAGCGTGCCCCACTGAGCTCCAGCAACTTCATGGCATCGACCTCGCCCCTCCTAGCGGCGAAATGCATCGGCGTCCAATCGAACCAACTCGAATTAGGAAGGACCTCGTCCACGTCCGCGCCGTGCTCCATCAGGAGGCGCATAGTATCGAGTTGGCCGCAACCTGCTGCGGTATGTAGCGCACCAGTCTGGGCGACGGGGAGACCGCGCTCCAACAGCATTTTAGTCATGCGCGGACCTTCAGAGAATGCAGCACGAGACAGCAGAGACGAGTTGTAGGTCCCAAGTTTCTTCGACGGATCAACGGGATGGAATGGATCCGCCCCAAGCTCGAGCAGCGCAGCGACAACGTCGGGTTTCCTTAGCCTCACGGCCTCGTAAAGGGGCCAAAACCCGTGGTGGACCGGGTAGTTGACGACGTCTGATGTCGGGTTTGCGGATGCTAGGGCCTTGAATGCGGCACCGCTCCCACTCATGATGACCTTGTTGATTATCCATCTCGTTATGAGATCAGGGTGTGTGCCTTGCTGTATCGCGAAGGTAATCAATGTGGACAAAGTAGCAGCTTGGCAATTCACGGCTGCTGCTCTCAGGGCCCGTTCGAGGTTTGACATTGGCGTTACCGTCACCTCCCGCACATCGTTTGGACCTTCAAGTGGACGCATTTCGGAAGAAATGGTGTCAGGTGTTTCAAGTGTTGTCTTGATCCATTCTGGCTCCGATAGCAAGCTCTGGAGGGCAGCGTCATTGCCAGACGAGCTTGCTTCGATGAGAAGGCGGGCCGGGTCCTCGCCTACGGGTACATCACCTACTTCTCTGGATGATTTAATCATGGCTATGTGGTGGTGGTGATGATAAGGAGGATGATGATGATGATCAAGAGCGAAACGAAAAATGGAGCGGAGCTGAGACCCTTGCCGGTATACTATAAGAAGCGAAGCTAGTCACGTGATGGCTGCCTGATGTTCGAAAAATGCATTATATGTGGCAGTGCCGTAGTGGTGCAGCTTTTGAATGGGTCAATTGAATGGGCCTAGAGACTGGCATTCGCAGGGCCTACGTTCTAGAGAGATACCTGCTGCCTATTCTGCGAAGAAACCTACTCCTTAGACCACTCTTCTTTTAGTATGAACAACAAGGGTACTCACCCCCTAGCTATCTCTTACATTATGTAGCATAAGGCAATAGATTGATAAGATTACAGAATCTGTCTTTATATGTTCAAGAAGGTCGTTACGTAAATAAAATGTCTCTTGAAGCAAGTTGTAGAAGTAACTTAAATGGCTTTCGCTAATTATAATGGTCTCTCCGAGTGTCATGACAACTTGAGACGAGCGCCAAGATGTATTACAGGCTCCAACACAATTAGCGAATCAGCGTACAAGAACACGGTCATTGGAAATAGCAGGCTTCCAGGTGGTCAGACACAATCTTTTGAATACCGATTTGATGAAAATCTTATTGTCATGAAAATTGAACCACAGCGCGTATATCTTACTGCTTACAAAAGAAGAAGAAGAAGTCCGTAGAGTGAATCGAAGGTGAAGGGCTCCCTTTCGATGAGAATCTATTTGCAACTATTGTGAGCAATAATACTAGGTCTCCAGTAGTTTCCAGTCATAGCGAAGCTGTGACAAGCAACAGTAAGGCTGGAAGGTGCGGCCGAGAGGAGTACCGAGAAATAATGAGTAAGCTTCTCAAGACTGTGAGCGGGCAAAGACGTTACGGGTCTTGCAGAGTTTCCCGTCTTCATTTGAGCCCAATCCTCGCTGCCGACGCACTGAGGGCACCAGAGGAGCCCCTTAGAATCGTGCTTTTCTTTAATGGTGCGAAGACGCCCGTACTTGGGTCCGAAGAACGACCACTGCCATCCCGGTTTCGAAAGCGTTGGCCTAGGGTTGCGCCAAGTCAGCAGGGTCGTCGACACGCAAGGCCAGCAAGCTTAACGGACCAGGGGATGTGAGAAGACAAATGGCAGTGGTGAAAGCAAGCAGGCAACGAACCTCATTCAGATAAGCACGCGTATTGGATTCAAGCCTTCTCAGTGCATTCAACTTGTTGTATATCACGTCGTTGACGATTTGTGACACCTTTTGTTGCGGGAGCGAGTCTGGCCACGACGTAGAGGTTATCAGGTGGACAACTCTCTTGCGCCACGCCGGGTTTGAAGCATTATCGACAGCGCCGTGACCAAGTCTAATCTATATAAAAGCATTTCCTCTGCGATGCACTCTGATTGAGGTCCTGTAATAAGAAAGGTTATCTTGTTATACTGGGTTCCGGCCTAATTATGTGTAGTCTCCTACCATACCCTAGGGTAGGCACAGTATAGAGCAGAATATCGTAAGTCGTTGTGGTCTTCCAGGTAGAGTAACACTTTCCTAGCGCTGAGGTTTTCTGTTATGTTCTTTCCAGCATCAGAAGTTCTGCTAGTACCTCTACTGTCATGTCAGGACCTACTAGTCCCTCTGACTATACACGGTGAAAGCATCTCTCGTAAATCAGCACACAGGGAGACAACATATTAGAAGGTTCACCACGATCAAAAGTTCTCCTCGGTACTTAAAATGCTTGTCTTGAACATAGGCGCGCACAGCTGCGCTATAGCCAGAGGAATTTTCGTAGTGAAGTCGAGCAAGGCAAGCGTGCAGCTATCTGGCTCTGCCGTAGGTCCCCGACGACTGATTCAAATGATCCATTTCCGTACATTTCGTCTACTATGAGCATGCCCTGAATGTGACGATTCAGGTATATTTTAAGCCTCCATGTTTCGTGTCATGAACAGGACGGATCGCTGTCGGATTTCGCCTGAGCAAGGGCTGAGCCTTCCATGGCAACCTTGGACATTGACAACTTGATATCAGTAGCAAATCTTTCCCCAACTATATTTTCCGTTAATATGTATTAATTATACAGTATTAAACTTTAATATCCTTTCTGCATCTGATGTGTTGACAACTAGGCAGCCGCTACCTTGGCTCGCAATGTGTAATGAAAGTTGACCTGGGGCTGAATTTGGCCACTGGAGCATGTCTTTTGAAGGATTGAGGCTGGGTAATTTTGTTTCGCATTCCATACGGGCTGAATTAGGCGAGTAGGGAACGTACATAGGTAAAACAGGGCACGTAGACCCCAATGTGCTGCGGTGTCACAACGAATACGATTCCCTGATGGGCCAGGATCTGAAGGTTTCGCCTCAATTTTTCTCATTACGCTTTCTCGGCTCTCTAGTACCGATTCGATTCTGTGGCTGAGGTATACCACGTCATCGAGCGGACCTCTGGTGAGACATAATGCATTCAGCTGCCGGTCGGGTACTGCTGGACTACGCAGGTACACTGTTGCATGAGAGCAATGCCCAGGCAGAATATCCTGAGACACCTCCTTGCTGGTCGTCTGGCAAGCAGCTGCTTATGCAACACAACACAGACCTGCTGACCTGAACTCCGTGAAACCTTTGTGCATCGTAACAGTTTGCACAGCCTTTAGGTCCTAAAACTTGGGGCCCAAATTTCCCACTTCCCACCTCAACTTTTGGCTCGCATTCCCTTCATATAGTGATCCTATTCAAGGTGCCAATATTTCGAAGTGTCATTCAACACTCATCGCCTTGAACCTCTTGCTGCTGCAGAAGTATTGTCATTCGTCCATTTCCGCCTTCAGAAGTTGAATCAAACTCGATACATCTTCCCCACGATGCGGCTCCCTGCTTGGACCAGGATCTGGACGTCCAAAAAGCAGATCTCCTCATCACACGAAGTCATTCCTCTGAACAAATTGCAAGCAAACGAAAATATCGGAGATGAATCGGCCAGAATCGTGAAGCCATCGTCTTGGCGGCCGATATACCTATCTCCTACCTCCCTGGCAGCGTTCCCAGTCGTCTTCTTGGCCTGCCTCGCCAGTATACAAACGCTGCTTGCGATATCCAACCGCCACGTAGGCCTTTCCGGAGACGACGATACTTTACACCGTGTCTTCTGGTCGTATAGTCCAACAGCTATCCTGACACTTATTGCCTCGTTCTGGACCCGACTGGAGATTCAAACCAAAACTACAGCACCTTGGTTCAGTATGGCTCAGGGCAACACCGTGGCCAGTCAATCGCTTCTTCTTGACTACACATCGCAATTTCAACCGTTATCGATAATTTCAGCTTTTCGATATAAGGATTACACAGTAGCAGCTGCTACAGTAACGTCGCTCCTTATTAGAGTCCTGCTCGTGCTTGCAACATCCCTCATCACCCTATCACCAGCTAGCGTAAAGTACGCTAGTATTCCCTTGAATCTGAAGAGCGAATTTGTTGACAGCCGGGACGGCCTGGCAAATGCATCTTTAGCAACTGCAAGTTTCGCTTTGATAATGAACTCTATTACACCCCTGCCACAAGGAGTCTCTGATACATATGCTTATCAGCTTATCGAATCAGACCTACTCGATACACCCTCGACTCTCAATACTACAGTGGATGGCTTCATTGGAGGTCTTGAGTGTGAGCCAGTTAATTCGTCTATTAATGATTGGATTTGGAATCACACATCTGGTCATTGGGTTCCACTCATGGCCGGCTCATGTACTTTCAATTTCGTCCCTGGAAGAAGCATTCACAAGGAGCCTGTGGATGGCGACCAAATTGTTGGTGTCATGGACGGTCCATGCAATGGCTCTACTTACAACGACCGCCATCGGTTTGGCATCATCGCCGCCGTTCTCGCCAGTCAAGGAGAAGGCGTTTTCAAAATCGCGAAATCAAACTTCTTGATATGCGCCCCGACATATCAGATCTTGCCGCTAGACCTGAGCGCACAAGGACCAGACAGACTTCTCCGTCCATCATCATCATCGGGGCGCAGCCCTCGCATGCTCGGCAACATTCATCCTTGGCAGATCATGGATCCTCATCTTAGTGAAGTCTCTTCAGTGTGGGATGACATCAGCTTGAACAACTCGAGCCCGTTGAACATCTCTAATCAGACCGTGTGGTTCGACGCGTGGGGATTTCTTGCATATCAATTCGCGAACAGGTCTGGTAACCCTCCTACGTTCACTGCGATTTTAGAGGACCCGAAAGGGTTCACTGGATTGTTTTCGAATTAATTTCAGCAATACAGCGCGCTTTTAGCGCATACTTCGCTCATGCAGCCTGCTTCAATATCGTCTACGGGATCGGCAGATCAGGTAACAAGTCGATTTCAAGGTAATCAGTCGAATTTATACTACGCTCGGAGAACAGTGATGATCGGAATTTCCAGCTAATCAACTTACAGTGCAGAGACTAGTCGCAAACTTCATGACCGGTATTTTCGTGGCATGCTTAATGATGGGCATATCAATTTGGATCCTTAGAGCTTCGACGAAGTTGGCACTCCCACAGAACCCCACCACAATTATAGGCCTTGCAATATGCTTGTCGTCGAGCTGCGCTATGGTTGAAATCTTGAGTGGCATGGGAAGCAGTGGAAAGGACACTTTACAAGCTGTGCTTGATGGGTGCCATTACAGAAGCTATTGGGATAGGGGCAACGGCAGTTTCGAAGCTCTCGTCGAAGAGCAGCTCCCACCGAACGACGATCTGGAAATGTGGCCTCCTGAACACTCTGTCTTCGAGCCCATGACATTGAAGCCCTCAGTTCGCCTCACATCAGCTACAATATTGCTAGCCATTATCGTCTCTTTAGAAGTCACGCTTAGGCTGTCCAACCGCGATCAAGGACTCGGCGACGTGCCTCTCAGCAGCGAGGCCATCAGCTACTTGTGGACCGCGCTACCTGGTCTCATTTTTACCCTAATCAGCATGTACTATTCATCAGTAGACTTCGATACGCGTTCCTTGGTCCCATTCCTTCACCTAGCCAGGGGCTCAAAATTCCAATCATCTGTTCATCTCGACTTGGTCAACAAACATACCTTTTTGCTACTCTATGAAGAATTGAAGACAAAGAGCTTCGAAGCACTAGCATCGACAATAGCGGTCACTCTGACATCTTTCTTGACGATCTTCTCTACTGGCCTCTTCACGTCCGTTGTCGCCACCAGACACGTATCGACCGAGCTGAGCGTGGCCAGACCAATATGGTACAATACAAAAGGTACCGCTGCCGAGTTCGAAGGGTCAGACCACTCAATGGACTCTGCAGCCCTCATCCTAGCAAGCAATCTGTCTTATCCATCTTTCACATACGAGGATCTGATCCTACCAACTTTGGAAGTGGACGAGACCTTCCTATCCACCCACTCAAACACTTCAGCCATCGAATTCAGCACTACTCTTCTCGCTGCACGCCCGTCATTTGCACAATGCCGCATTTTCAACTCCTCCCAAATTCGCATCAGTAACCTCTCAGTGGAACGCGATACTCCAGTTGAACTACGCATTGACTCAGAGGAATGTCATTCAGATATGCTCAGTGTCGCAGGGAACTTGTGGATGAGCCCACGAGTTGCTGGTGCTTACTTTGGGGCTGGCGGAGGAACTTGGGGATTCTCTGATTCGAGTACTACGTTTCAAGGGTGCAGTCAGAGACTTTGGGTCTGGGGCCGGTGGTCAAGTTCAGCAGGACAGCATGGCGAACCACCTCAGGTATTATCCGTCTCAGCACTGGCCTGCAACGAGTCCGTGGAGACTGTTGAGGTAGACGCTGTGTTATTCGGTCCTGATTTGAGCATAAAGCCGAACCGGCCCCCAATACCGCGCCAGGCAGCTGCAAGTAGTGTGGACGCGCAAGGCTGGTTCGAGCCAGACAACGAAACGCTGTACTTTGACCCCTATTCCGCCCTCCCACAACTGTCAACAAGTACGACAGATAGGCTGTTCGACACTTTTTTCACATTACTTACCACATCACGCTATGCGATCCCACTAGATATGCTCGGCAACGAGTCTCACGCTTCGACTGTGGCGGAGGCGATCAAATTCCATCACAAAATCATAGCCGCTCAGAGCACTGCAAACCTATACCGCGTCCCAGACGATATCAGAAACAGGCGCGATGGGCCGTACGAGATAGTCCCAGGCACCAACGACACCTCCTCGTATAATGCTACCAGCTCAGTACCCTCAGACCGCCCACGGGTGATCCAAAACGAGTTCTCAACTCGAGTCCTTCAAGGTCTTCTTGTCGGAGCCCTCATCTGCCTTCTGGTGAACTGGTATCTCATACACTTGGCTGGAGGATGCGGCGTGGTTCCAAGGAGTCCCAATACGATCGCTAATGTTGCAGCACTTCTTGCTGACGGCAACCTGATCGAGCTCTCGCGCTCGGTCGACTGCCAGTCACTTGACTTGCAAGCAATCAGAGACCACTTTGGTCGAGATACTGTCTTCCGGCTGGGCTGGTATGACATCCCTGGGCGCGAAGAGAAGGTTTATTGTATTTATGCTGATGATGGGTCTCGCATGGTTGATTCATCGCAACACGAAAGCGAGTCTGAAGAAGTGGCGATCCAGGATGATGCCAGGCTATGAGATTGCAATTCGTCGAACACCGTAGTAAGAATACTTTCGAAGCATCTGACTGAAGGATGATCAGTACTAGTGAAGTCATATACAGGAACGTGTGTTGAAGTGATGTTTGACCTTCCTTCTAACAAAACTGCTAGAAACGCCAGATCCTAACAAATCATGGCCAAATTACCCTTGCCAACTGCGGTTCTACTCTTACATGACCATTCCCAACTAAAGCACTAAGATCATCACGCCATTCCTCGTTGTCTGCCAGTAGCGACTTGCACCCACTCCTCCGCTTTTGCTCCTTATCCAGCCAGCAATTCTCAGGAAATCCGCCAACAATCCAATTCACAGCTGCTGCCCGCCGCATTGCCAGGTGCCAAGAGAAGGTCGAGTCGCGCACACCGATGAAGTAGCCGGCGTGCTCAAGAACCAGCATGTCTACCAACGCCTGCTGATCCCAGGCCATGTTGCGAAGCGCAGTGCCGGCCGATGTGCCCTCCGGGAGGAGGTCGTTCTTCGTCACGACAGTGATGGGCGCGACGTCCTCAGCCAGCTTAGCGATGCCGGGCGCGTCACCGGACGCGACGTAAATAACCATCTTGTCTGTGTCTGGCATATCCGTCGCTGCAGGGCTCGTGCTGCCGCCCTTGCGTCCTCGCAGTCGCTGGGTCACATAGTTGATCTGGTCTTCGTATGAAAGCCAGTGGAAGTCGGTCGCATCCTTTTCAACGCGCAAATGGATCCCGATGAAGGCATTACCATGCACTGAAGGCTCGTTTCTGGTGCGAAAGTTTATGTGGGTGCCGAATCGCTCCTGCATGTTGAGCAGCGCCGAAGCTGCCAATATCTTGGCGTCGTCCAGCGGGCGTACCAGCTCGCTGAAATGACGGACAAGTGAAGGAGGGTCGTACGATGTAGGCCACGTAAACATGATTGAGTGAAGTGGGAAGGTAACGGGCGACTCGGCTGACGGCGGTTTGCCATTTGTTGAAGATTCAATCCACTTGTCCAAGGCAGGGGGCCATTGTTCCGGGGCCGTGGGCACAGCGAACGCGGCGGGCATGCCTTCTTCGAGATGACTGTCGATGTGCAGGTCGAGGACGGGGGATATTGCGGGCAAACGGCGGATTCGTGAGTCTTCGTAATCTGCCGCATGGATGACGAGTTTGGGGCAGTGTGTGTTCAGCGTTCTCCGCAAATGATGTTCGTCGATCAGATATTCAAGCCCCACTTGATCGCTTGTCATGAAGTTGGTGATATCGTCAGCGCTGCGACGGCTGATAGTTGGCAGTTTCATTGATACTATGGCAAATACTTAACGTCGGGGACATGTTGACATCCGAACAGAGAGCGAAAACATCCGTAGCGGCTTACCTCGAGCTTCAATGACATAACGGATGCAATTGAGAAGGTCCAAGCGGCAGTTTCCAAAGCCGCCGTTTAGACCAGGGCACTCGATAATGACATTTGGGTTCCAAACCCTGTTTCCCTGGCCGCAAAGAACGGCGAGTTCATCGCCTGTGTCCTCTCCAGTGATCTGTTGGCGAGATAATCCTGTAATTGACTAATTATCAGCATCCAAACCAGGCGGGGTCTCCTTATTCAAAAAAACCGATATTATACTTAGAAGAATGTCTTGCTGGAGATTTAATGCTGGTTTATCGTCAACCTCGGCCGAATATGGTTCCGGGTTGAGTAATTGTGTCACCAGATGCTCGCCATCGTGACAGTTCAGGTTTCGGATCCGATCAATCGACAGTGAAAAGATAATCAGCAAGAAAAGAGCGATGGCTGTTCTTGAGAACGCCTTAGAGAAAGAAGGATGCGGTCGGTTCTGGAATATTGACAGCCCTTTTGAAGGAGTTGCTAGCACGGCCATCTTGCCAAATGAAGTACAAGCGGGAACCCTTTGTATCGTTTGGGCCTGGCGTGTTTACCAGGTTGCGGGAAAAGAAAAGGCCAAAAGAGGAAGAGAAAACAGTGACTGGACCTGCTCGGCAGGAAAGGAGTTGGGGGTAAGAAAGAAAATCAGTCGCTTCGGGAACGAAGGGGCAGCCATTCCATGCATGCTTTTGAAGCACTGGAACTCAGGCGTTGTCTTGTGGCTGAGAGGCGGGGTACGAGATGAGAAGAAGTAAATAGTTTGAAAATATAATGCATTCCTGGTGTGCACGTTTGAGTCAGAATTGGACGCCTCGCGGAAAGTGGCTTATGCGGAAAGAAGATGGCTTGCGCGGAAACAAGACACGCAAGGGATATGTGTGTCTTACTCACGAACATGCGAATCGTAATTTTCCCCGACCCGCAGGCTCAAGAACTTCGCACTCATAAGATTTCTCAGATTAACAAAAGGAGAATCTCGATCAAGTGCCACTGGAAGCTGTAGGTATCTCAGACACAGGCTGAATACATCAGCCAAGGGATGACGTTTTGTGAGGAGGGTATGAAGGTTTGGCACTGCAACCGCATCCATTCTCCCACAAATTATTGATACATCGATTCAAGCCGTCATCGAGCAAGACACAATGGGGTGAAACTGTATGGAATTGTGCATGCAGTATAACACGTCCGGTTCGGGCGTCGCCCTCTCGGCCGGGCACCTTCCTGCTTGCGCACAAGAAGTTGCACTTTGTCCTTTTCTTACGAGCAGCGCCCGCACCATGCATATTCGGCCCGACCCGCTGTGCTTCCCCGCCGCCCGTTTTGTGGACGGGGCAGTATTGCGTGGGTATCCCATAGTCTTGCGGTCATTGATGAACACTATCACGATGGCCTGCGCGAGGGTCTCGCCGATTGCTTTCACGTCCTTACTTCTGTACTCCACATGCTAGGCACTCATCTTCCATTTGATTTTTACCGTCATTTCTTGTTCGCGGGAGATGAAGAGACGAGCTCATCGAATCAACAGGAGCTTTTGTATAGAATGCCGAAGGAGGGCGTGGGGCGGCAAGACGACGTGTAGCTTACCTAGGTACTGAGCAATGGAAAGACGCAGCCGATGTATTGTGAAATGCAACGGTGTTCGCATAGTCGATCCTCCATTACTCACATAATGCCTAAATACCATTACTTCAACCGACCCATGCCAGCTCAATGTCGCATAAATCCGTATACATAACAGGATGCTCAGCCAACGGCACAGGTTATAACGATCGCCCTTACCCTTGCTAATGATGGACACCACGTGTTGGCCAGCCACGGCATGGGACACATCTAATATCTCCAAGAAGCTGTTTATTTCACGCCGTCGTCCTCCTCCTCAACACCTCATTCACCCGGTCATTACCACGCTGCATGAGTAGAGTGTTCTCCCAATCCGAGCATGCATCGTCAAAAGGGACGCTCAAACCTTGTCTGAAGCCCTGCGGCTCGAGCTATCCCACCTCAGTGTCAGCGTTTTGATTATCATGGGCGTTAATCAACGGAAAGACACACTAACCATGCCACAAGACTGCAATCATGGATGAGATTGATGTCTGAGAGTCAAAATTACCTGATCATTCAACAAATTGAGAACAAAATCCGTCTCCTTGCGAAGGATGCCTGGCAACAACAAATTAAGGAATAGCATGTATTATGAAAGGGTATCTTAATTCTTTATCCTTCGGATTGAGTATCGTTCTCTGTCTTCCAATAGATGGCTGGAGTCTCAGGCCGGCACTGTTAACGATATTCACATGAAACTTCTCAATTACACCAAATGTGACGTTAATAACTGGCTGCTACACAAAGAATGGAATCGGAGAATTTATCTACTCATCGTCTATTGGTCAATCTCTTCCTGGCAACCACATGCCAGAGCACTACCGCCCACTTCGTCCTACATACCTGCTTCTGTATGTAATTTACGCATTGCGTCCTGGACGAACTTATTTCCTGCCATAGGAATTGCAGAGAATGTAGTTGACTTCACTTTGAAGCCTGAGTTGACTTCGGTGCCCATATCCAGAAGAATTTGTTGGAATGCATTAACGGCCAGATTGTTTGCATGTTTAGGCTTAATGGAGGGCTGGGTCGGATGAGTGTTTTCCCCACAACGCCAGTGGAGGAAGAATAGAAGGAGGCAAAGGATGAGCCCCTTCCGTTACTGCTGCGAGAGCACATCGCCGTTCAGGATCTTTGCCTCCTCCCACTGATCAAACTGCAACCGTCCTATGTACGTCTACCGTGGAGCGGCAACAAATCACAACATGTTCAACGGGCAAGCGGCTTGCTGAAAGCCGATTTTCAGCGGCGGATTATATATAGACAGCAGTCTGATTAATAACTGTGTGCGTCATACAAGCTGATATCACAGGGGCAGAGAAACATTGCATTGTGAGGTCAACGTTTTACATTCGCCTGCTTAGGCCCGGAAAGACGGGTAGCAGGCACTGGCACAGCCGACCCATTTAGGAAACAATCCCAATGTAGTTTCCGGTGTATCAACCCAGTTCGGAAATGCCTTATCATGGGAGGACATGGGCCACACATTGAATACGAGAAGGCAGTTTCTGGTAGAGGCCATTCTCACGGCGAGCAAATGTCGTACTGTCCCGTGTTTCGTATCGAACTCAGAAGAGGGCGGCACCCACCCACAACCCCTTTAAGCCTCGCTACGATACAGATAAATTGAGTCTGGCCAAACTCAACAAAGAGCCATTCCCATTACCCCTGCTGCCAATGTTGTAGTACATGCATGGACAGGCTGCGGCGCGGTATTGTGAAAATCCCATTGACGGCGGCTCGGCGGGTACAACAGTAGTGCTGATTCTGATTCTCGAGGCCGGCCGGGTACGAGTTCTGACCGAGCCAATGGCGAATCGTGGCGGCTAACTGACGGCAGCGACACCAGCCACTATTTTGTACTTTTCGAGCCGCTTCCGTAGACACTCAGCCAAGAAGTGACACCATCGGAGGGTAGCGGCTAGGTGGGAGACGCCGACGACTGCCACGATTGCATGGTCGCCGACTTTTTGAAATGCCCTAGTTCCAGTGAGAGCCGCGGAGGAATTTTGACGAATTCGTCCCGCTCGGGACATTCGCCCTGGCGAACCGAGGCATCAAACCTTCGAGACTGACGACCGACCAACTGGCCGAGGCCGCACGCCTCGTGTTCAGAGACAGATGCTGCTCGTGACAGGGGAGCGTCGCGGCTTTCCGTCACGCACCGAGGTCGTTTCTTCGGAGTTTATCGCCATAGCCTGATGTCGCGCCTCAAACGGTCCGTAAGTGCCAAAGCCTTCGCTGTGCCGTTGAAGAGCGTTGACGCCACTTGCACGCGGTCGGCTCGCGCTCCCGGCTCGCTCTCGCTTTGGTTGTGCCAACAGGCACCCATGTATACGGTCCGCCCGCTCGACGGGCAAATCCGTGCTGGATAAAGAAGCAACCACACCTATTCCCACTGGGGACGAGCTTCGATCATGCGAGTATCGCCATGATATAATACTTTCGTTGCAGGTGGTTCTGCGTGCGGATATGCCGCGGGGCCAGGAACAACAAGAAGCCCCTGGGTAGACACTGCCGAGGCTCTCCGAGATCCGGCCGACCCCAGAGAAAGAGACGGAGCTTGCCTGGTGCGTAAGTGGGCAGGACTAGTAGAGGGGACTTCCAGGAAGCCGAATGCTCCCGGCACCCGAATACGGGCCACGTCATTACCATGAGAATATAATTAACGGCTGCACACTTAATTTTGGTGGTATATAGTTGATTTATATATGAAAAGAATGCTGAAGTTCCTTTTTGCGATGTATAAGGGTGGTGTAGCTAATTTCTTGAGAATCTAGCCTGCCAGCCTGCCCAGAAGGTCGTTGGCGCCGACTAGGTATATTATCACCCCCTATCGCCCTTGCTATATTTGTAAATGCTTGATTTAGGTCTCTTTATATACGTTGTTTCTTGCAAGGGCGCAATTCTTTAATGAGGGTATTTAGATGATTATTTTTATGCTGCAGGAGGGTAATCTCGCTTAGAGAGTTGTTTAGTCTCTTGTTAGCTTTAAGGATTAGGTTTTGAATGTTATGTTTTAGAGCATTTTAGCCCTGTATAATGTGATTTATTATTGTAAATAGATCTGTTGCCTTTTAAGGCGTATAGATAGATGTCTTCAGTAGTTTGGTTAGTATTAATATATGCTTTAGAGGGCGATTTGCTGGCCGGAGGTTTTTATTTGGAGGTATGCTCTTTAGAAGCTTTTAAGGGTTGAAGGGGATAATATTAGTATGTGAGAAGCTATTTAAAATGTTTTTTTTTGTGAAGGCTTTCTTGGTAGTTGCTTTGTAGCACTTGATTGTTAACTGTTTGGAGATGGCGGTAGTTTGGAAGAGGTAGGTTTGGTGGGTAACCTTCTTTTGATAAAAATGCTTTAATGGAGAGAATGGTCCTTTGTTATATGGCTGGGTAAGATATGATATATATATGGGTAAATAGCGTATGATTGTCTTTTTATGCTATGCCCTTGCTATTAAAGAGGGCGATAGATGTGTTGAGGAGCCGTTAAGTAGTAAGAGCCGCTATTTCTTTATATTTTAGGTGGTAGTTTTAAGAAGGAATACATTTGTTAGCCATTTGTGGTAGATATTTGCCGTAGACTACCTATTTTGATTATATATCTACTTATAGGGAGGCATAATGTGAGGAATATGCTATAATTGTAGTGTTTCTCCCTGTAGAATCATTACGGGGGTTAATCGGCGGCCCTTAGTAGTGATACTCTTGAGAATAGTGGTTTATGGGCCCTTTTTTGGTGTATTTATTGTTAATATTATTAAATTAGAGCTGCTAACTACTTTATGCTTAATAATTTCGTATGTACCGATTCTGTTTTTATTTATATTGATAATATTTGCGGTTTTGATGCGTTTTTTCTTTATTTAGTTGTTTATAGCGCGTAGGAATTCTTTTAGACGTTTTTTTATGCTGGCTTTAATATGAGTAGTGCTTAGAGAAACCCTAATCTTTATATGGAGTTAAGGGTGTTGCGATATAAAGCGATTAACCTAATATTAATTAATCTTTGTATTATTGCTGGAGAGCTTGTAGAGGTGCTTTATAAAGTTGCGTATTTGCTCCTTTATGGGAGGATAATTGGTAGCTTCTTTGAAGAGGATTTATTGCTGAATTGATAGTTTTAGATGTGGTGATAGCTTCTTTTTGTGTTTATAGGCTTTTTGTTGAGGTTTGGTACCTTTCGCGCGATTATAAAGAGTGCTTAGTTTGATTTTGTGCTTTTTGGAGGCTTGGGTGTATGATAAACTGCCATTATGAGTTTCTTTTAGGGTAGCTTGTAGCCTTAATTTATAGTCGTTTTGGCTATTTATTGCAATAAGTTTAATGAGGAGAGATAATTCTTTCGTAAAGAAATAAGTGAGAGAAGTTGGGTGGTTGGGAGAAAAGAGGGGGTGATGATGTATTTGGGTGCCGGGAGCATTCGGCTTCCTGGAAGTCCCCTCTAGCAGAGCCAACGGAGATCCTCCGTAGATCGATGAAACGCCATCCAGAACCACAGTGGTTCATTGGCATCCGTCCGGCCGGTTGGACTGTCAATCGGAGGACCCCTGCGTTAGTTAAGACGACAGCTGCCGTTGACGATCCTTCAACGAGAGACGCATACACGAGACGTCTGAAAGAGTGCATGTCCCCGATACTCCGCGGGGATTCGAGCGCAAGTCAGCTTTAGGAGTCCATCCCACAGGACGCTTGTCCCGAGCGCTCGGAATTCTCGTACGTCGACTGATTCCATTCCGAGGCACCTGAGCAATGCAGGGAGCGCATTGAGAGTGGGTAGGCATGGCAGGCAGTCGGAGCCCCCAGCGCCACTTGGGGACCCCGACCTGTGCAGAGAGAGGGAGGGCGGACCTAAGAATAACGGCTCGCAGAAGCTGGTTCGGACGCATGCGACGATAATCAAAAGGCGGGGAGGATCGAGGATCGCGCACACCACTCACACACTCACTCACACGCTCTCTCTCACACGCGCGCTGCACAGCAACACACTCACTGCATTGCACTGCATTGCACAGACCGGTGTGCCAACCAACCTTCGTCATACCTTGGTACCGATAGATAATGCCAGACAGACGGGACACTATAAACGCCCAATCACAAGCGTGAGGCTAGCCTAGACACTGCTGTCAATCAGTCAAATCCGGACACAGAGGGAAGTGGCCGGACCGTCGAGCCAAAAACCAACGGATATCTACTATGGACAGCTATTCTCCGAAAGGGGCCAAGCGCGAATAGGCTGGAGGGGAAAGCGACCACGACGGAGCGGGGGATTCCTTTCTTGTTAGTTCTGGCACTGGAACTACTCTACTGTGGCTCTGGGCTCCGGCTCGATTTTTCCTTTCATGTGGCAGCTGCTGCAGGGGCCGGGCGAGGGAAAAAAGAAGCAGAGCTTGGCCGGGCTACTGTTTTCCCTGGCGCTCCCTCAAGTGCTCCCCACCAATGCAACGGTCTGGCGTCGGTTTCCAAGGTTGGCAGGTTGGCAGGAGGCGGCACAGACTGTCGTCAGCAAGTACGTAACTGCGCGGGCATGCACAGCAGGTGGTGCACGTCGAGGGAGGGAGGGTGTCACAACATGGGGGCCAAGGACGAGAGGGAGGGCTAGAAGCACCGCAGCTGGGTAGTAGATGAGGTGACTGGTGAGACAACACGCTGGGGCTGCCCTCGGGCTGCCACAACAGATTGGCCGCCTCGGATATATAGGACAGAGGCAGGATGCACATGTGCTTACCATCCAGGCGGGTCCTAGAAAGGACCTTTTGTTTCCCCCCCTTCCTGAGCGCTGGATACAGCTGCTTGTCAGTCATCAGTCATGCAGCAGTCATTCTGCTTCTCTGTCTGTTGAATGTTTCATTCTGGTTTTGTGTCACCAAGGCGCATCTTCTGTTGCCACTTCCTCTGGCCCCTTATAATACCAGATAAACTCCTACTTGGATCGATTTCGCCATCGGGCGCAACCCCTTGACCTTAATACTGCAGCATTATAACAATACTCTCGAACGTTATCCTTTCTGCTTGCTCGATATCATGTACGATTCGAGGAGATAGACCGAGATTGCCGTCGTGATACCCCGCAGTGTGCAGTGCAGCTGGCCGGACAGCGGCACTGCAAGCCATCGCGGCCAACCTTGCAACCCTCGGACTGGAACCGTGGCATTGGCCCGTGGAGCATGAAGGTGTGAAAATTGGGAGGATTCAAACCATCAACAGACTGGCCCGGCTTGGATGGACATCAAGACATCCGGTCATGGATCCGAAACCTACAGCCCTGAACCTGAGTCTGAATATATGCAACAACCCTGAGGGATATACGGATCAGCAGCTTGCCTCCACACCCGAAATCGATCAGTTGCAATTGCATCATCTCCCATCGTCTCGTCATTTTCCCTGCCGTCCGTCATCAAGCCACCAACACCTCGAGAGGGACCAAGGCGCATTGCACGGTTCATCACGTGGCCATCGGGTCCCGAGAGCGTGCAAGGAAAGAGATTGCCGACGACGCTGTGAAGGGGAGGCAGAAGAAAAAAAAAGGCCAGTCCAGCCTGCCACTCACTGGCAGCCTGCAAGGAACGATAGCCGATTGATCACCAAAGTGACACCACTCAGACTATAGGGGTCCCACCCCCGGGGAGGCAATCCGGAGTCCAATTTTGGGACCTGACGGTCTGCAGACCGGGACAGGGCACCGACGCCTTTTTTTTTACTGTGTGTACTGACACGGGAGGCAGGGAGGGAAACAGCCGAGGGGAGGGGAGGGGGCTGCATGAATTGCCAATCATCTTGACCTGCACGCGAGCAAGCAGGCACGCCCGTACGACTGACAAGAAAGACAGGCAAGAGCGACCAACAGACGGAGTGCACCTGCTACAAAAGTTCGATAGCGGGCGAGACACGCACGCATACAAGGCAAAGCATACAAACAGTCACAGTCACGGTCACAGGCACAAGCACAGCGGCAGGATTGGAGGAATCGGATCAAAGAACAATCAAATTACCTGACTGAGTTGACTGCATTGAGTGTGCCCATCACGGCTCGGTCACACAACGAGAAGACAGCCCGCACGTGGGATTATCCTCGTTGACTGCGGGCGCCCACCAAAGCGACTCCCCTTCGACCCACGGGCCTCGCCGGGGCAAGCGGGCGACCACTTCCCCAGCCCAATCAGGCTGCCCAGACGGGCTGGACGGGTACAGAAATCTCCAGAGCGAAGACCTTGACGGTGGGGACCATTGACTGATTTGAATATCTGGAGGGTGTGGGGCCACCGCCAGGGCGACTGGGAGTGCAGTCGAGGCGAGAAAAAGAGAGGGTGAGAAAGAGGTGGGGTCTGCTGCAAGTGGTACCACCCATCGGCGCATCAGATCCTCTAAGCAGAAAGAAGCTTAAGCCGGCCGGCCGGGGCAAGGTTTGAGGTTCGAGAAGGTGGGAGAGATAGTGTGCGTTACAAGGAGAGATGGAATACGCTTGGGGCATTGCAGCCAGCAAGACGCCGTTTCCGGCCGAGTTTGCATCGGCGGCGAGGTCAAAGCCCAAGGCTACTTCGACGTCGCAGCCGCTGCCGCCGCCAGAGACGATCACGCCCGCGACCACGACCGCCTCGACCTCGCCCGAAAACCCCTCGACAAAGGCCCAGCCAGCCAGCTCGCCGCTGCCGTCGTCGAGCTCCACCAGGACGAGCCGTCTGCGGATTCCTGGACACTCCAGGCCGCCCCTCAGTCACGCCAACCAGAACCAGGCCGAGCCGCGCAGCCGCAGCCCCAGGTTCAGGTCCAGGTCCAATTCCAGTTCCAGGTTCGGGTCCAGGTCCAGGTCCAGGGATCAGGGCTGCGCCGCGGCATTGATGAGTCCGGACAGCTCGCGGTCGCCAGGCCTCCTCCCACACGAGCTGCTCTCGCGTGTCTCGTCACATCCTGCCCCGTCCGCCCCGTCTGCACTGACACACGACGACCGACGACGCCCCGCCAGTGCAACCATTGCCAGCCACCTCCACCGGAGTCGCAGCCGAAGTGGTCGCAGCAGCAGCAGCAGTGCTACTACTACCACCACCACCAACACCGCCAGCGGCAGGCCAGATCGAGACGCCGCCCAGCCCAGGGCCCATCAGAGACCCGCTTCTACTTCGGCGGCTGTTGGCAGTGGCAGTGGGACGGCCACCACCAGGGCCTCGTCTCTGACTGCTACTGCTCCAGCTGCTACTGCTACTTTCCAGGACAAGCAGCTTCCCGCCCTGCCGACCGAGGCCTCCCCCTCGTCCTCAGCATCTTCCCCCCGGCGAGCGCCAGAGAAGGTCAGTGATGCGATTGACGGATATGATGACAGCGTCTCCACGTCCTACCCAGGGCCTCTAATGAGCCGTGCTTCCTCCACCCTGTCATACGCAGACGGAGCATCCTACGGGGACTGGCAGGGGGACCACAACTCTGCCGTCTCGGCTACGGCTCCTCTTCTGTCAGCAGCGGCAACGTCAGGCCCTCCATCGCAGCATCGCAGACCCCCCTCCTTGAAGCCCAGCTCCACCGCGGTGTGCGACGCTTCCAAGAAATCCAGGAGCCCCCTTTCCTTCTCCCGGAGCCGCGCACAACACCAGCTCTCACCTCAACACCACCACAACCCACCAAACACCCCCGACAGCGGTGCCAGCCACAGACTG
Organism: Diaporthe sp. P3_1W; assembly: GCA_037177825.1. NCBI lineage: Eukaryota > Fungi > Ascomycota > Sordariomycetes > Diaporthales > Diaporthaceae > Diaporthe > Diaporthe sp. P3_1W. The sequence goes on along the minus strand of JBAFXB010000004.1, from coordinate 939,969 downwards.
GTGCACAACCACGAGCTGAGCCGCAAACCCCCGAGCACCCACTGGGCCAATGCGGCATCTTCCTCGACCCCGACCTCGACCCCGTCCGCGAATGACCCCCCTGCCCGCAAGCGTGACCGGAGACAGTCTAATCATGCCACCATGGTCGGCACAGAGAGCATCATCTCCTCTCGCACCGAAAGCGTGGCCGAGTCCGTCGGCGGCCGCACAATAATGTCCAGTGAGCCGCCCTACAAGGAGGGAGACGGCTCCTCCACCAGGTCGCTCTCCCGGCCGAGCAGACCCTTCGTCACCAAGAGCAATGGCCGCACCTACCTCGCCGACCCGACACTGGCCTACCCCCTGCCCGTCGACCTCCACGAGCTGCACCGCCAGTCCCTCCGGACCCTCCTCCTCTTCCAGCTCTTCGGCGGCCCGCTGTGCTCGCCCTTCTTCAACAACAAGCCGCCCACGCGCGTCCTCGACGTGGGCTGCGCCTACGGCTTCTGGAGCATGATGTGCCACTCCTACTACTCGCGCAAGGGCTTCCCCAACGTCCACTTCACCGGCCTCGACATCGCCGCCCTGGGCGGCATCGCCGGCATGCCTCAAGTGACGGGTCCCCCCGGGGGCCCCAAGGACCGCGTGTCCTCGACCTCGACGTCGTCGTCGGCCTCCGCCAGCCACTGGGCCGAGCAGCCGCCCGACAAGAATATGAGGTGGAACTTTGTGCAGCATGATCTGCGGCAGTTGCCGCTCCCCTTCGGCGAGGAGGAGTTCGACGTCATCGTGTGCAAGGACATGTCCATGTCCGTGCCCACGGACCACTTTCCGCTCATCATTGATGACTTCATGCGCATCCTGAAGCCCGGCGGAGCCCTCGAGGTCTGGGAGTGCGACCATCCCATCCGCATGCTCCGCCCCCACGTTCCCGACACCCCGGCCCCGACGCCCAACACAGAAGACAGCGCGGCCTCGGCGCCTACAACCGACAGCAAGGCTGCGGACAAGGCCGCTGCCGAAGAAGCCAGCACCCCGACGACCCCTGCAACACCAGCCACCGCCCACCACGGGAGCAGTAAGAAGGTTGACTACGAGAAGGAGGTTGCGGAGCTGGGCGCGTACGTGATCAACAACAACACGCCGCTGTCGGGTCCGCAAAACAACTACCTGATCGAGTACAACGGGTGGGTGAGCAAGTACATGGACGCGCACAGGCTACTCACGTTCCCGTGCGCCCAAGTCAGCGCCCTCATGATCCAGGAGCAGCTTCTGACCAACCGCGGCTCCAAGCGCCTGGCTATCCCGCTGTCCGAGGTCCGCTGGGAGCGCGAGGGCGTGGGCGGCGTCGTCACCAAGGACGGCAAGAGCTACATCGACACGAGCAAGGCCATCGGCAAGGCCGCAGCCGCAGCCGCCGCCCTCATGGGCGGCGGCAGCGGGAGCGGCAGCGGCGGTGGCAAGCGCGGGTCTAGCGCTGCCGGCGGGGACGGAGACGATGGCGGCAAGAAGGGCAAGGCGCTCAGCGCGGGCCAGCTCGCGCTGCGGCAGACGGCGCTGCAGACGGTGGTGCAGCTCATCGAGGGCCTGGAGCCGGCGCTGCGCGAGATGAGCGGCAAGAAGCCCGACGAGTGGGACACGTGGATGGGCAAGCTCATGAAGGAGCTCCTGGAGCGCGACGGTACCAGCTGCGGCGAGTGCCTCGAGGTCGGCGCCTGGTGGGCGCGCAAGAGGCAGGACCCTCCTCCTTGACGCGAGGGTTTGATTCATTCATAATTGGGGAGCGGGGAGGTGGTTGAATTCTCTTTCTGCTTCTCATCCTCTCATTCTCGGTTGAGAAGAGATGGACGGAAGGAGTGGAAGATTATAAGAAAGATTGCCTGTGGTGTATCTTTGAGGGCGGGCTTTTTTCGATTCTTTTTTGGGACGTCGTGGTGTCTTCTTTTTGCTTTTTTCCCCTCTACCCGCCACTGTTGGGAAATAAACACATATGCGCGAGCTCATCATCTATCTATTATTACATATCCACCTTACATTATCTCACCCTCGCGGCTGCACCTATTGACGCCCACACTTGGAAGTATCTGTGCTACTTCCCGAATCAAAAAGCCCGTTCACCACCCCGCCTAACGCCCCTGATTGCTCACGCCGCGCTGCCCTCCGAAGCTCGATCACGCCTCGCCGTATCGCTTCCTCAGTGTCCGATACCGTTTGAGGTAATACCTATACATCACCAAATGAATCACGGCAGCGGTCAGCGCATCTTCCTACTACGCACTCGTCACATTTGATACCTTATTCTTGAACAAATAGAAGGGAGTGAGAAGAAGGAGGCGGGAGACTGAAAGCAGGGAGTAAGGGAGGAAGTTTTGCATCTTTTGTGGCCAATATAGGCTTTGTTCAGTACTGAAATTCAGTCTGGCCCGGCCGCTTGACCACGTCGTGTAGGCGGTATTTCATTCGTGTTTTCGTGTGTTATTTGCATGTGGGTTGAGCAGGGCGGTGATCCCCTGCCCTGCCGGTTGAATATGTATCCAGGGAAAGAAACATTGTGCATTGTCTGTATTGATGGCAGAGGAGACTAGGACGAACTGGCATGCACGCTTGTACGTATATATATAAAAAAAGTGTGTGCATATGTACGTTCGTCCACATCGAGAAACGGGGAGGGTGTGGGTTGTATGTATGCACGATCTGATCTGCCGGTCCCAGATGAGAAGAAAGATCCAGATCTTGCATTCCGGCCTTGTTCTCGTTATCCTGCATGCATGCATGTTTGCGTTGCATTGCGCCGCGTGTGCGTCGTGGTGCGGGTCGAACAAGATGTGGCCCGAGGGCGCTTAATTGTGATGGATCGACGTTTCGAGCCGCCGAATGTGTCAACGGACGCATCACCTGACCCGGAGGGGAGGGGATTCCTCGTCGCGGCTCATGCCCTGGCACTTGCCGCAGAGTGGCATCGGTCCCTGTATGGTGTGTTTGTGTGTGTGTGTGTTTGTGTGTGTGTGTGTGTGTGTGTGTGTGTGTGTGTGTGTTTTCGCGTTTTCGGCTTGGAGGGACGGGAAGATGGGACGACGATCGTGCGATTCGAGGGGACCCCTGGAAGATGGGACGGACGGAGACAGGCTGGCAGATGGAGAAAACTCACAGCGCCTCGATCTCTGTACACGTAATGTCAGCCGCTGCGTTGACTCCGTATCGCTTACAATGAGGCCGGGCCTTGCCTTACCTTTACGCACGAAATCCGCCCTCTTGATGCCGTCCTTTATCTTTTCCTCGTCGCGCAGGCCGGCGTTGGCCATGAAGGCCTTGTGCAGGCGCGGGCGGAAGAATTGGTAGCCCGAGGGGTAGTCGCGGCCGAGGTAGAGGAGTTCTGCGTTGGGTGTGCGAGGTCAGGCTGGTTCTTCTCTCTGGCTTTGTGCAGGGCAATATGGCTAGGGATCCAAGGTGGGCGGAAGGAGAAGGGTGGATGGTTGCAGGTGAGATCCAGCTAGGGCAGGGCAGGATGGGTAGAGAAATGGTGTATGCGCACGCTTGTAGATGGCAATCACTTGCTTCCTCAGCTCTTGGTTGATAGGAGCCGACATTTTGTGTCTCGATTGGCTTCAAGAGAGGGCATTGTTGGCCTGGCAGTTCGAATGTCGCTGGACAGGAATGCTTCTCGAATGTGTTGGAAGGCAAGCATCATGCACTCACCACTCCCGAGGTCGAGGGAGCGGAGCCGACCTCGGCCATAACCATGACGTAGATCTTATCTTATCGGTGAACAGGGACCGCGGTCTACCGATTCCCCCTCCACTCAAGCACGCCTTGTGGTCGACAGGAAGCCTGGGCATTTCGTTTCCCAATTGTCTCAATTGACTTGGACTACGTGCGTTTGGGTCATATTTGTCTTCTGCACCTTGAGGTCGGCTTCCTAGTGCAGCTGCCCCAGCTATTTTCGATGTCTTTATAGCACGACACAATTCCCTGTCACCATGGTTCCCCGACCTCGCCTCCGCCCGCTGTCCACCTTCAGCCGAGGCTGGCAATGCCCAGCTCTAACTGCAGCTCTACCACCTCAGCTCGCCCGCCCATTGTCAACCTCGTCCACAGCCCCCGCCGATGCGATCCCAGACCCTCCTCCGCAGCGGTGGCTCTCCGACCTCCACGCCCGCCTGGGCAAGTGCATAATGTTCGGCTGCTCGCCTTTGCAGGTCACACAGGCAGGCGGCATCCTAAACGCCCTGGCAGCAGAATGGAGGCGGCTCAGCGCGGGCAGCGAGGGCTTCCTGACGGGCGGGCGGCGCGGGCTCGAGGGCCAGCAGGTCGTGTGGGGCGAGCAGGACAGCTTCCAGCACGTCAACAACGTGCAGTACGTGCGCTGGGCCGAGTCGTCGCGCGTCAACTGGGCCACCAACTTCGCCGCCCGCGCCGGGGACCCGGCCCGCGCGCGGCAGTGGGCCGAGCTCATGACGCCGCGCTCCGTGGGGCTGATCCTCAAGAGCATCCGCGTCGACTACAAGTTCCCCATGACCTACCCGGACCGCGTGTCAGTCTACCACCGGCTGCGGCACCCGCCCTCCGCGCAGCCCTCGCCCTCGTCGCTCGTCCTCGACGCCGTCGTCTTCTCGCACAGGCATCGCCGCGTCTCGGCCAGGGTGGAGGAGGACGTTGTCATCTATGACTACCGCGCGGCCAGGAAGACGGAGATGCCGGCGTTCATGCGCGATGTCCTGGAGGATACCTTTGAGCAGCAGCAGGCGGAGACGGTGCGCGCCAGGAGGCGGATATGGGACCTGATAGGGGACGTTGTAAAGCTGGAGAAGGAGACATGGGACCGACCTGACGCTGTTGAGGATATCGGGGGCGCCGCGAGAGCCAAGTGAGAGCTCGGCTTCACGGTGCCGTGGCTGAAGAGGTGTCGTGAGCGTGTGTCTGCCTGCACAAGCTCTGTGCTACGCGAACGGTGACTCACGCCTTGGTCCCTTTGTATATCTGCCCCATGGCCTCCGCTCCGTACATTCCGCTCGTGGAACCTGTGGGAATAATGACGGACTTAGGGCGAGCCCTGCCGTAATTACATACAGTACATACCTCTTGAGCCTCATCATGCGGATCCGCTCCCCGCTCACCAGGCTGACGGGCGCACGACAGCCGCATGACGACGCCTGCAAGCCATCTGCCGGAGTTTGGGCCGAGTAGGGCTGGCTCAAAGATCTCACCCACCGCTTCTGACCGTCTCCGAATTGCCGTACATACCGGCTTACTGTCAAACCTTTTTTTTTTTGTCCCTTATGATTCCACCATGCCGTGGACGCGGGCGGCCGCTGACCCCCCAGCACCTGCGGCATAAGCCTCCGCCCTCCACGTGTAACCCAGCCACGAGCTGTTGGAATCTAATCTCACCTTACCTTACTCGCTCCTCCCACACCCGGGACCGGCGTCCAATCGAGCTTCGCAGACGGCCTGGCCCGCCGGGGAGCGGTGGGTGGCAGCCACCGTAGCGCGGGCTCGGAATGCCGCTTGGTCCTCCAGCTGCCCCGGCTCCCCAGCGCAGGACCCCCTGAGTGGGCTTGGGTAACACTGGACTAGCAAGCAAGCTCTCCTCCACGCTTTTGCTGTGCGCGGTTCGTAGGATGGGGGTTTGGGGTTGCACATGGCGGACCTCGGATGGTTTATTCCAGCTGGAGTCGTAAAACTGGGTTGAAGGCGAGTCACATCGTCAGGGCTGCTGGGCATGCCTTCCACCACACCATCTTCATCGGAATGACCTTGAAGTGCCATGGGTTCTTTTGTTTCCGGTGGTGTGTCGAGCTCCTGTCAACTCGTGAGACATCCCCAGAGTGCCTGAGAGTAGCGGATGGAAAGAGTGTGTGGCTGCCGAGACCTGACCAGTTTGCGGTGGCAGTCACCCTTCATGGTCGAAACACCGCCGGAGTTCCTGTATGAACAGGGCAGTGAGAGTGCTGGCCGAGACTATCAAGCAATATGACGAAATTATCGGCCGGTTTCTCCCTGGAAAATTCAGAAATAGATTACTATGTGAACACGGTCAGAATACGCATCCAATTGTCTCGTATCCGTTCCCTATCGCGCACCTAGGATTTCTGGTTCGGGCTGCTCACTGTCTAGTTGCTCACTCTTGGGGCATCCTTTCGTATTTGCTGCGGCTGCGGCTTCCACCTCAACACCGGGTCCAGCTGAGCATGCCAGTGATCCGGTCTTATCCTCTCAAACCGAGCGAGACCAAAGCATCTCCTGTCATCATCCTCGTCAGCTCCGCCAGCTAATGTGCGCTTACTTGTGTGGGTAGAAATACGTACTCTTTACTTACCCAACCGGATCTCGGCAAGTGCAGCAGTGGTGAAAAGACCATTAGAGTGAGTTGCAGTGATTGGGAAAAGAGATTGTCGGTCTCTGCTTGGCCATGCTTTAAATATTCACCGCTCTTGCAACATGTAGCTAGCTGTTCCCTCTTTGCTGTGTCGTAGGTTTGCTGGATTCCGAGTTATCGACGGGTAATGTTATTTCCGCAGGGCGTTACTAAGTAATTACCCCATACGTAACGCAGTGGTTGATGCTGAGGCAACTTTAGTGATCTGACCGCGCTCCTGAATACGCACGTGGGCATCACGGAGACACGTGGGAATTTCAAATGGCGAGCGCCACAGTTCTTGGGTGATGATGGAATAATAATAATGCCAGAGAGGAAAAAAAGAGGTGTGGCACACGCGCCCAATTCTAAATTCTCACAAATACGGGCTCGCCGGGGATCTGTCGGCTGTTTTTCGCTTTGTCAGTCATCGAAGGCTGATTCACCGCTCGTAAGCAGACGCAGCCCAAAAAGCCAGATCTTTGCTTGCGTGGGTTATGCTGGGCGTGCCAGTGTGGGCTGGCTAGCTGGGCAAGCTGGGCAATGGGATACCTAATCAGCCCCCCTGCCCGATCCAACCCTGGCCGGGCTTTGGATAGTAGTACATACGCCCTGCATGCACATGCATGCGTTATCAAATCCCATCCGATCACTTGCATCAAGCCATCCCGGGACGCGCTTGGTCGCGATGGCGGACACCCGCAAAAAAACGACATCTACGTCATTGAGGATGAGGTCCTTTGGCGGATTACTTATCACCGGCTCGCTCGCTGGTGAGATTGAAACGTGGTCAAGGGTCACATGGAGTGGGCGCGCCTGGAGGCTGAGCTCTTTTGGTTTGGGTTACTCATGCTAGGGTAAGTAGCCGTCGACGCCGCGAAAGAGAGGAGATGGCTTTTCCACTCCGTACCATAAGGTGACTGTCATCCACCCCGTAATCTGGACTCGGCCGCATCACGGCGTTTGGGGGCACTATTTTCGTCTCCACGGCAGGTCGCCTTTCCCGAAGTCAAAGCCCATTCCAGCCCAACACCACATAGTAAGCGGCATCGTGGTGGTCCGTCGACAAGGACGGGGCCTGCTTGGAAGCTTCTGCGCCTTTCTAGGTGGACGGTAAGATGGGGACGGCTGTGCGACGGTTCGAAAGTGGTAACTTGATGACTGTTTACATCGGCCTCGTATAAATGTGTACGCCTTCATATGTAAACGAGGATGAGCTCAGGTAATGTTCCACGACAAGTCATCTGCAACACCAGCCCTAAAGAATATCACAACACCTGAAACATAATTGGACGGACGCGAGACCACCTTGACTAACACAGCGACATGCCCTCCTCAAAGTATGGTAGTGGCTCTGGCGGCGGCAGTGACCCCTTCAAGAACAGCACCTCCGGGTCCATGTCCAAGAAACTAAAGGAGCCCAAAAAGAAAAGAGGCGACTCCAAAAACAAAGAGGAGGAGCACGCATCAGTGAGTCAACCCGATAACATAAAACAAAAAGCCATGACCGGGTGACATGGGATACTGACAAGCAGCCCAGAGACGCCGAACACAAAACCGCGCCTCCCAACGGGCATACAGGGAGCGCCGGGAGAACCGCCTCCAGGAGCTCGAGGCCCAGGTCCAGGAGGCCGAGATGCTCAACCAGACGCTCACGGCCGCCTATCAGGAGCTCCGGGCCGAGATGGACAGCCTGCAGGCCGAGAAGGCGCAGGAGCAGTACTACGCCAGCATGGCAACCGCGCAGGCGGGGCCCTCGTCCTATGACGCTTCGTACGGGACCCCGGCCTCCGGCGGCGGATCCGCGGGTTACGGGCAGCAGCAGGCGGATCCGAGCCAGTGGGCTTATGACAGCAATTGGGTCCCTGAGGAGTGGGATGACGGGGGTAGCGGGGGGCAGCAGTACTGATGAGGTGACTGGCTGGGGCGTCGATGTTTGGGAGCAGGTAGAGTCGCTTGATTGGGCTCTACTTGGCGAGTGTATGATTAGATTAGAACTTTAGACTTGATACCAGGAGCAGCTAGAATCTAGAATAGGTGTTCTGTGTACATCTGCTTACTACGAGCCGAACTTGCCATGAGCGCCGAGCAGTTTGTTGCTCTTGAAGTCTTCACTTAAACTTTACCTATACGACACCCTTACAATCTGACCAGAACAATGTTCCTAGTAGCTGACTGTAGCTTTATCGGTGTCGACTTTCTACGATTTGTCCCTGAAACCGACGAAGAACTATGTAGTAAATTTCTCTGTGTAGCCACGTACACGTAGCACACGCACAAGTTGCCGTCAAAGTCAGCTCCGTGCTATCCCATCTTCAGAAGGTGACGGAATCATAGGTTCCCCTCATAGCTATATTATTATTTTATTTTATTTGCCAAGGAAGGGAGGATTCGGTGTAGTACAATTAGGGCGACGTCATTTGATTTGAGCTGCGTCGAGCACGAAGTACGAGTTAACTACGACATATACGAAGTACAAATTACGAAGTCGGTCAATTGAGAGCGTACTCTGCTTCACACGAAAGGGCCCTCGTGCGAAGCCGAATTCCAGAAACAGAACAAGACAAGAGATTTCCTATTTTCTTTTCCCTTTGTATAACAGTTTCTTAACGGCCGGCTTTGAAGGAATACACGTGCAAGATGAGACCACAACAGAATTCCACTTTAACCTTATCTAATTCAGCGCCTGAAGGTCGTTAAACTCCCGATGATAGATATGAACGACTACTTTCAAGATGCACAGAATCGACTATCACAAGTCTATGGCACCAGAAGCCGTGGGACGATCAATGTTTTTCACTTTTTTTCAAAGTTGCGGAGTTCCTGTCCGAAACTGCGTGATCGCGATTGTTCGTTCACCGCCGCTTATATCCAGGGGGATTCTATTTACAGCACTGCCCGGCCCGCAATTTTGGGAAGGATTCAAGGTACCCACCCTAGGAATCCGGGGTTGTTCGAGGCAACGCTCTATTGACCGGTATTTCTAGGCAAGAGAGAGTTTACAAGCTTGAAAGGTCAATGTCAAGAAAACTAGCTGCATCTCTGAGCGATAGTTGTTTCCAATTGGCTCAGTTGGTGGACGCTCCAGACCTAGATCTCATGCATGTGTCAAGTATATAGACCCTCACTTGGCAGGTGAGTTGCGGGGCGGCGCTGATGCATACGATGGATGCATCGCCAGATATATCATATTTCCAAAATCACGAAACAAGATTATATGTCTGCTGTTGTACGCAGTCATACTTCAATTTGCCCAATTTGCCCTGTTGCTAATATATTTGTGGCCTGTTCTCAAACTTTGCCCCGTATAAATGTCATAGCGGGCACTGCGTCAAATGCTCGCAGGATCGGTGCAAAAGGTCTGTGACGCAAGATCCCAGCCAGGCAGGATTCCAGGCTGAAAGGATCGATGAAATTTGGCAGAGCTAGATGGCCCGCGTAGGAGGTGCACCCAATCTCTGCCGGCATTTCTAGAAAAGACCTGGGGTCCGGGGAGCAGCCGAGTGAGAAGATCTTCGCGAGGCGCGGGACGAAGGATCCAGACTGGGGGGCTCGTGCAACAGGGGTTTTAGGCAGACCAATTTCCACAGGTGTCATTCGAGCCCGGTGTTGACAAAGTGGATTTCAGCTGAAGGCGATCCTTTCAATGCAGTCAAACATTAGTCGCGGCTCGTCCAGACCTTTTTTTTTTGCTTTCCACGTTCATCTCAAGTTGTCCTCTTTTTTATTTACATGCAGGAGTAAGCACCATAACTTTGGAGGACTAAAACACGAAAATGGACAACACCAAGCCCGAGGCGCAGGAGCAGCCAATACCAGAGACCGAGATCACATCGGACTCAGCAGCGTCACCACCACAACAACAGCCGGATATTTCAACTGGCGTCTACCCTGCCCCACTGCAGCCATCTTCCTCACCAGAACCACGCTCCCGGTCAAGAACAGGAAGCTCACCACCGAGAGGCCCCGAAGCTGAGACACTCCCGGCCGATTCATCGCGCCACGAGCGCATGCCCTCGGTCAACTCGCTACCGCCCAAGGAAGGACAATTCGGCCTTGTATCGAGCAGCGGACAGTTGGTGTGCGAGTTCAGGCCGACGCCCAGCGGGGAGGGCGTCCCAAGACTACAACAGGCGCCAGAAGAACAGATCACCAGGGCCACATTCGCAGCATATCCAGAGCACAACCCACCGGCGATATTATCATTATCACCGCCCCCAGAAGCCGCCCCATCCAGCCCACCCGCCGGCCCGACGGTGAGCTCGTTAGAGCTAGCGGTGGACTACAACAACTACCCGGAGGTGTACATCCCAGACCAGCAACAGCAAGAAGAGGAGCAGCGACCAGACCTGCCGCCGCGGAGGACGACCGCCAGCCCCCCGATCCCGCGCAAGTCCCTCCCCATGGAATACAGCACCAGCAGCAGCGTCGAGTCCCCGCCCCCGCCGGCGCCGGCGTACTCGACGCCCGCGGACTACCAGCGGATCGGGTACACGGGGACGCTCGACATGTCGACGGCCGTGGCGACCGTGACGCCGCTGCACATGCTGGGGGACCAGCCGGACACGGTGGACTGCCCCTTTTGCATGAGGCGCGTCGAGACGTCCGTGAAGAAGAAGGCCTCGAGCAGGACACAGTGAGTTTTTTTCCCTCCCTGAATGATTTAGACGAGGAGCGATTGCACCACAAAACGAATCTCGAAGACTGACGTTTTGGATTCTAGCACGTGGGGGGCCATCCTGTTCTTCAGCACCCTCTTCGGCGTTGTGGCGCCGTACTGCTGCGACTGGTACGTCAACGTCGAGCACTACTGCAAGAACTGCAGGCGGAAGGTGGCGCAGAAGAAGTTCGACAGCACCGAGACCGAGGCGCTCGGGACGCGGCCCGAGCACAGACAGGTGTCGTATTTTCAGCCGGCCGAGAAGCCGGAAAAGAAGAAGAGGTTTCGGTCATGAATCCGAGAAGGGACGAAGTGGGGGGAAGTGGGAGGCCAAAGACGGGGATGATACAGCCAGATTCTCATCGTTAATTATTAGCTTGTCGATAACTTTTCGATTTCGCTACAAGCAAAGTTTGAAGAGCTAGATCATGTACATTCTACATACTACATACCCCGAGGAATTTTACTCGCCACCGTGCTCAAAGTCGAGCCATCCAAACTGCACGTCCTCGCTTAGGAGCGTCCTCATCTCGGCCTCGAACAGCTCGTTCGACATGGCATCTGCTTCTGTGCCGGGGACCTGGGCAATATCGCCACCACCCCAGAAAGACGCGGCAGTAGCATCGTCCGCACCTTTTGTTCCACTATCCATTGACGCCGTGAGCCTTGGGTCAATGATAGACTCGTCGAGAGCAGCCGAGGGGGTTGCTTCCTTGAAGGTCACCCCTCGAGACTGCGCCGGTTTGCGGTCCGACCGAGCAGAGTACTCGGACCTTACCGACGTATTACACGACGTGGGCGGTGAGTCCCCAGAAGAACTCCCGCTCTGACTGCTCCCGGACCCAGAGGCAGAGCCGGAGGCGCCAGATGATGATGACGACAGCGGGCTCGCGATCTGCTGCAGACCCTGCTGCCACCTAGTGCTCGTGGGCCACGCCCGATGCAGGTCACCCAGGACCTGCAGACACCTCAGCGAGATGGCCTCTGCGTCGCCCGCCACACGCGGGCATAGCTGCGGGTATCGCCAGAGGTATGAGGCGAGTGAGCCGCAGATGTAGACGCAGAAGACCAGGATCGCTGGGAAACCCTCGCCATGTGCGCCACCGCGGGCGCTGTTCACGCGCAGGGCCGCGAAGGCGTCGATCTGTTCGTGCAGTTCGACCACGCCTGTGAACAGCTCGTCCGACATGGCGCGCCAGAATCCGTCGGGCGCGCCGCCACTGGCCGTCATCTTGCTGCCGGGGGAGACCGCCGTTGTATCTGCACCACTTGTGCTGCTGCGATTGCTGTTGGCGCTCAGCAGGATCTCGTCGAGGTAGATGCGCCGCTCGACGATGTTGCTCACGCGTAGGACCATGACCACGGCCAAGTAAGCCAGGTGCAAGCCCTCGGAGCGCCAGCCACGCAGGTTCCAGGTCGACCAGCGGTGGCGCTCGGGCATCTCGGCCTCGAAGCGGCGCAGCTCCTGGGTCAGCACCTGATACTCACTGCCGGGCTCCCAGGGTTCCGTGCCGTGCGTTTTTAGGTCGGACCGGCATGCGCGCCGGGCCACCTGGCCCCAGAGGTTGTGCGACTGGATCAGGGTGGCGAACAGGCAACGGTCCGGGGAGCGTGCGGACTCAGGCTGGAGCTGGGCAGGGAGGGTGCCGGGGAGAACGGACCGGGGCGTCGGGTTGACGCCGAAGGCGAAGTCGTGCTCGTCGCAGGGGAGACGGGCGGTGATGTCCTCGAGGGGGAAAGGTGCGGGTGAGCTGTAGCCGGCGTGGAGGTTCTCCTGGCTGTGAATCATCCAGAATGTCCTCCGGGCTGACTCTGCACGGATGACCTGCTCGGCGGGGGCGCCTGGCGGCAGGAGGTAAGACTCCTCGCGATGGAGCTTGAGGATGGAGGACATCCTGACGGCGACGCCCATGTTGACGGAGCTGCGGTCCTTGTCGCCGTTGCCCCACTCGGCGATGGCCAGGAGGAAGAAGGCCTGCGTCCGCTCGAGCGAGGGCTCGTACATCTCGGAGGGCACCATCATCCTCGCCAGCCTGAGGAAGTTTTCGGTCGCCCGCTCTGAGCTGCCATACTTCTGGACCAGGACGGGCGTGAATCTGGCTGATATGCCGAGTATGCAGCTCAGCAGGAAGGGGCTGATTGAGCTGGCATTCCGGGAGATGGCCTCGATGAAGATTGCTTTGGGGAGAAAACCGAGCTGGAAGTAGGACGTGACGAAGGAGCGGCAGCCTGCCACGATCTCTTCGTGCGAGGGGAAATAGGGACTGGACGGCGACGACGGGCTCACAGACGACCCTTGGCGCCGGCGGCTCATGCTTGCGTATGAATTAGGGTTTGAGAAACGAGGTGTGGTGGTGGTGCTGAAAGAGGATGTGTGGTGGTGACTGCTGGGGCCAAATGGAGTTGTTGAGCCCGGTCCGAAGATGGGGGAGTCGACGGGCATCGACAGTCCCGCGGGAAGTGGCTGAACAGCAGGAGCTGACAGGTTGAGGGCGGCGGGAGTCCCTTGGGAGGTGGATGACGACGATATACTCAACCTATGAGCAGGTTGCCTCCGTCGAAAGTCTCTGTCGACGTCCTTCTCCCCCCTCCTGGGAAAGGAGCACTCTGAGGCCGTCTGGGGACCGGCAGCACGGCATGCCTCACAGGGCGGGTTGCTCTCCGGGCCGTGGAGACACTTGGTCCGTAGCCTTCGGCACCGGCGACAAGCTACTGTTCCTCGGCGTCGGGGCGGAGGGGGTGTCTTGTGGTCGTCTGCCGCGCTCTTGGGGGTAGGAGGCGACTGGTGGGAGGGAGATGGGGACGGTATGGGGTTTGCCACGAGTATGCTGTTGCCGCACAGCTCGGCGGACGACTCTCGTTCTCCCTTCATGACTGATGACTGGTGACTGATGACTGACTGGGAGACGGGGTAAACTGGCTGGCTGGCCAACTGACTCGGTGCTCAACTCAAGTGTCACGGGGAGTGAAGAGGAGGAGATCAAATCAGACAGGACTGAGAGGGATCACCAGCAGAGAGGATCAGACGGAGGCTGGGTCGGGACACAAACGCATCACAACGCAACGCAACACAGCACAACCACCGGGAGACTCTTGACTCTGGGGGGCAGTGATCGTGAGGATGAGGGGATGGATGGACAGACAAACAGACAAAGAGCAGACAAACCTCGATCTACCTCGGAGTGGGCACATCATGGGGATAAGAGTGACTCGAGCCACCCGCCCTCGGCCGCCTCTCGCAGCCCTGGGGCTGGGCTGGACTGGCATTGCTCGCTCACAGTCGGCATGACACCGGACCGGAAGTGGAAGTTCGGGGGTTGATAGGCGGTCGCGCAGCAGTCGCGATAATGGGGGCACCGTACATTTTTGCGGGACCCATCCGGGAAGGTTCATGCGGTCTCCAGTCGCCCCCTTCCTAGCTGCTGCAACTTGCTGGGCCAAGGTCGCTGAAGGAAGGCGCACCAAGGCGCACCGTCCCCACTGATTAACAACCCCTCCCCTCACTATCGGGATCTGCAACATGGGGGGGACACGCAGAAGCTTATCTGATAGAGGGAAAACTGCTCACGTAACCCCCTTCCTGCCCGCCCTGATTCGCCCGCCCGCAGCACGATATGTGCGATATGCGATAGCCACACCCTGTACCCCGGAGGGCGCCGGAGATAGCTGATGACTGGAAATAATAATAATGACACTGGCCGTGTTCCCCCTCGCTGCAGCAGGGTGTCCCCTCTCTCAACTGGCTGGTGGCCTGCACGAGTAGTTAGTCTGGACCATGAAACCGCCCGAGGGGGGGAAGAAGCCCAACGGGTATAATATCAGCAATCAATTCCTTCGTCGACTCTCCTCCTCCGTGATCGCTGTTGACACCATCTGGACCCTGAATGACACTGATTGGAACCACCCCGCTCACACGTTACCCCAGACTCCACCCCGATATGGGCTACTTACGTACAATTATGTCCCCTGCCACTCCCCCCATGACGTTGAATGACTTACTGATTTCCAATTTCCAAGCCACCCGGGAAAGTCTGCGAGACCCAGGACCTCGGGAGCGGGAAATTTGGGCGAGCAACTACCGGTTGTGTCGGCTCTCGCTGCATTGATGTGCTAGCCCATGCGTTGTGACTTGACTAATGCAACCCTCCCACTCGGACAATTTCCCGAGATTCAACGTCCTCAGGGGGACGACACGCCTTGTTGTGGCGCTTTGTCAGGAGCCTGTTGAGAGGTGAATTTGCTGCCATTGCTGTGTTTGTACACTGATCAAAGTCTATATACACACTCCTGAAGTTGACCTGACGAATGTCTAAGTGGGCAATTGCCTCGCGTAGGCAGGTTATTACTTCGCCTTTGCCTTCTTCGCCCTTGCCTTCTTCCTCCCAGCGGGCTGGCCCTCGCTCTCACCCTCATCCCCATCCCCAGCCTTCCTCTTCTTGGCCGCCTCCGCCCAAGACGGCGTAAACGCCTTGTCGCTCTCCAGCCGGGCGTCCAGCCGGGCCCACTGCTCAGGCGTGCCCATGTCCTTGGTCACGCGCCGGAGCGTGACGGCGAACCGCATCGGGCTCCGGCAGTCCACCGCGTGCTCCATGTACCGCTGCGTGTTGGGTCCCCACATGATGACGACGTCACCGTGCTCGACCGTGAAGGAGAGGAGCGTCCTCTTGGCGTAGGTCCTCCTGTTCTGGGGGCCCGCCATGTGCGCGTCCATGTGCTGCTGGAGCTGCGCGGTCCACTCCTCCGCGCTGATCTCCCCGCGCTCGAACGTGGCCCTCAGCTCGGCCCTGAAGGCCTCCTCGGTGCAGCCCGTGGGGACGGGGTCGACCTGGCCGCCCTGGGGCTTCATCCAGACCCCGTCCTTCTTGGATCGGCCGTAGTCGAACTGGGGCTTGATGCAGAACTTGAAGGTCGCTCGTCCGCCGAGGGTCCAGGTGCCTGCAGCAGCGAGGGTCAGCCGTCGAAGTAGTGAGGATATATGAGGTGAGAGAGAGAGTAAGTCAAGGCTGGCAGGTGTTTCTTCTTGGGCTTGTTAAAGTTGTGTCATGAATCTGCTTACCTATGATGCTACCCAGGCCAGTCTCCCCATCGTCGTGGAAGCTCATTCCCATCTTCTTTGACAGGTACGCCGCGATGTAAATCTCGTTGAACTCGCATTCATCGTTGTCATCTCCAAAGTACTCCCTCATGTACCCATTGGCAGTCGCGAGTGCATCCCTGACGACAGCGGGTGCCTCGTTCAGAGGTATGTCGCTCAGCGCAAAGGGAAGGTTGTACCGTTCGCCATAGTTCTCGACAAAGTGGTTCGTCAGGTTCATGCCGCCATTGGCCGACACAGACCGCCGAGCAAGACCCAGCGCGCCCGAAGCGGCATCCTCCTGGATCTGCCTGAAGAGCTTGTCCGCCTTGGCGACGGCCGCGCTGCCCGGCTTGGGCCGGAAGATGGTGGCCCGGCAGCCGCCGCCAAAGTCGAGGTCGTGGGCGACGTGGGAATCGAGGTCCGTCTCGCCCCGGTACCCGAGCAGCGCGCTGAGGGGCTTGTCGGCTTTGGCTTTTGTCTGCTGCCGCTCCGCCTCCAGAAGCGCCGGCGTCACCATGGGCGGCGGGGCGTGGTAGCTGAAGGGGTTGACTTTGCCATCCGCGTCCCTGCAGTCGGTGTTGCGGCAGTACCAGCCGTGGTACTGGACCCTCGAGTTGGCGAGTCCACATTTTGGGCATGAGAAGCCGGTGAGTAGGGCCTCGTTTCTCGCTGCGAGATTCGCCGCAGTGACGGATGACTCTGGTCCCTGAGATTCGGGGTAGTTCTTGGCGACGAACTGCTCGAAGGTTGGGTAAAGGTTGGGGTAGGTCTTCTCCAGTGGCTGGATCACCAAGGCATCATCAAGCCTGTCAAAGCGTTCTTGCAAGAAGTCGTCGTTGTAGACCATGTTGTCTGGCTGGTTTTCGACGAGTTCGCCATTCACGCGGAACCACTTTTCACAGTCTCCATTCAAACACACGAAGTGTGACTTGAAAAGCCTGAACGAGATCTGTCCGCAAGTTCCACAGGCCTCCTCCGCGGCCTTGGTCTTGAAGTCTCGCTCCTCCAGGCTCGGGTACGGCAGAGCACCGTGGGCGGCATTCGACCACCAGCTCCGCTCGGACAGGTCGATCTTCTCCAGCCTGACCATCCACACATCCTTGGTGATGGCCTTCTCGTTCAGGGCCGGCTTGGGCCACATGTGGGTGACGAGGAACCACGCGAGGGCAACGCAGTCGAGGCCCTCGGGGATGGGGCACGGAAACGTCCTCACACCATTCGCGTCCGGCTTCCACGCGTCTCTGCTCACCGCGACGCCAACCGGGACACGTTCCACCAGGTTGTGCTCCACCTCTCTCCTCCGGTCGGCAATGTGCCTGTCGGTGTTGTCAGGGCCGTTGATGGACGTGATGATCACCTCGGAGTCGAGGTATCGTCCGACGGGAGGGCAGCCG
The DNA here is from genome assembly GCA_037177825.1 of Diaporthe sp. P3_1W. Lineage (NCBI taxonomy): Eukaryota > Fungi > Ascomycota > Sordariomycetes > Diaporthales > Diaporthaceae > Diaporthe > Diaporthe sp. P3_1W. The sequence goes on along the minus strand of JBAFXB010000004.1, from coordinate 922,504 downwards.
GCGATGTACAGACCGGTGCAGTACTTCTTCTCTTGGCCGTTTGCATCCTTTCCGTTCCTGGGATCGCCAGAGTTGGTGCTCCAATACCCGACCTGCAGGCCGCGAAACCACGGGGTCGAGTTGGCGAAGTCCGCCCGTCTCTGCGCAAAGTGTTTGGGCTTGCTGAGAGCTGTCCATGTTTCCATGTCTCTTCGGATGATCTTTGCTCCGTAAGAGAGCTGGGAATCGGAGTGGTTTGCGTTGGTGATGACGAGTGTCTCGTTGGCTTTTGTCGACCCCATGTCGGATGGCTTTCCTCCGATATGCCCTTGAGTCGAAGTTGGAGGTGGCATTGGGGGTATCTGTAGGATCATGGGAGGCGGACCCTTCACGCGCGAGGAAACGGACTTGTTTCTCACCTGGGGCATGATGCTAAGTCAACAGGTGACGAAGGATGAGGAAAGATGGGAAATGAGGAACAAAGGTTCACGGAGGGTGATAGATGACAGCCAGTGGAAGATGGGGGCGATATTGCTGAGGAGAGAAGAACAAGCTTGGAGTTTCGTGCTTGACGGTGTCCTCGATTGAGCAGAGTCAGAAGCTTGGTCAGGACAGGTTCGTGACTTGGTATGTTGTTGCTTATCGGTTGCCTTGCCAGATACGCGCCATCAACGCGCGGACCATTTCACCTCATGTAAGTCTCAAGTGAAGATCAGGTTATTACGTCATTTACAAACTTGCAATGAATGCCCTTTTTGTAGAGATCAGACGAACATCTCATTCTGTGCGTGTTATAGATGATTGTGTTTTGCTCGAAGGTGGCCAGAGTGGGAAAACTGACAATCGTTGAGTCCAGGGGACAGATCACTCGTCAACTTCAACTGATGGACTATAAAACCACCCTTGGGATATTCGCGAGTTGGAAGCTATCCAGTTCGAATGGAATGCCACGTAGTGGAAATACTACTAAGGTAATGACCGAGAGAAGATTGTAAAGACACAGTGACGAGACTCAAGTGTCTGTGTAGAAATATGGCAAGTTGGGCCAATTTCCTCTTATTTATGATCTATGAAGTATCTGCATTATTGTCTGCCCATTGGTATGCAGTGAAAATGTACTAGACTCCATTTTATTGCCGTGCTTTACAATGATACTGTATCCACCATCTTGTACGTAAGTACTGTGTTAAATGAACTACCCTAGGGTAGTACACCTGAATTTCTATCTCAGGTTATCTCAAGCTGAAAAAGGCTACATAAGAGGATACTGTTGTTAGGTATAGAAAATACACTATAGCATTTCGGCTATTCTTTTCCCTAAAGGCTATTATAATAACTTTAACTTTCTTTTATTATATTAAATTTATTCTAATTAAAATATAATTAACTCCCCTTTATTATTTTAAAGCTATATTTTATAAATTTTATAATTATTTACTTTACCCCTAAATATTATAACTTTCTTTTATTTTTTTTTATATTAAAATAACCTTAAATATATAACTAAAGCTTTTAATAAAATAATATTTTATTATATTTATAATACTTATTTTTATTAATAATTTAACTTAAGCTTAAATTAAGGTAAAAATATTTATTAAATTTTAAATATTAAAGAAAGTATTAAAAACCCTTTTTTAAAGTTAATATACTTTTAGCTATCTTAATATATTATAATTATCTTTTTTTATATTAAATATTTTATTAATATTAAGAAAAGAAATAATTTTTTAAAAATAAGGGTATTATTATATATAAGGAAAAAAATAATAATTAAAAAATAAAGATCTTAAAATTTATAATACTTTAAATTAAAAATTAAAATTTATATTTTTTTTATAAAATATTTCTTAATTAATTAATTTTAATAAAAAGTTTATTATTAAAAATATTTAAAAAGAAAATTAAAGCTTTTTAAAATAGCTTAATAATTAAAATTAAAATATCTTTTAAGTTTTAATCTTTATTTAATATTATTATAAATAATAAAAAGTTTAATAAAAAGAATTTATAATTATAATAAAAATTACTTTAAAAATATTTCTTAATATTATATAAAAAGTTTTAAACCTTAAATTAATATTTAAGTATATTATTAATTAAAACCTTAAGAGTTAAAATAATAATTATATTAATTTAATTAAAAAGAAAGTAAAGAAAATAAAAGTAAAAAAAATAATATTATATTAATATTAATATAAATATTTTAAATTATAAGAATTTAAGGAATATTGTTTTTTAATAATAATATATTAAATTATTAATATTTTATTATTATTTTTAAATTATTTATATTATAATAATATTTTAATAAATTTATTTTTTTAATTAAAAATATTAATAATAATATTTAATTTAGCTAAATTTTTAATTATTTATTTTATTAAAGACCTTAATATAATAAAGACTTTTATTCTTTTAATATTTATTATTAATAATTTTAATTTTATTATTTTTATTAATTAATTCTTAATTTTACTTTAATTTAACTTTAAGTTTAAAGTTAATTTATTTTTTAATTCTTAATCTTTTAATAAAGAATATAATTAAAGTTAATTATAATATTATTTAAAGCTTAAAAATAAAGAATTTATAAAAAACTTTCTTTTTTTTTTAATATTAAAAAAAATAATTAATTAAAAATAATTTATATTTATTATTATTAAATTTAATAATATATAGCTATATTATATTATTTTTATATTTATTAATATAATAATTTTATTATAAATAATTTTATTTATATTTTATAATTTAAATATTTTTAAATTTAATAATATTAATATTAATAAAGTAATAATTAGCCTTAAAAATATTATTTATTAATTTATATATTTAATTAATTAGATTTTATTATTATTAAAATAATATTATATAAACTTTAAAATAATTAAAATAATTAATAAAATTATTATTAAAAAGAAAAATTAAATAAATTAAAAAAAAAGTTATTAATTTATTATAAATTAAGCAACTTTAACTTATACTTTAATTTAAATAATATAATTAAAAATATTTTTTAATAAAACTTTTTAAATAACTTTAAATAATAAAAATAAATAATTATAAATTATAATATTATATTTAATAAAACTATAAATAAAATATTTTATTTATCTTAATTATTTTATAATATTTTATTTTTATAATTTAAAAAGTTTTTTATTTTTAAAAAAATAATAATTAATTAAATAAAAATTATATTATAATTTATTTTTAAATACTTTTTAATTAAAATTCTTAATTAAAAACTTAAATATTAATAATAAAATTATTATTTATTAATTTAAGAGTTAATAAACTTAATTAAAATAAATCTTTATAATTTTTAGTATTATAATATTATTATTAAAAAATAAAGTATTATTTAAATATTTTAAAATTATTTAATATATTATAAAGTAATATTTATATTTAATTAAAGTAAAGATATTATTTTATATTCTTTAAAATAAAATTAAATAAATAAATTTATTAAATAATTTATAAAATTATATTTAAATTATTTAATATTTTAAGATAATAATAAAATATTTCTTAATAATATTTAGAAAATTAATAATAAAATTAAGAAAGGTTAATTATATAATAAGTAATAAAAAGAATTAATCTTATTAAAATTAATATTATTAATACTATTTAATAATTAAATTTAAATAATTTATTTAATTAAGCTTTTAATAATAAAAATAAATAACTTAATATTAATATATTTTAATATAAAAAAGATAGTTTTTCTAAGCTTTATTATAAATATAATTAAAGTAATTATAATATTTATTATTATATAAAGATAAAATATTTTAAAATAAATAGCTTTTTTTTTATAAGGAAACTTAAGAAAATAATAATTTACCTTAATACCTTTAAAAAAGTTAAAATAAGCCTTTTTAATTTTTTAAAATTAATAATTATTTATATTTATTATAATTAAAAAAGATATAAAATTAATAAGCTTATTTATAGCTATTTAAAATTCTTTTTATAAAAAAATAAAATAAATCTTTTTATAATCTTTTAATATTAAAAAATTATTAAATTAAATTTATTATTTAAAAAAAAAGAATTAATTAATAAATTAAAAATTACTTAAAACTTTAATTAGCTTATTAAAATAAATTTAATAATAATTAAATTAAACTCTTTATTTTATATAATTAAAATTAAAAAAAAATTTACTTATACTTTTAATATATATATTATTATAAATATATAAAAAAAAGGTATATTATTATAAATATAATTAATTAAAATAATATAATATTTAAAACTATACTTAATTCTTTATAATTAAAAATTTATATTTAATTTAAGAATAAAATTATTAAATTAATAAAATAATAAAATTAATATAAAAAAAAATTAAAAAAAAATAATAAAATTATAAATTTTACTTTTTTTATTAAAATAATTAAATTTAAATTAAAATAAAAAAATTTACTTTAAATAAATATTATTTTAAAAAAGATTATAACTTAAGTTATATTATTTAAAATTATAAAACTTTATATTATAAATTTATTAATACTTAATAATATAAATATAACCTTAATTAAATATTTATAAGCTATATAAAATAAAATATAAAATATTTTATATATTTTATTTAAATTAATATATAATTATAATAAAATTAATATTTATTTAATTAATATTAATATAATATTTATTTATATTAATAACTTTATAATAAAATAAATTAATTAATTATTTTTAATATAATATAATATTTATTTAATTTTTATAATTATAATAAATATAATTAATAAAGAAATATTAAGATTAATATACTTTATAATTAAAATAAGTTTTAATAATTATAAATTTCTTTTAACCCTTTTTAATATTAAAATTAAAATAAATTTTTTATCTTTATTTTATTATAAATAAAATTTATTTTTTTATATTCTTTTAAATAATATAATATTTATTATTTATAATAATAACTTATTAACTTTAATTAAAATAATAAAAAAATAAATATATATTAAGGTAAATAAAGTTAAAATAATTTTTTTTATTATAAATAATATTTTTTATAATATAATTTATTATATTTTTTTAAAAATACCTTTTTTTTTTAATATTAATTTAATCTTTAAAAAATTAAAAAAATATTTATTTATTTATTTTACTTTTAATAACTTAAGAATAATATATAAATTAAAATAAAAAAATTAAAAGCCTTTTTATATAATTATATTAAAAGGTATTTAATTATTAAAAAAATATATCTTTTATATTAAATTATTAATAATATAAAGATATTTTAATTTTAATTAAAAAGCTATTATTATTAAAACTTTAATTAAATTATTTTAAAAAAAATTAAACTTTAAAAATAAAATTAAGATTTTAAGCTTATTTAATATAAATAAAGCTAAATAAATTTATTTTATTTTTATAAAAAACTTTTAAACTTAAGTTTAATAAATTTATATATTAAAAGATATTAAAAAGAAAAAATTTAAATATATTTATAAATTTTATTTATAATAAAAAATATAATATTATTAAAAATAAGTTAATAATATATTTATTTTATTAATAATTATAAAATTTATTTAATATATTATTTAACTTATAATTAAAATATTATATAAATAAATTAAAGTTAAAGTTTATTTTATTAATAATTATCTTTTTAATAAAATTATATTAAAAGAAATTATTAATTAAAAATTAACTTATAAAGTTAAAATTATATATTTAATTAAAAAAAATTATAAAAATAAATATAATTTTTAGATTTAACTTAAATTTATTTAAATTAAAAAGGATTTTTAAATTATTTTTAATTAAATATAAATAATTCTTAATAAAGATTATAATAATTTCTTTAAATTTAAAAAAAAAATATTTAAGTATCTTATTTTTAATTATAAGGTTATTTTAATATAAAATTAAATATATATCTTTTAAATAAATAAAAATATTATTTTTCTTTAATTTATTAAAATTATTTTATATAAAGCTTATTAATTAAAAATAATTAAATTATTTTAAATATTTTAAAATATAATTATAAAAATATTTTATAAATATTAAATAAAAAGAATTATTAAAGGATTTTATATATTTTATTAAAATAAATAGTTCTTTATTAAAAAAAAAGATGCTAAATATTAATTAATTAATAATATTTTTAATATTAATAAAGTAATAATTAAAGATATATTTATATTTTTTATTATAAATAAATTTATAAAAAAATTTATTATATATAAAATATTTTTTTTATTTAATCTTTTTTTTAAAATATAATTAAATTAAACTTAATAAAAAAAATAAAGATATTATAACCTTTATTATATTAATTAAATTATTTTAATAATATAATTTTTTAATAAATATTATAAATTTTATTATTTAATTTATAAGATATATAATTTATATATTTTATAATTTAATTTTATTTATATATTATTTATTTTTTAATAATATAATAATTAAAAGCTTTATAATAAATTATAATAATTAAAAAATCTTTAATTAATTAAGAATTTATTAATTTATTATAAAATATATTAAGAATTTTAATAATATTTTTTATAATATTAAGTTAATTAAAGTAATAATTAATATAATAAAATTTAAATAATATAAAAAGTAAATAAATATTATTAATTATATTTATAATATTTTAAGATAAGTATTAATTAATAAAAAGATTATTAAAATTAAAAAATAAAATAAATATAATAATATTATATAGCTTTAATTATTTTTTAACTTAATTAATTATTATTATATTTAAATATTATTTTATAATATAATAATAAAACCTTTTTTTAATTTATTTAAAAAAAAAGCTTAATTTATTTAAATTAATAATTATTAAAAAATTATAAATATTTTTAAAATTATTATAATATTAAAACCTTATTTAATTAATATAAATTATAATTAAAAAGATATTATTTTTATAATTAATATTAATTTAAATAAATAAAATACTTATTTAATATAAAAAAAAAATAATATATAATACTTTATATAATATAAAAATAAAGCTTAATTAATTATTAAAAAATTATATATTATAATAAAAAGAAATTATTAAATAATATTTTATATAATTAAATAACTTTAATTTTATCTTTATAAAATATACTTTTTTTTAAAAATAAATTTAAATATTTTAATTTAATAATTTAAAGGATTTATTATAAATATTTTAAATATATTAATTATTAAATAACTAGTTATTATTAAAATATATAACTTTATTATTTATTATATTAAAGAAATAAATAATATTATTATTAATTTATTATTATATAAATCCTTTAAATCTTTAAATAATAAAAATAAAAAATATAAAAAAAATATTAAAAATTAATATAATATTATATTTAATTAAATATTAGCTTTAAATTTATTTAATTAAAAGCTAAAGCTTATTAATATTTATTTTTAATTTAATATATTTTAATAAATTATATATTTTTTTATTATTAAAGATATATTAATAAAATTATTTTATTAAAAAATATAAATTTTTTAAAAAAATATTTTTTATTTTATAATATATAATAAAATTCTATAATAATAATTTAAAAAAAAGTTATAATAATATTATATTATAAATAATTTTAATTAAAAAAAAAGGATTATTTATAATATTTATATTTTTCTTAATTATAAGGAATAAGATATTATTTATTTTTAAATTAAAGTTATATATTATTAAAGGGAGATATATATAAATATTAAAGATATTTTAATTATATATTTATAATATAAAAAATAAAATATTTATATTTATAATAATAAAATTATTTTTATAATTTTTAATTAACCTTTTATAAATATTTATATAAATATTTAATATTTTTCTTTTAATTATAAATATAATAAGCTTATTAAAGTATAATATAATTTAATTAAATAAGTTAAAATTATATTATTTAAAGCTATTAATTTAAAGAATATAAAATAATTTTTTATTTAATATATCCTTTTAAAATAAAGATTTTTTATAAAGGTTATTATTAATAAAAAATAAAAAAATATATTATATTTTATTTAATATTTTAAATAAATTAAAATTAAAAGAATTATATTATTAGCTTATAATTTAAGGATAAATAGTATTATTAAATATAAATATTTTACCTTTATAATAATTATAATAAAAATAATAAATAAAAAAGCTATTAATTAAAACTTTATTCTTTTATATATATTCTTTATTAATTAAATAATATTATAATAATTATATAAAAAAAGTTTTTTTTATTTTTTTTATAACTTTAAACTTCTTATCTTTATTAAAATAAATATATTAATATAAAGAATATAAATATAAAGTTTAAATATATTTATATAAAATATATTAAATTATTATTTAAAAGCTTTTTTTAACTTATAATAAGATATTAAAGTTATTATTAAAGTTATTTTTAATAAAAATATAAAAGTAGCTATTTAAGATATATATTAAAAATTTTAGTAATTAATATTATTTTAAAAAAATAACCTTATCTTTTTAATAAATAAATAATATTAATTAAATTATCTTTTATTTTAAAAATTAATATATTAATAATTTAAGTTATTTATTATTAATAAGATATTTTTAAATAATATTTATAAGCTTTAAATATTTAATAAAATTATATTATTAAGAATTTACTTTTTAAAAAGGTTAAAAAAGTTTATTAAATATAATAATATTTAAGAATTTAAGCTTTTATTTTTTTAAATATATTATAGCTTTAAATAAAATAATAAACCTTAAGGATTAAATTTAAATAACTCTCTTTTTTTTAATTTAATCTCTTTAAATTATATAAATAATAATAAAAAGGACTTTAATTTTAATTATTATTAAAATTAATTAAAAATAATTATATTTATAGCTATATTTTAATAAAATTATCATGGTCTAAGGCCGCTAGCTATTAGGCAGGGTATAAGAAAGAAAATACCCTTACGCTTACTTCTTTATAAAACCTAAAGGAGATAAGAAATAATCTTATTATTATTATTAATAATAATAATAATTAAAAAAAAACCTTTTTTATCTAGCCTTAAACTATACTTATAATAATTCTATTTTTTCCTAAAAAGCTACTTAGGATAATCTTTAATAGATTTAAAGAAAAATAACTTATTATAAATTTAAAAAAAAAAAAAAAATTATTATATAACTTTAATTTAATTAAGCTTAATTTAGCTTAATTTAATCTAAATAAATTTAATTTAAAGAAATTTAATTTAAATAAATTTAATTTAAGTATTTAATTTATATTAAGGCTATTAATATAATAAAAGGAAATAAAATAACCTTAATAAAATTTAATTCTTAGTATATAGCTATAAATTCTTTTAATTATATAATTAATAATATATTATTATTTAATATAAAAAAAGTAATTTAATAATTTATTATTATTATAATTTAAAAACTTATAATAAAAATAAGAAATAAACTTATTTTATTATTATAAAGAAAGGATTTATAGTTAATAATTCTTATATTTAGATAAAAATATAAGCTATTTAAATACTATATATAAAAGATTATAATTAATATAACTTATATTATAACTTTATAATACTTAAATATTTTAATAAAAAAAATAATTTATATTATTACTTTATTAAATATAAAGGTATAATAATAATAAACTTTATAAGTATAATTTAAATATCTTAATAACTTAAAAGAATATATTATTTATATATAAAATTAAGATAAATTTATAAAATAAATTTTATAAATATAAGCTTATTATTTTAAAAAATAAAATAATATTTTTTAATAAATTTATAATACTTTTTAATACTTATATAATAACCCTAAGACTTATTATAATTATTTTAATACTTTTAAAATAAGTATAACCTTAATTAATTTAAGTAAGTTTTATAAATTTTAATTTTAAAATATTATAAAGCCTTAAATTCTTATTTATTTTACTTAAATTATAAGGACCTTAAATATCTTAATAAAATAAGCTATTATTATTTAAAAAATATAAAAAACTTAAGAATTATTTTTTAAAAAGAAATACTTAAAATAAAAATAAAAATACTTTTAAATTAAAGATATAATTCTCTTAAAGAAATAATAACTTTAAAAACCTTAAAATTAAAATTATAATTAAAAATAAAGTTTTATAATAATAAGCTTTAAAAGGTATTAATATTTTAATTATTATTAATAAGATTAATTAAATTATAAAAATAAGAATTAAAATTAAAATTAAGAAAAATAAAATAAAAAATAAAAAAGCTTATTTAAAATATTTTTTTCTTTTTATTTAAAGAGATATAATAAAAATTTTATTCTTAATTATAATAATAATATTATTAAAAGAATTAATTACTTTAATTATAATTAATTAAAATATTATATTAATTAATACTTAAAACTTAATAAATATAAAAAAATAAAGATAGCTAAAATATATAAAGTTTCTTCTTTTTAAAAAAACTTAAATATAATTTTAAATAGCTTTAATAATATATCTTTAATTAAAAATAAATAAAGCTTTACCTTTATATAACTAATTAATAATAATTAAAAAGAAAATTAACTTTTTAAAAAATAATAAATAAATAAATTAATTATAAAGCTATTACTTTTTATTATAAAGATATTAATTATAAAAGGTAAAATATTAACTTTTAAAAAGATCTTAATTAAAATAAATATTAATATAAATATTTAATTTAATATAAATTTAATTAATAAGAATTTTATTAAAAAATAAAAATTAAAAAAAGTATTTTATTTTATTATAACCTTTATAAAAGTTTTTAATATTAAAATATTAATTATTAATATTTATTAAATTAAAATTATTATATATAATATTATAAAAAAATATACTTAAATTAAGCGCCTTTATTTAGCTATTAAATATCTTTATTATAAATCCCTTATTTTATTTAAAGCCTTAAAAATAAAAAATATAAATATAATTATTTCTTTTTAAAATAAAATATAATATAAAATAAATTAAATAAAATAACTTTATATTATAATAATATTAATATTTAAAAAAGTAATAAAGAAAGAATATAATTATTATATTATCTTTTTAATATAAAAGGATAAAGTTAAAATAAATAAAAAATAAAATATTTATAAAATAAATTAAAATAAAATAAAATAAATAAAGTATTAAAAAAGATAATTATTAAAATATATTTAGCTCTTTATTAATATATTATTTAATTAGCTAAGGGTAAAAAAACTCCCTTTAATTAAGTAAATTAATTATAAGATATTTATTTAACTTAAAACCTTATTTCCTTATTTAATATTATATTAATTATTAAAGAATAAACTTAAGGCCTTATAAGCTTATTTAAAGGAAAATATTATTAATAAATAAATTTAATTAAGTTAAAGCTTTATTAAAATATTTATTTTATTTATATTAAAAAGTAATAAAAAACTTTAATTATATATTAATTATTAAAGTTTTAATAAAATTATTATAAAGAATTATTATTTTTTTTTTAATTTTTAAAATTATAAATTAAATTTTTAGCTTATATATTTTTTTTAAAATTAATTTTATTAATATTTATTATAAAATTAAAATTATAAAAAAAAATATTTAAAAAATTACTTTTTAAATATATTATAAATATTATAAATATATAATAATACCTTTTAGCTTTATTAATACCCTTATTATATTTTAAAGTTTTATTATTAAAGTTATAAATAATAATATTAATATATATATTATTATATATTTAAATAATATTTTTATTTTTTTCTTTAATAAAAAATTATATAAAAAGCACTTAATAAAGGTTATAAAGTAACTTATAATAATAAATCTTTATATTAATATAGCTAAGTATTTATTTTTTAAATTATAAATTAAATTCTTTAAATTTATTATTAATAATAAAAGGATATTTATAAATTTAATTTAAATTTAAATAATATAAAATTAATTTATTATTTAAATATATTATAATATATAAAGCTTTATTAAATTTTATAATTTTTATTAATACTTTATTAAGGACTTTTTAAAAATTATATAACTTTTAACCTTTTAATTAAAGGGAATATAAAAAAAATAAAAATTAAAAATATTTAATATTTTAGCTTTAAAGAATATAATAATTTAAAAGGCTTTTAATATATTTAAAGTATAATTTATTATAATATTATTACTTTAATATTTTAACTTAATATAGCTTATTAAACTTAAGATAAATATATTTATTTATAATATAAAAGTTATTATTACTTAATATTATAAAGATAATAAAAAAAAGTATTAATATTTTATTATATTTTATTTTAAAAAATAAATTAATATAAAATTTAAATAAATTATTTATAATTAAGAAATATTTATTATAATAAATTTTTTTAAATAATAATAATTATATTTTAAAAAGGTATAATTTTTAATTTATATCCTTTTAAATTATATTAATTTTAAGGAATTTATAAAAATAAAAAAGCTAATTTTAAAATAAGTTTAATAATTTATATATTTATTTAAGTTTAATTTTTAAATTAAATATTAATTTAATAAAAAAAACTTAGCTAATATTATTTCTTAATAATTAAATTATATTTAAAATAAAAAAAACTTAAATTCTTTTAATTTTATAAATATATATTTTAAAATTATTATTATAATTTATCTTAAAATATTTTTAAAATAAATTTAATATTTATTAAAAAATAAATAAAAAGAATATTTTTTTACTTATATTTAATATATAAAAATATAAATATTATTAAAGGTTATATTAAAATAATTTAAATATTAACTTAATTTTAAAAATTTTAAAGCTTATTAAAATAATTAATAAATCTTTATTAAAAGCTTAATATATTTTATAATTAAAAGCTTAAATATAAAAATAATATTACCTTTCTTTCTTTTTCTTAAATTAATTTATATTATATAAAAATAAAACTTATAAAGCTATAATTTAAAAGCTTAGCTTTTAAATAAGCTTTATAAAAAGAATTTATTAAATTTATAATTTTATATAAAAAATAAGATTCTTTATTAATACTTTTATATATATATTTTAAGATAAAAAATATTATATTAAAAAATCCTTTATTATTATTATAATAACTTTAAAGCTAATTACTTTAATAAATAAAAAACCTTATAAGCTATTTAATATTTTTTTTATTAAGAAAAAATAAAAATTATTATAAAAAAGTATATTAAGAAATATTCTTAATATTAAAAAACCTTTTTATATTATTATTATTTATATAATAAACTTAATAATTTCTTAATTCTTAATTAATTAATAGCTAAGTTATTAATAAATTTTATAATTAAATTATTATTAATTTAATATTAATAAAAGTTAATAAATATAATCTTAATAATTATAAATAGATTTATAAAAATAATATTTTTCTTTCTTATTAACTAAAATATTATTATAAATAATTTAGCCTTTTTTTTTTATTAAAAAATTAAAATTTATTTTAAATTAAAAAATAATATAATTTTAAATAAAGGCTTTATTTTTATAAATACTTTTTAAATACTTATAATATTAAAAATAAAGCTTTATTTATTTATAGCTTTTTATTCTTAAATAAATAAATAAATAAAGTAAATAAATTAAATATTTAAGTATTATCTTTATTATTTTATTAATAATAATTAAAAAAACTAAATTACCTTATTCTTATTTATTTATTTTATTATTAATACCTAAGTTAATAAAATAATAAATAAAATACTTTTTAAAATCCTTATAAAGTAAATATTATTATTTTTTATTAACTTATAAAGAATTAAAAAAGCTTATATTAAGGGCATTATTTATTTAAAAAATAAAATAAGAATATTAATAGTAAATAATAAATTAAATAAACTTAAAAAACTAAGAGAATTACTTAAAAAATATTAAGAGAAAATAAGATATAAAAGTAAGATTAATTATAACTTTAATTATACCTTTATAAAGTTTAAAGTAAGAAAATAAGTTATTTTATTATTAAAAAATATTAAATTAAAGAAATTTAAAAAGCTAGCCTTAAAATATATTAAATTATTTAAAATTACTTAGTAAATTAAAATATAAGCTTATTAACTTATTCTTTTTATTAGCTATTCTTAAATTTATAATATTTTTTATATTAATAAGCTTAAGTTATAATTAAAAAGAAAAGGATAGGAATTAAATATTAACTTATTTAACTTTATAAACTTTAAGAAGAAATATAAAATTAAAGAAATATAAGATAAAATAAATTAAAATAAAAAAACTTATTATTTAATTAAATAAAAAAAATAGCCCTTTAAGTATAATAAATAAATAAAAAAAAAATATAGCTTATATAAAAGATATAATTATAAAATATAAAAAGATATAAGATATATATTAATAATAATAAATAATAAAAGTAGAATAAAAATTAATAAAATAAAAATAAAGTAAATTAAAAAAGATATATTTAACTTAATTAATTAATTTTTATATTATATATTAAAAACTATTAAATAAATAAATAAATTAATATATTTAATAATTATTTAAAATATATTTTCTTTTTTTTTTTCTTATTAAAAAATATAATATAATAATCTTATAAGGTATTTAAAGTATATATAATAATATAACTAATACCTAAATCTCTACTTTTAATTAAGGCATTATAAATAACTTAATATTTATTTTTTAATATATTAAATTACTATTATAAAATATTATTATAATTATTAAAAATAGCCTTTTTAAGCTTATTTTTATTAAAGAGCTATTTAAATATTTTAAAAATCTTAAAAGTACTTTTTATAAAAAAAGTACTTTTATTAAATAAAGGAAGATAAGGAATCTTCTTAAAGTTAAAATTAAATATATTTATAAAGCTAATATTAAAATTAAATTTATATTTATTATTATAAAAAAAGAATTAAAAATACTTTAAGCTATTAAAGAAAGTATTATTAAAAGTAAGATATTTAAAAAAATATATTAATAAGGTAAAATTAATAAAGCTATTAAAATAAAAATACTAATATTTAATATAATCTAATAAACTTACTTAAGCCTAAAAAGATAAATAGCTTAATATTATTAAAATAGCTAATATTACTTAAAAAATATAATTATATAAATATAATTATTAATTAAATAAAATAAAAAGAGTTATAAAATATACTTTATATAAATAATTATAATTATAATAAGTAAAAATATAGGATAATATCTTTTAAATAGCTTAAATATATTTAAAGGCCTTATTATTATTATCTTTATTAAAATAAGTTTTAAGAGTAGTAGCTTTATATAGCTTTTTAATAATTATAATATTTATTATAAAATTAATAATATTTAAGGTAATATAATAATTAATAAAGGGCTTTTTAAAAGAGAATATTATAAAAAAGTAATTAAAAGAAATAATAAAAAAATTAAAATAATAAAAGGAAATATAAGATAATAATTATAAAAAAAAAATATTATAAATATTATAAGTTTAAAAAAAGCTTTAAATAAAGGAAAATTTATAAAAGTATTTTAAAAAAAACTATTAATATTAGCTAAATAAAGTAGCCTTAAATAATAATAAAAAGATATATATTATAATATATATATAATACTGCTTCTTTATAAGGTCTTAAGTAATAAAGCCCTTTATAATATATATATATACTTAAGCATTTAAGTAAATATAAAGTAATTATATTATAATAATATAAAGTATAATAAATAAAGAATTTTATATAAAATAAAAAGAAGAGAAAGAATAAATATAAAAAATAAATAAATTAATATTATAAAGAAAAGGTATATTAAAATAAGGACTTATATAATTATGTATATAAAATATTTATATAAGCTACGTTAATTTATAATTAAAATAGCTGCTAATTAAGAAAGGAAGAGTTATTATAATCTAAGGCTATTAGCTATTAAATAGGGTATAAAAGAGAGAATACCCTTATGCTTACTTTCTTATAAAGCTTAAAAGGAATAAGAAATAATCTTATTATTACTATTAATAATAATAATAATTAAAGAGAGATTTCTTTTACTTAGCCTTAAATTATACTTATAATAAAAATAAATTATTATTATTATTAAAATTTAATAATAATAATGCTTATTATAAACTTATTATAAGGTTTTAAGTAAAATTACTTTATATTAATTAATTAATTATTATATTATATTTATTCTTATTATTTAATTTAAAGGTATTTTATTTTATTTTTTTAATTATATAATAAAAAAAGGAAGGGAATAATTAGATTTTATTAATATAAACTTATATAAATTTATTATATTATTATTATTATAAAATTAATATTAAATATATCTTTTATTTATATATTTTATTTATTTTTTTATTTATATTTAAAATATTTTTTTTTTTTTTTTTTTATAAATTTATTTTTTTTATAAAAAGATAATATTTATTTTATTTTAATTAAAAAGATTATAATTATTAAAAAATATTAATTATTATATTTTAAAAAATAAAATAAAGAATATTTATTATATATATTTTATTTTAAAATATCTTATTTATATTTTATAATTTTTATATCCTTATCTTATATATATTTCTTATATATCTTAATATTCTTTACTTTTATTTATAATAATTTTTTAATTTTAACTTATAAAGATAAAATTTAAATTTAATAACTTAACTTATTATTTTCTCTTACTTTTTATTAAAATTATATTTAATTAAAGTTTATATATATAAATTAATAAATAACTTTAATTAATTTATTATTTTATTATTATTTTAAAAAATTAAACTTTTAATAACCTTTTTAATATTACTAAACTTATTATAATAATAATTATTACTCTTAATAAAGTAAATATAATTAATATAAATATTTTTATAAAATTTAATAATAAATTAATATTTAAAAAAAAGCATTATAATAAATATATTATTAATATAATACTTAGCTATATATATAAAATAATAATTATAAAGATTAAAATTTTAATATTTAAAAAAAGTAATAAATAAAGCTATTTTATAATATATATTTTCTAAATTATAAAAGAAAGATATATATTTTTTATATAACTTTTTATTAATCTTTTTAATAAAGATATTTATAATATTATAAGCTATAAGTTTTTTAATATTTTAAAAAAGAAAATTATAAGGCTTATTAAATAAAAAAAAAGAAAAGAGATTAATTAAAACGCTAACCTTCTTAGGCTTATATAATTATTAAATAATATACTAATCTTAATTATAATTAATAATATTATAAATATTAATATTAATAATAAATATATTATAAAGCTTATTTTTAAAGATTTAATTAAAATATAAAATATTAATTAAACTAAAGTAAATATAAATATTTTAATTAAAGAAATATATAAGCTTATTAATAATAAATATTAATTTATACTTTATTTTTTTTCTTAATTAAGGAGAATAATTAATATAATAATAATAAAAAAAGGTATTAAATTAATAAAAAAAAAGGTAATTAAAAAGTATATATTTTTAATTAAATAATATTAAAACTAACCTTAATAATATTAATTAAAAAAAAAAGATATATAAAAAAAAATATTAATAAATAAAATATTAATTAATAAAAAAGTTATAAATTAAATAATAAAAAGCTTAAGAAAAATAATTAATTATTTAATAAATAAAATTAATAATAAAAGCTTATAATATATATCTTAATTAAAGGTTATTTATTTTTTTTTTAAAATAAAAATTAATAAATAATAATTTTAAATAAATTATTAATAAATACTTTTATTAATTAAATTTATAAAGAGATATAAAAACCTTTTATAATTCCTTAAAATTAATAACTTTTCTCTTTTTTTTATTACTTTATTAATTTATATATTACTTTATATCTTTAATTAATAAAATTTAAATATATTTAATATATTATTTATTTTATTAATAACTACTTAAGTCTTTTTAAATTACTAATTATAAAGAACTATTATAAATTAAAAATTAATAAATAATTATAATAGCTTTCTTATAATAAAAGTTAATTTTAATTATTTAAAATAATATTAATTAATTATTATTTATTTATATAAATTAAATAATTTATTTATTTTTTTTATATTTTCTTTAATATTTACTTTTTTTTTATTTAATTATTTATATAATAAATCTTAAGGATATAAGTATTACTTTAATATCTTTTTTTTTTTATTATTTAAATTTTACTTACTCTTTTTATATTCCTCTTATCTTTTCTTTTAATAACCCTTTATATTTTATTTTATTTTAATTAAAATTATATAAAATAAATAACCTTTTTATAAAAAATATAAATACTTTATTAAAAGATATACTTTTAATTAAATTTAAATTATTAAGAATATTAAAAATATTTATTAAATTTATATTTAATTTAAATATTTTAATTTTTTTTATTAAATATAAAGTAAATAAAGTAATAAAATAAATAAAAATTTAATTATTAAAGCTTTTATTTTATAATAACTTTTTTAATAAATATTATAATATTTATTTCTTAAATTTATATAATATTTATAATTAAATTAACTTTAATTAAAAAAAAAGCGTTAATTTTTCTTAAAATTTTTTTAAAATATATATTTTAATAAATAAATTTTAAATTAATTAAGCTTAGTTTATAAAATATAAAGCTTATTTTTTATATTTTAATAATAAGTATTATAATTTAAATAAAAAAATTAAAAAAATAATCTTTAATTACTTTCTTAATATTTCCCTATACTTTAAACTTTAATAATTTTTAAAATTTAATAATTTTTATAAGGCTTATTATAAATATCTTATAATAAACCTTTTTAATATTAAAAGTTTTTTAATAATTAAAAAAAAGTTTTATAATAATTATATCTTAATTATTATTAAATAATAGCTTTTAAACTTTTATAATATTATTTATATTTATAATTAACTTATTAAATATAATTAAAAGGTATATAAAAGCTATTAATAAAAAAAGCTTATTCTTAATTATTACTTTATTATTATCTTTATTTACTATCCTTTTTATTAAAAAATAATAATTTATAATTAAATAATTAAAAAAATAAGAATTATTAATACTTATTTTAATAAAAAAATAAAAAAGAAGAATATTTATATTATAATTAATATTATTAACTTATATTTACTTTATAAGCTATTAAAAGAAAAGAAATAAGGAAAATTTAAAATAATTATAATTCTTATAACTTTATAATAAAGTATAACTAATTATAATTAATAAATTATTAATTATATTATATATTTCTTTTAAAAGAATTATAGAAAAACTAATTAAAAATTTATAAATTAAACTTATAATAACTTAATTAAAGATATTTCTTTAAATTTAATAAAAAAAATAATAATAATATAAATCTAAATATTTATTATTTAATTAAAGCTAAATAGCACTAATATACCTTTTTAAAAACCTAGAAATTATTTAATAATATCTTTTAATAACTTTTAATATATTAAAAAGGCATATAAATTATTATCTTAATAATAAATTATTAATAAAAATTATTTTAATTATAAATTAATAAAGAGAATATTAAATAAACTTAATTACTTATTAATATCTCTCTTATTAATTAATTTTAAGACTTAATTTAAAAAAATTAATCTTTATTAATTTATTAATTATTAAATATTTTAAATAATAATAAAAAACTTTATAAAAGCTATAAAAAATAAAATACTTATAATAATTAATATTATATTATATATAAGGGCTAAATTAATAAATCTTTATAACCTTATAATTAAATTATTAAATAAATTTAATAAAAATTAATTAATATTTTCTTTTAATTAAAAAATAATATTTAAAGTAATAACTTAATAAATATAATAAATTAAAGCTTATAATTATAAAATATAATATTAAATTAATATTAACTAAATAAGAATATAAATCTTTATATTAACTTTTTAATTAAATTATATCTTTTAAGTAGATATTATTATTAAGTATTTAAGTAAAGTAGCTATTAAAAAGGAATAAACTATTACTTATAAATATTAAATAAAGGAATAAAATTAAAAGAAAGAATTATAATTAGGAATAATAAATAATAATTTTTAAAATTTAACTTTTTATTTTTAATAAAAAATAAAAAGGCTAAAAAGGGGTATATTATTAAATATAAGAAATATATTATAATATTTTAGCTATTTTTTTTTTAAAAAGCTATTATAATAACTTTAGTTTCCTTTTATTATATTAAATTTATTTTAATTAAAATATAATTAACTTCTTTTTATTATTTTAAAGCTATATTTTATAAATTTTATAATTATTTACTTTATTTTTAAGCATTATAACCCTTTTTTATTCCTCCTTATATTAAAATAGCCCTAGGTATATAGCTAAGGCTTTTAGCAGAATAATGCTTTACTATATTTATAGTGCTTATTTTTAATATTATATTATAAATCCTTATAAATAAACTATAGTTATATAATAATTATTTATACTTTGTGGCTAGGCTGTTTCTTTGCTTACGTGTAATATTCTTCGAGTTGCTATGTGTAGATCACTATAAGAGCAGGATCCTCATGTGACAAGAAGGCAACGCATTTAATATATTAGATCTGAGAGGGAAGTGTGTTAGGGTGGTGACCTGGTTTGGCTCAGGCACATGGATTAGCCCACTGTCATGCCAAAGAATACTTGTGAACAGAAATGCGAATTATGCAGTCAGGAATCTCAGCTCCGCCGGGGCATGCTGTTCAGACAAGTCCGATTAGTCCCAGCTACTTGCTTTGTTATAAATGAAGCTGAAGCAATGGCATAAGTCCGAGTATGGCACAACTCGATGATGTTTCGAATTACGAGAACCGTCCGGATATTCTATGAAATGCTCCCACTGGTCCAAAAACGGCTCCCAATCCGGTAACGGAGCTGCCGTCCGACTTTGTCCGACTCTCACTTCCAAAACGAAAAGAAGACTAAGATAGGGAATAAACAAGAAGACATACCAAAAGAAAAGGGGGGGGGGGGCTTGCGTGGATCTCTTATAACTGTGCCGAACGCATGGTGAACAATTTTCATTCATTGGCCCGGCCACAGACAGCTACTAACCCTATGCGAGTGATCCGCCTTATCTTGCGTGAGACGATGATTTATGTCGGTGCCTTCCAGCCACCCCTGGACCCGCCAGGCAGCAACACAGAGCTGATGGTTTGACTCAAAATCGCATGCTTGAAATGATTTTCTCACCCTCAGTATCAACTGCCATTAAGAAGTAGAAATTTTGGCATCGCCAACGGCCCCAAGCATCCTCCCTATTGCTTCACTTTTCCACCTCCTCCACATATCTCCTTCATACTCAGAATGGCCTTTCCAGATTGGCTCAGAATGTAAGTCACTGCCTCGTATTCTACGCTCTACATTCCAATTTCCGAGCGTCTAACTCGCCAATGCAATATCTCAGTGTTCTCCTAGTGCTCAGCTTCGCATCATTCCTACCTCAGCTCCAACTGTTATGGCTGCGCCGGGACAGCTCGGGCGTTAGCCTCTACTATGTTCTGTTCAACCTAATAGTCGCGACGGAGCTCTTCACCATCGACCTCTCCATCCTCACGAGCGTTGATGGAGGCGACATCTTCGTGCACTCGCCAGCCACGATCGGCGACTGGTTGAATCTGGCTCAATTTGGAACCGTCTGGTTCATGTGGGTAGTGGTGTACGTCTACCCATCGTCCAGTTGGAAAGGAGTCACGGTTCTGTTGTTGTAAAATCGCTAATTAGGAGTTCTCCTCAGCTTTATTGCCTGCATCATCTTCTATCCTCGCGACCGACCTCGCACCGTGCCTGCGAGTGTCTGTGTCATCTACATATGTTACCTGTTCATCTCTCTGGTGCCTCTCATTGTCGTTCCAGCCAGCACGGGCCCCAAGGATGATCGCAAGTGGTTCGATGCTCTCTTCAGCGGCTTCCACATCCTCTTCTTGAACCCACCCATCACCATTCTTGGTGTCGCCTCTCTATACCCACAATGCCGTGCGATCCTTGGGCGACCTAGGGAATCAGGACCCGGTGCATTGAGTCTCTTGGGCCTCGCAGCCCAGGCAGTCCTGTTCCTACTGGTGGGCTTCAGTTGGTGGGGTCGCTTGGTGTTGCCCTATCCAGCCTTTGGGCGGGCATTCCGCAGCTGGTTTCAGATGGTCGGTTACGTGCCATTTGACTATATCATGTTTGCCGTCGTGCAGGCGATTTTGTTATACATTGCTGTACGGCATAATGGTTGGCATGCGAGGGCTAATGAGGCACATCCTGCTAGCGAGAGAGACCCGTTGCTCTGACGTCGTTTTTGGCCTATCTCGACCTATGCGGGTGATTTCAGGGACAGAAAATCTTGATCCAAGTTCTGGTAGTTTCTCGGTTGTTTAGTTGATACAGCGACAAAGAACCAAGCAAAAGCGTAAAGAGACAGACGGTTGGGTTGAATTGGCCGGCTCGATATGCCAGCTGGCACCAGCTGATCCCAAAGCCGACCTCGGCCAGCCCATGCAGTCTCGACAGTGGATCCTGTCCGAATCTGACTTCATGCAAATCCACTCAGCCGTCAGATCTCACCGTCAATTAAACAAGACTTATGTAGAGAGACATATGCTTTCTAAACTCAAACCAACGTCTGCATTAGCGTGCTTTATTCCTATTTCTGCAATTAGAGACGGATAGACCAAGTCCCACGGCCCATTATCAGTCAGTCGCCACAGCTCATCGGCCAACCCCTGACGGGATCTTATCGGAGCGCCTCCCAAACAGAAGAGCCTCGTCATGAAAGACGACGAGAATCCCGGTCTCATTTACGAGGCCGAGGACGGCCCGGACCCGCTCCATTGCTCATATACTCCTCTGGTGCTGATTCATGATGGTGGCGGCACATGCTTCTCTTGTATGCAGCGCCTGATACCAATAGTCCCCGAAATCCCTGGCCCTGTCTAATGTCTCAAAACGGGACAACCCGACATCACTTTGTCTCAGAAACCACTAATGACGAGGCTGACTAGACTACTGCTTGAATCCCATCGGGCGCATCGTCTATGAGATCCACAACCCACACTTCTACTCAGCCAAGCCATGGCCAGGTGGAATCCCAGAGATGGCCAGGCACTACGTCGGCCTGATGCGCAAGGCCGTGCCGCGTGGCCGAGTCCTGCTGGGTGGATGGTCTCTCGGCGGGCTCCTCTCGCTCGAGATGGCACGCTTGTTGGCGGGCGACCCGGACTTCACAGTCGTCGGCATCGCCATGGTCGATAGCATCTGCCCGGCCTCGCGCACGACCAAGACCGGGGTCGCCAAGGCGGCTGTCGTCCCGTACAAGCACCAGTTTGGGGCTAACACGAAGCAGGGGACGATCGAGGGGGTTGAGAGGTGCTTTGTGGAGGCGAGGAAGTCGATTGAGACGTGGACCATGCCCAGGTGGGGTGGCTCCGATATTGAGGGCGGCGACGGGTGTCAAAAGGGGGCGGATGCTGTGGGCGCGGGAGAAGGCCAGCTGCCTGATCCTGTGCCATCGCCGAGTATCAAGTGTCCACCAACGATCCTGCTCCGCGCGAGGGAGGCCGTGCCGACGGAGCCAGGCGAGGTCAGCTTCGTTGACACAACGCGGCACAGCAGAAGCCTTGGCTGGGACGAGTATCAAAAGGATTTCCTTGAGGAGATTGTGGATATTCCAGGCCATCATTTCTCCATTTTCGCCTGGGAGCACATCGACGAGGTCTCGCAGAAACTGATGGACGCGTGCAACATTCTTGAGAAGATGGCGGCAGTTACTGCATCATGAACACGCAACGGACAAGACACGACTTTCAATTTGATTGAACATATTGGACCGTACATGTATAGATGGCAAGAAATTATACGAGAGGGAACATATCACTGTAGAAGCAACGTCAGCTCTTTCAAGGCGCGAGATAAATTCACCTTAGACCTTGGCGATTGGCATTTTCTGCGGCATGACACACCAGGCAGATGTTGATAGGGTTCAGAATACATATTACAAATTCTTTCAATGTGAAGTGTTACGGCCGGTACTCTCGTGGCTACACATACTGTTGCTTGATGCTAGCCGAACCTGCTCCAAAGGAATACCTAAGTTGTCTTCTAATTGTCAAGGCGGCAGGAGCTAGAGGGATGGGAAGGAAATGACACGCTACTTGGTCCAACTGCGGCCTTGTTCCACAAATATGCGAGGATGAAAGGTTGCAGAAATCTTCGTGTTTTTTGACTTGTGTCCATCCGCGAAGCAGAAAGTCCTCTCCTCCCACGCCTGAGCGTCTGTCTGGTAAACAACTGCAGCTCCCGCAGCCTTTCCTGATGCTGGGGCTTTTCGTTTTCGCTTTTCCTTGTTATTGGTGAATCTTGAGCCGTCTACAGAGAAGACTAGCTGTCGCGCCCCGTCAACAGGCTTGGACTTGCTGGTGGTGGTAGCCGTGAGAGTGGCATCTTCTCTGGACTCGATGATGACCTGCCCGTGGAATCGGAGCTCGGCCGTGGTGTGCAAGAGGGCGAGTTCTCGGCGCAGGTTGCCTTTCTTGTTTTCTTTGACCAGGCTTGATATGTGGACTGCGGTTTCTCGGCTGATGGCTTTTTCCCTACGACTTGGTTTCATTATGTGAGAATTGGAATCTCGCTTGAATCTGGTGTGGGCTCTGGCCCGAGCATCGTCCGGCATGTCCGCCACCTACATTCGTGATAATTGTTTTGTTCCGAGTTCGTCCGACGGAGATGGGTAACAATATTTCCTGGTCTCCTGTTCCGAGTCCAAATAAACAAGATACCAAAAACTCTCAATTCTTTTTCTAGGGCACCTAAATTTGAGTCCTGAAGTTCTTCTAGTTGGACAGGCTAGCATGGCTAGTGTACAAAAGTGCCCAAAAAGGTTCTTCGCGTGTGCCTTGAGCGTCCACCAGGAAGTACCAACGAGTGTAGTGACACTTTCGCTATAATTATTTTTCATTGCCTTTAAAGTACATCCTGAGCTAACTTTCATGCGAATTCAGTTTGAAAACGGCTGTCATGCGACCTTCAGCGCCTCAGGGCTCCCGAGTCAAACGAACTCCAAATATAACCCATACAACCACTCAAACAAGCACATACGGCCATAGATATAGGAAAATACGGGATCCCGTCCGCTCTCCCAATGTCAAGCTTATAATCGCTGGATTAGTAGTTGGGTCGGTGACGACCAGCGAATACCCGGTGCTGTATGTTTTTGCGAATATCTTTTGCTGATCGTGAGTGCTCTGACTGTCCGGACACACTCCTACTCCCCATACATGAGCTTTTCATGCCATCAGGTACCTCATCTTCCTCTGTTCTGAGTTTGAAGATCAGGACACTTGGAAGGACCCATTATTGCAAAGGTATAACGTTATGTTTTGGAAGACGGTTCAACAGCCTCCCATCTGGCGCACGACTCTGACTTAAAGGAATTAGTTCATTTCTGCGATAGTTTATTAAGGACATTTAGATAATCTAGACGGTACTCGTTTATCTTTATTCTACCCATGAAAGAAGACTACCATCACTCATCAATTATTCATGCTTTCAAATCTTATTTTGAAATAGTAGTAGATAATTCGTTCACATCATTCCACAGCCATATTCAACCCTACACAATATCGAAGGCCCTGGACAAAAATCAAAGGTGTACAGTATCATTATATTAGTTTAGATAATGGTAAAGGTATAGATATGTTATTGCTCCAGAGCAGGTAGGGAACTTCTGAATGTTTTGGGTGTTGTAAGGAACTGTATTTCAAATTGACCACCAGTCGGGCGGAGGACGTGTGGCCTAAAGAACCATGAAACTTGACCAGAATATCTCCAGTCCTAACTAACTCATTTTCCAGAGCTATACCCAATGCCTTAGCCCACGAGCTTATGCACAACTTTATAACCTTTCCAACTCAACACTTAGTCTCTGAACACTCAACCTGTTCATAGCAGCGGGTCGCCGGTTAATCACATTCTACAGTTATACTGGACGCCTGTTAGAAGAATTTTCAAGCTGTGAAGACTGAGGCATAGTCGTAGCCGGGTAGCGCTAACAATGGTTGTTGTGAGAATGCGGAAATGTGTCTGTTCCAGAAATCTCTGACCTTGTCTACCTGCATCGGTTGGGGTGCAGCGGGAAGAATGCCGTCGGATAAGAAGTTTGTACACACAGATCCCTGATATAATGTAACTGATAAAGGCTGCCAATACTTTGGCTCACTAGCTTTTATCCCGTAGTAGAAAGTACTCAGGACCTATATCAGTTAGTTGCATTATTCCAGGGATTGCACTGTAAGCAAGGTCGGGCCAACCGGACCCGAGGGGTCCAGCTGAAGAGCCGGTATGAAGCTTAGCTCGCGCCTCGTTCTCGTAAGCTCAATTGTCTCGTCTCTCCTCCTCTTACTTGTCCTGCTGATTCGACGCATTGCTTCTACAGCGTATCTCATCGCTTTCCACAATTGTGGCACCATAGAGAACGTCATTTACATATCATTCACATATGTCCTCTAATCATGGCGTACAGCACGCTTCCCACCATCCCACTCATCATCTTCGGGGTGATTGAGCCATTCCTGCTGTAGGATTCCCCAAAATCGTACCTCTTTGACAAAGGCGTTTCTGAAAAGCGTTGATATAACCGCAGCGGAACGACATACTAATCGTTGGAGCGCTTCAGTGTTTGGGCATATATTGTGAACAGGAATGACCCGTTCGAGTACTACGCCGACCAAGTCCCGATGCACAATCTCACCCAGGAGGAGGACTTCCCAGGTCAAGCACTGTCAGTCACCCTGCAGCTCGGCAACGTGCTCCTCCTGCTTGCAGCTATGGCGCTCGTGTGCTGCTTCTCGCCCAGCAGCGCCACGGCCAAGTGGTACCTGATCGCGGTCGCATTTGCCGACTGGGGCCACATTTACGCCTCCTATCGCAGTCTCGACGCCGAAGTCTTCTGGCATCCGGCTCAGTGGAATGGAATTGTCGCCGGCAGCATTGCGGTGAGCGCTTTCTTGAACTTGGCCAGGTGGATGACCGTTGCGGGAGCGTTTGGGCCGTTGAAGGACACATTGGACGATGATAGTGCGGCAAAGAAGCAGGTTTGAAGGACACATTGACCTGCTGATTAGCAGCTTGACTACGTGAAGGCCATATATTCCGGTGGGTCATGTGGCGAGGGCGCTCTGTTTGTGTCACTGTTGAGTGGGCCGATGGAACGGCAAGCCCAGGAATATGTCATCGGAGCGGATGATCTGGACCGATTTGCCAGCGACTTATTCCAAAAGGTATGTTATATTTCTCTCGTAGCGTGATCTTATCAAGGGTCCTGATATCGAAATCTGCAAACTATAACTTTCTTTGGAGAGTCAATGTACCTAGAGGGAGAGATCGAAAGGTGGAGGACTTTGTGGGAAACGCGTGGTTGAACTTTTGGGGAACGGGAGTTGGGGTTACTGGGCCCCGGGAGAAAGAGATCACTGAAGCACCCATTTAGGGGATGGGTTTGGCGTGGGTGGGGGGTATATTTAGCACTCGCAGCTTTGGGCTGGTGGTACCATCCCTGCGGTGCGTTGACGACGTCCTTCTCAACATGATCACGAGCACCGTCTCTTTCCTCTTCTTATTTTCTTCCTCAGTAATATTGTTTCCTCTACTCCCAATCGGCAAGCTGGAAGCACTTTTTGTGAGAATGGCACGTTCTACGACTACAGGGAGATGAGACGCCTCTCGAAAATGCGAACCGGCAAAGTCATTGTGTCAACTGTGACACGAGGATGACAGCAGGCGGGCTGGGGGCTAAATAGCGTATGGTTGGCCATATGGATGGTGAAACCAATATTTTTGGCCCATCAGCGACTAATATTGGTCCTCAGCGAGGTCAAGAATCAACACAAATGGAGAGGCAATAATCTTGGGTCGACTCGAGACAATGCCGGTACTATCTCGCCCCGGGCGTCTACTCACTACCGGATCTGGGATCATGAACGAGGCTTACGGACGCTGCTAGTGGTGTGACCAGAAAATTCTGGTGTGTTATCACCTGTCTTATCAAAACTGCGAGTCTTCCTACCAGACGGAGACTTTTAAATGTCCCCTGCGATTTGGCTCCGGACGGGCGGCTTGCTCAAGTGGGCTCGGTGGCTCATCCTGCGTGTATCTTCCTCCGCTGCTGCTGTTAATGCTCTCTTGTCGTCTCGCTGACCCTGGAGATATGTCCAGCTTCTGTCATGTTGAAATGCCCCAAAGTCAAGCTGGTAGCCTGGAACACGTCGCAGTCGTGTTGGCGTCTTGGGGGCTAGGTCGCCACGCGAACAGGGAAGACGTGGACTTCGCAGGAGCCAGCCACTTCCCTCCATACATAGAAGCGTGTCATTGGCTCCGTAGGGGACGACTCCTCAAGCCCCGTTGAAGCTGCCCTGCCACAGTGTACTGACCTCCTCATTGGAGGGCGCAGGCGCCTAGGCGTCCACTGCCTACTACGGCCAGGTGTGACTAGGTCGCCCGACCTTTCGCCCACGTTATAATGGGGCGAATCCTGCCCCCTCACGGCACAACAGCCTTCTGTGTTCACCCTTGTTTCGACCACGAAATTGCGAATGCCTTGCGCTGCCATCGAGACCCGCCATCTGACCCCCGAAACCACCTGGGGCTACGCTACTAGAGCCACTTCTCAGCCGACACAAGCCAACATGTCCAGCTGGCTTCGTAAAGCGTACTCGATGCCGAGAGGCGCGGTGCTGAATGGAAAAAGTGGAAAAAGCAACACGACAAATCCAGACGCCAACAGAAATCCAGATGGCGACAGGCCACTGGTGAAGGCATTCACAGACTACGGAATGTACCATCCGGTGGCTAAACATGGCCAACTTGACTTGATACCAGTGTCGATCAGGGTTTACAATCTCGACTGGCACGAGTTATTGCCGGTTCTCAAAGATGCCTACCCAAACCAGAAGTTTCCGGAAAATGTGAGCCGTGTTTCAGTGCATCCTCCATCGTGAGCATGTGTGCTGACTTGGGGGCTGGGGTAGCAGATGGGGGTCGAGGACTATTACCAGATTTTCGTACCCAGAAAGCTTACAGACGTAAGTGAACAAAATCCTCTCCGCAGCGCAGGGCTGATGCTGATGTATGACAGGAGGAGGACAAAAAGATTGACCGCATCAGGAAAGAACATCGTGACAGGGTGAAGCACGGCTCCGGAGGGAGGGTAAAGAGGGTGGAGCATAGCCCGGACGGACCCCGAAAACCGCTCGCTGGAGAGCAGGGCGATGGTGGGCTGGGTGATGCGGCCACGGGCGGTGCCTCCTGAGAGCATGTGGCACTTTGGTCGCCAGTCCTGCCAGTGGCTGCTTGTCCCTGCAGACCGGTGAGACCCGTAATGGCTTAGTTCGTGCAGTAATACAATACTGGTGCGAACACCGAGTCTTGTACCACCACACTACATGCATCATGCGCTCAGCCGCAAACAACCTGCCGAGGTTGATTCAGAGACGGTAATGGCCGCCGTGACAGGGCATTGTCGAGGCTCAATTGCCGGAGGCCCAGTGGCGGAATGCAGTCCTTTGCTCGTCAGGCATACTGCGATTTTCCTTAATTCGTCGCAATTCCTTCATCTGGGCCAGCTGCATGTGTGCGTATATCGTATTCCGAGACCCAACTTCTAATTTGCTGAGAAAATTACACTAAATCTTCCCTGGCCTTCCCAGCAATGCAACTTCCGCCGGCCTTTGTACACTCGTGCCTTCAGCACTGGAAATTCCCTCTCAATGTTGCCTCGAAAACGACTTATGGCTCCGCGCTTGTCGCATACTACGATCGTCTTGACAAGCAGGCGTCAAGACTCTTCATAGATCCCGATGACGAGTCTTTTGTTATACCATTCAAAGAAGTTACCAAAAATACGAATGGGGAGTGGGTAATCACGAAGTTCAACGCCTTGGATGGCGACAAGCTCAAGGAGAGGCTCGGAGACACGACCAAGAAAGACCCCAACAACCCGGCGAAATTAGTGGGCGCATTTGCGACACGGCCAGATCCAAGATGCAGAATCATGTCAGTTGGTCTAATATCCTGCGGTCACAGAGACATGAGCTAACATTGTACCCTCGCACAGTTTCGTCGTCTCAGAAAGTGCATTAGCACCCCTCAATCTTACTCGAGATGCCCTCCTCCGAATCCTTACATATCACCAAGTCATGCCCGCATATATTGACTTCCTCCTCGTCTATGGCACGCGAGACGAGGACCGAGAACTTAGATTTACTGGCTTTCGCTCGCGAACAACATTGCAGAACCCGCTTCCAGGTTCTACGATCGCAGACCTGCACCGGAGCGGGAGACAGCACGAACTTTGTTACAACCTCAAGGCAGTGGCAGTTAAAGAGTCTGGGAAGTCCCAACAGCCTCGAAACAGATGGAAGATACGACAAGCCGCAATATATCACCGATTTGACCTCGGTTCTGGAACTGCGCTGTGGATAATCGGAGACCCTCGGGAAACAGTGAAGAACGACCTCAAGGACGTACTGCCCGAGGGGCCCGTTCCCAGCGATTTCAACTTTGGGACAGTGCCTGCTGCGTTTATGGCAAGCCTTGATACCCATCTCGTAATGGTCAACTGGGCTTCAGCCTCATGGAGATGGCACATACAGGACCTGGAAGAAACCATTGACGACATGACCAGGCCTGCAATCCTCTTCGACTATGAGAGCCGCGATCAGCCGGAGGTTGCTCCCAGAGCCGTCACACTTGTCCAAGAGTACGAAGACAAGGTGAATGAAACCCTGATGGTCATAGAGGCTAACCTGAAGATCTTCTCATCCCTCTTGGCCTCTTACACAGCCTTGGTCGAGGATAAGAACTTCCCCCTGAAAGAAAGAGACGCTTGCAAAGCTGCGGTGGAGGTTTTCAGCACCAAGATCGAGGAATACGCCTACGACCTACGCATGCAGGCCGACCGTGCGAGAGTCTTGTCAAAGGTGGCAACCGACCGCAAGAATATCGTCCTCCAGCAACTTCAAACACAGACTGCTATCAAACAGGAAGCCCTCGCGTCGAGCATGTGGGCATTCTCGAACAACAGCCAGAAGGAAACCATTGCGATGCGCATCATCACAGCCATCACCCTTCTTTATCTCCCGCCCACCTTTGTTTGCACATTCTTTGGTACAGATGTGATCAAGTACCAGGATGACGGGAAAGGTAGCGTTTACTTTTCCATTGAAGCGCTGAAGAGTTTCATCTACGTGACCATCCCTTTGTGGGTTATAACTATTGCTGTGGTGTATTATTTGAACAAGACGGAAACCAAGAGAAGAGGGGAGTCGGCTATGCAGATGGTCGAAAAATATCCTGTATTATTCACACCAAGCAGCACCAGCACTACATCTACAGGTCTCAAGGAAAAGGGATAGTAAAATCACCAAGGGCAGTAAATTTTCTGGATTAGCAGACCAGGAATTACCTGTTGTCTATAGTCATCTCTCAATACAGTAGTGCATGTCAAATCAGTTCCCGACGTGAGACTTCATTCTCCAACCCGAAACCGTAACTGTTGGGCAAGAAAGCCTTGACGACTAACACCTCTTGAGCTAATCAAGTATTGGCAACCACTCCAAATGCCCCACAAAGACATGCGTCGAACATGGTTTTGCTCAGTTTACTAGATGACAAGTCACGAAGGTCGAAGCATCGCGACAGGTCTCTGGTAGGAGAATGACTTCGAGATGACTACTTCGCCGCTGCACTTAGGAACACCCCCACCTATGATTGGATATTACCACCCTCGCACACATCCATATTAATCCAGCATCCGAGTGGTGTGGGTCAGCTTTCCTGTGATCCTCATTGAGCAGCCCTTTATTAATTAGTCTTGACTCAGCTGTGGCGTCTTGTAAGTGTGTTGATGGCATATCGGGTTGCAGCCTAGCGCATTCGAGTACAATCACGGTGTTGAAAGCCCGCCAGCCCTGTTGCGAACATGCAATGAGAGAGCTGGGATCTTTTGTGTCACACTGTGTACCACTGTATCACCGTGTGAGGGGGCCGACTTACTGGCCACTTGGATTGATCCGATGGTGTGCATGCGCTGGGGTTGCACAATCCCCCCTCCCCGATGGAGGTGTACAAACCCCTGAGCTTGATAAGCGAAGTACCAACAACTTGAGCCGCATTGCATATTGAGGATTGGGAAGTAGAAATTGTAGGGTTCAGCTAGATAGCCGTGTTCTGTGCAAAGATGCAATTTCCTTTTCTCACCTCACCTCACCTCACCTCACCTCACCTCACTGCTCGAATTACCACCATTCAACTGAGTCCCAGCAACCACTTCCCTCTCACCCTTCTCTCTTCTCATATGATGCGCTCCCTGAAATCAGTATAGTATCAGGAAAGCGAAATTGAAAAGAGCGACAACAATATTCTTCTACCCCGCTCACTACCAAGCACTGGGCCTACGGTGTCCCATTCCATTCGTGCCAATGAGCTTTTCAGAGGCCGAGGAATTTTACCAGAACTCAATCGCATCATTCAAAACTTTGCGCAGCAAGTATGAGAGACATGAAGCCAATGACATTGGGGGACGGTCTTTCATTCTTGTTAGTGCTGTGGATACTGAGATGAAATCCTCCAATAATGCAGAACCCAGCCTCCTGGCGAATCTTCTCCAAGCATCCTACGGCAGGCATCAAAACAGTCAGCCAGACCACAAGCCGGGCCAGGTGCACAAATTCCTACCTGTGTTCTACACTCTTCTTGATCTCGATTGTGGCCACCTCATTCATCGCTTCATTCACCATGCACCGCCATTACAACTCCCGATTGAGAAGGATGTCTTGGAGAAAATGTTTCCCAAAAATGGACATGACCCTCTGACAGGATATTACTTTGAGCAACTGGCCGGACATATCTACAATCAGCAATGGCACTGGTGTGCACTGAAGTTCGGCTGTCGTATGGGCTCCGAGATAGAGCATCATGAACACATTATCCCGATTACGGCAAGGAGAAGGATAGAGCCTGCTCGAGATAAAGCGCAGAACACAGATCGCAAGACAACTCTTTGGATAGTCGAGATCCCAATGGAGTGTGTCGACGATGACCTGAAGGAAGAGCTTCAAGAGCTCAATGAGACTGACTTAGACGGTCAGTCTAGCGGGATGGGTGACATAAACAAGGTGAGTTCTTCTTTTTCAGCACCTTTATTGTTCTACTTGACCGCCCACTCCAGGTTACAACTTGGGTGTTCGAAATCTATACTGATGCTAATGTGTACTTGCACAGAACTACAAGCTGGTCATCAAACAGTTTGCAGAAGACTACGAGAGTTTTGATCGAGAGAGAAGAATTCACAACTGCATTCGGAACCAAGAAGGCATCGTCAAGTGCTTTGGATGGTACGAACACCGCGAGAAGGATACCGAAACAGACACGATCCGCACGTACTACAACCTCGTACTGGAGAGAGGTACCCAAGATCTCTATAGCGCTTTTCGAAAGGAGAATCCACCGATTACTCACGTTGAAATCGAAGCGTTCTGGTCCTCTCTGTTTGATGTCGCTGAGGCACTGGCTTCCATTCAGAAGATTGACGAACCCGAAGACATATTTATGAGATATGTGTAGGTCCACGCACATTGGTTGCTTCATGAACACTAAACTAATGAAGCCTAGGTGGCATGGTGACATAAAACCTGAGAACATACTCGACGTTCGGGGGCGGTTCAAGCTGGCTGATCCTGGGGAGGCCTGTGTCCTCGCGGTGATGAAAGCTCAAAATTTACCCCGCGGGGATGGAAACCAACCAGAAAACCAAGTTCCAGGAGGGACCAGGAGTTTTGGTATGCATGTGTTGCCGATGTTCTTCGATTTCGCATTGTACGCTAACCATTCTTGGTACCTAGCTGCGCCAGAGAAAAACACATACACCGCCGAGCCGACACGAGCGATCCCTTTTGTCACCCAAGGAATCGACATTTGGTCTCTGGGCTGCGTATTCTCCGTAGCTGCTACATATGTGGTGGCTGGAAAGGAGGGGGTGAAACAGTACCGCCTCCTCCGGCAGAGAGCGTTACACAAGCTCGGCTTTGGTATTGGCGACCCATTCCATGACACCAACTCTGTGCTCCCAGAGGTCACAAGATGGCATCAGTACCTAAGAACCTGTGTCCGGACACAAG
Source organism: Diaporthe sp. P3_1W (assembly GCA_037177825.1). Classification (NCBI taxonomy): domain Eukaryota; kingdom Fungi; phylum Ascomycota; class Sordariomycetes; order Diaporthales; family Diaporthaceae; genus Diaporthe; species Diaporthe sp. P3_1W. Next base: position 888,375 of record JBAFXB010000004.1, on the reverse strand, counting down.
ACGACTATACGTCTAGCGTGTTAGATATTGTGGACCGTTCGATGTTGATCACACCGGGCGAAAAACGAATTTCTGGATCAGACCTCCATGTGTCACTTGCACGAATCCATGCTCGCGCAATCAGCCAACCCAGGAACAGGCCAGAACCGCCTGGAGACATCCTTGAATTCCTTGACGATATGATGGCATCAACCGCAGACAATCAACCCCCGACCCTCGAAGACATCCCCAGAACAATTTCCCAGAGCGGCGCAGCTATGTTTGAGGAGGCCCTGCTATATCGATCTCTCAGATCTGAAGGCCGAATACCGGTCCGGAGGGACGCTGGCGCGCCTCAGATTACTCTTGGACAGCATCGAGCAAATGTCATTGATCAATACCGAATGACTTCATATGGAGACACGCGGCTCCCTCTGCGCCCAGAAGCTGATATGAGCCGCCTTAGTCTTCCGAAGATTAGGACAGTACCGAGTTTCGAGGAAACACCTGCTCCTGTCAATCCACCGATCACGTTCTGGGAAGTCGAAGCCGAGCTCGAGCAGCAAAGTAAGACATCGTCGACTGGTCTCATCAAGACGCTGGGAAGTCTTAGGAAAATGATCTCTCCTAAATCAAAACTGATGAAGAGCAGAAATGAGCAGCTCGCCAAGCATTTTGTCAATCGTGATATTGTGAGTTCATCAATACATCACGTTCCATATTGCGAGTTGTCTTTCAGCCTTTTCCATGAGTTCTGACATTCAGTACCAGGTGTATCTAGTTGATAATGCTTCGACCATGGCCAAGTTCTGGAAACATGCGACTTACTTGCTTAGGGTGCTGGTCTGGAGCTCCCTGGAATTGGACGAAGACGGCATGGAACTGATTTTCACTAACGGAGAGCTTGACATTGGTCTGAAGCCGAAAGGCAAAGGCCATAAGCAGAAACCGGAGAACTTTGTGAAGAAGATGGACGACACGAAGCCAGACCCCGACGGGCAAGTCGAAACCAACATGAAAGCGAGCCTGGGATCAATTCTGGATACACATATGAAGAAGAATTCCCATGGGGCAACCTTGAAAAGGGGGTTGACTGTTCTGGTCTTGACAGACGGCTTGTGGGCGGCGAATGACGACGACGACGTTGATGAGTATCTTGCGAACTTCATCAAGACCAACAAGGCAACTCGGGGATGGGATGGAAACTCGCCCGATGACCAAATTCGCCGCCGCCCTATCGGTATACAGTTCATACGCTTTGGGCACCATCCGGAGGCGATTCGCAGACTGCAGCGACTAGATGACGAGTTGAAGGAACGAGTGGAGCTATTGGACAAAGAGATACCGTAAGCACAATCTACGTTCACACAATTCACTCCAGGATTTCTAACCTCTTTTACAGAGACATGGTAGATACCGAGAATGCAGACGGTGACTTCTACAAGATGTTTTTGGGCAGCATGTTGGAGGACATGGACAACAAGCTTGTACAGGGAGGTATCGGTACAGACGCCCTGTCTATTCACACAGGCACACCGGTGTCGGCGGTCACTGTTGAACCCTCAACGCCCGGTTCCAGACGAGCATCCCGTCTCTCATATTCGCTCCAGAGCCGCCCATCTTTTGGACGTCGAAACGATCCGAGCATATATACCCCTTGATATGGACCGGCCCAGATGGTGGACCTCGTTTGGCAATACTACAAGTCCGAGGTCTGTGTTTCAAAATTCAGAGCTCTACCACAGTCAGCCCGGGCCAAACCTGTACCTGGCCTCCACTGAACAACCAGGATATGATTAGGAGGATGTTGCTATATTATGGGATAATCCATTTGACGAGTATCATGAATAATGATTTATGTCTTATATTAGGGCCCACAAACCTACAGCCAAAAGCGGGGAGGAGGAACGACCTCATTATTCTCTCATTGGTTGGTGTTGTTAGCTATGAACTGGTGTCTGACCTCGGGGGAATAGTTGATTGCTCAAAAGTTTTTGTTTCACAACTCGCTAAATACCTGTTTTAAAACCACTTTGGCCCGGTGTAAATCCTTCAAGAGTCATTTGGTAACTAGAAGTTGGAGAAGTAATGCATTCTATCTTGGATGTTCAATTCTGCACTAAGCTGGCCTCCTTTGTCCCTGAAAAGACCTTACTGAGCGAGGCGGATTGACATTGGTGAGATGCCCGGTTATATCATCAAATTCACTAGCACCAAGATGAGGGACGCGGTCTAATATATGACATTATGGCTGAAATCATACGGAGGCTTCGGCCTTGAAAATCCCCATCAAATGTATTTGCTTGTTTAATGGATTGAAGTGCTCATGTTTCACCATCACTGATCCCTCTTATTTTTGAATAGCATCAATGACCTGACAACATGCAAATGACCAATGGGATATTCAGGTAAGCCGGGAGTTGCAAAAGTTTGGATGATGATGTCTGATGGGCCGATGGTCACATTTCATGCCGCTATGACACTGATTGTGGTGTGACCGAGGTTTCCACTCAAACCTAGATGACATGTAGAAGCTGGCCACCACCTTGTTACTGTTTGCAGCGCAGAAAGAATATCAATAATGCCAAGACAAGAATCGTGGATAGCAATGAGACCAAGATTCTCTTCCAGTCCTGTGAGTGCAAAATGTGAGTCTAACTGGGGGGACATTTTGCAGACCAAAGCCAAAGGATATATATTTACGGATGCCAATGGCCACCACTGCATGGAAAACTCATCACGTCCCAAGCTGATGCGTCTTGTGCCTAGCGCTAAGAGCAGTATTGACATACAGACTGCCCAGGTGTTCTGATGTGCACAACTTGCTGCGAATCCAGGTTGACAAGAAGACTTGTTTTGCGAAGTCCAATCAAGCCATGACCACAAGTCAAGCTCAACAGCTGGCCAGCAGAGATGAAATGGTTGCCTCGATGCGCCTCTCTGGGTCGAATTCTGCTCGAGTCGTGACAGGTCATAGTGCAGGTGCGGCAGCAAGCCTGAGCCCAAGTCCCAGCTTCTTACTCGCTGGGGCATTTCGCCTTGGGTGGGCCATTTTCTTGTTTGCTGGGTCCTGATGACAACATCAAGCACATGAAGAGTTGTGCAATGTGAGCAAGTAAGGGTGAAGTGGACATCACAGCCCCTTTTCTGAGGCAAGAGGCCACAGCACCCTGCTAATGCAGTCAATTGATATCTGGCCTACTGCAGCTTGCTCCTCCCCCTGAAGGCAGGAGGTTGAAGTGGCCTCGGGGGCGATTACGTAATTTATCACGTGGCAGGCAGGAGCTCGGGCCCACAGCTGACCCTGCCGCTTGGGTGGCAGGCTGGGGTGAAGTGGTCTAGGCTAACGGGTGATGTTGAGACATCGGCAGAGCGAGGCAAAACCAGAAGAAGCTTATATCTATCACAATCCAAAGTATCCATTGACCATCTCATACAGCATTGTCGACCACTGCAGACATTCATTATAGGGGTGAGTGGTGATTCTCTTGCCCTGGCCCAGTCACCAGCAACGCATTGCCTGCTGCAACGGCGCAGGGACTGACTGGCTGACCTTCCCCTCCATCCAACCCAAACAAACACCCCAGCCAGCCCACCTGCCATCCTTCGAGAGCACTCCTCCGGACCCCAGAGCCTCAGCTGGAAGTTGACCTGGACTTGGTCGAAGCTGAACCCCCTGTGCTGCAGTGTGTGATTCGACTGCCCGCTTGATCAAAGCAGAAAACATACAAAAAACAACATCCATTGCCACCAGCCGTTTGCGCCGTTTGCATTGGCCGACTTCGATCCCCTGCTGTGCTGCTTCCCTCGATGACAACGAGTCAGCTGTGACAAACACGCTGGCTCCCTCGGCCGATACCGATACGGACACCACCCGCCTCCTGCCCTCGATCCCGCGAGGGTGAATGGGGTCTTGACCTCGAGGACAAGATCGACCGCCAGCTTCGCTCCTCCTCTCGCCTGCGAGCTTCTATGCTGGAGTGCCAACACGTCGAGTCTCCCATGCGCCGACACCGATCCCGACGTTGCTCCTTCGAAACCGAATCCCACACATCGCATGCCCTCCAGAGCTATCTTCAGCATCCGCCTCGCCGACCCTCCCTGCCCGTGCCCGGTCTTTCCCTCGGCGATCACCCATGGTAGCTAAATGGCAGATGGTTATCAGTATCTCCAGCAGCACCTTGGCAACCTCATCTACGTACAGCCCACACCGAAAAACCCGCTCGCGAACCAAACCCTCTTGAACACGCTCCTCAGCCACGTCTCTCCAAGCCCGCGTCCCGCCTCCAAGTCCCCAGACCTCGGCGCCCACGCCCGCTCCTCCCAAGGCATGTACAACTCGGGCCACCAGCCGGGGCCCAACTCACGCCTCAATGGCGGGCCTTCCGCCTCGTCGCGCGGCATGCCCATGCTCTACAATCACCCATCGAATCCCTCACACCAGTACGGTCACGCCTCGCACCACCAGGGAATCCAGCCTGACCACTCCGGCCATGCTGGGTCCATGGGCCACGCTTCTGGCTACTCGAGCGGCGTGATGCCAAATGCGAGCCCATACTCCAATAACAACGTCCCCAATGGTCATCCCGGTACAACAAGAGGTGGCCAAGCACAACAGATCAACGACGAGTGGGCAGCGCAACTGAGGGCGCATAAGGATTCGCAGAGAGCACACGCGGCCGTGGTCGACCAGCACCAAGGGCACTATTTTGCTCGTCTCAAGGCGGCGGAGAACAGGGGCATCGGTCCCTCCATCACAGCAACGTCAACTACAAACCAGGTGGATGGCGATGACGATGCTGGGGTCAGGCGCCCTCACATGGTCGAGAAGACAGACGAACGGCAGGATTGGTTCAACCTCGATATGAGCGGCCAGGGCCTGCGCAACCTGGCGACACCGTGTTTTAATTACAGCTTTCTCAAAGAACTCTACCTGGCCTCCAATAACTTGACGCGGATCCCCGAGGAGTTCGGTCAACTCAGGTGCCTGACGTTGCTCGACTTATCGCACAACCAAATCCACGAGATCCCGCCCGAGATCGGCATGTGTACCTCGCTCAAGCAGCTGTATCTGTTTGACAACCAGATCCGGTCGCTTCCGTACGAACTGGGCCATCTGTTCAACCTCGAGATGCTGGGCATCGAAGGCAACCCCCTCGAACACGACTTGAAGCAGGAGATCATAGAAAAAGGCACCAAGAGCCTCATCAGCCTTCTTCGCGAACAAGCCCCTGGTAAGTACAAGTTTCCGGTGCTTGCCTCCGCATAATAGCTCGCTGACACGCAGTAAACAGTGCCTCTTCCCCCCAATCCCAGACCTGTCATTGTTCTCAATCCCGACAGTCCCCCGACCCTGGAGCGCATTAAAGTCTTGACATGGAATATCCTCTGCGAAAAGTATTCGACGACGACCATGTACGGGTACACACCGACCGGGGCCTTATCTTGGGAATATCGGAAGGACGCCATCTTACAGGAAATCCGCGAGCGGGACGCCGATGTTGTGTGCCTGCAAGAAGTATCTGTGGACGCGATGAACGAGGTCTTCAGCCCAGAGCTAGCTGCCGATGGCTACAAGGGGGTGCAATTCTCGCGTTCGAAGGCCAAGATCATGGGCGGCAAGGAGGCTAACGCGGTGGACGGATGTGCGGTCTTTTACAAGGCCAAGAAGTACATTCTCCTGGACAAGCAGATGATCGACTTCCAGAACATCGCCATCAACAGGCCCGACATGAAATCCCAGCATGACATCTTCAACCGTGTCATGCCGAAGGACAACATAGGAATGATATGCTTCTTCGAGAGTCGACAGACAGGGTCGCGGATGATTGTGGCGAACGCCCATCTCGCCTGGGAACCAGAGTTGGCCGATGTCAAGCTGATCCAGACGGCCATCTTGATAGACAGCGTCACAAAGCATGCCGAGAAGTATGCGCGGTGGCCGGCGTGTCGAGATAAGAAGTTCATCCAGTTGGCTCCGGAGGGCGAAGAACGTGAGGTGATGCCCGAACCGGCGCCGTCTCAAGAATACCGGAACAACACGGATATCCCGCTCTTCGTTTGCGGTGACTACAACTCCACCTACGACAGTTCTGTCTATGAGCTTCTTTCCAAGGGGCGGGTTGAGCCCAACCACCCGGATTTCGGCGAAAGGCAATACGGCAACTTCACCCGGGACGGCATCGAGCATCCTTTCAACCTGCGGTCCTCTTACTCTCAGCTGATGCACTCCGCCGACCAACTGCCGTTCACGAACTACGTGCCCACCTTCGAAGGCGTCATCGACTACATCTGGTACTCGAGCAACTCGCTGGAGGTAGTCTCCCTGCTGGGACCGCCCGACATGGAATACCTGAAACGTGTGCCCGGCTTCCCCACGTACCACTTCCCCTCCGACCACATGCACCTCATGGCAGAAGTGGCTATCAAGGCGAGGAAGGACAAGAAGGTCCTGCCGGAATCCTCGGATTTCTCGGGCCGATAAAGCACATCATCCCTTCTGCAGCAGTCGTTGGGTGTGTGTTGGCCGCCCGTGTTGGAATCTTGCGTTTTGTTTGGTTTGTCTTGAAGTGGAAGTTCAAATCTCCCGGTGTTCTGGATCTGGTTCAAGGAATTGCGGGTTGATGGTTTCGGCAGAACGGAAAGCAAGGGCCTCGGGGAGTGTGTGCCGGCGTGTGCGCCGTGTGTGCGAGTGTGTGTGTGAGTGTGTCTGTCAGCCAGTCATTCGGGGTGTTTGGTTCTGGCGCGATCTACTGGCAGTAGAGGCAAAGGAGCTGGAAGATCCCATTGAAAATAACAGGTTTCTCCATCTCAAAGAAGATCCACAATCACATGTTTGGCTGGAACCCCTTTTCCTCTGATTCATTACTGGAACTCGGGAGTTATCGCCCTGGTGGACAGTACATGGAAAGGGTCACCGGCGGTTCCGCAGTGTAGGAATATAATCCCCATTTATGGTTTTCTCCCCCTTCACCCTCCTCATTACCCCTCAGCGAAACGGTGGTTTTCTGCTGCAGCTGGCGGCGAGTGTGGGCTTCAGGAGCAGCAGGGTCTTGGCTTTTTGCTCTCTAGACGACAGCGGACAGGGCATGTGGGACCAGCTAAATCTTCAAGGGGGCTTGCACTGGAACAGACGGATCGATAGAAGAGCAACGGGGCTTACTCACTTTGGATCAAGTCAAAGGGTCAAATAAAGGCACAGGCATGGACGGATCAAATGGATGGATGGACATTACACATTTGCATGCGAAAGGAAAGGCACAGCGCAGAAGGGACAGGAAAGGGAAGGTGGACACCCCAGTTCAAGGACATATTTTCCTCAAGAGATCAGCGAGCAGGTCCTTTTTCAGGCCAAGGTACATGTGTGTCGCTGTGTGTGTTCGCGAGCGTGTGTTTGTGTTTCATTTAGAAGTTTCTTGGTTTGGGGGGCTTCAGCTGTATTTTTCTTGTTCTTGGCTTCTTGTAGTATCTGCTCTTCGGCTCCTGCAAATGACATAATTCGAAGGCTCTTCTGCCCACCCCGATTGCATGTTTCTTGTGCTGTGTTGTGATTTTGAATTGTGTCAGTCTTCGGTTGTGCCTCGGGGCGTTTTCCCAGGGGCGCTTGGTACGTTGTTTTATTGTCTGGTGGCAAGACACGATGATAATAGTTCCAGTGTGGTTCTCATATAAATCGCACAACTGCTCTTGATCGTCCGGTAGCACAATCCTCATAAGCGTTCACAGAAAAGAAAAGTTCAAAGGTCCTGGGTTCATCAATTCCCTTTCTGCTTCTGTCATGGTCTTGGCAGTCTGCTCCAGTCGTTGCTGTTGGGGTTCTTACGTCTCCTCATGGCTGGAAAGAATGATCCTAAATACACGGTCATACTGGACTTCATATTCAGACATATAGAGGTAGCCCGAATCAGGGGTGGGCAGGACTCGAGGTGCCTGACTTCCAAGCTCTCCAATGAGCTAGCTAGATTTGAGGTGATACTGCAGAAAAGAGCAGTTTAGCCATCCAATACCAATGGTTATTACGAAAAGCTCAAGATTATAAATTTCAGCTGCCCCTCACTGATGACTAGGTAGCTTCCCCTCATCATAATTCACTTTTCACTCATCATCATTCCGTACCTGAGTCTTCACGTCTCTATTATGCTTAGCCTTGAAACCATGTCCTGATGGAACTGAATCCATCTCCAGAAAAGAGCCTAACTCCTGTCTACCAGCTCAGGATACAATAGCCTGACGAGCGCATAAGCGGTCTCAGTTCAAATTCCAAGCGAAGCGCTGTAAGATTGAGAGCCTCCCCGGAGGCATAACGCTTCAGGACATTACACTATAATTTGTGAGGACCTGGGTCTAACCAGTCCAAATTTGTTGCATAAAGTTCTAGACATGACGGGGTATCCAACTTCATTCCCTGGTAATTGGTATTGCTGTGTGTGTACATCCAATAAGGGCCTCACCTCGAACCCAAACAGCACCTACAGCCCGACATGCGAAGATCGATCATGCTCGCACTCAAGATGCAGCAGCTGCCCGGAAGTTGATTCCTCTACACTACGGCGGCAGAAAGCGGCAGTGTCTGACTCACCACCCAAACCCATACCTCTGGACCGAAATGAGATAGAAAATGCAGCAGAAGATGCTCCCCTGATATCTGAGATACCGTCATTGCAGTCTTCCCAGTCTTCATTGGTCACCGAACATCAGGCTGCCCTGTCGTCAACTCACAACACAAGAGGCCAGACTGAGGTACAAACTGATGCCACAACGGTCAGCAACGCGGGTAAAATTGCCGACTTCAGGCACCTGAACTCCAACGATAGCGACAACGAGTTTGTCGCAAGCAGTACAGATCAAATCTATTCTGATTTTTTAACTGTTTTTGGTAAGAATCTTGCGCAGGATCTAAAAGATGTTAATCTTGCACAACCTGGAGACATGCTTGCAGCGCGACTGAAGGAGTTCTCGCTGCGTTTCGGAAACGAGCACGCGGGCGTTAATCATCTGCGCATGATGTCAATAGTATATCGGCATTCAAGGTATGAGTGTCCTTCCATAAAACCATGCTTGGAATGGTTTAAACCGTGTTGGTATTGTAGCTCAAACGATTGACTTCCTTCAAATGAACAGGAGAATTGCAGCCCAGGTTGGGTTTAATACTTATAAAGGAGCAGTGGAAGACTCCGATTCCACCAGTCATGGGTCCAGATCGAAAGCTTTTGGTCAGGATGCTGCAATCGCCAAATGGCTAGGAGACATTGAAGGTTCAACAAGCGCAACAACCGATGAGACTGCACATGTTGACGACGGGGACGACCAGTTAATCTCTGGTCATAAAATCTTGCTTGAATCTGAAGCCTATCAATGGCTTATTTCCGTGATTCAGCGGTCTACTCACTTGAATGGCATCGACCCAAATTGCATGGCAGGCCATCGAGAAAAGATAAGCCAGGAGCTGCAATGGACTACCGCTCAGTGGGCCCGAAAACAAAGGCTTCACAGGTTGATAACGTCAAAAAGACCACCGCCTCGTTATATAGCAAAATTCGACCTTCCATGGGACCTGTTGAATTTCCTGCGGGAAGAATACGAGGGCAAAAGTCCGGCAGAAGTTGTTGGTCAGGTTGTTACACTTACTGGAGACGGTCACTCCGTGCAAGCAGAAACCTGCCGAGGCTATCTTGAACAGGTTTGGCCGACAACCGGTTCAGAGTTCATGGATCTAGTGGAGGATATGATAACGCAAACAGGTCAGAGCTGCAAACGTATGTTTCCAGTCTGGTACTTCAGTGCATATGTATAACTGATTGTACCATAGATGTGCTCCCCGATCGAACCGAGATCTGCGCTCTCCTAGACGACGAAGGTTGTTTCATTGAAGCATTTGGTACACAAAGTGGGCTTGGTGACGTGGCCGAGCAGCTTTTGTGGATTTCGACCGCACTGCGAATGCCTTCAACAGATAAGAGATCAGAGATTCGCACCGGCTATTTTGGCGTCTACACCAGGCACAGACCACTATATAAACCACCCTCATCCTACCCTTTATAATTATAATTATTAATAGCTTATATAACCTTTTTATTATAAAATTTAATATAATTATTAAATATTAATATTATTTTAAATTAAATAATATTATTTAAAATTAAATAATATTTATTAAAATTAATTAAATATTAATAAAAATTAAAATATTTAATATATATTTTTTAATATAAATTTAATATTAAATTTTTAAAATTATTTTAATTTTAAAATATAATAATTATAATAATATAATTAATAAATATATTTTTAAAATAATATATAATAAAATATTAATTATATATTAATTTATTAAAAATAAAAATAAAATTAATTTAAAAATATAAAATATATTTAATATATTTATTAAAATATTAAAAATATTTTTTTAATTTAATTTTTTAATTTATATAAATAATATATTTAAATTAAAATAATTTAAAATTATAATAAATATTTTAATATTAAAAAGATATTTAATTATTTAAAATTTAATTATTTTTATATTATATTTATAATATATTTTTAAAATTATTTTAATTTAAATATTATTATAAATTAATTATTATTAAATATAATAAAATTAATAATAAGTTTATTTTTAAAAATTATTTAATATTATTAAGATTATTTAAAAGTAAAGTATTTATTATATGTTAAAGTTAAGAGTGGTTTATGTGGTGGTTTGTGCTTAGTGTAGTCGCTGAAATAGCTGGTATGAATCTCTGATCTCATAGATAAAGGTATAGTACTGTGCTCGGCTGAACTAGTGCCAACTACCAGTCTGGCTGACAAGGCCACACTTCTTGACCAGAAATGCTACATCCAATGCCTAGAAGTGGTCGATTTTCGCGTCGCATATACCGCGAATCCTCTCCCAGAAGGAGCCTGGCCCAGTGAAGGCGATTGTTGGATGGAGTTATTTACGTCATGTCCACTGGTGATCGGGTATCCAATTCCATCAAGAAGTCCCCGAAGGCCGGGATTGGAGATACCCTTGGACATCATGGCAGCGCTGATAGGCGCAGACCGAATTACCCCGTTCGGCCATGACCTGATTATCAAGGGATACTCTGATCTTTTTTACGCAACTGAGCATCATGGAGATTGTATCATGTGGCACCTGATATGCAACAAAGGCAACCAGGAGGGTGTGAGCTCACGGATTTCATTCGCTGATAGGCGGATCCCTCAACGCGCAGACCAAGGGCTGGCCCTACTACGGCCTGGTGACGTGTTGAGTCTGCGCCACATCGTTGGTTGGACAAATACTGTCAGGTTAAATGCTGGTCAGTTTATTTCTCGCATAGGTGGGATTCAGCTACTGACTCAATCAATGTGGCAAGGCGCACCTGATGTCGAATACAGCACAATCGCCTCATCCCAACTCGAAGCACCGCAACCGGGCTGGGCGCTTGACAGAGTTCAAATCACGGCTGGAAAGTACATCACGGTGGCAGCCGGCTTCGTACGTGGGAAGAAAGACAAACCAATCCATAGGACACAGGAGGACTATGTTTCCAGGCTTCTGGACATCCGGGAAACTAGATTCGTTCTTTGCGATGTGGACACTCGCAAAGCCTGGCTAGTCAATGGCCTCAGCACTCTTCTACATCTAGTGAGGAGTCACTTGGCCTACGCCGAAAATGATGAGCTGCGTCAGTCAATATTATTGGTCAAAGGCTCAGACCTCCAGGCTGAAGGAGGTCGAAGTGGGCTGAAAGCTGCGTTTGAGACCTTGGTATCCGACAAAAACAGGACGTTACAACTTCACCGCAAAGGCGGCACAAGCCAGACAAAAGGGAAGGGGGAAGAAAATGACGAATACTACTGCTTGGAGGATTTGGTAAAGTCTCTCCTACACTCCCTTGAACAAATCGTGGACCATCAAAGCGACTTCCGATCCGAACAGGTGAGCGCTGGATATCGCATCAAAACCTCACCGTGGGCACAGTTGGAAGGGTTTGATTTCATGGATGTTGCAAGGGCACGCCCTAGATTTTCGTCTCGCGGGATGAAGCTACGCCACGACGGCAAAGGCTGGTCACAGCTCACGCGTGCACTGGAGGCACCGACACTCTTTGGCCAACATTTTGGCGAGATACTGGAGCCAGCCAGCGTGGGTCAGGACGGCGGTGGATGTGCTGCATGCCACTGGAACTATGTCATGCCACCAGGGCGAGACCTTCTGGCTGTTCAGATGGAGGATATACGCGAGGCCAGCAAGAAATATGATGGTTGTGGGAGACTACACTTCGCCGACAGGTTGTGCCTGGACGTACCCTCGCTGCTGTTTGAACCTTGCCGGCGAAATAACTCCATTTCGGCATGTCAAAGCAGGATAGTCAGGGTGCAATCGTCAGCGAACGCGCAGACATCGACCGGCGCTGATGCTTACTCCAAAGCGGGAGTTTTGTCAAAGGAGTGGCTGGACGCAAGATGGAGTCGGAGGAAAGTGAATGTGGAGAACACAGACAATGGGCTCGGCTCGAGCTCAGCGACAAAGATTGCAACAACTGGCGCTATTCTTCTTGGAATGCCGCGAGAGCCCAGCACGGATGAGAGTCAAGAAGGAAGGGACCGCCTGCGACGCTTTCTCCGAAACCCGTTTCAATCACGGTCACTCAGCGAGCCCCCACAAGGCAGGGTGTCAGAATCCCCCAGCAGTAGGACTACTGCGGACAACTCGCACTCAACTTCAAAGACCTCGCGTTCTCAAACAGAGGATACACCGCTGACGCCCCCGTCAAACTCGGGGCTCTTGCCCAATTACCCAGGAGACCTGCATAGCCCTTTCTCTGTCTCATCTACCTCCTCACAGCCTTCAATCGATGACCCTCACAGACGCAAACGGGCGCTCCGGCGTCAAGAGCAGAAGAAGTAGCATGAGGAGAGAAAGAATTTTTCAATTTAATGGATCTGGATGTCGGAGTCATTGGCAAACACGATGAGAAGAGTAGATACATCGGATGCTGGACAGTTTAAGTCGTTCATCTTGGGAAACAGAACGGGCTTGTGTATGTGTGGGTTCGATTCAGCTTCAATGGCTTAACCCAAGATCATGGGCAACTGAGTTTCTCTTATATGCTTTCTTTCACAGCCTTTCCAAGTGAGGTCAAACCTGCGTGGAGATGCGGAACTGCTGAACCAAATTTAAACAAGGCTTCGTGGCGGAACATTGACTGAAACCTAGATACGCGCTTTCTGAGATTTCGGTGATGATGTCGGCACCCCTTGACCTTTCTGCTGGCCAAACTCTCGGTAGATCTCGGGGAGGAAGCTCGCCAAGTTGGTAAACTCTGTCTGATCATGTAACAATTGTTCATAGGCGACTTTCTCACCCGCTGCAGCACGCTTGAGGCCCAGAAGACCACCAATCCAGTCCACGAATATCTTCATCCCGAAAACATCCACGTAAACCTCGTGGGCAAGGTAATACCGACTCCGGAGCTCCAAGCCATCCTTGGTCTTCCTCCACAAGTGTACCATATCCCCGACCTTCAACGGGAGATCCTTATCCCACAGAAGCCCACAGACGGCAGCTTCGTACCCTGCCTTCTTCAGCTCCTCCCAAGTCCCGAGGCCGAAGTAGCTTGGCTCCTTGAACTCGATCCGCAGCTTCATGTGCTGCGGGCCAATGAACTCGCTGACGGTGTGTGTCGAGCCGAGCCATTTCTGCCGATGGGGCAAATCCTCTCTCTCGAGGATGGGTAACCTCTTGCCCGTGCTCGAGTCTCTCTTGGCCTCAGGCGTGAAGTTGCTCGTTGTCCACCACGAGTATGTGGACTTGACGTCGCAGTGGTTGTATGGATACCACAGCGCGTATCTTTCGCCCTCGACGCTGTGCCACCAGAACCACCAGTCGATCATCTCGCCGGTGCACCCTGGGAACTGCGTCTTGGAGGTCACGTATCCTCCGCCATCTGGGTAGACATACCAGCCGTTCTCAACGGCATGGTCGCCCGGCTCCAGCAGCTTGCGGATCTGCGCGAGAGGTAGCACGTTCTTGTCTGGGTTGGTGATTGGTCGGGGGATTGCGTCGAGTGCCTCGCGACGGATATACAGCGGCGAGTTGTGGAAGTAATGCGAGTAGGGCTTGCCGGCCATGCGCTGCTGCATTCGCGCATGTTGCTGCTGTGTGCCGAGTGGGTAATAGGTCACTGGGACAAGTGACGGGTCTTTCGACCTGTTGTCTCCATCATGTCGTTTGCTAGTAGTGGGGTTTGACGTGGAAGCCATTCTGTATGCTAGGATCAAGGCCAAAATGACAGGAGGAGGAAGTTTGTGACGAAGCAGTGTCACTACATGGCGTCGAGAATGAGGATTATAACTATGGACGTGGAACCACAGGTCACTAGTAGCTGTTGCTCGAGGCAGCTAGACATCGTTTCTCGCAACAACTAGCCAAGACAGGTTACTTCCCGCTACCCGCCTGTCGGTTCTGGCTTCGTCCCAACTATGTCGCCGAGGCTGGATTGGAGAAGCAATACATGTGAGTCGTCCATAGTGCGGGGAACGACCCTTTAACTTTCGAGATTAGAGATTCGCACCGGCTGTTTCGGCGGCTACACCGGGTATAAACCACTATATAAACCACTCTCAGCTCTAATATATAATAAATACTTTATTTTTAAATAATCTTAATAATATTAAATAATTTTTAAAAATAAATTTATTATTAATTTTATTATATTTAATAATAATTAATTTATAATAATATTTAAATTAAAATAATTTTAAAAATATATTATAAATATAATATAAAAATAATTAAATTTTGAATAATTAAATATTTTTTTAATATTAAAATATTTATTATAATTTTAAATTATTTTAATTTAAATATATTATTTATATAAATTAAAAAATTAAATTAAAAAAATATTTTTAATATTTTAATAAATATATTAAATATATTTTATATTTTTAAATTAATTTTATTTTTATTTTTAATAAATTAATATATAATTAATATTTTATTATATATTATTTTAAAAATATATTTATTAATTATATTATTATAATTATTATATTTTAAAATTAAAATAATTTTAAAAATTTAATATTAAATTTATATTAAAAAATATATATTAAATATTTTAATTTTTATTAATATTTAATTAATTTTAATAAATATTATTTAATTTTAAATAATATTATTTAATTTAAAATAATATTAATATTTAATAATTATATTAAATTTTATAATAAAAAGGTTATATAAGCTATTAATAATTATAATTATAAAGGGTAAGATAAGGGTAGTTTATATAATGATTTATGCTTAATATAGATGCTAAAATAGCTGGTGTAAATCTCTGATCTCTTAACTTTCTTAGAGATATCCTTGCTGACTATGTCTGATACCGTCGAGGCCATCACTTCGGCAACTTCAGTACGGAAATGGCAGTGGCAAGACGCTCGAGCGTTTTACTTGTTCAAACGCTAGAATTCGCTGCAGGTGAATTTTGCAAGCACCGCTTCAGCACCTGAGCAGAGGAGACTGGGGCTTTCCAACCTGTGTCGGAATAAGAGCACGGGTAAATGCGTTGGAAATTGTAAGTATGCGGCAAAATGCCTATTGGCATCATCACAGCCTTGCAAAGACTCGTGGGTATCCTCTCATAGCCTCGATGAGCGTGCCTATTAGTCGTGCGGGACTCTTGACCGCCTCCCTCCTCAGCTAGCCTACCAAACAACAGCAACTCCAGAACAAGGGGAAACTCACTTCGTTTCTGCTTCCGAGATGGCATCAGGCCGTTGACAACTTTGAATCATTGGCTCGCAGATCCCGAGAACAGTCCCGCCTGTCACTGCGGAAGCTCGGGCAAAGATCCGTTGATTTTCGAATATCTGTAATGAGAGTGTTGTCAGAGCATGATGATATGCGAGAAAGGCTTGACTATACCAGACCATCATGACCAAGTGTGACAAGCCAATACGACATTGGTGGAGTATCTCCTTATCGAGCAATCCGGACATAGCATGGCTCTAACGAGGTTGGACTCAGGGCGCTTACACGGGCTGTCTGCGGTTGCTTCCGGACCCACAATCCCCAAGCGGTTGCCATGACGTTGACGCGCGTAAACACGGGGAAGAAGTATATTTTGATCCAGGGACCTCTATGCGGAAGCCGGTGACATCGGTTCTCCAGGTAGTCACCCGATTGCCGATCCTCGAGGCGCGGCCGAGAGGTTTTCCCGCGTGATGCTGAATCAACCTTCAGTTGCAACCGCCGGTTATGGACCGCCGGGAGCGTTTTACCGTGTATTTCTCCACTCGAGCGCTTGTGCATGGGAGTCCTGAGTCCGATGGCCTGACCGGATATTCTCGACACACAATCAAGCTTCGGCCGCCAAGAGCGCCGAGTACGCCGAGGCTGCCGAGACCGCGAGCACTCCCTCCGTGGTAGCAATCCGGTAGCTGAATCCGGGGTAGGACAGCCCCTGAGGATCATTTTGCTTTTCTCCCCAGCGATGATCCTTTTCTGTTTGGGAAGCGTTGGACATGGTCATTATCGCGAAACTCCCCTACTTGGCATCGGTTGAGAACCCGTCCCTCCGCGTTGGCACTCTACTTGCAGAAGATCTCATCAAAGCGATCACTTGGCTCTGAGATGCAAGTGCGCGGCCAAACCAATCCAGAATTTGCATTGCCTCCGTGACAGCCACGGATGGAAACGCATGACCGCGGCTGAGCCCCTATATAAACGACATCGCCGACATGAAACAATTTCCAATATGCCAACAGCCAGCCACGGATAACTCGCCAGTATCAGAGAAACTGTTAGACCTTTAACCATGATTTCAAAGAACATCATCATCGCCCTCCTCGCAGCTGCGGTTGAGGCCCAGCAGGCTGGCACTCTCGACCCCGAGACTCACCCGAGTCTCACCTGGCAGAACTGCGCCTCTGGGTCTTGCACGAACACCAACGCCGAGGTGGTCATCGACTCCAACTGGCGATGGACGCACACAGTCGAGGGAAGCGATGGCTGCTACGAGGGCAACGAGTGGACCGGCGTCTGCACAACTGCCGATGATTGTGCCACAGGCTGCGCCCTTGAGGGAGCGAAATACCAGGAGACCTACGGCGCCTCGACCAGCGGCGACGCCCTCACGCTCAAGTTCGTCACTGAGCACCAGTACGGAAAGAACGTCGGCTCGCGGTTCTACCTCATGAATGGCGAGGACAAGTACCAGATGTTCAATCTGTTGGGCAACGAGTTCGCGTTTGATGTCGACCTGTCCACTGTTGAGTGTGGTCTTAACTCCGCTCTATACTTCGTCGCTATGGAGGAGGACGGCGGTATTGCCTCGTACCCAAGCAACACTGCTGGTGCCAAATACGGTACTGGATACTGCGACTCTCAGTGCGCCCGTGATCTCAAGTTCGTCGGCGGAAAGGCCAACGTCGAGGGCTGGCAATCATCGACCAGCGACCCCAACTCTGGCGTTGGTCCATTCGGTGCATGCTGTGCTGAAATTGACGTCTGGTAAGTGCAGCAGCCAGGGTACACGAACGAGGAAACGGCAGAGCTAATTATTCATGAATAGGGAATCCAACTCGCACTCTTTCGCCCTGACCCCTCACCCGTGTGAGAACAACGAGTACCACGTCTGCGAGACGGACCAATGCGGAGGCACCTACTCTGAGGATCGCTTCGCCGGCCTCTGTGATGCCAACGGCTGCGACTACAACCCATACCGCATGGGCAACACCGATTTCTACGGCGCCGGCAAGGTTGTCGACACCACCAAGAAGTTCACGTACGTGCTATCCCAGACTAAAATCGCTGTAGTATTGTGAATGTCGGAGATGGACTGACAAATTGCTGATAGTGTCGTGACCCGCTTCGAGACCGACAAGATGAGCCAGTACTTCATCCAGGACGGCAAGACCATCGAGATCCCAGCACCCACATACGAGGTAAGTCAAGAGATTAATCTGCCCTGAACTCATGCCTTCCCAGTGGGTCTAACGCATAGCATGTAGGGCATCTCCGAGACCGCCGACATCACCCCCGAATACTGCTCCAACCAGCACACCGTCTTCGGCGAGTTCAACCGCTTCGAGGAGGTCGGCGGCTTCCCCAAGCTCAACGAGGCCCTCGCCCTCCCCATGGTTCTGGTCATGTCCATCTGGAACGACGTAAGTCTACCCCCTGGATAGCAATGCGCCCCCGAAGATTAGCCCTGGTCTGACCATGTGATACCACAGCACTACGCCAACATGCTCTGGCTCGACTCTACCTACCCACCCGAGAAGGAGGGCCAGCCCGGTGCCGCCCGTGGAGACTGCCCCCAGACCTCTGGAGTCCCCTCCGAGACCGAGTCTCAGTTCCCCGATGCGTAAGTCATTTGCCCCTGGAACATGAAGCCAGTATATGATTCACTAACATCCCGTACAGTCAGGTTGTCTGGTCCAACATCCGCTTCGGGCCCATCGGCTCTACCTACGACGGCCCTGCCTAAAAAGCCTCTGGAGATTGAACAACAAAAGACTGGCTTTCAATTCAATGTACATTCTACTCAGAAGTCGCCGTGGATGGAATCCCCTTGGATTCAAATCTTTCATGGCTGCCTTTACATATCAACTGTTGTCTTGGACTATCTGGGTCGTCGTTATGGGAAATTAGAATGCACTTAGACTCGTAACAGGGCTTGCCCTTAAGACTAAGTAGTCCTAGACAGACACTTATCGATTTGCTTAGCACTTGGCTTACCAAATTCCCTTGGTCTTTGGAGCAAGATCTCACGTTCTGCAAGTATTAATGTTTCGTATGGCGGTAATTTCTGTGAAGCATTTTGCCATCGTTGATATTATTGGAGCGGCGGCTCTTTCATGTTTTGCATCCGGAGGCCCCCAGGGTTTGTCTCGGTATGCATGGGAGCTCTCCAAAAATGGTGGCAGACGGAAATGACTCGCTGCACTGATGCAAGCAACCGTGGATGCATGCATGGCACCATACTATGAGGACGCTGAAACCGAAGGAACATGTGTGTGTGTGTGACAAAATGCATGCACACGAAGTAATTGTTTGGGCCAGGACACGGCCAGATCGCCGTACTTTTTGGAACGGCCAAAAAGTGAGGTGTGAAACATCCAACGGAAGGCTGTCGTTTAAAACGCTCGTCCCTTATCGCCGTTAGCATTACTAAACAATCTGGCGTCATGGCCGTTAGAGTTGACGACTTGCGCCCCGCAATCCATATCGACCGCTGCCGCTCACCCCCCAACGCTGCCGGTCAAAGCTGTTCTTTTTGGAATTGGTCTGGACCCAGCTTAAAAGCTGACGATTTCAAGTGAGATACTTGTGTTGACCAGCATCTCATTCTTCGCCACCGCGTTTCCCCAACCATTCCCCGGAGCCCCCAAGACGCTACCCGCAATGACCCTCAGAAGGTTCGGGCAGAAGCCCCCGAACAAAACGCTCAAGGGCCACAAGCTCCTTGTCGCCCTGCCATCGTTCAAGCCGTCAAAGGAGGAGGTTGATGCGGTGAAGAGTCTCTACCCAGATTTAGAGGTCCAGGTAGGCAGTGTCAAAGATATCACGAAGGAGGAGTGGAAGGACGTGACGATTCTCGTGACGGGCTACAACTCGGAGGGCCTGCCTGACAAGGATGATGTCCCGAATCTCGAATACGTCCAGCTCTCGTCGGCTGGCGCAAATCTGGTGGTATCAGACCCGCTGTACAAGGACACCGACGTAGCTTTCTGCACTGCGAATGGCGTCCACGGGTGAGTCTATAGCAACCCGAGAGGTGCCACACCTTGTCCATAGAGCCAGCTGACAGTCGATGCATGAAGACCACAAATATCCGAGTGGATCATTGCCACATTTTTGGGCTTTCAACATCATCGTAAGTCATGCAGAGTGACCGCACATTTATTTAGCAGTAACCTAACTGCGCCTCAGTCACCTCTTACCTAGACAAGCAAAGAGCGGGCAAATGGGACAGGGGCACTGAGCCCACAATCGATGCCGTCAAGAAGAGGGTGTAAGTGGACCTGGAAGCCAGCAGAAGTCCCAAGCACTAACCAGATTGCAGAGGAATTCTGGGCTACGGAGCCATCGGGAGGCAGACAGCCCGCGTAGCCACAGCCCTGGGGATGGAAGTCCACGCCTACACCCTCCACGAGCGCAAGACCCCAGAATCAAAGCGGGACGACACATACGCGCCCGCGGGGCTCGGAGACCCAGAGGGCATCTTCCCTTCGAAATGGTTCTTCGGCGAGACCAAGGAGCAGCTGCACGAGTTCCTCGGCTCCGGCCTGGACCTGCTCGTCGTCTCGATGCCCCTGACGGAGAAGACGACGGGGCTGATCTCCGCGCCTGAGTTCAAGGTGCTCTCTGAGAGGCAGACCTTCCTCTCGAACATTGCCCGCGGCCCTATCGTCAACACGGAAGACCTGATCGAGGCCCTCGACAAGGAGCTTATCCGCGGTGCTGCGCTGGACGTCACGGATCCGGAACCTCTCCCTGAGGGCCACCCCTTGTGGAGCACCAAGAACGTCGTCATCACTCCTCACATTAGCGCTGCTTCGGAGAGTTACTTCGAGCGGGTGTGGGCGATTGTGAAGTTGAACTTGCAGCGGTTGAGCGAGGGCAAGGAGCTCACGAACAAGGTGAACCGGAAAGAGGGTTACTGAATGTGAGATGACTCCTCAATGAGCGTCGTGCCTTCCGTGAGTACATATTGTGTTCTGTAGCGCTGTGTGGGATGTGGAATGCTGTGTATAAGGGGGTGTTCACTTTATGATAGACTTCACTTCAGGGTACAGATAAATGGGAGATTGTCCAGTGTATCCGGCAGACAACGGATTAAATGTAGCAAAGATTCGACTCATGGAATGTGGAATCAGTCAATTAAGTGTCATGCTAAGTGTGGCATTGATTACTCCTCGTTTGGTTCTGGGTCAGCAACCGTTGGCTCTATGGCGTCAGAAGGTCAGCTTCAAATCATCTCCATACCGACATTGAAAGCTAATCGCTCAACTTACTTCTTGAAATCCCCTGCTCGGGGTCCAATGACTCTTGGTCCTTGGAGCTTTCTCCTTGCCGTGCCGGAGTTTGAGGCTGCGAAAGTTCCCTTTCTTCCCCCTCGTCGGGATCTTCATGCAGTGTTGATGGCTTCCTCTTCCTCCAAAGGCCGTCCTTCACCCTCTCCCAACTGTCGGCGGACGGATTCTCAGGGGCGCTTGGCTCCGGGCGAGGGGGATGGAGTCTGGTGCCCGTGCCCCCTGTAGAATGTGGTCGGGAGCGCAGCCCAGCAGCAGCAGGTGACGTGTCCAGCATCGAACGACCCCCTCCGGCAACATCGCTGCGTATCACACGGAGATGAGTGCCGCTGGGTGAATCTCCCGAGTAGCTGCGGCGGTTTTCGCTCGTCGTCCGGACCGGCTGGGGTCGCCCGTCCGCATCGATGATCAGGGACCGGCGTTTTGTTGGGGATCCAAGCCGATCCCCATGAGGCGAGCCAACGGGGCTGTCGCGCCAAGATGTGCGTCTCCCTAGGGGCTGGATATCATCGTACACCTGTGTGGATGATGGTCGTGACCTGTGCCTCGGCGATACGGTATGTGTGCCACTTGGACCTGGGTCGATAACGACCCTCCTGTTCGCTCTCTTCCTCAACCTCTCCTCCCACGCGTCCCAGACGCCTGTTGACTCCTGAGCAGACGGCCGCGGGCTCACATATATGGTGGTCGAGGTAGGTCTCGAGGGACGGTTCGCGATCTTTTCATTCTGCTCCTTCGATCGACGCTTTCTGTGATCCCGAGATTCAGGCCTGCTGATACGGGAGGACCCGTCATTGTCGGTCTCGCCGGTGTCGCTTCTGGACACAGCAGGCTCAGGTTCATCTTCGACCTCCTGTGGCTCAGCAGTCAAATGATCAGTCTGCTCCTGGGGATAGGCTTCAGTCTGCTCGGGTGTTGGCTCCTACTCTCGCATTAGTACGATGGCAGATCTAGATATGGTCTTTCATGGGTGCCGTACCGGTCCTATCGTAGAACCCCTCCGACTGCCGCGAGCTTCGTCAGGCGACGAGATCTGCGATGTAGGCTGTCTTGGAAGGTGGGTTCCAGACATGTATGCGTCAGGAGACCTTAAATCCTGGACCTCTCTGTATAAAATGAGATCAGTGCAGGAGTTTCGCTGGAGGTTCCCCGTATCGTCTCCATCTTGATGGTCGGCCTCGCGCCTTCTCGATTCACTCCTGAGTTCCTCAACCCTTGTCACCCTTCTATTGACGCGTATTTCTTGTTCTGATTCGTCTTCGCTGTCGCTTCTCGTGCTCCTGCCCTTTTTCTTTCTCCTAATTGGGATGTCATCACTGGAATCATCGTCGTCCCGTGATGGCGAACTGTCGCTGAAGTAGGACTCTGAAGAAGCTGATGACGCCGCCACAAATCGGGTCCCTCTCCTGCCTCGAACTAAATTCCCGCGAACTATTTCCTTGCGTATGAAGTCTCTTTCAGAGACCCACTCCTGGTATTGTCGGTCCTCTGCGCGTCTCAGTCTTTCCGCTTGGTCTTTCAAAGACTGTTCGGTCCGCTCGAGACGCTCTCGAGTCTCCCGGTCTTGTTGGGCTCTGGCCTCGAGGGCTTGTCTTTCCTTTTCCTGCTTGAACTCTTGCTCAAGTCGTTCCAAATCCATCTCTCTCCTCGTAGTCTCTTCGTTTTTCTTCTTCTTAATCTCTTCCTGTTCCCGCAAATCCCGTTCCGCCTGCACGAGCCGCTCCAGCGTCTCTCGCTCTTGCTGGTCTTTCACTTCGCGTGCTTGCTCCTTCAACTCCTGCAATTCTTTCTTAGCTTGATCTAATTCCTTTTCTAGCCTTGAATCTTCTTCTCGTTGCCTTCGGTCAACGTAAGATTCATCACCATGAGGATTTGTGTGTGACTGTGGAAAAGGTTCAGGCCTCGGAACATATCCCCTGTAAGGACTGGATGGCCGTGAATATGGCCTGATGCTCTGCTGTCCATGCGTTTGGAATGGATTCCGTGAGGACGGATCCGGGTATTCACGAACATAAGTTTCTGGTCGAGGGGTATATGCTTCCGGTCGATAAGCACCGGTGGGGGGGAGGTGATCAAGGTCGGCATTCTGCCATGTGAACCGCTCAGCCGCCCATGAAAGTCCTTTCACCATGTAGAAACTTGCTGGATTTCGTAACCTGGCCGTGCTTTTGGGACCTTGCAGGCTTCTTTTCACCGCTCTTTCGATGAAATCCCGAGCCCAGTAGGTCAGTCCATCGCAGACAATGGTCGTATCGCTCCAGTCGTCAGTCTGTCCAAGCTCCTCGAGCAATCTCTCCTTGGCTAGCCGGTCTTTGCAAACCAAATAGCTGGACAGCAATGTGTCAAGATGCCCTTTCTTGTCACCCTGTATCGACTTTTGCAAGTGTGCAAGTTCTTGGAAAAGCTCGGTCGGATCTTGAGACTGGAAAATGAGGAGTTTGTAGCAAGCAACTTGGGCATTGTAGTCCTTCAGCTCCTTCGCCAAATTCAGCGCCAATTGCAGCGGCTCATTCAAACCCAGAGGCAGCTCTGATGCCACCCAACCTGGATTCTCGCTATTCCGAGGAACATAGACACCAGGCAAAAAACAGCCTCCAGTGTTCCACACCATCCCCGGAAATCCCTGGAGGTGAGTCTTGTAGGCCAGCCAGAGATCATCATCGCCCCTCTCATGGCCAGAAAACGCGTCAGCGGCCTTCGTTAAAATCCAGCGAATGAAGGACCGACTCTTCATCACTGTACGAGAATGGGCCACAATGGCTTCGGCGCGAGATTGCGCTTCGTTCGGGAAGGAGGGTTGGAGCTGGGATGGTTCCAGGAGCATATCGAGGAGGGCCAAATTCGTCGATTCATCCTCTTCTTCCAAGACCCAGTCGTCGATTAGCGAGTGCTTGATGTCATCGGTCCCAAGGAGCAGCGTGTCTTCTGAATCAGAGAATGCTGATACAGCTGCAACATAAAGGTCCTTGAAGTCCCATATGCGGCCCTGAGCAAGAAGTTCTTTGAATAGATTTGGCCAGTCAACCCATTTCCTTACAGCCTCTCTGAGACCGCTGTGGTACCGTTCAGGGGTTATACGTGCAATGTTTGCATACAAATGTAGAACCAGCTTCATGATCTGTATCTGTAGCATTCGTCAGCAATTACAATAAGATAAAGCAAAGGCAGATGCTTGCCTCGGTTGACCCAATTCCGGGCCCGAAATGAAGGGTTTCAATCGTAGACCAAGCCTCGATATATGCATCTTCATAGTTCCCTTCGCTGTGGATGATAGAGGTAACCTTCAAAAGCCTCCAATTCTGGCGCAGGAGTTCGAACTCATCGTAGTCGGAATTCGGTTTCGTGTCCTGAAATTGAGCTCCTCCGTCAGGAGAGTAGCTACGGTCACTTTCGGCATACCTATCGGGCTCGTAGGACCGCTGGATATTATCGATGGATCGTGAACGTGAGCGTGAGCGTGAGCGTGAGCGTCTTCTTACGATACGCACATCAGGCTCAAATCTTGCCCGGCGTTCTTGAGTCTCTGGGCGGACTGGAGTTTGAGATCGAGATCGAGCTCTGGTTTCTCGTCGTCTTTCTCGTGATGGAGACCAAGACGGAGATCTAGATCGAGATCGAGCTCTTGGTAGAGACCGATTTCTATCTATCACCACAACTCTCTCACGAAATCGCGACGGTGGCTGATCCTCCTTACCGAATATAGCCTCGGGATTCAGTCGTTCGAAGGCGAGATAATCGCCTTTCTCCAATAGCATTTGGCCAAAGTGGACAAACACATACGGATTACTCAAGTACGGCTCCAGCTTCTTCTTGAAGTGATCCTCTGCCGCGCCGAAGTTGCCCAGCCTTTGAAATCGGCAGAATTCCTCCAATTCTGCGTCATGATCATCTGTGATCGGGAGCTCGAGGTGAACACTCGCGTCTTGGGGATGGTTGACATCGAAGACAGTCTGAAAAAGGCCAGGTACGTGTTGCGATTCGGTCTGAGCCTTCGGAATCCCTCCATTTCCGACAGCAGCGGCTGGTTTCGAGGGAACTTTTCTCGATCCCACTGAAGTGACTATAGGCTCATCATCGTAGTATTCGACGGGAGTTGGAGATCGCGGTCTCGGCTTCACACCAACCATCTGACGTTGAGCTCCGTGGTGCGTGTGTGGTTGCGACACATAATGTCGTACAGGACCTGAACTTTCTTGCCACCTGTCATAGTAATCGTGGTTGTGATAACTGACTGGCCTGCGTGATCCCTCGTGGACCTCGACTACCTGGTGGCGAGGCCTGTAATCATCGTACCGATCATACCTGGTTCGGATACTGCGATCATAGGAGTCCCATTCGTCACTCCTCAGAGTGGATGAGCGTCGGACAGGCTTGACTTGAGGATGTCTGTGCTCGTAATGATTACCACGGCCAATATCGACTGTCTCGCTCGACACTCTATTGGCTGCCGGCATGGTGTCGTATTTGGATTGTACAACGGACCGAGCTTCCGTTATATCTGTGGTGTGTGGTTGTTGGTGTTTTCATACACGCGACAAGCCAGAGCAGGAGAACGCAGGTAATGCTCCCTTGACCAGACAGCGGCTGAGACTTAGCGTAGGCAACTGTCGAACCCATACCAGGACTCGAGGCGCCGAGTCCAGCACTACGAATTTGTGGCAGTGTTGATTGATAGTTTCCCGCCGACTAGTCCAAAATAAGTTGATTATGGTGGTACAGCCTCTTCAGCTGAAAGTCAGCCTCCCAGAATGATTGGAAATCCTCCATCGATAGACCAGGATCGTGCAGCGAGACAGAGTAAGCGGCATATTTTAGGGGAAGCGGATCGTAAACCCTGGCTGATTAGCGGCTGTGCCCTCACACCAACACCAAGTTGCCGGGACTTTTAATCAACCTTGATACCCCTCGTTTTTACTGGTCCGGTGGGGATGATGTCCGCAAGCAACATCTGTCCGTAATTGCACCACAGCAATCGTGCTCAGATGGCAGCAGTACTGGCCGAAGGTGTATGGAATCGCAAAGCTGGCCGGTATGACTACAATCGATTCGATCATATCGCCTCGACCAGTGCTTCGGTAGGATGTGAGTTGATGCTCCCATGTGTCATGTGCCAGTATAGCCAAGATGAACGCTAACACAGAACTTAGATCAGTCAATCGGAAAAGTCGGTGTCGATTGTCGGTTTCTCTTTAGAAAGTCTCAGTGGGGGACTTTGGGACCCGCTGAAAATGCAGCCGGTATCATCTATATGGAGCTCGATTTCGATCAGCCATCAGATTGTACGCTGGAATCTGCGACAATTCAGTTGACCTTGGACGAAGATGACCAGGGTCTGGATCCGTATCGCGTCGACAGCTTGCCTGATTCGGAGTGTCCAGTTCTGATTACCGACTACTATGGACCTGGACAGATCGTCGGCACTTCGAAGAGACTTTTGGTCAGAAAATCGCTCAAGATCGAGCCATCCGTCAACGCACTCGGCAATGGAGGCTCCTTGGGTGGCATTACAACCGAGAAGGCGTTCGAGCACGAGAGTCGATGGACTTTTCGGAGCCACAGAGTTCCTGAAGACAGAACTAGTGGGAAGAAATGGGGCCATAGGATTCTAAAATGGGAGATGACAGAGAATGACATCGAGAAGTCAACTCATAGCAACAAAGTCTACACCGCCTTCGCATACGAGCATAGTGGACAGCCGTTCTTGATGAAGATTGAGATTTCAGGCAAGCTGAGGAAGCGGAGTGATCGACTGAAAGCCAATCTGGGCAGGAAGTTTGGACCCAGAGCTCGGAAGCAGGAGGATATTTCTACTACGTTGGTCGGTGCGTACCTCGGCCACAGAAGACCGCTGGATGAGCTTGCCAGGGGATTGGCCAGCGATATGGAAATGAAGAACTACATGTCGTCGCCGCTTGTGGTTCATGACGCGCAGCCGGCTTCCTTCCAGCAAGTTGCATATGACGCAACATCGACGAATCCGGTGTTAGAACCCGCCGCCACGAGCATCGCAGATCAAGCAAGCATAGAGGGTACGACTCCTCAGCCTGGGTTGAGATTGAATGGCCAGGTTCTCGACATGTTGGAGGAAACTCCAGCGAGAGCATTGCAGGACCGCACTCAGCCGACACTGGAGAACCTCGCTCGGGTTGGAGAGTATTTCAGAACGCCGATCAGACACGAGGTGATCCGTGGGGACATGTCTGAGGCATCAGGCCACTCTTCAGCCACCACACTGGTGGCCACCCAGTCTGAGATGTCACAGCCACAACAACTTGAACAGCCAGAGGCAACAACTGTGCCCGAGGGCCGGAACTTGACGGCTGCGATACCGAAGAAGGTTGACGAGGACGCTATGGCAAGAGTTATGGAGGTGGCGTTCTTCCGTTTATTTATCCAGTTTTTAATTGGCTTTATGGACCTTTTTGGACCCAGGAATCCCCAGGAAACGCGAGGGGGGAGGAATGAACACAGGAAAAGGAAAGGCCGTTCAAGACACAGGAGAAAGGAACATGAGTCCACGGAAGGTCAACACGAAAGGAATAGTTGATGGGGCTGAATGCGTTAAAGAGGAGAGAGACTGAATGAAGATCTTTGTGACGAGGTAGTGTAAATGTTCTTCACGGGCATAATCGACAATGGCAGCGGCCGGATTTGTTGAGTGGTTGTTTTACTTGCAATCCAACATGCAGTGATAACTCAACCCGAAATTGTCGAGTCAGGATAAGTGGTGATAAGAAACAAAGATGTTCTAGGGCTCAATATGACCCTAAATCTGGGCATCATAAACCAAATACCTCTGATAGCCCTTTTGGTGATACCGTCTCTCAAGTGTCAGACCGCTTGCCACTGAAGCATTTGCGCCTAAAACAGTCGTCACAATGCCCATTTCCCCGAAAGCATCTCAACTCGCATCAATTTTTGTTCAAATAAAGTTTCTAACGTTAGATAGACCCACTTTTGCCCCCAAGCAGTTGTCGGGACCATTAGGTGGGTCCTATCGTGCAAGCTTTTCCACGGCCCAACACACCGAGATAATCCCGCATTCCAGCCCCGTCCACATCTCAACATCAGGTCCGGTGGTGTAGTTGGTCATCACGTTAGTCTAACATTTAAATCAACTCAATTCTGAGTTGTAAATGTGAGCACTAAAGGTCCCCGGTTCAAGCCCGGGCCAGATCATCAGTTGTTGAGATATTCTTTTGCTCTTTTTGTCCTTACTGCTCAGGAGTTGTTCTTCTCACAACCCCTCATCTAGTTTTGTCATATTGCATCTAGTTGGCTTCAAAGGAATATCAAATGATGACGTGACATGATCAACTCTCAGCTGTACACTATGAGGTAGGGTGCCCTGCAGCTAATCATCCGAGGTTGATTATTCTATGACCCAATCATCCTATAAGAGGAGGAGACAGTCCGTAGCAAGTGGATAAGCTTGTCCTGACGGATATCTATTGCTATATAACTATCGTTAGGTGTAAAGACAGCTAAAACCACCTAGTTAATATATCAATTCAATGCAACCAGAACAGTCCTAGGCAGACGGCCTCACGTCTAATGGCAATGAGGGCGCAAGTTGCCTGTGAAGAATTGTTGACTTGTCACTGCAGATGCCTAACTGAGAGAAAGTCAGAGGTGACAAAGCTACAAAATAGCATCAATGGTTTTGGAGGCTGATTGTGCTCTTCAGGTTCGGGACCAGAGAGGTAACTCGTATACTGTCCAAGTACTTAGGTGCAGCGCTGAGAATAACAAGTGTATATCTGAGATAAACAGATACCGGTGATCCCACCCCAGGTCAATATAAATGCTGCAGCTGTGCGCGCCTTGAGCATCTCTCCACATGTTGTGTTACCTTGCCCACTTTCCCGGGCAGGTTACGCGTGCCTGGCGTGGCACCGATGCTGCGATGCTGACCTGCGAGCCTGGTCTCTCAGGGGCAACCCCAAATCACCCGCAATGGATGCTACGGTACAGCCAATGCTTGGGGACGACCTGCAAGCACCCCTGCCGAGTTCGCTGTGCAAACATCATTGATTCAGTGGAGTGGAATATGCACCTGCCATATCAGGCTAGTGTCTGTTGCGCACCGAATCTGTGCACCATAAGCGATGACACGGTGATAGGTGGAGACCTCGGGAGGTCTAATTAAACCGCAAGAACAAGCAATGATCGACAAGCACAAGGAGTGCGGGAAAAAGATAACACCTTCTACTTCAGGCACACGACCGATTGCGCTATCAAGAGCACGACATTCTGTTGGGCAAATTACACAGTAGCACGGCATTGAGTGCTTGGAGCTCCAACAGCGTGACGTACTGTACTGGAGGTTTATAACAGTCGCTCCTCACTGACGCCAAGATCAGGTAAGTCAGTCTTATCCGGAAGTGTCTTGTGCCAAGTTCGACGACCTGACTGCTCACGATGTCTCTAGCCAAGCTCTGTGTAGGCTTGGGCGCCATAGTTCTCGGCGCCACGGCCCTGCCATCTGATTCTTCGTCGACCCGCTATGCCATCAAGGAGCGGCATTACGCCCCCAAGTCTTGGACGAGTCTTGGCCCGGCAGACAAATCCGAAATCATCAATCTCCAGATCGGTCTGAAGCAGAGCAACAAGGGTGCTATCGAGCAACACCTGCTTGAGATCTCGGACCCTGACCATGTTCGCTACGGCGAGCACTTGTCCGCCGACGAGGTCGCCGACATTGTCCGTCCAACGGACCTGACTATCGACAGTGTCCACCGGTGGCTCGAGGGGCACGGCGTCGGGAAGATCGCTTACTCTCCTGCCCAGGACTGGATCTCCATCATTGTGCCCATCTCAAAAGCCGAGGAGTTGCTTCAGACGACTTACTCGAAGTATGAGCACGACGGAGGCCACATTGCCAACCGCGCGACAGAATGGTCGCTGCCACTGCACCTGCATGACCACATTGATGTCGTCCAGCCCACAACCTCGTTCCTGACACCCAAGCCTGAGCACAAGCCCATCAGGTATGACTTGTCCGAGCAGGAGTTGACCTGGTGGGAGCACACTGGCCAGTTCAAGTACAAAGCGCAGCCTGCATCTCTGCTAGCAAGCGGGGCCGCCAATATCTCGGCAGTCTGCAACGCCAGTTTTGTCACCCTCGACTGCCTGCGCACAGTCTATGGCACCATCAACTACACCGCACAGGCTGCTGACGACAATTCCATTGCCATCAACAACTACCTCAACGAGACAAGTCGGCGTGACGATGCCAAGACCTTCCTGCAGAAATTCCGCCCAGACCAGGTCGCTGCCGCCGACGAGTTCGAGTTCACCATCATCGACGACGGGCCCAACTATCAAGGCCCCAACACCTCCGTCTTTGTTGACGCGGATGCCGACGTCGAAGGTAACCTTGATGCTCAGCTGGTCCTCGGTGTCAGCTCCCCGACGCCTCTGTTCGCGTACAACACTGGCGGGAGCCCACCATTCATCCCCTCCCTGAGCACCCCAACTGACACCAACGAACCGTACCTGGCTTTCCTCAACTACATCCTTGCACAAGACGATATCCCCAATGTCTTCAGCTCATCCTATGGTGACGACGAGCAGACCGTGCCGCAGTCTTACGCCGAGAGGGTCTGCTCCGGCTTTGCCCAGCTCGGCGCCCGCGGAGTCACCTACCTAGTCTCGTCTGGAGACGCCGGCGTCGGATCATCCGGCGATTGCTACAGCAACGACGGCAAGAACACCTACAAGTTCACGCCCGACTTCCCCACGTCGTGCCCGTGGGTCACGTCCATTGGCGCCACCGCCAACTTCACGCCCGAGACGGCCGTCACCCGCTTCGCCTCGGGGGCCGGGTTCAGCAACTACTTCGCGCAGCCCGAGTACCAGGCGTCGACCGTCAACAAGTACATCGCCAGCCTGAATGGCACTTACGACGGGCTGTACAACAAGAGCGGCCGTGCCTACCCGGACATCTCGGCGCAGGGCAACCTCGACGTTATCGTCTACGCCGGCGAGCTCATCCGTGTCGGGGGGACCAGCGCTTCGTCGCCCACCGTCGCTGGCATCCTGGCCCTTGTCAACGATGCCCTCATCGCCGCCGGCAAGCCGACGTTGGGTTTCATCAACCCTTGGCTGTACAAGGAGGCCTACAAGACCTTTACTGACATCACCATCGGCTCGAGCTACGGTTGCAATACTACCGGTTTCCCGGCTCAGGCTGGCTGGGACGCCGTCACTGGCTTTGGCACACCTGTGAGTACCTTACTTGGCACTAATACGATCGCGGCACTAACTTGGCAATAGAATTTCAACGAGTTGGTAAACGCTGCTCTTGAAAAGGAGTAGATGTCGTTTTGCGGCAAGCTCGAGTCTTGTTCAATGTATATATAATTCATGTGAATGGAATGTGAATCAGTCTGGCCGTAGCTCAGAAGTGGACGCAGCGCTTTTGTGGCACACTGGGACATACAGCCAAGCTGACAGAAGTCGCTCGGTTACAATCGATAACATGTGACTGGCTGCTTGGCCTCCTGGTATGCAGAAAATAAATTCGATTCTATTCTACCCTCTGGTCTGGTTTGTTCAAAGTCTGAAGCTTTTCTCTGCACACACCCACAACGTCGTACCGTTGCAAGAAATTCACAAGTTCTTGAGTTGTGTCTTTTTGAAAAGTTAGCAAGCTTCCTCAGCAGCAGAAGATTCCCAGAGCCCAGAGCGCCACGTCGTGCAGACTCACCAGGGAGCTTAAGGTCTGGCAGTAATGCCTCGATATCGGCATTTATCCTTGTGGGTTGCTCAAACATTGGTATTTCCGACCACAATTGAACGGCTGAATTGTGGGGGACCCTGATCTCGTCGAAGAGGCGAAGTCGGTTAGAGATGGTTTCAGGTGATCGATCTGGAAGGTCGTCAAAGAGAGTGCCGAGAGCCGCAGCATCGAGAATGGCAGAGTTGGCACCTTGGCCCATGTGCTATACAATAAACGCGTTCAGCCGATGTCTTGCGCCTGGCAGTGAGTAGTGGTTGTACACAAGGAAACCAGGTGTAAAATGACGAACCGATAGCATGGCATGTGCTGCATCGCCAATAGCGACAAGACGGCCGCGGCTGTATCGTGCGGCAGGTGGCCGTGTATAAAGCCGCCACAGCGGCAGAACATCCAGCAAATGGTCACAGACCGTCCCAAGGTCAGGATGGAACTCGTTAAGGGCAGCAGCCACAAGATCCAGGGTCGTCTCACCACGCATCGTGTGGATCACCATCCCGGGTATATCCTCGAGCGCGTAGAGGACGAGGTTGAGGTACTCGAAACCGTGGCACCAGTACCCCAGCAGGTACCGCTTGCGATCGGGCGCCACGCTGAATGTACTGAGGCCGGGGACATGGGCCATGACCCGTCCGAAGGGGTTCTGCTGCAGCTTGGCGACGGGGATCACGGCGCGGACGGCCGTGGTGCTGCTCCGCAGGGCTGGCGAGGGCTCGCCGAGGATGACGGTCATTGCGGACGAGTGGACGCCGTCGGCGGCGATTATGAGGTCTGCCTCGGCCTGCGAGCCGTCGGCCAGGTGGACGATGCCTTGCTCCGGCTCGATGCTGACTACCTCTGTGTATTCGAAAAGGCGGCACGGCAGGTCCGGGGCATCCCCACCACCAACATCGCTCGACGGCGGCGACTCTGCCACACGCCTCAACTCCTGGTGCAGGTCAGGTCGATAGAACGTGCCGCCTATGGATTCCTGTACCTGCAGGACTTGTAGCAACTCTAATGTCCTCCCATCGAGGATCTGCGAGTTTTTCGCTAGTAGCCAGGTTCACACCAGGATACTTGGTTAGCCTTTGACCACAATTGTACAGGGAAGCGTTTATAAGGTTATTTCTCAAGTAACAGGGGGCCAAGTAGAAATCCCCTGATGTCACTCACCTCTACAAACCTTCGCTCTAGCATTATCGAAGCCGAGACTTTGCAAGTATTCCAGCGAGCTTGACCCGAGTCCAACGGCAGCTCCAACTTCACCCGACAAGCCGTACTTCTCGAAAACCTGTGTGAGATCGTGTCAGTCCTCATGAGTGCAGGTCCCTGGTTACTATGTCGTAGGAAAATGGAAGGTATCGCTGAGTGTCTTAACTGTTACGCTGTGCCCGGCCTTTCTCATTGCAATGGCCGATGTCAATCCGCCGATGCCACCGCCGATGACGACGACCGATAAGCTATTTGTCGCAACCATTCCGAGGGCTCATTTGCCGACTTCAAAAGCCCGGTGTATAGTCGCAATGTCTGTGCTCCTGTGCTCCCGCCGTGCACTGATGCGAGTTGGGGCTAGTGTGGGGTGTGCTGGACGATGCGGAAAGTTTCGAGACCAGTTGAATAGGTGCAACGTGGGTTTATAATGAGCCGGTATTCCAGTAGCATGGGATGCCATTAGTATCAAGATGACTTCACACGTGTCCCCGCATTCCAGACTTGCATGCTTGTTCTAAGCTCGCGTGTCACATAGATGCGCGATAGAACCAGCCCCCTGGCCCGGGGTAGTATTGAGAGCAGGTGGGGCAGGACTGCTAATTAGCAGCTTTCAACGTAGTACTACTTGGTAGAAGGCGATTTTGTTGATAAGTAAGGCCTGAATCATTCCAGGTTGTCACGTATAGACTCGCGTTACGACTTGGCTCATGCCTTTGGAGTCAAAACAGCGGTTGGAAGCGGTTAGTATAACGAGACTGCAATCAACGCAAACTTGTGTCGTACAAAGGACTCAAGTGTATATAGGTTTGGGTAGTGTCTGCGACGGAACTGACACGAGGCAGGCTAGATTCCGGAAAGCTCGATCTTTTAGCCTGGCTATCGGGGGAGGGGGGAGGGGCAAATTATCTCAGCGACCTCTATTTGATAAGTTGATGTCTCTATTCCTCTCTGAATGACGGATTGATAAGTCTATTCGACACAAAAGTGGAGATGTAAGCTACAAGTTCCTTTGTAGTTGGAACAAAGACCAAAAGTGTTACCCGAACAACGTCTAACAGAACAGATTCAATAATAGCCTCTCATGTTTTATTCTGCCAACGCACGATTCTGCGAAGGTTTACGGGATGACATATGTCCACAGCGGTTTGAAATGTACTCGGCCAATCTCGCTTGGTTGCACGCGTATGCCAATCATCATTTGATGCAGCATTTTGTGCATGCCAGGTGTACATAAATAGTAATGCACCCTCCCCAACCGGCCCCCTCCCCCGTCTCCGTAGCTATCGTTGAACGTTACGCTCTGCAACGACATCTCAGCAGATTGGTTCGTGGTTGCCCACCGATGATACCCCAAAGCTAGCGGATGCCGCCACCCCTCGCAATCTGGTCGTCCGAATAGCCCTCCTGCACTTTCTTCAGGTACGAATCGAACTTGCTAGACACCTTGATGACATGCCGGAGGTGGTGGTACGCCATGAGCTCGCCTTTGAACTTCGCCAGCTGGCGCGCTGTAGTGATAGCATTGCGAATCTGGCGCCCGTTCAACTCGACCCGAGCAAGGTCGCTCAAGTAACACTCGACGTCATCGAAGTCAATACCCATCGAGGTTGACCCCTTGTCCGGTAGCAAACTGTCGCCGCTCACAGTACTAGTGGCGCTCTGTCTCTCCAGGTCCTTGAGCCGGCTAAGGAAGTTCTTCCAGATCCTGCCCCGCTGGCCCTCGGTTAGGTTCTCGTAGTGCAGGGAGAGCTGGATCCGCGACTTGAAGGCCTCGTCGAACGTCCCGACCCGGTTGGACGTAAGAATCAGGATGCCCTCGTAATACTCAAGCACGCGTAGAAAGACGGACACAAGGGCGTTGCGCTCCAAGTCCGTTAAAGTGCGCTGCTCGAGAAATACGTCGGCCTCGTCCAAAAGCACCACACAACCCCAATTCTTACCCAAGTGCAGCACTGACTCAAGATACTTCTCTACCTCCTCTGGTTTAGTTCCAATGTCTCCGCAGGTTACCCGGAAAAGCGGCTTTTCAGCCATTTCAGCAACACTCTCAGCTGTAAACGTCTTGCCAGTCCCGGGCCCACCGTGCAGAAGAATAATTAGCCCGTTTCCCTTGCCGTCGATTGTATCAGTGCCCTGGCCTCTTGCAATCTGGTTTGTAATCAAGGCTTGAATCAGATCTTTGGTCTCAATGTCGACGACGAGGTGTTCAAATGACTTCTTGTTCCAACTGACATCTCGAATTTTGTCAACTTCCAGGTCGACTGGCGGATCACAATAGAGTTAGTGTTCCAAGGCTGAATCACATGTCGGTACTTCTAACTCACCCCACTTTTTGCTCCGCAAGTTGTAGGCGGGAATACTGTTCGGGAAGACGTATAGATCCGGAACAGGAGGAGGATCATCAGATGCCATAGCCTCCGGATCCATACGCTTGACGTTTGGGTCATCGATGGTGGGATACGACTTCTTGAAGCTATTCGAGTCGGAATGCAGCTGCTCGTAAGTATGGAAATCTATCATGAACCGCTCGCTGTTCTAAAGACTGGTCAGCCTTGAAAGCAATAGTACAATAAATATCTCGTGGAATTTGCGATGAGATTACGGGACTCCTCATCTCTGGGGATTGAGGGACTTGACTTACCCCGTACAAGCCTCGATCATCCTCATAAGAAGCAATGCGCTGATGCCGGCAGCTCCAGGACATCCTCCCCCGTGCGTCTAGTGTCTCCCTCCACGCCTCAGAGGCGTACTGTAGTGGGTAAGCACTCAGCTTTGCAATAGGAACTTCTTCTTCCTGATTCTGAGCCGCAAACGAGATCTCCAGCTCATGTGCTCTGCGATAGAATGAGCCATCAAATCCGTATTACCAGCATTTGACGCTTGATTTCCACAGTGGAATGGCCTCATCCTCTTTGTTCTTCGTTCCCCATTCATCCCTTCTAGAGTCTAACGAGAACCCTTGCCATGCCTGGGGAAGTTTTCTAACCAGAGGCCAGGACTCAGCAACGGCGGCCATCAGGTCTCGCTTCTCTTTCCACACGACAACGTCGCCTGGTTTGACCAAGAACTTGATGGTCTTGGCAGATATCACACCTCTTTTGAGCTGGTCCTCCACGAGATCATAGAGCTCGCCGTAGTTCTCCTCGATCCAGGACGTAAGTAGCTTCATCGCAGCAAGGCTTGTGGGACTCAGCTCCTCCAACGCATTCTTTGACCGGTAGTAGTACCAGAAGAGGTAGGGAGCCCCAACACCGTTCGTGATATTGAGTCCTGGGAATTCCTCGGCAAAGTTTGGCTGCTGGCTGATGAACTCCTCCGCAGCCTGGACCATTTCAAATGACTGGAGGCGCACCGTCTCGCGGGAACACTCCGCGCGAGGGAGGGGTCGCTTGTCACGAATAGCTGCCCGAACTTCTTGGTCCTGGTGACCGATATCGTAGTATTTGTTGATGACGAACGCGACATCGTTCTTTTGCCGCAAGAATCCATTGATGTCGTGAACACCGAATTGAGACTTCAGTGCGAACTCGCCTCCGGGCCCGACAGCCCACGACGGTTCGTCCAGAAACGCCAGGTAGGGCACAGGTGCTCTGCGCTCGACTTGGATGAAATAGACTGTCTCGGGCCTTGCCAGGTTTCGCTTCGCCTCTTTCAGGTCCCTGTTCTCCGTTTCGAGGGACGCGAGGCGACCCATCAGCTGGTCAAGGGAGCCGTCCATTGCGGGCTGGGCATCAGAAACAGGTCCAGGCATATGAAACCCAGAGTTGCTTCCATTAATCTCGGGCGTTGATAGTTCACCCGAAGTCTTTGTCTGAGGCAATTCCCTCATTTTGGTGGCAAGTCCTGGCTGCGACATTATGTTTTCATCAAAATCAACGTTATTTGCTGAAGGTGCCGAGACAAGCGCAGGTTCGAAGTAGGAATCCGGTGGTGAGAATACCGCACCCTCTCTTTCTAGCTGAGACGGCGCCAGGTGCCTTGTTGGGCTGCCACGCCGAATGGGGCCTGGATTGGAAAATACGCCTTGCCGAGGATGAGGGTAGTAATTTGTATTGCTGTTTTCGGCTGCTTGGTTCCGGCTGGAGATGCGGAAAATCTTCAGAAGCTCTTTAGCGAAATCGCTGGCTCGGGTCTGGTCTCTTGATATTGTAATGTGGCTCCATACACGCTTTGCGTCACTTGCGCGGATGTCCTTATCGATCTGTTGGGCGTTCTTCGGCTCAGAGCCGGGATCAATTAATTCCTGTTCTTGGAGTTTTGGGGGTTGTTGAAGCTGTTGAGGAGGCCGGAAGGATCGTAGAGCAGGTTGTGGCCGCCGAGTGAAATGCGGAACTCGCTCATCACAACACTTAG
This sequence comes from Diaporthe sp. P3_1W, assembly GCA_037177825.1. Lineage (NCBI taxonomy): Eukaryota > Fungi > Ascomycota > Sordariomycetes > Diaporthales > Diaporthaceae > Diaporthe > Diaporthe sp. P3_1W. The sequence goes on along the minus strand of JBAFXB010000004.1, from coordinate 851,069 downwards.
TCCACAGCTTGTTGAAGGATTTCTGTGCTCTGCGCTCTTCGATACTGATAGCAAGTCGCAACAGCCGGTTAAATTCGTATGACTTGGGGCCATAGAACGTATGTAGGCAAGAGGAAGCTTGGTCTCTCAATTTTGAGTAAAACGAGACCAAGCAGCTCTCTAGTTCTGATCGGTTCTCAGTTTGAAGCTCATGGAATGGAAGAGCCTCAACTTCAGCCTCAAGATCTTTGTTGAACTGCTCGAGAGCTTTGATTATGAGACGTAGCAAACGCCGATCAAATTTGTCCGGTTCAAAGTTGAAATCAACGTCGTCTTCCTCATCATCATCATATCCGTCGCTTGAGTCGTGGTCGCTTCCTGAGCTGCTGGTGTCGTATTCAGAATCGTCACTCCTGTCGTCCCTGCTCTCTGTAGGACTATTTGGGTTATCCCCTTTGCTGTCGCTTCCACTGGAATCACCGCCGTCAGAGTGGCTGGACTCAGACTCAAAAGATGAGTCTGAGAGGGTTTCGAATAGGTCAGATATTAAGTTAATGTCAATATTCAAACGTGTTCTATTTTCCATTAAAGTAATGGTTGTACTTTATGGAAGATGAAAAAAAGTCAAAATCAGTCGATACGTCGACCAAATTTCAGCAGGTTTCAAAGCATTCGAATGCCGACCTTCGCAGGAGACGGCGAGCCGTTACCTAGATAACAATCGATTTCTCAAGGGATCGGAATCCGTATCTGCACGACAGCGCTTTTGGTGACAAAGTAGGGTAGGACAGACGCAGCCACAATCCGTCCCCCTCTCGTCTGACACCAATCAGTCCGTGTCCCCGGGCACCCTTCCAGGTAGCCCCGGCTCACAATCTACTCCCAGGCTTCAGCTGCTGGGCATCGACCACCGGTGTGATCGACTGATTCGTGGAGCTGGAGAGGAAGGAAGCGGTGATCGCCTGATAGGCCGGACGGCCGGGCGCTGTGCAAGGCGTCTTTGAATTCTGTGGTGATTTGACTGGAATAAGTTCAGGGCCACAGGGTGGATTTCCCCACTTTGCAGCCCCAAGAACCAGGCACGCAGGCCACGCTGTACTTCTGAGACTCACCATGGGGGAGGTACCGGCGATCATAATATGAGTATGGGTCAAGAAGCCGAGCTCTTTGCAAATATATGTGTAAAAAGTCATTATGTAAGTCATCATGCTTCAACTTGTTCCAGACGTCTCATCGATACTCTCAAGGGCCCTCGTCCGGATGGTGCCGACACCTGTATTCGTTTCGTCTGGCTTTATTGACAGTTCTTCAACCCTTCTCTAACTCATGTGGCAGTATTCTGCACAAGGCTCCCGTGACATACGACAGTCATGGCGTCTCTACAACAGTGGTACAAGACAGGTAATTCCAATGGACTCAATGTAGACCATACTAGGTTAGCTTTCCTATTTCTATTCCACATGCAATACTCGTGTATTTGGAGAGCAACTGCAAATAGTTCCAGGACGCCGGCAAGGCTAAATCAGTTTGAAGATGGCAAAATATTAACGAGCACGTTTGAAGTGACGATCTTCTCCAAACTGTCTTCAGTCAAGCATGCCAAAAGTTCTCGATGGACATGACCAAATATGGAAAGAAAAAGGATTTCACCTGCTCTTTCGATACTATCCAGGACGTCCAGGAAGCTGTAAAGGAGTCGATGGCTAAATACGAGTCCCATCGAAAAACTTCTGTGGCTAGAACTTGGCTAGTCTGCTTTTCTCAAAGAATCAAATTTTACGGAGAGGTTCTTGACGTATTCGTACAACACCACCCAGAATATGTGTCTTTGGCATGGGGAGCAATGAAATTCCTCTTCACGGTAAGTGTCTTGATGTCCTTGATGGTTGTTCCGCATAATACAGCCTCACAGCCAATTCGACGTTACAAACCCAATGTTTTTCGTGCTACGTCATCCATGTGTGCTATCCTACCTACGCTAACTTCAAGGAATGAATGGGTGCAGTCCGTGATCAATCATGAGAAGACAACAGCAACTCTAGCAAAAGCCTTGTCAGAGATCGCAGAAAGTCTTCCAAGAATGCAGCTAGCTACTGTGCTCTACCCCACAGAGAAGATGAAGAGCAGTTTGTGTCAGCTATACGCGCATATCGTGAGGTTTCTTGTCCGAGCTTATGACTGGTACAAGGAAGGCACACTCAAACATATTGTCCACAGCATAACGAGGCCAGTTGAGCTTCGATACGATGACCTTCTACAGAATATTGCTCAAAGCTCGCGGGTGATTGAGCAGCTCGCCTCATCTGGGCACCAGGCCGAGTTCAGGGACATGCACAATGAGATTGATACCAGCTTGAAGCATTCTACCCAGCAGCTCACTGAGATCCGCAATACAGTATCAAGTATGTCCAGGTATTTTTGCAGACGTACCGGGCTATGACAAAAATGCTGAATAACTTTATTTCTGCAGGTCACTCTGCTGCCTTATCCATGACCACTGAGCGTCTGAGTGATTTGCAGATCTCTCAGGACAAAAGGTTGCAGGGGATTAGCACGACACTGGATGACATCAGCATTAAAATGGAGGAACTCAGCACAGCTGTCTCCCGTAAGTAAAAGCATCACCAGCAACATCCCGAAATCTGCCTGAGACCTTGGCGGATGTAGTCCATCCACCGGGCTAGATTTCGACGTCTTTATAATCATAACCTGACTAACCAAACCGAGGGACAGTCCACTCCACAGCAATGGTCAACACAAACCAGCACGTAACAGACCTGCAATTCACACAGATGATGACTCTGTTGCTCCAACCTTCCAACTATGATCCCATGAAGACGTTCCGCTACCACCAGTTGGTGCGCCACAGACCATCCCATACTCCCTTGCAGCCCCTATCAGACCGTTTCTGGCTGTCGCCCATTCTTCGCAGATGGTCCGGCTCACAAGAAAGCGACATAGCCTTGGTACTGGGAAACTACCAGTCACGATTCGCCCTGAGAAACTTGGTCGTCGATGTCATCGAACAGCTCCAAACAGCTCGCGTTCCCGTCTTAATGACCCCGAAACCCGTTGCCCAGGTCGAGGCAACTGGCAGCGACAGTTATATCGATAATACCATGTCCCCGTCGGGACTCATCAGGAATCTCGTCCGCCAGGCTCTGCAGGTCGCCCAGCAGCAGCAGCACGGCGGCCTCGGTGGCGGTGGCAATGTGCACACGGAGAGGTCAATGTCACGGAGCTCTGCGCAATACCTCGGTACCGATTCGCCAAAGGACCTGTTCCGGCTTCTGGAGGCAGTGCTGTGCGAGATCCACGGGCAAGTTTACCTCGTCGTCGACCTAGGCGTACTCTTATCGGAGCAGCGGCAACAACAGGCTACCCGCCTAGCAGCAAGCAATGATAGGGATGGGGGCTTTATGTGGTTAGATTCCTTTTTGAAATTCTTTGCGGAGCTTTCGGAGCGCAGCAGCAATGCAGCTAGGCTCTTGAAGCCAATGGTCAAAGTCTTGCTTGTGAGCTACGACGCTACTTCGTCTTTCTGCCTGTCTGCTGCGTCGCAGCCTGGCTACGTCGTCCAAGCCCGGACTGAGGTAGCTACTGCGCGTAGTCGAAAGTCCAGAAGGCATGTTATGGCCAAACAAACCCAGCTGAGGTTGAACCTGCCAAACATCCAAAAAGGAAGGAAGCCCATATGAGCAAAAGAACCATGCTTACAGGCATTGGGTAATTGAATTATTCATAGTTGGGATTTTATAATCCGTGATTTAAGCCAATCTGCGAACAATGATTTAGAAATCTTCAACATGCTCTATTCGGGCATCTGCGAGATACCACTCGACCATGGTTTCCCTGAATAGAACTACGGGCTATACATCTCGTGGGCAGACGACAGGACATGTCCAATTGAATTTGAATGGTAGACTTAGTCACAAGCCATGATCGTGTTCAGAACCTGCTGTTATCGGCATTGTACCTTTTTCAACGCTGGGCGTTTAAGCGTTTGTCATTGCATGAAGGGACTGGATGCATACTGCTTAAGAAGCATATGTGAAGAGATTAAAAACGAGGCCACTTATAACTATCCCCATTCATGCTTCAAGATGTATGGCTATATCAAAGGTGGCTAACATGACTCTGAAGTGCAGAGCCGTCGTATAGGTATCAAAGTTTTCTCCATGTCGATTACGGTCCTTAGAGTTAGCTGGAATAGAGCGACTCTCGGCATATTAGAGAGCTATAAGTGGAACCACCGGCGGCCGGTCCGGTCCCGAGGAAGTGGAACGGACAGTCGGGCGCGGGGCATTGATCGACCCGAAGCTGGAGCTCAAGCTGCCGCCAGCTCAGCTCGCCCCAGGCGAGCTCCAATCGCATGGCATCACGGCTGAAACGGATGACGACTGCTGGGTACCTAGAGTCAATGCAATCATCATTGCATCGGTGCCTATAGGCTGGGGCGTTTAAAGAGACCCAGAATGCGTGCTCCATCTGGGCTTACCGCCTGCCAACGTATGCGTATAACGTATAGCAAATACGAGTGGTGGACGTCCGACAAACTCACTACCTGGGTGTCAGAACTGCAGCAAGAACTCTCCGGATCCAACGGCTTGCGTTTTGACGTCACGTCAGATCATCGAGACATCGCGCGCAACCGTTACTCAGGAATTGTAGCTGTGGCTTTGTTTCACCGGGGCCCTGAGCATTAACTAACTCTCCCTCTCCTGAACCTTTTCATTGTTCTTTCCCTCCTCCAACACACACTGCTCGATTCCTTGAGCATCCAAAATGAGATACTTCGCCATCCTCCCGCTGGCTGCGGCCGCCAGTGCCTTCGTCGTCCCGGACGTCGAGACGTTCTCCCAGCTTCCCGTCCACGGGCAACAGCCGCACCACGACGACAGCTCGTGGCAGGACTGGTTCCCCTCGGCCGACTCCATCTCGTCGTCAGTCCACGATGTCGTAGACTCGCTGTCGTCCGGCGCGGAGGAGACCTTCCACGCCGTCAAGGGCAAGCTCGAGACGGAGCTCGAGTCCATCTTCGAGGAGGACGCAGGCAGCGCCGTCGAGGAGGAGCTCGACGCCGCGGACAAGCCCCGCCGCGGCGGCGGCCGCCACGGCAAGTCGAACCAGACCATCTACCAGCTCATCAGCCAGAGCAAGTACACGACCAAGTTCGCGGAGCTCGTGGACGAGCACGAGGACATTGTGCAGCTGCTCAACAGCACCAAGGCCAACTACACGCTCTTCGTCCCCGTCGACAGCGCCTTCGAGCACATCCCCAAGGACAAGAAGCCCTCCAAGGAGTTTGTCGAGTCCGTGCTGAAATACCACGTCGGGCTGGGCTTGTACCCCGCCGGCCGCGTGCTTGTCACACACACCTTGCCCACCGCCCTGGACGAGCCGCTGCTCGGGAATAAGCCTCAGCGCCTCAGGACCAGCGTCGGCCTGCTGTCTGGTGTTAGGGTCAACTTCTACAGCAAGGTCGTTGCAGTTGACATCGTAAGTTCCTCCCACGAAACCTGACTTGACTCAGCAAACGAAATTAACAGGTGCATCGCCGCAGGGAGCCAAGAACGGCGTGATCCACGCCGTCAAGAGCCTCCTCGTGCCGCCGCCCTTCGTCGGCCGCGAGCTGTCCCTCTTCCCGGGCAAGTTCTCGACGCTGCTCCTGGCCTTCGACAAGACGGACTTCACCGCCTTCATCCACGGGCAGGTCCTCAACGGCTCGACCATCTTCGCGCCGGACAACCGGGCGTTCCAGAAGCTCGGCCCCGCCGCCAACGCGTTCCTGTTCAACACGGAGACGGGCATCAAGTACCTCAAGGCCATCCTCAAGTACCACGTCGTGGCCAACGAGACCGTGTACAGCGACGCGTACTACTCCTCGGGCGAGCAGGAGGACGACGGCAGCAAAGCGCAGGACGACGTCGGGCGGGGGCACTACCACCTCGACCTGCCGACCCTCCTCGGGGACAAGAGGATCGCCCTCGATGTCGCCAGGTGGGCGGGCTTCATCCGCCTCAAGATCAATGGGTACATCCCCATCGCGGTGCAGGACGGCATCGCCAAGAACGGGGTCATCCACGTCCCCGCCAACGTGCTCATCCCGCCCCACAAGCACCACAAGGGCGGGGAGGAGTCCTCGGTCTCTGGTGAGATCAGCGTGGAGGAGCTGAAGGAGAGGCTGGCTGGGTACGTCGAGGGCGAGGAGGAGCAGGGCGAGAAGGCACCCAAGGTTGAGGTCGAGCTGTAAGCACGTTCAAAAGTTGGGGTAATGTTGGCCACAATCAGCATATGATCATTCACCTTGAGCATGGTTAGTGACAGGAAATTGGGACAAACAAAATGACGCTCTCTACGCTATGGGTTGAGATTTAGTGTTTTGAGCGAGTGCATTGCAGAGCAACAATTTTGCACACTGGGTTTGGATTTGGCGTACATGGACGGTGGCGAGGTGGGTTGCATTGGATGATCTCAACACCACAACATTGGCCGACATCTGGCAGGCAAAAATACAAAATCGAAATGGTTGCAAAGAAGCCTCAATTTAATCCGAGAGATTGTCTTCTCAACTCACGGTGCTCAAAAGCAGTTGCAGTGAAGTAGGCTAAAGACAAATTTCTGTCTGGCGAGTTGATGATGTTTAGACCAGGGTTGTTTCATTCGGGGGGGGCCGTCTGGTCCTCGTTTGACGGGTTGGGGTTAGGACACTCGAGAAATGGATCAAGTCATAGACCGGTTTGGCAGAGCGAAGCGAAGCAGAGAAATGCAGGGCGATAAAGCAAGTATTTTGGATGCAATCAATAAGGAACCTGCATGTAGAGACCACCGGCTAAAGAACTCATGTCTACCAGTGGGTGGCAGGGTTGCAGTTCCAATTGTGAGTGGGTCAACATGACAACCCTGGCGACTGCACGCGGCCTTGGTCGGTCGTAAATAAATCACCTTGCGTCAACCTTGCTCATGCCACAATCCACTGACTCCTTCCCGCTTTCCAACCTTGGAGAGCAACACCTCACACATTGAAAAGGGACACGATGCCTTCCGCAGCCACAGAAGATGGCGCAGACAGGCCCCTGCTGGCCGACGCGCGGGGTCAGGACGGCATATACGGGACTGAGGAGCCCGTAGCCGCCGCACAATCAGCGGCCGGCGGCGTGCCGAGGGACCAGGGCGGCAGCTTCGCCAGGAACCTGGGCACGCTGGACGCCTTCGCCATCATCATCAGCATCGTGATCGGCAGCGGCATCTTCACCTCCCCCGGCTCCATCGACACCAACGTGCCCTCGCCCGGCATCGCGCTGGCCGTGTGGCTCGTCGGCGGCGTCCTGGCCTGGACGGGCGCGAGCACCATGGCCGAGCTGGGGACCGCCATCCCGGGCGAGGGCGGCGTGCAGCCCTACCTCAAGTACGTCTACGGCGACGTCTTTGGGCACCTCGCCGCCTGGACGTGGGTCGTCGCCGTCATGCCTGCCACCCTGGCTATTCTGAGCATCGTCTTTGTGGAGAGCATCTTCTCCGCGGCGGGCGTGACGGACAGGGCCGCCAGCGTCCTGCACAAGCTCCTGTCCGTGCTCATCATGGTGGTCATGAACCTGGCCAACACTATCAGCACAAAGGCCAGCACCCGCCTGAACAAGTTCTTCGTCACGACAAAATTCGTCAGCATCTTCGCCGTCGTGCTCGCCGGCATCGTCGTCCTGTTCATCCAGCTGGCGGACCCGGACACCAAGGTCGGGGGCGGTGACTGGATCAGGAGGAACTGGTTCGCCGACCGCGACACGGTCGCCCCGGACGGAAGCGTGACCAACTGGCCTGATGTGAGCACGTGGGAGCTGCTCGGCCACTTCTCCGCCGCGCTGTACGGTGCCCTGTGGGCCTACTCCGGCTGGGAGAAGGGCATCTACGTCTCGGCGGAGCTGTCCAACCCTGTCAAGCAGCTTCCTCTCGCCATCAATACGGCCATCCCCACCATCATCGCTTGCTTCCTCGCGACTAATGCTGCGTACTACATCCTGCTGCCTTGGGACGTGGTGTCCACAACGGACAGCGTTGCAGTGGTACGTATACTCCTCTGAAGACATCGAGTCACTCATTCTTGACGCATTACTGAAACACATCCCGCCTAGACCGCAATCACCCGCCTCCTCGGCCGCGGCTTCGGCATCGTAGCCGCCATCCTCATCTGCCTCGTCGTAGCCGGCTCCCTGCTGGGCAACTCGTTCGTCGCAGGCCGCATGGCCGTCGCGGCAGCCAACGCGGACTGGCTGCCCAAGTCCTTCGCCGCGCTCGGCCACTTCGGGATGTTCAAGGAGCCGGCGCAGGAAGACGAGGACGGGCCACAGGGCTCAGACGCGCCCCTCAACGCCATCCTCCTCAACATGCTCCTGTCCGCCCTCTTCATCTTCCTCGGCGACTTCCGCTCGCTGCTCACCTTCAACGGCCTGGGCGAGTACACCTTCTTCTTCCTGACCGTCCTTGGCGCCGTGGTCCTGCGCTTCCGCGAGCCGGGCTTGCACAGGCCGTACAAGCCGCTGCTGGTCATCCCTATTGTCTTCACCCTGGTCAGCGGCTTCGTGCTCGTGCGCGGCGCCGTGTTTGCGCCTGTGCCTGCTATGGTGCTGGTAGTCGTGTGGGCTGTGGGTATCCTCTTCTATGTGGTCCGGAGGAAGCGGGCTGCAATGTTGCGCCAGGGTAACTATTAGGCGGGAAGAGTTGATTCCTGCCTTGGTCATATGCGTTAAACTTTGAGGCCATACTCTATCCCACAACGGCAAAGGGTAGCCGAGGCCCAAGGCATGCAGCTGGATCTCGAGAGTTGTCGATGAGATGTCAAGCGGTGTAGAAATAGAAGAAACACACGAGCACATAAAAGCATTGATGTTATCGTACATATCAGCGCACCATCTAAAAACCCATATTCTCATGAGAAGCTCCCCCAGCCTGCTCAAGTTGTCCACATGCCAACCCGGGCAACGTCGACTTCGCACGCAGCAGAGGCTACGTGAACGCCATCGAAAGACCACCAGCAACCAATAACTTGCCATGCTCAAACTCCGGGAATTACCTAATGCCGTGCCCCAGGTGTTGCAATCACAAGGTACCAAGCGTGGATCACACCAGGCACCCACCCCAGAAAGTCCAGGAGGATGTTGAGTAGCAGCTGAGAGCCGCAGCCGCGCTTTAGGAATGCGACGAGCGGCGGGAGAAAGACGGCCAGGACGAGGAGTAGTATGTCTGCCTGCAGATGGGGCTTTAGAATTTTTGTGGATTGGAAACTGGTGCAGGCTTCAGGTAGTTGAAGGATGTGTATGACTTACTGCTGTCATTCTCCCTGACTGCCTTGGTTCGTGGTAGCGACCTGACATTTTGAAAGGTATTGATGCGTCTTGTCTCCCGGGATTGCAGTGATATTCTGGAGACAAAAGATACAACTTCTGAATTGGAGGATTCCGCTCGAACTGGGTATTTCTCGCGTCTTGATCAAGGGATGATCACGGATACCAAGAGCACGTGGAGACAATTGAGATCGCCATGATGCCTATTTATGCACAGAATCGCGAAGGCTCAATGTGAATATACCCTTCCGCTGAGTACAATCTCATCGATCAGAGCCTCCCAATAAATCTACGAAGTTGTGTCCAACTGACGTCAGGCGCGCCGCCGAGCCGAGCCAAGTAGTGGCCGCGATGCTTGGCCCGCAGTCGGACATGTCCGGCTGGTACGGAGGCGCACGGAAAACCCTGCCCTGCCCAGGCCCGCTTCGCTTGTGTGAGGGCGTAGTCAATGCTCGGGCGTGTGTAAGCCGTCCAATGCCTCAGCACTTGGGGGAGAATTAGTCTAGACCCCCAAGACCTTTGGTGTTGATACGCAGGTTTCTCGCCCGCCACGATGGCTCCGATTTCACTTGGTCGCTGGCCTTGGCGCGTGGCCTTGCCTGTCACCTGATCGGAGACTAAGCCAGTGGCTGTTGTGGGCCCAGAATATGATGGCGAATGTCTTGAACGGGCTGTCGGGCTGTTTCTGTCTTGGCTGGAGACTTTCCGGGGGGGGGGCGGTTGTTGATTCCCAGTTGCGAAATGTTGCATTTTGTGTTTGCCACCGCCTGAGGCAAACGCCGTACCCACACTGTGCCGAATCAAAGTAAATCCACATGTATGGCATTTCGAAAGTCCCAGAGACAGCATTTCAAGAGAGGTGAACGTCCTTCTATCAGGCTTGGGTAGGTAGAAGATTGATAATCGATCATGCGTGCTATGCCTGGAGCATATAGTCTACCAGCAGAGTCTAATGTTCGAGCTCATGATCCCAAATACCTGACATTTTGGTATTTTTTGCTGTCATGGACGGGTGTTGTGCAAGTCGAAGAATCCAGGGCAGTGTTGTAGCTGAAAGAGACTCGTGGGCTATAAATTGACCCGTCTCCGTACATGTCACAAGGTGCATATCATAAGGTGATCTCACAGCGCGTCGATCATCATCAACCTGACCCCATCCGCGGGAGATATCGAATACTAATACATGCAACAAGAAGACACCTAGGGATGGTAATCCATCATTCAAATGGAATGTATTCGCTTCTCGGACTTTAAATCCACCTCCCGACCTCTCAGAGCATGTAATTCTGCGCATAAAGTCCGCTAGGGCTTTGCGTTTCGAGCATCCTCTGCGTTATGGCTACATAGCCCGTCGTTTTGACGGTACATCGCTTGTTCTTGATTTACCGCTGTCTTTCAAAGCGCCGTCGCTGGCAGGTCTCTTTATTTGTACCAACTCTCCTATCACCCGGTGAGAGAATTCCCGCTCTAGCCGCTTGGATAATGGCCCCGTTGGGATCATCTTCCCCATGTAACTCTCGATCGCGCCCCTGAGGCTGTCTTCTCCATATTCGCAAAGCGCTGTGTTTATGTGAGTGAAATATCTCGTGCAGTACAAGGTCGAAATACTCACTGGTCACGTCATAGACTTTCCGCCCATGACTGACCCACACTGGCCTTCGCATCGGAGGCAATCTTGCCTGATCGGAGCTGATCGCTTCCCCCGGGATGTCCATGATCGACCCATCATTTGAAGCCAGCTCTTTGGTCGTGACCTTGGGTAACGGAGGTGGAATTTTCGCGACGATGAGCTCCCTCCTGGATATCAGATCTAGCAGAACATCTGGTATATCGACCACAAGGTCGGCCATCACCTTCTCAGACGCGTCCGTCCCACGGAGGGACTGTGTTGCCTCTTGAATCTCCTTCCAGCCATATACCATCCACGAATCGATAGCTTTGAATATCCTGTTAGCACTGTCTCCAAGATCTGTGATTGCTGCTCGCATTAGGCCCCTGCGGGAGGCATCCGCACTCGGTCAAATTTCAACAACACATGGGCCACCGTCCGCAGAATACTTACGGGTTAGATCATACACCATTCCATGTATTATGATCTGATTTTCGGCGATTGGCAGACGGCCTTCTCGTATCACTCGTCCAATTCGAAGGAAATCGTAGTCCGCCAGGCACCGTTCGGCATCGTAATGGTAGCGGTTGAAAGCTTCTGTCGAATCTTTACCGGCGAATTGCTCGATCAGTGTAGTGCCGCCTGGATGAGAATCCGCGAATTCTGTTTCGTTGTCAATTTCAGGGGTTCTTGTAGGAATTAGCTTGGAGTATTAACAGCATTATGACTTACCTGTCATATCGTAGACATTGTCTTTAATTATAGTGTACATCCCGGTCTCTCGATAAGTGTGCCAAGCAACCTCCTTCTTTGTGTACAGACTTTCCGAAGACGCTCGAGGACCTTCAACCGGTCTAGGCTCAGCCAGAGTAGCGCACCTGTACGGCCACAGGTAATCGACCACCTGTTCAGGAGTGACGGTGTCGTCCTCGTCGATGGCATGCATGGGGTTCCCGCCTGGGTTGGATCTGAGCATGATGCGCTGAGCCGTGCTCTCGAATGGAAATGCTTCAAGTCCTCGGTCAGCAGTAGAGATATCAAGGAGTATGCACAAACGTATTCAAGCTTGACATACCTGTTATATCGAAGACATCTTGACCGAGAACAATCCAGAAAGGCCTTCCCTGCTCCCCGTCCCTCTCTGCGATTTCTTCGCTCCTCAAGGGACGGATCAGCTTCCCTATAGGCTCGCGGGATTCTTTCAGCTCCTCCCGAAATTCTGGTCTTGCTTTGAGGCCAAGAACGGTCTTCTTGAGCACCGATGTAATGTCGAACCTTTCGTCATTTACTCTTCTCTCCGATACGGCGTCTACCCAGCGATATTCAGTGAGCGCACAGGCATGATAAAGTCCCGGATGTGGGAGAATAAAACGCTATTGCGAGAGAGCAAAACATACCAGTGACATCGTAAATATCAAATCCAGACCTCCCATCGTCAACAATTGCCCACAAGTCCGCACAGTACCGGTGGTTTCCCACCTCTCCTATGGTGTAGTATGTTGCTTGCCACGATTGATCAGGCATTGACCGTCGCACACTCTTTGCGGCCCCAGATGGTTGACCTGCCGGTCCTGGAGGTTGCGGTGGACTCCCAGATGGCTGTCCTATCGGGCCCGGAGACTGTGGCAGGGAGCCACCAGCAGCAGGCGGATTCGCTGATGCCAGAGACGGCGGCGCGGACCTCCGTCCTCCCCCAGAAGGTGGACTCGCTGGTGCCGGGGCCCCTGATACGTCTAGACCCTGAAGAAGCTGGCTCAGAGTTTCCCCCGTTGCGTACTGCTGAGGTGCCGGTCCGTTGTAATTCGCACCCTGCGAGGCTGGTGCTGTCCCCGAATGCCCCTGGTTCGCCTTGCTTCTCCAGCCTCGCAGTTCGAAGTTGAAATTGGGCAGCCATTCATACTCGCCCGCCACCTTGGCATCGGCCTCGACCTGGTTGAATGAGACCCACCAAGCGTCCACGATGTCCTTTGGTACTTGGGAGCCCAGCTCCCGCTGGGTGACCTCACCCTTCAGCTTCTCCAGGAGGGTCGCCCGGTTGCCCAGGTCGCTGCCGGCCGCAATCGGGACGTGGCGTTTCGGCGCCGTCGTCTTCAAAGTCCCGTACCTTTTGGACGCGGTCCAGTCAATCACCCAGGGCGAGATTTTCTTTGACTGCGCAAACGCCACAGCGGCAGTGCTCGGGGACCAGCAGTTTTGCGAGATGCAGAGCCGCTCCGTGGTATCCTCCTGATCGCGCCTGGGCATGATCGCCAGCATGAGGTACCCGACGGCGTCCATGAACCAGTTGACGGGTGACTTTTCGAGTATGGTTCCATTCCACGTGATGGTCGATCCTATGAGATCCTTGAGCACTTGTGCAGCGGCGAGTTCGTCGCGCTGAATGTACGCAGCTTGGAACTGCTTTATGCTGTTGCGGAGCTCAGCCTTGCTGTGGATGGAGCCTTTCCATTCCTTGAGCGCGTCGTTACGCCTGCATTTTCCCAATCATTAGAGACAACGGCTTCACTTGACGGCAGGCAGGGTTTATTAGGCAATAGAAGTCTCAAATTCGCTGCTGCGTCGAGGGTTTATGTATCGATGGGGGTCATACCATGGCCGTATATTCTTCCACAATGTCTCCCGGTTGCCAACGTGGTTACGGAGCGTTTCTAGCTCCTTCCTTGTTTCATCATTAAAGAATCCTGGCTTACACGATCTTAATGCTTTCGGCGGTTTTCTAAACGCCCTAATCTGTCTCAAGGCGCGTGGGATCTGCAATGCCCGGACCGAGTATTTCGAATAGATGACGTTCCAAAAGTTTATGGTGAAGAAGCCACTGCTGGTAGACAGAGGGATGATGTATTGGGACCATTCTTCATTTCGATGATCCGCTTCGTTAACCCCCTGGTTGTTGAACTTGAGAAGCCTATAGTTGGGAAAGTCCTCCATGGTACACAGTAGGAGTCTTTGGTTGAATTCCTGCCTCAAAGTCTCAAATACTGTGGCCGGAAAGCCGGTAATCCGGCCCCCAAATAACGCCGTTTCCCAAGACTGGCCGAGCTCATTGACCCATTCACCGACACCGTTGACTTCTACGAACTAATTCTTGGGTGAGCCCGGATAGGAAACATAATGCGGCCCTTACTTACAGGCTCAAGTTTCATTCCGTCGCTTTTAGGCATGACCCAACAATTGTGAACTCTCCACATGGCATGCTAAGGCAAATATGTAAGTTGGCATGTCATCGCTCAAACCTTTTCTCACCAGAAAGGCACTATGAGACTGTCAGTGGACTGCACGAGCTGCGAACGCGACCATAATAGTCGCCGGGCCGACAGGACCAACCTCGACAAGTCTCGGCTTTTGTAAGAGACGAATCACCTGCCCAATCAAGGAGTCCTGTTTATTGGGTCTGAACTCACCGCCATTTCGTGCGCCAGCTATCACAAGTTCAGCAGATATATTCGGAGGACCACAATCAGCACGAGGGGCAGACTCACAGTTTTGGCGAAGTTAAATCTGCTCAACGCCTTCTCGGTATCAGTAGTAGTAGTATCCAGTAACGGCCGAACCACACCAGGATTGATCAATATTAGCACAAATTGATATCCTTTCCCTTTAGTTGCATCGCGAAAATAGGTCGTGAGGCCATACTGAAATCATTAATTCCATCAGATAACGTCGACCAGGACTTAAGGTGTGAGACCGGTATCGCCACAACCCAACACGCTCGTGAAGAAGGCGTCAGATACTACCTACTGGAGATGTGTATGTTCCCACGGCTCCCGCAGGAATGAAGGTAATAACGATCCTGTCAGCATAGTCGCCGAAGCTTTTCAATAGGTCATCGACTTCCGTTTGGGTGGGATCTTGTGCAAACTTGGCCAGGTATGGATCTTCTGTCAAGTTGAACGGTACTTGTCCATCCCATTTGGCCGTACTTTTGTTAAAAGTTGTGAGAGCATGGTAGCTGTGAGGCTTTTGTCAGCACAGCAGCATCTCAGGAACAAGCGCTGCCTGTAACCCGTGGCCACATACAAACGAAGAGCAACTGACACCTTGAAAAAGGTGCTCGCTATCTGGATACATGGTGCCAATGCGTTCCACAAGACGGGATTATCGACACTCCAGGTGTCTGTATCTGACAAGCCGGGAAGGAGCTCTCCGGCAAACCCCTCCTTGATAGGTTTATCGACATTATACCATCTTTCCTGTGATCCAATTCACAAGGTTAGTATCTTCCTTAGCCCGGTTGTCCGAAAAGAAGGGAGGTAAGGCAAATATGACAGAGGCCGTCCCCCACGCAAGGCGTGTGGAATACTGAGGAGGCGGCTTACCTTCTGGAATGCGCGTTCCCACCGCGACTCATTGACTACTATGTCACAATCCTTGACAGGCACAGCTTCGTTCACGGCCAAGACTTGCGCTGCAGGAAATTAGTGGTGTCCAAAAAATCAACTGGCTGGATCCAGGATGAGTGCAAGCTTAGCGTGATGTGCGCGCAGCCTGCTCCTGTTACCATCCGAGGGTCTGGAATGAAAAACGCACCAGTTCTCAGTCCTTGTAATTCAACCTTCTGGTGCGTCTCCTCCTCCTGGAAGAGAAGGTCAAGCTCCTCGTCGGTGGGTCGAGGTATGGGCGGTTCATTGTCGGGAATTTGTCGAGGGTTTACTAGATCTATGTCCGGAAACCTATGCCTCTCGGGTCAGTGACCACATCGATTCTGTATGATAGGGGACTGTACCGAGGATGGAGTCCCGAGGACTGCTTTGCTCTGAAAGGATAAAGCGCTGAGATTCCGTATTTTTCCGCATATGGAGTTGGCGGAGTTGGTGATCGGGGAGGCACAGGTGGTACCGAGGAAGGTGGAGTGGCAGGTCTTGATGATGCCATCTCGAGATGTTAAACCGAGCTCAAGTGCCTCCTGCTTGGGGTGCTGACCGCGTGTGCAAGACCTCAGAAATGCCTGAGATTACGAGACAGTGAATTTGGGATCATCGAATATGACCGTACGTTCGAAATTCTATTGTTGTCTGACCGGATCCGTCAGAATGTGGTCCAACACAATGCCGAGTCCCAATTTCTTTTAAAGCACGAGATGCTCCTTTGTGCCACTTTGCTTCTCTTTTGACCGCAACTCGCATACATTTGTCTTTGAGCTTCGAGGAGAGTGCTATACGCCTGAATATTTGCATGGATGCAACCCAAGCCTCATGACAACCCCAGGGTTTCACTCTCCCACCAGCCTCTGAAAACCTTCAGCCTCTCAGTACGCTCCCTCGCGAGCTGCCGCCCAGTCCTCGTCTTCATCATGCCCTCCAAAAGCTCCAGCTTCTCTTCAAAGTGGTCGACGCAACCGCTTAGGCCGCGCGCGCTCATCTTTGCGCCGCCAAAAGTAAAGCAGCGTGCGATCCCCACAGCGCCAATCGCGTCGAGCCGGTCTGCGTCCTGGACGATGGCCAGCTCCGGAATGGAGGCGATCTTATCCAGTACCTTCTGGGGGTCCTTCTTCTCGCTGGAGAAGGATACGTGAAGGACGAGATCCTGCACCCTGTCTGCGAGGTCGGCGGGGCAGCCCCTTTCGAGGAGCACGTCCCTGACGAGTGTGGTCGAGTCCTGGCCGGGTAAAAGGTATTTGCGGTCGCCGACATCATGGAGCAGGGCCCCTAGTGTCAGGAGAGTCTTGTCGTACTGCGGTCTGGCTGCGGCGTCCGACTGGCTTTCCTTGTCAAGGATGAGCAGCGCCAAGTGGTGGACCCGTTGGATATGGTTAAAGTCGTGCGAAGGGTCGTAATGAGACATGTACTCCTCGACGTAGGATGTCACCGACTTTATGAGCTCGTCGTAGCTCCCAGTCACATCTTGACTTGTCAAGGAACCGTTTGCAGTCGGAATGGGTTCTGTGGGTTCTGCAGTCGAGGATGTTTTCTTCCCCCGAACACCCACCTGCTTCATCAAAACCTCGTCCATGCTGGCCTTTGCGAAGCTGTTGTCTGATGTCAATTCGGTGTCTCCAAATGGGGCGTCAAGAACTCTACACGAGAGGCTTCTGCAATGTGACTCACGCGGGTGTTGCTGCCTAGAAGGGAGAGGAGGAAGCAAAAGTGCCAGACGCGACGCGTCGAATGGCTTGGAAGGAGGGTTATCCAACCCTGATGATGACCCGACGCCTGCGTCGGCACATCAACGCCCCCCCCCCCCAACACAAAGAAAATATCCAGTGGATAGACAGAGCCGTGGTGACTTACACATTGGATGGTTGCATTTATAGCTCGGCCTACTGTGTGATTTATCGACAATTTTACACCATATCTTGTCCATACGGTAGCTCTCAAGTTCAGTGATGTGCATTAGACTGACTTGAGACTTCGAGTACAACCACCAATTGATGTAGTTATGCATTTCTTCACCAGATCGATCGGCAAGCTCTTATGTAACCCATCCATTACTCAAGAGCTTATCGCACATGATGAAACTTTCATGCCCCTCAATGGTTGGCCTCGTGCTCACCAACCGGCACATGCATGCCATGTTTACCTTGGTACTGCGAAGTCTCAGCCGGCTTCCATCCACCATTGCTCAGCAGTTTCTCATCAGCCAACTTGAAGACCTCAACCTTTAGAGGTCGACAGCATTTGATCATTTCTTTCTCGCTGTCACTGCCGAAACCCCAAAGCGAAAGGTCACCACCAGGGCAAGTACCTGTGACCGAAATGAATTAGCACAATCCAGCAAAAGCACACCGGGAAAGAAAACAAAACT
The DNA here is from genome assembly GCA_037177825.1 of Diaporthe sp. P3_1W. Classification (NCBI taxonomy): domain Eukaryota; kingdom Fungi; phylum Ascomycota; class Sordariomycetes; order Diaporthales; family Diaporthaceae; genus Diaporthe; species Diaporthe sp. P3_1W. The sequence continues at coordinate 833,402 of JBAFXB010000004.1, read as the reverse complement.
CACTCAGCGCCATGAGTACGTCCTGCTCCGCCAGAAACTCAATATGATCCCCCGCCTCAGCCGGACAAGGGTTCATGAAATACCTCCCCTTGTCGTCCAGCCCCGTGACCTGGAACAGGTTGATGACATCGTGCACGTCGCCCTCGTTCAGCCCGTACGGCGCGACCGCCCGCGTCAGGTTGGAGTGGCAGTGGAAGTCGTACGTCTGGCCCGAGAGCACCGTGTTGATGTAGGGGTCGCACCGCGTGCCGAGCAGGTCGTGCACGCGGCCCCCGTGCTCGTCCTCGCCGTACCAGGACAGGCTGTCCGCGATGATTGTGACGAGCGGCCGCATGTACGGCAGGCACGACCACAGCCTGTCGTGCGTCGTCACGTGCGAGGCGTGCAGCTGCTTGGTCCGGCTGGCCCAGAACCGCTCGCGGGGGTTGTGCGCGTTCCAGATGTTGAGGTCGCCTGGGCGGTATAGGCCGTCAGCGGGATGCTCGATAACTCAGGAACTGGTGCATGGGGTCCCAGGCAGCTTTTCCGTTGCGAAGACATGGACAAGTATGTAGGCTTACCAACTTGAGGGCCCTCGGGGGTGCTGATCCGGACGATGGAGCCGGCGGGGGCCTTCCACGCCCTCCCGGATCGGATCGGCAGGACAAACTCCTCAACCAGAACCCGTGGCGCCTTCTGAACAGCCTCATACAAGTCTCGGGGCACGGTCAGGGGCGAGCCTGCTGAGGGCAGATATGCCGGCACCGGCTTTGGCACCGGCTTCCGGGATCGGAGGCGCTCGGCGGCGGTTTGAGCGTTTGCATCCATATTCTCAAAGGACTCAGGGGTTGAATTGCGAAGATGACGACGTTGGTCTCGTATTACTCGGTACCGTAAAAAGAATATAGTATTATATAAAATCTGAGAGGTTAAGTATTGGGGAAGTGAGGATCCGCTTGCGAGCCGACTCTGGCCGCTCGGCTTGGCGTAGATAAGATCGGAGTGAAGCTCCGCCAAAGCTCCGTCAAATCAGGTAGTCGCGGTTCTGTTTAGTCTATCTTGCTGCTTATGGGCTTGTCGATCCACTCTCCGCTCATCAGGGGTGCAGGCAATTGCCTCTGCAACGAGAGCGAGTACTGAGGTAGTGTTAAGCTGCTACATTGAGTGGACAATTGACGGTTGCCAATTTGCTGAGGCAACTGTGGAGCTCTCTTTTCTGGTCTAATATTTCTTATCCCACACTATATGTGCTTCACTCTCGTGCTCGTGCTGATTGTTAGAATCAAAATATTTGATAAGTGTAGTCTTTGCATTTTTCAGTGAATTTCCAATACCTTGTATAGAAGAAAGCCACGAACTGTAACGATTCAATCCTAGCTGAAGTGATGTTACGAACACATTTTCTCTGCAAAACCATTCCATCCTTGTTACCATCGGTTACTTTTCTCTGTGAAGTGGCACTCCCATAGCCTTCATTGACGTAGCTCATGTACGTGCTACTTTATGAGAGTAGATCTAAAGTTTCTTGTTTCCAATGCCGGTGAAGTGTCGAACAGATTCTACAGACGGTTCTTTTCCCACTGAACAAACTGAAGCAACCAATAAGAGTCTACCATCATCTACAAAATATAATGATCCTTTTTGCATACATTCAAGGGTATCTGTGATGACCAGGTGCCCCAACAGATAGGCTAGCAAGAGCAACAAGCGGTCTGGATCACCTTCATTTGTGCAGGCGGTCTCAGAAGCGCATGCTATATTGCTTTGTCAAAAGCCAAAGGATCACTAGCGGAAACGTCTGATGGCTCTATATTAAGCGTCCTGCGGTGACATGTGGCGCGGTTATGACAGACCCGGCAGATTTACGGACGAACAGACCAGACTAGACCGTGCCTAGCCCTCTGAGGCGCACACTAGGTTTGTGGGATGACACGGTAGCACTCTCCAGCCCTCTTGGGCGCGGGTTCACGATTGCAGCGGCGTCATAACATTGCCATCGGGAATGTGGACGCGAGAGGTTATCCGGAGTCTCTTACCACATTGTTCTCAGGTCAGGTAAAAGGTAGCGCGGATGTGTCGTGGGGATGTCCTTGACACCGGCGAAGAAGACAAACTCGGACCTACCCGTGCACCCGAGTTGTCTGATGATCAATGGATCCCGGGTTGGATTTGGACGGAAGGCTGGATCCCTGTGGTGCAGGGCACAACAGGAGCCATTGCGACTGGCAGATGCTTAGTTATGCGGTCGAGGGAAGCCGCGTAGCCCTTGAGTCGCGTGTCGCTGGTCGTGAAACATTGCTGCTGGTGAGGAGGTGGCGGAGGCTGACTGATCAACGGGTATGGTGAAGGAGTAGTTAAACGTCGTCGATAGGATCAGAGACTACCGTGCCGCGATGGGCTTTGTTCTCTTTCTCTCTCGCGTCGTGAGACGGCTTGAGAGCTCGCAATTCCAGCGTGGCTCAATCTTGAACCTGTTTGCCTTGGCAACGCGGATGCACATGCTCAGGTCCAGGTAACTAACTCGGCAGCTCTTCGCGCATCGCGATTCGACAGCAGGGCATGCGTCCAGCTCGGGGGGCAAGCGCCAAGGAACATTCGGTTCGCGCAAATGCCAGTGCTGAGGATTTGACACCACTGTTGATTCGCTGACGAGTTTCGCTGGCCCTCTGAAATGTGTCGCCCAGGTCCCCTGTCGCCAGGCGTCTCCGAGTCGTCGGAGGTCCCTGCACTTGTCTCAGAATGCCTGGCAGGCATCCAAGCGTTTTAGCCTCGCCTTGACCGCAGGGTCGCATGGACCTCGGGCATATTTCAAAATCACGATGAGCTTAATTGACCAGAGTCCTGGTTGATCTGTCAAGCGAGCCGGATTTCGCACGCCCTGTCGTATCCCAGCTGGAAATGAGAGGCTGTTGGTTTTGGGCGCAAGAGAGGTCGCATGTTTGGTAGATGCAACCTTATACGGATGGGACCTCGGGACCGAGACAGGACAGGGTCCACTGCGTGCCCCCCCTCGAGACGCCTGACCTCCCTCTACCACGGTCGGATCCGTCTTGGCACTGCATGCGTTCATTGCCTGGTGTTTTAGCTTCTGCACCTGGTCTGTGTCATGTATTGGATATTACCAGCTGCATTGCATGCGCCCGCCTTCACATCCTAAAAGCTTAGACGGTTGCTCCTTAGGGCTGGAACCTTCCTTGTGTACATGACGTCTGGTGAAAATCTAATTATTCGGCGTTGGTTTACTTTTCCTTTCACAAGACTACAGGATACATACTCTGTCGTCTGCGTATACCGGTATACACCTTGCAAGGGCTGGACTCATCTATACATTATATTATAATCCACACCACACTTCGAAATTTCCTACGCCAAGTCCGAACGCATCATCACCAGCCGAGAACCAGATCTTCATGGCGATAGCCAAGAGTAGTCAGAGTCAAGGGACCTGCATATGACAAAGGCTGTTGTCCGAGGGACCTCGCCAATGGACCCCCGGAGTAACCAGCGCATCTCAACCGCCAGCAACGACGACTCGATACTTCAGTATGTCAACGACAAGAAGTCGGGAAGGAAAAGGCGCCGGCGCGCGTGTCCGATTCTGATCCTGCTCGCCTTGGTAATTCACTTTCTTGCATGCGGATGCGGGATCACCATCAGCGTACTCGTCGTCCGCTTCGGCCTGGAGACATCAGTTGCTGGGAGGCAGGACCTCGTGTCGAGGATACTGCTGTTCGTTTCTAGCTGCATCGGCAATGTCTACATCCTAATGCACATATTCGCGTCGCGGGAAAAGTACGTACGGAGCCTTCAGAATGGCAGCCCGCAGATACACGGATATTTCTTCGCGGCCGTGTCCTTTTTAATCGCACGGCTCAGCTTGCCAGTCTGGATTGCGACAGTCGTCATGAACGCACTCGTCGCAGCCATGGCTGGCTTTAATCTACAAAATGGCCTCAAGGCAAATGTGGTCTGGATCCAGCTCCTGATCGCAGCGGTGGGCCTGTGAGTTTCCCTGATATAATGAGTGAGACCAGGTTCGATACTGACGTAATTGCGCCCAGGTTGTCCATGCTGGCCATATTAATTGTAATCGAGACCACTGACCGCCCATTCGCAACTTCAATTTTGTCGAGACGAACATTTATTACTGCGAAGGAGCAGGGCGACCGAAAAGATACGTTTGATCTAAGCATTTCAAGGCAGGGAATCCATCCAACGGGGGATATCGAAGAGAATAAAAAAGGAGCGAGGAATACAGTAGTAGAACTACAGCGAGAATCATTCGACCGGTCTCGGATCAACACCCCAGAGTCGTCAGGCGGCGGGAGTCCGGATGGGCAAACAAACGCACCTTCGTGGACGGACCGCTCCTCACGAATCGAGCAAAGAAGGAGCACAAGGAGGGATACCATGCGAGTACGCAGCCAGGCTGTGCCCACGCCGCTTGAGACCATCTTCGGGTCGCGGGAAACGCTGCCTGATCCTCGAAACTCGCCGGGCATCAAAGGCGACTTTTCCTGGAGACCGCCGACCAGGGACTCAGAATACAACCAGAGGCCGCTGACCTCAGAATCATTCCGCGATACTCTGCAACCACGGAGCAATGCGGCCTCGACGGTCTTCTCGAACCTGTCCGCACTGCCTCAACCTCTGGCCACTAATCCGGTGCCCGACACTTTTGGGTCGGCAGATGTGCAATCCAGACGGCAGTCTGTCGTGCGGCCCCGTTCGTCCTCTGTCCCACCAGAGACACAACAAAAGACCCCAGTCCAGAGACGGCCTACACTACCAAATCTCAGCGACCTGCCCGCCCGCGCCGCAGCTCGGCGGAGGAACTCGCTGATGGCCCGGGAAGCCGACCTAGACCCCCGCGCGTCTACCGAGATTTCTCGACGTTTCAGCCTCATCGGCGGCCAGAACAACATCGCTCCCCCCTCGCCAAGAAACGACTTCGTTGAGGTCCCCATCCCGAACATCACGCCCCGCGAGCTCGAGACGGATGAGGACGGCATCATCCCCGTCGAGTCCCACCCGCTCGCGAGGAACAACACGACCAGGTCGCGCCTCGTCCGCAACTTCTCCCGGCCCAGGCGGAGGAGCACGATGGTGGGGCCCGTGGACGTCGTCATGGACGGCGACAAGGCGAGGCGGACATCGTCGTTCCTCCCGGAGCCCGCGCGCGAGCGCGGCCGCGGCAGGAGACAGGGGGGAGGAGGAGACGACGGCATGGGAGACGAGAGGCGGGCAGAGGTCCGGCGGTCCAAGTCGGTCCCGCCCGTGGCCTCCAACACCACCGCCAGCAGGACCAAGAGGGTCAGCCTGGTACTGGACGAGCCGCGGTCGAAGCCGCCCACGGCGAGGCTCCCCCGGAAGCCGGTGACCGGCCCGCGCTTCTCGCCCTTCCCCTCGACTGCTACCGCTGCCGCCGCCCCGGAGCCGCGCAGGCTCAAGGGCCTGGGCCAGGGGTCGGCGAGGAGGTTGAACAAGGAAGTTGCTCAATGGGTCGAGGGCGTGCAGGCCGAGCCGAGGAGTTCGAGCGATGCCGAGGCGCCGCCGTCTATTATCTCGGACGTGTCTACTGATATCCTGGACCCCGAGACCACCGCGCCGTTCAGGCGGGTCGGAAGTGGGAAGCTGAGCCGGGAGGACTCGATCTCTGGGCGGATGAGGCGCATTTCGCAGAACTTTTAGCCAGTAATTACCTCTGTAGAATATAGAAATGTATAAACTAAATTTTGATACAAGTCCAGACGTCACGGCCGTGATAATGCGATTTGTTGTGCTTAGTGCGTGTACGCTAGAACCCACATGCAGGTTCATCCATACCAATTCCTCTTCAGTCCCTATCTATTTTTGGTTCCAATTGTCGTGGAAATGCATGAAGCTAGCCCGGGCATGGAGCAGCTGGGCATGCAACATTTCATCTCAAAAAGTGAAGCCCTCGTCGGAGGATGCCATGATGAGGTCCAAATTGAAGTCACGTTTTGTCTGGTGCAGCACGGGTTCGGTTCATGTGTGAGAACCTCCCGGCCGAGAGCGCCAACCCGATTGGAGTCGACATTCCAGGATCCTGTATACGACCCGGTTGTAATCGAAGGCGCCTTGTCCCACAGTCCCGGGAGGTGGGGGATTGGGTGCGCGGTAATATGCCTCACCATTACCCAGGCGGCTGGTAACTCAGCGTATCATCGCGAAACTCAAGCCAAATTCTTGATATAAGCAACACATGCTTCCCTTCTATGATGCCCGGCTTCATCCAAACTTAGAGACGATGACCTCACCCTTTACTGATGAGCCGTGCATACGTCTCTTCCCCGCAAGGTTAGCGGTCTGAGTCGCCGGATTCTACCATTGAGCCTTAACGAGGTAATGATTGATGGCTTGGCTATATTGTACACCTCCATTCAAACTCGGGTTCGGCCATGACTGAGATGGTGAAGTGAAGTGTACATAGGTACGCAAATGCCGGCGCGACCTGAAGACGTGCGTGCCTGGACCAGGGAGCCAAATAAGATTGTACGAACATTATTTTCTCCGATTACTGCTAGTTTATCGTCTTCGGGGCTGAACTAGATAGACGACTCCCGGTGCTTTACTTGGACTGTGTCTTTGGATCTGTGGAAAATGTATCGCAAAGATTAATGACCCTCAGCGCAAGTTGATTGCGAAGTACTGACCTCACATCCACATATCGAACCTGGTACTCAAAGCATCCTGTTGAGGAGTGGTTCTAGGCCGCCTATTCCTGGTCATGAACAACCTACTTAACATCCTGCTCCTGCCTCCTGTTTGAGGGGATATAACAGGACTACGGCTGCTCCGTGAGTGCTTCCGCATTCAGCTGATTAGCTCGTGACCGAATCACCAATGTCACCCTTCACGATTGGGACTAATCACTCACGCCATGTAACTGAAAAACGAGCTTTGGTGTCTTTCGGCAGCAGCTATATAGTGTTGTTCTCGGCTTCATGTGTCAAAAGACATACCAGGCGTGAATATGTGTGCTGGCTGTCGATCAAGAAACTATTGCCATAATTTCGCATTGACTTGCCGAACTGAGGTCTTCGTATTCGCGATATTTCCTAGCAGGTGCATGATCAGCGGACGTTATCAGTTTCTGGTATAGGTTCAGTGCATCTCGTCTCCTCTATCTGCGAAAGTGGGAATCGTATTCGTAAAGGAAAGTGCCCAGGGCAAAGCGGGGAAAAGGAATTCGTGCCCTCGGGGGGCTGGTCACCTTCCTGTATTTGAAGAATGCCAGGTGCGTCGGGCCTCGGAGATACCTTTTGAGAATGGATTCCCATCTGATAGCAATATAATTCCCGGCAGGTGGAGGAGCGCAGTAACCAAATCGCGCCAAGTTGAGGACTGTCGATCACATCACGCTGCATTTTGTAAAATGTACCATGATCCTCCGGATGCGCAGAATTAGTGGATACATATAGTCGAATCCCTAGTCCAGGGGAAAAAATTGTCACGATGGAGCGCCACGGTCTCTCTGCATCCCCGCGGACAGCGAGTCTCTGCTTCTTTAACGCTTTTGAGCCTCGATGCCTTAACAGCACAGGCAGCCAATCTTTGACCAACCTCATAACTGACTTCAACAAGAGGCGCTGTTCCGGCGGCCTTAACTGTAGACATGCGGTCAACACTGCTCCCCCTGTCTTTGGCAATCTCAACAACGGTGTTGGGACAGTGGCACCACCCGAAGCGTGCCCCTGAACTGGATCACGATGCCAGCAAGGCGTGTGAGGAGATCAAATCCCAGATCTCAAGCGCCAGCGAGGTGATCGACGGTGTCGGTAAGTGCTGTGCCCTAGCAGAATGGGGGCTTTTGCATCAAGACTGGGGGCATCTTTTGTGAAGTTGGCGGCTGACAACGATTTCAGTCGAGCTCGGCCTGACGGATGATACGCACCACTGGTTCTTTGAATCTAGCAGCGAGACACCGACGTGTGTTGTCGAGGTTGGCTCTCCGGCCGACGTATCGGTTGCGGTAAGAAGCCTCCTAAAGGATGCATGAGGGTGACATGGCTGATCTTTGGGCAACGACAATACAGATGACCGCCATTGGCAATCACGGGGCACCATTCGCTTTGTATAGTGCGGGCCATGCGTCAAACAAGGGGTTCTCGAGCACCACCGGGGTTCACATCGCGATGAAACGGATGAACCAGGTAGTTCTGTCCGCCGACAAATCTACCGTCGAGATTGGCACGGGCAACGGATGGGCCGACGTGTACGACAAGCTTGACGGGACAGGAGTCAACGTTGTGGGTGGCCGAGTCAAGGGCCCCGGGGTCGGTGGGTTTACACTCGGTGGAGGGTACTCCTGGTAAGTCTAATGTTGCGTGCTAAAGGTATCTGTACTAAGCTGAATCTCTAGGAAAACAAACCAGTACGGCCTTACGAGCGATACAGTTCTGCAGTTCAATGTCGTCCTACCTGTGAGGTCTCTCCTTTCACTCGCTGGCAAGCTGCCATTTTCCAACGTTCGAGCACTTGAGCTGACTCTTATAACCTAGAACGGGACGATTTCCACCGCGTCAGCAGATGTAAATCCAGATCTCTTCTTCGCTCTCAAGGGTGGTCTTAATCGGTTTGCGGTGGTCACATCTGCAGTTTACAAAACCCACCCGCAGACTGATGAAGTCTACGTATGTCGTACACTGTCCCGTCCCGGTATTAGCCACGTACCGCTGCTGTATGCTAACAATTTCTATTCCAGGCTGGAGCTACCATCTATACATCAGACCAGGTTGACGCTGTATTGAACGCGACCCAGGTCTTCTCTGATGTCAACACCGATCCAAAAGCCCAGATAATCACCACGATCAACGCAACACCTGTCGGCCTCGCCGCGCTGGTTCTTTTCTTCTACGATGGACCGGATGCGGGTACAGCCTTCGAAATGTTTGACGGAGTTGACCATACAATCAGCCTTGTCAGGGCTCAGTCGTTCTCGACTTTTGTGTCGACTGTGGACTCTTCTATCTCATTGAACCCCCGTGGAACGTTCAACACCCTGCCAACCACGAAGACAACGCCAGCCTTTCTCGCTGCTGTCAAGAACCAGGCATCAGTTAGTTACATCAGGTTGGGGTTCGTAGAAAAGTCATTAAAGCTGATTGAATCTAGACACTGGTTGCGCAGGGGCACGGTGCGTTGATATTGAGTTACGATATCGAGCCATTCCTCAAGTACGGAGCGCATGCCACAGAGAGTGCATACCCACATGATGATTCGCCTTGCCCCGTAAGTTCTCAAACTTCACGTGCAGAGTTCGAGCCCACCGACTGAATCCTTCGCAGCTTAATCTGTATTTCTCATGGACTTTCGAGTCGGATGATCAATTTTGGAACGACGCCATGGTGAATGCGATCTCTGAGCTTAGAGAGGTCGCAAAGCAGGAAGGCATTTTCGATGAATCTTCTGCCGTATATCCTAATTATGCCATCTCTGGAACCACTGCTGAGCAGCTGTACGGTTCTGCCAACGCAGCCAGGCTCAGGACAATCAAGGCCAGCGTGGATCCGGATGGTGTGATGAATTTGGCTGGAGGATTTGATATATAATTTGGGAGACAGGTTCTATGATCTGCTCTGTTAGCAAATTTTGAACGTTCCTTCGCCATCATGGAATAGCTTGTACCGTGGGTTTATATCACCTGACACGAGAACATAGCTGGCAATAGAGTGGGCGCGGAACAGATGGCCTTCCTCCTCTCATCTTCCAATTTTTATATTGTGGTTGAAATCTAAACTTCTTACCGCATGCCAGAATATTGACCCTCAAAATCCATGCCTGGTCATTATATACAAATCCCTTATTACTGATCATCTGTAGAAATTGAAGCAGCCTCAACTCCCCTATTGGAAAAACGCATCAAAGCGGTCCAAGACACGACGTTCCACATCAGGGTCTTTTATCCTGCCAATCACATCATCGGCCTCCGCCTTGCGGGCAGCCACGATCCGGTCGCGCGTTTTGGTATGCAGAGAGCGGTTGATGCTCTGATATATCCCCCATCCGGGATACGCGACGATGCCCATAGCCGCAGCCGAGACACCAGTGCCCAGCCCGAGGAGCCCCCTCCCTATTCCCTTGATGGCACCCACGGCTCCGCCTTGCTGCGCGCCCCGTACGGGCTCTTGCACCACGCCGGCGAACCCCTGCCCTATGCCGTTCCCGAGGTTCTTGCCCGACACCACGAGGCCGGATTTCCAGTCGGTGACAGGCCCGTGGTCGGCCACCTTGCCACCGTAAAGCCGGGGTGCGTTGCGCATACCTTCTGTGAACGCGAGGGGCATGTCGATCAGGCTGCCCTTGGCGAAATTGTGGAAGAAGGATCCTACCCCAGAAGCCACCCCAAGGGCCACGATACCGCTTGTAGACATGCAACCACGGCCGGAACTTCGGTCACCACTGCCTTGAGGAACAGTGGCCTGAGCAGCTCGTGCCGGAGTTGGTTGGCCCGGCTCAGCAAGCACCGCATCTGAGCCGAGATCTTTCGGCTTTGGGGCTCGCAATGCTGCCACGGGCTTGGCGACGATGTCTACTGCCGAGCCCGCCATGCCTGCATAGGCTCCGACGACCGCCGAAGCCGTTCCAGTGATCGGATCCCAGCGTGTGTTTTCGATGAGGATCGTGTTAGCCACGTGCCTTGGCTATGTTAGTGATGTGTCTTTCATGTGGGTGCATAAGATATAAGACAACATGTACTTACTGGTTCAACTTCTTTTTGTCAATTTTCAAATTACGTGCCAGTATTTCTACGGCAAAGTCGGACAGGAGCATTTGCTTGCCGCGGTTGAAGTAGGCCCACGTGGCTACCTTATCATCGGCAAGCTGACACTGCATCCTTTCCGCCGGGAGATGTTTATGAAAGCTGCGTGCAGCTGCCTTCACGCCGGAATCACCTTTCATCTTGTCTGATATGGCGAGAGCCGCTCTCGATGCCTCAGGAGACATACAATAGTTCAAGGCCTCGGTCAAGTTTTCCAAGTTGAGGTCTTTGTGTCGGATGGCACTCGGTCCGGCGCCCGCTCGCGCAACCATTTCGCCCCAGAAGAATTGACTATACGACAGTGAGACATTAGCTCTCTGCATTTAGACAAGGTTTTCATGGCACACGTACTCCCCAAAGAATGGCACGATGAAAGTCGGCTTGGCAAAGCGAAGGCCGCATGCCGCCGTGCCGGCACCACCATGATGAACCACTGCGGCCACGTGTTTGAAGACCCACTCGTGAGGGCAGTCGTCGATGAAGATCACACGGTCATTGCTGTGCCGAGAGGCCCCTAGTTTGCTCCAGCCCCGAGAGACTATCAGTCGTGCACCGATCGCCTCTGCGGCCCCGAGGATCATCTCGGTCAGCCTCTCTGGGTCATCAATGACAATGCTGCCAAATCCGACGTAGATTGGAGGTGGTCCCTCATCGAGAAACTTTGCGAGCTCGGGGGGAGGAGCATATTGTGGTTCTTCGCGGAAGAAGAACCCACAGACGTCTGACCGAGCGTGAGTTTGGAGGACTAGAGCAATCGAGGGGAAACATGAACTTGTCGACGTACCTATAAAGTCTGGCCAGTCGACAGGTGTTGGTATCAAGGCTGGTGACCAGCAGTAAGTTGTCGGAATGCGGAGTTTCTCGGCAAGTAAGGGGCCTTCTGTGAATGGCACCGGTTCGAGATCAAGGGTGCGGCGCCAATCATTGACAAGGTCCCCGATACTAGGCAGAGTGATATTAGCAGGGGCAAAATGTAAAGATGAGAGTTGAATATCTTAACGAACCCTTGCCAGGTCATCCACTCAACAAACGCAAATGACACCCAATTCAGAGTCTGTCGCGTAGCCTCATTGATCTGCTGAGAGTCTTTGATGTTGGCCAGAGGATGGCGGAAGAATCTCGTGCTAGACCATGGCATCGTGAACATGAGGTGGACGGGGATTCCCAGCGCTTGGGCGCAGTGCACATGGGCGAAGCTGGGTGGGTTGGCAATGATTGCGTCTGCAACGAAAGGCCTTCCGGTCTTCCCGTCAGGTTCTATGCATGATTTCCAGCAGCCGTCGAGAATACTCGCAACCATGTCCCGCTTTGTACCAATCTCTCCGGACAGTAAAGTCTTCATGCCTGGAAGAAGCCCTGGGTTCTTGACCTGTCGCGGTACATTCAGTAAATAGCTTCACTGCCAAGCTCCCTCGTCATACAAGCCTCCGGGGGGTGGGGGGTTACTGACCATATAAGCCATTAGCTCTGCCGGATCGCCACCAATGGGGAAGAACTCGAGGTTGGAGCTGGTCACGAATGCCTCAAACACATTATGCGTAGCAAGACGAACGCGGTGACCATATCTTTGAAGCTCGTTCCCAAGCGCGATAAAAGGTTGTACGTCGCCACGGCTACCGACAACCTGTATCACGATGTTCAGAGGCAGTGTCCACCCTTCGTCCGCGTTCGCGGCACTTGTTGTGGGAGCAAGTGAGCTGTATGCTGGCGGCGCTTCCAAGCCCGAAGCGGATGGTTGAGATGCTTCAGGTCCGTCGGGGAATTTCCAGTCTGGTACAAATAACGAAAGAGATTTGACGAGGCGTGAGCCTGGATCAACATTGACCCTGCCATCTGATAACATTAGAGCAAGTTTGAATATTTTTTCAAGTGCAGCTCGTACCTGTAGAAGTCTCCCCATTCCGCTGTCCTTGTTCAAGCGCATAGAGGTAGGAAGGCGGCGGGTCGATATGAGACTCCCCCGCCGATTCCTGGGCGCCCATGGTTTTGGCTGACATGAATGAAGCGATCTTCAGGACCTGGAGTACAGATGTATTGCTTCAGATTTAACGTCTTGCGGAGGTCATATATACATCTCATCGCCTAAATATCGACCGGCAAGAGCCCGATGGCTTATAAGCAAGCGCACGCACGTTGTGGCTTGGCTCGATGCTGCATATGCGTTGCCGTATTCACTCGGCCATGATTGGCTGGGGGTTACTCCACCTCGACAAGTTCGGAAAGCGTTGCATGACGGCTGAGCGGCTGGGTGACCCGTGTCTCGTATTAGCTCGTCTCTAATTGGCTAGGGGCCGCTCCCCCTTATGCAAAGCTCAGAATACCTTGTACAAAGCTCGATGACAGGGTATCTCGTATTAACTCGTACAAGCGGCCTGCCGCTGTGACAAGTTGAGAATAACATCGCGCACATTGAATGGCTTGTAAGCAGCTCACTAGTGTTTATTCACCGTGATGGCTGTGAGAATTATTTCAATGTTTCTTCCTGTCTTGCAAATTTGAACTGTTTCTCTCCACCATTCTTCATATCTCCTGCAAAACGTCAAAGCCAGCGACTCCACGCCACCTTGGAAGCCCAACCAAGCATTCACCACACAACAACATCATGGATCGCCTGCGTACTTATTTTCAACGAATTTCAGATTTTTTCCACAGTCCGTTATTTAACCCTTCTTTCATGCTCAAAGTGCACATCGTTCAAATGATACTGGTCATTGTCATGATCAGCCTCACTGGGGCACGCGTCGCTATCAAGCCAGCTGGTATGCCTGTGACAAGATCCGACACGCTCGGGATAGTGATGGTAAGCTCAACCTCTAGCCTCTCCTACAGGTACCCCCGGCGAAAGGCTGATGTAATGGTGACAGGGTATCAAAACTTTGGTGGTGCTCTCGTACCAACTCACGACAACTCACGTCGCCAAGTTCCGACGTTGGCAAAGTCTCAAGGCGTACCAGATTCTGAATACAATGGAGATTCTTTTCTGGTTTGTGGTTGTTATAATCACTTTCATGGGCATCTCGCGGTATTGTCAGAATACGTATTGCGGTTTGAGCTGGTTGATCGTCCTGATCGCCATCATTTTGACGTACGTATTGCAGCCTTTTGCCATGGCCGCATCCATTCCCCCCCACACCCGGCAGCTCAAATAGGGAAACGTAAGCTGACTTCGTCAAGTTCGCTTGCTTTTTGGACTGCCGTCGTCTCCAAGCACATGCGAACAGAATCAAAACAATTCCAATGATCCACAACCACGGTTCACTTTGAGGCTGCGACAGTGGTCTTCAGGAACCTTGGTCCGTGGAATTGGCGCTGGATGTAATCGACGGAAGCACCAAATGTCCTCGTGACTTCGCTGCAATCCCAGGTGAACAGCAAAGGGACCAAGACTCTAGAGGGCGGCCGACGACCGAATCACTTGGGGTTGCCGGTGCCACCGTTGCTGTTCAGAAAGCGTCCATTGATGTCGACGACCGTGGTTATGGAAATGTTGATTCTATTTCTCTGGGTGTCTCATCTCAGCATCTTGGCTCGGAAGGTGCCGTTGCAGGTGGTGTTGCAAGTGATGCATATGACCTTGCGCGAAGCGACTCAATGAGCACTGCGCCTTGCAACGATCCTCTGCACAGTTGCTTCCTACATTGACACCAAAAACACGACGGGCCGCCAATGTTCTTGCGACTTGGGCTGGAGGAGGATTCTGAAGGCAATGAGATGATAATAAGAGCAACTTAGTTTCCTAAGGCTTTGGCCACATTATGTTTTTTAAATTAATTATTCATTAGTTTGATTACTATCTGCTTGGCTTTCTAACTATCGTTTAATAGCCCTAAGCTTATATATAAAGTTATATATAGCTTAATATATCTCTTTATTATCCTCTTTTAGAGGAATATTATAATATCTCTTTCTACCCTTATTTTTTAATTCCTTTTTAATTCTTTTAAAGATTATTATATTATTATTATTAAAATAATAAATTTAATAAAATATAATAAGATTATATTTTTTTATATTATTAAATTTATTATAAATATTATTTTTATATTTTTTTAAAAGTTTTATAATATCTTTATAAAAGATATTAATAGGAAAAGCTATAATAAAGGAGGTTATAAGAATTAAAGATAAGATTCTTTATTAGTAAATAGGTAGGGATGATCTCCTTTTAAGTTATAAAAGCTATTTTAATAGGCGGAGTTATAGGGCTATAAGGCGCTATAAGGCCCTTTAGTTTATATAGTACTCTTGCCTTTTATATTATATTAATTACTCTTAATAAAAAGGAAATAATTTCTTTTAAAATTAAACCCTTAATCTTTAGATATATAATGTTAAATTATATTAATTAATTATTTATTAGAATATTTATTAAAATAATTTTTTTGTTTTTTATATTTTTAATTTATTTTCTTTATATTTCTTTTTTTAATAATAACTTTTAATTAATTAAAAGCCTTAATAGCCTTTATAATAAGATTATTATTAATAAAAAGGCTAGTAATAAAGCTAATAATAAGGCTAATAATAAGGTTAATAATAGGGTTAGCTGCTTATTTAAAGGCTTAAATACCCTTAATAATATAATAATTAATTTAAAAGTTAAAAAAATTATTTATATTAGCTATTTTAAACTTAATTAATTTAATTTAATTAAAATCCTTTAATTTAAAATTATTAAAGTTATAAGTTTAATTTTTTTAAAAGATAGTTTTTTTTAATAGCTAAGTAAAATAATAATATTAAGTAAAATAATAAAGTAATTATATAAGGAGGTGCTTATTTTTAATATAAATAGTAGTAATTATAAGCTATATTAATTTATATATAAATAATATAAGGTTATAAATATAATTTTATTTTAAATTTTATTTAAATTAAATATATAATTAAATAGGTATTTATATTTATTATAAATATTTAAAATTAATATGATTTTTTTATTTTTAATAGGATAAAAAGATATATAAATAAAAATAAAAAATAAAAGGGGGTAGGTTTAATTTTTAATAATATTAAGTGTTTTTTTTAAATATTTTTATTAAAAAGAAGTAATTATAATTATTATTTAATAAGAAAAGCTATAATAAAGGAGGTTATAAGAATTAAAGATAAGATTCTTTATTAATAAATAAGTAGGGATAGTTTCCTTTTAAATTATAAGAGTTATTTTAATAGGTAGGGCTATAGGGCTATAGGGCGTTATAAGGCCCTTTAGCCTATATAGCGCCCTTGCCTTTTATATTATATTAAATATTTAAGTATTTTAAAATAAAGTAGTTCTTTATTTTAATTTTTATTAAAGTTAGCTTTAAGGTTAAGTATTAATTATAATAATAATTTATTTAGCAAGGATCTTTTTAAAAGCTTATAATATATATTAATATAAGTAGAAAGAGATTAAGTTTTTAATTAGGATTATATTTATAAGATTCATTTTATAAGAAAGTATTTTAATCTTTATTATATAATTATTTATCTAATTATTAATCTTTAGCTATTTATATTAATAATTTATAACGCTATTAAAAGCAATTCTTGCTAGCCTTATTTATATAATTATTATAAGGCTATTATTATTTATTTAGCTATAAGTTATAAATAATTATATTTAAAATTTATTATTATTAATATTATATTTCTTTTTAATATTAAGTATTTAAGCGTTTTGCTATAACATGCAATAGGGTGCAGGCCGCCTTAAAAATAATTAGCTACAGCCATTATAGAAATAATCTCCCATAGGCCCACTAAGCACCCCTATATAATAAAATCCATCGCACTTTATATATATATATATATACTATACTTAATTATAATAATTAATAGTTATAACTTTTATATTATAAAGTTATTATATTAAACTTTATATTATTTTAATCTTCTTATTCTAAGCTTTTAAATAATATCATTCTTATCTTTATATCTTTAATACTTATTAAGATATAAGTAAATATTTCCCTATTAAAATAATAAATATTTAACCCCTAAAATCACTAAACTAATTATAATATATATTAATTATATATTCTTTTAATATATTTATTTATTAAATTAAATAAATATTATTTATATTAAAATTATATTTAATTATATTTAAGCATTTTATAATTATTATATATATATTATATATAATAAGGATTAAAGAAGCATAAGATTTAAGGGAAATTCCATTTACTTAATTTATTATTATATAAATTAATATATTTTTAATTAATATTACTTAATACCTATTTTAATAAATATACCTTTATTTACTAATAATCTTATAAGAGCTATTATAAATAATAAAAAGTAATCCCTTAAAGCTAAGTTTAACTTAATAAAAGCCTAATAATTATAAAAATAATCTATTATAAAGATATAAAAAAAAGGTTACCTATTAATTAATATTAAAAAAAATAAGCTATACTCTTATTAATTAACTATTAAAATAATCATTATTATTAATAATACTTAAGAATATAACTCTATTTAAATAATTAATTAAAGCCATTATATAATTATTAAAATAAATATAAAAAATAACTATTATTATTATAATAATAACTTAAATTTAATATAATTAAGAAATAATATTTAATACTTTTATTAATTAATTAATATAAAAAAGAATATTATTATTATTAAGATTTTCTTCTTTTAAATAGCCTTAAAGATAATCTTAAGAATAGCTATTATAATAATAAAGACCGCTAAAATTACTACTATTAAATAATTTAATAATAATTTAATTAATAATATTACCATTAAAATTAAACTTAAATATATTAAATATCCTCTTTCTAAAGCCTAATAATAAAATATTATTATATAACTTAAGCTATATATTTATTTACTTTATAAAGATTACTTTTTATTATTATAAATAAAAATATAAATATAATAAATATTATTAAGATTATAAAAGGATATTAATAAAATACTTTTAAAAAAACTTAAAGCAAATTATATAAATATAACTTTAAATATATTAATAGCTATTTAAATATTTAAATTTCTAAATTTATAATCTTTAACTCCTTAAGAAGGTAGATAATAATTTAAATAATATTAATACTTTAAGCTATTTTATTAAAGATTATAAACTATTTTTTAAAAAAAAAATATAAGTTTATTTTAATTAAAAAAACTTAAAATAAATAATAAGCCTATATAAATTTTTAATAAAAAGATTATTTATTATAATATCTACCTCTTTATTAATCACTTTAAATTCTTATACTATTAATATAAAGCTAAATATATTAAATATATAATCTTAATAACCTTTATTAAAAAAACTAGCTATTAATAAATAAATAAATTAAGCTAATTAAAATATTTAATTATTATTTTTAAACTTAATATATTATTTAAAGCCTTAATTATTTACTTTAAGTTATAACTTATTAACATTATAAATAGCATTATCTTTAAATTAATCTTATTAAAAAAAATAAGCTTTAATAATAAAATGCTAATTTAATATATTTAGGGCTAATAATATAATACTAAGTCATTATAATTTAATAATTATAAGTTATTATATACTGCCTTATTAATAATTTAGTATAACTTTAAATTTAATTTTTAAATTTTAATTTATTAATTATATTATATTAATATTTATATAAAATATATTTAAATTTATTAAAAGGTTATTTTATTAATTAAAGGCTAGCTATATATTAAATAAAGAAAAAAATATTAGCTACTTATTTATTAACCTATTTTATTACTATTTATATTATTCTTAATATACTTTTAAGCTATAATATTATATTTTATTCTAGCTAAAACCCTTTATATATAGCTAACTAACCCTTAATAAGGAAAATTTATTTTATAATAAAGAAATACTATACTTTAAGAATTAAAATATAATTAATTACTTACTTAAAGGTAAAACCCTCTTATTTTAATATTATTATATAAAGCTTTAGCTATATAAGGAGGATATAAAGAATAAGGCTAATATAGCTAAAAATAACTACTACTAAATTAATATTATATTTAATATACTACCTAAATATAAATAATTTAAAGGAATATTAATTAATACCCTTAAAGAATATATTTTATTAAAAAATAAAATAAATATTATATTAAAATAAAGGTTAATAATAAGGTAAAGATTAAAGTATTAATAAAATATATTAAATATTAACTGCCTTAAGTAAAGAATATTAATTTTAAAGATAACCTTAATAAGGATTTTAATGCTTATATAATAAGGTATTTATATAATAATAATATAATTTATATTATATATTATAATTAATTTAAAATAATTAATTAATAAAAATATTATAAGAAGATTTATTAATCTCTTATTTTTATAAAAAATTAATTAATATCTTAAGCCATTATTTTATTAATTATAACCCTTAAATAAATATATTATAAATATTATTATAAATTTAAATTAAAAAATCAACTCTACTATTATTTCAAGAATAAATATATACCACTATTAAAAGACCCTCTTTTATTAAAAAACTTTTAAAGCTAATCTCCTTAAGAAAAACCTAAGATTATTAAGGCTTTAAGCTTAAATAAACTAAATAATAATTCTAACTTTTAATAATTTATATATTAATAAGTTATTATTAAAAGCATTTTTATTAATAAAGATCTTATAATTTATAATAATATTAATATTAAAAAGATATTAATTAAAAAAGAATTCTTTTTTAACTTTAAATATATTTTAATTAAAAAGATATATTAATATCATAAGATTAATAATAAACTAATTTATATTATAAAATTTATTAAAATTATATTCTATTTATTAAACTTATAAAATAATAAACTAGCTATTATTAAATTTAAAAAGATTATATTAATAATTAAAAATAACTTTAAGCTTAATATATTTCTAAGCAATAATTAAAATAAATTATTAAAAATTATAATTAATTATAATATTAATATACTTTACTTCCCAACTTAAAATAATTTTAAAATACCCTTTATTATAAACTTATTTAATTACTTTTATATTAAATAAATTTAAATAAGAAATAATATCTTTATTTTATTTAAAAAATTAACTTAAGTAATTATTAATTATAAATTATTATTAAAAAATTATAACTTTACCTTTAATAAGATATATCCCTTAATATTAAATATATTTATTTTTATTAAATTATTAAAAATAATACTTTTTAAAAACTTAAATATTTAGCTAATTAAAGTTAATAAATATATATAGCTAAAAATTATTATTAAAAGATTAAATTTATCTTTTTTCTCTTTAACTTTTTTAATTATATTAAAGGCCTTAACTATTAATATAATATTATTTACTACTATAGCTATTATTAAAAATATCGCTTTTATATAATTAACCTATAATTTAATAAATATAATTATATCTTTAATAATAACTAAATTTAATCTAATAAAGCTACTATTAAATATAGCTATCTTTAAATCTATAAAAAATATTCCTTTAAATATATTATTTAGCAATATTATTAAGAAAACTATATAATAACTTAATACCCTTAATACCTATTAAAGCACCTATAATCTCTTTAATAAAATATATAATATTATTTAAATAAGTATATATATTTTTACTTAAGAGAAACTTCTTAATTTAAAGAAAATATAGCTATATTTAAAAGATCTCTTTTAAGCCTTTAATATTAAATAATTATAAGATATCCTTTATAAAATCTCTCTTAAAAAAATTTATATTTATAATATTAAGATTATTTATTATTATTTTTTAATTTAAATAAGCCTTATTATATAATATAAAAACTTTTAAAAAGATAATAAATTAATTAATATACTTATAAAAGAATAAATAAAGATTCTTTTAATTAATAATTAATAAAAGTAAAAGCTAAATACCTAGGCTTATTATTTAAATACTTAAGATAAAAAAGTAATAAATTAAATTTATAATTATTTAATTTAACTAAGATAACTTAAATTTACTAAAAAAATAACTCCCTTTATCTATCTTATCTTTATTATTTAATATAAAGTTAATAGTAAAGATAAGGCTTAAATTATTATAAATCTATATAGTTTAAATAAGGTTATAATACTTAATAGCTATCCTCTTTCTCTTTAATTAAAAATTATCTCCTACCTTTATAATAAGAAATATATCTTAATCATTAATATTATATAATTCTTCTTTTAATTTTAAATATATTTAAATTATTAAAATTATTTTATAATAATTAATTATTAAAGCCTTAAAATACTTATAATAACATTAATAAGCTTTTAAAACTCTCTAACTTATATTTAATAATTTATAAATAAACTACTTAAGTTATATTCCTTTTACTAAGCCTTTATTAATAATATAATTATTTATTTTAATATAATTAAAGAATATAAAGCTTATCTTTAAAAAATCTTTAAACTCTTTAAAATTAAAAATATTATTATCTTATTAAATAAATTTTTTCTTAAATATTTATTAATTAAGCTACTTAACTTTATAATTAATACTTTTAGCTTAATTAATTCTAAAAAATAAATAAAGGTATTAAAAAACTTTATTATATTAGCAACTTTTTATATATTAAAATAATATCTTAAAGTTATAAACTTCCTTTAATATCTTATCTCTTATTATATATAAATCTTTAAGCTATTATAAATATAAAAGATAATAATATTTATTAAAAGAAAGAAAATTAAAAGGGTAGTTTTAAGGTAATTAAATAAGTATTAAGCTTATATCTATATAATAATATTTAAGTTAACTTATAAAGAAAAAACTAGCTTTTAAGTACTTTAAAAAGCTATTATTAATAATAAATTCCTTTCTTATTAAAATTTAAATAAAACCTTATTCCTTTAAATAAATAGCTTTAAAAAGTATAGCTTTAATATAATATTATTTTATTTTAAGAAAGGCGCTAAATAAAAGCTAAGCATTAATATTACTACTTTAAATATACTATTAATAATATTCCTTAGCTATATATTATTAAATATAAAGATATAATATAAACCCTTAAAACTTAAAGTTATATACCTTATTTAAATAATAAAGCAATTTAGGATAATACTTTAATTTATTTAAGTAAAAATTATTATTTTTATAAATCATTTAGCTATTAAAAGTATAATTAATTAAATATTATTTAATACTTCCTTTATAAATTAAGTTAACCTATACTTAATTAATATATTTATTTATTTATCTTAATATAGCTTTAATATTTATTACTTATTAAGGTAATTTAATCTTATTTTTAATACTCTTAGCTAATTACTTAATATTAAAGATTTTAAGATATATAATAAGAAAGAACTAATTTTAAATAATATTTAATTTATAATTAAAATATTTATATTTTAAAATTAATATAATTACTTTTAAGAAGCTTATTAATAAGATTAGAAATATATTTCTATTATTTTTTAGTTTTAATAAAACCTTAATAAAGATACTAAAGAGCTTTTATATTATAAGCTATCTTTTCTTCTTAATTAAAAACTTCTTTTTTATATAAATAATAATTTTAATTCCTATAAGCTTTATATCTTAAAGGATTTAATTAAAGATATATTTATTATAATATATAATAATTATTATTACTTTAATTATAATTATATATTAACTAATCTTAATTAATTTAATATATATAATAAGATTATTAAGGTAAAAAAATATATTAAGTATTATTAAATATATTATTTAAATTAAATTAATTAATAACTTCTTTTTAAAAAGATAAAGCTAATTTTTATTAAAGATATCCTTATAAAGATTATTATAATAAACTTTATTTAAAGGCTCTTTAAAATATTATTAAAAGGAACTTTATAAATAATTTTAAATAAGCTTAACTTTAATTAGCTATTAATTATTACTTATAAATTTATTAAAAGAACTTTTTTTATTTTTAATTATATAATATATATAGCTAAGGATTAAGCTAAAGTTATTCTTAAGATATTCCTTATTATAAATTAGCTAATATTAAAAAGTATTATTTATAATTAAGATTATAAGTTTATCTTAAAGTTTTAATAAGAATTATAGATTATTATAAGTATAAAGATCTTTATATTAATAGCTTATTACTTTTAAATTAATAAGCTATTAAAATAAAAGAATTAAATTATAAAAATCGCTATTAAATATTATTATTTTATCTACTTAAAATAAATATAAATAGATATTATTTTAACTTTATAATAGGATTTAAATAATAGCTATTTAATATTTATTTAATACTTATTATATAAGATATTATTTAAATTTAAAATCCTAAGATTACTTAAATTATTAACCTTAGTTAATAAACTCTCTTTTAATAAAATATACTTTTTATATAATTATTTTTATTAAGATATTAAATTAATTATTAATTTTATTATTATAAAGATAAAGCTATAATATAATTAATATTATTATATTATTAAATTTAAAGAAAGTAATAAAATTTATCTTTACCTTTATTATAAGTATTATCTATTAAGTAAACCGCCTTATAAATATTTATAGCAATATTATAAGCTATAATATATTAAGCAGAAAATTAATACTTTAACTTATAAGCTAAACTTCCCCTTTAAATTTAAAATATACTTAATAATCTTTATATTATACCTTTTATTTATACTTTAAGGTAAAAATCTATTTTATTATAAAATCCTTCTTTTAGGATTAATTATTATTAAATATAATAATAATTATAAAAGTATTAATAAAGATTAAAAGGTATAATTTATAATAATATATTATATAAATAAAGAATATACTTAAGGGTAATTTAAGTATTTTATTAAGTAAATAAATTATAGCTATAAATATAATATATAAAAAACTAAGTAATAAATATAAAATGCCTAAGATATTATTTATATTTATTAATAATATTATAATGAATAGCTAGTCCTTTTTAATATTATTAAACTTTCCTTTAATAATATTTAAAATAAGCCTTAGCTATTTAAAGAACTTAAGCTAAATATTATTCTTAATAAAGAGTTAACTTAGCCTTTAAGATACCCTTATAAATATTTATAAAAGTAGTTATATTAAAAATAGCTATTAATAAACTTAGCGCTATTTTAAAAAAGGGGTAGATTATATTATAATTAATAAAATAAAAATATTAAATTAGGATTTAAATTTAAAATTATTATTTTATTATATTTATATTTAATAGCTTAAAGCTATATAAGCCTTATATATTATTATAAAGTAAGAAGTATTATATTATTATTATATTATTTAATATTACTTATAAGGAGTTTACTTATTAAAATATAAAGTTAATTATTTATAAATATATTATTAAAAAAGCTATAATAAAGTTAATAAAGTATTATAATAAAATTATATTAATTTAAAGATTAAATAAATAAAAAATAAGTTAAAATATATTTAATTTAATTAAATTAATAAAATTATAGGGTATAAGATTATTATAGAGAATAACCTTAAGTTATATTAATAAAAATATATTAAATTAATAAAACTTTAAATTTATTCTTAATTAATTACTTATATCTTACTTTAAGAAGCTATATAATTAGCTAATATTAAGCTTTATATTTATCCTAAAGGTAAATCTTATAAGCTTTATTTATAATAAGTTTATATTATTAAGGATTTAATTAAATAAAGGTTTATTGCTAGCTTATAAGTACTTAAGTTGCTAGCTATGTTTAATAGGCTTCCTTAATTAGATTTTATAGTTTAATACTTATATATTAAAGTTATATATATTTTTATTTATTAAATTAATTAATACTTTTACTTTATACCTTACTTTCCTTTATTTAAATATCTTATTTATTAATCTTTTCTTTATTTAAATATCTTATTTATTAATCCTTATAATTTATCCTTTTTATTTTTCTTTATAACCTATTAATTCTTAACTTTTTATTTAATATTTTAAAGTAATTAAGTATAGCATTAAACTATCTTAGGAAATTCTAAAATTAAATAATTATATTAATAATTTAGGGGTTTAATCCTTATTTATTTATAGCTTATAAATAATAAAATTATAAATCTATAAATTATCTTAAAAATAAATTATTTATATAATAAAAGTAATAATTAACTTAAGATAATTAAGATAATTTAATGTATAATATATTATTAAATCTTTATATTATATAATTATTAACTTATAATATAATAATCCTTTAAATAAAATTTAGAATATTTTATATTTATATTTCTTAGCTGCTTAATTAATTTAAATAAGTAATTATTTTTAATTAATATTTTACTTTAATTAATACTTTATTTTAATTAACTTAAATAATTCAGGATTTAAATTTAATTTATACTATTTCTTTTCTTATTATTAAGGATAGTGGTATTTAGATTTTTATATTAGGTAATTATTATAATATATAGTGGGATGTGGGCTGCTTTAAGAATAATTAGCTGCGGCTATTATAGAAATAATCTTCTATAGGCCCACTGGGTATCTTTATATAATAGAATCTATTATACTTTATATATATATATATATGCTGTACCTAACCATAGTATGTTTATTATTATATAAAGGGATTGATATATACTGCTTAAGAGGTATATGTATATAGATTAAAACGAGACCACTTAGTTTCTTAAATAGACTAGGCATCCCCGGAGGTAGAGAAAGCTCAGGGGACATGAATAACGATGCCTTCTTATAAGGAACTTGGAAGATCCGCGGATCTTGTAATCTAGGCTTTTGAAATCGGACCCAGAAGTTGTGTTGGCAGGCCGCTTGCGCTGCACGAGCTCATTCCGGCCATTGCAATGCTCCTGTATCAATTTGAGATGCGGGAGAGTGATAGGGACAAGGAAGCTTGGGACCGTGGGACTATGGATGCCGAACCCTTCCGGTTGCGGGATCACGTCACAGGGCAAAAGGATGGTCCTCTTGTTGACTTTCAGCTGCACACATTATTAAATTAAGAACAGGAGCACAGTCTATCTGGTATCCTATCCTTCTACCTTGACCTTCCGTCCTTCCTACATAGAATGAGCCTCAATTTCTCATCAGTTGACATAACGTTCAAGTTGCATATCGTTGTAGAATAGAACGTATCGGAAGGGTTTGAATTATTTGAACTTTTATAAAAATTTCACTAAAGCTCCAGCTATATGCGCCTGATAAGTACGGCCCGTTTGTCTTGCTCGATCCCGCGTTGGAACTGAAGAAGCATGTATGTGCTCTGAAAAGAACAGAGCAAACTCAAGACTGCTGGGCCGGAAGTCGGGCATCTATGCGACCCGGCGATATTGGGCGGGTGGGGTCAAGATCGGAGATAACTCCTCTCAAACAGCACAAGTTGGCCAGATCAACCGCCAAGTCGCCCATCCGGAGGGACTGTAAACTCTGTCTCCCGCCATATGTAACGTGGGCGGATGCTTTTGACCAATCTGACCGGAGCCCGGAGTCTCCGAGGACCGGAATGATCCACAACAGGTGGGGCCGAACATTTCCAGGTCAGATATAAAAGAAGTAGGTCAGGTGCGCTCAGTAAAGACAAATAAGCCATGCAGCACCTTTCCCTATAAAAAAGCAAAGATCCAATTTCCCAGAGCCAATTTTCAACATGTCGACCGGTCGCAGGCCCTACTTTATCATCTCTGCTCTGCCAGCTGATGACATGGCCCAGCAAGACCTCGAGATCAAGCAGGTATTCCATTTGGAGGCGGAAGAAGCTCGCGAGGAGATCGAAAAGATGCAAAAATCCCTTGTCGATAACGGCTTCGACTTTGATTGTATATTCTTAAGGGGTTTGCAATTGCCATTTTCTAACATGACTTAACTAACGTTCTTCAAGTGACTTTGGTCTCTCCGAGGCTTGGCTGCAGCGCAGCCCTCGACAAGCTCGACGAGGCGGAACATGTGGACGGGGTCATCATCGGCTTTGGGTTGCGTGGCCACCCAGCCCCAAGCATCGCTATCTTCCTCGAGGAGCTGATTGAGAAGTTGAGGCGTCACCCAAAGAACGTCAAGCTTTACTTCAATTGGAGCATACCTTCCAGCCTAGACGCCTGCCAGAGAGCCATGAAAGAGAAGACCGGAAAATAGAGGAAGGCTGCCGGGGCAGCTTGAAGTGATTGAGGAGGACGGAGAGAGGGGAGGGAGGAGGGTTCTTTGGTCGGCTCAGAAAGATCCCGCAATGTGTGGACTAATCATATATCAACCGTGATAACTGATTACATGTACAAACACTCAATCGATAAAAGTGAACAACATAATATTCACTGCAGACGGGCTGTCATGTCGTTGATCAATTGCGTGACTACCTCTTCCTAATCACTTAGCTAGATAGGCACTAATATACTCCAGTATTGTAGCCACCAATATGGCAGGAGCACTGAAGCGGGGTATAAATGCATTGCTAGGCGTGTCCTTGGAATTGTTAGTCGCCTATTATTTGTGAGTGCTCTCGTAGATATGGTTGTGACGGTCATCGGCGTACACCGACGTGTGGTGCTGAGAGGGTGCGTTGGATTAAGCTTGTCCAATCTGCTCACCGAATCCCGCCCCTGGAATCTCCGTTCGGGGTTGCATGCCCATCGACTATCGGCACGTGGACAACTCATTCGCGGGACACCCCAATAACTCTGCTGCGCAGTAATCTGTGCAGTCCACATTTTGGGCATCCCCTCCCCTGATTCTCCACTTGACTAGCGGACAACTAGGCGCCTGGCAAGGAGGTGCTTGCTAGCCTCTGTCCATATCGGGTAGGTGACTGTGACTGGGCATCCACCCCGGGCATAATGCTTCTGTCCATTCAATCTCACCCGTGATGCACATGATAAGGACAGTGGTAACGAAAGTGCTGTCAGTGTTGTCAGAAGTTGTCTATATATTCCACCTGCCCTGCCAAGACATGCAAGCTGTCTGTCAACCACGGCAATCATCACGGTTCTACCCGCACCCGTCTTGGCCTTCTTGATCCCACGCTGGCCCTGAGCCGCAGCAGTAGCCCACCAATTCTTCCAGGATGGCCTCAACCATACTTCTCACCCTCGCGGCCTTGCAAGGCGTGAGGGCGTGGGGTTCTCTTGGCCATGCTACGATCGCCTACATTGCCCAAAACTATGTTACTGACGAAGTAGCGTCTTGGTACGTCCAATCCGCTGTACCTTCGCGCCCGTATGGCAACTGACCAATAATGTTTGTATAGGGCTCAAGGGGTGCTCTCTGATACCTCTGATTCGTACCTGGCCAACATCGCCTCCTGGGCCGACAGCTACCGCGCAACGACCGCCGGCGCGTGGTCTGCCCCCCTGCACTTCATTGACGCAGAGGACAACCCGCCCAGCTCCTGCAACGTGGACTACGACCGGGACTGCGGCTCGACAGGCTGCTCCGTCTCCGCCATCGCCAACTACACGCAGCGGGTGGGCGACGGCCGGCTCTCGGCCGCCAACGTCGCCGAGGCCCTCAAGTTCCTGGTCCACTTCACGGGTGACATCACGCAGCCCCTGCACGACGAGGCGTACGAGAAGGGCGCCAACGGCGTCTCGGTCAAGTACCAGGGCTACACGGACAACCTGCACGCCGACTGGGACACGTACCTGCCGCAGACGCTCGTCGGCGGGTCCAGCCTCACGTACGCCAAGACCTGGGCCACCAACCTCACCGCCGAGATAAACTCGGGCATCTACAAGTCCGAGGCGGCGAGCTGGATCTCGGGCGACAGCGTGAGCGCGGCCATTGACACCGCGACGGCCTGGGCCACCGATGCCAACACCTACGTGTGCACGGTCGTCATGCCCGACGGCGCGGCGGCCCTGACGGCTATGAGTGATCTGTACCCCACGTACTACGACTCGGTCATCCCCACCATCGAGCTTCAGATTGCCAAGGGCGGTTACCGCCTGGGGAACTGGCTGAACCTCATCTATGATGCCAGTATCAAGAA
Source organism: Diaporthe sp. P3_1W (assembly GCA_037177825.1). NCBI lineage: Eukaryota > Fungi > Ascomycota > Sordariomycetes > Diaporthales > Diaporthaceae > Diaporthe > Diaporthe sp. P3_1W. Next base: position 804,763 of record JBAFXB010000004.1, on the reverse strand, counting down.
GAGGGACCTGGAGACCGGACATGGTATCAAGAGGGACGTGAAGAAGCCTCTGCCGGATCTGATGGGCCGCGACCTCCTGCCGGCGCCGAGGCCTTTGAGCAAGGCGAAGCTTGCCAGAGCTGCGTTTGGTTATGGTTGTAACCATGAGCATTGAGTTCAATGGAATCTTTGGTGGGTGCATAACCAGGCTTGGGCTAGGAAGATGATGCCTGTTGATAGCAAATGATGTGATGAGATCTTCTTGATGAAAACTTCAATGTTTCTCATCACATGACGAAGCGAATGAGTGACAAATTTGAGATGCAAAACACAAGCGCAAGGTGCCAAATGAGTGAACAACTAAATCGGGTTTGAGTCCATTCAATGCACATGTGTTATTAGTCTCCCCATGAATGAATCACAGTCAGCTGAGAGTTGAACAACGCCATTCTTCGCCTCTGACAACCCGTACTGATGTGGTCAAGTGAGCCTGTAGACACTAAGTTCCTGCAATACTGAATTACGTCCGTGACTACATATAGGATCTATAACTGGCCGAAGGCAACGCCCAAGCTGTTGGATTGGATGAGGAGGAACTGGAGGGATGGGACGCATTGCAGTAACTAGTTTGCTGTTCGCAAGAGATGGGCATTCGATCCCTGGTTTTGGAACTCTTCGATGAGCGAGTCTTCGGAGAGACTAGGTAAGCCTGGAGGCTTCGGAGGCAGGCTGCACCTGTCCTCGCCGTCAGAGCGCGTCAAGATAAAAAACTTCGTTGAGCTTAAGATGGAGCAAATGCTGGATGTGAAACTGAAGAAGTGGGACGAGGACGAGTGCAAGGACTACCCCGGGAACGTTTCCCAAAAAGCATTAGAAAGCAAAAGTGATTATCACACGCCGTAATCTTTTGTTTAGTAGCAATTAATCTTGAATGACAAGTTGTGCTAGAAACAGTAAGGGCAACACATACTAGTACTTTGCGTGCTGGGCAGCTACAATGCCTGAACCGGTACATCACTTGCCCTCAGCTGCATTCTTCATGTCCTCTTTCCACTGCTCGAGGACCTCATTGGCGAAAGTGTCATCACTCAACATCCTCCACCCGACGCGAGCCATCCCCTTGCCACACTCTACGGCCCTGTCAAACGACTCCTGTGTCCCAGCCGCAGCGGCAAAGCCCTTCGTGTGGTTCCCCTCACCCACCTCAGTATCTATCCCAAAGGCACCGTGGAACCCCGGGCACTCGTAGCAGACATCGCCCATATCCGTACTGCCAGCAAGAAAATCACTCGGCTCGCTGGGGTGGACGGTGCCCGAGGGCATAGCCTCCACATACGCCTCGCACAGCCTCCTGCTCGCCCTCACATCGGCGTAGGAATTCAGCGTCTCGACCTCGTACCCGCAGCCCGTCGCGTGCGCGGCGCCCTCGAAGCACCTCAGCACCCGCAGCCACAGCGCCTCGGCGTGCACCTTGGTGTCGCTGCGCACGTAGTACTCGACGGTGCAGTGCGCGGGAATGACGTTGGGCCGGTCCCCCGCGCGCCGGAAGACGCCGTGGATGCGCTCGTAGGGCCGGACCTGCTGCCGCAGCATGGCGATGGCGTTGTACGAGAGGCACACGGCGTCGAGGGCGTTGGCGCCCTCCCAGGGCGCCATGGCGGCGTGCGACTCGCGCCCGGTGAAGTGGACCACCTTCTTGATGTTGGCCAGCATCGGCACGTACGAGACGCCGCGGACCGGGGGGGTGAGCCGGTACCCCGGGCCCGGGTGGACCATCAGGCTGGCGGCGCAGCCCCTGTACGCGCCCGCCTCGATCAGCTTCAGCTTGCCGCCGCCGCCTTCCTCCGCTGGCGTGCCGAGTAGCCGGACGCGCCCTGGGGTCTTGGAGTCCCGCAGCGCGGCGGCTGTGCCGAGGAAGGCGGCCAGGCTGGAGGTGGAAATCAGGTTGTGCCCGCAGGCGTGGCCGATGCCCGGCAGGGCGTCATATTCGGCGTTGAAGATGACTAGTCTCCCGCCTGAGCCGTACTCGGCCGAGAAGGCTGTCTCGAGGCCGAATGCGTGCGGGATGACGGTGTAGCCGAGCTTGGTCAGGAGCTTGACAAAGGTGTCGTGGGCCTTGTGTTCCTCATAGGCCAGCTCTGGATTTTTATGAATCTAGGGAGAACTTGTGAGTTTATGGCATAGTGGATTCGATGATTATGTGAGATCAAGTAAGTTTGAATGGGCCTGCGCGTTGACATAGCGATCAGGCATCGCGTGAAGGAGTTTGGGAGAGGTGAGGAGGCGGCGGAAGCAAAAGGACCCACCTCGTCATTGATGAAGCGGAGATGTTCGAGATGGGACTCGACCGCTCCATCGACCACGGATTTCGCATCAGCATGCGCCATGGCCTCGATGTGATTCCCAATTTAGTACTTGAATTGGGTTGTGAAGAGGCTCCCGGGTTGTGGGCCGTCTCGTGACATGCGAGTAATGTGCCCCCGCGTGTGTCTTGCGTGTTGCGTATTGCGTGTTGTTTGCTTTCGGCAACCGTCAAAATAAGGTTTCCGTGTCCCCGCGGGAGCCAGCCGTGAGCCGACCCGAGCGAAACAACCGGACCGCTCTCTCTCTGGCCCGCTCGCAACGGGTGGTGGGCGGGGTTAGGGCCAGCCATTTCCGCTTGTGCTGGGGATTTCTAGAAAACTAGAACGTGGTGGTGCAAACGCCTCCAAATCTGCGAGCGAATGGGAGCGTCAAAATGAAATACATGGTCGGATCTTTGCTGGGCCGCTAATTGGGTAGTTTGGCTGAGGTATCGCGTGCTTTGGTCGCATAGTTCGGTGAATCGAAGCGGTATCGAACCGTCTGGACTGTGATCGATGTTGCGTTCGGCGATTTCTGCAACCGAACGTGGTTCATGTGGTCTGTCCGGTGTCTTAGCCGCAGATCCTTCCTGGAGTTCAGCGTCTGGGATCGGTCGAGAAAAGATATCTCGGACGAAAAATCCTACCTTTAGCCAAGCATGTTTGAGCACAAACAGACGACCTGTGTGGCAAGGCATGTACACTGTGGATCGCCTACCGAAATGCGGTCTCGAAATAGCCATTTGCAATTCAATATCAAAGTGGCCTCTGATTTGTCCGGTTCTTCAGGGAGAAGTCTGTCTTGTGGCTTTTAGGTGCAATATAGAGGCAGTCTTGTGTGGTCGTATCGAGCTTCTTGCAGGAAGAGCATGACTCAAACAAGGTTTCAGCTGAATCGGCTGCAGTATGCCGCTTTGTTACGTTCATCACAACGTGGTTCGGCATTTTGGAAGGGCTAGACATTGGCGCACCTTAGGAGGCCTGGCCCAGAAGCGAAAGCTTATTCTGATACTGTAGTACTGGTGAAAGACTAAAAACATTTAATTGGGTACCCATCCCCTGGAATGGCACAGCGTGGTAATATCCGGCGAGTTCCTGGTGCCAGTCCCAGTCCCCTTAACCCCTGCTAGCACTGTATCAAGTAACATTTACGCCCAGAGCAGGTTAACGCGGAGGCAGAGGATGCAGATTGGAGCAGGTAGTCAGGCAGATTCTTCTGCCGGGCGGACCGTTCGTGTGGTGCGACAGAGGGGTCTAGAATCAAGGACGGCTTCCGATATGACAGCCACTCAGCCACTTTTACATCCACCACTTCTTCACTGCGTAGTATGTGGTGGTCTCGTTTTTAATCTGTATACATATGCCTCTTAAGCAGTATGTTTTAGCATAGCACGTAGTTGCTAGCAAATACTACTGCGAGACGCACAGATTTAGGCCCTCGACTCCATCACTTATCTGGCAGCCCCTCACACCACTGCCGTGCAAACTTCACGAATAGCCGAGCAACAGCGACGTCCACTGAACAAGCGCTGCAGGGCTGGCCACGAGGTGGCACCACGACCAAAAAGCCGCCGCGATGGCACAATGAATCCAACATCCATCCTACTATCGCAAGATGTGCGCGTCCTCGCAGCCCGCGACCAGGGCGTCGGCAGCGGCGCCATCAACATCGAGGCCATCGATCCCGCGCAGCGATACACAATGGTGGCACTGCTGGGCTGCGCGCTGTGGAACAGCCTCGAGATGGTGCCCATCGTCCTGCTGACCTTCAAACGGTACTCCGGGCTGTACTTCTGGAGCATGGTGTTCTCCACGCTGGGTGTCATCTTCTCCGCCATCGGCTTTCTCTTCCTCATCTTCGACATCGGCGTGGATCGCAAGTTCCCACCGGCCTTCATGGCGGCTTTCGGCTGGGTGCCGATGGTCAGCGGGCAGAGCCTGGTTCTCTTCAGCCGGCTACATCTGCTTCGCCTGTCGAGGACGCTGAGGAAATGGATCCTTGCTGAAATCATCTTTACAATTGTGTTTCTCCAGATTCCCACTTTGACTCTCACCGTCGGCAGCCAGACCAGCCATCCCGACCAACACGCATGGGTCAGACCATATCAGATCATCGAAAGGATACAGGTCGTTGTGTTCTTTGTACAAGAAGTCGCCCTCAGCTCACTGTACCTGTGGAGGTGTTTTAAATTTCTCGTGGCCCGCGAGGGGAATGAGACGGGCTTCAGCAGCGACAGGGGCCGGCGTGACGTGCAGAAGATGTTCATTCACCTACTGATCGTCAACATCATCGTCATCGCCCTCGACGTCACAATCATTGGCTTGCAGTACTCTGGGCTTTTCTTGTTCCAGATCAGCTACAAGCCCTTCGCCTATAGCGTCAAGCTCAAAATCGAAGCCAGCATTCTCACACAGCTAGTTGATTTCGTCAAAGCTCGGCACAGGCACGGCACATTCACATTGACCCCTGAAGCCCAGCAGGAGTGGGACGACACGCTGGACAGGGTATTTGGCACGATGGGGGACATGAAGAGCGACGATGAATATCACGATGGAAACAAGATTCGAACACAAACCGCTGAGAAGCACATGGGCTCTAGCTCCGGCACGCGCATGGGCACTGTTTCTGGCTCTGGCTCGGGCACGACACACACAATTGGCCAACTCAAAGAGATACCACAGGAATTTGTCGTCTACCCAGCTAGGTATACGCAAGGAAACCCGGACGCTCCGTTTGTTCGGTGGTGGCACCCGCAAGAGGTAAAGGAGGTATATAGTCGGAGGCAATCGCAACGGCCGCCGGAAAGATTGTAACATAATTGATGCCATAATACGACTCGGCCAACATTTGGCGACGCAAGAATCTAATCATTTTTTCAACTCGATCCGAACTGGGAAAATGCAGTTGCGAAAGTAAGTCCACATGAGGTGACGTAAGATTTTCCCCCAATCGGTTCTGCCTAAACCCACTCACTGAGCCTCAGTCGCTGCCTCTTCAATACTCCACCTTACAGCTGCGCCTCAGCGCCATCGACTTGTCCGCTGGGTATAATGCTGCTCCATCACATCAAATCACTGTGAAAGCGCAACCACTTGTCTTCACGAGCGGAAATATTGCCATTCGATCTTTTCCCTCAATCTGCCACGCACAACCAACACCCTCGACATGGCCGACATCCCGGACGATGTCCTCCGCCAGATCTTCTCATTTCTCCCGCAGGAAACGCTTGTTCAATGCCGCTTCCTCAGCCGAGCGGTCGAGCCCCTGGCAACGGCGCTCGCTTTCCGTTCTGTCCGTCTCGAGCGCGGCTGCGGCCCCGAACCGTTCCTAAACGTCGCCAGGTCTGAGAGGCTGAGACCTTTCGTGCGAGAGCTCACATTGGACTTTTCGCAGGGGAGGCTCCCAACAAGTGATGCGGCCGAATATGGTGCCCGGCTCAAGCAACACCGACGAGCACTCATGGCGCTCCCGCTCGTGAGGCATTTCAGCGGGCTGAGGACGTTGAACTTGAGGTATGGCCGGTTCACAAAGGGCCATGATGGATACTCAGGGCGCTGGAGGCTCGACGATGACGGAGTGGCGGTAGACCGACGCCAGCCCATGGTCTTGTTTGTAACCATATACACCGAGACTGTTTTTCGATGCATCTCTGGATCTTGGACACAGGAGGTCCAGGATCGATGGGAGCGTCGCTGGCGCAGATGGTCCGAGCCCAGGGCGGAGGCTCTGGCAAATCTCTCGTTGGCCACCAGCCTCCAAAGCGAGCCGGAGTTCTTCGAAACAGCGCAAAGCTTCCCTGAGAAAGCCATCAATCTCACGGCCTTGACCATATCCAATCTCACAGAAAAAGACTCTGTGCACCTAATGTCGTCCGCTGCGATGACGCGTTTCCTTGCAACCCAATCATTGTCAAAACTGCAGCTGCTAACCAATTCCACGAATTACGATGGCGACTCTATACTTCCTTTCACCATACACGACAGATACGACTTCTTCGAAAACTTGCCTTCGACCTGGCTGTCACCTCCGATTGCCGACCGCTTGCGCACGCTATCTCTGTTCGCGAATGACTACTGGGGCTGGAGTCCCAAGATGGACTTTAGAGTGCTGAGCCAGGGAAAGAATGGCACCGGAGGACTTTCCAACCTCAGGACGCTGGCCCTTGGGACGTTTGTCTTCAGTCACCAGTGGCAAGTCGACTGGGTAGCACAGCTTGGCTCAGACAACGGCAGAGGTGGCCTTGAGGAGCTCTACCTGGATAATTGCCCGATAATGTGGCGTGCGCGGGTCTTTGGTCCAGTGGACGGCGAAGGGTTTCCGCACAAGGAGGCCATCGCAGCGGAGGATGGGAGCCCTCCCGCTATCAACGGAGAACCCGTCACTGTCGACGTTGACCTCCGATGGAGCACAATCCTACAACAGTGGCGCCAAAAGATGCCGTCTTTGAAGGTGTTCAAGATGGGCAACGGTGACTGGCTCGGAGAGCTCAGCGCGGATGTGGCAATGGCGCAGACGGCGTCTCACACTCGGGTGGTCGACGGCGCGTACATGTTGGCCAAGCATAGGAATGAGGACACCGTGCATCTGAACTACGACAAGGTTTCTATAGACGACCTCCACAAGCATGGCCAGGACTTCATCAAAGACGGGGTTGGTATGAGTCAGAGGCGAGAATGTGTGCTTCAGTACGTCCATTTTCAGGCAGCCCTAGGGTCTTCCCCTTGGGTCGAACGGGACTTCAAGGACGCCCTTGTCAACGACTTTGAAGATGGGTATCAGCGCTACGAGGAGGCCCGACGCAAGGACGAAGATGCGCTATACGCGCTCCATGCCTCCATAGGCAACCGATAGTGGGTACCCTAGACAGAGACATTGAAACAAAAGACAGACAAGCACGAGGTTGCCATTATTGGATCTGGTGCTCGTTACAAAAACCCACGCAGCGCTTCATCCAACGTCTTGCCCTCATTCATCGCGATCGCATCACCCTTCTTAGCCAGCCCAACCCGATTATGCCAGACAACCCTCATCCCAGCATCCGTAGCACCTTGGACGTCCCCGGCACTGCCCGCAACAAAGAGGACCTCATCCACAGTGACACCAAGCTTGGGAAGCACAGCCTCATACGCCGCCCTGACGGGCTTATAAAACCCACTCTCCTCCGCCGTAACAGCAGCATCAAACCCGAACCCGCCGCCCACACACTCCTCCGCCCTCCGCACGGCGGCACGCCCCAGCTCCGCAGAGCAATTCGTCACCACGCCCAGCCTGTAGCCCTCCCCCCGGAGCTCCCCCAGGACCCGCGCGACCTCGGGCCACGCCTGTAGCTGCCGCCAGTCCCGGAGGAGCGCGGCGGGCGCCGAGCCCGGGAGCCCGGCGTCGCGGGCCGACTGCTCCACCAGGCTCTCGTATGCAGTTAACGATGCGTCGTACGCGCCGGCGCCAAAGGTCAGCTCGAGGTACTGCTTGCGCCAGCGGCGGCCCTCCTCGGGCGTCCCTGACGGGGTCGAGGCGTCCCAGAGGCTCCATGAGTCGAGGAGGGCTGTGAGGAGGTCGAAGACGATGGCTTTGGGGCGCCAGTTGGGGTCGTTTTGCGCCATGGCTTGTAGCTTCTGTTGTTTCAACACTCTGAGAAAAGATTGTGTTTGTTCAAAATAATTAAAAAATGCCAATAGAGTGGTGGTGGTGGTCTCTGTGCACGTTAGTCTTGTCTGGGTTCGACATCGATGGTCTTTTGGCGCTTGCGCGCTTGTACTAATAAGCCCGGGAGTGGACCGCTGCGGCAATGTCATAGTCCGCTCGCGTTTTGTCGACGCGCCCTTACGCCTCCGAGGACGGAGCCGTTGCGGAGGACTGCAAATCCGGCAGTAAATTTTACCGCAAGATCTCACAATGTTGTAGTTAATTATGTGAGCGATCAATGGCTGTAGTCGGTAATTGGAAAGCTTCCTGGGCTGTGAATACTCAACGGGTATAGAATGCTAATCGCCGACCTCATCTTTTAATCACCCTCTTTTCTGGCTTGTGTCATTGGTCAATTGAAATGCAATGGATTAATTCGTCGAGATCGGAGAAGGACCTGGATATGGTAGAAGTTCACCCAGTCTGCCAGTCAACAATTTTCGAAGATATTAGGTTGCGACAAAATCAGTCATAGGTCGTTCCCGCATAGCAGAGGAACTGAAAGAATGCGTGTAGTCTATGTCAGTTAGAGGCACAAAAAGTGTTTCCCACTGGTACAAGACAGTCTCAAAATAGAAGAAATGTTGTACGAACAAAGTGGTATCTCAAATTAACGGCTATAAATCTGATGCGACGCAAAAACAAATATATACTCCTCGACTGTCCTGCGTGACACGAGGCTCTCTAATCCCTCGTAAGCCTCACCTCCGTCGTCACGGTGATCTGGCCATCGTTCGGTGTCCCAAGCCGATCCCGCGACTGGAACACATCCTGCGAGCTCCGCACATTGACCGTAGGCGACGCGTCCTGCAGCCACGTGTCGCCGCTGCGCACGCTCATCCCCGTCTTGGGGGGCGCGCCGCTGCCGCCGCCGGAACCGCGCTCGAGGTCGTCGCCGCCGCCCGACAGCCGGTTCCAGTTGTTGTTCTGCCGCGTGAGCTCGATGGCGTCGTCGTCGAGCGCGTGCACCTGGACCGTGTTGCCCTTCTTGCTCTGCGCGTACGACTTGGAGCCCGAGAAGCCCGAGGTGCCGCCCTTGGTGGACTTGCCGTACCGCGTCGTGGCGGAGCTGAGCGTGTTCTTGATGGCCTGCTTGATGGACGCGGGCGTGTAGTGCGACACCAGCGCGCGAAGGTGCGGGAGGCACCCCGTGATGATGTAGACGCTCGTCTCGATGATGGACCAGCCGACGAGGTCGACCGATGCGAATGTGCGGTCGCCGAAGGCTGCTGTGCTGAAGAAGATCCTGGCGCGGATTATGGACGCGATGATGCCGCTGCGGAATGGTCAGCTAAGAGTATTCCACTATGCGCTATAATATTGCTCATGCACTTACAAACTGGCCACGAGAAACACAGCAACCAACGCCATCCTCTTGACCACCGGCATCTTGAGGTGCCAGATAGTCGGCATCGGCAAGGCCATGATCGCCAAGTCGAGCACGAAACCAGGCAGGGCCTGCGCGTGGAAGAAGGCCTGCACGTCGAAGCAGCGTCCCCCCGGGATGGTCCTGTCCCACCAAAACGCGATGGGCGTGCACTGGAAGCAGGCGGCGATGACGAGCGAGACGGACGTCATGGCCGTGAGGGTGAAGAGGGTCCACGCGGCGGTGCGGGTCGCGCCCTTCCAGTTGAAGATGCGCAGGTAGAGGCAGATGATGCCCAGCTTGGGCAGCGCCACCGAGGTGAAGTAGATGAGCTCGAAGGCGAGGATCGACTGCGCCCAGCCGGTGAGCTGCTTCGGGCGCTCCTCCTCGACGAATTCGACGTGTCGGCCGACGCCGCCGATTTTGGTCATGACTGTAGCCCGAGTATTAGTAAAAATTGTCCCGCCACAGATCTCTCGAAGGAGAAGTCCAGTCTCGTGAGAACGAATTGTGTCCGCAGATCCAGCCACTTACTTATACCAACAGCGCACATTCCCAGGTTAACGACATAAGCCGCAGATAGGAACATGTCATCGGCGTAGATGCCTCCTCCTTGAAATCGTTTCGCATAAAACCGCAGGCCCAAGATAATCGTGGTGAGAACGGCGAAGGCGATCGAGATGCCCACCAGCTGGTAACTCCTATCCTCCGCCAGATACGCCGGGGTGGGTATTGCCCGTCGCATCGCCATCTCCATCTCCATTCTGTCCATTTTCCCTTCGATGGCGGTATTACCTCGCAGTGGGCGGGGGATCCTCTGTCGATAGTCTGCCCCTGGTGTTGAGTGGTGTGACGGCACAAGTGATCATAGAGGACGCCCCCAAGCCGGCTCGGGATGTTTATGTCGAGCTTGTGTTCGGCCGTACGGGCATGGCAATGCTTGGCTATGGGGGAGGGGGGACAAGAAAGCTTGAACAGCAACTATCGCCGGCGCTGGAACGGGGGCCACCCATATTTCAGTCGGGCCAGAGAAGAGACTAGGGACGATGTCATATGGGCCACGACCGCAAGAGACAGAAAGAGCAGCGCGCTGGGATGACGTTTACGGCCTAGCTGTGTCCGAGGAAATGTGTCCCGCCCAGTGGGAGCGTCTCGGACGGCCTCATGCACGACTCAGTTCATGTTCGATCCTGCGGCGCCTTGCATGGGCATCTGGATATTTGCAAACGCGGATGCAACTGCTTCCCGCCCGAAGTGGGGACGGCACCCAAGTGCTGGCCAGGTGCTCCCAGGGGTCCGCCTTCCACGCTGGCTCTCGCCGCCCCGAGAGATCGGGCTTCCTTGTCCTTGAGAGTTGATTCGACATTGCTGCGCCGGGCGTTTGTGCCGGGGGAAAGGGAGCGAGCGCAGGCAAGGCCTGGCTGGCCAGATAGAGCCTCGGCAGGGAACCCTGCGCAGATTATTCGGACTGTTGACGACGATCGGATGATCTTGCACCGGCCAACTTCCATGCCCTCAAAAGGCCTTGATTTTGGAGACATGCGCTTCGGTGCCTCAGATTATGTGGTATTGTACCTGTAGCATCATGAGTCGAAGTTGCACCAGCCTCCTGGACCCTGACCCTTCAGTCATCAGTCATTTCTTTGCAGCCGCGAGACTGGTCAAGCCGGTAGGCCGTTGTATTCTGTACAAAAAAGTATGAGCACATACGGGTGGCGCACGGCCATCTCTGCGAGTGGAATTCCCCGAAAACAAAGGTGGAGAGTTAGCGCACAGCGCGCCTGGCTTTCGGCCGGCCCTGCGGGCGTGTGCTGTAGCTCTGGTTGTCTTCGAAACAGTGGCGGCGAGGCCAGGGGTCTCCTTACAATGCCTTCTCGCATTACGGGCAGGGACCCCGCCTAGGCGGTAGTGCGCGACTTGGCCCCCTTTTTTTTTGCCCCTTCGTACATTCATGCGAGAGGAATTGCTACAAATAGCCGTCTGAATTCGAGAAGGTCTCAGCCGGCAGGTCGGGTCCCCCATATAGACTAGGTCAGAGACGGCAAGTCTTGTCCATGGCGGCAGTGGTCTGATGGAATTGACATTCAACGCTTTATGCTCCTTGATGCTTTGTCTTCGTCGTTCTGAATTTTATGATCGACAGTAGGAATAGTACCATAGTATGTACAACAGATCACGTCTCTAAAAGGCCTCCTCTTGTTCATTCTCGTGTCCGCCTGGCCAAGGCTCAAGTGGCGACCCACCGAGTGCGGGCAAGATAGCCGAGAGCTTGAGCACATCAAAGCTGGGGCTCCGGATGTATACCCGGATGGCGATGACTCATGGGGAAAGCGGGATTTCCACAGCCTTTTCGACGATTGACCAGTGATCGTGCAGTGCAAGCTTTGAGATTGATGCCACCCCGGCTAACTTGGCCTTCGGCATCGCTCATTCGCAGGGGCTCTCGATCAAAGTATCTGATATTATGTCGTGCATTGGACCTCGCATGCCTGGAAAGCATATTGATCGACGCCCCATGAGGCAGACAGGCTCGTGACAGGCAGTCCAGGCAGTTCTTTACAGGACCAGGTAGCTCTTTCCCGAGCACTTGCAATCTCCGGCAGGGCTCATCAGGGACCGAAAACCTGCAGCAAGAATTAGAGTTCAGCCAATCACGCTAAGCATATGACAGGGTGAGGCGTTGAACCGTCGGATCAGTTCATTACCTCGGTGTTATTCATCTCACCAATCAACATATGCTTTGCAGGGTGCCACTGGATGGCAGCACTTGAGACCTGCCAGATATTTGGTGGGGGCCATCTCATGCACCGCCACAGCGAAACATACTACATGTGTACGGAGCATTGTGGCAGATCATGCTGCAGGGCCCATGAAGAGCAAGTAAAATTCAGACGGCGGACGCCGGCGATCTTCTAGTCTTCGAAAGCTAGAAGACAGAAGCCTGTCAGAAGTAAAGCCTGGCAATTAGAACCGGGGGAGAGTGGAGATCATTGCAGCACGGCCCGGGCGCCACTAACGGTTTAGGGCCTCGGCTTGCGAGCCACGGCCGTTGGAAGGATTGCAGTGCGCTGTCAAGGCCATCATAGAGCAAGTTATTAGTTCTCTAGCCTGGAAGCTTGCTAGATTGATGAGCCCTATCTCCAGTCTTTCGAATGCAGTCCGCGTCTCCCCGGCGGGGGGCCTGTTGGTTCTGAGACGGGTCTGGATTTTTCCGTGTCATCACCGGCAACCAGGGCGACGGTTGGCAGCAGGTTTGCTTCAAATTTGGAATACTGTGTAAGCAGAATGTTACTCTTGCCCCTGTCTCAGGAACAGCGAGGAGTGAGCCATCTGTGTACTTTGTGTGGCTGCCATACAAGTGCCGATAGCCCCCAAACATGATTTCCGATGCCAAGCACCGTGCTCGTCTGTCTGCCTCGCGTGAGGCAGTTCGTTGACTGACACCCATATATCCATGGTCCTTTCTCTTATGAACTGGAAATTGTAGGATCAAATCCTAGTCCATCGAAAGTCCTCCGCCGACTCGGCCCGGGTATTGCAGTCCTGTTCTCGTTCTCTCCTACGGATGGGTACCTATGTCGGGCAATGTGTGAGAAAAAGAGTCGGAGCTCATCAATTCACACCTATAGGCAATTTATTTCTCGACGACGAGAATCCCCATGCGTTTAATTTTAACACTCATCTTGCTGAACCCGTCCGTAGCCGTCGCGACTCGTTCCGGGATAGTTGGTCCTTTCCACTCCAACTTTCCATTCAGGCCGCCGCTCCTCGCCGCTTCCTCGTAGATGTTCTTCCGGAGGTGGAAGTTCCTGAAGCTGAACTGGGCGTCCTTCATGAGACTGGTGATCTCAGTCTTCCAGCCCAGTCCAGACTGGAGCCTCTCGTAATAGTCCACACGGACCGGCATGACCTCCAGATACTGGGCTTGGATTGCTGCCCACTTCTCGGCGCGCTCGTCCACGTCCTCTGCCGGCGGTGGGTTTATGGAGATGAACACTCCGCCGTCCTCCAGGTTTGCCGAGATGGTGCGATACATGCTGGTCATCTCCTCCGGGTCGCTGGCATAGTTGAGCAGCCAGTTCCCGACGATGATGTGGAATGGTTCCTCTTGCCCTATTTGCCCAAGGTCGAGGGCGTTGCCGACTCGGAAGTTGACCTTGCCAGTATACATCGCGTCCTTACTCAGTGCTTCCCCGGCCGCGTCCACCATTCCACTGGAAGAATCAACGCCCAGCACATAGCCTGCTCCCCAGTCAAGCAGTTTCTTTGAATAATATCCGGTACCACATGCGAGGTCGAGGACCCTGGCGTTGGGGAACTTAGCAAGCCATGGCTCAATTGTGTCTTTGAGGCTCGCCTCCTCTATCAATGAAGTGGGAAGTGTCTTGAAGCTTTCGTACTTGGAGCCGATATCGTCATACTGGGCGGCCATCTTGGATGTGATGTATAATCAGTCTCAACAGGGCGATTTGAAAGACGTCTTGTAGACCGGCGCAGTGCGATTAAGGCCTCACTGAGCATCTTCAGAGGGGCGACCGGCTGGGTCGGCGAGTTCTAATTCACTTTGGCTTTGACCCCTCTTCTCCATCTCACCTGACTTCAGGAGGATGTGAGTTCCCCACAGCGTGTCCCACAGTCTGGCCCACAGCGCCATCTTCCAGCTGGTTTCAACCGGAATACTAACTAACTCGATACATGGGAAATCGGCATGGATAGAATAAGCTGTATATACGAGGTGGGTAGGGCGCTGGGTTATGGAGACATGAAGAGCGTGTTAGCTGCGTCACGGTGGATGAATATAGTGGCCACAATGTGTGAGCATGAGGAAAATATACTTTCGAACTAACAGATACGTACGGACAAGCTCAATCTTGCCTAAGGATATACTCCAAATCGTACTCCCCAAGCGTGTATATCCACGAGCACAAATCAACCTGTGGCATGCCACACCATATCCTAGCATCTAGGCATGTCCTCAACCGTGGTTGCTGATTTGAGCACAACCAGTAACAACTAATCAAGGCTTCTGAAAAACACCTTCTTGTGCCATCGCCCACTCACCCCCAATTCGTTTCATAAGCTCCCACTGTGGCTCCCCGATGAGCATGGGATTGGTAATCTCCTTGTAAGACTTCATGTACTCCTTATTGCCTTGGTTCTGTAGTGACGATTAGCTCATCTTGATGCTATTTACAAACTTTGCTTTCGACTTCGATGAGCCTGAGGAATCCGCCTCGAGTATCGATTGGGGGAGTTGAAGTCGGGCAGGTTTGTGCCTGAGGGGAACGACCAAGACGGGGGAGGGGGAATCTCACAGCCATGACCGATTCCAGGCTCTTGCTCCAAGATTCCACCCATTTGACCTTGGTTGCCTCCCCCGGGACGGTGAACATCTCGAAGCTCAGGCAGTCCGGCTCGGCGGTGACATGCTTGAAAGCCGTCCACGAGTGCCTGAGCCACTCGTCGTACTTGTCAGGTTGAATGCTGACAGTGACAATGAGCGTGAATCCGCCCGTCTCTTCCTGAGGCGGGACCGACATGACTCTTCCTGTTGTTTTTGGGACTGGAGTGCAAGGAGATCTCCGTGGAGCTGCGTGTGCTGTGAGAAATGAGGACGTCTGAAACGAGGGGAGGACATTGGAGAAGGCGTGTCGAGGATATTTAATGTTGGCGAAGGAAGCGTCAGCTCCCGTGGACCAACAGGCATTGCGTTGGTGGCGCGAAGGATTCACTACTGCTTACCATCTGGGCATACAATGTCATTCAAAACGATAGGATACCCAAGATAAGCATCCCGAGTAAGCATTTGTGAGTTTCCTCACCTCAAGCACATGAACCTCAATTTAATAAGAAGCGTGGGCACGGCTGTCCTGCATGCACTGAGAAAGAACTGATGAGACTGCGGTACTCAGTAAGCGATGAGACTTTTGGTTGGAGATTGAGTGTATTCCAATTTTATGAAACGACAGGACACGAGATTTAATGTTGTCATAGCTGGGTAGTCCACCAACGCCGTCCTATGCAGCAATGGCAAACCGCATTGTGAAGGCACCGCTCGATCTAAGCCTCACCGGGGTAGCTGGGTTCTAATGAACACAGCCTGACAAAAACCACGCGCCAGAAGCATGAGATGGAAGATTTGGGTGTGGGCCAGACAAACTGCCAGGGGTGGAGGGTATTGAAGCCGGGAAAAGGAAGATTGGCCCACCGCCAAGGCCACACCAATGTGAGTAGGGTCTCCTCCCCTTCCCCCCAGGATATTACGATATTCTAGTAGAAAGTAAAGAAGCTTGGAGACTTTGGAGACGTTGGCATTTTCGTCATGTCGTAAAGATCCTGAGCTTGCAATCCACGCCCCCGGTGGCAACCACGCAGCGAATTTGCACGTCTTGGGACTTGGGCGTCGTTCCGTTCCTGGTTTCTCCGTCTTGTGTCCGGGTCGGAGTACCGTCGCCCGCAGCAGACCCCTCGACGCTGCGTACGATGCTCGGTGCCCAGCGCAGCGACGTGATGAACCGCTCGTGCGGCTCAGCAATGACCTTGACGCAGCGACACTCTTGGGTAAGGTCCCAGCACCTCAATGTCTTGTCATCCGCCACCGACAAGAGATATTTGCCACCAGGATGGAAGACAAGCGCGCGTACCCAATTGTCGTGGCCAATCAAGGTCTTGATGCATATTCCACGCGCATCCCACAGACGTATTGCCTTATCCCTGGAGCCGGTCGCCATGAATTCGGCCGAGCTGCTGCTTGGAGGAGGTTTCGTCCGGCCAGCCAGTGGTGCGAGGTACTGATATGCAGCGGGCGGAGCGAGGGCGCAGCACTCGATGTAGTGTTCGTGGCCTGTCATGGCTACTTTGCTTTCTGTACTGTTGGCCTCGGAGATGTCCCACAGCCGGGCGGTCATGTCGTCGCCGGCGGAGACCAGATAGCGACCGTCGAAAGACGGGTATACGTCCCGAACCCATCCACTGTGGCCATTCAGTGTCCTCACACAAAATCCTGTGCTAACGTCCCATATCCGCAATGTCTTGTCTCTGCTAGCACTGACCAGCAAGTTTGCTGAGGCAGGTATGAATCGCACAGCGCTCACGCTGTGATCGTGGCCTGCCAGCGTCCGGATGTTCGTGTAATCCGAAGCCGGATCCCACAGCTTGATGGTCAGGTCGGAGCTGCAGGATGCCAGGAGAACGTTTCCTTTCGGGCCACCATAGTCGACATCGAGGATGGCTCTCGTGTGGCCTTTGATAGTGTTCTCCAGCTCGCCGACGTCCCAGTCCCATATTTTAATCGTATAATCATCGGAGCCGGTGGCGAGCAGGGAGAAGACTGGGTGGAAGGCGATGCAGTTGATGGTGTTGCGGTGTGATTCGAGGGTGTACCGGGGCGGTGGTTTGGGCAGCCAGGACGCGGGGTCTTTGTTTTTCATCGACAGTGAGGCGGGCGTTATGCTGTCGAGTTCGGACTGCAGGGCGGTGTTCCGGGATTCGAGATCCATGATCTAGGACGAGGCATCAGTCAGGCATTGCGCGTCAGCGTGTGGAGGCGGGACCCGCGCATGCCTTCTTCTGTAACCGCACGATACTGGTCCATTTTCTCTCGAGTAGGTTCTCGTATTTCTTGGCTGTGGCGGCGTCGAATTCATTTTCCTCGAGATTCAGCTCTGTCCTGAGAGCAGCGGCAGCGGATGGGAGGTTGTTCGCGGCCAGGTAAGCAATCATGGACTTGTGCCTGGGTATGAGCACGATTAGCGTCCTTGGTAAGACACGAGGAGGGCGTGGACGGTCGTGTCGATGGGCTGACGGGCGTAAACATACAGCTCTTCGGCTTGGCGACTTGTCAAAACACTCATGGTGGACCTTTCGTGACGAGAGGGCGACACCAGCCTGTTGGGTTGCTAGAGGTCTGCAACGGGCCTCCACTTGCTGCCTACAGCTTTTGGCTGCAAATCGATAAGCTCAGACACTGTCCAGAGTTGGCACCTGGCACATTTCTGGAGTACTGCAAAGTCGGCTGGTACGTCATGGCCTGTCCGAGATATCCTGCATACAGACGACCGGCGCCCGACCGCACCTTGAGTTGGAGGTTGGCGGGGTCCCTCGGAAAATCGTTGCTCCGACCCCAGCGCCGTGGCATTTCCGACAAACGCTCCGTTTGAGGTTCTGAAACTGATACGCGTAACGCGCAATGCAGGCAGATTCTATCATAATAAACTAGTTGCCAACCAGTCGTCTCGGGCTTTATCTACCCTGACTTCTGGAATCTGACCTGGCAGCATTTTCGATAGAAATCCTGCTTACCATTGGCTTCTGCGCAAGGCTCGAGCTTGCTCCTAGTTCTGGACACCAGCCACAATCTATTTTGAGATCACTTCTTTACCCCGGCACACGACACGTCTTATTTTCTTTTCCCTTTTTGGCAGCTGATTTGAGCATGTATCCCTGGTGATTATTTCTGATGGACGAGAACAGTGTCCCAATGTATTATTGTTTGCCTTCATGTTACAGTCCATGGGGCAGGGGGCTTTAGCTCAAGGCACAGTGGCCGTAGTTTCCAAAAATTGCAATGTTTCTGGAATCTCTGATGCTTGTATCATGAGCATAAGGCGCAACTGGCAGCAAGTCGCGATTATACATGGGTCCTCTTAGCGCTGATAGCAATACTGGAGATGAAATTTCAATGAGGACATTGCGAAGTAGCGGCAAAGATGAGAATGCAAGTTTCAACAACTACCCAACCTATGTGATTCAATGCTTGTCAAACCGGGAACTCCAATTAGGTACAACTTTCCTAGGTGCAACTTTCCAGCAACGCTCCTGTCTCCCGGCCATTGGAATCTAGGTAGACTTCAGGGCAGCTCATACGATGATGGACACAACAACCAGACGCTTAGAAATGTTCGAGGAACACCTTATCGCCGAAGAACAAAACGTGTCATCTAAAAGTACGCCTGAATTGCTGGAAAGGTAAAGCGTCGTTGTGGATACATAATTGCGGGGCGCGATCAGAGTACGGTATACAGCAAGTGTGTTTCTATGCTACGGCATACGTACCTAAGTACTAGCGCCGACTCGCGATTAAGAATACGAGGCCGATATGGATCCCCCGTCTGCACGCAACTCAGTCAAACCCTAAATTTGCAACGTGCCAGAAGAATTGGGGGAAGAGCTAGCAACAGATACATCATTGAATATTGTACCTTGCCATCTTCGTCCGGCCATTCGGCCGAAATCAAGACGACGAAATGGCCTGTGTAACTACCGTACGTCTGTGGGCGGGGAAGGCATCGACCTCGGGATCCATTTGGGCCCGCATGGCCCGATGCGGGTAAATCTGATTGACTCGCAAACATCATTGCTCCAGCAATCGCTACTTTCGCTGCGATCGGAGTTAGGACGATTCTTACAAATCGTCCGTCGGGGCAAGCCTGTTACAAATCGTCACAATGTGCATGTGGTTATATCACCATACTGTAGTGTCTTTGTGCTTGTGATATAATTGGATGTTCGTCGTCTCATGCAATAGCTTTAGAATCATCTTCCATCGCATCATACTTTTAGCCCAAGTCTTCACCAAATTCTGATCGAATTAATTTTCTACTGGCGATACCGCATTTTCAAAATATAACTACGCGATGAAGGAAGCAATTGTCGACGTTGGTAAGTCTCATGATCATGGTTGAAAGACTGCAGTCAATTGATATTAACAATTGCAGGACCGGCGGTCAAGATAATAGAATCGTCGGTTCCAGTGCCAAACGATGACCAGGTCGTCATCAAGGTGGCGGTCAGCGGGTCCAACCCAAAGGACTGGAAGGTTCCGGAGTGGATGCCGGACAAGGTCCTCAACCAGGGCGACGACATCGCCGGGATAGTGCACGAGGTCGGCGCCAACGTCACCGAGTTCAAGCCCGGCGACCGCGTCATGGCCTTCCACGAGATGATGACGCCAGGCGGTAGCTACGCCGAGTTCGCCCTCGCGTGGGCGCACACCACGGCCCACATCCCCAAGACCACCACCTTCGAGGAGGCCGCCGCGATCCCCCTGGCCGCGCTGACGGCCGCCTGCGGGCTGAACACGAAACTCGGCCTCCCGGCGCCGTGGCAGCCCGCGAGCGGGCCGACGCCGCTGGTCATCTACGGCGCGGCCTCGGCCGTGGGCATCTACACGGTGCAGCTCGCGCTGCGGGCCAATATCCACCCGCTCATCTGCATCGCCGGCAAGTCGCAGGACCACGTCAAGTCGTTCCTCGACCCCTCCAGGGGCGACGCCGTCATCGACTACCGCGACGGCGACGACGCCGTGGTCGAGGGCATCAAGAAGGCCGCCAAGGGCGCCAAGCTGCTGCACGCGTACGACGCCGTCTCCGAGAAGAACAGCTACGTCAACCTCGGCAAGGCGCTCGCCGACGGCGCCAAGATCACCACCGTGCTGCCGACGAAGGACGAGGACGTGCGCGCCGGCGTCTCTGTGCACCGCACCATGGTTGGCTCGGTCCACCAGAATGAAAAGGACCTCGGGTTCATTTACATGCGATACTTCGCCAAGGGGTTGCAGGAGGGCTGGTTCAAACCCCAGCCTCAGGAGGTCGTGCCTGGCGGGCTTGATGGGATCCAGAAGGGGCTGGAGAACCTCAAGGCTGGGAAGGCGAACGCCATCAAGTATGTCTTTAGGATCTCTGACGACAAGTGAGGCGTATGCTTGCTACGATAGAGATCTTCAGTTGTGGGACCGTCGCCAAATTGGACACATTGCAGAATCACCCATACTGGCTCTCCATAATCATTATGAGA
Source organism: Diaporthe sp. P3_1W (assembly GCA_037177825.1). NCBI lineage: Eukaryota > Fungi > Ascomycota > Sordariomycetes > Diaporthales > Diaporthaceae > Diaporthe > Diaporthe sp. P3_1W. The sequence continues at coordinate 784,599 of JBAFXB010000004.1, read as the reverse complement.
TCAGGGCTGCGAGGAAGTTCTGGAACGAGTTTTGTTCGTAACATAAGCATAGCAATCGGGATTATTTCAGTCGCACACTATGCCGTTGGACCACTTTATATATCTTGTGCTGGATTGGGGTGTGTTACCCATAGCTGAAATATCTCATAATTTACATCGTCTTGTCTTGAGATAGCCACCATGGCCTCGCACATAGCACGACCATCCCTCGCTTGATGAGCTCCATGTCCGAATTTGTGCATGCGGATCATTCACTCGCGTCGTTCCATCCCGTTTAGTTCATAATCGTGCAGAACCAGTATGGCCTACTTAGTAAGCCTCACGATGTGTCCTGTAGGAACACAGTGTAGACAAGGGAGAGAACGGCCTAGTGGAGGTTGCAGAGACGCCGCTAAGACGATCTATCGAGTGTTCCGTTCTTTCTATCTCATTGTCATTTGCTCTGCCGTCCCTATAATATGCTGGGGTGTGCGGTGGTATCAGAATGCGCGAATCACCAGCAACGAATTGACACCCTGGCTGCGAAAGGCCAAAGTAAAGATGTTTGTGATATCTGATTTGATCCAATACCGGGGAATACTTGAGCAATTGTTTGCGGCGGAAACATTCCGTCTAAATTTGACTTGCTTTTCCCCTCGCTAGGAAACCGGGAATAACATGTTGCGTCCGCTCACGTGCCCGCAACCAACGTCCATGCAGGTTGGCGCAGCTCCTTGGAACGACAACACTCGACCCGGACATCTGGACCTCCCCAAACCATCAAGCGTCCATCACCGGAGCAATGTGGCTTCGACGTGTTGCTTTAATGCAGCCGCGTGCGGGAATGGGGACCCTGCTCCGTGTTGTCCAACGTGAAAGATCGGCGGCCAACTCAGTGGGCCGGCGTCCAGTTTCATTGCGATGCAGCTCATCAATTTCATTCCAATCACAGCTTGACCCCAAGCCAGACAAGTGCGTACCCGACCTTGAACCCGCTCGCCGCGTATTGCGGGAGACATTTGGCCACAAGACGTTCAGACCGGGGCAAGAGGAGGTGGTATCTCGGCTGCTTTCCGGCGAGAGCATGGTGCTGTCGTGGCCCTCGCTCAGCGGAAGCAGCATTTGCTACTTGGTGTGACTGAACCCCCTTCATAATGGCTTAAAGGTCATGTCAATACTACCGAATGCTGATGGCTATCTCAGATTCCGGCTGTGCTTCAGAGCTGTGAAACAATGAGCCACGGCATTACCGTCGTGACATCTTCTTCTGCACCATTCCTCAGGCACATGGCGCAAACTCTTGGTGACTTGGGGATCCCCGCAAACTTTATTGCCCCGCTCAAAGGGGACATGGACACCACCGCATCTCGGATGTATGACATCGAGCGAATACGCCAGGGTCAAACCCGTATCTTGTGCTTGTGCACACCACTGGCGGGCGACAGCGACGTGATCCATGCAGTCAAGTCAGCTCCGGGGGGAGTTCATCGCGTTGTCGTTGGAGACGCAAGCAATTTTTCAACCAAGGTTGGGGAATTCCTGCACTTTGACTCAGACTTACAGCTCATCTGACCACATCATCACAGGTGGCAAAACGAGCTGGGGTGACGAACACAAGTACAATAGTACATAGGTACACTGCAACACTCATGTCCGCTTATATCAACGAAGTGCACTCACAGTAGCCAGGTTCATACAGGAAACCACGCCAAAAGGTGTGGTACTATTGGCCGGCAGCTGCCACCCAGATTCTCTGCAAGATGTTCGTCAGGCTTTCAACCTGCCAGAATCCTCGATCCATGGCCTTCCGCCGCTTCCCCCACCAAAGTTCGTCCACATGTGATATATCCACCACTTAAAGCGTGTAACTCCGATTTGAGTCGTTAACCCCATCATCCTCAGTCTCGAACTACACGCACACTCGAGCCCCAACAACGCCGCCTCAGCTGCATTCCTTGCCCAATTGTTGAAGAGGCGGCCAGGTCAGACAGTGATATATACTGTACTCGATAAAGTACGATGTATCCGCTGATTCGTGCTTTCACACTTACTGACTAGTCACAGATGGCGAACGACGTCGCAGCTATGTTGCAGAATGAAGGATTCAGTGCAAGAGCATCACTGAACACCTCAACAGATGCTCATGGGAAGAAGGCATTGTCTGAATTCGAAGCGTCTGAATTCCAAATCGTGAGTATTGGATCACTGTGATCTGACTTGTTTTCCGACATCCAAGACTCGGACTGGCTGGTTTTAATACTTATCTATTGTGAATTTAGCTTTGCACCACCCTCGCCGTCGGGCGACTTATCAATCATCCCCGTAAGCACAGGAAAATCCTTTATTTCTCATATTCCTTGTGCAATCTTTATTGTGGTTGAGCCTTATCCATCGAGCGTCTGTGATTAACTTCAAGCCATGACCATACGCCTTGTCCACGACACTGTGCCTGATTTGTTTGCGATGAGCTAACTCATTGACCGCCGAAGACATACGAAATCTTGTGTTCAACACGATACCGAGTAGCATTGCGTCGCTCGACCGCCGCCTTAGGATAGCTGGACTGGATGGAGGATGGAGCCAGGTATTCTTCATCTTCGACGCAGCAGGTCTGCAGCAGTCAGAGAATCAGATTCGCTCCCTCGTCGCTTGCAGACGTGATGTCAGTCGTCTACTCAAAGAAATATTCCAGGGGAAAGAAACCGACCAAACCGTCTATCTCGACTTCGGTGTCTTGATGCTTGACCTCGACATGAAGTCAAGCAGAATTCAGAACATATTATCTCTACTTCAAGACCGGCTAGGTCTCATCAAGCTCGGTGTGCAGGAACCTAGTTTCTGTCGATACGTGTATACCAATGAGGGCCAGTACAATTTAGCAAAGAATACCTCATTGATCGACAAGGCGATTGCTGCGCACTCACGGAAATCCAGCCGAGGGTATCTTCTTGAGTTGCGAGGGGCAGGAATGCGAACCACCGGTCTCGATCATTTGCAAGTGATCAGCAGGCTCAGGGAACTGGCTGATCTCGGCCACATAGAGCTCTATCCAGGCGCCCGGAAGTTGCCAGTCCGTATCTTGCGGCGCCCGAGCCCAGGGAGCGGCGGCGCAAACAGCATCGGGGCCTTGGCAGATGTGGTCTACGAGCATGTCCAGCAGGAAGTCGAAGCCTGGGTGCAGTCGCGGCGCGAGGTCATTGAGCTCTTCACCAAGGACCGGTGCACCACTGTCGGCTTTGCCGAGTACTTTGGCGCAGAGCTCCCCGGCGGCCAGACACGGTGTGAGCGGTGCGATTGGTGCCTGACGGGCAGGCCACTGGTGTTGCGCTCTGGGCAGGATGAGGAGGAAATCGACTTCCGCAAGGTTAGAGCTGTCCTGCAGGCAATACCCGACCGTGACCACCCGAGATTCTTGGCTCGTGTTGCCACTGGCAGCCGCTCCACGCGGGTGTCGAAACGGAACTTGGATAAATCACCAGGGTTCCGGTTGTTGAGACATGCGAATTTCGAAGTAAGTCTTTGATCTTCACCCCTGATTTCTTCCGATCGCTGCACTGAGGCAAAGCTGACACCAGGCCTCTTGAACTACAGTCTCTTGTTAAGGTATTCGCGAAGGAATGTGGAGTACCTGACAGTGAGGTTGAAGATTGGTTGTAGCATACAATACTGAGAGATCCTTGTTGTCCTCTTGATTCCCTATAGAAGAGCTACAGGAAATATAGTGTGTTCCATGCAATTGTCGCAACTTCCGAGCTGGGACGATAGACATAAATGCTCTCGACCTCGGCATTAGGCAGTCTCAACACTGCGAGTCTTTCTCGGCCCCCTTCTGACCATGAAAGAGTGCCGATAGGACTCGTTGAAGAAACCCAAGGTTGCTTCATCCTTGAAGCCAAATCTCTCATACAAGTGCTTCCCCTCGGGCGTAGCATCCAAGTAACACTCAACACCCTCCTCATCCGCCCTCTCGACACCCCACCGCATCAACATCCCACCCAGCCCCCTGCCCCTGATACCTCCCCCTCGTCATAATCATCTCCAAGTACCAATGCGGCCTGTCGCCCATGATCTCCTCATGGAGTTCCGCCAGCCTCCCGAAGAAGACCCCCGCGAGCGCCGGGTCCCCGTCCGCCGGCCACCACCCGGGAAGTGGAGGCAGCGGCGTCCCAGGCGCCAGCGGCGCGATCCACTTGGCGAATGCGACCAGGGCCGGGGGCGATGCGACCGTGTCCTCGACGACGACGAAGCGCGCGCCGGGGTCGAGGACCTCGTCGGCCAGCGCGTCCATCCAGAACCTGCGCGCGGACGCTGATGCGCGGGGGAAGAACGTGCGGCCGACCGTGTTGCCCGAGAAGGCGTCGAGGACCGTCTCGCACATGTCCTCGACGTCTGGCAGGCCGCCCGGGCGCAGTCTGAGCGCCGGCGATGGCATGGTGATGGATGCCCTTTTTCGTTATCTGATGGGGGGTGGGGGGGGGGTTGTCGTCTGATGTTTCAGGTCCCGGGTGATTGGGTGTGCTGGGGTTGCAGTCGGCAACTCTTGAGGTAGTATTCAGGGCCCAGTGACGCGGCTCGGGTGGTTGACATACGAAACAACATCATATCAGACATTGTGAGAGTATAGCATTTTGCTGTTAATATAGTCTATGGTTTGGACTTTGGCTACGGCATCCAGCCGACGACGGGCTTTCTTTCCGGTATGGCTTACTCATGGCGTGTAGTCTTGCTTACTGTGTATCTGGTTTACTGTAGTATCTAAATTTCATGCGTCTTATTCTCTCAAACCTTGGCCGGTTGACTCACTCTAGGTGGATTGAACCCGAGACATGGCTGAAGAAAATTATCCAGGAGTTGAGAAATCCTGCTTGTCTCTCCAAAATTGAGACAGGACGACATATATGCAGTGCATACGTCAGGAATACTTGGCGTCGCACTTGTTTCCGTAAGACTGCAGTGATCTCTGACTGGTCAGTAGAGTCTGAGCGATACTTATTGGTAAGTCAGTCCCTGCGCAATTTCCGACGCAGCTCTTTGCCCACTGCTTATAATCCGACCTCGCACATTCGGCGTGCTGGATGGGACCCTTCTCGAGTCGGTTGGGCCCGACAAGGTCTAAGTTTAGCACCTCCCCTGAGTGCGGTCACCGTATGAATTTGGTTGCATAATCCACGCATTCATGTTCAAGGAAAATTGAACCGTTATTGTAGTAGGAAGCTGTGGTCACCCACGGCTATAATGACTTTGACGAGAGAAGTAGGATTGCTTACCATGTCTGAGCGTAACCAGCGTTGCTCTTCGAAGGGAACCGAGCGCTAGAAAGTAAATGAGGTCCTATGCAATACTGCACACAAATAATAAACAAGGATTAGCTTCCCTCGCATTTCGTGGGGAACTGTGTGCCTGACGGATTGCATGCGTGAACGAGGGTCCCTTGCTCCAGGAAAAGCCGTCGCTCGTACAGATCGGCAACGAGCTCCCTCTTTAGGCAGGTGAGCAACCGAACCCCTGCCCGGCGCGGATAAGCTTCATGATGCTACCCACAACCCGCGCCACGGATAGGGAGAAAACGCAGCAATGATAGGCCAATGCCCTCGTCGCCATCTGCAGTGCAACATGGCGCATGCGGTATGTGATCCACACGGGCTGACGGCGCATCCACAGGTACGAACTAGCCCCAGCAGATGCAGCTCATGGCGGAAATGGTTGACGACTACAAAGGAGAGGCGGTCGCCTGTTGTCGGGAGGGGCAAGACGACGTGCTCCCCTTCTCCTCTGCGCTTCACCTCCTTCTTGTCAGTCCATTCGTTGCTGCAGAAGCTCGTGAACCGAGGCCGAGATAGTCGCCATGAAGTCTACCGTCTTGGTCGTGGCCAGTGGCCTCTCCGGCATGGCTCACGCCGCCGCTGTGAACACCACAACCTCTGCTGTTCCCAGCCCGACTGAGCCATGTGCTGTTGCCAGCGCTGCATATGCGTCGCAGATTGCAGTGTCTCCCGCGGCTACTCCCACAATCGCTGCAGCCATTGCTCATGACTGCTTGCTCTCCGTACCGCTTGGAAAGGAGGCGGCCATCGAGCTCGTTGACTCCATTGAGCCATACCTGGAATGGCAGTCCGGTTAGCATGCCCTTTTCTTACCAGAACGGTTGGAACCTTGAGGCTAACAACTTTCAGACTCCGGATATCTGGCAGACCCGCCGGAGGATTACTTCTACCCGGCCTACGACATGTTCGCCAACCTGGCTACCATTCGCTCCAAGCTCGAGAGTGACGAGTACGCCGGCGAGTATGAGTTCCAGGCAGAGCTGTACAACACTGTCTTCGGCCCAGCTCACGACGGTCACTTTGTGTACTACCCTGACCTCTTGACTCTCGTCTTCGACTGGAACCGCCCCCTGTCACTGGTGTCTATCAGCGAGGACCAGTCCTCGCTGCCAGAGATCAAGATCTATGAGGAGGTCATCTCGTCTCCAAGCACCGCCTCAAGCGTGACCCTGATTAACGGGATCGACGCAGCTACGTACCTCGAGGACACCATCAACCAGGCCGGTTGGAACCAGGACGTTGACTCTGCCTACAACTCGATGTTCTTCGAGCTGTCTGCCCCTGCTGCGGGCTTGGGCGTGGGATACTTCCAGGGTGGCGGCCGTATCCGGTACATCTACCACGGTGCCAGCACAAACATCACCTTCGCCAACGGCACCGAGGTGACCCTGGAGAACTACGCTCGCATCAAGGTACCCCTGACTGGCATCACAGATGGGGAGTCCATGTACGAGAAGTTCTGCAACCCCAACGGCTACGACAGCAGTGCGGCGACCAATGCTCCCACCAATGCTACCTCGGCCGCCGCGGCCAGCATCCCCGGCTATCCCACGCCCGTGATCATCACCCAGGACGCCGTCGTCGCTGGATTCTACCTCGACGGTGAGGGGTACGAGGACGTCGCAGTCATCGTGCTCTTGGCCTTCGAGAGCGAGTCTCCAGCCGAGTTCCAATCTGTGGCCTCCCAGTTCTTCGCGGATGCCGTGGCCGCTGGTAAGACCAAGCTGGTCATCGACTTCCAAGGCAACGGCGGTGGCTATATCCTGCAGGGGTACGACTTCTTCCGGCAGCTGTTCCCCAGCGTGCAGGAGGACGGGTTCTCGCGCTGGAAGGCCAATCCCTCGTTCCTGGCTATTTCCGATGTTGTCTCAGACCTCGTCGCCAAGATCGACCCCTACACATCCGCCGACGCGGACCTGGTCAGTTTCTACGAGAGCTGGTTCAACTATCGCTACGACCTGAACCTCACCCTCGACCCGTTCCTCTCCTTCGAGGACAAGTTCGGCCCAGTTGTCTACCAGGACACGGACTACACCGAGATCATGCGCTGGAACCTCAACGACAACCTCACCACAACCAACGAGACCTTTGGCCTCGGGATCGAGATCGCGGGCTACGGCAGCCTGGCCAACCTCACGCAGCCTTTCGCGGCCGAGAACATCATCATGCTCTACGACGGCGTCTGCGCCAGCACCTGCACCCTCGCGTCGGAGATGCTCCGCATCCAGGGCGGCGTCAAGTCGGTCGCCATGGGCGGGCGTCCCCAGGAAGGCCCCATCCAGGGCGTGGGCGGCGTCAAGGGCGCGCAGGTCCTGGACTGGAGCTCCGTGCTGGCCTACAACCAGTACGCGCTGCAGTACGGGGCCAACATCACCGACGCGGACCAAAAGGCCGCCCTGGCGCGCTACACGGACCTCGCCGTCAACCGCAGCACGGCGGCGGCCATCAACGGGCGCGACCAGATCCTGCGCGACAACGTCGACGACGGCGTCCCCGCGCAGTTCATCGCCGAGGAGGCAGACTGCAGGCTGTACTGGACCCTGCCCATGGTCACGGACATCACGGCCGTGTGGAAGGCCGTCGCCGACTCGGCGTGGAACGGGGCCGCCTGCGCCTACGGGGGCATCTCGTCCTCCAAGAAGAGGGATGCTGGTGACGTTGCTGGTGCGCGTATCGCCCGCCCGATCCAGCGCCACCCTACGAAGATCGGCCGGCGTGAGGTGTCCCAGCCTGTTAATGTTCAGGCGAAGCAGATGCTTAAGGCGATTCCTTAGGCGAGAAGTGGTTATTCTTGAGATATAATTTTCCTGGAGCTTTTAGGATAATATTAGTGTATATATACAATATTAGAAACAATAAGCTTTTGCTGAAGCTGTTCAAGCTTCCTAAGCACTTCTGCGATGGCTCCGGATATATCTTTCGTTCCGGGCTCACTCGGAGTGCTGGACCGGAACGCCGAATCCTTCCCCCAAAGTCTTTGCATCATGTCTGCGGTGCAGAATTCGCAGGTGCGCCTGTTTCTGGCGCGGCGCCGTTTGTTGCCGGACTTTGTGCTGCTTGAGGGTCCTGCGCCAGAGGGTTCTGCTCGCCAGGTTGCCGCCTCGGTTTCCGATTCCGCGTTTCCCTTCTCACGAGATCTATCTCAACGACCGCCGTTCCGGGAGGCACTCTCCCCTCCAGGTGATCACCGTCCCAGTCGAAGTAGAGCGACCAGAAAGGTCCGTTTTGTACGGCCACGAAGTTCTCGTAGCCGTGCAACGTTAGCCTCCGGTCTTGCCTGGTGCAGTCGAATGGCCCCGTCAAGTTCCCTTCTGAGAATTGCCGCGTGCCGAATTTCAGCTCGAAGGTCTGCACATCCATGTAGATCCAGTTCATGATGGGCGCCTCGTCGCTGATGGTAGACACGAGGCCGGGGTGATTGAGCTCCGGGTATCCCAGGAAGTATCCCTCGAAGGGATGACCGAAGGGGACATCGTTGTCCAGTCCGGTGTCGACATAGAGCTGCAGTCAGTGTTAACGACATTTTCTGTCCAGTTGGCATGTGATCCTGTCTGCTGCAGGCCACGAAAAAAATTACCTTATTACCTGATAGGACCACCCGCCGGCCCTCGAGAGTCTGGCTGTATTCGGACGACTTTGGGACGTGGACGATGAGATTGTTCTTCCTGCTCCGGTGCTCTTCTCTCCTGGCCTTTGCTTGAGAGGACTTGATCCCTTCGGATGCGCCGGTGACGGCGCCAAAAGCAACGAGAACTGACAGAACCATGGTTGCGCGTGTCAAGCAATTTGATGATTTTCTTCAATGCATCGTTCGACTAAAATGTCAAATGTCGTCCCTCGACACCCGGACGTTGCCCTTGGGCAGCCTGCCCGACGCTGAGTGGCAAACATCTTGACACGGTCTGTGTGCTGGGGGAGGGCGTGCAGCTGTGGACCCCACTGAAACGGGATGCGAAACTCGCTTCTACGAATCGCGGAAACATACGACGTACGATTCAGGGTTCGAAATCCCGGGGGATTTGGTATTGCTGTATCAGGACCCATGCACGCTCGACAAAACCGTCCGATCAAGAGCTCGCCCGGGTCCATCCGACTCCAGGAGGCTGGACGCGCCCAGGGATATTCGTACGAGGAGCTTTGACCCTTTTGCGGCTATCAAACATGTCCTCTTTGGCGATAGCCTCTGATCTCCCGCCAGCTGGTGTATTTCATGCATGGTCAGCGGCCAACAGTTTCTCTGGTACAACTCCTGTCAGCGGTCCCTGGACCCACCACACGGCGGACCGCATGCATCGCCCAAGGTCAGTTTCACTAAGCCCGCCGGGTCTCAATACCAGGATCCCTACAAACAATGTTGTTCGATTTGCAAAGATCATGGGACGATTTCAGTCGCAGCGAGCAACCAGACCGTTCGATTGCCCTCTGCCACGGCTGCATCGTTTCGACCGAAGCGGCGTATTGGCTGATGGAGCCGCACAGCATTGATGCACCCGCACGCAGCTTTGATACGCGAGGATGCTCGGCTGGGGACCCGGGGAGGGATCCTGTCCCATCCCGCATATTAAGTGCACCGCCATGACTTGGGCATAAATGGCCGACAGCTCCAGACTCACAATGGCAGCAACTTTAACTCAACTTCGACCATTATCTATATCTACTCCTCCGCCGGCGGACAACGACTCTTCAATTCCTAGACGGGACAGCACATCTAATCGAAGATCCTTCATCAACACCTCCCCCGAGCAACGACTAGTTCGCAGGTCATCTAATCGCAGCTCCTGGTCCTCAGCCTCTAATACATCTCCCACCGACGTCCCATCCCCCTTGTCAGATACCGCCTCCCCAGGTCCACGGAAATTTCGCCTTCCGGTCAGAGTATCCACGCAGCCGTCCTTTGGCACCTCAGACTCAAGCCCCCAAGCCCGGAGACGCTCCCTAAGCCTCTCCTCAGACCCCAAAACGGACAGCAAGGCGTCGGAGAGCAAACGGCGCACCAGAAACCTCTACCTCTCGCAGCTAGACGAGGACAAGGCCGAGGAGCTCCGCAAGAGCCCCAGACCCTCACCAAGAGTCGCAAGCCCCCCACCTCCTCCTTACGAGAAGGGCCCAGCATCAACTGAGACCTTAAAAGTGTCCGATAAGCCAAAGGATATTACCCCAAAGCCCGCCGACGCTCCCAAGCCAGCGCCAGCAGCACCTCCAGCAGCCCAGACTCCAAAGTCGCCCCGGAAGCAGCCAACACCTGCTCCCACCACCAGCTCACCGGCCCCTAAGACCACACCACCGGCTCCTAGAACCATCACACCAGCTCCTCAGAAAATGTCTTCCTCAAGCAGCCCGTAAGTTATCTCAACCCGTCCATACTGGTGGAATTTCCACTTACTTACCTTGTCCCAGCGAACCTCAGAGGACCGGCGTCGTCGGCCCCAACCCCGGCCAGAACCCCAACCAGCCACGTGGGTTCGACCTGTCCATGCAGAACGGCCAGATGAAGGGCCAAGTCGGCAACGCCCTCCCGCTCCCCGGCCTCTCCGGCGTGGCCAACGGCCCAGTCGGTAAGCACTACTCACGCCTGCCCTCGCGGGGCTCTCACCCATCATTGGAAGCAGTCCACTCACAATCTCACACAGGCAACCTGCTCAAGGGCCCGGTCGACGACAACGGCAACCTGAAGGCTGCCGCGCTGACCGTCGGTATCAAGCTCGACCTGGAGGCCGAAGTTCATCTCTCGGCCCGTGTCAGGGGTGACATCCTCGTTGGTCTTTATTAGGCTGGTCACTATGGCTTTTTAACTACTGCTTTGGGGATTTGAAGTCGGGCGTTTTCATATAACTACGGGATGCGGGTTGGGCCGCGGTTTGCACTGGAAAATAAGCAAAGCCATCAGGCCCGGGGGCGTATATACGACATCTAGAATGGGAATACATATTTTGCATTGGTCGCATTTTCAGGATGTTGTTACTAAGGTGAACCTTGCTTTCGGTATAGGCTATCATGCCCGCATGTCATGTGACCAGGGGGTTCATGTGCACCGAACTTGATATGTTTACTGTCTGGTCTATGAGGTCTGGTAAGCTACATCACCAAAAGGCGAATACTTCTGTTGCCCATCAATGTCTGTCCGACTACATCGTCTCATTTTTCTCCGCTTCATCCTGTCGAGCTCATGGAACACCACCATTCAGAGGCTTGGTGGAAGCTAATCCCTTACTGTAGTCCGGGGACTCGGCAATTGTCTCATATCCACACTAAATGGGACTGATCTTCCCTCGCCTTTAGATCCTAAAGTAGCGAGCTGATCACCCCTGCTAATTCGAAAAGCAGTACTTCGACAGCCTCTCCTGACTGTGGACAAACCGATTCCCCGCCTCCCGCTTTCTCTATGGCAGGCTACGATATCAGTAATACTTTCCCCCAAACGACCGACCCAGTTAATATGAGACCTGTGACGAGCCACAGTAGACACTAAGATGTATTCTCCAGCTGTGTTCCTCACCTAAACACAGTGACACTGTTGTTGAACTCATCGTTGTGCGCCCACAACCATCAACTGGAAGACGGACGACGAAGCTGACAGCAGGTACGGTATATCTATGTGTGCATGAAATGGCCATTAAGAAACCGTATCACATACGATCAACGACATAGTGTAGAATAGTACCAAGAAGTGAGTGATGTCAAAAACAAGCAAAGATTTGTCGAATAAGGCTTCCCACAAGATTGTATTACCGCCGCTACGTAGGTAGAACTACTGTTCCTCTCTGGCTGCCGCCCAGTAAACCTTTGCCATCATGTAGCCATTTTTGCCTCACACCATATGCGTAAACTGGGAGAACCTTCCATGAACTTATTAACCAACCAGCAGTGTAAGATGGTGATCAAAACTTTGGTCAGATAATGGACGTTGATTTGGATCTCTTGTCTCAGCGCTTTCCAGATCCGTTACAGTCTGTGCACTTGGCTTTCTTTGTGCCCTCGCAAGTCGGACACTGCTTCTTCAAGTACTCGTCATGGCCGTTCTTACAGTACGGGTTGTGGCAGTCCTGCTTTCCCGTTCCATTGCATGGGCTGCACGGCTTAGGTTTGCTGGAGTCGGCCATTGTTGGACGAATGCGATGCTGGGAAAAGACTTGGAGGGATGCCAAAGAGCTCTGCAAGGGGTCAGTTGAACTGTCCTGGGGATGAAGACGGGATTTTGCGCTCACCTTTTATGAAGGTTTCTGGATTGTGTTTGTGCCTCGTGTTGCTCTCAGAAGCTATTTAGAAGAATGTCAGAGAGGAAGTAGGCTTCTTTCATATTCGATGTGCAAATGGAGGTCTCTTCCATACGTAAGGTTAAGTACTGTGGTTCTCAGATACGCAAAATGAGCCCTTCTTCTCTTTGATGAGACGACATATACTTTCAGGCATCAAAGGCGTCTTCTTTTCTCACGCCTGGAACTTACATTGCTTGGTCGAATTCGTTTGGATTTGGTTGTGGATGCCTTGATGGATATTGTCGGAAAAAGTCTCGAAATGAGCCGTAAAGAAGTCTTTAAATATGTTGAAAGGTGACTGTCAATCACATGTTGAATCATACCTAGGTATCATGCTAATCAGTATCTCACTTTGACTTCTGGGACTGATATTGGCAGACTCCTAAGCTTACTCCTTGAAGGCAACCAAATTAAGTTCACTTGCCCAGTCACTGCGTTCTGGAGTGCTGATACAAGTGCCAAAGGGTGTCATAACTAAAGAGACAGACGTGCACAACATGACTGATAGCATTAGCTGAGTAGCTCATACTCGAAGCCATAGAGTGGATCAACGCCTCCATCGGACACTCTCCTGTAATTCACTGACTACAATAACTCATTCAATTATTTTAGGCATACTCTGTGAATCACTGTCATATAGCCAACCCCGTGCCAGTCTCACGAATTTACACCCCGGATGGGGTGCAAACTCAAGACGTTGTGACGGCTCGCAAAGTGAAAACGGATGAAATCGATGTGCGTCAGTGCACGCCTCAGTTTTGAAATGTGAGGGGATCCGTAACGAACATGCATGATACTGTGCACATATTCTAGAACTTTGGATGCATGATCTTCCCCCAAAACTTGCTACGTAGAGTTCCGTGCAGAAGCAGCGCAGGGTCTGTTTTGACAGAATCTTCACCCAGCAAACACACTCCTGACTACCAGGTGTTGCCCTGCACAATAAAAAGGAGAGGAGATGGTAGCTGAGGTTAGCCGGGGGTAAGATATTCATCGAGGCACTGCGGTGCATGGCAAAGTGTTATTGGCAAGCCAAATCTACAGAGCCGGCCATCTTCAAGTCCTCCACAGCAAGCTCTCGCGTATTACCATTTCGATCTGCTAACAAAGATTCTTTGATCTGCCAACCCTGTAGAGAGAAGCGGTGTGAGACTTAAACTCAATCAAGTGTGATCTACTTGACTTTATGAAAGGTCAACAGTCAACTCAATGATGGAGGCTTAACAGCGCCGCTTATCATCTGAGGTAATCCTCCTTTGACTCCACTCAATGTGCACATCAGTAAGACCAAGTTGGATAAGTTGGATACCAAAGCATGTACTTGCGCTGTGAAAGGCAGCTGATATCCCAGAAATCACAAGATTCTGAATGACAAGTCTCATACTGAAGGAATTGAGGCGAGTAAGCAGGAAGGCCATGATGAGACCAGGCACGCTCGCTACCATGGAAGGAATCAAATAAGTCTCGGCGCTGACTGTTCCATAGGTTGATCTTTACTATCTTCTCCAACTTGCTTGATGGAAATAAGATGACTATCGGCAAAGCCGAATCCTTCTTCGCCTTTGGTATTGATTGACAGGACGTTCCAATTTTCAGAATGTCTGCAAATATAGCAGAGCAGGACCTCAAGTTGTAAATATAAAAGGGAGGGCTTCGTTGGCATTCTGATCAAGTTCCAAAAAACCTCAATTAATTAACACCCATCCTTAAGACAAGCAGCATCCATTACTCTACCCTGCACAGCCCAATTAGAAAGATTGAACCCATTCTATGAACGCCAGTATGAAGTTCCTCAGCATCGGCGGTCTTTCCCTCCTCCTCGGGACAGTGCTGGGTTCGCCTTCACCAGATGGTATATATCCCCAAACTCACCTAACCTCCCAAGTATGAAATCTAAAAAGGCTGACGTGGTTTCTGCTTCTGTTGTAAAAGTTGCCCAAGGAATAGAACGGCGCAACGGCGAAGGGACCTCGGGCAACTGCAACCAAGTCTACGACGAGAAGGTCTGCTGGTGCGGCGGTGCCATCTCGGGCCGCAACAACGTCTGGGACGGCTTCGTGGACGCCTGTGGGGATGCCGCTGGCAAGACCCTCGAGGGCAAGGGCGAGCACTACTGGGAGAGGATCATTGGCCCCGCCCGCAAGATTGACTACTACGTCCGTAACCTGTGCGACGAGCCGGTCACTATTGACGAAGACGACTGCCGCGGCAAGTTTGAAGGCCTTATAAACTGGTGTGAATGGACTTGGGATTCCCACAAGGGAGGCTACTGGGACCATGAGTGCCTAAGCTGGGTGTACGATACGAACAGTCGATAGATCACATCTCATTGAAAGGAGGGTAGGGGACAGCCACCGAAACCAATGTCGCTCACTAAACAAATTAACAAGCCCGTTGGCAGGCTGAAGGGTATGATTTCGAGTATTTCCACACTCAACCTAACTAGATAGATATATATATATCTGGAAAAGCGAGACTTGACATGGGAATCACTTGAAGAGTCAGTACATAACATCGTGTGTGTGTTCCTTGGAAGCACTGCTGATATCATCAGCGGTTCCGAAACTCTATTGTTGTTCATTGGTATGGAAAAAACGCAGATGTCCGAGGAACATGCCATCATTTGGGTTATTACGAGCCACCATCCCGGCCTCCACCGAGGTGAAGTCCAATAAAGCATCATTGGGCATAAAATCCAATTAAGTTGGCATAGACATAATCGTCGACGGCGGGTCCCTTGACCTTCCGAACCTGATTTTGGTCCCTTATTTCTCCACAACCAGGCTACTCTTTCGGTTGTGCACTATGGAGATGTAGGCGGCAGATCAACCTGAGAGTCCCTTAAATTAGTCATGAAAGCAACAAGATCCCTACCGTGACGGCGAACTCACCTGCCAGGCGTCAATAAGGACGTAGTTCGCATCATCCGGCCCGTACAAGATGCCGATCGCAACAATATTGTTCAGCCAATAATATGTCGGATGACCCGTCTCGAAGAGTATGCGCAGGATGATCCTGCCGTCTGACTGTGTTGGTCCGGAAGTTTGGATGAAGATATTTGCGCCATCGTGAGTGAGCATGTTGTAGCGGGTGTCTGGGTGGAAGTTGCCGTTCAAGTCATTGTAACCCCAGTCCGCGCCCAGGTTGAGAAATGTGCCTGCGAGTGAGGAGTCCCATCAGTTAGCGGTTCAACGTGGGAAAATAAATGCATTTCGTTGAAAAATTGCATCAAGTTTGGAGGGCAGTCAAGGGCGGGTTATCACCTGTGAGATTAGGGCCATTGAATTCACCGCCAGTGATCGGGTAAGCAATGCGGTGATTGTAAGGACTGGTGCCAAAATCGATTCCGTCGGAGATACTAGCATTTGCTGAGTAAAGGAATGTATATCCAGGTGCTGTAGGTGTTGTGACGTTGGAGATGGCCTCGTGGAGGAGCGGCGATGACGGAAGAGGACTTGAGGCTATCTGGGTTACTTGGCCACCCAATAGGACCAGCGAGAAACTCAGGAGTAATTTGCTTAGCATTTTGACGTAGAGGTAATATGAGACGAACAGTCTGATGGCATGAGAAGCTTGGCATGATATAGACAACGGCGATGGGGAAAATGGATGTCTGCGGTGTCTTATCACCTACCAGTAGGCACGTAAGAGGCAAGTCCAAACGACGACTACACACAGGATCTGTATTTTGGTTCATTGCTTCTCTGATTGGCTTGCGCGGAACCATGAGTGATAGTGTGGTGATTATTGCCATTTTTTAAACGTCACCTCAACGACGGCAATGGTTTACGGCTGTTATATGAATCATACTTGCAGCCAGCGCAGAAATAATTGTCCCTGAATAAGCTTCTTTCCGCCTAAACATCCAGCCATATATGTACTTCTCCTGGGCGCACGTTGTCCCGTGCGGGTGCACCCCGGATTTGTGTGACGGCCCGAGTTCTTTTTGATCAACGAATGCAACCCCTCTCGGGAAAACCCCCGTTCTACCCCAGTCTTGCAAGCGCTGCATGATGTGGTCAATGTGACTACGATGGGGGATTCCTTCTTCACACGGTGAATGTGGAGAAACATCTCTGCATTTGCCTGGTTTATTACCCAGTTCGTCTCTAGTGAGCATTTGACCCTACCATGGCACCCCCACCCGTTCCCCTACAAAACTAGCTTTGGGAATCTGATTCGTCGCAGCGTACAGAAGGGTGGAGCAGGCTGGCTGGATAGCTGATCACTGGATGCACACATGACAACTTAATCTAAAATACTGGTTTTCATATCTATAAATCCATCAAATTTAGTAACTTGTGTGAAAGGTGTACGAAAGGCCCGGGTGTCATGGCGGTAACCGATGAGGCGGTAGTTGGGATCGGGTCCAATCAAGAGAGATGTTCCCCCTGATTATACCACGGGACGCGATCTATTCCCTATATAAAACTGGTTGCTACGAATGTGAGCTCCCATGGTTCTGGGCGCGGCGGAGTAGTTCCAACACACCCGCAACGATGCTTCTTCTACCTTGTTTCCTCGGGGCCCTCTCGACCGCTCTCCTCGTCAGTGGCCAAGGCGTGAACACAACTGGCTGTGACGCACAATGCATGCAAAGCTACCAGGCGGCACTAGCTTCTGAACAAGCTCAATGGGCAACCCAGAACATCAGTGACGATCCGTTCTACGATACGCCAAGCAATGCCTCGTCCTCAAAGCCCGGGGACGTCTTGAGATGGCAGGCGCTGTCGGCCGACCACGTCGCGGCCAACTGGTCGATGGTACCCACTGGCATGTCCCTCGCCCGCTTCCTCTACGTGACCGAGGACATCGACCGCAAGCCTATCCCTGCGTCCGCCTTCGTCCTCTTGCCGTACTGGCCCGGCACCTGGTCGGCGTCCAGCGCAGCTAAATTCAACACGGTCGTCTGGGCACATGGCACTGCTGGACGCGCGAGACAGTGCGCACCAAGTAACAACAAACAGCTCTATTACGGCTGGGAAGCACCTTTCTTCCTCGCATCGAGCGGGTACGCTGTGGTCGCCCCGGACTACGCCGGCCAGGGCAGCGTGATTCCCGGCGAATTCCACTACGAAGCCGGCATTATGCACGCCGCCGACGTGGCATACGCTCTAGTTGCGGCTCGTAGCGTCCTAGGTGATATCCTCTCCGACGAGTGGGTCGTGGCGGGCCACAGCGAGGGGGGAATGACTGCCTGGAGAACCAACGAACGCCTGGCCTCGCCCGGTCAGGACGCCCTGCTCAAAGCAGGCAAACTGATCGGCGCGGTGTCTGCGGCACCAGCCCTCCGGCCTATCGACCTGATCCCCAAGGAGATCGAGCTGGCTGGTGACGGCCCGCTGGGCGACATTGTGTCCGTCTATCTCCTGCAGTCTGTCACGCGCATCTATTCCGACCTCAACTTTGACGACTACATCAACGAGCCGGCCAAGGCGCTGCTGCCGATGGCTGACCAGGCATGCCTCGTGACGGGCGAGGCCCTCTTCGCCAACCTGACGGTGGCGCAGGTCTACAAGAACACGAGCTGGTTGACCTCTCCGGAATTCGCAGACTGGCAAGAGCGCTTCAATGGACCAGGAGCTGCGAAATTGGCCGCGCCGATGCTTGTTGTGCAAGGTCTGAATGATACCATCACGTACTCGAATAATACCGAGTGGGACTTCAACCGTACTTGCTCCGCGTTTCCCAACTCAACGGCTGAGCTGTTCTTGGTGCCGGAGCTGGGGCATGATCCTGCTTTCCAAGCTGCGCAGCCTTACTACATCGACTGGATTAGGCAGCGCTTTGCGGGCGTGGACATCGCGGAGGGCTGTACAACGAGGACAGCTGTTCCTGTCAACCAAGACTTCGTCAGGGGTGAAACAGGTTGAGCGACCATGAGTGCATGGGATGGTACTGTGAATCAATTATCCGTAGTAGTACGTGTTTATGGATGTGTAGCGCTTCCGGCAGTTTTTCGGCTGCTCGGTTTGTCTCTTCTCATTCTCTCTTTGACGTATTCAATCCATCTCGTTTCCAAAGTCGTATTTGATGGCCTCGTCACATTTAGTGTTCCACGTGTACCACGCCCATGGGCAAAGCAGAATGCAATCAGAACAATATTAAGGGGGAGGTCAGCAACATCTTATCGCGAATCCTCTCATGCCTGAATTTTAGAAGCTTCAAAAAATTCGATGCCACCCTACATGTGTTCCACCCCTAGTAGCACTTATTCGCCCTCTTGTATAGGGAACAAGAATTGTATGCTCACTTGACGTCAACTCTAACCTGGTACAACTAGTTCATCCCACATTCCGATCCGGGGTTGAGATGGGATGGAACCAGCTTGCCAATAAGACCTAAAGCCCCTGCTGGGCTTCAAAGACCCACTCCTAGCAAGGCCCGAAAGCTTGTCTCGCACTTATAAACTTGGTACATTATAGCTGAAGGGTCTCTGCTTGCGGGAAATCAAAACCCCGGAAGGTGTCCAAGAGCTGACTTATACCAAGTCCATCCTGGCGATGACCAGACTCGTACTGAGGTGCGCGGCGCCTTTTCATGCACGCAGGTGTCCATCAAAAAGTCCCGGCAAGTATAACTTACTCGGTGTAACGGTGACTCGACAGGGTTACTCGCCTGATGGCAGCGCGATACCTATTTTGCTAGGTCTAAGCGACCCGCCGACGGGATGCGGTGGGTCCTGTTGCCAAGCCGGTAGCCAAAAGAGGCAACAAATTCGACCACAATTGACTATAGATTAGGATTGGAGAATTATATTCCTAACATGGGGACGAGAGTATGACGCCGTCACAATACCATATCCATCTGCAACGTATCAATGTCACTAGATCAAACCTTCCAATCTGTAGGATTTGAAATGATCAGTGGAGCCGGGGGGTGCCGGCGCGTCGATGAGTTGAGCTCACAGGTCGGTACGAGGTGCATCACCACGGACAAGACTTATCGTAGACTGCCCATCTGTGAGGGTCTTCCTCCATACATGAATGCGGCTTATCTTCAGTTGGAGGGGTTTCAATGTTTGTTGGTGGGTACGTAAATCTCCAGAGCCTGTGACTGACTCAAATGATACGGGAGGGCCAGCTCTTCCAGCTCTATATCTCGCCTTCCCCAGGTACAACGGATTGAATATCTCCTCGAAGTTCCTATCGGTTATTTTCCAGAGAGTGCACCTAAACTGTGCACCCAAATTGTACACCATGCGTTTCTCAAATTCACGATTCCTCGCCACCCTCTGCGGCCTGTGTCTTACTCTTCCCCAGGCAGCGGGCTCACCAGTGACTCGCCGCAACGAGACTTCCTGCCGAAAGACGAAAGTGGTGGTCCTCGGCGCTGGCGTAGCAGGAGTAACAGCCGCACAGGCTTTATCCAATGCATCAGTCACAGACTTCGTCATCGTCGACCGCAACAACTACATCGGTGGACGAGTCGCCCACACCACCTTTGGTTCCAAGCCCGACGGGTCAGGCCCTTACACCGTTGAGCTCGGTGCCAATTGGATCCAAGGCCTGGGATCACCAGGTGGACCTGAAAATCCGATCTGGACACTGGGCAAGAAGTACAACATCTCGAACACATACTCGAACTACAGCTCGATCCTGACGTACGATGAGACCGGGGCGAATGACTACTCGTCCGTCCTGGACAGCTGGGAAGAAACGTACGCAGTGGCGGAGGCGAATGCCGGTGCCGCACTCAGCGGGAATCTTCAGGATCTCAGTGCCCGTACTGGCTTGAGCATGGCGGCCTGGGAGCCGAAGAAGGACATGCAGGCCCAGGCGGTGGAGTGGTGGAGCTGGGACTGGGAGACATCAGTGCCCCCAGAGCAGAGCAGCTTTGTCTTTGGAGTTGCCGGGAACAACCTCACGTTCAACCAGTTCAGCGACGAGAACAACTTCGTCACGGACCAGCAGGGTTTCAACAAGTTCGTGATCGGCGAAGCCAACGAGTTCTTGGCTGTCGATGATTCGAGGCTGCTTCTCGAGAGAGTCGTCACAAGTGTGACGTACTCAGAACATGGCGTCACTGTTCAACTCGACGATGGAGACGAATGTATAGAAGCAGACCACGCAATCTGCACATTCTCGCTCGGAGTCCTGCAGAACGAAATCGTCGAGTTTGACCCGCCCCTGCCGACTTGGAAAAGAGAAGCTATCGAGTCATTCCAGATGGGAACCTACACGAAGATTTTCTTTCAGTTCAACGAGACATTCTGGGATCCTGATACGCAATACTTCCTATATGCGGATCCCGACGAGCGCGGCCGTTTCCCAGTCTGGCAGTCACTATCAGGGCCGGGATTTATGCCAGGATCGAACATCATATTTGCCACAGTTGTCGGGTCCCAGTCATACGAGGTCGAACAGCAGTCTGATGAAGAGACCAAAGCCGATGCTCTTGAAGTGCTTCAGGCTATGTTTCCCGACAAAGAGATTCCAGAACCCATTGCGTTCACGTATCCTAGATGGAGCCAAGAGAAGTGAGTCTTCCCTGTCGCTAACGTCCGATTGAATGCAAGGCTAACCTAATGTGTGTTTGAGATGGTCATTTGGTTCATATAGCAACTGGCCCACTGGCGTTACGCTTGAGAGGCATCAGAATTTGCGGGCTAATGTTGAGAATCTGTGGTTTGCGGGCGAAGCCAACTCGGCGGAATATTTCGGGTTCCTACACGGGGCTTGGTTTGAAGGTCGTGAAGTAGGCATGCGGGTCGCAGCATCGTTGCAAGGGAGTGGAGGTGGTGTTAATGGAAGCATGACTAGGTATGAGGTGCTCCACGGGACAACAGATCTGGCGGAGTACAACGCAGCGAATGGATGGCCGGTCAGCAGCTTTTTGTCGTATATAAACGAGGCTGATTAGTCTGTCCCGGATAATGATTATCATCGCTAGATATCTAACTACTCAACCTCTGGATCCCATTCCAGTTCTTTCAACCCGATGAGAAGGTGTTGCTTAGAAGAGCGGGCAGCTCCTTCGACATCTAGCGACAGGTTACACAACCGACTTCACAGGAAGTCTTATCGCCGTTTATATTTCAACGTACGGGCTCGTGCGTCTCCCTTTGCCCATCTTTATTTCTGACTTGGTAGCAAAAAAAAAGAGCCACCGAAGCCTAATCTGGAATGATAACGCTGTGGTACATCGGCGAATCTACATGTCAAGCTCATGCACGGCGCCGCCGCAGCATGGCGCGTGCGGAAGGCGCCTCTTGCATACGCTACTAAACTTTAGTCAGGAACGATTTGTGTCCGGCTTAAACACTTGTGACTTACCGAATGAGTCAACAGCCGCACTACGTGAGGCTCTTGGTTAGACCGGCGCCAGATAACCACAACTGCAACGCGCTGCTCGTGCACCATAAAATCAGATTTTCATCATATAAAGGATGCCGAGTGCCACGCCGTGAATTCATAACCCATAAAAGAGTTTTAAACGTTGTTCTTAGGTCAGCATGGCGCCGAAGTTCAATCAAAAGCAAAATCACAAGGCCGCGCTGGCATTGTCACCTGCCCAAGGCGATCAAAACCTCGATCTCGAACAGTACGGCCCAATATTTTTCCACAATGAGAACGAAGACTACGGCTTCATGTCAAACTTTTACAAAACCACCTTTAGAGCGCCCCAACCATCAACGTGGCTATCGCAGCTATCCGAAACGGTTCCAAGCGCTGTTGCCGGTGGCAATGCCGGAACTGGAGACAAAGGACCAGACACTGTGGTATTCCACCATTCTGAACAATACTATATGTATTGCAAAGCACTCTACTTCGGCGACGAAGACGCGGCGAGCAAGATAATCAACGCAGACACCGCGACAGAATGCAAAGCCGCCGGCCGTTCCGTCAGAGGCTACAGCGACAAGGAGTGGGAGAAACATAACCTCAAGGTCCGAGTGATGGAAGAAGCGCTGTGGTGGAAGTTTGGAGGGGGACAGCTTGAGAGCCTATTTGAAAAATCCGGAGCGAGGCCCGGCGGGGCTACAGTCAACACAAAGGAGGACAGGACGAAGGCCCTTAACGACTTGGGGAGGGAATTGCTTGCAACGGGAGAACGACAGTTGGTGGAGGCTGCTGGAAGAGACAGATACTGGGGTATCGGATACAAGATCAAGCAGGGACCTCACCTTTTTGAAAAGTCATGGGGTAGAAATCAGCTGGGCAAGAGTTTGATGGCGGTCCGACAAAGGTTGAGGGAGTTGGTTGATGGAGATACGGAGGAGATGGAGGCGGAGTAGACTCTCAGGGGAAGGGCATTGCTGAGATAGATTTCACGAGCTACGACTTGACAAAATACATTTAATTAAGTATTTCAAACATTCCTCTGTACCTTCGTAGTGTATTTGTCCTGCTCAAATTCGATGTTGCCACATCATCGAATAATCAAATGAAACGTAGTAGACAAGGTGAAGTGCTCAGGCTCACCAGCTCCTCTTAATCCGCGTCTTCAGCATCAATACCCCTGAACTCAAAGTACTGGGACCACTCAGGGTCCTCAAGAAGCTCCTGGGTCAACTCCTTCTCGAACCCAATACAAAGCTCCGGGCCCTCATCAGACCCAGGGTCAATACTCCGCGGCGGGTACACAATCTGCAGCCCAGGCGTGACATAGTTCATGGGAAAGCGGAACGCATACGGCTTGGCGAACCCAAAGTCCGCCGCGGCGACGTTCGTGTCCCGCCAGTCGGTCGTGAAGCTGTACATGGGCTCGAACGCGTCGCACCGCAGGAAGAGCGACGACTTGTCGCGCACGGGCGCGATTGCGTCGAGCGTCCTGCCCAGGCTCTCCTGCGTCGTGCTGCTCGTCAGCTGCCGGATGAACCACGCGAGCCTGCTCAGGGGCGCGTCCGAGATGACCTCGGCGGCGGTCAGCTGCGGCACGGGCGCCTGGGTGGAGAGCGCGACGGCGACGGCGTTGTGCTGGATGCGGGGTGGGACCGGGGGGTCGGTGCAGCGCTTTCGCATGTCGACTGCCTCTCCCCAGAGCGGTGTCGATGAGGGGTCTGGCTTGTACACTTTGGCGCGGAGGCGTGTTAGCGTTCTCCAGATGAAGGCCTCGAAGGCGTCGTAGCTCGATATCCAGTACGAGTCGTCGGCTGGAGAGGCTAGCTTCTTCAGTTCAGCAGCCTTGACGCCATTGGGAGTGATTAGCACAAGTCATTGCGTCAAGTGGTGGTCTAGAGGGATTCTCACCTTGCTCTTGGGAAGATGGAAGAGAAGCCATTGTGCCTTCCTGTGGCCTGGGTGCTTCTGCGGTGGTGGGGGCCCCTCCACTTGTTGATCCGCGGGATATGCCTTCTTGGTGAATGGGGAAACATCCAGACAAGCAGGATCCCATGGAGGAAACGCTGTTTTGTTCCAGATTGCGGCGCAATTCTCGGCCAGTTGGTGACACTCCCCGGCCCATCCCATCATGTCGTTCCCCATGTGATGATGGTGCATCATAAACACAAGGCCACCGCGGATGAAGGTGGCTTGGAAGGCAGCGGCCTTGGGCTGGGTACCCAAGAAGGCCGCGGACTTCTCGGCGTATGTCATGGGAGACACACTAAAGTCTCTGATATCACCCAGCGCCTTGGAGACAAAATTGGCCTTATCAAGTTCTGAAAATGATGGGTAGATGCCCCTGTGCTCAGGCTGGTCCAGCCATTTCGTCACGAACTGAACGGTGCTGTCACGCTTCTTGACGAAGGAGTGACCACCGTCGGGGTCCTGTTCGATTCTGCCGCATAGGTGCCGAGTCTGGCTCAGAGTCTTCTCAAGACCTTGTTTCAACAATTCAACCACCCTGGGCTTTTCTTCATCGTCGTCAATCTTGAAGAAAATGGCATAGCTGACGTAGACACAAGAAACAAGGTAGTCAAGAGTTGAAAGCTTGAACCTCTCCTCTTCGGGGTCCAGCTCCCACCCGGTCGGGTGAAGGTGGAAGACTTCTTGCTTTACCTCGTTGTTGATAGACATTCTGGAGATGCTAACGGAACAGCCGGGAAGAAAGTTTGAGTGGATGCGGGCAGGCGGTTGCCAGCGGAGGATGAAGGAAACGCAATATCTGAAAAGAGAACCTCTTCACCGAAGGGTTTATGTGTGCTTTTGCAAAATTCACGCGAACCATATTCATTCTGATGCCAATCCTTGATCTACTGCAGGTGATGTGTCTCATTCTTGCACCTGATCCTAAGTCGTCGGTGTGGCGGGGCTGGGCCCACTCACTTGACCAGCACAAGGATTGCCAGCAAGATAGCATTGGCTGCGAGTCAACGTGCCGAGTCAGACCATAAGTAAGGGGAAGCTTGGACGAACTTCTTCGGTCCCATAATACGGCATGCCGGGCTCCCCGCGATAACGATCCGCGTTTACTACTCGCAGGGAAACGACGACGATCGGACCCGGGGGCATGGCAAGATCCCTCGCTGCGAAGACAGCTTTACGAATACGGAATTCCGAGATGAAAATTACATTGATATGTCGGTTGTTCTCATGCACACGGTATTCATCATCGACTTATAGGCAATGGCACTGAATATCTATCTGTGTGGTGCAAATGACGAGAAATAATTTTCCACGCATGTTAGAAGTTATGAGGTCTACGAAAGGGTGTTGGAAATTGGAAGTAAAATAGAAGAAGGCTGTTTGGGGATGAGAGATGACATCTCTGCCTTCTTTGACGACGAGCACGAAAGAGAAATTAGACTGAACCCAACGATCAGGCCCTGCCATCAAAATATGATGACATTAAACAGCACAAAATGGAGCGGGAAGGTCGAATGGCGCGCGATATAGGTTGCCTCACGCGTAGTTCAAGAGTCTTGCGGTTAGATTTACCATTTCAAGAGATTATTCGCAGCACGTAGTTGGAGGTATGTCGAGCGTAGACGACGGTGCTCCAGCTGTTCGGCAGTAGGAATGAACCTCCAGAGGCTGGTGGATGCTGCTTTGTCATAGATATGCCTTGGAAGGGAACACGATTGGATCGGAAGGCGCCTGACTCTCGAATAAACTTGACGGGCAGAAAGCCGTTGGAAGCCAAATTACGGTTTTGATTCTAGGCTCTGCCTCCATCAATGTAGCCATTGCCGTCAGAGAGACCGCTTGATGTGGCTCAGCAAGTTCTAACATGAGCCTTACCGGTACTAAGCATTTTTCAATTTTGTGAACGGACTTCAAAGAACTGTTCGGTCTGTAGAAATCCATAGTTGTAGAATGCAAATCAAAAATTGGTCGTTCACACAGATAGGCGAGGCATGAAAGCCAACAACACTCAAACGACACCAGGTCCCAATTCGTGGGGGGGGGGGGGGGAGGCCGGTTTCTTTTGGCGTGAACCCACGTGGGTGATGTACTGAAGGCCGTTCGCAGTTGATGGGACGATGTTTGGTATTTGAATCATATACGTCTTGCATATTAGGCAGATGATTATATCAAGGAAAGAGATGGTGAAGTTCTGGCACCGTTCAAAAAAGCCCGGCCCTTCTGTGGCCGAATTTGTAAGCGGTGGAATGCCACGCGGATATGCTTCTCGTCGATAGCCTTCCTAACTCCGTCGGGCTCAGCAAAGAGGCCTGCTTTCGCTTTCTGACTTATTTCAGAACCAGTTACGGCACCCTGCCCAGCACGGCCCAAGTCTTGCCCTTGTACCCTCAATGCCTCAGCCGTGAGGTTTTGTACCATCTCACTAGTCAGGAAGCCCAGAATATCCATCACATCGTCGTTGGGTCGATTCTCCGCAATGACGCCCAGCCCACACCACTCTCTGAAACGCTTCGCCTTGCGGTACGTCAGGGACGCATGGCGGTACTCGGACCAGGTGGCATACTCGGCAACAGTCATGTCCCGGGTCCGCTCGTCGTTCTTGAGCAACTTCTCAAGCGCGGCAGCGCTGCTGGTGATATCCGCGAGATCATCGGGGCTAATATGGGCGACATGCTCGGCGAAAAAAGATGACATGTCCCACGGGAACGTGACAGTGGGGAGCTTGGTCGCCCTGTTGGCTGGTGCGTCGTCCGCGGGGCCGGCGGCGGCGTCATCATCCAAGTCGGCCTCGTCGACGAAGCCTTCTTTGTCGTCCGAGTCTTTGACGGTCTTCCTGATTGATTTCCAGGTGAGGAAGGTGCGGATGCGTTCGGTGCGCGCGACGTCGTGTCGGACTTGGAATATGATGTCGTTGTTGGACATGACGCGAGACCCACGACGGGCCGCGAGGTCATTTGCCGTCACAAGCTAATTGCGTGTCAGAGGAAAGGTATTGGGGATAAGTACTAGTTCCAGAGAGGTACTATATGGACGACTTGGTCTCGGATGATATCCTCGATGAGCTTAATGGTCGGCGTGGAGACGTCTTGCGTTTCTCCTGCGATGTACATCATCTGAGGAAGTCGAGGAGCGTCAGTGCATAGCGATCCAATTTCAATGCCGGTAAAAGTTGAGAAGGAGGCTTGGGAGATTGGAAATAAAGAGAGAAGAAACAAATCCGGGGAGAGAGAGAGAAGATGGAACGACATGAGCCAACCGGGCGGTCGTTGAGCGGAAGACAACGTTAGAAAGCCAATGAAATTGTGTGCATACTAACCTGCTGAATCTCCTGCTTGAATCTAGGCTCCATGGTCAAGTTGAAGGTTGGAGGTATTGAGCACCGTGGTGCCGATGAGACGGATCGAT
This sequence comes from Diaporthe sp. P3_1W, assembly GCA_037177825.1. NCBI lineage: Eukaryota > Fungi > Ascomycota > Sordariomycetes > Diaporthales > Diaporthaceae > Diaporthe > Diaporthe sp. P3_1W. The sequence goes on along the minus strand of JBAFXB010000004.1, from coordinate 757,386 downwards.
CCAGAGATGAGGGTTTACGCGAACAAAGGGGGCTGTAACGGCAGGAAGATTTAACTTGAAAGACCACCAGAGCGTTTCCGTACTGTGTGAAAGGAGGAGAATATAGAGTCCTGGGGGGTCACAATCTACAAGAAAGAACTCCGTGGTTGCTGTGGTGGGAAAATCCATCATCGGACTTTTTATACAGGCGTGTCAGTCGGTGTGAGTGCGAATTTGGATTTTCACACAGTCCAGGCACTGTGCGGTGGAAAGTGGCAGCGAGAGGTGAGTTGGAGAGGGAAAGCAGGAACAAAAAGATGCGGGGGACCGCCATACTTCGTAGATTCTCGGCAAAACTCCGGTCCATCCAGCCGCACTACCCTTACCCACGGGGCTGGTTTTGTCATAAGCTGACTTTGGACGCCTCGGGCACATTTGGCTATAACTAGAGGAAAATGGACACACCCCCACCTCTGCAGTATAGCTTGGCCTTTATGTGATCACGGACTAACTGGATTTAATAATGTCCCTCGGCACACCCGTCACATCTGAGAGAATCGACCGACGGGTCGCTGAAAAGTCGGAGGTGTCATTTTGGGAGCCTCCCTATCACAATATAAATTGAGTACGTAGGGTACCACATCTTTACAAATTGAGCATTGGGGTATTACAATCTGAAGTACTATTATAATTTCCGGGAAGGCAGTACTACCCACTGGTGGCACCGGCAAGGTAGACTGGAGACTGAATGCGCTGGCAAAAACGTCTATTCCAACGATCCAAGCGTTCTGAAGTGGCGAGACTACGACCGAGCCTGACGCCTCGAACGTGAAGGTTATCACCTTTGACTAGAATGACGAGAATATCCAAATCACTGCATTGGCAAAATCTCACCTTCAGATCTTGTGGCTCCTCAATTTCCCGATAAGTTACCCAGCATGAAAGAAATTCATCAACTTAGGTCACTCGAAGACTATCAGAAGATTTATCCTACTTAGTAGCAGCCCCCTCCACCCAGCTAAGAAGGGGATAGTTATTGACCACGTTCGTGGCTAACCAAATCCATGTTGCTTACTATTGTAGGTTAATGCTGAATAAAGCCCAAGGACTTAGGTCACTCGCCCGGATCTCAGAGTCAGATCCGCGCTGCAGCCTCCGCATATGGGTGGGTGGATTTTGTCGGTTCCATAGGTTCATCCAACCGGTCTGGGCGCAACTTTGGCGAGATCATCTGACCGGCTGAAAGCGAGGGGTGGTGTCTTAACTGGAACAGCCTGCGACCCGCGTTGGCATTACCTGGCTGTTAGCAAGTGTGACCTCGGAGAATCATGGACAAGTGTAGTGACCCCTACGCGAAATCGCCAAGGCCCCGTTCATGGTCTATTCTGGCACTGCCCCGACGGCCTCGGATTGATGCGCTCCTGCAGGTCCAGCTACTACGGAGGCCTTGCTACACAGCACCACAATCCGGTCTAAATCTCAAGCTCCTACCCCCGTGCCTCCGAAACAGTACTTTACACACGCCTTCTGGAGCCGTCGAAACTCATAGCCACTGGTATGATCATCTTCAGGCACAATACCTCTCGGCGGTACGGCTGGACGGACGCCAGGGACGAGACGCAGGAGATATGACGCCCTGGAGTGGTTCTGGGCAAAATCCGCGACGTTTAAAAGCCTCCAGAGTGCAAGGACTCGATGGAGGGGATATACAAAAAGACACTAAACAAGAAGTCCTCATTAATCAAACAAGAAATGTGTCCTGGGCCAAGAGGTGTTTATAATATACAGTTTATAACAATCACCAAAGTAATGAATACTACTATGATACAAGTTTGAGAAATTATATACGAGGTTAGATTTACATTAGCTGTTAAATGGCTTGTAAGAAACCAAAGACGATTATTGCAACCGTATCCACGCTCTACTAGTGACACATGACAGCCATTATATCGGGCGAGCCCGACAGTGCGACAGGCTCACATGAATTCTGGGGCATAGAGAACCCTCCCCAGGTCAACCACGCGCTTCTCGGTGCATTCAAGGCTATTACGTCTTGGTACGATGGAAAATAATTACTCAACAAAGCCCGCAACGGACCTGTCAACCCACGTCGTCGCCAGCCCCTTGTCCACACAGGCGGCCGTGGCGAAGACGCGGCCCCGGTTGAAGAGACACTGGGGGTCATACTTGGACTTGATCTCCAGCAGGCGCGAAAAGTTGTCCTCGCCCCAGACCTCGCCCGCGATGCTAAAGGGCGCGAGGTAGTTGGGGTAGTCGTAGATGGCGGGCTCGCCCGATGTCTTCTCGAAGTCGCGCAGGTAGGCCATCATGTGGTTCTCCTCGCGGTCGTAGACGAAGGCCTGGTTGGTGTGGTTGGTCCACTCGGCCGACGTGAGGGTGATGTGCGCGCTCGTCGAGTGCGGCCAGGCCGTGTCGCTGTCGCTGGCTGGCAGCTTGCCGTTGAGGCCGGGCAATAGGTCTTGGGGCGCACGTCGGGTCAGCTTACAGGTCACGGGGCAAGGTCGGCGGGTTAGGGGATCTGGTTCACTTACACTCGTCCACCCAGATGGTGTGGCCGGGGTCCTCACCACGGGCAATCAAGCCGTTGATGGTGTCCTTGTAGATGGCGAATGTCTGGTTGTAGAAGTCAACGGTCGAGTGGGTGTGACTCTTGCCGTAGAAGATGCGCTGGTAGCCGTAGGGGTAGTTTGTGAGGAGGTACTGGTCCAGGCTCTTCAGCGTCCATTCTTGAATGGCGATGGCAGAAGCGCCTTCGTAGAACGAACTAAATGTGCTGTTGAGGATGGTCTCATTGCCTCCGAAGTACACGGCGTTGAGCTGGAAGACGAACTGGCGCTCGCGAAGCGGTACAACGGCGGTTGGCTCCTCTGGATCCTTGAAATAATACAAAAGTGCCGGGAATGCGTCAGGATCCTGGTTGGTCTCAAAAAAGTTCGTTGTCTGCTCGAAGACGTGCGGAGCTTGATCCTCTGCCCAGTCGATAGTAACAGTGTATACGACGCCAGGGTCGGGATAACTTGATTCTCTTGTGTCAGAATTCACGATCTGGAAACAATTCTGGAAACTCTAGATATCGTAGAAAATGGGAAAACTCACGCTTGCATGTAGAAGTGGGTGATGACGCCAACGCCCATCCAGCCGGCTCCTGTACAAGCCCAGAAGAGGTCCGAGTACTCATTGTAAGGGTTGGCGTAGATGACTTGTCCGTTGAGCAGAACCACTTCCAGACCAACTAGATTGTCATTGGCGATGCCGTACTTGTTGGTCTGGAATGCGATACCTCCGCCGAGCAGGAAACCGCCGACACCGATCGAGGCAGCACGGGGACCCAGAAAAGCCCAACCGGTTCCCTCGAGCATGCTGTAAACGTCGCCGGCGTCATTGCCGCCACCGACCTTCAAGATCGGCCAAGAAGTGCTGGGGCTGGTGGCGCTCACGTTGGCACTGGTGGCAAAGTCGGTTTCACCAAATTTGTGGCTTAAATTTCGAATTAGCCACTACGTTACGGTCTTGTTCGCATTGACCGGATCGCCAGGAGACTACTTACAGGTCGATTATGACACTGGGAGACTGTGCTCCTCCGAAGTCTGCATGACCGCCGCCCACTGCAAGTGCCAAAGTTAATCACAATACCAACACAGACAAAGTTTGGGAAATACGTACTGATGGCAAATCCATTGTCGCCCCAGAAAGTGTGAGCCGCAGAGTAGAATTGCATGATGACACTGACGTCGACTGTGTTTTCCGGGTAGAGAATCAACTCAGGCCAGATCTTGCGCTGCTCAGTCCAGATTCGGGCAATGGTCTGCCCGTAGCGGAAATCTCCTTGGCGAGAGACCTTGGACGAGTTGAGCGCGAGCTCGAGACCGGCCACTGCATCTGCCTTGCTCGTGAAGTTGGAAAAGACTCCAAGAGGAGCGTCCGCAACCGCAAATGTTTCATTGCGCTGTTGCCAGGCCGTAGCAGCTTGGGCAGTGGCCGCAAAGCCCAAGCACGCACTGATGAGGCTGCACCACTTCATCTTGACCGACTGTAGTTGCAAGACTTGCACAGATGATCAGTCGAGATTATCACGGCCTTGGTACAAAGTGCCACGATCGGGAAATCTAGACCGTCGTACAGTCTTCCAGCTACTTATAATGTCTCTCATGACGTCTCTGTACCTCCTCACGAATCTCCATTGTTATTAATTGACTGCTCCACCCAAAGTCACTCTAGCGGCCAGACCAGGCAAAGTGGTTCCCGGTGGGTCCACACCTGCCAATGGAAAAAGCACAGGGGCAAATCAAGCTTTGGAGGCCCCGAGAAGCAGTATTTTCGTTCCGTGTCATGGTCCTCCGTACAGCGGTGCTTTGGCGACACCTTCCCCACCCACGTAATGTGGGCACAATTTACCAGAGCTTGATGTCGTCCCGGTTTTCGGCCATTGTCGGCCATTGTTGCACCCTGGTTCCATCCAAGATCAGGAATATCGGAGATTAGAATGTTCTGATGGGGCTGCAACTGATCACGCCATGTGTGGATATTCACGGGAGCGGGCCACCGCTTATAACAGGTACATAAAAATGAAATAGAAATACACATAATATTTTATAAAGATTAGGTAAATATGAAATATTAATAAGTAGATTTTGCTCATAATATACATATTAATTCATTAATATTAATAGTTTATATTATTGAAAATAAAATAAGTTCCTTTGGGGATTTATTCTTTATAAATAAAAGTGTTTTTGAAATATAAAAATAAAATTCCAAATATGGTAAATAAAAGTGTTAATACCACTTGGCAGGTTTTATTCTTAATTTTATAGCCACATAAGCATTAACTCCTATATTAACTTCAAGATGTAATGGGGAATCAAATTATGAGCTTATCTTCTAGTGGAATTACATGATCGCAATGCGGAGCCTCTCACACCGGTCGGCCTTTCGGTGCTCCATGTCCGTTCCCAACTTCAACGAAACCCTGTCCTCAATCACCCCTGACGTGCCCCGCTCCGACACTGTCCGCAAGTCCAAAGACGAGACCTCGTTGAGAGGAGCCCATGGCCGCCCAGTGTCAAAATAACTCCGAAGGTTACCAAAACATTCCGCGGCTGCTTTGGCAAATGAAGCTTCGGTCAAGCCACCCATGTGAGGCTGGACGATGACTTTGTCTGGTCGTGAGCGGAAATATGGATGGATTCCATGAGGCTCGTTGTCAAACACATCAAGTCCCGCGCGTCGAATTTTCCCCGTCTCCAAACTTTCCACCAGGGCCTCGTCATCGACGAGCGCGCCCCGCGAGGCGTTGATGAAATATGAACCATCTCTCATCTTGTTGAATTTGTCGCGCGACATGAGGCCTTTCGTACCCTCTGTGAGGGGACAGTGCAAGGACACAACATCGGCGCACTTGAATAGATCATCCAACGTGTCGCATCGCCTGTAGGAAGAACCAGGCGGCGCAGCAACAGGCCTCCCGCTGCGGTTCCAATATGCGACTCGCATCCCAAACGCCATGCTGGCCTTGCGGGCCAGCAGCGAGCCGGTCTTGCCCATGCCCACGATCCCGAGCGTCATGCCGCACGGGTCCTGCCCGAGCCCCAGGCCCGCGCGCCAGAGCCCGTCCCGCAGGTTCTGCTCGGCGAGGGAGGTGTTTCTCAGGACGCCGAGCAGCAGGAACAGGGCCATGTCGGCCGTGGCCTCGCATGTGGCGCTCCTGGAGTTGCAGAACCATATGCCCTGATTTGTCATCCAGTCGACGTCAAAGTCGTTGTATCCGCACTGCGCTGACACGACGATGCGTAGATCCGGCAGGAAAGGTGATAGGAGTTCCGAATCAAATGGTTCGTATGGCTTGGGGCTTAGGCGGGCCACGATGGCCTGATATGTCCCATATTTGGCGAGGTGCTTGGGTATCTTGGCGAGAAGTTGGTTTCGGTCTTCAGCATCCAAGGTCTTCAGCCTTGTCAGCACACTGTCACACAGTATTCCAGGAACGCTCAATGCTGTGGGACTCACGTGTATCTCAAAAGAGTCTGAATTGCGCAAAGCCTCTCCGCCATCGTGCAGTGTCTTGCCCAGCAGGAGAACACGGGGCCTCCGGGCGGAAGAGCGGACTACGGGCTCACACGTATACGAGAGTTCCATCTTTGACAAGAACGTAGATTTTAGGTCAACAAAGATCACACGCAATGGCATAGACTAAAACAGAATGCAACAGTCTGGGTCAACCCATCCGTCGGTCTTTATACTACGTATAAGTTGGAGGACCCCTAAGCGATAGAAGGGCCCAGGCTCACGCAATTCATTGAACTGTCTGACTAATCCAGCTGAGACAAATTCATATATTTCTTGTTTAATTTCACACAACTTTGTGATACAATAAATATTACAGAGTTTGCCTTGAAAATTGGAAACTTGGACTCTTAACATGTTATTATCAGTAATAAAGGTTTTAAAAATAATTGTTTTCCTTATACATATAAGGGTTATATCTGTAGATATTGTATTAGGGTTTATTGCGTTTTGATTGTGGATCTTTGATATTATGATCCCCGCCGCATTCAAGTTAGCTGTGGTTCAGAGTTCACTACAGGGGACCGGGGAGGAGATAAAACTGGAGGGCCCTTTGGCCGCAAGCAGGTGGCATTTGCGTTTTATCTAATCTAATCCATCTCCCAAACCTCCCCACATGCAATGCTGCAGCCCTGACCCGCGCCAGTTCCGAAACCGGTTTTCTGGCGTGGACAGTAGTGACTGGTAAAACTTGATACCGCTGAGTAAAGCTGACTGTTTGTGGAGCAGCACGACGTCAGCTTCCTCGGATGCCTGTAGTAGAAAGTGTCATTCGCAGAGGATCATCATGGTGGGCGGGAGAGATAGAGGCCTAGATGGGCAGCTGTGGAGAACTAAGCTTCTCGCGTGTCGGTGCAACGTAGATGGCGTTGCGAGTCAGTGATGTACATTGAAAAAGCATTTGCGCGATTTTGAAATCAGACCGTCCGCAGAAACCGCATCAAGCTTCCGATGGTAATCCAAATTGGATTGTATACTTGAGTGAGTATAGACTCGAGTACTCAGTGGAGGGTTTTCTCGGTGCTCAAGCTGAGTACCCTGTGAGCGCTTGAATAGAGATCTGACAGCATCATGACTGGATGATAGAATACCCGATTGTACCTTACCGCCAATGTAATCAAAAGAGCCTGAATCAAGCAAGGAATGCTTGACCGTACATCCCACTGCGCCTCTCCGGGGCCACGATGGATATCACATCTGATAAGATTATGATGGACCGCATATCTGTTGATGGGTCCCCGATTCCATTGATGTGCGCAGGGAAGCTTATTCGCGATGACAGTGGGTTACTTCCTTGCTAGCGCGACCAGGATTATTTGGAACTTCGGACCTAGGTAGGTTATATTTCCGCGAGGGCATACGTAGTAGATTCAACAGCGATGCGCATGAAGGCTTGTCCTGGGAGTGGCGGGCCGTTCGTTGCAAGCTGCCCTGCACATGTGCAGTCTGTGAACTTTTGGAACAGCATCCCTTTATTTATTTTCTTTGCACACTGTATGTTTCCAGCAAAGGTCAGAAAACAACTTTAACATCCTGTGAGATGGATACTGCAGCTTTGCCATACAAGGAAGCTCGCGTACAGGAATGCACACCGTTGTGGAGTGGTGCGCACGCAAGGGGGCTGCATACCGAGGTGGAGTGCACATGCGAGCTCTGAGAAACTGCTCAAACAGGGGGAGCGCGCGCACCGGAAGATCCACCGCCGATTGATATTCCGGGTGCGTCACTTTACGAGAAATCTGTAGCGAGATCGGGACGGCGTCGCGGCATCTGCGTTGTAGATGGCGGGCGATTCGTATGTCAACAACCCATGCTTGTAATTAAGGGCAGATACTAGTATCTTCGTATCATGGGGAAATTACTCGACGGTCGAGTCAAGACTGGGTTCAAGTTGAACCGCCGTCAGCAAGTCGTCTTAGATGCTGGAACGTTGCTTCGTGTCACCCCGTTACCTTAGATGACTAGAGGTGTGGTTGCTTAACTCTCTGCTGAGTATTTGCAGTCTTGAGTAGTGAAAACACCCAAGCATCTGCCATCAAATCAAACGACATGGGAAGTCTCGGTGTCTTCCAGGTACAGCCACCTCCCCGCGAGGACTTGGAATTGTTCACAACTCTGAACGACGTCCTCGAAACGAGGGCCCTGACACACCCAGATCGACCACTCATTTCTTACCCAAAGAATGAGACAGATATCGTCGACTACACCGGTGCTGAGCTGGACCAGCTTACCCGGCGAGTAGCAGTTCATGCTGCGCAAACGCTTAGTGAACTAGGCCTGAACCATGGTGACAGGCTGGACCAAAAGAAATTGGTGGTGGCAATTGTCGGAATCTCGAGTTTCGAGTATTACCTGACATTCCTTGCTCTGCAACGCCTGGGAATCACTACCGTCTTCATTTCTCCACGCCTAGCAGATCCTGGGTACATACACCTACTCAAGGAGACTAGATGTGAAATCGCCATTGCCAGTGGTGCATCTCTCACCACTCTCGACAGGCTGCGGAAGAATGGCTCGCTCACAGAGTCTTTCACTCTTCTACCCATGATCGACTCTACATTCTTGGACCGGGAATGTGACAGTATCGACAGCTCCGACTTCAGGCCGCTGTGCTTCGACCCGGCGCCAGGTTTCATCATCCACAGCGGCGGAACGACAGGGCTCCCTAAGCCCGTGCCTCTCGCTGCCTCTGCTTGGCTGGCTCAGGCCAGTGATATTGTGAGGCGCATCCCAAGAGTCGACACACTTTCAACATTACCACTTTTCCACAGTTTTGGCCTCGCCACCCTGCTTCGCGGACTCGTCGGCGGAACCCGTCTGAGTCTCCTCAATGCGTCACGGCCCGTGACCGCGGGCAGCGTGATCAAGTGTCTAAACAACACGAGCTCCGAGGCCTTGGTCACGGTCCCGTACATTTTGAAGTTCCTGGTCGAGGCGGACGGCGGCCTGGTGAGACTCGGTGCCTTGAGACAAGTCATCAGTGCCGGGTCGGCAATACCGGACGATCTGGGGGACAAAGTCGTCACAGCCGGTGGGAATATCTTCCACCTGTACGGACAGACCGAATGCGGCGCGCTCATGGAGCCGCCGTCTGACAGGTGGCTGTGGAGCTGGGTCACGCCTTTGCCTCATGCCAAGCCGTATCTCCTGTTTGAACCTGAGAGCAGCGGCGGCTCGCAGGATCTATATCACCTCGTCATCATGCCGGGATTGAAACAAAAAGTTCTCTCAGACCGACCAGATGGGTCGTATGGTACCAAGGACTTGTTCCAGCGCCACCCCACCATACCAGACCTCTGGAAATTCGCCGCCCGGAAAGACGACATCATTGTCATGCTCAATGGAGAGAAGGCCGACCCCATCCCTGTCGAGGACGCTGTCAAAGTTCATCCAGAGGTTGCCACTGCCGTTGCCTTTGGAGCCGGACAGGAGGCCCTTGGTTTAGCGGTGATCAAGTCTCAATCATCTGCCACTCTCCCACACGAAGAGTTTGTGAAGACCATTGGTCCGAGCATCGACTTGGGGAACTCACGAGTCCCGGCATACGCTCGAATAGCAAGGGATATGATCATCGTGAAGGGGGCAGGTACGCCGTTCCCGGCCACGGATAAGGGAACTGTCATCCGCTCGGCGTTCCTGAAAGAGATGCACGGGGATATCGAGAGAATGTATGCAGACAGGTCAGCCTCAAAACTCAAAAGCACTGGAACAGGGGTGCCAATGTCACAGGGCGAGGTACTTGCCACCATTTCAGAGATCGTGAAGGATGAGCTCCGATCAAAAAATGCACATGACACCTCGACATCAGAACCAAGAGCTGTTGACGAGACGAAAAGCTTGGACGACTTGTCCATCGACGCAGATCTTTTTAATCTCGGTGTGGACTCGTTGCAAGCCAGCAACATTCGCAGCCGGATCCAAAGAGAAATCGACCTCCGCGGGGTATCGCTAGCGACGAACGTCGTCTTTGACTATCCAACAGTCGCACTTCTTGGTGACCATGTGATGCAATTGCACCTTGGCAACAACGTGCACTCGCAGCCAACTGATCCCAAACAACTGGCTCTGGCGATTGTAGAGAAATTCAGCAACTTTCCGTCGACTGAGCCTGGCACAGAGGTCATGGATGCTCCGACCAAAGCGAAGACGGTCGTAAGTAGTGTTGAAATACCCATCTCCCTCACTTACTTTACCTACAAGCGAACAACGACTAAAGCCCGCTGACACTCCGTTTCGTAGCTCCTCACAGGTGCCACGGGCCAAGTTGGGGCCCATCTCTTGTTCTCCTTGCTGTCGCGCCCCGATGTAGAAAGCATATTGTGCCTCGTCCGCGCGCAGAACAGCCAGGACGGCCTTGCACGACTGCACACGGCTCTGGACGACGCCGGGCTTCTGGTCGACCTCTCTGCGGCGCAGCTCGGGAAACTCGTGGCACTTCCAGGGGACCTATCTGACACAAATAACTGCTTTTCACCCAGCGACTACTCGCGGATCCTCAACACCGTAACGACAATCATCCACAACGCCTGGCCCGTAAACTTCAACCTCACCTTCCAGAGCTTCGAAGCCCAGGCGATCCGGCCGACCCACCACCTCATCAGCCTCGCCCTCAGGTCCAACCTCGTCCCCAAGCCAACCTTCACCTTCGTCTCGAGCGTCTCGACCGTGCTCAATGCGCCGGGGCCCAAGGTGCTGGAGAAGCCGTACCCGTGGGAGAGCGTGGGCCCCATGGGCTACGGCCAGAGCAAGTGGGTGGCGGAGCAGATCCTCGCCGCGGCGGCCGGCGGCCTCGGGTCCGCCCGCGTGGCGCGCCTCGGCCAGGTCGTCGGCGACACGCGGCTCGGGCGCTGGAAGGCGAGCGAAGCGTACCCGGCTGTCGCGCAGAGCGCGCTGACGGTCGGGGCGCTGCCCCTGATCGAGGCCGCGGGCGACGGCTTGGTCCACGACGAGCACTTCTGGTTGCCCGTTGACGTCGTGGGTGCTGCCATCGCGGACGTGGCGCTGTCTGATGGCGATGGGCGGGACGATTCCTCGGGTCCGGTGGCTTATTTCAATGTGAGCAGCGCGGTGCCGATGAGATGGAACAGCGATTTCGCGCCGGCTGTCAAGGAGGCCCTTGCTCAGCACGGCATCTCCTGCGAGTTGGTTCCGCAGCGTGAGTGGTTGCGGCGTTTGGAGGAGTCGGACCCCGATGTTACCAGGAACCCGCCGAGAAAGTTGCTGGGCTTCTTCCGAGGACGGTACGGAAGATCTGAGGTAGAGGGCAGCTCAGGATTAAGCGAGCCAGCCCTGGCCATCACCAAGAGATCTATGGTATCACCGTGGGCGGCAGATCAGCATGAGTGGGCAGGCCTTTTTGCGAAGTGTGTCAGGTACTGGGTTGAGGAGTGTTGGAATCGACCGAAGGCTTGAATACAGATCAGACTAGTTGCAATCTCCATTTTCTTTAATATTTATGCACGCCTAAACTACCTGATTTCACTTCGTACGGCTTTGTCTATGTTGTTATGTCCGTGCAGCAAGCTGCATGGGGACAATTGTTAGAGGCAGTGGGAGACACTGTGGCTTCTAGCCCAATGAGTAAAAGGTATCTCTCTTTCCTGGAGGAGTGCCCAATATGAACTAGGCCGGTGAGGACGGACACGTGCATGAAGTTTGAAAAGCGGTTCTCTTTCTCATGTAGAGTCCTCAGTAACAGGCAGCAGAGATGGGATTACGTCCTTGAGACGGCCTTCGAGATGCGAGGAAGGCAACCTGACAAGCCAACTTGTGATGTCAATCAGACAGCTATACAGCAACAGGAAGACTTGCGCATGGGAGATGATGCTTCTTGAATGAGGAAAAAACCTTCGGAATTCTGATATTGTACACCGTGTGCCTGAACATATAGATAGGTGCAAAGCGTTTGAAGCAAAGCTTCTTGCTAAGCACCATACCAATTCCAATGTCTTTGAGAACAGCATTCAACATTGTGGAATTAATTGCATTTGCGGTCTCACATGTAATGGACTCTTTTATACCACTGGCTGCTTTCAGGCAAACCGAAGCAGCAGAATTGTGTTACAAGGACTGTCCACAGGGCTTTCAGTATCAAAGTGAACCCACATTGCACCAACATGACCATCACATGCAATGGGATTCAAAGTGGCAAGTGAATCTAACCAATACAGCATCAAAGCAAAGACTCAGATGAAACACCATACTTCGAAAAATACAAGGAACTTATATGGATTTCGATATTTTCTTATGGGCCTAACGTCTAAGCTGCAATTGATGCTATCATCTCAAGTGTGACAACATCACTATGAATGTGTGCGTGCCTTAACTACAGTGGCAACGGAGAACAAAATCAGATAGAAAACTCAAGAACGCATCTCATGTTTGATGACAGCTTGAAGATGACTGACCAGGCTTTATTCAAGAGCCTCAATAACGTTTAAGGTGGTGCATAGGGGAAGAATGGTGGGTGCTGGGTGCTGCCCCAGCAATTTCCCCATGAACCAACCCAACTTCAGAGAGCGATATCTCAATTAATCTGGGAGGATCCCAAAACAAGAAAACCAGGGGAAGTACTGTGGAAAGTCCATACCTCCGCCGGGGGTGCCCCACAAGCAAGAGGCTATCCACACCCTCGAGGGTACGCAGCCTAGGGCGATTTCCAGTCTGCAGCCTTTCCACAAGAATGCAGTTTTCAAGACTGATTGCATCCTTCACAATCAGACATTACTTGGATCTTTCACAGCTACCACAAAGTGACTGCAGCCTGCCAAACTTCTCAGTTTCACCCTTCGTGCACATTCCCCACCACCGGCTCTTTTTGATTCCTGCCTACGCTCCAGGTACTTGAAACTGTGCGAAAACGCCAAACAGTCAACAAAGCATCGCGACGCGTACCTGACCGTCACGCCACGTCTCAGACTCGCGGACACAAAGCTCTTGTGTGTCGTGTTCGCAATGGCAAGATACATGGGTGGCCCTCGTGGTCGCCGTGCTCGTCGCAGCTATCCCCCATTGATTGTGTCCCCGATCTCGAGCCATCACGAGGCAGGTGAGAGCGACGAAGATCAGACGAACACGAATTTGCAGCAAACGAAAGACGAGATTCCTAACAGCGATGACCTTGGAAGCAGTTCTCCGGTTCGTTTCTTGCCTACAACCAACACTTTAGCCTTGACTGACAACCCTTATGAAGGATGATCAGGATGGTGTCTTGCAGCACGGCCAAGTCGAGTTGGACTCTGAGATGGAAGAAAATGGAGAGACTTTGGAGGGTGAGGACGGAAACGGCATCGCCTACCACGATGACTACGACAGCGACTTCATCATCTCCTCTGTTATCTATGCACCAGTTTACCCTGTGCACAAATCCGACGGGATCACAGAGGGTGCAGTGGGTGAAAAGGAGCCAACTCCAAAGAGACAACGGTCTCTGAGCATACCCATCCACTACAAGTCACGCTTTACCACAGGAATGCCCATCTTCGAGCCCCAGCCGCTGCCCATTGCGTATGGGTGGATGGTGAAGGGCACCGCTGAGCACATCGAGGACCTCCACCTCTCTGGAATTCCTTTCTGCAACAGAGAGGTTCATTCCAAGATGAAGATCGAAGTCTTGGGGGAGTACACTTGGATCGAAGTGACCCCAAGCCAGAAGGAGAGCTACGAGAAGTTTCCCGCAATCTATGTGCCAGGTAAGTCTCGACATCTCAAGTGCCGTCCTGCATCTCATGTAGGACTTCCCATGTGACGGAGGTACTGACAGAAAATTCTGCAGGCAACGCCCGCACCTGGCGAGGCCTCAAGATTGACACAAGCCTCGACCAGGACGACATCCGATCCATCACCTCCCAGACAATGCGCGACGACAACCTCAACCGCCAACCTCGATACCCCTACGAGCCCACATTCCGCGCCCTGGAGTCGGCCCAGAAAGCCACCAGCTTCAAGGAGATCGACATCGTCACCGACGCCGAGACCCTGACGCAGCTCCTGTCCTTCATAATGGGCACCTCGTCCGCGCGCCGCGTCAAGGAGTCCTTCCGCCTCGAGCTCACAACCGTGCGCAACACCCTCGTCGTCTGCCCCAGCCACAAGCCCGGCAGCAGCCAGGCGGGCCCGCCGCCCAAGAAGGTGCGCCACGACCCGAAAGTCTCCGTCCCGGACTGGGCCGCCGGCGTCCTCGGCAACATCGGCACGCGCACCGCGAGGCTTCCCTACAGCGGGGGCCACTACCGGCTCGTACGGTACCGCTTCGGCAGCGTCGTGCTCGCCGTGCGCGTCAAGGTGGACTTCGTGTACGAGCACCGCAAGGACTCGCGGCGCGCGGGCGCCGACCCGCTGCGCGACGTGCGGCCCGACTTCATGCCGCGCGAGGAGGGCGACGTCGCGCAGGTCTGGAGGACGACGGTCAAGGGGCAGGGGCTCGGGACCAGGCCGGCGGGCGCTGGTGTCGCGTCCGTCAGGTACGTGTGGCAGGACCCCAAGGCCAGGATGCGGGCGCTCCTTCCGCAGCTGTGGTTCTCCCGCTCGCCCTTCGTCATCGACTGCCAGGTTAGCTACCCGGACCTGCTTGTTAAGGAAGTCGCCCTCATCAACTCCCGGCAGTGGTACCCCTCGTACGAGCGTGGGTACCAGAACAGCCTGCGCCGCCTCGCGGGTCTCCTGAAGCACTTGCAGGAGCGGACCCGTGAGATGGGCGGGAATATTGTGCTCATCGCAGATCCGGTGCAGGTCTGCTTCGTACTTCTCAAGCCCGTCATCAACAAGCCAGCCCTACCAGAGGAGCTGGTTCTGAAGTTCTGGGGACCCGACACCGAGAAGGAGGAGCGAGAGAGGCAGGGCGAGATGGCCCGCGACAGCACGCCCGAGCAGGACCAGAGCGACCTGACCGACCTCAGCGACACCCCCAGCCTCCCCCCAGGATCTGACATGGCCAATGTTCGCTGTTCTCCGCCGGACAAGTCGCAGGCTGATCCCGAGGGGACGTCCTCAGGGTTAGCTGGTGGAACCCCTACCAGAGCAGAGAGGCAGCTCGCCGAAGGCATCGACCCCGTCCAGATGGTTAGGGACTGGAACGAGTCAATCGACAACCCTGTACAGCAGTCAGTCGAGAGTGACGGAGCAGGAGACGAGCGGGAAAATGAAGACGACGCCCAGTACGACGCCGATGCGAGCCTCGACGGGTACCGTTCCTCGTCACCCCAGGATAGCGTCATGGTGGGCGAGTCTGCACATGAGCCTGCATGTGACATGGTAGGCGAGTCCCCACCCGAGACTGGAGTCAAGGGCGCCGATGCCGTTCTAAACAGCCTGGTTCTCCAGATGAATACCACTGGGACGACGCAGGAGGGAGACGACCGAATGACCGCCGTAGCCCGCAGTGGAGGAACCGAAGTCCTGCAAGGACAACACTCACTCCTGATGGCAGACCGCCACCTCACCGAGGGGATGCACACGTCCGACGACGACGGCGAGTGGCCTCCCAGACCACGCACCGAGCTGCACTGCCGCATCACTAACGCGGTGCCAGAGACAGGTCAGGGTGCTGCCACATCTCACGGGGCCGAGGCGCGCGGACAAGACTACCAGTCGTCGAGACCCACCAGCCCCTTCGACCCAAACCCCCCGACCCCGCGGGGCCCATCCGACTACGACATCGACCTGGACGGGAATATCGCCCGCCGGTACCAAGGTAACAGGGAAACGATGATGGCGGACTCGAGCGACGAGGATGCCGCCCCGCCCCCGCCCCCGCGTCGCGTCGCACACCCGCCCCCCTGGCGCCGTGGCTTCACAGCCAGCGGACGGCCCGCCCTGAGCGAGCCTAATTCTGCCTGGCGGCGTCGTTTTAGACCTGAGTCTAGCCCTGATGATGATTCGCAAGCGACTGAATCCCAAGGAGGGGAGGATGATACCGTGGACGCGACTTCGAACGGTGCTGCGAGCCAGGAGAACGGCCAGGAAGATGGCCAGGACGGCCAGGACGGCCAGGACGGCCAGGACGGCCAGGACGGCCAGGACGGCCAGGACGGCCAGGACGGCCAGGAGAGCAGACATGGCGGCACATCTGACGACCGTGCTGCCACCAATGGTGCCTCGTCTTATCGTCCTCGGCGAACTGGCTGGTGTAGTTAGGGCCATGAGTACGACCTTGCTCATTCGTTCTAAGCAAGTCATCCGCGGCTTTGCCTCGTCATATCTTCCCCACCACACTGAACAACAGCATATTGTGGGGATGAGCTCCTGTGACAGCGCAAGTTTGGGATTTCCGAGCCTTTGCGGAGTCCGATTCCGTGATGCATAGATTTGGAGGGCAAATTTAACACACCGGGGGGCTGGCGTTATCGGCCTCGAAGGCTGTTGTGCGTTGAAGTGGCCAACGACTGTTGGCATTTTGTGCCATCGCGGGAACGCTTTGCTCACTGGAGGTCATCTCTCGTGAGTCTGGGCTGATATTGGAAAAGCCGCACTTCCCCTTTGGCAACCTAGTTTCTTTATGGGTCCTGCGAGTCCAAGGTGCGACGGTCATCAGCTCTGCTCATTCATGCGACTCTTGGAAACACACTCATGTTTTCGGGTCGTTTTGGTGTTTCTCGCACAAGGCGAGGGCTGTGCATTGGCCGAGATCATCGGCACATAAAAGGACAGAGGGCAAAGGAAGAACGGAAAACGGAGTCGGTCGAACAACATGGCCCCTTGAGAAGGATCCCGCCCAAGTCAGTTCATGTTTTCTTCTCAGTTGTACCCATGACGAAGCCCCGAAAAGTTCTCCCATCAAGAATCCATTTTACACTGTCTGGTGACCATAACATCGTTCGTGCAGCTGCGGAGGGGCACATCGAAAAACAAATGGTTCAGTGTTTCATACCTAGGTAGCCGCCTTCAGTGCCCACTGTTAATGAATGATGATAGACCACCCACTCTGATCATGCTCAAGAACTCGTAAATCCGTGATGGGTTGGATTGGACCGTGGGTATTCGATATGTTTGTCCGGTTCGTCCGGTCGCCTCGACCTCTGCCGTATTTCCCGTCGCCACAAAAATCAAAGTCGCTTTTACACCGCAGTCCTCTTCACATCCCTCCTGCTTCTTCATCCGTCATGATAGGTCCCGTCATGAAGCACTGCCGCCCTTGCCGTCCTCCGTGTCCCCGGCCCTCATCACAAACTCCTCTTCCTCGTCGCCATCCCCACCGCTCTCACTCACCTCGACCCCTCCAGCAGCCTTCCCCAGTCCCGCGTCCGCGTTCTTGGTCTCGAGCTTCTCCATCTGCGCCAGGAAGAAGTCCACGACGTCGTGCTTCTCGCTAAAGCTCGCCGAGTCCAGCGGCACGTAGTTCTTGTCGTTTGCGATCGCGGGCGACGCCCCCTCGGCGACGAGCAGCTTCACCAGCTCCAGGTGGCCGCCCAGCGCGGCCCAGTGCAGGCCCGTGTTGCCGAACTCGTTCTGGGCGTCCAGCAGGGCCTGCTTCTCCCCCCCTGGCCGGTCTGCGAAGTGGCTGAGGATGATCTTGACGATTTCTGCGGATGGCAATGTGTCAGTCGGGGTAGTATGTTGGAGGAGGAAGAGCAAAGGGAAGGGAGTGTGTGGGTGGGTGGATGCGTAGGAGATGAGATGAGGTGCTATATGCCTACCTAGGTGGCCGTTGCCTGTTGCCATGTGGAGGCATGTGGACTTGCCCTCGTCCCTGGCTGCTGTTATGATCTCGGCTGGGGACACGCCCTCGCGTGATGATAGTGTTGCTAGTGACTCGTTGAGATCTGCGACTTCGCCGGCCCGTGCGAAATAGATGAGGTCGTCGATGTCATCCTCGCTCAATTTGGGTGCCATTTTTGTGGAGTCGTGGTGCTTTGTTTGGGAAACTTGGAGCTGTGACGGTACGTGTGTGGATGTACAGTATGAGATGTGGTGAAGAAGTCTTGAAGGTTGCCGCTTGGCTGGGAATGGCGAGGGAATATGGCTTTGAAGGGGTTTGTTGGATGGATGTAAGGCGTCGCTCAGGGCAGGAGTGAGTGAGCGTCGTTCAGAAATTTTAGCTGCGTAAAATTCAACGTGCACAGTGTTTTACGTACAGTTTATAGACAGTGCGGACACGGTCACTAACAGGGATGCTGCTACCAATGCTGCACTACTGGACTGACTACCTGTGCAACGCGAGGCTGTAAGTCGGGCAAGAACAAGCGCCATGAGACAATGGCTGCTCGTCCACCAACTTTGAGCATTACCTGCGGGAGACATTCCTGCTACATCGCCTTCGTGGCTAGATTGCGCAAGTTTTCTTGTGGCTTGAGGCGTGTCTGAAGACAATATTTCCAATACTGAAAGTAGCCGGCGAAACGAGTCTGAATGATAATGTGTCACGGGGGTCAAAGTAACAGTAGCAGAGATAGGAGTGGCCAGCGAGAAGTGCGGAAAGTATTCGCCTAAAATTCTTGTCAGCGATCCTCACTGAATAATGTGGGTGCAAGTGTAGAGGCGAGCCGCCTATGTATGCTCGATCCGAGCGTCGATCCCGGGTAGCAGAGGTAGGACTGACATTGTGTTATCAGACAAACGCTTCACAGCCTACTAGTATCACTTGACTTAGAGGGATAAATAGAGTCTATTCGTGCCCTTCTAATAGAATTTGTGTGAATCTAATTATTTCTTTTAAATATCAATCCATCTCGCCATCCACTTATTAACAGCCGCCTTCGCCTCATCAACCAGGCCAAGCTCAAGCAGCAGCTGGACAGCGCCACGAATACCCGAGTCAAGAGCCGAGGCGATCCAAGCATGAGTATAAGAAGTGTGTTCGCCAATGAAGATCATCTAATTTTCCAATCGTCAGAATTTCCGCTTTCCCTGATAGAGAAGAGCAATGGTCAGGTGAGCCACTTACATTATCGTGCGTCTTGAAGTACTCGGGGATGTAAAGCTGGTGCTGGCCGGCGATGGGGTCTGCCCAGCTGCCGCTCTGCAGCGGGTCGAGGACCCAGCAGCGGCGGTTATATTTACCCGTGTACAGGTCCCGGGTGTCCTCGCCGTGGATCTCGACCATGGCGTCCAGCACGTACTGCACGTGCTCCGCCTCCGAGACCGCGGCCCAGCGGACGCCCCAGTCCCCCGACACGTACGAGGCCAGCATGGTGGCGGGGCCGGTGCCGTTGATGTTGTACGAGGGGTAGCAGGTGGAGCCGATGCCCGGGATGTCGGACGTGGTGCTGCAGCCGCCGACGATGGGGTTCTCGTAGTGCTCCCAGAACCGGCTCGAGAACTCGAGCGCCACCTTGCAGGCGCTGCCGTACTCGAGCTCCTTGATGGCGTTGGAGATGGTCAGGGGCAGGGAGGGCAGGCGCCACTTGCGGATGATGGCAAAGGGGACAGCGAGGAGGGCGTAGTCGTACGAGGCGGTCTCAAAAGTCTGGTTCATGAACGACTCGCGCCATTGGAGGTTTACCTTGGAGTTCTCCGCGTCGAATTGAATGCGCTCGATCTTGCGGTCCATCGTGGTAACGTCGTCGACGAGTGGGTGGAAGGCCAATGGGAGTCGGGAGAGACCGCCGTCGATGGTCTTATAGGATGCTGCAGAGAAGTACATGCCCGAGTAAATACTTTCCCAGAAAGACGTGGTGGAGTAGCTGCCGAGTGCGTCGGTCGAGTTGAGTGAGCCTTTCAGGTAGTTCACCATGAATGCGTACTCGGACCAGACATCTCCTCCGAGGCCTCCAAGACCGGAGTCAAGGAACTCGCGGTGGGCCTTGAACATGTTCGTCGCCATACGAACAGAGAAGTCGCTGCCAGGCATATACTCATCAACCGTCTCGTCAAGGCTGTTGGTAGCATCATCGTAGACGGTGGTGGCAGCAAGAGAGGAATTGGCAGCAATCTGGGCCAGAGTAGGAGGGAGACCATTGGCAAGCTTGAAGCCATTCTTGTAGGAGAGGCCGTTCTGGTTGCTCTGGATCCAGGGGATGAAATCGACACTAAGGTTCTTGTCGTGGCCGTTCAGCTCGTTCATCTCGGCGGCAAGCTGGAAAACGAGCTGGTGGTCTGTGATGTTGTAGGTTGTGTTGGTTTCGGGGTCGACATAGTGCTCAGGGAAGCGCATTGGGCCCATTTCCTGGTAGGAATAGTCGAAGGGACCACCACTGAGGTACTCTGTGTGAACACGGCCTCCGAGACGCTGGCCAGCTTCGATTATGCTGATGTTTGTCATGCCGGCTTGGGTAAGGACGAGGAAACTCATCAGACCAGACATGCCAGCGCCGACAATGGCAACGTGCTTTGACTTGGCAGTGTCAACATCAACGGCGACGGGCTCCTTGTCCTTCAGGAGGTTGACACCCTCGAACCAGGCACCCAGCGTATCGATGCCTGTATCGTTGTCCATGTGGATAGCTGCGACAGGTAAGCTTACGTGGAGGGGAAGCATCACGGCATATGGAGGGAACTAACATCTCTTCTGAACCCGACGCTTCCAGTTGTGGTGAAGCGTTTGGGGCTCACTTCGGCCCTTCAACTCCCCAGAGCCGCTCCACGCAGAAACACACCCATCGGAAAATGCATCTTCTGGGAGGAGCCAGACGAGTCGTTGAGAGTCGCGCACCTCCGACTTGATGATGGTGTGATGAGAAGCGTCCACTGAGGAATCTTGGCATGATCCATATGTGAAGGTGATGGGTTCTTCGATGGACTCTGTCAGCGAGATGTGAATATTAGATACGCGCGACGTTACTGGGCTTCGTAACTCGAGCTTCATGGGAAGTCCTGAAGCCGCCGCGAGGGCGCTTCCAGCAACTAACGAAAGCAACCACCGAGACATCGTGGAGAAAAACGGTCGCTTATAGTCTGTAGAGTGGACCTTGGCGTAAGCACGAGTCTCTGTGAATATTCCTTTCCTCGCCGGACATGCGACCACGCATTCT
This sequence comes from Diaporthe sp. P3_1W, assembly GCA_037177825.1. Taxonomy (NCBI): domain Eukaryota; kingdom Fungi; phylum Ascomycota; class Sordariomycetes; order Diaporthales; family Diaporthaceae; genus Diaporthe; species Diaporthe sp. P3_1W. The sequence goes on along the minus strand of JBAFXB010000004.1, from coordinate 736,417 downwards.
TATAGATGATCGAGGCATCTTTTACATTGTGCCGGTCGCGATTAAGACGCCGGCCGTAATACGGAACTTCATCAAACCAATATCGATTCCGGTGGAGACCACGACCGACGCCAGTACCATGAACCATCTTATCGATGGCCGCCTTCACAATATCGGAACTCGGGTGGCATCCGGCTGGCGGTGTCGGATCCTAATTGGGGCATTGGCAGACGTAGCGTCAAGGGCAGCGAGATCCGGAACATCTGTAAAGAAGTCCGATCTCCAAGACTTTTCCCCGCCTTTCAGTCCTTTTTCCTCGCCAGAATAGGCAGCCTTGCCAGAATAAGAAAGGCGGATCAAGGGTCATTCGTGGCTTGCCATGTGGTCAGCATGCAAGACCGACGGTGTACAAGAGGCCCCCGGGGTTCGAGTCATTGCGTGTTGGACCTTATCAGTGGAGTTGCAGCAGTGTAAATGGGAAGATAGGGCAAAAAAATAGTAGCGGCCATTTTGAATTGTTTGCTTGGACAAGATACTTACTCAGCCGAACATCATCTCTATTCAATGCCGATGCGAGGAGAGAATGCGAATTATTGTGTAGGTGTTCAGTCTTGAAAAGACCAGGCGGCTGCTTGGCTGCCCCCCTCTTATGGCTGCTATCTGCACAATACCTCAAGCTAGGAGTATCACCAACATCGCTAGCAGGAATTGAGACGAGCAAATCAAGAGCATTGATTGCTCGAAATCGGAACACTGATCTGTTGGCCGATGTACCATGGTACACCATCTCAACATACAAAACCACGTCATATCCATTCCGTATCGGCATGGGCAAGTGGAAAGGCGTGGGATCTTATTATGACACTCGATTTGTACGCAGAAATTGAGAACACCGCACTTGTAAGTATTGGCAAGTTCTTTCACACGGATACGAACGAGCCGGGTTCTTTGAAATTCTGGAGATAGGGAAGGCCACGACTCCGTGGCTGGTATCTCGGAGTCGTTTTCAGCGAGCTGACCAACCCGGCTCCGGCAACGGGAGTGGCTTCCATAGCCACCCACCATCTTGCATACCCTATCATCCCGTATAGCCAATTTGGAGGTTATTAATAAAAATGGCTGAATTTTATAAAGTAATTAATAATTTAATTCTTATTATAAATAATTGATGAATATATTAAAATAAAGCTTTATATCTCCTTTTTTAATTAATATAATATAATAATATCTTTAAGGCTTTTTTAAATTAAGTTTTAACTTTTAAAGATAATATATTATTAAGGCCTTCCTTATTTTTTATATTTAAGGATTTAATTTTATTTTTTTTATTATTTATTTTAATTTTAGCTTTAATTTCTTAATTAAGGTTATTTATAATTAATCTTTTTTTATTTAAAATATTATTAATTTATATAAATTTTTTATTAAGGTTAGAGATTACTTAATACTTTTTATATTAAAATTATTTAATTTAAGCTTTTAATTTATATATTTTTTTATTTATAATAATTAACTTAATCTACTTAATATTATATATAAAGCTTATCTTTTTAAATTTATATTAATTTATTATAATTATATTAAAATTAATGAGATTTATAATATTTTTATTAAATTTAAGTATATTATCTTTAAAATTTAGCTTTTTTTTAGCTTAATATTTCTTTTTATCTTTTTAAATTTTTAAATATAATAATACCTTAATATAATTAATAAATTAATTTTTAATAATTTATTATATAGATTTAATAATTTAATTAATTTTCTTTTTATATAAACTTTTATAAATACTTTAATAAAGTTAATTTTATTAATTAATATTAAATTTATAAGTATTTATTAAGATTTAAAAAGATTTTAATAATATTTCTTAATAATATTAAAGATTTTATTATTTAATAATTAAAGCTTATAAAAATAATAAGTTAATAAATAATAATAAAAGATATTATTTTAAAAATATATAATTATAAATTTATTTTATATAATTTAATTAATTTAAAATTTATAAATTTTAACTTTTATATTTATAAATATATAGCTAAAATAGCTATTAAAGATAAGAAATATAATATTTAAATTATCTTTATAATAATTATTTATTTATAATAAAAAGATTTATTTAAATTATATTATATTAATTTAATTATTTATTTAATTATTAAGAGATATAATTTATTATTAATTAAGTATTAATTAATAAAATTTATTAATAAATTATTATTATTATAATTCTTTTTTTTAAAAATTATATTTAAATTAAAGGCTTTATTAAATATTATAATATTTTTAATTATAATAAATTATTAATAAGATTAATTACTTTTAATTAATATTTTCTTTATTTTAAAAGTTTTTATTATTAGAAAATTAAGATTTATATATAATAATTTAATATATTTAATTATAAGTTAATAAATAAATCTTTATATATTATATTTTATTATTAAGTTAGCTTTATAATATAATATAAATAAATTAAGGATAAATTTATAATAAATTCATTATAAATATTAATATTTATAATACTTTTACTATAAATTTATTATAAATATTAGCTTTTATAATATATTTATAATAAATTTACTATAAATTTATTATATAAATAGATAAATCGATAAATTCCCTATATATTTATCTTAAATTTATAAGGATTATTAAATTCTATACCTTTATATTTATTAAAATAATAATTATAATTATACGCCCTAATTATATAATTACTTTATAAAAGGATCGAGTAAATTATAATTACTATTATTATAATATTATAATATTTATAAATTAAGTTATAAAATTCCTAATAATTAATAAATTAAATAAGCACTAACTTATAACTTCTTAATAAATAAAAAAAGCTTAAATTTATTATAAATTTATAATAAATATATTATAAATAAGATATAAACTTAATATATAATTCCCTTTAATATTTTTATTATTACCCCTAAATTTCTAATTAATAAAAAATTTTTAATAATTATTTAAATTATAAGTAATAATATTTAAAAAAAAAGATATCTTTTTAATTATAATAATTAAAAAAAAATAGCACTTAATAAATATTATAATAATATTTACTACTTAATAAACCTTATATAACTATTATATTAAAATATATAACTTATTAAGGCTATAAAATATTTAATTTAAAATAATTAAAAAATAAATAATAATTAAAATTAATTTATAAATTTTAAGAATTTAAATATTAAACTTAACTTTCTTAAAAATATTTTAAAATACTTTTTAAATTTAATATATTATAAATATAAAGCTTATTAAAAACTATATTTATTATTATTAATTATATTAATTAATTTATTATTAAAATATATCTTTTTAATAATAATTATTAAATAAAATTTAATTAAGCTAATTTTAATTAAAATATTTAAAATTTTTATAAAAGCTTTATTAAATTATTATTATATTAAATTATAAAATATTAATAAAATAATATTTTTAATTATTAAATTATATATATTATGCCTTATTAACTTATAATATATAAAATTTATATCCTATAAATAAATACCTTTATTATATAATTAAAAGATTTTAAGAAAAGATTAAAAATATAAAGCTTATTAGAAATTTTTAAAATCCTTTAAAATTAAATTTAATATTTAAATTATTATTAAAACTTTAATCTTTATATTTAAACTTAAGGAATTATAAAAAAACTTAAAGCATTAATATTATATATACCTATTTAAAATCTTTTTTAGCTTTTAATAAGCCTTTAAAACTTATAATTCTTAATTTAATTAAGAAATATCTTTAATTAAATAAAATATAAAATTTTTTAAAAGGATTAAATTAAACTTAATAAATAAATATATAAATAATATTATTTTAAATATTTTAAGCTAATTAAATAAATATTAATATAATAATTAAGGCTTAAAAATCTATTAAGGGTAAATTATTATATTATTTATAATTATTTAATATAAATTTAAATTAAATAATAAACTTAATATTACTTTAAATCCTTAATTAAAGAAAAAGATTTTTTATTAATAAAGCCCTTTTTATTAAAAAATTATTAAATAAAAACTATATAGCTAAAACCTTAAAATTAAATAATTATTATATTTATTAAAAATAATAGTTAAAAAATAATAAAAATTAATATTATAATTATAATTAAAGGTATTTAAATTTATTAAATAATAATTATTTATTTAAATAAAATAACTTTTATAATAATTAAGATTTTAAAAATATTCTTATTAAATAATTTAAATTATATAAAAATTAAAATAATTTTTAAAATTTAATATAAATATTTAAAATTAAAAAAAAATAATTATTTAAAAAAACTTTTAAGGATTTATTAATTAATATAAGTTATATTTATAAGTTAATTACTATTATATATCTTAGCTTTATTATAACTTATCTTCCTACTTATTAAATATAATTTATTTTTAATTTTAAATAATATTTAATAATAATAAATATATTAATTTAACTTATAAAATTATAAAAGCTTAAATAATATAGAAAAATTATTTATTAAATAACTTTAATATTTTATATAATATTATTAAAACCTTATTATATTAATAATATTATTTTTAAATAAATACCTTTAATAATTAAAATATTTAAAAATATATTTAATAAATTTATTAATTTATAATATTAATTAAATAATTAGCTTTCTTTATAATTTAAAATATATAAAATTAAATTAATAAAGTATTAATTATTCCTTATTTTAATTATCTTTTTATTAATAAAGATTCTTATAAATTTAAAATTAAGCTAAAAAACAAATAAAAAACTTAATATTTATAATAAAAGAATTAAATAATAATAAAATAAATACTTTAAAAAATATAGCTATTACCTTATTTTTTAATTTAAATTAAAATTAATTACTTAATATTTCTATTTATATATATTAATATATTAAATTTTTACCTTTAAATATTAAAAGTAAATAAGCTATATTAATAGATTTAATTATTTTATTTTAAAAATTATATTTTAAATTTTATATTTTAAAATATAACTTTAAAATAATATTAAAAGCTATTTAATATTTATTAATAAATTTAAAATAAATAAGAGAAGTAAATAAGCCTGCTTTAAATATAAAAATTATTAATTAATAATTTATAATAAGGTTAGAATTATTTATAATAGCTTTAATAAAATAAATAATTAAATTTATAGCTTTATTAATAATTTAATTAAAAAAATAATATTAAAAACTTTTTAAATATTATTATTTAAATATTTAATATAAATAATAATAAATTTTAATATAACTCTTAATAAAAAAATAAATTAATTATTAAAAGTTATTTCCTTATAAATAATAAATTAAAAGCTATAAAGGAGGAAAATTTTATTATAAAAAATAATTTAGCTTTTAAAAATTTTAATCTTAATAAAAAAACCTATAAATTAATAATCTTAAAGTTAAAATATAATTATTACTTTATTAATAAGTTAAACTTATATAATTTTATATAAATAAAGTTTAATATTTATTTTATTAATATTAATTTATATTTAAATAAATACCCTTATATTAATTTTAATTAAATATATTATAAATATAATATTATCTTTTTATTAAAATTATTATTTAAAAAATATTTAAGATTTTATATATTAATAAATTCCTATATATTTATATAAAGAATTATTTAAAATAAGCTAATATTTTATATAAATTAATTATTAAAAATCTTATTATTATATAATAATTTTTATATTTATACCTATATATAAACTTAAGAAGCTATAAATAAATTATTATTTATAGCTTATTATAATATTAAAGCTTTATAATATATTATCTTTTAAAATTTCTTAAAATATTTTTTATAAGTTATAATAAATTAAATTATAAAAATTAATATTTAAGGAATAAGTTATATTAAGGCTATTAATTAAATTAAATTTAATATATTTTATTAAGCTATTATAAAAAGCTATTTTATAATTATTATAATATATATTAAAATATAAATATTTAAATATTTAAATATTAAATTATTAATAAATTAGGAGTTTATAATTTTTTATTAAATTAATATTTTAAATTTAAAAGAAGAAATTATCTTTAAATATTTTAATAATATAATTATAAATATTATAATCTTTATTAAAACTTTTAAATAAATATATATAATTAAAATTAATATTAATATTATATTAATATTATATTTATATTATATTATATTAATATTTATTATAAAATTAAAAAAAATATAATTTTTTTATTTTAACTTAAATAAAAAAACTAAGTTAATAATTTAATAAGTTATAACTTTATAAAAATTATTATAATAAATTAATTATTATATCTTATATATATTTATAAAAATTTTTATTTAAAAATAATTATTTTTTTTATATATAATAATATAAGACCCTTTAAATAAAAAATTAAAATATAGGTATTTATATTTATAATATTAATTATTTAAAATAAATCTCTTTTTTAATATTTAGCTTTTTTTAATTTTATTAATCTTTTTAATAATTTAAAATAAAATCTAAATAATATATTAATATAAAGTTAATATATTTAAATAATATCTTTATTAAATAATCTTTTTAAAAGGTTATTATAAAAAAATCTTTTAAAATTTTAAAAGTAACTTTATATTAATAATAAATTAAATATATTTAAATTTAAGAATTTATTTAAAATTAAGCTATTAAATAATATTTATATTTATTATTTTTTTAAATCCTTTATTTATTAAATTAAAGAATTAATTTAAAGATATTAATAAATCTTTAAAAATAATAACCTTATTTTAATCCCTAAGAATTAATAAATAAAGATTCCTTTAATAAATAAATAATAAAATTAAAAGATTAATAAATACTTATATTATTTAAATAAAAAAAATTAAAAGATAATAAATAAGTTTATAAATAATCTTTATAAAAAAGGAAAAGCTAAATAAATTATCTTAGCTATTTCCTTTAAATTACTTATTTTTATTATTTAATAAATAGTTTATAATTAATATAAAAGTTAAATAATAATAAACTTATAAATATTAAATAAAATTATAATCCTTAATATTTATTTATTATTTCTTTAATTTAATATTATATAAAAAATATAAAGTAAAAATTATTTATTTATAATAAATATTAATATATTTTTTTATTAATTTATAATTTATTAATTTTATTAAAATAAATTTATTATTATAAATTATTATAAATAAAAGTAATTTAAAATAATAATAATAAAGTTTTATAATTTATTAACTTATATTTAAAGATATATAAACTATACTTTTTAACCTTATAATTTTTTTATTATTATTTTTATAAATAATATTATTATATTTTTTAATTTAATAATAAAATATTTATAATATTTATAAATAATCTTTAATTTATTTAAAACTAAAAATTTAATATTTTTTTTTAAAAAATCCTTTTTAAAATATTTATTTATAAAATTACTTAAATTTTATATTAATAGCCTAAGAATATATAATATTATTAATTATATTTAAATTATTAAAAAGCTATAATTCTTTTTTATTTTATAATAATTAAAAAAAATTATTAAGCTTATTAAATATTTTTAATATTTAATTTTATACTTTAATTAAAAAATTAACTTATTATAATATAAAAACTTTTAAATACTTATTATAATAAAGATTAAAAATAAATTATTTAAAGGGAATTTTAAAAAATAATATATTTAAAAAGCTAATTTTAACCTTATTATAAAAAAATATTATACTTTTTATAATCTTTAAAATATATTAATTAACTTAAATATTTTCTTTTATTATAATCTTAATAAATTATTATTTATTTAGCTAAATATTTTAAAAAAAATTAATTTTTTAAATATCTACTTTTAACTTATTAATAATTAAATATAAAATAATTATTTATTAATATTAAAAATATAAATATAATTAATAATATACTTAAATAAAATTATTAATATAATTAAGTAAAAATATTAATTAATTAAGCTAAAGATAATATACCTTATATAATTAATTTAAAAGCTTTATATAATAATTAAATTTAATTATTTATAATTAATTTATATTTTAATTAATTATATTATAATTATAAAGATTATTAATTATATCTTTATAAAAATAATAAATAAAATTAAAATAAATTTTAAATTTATTTTAATCTTTAAATATTTTAATTAATATTAACTTATAATATATTATATATTAAAAATAATAAATATTATTATTAATATATTATTTTAATTATTTATATATTAATTAATTATTAATAATAAAAAAATCTTAAATAAGCTTTTTAACTTAATTATTTATATTTTATTTAAGATTTAACTTAATTTAAAATTTAAAAATAAAATATTTTAAAAATATTTTAATAATAAAAAATAATTTAAAATTTAAAATTAACTTTAATAATTAAATATTAATACTTATTTATTATTTAAATTAAATATAAATAATCTCCTTTACTTTAAAAAATATTATAATAAATATTAATTATATATTTTTATAAAAATAATTAACTTTATTATAATTAATATTTATAATTTTAAATATTATTTTAATAAAAAAAAAATTTATTAAAAGCTTAAAAATATATTTATTATTAAGAATTATTAATACTTAATATATAAATATATAAATATTTATTTTATATATATTATAAATTAAAATAATAATTAAAAATTATTAAATAAAATATAATTTATATTTTCCTTATTAATCTTATTTTATATTATTATAATAAACTTTATTATTAAGTTATTAAAAATATTATTAATATATATATTATAAAATTTATTATAAGTTCTTTTCTTTAACTTCTTTTTATTTATTATAAATAAATATATTAAAGCTATATTTATTATTTTAAGAAATATTATATATATAATAAAGAATTAAATAAAAATTTTATTAAAAATTTTTTATTTTAATAATTAAGGAATTTTAAAATATATTATTTTTAATTAAAATTATAAATTCTTTTTTAAATTTTAATAAGAATTTTAAAGAAACTTAAACTTAAAACTCTTTTTTTTTATTATATAATATTTATAAATTAATAATTAATTTAAAATTAAAAATTAAATAATTAAAATAATAATATAAATAATAATTATTATTTATTTAAATTATAAATAAATAAATTTAATATTAATATTATAATTTAATTTTAATAATATTTATAATAAGTTAATTAAATATTTTATTAATTAAATATTATATAACTTTAATTTATTTATACTTTTATTATTAATAAATTAAAGGCTTGCTTAGCTTTAAAAATTTTATTAAAAGAAGGCCTAACTTATAATTATTAAAACTTAAATAGCTATTAAGCAATATTATAATAAAAAGTATTATTAAACTTAATTTTAATTAAAAGATTAAATATATATATTTTTAAAAAAAAATATAACTTATTAAAAAAGCTATTATATAAATTTTCTTAATAATAAATAAGCTTATTTAAGATTTAAGAAAAAATAAATAAGCTTATATATTATTTAATATTTTTATTATATTTAAATATATATATTATAATTATAATTATTTAATTATTCTTAATAAAGCTATTAGGTTTTAATTTATATAAGTATAATTCTTTATTAATAAATATAATAAATATTATTAAAAATAAAGTTAAAAGCTTTAAAGCCTTTAAATATTATAAAATAAAAAGAATTATTTAAAAATAAAATTATAAAATGAGTTAAAGCTTAATAATTATTAAATATTTTATTAAATAAATTAATTATTTAAATTATTATAATATATAAATATTAATTAGCTATTTATAAGTTAAAAATTTAATTAAAGATTTTAAAATATAAAAAATTAATATAAAAGCTTTTTATTATTAAGTTAATTATTAAATAATAATAAATTCTTTATTTTTTAAGTTAAAGAATATTCTTTAATTAAGCTTATTAATAAAATATAAAAGGTTATTAAATAAAAAGGCTAAAGGTAGCTTAGTTATTATAATAATATTATATATTAAATTAAGCTTATTTATAAAGTAAGAAAAGCTATTAAGCTAAAAAGCTAATATTAGCTTAGTTATTATAATTTTATTATATTAATATAATATATAAGCTATTTAAAAGATAATAATTTAAATATAAATAATTTATTATAAATTTATAATAAATTAATATATTTAATTAACTCTTTTTATTTATTTATTTTATTTATTTATAAATTTATAATATATTCCCTTAACTTTTCTTAATATTATTTATTATTAAACTTAAATAATCTTCTTATTTATAAATTATTTATATATTATTATAAAAAGCTACTATTTATCTTATTATATTATAATATCTACCTTTCTTAATAATTTAATATTATTATACCTATAAACCCTTTAAAATTAATACTTTTATAATATTAAATTTTTATATAATTTTATACTTAATAAATTAAAACCTTAATATAATTTATTTATAATAAAGCTATATTTATAAATATTATTATTTTATAATTAATTTATATAAAATTAATAAGCTATTAATAATAAGTTATTATTAAATAGCTTATTTATATAATAAAAAGATATATATATCTCTTTATATATATATTATTATAGCTTATTATAATAATTTATTTATTTATTATTAAAGTAATTATAATACTTTTTATTAATTCCTTTATAAAAAAAAATATAATAACTTTTTTAATTATAATATTAAATATAATATCTTTATTTCTTATAATTTCCTATTTAACCTCTTTATTAAATATTTTATTATTAAAATATAAGCTAAATTTTTAATTAATTAATACTTTATTTTATATTAAATTAATTATAATAACTTATTATATTATAATTAAAACCTTTATAATATTATATAAAAAAATAAATAAATATTAAAAAATTTAAAATTAATAAAGGAAAATAAATAAAAATATATAATTATTTCCCTTACCTTTAATTATTATAAGAATCCTTTAAGCTTATTTATATATAACTTATTTTTTAATAATTATTATTAAAATACCTTAAGAAATTATTAATTTAATATACCTTTTAAAAATTAAGCTTATAATTTATATAATTAATTTATTTATTAAAATAAAAAAATTATTATTATTATTAAAAAGGTTATTATTATAACTTTTATTATAATTACTTTTATTTATATAGCTAAAAATTTTAATTTATATTTAGTTAAATAAATTATTAATATTAAAATAAATAAGGTTATTATTTTAACTTTAATTATTAAAATTAATTAACTTTTTAATAATAATAAGCTTTAATCCTTTATTAATATTCTTTATTATTTTAACTTTAATTTTAATATATTTACCCTTATTTATAAATATAAAGTAATTATTAACTTTTTTAAAAAGGATAAGGAGAATATTAAGCTTATTTATTTAATTATCTTTAAATTTAATATTAATAATTTATTTACTTTATTTATAAAGAAGAAAATTAATATTATATAATTTAAAAAAGCTAATTTAATTATTATTATTATCTTTCTTAAAATTAAAAACTTTTATATAAATATCATTATATTTATAAGTAAATTTAATAAAATTATTAACCTTAAATTTAATTAATGTTACCTTATTATTATTAATTTAATTAATAAATATTCTTTTTAATATAATAATATATTTAATATTAAAAGTTAATATATTTTTATTATCTTTATTTATAATAAATATATTATAATAACCTTAATTTTATACCCTTTTTTTATTAATTTATATAAAATTATTAATATTTTATAATCCTTAAACCTTAATAATAAAATTAATTAAATACCTATTAGCTTTATTTTATATAGCTTATTATATATAAACTATGATTTTAATATAATTAAAATCCATTATATTAAAAAGGATATAATTAATTGCATTTATATTATTTATATTTAAAAGGATAAATATAATATATCTTTAATTATTAATAGCTAAGACGCTATATATATTTATATAATTAACTTAATTAATTATATTAAGAATTATAATATAATAAAGTATTATATATTAATTAATAATAAAATTAATTTTATTATTAATAATATTTTTAATAAAGTAATAAATATTATTTAAAAAGCCGCTATTAATATTTATATTAATAGCAATATTATTAATATTAATTAAGCTATATAATATATTAATATATAAGTAATTAAATAATTATATTAAGGTTTTATTATAATAAAAAGTAAAAAAAAATAAAGTTATTTTATTTAATTTTATTTTATTTTATTTTAATTATATTATATTATTATAAATAAAGATAATTTAAATAATTCTTTTTTTTTAATAATTAATATATTATTTATTTTATAAATTAATAATCTTATATTAATATAAAGAAATATTATAAAAAGAAGATATATAAATAGCTATAATATCTATATACTTAGCCTTAACTTACCTTATAAGTATATAATTATATTCATTATATTATTAGCTTATTATTATAAATTATATTTAATAATTTTATAATAAATTTATAGTAATATATAAATTTATATTATTTAATAATTATAAGATTTAAATTTATAACCTTTTTATATTTTATTAATAACTTATTATATTATAATATAGCTTATATATATTATTAAAAATAAATTAATTTATTATTAATTACTTAAATTATCCTAAATAATATATTTTACCTTATTACTTATTTAATATATTATAATAATATAAATATTAATATTATATTAATTAAATTATATATTATATTTATATTAAGGATATATTATAAATATATAGGTTTATTAATATTTATTATAAATTTATAAATAATATATAATTATTTTATTAATCTTAAGGTATTTATTAATTTTTTATAGTAAATTTATTATATTTATTAAATTACTTTAATTTATATTATTTATATAGCTAATTAAAAGATTATATATAAAAGTAAATTATTAATTAAAGAGAATTTAATATAATATAAATAAGTTAAGGGTAAATTTATAATAAATTTATTATAAATATTAATATTTATAATATTTTTATTATAAATTTATTATAAATATTAGCTTTTATAATATATTTATAGTAAATTTACTATAAATTTATTATATAAATAAATAAATCGGTAGATTCCCTATATATTTACCTTAAATTCATAGGAACTATTAAATTCTATACCTTTATATTTATTATTTTATTAATATTAATTATAAGGTTTAATTTTATTTATATAAATTTCTTCTAAATATTAAAATATTAATTAATAGCTTTAAGGGTAAATTTATAGAAATATAATGCCTTTTATATATATTTAATTTTAATATAAATCTTAGGATATTGCTTAATAAAGTATTTAATTTAATATTAATTAATTAATTTAAAATTATTAGCTTTAATAAGGAGGTTTATTATTATATTTTTAATTATAAAATAGCTTAAAATATATTTAAGCTTTTTTTAATAAAATATTTATTTAATTATAGTATTTTTTTATATAATAAATAAGTAATTATTTAATAATTAAGCTTTAAAGTTATTCTTTATTAATAGATTATAATATTATTTAGAGAGTATAAATAATAATATATTATATTTTTAAGTTGCTTTATTTAGAGAAAGATTATTATTAGAGATATTAAATAATATATTTAATATATCCTTTTTAATATAATTTTTAAAAGGTATTATAATAATTAATTAAGTGGGTTAAAGAATTAATAGTTAATATAAAAAATCTTTTTTAAATTAATATTTAGGGTTAATTAATATTTAATAAAATTAGGTAATAAAGCTTATTAATTTATTAATAAGATGTATAGTAATCTTTAATAATTAATTCTTTATTTATTTATATAAATAATATTTAAATAGCTTTAGTAGTTATTGAGAAATATATAAGTAAATATTAGGGGGTTATGTGGGTGTTAGGGGGAATTGGCTGTGCGGGATGGTGGGGTATGCGAGATGGTGGGTGGCTATGGTTTCAAATCGCAGGTCCGTCACTGCTCGAAGACTGTGGGATTGACCGGGAAAATGAAAATCGTTGCCACCGGAACTTCGATTAGTAATGCAACGTAGCTTGGAGCGGAAGCAAGAAGCAAAGAACCCACAGGCAAGCGCCGAGTGTTGTGATAAGAACAAACGCCGCAGATCTGGGGCCGTTAGTGGACGAGAGCGCCGAACGCCATTAATTGGTCGAAAAATGGCCTGGGTCAGGTCCGCCGGGCAAGATAAGAGACGCATTGTGTAGCCCCGGCATGTGGGCGGACAGCAAGGTGGATGGTACAAGTCGAAAGAGAGAGGAAAACATCAATAAATGAAAGGGCAGCGCATAACGACGTCTTGGGGCGCCATGATTGATGTTGACAGAAACACAGCATTTACTTGAGAGTCTATATGTCTTGTAAGGGGCACACAGGCTACAGTGTCGTAGAAACCATACTTTGGTGCAATGGCATCATTGACAGCCAGCCAATGGGAGACCCTGGACAACCAACCAGCTCTGAGTGGAGTCCCCACAGTCGTGGTTAGTTCAGGCTTTACCCGAACCCTCAAGGTTAGAGCGTTCTAGTGGGCCGGACCGGCCGGACCGACAACAGCCTTTCGGGACTATAGACTGTATGCGACGACAGCCATATTCATGCCGTAACGCGGCCTCCTGGCCCCGAATAACTTCTAGTGCTGTCAAACCTGAATCGCGAGCATATTCGAGTAGCAAGTTAGGGCTTTTTAGAACAATAAGAGGGTACACACTTCTTTATTTTAAACGTTAGGGGTGAGCGTGTCTTTTTGAAGTGCCTAGGTAATTTGACCGGAGGGTGTAGCTGAGCGGCCACCGGTGCAAGTCTCCCGAGGTCTCGGCCCGGAGGGTTGGTCAAGAAGATACCACAGTAGCATGGTTCCCACAAACCAGATCATGCATCTTGAATGCAGGGAATATGTTCTGCTCATACTTATCAAATATCGAGCATGCGAGCATAACCATAAAAACATACCTAGGTACGCAGAACAGATTACATTTCAAAGGTAAATATAATAAAAGCTTAATTAACCCTGGGATTTTCTGCCGGAGCTGACTTCCCACGAGACCCGTGGACGGTGTGAAGAGCGAATTGCCAACTGGTCGTCCGTTCTGCCGATCTGGCTTGGTCAGAAATGCCCGAGGCCCTCAGCCGATTAACGGGGCTCCGGACCGATGCTCTGCTAGATATGTCTCGGCCCAAGCCAATTGCACATCCACGTTGGAGTTGTGCAAGTCGGCAGGTATGGCGGGCTTACACGGCTCAACTTGGTACTGAATGCAGGGGAAATTCGTGCCAGCAGCTCAGGATAAAGCTCCGGAACTGGCTCCACGTGAGGGTGTTGAGACATCGCATAATATCAAAGAAATCGATTTCCATAAAATGCTCCGGGTGCTTTCCAACGAAGACCGTAAAGATTTGAGGCCATGATTGCGTCTAGTCAGATGTTTTGAAAACTAAAAATATTACTGATATCTTTTGGGACTCAGACCCGTGTTCAAGTGTACCATCGTGACTTTTACATGCAGAAAGATTGTTCTATCGAAAGGTCATTTCCGGCGCGCTCAACTTGGCAACTTGAGTCTCAAGAAAATCAGCAGAAAGCCCCGGAACATTAGCATACTTCGCCACATCCAACTCGTCCAGGACCGCTCCCAGATCCAGCGACTTGCCATGGTAGCTGTGTTCCACCATCTTGACACATACCAAGACGGAAAGGCGACCGGCGTAGAAAGTCTGCATTCGCCTCGCATCACGTAACGTAGTATCATTCTCCAACGACACGTGCTTGGCCGCAACGGCGGCCTTCTAGCTGCTAAGTCCCAGGATATGCAACATAGACTCCAATGCATTGGGACCAGGTTCAAATTCATCGGCAACGACGTTGTTAAAGGTTTGCACCGGCAAAAGCGGACCGTAACACCGGGCGGTACATGCAAACAGCCACTACCTGAGACGTTGTCCACTATTGCCAGACCCTATAGGTAGTCACCAAGCATATATAACTAAAGAAAATAACTTGCTGTCATTAGTCCCAACGGTAATAGGATTTATTTCAGAGTTAAGATATCCATTATAGTCCTGCAAATGCAACAAGAGTTGTCCAGGACAGGTTGATGGCCACAGCCGATTGCCCTCGAGCACGTCCATAGGAGACTAGTCGCTTGCCACTGAGAGTTTGACTTTTGCAGAATTTTAGGCAGCACTTGATCCAAGGTTCCGATATATGTCAACAGTTCGAGTCTAGGCTCCTTCTCTTCTAAAAATCGGAGACCTTTGAGATGGAAAGGGGAATCGCGTGGGATTCGCTTAAGCATCCTTAGCTTATTCTCGTGCTTGGGACTTGGCGCCTGGCCTGATATTAGCAAAGCCCTCGAGAAATTAAACGATGCAGTGTACAGATACTCTTGGCGAAGAAGAAGTACTTGCATATACGAATCCATCGCGTGATTTCGTCGAACCAATACCATTTCAATAGCCTGATTAGGCTGAAGGATCCACGGCAGAGAGAAGAAGCTCGTTCGCATATAAAGCTGGAGTGGAACGAAAGCCACAACAATAAACCGCCGTCGTCCTCCATCATCAATATCGACCCAAAGTCTCACCCGACGCACATACAGCCACCATGAAGGTCTCCATACTTAGCACTATCGCAGCTTTTCTACTGCCTATGGCAGCGATGGCTGCACCAAGTGAAGGAGCACGTGGTCTAATCAAGCGAGAGTACGCGTTCCATGGCTCACTCACCACCAAAATGTCTGTTCAAGCTGGCATACTAATAGTCTTGTTCATTCAGCTGTCCAAGTGTATTTTCATTGAAGCTCACAATTGAGGACAATTCAACATACTGGCTTGCACCGTAAGTACTCACCGCACCATGGCCTACTTGTGGTGGCTGCCATCGACCCGCAGTATAAGACAGGCTCACAAAACAAATTCTGTCAAAAGTTACCGAACGAGGTACACCGCCAACGGTCGTCGAGGCCGTATCTTCCCCTACGACTCGCATGACTCCTACGTCCTGACCAACGACACAATCCTCCAAGTAGTCCACATCGATCTACCCCCTGACTATATTGACGGCCCTCCACGCTATGGATTCGCGTTTCCTCTCAGCAGCGGAAGCCTCGCGATGTACTTTGTCATGGACAGCTACTTTGAAGAACACCCAGAGCACGCGGAGTACAGCCAGGACTTTGTGGTCACGACCATCGACCCGGCGACCTGCGAGGTGACCCTGAGCTTTGGGGGACAGCAGCAGTTCCTGCACTTCCCGGCAGAGGGCCAGGGCTCGCCGCTCATAACATTGAGGACGGATGATGTTCCGAGGGAGAATGCGCATGCGGTGCAGACGATCACGGCGGTGCCTGTAAACAGTCGGCCTGAGTAGAGCATCTTAACGTCAATTTTGCAGGGGGCGGGAGTTGGGCAGCTTGTTATCGAATGAATGATCAATGCAAGTAACACGATTAACGCACAACTGAAATGTAAACATGATGTGGCGGGGCGGGCCGACCTCGAGGACCTAGCAGCCAACGACCGTGCCGCGAGGAGACTCGCCGCTCGACGTGCCCCCGCATTGACGCCCTCATCCTCAATGCGGGCCCGTGGCGTGGGAAAGTCCGGCGAGACGAGCGCCGACGGGATCGGGCGCCACGTTTAGGTGAACGCGTGGGCGCAGTTCCACCTGGTCATGGACGCTCCTGGCCCGTGTCACGCACCACGCCCGACAGCCGCCTCGTCCTGCAGTCGTCGGAGCTGCACCGCGGCATAACGGGGGGCGTGTGGTTCCGCAGCCTCGCCCAGGTCGACCCCGACGCCGGGCCGGCGGTCCTGTAGTACAACCCGGTCCAAGCTGGCGCAGATGCTCCTTGCGCGGGCGCTGCACCGGCGGAAGCTAGCGGGAAGGCTAGACCTCGTAGCTGGGGAGGCGCCGTGAGTCATCGCGACGCACGCCTGGGCCGTGTCGGCGGACCAGCCTGGGCAGGCTGTCGAGGCGTGTGGGACTATGGCCCAAGACTGCTGTTGCGGTGGTCTGTCCTTTTATGAAGGCCCCTGTGGACGAGGGGTGCCGGTCGGCATTGTTTGCCGCGACGAGCAGGGGGGTTGGCGAGGAGCAGATCAACGGTGATGATGTTGTGCCCGACTGCAAGGTCACGTAGCCGAGCAACGAGGCCAGAGACGGGGAGTTGTAGGAACGGCTGTGGGAGCTGACGATGGATGCGTTGAAGGGGAGGCTGAGTGATCTGCCATAGTTTGAGAAAGCATAGATCAAGGAATCGACCACAGACCGAGAGTAACACTAAATCACAAACGAAGAGCAGGAGTCTGACATGTCATACGTGGTTGTGCCAGAACGGTTTATTTCAAAGATTGTATTGGCAGTCCATGCTATCTAGTCCCCATACTACGCAACTTTAGCAGAGACAGAAGGGGCTGTACCAATGACTTTTGTCGAATACCCAACGCACAACTCCGCGCGAGTGATGATGGTCCAGGAAATCGGACAGTGCAGATAACCCTAGCTGCCCCGTGCGTACCCACCCTCCTGTCGAGGCGGGAAAGCTGCCGAATCAAGGGCGATCAAAATACTTGAAGATGTCCTTCTGCGCCTCAGCCAGCGACGGGCCGGCGTACTCGCTCGCCCTCTTCTCCCAGGCCTCCTTGACGACCTTGTCCTTGTCCTCGTGACTTGTCGCCTGGGTGATAGCCCAGCCGCGCTCGGGGATGCGCTCGAACTGGCCGTCCCAGATGGCGTCCTCGATGACGCGCACGTACCGCACGTTCAGCAGGTCCCCGGCCATCCTGTCCAACAGGGCGTCCCGGCCGGGCCGGGCGATGTACTCCTCGATCGCGTCGGCGAGCTCCCGGAGGCGCGCGAGCGGCGTGGGGCGCAGGATGCGGCCCTTGCCCTTCTTGAGGTTCTCATCGAGGAGCTCGACGACCATCGCGATGGCTTGGTCCCACGCAAGGGCCTCCTTGCCCTCGGGCCGGGGCTTCGTGATGTCTAGGCGAGTTTTTGTTAGAGTTTGTGGTGTCAGCCTTTTTTTCTTTTGGGGGTCTCTTACCTGGCTCAACCACGACGCTGGTTTCGATCTTGGCTAGCTCATAGTCGGGGAGGTGCATGGGCTCATCGGCCAGTGTCGAGGGAAGGGGGTCGGCTTGGTCGTAAACGACTGGCGCAGGATCGGTGGTCGTTGGAGGCTGCTGGGCTGGAGAAGCAGGCTGGTGGGCTGTAGGAGTAAGCTTCTGGGCTGGAATGATCGACTTCTGGGCTGGAGGGGTGGGCTTCTGGACTGGAGTAGCAGGCTTCTGGACTGGAGTAGCAGGCTTCTGGGCTGAAGTAGCAGGCTTCCTCTGTCTCTTGGTGGGTTGCTGGTCAACAGGCTGGTCTGCAGCAGCACGCTTAGCACCACCGTTGGCGGCGGGCTGTTTTGTCGCGGGGGGAGGCATGCTGTTTCTGGGAGGCATGTTGTTACCCTGGGGAATGTTGCTGTTGGATACCACTGGCACAGATGGGGTTGCAGTTCTGCCGTGGACCGACTGAGGAGGCGTTTGCGTGCTCGACGGCAAGTTGTACCGCGTCGTGTGCTGGGGCACAGGTTGAGTCGGAGGGCGCGCCTGGTGCATGCCATTTGATGGGGGCATGAACAGAGGGACCTGGCCACCGTTGAAGACGTGCCTCGGGGCGTTGGGATTGGGATTGGGAGTCTGGGAGCTGCGACCTGCAGTCTGGTATCTGGTTGGCGGAAAACCCGGGGGCAGATGATGACCATTGATAATCTGTGCATAGTTCCTGCCAGCACCTGGTCCATTACTGGCCAGAGGCTGGCCGGGCCTGGGAGCTCGGGGTGGCACGCTGCCGTGACCAGGCATGGGTTGTGGTGGCAATTGGGCCCGTCGAGACATATGTTGCGTTGCAGGGCTGGCCTGGTACAATGGTGGGTAAGGCCCTGGTGAGGCAGTGGTCCGCACATGCTGGGTGGAAGAGATGCTGTTGGCTACAGGATGAGGCATCTGAGGGCCTGCTGGTGAGGCGTTGGCCTGTGAATACTGGGTGGAAGGGTTGTTGTTGGCGACATGATAAGCTGTTTGGTGACCCGATGGCGAGTTCCAGCTGGGAGCCATACCCTGGGGCATTGGGATTCGGGGTCCAGCCTGACCATGCATGAGGTGGTGGTTCGCAGCGACTCCAGGACCACCCTGGCCAGGCCTCTGGTTGTTCAAGGGCATGTTCATGCTTGCTGGGGGCATATACGGAGGGCCCATTGCTGTGTTAGACATAGGGTGGCCTGGTGACGGATATCCCTGTGGCACCGGTGGTTGATTGCCTTGTGGCATAGCCGTGAAAGAGATTGGGGGAGAAGAGTGGTAGACGTTGTGTTGGAAAGGGTACTGGCCCTGAGCTCCAGGAAGTTGTGGCTGGTAAGAGTTGGGCACTGGAGAGGGCGCCGAGGGGGGCGCCGGAGACTGCGCCTGCTGGGCTGGATTGTTCATGATTGCTAATGAGTGAATTGACTGAGAGCAGGAGCAATGAACGATTGACTGAGATCAGTTGTGACAGGAAGGCAGGAAGGTGGGAATTCAGAGTGAAGGGGGGAAGAAGGTGGTGGTTGGAGTTTGAATTTATACAACTCAAAATTTGAAGGTGGGAAAAAGATCAGACAGACTGTGGAGGGTGAATGGGATGGGTGCTATTGTAGGTGCCATTATGTATGCTATTGTCACCCACGAGGGATGGGGAACCAATGAGAGGGCCGGATTCTGGAAGACTACCAGGCTTGCCTGCTTCTAAATCACTCTGCAAGATTGTGCTTTCTCTCAATGCGTATTGTGTATCTCTTATCTAGGTGTCTACGCTATTGTGTGTAGTCTAAGTTAGCTTGAACCGTGAGGACCAGCTCAAGCAGCACAGTTTGCAATGGGGATAATGAGGTTCTCATCATCTGACAATGCCAATTGTTCAGGACCAGCCAATCAAAGTATAAGTATACAAGAACATAGAAGTAATACATGTCATAGTATAAAGCCTGCAGAAATAGGAGCTCCATCACATTGTTGCCCAGCCTCGTCAACCGACGGACCCAAGTCCATCACACCCAGGCCCTGCGCAAGGTCGGCCCTGTACTTTTGCCATGTCCCCCCTCCCCTTCCTGCCCTCCTTCCAGTGTACATTCTCATCTGGACAGCAAGTCTTTTACTGCAGCAGCTTCACTTCAAAAAGCCCAGCCTAGGGTCAAGGTTCACTATTTCCAAAGCCTCTATTACCTTTATTCGACTTGTATTCACAGTTGACCGGTGAAATGATCAACTCTGTATATCCAAGGGTGACTGCTATAATTCAGGGTCCTCCTTGGTCACGCTCTACGTAGGCACCTGCCCCTTGCAATGTGTCCGGCACTGTCATGCAAGGTACCTAGGTAGCCTGCGACTTTGCTCTGAGGCCCTGTCCACTTGCCTGGTTCCACTTTCTTGGGGGCTGGTCAGGTCTCAGCCCTTGTGATTTGGCATTTTCGACGCCCAAGTTCCACTCAAGTGCAGGATTCACCTACTGATGCACAGAGGTAGCTAGCCGGGACAACCATGTGGCTACACTGAGGATCTATGCTCTGCAACAGCAGCATGTCAAGCCTCAGCAAATTAATCATTCCGGACTTGACCAAAAGTTTCATTCCTTGTCGTCTAAAGCACATATGCACCAGTGTCATGATGCCAAGTTCGGAAAGGCGTTGCCAAATGTGCTCGGTGCTCAACTGTCTACGGAGCTGCTAACTTCATAATTGTGTGAGAAGGCGAGGCAGCTATCTCTGCCCTGCTTTCCGGGACGGGCCATCTTGCAAGTAACCCATGTGGACTGGTGTCGAATCAATGAGGACATGGACCACCCTCTACGTTAACGATCCGTCTAGGCATGGCCATTCATGGTGCCGTATGTCTCCTGGCTAAAGTTCACTTCCATGGCCCCCGTAATGAAATCTGCACTGACGTCTTGCTGAAGGGGGCTTCGAATCAGATCCCTGTTCCTCGCAGTCCATCGTGTGGCCCTGTCGAGGGCCCGTTGAAGCAGAAGCCTCTCGCTCCTGGTCAGGCCACCAGAACCTAGGGCCCCATTGACATCAAGGTCAATCATAGCATCGTCAAGCCTGTCCGCAGCCCACACGGCTTTTGGGACAAGACTGTTGGGTTTGCCACCGCTGCTGGCCCTGTTGTGGTCGACGGCTGTGAAAAGGTCAGCTTAGGGCTAATGCCCTTTCCATTTCGTGGTGTTTCTCTTACCAGTCTCCATTTGGCCCTCGATGGTCTTCAAGCCCTCGCTTTCCAGGAACTCCTGCCACTTGAACCACAGATTCTCGAAGGCCGGGCCACTATACCACTTCTCCTCGACCTCTCGGGGCTCCTCTGATTGGAGGTTGGTGTACCGGTCCACCAGTCTCGCCAGCTCTCTAACGTTGGGGTCCTCCGCCCTCCAGACGAACAAGCTTCTAGTCCTCCGCAAGAACGCCATTCGGCTCCCACGCAGGGTGTCGATGGTGCAGGCGACGTGGTGCTGGAGAGTTCTGGCCCGCCCGGAGCTGAGTTCGCAGGCCTTTGCGACCGTGTAGAGGACCGGGCCCCGGCCGATCTTGGGCTGGAGGGCCTCGAAGTAGAAAAAGCATTCGAACAGCAGGATGGCATTGCTGACGAAAAGGCTGTGGGGGTAGACCGGGTCGGGCGACCTGCTGACCTCATCGTCGAGCGTTTGGGACCTGGAGGCGATCGGAGCCATGAGGGCATCTTGGGTGAGCTCCTCTGGGAAGGCACTGAGGAGCATCGGCTCGAAGTACTCGATCTTGATCATGGCCTTCCTGTAATCGTCCGGCGTCGGCTCCACGGGGGTGTCATGATTTGCAGAGATGCTCGGACCGTCGCTGTCCACGGTCACGTAGTCAGTCTCGGCTAGGAAATTGTAAGCTTCAGTGCCGATGAAATCGTATTTGGAACCTGTGATTTGCACAGGATCATTGACGAAGACGAAATCGTCCGATCCGCCGTGCTCGTTTGTTGGCATGACGACGTGTGAAGGTGAAGCTAAGTGTCGCTTCTTCGATCGAGGTAAGGATGATTGCGGCTGGCGAATGGATTGCCAGCGATCTGTGAGAGATGTGACATTTACTGAAGCAGGCAGCTTGAGCAGTTGCCTTGCCTGACATGAAAACGGGAGATGGGCAGTCGCTCCCTGGATAATGATACGTGGCCGAGTTTGGAGACCGGGTCTTACCAGTAGCAATAAGTCGGGGACGGCGGTGCTCTTAGCGGTCGTTCAGAACGGACCATAGCAAAGCTACGGCATGCGGCCTTCGGGTCGTGGTAGTAGATTTGCCGTGGTAGCAAAACTCGACAGCAAGAGACTAGCAATATTGCGGTGTTGACAAGGCCAATGATTTACTGGTGGAAAGGAGACGTGGGACGCTTTGCAGAGGTATAGGACCGATTTTGCTCTGACAGTTTTGCAGCTTCTTGGGTGCCGACCTTTGCTACCTAGGTAGGTCAAGGGAGTCAAATTCAGCCGTGAGGAGTTGAGCCTCCAGGGTTAAATCACTGAGGGGGAGTTATGACAAGCAGATAGTTTTACGAGCATTCATTGTGACCGATCCGCCTTGAGAAAATCAATTGGGAACAACACTGACCCAGGGGAATTACTAGCACATCTCCAAGAGAAGCAGTCAAAGCGACACAGTTGGCTCCTTAATACGAGAATCCGCCCTGCTAGTCACTGCCACCAGTCCTTCCGTACAAAATATCACCTCATGAGGAAATGGCGCTTGGTATAACGCAATGTTGGCTTTTATTTTCTCATACTCAGCTGTTCACCGCATGGAAAACGCATCATTCCTAGTACCAATATCAAATTACTGGTCACTTCCTACCATGCCAGCATGCCCTCCTCATCCAGCTGCTCCCTAGCCCAGGAAGTTAAGCCTTGATGGCAGCCTGCTCGAGGTCGCGCAGCGCCTCGATGCGCTTGTACTTAGCATCAGAGATGACCTCTGCATCATCGAGTCAGCATCACAGCACATGAGAGACGAGAAGCAGGACGAGACTGACCAGCAGTGGCGTCGCTGGAGAACTGAGCGCTCCACTCGACGTAGGTGCTTCCACCGTGGGCACCGGCAGTGACAGCGTGCAGGCGGATAGTGCTCAGGACGCTGGAGTAGGTGAGCTCGGGGCTGGAGGTGATAATACTGTAGGTGATGGTGTGGTTGATGGACTGAATATGGTTAGCGGCTGAATTCCAGCATGCTCTCTGTGGAAGGCTAGGTAAATGGCAGCTAAGGTCCGCCCACCTAGCTTTTAGATACCGCCTACCTAGCTCTATATGTAGGTCTACCTAGTATAAAGAAAATAGCTATATACGCTAGTAAAATATAGGTATATCCTAGATTCTAACCCCTTTAAAGCTAGAGTTAACCCCTTTAAAGCTAGAGCTACCTTATCTCTCTTTATATGATATATTTATTTTATGTTTATTATATTAATATAGGGTATATAAAAAAAAATTAATAACCTTTAAGTTAGCTTATCTATCTTCTTATTAGTAAATCTGTTAGATATTTAGCCTTTATAATAACTTTATTATAACTTTATTTTTTACTTACCTATTTTATTTATTATTAATTAAGTAACCTATTTATAAAATAATATATATTCTTATTTATCTTTTTAAAATATTCTTATAGCCTTTGCTTATAGATATTATTATTTTATTATATTATAATTTAAGTATATAATTATAATTAATTGAGATAGTTAATTATATTTAATATAAGTTTATATAATAATTATAATATATTATTAATATTCTTAAGAGTGATATATTTTAGTATTATCTTTTAGATATAGTATATTAATTAGTACTTAATATAGAGTAATTTTAATATTTATTTATTAGGATATAATTTAATAATTATAGTCTTTATATTAGTATTTATAAGATAGAATATAACCCTTATTTTTGAAATTCATTTAATCTTTAGATTAAGCCTTATAGATATATAGTTATAATTATATAATTTAGAATAGAGCTGCCTTAATGCTGAATTATTGTTAAATGTATATTTAATAGTATAGTAAAATATTATATAAATTAAGTTAATAAAATAATAGATGAATATATTAATGATTATAAATAGTGATTTAGGGAGATATAAGAGATTAGAGAAAAGCGATTAAGAAAATTAATAACTTTATATAAAATAAACTGCCCTTTTAGCTTTATAATTAATAAAGATAAAGATATCTTAAGTAAAATATATCTCTTTAATATATTTAAATATATATATTAAAAGGGTTTAAGTTTATTTTATATAATAAGTATTTCTCTTTTATATAATTATCTTAGATTTAAGATATTTAAAGAATATCTTTTTATAAGAATAGCCCTTTTATTATATTATTAAGAATAATATAATACTTAGATATAATAATTTTATATAAGCGCTATGATTATTTATTCTTTTTACTTAATATTATATAAATGGATAATATTTAATAATATTAATAATTATTATAAAATCCTGAATAATTATAATCTTTAAAGCTGCTTACTTATTAAATACCTTATTAATAATTTAATTATTAATAATTATTTAATTAATTTATTAATTAATAATAATTATTAAATTAAGTATATTATATTTTATCTTATAAAGGTAGTAAACTTTAAGGATTTTAATAACCCTTTATTCTTTATTATAAATATTACCTTTAGTATTAATTAATATAGATTACCTTTTATTTATATTATTGAGATAATACCTTAATAATAGCTATATATTTATTTATTAGCCCTTATTAATAGCTAAATAATTAAGGATTTTACTTAAGTTTTTAAGATATTAAAAAGCTGTAGGGTTTATTATGATTTCTAGATAGTAAATATTGAAATTGCTGAAAATAATGCTATTTATATAATATATTTAGAAGTATAAATCATTATATATTAATAGCACTTTTTTAAGGTATTTAAGTCTAATATTTATATTATTAATTATATTTTAAATAATATAATATTTTTAGAGATTAAAAAAGAGTTCTTAAGTATTATTAATATTATAAATATTAGTAATATAGAATGACTTTAGAATTTATTTTAATAGAAATAAGTGAAAGTTAATAGGGGGTAATAAGCTATTAATTATATTAAGATTATTTAGCTTAGTTATTGCTAATATAGTGTTTATTAAGTATACTTCTTATATATAATATACTTTAATATCCTCTATATATTTATTATAGAGAGTTTTTATTATTATCTTAAGATATAATTTAGTTATTAGAAGTATATATATATAATTATAATTAATGCCTTTTTATATTTAATGATAGCTGCTTTTTATAAGTTTTAGGATATATTAGTTAATAAGTTAAAGAGCTTAATAAATATATTACTTTATTTATTTATCATCTTATATAGCTTATTATTTATAATAAACTAAGCTATAATTAAATTTATAAATAATAATTATAATAAGGTAAAGAAATAAAGCTATCTTAATATACCTTATATAAAAGTATTTTAGTATATAATGAGTTACTTATATGCTTATAAGGTCTACATTATATTATAGTAAGGTAGTATATTTTACTTTATTAACTTTTACTTATATTAATATTAATTAAAACCCTTTATATAATGATTTACTTAAGATTCTACCTATATATTATAATAGTTGATTACTTTATTATTATTATATCCTTAAGGGCTTTTATTAATAGCTAATAAATTAATACTATTTATTAATTATAAAGAAGATATCCTTTTTAACCTTAAGCTTATATAAGAATTATACTTTATTCCTATTTCTTTAAGTTATCTTTTTTAAAATATAGGTATATTAAGTTATCTTCCTTTAAATAATATTACTTTTAAAAGTAATTTAAATCTTCTAATACTTATCTTATGCCTTAATATTACTAATATAATATTTACTCTTATAGATATAATAAATATAAAGCTAGATATTAGGCTTAATTTAGACTAATATACCCCTTTTAATATAAAGGTAGATAATAAAGCTTTTAATAAAATAAGATCCTTTTTATTACCCCTTAGGAAGAGGAAGTTTAAGTAGGTTAAGGATAGATTTAAAAGAATAAAAATAAATTATTATATTTATAAGTTAGATATATTATTTACCTTAATTAGGTGGCTATTAAGCTAGAATAAGGTAGTAAAGAAAAAGAGAGTAATTTTTAAAAGGAAATATAAGTAATATTATTAGCTTAGGTATATATATATAAATATTATATATTTAAGTATACCTTTAGTTAAGGTAATATTAAGATTATTAAATCTTATGCTGGATTTTAATAACTTAGATTTAGATAATATTGCTATATTAGAGCCTATTTAGGATATTATAATTTTAAAAGAAATAATATATAATGTATTAGATATAATAAGAGTAAGTATTAATTCATTAAGATGTATATTCTTATATTACTTAATAAGGTTATTATTATGTTTAGGCTAGCCCCTTTATATATTATCTCTTTTAAGCTTTTTAGAGTATCCTTCTTTCCCTTATCTTAATTTTCTTAAATTTTAACCTTTAACTCTACCTTTAGATTTTATAATTTTAAGGGATTATTTAGCTTAAACCTTTTTAAATTAAATAATATATAGGAATTATATTAAAATAGCTATTATAGATTATTAATAGGATTAAACTTAGTAATATATTGAATAAGGTATATCTAAAAAACTTAGTGATAAATAGTATAGAAAAAAGTATAGGCTTTATTATTAATCTTTAAATTATAAAAGTATATTTATAATAAATTATACCTTAAAGAAGGAGCTATTAATATATAAGAGAGACCTAATTATAGGAGAGATTATAAACTATAAGCTAATAAATTAGATTAATATAAAGCAATATATATAGCTTAATTATAAATTAATATATAATAATATAGAGGATAATAAGTATTATAAAGAGTTAAAGGAATTTAGCTTTATATCTTTAATTAATAAGATTATTATTAAGAAGTAAAGATAAGGTTTATCTACTTTAAATAATAATATATTAGTATATATAGTTATAATATATAAGATATATAATTATATAATATTTATTATAAATTTTAATAATTAAACCTCTTAAATAATTAAGTAGAAACTTAGGATAAAGAGGAAATTATTATTTTATAAGATTCTTAATTTTAATTTAAATTAATAGTAATCTTATATTAAAAAAGGTGTTTTCCTTAGTATATTAAGAGATCTAATTAATAATAAATTTATATAAAATTATATTATTATTATAAGTAATATTTAAATAAGTAATAAAATTATAAGTATTTTCTTTTTATATATAATAATATAATTATATAATGATAAACTATTAATTTTATTTATTTAAGTATTTAGGTATTATATTCCTATCCTTTAGAATTATTTTATTATTATATTTATATAATTTATTAAAAAATTATCTAAATATTAATAAACTTTATAAGCTATACTTAGTTAATAAACCTTAAAAATTAATTAGTATTAATTAATATAAAGTGAGGATTTTTTAATATATAATTAGTATTAATAAGTATTAACCTAATTATAGTATTATATTATAATTATAGCTTTTAATGCTATTATTCCTATTTATGTTTGTTTTAAGTCCTTTTGCTTTTGATTTTTTTACTTTTATTTAGCTGCTTTATATTTAGTTATAGTATTAAACTTCTCTTATTTAATTATAAACTGCTCTTTAGGACTAATTATTCTATAAATAGAGTTATTTAGGTTATTTTTAAGATTAGTATTAGAGTTATAGTTAGAGTTATTAGATATAAGGTTGATTTTATTATCCTTTATATTAAATTCTATAATATATTTATTAGATTTAAGCTTCTTTAATAAAGTATTATTATTTCCTTAATGCTTATATTTATGTTTATTAATACCTAGGATTATATTAAGTAATATATTAATTATCTTTTATTTCTAGTTAATGTTAAATTTTATCTTTATTTAAGATTAATTTACTTACTTTATATATTCTTTATTAGTTTTAATATTCTTTAAGAGTACTTATAGCTAATCTTAAGTAATCTTATCCTTATTATTAAAGTTAATAATATTTTCTTAAATACTAAAGATTATAAAAAGAAAGGTCTTAAGATCCTTTATAATTCCCTTAATATCCTTAGATAAAATAATATTTATAAAGAATAAATAGGAAATTCATTAATAGAGTTAGGTAGCTATATAAGTCTTATTAAATATAAAATCCTAGATCTCCTTAGGGTATTTATATTCTTAAATTATATAATGAAAGGGTTAAGATTATATAATATATATTACTTTATAGCTTATGAATTTGTAAATAAGCTAATACTTTATAATTTAGAGTTAGAATATTAATAATATATTTAACGCCTATACCTCTTTAATAGCTACCTTATATTTAATTTAGTTATAACTTAAGTTATTAATTATAAAGATAATAAATATTACCTCCTTTATCTATTTCAGCCAGATTAAGTAGCTAATATATTAATTAATATAATTAAAGCTCTAGAGTATTTATACTTAAATCCTAAAGCTATATATATAATAAAGGTTAAGCTTAATAAAGTTTATTATAGTATTTATTAAAAGTATATTAATATTAGAATTAGGATTATTGAAGCTAATAATAAAGGTTACCTTTTCTTATATAATTATACTTATATAAATAAATAATATATTAAGGTTAGCTTTTTCTAATACTTCTTATAGGATCCTAAGATTATAATTAATAAGTAGCCTTATTAAAGTAGTTAGTATTAATTAGTATAAGGGGGCTAAGGATATAAAATAAAGTTAATATTAATTAATATATAAGATTTAATAATAAATTATACTAATTAGTATTAACTAATAGAATTACTTATAGCTAAGCTTAAAGGGTTATTATTATAATAAATATATATTTACCTTTATTTACTTATTTAGTGTATAAATAAAGAATATAAGTTTATATTAGGGACTAAAAGTATATATAGCTAAGGATTATTTTTTGCTTTATTAAAATAATATTAAATAGATCTAAATTAAGATCTAATATTTATAAGTATCTAAGGCTATTATTACTAGTATTATAAAGTAGCGCTTTAGAGTGAGTAGATCTTAACTAGAGTAATTTACCTTCTTCTTTCTTATTTCTTTCTTTAGTAACTTTATAAGCCTTTATATTATTAATAAATTTATTATTTATTTTAAGGTCCTTTAGCGTAACCTTATTTAATTATATAGTTATCTTATTAAAGATTTATATAGCTAAATAGCTAAGGAAATATATAAATATAATTATAAGGAACTAAAGTAAGCTATTATTCAGGTGATTATTACTTTCTTTATTTTCACTGCCTTTGCCTTTTTTAATTACCCCTATTTTGCTATTATAAAGGATAATTATTATAAACTTTATAAGCCTAGCCTCTTTAATATTAATAGCTAAGTCTTAAAAGTATTTATTTATAAACTTATTTATGAATAGCTTTAAGGTAGTATAGCTTAACTTATAGTATTTAATATAGTGAGTAGGGATATTATTATATAGATAAATAAGTTAGGGTAAACTATTAGTATGATTTAATAGCTTTAAGACTATATTTATCCCCTATTATATATTTATATAGTCTAGTATACCCTATATAGCCTCTCTTTTAAGATTATTATCTATTGCTATATTATATTATTATTTAATAAATAATATATTTTATTACTTCTAGCCCTTTTTAATAATCATCTTTATTAGTACCTTTTTCTAAGTATTAAAAATATATAGTTTATTTAAATAAGTAAGGTATCTTATCTTTAGATTAATATCTTTAATTATATTAGTATTAAAACTTAATAGAAGCCTTATATTCTCTTAAAATAAGCTATTAAAACTATAATAATTATTAATATTATTAATAGCTAAGGTTATAGAAATTAAGATAAGGCTTATTAGATTATCCTTAGATTATAGCTAGAGGTTTATTTAGAGTATATAAAATTAGGTATTAGTAAGCTTATAAAAGATATAAGCTTTATTATAAATAATATAGCCTTAGTAAAATTTATCTAAATATTTTATTATTTTATAATACTTTATATATTAGGGGGTTATATTCTTTATTTAGCTAATCTTCTTATTCTTATATTTTATTTATTTATTATTAGTAATATAATTAAATAATAGCTTTGTTTAAATATTTTTAGAGATTAATTTAGCTAGCTTACTATTCTTATTATCTTTATTAGTATTATTAATATTAAGGTTAATACTAGTATTAATATTTAACCCTTAGTAATTTATAGCTTTACCCTTAGCTATTATAGTAGTAATAAATATTAATTTATCTTACTTATTCTCTTTAAAATCTTTATTTTTAAAATCTTTCACTTTACTAATTAAGTATTTTAGTATAATTACTTTCTTCTTAGCTTTTTCTAGAGTATAGCTTTCTTTAATTATTTTTTAGAGAGTAATATATTACTCTAAGCTTTATATAGGTAAGCTATCGTAAGTATTATACTCCTAGGAGCCTTATTAATATAATTAATTATTTATATCTTTTATAAACTTAAGGGTATATATCTTTTTAAGTAAATAAAAGATAGTTATAAAATATAAGAAAAGCTAAACCTTATTTTTATTTTAATATTAATTAATTTTATATATATAAGTTAGTATTAATTAGTATAGTAAATAGAATATATAAGTTAATACTAATTAATATAAGAATAAGGTATAAATTAGTATTAATTAGTATTAACTTATTAAATACTACTTATTAATAATATATTCCTTTAATTTATAGTTACTTTCATCTAAGTATAGAGCTTTATAGTTGATATGATAATAGCTTATAGGGTAGGATAATAATTAATATTACTTTTTAATTTATAAAAAACCTTGATATTAAAGGTATTAGCTAGGAAGTATTTATAAATCTTTTTAAAGTATTACTTAATAATATTAGTAGGTGCTTATATTATAGTAAGCTATATTTATTTAAAGCTTATTTTAATAGTATTATTATATATAAATAAGCTTACTTCCTTTAGCTTCTTAAGGTGATCCTAGAAGTAGAGATATTACTTTATAAGTATAATTATTATTTTATTTATACTTACCTTATTAATAAGGAGGATACCTTATAAAGGGCTATATATTATTTTATATATAATAATAATATCTATAAATTTCTTATTAGTTGGAATATTTATAAGGGATTAATTAATAAGTTAGTATTAATTAGTATAAAGTTAAGGCGTAAATTAGTATTAATTAGTATTAATTTATTATATATTTAACTTATTAATAATTTAAAATAGTATAAAATTAATATTATTAGGGTTTTAGGGGATATTATTAGTATTATTATAGTAGTTAATATATAAATTAATATACTTTATATTACTCTTAGTATCCCCCTTATATTACTTTAAAGACTTTAAGGTTTATTTAAAGGTTATTATTATTAAGAGTTAACTTAAGATAAGGGTGAGTAAGATATAATATTATATGAGATCCTTAATATATTAATTTTCTGCTTAATAACCTATAAGTAATATCTTATCTTTAATTATTTATTATAATATATCGCCCTCTTATTACTTAATAATTATATATTACTTAATATTCTTATAACTTAGAAATATAATTTTAAAATCCTTAAGGATATTTTTATTATAAATAAAGGTAATCCTTAGCTATATAAGGAGACCCTTAGTATAAATCTCTTTAATTAAGGCTATAATTATCTAGTAGTTAATGTAAGGGATATAGTTTATAGCGTTTATTAGGTTATTTTATTATATTATCCTATTATTAAAGGTAGACTCTTAATTTAATAAGTTATAAATACTAATATAAATAAGGAATTTTATATATTTATATATATTTATATAAACTTAAAGAATATTTATATGCTTATCCTTATTATTATTAATAAAGCTATTCTTATTATTATTAATAGAGTTATTATTTAAAGTCTTAGCCTTTACTTTTACCTTTAAGGCCTTTACCTTCTTAGCCTTTAAGAATTATTATTATAAAATATAAACCTACTTTATTATATTTATAATTAGCTTTTAAGCCTTATTAATAAGAATAACTTCTATAATATTATTATTAATAGCCTTATTAGTAAGATATCTATTATAATGCTGCGCATTGGCTTAGGTATACTTAATAATAATAATCTTCCTATTAAATAATATCTTTAATAAGAATAAATTGCTACCCTTCTTCCTTTTTATCTCTATAAATATAAATCACTATATAATATATTTATTATAGTAGATAACCCTATGAAATAAATCATCATATAAGAACCTATATAGGTGCTCCTGACTAGGCTTATATCACATATATTGCTTAGTTTCATAAGTATCCTTTTTAATACTAGTAGGGTAATATATAAGGTATTAGAACATTATAAAGTTAGTAGTTATATTGATATTAATAAGTTTTAGCTAAAATATAATACTTAGATTATTATTTTAAATAGCTAAGGCTAGCTAATTAGGTTTATTAATAATAAGCTAGAAAATAGGGCATTATTAAGGGTTATTAAAACTCTTAATAAGCTTAATAAACTACTTTAAAATATTTAATTATATAAAGAGGTAGCCTTAAAAATTTTCTTTCTTAGCCTAAGTGATTATATTAAAGAAGGTAAATATTATAATTACTATTAGCTTCTATATTAAATAAATATAGGGATTTAATAGAGTTAGTATTAAATGATATTAAGTTAATAAGGTGAATAATATACTTGGTATATTATAAGTAGAAGTAATAAAGGTTTAAATAAAAGTTAATACTAAATAATATTAATTATAATAGGAAAATTATACTAATTAATATTAATTATTATAAAGAAAGGTTTATAGAATTAAAATAAGTAATAAGAAAAGAATATAAAACTTTAAATAATCCTAAATTAGTATTAATTAGTATTAATTTATAAATTATCCTTACTTATTATTAATTAATATTAATAAATATATTTAATAATCTTAAAATTAAGAATCTTACTAAGCTTTAAGGTAGTAACTCTAGTAGCTAATAGTAAGTAAAAGAATATAATTTAATGATATTACTTATTAATTTAACTTAGGTTTTAAGTTATATCTATAGCTAAGGGTATTTAAGGCTTTAATTTAATAAATTTAAATATAGTAAATATATAGTCTTATTAATTTATATAAACTTTATTATTATTATTATTTAAGATCTTATATATAAGTAGGAAATTAAAGTTTATAGGTAGGTTATATTTAATAAATTAAATATTCTCTAATATTAGCTCCTTCTTTATTTTATTTATGAGTTATTCTAGGTATTTATATAAGCTAGGTAAAGCTATAATGATGGATAGGTTTTTATTATTATAGAATTATTTAAATTAGAGGGGGTAAGTATAAGATAGGTTAATAGGCTTAATAGTAGCTAATTTTAAGCCCTTCTTAGCTTTTAGTAGCTTTTAGCTCTTCTTTAGCTGGGGCTTTAGCTTCTTTAATTTAGGTTTAGGCTAAGGGGTAATATTCCTAGCTTTTAGTGGCTTCTAGCCCTTCTTTAATTAAAGCTTTGATATTTTCTTTAGCTAAGGATTTAAATCTTATTCCTTAGGCTCCTTGGGCTGAGTAGGAGTATTAACTCTATGGCTATGGGTTGTATTATTATTATAATTATTGCTTTAAGTATTTTATTAATCTTTGCTTAAAGCTAGTATAAAAGGGAGTTTATTTATTTTAATCTTTAAGTTTTTATATATATCTTTCTTCGCCTTTATATATAGCTTTGTAAGTGCCTTCTTTAGAGTAGTAGGCGCCTTTTTCTTTACCTTCTTAGGAGGTATATTATTATTATATATTCTCTTAATCTTTAAGTAGTTAATATTAATTAATATGATAAGGTTTAAATATTTATAAAACTTAATAAAAGCGAAAAGTATAGAAAAGAAAAAAGAATTAAAAAAAAGGTGGGAAGTAAAGGGTTTATATATTTTAAGAGATAGAATTTTATTATCCCTATAAATAAATCTTAATTGCCTTTTCTTAATTAAGTAAGTATTTATATAATAAGCCTATTAATGATATTACTTTACTTAATTAGGATAAGTAAGGTTTTTACCTACTTATATATTTAAATTATATAAGCTTTCTGCCTACTTAATGATTACTAATAGTATTAATAAGGTAACTTAATTATATTAAATAATTAATATATAATATTATTTTAATTTAATAATAATATTATAATTTATTATTATTACTTATTATTTATAATAATTAGTATTAATAAATATAAATAATTACTTTAAATAAATATATTTAAATATATGGTAGGTATATATTTATTAAGAAACACTTAATGCGCCTACTTTATATAGATAGTAGGGTAGCTTTAGCTTTAGAGGGGTCAGAATTTAGAATATATCTATATTTTATTAGTATATATAGCTATTTTCTTTATATTAGGTGGGCCTATGTATAGAGCTGGGTGGGCGGTACCTGGAAGCTGGGTGGGTGGACCTTAGCTGGGTAAATAGGTGTGTTGCTGCCTCTAGCAAGACGACCCCACAGATAGGCTAGCCGGCTTAAGGCATGGATCGACGACGTACA
Organism: Diaporthe sp. P3_1W; assembly: GCA_037177825.1. Classification (NCBI taxonomy): domain Eukaryota; kingdom Fungi; phylum Ascomycota; class Sordariomycetes; order Diaporthales; family Diaporthaceae; genus Diaporthe; species Diaporthe sp. P3_1W. Next base: position 700,808 of record JBAFXB010000004.1, on the reverse strand, counting down.
GAGTGCTCCTCCTGCTTGACCTCATAGACGCTTCCGTCCTTGAAGGTCCACTTGACAAGGTCGGCCTCCTCGTTGGCGCCCTTGACGAACTCGGACTTGGACAGGGCGGTCCAGAACTTGGAGAAGTCCTGCAGCTTGATGAAGTGCCAGACGTGGGAGAGGGGCGCCTTGATGACGACGCTCTCGAGAACAGAGGTGGAGGTGGGGATGTTGGACGACATTTTGTGTGAGTGTGGAGATCGTTCGGTGTAGAGCACAGAATTGGGTATTGGTTGGGATGAGCGGCTGTTTGGTGAAAGCTTTGGGTGTGCTGGATTGAGGAAGATGGAGAGGGGAGAGATCAGACAGTCAGCCAGTCCCTGCGGATATTTCAGTAGCTCAAATTCTGTTTTGGCGACTCTCGTTTGCTGGCCGTCACAAGAGCTGCGGGTGGTTCAAAGGAGAGGGTAAGGTGAAAAAACGTCATATGGGGTAATCTCCAGGCACACACCACGGGGTGCACGGTGTAAGCTTCAGCTGGGGCTGCTGCCGTTTCCCAAACGGGACGAATATCAACAAACGACTGCCCTGTCAGGCAGGAACGGTCAGCTTGCCAAAGCAGCCTCCCTGACAAATTCGCTGGAGGAAACGGCACAAGCTTGTCAGGAAAGAGAAGGTGCGAACCTGCCAAGCAGAAGAAAAGAATGCCCCATACCCAAGTGCTCGCAACAGACAGCCACAGGGAGCCATGGAGACCAAAATCAGAGAACCAACCTACCAGACAAGGACCATTTGACGACAAGGGGGCACTCAAAACCCTACCTACCATATTCCAATAAATTTTCCATTGAATCTTTCCTCCAAACTCTGCAATGTCTTATGATCTGTCCATGGAGGTCGACCCCTTCCCGTCTACACCCAGCGGGCCACCCACATCTCCTCTCTTCTCTGACGGGATCGACCATGACGAATTTGACACCTCGCAGTTTTCGCAGTCTTCCAGGGTCATCACCATCCATGACGATGACTCAGATAATACCCAGACAGATCTTGTCGTCTCCAAGATCGAGGAAATCTTTGCGACTATGGTTGATGTTCTCGCCGAAGGAGGCGATGCACTGGTCATCCCGTACCGCAGGCGAGCATCTCAGAGGGAAGGGGTGCTGAGGTTTCCTGGAAGCACGGTGCAGGAAGCCGTTAAGTTCAGTCCGTCATTCTTCTTGTCCCTCGCGTCGTATAGAAACGTCCTGACAGTCCCGCCCTTGCAGCCAGGATGATGCGGATCATGGAACTGGCCCGCGAGGCACTGGTGTCTGACCGCCTTATCAGCAAAAGGTATGTGGAATGGATTCAACTGACAAGACCAGCCTGACAAGAGGCCAGGAACATTTATTACCAGGATCCAGATCTCTTCAAGAGCCAGAGCAACGTTGATGAGCTGGTGGACGACCTTGCATTTACGCTTGGAGTTGGCCGCAACGCTTTGCATATTGTGTGCATCCTTTTCTTGAACCGAAGGCGATTCGTCACTGACAATGACCAGGTCGCCGCGTCCAAGGGCCTCCTCGCAGGGCCACTAAGATTGACCATGAAGGACGACACAGTCGTCGCCTGTTCATTTGACCAAGATCCCGGCGAGACCATCCCTCCCATCAATACGGTCAGGAAGATCGACTTTGGAGAGACGAGATGGATTCTCGTCATTGAGAAAGAGGTACATGCTCGATTTGCTGCCATAGAAGTACGGACAGGATTGACTGACTCTCAGCCAGGCAACATTTCGCACTCTGGCAGCCTCCCAGTACTGGAGACACTGCATCCATGGTCAAGGCACCATGATCACAGTAAGCAAACCCACGGCTGCCACCAAGCTCGGATACTCATGATTTCCCAGGGCAAAGGCTACGCAGATCTCGCCACACTCGAGTTTCTAAATCTGATCCATTCGGCACGACCGCTCATGCCCATCTTGGGCGTCTTCGACTGCGACCCGCATGGCATCGAGATCATGCGAACATACAAGTACGGTAGCCAAAGACTGAGCCACGAGGAAAACGCCCGAGTGCCGGGCCTGCAGTGGCTCGGTGTCAAAATAGATGATATCCTGCGAGCCAATCCGCCGACCGTTGAGGAAGATGGATCACAGAGCTCCCTTGGTCAGGCAAGCCAGTCAAGCCAGTCATCATTCGGCCTACTCAGCCAAGGTTCACAAGGATCCGCGCCCTCAGGCAAGCAAAAGACGATCCAACGTGCATGACGGCTTCATACTGATAGATAAGGACTGCAGGATCGCAGCCAGTCCGACGGCACAAGGCTCGAGTTCCACGAAACGCAGCCGACTCGTTGATGCCTCTGACGACGAACGACCGGAAGACAGCTCAAAGGATATTCGGGGCCATGACAGCGAGGGGCAATGAACTTGATCATGAAGAGACGGAACAGCTGCGGGAGATACAGGTGATGCTGATGCTCAACGTCAAAGCTGAGATCCAGGCAATCGACAACATGGGCGACCTCTCCGATTGGCTGGACGAAAGGATTGGGCTGGCTTGAGCTCAAGCGTGTACACGGACAACCAACCAGGTCGGGACGCCGAGTGCGGATATGTTTGCTATACTTTTGTGGCCAGAATCTTGCTTGCTGAACACACGAAGTATTTGGTACGACATGAGGAATATATTCAGGACTCTCTTCGTGCTCAAATGTTGATCAAGTGGCTCATAGCTACAGCCAGCGGACGCACCTTGAGACGGTCCAGGGTGCCCAAGCGCTAATGCACCCCTGAATGGGAGCTCCCGCCCAGGCCCTTCAGAGCGATTGGGTGGGGGCAGCACCCCTGTCACCCCACTGCCAGCGTCATTGGCCAATCCAAGCCACATGCGATCCCATAACATCCGAGAACCGCCCTCCTCTTCAGGAGCTGGCCATCTGATCAAACAAACTTTATCTTGAAAGGCCACTGCACTGGCAGCTCATGAAGTCTTGGCACCACAGAGCCTGTCTTTTTTGCTTTGTTCAATCGCCGATAAAAGTCGTGGTTCGTTCTCCGTGTTCCACACCGTTACATCGACAATGGTGACAACTCGAAGCAGCGCACGCAAGACGCCGTCGGTCGAGTTCCCACTTCTCAACGGCCACGTGAATGGGAATGGCCATGGGAACGGATATAGCAAGGGCAATGGCAACAGCAAGAAGCGCCACAGCAATACCAACGGCGTCAATGGCCAAGATGAGGAGCACGACTCTAAGCGGCAGAAGGTCGCGGAGCCGGTCGACAGAACGAGATGGCGCATGAAATGGGATGACGGGCGACACACCTGGCACTACCTCGACGACGAGAAGGCTATCGAGAAGTGGCCACAGAGCTACGCGGATAAGTGGTACCTCGGCCTTCCTCTCGTTCGTCCGCCTGCCTTGCCCAACATATATCTAAAGCGCGCTGACGTGCCTGACCTCTTCTGCAGGACCTCCCCTCCCTAGAGCCACCCAAGGCCCCCATCGACGCAGTTCGCAACGGGCTCACCTTCTTCGAACACCTACAGCTCCCGAGCGGCCACTGGGGATGCGAATACGGCGGGCCCACTTTCCTCCTTCCGGGCTATGCCATCACATGGTACGCCACGAAGCAGCACATACCGGAGATTTACAAGAAGGAGATGAAGAACTATCTCTTCGCCCGTGCCCACCCCGAGGACGGGGGCTGGGGCCTGCACATTGAGGGCGAGTCGACCGTGTTGGGGACATCTCTCAATTATATCGCACTGAGGATCATGGGCGTCGAACCGGACCACCCTGTCATGACCAAGGCAAGGGCAACACTTCACAAGCTGGGAGGCGCAACGCATGCGCCGCACTGGGCCAAGTTTTGGATGGCCGTGCTGGGGGTATGCAAGTACGATATCGTGAACCCTGCACCGCCCGAGCTGTGGTTGCTGCCGGACTGGATTCCCATCACGCCCTGGCGCTGGTGGGTGCACATACGGCAGGTGTTCCTGTCCATGTCCTACATCTCGTCGAAGAAATGGTCTTGCGAGGAGGACGACCTGATCCGCTCGCTACGGAACGAGGTCTTTGTGGAACCGTGGGAGAGTATCGACTGGAATGGCAATCGGAACACTATCTGCCCCAAGGACAACTACCTCCCCAAGAGCTGGCTCCTGAACACGGCCAACTGGTTCCTGGTGAATATCTGGAACCCATATCTGCGTCCCAACGCCCTCAAGAACAAGGCGGAAGGATGGGTTGGTGACTTGATAGACATGGAGATGGCCAACACGGACTTTGCGTGCCTTGCACCTGTCAACCAACCCATGTCTCTTGTGTGCTGCTACATCCGGGACGGTCCCGACTCATACACCGTGCGGCGTCTTCGAGAGCGCATGGAGGATGGCATTTTCGTCAACTCTGACGGCATGATGGTCTGTGGTACAAATGGCGTACAGTCATGGGACACGGCATTCGCCATTCAGGCCGTGGTAAGCGCGGGCCTGGCCGACGACCCGAGATGGCGCCCCATGCTCAACAAGGCCCTGGAGTTCCTTGACAACCAGCAGATCCGGGAGGAGGTCAAGGACATGGACAAGTGTTATAGGCACCCTCGCAAGGGTGCGTGGGCCTTCAGCACCAAGGTGCAAGGGTACGCAGTCAGCGACTGTGTGTCAGAGGCGCTCAAGAGCGTGATTCTGCTCCAGAAAGAGGCGCCGGGATACCCACAACGACTGGACGACCGACGGATCTTCGACGCGGTGGACACGCTTCTGACGTACCAGGACCCTAAGACGGGCGGTTGCGCGTCGTACGAGCGGCCGCGCGGTGGGCAATGGATGGAGATGCTCAACGCGGCCGAGATCTTCGGCAACATTATGGTCGAGTACCTGTACCCGGAGTGCACGACGGCGGCGGTCACAACACTGTCTCTGTTCCAGAAGCACTGGCCAGACTACCGGGCGAAGGAGGTTGCCACGTTTATCGAGCGTGCAGTGCGCTGGATCAAGACGGCGCAGTATGACCATGGCGGATGGTATGGCAGCTGGGCTATCTGCTTCACGTACGCGACTATGTTCGGGCTGGAGAGTCTGGCGACCATTGGCGAGACGTACGAGAACAGCGAGTCCTCCAGAAGGGGATGTGAGTTCCTGATCTCGAAGCAGCGTGAGGACGGTGGCTGGAGTGAGCATTATCAGGTAAGTCCTTGCTTTGATGGCCCCTTCGATTCAGTATCACCGCATTTTTTCTTCCCGCTAACACACCATTTACTACCAGTCATGTGAGGAAATGCGCTACGTCGAGCATCCGAGCGGCAGCCAGGTGGTCATGACGGCTTGGGCGCTGATCGGGCTGATGCTGGCCAAGTACCCAGACGTAGAACCTATCAGGAGGGGCATGGCGTTAATCGCGGGCCGGCAGCAACCTGACGGTGAGTGGAAGCAAGAGGCAGTGGAGGGCGTGTTCAACAAGAGCTGTTGCATTGGGTATCCCAACTACAAGTTCACGTTCACGATCAAGGCCCTGGGTATGTTTGCCCAGAGGTACCCAGACATCAAGCTATAGAGGTGTAGATCTAGAACGAGGTCATGAATGGCAACGTAATAATAATGGTAATGCACAGTATATCTGCCAGTGTTAACCCACTGGTTTGTTAATTTGGGGAAATCTCTGAACTTTTCATCGTCTTTGCAAGGTCTCGACTTCTAGAGGATTCCACCTCAACTTGAGCAGGAGCCTAGCTAGGTAGGCGGTGAATGTCTGATCTGAACAGAGCAGGCGGTGGACTGGGGCCAGCTCCCATAGACAGGCAGAATGGCAAAGCTACCCCCCGCAGTCCGGATCCCTGACAGCGAAGGCAACAGCAACCATCAGCCTGAGGACCAACAAAGCAACACTCTCCAATTTATTGGTCTCGGGATTTTGTTCGCAAAACGACTTCTTTTATTCCCCATTACTTCTTTTACCTTCACCAAGCAGCCCGCCAACCCATATCGTCTTTCTTAACCAACCCAGTCATTAACAGCGTTTGCATCATCCGACCACCACCGATCGATCCATCATGTCCGCCGACAAGTTCAGGGAGGCGGGCTTCAAAGCCATCGAGCAGCGCAAGTGGCCCGAAGCCATCGACAACCTGACCAAGGCCATCGATCAGTCAAAGTCCCCAGCCTGGCTCCTCGGCCGCTCGCAAGCCTTTATGGAGACTGGCCAGCTCGACAAGGCCATCGCCGACGCAGAGTACGCCTACTGCACCGCCGCCGAGCGGGGCAACGACAAGAGCCGCAAGCAGATGATCGAGGCCCAGTACCGCCGTTCTGTCTGCTTCTACCGGAAGAAGGAGTACGCCAACGCCGATATCTGCGCAGTATGGTCGCAGCGCCTTGCTAAGGGCGTGGCCGTGAGGGAAGCCAAGTCTGTGCAGCAGGAGGGTGTCAACGACAAGGGGTACTACTTCGCGACCGTCGCGCAGGCCGCTGCCGAGGAAGGCGACCAGAAGTCCTCCGAGGGCGGCGACCAGATGGCGAAGCTGTCGGCGCTGATGGGCGGTGGCGCCCCGGACAAGACGCCGTACGCAAAAGACTGGAATAAGGCACAGATTTGGCGCACTCAGGTGCTGCGCTTCCTCGAGGCGCTGCCGGAGGATGACCCTGCTCGGAAGGTCACGATCCAGCTGACTCCGACGAAGCCAAGTAAATTGGGCACTGAGATCCAACCAGCCCAGAGCAGTGTGGCCAAGGCCCCGGCCCCGTCAACATCAACGCCAGCGCCAACGACAGCGCCCGCGCCCGATTACTCTACGTTCCGCACCCAGTTCTACCAGAGCGACACCACAATGACGGTGTCGGTCTTCATGAAGTTTGCCAGCAAGGAAGACACGGACAAGGTGGAGGTGCGCTTCGCGCGGGAGGGGAAATTCGTGAGTGTCAAACGGCTTAATTTACCCCCTATGTATACTATCTGCTTTACTTACCATTCTCAGGTGGTCGCCAAGGGCGTCCCGCGAGACCCTCCCGTCCTGTTCATCGAATGCCACGACCGCATCTCTGTTTCGAAATCCACTTACCGTGTTGTCTCTATGAAGTTGGAACTCACGCTCGTCAAAGAGGTTCCCGGCAAGTGGCCGGACTTCGGTACTCAAATCAGTACCTTGCCTGAGTCCTTGGTTGAGCTGCATGATCCAGGATTCAACAAATGGTTGGACATTCAAGAGGGCAGCTCGACGACTCAAGCGCCGAATACCGCGGTTCTTGAAGAGCCGGGTACCAAAACCGTCCCAGAGTACGACCCTGAATCTAAAGAAGCAGCCCAGTCCGAGCCGCCCGTCGCGACCTCATCTGCAGCGACGAGCTCCAAGGCCGCCAGCAAAGCGCCTGCCTACCCCACGTCGTCCAAGTCCGGTCCGAAGGACTGGGACAACATTGCCGATGACGACGAGGAGGAGAACAATGCGGATGTGGACTCCTTCTTCAAGAAGCTGTACCAGAACTCCACGCCGGAGCAGCAGCGTGCCATGATGAAGAGCTACACCGAGAGCAACGGCACCGCGCTGTCCACGGACTGGAGCTCCGTTGCCAAGGGCAAGGTCGAGACGCAGCCCCCGACCGGGATGCAAGAGAAGAAGTGGGGTGCTTGATCAGCCACGCAACATTGCGTTCCTGAAATGTCTAGGCCTTGTCGTAAGGATGGGAGATGTCGTGGGCTCGGTGAGATGCCCAAGTGAGGGTGAAATGCACTGAGCAGCTCGTGCGTTTGTTTTGGGCAACACCTTGTTGTGTTAGTTTGTGGGCCGTTTGTAAGGATGTTCTTTAGCCAGCCAGGAGTTTTGGACCGGCAAAAAGGGAGGCGCATGAACTCTCATAATTTGATCAATCGATTACTCATTATTATGTGTCTTGTTCCTCGTGTCCTAATGGGAAACTGTGCCTTGGAGAGTGTCAAAAGATTCGCAGGTTTTTGGGATCGACTACGTGATGTGAAGGTGGTGTTCGAATTCATTTTCGATTTCCAATATTATGGTACCAGAAACCTAAGCCTACTCTTTAACATAAGACCTAGACTTCCTGTGCGTCGCCGTGGGCCGCCCCTCCCACCGCGGCACGTCCTGATGCTGGCCTGGCCGTCCAGCTCGATCGTCCTGCTTTGCCTCCCAGCCCTTGTCACCCACAGGGCTCCCGTTCGCCGCCGCTTTGCCACTGTCACTCTTCTTCTTCACACCCTCGAGCGCGACGACACTCATGTCGCTCCGGACGCGGAAGCTCTTCCCCCGCCACGTGACAGTGGTGCCCAGGAGCACGGCCCACGTCCAGATGGGCAGCGCGAGGAGCTCCCTCCCAAGCCACGCGGGGAGCCACTCGGAGAACCCCCTCCTCGTGGCGGCGGTGCCGCGCGGGAAGAAGGGCGCGCCGTCGTCCGCCGGGTCGACGGACGCGCACGAGTGCAGCCGCGCGTGCACGGCGCGGTCGCAGGCCATCCAGGCGGTGACCCCGCCGGCCCACAGCGCGGCCGTCGCGCCCCAGGTCTGCGGGATGCCGAAGGTGGTGTTGAAGAAGGGGAGGGTCGTGGCCGCGTAGGCGAAGTACAGGTTGCACAGGAGGCTCTCGACGCCCGGCTCGACCAGCGTGGCCAGCAGGACGGTCCACTTGCGCACGCGGAGCCAGCGCACGCGGCGGGCCCAGTAGGCGGGGATGGGGACGCGTGCCACGGGCTGGATGGCGAGGTCGCCCGGGACGAGGGCGTGCTTGCCGAAGGGGCGGGGTGGGGAAGTGGTGGTGTCGGGCGGGATGGGCGCGTTCCAGAGGAGGTCGCTGATCAGGTGGTCCTCGCAGATGTAGCTGCTGAAGAAGTCGACGCCCGTGCCGCGGGCGGCGTCGCCGGGGGAGAGGACCGGGTTGTGCGAGGGCTGGGTGTAGGTGTCGAGGTGGGCCTTGCGGAACATGTTGGACTTGCCGATCACGCAGGGGGCCACGCCGACGGTGTTGATCGCGCTGTAGAACTTGGCGTGCGTGGTCGCCATGAACATCTCGTCCAGGCGGCCGCCGCCTTGGTTCCACGCCTTGTGCAGGAGGCCTGCTTGTTCCTGATCGCCTGGTGCCGGCTTGTTGTTCTTGTCTCCGTCGGAGGGAGGGATATCCACGACGAGCGGCAGCTGGTGGACGAGCTTGTACGGGGTGGTGGTCTGCCCGCCGGGAACGAAGCCCATCAGCTTGTCGACCATGCGGCCGGCGACGTCCCTGGATATCCACACGTTGCAGTCCATTATCCAGATCAGGGAGTCGGCGGGGGCCTCGCGGTAAGCGCGGCTGATGTTGCGGATCTTGGGGTTGGGCCCCAGCTCGTTGCCGTCGAGGCCCGAGATCAGCGGGTCGTACTCCTCGACGAGGAGGCGGACGTCGTATCCCTCCCCATTGCTGCTATTCCCAAAGTCATCGACGATCTTCTCGAGAACCGGGTAAGCCGGGTCGTCCTCGGAGGAGACGCAGAGGTTGACGGTCAGCTTGGACCGCGGGTAGGTCTGGCGGAAGGTGGAGGCGAGGCATTCGTATAGCTGTGGCTCGAGGCCTTTGACAGGGCGGATTATGGTGATGTGAGGGAGGAGATGCTCGGAGAGGGAGGGAGATACTGGTTTCCGAGGAGGGCGGGAGTAGCCTCGGAAGCTGTTTGGGAGATGGTCAGTCAATTAGGACGGAGGCAGTGGATAGTAGCAGCAGCAGGAAAAATAGAAAGCTTACACCTTGAATATCCCAATACTCTGGACCAGGTACACAACTGAACTCCAGATCAGAGCAGGATATGCGGCATACACCGCTATGTTGGAGAGGAGGGACATGTCGAGGTCATGCTTCTGTCCAAGGACCACTGATGAAGGAGAAGACGGCAGGTCGAGGGGGAGGTGTAGTAGCTATGGAAGCTTCATATTGACAGGCCTCTGACTGTCCATTCACATATATAAGCAAAGCAGAGTGACGACTGCTGGATGAAGTTGGATTGTTTACTTAAAGTCACGAAAGGGCCTAAATTTCAGGCGAGACCAGTCATGTCGTGCATGTGGATGCAACCCAATTCAGCTGGAACTGTAACCCCCCCCCCTTCGGTGTGTTGCAACCCCAACCCCAATGCCACCTCGAGGTACGTACCCACATGCCCCGCCTGAGTCAGCGGCATTTTCTCGCGTCAAATGCAAAACTCGGACCTCTGTTTCCAACTCAATCGCAGCAACTTGAAAAAAGTTCATCAGTTCCAGAGAACATGAACACCACTCGCATCCTCCCCCCGAGCTGAGCAACACAACCAGACTGCAAGACCTCAGCAGTCGACGAGGCATACGCTCCTCCTAGCTCTTTCCACCACTCAAGGATCGTTGAATGGCCTGCACACCTCGGTACGTGTCGGTTCGCCGGGAAGAATGTTCCTCGATACAGTGAGTGAGCCGATCTGCCTTTCGTCCGGTCAGACCATTTTGCTACACCCTTTCCCTTCCCTTGATCCTCTTCGTCCCCATCGCGTTGATGACAACTATTATTACGGTGCTTAGAGAGCCTCGTCTCTCGGTGATAGTCCCAAAATTAAGACTAACAACGGTATCTGAGCGATGACCCTCACACTCCACTTGTTTCATGACAGCACACATACTTTGACCACCTCAGAACCTTGGCTAACCGTCCCGTATAAAGTCCGACATGACCTGAGGAAGAAATGGCAGAGATCCAGCAACCAAGTACAGCTCCTGTGGTTGATGTAGTCCCATCAGCTCCCACGTCTGATGGGGCTCCTCCCACGGGCAACACACTCACGGAAGAGACACCTGCTGTCTCCCCGTCGCCGGGGCCGTCGACTTCCGCATCGCCTTCACCGGCGCCTGCTCGAAAAGGTCAACCCCGGCCAAATCTGCATCTGCTCTACAAGCAGCCCGCTCCGCTCAAAATCTTTCCCTTCCCCAGTCTCACCAGCAACCCAATCTCCTTCCTCCACCTCGCATTCACCTGGCTGTCCCAGGTCTTGAGCCCCCCTCCAGCCGAGCCGTCGATCGTGCACACGGCCTACTGGGATCATGAGACGAAAACGATCATCATCACAGATGAGAAGTCCATGATCGACCTCTGGCAGCAAGGTTTCTTTGGAAAGGGAAGTCTGAGTCGAAGTGAGCCGAACTGGTTGAAGAGGGAAAAGACGCGGTTGGGGCTCATCAGGGACAAGGTCTCAGAGGTCGAGACCAACAGGCGTCGTACTGAGCGCAACCGCGTGAAATGGGACCGCGCCAGAGCCGAGCAGGAGGCTTTGGAACAGAGGCGCCTGGAGGAGGCTGCGCTGGAGGAGGCACGACTGGGGCACGCCATTGTACCCCCTGAGCCTCTACCTGAAGCTGTTGTGAAGACCCCGAGTCGCGCGACGGCGGCAGCCCCTGTCGGCCCGCTGGAGCTGCTGTGTCTGCCGAATTCACAGCTCGACCTGGAGTCTCTTTCCAGCCGCCTGACTCCACCCCCCGAGGAGACCATCGACAGTGCAGAGGTCTCCAAGTCCAGTTCCAGCTCATCTGGAAATGATGATGCGGACTCAAACACGACGACCTCGGAACCCACGCCGCTGAAGCAAGCTAAGAGCGTCCGCTTCTCACCAACCGTGGAGTCTACCGAGTTCCTGCACAACGATCCCCCCAGCCCCCCTCGTTCAGTGTCGTCTTCGTCATTGAAACCTCATGGGGTCAACGGTAGCAGCGCTGTCAGCCTGGACGATTCGGCAGCTTCCGGCACGGACGAGGCCGTGAAGAGCCTCACCGACTCCGAGACAGAGCTTGTTGTGATCAACAAGGAGCACCTCCAGCTTCTTCCCGAGGAGGCTTTGTTTCTCACTTTTGCCTTCGGTACTCTCAAAGTCATCGATTCCGCGACTCGAGAGTCGATCATCCCGAAAGATCTGTTGAGTCTTCTTCGCCAGAACTCCTACTTTCCTCCCCGTCTGTCATCGCAAGACCTTGTACCCGACGATCCGTTTCTGATTCACTACGCCGTGTACCATCACTTCCGCTCTCTAGGTTGGGTTCCACGTGCCGGTATCAAGTTTGGAGTTGACTGGTTGTTATACACTCGCGGGCCCGTCTTCGACCATGCCGAGTACGGTGTTCTCGTGCTGCCGTCTTATTCGGATCCATACTGGAAGTCCGTGGGCAAACAGGCCCCACAAAAGTCGTGGCATTGGCTTATGGGTGTGAACCGCGTGCTGTCAAAGGTGTTCAAGAGTGTTTTGCTGGTGTATGTCGACGTTCCGCCACCGACTGCCTTCCTGGAAGATGGATCGCCCAGGGATGGCCTGGCGGAGCTGTTGAAGAAGTATCGCATTCGCGAGCAACTTGTCAAAAGGTGGTCTTCGAATCGGAATCGCGACTAGGGAGTTGCTGGTGACGAGTATGCGGACCATCAGGATTCTCTCGGCATGCCGTTATTGCCGGTTGGACATTGAGGTTAAAATAATTAGGCCGCCACTGTAATACAATGACCAATTTCTCCAAGACATGCTACCACCAATCTCAACAACCAGTCATATAATACCAACGCAGAGGCATCGACTCCTGACTCCTGACCTCCATCATTCGTGCCCTTTCGTCATATTAAAAGACCACTGATATGCCGGGCACTAACTACATCGACACGGTCCATGATCACGGGGATTCGCAGCCGCCTCGCCCCTGCATCGCACAGCCCCTCGCCGGGCGATCGCACGTAGCCGCTGGCATTCAGCGCGTCAAGCCAGGACCAGACTTCCTCCCGTGTTGCTGGGGTGCATTCCGTGGCGCTCACTGACGAGGTGAAGACGATGCCGTCGCCGATGTCGCGCCAGGCTGCAGGCCGCGGTCAGAGCAGGCGGGTTGGCCAGACCCGCCAGGTCGAAGTTGATCGCGCAGGAGCGGCTGGGCCGCGTTCGTGTGGAGGAAGTGTTCCATATTGATCCCCCCCAGTGCTGAGGATGTGTTATGGCTCTGGGATTTTGTCGACGGTGTCCCGGTGCGTGTCATGTAGGCGCGGCCGCCACTCGATCGTCACCTCTCGGCCCCATCTTCAGTAGCTGCGAGGATGGCAGACGTCAACCGCGACACAGTCGGGTTGCAGTACACCGTGGACAGGGCCACGTCACGACGGCGGAGTCCCCGCCGCAGGACACGCGCGAGCTGGAGCGCCCCGGACGAGTCCATCCCGCACTCGAAGAATGTTCCGGATGGATGGTGATCAGCATCCTCGTGCGGCCAGCTCGTCACCGCGCTGACGCACTCCTGGACGAACTGGCTGATGCTGTCCGGGTCGGACGCGACGAGCGGCGCGCGTGGTGGCCCGCCGTCGCCTCCGGGGCCGAGCTCCGCGTTCGCGTGCAGGGCCTCGATCTCGGCGGCGTACTGCTCCGCGGTGGCGGCGTGCTGGACCGCGCCGTTGCTGTCGCGGATCAGCGGGCGGTCCGGCGCCGTCACTAGGATTAGCGCCTTGTCGATACGCGCGTACGCTGGGGTGGTTGTGCTGGCCTCCTGGATGCTGGGCCAAACTCGCTCGATCAGCGCTGCCTGCTCGGCCGTCGTCAGTGGGCCTCTACCAGTATCACTGTAGACAGCTGGCTCGATGAGCAGAGCAAGTTGGAAGCGCCGAGACCCCACGACGACGGCGCCGCTCAGCTCTGGATTACGGTCCACGAGGTGCTGCTCCATGGGGACGGCCTTGTCTTCTCGCCGGTGGGGGGTGCGATAATGTACTCCGGACCGCCAGCACCACGGGGCCAGGATAATCGGATCGCTAGAACAGTTTCTTTGTGGTGTACTTCCCTCGCCAGCCCTGCTGTCTGCAGATGCTATAGTATACCTGTGGCAGGTGCTCTTCACCAAGTCGCAATCTCGGGCGTTGATAGCTTCTGGCGCAAGATTGCCCGAAGTAGCGCCTGTTGTATTGATCAGCCAGTCACCGGCGATGCACCGATCACATGCGGGAGGGAAAAGCTCGGGACTCGGCCGAAATGGCACCTGGGCCTGCAGACCAGTGAGGAAGGTACTCGCATACATACATATGCATGTACTACTGTGCAACGCACACTACTGCTGCCTACTGGTGCCTCAAGATTACCAATTCAGCCTGCAACGGATCCGTGTTGGTTGACACACCACATGCATCACCAGCGTGTCTGAACAGTATATACTTTGCGTTGTCAACCACTGGCAGATGTTGGTGCAGGAGGGGAGAGCTGACCTAACCAACAGGGGGGGGGGGCATCACTTCATTTGAGATATACAGCCTCACATCAAAAAGGAAAATGACACACCGTAAAATTATTAGCTACAGCAATGTAATCGCGTGAGCAAACCCGTGTATAGCCCAGCCGGTCCGCCTCTTCCGCCCTCACGCAGTCCTTTTGCAACAACAGGCTGGTTTATACACCACAGGCGTATCAATGGACAATTAATTAGAGACATCGTAATGCTGCTCCGCCATCCTTTAACTAGTAAATGAAGCCTGCAGTCACTGCTTGGCGCCATGTACTGTTTGGATTTCGGAGTTTCCTTTGCAACGTCGGATTGGGTCGGACCTCACGTCCCATATGTTGTTTCTCGAACCCAGCTGCACGCTTGGTAGAACTCTTCAAGTCCGTAGTACAGCCCCCACATGCCTGGCATCTGAGCCACCGGCTGGAGCAAACTTCAGCCGTTGCGCCAACGCGACGGTAGTGACGAAGGGGCCGCGACACCACCAGCGCACATGTTATTTCCCATGGCGTTGCCTAGGGAGCCAGCAAGACCGGTGACTTGGCTCGATCCCTTGCGGAGTGCATTGGGCTTGTACGACATGTCGAACCTCGAGGGTGGTTATCAGGGCCTTGCCAAGCGAGTCCCGTTCAGGAGCGTTTTGTGAAGACCAATGGGCATTCATCCTGTTCACAAGTGTCAGAAGATCAAGCCACATAATCCCGGTCATTTCGGAACGCTCACCATGGGGAAGAGCGTCGCGAACACTTTGATCTCCTCCGACCTCTCGGTGGCATGATGCTCCCAGTCGAGTTCCAACGAGGCCTTGCCAATCATGCCTGCCATAGTAAGCGGGACTAATTTTCCTTGTCGTTAGCGTTTACCATTCTTTTCACGCAGTGTCCAAGGGAGAGTCTGGGTCTGGTCCCTCGAGGCGACGAGGAATAGACCGAGGTCTTGTTGTCATCAGGTTCAAACACTCCACCGAATAAGAGATGAAGAGGCCTGGATGTGGAATTGGTTCCTTACCGTATCGCCGTGCAAGACAGTCATGCGGCCCAGCTCCGAAGACGAGCCAGTTCTTGGTCTTGGACTCGGCGTCTCCAGAGATCCACCGCTCGGGGTCGAAGAAATTGGGGTTCGGGTAATCCTCTGGGTCGTGCAGAGCAGGGTAGCAGGACGGGATGATCATGGATCCTTTGGGCACGGTGTAGCTGGGCGTCACGGGAAAGTCCCTGGTCGCGAGGTAGGGGACGAAGATGACGGGTGGCCTATGGCGGAGAAGCTCCTTGCAGACGGCATTGGTGTAGGTGAGCGACTCCAGCATGGAGAGGTCGAACGGCTTGTTCCTGTCACCGCCCCTTGCGTCCAGGTTCTCCTGGCGCAGGCGGTCGAGGACTTCGGGCCGCTGAGCGAGGATCTGGAAGAGCCATGTTGTGGCGCTGCTGGCTGCGTCCTGGGACGCGAACAGGAAGGTGAACAGGGTCTCTCCGATCTCTTCGTTGGTGAATTCACGGATCATGTTGGATGGCTTCTCTGCAGTCGTGTCCCCCGCGGCGACCTTCTCGCGGTACCGGTTGGACTGCAGCATGTGGAGCACCCAGTAATCCACCGTGCACGTCGGCTTCGCGCCGGTTGACATGTTTGCCTTGCAGGCGGCCGCGCACTTTGCGAACTCGGCGTGGACAGCATCACAGACGCGCTTCCCACGCCACTGTTTGCTGCCCGGGATGTGGATCGACATGGGAACGTTGACGAGCTCGAAAGCGGCAGTGGCAAGGTAGAAGTCGTCGGATATCCTCTTGATCGCATCCTGGGATATGTAATCGCCAAAGAAGGTCCGACAGGACAACGCGCAATTGATTTCGCGGAACCTGGCCATGAAAGGAATCGGTCGTCCCGCATTCTCCTTGCTGGCGTTCACGAAGCTGTCGAAGTAGTCGGCCAGAACCTTCTCTTGGACCGCCAGGTAGGAGGCCAGGGCCCTGCTGGTGAAGAGTGGCGTCAACCCTCTGCGGTATTCAGCATGTTCCTTGCCTTGGAGGAATACCCAAGCTTTGTGGCCAAGGAGGTCTTTTGCAACCGGCACGAGGCATGGCTCGGCGTACGCGGGCGATTTAAATACTTTGTGGGCTAGATCTCGCTCGGAGACAAGGACGACGAATCTAGGGAGATCAGATGTGAGCATTGATTCCATCCGTGGCTTGGATTCAAGTTCAACGTTGTGGGATGACCAAAGATACGTACTTGTGGAAGACAGAAACGCAGCTTAGAGGTCCACTGGCCCACTGGGCAAGATATCCATCGAACTTGGGATCAATCGCTTGGAGAAACGGACCCACGAGAGGGACTTTGAATCTTGGCCCAGCGATGGGGCCTTTTAGCTTGATGTACATCACTACAAGACGTCAGCTCTGCACCAACGATTGAGTCCCGCGATTCTGTATCTCGGTTACCTTGGTCGAAAATCACCAGTCCCAATACGAATGTCACCAAGTACTGCCAAGTCGACCATTTCGCGATAGAACTCGGCCAAGCCAGAGTGTCTTGCCATTGAGTAGTGTTGAGAGACGACATCTGTGGCAGCCCAGACTGCGCGCCGGCCATGACGATCAGGGAAGTGGTATTCGAGACGATATCAAGACGCAGAGCTGGCCTTCCAAGAGCAACGAAAAGAGAGGGGCGAGGGTTTGGTGGCTCTTGGAGGAGACGATGGTCATGGACAGGAAAGGAAGGACAGCAGGAAAATAAAAATAAAGGGAGAGCACACTTGGACTAGGGCAGACTCAAAAGTTCGCATGTTAGTCAAATACCTTATCTTTAGGTCGAATCCCAAATTTATTTGTGACTCGAAGAAGAAGGTCCAGGAATACTAAACAGTCTGTCACGACGCACCAGTCTCATGACAGAGTGATCGCTTCCGGGTTTGGATGCAGACATGCTCGATGAAGTTAGCTTGGATGTCAGTATCATTTGCTGGTACATGAAATACCTGGACACATTGTATCGAATAAGCAGACACCTCATTTGCCAGCAAGCGAACAGCCACACCACCCAGCCCCTTGAAAGCCCAAAATGAACAGACCCCAAATTTGCAGTCGCTGTGTAGGACATCTCTGTCCGTGGGAAGGTCCAACTTCATCATAATCTAACATAGGCGTATTTGAGACGCAGGCCAATACGTGATGAAACAACACATCAGCCTACAGCTCCATTTCTCTGACAAGGTATACATAAGCTTTTACCCTAATTCAAACTCGCCTGCCCGGTGCATGACATATTCTCAAGATGGCAGGAGAGTTGTTTCGTCCCCAAAGTGACAGCCGAGGTTCGCTCGCTGCGCGTTTCCACTTACAGGCGCATGCAGGTGTTCGCAGTCAAGACCCGTTAGTCATGGGAGAAAGACGCCGTCTGCTGCTTTGCTGGAGTTGGACCGCATGTGGGGGCGGAAGATGACTATTGACTGCGGCTCGCTTACACCGGTGGCTCTCCAAAGTCCCGATCAGCGGCCATCACACGCGTTCACTCTCTTGAGGCTCATCTCTCTTCCCGTCCTGCCGTCCAAGCCCCCGTCTGTCTCCTCTCAACCTGGCAGCTTGACCGACGTCGCACCACATCTCCTGGGTTCTGACGGAAATGAGCAGTCAGGTTACGAACATTCCGTATTGGCCGTACCCGATATTATCCGCGCACCTACTGTATGAGAACTGGAGACGGTTACATTACCTTTCTGAAGATGGGCGTTCACATTTTCATGTGTGATTCGTCCGTGTCGCTTTGACTTTGGCCCTCGGTTGTATGAGGTGCTCAGGGTTACTGACAAAGAGACCTTGCTTTTGTACCCTAGGTTTAATTCGCTCCATTACATACTAGGTAGAGAAGACTGAATAGCTTTGGTCAGCCTCTTCTCGGCGTTTGCCACGGTGCCGCACTTCCTTTGTCGATTTAGATGCGATTCAATAAAATGCCTGCCACGCAACTTGTGACAAAACGTGTCTTGCAACCCTTTCGTTTGATGGGTTGGTCATATATCACTTCTGTCCACCAACCACTTCTCGGCTATCTGCAGCCAAGAGTGAACTCATGCTGCAAGGATCGGAAAGCAGGATTAGACAGCCGGAGAATGAAACCCAGCTGACCTCGCCCCAAATCTCCAGCAATTGGGAACACTGTCCACAGTCCTGATTCTTGTAACGCTGATGCAGGCCCCTTCAAGAGCTTTCGGTCGCGGCTCGTTGCCCACTAAAGCCTCGTGCATAATATCTCTTCAGAAAATACGCGGGACTCGAGGAATCAAAACCGGAGCTTGGGGCTCCCTACATCCAAGTGCCCTAATTTCGTGAGACGCCCCTGACGGTCTGCCACACTTTCAATCGCCTACAACAAGGCAGATTGGCAGTGCTTACAGCCTGATATCGTCACTGCACACCAACACGTCGCCCAGCGTGGTACAACATTCCAAGACAGCTCAGGGCCGGTACACCGATGCTATGTAGAGCCTCACGAGGACTGGCTCAACTGCAAGGAGAAATAACTAGACCGTCTTGGAGGAGGACTTACGAGCTTCATTGCGACGTAGGAGACTATGTATACGACCTATTTTTCCACCGATTGGGCCAGGCCAGCTAGGTGTGGTGTCCCTGCTCCGTTCGGTGCGGTGAGCCGGTACCGAACAGCATTCATTTGCGTCTGGCCCTTGACGGATTGGCCGCATCGACCCCACGCAATTTCTACCATTCTCGACTTGGCTTACTTGATTGTCTTACTGTGAAGAGGAATGGACCTTTTGATCGACAGGGTCGTTTTAACAGTAGCCACGGATGCTACTTTCTTTAGCAAGTCAATCAGACAGGATCGGTAGACTCAGCCCCTGACCACCTCGGGCCGTCCCAAAGAGCCTGTTCGCCACATGGCCGGGAGTAGTTTGTCGGCGAGGCTCTCGTGATTAATTGCCACCCATGGCTTCATCAGCTTGTTCTGGTAAATTGATGTCTTTGTTCCCAGCGTCTCATGTAATCGGTTCGCCCCGAAACACAGCCAGTTAACTCTGTCCTCTGATATTCTTCCCTGCTGTAGAACAAGGAAACTAGGAACTTTTCGACGATTAGTGTGGCTCGCGGGATGCTTGGAGTGGCTGATTGGCTTCCTTCAGAGTGGTCGACACCACACCCACGCGGTCATCAGCATCCCATAGTTCCAGATTCCTTTCAGGCCAGGTTTCCGTGGCTGTCAGATCACTCTGAATCCGCTGAAATGTACACATTATAGTTGTCGAAGAGTAAGTCTACAGGTTATCTTCAGATATGTTTCACACTTTTACTGAACATGAAAAGTTCAGTAATTGGTGATCGGCGGGCGAGAGTGGCCCGAACTTTTGCCGATGTCACAGATTACACAGGTCAGCCTTTTTCCAAGCGGCACACAGCTAGTTCCACCTCTGCCGAGTGATGAGTAAGTGCAGCAATCCCAGAAAAAACGGGGGATGTCATGTAGGATGAGTTTCGGCATCCCAGATTCGAGAAGTAAGCTAAGCGAAAAATTGATGCCCGAGTTCCAAAACAGAAGTCTCGCTGGAGTCAGCATATGCGGGCAACTGTGACCGGAAATGCCAATTCGGACGAACTGGGCTGCGCAAAACATCCCGAATGGGCGGCGATGGTGGAAACGTGAGGGGATCCAATGGCGCTTATGCGCGAGGAGCACTATCGAAATGGTCATGAGGGAGGGGTGTGCACCCCACCACCACACGATAATCATTCCTGCAGGCTGGGCTGGAGGGTATAGCCACAAATGATGTGCTGGTCGCGGCCAGGAAGTGTTACTGTTTGGGCCGGAAGCACCGTGGACCCCATTAGAAGATGCCGCCGCCTCATCGATGTCAACCAACTGGTAAAAGCCGCCTTGATGCTGCCGAAATGGCCCAGTTGTGTCCTCATTGCTTTCTCAAAGCCCTTTTCATGGACTTCGGCACCTCTGCCCATCATATCACTGCTTAAATGCCCATCCTTTTACGACGAACGTGCCCGCTGTCGATCTTCATTCGTGGCGACTACCACGCCATGCGATGGCTTCCCACAACAAGTCACTTGAAGCACTGATTGCGGAATATGCGAGTATATCTAAGACAGCATTTAGAGTGAGCAATCTTCTTGATTGGGCTCAAGAAGCTTCTCTGCAAAAGACCAAGCTGAAAAAATGTACACAGGCGACTGCTGGTGTCTTCTATGGCATCGCAGTACTATCGGTTCTCACCAGAGGGGTGATACGCTTTACCACTCGGCGACAGCTGGCACTCGACGACTACTTCTTGTTCGCAGCGTTTGCCTTCCTCACAGCCGTGATAGCTTTGGTATATCGCCTCCTTGATAGTATTTACCTTGCTACTGCGGTGGAGAGAAATCCCGCAATTTTCTTCCAATTCAGCCAAAAGCAAACGCAGCAGCTTCTGAGTCAAGCACTCAACGAGAACATTTTTCTGGTCTTGGCCTGGACCACTACGTTTTTAGTCAAATTTTCTTTTCTCGCCTTCTTCAGGCATTTAATACGGAACGTGGAACGAATTCAGCGTTACTACTGGGGCATTGTCATTTTCACCGGTATCACATGGATGTTCCTTACCTCGGAGGCTTTCATATTGTGCTCCGACTTTGGCATCAAAGCCAGTAAGTATGCCGTCTTGATGGGCCGTGTTCGATGCTGATTTCGCCTCATGGTAGTCAAATGCTGGTCACCGACGAAAAATACTCTCTACGTTTCCATGACTGGCCTTATCACAGGCCTTGATGCGATTTCGGATATACTGAGTACACCACCTGGCCGTGCCTTTCACCCGCCCTGGTTACATCGGTGCTAACAACACAGTCCAGTCGTGAGCATACCCGTGATCGTGCTCTACCGCGCACGGATGCGCACCTCCCAGAAAATCAGCCTCGGTATATTTCTATGCCTGTCCCTCGTGATGGTGATCCTGGCTATCATTCGAGCGAGCAAGATTCATGGAGCGGTATCCATCGATGTCGTTTGGGTGTTTTTCTGGCAGTACATGGAGACGGTCGTCGCCGTGATCATGGGCTCGCTCACCGTCGTGCGCAACCTGCTTGTGCACCAGACCAAGAGCAACCACAACTCCCCGGCTGCCCCTGGCGATGGTCAAGGCCGACAGGCATATCGTATGCGACTGCTGCGGAGGAAGAAGGACCAGAGCGTCGACGATTCCACGCGAGGTCAGCTGCCCCAGGTGCCAGCGCCCACTCTGACGGGGCTGCGGACATTTATCAGGCGCCACCACCGTGAGCCCGGTCAGGATACCCAAGTGACGCAGGCATCGACGCTGGTGCAAGAGGAGACTTACTACCTGATGCCTGGTATTGAGGAGTCAAGGTCCGACCCACAGGGACAGGTGCAGGACTACAGCCAGCACAGTTATCAGGTAAGAGATGTCACTTCCCGGAATACCACATTTTTCTATCCAGCCACTGAAATGATGGGACAGAGCCCGCCTCAGAGCCGTGCCCGAGGATAGGGCTCGCTGCGTGGGGACACCCTGAATCAACCGTCGGTGACCACCACCTGCACAAGCGCGACCTATAACCATCAGGATAATCCCTAGTGCTTGGAGCGTTGTTCACTGTAGATAATTGGGTCTCACAGGCTACACTTTTAGATTAGCTAAATACTAAATATCAGCGCCAATAAGTATCTTGCTAAGTTTGTAGCATTCACTATATTAACAGAGAAAACATAATATGGATTTACATTACATAGAATTAGAATTTTAAACAGAATATAAATACATATACCCACTCACGTATACACCCCCTTATATACACCTAATTCAGATATCCTCTTAATTAGTATCACTTAGATAGATACCTACTTCATAAGGGCTTTTTAAATCACATACACTTAAAAATTATATTATTTGATTCCTCTTCTTCTTTTCTATATAATAATATAACTTTTATCCCTATAAAAAAAATTCTTACTACTATTAACTCCTAACTTAATAGTAGCTCTTAATTACAAATATATAATGAATACTATATTAATCACTAAGCCCTAAGAAGATAACTTTTAAGTATATAGACTCATAAGGACTTTAATAAATCTCTTCAGAAGCTATCACTAATATAAGAAAGCTATTTAGCTAATTAGGCCCTTATATAAAGCTAATTAAGCTATCTACCTATATACATTACTCTCTAATACTATACTGCAAGGATCTTTAACCTTAATATCATAATCCCTAAAAAGAAAAAAAATATAAGAAAGCACTAAATATAGAAGTTCTTAAAGAGGAATCTATCTATTAAGACCCTTAAAGCTATACACATCAAATATAAGTATACTAATAATGTAACACTAGAAAATATTAATATCTTTTTTAACTGCCTTAAACTTCTTAACCTCATTAATATCAACCTCAAATTCTAATATAATACTAATAAAGTAAGCTTCTAAGAAAGTAATAAAGATAATTATTTAATTATTAGCTCCTCATTATATAATTTAATTATTAAGAAAATACCTAAGTACTTAATATAAAGTATATCAATCAAATATATCAATAAGAAGGGTAAGGTACTCTACCCTTTAATCATCTTCTATAATAAAACTATATAATAATAATAGTTTCCTTAATAAGAACTCAAGGAATTTAAAAACTAATACTTTATAACTTCAGAGATAAGCTAAACTAATAATAATATTAATTTATATTAGCTAAAAAAAATCTTTAAGCTAAATACTTATCTTTAAAATCTAAATTAATAGTGAGTATTAATTCTTAATAGGTATAATAGCTATACTATAAAAGAATTCATATAATACTACTTTAATAATAAAATTTAGCTTATTTTTCTTCTAATATATATTTTTCATATTCTTTAACTACTTAATATAGGTATATTCTTAAATTTAAAGCATCAATATAGATAATAGCTAAGCCTTCTAACTATAATCTATAGTATAAAGAAAAATAATAAAGAATTCTTTCTTCGCACTTATTAAAAGGCCTATCTATATACCCTCGCATCAATAATCATTCAGAAGAGTTAAAAAATAATAA
Source organism: Diaporthe sp. P3_1W (assembly GCA_037177825.1). NCBI lineage: Eukaryota > Fungi > Ascomycota > Sordariomycetes > Diaporthales > Diaporthaceae > Diaporthe > Diaporthe sp. P3_1W. Next base: position 677,565 of record JBAFXB010000004.1, on the reverse strand, counting down.
ATATTTAGCTAAAGGATCACTAAAAGGTTAAAAACTCTTAATTAATTACTAAAAATAATAACCTATTTAATCTTATAGCTTCCCCTATATCAATTAACCTTCAAATTAACTCCTAATTAGCTATAATAAATCTAAAAATACCTCACTTAAGTCATCAGATATAGTATATAGAAGCTAAATTATATAAATTAAATAAGGTATATAGAAGCCCTATAATATAGTTTCTCTTCTAAAAGCTTAAGAAGAGTCTAGATAAATTAAGTATATATATAATAATAGCTAAAGCTAATAAAGAAGTTCTAATTACTATATTAAATCACTAAAAGCCTCAGAAGCAATACTATATATTACTAAACCCTAATAAGGCATTTATTAATATTATAATAGTTAAGAAAGAGAGGAAAGTAATTAAACTAATTAAGGAGGACCCTACTAAGCTACTTAATAATAATAAGTCTAATAATAATAATAAGATTATAAAAATAGAATATATTAAAGTATAAAAGTCAGATAGTAAGTCCTCCTTATTAGATTATAAATAGCTGTAGTAATTATTAAGAAATTTAATTATAAAGTTAATAGTGCCTCCTAAGGATATCCGAATTAATGATATACGTGAGGGGGTGTATGTGTGAGTGGGTACATATACTTACCTCCAAGCACAGCTTTCTTACTCGTGCAGGCTAGCCTTCAGGCTGTACTTGGCCTATTAGCAACAGTTTTGGCTTGGGTGCATTTCAAGAGAGTCATAGCTATCCCCAGCGTAGCTGAACCCATCTCTCTCCTGCGATGACCCTTCCTGTGATGGTGTCTTTTTGACAGCAAACAGACTTTGGCTCGGCCCTATTTTACCGGAAAGCTTCTTCCAAATCCTGCCAAATACCAATCGGATGTTCCATTCCCTTAGTAATGGGCGCAAGGAAAGTAAATTCGCAGCCCAGACCCCTAGACACATCTCTACCATCACCCAGAAAGTAGGATTGAATACCTCCAGGACCAATGGTGTCTTCTCCCCGGCTGGGGCTGTGTACCCGTACTTGTACCTGCCGAGCGGGTAGGTTATGCACAAAAAGATAAGCCGAAGAATACCTGCTAATGTGGACCTATAGGACAACTTGTTCGTCAGTTGCGAGCATGCACCTGTTGAGCCAGCAGTTTGAGGGGGGGGGGGGGGACAGGGTAGGAATATTACACTGTTCCCAGGAAAAACGCAAAGCCTGCGGCGATCTTCTTGCGTGGCGTCATTTGTAGCCGACGGACATAAAACAGCGGAAGGCCCAGGACCAAGGCGTCGGTTAGTATGCTCGACGCGGCGAACGCGATGAGCAAAATGCCCTTGTCCCCGCACGCATGTAGGGCCTTGGTCTGATCGAGGGCCATCCCAAGGGCAAGGTCCTTCCCGCAGATCAAAAGGTCGCCGAGGATGAACAGGAAAGCCCACAGGGCGATGAAGACCATAAGCCCGTTGTTGAACCGCCGGAAGCTGGGCCAGACGCCGAACACGCGGCGGTAGAAGAGCAACAGGGAGAGCTTGATGGCGCCGAAGGCCGCTTTTTCGATAACGGTCATGGCGTAGTTGATCTTGTGCGCGATGAGCGCGCGGGATGCTTTGTCGCCTTCCCGGACGGCCTCGCCCCCAGTGCCGTCGACGGCGTTGTAGAGCTGGATCGCCGTGCAGGCTGCGACTACAATGACTCCCAGAACAATGAGGAGATCGTCAGCACCTAAGGCGCTGCTTGTGCGATACGTGCGAACCCAGAAGCGAAGACATGTTAGTATGATGCCCACACCGGTTAGTACGGCGTAAATTGGGATGACTGTCGAGGGCGGGTAGGTCGTCATGATGGCTTTGAGCAGCTCTTGCGACTGAAGTCGGAAAATATGGAGTGCTACGCAAAGACAGTTGTGATGCTTGAATACAACTATGCTTAAGAAGCCCTGATGGAGGTTTTACACGTCTGTGGCTCCAGTCTGGCATCCTTGCTACGTCTGGCTGGGAGCGAATCGATATAGGCAGAGCCAAGCAAGGTGATATCTCTTAAATCCTTTAAGTATTGTCCCTAGGTACTTTAGCAAGCTGAAAATCGTCAGCACCCCGCATGCTCTGAGACACATTGGGGGCGGATCTTCCAGCACTTGTGCAAGGAAGCTGGAATTCGAGTGTGCATGTCTAGTCAGTCAGCCTGGCCGCTTTCAAGTCTTGCCAAGAGCGTTGGGAGGGGCGGAGGGTGGATTCGTAGCCGTTCAAACGGTGAGTTGGCGGCTAGCAGTTCAAGGCGGGAATACACTCGCGAGAAGGAGGAATGTATATTTAGAAGCGAGTGGGAACTTGTCTGTCTCATTTGTGAGACACAACTGTTGTGTAACAGCCAGGTATTTTCGTCGCATTGAGTTCAGCAATGTATTCAACCTATCAGTCGCCTGATTTCATAGCAAGAAGGTTGCGTCTTGATTTGGCGTCCTGACATGGCGCCTTGGAACGACCAATCAATCTAAACTGCACATTTAGCTGAACGCATTTCATCGGCACGTAATCTCAGAGCCCCAGGTGCATGGCAGTTCACATAGTCGAGGGTCGCCACCTCGCAGCACTACTTCTGATGAGGCCACGAGCGTCATGAGTGGGAATGCCCCTGTGTCTTGCTTCGACTGCTGTAATTGCATAAATAATCCCTAATCGCGTTTGGGCTCAAGAAGGAGAGTCAACGAAGTGCTTTCTTGGGTTAACTTCAAATAACATACTTTCATAGCATATTTCTAACTATTTTCTTAACTAATTGCTCCACCAGGTGCATCTACAGTTTGCGTTGCGCACAAATCTTATGGTATATTCTGGGCAAATGCCACCATTCCGAGTGCTGCCCAAGCCCCATGTGAAACTTACTGGCTGCATTCCGGTGGCCAAGAACGCCAGAATCTGTCTCTGCTGTCTCGGATTTGGCTCCTGTGGAAAACACACGTTATGTGACACGATTTCCAAACTTTAGCCTAATATGGTTCTCAGAACGACACGTTGATCAGTTAGGCCGCCGGAGTAGGTCATCGTATATTCACTGCCGGCGGGGACCAGGAAATGACGTTGACCGTTATACGACGCTTCAGGAAAGACATTTTCTTGACTTTCAGTGCCCTTGTGCTCTTGTGACTCGCTCGACTCGCCAGGTCTGGTCATAACCGAGAGACTGTATGGTGGGTCACTACTGGTGTTCTGACATTTCACCCTTGTCCTCAGCCGGTTGTAGTGCGTGTAAATCGGACTGTAAATTGTGTTCTAGGAGACTTCTGGAAGAGCTATGGCAACGCTGAAGGGCACGCAACGATGACGGCAGTGGGAAAAAATGGCCAGCAATACTAGTTTGATGTACGCCGATACGGGAGCTTTCCAGATATGTACAGAATGGGACCTCGTAAGGTTGAGAAGACATCTTTCTATGCATACTAAGTGATGTCTGATTGGTGTTCCAAAGCCACTGTTCTTTGCGCGGCCTTTCTGTTGGGTTGTAGCACTGATGATAACGGTTCGAGTAATTGAAGCCCCTATCGTGGTGAATTTAGTAAACGAAGCCAGCTCGCATTCCAGAACACAAATTCCTCTGCTCATTGCTTTTCGTTCAAGCGTCCAGCACATTTCTCAACTCCGCTGTTCCTTTTAATTACAATGCTTCGCAACCTTGGAACGTTTACCGTTCCCTTAAGGCTCCGGGCGCCGGCCCGACCAAGCCTTTTCGTGTCTTTGCTGAATCAGATGGCGCTTCGGTCTCATCTTCGAAATAGCCATGACACGGTTCGCTCTGCCCTCTTCAGTCAGCTTGCGTACCTGGCCCAGCTCGAAAGTCGGGTCAGTAACAGACTTATCATCAACAAATCCGCCCGTCTCCTTCGCGCGGGCCACTGTGGGTAGCAAGTTAGGGTGAGCCCACTAGCTCGTATCATCTCTGTCGGCGCCGATCGTGTCAACGCTGGCACGCCGTCCGTGCTTGCGCTTGGCGTCGCCCCGTTGGTGCCCGTTGGATGGAGGGACGGACGCTAAGGACCAACCTGAAAGACCAGCCAGCCAATGTTGTTGCCTTGACATGCTTGATTCGCGATGGTCCACGGGAACTTTTGTAATCTTTTGAGGGGACGGGAGGGAGTGGGGGAGAGGGGCTTCTCGGCAACGTGTTTGTAAAATGAAGATCATGACATACCTGTGAAAGACTGAAGCGAGGCAAGCGAGACGGTTTGGAAAGGATTGGGCTAACAACCAGCAGGATCTCGTGGCTGGCCTAGGGACGAACCATGTTAATGGGAAAGTAAACCCATATCCTCTAAGATCTGACAAGAGCTTCTTATTGATCCTCGAATCGAGCCAGCCAATCACAGGCGATCAGAAGCATTGTTGGGCGTCCAGAGTCCACCGAGGTCCTGGTCAAGAGGCCCATATTTATTGCCAACATAACCTCCCTCTCCCAACTCATAGTTGACAGACCCGTTTTCCACCCTTCATCATTCCTCTTCCCCTCACTAGCATACACCGACTCCAATGTCTCCGATAACAAAAAATCTCCGTTCATTTTTCGGCTCGCCCCCAGAGCAGCCCCTCCGACCCATTCTGACATCCCTGAATGGCGACGGTTCCTGGTTGATGTCCTTTCCCTTGCCACCGGCAGAGTTACAGCAAGAGAACAGGGTCGTGAGGAAGAGATTCTACCATGTCGCCGTCGATCCCTGGCTCCAAGGGCCCGCCACGATGGTCTCCCCCTGGCTCGTCTTCATTGAGCGCACCGAGCCTGCGGCCGTGTCCGACGGGGCCGGGGTCGAGGCGGTGGTGCGCGAGATCGAGGAGCTTGCCGCGGCCGCCCGGGGTGAGGCTTTTGACCAAGACGGCGACGCGCGGCCGCCATTAGTGGACGCTATCTTCATCAAGCTGCACCTGCTGGACCACCTGCACCAGCCGACCCTGGAGACGTTTGACAAGAGGATCCCTGTGTTTGCTACAGCCCAGGCGGCACCGACTATCCGCGGTTGGGGCCACTTTGACACTGTGGTGGAGACTCGCGACTACAAGAGGTATAATGGGGATGGAGGCTTAGGCAATAGCGCTTCAGCTGTATCAGGCGTGTCAACGGCCGACCACGGGAGTCACTGGAAGACGTTCCACCCCGGGAAACCACTGCCTGAGTGGCTAAGTGTCTTTAGGCTGGCGAGTGACTGGGAGGTGGAACTCGCCACGGTCCTCGTCTGGTCCCACGAGAGCCACCCCAACCACCCAGAAAGCGGAACCAGAAATGAGCAGCACGAGTTCATCATCAACACCCCGCATGGGGTCGACGTCAACACCGAGGCCGTCGCGGCATTTTTCGACAACAACGTCGGGAAGAACAGAAACACGGCCGGGGGAGCTGGGCAAGCTGAACGTGCCGACAGCATGCAATGCCTCGCCATCCTCGCGGGCCTGAAGGACAGCTATTCCTTCGGGATGCAGTCCACGGTCGGGGTGACGAGGAGCCTGCAGCTGGAGAGGAAGGCGGAGCCCAGGTACTGGGTGAAGAGCCACGACCTGCCCGTCCGGTACGGGGGCGCTGTGATGCGCATCCGGATGACGAAAGAGGTCATCAGGACCCTGGAATATGGGTTGGAAGAGGAAACGAGGGCGAGGCTGAAGGAAGGCCAGGTGGGTGGCTTGAGGATGCCGAATCTGGTCAAGGTTGGGAACGGGGAGTGTTTTGTACTGCGTTGACACCATGCTTGGAAATGTGCGTAAATCCAGCCACAGGTTAAGCCGATTAGCACAGTTAGTAATGACTACATGTCCCCTGGATTTCCTAGTCATTCTCGATCGAAAAATAATTTGATATTCACCGTTCTGGCATCCGAGCTTTTTCGAAGCGTGCTACGACAGACAGGACTTCAAAACTTTCGGGTCATCAACAAGCACAGCCCACAAAGCTCACTGACTGTCACGAAGCAAATACCAGCACAGACAGTCAGGACTTTGAGCAAGACCCCTCGGCACAAACATCCACAGCAGTGCTTTTGATGTCCTATCAGACCGTAAATATAGTAGATATACGGGTCGACAGGACCGATCAGCCTCCAGCCGACCTCCCCGCCGCGAGACCCATCAGGTGCCCGGGCCAATCTCTTCCTCGATAAACGAAGGGTTTTTTTTTGCTTGGCAAGTCTTTCGGTTAGATCGGTCACAAATAATCGATCTGCATCATTACGGAGTGGCCAGTCCGCCCTGACCAAGCAGCGAGCTCAGCGCCTCCACGATCGCGAGTGAACCAGGGCGGGGCCACTCCGGGTGCGACTATGTACAAGTTCCATGTTCAACGGCGCCGCCTGATGGAGCCGCCAGCCGCTCGTCCACGAATGGATCGGCCGGGGCCCACAATGCCCGCGCCGGCGAAGCGCACACGCCCACCACCTTGGGCACGGAGATTGTATTGAATTTTAGTACAACGGCGACCACTCGCGTAGCTAGGCTGCCAGAGCAACCACCCAAAAAGCCAAGGGTCCCAGGCGCGCACCCAGACCGCAGTGGAATCCGAAATGGAACCATTCTTCTGAAGAACAAGAAGAAATATCGAAATTTCGAATTCTTAGGACGAGCAGACCGACGATCCCAGCGCAGATCCCCACAGCGAAGGGGCATACATACGTCAGAGAGCGGGGGCCAGGCAAAGTAAACAAAACGAGGTCGATTCCGCAGCGCAATCAATCCCGAGCGAGGAATGCTAGCAACCCCCAACCCCCCACCCGTCGTCGCCTGCTGCGTTGCTGGGTAATTTTTAGTCCCGGGACAATGATCAACACAGTCGAGTGAGTCAAGAAACGGTTCAGATCCCGCGTGGCAGGGCCCAGACTCTGTCCGATCTACAGTCGCGTGCACACGCAGGTAGAGTTTTGCGCCTTTGTGATTTGAAAGGCTGTGGGAGATATGGGTCTTGGTTGGTTGGTTGATTGGTTGAATGGCGGTCGCTGTCGCTATCAAATCGGAGCTCTCTCGCACGGCAGCCGGCACCATGAAAGCTTGTAAATCGGGCCCGAGCCATCAGACGAAACACGCGCAATGGATGGGATGAACTCGCGACAAGCAAACAGGTCAGAGAGACGTCAAGCTTAAATGTCAAGCTTAGATAGACGTCACTTCATGTCGAGTATGTCACACTGTCATCTTCAGCTTCAGAGATCACGAGATCGCAGGAGAAAGAGGAGCGGATTCTTCAAATGACTCTCACCAAAATAAACACTATCAAGAATAATCTTTTGCTTTGCCTTTGCTTCCCATGAGATGTAGTAGGAACAACCAGCCAGCCGATGTATGTGATTTGTACGCCTTTAAAAACTAAGACACAACCAGCAACTTTGTATCGAGAAAAACAAGTCCGTGGGAACCTTTGCGCGCTGCATATCGGTTCCTGGCGAGATCAAGCCCTTTGTCCCTTGCCATCCAACACAAAAGAAGAGAAAAAACGTTTCCAAGGCGCGCTATGACGCGACGCGGCGCTTGATTGGTGGTATCATAGGAAGGAGGATGGTATTGGATAGTAAGAGACGGAAAGACAATGCGAGAGATCACACAAGAGCTATCCTTTCTCAGATCCAGGCCCAAAGAGCATTTCCCATATCGGGCCAGTGACAGTTGCTTCGTATCTCGTCATAGATGGCTCGATAGTAACAAAACAAATCACCAGCCGTCAGGTTGTAGAAGGTATGCCAAAATTGACCGGCCAGATAGCCAACCAAGTGCGGGCGGTAGACGTTCCTTAGAATCCACTGAGGTCGATGTTGATCTTCATGGGGCCAGAGACCTGGCCACCGATGCCGTCAGCATCAGCATCGACAGCCCGGTAGGCGTTGACGAAGCTGGAGCCACCGGAGGTGATTGTGGAGCAGAGGGCGTCGGGGGCGTTCTCAGCGCAGATCTCCATGCCGGTGACGGCGAGACCGGCAGCCTGGGCAACGATGGCAGAAGCATCGTAGCCAGACCAGCCGTTGTTGCTCTCGTTCTCAAAGTCCCACTCGGCCCAGGTGCCGGCAATGGCGCCGTATGAGGTCTTCTCGACGTCGGACTCACTGGCGCCCTTGAAGCAGGCACCGCCACCCTGGGAGTTCTTGTCGAAGGCGACGTACTGCTCGGAGCCAGCAGGCAGCGTGAAAGTGGTGGCCTCGAGTCCGAAGAAGCCGTTGATACCACCATCAGCGCCGATCTTGTTCCAGATGAGGCAGTACATGTCCGCGCTGCCACCGAAGAACTTGGCGGTGTTGTTGTACTCGGAGGCAAGGTCGGAGTTGGCCAGCAGGACCTTGTTGCAGCCGTAGTCAGTGCTGGAGCCGGTGTTGCCAGCGTACTTGATCTGGTCGAGGGTGGCACGCTTGGCCTTGGCTGCGCTGCAGAGGTCGGTGAAGCTGGTGAACTCGGTGATGCCCTCGCCGGTCGAGGTGGAGTCGGAGCCCGAGGTGGACTTGGGGGCCGCGGAGGAAGAGGCGGGGGTAGGGGTGGAGGAGGGCGTGGCGGAGGACGGGGCCGGGGTGGCGACGGCGGCAACGTTCGCGTTGGCGACGGCGTTGGCCTTGGGCTTGTCGGCGACGATGGCGGGGGTGGCAGCCGCGCCGTAGTCCTCAGTCTGGACCCAGGAGACCGCAACACCGTCGATGACAGCGTTGATGACGTCCCCAATGGCGCGCTCCTGGTTCTGGGAGCGCTGCTTGTTGTGGAAGCGGGCGTGGCCAGAAGGGTGGGCGGAGGCACCAATGGCGCCGAGCAGGAGGAGGGATGTGAGACGAGCCATTGCGATGATTGATGGTGATGTACGTTTACGAATCTTGTCTGTTTCGGAAGTGATTTACTGATCGAGTCGATGCCTTGGGCCTGATCTGATCTGCCTGTTTTACGCTTCGAGGTGCGAATGAGTGTTGTTGTTTGGTGATTCAAAAGAATGTGGGTTCGTGTCGACTTGATTGTCTTGCAATGGGAACACGAAGGAGGGAGTGAGTGAGTGACCGAGCACCAGCGGGAGGCAGAGATCAAAAGCGATGGCTTTGGTCTTTGTTGACTTGCAAAGGAGCGTGGGGTGGGTGGAGGGAGGAAGGGAGGAGAGGAGGGGGGACCTGGGACGAAGGGACGGGCGAGATGAAGTCAAGATGAATGAACGGGCGCGCAGGGGAGACAAGCTGACAAGGACAAGGACCGGGGCGGAGAAGGAGGACAAAACGAGAGGCGACGAGCCGGCCGAGGGTGGGGACGGGGCAGATTGCGCGGGCCAGCGTGGACCATCGTTGGTACGGTGGTAAGGGGCCGCCGCTGCAGATTCCACGGACTGACGAGGACAAAGAAATTGCACCAAGGCACAGAACCTGCAGCGTGCTGGTCTGGCCAGGGGTGGAGCCAGGGGTGGGCGGCAGGGGGCCCCTGCGCAGGAGGGCTGCCTTCCCTGCCGTCCCTGGTCGGCGCTCCTTCCCTGGCCAGGGCAATTCAATCTTTCATCAGGAACACGCAGGAACAGGCAACGATCAGACGGCCCGGGGAAATAGCGAGGCTTAGCCTGGCCCAGCTTGGCTTAGCGAGGGCTCTCCATCTGCCCAATCAGGGCGCTCATGTTCATCCCAAGAAGGCCCGACCGGCGACCGTTCTTTTCGTCGGCCGTCCAGGTTGTCCAGGTTTTGCTGGGAGGCCAAGGCACAAAGGTACCGAGGGTGGAATTGTCACAATGGGATTGCACCTCCCAGCGGCACAGCTCTTCTGTCACACGTCCCGTTGGCTGCTGAATGAGTGACAGAATAGAAGCAACTGAACGAGTGGGTGGCACCTCACCTTCCAATAATAACACCAAGGATAAAGAACCACTCATCTATTCTGAGATAGCACCGCAGATCTTGTGCCCTGTGTGTTGTGCCCTATGTCCCAGGGCGGAGAGCATCTGCCAGTATCTACCGTTGATGTGCTGTGCCGACTATGAAGGGAACCCACCGTAGAATGACGGCCACGACGACGACGACGTGGACGTGGGCAGCCGACGGCAGATCCCAGCCGTGGACATTGCCCACAGCGCACCGTCTGAGCTGTGCACCGTCCTGACCGTCGGCGGCCCCAGTTCCCCGGCGCCATCGTCAGTGCCAGTACCTTCTTGATGTGCGTGGTTGTGCCCGCTCGCTTCCTCGCTTCGTGCTCTGGCTCCATAAAAATACTCCATGCTTCGGGCTGCCCCACCGTGACCAAGTGCTGATTCTCACTGCCTCGCCGGTTTCTTGGTTCCTTGGACACGCCAGAACAAGATGAATAACCCGGCCCGCCAGATGAATCCCCCTTTTCGGCGCACCCTTGGTGACCTGATTCGATGCAACTCGCAATCAAGCTCGGGATGCGTGGCGGTGAGGGCGGTGATGGCTCGGGGCTGAGTGGTGGCTGATGACACTGTCGTCGAGGTGGCCGACACCCCACGTTCCTCGACCTAAATCTTTAGCTGGCGTATCTGCGCGGTAACTTGGCAGTAAGCAGTCTGGGCAGTCTTCTGGTGCAGATCGATGGGCATTCTAGATCGCGTTGCCGGCTTGCACCGACACGGACACGACGCGGACATTTCCTACCCGTAGCCAGAATGGAAACGGCGAGTGCCTGGAATGGAAACGGCCGGTCACTGGAATCTAGACGGTGGTGTTTAGTCGACGGCAGCCAGCCAATCAGGTCCAAGTCGCGACTCGCAGACAAACGTGCCAGCGGGACCGTGCTGTCTGACAGGACGGCCGACAAACCTGCTGTACCTGCATACAGATTACGCTCAGCACTACTGTACGTCTACTCGCTCGGTCCGCTGCAGGAACAACTCACTCGCCCTGCACATTCACAGGCACCGAGGCACACAAGACTACATCGTGCAGTCATCAGTCACAATCATCTATATACACTACAGTAGTCGCAGAGCATCACCACCTCCACGATGCACCTGTGCGCACGTCAGTCAGAACTCATCACCACCTCGGCACGGCTTTGTCCTTCATGCGGGCCAGTCCATCTACCGTGTACCCGGACACCCGGACCTGTCGGCAGTCTTGCCACCATGCGTCGCTTCCTTGGCAGAGAAAGAAGATTCTGTTGAGGCTTTTTCTTCTTTTCTCTGATTTTTTCTTCATTATCGTCATTCTTACTGGCGCCCAGTTGTCTCGCCCTATGGCATCGTGGTAAATGCTCTCGCGTCTGCACCATCGCCGTCATCTTCCCCATCAACATGCGTTTTCCTACAAACTCTGCTTCTGCATGGCGTCAGTCCTTTTCTCTCGAAGACTGCACCAGGACCAGGCCTGGTCGCTCGTGACTCGAGGGAGAGGGTTCCCTGCTTGTTCAACGCTTCCCCCATCCGCCGCGGTCGCACAACATGCTTCCATCGCAATCTATCTCCACGCCTCCTCAGCTGCCCTCCACGTGTTGCGTAATTGTGGCAACCCGAGACGGGGACTGGGGACGTGGACGGGGACGGACAGGCGGGTATGTCTCTGTAAAGACTGGGGAACGAGGCATTTCTCTTCGTCCGTCCCGCGATCCGGCAAGCTGCACTGCACAGTAGGACACTGTCCAACACAGCATTTGCGCACGCTAGCATGCACGCACTCACTCACGCACCAAACCATGCTTGATCCCCCTACCCACCGCGCCGGGTATATGCTTTGCTCCAAGGAGTCACTGCGCCTGTGATGTTGCTGCATTGTTGTCTGGGCGTACATACTCTGGTACGGCACTCAATATTCATCACCTCCGTCTCTTAGGCGAGATAAATCCCCAATCAGGATCGCCGTCGTCAAATTTTAACCTTTTCGCGTACCTGGCGATCCTGCACCGCATCGAGGCCACGGCATCCTCAATGAAGGAGCACACACGCGCCATGTCACCGTCCTGTCCCCACCGGGGCCCCTGGTTGGCTGCCCTGGATCGGCAATGGGTCGTAACCGCGCGCCCGGCTAGAGAAAGTCCAGACTGGGCGGCAGTTGACGATCAGCAAATGCGTGGCCCGCCCTCCCTTCTGCCAATCTGTCAATCCATCGCTCTCGCTCTCTGATTACTGTGGTGTTGTTCCCTCGACCTGCTTTGTGTGCCGATCTGCGCCCACTTATCCCCGGCGGACCAGCACCTGGGGCTCCATCGGGCCTTGTTTGGAAAAAGCCAAGTCCTGCCGAGATTCGGCGAATTTCTCTCAAGCACCAGACCTCGTCCGAACGCTGTGCTTGTCTTGACTCGGGTGAGGCATAATCGCTGCACGGCACAACAATCTCGGTTGAGGTCGATGTGTAGCTGTCTACTCTTCAACCTGCCACATGCAGCAAGTGAGAGTGTGTTTGTGTGCTCTTTCGGGCTGCAACGTCACATGCTGCACATAACAGTACCAGACTGACAACTCTACTTGGCCAATGAGCCACATCCGCCCCTTGATGAGAAGTCTCGCGCCCTCCCGGTGTGGCCCATCCCCAACCCTTTCCCCTGGCAATCTCCCGTCAGACCTCTATTCCTCACGTCAGACTTTCTCCTCTCTCAAAGTCAGACATGGAACTCTGCAAAGAAAGCCTTGCAGTTATTTTCCCTCTTGTTCCACAGCACGGCGGTAAGACACAAACATGGAAAGCTCTGTGCCGCGGCCGAGCGCTTGGACGTAACATGGTGGTTGGCAGCGCGTGGCTCACCAACAATAAATAACACAGACCTCTTCCTCGCCGACCACGTTTCGAAACCCCAGCCGCTGCCACGCAGAGTCCGCGCTACTGCAGGCGCTGTGGTTTTGAAACAAGCCATCGGGTGGCATCGCGAGGTTTGTTGTTTTCCAACGAGTGCTCATTTGTCCGACCCTCCTGTCGTGTCAACAACACCCCCCCCCCCCCCCCCCGGCCCCCTCGGAGCCCCAATCCCCTGCGGCTCCTTCTTCCTCTGCCGGCGCTAAGGATGCGGGTGCAGCCTCAGCTGACGGAGGGAAGGGGAGATAGATGATGAGGAGATAGGGGGTTTCCAGTCTCAGCTCAGCCTGTTTCCGCTGCCATAGGGAAACGATGCTCGCATTCAAAGCGGGTACCTGCATCTTCGAGTCCGTCATCAGGGCAGCTGGGTAGCCCCTAAAAGGAGAGATGCCAGCGAATGTTGCCCTTTGCACAAGCCCGCCGCGGGCTGTCCCGCGATGGAAGGCCCGCATGACGGTCAGCCCCCCAGGCCGGATTTAGAACACATGCAGCCCCGCGGCAAAGTCGCGCCAACTCAGTCCCTGGCTCCGATGGCGATCTTTGGCCGGCAGCCGCAGACCTTTGGTCTCCTGTTGCACTGCATACCGTAGCCTTGGCCTGCGGCGCCGCGATGGCGTCATGGCGGTGGGTGGTGTCCAATGGGGGCGGCCGGTACGGGCCAGGTCAGAATTATGTCGAGTGAGTGATCTACGAGGTTGTGGTGAGAGTACGGGTTGGCCAGGCGCACGGGAGCACAGGAGTCCGAAGCTCCTTATATTTGGTGCTGATGGCTGGCCTGTCGGTAGCTAGACCACAACATAGGGTCTCATGGTGCTTACATGGCCGGGGCCCGGAGATGGGGAAAACAGAGCCCACACAGGCTTCTCTACAAAGTACCTGTACAACCAGGCGAGGAATTCTGAGTGTACGTAAGGGAAGCACGACGCTTGGTATTTGCCTCTGTCTGTCTGCATTTCTCCTTGGGCCAGTGTTTCCCATGGACTGACTGGATGGCGGCATCGAGACTCACACCCGGGCAGACACTTGCCCGGCTACAAGATGCTCTGTCCCTGCCTCTGATACATGTCATTTCCCTCGCAGTGTCCGTTTCCTGGCATGTCCAGGTGTGACTCAGCAGCACACGGTGAGGCTTCGCCAGGTTTGTATGGCCAATCAAGCCTTGAAATATCACATCCGCTCTGCGCTTGCTTCCTTTAGTCAGCAGTAGCGACGGACCACTAGGATCAGGAAAGACCTAGCCAGAGATACAGGGCCCCAGAGGCAGACGCATTGGCAGTGGATGTGCTGAATGCGCACTCGAGACACAGGGGTCAATGGATGCGAAGGTCGGTGTCCTGGAAATCTTTTCGAACTGTTCCCTTCTAACAACATGGCTCCTAGTGAAATGAAGTGCGCCTCTTCCTAAGACTGTGAACATTGGCAAGCTTGGTCGTCTGGGACGAGGGCCTTTCTTGGTACAAGGCCAGTCAAAGAAGATGTTCTAGGCATCCGCATGCCCGAACAGAGATCCTGCTCTGAATGGATGATTTCTTCTTTTCAGACTCCTCCGAATTTCCTTCCTACCGTTCCTTGTCGAAGTTCATATGGGATTTTGACCTTTTGGGGTTGTCTCGGGGAAATCTCAGTTAGTGAAAAACCTTTTGCCAACAATCACAAGCGCGGTGGCGATTGATCTTTCTGGCTCATGAAGTTCGAAACCTGGTCTTTGGTGCTCTAGCTCTTCCTACACATACGTGCTTTAAAATCACAACGCGGTGTAGTGATGATGCCACGTCAAAGGTGCTCTCTACTCGGATCAGCCTTCAAGTCTGTTTCCAATCCAAAGTTCTGAAGGGAGCGATAGGCTTTGGACAAAGTGCCAGCTGTGAAACCACCTGGGCCCTGGAGGTGACACTGGGAACACAGCTCCAGGAGTCTGATTGTGATGGATGGCCAGTTTCCCACTGAATCTGAGTTGGGATTTGTTCCAGCTGAGTCACAATTGCAAACGTTGTGAGTGTGTGGGTGGGTGATTGGGCTCCAGTGACTGCTGGCATTCACTGAGTCTCAGGCCCCAGACCCCTCAGGCTTACAACCCCTCGCCTATGATTTCTGCTAGACTTCTTCCTTGCATCCATGGATAGAAGGTAGCGCTGTGTTGTTTTCAATTGAAATATTGAGGACAGCTGCCTTGTCTCTATATTCCCTCTCGTAACAAACATGATGTCTGACAAACCCCCAGAGCAACATACTACAGAATCATTCATACAATATTAAGAGCTGTCAGTGAGGTTTAGGTGCCATTTCTAATACATAAGCCATTGAGAAAAAACCTATACAGAACCAAACACATTAACAAGCTAGAAATACCCTGATACCACTTATTTTGTTTGGATTAGTAATAAATAGTGTGGAGAAAATCACCAAAAAAGAACATTGACAAGAATGGGATTCGAACCCATGCATCTTACGATACTGCTGTGATCCCACTTTGGGGAAGAACTAGTTCTTGAAAGCAGCGCCTTGGACCGCTCGGCCATCTTGCCCACTGGTTGTTATGTTAGCATTTCAAATAGGGTAAATATAACCTGTAGCATTGGAAGGATCCCACAAGATGAAAGTATTACCTCGTCATTAAACTGTCTTCTGTATTTCACACCAAGCTAATAACATCACCACCACCTGCGGGGTCTTACTCTGGTAGCTTCAGTCAGTATATGACGACTAGGTAAATTGAATCGCGGGATATGGATCCAGCAATCTTTTCAAGCTCAAGAATATCTGCATCCGTCGCAAAACCACGACGCCAAAGCCATTCTTGAGATTCTGAATCTAGGTCGTCCAGTTTCATCGGCTGTATCTCCCCATTTTGGTCGCGCTTGCGTCGTAATTTTAGAGCTGAATAGACCCTGACGTTCTCAAAGAAAGCGACGTTCAATCGTCGGACACCAGTGACCGCAACGACCAACCCGATATGTGATGCCTCTCACGGAATTTCTGTCGTGCACAAGGACAGAAATGTCGGGTTCTGGGCAGCCACCAAATATCCTCGAACTTTTTCGAAAGTCTTGGGCTTCAGGCAAGAGCCACACAGAGTGACTGATGTCTCTCAAGGGCATCGTAATAGGGCCGACAGGTTGAGATCCCATGGCGGCTATCATGTCGACTTGCGCTTTCAAGCCACACATGACAATGACTCTCGCAGAGCTTCCTAGAACAGCCAGGCGATTGAGCTCCAAAAACACGGTTCGCACCAGAAGAGAGAGCCTTAAATCTTGACGGTCCTGAGCCGTATGCTTCGAAGAAACTGGTCCAGATATGTGCGTTTTGGCAACTGGATTCACCCCTCGCAGGGCCCAAAGCTGATTTGGGTCATCTGAAAGATCTATCCTTCCAACACATATATCATTTCAATCGAACACGATGCTGACGAGTGCCTGGGAACTTCCTATTGTCGCTAAGAAGTCCTGTTTGTGCTCTGTTTCTTCACTCCTCGGAGGTGCTCGAATTCGGATTTGAAATCGACAGGTGTGTCGCGTGTTGCTAGTTGGCTCAAAGACGTGATGGACTCTGGAGAGAACTCATTCTCTCCAGCAAGTTGGCGAAGGACGGTGCGATAGTTCCCTGCGGTAAGGACCCTGGCTTGCGTCTGCCGAGCTGGCTGCCGTGACAACCGCTCAGCCCGGACATTGACCCATTCAATGATCTCAGGGTCAGACGAATCCTTGAGCAATTTTGTTTTGCCGATTCTATGGCCTGGTGGTACCCATTGTCCTTGAAGCAGTTCGGGGCGGGGGGGGGGGGGGGACATTAAGGCCGACGTTGGCACACATATCACGCTCAATGGGACTCCCAAAGAACTCCTTCAAGACCACGTCAGGAAGCGACTCGAATACTCGGCAAAATTCCATCTCAAGGACATTGTTCACAAGTGCTGTCTCGACTTGTGTGTTTCCGATCTGTAAGTCAGGAGAACCGGTGGAAATATGCCATAGTCGTAAAAAGATTGCGTAGCGTTGTCCTTGCCCACGGGCTAAGATGAAGTCATGAAGTACAGCGGTGCTTGCTAGGCGGATTTCTGCCAAATGTTCGACGGCGAGCGGGTTTTCGCTCCGACTTGATTGCCCGTTACAGAACCAGACATAATCTTCACACCTTGGTCGATCATCTGTCACAAAATCGACGTAGTCAGAATTCGGTGCCCAGTGCGGCTCTCTCAAATACTTTTAGCTTCAGCTTGGCGAAGGCTTATCAAAGATATGAGTTTTGGTATTCGTTTAGATTTCAGAAGGAAAGAACGACTTTTAGGCTTGTTGTACGCTAAGGTGGACCGCTAACCGTCCGGCTGTCTCTTAGGAAGGCGCGACATACAACAAATTGGTGTTTTTTACCCAGGCAAACTCTTTTCAAAGTGAGTCATCTTATTCTGAATACAGATTTAAGCAGTTGGCTGGACGGACTTTTGCACAACTTCGGCAATCTGAGTCTAATCATCGGACACGATTTCTACCACAACTGAAGTTACGTTCCCTACATACGATCCACGTCTGTTACTTTGATTCCACTCTCATTTACCAACCATGTCTCCAAAATCAGGCGACACCTCGACCGTGGTGCCCATACCTGGGAGCCGAAATATCCTCATCACTAGTGCCTTGCCTTACGTGAACGACGTGCCACATCTGGGCAACATCATCGGCTCCGTGCTTTCGGCCGACGTTTTTGCCCGGTACTGTCGGGCACGCGGCCTCAACACACTCTACATTGGTGGCACAGACGAGTACGGGACAGCCACTGAAATTAGGGCATCCCGCGAGGGCTGCACACCCAAGGAGCTTTGCGATCAGTTCCACAAGATTCACTCGGACATATACCAGTGGTTCAACATTAGCTTCGACAAGTTCGGGCGGACCACGACGCAGAACCAGACGGATATTGCGCAACACATATTCTCAAGGGTAAATGACAACGGGTTCTTGGACGCACGGGTGACGACCAGGCTCTACTGCGAATCTCATGGCCGATTTCTTGCAGATCGATACGTTGTCGGCGATTGCCCTCACTGCGGCAAAGATGCTAAAGGTGACGAGTGTGACGCGTGCGGCTCGTTCGATGATGCTATTGAGCTCAGAAACCCTCGGTGCAATTTGGACGCCTGCGGAGCCACACCTGTTACGCGGGACACGAGGCATCTGTTTTTCAGGCTGGACAGGTTGCAGCCACAGGTCCAGGCCTTCTTTGACGACTCTTCGGCAAAGGGCAGATGGTCAAGTAACGGAAAGGGCCAGACCGTGGGCTGGTTCAAGAAAGGCCTGAAGGAACGCAGCATCACACGGGACATTAAGTTTGGGACACCAGTACCTTCAGACATACCTGGCTACGAAGACAAGGTTATCTACAACTGGTTCGACGCACCGATTGGATATTTGTCCATCACAGCCGAGTACACGGACGAATGGCGGAACTGGTGGCAACCAAAGGACCCTGACCACGTCCAGCTCTACCAATTCATCGGGAAGGACAATGTTTTCTTCCACTCCATCTTCTTCCCTGCCACCCAGATCGCAACTGGGGAAACCTGGACCAAGGTGCACCACCTGTCCACGACGGAATACCTACAGTACGAGGGGACCAAATTCTCCAAGTCAAGGGGCATCGGCGTGTTCGGCGACCAGGCCAAGAACAGCGGAATAAAGGCCGACGTATGGCGGTTCTACCTCCTCTACCACCGCCCAGAGGACAGTGACACGGAATTCACATGGGACGCCTTTATCGTCGCGAACAACAGCCTCCTCAACAATAACCTGGGCAACCTCGTCAACCGCGTCATCAAGTTCGTCAACAAGCCAGGACCCGGGGGCTACGGCGGCATCGTGCCCGACGGCGCGCGGGTCCGCGATGCCGACGGCTCCCTCCGCAAGGGGAGGGAGAAAGTCAACGGCCTCTTCGGCTCGTACCTCCGCCATCTGGATGCCGTCGAGCTGCGCGCGGCGCTCCTCGCCGTCCTCAAGATTTCCGAGGCTGGCAACGAGTTGGCTCACAAGGCAAGCAAGCTATTCAAGAGCGACAAGGAAGAATGCGGGGCCTTCTTGCATACTTGCCTCAATGTTATCCACCTCCTCGCCACTCTTTTGCAGCCGTTCCTTCCGGACACGGCGGAGTCAATAGCCAGGCAGTTGGGCGTGGACCCGGTCCTTCCCATCCCTGACACCTTCGATTTTGATTCTATCCGACCGGGCCACCAGCTTGGCGAGGCCGAACATCTTTTTACAAAGATCAAACCCGAGCGGGCTGAAGACTGGAAGGCGCAGTGCGGCGGCAGCGGATCGAAAGGACTGGCATCGGGGGAGAAGGGCAACAGAAAGGGCGGCAGGTGCAGCAAGAAAGAATCTGGAGCCTCGGATGTGTCGAAAAAAGAGGAGAGCGGCGGTGCAAAGGAGCCTGGAGGTGATCAGGAAGAGCAGCCAAAGGCCGAGGCTTCTGTACTCAACGGGAAGGCTGCTGTTGAGGATGGTCTTGCGCAGGCCCTGGGACCATTGTCTTTTGAATAAGAAGTGAAGTGGTGTACCGGGCTAGGCCAGACTGAGTAAAGGTGCGGCCTTCAGCATGTCACACATTCCATTGTCAGCTTTGTCCTGTGACTCTGTGGGGGAACAATGCATTGAATCCACAGGTCCTTATAATGCAGGTGCCCATTGTTATTCACTATTTCTGACCCTGGACTCAGAAGATTCAAAAGCGCACCCGAGTCCCCCATAACGTGGTATCTAGAATATCTTTCCAAAGCAACTCATCTCATCCAACTCCAGCGGTCGGATCCAAGCCTTCGTACAAGCACAGAAATCTTCAGAATGTCGACGTCGCCTGAATCTCGCAACAGTCCCAGTCCAACTCCAGGCCCGGCGCCGCCTCCGAAGATGGTCGGGCCGGGTTGGACATGTTGCCGCTGTGGTACAGTAACGTCGCTAAAGTGGCTCGACTGCGAAGACAGGCAGTGCCGCCACCGGAGATGTATGGGTGGATGCCACATCAACAAGGGCCCCGGGTTCCTGAGGAAGGTTGCTTCGGCGCTCAAGGCCCGGGCCTCGAAGGACTACTTGAGTAAGGGGTGAGAAGTGGGATGTGCCTGAGCATCTGCGCATGCCTATTTCTAGGCAACTGTCCCTTGCTTTTGGTCATTGGTGCAAGCCAGGCGGTTCATAGCTAAGTAATAATTACACTGCGTCTGCTGTCTTTCTGACTCCATTTAATTGAAACGTGATTTGTCTCTCGAATGTGTGTTCTGAATTGTTTGTGTCCCTCGAAACTGAGTACGATAGAGATTGATCTTGTGAGTGTCAATAGTACCGACTTCTCCTACTTGAATTTCCATCGTTTTGATTGCAGGAATTGGAACGTTAGCAATTCTGCACAGAGGCATTCTTGTGTCCCCCTGCAGGCCCATCGATCTTGGTCCCCTGACTTCTCCACATACATTATTTTGATCATCTGGAACATCGTGGACTTGCGCCCGGGATCAATATTGTGCCACACAATATTCAAGAGACCATCCCTCAGTGTTGCTGAATCATTGACTCCGACTGTAACAGGCAACCGATCTAACGACTGGTAACCACCTTGCCGAGGCCTGTTTGGCAGCCATAAAAAATTCGGTTGCATGTGCTCATGAACCAAAATTACACCCATCTGCCTTTGGTATTTCTCTATTTGCCGAGCGCTTCGAGCATCTGTTGATTTCCATCTTATCAACCTCAAGTTTCACCGCTGGATCTCTCTTCCGTCAAGGCACATGCACTCGTTCGAAACGACACGTGAATGACAGCTAGATTACTGCTGTCATCTTGAAGATCTGGAGGTGGAGTCAATGCTCGACATCGAGCTGAAAACACAATGGAAGACCAGATAATGGTCGGCAGAACCACGGCTGGACGAGAATATAGGATACACCCGCCGCGCTTGGGCCGCAGTCGCTCGCACTGACGCAAACGCAGCGCAGCGCGCTTGATCCCCTGGCATACGAAAAGCTCATATTGCATCCGTGGGGCATGAATTAGCCCTTTTAGGACCGGTATGCGAAGTACAAAGCGCTGTCATCGGAAGCAATTTGAAACCGGGCCCCTGGTGTTTCATCGTGGGAGCTTGTCTGCCGCCCAACGCTCCCGGGTGGACGGGGCAAGGTCCATGCCGGCCACACTAGGCAATAAGCCTCGACGATGCCCATCCATGCGGTGATCGACCTCTCGCAATCCATGATCACCACGCTGATCTTCCCGTGGGAACTGGATCGTCACATCAAGCATTGGAGCATCACGCCCCGCAAGGCGACAAGATGTATAAGGTTCCGTGATATCGCTGCCCTATACGATCGCCTCTTGCCAAGGCTGCAAGAGGCTCGGCTTACAAAACACCAGTAACACAGGGGAGAAGTATCCCTCAGGGCCTCGTTCGGACAACCGGTCTATGCAAAAGCCCATCGTCTGATATCTGATTTGGCAGCCGGGGTGAAGCTTGGTGGTCTCTTCTTTTCATCGCAACACACGGGCCACTCGCCTCGATCCCTTGGACTATGCCTCCGCAAATCCGCCTTGCCGACTCGAAAGATGACCCTCAAGAGGGAAGGTGGCCGTTGAAAGAAAGGACGGACTGGTGATCGGGCGCCACAGTATAAAGAGTCTTCGCTCTTCTTCGCCCGCCCACGATGTAACCGCTCCGATTTCCAGACGAGAGACAGTTTTCCATCACAATACTAGTCGTTCGTCCCAGTTCTGTCGCCACACAACACTCATTTTACCCAAAGCTAACCACCACGACTTTGACCAAGACCACCGTCTCCTCACCCTCCTTCACCCAAGTGACACGAACTAGACTTTCGCTTCTCAAACAAACCTTCTCTGGTAGTCACAAAAAAGAAAGAAAAAATGAAGCCCGTCGCAGCCCTCACAACCATCATCACCCTCGCCGCAGGCCACGGCATCGTGACGACCCCGCCAGCCCGCCAGGTCGGCGACGCTTTCAAGGCGGCGTGCGGCGAGCAGCCCTTCAACAACCAAAAGGGCGACCCCTACGGCAACCAGCAGCAGCTGGAGCAGAACGCGTCGTCGCAGAAGGACTTCAACGCGACGGCGTGCCAGTTCTTCATGTGCAAGGGCTACCAGCTCGCCGACAACACGGCCAACGTGCAGGCCTTCACGGCGGGGCAGACGGTCCAGATGAAGGTGGACATCCGCGCGCCGCACACGGGCGACTGCAACGTGAGCGTCATCGACCTGGGCAGCAATACTGTCATCGGGCAGCCCATGATCGAGTTCCAGAACTATGCTAGTACCAGCACCGGCGTCGCCAAGAACAACACCGACTTTGAGATTACGATGCCCGACGTGGCTGCGCAGTGCGGGCAGGCTGGGAAGTGCGCCGTGCAGTGGTGGTGGGACAGCAGGGAGTCGGACCAGACTTATATGAGCTGTATTGACTTCACTATGGCTTAGGATGATCTGGTCTGGTACTATTGTGGCTTTGGTGGTCGCTGGGGGAGGGGGCGTGGCGTTAGGGAGGGTTCTTCAGCAAAGTTGTGCTTCTGTTCATGATTTTGGTTCTGACTCCAGCTTCAGGGGAGGGTTGGATACTTGTCGAGTCTGGAGGTCTCGGATGGTTACCGGATGTGTCAGTCTTTTACGCTAGTTATACCCTCACCCACTGCGGATTCACGCTTCCGACGTCCGGTTCCAACAACGTGGTGTTAATTGCAGGACGTTCTAGAGAGCTGGCAGATAAGTCTATGAGTGAACGGGCTCAGCTTGGCATCTTCTCAGGCTTGTTCTCGGCGAGCACGAGGTTGTCTCACTGTACTGACCCTGCATGTGAGAGGGTAGAATGTTCTTCCGGGTACTTAGTGCTGCGTTTCAATCTGCTCCTCGTACAGTACATTTCTAAATAGTCTTTTAATTGAACCATGTACACCTCCCACGACCTTGTATTTCATTGACTACACGCACATAGAAAGGGGCGGAGACCTGACTGCCTTCACAATTAGAGTTTGCATGCAAGGCGGACGTTGCAGCAGGGGGCACTTTGCGAAACGCTCTGACTCTGAGCTGTTTGTTCATCCCAAATCCGCTGTCAGCTCTCAGACTTGAGGGGACGGGGAAGGGAAGGTAGATCTACGCTGAGAAACACATGAACAGCGTCGGCGATTCTTCAGGTGATACGGGCTCAGAACTCTAACTCGTCACCCACACGCACGCAGGAGGCATGCAAAAACTCACCTGCCACCGCGGTCCGGACAATCCGCCACTCCCATCTGTTGAAATAGTATGTACGCCGCGGCACACAAGGCAAAGCAGAGCTCTGATCCTCACAATACAGCATTCATGAAATCAACCGGCACCTCGATGCCTGCACAGCAGCAGCCCTCAAGAGCGGCACGCACCTAATCAAAACCACTTTCCCAAAACCACCCTGCCCCCCCCCCCCCCCCCCGGCAATGTTCCTAGACGCCATCCAGCAGTCCCCCGGCCTGAGGACCCTCGCCCCGCCGTTCCCGCAGCATCAGCCCGATCCCGACGCCGACGCCGACGCCGACTCGGCCCTGATCCCCAGCTGGGGCCGCTACTACCGGGCCCGCCGGAGGGCGAGCGAGCACCTGATCCACGGCCTGACGCACAAGCCCAGCTCCTCGCGCGCGGGCGTCCTCCTCACCGACTTCGCCATCGGGGCCGCCATCGGGGCCGTCGCCGCCGTCGCCGCCGTGGCAGTCATAGCGTGCGCCATCGCCGTGGCCGCGGGGCTGACGCTCGACGTCGTCTCGGGGGTCGTCATCGACGCGGCGATCCGCGTCGCCGTCGCGTGCATGAGGGGCGGCGCGAGGCTCGCCGCCAGCTTCGTGGCCAGCCTGCTCGCCGGCGCGGCGAGGGTGCGGAAAGGTGAGTTTTGCGGCCAAGAACTTTTCTCTCTGTGTGTGTGTGCCCCCATAACTACTACCAGTAGTAACCTCGGTTTCGTGTGGTCTTTTGTGGCAAATGAGATTTATTCTGACTGGGAAATATTTTTTCTTTGTTTTCGCAGTGTATGCCTCTCGCGCGCAGAAGCAGACAATCGACGACACCGGGGCCGTGGTTCTCCCCGCCCGGGCCACGGCGGCCCCGCGCCGGAGCTTCGCGGCCCCGCGGTACATCTTCGGGAGCACGCAGGCGAGGCAGCCGGGCTCGGGGCTGAGGCCGCTGAGGCTGGCGGCCTCGGCCGGGGTGCGCCTGGGCGGTGGCTCGCCGGCCGCGCAGCGGTACTCGGACTGGAAGAAGGACAAGGGCGTGGCCGTGTTTGCTACGATTGCCCTGGAGCAGTGGAAGCAGAGGGTCACCAGCAGGATTAGGAGGCGGAGCTGAGGCTCTCGGCTTGGTCATTTTTCTTCTTTTCTTTCTTGCATAAAGGCTGGTAATGGAGTCTCGGTGGCATATTGGATTCATGATTGATGACAAAAGTAGCCCTTGACTATCATGAAATAGATAATGAACATTTATATTTACTGTGGGTGCTGTGTGTCTCCTACTCTTGTGGTCAACCCGTCAAGAAACTAATACCTGCTAGGTCCGTCAACAGTGGCCACACCTAGGACGTCCTGTGGAAGTCAGATATGTGGTATTGACGGCGCACATGCCGTTGTGTGAATGACCCGACACAGTTTCTGGTTGTCATCCCACTGTTGCTGGGAGTAAGTTAGCGTTCACCCTGGTTGTGTTTGGTTTCGTGGGAATTTGAGTACGATTTTAAAAATGTTTAAGAAGTTAAGTTATTCAAGAAAACACGCAGAAACCTCTAGTTGAAATTGCGTTTCTGCAATATAGACTAAGGAAAGTAATTCAATGGTTGGCTGATTGATACTCAGGCGATGAATCAAGGCACGGAGTCTGCTGGCTGTCGGCCTGTTGCCGTCATGAAAATGTACGGAGTAAGATGTATGAAAGTTAGCAGAACTTGACTGTTTTTGCAACGCCTGAGCCACTTCAGAAATCGATGGAACAACAAGCTTGCGATGTCGCTGCAGCTAGCTCAGACCTCACTGGGACACGAAGCACCCACTCCGAAAGCAGCCTCGCAGCTCTGCTTCAAGATCCACAGATTCCACCGGTTGAACCGCTTCCTCATCAACTGGAAAAGTTCCGCAGCATCACTGGCCTTTCCAAGCTCCTCCTCAAACCCCCTGATATACTCCCTGTTGCTCTCCAACATCGCCCTCGCGTACCGCACATCCGGCTCAGAGCGGACATGGAACGAGTGCCCGGGGATAACAATCTTCGGGTCCAGGGCAGCAATCTCCGAGACAGCCCCGATCCACTTGGCTCGTCTCCCCGCGCTATCCGCCTCGACCAGGTACTGATAACAGTCTCCGTTGTAGACGATGTCGCCCGCCACGACGAGGCCGAGGTCGGGCACGTGGGCGTAGGAGGAGTAGTGCGTATCGGCGTGCTGGATGTCGTGGACTCGAATGACCTGCCCGCCGCCCAGGTCGATCTGGTTGGACTCGGAGAGGGGCTGGAACTCGACCCGCCGCTCTGGGAGGCCGGTGCCGGACGGAGACGACGGGAACCCGACCTTCCACAACCCCTCATAGAGCTCCGGGGCATACTGGGCCTCTACGCCCTTGATGACATAGCGGCTGGCCGCGGCTCGGATGCCGGGGAAGTGATCCTCCAAGACCGGGAAGCCGAAGAAGTGATCGCCGTGCGCGTGCGTCGCCAGGAACAGCTTCAGGGCACAGCCTGCGGGCAGCGTGCCCCTGATCCACGCAGCCAGGTCGCGTGTGGCTGCGATACTGGTTGGGCAATCGATTATGACGGCCGATGATGGTGTGTATATCAGGGTGCAACTCATTGGAGACCAGAGGCCTGAGTCGGGCGAAGAGGAGTCCGGTGATGGGAAGGCCGTAGGAATCGGAGAGGAAATGTATGTTGCAAACTTCAGCGCCATGGCTCCTTGAGGTGTGTTATTGTTATCCCTGATGAACTCGATGCTAGATCTAGTACTTTGAGATGCTTGAATGAAATGAAGATGGAATCTCAGACTTTGGCAACGGAATTGGCGTATATGTGTTGCAGGTGATACATCTTATAATTGTACTTGCACGTCTGTGGCAGAATTATTAATTACATGGGAATAGCCGCGAAAAGGTTCATCCTGTCAATTTCTAAACGCTCACCGTAATTAGTCATGGAGGAAAACTTTCGACACGTCAGGCAACGAGAAGGGCGTGAGGATTCTGCACTCATTCATGATCACTAATCTGGGCCAAGGATAGAAGACAGGTGTGATAATATCTGTTCTCCACATAAGACGAGGGAACACGTTCCCCTGATCAAGCAGACAAACACGCTCTTCTGGGAGGAAAGTCTTAGGGGTTAAGCAGAGCTTAAGGCACCCTAGCTTTTAGTCCACGGTGTAGATACGCTCTTAGCAAGCGCATACATTATTACATCACGCATAGCTCTAACCAACTTAGAGACCATATTACAACCCAAATACTAAGAAATATAGTAATCACTTTGAGGACAAGTGCGCATAATATAGTCATTGCCAGACATCCCCAGACAAGAGTAATCTACCCCTCTTGCATAGGCTTGACCAGACGTCTTTCTGCTTTGGGCTTCCTAGATTCCAACTAGGATGACAAAATATTGATTCTGTATAGTTATGGGGTTGATGGAATACTTGAATCAGGCAAGGTTATCCCCTCGAAAGGGCGCCTCGCTGTTATGACTGATTTTAATGAACAGATTCTCACACGGAAGTTCTTTCGGCTTCAGGGATATGACAAGAGAAGACGTTAAGCGGAATTCGGCGGCTAGCCTGCCCTGTTTGGAAGGAAACATGTGTCTGGTAGAACGTGCTATGTTTTTATTCGAAGTGGGCGTGATACCTAGAATCTAATTGCAGAAGGACCAGAATTCACCTTCTTAACAGCGCATACCCCCTATTCACTGCCCCCCTCCAATTCACTCCTGTATCAACGATCTACAGGTATGGAAGCTTATACATAACTCAGAAGCTCAGACGCTGTGTTGTGTTCGAGTCGTTCTTGTAAAGGCTCGGTGGCGTCCTCTAGCTTGGTCCCGGTATATCTCTCGGTTCGGGCCTGCTGCTTTGAACCGACACATGCGCACACATTTCAGTGGGATTGCGTTGCTCTAGCCGCCTGGTCTGACTCAATGAGCAAAGTACCTTGGCCACACAATCTCTGAGGAGCTCGAGCCGTTCCTTCATTTCCATTCTGAGCCTCAATGCCATCAGGTATGGGCCGTCAATGGCCCTCAGCTTTTCGCAAGCTGCAAGTCAGAGCTATGAGTCAAGTCAGGCAAATTATAGGCTGAGAGCTCCTGCTCTGTGTCCAGGAACATGTGGACAGCGGTACTTGGGTGGATATGTCTCACACGGGCACACATCTTAGGTATGAGCCTCGATACTTCCGGAGCTGCTGACGAGAATAACAAGTTTTCTGTCTTTGAGGTCGGGGTGAGGGGGGGGGGCTGATGAACGCGAGCATAGTCTTTTAGATAGGGTGATTCCGGGCGAGGGCCTGCACAGGAACTCATAGCATGTCGAAGACTTGTGCAAATGTGGACATTGCTCACCGGCGCAATATTCCTGGACACTGAAAGTGCATGTGTTTCAAGGCAAACATGAGTTGAGAGCAAACTGTGGACACATTATGTGAGAGGGCTATTTGATTTGAGGCGGAAGATAATAGAAGACCTGGTGATAGCTTCACTCGAACTTTGGGCAACCCCATCTAATGCCCTTCTCTAACTACCACCCAAATTTTGACTTCCAGAAGCTCTCTTGCTTATTGGATTGACCCGACCGCCTAGAGCCCCAGGAGTGCCTAGTCACTAAAGTACTCATCGCCTGATTCGTAGGGAAGAACTTCCCTCTTGTAGACAATGTGTGGGAACCGCTCGCGGGGACCGATTTGTCTCCAATAGAACTGTCCACTATGCTCGTTACGCAGGTTGTCCCATATCTCTGCAGAGTTGGGCTGATACTTGTCCAATTCCGCCTCGGGGTCCCAAAGTTGCGGACCGGGGTTGAATGTGCACTGGATGACTTTGGACCTGTGGTTGACAATGTCCCCGATGACTTTCGGGAAGCCCTCGTAAAGGTCTGTTATGGCGGTTAGTGATATGACTTTGAGAATGAGGGAGGCAGGGGAGTGGGATTAGGGGGCTTACAGCAGCGGGGGCCCCTCAGATGCATAAAATGATCGTCTGTCTCGGGCTCCTCGGTCTCGGACTTGCCAGTTGCGCGTTCTGATGCAATTTCCCAGGCTCTTTGCCAGGCAGCATCGCGTTGGATATAATTCATGAAGACGTCCAAAAGGACGTCGTCGCCCGGTGCTCCGTCGAGAACCAAGGTAAAAGAATTCTCCGGCATTCCCGCTGGAACAAGAGCTGCGGCCTCCATAATCCAGAGGGCGAGGTTATCGGTGATCATGTCGGTTGAGAAGCCCGTTGCGGCATCCGTTCTCGCAAAGAGATACAGCGTTTCCGGATCACCATCCAAATAATTGGGATGGTGTAGGGGACCGGGTCGATTTGGCTGTTGAAAGATCGCTTTCCATAGGTTAACGCGCCTTTCGACACGAAGCCTCGGGTTCTCCACGCAAAAGCTTATGAGCCCCTGAGCGTGACTTTCGGGGAACGCAACACAGACGTTGTTTTCAAGAAGTCGGAGATGACGTAGATGCAGGCGTATTTTGCGCGGAAGGGAAGCGAGAAATCTGATGGCGACCGATGCTGCGGAAAAGCGAAATTTTCCCCGATTGTCTGACTTTGCGTCGAACTCTGCGGTGTCTTCAGGACCAGTAAAGGGTTGAAGAAAATCTTGGAAAGTATCTTTGTAATACCGGGGCCCGTTCCAAAATTCCGTCATCTGAAGCTTACGGCTCGAGTGGCAGTAAGCATTACTGTCATTGCAGGAGACGGTGTTCTTCCAGGCATATGGGCGAGACAATTTGAGGAGGTCGTCATCGGTGGGGACACTCCAAGCCGGGAATTCAGAGTCCAGAGCCAGCATCTCGCGAGGAGGGAAGGTGGGCCTCTGCGCAGCCGGTCCACTCCTGAAGCAGCCGTGGTCTGCTGTTACCTGCAACGCGTGCATGATGGCTCTTCGCATTACCGAGGGTACCATTCCCCATGATCCAGTGGGACCTGGCCCTTCATCAGGGCAGTGGTCGTGAGGCCGAGCTTGAAGGACCTTGTGAGCCGAGCCGATCTCAGCCCAGTCGGTATCCTTTTTGAGGAGAGTGCGTAACAATGGGCCGATCAAAGGTTGAGTACGTACGACCTCCTGCAGGTCCACAATATAATGATTAGTATATGAGCAACTACAACAGTGGCTTGGCCTGGGCGCGAGAAGAGGGAGTGACGGGGTGGTGGGTGACTTACATCCACTACAGTGCTAGTGTAACAAGGTCGTACGACCGTGTCATCCTCATAATACAGGAATGACGCAGCCTCCATAGTTAACGGGACTCGTAGGTAGTGAAACCGAGCTGCTCTGACGCGCACCTCGTCTGAGTTGCTTCTCGAAATGCGTGTATTCGAACAGGTGATGGTATTGAACTTGAGAATCAGGCCCTCCGTTTCCTCGTGGACTTTCTTGCATGTGGACCTAAGGGCGAGGTCGATACGATCCGTCTTGTTGGACGGGGCCAGGTCTTCCAAAATATTTTGAGATTTTGGTTTTGCATTTTCTCCGTATGCGAAATTGTACACTAGCCCGTTCTCGAACGCAAAGTAGAACCGGTAGATGTCGTCGCGAAGCTCCCGGGGGAGGTTGAGAAATGCGGATTCGCAAGCCATGATGCAGTGCTGTTTGGTTCGGTAGTTCGGGTATGGATGGCAGGACAGATTGGTACGTGGGACCAATTGGAATGAGATGACAATCTACAGGATTGATTTTTTAAGGCCTGGCTTTGTCTGGGGTGGGAGGTCTTTTATAGACAAACCTAGCGCAAGTTGCAACAGTGCTAGCCAGGCTCCGAGCACAGGCCGCCTTCGGCTAATCAGAGCCAGCGTCGTGTGAGTCTTTCGGCGTGCACTTCTCCTAGGGCCTAGGGCATCACACTTGAGAGGCACTACAACTTTTAGTTCGAAATGAGCCTAGGCTAAGCTAAGCACATAACAATTGGCAGCACTGGATATGCCTCGGGCCGGTCCACGGGTACTATCAACCCAGTCACCAAACAAGTCACCTGCGAGCCATCAAAATTCACCAAGATGCAAAGGGACATGTCCAATTGGCGGGTGCATCGGCCGCCGTCATATAGACTATTTGTATTCTTTGAGTTCCTCTACTAAGCTGGAACGACAATGATTGTCCTAGTGGGACAAGAGACAATGTAGGTTATAGGCAATTACAGTCAAATTCGGGATGCAGCCTTAGACAGTGACTATTCAATCTGCTAGTTATAAGTTAGTGATTTGAATAATCAAGATGGGCTGGGGATCACTTGTGCCTTCTGCAAACCAGTGTTGTGTTAGAAGCTGCTAATTCGCACCAAAACTCTTAGTGTCAGACCGTGCCTAGTCTCCGGTGCTTGTCTGTTAGCCAGCCAAAATAAGTTGGTAGAAATTGGCAGGAGCTAGAATTAAGTGCATACCCTTTCGTGCTGGCGCTGTTGACAAGCTCCAATTTAGCTGTCAGCCTGAGTATTGAGTGAGTATTCTCACACAAGGGACAAGGAGCAGCTGGTACCAGCCAACATACCTGTCAAGCTGAACACCAGGCCGGTCTCTGCTGTCAGCTTGTGAGAAGATCCTTGCTTGAGAGTCTAAAGAAATAGCAGCATTGGAGGACATACCCGTCGCGGACGAAGCCATCTCTAGCCATCAGCTCTTTTCTGTCAGTTGGCAAGGTACAATACATCTAGGGACAAAAGAAGCAAGTAGGAAGTTCAGATAAGGGGAGGCATACCAACCTAGTTTGACACCGTCAAGCACTATGTTCAAATGCCTTCGCCATGTGACTCAGGCCTTCCTTTTCCTGATCAGCATTTGGCTTGCAGCCTCGGATATCAAGGGTAGTCACCACACACGAACACCTTTACCCATATAAGCATAGATCAAGCCGTGTAGTAATAATAGAAAGGAACTCACAAATTGCCCGAAATGGACAATATAAAGCTGCCGTCTCCCAGACTGCTATGATTGATCAGCTGTCTGTTACGTGGCTGGATATCTGGGCTCGGCCAAATACCATACTCGCACGGCACACGCACAAGATCTATCTCTGCTTCTGCTTCGCGATATTAGCAACTCTCCTGTGCGAACAAGTCTCAGGGCGGCACCTACCAAACGCACAACAATCTGCGCCACCAAACAGCTGGAATGTCAGCCTGAGTGAAAGGCATGTAGTAGGTCGCTCGCGAGGTTCATGTTACCTACCACAGCCTTGCTCCTCTGCACTGCTTCGTTAATTAGCAAGTCATGAAACGTCCTCCAACCTCAAGATATACAACTCACCAAGACCATTCAAAGACAATCATTCGGCCTGCTTTCTCAGAATCTTTGTCAGGTAGCCATAGATTAAGCAGGACTCATGTACCAACCCACCAAGACCCTTCGAGAACAGTCATTCGACCTGTCGAATTGCTGTCACTGTTAGAAAGCTGTTTACTGAGCAGGATTCATAGGCTGACAAACACACAAAGACCAAGACCACTGGCCTTGGCAAACAAGACGTCAACAACATCATCATTGAGCAACGGGGGATTGGTCAACTTACCAAGACAACTCAACCCAGTGCACACGGTTGTCACCTTGAACCTTTCTCTATTAGCATACTTGCAACCAAAACCCAACTGCAAACCCAGACCAACTGACCCATTGAGCGTGTTCGCAACTGACGTTGGAACAGACTGCTTCCATAGGGTAGCCAGGTCAGTGATTACGCCGAGTATGAAAAATATGGGAGGTGCTTACCAACCTGGTAAGACAAACACGCTCCATTGCTTTGAGCCACATTGAGATATGTTAGCAGAATCTGACCACCATTTCTGGCTGACACTACTCACTGTGAGTGGAATGGGCTGACAGAGTTGACTAGATTGATTCATTGTTAGCTTAGCCTATTGAGTCCAAAGGTCATTATCTCACCACGAACAGCCACAAGAATGGACACCGAATACAACGAGCAAGTCTTTCCCGAAACAAGGGCAATTCTGGGCGACAACTATTCAAATGTCAGCTTGACAACTCAGGAGTTAAGGTCATGAGATCTCTTCATACCCCAAACCCAACGCTATCCGAAAAGATCGACGCGTTTGTGATCACGCTCAGAAGCCACGAGATCTATCCCGAAGAGATTAAATTCTGGATGAGTGTCAAATCAAGGATACGGAAGCTCAAGACAAGCAAGAGAAAGAAGCTGGAAGAGTGGTTTAAGAAGCACGAAATCCCTAAGACGGACTATAAAAATAAAATTAGTAATATTCTTAGTAAAATCAGAGGTTTAAGGGAGGACTATCTTACTAACTTGATGGAACGCTGAATTCTGTTCACAAGTAGTTAGCAGAATAACCACAGTTTAATAAACACAGTTCAAAAAACACAATCATAGGTCTTTGGTTACCCTCATACCCAGGAGGGGGGCAGTAGAAGCCACAAAGATGGGAGGCGTCTGCAAGGGCCGCCAGGATCCAAGGGTGAGCCGGCGAAGGGGCAATGATAGCTGGGCCTGCTGCTCAAGTCAAGGCAAGAATGCGGTGCGCTGGGGGGAGGGGGGGGGTAAGAAGAAGGAGCCGAGCCGGGCTGGGGAGCCCAGGGGGGGAAAGGAAAGGTGGAATCGGAGCTTCAATTGTCATTAGCTGTCTACCTAGGGAACATGGATCACCTGGTCCGGTTGGGACGACGCCTTGGGTGTCTGGCGGTAGTTCCTCCGCCTCAGGTCCAGCAGGGAGTACTTCTTCCTCTTCCTCGCGGGGCCGGCCGCGTCGCCCTGGTCCTCGTCCTCGGGGCGCGGGCTCGGGGGGCGGCCGCGCTTCCCCGGCCGCGCCTCCTTGATCTGCCAGCTGGACTTGGTGAACTGGGGGATCCCGAAAGTCTTGATGGCGAACCTGGCGGCCTCGTCTGGGTGCTGGATGAAGACGGTGCGCAGGTCGGTCACGGCCTTCCGTGAGCTCGAACAGGCGGGCCCTCTTGTGGGCCATGTCGATTCCGCTGCACCCCTTGCCGTCGCAGTGGATGAAGAGGTGGCTCGACCGTGTGTGGGCCTCTGCGGCAGAAGGGGCAGCGGTCCGTCGGGTGCAGGCCGAACCTGTGGAGGTAGGCGGCCAGGCCGATGTGGCCGGTCCTGCAGTGCAGGAGCATGGTGCTCTCCTCCCGGGTCAGGCCCGCGTGGTGGTGTAGGCTCTGCGGCCCCCCCATGGCTCGGCCAGCGCGAGTGGTCTGGGCCAGGTGTGAGTCGACCTCCAGCCATCTCGGAACCGTTGCCACTCCCGGGAGCACTGCTCATGGACGGTCACCGTGGCCATCTGGTCAATAGCAGCCCTGACACGCTTGGGGCCATCTTGCCATTTTTTTTCCATCTCTTCCCGTCCGTGGTGGTGCTCCAGCCGGGCTCGGGCAGAATTGATAAATTCTCTGGCCTTCGAGCTTCTCGAAAGGGTGACTGCCCAATTTTGTTGGTTGATCGGGAAGGGCTTTTGCCCTTTCGGCTCGGAAGGCTTTGTAATCGGGGCTGTCGAGATTTTTGGCGAAGTAAGAGACCGTCCTCATACGCAGATAGATGGACAGCTTCGGAATGCAAAGCTCTTTTCGAAGGACATCCACCGAGGTGGTTCTCATCGCCCCGGAAAGCTCGGTGAGGCACTGGCCCTGGAGCTTGTCCAAATCTTTCAAAAGCTTTGAGGAGATAGTTCCTTGCCTGCATGCTTGAATCCCGGTAAACAACCACGCAGGGGAGGCGTAGGAAAAGATGGATTGAACCTGTGAGATGTAGAGTGTGCGCATTTGCTCCAGGGGAGGTCCCCAGATTGAACCAGAGACCTCTTTCAAGCAACGCATATTCTTGCTGACCCGGGCGATCATGTGTTCGATGTGGTATTCCCATGAAAGACGATCGTCGACCCGGACACCGAGGATAACGAGGTATCGTTTGCTGAACAGGACTTCATCGGGAGGCAGGTCGTCGATAGAAGGTCGTACTGTGACTTTCAAGCCCCGGTCCTGGTAGCTCAAGAAATGCAGCAAGCCATATTTTCCAGGGTCGAAAGTTACACCGCTCCCATTAGACCATTTGAGGATCTGGGCGTGGACCCATTCTAATACTTCGCAGTTGATCTCGAAGGAGGAAGACCGTACTATTGCATCAAGGGGTCAGTCATCACATTACTAACACACGCCGGTCATGTAGGAAAGGAGCAAAACAGCTTCACGAGAAAGATGCTGTCTTGAAAGGATTCGTGTCCTTGGGGAGGGTTAGGACCATAATAACAGGCTACTTACCGGTGATATAAGTGTCATCAACGAATGCAAAGATGTCGAAGACGGCTCGGCCCATCAGCTTCGCGACATCGAAAAGGGGTGCAGCAAAGATGAGAAACAACAAAGGTGACAAGCAGCTCCCTTGAGGTAGTCCTCCGTTTTCGAAGTAGAGTTGTGCCTCATGGCCAGGAATTTCGAGGGCGGTTTGGCGGTCACACATAGCCAAGACCATATGATTTTGATGATGTATCCCGGAATACCCTTCTCAACCAATATTCTCATCAAAATGATGCGGTCTGTGTGCGGGAATGCTCCTGAGATGTCCAGGCTGAGACCGCTGACTTTTTGACGCTTGATCCAGCCCATCAAGACGAAGTTCGTCAAGCTGTGGAGGGCCGCTGTTGTCGACTTGCCAGACAGTCCCCCAAATTGTCGCAGAGGAAGTTTACATGACTCGGAGAGTGCGTCCAAAGCCAGTTTCAAGCGTCCGACAATACTCTTCTCGAGCACCTTGCCGACGCTAGTCAACAGGGCAATCGGACGGTAGGAAGTAGGGCGGTCGTCGGGCTTGCCCGGTTTGAGAAATAAGATGGTCCTGGAGAACTTCAGCCACTTTGGGTAGTGGCCCTTGGATAGACAGGCGGCGAAGACGTCTTCGAAATAGGGAGTGACGATATCGCCCAGCATCTTGAGGGTTTCATTGCCGATGATGTCGACACCAGTTGCCTTCCTGTCGGGAAGACCTTTTATGGATCCGAGGACTTCCCCTAGTTGTTCTTCATCGTTAGGGACCATGCGCTTAAGTTGGTCTTTTTCAGGCAGTGAACAAATGATGTTCGGGGGGAGCTCTGGGTTTAAAGAGTGCTCTCGGCTCGTCTTGCCCTCCCCATATATGGCGTTCATGTACATGTCGGCCTTTTCGTGAGCTGTCTTTGCCGTCTTCCCCTTGTAATTGAAATCTGGCGTGAAAGGACTCTGGGTTGGTTGAGCCCGGCGCCGGGCCTGTTTGGCCCATCGCTGAGTGCTTCGAGGGTTTTCAGCAGTGGTAGAAGAAACAGCTTCCTTGTACGTCTTTTGGCTTTCGACGCTTGCAGGCACGTGGGACCTGCTGGGCTCACACTTGTCCCCGAATGGAACATGTTCCTTGATACCATCCTCGATAATTTTGGCAATTGCCCAAAGCCGGGCATCGATACCCTCGATACTGTCCAGGTCTTGTGGAGGGAGTGCGAGGAGGTTCTTTTTGACACTGGTGCGGAATTCTTCGGCCGGAGTCTCTTTCCGCCTACGGTGGATGTTGATCTGACGGTTTGGAGGGCAGTCAAGCGTGGTTCGGACAACCCGGTGGTCAGAATCGAGGCCTTCCACGTCCGTGACCGCCCAGTGAAGGAATCGAGAAGTCAGGATTTCGCCGAGGAAAGCAAGATCAATGGTCGACTGAGAAGGGCCGTCTTGACGTGCCGAACGTGTGTACGTGATGACGCCTGGGGTGTTGCACAGGTGTATGTTATGTGATCTGACGGCATCGGCAAGCTTTCTGGAATCCTCGCATGGCCCTAGGATCACTTCGGAGCCAGCCCAAAGCTTGTGGTGCAGGGTGCAGTCTCCCAAAAGGACGCTGTTGGAGTTGGAACATTCACGAATGAGTCTGTCCATGTCCAGAGGGAGTCTTGGGTGAAATGTGTCCCTGTAGACATTGTGGATCTGAATGTTGCCCGCCCAGTCAGGCGCCGCCGCCCGCCTCCCAGTCCACGGTGGGCATGCAATGTGGCACGAGGAAACAGACACGCTCGGCCAGCCTCGGAGGGGACTGGTAGGAGCTGAAAGTTAGCCCAACTGAAAGCGGAGGAATAGGGCATGCTACGAACCAACTTACACTTCCGCGGTCCATTTGCATAGTGAGACCGAGAGGGTGCGTGTGGTTGCGTGGGGCACGGGGAACGCAGCCTGCTTACACGGGCGGCTGACTAAGCCCCGACCACACGCCCTCTGGGCCTTCTTCTACACCACCCCATGGGCCCCTCTAATGCCCACTTTTCTGCTTAGAGAAATAAAGGACTACTTAACTTGAATTGGCGTATTTGAGACCAGACACGTCGGGTGGTCATCCTCAGTGGACAGCTGTGTTGAGTTGTACCAGACATGATGACTGCCACAGAGTCCCACGGCTGCCCGAGCGGCTCGAGTAGGAACGTCCTGCATGGCGACGATGCCCCAGAGTTGTGGGTCTGGCAAGTGCTCTGGTTGCCGGTGGATCATCAGCGTTGCACCGGCGCCAGCCAAATCAGGACGTTATCATTATCATTACCAAGGCCCCACAACATCGCTCGCACATAACTACAAGACCAAATCAGCCGCGCAATACAGAGCAGGCTAAGGTGCACCCGCCCAATATGCATCATGGGAAGCATGGCTGACAACACCGTCCCACCGGCGAGTCTTGAGAAGCGCCTAGCTGCCTCAACCTTGTTCAACAGCTGGCCGGCCTTGATAATCGCTGGTCTGGTCTTGCTCGTAACCGTCATCATCTACCGTCGACACTTCTCGCCATTAAAAGACATCCCCGGCCCCTTTTGGGCCTCATTCTCCCGCTTGTGGCACATCCGCATCACCCTCGACGGAAACCAGAATGAGCAGCTCACCCAGGCCCACGAAAAGTACGGACACTTTGTCCGCCTGGCCAACAACGAGGTCAGCGTCAGCCACCCCGACGCCATCAGAAGAGTCCTCCTCACACCGCTCAAGAAAGGCGACATGTACAAGATGAGCACCTTCCCGGACTGGCGGTACCAGAACCCCATGTCCATCGTCGACCCAAAGCGCAAGGTCGAGCTCTCCAGGCAGTTCGCCTCGGGCTACACGCTCACCAACGCGCTGAAGTCCGAGGACGCCATGGACGGCCTCGTGGCAGGGCTCCTCGGGCGGATGGACAGGTCCGCCGCCTCCCAGGAGCCCATGGAGCTGGACAGGCACGTCACCTTCCTCACCTTCGACCTGCTCGGCGAGGTCCTCTTCAGCAGGCCGTTCGGCTACGTCGCCGCGGGCGAGGACATCGGCGGCAGCATCGCGACGAACCTGAGGCTGGTCGGCACGCACGCCGTCGCCTCGCACTTCAGGGCCGTCCAGCTGGCCGCCCTCAACCCCCTCACCTCGAGGCTGCTGCCGTGGGGCCACCTGTTCAACACGGCCTTCCGCGCCCTCGCCGAGAGGAGGGCGAGCCCCGACGCGCGCTTCGACGTCGTCGCGCACTGGCTCAGGGCCGCGGCTGAGCACCCCGACCGCCTGACCGAGAGGGACATCCTCGCCAACGCGACTGCCAACGTCGGCGCCGGCTCCGACACGGTCTCGTGCGCCGCCCAGAGCTTCTTGTACCACATGACCAGGCGCCCTGAGTTGTGGAGGCGGGCGAGGGACGAGATCCGAGACGCCCAGGGGGCTGACGGGAGCTGCAGCTCGAGGGTGATAGAATACAACCACGCGGTCAAATTGCCTTTCTTCCAGGCCTGTCTGAAGGAGGCACTACGTATTCATAACCCCGTGCCTATGGGTCTGCCTCGGGTGGCGCCCAAGGGTGGGCTGACAATCGGAGAAACGACTTTGCCGGAGGGGACGACGGTGTCCGTAAGCCCGTGGGTGATTCATCACTCTAAAGAGATTTTTGGACCCGACGCGGTAAGATCTGCTGGCCCTCCTCCTCTTGCTCAAGAAGAAAACCGCAAAAGAACTACTAAGGCTAACCCCTTCTCTGATCGCCCCAGCTCGAATTCAATCCTGACCGATGGCTTGGCCCGGATGCCTCCCGCCTGGATAGATACTGGTGCCCATACGGGGCCGGGTACATGAGCTGCCCAGGGCAAAACTTTGCCAAGATGGAGCTGTCCAAGACCCTGTCTACCATCGTGCGGGACTATGACCTGCGTCTCGTTGATCCGACCAGGTCTTGGAAGTGGAAGGCTTGGTTCACCATGGTGCCTTATGACTGGCCTGTCTATGTCAGCAAGAGCTCATTAATTTGAGCGTTCATGATTGCTCCCGCTCCTGTCTTTCCATCCTATGTTAGCCTAATATTAAGCTCTACACAATCCGGTATTTATCTCGAGCTTACGTGCTGTCAAGTCTAAGTGACTTCTTACTACATTGGAATCTAAGAATTGCTACGACTTCATGTTACCTGGCTCACGAAAAAAAATGCTGCTTGTGTAATTTGGGCCGAAGGAAAATCGTTCTCCGCGTTCTCAGGTAGATTTCTTGGTCTCATCAGCTTTCTTGGCCTCCTCAATGAACCAGGCGCCCGTCTTCGCAATGGCTTCAGACATTGTGACCTTTGGCCTATATCCCAGGACCCTTTTCGCCTTGCCGCAACTCAAAGTCCGATGGATGCAGGCGTATCGCACGGTCTGCCTGCTCAATACCGACTCCTTTTTTCCAAACGATGTGATCCACACCCACCATTCAGCAAGAAATCCCATGAGCAAAGCCAACCCTAGAGGAATGACTCTGATGTCCTTCTCCTTGACGGGGTACCCTACGGATGCAGCTGCAGCTCGCTGATAATCCCAGAAGCGCCAGTCGCGGTATTCATCGTTCGTGATGAAGAAAGCCTCCCCGTCAACACGCGACTCTGGTGGTGGTGGTGGTCTGCCATGGGCGCGGACGAGGGCCTCAGCTGTCAAGATGTGGGCATCGACGAGGTTTCCGACGTATGTGTACGAAAACAGGTTCTTGCCGTCGCCGATCTGGACATTAGCTCGCCCGGCCCTGGCTTTCGTGACGATGGACCAGAAGTTGAGGTAGTCCCGTTCGCCGAAGGTAGAAGCCGGACGAAGGATGGCCGTCGATAAAGATGCGTCGCCGTCTGTCCGATTGGCCGCGCGAACTTTATCCTCGGCTGCGACCTTGGTCAAGGTGTAGACATTCTTCTGTGCAGGGTATCGAAGTATAGGTAGTGTTTCATCGGCGTCCAACATGTTGGTCTGATGATTGTGGACGACTGATGAGGTAGAAGTATAAACGAATGCTTCAGTGTGTGCTGCCTTGGCAGCCGTGAGAAGGTTGTGTGTTCCATCGACGTTGACGCTCTGGAAGCGAGCATGGTCGTGTGACAGAGGATCCGGAGAAACGACGTGGAAGACAACCTTGGGATTAATCTTGAGAAAGGCGGACCTCACATCATCAGCGAAGGTGATGTCGCAAATGTGGTAAGTGGCCCCTGGCATTCGATTGCGGCTAGTATCGAGGTCAAGGATGTGCACTTGACATTCGGGGTCTTTGAGAAGAGTTTCGACTAGATGAGACCCGAGAAACCCGCATCCGCCGGTGACTATGGCGGGACTCAGGGAAAGGCACTTGGTGTCATTAGCCATTTTGTCTGTCGGTGATGTTGAAACGGTGAAGCGCTATGAGAAATTGTGACTCGGAAGAACGATGTGGTCGTGAGAAGGTGGGACTGGCTTCTGTCGATTATGTTCGTCGTGCTATCCAGCAACGAGACATTTCTGGCGCTCCGTTTTGAGGGTTGCAGAACCACATGAGGAAACCAGACCATCCACGCCACCACAAAACTTCCGTGCACGTAGACCTCCAAGTGGACCCCGAATGTTTACTAAAATGTGCAGCTCCATCCCGGCGAACCTGGACCCACAGAGTCACACGTTGTGTACCTTGGTAGTGGATGCGACTTGGGGCGGACAAGTCAACGATTTGGCGTCTGGCAGGATCCCTCCGGACACGTATAAGCGCGAAGGGTTTGCAAGGTAGCATCAGATTTGCGCGAGGTTCTGCGGCTGAATCTGCCCAGCCGGGAGTTCTTCCAAAAGCGACAGGGATGCGGTGAACCACGCGCTGTCCACATCGGAATGTGCATCTTTACCGAATTGCCAAACTGGGGTTCTCCGCTACGATGTAGGGCACTAGAGACATTTCAAAATGACCATGTGACTCTAGACCTCCAACGGGCGTCTATCAGAATGTTGGTGAAAAAACCAGACCACGAAAGTGGGAACTGTGACCTCTGGTTCCAGTCTTCTGTGTGATCACCTCACGAGTCAGAACTTCTGATCCACTGAATCCCCATGCCGGCTTCTAGCCGCGCTATCGAGCTCGACCCGCAGTTGCTTGACTGCGCCGCAGCTTGCAACATTGAATGGCCAACACGTGCAGCACAGGTCGTCACCTCCTGAGGATGATCTTGATACAAACTTGGAATCAAATGCTACTCGGCACAGTGCGCCCACTTACTCTACCAGAGCGGTGGGCTTGAGCATGCTGCACAATTCGTGGGTCTGGTCAAAAATAGTAGCACAAGCAGTTGTGAGAGCGTGGTGTCTACATAGCAAAAATGTGGGTACTTAGTAAATGGATCATGTTCCCAACAGTAGAAAGAAGGTTCTACCGCCTGCGCACGAGAGAGGGTCCCTCCCATGTTTCACTTCACAACGAGCAAGACACGACCCGATCATAAGATCGTTTTATTCCTGTTCTCTCAAGCTCAGAAACCTTTTGGTCATCTCGAGAATTTCACGTTTTACATTCGACGAAGCAGTCAGCAAGGATGTCTTCAGCTGCCCCCACGAACCCGTTGGACAATGTTCCTTCTGCTAAGCCGCCGGCTGGAGTGACGTCCAATTTTATAGACCCTCCTACAAGGGCTGTTGAGCTGCTTACTATTGATGTTGTCTTCACGTCTTTGATGATCATTGCTCTTCTGCTGCGAGTGTTAGTACGTCTACGGTGGACAAAGGGATGGGGATGGCATGACAGTAAGATCACATCCTCACTAGCCGCCGGAATGTGGAATTTTGCTCATGAAGGCAATTACAGGTTGTTGTATTATCGCTGCGGTGGGTACAAGTCATGTTATGACACTTGGTCCTGGATCGCTGACAATACTAGTTCGGATCTGTGGCACACTTGATTATGGATTTTCAAGGTACTTCTTGTATATGGAGGCCATATTCTATTCCACGCTAATTTTGATGTACTCCTAGCGACCAAAGTTGGGCTTGGTCGTCATTTATGGGACGTTCCTGTTTCGTGGTTGATATCTCCTCGAAACAACCAGGTGTGTACTTCAGACAAACTCCCGAGGTCGTCTTTTTTCCTCGTGCTGATCGAACCCGCACCTAGTTTATGTCCTCGGCGGAGATCACGTACTCATTTGCCACCTTATTTGCTAAACTCTCAATTTTTCTCCTATACCTTCGCATATTCACCACGAATCGTGTTTTACGAATCAGTATTTACGTCGGAGGCCTCATATTGACTCTTTTCTACACTGCCATGATTGGAACAGGGATAGCAGTCATGACGAAGTGCGCCGGGCTGGCTGCAGCGAGTATTGACGTTTGCGAAAAGATCACTAATGATATCCAACTGCTGAACTCGGCATTCAATGTTGTTACAGACTGTTGGATCCTGCTTTTACCCATGCCGTTCATTTCAAGTTTGCAGATGCCCTTGAAACGAAAACTGGGTGTTGCCGTTGTTTTTGCAGTTGGTTTAGTGTGCGTCAATCTAGATCCCTCCCTGGCCTCGTATGAACTAACACAAAGAAGTGCCGTTGCGGCTAGCCTGGCTCGTTTGATAGAATTCGCGATCCACTACCACGGCGAGGATGTTTTGTGGAACAAAGCCGAAGAGTCTGCTATCAGGTAACTATTATCAATCTATTCCGGGGAGTGTTGGTCTAATACTGATATCATGTGCGCACTGGCAGTACCATTGAGCTCAATATCGGCATCATCGTATCTTGCTTTACCTGTCTGCCTCCGTCCTTCGCGAAGACAAAGCTGTACCTGCGTTCGACTGGGTCTGCCATTCGGAAGCGCATGCTTTCTTTGCTGGCTTCAAGAAGCGGTTCCCAAGTGCCGAATATGTACGATGAATCGAAACTGTACGATGAGTTCCAACAAAACCCATCGACCGTTAAGACAGGTAGTTTTGTGCTTCATTCGTTAGCACCATCGGGTCACAGTTTCTGATGGTCTTCGGAGTCGGTCGTCATCTACATACAGTCCCGTTATATGGAGTAGCGCTTTCCCTTTTGGAATTGACTTGGCTATGTTTGCCTTTTCAGACAAGGACTTTGGGGGCATTAGAGGGTCTTAACGTATTTTTCATAACCGAATAAAGAAATATATTACTATATTCTTAGGCAGACCAAGGCAGTCCAAGTAATGCAACTAAATGTTTCTTTATAGCCAATGTGTCACATGATCATAAATGAACTAGGCGAATTTCATGACCTGCCAATGTTGGCACATTCCTTACATATTGGGATTCTTTATCCCACAACTACGTCATCAGCTACAGTTCCACCACATATGGAAACCACCACTAGAATTAAAAATACTAAAGAAATTAAACTGTTTGGATTATTTGAAGGCAAAGGGTAGCATTGATGGAAATAGAAAATGGCCTGTACTGCATGCTGACCACTGTATATATTATACTAATATAAAGGCTTGCAAAATTCTATAATGCACAAGGATCCCAAAAGTCCCTTCGTCAAAGTGATTGATAAGGACGCAAATTAGCATACAAGTCTTTTTAGTTGAAAGTATTTGCTAAAACTATATTAGAGAGAACAGTGGTACTTCCTAAATTTATCAAAGATCTATAAACTGCACAGCTGAAACATATAGGAGAGTTACCATGCCCTTAGTGATAAGGGCCATCTTAGGTATTTGCAAGGGTACTTCCAGGATCCTTAAGCACTGTCAGTGAAATTGTAGTTTGGACTGGGTGGGTCTCGGTACTGCTCCATGCACTTTAACCTATTCCAGATCTCACTTATAAGCTGATGGGCAGGGAGGGCCCATTATTCGCTGCAAACTTTGCCTTATGGCTAGCCTATCTATATCAGCAAGAGCACATTAAGTTAAGCATTCATGATTACTCCCGCTCCTATCTTTCCATCCTATATCAGCCTACTAATAATCTTAAGCTCTACACAATTCAATGTTTATCTCAAGCTCACGTGCTGCCAAATCTGAGTGAATTCTTGCTGGTAACCATAATAACCTTTTTTTCCGTTTAATGCACGGGACATAGTCCTGGATTTTGCAACCTAGAAAATGTTAATTCCTATTATGCTATATCCTATCCAATTATGCGCATATAACTCATGGTTTGGAACCTCCCCCTTGACCTCCCAGCAATCAGCAATGTTTGTATTATATTTGCTGCCTGAGCAGCCGCAAAAGCAATTTGGGAGTCCCCAACCACCCCTGCACGCCGCTCACATGATCTGCTCAGAGGGCAGCGAAATAGGGGAAGCCGCAGCGCAAGGCCACGGCACGGCACGGCACGGCACGGCACAACACGTCACCCCGCCTCTTCAACACCCACAACTCCCCCCCTTATCAAGATCAGAAGACATCGCCTTCTCGCCCCCACGAAACCTAACGGACATGTCGTGTTCTCTCAGACACATCACAAACGCCCTGGCGCATCTGCGTCGAGAGCGGTGCCTCCGACACCCCGCCGCGACCGTGGCGTTTGCAGGCTCCGCTGTACCCCCTGGGGCTCGAGCGTCATGTCCTCGGAGGTTCGATGTTCATTGGCCTTCCAGAGGCTCCATCCGCTCGTATGCTCGAAAGCGTCACCGAGAGCCGGCGAAGGTCGAGGAACTGGGTGAGACTATCGATGCCAAAGAGAAGACCACGCCGTTGGCACACGGTACCCTTGCTTGGCTCACAGCTACGCGCGGGGCAGAGCAGCTTAATCCTCGTTCAAAGCCAGTTGTCGATACTCTTTCAGAAATGGGGTTGCCTCGTCCGCCAGCTGTCCCAGAGCCAGAGGTTCACTTTGATCGGACTCAAGAGCACAGATATTCCCCCCTGAAGGGGTATACGTCCGACGCTGAAAACATAGAAATCTATTTCAAAAGACAGTTTTTGGGTAATCCGGGCCATCCCACGGTGGAACTGTCCAAAATGTATTTGCGAGACACGTGTCAATGCAGCAAATGCGTTTCCCCTGCCTCGGGCCGCAAGACATTCGCGACCTGCGACGTTCCCACGGCTCCTCGGCTGCGCGACCCCGATAGCGAGAGTATAAGGCTTAAAACTGATGGCAGCCTTGAGATCACCTGGGAAGATGACTTCCTGACCGGTGGTCAACACACCTCTGTGTATCCGAGGGAATTTCTAGAGCGCCTAATTTATAACGATGGCGCCGCAAACTACGCGAGTCGCCCTAGGCGACTTTCCTGGGACGAGGCCACGTTTCGGCACGACATGCAGTCACGGGCCGTCACCTACAGTGGCTGGATGGAAGGAGGCACGGAGTTTGCAGAGGCCGTGATGAACCTCTACAGACATGGTCTGTTGTTCATGCGAGGCGTGCCAAATTCACGGCATTCTGTGCAGAGGATTGCGGAAAAGATAGGAGTTCTCCAGTCTACCATCCGG
This sequence comes from Diaporthe sp. P3_1W, assembly GCA_037177825.1. NCBI lineage: Eukaryota > Fungi > Ascomycota > Sordariomycetes > Diaporthales > Diaporthaceae > Diaporthe > Diaporthe sp. P3_1W. Next base: position 633,002 of record JBAFXB010000004.1, on the reverse strand, counting down.
GGGCTCACATGGGATGTCATCTCCCAGCCTGGAGCAGAGCACGCGGCGGGTAACAACCGGCATTTAGGTCTTCACCAAGATCTGCTATACTGCCAAACGGCACCCCGCATCAAGTTTCTCCACTGCCTGGAGAATGAGTGCGAAGGCGGTGTGTCGCTATTCAGTGATGGGCTGCATGCTGCCTCGGTACTCGAAACGAAAGACTGGCGCAACTATAAGGTGTTGCAGACCCAACATGTCACTTACTGGTATCAGAGGGCAGGGCACTGTCTTGAGATGCGTCGGCCTGTCATTGGTCCGGGTCCAAGTGGCAATCCCCAGTTCGTCTCCTGGTCACCTGCCTTTCAAGGCCCCTTTCGCGTCGCTGAGCATAAGAAGATCCTTGCACCTCCACCCCTCCCTGGCAAACTGCCCGAATTGGGTACTGGAGTGGAGGCGCTACGTGCTTGGAGCAAAGCCGCCGGAGCCTTCAGGGACATCCTGGAGTCGCCGGAGAGTGTGGTCCAGTATCGGCTGCAGCCCGGCGACTGCGTCATCTTGGACAACAAGCGGGTCTTGCACGGGAGGACAGAGGTCGACGCTTCCGCAGGGCTCAGGCACCTGCGCGGCGCGTACGTGGACGGGCAGGCACTGCACAGCACCTTTGTGAACCTCGACAAGAGGGATTTGGTGACGGATGGCCCGACTTGGGGCTACATGCTCGAGGGCTTGGAGCCAATGCAAGCCAGGCCGGTCGGCTAGGCAGTGCTGACGGGAGGTTGGCATGATACTCAAGCGCACAGGCAACCTCCCTTCATTAGCTAAGGTCAGCTGCCACGCACGTTATGGTCGAAGGAGACTGGGTTCAGATTCTCTATTCCGAAAACGGGAAAGGTAGATGGAGTATGTCTTCTCTGTGGCCTGCGCTGGTCTTCAACACTGCTATCCAGGAATATTTTATGACAGTCTAACTCCCGCCTTTTCCTGCGCACTGGGATCCTGTCATTCAAGGCACGCTAACTTTAGAAACCCAAGATGACTCCAAAGCCATCTTACAAACAACAAACTGCTTTGATTAAGGGAAGTGGCTGTAATAAATAATGGTCCTCAACTACAGAAGCCACTACACAGGTACGCTATTGAGAGTGGCAGCGCACATGCAGTAACCGCACCGTAGTGACTTGACTGCGAAATACACTACAAGAAATCTGCTGACTGAATTGATAGTTATCGGCTAATCAGTCGTACTTGACTATTGTTGAACTACAAAACAAGTATTGTCAAAATGTGACGCCACACTCCGTGGCACCCCCTACTACCTTATATCGTGACAAGTATCAATTGTGTGTGCATTCAACTGGGCCCGCATATAAACCTTCCTGATTCCCACAGTTGGCTGAGATCCTCGCTACGTGAAGTATACGCCGACCAGTAGATTAATTGAGCATCTTGAACCTGTGGGCACATTGGCGGCAACCAATACAGCGTCTACGGCTAGAAAGTCATAACTCGGTATTACCTGCTACGGCAACACTTATGAGGGGAATGTATTACCATTGAAGTTGAGTGACGTAGGCAGCTGCGTAAGCTTGTATTTAGCCCATTTCACCAGCACTTTACAACACCGCCGGGTCGCAACCGATACTCACACTGGCGCTGATTGCCACGTTCACCATAATATTTGCGGCATCATTGGCGTTAATAACGACGGCTAGCCGCTCCGAGATATTTGACCCTTGTGCGGCATATTCGGCTGTTCTTGTGGTCTTCGTCAGTGGCGACTTTGCTGCTGGTGGTAAGTTAATGGCGGCCAATGCGATACGGAACATTTCCAGCATCAACTGATCTCTTCCGAGCAAGCATGGGCCCTGGGATAATCAATATTATCCTTATCGTAGCCTCTCAAGTCACTCAATTATTCGCAGGTACGCTCTTGGCTTTCGGGACTCTGCTCAGGCCTTCTCCAGCACGATCTTCAGGGCATTCGGCTCGACACCCCACGCTTTACCGTCCTCGCCTAGGTGGAAGACGTACTCATCGACACCGAAAACACCGTGGGTGGGCCGATAGATACCGACCCACGAGGGGCAAGCATCAAACGGCGACCCCGTGTCTGGCACCGAGACGTATGTTGATCTCCACGAGATCTGCTTGCCCTGCTCGCTCACGATGTTGGTCGGATACATCTGGAAGTGTTCTATGCCCTGCAGCCACGAGCGCCGCAGGTCAGTGCCGTTGCTGACCCACTCCGTGATGCTAAGTCCTGGGGTGCCGGGCGCGGTGGCTAGTGTGATGGTCGAATTCAGTCCGTTGGTTGCGGTGTATGTTCCGGCGAACGCGGCGTCCGCTTGGGCCCTCGCCGCCTCGTCCAAAGCCGGCAGGAGCTCATCGATGATCACGCCAGCGATAGTCGTTCCGATAGTTCCTCTCTGACCCGCCATCATCACGACAATTCCCACCTCAAAGTCTGGTATCAGAATCAGGTTTGCCCCGTAACCAAGATAATTCCCAGGCTTCGTGTATAAGTCGACCACACGGTTATGTTGCGCGTCGATAACAGCGCGGAAGATCTCCCAGGGACGGCCGACGGCGCCAATGAGCGAGGAAGTGAACGATGTGGGCTTGAGCCATGCTCGTGTCGTGGACCCTGGCAGGAGGGAAGAGGAGAGGACCGCGCGACCAATGGCAGACATGTCGTTTGGGGAGCTGAATAGGCCGCCCTCGGCCGCAGCGGGGGTATCGCTGAGGTCATGGTCCCAGCCTGAGGCAGTCGCGTCGCCGGGTATGACAGCATTAGCCGAGTTGGGCGCTGAAGATGTCGTCCCGTTGAGTCCCAGGGGCGCAACGAGCAGGCGTCGAAGTGCCTCGTCGAAGGATGAGTTGCTGGCCTCTTCTAAGACCAGGCCGAGCGTGGCAAAAGCAGCGTTGCTGTATGCTGGGGTGGTGTTTGGCATGTACGCTGGTCGTCTATCAAGCAGGTTTCTGATGAAGACTTCTCGGGTACATCCGCCTGCGCCGTAACTGCACTCGGACGTTTCATTGGCGGACAGTGGCGGGAACGCGCCCGGGAAGACCGCGCTGATATCGCCGCCGGGTAGAGAGGTAGTATCGAACACTAGTGGATCAGCATTACGGCGTCAGGTGTTCACGGGGCTGGGAGTCCTCACACTCAGCGGTGATATCTCCTACATATCCGGCAAGTGACCCGATGGTGATATCATCCCAGTGTGCTGCACCTTGAAGCTCGGGCAGATACTTGGTCACTTTCTCGCTGAAGATTCCCTCTCCTGCCTCGAGCAGGAGCAAGTAGACGGTAATCAACTTTGAGGCGCTGGCGATGCGGTACACGGAGTCACCGTCAATTGTTTTGTTGCCCAGCACGGCGGGTCCACGTCGGTGGTAGTCCAGCAGTGGCTTTTCAGACTTTGTGGAGAAGATCTGGATTGAATATGTATCATTCGGGTTGACTGGTCCATGTGTAGTATTGCCGCTTGCCAACGCTCCGTCGATCTTGGACTCGAGGAGTTTCAGTGTCTCTTGGAAAGTGGCGGATGTATGGAGTTCGCTAGGAACAGGAAACACTGGTCCCAGGATAGGACAAATGGTTGCAGTGGTCATAGCGACCCATAGCGGGCAGCACATTAGCGATTTAAAATGCATCGTGGATGGTCTGTAAAATCAATGCGCCTGGCTACTGTTGCAGTACGTGATCACAGGCGCATACGGTATATGTAGTTTGCTCCACTTCTCGGGTTGCTAGCTATGTCCGTCATGGCCCCGGCTAAAAGTAAATACCAAGTCGAACGAAGGATTTGTGAAAGACATGTTTACTGAAGAGGGAAGGTGTATACTGATTGGGCTGCTATAAGGCCATCCTGGCCGAGAGAATGTAAGCTGCCAAGATTAAGCCAAGCAGCAGGATCACCACTAACTGATGTGTGCTTCAAGGTAATTTTGGACGTTATATAGTGTTGGGTTCCTGTAAAACGCTGAGAGAAGAAAGCCCAGGCTGACCTACCTTTCCTAGATATCACGATGTGGGCCCAAGTCCACGAATCGTCTTGATCGAGATGACAAGAAAGCACAACAGCCAGCGGACATACGACATTTGACACGGAGATCGACCAGTTATCAGGGACCACGTGAGTGAAGGAAGGTTGGATAATGGTTTCTCTATCATTATTGCGTATATTTCTCTGAATAAAGCCGTGGCTTCCTGACTTGGGGTTAAAAGGCTAGAACAACAAAGGCCTACCTCCTGGGTCATCTAGATTAGCATTTGGTGTACTTCTTCTGCCTGTCGAGTGGAATATATTGTGTGGTGTATTTATTATGATCTATCATAAGTATTTGTCCCCTGGCCAACGCAGGCAGCTACTGTAGCTGCCTAAGCTTGTATTTATTAGCCCGTCTTATCATGCGGGCTTGGCGGGGCAGACGGTGTGCTTAACTACACCTGCACCCGCAACTCTTTCCTTCTTGCCACGAACAAGCAGCGAGAGAGTGACAAAGAAACAAAACCAGCACATAAACAATGGTAGTCAAGACGATCGCGCCCTACGGCTCGTGGGAGAGCCCCTTCTCCGTCGACGACGCCACCGCCGGCAGCAAGTCGCTGTCGTCGCCCAGAGGTGACGTGCGTAAACCCGAACCCCGCGCCTCTATCTGGCACTGCCCGCCGTTGCTTGTGCCTCAGGAACGGCGAAAACAACGCACCACCCAAAAGCTGACAAGACAACAGATCCACACCGGCCGCGTCTTCTTCCTCGAGTCCAAGGCGGACGGCTCCAACACCATCGTGGAGGTGGTGACGGCCACAGGGCCGGGCGCCCCCGAGCTGGCGTATGTGCTCCCCGAGCCGCACGGCGTGAGCACCGGCGTGTACGAGTACGGCGGCGGCGCGTACGACGTCCTCCCGGCCCGAGGGGGTGATGGTGCCGGCTCCTCCTCCTCCTCCTCGCAGGACGTCATCTTCTCGGACGCGTCGGACGGGAACGCGGTCAAGGTCCTGAGTGTCGACTTGGGAGCTGTGAGGACCCTCGTCGAGGGCACGCCGTGGCTGCGGTATTCTGAGTTTGGCACGTGCGGGGCGTCGCGGTGGGTGCTGGCTGTGCAGGAGGACCACTCGCTGCCTGAGCCCAAGGATGTCAAGAACTACGTTGTCGCTATCGATCTCGTCTTGGGGAAGGTGAGGAGGCTGGTTGAGGGTGCGGACTTTTACAGCTCACCGAAGTACAGCCCAGATGGGAAGTGGGTGTCGTTCCGCAGCTGGGACCACCCGGACATGCCCTGGCAGAACTCGGCCCTGCGCTGGGCTGAGGTTCTGGGTGATGCTAATGATGAAGGACCGTCTCTTGGTGCTGTGTCCACTGTTGCTGGAAGCGAGCCCGGGCAGGCCGTTGGCGAGTCGGCCTGGGGCCTCGACGGCGCGCTGTACTGGACGCAGGAGGGTGAGGGCAGCGACTGGCGTCAGCTTTGGAGACAGTGGCCCGGGGACGGAAGGGCAGCCGAGGCGCTGAAACTGAAGGGACTGGAGGAAGTTGAAATCGGCGACTGCTCGATGTTGATGGGATGGTGAGTCTTCGATACTGTTATTCTCATTCTGCTATGATGGTCACTGACAGCAGGATCAAAACAGTCACACGTTCGGCTTCCTCTCGTCGAAATCCATGATCCTGTCCTACACCATGTACGCGACCAACAGCACCGTCCACGTTGACCTCGAAACGCTCGAGGTCGCCCCCCTGACAGACGTACCATTAACCTCGTTCCGCGGGGACACGCTCCACGCCATCACCCCGACATCCTTCCTGATCATCGGCAGCGGCACCATCCACCCCTCAGGAGTGTACCACTTCTCACTCAGCGAGAACCTAGAGGTCGAAATGACCCAAGTGCACACCGCGGACGACAAGAAGATCCCAGCCGACATCGTCTCGGTCCCCGAGCACATATGGCTCAAGTCGACGAGGCAGGACCCCAAGCGGCCCGTCCACGGCTTCTACTGGCCGCCGCACAACCCGAAATTCGCCGCGCCGGGGGGCGAGCTCCCGCCGCTGCTGATCAACCCGCACGGCGGGCCGACGAGCCACACGCCCCCGGGGCTCAAGGTCGGCGGCGTGGGCGGCGGCAACGCGCAGTTCTGGACGAGCCGGGGCTTCGCCTACTTCTCCATCAACTACACCGGCAGCTCGGGCCACGGGAGGTCCTACCGGGAGCGGCTGGACGGCGAGTGGGGCGTCCTGGACCGGGACGACGTCGTCGAGATCGTGCGGCACCTGTGCGAGACGGGCCGCGCCGACAAGAGCCGGGTCGGCATCCATGGGGGCTCTGCCGGGGGCTATGCCGTGCTGCAGAGCCTGGTGTGGTACCCTGACGTCTTTGCGGCGGGCGTGTGCTACTGCGGCGTGAGCGACATGAACGCGCTGGGGGAGGGGACGCACAAGCTCGAGAGTCACTACCTGAATGGCTTGCTGTACAAGACCGGTATGAGTGAGAAGGAGAGGGAGGCGGTCGAGTACGAGCGGAGTCCGGTCCGGCACGCTGAGCGGATCCGTGCGCCTTTGCTGTTGCTTCACGGGGACAAGGACACGGTTGTCCCGATTGAGCAGAGCTACGAGATCGAGAGGAAGGTCAGGGAGCGGGGCGGGGACGTGAAGATGGTGGTTGCGCCTGGGGACGGGCACATGTTCCTGATGGAGAAGAGCAAGAAGCTTGCCCTTCATGCGGAGGTGGAGTGGTGGATGAGGACATTGGTCCGGAAGTGATGTTTATGTGCGCGCAAGGGACCAGGCACGGGGCTCCTCAGCCCTTCATATATTGAGTCTTTCCTTGGCCGAAGCCCATACTGAGACGGCTTATGTACATAAATGCGTAGACATTCCAACCAGTCCCCACTGCCCGTTTCCCCCTCCAGAAGCAAACCCCCTCATGCCTTTCCAACAGCCAATTTAAGCAGGCTGGCCACTCCAAATAGCATGCGTCAGGGTCTGGTTCGACTTGAACGCACTCACAAAGCAGTTGTCAGCAGCAGGGGTCCACTTGTCGTCGGCGCTGACGGTCGGCGGGTGGCCCAGGACCAGGTCGGCGACCATGCGCCCGAACACGACGCTGCCGTAGTCGTTGAGGTGCGTCCTGTCGCCCTCGGCGAGGTTGTACACCTGTGCGGCCTCATTGCCGATGGCGTTGACGAAGGCGAGCGACGCCTGGTTCAGGTCGATGTAGGGGGACGACGTCGCCTTGGCCGCCGCGATGGCCGCGAGGCGCTGGTCGTGCAGGGAGTCGGTCGCGTTGTGCTCGGATGTGAAGACGCGCCTTGTCAGGGACGTTGTGAGGAGCTAGGCGGGTTGTTTGTTAGTCATGATGGAGAGGAGAAGGTCGGGGGAGGGCGCTACGTACTGGTGTCCCGCCTGCGGCCTTCACCTCCTTGGCGAAGTTCTCTAGGTTGGTCTGGAACTGGCTCAGGGAGATGTTTGCAGCCTCCTTCTGGTCATTGTGGCCGAACTGGAGACACGCTTGTCAGTCAACCCTGGTCTCTCTCAACAGATTTTATGTGTCTGTTCTGATGCCACTGGGCTCAGATTCGAAATAGCTTACCTGAATAGTCACAACAACATTGTGCGTCGCTGCGTCAGCCTTGACCTGATCAATAACCTTCTTCCAGTAGCCACCGTTCACAAAGGACACGGTCGTCGCTCCGCTCTTGGCAATGTTGGTGCCCTTGGCCGGGCTCTTCAGAAAAGAGATGAACCCTGTGCCCCAGCCCCCGTTGACTGCCGTGGTAGAGTCGCCGGCGAGGACGAAGGACGCCGGGAGCGTGCTGCAGGCTGCGCGCTCGCTGATGGCGTTCTCCTGGTTGAGACTAGGAGTTGGGCTACCGGAGACAACGGTGAGCAGGGAGAGCAAGGACAAAATAGTGGAGCGGAACATTTTGCTGGCGACGGGACCGAGGACTTCGGTGACGACTCAAATGTTTGGGTATGGGGCGGGATGCAGGTTGATCGGATGCAGTGGAGTCACATTCAAAAATAAATATTTATATAGTAGTTGGTTCTGGGAAGCATTACCTTGTTATAGTAGAGTTAAAAGACTCTGGCCCGCTATAGTGTAGCGCAATGTGGTATGAAATCATCGTGGGCGTTCGTGCTAGTCTCGTGCCAATATAAACCGAAAGCTTACCACGTACAGCCGCTTATACGGATCTGTGGTACCTGTCAGTCTCGCGGCGGGCCCGTAGCGCCCTGATGTCACGCAAATTAGGGCCCCCAGCCCGGGCAAGCGGACCTTCGACTCGAGTGCTGCACGACAAGTTTGTTCGCTAAAATGCCAAGCCGTGCTGCCATTCACGGACGTGGTTTAATTCTCGGACCGGGGTGGGTTGGGCTTACCCAATTTGCTGGGACGGGAAGGTGATTATCTGCGGAGGGCAACGATCCGGGGTATTCTTCACTGTCCTTCAATTTCGGCACAGAATGGCGCGAGCGACACGGCGGGCTGCACAATGGACCAGCACCGGAGGTTTTTTGTCATCTATCGACCCGGAATGAATATCGCCTATCTGAGATGGGACTTGCCCCAGATGCACATCTGCATAGTATTTATATGCATAGGCTCCGTTAGTTCGTGTTTAGCATAGACAGCCTAGTTTATTTTGCATCCCTTCGTTCTATCTCTCCCTCACTAGACTTTTTATCCCTTGCGTCATTGCCCGGCGGTCTTGCGAACGTTTATTGCTTCGGCTAGATCCACTGCGGAGCAAGCCGTTGGATCGTCAGCGGACTCGATGCCTTTCCAACGGAGCAACGTTGGATCGAAAATGGACAAAGCTCTGGACAACGCGTGTGATAATTCGGAAGAGAGTCAGCCAGCCATACCATTGCGAATCAAGACCTGAGAGGAAGGCAAGGGATATCAGCGCGTAAAAGCCTTGAAAGCGTGCGGTGCATGTCCAGCACTATCTCTGCATTGAGTTGACCAAGAACGTCATCGTGCCACGAACTCTTGAAATGCGCCGAGTCTCATACATGGCGAGACATACACGCACGTGGCGTATTAGCTGCTTGCATGCTATACATAGGTCCCATTGACAGTTGCATTCAGAAATCCCGCCCCAGCGACCCTGACCAGCGCGTCCGTCAGCGCACCCAGCCCGCCGGCCGAGTAGATGCTCGTCATGACAGGCACCACGCTGGACGCCTCGCACTCGTGGAACCCGTGCGCATCGATAACCTCGCCATCGCCGACATCACGCCTGGCCTTGCTCCTCTTGAGGTTGATCCCCGGGCTGACGGTGCCGCAGTTGTACTGCGACTCTGCAGCCCGCAGCTCGCAGATCTCGGTGGTCTTGCAGTCCCCCGTGCAGGTGGACGAGCCCGAGTTGCGCGTCTTGCGGGCGTAGTACTCCTGGAAGACGGCGTCGTCGCTCTCGAACAGCTCGGTCAGGTTGTGCCAGAACGCGGGCGTCAGCTCGGCCGCCGGGTCGGTATAATTAAGCAGGCTGCCGTACGCCTCCTTGACGCTATACAAGACCTCCCATTCCGGGCCGTTAGTCTGGTACGCCGGGCCAGAGATGTTAGCGTAGTAGACGGTGTAGTCCAGCACGCCAAACGTGACCGGGTCGACGTCGTAGACCCGGAAGGTCGGGTTGCCCGACGTGGGCGTGAGCGCCGGCGCGATGTAGCTCGCCATGGTCGCCGCGGCCGCGGACCGGCCCGTGTAGTTGCCATACGCGACCTCGAACTCGTCCTTGTGCGTGTGCCCGTAGAACAGCGCCGAGACGGTGCCGTCGAAGCGCTGGACGATGCTGTCAAAGTAGTGGCTCTGGTCGTGGAAGGCGTCGTTGGAGCCCAGCGGCATGTGGCCCAGGACCCACACCCTCTCGCCCGCGGCCTCGGCGGCCTCGAGCTCGGCGGCCAGCCAGGCGAGCATGCCGCTCGGGTCGTGCTCGGGGGTCTTCTCGTACAGCCAGAAGTTCTGCCGGTACCAGAAGTTGGTGTTGAGCGAGATGATGCGCAGGCCCGGGTGGCCATCGGCGAGGACAGAGTAGCTCCCGGAGTTGGACGAGACCTGCGCGGCCGCCGTGCTGCCGATCCACCCCTCGATGTCGGACGAAAGGGTGTCGTACGCCCACTGCGTGCTGATGGTCGTGTCGACGCTCGCGGGCGGGAAAGAGTTGACCGGGCTGCTGTCGTGGTTGCCGATGACGGCGTATGTCTGCCCGATGCCCTGCATGCGGCCGTAGGCGTCGTTCAGGTCGTTGGTCACCTCCTCGTCTGTCACGAGCCAGACGGCGCCCTCGACCACGTCACCTGTGAAGATTGTGAAGGCCCGGTCGGGGACGAGGTCATCGATGGCCTTGTACAGGCTCTCCTCCAGGCTGACCGGGCTATCACACTCCGAGTTGCCGTACGGACCAGCGGGATAGTCTGTGACCCCAGGTTCGTCGGCCGCGGTATAGGGGCGGCAGCAGATATTCTTGGTGCAGTTGTAGCTTGCGCCGGTGGTGTAGTTGAGGTCTACATGGATGTCGCTGATGTGCACCACCTTGAGGGGCGTCTGGCCGCTTGGCTGCGGCCTCGTCGCATTCGCTGGCTTCGCTGACATGGCCACCGAGTAGGATGCGTCGACCTCGGGCCACTGGCACAGGCCAAAGATTGTCATGCAGAACAACTCAGAGGTCTTGCTGGGGATGTTCATGTTTCGCAAGTCGTGTGCCAGGATCGGCCCCTCCAGCCCGATTGCACCGGCGCATACATCTTTGTCCTCAACACCCAGGGCCTCGCACACGTCGATTATGACGCCCGAAAAGGCATCGTTGCCGAGGTGGGCGAGTGCCTGGAGCACCAGCAGGAGAGCCTGGCACGCTGAGCACTCGGCGAGGTCCTCGATGGCTGTCAGGATATCTGACACATCGTCTCTTTTCGAGTTCTGGCGCGAATAGGCCACCAGGGATCTGCTCATCACATCGCCGACGGTAATGGCGCTGGTCAGAAATGGTAGGATGAGCGACAAGACGAACCCGACAACGATTGACAGCCTCATCTTGAACGAGAGCGTCGTGCCAGCTGGTGCACGTTCAAGATTAGTGGGAGGCTCATGGGATGCCAACGTCCGGGCACTCGTAATAGAAGGCGGGATCACCAGCTCCTGGGAGACGGTGAAGGGAGACATGTTTTTATCATTGGGCGTTGATGCCCACCATACTGTGGTTCCAGAGCGGTGGCTGCTACCGTGATGCCGCGTTTCCGTGCCCTTTACGCGAGTCGCCCACACGTGGGGTCGCAGGTCATTTCCGGAGAGGAGACACGCGCACCGCCCGACGACGCTGAATGGACGCCGGCTTGGCGTTGCCGTGCTCAATGCGACCACACCCTGAACCATGACCCGCATCGCGTGCCAAGAACGGCATCGTGGGTCGATAGTCCCGGAGCTTTGTACGAGATCATGACAAGACCAGGTTTTCCAAAAGTTCAGGTCATAGATTGAGCTATATAGACCCAGTCCTTTTACCAAGGGATAGGCCCTTCTTGGTTGACATAAGTTCCCGTTGGCCCTGAACCTCCCAGTGTGGCGAGATGGCATATGATCTCAGCCCCAGCCTCAGTGGTCTTGACCCCTTGGTAGCTGTTCATGTTTGTGGCAACATATCCGGGGCAGCAACAGTTGAACTTCCAGCTCTTGTCATCTTCATGGGCCACAGCATATTGTACGCAGAGTGCGTTAAGTGCTGATTTGCTGACGGCGTAAGCAGGGACCTTGAATGCTCTATTGGCACTTCCAGGCGTCGACCAATTGGTGATGCTTCCGGCTCCCGATGAGACAAAAACGACCCTCTTGATCTTGTTGGATTGCGCCAGAAGCGGAAGGAACTTTTCCGTAACTGACATGGGGCCGATGACATTGGTGTTGAGCAGTTGTCGGTACTCCGTTGAAAGAGAGTCTGAAGGAGGCGTCACTCTTGCAATGCCAGCGTTATTGACAAGAACATCGAGATGCCCGAATTTGCTAAGACTAGGAGTAAGCAATCAGCTTTCCAAGAACGCAGCCACAGCTTCTCTTACCTCTGGACCTGACGAACAACCTCATCAATTGACTCATCAGAAGTCACATCCATGGCGTGCCCCTCAACCTCCAGACCCTCATCTTGCAACTCCTTGGCCTTTGCCTTCACCACATCCTCTCGCCTTCCCGTCATGATCACATGGTATCCATGCTCAGTTGCAAGTCTCTTGCAAATGGCAAAACCAATGCCTTGGTTTGCCCCGGTGACGAGAGCAATAGTCCTGTCTTTGGCGGCCATGTTGAGCTAGAGGGAAATATGCTAAACGCTGTGAGATCACGGGTGATGTTTGGCAGATGACTGCTTATGTGGACACATTCAATCGTCTCTGCGTCCTCCTTTATATGAGGCAGATTAAATCGATGAACATGACATTACCGGAGATAGCGGGTTTAACGGATCGGACGCAATCCAACGTCCCAACAGTCATCGAGTCTGCTACTGAACAGCAGTCAGTTTGAGTTCTGAACAAATGGAAGCTTTAGACAAATAGCGAGCCGCAAATTAATAGCATAGTGGGGATGATACAGACAAGCCGAGGCAAAAAGACAGACCCCTCTCGGCGCCGCGTTTTGAGTTTCGCGCCACGACTGTCGGCCCCGATCGGCGATTCGTGACGAAATCCATGCTCCCACAAGGTCGCATCCGTTACACGACAGGTGCTCTATCGCAGAGTGCGCTTGTTGAATGAGAAGATTGGTTACGGATTCCACGGAAGATCTGCGCCGTGGTTCACATGGTAAATAATGAGAGAGCGGGATTTGTCGATCATTTGAATTCCGCTCGTCAAAATGTGGTTTTCAGGATATCTTTGGAGCCGGATCGATGCTATCAAATTTCAGCCCAGTATAAAGCACTGAATCCCGCCTCGATGATTAAGTCAACTTGAGCTATTGCGGCAAACAGCATCGTTTACTCTTCAACAAATCAAATTCGGGCTGGAAAATACTACTCCCAATCATGTTTGCGGCTCACGCTCCCACCATGAGCGCCACTGTAGCTCTTGTGGTGATATTCGCAGGTGCCTACGTGGCCTACCAGCTATTCTTATCGCCCCTCTCCCGCATACCCGGACCCTTCTGGGCAAAGGTGTCCAATATTCGTCTGTTGCTCGGTGCTCTTGGGGATGAGGCCAATCGCGATTTTGTATCGCTCCACAAGAAATATGGCAAAGTTGTCAGGATCGGACCGAAAACACTGTAAGTCCTTAACAGATTTCGCGTACGCTTGACTTGAGGTTGACTCTATGTTCACAGGAGCGTCACAGATCCCGCAGCATTCCGTGAGATTTACAGTAAGACCGGGCTGTCCCTGAAGCTCAAAGATGACAGCTGACACGTCCGTCACAGAGGCAGGTAATAGGTATATCAAATCCGAGTCAGTGGGCATTCTGAAAGCAGGCCGGCCCTTTGACCTCCCAGGGGAAAGGGACGAGAGGATCCATGCGGAGCAACGCAAGCTGGTCGCCCGGGCATACTCTATGGAGTCAATGATTCACCTTGAGCCGCGGGTCGATGAAACACTCACAACCCTGCTCCAAAAATTCGACGAGCTCCAGGGCCAGACTATCGACCTCGCACAATGGCTTCAGCTATTCGCGTTTGGTACGTCACAGAACATTTCTCGGTGTAAATTGGTGATTAACACGGTTGACAGATATAATCGGAGCTATAAGCTTCTCCCGACCCTATGGGTATGTCGAAGCCGGCGACGACAACGGCATGTTCGCTCTTCTAAAAGCTACATTCAAATCCCTCGCGTGGTTGACTCGTGCTCTTTGGTTTTTCCGATTACACCAGCGCTTCAAGTCTTTCCTCGGAGGCTTCATCTCCTTAGCAGCCAGCAACCGCAATGGATACTTCCACCAGTTTGCATGGAAGGAGATCAACGCCAGGAAAGCCCGCGGAGGCGACGATAGAGACATGCTCGGAAAGCTTCTGGCGGTGCAGCAAGCCAAGCCCCAGATGAACGACACCAACATCGCGTTCATGATGACTAGCAACGTCACTGCCGGGTCAGACACGACATCCTTCGGGCTCAGCGCCATCTTTCACTATCTACTCAACAACCCAGACAAATACCGCCGCTTGGTGGAAGAGCTGGAAAAGATGAAGGCCAAGGGCGAGCTTAGCACCATCGTTACCGCCCAGCAGGCAGAGTCTTGCGCCTACCTCCAGGCCGTGATATATGAAGCGCTCCGCCTACGCCCTTCGGTTGGCATACCGTTGGAGCGAGTTGTACCTGCCGGAGGAACGACAATCGATGGTCACTATATCCCCGCAGGAGTAAGATAAAACCCATTGCCACCCATTTTGTTCCCGGAGGCTGACCCTGTGACAGACGATCGTTGGAACCAACGCCTGGGCCCTACATCGGGAGACTGATATATGGGGTCCTGATGCTGAGTCTTTCCGCCCTGAAAGATGGTTGGACAAGAACAACGATGGACTCAGTACGTCTCTAATTATTGCGGGTAACTAAGATATGCTAATAACGTACAGAGCGGTACTTCTTCACATTTGGCGGCGGCTCACGAACATGCATTGGTCGAAGTAAGTCCCCATGATCATTGCTACCCGGCCAGAGCGTAGTCGACTAATGCAAGTTACTTCTTACAGATATCAGCTGGTTGGAGATGGAAAAGGTGAGAACTACTATCAAGCAGTCACCGAAACAGACTAACAGTAGTCTTATAGCTCGTGCCTACTTTGTTGATGCGATATAACTTTCAACTCGCACTTGATGCCAAACTGGTTGATGATTGCGGGTGAGTACTCAAATATCCAGTCAGAATTATGAGACATGACTAATCTCTTTAATAGGCTTCTTATGATGGCAAGGGGGCTTAATGTAAACTGGACGTTACGAGATATTTAATCTTCTATCAAGTGTCCCGTTCTCGTCCAGGTTCGAGCGCAGTCGTTGGACCTGGTGTGGCAGCGTCGGTTTTGATTTTACACGGAGGGCCCCCTGAGCTCCAAATATCTATCTCTACGCACACACTCGTTCTTAAATTTTGAGTAAAATAATCTTTTCCTCTCGTATTTTTAACAGACCTTTATTCGAGACTTAGCCGCAAGCTACAATTGTGCTCGAAACCTACTGTTATCGGCATTGTGTTTTTTTTCTTTCAACGCTAGGTGTTTAAGCGTTTATCACTGTATGAAGGGACTGATGCATACTGCTTAAGAGGCATATGTATACAGATTAAAAACGAGACCACTTTATTCGAGACGTAGTGACTATCTTGTCGTAGAGCACGTATTCGGCGTGCCTTCTGTACTCTCTCTGCGCAGGCGAATCCTCGGGCTTGCAGACAGCGCGCGGCAGCCCACGCATGCCTATTGTAGCAGACTTTAGATCTGACTCGAATTGAGCACAATTAGAGAATACTTTTGGGGCTAATTGACAAGGTCTCGATGGACAAAGAATCTGTTCCTTAGGTTAAGCCCAATTCCAGGCAATCTCTTACCATATGAATCGAATTTCTGTTTTGGTCCCATTGATAGAATAAGCCATTCTGGGAGGTGGATAAGTATATTCAAAAACTGAAAACCCGAGTTTTAAGTTATTCCTGCTAGCAATACACACTTCAGTATTATCTTCCACGCGATATTAGATTCGGTCCACGGTTGAGAACGTCCATGAGCTCTCCCAGCTATACTTTTCGCCCGGTCCGTAAATCTCGTCATGGACGCGGCCCCATTCGGGACTGCATTTTAGGATTAGCAGTTGGTGTTTATATGAAGGACAGCCATCCCTCGCATGCCCACAGGGTGTACCGGAGGCTAAGCCAACTTACTGATTTATCCCGTCCACGTAGTCCTGCGCCTCAATAGCGAGACAGCTGCCACTGGTGACCGTCGACCTCCCCGGCAGCCCTTGGGTGCTGTTCTTCAGCGGCGCGGTCCCGTCGCTCCACCAGCAGCTGTACAACTGGACGCCGGGCTGGTCGGTGCGCAGCTCGGCATTGACGCCGCTGTAGTCCGAGGCGAGGGTCAGGACTGCGGCGTTTTTGGGTGCGGAGTCGAACAGCCAGTAGCCGTTGTACCCGTTGCAGCCGCTGCCGCAGTTGTTCACGAAGCTCGGGTCCGAGGACGAGTGCCCCAGCGCGATGTTCGGGCGGGATGCGAAATCGTTGACGGACCCTGGGGCGGCGGTCAGGATCTTTCCCGTGGGCAGGGCACCGCCGTCGATCTCGAGGTAGCGCTTGGAGTACGGCATGGACAGGGTGTGGTTCCAAATTGTTGGCGTGCTCGGGTCCTTGTAGGCGTCTAGGTTGAAGTAGGTGTGGTGGGTCAGCATCAGGGGGGTCTTGTTGGTTAGCGACCTGGCAGACATTTTGATGTTCAGCTTGTTGGGTGTGACCGTGTACGTCACGCTTGCCTGGACGTCGCCGATCATGTTGAGCGAGGTGTTCGACTTGTCCAGGATCGAGAAGGTGATGCTATCATCGGTGACGGCGGTGACATCCCAGAAACGCCAGGACCAGTTGTTGTTCCCGCTATGGAGAGTGTTGTTTCCGTCATTCTTCTCAGTGTGGTACGTCACGTTGTCAATGGAGTATTGAGCGTGTCCGATGCGATTGACGTATCGGCCAGGTATGGAGTTGTAGACTGGGTGACTCTTGTCCGCGGCTAGATAGGGAGAAAATTAGAAAATTGCATGAAGATTCTGCCTAAGGAGGAGTTGCCTTGCCGTAATAATTTATGTCATCATAGCCAAGAACGATGTCGATATCATTCCCTTGTTTGTCTTTGACCCACAAGTTGGTAACCGAGGCACCGTAAGTGATAAACTAGAAGGGTTATTAACACGCTTCCAACTTGATAACTCCTTATGATATTTCGTGAAGCAACTAACCTTTGCTTTGATATTCGCTGCCTTGATGGTGTATTGCTTATCCTCCACGTTACGTTGCCAAGCCGCGGTGACAATGTATATAGCCGAAGCCAAGACCGCAGCAGTAGAACAGCGCATCGTGTGGTTTTCCAATTCGATTTGAAATTCAAGGATTGCCAATGAATTGAAGAAAGAAAACACCTGTCACGACTAGATTTATACCGGATATGAGGTGAGATCTATCGGACCTTCCGTTGTCATTAATGCTCCAATCAAGGTAAGCAAATCGGACGAGAGGAGTATTGCGGAGTGGAAGGGCCCGTTGCCATATACCGCAAAGCGTCCAGATGAGCCTATTGGTTGCATTCACAATGATCCACAGCATTTGAAATTACTCCCCTCAGCATTGGCACACAAATGCCACCAACGTATTGAAAGATAGTAGCGTGATATGGTAGGTACTCCTCCCTAATATATCAGAGTTCTTGATTTGGAGACAAGTCCGTTCCAACTAGTAGACTAGATGTACTTTAGGCTTTTTACCTAGTATCAAAGGTTATATGGATAATATTGTGTGACACCTTTGCTTTCTTCTCTCGCTACTTAGGAACTCGCTTAATTTGGAAGGGCTCTGCAGAACTCTTCGCAATTCTCTTCCATCTCTCACGGTTGCTGTTTTAGTCGAAAACGGTGCCTATTGCGACGCCCCGCTGACGTCGAAGCGCATCTCAAATGTCGACCGGTGAATTGCGATCGAGTTGAGCTTCAAATACTTGCAGAACAACGGCTGGCTTTTTTCGGTGGGGTTAGAGATGATTGTCGGTAATACCCCCCATTTGGAGCTATACGCGGGTAAATGTGCTTGACGCCGCGAGGAACCGGACGGGTTCGCAACACACAACAGCGCGACGTTGCTCCCAGCAGCACCGTAACTGTTGACGCAAGCGACTCGATTAGGCATCTGTCAACTCAACACAGCCATCTCACGAACCATATTTTCGGAAGACAGAGCCAGAATCTTGCTGTTCAGGCCTTGTGGCTGGCAAGGGGTGCAATACTCGATTTGCTGAACATTGCCAAGCCCTCGATCATTCCAGCAACGCCAGCGGCTGTCTTTGTGCGACCAATGTTGCGTTCAAGGAGCCAACGAGGAGATTTGATGCCACATCCGAGCCTCCAGATACACTCCGTATGCTGGCAATTTCAACGATTCTGTTACGGTGGGGCTAGCTAGTCAGTGTTCGGTGCCATACCGAGGGGGTTGGCCAGCATAGAGGCTTTGCGATGCTACGATAGTGCCAGCGAGATGTTCGCTTGCCTGCTTGTGTCCCAAGAGCCTTGAAGTATATGGACTGATCTGAACTCGTAACCGATCGGGATAGAACCCTCTGATACAGGTCGATTTGAGAATGGCGATAGGGCACTCTCATACTGGAGCGAAGGGCTCCTTGGTTGGTGGCACCCCTTTAATTACATCTGCATTTTTTCCGAGCCTTGGCAAGAGAGTTAAGGTTTATAAGTCCAACGCCATCGCTTCTGGTGTACATGCCCAGACCGTGTTAGTGTTTCGTCTTCATTGACGGCAAGAACAAATGAAAATCGAGCTAATGGCCTGTTGCTTGATGAAAGGGCTTGCATTGTTCGTTGGACTGGGAAGTCCGCTTTGGGGGGGTCCAGAAAGCTTTGCACTTCAGAGACAATTCTGACTCCTCCAGTCAAGGCTATAGAGCATTCTTTGCCTCGAACAGCGCAGCAAGCCGTATGTATCGTGTTAAGAGACAAGGAGCAAGTAGCACCAATAGCTTCGGTCATTTCACGAGGTACCATGAAACTAACGGAGATAACCAATGAAACCTGTGACTTCAAAGGTAAGTTCGAGAAGGAGGCGCTGCTGAGGATCGATGTGGCCCCGCTATTGTTCGATTTGAAGAACGCGTAGTCGAAGCCATCTACGCCATCAACAGCATTGCCAAAGAATCCACCCAGATGAGCACGAGTTTCATAATTTGTAACCATAAAAGTCAAAGGTTTCCGTACAGGAGACACGCAAAGCTTTAAATACAACTAGACGCTCCATGTACTCAAGTACTGCTCCAAACTCCTGACCAAGCTAAATTTGCCGCGTCTACAGAGCACGACATCTGGACGATGTGCCTTCTTATTCAGTGTCAAGAAGTCGTGCAGCGGAACGGAATCGACTTGAAAATGAAAGCTGACCTGGGCAGGATTCTGATTCAGCTCTCAGGTCCTACAAATGCCCGTCAGACTAGAAAGCCCCGAGGTACAAGCCCCCGTGGGACCGAATGCTCCATTCGGGCCAAAGGGGCCGTCAGGGCCAAATACACCGTTCGGTCCGAACACGCCACTGGACCCGAAAGGACCGTTGGGTCCGAACTATGGGAACCGAATCATCAGCCGTTCAAGAATTGAGCATCAATTTGTCAATAATATGGACGCTGTTAAATGAATGGAGGCTGGCTATTTCGTCGAAAGAATCCGTCCCATGACGATCCGGGGAAGTGGAAACGATAATGCATCACAATGCCCCAGGTGATGCTGAGACGTGGGGCAAAAATCTAAGGTACGAACAGATGAGACGATTGAGATTCACTGACCTGTCCATTCGGCCCAAAAGGACCGCTGGGGCCAAAGGGGCCGTTAGGTCCGAATTGACCGTTGGGCCCGAAAGGGCCGTTGACGCCAAAAGGCCCATCGGGCCCCAGGGCCACAGTGTTGTTCGCAAGGCAGCCCGGCCCCAAAGCCCCGTTCGCACCGAGGGCTCCGCTGGAAGCGAATGGTCCGTTAGGGTCGGAGACGACACTAGACAGGCTGACGAGCGCGTTTATGAGTGCGCTGGGGTCGCCGGGGGCAGGGCTGGCCTGGGGTGCTGGTGCGCTGGCTGTGTTCCAAGCGAGGGTGGATATGGCGACGGAAAGCAAATAGATCAAGAGCATGGTAGTTCGTGGTCTAATGTTTCCGGTAGAGTGATGCACTGCGTTGGGGTCTTGGATATTTAGAAGACTGTGTCGTTAGGTAGCCCACGGATGGAATAACCTTGAACTTGGGACAATGACATTGAACGAAATGGATGGAGCTTCCAGGAATTCTGAAGCATGACATCAATCATGGGGAAACCACCAAAGGGTATTATAATAATATCATCCAAGTCGATCAAACATCCTAAGGCGCATGTCTTGTCCATTTGTGGCAATTACCTTCGTTCATAGGCTCAGCCACTGAAGACCTTTGGGATTTGAAAGGCGGTGACATCATCGGGGCTTGTAATAGGCCACGCAATGAAACTTAATACTTTCTATCAAAGCAAATTGTACACAGTTTCTCGTACTCGTATTATGGGCAAGTTTTATCCCGACTCTTGATTAGAACAACGGAACGGGGGAGGAGGAAAGTTATGCGAAAGACTGCAATGAAATGGTCTGTGGATAGGAACGGGAATTAGCTGGGTCCTTATTCTCTATCATTTTGATAAATAAATCTTATTCGCTGCATATAATGTTTCGTGCGGCGAATTCCATCAAATGACAGTCGTACCAGTCAATTTGCAAGCTGTTGAAAGTAAATATGTGTTCTGGAAATGATTAGTCAGTCACCAAATATCTACTTGAACAACACCTGACCCCACTACATTCACAACCAAGTCTCATCCCTTTCTCCACAAGTATGCTTCTTTAAGCACCTAGCCCACTGAACAGAACTGCAACGATCACGAGGGACGCTGTAGACTGTACGCTGTGAGTGTGTAGGTTGCTTGGTTGCTAATTACCGCCCAGAGGGCAGTGCCTATGGTGTTTTGGGCTGCAGCACTGCTTACATAAGCGGCTGCCTGCTCACTATCCACCTAGGTACGGATCCACACAAGCATTCTTCTATTTAATCGCGGCTTTCACATAACTATTGCATTCCAACTTACTGTCATCGATCAGACGACCGAGCCTCCCAAGACAATAAGATACGGTCTTTCAGATTTGAAACGCACCAGCCACCATCCACTTTCCCCGCTTCCGAGTCCACACTGCCCATCTCCCAACATGGCTGGTGAGGATCTACGCAAGGCGGTTCTGACCAAGCCCGGACCTCAGAAGCAAGTCGGCGCCGACAAAGAGAATCAGAGTCCACTCGAGAATCCCCAGACTTGGATAGACGCTCGGAAGATGATGGCGACTGGTTGGCCGACGCCAGATCTCACCTTCTACGTCGTCATCGCAGCAGGGACCATAGTCGACACGCCAGAGAAGCTGAAAGACATAGCCGAGATGTCATCGGCTCCCAAAACCTTCAAGACGGTTTACAAAGGCCTCCATACAGTAAACCCTGAACCGGCGCAGATGGGAAAGGACGGTAAGCCGATGCCGGTCACGGTTGGTGCTGTCCACTATGAGGAGCTTCGGAAGATCCAGAGCAAGGCGGACTGCGTCGTGGATCTGTGGGTTCTTATGGATGGTCAGACCAGAGGGGCTACTAAGGTGATCAATTACAAGAAGCCTGCGGGAAAGTGAAAGGAGGGACCTGCGGGCGGGAACCGAAACAACACATGGCGTCTGAAGGAGTAGAGCAATAGTGACCCAGGCGAACGGCAGCTCCGGTCTAAAGCATCGTGACCGAGGACGAACTAGGAATTTGACAATCTTGCCGGCACCACATGGCCACTGTTTCCAACGAACCATTTGTGATGACCGTCAGTGACTATATAATTGATGACCATTGTTCTACATATCCCAATTCAGGTGCTAAAGCCTCACCTATCTCGCCAAGAAGCGCCAACCTCAAGTATTGTTGCGATGCATTGAGGAACAAATTTTGTGCCTCCCCTTGACCGACCAAGATTTGATTCCGGCCAATCTCGTGGTACTGCAATCTCGCATCAATGCTTACTGGTCCTGGGAGTCACGGCAGTGCCGTTCCAAGCCTTCTTCTCGGATTCGGCAAGCAACGCACTGCTCTTAAGCAGCTATTCTAGTAAGCTCTATGGGTATCAACTGCACCCGTTCTATAGAAGTTTCTCAGGCTCATTATTACACTTGGTCTATCTCGCCGTGGTCATTTCGCCATGGTGAGTCATTTCGATGTAATAGGTCACACAACGAAAGTCAATAGTTTTTATAAAAGCAAAGTGTACCAAACCCGTCATACTCGTATTAAGGGCATTTCTTATATCCCGACTTTTGATCAGAGCTGTTCAATGGCAACATGGAGTCTATCCATACAAAGAAGTGCAATTGAATGGCCCGTGGATGGAAATTTCGAAGCGATTGGCACAATTTGTATTCTGTCATTTTGATATATAAATCGCGTCCCTGCGTCTATTGTTTCGCGCAGCGAGTTCCGTCTACTAACGGTTACCCGAGTCAATTTGCATGCCGTCGAATTTCATCGAACGTTATACCTCTGCCCGAGGTCCATTCAGACCTCTTCAGAGCCACGGCCTTCGTCTCTAACGAAGACAGTGTCGAATTGTAATTACACTAAGTACCGACTCAGAGTACGAGGAACTCGACCATGTCTCGTTTTGAGATCTCTTCGACGAATTGCTCATCAAATAGCTCCCCTTGGCTCATGATACCGTCAATGATAGCCGTTCCCACCATCTTATAGTATTCAATTCTATCAACCGAGGTCGACGATTCTGGCGTCAAAACTAGTGGAACTTCGACTTCTGGGGCGATTACTACTATATCACCATCTTTCGCGCCGGCGACGCTGATTCCAAACTAGCCATCTTTGGTGAATAGCAGCGCTTTCCCTGTTAGTAGTTCTGCGGCAACCAGAATTTTGTTCCAACATGGCTCGTGAGAGCTGCCTCGTAGAGCATCAGGACCCGAGTTAAAGGCCAGAGAGAAGGTGTCAAGAATCTCCTTTGCCGAAAAGTCGGATGACAATGAGCGGTGCGTGACACAGGCTCGCGCTATCCTAGACTGGAGGGTCTCAGGTTTCCGGACGGCCTTGCCCAGGTCATCCTCCAACACATCCGTTTGTAAGAGCCTCTTAATCTGCTCGAGGATGATTGCTGTTGTGTTCCCGAATCGGACTGCAACTTTACAGGCCCCGAGACATCTAGCCCAAAGTCGAAGTGTCGTATGCTCAACTGTTACGCGCTTTGAAATATCTTCTGACTGTGTGAGGGGAATCGCCATGTTTGCGTTCATGTCAACGTGTATGTTCAAGCTCTTTGAAGTGCTCGTCAAGGAGAAGTCCGGCATCCACGAGGGATAGAAGCGGGAGACATCCAAAAGTCGTTCGTCCCGAAGCCCGAACCAACGCCACAGGAAACAACCACAATACTCGAAGTTCACTATATACGCTGCTGCCTGGATCATCACATCCGGGATCGGCTTCGTGTAATCCGTTGGGTATGCATCTTGGGCAGCCGGTACCATACCATACAGCGCAAATATCTTGTCATGCTGGTCAAAGCATTGCCGTTCCGCTGTATGGTATAGCAGGGTCACTAAATTTGCCTCTTGGAAATTTCGTAAATCTGGAAGGCCCGAGACTGGGTTGGATACAGCGGAGAGAATCTTGAGCCTCTGTCTGTTGAGTACTTCACCCAGCATCGCCAACCCCTCCCAATTCATCTTCCTCCTATACTCAGCTTTTCGGCGTTCCGAAGCTTGGTAGTCCAGATTCTTTAAGGTGCCAATATCGAGATTTCCAAGAACAGTGGCAAGCTGGAACGGCTGCATATTACCGCATAGACAGACTGGCGCAGTGCGAGGTAGCAGGTATTCTTGGAACGTCCACATGCGGCTCCAGTATGATAGGGCCAGGAAGTCGTAGTAACCCTCGAAGGCTCGTATCAAGGCCCAGTCCCTCTCTCGTTTCGCACCTTTTGAGAAAGCTGACCTAGCGTTCAACGCCAGCCAATACGCCGACGCCGCGTTGTATTTTCTTGTAGAATGTGCTCGTATCCATGAAACGAAGAGTTTGATGTTGGGACTCGACGGCCCAAGCCACACGATTACTGTCGGGGCAGTGGAATACAGCCGTCCCATCTGCGGAACCTGCACGTTCTTTTCTTGGACGTCTTTCTGGTTAATGCAGATAGCGTCAATCCATAAAACGCAGCGCCTCCACCGCTTCCGAATGACTCGGAGACCCTGCTCGAGGTTCACAGTGACATTGAATGGCTCGCCATCAACAGTGATGGGTTTTGTCTCGGATGGATCTCCCCACACATAGGATAGAGCTGTGAACTCTGGTGGACTATCAAGAGACGCGGTGGATAGGGTGCATCGGATAGCATCGCGAGGCTTGCCCGGCAGCAGGGTAATGAGGCGAATTTCGCTCTTTTGAGGGTTGAGAGGGCTATATTGCACCATTTCGGATCCTTTGCGCCCAGTTTCCAAATTCTGTTGTGGAACTGTAGGAGACTGAGATATTGAAGAGATTAATAATGTTCTCGATTGATGTGAATGTCGTAACGAAAGGGGAATCCAAAAAGCGGGGTTGTCAGCTTGTAATACCTATGATGCGGTCCACGCTGCTACTTTTGTGATTGGCTATATCAGCCATGCCGCACTGGCAGCCTCGTAGGTCCTGAGGGGTACCTGGTTGGTGAGCCTCGCAGTACCTTTCATAACTACCGAATAGTGATTAGGCAGTTGTGCATACTGTAGCCCCTGGATGAGGGGGCATTGCCGCAATAGCGAGCTGGGTGTCTTTTCTTTGCGTGCTCAATTTGATTTGTGTTATCATACTGGGTTTACCCTCAAAGTTAGTTTAATTCCTGGGATGCTTAAAAGGATATGACACTGGTATATGGTGTTCATATAGATAGCTGCATCGCATGGCGACTGGTATTAAGAAAGAGGTGTTGAGACCAGTCATGAAATTATACCTGGTCAATGAGGTGTGAGAATGCTGACCAGTATCTATATGTGACCAGTCCCAATGATGACTGTTTACAAGGCGGCCAGGTGGGGCTTGGCAAGGGTGTGGCTGGTCCCACAGGGCCCCAGCAGAAAGAGTTGTGACTGACTAGTCCTATCCGGGATACTGGTCAAATAATGGACAGTGCTGACCGGTTATATAAGTTTGACCAGCCCCCGTAGACCGGCAGCAACACCTAATGATTGGTCGAACCCCCTCGAAGGTCAACCTGCCTGACTGTTCATCACTTCTACCAGCAAAAGAGTGATGACTGATTAGGACACGCCTAGTGCAGCCTCACACTGGGGCTATATCTAGTCACAGCCTAAGGGCCAGATCACAGAGGAATCCCAGTGTAGTGTGGCCCCCTGTCAAGTGACTTCCGTGCTAAGCTGCCTGTGTGCCTAAGCGAGAAGTCACTTGCCAGGTTCTCTTCATACCTGAAATCTTACCACCTTCTACATAGAGGACGATTAGGTGAGGTAGTATTATTGCTACTATACCTAATAAAGCGTTATTATAAAGTATTAGCATAGTTGATTATACTATTGTGACGGTACGGCTCTTATATACTGCTAGGAATAGCCAATCAATAGATTGGTTATTATGGTCTTTTGGCCGGGAGGTGTACTTCTTTGCTAGCAGTAAGAGGGCAAGCCCTCTCAACTATAATTAATGTTATTATTAGATGCTTACTTAAAATCAAAATAGTAGGTGGGTAGAAAGCTAGAGCTAGGATAGCTAATACATAAAGCTGGGTGGGCTGATACTGGCTGCTTAAAGGATTATGGTATAGCTTTAATACTCTATTCTATACTTCCCGAAGGAGAAGAAGTCTTATTCTTGTTCATAAAGAAATAGTATTTACTCTAAGCATTAAAACTAAGCCAATTGCTCGTTAGTATCCTCAGAGCCTTCCCTCGATCCGAGTCGTCCTAGCTACCAGCTGCCCGATGGCCTCGATTGTCTTGCCACTCACAATCTCGAAAACAGGTACGTCGGCCACGAACTCCTTACCCAGCCAGCTACGCAGCTCCACCGCGGTGAGCGAGTCGACGCCGTACGCATGAAGCGCCTGGTGCGTGTCGACATCCTCAAGCTTGATCGACAGCGTCTGGGCCAGCCGCTTGGACAGCGCCTCGACGACCACCTGGGCGCGCTCGGCCGGGGACTCGAGCTGGCGGAAGAGCCTGGCGGCGTCGACACCGCCACCGCCATCGCCGGCCCCGCCGCCGTGTCCGGGCCGGCCCGGCAGACGGCTGAAGCGGGCGAAGAGGGGCCTCTGCAGCATTTCGGGCGGCTCGAGGGACCGAGCCAGCAGGCTGGCGGGGGTCTCGAGGCCCATGACCATCTGGCTCTCGCGGGGTTCTGGCTGGTACGACGGGTCGCAGCAGATATCGAGCAGGCATAGGAACTCGGCCTCCTCGATGGGGACGAAGCCCTTGGAACCTTGGAAATGCTGCTGGAGCCGCTCGCTCTCGGCGACGACGCCGACGGTGCGCATCACTCCGAGGTCGATCGAGATGGCTTTCTGGCCTCGCTCGCTGCGTTGCCGTGCCAGGGCGTCCTGGAAGGTGCAGCCTGCCGCGTAGTTGCTCTGGCCAGGGTTGCCGAGTACGCCCGAGACGGAGGAGAGCAGGATGAAGAAGTCGAGGCTGGGGAGTGAGGTGTGGAGGTTCCACGACGCCTCGATCTTGGAGCGCGAAGTTGACTCCCATTGTGCTAGGGTCATATTCTCAAACATAGAATCCTAAGAAGAAATAGACGAGTGATTAGGGCGGAGATCTTTTTCAACGGTCGGCTTGTTGGGGAGTTTGTCTCGTTATAGTAACTCACGTTCAGGACCATGGTCGCGAGGATGCAACCTCGGATTGGAGGGAGGGTCGCAGCTGAGTCTCGGAGCATGTGCGTGAGAGACTCTTGCGAAGATATGTCGCATTTCGGGGTTGACACCGAGATGTTCTGATCAGAGAGCTCGCGCACAATCTCCAGAGCCGCGGCAGAGACAGCTCCAGACCTGGATGGGACGAGCAAGTGTTTCGCGCCTCTCGAAACCATCCATCTGAGTATCGATCTACCGATACCACCGAGGCCCCCTGCCACGAGATACGTAGCATTCCCGTCAAACCTCCAGCTTCTCTCCCTTGTCAGTTGTTTCTAAATGTCCCGTCAGTAGCCCTTCTGCCAGCCCTGGCCAAGGAGCCCGTTTTCATCGGGGCTTACCTGAACAACCGTTGACCGATCAACTCGGATCACGATCCGACCTGTATTCTTCCCACTCGCAAGATAGCGGAAAGCATCCTCCACAGCGTCGACATTGTACACGCGCAAGGGTGCCGAGGGCCGGATGCTTCCATCCCTGGCCAGTTCCATCGTCCTCTGCATAAGCTTATGAGCAAGCTGCTTCTTATTCATGTCGTTCACGATGTGGTGGAGATCGACGCCTGCATACAGGCAGTTCTTTGCGAAGAAAGCCATGGGCAGCGACGCGTTGGCGTTTATGTCGGCCTTGCCGATCTCGACCATCCTTCCATACGGAGCAATGCACTCCCAAGAAGCACGCAGGGCTTCGCCCGCCAACGAGTTCAGAACAACGTCGACGCCGTAACCATTTGTCATCCTCATAATTCCTCGGGCGAAACTGGTATCTCTGCTGTAGAAGACGTGATCAGCAGGGATCCCGTACTCGTCCATGAGGAGCTGCCTCTTGTGGTCGTATCCCACGGTCGCAAAGACCTCGGCGCCAACCATCTGCGCAATTTGAAGGGCCACCTGGCCTGTGCCCCCGGATGCTGAATGGATCAGCACCTTCTCGCCCTTTTGTAGGCGTGCAATCTCGACCAACGACTGTATCGCTGTCATACCGGGTATGATGACGGCGCAGGCGTCCTCAAAAGAAACAGAGTCAGCAATCTTGGCCGTCGTCCATTCATGCCCTCTCGGGTACGTCTTCATGCCGCCCGTTATCTGCATGGCAACTCGGTCACCGGGCTTGAGCGACTGGACGTCAGCCCCGACCCTTGTGACCACGCCCGCGACGTCCGCCCCGAAGTCATCTTCATCCAGGCGGCCGAGGGCGAGAAACACGTCGCGGAAGCCGACACCCCACACCTTGGCCTCGATCTCGACCTCCAATGGGCCTAGCTCGTCGTAATAGGCGAGGTCCTCTCGGAAATGCAGGGTCTCGAGCTGCCCGCGGGTTTGGACGGCCAATGCGAGGGGCGGCCCCGGCAACCAATGCTCAGTAATGGCTTCCGGCGCTATGGACGATGTCAGGTCTCTGTTGGTGTCGGTGTCATCCACCAGCCGCCCGGTCAAGACCTGGCCGTCCCGGACAAGATACTCGTCATCGGCGCCAAGCTTTGCAAAGGCCGACTCGAATATCCACGTCACGTATCTTGCGCAGGAGGTTACGTCCGGGGACCCGTCGCCGATGGTGAGAGAGACGATGCGGTTGAGCGTGAATTCGTTGCGCAGAGTGCGGAGGAGCCCGTCCTTGATCCCCGCGTAGGCGTACGACGACCCAAGCACGGTGCTCTCGGCGTCGTCGTCGTCGTCGTTGTATGCAGTAACCCAAAGTAGATTCGTCGACTGTTGCAACCAATTTCTGACAGCGCTCAGCGTCGTCTGGCCCATGGGCTGGAGGAACGGCCGGCAGACATCGGCCAGGCAGATGACGCAGGCACCCGGCTGGAGCTTCCCGTCTGCGACCTCGTCGAACGTGACCACCTGGGAGTCCCAGCTTGTGCTCTGGAGGATATCCTCCGCAACTGACTTTTGGAAATCGTCGTCCTCCATCACTACGATCAGAACGTTTTTCATTGCTTGTGGAAGGCTCGCCGGGACCGCGTCACTGGTTACCATGAGGCTGAAGCGATGCGCAGCATCGGTATCATAGTCCCTGATGACCAGGGTCCCCGAGAAGCCGTTATCCTTCAGGATGGTATCCCATTGGCGGGCCGTCATTGTTCGGTCCCCATCTCGATCATCTTGTTGGCCACGCCACCAGTCCGCTGTGACACCGAGGCCAAAATCTATCTCGAAGTGGTGAGGAGCCGTGATCTCGTAGAGGAATAGCCGGCCGCCCGGTGTCAGCAGCCGCCGGAGATTCTGGAGGACGGCATTGACATCCTTGGCTGCTCGTAGGGCACCTGCTGCGAAGATGACATCGTAGCTGGCCGGTATCAGCTCCTGCTTGGTGAGGTCTTGGTCGATGTCGAGACACTTGAAGTCCATACGGTCTTCATGCTCTGAAAATCGCTGCCGGGCTTCGTCTACCAAGACTGTCGACCCGTCTGAGTAAGTGTACTCAGAGAAGGCTAAACCACCCGTACGAGCTTCGATACTTTGGAGGACTGATAGAACGTAGCTTGTGAGAGCGCCCCTGCGAGCGCCGACCTCGAGGATCTTCTGGCTGGGCTTTTGGTGGGCCAAGAGTGCGAGATCCTCGTTGAGATCCTCGTTGAAGACGGCAGCCACCGCGTCATCGAGCCAGTCCTGAGTTAAGGCCGAAAAGTCGATCCCCTGTATCTCTCCACGGACTATGGGGAGGAGCTTCTGGGCGACCTCTGTGAAGATCTTCCACGATGGTCGTCTCATGCTGAGGTCTTGTAATCTACCCATGAGATCGCATGCCTCGGGGGGATCTTTGCTTGGAACCTCCTGAATCTGACGTTCTATCCAAGAGACGTACTTTTTCATATGTGCTGGCATCTTCTCCCGGTCGATTCCCTGAAGGCTGTGAATATTCTGCCGCGCTACAGCCTTGAGTGTCTCCTCCAACTCGACCCGGTCGTGGGCAATTGCATCTTCTTCCTCCGGTGAATGTTTCAAATTGGGAATACATAACATATCGGAGGTATCGGGGCTTCGTAGGGTACGCAACGATACGTGTGGCTGCCAGTCGATATGGTGCAGTAACTTCCTTCCGCTGTTATCATTGTCGACCTTACGGGCCATGATTGGCAACAACTCCAGCTGTTCGATATGAGATAGGAGGACGCCAGTTTCCGACAAGACCGCCACTTCGCTGTCAATACCAGTGCCAAGTTTCTTGGCCTTTGCCTCCGTGAAGACTTTGAGGCGGTTTTCCGATGCATCCTGCCACCCTGTCGCGGCTATCCAGGCGTTCTTTATCTTGTGCGGGATCGAAGTCGGGACATCCTCCGACAATCCTCGAGACTGTGGTAATGGGCAGACCTGAAAGCATGAATCTAGGATCCCGGGATGAACAACGCCCCCGTAGAATGACTGAACTGGAGGTCCGGCGTCGATTTCGGCAAGAGTGACATTGTGCCCATCCCAGCAAACCTCGTCGCAGAGGGAGAAGGTCGGTCCGTAGCGAAAGCCCGTGTCCTGGAGCCAATGATAGAGATCCGACTTTTCAATAATCTGCACGTCGGGCTTGGCCTTTTTGTCGGCGTACTTGCGGGCAAACAAACTAGTGAGTGACTGGAGCTCGTGTCCGCCATCCACTTCGGCCGCGGACTCTTGCTCAAACTCGACATGAATGATGTGTTTGTTGCAGGCCCTCCAGTAGCTCTCTGCATATGAAAAGATCTCGATCTCAAATCGAGTGGTGGACTTCTCATATGTTTGTTGTAACGGACGGAGATGCGTCATGACCTCTGTTGTCTGTCCCTGGTTGACGACAATGGGACTGGTGAAGGTGGCCTCTTTCACGAGGTACCCCCGGATGGCCTGGCTGCTCGTGCTACTGACCGTCTGCCTGACGGCTTCCATAGCCATCGTAAGTGAGCCAACCGCGGGGAAGACGATAGTGTCGCCCACGACATGATCTGCCATCCAAGGAACCTCTTCGACCTTGAGCATCTTCCGCCAACGTGGCTGGAGCGGATTCCAGTCGTTTGTGCGCAAGCCTAAGAGGCTCGTCGAAGGCCCTTCACGGAGTCGCCAATCACGACTGTATCTGGGCTCATGCCAGTATGTCTGCGTTTTATCGAAGGGGTACTGGGGTGCATCTACCACAGGCTTGGCGATAGGCGAAGGGCCATCCTGTTGATTAGCTGCGGTGATTGAAACGCCGGGATGCCCACGGGTGAACAGCTGACCAGCCAACTCCAGAATGGTCTTTAGAGCGGATTCCTGCTTCGACAACACTGACGCGTATCGGGACGTGCTATTGCCGGCATGCGTCAGGGAGTCACGTAGGGGCCGCTGCAGCGCTCCAGTGGGGCCGATCTCGACGTAGTTTGTGATGGGCTTGAGGCCGTCTATCTTGGGCGCCGTGTGGACAACGTAGATCAGTGCGTCGACAAACCGCACTGTTGATTCCAGATTATCAACCCAGTACTGCGGGTCTAGCAGGCTGATTGCCGCGACCTTCTGGCTGGTCACCGTCGATACCATGGAAGCATTCGCACCACCTTGCAACTCTCGTGGCTCGAGGCGGCCCAAGCTGGAAAGGTACTCGCCCGCGATCTGATGCATAGCGGGGGAGTGGTAGGCCACGCCAGTTCTGAGCTTCCTCGCGAAGATGCCATCTTTTTCGAGGCCTACTTGCAGTTGATCAATGGCCACCTCGTCACCAGACAGTGTGACATTGGTCGGGCTGTTGATGCACGCAACAGAAACACGCCCCCCGGCAGCTGACGCTTTTGTCAGGTAGGACTCGGCTTCGGATTCCTTGAGATTCACCGACAACATGGCTCCTGGCTGCTTCAGCGCAGATGCGGCGGCCACTTTCTGAGCGAGACGGCCTCTGTGATAGGCCACTTTGCAGGCGGAGCGGAGGGAGAGGGCTCCGGCGGCATATGCAGCCGCGATTTCTCCCGAGGAATGCCCGACTACAACGTCCGGGAAGACATTGAACGTTCCCAGCAGTTCGACCAGGGCAATTTGGAGCGCAGTGCATAGAGGTTGGCTGAATTCTGGTTTGTCGATGCGCTGTGGGTCTCTAAGTACATCTATTCATTCCTTCAGTCAGTATGTAGGGTATGTGCTGTTCGGTGTCAATGCAGTGACTAGTGGCAAAAACTTCTTTACTCACCAAATAGTGCCCACTCAGCTCCCAATTCGTGAAATATACTCTGGGCCTTGGCGAGTGTAGCCTCGAACACTGGGTAGCAGAGTAAATCCATCCCCATGTTGGCGTACTGCGCGCCTTGGCCGGTGAAGATGAAGGCCACGCCATTCTCACGAGCCGCGCGCTCCCATTTCGCAGATGATAGATTTAAGGTCTCTGATTTCCCCCTTTTGTCCACAACGGAGAAGGACCTCCAGGCCATGACAGAACGGCGCGCAGCAAGCGTGTAAGCAAGGTCTTCGAGGAATCTGGCGCCATCATTGATATGATCTTTGATGTACCCATCGTAGAGATTCAGCATTCGTTCCAGCGCCGCTTCATCTCGAGCAGACCATGTCAGTAATTGATAATCCGGGGTCGCTTTACTCGTCTTGCCGACTCCAGCCGCGTATTTCATCCTATCCGCCCCGTTGTTGCCATTGACCCCGTTGGTGCCGTTGGTGCCGTTGGTGCCGTTGATCAGTTCCTTGTGCCCATTGGTGAGAGGCCTGATGGAGGTCAAGGTGTGAAGATCTCCCGCAAGCCCGAGAGCCTCGATGGTATGGAAGACATCATCGAGAATGATATGACTGTTGGTTCCGCCAAAGCCGAAGGAATTGATCGAGATCCGTCGTAGGCCGTGTGTTGGCCAGGCGATACAAGACGTTGGCACCTATGGCCTGTCAGCCTGAAGGCTCAAACCATATAAATGAATACCAATAGGGGACTTCATACCTCTAGGTGGTAAAACTTGGCTTTGATCTTGGGATTCAGCTTTTCGAACAGAGCTTGGGGAGGGATGGTTCCAGTCTCAAGTATCATAATGCTTTTGAGTATGGCTGCCAAACCGCTGCCTCCTTCTAGATGACCGATATTTGCTTTGATTGAGCCACTGCCAGGTCCAATCAAGTTAATTACTGTCAAAGGACAAAATCCACAGCCTTCACTCACATGTAGAGTGGCTCCTTGGCGGACCTGCTGCTCTTGAAAACCCGGCCCAATGCGGTTGCCTCTGTCACATCTCCAATCTGTGTGCCCGTGCCTAATACCTATCGTCAGATATCACGATAGAATGCCATGGCGGAAGAGCTTACCGTGGCATTCTATATAGCGCGTGCTCTCGAAGCCCAAGCTGCAGCTCTTGTACACCTGCCGGATCAGCGCCTCTTGTGCGGACTGGCTGGGCTGAGGCATGGCTGGGGTATGGCCGTCCTGGTTCGAGCCGGTCCCTCGAATCACAGCACGAATAGAGTCTCCTTCCCTAATGGCATCGGAAAGTCTTTTTAACACGAGGACAACCACGCCTTCTCCTCTTGCATAGCCATCGGCTCGGTGATCAAAACTGTAGCATTTACTATCCGACGATAGGAAATTCATGTTTGACATATAGAGGGACCATTCTGGACTCAGTAGGCTGTTACCGGACGTCACCAAGGCCTGGAGTAAAACAAAGGTCAGCATTTTCTGATACGCTCGCCTTGCTGGCTTCGCATACCATTGAACTTTGCCCGCTCCTCAGGCTCTGGCATGCAAGATCCATTGTGATCATACTGGAGGAGCAAGCAGTGTTGACGTGTATGCTGGGGCCTCTGAGATCGAAGTACCAGCTGAGCCGGTTTGCCTGGATACTAGGGCTGGTGGAGGTGGCGAACATATTTGCTGCAGTATCTGGGTCTTTGGCAGTCATCATCATGTAGTCTTCCGAGGTAGATGAGGCATAGACTGCCGTTTGGCTTCCCGCTGCCTTCTCCAAAGGTATACCCGCTGTGCAGAGTAAGATTTAGGTCCAAGCGTGAGGGAGGCTGAAGTGTAGTCACCACGTACCGTTTTCCAGAGCTCTGTAAGAAGTCTCAAGAAGCCATCGTTGCTGTGGGTCCATAGCAGCAGCCTCTGTATCTTTATGTCAGTATTGGGGTATACCGAAAGACGGAATGGTGCTGCATCTCTCATACCCTGCGGCGTGATGGAGAAAAATGGAGCATCAAAGGCGGCAGGATCCCCATTCATGAAATAGCCTCCCCTTGAATACAACTATTTTCTCTCTCTTCTTATTAGCGCCTAATGTCGGCGGGGGTTGTCTTCTTGGTTAGACCTGCCTTGTTCTTGACACTCGAGTCTGGCTTATAGAAAGTTTCGATGTTTGCCCTGTCCTTGGGCCATTCCTTCATTACGTTCCTCCCATGTTTGAGCATATCCCAAAAGCTTGAGATATCTTCGGCCCCATCCGGCAGCCTGAAGGCCAGACCAATGATAGCAATGGACTCCATCAGGTGATTTGACGTGTGTGGTGAGTGTAGGGGGGTTAGGAAGGGTGAGTACTAGTATTGTAAGTGAAGAAGGTAAGAATACCCTAGGGTACAGAAGGGGAGGTAGGGCTTGGAGTCGTTTCTGCACTAGGGGCTTATCCACCTGAAATTATTCTGTCATCGGGAACCTTGTGGTGCCTACTTTTCTGCGCCTCACCGAAGCTACCCCCATGCCTGGTGCTACAGTAAGAATACCTCCCAGCGCTAAAACGGCCAGCGTACCCGGGTACCTACTAAGTACTTATGTACTTAGGTACTTCGTAGTTACAGACCTACAAAAAAACATCCACTGTGATGTACCTGTCCCATCTTTACATTCAGGTCACAATTCTCAACAAGTCGCACAAGATTCAATGTAATTTTTACGGAAGACTCCCTAGAAACACATTTCCACAAGGTCCCCGGCTTTGATCATTGAAGAAAACGACCGAGAAATAACCTTTACCAGAGCTTCTACAACGTGTGCGTACGCATGTGTCTAAGCAGTACAATGCTACTGGCGGTTTCCCTCAACTCACACCCCCAGTTTCCATCAGCCGATTCACACCATCCCGAAACCGTTTACCTGCTCCTTTCTCATCCACTCGTAAACCTCCTTGGCCGCCTTTGTCACCGGTTGGGCCGCCTTGCCGGCGTCTATATCCATCATTTCTTGCACCCATGCGTAGATCGCACCTATAAACCCCCTCACTTCCTCCTCCGTGTTGTGAGCGTGGATGATGCACCTCAGGCGGGCCTGCCCTAATGGCACCACCGGGTACGTTACGGGGAAGGTGCGGAATGAGGACGAGAGAAGATGGTACCACAGCCACCAGAACGACTTTTGTCTGGTCGAGATGGCGAATAGATGGGTTTGAGTTACCCTGTCTTCCCATCCATCAGCGAGGGGAACGCTGAGAATGCCCCTGGACTTTGCTTCCTCCCAGAGGGGATGCGAGGTCAAAAGCTCAAAAAACAGCATAACCATGTCCTGAACATGCTGTCTGCCCTGAAAACAAGGATAATCAGCAGGGTCCCATTGAAGTGGAACCGGCAGCCCATCAAAAAACAAGACGAGGAAAAGGAAAGAACAAAGAAGGAGGAGCAAGTAGACGTCCCATACCTGTTCTTTGGTGCCGAGCACTTTGTATCCTGACTTTATGGCAGCGACAAATGGGAAAGTGGGCGCTGTAGAGAACATGACTGCCCTCCCAAAATTCAACACTGTGTCTCGGATACTTTTGTTGCCGAGAATGATTCCTGAAGGAGGGGGAGGGGAGGCATTAGCTCGCGAGCCCCTATTGATATCAAGGCACGACCCAAGTAATGAGCACTCACCTCCAGCGGCCCCAACCGCCTTGCCAAAGGTATGCATAACTACCGCGATCTCCTTTTCAAGCTCCAGCTCGCAGACGAGGCCTCTGCCCCCGGGGCCGAGGAAGCCACCGCTGTGCGCCTCGTCGACGACAAACTGGACGCCGCCCTCGTGCTCCTGGAAGACGTCCCGGGCGGCTTCGACGAGTTCCTGCAGCGGACATAGATCGCCTTCCATGCTGTATACTGACTCGACCGCAACAAGGACGGAGCGCTTCCCCTGGCGCACCAGAGGACGTGTGTCCAAGATTTCCCGCAGCGTGTCCCTGAAGGCGTCGACATCGCTATGTGGGAACGCGACCCTGTCCGCCGCCAGGGACTGCCTGATGCCGTCGTATGTGCTCGCGTGAACCAGGGTGTCGTACACGATGACGTCCCCCTGCTTCGGGATCGTCGTCCAGATGGCCAGGTTGGCCTCGAACCCGGAGCCCACGAGCAAGCCCGCGTCGGCGCCGTGGAAGGCGGCGATCTCGGACTCGACCTCCTCGATGTACCCGTAGTTGCCGTCCATGAGCCGCGAGCTCGTCGTGCCCAGGGCGAACTCGGGGTTCCTGCTGAGCTCGGCGAGGAACTCGGCTCGGTGCTCGGCGCTCCGGCCCATGGACATGACGTCCCCGGAGCAGAAGTCCGCCGTGCTGCCGTGCAGCTCGGCCGTCGGCAGCGTCGAGTAGAAGCTGTCTGACGCGCGCTTGACGTCGAGGGCCTCCTCGAGGTTGCGGTAGAACGTCGGCAGCGACTTGGTCTGCTCCGTGGGTTGGATCTTGTGACCCCTGAGCGAGGCGACTAGAGTCCCTGTCTCGGAGAGAAAGGAAGTCTCTTCCATCTGTGAGTCGCCCATTATCTAGGTACACAAGGATATGGAAAATAGTTCTTGTCCGCTTCGAAAGGACCTTGAAGCGATGGTTGATTCAAGCTCAAAGCGTTTTCTGGTGAGCGACAGGGGCCCCATGGGAAAGCTGGGAAGTTCACAGTGTTTACAAGCTAAAATTGGATTTGCCCCCCAAGAACCCGATTCTGGCTGATACCTGCAAGAGCACGTCTCCAACTAAGGGTGTTCGTATTGAACATGCACATACGGAGTATTGGTTGAGTGATGTACTAGTAGTATCGCACAATGGCATAATTCTTTGCATTGTAGAAACTGCGGGATTTTACTTACGAGGATCATCAATCATCAAGGATGCATTCAACGTGCATCTCCTTCCCGTTTCTGCTTTCAGCTCGACGATCTCAAAGAGGACGACAGCGCAGCATGCATGTGTAGCGCGATCCAAGTCATTCCCCGCTCCGAGGCGTATCGCCCTCAACCGAGACCAGCTAGTTCCTGCAGCTCCGTGTGATCAGTTGGTTCTGCCCAGTTGGTTCTTGAGGCCACATGACTGGCTCGGGTAACGCAACGCATTGCTGACTGTGCCACAGTAATACATACCTAGGTACCAACCGAAGCTACATTTTTAATGGGCCTGGCACAAGATAAGCAAGTTACCAGACACGAAGACTCAATACGTACCGTTAATGTTACTTTTTTGCAAGTACTACCTCTGCGCTGCTGCCGAGCGGGCGAGGGTCACATTTCGGCCCCCGATGGTGTGTTTCTCCCGGCGGTTGGCAAGGCTGGCGCCAACAGCACGGTAGGATACGATGCGACACTGCTGCATGGGCTGGGCTGATGACCACTGCGGAGCCGGCTGAGCCTCTGGTGTATTTCTGCCAAGCACCGGCTGCATGGCGCCCCGACATCCTTCCCAACAGTCCTGTGTAATAGCTGGAGGAGGTGGAGTCCCGTGCGGCCAGCTCCCAGCTTCTTTTCATTGATACTGCCAGTTCGCCGGACACGTTGGTGGATAAGAGTGGACTGATGTAACAGTGAGAGTGGTGTGACGGTGAGATTGGTGTAACAGTGAGAGTGGCGTAACTAGTCTAGTGCAGTACAAGGGATACCATTTGTATGTATTGACATGTATCATTGGGTAAGTGGTACGATGAACATCGCTCCAGCGGCTGAATCGCCAACAATTTTGCCACTGACATCAATAATTGTGTTTAGATGGAAACGATCGGTCAGGTACACGTGAATTGGTGATGTTACGCGCCATGCAATCTACGCTTTCTAACTAGGTAACCAGACGAGAGCTGCCTTCCAGTGGGCCTGTGAGTCTGCCAGCCCGAGGACACTCGCCCACATGCACCCTTTTCCCTTCTGCCACATATGCCGAGGCCAACCCGGCTTCCGCAAGCGTCGACCCACTGCCTACAGAACCAACTTGCACGGCCATGACGCAGTTAATAATTGACGCTCCTGTAAGTCGCACAATCGGGCGTTTCGTCCCGGTGCCTCTGCCTCCGGCCGGCACCTTTGATGGGCAGACGGTCCTCATCGTCGGCGCGACGGCCGGCCTGGGCCTCGCCTCGGCCGTGCACTTTGCGAACCTCGGCGCCAACGTCATCATAACGTCCCGCGCCGAATCCCGCGCCGACGCTGCGAAACGCCATGTAGAGGAAGCTTCGGGCCCCTCCCGCAGGGGAGTCATCTCGTGCCTGGAGCTGGACCTGGAGCGCTACGACTCGTGCACCGGCTTCATGGCCAAGCTCAGGGGCAGCCTCTCCGGCCCCGACAAGCTGGACGTGGCCGTTATCAACGGTGGCATCGTCAATTCTCACTGGGAGGAGAGTCCGCACGGGTGGTAGGTTTTCCCGGCCCTTGACTTGGCCTTGTGTTTACTCTGCTCAAGTGCGACTTAGTCACTCTTGTATAATCGTGCAGTTAGCTTGAACTTCAATCGTCTGACGCGCAATCGAAATCAGGGAGAGAACAATCCAGATCAACACCATCGGCACCACTCTCATCGGCCTGCTCCTGCTGGGGTGGATGCGCGGAGCCCGGGACCAGCGATCCTCGCCGGCGCATATGGTGTTCGTCTCCTCGCGCGAGCATCTCTACCCCGACGTCGACGAATTGACCAAATGGTCACAGCGGAACGACGGCATTCTGCGACAGGTGTGTAGCAAGGAAAACTGGCCAGGCGGCTTCTGGGATGCCGAGCCCAACTATGCCAACAGCAAGATTCTGCTCATGTACACGATCGAGGAGATGACCAGAATGGCGCGAGGACTGGATGGCGAGTAAGTGTCATTCAAGATATGCACGGTAGACACTCGCCTGGACTGAGCTGACTGCCGTCTTTTCTTTTTGTTTCCACCCAGTCCCCTCGTCATCGTCAACAGCGTGTGTCCCGGCATGGTTCACACAGACATCGGTCGACAGATCGCCTCGAGATCGTGGATCCATGCGCTTTGTGTCTACCTAACCCTGGTGATAACTGCCAAGACCCCTAACTCGGGCGCCAGAATTATCCTCCAGGCCGCTCTGAAGCCAAAGAAGAACCATGTGAGTCGTTGACATGCTTATATGCAGTGATCGCTTTGAGGTGGATGTCTGTTTGCATAGTGTGGTGACTTACCGAGGTGCGTTCTAGGGCGAGTTTTTAAATTACTTCCTTACTCCCAAGCAGTACCGCCGTCATGCTGCCGCTATCATAGACAGTGAGAAGGCAAGGGCGCTTCAGAGACAGGTGTGGAAGGAGACTATTGATGAGTTGAAAGCCAATGTGCCGGAAGTGCTGGCCGGTCTAGATGGGCTACAAAGCCATCAGTCATAATGTAGTCTTACGTCGAACAAGACTGTGTGAACAACACCACTCAGACTTTACTGAGGACATCATTCTGTGAAGGTGAAGCCCTTGCGGTTAAGTTAATTAAAAAGAGTTGGGGCCGGAAAAGGAAATATACGTCTTGTATGGGTAAAACCCAGGCTCTCTAAGTTACATAGCTACCTATGCAGGTAGGTAGGTTTCCGGGATACAGCTTCCGTGTAACTACTTCCACACTTAGCGATCAGTATGGGGACTTTCTCCTCCCGACAAAATTAGAGGGGCTGGTCCCAATATCGTGCACAATAAGGACAATTCCAGCCACTGTGACTGCATTCCCATCGCTCACTGCCATTTTGTACATAGATTAGGGACTGATTGCAACAGTGGGTTACGCCCCGCAACAACATAAAAGCATGCATGGATCTTATCTATGAGAAGAGAGCTCCTACAAATGGCGATAAAGTCTTGTGGGCATTCATCGGATGGGCAGGCTCCCATGCGTTCTTGAAAGAAGCACTCCAGCTGCGAGCTGTGGGCGAGCGATTTCGTGAAGCGGGAAAATTCGGAACGAAATAATAATCCTGGCAGTATCTATATACATAGAAGCGGGTAGATAAAAAGGAGTATATCCCCCGCCTGTTTCTATCTAAATCTTTCCCCTCTTTCTCTATCTATTATCTCCTACCTATAGGCTATGCTTATATTATATTTAAAGTTATATATTAAAAAATATTTATATTACTTTATTATATTTATTTTAACTAAGCTTATTTATTTAAAATATAATTTTATAAAGCCTATAAATTTACTTAAATTATATAAATTCCTTATTTATACCTTTTCTTTTTTAATAAATAAATTCTTTATATTTAAATAAAAATAAAAAGATATTTATTATATACCTTAGCTTAATTATCTTTATTAAAAAATATAAAAAAAAAGAATCTTTTTAATTATAATTTATATTATTAATTTTAATTTATCTTTTTAATACCTATAAATAAATATATAAAATAATAAACTTTAATAATAATTTTAATAAAATATATATATTATATTCTTTTAATAATATAATTTTAATACTTAATAGCTTATTTATAATAAAATTTAATTATTCTTTAAATTTCCTTATATTAATACCTAATTATTTTATAAATAATAAATTTAAAATAACCCTCTTTACCTTTTATAATATCTTATTAATAAAATTATTAATATTAATCTTATTTAAAATATCTTTTTTATATAATAAAGATAAGATTTTAATAATATTTAAAATTATTTACTTTTAATTTAATTTAAATTATAAAATAATAATTAATTTACCTTTTAATTTTAAAATATAAAAATAAATTATTTACCTTTATAAACTTTATTAAGATTAAAAGGAAATTAAGCTTTATTAAATAAAGCTAAATTACTATTATATTTTATTAAATATATTTATATTATTATTATAATTATTAATTAATAATAATAATAATTTATATAAATACTCAATTATAATTTAAAAATATAATAAAATATTTTATAAAGTTATTTTCCTTAAATTTATTTATTAAATTTATAAAAGCTGCTTTAATATTTTTTTTTTATTTTAATTAAGGTAAAGTAATAATATTCTTAAAGCTTAAAGAATTACTTTAAAAAATAATAATATTATTTTTATTATTTAATGCTCCTTTTTAAAAAACTTTAAGTTTTAAAATATTTTTATTAAAATATTTATAAATTATTAAATTATTTTTAATATTTTTTTTAAAAAGTATTATAATAATATTATAATAATAATAGATTTATAATTTTTTTAATTTATATAATAAGAAGTTAAATATTAATTTTAATAAGTTATTAAATTTATATTTTATTACTTAATTCTTATTTTTATAAAATCCTTTTAATAAAAGAAATAAATTAATTTTTTAATAAAAATAAAATATTTTAATAAAATTATAATAAAAAAAATTACCTTTTTTTTAAGTTAAAGTATTAAATAATTTTAAGAGATTTATAATAACTTTAATTATTAAATTTATTTAAAAGTAAATTATAATTATTTATATAAATATACCTTATATAATAATAATTATCCTTTTAATAAATACTTAAATAAAGTATTAAAATTCTTTTAATTTTTATTAAAGGAGTTTATATTTATATTATTAATTAATAAAGGCTTTTATTTAAATATTTTATAATTTTACTTTTATTAAAATCTTTAAATATTTATTTTTTATATAAATTTTATTTTATTATAATAATTAAATAATAAAATATAATTCCTTATATTTTTAATAAATAAAAAATTATTATAAGATTTTTTTAACTCTTTTATTTTTTAAATTTAAATAAAAGCCTTTTAAGGCTATTTTAATAAGCTTAGAATTATAATTTATAATATTTTTTATTTTAATATTATAATTAAATATAATAATAAACTTAATCCTTTTATTTTATTAAATAACCTTATTTTAACTTAAAATAACTTTTTAATTTTTTAAAAAGAATTTAATAAAAACTTTTTTTTTAATAAGGTTTTCCTTTATAAACTTATTAAGCTATTTATTTACTTTTTTTAAAATTTAATATTTAAAAAAGATAATAGCGTTTAATATATTTATTATTTCTTTTATTTAATTAATATTTTAATTAATAATAATATTTTTTAAAAATAAGCTTCTTTAAAATATATAATATTAAATTATATATTTAATATAATATAGAAAATAAATTATAATATTTAATTAATTAAAAGGGATTTAATAAATATATTTTATTTTATATTAATAGCTTATTTATAATAATAGTTTTTAAATTTTATATAGCTTAAATAATATTATTATAAAAATTATTTATTTTTTAGCTTATAAATAGCTTTTTTATTATTTAACTTTTTTATAAAAAGCTTATATTAAATCTTTATAATTATTTAAACCCTTAATTTTAATATCTTTATAAAATATTATTTAAATAATTTTATTATTATTTTCTTAATAAATATCCCTTTAATTTTAAAAAACTTAATTTTTAAATATTAATTAATAATTTTATAATTTCTTAATATAATTCTTAATATTATTAAGAATTAATAAAGTATTATAATAAAAATCTTAAATATTAAGATTAATATATTATAAATAAAGGCTTATTTATTTTAAAAGTATATTAATAAAGCCTTAACTTAAATTTAAAATATATTAAATTTTAAATTTTTTTAATTATAAAATATTTAAACTTTTAAAAGCTTTTTAAGCTTTTATATAATAATTATTTAGCTAAGCTATATATTTTTATATTTTCTTTAAAAGTTTTTAGCTATATTTATTATATAATTATATTAATAAAAGAGAATTTTATTTATAATTTAAATAAATTTATTTTAATAATAAAACCTTTTATTAAATTTTAATAATATTATATTATTAAAAGATATATCTTATTAGATTTATTATTTATTTATAAATATATTTAATATAAATTATAAGGTATTTTAGTTTTTTTTTATATTTTTAATAAATATAAATTAATTTACTTATTTATCTTTTCTTTAAATATAAGCTATTATTTTAATAAGGTTAAAAGATCTTTTTTTTAATAATAATATAAATATTATAAAAACCTTTTATATATTATTAATATTAAATAAATAGCATTATTATTAGCTATATAATATATAATATATTTATATTAATAATAAAATTATTTAAGCTATATTTTTTATTAATATAATATAATTATTTATTATTTTATTTATTCTTTAAACCTTATTTTACCTTATATTAATAATAAATATTAAAATTTATATTATTTAAATCTTTTTTAATAAAAATATTTTTATTAATATTATTTTTTATTAAAATTAGCTTTTAATTATTAACTTATATTTTAATTAATAAAGCTCTTTATTATTATCCTTAATATTATTATTATAATAAAAATAAGTAATTTTATTTTTAATAAATCTTATATTAAATTAATTTAAATAAATATTAAACCTTAAATAAAAAGCTTATATAATATAAATATTTATTTATATTTAAAGATTTATTAATTAT
The DNA here is from genome assembly GCA_037177825.1 of Diaporthe sp. P3_1W. Lineage (NCBI taxonomy): Eukaryota > Fungi > Ascomycota > Sordariomycetes > Diaporthales > Diaporthaceae > Diaporthe > Diaporthe sp. P3_1W. The sequence continues at coordinate 589,845 of JBAFXB010000004.1, read as the reverse complement.
ATTAAATTAATTAATTATTTTTAATAATAATTATTAACTTTATAATCTTTATTATAGCTTTTATTTTTAATAAATATTTAATTAAATAAATTAAATATATAATAATTATAAAGTATTTTTTAAATATTTACTTTTAATATATAAATATTAATATATTTATAAATATTTTTAAAAATAAATATATTAAGTTTTTATTTTAAAGGGTATTTAACTTTTTTTAATATTATTTATTCATAAATAATAATTAATAAATTTAAACTTTTTATAATAAATATTTAATAATTAAATAATAATAAATAAAATTTAAAAAATTAATTTTAATCTTAATATTACCTTTATTTTAACCTTTATTACCTTTCTTTATATAAATAAGTTTACTTAATTAAATAATTATATTTATTTTTAAAACTTTAATTATTTATATTTTATTTAAAAATATATTATATTTCTTATAAATTATCTTTTAATAATTTTATTAATATTTAAAATAAATAAAGGTAATAAAAAAATTATTATTTTTATTATTAAAATTAATAATTCTCTTTACCTTTATATTTATATAAAAGCCTTATTTATATTTTATTTATATAATTTTAAAGTTTTTTTATTTATTATATTAAAAAAGATATTTATATAATAAGTAATAATTATAGCTATATAATATTATATTATTATATTAAGCTTATTATTTTATAATTACTTTAATTATAATTTTTATAAAAGTATTATTAAGGCTATTATAATTATTAATATTTTTTAAAAAAAATATAAAATCTTAAGATAATAAAAGGGTTTTATTATATAGCGATATTTTTAAAATTACTTTAATATTATTCTTATATTATAATAATATATATATTACTTTATTAATTATATTTTTACCTCTTAATTAATTAATTTAATTAATAAATTTAAATTATTTTTAAGTTATATTTAATATAATTAATATAAATTATTATTATATTATATTTTTATTAAAGTAAATAACTTTTAAAAATTATTTATTATATAGCTAATTAAATTAATTTAAATCCTTTATAAATATAATATAATAATTAATAAATAGTAATATTTATATATATAAAAATAGGTAAATAAAAAAAATATATTTTTTATTTATTTTTATTTAAATTTTTTTTCTTTTTTTTTATTTATTATCTTTTATTTATAAGCTATACTTATATTATATTTAAAGTTACCTATTTATTTATACTTAAAAGGAAGAAGAAAGGAAATTTATTTATTTATTTATATAGATAGAAGGGCTATCTTTAGGTTATACCTAGTATAATTAGTATGAATTATTATTATGCTATATTTTTACTAAAGTAGATGGCCCTTAGGGATTGCCCGCTATGCGGCTAATTAAGTTGATTTAAACTCCCTATAAATGCAATATAGTGGTCAACAGATGGTGAGTGCCTCCCTAGTAATTGACTTGTTTTGGAGTTCAAATCTGACGTAAGACGATAGAGAGAATTGGTCCATATCAGCCGAGCCCAGTTTGGCCTTAGTATTGAGCCCTCGAATTCTCGCCAGTCAGCGTCGCTCGTTGGTAGGGGGATGAGTGTCTGTTGGTGCCAGCTGCGCCGCCCACTGTGCCGTTGAAGCGACGCCAGGGGACCACATTGTGGACGGATCTGGAAAGGTACCCGGCTCAACTCGCAGCCCGGCCCCCAATCTTGACGCGTCAGTGTGGTGTGTGTGTGTGTTGGTCAGTGATCCATGAAGTAAATTCCGCGTGTACAGATACCTACGTCTACCGCCAAGTATTCGCTTGCAGAGAAGGATGTGAATAAGATGCTTCTGACCCCTGCACGTTCTGCTCAGCTGCCAAGTGAGGGTTGCAGCATGCCGTGAAACCTTGGTAAGCCTAGAATGTGGTGCTACTCCAGCCTGTCGATGCACAAGGCATAGACCCACTCCGAGTCCTTAATTGGCTATCCGTACTTCTCGATGATTCAAGAGAATGGGGATCGCACGTTGTAACGCGGGACAACGGGTACCCTGAGCCCAACTGACGTGAAAAGAATCCTTCAGGATCCGGCACATTTCTTGACCCCTGGTCCCTTGCCCGCGCGTCCCGACGCGACTATCGGCGTTCTCACGACGATCGCTGTAGTGGGGGCCACACGAGCAGCCGTGTAGGACTCACCAGTGAGCCGTCTTATCACATATTGTCGGTCCATCCAGTTCGTGGCCACCTCCTTACCGCATTGCCGTGCGGCCGATGCACACGATGACGGATAGAAACGAGAACGGGAAGCCTGCTGTTGATGCCGGGACCCCCAAGGCCAAGGACGACACAGAAGGTCTCAAGAAGAGAATCCAGAGGCACTACGACATAACCTCGGATCAGTTTCTCAAAGTCTGGTATGGTGTTGCCAACCCATTGATGGTGCCCTCACATTTTTTGTTCGCATCACGTTGGCTAACCAAAGACCCGCCTATCTAGGGGAGAACATATCCACCATGGCTATTTCAAAACTCCAGAAGATACCGCCGAGCAGGCCCAGGTGAACCAGGTCATGCAGCTCGCCGAGAGGGCGGGTGTCTCCGCGGGCTCGAGGGTGCTCGACGTAGGCTGCGGCATCGGCGGGACCGCCAGGTACCTCGCCCGAGAACGGGGCTGCAAGGTGACGGCCATCACCAACAGCCGGCGCCAGGTCGAGATGGCGCGCGAGCTGGCGGCGGCGGAGGTGGCGAAGCTGGGCTCCTCCTCCTCCTCCTCCTCGTCTCCTCCGCCGCCGCCGCCAACATCGGCGCCGGCCGGCAAAAGCCCCGACGACGGTTTCGTGCAGTACCCGGGCGCCGACGGGGGCGCGGTGCGGGTCCTCGAGCTTGACATAGACGAGATGCGCGAGGAGCTGGTGACGGCCCGGGGCGAGACGTTCGACTGCGTCTGGATATCCGAGGTCGTGTTCCACCTGGACAACAAGCAGCTCCTGTTCGACTCGGCCTCGGCGCTGCTCGGCCCCGGGGGCCGCCTCGTCATCTCGGACACCTTCAGGACGGCGCCTGACCCGGCTTCGGCGCCGAGGCGCACACGGAAGCAGGTCGCGTCCATCGAGCGGAACCACCTGTGTCAGCTCGGCACCGTGGAGGAGTACGCTGAGATGGCCAAGCGGGCCGGGCTGCGGCCCCGCGGCGAGCCACTGGAAATCACCAAGAATGTGGCCAAGACATGGTAAGCTCTACTTTTGACGTAGGCCCCGGGTGTCATTTGATGGGATATGGCTGTCCTGCATGCCCCGTGAACTTTGGCATCGGCTCTAACCTTACGACCGCTACTCTAGGGAAACTTCTTTGCCGATTGACACAGTGCTTTATATGATTTTCCGAGGAAAAGACACTATAAAATATATTCGGGGAATGAGGTCAATGAAAACGGCGTTTGCTCATGGGACGGCAATCTATGCGATACTTTGTTTTGAAAAGGCTTGAGGGCATGATTGCACAATATATCGACACGAGATCGTATCTGGAGGGAAGGTGCCCCGGGCCAATACTGGCTGCTCCGAAGTTTGTTTCAATAGCCTGTTTTGTAATGCCCAGGTGCTCAGTAGTACCTTGCAGTAGTTCACGCTACATCTCGCCAACTGTCATTATATATATATATGTATGTAGAGGATATATAATTATTTATTTTTATTAATAATGCGACAATGGCGGAAAAACCAAGGCCCCTCACAACAGCCAGACGGCCGGCCTGCCAGTGCATGGCACGAGTGATTCGCATTTGTTCAGGTTGTTCAGTGATAATTGACTAATCTTGCACATCTTCAGGTCTATAACACACGCAGACCACGGGCTTCGTCTCAGTGCCCTGGCCATGTTTCACCGTGGTTGCCATAGCTCGTTGCTGATCTCGTGTGCATTCGTCTGGTAAATGAGGATGTGGTGTTCTGTCACGAATCCGAGCAGGGCATTTCGAATAGAGCAGATTGACTGATTTCTACGTTCTGAAAATTGAGTGTAGGTTGCTCCTATTCATACATAATGGAGCACCACAATAATGGAGTCCCCAGCTCGTGACATGTTCAAGTTAGCGTTTGACAATGTGTAAAGGGACCACCTGCGGCGTTTTTTTTTTTTAAACAAAGAAGAGAAAAAAAGAGCATGTATACGGAGCCAGAACGCAACCCCTGATGTTCAAATTGTTCTTCAAAGTGAGAATGAGGGGAGCGGGACGGTTGGTTAGCTCTGGCTATGTCCTCTCCGTTGGTTGCCCAAAGCCCCACCACACCCCCTACTTGTACTACAACAGCTGTTTTTTTAGGTACTCTCCAACCCTGTAAAGGAATCTGGTCAAATTGGTGCCAGGTGTCGTTTGGAAGGATTGACACTATTGGATGCAGCACCATTCCAATTTGACCTTGTGGCGTGGCCTCTGCCGGGATCAAAATCCCTTTTTGAGATCTCGGATCCAGCTGCACTCCCAGACACAGGACTCGCCCCAAGCCTCCTGTTTCCTTCTAGGTAGCTACCTAGGGGCAACGTACGACGATTCAGGACGAATGGAAACAGTTATAACTTGTCTATGGTCTTCTACAATGTTTCACACACCACACTACCCCATCTTCATCACATCCTTACTATTATTCCTAACTGTTACGGTAATAATGCGGTGCAACACCTGCATGCTTACTCGAGCAGCCACGCTGGTTGGCTTAGTGGGGACCTCCCCCGCGGCCTCAAACTCACTTGGCAACGGCGACGGCGCGGCCACAACAGCCTCGGTCGTGCTATCTGCCGGTACTGTCACAGGCTCCGTGGATGGTGGTGTCGAGTACTTCCGTGGCATCCCCTATGCCCAACCACCGATCGGGCCACTTCGACTGAAGCCACCGGTACGCCTCGAGAGCTTCGGCTCGGCACCATTCGATGCCACCGGCCTCGGGCCCGCATGCCCCCAGATGACGGCGGTAGATATCACACCACTCGCGCTCGAGGCCATCTCCTTGCCCGGTGTCGAGGAGACCTTGTTCTTTGGGACAAGCACGGGAGGCGAGACCGAGGACTGCCTGACCATCTCGGTCATGCGGCCGCATGGCACCCCGACACCAGCCGATGCGAAGCTGCCTGTCTTGTTCTGGATATACGGAGGGGGCTTTGAAACCGGAAGTTCCCAGCAGTACAACGGGTCGGTGCTGATACCTCAGTCTGTGGCTCAGGGCACGCCCATGATCATTGTGGCCGTCAACTATCGCCTCGGGGCATTTGGCTTCCTCGGAGGGAGAGAGGTATTGGCGGATGGGGCAGCGAATCTGGGTCTGCTTGACCAGCGCATGGGCCTGCAGTGGGTGGCGGAAAATATCGAGGCTTTCGGAGGTGACTATACCTTGCCGACGCCAAAGCATGCAATATTGCGGCGGTACTAGACATGACATGTTGCCGAGACTAACAATGCGACAGGTGACCCGGATGCGGTCACGATTTGGGGCGAGAGCGCCGGCGCCATGAGCGTTTTTGACCAGCTTGCGCTGTATGACGGCGACAACACATACAAGGGCCGCCCTTTGTTCCGGGGCGCCATCATGAACAGTGGCAGCATAACACCCACAGAACCGGTCGACGGCGTCAAGTCTCAGGGCATCTTTGACACCGTCGCTGAGGCGGCGGGATGCGCGTCGGTGGTGGACTCGTCCAAGCTCGAATGCCTGCGCGAGGTCGACTACGGCACATTCGTCAACGCATCCAACAGTGTCCCCAGTTACCTGGGCTACTATTCCCTGGCTTTCAGTTATGCTCCTCGACAAGATGGTCGGATTCTTACTGATAGTCCAGACATCCTCGCCAGGACTGGGAAGTACGCAGCTGTCCCAATGATCATCGGCAACCAGGAAAATGAGGTGAGCAAGCCGACGTGATAAAGCCCGGCCTGTATCGTGATGAACCGACTTGACGTATTGTTCTAGGGAACCATCTTTTCTCTGTTCCAGTCCAACATCACCACCGAGGCAGACTTGGTCTCTTACCTCCAACAAGTCTTCTTCCACAACGCCACATGGGACGAGGTCGCCGGCCTTGTCAGCACATACCCCGAGAACCCCGATATTCCTGCAGGCGTGGGCCCATCCAATGCAACATACCCAGAGTTCAAGCGGCTTGCTGCTATCCTGGGCGACTATGAGTTCAATTTCATGTCCCGGCTGCTCCTGAAAGACTTCCCTGCTACGGTTCCAGCGTGGTCATACCGAGCAACATATGAAAGAGGGACCCCAATTCTGGGGACTTACCACAGCACCGACATGCCCCGCTTGTGGTTGCAGAGTGATGATGTGAGCACGGTAATTCAGGGTTTATACATCTCATTTGTACATTGTCTGGACCCCAATTACTACGCGGCCGCCAACTACAACCGATATGTGACCTTCTGGCCACCATGGCAGGCGGGGGAGCAATTGTTGCAACTCGGAGCCGAGTCTACTCAGCTCGTAGGCGATAATGATACGCGTACTAGCTTTGAGTACGTCCGCGCTCATCTCGAGTCTTTGCGCTTGTAATCACAGAAATTGGTCGATAAATGTAACATTAATTTCCACCGTGGTGAATACCTGCAGAATCAAGACAGACAATGGGCTATGTATATATTGACACAGCTTTGTAGAAAACACGTCAAGTTTGTCGACAGCGAGGGATGCGGAACTGATCGGGGCTCTGGGATCCCCTGGTTGAGGGCTCAGATGCCCGGAACTACTTACTCAGTTAATTAAAAAAAAAAAACACAGTGTAGTCAAAGCCGAACATTTTTAACGATGCTACCTCAAGCTGTCTGCACGACAGGGGCTGGAGGGGGAGTTGGTGCTTGCAGCAACATACCCACCTGGACAGGTGGGACAGAACTACCTACTGGCTGACTGGGTACTTGGGTACTTAGTGGGTACATGTTGGCCTGCTCGGGATCGACAATTTTTCAGCCAACCGAGCCAACCATGGCATCACGCTGTCTTTGAAATCCCCATACGTACCGTACGCACAAACCACACCAAGCAAACGTAAGCTTCCTTCGGTAAGCACCAAGCCTATTACAGTATCTGGGCGCGAACCAACCTCTTGGGCAACAAACAGGGCAGGCTGGATTGAGCGCTCATGTCCCTGATGCGGTGTGTTGCAATGCTACTGGCCTGCAGGTTCCAGGCTGCTTATTATTGGATACTCAAGGTGTGTTACCAACCAACACTGCCAACCGCAGCCCACCCCAACACGTGCGTCTGTTAGATAGGGCCGATGGGCAGATGAGCTGTGTAACCTCATGGGCGAAGTAAAAAGTAGATGCAGCAACAGGGGTACTAAATTTAGTCATGCCCATGTCTCATCGGCTGGTTGTCCCAGGAAGGATTGCATTTGCATGGAATGTGGACACTCACACTGTCTGCCCTGCTTACAGCTAATTGCCCTTCCCTTCTTCCCCCCCTCCCCCCAGCAGACATCTAACTGCCCTTTCATTCTCTCCCGGCACCCCCACCATTTTCTCGAGTTCAAGTCCTCAGGCCTGGAATCTGAATCTATGGGTACGAAATACTCGGAGACCGCACCCCAGTAAAGCAGCCTATCCGAGTCCCCGCCATGGCCGGGAATGAGGACGCCGATGGCTCAGCGACCGAGCGGTCGATGGCAACCATCGTTGGCGCCGTTTTTATCATCCTCGCCCTGATAGCCACCGCCCTTCGCTTCTACGCCCGCGTCAAGAGGGCCGGCCTGTGGTGGGATGACTGGTCAGCCCTTGCCGCCGCACTGGCCGCCGTGGCGGCCGGTGTCCTCGTTCTGTCCTGTAAATATGTTCTTCTGGTGGCCCCCGTTTGTGCATCTTGAAGGGTTCCGCTGACACTGAGATACACCAGCCGCCCTTGTCGACCCGGACGCAGACTGGCTGCTATCTGTCACTGACCCAAACTACAACTACACGCCGGCCAACCAGCTGGACCTCAAGCTGGGCTGGATCGCCGAGATACTGTACTTCACCGTTGTTGGTGCTGCCAAGGCCTCCCTACTACTCATGTACACACGCATCTTCTCCGTGAGCACCAATTTCCGTACTCAGGTCTGGATCCAGGGAGCTGCCGTTGCTACCTGTTGGGCCGTGGGCACTATTGGTACCATCTTCAACTGCTGGCCAATCTACTGGACCTGGCTCACCAACATCAACCCCGCGGAGCACTGCATGAATTACAACATCTTTTGGCTGGTCCTGGGTATTGCGGAGGAGATAATAGATGTTTGCATCCTTGCCTTGCCTATACAGCATATCCTAAAGCTCCAGCTTTCCCTTCAGAAGAAGATTGGTGTAGCTTCTATATTCCTACTAGGAGGGCTGTAAGTCTCAACTCGTCTAAAGGTCACAAACCACTTATATTATAGCTACTCTACTGACCACTGCTTCCTTCTAGCGTTGTCATCACGGGTATTATTAAAACAGTCCTAGGGTGGAATAAACAACCAGGCGCCCGGACCCCCGACTGGGGGCTGATTGAAATCTGGTCTACGGTTCACGGTATGGAGCCCCGTCGTCCAAAATTCTCGTTTGGGGGGTGGGTGGGGGGTGGGGTGGATTATGAAAACCAGAACGTTGAACTGACGTGATAAAACAAAACACAACAGGCTCAATAGGGATACTCTGCTCCAGCCTCCCAGTCTGCTGGCCCATCCTCGCCCGCGGAGCCGCCTTCCTCCACGTGTCCGGCCTTTCCAACCTCAAGGCCTCGGGCAAGGTGCGGAGCTGGTGGCAGACGTACAGGCGCGGCCGGGGCGGTTCACGGTCCTGGTTCTCGGGCGGCCGGACCAAGGAGCGCAAGGGAGGAGAGCTCCCGTCGCCGGCGGGGAACAGCGCCGAGTCTGTCCTGCCCCGGGCGGAGGAGCTGGCGGCGGCCGAGGCAAAGTACTCAGGCTATGCCGGGCCCTCCCCACCACCACCTGGGGCACCACCCGCGGCCGCCGCCCCACCACCGTCGCCGGGCGAGAATTGCATCCGTGTCGACACCAGCGTCGACGTCGAGTACCCCCCGCAGGTCCAGTATATCTGGGACACGTCCAGAATCTCGGGCCAGGAGTACCAGCAGCATTATGGTAATGTCCCGCAGGTCTTCGCCGGCGACGGCGCTGGTGGCCCGTACGTTGGGCAATATTATACAGTCCAGGATGCCGACGGCCGCGTCCACTGGGCTCGGGGAAATCCTGTCTAGAGGGTGTCCCCGGCTGGCTGGTAGAGCAAGGGATGCACATACGAAAAGAAGAAAACAAGAAATGAAGCATATGACATGTATTTGTCTTTTGGGGGGAGGGTGCATGAGTCCGCAGCATTTTCAGGGGCCTAATGAGGCCCCAGGTGCGATTTGATACCTACTTAGGCATGTAGTTGTCCTAGAAAGAACAAAGCATCATTTTCCTCGGCTGCTGAGTTGAAGGAAGAATCAGGGATGGCGCCCAGCATTATGTATCAATCCTAGTATACAGTATAATACTGTATAGTATTATAAACAAGCATGATGGACTTCATCAAGCGTAGATGTTTTGTCGTCTGGAAGCAAGTTGCTTTGATTGTCTGGACGGCGTGGCATGGACGGTACCTACTGGGGGGAAGGGGAGTTTCTGGAATATTCATATAATGTATTTATAATATTTTTATAAATTAGTATTCAATTAGAAGGAGGTATTTAAGGCGATGGCCCTTCAATTCTATTCGCCACAGCTTGAACTAGCTAGTCTCCCCTACCTCTAAGCAACACTTTGGGGGGAACAATCCCACTCTGAAACAAAGCTTCAATACAAAGTGAGCAATCACTACATGGGTTTGTCGAATCATATCATGCGTCTGATCGAGCCAAGTTGAATGGTAGTTGCGGGCTAAAGACACATGGTGTAAGTAGTGCAACGCTGGAAATCCCCCCTGTAAAAAAGACCCTGACTTTATTCTGCGGTTGAGACATCCGCCGACGTCTCTTGCATGCGATGCCTGTCTAGTGGCATAGCATCGACGTGATGTATTTGAAACTGAAAATCAGAAAAAAGTCCATCGTCAGGTGTTGGTGTCTGGGATGGCATAACTGGGCTTGACCTTGAAAAGGTCCCAGGGAGCCAGCCAAGGAAACGTGGATGGGCCTGATCAAAGTATGGTCGTAGAAGGTCTCCAAATTCCTGCTTGAGTTGCAAACGTTGCTTCTGACTTAGAGGGACACCGAGCTCCAAGATCCGATCAATGACCTTTTGCAGATTCTCTGCTTGACGGGGAAACCATATAGATACCAACGCCCGCAAATCCACGCGGTGGTCGGCCTTTTCAAAGGTCTCTCGCTTTTCCTCTGGTATCTGAACAATGAGTCTATGTCTTCCATGCGGGGGCCTCGGCCATCCACATATCGAGCAACTAAACATCATCCAGGGCTGCCTTTGTGCGAGGACCCATTTCGGATCTGACGCCGTGTAATTGCCGCTTCCTTCTAGCTCTTTCGCTGGGGCGCAATTATATGAATGAAAGGATGCCTTGTATGAGAGAAGCCTTGATTCACCTGAGGTTTGATTCAAGGGAACTTCAGAATTTGATCCTTTGAGTGGGTTCCTGCTGAACGCTATGGAGAATCCTGGATTAGACCCATGGTAGAGCATAAATGCGATTATTGCCAAGAATGGTGGTTTCGGGCGGACCGCAAATCTCTTGATACATATTCCCTGGAGCAAAGTGTGGAATGGAGGATGCGCTGCGAACCTCTCGAGATCCGGAGAGCCACCCCGATCGAAAAGGATCTCGAGCGTTTTGAACAAACAGCCAATGCCTGCTTCGAGTTCACTAGTCGTATCTTGACTCCAAGAATGGAAGTTTGACAGACAAAGCTCGGTACAGCCCTCGATTATGGCCGGTGTGAGATCCTGCTCAGAAAGCATGTACTCATGCAGACCCATCGCGGCGGCAAGGAGAGCCACAAGTTCTGAGGCATTGCATCGTATATTGTCGCCAGAAATGGTAAGGATACGTGTAGCAGCCGTGTCCATTTGTAAATCGCAAATTGTCCTCCGAACTTGGCGCAAGAAATGACAAAAGCGCAAAGAGTCCACAGTGGTGCCCAGGTTGAGATGAAGAAGCATGAAATCAGTCAGATGCACTCGAAGCGACGGTGATGGACTGTAATGCCGTACAGGAGCCATATACATGAAATATAGAGGTTTAAACCTCTGGCCCTTGATGTTCCTGAGTTCTGTTTCGAACGGTACTGCCACGCGATTCTCGCTTCTTCGGTCCGGAGCAAAATAGAATTCAGGAAGATCGACGTTGCCTAGTAGACCGAGATAGGTTTGCAAGTACGCGTCCCAAGGGTTGAAGTCTGGCAGGATGAGATCTCGTCTTCGCGCAAAGTAATCGCTTTCCAAGAACTCGACAATGGAGCGATGGTTGAGTCGAACGCAGTCTCCGACCATGTCGGAGATTTGCACAACCCGTGCTCGGCTCCCAGAGTAGTGTTGACGCAATTCAAGAAATCCCTTGCATACGCCGTACACTCTCCGCTGTGCCTTTCTCAAACGATTCGCATTTTCTGAGGCAGACATCAGGTTGGAACGAGTGGGCTGCATCAGCATAGCAAAGTCTTTGTTGGCCATGTAGTCCTCCACAAACGAGAACTGCATCAAACGGCAGTAATGATCGAATTTCCCGGTAAACGAAGCAAAAGAGAGCATGGCGAACGCCAGCTTCAAGTTTGAGCGAGGGATTGAGTCCAAGAGATTCCGGAACATCGGTTCCAATTCTGTGGGAAGATAATCGGTGATCTTCATCAAGTCTTGCATATCATCTCCATTGATGAGGCCCTCTTCAAGGTGACGAAGCACAAGTGACAGCCATAGAAAGACACCGTCTGATTTTTCAACGACCTCTTCTTCCCGCAATTGGGTCTGTGGCTCCCCCGGCTGGGTAGTCTCGCTGTGAAGGGTATCAATATTCAGTTGCTGGAACCGGTCCCTAACTACCCGTTGCATGTCGGAACGCGTCAGATGATGAAGACTAAAGTGCGGGCAATCTTTGAAGGCATCATGGAATACAGCCCATTCACGGCTGGAAACACAGAGCTTGACATTCTGGCTGTTTGTGACCCAGTCAAAAAGTTGTCGGACAAGGTCTGAGTGGTTGCCATCAAACTCATCAAGGCCGTCAACAAAGAATGCAAACTTGTGGTTTTTCGAGGTAGCATTCATCGACGTGAGAAGTTTGAATCCTTGTTGACATTCGTGATGCTCAATGTGGAGTTTGTCGTTGAACATAGACTCTTCCCATTGTGCAGGGAACACAACTGGGATCAGATCCGGTGCCTCTGATAGCACGCAGTGCAACAAGCCACGAATAACGCCCTTGAGGCTCTTTTGAAGAGCCGATCCTGGTCTCCAGAAGAAGAACTCCCCAATGGAGAGATTCTTGTCGCCTGCCCAAGCCTTCAGATGATCCTTGGTCCTTTCGTGCCGGCAAAGGTATTTCATGAGCGTAGATTTGCCCGATCCAGGCTTCCCAGAGATGTGGAATATTCCTTGGTCACGCTCCAGCCAGACAATAAAGTCATCACGAGCCTTTTCCATGACTTTCCATAAGTGCTCGGGAACGTCCTGCACACGAGGAGGCGAGACTGGTCCTGGCTCAACCGGAGGGTCGTCCTTGTCTGATATCTGACCTTTCGACAATATTGACATCTGATCGACGGAGGGTAGACGTTCGATCTCTGCATAGCTCACGATAGACGAATCCTCGTCACTTTCATAGTTGCCAGATTTGCTGGCGTTGTCCGCCAACACATCCTTTTCCGTGCTGCCACGTTCATGCTCTGCGCTCAGTGTGGCCGAGTGTGATCCGGGAGGGCGGGTAGAACCATGACTGACTGTAGAGGAGCTCCGAGACAGCGCCCTAGCGCGTTCACTCTCGTCACGGCTTACAGAGGGGTTGTTGTGCCGGTCCTTTGGCTCCTGTGGGGCGCCAGTATCTTTATCGACTTGATCATGGCCTTCGTGGCTAGACGAGTCGTCCCTCGTCCATGAATCTTGACTGATTATGGACGATCTACGCTGTACTCCAACAGCATCGCTGTCAAATATCCAGTCAAACGTCCTGTCGTGTGCTTCTTCCACGTCCTCAAACCTTTCGTTCATCAGCTGGAAGCGCAGGCCTTCCAGAACGCGGGCCTGCCGGACTCGTAGTATAGCCCTATCGGTCAGAGAAAGCAGAGAATTAATCTGCTTCAACGCATCAGGGCTGATATAAGACACGTTATCCACGACCCGTAGCTGTTCCACATTCCTGTTCAAAGAGTGTAACTCGCTTTCCGTTGCTTGACCAAAAGTGATGAGCTTGTCCAGTCTAGCTAGGGCCTCCGATCTTTCCATTTGGTCAGCAGGGAGATGTCTCGCAGAATAGAGACTCGAGCGTGATCAGAAATTACATGTTTACTGACCTCATCAAGCTGGTTAGTTGCAAGTTCAGTTGCGACCGGCAACGATCCAAACTGAGCTGTAACTCGTCTTTCTGATCCCCTTTGCGCCACTCCCGAAAAGCGGCGCGCAGGCTCTCTCGTTTCGACTTTGAAGTTCGAGCTCTCAGACTATCGACTAGCTCCATGAGCTCGATGGCTACGCTGTCGCATTCGGCCGCCAGTTCCTGGATGGCAAGGTCGTCCCCAGTCAACGCACCGGAGACTTTCTGACCTCGCAGGCTCGCAGTCACACGCTGAAAGTGTTGTGTGAGAGACGCCAGGTTTTCATTCGCAGCGGCTGTGCCAGTACCTGAGGCTTGGATTTCTCTGGCCTTGGAGAGCAGCTTAAAGCCAAAGTCGAGGAAGCCGACAATGTTGCCGGCGAGACCGATGGCGCTGAAGGGATCCATAATGCCTCAGGATGCTTCGTACTTGACGTCGGTATTAGGGCTCGACCCTCCAGTGATCAAAGTTGTGCTTTGGAAGTCTTGCTCGGCAGCCGGGCGTGCTTCAAAAGCGGATGGACGCTGACAGTGTGAGCTGAGGGGTAAGTCGCACCCTGTGCAACTGATGCCACTTTTTTTCCGTCAGCATCAGCGCCCATGTGCTACCTGGGAATACATGCGATGCTTACTATTGGAGCACCAAAGCGCCACATCTGCAACCTAATGTATGCGCGATTCTTTGCAACGTCCAATCATCAGTATTCAGCCCCGTTCTATTTTTCTATTTCATTGATCTGTGCCTGGAACCCCAAGTAGGCTGCCTACATTGTGCGGCAGACATTATCTAGGTTCTAAGATGCTCCCCAAGACATGGCTTCTAAACTTGTTAGATAAATAGAATTGACACTATTTGAAAACTAAACTCCCAGACACAAATCCACAGCAAAGTGATAGATTTCAAATCTTGGATCTTGGATTAGGGGGGAAAAGTAGAACCAATCTCAGTCTCGATTCCAACTACTAGTATAAGTAGCTAAGTGGAAAGCCTTTCAAAGCTGCTCAAGTGTGGCAGCAATATCGCCACATGAAAGTAGCTGTTCCATTGAGGCGGACAATCAATGACTTCCGCGGTAAGTAAGTCCGTCCTGGTGAGGGACAGGTTGAAAGCAATGGATTGCTTCAGCTGTGGGATTGTTGAGATCACACACGCATTGTGCGTGGAAGGCCTGCGTTTCGAACCTCGGAGCGGTTCTCTATCTTGTTGGAACCAGCCTCGTGTTAGTACTGCTAGCCCAGGTGGTTTCAGCTAAAAGGGCAGAAAACATCTCGCAAAGACGGTTAGCCGGAAATGATTAGTAGCCGCTCTTTGGTCTAGGCACTTCAGTGACACATGTCCTGCCAGTGCGTGGTGAGATCATGATGATTCAGCAACTCTTCGTCCGCGCATTGGCTCTCCTCTACGTCATCGCCACCCTTTCATTTACGACGTGATTCTCAACATCTTCGCACCTGTATAAACCTATATCGTACATCATACTGCCATAAACAACAACCTCCGTATCTTTACCTACTACTGTCCCCTATTAGACACGCCTGAATCTGTAACCGACCTCACAAGATGGAAGCCGCCAAGCAGAAGTTCCAGGAAGCCGTGGAAAAGACCCAAGCACCAGGAGGTGAGCAGATATAAGCGGCAGCTGCCGTCCACAGCTCTGCGGCAGTCAATGGCAACTCCAGCATATAGCCACGCATACAATTACTGACTCAATATTGACTGTAGACGCAAAGGGCCCTCCGGGAGGAGAAAGGAGAGTAGCGCAACCGTCTAAGAACGATGCGTCTATCAGCAACACCTTCACAACCCCAGACCGTACAGCAAATTCGCAGGCTGCGGAGGACAAGCACCAGGGGACAGGCAGCAACCCGCACTTTGGAACGAGCTTCTTCAAGCCTGGAAGCGCAACCTAGTGGGCAGCGTGGCCTGGTCAAACTGGTATCGAGGGGAGTGTCTCGACTGAAGATCTTGGATGTGTTCAGATGGGTAGGACGAATCCAAAGATGGCGAATAGTACCAGCACGGCTTATGGAACATGCCAGAGACAAAAGAGGGTAGTGTCAAGGCTTCAGGCTACTGTTTCCCTAGCTCAGCAATGCTCCTAGTCAAAGATGTTGTACAACATAATCGTCACATCAACAAAGGACCAGAACAGAATTTGTCATCAAGAATTGCTATATAGGTATCCTTGGCGCGGTGACTATGCCCTGGCTTCGAAAAAAAGCCTCCACAAGGTCTCTATAAGCCACAACGCCCTCCATGACCACCACTACGAGGTGGGGTCTAACAATACCGTGAGGTCTAAGAATATCTATCAGTACCATGTCCGCCATGGTGGGCCACCACAAAATTGGATCCCGCTTTGGATCCGTCATCCTCAAATCATATAACCTCACTTCTGTGCGCCTTTTCTTTTAATCCTCAGTCTTGGTGCATGTGCTGTTGCCCTTTCCATCTCCAGTCGTCCCTTCAATCGAGCGTTGCACATGATTGACATCTGATCTTTGATCAAGATATAGCTGTCTTTCATCCACTGGAAGAAGCCGGCAAGCCTCAAAGTTGCTGAAACGGCCCGGGGAAGTTGCTGAAATCGAGTAGGCGGCGAGTTGAGCAAGACTTAAGTGTCAGTGTCGAAATCAAACTCGCTGTTTTTCGTTTCCTTCCATCTGAAAAGTCCCCGTTCTCTGGATACGTTGACTGTGTCCACAAATTATTAGCGTCCGAATTCAGGCTCGAGATCGATGGGGTGAAAGCTCGCCAGAGGCGGCGGGTCGACCTCGCGGAATTCTGACCAGGAGGGAGCACCTACTGTACAATGGAACGACTAGGCGTCCAAGAAGTCGTCGAACTCATCCTCATCGTTGTCGTCCTCCTCCTCCACGTTGCCAGAGTCTCGCATCAACTGGTCCCCAATAGCGGTCTGATCATCATCAGACGACTCAAACATGCTGATCTTCCCAGTGTGGACATCGCCGCCCTTAGGGGGGACAATTCCCGACACCACATTGATTCGATGCATCTCTGCAACATCAGAATCACTGTCGTCCTCGCGATATGGCGGAGACTCCACGAATGGAGTGACAGTGGTGGTTACCGCAGACGTGTCATCTTCTCCCACCTCAGTGGGCGCCGCTGACCACTTTTGCTGAGGAGAGGTCGGAGTAGTAGGGGCTTCCTAGTATTGTTGTTAGAATTCCACTTTAGTGAAATGTGCCTGCGGGAAACTTACGGTCCACGAGACCTGGCCCTTATCCTCGGGCTCGTCATCATTCAAGACTTTGGCGTATCCAATGGCCTGGTCGTTGTTCAGGTCCTGTTTCTTGCCCACGGTTTGGTTGTACACAGCCTGGTCATTGCCCATGTAGTGACCGTCTGCTCCCTGAGCGATGGGACGAGCTTGATGAGCCGAGCTTCCGGGAACGGGGTGTTGGTAATAGTTGTTCACGACGTAGCTATGGGGACCGTTCAGCCGAATACGAGCTATCCGTCCGTTGTTACGATGGATGCTAGCCATGGGACCATGCTGTTGGATACTAGCCACTCGGCCATTCTTCTGGATGTTAGCCACTCTACCGTTCGGCTTGAAGCCGGCCGCCTGTCCCACGTGCTGAAGGGGAGCCGCCTGGCCGTTGTACTGGATTCCAGACACTTGGTCGTGCTGGTAAATCTGGCCAGGAGGGGGAACCTGCGCGTTGCTACGTTCAGTTCCTTGCGTCTGAAATTGCTGGCTCGGCTGAGGAAGGCCGTAGCTCTGTGGAGTGTTCTGCTGGATGCCGTATGAGTCCTGCTGGTTGGACATGTAGTTAAAAGGCGGCTGATACTGCTGGGGAAAAGATTGACCGGACAAGTATGCCTTCTGAGGCTGCTGGGGCAGAGAGTGTTCACCAGGCGAGTAGGCTGGGGGTCGCTCGTTGCCATAGTGAGCCATAGGCTTTCCCAGGGGTCCCGGGAACTTGGAGGTATCAATCAGCTCACCCTGTCCCTTTGGTGCTGCTGCCAGAGCGGCCCGCAAGGCGGGGCTGTGGTCGACCAAAGCCGGGCCTGCAAAGATGTTGTTGGTCTGGTTCGAGCCACCAGTCTTCTTAGGCGCTGGAGTTGAGGGAAGGCTGCGCTGGCTCCGACGGCCAGCATTGATGGGCACGAAGGCTGTACCGCTGGAAGGCTGGGTAGAGCCACCAGTGTTGTTGGAAGCTGGCGCTGGGGAGACAACAAGCTGGCTCGAATCATCGTCGTTGACGGGCACTGATGCTGCGGGACTGGCTGGCTGGCTGGGACCGGCGCCACTGGTGGTCGCCGAGGCTGCCACATCGGTGGGCTGGGGGAAGTCGTCAGTGTTGGTGGACGCCTCGGCTGCGAGATCAGCAGACTGGCTGGCAGCATTGGTGTCGGTGGCTTGCTCAGCCGAGCCAGCAGCCTTGGCCTTCTTGCCGCGGCGAGCCTTGGAAGTGATGGCGATGAATTGGTCGGGTTTGATACGCTTAGCCCTCTTGTTGCCAGGCTTTCCAGTCGCAGGAGTGGCCTCGTTGCTCGCATCCTTCTGTCTGTCGTTGCCCACGTTGTCGTTGTCCGCGTTATCGCTCTCGAGCGCGGCCGCCTCTCTCTTCTTGTTCTCCTCAATGAGCTTCCTGGCCTCTTGCTTCTCGACTTTACGCCTGTG
Source organism: Diaporthe sp. P3_1W (assembly GCA_037177825.1). Lineage (NCBI taxonomy): Eukaryota > Fungi > Ascomycota > Sordariomycetes > Diaporthales > Diaporthaceae > Diaporthe > Diaporthe sp. P3_1W. The sequence continues at coordinate 571,749 of JBAFXB010000004.1, read as the reverse complement.
ATTGAGCGCAGCGTTTGTGCCCTTCTTGTCCGCCTCTTCCTCCGGCTGCATCGCAATACGCTTCTCCCACGTCATCTCCGTGTAGAACAAGTCCTTGCACATAGCCTTCCAGAGCGTGAGGACCTCAATCACCTTCTCCATACGCTCGCGGAAGGTCTTGAACATGTGGAGCCGCAGCCCGGCCAGCATCGGCCAGCCCGGGACCGACATCTTGCCAGACTGCACGTTGTGGACGGCGGTTACGAGCTTTCCTGCGATCAGCTGGACCTCGAGCATGCCCACGGAGTCGATGAAATCCATCATGGCGGTCTGCTTCTCGGTCGCATTGCCCTTGTTGTCCTTTTGGAAGGCGTCGTCGGCCTTGTCCGTCGACCTGATGGCGTCGTGGACGAGCCGGACGTAGTGCGCGTACTGCTCCTCGGTGAGCTCGCCCTGGTCCTCCTCCGGAGTGTACATCTCGTCTTGTATAGAAAGGTAGGCCTCCCACAGCTCTTTGACGTCGTCCTTCTTGCCGACTAGGTGGATGTAAGTGCCCGCGGGGGCTTTCTCGCCCTGTGTGATTCGCTGCTTTACTACCGTGGTCAAGCTCATCTTGACGGGTGGATCGACGATTTTAGAGCTGTGAATAGAAAGGTTGTCAGCTACTAGTCAGTGTCTCGGCATGGGAAGAAGAATATCAATACGAATGTGTCACGGAGTAGTAGACATTGCCTGGAATGATGGTAGGCGGGAGATGTGCTGGGCAGAAGGAGTGCAATCGGTGATGGAAGTGAATTTGACAAAGAACAAACTTCGAATTGGGGGGGGGGGGGGGTTGATGGAATGTGAATCTGTTTACTGACGTTTGAATGCAATGGTGTGCCTGGATATAGCTTTGCAGTGATAGCCTGCGGCGTTCTGAGAGTATTCGGTTCGATTGTGAGGTTGGCTTAACTGGGTCGCTCCTTTGCAAGAAGCAAGCTGCAAGCACCCACAACACTCTCCTAGACCACAATACACACCATGAATGGATAGTGGAGGGGCACAAGACGACAGCAGGATTGGGCGATGATGGTAGGAGGTGGGACTTGGACTGAAAAAAACAGCAGATGTGGGTTGGACGTGTAGAAGATTGGAAGGATGAGGCCGTTTGTATCACTAAGGTATCGTGGTTGACGCTTGGTGATGCGAGTGAAGATTGATCGTGGAGAATGATACTCACTCGTGAGCTTCTTGGATGCTTCCGAGAAATGGAGTTGCTGCTGGCTGGTGGACGTTCTGGGAAGGGGGCAGATTCGCAGGAGGACCAAGTAGCTGCGAAGTTGTGGTGGTGAGTTTTGTGACGACGTGCGTTGGAGGGGATTGATTTTTGGGGGGGCAGGGGATTGTGAATTGCTTCCACTCGATTGTGAATTAACCCGACATCTCGCTCGAACAGTCGTTTGCATCTGTTCCATCAATGACGCATAGTCACTTCGTTCTGCTGCTATACGGTGATTGAGCTGCTATCGGCACCAAATGGACCGGCTTCTCCAGACTACCTAGGTATTCAGATATTGACCTACTAAATACTATACCAAGGCCGGGAGACATTTTCTACAATAACTTCTGGCTCTCACCATCTGCCAAGTGCTGATATATGTTACTCAATGCGCATGCAATGACGCCATTCTTCAGAGAGCACAATCTGTCTGAAGGCATATTTAGATTCTTGCGTACTGCGGCAAAGTTCAACCAGCTCTGATCATGGCGTGCAAGTTACCATACCAATAGTAACCGAAGAAGTAGCAATAAGACGTAGATAGTTACCATTCTCTTGCTACACCTGAGTGCCCTAGGAACCCGCTGCTACCAGCATGAGCGCAAGCAAGCCTCTCAAGAAATAACCATACATAGAGTCATGGCCCTCGAGTAAGTCTTACTTCTTTGTACCACCAAAATGGGGGACATATTGTGGAGTGCTGCCTGAGAAAGTATAACGCTGAGCAACAGGTCCAATGCGTATCAAGCAACAATCTAATGGCGAAGCCATAAGCTAGACGATAAGGAACGAATATACATGCTATGTTGAGGGAGGCCGGACGACTTTGTTGGACAGTGGCCGAGAGAGTGTTAAACAGGTGGGAGGACTCTTATACCGTCCCATGATTTCTAAGCCCTTCGGTCCAATCGACGAACACTGACGTTAACATCGATGCCAGGAGGACGAATTTTGCCAGCCCAGAGTTTACTATCGAGGAGATACTGAATCGAAAGCTATCTTTAGGAGCTTTTGGTGCAGAACAGTGTGATGGAAAAGTGATTCCGAGCAGTGGAAGACAGAGGCATCGTCAAATATCCACTTTAGGACGAATACGGAGGCGATGGGATTGTGACAAGAAGGTGGGGACGACAAGGTCAGGACGGCAAGTACGGCGGGAAGAATACTGATCCGAAAAATACGGGATGAGTTAGAGACTGGGCGATCCAGTCTTGTGGTACTCCTATCCCATTGTTACACTGTGTAGCCGTTCTACGCCCACATGAGTCATATCAATCCATAGTACGTCTTGTACGTGGGCTTGCTCGAGGTTCATCACATATGAACACATATTTGTACTTCTCTTGTGCTGTGTCTTTGCGTATTTGATGCTGAAAGTATAGAGAATCCACCCTTCAGAGGGAAATCCATGTAGGGCCATTCTAGATATATGTGTCGGCTGTATCAGTATACCACCATCTACCAAGGGATGCCAGTGTCTAGATGCCCCTTCTATAGCGAGTACGGAACAAGAAGCTGCTTTTCGTCCCCCGAGCTGGCCACATCACTATTCTCGTCGTCCTCAGAGTCCTCGTCGGAGTCCTCATACTCGACATACTTCTCAATCAAGAACTTGAGGTCATCCAGCGCCTGGGCGCGGGCCTTTGTGCCGGGGACGTGGGCCGAGTACATGATCTCCTCCTTGACGGCGTACAGCCTGTTCCTGTCGTCGGCCTCCTCCTGCGGCTCGTCGGGCGGGTAGTTCTTGAAGTACTCGCGGCGGTACTCGCGCGCCTTCATGTGGTGGTGGTCGACGCGCCACATGCCCATGGCCATCTCGTGGTGCGCGTAGTAGGCGCACGAGTCGAAGATGTAGATGCTGCCCGTGCGCGGCTCGGTGCCGATGTTCTGCTCGTGCAGGTCCCCGTGGATCAGGCACGGCTTCACCTCGCGCCCGCCCTCGGTCAGCCGGTCCAGCAGCCGCGGGATCACCGTCTTCAGGGTCAGCTCCATCGCGTCGTCGAGCTCCGGCCAGGCGCCGTTGACCTTGCGGTCGAGCTGGTGCACCCCCGACAGCAGCTTGGTGAAGAAGGAGGTCCAGCTGCTGTCCCAGTCTGCGGCCAGGGGAAGCTTACCGTCGTAGGGCGTCAGGTGGAAGCCGAACTTGCCCGTGGGCGAGACGCTGGCCCGGTGGAGTTCTGCGATCTTCTTGCCCAGCTGCTCGGGGTTGGCGGGGCGGTGGTCGATCTCGAGGTAGTCGCAGAGGAAGAAGGCACCCTCGGAGTCGACGCACTTGCCTGCTGCCTTGGCTGATGGCACAAGCGATGGCACTGCATTCTCCAGCTCCTTCATACAGGCAAACTCCCCCAGGACCCGGGGTCCGGCAAGATCGCCCTTGATGATCTTGAGGAAGTAGTCGTGGAGCGTGCCATCCGGCCTCTTGGTGGTGAGCTTGCCAGTCGCCGACCACGAAGAGTTGCCGTACCGCTCCGCGTTCACGATGGTCTCGTCATCTCCGAGTGCTATACCGCTTGTGGTCAGCTCGGCGGTCAGATATGACGCAAGGGGCTTATCTCACCATTTATCACTGCCTGGTCAAAGAATATGCGCTCAGTGTCTCTCCTCTGGAGGGCCTTTACTTGGAACTCCTCATACGGCGGTACTGGTTCAGCCGGAGGCTTCGCCGCCTGCGCCGGATCGGTCTCCGAGTACTTGGGGGCAGATTCAAAGTGCGGCATCGTGCGCTACTTCTCTCACTAGTGTCGACGCTTGAGAGAGGGGAAGGGAATGGGATCGTTTGCTATTCTCAGTCTCCTCCATGGCTACGGCGTGAGATCTTTATCCACCCGCGGGCACCCACCCTGCCTGCGCAGGACAGTCTTTCATGGCGGCCAATTGGCCCGACGGGCGGCGATCTCGCGCAGGTTGGAAGATGTGAATGAAACCTCTTGGCCGCATTTCCGGGTGGGTGTGCTTCTCAGCAGACTGACCTGGCGGGTTTGGACCACTGATCAACCGGCCGATGGGTCGGGCTTGGAACGAGGAATGGATACTCGGGGCTGAATTTAGGTGCGTCAGACTGCCCTAGCAGGCTGTGCCTCGTGACTGCGTGCATCCTTCGGCACCGGACCCGCTGCCGATGTAACTCGATCTTCGAATGTTGTGGCACCTCGATAACACCAACACTCCTCGAACCTGCATCGCTAGAATGACGCCAGACTTGTAGGCAGTTTCAAGGAAACTGCCTAAAGCATCGATAATCTGACCAACAGACGCGACAGAGTCCCATCGTCTGCGGCACACCGAGCATGGCACAATGCGGCCCCAAACGGAAGAGGCTGGTGACGGAACGGCACAGCACTCCAGGGGCTCTCTTGGCCCCATCCTCCGGCCCTGACGGCCCAAATCCTCGCCCCGGCGACGTACTGAACGAGCCCAAACAGCAGCCCGAAACATCAAGCGATGCTCTGCACCAACAATTCCGAGCTCCAGCTGGCCGGCGGCCAAGGTGCTGACCGTGGCCGTCTGGGCCCGTAAAACTCGCTTCATCTTCAGCACTCTGGGCACTCTGAGCGCTGTTTCTCTGTTCCCCTCCATCTCCACGACTCATCGACTCTCTGTATTGACATCAGAGTCACACCCTTAGTATGCCCCCAATTATTTATTGTGTGTAGGGATATCTGACAAGATGGTAAGTGCATTCCGAATGGCGGCTTGGCTGCGATACTAACTGCTCGACAGTGGAAAAGGCTCAAGTCAAGGAAGACTGAACCCAAGGCGGTTGAGGTCGAGGATGGAAGGGGTCGGAGCCCGCAGCCCAAGATTGTGGTGGACTGCGATGATCAGCCAAGCCGGAGTGCGGCGTGCAGTGACTTTGGAGACCCCCTGAACATGAATGATCGTTTCCCAAGCTTGAGGAGGAAGGCATCCCTGCAGAGCAACATTTCGGATGTCTATGGCAATTTGATGCCGTCCTCCTCGTCGGCAGTTGCCAGGCAGCGCTCTCAAGACCGGCGGTCCGACCCTCTTGGGTTTACTGTCTTGTACACGCCAGAGCCAGGGCAACGCACAGTCGACATTGTGTTCATCCATGGCCTGGGCGGTACGAGCGTCCGGACGTGGTGTCGGAACAGAGATCCGAGCTACCTCTGGCCGAAGCATTGGCTTCCAGACGAGACGGATATGTCGACTGCAAGAATTCTGACATTCGGTTACCATGCACATTTCTCTTCAAAGAAGGAGCAGACGTCCCTGACGCTCAATGACTTTGCGAATGATCTTCTCTTCCGGATGAAGTACGACGAAGAGACAGAGGAGAGGCTGGGACAAGTGCCGATCGTATTTGTTGCCCATTCTATGGGAGGGCTTGTTTTCAAGAAGGCTTGTGAGTATCCCAGGCACTAATTCCTGTTGGCCTTCAGCTGACCTGTCTACAGTTATCCATGGCTCAATGAATGATGAATACAAAGACATCGTCTCAAAGGTCAAAGCAGTGCTCTTCCTTTCCACTCCTCATCGAGGCACAGATCTTGCAGATATCCTCAACAAGATCCTCTCAAGCTCTGTCTTTGGCCACTCTCCCAAGGACTACGTCAACGAGCTGACCAAGAAGAGCCCCACCATCGACGAGCTCAACGAGCAGTTCCGCCACCATGCCGCCAAGTTGCAGATATTCTCCTTCTACGAGACCCTGACGACCACCGTTGGACCCCTGAAGACACTGATCCTCGAAAAACACTCATCAGTGCTCGGCTACCAACACGAGACGCCCCAGCCACTGGTAGCAAACCACCATGACGTTTGCAAGTTCAGCAGCCCCGAGGACCCCAACTACCAGTCAGTCAAGGGCGCGCTTCGCAGCATCGTCAACAAGGTGCGGTGCTCGAACGAGCACAACTGCGAGGATGAGAGGGAGCTCTCCGTGCTCAGGAAGTGGCTGGGCGCCGGGAGTCGACCCCACGATGATCTCGCTGACACCAGCTCGAACCGCAAGCCTGGGACGTGCGAAGGCTTGATGCGGGCGCCTGAATTTGGAAAGTGGCTCGACTCCGAGCTGCGATGCCCCCAGCTGCTGTGGACCCATGCACCTCCTGGTAGTGGCAAGACGTACCAGACTTCCTTTGTGATCGACACACTGCTTGAAAGGAATGCTAAGTGTGTCTACTGGTTCTTTGAGTATCGGGATGCACGCAAGCGATCCCTCAAGAACATGCTGCGGTCGGTGGCGTACCAGATTGCTACTCACGATCCGACGTATCGGAAGGCGCTCCTGGACATGCAACGCACAGGCACCCAAGTGGTGAACGGGGACGCTCACGCAATTTGGCGTAACGTCCTCGGCTCGAAGTTGTCCAGGTGCCAGTCTCGTATCTATCTGGTCATCGACGCCTTGGATGAAGCAGACTCGGCCAGAACCCTGCTGGAACTCTTGGCTGGCCTCGGCAACGTCCAAATGAGCATCCAGATCCTCATCATGAGCCGGCCGCTGTCGGGTATTCGGAACTCTATGTTGCGTCTCCACAAGAAAGCGCCGAATGTGAGCTTCAACGAGATGGCCTTGACCGACAATCTTGACGACATCCGGCTAGCCGTCACCGACGAGATGGATGATTTCCCAGGCGAAGAGGAGTTTAAACAGGACATCATCAAGGAGGTTGTCTCCAGGTCCGAGGGCAACTTTTTGTGGGCAAGCCTCGTGCTCAAACGCATCCTCCAGTGTCACCGTCAGGAAGACGTCAAGAGAGTGCTGCACAGTACTCCGGACGGCATGGACCAGCTCTACGAGAGAATGGTGGAGGCAATCGCCAGTCTCGACCTGGAGGAAGACCGCAAACTGTCTAAGATTTTCCTGTCGTGGGCGATGTACTCCGTCACGCCCGTCAGCACAGAAGAGCTCAAGGGTGTCTATTCTGCCGAACTGTCCTCCCTGATTGACCTCAGGCACACCGTTGGTCAGCTCTGTGGCGAATTCGCTACTCTTGACGGCCAAGATCGCATTGTCTTGGTCCACCAGACGGCGCGCGAGTACCTGAAGGGGACTACTGCCCTGCACTTCTCACTGGCAGCAAGCGAGGTCAACGAGGAGCTCCTGTCTCAGTGTCTCACCTTGCTGTGTGATCCAGCTCTCAAGGGCCAGATGCGGCAGGGTAAAGCACCACAATTCCTCGCATATGCCGCTGCATCATGGCATATTCACATGGAACGAGCATCTGTAGACTCGGAAAGGGTCCTCCAGCTGCTAGTCAAGTTCTTCCATGACAGCGCTCCTCTAACGTGGATCCAGTACCTTGCCACAAACGACCAGCTGCCAATGCTGGTCGCAGTGTCTGCCTCACTGCAATCGTTTGTGCGCCGGCGCAGGAAGTCGGATTCAATCAAGCCCCCGACCATGCACCGCATCCCTGAACTGGCTCTTCTGGAAGGCTGGGCAGTCGATCTCGTCAAGATGACAGGCAAGTTTGGCAATCACCTCGTCGACGACCCAGAGGCCATCTACAAGTACATCCCATCACTGAGCCCACAAAACTCGGTGCTTTACAGGAAATATGCCGACAAGTCAACGTCCAGGATCTCAGTTACTGGACTCTCGGGTGCCGAATGGGATGACTGCCTCGCGAGAGTTACCAACGGTTCTGACCCGTCTCTTCATGTAGCTGTCTCTGCGCAGCATTTGGCTGTGGCGAATGACTCGCCGAACGGGACAATTCGTCTCTGGAGCAATGTTATCTTCCAAGAAGTCTATACCTTCAGCCCTGGTGAACCAATCTGTTCCATCACGTTCAGCCCGTCGGGATCACTCTTGGCTGTGCACGGTCTCGACCACACCTTCATCTGGAGGGTAGATGACGGAGTGCTTTTGAACAAAGTCAGCAATCCTCATCAAGACCGTGCAGACACCCTGGCTTTCGGACCCCAGGAAAGGTTCATCGTCATCGCCACCAACCTCCGTCGGGTCTATAAACTGAATCTCGAAAGCGAGGACCAGCAGCTGTCCTGGATAGCATTTGACGAGTCCCTTCTCGAGGAGACCTCCCTCCCAGACGGGGCGTTCATCAACTCCCCCTCGTCCATGGCCTTCAACCCAGACTGCACCCAGCTCGCAGTGGCATACAAGGGCTTCCCCCTCTCCATCTGGAGCCTCGACCCCCCGCAGATGATAGCCCGCTGCTCCGTCCGCCGATCACCCCAGGGCCACACCAACAGTACGGCCTGGACGGGCGTGTCGCGCGTGGTCTGGCACCCCTTCAACGGGCAGGTCCTGGGCATCTACCGCGACGGGCAGATCTTAAAGTGGGGCCCCATGGACGACACGCACGAGGAGGTCAGACAAGAACTAGACGCCACGCCCTCGGAGATCACGGTCGCGCAGAGTGGCGCCGTCTTCGCGACGAGCGACGTCCGCGGCACCATCAAGATCTACGACTTCGCGCACATGGCGCCCATGTACAAGCTCACCAGCGACGACATCATCAAGGCCGTCGCCTTCAGCCCGGACAGCAGGCGGTTCTACGACCTGCGCGGGTCGTACTGCAACGTCTGGGAGCCCAACTGCCTCGTCCGGCTGGTCGAGGGCGGCGGCGCCGGGGGTGGCGGTGTTGGGGCCAAGGACGACGAGAGCATCACCAGCTCGGAGCTCAGGGAGCAGCGCGCCGACAGCTGGAGCATCGCCGCCGCGACGGATAGGGACAGGGACGACTCGCGGTCCACCGTGACGTCGCTCGCCGCATCCGAGGCCCACGCCGACTCGCGGCCTGCCATCACGGCCGTCGCGCCCGCCCGGGAGAACCAGCGGCTCGTGCTGTACGCCAAGGACGACGGGACGGTCGAGCTGCTCGACTCGGGCCGGCAGCGGTCGCATGTGCTTGCGCAGTCTGCGTACGGGATCGGCGTTGGCCCTGCTGCGCTGGCGCCGAGGGGGAACTTTGTTGCGTACAGTCTGCTCAACGGGAGGGTAACGGTCAAGAGCACCAAGATCTCGCTCAAGTCTGGGAAGCTCATCGCCAAGGAGATGCTGGTCGAGAAAGGGGACGTCGGCCGTGGGATCGTCAGACAGGTCCTCTTCCACGGCGAGGCTGAGCGGCTGCTTATCTGCGGGTCGAAGAAGCTCGAGGTCGTCTGCTTTACAAAGGACGATGTCAAGACGGTGACGGAGAGGGAATTAGATGATGCGGAGCCGGAGCCGAGCCAGGTCGCGAGGTGGGACCACCACCCTGCTGACCCCAATCTGCTGCTTGCATTCACTGCGAGCAGCATCGAGGTCTATTCTTGGGACGACATCACCAGGGCCAAGTACACTGTTCCCATCGACCTGTCGCATGGGAAGGGGTTGATCTCGCTGCTTCCCGAAGCCTCAAGGCTCACCGTCGAGGACATTGTCCCCTCGTCCCACGACAAGATCCACATGGCGATGGTCTCGTTCGAGGAGAACAACAACAAGGTCTTCGGCTTCGTCCTGCTCGACACCTCGCCCTTGCATGGTGAAGACGCGGCTTCTGCGACGATTCTCCCGCTCGATGTGCCAGAGGTGGTTGGAAAGCGCATCGAGCAGCCGGTGGGCTTCCTCGAGGACGGCAGGCTCGTGTTCCTGGACGAGGCGCTGTGGGTGTGCACGACGAGGCTTGCACCGCCGGGTTCGACTACCAGTGATACGGCTGCCCCATCAGTAAAGAGACACTTCTTCGTCCCGCGGGACTGGCTCAACAGCGCAGGGATGGCCCTGTGCCGCGTGCAGCCCGACGGGACGTTCCTGTGCCCCAGCAAGGGGGAACTGGCGGTTGTCAGGGGCGATCTGGGAACAGACTGGGGCGGGATCTGAGATTGACTTTTTCTACATACTGGGCTGGGGAATTACAAGCATTGCATGGCGTTGGGAATTGGATATCTGGGAACTGGTTGGCTTCTGAAGGCAGAACGGTAGAACGTCATTTATGCAGCGCAGGTGAAATTGTGAGCGATCATTTCCTGTTTGGGCTTTGGATTGAGGCCAAATGTGGCTCCGCCTGTCCAGCCGTTGCGCAGCCACCTCCACGCTCGCTGCGGTCCGACACTGGGCTTAGTGTGACAAAATGGCCCTGGGCTAGTGTCGATTCAAACAACAGTCTTCGTGTGCCCTTGGATTTCGTGCACCAGAGAGACATAGGTATAGAGGCATATATTCGCAGTTTTTGCACATTTCATATTCCCTGAAGCAACTTAATAATTGTTAAAATTTGTACCGACTGCAGCTCCGTCCTCCAATGTTGGGATTGTGTCGCATGTGTCCAAAATGGGTGGACGTTGCCTGCAGCCACAACAAAACTGCACAGCCCCGTTTTGCAGTTGGCCGAATTTTGGCAGACCTCTCGCTATGGCGCGTTTGGCCTCACTGCAGCTGGATCAAACGGTGTAAGCTGATTGGCCGTGTGGGACCCACCGAGGCTTAGTTGGCGACGGGAGTGAGCCGCTTAAAATCCGCCCAGTTCCCCGGTGTGAATCATTCCGTCTCCTCCCTCTCTTCGCAATCCTATACACCTTTTCCCGACCTCACCCCCGACTCCTCCCTCCCTCCTGCTTTTAGTTGACACAGAATCTTTCAATCAATGCCTTCAGTGGAACACATTTCGATGCCGACCTGATCAACGCTGTTTGCAGAGATGATGGCTCAGCAACTCACCCCCGAGCTGACGCAGCCCAACGTTCTGGTCGAAATCGACCACGGTCCCCTAATGAGACTGCGTCAGGAAGCCCAACGGGCTTGCTCCAGAAGCAAGCCCCAGGACCATATGGCCGAATCTTGGAGAATCATGTTCGGCACCGAGCCATCGACATCGACCTACCGGCGGGAAAATGAACTCTATGACGAGCCTGTCGAGGCTAACGGATGTTCAGAGCCTGGTCGTGAGCTAAATTTTGAATTCGACGACGCCGCTTCTCCAGATCGGAGTGTAGTAGAAGTTCTGGAGGACCCAAGTCTTATCCTCGCTTCGCGCCGACCCCAGGCTTTCTGGGCACATGGCGCAAAATCTCGGCCTGAAAAGGAGGAGGAAACAGCTTTCGTTGGGATGCACCATTTGAAGTTCATCGAGGGCGACAAGCAACTCGGTGGTGGCCAACATGCCATCGGTATAACCCCAAGCCCGAGCTCGGGCTGGAATCCGCCAATGATTCGCCGACAGGCGTCATTCGCCACCGATCTTTCTGTCCTTGCAGTGTTGCCAGCAGGAGCTGCCACTGAGCCTAGTGCTATCAAGAACACGAGACTCCTCAATGATGGACCTGTCAAGGTCACCTGGGCCCCGGCGCGAGCGTCGACCCCTCTGCTGAGTCCGCTGCGGTCCCGCGAGGTGCTCTTTAACAAGTCTTCCAACGGCCGCGGGAACGCCCACAATTTGCTCCTCTTCAACGAGAAGAGGGTTGCGGAAGGCCAACTGGCTTCGGTCTTTGGGGACATGCCAAATAACACTTGTCATTGCGGTCTCCCAAAGGATTCCTGCACCGTACGGTTGAAAGGACCTAAGCCAACGGGTCGAACAGTCGCCGCCGACGTCGAACCTCGATTGCCCATGTCTTGGGCCTCCGGTTCCAAGACAAACTTCGCTATCGATATAGTAGAGGTCGCACGTGAGGTATTCATGTGGATGATTCAACACAAAATGGTAAGCTGCTCAGCATCACAAACCTTGAACGCTTACATGGCTGACTCGAAGTATAGATGACCTCGCAATGCGAGTGGCAGTCGCCCCTCAGCTTGTGCGCACAAGCAACCGAGCTGCTATTAGACTTCGTGGCAGCCACGATCTCTTGCCTCAATGCTCGTCCCAGTATGACGAGCAGAAATGCGAGAGTCAAGCAGTGTACTCAAGAAGTGTACTGCCTCCTGGATGACCCAGGTTAAGAGATTTTTTTGATCAACGTTCGGATACCCCTGAACGTTAGAGAGCTGAACTGCACCCAAACTACTGCCATCTGACTGGCGACGCACATCGGCCTCCGGCCCAAAGGCTCAAACTGCGAACCACACAATTGAAACCATAGCTACGGCGCTCGCGCCAAACGAACCCACTCACACGACCACCGAGCCCAAGAGGGCGCCGACAGAATGGAGACCTACGAGAGTTTTGCGTCATACGACATGACGCTCGACGACATTGATCCGTCCGAGATACAGCAAATGCTACAGCAGATCCAGTGGGAGCAATCGATGAACGAGCAAATCTTTGCTGGATCGGAATACCACACAACAAACTTCGACCCAAGCCTCTCACCGCTGTCTGGATATGCCAGCCCCAGCAGCATGACAACAGGCAGCACGAATCAAAGCCCCGTCGTGCCACTACTCGAGTATGATATGTCCTTCCCCATGGCCTCGTCCACGGACGACCCCGAACACCTTTTCCCAGAGCTCATGAACAACTCTATCAACATGAATCCGGACTGGATGGGGACCACGCCTGAGGGCTACAGTGGCCCCTTCGTATCTTCGGACGAAGCCCAAGTCAAGATCTCATCCGCATACCCATTAGACAGTCAACTATACCCGACTGCCGCCCCAGAGACGACGCTATATAGCAGCAACCCCACCTTCGAGCCATACCCTACCACACAACCACCACCAACCACAGCTCAAACCCCACAACCGACACCGCCATCATCATCCCAGAAAACAACCACCACCGACCTCACCTGCTCCCACTGCGGGGCCACCTTCACCGACAAGACCAAACTCAAAGTCCACACCAACAAACACACAAAGCCCTTCCGCTGCACCGCCGAGGGCTGCGACTACGCCACCGCCGAGAAGAAGAGCCTCCAGCGGCACCTGCTGGCCAAGTCCAAGTGGGACGAGGAGCACCGCGCCGCGGCCGAGAGCGGGGGCGTCAGGCAGGTGAAGCACCGCTGCCCGCGGGCGGGGTGCACGTACTCGACCATCCGGGAGGACAACCTGAAGAGGCACATCAACACTTGTGCCCAGTGAGCTGTGGGCTGTGGGCCCGTGGGCAGCAGGCCCGGGAGGCGGGTTGGGGGCTGGGTTATTGAGTGGGCGGGGATGAAAAGCGGTCTTGGGGGGATTTCATTGTCTGTTTGCCTTGTGGGATCTGCTTGTGTATGGCGTTTGGTATTTTCTACTTTGGTTCTAGCGTAGTACAGTGTTTTTTCCGTTATCAAATACATTCTATGTCTACTCTTTTTTTGGTATCCTTCCTCATTTACAATGCCGTAGTTAACTGACTGTTTATAAGGACACCTTTTGTAGGATGAGTGTCTTGCTGTTCGGCGTTAAGTATACGAATGCTCCAGAGGCATCGCCATATCATAGCGAGATGATCCCGTAAGCCGTTACTAGCCTCTCCTCTGCTTTCGAGTTGTTCGCCTCAAAGCCCCAGCCATCGCGCTAATTGCCGGATGACACCCTTCTGAGGCAGAGTTTCTTCATTGGAGGCCCTCTCTCGGGGCCCAACTTGCTCCTGGTGGACATCCTTCTTGGACCAGAAGTGCTCCCTGTGCCAGTCCAAGAGCACAGGAACCTCCTCCGGGCCAGCGCTGTGGATCTGTATCCTGTAATTGCCCGGCTCATCGGAAGCGCCAAGGTGGAAGACGGCAACGCATGGCGCGCCATGTGCCCGGACGGTGTGTCTGATCCATTCCAAGAGTCCGGCGAGCCGGCGGAGGTCGTCCTGTTTTTCCTTCTCGAAATTCTCTACGAGATCGCCCATCTCGACCACCGTGAGCCCGGCCGGGTCCGCATCTTGTCCGGGAGGGATGAATTCGACGATTCCTAGCTTAGTCTGGCCAGACGCCCACAGGGTCGGGGTGATATTCCGGATATAAGCAGCAATCCTTTTCCGTCTCGTCCGAGGGTCTGTCTCTTGTGGGCGTGCACTGGCTTGGAAACCTGCGGACGTTAAGACGCCCTGCCCGGCGCTTATGACATCGATACCGTTGAGATTTCGTGTCTTCTGCGGTTTGGAGGGACCTTTGGTTGTTGGCAACTCTTGTACGGTACCATGGACCCTTGATTGCACCACACAAGAAAGTGGCCCGATGTTGCAGCGCAGAAGTTGGTAGTGAATAGAGCTATACTCGACCCCGGGCACTGGCACCGTGGCTGCCTCGATGTGACTCCAGCGCGATGGAGTCCGCAGGTCCCTTTGTTTGGCGGACGTTCGTTTTTGAATGACAAGGGTATTATTGATGAGTGAAAGATCGAAAGCAAAGCCGGAGGCTTTCATACCAAGGAGATATCTCGATTTCCAACTCGCGATCGCCAAGAGTTGAACCAGCGCAACTTGAGGAACCATGACATCCACATCGTCGAGTTTCCGATTCGCTTCCATGACACATAATGATGCAAGCGGGTCGTCCCAGGCAAGCCCTCGGAAGACCACGCCAGAGTTGAAGACCCGAGTTGATGGCACAGACACTGGCGGATGCAGAGAGTCGTTGGTCGTATTCCCAGTAAGTGGCAAGCTCGCTGTTCTTGGTCTACTTGCATCACCTTGGATCTTGCAGTTAGCCTCATGTGCCGATACACAATTTACTGTCGGTCAATAACGGTAGGAGCATTCACCTGGGACAGTAATTGCTTGCCCGGGGCCGCTGGCTAGGTTCCAGCTACAAAGGCATTCGATGTCGGAGGATTTCACCCTCACAGGCTCTTTGCACTGCACCAGAGACCGTCGATCGATGGACGTGATCATCTCTCCGACATTTTCAAACAACCACAAATCTTGTCTCTTGACTCCAAGTGGGTGGACTGATGGAACTTGGTGAGGTCCTGCTTGCTCCTCGCTGGAAATCCACCTTGTCGTGCGACTGTGCATGAATTGCAGCGCGCGTCGCCGTGCTGTCGCTCGCGGCAGGACTTGCCAGAGCCTTCCTGAGAGGCCGCCCACAGTAGCCATGGCGATTCATTCAATCATGCAGAATGAGAGCCGCGTGGCTGAGAGGTGTGCTGTGATGGATGGTCTAGAAAGGCCCGACGTTGAATGAGATTGAATCAAGTGGAAGCTGCAGAGACAGCCGCCCGTGAGAAATGCAGGCAGGCATCGATTAGTCATCACGTCCTCTGGGAGACGAGGTGATGCCCCCCTGTCGTTTTCGAGAACACAGACCACGCGTTGAGGGATTCGCCAAGACCGAGCCTGGATCATGCGTTGGTGAGGCACAGCAAGCCACGGTCATTCTACTTTTAGACTATCAACTAAGTAGGAGTACAACTTCCCGCCAATTTCTCATCCTGCCGTTCCTCCAACAAGATCTCACACTTTTTTACGTAGAAACGAGGTTCCACCCCGATACATATTACACGAGTTCACTCTTAGCCGGCAGCAAAGCAAACACTAATCGGATCCGTTTCTTCTTGATTCACCACCTCAGTAATGAACCATGGGTCAAAGACTAAACCATGGCAAAGAGACGAAGGTGCTAGGCAAACTCGGAATCAAGTAAGCACTTATTTTCGCATGCTGGCAGCGCATCTCGGGGCATCTGACCAACGATCGCTTGTCTAGCGAGTCGTACCAACTGGCCATGTATCTACTGGACCAGTACCGTGGCACTGTTCTCACTTGTCGCTATGAAATACCACCACGTCTTGCATCGGCAGAGGGGCGGACTCAACTGGAAGAGGCAGTGAGGGTCGCTGTCGTGGACACCATCATGAGACATCCCATGATGCAAGTCGGCATGAAGGATGCCACTTCCAAGTCCCCATCGTGGATCCAGCTGCAGAGTCTCGACTTGACGCAACATATAAAATGGGTTTACATCGAAGAGCATGACGATTTTGAACAAACGGTGCAGGATATATTCTGCGCTAAGATCGACGAACGATTTCCCGACCTTTCCATTAAGCAGCCGGGCTGGTGGCTTACCATGATTCGGCAAGGGGATGCTCCTATGATGGAAGTCCTACTGTCTTGGAATTCCTCCCAATTCGACGGTGCGGGTGCCAAGGTGTTCCACGAAGACGTTATCGAGATGCTCAATGCTGGGAACGAAAAGAGTGAGCGGGCGGGCTTGGATGGCGATATCCTTAAACTACCTCGGGCTCCTCCCTTGCTTCCAACCCCAATCGAGCGCTCAAGGGGTCTTCCAGTAGACCCCAAATACCTTGCCAAGGTATTTTGGGAGGATGTTCGGCCCCGTTTTCTCCATCGGGACTCATCCTTGGCAGCCTGGTGTCCGATCCGCTCCTCTCCGTACAAAACCCAGTTCCGGGCTTTCTTCATGGACCAGGCGGCACTGTCTGCGATACTCGTCCTCTGCCGGAAGAACAAGACCACCATCACCGGCCTGATACACGGCTTAGCGCTCATCGCCTTCTCATCGCACCTCAACAGCACTGGCGCCCCTGCCTTCCAGAGCTCCACCATCATGGACCACCGCCGGAATCTTCCCCCAGCTCCGGCAGGCGCCCCGTGGGCTCGGTCCGACAGAACGGTCGCGAACTACGTAACCCAGGCGTTCCACAAATACGGCACCAAGACGGTGGCGCGCATCCGCTCCAAGCTGAAAGCCGACGCCGGCAAGGGGGGAGACCTGTCCGCCGACCTCCAGCGCGAGCTCTGGGCCGCGTCGGCGCGGAGCCGGCAGGACATCGTCCGGAGGCTGAAGGCCGGGCTGCGCAACGACCTGGTCGGGGTGTTCAAGTACGTCACGGACTGGCAGAAGACGATGAGTGACCAGGCGAAGAAGAAGCGCCAGTTCTCGTGGCTGGTGACCAACATCGGCGTGCTGGAGGGCGGCAACTCGTCAACAGGTTCGGGCACCACCGCGGAACAGTCGCCGAGCGAAGGCGACAACAAGTCTGACGATGTCCAGAAGTGGTCGATCAGCCGGGCGCAGTTCGGTCTCAGCGCCGAGATCCCCGCTGCCGCTATTGAGTTCTCCCCGGTTAGCGTCGCCGGCCGGGGCATGTGTGTCAGCGCCAGCTGGCCGGACTGCGCCGTCGACACGGTGCTCGGGGAGCGCATCATGGCTGATATGGAAAGGTGGCTAGCCCAACTTGCGAGCCAGCCATGATATTTGCCTGCTACGTATAGTACGCACACCTACACGAAGCAACCTGAGAAATTCGATTCACCCGGTTATAATCTTTAAATGAGTATTTATATTCGTGTTATGGTAGTAGATATAGAAGAGGAATTTCGAGGCAATGTGGAGGATGGCTACCGAGGAGAAGAGGCGAACGGCCTGTCGTATAATTCTTCCTACATTCCCTAGACCCCCTGTAAATAATTACAAACGTACATCGTGACCAGATGGCTGGAAACCTGCCAACATCGCCGTGTTGGGATTTGAAAATATGACATGCTTATTGAAGAAGTCCTGGAGCCCCTGTTGACTCCGTGCGAACCAATTGCGATCGCCAATTGTTCAGAGAGAATGCATCAGATGAATAAATATGACGTTTCAAGGTGTTTTCGCGTACACCCTAGTTCTTGAGCATAGAAATCTTGAAAATATCTACGCATATATCCACGAAAAGTTGTTGCACGTCAAACAACACCACATGGGTTCCAAAGTTCTGGCGAGAATATTACAATGAGCTTGTACCCCCATCGAAATAATTATCGACCAAGAGTTCTCCGAAACGGTCGCACAATGTGAACCGTCGGATGATTGCACCGTGTCTACTCAACCCGCGTCGAATTAATGTAGTGATCCAGGGCTACACACAAGAGAACCACGGGTGAAACGTTAAGTTACCAGCAGAATCACACCCAACTAGTCAGACTCCGGGTTGTACTCCCCAGATATCTGTCACGTCAGAGCTACCATTTCATAATAATCCCGTCAGTCAAGAGCCACAGTTTCGATTCTGGAATCGTCGACCTTATATACTCAGGCCAACATGTTGTGATCCAAGTAGGCTGATACCACACCATAGTACGTAGTCTTTCGTCCAAGGTAATAAGGAGGGCTCAGCAATAATCCGAGGTATACTCTTAGCTCGAGAACATCTGAACACTTCCATCGCAATGGGCATGTCAAGAACACCTCTTCAAGACATGGTGACAAGAAGCCTTCGGTTAGCAACTCCTCAGGTCCAGCATCAACGACAGTCATCCGCAAAGCCTTACGCAACAGTGGCAGTGACTATTGCAATATTTCTAATATATAATGGAGCAAAATCGTCCAAGATTTTTAAGATCTTTCCATAATTCAACACAATAGAATCGTCAGAAACAGCCCACTGGCATATTCGACTTACAGGCCACACATCGAAAGACCTCGTTCAGCATCACCAGAGCCCACTCCTTGACCGAGACTTGGACACTCGCGCCAAACGATGTAGGGATAACATAAACTCCAGATTTGCGGTATGTTAACTCAAACTGATGTCTACACGTGGCGCAGAACCCATCAATCCTTCTACCAATATGTGTTTCGGTTCTTCGAATGAGGGGGGATCTTCGTCACAGGCACGGCCGGTCGAACTCCAGCCGCAGACACCGATCCGACAGGTTCTGCCACTGGAAATATGGGAATATGATGTTATTCAACTTGAACCAGGAGATAATCCCGCCTTTGAGCCAGCAAGTGGTAATCTAATCAACTTTTATACCATCTGGCATCGCAACGAGATCAATGAACAACGATATATTGCCATACTGGGTGCGGATCCGGCAAGGGGTTCATTGTATGCATTCATCTACCCTTCAATGTTTCTCTCGCCATCAAGAGCAAGAGATGATGTCAACTTGCTCACAACTGTCTAAAACATCTGTCACTGCTCTCTTCGATCATTGACCCTGCCGTATTCAACACATCATGATACGTGAAGAGAATAATGCCCATCATGGGACTGGTCAACCACCAGCCCACACATCACAGAGATAGCTGACCGAGAAATGTGTCACAGGGTTGTCGCCGAAATCTACACCACTCGAGACCCTCGACCGCCAGGCCAAAGACCACTCGCCGCCGACATCTTCCTAAGCTTTTGGCACTTTTATCTCCAACAACCCATCGAATCTTTACGGACGCTATTCCTGGATACCGTCCGGGAGCGTACCATGAATGACAACAGGCCTCTTATATACGGACTTATGCACAAGGGGGACCTCGGTGAGAAGTTGACCATCCGACGCGGTGGCAGCCGGCCTGGAGAAACGGACGCCTTCAACCTCACTTACCATGACACCAAATTCGGCAAATGTGTGAGAACTATGGATAACCAGAACGATGTTATGAGATATTACGGGATAAAGGTCTCTAGCTTTGAATTTGATCCACGGGGTGGAGCAGGTTCCTCTTTCAACGTGATAGTCTACTTCGAAGGGGATCCGAGATACCGCCACCAGCAAGTGGTCCGAAGCGACCACCACCAGCCAGTGGTCCCGAGCCACCACCAGCACCACAGGGGACACCGGGGACGACGTTGAAACTGGTCTCCCGCGGGTTGGCAAAAGCATGCTTCGCATTAGCATCTTTCTTCCTCCCGTCATTTTTGGTCATTTTTGGATTCTCGATGATACCCAGATAACTAGCCATACAAGCCTGTCATGCTTTGATAATAAACTGCTTGATCCATATCTTCGCGTGTCGACATGTGAGTGAGTGCATCCATAGATACAAATTTTCCGACTTCCATGTACACAAGTGGTAGCATGCAGCATTTTCAAAGAGATGGTATGTTCCTAATGTCATTAGGATCGTTGTACAATACTTGGAATGATCTCTGGGCTGCGCAGCGGAATCACAAGAAAAGAAATCACGGACTACCCTTGAACGTCTTAGCCATTTTGGAATCATGTGGTACGGAGCCTGTACATGAATGAGGGCCGTTAAAACAGATACATATCAGCTTCCACATCAGCTCCAAATTTTACCTTGGGGCACGCGTGTCGGAACATTTTGTGTAGTCCAACTTGACACACAGCCGATTGGTAAAAGAAATCAATGCATTGAGTCGCTATGAATCAACCAGAAGCTCCCAAGAATCCAAAAAGCACACGATACGTGTGAACCACGAAGCCGGTACGATCAAATGAAGATCCGAACCGTTGACCGCACTTTCTTTCCCGACCTGAATCTAACGATCATACTCAAGAGTGAGCACAAGGTGAAAGTACTCGTTCCGTGGCCCGTGGGGTACGAATGTGAACCATGCGACTCGGGCGTGGCCCTCCTTCATCTCGATGTATTCCGTGGCAATTGTTCTGCCACATCTGGCGAGTTTGGAACCATCGTATACCCGGTCGAATTCCTCTCTCTCAACCCCTTCGCTGTCAACGCCGAGGTAAACATTTTCCCAGCGCTGCTTGTCGAGAACGGCGTAAACGCGTCTCTTGACTTGCTTCGTCTCTGGCTCTTTGACAGTCTGAAAAACGATTTCCCTCAGCGCTCTCACGGGTTGCCGAGCGACATACTTCCAGAACGAGAGGAGTAAATCGCTCGCAAGTGGCCTCCGGACCTCCCCGCGATGATCTTTATCGAGGTACAGGTGGGTGACAACCCTAAGCGGTGGTATATGTTAGCAATAGCTTCAGAATGCGGAATGCAGCACCGTTCGGCTCATCAGAGCTTGCTCTCCATCTGCTGCTTAGGCTTTCAGTGAGTGGTAAAAATACACCAAGTGACATGAGCGTGTCGGAGGAGCAGACAGAGAGCAAGACCTGAGAGGCTCTCGATAGTGGCTTGAAATGGGAGGTAGGACAGTGCATTACAGCGAGCCATAGGACACCCCGAGCGTGGCGATGTCTTTACCGCCCATAAGGTCCACGACTTGACAAAATGTTATCCTCTCTTGAGTAATCGGGTGACTTCCGTCCATCGAGTGGCTGATTCCATATCCGAGTTGTTCCAATCTCTTGATATTCCGCCGGTTGTTACGGGGCCGTTGTTTGGGTTCGTGTCCAAAACACATTCTGATGGAGAGACTGTACGCTTCTAGTCATGGAGTCTTTATCAGTCGAAGACTCTGGCAGTCGTGTGGAGATGTGTCTTCACTGTACCTTCTCCAAGGTGAATGATGAAAGAGTTATCACCCAGTGGATTATGCTGGTGCGGAACAAGTGATGGACGTGTATGTTGGCAAATCTATCATGGAGATCTTGTACTTGGTTTGACGCATTCTACAGTTTGGGAAGCCAAGGGAAATTTGGCGTCCATTTTATACAGGGAGATTGGCGACGGTGACTCGTCTTGACGAGCCAGACGTTGACAACGGTTGCTGGAAGTCGAGGAACTGATGAAGAGGTTGCTGACCTGAATTTCCAAATCACCGTACCGTTTGAAGCCATCATGGTATCCTGCTGAAGTGCTATCATCTCATACCAACGTGAGGTCGGAAGGGCCTGAAGGTCTTACTGGATTTAGAAAGATGCTTCGATTGAAGAGCACATTGAACCCTTCAAACTGCATGAGGACCATGGAATGCAGGGCTGAAGTACGCCCGACTCCATCGGAGGGGTTTAAATGGGACTCATGTTACATGAAATATGTGGAAGTACACAGCTTAGCGCATATGCTGATTTAGAGATGTCTGATGTTACTGTTGCACCCGTGGATATTATGCTGTGCATTGACAGAATGTGGCTTGGGTCAAGATAACACGGTAACTGTTGTTCAGCATAAGCGGCAGTTTTTTGATGGGCCCGAATTGTTGATCTCCTTGAAGGATAAAGCAGGTTCGTTGTTAATATATTGCGGCAATAGTTGAAGTCAACCAGGTATAAGGATATAATCAAGCTTGGAAAATGGCGAAATTTTCATATCTCTCAATTTCCCAAGCCCTCCATTGCGTATGATCACCGTGAAATTTCCCGTCCAAAATTTCCCGTCCTCCAAGCTTCTACATTGTTACGGGGCTTCCCCATCTGGTTCTCCTCAGGCTGAATCCAAGTCTGCTGAGGTCCCATATGGTCAAACGACTCACCATTGCGTGTTCATTACAACAGCGACCTCGGAAGACACTGAGATCATGCAAAATTGATCTTGTGATGCGCCGGAAATACAACTTCTATAGATTGACTGTGGTGCCTACGACACTATGGTCTCCCCATTTACTCATTTTTAAGCATCTCTGGCACGGACTTTGCAACGTAGGCTGCATTGTGTTCGCCGGGACAATACCGTTACCTGTTTATATTGATGATGCTTTCACATTTTCTCTGGTCAAGGATCGATGATTAGTGTTTATCTTTGCTACGTTAGTTCACTCCCTCGATATGGATAACACCGTGCGTAGTCTTGATTTGAACCATGTCATCCACGGTGCACCTTTGGCGCATCAGGGGTAGTACCAAAAGCTACGTCCAGGCAAGAGAGATTATTTTCATGTTCGGTCTAAGTGTCTACACTGAGTTTATTAGAGCTTGCTTTCGATGTTTCCACCGCAGTGGAGACTGACAACGCGCTCTATCTGGGGCATGTTTCCCGCCCCCAGCCCACTCAGACCTTGCGTCAAATGAACAGATTTACCCGACGAAGTATGCCTCGCGGCACCATCCTACAAAAGCCAGTGCAGAAAAGGAGGGCAAATACTGATCCATTGGACATCATAATGTCGGTGTGTGACACAGGTAATCTTCTGATGTCAAGCATTAGATAGAATATGCGCTAGTATCAACATTGGTCTCGATCACACAACAAAGATACAGGTTCTCTTTGGATCAGCGGTGGCCACCACTGTCCACACCATATAGCTAATACACATAAGTTATGCACTAGCCTACAGATAAACATGTCTTTCAGTATGACTTCTGGATTGGCGGTAGCCATCACGGTCCACACCATACAGCTAAGACAAATAAGTTATTTACTAGCCTACAGGTAAACACGCCTTATAGTATTTAGCCATCGTAGTCTGCAGCTTAAATCAGCAGGCCGCCATCAGGGTGCAGACACTCTTGACTGATCATATAAATATCCCGACCTCCCAGCTCCCAGCTCCCGACTTTCCTTTCCCTTCTTCCTCCTTACCAACACCACACACACACAAACGCACGCACACACACAAACTTTCAACCTCATTTCAAACTCAGCTCAAGCTATTTCTTCCTACAAGAAGAACAACAAGAACAACAACAAGAACAACAAGAACAACAAGAACAACAAGAACAACAAGAACAACAAGAACAACAATAACAACAACAAAAGAGATGCCTTCCAAATCTCAAAAACAAAAGAGAGTCCCTCTCCAGTGGTGGTCGACCGACGCCCCACAAGGACGGACTCTTGGGAGCCAGCCTGCTCCCCAACCTGGCCCAGCCAGGAACACCAACTCTGCGTACTTCCTCACCCCATCCGAGTTCCAGAAAGAGCTAACACGGCAGTGCGACCGGAAGTGACACCCTCTAGTGCTGCTGCTGGCGGGTGCAGCAGGCGAAAAGCCTTGGGCACCGCTCTGGTCCTCGTGTGGCCCGGCGGTTCCTCCAGCGGTTGTCTAGCAGGGTGCCTGATGGGGGTAAGAGCCTAGCAGTTCAGCCGTCCTTCGGGGCGTGGGGGGCTCAGCAGGGCTGAGTTTATCTGCCGGGCGACGACTCCCAGGAATGTTTTGGTTTGGTTTCAGCGGCGCGAGAGGGTAAGAGCCTAGCAGTGCAGCCGTCCTTCGGGGCGTGGGCGGCTCAGCAGGGCTGAGTTTTTCTGCCGGGCGACGACTCTCTGGCGTCGTTTCTGTTTTGTTTGCTTTGTTTTGGCGTTTTGGCGTTCTGGCGTTCTGGCGTTCCGGCGTTCCCGGGTCAGAGCCTAGCAGTGCAGCCGTCCTTCGGGACGTGGGCGGCTCAGCAGGGCTGAGTTTATCTGCCGGGCGATGACTCTTTGGTGTTGCTTCTGTTTTGTTTGCTTTGTTTTGGCGTTCTGGCGTTTACGGGTCGGAGCCTAGCAGTGCAGCCGTCCTTCGGGACGTGGGCGGCTCAGCAGGGCTGAGTTTATCTGCAGGGCGATGACTCTCTGGCGTTGCTTTTTGATTTTTGGGTTTTGATTTTCTCACGTTGATTTCTTTTTTTTTTTTTTTACGGGTCGGAGCCTAGCAGTGCAGCCGTCTTTTGGACGAGGGGGGCTCAGCAGGGCTGAGTTTATCTGCCGGGCGACGACCCTTTGCGTTGTTTTTAGGGCGTCAAAGTCGTATTCTGCGCCTCCACGTGGTGACGCCTGGATAGTACCAGAGCAGAAACGCAACAAAAATCAGATAGCTCTTAACAGGTGGCAACGAAATGTAAGACGTCTTGGTGTTTCCGAAGAGATACCGGCATTCTTTTTTTCTCGTGTGGCTCTTGTGATGCTTGTTTCCAAGGCTAAGTAATATACATGAAGCAGTAATGAAGCAGTAACCACGGTAACTCATAATGTCTGCCATGCGATATTTCGGCTACCTTAGGTTGGGCAAGTTACCGCTTAACTCGCCGGCCGGATACCGCCTAGGACCTATAAGGCTGCTACTTAGCGCGGTGAGGCTGCACATGATATAGCCAATTACGAAAGCGGTAGCGTGGACCGCGGCACAGGTGTTGCAGATAGATACCCTTTCAACATGTTCTGAATCGAGTTTCTGCGCCTATCAATTCGATGGTCCGCTGAGCGCGCTCCATGGCCAGTCAGCATATCCACAAGTGCCAAAGGCTTACCCTATTGCTTGTCCTTGCACGATGCTTGCCAATATCGTTATCGTGGCACGTTGGAGGATAGAATCGTTCAAGGTTTATCTAGGAGAATTTGAAATCTGCCGACGTCATATTGATATGCCGTAAGTTCGATTTAATGCTAGGATTCGATTGGTCCAAACTCTCATTGATATGCGGCATCCACTGCGCTTCGATTTGGTCGTGTGGATATCCTAGAGGAGTTTAAATATCCATGCTTGAAGGAAAATAAGCACAACGTGGTATTGACAAGAGCTTAGGATTCATAAGCAGGAAAAGGGATTTGTTCTTCCGGGATGAAATCAGGCAGGGTCTAGGAGGGGTAACGAAAAATCATGGCTTTGTCTGGTCAAGATGAGAGATTCCCTGCCAACATCCGGGGGGACTACTTGAGCTACTGCAGATGCAATATGAGTTTGGAAAAGTCGCAAGGATTTTTATGCTGTCATCCGGATGTAGTGCTTATCCATTACCACGTTCCTCGACAGAAGAATCCCTAGTGCCTTGGCATCATACAATCTGCCCGCTCCCTGCTTACTCTGTGTGCTGGTCACCGAGCAAGCCAGAAAGAATATTTCTTCTTAACCGCGTGAGTCTCTCCATGGTCATCTGTTCTGTGCCTAGGTCCGTCACTAATCTCTGTTTAAAACTGCGATCTATTCCGCATCTACATCACAATTACCACTCAAGACGCACAATCATTATTGAGATTGGCGCATACGGTTGTCATGCCGTCCAACAAACCAACAGTAGTCATCATTCCTGGAGCTTTCAGTAGCCCGGAGTGCTACGGCAAACTCACATCAGCTCTCGAGGCTCACGAGTACGAGGTCCATGTCCCAAGTCTTGTGACAAATAACGAAACTCGTCCACCAAGGGGAGATCTGAAGGATGACACGGCGTTGATTCGCAGCTACGTTCGGGACCTTGTTACAAAGGACCGAACCGTTGTGTGTGTTGGCCATTCCTATGGGGGTCATGTTATGACCAACGCTTTATATGGACTTGGCCTTGAGGATCGCTCTGCTCAGGGGTGGGAGGGGGGTGTCTGCGCTTTGATCTATATGACTGGCTTTGCCCTGTCCGAGGGACAATCTACCTTTGACAACCTTCAAGAATTCGGAATACCGGCAGATCTTGGACCTGTGGTGTTCGATATAGCCGAGGACAAGACTATGATCCTCCGTGATCCTATCACGTTCCTAGGACTCGATGAGCCTGGACTTGGGGAGGTTGAGATTGAGGCATATAAAAAGACTCTACGCCGCTGGAATGGAACGGCAATGACGCAACCTCTGGAGCATGCGGCCTGGAGGGAAATCCCTGTCGCTTATATCCACACTACGAAGGACTTTCCGATCCCTTTACTGGCACAGCAGAGCATGGTCCGGACCCTTGAGAAGGAAGGCCGCAAAGTTCAGACATTCACCATCGAGACTGGTCACTGCCCCCATGTAACAGCGACCGAGAGCGTTGTTGACGCCATCAACAAGGTCGTCTTTCCTGGTGGAGTTGTTTGAACCGGAAATTAGCAAGCGAATGAGATGACTTTGAGATGCAACGATGGACTTACGCGATCATCCCTGAATGCCTTGCTTTTTGGAAGTAGTTTTGTCTTTCTCTCGAGTCACAGATTCTATACGAATACACACCCATGGTAGTATCTCAATTTCATTGCCTTCTGAAGATGAAGACACTCTGGGAGTAGATACCTCTTCCCGGTCCTGATGGCAGCCAAGACGTGGGGACGACCAGAGGCCCAGAGTGGAGTTGGCGAGTATGTCTAGTCCCAGAAAGACATATATCGGCGCCTTTATAAACTTTTATATAGTCATTCCTGTAGTATCTACTTGCATAGCTTCCAGATACATCGCCATGAGACGGGAGGCTGTCATGTAAGCACCTCAACTTGTCTTCGTAGGGGCTTGGCCGCATAGATGTCATCACAATAAGCAATAAATCCACACTATGTGGCATTCATAGTTCTGGTGAGAAGACTACGATGAAGTAGCCTCGCTATAAACGTCAACTCATGTTTCTCGGAATACTGCTCTGTATCTATCGGGTCTACACTGATAAATGTATTGATCCAGTAAACCGCACAGGACGACCGCGTGTCGAACACTTTTAGTGTTGGTACGAGCTCATGCATCTAGGACAGACTCCGCGTTGTACTCCACAGGTGCTTGATATGACACAGCTCCCATTTGGAAGCAAGATCATACCTGGACAGCAATTTCAGCCTAGAATGGTCAACCCTCAATACTTCTGGGAACCTGATTCTGTCTTTATAGGCTGACATCATGTCGCAGCCTTTCGTCCTAGACAACCCGCATCATTCAACTGGAATTTCAGGCTCATAAGCACCTTCAGACCATCCGGAAGCTTTAATACTAAATGAAGTGGTCAAGTCACCCGTTCAAGGTATTGTGACATGCAGTTTTCGTTGAGCAACTGCACAAATCCAGCATCAATGACAATCAGTGTCTTAGTGATGTTCATCACTGTCAGTCACTGTTGTAATTTTGGAAGTATAAAATGGAGCAAATTCTTCGCGAAGTATTGCACACTTTTCACCCTTCAACACGATAATCAACGTCATATGAACACCTGGGCATATCATATCCACAGTAATACACCGAAATATCTTGTTCAGCACCAGCCAATACCATCACTCATTCATTCGGACTTGAATCGCCACACCGACAAAAAAGGGTGAAATAAAAACGATGGCTTCACTATACGTAGTCTTTGACTAACGTCTGCACGTGGCACAGGAGCCATCAACCTCTACCACGATGTGTTTCGGCAGTTCGAAGGGGGGCAGACGTTCGGCACAACCAAGGCCAATCGAACTAAGACCCCGTGTACCTAGAGATATCCAGCACGTTAAGACACTGGAAGAATTAGAATACGAGGCGTATCCAGCTACATCCAGCGAGATCTCTGCTATTCCAGAAGCGACTGATGAGTCAATCGACTTTTATACAATCTATCATATCGCTACAGGCCGGGTCTGGGGTGAACACATTGCGCTGCTTGGTGCCCGCGAGGAAACGGGCTTATTGTATGGATAAATACAGCTTCCGATGTCTTTACCGCTATGAGACATTTTCATACCTCTTCACTGCCGTCTGACGCCTCTCACCGTTGCTCCCTTTCGAGTATTCATCATTTAGATCAAGAAATATGCCTGGGATCGATAATCTTCCTGCAATATCTCAATACAGTTGAGCCCACGGACAATGACTGACTTGAAGCCTTCTGCAGGGTTGTCTACGAAATCTACACCGTTAAAGACCCTCGGAACTCACTTGACAGGCCAAGCGCCGCCGCCATCCTTCTGAGTTTCTGGCATCTTCACCTCCATCAACCCATCGAATGGCTACGAGCCATGCGTTTCCAAACTGTTACCGAGGACACAATGAAGCGCAGAAGGCCAATAATATACAGACTCATGGGTAAAGAGCTGGGGTACGCGCTTAAAATCCGACGTAGGAGTCGCAGCCGAGAAGAGGAAGCCGCCTTTGACCTGACCTGTAACGAGACCAAGTTCGGCAGGTGTGTAAAGCTCATGGAGACAAAGAACCAGGCGATGAGGCAGGCTGGAATCAAGATTTCGCGCTTTAAATTCCACCCACAAGACGAGGCAGGATTCTCTTTCAACTTCGTTGTTGAGTTCGGAGTGCTTTAGAGCCTTGACCACCACGGAGGACACCGGAGAAGTGATTAAAGATTATTTCCTACGGGATTAGGAACATTCCTTTCCTTTTGATATTTTGGATTTCTTTTGCTTTTCTTGCTTCACGATACCCAGATAACTAGCAACATGCAATGCTTTTGACTGTCAACTGTCCACCCCGTGTCTTCGCCTGTCACCAAGTGAATGTGTGCCCGGCCACAGCTACAACTCTTGGGGGCTTAATAAACACAGATATCGGCTTGCGATATGCTCATTGAAGTACGAGAATTTAGAATGATGAATATCAGTGGGCTGCAAGGAGTCTCTAGTTCTCAATTTCTAGCCTGAGAAATGACACACAAATCGGAGGGCATGACCACGATGAGAATATTGTTTACTTCATCTACTCGCCTTGACAATGATATGACCACTACTGTTTGGCCCGAATCTAGTCTTCCCTCTCAGCCGCGCAGTACGGACTACGAGCCCTAAGCCTATCACCATAAAACCACAAGCCAGCAACAACACCTGTCCCAATAACCACAAAGCCGCCCGCCAGCGCCGTGGCCCCGAGGCCGAACCCCAGCGCGTCAAACATGTACGGAGCAAAGAGCGGGAACAAAGCAGCCGAAAGGCTCCGCGCCACGAGGTTCGTCGACACGGCGGACGCAGCATACTGCGTATAGGCGTCGATGGTGTAGACCGAGACGCTGGTGGAGCACATGTAGACGCCCGCCGCGAAGACGAGGCTGCCCAGGTTCGGCGCGATCCAGTGCACCCTCGCCTCGCCGGACCAGCCCCACCACAGGAGGCCGATCGGCACGAGGGCCGTGCCGATGGCCATGGTCGGTATGCGGAACTCGGGGCGGCCTACCCCGCCGTTGCGGGCCTTGAGGCGGGTGTAGACGCGGTCGCTGAGCCGGCCTGCGATGTTGACGCCGATTATGAGGCCGATGGCGAAGGAGATGTAGTTTAGGCTTCCGATTCTGACGGTCTGGTTGTACTGCGTTGTCCACATCGTGGGGTACATGAATAGGAAGAGGAACATGGTGCCGTAGAGGATGGCCATGTAGCCTGCGAGGAGCTGTATGATGACCTGGGTGGCGAGCATTCGAAGTGGTCGCTGCAGGTTGATGCGCATGTCCATGATAAACTTGTCCTTCGTCTTTGGCTTCTCGACCGTTCCCCCACCCTCCTTCTTTGCTTCCTTGTTGGCTCGCCGCTGCTCGAGCTTTGGCGCGTACGTCTCATGCAGGAAGACAATAGCAAGGGCGATGGTGACGGCGGAAGCGATGGAGATGATCCAGAAGACCCATCGCCAGTCGATGCCCTCGGATATGAAAGCTCCACATATGGGTCCGAGAGCAGGCCCCATCAGCGGCGCAGCCATGAAGACAGCAAAGGCCTTTCCTCTTTCCTCTGCCCGCCAGAGGTCGCTCATGAGTCCGCCGGCGAGGGCGTCCGCGACCGACGCCCCGAACCCGGAGAGCAGCCTGAAGGCCAGCAGCTGGCCCAACGTCCTCGCCGCCCCGCACCCCGTGTTCCAGACGACGAAGATGATGCTCCCGACGATGAGGACTGGCTTCCGGCCGTACACCTCGGACAAGGGTGCGAGGACCAGCGGGGCCAGGCCGATGCCGATGAGGATCAGGGAGTTGACGAGCAGCCACTCGTATGCGTGGGCGATGTGGAGGTCTCGGGAGATGTTCTTCTCCACTGGGGATAGCATGGTTTCTGAGAGGGGCTGCAAGAAGGCAAAGGCCGATAGGAGGAGTGTCGCCGTCCATTTCCTTGCAGGAGCCCAGTTCTTAGGTTCCCAACGAGGGGAAGTGTTTGCTGCCACCGTACACTAGGTCATTGTTGAGTCAGTGCTGCAAATGAGTGAGGTTCAGGTTGGTGGCAGAGGCTTACCGATGTGATTCCGTTGGTCTTTTCCCCATCTCTGGCTTCTATTGGCGTCTTGTGCTTGCTTTCTACATGGGCCAAGCTCTCGAGCTCTCCCTGCGTGGGCTCCATGGCGAACTTGCCCACAAATCAGTCTAGAGGATGTGAAGCTAGATAGGGACGGCTAGTCAAAAAAATTTAAACTCTTCCTCGAAGGAACTGCGATGGTGGAGGGGACGTTGTGTCTGTCGTGCAGATATCGTCTGATTAAAACGCCCCGTCACACTCGCGGTGTTTGTGGCACCTTGCCAAGTGCTGTTGGTCGCAAGCCACCTCGATGTTGGCCCTCGAAATTGTGTTGGTGCCAGGGCAGAAGGCAGACAAGGGAGCTATGGGAGCGGGAGCTACTGTAAACGAAAACACCAGGAAGCGCTAATATTCCGCCCGGACGTTGCTGTGTCTCAACCGTGGCCCAGTCAAAAGGACCCGCGCTAAAGGACCGGTTGAACACTGCCGTTGAAGGGATCTTACAACTTCAGCCCTGGCCACAGCTGCGGTTCGTGTCCTGCGGCAGGTCCGACATGGGGGAACACAGCGTTATTAAATTGGTCCTTTTGAGATTGAGAGGGAGCATCGGCATCTGTCACTGGGCCGGCTAACTGCATCGGGGCTGGACCTGTCGAATCGATGCAGAAGGTGCCACAGATTGAGATAGAATATCTGCGGGACCAGCCGGTGAGACATCGAACAAAGAAAAGCCATTGGCGGACTTCTGACTGCAACCCACGTCACCTCGTTCATTTTCCAACGCTCCAGACTTCTCCTGGTAGGGGGGGTGTCCGCAGCAAGCGCCAAAGATTTTTATACTCTCATATGCAATCAATCATATTAAAATGGCGCTAATGGCCAGCAGATAGCACAATATACCAAAATTATATACGCTTTCATTTTTCAACTATTTTCACCTTTAATATAATAAATATACCCTTAATTTAAATATACCTTATATTAAAAGATAGCTGCTTCTTTTCTAATTCTTTTAATATCTATTTAAGGAGGGCGGAGGGAATATTAAAGTTATAAAGTATATTGATATTTAATTTCAGAGATAAATTAAAAATTTTAAGGAGGGTATGTTTTTAAGCAGAAATAATTAACTTCACCCTGCTAATAAAGTGACTTTAATATAACTATTAAATTTCACCCCCCCTTATTCTCCTCTAAATCTAACTCCAACCTTAAGTTATTTTCAACCTTAATTTAAACGTAAATTCCTTTTCTTCTAGATACTTAATTTAATAGCGAAAAAAAGAATCAGAATTAGAAAAGAAGCAGCTTTCTTCTTATATAAGTTTTAAATAGATTAAAGCTAAATTAAAAAAAGTTGATAAAAGTAAATATAAAAAGGATATGTTGTATCACTTGCACATCATTAGCGCCATTTTGATACGATTGATTGCATATGAGAGTACCTCGCTGGTCAGTCAAACCCTGGCTTGGGGTCACTTCGAATTCAAGCTCGGGGTCCTTTTGTCAATTCCAAACATGCCTTGCATGGGCACATTTACACTCCCCCGACTACCTAGCCAAGACCTGCAACGGCGGTGCGTCGGCTGCATTAGCATAACAGCCACCAACGGCGTGGCGCTACATCCCACCACCTTATCGCAAGCCATTTGGGGAGCCGCACGCCGGGGTTCCGAGCAGTCCATTGAGATCAGGATATCTCGCGATGCCATGCTCCCTGCAACTAGTCTAACAGCTGTCAATACCGGCCATTGATGCACCTATTTTCTGGTTGACAGCCCTCAGATATTACTACGTGCATACACGTAAAGCACTAGATCACATGGAATTCGGCAGCTGATATGTATGGTGCCTCTGCATGAGAATTAAAGAATATTGTTTAGAACCCCCGATTGTTGGAAAATGTGACACTACCATTGCGTTCAGGGGACCTCAGCAACGGGCACCTCCGCCGAGAAGATCAGTGTGCGAACCTCAATGCTGCGTCTCGGCTTGGGGTTTTCCACTGGCCACAGCTGCTTTATGCTGGAGTGGATGGTATCTACTGAAGTCAGCCCCGTGAACTCATTCCTTTTGGGGACTACATATCCATACATGGAGCCTCAACACCAGGCTTCGAGTCAAAGTGCTTGAATATCAAGGCTTCCTCTGGGGTCTGCCGATTCAAGAAGTACCATCTCTGGCCTGGACTGTGTCTGACATAGTAATGGGTGCTCGCGCTCCCCTGGCGGATCGAGTCTGTCTCGACCAAGTCGTCGGGGCTGACGGTGGTGCCGTCGCAGACTGCAAGGGGCCACTCATCCACGGGGTGGGTTAGTGGCTTCCACACGCTGTGATACAATCAGAACCGTGTTTCATCCTTTATTCTAGTCACCTTTATCCCCAACCTTTAGAGTTGTAGGACGATATTATCGTGCCATAGGGGAAGAAAAACGAGAACAGTTGGATTACATACTTCACAGCCCGGACGCGCTGTCGCAAGATCTTCGCTGCGTCGTTTGGAAAGCTTTGTTGAATGCGTTGAATGACAGAAATCGGACTGGTGTCGATGTGGGCATAATTACTCGGGAGGAGGGGCTGCGTTTGATCACCGAAGTTGATCCTGCCCCCAGCCTTCACCTCACTATTGCTTTCTCTGATCTGAATGATTGTCATAAGCCAAACGTTTTTGTTTCGTTTGCATGCTTTTGTTTCAGCATGGGGTGTATTTGACGTACTCTCCAATCGAACACAAATACTGTTCCGACGTCTTCTAGCTCTGCCTTCAGCATCTTTTTGATGGCCGGTATGTACTCGCGTGGAATAATGTCTATTTCTGAGAGCTGGGTGAACTCTGGCAGATGACAGAGAGTGAAGCCATGTGAATCAAGCCGGAAACTGTGAGCATCATCTCGAAGATCTTGCACTTGGATCTGTCTTTCTTCCCAAATCAAATTGGTTTTTCGTTGGTCCACAGAGTCTTCCAGGAGGTCACCAAATATCTGAAACGGCTTCTCTGCCTCGTAGAGTGAGGTCCACTTGAGGAATCGTACTGAGGCCTGCTTCGTCATCTTGAATGTAGGCTGAAAGACGTCCAGTTCGCTTAGATACGAAAAGGATCAACCGTTTGTCAACACAAACTGATAAGAAGTCCTCTCAAGGGCTTCGGGCGTTTTGTTTCAGGCTTTTCCCTGAGTTCGGGCTCGCAGCAGTGTTTCCTTTCGATCACATGCCATGCGTAAGTCCTTGTCCCGTGTAGTATTCTACTCTCGAACGGTTGGGCATCTGACGCCGCAGATCGCCCGATTCATGTTACACCGATGGAGGCAGTATTCTTGGCTGCCTGCCTCCCATGTGTAACCTGGTTCTCAAAAGCTATTGGTGATGCAGGATATGGTCCTTTTGGAAGCTAACGGTCGTGTGCGGGACCCATTCCGCGGGGAATGTCTCAACGTTATGCGCATCCGGCAAGTATCTACGGTGCGCTGGGACCAACCAACCTCCAGGGCCTCCCTAGAAAAGAACTTCTCTCGCTCCAGTGTTATCAAATCATGAGTAAAGAGTACTTCACTGTTATTCATCATTAAGATCTACCCATACAGTCTTCCGGGTCGTCTCTGAAACATGTCTGATAGATATTACGAGCATTTCGCCCAGGCCATCATTGACCAAGCCGCTCAGGATAAGCGCACTCAGCCCTGGAAGTGCTCGACCAAGCCCGGACCAGCCAATTCTAAGGTCAAAGAAGAATGGTATCAGGTCGCAGGTGGACAGTTCAATGAGCGCTGCGGAAGGAGAGTTGATGTCCGGGAGCATGCCTTCCCAATGGGAGAGGTTGACGTTCGCATGAACGCTTTCCCTATGGGTGAGCTCTCTGTGAGCACGAACGTATTTCCGTTCTGATTGTGAGGTATGTACGAGGCCGAGACAATTAGGGTCGTCAAAGCCATGCTTAAAATAACCCAGATCCTGTGACAAGCAGAATGAATCACCACACCAGGAAGGAAACAAGATGTGGAATTTTGGATCATCAGGGACAGCAAAGTTTGCCCTCGTGTCTACATAACTTGTTCTTCATGCTCGTATTTTAGTCAGGCGGACGTGGATACATTCATTTAGTGAGGTCGAAATAGTGTGAAGTACTGGGAATCATCATTCGGTCCACCATGCGGAGCGTTGTGACCTGAGCAAGCTTGTCCATAGTGCAAATGGAAATTGCAAACTCAGAATAGACACTTGATGTAAATCAGTAATGAGTTGAGAGTTTTCTGAACCTGTCCACCTGCATGCAAACCTGATTTCTACTGTCCTTCTTCATCATCGTTGACATGGTGACCAACAGACTCACTCGCCGACCGCAGCCGGTATCGCTGCATCCGACTTGTCCCCAGTAGCCCTCCACATCAACCAAAAGGTGAAGGGACCAACCTTATCCTCCACATTCTTCCAGGCCACATCCGGGGAGTCCGTGTGAGGGTGATTGATGTTCTCCTCGATGTAGCTGAATCCGTTTGCCTCGTACAAAGGGCGACCATACGGCGTAGAGTCCAAATAGAAATCATATCCCAGCTCCTTTGCTTTTTCCAAACCCCAGTCCATGAATTGCTGTCCGACGCCTTGGCGCCGGTAGTCAGGGTGGGTGAAGATGATGAAGAGGTCTGATTCAGTGGTAAGCCAAGATATGAATGTGACGACGGGCTTTGTGGGAACTACTAACAGAGGTGCGGTTTCTGAGCCACTTTAGCTCTCGGTGCGTCGTGATTCACCAGGGCTTGCTCGACGTAGGCGCGTGAGCCGTCATCTGGGAACCAAGTCGCCTGGGACGGCGTTGGGTCGGCAAACGGATTCTCCCTGTGAATCTTCCACAACGAGCCACCGACTACCTTGCCAGTCCCAGTGTCGACCACCTTCTGCCAGTAGCTGGACGGGTCATGGGTGTGCCAGAGCTTCAGGCGGGTTGCAGCCTCATCGATGGCCGCCTCCCTTGCCTCGTTGCCCGTGCCGTGCGTGGGGAAGAAGACGTGGAAGAACTTCTGGGGCGGATCCTCGTAGGACTCGAACATGCATCGAGCGAGGGCTGGAAAGTCCACCTCTGGGTCGATTTCTTGAAGTTGAAGAGACATGGTTGCGTCGGTCATGCGTTTACTGAGAGTGAGGTTCAGGAAGTTCCCGGAGGTTATTGGCTTGAGGCCAAGGGTTCCAGATTAAGTGGCACAGAATGCCTGGGTACGGACCAGAATGGGTAAGGTCGGCCAGTGATTCAGGACTGCCGGAACCAACGTGCGAAAACAGGCAAATCTGGAAGCATTTGCTTTTTGCAAAGGTCCTTTTGTGTCGCAAGCCACTAACAGGCCGGCACCCTGGCAGTACAGAATATCATACGTTCACGCCCACCTCCTCACCCATACCCCAGAAAGTCGATGTCACCTCCTCTTTTGCAACTCGCGTTGCTGCCTGGCTCCCAACGTATGCTGTGTTCAGGGCCATGGGCAGATGCATATCAATGGAGCCTCTCTAGAGATATTGCCAAGGAGTTGCAGCCAGAATACGACATGATCGCTACGATCCCACCTCACCTTGGGAGATACAAACTGCGGGCTCTTTTGCACGGCCGCACCAGAAAGACGACGTTTGAGCTCAAGTGCACGTATTTTGCCCAGACCTAGGCTCCCTCACAATCTGGCCAAGGGTCTTCAGCTGTCAATGTTTCCCACGCCATTCCAAAACAAGCCTGCAACGGTTCGGACCGTAGTACGGCATTCCCCCTCACCCACCCCAGAGAATTTCGTCTATCTGCACTTGGCTGCAACTTATCAATGTGCGGTTCAGCCGACCCACCTGTTCGCTCTCGTATCCGGCCCTATCAGTGCGGCCTGTCACTGCCGCCCGCCAACCAGAGCCGGACGATCTCGAGAGATATTTGGAAAAGACGTATGCATCCGGTGTGCAGGTCTGCACCATTTAAAGATAAGTGGGTGTCCCTCTTGGCCATGCCATGGGCCCATGGATCGGCTTGGCCACATGCCACATGGCCAAAAGCAAGCGGGCTAAAGGACCACCAGTGGAAGCAGCCGAGGTAGCCTGCTGCGTGCCCAGTCACTTTCTGCCGCTGGAGCCTGAACCCCCATGCAGCCATGGCACTCACGGTGATCAAAGTTCACATTTTGTGGCGTGCGCCCTGTTCGTGTGAGGATGCCAAATCCCCGTGGGAAATGTGTGCGAGACATATAGAGCAGAATTATTCCGCACTCTCCTAACTAGATGTCAGCCTCTTAATGCGCCGGTGGCTTCCTCCTAAGACGACTAAGCATGCCCGACCCGGTTTGCATTAGCTCCCGCAGGCTAAACAAGCATCATGGATATCGCCCCGAGGTCTGGGGCGGCCGCCGGGGACAAGAGCCGGGTGAGCTTGGTCATCGTATGGTTCCTGTTTCTCGCCGGGGTCCTGAGTGTCTGCGCTCGCCTGGGCACGAAATATGCCATGGCTAAGAGACTGGCTTCGGATGATGCCCTCATTATTATTGCTCAGGTTCGTCTTTATCAGCATTCAGCTTCGTGATCTTGGACTCACGCGATCGGGCTCAGGTCACATCACTTGCCCATTGCATCGCAATATCATTCGCTGCGACATCAGGCCTTGGGACGTCTCTGGGTGATCTGTCTCCAAGCCAAATTGACGGCTTTTTGAAGGTGATGTTCTTCCTCATTGCAAAAAATGATTTTTGAAAAGAGACCTGACAGAAAACTTTACAAGGCTGAATATGCCAGCACGCCATTCCTCCTTCTGACGCTGGCTTTAGTCAAATGGTCGATATGCGTGTTCATCAACCACTTGAGCCCAACTGCTGTTAACCGCCATGTAGACATGGCTTTTCGTTCAACCATAGGCCTATGGTTCGTGTCTGGCACTGCCGTTTCTATATTTCAGTGCTCAATACCAAAACCTTGGGACTTTATCGATCGCACCGGCTGCACTGATCGGGTACGCCTCTCTCCCTACCTTGCACACATCAAGACGCCCTGCTAATCTATCAAGCGAGCGTGGTGGACATATGTCAGTGTACTGAACATGGTCACTGAGTTTGGATTTGTTTTCTTGTACGTGTGGATCATCGGCAAGCTTCACATATCGGCCCTGAAAAAGACCACGGTTCTTCTGGTTTTCTTAACCAGGCTATTGTGAGTTTCGCCTTATCCACCCTTCAGCTTCAGCTATCTAATGCTGTGTTCTACAGTGTCATTGGAGCAGCAGCAGCCCAACTTGCAGTATTATGGAGCGCATACATGAAACCAGATATCACTGAGAGCTTATGGTTGCCGACTGTGTGTAATCAGATCGTTGTATTCCTGAGTGTCTTGACTGCTTGTCTGCCCTATTTGAGGCCGCTGATGGAAAGCCTTGAATCAGGGATTGTGCACGTGCCTGAGGACGTGGAAGAGCTGAGATCTTTTGCTAGAGCAGGATCAAGAACAAATTAATCTCCAGACCTTCAATGCAACCCAGGCACCACACGCCGATGTGATATGATCTTGATGATGCATCCAAGTGTCGCGTGAGCTTGGGTCCGCCCTCGAGTCCCGAAAAAGAAGCAGCATGTGAAGTCGCCAATTCTCCGCCTTGGCTGACGACGTTCGTTAAGACCTTTCCACGGCACAAGAGGTGCTTATCGGACGATTTCAACTGCCTGCCTGCATCCGATGCCCCGGTACGGACAGAGGACTTTTGTGCATCATGCAGCATGAGATAGTCGCATGCAGCTGCAGACCGGTCTAGCCACCCATCACAGCTGACCCCGAGCCGCTCTCCGCGGGCTGCTGCTCTGCAACGTGACTCCTCCCGCACGCCACAGGCTCATATTACCAATAGACGATCCCTCCAGGACAAGCCAAGATGCGGCGGGCGAAGCAGATTCGTTATCTTGCAAGCGAGTTCAGCTTCAATTCTTTTGCAGGCGTCCATTGCCCATCTCCAATGTGGAAAGACCGATGGGTTGCAGGTCGCGTTGCGCAGTGAGTTTACGGGCGTGAACTTTCGCGCGACCAATTTCTTTCTAGAGTAAGGTTTTGCAAGAGCGTACAGTCGCTGATCAATCCCTCAAATTTGGTCAATTAGCAATAACTGCATTGAACCCACCACCAATATCAGTGACTGATCACCGCTCTGATCGACAGTTGTTTTGGAAGATTTCTGGTCAAGTCGATTCCTCTCTGACACAATCAAATCACCCTGTACCGAGCCTTGGTGAGATTTTTACACACCAAAGATGCCTTCCGAAGAGATCATGAATGACAAGGAGGTGATGGGCGCATTTGGACCAATGGTCCGCGGCCCTGTCTCCCGCGATGACGCCGCCTTGACGCGTCTCGGAAAGAAGCCTGTGCTTAAGAGGAACTTTGGCTTCATGACCATTCTGGGATTTAGTTGCACAATTCTGATTACATGGGAAGGATCTTTGATGTTAGTCTCCCTGCCAAATTGTGCGAGTGTCTGTACCTGTGACTAACGAGACTCAGCACATTTTTGCAAGGACTTCAAAAGTAAACACCAATTCTTGACTCTACCGAACGAAACACGTTGTCTTGCTAACATCCCCAAGTGGCGGCCCATCGGGCATTATCTACGGATTCATCCTCGTCTGGGCGGGCACGCTCTCCGTGTTCGCAACCCTCTCCGAGTTAGTCTCCATGGCGCCGACCTCTGGCGGCCAGTACCACTGGGTCTCCATGCTCGCGCCGGCGAGCTCGCGCAAGTTCCTGGGATACCTGACCGCGTGGCTTGCCCTTACGGGTTGGCAGGCCCTGGTAGCATCTGGTGGCTTTGTGACGGGCACGATGATCCAGGGCCTGATCCTGCTCACCCACCCCGACTACGGCACCGCAATGCAGAATTGGCACGGCACGCTCCTCTTCTGGGGAGTCGTCCTGCTGGGTTTCGGTATCAATAGCGCCATCGGGTCTCTGCTTGCCAAGTTTGAGGGTCTCGTCCTGGTTTTGCATCTTCTCGGGTTCTTTGCCATCATGTTGCCCTTGGCCCTGCTGAGTGAGCATGGGGATTCTGCGGCAGTATTCAACAATTTTTACAACCTCGGTGACTGGCAGACGCAGGGTCTGTCCTTTTGCATTGGGCTCCTTGGTAATGTGTTTGCGTTTCTTGGGGCTGACGGGGCCATTCATGTGAGTTCAGCTCCTCCAACACGTCAGTGTTTTAGTTGCTAACTTTCATGCTCAGATGGCGGAAGAGATCCGTAACGCCGCGGTAGTAATCCCCCGGTCTCTCCTCACGGGGTTGGCGATCAACGGAGCGTTAGGGTTCTCAATGCTTATTGTCACTTTGTACTGCGTGGCAGCCACGGACATCGATGCAGCCCTGGCAGAAAACCCGTCCTACCCATTCATGGCCATCTTCCGAACAGCTGTAGGATCCACGGCGGGCGCGGCAGCGATGGCGTCTGTCATTGTGGTCATGGCCTTTAGTGCCACAACAGGCTGCGTGGCTTCTACCTCACGGTTGTATTGGGCCTTCGCTCGCGATCGTGGGCTCCCTGGGTGGAAGGTGCTGATGAGGACAAGTCAACGCACCAGCATCCCTCTGTATGCCGTGCTTACGACAACCATCATGGCCATCATACTGTCTCTGGTCAACATAGGGGACGCGACCGCCTTCAACGGCGTCATATCCATTTCGATCGCCGGCCTCTTCGGATCCTATCTCATGGCCTCCTCACTCTTACTCTACCGACGGCTGCGTGGGCAAATTCGCAACCCTACCCCGGACGACCTGTTGGTCAACACTGTCGACTCCACCCTCATATGGGGACCCTGGCGTCTTCCAGGGCTTTTCGGGATTGCAAACAATGCCTTTTCGTGTGCATATCTATTGTTCATCTTCTTTTTTAGTTTCTGGCCGGCCACCAGGGAGGTCACACCTGCGCACATGAACTGGGCTGTCTTGGTATTTGGCTCAGTCATCACCTTCAGCGTGCTATATTACGTAACTTGGGCTAGGAGGGTATATTCCGGGCCGATCGTGGAAGTTTGATACATTGCACTGCTACCACACACATGTCCTTAGAATTTCTCATATTCAATGTATTTTTTGGCTGGTTGCATTTCGACAGAGCGCATTGAATGTTATTTGGGGGCAATCATACTTCAGGGTGTCTATTTTTGGAATCGCCCACGTCTACCCGTACGGCTCGCATCAACAGGCACCCAACGTTTGC
This sequence comes from Diaporthe sp. P3_1W, assembly GCA_037177825.1. NCBI lineage: Eukaryota > Fungi > Ascomycota > Sordariomycetes > Diaporthales > Diaporthaceae > Diaporthe > Diaporthe sp. P3_1W. Next base: position 531,168 of record JBAFXB010000004.1, on the reverse strand, counting down.
CTGTGCCGCGACGAGACAGTCTAGGCCAATCCTCACGGATGTTGGTTGCCAAGCTCTAGAGCCTAACCTGACCAGGCCCCGCTTTCGTCCTTTGGATATGAACATCCTCTCAACATGGCTCTCTGCTACAAGCCTTGATATTCTCGATTACACAAATCGTCTCGGCCAAAATTTGACGACCGATCGACAGCTTGAACTGCCCAAGCTAATCTGTGATCTATTCCCTCTCCTCAGGCCCTGCAATGAGCAACATCGGGGATGAGCCATGGCCACCGGCGGCCCCGGACATGTCATCCGACGACATGGCAGCAAATGAAGTCCTCGAGGATCCATGTCATCCGTTCATTGTTCATCGAAACCAATTATACAAAACCAAAGACGGCAAAATGGTGTACAAAATGGGTGGCGAGCAGCGAGGATATGACCTCCACAGAGCCGCCGGGGACTGTGCAATCACGACCCACGGTAGGGTTCTTTCGAAAGTCCCCCCGGATGAAACGATATGTTTCCAGGGCTTTTTCATGGATATTGCAATTCCTATCTCGCATGCCACGACGACGCCCACGCAGAGAAAGCAAATCATACGAGAAATGATCGAGGCGATTGACTCACTACACAACAAATACATCATTCACGGCGACGTGAAGCTTGAAAACATGCTTCTAGACAATGAAGGCCACCTACGACTGTGTGATTTCGAAGAAGGGTGTTATGAGGATGATGACGAGGACCTCTGGGAAGGGAATGTGACGTGGCACTATGTATCGCCGAACAGGAGACGGAGAGAGGAGGAGTTGGGACGTGATGCTCCTCCCAGGAAGGAGGATGACTTGTACGGCCTGGGCTTGAGCATCTGGTCACTTTACACTGGCCAGGTCCCGTTCGAGGAAATTGCCCAGGATGACCTTGCGCTTGGAGAGATACTCCTGCGAGGTGAGACGGTCGATCTTGGTTTGATCGACGACAAAGACATCAGGGACATTGTGAGGGGGTACCTTAGGCAAGGTGGAGCTTGCGTCTAGGGAGGCATTGGGGGACAGGATGATGCTCACAGATGTCAAAGGCCTCGAGTGTCTGCCGATGACCCGGACACCGATAAAGACGAACTAGAAATGAATATCCTTTTAATGCCTAGGTTTAGAGCTTTTAAATCTAATGAAAACACCGGGCTGTTGGACGGGGCATGGACGAGTGTTCATGCCCATATTACCAGCATCCAGCCCCGAAACTCCCATCCATCCATGCGGTAGAAATACTAGTACAGAGAAATGAACACTGAACGGTAAAGACCGGCGAGAAGGATTACCCAGCCTCATCCAAGCTGCGTGCCCGAAAGCCTTTTTGGTAACCGTGACATCTTTGCCATGCATGAAACAAGACTATGCCATCCGAGTCTTTTCAGCTGGCACGTTGAACAGGTCCGTGCTGCTAGTCGTAGCGGTATTGACCGTGTTCACACTTTCCCTGTGCTCTTCCTTGGTACCAGTGGATGTCGGCTGCACCCGCCGTCCCTGGAACCTACTGGCCGGCCACCCCTGCATCGTCCAGCCCTTCTCGACCACGTCGCCGCCCATGACAAGAGTGTGCTCGAGCAGGGCCGAGTCATCCCGCATCATGGCGCCGCTCAGGAGCCTCGAGCCCGACCGCAGCACACACCGCTCGCCGATCTCCAGCCTGTTGAGGTCGAACTTGCCCCTGGTGTTGATGTGCGCCACCACGCTCGCGTCATCGACGACCGTGCGGTCGCCAATCGTGATGAGGTCGGGCTCGGTGAACATCAGGCTGGGCCTGCCGTTCGCAAACAGCGCGCAGTCATCCCCGATGGTCCCGCCCAGGGCGCGGAAGTACATGACGAGCCAGTGCGTCCCCGTGAGCATGCCGAGGATGCCGTGGCCCCGGAAGCAGTACCGGCGCAGCTTCTCGACGGTGAGGTACAGCTGCCAGCTCTGGCAGTAGGGCGACTTGTCCCAGTCGTAGTTCCCCGGCAGCCTGCGGCCGAGGAGCAGCCACTTGCTGCCGACGACGGCGGCGGTGGCGAGGACGGTCTGCGCCGTGGTGAGGATGGCGATGAAGGCGAAGAAGAGCAGGAACATGACGGGCGCGTCGAACCAGCGCTCGCGGCCGAGGAGCTGGTGCTGGTCGCGGAAGATGCGGGCGACGATCTGGATCGAGGAGATGGAGGGGACGTTCCAGTACAGGGCGGTGAAGATGGTCGTCGCGGCGCTGTAGGCGACGATGGTGCCCAGGCCGTAGACCTTGTATGGGGCCTGCTTGAGGTAGAAGGCGCGGCCGAAGGGGGATGTGTCTGCGGGGTCGAGACCGCTCGTGTTGTTCCTGGCCTTGGTGTCGACCGAGGATGTGCTGCTGAAGTCTCTCGATGTGATCTCAATGTTTTGCTTCTTGTTGAGGTTTGCGTCTGACGAGAAGTTGAGTGAATCCAGGCCCCGGCTTCCTTTGCGGGACACAGCTGGGGTCGTTCCGGTGCTGAGACAGACCGCGTCGCCCTTCTTGGAGCCGACGTACGTACTACCGTCCGAGTAGTACCCGTTCCTCTTTGCGAGCGCACCCGATCCCATGGTGGTCTTCTCGCCCACCACCACGCCCGGCAGCAGCGTGACCCGATCAGCAATCATTGCGCGGTCCTCGATCTTGATAGGCTCGGAACCGAGCCCGTCGGATGTGACCAGGTTCGCCCGAGACCCAAACACGACGTCGTTGCCAATGTTGAGCAGGTGGTAGTCGCCAATGGAAGGCCCCGTGCCAGGCCAGTAGACCCGGCGTCCGACCCGCGCACCGAGCATGCGCAGCGCGATCGACGTGTACTCGTAGTGCTGCCCCGTGAGCTCCGTCATCTCGTGCAGCCTCTTGACGCCGAACAGGCTCTTCATTATGTTCATCCTCCACTTCTGCACCTCGCTCCTCGCCTTGACTGGGCCGGGCTCCATGATGCCAAACACCATGTCGAGGAACCATTTGACGACGAGAGTGAAGCCGAACAGGATGAACGGGCTTAATGCGACCCGCAGCACGAGGGCGAGGTAGTGAAATCCCACCCTGTGCGTCGCGGCGAACCACATGAGGATGCTGAACAGAGGGTTGTTCGTGTTGACGGGCTCGGAGATGACGAGGCCAATCAGACCGGCGTACCACGGCATCAGGCTGACGATCCAAGCCGCGATGACCAGCGGCCTTGTAACCAGCCATTCGAGAACCCAGTGCACGCCCGGGATCTTGCTCACTAGCAGATCACGGTTGGCCTCGTCCGCAGCCTCCTCGACCTCCCAGCTGGAACTATTGGGCCCGATGCACGCCTCGTCGGGGACAGACGTCCCAGGCGCGACGATGGACTTCATGCCGACGCACGCATTACGACCAATACGTATCCGCCCGAGGTACATGGTGGTGTTGCGCTCGCCCGCGAACGGCCGGACGGTGCAGTTCTCGAGCACGGCGCCGTCGCCGATGGTGATGAGGTCCCACTCTCCCGTCTGGACGCCCTTGAGCTTGACGCCCTTGCCGATCCGGGCCCCCATGAGCCGCAGGTACAGCACGTTGGTGTACTCCGTCTGCGCGAAGAGCCCGTGGCCGCAGATGTCGACGATCTTCTGGACGAGCCACCACCGCGTGTGGTAGGGCCCCCACATCGGGTATGTGCCCTCCTTGTAGCGCCCGATGATGAGCCACTTGGCCGCGATGCCGAACCACGGCGCGATGGCCTTTGTGGCGATGCGCGCGACGAGGATGGCGAGCGTCAGGTTAAAGAGGCGCCCTGGGACGTACTGCGTCGTGCGCCAGTGCTGCGTTGTTGCCATGAATACCATGAAGATGGTCCACTGTGCTGCGCGGCGGATTGGGTAGAAGACAATCATGGGGAGGAGCTGAAGTGCCATGAGCCACGGGCGTTTCGACGAGTATGTCTCCTCGCAACCTTCGGCAATGAAATCTTCCTCTTTTGAGTGTTGCGTTGACGCATCCCAGTTGTCAGGCAACCGCTGCCGGATGTCAGCCGACATGGCGTCTGGTGTGCTGTTCTGGAAGATTGCGTCGATCGGGATGTGGACGTTGAACTCTGCTCGCAGCACGGAAAGCAGACGGCCAGCCTTCAGAGAGTCACCACCCAGGTCAAAAAAGTCTCCATCTGCAGGAACGTCGCTGGCGGCCAAGCCCAGAACGGATGCAAATGCCTTGGTAACTGCGCCAATGATCGAGTACTCTCCCTCCATATCAGAGGCGGATGCTTCAAGCTCATCGAGGACTTTCTGCAATGCATCATCGTCGACGTTCCCATTATCATCCTGAGGAAGGGGCGTCGGCAGTATTTGTATCTTTTGGGGTATCATGTATCCGGCAATATTCGCAAGAAGCCTCTCTTTCACATAACCAGGTAGACTCGCATGCACTGGCGGCGTCTCCGGCGTCGATGGCGCGAGGACAACGTGCAGCGTCTTGTCCAAAGGAGTTGCTCGCAGACAAAATGCGCTTTCCGATGGGATTATGCTGGTGAGTTCCTTGAACAGGAGGTCCAGGTCGACGGCGCAAGGGGTGCACTTGATCGGAGTGGAGAGTTCCGTGTCAGGCGCGGGACAGACACCTTCCCAGTGTCTGCTTAGGTACGGCCAGTCATCTGTGAGATTCGGTAGGGACAGTCGCTCGGCGAGCTTGATGCGCATGACCTTGTTGTTCCGCTTCGGGAGATCTTCCATGTAGACGACCAGGGTGGGCCACTTCACCGACTGGAGGCTCGACTTGAGAGAGCTCTGGAGCAGCTTGAGGTCGGCACGGGGCACATTCTCAGGAGTCACCAGGACCACGCCGACTACCTCCTGCAGCACATCGTGCGGGACGGCAAAGGCAAGCGCCTGGTTGACACGGCCGTACAGCGGTGAGTCGGACTTGAGCGAGGCTGCGACGATGGCGTTCTCAACCTCGAACGGCGAGATCAGCTCGCCGCCGCGGTTGATGACCTCCTTGCTGCGACCTGTAATGTACAGGTAACCGTCTTCATCCATGTAGCCCAGATCGCCCGTGTCGAACCAGCCATCCTCGTTGAGTGCAGAAGTGTCGATTGTCCCATCAGGCTGGAGATAACCCGGGAACAAAGGCGCACCGCGCACACAGATCCGGCCAATTTTTCCCGAGGGCACGATGACAAAGTCCTGGTCAAGGATCTTCATCTCTGGGCCAGCAGTTATACCCGACGTGCCGGGGCGGTCGAGCTTGTAGTCGACGGGCGGCGTGGAGATGGGCATGCACTCGGTCATGCCGTAGCTCGGCAGTACGACGCAGTCGAAAGTATCGCGGATCTGGGTTGCCAGGGACGGCAGGAGACCGCCGGCGGCGTTGCATACGAGCCGGATCTCGGCATTGGCCAGGGCCTGGGGCCGCTGCGTTGACTCGGCAAGGATCAGGGAGTGCATTGATGGCGAGGCATAATACCACGTGGGCAGCCCTGTCTCGACGACATCCCAAAAGCAGTTCGGGTCGAATGCTGGGCAGCAGACGGTTGAGCCGCCAGAGAAGACCGGTGCGAATATGTTGCGGATGAGTCCACCACTATTTAATTGTCAGCACAGGTTAAGGGTGGTGGGGTGTGACGTTGGATGTAACGACTTACACATGATAAAGAGGCATCATGTTCAGGCAGACATCCTCATCTGTCAGAGCCCACGATTCAATGACGAATGCAACGCCGGCAACGATGCAGTGCGCTGTTATTGGGACAACCTTCTTCTTGCCCGATGTTCCACTAGTGAACAAGATCAAGGCAATATCGTCTGGTCCATTTGGTGGTGCAGGTTCTTCGGCTGTAACAACCGTTCCGTCGGGAGCTGTGATGGAAATTTTCATGTCCTCATCCAGGTCCACTAGTAGCACCAGGAGGCTGTTATCTGTGATCCATGCTCCATCTAGCCCAAGTTTTTGAAAGTCCTCCTTGGTCGTCAGGATGCACTTGGCTCCCGCCTGAAGCACATCTGCTTGGAATTGCTCCGCTCCTGCAGCTGGGTTCACCGGAGATGCGATGTAATGAGTCGTGACAGCCATGCACATGGCAGCCAATAGTGGGCCATTGGGTAACGCAATAGAGACAACTGGCTTGCGTGGGCCTGGGTTGTCCAGTGGAAGAGAGAACTCGCTCACAAACTCCTTGAGGTAATCATGAGAGATGTATCTGTCAACGCTGAGGACACGCAGGGCTGCTTCTGGCTTGTCGGGGATGAAATCACCCATGGACTTGTATGTCTGCTTGATCTGGTTTGCCGTGTGCTCTATGAGGTCCGCAGTGTCATTGGGGTCTGCGAACGGGTTGTCGGTGCGAGACGAGCGGCTGAGCTTCGAGTGATGCCGGATCAGGTCGAGCGTTGCCTCTGGGCCAAGGCCCTGCTCCAGTGAGCGGGACAGTTTCTGGAGAGACTCCCATGACTCCCGTAAGCGAGGAGACTCGGGGATGGACGAAAGACTCTGAGCCATGGGCTCTGAGCCTCCCACATTTTCGGAAGACATCTCGTCTAAGGTGAACAAAGTGTAAAACAGTAAAAATAACTTGGGGTATCAAGACCGATTTCCAGTAGACTGAGAAGATGGAACACGAATTAACGATTGTGAGCAAACATCAAGTCTCTCAGAGCACAAGGCACGTAATATAGTCGTCAAGACTGTTGGCCAACATGAGAGGAGTCCCTGTCTCCGTGTGACCGAGCAAGCTGAAAGATCTCGTGTGTGGTGTGTAGGTGACGTTCGCAGACTCGACTAAAGCGGCATGGCGAGGTTTGTCAAGGTCGCGTTCGTGAACCTTGTGTCCGGTCAGTCGTAGCCCCCTAACCGACGGATGTCACCAGCTTCTTGCGTACCTAGGTCCCATGTAGAGCTTGGAGTTGCAGTCGCAAGCGTGTGCAACGTCGTATAAACGAAGGAGTGTGGCGAGGGCCGTGCAAGGCTTCGAGATGAAAGGGGGCTCAGAGAGCAGGTGATGAACCCTCAAAATGACGCCGTCAGGCACTTACGCAAGGTCTTGTGAACGAGTGAGGTGATTCCGGCCAGTATCGCACAGATTATGGTGGTGGGCCAGCAGTAAAAATGTGGAGGAGGGATAGGCAGATTCGCGAGGGACGAATGAGTTTTGTTCCTGCGGTAAAGGTCGACATGGTATTTACGAGACCAATGCCGAGAAGAAGGCGAGATTGTCGACTACGAAGGAGCTGCTTAGATCTATCCCACATTCCTTCCCGGTGGGTGGGCCTGGAACATCGCCGTTTGCCTCATGGCTCGAGTACATGGACACCCAGCACGAGGCCCGCACATGATACTGTACTGCAGCATGGCCCAGGCACAACGGGAGAGGCACAAAGCTCGGCGGATCGACTTGCTAAAACAAGCCAGGCGCCAGTGGAGCCCCCATAACCTTCGGTCGCCCATTTGGAGGTCGAGGTCATCACTCAGATCGAGCGTGGTGGTGATACTAGGACAAGATCACAGTCCTCAGAGACAAGACGTCGATCAGGGCCCAGGGGTGGGGCGCCAAGAAGCATTGACTAGTAGATTGGTGCTCCCGTGCTACCGTCGTCCTCGGCCAGTGAGAGGTGGGAGGCGACACCAGAATGAGGACATATGCGACGGTACCTCGTCGACCTTCACAGTAGCTGGGGTAGCTAGGCCGAGGACCTCCGTGTGGGATGGCACCGAGAAGGGGACATGTCCCGGGACTTGATGGATCCGGCGATTGTGCTGTCGGTCTAGAGGTCTTGGCGGCAGAAGCAAGGATGCGGGCCGTAGCCTCGCCGCCTGGCAGGGCCCGCCCGGTAGGTGTGCCTTTGTCCAGGGCGGCTGGCTAGTCATATTTGATCGGGCATCACCTTTGTAGCACTGTCTTGCAATATGAGCCGTCACATAACGGCGGTCTCTCCGTGCGGGACCTAACGCTGCGCGGATGCGCGATAGGTGGCACCGTCCCAGAATTAGCTCCACATGATGGCGAGATCTTTGCCGATGGGCTAGAAATTTCTGCAATATAGTGCTGCAGCGTTGAGCCGTTCATCTGGGGTAAATCTTATAGACACAGATATTATCCTGTGTATCGGACGATGGGTGATTGCCGCTCTACTCCTCCACAGGATAGGATGATCGGTGATCGTGGGGGTGACACGAGTGAGTGAGTGATATTCCAAGGTTGTTGTTCAGATTGCATTTGTCTGCCCCTGTGTAGATGAAGACTATACTGTAGCAGACACCTCGCCCAGATGATCTGAGCGTGATATCTAAATAGGTCAGGACGTAGACTCAGCAAACTCAGACCTCGTACTTTTACCAAAACGCTAAATAAAGTCTATTCACCAACCCTAATCTCCCCCATTTATTCTATACCTAAACCAATAGGATGAAAGAATAAGGGCCATAGATACATTTTAAGGCATAAATCTAAGGCACTATAGCGCACCTATTTAAATAAATACAATACCCACCCATAAAATTACATTTCCTCTCTTTTTTTCTTTATTTTTACCTCATTTTCCCTTTTCCTTACCTTCCTCCCCCTAAATAAATTTCCTCCCCTTTCTTATTTAAAGATAAAAAAAAATATATAAAGTTAATATTTAATTAAATCTTCTTTTAAATTATATTTAAAAAAAGTTTTAAGGAAAGGAGGAGAAAAGAAAAGGGGGCTATTAAGATATAAAATAAATAAAAAAAGGAGGACCATATTTATTTAAAATCTAATTTTTAGCTCCCAGCGCCCTTAATAACAGCTTTAAGAAAAAATAAAATAAATAATAGGAATTAATAGCTATTTTTAAGCTAAATTATATATATTTTATTAATAAATAAACTTATTAAGGTTAAATTTTAATATTATTTCACTTAAAGGTTATATTTTTTTATATAAATAATATTATATTTATTTAAGGTTTAGCGCTATTTAAATATAAATATAATAGAGAATATATAGTTAAGGAGGGATGATTTATAGCTTAACTTTTTTAATATTTTAGCGCTAAGAAATCTATAGAATTAAGATAATCTATATTTATTTAAATACTCTCTGGTACGTTTAGATTCGTAGAGTCTATCAGGACGAAGTTGGAGTATACTTTGCGGTCTTGGCAGGCAACCTTCCACGTGCCTGTTCCTCTCCCATCCCCTGTCCCCTCACTCTTTTTCCCCAGGGCTGACACCGACTCAAACCCCAAATTGGCACCTTCTCCGTCTTTCGGCTTTTCCATCCCGGCGAGGGTATCCAATGAACGCCTCTGTTCACACCGTCTATCTCACGAAGCACGACCTTGCATTGTTTCGGGTATCTCAGATCCTTGCCAGTCTTTGCAGCGAAATAAAGTTTCGGGACAATGTGTAATAATCTTCCTTTCATCTTCCCCTGCAGGGTCCCTTTCAAAACTCCAAACAATCCTATTGGCCACTCTAAACAAGACCTTGACACTTCCTTGAGGCCGCGAATCAAGCCTCTTGATGATACGCAGTATAAAAACAGAAATGACAACGCGTTCGAGAACAAGTATCAGACCATCAAGGTCACCCCCCAACCTGACGCGATATGTCGAGCTCATTACGAGGTCTAACGCGTACTTACACTGCCAAGAAGTACAGGGCTGTGTCTAGGGCCCTTGCTAGTCGGTCAATCATGTCCCAAAAGAACATGCAGCTGCCTTGGGAACGGCAATAGGCAGTTAGTTCCTCAGGTGAACAGGGGTTATCAGGTAAACCGGCAGGGTCAAAATGCAGGCTGAGGAGGCCATGTGAATTATACCATGCACTTGTGCACTTGTCATTGCTACGCATGTGCACTGACAGACTACCACCTCAACGTCGCAACACTGCTTGCCAAAGTCCACACCAGAACGCCTTGCCTTCTACCGAAAAGCAACGTAACCCAGGAACAATCCGCTGGAGCCAATAACCATCAATGTAAATATGAAAAGAGCTGCATCACTCTGTCAGCGTGGTGTTGAGGCGGAAAACTGTACGCTACGGCCAATTATCACCATGGCGAACGACGAAGCCCTCACGCAAACTGATCGACAATGAACTTCTCCTGAAGGGCGCAAGGGCGCTGCAACACTGAGAAAATCCGGCCGTCTTGTCCCCGTGTCAATGAGACTTGGGGTCTGGAATCGAGTCAAGGCGGGTGAGAGCAGCTGTGATGATGCCTGTGATGATGCAGTCGCGGATCTACGGACTCCGCCCAGTCGTGGCGCCTGATCAAAGACATTTCCAAACAAAAACAGGGTCGGGCTGCATAGCTGACGAGACATGGGAGCAGCAGAACCGAAACACTTTGTTGTCCATCACAAAATGACTAAGGTAGGGTATCTTGAATAAGGTGGCCGCGTCCTGATCGACGGCTCTCAGAAGGATTGGAAACACCCAAGACGAACCGCCGTGGCATTCACATGCACATCTATCAGCGATATCTGTGGCAGGCAATCCCGTGTGGGCGGGCGTCCGGAGAAGTGGCGGCGTCCGCCCGCACGTCATCGTCCCACCACTTCAGACGATGATTACCCAGCGGTGTCCTGTTGGGCCCGACGTCCAATCTTTGTGTTGCGGCTTCCGGGCGGTGTGAACGGCCTCACCTACATTAAGGTTACGTTGACTAGATCGGACGGAGTTAAATTTAGTGTCCCGACCGGTGTCGAGCCGTGAACACCATCGAGCTCGTCCAGCGCCGCCGATAGGTCTGTCACTTAGAACGTCGACATGCCTCTCAAACGCGGAGGTTGTTTTCGAAACGGGTTAGATGTGTTGGTTGCCGGGATGTTAGTGCCGGAGAGGATGCTTTTTTGGTGTTCAGGCATCGAAAGACTACCATTCCAGAGCCATTCTTATTGCGACCTCATGTGTGCTCTCTGGATAGTATCATTTCCTATCCCACGTGGGGAGACGCCTGGAGCCGGAGTGACACTGAAAGGACGCTGGACAATTTGTAAGACTTTGGTAACAAGGAAGTCGAGGGCTTTTGATGCCGGCTTGGATAGGAATCGAAGCAGCGCAAAGAGGGGGGATGGGAATTGGCCACCTTACGCTTGAGTCCTTGGCGCCAAGCAACCGGATGTCCAGAGCGGTCCGACTGCAAATATGCGCGACTGAAGTTGAGTAACGTCGGTCGACAGAATGGTAAGTCTATGGCATGAGATCAAAATGGGACCAAAGCGGAATCGGAGGAATGATGAACAAATGGAAACAGATGATCGATGAGTTATGGGGCGTGCGAAGCAACAGCGAAACGACCTGAAATGTTAGATGCTAGGTTCACCAAGCTCTGGGCATTGGAGGCTTGGGAAACAACAACAGTCAAGCCAACCTTGGACTCGATCGGATTGAGCCGACCAACGATTAGTAAGCGGGAAGCCACCCCACTCACCGCCTGCTAGATGCAGAGCCTGCTAAGACTTTATCGATAAGGATTTTTCTGATGGTGGGGGTTCAGATTGCTCAAATCCATCGCATCGAGTCGCTTTCCAATACTGCGATCTACACATATCTCCCAGCCTCTACCGTTCAATTTCATGCTACCTCTCGGCCAGGTTGTATCGAATCGATCAGACTGATAAACCACAAACCATTCTACCGGCGACATCTCTGCACCTCACCCCACAGAGGACTGACCCCAAGCCGACAGACCAAACCACCTCGCAAGCATTGAGCCACCTTTTGATCGAGGGTATTGCGTTCGAGGAGAACATCCAACATGGCGGCAGAGCAAAGCGCCGCGGCTCAGAGCCAGAAGCGCGTCCACAGCCTGGTAGTCGATACCGGCCCTCTCATCAAGAACGAGCCGGCACTTTCTACGCTCATATCCGAGGCCGAAGAAATCTACACCATCCCCTCTGTCCTTAGCGAGATCAAGGCAAGCTCTCCCTGACATTTGATAAGATGATCCAAGTTATACTAGAATGCGAGCCTAACAACGCGCACAGGATGAAGCCACTCGCGCCCGAGTTCAGACGACCCTCCTCCCGTTCCTGAAAGTGCGAAGCCCACGACCCCAGTCGATCAAGTTCATCACAGAATTCTCAAGACGGACTGGAGACCTCGAGGTCATGAGCAAGCCTGACATTCATCTATTGGCGCTGTGCTATGAACTAGAGATAGAGCGGAATGGTGGAGACTGGAGGTTGCGGAATAACCCCACCCAGAAGGGCCTGAACGGCAAGCCTCCAACGCAAGGGGAACCTGCTTCAGAGAAGAAAGTGTCAAATGAGGGAGACGTCGAATCAAGACTGGAAGAGTTGAGCCTTGGAGAGCAATCGGAGAAATCGGCGCCAGCGGTTGAAGCGCAGGCTGCTGAAACACCAGTCACAGCAGAACCTGAGGTGCCCACTGCTCAGCCAGCCGACGAGCCCACCGCGGAGAGCAGTACAGCTGAAGAAAATGCCAGCCCTGAGAAGGATACAAAGATGGCCGCAAGCGAGGATTCCACAGACCAAATTCAGCCCGAGGCCGTGCAGCAGGCAGATGATGCCGAACAAGAAGCCTCAGACGACGACGACAGCGACGGGTGGATAACACCATCCAATTTGAAGAAAAAGCAAGCAGAAGATTCTCAAGTTTCTACGCCCTCTGAGACGATCGAGACAACTCTGCAAGCAGCTCTCCTCACCTCCGACTTTGCCATGCAAAACGTGGCACTGCGGATCAACCTCTTGTACGTGAACCCCTCTGGACGAGTGTACCCGGCATGAATCAACCCTGACTGACTTTCTGTGCCAGCCTCGTCTCCCCCTCCAACCTCAGCCGTATCAAGAAGCTCAAGACATGGGTGCTGCGCTGCTACGGGTGCTTCAATGTGACGCGGCAGATGGACAAGCAGTTCTGCCCCAAGTGCGGGCAGGCGACGCTGACGCGGACGAGCTGCAGCACCGACAGCTCGGGCAAGATGCAGCTGCACCTCAAGCGCAACTTCCAGTACAACAAGCGCGGCAACGTCTACAGCATCCCCAAGCCGGTGCACGGCACCGCCAACGGCAAGATGGCGGGCGTGCAGGGCGGCGGCAGGGGCCACTGGGGCAAGGACCTCATCCTGGCCGAGGACCAGCGCGAGTACCAGCGCCGCGCCGACGAGGACCGCAGGCAGCGCCAGAGGGACCTCATGGACGAGGATTACCTGCCGAATCTTGTCACGGGCGAGAGGACCGGTGGGCATGGGCGGATCAAGGTTGGCGCGGGAAGGAATGTCAACGCAAAGAAGAGGCGTTGAATGGGACACGGGAAGTTTGGAGGTTGAGGACTGCGTGGATTGCTATTCATACAACCGTATCTTGATGTGGCCTCAGGCGGACCACCGACGGGGCTTCGAATTTGTTATAGAAGTGATACCAAAAAGACGAACAAAAGTGCAGCTTTTGCAGACCCTTATCCAGTTCCATTTTCCTGGCCTGTAAATGAAGCAAAATTTTGCTACGCACCAACGCCTCCCTGAACCCCAACTCCGCCATGAACTGATGTCGATGCCATGCCTTCCACTGATCTAGACATCTCTGTCCCGCTGCTATTGTCCCACTGCCCCGAGTCCTTCCAACTTCCCCTGTCGGAGGCGTTTCTTTGCCCATCCTGTCGTATTGACTAGTCATTCCGACCCTGTGCTACGTGCTTCGACCGCGTGGTACACCGACAGCTCCACGGGCGATCCTCACGCCCACGGCATGCGCAGTGGTGGTTTCATGTCCATCCTCCTCAATGTATTCGGTTGTTTCCCTGCTCTTGCTTTCGCCTCCGTTGAGTCCCTCGTCGGCCCACCGAGGGAACTGCTCTAGCGAAGCGGCAACAGCGCATTGGCGAGGACAGATTTAAAGACCCTGAGGCAGGCGGCCGAATCTCTTGCGCAGAAGGTTGCGGTGCTTGCTCCACTTGTCGTCGGGGGAGAAGCGCGCCGGGTGCGCCGACTTGGTGACCTTGCCCTCGAGGACCTTCTTGAGGGTGTAGGTGCGCTTGCCCGAGGCCGGGTCAACGTTGCACATCAGATGCATCTTGAAGGTGTGGTTTTGTGTGAGATGTTGATCGAGGGATTTGGAAGTTGGAATGCGGTTGGCGCGAGTTGACTTGTAGTCGAAAGAGAGGCTCGGGTTGTCGTTGGTGGTGGTGGTGGTGTTGTTTCTTAGCAAAAGAGCAAAGCTGCTCTCGGTCCAAATTTTCGAAAAGCTTCGATGCTTGGTGGGGCCGGGGTCTTCGCTAGCGCCTCGGCTGGCTGGCCAATGATGAGGCTGGATCCGTGGAGCTAAAGCCGCTTGGTCCCTGAACGTCAACAACATCTCGTCCTCGGGGCGGTTTTCCATCAACAAGCATCACTGTCATCATCACACACTTTGCAGATCAATTTGCCAGGTCTCTCCTTTCCTATTTCTGCGAGGTATTTCCTCCAACTCCTCAGCGCTGTCTTTTCATTTCTAGTTACTGTGTGTCATCCCTTTTCCATCTGCCGTCGGCTCACAATTGACTGGCGGATTTCAGTCTAATTTTCTTTAACAATGCTATCTACGGTCGTGCAAGTCGCCATGCAGGCCGTCTATGGCTGAGTGATGAGCTCTATCAAGAAGATCCCCATGGCAACTTCAGCCTCATCGTGCCTCTAGCCCATTCAGCTTGCTTCTTTCGGAAGCCCAAGCACCGGAGACACTTTTGTATGTTCCACCAGCACCGTGGCCACTCCTCTCCCATATCTCTCCTTGGTCCGTCCGTCTAGACCCGGGTCAAACAACCGCCTGAGGTTTTCTCGTCGCACTTTCTCCCTCGCCCAAGATCGACACACTCTCAATTACTTTCCGAGCTGGCCGGGAAAGCCTCCCCTAACCCCTGATTTCCGGATGCATCAAATCACCACCCACCGTACATTTCATCCACGGCCTCCCAGCACTGGCCCATTTCGTATATGAACATGTCCATATTATTCTTGAAGACTGGGTCCCAGTTCTCTGTTCGTCGGTTCCACTTCGCACAAGGACGATGCGGCCTTCCGCGGTAGTAGGACTCGTCCTCGCCGCAGGCGAACAACTCCAGCTCCTGGCGACGATGGGCTCTCACAGCGTCTTGCAGCTGAACCGCGGTGTCTCTATGAAGGTAGATGCCATAGCCCTTTGCCATTCCGTTGTTCGAGTTTGGCACGAAACTGTCGTTGCAGGGCAGTATCTTGCCAGCCTTGTCTGTCCTCGTGATGTTCCCGAGATGTATGCTGACCTGAGAAGCGTTGTTGAGCGTCTTGAACATCATCCTAATCTGGAAATTGGTGGCTTTCGGCATGTTGGGCAATACCGTGACGAGCGCTTCGATGATTCTGCTGCCAAATTCATCTGCAACGGCATTTGGATCATCCTCATCCACCTGGATCACATTATCCTGGCGTTCGACACCTATGATCCCCACCAGCTTGATCGCCCTCAAATTTGGCCAAGTGATCTTGC
This sequence comes from Diaporthe sp. P3_1W, assembly GCA_037177825.1. Classification (NCBI taxonomy): domain Eukaryota; kingdom Fungi; phylum Ascomycota; class Sordariomycetes; order Diaporthales; family Diaporthaceae; genus Diaporthe; species Diaporthe sp. P3_1W. Next base: position 515,764 of record JBAFXB010000004.1, on the reverse strand, counting down.
TGGCGTCTCGTAGAAAGTCTTGGAGCACGATGTTGTGCTCTAACTTGAGGCTTACTAGCCTATCGCTCCATGAGGATGGCGAGTCTTTTAGCCGCTGAATGATGGGCAGCGGCGGTGGGCTGAATCTGCGCCTCCCAATTTCGGTGAAGTCGACCTTGAGCTCGAGGTGGGTGAGGCCGGGCTTGTGAATCCGTAGTAAATCCATGGCATCTGAAACAATTAGCAAGACCTCCAGAAGTTGCCGATGGATGAGGCAAAGCCTTTCGTGTTGTGGAATGCGTACTTACGGGTGAAATCGTCTGTCGAAACGTACTCGGTTGGCCTAAACGGTAGTGTAAGGCTGGCACGATGGACGTTTGGCAGCTTCTGGCAAAGAGCTGCCAGAATACAGGGGTGCAGGCGAACGCCATTACATCCAGGACGTGGCTCATAAATGCCGCCGATGACCTGGACTTGGGGAAACTTGCTCAGATCATAGGGGTACTCAGGCCCCCAGGATAGATCTCGCCACATGAGCCTGAAGTCCAGCCTGACTTCAATCAGGCCGTGCTGTTCTCTGTCACGACAATTCCAGTCCTTCATCAGGTCGAAAAGCTGAAAGAGGATCTGCATTTGCGGGTAATCGTCGGCAGGGGTCTGATCGCAGTCATGGAACCTCAACAGAATTCGGCTCAAACGCCCTGAGCGTTTGCCACATATGGCACCAAAATCAATAAGCTCTTGTTGTATGGTGCTGATTGTCCAATCCTGGTACCATCTTGGAAGGCAAAGTTCGATGCTGTTGAAAAGTCGCAACTCCACGACTCGATTCCACTCATGGTCAATGCAAGCCAACGCACTCGTGTGATACGGCTGGCCAATGCTGGAGAGAGAATCCAAGGTTTCTTCGATGATTTTGAGCCGAAGCTCTGGCGGTAACTCAGGGTATCGTGGGAAAGCCATGAAGGCAGAGGCTGCGTTTGCAGAAGTCGACATTGTTCAATTCTGTGGTATCAGAAGTATGCTGGTATGAACAGTATAGGAAGGGGTGAGCGATGCCGTCGCTTCAGATGGAGTTGGGGTGCTATGGGTATGGAAGGAGGAAGATTTCCAAGAATACTTTGCTGATGGTGCACATTTTTTATAAATCCGAATAGTTAAAGTGAATCGAATTTCTATTCCCCTGTGAAGCTGGCGGGCCAGATCACATATTCCTTACTCTATGGATGAGTGACTGGGCTGCATTGTGACAGATTGGCAGAATTTTATAGCATCAATAGAGCCACTAGAATGGAGTCATGGCATTCATATCATTCCCCTCACAATCTCGCAAACAACAAGGACTCATGAATATGTGGTAACTTGGAATCATATCTCACATATGAATCGTGTGCCTGTTTGTACCTTTACCCGCAATCAAACATATGCCAAGCACATTGTCTGGAAGACTAAACCTCGGATTACGGCAAGAGAACACTGCTACTATGACCATAGCTTGATTGCCACGTCTTCACTGCAACTATGAATCAAGTAGATGACGGTAGCGACTGAGTGAAAGCTGGGCCACGATCCTGTACAATTCTCGGTCCAGATTTGTGGCCTGTCTCTTAGCGGGCTTTTGACAAACCATGTACTCCTGCCAGCTCAACTCAACATAAATTTGTTCACCATACACGATAATGAATTACGCTGATATCACAACGTACATATCTAAGATATCTCCAGGCTCAGCTAGGCCACCAAATCTTTATCACCACCCTGAATAGGACTGCGCCGGATCTTGCAGTCCGATCACCTTTATCCATGTTATTATAGGATCATGAAGGAATACATGTCCAAAGTGGTTCGATTGAGAGGTCTTCCAATGATTTTCCGTACCATTCAAGACTTGGCATGACTTTAGCCTATCATTCTTGGTGTGTGAAATGTCCTGCTTCTCAGTCCCGTTACCACTTCATCTTAACCCCCTCATTTCCCCTACTCACGTAACACTCCATTCTTGTGCTCCTCTCCAGAGACACAGGACAGTAGAACCACCCCATAAAAACCCTTAGACTGCATTTTCAAAGCGCCAGGTATCCATCACAAGCCGCTCCTCCGCCCAAAGACCCCTTTGGGTGGGTTTGTCTGCAACCAGTACTGGCCTGTGTCGTATATGAGGACATTCATATCGTTCTTGAATGCTGGATCCCAGGAGCCTGTCTCCTTATTCCATTGTGTACAGGGAGGTCCAGGCTCGCAGAAACCCATTTCTGGATGTTCTTGACAACAGAAGACTGCCAAGTCCAGTCGACGTTGTTGCCACACAGTCTCTTGCAGCTCCTTCACCAGATGTCCCGCCGGTGTGGCATGATGTACCTTGATGATGCCACTCAATGAAGTTGGAAGTGAGCAGCATGGGATAATCGGGTCTTTGCTGGGGTGCGCCCAGCGTAGGGCTGTAGGTGCCCGATCAGGCCACTGGGTATTGACTCTGGGGGTCAGGTCCATACCCAAAAGAATGCGCCGGCGCCACCTTACGGGGCCTCGGGGGTCTCGGAGGCGGACACCGACTCTGGTCAGATTTCGCATGCTTGGCAAGGCTGCAATGAGCCCCTGAAGCAGATCACTGGAGGCTTGCTCCCCATCGTCCACAGCTCTCTCGGAGCTACCGTCGTACTGGTCCAGGAATCCCGTCAGATCCAGCCTGCGAAGGCGCGGCCACACCGAGTTGCTGGCGGTCAAGAGGAATTGGGCTATGTCGATGACAGAATTGAGCTTGAGGCATACCAAGCTATTGCTCCAGAGGGACAAGTGTGGAGTCAGGGCTTCTGTGATGGCGATCCGGCTTCCGTGCTCAACCAGCTCACCTGATTGGACATCTCTGTGAGCAATGATCAGCTTGGCCAGACTTGGCTTAGTTGCATTAAATGCAAGTATCCTGTCTTGAAAGGTATCGTTAGCACATTTCAAGCAGATGTCTGTGGTTGTATATTTGTACTCACTGCTGGCATCGTTGATCATCTCCTGTGGAAGAGCTCCATATGGAATCTCAAGCTTTGCGTTGTAGAGACCAGGTAACTTCCTGTGCAGAGAATCCAGGGCAGAATCATCTAGATGGTACTTTGACCAACCATACTGATTCGCACGCAAAGCTCTGATGACTGACACCTCCGGTAGGCCTGTAAAGTCGCAACAGAGGCTAGGTGCGAAGCCTTGGGCAGACTCCAGCATGAGCCAAGGGGCGATATGTATGCGGAGTTTGATTTGATCCTGTGGTCCCCTGTCGGCACGGCTCCAGCCTTTCATTATGTGGAAAAGTTGTGAGAGGTAGCCCACGACGAGTTTCTCCACGACTGTTGACTCTGGATGACGGAGATCTACAATAGAAAACACGATTCGCTTCAGTAGCTCCTGACGTTTGCCACATATCTTTTCGAATTCGATGAGGTCTTTGTGGCTAATTCCGATAGTTCTGAAAAGGACCCGCTCAACAATTCGGTTCCACTCAGAGTCGATGGTCGAAAACTCCGCCAGACGTCTTGGCGTCTCCCATGGCTTGTAGGCTGCAATCACCTCTTTGATAATCTGGAGGCGCAACTCTGGTGGGAGCTCAGGGTACTTGGAAAATCCTGATGTTGATGAAGAATGGATCTGAGAGGCCGCCATTGTTTGCTTGCTGGCTGCCATAGTGATGTGCGCCATAAGTGATGTGCAGGCAGATGTGGGTGTGTAGATGTTGTGGTGGATGTGGATGTTTAATGCAAAGCTGTGGTCTTTGCAAAGGATCCTGATAAAAGGTTGTCCCAAATTTCCGATGAGAATGTGGTCTTTTATGATTGGACAAAGGAAACCAAGTGAATTGAAATTTAATGCATACTACAGTATAGCAATTGCACATTCAATACTTCCATTAACCTAACCATTCTTTGGGCGATAAAACAACCATCAGTAGGTCCATCTATCGCCGTTATAATCAATCTCAGAGAATATGGATTGTGCTAGGCTGCATTAACACCACAAACAATACCCAAATGAGGCCACGCCAGTCATCATGGTTAAGAACAAGCCAGTCCTTCTTCGTGGTACATGAGTCACGAAACCATTGAATTGTGACAAGGAAAACAGCCATTTAATGTTTCCAAATCAGAATAACTTGCTAGTACCTTCACAGTTTCCGTCAGTCAGTACAAGCAGCTCTGAGCCGTTTTTTAACAGGCTTCAATGTTGGTAACTTCATAAACCCCCTGGCATTAAGCATTATCCCACACATTGTATGGAAAGAAGCTGCAATGGCGATCAATCGATGCACTCGATTACATTTCTCGAAGCCGGTGTGTGCTTGGAAATCCCAAGTCTTTTTCAGTCATGCTAGAGCTCAGTGTTTGGTTCCGCTTCTCAGATGTCTCGCGGCCTCTGTGTCTAATCAGCTGTTTCGCCAATCCCTCGTAATGTACACTAGTGCAACCCCATTCACTTCATACTCTTTTCTATTGCTTCGCCCAAGATCAGCCGAGGTATGAGTCGTATTCCAACCTTGCCACGTCAGGATCTAAGGCGGTCTTGGTTTCTAGTCCCATGATGGCGCAAGACCTCGCTCCCTACCACCATCCACCGGAATCCCTGCTCACCTTCCATTCCCAATATTTTCCCATCTGGAAAATGAGCAGATCCATGCCATTGTAGAAGGCTGGATCCCACGTGCCTGTTTCTGAGTTCCATTGCGTGCAAGGATTAAGGTTTTCCCATGCTGGAACCCAACCATAATCTTTCTGGCAATTGAATACTGCCAACTTGAGCTGTCTGTATCTTCGGACTGTATCTTGCAGCTCTGACACAAGATGTCCAGGCAACTCGAAAAATTCTTCATGCATGGCGATTTCTTGCACCAGTGCTACAGCGCTGGCAGAGACTGGCACAGGGCTGTCAGAACATGGCTGCAACGGGCCATGGTTGAGCAGATCAGCACTGCAAAAGTCGGGTTTCGTGACATTGTCCCAGTCGCGCAACCATGTTCCAAAGTCCATGCTTAGTGTGAAGCCAGATTGCAAAGCTTTAGCCGGGCCAAGACAAATCCGAATAGTTGTCATTTTGGGCATGCTGGGCAAAGCGGCCACGAGTCCTCGAAAGAGGTCAGCAGAACCTTTGCTCATGTGGGCCATGCTTTGGGACAACTCGGTATGTGGCTCGTCCAGTAATCCGCTCAAGTTCATCGCGTTGAGGTTCGGCCATGTGACTTTGCCAGCGTTCAGAAGGAAATCTGGAACATCGACGGGATAATTCAGTGTGAGGCACACCAGGCTGTCGCTCCATCGGGAGATAAGCGGGGTGAGGAATTTCGTCACAGTGATCCAGTTGCTCCGGCCAAGCAGACGATTATTTGGATAGCCGTCAGCAACAATATCGAGGTTGGTCAGATCTGGCTTCGTAGCATGCAATGTATGTAATACACCTGCAGAAGTGTGTAAGCGTTATTTGATAATAGATCCAACACATATATTTCAGTCATGTCCTTCCTGCTGGAAGATTGAACTGTGCTGTGCAGAGAAGGGGCCAGGTGCAAAGGAAGCCTTGCACGATGAAGGTTGGGTAGCTTTGTGTGCAGTGTGTTCAGCGTGGTATGGTGCAGGTGAAAACGATTGTCTAGCGCTGGGTTTTCAGACAATGCTCCAATGATTTGGACTTCGGGAAGGTTTCCAAGGTCACAGGAGGTAGTAGAAAATGTGCTCCCAATCCCTGGCACAAAGCACATTTCCAGTTGAATGAGACCATCCTGCCCTCTAGCGGGCTCAGGAGTCCAATCTTTCATGGTGTCGAAAAGTTGCGCAAGAGCAGCCACCACAAATTGTTGATCGCTCAGTACTTCTGTGGGAACGTCGTCCAGGTTCAGGTTGAGCCTGACCTTGCTCAGGATTGCATGGCGCTTGCTGTAGATGTTTTTGAAAAGGATAATATCCTTCGCCTCGAGACAAATGGTTTTGAAAAGCCTGCGCTCGATGATCTGGTTCCATTCCAAGTCAATGGACGCAAGATGGCTGAGACGAGCATCATGACGATCATGGCTGTCCTTGCGAGTGAATGGTTTGATTGCCTCTTCGATGACTTGCAAGCGCAGCTCCTTTGGGAGCTCGGGGTATTTGTGGAAGTGCATTGTGGCAGACCACTAGGGTAGACAGGGGTTGAGGTGTAGTTGCTGTTCATGAAAGACCGATTGGGTGCTGAGTTCAGTGTGGATTGATCCTTTCAAGTTGGGGCGTCTTGCGAACATAGCCGGGGACAGGTTGTTCTAAGGAAGATTGCGTTGATGGGGAGGTCTTTTATAATTAAACATAAGAATCAGATATCTGTTGACCAGCAAAAGTATTCACACTATAAATATTAACCGTCTTGATTCATTCTACACAGCATTCCATAGATAACTGGCCGTAGTGGGAATGTCTGCTATTGATATAGTGAATATTAGCAGATATGGTTTGCATGATAAGAAGACCCTTGACGTCACAAACAACATCTGTATGGATACATGCACTGTACTGTTACTTGCTAAACCATGTTCCGGGCCAGCTGGCCTGCAGAACAATTTGAGTCAGCGAAATCGCAATGCGAATCAGGACAATATTCATTTGGCTTCTCTAAATTGCAATGCGTTTGTTTGTTCTCCCACCATAGAGTCCATACACGAGGATGGTGGGCTGCAAATTTTGAATGACTGCCTTTATAAATTCTTCAATGAATTCATATGATTTTGTCAAATCTTGTGGTGTAGTTTGAGACTGACATAAATCAAACCTTAATCAACAGCGCCAACTCACCCTCAAGGACATCTGTGCAGTAACAATCACAACATGATATCTTCTACAGTCATAACTACTCGCTGGGTATTGAAATCCTTATTTTCTGCACATCGTGATGTACATTGAGTGCTAGATTGCCACCACTTACCATGGTGCCTGCCTAGTACCCTTGGATTGCATTCCATGCAAGTGCCCAAGATCTAGGACACTCACATTTCCACTTCGCAATCACATCTCGCACAATCAAATACAGCAGTTCATCACTTTGAGTAGTAAATATTCATCACTCATATTATCAAGCAAGATCGAGTAGCTCCCTGCAAGATAAAACGATTGGATGTCTGATGTGGCCTGGCCTTTATCCCCGAGGAGTGATGCTTCCCTAAGCTTCACGTTCAGGTATTTACTGTTTTCCAAGGGACCATAGCAGTGCTAAAGCCCTGAGGTTCTTAATTCGCAGACTGCATGGTGAATGGGTTCTGAGTCACTGTGTAGATCAGGTAACATTTGGTTTGTTTGCAGCACTCAAGACCCAAGAAGCTTACTAAGTAAATATGTTAGCTTTTATCACCTAATGCAAACAAAGTGGCCGTCATATGTGTATTCTACACAAGGATTGAGTCAAACTAGTGATCTGGCATCAGGGGGTCACAGAGAGAGCGTCTCTAGTTCAACATACACTCGTGCTCATTACAACCCTCGCACCCAACAGGAAGAAACGTGCATACAAGAATGCTAATGAATGCACTTGAAACGGCGATATCAAAATTTGATAGATTTGATACTTTGATGACTTTCACTTGTAAGTTATACCTGTAGTCCTGCAAATCAGACTGATAATGGTCGTGAATGGATTGCGTTAAGATCAACGAGTTTTCAGCTGAAATGGGATATTCGTCAACCCTCCGCTGACTCGCCGGGCCACAACTTAAGGTTTTGCTTAAATGGAAGTTGATTTGAAATGACCATTAACACTATCTTCTGCACTGGGGCGTCGGTTGTAATCATTCACGAGATGAAGTGATACGGAAACTGTTGACTGTAATTAGCACAACTAGAATATTCGGGGGGCTGGTGCCATTCGGACATGCGAGACAATTAACTACTATTACGCATCCTTGCTCCAACAGCACTTGATGAGGTGCCTTCCGAGTCAGGAGCTCATACAGATATCCGCAGAAAGAAATTCATGGTCATTAAACAAGCGTAGTATGGTGGGGCCGACGGGTAATAACTTTCCAGCCAAGTCATCACAGAATGAACGTGGTGGGCTTTTGAACGGGATGTGTCCCCTGATCCACCAGTATCCATTTTCTTGTAGGTGACCATGCATATAAGACCGCTTGTCCCGGTCCCCAGACATCAGGCGAGACCCAAATGCCACTGTACCGTTGACATTTCAGCAACCAATCGATCATCTACTTGCCCCAGTCGCTCAAGAGACTCCATCTTCGACCAAATCTGCTGCCGATTATATTCAGAGAATCAGAAGCAAATATGAAGACCGCGACCATCATTTCCACACTCTTCTGCGCCGCCCTGACGCTGGCAAACCCGCCCCCAACTCGCGTGGAAGTCAAGCGGGACCAATGCATTCCTCAGATCGGCACGCAGGAAAGCCCTGGATGCCAGGCACCATATGTCCTGACCAATACGCCCCATTACTCTACCGGTTGCCGTGATACTTCCAACTGCGAGCCTGAAAGCACCACGCTTGAGTGCTGTGTCTAGCATGCCTCCAACACTCAGATAAAACCCAGGTGAGACTAAGCACGGCTAACACATTGCTCTGTGAGATGGAAAAGTCGGCATGCTAACGACATGCATCAGAATAACTCACGTATGACTGAAAAGCGATGTGTTGATACTTCGGAGTGCCGCATGGGAAGGCTGGCTATTCCTATCATCAGTCTAACGGTGGCCATACTGCAATCTACCTACCCTAGTACGCTCTCAAGAGGCCACCGTATGCATTCCAAAATCTTCCTCCGGGCGAATCGATCTTTTGTGCCTCCGTTCCTTCGGATGTGACGGTATGAGTGTCTTTTTGGTGCAAGGGGGCTAAGCCGCCCTCCATTTTCTTCGGCACTGGATGGTGTGCCGTGCCCGTACCTGCTGCTGCGATGTCACCACTTTCCTTCCACTATGGTCCTCTGTAATCTCCCCACATCCAGAGTAGATGAGACGAGCGCGGCAACGACGCCTTGGCGTTCACTTCGCGTGCAACTCCTCTGGACGTCACCCATTCATTGTGACTGATGCTCCTCAACCGTCTCGGGCCACGTGATCTCCAAATCATGGCCACGGTGCATCCTCACCGCATCCTGGACCTCTGCTACCGCATCTTGCACACGATCTCTGAAAGACGGGTCATCTGGCTCGCTGGAGTCATTCCATGGCACATGACTCAAAGCTCTGCCACTCTCCTGCCAGCTGGAGTGTGATATCGTCAGGTTGCTTGATCCGCTGCCCAAATGCAGTCTGAACACGATCCAGAGGAGATCCTCACGGTGAACCATTGAAAGCTCAACCGTCATATCCCTGATGCTAGGAAGCCAGGCCAGAGCAACGGCCATGGCATTCAATGTCTCAGATGGGTCACCAGGAACCACAAAAGCATCCGTCGAGGTCGTTTGCACTGCATTACAATAACCCCCGACTTTGAGCACCTGAAGGTTGGGCCATGTGATCGATTCGGAGTGCTCATCGCGCTTGGCGAAGGTGCGTAGAAAGTCGGGTACCTGGGTATAACAGGTTTCGAGATTCTCGATCCCGTGGCCCCAGCATGAGATCCACATGGCGAGAGTCTGCCACGGAACGTGGTGAGAGAAATATGTCATTCTCAGCGTCTTGAGTCGAGGACAGGAATTGAATTGTCGTGCTGTATTAATAATTAGAGTCAACATGCTCTCTTAAAAGCTAATGTGATTGTGTCATAGATCCACAGCACTTGAGGGTTGGCGGCCACGCTTAGGATCTGTAAACTTGAACTTACCACTGATGCCACAAATTGACTGCCAGTTAGAAATGCCAATCACTGCTTGTTCCAAATTTGGCATGCAACGGACAAAGGTGAGCAGAGAGGATGGGCTGAGAAACATCATCCTCCCAATACCCAGGGCGCGCTGCTGACTAGCCGGGAGCCGTTCTTGCGAGAAATTGCGGATGGTATGCAATGGACGGAGCTGGGAGAAGTCGCAGTAAATACCATCAGGCAGAGTTAGGACCTTGCGGAGGTCGTGATGGCCCTCGTCGCCTGGAATCATGATCTGAGTATGGAGTTCAAGCCCAGCCCTTGTTGCCTCGTTTGGGATGGAACATGCCACGCTATCCAAGATAGTGACCATGGAATTGACAATGAAGGGACCAGCTCGAGAGCAGAGTCCAGTGGTTCCACTGATGCGGTACATCTGCCTGTTGAATCCGACAGCCGCATTATTGATGTATACCCGAAGGGTAAGCTTGGACAAGGAGTCACGACGGTGTTGTTTGACCATCCCAAGGTACGCAGTTAAATCCTCGGTAGAGAGACAGAGGCTGCCAAACAGCTCCTGTTCAGCCTCAAACTCATGCTGCCATTCGCTGTGGATGACTGCGAATGGAGCAAACTTTGGAAGGGAAAGCTGTTGTCGCAGATCGGTGATGAATTCCTGGATGATCTTGACTCTCAACTCTGCGGGCAGGTCAAAATAATGGTGAAATTGAACCAGAGTTTGTTTGTCGGGGTCCATGCTGGTTGCTGCGGACATGGTGACCATGAGACGGCAGGAGTGTAAGGAGGAAGGATTTGATAAGGTGCAGATGAGTTTTGTTGTGTTGTTCTGATTTTGCTGACGACTGGATGGCTGTTGTTGGTGGTAGGCCAACTGCAATGGGCAGGGACAGAAGTTGGATGCTTTTTATGCAATTTGTTTCGTCAAGTGACGTAAACATTAGGGAGAATCATAAAGGCTTGACGTCCAGATCACTGCAGGGTTGTCCATGATGTAGCACTGTAAAGTGATCTGGGCATGCCTCGAAAGGAGTCACCAGGCTCAGTAACAATAGTTAAATGCCAGGGACTACAGCAGTCATGGCAAACGAGCAAGTTAGATACAGGTTACTTCAAACAAGGCCTTGCGCCACAGGGTAATGGTCCCCTCAATCGCTTTCCTTTTAAATTTGGTCATACCATGGCACCGAAGGTTTTTCGAGGCTGTCTGGAATATCGAATCAAACTAGAAGAGCAGAATGCCCACTTTCTGCTCAAGACTCTGTTTGATCTTTCAGAAGCCATCTTTTGTGTGATTTGATGTACCTGCCTCCCAGTTGAACAGAGATCTTGCTCCACCCAGGTTATTGCTGATCGTCAGATGAAAAGCTGTTCATTACACGTATGTAGCTGGTTCCCTGTCAGGATGCCAAAGCTGGTTGCCGCGGCCGCCAGTTCCCTCAATCCATTCTTGACTAGAACATAAAGTTTGCAAGAGAATTTGATCGACACGTCAGTATGCATTAAAATCGCTTTCCACATCGGATGCATAATTTTGCTGGGCAAAACCAAGAAGCGTGGCTGAAGTCCATGGATGGCTCCTGCGGCATGCTGTCTGTTGCAATGTTGAATGGTAAGCAGCAATGACATTGTCCACGATGTGCTTTCTATTCCATCCAGAGGGCCAAATAATTTCATACTAATCAACTACATACGAAACAATCTCCAACAAGTCTGCGGAATCTTGAGCCTCTGAAAAACAGTCAAATGAGACAAGTTCAGCCCTGGGCAATAGAACAATCAACCTGGGACTTCCATTCCCCAATGCATTTGACCATGAACTAGCCACCGGCTTAGGCACTCTCCTTGGCAGCTTCCGCCTTCTCAAGCGGATCGTCCGCTGCGGAAGTAGCTTCAGGATCAATATCGTCTCCGCCTGCGTCGGCAATGGCCTCATCCAGCGCTGCCTCGCCTTTCAGTCCTTCCTGGGGAGCCTGTCCGCTCTCCTTCTTGGCCTCGGCTTTCTCGAGGGGATCATTGACTGCAGTAGTCGCTTCGGGATCTGCAGGCTCAGAGCTGTTAGTATCCGGCGGGTGATACGCTCGTCGCATCAGGATCGATGCGCACCGTTGGTTGGAGCCATTGTCAAGAGTCAGTTGATATTATAGTCTTGTGCTTGGGTGCTATGTGAGAGTGGAGAGAAGGCCTGGATCTGAAGGGAAAACATATTGTGTATTGAATGGCAGTTTAAGTATTCGTCTCGATTGCGATCACCGTCGAGCTACTTACACCACAAGCCACCAATCTTACCAGTCATGCGCCACGACGTTGTGTGGCGTTCAAAGCCATCGTCATTTGAGGTCTCAATCCTGCTTGGGGAGGCCAATCAAAGTGAAGTGACGTCAAAACTCGTCTATCGGCCTCATTCTAGGAGGGATCTGAAAGCTCCCGATTGGTGACCTGATCTACTAGTACACCTCTTCAGGCTTGGCCCGGCTATGGGCTCTAGCCGCAACCACCATCCCACATCTCTTGAGTGTTTCTTCGTCGTGATAGATAGCCGTGATGGCAGGATGCTGCTGATGCCAGAGCAGAGCCTGGCGCAGATCTGGGGAACCTCCCAGCATAGTCACTTTCAATCCGATCAAAACTCCATGTTTTTATGCCGTTCTTCAACCCAGCCATTCCCTCTTGCTGCGGCATAAAAACTAAGTATCGACCCCAGGAAAACACACTCTCATCCCGTTGGACGGAGAACCACAGGAACAGTATACCGATGTAGTGCGTGCGTTCCCGGCCCCCCCGCTCGTACCTCCCCCCTTTCATCCGTTCCCGCATAACTACGCGTCGTCAGCAGTCTACACATGGCCAACCAACAACAAGCACGTTCATAACCGGCACGCCAGTCCCTTCCCTCTCAAAGTCCTACAAAGAAAGAGCAGCGTCGATAGCGATGAACTCCAGTCAACCTGTTTGAAATGGTTCAGTAGGGGGTACGGGGGCACGAGACCCGGTTCCGCTGCGGGAAATGTTTTGGTTCCGATAGGGCCGACAGCGGGTTCTATGCCGGGCTTTGCTCCGGTCCCCTGCGGCTCTCCGGTCTTCTCCGTGGACCCCATTGGTGATTTCGATATCTTTGAACGATGGCGGTTCCTTATTGTCCCGCGCGAAATCCAGTGTCTCCACGCAAGTAGATGTGCAGTACGTTTGCTGGTGCAAAATAAGATGGTGATGTACAAGACCCAATACGCATCACAAAAACAACCTGGACACGCCATACATGCACGTGTTCAGGCCCGTCACCTTTACACGAATGAAGATGATTATGGTTTGAATTTTGAGTCAAGTCCATGGATGAAGCCGGCCGCAGGCTTTGAGCCCATCCGGAGCACGCTTCGTGTGCCAACGACGGCCACAGCTGCGCATGTATCCCGTCCTCCCTAACGCCTTTTCCTTTTGTAGCTTGACGTAGATGAACCGCCAAGCCGATGCAGCACCGCCGTAATAGCAGGTCAAAACACACTTATTCCCCCCTCCCAAACCTGACGTCAAACCCCTTGAGCACGCCCATGATGCTAGCCGCCTCGACCTCGATCGGCGTCCTCGAACTGCCGCCCGCTTTTCCACCACTGCAGCCGCCAACCTCAGGCTCCCGAGGCCGCGCGGGAGCCGCCCTCAGCATCGGTAGCCATGCCCCAATGTCATCGGCCGCCTCGCTGAAATTCCGGTGGCTGGCCAGCGTCTTGTAGGCATCCGCGCATGACAGCTTCACGCTTGCGTTGCCGCCGCCAGTGCTCTGCTTTTTGTCCTTGCAACATCCTCCACCAGGTCCACCACCGCCACAGCAGCCCCCACTGGACTCTCCATTCTTACTTTTGAAGCTTGCCGCTAGGGACCTGCAAAAAAGTCCCGACTTAGGGTCCGCGATGCACTGGGCACATGTGCCCGGGCCGCCCGAGCCACAGCCACCGGTCGAAGACTTCGTGTTGGTGTCAGTATTGCCAACCTTGTTCCGTGATGACAGCCCCTTGAGACTGGGCAGCTTAACTGAACCGTCGGGCAGGATCTCGTAGCCGTTAGCATCGCCTTCAGATGGTGGAGGCGTGCGGGCTTGCTGGACAGGAAACAAGGCTGACGATGTAATGGGCGGCAGGGTGATTGACTCGGTTGCTGGCGGCTGTAGTGCAAGAGCAGAGTTTTTCGCGGCCTCTGCACAGACGCAGTATGTACCGTCCTCGCAGAAACCGCAGCGGTCCTCTGGAGCGGGCGAGTCGGCGGCCTGGGTATCAATCGGGGCCAGGGAATACGGGCTTGGTGCATTGCTGTAGGGCGTCCCGATGGCGGTGATTGCAGCCGCAGTAGGCTGTGCTGATGCTGCGGTGGTGTTGGTCCGAGAGGCACGCTTGGCCTGGCGAGAGAACATTGCGGTAAAATCAGTCTCAGTGGCTGAGTGTGACAGAGACGGACGCGCACGCTTCTCCTCTGGCGCCGTGGAACTTGGGGAGATGGACCGGATGGTCCGCTTGGCCGTGCGGCTTGGCGTCGGCTGGTGATTAGATACCGAGTTGGCCCTGCTTCCGACATCTGGGTAGGCGTTTTCGGCTGCTGTCCCGTTGAGGACTTCCTCGAGGCACTGGCACCGCGAGCCGAGAGTGCAGTTGCCACAACCAACGGGCATGCTGGCCATGGCCTCATCCGCACACGCACAGCGCCCACCACTATCACACGAGCCACATGTGGTAGGTGCCTGCTCGATGTCATCTGGGGGGCTGATGATCTGCGAGATGGAGAATGAGTTGGTGGTAGATGGCCTGTGAGGTTGGGCTGTGGCTGCAGGCGTGGATTTGGCGGTCAGGCCACCGGACGTGCTGGCCCTGCCGAGCTGAGAGAGACGGGACGGCGCCGACGGGCGGTGGTGATATCGCAAGGGCTGTGGTGCATAGGGGCCCTGCGACTCGGACACAGACGAGATGGACGGCAGGCTCTGGCGGGCGGGGTGGTGGTGATTCTGGGCCTGGTGGTGCTGGGTGGCCTCATGCAGCCTCCTGGTGAGGACCTCGACCTCCTTTGCCCGCTCGACACGCTCCTTGTCGAGCATATTCTCCAGCACCTCACACCGTGACTGCAACGCCTGCGAGTCCATCTCCAGGCGGTGGACTTTCTCCTGCAGCGCGGCCTGAGCAGCCTCGTGCTCCTCCCTCTCGGCGTCCAACTGCTCTTCGAGCTCGCCGACTCGGGCGGCCCTCCTCTCCCTGAAGGCCCTCTGGGCAGCCCTGTTCTGGGCCTTGCGCTTTGTGGGCGGGGTGTCAGTAGCGGGCTTCCTGCCGGGCTTTGGCCTGGGCGGAATGACCCATTCCTTGGTGGTCATTGAGATCGGGGCCTTTGCCACGGGAGGGCCCGGCATCGGCGAGATGACCGATGCCATGGACATCTTGTTGACCGGAGCGGCGGCAGCCGGAGATGCGGGGAGAGACTTCCTGGGCTGTGCAGGCTGGATGGGGGGCCTGGCGGATGTCGGAGTTGATGAAGGAGTGAAGTGTTGATGATGATGAGAGGCGGTGGGTGCGGATGCGGACGTGGTTTTGGCGGGTTGTGTCGGGTATGAGGGAGAATTACGGTTGGTTGTGGCCAGTGGGCTGGGCGCTGCTGAGGTGGGGGTGGGGGTGGATGCGGCGCTAGACATCGGATTCGTCGGTGACATTGAGCCACCAGCAGAACTTGAGCGTGCAGTAGCTGATGCACCTGGCGCTGGGCCGATTTTCAGGGGAGCGAGGCCGACCGGACGAGCCTTGGTCGACATGACGGCTGCCATTCTTTCTGCTGTTACTTTTCCCTCACAAGTGTTCCTGTTTGTGCCTTTGCTTCTTTTTCTGCGTGTGCCTTTCCTGCCTTGCTTTTTCTTGTTGGGGATAATAGCTTATCAGATCGATCGTCGGACGGTGAGTGGAATGCTCATGTAACGGTCGGCCGGGTCTATTGGTGCAACGCTCCCAATCCGGTGGGCTACCGTTTCATTGGACGGTTGTGGTGCCAGGGCAGACAGCAGCAGCAGAATCGGCCTGGGAGCAACAATGAATTGACCATTGACGATGCAATTGATGTTGTACGTTCTTCTGTTCAGCTGAGAAGTGATGATCAAAAGTCAGTCAGTCTGCTGCATTGATTGCATCGCCAAAGCAAGAATGTACGTTAGATTGCGACGAGAAGGTCTAACCTCGGAAGAACAAACGTGGCCGGATGGCGGTTCTGAGTCGTATCTCCGAAGACGATCGTGCGCGGGTCAGGTCAGTTCTGGGTTTGAGTGCGAGTCCTGGGCGTGGCTTGGCTTGGCCTGTTCCGCAAGGGTCAATCCACCGACTCAGATGCACCCTAACAAGTGACGACAGGGCAGCGAGTCCAATTAGGATGAACAGGTCCCTTGATGACGAATAGCGTCGGCGAGTGGGCTTCTGTGTGCTTGGGGTATTGGATGGATCGATTGATTTTTGACAGCTGAGTGCCGGCAGATTCGGGTCAGTGGAAGAGAGAGGGAAGGGAGAGATCAATCTGATAAGATTAGGAGGAAAGGGTGGGACGGTCTGGTTCTGACTCGATCAAAGGGACCGGGGGCCAGTAGTGCAGTCCAGGTCAAATTCAAGCCTCGTGTGTCGTACGATGACGAACGACCGCGCATGCAGTCTGTACAGCAATAGCAACGATAGGAATAATCCAATGACAGGAATAATGGACTGGTCAAGGCGGGGGAAATGGCTCAAGATGTATTTGTCCAGACTGAAAGCTGAATCCAGGGGACCAGGGGATCTGGGGACCAAATCGGCAGGAAGAAAACTCTTCAGACGGGCTTTCCCTGAGGGAGCAAGCACACGATCAATCTTGGCTCCTGAATCGGTGAGCCAGCCTTCCACTACTCCGTATTGCATCTATCAAGTAGCCTATTACACAGTACCCGTGCACCCCACGAGGTAACCACCTCCACGAAAGGTTCTCTTTCCGCCCAGCCGCACAGACAGAGGAGACGGCAGGAACGGAGATGAGGAGATGAGGCGAGGAAAGGCCGGTGGACGGCCATGCGGAAGTCAGACAGGCCAGCCAAACGGGAGAGAGTGCCTTCAAACGAACAGATGAGGCAAGAGCGAGCAAGGACAAAACTCTGGGAACCTGCCCCACCACCCAACTGATTTGATTGATAAGATTAACCTGCGCAACACTAGTCCCATCGCGGCCTAGCTCCTCCTGCCAGTTCCCACCATTTTACGCCATCGGACCAGCAGAACGCTGGGCGATCCCCGTCCGGTCGACGCGCATTGGCTGCTGCCCAACAGGATTGCCTTGGTTGGATGACCATCGGGTCCTTATTTCGTAGGTAAGCGCATTTGTTCATCTCCTCTCTTGCCTCTGCGTACAATGATAAATGGTCATCGTGTGTGGACACGCCCCGTGCAGCTGCCGTGCTGCCTTGTGGGTAACGGTGCAGCACCGCCTATCCCACATGGGCCATGACGACGCCAACTCCCGAGGTCGGCTGCTGCTGTTGATCGCGGATAATAATGACTCTCAGGACATGATACAAGTGAAAGAGGGTGTCAGCCTCGCAGCCCAGCGTTCCCAGGTCCAGCCGGACCTTTCGTCCCAAGAGGTCATGAGTCCCGTCCAACCTCTGGGCTAATGTCACAAAGTAGACCAGGCTATTGGCTCTTCCCGCAGAACGCGCTCGCGACGGTTTCGCCCCTTCAACTCCAACGCGACTGCACCGTTGGAATGGATGGACAGCCGACAACGGAGCGGCTCCAGGGGATCCCGTCTCGAACCACTGGGCACACACCTCAGACACTCTGACTGACTTGTGATCGCTGACTTCTCCAGGGTAAACAGATACTGCAGTATGCAGACAGACAAATGGTCCACGCCGCGATTTATGGAAAGTGCATGCGTCTGCGGCGAGGACGTGGGCGCCACATCCCGTTTGGCCCCAGATCACCGGGATGTCGCCTGTTCGCTTCAGCGTCTGAGCCTCCCCAGCAGCCCACCCTGCTGCGAGATTGCACCTCGGCCGTCCGAGCTATGCGAGCCGCTCGGTGCTTTTGGAATCCACCACTCGACGACATTGTGGGATCATGAGTGAATTGGAAATGTGTTGGACGGCAGCAGTCTTAAAATGTAGGAATACTTCAATGATTATATGAAGAAGCTTCCATTGTCTAATAATGCCGAATACCATATTAATAGTTCCAATTCTCAGCTCCCTTCCATGTCTTCTTTTACACACGTATTGGGCTGC
The DNA here is from genome assembly GCA_037177825.1 of Diaporthe sp. P3_1W. Classification (NCBI taxonomy): domain Eukaryota; kingdom Fungi; phylum Ascomycota; class Sordariomycetes; order Diaporthales; family Diaporthaceae; genus Diaporthe; species Diaporthe sp. P3_1W. Next base: position 497,763 of record JBAFXB010000004.1, on the reverse strand, counting down.
TGTCCGTCGCCCTGCTCACATCCCGTCTTGTAACTGTACCTAGGTACTTGGGTATGTAGGGTATGCAGCCACCCCCAATTCCTGCCACCAATTTGCTGCTGTGCGATGGACAGATCTTGGCGTGGCCCTCTCGTTGACCTAATATTTGCTTGTCAACTGTTTCTGATTCCATTCGCTGGCGCCGATAACCGAGAGCCTCTTCACCCAGACACGAGCACAACATTGAAGGCTCCTTATCCAGTCGAAGAATTTTGAGACTGCTCTATGCCTTGCGGACCAGACCTTGGGCGACAGAAATACGAGCTGGTACCCCCAAATCCCTGGATCTTGTTCACGGGGTGGGACTGGCTAAGGGGCGAAAACTTACCATGCCGTGCTGAAGCCCAGGACCAGCAACTCCTCCGATGCTTGTCGAAGAGATCCACCCACGCTTTTCACATAGCCGATGTGGTTGGATCGATCGCCAGGAGACCGAGGGACATGGAGGACCACGGCCCAATCAACTGTTCGAGCGGAGATGTCTCGGGCGCCGTCCACCATTGGGCAGTGCATATGTTTGCTCATTACGGCTTGTAGATACCCGACATATTTTTAAAAGAGGGCCAGTCAGTGTACCCTTCCTGAGAATCAATTCCATTAGGAGGCCCGCCAGTGGGAAAGTCCATACAAGATTAATCTCTGGCAACATAACCTCCAATATGATAACCACAGTGGGATAATCGCATGTGCGATAATCGCCTGTGAGATAGCCCCAGTGGGACAGCCCCAGTGGGATTACCCCCTGTAGGATAACTGCTTATGAGATAAATGCCTGTGGGATTTAAACTTTAGCAGGATGACATCTTGCAGGGTAGCCTCCTCCACATTGCGCATCGCACGGAGAACGTACCAAGCCTTCTTGACCCATTGCACCTGACTTTCTGCGGAAGCCGTGGCTTCAAGGCCGACTCTTACTGAAACAGAAAGCTATTTGCTTGCTGGTGAAATAGACGGCTCGGCCAAAAGACCAGCAAATTCCAATCGCTGTTGGAAATAACCCAGCAGTATATAAGTGCCGTGCCGTCACACTAACGCCCATCTCATAGTATCAGAAGAGTTCACTTTCCCGCTGCTGGCTAAGTATGATTCAATTCAGAAAAGAGTTTCTAAAGCAATCATCCTTTTAGAAGCTTTCTGCCGCAACCCAGCCGAAAATAAGTAATCTCGTTTTTAATCTATATATATATACCTCTTTAAGCAGTATATATCAATCCCTTCATATAATAATAAACGCTTAAGCACCTAGCATTAAAAAAAAATATAATATCAATAATAATAGGTTTTAAATATAATTATAACTTATAGCTAAGCAAACAATAACAATTATATAAATAAAGCTAGTAAGAATTGCTTTTAATAGCACTATAAATTAAAAAATTAAGCAATTAATTATATAATAAAGACTAAAATAATCTCTCTATAAAATAAATCCTATAAATATAATCTTAATTAAAAACTTAATCTCTTTCTACTTATATTAATATATATCTTCTTAAGAGATCTCTAAAGAAACTAAAAAAATATTCTTAAAAAAACCCTCATTAAATAAGCTATTACTATAGCTAATATTCAACCTTAAAGCTAACTTTAATAAAAATTAAAATAATAGATAATTTTCTTAATAATTATCTATAATCATTTTATAAAGCTATTATAAAACTCTTTAAAAAAAGTAAATATAATATTTATAATAAAATAAATAATATAAAGGAATATAATGATATTATATTCCTTTAAATTTATTTTTTTATTATTAGTAATTAAAGAATAATTTAAAAAATTAAAAAGTAATTAAAAAATAAGGATAAGAAGGGGAATTTTATAATTTATCCGCGAGAAGGTAATAAGAAAATATATTAAGCTATACGCGACTTTATGTATAAGCTTAGGGCTGCTAAAGGATAATTAGAAAGCTAAGCAGACAGCAGTTAAATTAATGAATAGTTGATTTGAAAAATATAGTGTGGCTGAAGCCAGCTGAAAATAAGCTGCTCACTGAAGCTCGCCATAAATTGTTGCTACACCTACCAGCTGCAGTGGTGACTCACTTGTTGCCATTGAATTGTAGTGAATCGTATCTAAGTGTCTCTCACCTTCTGTGTGAAGTATGCTCGTCCTTTTGAGCCAGTCACTCATCTGGACCAGTCAGCCTCCGGAGCCAGTCACCTTCCTGGATCAGTCACACTCTTGTGTCAGTCACACTTCAGAGCAAGTCCAGTGAATTTGGGCTTCACAACATTTTGTGAGGACTTATCTCTTCGACACCCCTGAACACGATCCCTAGAATGTCGATTCCTATCTTACAAAAGTCCAAACCTGTTCAGATATTAACAGTAAATAGCATCGGGTTTTCTAGTTGATTAAATCATGGGAGTCCAAATTCCTCTTTGGCAATGTATTTCTATAGCACATTATCCACCAAACAGTCATCTGCCGACAAGTACAGCACTCTTTCTGGGTAGCTATTCCCGGCTGTAAGTAGATCCTTCAGCTCAGGTGTGCACAGCGCCGAACTCGTCAGCATCACCTTGAAGACAGCGGGCATCTCCCCATTGTCCACACAGTCGCGGAGGCACCTCAACACCGTTGTGAGTTCCCGAGACCACGTTATTCTCTCGAAGTGAGTGATGGAATCTATAATGCAATACACATGCGTACCAGGCTCACATTGCCACAGAAGCTCCCGTAGCGTTTGACAAAGAGCTCCCAGATGCTGATCTTCAATATCCCGCACATACTCTCGGTCGGAGATAAAATCCAGACTGGCGCCGCTCGCCCGTGTGAGATAGGCGAAAAGCTGCATGATGAGGGAACGAACAAGTCCCCTCGGCCCCGGGCTTGGGTCTCCAGAATCAACATGCAGCCCGCAAAAGAAGTGGAGGGCCAAATCCCCGCGACGAAGGCTGGTCAGGCTTGTGATGAGCGTGGCGCAGAAGACAGACACGGCGGTGACATTCCCCATGTCTGAAGTGGGGAGGTCAGCAAGCACGAGTATAAGATCCGGGTACTTGCTTTTCATCCAGCCCAGGAATCGTCGTTGGTCGAGTATCGACTGCACCTGGCCTTGTGTTTTGGAGTCGAAGTCTCCCCTGTATCTGCTAACAGTACTCCAGTCGCTGTCCGGCTGAGCAGTAAAACTCTCGACATCTGGCTCTTCATCCTCGTAAAAGGGATGATCTGTGATGGCTTCGCAAAATTGCACTTTGTTTATGACTGCGCCTCGCTTGCGCCTGGAATTGCCGCTCTCTCCGCGGCTGAAGTATTTCTCGATTTCAGTATCCCCTACGGTCCCTGTATTAGTCAAAAGAAGGGAAGGGCATATTATTTGGGACGATCAAACATACTCTTCTGCGAAACCAGAGCATCAGTAATTTTGTTCAAGAGCCAAGCGCCCAAGTCGTCCGGGGGAGCATCCGCAGCATGTTTTGAGTTGGCATCTGCGATTATATCCTTCTCGTTCGCCACGGTCTCGAGTAAAGTCATAAGTCGGTTCATCTTCTCGCCCTGACTTTTGAGTATAGCCTTTTGCTCTTGGGTGGCGATGCTGACGTTGTGCATCTCTTTTCTTTGCAAATCAACCTTTTCATCGAGGTGGCGGACTCCTCGAGCCACATATCCCGTTCCAACGGCTATGTATGTGGTTTTGTTGTCTATATTCTCTATAGATTGATAATGTGCGTCTTCTAGGGCGTCTTTCAATCCTTCGGTCTTTTCGGATAGAAGTTTCAGGACCAAGTCAATGTCAGGGTATTTCGTTCTCTGAATGAGATTCTTTTTTAAACCTCGCCCTGAAATTATTAGGTCAGTAAGCGAAATGAAATGTGCGATTCTCCGGGGAGGGGGGGTGTTACAGGATCGGTCTTCTTTTGCTGTGAGAACAAGTATATCGTTCACTGAGTCCACAATCGCTTGTTGCAGGTCATTCAGGGCGGCAGCCACGTCAGCATGCGATCGGAAGCTCCCTTTGAGTGTATTGGCTGATGTCATGGCTTTTTGGATCTCTTCAAAAGCCTGCAAGATCTTTTTTCGCTTTTCCAGGGATTTCCTCGCCAGCTAATACGTCCCTGTCAGCCATCTCAGGGCGGTCATGAGAGTGTGAGGACATGTACACACTTTCAGAATCAAGGCGACGCCGGTTTTCACAATTGCCAGACCGTATTCGTTCGGGATGATTTCGATCCATGGCGTCGTCACATCGGCTTTGTCACCAAGTCCGTACCAAATTCGACGCCATCTATCTTTGCCCTGATCCTCATAGTCCTTCTCTGCTGTGAGTAGACTCTCTGTGAGGTCATCCCATCCCTTGCACGTCTTTATGGGTGGTATCCGGGGACCGAGGAGTGCAGGCAACGTCACTTCCAAGGCAGCTAGTGATACAGTTACTTGTCTTGAAAGCCAGGTTTATCAGTTGTCACGCCGTTTAAATAGTGCTTTGAGGGGAATCTCACTTTCGTGACATTGATTCAGTAGAAACAAATTGCCCTGTATCCGCATCAAATACTGATGGCGCTGCGAAAGCTGGACGAAGCTCCCTAGCCTCGTCAGACTGTACAAATTCAGCCGTGACTACCCTCTCCTCCGGTCCGGGATCCATCCAATTCAGTGCCATTTTGAGCGGCGTTGGTCGTGGTTTCAGCGGTGGACAATAATGCAACTGAGGTTGAAGCCGCAGTCAAAGGGTGGATGACTCCATTTTCAAACAGTAAAGGTTTCCCCACACATGTCGGCGCTGATAAAAATGGCGCATTTATCATGTTGGCCCCTCTCCACGGTCTGTAAACTATTGGTGGAGGAAGAGAAAGCGAGTTCAGCTGGACTCCTTGTCTGAGGTAGGCTACCTGTGTTACTAACCACCTGAAGTACAGGCGAATAAAGGTTATCCAATAGGGTGCATTGCCACTACACCACTCGGTGCATGTTACGCAGCCCCGGGAATAATGACCGGTCGGCACACTATCTTGGGGGCGGTGGCTTACCGTCAGCTGACGCGCGCATCCACCCTTCGGATCTGTTGGCTATTGTGTGCCCACGGTAGCTCTGATCCTTCTGCACCTCTTGAAACTAACCAGCCGCATGGTTGCCATGTATGCACATGCTGCCAGGGGTCCTAGTTGCCTCGAAATGGACAAGTTCATTTAGTTCGCATTTGCGTGATTTCTCCTCAGGGACAGGCAAACTGCCCTCTGATTTTTTTCACCTACACTCCAGGAGGTAACGAAGCCCATCATGAGTGGCACGGAGCCCGGTCCGGTGGTGGCCTCTGAGCCACGTGAAGGCACAGATCCGAACTCCTCCTTCGGAAGAAACGACGGCAAAAAGCAAAGCCGGTCGAACAGCATCGACAATCATTCCGTCCATTCAAAGTCAACATCCGTTGACACCACTGACGACGAACATGACGAAGGTCCTGTTAAGCATGATTTCCGACAAAAGTCTTACGCTAAGTCAAGCGAGCCGGCGTCGCACAAACAAGATGAATCCGGTGACGAAGACGCCATGAGTTCAAGCTCGATCTCCGAAGATGAAGACCTAGCTACCTGGCTGCAAGAGCAGCCCAAGAAAGTCAACGTCAAATGGTGTGACTACGAGTCATTCAAAAATCGCTTTTCTCCCGAGGAAGGACACGACATCATAGAGGTCCTGGAGGGCCATCCAGACCAGTTGAGGACAGAGATTATGCAAGAGCGTTCAAGAAGACGGCACAAGAAACATTCTACATCGCGAAACAAGCGTCGATCAGAAAACGATACCAAATTCATTCATCGAGTCAGGATCCAGTCTCCAGCAATTCTATATGTTCTGGGTCGGCTGACGGGCAAGGATGACTGGGACGACGAGCCGCTAGTTTTCTTGCGCCCGTTTCAGACCTTCTACTACTCATTCCCGTTTGCAAAATATGTTGCCAATATATTGGAGCAGCGGTTGGACGAGGAACAGAGCCATGATGGAGAAGTACCTATTCACAATAGTTCATTGCCACGATCAGAGGGAGTCTCGTCCATCGAGGTCGAAGATCCTTTGCAGAAACTCAGCATGCCTTCAAACATGGATATTGAAGATATTATCTACGGGCTTCTCGATTTCAAATCTGGGCCAGAAAACAGCCTGACGGCCATGGAGCATATGAGGCTGTACATCGACTTCGTGGAAAAGCACATTGTGCCCATGTGGGATGAGGCAAGAGGGTCATCCAAGCACAAAGTACGATTCTCTGACTTGCCCATGTATTTTCGCCCCGGCGATATCTTATACGAGCCCCTGAAATCTGGCGAAAACAAGAACAAAACTGGCAAAGCCGGTTCCGACGCTGCCGGGAGCCAGGGGCTGGCTGTTCACCAGAATTACTGGAAGCTGTGCTGGGCTCAATTTCAAGAAACTAGTCCTGAATCGGGAGACAAGGCAAAGAAGAGCCACATTGGTAGGAGGATGTTGGACCACAATTTCAAAGTTCATTCATTCCACATCGATTTCGATGGCGACGACTACGGACCGGCGCCCGGCGAATCGATTATCGGCCTTTACGAGGGGGAGATGGACATAAAGAGCTTGACTTTGTACCCTCTCCGATTCGATCCCGACGCGGACCAGAAAACGAAGGAGCTCACCGCGCGTGCTAAGAACTTCCGGTCTTATGTCCGGGAGAGGCACTTGTCCTATGACGGATGGACGCTGATTCACACGACGTATGCTAGAAGATTCAGCGAAAACCAGAGAAGGAAGCGTGTGGAACACATTGAGGGGGAGATCATGATTGACTTCAAGGAGGGCTTTCAGTCCGATTCTGGATTTGTCAAACCCTACTTTGGTATTCCAGAAGAGCCGAAATCGTCGAGTGTTGCGTCCGTCGACCCACTTCTGTCGATTGACCAACTAGACATGGACACGCGGTGGTGGTCCGACACGACACGCTCGAAGAAAAAGCTTGCTCGCGAAGATGTATTCCTGGTTCGAGAGCCCTTTTGTGGCTTGCAGTCTTCACATGTGCAGAAAGAGGAAAAGGTGCTCAAAGCGTATGAGGACGACAAGGAGGTCTTTGACTTCGGTACGTCTTGTGTCACGCAATACAAATTCGTGCTATGACATTGAAGGCTTCAATTTTTAACTGACTACTCCTACAGATCCCGAGCATCTGCTGCTCTTCCCTCAACGCCTGATTGCATATTCCTTCCGGGCACGCAAGTTCTTCGTCGCCAACATTGACTTCATCAGTGTAATCACGGCGCCCAAAAGCCCCTTCAGAGACTTGAAGATCGAGAGCGAGCACAAGAGAATCCTAAAGTCACTTGTGGGACGCCACTTCCAAAAGCAGGACATACGTCGGCAGAACAAAGATGCCACGCTCGACCAAGACTTCATCCGAGGGAAAGGCTCCGGTCTTGTTATTCTGCTGCATGGGGTTCCCGGCGTAGGAAAGACAACCACGGCCGAGGCAGTCGCGTTGGACAACCGCAAGCCACTTTTTGCTCTGACGTCTGGAGATCTCGGGTCCACATCACGAGATGTCGAGACAGCACTCCGGGAGACGTTCCGCCTCGCGGCTATGTGGGACTGCGTCTTGCTTCTCGACGAGGCTGATTTATTTCTGGCGAAGCGGGACGTGGGAGATTTGGTGCGAAACTCTCTTGTATCCGGTAGGTTTCTGACTTCTTCGCAATCTTGCATTTCCGTTACTGACGATTTTCTCAGTCTTTCTTCGTGTGCTCGACTATTACGACGGCGTCTTGTTCTTGACGACGAACCGCGTGGGCACTGTTGACGAGGCTTTTCGGTCCAGAATTCACCTTTCACTGTACTATCCTGCACTCAGGAAAAAGCAGGCCCTCGAAATATTCAAACTCAACATCCGGCGCATAAAGGAGATCGAAAAGTCAAAAGCGGAGCTTCGTGGCAAAGGAGAGGATGGCGAGACGAAACTACCTCCCACCGAAATTGACGAGGACAGCATCCTCAACTTCGCCACCCGGCAATGGGAAATTACGAGGGACAATCCCGGCAGAAGAGTAAGTTCATTACGTCTAACGCCATCACAATGCTGTGAAGACTTCACTGACCCTCGTTCTAGTGGAACGGAAGACAGATCAGGAACAGCTTTCAAATCGCTTACTCCCTGGTAAATTTGGATCAAGTCAGCGTACCGACATCGAATTACGACGGTGATTACGATGACGACGATGTTGACTACGACGATGAGCCCGAGGTCGATTTGACTCACCCCGACAGCAGGGATCCAGGCATCTATTCAATCTCACCAACCGTATCCTTCCAAGTGCAGAAACCTGGCAAGCTCGACAGTTCCCAATTCGAGATCGTGGCGCGCTCCATCCAACGCTTCGACAGCTACCTCGATAAGACCCGTGGACAAGATTCGGACTACGCCAAGATAAAAAATCTGCGCAGAGACGATTACTTGGACTCGGACGAGGAGGATCGTTCAGCGGGAGGTACCGGTCGATACTCTGGCGGCAGGGTTCCTCGATCGCCACACCGCGGGACGCATTACCGGTCGCCCGTATCTCCGGCCCACCTCGCACCGCCTCCTGACCGCGGTGGAAGAATGCAACGAAATTCCGCCAGAGAGCGAGAGCAGAGGTCCTATGGCAGTAGAAGGGGCCCGGAACCGGATGATTATGAAGATGATTATGCCGATGAAATGCCGCGATCGAGAACAGGAGGACCTCCTGGATCTTCTCCACGAAGCAGACATCGTGAGTATGATGACGACTATGAGGACAGTCACCATAGATACCGTTAGTTGGTATCACGGGAGACAGTAGCGGCACGCGCTGTGTGTGGTTGTATCCAATTACTTTTATAGTACATACACAATCTGCAAAAGGTTACTCTAACCCCCAGCAAGTGTGGAGAGCTTCCAGGAGAGCACTTTGAGGAGGAGGGCTCGGCTTGAATGTAGAGTGAGCAAGCGAGCTTCGAACGAGCCGGATGAGAGCATGAGCAGCCACATCTCGTAGTCGTGGCGAAGAGGCTCAGGAGAGGAAGGGTGAAGAGATAGGCTCTCCCGCCCTCTAGTTGGAGTTGGATTAGCTGAAGTGTGACGAAACTCGAGAGTAGAGCCATGAAGAGATGGGCTCTCCCATCCAGCAGCCGTGGTGAGGCCAGCCCGGCGGCAATGCGTTCTTCGGAGAAAGGGATCCATGAAGATATGAGCGTTCGGGAGAAAAGAGAGAAGTCGTTGTGACGAGATGGACTGTACCGTCCAGCAGTGTGATGGGGCTGGAGAGACGCGCACTGAAGAGATGGGCTCTCTCATCCAGCAGCGGTGGGGAGACGGAGCCCGCGGAGATGGGGTTTTCCGAGAAAAGACCCCTGAAGAGAAGTGTGTTGCTAACAAGAGTGGGTGTGAAGAGATGGGCTCTCCCGAGAAAAGCGTTGTATCAAGACAGGCTCTTCCATGCCAGTGCTGCAGTTGGAGTGGGTCGTAGATTGGACATAGCCGTTTGGGCCACCCGTGTGAGAAGCAGAGTAGGTTCCGCGCGACCTGGGATCTGGAAGTGGTGGGTAGCGGCTCGCGTCATAAGCCGGATGAGCGTCATGAATTGGCGGAAGAGTTACGGTCGCTTGAGGAGGAGGAGGAGGAGGCATGTGGTGAGGAGGCATGTGGTGGTAGGGTGGCCTTGAGCGATTGTCTTCTTCACTAGGAGGCAGTGGATAGGCGGATTCTTGGGTTTCTCGAGGGGGTGGCTTTTGCTGCTATCCTGATCTGATATCCTAAACTGGCAGGTTGTGCTCGGCGCCAGCCTGACAACGGCTCGAAGAAGCCGAAGAAACAAGTTGCAGGAGGGTCGTCGGGGGTTTATTATGCAGTCTGATGAAATTGTAGTCTGGTGAAACCGTTGTCTAGTGAAATCGTTGTGTGGTGAGATAATGGTGTGGTGAGGTCGTCTTGTGAAATAGTCTTGTGGTAAAAATTGTCGTCTGAAGAAAATTGTCGTTTGATGAGTCGACGTGTGACGGAGCCCAAGAGGAAGCGTGGTGAAGGTACTGTATAGAGATGGCTGCCGAGTGTTGAAGGTTGTGCCGAGGTGGGCTGACTCCCCTGCCGGGTAGACTCTCCGCGGGAAAACGAGGTGCTGGCACGGGTTATATTGGGGGCAAACCCCAAACACAATGAAGAGATGGACTCTCCCTCTGGAAAGCACTGCTTTCCAGGCCACCCGTATTCACGGGGGCACGGGACCAGTGTGTTGCATCAAGTTATCAGCTCGATAACACAGGGGCAACATCTCTCTCACCCTCCGCGACGAGCACAGGTTCAACACCTTTCACGCTCAAGCCACAAGAGGATGAACGCGTTCAATTAAAGATGCATTGGGACGAGTTCAGGAGCCGAAGCACCTTTCACACTCGAGTTCCAGTCACGCCAAGCTCAGGTACCACGTGGGCCCTTTCACGCTCAAGCCATGAGAACAGACGAGGACAGGTTCTGATCGGTTTTCTTGGCAAATTCGAGCCTGAGGAAGATGCGATTGGACGTATCTGGGTATTTGACAGATGGTAGGATGTGGGAAAAGCTGTGATCACCTTTCCCCTACTTGGAGATCTTGGAAGCCGTGCGTTTCTACGTCGGCCGCACCTGTAAAGGTCAATTGAAACGGGCACTCTTGTCTCGCGGAGCGCGCCCCGGGTGGTCTTGAATCTTGCCCAAGTATCCTCGCTTCCAATCCTGGTCTTTGTTGCACTGCTTGGAGATGACAGCACCAAGCTTCGATGGAATTGTCATATCGATGGGTCCAAACTGTTCAAACTGTCTCTGTGATGCGTTCCGACCCTGGCTGACCATATCCTCAGTAGGGAAACAACCTTTGCAACCCAGCATGGGGATGACATATTGGCCTCTCTCATATAAAGTGGTCTCGTTTTAATCTGTATACATATGCCTCTTAAGCAGTATGCATCACTGGCAGTCCCTTCATACAGTGATAAACGCTTAAACACCTCTCTCATATAAAACATAGCTCAGACAGCCTATTTGTTTCAGTGCCACTCTTCCAGTGCGTTCCTCCAGCAGAATTACCCTTATAGGGGTAATATCTTATGGGATAACCTCTTATGGGATAACCTCCTATCGGATTGTCTCTCATAGGATATGGGATATCTTCCCATGGGATCTCCTCTCATGGGATCTCCTCTCATAGGGCAACCTCCTATGGGGCAACCTCTCATGGGAGAGTCTCCCATAGGCTGATCTACTGCCAACATCAAAAGAACTTGAGAATGTCGTCCGTCATCGAATCGTAAAATCCGTCTAGTAATTTTCAGCCCCTTCCGACGTGCTCAGGAACGCTTGGCAAATTTAGGATCGCTGCAAGCCGAAGTGGTAGCACGCACGAACTAGTCACATGCCTTGGACTATTAGAAGCCTCCTCGCTTATCATTGGCAGTCATTAGGATTGTGGTGCGCTGAAATGCGGGAGGCCCCTCCTGTGCCACCGCAGGTGTGCCTGACAGGCTCACAAGCTCGGAAGGAGGGGTCGGAAAACGCCTTGGCTGGCGTCTTGCTCAGCCGTAACCAACACCTCTCTCCTCTCGATTTAAAGTCCTTATCTCCTAAGGGTTCATGTAAAGATCGGCCTCACAAAATCCACCCGGTCCATTTCCGACTGCACAAGGACCAGTCCCACGCCTTTGACATAAATACGAAGCAAACATGTCCTCGACTTTGGTACATGAAAAGAAGATTGAAACTGTAACACCAGGTGCGATTTCGACCATCTACAATCTCGATGCGGAGACTGTACTGACTTGCCTGCACGCAGTGATTCCAACGAACAACCCAGCACCAGGCTTTGACTCTCGAATCCCGTCATCTCCGGCTCATGGGGACCATCACAAGCCCTCCCGACAGCGCGCTGTTGAGGAAAACCTTAGCCCCTCTCTGAAGTCTAAAAGGAAGCTGAGGTACATTGGAGAAGATCACGAGTGTTTCGAACTCGACAGCGTCGTCAGCTTTCGGGAGGAGTACGAAATCAAACTCGACAGCAACCCCTGGAAGAATTTCAAGCGGTTGCTATGCGGCTACCAGGACCTGCCTGTCATAGTACTGCAAAATCCAACAAGGAAGCATGTTCTTGACTACGAGGAAATGAAGCGGTGCCCCACATTACAATGGATATGCGATGTTTTGGGAGAGATCGGGTTGACTCTTGAGGATGTTGTTATTATCGATATCTGCAGCCTCTTCAGCGATGACGATCTCGATCGAATGGACAAGGAGTCACAGCGCACTTGGGACGCCGTGGAGAAGTCGTACGCAATGGTTGAGGATATCCTCGAATTCCTGAACCCAAACATGGTTCTTTCATGCCAGTGCATTACCAGGTGGGGCAGACGCCAGCGGGTAGATCGGTCCTGGCAGACAATTTGGAAGTCAGCAGATAATGGCCTTGCCAGGACATTATGCTCTAGCCAGAAAGATATAATGCGTGGGGCGACTAAGGAGATTAAAATCGGGTCAAACCGCACATTATGTGTGTATGGCGTTCATCCCCGTCGACTGAAGTTCAACGCCGCCATGATACCCGAGCTGAGGGGCGCTTTCAAGGACGTGTTCGTCCCATGTATGCGTGGGTTCAGAAGAGACGAGAAGACAATTACGGCTCCTGGTGCGATGGGAGTGAGGAGTCTGCCACGTATGAATCTGGTGGTTCGGACGAAAGCAGACAGCCTGAGTGCCAAGACAGCCATTGAGGTTGCTGTAAATGAGGTAGGGGAAGAGACCAGGAAGTTGGAGGACCAACTCTCTGTGCTCAAGCTTTGACTCGGATTCTGTGGTATCAGCCCAGACGGATATAGTTCAAATCTAATGCATTCAATATGAATCACGTACTTGGTGTGCCCCTCATCAGAACACATTGTAGTTGGCTTTCTTTCTCCGTGAGAGGTCCGTTGCCTTGGCAGTGTGGCAAGGGACACAGTCTGCTTGTCGCACAGAGATGTTTGAACTTCACTCAACTTCAACTTGCTTGGTCATGAATGTCTTCAGTGCAATGGCCCGGCTTGGGAGGACATACATGCGCATGATGATGTTGAGCGCTGCGAGCAATCACCAATGAGTTGCTTTCAAACGTAGAAAGTATCGTATGGGGCTGCAGTATAACCGCTCTAGTGCGGTGACAAGATACAGCTGCGGAATGGAAAACGAAATGAAACAATCCAGTCTAGCAGTAAAAGCCCTGACATCCCCCCGGGATACCTGGGTACTAAGGCTTGAGAACATTGGGGCTGCTCCTCTTTTCTCACATAATGGTGATTCTCTCCAACTTCCATACAAGGCCAAGTTCATCAAGAAGGCCTCGGCCCCAGCCTTCGAGAAAGACACAAGAGTCTTCAGGCGTTGGCTCGCGAGCTATGGTAGTTTCAAAATCCTCGTTCAGAAGTGTGCTGAACTCACGCGCGTAACACATTGCCTTAAAAATGGTTGAATGCTTCACAACGGGCAAGATGATGTCCAGAGAGAACCGCAGCATACAGGGCAACACAGGTCCTCTCCAGAACTTGTCCCATTGAACACTGTTTTCGACGCGATTGAGTATATCCCACTTTTCCTTATCCAGTGGGTCGGAATAGTTCACTTCCAGCGTATTCGTGTATTCCGCCATGTGGAAGGGCACACCGTCACCATTGAGATTCTCAGTGCTCCATTCCCGCCACATTCTCGCATTCTTGATGGTCAAGTGAAAATAGTTGCCCCGAATCACTGGATCGAATTCTGGACAAACAATTTCCGCAACCGCAGAAATTGACTCGGCCAACGTTGGTGATTCGCCTGAAAGACTTCCCAGGTCAAGTAGACGGCTGAGCAGAGGAAGGCTTTCCCGTGTCTTTGCCGCAAAAGATGGGAAGATACGGTAGAATATCCAGTCATCGCCGAGATACTTCACATCGGGTGTCCTCAAATTCCCGTGGAGAATCTGCAAAACCCAGTGCAAACTGTGGAGACGATTGGTCGTCAAGTCGGTCCGTCCCATCCCGACGTCGAAGTGATCCATGGAGTAAAATTGGACGTTGTGTACAATACAGCAATAGTCAATCGTAACAACTCTGATATCCCTTTCTGAAGGTGCAGTCGTTAGGGCGAGGAGCACAGAGCGAGACTCACAGGATCTGGACTGAGCCAGGTCCTCGCAGGATATCAAGAAAAGTTGGTAACTTTCCCCCGGAGCCAGGGGCTGTCTCAGTCCCGTTATGCGGAAATGTGCGGCTGTTGACGGACCGCGGACCCAGATCGAAGTAAGCCCATTTGCCTCGGTCTCCGTTGTCAGCCGGCATGGACGGTCGAATACGCGGAGGGCTTTGAGTTGAAGCGCACCATTAGACGAATCGATCTTGGCTGATTTTCGACTCTCAATACAGAGAGAATCTAAATAGATCAATTGTTGGCTTTGCGGTCCCCACAAAGGACTCATCTTCCGGAAAGTGGGAGAGGATCCCCATGCTTTCTCTGAATACATCACAAACTCGGTCACCCAGGTTCCAGATGCTGTACTTTGATCTCCAATGCCCGGAAGGTATCTTCCGGAAATTTTTGATATGATTTCCTCGGAGTCTACGCCATCGTCAAACTCCCCGGACTTCATATTCATGATATCCGGAACCCACGAGGGCAGGTGCGCGGGACGATCGTTCCCCAAGGCATGAGTGAGCAGTTGAAGGTTCCCCTCAACAAGGAGTAAGTAGGCTGCAGTCCCTACCCAGCAGTCTCTCCAAGAAAGCGTATAGTCTGAAATCAACTTTTCCGAGAAATCTTGCGGTTCAAAAAGACCCAAGAGGCCATATACCCTGTCTCTAGGGTCACTCGCGTGACAGTGAGAAGTCGCCTGCAAAAGACAGGTGAGAGACCGTTTGACGGCGGAAATATCGAGCCGCTCTTCGGATGATCTTAAGATAAGTCCCATGGCTCCTTCTCGATCGCAGAGAATATCCAAATCACCAAGGGGAAAGACGGCTTTCTTCGAGAGCAAGAGCTCCTGCACAATCCATATCCGAGTCAAATATCGCCTCTCGAATAGTTGATCCTGGCTAATCCCGGCGACATCGGCACAAATTTCTGAGAAGCCGGTAATTTGCCTCATTTTGTTCTCGAATGGGCTGTTGCCATCGGTAAAGCTCGACTTCTGCAGATCGATGCGGAGCCGATGAGTCCTTCCTGGAGGACGTGAGACCAAGTCTTCCCCGAAGTAAGCCACTACTCGATCACAATTTGAGTAGATATCGCCCATTCTGGAAACTTGTGCGGGCTTCTCGATGTTGTCGGCTTGGTTGATACAGATGGCATCCACCCAGACGCCACGACAGACTTTGGAACGCCGTAAGTAGTGTAGAAGAGCCGAGCAATTAGCTGTTACTAGAATGACATCCCAGAAACGACCAACATAGACAGGCTTACAGAGGATGGAGTCACAATTTTCTCCTCCCCAGACGTAGGAAATCATTTCGTAACGTCCCCTCACCCGATTTGGCGCACACCCAATTTGGCGCACCGTCACCCATATAAATGCCACTACTCTTGCCCTTAATTGCCCATTATTACGATTACTAATCTCTCTTTTATTAGTATTAAGGAATTATCTAATTAATTAGCCTTGTCTATAAATATCTTATTAACCTTAATTTAGGCCTTTTAAATAGCCTTAATATCTATAAAAACTATATTTAAATTAATTTAAACTTTTTTCTTTATAACTTTTCTATTAGCCTTAATTTAAGCTTTTAATAATTAATTTTTCTCTAAGGTTATTATTAAATTAATAGCCTTTTAATTATATCCCTTAAAAATCTTTTTAAATAATAATTATTATATAAGGCTTAAATATTTTTATTAAATATAATAAGTAATTAAATCCTTTATTTTTTATAACTTTTTTAAGGTTTTAAAAATAGGCTTTTTAAATTAAAAAAAAAACTAAGGGGTATAAAATTAATTACTAATATTACTTTTATTATTAAATTAATATAATTTATAATAATTTTAATAATTTTTAAGTATATAGGTACTTTTTAATATTTTAACTTTATTAATTAACTAAAAATTTAATACCCTTTAGCTAAAATATATATTTAATTTTATAAATACTTTTTTTTATATCTTATAATAATAATAAAAAAACTTTTTTTTTATTATTATTATTATTATTATATAAAATCTAAATTAATAAAAATGCTTTTTAAATATTATTTTAAATAAATAAAATATAGCTATATTAAAGGATTATAATATATAAAAAGTATATATAAATAAAAAAACTATATAGATTTAATATAAAAAATACTTTTATATAAAGTTAATAATTATATATATATAATACCTATTTATTATTAATAAATATTAATTAAAAAGGTTTAAAAAGGTAATTTAAGAAATAAATATCCTTTTAAGCTATTTAATTATTATTTTTTTTTTATTTACTCTTTTTTTTAAATTATAAATTACTATTTATTATAATCTTTAAGGATTATTAAAAATTACTATTATTATATACTTAATCTTTTAAATATAATAAAAGGCAATAAAGATTTACTTATAATAAATATATATTTTATAAAGAAGGTTTATATTTTTAAATTATAATTTTTTTAATAAATAGAATTATTATCTATATAATTAAATATAAAAATATTTTTAAAATATACTTTTATTAACCCTTTTTTATTAATATTTTAATAATTATTTAATTTAATTACCTTAATTATAAATAACTTAAAAAGATTAAATTAAAGCTTTATATTATTTTTTAAAAAAGTATATAGTTTTTTAACTTTAATATATTAATTTTAGCAGCTTTTAAATAAAGGGTAATAAATAAGAAAAGAAATAAACCATTACTTTTTAAGGGGAGGGCTATTAGGGAAGGAGGAGGCTATTTAACTTATAAGGGCTATCATTTTAAAGCAAATTAATATTAACCTTAAAGTACTTTAATTAAATATAAATAAAGCTAATTAATCCTTTTTAATATTAAAAAAAAGCCTTTAAGGCTATATAGCATTATAATAACTTTGCATATTAAAAAGATAATATTAAAATATATTTTTAAATATATATTATTTCCTTCTAGCTGCTTAAATTAGTATATTAATAGCGATTATATTAAGAGCTTTTTATATCTTAACTTTTATATATAGCTTTATAGCAATTAGATTAATAATAATATAAAGTTTAGTAATTAAAGAAAAATTACTTATAAAGATATTTATATTTTTATTAGGGGTGGGTGGGGATACGTTTATACGCATACGCAGGTGTGGGGTGCGCCAAATTGGGTGTGCGCTAAATCGGGTGAGGGGACGTTATTCTGGATGGTCACTGAAGGCGTATTCTTCTAGCCGCAGATGAATGGGCGAACACACATCCTCAGATTCAGTGACGTAAATGAGCCTAAAGTGGTTTGAATCCAAAGATGAGGAGTAGATGGGCGAAACGAGGCTTCTTTCGGTGTCTCTTCGAAATAGTGTAGTCGCCCCTTCGTCATCGATACGCAGGTCAGAGTCCGTATCGACGTCGACCAGGGGACTGAGATATGGGACACACGGAGGCCACCATAGGTTAGCCTTTCCCAGCGGTACCGCCACTGGCACATGGATATCACCCCCTTTGGCACGATTCTCGTCGACAAGCCGCTTCTCTAAGACCAAGGATGTCACATGACAGCTATGGCAACGAGGTCTGCCATCCTCGACGATGATGCTTGGCTGGCTGCAGTCTGGTCTGTGCCACCGTCCGTGTGAACTCATTTTGCTGAAACAGGATTGACAGGCGCATGGATGCGGTTCTAAAGGACAGTCTTGATAAGAGTGATGATATCAAAGGTTTAAAGCCTGCTGACAGAAGAGTCGGGGCCACCATATAAGGCCACATGCGAACCCCGCTGTTCGCCGGGTGGCTGAGGGATTTGCCACACGACCATGTTGCACACAGAGAGACAGGCTGAAGCTAGCAGCCACAGCCCCCTTGGTGTGGGTAGATCTGCTTCTTTAGATTTTCCATTTACCGCTTGTTGCATGTGTTGTTTCCGGAATGGTCTCTGATAGGTCATTCACTCCACCCATCACAATTGGCAAGAGTATATACAAATATGTCAGATCGGCTTGGAGGTAATCAAGAAGGCCATATAGGCAACACTATATCCCTTTCCGTTCTTCTCAACTGCCCTCATTATTGCATATCGTTAAATAAACTCGTTTGCCATCGCTACAGAGAAGCCCCTTCCCTCTAGTTTTTAGACAGACCAAGATCTCATCAGTAGCTACATCCCTTGTATACTCAGGATTTATACTCTTCGGGCTCAGCCATAGCAATTGAGCTTTGCCTAACCAGACCACCCCCAACACCAGTGCCCGGCCCTGTTGATCTCGAGGTCAACTTTTTCGCCACTCTCTTCACACTCTTGTCGAATTCGCGCCGCACTTGAAGCACACTCTCAATGTGTTCCAGCTGTAGCTTTTCCTTCTTGAACCGCGCTATTGTCCTTGCAGTGTTCAGGGTGTTCGAAATTTCTCTTCCATTGAGCTTTTCCATGAGGATGTTCTCCACCGTGTCGTCAATATCCTCAATGCCCATGGTTTCGCTTGGGACTTCACTGAGTAGCTTCATCCAGACCTGCCTTCGAATCTCGATATCTGGCGGCGAGTATTCCAGAGCGAGGTGGATGCGAGATTTCATAGCCAAGTCGAAGGTCTCGACACGATTGGTGGTAAGGAACACGATGCCGGAGAAGTATTCGAGCTCCCTCAGGAAGACGGCAACCAGGGCGTTGCGCGAACTATCACCGATAGATTCCTGGCGCGCCTCGAGGAACACGTCGGCTTCGTCCAGCAGTACGACAGCCTTCCACATGGTTGCGTAGGTCAAGATTTGTTTGAGCCGCATTTCGAACAGCCATGGTCTGTCATAACGATTCAGGTCACCTAGAGACGCGGAGATCAGCGCCTTCTGGGCGCCCTCGGCTGCTGTCTCGGCCGTGAGTGTCTTTCCGGAGCCGGGTGTTCCGTGCAGGAGGACAACGAGCCCTTTGCCTTTCTGCTCAGGCTCGTCCCTCGCGTTTTCGGGAAACTCGTGTGAGGTCACGAGTGCTTGCAGCACGAGCTTTTGCTCTGGAGCAAGTATCAACGAGTCCCACACGCCCTGCTTCCATTTCACATCGTCCATCAGGTCGACGAAGAAGCGGCACCAGTCCTTGCGGCTGAGCGAGTACCCGTAAGCGTACGGGGGGCAGAGAAGTGGGTCTGGTTCCATGACTTTGATAGGGACCTGGTTCCCGTACTGATCGTCATGGAACATCTTTCGGTCGAGAACTATCCTACCAGTTTCCTGATCCAAAGTCAGTAGTCAGGACAAAAGAAAGTGTACGAGCTAAGCATGATATGGTGATCAGGTATACTTACAGTAAAGGGAAGCCACACACCCTCAAAACCTGCCATATCAGGGTGGAAATAATCATCCGGAGGCTCCTTCAAGTACTCTGCTATTCCATCATACGCCTGGATACATATAGACTTTCTGGCAAGGAATCTGCGGCCTCTTTCTTCCAAGCGGGTTTCCAGACTTTTGTCTTCTCGGGCGAAACTTCGAGGATAGACAGGTAGGTCTGTAATGAAGGCTGGGTTCTCGGACCCAAACCATCTTTTCTGGAAGATGAAGAACTTGTGGTCCGCTGTTCCCTCCAAAGTACCGTCGTGGTCCGTATACGTACAAGTGACCACTATGTACGGCCCTTGCGTGGTGCTCTCCTCGTATGCAGTCTTCTGGCACCGCAAGAGCCAGGGCTGCCCCATAACTGATGCATAGACAAGGTCTCCTGGTCTGAAGAGTACCCATGCTTGGAGGTAGGAAATCTGACCTTTGGCTATCATTTTTGTGACGTGTTCCCGGTCAGGACCAAGCTCATGGTTCATGAAATCGAACAGTAGTCTCACTAGGGGCACATTAGTTGTCTCTTCCACAAAAATTAATGAAATACTCACAGTGTTGGCGAATGTATATGTCTTCTGTCACCTTACAAATATGCTCTAGCTCATCCCACTTGCTACAAATCAGCGCTTTGATCCCATAAGTGATTGCTTCTCTTCACTTACATAATGCATGAGCATCTGAAAAGGTCCAGTGAGCTCGAATGGCGACTTGAAGTCCGAGGCAACAGTAGTATACGACGGTCCGACCACATCCTCGAACACTTTAAGCAGGTGTGGCGAGTTGATTCTGAGGGTCGTTGACTCAAGCTCATGTTTGTCGGTGAACTTCCGCCGGATGACAAGTGCGTAATGGCTATCCACATAATCCTGGGGCTTGCCAAAGGGCTCCAGCTTTGACTCCGTCACAAACTCTCCGCCTTTCTTCGGACTCGTGTGGTACGTTTTGAATTCGCACTTCGTGCCAGCCGTGGTCACTGAGGTTGAGCTGCTTGACATATTGGCGAGTCTCGTCTCTGTGTGTTCTCAAAAAAATGTGATTCACGTAGCCTGTTCTGCTCAAGTGACGGATTACAGTGAGGATGAGCTACAATGTTCAGTACTGGGAGCACCTTGACGTGAAAAAGAAAGTTGGAAGTTGGACACCGGAGCCTCATCTACATTGGGTTACTGGTGGCGCGATCCTGCCATCCTGCAAGAGGCGCGGATCTTGAACAAGGCTTATCAGGACGACATGGTTTAGATTGGTCCATTCTCAGGTATTGATGCGTTGTAGTCTCACGTCAGCTGAAAATGACTATTAGATGCAGGCGCTATCTAGGCACAATTTGGGGGCTGTACCACAACGTCGCCACCATATGCAGGCTGCCGCCCGGGCTAGGAAGGTCAGCTGGAAAGACCCTGTCTCCTTCTCCAACAGAGACGCGTGCCGGCAGATGGACACAGTATTGTGTGGGGTTTTAGGACACCATCAGAGTCGTTGAGATGCTCATGCTTTTCTGACAGTCACTTATTTCTTCACCTGTTCTTCACGCTGGCCGAGCAGCTGAATTCCATAGCACCAGGCCTCGAAACGCACATGCACAATGCCTCCTTTTGTGGCAGACGCGGCCCCAACGCCATGGCCGAATCATCCCCAAAATGACCCGCCTCTTGATACACCCTTTTCTCGAGCCATCGACGACTTTCTGGGGGAGCTAAATGCCGAGGATGACCCCAAAAACCCATTCTTGAGGGAGCTCAAGGCCAGCCGCCAACAACTGGCCAAGACCCCAGGTTGCAAAACACAGGCCCAGGCTTCGGCCGCCAACCTCAGAGACTTCATGGAAAGTCTTCAAACCCAGAAAAGCTCTGGTCGTGGACTGAGGATCCTTGCCCGTCTTGAACCATTCATTGATAGTCTCGCCAGGGTCATGGGACTATGCGAAAACATGTTGAATGCTGCCCCCTTCGGGGTGAGCATCGCATTTTCCGGCGCGCGGATCGTTCTCAGACTTGCGGTACAGATGCAGACCTGCCTAGACAGCATTGTCGACGCCATGGAGCAGATCGGCATCAGCCTCAAGTGTTATGACAAGTTCGCGCAAGCGTTCCCGGACTCAGATGAAGTGCAGGACCTGCTTGCCAGTTCTTACAAGAACATTGTATGTTTTTGGTTCAAGGCGTCTCGTATACTATCCCGACACAGCTTAAAGACAGTCATCCGGGGAGCTACAAGGTCCATCGAGAAGGAGATCAAGACAGCACTCGATGGTTTGAGCCGCGACAGCTCGAATGTCATGGCACTCGCCCAAGCCACAACAGCCGAACAATCAATGCATAAAAAAGAGTCCACACTGAGACAGGGCGTCATTGATTGGATCAAGAGTGGATCATACATCGATGTCAGGCCAATCCTCCAAGACCAGCTTGACCTGCGGCTCGAGGGAACTTGCAACTGGTTGTTCGAGGACAAACGTTTCTTGAACTGGTGCAACGCCACTGAGAACGCTGCGATATGGTACAACGCCAAACCGGGGTCCGGAAAAAGTGTGTACGCGGCAACAATCATCAATTATCTGCAGAAGCGGGACAAGAAAGTGGCCTTTTTCTTCTACTCTTTCAACAGCCCGCAAAGAAAGTTCGGCATTAGTGGGATGCGATCTTTGGCTCTACAGCTGCTGAAATTCGTGACTGGTTTGCCGGACAGAGTGGTTCAGCGCTACAAGGACGAACTTGAGAACTGTGCTAGTGGCCTCGATAACATCCACACAGCGTCACACGTTGTTCATGAGTTGCTCACACAGTGCGAGGAGACGTTTGTGGTGATCGACGGGGTTGACGAGTGTCTCGATGATGATATAACACTTATTACCCTTCACTACATGATGAATATGCCGACTTACGGACGAGTGAAATGGCTCTTTACAAGTCGGAATTACCTCAAGATCAGAACGGTCATGGAAGGAAGTCAGGCGGTGGAGATCGAAGCATCAACAGAAGCCATTTCTCATGACATCCGTTTTTACTTCAGCAAGCACATCAGCTGCGACCACTGCATCGACAAGTGGACAGAAGGCGAAGACAACTTTCTTTATTCGAAGCTGATATGTGACACCCTTCAGGGGGAGGGGCTCACCTCTGAGGCAGAGATAAGACACGCTTTGAAGACGTACCCGAAGAATTTAAACGGTTATTACCTACGGGCGTTAGAGAAGCTTTCCGAAACGACGGAGCAGCAACAAGAGCTAGCCAGGTAGGCCTGATGACATTCGATGCCAAGCTCGTGCGAGATGCTGATGCTCCACATCAGACGTACCTTTTCGATTCTAATAGCAGCGGCTCAGTCGATCTCGCTTGATGAGATACGCAACATCCTCGCTGTCGCCCCAGACGCGGAAGACCATGACCCTAGGCGCGTCCCTTTTACCAAAGATATAGAGAATTTATGCACCCCCCTCGTCACGTTTGGAAAGGCTAGGGAAGGCGACGATGAGGACAATCCTCTACTGAAGCTCTGTCACAAAACAGTCGAGGACTTCTTCTTGCAGAGCCCGGAGAATCTCAGCATGGACCATACGTCAAAGCTACGGAGGTATTTCGTGACTTATAAACAGGCCAACGAGGCAATTGCCATGGATTGTTTGAGTTACCTGCAGTACAAGCGATACGAAAGCCCGACTCTCGATCTCGCGGCTATCATATCGAAACCAATTGCGAAGGAGCACGCATTCCTCCCCTACGCGGCTACATTTTGGGCACAGCACTGTGACGTGATTGGACACTCTCCATCAAAGGAGCTTGGTCAGGCCGCTTTGGAGTTTCTTCAAGGACCTACTCTTCGCACGTGTCTGGAGGTACAAGTATATGTCGGTCCATATCTATTTGGCCGATATGTCAACAGGAAAGATCGAGCGTCGTACAAAATGTGCATCAAGGGTTCGAGAGTACGCGACAACGACTCATTCGGAGTTCCATTGCCGCAGTGGCTGGACACGCTCTCCTCGCAGGGGTGGACGCTGGACAGATCGATGTGCCACTTCATCGGTGAGTGGCGCGAGGTTCTGATATCGCACCCAGATGGACTGGCATCGTGCCTCCCATTGAGGAAGTTTGAATCGGCATGCCATCTCTCGCCACAAGGGGATCACAAGAACGCAAACGTTGCACATATTGAGGAGCACTACAAACATCTCAGCTCGGTCAAGGGTGTTGATCCAAAGAATGGGCAGCTTCTGGGCGTTGCCTTCCAGGGAAAGACACTATGGATGGACTTGCTTTTCGGCCCATCACTGGGGCATTTCGAACGTCTCCAGATCCCGCTGTTTGCCAAGAAAAAGAGTATTGTGAAGAACGACTACAAGGTCCTGCTCCCGGAGGAAGACCGCGGCGACTGGGCAATGACTATAGCAAGTCGCACGGGGGCTCCAGAGACTGTCGAAGCCTGGAGTCTGGATCTTCAAAACCTGAGCATCAGCTGCATTTCGCACGACACCAGCAAGCAACGAAAGGTCCCACTCGCGTTCTCGAGGGAAAATGTCGGCAGAAGCAAAGGGTCATGGGAAATGCAGTCTACACAGAACTTCGACCCCAATGCTGTGAGAAACGGGTCAATGCAGGTCTTGCATGCGAAGTGGAAATCACGCAAGAATCTGCCTGATGCGAATTTGAACCTCCTTTTTGAAGGAGACGATGACAGTGATTCATCTTCTAGTGAGTCAGAAGAAGAAGAGGTTGACGATCCGCCAGCGGCCAGTCCTGAGTCATCGTCAGATGATGATTCAGACGATGATTCAGTCACCGAATCAACAATTTCACACAGTCGAGGAACAGAGACCGCGAACGAAACTTCGGATACAGACAGTGACTCTGAGACGGACGAGGGTCACATCACGGACTGCTTAATCTTGAAAAGTTGCGATGGCGATCCCTCATGGCACCCGTGGTCTGGTCCACACCAGATCTGGTCACGAATAGGCTGCGCTGTCCATCCCGTACTACCCCTCCTAGCAGTTTCGCACACTGCCCGTCAACTAGAAGTCATCGACACTGCCACGCGAGTCCAGAAGACAAAACACCTCCCAGACCTTTCCGATCTCCAGGATACACCCGTGGCAGGCCTGAGAGGTATGAGCCACCCAGAATCTCGCCCAGAAAATCAGCTGCTGACATAGAAATATCAAGAACTCCGCTTCTCCCCTTGTGGCAACTACATCCACTTCCTCTCCATTGCCTTTGTCCCTCAGAAAGAAAAGGCTGGCACCGAAGCACGCGTCGCCCTGTCGACTTTCAACTTCAACCACGAGGGAAACAGCGACGACACGCTCCTTAGAGAATGCCCTCCGCAAAGGTGCACGTACACCTTCGGCGAGACCCTCGCGGACGTGCCCCTGCCGCTAGCCCTGACACACTGGAGCGATACTGAAGTCATCATCGCACTGCCCCCGCTTACTTGTGACCCCAAGATCATCAAAATAATGCTTCCTATTTTCCCACCTATGGTCCTCTCAGGCGTGGCGGATGACCACTGCTCAGCTGAGAATACAATCATGACCCTGCAACGTACAGTGTACTTCCCGACGTCGACACCGGCTCGGCAGGCCCGCCTCATGTACCGCAACGACGGGGAGAGCGGCAAGACCTCCGGCGGTCGCCTGTACCTTGTTCTAGACAAACTAGTCCACACCGTCACCAACGAAGACAGTGGTGTGGTGAAGACCGCCGAAGACGTCACTCAGGGCTCTACATCTGTTGACAATGGTACCAATGGTAATGTTGGTGGTCCTGATCTGGGTCACGCCAGTCCCCCTGTCGTATTGCGGTGGAAGGTCGCGCAGGGTGACGGTTGGAGGGCATGGGACATTAATTTGGACACCATGTCATCTGATCTGAAGAGAGACGTGCCTGTCTGGAAGATGCTGAGAGGCCAGTTCGTGGACAGCGACAAGCTGTTCAGCGTACCGATCCGTAGCGGGCTAGACTGGAGGAGGAAGGGTTACCTGAGCTGTTCAGCTATGGGGTGATCTATAAGAGCCTTGCGGGAGTGCCCCTTAGCATTGGTCTCGGGTTAATCTACCAACATAGCGATCACCGCCATATCTGTTAATCGTCGGCATTATTGGAAGCCTTAGACTGTCATCCTTAGATCGGTTTGGGCTGAGAAAATTTGAGTCTACCCTCGGAATTGAGTAATACTCCGAGGCTCTCTCTGCGCATTGGACAATGATGAGCCCATAGGCCCCTATATGGCCCCGGTCCCTCTCCGAAAGATTGGCCTATGTGAACGAGGCCGGCTGCTGACACCGAATCAATAACACAGGCTTCTGCTGGTTCACCCCTGGCCGGAACTCGGTTCCCCAAACCAAAGATATTGCGGAGCAGTGCTGTTTCTTCACTCTTCGGAACAGCGCACACTACATTAGCACATGCGTCTGGTCCGTAGCTATCTTTCTGAGTTAGGGTGCTGACCGTCTCTCATGTCCCCGGCTTGCCGTCCGTACGCCAAGAGACAGTCCTTGTTGGCTCCCAAATGCAACACCAACAAGTTTTCTCATTGGATGAAACAGCTCCTGTGGACAATGAAGTATCCATATACGCAGCAGCGGGGACGTAGAATTCTCCTAGTGGAGACTGAGCTAAGAATAGTAAAGTGCTCGAGGGAATATTAAGGCTGGCCCAACCACCTGACGCGGACCTCTTCCAGGACGCTTCTTCGCTCCACCCCAACAAGCATAAAGGTCAAGCCCATTCTCAAATCCTCTATTGCACGCTCCCACGTCGTTCAATGTGCCTCTAATGTACTTATATTACATGTGAGCTGCAAAATAATGGGCGACAACTCCTGTTTGACGCGTGCTCCGGGCGAAGCTGGAGGCCAAGCAACCTCCAGCCTTGGCCTGTTAGATGTGGAGCACATGGCTGTGTTCCGTAATGCATTAGACAGAATATTTCTCGCCGATATCACTGAGATCACTTTCTCAGAGATCATCGATGGCCTGCCAACATGGGACTCTTGGCTCGAGTTTGACGTCTGGCAAGAGGGGCATCCCGTGAACGTTTTGGGACACAAGGAGCTATGTGCTGGTACCCGAGAGAAGGCCAGGAAGCTTCGTGCTGACTTCGACGTTTACTCTTTATCTTTCCCCACAGCGGTATGTGTGCCCCCCCAAGAGCTTGTGTGAGATTCAGGTAGTCTATAAGCGTTAGCTTTGCACGACGTGGCCTATCTCACACATCCCATTCGCAACGAGCAGCATGCGTTAACATTCAGCACATACCAGACCCTTCGCGACTTCCAAAAGGCTCTCCCGGGTACTAAGAATTACCTATTTAGCCTTATTGAGTTACTAGCCAGGTCATGCCATGAAATCGCTGTCCGCCTATTCGAACTTGACGATGGTGTTCACAAACACAGCGTTTACGAGGCATGGCGCGATGCACCGGTCGACCCACTGTCGAACCCATTGACTCGCCCATTCCGGCGACCTTCCGTATTCTGCCACGGAGCATATAGCTTCCACGATCAATACCCTCATGGCCTCGCTGATGTGGTCGGATATTGGGCGGAGGCCAAGATCTTTGGGGGCGTTGTTGTATTCGACAGAGGACCGTCCGGTACCGAGGTGAGTCGAGTTGCCCCTGGTTCCCGGGCCTCAAAATCATTTACGTGCTCGTGGCTTACACTAATGTCCCGCTTTTTCTGCCAGCGAAAAAAGATTTACCTACACGGAGGCCACAAAAAATCCCCGTTAACGCTGTTTCCTCCCACCTCAGAGCAGTTCGACGCACTAGCACAATACCTGCTCCAAGGGCAGTCAGCGGCCACCCCATCTCCTCTGCCCATCCACGCGTCTTGTCTTAACGGCTATCGCTACCATCCGGATGATGCCATGTCTCGATTCAATATCTTCCGCGACCGGTACGAGAGGAAAGAGCCGCCTACCAGGAGCACACACCGCATGTACATGGATGGGCGGAACTGGCCGGAGATGGGGTATTATTTCCATGTCCTAGACCTTCACTCCAAACGTGCTCAAGGCGAGCAGGTTGATGAAGCAGAGCTAGCTGTGGCGGAAGAAGGCAGGCGGCGTATCACGCCGTCGTCCCCGTGGTGGCCCTATGGAGGAGAAATAGACCCAGAGGCAACATGTATAGACGACGAGTGGATGTTCGGATAGTGTTGAATTAAAATTCACCCGCGGATTTATGTTATTTGTTGAGAAGAGAACCAACATCGTGTATGGATATGTCAAGTTATCAGCACAGATCGGGGGCCAACTCCCAGATATGCAAAGGTGACCCATATCTGTTCAGTCACACATTTCACCTGCCACACAATACAGTGCTGCATCAAAAGACCTTTCGCCCTGGATGCGTACAGAAATACTATTGGCCAGTGTGATAACATGGACTAACACGGCCGAGCCTCTGGGCTGGCTGCACTATACTTGATCATAATCGTCATTGCTTAGAGAGTCCTCCAAGTATCTGCACAATGGTCCTCATTCCTATTCTCAAGGTCACAAAGTAACGACACATATCAATGAGCTCTTGTCATGCAATTCGAGCTTTGCATCAATTACAAACCTCTTTGTCGGTTATCTCGGCTGTGCTTTGACCACAAGTTTATTATACTCGACCTCTCGCCCGTCCTATTGTGTGAACAAAGACATTGTTATGAGTTATGGCCAAGCCCCGAGCCCTGATCCTCATGAGATTGAATCTTTTCCGCTCTATAAAAGGCCCAATCTTGAAGCGGCGGCCATTTCATGCTTCACCGGAATGCCCAAGGAAGTTCACCATCTTCATCAAGACACATCAAACATCATCATCTAACACCAAGCCACCAGTTCTTATCCACTACTGAAAGTCAACTCCACCATGGGTAACAAGATGTCTGTGGGCTCGCGCCAGAATCAGGTATCTCAGTATCTCAACAACCCGAGACTTCCTTTGGAGATAACGCTCATGATCGCGGCTCAGCTGTGTCCCAGCTGTTCAATAGAAGAGGATGCGATTCCAGCCACGGAAGATGCACGGGAGCTCCAACGTGCCTTGGGCAACTTAGCGGCCACTTGCAAGCATCTACATGCTGTTGCGAATCAGCATCGCTTCCATTCATTCGTTATGCCCTACCACCCGGATTTTGAACACCGTCCGCATTATGGAATAGGGGAGGACGTTGCCTTGGCGCAGCGCTTCAACAACGCCGCCCTCCCTACGCTGTTGGACCGGATGATAACCGACGGCCAACTAGGTGACCAATTACAATACCTCTCTATTCGGGACTTCACCATCCAGTTCAAAGCCGGGGTTACTAAGCCGAGACTACAGCGGTTCATGGCTTTAAGCCTAAACCTTGGGATTCCGATACCGAATTTTGTCCCGGGACTGCTTAGTCTACCCGATCGAAGCAGGGTAGACCTCTCGGAGGTAAACTCGGCCATCTGGCTGGAAGGACAGCTCTGGATTTTGCGGAACCTATTTGGTGTACTGGATTGCATAGATTTTGATGTATGGCTGGTCAAATTACTACTCTTTGGGTCGACTCCTCGACTTAAAAAGCTAATGATGGACCCCAAGATTGCCAAGCAGGTTTTCTTCTCACGGCCGGGGAACACCCCAGCCACGCTGCCCTCGGTCACTACTATGGGTATTCCACAGTGGAAAGGGAGCTTTCCATCACTATTCATACACGATCTTCCGAGAGTTCAGATGGAAGTCTTACTCCGCAGCTTTCCCAACCTCCGTGCCTTTCAGAACGACGAGGCTGCATTTTCGTGGGGTCCGTATAGTCCATTTCCTGACGACCGCCCGCCGTTGTTCCCCAACCTCCGAAGACTTGTGCTGGCTGCAGAGCAGCCTCGACGCCTACACCACCTGACACAGGTGTGGCTTCGGCCACACTGTTTTTTAAATCAACTATTCATTAATCTAGCTGCTGTCTGCTCAGCTTTCCAACTATCCTTCAGCCCTTAGCTCATCTATAAAGGCATAAATAGCTTTAAATATCTCATCGCCCTTTTCTAAAGGAGGAATATTAAAATCCTTCTTTCTCCCCTTATTTTTTAACTACCTTTTAATCCTTTAAAAGAATACTTTATTATTAATAATAAAATAATAAATCTAATAAAATATAATATTATTATACTCTTTTATATTACTAATTTTATTATAAATAATATCTTTATCTTTATCTAAGAGTTTTATAATATATTCACGGAAGCAATTTAAATAAGAAAATTGAATTGCTATTTTAATTTCTATTAAAGTTAACTTTAAGATTAAATATTAGCTATAATATTAGCTTACTTAATTAGGGTCTTCTTAAGAGTTTATATAATCTTATAGTTTCTTTAGAGATCCCTTAGGAAGATATATATTAATATAAATGGAAAGAGATTAAGTTTTCAACTAGGACTATATTTATAGGATTATTATATTTTATAGAGAGACTATTCTGGTCTTCGTTATATAACTATTTACCTAACTTTTTAATTTATAGCGCTATTAGAAGCGATTCTCGCTAGCCTCATCTATACGGCTGTTATTGTTTGCTTAGCCGTAAGCTATAATTATATTTAAAACCTATTATTATCGGTATTATATTTTTTTTTCAACGCTAGGTGTTTAAGCGTTTATCATTGTATGAAGGGACTAATGCATACTGCTTAAAGAGGCATATATATATAGATTAAAAACGAGACCACTGACACAGGTGTTGAAAGAGTTTCCGCAGCTAGAAGAGCTGTATTGTCATCGGCGGACAGGAGACGAAATCGGTGCGTTCGACCCTGATTTCTCGAACGCGAACGTGTTCAACAGCGTTCATCACTGCCTTCGGAAGCTGACCTACCTCAGCACCACGATCACTCAGGGCCACGATATTGACGACTACTTTATCGCGGTTGAGTGCTACGAGGAGGAGAACTTCTCGGACGTTCCGCACTTTAGTGCCTTCGAGGTGTTAGAAGATTTGACTATTGACCAAGGCCTCCTTGGCCGCATGGCAACGGCCCACGACCGCGTCCTTTCTCCAACCGGACCCTACTTCCCAGACCTGGACTGGAAGCTCCCGCAGTCTCTCCGCCGTCTGGCCGTACAGTCCGTCTACGACTGGCCCAAACTTGCGTCGCAGCTGACAGCTCTTGCTAGCGCGAAGCAACGGGGCCAGTTCCCATTGTTGAGCGACATCTTTGTCGTCATTGTGCGGACTTGCACGGTCGAATACGACGGTTTCTGGCCCCCTCATATCCCGCTGACTCCCAGCGAGGATCTGATCCGCGATTCAGGCGAGCTCATGAGGGCGGCTGGTATAAACCTCTGGGCCAGCACCGCTGAGATAGAGGCGCCTCCGGGTGATTCGATAGACTACCCGCATGATATCGTTGAGACAGGCACTCCCGTCGCTGTCGAAGTCCAGCGGACGCTCTTTAGCGATATTTGAGGACGCCATTCGCTGTTTAGAGAAACGTGGCTTGGCTTTCCTTTAGGAGTTTTGTAGGCTGCATACCGTGAACAATTTGATTCTCATTTCCATTTCCATAATTCCATAACTTTACATATCACATCAGTAATTGAATTAGTGCACTCAAGTGACATCTTTCATCTCTTGATATTATTCTACACGCTGCAAGTGATGCGGCTCGGGTTTGGCGACTGCATCTTAGACGTAGCGAGTTAGGACACATACCTAGGCAGACACATTCATTTACACTTGCTCGCTGTTTGACTAATAAGAATGATAATTCGACAGTTGCTAATCAATCCAAGTAACCGGCCCAAACTGCTTCAAGGTCTATGAGGAGTTGACATTTCTAGGAGAAACGCCTATATGAATGACTCTTAGCACCATCACAGGATGAACCTTGAAATACTGAAGAGCCCGTCGCAAACACTGAGGAAGAATAGCAAGAATGGCCTGATAACTCCGCAACGTAAAGCTGCCCTCTCGTCATCGACTTATAGCAATATGCCAGTGTTCATGTCTAGCTAAAGGTCATGGTGCTGTCGAGTCTCCTTATTCAATCATCTTTGTGACACTCCTGATCAAGCACGGACCGCACGTCTTTCCTCCCTCCAAGCTGCCCTTGCGATTTGCTTGGCTTGCTTCCTCTCTTTCCAAGCTTCAATCTTCAAGGCTTTCTCTGCTCGCCTAGCCTCTCTCCTATCTTTTTTGTTGACCGCCAAACACCTCACTTTCTCTTGAACCTCGATGAGCTTGGCAGGAGGGCGGATGAGTGCCTGGGTGGTAAGACTCGGTCTCTGACTCGAATTTGAAGCATTAAGTTCTGACAGTGAAAGACTTGCAACCTGATTTTCTGCTTCTTCCACAGTTGTCGACAAGCTATTGACTGTGGTCTTGTCTTGGTACACGTCCGCGACCTGATATACCGGTGGCGGCTCAGCTCCGTCTACCGGTTGGACGAACACCACTGCATTATTTGTCTTGGGTTCTTCGGGAAGTGCTTGACGACGCGCAATGAATGGCTCTCTGAGTAAATATTAGACGTCAATAAGCAGAAAGAAAGGCTAGGCCCCATGCAGGTACTAAGTTACTTACTGTGAGTGGTCCCCGTCGAATAAATGGACATTGTGCAACAAAAGGCTCAGCGTCAACTTTAGTGAATTGAGAGATGCCTGTCTCGCCGCAATTTTCGGCTTGTCAAACAGCCATTTCGCCTTCTGCTTCAGGTTCCCTGTATCACCTCTTTTATCATCGTCTCTCAGTGACGCCAGGTTCTGATCCAGGTCCTCGATCTCGTATCTGCACAGTTCCAGGACCTCGGCGAGCACATCTCGGGTGTCTTCATTAAGTTCACGAGAGGAGTCTTTGCCGATCAGCAGCTTGGCTTCGATGTCTCTTAGGATGATGGCCACGGCCTTGGTGTCAACGGCAATCGATTTAATTTGACCGCTTGCTGTTCCGAGGTCGTCTGCCACTGTGGAGATCTTCCTTGCAACGTGGAATCCAGCAGCGGCTAGAGTGGCAATAGAAGATGCCAAGCCCACTAATTCAGCCATCTTGAATTTGTAGGATGAGCTGCTGCTTGGAAGAATGGGCAGAGACGTAGAAACGCGGATGTACCAGCGAAAGTGTCCTGGTAATCAGGCAAGCGTGAGCTATATAAGAGTTGTGGAGGGCGCAGCACTTTCACGCACGCGAATCGGATGTCGTTTCCATGCCGAGGCGAGTGTAGCTCTGTCGGCTTGGTGGCTGATGTTTCAAGACACATGAGTGCCACGACCGGGGCATTTGTGAAACAGGCCAATCGAACATCTTCGAGCGGGCCGGAGCCTGGATTGCCTTGCGAACTGAACATTATTCCTGCAATCGCAACGAAAGATTTGCCTCGGCACGTGTGACTCGACCGGCAGAGAACCGAAAGTTTGCACAGACTTGACACATTCATATGTTTCTTCTGTGGAATAGCAGACGGTATTATCGTGCTGATTGCTAACAAACCAATGCATTTTCTTCCCGAAAGTTCGTGCAAGTCATGGCTCGATTTACTTCATTTCCGGGCCAATATGGCTGTTTTGTGCAGCGAGTTCATCAAGCCTCCCAATCACAGTCGTTTGCCCCTACCAAACATCAACCTGAAGATTATGGCGCCAAGTCTGAGGTAGAGGGGACTTCCAGGAAGCCGAATGGACCCGGCACCCAAATGCTCCGTTTTTGGTGTAAACCCCACCAAAAACGAGCTTCCAGACTCCGCAAATCCAACCCTTTATTTCTCACTTATTCTACCTTTAAAAATAATAAAATAAATACTTATATTAATATTTAAAAGCTAAATATTAATTATAAAATATTTAAATAATTATATAATATATTTAATAAATATTAAAAAAAGAAATAAAATTTCTTATATTAAAAAGTATAAAACAAAGTTTATAAATTTTAAATATTATTTTAAAATAATATAATAAAATTAAAGTAGATTTTTAACTTATTTATATATATAAAGTATAAAATATTATAAAATCTTTTAAAAGAATTAAAAATATTTTTTTAAAAAAAGAGGGGTAGAAAAATAAATTTATTTTTTATCTTTTTATAAAATTTTATTTTATATTATATTTTTAATATAAGATATATTATAATTATATATTAAATATATACATATTATATTTTAATTATATATTTTATAATATATTTATATATTTAATAATATATTTAATTTATATATTTATTATAAGATTTATTTACTACTAATATATTATATATTATTATATATTTATATTTTAAATATATTATAAAATAAATAATATTTATATATATAAAAAAAGATTTTAAGAAATAAAATATATTTAATATTAAATTTACTATAAAAGTTAAGACTTTAATTTTTTAAAAAGTCTTTAATTTTAACTTTTTATATTTTTATATATAAATATATTAAAATATAAGGAAATATATTTTATTATATAAAAATGGGTAGGTTTTATATATAAAATTGTTTGAAAAATATTAAGTTAAAATTGAAAGTTTTATATAGAATTTAGGTTTTTAGATTTTGGTGAGAAATCTATTCGGGTGCGGGGTTCATTCGGCTTCCTGGAAGTCCCCTCTATTGCTTACTATGAGAGAATTAGTCCGTATCTCGTCATCACTTGTGATTGGTCTCCATCCCCTCGACCTGTGGTGGTGGCCAATGCGTCGGGTATTACGGGCAATCGCCAGCAGCTATCTACTGGCAAACCAACATGCTGACGACTCCCGATCCCTCCGGCCCTTGTTCTGTTCGGACTGACTGAGCCTCATACCTGTCAACTCTGGCAATCACCCCACAATGGCCAACAAGATTCAATCTCCCCTAGCAACATTGATACCGTTCGTTTCAGCCGAGAAGGCTGCTACGATGGCGTACCCGCCCGATGCCATGCCGGGTGCTCGCGACGTAGAGACATTTTATGGTTCTATGCGAGTATATGAGTGGGGCCCAGCGGACGGAGAGAAAATCTTGTTTGTTCATGGGGATGCCACTCCTTCCTTGGTCTTTTCCAAGATTGCCCAGGGGCTCGTGGATGCTGGGTACCGAGTGATGCTTTTCGGTGAGTTATGCCGTCGTGGACTTGGGCATGTTAATTCCGATAACGATATGAATCCAATGAAACTAACTAAACGACTCTTCACTAGATCTCTGGGGTCGAGGATACAGTGATACACCACTGGATTGTCGGCACGACGTTCGTCTGTTTGCATCCCAAATACTTCTGGCGCTCACATCCTCGCCACTTTCATGGATGGGAAACGACACGAAATTCTCAATCATCGCATTTTCCCTGGGAGCTCCCATCTCGTTCGCATTTGCCGCTGCTTACCCCTCATCAGTTCAGTCCTTCGTGCTTCTCGGCCCGGCAGGTCTTATCCGCAAACTACCGGATGGTTATGATGACCAACTCATGCATCAGCCCGAGCTGGCCCCATCACCTGGAGCCATTCGTGAGAAAGTGAGGGAAATTCTGGGAGTGGCTCCTTCTGGCCCAGCTCTGGATATTCAGCTGGATGAGAGGCGAGTGGTGACGGTGGAGACAGGCCCTTCCCGCGTGGAAAAGAGCTTTGACATGGGAGGAGTTCTTCAGTGGCAGTTCGATCATCACCAAGGCCACATCCATTCGTTCCAGGATACCGTTCGTTACGGCCCGCTGCAGACGAGGGAACTGTGGAGAAAGGTCTGTGATATGATTGCGGGTCGAGCACGACCGGATACTGCCCTGCACAATTCCAGGTTGCTCGTCTTCTTCGGCAAAGATGATGGCGTTGTCGTGGGAGGGGAGACGACTGAGGACATCCTGAAGTTGCTACCGGCCAGCCACTTGAAGACTGATTACCTACCAGGAGGACATGGATTTCCATACCCGAACAGTGACAAGATTACTCGGACCATTCTCTCCTCTTGGGAGTCTAGTAACCTCGCTGTAAACTAGAGGAATACTTTTCCGGGCTGTACTCATCACAACACGATGGTGTCGAGTTTTGCCTGCTTTGAGGTTGGATTCCACAGCTGCCGGGACTGCGGGACAGCAGAACAAAACGTGTAGTCCTCAACAGGATTCTTGGCTTACGATACTGCCACATAACTCATATTTTGTGTTGGCTAATCTTCTCAGTGGGCACCCGAAATGATTGACTGCACAGTACAGCACCAGGAACGCCTTGATCATTACAGCAGTCAATTACCAACCTTGAAGATAGACTTATTAATTACAATCCCATTCGTCAAACCTTTCCCTCACACTCCATTACCAATGCACCCTTTGTCGCCCAATGCATCAATCTGCCCTGCGTCGGTGGAGCTCAAGTGGACGAAGTGACGATCGTCTTTGGATCAACGTCATCGCTCCTGCCGCCGTCTTTCGGTTCTTTGACTAACGTACCTGGCGTACCCAGGGTCGCAGCTGCCCGTCTCCTTAAGCACCACATAACTCCAGAACGATAGCCGAAAGATGACGTTACTATGGGGACAGCACCTGGGGTACATCCCACGCCGGCTGACGGGGAGCAAATCCCCAGCTCCTAAGCAATTGACGTGCACCAGACAAGGCCACAATTTCGTCTTGGCAGACTCTCTATATCACGGATGACCTTGCTCTGGGATCTCTGCCGTACCTGCCAAGAATACCAAGCTTTCTGATCGCATCCTTGTGTTGTGAGATTTGCGCCTTGCAGCCATGGAGACCGACCACCAGAGACTGGAGCATTCTGACCCGGCAACGCTGGAGAAGCAGATTGACTCGGATCGCGCGTCGACTGCACCTTCGCTCCGCCACGCCGACGCTCCGCCTGGCAGAGCACCACAGGCAATATCCACACACCGCAAATTTCTGTCAGAAGAGGAGGCCTTGCAGCATGCAAGGGAGAACCCAGGCGACGAGGCACCTGTCTACCTCACGTACTCGTTCAACGACGGAGACAACCCACGGAACTGGCCCAGGTGGAAGAAATGGTACATCACATGCTTCGTCAGCATGCTCAACGTCCTCACGTACGTCGCCTCCAACCCCATTGAAATCAGACATTTAACCTATGTGCTAATTACTCGCGATAAACAGCTGCCTCTGTGCTGGTGGGTACAGCTCGGGCAAGGAGCAGCTCACGTCCAGCTTCGACGTGTCCCCTGAGGTCGGCACGGTCGGACTCTCCATGTACATCCTGGGTTTCGCTGTGGGACCGCTGATGCTCGCACCAATGTCCGAATACTTCGGTCGCAACCCCGTCTACATGCTATCATGGCTTCTGCTGGTCATCTTCCAAATACCCCTGGCCCTGGCGCCCAATATCGCCACTGTTATCGCCTGCCGTCTCCTTCAGGGCTTCTTCGGCAGTGCACCCTTAACTGTAAGATGTTCTCATTCCAGCTAGCAGGTCTTGAGGAACTATGACACGGTGACTGATGATTCAATCGGCAGAATACGGGCGGCACCGTCAGCGATCTTTGGGCCAGAGACGAATGCGGCCCAGCGATGGCCGTCTACGGTCTCTCCAGCACAGGAGGGCCACCGCTTGCATTGGTCGTCAGCGGTTATATTGCAGCAAACAAGGGGTGGAGGTGGCTGTTCTGGGTCTACATGGCTGTCCTCGGTGGCTTTTGGATCCTGCTCGTATTGACTGTTCCCGAGACCCGCCACACAACGATTCTTGACAAGAAGACCAGGCGCCTTCGCAAACTTCTGCGGTCTGAGGGCCTCGCTGCCGCCAAAACCATACGGGACGCCAACTCTGATGAGAAGGCGGGGCTGGGCACGTTGTTTGCCGTCACACTCACCCGACCATTCAGATTCCTCTTCACTGAGCCGTACGTATTCCGACGTCCCACCTCACTTTTTCCATTTTCACCACTGACCCCCACAGAATCACGTTGGCCGCCGCAATCTACAACGGCTTCATTTACGGCATCGTCTACTTATTCAACGAGGCTTTTCCACTCGTCTTCGGCCCTGGTGGACACGAGTTTAACACAGGTGAATGGGGAACCGCGTTTGTTGGCCTCTTCATTGGAAGTGTCGTCGCCGCGATGTTCCATCCGCTCCAAGAACGGTACTACCTGAGACAGGTCGCTCGCAACGACGGCAAGGGTGTGCCAGAGGCCCGCATGCACCTCGCCCGCTTCGGAACCTTCCTCCTGCCCATCTCGCTGTTTTGGTTCGCCTGGACGAGCTTCCGCAACGTGCACTGGATCGTACCCATCGTCGCCAGCGCGTTCTTTGGAGCCGGCATTTACATCATCATCTTGGCCGTTCTCAATTACGTCGTCGATTCCTACCAATCATATGCCGCTTCTGCTCTGGCTGGGGTCATCCTGATCAGGAACCTGGTTGGAGCTGGTTTTCCGTTGTTTGGGACGCAGATGTATGACTACCTTGGTTTGGAGTGGGCCAGCAGCTTGCTTGCGTTTTTGAGCTTGCCTATGTGTGTGATACCGTTTCTCTTCTTCTATAAAGGAGAGTACCTGCGGCTCAAGAGTCCGTGGGCTAGGTATGTCTATCCTCTTCATACATCTTGTATAAATGCAGTTCTGATACAGATTCCAGAGAGCATTTTGCGCAGGATGAGGACATGCCTCATTGAGCTATGGGCTTGGACTGAATTATGGATGAGGATACAGGGTGCAATGTTCTTCTGCACTATTGAGGTGAAGCATAGCTACGTACTTGTGCAGTGGCAATCTAGACCACCATGCTCCTCTCAGTCTACCGCTGCGTCTATATGTCTAACCTCTGTGTGATCTCAAAACCACCACTTGAATCAATGGATTGCTTCCCTGTCACATAACTACTGTTGAAGAGAATAACAGTCTAGCACCGGGGCTGGTCAATAAAGTCATGAAGTTCACTGGCAATTGGAAACGAGCAAGCATGTGATACCCTCCTTGCCCTCTCTGGAAAGATACACCTCTGGTGCGCCTAGTGAATTGATGAAAGTGAATCGCTCCCACCAATGTTCCTTGGGAACCCAACTATGAAGGCACAAGTAGACCTCCCAAGCAATTACCTAGGTAGTGAAGTAGCCTCGTCGACAAAGTGAAATGTTCCCTTTCTAGTGACAGTATTTGAACATTCCTTTATAATGCTTCCTTCCCACAGCCTGCTGACCACAGTCTTCTGATGTCAACACCTCACCCTCGTGTTGTGCATTACACATTGGCTTTCCGATACCGACAACTCAGTCCTGTGTTGCGCATTCTATCTTGACTACTCAAGTCTCAGGCCTTTTGTTCTACCTCTACTCAACGACTCCTCAATATGCCTCATTCACGAAATCATCTCAGCATGTCTCCTTCCAACGATCCACCCCGACACCCTGTATGGGATGTCTTCAGTCACTTGCTTGAAAACCAGATCCGTCAGGCATGCAGCCTTTCTGATCCAACAATTGACATAGACGAAAATAATTCCGCAGACAGTCTTCATCAACTGGTTGTCTATTTGGCCCATGGAGGCAGCCAAAAGGAGGTATTTGGAACAATTTCTCCTTACCTCGAGTCACCCCAGCAGTACGCCGTTTTCTCTGAACTCTGCAGCTGGATATTCTCCACTGAGGGTGTTCTCTCAACACTCTATCAGCCCCTTCTTTCTCAGCGGGCTGCTGCAAAGAGTCAAGACAACACTGGCATGCAGGGGATTATTGCCCGCGGCACTACATGTAAGTACCGGCCTAGTCTTTTTGGCATCCACTTCACTGGCTGACTTTTAGTAGCTGCGCATTCAAATGACTATGTACAGACCGTGGCACAGGATTCGCTCCTGCTTCGTCTGCCAAACGAGCTGCTTGACAGTGTCCTCACAAATCTCCCCTGTCAAGATATCAATGACTTGCGCCTGACCTGCCGACAAGCTCGAATGAGGACATTTCCTTTCTGGTCACGATCTTACTTCCGCACAAGGCAATTCAGTAGGTTATTTCACCGTCCTGCTTAGTCAGGCCTTCACAGGGCTAACTATTATTCTAGTGATCGATGAATACAGCCTGCAGACCCTCGTGGATATCTCTCGGCATCCACAACTATCCAGAGTCCTCACACATCTCGTGATCGGTGTTGACGAGATCGACACCAAAGACACTCTAGCTTACATCCGGGCTTCTCAGGCGAGAAATCCACACAACCGACCCTCGCTCTTCCAGTACTGGCGTGATGCGGCATCAGCCCAACAGGCTCTACTCAACACAGGAAGAGCCATCGATCTCCTGTCATCAGCCATGTCACATCTCCCGAACCTGGACGAGGTCAGCGTTTCTGGCTCCAAGCTGTTTGCCCACGCCCCCTATCACTCCAAGATCTTCCATTACCTGGACCTGGGAATGCGAAGTTACGGCTCCTCGGCGTACCAAATGCAGCCGAGACACACGACGAGCGGGATGCCGAATTCGAAGGGCTTCATTGACCGAGTTTTCAATGTCGTTCTGAACTCCTTGGTCCGCTCGGCGCCCAAAATCACCTCCTTGCAGACACGCCTGAGCAATGACGACGCCCTCGACTACATGGACGACGAAGCGTTCAACCTGCTTCCACTTGCGCCTATGCAAACCAGTGCCGCCACCGTCTTGGGTTCCCTTACCGAGTTGCACCTGGAAGTCAGCTTGGAATCGCAACTGCTTGAGAAGGTCGATAACCTCATCGAACATG
Organism: Diaporthe sp. P3_1W; assembly: GCA_037177825.1. Taxonomy (NCBI): domain Eukaryota; kingdom Fungi; phylum Ascomycota; class Sordariomycetes; order Diaporthales; family Diaporthaceae; genus Diaporthe; species Diaporthe sp. P3_1W. The sequence goes on along the minus strand of JBAFXB010000004.1, from coordinate 457,693 downwards.
ACCATGCCTTCAACACGTCCAACTTCGGCCTGCGAAGATTGCTCGGTTTGGCTCGCAATCTTCAGTATCTCACGCTGAAATTTGTTGGGGGAGAGACAATCGAGGGCCATTGTGACTTCACGGCTTGGCTGTCCGAGCCCGCCGGTCGGCCTCTCGAGGATGCCTATGACGGAAATGAGAACCCAAGTAGCAAGCCTCACACGTCGGTTGCTTGGAATCCGCCTCCAATCTCGCTCCCCTTCCTCCGCAGACTCGTCCTCCAGGGATTATTCATATCACCCGGCCAACTTCGAGCAACCTTCGCCAAGTTCCACGGCCTCAAGTCCGCCGCCTTGCAAGGAGTCTACCTGAGGCGGTGCTTCATTGACAGCCCGCCGGTCCCAGAGTATTCCGACGAGATGGAAAACCTCTGGGCAGAGTTCTTCCGTGGCTCCCACTCTGCTCTTTCGAAATTGGAGGGCCTCGAGCTGGACAACCTGGCGACCATGCAATACCGAGAGGACCCCATCGATGGTGTGTCCGTGGCATCAAAAGATATCGACCTGGTGGTATTCGTTCCCAAGGAAGGCAGTGCAAAGCCTCCACCTAGCTTCAAGACGGTCACAGACTTTGGAAGGGAAGCCCTCGAGGAACTTGCGGGAGAAATTCGGTTGGGCCGGGACTTGATTGCGGCTGATGATCAAGATTAGTATCAGCTACGCCTCACTACTAAGTTCAGACCAATGGCGCCCTGACCTGTGGCATGGTTGGTGGATTCCTGGAGACTCCTATTCCGGGCGTTGTCTTCAGGGAGGCAAGCCCGTTATGTCAGTCGAACGAGTGTACGGAGCACATCAGGAGGAGTATGTTCGATGAACAGGATATTATGGCGTTGTCAGCATTTGAGCTCGGGTATTCCATGGTGCATGTCACCTAGTCACTGACAAGGGTATCGGAATTGGTAATATAGAATTAGACCTGTCATCATCGGAACAGGGCCATTTAGACTTTTAGATTCAGCTAGTCTAGCTAGCCAACCATGCTAGACGTCCTCCTATCATAATTCACAGTGATAGTCTCCATCTTGACGATGCCACCCGCCGCGCCGCCGGGGATCCTGTCCACTGGCGACCCGAAGCTCTCGATGTCTTCGGACTCGGAGCTGCTCCGGCTGGCCCAGCCCAGGTCCGCGAGCTTACCAGCGCGCCCGCGCTTGCTGCTCGCCTTGCGGACCATGTTGCTGTTGCCGCCGCTCGTGATGGTGGTGGTGGTCGCCATAGTGCTCATCTTGGAGCGCTGCTGCTGGTTCTGGTTCAGGACGCCGCGCCCGTCGAAGGTCCCGTCGTTGGAGGAGAGGTGGTACCGCGAGTGCACGCTGACGATGGTCTTGAGCCACAGGCGCAGCACGGGTATTGATGTTGCCATTATCGTCGTTGCGATCTCGGCGGCGGACCATATTGAGAGCTGGCCTGATTCGAATGTGAAGTCGTCGGTTAGGAGGAGTGGTATTTTCAGGCAGCGCATTATGGAGGTCGCGCCGGCGCTGGAAAAGGTGTTAGCTCGTCTGATGTTTGACGTGTCCGAGCACAGACTTTGGTGATGGCTGCTTTGGGATGGACGACTTACACTATGCCCAAACTCATACAAATTCCCACCCCGATCTTCTCCTTTAGGTTCATCTGCAAGTTCCAGATGAGCACCCACGGGATGATGGCCAGCGCAAAGTCCGCAGCCGCAGAGTACGCCGCGCCAAAGATGGTCAAGACCAGCACCAGCGTGCGGTCCCAGCACTTGCCCTCGACTGTGGGGTCGAAGCTCCGGCCCACGGGCGTGCACTGGAACAGAGGGAGGAAGGCGGTAAAGGTCAGGAAGATGTTGAGCGATATTATGATAAACCAGACGAGATATCGCACGTGCGAGACGACCGTCAGCCGCAGCAGCGTCACGGCGAAGGAGGTCTTGGACCAGGCGGCCCCGAGGATGGACAGCGTCTGCGCCACGGCGCTGAGGAGCATCGTCCGGATGAGCGTGTCGCCCGTCACGCTGTTGATGTGCTTGCCCAGGCCGGCGTCAACGGCCACGGTGGTGACGATCACGTCTGCCAGGAGCATGATCTGTGCGTTCTCCGTGTTAGCCAACTACCCAATACGCCCTGCCGTCCTGGCGTTCACGATAGTGGCCGTGGTATGGGAATGGGTTCATGCTCACCCATGCTGCCAACACAATGTAGTCGTCCCACCAGAGTCCCTTCCGTGCTGATACCTTGGCCCATATCCTCGCGCCGACGACGATACCTGCCAGCGACAAGAGTAGCCACCCTATTGCGTTGATATAGGCACCGAACCCGGCATCGTTGGGCCTCGCCTGTTGTGGGTCCATGATTGGCGATCCTGTACCAAGATCGGACTCGGTTCTGCGGATGTAGAGCACAGAGCCAGTGTGTTGAGGGTGATTCGGGGTGGATACGGCGATCCGTGGCCCCAGGCCAACGCGGAGAGAAGAAGGAAGATAACTGAATCGTGGATATTCAACGAGTGAACTGGCCAGATGAGGGGAGGAAAACTATATATTTCGGGTAGGCCGGAATGGGAAGGAAGAACTCCTCAAAAGAAGGGCAGTCCGACATGTCAGGGAACGGCCAAGAACGTCGAAAAAAGAAGCTTAAAACCGTAGGAACGGGGTATACGGCACTTTGGGTTATGTCAAGATCGGCTTCCAAGGTTCTGATGTAACAGGGCGGACAGTTTGCCAAACGAGTGGTGTGTCTGGCATTATACGAGCATGCACGACACCACGCGACCGTCTTCCTTTTTTTCCGCCACCCGGGGTCTGAGGAACCGTCTCGAAGAAGGGGGATGGACGGGCTTGGGTGCTTGAAGAGGAGAGCAGCACGGCAGAAACGGCTATAAGATGGACGAGGTATAACGGGCAATTTACCTGACGGGCGCCAATGGCGTCGCAAGTGCCGTCCTCGCGCAGCGTCCAGGAAGGTGGGTTTGCGCCGAAACCTTGGACCGGAACTGGGTTAGCCAGGAATATAAGTTGGCCGATTGGTCGGACGGCCGGGCTGGGATGAGCGGATCGAAGATCTAGAAGCCCTGGTCGGTGGAGCCCGGCAGAGTGCGCGCGCATGAATGAGGGTCCCCCGGGGGCCTGGACTGAAACAGAGGCGCGTGTGGAGAATTGCGTGTTCGAGGGCCGCGATGTGAGCCTGCACAGGCACACGAATGCACCCCTCGCTGCTGCGCACAATGGCAGGGCAGATCACCCAGGGGCACGCAGGCACTAGACTACATAGTTCACCGCGGAACCGCTTGCTAGCTGCAGATCATATAGCTCGAGAGGCCCTCGACGGAAAGCACCGCCATGTTCTCTGTGGTTGGTCGCACTCATTTCCTAATGAGCTATTCATTTTTCTGAGGCCGCAGCCACATGGGCTGACGAAGCCCTCTGCATCTAAGCGAACCCGGGACCACTGACCGCCTACCAAAATGCTTCTCCCTCATACAGTTCATCACATCCCAGTTCTGGGTTCCCCTCCCGGCAAAGTCAAAGATGACCCTCGCGATTATGCACCCCAACGTCAAACCACGAGGTTCTCCCGGAAAAACACAAAAAGATCGAGAGCACGCTGCCATAGTGGAAACGTCGCCGCGGGTCCGGGATTTCTGAGTGACATTGCAAACCTGTGAGCTTGCAAGGGTGTCTGGCCGGTGCTGAGGTGCCCGTTCGCAGAAGAATGCCGGCAGTGCCTCCGAGCCGGGGTGTCGCCCTCCGCAGGCGTGCAAGATGGCAGTGCCGTGGCGCGCGGTGCTCAGAATCAGGGAATCAGCTCCGACAGCGCCTCGAAAATCGTCACTCTTCTCCAAAACGTCCTGGCAGTAATCAACCGCCTATCGCAACCAGCAGCCAGTGAGGACCGATCCACGAGCCAACTATCGTGGATCGATACTGAAAATGTCACGAAAACACCGACCTCCACAATTCTCAAGCCGTCTTGCTCCGGAATGCTCAACGGCCACTCAAGAGGCAGCTCCTTCAACTGCTGTGGCTCGCGCAGCCAGAGTATGAACTCTGTGCTGGCGATAATCCTGCATGTCATAGCAGAGGTCGACCTGCTCCAGGTGAGGGAACTCGATGAGTAGAGCAGGTGCAACCTGTCGCAAAAATGGTTCAACCATGCGGGTAACCCTGTCCGTCCGTATTCCCATGCTGCCCTGGCACGACAGCCTCCACTTACACCGGTAATCTAGAAGCAGAGTGAGATGGCGGAGCGATTCGGGGAGAAGCGTAGTTGCACGATGAATGTGGGGCTTCATGTCGTATGTTTTGAAACCAACGAAAAAGTCGACTGGCACCAAGAGAGTACGTAATCTCGACAAGGCAGACATCGTGACGATCTTGGATGGTCCTGACTCTGTTGTGATGTCCTCGGCGAATCGTGCCCGCGGGGAGTCGAGCTCAAGTGTGTGGAAGTTCTCCAATCCTCCAAGCAGCTGAAACAAGCGTCGGCGGTCCGGTCCAGTTAAAGGGTCACAATAACTATAGAGCAGGCAGTCGTCCATTGCGAGAGACTCCAAAGAGGGAAAGACTGTTGTGAAAGTAACGATGTCCTGGACTGTGATAAAGAAGTTCCGAAGCTCCATTCTCTTGACACTTGTAGATAGTTTTGGGGTGTCTAGTGTGGTAGACTGGTGTCAGTTGAGAATAAAACGAAATCAAAACCATCAGTAACCAGGTAACCTAAGTTGGACTCACTGTCTTTTGAACCCGTTGTGAGAAAACCCCAATCTTGCAAAACGCTGTTTGGGCCGACGCAAAGGACCTCATGCAAGTTTGGAGAATGAAACAAGTTCTCACGAAGTCCCTTGGTATCATAGACCCGCTCTTCCTCCAGAATTCCAAACATGCTGAGCTTCGAAAGATCGGGGAGCAAACGTCCTTGACAGAAATCCTGGAATAGTCTTGCCTGCAAGTTCAATTGCTGCATGAAGTGGGGATCAGGTGGAAGTTGCTCAAGGCATTCCGAGGTGATGGGGCGAAGCTGGGGAAGTTTGAAGTACAAGGAATCCAGAGCAGGAATCCTTGTCAGAACTTTGGCAAAAAGGGTGCAGACCAGCTCTTCTCTGGTCTTATGTGGCATTCGAACTTTTGCTTTGCTCCTGCCTCTGGTCCAGAATGCGTAGTCGGGGTCTTGGAAAGGACGTAGGGGTCTAAGATCGATGGTGCGAATGTCTCCTCTCCGACGGTCGGCAGGAGGGCAAAACAGGATCGATTTGACCTGGCTTGCAAGCGCCGGGACCAAGCAAAATGTTGCATGGAGGCGGACCACAGCCATATGGTCGTAGAGACGGACGTCTGTGTACAGCGCTTGCCTGGCAACTTTTACAGCAATGGTCCGCGAAACCAGGCAGAGACTTCGAAGGGTGTCTTTGTATGCTTTGTACGCTGCGATGTCTTTGACATCCAGGTTGCCTGAAATCAGCGCTTCAACTGTGATTATGAGAAGCTCATTTGGCAGCAACTCTAGCCGGCTCTTGCCTGGCTGGGGGTTTGCCATGGCTTGAAGAGAATCCGCAGTCAAAGTGTCCCCGGACAGGTCTTTCTTCTTCGTGTGGTGCGGTTGATGGTGCGGGTCGTGTGAAGGGTCGCGTGAAGGATCGAGTAGAGGCTCGCGTGGCGATTGTGGGTCAGCGATGCTCCCAGCATTGACTGGAGGATCTGTTTGTTTGAAATCAGCCATGCTAATGCATCTCATAACAGGCAAGTGCTTTGACGTGTTTGGGGAAGAGGTCGGTCTGGTCCAGGGTAGGATTGATTGGTAGTCGTTTGTGTACACAGCGGTGGCGCAGCATTCCTTTGCAGGCGCATGCTTCCAATCTGTAGGTCGAGGTTGGTCCACTTACTCTGGCCTGGGGCACGGGTACTTCGTGTCTTCATGACGGCAGCCTTGCACGATAGCTTGGCAGGAAGGTTCATTCAATGTCCGCGAGTGGACAACGAAAGATGGGTTGATGATGTTATCGAGAAGCGGCTCGAGGAGCAGAGTTGGATGCAGGATCGACCCCAACCTTGGAAGGCAGCAGTGGAGAGATGGTGTCAAAGGTGGAAACGCTGGAAGGGGTTCAACTGGAGAAAGCAGAATTGTTCCCTGAGAGACGACGAAGGGGAGAAAAGACGGTCAGCTTCAAAGTTTCAAGCCTTGGTTCGTTTGCACGACTCGAGGTGCTGAGTGAGGTTCCACCTCACTCTGTTCTCAATTTGAGCGAGCTGGTGTACGTTGGGAAAGTAGCAGTGATTGACACTTGCCACGAAAGCGCCGAACCCCAGATCCAACCGATTTAATGTCGAGTTGGTATCAAAGTGACTATGAAAGCTCTCACCCTTTCAGATGCACATGCGGGTTTGCCTGCCACAGACCAAAACCATATTTGGACGTTTGGCTTCGATTTCAGTGAAGGGAATGAGGTACCTAGGTACTCAACCTTTCAGTCGCAAAATTGCCTCGCCAGGGAATTTCAAATGGGCAGCCAGCGCCTTAAACAATTCCATAAACGGGATGTTTAAGATCAACCGTGTCAATTACAGAGAATGTACTGAACAGCTCAGTAACTCTGTCTAAGCATGTCCACGGTGCTGTCAAATTGCGGGACGGAGTGTATAATTATGATGAGCTAAATACAACTAAACATAATTAAACATAACGCTTGCAAACAGCTTCCTGATCTGGCTCCAATGCCATACGTGCAACTCGCTAATGAGAGAAAAGCAAAACATAAATCATGATCTAGCTATGGGTATAAATCTATACAATGCAGCAATATCAGAATACCACCAACTTCGATGCCTCCACCATCTTGCCCGCCAGATCCGCCATGGGCATGCTCTTCAGAATATCACTAACGTGCACAACGCTTTGCATCTCCTTCATCGCCCACGCTCTGACGTCAACCGCAACCAAACTGTCGACGCCATACATGTTGATGGGTCTGCTGGCGTCCATGTCGTCTAGCTCCATCATCAGGCCCCTAGCCAGCTTGGCCATGAGGCCCGATAACGCGATAGCCTTCGCCTCCTCGAAGCTCTTGGCCGAAGCCAACGCTGCCTTTATATCCGCTCCGTTCGTCCCCTTTGCTGTGCTCTCACTCTTCGACTGATGCGTATCATAGAGCCGCATGGCCGAGAACCTCGCGTCTCTGAACCAGTACGGCTCGTCCCGGCCAGCGTGTTTGATCAAGCCGCCCGTCGCGAGACCAAGCACGGGCTGGCCCTTGGACACGGCCTCATCGTTGCGCAAAGCCGCCTCCATGATGGCGAAGAATTGGCTCGCCTTAAGGTCCCTGACGCCGTCCCGCACCACCTGAGGCACCTTGGCGCGGTCGGACTCCGCCACGAAACCGATCTCACCCATCCAGCCCAGATTAATGCTGCTTCCCGCGAGCCCCAGCGATCTCCGGTGCGCACACAGCGCGTCCTGGTAGTTGTTCCCCGCGTTGTAGTTGCCCTGTGCGATGGAGCCGATCTGCCCGGCCGCGGAGGACAGGCAGACGAAGAAGTCGAGGTCCTTGGGGAGGTGCTTGTGCAGGTTAAGGGTGACGTTGTATTTGGGACGGGTGGCCGCAACGAAGTCATCGTGCGTCATGGTCTCGAACATCGTATCTTGCACACTCATGGCGCAGATGATGGTGCCCCTCAGCGGTGGAAAGCCTGAGGTGGAGAGGTCTGACAACACAGCCTTCAGCGCGATTTCGTCACTGATATCGCTCGCAAAGACTCTGATATTGACTCCTCGTCCCGAAAGCTCCTGGACCACCGCCTGTGCTTTGGCATCGCGGCCACCAGAACGGGAGGTGGTCACAAGATGACGAGCACCCTTGTCAGCCATCCAGCGGAGAAGAGGTCGGCCTAGGCCACCGAGACCACCAGGGACGAAGTAGGTTGCATCAGCACGAAGCTTGAGGGGCTCTCTTTGCTTCTCGCCGATAACAGGGACGACGTCGTTCTCCTCCACCTTCAGAACCACGCGGCCTCCTCCAAGTTTAGACCTGGACTGCAAGGTTCTGAAACCCTCGGCCACTCCGGACAGCTTGAGCACATGCAGCGGTGCGGCCTTGATGACGCCCGCCTCCAGGTACTGCATCGTATCTGCGAGAATACGGCGGAATAGACGAGGATTCGAGTACAACATGCACTTCATGTTCACGCCGGTGAAGGTGGTGTTGGCCGCAAAGGGAACCATGTCAAGACCCGTGTTCGACCTCATGTCCTTCATGCCAAGCTCGACGAATCGGCCGAATGGGGCGAGGCAGTGCCACGACTGCCTCAGGGCTTCTCCAGTCACGGAGCTGTTGATCACGACGTCGACTCCGCGATATCCTGTAGCATGTCTGAGCGCCTGAGAGAACCCGGTAAAGCCGAAAACGTGGTCAGGCGGGACCCCGCTCGTCGCAACAAGATGTTTTCTCTCTCCGTCGCCGGACACTGTTGCGTAGATCTCGGCTCCGATGTGTTGCGCGATGTTGACAGCAGCCATGCCTAAAGCCGTGGTGGCATCGTGGATCAAGACTGTCTCTCCTCTCTCGAGCCTCGCGACGTTGACCAGCCCGTACTTGACCGCGCCGTATGTTCTCATGATGTTCGTGCCCTCCTCGAAGGACATGCCCTCGGGCAGCTTGTGCACTGCCGCGCTGCTGCTGCGGAGGTAGGTCTTGTACCAGTTCGGCTCGATCCCGAACGCTGCTACTCTGTCGCCGACGGCGACGTTGGACACGGCGGGACCAATGCGGGCCACGACTCCGCTGTACTCGACGCCGAGCTGCGTGTCCCAGATCTGGCCCACGGCGATCGCCATGTCGTAAGGGTCGAGTCCGACGGCCTTGACCTCGATCTCGACCTGGTCGCTGCCGAGCGGCGCAGAGGCGCCGTCGTCGTCCCGGAACACGAAGCTGTCCAAGTCGCCGGTCTTCGCGAGCTCCATCTTCAGCGGCCTGCCATCCTGTCTTAGAACCTGTGGCGCGGGCCCTTCTTCATCGGCGGCGGCATTGCCATCTTGCACGGCGGAGGAGAGAAGTTTGCTGAGACGCTCATCCGGCACGACCCTGCTGACGTGCAGAGCACCGCCTCGCTCGACGAACTCGTGCTCGTCGTTGTGCTCCTGGCTCTGCAGCTTCATGACGCGCAGGATGCTGTCGAGCCACACAGAACCGGGGCTCGCTGGGTCCAAGTCAAGCGTCCCGAGGTTGATACCGGGCTCCTCGCCCCGGATGGAGCGCGCTAGTCCAGTGAACATGGAGGATTCTGGGATGCTGCATTCGAGAGGGGCGCCGCCCAGAGTCAGCCAGAGCGTGCTTCGTGCTCTGAGGATGATGTGTTTGATGGCTTCGAACCCCTTGTGGTCGACGTGGCTGAACAGTGGGTGGTCGAGTTCGATGGCAACGACGCACTTGGCTGTAGCCAGGTGTTCAGATGCAATTTGGGGCACGTCGCAGAGGGAAACGTGCTGGACTGCACTTTCAGACTGCACGAGCTTCTTGGACAGCTCTTGGACGAAGGGGCCCATTGTCTGTGACGTTACCAAAATGACCTTCTCAGCCGAGGATGCCGTCTCTTGCTGCACAGGCACAGTCGCCTGCGCCACCATCACGCTGCTCGACCACCCCTCGTCTTCACGGTCTCTGAAGGACCACTCGATTCCGTCGAAGCCATTACGTCTCAGCCTGCAATCCCACTCCCCCTCAAACATCTCGGGTCCGTTGAGTCGGCTGTCCTCCTCGCCGAGCCACCACCCAGGCAAGATACCAAAGACGGCAGATCGGCGGGCCACCTTGCTTGTGAGCTCCGTGGCGACGAGGTACCCGCCAGGCCGGAGCAGCTTTCGGCAGTTGGCAATAGTATCATCCATCCTGCTCGTGGCGTGTAAGACTTGGAAGGCAACGACAACGTCGTAAGACCCAAGATCGAACCCTTGGCTCCCGGGATCGAGCTCCGCATTGAAGACCTTAAAGTCCATGACGCCGCATCTGCTCCAGTCGCTGAACTCGACCTCGGCCTGTTGGAAGAACGAGGCTGAGATGTCCGTGTAGGTGTACTTGGCCACGTTGGCCTTGCCGAGCCTCTTCAGGATCTTGCTGGTCGCGGACCCGGTTCCAGCGCCGACCTCGAGGATCCTCAGGGGCTTCTTGTGCGACAGCAGCGATATGAACTCGCACTGCACCGCGGGCGTCTTGTCTTCCGACAGTCCTGAGCGGTACACCTCCTCCAGCAGCCCGTCGCGCTTCATGAGCTCCCACGGCTCAACGGCACCTGTCAGGACGTCCCCTAGATTGTCCAGGATGCGAACCAGCATTTTGCCTTCTGATGAACCCGCAGCGGCGCGGGAGAGGACGGCATTCTCCATAGTCTCGTCGGCCGAGAGCCAGGCCGCTGTCTGACACGGAAGAGTGGCACCCAGGGTTTTGGAGAGGTCTATCTGGCGCCTCAGGTAGCGGCAGAAGACTTGATGATGTTTGGCCATACTGCTGACATCTTCCAGTGCAAATCTCTGGGTTGCACGCTTGCATAGAATGTAAGCTGCCCATTCGAGATCCCTGATGGAATCGTAGTCCGCATTAGACGCCTGAGACCACGCCTTGTGCAAGATGGACTTGACCGCGTCGACGGGAGAATTCTCGACATCGATACCCCAGACTGGGGTGGCGCCCAGCTTTGTCAGGGACTGAGTAGTAGCCTCGGCACTATGCGCCTCGTTTCCAGCTTCTCCATCCATATCTGTCGTCTTGAACCCTTCGAAGATGAGGAGAGGCTCCGCGAAGGCGGCGTCAGACACGACGACGGTCGAGTTGGTGCCATCGGCCCACTTCTCGTTGACCGTGCCGAATGCATTGAGCATTGTTCCTGGTGCCAGTGGGGAGAGCGATGAAGACACAAATATGCTCTCGATGTACTTGGGGACCCTGACCTGGTCGCGAGCCCCGCCGTCGCAGGCGGAGAGCAGTTGGAACGCGCCCTCGAGCGTGGTCGGGTGTACCACGTGCTTCGACTCGAAGTTCTCGGGCATGAAGCTGGCTGTGTCCTGTACTCGTATAGAACCGGTGGCCGAACGACGGCTGCCAGAGATCTTGGTGGAGTGGAGAGATCGGTAGGCCTCTTGCCATTGCATGCCGAGGTCGGAGAACTGGTGATAATCTGTCAGTCGTTTTGCCTTTCGAAGTGGCCAGAACGACAGAAACAAAGTACTTACCGTTTCGTAGAATTCCCCAACAGCTCTAGATTTGGCACTTTCGTCGGCCTTGATGCTGATCCACGTCGACCTCCAGGCGTCTTTGGTGAGCTCGTCGAGGGCATTATACTCTATCTGCACAAGCCCAGTGCTGTGCTGCGTCCAAACCCCGCTCCTGCCTCGGCTCGACAGACTAAACTCGCGCCAGTACGTCGTCAGACTGCGACTCCCAGCCCGCCAGGCCCGCAGCGCCAGTCTCGTCTCGACGCTGCCCTCTTCAATCTCATCGAGCACCAGCGGCGGGCCGGGGAACACGTCGCGGAACCGGTACCCCACGACCGTCTTGAGCGGGTCGGCGGTCCGCCTGACCCCCTCGAGGACGAGCGCCAGCATCCCGGAGAAGCCGAGGACGGCCTGGCCCCGGAGCACATTGTGCTTGAGCCACGGCACCTCGGCCACGCGCAGGTAGTTCTTCCACACGGGCTCGCCGGCCGTGTCCGGGCAGGACTCGTCCAGCGTGCCGAGGAGGTCGTGCCGCGGGTCGGCGCGCAGCCGGTAGGCCCTCGTGCGGGGCGTCTCGTACCAGAAGCGCGAGTTGTGGTTCCACGCGAAGGGCGGCAGGTCGACGAGGTGGGTGAGGTCCTCCGGGACCGAGCTCGTCGAGTTCACGGCTGCGAGCTTGACTGGCAGCCCGTGCTGCCAGAGTGTCCCGGCGGCGGTCAGGGCGGTTGTGATGGCATCCTCCTTCCGCGTCAGCAGACTTGTGTATGGTATCTTGGCCGGATCGACGGTCTTGTGCGCACGAAGGATTTGTTGGACGGGGCCTTTCAGTGCGCTGTGGGGACCACACTCGACGAGTACGAGGGAGGATGACAGTGAGTGTTTGTGGGCGTGCTCAAGAGTCGCACCGACGGACTGGTGGAACTTGACCGGAGACACCATGTTGTCGACCCAGTACTGAGGATCTCTCAGTGCCTGGTCAGAAATCTCGGCGCCAGTGACGGAGGAGAACATCTGAACATTGTTCTTGGGCTGGTCCTTGTCGTACTTGATGCCGGCAAGGGAGTCCAGGTAGGGCTTCGCAAGATTGTCCATAAATGGACTGTGGTATGCCGTTTTCACCATCAGCTTCCTGCTGAAAGCTTGACTGCCAATCAAGCAATGCACTTCCTGGAGCCCCTCCACCGAACCTGACACTGTGACGCTAACGGGAGAGTTAATGCACGCCACGACGGGCTTCGGGTCAGCCTTGACACGGTCAATATACTCCTGTGTCTCCTCTTGCCCAAGCCCAACAGCCAACATCCCCATCTCCCTGCCACCCGCATCAAGGCTCGCAGAAAGCCTTCCACGGTGATAGGCAATAGTATACGCGGCAGCACGGGAGAGAGCCCCCTTCGCATACGCGGCCGCGATCTCGCCACTGCTGTGCCCGACCACCAGCGCGGGCTTGACGCCCCAGTCCGCCAGCAGGTCGACCAGCGCGACCTGCACGGCCGTACAGGCGGGCTGGCTGACCTGCGGCTCGTTGACGCGCGGGCTGCCCATCTCCTCGACCAGGTCCCACCCGCAGCCGAGGGCCCTCAGGTGCGCGGCCGCCTCGGCCATGCGGTGCCTGAAGGTCGTGTAGGCCATCAGCTCGAGGCCCATGCCCGCCCATTGTGCGCCTTGTCCCGTGAAGATGAAGAGGGCGGCGGGGTTCTCGGAGGTAGGGCGGATAGGTCTTGCTGGGGCGGCGAGGGCGGACGGGGCGGATGTCACGCATTTGGCGACGGTGAAGGACGTGAACGGGAGGCGGCTGCGGCGCTCTGAGAGGGTGTAAGCGAGGCGCGGGAGCAGGGAGGCGTCTGGCGGGAACTGGCGCTCGCTGAGGTACGATGCGAGATTTGTGGCTGTCCTGCTGATGCCGCCCTGCTCGTGAGAGGACCAGACGAGAAGCTTTGGCGTTTTTGGCTCGGTGGCTGCTGCTGCTTCTCTCAGGACGGAGCCCAGCGAGAGCCCGCTGTCTGGCTCCGTGTTGGGTGTGCTGAACCCTGAAGACGACGAGGCCAAGTCAGAACACAGACCCGGGCTTGACGGTTCATATGGGACGAGCGGACTAGTATTGTGGCGCCCGGAGAGGCCATGGCTGGCCAGGTAGTGATATGCATCATCCAGCACACAGTGTGCGTTTGTCCCACCGTAGCCGAACGAGTTAACGCTGATGCGGCGAAGCCCACTGGTGGGCCAGGGCGTCAGCGACGTGGGAACCTGTGTGGCTGTCAGTTCACCGTGTGTGATTCGTTGGCTTTGTAAGAGTAGCAGTAGATTGGCAAAATACTTACGGCAAGTCCCCAGCCATCCAGATTGATTTTGGGATTTACTTTCTGCAGCCACAGGTTCGCAGGGATTTGTCCCCGTTCCAACATGTACAAGGCCTTGATAAGACCAGCTAGTCCTGCGCCGCCTTCCAAGTGGCCAATGTTACTCTTCACAGAGCCGATATACAATGGCTGACCCGGCTTCCTACTTGGCGCGAAGACGCGGCCCACAGCGCCCACCTCCAGGGGATCACCCGCTGCGGTACCAGTACCGTGTGCCTCAAAGTACCCCGTGTCAGAGAACCCCAGGCCCGCGTTGGCATAGGCGGATCGGATCATGGCCTCCTGCGCAGTGCTGGAGGGCAGATTGATCCCTGGCGTGCGACCGTCGTGGTTGACGGCGGTGCCGCGGATCACGGCACGGATTGAATCACCATCCTCGAGGGCCTTTGCCAGGGATTTGACAAGGATGACGCAGACCCCCTCGCCTCGGGCGTATCCGTTTGCTGCAACAATTGAGTCAGATTTTTATATGCTTAGCGGCAGGGCTTGCGCCCGTTTGGGGGTGTTTGGGTGGTGTGAGGCGTCCAATGGGCAAATGTCTGGCCTGTCACTCCCGAGAATGCGACGGTAAGACTATCTATCTATAGGGGTACGGAAGCAATCTGACAGCTTCCGCGGTCATCAGGAGGGTGGTATCATGATACGGGTGCCTGCTTACCGCTCGCATCGAATGCTTTAGACTTGGCGTCGGGACTGAGGAACGTCAACGTGCTAAGGTGGTTTGACGTCTCGGGCATAAGAATCAGATTCGTCGCCCCTACAAGTGCCTGCATGGGTAGTCAAGTCAATCTCTGCCTGCCTTGTGAAAGTGATCGACGATGCATTGTTGCCTGACCTGTGTGGTTTCTCCAGAGCGGATACTTTGGACAGCAAGATGTAGGGCCACGAGCGATGAGGAACATGCCGTGTCCAGACTCAGACTGGGGCCATTTAGATCAAAGAACCATGAGATACGGTTCGAGATCATGGCCGTACCCATGCTTCCATTTGCTTCATAGCGACTAGTTATTGCGTTAATGTCACTGAGTGTTTTGTTCCATTGTTTTCTCTTTGTCAATTGTTTGCAACGGCCCAATCAAGCTTACGGGTACTCATGCGGGTCCGTGGCACGCAGATTGGCGTAGTCGCGTAGGCATGTAGCCATGTAGCATCCAGTCTGTGAGCCGGCTATGGCCTCAACCGAGACGCCAGCTGCGGATGATCAGCACTCGCTATCCAGGGGGGCTGGTGTGGATCCGTACCATTCTCCAGGGCCTCGTAACTCAGTTCGAGCGCCAGCCTCTGCGAAGGATCCATGGCCTGGGCCTCCTGGGCGGTGATTCTGAAGAAGGGGGCGTCGAAGGTCGCAACATCTTCCTTGACTTGAACGAGAGGAACTGCATTAGCAGCGTCACAGAGGAGCAGGCCGGTCAGTGGCCGGTCAGTGGGCGCCCACTCACCGAAGTAACCGCCCCGCGCATTGTGTGTGCCCTGGTGTTCGGCACTTGGGTGATAAAAAGCATCGATGTTGTATCGGTCCCTCGGCACCTCGGTCAGGGCTGATCGTCCCTTGGACACCAGCTCCCACAGCCCATCTGGTGATGAGGCGTCACCGGGGAACCGCCCGGAGACACCCACAATGGCAATGGGTGCAGTGGCATCGCCAAAGGTGTGCCCCATGCCGCTAAGTGGGATCCGTGTCCGGAATCACCCAGTGGTTCGTGGTAGAATTGCGTGGGAGTGGGAAGACGGTGTGTGTCTGTGTGTCTGTGTGTGCTGCACAGAACCCGAGTCCGTGCCTCTTTTGTATGCATGAAACGGTGTAATTTTGCCGCAGTGTTCAACGCTCGCAATGCAATGCACAAAAAGACCACACGTGGCCGGACAAGGATTGCAAAACGAAAAGAGAATGACTTGACTGTATAATAATAATAACAGCGGAAAGACGTTGAGCGATGGGGCGAGGGCCCGTGGCAGGATTTCCCAGGGCCATGCATGTAATAAGAGCTCGAGCATTATGCTCAATACCCACGCTGGGCCAGTGTCAGTCTACCCAAAGTAGCCTACCCGAGGTAGCCATGGCACCGTGGCTTGTGAGCATCGTGGACCCATGATCCTGTCCACTCTTTACCCCTCGCGGTAGCATCCTGATCTCCCTCAAAACCTGCTAGCTGCGACTTTGTAATGATAACCTGTGCCGCGGGCCGCCAACTCCAGCCCAGCCAGCCAGCTGCAAGCCCGCCGTCATGTTGGACCAACTGTACATGACCGGATTGGGTATCGGCCAGCTACCGACGGGGTGGATGCGTTCCTGGAGGACAAGTAGAAAAGTACGTAGCAATGTTACATCGTACAGCAACTCGCCGTCCGGCCAGGCCGGTCCACATGGAACAACCTTCTCGGCGGGGGGGAAGGGGTGGTGGTGTGAGGAGGAGGAGGGACGAGAGTCAGGGGGGTGGGGGGGGAAAGCGAGGTACAGTACGTACTCGGTAGGTACGGAGTACATGCAGCATGGGCCAAGCGGCGCCAAACAAGGAGGGCATCGACAGCCGCGACAGCCTGACAGCCACACATCGCGGAAGCTACCGGCGCAGTGGATGTGGATCCGGTTGCGTAGTTTGGATCAGGCTAGCAATTGTTCGATAATGGCTTGGAACCTTGAATCTGTTTTTGTGGGGGTGCAGAGGGCAGAAACAGAAAGGGGGGGCACGGGGGATGGGGGGTGGGAGGCAGCGTGATGTTGCTTGGGCGGAAAGGAATCCCGGCACTGGGTCCTGGGTACGGACGGATAGAGCTTCCAAGCTTGGGAAAATCTTGCCGTTCGCGCCTCTCCTCTCCGCTCAGCTAGCCCGTGGCCTATGCTCCTCTGGGGTAATCTCCCACTGGCGCCCGAAGCAAGCCCAGAGCAAGCAGAGTCTGTTCTCCTCCGCTGGCGCCCGCCTAGCTTTACTTTGCCCTGCTCGCTTCACTTCACTTCACTTCACCTCACCTCACCTTACCATCTCATCCCATTCCATATCAACCTGTCAACGCCTGGAGCCTGTGCGTCGCTGTCTCTTTTTCAGTTTCCGCAACTAGGATGACCTCGTTGGGATCCCTCACGCTCCTTACCATAGCAGCACGCTGACACACGATCATCCTGGGGGGCGCGTAACGTTGGAGACTTCTCCTCTCATGTGCTGCAGGCTCACTGGCACGCAATCCCGGTTGTGATCCGCCGTCCTCAACAACGAGCTGAGACATATCCACCCCTGGGCCAACTGGACGCTGGACACCGGCACACGCGCCTTAGCAGCACCACATTAGTCTAGAACATCCTCCTCGTCATCCCCAAAAAAAACCTAGAGCACCCAGCCAAGATGCTCGAAGAAGACATCCACCTCATCACCCAGCTGCCCCAGAATGCCTGGTTCGAGGGGTTTGCCATCCGGCCCAACGGCTACATACTAGTGTCGCGGCTGGACGAGCCGGCCCTTTACACCTTCGACGCCGAGGACAGGGAAGCCGAGCCACAGGAGGTGTACACCTTCTCCGACGCCACCGGCCTCATCAACCTGTGCCCGATCCCGGGCCGAAACGACGAGTATGCCGTCATCAGTGGGAGGCCAGACATAGACTCGATGCAGTTCAACAACCAGGACTACACCGTGTGGCGCGTCTCATTCACCTCAAAAACAGACGCCACCATCACCAAGCTGGCCGACCTCGACGACTACGGCTTTTCCATCGGCATCATCCCGGCCAGCGAGCACACCCTCCTGGTGGCCGACACCTTCCGCAACCGCATCTGCAGCCTGGACATCGCCTCCGGCGCCAGCACCGTGCTGGTCGAGGACCCCAGCATGGCGGCGGTGGACGGGGCCCCCTTCGGGCTCAACCGGCTGCGCATCGCCGTGGGCCACGTATGGTTCACCAACACCAGCGCGGGGACCCTCTGCCGCTTCCCCATCTCCGTCTCGGGCCCGAAAGTCACGGCCACGGGCCCGGTGCAGGTCCTCTGCGACGACGTGGAACACTGCGACGGCCTGGCCATCGCCGCCGACGCGAGCGCCGCCTGGACCGCCAGCATGTCCAACGACTGGCTGTGGCGGATAGACCTCGACAAGGACGGCGACGACATCGTCGCCAGCACCACGGTCGTCAAGGAGAACCTGTACAGCCCCACGGCCGTGGAGCCCTTCTACGACGGCGACAGGCTGCGGCTGTACGTCGTGTGCAACGGGGACAGGGAGGAGCAGCAGGCGTGGATCAAGAAGGACGACTCGAACCCCTGGCCTGACTTCCACAACGTCACCGTCACGGAGAGTGTATCGGTGTCCGTGTCGAATGGCGAATAGGGGCGGGGCGGCAATCTAAGGGTCATCATTCTTATCTCTCTGTCTACTCTGTATAATTGGGAGTCATCCGGAGTTTTTCCTTGCACGGGGGCGAGTCATCAGTATCCATGGGTGTCTTCATTTTTTAAAGGTTAATACCCAGCAAATACTTTTCACATTTTTTGTGTTCGTTTTTTTGTGTGCTACGTGAAGCTTGGATGGAGGTCACTTGTCCCACGCACACCAAATCTCGCTCGCGAAGATAAGCGAGGATGCCGCCCTGCATGCGCAAATTGAATGCGCTACTCGAGGCAGTAAGCAGGCTATCGAAAAGCCAATGCCGGAACTTCCCATCGGGAAATACCCTGCCTGCGTCAGATGAAACCTGCCTGACCCTAGGATTTTTTTTTCAGCTGGCCGATTGTGTAACCCCCCGATCGTCGTATCTCATCTGGGCCGCCGCCGCCTTTTCGCGACTTTCGGCCCTACGTGCCTTGCGTGGTTCTACACCCAACTTCACGGACGCGGGTGTTGGTGATTTATCAGAATGGGCTTTAATGCAATGGTGGTGACACGACATCAACCAGTTGGTCCACGTGTAGTCCTATCTGCGCGTGCGTGGCACAAGCCTCGTCATCCAATTAGACAGCACCCGAACCGCCCTTGCATGCCTATTGCAGCTAGATGGGCCGAGCCTCATGTGTGCCAGGCTACGTACACAGTACGAGACGCCTCTCGTGCATGCAGGCGGGTGTTGAGTCGGCGCCGAGGGATCCGTGGCGTCGGTTCAGCGACCCACAGGACGTCGTCCTGAAGTCCACCCGGGTCCACACTTGTGGAGCAAGATAGCACGTGGGAGGTGGAGGGAAATATGGATGGGCCGAGGTGGTATCCAACTGAGGATCAATAAACATCCTCAGTGGATACGGGTGCACGTCAAGGGGGCAGACCAACATGCGGACCCGCGTGCTATGTGTCGTGGGGATTATACATATGCACGAGGTAATAATGCGCGGAGCTGGCAATGACGATCTTGAAGCTTGATCATGTCACGATGGAGATACGGATGAGCGGAGCGTCGGAGTGGGTGTTCAACCTGTGGGGGTCATTATGCATGTTGGTCCGACCAAGTCGGACCAACATGGTCGGCAGTTACATGTATGGGGCGTTTTTTCTTGCGGCCCAATATCGTCGTCGACGCTGATCACCATCACATGGTTTACGAAAATAGAGGATCAGCCATCAGGCGCGGTATCCGAAACCAAGTTTTGGCGGACAAACTTCCTATCACTTCTCAGCTCTTGCTTGGCGCAGACGGAACCACGTGTGCCACGTTCTTTTGCGAAGGGGGTGGGAGCTTAGAATAGAATAGAGAGAAAGGGAGGGGGGACTCGTCCCCGTCTCTGAACCGGCTCTTGTCCATCAACTACAACGAATACTGACCGTGGATATTGTTCACGGCCCCTCTGTCCCTCCTGAAGAGTTTGTTCGAGGTTATGCAGTGCGTGTTCGGCTCAACTTCAGAGCTGAGGGGCAGGTGGATTGTAGAATATGAAAAGAACAGCAAAGAGAGTATAAATCTATGCTTTCAGTCTGCCCTTTCAGTCAGCTTCGTGAAGGCTTTTCAAATTATGTAGACAAAAACTACAGCTGATAGTTTGTGCCTAATGGCATGGCATGCCTTATCTCTGGTCTACGGGTGGTCAGCTATCACTGATGTCAATGTACAGAGAAATACATTATAGCCCTTGACTTGGCCTGGAGAAATTCGTTGTAATTACCATCCTCCTGGTTCGTTCGCTGTGTAGACCATCACTAGCTCACGCCAACGAAACACATCCACGAAGTCTTCACCACGATAGGTGTACCATCGGGAAAGGCTCCTGAGAAAGTGCCTCTATTTTCCTCCTCAAGTTAGCGACCTTGACACGTAGCTCTGCCGACCCGCATCACACGTCTTTCTTGACGTAATGGTTGTAGTTAGCTGTCTTGCCACTTCTTGCTATAGGATTTAGCTCGGCTGAAAGGAGAACTTCCTGCAGATACCGGAGTCGGCCCCGGGCATGTTTTGCGACATGTCATTTCTGACATGTCATCCAGTTCAGCGCTTGGGGAAGACGGGATTATACTAGGCTTTCAATATAGCCTCCAATTCTAAGCACAGGATACACCGAGGTTGGGGAAGGAGTGTGAGATGATTCCAGCGGCTCGCGAGCCTAGTTACAAAAACGGCCAAGTGACAAGTTAGCGTACCGTACTATCTCGAGCACCTACTGTAAGGACGACCCCGTGCAGTTGAGCCGCAGGAGCCGCAGCTGAGCCCTGGGCCATGCTTAGATCAGATCCTCAAGATTTCCTTCCGCTTTTGCTCAGACCTCTCGATCCCCGAATCTCACACCTTTCCTATCCTGAGCAAGACCGCAGCCTTTAGCTCCCTGGCATCGCCGTAAGCCCTATGATCTTTTGAACGAGCGCATACCCCCCCTCGGTCCTTGACACGCGCGCTTGGTACTTGACGTGCCCAGGCACTGGCCAGGCTGTCACTGTCGACGTCCGATTCTCATACCAACGTCAAACGTCTGCACTCATGACTTTACATGGTGTCTCGATATTCATCGCTGAGCTTCAGCAGATTTGTGTTAGTCATTGTCTGTCGAGTATCGACCGAGGCTTTTGTACGCTCAACTGTCCCTATCACGAGTGGAGAATGGCACGAGGACCAAGTGAGTGGTCATCTATAATATAACTATAGCGATTCGCGATGGCCGTACTGGATAGGCTTTATAGCGCATAATGTATGGTAATGAGAAAATGCTTCTCAAATTATACCACATGCTTGAAAATGTCACGGGGAGGCATCTCTCGCTAAATGGAGGCTACAGTCTTCAGAATAGTACCTATTCTTGATTTTACTACCAAAACCATGAGTACAAGAAAACGAGGTACTCATGATCATTGAGACATTGGAAAGGGAAAATGCTAATGAAGGCGGTTTATTAGTATCGATGAAACGAGGGTTTCCAATCCCACAGCCGTCTGCCTCTCCACGGTATGTTGAGGCGCGATTGCCCCTAGGGATAATGGTTCTCCCAGTGAGTTGCGAAGCAATGGATCACATGTGCACACAAATGACAGGTCCTGGTTCAGCCAAGCTCCTCGACTTTCAAAGTTACATCGCATATGGTGTGCAATCCTCCACCACGCCCATAGTCTATTACCACTGCCGCACGTGGATCAAGGTTTACCTAGGATGTTTTGTGAGGACTCTTTTCCTGACCTGCATTCGGATGAACACTGACCGCATGAGCATGATGACTACATCGACTGCAGAGAAGGCGGGGGAGATTATGATTCCGGAACACCTTACTGGGAGTTCAATACCCAGGTACACCATGCCGCCAATGTGGAGGTTTAAATGACGGTATCATTACCCGTTGGCACTAGCCAATTCGCTGGGCATCATCTCATCTCGCTCGACAAAAGCCACACCGGAGCCGAGTTGCTAGTCTCCACCATGAGGGAAACTAACTTTTGCAATCATTTCCCGGGAGTCAAAACCGAAACCATGATTCCCGCCCGCCCTGGCCTAGGCCACGTCAAATTGCTAAATCGGTCGACCGGATCGAAGTTTGGTTTGTCTCTTCATTCTCTAGCGCCGGTTAAAATTTACTGCGAACGATTTGGGGCCCGCTAGACAAGTCATGAACTTAATCGACCCCAGATGTTCACGGGCTGCGATGTTCACGGGCTGTCCTCTGGCTTTACAGCAAGCGAACAACATGCGAGTGCCCATTTGAGAATAGAATCGGCTCCACTTCCTGGAGTCTTCGCGCAAGATTGCTCTGCATGTCAAAAGCACATGATGGCCTGCTCTGTGTGGCTAACGTTGGGGACTGAAGGAGAGTGCCGGACTGGGTCAAGAACGCCGAGTGGAAGCTACGTCAGGACTCGATAAACTGGTCAGAGGGAAGAGAATAAGGAGAAAGCGAGGTGGTGGGAGCTCTCAGGATGATTGGAATTCAATAAACAGTATTCTCTAATTCTTCCTGCCCTGCAGCCAGCCATCCGTAGGAGTTCACCCTGTACGCAATGTAGTACAAAGGCCGCAAAGGCAAGTCACCACCCAATGGTTCAAGATAAACACCTCATCCAGAAATTGAGATAGATAAAGGGACATGCGAGCTTGTCTAAAGTAATGTTTTGGTCCTGAATGCTATGTAGCCAGAACGTCTGGACATCCTCGTCCTCGATGTCAGTATGGCAATATTGGCTTTACGGGGCACAAGAAACGGCCTGCAACCAAGTATCTTTTCGCGCGGGAGTCCAAATACTTCATCGCAGTGTAGTTGATCGTGAGACGGCGCCCTACGCCGCTGCACTGTACCTCAGTTTGCCAAAATGTCAGACTTGTCCAGAAGGCTTCTGGACAACCAACGCAGCACATAAAGCTGTGCCGTCACAGATCTCGTACTACACTAGACACTTGAGAACTCGGACACTTGAGTCCGATGCGTTGCTGTAAGTAGTTCCGCTAATGAGTAACTTCCTAGGAATTCACAGGTAGACACAGAACAACTATACGTGTCTTGGTAGATGTCAGCTTCCTGCCCCCAAAAGCCACATGGCCCCTCCATTGGGGCTCAACGGGGCTCAAAGTCGCTGTGTCGCAGAGCTCTAAGTTCGCTGACCAATTCTAGCCGGCTTGGAGTAGTGTTGACGACCTGAACCAAAGGTCAGCAGTTGCACAGTCGCGAAAGAGTAACTAGAGGGTTTGACAGCTGATGTCAATGTGCAGGAGCCGGCTGTCGTCCGTCGTTGTCAGCACACATGTGACATGAGGTTGCATGCCCACATCAGACGGGCGTGGGGAAGATGCAAGCTGAATGCAGGCTGCGCCGCAAAACTGGCCCCCTCAGCCAACGGGAGGCAGCCCCAGCCACACAGAAAGCGATATCGATGCACGCAATCGTCCCAATCGGAAGACCTGACAGTCGAGCTCACACCTCACGTCTCGTTCGGTTGGCGGCAGATGGTGCTGACATGGCGGGCCACCACGACCACCCACTCGATTCGTGCTCCACCAACTGCTTGCGGGTGTGTTGCTGCGCCGGCAGCCTGCATGAAGATGAGGGGGGATGCCAACCGTGCCAATCCATCAGCTCACTGCCCGTCACACTCCGGTCACCACTCGAGCGCGCCAATGCGAGGGCCGTCCCTCCGGCCCTCCGCGTCTTGGCCCAGGCATTCTAGGCAGACACGCTCACCCCCTCGGCGGCCACAAAGACTGCCTGGACGGTCCTACTCTCGAGGCCCTGAGTGGCCCAGCAAGCTGGCCTGCTCGCGAGTCTGCCTGTTCTGACAGCTAGAGCTGCTGTGTTCCACGAGGTGCAGCCTCGATCTTCCCTGCAGCCCGTCCAATATGGGAGGTTGCATCCGCACGAGATGTTGGCCAAGAGGTGGTTGGAGGGGTGAGCAGAGCCTCACTTGGCCCCAATTCTTCGTCCCCAACCAGCTCTCCTACTTAATGCTGACGGGCTCACGTCACATCTCACCTCCTCGCTTCCCCTCTTCCTCACCCTCGAGCTCCTCATCCTTTCGGAGCCCAGGACCACTTCTCTGGCTCTTCTGCACCTCCGAAAGCAGCCTGGTCATTGTGTGAAAGGGTCGCGCAATGTCGGTGATGTCCGAATTCAAGGAGCGGGCTGCACGCCCTGCCCAGGACGACGACGCGTACTCGGGCAGCAGCTACATGTCGGATGAATACACCCTCCCGGGGGACAGCGTGGACGACGACGCCCGCAGCATCGTCAGCGCCTCGTCGTACGAGTCCTACGACTCCTTCTGCCCGCGCGAGCGTCTCCCCTCGTACCGCGTCCCCAGGGACCAGGGCACCTCGCAGCCCGTCTACGAGGCCTGGGTCCTGTGCATGTCGCACGAGAACGACCACGAGGTCACGAAGCTGACGTCCTGCGGCTTCGACATCCTGTCCGCCCACGACGAGGAACGGCCGTTCGTGGTCTCCCGCACGGAGGCCTACGAGCAGCAGGAGCTGAGCGACATGACCCTCGCATCGGTCAACAGCTATCATGCCGCCAACAAGCGCGGGTTTGCCGCGCGCCTCTTCCGCGGCAAGCCAAAGACGTACGAGCAGGACCTGGACGAGCGGCTTCGCAAGCTGCCCGTCTCCCTCCAGTCGAACCTCAACGGCCTCCTCCGCAATCGTGAGGAGGCTACTTCCAACCGCTTCCGCCGCCGCGATTGGACCGTCGCCATGATGCGCGAGCAGTATCGCTACCGGTTCGCAAGCGCGGCTCCCGAGCCGGTAAAGAAGAAGGGCTTGTGGAAGGGCAAAGATTCCCGCCGGGTCGAGTATCTCTTCGTCATCCGGGGCGCCGAAGGCAGGGTGGCCGCGGATGACAAGGGCATGTACCAGCCGCGGGAGTTTGGTAACCCCTGGAAGAGGGTCGACGAGGAGGAGAGGCAGATGCGTGAGCGCTCCAAGGACATCAGGCGCTTCGGCAAGGAATGCGTCCGTGACGGGTGGTTTCCCAGGCCCAGAGGGCGGTCGCTGTCTCCCATGCCCAACGCCCCAGGCCCCGTGCCACGGTTCCAGGAGTATCCACGTCGAGAACGTGAAGTCATCCCCCATCGTGCTGAGCGCGGCAGGCCTTCCAGCCGCAGCCGCAGCCGGAGCCAGAGCCGGAGCCGGAGCCGGAGCCGCAGCCCGTCTTACCCACCCCCGAGGAACGAGTGTCTCCCTCGCCTGAACCCGTTCGTGCCCCTGCCCGTGCCCATGGGCGGCATGCCTCCCCTGCCGCCCACGCCGGGTCCGTACCTGTGCCCGACACCTGGCCGATACATCCCTCCCCCTTATGTGCCCGCAGGAAGCCATCTTCCGCCGCCATTCGGACTGCCGCCCTTCGAGCCTTGCATGCGCTCCTCGCAGCTCCACGGCCCACCGCACCCGAGGGACCTGGCCCTAGAGCCCTGCGCATGGCCGCAGCCCTATGAAGTCGGCCAGACGTACACCGACCAGCTCCCCATCCCCGTCCCCGTGCACCACGCCACAGTCCCGTACCCGTTCGAGATGTCCTCCCCGCCGCAGTCGCCCCGAGCGTCGTCCTTCCACTGCATGGGAGGCGCCCCTCACGCGCCCCCACCGCCGCCGCCGGGGGGCTTCCCGACCATGGAGGCCTGCCACCGCCTGTTCGACGCCGAGTTGCCGCACGACAGTGACGATGACGACGAGGACGATCAGGCCCCGCCCCCGCCGCCCAAGCCCAGCAACCTGACCACGCCGACCGAGTTCTCGCCCGCGTCGTCCCACCACACCGGGTCGACCGTGCAGAGCACGGACGATGCCACGACTCCCGGGGGCCCTGGCATGGAGGTCTTCTGGGAGTAGGGGCCCTTCGTGCCTCGTGTGTGTGTGTGTGTGTGCTGTGAATCGTGTCCTTCGGATGATGGGTGGGAGTTGCCGGGCGGGCGGGACAAGCAGTTCGTGCGGGACGTGCTGCTGCTTGCCGCGAGAGGGCTCGGGTGCTTAACGCTAGAGGATTTTTGTCTTGATGGTGGGACGTTCTGGCGCTTAACTGGCCGTTCGGGAAGTGTCGTGGGCAGCTGTGACGTGACTTTGCATGTGAAGTGTTCTGGAATATGCGGGCTTGACACGTCCCCCTGGCTTGGTGTGTTTGTCTGTCTGTCCATACGTATGATGATATTTGTAAACCCTTGTTCGGGTCTTTCCTTAGCAGCTCAGAGCTTAATCCTACCAGGCTCGGAATTCTCCTAGATTTTCGGTTGTCCAGGGGCATTTTGGTCGCTTTGATGCTCTTGAATAGTGTCGTCTCATCAGGCATCCTGTGAGGCAAGCACCATATGCATGATGAGTAGTATTGCATGACATAGAACTCATCGACTGAGGCGAGTATCGTTC
This sequence comes from Diaporthe sp. P3_1W, assembly GCA_037177825.1. Lineage (NCBI taxonomy): Eukaryota > Fungi > Ascomycota > Sordariomycetes > Diaporthales > Diaporthaceae > Diaporthe > Diaporthe sp. P3_1W. Next base: position 431,902 of record JBAFXB010000004.1, on the reverse strand, counting down.
CTTCCCCCGATGAATAAAGAACGGTCTGGCCAAGTGCATCGTGCTTGTAATCTGGCCCCTGCCTCAACCCATGTATAAAACAACGCATTTATGTTCAAGGAGTGAATCTGATTCGATGAGAACCAGACCTGGGTATGTGTGTTGATGGCACAGCGGTGTAATCATCCCAGCTCTACGGTATTCCCCGGCCCAGCCCGGCAAGCTTCACGTCATTAAGCTTTTGTTCGTGGGGTTGGAAACTTAAGTTTATATGGGTAGGATTCTAGATGCGTGGTCCATTTTGTCCCGGGCGTGCGTATGCGAAACCGAGCGGTAAACAATGCGAATACTAGGTCTCGGCAAATCTAACTAGTGCTCTCTTCTCTGCTCTTCCTTAACTGTGAGCCCCACAGAAGTCGTCCTTCTCCATGCTTGAGAAAATACAGAAAGCTGTGATGGCTCTGCGTGGGTCTTGAGAGAGATGGGGCACTGGACCACTCTGAGCTCCAAGGTAAGTCTATCACATGCTTGGTTGACCTCATGATATCTGAGCCGTCGCTTCAATCCAGGTTAAGAGATGGATGTTATCATACTGGGACTTCCCCTGTACAGTTATCACGGTCTAGGTCCGCCACATCCCGCCATATGCGGCCTTGTCTCTTCCACAGATTACACACGCCAGCAGCATCAGATGCGAATTCGATGGCCGGGCGCCGTCATCCCTTTGACTCGCCAACGTACATAAGGTTGAACCCCTTGATTAGACAATAGGAGGCGCGTCTGGGTCGTGCATGGCCCGTGAGCGGCGCCCGAGTAAGGACTCGTCGTGCGCTGGCAAATGATTTAGGCGGTCTTCGAGCAGGGTCCCGCATTCGCCTATGCAAGACTGCGAGCTTAATGTAGTTCTGAGACGGTGAGTCTGCCTGCCTGCGCTTTGGAGCCGCGCTAAGGTACGTTTTCTGGGCCCCGTACGAGCTGCATTCCTGGGTCACGAACACCCCATGCGCGGAAGAATCTACCAGCCGAGATACAGTTTTCTGTCCTGCCCGATGTCCAACATGCCAAGGGGACACGCCAAGTGATTATGCCAAGAATCCAAGACGGGAGATTTACGATCGAGGCCGTTAGCTAGATCTAGCGGATATTGATTAAATGGTCCCATCTAAGATGCGGTCCGTAATGATTAATCTACGCTCAAAAGGATACTAGTGAATCTCATACATGTCAATTTGTTTCAAATTTTCTCCCGTGCTCCCACGACCGTGACTCGTCCAATTATGACCTCCTATTCCAGGCCTCCACCTCCAGCTCGATCCTCATCTCCGGGAACGCCAGCCTGGGCACCGCCACCGCAGTCCAGATAGGTCGATGTCCCGGAATCCGCTTCCTCAGCTTCGCAGCGATATAGTTGTACGAGTGGTCCATACCAACGTGGTACGATCGGACAGAGTAGACGTCCTCCCAGCCCCGAAGCCCTGCCGCCTGGAGGACGCGGTCCACGTTGTCGAAGGCGAGGTTGACCTGGCCGCGGATGTCGTATGGGTCGACCTCGCCGCCGATTGTCCAGCCGCCCTGGCCGGAGCACTTGACGGTGTCACCGAGGACGACAGCCTGCGAATAATGGCAGATGTCGCTAAGCTTCTGGCCGGCGCCTCGGTCGTTGCAGTACTGCAGGGAGGACATGTTTGGGCGAGTGCCTCAAGTTGGGCTTGAGAGTGATGTGATTTGGGTTTTGGAATGCACCAAGGCGTGCTGCCTCAGCGCGAGATCGTTGGTAGTATCGATGAAAGGTTCGTTTTTGAGTAAGGGGGGCACATGAAGTCTGAAGTGTAATGTTTGGCAGGTGAGCATGGCAGACATGAGCCTTCCTGAGATGAGACCCTGCGGCGCTTTATATCTACGCATTTGCTACGATTGTCGAACATGACCCACATAGATATACATCGGTTGTCCAACGGCCAGGTCCCCAGAAGGCGCCTAAGCTGAATACCACAGACATTGTCTCGGCGCGGCCTCCAGTATACCCCGAGTTGCGATAAGCTGCGGTCAGACATCCGGGGGCCACATAGGCCACGACAGAACCTGTGGAGACAAGACAGCTGCATATATGGGAAGCGAGAAAGTGTGTCCCAGAACGTCAAGCCACCGACAGCATAATTTATACTTTGAATCACTCGAGAATGGTACTGACTCGTTCTTGCGAGAACAGGGAAACGGAAACTATATTCATCAACCGCGACATTTTACACAATCTATCCAGGCTGCCCATTCTCTTAGGCCAACTTCCGTACTTTAACCTTGGCCCTGAGGCCCTCCCGCCGTGGGTTAGCGGCTCGCCCGGTCTCCCGGAACTCGTCTGAAAACAGCCTCTCATACTCAAATTCGTCGTCCCTCTTCCTCTTACCCCGGGATATCGCAGATCGGCAGACCTTCGAGTCACACTTACAGCCCATGCTCTGGAAGTAGTCCCTTCCGTAGTCTGCAAACAGCTGCTCGCCGGCCAGGACCTGCCGGCTGGTCCGCACGTAGATGACCCTCGTGTAGCCGCAGCGCAGCGCCCTCGCGAAGGCGCAGTTTGGCTCGCAGGAGTGGTTCAGGAACCGTGTCCAGTTGCCGTCGGTCGATGCGTCTACATAAAACTCCCCGTGCTCCGGGTGCTTGAAGAGAAAGTTAGAATACCGTTTCTGCGCCGGGGTAAGCTGGTCATGACAACGCACCACGCCACTGTATAACCCCAGCACCGTCCCTTTGGGAATGGCTTGCTTTGTGAAAACGCCCACTCCCATCTCCTTTGTCTCTCGGAGTTCAAGGCTGCTGTGGTGGTCCTTTTTAGCATGGAACACCCCGGGGCTGCACAGTGGACCGCATACCTGGCCGTGACCTGCATCGGCATGGAAGAGACACTTGCCCTTTGTTGTCCACAAGAGATCGCCAAGAGATCCGTTAATCCCATTGTCAAAGTTCAGTTGCGTCGGACTGTAGCTGTGTTCGTTAGTAAACCTTACCTTGACCCCGTCGCCGTCTTCAATCCACTTCGTTGCCTTGGAGAGTGTTTGATACCGAAAGTACTTTGAGTGCCCTTCTATCGCCATTTCCTTTACTTGGAGAGGTGTTCTTTGAACGGCAGATGTCCTTTTTGGATTGCCTGGGAAAACCTAGGGATAGGCGATGCAGGAGCCTTGAGCGGTTGATGTCTTCCGATAGAAGACGGTACCGAAATCATCCAAGTTCCGCATAAGACTGTGACAGCTTCGCTGTTAAATATCACTTTACATGATCCCAAACAAAGACATGACTCCTAGTCCAGTACAATGAATTGTTACTCTCCGAACAATAGATACCCTACAAATAAGACACGTGTGATTACAGATTGGCTAACAATGGCCTTGGCCATGAACCTTTGTTAGTTACTTTCGTCCTTGCCCTTCGAAGGCTTCAGAATAGATGGCCAGTGACCATGACACCCCGACAGCCGAATTGATACTAGACAGCTAAAGGGTTCAACGACAACGGGTCAGCTGGTCTCTATGTTTGTGCTGATGAAATAGAAGCTAACCTTACGTGGACATATCTGTTATGACCAGGCCGGTAGTACGTAGTGGACTGAAACGGCCTTCGTGTTCCGGCTAGTAATGCGTATAATAACCTGATTATGACTATGTTTGATTCAGTGGGCTCAAGGATGCTCAACTCTCTTCAATTCAATGCTCATAATTCGTCAACAGTTCTAATCGTAACTTTTCCCGCTCACAATGGCCAAGTACCCTTCTTTTCCAACTCTTCTCTCACGCTGTTCCAGGTTGCTCTGTCCACATTGTAGTTAATGGCCTTCGACGCAAAGCTAAAAGCAACGTCCTCCAAGGGCTCGCTGTCATCGCCTTCAACGCCTTTTATCCCGAGGCCAATCATCAGGGCCTTCATAGGCTCATTCGATTTCTGCGTGTCAAGATGCGCATAGGAACATTCCAAGTTCTCAAAGCCGTACTCCACGACTGCACAGACTGCCTCCCTGGCATAACCCCGTCGCTGGTGTCGATGATCAATGCTGACGCCAACATCAGCCGCTACCACCGTCCCCTCTCCGCTGCTTTTCCTGATCTTCCAAGGGGGCGAGTCGCCCAGGGCCTCTGTCCGAGGCAGGCTGTTGAAGCCGCCGAAGCCAATGAGTTGGCCCGTCTCGCACAGGGTGATGACCATGAAAGCGCTGCTGCCTTTTGCCGTTGCATCTGCCCATTTGCCTATCCGTGGCAGCATCTTCTCGAGGGTGAGGTCTTTCTCAGCTGGCCAGGGGAAATTGGCGGGGTCGCTGAAGTACGCCACGAGGGCCTCGCCGTCTGAGGGGACGGCGGTGCGGATCGTCAGGCGGGGGCTGGTTATTTTGAGGCCGGTGGCCGCCGAGGCGGCGGGTTCGGACGACATGATTGCAAGCTATGAGGCAGTTTGGCCAAATTATGGTTGGGGCTGTTGGGCTGCTGTGGTGATGCCCCCTTTATCAAGAATAATGGCACCGCTGAGCTCTCTCGCAGCACACAGGACTGGAGTCGTGGATGAGTCACACAGCCAGCGGTGAGACACACGATAAGCAGTGTGACTGTGGCTTCCCGTTAGCCCCGAATCCTTTGAAATAGTGTAAGCGAGCTAATATGCCGGCCTACCATGCAAAAAAATCACCGAAACAGAAAATATCAGAGGATGAGGTGCAAGCAATTAATTGCTTACTGACGTGGGAAGCATTTTGGTGGAGACTGCACCTTCAGGTCAGGGAGAAAGAGGAAGGTGGGAAAGTGGGGAAGGCTGGTGCCTTGATGGTGTCACTCTCCGTTATCTTGCGAAGGATCATTAGAAAACAAATCGTCCATAATCATACGCAAGGTGGTCGGTATTTACGACTGAGGCAACTGCAAACTTTTGGGTGTATTTCCAACAATGGTCATGGTCCGGCCCAGTTAGCCAATTTGTCTCAAAATCGACGTCAAAGGCGGAATTATGCAGCTGCGCATGCTTGCATCTAATATTTATCAACAATGTTTACCTCAACATCCACAATTATAAACGATGAAACTATTCTAGTGATGAATGACTCAGAGTCGCCTGCATACAATTCTATGAAGCGTTGGGATTCGACGGTGGAAGCCCCTTGCTACTTCCATCCACTGCCACGCCCCCGGTCTCGTAGTAGTGAGCTGCAGCGGTAAGGTTGGTGTCGTGGTTGCTGCTCAGGTCGACGGCAACGGTGATCCACGCCAGCAGCCCATCCTCCAAGTTCTCACCCAGCTGCACGTACTCCACGAACGGGTCGTAGTCCGTAGTGGCTTCCTCCAACATCCAGCCATCCACCTCCCACGTGGTGAAAGGAATCGTGTTGGTGTTGTAGGGGGTTGTCGCCTCGACGGCCTGCACGAGTGTGTCGTCAAAGTAGAGCTGTCCGATGTGAAGAGTCGTCCCTCCTGTGTAGGTGTCATTGGACTCCACCGTATAATTGTTCTGCAGGACCACGTGTAGGTGGGTGACGCGGTCGTCGTAGTGCCCCGGGAAGAGAGTGTCGAAGCTGGTCACTCCCTCGGAGTCCGCGATCTGGACGCCGCGGAGGAACGTCGAATTCAGGCCACCCTCCCCCTGGCTGGTGTCGATACCCGAGTACACTCCCGTGCTGTTGCAATGCCAAATGTCGGCGAGGACTTCGGGGATAGCCTCGCAGGTGTTCATATCGACGAGCTGCAGCTCCAGGTGCATGGGCACGCCGGCCTGTCCCTCGGTGATGTCGGACCGGATGTACTCCCCAGTGACATAGTACGGACCGATCGTGGTCTCGGGCACGAGTGCGCATGTGTTGTTGGAGCCAAATATGGTCTCCTCCGGAGTCTCAAGTGTGTACCCTGATGATGACGCGTTGTGGCTTTGCGATGCGTAGTATTCAAGCATTGTGAGGTCCCTCTTGTGATGCGTCATGCGCTCTAATTGCTCCATGTCAGTGATCAGGCTTCTGCTGTCTGTCACCAGTGTTGGGTTATTCAAACATACCCGTCGTCAACCCGCGCTTTTCTCGAAGCTCCATCGCCTTGGCTGCTCGGCGAGCAGCGCTGCGCTCCCTCAGGGCCAATGCTTGAGCCGAATTCTGGCATTTAGACAGTGCGCGGCTGGCATATGCGTGTTGGGTGTTGCGCTGGGCCATCTCCCGCTTGATAGCCTCGACATTCTCCCCTGGATGGGCGAGCACGATCGCAGGCAGCACCAAAAGGGCCGCAAGTGTGTGTAAGCTGATCATTTTCTGTGTTTCCGGTTGACGGCAGTCAGTGATCGAAACAAGTGATTGCTGTCAACAACTCCTCGCAACCCTGGGTCTTTGAACATTTTATACGAGTAGAGGCAAAGCGGCATTTTATTGAGATGGTCATCATGTTTCTCTACATTTTTCTCAACTTGCCCCTTAATCAACGCAGTACGTCAGCCAGGCCCGAGAAGGGCAGCTCCCCACATATATTGGCAGGCAGGTTGAAGAAGATGTCGTACCCAGCCGGGTACGGGCTGCTCCCAGACCCATAAATTCTCGATTGGATATCCAATACGGTCATTTCATTTTCTAAGCCCAGTTTTATAGGCGGCGGTGCTCTTAAACGTCCGGCAGACAAACAAGCGGCAAGTGGGGGGACATCCGCGGAAAGCTTGATCTTGGCAAGTTAGTTGTACGCGTCCTGCATTACGCTAGGCTTTCAGGGGAACATGGACCCATCGACGACGACTCGAGAGAAAGTGACCAGTAGCATCTGTCATAATATGGTCAGCATATTTACCATGTACAATTCCCGATATTTTTAGATGCCGTTGTTCTTGCTTTGACCTCTTCAGCTAATGTGGTTAGAGCCTTTTCTGCGATCCATACCATGCAAATAGTTGAACCGCGATATACGGATCGCTTCTTAGTGCGCTTCTACCAAATTGCGGATACTCCTAGAAAACAAATACTACACCATTCTTCTGTCATTTTTGGATTGGGTCTAGCACATGCAATCACTGCTATTTCTTGCCACACTCTTGCCACACTCTTGCCACACTCTTGCCACACAACACGAAACGCAATGGTTAAGTCTCTCGAATAGCAAAGGGCGTTGAAGTCGCATCACAGTTGTGAGGCCAAGCTCTTGTTGCTGACCTCGATCCCCATATTCTCGCGACAGTACCATGTTTGGGAAATACAATAAAGTGACGATCTCTTATCTTTTTGGTCTTATTCCGTTGCGAAACTACATGTTTTTTGGACCACCTCAACCAGACGTCTAAGAGTTATCCGTATACCCGAAGATATACATTTGAAGGTTGCATTTGGTAGCCGACTCATTATGACCTCTCTCTTTACACCGGGCATTACACTGGGCTCTTCAGCAGTTTAAGTGGACTCTGGGGATTCAGGAAGTTATGCCTATACGTCGCTGGGTAACGTGTCGGAATTACGGAATAAGGAGTGCTCGAGTTCCCCGGCGGGCCGCCGATGTGGGCGCCTCTATGCAACTAGAGCTTAAAGTCGAATAGGATATATAAAAGGATCTCGAATAACGAATGTGAAAGTTTTTTATTGCGAGAAATCATCGCTGGTGGCAGAGCATCTAGTCCAGAAAAGGGTACAGATTCAGGGCAGAGCGGCTGCATCACCCATCCTAAAGATATATACCTTACTACCCCCAAAATCGACTTTGAGAGTATTATCTCGTTGAAAATGGGCAATGAAAATTTGCAGGTGGTCTGGCGTGACGAACCGGAATCGTCCGCGGAATATGAAGCACAACGGCGGAGAGTCTATACCTTGCGCGTCCCGGACCGCTACCCTCTGTCCATCGTTCGTCCCCGCACCGTTTCGCAAGTGGTATCTGCTGTGAAGTTAGCAATCGAAAAGGATGTACGGGTCGCGATCCGCTCGGGCGGGCATAGCTGGGCCTGTTGGAGTCTGCGGCAGGATAGCGTGCTCATAGATTTCGTCGACTTCAAGCATCTGAGCTACGACGAGGCCACCGATACCTTGGAGGCGAGCCCGGGTACGATCGGTACGGAATTGTTGGAATACCTATCACCCAAGGGAAGGTTCCTGCCATCTGGCCATTGCGCTACGGTGGCTTTGGGCGGGTTTCTCTTACAAGGAGGAATGGGCCTGAATGCCAGGGTAAGCCTCTTCCCCGACGGACATTGGTACAGTTCTCACTGACACACTAAGGGATTTGGTTGGGCTGCCTCTTACCTTCAGGCCATTGATGTTGTCACGGCAAAGGGCGAAGTACTGCATTGTGACAAAGAGCAGCATTCGGACCTATTCTGGGCGGCACGGGGCGCAGGTCCAGGTAAATACTTCGTGCAAGACTCGAGGTGCGAACAAGCTTGCTGACAGACATTTCAGGATTCCCTGCAATTGTGACGCGATTCTACTTGAGAACCATGGCAGATTTCCCTGTGCAGCTGAACAGCGTCTACGTCTATCCCATCCAGGAGTATGATGCCCTCAAGACATGGATGAACAAGGTGCGCTTTCGACCACGTCCCTGCTGGCATGGCGAGTTCTCACACTGACAATTACTAGACCCTTCCAGCACTCCATCGTGATACCGAGCCAGTAATTCATGCCTCCAATGACCCGGATAAAGGATATTATATCGCGGTCATCGTCGTCGCTCGCGCCGACACTGAGGCGCAAGCTAAATCGTACCTCCAGGTCCTGGCCGACACTCGCCCCCCAAACGCTCTCGAGGTTAAGGAACAGCAACTTTCTGATCAGGTCCAAGACTACGAGGAGTCCTTGAGGCTGATGCCACCCGACCACCGTTGGGTTGCGGACAACGTGTATCTGGACAACAAGGTCGATTTTGCGCAGACTGTCAAGGAAGCCTTCACGTCGCTTCCCAAGGGGGGCATTGCCTTCTGGGAGCCGATGAACCCTGTCTCGCGTGAGCCGCTCGAAGACATGGCCCTCAGTCTGCACACTGATCACTATGTTGCTCTCTATGCAGCATATAAGGATGCGGCTGAAGATGAATTGCATGATACCTGGGTGAGGGGGAGTATGGATGACCTGCGTAAACATCAGCATGGAGCTTATTTGGGTGACAAGGACTTTCAATTTCATGATACCAAGTACTGGAGTGATGAGGCAGGCAAGAAGTTAATGTCGATCCGGAAGAGATGGGACCCTGAGGGACGTATCTGCGGGTACCTTGATAAAGGTGACAAGAGCGGAGCTAATGGCGTGTCGAATGAGCTCCGTTGACGGGGTTTTGGAGTCGATATACACGATTGTCAGTGATTCGGCTTGGCCGCGGTTATGATGAGAATTCGGGAACATTAAGTTTACTATTGATCTGTATCACTACAATATTGTTATAAGTTGCCGGATATTTCTATCCTGTATAATGCCCTGCAACATTCTCTCATTTGAAAGCATTCATAGGTAACTTTCGATTTGCAGTTTCTTGCCTGCTCGTAACGCTGCAATGAATGCCACATGCGTCCATACACACTCGTACATCCGGAATACTGAACTCTGTCCGCTTTTACTGTGACGCAGGACTCCTTGCAGCCAAAGAGCGTGCGTCTTCTCCAGTATCGTCGAGCATCACTCTACTTCAGGCTTCAGCAGGGAGGGGATGTATGTGTCCAGAATCCATTCCAGAGCCATTAACAGCTCCGGCTGTCATCGAAATCTTCGTTAGCATTCCATTCCCAAAGCAAAAAGATGAGCACGGGCGGACCAGCCTGAGTGCCAGGTGTCTCGTGTCGGGGAATGGCTGCCTGGATGGGATACTCACAAATTCATTCGTAACAAACTCCTTACCGCCCATGATCTCACTTGTTCCAGCCGACAAGGCCTTGTCGAATTCCAGGAAGTCAATGGACTCCTTTCCATCCCCTCCGTAGAACGCAATGACAACCTTGTCCTTTCTCTCTAAGAAGTCCGACGGCAGCTCCCCGAGGCTGTCGACGCTCCCTTCAAGGTACATCACAAGCAAGAACTCCACCAGGCTCTCAAACCGGCCCCTGGCCATTCCCATCTCATGCAGCGGCGTCAAAACCACCTCGCCCCTTTCGACCATGTTCTTCGCGACCCCGACGAACTCGCTCCGCGGCACGGGTGGGCCATCCTCCACGGGCTGAAACGTGTACATGAAGTCCAGCAGATCGTGGAAGCACTCGTCACCGTCTGCGCCACGATTGCACCCCTTGTTGTGCGGCTCGCGCGCCGTGCGGTCCCCGCTTCCACGGGGGTCCCAGTACCGGGCGGCCCGCTCGGCCGCCTTGCTTGCCCACAGTGACTCGTCGCCTGCAGTCCACTGCCGCCGCGGCTGTGGCGAGGCCAGCGCCTGGAAGATCAGGCGCCTCTGGTCTGCGTTTGTGCGGGCACGGGTGCGCTCGTCGTTGTCGCTGTTGAAGAGTCGGTCGCTGAAGCCTGGGTGTAGAAATGAGACTGCGCAGATGAACTCGGTTCTGCTAAGGCGGTCTCGCGTCTCCGATTTCGTTTCCGAGGTCAGGAACGGGTAGCCGCCGATGTAGGTGAATATTTGCCACAGGACCGGGGCGGTTGCGTCCAGCCCCGCCCAAGCTGGCTCAGGGACAAACCGCTTGAGGACGGCCGTGAAGCCGGAAAGTTCAAGACAAGGTTCGCCATCGTGGCTTTGTCTTGCAATACGGATCCAGCCTGGATAGCTGCATGATCGAAAAGTCCCAGACACTGGGGAAGCTGAGGACAGATTCATTGATGCGTGCGACCCAACTCTTCGTTTGGAGCTGGCCGTTCTCCTCCCACCTCGCCAACACATCCTTTGGGGGCTGTGCGATCGGCACCATCTTGTTTGTTGTCTGGCTGCGAAGGTCTTCCCGTGGTTTTTTGCTTGTTGGTTACAAGGCACAGCCCCAGCTTCTAATCTTATCACACAAACCCCGCTCTCCCTTTCGCTTTATAAAATGACGAATTCAAGTTTCCACCCCGCTGAATCTCACCTCTAAATACATCCCGTATTGTTACCCTACCAACAATTCTTTTCTACTCAACTATTGTACAATACATATACCAACCATTTGCATCGCACCCGAATATGGCCAATAAACAGAGCAACACATCCCTAGGCGATAATGCTCTGCAGATTACCAACGAAGTTGCAACTTTATCGGTCGCTTCGCCGGGCCCGTGCCTGGTGATCGAAAACCCAAGGGCTAGTGATCAGCATGCGGACTCAGCCTTGTCATCAGCCCAAGACACGAAGGACTCAGCTTTAACCCCCAATGTACAATCAACGCCCACTCGACCCCTATCGAACACACGAGAAGGCCGGATCATGACCTTCAAACGTGCGATAGAGAAGAATCTTTTCCCAGACCATCGCGCTAACCTTGAGGCATTCATTCGCTACTATGAGGATGGAGGTAAAATCCCTGAAGGAGACGAGGAGGTCTGGGCAGTTGAAGGAGAGGTTTCTTTTGGTACGAGGAGATATAGAACTTTTGAGGAGATGCCTGAAGGATGGTTGACTAAGCTTAGATTTCTTGATGTAAGTATCCTCTACCTCTACTGGATCCAAGGTCTCTTAGCTACATCTTACTTCTTCTCGTTGTCAAACTTTTACTTACTATCTTTATGATCAGAGCTCGAATCGGCATCAGATGAATTCCTTCCCCAGGAACGATGACTACAGGATTTCTGATAGGGAAGGAAGAGTTATCTTGTAGTAGACTGAGAATATAGTTAGTGTGTTGGCTGGGTCACGTATTGCAATACGAAACGATTAGTCTGATTGGTTGTTTTCTCGTTGTGGAAGGGAGGGTTGCAGCAGAGCTGCCGGCTCCCTTCTGTCTGTAAGGCTTCAACTTGAAGGTTTTTTTTTTTTTTCTCTTTTTTTTTTCTCTTTTTTTTTTCTTCTTTTTTTTTTTGGTTTTGTTTAATATGATATTTGGGATTTCGTGCCTCCCCAAAGCATCTCTTTCCATTCTAATTTGCTTCTCGCTGTACTCGACCTCGGAGTGGTAGGTTTGGCGCCCCAGGAACTGACCCAGTCAAGTCCTAACTTACACCCATCATCTGAAATCTCCAGACCCAGAAGCTCCCTCGGTTCCCGCAGTTACCCCTAGAGTGAGATGGGTGGTTTGACCTCATCAGCGCATCGAGTGCGCCACTTGAACCTGCCCGTATAATGATGATGCGGTAAAGTCTTATTGCTGACAATAGCTAGTTGCTGACAGTGGGACGTAACCTATACGCTTATACGCCTATCCGCTCATCCGCATCCACACGCCTTACCTGACAGCCACAACCAGATTTTTGGATATCACAATTTTATTGAACTCGAGTCACAGCCGATGGAGTCATGGCATGGGTGTTTGTAAGATTATAAAGCGACGTCCTGCTCTGCATCTTGGCCATTGTGGTCTCGAGACACTCCAGAGCAGTACCCAAGTCACGACGGGCATTATATCACACACTTTCCTAGGGCAAACGAAAAAAGACCAGCATGAAATACTCGTCTATCATTCTCGCCGTGGCAGAGCTCATGACCCTAGCACGAGCCGCAGCAGCCACATCTGCCAGGCCCGCAGCTGCCAAGCAATGCGTCCAGCTCCAGGTGCCTGTCCCGGTCATCGCCAATAACTCTCGTCAGTCATGACCATTTTCCTGTGTCTCACCTCTTGGCTATTAACGTCGCGCAAAACTAGACTACGAGATGCCGCGCGTCGACAGTGGCATCGACGCCATCGGCTGGGAGCTCAACGTCACGGCGTGGTCCGCGCCCAGCTTCCTGGACCGCATCACCGGGCCAGTGTCTGTGGACCAGACCTTCAACATCAGCGCGCAGCTCTGTGTGCCCTCGGCCGAGGGAGGGCCTAAGGCGGGTTTCCTGCAGATAGCGACGCAGGGTCTGGGGTGGGACAAGAGGTAAGTCTATCCATGAATTGTGGGAATGAATCCCACAAAGACAGAAAATGAGAGACAGTGATGTTCCCTTCCAGAAGACATCAACTTTCTAACTGTTTTCATGTGCTTTCGGTCAAAAAGATACTGGGACATTGATGTCAACCCACAAGAGAACTCTTACCTCGACGCCGCAATCACCCAAGGCTATTCACTCCTAACCTACGACCGCCTAGGAACAGGCCAGTCCGATATCCCAGAAGATGCCTACGACATCGTGCAGATCCCGACAGAAGTCGAGATCCTCGCCGGGCTGACCCAGCTTGCGCGCAGCGGCCAGCTACTCAGCTCGTCCACCATCGTCGCCACCGACGCCGCCGCCAGAAACACCACCGCCAACAGTTTCGCCGCGGCGAACCCACCGTCCAAGATCATCCACATAGGCCACTCCCTAGGCTCCTACATAACCAGCGGCCTCCTCGCCCGTCACGGCGGCCTCTCCGACGGCGCCGTGCTGACTGGGTACTACCTCAACTCCCACCTGGGCCTCGTCAACGTGTCTTTCTTTGACCACGGCTTCGCGGCCGAGAGCGATCCCGCGAGGTTCTCGCACTATCCTTCGGGCTACCTCTTGTCCACTGGGCCGGAGAATATGCAAAAGTTGTACCTAAGGGCGGGCGCATTCGCGCCTGAGATGCTGGATTATGCGGACGAGGTTAAGCAGCCCGAGGCAGTGGGGACGTATGCTTCTGAGAGTGTTGTTTTTGGACCTGCTACGGACTTCAAGGGGCCGCTTCAGGTATGTATGATTGGTGACTTCTCTCGTCCCTTTTCCCCCATACTACTCCACTTTGGGAGGTTTTGTCGGTGGTGCATGATGTTGTTGATGATTGTGGTGGTGATGGTCTCCAGCAAAGCACTAACAAACTACCCCCTCGTAACAGTTCATCACCGGCGAGTACGACTTCCCGACCTGCGGCGGCGACTGCAATGGCATCGGGAGTCCAGAGCTCATCCAGGTACTCTTCCCGGGCGCGATCAATCCGTCCTTTTACCTTCAGCCTAACACTGGCCACGCGCTCACGCTGCACTACAATGCGTCTGCCGGCTTCCATGTCATCTTTGACTACTTGACTGCGAATGGGCTATGAGATCACGCAGATGCCATTCCTGGTTTGTTGAGTGTTCGTGGCCCAAATTGGATGTGACAGAGCTTATTTCACATCTGGCCCAACTTAGATGGATCTGTTTATGTTTTTCTTTGTTTTTTTCTCTTTGGCTATGATTGAAGTTTACACTGCCCATGCGTGTGGTGGTCCGCACTTGAGTAAGGCTTGATTAGTCACAACCACGGAAAATACATGATAAATGCGTATTCTACCCATCTACGCACCCCAGTGCTGTTGATTCTGCATCATGGCATCCTGTCTGGGTTGGCTGGGTCACCCACAAGGATCCCCTGAGTACCACTGGCATATATGGCCTACAGGTACAATATCTTTGTCCATAAGAATGTGATGTCTGTGCTTGGCATAATTGGAACAAAAGATTACATATAATGACTTATATCTCTTATGCAAGACACGCATTGTGATGCAGAACTGTTATCTGTGAGCACAATAGAACACAAAGCTTGCCTTTTGCTGGGGCTATAAAGACCACTCATGTTCTTTGTGTGTCGGGATGAGATTTCAAGGTAGGGTATGGCAGCCACAGCATTATAAAGTATGACTTGAAGCTCCAACGATAGTGATGACATTTGAAATCCATCACCATCCACCACATCACCACTCAATCATCTTCAAACCTGCAGAGAACAAGAACTTTCTACACCAACTTTACACAAAATGGCTCAGCAGAACACCATGGATCAAACCATTGATTCCCTTACTCATCAATTGATTAGCAGGGAAGTCTCACTTTCCTCTAATATTGTCATGGAGCAGGTCTTGCAGGCCCAAATGGAGACGGACTTTCAGGTTGAAAAGTTGAAGCTGCAGGCCGCTGGCGCCAAGACTGCGCCCGAGAAGATGAGCTGCAACCTTCGAGTGAAGGCACTCAAAATTCTCACTGCTCGGCTTCAAGGTGTTTGTGGCATCAGCGCTACTATGCCCTTTGATGCTGAGGTCGAATGGGCTAGGAAGCACTTTGGCCTGCAACAGTAGGTGTTTTAAGATCTATAATTCCACCAGCTCAAAGCGGATGGTAGGTAGGGTATCTGCGGTAAGATTGTTCTCTATTATCTATCTAAATAAAGCTATTCAAATCCCCATGTTACTGATTTCTTCTTGTAGTTTTCTCTTTGACCACGCCAAGCCTTGCCTTTGCTTCACTCTAAACTTAACAAAACTTCGATAAAACGTGTTGCGTTTGTTATTCGTCATTCCTTGCTGATATCCGTCTGTTCTGTTCTCCTTATGTTGTGGCGTGACTAAAAAGTGATGGGGTTCTTATTCATCTCAAGGTAAGTGGCAATCATTCTTATCGCAGTAATTTTTCTCTGATCCCAATCCATACACACCCTTGGCTTGCCAACTCACCAGTAAGCTGTATACTGTACACATGGCCATGCAAACAAAAAGCCTTGGGGTAAGCGGAAAAGCCGGGTCCAATAGACTGTAAATATTTGATGTGGTGTCCTCAGCGCCGAGGGCAGATCAGCCGCATTGGCGTTCGTCACAAGAAGCCTGCGGCCTATAATAGCCGGTCATGTAGATGAGCTGACACTGGGACATCCGAGTTGCCGTTAATATCCACGTGGGGTCACCAAGCCTCGACACAGAAAAGTGCTCTTTCGACGAAAAGCATTAGCTCGATAGGCAAGGGCGGCACTTACGTCTGGAAGCTTCGCCTCCACAGAACTGACGGGTGGCTGCACCTGAAGATCACAAGCACCAAGCCAATTTATTCGTTGGCTTTGCTGCTTGTGATTACCCCGCCCCTCAGTGGACAGCTGTAGGGTGGCACACAGCTCACATGCGGTCAGCATTTCGTGCTGCAATGCAAGAATGACTCCTAGGGCGCGGCACCTACAATGGGAATGATCGTCCCCAAAGCGATCAAGCCGTATTGTGAGATATCACCCGGTTCTGGGCCGAATGCAACTAGCCCAGCTTACACAGCATCGGTTAGATACGAATAGTAAGCCATTCCTAATACAATCCATTGTCATATGAAATGATATGTATAAGAGGAGGAGAATACGCTGTCTGTACCTCAGGCCAATATTTTGCGAGACCTTACTCACAGTTCAACTTTCAACGCTACCGACAAGACTGTTCACTTACCTTCAAGGTTGCAATGGCGATAACAGATATAGTCACACCTACTGCATGGCTAGGTATCGGCGCAACAGCTCTCTTGATCTACTATTTAGCCTCGACAATTTACTCCTGGAGTCGGCTCCGGAACGTTCCAGGTCCTTTTATCGCCGGCATCTCGTCACTATATGAAATTTCATGCGCCGCCACTGGCCAAGAAGGATGGCTATACAACGACCTGGCCAAGAAATACGGCCATCTCGTCAGGATTAGCCCCAACACTATCTTGACGGATGACCCAGACGTCCTGCGCAGAATGTGCGGCGCCAGAGGTACATATGAGAAAGATGATTTCTACAGCGGCTCGTTCAAACACCCGGATCATGACACCATGTTCTCAACGATGGATATGACAATCCACGATGCCATCAAAGCCAAATTAGCAGGTCCCTACGGCGGCCGCGAGACATTAGCTATGGAGCCGATAGTAGACGACATCATCAGGGCACTCAATCAGCACATTCGAGACGAGCTGTCCCAAGGCCCGGGCCGGGCGCGCGTTGTCAACTTCGCCGACATCGCCAATTTCTTCACAATGGACGTCATCACCCGTGTCGCGTTTGGGAGGGAGCTGGGATTCCTGAGGACCCACTCGGACGTCCATGGTCTTATGGCTGCCCTTCGGACAACCATGAGGATCTACACCATTCCCATGAATGTCCCCTGGCTGCGCTCTATAACAACCTCGACCTACTTCCTCAAAGCATTTGGCCCCAAGAGTACGGACAAAGAGGGGCCCGGGGTATTGATACGGTGAGGCCCGAATTTAGCCGATATGAGCCTAGCGACAGTCAAAGTTGACACGTTCTCTATGACAGAATCATGGAAAAAGAACTCAAAAAGCGATTCGAGCCTGGCGCACCCGACGAGAAAGACCTACTGGCAAGTATAACCCGTCCTTGGAACGTGCTATTCCTGTCGAGAAGTGGCTACTGACTTACTTAGGGTGCATTCATACGAGCTGGGCTCCCCATCGGCCCATGCATCAGCGAGGCTCTATTCGCCATGTCGGCTGGGTCGGACACGACAGCCGCGACTATACGCTGCACAATGCTGCATCTCATGACAAATCCGCGCGTATACCACAAGCTCAAGAAGATCGTCAGAGAGGCCGTCGACGGGGGACGGGTATCAAGCCCGATCAAGCACGACGAGGCCAAGCAATTTCCCTATCTCCAGGTTCGTAGTTCGAAGGCGAACCCCTTGCTATCAAGCCGCGTTGCTCACCTTTGTTACATAGGCCGTCATATATGAAGGGCTCCGCATGCGGCCACCAACACCGATCAAATTCCCCAAGCTTGTCCCTCCACAGGGGGACGAGATTGACGGCAAGTTCATCCCTGGCGGCACTGCCGTCGGGTGGAACCTGATACCTATGATGCGCTCACCCCGCCACTGGGGCCACGACGGCGAACTCTTCCGCCCTGAGCGTTTCATGGAGGTAGATGAAGACACGCGCGCGTCCATGGAACGGCTGGTCGAGATGGTCTTTGGCTACGGCCGGTTCGGATGTGCTGGGAAACCGCTCGCGTTCATGGAGCTGAACAAGGTCTACTTTGAGGTGAACCTCCCCCCCCCCCCTCCGCCTTATCCAGGCGTAGGAGCTGCGTGGCGCTGACAGGGTGACGGGTAGCTCTTCCGATACTTTGACTTCCAGCTTGTTAACCCGATGAAGCCATGGCACTCGGAGCTTTGGAGTATTTGGATGGATGATGCCTTCCTGGTGCAGATCAGTGAAAGTGTCGTGGAGTGAGGGGACGGCTTGACTCGGTGAATGATGCTGTGTTCGTCCCGGGGCCCCTTCTGCTGGGGCAGATTTGCTAGCTTCGAAGACTCGAATTGCCGAGTCAGGCAAAATGGTATAGTGCCGGGTGTAAAGGCTTCGTTGAGAGGGTGGTATTGAGCGGTGCTACGACATCCTTATTCAACTTAGCATGCCGGAGAATGCGCCCTCGCATTCGGCCGGTCGTTTGGCCGGTCGGAAGTCTCCTGCTCCTTATTTCTTTGTAGTACCCGCCGTGTGGCCGCATATCGGCACGTTTAGAGCTCGGGGTCTTGGGATAATGCCGACTAATTGTGTAGTTAGTCAGCAAGACTTGTTCCCCGTCTCCTCATCGTAGGTGTCAGAAAAGATTAGTGGTGCGATGCCATACAACGGCTGCTTGACAACGAAGTCTGCTCAGACGGACAGTCTCGGTATGGTTTATTGTCCGTTGTATCTGTGGCTTCCAACAACACCCTCGATGAGCGGAACAGGCCGATCAGGAAAGGGGCACAAACTGTGTGGAGAGCAGGGGTCCCGCGGTCAAATACCGGGTCCCACTTGCTTGCGCGTATCTTGAAGTTCGGCCCTTTCCAAGAAACAAAGTTCCAAGCCGAGAGCGTGCTGAGGGTAGGGGAACATAGCCTTTTGGTCCTCCTCAAAGATACGCATCAACGAACGGGAACCGGCCGTGCAGCATACAGTCTTAGCTTTCTCGGACAGCTGGAAAACTGAACGACACATTTTGAATATCACTTGTCTATTCAGCGAGTAAGTGCCGGGGTTAACATTTGGCCCCATCAATCATGATTGACAGATGAACTTTAGCCTAAGTTTTCCAACACTGATGGTTCTATGGTTTACAGGCACTCCTTGAGATCTGTTTAAGCTTCTTTTCGGGACGGCATCGACGCGAATTGAATTTGAAAACAAGTCGCTTGGCACCGTACACTTCAGGTTCATTGAAACGAAACGCCGGGGGCAAACACTCAATGTGACCCTGACGCAGGCATGAACGCTGACGGCAGGGATCAGGTACCATTCCAACCGGGTTGGGACGAGCAGCCGGAGATTGAGCATATGCATTTCAAGACCCATTCCGGCTTGTCAGTCCACTTAGATACCCCAGAACATGCGGCCTTTAGTAGATCTTGCAGTTTTCGATATCCACACTCCGGAAAAGCCGGCGACGACGACATATGGGATGGAATTCCCGAGTCCTGATTCTGTGCTGCGCTGCACTGCTGGTAGGTTGATCGTGACGAGACCCTCCAAATATTATATGTAGGGCCATGAACTTCGACCTTCGAGTTTTCAGGTCGTAGATGCTACACCATCACCGGTAAATTCACTCGCTTTCCCCAACCGACCCAACATGCAGCTGTCAGCTCTCAGCACCCTTCTCGGGCTCTCTGCCTCGGTCATTGCGACGATACCGCCCCCTCCCGGCCGTGCACCTCTTCGCCGCCAGGCCTCGGCCGATACCACTTCGTCCCTCTGGGTGTCCGAGGTGCCATCTTCACCTCGCCCCTACGCCGTCCGTCACTATGGCATCCCCGGGGTCGTAGTCGGCGCGCAGACATATCGCTTCCCAGTGACGGGTCCCAGCTCCGACTACGCCTTCACCCTGATCTCGACCGGCGCGCCGGCGTCAGGGTCCCTCGGTGTCCTGCCACACGCCCATCTCAGCCACTACGAGAACTTCTTCTGCCTCAAGGGCCGCTTCCAGCTGTGGACAGCCTCTGCGGCGACGTACGAGAACGAGGAGGCCCGCCTCCTGACCCCGGGCGACTATGGCGCCGTGCCTCACAACACCACCCACACCTTCCAGGTCCTCGACCCGGACACCGATATGGTGGGCGTGATCCAGCCTGGTGGGTTTGAGGACCTCTTCTACGCCCTGGCTAACGCCAACTACACGTCCCCTCTGCAGAGCCCATACGATATCAACGACGCGAGCCCCTACAACGCCACCAGCAGCTCGCCGCCGGCCGAGGTCATCGCGGCGCTCGAGTCGTTCGATGTCTACGCGCAGCTCAACTTCACGCCCTCGCGTGAGCTTGTCAACGGCTCGTACTCCGCGGCCCAGGGATCTGGGGATGTGGCTGGCTGGCACTCTGCTGCTGCCGAGTTGGGCGCCGATGAGACGACGCCGTACTTTGTGGCCAAGGACTTTGGACCAAAGTGGCTTAGCGATGAGGCCGGTTTCTACCAGATCGTCCAGCCTCTCGTCACGCCCACGCAGTCGGCTGGCAACTTCACCCTCGCTACTATCATCCTCTCCCAGAAGCTCTCCAACGAATCGGCCATGAGCATCCCCGGCAACGATACCTCAGCCACGGCTGCCGTCAGCAGCGCGAGTGGCAGCACGGCTTTGGCTGGCCACTCTGCATTCGAGGTGCTGGAGGGCTTGCTGAGCTTCGAGATCAACGGAGAGACCATTCAGCTGGCGACTGGCGACGTGGTCTTCGTGCCCGCTGGTACTGCCTTCCAGTACTACAGCGTGGTGCCTTTCACCAAGGTGTACTACATCTCACAGGGCGCTGATGGCCTGGACACGAGGCTGATGGCGAACGGAGTCAGCGGGTGGGAGTACCCGGCGTGGCCGTCTGATGCTTGATAGGTTCATCTGGTCGAGACGCAGCATTTGCGAGACGCAGCATTTGACAACCAAGTTTGTACATATGTACTCATATATAAGTATCAATTCATCACATACTGCCAGCTCACGCCGTATCTGACTTCCTGCATAACTTGGTCCCATAATCGATGACCTCCCAATCCTCCGTCCCAGGTGTAGAAATGGCGTAGAAGACACCGTTCGGGTCCCATTTCTTCCGGATGTCAAGTAGCTGAGGGTAATTAGTTCCGTAGAAAGCGGTCTGCCAGTCAGGCTGGTTCGAATCGCCCTGTAAGCGTGGCATGTCATTGTCGGTCCTTGTATCGCGGGACTAATTCTCAGACTCACCTCATTCACATACCCAAACCCACTCGGGCCAGCCTCCCTCAACTTTTGGTTGATGTCGAATGTCAACGTCCTCTGTGCCGCCATCTTCTGCTCCCAGGTCGCACTGCTTGAAACAGACATCGCGGCGATGACATGGACACTTGCATCGCGAAACCTCGGGTTCAGCGCGTTGTTCGAGTCTGCCATTCCATAGCCCGGGTTCCACATATGCCCGATTGCACTCGCCCCCTTACTTTGGAGGTTCTTCAACGAGTTGATGATGTTCGTGTTATTTCTCGCGATGTCTTGGTGTGCGAAGACCCAACCGCCCGTCAGGGCCGAGATTCCCGCGCCTTCGGGCTCGAATAGGTCCTTGTAAAGCCCAAAGAAAGTTTGATATTGCTTGGTGGTGGTGCTGTACCTGATCCCGATGCCGTCCAAGTCACGCAGCACGGGGGCAATGATATCATCGAGTTGTGCCGAGGTCTGGTTCACGGCCAAGAAGGGCTGGACGTGCAGGCCAAAAACGCCCACTTCGAAGTATACGTAGAGACCATGGTCGACAAAGTGATTCGAATAGCTGTGGAAGATGGTGATGGCCTCCCAGAGCAACGTCCGGTTGTCTGTATGGCTGGGGTTGATATCGAGGGTTGCGCCGGCCGAAGGGACATCGACGAACGTTTGGAACGTTGCCGAGAGGATGACACCGAAGGCCGAGGGACCACCACCCCTGAGCGCCCAGAACAGGTCCGAGTTCGTGTCGGCATTCGCGGTGACAATGTCGCCTGCTGCTGTCAGGACCTCGAACTCGAGCACTGTATCTGCTGCCATCCCTTTCACAGTGGTCCAGGGACCGTGGCCGCCACCTTGTACGAAGCCGCCGGCTGGTCCAACAGTCTGGATCTCGTAAGCCATACCGCAACCTATAAACTCATCTCTGGAGATTTACGTACTGAACATTCTCCGA
This sequence comes from Diaporthe sp. P3_1W, assembly GCA_037177825.1. Lineage (NCBI taxonomy): Eukaryota > Fungi > Ascomycota > Sordariomycetes > Diaporthales > Diaporthaceae > Diaporthe > Diaporthe sp. P3_1W. Next base: position 410,050 of record JBAFXB010000004.1, on the reverse strand, counting down.
CGACAACTGTCACGGGCGGGTTCTGAGCGCTGCCCAACTTGAGCAATTCACCCCCTTGTATTCCGGCTCCAACAGTGACTGCTGATCCATGGTAGTCTCCTGGGCCAGCATAGGACTCTATAAATGTCGCGTTCTTGAAACTGTGGGTGTTGATGACCAGAGCTCCCCAGCCAGTGCTCCTGCCCAAGAAGTCATGCCCAGTGTTGCGGATGACCAGCCGCAGGTCGTGAGTGCGAGCAAAGTCAACGCCTGCTTTTACATGTTCGTAGGTCTTGGCAAGAATGACGTAGACTCCATAGTATCCGAGCGTACAAGGCGTGTTGCGATTAATTGTAGGTCGGCAGGTCTCGTTGGTATAGTAGGTCCACAAAGCTGCTGCGGGCTGGTCGGTTCTGTATATGGTATCAGTACGCAGTCGAGCCCTCACGCATCTTCATGTTAAGTGCAACTCACGCCCATTGTGCGCTTTGGAAGTTTACTGAGACACTTGAGCATGCAGCGTCATTGTATGTGCTGATGTTTCCGAGTGGGCCCTGGTAGGTGTCGTGGCAGACAGCGCCAGGCGGAATGTGAACGGCAAGGTTGCCGTTCAGGGTGGCGTTGAGAGCGGACCATTCGTCGGCTTTGGGCCAGCATTCATCGCCGACATAGCACTTGCAATCGTAGGAGCGTCCGTTCCATGTAGTAGGCACGAGTGCAGCCACGATTCCGCTGAATAGGAGTGCAACCAATATTGCCTGCATTTTGAGAGGTGTGCAGAGCTGTGGTGTCGAGGGCTGGTCACTTGGAGCGATCGAAATTGTAGACAATGGGAAGCATATAACGTTTCATGGGGGAGGCATTCTTTCGTTGTATAACACAAATGAAATGAGGAGAATTGTGATTCACAGAGGGCACAACTTTGTGCCTGATCTGGTCCAAGCCCCGCCCCGAAGGTTCCATTGAGTATGCAGGTAGGACTAGGAGGACCAGGCCAAGAGCTTATTTACCGACACTTTATGAGTTTGTAGATTGTTTTAAGGTCCCACATGCAAAGGCAATTACGGAGTAAGCAGAGTTCAGGCCTTGGTCAGTGGCTATTTAGCCGATATTATGACGTCTAGAACCAGAGGATTGGTCACTTACTCTCCATGTCACACTTGTTTGCACTTCGACTGGTCATCCTTCGTGTGTTCCTGTAAAGTGGCACAGTCCAGCTCAATATATGTGATCTCCTCTCCAAAAAGAGCAGCTTGATTGTGCTGGCGTGAGCGAGCAGAAGCTGAAGTAAAAAGTATCCAGCCATCACAGTCTCCACCTCAAAGACTTGGCGACGTCCGGAATGGTAACCTGCGGTGTAATCTGTCGACGATTACGTCGTAGTTCTTCTCATTCTCCGCAGTAATCAGGCCGTGCCTGATAAAAAAGTCCAGCATGACCATCGCACAGCTCGGCTTGAAGTCGCCCCAGCGCAGAGACTCCTTCACATCTTCAGTCCCCACCAACGAGAAGCCCTCGATGTCGTCTTCAACCGGCTTGAACATGACGTCTTCTCCGACCTGCAAATCGTAGACGTAGAGAATACCCGGGTTCATCAGCCCGGGCTCGCCACCAGCCCTCTCGTCTGAGATGTTGAACCATGTCACAGTCCCCGCAGCCACCACATTCTCTCTCACCATCTCCGCGGACAGTGCTGCCTCCTCGCCTGCTTCGCGGACGATACACTCCAGCGGTGATTCGCCTCGCGCGACGCCACCCGCAACAGCCTGGTCAAGCATGCCGGGGTAGGTGGACTTGGTGGCGCTGCGCCTTGGAATCCAGAACTTGAGACCTTGCTCCGTAAGGACGTACACGGTCATGTGGGCGCCCCGGCCAATGATCCCAAACATGCTGAATGCCGAGCGCTCGATGCCGATGTCAAATCTGGCGCCGACGATGGGGAACTGCTCCTCTGTCTTCTTGCCCAGCCGTGGGAACACCTTTCGCTCGCGGGCGAGGTCGACGAGTTCCTGGACCGCGTCTCTGCAGCCTTGTTGCCAGTCCTCTGTGCCCTCGCGCCTGAGAAGATGAACCTCTTTGCGCGGACTGGTTGTGAGGCGGAAGTCCGATGTCCAAGGCATGCGCTCCACGACCGAGTCGGTCAGGCAGCCGTGAGGGTTTGGGTCGTCCGGCAGGTAGAACAACCACAACGACTCGACCATTCGATCATAGGCTTCAGATCGGGTGAAGGCATCCTGTGGGAAGCTGAAAATGTGTTAGCTTAGGTCTGGCGCGTGGAATGTGGACTACGGTGTGAAACGCAGATAGATTCCATGGACAAAACATAGGTTGGTGAGCCAACAGTCCCACTTGACTTACTTGTCACACTGCTCTATGATGTCCAAAAACTCAGGCATCTCGGATTATCTGCGAGAGAAGTGATTGAGTGTTATTCTGGGATTCTTCAATTATGAAAAAAGCGTCCTGGAGAAATGGGTCATGCTCGGCAGGTGTGAACAACCACTCCAAACAATGTTTGACCACATGTTGAGAATGCAGAGCAGAAAACGCAGGCTGCAGAGCACTCTGCTTAGTAATCTGCGGCTGCAGCCAATCAGAGCGCATCACCTACACCGATTCGCACGCCCGATTCGCACGCCCAACTTGCACGCCTAATTTACAGGCCGTGCCGTGTATCTTCGTGAGGTTCTCAAACTGTGAGTCTAATCCGAGGTTCAGATTCATACTTCAGACCCGTGAAGGAAGTGCATACTGATTGATACTCTCCCCAGATCTTGTGGACACGTACTTCATGTGCGTCGCCAACGCAGTCGCAGCAAACACTGTCGCGAAATCCGCATACGGAGTTGCAGCACCACTATGCACGGACCAAATGTTCGCTGTGCTGGGAGTGGGTGGTAGCAGCTCCCTCATGGGTGGTGTGGCCGTGTTCCTGGCTCTGATCCCGTTCGCATTCTTACCTATCTTTACGGCGAAACCATCTGCATCAAGCCCAAGTTTGCGCCTGCAGGCCCGAAGGAGCACGATGAGGCGGACATAGCCGAGAAGGGCTGGGCGCGTGGGGGCGACGCGCAGGGAGAAACAGCTTGTCCAGAGAGCAGTGACACTCGAATTGGGAGCAAAGAGGAGGAGGCTCATAAGCACAGGGGTAATGGGGGGGATTTGGATTCGAATTCCTGTGATTACACAGTGGACGATAAGGATTCTGAACATGGATCGCATTAAGACGGGTAAGACGCACAGTTACAATGATCTTCTCGCAGTTGATACGTGCTGGACGTAAAAACAGCTCTAAACATGAATCCATGATAGCATCGGAGCCAGCATAGACTCCCTGGGGCATTAGACTTCCAGTCAAATCATAGACACCTTGCCAGAGATATAATACATGAAAAACCGCAGCATTCATTAAAGAAATTCCGGGCGTCCGTTGTAGAGCACTAAAGTTCACGTACTTGAGTGCCCACAACTCTTATCTCGTATGGCGCTGATGGGATGCATTTCGGTCAGGCGGTCGGCTGGTTCTGAGTCAGAGGGTCAATCTTGGGAACATGTTCCTTGCCAGCTCGAGGTCAGATGGTTGATAGGTGCTAAGCTCAAATTTGATGGTTCGGTGCTTACGTTGTGGCTTTTGGCTGGTGTGGTTATTCTGGTGGTCAGATGGCCAATGGCTGCTGAGTCTAGAATCGTTAAAAGTGCACTTACAGCATCCATACCAACCTTAACAAGTTCATGATGAGTAAGAAGGATTCAAATGACATGGAAAGTCCAGTCAACTTTGGGAAGTTGTGTGTGTATGGATGCCCGTGATGGCCAATCAAGACCGTGAGGCATTTAAGAATTTCCGAATGAACGGGGAGCCCCTAGATATCACATGAGCAATTGGGCAGATAGATTCTAGCCCTCCATGAGAGCCAGTCGCCATGTCTCGGCGTGACTGCCTTGAACTTTAGCTGGAAATCTCTTCATGGGATACTCTCAGCATAGCATGGACACCCACCAGCTTCACTGGACACCACATGAGCATGGGCACTCGCGCATGTGCCCTATCTTTCTCTTGCCAAGACAAATCATTGATGGCTGCCTCACTCAGCTATACTACTTTTTTCTTGCCAAGATAAACCATTGATGACTGGCTCACTCAGCTACACAAGGCCGTGATGGAAACAATCGTGACTTCAGCACTTTGGTATGGCAATATTCCACGGTGCCATTCACAGGAGGGCTTCGAAATGCCCTTTTCCACCGTTTTAAGTGAAAGGTTATAAAGACAGGATGGGTACATGTGTCTTATGATTCTCCCAACTCCATCCAGGTCCATGGGCAATTTGTTTAACAGCTCAAGCGAAACCAGACAGTCACTTTCGGAACGCCAACATGAAGCTCCCACTTGCTCTTTTTGCTCTTGGAGCGGTACTTCGATCAGCCTATGCACAGGACGCGCCCCCAGCCTCGTATGGCGAAGCGTTTCCTGACGGCCTGTCTGTTCTGGACCCCAATGGTTTAAACAACATTCCGTCCCCGAGCTACACTCTCAATCGGTGGGCTTGGGGCACAATTCCTCAAGCCTGCTATGATGTAGCCAACGGTAATGTGAGTCACGTAGCTCTGGTCTATGTGGAGGGTTTCGCCTCTCCTGGTTTCTCTGGCCAGGAAGGGTTGTCTACAAGACAGGTAGGGTCAGGCTGACCAAACACAGGGCTACTGCAACCCATACGATGTCGAGGTTTACGATGTGACGTACTCAGATGCAAGTCTAACCCTCTTCATGATGTCTTTCACGCATGTCGGGGATAATCCACGACTGACCTTACAACCCTGCATGGCTACAGTGCGGCGCCTCTTTCCAAATTTGCAGATGCAATAATGCTGGAATGACCGTCGCTCAGGTCGCAGATAGATTTGGGTGAGTGCGAAAATCTCGACGCTGGATCTTGAACCATTCCAACAGAAACACATTGGCTAATAACGAGAGAATAAAAGCCGCGTCCCAGTTGCTGCTCGCCAATGGGTCCGGATCGTGAATGCATACAGTGCAAGCTCCTGCTCGGCCTGGGCCAATACCGTGGATCTGACCTTCTTCGGAGATTGCTCAGGCGCCGAGTCGGTTTTCCTCCACGAGACTTCCCACAACCTCGACTACCGTGTCGTAGGCGCCGGCTCGTGGTATTCCCAGACAGCCGACTGGAAGAACAAGGTCGCACAGGGGTCGTGCGTTGCGGACAACTACGCCAAGAGCAGTATGTTCCGTTGCTTTCGTTCCCATTTATCCACGTGACATGGACGATGGATGGCTGACATGATGCTCTACTCAGCCTACACGGAGGCCTTTGCTCAGGTCGGCGTGATGGCTTTCTACAACGCCAACGTGGGATCTATCTGGAACTGGAATGTGGGTTGCATGGCTGATCAGGTCGGCCGCACCATCGAGTTGCTTGGAGATAGTGTTGTCTATAGTTCTTCGCGGACCTGCAACAGAGTCTGGGCTCACAGGTATGTGCGGAAGGCACTTAGTACTCAGTTTGGAATTATTGCTAATTTGGACTTCGTTGCAGCGAGGCAATTTGTATGGGGCCTGCGGCTAGGGATAGTGGCAACTGTCCTAACCTCAAGACTGCACCGCCCGTTACAGACCCGAGCATTACCATCGTGGAGGGTGAGGCTGTTGCGGATGAGGTCGTTGAGTCTTTGAAGCGTGAAGCTGAGGTAAGCGCTGGACTTTTGACGAAACGTCGGTTTTCAGCCTAGAATACTGGCTACTATTTTCCAAAGTCTTGAGTGCTTGAGTATAGACAGTGTGGCATCTCTTAAGTCAGCTTGGAGCTCAGTCCAACAAAGCACCTGGGCAACGAGCTGCCAGTCACAATCTTTCCAACACAGGGTTCTAGCCCCCAGAGTTGACCAAGAAACACAATTCTCATAGATCGAACCCCACGAATCAAGAGCACTTTTGACTACACGCTTGCTTGAAGTACATCGCTTTTCACAATGTGACAGAGAAACAATCCAGGTCTGCCATAGACGAGGAACGGGGTACACAGGTCAAAAACGGCAAGTTAAAGCCGGCAAGTGTGTACGGAAAGGAACGTGGACAAGTTGGACGTCCGATATGCCTCGCACAGGATGGGCCATTGTGGGGGGGAAATGTGTGGATACGGCGTGCGGAATGTGTCGCGGAGAAGTTGAGCTTGTGCATTAGCAAGCAAATCACGGTTGTCAATGCGCTGGCGCTGTACGACGTGGTCAATGATCCGCCCCGCCTCCTTGTGAGATTTGGCCAAATTCCATGATAGCAACGGTTTCGAAGCGCCAGCGGCGGACAGCTGTGAACAAGCTACACCATCAATAGAACTTGCGCTGGCATTGATTGCTTTTCTACACAAGGCTGGGCACCTCCAAAGGCTTTTGATGAACTTGACGGAATTTCTACGAAGATACTGCACATACAGAGCAACCTCAAAATATGGCCCCACCGGAGGTTCAGTGGCGCAGCTCCACTGCGCCTGCTTCGGCTCCACAATGACGAACCACGCGAAGTGCCCAGCCTGTCATAAGAGGCCTCTGTCCAAGTCGGTGTAGCTCTCCGTCTATAACCTCATCAACCTTGAGACAGCACCGACAACGTCCTCAGAATTTCAGAACATTTCTGGGGAATCACTCCTTTCCACACCCAGCGCACCACTTACACAGAGCGTCAGGTTTCACAATGTTCGGGAGGCTACTGAAGAAGGAAGAGAAGCACGATGACGACATGACAGTCTGGGTGCCCAAAGGCGTCTACAACTCAGTGGCACCGATATGGGACGAACGATACGCATGGCACCCAATGGCGGTCGACGACTCGCTACCCATGGACCAGACCTCATTCATCCAGGTGGACAACAAGGACAAGGACCATGAGGAGAACTCAGAAAGCCACAAGCAAGCAGCCACCAGCCCCAGTAACGACAACCCGCCACCCGAGGCATTAGCAGATGACAATGCCTCGGTCCACTCCGCCGTCTCGACCGTGCCAAGCCTCACGGGTCCTAGCAAGCAAGGCTCCTCTGCGCAACAGCCGCGGAAGCTCGACAAGCGGACGTCGTTCGGGTTCCCGGTCAGGCAGATGTCCTGGAACACAAGCAGGAGGAAACGGGAGGCGCTGCTGCGGCGGCAGCAGTCCCGGGACAAGTACGGCGTCCCGGGCAAGAAAAGATCGTCACTGGCGCCGGCGGCTCCGGCTGCCAGTCAGGGGTCACCGGGGCCCGGGACAAGTCCGGGCTCCCCCGGAGCTGTTCCCTACGGTTTGGGCGGAGAGTTCGTCATGTTCGCTCTGTGATCTGTGAGTGGCGCGAGGCCCAATCCGGTATGTTCTTTGGGCCCAGAGAACTGCTTGGGGCTCACCATGAATATCTGGCTACAAGCACTTGAGGCTATTTCTGACACAGGTACTGACCGGTACATGGTTACTCATTCTCGTCAACCGTGGCTGAGATGTGATTCACAAACCGCTCATTGTGTCGTGGATAAGCCATCTCACATCATACCTAGGCATACACGATCAGGCAAAATGTTACCACTTGTGCGCCTCATAGAGCGCAGGGTTACGTTGTGGACACCACCTGTTTGTCGCGTCGTAAGACCATTGACGAAGTTACAACCATTGTACTTTCTGTGCCCGAGCAGCTTCTGCGGCCTTCGACTCTGATCATCTCGTGGAACATGGTTTCTGCATCCAGACTCCACATTTTTGTTCGACAGACACGAGGGCAACTTCATACGTTACAAACTCAAGATACAACAATTTCCTCGCTAAATGTTGCAATTGGCGGTTGCTTCCGCGGATGCCACTACCTACCAGGGGAAAGGGGGGTCTCTAACAGGGTCACGCAATACACACATTATCTATAATAAGGTTGACATTTCATCAGAATTTAAATATTATAATAAAATACTTATAAAATAATAAAAAACAATTATTAAATATAAATAATATTCAAAGATAAAACATTATATTAATTTAAATATATATTAAAGTAAATATTATATTAGCTAATATTAAGAGATTTTTATATTAAAACTACTAATTTAATTCTTATTAACTCTAAACCTATTTATATTTTTAAATATTTCTATAATTCCATAAATCCTTCTATAGTAAATAATCAAGCTAATAAAAAGTAAATAAATAATTAAGTTAAGGATAAGGAAAAGAAAAAAGGGTTTTTTATTCCTTATATTAAGGGTTGATATTATATTATAATTTTATTATATTATAGTATATTAAAAATAATTATATATTAATAATATATAAATAATACAAGGTATATAAAAAAATATACTATCAAAACCTTAATAATATATCACTATTATATCACTATTCCATTGACATGGTGGTGCAATGTTGACAAAAAGCCCCCCTCCCCCTGGTAGGTAGTGTCGAGGGTCCCCGTGGGCAGTGTTACAACTCGATAAGGCCACTGGACCCTGCCAAGACCTCGACGTCGAGCAGTGCGTTGCATTTGGCAGGTCGAAAATCCGTTTTGGGAATCACCTTCTCCTCTGGGGACATAAGCCGGCCCGCAATAAGTGGGAACTGCAACATGGCGGAAGAGCCGGTGGCTGTTGTGAATCTTGTGACCCCGTTGGAATGTGTCCGCTGGGACACCAAAAAGGCTGGCTTATAAGCCAAGTGTTCCCCAGCCAGCCCTCTGGCATTTTGCTGCCGCTGGCCCTCTTCATCACCTTCGCAACGTCAGCCATCATGGTGCAATTCAACGCCGACGTTGTAGCTGCTGCAGCCGCCGCCCTCAACTTCACCCAGGTGGCGCTGACGCCTCCTCTCGATTGGATTGCTGGAGGCTCCCTGTTCCCATCTCAGATTATCGCTGGGTATAACGCTCCGTTGGACGAGTACACTGCCGAAGAGTGGTCCGCCCATATCTTGGACGCCTGCAAAGGTTTTGAGGCTTGCACATCAGCCGACGGTTTCCAAGGTATGTTACGTACCAATTTCTCCCGAGATGCTGAGAGATCCGCCGGCATTCGTCCAGGCTGACAGTTAGTATTAGCAACGAACAGCGGCAGCACGGGTGGGCGATTTTGGTTTGGGTATGTTTACCGGGGTGGTGCCACGGACGAATCATTTTACATTCGCAGTGAGGGTGTGACCGACGCGTTCGCATGGACTATCATCGTTTGATATTGGACCCTCCTTGTCTCGCGACTGGTCTCTACCAAGAGGGGCGTCTGAAATCGAGGCTTCGAATTCAGGCATTGCCAGTGAGATCGGTGGAAGTGGGCCAGTCTCAATTAATGTATGACTAGGTTCATCGGCTACGTTGGGGATTGTCTTGGTTGTATTCCCACTTGGCCATGACACGGTTGCACCAGACTTACTCGATCCTGCTTCTGCAGATAACAATTCAATAGTCCAGCGTATACTCCGTCAGCTATTTATTAAGTGAGTTTGAGACGATGTATACATCAATCACAGACAGTGCCAGCAAGCAGTATTGATTATATTCAATGCAATGAACTGAACTGGTGCATAGACAGCCCAAGGACGAAAAGACCAGCCAAGCAAGAAAAGCCAACTCCAACCCACCCTGTATAGCCTACATAAGCCACAAGGGCTAACGACATAAGGAAGAATCCCATAACCACGAAGATGTGAAGCAAAAATGAGACCACGACACCGAGTATCCTCCATTTGCTTCTTCCAGCCGACTTGTGAACGATTTCGTGCCGTTTAATGGTCAATACACTGGAAGTGTAACCAGCGAGTGCAAGAGCGATTACGAAACAAATCCAGGATAGCGCCAGAATCCTTCGGACGGTGGCCAAGTCGAAAGGGGGCGGGTTGGGTTTCCATATGTCGGCCGGATCCGCCATCTGACCGGCAATGACGGCGAAGACGGATGCGCCAAAGAGGGAGATGCTGCAAATAAATGTGATGAACAGCTGGAACTCCTTAATTACAGACTCCATACTGTCTAAGAGGATACAGGATATGGGAAATTAAGCTTGGGCGTGATGAAGCCCAGGTAGTTTTCTGGATAGGAGCAAGGTGAATGGTTGTCCAGTGAGTCCCAATTCTGGATCCCTCAGATGTTGGGCGCTGTGTGTCATACTAAGGTGACAAGATGTGCCGATCCTGGGAATCGAGCATCGTGGCCTGTCTTATAACCAGCTGGGCCGGAATGCGATTCTCCTGTTTAGCGACAAGCCTGAGGAAGTTTTCATGCGTCAGGCACCAAAGTTCAATTGGCATGGCTGCATACAAAGATACCTAGGTATGTGTAGGCTGCCTGGTCACAGTACACAACATGAATACCAGCGCTTGCATTTCATGCCTAGGCTGATAGCAGCTGGGAAGGAATGTCAGCCGCAGCTTAGCATGCAGGCGGAATGATTGATTGGTGTATGGTGTGCACATGCAGTTGACGTGTCCAGTCGCCCCATCCTATATGCATGGTCAGCTTTGTGTAACCAAAACAACAGGGAACGAGTTGCGATATCTACTGCCAGACATCAGCCACCCTCGCAATTTCAGTTGATTGGGAGCCTTACTTTTCAGACTCATCCGTGCAGACTTTTCTACCAGCAGTGTTGTTTCCCTTCGGACACTCAGCAATGCCGGTCTCTTTTCTGTCATTCTCAACCCTCCTCCCATTTGTAAACTTCGGCTTTGTGTCGTCCTTCGGCCAGATCTCGCCAAAAAGAAGTGTCGATGATGGTTCGATTATCACCAGTCCGAATATTCCAAACGCTGGTCGTAAGTCGCATCAAGCTTCGAAGCAATGCGCATCAATCACGCTACAACTAACTGTCGTATCTATAAAGTATCTCCACTTTGTTCACAGCTGGGCTGTGCAAGTCCACGGGCGCGATGTAGAGCAGCAAGCAGAGAGTGCTGATTTCTACGGTTTACATCCGCTGGTGGATCCTGTCAACGCAAGTCTGGAGTATGTTTGCATTTCCATCCTTCCTCAACGTTCTTCTTGCAATCAAGCTTCTTCTTACCCATTGTGACTTCAGCATTGTGGCAGTCCATGGAATGGATGGTCATTGGCGAGATTCTTGGTATCACCAAGAAGCAGACGTGTTTTGGCTGCGTGACCTCCTACCGCGCGTACTGCCCGAAGCTCGAATCTACTCCTACAGTTACGACTCTAGGACAAGATCTATGGACAATCCGCTTACTTTGAGTATCTACGACCATGCTCAGAGCCTTGTGACGCATCTGGAGCTGGAACGTGAAAGTACAAATGTATGATGGCCAACACAACATATGCAAGCGAGGAGGCCCTAGGGGAGTCCGACGACCACGCCATGTTAATAGCCGCTAATATATTGTCTCCACTGCACAGACTCATAGAAGGCCAATTATTTTCCTGTGCCATAGCCTAGGTGGAATTGTTGTCAAAAGTGCAAGTCCAGCTTGCTAGCAATCGCTCCAAGGAGATCGTCGCTAACACTCTTTAGGCCCTTCAGTATTCTGATCAAGCTCGACCTGGACACCTAGAGAGCAAAAAGGCAATCAAACTTTCCACCGACGCAGTAATATTCATCGGCACACCCCACCAGGGCGGAGAAGGAATATCGCTAGCGCAAGTCATCTCTCGGGCGCTGGCCTTGGTTCCAGGCGTGTACACCAACAGACAACTGCTAGAAACCCTTGAAAGACATTCTTCCTGGCTACAACATTTACAAGATCAGTTTAACTCGATCAGTTCTGACTTCAGAGTTATATGTTACTACGAGCAGCTAGAGATGCCCCTGCCTGTTGGCCGACTCTTGGTGGTTCCAAGGCATTCGGCTGTAATCCAGGGCGCCGTAAATATGGACAGCGAAGGCCTTTTAGCCGACCATAGTATCATGGCTAAATACGGGGGCTTCAATGATCCAAACTTTCAAAAGATTGCCAAGAGGCTGATAGTTCTTACGACGAAGTCTGAGAGCCGAGTGCGACAGAATTGGGCGGCATGGGATGCTATCAGGGGTGAGTCACTAATGCTGTTCGCAAATGCGCCGCTGATCTCACACGACATCTCAGCACATTATTGACCGATATTATACAGGCTTGCTCAGTCAGCGATCTTCTGGAATGTTCGGCAAAGAGAGACAGCCTTGGGCCCCTCAAGAGTTCAGCTTGGGTATCTCTTTCGCTTACAGACAGAACCCTTACTTTACCAGTCGCGATGATGTACTGGACATCATGAGCAGGGAGCTTCAAGACACTCCTACTCATTCACACCCAAAATCCCTTGTGTTGACTGGTTTGGGTGGAGTGGGCAAGACACAAATCGCCCTCGAGTACGCCCACAGGCATCAAGAGACATACGCCTCCATTTTTTGGGTCGACGGTAGCTCCGAAAGCGCAGCTGAGTCAAGTGCCAAGTCAATCCTGAGACGAATAAAGGGTCACTATGAGGTCCACGGGCTTCATAGCGACAACCCACGATATCAATTCATTGAGAAAGCTGTTCTAGAAAGCAGTCTCGAGCGCCAAAAAGATTGTAATTTGGAAAACGGGCCCCAGAATCCGATACAATCTTTCTTACGCTGGATTTCATTGACAGACAACCAGTCATGGTTGCTTATTGTTGACAATGTCGATGACCTCGAGAGCTGGGATTACAGATCTGTGCTGCCCAATACTCATTGGGGTGCTATTATAATGACCAGCAGGAGGTCGGATCTCGCGCTATACTGGGACACCATCCAAGTCAACGAGATGGACGAGCCCGCGGCATTATCACTATTGGCCCTCACCAGCAAGGTGGATTTGAAGGAGGAATTAGTAGGTACGTAAAATCGGCGCGCAACCAGAACAGGCTCCAGAGACTGTGCGGGTCGATCTGATAATTAATCATGACGGGTGTAGAAATTCCTAGCGCCAAGGTGTTGCTGAACAAGTTTGGCTACCTTCCTCTGGCCATAGTGCAAGCTGGTGCATACATCTTCCAACATCGCATCACAGTCGCATATTATCTTCTTCTCTTCTCCTCTTATCCTCAAGACATCTTGAACTCCACTAGGCCCATCGCTCCTTGGGAGGAGAAGACCTATGCCGTATTGACAACGTGGGATATATCCTTTCAAGCCATCACTGAGCGTGACCCTTTGGCTGCATATTTATTGACGGTTTGCGCCTATCTTTCGCCTCATGACATACCTTTGCTTATCTTAACCGAGGGGACGACAAAGTTCGGTAGGTCTACTTAACTCCGCTCCCGGCCAATCTTTTTGAGGATCTCTGCTGATAAGAAATGTACAGCTACCAGCGCTCAAGTCTCAAATTCTATCCAACTCCTGTTCTCATATTCCCTGGTCGGTGCTTCTGCCATCGAAAGAAGTGATGCTTTTGGGGTTCACCCAACTGTGCAGCTATGGGCAAAGCATCGCCTGGGGCCTGGTACCCAGTCCGAATTATCGCGTCAAGCATTACTGATGGTGTACAAAACCTACGATGTATACCGTTGTGGGTGGCGAGACTGGACCGAATGGAGGTTGGGGCCCCACGTGTCCCGCTTGATGGATGTTTACCGGGACGAGATATCTCCATGCAGTACCCTACCAAACGATCTGATTTCATCAGATTCATGGGTCCATGCCCAAGGCACATTTATTACCCTTCATTCATGGATGATGTGGGTCAAGGGCCAGATGACTGAAGTCCAGAACTATGTGTCCCACCAGATCAGCCGTATTGGCCAAACCGAGACCCGTCTTCCTCCCTGGCGATTGCTACATCATCTTCGACATATTATCAGAGAAGAAGATAGACTCAAACTCCTCGCGTGGATCGTATGCGAGGCAGGAAGAACTCGCTCATCGGTTCATCCTGTGGTTCTGGACCTGGTAGGGGACTATGCGGATGTCTTCCTAGGCAACCACTATCTCCGCTACGATGCAGCCTACATCTGGTATAAAGGGCTATTGGGAGCTAGAACCAAGACTCTCGGCCTCCCTCACCCTGGCACATCAGGTGCCATGATGGGACTGGGACGAGCAAGCAGCGATTGCACTGAGAAAATGAGACTGCTAACCGCGGCGGCTTCTTTGCGCATGAAATACCTCGGCCGAGACGACTTTCGAACCAGGAATGCGATATACGCTCTTTCCAAAGGCCTTTGTACTTGTCGTCAATGTTTAGCAGTCGGCCATTGCACAGAGGGTTACAAAGCATCTACCTTGATGCTAGAATGGCTGTTCCCGGAATATCATGGACGACCGCCATGGGAGAGCAGACCTGGAACATTCAATGACTCCTTGAACAGAGTATTTGAAATAACAGAGGCAGAGACACTTGACGTGTTCACCGACTGCGAACACCTGCTTCTCGCCGATTTGACTAGACAATTGGCGACCAAAGCCGGGAAGTACACAAGTTGGGCATTGATGAGACCGTTCCTCGAATTTACGACAAGTGGATGGTGCTGCGATCCTGATACAACCACCAAAATTTGGGTCCAGGGCTGGGATATTGGAGCGGACGTTGCTATCAGCTGGGTGATGGAGAACGTGGAGAGCCTGTCACAGTCACCAACATTACTTCGACAGGTCATCGCCACAATCGAGGACAGCTACATAAACGGACGTCATGTACCGTTCTGGATGGAGAATGCTTCTGCTTGTCTACTGTCACAGTATGCCTTCCTTCTCTGGCTCTTATACGTTGCAGAAGGTGACGAAGCCATGGCGGACTTCTGGTTAGACACGGCGATCTCACCCCGTCCGGAACAGCCCGAGAGACCCGGGCCGGGGTTCCCAGGCCTATGGCCGTTTAGTGGAGTCTGTTCCAACCATGACGAATTCGATGGACGTTTCCCCGAGTGTGAGCAACCGTCGTCCGACACGAACATGCCGCCGCAGGTTCACATTATGAGGACAGGTCAAACATATCCAGGCCAGGTGTACGCAAACCTCCTGGGCCGCCTCTTCAACAGTCTTCCTGATCGCGCAAGTAAACATGATTCGTTCGCGCGGGGGGTGGGCGATCCTGTCGAATGCGACAGTTGCGTCGGACACGCTCTCATTGCTCCTGTGATCAAGACCAAGGCTTTGCTGGAAACGCACGCTGCTGGTTGGCTCTCTCTGACAACCAGCTTCGGGTACGGCTGCCCGAGGAAAGAATCTGACGAAGCACGCCGCCACATCCTATGGTACCTGGACCTGGAAGACTCCTCCGGGCTTCGGAGAGATATTTGGGAAAGCCTCCGGCCTTTTCATCTTGACGCAGAGGACGCGTCCACGTCATGCTTCGCTGATCTCCGATTATGGCAGATGTGTCGCGCGCCCGGCTCGTCAATAGAGGCTGATGTATCCGAAGGAGTCAGTCTACCCGCTACTGCCGATGCACGTAGTAGCCTATGGTCAAGGTCTGTATATCCTAACAGGCCCAGACTCGTTTCGTATATTTCAGTGCATGCAAGCAGCTTGTGGGTTGTGCTATGTTGTGTGCTCGTATTCGTTTAAGTGGTTATTCTTACAATAGACTTTTCTCACGAGGCAGTGTAATTGCTACAGCACTTCTTTACAGTAATGTCATGAGGTTCACGTACTTCCTACGCGATAGCTGTTCATGGCATCTTGCAGAAGTGAATGCGTGCAAGACGTACCACTCCGTTTCAATATGGGATATATTATGGTTCCATATTTGCCTACAACCTTCATTGTCTCTTGTCCCACTAGGACAATCATTATGGTTCCAGCTTAGTAGAGGAACTCGAAGAATAATAATGGTCTATATTATGGTTTCATTCTTTCAAGACCTCCGAGCTGATGTATACAACAAAGCAGACGATGAGAGGACCTAGTTCAAATTGTATCATTATCGTGAGTTCTGCCAGTATTTACCACTCAGCCGCTACTATTAATACTCTAACAATGGTGGTCTCATCAAATCAAGCGCTTACAAATACATAGAAACCACCAGGCGAGCTACATGTTCATCATCGCCGCAGCACCGCCCAGCAGCGCCCCAATCATCACAGCCCCAGTCGCCCGCGCGGCCTCGCCCACCGTCACGACCGGCCTCGTCGACGTCGGGCGGCCCGTGCCGCTCGGCCCCGGCCCGGTCTGGCTCCCCCGGCCAGTGCTCGTCCTCCTAGACGACTCCGAGGGCCTACCCGTCTGGGTTGACGACGTCGTGGGAGGCTGGATCTGGCTGCTGGTTGGCCTGGGTGTCTCTTTTGAGGTCTCCTTGGATGGCGTCGGGGGCGGCTGGACTATCGTCTGCGTCGAGCCCGGCCGGGACTCCGTGATGGTCTTGGTCGTCTCCTGCCCGGGCTGAGTGACTGTTGTCGGCTCTGGGCGCTCCGTCACTGTCGAGGGCTTGGGCTGCTCGGGCGGCTGTGGTGGTGGCGGGGTCGGCTTCGGAGGCTCCTTGTCGGTATAGGTGACTGTGACTGTTTGGCCCACGGTGACGGTCCGAGTCTGGCCTCCGCTTGTCTCGACAGAGATGACCGTCTGTGTCGTTATCGACGTCTTCTCCCCTGGGGGCTTGGGCTTGTCCGGTGGGTTCAGGCAGAGCTCTTTGTGCAAGAGGCAGAGAGTGTCGGACGGAGCCGGGGCGGTGCCATCGGGCCCAACTGGGGCGGGAGCAGGAGCAGGAACTGGGTCAGGGGGTGCTTGAGCCTCGGCCTATATTTGTCAGCTTTTCAACCTCTTATTTGTTGTATACCTTAAGCATCGGTGATGTACTTACGGTGGCCAGACCGCTGAGGAGCAGGACGAATCGAAGAACGTCGGTACGCATCCTGTACGCTCAAAACGAGTGTAAAGGAACTATTATTGCCCGATCATTATTCATGGGGATCTGGCTCTCGATATGCGAGGACCAAGTATCCTTATACGTAGCAGTCGAGAGATAAGATGCGTTCATCTGGACGCAGATCAAGCATCTCGGTTCGCGAAACCCAGTACCTGTGACAGCAGCCAAGACAGCCAAATCGCATCTTGGGAACCGGCGACTATGTTCCATCCCAACGGAGATGCAACGGGATGAATCCAAAGTTAGAATGATGTTGGAGGACATCTGAGGCAGAGCCGTAGTCGATCTGGCGACCTGGAGACGTGTGGCGGGGGCGCTGTCATGCGATGTCAACCTCCTCGAAAAGCTAATATGGAAAATAGTGCAATGTCGCTCTCATGAGAGTCACATTTGGGTAGGTTGAGCTGGGATGTCAAACCAGCCTAGACCGCAGCTGTTCGTCCGAAGTGGCCGAGAAGATCGTATTCGCGGGGACCAGCCGAGATGGGAATCGCCAGTGAGGTCTCCGTGTTTCGCGATGGCCGCAAAGATTGGGCTGCCGATGGGGGCGGCTCTAGCGCCCTCTTCTCCGCTCTGGATGCACAATCGTTAGGGCCCCTCTACGGTGTAGCGACAGCTTCGATGGTAACATCTTGTGAGGCTGTGCTTGACCTCAGCTTAACGGAATCCGGGGTAGCTGGCAATTTGTGCTGATTTTGACATTGCCATATCAAATTGCCGAGCTCGGTCTCGCGGTCCATTCAAGATGACCCCATGGCGCCGCATCTTGGCATCCGGCGGTCTCAGGTCTTCTGAGCGATCTTCCAAATGATCTCGATCATCTGCTCTGGTATTGTCAAGAAAGGAGAATGACCTGACTGGACTCTTATGACGTCCTCATAACCCCCCACACCTACGAAGTAGGCCTGATACTCCGTAGGGAGAGCGATGTCATTCTCGCAAAAGACATAGGTCTTCGAAACTGTGATCTCCTCATCAATAAATCTCGGACGGCTGTTCCAGTTCATCTGGCTATGCGTCTTCATCATCGTGGGCCATATTTTCTCAGTTTTCTCTATTGGGAGGTCATTGTAGAAGGTTGCCTTCGCACTGTCGAGGAGGTGTATTATGCCGTCCTTTGGCTATCATCAACCGCTGAATTCTCATGAGTTTTGTTTCAAAGAGCTCACCTCGACATTATGGAATTCCTGCAGTGGCGTGTCACCCCCTCTTCCGAGGAAATTCTTTCCTCGTCTCGGATAGGCCAACCCGCAGACGTTGATATAATGTTGGATCCCGCCTTTCAGGCCACACTCTGCCCTCTCGGCCACAGATTCGCCTTCTATGCAGTGGCTCGCAGGAAGGGTCCCCGAGCTGTGGGCCACCATGATTACTTCTCTACCGGCGTCCAGGATCGGTTGCAGTGTCTCGTTAATGACCTCGACATCGTCCACGTATGTGAGTTCGGGATTCATCCCCGTTGTGGGTAGCGCCGGGGCCTCCACTGTGAATCCTCTCTCTCTCAGCTGATCCATCACTTCCTGGTAGTGAATTGGTTGGTAGAACGCTCCATGAACAAGCAGGATGACTGGTTTATCTGCAGACATGTCTGCGTTGATGCCCCTCGGGAAGTTGAAGGCTCATTGGCGGACACGACGAAGTAGCTCGACCAGCCTCGGGAGACGAGGTCGATGGTGCGTTATTAATCGATCAAAGTGAGAAACTACGGTCACTTGGAAGTGGATGTCGTCGGCTTGTTTTCTCTTACATAAAGCGACACTCGGATAAGGCGGCAAGGGCCGGGGCCGCAGCCCGTTGGAAGCTCCGCTGCCTGACGACGTGGTCCACGCTGACACGTGCCAACGAGATATCGTCACGTGGGGGCGAGGTGACTGGATTGGCTGTCCTTTGAACCCCCAATATGTCGGCCGTGCCGCGTGCTGAGGTGCCAGAGCTGAATGACTGGGCTTGTTCGGGTTGAATGAAGCTTATCTTGCAGATCGGCAGTGATGTGTGTGTGCAGGACGTTGGTACAACCTTCCCACTTCAGGTATTCGGCGGTGATGTCTCTCGTCTGACGTAGATGCGTGGGTTCGACGCGTTTCACATGGCAAGATTCACCCCTGAAACTCCCGAGGTGAGGACTGCTGGGTCACCCATGCGAAGCGGGGCCAAGGCCGACGTTCTTGACTGCAACTCTGAGCAGACCGGTCAAATCAAGCTGCGACTGAACGCTACCTTGCTTGCCGTCCGCATTGGTTTGATATTCAAGCTTCCATCAAATGTCATCCGTGCTTTTCCTCCCCTCCCTCCAACTCGCCCAACCCGTCGAGAATGTTTGGTGCCATGAGGCCACCATGCTGAAAGCGACCAGACCCAGGCAGATTGAGTACATGATTCTATATGCATCGTCTGCGGGTGGCCCTGTTATGAGATGGCTCGAAGCAAGTATGATAACGCAGGCGGTATACAGTGCCCCCGGAATCAGGGAGAAAAGAGTACGTAGGCAGTACACCCGAGATGGCGTTGAGATGCGATCCATGAGAGATCCTGGAGAGTATTTGACCGTCCAGTAGCTGTGCGTGGAGTTTCAGCATCGTGGTCACCGAACTATGTCAGAAGTTTTATTCAGATACTACTCACGTCGGTCTCCCAACTGGGATGGCTAGCAATGAGGTCCGAACCAGACTGAAAGAGCCAGCCACCGTGAGAATGTAGGTCCAGGAATATAGGAGCCGGCACTGGGAGTGAAATCGGTTCAGACTTTCATCATTTCCGCGCCACAGATCATCAGGTTCTGCGATATAATTTGAGCCGCACGTAAGGTCATCTTCGCTAAGCAAAGTGTCAATTTGTGTCAATCAACAGGGACATGGTACTTGATGTACTCATAACGTAGCTCATCCATTGCGAGGAGTGCGAAAGCCATCACTACTCCTGCGACGACGAACATGATCCAGACTGTGACGTTACAAATAAACAGATTTATTCGCAACGCGCGGCTCGCTGATTCTTGATGCATTGCTGAATGGGACATGGCGCTGCCTTGCAAGTGGTATGTGGCTTGCGGGGTCTTGAACTCTGTCGTCGGGGTGTCCTCTTTCCTAACGAACATCGTCGCCAAACAGGAACAAATGTTCTCAGCTCTGTCAACTCCTAAGCTGCAGTCGAGGTTGTTCGTATTCTGGCGGATCCTTCCACAAAGTGTGAAAGAGTGAACTAATCACAGTCGTCCCTGTGTGATGAAGCGAGGCGGGGGAAAAACACCGAATCAGCTGAGGCAGCCGAACAAAAGATCGACCACGTTATCAGCCTAGACTAGCTACAAATTAACTAGCTCAACGCCTCGGCGGCAGTATAACTGCGGCCTAGAGCGGACTATTGCGCCACTCATAAAACCATATGTGGATAAAGACTGTCAATCACTGCCCGAACACATTGCTGCAGACGAAGTGGACAACCACGGCCTGTATGTCAAACCGTCCGAGGCCTGACATCACAGATATACGAGGATTGGTAGTCGAGTCACGCGCGACTTGTAGAGCCGGCTCGTGCACAGAGAAGAGTGTCACGACAGATTTCCGTTTCCGGAGGAGGACGAGCAAACCGGTGAGCCACAATTGCTTGCAACAAGGTGACATTTCCTATGGCCATTCCTAAGGAGTAGTTCCGTATGGTATTGTTTGACTTTTGCCAAATTCGTCAGCTGCCAAGGCATAGCAGCAGCGAGTCAGCATCTTTACAGGATCAAGCCGAGTGAACTTTTCTTGAAGGCAACCATAAACCTGCGAGTTTAAAACGAAGATGATGAGAAACCAACAGAATCTATGCAGTCTTTCACAAAAGTTAGATAAGAAACCTTGACATGAAAAGGGGAATATGGCCGAGATGGACCGTTGGATCGCCATAGCGGTAGTCATCCATCTTTGACCCTGTGCCGTCCAAATTGAGGAAACCTATGAAGATATCGTGTGAAATGCGCGGAACGTGATCTGTATCCAGAAAGTTGTGTTTCCATGATTTTTCACAGCATGCCATTGGACTCATTACATGTACGTAGCGTGTGAGCGTCCAGGCATTGTCTCGTGCCACCTTTTCGCTACACTAAGCAACTCATGCGCGATCAGCACGACTTTAGACAAAGATGGGTCTGGTGACTCTTCGAAATCTGGTTCGCGTCCGGACATTAGAGTTTTTCGCATTCGTCACACTCCTGACTGCATGCATGTACCAAGAGCCAAGTTGCACCATTTGTGATCCCATTGGTGCCGGCATGGAAACGAACCAGCACACTCACTAAAAACCCATGGCTATCAGGAGAAGGATCGCCTCTCATATCATAATAATACTACCCAACAGCAAGCGCGAACTATTAATAAAAAATTGGGTAGCAAACGATCGGTCCTGACTCAATGGGATCCCCAATTCTGACTCGAGCCTCTCATTGACAACGCCTGAGGATTGTGCATCTAGGACAATTATGCTGCGAATTGAAGCTGTAAGCTCATTCATGAATAACTAGCATTGAGAAATGCGTGCTGGAGACGATTTGCAGACATGTACACCAGATCGTCAACTCAACTCTCGACCACATTTGAAGAACGACAGCATGCTTCTTCTCATGGGCTTGGTGTTTTCTAGCATGAGGCCGTCGATCTTGGGCTCGTGGCGACAATCTTCGGGGACAGCGGCAGGGCCGGAAGAATTAAGTCTTGTCATATATTGACAATAGATTGGGAAGATCGCGCTGTCAACGGCCCGGTCATCCTCCCGGACCCAGCAATGACGCCCGCCGGTGGAGACGCCGGGAAGGTTCGCAGAGCTACCGGTAATTATCTGCCTAATGATCCACAAGGGGTCCACTGGCTTCTATAGATAGGGTTTGGGAACCCATAGATGGCAATACTTCTTGCGAGGACGGGAACAGCCATGGCCGGATCATGCATACAGTTGCAAGTGTGTCGTAGAATAAAAACGGTTTCGACAAAGAAAGAACCCGATCTACCATGCATGGCCATGCTGGCTGGCTGGCTGTGCTTGCGTGAGCTCGAAACGGGACCCAATGAACTTGATGTGGGTAAGTGTGACGCTAGCGACAAGGGACAAGTTCTGTTTAGGAAGGCCATGGACGTTTGCGCGGGAGTGTTATGCAGCACCGGCTAGTTTCGTGTCGCGTAGGGCTGATTTATGATGGGACGGTGTTTGTCTTCATCTAGGAGGATATACGATCAGCCGGGCTGGGGAACTGCGCCCTATACCATATATATATTTTATGCAAAAGTGAGAGTCAGGACGGTTGGTACGGATGCGGCGTGCAGCCGTCCCAGCCAGTCGGTCAGAAGGCCCGATCTTGGCGACGGAGTAAGTCGCACTCTGCTGAAGGATCGGATGCCCTAGGAGGAAATAGACTCGAGCCATGCACGTACCTTTGAAACGTTGCCCTGGTATATCCGGGCTGCGCCGTTTGGGTTGTTTGGTTTGGACCAAACTGTATTGATCTGCTTGACTGGCCCACTAGTCTCGACACTCACACACAAATGTCGCGGCGCTACCGCGCGGTCCAGTGGCAGATGGCGCGCCGAGCATCCTGTGCCGTTGACAGACCAGACTGATGCATCACTTTGAGAGCGCGCGCACGCCCTACTAGATCCCATGTAACGACAGGTCGTACTCGCACGAACCACCGGTAGGGACTATGGTTCCGTGGCCCGTTAGACTCTACCAAATCACAATCGTTCGGACGGGTTAGCTCTCATCTGCAGACGACCTGGGTACATTTCGCAAGGGGTGGGAAGGAAATTACGGAGCTGTGCTGCCGATCATCAGATCATTTTATAACAATAAGCATAAAAGAGCGCCAACTCCGGGGCCAGAGGACTTGGGAGCTCAGGGCTGGGCCCCCGGGCAGAGCGATGCCGTGTTAGGAATCTGGATCGTTGCTGGTGCTGTCGAGGAAAATAACTGTGGGGATTTGCTCGTCGACAGGCTTGACAGGCCCAAGACTTGACTCCATTCGGGGAAGACGGGGCGACAGGGATGGGACAGCCAGCAAGATAACAAAACAGTCAGGTCTGGTCGACCTACCGTACCCAGACCCAGCAGACAGACCCAGTAGGACCCAGACCACCAGACCTAGACTGGCCCCAAGCGCGAAGGCGACCGGAACTGTCCATCCTGCCGAATGCACGTGGAAATAGCTTGTCCCTCTCCCCTTCCCCAATTCATTCCCATAATGTATCCGAGCCCCTCATTCACAAGCCACGCTTCTCCCATACACTACCACTACCAGTACCACACACACGCTCTCACTACTGGCCGGCACCGCCGCTACTGCCGCTGCACGCTTCAAGTCGCATCAGTCTCAGGCCAATACTACTCTGGCATAGCCCGATGGAGGCACTCTCGCTCTCACCCGCACTCTCACCTCTATTCTCACTCCCATCCTCGACGACCCCCTTTGCGCCTCACATGTCAGCCGCCGCCGTGGAGACGGAGACGCGCAATCTGCAGAGCGAAATTACTCTTCTGGTGCAGCCCATCTGATCAGCCTTGAGCGAGCGGGCAGCAGCAGCAGCCGTCCGCCGTGAAGTGGGCGCGAAGAAACCCGCCAGCACACTCGCTGAACCCACCCGTGGCGTTCTCTGAAGCCCACCCCCTCCCCCACGGACCGAACCCAGCTGCATTTACCTTGCCCTGTCCTGCACCGTCCTGCCCTGTTCCTCTGCTGCCCTGACACACATACACTCACACTCTATCACCTGTTGCCAGCCTGCTGGGTCGCGTGCGCGTGTGTTATATGCATGTCCGTTTGTCCTGCCTTGCCCTGCCCTGCGCTGCGTGCATTGCTGTGCTTCAAAACTGTCAGGTCTGAGCCGCCGGGCCAGGCCCTTGAATCAGGGAATTCGGGAAGTTTAGATTCGTCTTCCCCGGTTTTAACCAGCAACCGAGCGAGACCATTAGGGTGACATCATCCTCACCCACCGCAGTCCGGGCGTCTTTGCGAGGCAAATTGCACTGCCTGATCCTCGAGGGGGTCGGGGCATAGAGCGAGGCGAGAAGACAAGACAAGACACAAGAGCCAAGAGCCAAGAGGCAGAGGCAGGCAGACAGCCACACAGACAAGAGCGCGCGCGAGAGTGTCAGCGAGATAGAGACCTCGGGAGAGAGACACATGCTCTCTCATCTCCAGCCACCTTCCGCATCCATCTATATACATACATACATCCATACTTGTACATACATACGGTCCTGTACACCTGCAGATCCCGCCCCTCGCACTGCAGCCACGCACCACTTGCACTGCATCCACGACGGAGCACGCACAGGGTCGCCCGAGCCGAGTCTTCGAGCCGAGTCGAGTCGTCGTCCACTGCCACTGCCACTGACCCATCACTTACTGCCTGGACTACGGGGGCCTGCTGCCGCTCGTCCGGCAAAAAATAACGAGCGGGAACCGTCGTGATCCACAGCGGCGTGGAACGGGCTGGCCCGCTCGATCGATCAGTTTCCAGACTGATTCGGCTACTCACGCACGACAACGGCGGCTACTCACGAACAACACACACTCACACACACACACACTCACGCCCACTCTTGCTGCATACCACGCTCACGTTGGCGATAGCGCCAAGACACGGCCGGGTAGCTACAGGTACTTGACGTCTCTTTCCTCAGGCTCGTCCTCCTGGGCAGGTTGACAATGGTCAACACCGGGAAGCCTTCGCCGGGCTGTTTTGCCTGCAGGTCAAGGCGGATCAAGGTGAGCGAGTTCATGAAAGTCTTTGTTTCTCTTACTGTCTCCATCCCAAACTTCTTTCTGTGACACCCGTCAATTTCGTCTTCAAATGGACCGCCGATTGCCTTTGGTGACCATCAGCAGCCCTCCTCGTCATCAATGCCTTTCCCTTCCTTTCGTACAGCCCCTTCCCACTGGGTATATCCGTATTGACGCCCCAGTAGTGTGACACAACACGGCCTGAGTGCAGGAAATGTCGGAAGAGGGGCTGGAAGTGCCCGGGCTACCGGGACCTCAACGCCCTGAGGATCGTCGACGAGACCCAGAAGCAGTTCACCCGCTTCTCGGGCGACAAGGAGAGGGACGACGACGGGCCGGGCGTGTCGCCGAGCAAGGACATCATCATCCGGCAGTACATCCCGCCGGGCGAGCGGTCGTCGCCGTCGAGCGCCAGCACCACCCACACGGCCGCCAGCATCAGCGGTGGCGGCAGCAGCAGCAGCGGCAGCCCCGTCGACGGCTCGTACCCGTCCCCGGTGTCGCAGGCCGCCACCCCGCACAGCCCAAAGAGCCCGCTCAACTACGCGTCGCAGTGGTCCATGGAGATCCCGCGCTGCATCGGCACCCCCGTCGGCGAGCAGGTCTACAGCTACTTCCTGTCCAACTTTGTCCAGGGCACCTCGCTGCGCAACCACGGCTACCTCGACTTCCTGTTCCCCCTGCTCGCCAACGAGCCGCCGGGGAGGGACCACCCGCTGCCGCTGGCCTTCTCCGCCACCGCCATGATCGCCTTTGCGGCCCGCCAGAAGGTGCCCGACCTGCTCCCGAGGGCCGAGGCCACGTACCTGCGCGCGCTCGAGGCTACCTTCCAGGCTATTGGGGACCCCAAGAAGGCGCGGGATAACTCGACTCTTGCCTGCGTGACGTTGCTGACCACCTTTGAGGTATGGGATGCCCACCGCGTTTCTCCCTCGTCTGTTGCTCCCTCGAGAGTCACAGTGTCTTGTGAAAGACCGTGTACTAATGAGAGGCCTCATGTATAGCAACTGAGACCTTCCCGGCCGTCATATCAAAAAGCAGAGGCGTTCGGCTCTCATCTCGACGGCGCAGTGGCCCTGCTCAAGATGCGAGGAAAGGATGTCTTCCAGACCGTCGTCGGCCGCAAGATCTTCCTCATCCTTAGGTCGTTACTCGTAAGTGCTTCTGACCCAGAGACATCTGATCCTACCACCACGTCGTCAACTTCATGGATATATGATTTTACAGTGTGTCACCCTCATGCCACATCCAACTCACTAACACGGCCCACAGGTATCAAGAAGCATATGCTACGCCACCCCCCTCGAGCCAGACCTCTACCACCTAACCGAAGAATTCGAACAAGACCCCTCCCAGCACCGCTTCGCCGAGCTCTCCCTGCGCGCGGCCGACCTCCGCGTGGGCGTGGAGCGCGTCCTAGGCGGCTGGGGACTAGGCCACGCCCCGCTGCCGCACCCCCCGCCGAGGGAAACCATCGAGGCCCTCCTCCGCGAGGCCGACGCCCTCGAGGCCGACTACGAGGCGCACGTGTCGGCCCTCCCCATCGCGTGGAAGGGCATGACGGTGCGGTGCATGACGCGCGCCGACCCGGCCATCATGGGCGGGATCGCCTACGTGGGCCGGGTCGACGCCTACATTGACATGTTCATCTGCTACATCCTCAACTGGGCGCGGGCGGCGAGGCTGTACGTGCGCAACACGGCCATGCGCTGCCGCGCGTGGCTTTTGGGTCCGGAGGGGGACTACCGCGAGGGCCCCGAGTACGAGGCCACGCGGGTGTTGTGCGAGGCGCTCATCGCTGATATCGTTGCTTCGGTGCCGTACGTTTTTGGCGCGGCGAGGGCGAGTTCCGGGTATACGGAGGGAGGGGCGGGGGGACGGTATCAGCCGCCGAGCCTGGCTGGCGTTTTCTGCATGTGGCCTGTGTTCGCGGCGGCGAGCTCTGATTATGCGACTGAGACGCAGAGGACGTTCATGAAGAGGACGCTCAAGTATATCTCGGAGGAGATGGGCATCGGGCAGGCTGCCATCCTCGCAGGGGTGAGTGAACCATCTCTTCCATCACCGTGGGGTCTTTTCTTTGGGGGACTGTTCCTCCATCCTCCACCCCCAAGACTTCCCGTTGTTATATACGTGACACGATGAGCTGACACTTCTCACTAGTACAACCTCCGATCACCATCGATGCCCATCGCCTTCACGCGAATGAAGCAGTTCGAGCAGCAGGGCAAGCCGCTCCACGGCGTTGCGGTCGGCGCGGCGGCCGGGTCGACGATGGCCTCGGGCCTGCGGGACATCGTCAAGACGACGGGCACCATCATCTACTCGCCGCCGCCCTCGGCTCGCCCGCGGGTGGTGCCACTCCACATACACCAGCAGCCCGAGCTGGACTAACAACGTGATGGCAATGGGGTTGGGGATTGTATCTCAAGTTTCGAAATGGAGAGCGTGGTCACCTTTTTTGAGCCATGGTTCTGAGCGTTTTGCGATTACGGGCTTGGATTGAATTTAAGCAGGCAAGCAACAAGGCGTCACGGCAGGCTTTGGGGTTCGGCTGCATGCGCATGCATAGGTATTCTGGGGCCAAAAGAAAAAGCCTTTGATTTAAGAGCAGTATCGACCGCAGCAGCAGCGAGAGACATGAATAACACACGGGAACAGTGAGACCGGGAGCAACTGGATTGTTGACTCACATGTGCAGCATGTGCAGGCCCGTCGATCAGACCTCCAGAGCTCCTCACGCTACTGCTCCCCCTAGCCACCATCTCATCCCGAGGCCGGTCCAAGACTACCGGTTAAGGTTGCCCTCGGCAATCATAGCCATGCGGCGCAAACGTGCGCCGTTGCATCTCTCAATGCGATGCTCGGAAAATGGCATTGTATGGTTTTCGGACCACGCTCCGCTGCAGAAAGATCCTCTCGTCGCATTCCGCCAACGTCGCCCACCAAACATATTGTATTCATGTATTCACTTGTTCTCGTGAAAGGACTCGGGCCAAGATATATTTTATTAAAAAGCCACTACCAAAATCTGTAAATACACTGAAATGAGTAGATATTACACTAAAATGAATATACTTTTCAGTGTCCATGTTGAATGTCACACCATCACCCATTTGTACTGCTCCCCTTCCCCCCCCCTGTCTTCGACCTGCCCTCTCTACCCTCCCTGTTCTCCCCAATTGACCTAAACGGTCACCTTCAAGTACCGGACGACAGCCTTGCGGGCCTTGCGGACAGCATTGGTGGTGCCGTCATCCGTCCGCTCCCCGTCGCGGCCTTCCTGCGACTTGTAGCCGGCAACAAGGTCCGGCTTGCCGCGCGCGGACTCGCCAATCTCGACGGCCTCGAGCGCCTTGCCCTTGGGCACTGGGGCAGGTCCCTTCGTGCCCCTGGCCTTGTCCCAACGAGCCCTGCGGGCAAAGAGGACCTGGACCGGGCGCCAGCGTCGCGGGGCTTCTTCCCCGGCCGCTGGTGCCTTCTTCGCGGCGCTGCCGCCGTCGCCGGGCTTGTTAGCATCGCCGCCAGCCTTCTTGGACTCGTCGTCCTGGACCTGGATGGTGGTGATGACACTGCCGTCCGGGTTGTTCGAGACGACGACGGGCCCCTCCTCCTTGGGCCGCTTCAGCAGGCGCTCGGGCAGGGCCCCGAGGACGACGGGCGCCGCGCGCTTCTTCTTGAGCCCGCTCGGGTTCGGGTACGGCTGCACCACGTTCAGGGCGTACGACGGTAGGCCCTCACGGCGGCGGGGCCCGTCCCCGCGCAGCATGGATGCGGCCGGGACTCTGAAGGCGAAGACGTCGGTCGCCATCTTGATGGGCTCTTCCACAGCTGGCTGTGCTGCGGGTGCTGCTGCTGCTGCTGCTGCGGCGGCGGCGGCGGCGGTTGTGGAGCCTGCCTGGGAGGCCCTGCGGACGCCCAGGGGGTTCGGGGGCATGTACTTGGGGAGCTCCAGCGAGTCGCGGATCCTGCCCTCGGAGATGCCCTGGCCGATGGTGCTGTTGGTCCGGATAAGACAGACAGACTCGGGCGAGACCGGGGAGTCGACTACGTATTGTTCGAGTCGGTGGTCCACGGTGTCGGTGTCAGAACCATACGGGTCAACATACCCATGCAACAGAGGCCCAGGGACGACGACGGGTCCCGTCCAGTCAACATCGCGGAACTTGATGTACGGTTCGCCGTCGCCGCTGTTGTCGTCTGGTTGAACGTCCATGAATGCGGTGACAAGCTTCGGTCCCCTAAAAGAGATGGGTCTCCTAAAAGAGCAGAGGTAGGTCTCCTAGAAGAGGTGGAAAAGAAGAGAAGAGGGGACCTGATCCCGGGGGTTGTTCCTCTTGTCCTCGGCGGGCACGCTCCCTTTTTAAGTGTAAGGTACGCCCCTCCCATATGCCATGGTCTCTGGCCATAGTCTCGTGCTATCCTCTTGCCCTGATTATGGCTGTCGGCATGCTGGGTATAGCGTCTTGGGCCACGACGCTATGTTCTCCGACCGGTGAAGCTTTTCCCGAGGTTGTAAACAACAAGCTTCGTGGTGGGCTTGACAGCTCTTGAGCTAAGTGAGCTTGACATGTGTCCGGCGTGGAGCTATGTATCAAGATGAGGTCGGTTGCGATGTTGACGAGTCGCGTCCCGCGATGGGCTCTGGATTTCTGATAGCCCCATGCACTAGTACAACTGTGTACTGCTTGACGTCGATGATCTTCAACGTCCTCAGTTCCTCCAATGTTCGCCGGGGCCCGAGCTAGATAAAAAGGACGAACCTCCCAGAGCCAAATTCGGACCGTTTGAACTCTAGGATTCGCCACTCCGTCGTGCTGTTCTAATATTATCTCGATTAGTATACTCCAATTATCACCAGAAATCCCTCATACAGAGGCCCTACCCCTCCTCCACCTCTTACAATGCTCGGATTGTTGACTATGGCTGGGGTGTCTGCCCTCGTCACCTTGCTCTGCACGAGCACAAGCGCGACGCCAATAACAGACTTACCCGAGCTGATTGATGGCGAGCAGCGGCTTCAGCGAAGAGGGCCACCGTGCTCTCAGGACCTCCCCTACGGCCGCGGGCCCAACAGCAGCTCGCTCGCACCACTGGTGTACGCTGGGCCCAGCTCGACACCCACCCCCCTCCATCGTCCACCCCCCTCTTTCCTGCTCGTCTTCCTCTTCACTGCCGGCCGGCTAAGGCTAGCAGCCAAGCCAGGACGTACTGGTGGCGCGAATGCTGACCAGAGGACAATCGTACAGGCCCGACACGGCGGCGTCGTTCTCCAGCTTTCCGATCTACGCCGCGGCGGCGTTGGCACCGGGCAGCCTCGCCGTTCCGGGCTACCTCCTGGTCGCCAGCAACCAGCCGGCCATCGCGCAGAAGGCGACGTCCTTCACGCTGAACTGGATCAACATGGCCTCGTACGACGTGCCGGGCTGCGCGAACCAGTGCTCCAGCACGGTGGGCTGCCGCTCCTTTGACGTTTGTGAGTAATAGACCCCCATCTGTCGCTGTTGCCGCCCTTCATTATGTTGCCTGGCCCACTATCGCCTTCATGCTGCGGGGTTTTCTCCTTCCAGTAGAATGGTATCGGATTGTGTCACCCGAGGCCTGACCGACCCGCGCCAGACTTCCAGCGCTCGCCCACGGTCGCGCCGAGCGCGGACAACAGCTGTCCCAACCCGCCGTCGCAGTGCCACATTGTCTGCCTGCTGTATAATGGCACTTTCACCATTGCCGACTTCATCAACACAGGCGAGTGGAGGGGCCAGTTCCAGGTGGTCATCGCCGGTAAGTCGCGTGTGCAACCAAGAGTCAGGCGCGGAGGGCTGCTGACGAGGACCGCAGGTTCCAATGTTTTCAACAAGGTTGGGCCCTAGGTCGTCAGTGTCTCTGGAGACGTGGGCAAATGGGGCACGAGGATGGATGAAATTGGCAGGTAATGAGATGGCAGGACCGGAAAAATTGATCGTGCCGTAGCGGTTGACGATGGACGTCAAAAGTTGAGTCGTTCGAGATATGCCGATTGGTCGTCGTTTCTCCCCAATCGGCGCTTGCGTCATTGAGACGGTTTACCTCCGCGCAAATGTATATTCAGTATCAGACTTCAACATGCCAATTTTGTACACAAATCTTCATCAAATTACTGTTTGATATCCTTTTGCTTGTGCTCTTTTGTATTCAGCAGCTTTACCGTTTGTCGACTAACCACCAAGTCCCCTGCGCCATCTACCCAGCTCAGTACAACCACTATCACCACCGGCACCATGCCCAACCCCTGGCCACACGGCGCAAAATGCGCCATATCCTTCACAATGGATAACCTAGGCGAGGCCCAGGCCGTGCACAACAAGTCCTGGCCCGCAGACAAGCCAACAGGCCAGGACCCCGCAGTCCTCCAGACCCTCCCGCGCATCCTGGACATCCTGGACATCCTGGCACAACAGCAGCACGGTGGTGGGAAAGACGACAACGACGAAAGCAAAGGCATCAGGGCGACCTACTTCGCCGAGGCCTGGAGCCTGGGCGTCTACCCGGGCGCCGTGGCGGACCTCCAGCGGCGCGGGCACGAGGTCGCCTGGCACGGGTTCCAGCACGAAGCCTGGCACGCGCTGTCGGCGGCCGAGGAGGAGGACAGCTTCGAGCGGAGCCACGCCGCCGCGACCGAGGCCGGGGTGCCGTACCGGGGGTTCAGGCCGCCCGGGGGACGGGTCAACGGGGAGAGGACGCTGGGCCTGTGCAGGAGGTTTGGCGTCGAGTATGTGTCGCCGCTGGGGCAGTTTGGCATCGACAAGGGGGACTCGGTGGGAAAGGATGTGGTGGTGCTGCCCTTTGAGTGGGAGGCTGTGGATGCGTTCTGGTACATGGACAAGTTCGCGGCGATACGGCGTGAGCATGGGGTCCAGGAGGAGGTGCTTGGTCCCGGGGACTTTCGGGGGTACTTGCTGCAGCGGATTGAGGAGGTCAAGGGGGAGGGTGGCTACATGTCGATTCTGTTTCATCCTTTCCTAACGACTGATGACGCTCGGATGGCGGTGCTGGAGGAGGTTGTTAAGAAGATTGGGTCGGATCAGGACATCTGGTGTGCGCCTTGTTCAGACGTTGCAACATGGGTAAAGGATCACAAGAGTGGCTTTGGGCTTGACACTTGAAGAAATTCGATTTCCAGGTATGCCGCATTCTAGGTCTAAAATGTCGCCAAACTCCCTGTTTTCCAAATCCCCGCAAGTCGACTTTCGTATCTTTCATTCCCGTGGGAACTTGTCCATCGCAGCACGAAGCTCACCAGGACTGGCATCCAACAGCTCGTCGACACTCTTATAAGGCGCCTTGACATCCGCCACCCCGTATTCCTCCTCGCGCACCCCATGCGGGATGAAGAAGACAGATATCTCAAAGTCCCTCGCCAGGTCCTCGCTCTCCTGCCCGCTGAGCATCTTCTCAATGTTCACCAGGTCCACCCTCTCGACGTCGCGGATGTGCCGCCCCAGGTGCCCGCCCAGCCCCTCCAGCGCGCTGCTAAACTTCCAGTCATCCGGGCCGGCCTTGGTTGCTGCAGCCTCCTTGGAGAAGAACCGCAGCGCGCCCCTCAGCTGCACCATGTCGCGCTGCCTCTCCTTCGCCGCCTGGCTGCCCTGCTTGGCGCGGCGGGCCGTCCCCGGGAAGATGAAGAGCTCCATCGCGACCAGGTGCCGGGCCAGCTCCCACGAGAGCCGCGAGCATAGCGCGAGTTGGTCGTCTGGGGTTGTGTTCGGTGGTGGCGATACTAGGGAGGCGAAGAGCCTCTCGATGAGGCGGTGGTCGCTCTTCACGGCGTCCGAGATGTAGCGGATCCCGATGGATGGGTTCTTTGGTGGGGATGGCATCTTGTGCGATGTTAATCTTTAAAGGGGGCAGGCCTTTTTGGTTGGGATCTCTTGGCGAAGGGGTGTCTGGATGTGGGTGTGGGTGTGATTGCTGAGTCGTTCTTCAAGGTATATAAATCCTCGCTGCGTTCGTGAAGTTTCGACCGGTTGGGCTGCGATTGCGCAGGTCTAATAACCTTAAACGATCCCACACGTCATTGCCGGCCTTCAGGTCGTTCGTTGAAACAGCCGTCTTATATCACTTCGGTAACGAAACATATCCCAGGCCGGTCAGGTGGTCAGACTCGGGTCGGGTGAGGTACCAGTGGGCGGAGCCTAGTTGGGGGCCTATTGTGCGACTTGTCGGTTGAGGAGTGTAACCTTTCTGTGCCCGGAAAGTCAAAAGTTGGTTCAATAGAATGCTTGGGAACTTTCGCTTCCTCTAACAGCTGAAATTCCTAAGAGATGTGGTGGCAATCCGCGGCGTTATGTATCCTCTGTGTGCTTACACCGGACCATTGGCTCCGGCCGAGAAGAGAACCATGCGTAGGCATGCCTCCGTTCGAGTGTGACAAGCCCCCGTCAAAATGACGTTACGATTATCCAAAACATGGAATAGGATCACAGAAACCAAATTGTGTGGCTTCGCCAGCTCACGGGCCTATTCTTGTCGACCTGTGTTCCTGCCTGCGTATGGACGGGGCTGACGGGAACACATGGCTGACAGGTCCGGGTGGAACGGCCCAAGACCAGGGCGTCCTTGCCCAAGGATGTCTCCAAAACGGCCCCCAGTGGCTGCATGTGCAGTTCCATGGATTGCCACCAACGGGAGGCTCGCCCTTGGGACGCAGCAAGGGACCTGTCATTTGCGCCAAGCTCCGGAGCAAGCTGGTGGTTGATCAGCAGGGTTCATAATGATATCAGCGCAGCCGCTTCGACAACTCAAATCGAACCTGACTTGGCTTCATACTTAGACGAGTAGATGAACTGCTCCCGGATTGGACGGAGGATGGTGGAAACACCTGCTGCTAGTGATGATGGTTGGGGTTTTTGGCCGGAAAGCGGCACCTTTTACCACCATAAAACAGGACCCCGTCTTGGGAAGTCTTCCAGGTGCATTGGCACATGTAAAGGCTGCATCTAGGCCTTCTTGGTGGTACTGTACAGTCAACAGTATTCTATTCCGCTCGTGATTTCGATCTTCATATCTTTTTAGATCCGCTCTAGCCGGAGCTTGCCAAGCGCCTCTACTTGGAGGGCCGCGCCTCGCCTGTCTTTCCAGTGGGGATGTTGAACAACACCACCTTCTTCTCCTCACCCTCCTTGTAGTCCGCAAGACCCTTGTCCACACGGTAGTACCCCCTCCTCTCTAGCTGGACGATGTCGTCCTTCTTCAGGCTCGCGACGTTCTCGTCACACCATGCCTCCTCCATAGTGCTCGTGTTGGGGTTCAGGAAGTCCTCCAGGTTGTCATCCTCCTCGAGCTTGTCCTTGGTGATCAGGTAGTCGAAGTCCCATAGCTCGGCCGGGACAAGCGTGGTGCCCTTAGTGGACAGCCATGTCACCTTCTTCTCGGTCTTCTTGACGTCACCGGCCAGGTTGAGCTCGACGGTCGCGGTCTTGACGGGCGACGAGCCGTCGATGGAGCGCACAAAGGCGTTGCCCCAGGTCATAAGCGTGATCTCCTCGTCGGGCTTCATGAGCACCAGATCAGCCTGGTCCAGCAGCAGCTCGTCGGAGAAAACGACCTGCTTGAGGCCAACATCCTTGTTCTTTGGGTGCTTGGGCTTGCTCTCCGTGACGGGGGCAGCAGGGGCGTCAGTGCCCTTGACAGTAACCTTCACGGCGTCCTTTCGCAGAATAGCCGTGAACCGAGGGGCAATAGGGTCGATGACCTTCTTGTTGTTGGCCCAGAACACAGTCCAGTCCATGGTCGTCACGTTTCGGCTGGGTCCCTGCTTGATGATGAAGTCGCGCAAAGCCTCCACGGTCATGCCTCGCCTGCGCACGCCACGGATGGTAGGCATGCGAGGGTCGTCCCAGCCCCAGACCTTGCCCGTGTCGACGAGCTTGGCCAGTTTCCGCTTGGACAGGAAAGTCTTGACAAAGTTCATGCGGGCAAAGTCCCACATGTGGACCTGGCGCAGCTTCAGAGTGTCGATGAACCATTGGTACTGGGGGTTGCGGTCGGTGTACTCGGTCGATCGCAGGGCGTGTGTGACACCCTCGTGACTGTCAATGACAGGGCAGGCGAAGTCGTACATGGGGTACGCCTTCCATGTTGTCCCTGTCCGGTGGTGGGCATCCTCGACGTTGCATCGGTAGACGACAGGGTCCCTCATGGCCTTGTTTGGATTGTCGTATGAGACTCTGGCGCGGATACACCACTTGAGACCCTCCTCGGATCCCTTCTTCATCTCCTTGAAGATGCGCAGTGTCTCCTCGACGGGCTGGTCTCGGTGCTTGGACGGGATGCCCTTCCATCGCTCGTCTCGCATTTGCTCGGTGCCTGTGTCATCGGCGTATGCATGGCCCTCAGAGATGAGCCTCGTGCACATGTCATACAGGTATTCGAAGTAGTCGGAGGTGTAGGAAAGGTGGTCGGCCGTGATGCCCATGAGGGCAAGGTCCTCGATGATAGCATCCTGGTACTCTCCCTTCTCCTTGGATGGGTTGGTATCGTCGAGACGCAGGCGTAGTTTTCCCTTGTATGCGACGTGGCCGAAGTAGTCGGCAAGGAGGGCAGCTTTGGCGTGACCAATGTGCAGGTATCCTCTTGAAGTGAACGTCAGAGCATTGCTTCTTTCAGACTGGCTGACCATGCATTGCCAATTGGTGCAAATAGGTACTCACGATGGCTCGGGCAAGAACCTGGTGACAACGCCGTTCTCGGTGTCTTGCAGTCCAAGGTTGAAGTTACCTCCAGCCTTACTGGCGGCGGCAGTCTTCTTCCTCTTCTCTGCCTCGTCGGCCTTGATAGACTCCTGGATCTCGGGGTGTGTGGCGTCGACGAAGGCGTACCACCGCAGCAGGTTCGCGAGGGCGCCCTTGATAATGTACGAGGCAGCGGCACGGTTGGTACGGAGAGCTGTCCAGATAGCCTTGTCGTTCTCGCCGAGGTTGTAGCCGTCGAGGTAGGTCCTCAGGATGAGGTGCTTGTCGAGGGCGACCAGATGGGGCTCGATGGTCTTGAAGTCCTTGCCCAGGTTGGGCGTAATCGCCTTGAGCTCGTCTGCCTTCATGATTGTGTGCTGCGCTTCGAGAAATTGGACGGAAGGAAGGTGACAGTTGCAGGTAAAACTCAGGGTCAAGGGGAAAGGAATGTCTCGTGAGTCAACCGGCAAAAGGTGGGAGGCGGACAAGCAGCAGCAGCTACTAGGAGGGAATGCTGGTGGGGTGAAATTTCGAGGAGGGGTCATACTGGGCTGGATTGGCATACCCCCCCTTCCGCCCCCACCCTTCAGCCATCCCTGTTGCCCCAACCCTGGCGCTTCCGTCTTGACGAAATTTGAGCTCTCCTGCTATCAAGTCAAGAGCTCCATTTCCACCAAGCAGAGAGACGACCGCCAGCCCGTCACTGTCGCAACACACATCCACCCAATATGGCCTCAATAAACCAATGCTTGGCCTCAATGGCAAGGCTCAGCCTCGCCACATCATCCAGACCAACAATACAATCAGCGATACCACGATACCTCGCGCCGTCCGTAGTCGCAGCCGCACAACAAACACGAAATGCATCGGGACGGCCAAGCGGCGCCAGGAAGAGGGAGAAAAAGAGGAGAATTCACAAGGGGTTCAGGGTCGACAGGCTCGACAACATGCAACAGTTCTCGCTGTGCGATGCCATCCGGTATGCGACAACCTCATCATCTGTCTCTGATGTTGCATTGTTGTTCGACGGGAGGATACCAGTTTACTGACAAGCTGTTGAACAGATACGCACGCGCCTTCGAGGTCGGCCAGAACCCCCAGACGACCAAGTACGACCTCGCCGTCAAGCTCAAGACCCTCAAGTCCGGCCCCGTGATCAAGAGCCGCATCCGCCTGCCGCACCCCGTCAAGTCGGACCGCCGCATCGGCGTCGTCTGCCGAGAGGGCTCCGCGCTCGCCATCCAGGCCCGCGAGGCTGGCGCCGTCGCTGTCGGCGAGGACTCGCTGTTCCAGGCCCTCCGCGACGGCACCCTCGAGCTCACCAGCCTGATCTGCGACCGGAGCTCCGCCGACAAGCTGGCCAAGGCCAACATGGGCCGCGTGCTCGGCCCCAAGGGCCTAATGCCCAGCGTGCGCCAAAAGACCATCACGAGCAACGTGCTCGGCCTGCTGAAGGAGATGGCGGGCGCCGACAACTACCGCGAGAAGGACGGTGTCATCAGGCTGTCTGTTGGTCAGATGGGCTTTACGCCCGACATGCTGGCTGCTAATGTCAAGGCGTTTGTCTCGCAGATCAAGGACGACTGCTCAACGCTGGATTCCTCGTTTAACAAGGAGGTGCATGAGGTCGTCATGAGCAGCACGCACGGGCCGGGATTCAGCCTGAACGGCGGGTTCAACCCTACTGAGGAAGGTCTGACGCCTGCTATGTTGACCAGCGCGATGTAAGGGTGGATAGGGGGTTGCGCGGCTGTGATGCCGATTTTCACACTGGCTTGTAGACGCATGGCATGGCGTGGCAGGGAGATCAATCTGTACAATCAATTTATGAAGACATGGTGTACATTTCAAGATGTTTAACGGCGTATCGCGCATAAGGGGTATCATATTGTGGCAATGCTTTTGAAACGTCCTGCGATGACGGTTGCGACCTCTATTATTTCTCCTTGAGGGTCTTGACTCCCTCCGAGTATGCGCCCAGCTGTCGATACACTCCCAGGAGTCTGACCGTCCTTTCCTGCTCACCCGCTTTCCGCGCGTCTTTCAGCGAAGCACCCAGATCCACCAGCAGTGTGTTCCTACACCTCGTGATCCTCTCCTCCATCTTCCTGACGTACGGCAGGTCGCGCCCAAGGGCGTTGGCCAGCCTGGCGATAGCATTGTGCTCCCTCGCCATCTCGACCAGCCTCTCCTCGTTGTCATCCACGCTGTCGTCGTCATCGTCTTCCTCCGCGTCAGGACTACCGTCCTCCAACTTCCCAAGTAGTACCCCAACCCGCTCATCAAGCTCGAGCATCCGCCTCCCGGCCTCTACCTCCCCCCGGACGGCCCTCAGCTCGGCGCCGGACCGCAGGACATCCTCCCGTCGCCCCCTCACGCGCGCCTGGACGTCCTCGACCTGGCGGCGGAAGCCCAGCAGCGCGACGCGCACGTCCTCGGCGCGCTCGCCGCCGCCCCGCAGCCCGTCGCCCAGCCCCAGGAAGGCCGCGTAGTTGGCGTTGACCAGCTCCAGCAGCTCGGCGCTGATGGCGCTGCTGCGCTCCCGGAGCTCCGCCCGCAGGTCCTCGAGCGTCTGGTGGCGGTGGTACGCGCCCGTGCCCGTGTCTT
This sequence comes from Diaporthe sp. P3_1W, assembly GCA_037177825.1. Lineage (NCBI taxonomy): Eukaryota > Fungi > Ascomycota > Sordariomycetes > Diaporthales > Diaporthaceae > Diaporthe > Diaporthe sp. P3_1W. The sequence goes on along the minus strand of JBAFXB010000004.1, from coordinate 372,243 downwards.
CGGAGGAGCCCGAGGGGAAGAGTGATGAGAGGTAGGTGGCTGCGTTGAAGTCTGGGGCGAGGAAGTCGCGCCGCGAGAGGGCGGTCGGGAAGGGGAGGGGCGCGTCTGGGTCGAAGTCGTCGTCGTCGTCTCCGTTTGGGGGTCTCGTTGGGTCGTGGTCGGCGGAGCTTGACGAGGAGCTGCTTGGGAGCTGGAACTTGGAGCCGCTGGTCGAGGGGCGCGAGGCCGGGGTGATTATTCCCAGGCCACTCGCCATGGCTGCGGGAGGATCGTGTGCGGTCGTTAGGCTGGGTGTGTTGCGAATCTGGTTATTGCGCGTGTCTCCAATGGAGGAAACAGTGGTTGACTGCTTCAAGATGCGCTGGCTCGGAATGCGCAAGGCAAGCAACTTGAGTGGTATCTTGCTCGATGGTTATATCGTTTTACGCGGGCTTATCTGCAGGTCAATCACACATTGAATGCCTGCTGTTATGAATGTGCCTGGAGTCCTTTGGAGACGTAGTACAGCATCCCAGGGCAGCTTGACGTGGTTGAGGTCCAGGGCACAGGCCAGATCGAGGTACTGTGTAAGCTGCCCAGGTACCTATAGGTACCTAGGTAGGTAGGTAGCTACGTACCTAAGGTAGGTAGGTACCCTACCACCCAGTCGCAGCTTCAGGATACCCAAACTTGCATGGATTGGCCTATGAAAAATGGTCGTTGAACAGTGTTTCCATAGCCAGTCATAAGATAAACCGCGAATCATCTTTATTTCAAGAGAAGTCATTCCAGAGATGGTGACGCCACGACAGTGTTTCCTAATGCGAGGCTGTCGGGGCTGAAGTACTTACTCGGTGGGAGCTGTTGCCACGAGGCCCACCATTTCGCCCTTGGGGTTCGAGCCAGGCACCATTCGCCAACAAACTTGTCCTGCCTAGAAATGGCGATATGATGCAAGCCTGGCGAAGATTGCACATTTTCTCAGTTGATGCTATTTCTGACCAGCCCGACACTTCCTGCGGTAGGGAATGCATGTATGTACCGACCATCCTGGGACGGTGCGGGTACGGGTGGGTGCGGGCCGTCGAAGATACCTAGGTACTTAGACCCGACATGCCGTCCACTCTCTTCCCTCCACCAAAATCAAAGGCAGAGAAGGGCGACATCCACCACACAACCACGTACATGCGTTTGACAGGGAAACACTCCTATGAGGGCTGTAATCCATCTCTGCGTCTTGTGATGGGCTTTGTAGCATGGTCCGTGCGCCAGAGCCGTACCATGGCTAGATTTCGCTGCGGCGGGCCCATGTTCAAACACGGATGAGACCACCATCACTCCATCACTTCAAAAAGGAAAAGGAAAAAATTGGTACCTTCTCTTTGATTGAGCGTATCATCATTAGTGCAGGGGCCATGCTACTGTAATGATGTTATTCTACAGCTGCTGGTTCTGCAAAACCGGAGAGCTCTTGTCTCCGTCCGATTCAATGCTTCTCATCATTGTTGTCCGACTCATTGACCGTCTCGTTATCAGACACATTCTTTGCGTTTCTGCTAGCTTCCCACTTAAGGCGATAATGAATACCAAAGAAGATAAATGTGGCTGCGATCGTGAACCCAAGATACAATTTCGATCCGATCCTCCAATTCGGGGCCTGGACGGCGGGAAAGGCGGCGATGGGGATGAAGGCGCTCATCACGTACGCGAGGACGGTGCCTGATGCGAAGAGCATGGTGCGTACTTGTGGCTCGTGCTGCAGGTTCTCGGTAGCCCATGCCATGAGGATGATCATAGACACGCTTAGTTGTTGTTAGCAAAAACCAAAATACCTGCGGCGGACGAAATACTGGTGGCGACTCACGCTCCAACGTAGTTCAGGAAATATCCTGCAAAATGAATGGCACGAGTGTCTGGTCGAATTATGAGTATCACCAGAGACGTGATGTTGATCGCAGAATGAAGTAGCAAGAAGGGGAGCCTTTTGCGGAAATAATCGCTAGCACCACTGAAGAGGACCTCGGCCACGAGCTGGATGGCTTGGCCAGCGATGGGGATATAGTTTAGCAAGGCAACAGAATATGTCTTGGTGCCGTCTGGATTCTTTAAAGATTTCAGCCAGAGGTTGAAGTAGTTGGACGATACGGTGTTGCCTGCGAGTGGCCAGGCAATCCCAAACGCCCATAGCTGCCAGAATGTGAAGCAGCGGAAGAAGTCCTTGACTGTGATCCCAATCTGAGGCTTGCGGCTCACTCGGCGGGCGCGTGCCAATGCGATCTCTATGTGGCGTGGTTTGAGGTAGAATTTCGAAAGTGGATTCGGACGCTCAGGCTGCAAATGTGTTAGCGATCAGTCCAATGATCCTAGATGAAATACTGAGAGTGACATACATAGCCTGGAAGGAGGAAGAATGCAGCGAGCGCCACAAAAATGGTGCAAACTCCCTAGAGGCCAGTCTTTTAGCCAAATACTCCCACAAACACTTCCCATCAGATTAGACCCACGTTGATGATAAAAGCCCAGCGCCAGCCTGCACGACCTTCGGCGCCGTGAAGAGTCGTGGCGAGGGCACCTTGAGTCGCGCCAGATAGCATGGCGCCAGCAGGTTGAGCAATGTTGTAAAGGCTCATGCGCAAGCCGACTTCATCAGGGAGGTACCACTGGCTGATGATGGTATAGTATGCGGGCCAGGTCGTACCCTCGAAAAAGCCTATGAGGAAACGGAGCCCATACACTTGGTGAGATGTCTTTGCGACGGACAGACAACATGTGAAGATTCCCCAGAGCAACTGGCAGCCTTTAGCACCCCTATATTGATATTAATTCTGAGGTTTGTTGCACTGAGACTTACCTCACATGCCGGAAGCCACTTTGAAGGCCCTATGTGTGATACAATGATACAGGAAGGCCACAGCATGATTATGTATCCGACGCTATCTCATGTCAGTGCAACGAAAGATCGGGTCTGATTGGGGTAGAACGAGCTCACTTGAAGAAGGTTGTGAAGTAGTTCAATTCATTTCCATAAAGCTTGAGATCCTCCTGCATGCCCGAGACATAGGCATTGTTCTGGACGTTCAGTCGGAAATTGCGCATCGAGAAGGGGCAGGTTCAGTTTACGATATTTGTTTGATCAATATACTTGAACATGTAGCCGAGAAAGCCGATTGTCAAGAAGAACAAGTCGAGGCGCCATACCTTTAGGAACGTTAATCATTTGTCGTTGCAACCGAATGAGAGCACTTACAAACGCTCGTTCTTCCTTCGGGTCAACGTCGTGAATGGGGCCGTCGACGGTATCATCTGACAGACCATTTATCACCACTCCTCCAGCGACCTTGATCGGCTCATCCGTCGGAGATCCCATTGCGATTTCTCAGCTGTGCAACGGTAGCCTAGGCGTTGGTTCCAGGCGTGGTGAAGACGGAAGTCTGAGATGCGTGGGACTATCGATACTAAATATTCCTTTACAACGTAAGCCTCCAAAATGGCTCAGTTGTGGGCACGCCCTTGTGTCTGCGATGTTATCAGCGTGGAGGCAAAATACGTGCTTGATGCCCTTCCGTGCCAAGACCAAAGGTCCCGAGATGCATATTGGCCCGGCCTATGCGGATATTCTTCCCACGTCATTGGGAAGACTGGTGTTCTTCTATAGGGGTTGATGCTGCTGTCTCGCGCTCCAAGATGCTTACAGCACAGGAACCGTCACAGTTTTCATTCTGTACGGCCAAGGCCGTGCCGTACTATGTTTCCATAACTTCAAACGCGAAACCGATTTTGCTGTGTGACTTTGAGTGGTGCTTGTTCACCCTGCACTTGTGTCGCCATTGACAGGGTTGCACACGCGATGATGGCCCAACCACTGCAAAGTATGCAGGTTGTGCCCGTTCCTATAAAAGTCTAGCGTAACATTCTCGCTTCTCTCACAGGGCCGTTCTCTGTGGCTGAAAGTTTTTGATGACATGGAAGAGGTTGAATGTCATTAATTAGACACTGGCCTATTGCAATGGATTATATAGTACTGTACCATAATGAGCCACGATCTGTTGATCCATGCTGCCAGAGCGAGAGCTTGGAAGGCCAGCATTCACTAAGCGGTCATGCCAAAATCAAAAGGCAACATAAAAAAGTACATGGGTCACGAATGCTGCACCTACATATAGCCAGGGCAGCAGAGAAAATACCAGATATCATGTATGTGTATTCACTCCGAAGGGCTGACCAATTCTGCGTAGATCTTAAAGACCTCGACCTGGCAAAGCCCAGACTCTTCCCAATGCCGGCTTTCAGCTGTTGACGTTTCTAAATTCGGCTGTAGAGTATCCTCCAGTTCTAGTCATCGAGCGTCCTGCACAAGAACGGTAAGCCGTCGCCGCAGCTCTGTCAACCTAATGTCCTCCATGCGCTGTTCTCGCAACCTTGCTTCACGTTCGTGTTTCCATTCCACATACCACTTCCTTCCAACACTCCATAAAGAAAATCCCAGAATTACGCAACCAGTGGCCAGGGCCACCGCCTGATCCAAGTCGCCGAACCCGGCTGCGGTTTTAGGGAAGAACGCAGCCAGGAATCGCTGAATGATGTGCCCCAGTCCAGACCACCAGTCAGAAGGTTCGGGCTTTTCGGTTCTTAAGTTTTGCACTCCGATGAAAATCGACATGTTTGTCATCCCGACACTGGAAACCAGGGGAATGAGGGCGATCCAAAAGCTCAGGTACACGAAGCGGTGCTCTCTGGAGGTGTGGCGCATCCGGTTCCGTCTTATCTCTCGAAAGATTGCCTCTGGGGTATGCAATGTTTCGATTTCCATCATCGTTCTTGCAAATACTGCTGCTTCCTCGGGATTTGGCTCTAGAGGTTGAGGTGGCGTGCTATAAAACACATATAGTGCCAAGCAGAACGCGATGGCGATGCATGACAGTATAAGAACAAGGATCACTGCAGTGATAATTGCGCTATCTGACACAAATGATCGTGTGAAGCTGGCTCTGATGTTCCTAAGGTCCTGGCTTGGTGACCTGGTCAACTGGCTGTAGACCACATATTCTGTGGCCAGACAAAACAGACCAGTCAGAGCGGTCGAAACGGCACGCTTGTAGCAGCGTGCAGGGAAGGCCACGAGGAAGAGAACCACGCTCAGTATCATGAACGTTTCGGTTACAGTCAAGGAGGCCTCTATCGCTCTGGACAGCTGTGTGATTTTGACGGGCCGCATATCTAAGAAAGCCAAGCTTTTGAGGCATCGGATTTGGTATATCGTGTGTCCTGCAGCCACGGCCGGAAGGGCTAGGATTCCAATGAAATCGGCGTCCAGAGTGTCAGACTTCCGCTTTCGCTTGTCACATGTCCATAGGATCAGACAAGCGAGGATTGTAAAGAGCCAGCAAAGTGTGGTGCCTTTGCCGTACAAGGAAGATACGAGGGCCAGCTCATCCTCATCCATGACTTGTATCTCCTAGTCGCCTGTCAACTCGTAACAAGAGATTGATTGTCAGATGAATTTAAGGATTGGAACGAAATTAAGGAATTGGTATGGGATCATATAATTGTCGCCAGCCCACCTGGGGCAGCCTCATTATGTAGTTATGAACTTTGACAGCTAAAATTGACCTGCCAACAGCTGAAAACTTAGATGGCTCTGATCCGACTGGACGCCATCGCAAGCCACATCTCAGCTGAAGTAGAAAAACCACTGTGACATAAGCGGCAGCACATCGGCATATGTAGAAACGACCAAAGCAAGAATGATATTGTCTTAATCATGGCGACTTGGGCCTCTATTGCCATTCGGGCCTCATTTGGTGGATCGGTACCTGCATGCACATAGTCAATGCCAAGGTCAGGATGGAAGATGGGATAGATGCAGGCGTCAGACGCACAACGTACCGCCCAGAGATAATTCTCCGAGACCGGATAGTCAAGTCAACGTTCTGGCTCCTTGGGGTTCGTACTCACGGTACTACACGCGTATATATGATGGTGTCATGGAGCCCCACACTTGTGAAATACCGCCGTGCAGAACTACGGCAGCAGCCCGTGGCGTGATTGCTCAAATGCAACGTAGGCCTGGACTTGGGAGATTTACGGTCCGAGTCGACTTCAAAATTGTATTTCTATCCGAGTTGAGCGAGAATTCGAAAATACTTGCTACGAATCTGGGCTAAACCAATCGGCCATCACCAACGGACTTTTCCAAGATGACCGAGAAAGAAGTTGTTATTTCGGGGGCATCACCCAGTCCATCACACACAACTGACAACGCCTCCTCGGCATCGAAGACGCATACCGGAAATGCCTGGATAAAGTTCATGACATACCTACACTGGTATCCGCCTGATCAAGCCGAGGGAGAGAAGCGGCTCATCCTGAAGCTGGATCTAAGCATTTTGGTCTTCGGGTGTCTTTCATTCTTCACAAAATACCTGGATCAACAATCCATCACCAACGCTTATGTCAGGTGCGTCTCTTACGTTGAAATTTTCAACCGTTCTGGCCATTGCTAATTCAGTTCTGCGCAGTGGGATGAGAGAAGACATCGGGTTGAAAGGCGATGACCTCAACTACATAACGGCAACTTTTTGGGCCTCATATTGCACCTTCATGATTCCTGCGTGCTACTTTATGACACATTACCCGGCAAACGTTGTACTCCCAGCTCTGGAAGTCGGATGGGGTCTGTCAACATTCGGTCTCGCCTGGGCAAGAAACGTCGAAACCATCTATGCGATGCGGTTCTTCACGGGCGTCTTCGAATGCTGTTCGTTCACCGGAACGATTTATATCATCGGCTCATGGTATAGACCTGGGGAAATCGGCCGGAGGGTTGCTCTATTCTTCATTGCAAGCCCTCTTGGAACAATGTTCGCGGGATACCTTCAAGCTGCCGCATATACCAACTTAAACGGTACTCATGGCTTGGCGGGCTGGCGGTGAGTGAATGAGCTTGCTAAATTCGCATCATAATACCATGGGGCTGACAAGTCAAAGATGGCTGTTCGTTGTAGATGCAATTATCACGATACCTATCGCGCTCATGTAAGCTTCCCTATCATCACAGAATCTATCTCCACCTGGGGCATGTAGCTAACCATAGATTGTCAAAGTGGCTTTTTCGTGTTTCCGGATGTCCCATCTCGGAAGAAGCCACTCTTCCTCACAGAAACTGAGCATGATCTGGCCCGGAAGCGCCTGGAGGGCATCACCGCTCCGCCGCAGCTCCGCCTCTCTTGGGACATCTTCCGTCGTGTCTTGACACGGTGGCACTGGTACTTGTTCGTCTTTCAGTGGACAATTATGGACCAGAACTTTGCTCCATCAGGCACACCCTTCTCGCTGTACCTCAAAGCCAAGAGTAACATTTACTCGATCGTTCAGATCAATACCTTGCCAACGATCGCAACTGCTATAAGCGTCGTCGTTGCCTTCTCAGCGGGTCTAATCGCCGACAAGACGGGCCGCTTCTGGCTACCGTCCTATGTGGTGACAATACCGCTGTTGATCGGAGTATCTCTATTGGTCGCATGGGATGTTGGTGAGGCAGGTCGCTTAGCTGGCTTTATGCTGACTGGTTTCGTTGGAGGTGAGTCTCATATTACTCTTGGGCACTGTCATCCTTTCATGCTTGTGTTCGACCGATTTTTTCGATGCACGGGGCTAATACTATCTACAGCGATATCTCCCCTGACGATGGGCTGGGCCACAGTTATTATGGCAAACGATGCTGAAGAGCGTGCCGTCGTCACAGCAAGCATGAACGCCATTGGCCAGGCTATTGCTGCCGGAACGCAAATTGTTCAGTTCCCTGCTTCAAAAGCTCCGAACTTCCACGGAGGTTTTGTTAGTATACTTGCGACCACGGTAGCACAGCTCGTCTCTATAACATTGATCTTCATCCTGAGTTCCAGAGACGGGAAGAAAAGTGTTGGAGGCTCTAGCAAAGCTTGAGTACATATTTGCAATGGACTCGGCAACTTGTGCGGCTGGTGACAAGGTTCGATATGCCTATAGCAGGGAAGCGATCTCAGCCTGGTGAGCGTCCCTTGTAGGCGCCGAGTAATCTAAAGTGTAACGAAATTCCACCAATATTGATACAGAAAATATCAGAAGGTCTGGTTGAGATATAGGCGATGCATATTCAACTCTAGGCTAGAAAAGGCATTATTGGAGCCATGATAATTAGTGATGTACGGTCCACACTGGGACCCAAACGCAAAACCATGCCCACTTGACAACATTAGCTCATTCATTATTCTAACAACATTCCATTCCAAGAGAATGCTTGTGAAGGCTATTTCTTTTCCCGAACTTCATGATCATCCGCATCCGTTGCAACCTTTTTATACCCCGACTTGTACACTTCTATCGGGGGACCTTGTGGCGCAGAGCCCGCGAGCTCAGACATTGGCCTTGAGGCTTCTGTGCCGTCAATCTCGGAAACGGGATTCAAGTACGGTCGCGACTGCTGGTACATCCAGGTATGTGTTCCGTCGGAGCTCACCGAAGGATGCTCGCTTGGTGTGTGCGTGTGCCCGGAGAGCCAGGACGGGGCAGCAGAGGCGGGACGCTGGTAGGGATGGCCGGGTGAGCCGGCGATCCCGAGGGAATTGTGGTCCGCGTACTGGTTCTGATTGTATGGCGAGCCTGGGAACATTGGGGGACTACCCATGGAGTCTGAGGGGATGTCAGAGAGGGCAAGGAGAAGTGGGGGGGGGGGGCATAGACTCACCTTGGTAAGGGCTAGGCATGTAGACACCTGGTGTCCCATCTGCGTTTGGCTGGGCTTTGGCTGCCAGTTCGTCCCTCCTCCTCTTCTCCCGTCTTCTATACATGAAGAACAGGATGCCGACGACAAGGAGGACGGCCACTGCGCTCCCAATCGCAACGCCGACGATGGCTCCAGTTGATAAACCTCCGGAGCCACTGTCACCCGATGATGAGGCATCAGATGTTGAAGTCGACGTCAGGAACGGGGCCGCATTGGTGGGTTCGTCGTCCAACCGGGCAGCCAGGAGATCTTTGGCCGGGCACCCGTTATTTGCGCATGGGTTCGAGGCACAACATCCCATAAAAGGTGGAACGAGCTCACTGCAGGTGTACCAGGTGCTGTCGTTGCGAGGTGCCACGCAATTCTCCTTCGGGATGTCGCGGTAGGCGTCCTTGTTGTAACTGGAATAGCGGAGGGCGGATGGAGGACAAGTACCGGTGCCGTCTGTGCACGGGTTCTCGGTACAGCAGCCGATAAACCGGTGCTCCGCGTCCTTGCAGATGTAGAACTTCCCGCCGTAGGGGCAGGACAGGCCGAGGTCTGCGATGGGGTTGCCTTCGGACATGACGGCCTAGTTCGACAGGCTAACTAGTTAGACGGGGCAGGATAAATTGGGGCCCAGGGTGCGCGTGAATAGGAAGGAAAAACGTCGTGCAGCATGAAGAGAATGAACGGTCAGGAATTTCACGCGGGCAGGTTGAGCGGGGACCGGGTTGTGACAATGTCATTGAGCCTTAAGCTTGACTGTGCTGTGCGTGTTGGTGGTGGTCATGCACGTTGGCTGCAGCCGGGCTCAGCTCCCGCCAGTTGTCCAATGGGGCCACTTTAAAATCCAACAGGTCCGTAGCGAGATACGAGAATCTGACCCAAGATCTTGGCTTTGCTCATTGAGGCTGTCCGGTAAGAAAGAAAGCTGACCATTGTGGCTGCGTGGCTGCCCAGATCGGACCTCACATGCACACTTTAGGGCTGAAGAAGTGGTGACGGGCCAGACGTCTACTCGTCAATTCTGAGCCAAGACCACGGACGGCGGACGTTTCACGACAGGATCGGCGAGGTGGCTTGCGATCTCTTAGACGGACGGTGATGACTGGTTCTATAGAGCTTCTCTGCAGGTCTCAGCCCCCCTCTGCGTGGTCTTTTCGGTGGGAATGCATGGCGTCCGGACCAGCACAGTCAGAAATGCCTGAAGAAAAGACCCACCTACGCTGCCAATACAACTGATGCTCAAGTGCTGAGTGAGAATCAGAAATCTCCATAGCAAAGCCACCGCCGTGCGATGCGGCTTATTTGAAGTCCGCCGTCCAGATTCCTGCTGCCTGATTGTCGGCCGCCTCTCTTGTGATGGCTGAACCACAACAGCCCCTTGAGGAGCCAGACCCAGACCTGTGATTTTTCGTCCCTAGGTCGCCCCAATTGTGTGGGAACTTTCACCGGAATGAACGTATATACCCTCCACTACGGCAATGGCATAATCCAGATTCCCGCCAACAAGGCTGCTGTTCGTTTTTCATCGACGCGGCAAAACGCCATAATCACGGATCGTGTGACAGTTTCATAAAGCCATAAGCAACTCATCAGGTCACGAGAAATTTATCCGACACCTGAGATCAAGATTATCACCCCTTGTGATTCTATGGGAATGGTGGACCATCTCATACATACACAGAGTTCCGAACACTTAGTGGTGGCGTTACATACATACTCTATCCTGTTCTGCGTACAGTCTCCTTATTATAAGGATAATTCGAACCTGTCCATTGGGTCCTGTTATAAAACATATATTGACGATTGCAGGTGCCACTACTTATCCAAATGATGATCAAACACAGGTAGGAACAAAACGAAAGGCTAACAGTATTTGCACCAAAAGAAAGCAATGCCCAGACGTCCCCTGCCACTATCTCACAGACGAACTGAGTATCTTCATTATAGGGCAGGTAAAGACAGGATGATTCGGGAACAGAATTCTTGATCACAAACCTCCACACTACTCCTCCAAAGGCTCAGCAAACCTAACAGCGGGCGCATTCCAGTTCTCCGGCTTGACAATATGAGCCAACGTCCTCAGAATCGTCTCCTCGAACCCACCGACCTCCCTCTCCGGATCGTCCCACTTCGTATCATCGACAAGCCCAGCAATAACACACAACTCTCGGTCAGCCGCGTCGAACCCGGACTGCAGCGGCGTGACCCCGGTGCCAAAGAAGGAGGTGCCCCGGAGCTTAAGGGCGCGGAGGCCGTCGGCGCCCGTGAAGCGCCCCACGTCGGGGACGTGGTTCAGCGCGATCTTGGGGTCGAAGGGGCGCGCCTGCCGCACAAAGGCGGCGTCCTCGGGCGGGAGGTGCGCGATGATGGCCTCGTGCGAGTTGAAGACGTGCGTGTGCGGGGCGATCTCGGCGTCCTCGGCCTGCACGCGCCGGAACACGTCCAGGAGGGAGGCGCCGCCGTCGCCGCCGAGCCTGAGGCGCTCCCAGGCCAGCACGGTGGCCGGCCCGCCCACGAGCAGGGGGTTCGGCAGGTGGGACTGGGTCCAGGGGTCCTGGAAGGGCCAGTGGCGGGCCGCGTGGACGCGCAGGAAGAGGGCCGTCTTCTCGCCCGTCATCTGCATCACCGCCAGGCCGTAGGCGACCTTGAGGGCCACCGAGGGGGGCACGCCGTGGGTGTCCTGCAGGGAGAGGATGCCTGGCGTCCTCCGTGACCGCTGCAGGAGGATGCCGCCGCGGCAGACGTCTGTGCTGCTGCTGCTGCTGCTTGCGCCGTCCGAGCCGCCGAAGATGCTCATGATCTTGGTCGGGTCGAATGAGGGCCATGCCGTGACGGCCTCCTTGGCGACGCCGTGGAAGCGGGAGGCTATGAGTTCCCTGGAATGCTTGGCTGAGGCGCTGTAGTCCAGGTTCTCGTACATTTCGCAGAAGAGCTTGTATGGGATGAACCGGGGAGAAATATGGCGAGGCACTGCGTCGCCAGCCTTCCTTGCCCGGATTAGGTTAACCTGGGTTTCCAGCTCGGAGATCAAGACCGAGTTGGTCATGCCGTCACAGACGGAGTGGGCTTGGGAGATGATGATGACATGAACTGGGCCTTCTCCTGCATCCTCACCGGTGATAGGCGAGATACCGAGACGGCACAGCATCTCCGGTGTGTGGGGGACGAGCTTATATGGTTCATGAAGGCCATAGTCTACTGCCGAGGCAACAGAGTCAAACTCGGGCTCTCTTGTGATGGCCTTGGTGAGCACATCGTCGCTTGGTCGTAGCTTCAGGTACACAAGCCCGTTGTCCACCTTGACCCCAGTGCTCACAAGCATAGGCTGCACCTCCAGGATGTTTACAAGAGCCTCTCGCACCTCCGAGAACTCAAGGCCGCGCACCTCGAATGCAAAGCGCAGGTTGAAGGTTCGGGTGGGCGGGAGAAGTACGGTTGCACGCCAAAGGGGTAAGGCGCCAAAGCACTCCTGGACATCATGTTCCCATGTGAGGCCGAGGTGTTCCAGAACCGGCTTGGCTAGTTCCTGGATTTCTTTGAACTTGGATTCTTGTCCCCTGCAGATGAGTACGTCTGCGAGGGTCGGTGGCCCTGTCTCGTGCTGAACATCGAGGTCCGTCTTGCCCGCCACGTATGTCTCGACGCTGGCCCCGGAGACGAGGATGGCCTGGGTCCTGATAGTTGGAGCATCACGGACGTCAGCGACAGTCAGCCGCTTGGAGGTCAGCCTTTCAATCTCGAAGCAGTATCTCATGGCTGTAAGGCTGTCCGTGAAGTGCTCAAGGCGAAAGTCTTCGTCGAACAGGGACGAATCGATGTGGAGAAGATCTGCCCAAATAGACTTGACAAATTCGATCCAATAGTCCTTGCCCTGATCCTTTGGAGTGAATGTGGAGTTGCCATTGGCGAGAGCGTCCGGTTGTTTAGGCTTGTTCAAGTGTTCCACGACCAATTTCTTTAGGACAGGCTTGCGAACCTTCCCACCCGGGCCGACAGGATAATCAGAGAGTCCAAGCTCTTCCAGTGTGAGGATATGGACAAAGACGAATTCCGATCCAATATGCTTGGACACGTCGAGTTGGAGCTGCAGCTTGGAGAAGTGTTCTGACTTTGAAGTGTCGACGACAGCAACACAAGCCTCGCCGGTGATGAGGTCAGGAATACCGATTATCTGAGCCTTGCGTAGGTTGTCAGCAAGAGACAAGTGTGTGGTAAGCGGTGAGACATACCTTGGTCCGGCAGACGCTTTGCAGCGTGTACTCCAGCTGCTGAGGAAATATGTTCTCCCCACCCCTCTTGATCATATCCTTGTACCGGCCGAGCATGAAGATCGAGCCGTCAGTGGCCATGCGGCCCTGATCGCCGGTCCTGAACCACGAGAACCCATCCTCTATATAAAAGCTGTCAGGTGATAGCCCACCCAGATATTGCCTAATGACCGTGTTGCCGCCGAAGTGGAGCTCTCCGACACACTCGTTACCATAGCCCCGGGGCAATGTAGTGCCTGTATTGGGGTCTACCACCTTCACGCGCCCCCCAGTGTAGGCTCGACCCACGGCCAACAGGTCTGATGAGGTTGATTCCGGCCCAGCTCCGTCAGTATCATGGTAGTCAGTGACAAGCGCGTCTCCCTTGACACACGCGGTCGTGTACATCCCTTCTGTACTTCCCCAAAAGGGGAAGATCTCGAGGTGCGGAGTGCCATCCTTGGTAACACCAAAAGACTCCTTGTATCGGGATGCAAGAGCCGACCCGATCAGCGCGCCACCTATCTGCATGTATCGTAGAGATCCCACGGCCTCCTTGTTGAAAGAGGGGTGGCGAAGAATGGCATCCGACATGCTGTGGTGTACGGGCAGGTAGGTGCACTTGTAAGTCTTGATGGCCTGAATGGACTGCCCTGCATCGAACTGGTTTCCATTGAATGGGAAGATGACTCCGGCCCCAGCCCTCCAGCTGAGAAGTGCTGCTGCGTTCGCCATGATGTGATGGGCTGGTGACTGGATGAGGGTGCGAGATTCCGTCGTGAGGCCACGCATCGTATGGAAGCCCTCGCTCTCGGCAGTCAGATTTGCATGGGTATGGGGGCACCCTTTAGGGTCACCAGTGCTGCCTCCAGTGAATAGGATTCTTGCGACATCTTCTGGGTCTGGTGCTGCTTGATCGAAGATTTGTTGACGGTGACCATTAGCGCTGGTGGATACAGAGGCGCCAATGATCTCGTTAAGGGTCACCCAACCTTCCTTTGTCTGATCCAACGGCCGAGCCAAAGTCGAATGAGGATCCGCAACGATTCTAAGTGCCGGTGTCTGATTGTTTCGTCCACTTGCCTCGTCATAGGCGGCTGCGGCGAGATCGTCATGCACAACGACGATGTGCGGGCGGAGAGCCTTGACATAAGCGTCCTGTGTGTCCTTTCCCTTCGAAACCTGGGTCTCAGAAGATAGAACCTTGGGATCCACTGCAGCGATGGGCATGTTCAACTTGGCTGCAGTCCAGTAACAAAGCCCCCATTCTGGACCACTCGCCAAGAATGGAACGATTGTGGCTCCTTGGGCATACGCACCAAGCCCCCGGATGCTGTTGGCAAGTTGCTCTGCCTTCTTTGATAGTTGGGAATAGGACCACTCGAGGCGATCATGTATCTTGCCACTTTCGGCCGTATGGAAGCCATTGGTGGCGACAGGTGATGGAGACAGATGCGTTGATGGGAACTGGGGACACGCGAGGGCCAGGCCGTGTGGATTCTTCTCCACGCCTTCCTGAAGCAGTTGCCACAGCGATTTGTGTTCTGTGCACAGGTCTGGGCCGTGTGCTTCAGCCAGCTCCTGTGAGGCGGCTGGCATCTTGATCGTCCAATGTGTATGGGGCAAGGAGGGTGGACTGGAGCAGTTTTGGGCAGTTTGCAACGTGTCTCAGAGCAGTAAAACTAAACACAGCCTCAGGCAAGAGAAGGTCATGCACCGAAGTGACATTTCTCGAGAACGCTTCCATATTTTGTAGTCAGATCCGCAGACATCGCAGCCCCTTGCATTCTTGCTCGCCTTATCTTACATGACTACCGCTTAATGCAAGCCTAGTAGTTCGTGGTTGACGGAGTTCCGAGCCCTGTCCATGGCATGTACATGGTCCAGTATTCGTCAAGCACACACTCAAAAACCTGGAGCTTATCATTAGAGCGCGTAGCGGCAGCACATCGCGGCCGTCACAATACGACCTTGTCTGACCCAATATCTTTGTTCGGGCTAGGATGGCCACCTCAATCAGGGTGATCACTGACATGAATAGTGCTTGCTCTCCAACCTTGTCCACAGCCTGCCTCGCTGCTGCTGCAACTTTCACCTATTCATGGCTCTGATGATTATTAATACGTGACATCTGCCAACTGGAGAGCAGCAGGCATATCTTGGAAGGCCCCTGGAGGTGCTGATGGTGGCCAAGAAAGTTTACTGATCAGCGCAAAATGCACGTAAGAAGCTACCATGGAATATTGAAAAAGTCAGCACTAGGCGTAGCAAATGCCCGATGACACGCAACAGTATGAGGAATCACGGGTCTTTCCTCCAGCATTTCTATGACTATAGGCCTGAAGCTTCTCACGTCAGCTAACTAGAAGATACAAGTTGAGACAATTTTCTCCAATCTAGTCTTGCAAGTAGCTATTCATATGCGCACTTGACGATCGCATGGTTGGCATTGTGGGTCAGTCATAATCGAGTCTTCAACCTAGGCTGGAAACTTTGTTGCCATGCCGTACTACTTCCACTCAACACACTGCTTGGCTAGATTGCAAGAACTCGCTCGTACGGAAGTGAAGCCTGTCAGAATGCAATGTAATAAAATGAACTTTTGCAACTTACGAATCACACTGCCGCATTTGATCGAAATCGCCAACCCAATGCGCACATCCCTCATCCACTATCTGTGCCACCATCACCACCAAGTCATGCTGATCAACGCTATCATCGCCACGGCTGAGACTTTTCCGCCGGTTGACCTGCGAGTCGACTTCTTGGACTGACGAGGACTGTGCTGATTGGACGTCCCATACCCTGTCACATCCCGTTCACCTCGTCCCTGCTTCGACGTTCCCGATACCGGGCTGTGCTTCCAGTAGACGATCATACCTACCCTTTACCTGTGTCTGCTCCTGGCCTAGGCTAGCTCCTAACTCTACAAGTAATCATGTCATCTCCGTGCTATTCCCGTTTACTGCATACTGCAAGGCAGACTGGCCTGTCCCAATCTGCCCCTTGATGTCAGTCCCTTTCCGTATCAGGAGATCCCGCCCTTCCCCGTCATGTGTAGCGGCCCATTCTGCTAGTTGTAAGCTCGTTGGCGTCAGATCCGAATTCAAGCAACCTGCTCCACCACCTCGTCGTGCCCGCGCGAGGCCGCGATGAGTAGGTCCGTGATTCCATCTGGTGCAACCGCATCGATGTCAAAGTACCACATTTTGTGAGCAGCCTCTTAACAATTTGGGGTGGTTTTCAGCCGCAGTGATATGTAGTACAAGACCACTATACTTTGACTCCCGGATCTCTTTGCCGGTGTTTTCGTCAATGTGCTTGCGGACCGCGTCGTCGTCACCCAACCATGCCTCGACAAACAACTCGGCGCCCTGGTCTCGGGCCCTTGTCTCTTCTTTTCCGGCCAACGATGTCGATATAGGACATGTATCAATGCGTATACTCCGAGTACAAACGGAAGTAACTGGCCAGCTGGTCCCAAAGTGTACCTGCCTGTGAGACTGTTTGACATAATAGTTGGCTCGGTTACGACCACTGTCACGGCTGATATGACCAGCCTGAAGCTTCAAGCTGCCTGCCTCCCGAGGACGACGGGATCTGAATGTCTGCCCGGTGTACATTTATTGGAAATGGATATAGAGACGTACAAGTTGCATGTACCACTTCGTAAATAAGCACATATATAAACCACAACAAGACAGGCTGTTTCAACTCAACCAAATATCTAGCATCTTCGCAAATTCCCAACTGCAGTTTGATTGTTTTTTCGCCACAGCGAATCGGGGCGGCCTGTGCAACAACGGGCCAAGTTGGGCCAACCAAGCTATCTCTTGCCATAGGGCACACCGGCCACGCTGTGCCACGTGGGCGACGTTGGGGCCGTTCCACATCCTTGTCATCAGCAGCACCAACAGCTCAAATGATCTATTGCCATCTACATTGTCCTCGCTGTGCCACAAGGATTCAAGCGAGCCAAAATCAAACCGTCTCCAAAACTCTGCTTTCACTCAGAGCTGACACATACCATCATAAACATCAAAAGTGCTGCCCTTGCATCTATCGCAACTGTCAACTGATCTCCCCCTCACCTGTCCGGCGTCGCTGCCCCTCTGCAATCTCTTTCACCCAAACAACACCCGCCCAAACCTGTCTCTGCACGACCAACACACCTCCACAAGATGTGGATGCCACCTTCGGACCCAGACAAACCTAATTGTCCATATCTTCCGGGTTTCGGAGTCGATATTACGGCTCATGTTGCCCCTCTACCCTTTGGCGGCGACTATCCAACTTCGTCCTATCCGTGGCGCACTGAGGAGTGGCTGAACTCTGTGTCCCAGACTAAACATGTCGTTACTCATCCACTACTCGAGACACCGCCTCCGACAAAACCTAGGACTGCTCGGCTCATCATCACTAGATCTCTCGCTATTGGAAACGCACGAGGTGCTCAAATACTTCTCTGTTTAATTATACCCTGTGGAGAAGACGAAAACATGGCGACCTTTGAAGCAGTAGCAAAGATATACGACCCTCTGTACTACTCTTTTAATTCGGATATCGGCAACTATCCGTGCGATGTTGTACTAAGAGCCGATGAGGATTATGCTCAAGAAGTTGCAGCATATGAGTGCCTTACGAGAGCTGGTCAGACGGGGTCCTTTGCTCCGGCGTATTTTGGTTCTGTAAGTAGCCTTCTGCTATGGCTTCGATACACTCAGAAGAATATCTCCCCAATGTCTACCCCAGACCTTAGACAATCACACTAGAAGCTCGGTACCGGCGTCAGTCTAGCTGACTCAGAATGCTATAGTGGTCTTTCAGCCTCCCAATCTCCTATAATGGAGGAACTCACCAAAGGAGCATTCGCCTTATTCTCATTGAACATCTTTCAGGGATTCGCATGAAGGATCTTTTTGCAAAAAACGGTCCATATCAAATCGACGCTACACATCTCAGTAAAGACTACCGCCTACAAGTATTAGCTATGCTATTTGATGGTGTTGCGAAGCAACGCCATGTAGGAATTGACCAGCGAGACTTAGCGCCACGGAATGTGTTTCTTATACCGCCGCCCAAGCTTACACGGGAGCCCACGCTGGAGTGGACGCAGGATCTTCCGCAAGAACCTCCGCAGGAACCTCCGCAGCGTGTGGTACTTATCGACTACAACGCTTCAACGGTCTGGGAACTAACCAAATACGGGAAACAAGCTGTTCAACTGGCGAGGCTGCCTCCAAACCCTATGAAACGCTTCTGGAACACATCGTTTTCAGATTTAGTTGGATGGGCGCCGACAGTATTGTCCGATGTGAGGCGCTTTCAGAAGTGGTTGCGCCACGAATTTGGTGGCGAGAAGAAGGCGTTGTACGAGCCAGTTCTAGAGGAATTGGAGTTCTACAAGCCTCCTGAGGAGGATCTTACAGCCATGCCAATGGAATAGCTAATTCATCTAAGACGAAAAGTCCTTTATGTCCTTCCCGCTATTTCGTACATCCTTCTATCAATGTCTGTATTTTAGTGCGTGTAAAAAGAAAGTTGAGGAGACAATACACACAAACAATATAGAGGCATTTGAGTATATTAGTGACTATCGGAATCAGGGCTAGGGACGTTTAGCTAGAGTGGACCCCTAAGAAGCCGAATGCCCCCTGTACCTAAATATATCCCACATTATTACTACGAGAATATAATTAATGGCTGTATACTTAATTCTGGTTGTATCTAGTTGATTTATATATAAAAAGAATGCTGAAGTTTATTTTTGCGATATATAAGGGTAGTATAGCTAATTTCTTAAGGATTTAGCTTGCTAGCCTATTTAGAAGGTCGCTGTTGCTAAATAGGCTGGTTACCCCCTTTTATCGCTTTTATTATATTTATAAATATTTTATTAAAATCTTTTTATATATATTGTTTTTTGTAAAGCTATAGCTTCTTAATAAGGGTATTTAGGCGATTATTCTTGTATTTAAGGATGGTAATTTTATTTAAAAAATTATTTAATTTTTTATTAGCTTTAAGGATTAGGTTTTAAATATTCCATTTTATAGCATTTTAGTTTTAAATAATATAATTTATTATTTTAAATAAATTTATTGCTTTTTAAGGAGTATAGATAGATATTTTTAGTAATCTGGTTAATATTAATACTTAAGTTGGGGTTTAATTTGTTGGCTAAAGGTTTTCTTTTAGCGGTATGCTTTTTAAAAGCTTTTAAGGGTTAAAGGGGATAATATTAATATATAAAAAGCTATTTAAAATATTCCTTTTTATAAAGGCTTTTTTGTTAATTATTTTATAATATTTAATTATTAAGCGTTTAAAAATGGTAGTAGTTTAAGGGAGATAAGTATAATAAGTAACTTCTTTATAATAAAAATGCTTTAATAGCGTAAATAGCCCTTTATTATATAGCTATATTATATGCGATATATATATGGGTAAATAATATATAATTATTTTTTTATACTACGCCTTAGTTATTAAGGAGGGCGATAGGTATATTAAGGAGTTATTAAGTAATAGGAGCCGTTATTCCCCTTTAATTTAAGTAGCAATCTTAAAAAGGAATACCTTTATTAGCCACTTATAGTAAATTTATATTATAAACTATTTATTTTCGCTTTATATTTATTTATAAAGAGGTATAATATTTATAAAATATTATTTTTAAAGGGTTTCTCTTTATAAAACTATTATAAGGGTTAACCGCTGGCTATTAGCAATGATAGCCTTAAGAATAGTAATTTATGGGTTAGATTTTAATATTAATATTATTAATATTGCTAAATTAAATAATTTAAGGACTTTATGCTTAATAATTTTATATGCGCTGACCCTGTTTTTATTTATATTAATAATATTAATGATTTTAATATATTTTTTCCTTATTTAATTATTTATAATATATAGAAATTCTTTTAAATATTTTTTTATATTAGTTTTAATATAAGAAGTATTTAAAGGAACTTTAACCTTTATATAGAGTTAAGGATATTATGATATAAAGTAATTAATTTAATATTTATTAAGGGTTGCATTATGGCTAGAGAGCTTATAGAGGTGCCTTATAAACTTATAAATTTATGCCTTTATAGGAAGATAATTAATAGCTTTTTTAAAGAGGATTTATTACTAAATTATTAGCTTTAAATATAAAGATAGCTTTTTTTTATATTTATAGGCTTTTTATTAAGATATAGTATTATAAGTATGATTATATAATATGCTTAATTTAACTTTATGCTTTTTAAAGGCTTGGGTATATAATAAGCTGCTATTGTGTATTTCTTTTAAGGTAGCTTATACCTTAAATTTATGATTATTAATGTAATTTATTATAATTGGTTTAATGAGAAGAGATAATTCTTTTATAAAGAAATAAGCGAGAGAAGTTAGGTGGTTGGGAGGAAAGAGGGGGTGGTGATGTATTTGGGTGCAGGGGGTATTCGGCTTCTTGGGGGTCCACTCTATGTGAACCGATGGCACGATCGCGCAGGTCCTAACCCTGAGTTTGTGGGGTCCGCAAACTTACCGGGCCGATATTTTCCATTACAATGACGTTAAATCAAGTTGCTGCCAGGCAACATTGGCGCAAACTGCCTCCAAACACCACGTCGACGACTTGAAGTGCATGAAGGCGTATCCTCCTTTATGTACCGCAATTGATTTCTCCTCTCCGGTCGTTTAAAGCGGTATCGGCCAAGACCAAATTCTCCTCCTTCTTGATGCAGTGGTTCCCACAGTTCGCCAGCCTCCCTCTCGAGCTGCAGAGAGAAGTATGGCAGGCCAGTCTGGACGAGGCTCCAGGGCCCAGCGTACACATATTCAGATCTGAGGATTCTGCAAGTGGTGATCCTGCATCTGTCACTTTCGATATTCAATGCAACACCCTCATGCATGTCTGCCACGAGTCTCGCACTATGGCTCGAAAACAACTCAAATTCCGCCACTACGACAGGGGCGCCTGCTTGAGCCCGTATAGGGCGTTCGACCTGGACTCGGACGCCATCTATGTCTCGGCCCGAGACTGGGAGTCCTTCTTCTGCCACGAATTCTTTGCGAGTTGGACCGAATCACCGGGGAACCTGCGCCATCTCGGCCTGGACGCCCGCGTGCTGGGATCATTCGCCACGGTGAGGACATTTGTCGGATGCCTCGGCACCCTTACTGGGTTACGCACTGTATCGATAGTGTTCTCCGAAGAGGGCTGGGTCCCGAGGGACCATGTCCCCACGGGTGCCCTGCAGTACCAGCTTGTGGACTACCTCCAGGGAGACGCAGTCTGGCATGCCCCGCCTGGCCGTGTGAAGAGGCAGGATATGGACCCATGGGACGTCGTGAGGCTGTTTTGCGAAAATCTTAAAGATTGTGTCCGGATACCAATGCCTCCCACGGCGATCCCTGGCTTGGATAACGCGCCGTACGACAAGTCCAGTAGGGAGTTCCTATTTGAGATCATCCCACAGAGGATTGTGCCCAAGCTCGAAGGTGAAAGACACGGGTTTGATGAGGAGGGCAGCTTGCTGTCATCGATTATCGGAGGCCTACGGCGGCTGATGCCATTCCGCTCATGATGTTCCAGTCACGCACAAACTCGTCTCTCATTGTATCCCTCGTCGCAGCGAGACTTCAGCTCGATCAAGAAGGGGCGGCTGATCCGCATACACCGCATCAGGCTACGAAAATTTCAAGCCGCCGAGTCTAACAAAGGCTGCCGCTCGCCGACACAACTGGTAGCACTGATGTCTCTTCTAAATCTGCGAAAGACCGTCAGCTTGTGTGCTACTCTTTTGGCTTCGATATACGTACCTGACATATCCGACAAAGGAAACGAGCCAAATGGAGCCAACATAACAAAGAGACCACTCCAGGAACCCGGCGACTCTGTACCGCTCCATCCAAAAGAAGACAGTGAATGAGAACCCAAGAGCGGTCTGTATTACCATCAGGATTGTGTTAAGAACACACCTGATGATGGGGGTGTGGGTTGTCAGCCGTGCACAATCATGACCGGCGCGGGCGATTCAGGAGGGACAAGACTCACCATTTCTGCAAGCCAGAAAATCGCGCCGTGGCTGGCCAGGCTTGGTCCCACCACACGACAGCGGTCAGGATCGCAGACATCCCAAGCCCGAAGAACGTGCACATGAGGATAAAACGGTGCTCGTCGTTGTTCTCAAACGTGTCAAAGATGCTGAGACACACGAGGCACACAGACGCCAAGAAGCCCATGAACAAGGCCACGAAGCTCGTCGTCTGCCTCCACTCGGCGTCGTCGGTCAGCCCGTAGAAGCTGGGCGAGTACCGCACATGGTGGACGGCAAAGACGGTGCCGGCGAAGGCGACGCCGGTGATGGCACAGCCCACGATAAACACCGGCTGGAAGTTGAAGGCCGCTATGTCACTGATGAAGGGGATCTCTGGGTTGACTTGGCCGGGATATCTGGGCTGGCCGATTGCCAGCCACCGGATGAGGAGGATGGTGAGCGTGGAGAACCAGGAAATACCTGCTACGAGGGGGAAGACCCAAAGCTTGTGAGAATAGCGGAAGTCGGGTCCGAAAACCCTGGGCCAAAGTCCGGTCGCCATGCTTCTGAATCCTCCTCCCTCATACAATTTCAAGCATTCCCGAAGAATTGTCGAATTTGAGCGCAGTGGTTGTGATGAATCTTTCGAACATGAGCACGCGACCAAAAATCACCAGGAGTATGTACCGTCATCTGATGCGCCGTGTGTTCTTATCTGCCTCTGGAGATCTTCCATCTTCGAAAAGACGTCATTGCGGGTCTTCCATGCGGGCCCGCAGAGGATTATGTGATTGGCGAGGAACTCGAATTATTTCCGACCAAGATGTGTCTTCCAGCCGCACAATTCCGTCAAACTGAGAGAGCATTGCGACCCTAACCCTGTCTCCTTGACCGTTGCTGCTCGCCGCGAGTAGGGTAATGATGTGCCCTGCAGCATTTATGACTCTGATCCCCTTTCGATGGATGGGGGCCGACTGTGCCAAATTCCAAATATCTGCCATTACCGTAGCCAATCGGAGGATATTGAGTTTACATTCCGTTCCCAATTGACAATTCAGTTCGACCGCCAAACATCACATCATTTCTCATTAGGTAGAGTCCTACATCGGTCACCCACTCTCGCGTCCGGAGTCCCGGGCCCCGGTCGTGGACTAGCCGGGACCTCTACACCGGATGGCACACCGGAATGAAATGGTCAAGAAACAACCACTTTGTCCTCTTGGACAACTTGATAAATCAACTCACGATCTTAATAATTTTATAATTGAAGCTTCAATTGAAGAGCATTACCGACTGCTAAAAAGGCCACAATGTCGCGGGGCCTCAGCTGCGTTGTGGGCCGAGACTTTTGGGTGCCTGGGAGGGGCCCACACCAGGCGAAGCTAATCTGCCTCGCTGACATCGCAATCTTGACGGCCGTGCCAGGCCCGGATTGCAGCGTCCGCATTGGGCCCGCAGACGCCGCCCTGGCCCCACAAGGAGCGGTGATCCTTCAGCTCCCCACGCCCAAGCGACACAGCCAGGACAGGCCCCCTGCCCGACCAAATCCTTCCTGTGTCACAATAAGCCTTGAAGGCCCGCATTGGTAAGCCGGCCGGCTTGACCAAAAAGACAGTGTCTTTTCCTCGAGGATCTCCGGCGCGGTTCTGGGTGACTACTGCTCTTCTGGCCGAGGATAAACCAGCCCTGTTGGCCACCGTCCAACTTACCTGCCGCTAACACACAGGTTCGCCACGATCATAGAGATTGCTCGCGCTGTGGATGTCGGACCACGTGTCGGCCTAGAATCCTGGCAATGATGGAGCAGCTGCTTCTCTGGTCTTGGGCGGCGGGTGTAGCTCTAGCTAACCCAACGCATTCTCGATCAGAACTACGACCCAGACAGGTTGATGGTGCTGTTTCAGAAAATGTCTTTCTGCGGAGAGCGTATCACTCTTGTCAGTGCCTGCACTCACATTGACTTCAACTTCACGTCGTACTGACACGTAGATCGGAACAGCTGCGGTGCTCAACGGCAGAGTCTTTATCGATGGCGGCGAATTCTCATATTCGAGCAGCAGTGGGGCGACATATCAATACTGTAAGCCATCGCCGACGTCCTGGTCACATCTCAGCTCGGGCCTTGCGGGCTGGTATTCGGGGCACGCGTTTCTAAGACCTGTTGATAGCATCGACTTTATTATCCATTGATCTGTCGGCGGATTTCGAACCAGATACTGTGGCCTACACGTCAATAGCAAAGCCATCACTGGCAGGCATTCCGGATCTGAACAGGGCGGGCATATGGGTTGATCAAGCGTCGGGGTTGCTATACACTGGGTTTGCGGGTTCTTCGTCGGATTTTGGCGATGCGCCAACAGTATCCCAAGGGTTGTGGTCATTCAAGCCTAGCGATGATGGAGCAACGGGGACCTGGACGAGTCTCAATGATACGACAGATGAGTACTTCACAACGCAGCCCAGGCATTTCGCGGGACCTGTGGCCAGTGGCAATGGGACTGGATACTTCCTGGGTGGTAAGTTGGTCCACCGCAGGCGGTACCCACGCCTCACAAAGTCTAAGAAGCCGTGGTTGAGATCTAACCATTCTCTCAGGCCAAATCTTGGACAACGGGACCGAAGTGCCCGTCAGTGGCCTGCTCAAGTACAACTTTGCCACCAAGGTCGCAACCAACGCGACAGTGTCTGGAATTTCCACGTCTGGATACGTGCAGCGCGGCCAGATGCAATATGTGCCCAACTTCGGGCCCGCAGGCGTCATCGTCGCCGCCGGGGGCCACCAGCTACAGAAAGGGTCAACGGAGAAGTACCTGCTGTCCTTCAACTCGGTCCAGGTCTTCGACCCCGCCACCGACACGTGGTACGAACAGACCACGACCGGCAACATCCCCGAGGGCCGCAAGGAGTACTGCATGGCGGGCGCCGCGTCGTCCAATAAGACGTACGAGATCCTGGTGTACGCGGGCTGGGACGGGAACCTGGGCTCGACGTCCATCCCGTGGGACGAGGCGTACGTGCTGTCGCTGCCGTCCTTCCACTGGTTCAAGGCGGACTACCAGGCCCTCCGCCCGCGCCACGGCCTCACGTGCGAGCACATCGGGGGCGGCCAGGTCCTGGCGATCGGGGGTGTCGACACGACTCAGAATGGACCGACGAGCCTCTACGACGACGTGTTTAACACGCGGGATACGCACGACCAGGGGCTGGCGATATTTGACATGAGCAGCTTGTCTTTCACGACAGGTTTCCTGAGCAATCAGACGGTGTATAATCAGGCAACGGACGTGAGGAATTACTACAATGACCACGACCGGATGGCCGATTTTGCCTACTCGGGCCTGAAGGATCTCTTCTCCGTCGAGAATTTCACCGCCGCAGCGACCGACGACACTGGGTCGGGCGAGAGTTCATCAGGCACAGGAAGCTCTGGGAGCGCGTCCAGCACGTCCTCGGGCACATCAAATTCCAGCTCCGGCTCCGAATCCACAAGTTCGAGCAGCACAGGTGCTATAGCCGGCGGGGTCGTGGGAGGCGTGGCGGGCGTAGCTCTCATCGGCGCGGCGGCGTTCTTCCTCCTCAGACGACGAAAGGCCAAAAGAGCGGCAGTGCAGCAGAATATCGAGGGTCAAGGCGCGGGCGCGGGGGAGAAGACGTATTATGGTACTGGCGGTTATGATAATCGGTATGGCGCGGTGCCGCATGCTGAGATGCCGGGCCAGCAGCCGCCGAGGTCGGAAGTAGTCGGGTCGACGCCGCACGCGGAATTGCCTGTCCCCCAGAGGTATGAGTTGTCTTGATGGGGTATGAGGTGCTCGAGGAGCGGAGCAGCGCGTGACGTGGCTACGCAGCCATATGCATGTGGAAGATAGCGGATGAGCTTGTGTCCATACTTTGGCATTTAATGTATACAAATATTAATGATATCATGATTGGTCTCATAGGTGGCCAGGCATGCACTTCAGAACAAGCATGGATTCAGTCAAGATAGAGAAAGTAACCGGTGCTATTGGTGAATCTCACGTCGCATATCGCTTTGGATCATGCGCGATATGGAGCACCGGATCATGAGCTACTCAATTTAAATGGGAGAACATTTTGATGAATTTCAAAAATACAATTGGTGCATTACTGAACAGTAGAAACATTAAAGAACAGCAATTACGGATTACATATATCTGCCGCTTGAGCTCAGAGAGTCATAGAATGAATGCATTCCAGAGCGCTCTTCGGTCTGAACCGGATCTACCAGCCATTACCCGGGAGGGGCTGCTCTCAGTCCACGTTGTCTCCCTCGCATTACTGAAGCCTGCCGTGAATCTCAGATGGTGGCTCTGAGATCAGTAGAAACAATTGAATTGGCCCTGCGCAGCTGGGGTGAAGCGTATTGCTTCAAGGTACGTCGTCGCTCTAGTCTCCCCTTCTTGATTTATGGACACCATCCTCTCCCTCCCCCTCCCCCCACCACAACTACGCAAGATGCTTTGAGCTCTGAGAAACAGCCTGGTCTGATCGTAAGCAGGAAGCAATGCGTCTGCTCGCGTTTCCATCATACGACGCCGTGAGTGGAACTAGACACAAGCTCCACAAAGAATGGCTCGACTAGACAGGCAACGAGTTTGCATCGGCATAGGTCGTCAAGAGAATCCGTAGCTCGGGTCATATTGCATGCCCCTTCCCTTTGTCTTTGCCTCTCACTCAGAAGAACCACTCCTCCGGCCTCTAAGAGTTCGATCAGGTGGAGGGCGGACGCCGTCTCGCTGTCATCGCAACTCGGTCGATAACAGTACGCATGCCGCGTCAGGCCGTCGAATCCACCGAATTTGGCTTTTTTGCAGGGAGAATTAAGTCATGACAGTCGACCCGGCGGACATTGTCACGTTCCAAGAGGTCCTGCAGGCCCAGAAGCCGAGCTTTGGAGGAAGGTGGAAAGCTGCCAAGCCCTGATTCAACGGA
Organism: Diaporthe sp. P3_1W; assembly: GCA_037177825.1. Lineage (NCBI taxonomy): Eukaryota > Fungi > Ascomycota > Sordariomycetes > Diaporthales > Diaporthaceae > Diaporthe > Diaporthe sp. P3_1W. Next base: position 345,277 of record JBAFXB010000004.1, on the reverse strand, counting down.
GGATCTTGCTATCCGTCGGTAAAAGAGTGCTTACACCACCCCAGGGACGCCCAATCAAGAGTGGCACTGAGAGAAGGGCGCGCCCCGCGAGAGGCTGCTCCGGAGGGTGCGGTGTCGTCAGAACACGAGAATGCTTTGTTTTCCCTCATCCGCAATTGAGTCGATCTTGCATAGTTCTCATTTCTCATTAATCTTAAAAACCCTAACCCATAACTCGGTACGTCGGACATTTCTTGCTCCAGATCTCACGATCTCCAGTGGAAGTCAACTCGGTAAATATATGCCTCGTGCCGCGTTATTCGCTGCCCTATCGATTGTGGTGCCAGTGGGTTGGTGAGAAACAAGATCCAGAAGGCCCCCCCTAGAGCGGTGAGAGTGTTCTCCCGGGTTCCTGGTGATGACAGTAAGCAGCGGGGGCCCCCATTGCATGAACCACCAACCATACACGTGTCTATGAAGTGGGCTCCCGGCCTCCACTCGGACCTCTCTAGCCCAATAAAGTAAGCCTTAGTCGTGGACAGCAACAACGATATCCTCTCCTGACATGGACCCGAGATGGAGTCAATCATGACCTCGCGGAGTTACCGGGACGGTCCTTGTGGCTCCATCCCATGCAGGGGGCATTGAGCCTTTATCTGGAAGCCGTCCATCGACGTCCAGGAACCAGACCCATTGACTCATAAAACAAACAATCTTAACACCAGTCAATTATACACTTCTTTCGAGGACAACAGCACTCTTTTTCAAAACAACACCCAGGTCTGCGCCGGTAGCAGACGCACAATTACACAATGTCCACAATGGCCCTAGTCAGACGGTCCACCACATCCCTCAGCAAGACGTCGTCCCTCAGCAAGACATCAACGTCCCTCACCAAGCAGAGCTCACGTGAGACAAATGCGGACGGGGAGGAAAGTAAGGGGCGCTCTTCAACTCAACTGGAGTGCGATCAGGTGTATCAGGGAATCAAGCGATGGAAGGCCCACGAAGGGGCTGTTCTGCTCCCGTTGGTCAGGAAGGAGACCATTCCATCCTTGAGGGACCGGGCTAAGCCGCGATGGTGGAAGGGAAGGAAGGGTATGTACCTATTCTTGATCGCCATTTTGTCTACCTAACCACACACTAACCTATATCTCGTCATCAGCCAAGGCCGCCATGTGCTTCACAACACCAGAGTCCCTGCAGCAGGAGATCGACAGCACCGCAAGCGACGGGCAAGTCCACGAGCTGTTCCTCCTGGTCAGCCGCTACGTCGACCTCCAGACGTCTACGTTCACCGTGCCGGAGAACATCGACAACCTGTACATCATCCGGTGCGCAAACGTGTCCAAGGTCCCCGGCACGGTCGAGGGCAACAGCAAGCTCGTCCTCAACGGCGGCTCGACCTTCTGCGGTGTCCGCCTGGACGAGTGGCAGGCCAAGCACGTGGGCGAGCACAACATCATCCTGGGCCCGGACGTCATCATCGAGGTGAGCAGGGGGGGCGGGATCCCCTGGACGGCGCGCGACGCCATGGGCATCATCTCGAAGCAGCAGCGCGAGGAGGTCGCGAAGCACTTCAAGGAGATGTGCGACGCAAAGTGCGAGGGCAACCCCGAGTGGAACAGGTGGCGCAGCCCCGTCAACAAGCTGCTCGACGTCGCCGCGGGGACCACCACCCTCGCGTCCGTCGTCGAGTGCTACGCCGGCGGCATCGCCATCCAGGTCGCCACCAAGGCCGCCGAGTCGGGCATCGACGGCGCCTTCAAGATCAGCGCCGGCTTGCTGTGCCTGTCCGGCCCCGGCCAGCTCGCCCTCGCTGGCGTCGGTGCCGCGGCTGCCATCTACTTCATCCCCTGGAACACCGTCTGGGGCTGGTTCCGCTCTGCATTTGGGGCGTTGATGAAATGGATCGCGGCGGCGTGGGAGAACCTGAAGAGCTGGATGCAGCAGGCTTTGCCGGGGATTGGCCAGCAGGCGGTCAAGCATGCGTTTGAGATGCGGATTCAACCGGTGTTGACGCACCGGATGACGGGATGAGCGTAGTTCATACTGCTCACACTAACACTGACTGCATGAGATATCGAGGCCGGAACTTGAGCGCATTGCAGTCGGTTATGGAATATTGCAACGGCTTTCGGGAACGAAATCTTGACGGTGATTGTGCGCCACCAACACGCTCATTAAATGCAGGTACCCCTGCTTGGATACGAATCCTATAGAAGATGGAACTACGAGACAACACGATATACTATGATATAGAAGAGCCAAAAAAAAAAATACCAGACCGACTAACCTAACGTATCGTGCTCATTTCCACTCTTCTTCATAACTTTGATAAGGAAACACTCGCGTGCTGCGCCATTGCGATGCGGGCCTCTTGCGTCTCTTTTACATTACTCCCGACGTTTGAACTGAATCATTGGCCCATCATGCATAGAAACGAAAACGTCGTATGTCTGATACAGATCAGCATTCTCCCGTCCTCGTCCCGCTCCCGAGGCACCCCCTCCTAACGGGTTGGTGGGGTCCTGTCTCATATCGAACATGTAAACCAGTTTTGCTAACACGATAGACATCTCTATCCAAGCCAGGTACTTGCCAGGGCATCCGCGGCTTCCCATGGAAAAGGCACAGGCTCCGCTCTCAGCCAGGGCCACGCTCTCCTCCGTGGAGCCTTCTTTCTCGTCGACTAGCCACCGCTCGGGCCGGAACTTGGTGGGCTCCGGGTAAACGTCCTTGTTGTAGCTGAGGCAGTAGTAGGAGACACTGACGTTGACGCCAGGTGGGAAGAATGTCCCGTCGACGTCTGTCCCGCCCTCTCGGACCTCTCGGAGGGTCTCACCACCGACGGGCGGCGTCATTCGTAGTCCTTCTTGGATAAAAGCGCGGAGGTATTTGCATGACTGGAGCTTGGGTCCAGATTTTATCTCGGAAGAGCTGGAGAAGGTGGAGCTTATCTCGTCAACAAGCTTGGCTTGGATCGCCCGGTTGCGGACGAGGTAGAAGAGGAGCGCAGCCAGGACAATAGCGGTGGTGTCTGAGCCCGCGATGATCAGCAGTTCAGCCTCGCCGTACATCTCGTGCGCGGGGAAACCGCGCGTGCCCGTCTCCGGGTCCTCCGCATGGAAGAGGTAGTGGAAGAAGTCCTTGCGGTCCTCCCCCTCCGGGACCAGGCCGGCTTGCAGCTGCCGTTCCCTCTCCTCCTCCACCTTGGTGCGGTCTTTGAGACACTTCTCCACGAAGCTCTCCCACTCCTTGAGTGCGGGCGGCGTCGCGGCTTCCAGGAGCCAGTCGAGACCCCGTGGCTTCAGCCAGGCCCAGAACCTAGCGAATGGGGACATCGCGATTGGATGCATAAGCTGCAGGAACCCGGCTATGAGATGTATCACGTATCGAAACTCATTCCCGGACTCCTTCATGTTAAATTGTTTCCCGAAGCAGAGGTCCCCGAGGATGTCAAATACCAGGTAGTTGATCCAGTCCGTCATGTTCAGGGATGCGGACCAAGTATCGCCACCACTCGGGGCGGCGTGCCCGTCGATGAGCTCGCACCACCGGTCCGTGTTTGAGAGCACAAACGCCTCCGCCGACCGCAGTGCTTTGTCGGAGAACGAGTTGTTCAGGACCCGGCGCTTGCGCGCGTGGACCTCGGTGTCGACTGCGTTCAATGTGGTCAGGGCGTCGGCGTTGCGTGGCCAGACCAAATATGAAACCCCTTTTTTAACATTTCCTTTTGGGCCGTAAATCGACCTAAATCCGTTGGGCGTGTTGACTAGGACACTGTTTGGGGCATATCGAAATGTTGGCCCTGGGATCCCTTTTAGTCTTCTGCTCTTGGCTGATAACGCGACAGAATCCAGCTCACGTACCATACTCTTGTTGAAGCTGGTGAAACCAGAGGTGACGGTCCTGCTTGAGGGCGTGCCGGTACGAAGGAAATGAGGAGAGTTTTGCCCAGAAAGGTCCCGGATATCTTGCTAACGGATGGAAATAGAGGCGGTAAATCACCGTCGAGACGAAGAAGGCGATTGGCAGCGTGCTCAAGAGCACGAGACCACCGTTGGACGACATGTTCCACGCCATCGTGGGTGCGCCTGTTGATTTTCGTCTTGCAACTTCGATGTCTGTCCGGAAGTCCGGAAGGGAGACAACAGAATTTTGTTTGGAGCTGAACAGGAAGAGGGGCCCAGCCTTCATGTCCCATCCGGGGATGATTGCTCACTCTCCCCACGCGAAGTTTGTTTGGCCAGTATGAGCGGCAGTTGGACGTGCGTTCTTTCACATCCGGCAATCAGTCTGTCTTCGACATAGCCGGTCTCTTTGCACTGTCTAGCACGGTGTCGATCTGCATGGTCCACTGCCGTTGAAAGAATGACGAGATTCATCCTCATTCGACAGACCGGTGCGAAATTTGTTACAAAGGCCAAAGGACGTCTCACATGTCCATGTGTGCACGTTCCGTCTCGGCAGAGAGTAAACGCTTCGGAGCCGGCGTCTGGATGCTACGTAGACTAGGGCCGTCGTCACATGTTGCATTGACAGCCATTTCACGGCGATGGGAGAGCTTTTATCCGCCAAGGCCGTTGATCAGACTCGTTGATCTCCTATATCCGAACTTGTAGCGAGGCAGTACCTCAATATCGCTCTTGTTCAAAGGTGTTGGCATGTCACTTGTGCACCTGTCAACCTCATTGGTTCGTGGGTATTTACATGGTCTGGGCCCGAGGCGCGATCCTCAGCAGAGCTGCATGAATAGAATATCAGTAGTAATATGCGCCTGCGCGATAGGATACAACCAAATGCTGATTCAACTTTTGCTAGAACTGCTGTCCGGCCAGCCAGAGCGAGTCGCAAAGCCAAGGGAGCTTTTGCTCCGGAGTTGCTGCGATGTCGCGACACGAGAGCCATTCCAGTCCGGACAGGCCTAACGACGTCTATAATGCCCAATTTTCATATGAAATTATCGACTCCTGTCTATCTACTTTTGAGCTCGTCCCCAACACCATGATGCACGGCAACAACACAGGGGCTAGCCAATAAGCGTTCTAAGTGGGACACACATTGGATGCTGACGCTTGCCAATCAACGGCTTTCTAGGCGACCACCGATCTCAGAGGTGTCAACTGGCTGCATATTCTCCGTGTCCATCACGGGAATTTAGATAACATCGATCTAGACGCCCCGCGATCTAACGCCTACCTCGGCCCAGAGCCGTTCGCGATGGTGTACGACATGGCGTGGGGGTTGCATTCGGTATTCCGATCCGTTACATCAGATAAGTCTAACTTTAAGGTTGCTCTCGGCGAACCATTCGACCCGACGACGAGGGAGGCTTGGCAGTCGCTACGTTTCCCAATGAAGAAGGCCGATATTGACTATTGTTTGCCGAGGAGGTGTGATGCGACATTATGTTGAGCCACCCGGACATTGGGAGGGGAATTCAAAAGATCTTGCTCGAAGCTATCTGTCAGTGAGGTGTCTTACCTGCCAGGCCTGCATATAATTCTGTCGCCAGCTTGCCCTACCGAAATGAATGAGCTTGTGTCTTACAAGGTTTGCGGCCACATGGTGTCGATAAAATCCGAGAGAATTAATCAGATCATCCTGCCACGGACAATCTTTAGGTAGAGAAGAGAGCATTTCAGAGATCGAGTTTACACAAGCATTCCTCGCGTCGCAAGGCCGAGTTTTCGACAACCAAAAAAGAGTCCAGATCGAGCTCCAGATGTTCCACAAGAAAGTCGTTGATGTCATGATTCTTGATTAGGGTGGATTCAAATGCCACTTGATCCTGCGGCCCGGAATGTCTCCTCGAATCTGTGAGGAAACCTTTCACATCTCTTCTGTTCAGAGTGCTCCTCAGTCCATGTATTCCGCGGGCCACAGGTTCCATCTAATTATACGGCGGACTTGTCACCAGATCAGGAAGGTACGAGAGCTGAGCTGGTGTCGAGCCATGTTGCTGAGGTGTGATCGAATGGTCAACCCCTCGACGGTAGACTGCTGCAAGGTAATCACATCAGAAAGCCAATATCAGAACCATACTCGATGATAGAGTTGCAATCAGCTCAACATGCCCGGATGCGTCCAAGACGATGCACCAAGAAGATAGCTAGGTCCCGGTTCGAGCCTCCTACCTATGTCCGGGATCCGCGTTCAGGAACACTGATGCCAGGGGCTGACGATATGTCTAGAACATATTTTCAATCAATATATGACAATCTCATTCTTAATAACCCACAAAGTTCCTACACGATGATATGGAAAGGCCTGCTCCAAGTGAGTGTTGATTAAACTCGAAGCCTCATCTGCTATTGAAGTAAACTATGTTAGGGAGAGCGCATGGTAAGGCGATTATGAGCCCAGAGGCCGCTGGACAGTATTGAAAAGGGTTGGAACCAATGATTTCCTTGCCGGAAAAGCCGAAGTCGTCCCCGTTTTAACATTCTGTATCAACCCCTCCGCTTCATCCTGACTAGGTCAGCCCACCGAGATCGAGTATGCCTCCGTCGAACGTTGCATCCGCAACCCACCGGCACCACTACTGGCCTTGAATGGGATCTCGTGATCTTGGGTTGGCATATCGAAAAGAACAATGTAGTGAATGTCTTCCAAGAACGGACATGCTCCACTCATGATAAGGCGAAAGAGAGGGGGTGGCTATCACATCTCAGATGTGCACTATCTCAGGAATTGTGAAGCTTGGGTGCTGTATTGCTGTATCACAGTCCAATGGAATGAACGACAGTGAGGAGCAGATGCATGGCTTGGAGCTGGCCAGGATCGGGGCCTTCTATCGACAGTATCTAGGTGAGTTGGAAAATTATATAAGGGCATTGATGGTCTTCGATAAGTTGGAATCCTCTCATCATCTCTCCAAGCAAGTCCCGGAGTCCTATCACCCTATCAGATCATTAAAAACAGAATCTTCATCATCCACAAGTACTTTGAACTACTACGGTTCAAAATGAAGACCTCTTACGTTAATGCGATCCTGGCATTTGTTGCCTCTGCCTCTGCCGCACCAGCTCTTCAAGCTCGCACATACCCCACCGTCGCCACCTATGAAGTCACCCTTGGTGAAGTCGACCCTGCCTATCTTGCCCAGCTGGAGTCCGCCGTCGTCAACCTCGACGAGGGTGCGGCCACCAAGCGTGACAATGAGGCGCGCCAGACTGGCACTTGCGACCTCCAAGGGTAAGCCCGTGCGATTTCCTGCCACTGGCATATTACAGTGCTAATATGAAATTATGCAGCTTCGCAATTGTCAATGGGCAGATCTCATCCTTCGCTGGCACTGTCCAGAACAGCCCTGCCAACTACGGTCGTGCCGTCACGCTGACCGGGATCTTGGCCGGCTGCTCCATCGGCCTTGTCCCCCAGCAGAACTGCGCGCTTTGGTCCATCATTGATACATCAGGCTGCGCCACTGCCCGCTCTGTCACCTTCTCCAATTAGGTGAAGAGTGGCCTTGCACCCAAATAATCCCTTTTGTGCGACATTACTGTACATCACCTCAGAAATCTGCATTATGGTAGAGCATAGCATAGGGCATTGCATTCTGGCAGCATAAAATACGGCATTGCATTTTGGTAATGGGAAATGGCCCTATGGTTTGACAAATCTGCGGTTGAATTAAATATGATCAAGACAATCTAGTCATTGACACTGCAACGTTTATCAGTCCTGAGACGTGTTTGCCGAAGAGTCGACTTTACCATGATCCTTTGCCTACCGCCTGAATCGCCCGCATCATCGAGCCGAGTGAAGCTTGGGCCGAGCGGGGTCTAGGTTCTCAAGATTCGTTCATTCCAAGGGGCCGTTTCCTTGGTAAAGAATCTGGTGGGCATCCTGTACGAAATCCATAGTTAGGTGCGTTTGCTGTTTGGCCGGACTCCCCACGCAAGGCCAAGGCGTATCGGTAATATTGTTGGGTTGACCCCAGGTCATGGCCTGCCGTTCAAAAGCCGATTAGAACAATTCACTGAATCCCACTTCAGAAAGAAACGATATTCTCAGAACTTGAATGGTGGAGAGCATCGGGAGATGTGACTGACCACGGCATGTGACGCTTCCGCGGCTGCTGGCGCAAGATTTATCCTGTGTCATACTAACGGGCACAGCTTGATCTCAATGGACAGTCGTTTGCCGGAAGTACTTAACTCCTTGCTCGACAGGTCCTTTGTGCAAACACAGTCAAATCCACGGTGCTAACTTTGATGCGCTGACTAACCGTCCTTCTTTGACCACTGCTTCCCTGCCCAGAGTGTCGACAGCATCATTTCCTCCGTTCGTTTACAAAACCCTCCATCTCAACAAGTCGTCACCATCGTCTCCAACTTGACAAGCAGATGCTAAAGGACGCCACTATCACCACTTGACCCCAAGCCATGTCCTCGCAACGGATACTCCCCACGACGGGGCCTAGCTCCCTGAGCCCCACAGGCTTTGCAGAGACCATCCTGATCATCACCATCCTGCTCGGCGTTCTTTGTGTGATTGCGGTCGTTCTGCGCACTTGGCAGCGTGTTCGAGACCGGAGCTTCCATGTTGACGATGGAGTGACATGGCTTGGGTTGGTACGTCAACAGCCACGGGCGAGCATTCCTACAGCGATACTGACACGCAGCAGATTTTCAACTTGCTCCAGTACGGAATCGTGGCGTGGGGCACAACTGTGGGATTTGGCTCCCCGGATTCAATGCTAGCCAAGCCCATGATGACGAGCGCCTCCCAAGCATCGTACTGTAAGCCATAGCAAACCTCGAAAGTCTCTCAGCGAGCCAAATCTCTTTTTTCGGCAGTCAATCAAACGATCCATCCCCTTTTGCAAACTAGGATCCTGCTTTCCTTACAAAGTGCTGACATAAGCAAACTCAGGGATTGAAGTGACTTACACATTGGCGATGTGGCTTACCAAATCAAGCATTTGTAGCACCCTGCTACGAATAAACAAGGGGACCGGCCATCGGAAGACTACCTGGGCTCTCTGGCTCATCACGATCGCGGTCGCTGCAGCGTCAATGACAACATTCCTCTATTTGGTCACACGCTGCGACCCCATTACTGGTTGTCGAGACTCCAGTGACACGCGGGCTGTCCTCTATTTCGTCCAGACGGGCATCTACATCCTCATCGACATCGCGCTAGCTGTGATACCTTTGTTCATGATTCGCGGTCTCAACATGCAGAAGAGCCTCAAGCTGTCACTAGCGGTGATCTTGGCCATGGGCGGCATCGCATGCCTCGCTTCGATTCTTCGCATCCCATCCCGGCTCGACAACAAGGATGGCGCCGATACGGGATACAAATTCGGCTCCGTCATCCTCTGGAGTGTGGTTGAGACCGGCCTGAGCATCATTGCATGTTGCCTCCCGATGATGCGCAAACTGGTCAGGAGCTTCGACACAGATGACGCCTCAGTCGTCCCGGGTAGAGCCGTATATTACCAGCCCGGCTCCTCGGGACACTCGGGACGGACTCCCTGCAACAACAATCAGCAACTTCCACACCAATCGAGCCTTTCCTCCGACCAAGAGAAGGGACCCAACATTCAGGAGCCTTTCAGTCGGACATCACCTTCATCCAAGCCTCATCGCAGCCTCGACACCTAGGTCACGCACGCCTGACCCTGGGGTTTCAGTCGAAAGCTCATAGCCTGCGCCAAAAATTATCAGCCGCAGGCTTGTTCAGAGTCTCCGGGACGTGGACTGGGAATTTCTCGTCGCACCAGCGATGTAATTGAGGGTTTCAATAGGGCGTCTTGTCCATGAGCTCGATTGTCGATTCTGGGTGTTGGTAGAGTTCAATGACAGAATCAGTACATGGAGATTGATTATGGAAAGTCTTTACCAATGTTTGCTACCGTGTCTGTGACTCTGCTTTTCGTAACTCCAAGCTCTACCTTTCACTTAATTTCTCCTAGTCGTACTTAAAATGCTCGTGTTGATGTCCCCATCATATGAAGTGCAAGCCATCTCATCAACCCAGACGTCCAATTCTATGTGCTTCTAGTCCTGGCTTCACAACCTCGCTTTCGGAGACTAAGATCGTCTACCTCTTGAGATCAGACGTATCCTTGTATCAGGATAGATGTTCATTGAATTGCAACATCAGAATGAGAACGTAGCAATGGAATTGCTTCCGAGCAGCAATTCTCAGTTTCAGATTTCATGATCCATTACCATTGTCTCTACACAACTTCCACTAACCTAGAAGGACTCTACCTCGCTGGGCCCTTTACGTGCCTTGTCATCGCCGGAACGAACATCATCGTCTCGTTGACCCCTGATCCTGCTGGCGAAGCCCTATCAGGGTTATGCCCCACCTTCTGAGGCATATTGCTATGGCTAGGCAGTAGAAGTTACCCAACGGGCTATTTTGCGAGCATTGTCGACTTTGTTGTGGCCACATCTATTGCTCTTGTGTCCGCATTGACACTGCCAACGCCTGAGTAATTGAGCAGCCTGGTGAGATCGTCTAACCTATTTTCAGTCCGAGTTCCTTCTAAGATGTCTCAATCAAAAGTTTTCTTGAATCTAGAACGAGAAAGTCCTACTAATTATCAGCTTTAACATTACCATCTCCCTCTACCCGGCGTAATGCTTCAAATCCTGACACTCAATCCCTATTGTTGTGCCTAGACACGTACAACTCCGTAGATGCATCATTTCACATTCTCTGTCCTTGAGTTACGAATAAACCACTCAGCCCGACTGGCTTCATTAATTTTGTCTTCCATGCGCTGTAGTAGCTCATCCACCACATTGTAATCTCAAGAAATTCGAGATGGCCATGCACATAAATGACCTAGTTGCTCATTTCAACCTGATTCAGGGTTCGTTTTAGCTATCACGAGGGCATTGAAGGAGATTCAGGATGGAGTGACTAGAGGACCACTCTGTGCCCGACAGGCCATATATCAAATTTTATTTACCCCCCCCCCCTTGTTTGTGGGGAGGGATGAATGGCCTTTCCACTTCACATGAGGATCGACACTAAGATTAAGTGTTTTCTGCCCACTGTTAACCCATTTCAGTGTGCACAAGTACCTTGAAAGCCAAAGAGCCCACCGCTGGAAACTTCGACCGCAAGATGAACATGATGATAGAATCCTCGACTGACTAACACGAACCGGTGCAAGTTCATGAGCAGCTAGCCTCCAGTAGGTTCGGCACCAACTACTTGGGTGACATTTGGATCTAGCGTGGAAGTGTTGCAGTTTGTCACCAAACAAGGCTAACCATCTAGACAACGAGATAGCCAAGAATAGGATTAAATTAAGGCTTGTGTCCCGATCCAAATATCAGCGGGCAGGTGCAACACATTGGCACCTAGGGGCTAAAGCTTTATCTTTTTTTTACGGTTCATACTATTTCGTTCTATCCACTAATCAGTTTGGGGCCATTCAACATCTAATAGCCCTGGAGCTTTGGCTATCCCACTTCCATCCTTCCTTCTCATCTCTCGTGGAATTTGGCATGCTCATCGTTCTCTTTGTACATTTGATCAGCAACCAAGCCAGTCCGAATCACCCCCACGAGCATCCACTGAACAAACATCTTCGACAAGAAAAGAGATCAATCGTGACTCGCCCCCCGAGTAGGTAGCTCCACCTGAAGCACCTCGGCCTGCCATGCTATGTCTTATCGCCTTGGTACTACGCCGCCTTCGTACCAGAACAACAAGAATGGCTTCCTGTGTTGCGATCACTCCTTCATTCCACCCTTTTCCTCGCCTCCCATACGAACTTCGCCTGGCCATTATTGAGGAGTACCTCAAAGGCCTAGGACACAGGAAATTGTCTCCGGGAAACTCGTGCCCATGCGCCCGGGGCCATAGGATCATCACGGCATTCACCAAATGCGAGCCCCCAAGACCACTGGCAAGATATGCTGCAATCAACAAGCAGTGGAATTCTGTGGTCGAGAAGCACACGTTCATTACGCTCGACCTTAAAGTGGCTGGTCTTAATGATCCAAACGTCCTTGACGACCTTGAGCGGATTTGCGTTGGAGACCGCATCGACAGAATCTCGGAGATTAATCTTTCGATTGTCGTCAATCTTATTAGCAGGTACTCAGGATCAGCGACCGAACTAACGAATGCTGCTACCGACCAGGGCAGCAGAGCTAATACCGATGATGACAGCCAACCTCACATCGTTCATGCTGAGCGTGTAGCCACGGCAGCCCTCGGCCATTTCTTCCGCATTGTAGCTGGTTGGGCTCGTAATAAGGAACCGCTCATCTTCAAATGCACATTCACCTGCCAGCCACCGGGAACACTTGCAATAAGCCGCCCGCTCAATGTATCTCGCCTAGCAATCGACTCTTCCAATTTCCCTGAGGTTCACTGTCTCGGCACTCTCTTAATGCTCGAAAGCGACTACTATGGAATCCAACTGGAGTCTACGTTTCAATTGCTCACAAAACTCCCGAATGCGAAGCGTTCCGGTCTGGCGTTTGACGTCAACCTTACATCCTCGGACATCAAGGCCGTCCAAGGCGAGTATTCCAGTTTGTTTGAGTTGCCTGAGATTAAAACGCTGACATTTCTGCAGAAGGAAGTTCAACTCCTAGCTTCTTAGGATCCAAACTCAATACACTCCATATTTGCCCCAATTCGATGTGGCGCATAAAAGACGTCCCTAGCTTGTACACGCACCCCTCGCTCCAACTGACCGAATCGATCTTTGCCATCACCTCTAGGCTCAAGGAAATCTATATCGACGACGGCGTGGTTGACATGCCAGCCTTCCTGAGACAGGCATGCATCGTCAGCGGAGAAACGCCGCAGAGCAAACCAGCCTGGCCCAACTTGAGGGTACTTTTGGCCCGCGGTTCCTCCAGCTCGAACCCTTCGGACGACCGTGCCGCCGCAGCCGAGTTCCACGACTCGGTTACGGAGGCCTTGCCGCATATGCCAAACATATGCTTTTTCCAAGTCACGCTTACTTCATCATCTCGTGTCAACAAGATACTTTCCAATGAGTATGCCACTGTCATGATCAGCGTGCCGCCGCGAGATGACCGTTCGGCGATGCCGGACGGAATGCTGGCCCTGTATGGTGCCAAGCCAGACGAATACACGGTGGACGCGTGGCAGCAAATTGCACAAAGACATTGGTATTGCAAACTGGCTCGCGATTAGGAATAGAGCTAGACTGAGACAGTGTGCGCTCTAGGGCCGCTGCGCGAGTGGTCAGTCCAATGTGGCAGACACCCACGGTACCTCGGGGAGCGTGTGACTGCTACAAGATACATGATCTATTGCTTCACGAGTTATGAGCGGTTGGACCAGGGTTCAGAGCCATTTGGAATTCAAGGCGAAGAGGTAGTGCTTGGAATCTAGGCAAATCTGGAGCACCGGTGAACGGAAATGGCGAAGGACAGAATCTGAGAGGGTAACTGATCCACCACAGACAGACGGTGTCCATCATCATGGGAATAGTTGCACTGGTGCTACGGGGCAGGTGAACGAAATGGCTAGGAAATGCGGGTTCTTTTTTGGATGGAGTAGTACCGTGCTGGCCTTGCTCGCAGGAGTACAGGCCTCAAAGCCAACAAATGCATCGCACCATCTTTTTAGAACAAATTCATTTGAAATACATACGATCAACGAAGCACGTGATATCAGTGCATGCAAATTTATTGAATTCTTGACAGTAATCATGGTTCTATTCGACTAGTTTCGAGACTCTAGGACAGAAGCACCGGATATACTATTATAAACTCCTTGTAACGTTCAACTGGCCACTCCATGTTGTTTGTTATGAAGTAATAACACAGTTACCGAGAATATTGAGCAAGAAATGTATTACTCTGCTCTGCTCTGCCTGCCTGCCTGCGAGTGTAGACCTTACTGAGCCAATCATGGAATGACTCCGTTAGTCTACATGGTCACATGCGTGCCAGTAGTGATAGTGACACCTTCGCACTGGGTCTCAAACCACGTAGCGTTCCACAGCTGGGCCACCTCCCCGCCCTCGCCAAAGACCATGACCGCCTCGGTCCCGTTCGGGCTCCACGCCGGCCAGCCCATGTCGATCAGGCCCTGGCCCGACGGGTCTTTCAGAAAGGCGAGGTAGAAGTCCTGCCACTGCTCTGAGACATCGTACTCGAAGGCGGTGGGCGCGCCGGCGCCGTACTCGGTGAAGGTGCCGAACAGCAGGGGCAGCTCGGACGTGTGGTAGGCGCCCTCCCACCAGCGCGGCGAGATGTTGGGAAAGCTGGCGTTGTTCCAGTATCGGAAGGTGCGCGAGCCTGTGTTGTAGCGAAGACTGCGGAGAAGCGTGCGTTTTGTTAGCCACGAAACCGCTAGGGATGTAATCCTCAGGCATAGGTGAGTGATGGTGGGTGTGACGCACTTGGACAGGTACGTTACTGGGCACGTCCGGCCCGTCCTGACTTCCTCGCGAATCTCTGTCATGTTCGGACCGTCAACCCCTGGCCAGGTGATGAGAGACGCGTCTTCGTTGCCGTTGCTTCCGGCGATCGCGGGCTGAAGGCCAGTCCTTTGTGTCAGCATCATTCCACTGTCCTCTTCGCGTTGATGGACAACTCACCACCATTGTATAGTTCCCGGCTTCTGCCCTGGCCGTGTAGTGATCCCACTTAGTCACGTTGTCTGTAATAGTCGTCCACTTGAGTTGATAGTCGGAATGATTCATGTTGTAATCCCCATAGAACTTGATTATCGCCTCCGCCGACACATTATGCTGCATGCAAGCGAACTCGTCCGCGGGACTCAAGCCCGCACAGCCCAGATTCTCCGCCACGAAAGTGAAGTTCCTGTGCTCGTCATCGACGCTAACCCCTGTCGCAAAGACGCTGCCGCTGTGCTGGATCAGGCCGGCGACGATGGGGTCGTCGGGGTAGGCGTAGTTGTAGAAATCGGTGCTGGCGCTGCCCGAGCTCTGGCCCCAGATGATGATGCGGGACGGGTCGCCGCCGAAGGAGGCGATGTTGTCGCGCACCCACTCGACGGACAGACGCTGGTCGAGGAGACCCATGTTGAGGTTTGTGCTCTGCTGCGCCTGGTGGATGGAGTTGGGGAAGCCGAAGATGTTGGCACGGTAACTATTTCGAGAGTTAGAATGAAAACATGATTCTTGTCGTGTGAGACATGTAATGGTTTGGGATGATCTCATACTTGATCATGACCACAATGTGTTCCTCTGTCCTCTGGACCCAGTTGGATGGATCGAAGACAAGCTCCTTCAGGCCGCCGGAGTTGAAGCCGCCTCCAAAGATCCAGACCAACACCGGCAGCGGTCCAGTGCTATTGCTCGCGGCCAACGCCTTGTAGGGGGTGTAGACGTTGAGTGTCAGGCAGTCTTCCGAGGTTGGCCCTTCGGGCTGAAGCCACATGGCGTCGTAGGTGTAGACGTTGGGTTGGGTCTGTTTGTTGATGGGATACTGCGGGCAGTTGGGCCGCGTGTAGGTAGCGTCGATGGTCTCGTTCTCGCGGCTCTTGGGCCGGGGAGCGAGGAAGCGTAGAGAACCCAGAGGTGGCTCAGCAAAGGGGATTCCCATGAACTGCGCGACGCCGGGAGTCGACCCGTTCACCATGCCGTAGACCTCTCCTACGGTGGTGTTGATCCTCAGAGTGTCCAGAGCAGCCACCAAGCCGCTGCTGTGGACGGCCAAAGTGGCCAACACGAAGCTTATACGGGTCATGATCATGACTTACTATTGTAGACAGGATAGCATAAGATGGGAGAACCCTGGGATTGAAAAGGTCACGGCTACTTCCTGTCAAGAGGAACCTTGGAAGCAGCCAAGTCGTGGTTGTATCATCATTTGATACCCTTCCATATCATCATTCGATGCCCTTCTCTTTATGTTGACGTGTGATGTGCGTTGCATTGAGAGAGAGAAGAGGACCAGGGAACGGTCTCGTGGGGAAGCCTACGTTTATATATACATAGAGAGATAATGGCCTTAAGTATCCTCTATTTATAATATTTAATATTCCCCTATAATCTAAGCGCTATTATATTCCTATCCCTTTAATTTAAATCTTAGCTTTACCTTAAATTTTATAAATTATAGCTTTAATAATACCTTTATAAGCCTATTTATTACCTATATCCCTATTAATATATATTAAATATTTACCTTTATCTCTCTTTATATCTTTTTAATTTATATATTTTATATATTAATATACTTTATTTATAAATAGCTTTAAGGGTTCTTAGAAATAATAATAGCTTCTTAATTATTATTTTAAATAATTATTATTATTAAGTTATTATTTTTAAATTCTTTTAATAAAATTTAAAATTAAATAATTTTTTTTATAATTTATATTTAAATTATAAGCTTAACTTTATAAATAAATAAAATAATTATAATTTAATATTTAAAAAACTAATTAATTAATATATTTTTAATATAAAAAATATATTTAATAATTAATTTTTAAATAATTATATTTTTTTTATAATTTATATTATATTATTTAATTAAAGGTAATAAATTCTTATAATAAATAAGCTTTAAATTAATAATTCTTTAAAGGTATTTAAATATTCTTTTAATAACTTAAAAATAATATTTTATTAACTTTATTAAATATTAATTTAAATATAATATTATAAATATTATATTTAAATAAGTTTTAAATATTATATATATTAATAATTTAATAATTTTAATATATTAAAAGATTAATATAGGGTTTAAAATATAATTATTTAATATTAATTTAAGGGGATTTATTTTTATTAAGGTAGAAATTATTATCTTATTTTAAAAATTAAATTTTTAAAGGATTTTTTTTAAATAAATCTTTTAACTTAATTATATTACTTAATTAAGTTAATTATATTTAATAATTATCTTTAAATAATAATAATATTTTTTTAAGTTTATTATTTTAAATTTAGCTATTAAGTTTTATTTAATCTTATTAATTTTTTTTAATAAAGGCTTAATAATAAAGAGATTATTTATATAAATAGTAATATAAATTTTATTTTTTATAAATATCTTAAAGTTTATAAATAATAGTTTTTAATTAAATTTTTTAAAAAAATTATTTAATATTTAATATTATATTTATAAAGATTATTTTAATTTATAAAATACCTTATTAAGCTTATAAATTAAATTAAATTAATTATTATAAAGGCTAAATAATTATTTTATATAAATCTTTTTTTATATTTTTTTATAAAAAAAGGTTATTTTTATATTTATTTAATATCTTTTTAAATTTAAGGTAATTATTAATATAAAGAGGGCTTTATAACTTATAAACTTAATTATTAATATAAAGATATTAATAAAATTAATATCTTTATATTATAAAAAGCTTTTAATAATTTATTTAGCTTTATATTAAAGGATTTTTTTAAAGGATTTATATTTAAATTTATATATTTATTTTTCTTTAAGGATTTTCCTTTTAAATAATAAAGGTATAAATATTTAAATATTATTATATATTAATAAGTATTTTTTCTCCCTTATAGCTTTTTTTTATTAAAATTAATTTAAATATTATTAAGCTTTTATAAATATTTAAGGTTTAATTTATTACTAAATAATATATATTATAATATTAAAAAAGGTAATTATTAAATAAAATATAAAGTATTTAAATTAAATATTATTTTAATTAATAATAATTAAAATATAATTAAATAAAAATTCTTTAGCTATTATTTTAATTAATTTTTTAAATTAAAGTTTAAGTTATTTATATATTATTAAAAGAATCTTATAAATATTAATAATAATTTAAATTTTTAATAATTTAAAAGTTAAGGGTTTACTTAATATTTAAATTATAATATATTTATTTTTATAGAAAATTAAGGTAATATTTAAGGCTTTTAAGAAGTTTTTTTTTAAAGTTAAGGGTATTTTTATATATTATAATAATAATAAAGATATAATATATTTTTTTTTTAATAGCTAAATAATTTTTTTTTATTTATTTCCTTTATAATTAATATTAAGAAAAATAAGATCTTTAAGCTTTTATTTTAATATTAATATTTAATTATATTTATTAAAGATTATATTTAATATTATTATAATTTAATTATTAATAATAAGGATTATATAATTATTATAGCTTTTATATTTTAATAATTAATAATATTTAATTAAAAAGTTTAATTTATTTAATTATTAAGTTATAAAAAGCTTATAAAAGCCTTTTAATTTAAAGATATAAAAATAATTAAAATTTAATCTTTTAAAATATTATATTTTATATAATATCTTTTTAATTTAATTTAAAAAATAATAATTTATTAAGATATATATTTTAATTATAAAGATTATTAATTAATATTTTAATTTAATATTATTAGCTTAAAAAATAGTTTAAAATTATTTTATAAAAAGTTTATTATAATATTTTATTAAGCTATTAAATTAATATTGCTTAATATTTATATAATAAAGTATAATTTTTTATTTAATATAAAAAAGTTTAAAGATAATTAAGTTATTTTTATTATTTTTATTAAGATAAATATATTTATAATAAAGCTTTAAGTACTTATAAAATATTAAAAACTTTTAAAATATTTTAAAAAAATTACTTTTTTTTTTAATTAAAAATGCTTAAATATACTTATTAGCTTTATTAATAATAATTATTTAAAGCTTTTTTTTAAAGCTTTTTATATTTTAAATAAGCTTAATTATATTAATATATAAGGCTTTTAAATACTTTTTTTCTTTAAATAATATTTCTTTATATAGCTTTTTTTTAAGCTTAATAATTATATAAGTTTTATGCTACGGCATGTATATAGGGTGCGGGCCGCCTTAAGAATAATTAGCTGCGGCCACTATAGAAATAATCTCTTATAAGCCTACTAAGCACCCCTATATAATAAAATCCATCGCATTTTACATATATATATATATATTATACTTAATTATAGCAATTAATAACTATAACTTTTATATTATAAAATTATTATATTAAACTTTATATTATTTTAATCTCCTTATTTTAAGTTTTTAAATAATATTATTTCTATCTTTATATCTTTAATACTTATTAAAATATAAATAAGTATTTCTTTATTAAAATAATAAATATTCAACCCTTAAAATTATTAAGTTAATTATAATATATATTAATTATATATTCTTTTAATATACTTATTTATTAATTTAAATAAGCATTATTTACATTAAAGTTATATTTAATTATACTTAAATATTCTATAATTATTATATATATATTATATATAGCAAGGGTTAAAAAAGCATAAAATTTAAAGGAAATTCTATTTACTTAATTTATTATTATATAAATTAATATACTTCTAATTAATATTACTTAATATTTATTTTAATAAATATACTTTTATTTACTAATAATCTTATAAGGGTTATTATAAGTAATAAAAAGTAATCCCTTAAAGCTAAGTTTAACTTAATAAGAGCTTAGTAATCATAAAGGTAATTTATTATAAAGATATAAAAAAAAGGCTACTTATTAATTAATATTAAAAAGAATAAGCTATACTCTTACTAGCTAGCTATTAAAATAATTACTATTACTAATAATACTTAAAAATATAACCCTATTTAAATAATTAGCTAAAGCTATTATATAGTTATTAAAATAAATATAAAAGATAGCTATTATTATTATAATAATAATTTAGATTTAGTATAATTAAGGGGTAATATTTAATACTCTTATTAATTAATTAATATAGAGAAAAATACTGCTATTATTAAGATTCCCTTTTTTTAAATAGCCTTAAGAATAACCTTAAGGGCAGCTATTATAATAATAAAGACTACTAAAGCTGCTGCTATTAAGTAACTTAATAATAACTTAGTTAATAATATTATTATTAAAATTAAATTTAAATATATTAAGTATTCTCTTTTTAAAGCTTAATAATAAGATATTATTATATAATTTAAGCTATATATTTATTTATTTTATAAAAATTACTCTTTATTATTATAAGTAGAAATATAAGTATAATAAATACTACTAAGATTATAAAAAGGTATTAATAAAGTACTTTTAAAAGAACCTAAAGTAAATTATATAAATATAGCTTTAAATATATTAATAATTATTTAAATATTTAAACTCTTAAATTTATAATCTTTAACCTCTTAAAGAAATAAATAATAATTTAAATAATATTAATGCCTTAAGTTTTTATTAAAAATTATAAATTACTCTTTAAAAAGGAGAATATAAGCTTATTTTAGCTAAAGAAGCTTAAAATAAATAATAAGCTTATATAAGTCTTTAATAAAAAGATTATTTATTATAATATTTACCTTTTTATTAATTACCTTAAATTCTTATATTATTAATATAAAATTAAATATATTAAATATATAATTTTAATAACTTTTATTAAAAAAGCTAGCTATTAATAAATAAATAAATTAAGTTAATTAAAATATTTAATTATTACTTTTAAACTTAATATATTATTTAAAGCTTTAATTATTTACTTTAAGCTATAATTTATTAATATTATAAATAATATTATCTTTAAATTAATTTTATTAAAAAAAGTAAGCTTTAATAATAAAGCATTAATTTAATATATTTAAGGCTAATAATATAATATTAAGTTATTATAGCTTAATAATTATAAGTTATTATATACTATTTTATTAATAATTTAATATAATTTTAAATTTAATCTTTAAACTTTAATTTATTAATTATATTATATTAATACTTATATAAAATATATTTAGGTTTATTAAAAGATTATCTTATTAATTAAAAGCTAATTATATATTAAATAAAGGGAAAGGTATTAGTTACCTATTTATTAGCTTATTTTGCTATTATTTATATTATTTTTAATATATTTTTAAGCTATAATATTATATTTTATTTTAATTAAAATCCTTTATATATAGCTAATTAACCCTTAATAAGGAAGATTTATTTTATAATAAAGAAATATTATACCTTAAGGATTAAAATATAATTAATTATTTATTTAAGGGCAAAACCCTCTTACTTTAATATTATTATATAAAGCTTTAATTATATAAAGAGAATATAAAGAATAAAGCTAATATAGCTAAAAATAGCTACTATTAAATTAATATTATACTTAATATATTACCTAAGTATAAATAGCTTAAAGAAATATTAGCTAACGCCTTTAAGGAGTATACTTTATTAAAAAATAAAATAAATATTATATTAAGATAAAGGCTAATAATAAAATAAAAGCTAAAGTATTAATAAAATATATTAAATATTAGCTGCCTTAAGTAAAGGATATTAACTTTAAAAATAATCTTAATAAAGACTTTAATATTTATATAATAAGGTATTTATATAATAATAATATAGTTTATATTATATATTATAATTAATTTAAAATAATTAATTAATAAAAATATTATAAGAAGATTTATTAATTTTTTATTTTTATAAAAAATTAATTAATATTTTAAATTATTATCTTATTAGCTATAATTTTTAAATAAATATATTATAAATATTATTATAAGTTTAAATTAAAAAATTAGCTTTATTATTACCTTAAGAATAAATATATATTATTATTAAAAAACCCTTTTTTATTAAAAAATCTTTAAAGTTAATCTTTTTAAGAAAAATTTAAGATTATTAAAACTTTAAGCTTAAATAAACTAAATAATAATCCTAACTTTTAATAATTTATATATTAATAAGTTATTATTAAAAATACTCTTATTAATAAAGATTTTATAATTTATAATAATATTAATATTAAAAAGATATTAATTAAAAGAAAATTTCTTTTTAATTTTAAGTATATTTTAATTAAGAAAATATATTAATATTATAAGATTAATAATAAATTAATTTATATTATAAAATTTATTAAAATTATATTTTATTTACTAGGCTTATAAAATAATAAATTAATTATTATTAAATTTAAGAAAATTATATTAATAATTAAGGGTAACTTTAAGCTTAATATATTCCTAAGTAATAATTAAAATAAGCTATTAAGAGTTATAATTAATTATAATATTAATATATTTTATTTCTTAGCTTAAGATAACTTTAAAGTATCTTTTATTATAAACTTACTTAATTACCCTTATATTAAATAAATTTAAATAAGAAATAATATTTTTATTTTATTTAAAAAGTTAGCTTAAGTAGTTATAAATTATAAGCTATTGCTAAGAAATTATAATTTTACCTTTAATAAAATATATTCCTTAATATTAAATGTATTTATTTTTATTAAATTATTAAAGATAATGCTTTTTAAGAATTTAAGTATTTAGTTAATTAAGATTAATAAGTATATATAGCTAAGAATTATTATAAAGAGATTAAATTTATCCTTTTTTTTTTTAATTCTTTTAATTATATTAAAGACCTTAATTATTAATATAATATTATTTATTATTATAGCTATTATTAAAAATATTATCTTTATATAATTAACCTATAATTTAATAAATATAATTATGTTCTTAATAATAATTAAATTTAATTTAATAAAGCTATTATTAAATATAGTTATCTTTAAATTTATAAAAGATATTTCTTTAAATATATTATTTAATAATATTATTAAGAAAGCTATATAATAGCTTAATGTTCTTAATATTTATTAAAGTATTTATAATTTTTTTAATAAAATATATAATATTATTTAAGTAAGCATATATATTTTTATTTAAAAAAAACCTTTTAATTTAAAGGAGATATAGTTATATTTAAAAGATTTCTTTTAAGCCTTTAATATTAAATAATTATAAGATATCTTTTATAAAATCTTTTTTAAAGAAGTTTATATTTATAATATTAAGATTATTTATTGCTACTTTTTAGCTTAAATATACCTTATTATATAATATAAGGATTTTTAAAAGAATAATAAATTAATTAATATATTTATAAAAGGATAAATAAAAGTTCTTTTAATTAATAATTAATAAAAATAAAAGCTAAATACTTAGGTTTATTATTTAAGTATTTAGAATAAAAAAGTAATAAATTAAATTTATAATTATTTAATTTAATTAAGATAACTTAAATTTATTAAAAAAATAACTTCCTTTATTTATTTTATTTTTATTATTTAATATAAGGTTAATAATAAGAATAAGGCTTAAGTTATTATAAATTTATATAATTTAAATAAAATTATAATACTTAATAGCTATTTTTTTTCTTTTTAATTAAAAGTTATTTCTTACCTTTATAATAAGAAATATATCTTAATTATTAATATTATATAGTTTTTTTTTTAATTTTAAGTATATTTAAATTATTAAAATTATTTTATAATAATTAGCTATTAAAAGCTTAAAATATTTATAATAATATTAATAAGCTTTTAAAACTTTTTAGCTTATATTTAATAATTTATAAATAAATTACTTAAGTTATATTCCTTTTATTAAGCTTTTATTAATAATATAATTATTTATTTTAATATAATTAAGAAGTATAAAATCTATCTTTAAAAGATCTTTAAACTCTTTAAAGCTAAAAATATTATTATTTTATTAAATAAATCTTTTCTTAAATATTTATTAATTAAATTATTTAGCTTTATAATTAATACTTTTAGCTTAATTAACTTTAAAGAATAAATAAAGGTATTAAAGAACCTTATTATATTAATAACTCTCTATATATTAAAATAATATCTTAGAGTTATAAGCTTTCTTTAGCATTTTATCCTTTATTATATATAAATCTTTAAGCTATTATAAATATAAAAGATAATAATATTTATTAAAAAAAAGAAAGTTAAAAGAATAGTTCTAAGGTAATTAAATAAACATTAAGCTTATATTTATATAATAATATTTAAGTTAATTTATAAAGAAAAGATTAACTTTTAAATATTTTAAGAAGCTATTATTAATAATAAATTCCTCTTTTATTAAAACTTAAATAAAACCTTATTTCTTTAAATAAATAGCTTTAAGGAGCATAGCTTTAATATAATATTATTTTATTTTAAAGAAAGCATTAAATAAAAGCTAAATATTAATATTACTACTTTAAATATATTATTAATAATATTTTTTAGCTATATATTATTAAATATAAAGATATAATATAAACCCTTAGAATTTAAAGTTATATATTTTATTTAAATAATAAAATATCTTAAAATAATACTTTAATTTACTTAAATAGGAATTATTATTTTTATAAATTACTTAGCTATTAAAAGTATAGTTAATTAAATATTACTTAATATTTCTTTTATAAATTAAGCTAACTTATATTTAATTAATATATTTATTTACTTATCTTAATATAACCTTAATATTTATTATTTATTAAAATAACTTAATTTTATCCTTAATATTCTTAATTAATTATTTAATATTAAAGATTTTAAGATATATAATAAGAAAAAATTAGTTTTAAATAATATTTAATTTATAATTAAAGTATTTATATTTTAAAATTAATATAACTACTTTTAAGAGGCTTATTAATAAGATTAAAAATATACTTTTATTATTCTTTAATTTTAATAAAACTTTAATAAAAATATTAAAAAGTTTTTATATTATAAATTACTTTTCTTTCTTAATTAAGAACTTTTTTTTTATATAAATAATAACTTTAATTCTTATAAGCTTTATATTTTAAAAGATTTAATTAAAGATATATTTATTATAATATATAATAATTATTATTATTTTAATTATAATTATATATTAATTAATTTTAATTAATTTAATATATATAATAAAATTATTAAAGTAAAGAAATATATTAAATATTATTAAATATATTATTTAAATTAAATTAATTAATAATTTCTCTTTAAAGAAATAAAGCTAATTTTTATTAAAAATATCTTTATAAAAATTATTATAATAAATTTTATTTAAGGGCTTTTTAAAGTATTATTAAAAAAAACTTTATAAATAATTTTAAATAAACTTAATTTTAATTAGCTATTAATTATTACTTATAAATTTATTAAGAAAACTTTTTTTATTCTTAATTATATAATATATATAATTAAGAATTAAGCTAAAGTTATTTTTAAGATATTTCTTATTATAAATTAGCTAATATTAAAAAATATTATTTATAATTAAAATTATAAATTTATTTTAAAGTTTTAATAAGAATTATAGATTATTATAAGTATAAAGATCCTTATATTAATAGTTTATTACTTTTAAATTAATAAGCTATTAAAATAAAAAAATTAAATTATAAAAATTATTATTAAATATTATTACTTTATTTACTTAAAATAAATATAAATAAATATTATTTTAGCTTTATAATAAGATTTAAATAATAGTTATTTAATACTTATTTAATGCTTATTATATAAAATATTATTTAAATTTAAAATCTTAAGATTATTTAAATTATTAATCTTAATTAATAAACTCCCCTTTAATAAAATATATTTCTTATATAATTATCTTTATTAAGATATTAAGCTAGCTATTAACTTTATTATTATAAAGGTAAAGTTATAATATAATTAATATTATTATATTATTAAATTTAAGAAAAATAATAAAGTTTATTTCTACCTTTATTATAAATATTATTTATTAGGTAGATTACTTTATAAATATTTATAATAATACTATAAGCTATAATATATTAAATAGAAGATTAATGCTTTAACTTATAAATTAAACTTCCCCTTTAAATTCAAAATATACCTAATAATCTTTATATTATATCTTTTATTTATACCTTAAGGTAAAGATTTATTTTATTATAAAGTCCCTCCTTTAAAATTAATTATTATTAAATATAATAATAATTATAAAGGTATTAATAAGAATTAAAAAATATAATTTATAATAATATATTATATAAATAAAAAATATACTTAAAGGTAATTTAAATACTTTATTAAGTAAATAAATTATAATTATAAATATAATATATAAAGGATTAAATAATAAATATAAGATATTTAAGATACTATTTATATTTATTAATAATATTATAATAAATAGCTAGCCTTTTTTAATATTATTAAACTTCTCTTTAATAATATTTAAAATAAGCCTTAGTTATTTAAAGAATTTAAGCTAAATATTACTTTTAATAAAAAGTTAATTTAGCTTTTAAAATACCTTTATAAATATTTATAAAAATAATTATATTAAAAATAGCTATTAATAAACTTAATATTACTTTAAAGAAAAGGTAGATTATATTATAATTAATAAAATAAAAAATATTAAGCTAAGATTTAAATTTAAAATTATTACTTTATTATATTTATATTTAATAATTTAAGGTTATATAAGCCTTATATATTATTATAAAGTAAGAAGTATTATATTATTATTATATTATTTAGTATTATTTATAAAAAGTTTATTTATTAAAGTATAAAGTTAATTATTTATAAATATATTATTAAAAGAATTATAATAAAATTAATAAAATATTATAATAAAATTATATTAATTTAAAGGTTAAATAAGTAAAAAATAAGTTAAAATATACTTAATTTAATTAAATTAATAAAGTTATAAGATATAAGATTATTATAAAAAATAACTTTAAGTTATATTAATAAAAATATATTAAATTAATAAAACTTTAAATTTATTTTTAATTAATTATTTATATTTTATTTTAAAAAGTTATATAATTAGCTAATATTAAGCTTTATATTTATTTTAAGGGTAAACTTTATAAACTTTATTTATAATAAGCTTATATTATTAAGAGTTTAATTAAATAAGGGTTTATTATTAACTTATAAGTACTTAAGTTATTAGCTATATTTAATAAGCTTTCTTAATTAAATTTTATAATTTAATATTTATATATTAAAGTTATATATATTTTTATTTATTAAATTAATTAATATTTTTATTTTATACCCTATTTTTCTTTATTTAAATATTTTATTTATTAATCCTTTCTTTATTTAAATATTTTATTTATTAATTCTTATAATTTATCCTTTTTATTTTTTTTTATAATTTATTAATTTTTAACTTTTTATTTAATACTTTAAGGTAATTAAATATAATGCTAAGCTATTTTAAGAAATTTTAAAATTAAATAATTATATTAATAATTTAAAGGTTTAATCTTTATTTATTTATAGCTTATAAATAATAAATTTATAAGTTTATAAATTATCTTAAAAATAAATTATTTATATAATAAAAATAATAATTAACTTAAGATAATTAAGATAATTTAATATATAATATATTATTAAATCTTTATATTATATAATTATTAACTTATAATATAATAACTCTTTAAATAAAACTTAAAATATTTTATATTTATATTTTTTAGCTATTTAGTTAATTTAAATAAGTAATTACTTTTAATTAATACTTTATTTTAATTAATACTTTATTTTAATTAATTTAAGTAATTTAAAGTTTAAGTCTAATTTATATTATTTCTTTTTTTATTATTAAGGATAATAATACTTAGACTTTTATACTAAGTAATTATTATAGTATATATATAAGGTGCAGGCTACTTTAAGAATAATTAGCTATGGCTATTATAGAAATAATCTCTTATAAGCTTATTAGGCACCCCTACATAATAAAATCTATTACACTTTATATATATATATATATATTATATCTAACTATAGCATTTTATAAAAGTATTTATTTAATAAGATTAAAGTAATTTTAATAAATATTAATTTAAATTTTAAAAAATTAATTTTTATTATATATATTAATTATTTATATTATATTTAATATTATAAATTAATTAAATAAATAATAAAAGTAAATATAATAAAAATATTTATATTAAATTTATATTAAAGTATAATAAATTAAAATAATAAAGATTACTTTTTTATTTTAATTTATAATATATTTTAAGCTATTTATAATTAATATTACTTTTTATTATTATAAAGTTATTATAAAAATAAGGTTAATTTTTACTTTAAAATTATAAAAATAATTTAAAAGGAAGAATAAATAATTATTTAATAATATAATTTTTATTATTTTAATACCTTAAGGTTTTATTTAATATTTATTAAGGCTATTTATTTTTAACCTTATATATAATTAAATTAACTTAATAAAATAATCTTTAAAAATTATTATATAGCTTATATAGCTTAAGTTAATTAATTATTATATTTTAAATAGCTTAAATAAATAATCTTATAATAAAATAACTATTAATTATAATTAAATTATTAACCTTATAAATTTAATTTTAATAATTATTATAAAGAAATTTAATATAAAAAGACTTTTAATAATAATAAATTATTAAATAATTTTAAAAAATAAATTTAAATATTATAACTTTTAAGATATTTTACTTTTTTAATTTTTATTATTAAAGTTTATCTTTTATTACTTATAATTTACCCTTTATATTATTATTTTAATAGCTTTATATAAATACTTTTTTTAATAATTAATCTTTTAATAAATTTATATCTTTAAATTTTTAATATATAATATATTTTAATAATATATATAATTAAATAGATTTATATTTTATATAATAAGAGTTAAAATAAATATTATTATAATTATTTTTATTTAAGCCTTTTTTTAATATTATTTCTTTATCTTAATTATTTAAAGGATAATTATAAAGCTAATAATTAAAATCTTTATTTTTATAATAATTTTTTTAAAAATAAAGATATTATTATTATAAAAAGAGGTAAGGAAGGTATTATAATTTAATTTAAAATTATTAAGGAATTTAATAAAAAATAATAAATCTTTAATTTTATAAATTTTATAAATCTTTTTAATTTTTATCTTTACCTTTTAAAACTTCTTAATATAAATAAATATTCCTTTTTTATAATTTAAAAAATTAAATATATTATAAATATTAAGGAAAGATTAAAAATATATAAAGCTTTTTAAAAAATAATATTTTTTAAAAATAATTAATATAATATATATCTTAAGGTTATTATTTACTTTTAAAAGCTTTTTTTTAAAATATTATTTTATATTTTTTTTAAAATAATTATAAATAAATATTAAAGCTTTATTTTAATTATATTTTTATTTAAATTAATATATATTAAAGGAATTATTATTTTCTTTAATATATTTATAATAAATATCTTTATTTTATTTAAGGAATTCTTTAAATTTATTAATAAAGATTAATTTCTTATATATTAAGAATTATATTAACTTTTAAGTTTAATTTATTAATAATAATAAATATTTTTAATAATTAATATTATATTTAATTAAATCTTATTTTTTAATTTAAATTTTAATTATATTATAATTTTAATAATAATATTTTTAATAAGGTATTTTATAATATAAAAGATAATAATAATATTAAGCTTTATAATTTATTATATTTATAATATTTTAAGCCTTTATATTTAATAATAATAAAATAATATCCTTATTATTATTTTTTTTATTATATCTTTTTATATAATAAAGTTATAGCTAAAAGGTTTAATAATTTTAAATATTAAGGGATTTTTTTTATTTATAATTATTATTAAGCTTTTTTTAAAATTAGTTTTAATTTAAAAAAATTAATATTATTAATAATTAATAATATATTTATAAAGTTTATTAATTTATTATTAAAGGCCTTTAATTTATTAAGGTAATAATTAAGATCTTTATTTAATAAAATAAATAAGGCTAAATTTAATATAATAATAAATTAAGCTTATTAAAAGTTTTAATATTTAATTATAAATAATAAGATTATTAATTATAAAAAGTATTTAATATTTAATAATTAAAAAAATTTAAATTTTATAATTAATTATAAATATAAGTTATATTATTTTATTTTTTAATATTTATATTTAAGGATAAGAAATTAATTTTAATAAATAAAATAAATAAAAATAAAATAAATATAAAGAGATTTAAATATTTTTTAAAGAGTAAATAACTTTTTAAGTAATTTTTATTTATTATAAAGTTATATTTTTAATATTTATTAAGCTATTTTAAATAAAACTTAAGCTTATAATTTATTAATATATAATATATATTGCATTAAGAGAGAGAAAAAGATTAAGGAATGGTTTTATAAGGAAGCCTATATTTATATATATATAGAAAGATAATAGCCTTAGGCGTCCTTTATCCATAATATTCAATACTTTAATCATCCTAGGAACCAGACCAATACTATTTGGGTGCTTGCCTCCACCGTTGGTCTTTGTGAACTCGGTGATAATTAGCAACATGGTCGGTCTCCGTAGAATCGTTGTGGGGAAACTCGCCTGGCCAGGGGTCGAGGACCGTGACATGTGCAGACAGACCTACTTAAGTAGGGCAGGTAGCTTTCCCATCCTTGGCAATCCCACCGCACGTCATTGTGCGTACCGCGATTGTTGGGGGAACCACAATACTTAATAAACGATAACTAGTTTTCTGAATGCTGGAATCGTAGGTCCTGTATCATAGACGGTGTATGCGCGGAGTGAGGACGAGGAAGTGATCAGAAAACATGACCCTGAGAATATTCAGGAGCAAGGAAAAGCGTGACCCGCGGGTGCAATTCAAGTATTTCGAGGCATACGGAACAATGCACACAAAGTTTGTCGTGGGCGACTGTAGTGACGGGCAGCGGCAGCGGCACGGGATCTCTACCGCCCTAAATGTGGCAATTGTTTCCACATTTTGATCAGCCAGGACAGAGTCTCTTGGTCGAAGCCAGTGGCTTAGAAAGACCCCGCATTCAGCTGCATGTTGGTTGCAAGTGATACGATCTGGAAAATCTAGATTTAGTGACACAGCACCTGACCGGCACAACCAACTGACGTTGAAAGTGCTCAATTTCCTGGCTATATAAGTAAGGCGATTCAAATTTGAATCAAAGCTGTTATGCGGTCAGGTTTCTCATCTTTTCAGAGCTTCCCATCTACCTCGGCAAGCACCAGCCACCATCCCGTCACAATTGGATTCTAGAGGCACTCGTCCAAGAAGCGATTGCAGTCTGGAGCTGTTAACATGGCGGACTCCGGCATCAAATCCGACAAATCGTCCATTGATATTCTCGACGGCGAGTGTCACGAATTAGTAGCTCGAGCATTACGCAACACCTTGTCCACCGAGATCTCGCAGAGCACTTTTGCACAAATTGTGGATGGGCTCCCGCTTCCATCTGTCCTTGAAGATACGCATCGAGGGTTGGAATTGGAGCCAGATCATCCCTTGTTCACCCATGAATCGCTATGCCCAGGTGCCTTTGAGAAGACAAAAGAGATTCTGAGCACGTTTAAAATTGAGAATTTGGAGTTCGATACTTCGGTAGGGACGTCCGCAGCCACATCACAACAAAACTTTGCTGATCTTACTCATTGCACAGCTCCTCCGCGCTCTCCAGGCGGAGCCACCGGGATCAGACTCTTTTAATACGCGCTTGATTGAATTTATAGCCGTCGGAGTCCACGAAGTTGCCAAGTATCTATACAAGCTGGAGAGCAAGGGTCACCAAGACGATGGCATTGAGACATGGGTGCCTCCTAAGAACGAGGACTGGGATTGGTGGTGGAGACGATATCCTGACGGACCACTTCCAACACTTTTTTACCATACTTACTACTTCGATCACGAGCAATACCCTGATGGCGCTGCTGATATGGTCGGGTACTGGGCAGAGTCGCGGATTCTCGGCGGTGTTATCGTGTTCGATCGGAAGACGGAACCAGCGTCAGATGCCGTGTTCATCCATCCTGACCGGGACGAGGTTACCTATAGGATATGCGAGCTGACAGGAGAGCAAAAGACAAGTCTGGCAAGGTTCTTGATTGCTCCACCCTCGGAAAGAGATAGTCTCCAGTGCCCTTTGCCCATCACACCAGGCACTGAGAACACCAACCGTATCGATCCCGAAGAGCCTATATCCTGGACCGGTGTCTATCGGGATGCGTGGGAGAGAAATCTGCATACACAGGAGCTGGGCGACGGTAGAATGAGAGACGTCTGGAGTAAGGCCAGCGAGCTTGACTGGCTTACTTACGACGCTTGGATGGAGGCCCGTGGTCGATACTACTCGAGGCTCGAAAGATACCCTGAACTCTTCCCCTGAATACCATAGCAAATTCTATGAGATTGTAAGCATTATTAACCAATTTTCCCTGTAAAATCGGGCTCCTCAACTGCGGGCGAATCACAAAGAGTGCAGAAATCACTGTCGAGTAACCCCACCCGAATATCAGACCGAAGCCGGTCGTAGAGAATGGGCAACAGTTCGCCTCCCAGAGGCATCCATTCCCCGAAACGCAACAGCCGCTCAAAACTACCAAACGCGCTATCTATAGATCTAGGTGCGCTTGGAACGCCTGTTCGAGGTCGTCGGTTGCGAGTTCATCCCGAGAAGGTCTAGAACCTCCATGTTTCACACCATTTTGAAACCGACTATGGCCTATTTGGCGGCTAGCATTTGGCAACTGAGCACGGACTGGGGGATTGGTGCGGCTAAGGACTCCTCGTTGTGTATGTGCGCGGTTCCGGCTAGGCATCGTGTCCTATATACAGAGACATCAGTTCAAATGGGATAAAAAGAAATTGAGGCATGGAGCCTGCTAAGACGATTATATCCGTGGGGTTGTTTAGCCCGCCTACGTGCGCTGGAGTTGTGATAGAACATTGAATCATAATCCACACATGGCCGAAACCAGCAATAGAAATGGACCAGTTCATGCATATCCACGTCACATAGTTCATTCATTGTATGTGAAAGCATGGTTTCGCTCAGATTCACACCCCCAGAGCATAAGATGGTTCCGCCTCGGAAGAGCGAGGTTGGCGTCCTCAGCTTTGGCAATACGCCCTACAGCCCTATAGAAAGCGGCTAGACCAACCATCACCCGCGCGGAAGATTGCAACTAGAGAAAGGGCGCCTGTTTGGAGCTACGACTGGTTTCATCGTCGCAGGTGGTCTAGTCCCATGCCAAGCCATCCAAGATAGCACATAAATGCAATCCTCAACCATCGAACGGACCAGAGCGGCATAGTCAGACATATCAGACCGGTACGAGACATGGAGGGCGCGCTCAGCCTTAGACAATCAGCGCGCGTCTCACGAGGTCGCGTGTTCTCTCAGAAGTATAAGTAACGATCAAGACCTCGCTATGAACCCAAGGTCATTCAGTTGATACATCATCACTACAACAATAATAGACTCTTTCCTTCCACATTCACTAATCACCGTTGCTTCTATCACCTGCCTCGACCACAAAATAAAAGAAAGATAAAAACGAACAGTAAAAATGAAGGCAAGCCTCTTCCTCTTCTCCGTCCTCGCGGCCATCGCAGCGGCGAAGACCACCACCGATGTGGTGAACAACAAGCCCAGCCCTACCGTCCAGGACAAAAACACCAAGACAATTCAGCGCAGGGCCAATGCCACACACGAAGCGGACTCCACCCCCACCGTCCTCGAAGAGCGCGACCCCGCCGCCACACAGCACAAGGCAAACACCAGCATCGAAAAGCGCGAGCCCGACCCGGTCACAGAGCGCGGGGCGGAGAGCACCGGTGAGGTTGGGGAGCAGGTGGAGTGAACATTAGGAGGTGTCAAGGAGACGACGTAGGGGCCGGGGGTTGCGAAAGGAAGGCATAGATGGAAAAGCGTATTTCTTTTGAAGTCTAGCATGGCATGAGAAGGTGATAGAATGTTTTGTACTCTCAGCGGCATTTCTTCTTCTGCAATAGACTTTGTTACCGAGGCCGGTCTGGTGACTTGAGTATTTCCCTCACGGCCGTGTCAACAAAGAGCATCTTCTGGAACAAATACTCCGTCACATGAAAAAGAAATTTCAAAAAATCTCAGCATGCTAAAAGCGCTGGCAGTATGGGATTAGCCAGCCTCCACCTTGAAAGATGCCCCGTTTAAAAGATCAACCTTGGGATTTGTTTTGATTTAGTTGGTATGAGGCTACCATGTCACAACGGCTGAAAATTAAAGATATCTAACTTAAAGACCACTGGACCGATGTGTGCTTTTGGCCCGGTAGAACGATCAGAAGGACATTGAGACGTCATTGAGGTTACGGGCCCCCGGCCGGCCACCTCCCGGCCCCCTTCTCGGCGAGTGCAGGCAGTCCAGCCGCTCGTCCACAGTCAGATTCGCGCCGCTGGCGAAGAAACCCTCGCTCGTCAGCAGCACCTTCAGCACCCTCCCGTCGTTCCCCGTCCGCAGGATGCTTAGTAGGTCGTTCACATACTGCTCCAGGTCCGGGTGGTCCAGCAGCTGGAGCCCGTCGATGACGCAGACGAGCAGGCTCGGGGCGTGTCTGAGGAGCGCCTGAAAGGCCTGCAGGGCCGCTGGTATGCTCTGCGCGGTTCCGTCTAGTAATTCTAGCAGTGATGTGATGCTTCTCGCTTCTTCGACTGCCTCTGGAAGTAAAAGGGCGAGTTGTCGTATCAGCGAGTAGAGGAGGATGACCAGGCGGGCGGTCTCCAAGTGTTGGTTTGTGTTATTGAGGATTTCGGGTCCAGGTTCCAGACGGCCCAATGGGACAGCCAAGTGTGGCACGTCGGCGTTCTGCACGACCGATACAATGTGCTGGGTGGCGATCGTGGCCTCGTGTCTGTTTGCAGAGAACGGAGGGCTGATTATGCATAGTATTTGAGACTTTGGCTGTAAGATCCACGTCTGGAGGCGGGTGACTATTTGCCCAGTGACTTGCCGTGCACCAGCGGACGTGTAGGGAGGGTCACTGCTTGATAGCAAAGCAGAATTGGCGCTGGTGTCGTATGTGCCGATGAACTTCATCAGAGGGCGAGACGCTTCTTCTATCTCTTGCCTTGCGTGGACGATGACTGCGCCAGTCTGTGTCCTGCTTTCCTTGGCTCTCATTTCATCTTCTAATCTGTTATTTTCTATCGTGTTTGTATAGCCTTGGGGCAATGTCTTACCTGAAGTCGATCCCTGTGCTATTGCCAGCTGGGAAGTATAAAGCTGCCGAGTGACAGTCGATGCGGCCAGATTCTGCCCCATCTCCCCTATGGCAAGCCAGATGCGGTCCAGCTTTTGACTCACATCAAGATTTGAGAGGTCACGATTCTGGTCGGCAATTTGGTTCTGCCGACGGACCTCCGCTATGATGTGCTCCAGATGTGTGACTGTCTCGTGGGTTTGGCTTAGGATTCCTTGAGTCTCCAATGATGCCTCTCTTTCGATGTCTTTCACCACGTCTTTGATCCTGTTGACCTTCTCTCGGACTTCTCGGCCGTAGTAGCTCTGATCCATAGCAGCTTTAAACCTGCCCCATCTTGAGTGATACCAACTCATTGCATGACACAAGAATTTGGAATATCTGATGTATAGAAGGATCACGAGCTGCTTCATGCGAGCTGTTGGGTGGATAGAGCCTTGTCTCTGGCTGAAGTTCATGTCTGCACTGATCTCGGCTAATGCTCGCGAGAAACCTTCGCCGTTCTGATCATGTCGGGCAGAGGCCTTTTCCTGTCGGTCAGAATAGAGCAGGTCTCCCATGCACCAGCGACGAGGCTCACCTTGACCAGCGATGAGATGACGCCTACAAACAGTGACGTGTATAGACTTCCTTGGGGAATAAGAGAAAACAGAGACGAATAGGCCTTGAGGGTGTCACAGAAACTGAAGAATTGCTGCTTCGCCCTACCAAGACCGCTCTGCTGTTGGGCTTCCCGGCTGTTCAAAGTTGATCTGATAGCCTGTTGCAGAGTCGCGACGCTCGGGGGATTACGGCTGTTGGGCAACAGCTCGTCGCACTCTGGGTGCTTCCTTTGTAGCTTGAGCCATACTTGAGCAAGCTCCTTGCACTCCTTCTGGAGTAAAGCGATATCATCATTCCCGCTGAGGTGAGTTCAATTCGATGATTCATGGAGGAGATAGCTTTGATACGAATGTGAACGGGACAACTCACGTGTCGAGCTCATCGAAATCCAGCCACCGCTGCCACTCACGTACTGGGTCCTTTGCCTCCGCTGCTCGCTCATGAGTCTCGAAGTCACCGACAGCCTGGGCAACATCATTGTTGGGGAGATCTTCGGCTACCTGCAAACTGTGCTTTCTGACAAGGCGGAAGGCATCTTGTTCTAGCCCCTGTCTTTCAGCCATCATTCCCGACGTATCTGTGCTGTAATAGTACAACTGTGCTCCTCAGTCTCGGTGTCTTCTACGCCAGACGCTGCGGTCGCTATCATTGTCCAGGTAAGTCGAAATCAGAGCAAATTGGATAGACCACGCAGTTGTGCATGCGGCTCTGCGAGGAGGAAGCGGGGTTTGAAAAGGCGATGGAAATATTACTCTTTCATTGGAGCGGCTGTGGCAGCCATGTCAGCTTCATGTCGCACATGGTGATACGGTTCATCACTCGTGACCACAATAATTAGGATTCGGTTCCCCTCCGACCCTCAGCACATCTTCCTCGGCCGGGCTACAAACAGATACGCTCTCATTCGAGGCTTTGGATACCTGTCGACAACAAAGCCATCCACATCATTTAGAGACCCTCAAGGGCAATATCGGAATCAGCGTCCATGGCTGACACCCAGCCCGAAGCTAAATCTGGAGCTGAAAAAGCTCTGGATCGGGCGCAGGAAGATGGTCCTGACCGGGGACACCAGGGGGCGGACCAACCAGAGCCAGAGGCTTCGGCCTCGACCACGTCTCGCGCTGAACACCGGTCAAGAACTCCCACTAGTGAGGGCACGAAGACTGGACCGACTCAGCCAAAAGCACGTCCCATCGCTTCTCTTTGGTGTCCAGTGAGAAGACGAAATCATGCCAACCTGATCGAATTTGGCCTTGAGAGCTGCCCTCTCTGCAACCAGGACCTGAAGCCTCCCCCGGAGATAGGAGTTTCAGGTCTCCAAGCGGAATCGGTGGAGACAATCGAAGACGCATCCCAGAAGGGAGTCAATGATGGCAGCCCAAGTGACAATGACAGTGAGGCTACTCAAGAATCAGAACCCACGTTTTCCATACAATTCTTGGACAACGCTGGAGGCCATGTCACAACCCGTCTATGGCATGGGATCCTGGACCTTGAAACCGAGCGTGCGAAGATGTCTCGTCAAACTGATCCTCCCGTGGAGACGGTGACAGTGGTTGCGACGAGCCTGTCATCCGAGTGGCGAAAGCACATGGCGCCTAGCGAACTCCAAAGTCTTGCTTCCGGCTTCCTCACGAACCCTAACTACACAATGGAAATAAAGTATTTGAGAGTTGATGTAGTATCAGACCACGTCAAGCAGGCTTTGCGACAAATTGTGACTTATTCGCCTGATTCCGGACTGTTCAACGAGCCTGTGT
Organism: Diaporthe sp. P3_1W; assembly: GCA_037177825.1. Classification (NCBI taxonomy): domain Eukaryota; kingdom Fungi; phylum Ascomycota; class Sordariomycetes; order Diaporthales; family Diaporthaceae; genus Diaporthe; species Diaporthe sp. P3_1W. Next base: position 308,068 of record JBAFXB010000004.1, on the reverse strand, counting down.
TCATGCTCACGCCCTACTGTCTATTCTATCACCATTGGGACGCCATAAAAGCCTACCAGAGGACTTTCAAGGGTGCAAAAGACTACGACGAAAGCAGTGGACGCGTGGACCCAAGATTTCAAAAGCCAGGATTCAAGCCGTGCGATGAAATAACTTATAATCATCTGATTGTGTTGAGAAACGCCATCGAGTCTCAGAATATGGCTGCCGTCCTCGAGGAGAAGAAACGATACGAGCAATCCCCCGCTTTCGCTACGTTTGGCATGCTCTGGCTGCTTCTGAAGCCTGGTACGACTATATACACCAAGATTCACGGGAAACTGGCCGCATGTGTCATCAAAGCCTTCAACTTCTCCCCAAACTTCAGGCTTGGCAAAGAATTCAGTGCTTACAGGGTTCAGCTGTGGCATTTGCAATACGACGGAAAGGTTTTAGGTCGACACGAACTCACCCGTTACATCAGTACCTTTGAGGGAGAGAAGAGGTTGGTTGATCTTGAAATTATCCCCGCCGAATATTATGATGCCTATGATGAAGGTCGTCTTCGCAAAAGCCTCGAGGCTCGCGGGGAGAAGTATTTCAAGTTCATTTCGGCCCCTCGACAAGTGAATTATCGTGGCGACTCTCTCGGAGATGTGGTTTATAGGGTACGAGCCACCCACAAGTCGTCTATTCGACTTCAAAGCAATTAACGATACACTAGTACGAAGGCAGGGCTATTCTGGACATTCATGCGTATTATAGTTACGGAATGTTCGGCGCCGGATTACACCCGGGAGACGCGATTATTCGCCGTCCACTTGTCAGCGCCTTGGAAGACGATATCGATGGTCCTCTTCACTTTGGGGAGAATCCTAACGACGCCCCGCCACCAGCTCCTCTGCCTCCTCCTCCTCTTCGTCCTCCACCAGGTCCCTTTGCACCTGTGTCAGACGCTAGGAACAACTTCGAAGCATATCCTTTGAGGTCTAGAACTGAAGGTCCATGGGCAGCATATGATAACATCGACCCAAAAGAAACAGAATCTTTGGATTTGGTTGACGCAACCACGGGAGAGACAAGCCGGCATCGCTACCTGCTTTGTCCTGCCGATATCATTGGATTTGTTCTAAAGCCAAGACGATGGGGTCAGTATCTATATTGAGAAAACTGCAACGCACATTTCGTCGAAACGCCTGACTGGAACTACAAGTTCAAAACGCTAACGCCTAATGCTCAGACATCCTGGACCTGGAATGTTGTTCAGACATCCAGTACGATACGACGGCCATCGATAGCATCGTCATGCCTGATGAGAGAAAGATGATCATCAAGTCTCTTGTGTACCGCTTCTCGGACATTGATGCAATCAATGGAAAGACCCCTGCACCATGGACTGCTGATTTCGTTCAAAACAAGGGAGAAGGTCAGATATTCTTACTCCACGGGAGCCCTGGAGTTGGGAAGACTCTCGTAAGTTTATACTATCTATTGGGTCATGTTATTAGTGTTCTTGATATAGGAAAGCCTCCACTAACGTTCTCTGACAGACCGCTGGCAAGTTGAAGTGCTCTGGGAGTCATTGTCTGTCAAGTACTGACCACCTTCTCTCAGAATGCATCGCAGAGTCAGCTGGACGCCCACTGCTGTCTCTGACTTGCGGAGATATTGGCACCATCGAAAACATTGCCGAACAGAAACTTTCAAAATGGTTCCGGCTTGCTGAGCTATGGGGCGCAGTCATGCTCATCGACGAGGCTGACATCTATCTGGAGAAGAGGGCAACATCCGACCTCTCGAGAAATAGTCTTGTCTCCAGTAAGAGGCACTTATCTGTCGAACTCAGAGCACAAATCTAACATGATGTCAGTCTTTCTACGAACAATGGAGTACTACCGAGGTATTTTGTTCTTGACAACAAATAGGGTCGGTCACTTCGACGATGCTTTCGTTTCCCGTGTCCACGTGGTCATTCGATACGAGAACCTCTCTGACAAGGACCGTGCCACAATATGGACCCAATTCTTCAACAAACTTCAGGCGGAGCGTGGGAAACACATAACCATCTCCAGGAAAGCGAAGAGATACGTGCTGGAGGACGAGGAGGTCACCAAGATCCCCTGGAACGGAAGGGAGATCAGGAATGGTACGCCACTTGCTGCCTGCACCGAACCACACTCCTTCAACTTCATGACTCGGTCTTGTTCTCATAAGTCTAACTTGCTGATGCCTCCCCCAGCGTTTCAAACTGCGGTAGCCTTCGCCGAGTATCGATTCGCCCATACACCGGACGACCAGAGAGACGAGAAGGCCTGTTTAGAGGAGGAGGACTTTGCCAAGGTGTGCGAGATGACTGGGGCATTCAAGCACTACCTTCATTCCATTTCTGGCCGAGACGAGTCCATGCGTGCGAGGTCTGACCAAGCGAGAAACGACAGCTTTACATCTCGGAATTGATCCACATCTATGCTAGACGGTTTCATGGTAATTTTTGAGCCAGCGATACACGAGTCATATTCCATAACTTTTATACCTCGCTCGTCCAGTTCTTTACATGAGAATGCAGAGATTCACACTTGCAAAAACTTAGCCGACCATGCTGCTGTGACCTGTTGGGGCTCCGTAGATGAGTTTACGTCCACTCTCATGCGGCACTCCTTGCCGCGTGTTGGTGGTCAATGCTAAAGCCTGAGGCGCCTGGCGACTGCCTAGGCCGGCTGCTTGAGACCGGGTCGTTACTTCCAGCATCAGCAGTCAGTGATCTGTGGCCTTCGCTCCTTCTCCACCTAATTCAAGTCGACGACCCTAGCAGAGGGATCACCTGGCATTTCTTCCTGAAGCCGCTCTCGACAAGTCCAAACACAGTTCCCATCTTGGATGGACAAACTTTCTGTTACCGTCGTACACTTACTTCTGTTGCATTTTCACATATCCAGCTCCCTTATCAGTATCGGGCATCTATTATTAAATCACCCAGAGAAGTCTTGGGGAAAACCTGCGTCACAGCTTGTTGTTGGTCGAGTTTATTCCACATTCTCACAAGGCTATGAGTTTGGTGAAGACTGACAGCAGAGCATTGATGACAACACGGCAGTGGGAGCATGTCACAGCGCTCTTTTGGGTAGTGACAAGCAATTTTGAATGGCATTCTTCTAATTTGTAGCACCTTTGTACGACCATTATAAGTCGCAAGATTCAGTCTTATTCTGCTCTGATCTGTAGAAAGTCACGTAGAACTGATTCTGGCTACAATTAGTGACTGAAATACTGAGTGACTTAAATACTCTAGCCCTGCAGCGTGAACAAGGCAAAAGGTCGGCAAGTTGACTATCTGATAAAGGCTCAGGAATAGGGAATGTGTGGCTTATTGAACTCAGAGATGAGAGTAGCTAGACACAATCATAAGAATGTGGCATGGGGGAATGGAAGGAAACGAGTAATCGGGAGTTGCACATCACTCAGAAGTCATAATCGCGTAATTAATTCATGGCGAGGTACAAGTCCCGAGGGCTGAGACACACGAGACTGGAACATTTCACGTGGATTAGAGTAAGCGATGAGACCATGATCCAGACCATTGACATACATGATAAATAAATCAATAGCAACAACAGCAAGCATGCTGTCTGACTGGTTGCTAAGTTTCTACACATTGCATATTCATCGCCAATGGTTTGTCCCTCTGGCTGCTCCACCTGCGGCGGATTGTGCCTGAAGAAGGAGCCAAAGCCAGTCAGTGGGCAGTCATTGGCAGTCATTGGCAGTCAAAGTGGGAAAAGCCACCCCAAACCCGGGCGGTGGAGCCAAAAGGGCGGGCGTGTCATACGGTGGGCAGCCGCCAGGCGCAGAGATTCGATAATTCCGGCCCACGGGAGCGGAACCGGCCGCCTCCGGAACATCAAAAGCCTCGCCTCAGTCATGGCTTTGGGGTCCTGTCACATCTTATCGAGACACCTCCACCGGTGAGCGCCGGTGAGCCACTTAGACGCGATCCCCAGCCTAGGCAAAGAAGCGATCCCCCAGTCTAGTGAGTAAGTTTGAGTTTCGGTATTTCGGTGGTTTGTGGGTGCTGCTCTGGCCCGCAACTGCCATGACGGACCCTCCAGGACTGAGATGACGGACTGCGGCGGCCGGAGAAAGCTGCGATAGTTGTGTTGTGCGCGGTGCGCGATGCGGGTGTAACAGGAATATATATCATGCCGTATTTCTCCCCCCACGCCGGAACAGATCCGCGACATATAGCATTTCCCCCAAGTGAACCCGTATTCCGCCTTGATTTTCATCCCTAACACCACGACCTATCCATTGATGCCAAATCTTCTCCAAACATGGCCATCCAAAAAGCACCTCCACCGTCTCGCCCCGAGCCCAACGGCGAGACCTTCCAGCTGCAGCTCTCGTCCGGCAACGGGCCCGTCTACCGCACCGTCCTCCGCACGCCACCGCGCGACGCAACGCCCGCCGAGATCCCCATAATCGACATCTCGGGCATCTTCAGCGCCTCCCTCGAGGACCGCAAGGCCGTGGCCCGGCAGATCCACGCCGCGGCGACCAATAATGGCTTCTTCTACATCCGCAACCACGGCGTGCCGGCATCCGTCACCGACGCCGCCCACGCCGCCTGCCTGTCCTTCTTCCGCCAGCCCCAGGGCGTCAAGGACCTCGCCAACGCGGCGCAGTCGGCCTACTTCAACGGCTACAAGCCCCCGCGCACCCAGCGCATCAACCCCTCCGAGTCGGTCGACAACCGCGAGACCTTCTCGTGGACCTACGACCCGCGCTGCGACCCGGCCGTGCCCTCGCTCGACTCCGTGCCGCCACGCGTCCAGGCCTTTCTCCGCATCGAGCCGGATGCTGAGACCAACGACGCCGGCTCACCGGGAGGAGGAAATGAAGCAGAGGACCAGTTAAATCACCTCAGGCGCTTCCCTTGGTCCCGGACCACCACAGTCCCTCACTTCGCGCCCGCCGTCATCACGTACTGGCGGTCCTGCCTAACCCTCGCTCGCGCCCTCGTGCGGACCTTTGCCCTCTCCCTGGACCTGGAGGAGACCTTCTTCGACTCAAAGGTAACCCACCCGGACGCAGCCCTCGCCCTGAACTACTACCCGCCACTCCCGCCAACCCCACCGCGGTCCCCGGACCATTTCCAAGCACCATCACCCGCCTCATCAGCTTCATCACCATCGCCCTCGCCGCCCCCACAGGCACGACCAGACCAGCAGCAGGAGCAGGAGCAGGTCTCGATCGGCTCCCACACCGACTTCCAGCTCTTCACCATCCTCTGCCAGGACGCCGTCCCGGGCCTGCAGGTCCTCTCCCGCGAGGGCCAGTGGCTCAACGCCCCGCCCGTCCCGGGCACCTTTGTCGTCAACATCGCAGACTACCTGCAGCGCATCACAAACGACCTGTACGTGTCCACCGTGCACCGCGCCATCAACAACGGCGGCACCGCATCCTCCCAGGACCTGAAAACCCACCAGAAGAGTCAGCAGAACCACACCAGGGAGCGCGTCAGCATGCCCTTCTTCTTCGGCTTCAACATGGACGAGAGCTGCGCCGTGCTCGACAGCTGCGTCGCCGCCGCCGGCGGGGTCACGAGGTACGACGAGGTCAGCTGCCACGACTGGGTGCAGCGCCGCGTCAAGGCCATGCACGACACGAGGGGGAGTGAGGAGGCGGAGGAGGCTGCTGCGCGTGGGGATGGTAGATGACGATCAGAGCGACGTGGCGCGGGGAGACAGCTGAGTAAAACGGTAAAGCAGGCGTTAGTGTCTGACAAGGACTGATTCTTCCTTCTCCTTGGGGAGTGAGTGTAAGAGGGAGAGAGAGAGAGAGAGAGGGAGAGGATGAGACAGCACTTTGAGAGAGACTGACTGGTGTCCCGCCGCCTCGGTTCAAGTGCGTCATCTGGTCGCTCAGTGGGTGTTGAGCTCTCAATGAGGCTGAGGACCGGCTGAGACCTGGCTGAGACATGCAGCCAACCGAGTCTGTCCCGGCTTTTCTCATTCCGATTCAAATGCACATGCACATGCACATGCACGTGTTGGAGTGAACTTGTGCTACGTGGGTCTCGGCACGTGTTTATGTGCATACAGTCAGAGACAGACACAGACACAGACGGAGGTAATACGGGGTCGACAGTCTTCACACACACCCATTCCTCTTCATTCAAATGAAACCTGGAATGCTTTCTGTATCTATGGACGCTGTATATGGGGTATAATAGGGTTGTGTAAATAGATACAACAGTCTCATAAAAACAATTACCATCGGTCTGCCCAGCAACTAAAAGCCGGAACAGACAAATAACGGAAACGAACAAAATTTGGAATCCCGCCCAGAAAACAGGCACGTCGTAAATGCTTCAGATCCATCCCATCCAAATCATCAATCCTGTGTCGTAATATCGTGCGCTGACCTTTCATCCGAGCATAACGCCAGCGAGATGACCTAGACATGTATGCGACGCGTAGATGGCAACGTAAATGGCAAGGCAAACAACACCAACGCCTTGGGTCAACTCCCACTCTGCGCTTATTAGTATCCCCGGAAATATGCTCCTACTGACTTACAGACCCAGGTCATTCTGGCCGAGGAAGGTCCTCGCAAGCTCGTCCCCGCCCTGCTCGGCGGCTTCCATCCAGTGGATGGCAACACACATCAGCGCACCGTCACTCCTGACGTCTCGCCTGCCCCCGTCCATACCCGCGCCGTGCCCTGCAGTTCCGGGTCGATGAGGCTGCCCGGCCCCGATACGCGCCCCGTTGGCCCCGCCGTACTTTTCCATGACGGCAGGCTTGAAGACCTCGCGAGGCTTCGACAGCGGCAGCGTGGTCCGGTCAACCAGCTCCGGGTTGGATAGGTAGAAGAGCGCGAGCTCCCTCTGGCTCGTCGGGTCGCCCTCCTTGGCGGTAATAGTCCACATGCGGGCCGCGTCCTCAAGGCGATACGTGGTGCTGGGCGGCGGCGGTGTGGGCGGGCTGCTTGAGGCCGTGCGGGAGGCCTGCTGCTCAGCGCTCGGTGAAGGCCTCTGTGCGCGAGCTTCGTCCTCGCCGTTGATCGACGAGCTAGCCGTGCTCTCCGGTGCTGGCGGCTGGCCCCTTCTGTTCTGGGTGTACACGCCCACAAGCTCATCCGCCATCTCCACCATGGTCCTGCAGACCTCCTGCTTGAGGCCCAGAGCCGCAATCGCGCAGTCCCAAAAAGCCTTGCCGCGATCAGTCTTGTCCAGGATGCTGGCAGGCACAAAGGTGGCGATGAACTGGAGGTCACGGAAAAGCGTCGCCGGGCGAATTTCTGCATTGCGAAACAGTGACTGCAGCACCGTGGCGATGGCGTCTGTGTTGGACGCCGTTGAGGACGTGTTGACGACAGATCGGGTTTCTGAGTTGAGATTGCCGCCTGGCATGCGATTGCTGCCGAAACCGGGCGACTGGAGTGTCAAAGACCTACGCTCGCGGAGGTTGTCAATGGCATCCTCAAACGGCCGGCAGTGGCCTCCTTGGTTGTATTTCTCTGCTTCGAACTCTGCCGAACGCAGCCATGCTAACCTGCGGCGAGGACTTCCAGAGGTCAGGGATGCAACAATAAGATGCTCCAGCTCGAAAAGAGCGTTGAGCTTGGCATATGGGTTAGGATGGACACAGAACATCCTCAACAAGCGCTGGTATGCTCCTGTGAACGGGAATTCGGCCAGGTTTTCCCGGCTGGACTTCGAGGCTTTCTTGCTCGACAACGTATCGCTGGTGGCGGAGCTTTCATTATCACGGTTTGGTTGAGCACCGGTCGCAGACTGAGACTCGGACGTGCTTTGGTTCAGGGCCGCAGCATCTGCGGCGTTGTTGGCGTCTCGCAGGTTGCCAAAGCTTTCCTTTCGTGCAATCACCCGGAGCCTGGACCGCCTCTTTTTGGCCTTTCGCTCGTTAGCATCGCGCCGGTCGATGCAATCCTGTCCGAGGTCCCCAAACCAGCCGTCTGTTTCCGATCCGGAAGAGAAGACCAGGTTCCCCAAGTCGCTGAGCAACAAGCTCGTCAAAGTCTGCCGGAGCTCGGTGAGGAACCTCGTCTTATCATCGTTCAGCCGCTGCTGTTGGATCGTATCGCTATTAGACACCGATGTGCCTGGACGGGCAATACCGGGATTTGCGTGAGTATGGGATCCGAACATGGAGCCACTGAAATTGGTGATGCTCGTGGTGGGACTGTGAGCACGGGAAGTAGTCGAGCTTGCTGATGTGATGGACTGGAACGGGGACCAGTACGTCGACGCGCTGTCAATGGTGTGGACGGGCGAGGCATGCCCAAAGTAATCCCCCGAGTCCATGATGTCGCTCATTGCCGTGCTGGCACGCGAGTACCCGTATCTTGCCGAGTCGAAGCTGGCCACTGACGCCATCCCCCTCAAGTCTCTTGCAAGCGACCCTGGCCTACTCGACGCCGGCGTGAATCGCCTCTCTCCATCGCTCATGATGCTGCTGGCGTCGTCGTTGTGGAATGACGATAACGGAATATCTCTTCGCACAGGTGGGGCCTCTAGCAATTTCTTGTCCCGGAGGTACAGTTCACTGCTCCAAAGCACCGGCCCGTCCATGATGTTATCACCGACGAGCTTGCCGATGCATGCTTTGACCTCACAGCAGAATCGATGAATGCGCTCTTCGCCACGGCAGAAATTCTCGATTCCATATTCCTCCAGGAACCGTGATGTCTTTTCGGCCTGGTCATCGGACAGCTTGTTCGGGCCACCTTGGGCTTCAGTCGCTGCAAGCAGGTCGATAATTTGAGACTCGTTGCGGTAGAGAAACGCCGTCGCGGTACCGCGGGGAATGCTCCGGCTTCGACTGTAGCTGTTGCGTCTGTGACGCGTGCCCATCGACTTGAGCGCGACAGCGATGTTCCGAGAATGCACATATGGTGCTGAGTTCTGAACATCAGTAACATACCACATCTTGTCACGCAGAGCTCGCAGACGTCTCATCATGGATTCAATAAGACCCTCAGCACGTTCTTGAGACTGCTTTAGCCAGACAAGCCACGCATCGTACTCCTCAATGGCAGACGCAGAGCGGCGGATAGAATCTCGAGGCCCTCGGCTGAAGATGTTCAGCAATGTTGCAAAGCCATCCGCACGAAGGGATGATGACGACAGAGCATTGAGCTGTTGAAGTGTCCTGAAATATGAGAGCGCGCCGACAAAGTCTGACTGCGCCCGCGCCTGGGATGCGGCAGCTTGGAGCATCGCCACGAGGACTGGCGTCGGCTCGGACGGCTCCTGGCCTCGGCCTTCCACCTCTTTCCCTTTGTCACCCGTGACGAGAGGTGAACCGGTCCTAGTAGGACTATCCCGGCCCGTTACTACTCGACGGTATGGATTCCGGCTAGGGCTTCCAGGTCTTGCTTTCTCCGTTGTGATGATCTTATTCTTGGAGCGGTACTTCTTCAGTGTCGATGTCCTGTTGCTGAATTTCCCAGTCCCCTGCTCCGAAGTCGGCGGAATCTCGAAGTCCTCAACAAGCTTCAGGATGGAGTCACGAAGCTGATGATAGTCCTTGTCGAGCTCCGGCCGATCGTCGTCGAGGTCGTCCTCGTCAGTCTCGCTGAGAGATGAAGAGTTCTCCTCTTCGGGCTCATCATCGGGGTCGTAAGTCATCTGTGTGGAGAGGGATTTCCCGTCCGAGGAGATAAAGAGCACCGCCCATCGCTCGGCACATGGGTGACATGAGCCGCAGCAGGTGTCAACCCCAAGAATCTGGGTCATCTCGTGCAGGGCAAGCCGGAGTCGGTACCCATCATCCTCATAGTTACTCATGTACTCTTGGCTTGGACGAGCACCGAGTGGAGGCGAGGATCTTGCAGACGTCCCAGTCGCTTGCGGCTCGATCGTTGTCTCTGCTGCTGTGCTTGCATCACTCAGGACGGAAGACACACTTGTGCTGATGATAGAAGCAGTCTCGAAGTTGTTGTTGCTCCTCGATGTGGCCATGGACATGGGCTGGGAGATGGTTGAGATGCCGGAAATGGAAGGGGCACCTGAGCGGATCGAGGCTGACGACATGGGCCTCTTCTCAGGGAAGAGAGCATTAACAAGAGTGACCAGATCCGCAGGGCTCACTACCAGATACGGGTGCACCTCGGCGGTCTCCCGTAGCGACGTGATGGACCTGGCCTTGAGGAGCCTCGGGCGAGGCTTGTAGCGGGAGTTCTTAAAACGACCAAGCATGTTCTCAACGTGGGCCTTAACCTTGGGGGGCGTCGAGACTGGTCCAGTCTTCCAAAGCATGTCAACGACGACGCTGGAGGCCCTCATGGCGACTTGTTTAAGGATCTTCTGCCGGCCATATTCGGTGATGTGGTAATCCGTCATCATGCCATGGCTCTCCGGATGTACAACGACCCCGAGCAGCCAGACCGAGAACAGCCACTTGTAGACAAACCATTTTCGGGTACTGTCGACATATTTGTGGTCTATCCGCCTGAGGATCTGGTTTCCCATCTCGAGAAGGCCCTCGGGCAGGCCGGTGGCGTCTTCGTCATCCAGGATGTCAAAAAGCTCGTCAGTAGCGCGATCATAGAACTCATCGGCAGCAATTTGGTCCTTGGACGTCCAGTCCGATATATTGAACCGGGTGCCATGCTGGTCCTCGGCGCGGTCCAAAAGAAAGGCACCATCCTCGAGTATTTTCATCAGGTACCATTCCATGTTTGAGCGGCCTGCCCAGTCGCGCATGCTCGACCAAACATTGAGGACGTGGATGAGGAGGGGTTCGATCGGAACGTTCTCATTCCCAGACTTGGACTCGGAGGCAGATTTGGAAATGAGACGTGCACAAGCGTTGGCCCAAACATCGGTCCGGCGCTTGTCCTCAGCGCTGTCGGGACCTGCTGAATTAGCAAAGCATGTGTAGATGAGCGCAGACAAGGCATCGTGTCTTTGGAAGGATAGCAAGCGCTCCACTGGACTGGGATTGTTAGACAGATGCCTGTTGGAGGAGTGGCCAGGGCCGCGCACGTGGGGTTTATTGTAAAGTGGCAGAACGGACTCGACCGGATCCAAGCCGGAGTGGAAGTTGGTGATGGCGGCGCGTTCCGAATTGGAGAGGGAGCATATCCGGGTGGCTAGGTAGTCCGGGTCGTTCCTGATCTTGGACAGGAAGCTCAGAAAGGTCTCCCTGGCATCGGCCGAGATGTCGTGGAGGAAGGGGACCGTCGAGCCAGCCATGGGACCGGCGGCGACAACGGAGCCAGTCGGTGTCTCCAAACTTTCGGATGACACCATGCCGGGGGACTGCAGCAGCTCGACCTCGGGCTCGAGAAGAGCATACCTCCTGACTTCGTCGCAGCTCTTGCGAACATCCTGTACTGCGCCGTAGAGAGCTGCAAAAGTCTTTTTGTCCTCGGTGCGGAAGCACTCGGCCAGGTTCCTCTGGGCGATCTCGCCGCAGCGAGTGAGCCGGGCAGAGAGGGCAGTGGAAACCAGGGTGCGTTGCAGGCGGATTCTCGTGTTGGCGCGCTTGCGCTCCTGGTACTTGGATAAGCGGACCAAATGGGCGAGCTCGTCTAATGAGGTGCTCTCTGCCGCGTCAACCGGCGCCAAGTACGAGTTTGTATATAGAGAGGCGTCGGTGATGAGGGGCTGGGGGATCTTGACAGGAGCCCTCAACGCAGAGGGGAGCCTCTGCTGTTCGTCCCGGGGAGCATTGTTCGGTGTCGGGTCCGGCGCATTTAAGGCCGGAGTGGGAGTGCGGAGGGGAGGCGTCGGCTGGGCGACAATGGCTTTTCTGAGGATCGGACTCGAAGCCTGTATTGTGCTCGTGGGCCGTGGGAGGTCTTCGCTTCGGCGCGTGGGAAGCGGCATCTCGCTTTCGCGGGTAGTGCCTGGGGATATGTCGGAGAGTGAGGGGCTGCTCGGGTGTGCTCGTCGAGGGAGAGAGGACTCGACATGACGCTCTGGAGAGGGAGGAGTAGACGACCTTTCCGCGGGAGGAGCTGTTGGCGAAGGCTGGTCAGCTTGGCTGCACTGGTGACGAGGAAGGGCGGACCGGTTTTGAACAACAAGGCTGCAGGAAGGGAACGAGTTGAAGGAGGAGCAGCGGCAGCAGCAGGTAGAAGCATGGGGAAAGGGTCAGCGGTGCCGTCTGGTGTGGTGTGGAACATACGGGCAGGCTCGGAGGCGTGCAGGACGGGCGAAGAGAGGGATCGTTGCATGGAGAACATGGCGCGCCCATGGAGCGAGTGCCCTGGATCACTGCCAGCATAAAAGGGCTGACAGTGACAGGACTGAAGACTGGACTCGGGGCGGACAAGCGGGCGGCGGACGGCAGACGGGAGTACAGCAGGAAACGTGCGAGTCCAAGATTGGACGGCTTGGACGGAGGGGGTCGAGGAGACGTGGGAGGCGTGGCAGGCGTGGCAGGCGTAGAAGGCTAGCTTGTGCTTGTGCGTGTCTCTACTCGATCTCGGTCCAGGTCACCTGAAGGGGTCGTCGCGAGTGTCATGGGCGGAGGAGCAATTTGACGGCGAGGCTGAAGAGGAGAGCTTGAAAGGGAATCTTCTGGCTATGGTATTGTTGCTGCAGCAGTAGAAACGGTCGACAACAGCCTGTGGTGGTTGCGGTCGTGACAGTCGTGACACCCTGACTTGGTCAGACGCGAACAGGTCGGGAGGACAGGCAAATGGGGGTCGTTGAGGCTGAACGTGTTAGATTTATTCCCGACCACTACGGCAGCAGTCGATCGACCTCAAGTACAAGTGGGAGTCGGTGAAAGGGAGGAAGGAGGCCCAGGGAAATCGCGTGGTTGGCAACTGCCACAGCATTATGGATACATGTATGTATGTTGTATGTAAGTAGACACCTAGGGCAGGTAGAAGTAACGTAGGTCGACCATATCGATCCACACACAGACTGGGCTACCTAGGTTCCTACAATTACTGTAATAGGCCAGCTGCGACCGCGACCGTCTGCGATGGAGGCAAGAAAGAACCTCGAGTGGTCAGGGTACCTGGACAACCCGAGCAGAGGCAAGCAAAAGCAGGAGGCTAGCCGGGCGAGGGCAGGGTTGGGGCCTCGGGAAGGAGCAAGAACGTTGGGGGAAGGTGGGCTAGGTCGGTATGCGGCTGGTAGCTACCGCCCTGCTAGCCTAGCGTCCTCTGGGTCTGGGTCTGAGAGGGCAGTGGGCAGGGAAGGCAGGAAAGGATGGAGGTAGGGAAGTGGCAGCCAGCAGAGGCACAACTCATCACCCGCTCTCTCTCCAGCTCTCCAGGCCTCAGGCTCTCTCTGTCTTTCGCACGCACAAGCTCACTCACAGGGCGTCGATTCGCCTGTGCGCCTGCCCGCCCGTCCCCGTCTGCTGTTGTTTCCGTGTTGCTGCGTTGTAAACGTGGGGTAGCAGTGACAGGGATTAGGGGTCGAGGGTGGTTGGTCGGAGTCCTGGTCGGAGCTCTTCTTTCCCTGTGTGCTGTGTGTTGTCTGGCTGGATTTTTTGTTCACTGCGCGATTTGGGAAGGAGGTGCAGCCAGCCACATGTACCTGGGTATCTCGGTACTTTGGAGCTCCTGCGGATGCTCCACAGTCTTCCGCAGTCTGCTACTGTACACTACTGTAACGGTCTTCCCTCTTTGCCTTGCCTTCCCTTCCCTTCCGCCCCTCCACGCCACGCCACGCTGCCTCCTAATAAAAATCCGTAGTCTAATACAGAGCCGGTGCAGTACCTGTCCGGTGCCATGCGACGGGCGATGCGTTGGCACCCACAAGCCCACGCTGGGATGATCCTCACTCAGCAACATCCCGCCGACCCGGACACTCTGCCAACCCGCCAACAATAGATCTTGTCCTGCCAGCGTCCTGCCCTGGGCTGGGACCCTCCCTGTGTTCGCCTTCAAAAGGGTCGGTCCTGTCCCGTCGTGACCCATCCACTCGGTGAGATGCTTGCCTGCTAGCCTGTTCTCTCGTCTGGCCTGTCTGCCTGTCAGCCCTGCCGTCTTCATGGGATTGCCCTGACTCTCTGCTGGCGAGCATGAACGCGAGCATGAGCAATCGACAAGTGGCAAATTGACTTCAGCTGTTCAGGGCCCTTGGACAGATGGCAAAGGGCAGAGGGCAAAGGACAACGGGCAACAGGCAACTGGCGACCAAAACATCCGTGGGCAACCCCGTTGCAGGCCTCTCAAACTCAATCTACCCGTCGTCGACTCAGGCTCAGGCTACAGCTCATCAGCTGGGGGACCCCTCGGTCAATCTAGACTGACAGCTCATCGCGGCCGCCCGCACAGGCCGGACAGCAGACAGGCCGCGCTCGTCGGTCAATAACGCGAGAGTTCATGTTTGTTCGTTCGTTCATGTTCATGCAATCCTCCTGGGCTAGCGGTTCCTCCTGCGAATGGCCGGGAACAATCTGCAGTCAGTCGCTCACTCAAAGCAGGCTTCGCCTGCTCCCGCCGTCAAAACGGCCGGCCAGTGACTTGGCAGTGCATTGCATTGTCCTTGGATTGGGCCGCTGCACTTTCTGGACTACTGCTGCTGTAGATTAATAACATCGTCATGTCTGCCTGTCTACTGCCTGGCTCGCCTGCACCAACACCAACGCCAGCATGAGCAGCACCACATATGGAATGACCCGTGCCGGAACCACTGATCCAGATCCATCCATCCTCTCCTAGCCTTCTCCTGTCTCCTGAGTCCGGCCCCCTTCTTTTACATGTGTGTACTCCCCTCTCCGCCCGGCAGGAGGATGAAGAGGAGGAGAAGAATGAGGAGCAGGAGGTGTGGCGTGTCTGTTGCCAATTGGCCAGCCGCCAAACCACACATCCACTCGGCCACATTCAATCAAAACTCTCCCTCCAGACCTGACCCGGGCCAAGGCCGGGCGGCCACCGACTCGGATACATGTGCCAACTCACACTTCATGGCAACACCCGGCCACCAATCCTTGTTGCTACCGTGCATACAGGCATACCGTACCGTCGTCATCGCCCGCTACCCACTCGCTCGCCGCGCTCACGACGGGACTTTTCTGCCCTCTCTCCAATGGGCGCGCCCACGGAGAGGCTCATGGGCCATGGACCGTGGACCACGGACCGTGGCTCATGGGACATGGCACGATGTGTCGCTGTCACCCAACCACCGGCATCCACCCCTGCGCGTCGCCTTTCTCTCCCCTTTCCCACCAGATCCCAAGTGGAGTCCACAGCGTCCCATGATCACCTGAACGTCTCCATCCGCCCTGAATTCAGGGCAGAAGAAGCCGCTGTCGAACACTGGTACCGAGCTTATTGGAAGGCCAAGCGCCTCCCGGCCTGAGTGGGCACGCGCAGCGCCCAAATTCGGTCCTATCTGACAGTCTGACCGTTCTTCTACTGTACCAGACTGCGAGGCAGCCTGTGCATGTTGGCGTGGAAGAGCCGATGAGCGACAGGGCCGGGAAAAAGAGGGCCAGCGCAGCAGCTCGTCGTCCTCGTGGTCCAATGTCTCTCTCTTGTGGGCATGCGGTGGCGGCTAGCGACGTGCGGCCGCTCGCATGTGTCTGCCAGTCTGCATGTAGATAGAGCAGAGCAAGCAAGCAGAGCCCGCCTGTCAAGTCACGTTCGACTCCCACCCTCCATCACCGAAACCCACACCATCCTCATCAAGCCTCGTACATTTGCGCCTGCCTGCACGTCAGACGCGCCCGCAGCAGTCGGATCAGCACCTGCGAGCAGCACTGCCATCTCTAGACAGGCATCTTCTGCCCTACGAGCGGATGATCACTTCCACGGACGACCGGTCGTCCTGCTGAAATCGCTCGAATCTTGCTGTCATTCGCTACCTGGCTGCATTGAATCGTACAGCTTGGCCAGCTCGGTGAGAAATATCTCGGACCCTCCGCCCCCTCTTGGACTCACTCGCAGGGGCTAGCAACCCGGCTCCACGTTCTTTTACCTCCTTGTCATCGACGTCACTTTAAACTCCATCCACTGGCACTGAGTAGAACAACGTTTTCAACATTTTTGGTTGATCGTGTCTCCATATCGTCCCAGCGAGACCGGACTATCCACCCCTCGATCGGCCAGGTCACAGATAGACTGGCCGCATGCATGCATCCCCCTCGCGCAGAAAGCGCGCGCCCTCGACGGCCGAATAGGCAGCGAAAGCCAAGCACACGTTGGGTGCAGCATGTCTCAGTGCAATGCAATGCAGCGCAGTGCTGTAGGCGCGAAACCTATCAGCACTCAACACTTCAAATCAACAGGACGGCATTGATTTGTTTTCTTTTTGCCTCTGCCCTTGACATGGCCGTTTGATTCGGCTGATCGTGGTCACGCGCGTGGAAGAAGGTCCATCGTCTCCAACGCGAGTATGCATCTAAGTTTAGAGGCATTGCGCGTAAGCTGCAAGCATCGACAACTGTAATATTGAGACACCTTGACAACTCACCAATTCTGCGTATACTCCAACGAATGCAGAATGCACACGTGCCTCCCCTATTCCCACAGTCAATCTTGAGATGGACCTAGGAGACCGGCCATGTGCAAGATTCAGAGCAGCAGCTTGTCCCCTTCCTTACTCGTTTCTTCTTTCCTCTTGTCCTGTTCTTTTGATGTCTGTTCTTCGTCCCTTGGGATTTGGCATTTTCCAATCTACAGAACAAGTGTAGTGCAGAAAGCATAACTTTGTGCATGTTGTAACTGGCCGTTACACCAGCCGAGGACTTGCATACCCTAGATGTGCTCAACCGTCTCTTTACTTATGTCTCGCATAACCATCAGAGGCTGAGATGGTCTCATTACTATCCCATGGCACTATTAGCTTGGTATAACGTGAGTCGTTCGCATTTGGCATATGCATTTTAAGGTATAGTCCTCGACCGCAGCCTCACGGCTTACGTGATACCTCTGATCCCTATGATCCTCCAACATGCTGCGCCGTGATCAGCTGTGAGCGTGATTAGCCTCTCAGGATGTACAGCCTCCCATGGCTTGTACAAGAACTACATGACTGCACCAAGATGCTCCGACGCCTTCGTTTTTGCCTCCTGTATAGAGGCTTGTAGCACAGGTATATCGCACCGTCCACAATCAAGATGCGACTCCTAGACACCACAACATTCGAGCTACGCCTCGACAGCCAGGAGTTCTTCCAGGCCGAAGGCTACGCGATCCTGTCGCACCGCTGGGTTGGCGCAGAAATCACCTTTGACGAGATCGCGCAGCATGCGCCCAGCCTCCGGGACGCGGGCGAGCAGCGCATGAAATCGCCCCAGCTCGACAAGATCCGCGGGGCATGCGAGGTGGCCCGCGAGCAGGGCTTCCGGTGGATGTGGATCGACAACTGCTGTATCAACAAGTCGAGCGCGACCGAGGAGGCCGAGTCCATCAACTCCATGTTCAAGTGGTACCGGGACGCGCGCGTGTGCATAACATATCTATCCGACGTGAGAAGCGGCGTCTCGCCTAACCCACCAGAATATGAGGCCGTCATAGAGCCAAATACGAAGAAGAGCCAGCCCTCCGAGAAGCATGCTCAAGATTCCGTTTTCCAACGCTTTGATCGCAACGAGCCTTCCGAGTGGTTTTCGCGTGGATGGACGCTGCAAGAGCTACTCGCGCCGCGCGACATGGACTTCTACGATACGGACTGGAAATACATCGGCACCAAAACTTCACTAGCCACCCAAATACAGCATATTACGGGGATCGACGCCGACTACTTGACCGGGGTGCAGCACTTCCACAAGGCCTGCATAGCAACCAAGCTAAGCTGGGCCGCGGGCCGCACGACGACGCGGGTAGAGGACATCGCATACAGCCTTTTCGGGCTGTTCAGCATCACCATGAGCCCCCAGTACGGCGAGGGCCCGCGTGCCTTCATGCGCCTGCAGCAGGAGCTCCTGGCCACCACGGAGGACGAGTCGCTGTTCGCGTGGAGTATGCCCGCGCCGCCGGCGGGCGACCGGTACGACGTCGAGCGGAGCCCCGAGACGACCTGGGGCTCCGACGAGTGGGGCCTGCTGGCGCCGTCGCCGGACTGGTTCCGGGGGTGCGGGGGCGTCACGATCGAGCGCGGGCCGATGATCCAGCGGCCGGCGCGGGCGTTCCAGATGGGCCGGCGGGGTGTCGTGATCCCGACCATGCCGTCCGAGCAGTTCAACAGGTACAAGCTCCTGCTCTTGTTTTCTCCTTTGCTCACCATAGGGGCGATCCCGGTCTGGATCTACGTGATCAGGAAGCTGAAGAAGAAGGCCCAGGAGGGTGTCCCGTTCACGCTCAACTGCTGGCCGACGGAGGGGGCCGACGCCGCGGCGGCTGTGTCGGTCTACCTCGCCATGCTGCCTGACCCTGTCAGCTCGTACGCTGGGGATCAGGAGTACAAGTTCAAGAGGACACGGTGCTCGGAGCTGCCTCTGGTCGGCAAGTATGCCTTGAGGGGGGCGACTGGGGAGGCCGTGGTGCTGCAGCCCGAGATACGATTCGGAAGTTGATCGGAGTCGTTGATGTTGGTGCATACTTTTAGTGACTGCATACGGATAAATGGAGTTGTTTTTTGTTGCATGGTCTTTGAGGGCGTACATGGAGCATGGGGCAGTGGAGTTACATATTGGCAGCATCGTGGAACGGTCCCAACATGTTTTCATTTTGTGGGAGGTATGGCGAATGCGGATTCAGCATACTCTATGTCTGCATCTCGACGAACGAGGATGTGGCATGGAGAATGGAAAACGGAGGCCTTAAATTCAGGTCATTGGTAATCGTTTTGATCATGTCAAACTTAGGACTCTGGTTCAAGTATCTGACATCACCTGCCCAAGTCAACGGCATCATTCCTTTGCTATGGCATTACTTGTACCTAGAGTCTTAGGCAGCAGGATACCAGTATACCTTTTTTTGGGAAATGGAATTATTCACCTGAGACACTTTTGAATCCCATGCAAAGAAATTTGTCAGTTTGTCTGCCCATGTGTATCGTGGAGAGTGTGTGCAATATGCATATGTGTGTGAACTGTGGATAAAGTCCAACATGTGCACTTCACAAGGTGTTGTGCTGGTTCCTGGCCCTGTACATTAGCTCATTTGGAAAAAGAGAATGAGGTAATGTACTTCCCGGAGGAATTATATGCTCCCTGTTTCAAGACATGCTCGCCCATCACGAATCTGTGACAATGGCGCCGGTGGTCACTGGAAGAGATCTAGAAATACGATTGAGTGGTTCAAAAGCATTGGGTAAGATTTGCTGCCATGAGGCGTCATAAATAGAGTCAAAGATGCCATACCAAGACAAGCCCAATGTTCTTGGACAGACCAGGAAAACTTCCGGCGGCAAATTCGAGACTAAAGAGGTCTTGGACAACACAGACAGTTATAAACTTAGAGGCTTAGCCACTTCACTTTCATTGCTGCAATGGCATAAGTGAATGGCATGTTCGGAGGCTAGCAGAAAATTCAACCCAACCTTGAGATTGAACCTGCAAAGCCGTTAGACCTGGAGTGCGTGAATACATGTGGACCGCATGATCAGAAAATGGATTTGCGAGCGAGTTTTCTTTGTAAGTGGAGCATCGATCCTGTTGATTACATGAGAATGCTTAAAAGCACAATCAGATGCCGGACGCCGTAGTGTCCGCCTTAACCGGATCAGTTCCGCCCGAGTATCCATCGATACCAGGATCGTGGTTTTTGGTTCTTGTGGCAGGGTGCCAAACTTGGAGGATAATAAGGACGAGTTTTTGCACGGGTTGGCCCGTTTTATATTTATGAACATGCATGCTTGCAGGAACATTGGTCCTACACAGTTGGGTAGGGGTGATGTTGCCGATGCAAAGTAGGCGTGGACGAAGATCCCAACGACATCACAAGATCACTGCTCTAGGCTGCAACGGGGGGGATTAAGGAAGCGTTGGGCGGCCGCACTGAGGAGCACGACCTACTGTACCTAGGTATCGAGTGGATGGTGGTCTGCTTACTACAGTATCACTTGCTTGCAGAACCTAAACAACCCTGCCCCTTCCTTCTCCCTGGTAGGTCATCCTAACGTCTAGACTCCTACCAAGCCTGAGCCGCAACCAAGTATCAACTCGTCGGACCCTTCACCGACTTCCAAAATGACTTGCGCAATGGGAAATGAGCCGTTCCAAACTTAGCAGACAAGCTTCCCGTCCGAAGTTCCGATGAAGGAGTCTACAAGACACGCATTAGAAGTTGGCTGGAGCGGGGACAGGGACAGTGAACTCGACGCTGAACTTACTCAGAACGAAGATATCGTAAGACTCATCGCTTCCAGTATCAACGCACGGACCATAGCATCCGAAGTTCTCGCCAAAGTGCATGTCGCCACCATAGAAGGTGTTGTTGCAGCCGGTGACGGTGCTGGTGAAGCCACCGGACGGCGGGAAGGTGAAGCCGCAGTCGTCGACAGACCAGCCGAAGCAGTCGTTGAGGTTCAGCTGGGACCATTCCACAGTGTCGTCGACCTTGCAGCTGGCCCCGAGCAGAGGGGAGCGGCCCTTGACGCCGTTGAGGTCCCTCAGGGTGAAGTTGGAGCAGGACTCGAGGAAACCGTCGGCGGCGAAGGCTGTGCCACTGAGGGCGAGAGCGATGCCGACGCCGATGGAAGCGGCCTTCATCTTGAAGATTGATCTTGTCGAGAGAGTGCTTGAGATTTTTGTTGTTCTGTGCCGAAGGAGTGTACTGGAATGGTACGGTTGAGCTGTGGAATGTGGCTGCAGTGGTGGGGAAAAGGTGCAGCAAGGGGTTATATTACTCCACCAATTCCTTTCCATTTAGCCTCAATTCGTTCCACCCAGTCACTGTCCGTACTACTCAGAAGGCAAAAGTAAAATTCAGGACATAGAAGTCGCAGACAGTGAGGTCGCTGAATCACTGCCAGGGCTGCCTTTGTACGTATACCCATGCCCACATCGCAGCATCATCATCACAGATTCCCATCGCAAACGATTTCTCCCTGTGCAGAAAATTGTAGGTTCAACGCATTCGCTGACTGTTTTCCACCAATTATTCAACCACTGCTCTGAGGAGGAGATCTTCGAGTCTCCTCAAGGGTCCAGGCTCTTCCAAGAGACATGACCGGCGCCTTGGGGCCGTTTGCAGATGGTCACATTGGTGGTTGAGATGGGCAATGCTGGGATTCTAAGTGGGCCAGGTGTGATGGGTTTGGTCTTCGCATAAAAGCCGTAGAGAGCCCTGCTCTTGCAGTATCAAGAGACTTCAGGTGTTGCCTGCTAGGATTTCAGAGTGCCACAAGAAGAAATAAACCAATGAACACGGGCGTTGAAGCCGACGGTCACATCCTCTGCTTGCCAACGGTTTGTCCTTCCTTCAAGTGAATGTTCTCCTACCACCTGTGCAGAGATACAGCAACAACTAAAAACGAGAACACCCCTAGAAGATACGCATGAAATCCACGGCCCCCTTTGACCGGTGTAGTCGTCTTGGTATTCCAATCCCGGACCGACTCACACACTAGTAGTGCTACGAACACTTGGACTTCCACTGCATCGAGCACCTTTGTTGGCCGTCTCAGACACCAGGGTGCCCTAACTCTACTCATGCTTTTACCGAAGTTTTAGTAGCTCGGCCGGACCCGCGCCGCATGCCTTAGCGGCATTGTCGTGATCGTGCGTTTGCTCTAGTCACTGTCCGCGGTCCACTTGCACTCACTAATGATGGCAGACGCGCATAGAACTGTTGAAGTTCAAACAGTGGAGGTCAGTGATTAACCGCCCCGAGTGACCAATAAAATCCCATTTCCTGGCTGAAAAGCCTGCATTTCCATAAATACCAAAGCCAGCAGACTCTAGACGTTTGCGACACCCAGCTTGAAACGTCCTTCACCCAACAATCTGTCGAGAGAAGGGCACTGAGAAGACCATTACTTAAACTTTTCACCCACGATACCGCACAGACATAGCGAAGCTAGCCGACCATCACGATGCGAGTGATCATCAACTTGATTTTGCTTAGCCTCGGCTTTGCTTGCCTGGCTCAAGCCCAGAGTGGCAGATGCGTATGTAACCACTCCGGAGCCACCTTCGTCTGACCTGACAGAACATCGGTGTGGACTTCTGCTGCCCACATCTTGATTCACTTGTCCCGAGTCACTATACCAAATATCCTACTGTACAGCACCATCATTAACTTCATTCACTTGTCACGAGTCACCGTACCAAATATCCTACTGTACAGGACCATCATTAACTTAGGTCCTATAGTGCCGAGGTGTATGCGGCGTGGGCGTGTGCAGCTCCGAGACCTGCGGCGACGGCAAGGGCTGCGAGGGCCCCAACGTACGTGTATGCACACCTCCAATTACAGCACCACTGGCATACTACGTTTGTACCCCGTCGTTTGCTATCCCCTTTGCTAATCTCGTGTTATACCAGTTCAACACCTGCTGTCCCGATCCGAAGGATTGGGGTTCCTTCGAAGCGCCCATGACAACTTGAGGCTGCCGCGACTGGTGACGGTGAAAGTGGAGACGGGGAATTTTGGCTGGCAGGTTTGATGGGTAGTGATAGACTGGCCTGGGCGTGCCGACACAGAGAAAAGCCTGTTTTGCGGCATGGAAAGGTCAAACTGCCGATGTAACGGCCGGGAACAGTGAGAAATAATCAAACAATTACTGCCGTAACAGTCAAGCGTAAAGTCCTCTGTCTCGCATGGGTATAGCGCTCCTTGACGTAAATTTTAGATTCTGTGAGCTTTAAATCTTAACAGTTGTGCGAGTGTTTTTGAAAAGATTGTGCTGGCACAGACGGACGCCATATGTACGACACAAAAAGCTTCGTTCATAGGTACTAAGAGAGTCAATATGTACGGTAGAGCTTCAGTATGCCCGCAGCCTTGCAATATTTGGAGTACAAGTTAAGAGTGAGTTCGTGGTGATCATTGCATTGCAACCTGCTGTCAGAAAATTCAGAACTCGCTCGTAGGGCTGGATTCCTGGTTGACAGGTGGATTTGAATTTGAAACTTAGAGGCTAAGGGGACTGAGGTCTGGGCAAAGACTGTATCTGGGCTTGGAAATCGCCTAATGAAATTGCAACCTTCACCGAATAATGAGACTCATTCCGGCTTCCGGTCATTGCCCCACATGACGCGTGAGATAGAATTCTTGTTGGGGGACGCGGGTACCGATCTGGGGCTGCTCCTATTACGAAGCAGACACTCGACATAAGGTATTGAAAGCGTACAGTGAGAAACATTTCGCTTTTCAGAGGACAACTTGTCTTGCATGGATTCTGAAGCCAGCCCGCACGATGGATATGAGAATGCCTGTAAATCTTCATCAGATTCCGAGTCTACCCGGAAAACCTTGACTATTTTACCTGGTCTCCCTAAGCCAACTTCCTCACAACACTGTTTTGATAGTGATTCTTTTGTAACGGCGGATAGGGTAAGGTCCAGTTGTTGTGCGAACTTGTAAGACGAGGGTCCACTCTTGGCCATCCACCAATGGGCCATTGTTCGTCGTTAGTGAGACCTCCACTCTTGTTCCAAGAGTGACATTAGTAAATCCAGCTTCGTTGACCGCGAGGATTCCTTCCGTTCCCGATGGAGGTGCAAGAGGGCGGATCGAGAGCGCTTGCTGTGGGTCGAAACCTGCCGGCAGGGGATATCCGAACCACTCGAACTCAAGCTGACTTAGGTTTCCAGGGTAATCAGCATCGCAGGTTCCCTCCGCGTCCAGTATGAGCGACTGGTTGGCCCCAAGTCGGAATTGCAGAGAACCTGGGCCCGCGGAGCCGTTCACGTTCACCATGGGCGGATGAGATACTTCGCTGATGCTCTGATTCAACGTCCACTGCATCCTCGCAGCGAAATCGTCCTGTATGGCATCTCTCCAGCGCCAGATGGTCGCGCTCATGCTGTCATGCTGCGTCCCATCAGGAAGCGATACAGCTTCTGACACACTTCCATACGCATTGAAGCCGTCCAGTCCACCAGCGACCTGAGTGTAGCGACCACCCCAGCCTCCCAGGTCGGGTCTCCCGGGATCAGACAGGCCATTGGGGATCAGCCGCAGGAAAGATGGGGTGTCTCCTTCCAGATTAAATTCGATCTTTGGGTAGACGGCACCCAAGGGTCCCACACGGATGTTCGGAGTCACCCAGTCGTCTCTGACTTTGGTCGTGTTTGCAAATCCGTTGTCATCAGTATTCATCCCGCGCCAGGTCGCAGCGCCAAATTGGAGAAAGCCATGGACACTTGAGACGTAGAAAACGTCAGGCCACCGTGTCTGTATCCACGTGCCCGTGGTGTCTTGATCTGAGATGGAATACACCCGTAGTCGCGACCGTAGTTGAGCAGCATGGTCGGGCGTGCTCAGCGTGTGAATTTGCTGGAGGGCTTGTGCTAGGGTGTTTGCACCTCCCCATATGCTCACATGCAAAGGCTCTGAAGACTCCTCTAGGGCGTCTATCAGTCGCTGGGCACCTTCACTTAGAGAAGAGTTCAGGGCTCCGGGTCCATAGACCTGCAAGTCCAGAGTCAGTCGATGCGGATTCCTACGAGGGGAGGCATCATGGGTCATGCCACTTACAGTTGGTCCGGAAGTCACCAAGGGCAGAAATTTCTCCGAGGGGCTGTATTGGAAATCTGCAGAGACGTGCTGGTTGAGATTGTCGACGACTGTACAATACGCCTCAACGATCTTTCTCATCTCCTCAGGATGAGTAGCGTTTTGCAAGAAATACGAGGTCGTGGCACAGAGCCCGCGTATGTCCAGGAGGTTCGAATACACGAGCAGACGGACCAGGGACATGGAATCATCTGGCTCGTTCAGAATATCTGATAGGATGAATACTCGTGGCTTAGCATAGGACAAGGATGCATTGAATTCGTTCGAGGCTGAAACCTGGCCAGCATTACACTGAATTGATTCAGCGTCGACACGCTGAAAGAATATCGGGGACCAAAGAAGGGCCAAAGCGCAGAACAGGTAGCGGAGGGCAGCCATTTTGCGACTTTACTGCGTGGCTTGATAATGAAGAAAATGCCTGGAAGTTGCTGGGGAATAGTATCCCGGATTACATCGTGCGTGGGCTGCGTCTGCGTGTATCCTCCCAAACCTGGAGCACGAGAGCATCTTCTTATATAAAAATTGCCCAGGTACGTACTTCAGTTCACACACCGGATTCAATGCCGTCTACGGAATAGGCCCCTCTTCTGATATGGAGCACAGACCAAAGCAAGGGAATGGCAAAGAGATGCGAATAGTCTCTTGTATGCATCTCATCGGTTGTCTTGCCTACAATCGTCAAGGGGGCAAGGGTTGCCGACGGGCTTATCGAAGGAAACCAAGTGACGTTAATAATAATGAATGCAAGTCAGGCCGTGCGAGGAAGCCGGTTCCACTTCTCCAATTCTTTTTAAGTGCCTCAATAGGAAGTAAATCATCGAAGACATGTTGAGAGCGGCTCCAAACCCCTCGGTTCGGAAGCTGGCAGACCCCTTCGGTTCGCTGCTAAGGGCGATCTCATCTCCCCAGATTGCGGGGAACCCGCCTCAAGCCACGCCTGCATGCTTGGTTATGTTGCACTGATGGCCTGCTAATATGAGTTTTCCGGCTTTTCCTCCGGAAAGTCCGCGCAGCTGGTCGTCCTATACGAAAATTCGTACTTGATGACTCCGCTCGAGGCGGGATACCCGTACGCGCTCACAGATTTATTTCCTTCCTGGCCTCCCGAGTTATGACAGGAGACCTTGACGACCACAAGAGTGCTCTTTGCCGTTGGCACTACATTCTCTCCTATATTGTCACTCGTCCCGAGTTGTTTCTGGCACCTCAACTCCGTAAGAAGGTTATAGCACTTCGCTTCCATATTTCTCGAAGTAATGCAGAAATATGCTGATCTACACGATTATGACCATTTGCTGGTCTTTGACTCTGTATTATCCGGATTGCAATCATGGTCTTCCTTAGCGTTTGGCTGTGTCTTGTTAATTACAATCCCTGGTGATGCTGGTGTGTTAGTATTTTCTCAAACATCTCGTTTAGTACTTTTATACTTGTTGGATATAAGTGTTGTGTAGTGCTTAATTATAAGCAAGATCTTATATATGAGCTGCTTTACGGCTGGTAAGTAGGTGATGATAAAGTAAGCCGTAAGGGTCTTGTCCTTATAGACGCCGGTGAGAGCAAAATTGCCCCCGTTATGGTCTTCATCTCATGCAAGTTTCTCGTCAATCCTTGTCGACAGGTGCAGAAGGGCCTTTTTGCTCTCTGTGCCTCGGTCCGACCAAGTGCCATTCTGGTGGGGAAATTCTATGTAGGAAGATCGTTTTGGGGACTTTCTCATATAGGATTTCCTTGTGTGGCCTCATATTTATATCACTTAATCACTCTATTTAGACGGCGTTTGTGTGTGGACAGCCTTCACAATCTCTACCGAGTCGGCAGCGAACCGGCAAAGATAATGGTGTGACCAGAAGCGGGGCACGTAGGGCAGCACCCTATGCAATTCTTAGGACGCTTATCTTCAACTCTGACACGAAATGTCCAGTCTTCCTACAGCTAGTGGCTACATTCTGTTCGTTGCTTGAGAATTTCACTGCAGCAAAATTGTCCGAGGGCATACCTACGTATGCAGATACATAGATGGCGAACGCCGCAGTGTCTGCCCCAACCGGATCGGCTCCGCCTCCGAGCTTGAAGGTGGGAGAGATTCAGTTGTTAAAGCATAAGATACCTTTCTTGCTCACCAATCGATGTCAGGACAATGAGAATTACGTGTATTTTCATTCAGGATCTGAGGCAACGTATCGCAAGGTGGCCGACAATCCTTCGTCTTTCACGTCGATTCCAACTATCGACTTGGCTGAACTAGACAGCCCTTCACCTGATGCAAGAAAGAGGATTGCCAAAAACATCTACGATGCCTGTTCTCAATGTGGCTTCTTCTACATTGAGAACCATGGTGTCCCTCAGGATGTCATCACTGAGACACTCGATCTACTAAAGCGATTCTTCGCACTGGACCTTGACACCAAGATGGACGCCCATGTGCAGAAGAACCCTGCCATACGAGGTTACGAGCCGATGCTGGAGACAAGGCTCGATCCTAGGACCAAGGGGGGTAAGTATCATGGACCACAGAGCTTGTGGAACACGATACTAACACTGCCGCGTAGATATCAAAGAGGCGTTTACGATGGGTGACTGCGTGATAGAGCCCGAGCAGGACTATCTCGGCAAAATGGGTCGTGAGCCACCCCCTCACATCACCAAGCCACAGAACATTTGGCCTTCAAAAGCACCATGGTGGCGCGAGGGACTTTACAAGTACTATAATAATGTCCTACCCCTAGCTATGAAGCTCGTCAGGATACTTGCCTTGGCCTTCGATCTGGACGAGACGGCTTTCGAGGACTACTTCAAGTTCCCGATCACGGGTATGAGGCCGCTATATTACCCACCCACCCCAGCCGATGACGGAGAGCCCAGCATTGGACTTGGTGCACATGCCGACTTTTCCTGTAAGTCGCGCTTCAAAGTCATGCATCATTGAATACGAGACGGAATAGGAAGCTAACAGTCGTCAGGGCTCACATTTGTCCTCCAAGACTCGGTCCCCGCCCTCGAGGTTCTCAACCAAGACGGCATTTGGGTCGATGCACCGCCCAAGCCCGGCACCTTCGTCTGTAATGTCGGTCAGTATCTCGAGAGGCAATCCAACGGCAAGTTCCAAGCGACGGTACATCGCGTTAGGAACAGAACGGGACATGAACGGTATTCTCTTCCATTCTTCCTCACACCCGATCCGGACGTGGATCTCGAGGTCTTGGAGTGCTGTGTCGATGAGGGTGAAAGACCCAAGTATAATACGATCAATGTCGGCGATTTGTACATTCAGAAGGTACTGCCGGCCAGGAGCAAGCACCCCACAAGTATCAAGTTTAAGGATGTGCCGCCGGAGGAGTGGACGTATGGTCTATTGCTGAATTGACTTTTTTTTTTGTTGGCGAGGGGAGGGGTGGAGATGGCTCTTTGACTAGTGACGATACGTGGACCACTTGAGCAAGTCAGCTGCAACTTGGTGTGGCTTTCTACTGCATGCAGATAGAGGGCCATCGTCGGCCTACCCAGCTTCTTACGTCGGCCTACCCAGCTCTTTCCATCCGCCCACTTAATATAATAAAATGGCTGCATATATTATTAAAATATAGATATAGCCTGGATTTTGATTAAAATTATCCTACTATTATTTATGTAATGTATTAAGTTTATATTTATTATATTAATATGGGGTGTATAAAATAAATTTAACCTATTTTTATAAGTTTTAAGTTTTAGCTTAAGTTTGCCCACTTATTTAATTAATTATTTTATAATTTTATATTTAGTTAATATTATATATTTATAATAGCCTTACTTTTTGCCTATTTATACTAATTATATAATATATCTTTAAAATAGCTGCTCTTTTTATATAACTTTATAATTTATAGGTATTCCTATAGCCCTTATCTCTTAATATTATTATTTTATTATTATTTAATAGCTTATCCTTATTTTATATATAAATAGTTAGGATTATTAATATAAGTTGATATAATTTAATATATTATTTATATTGCTTTATTAATATCCTTAAGGGTAATTTAATATTTTAATAATATTTATTTAATGTTATAGCTTATAAATTAGCCCTTAAATTAAAGTAGCTTTAATATTTATTATTGGGAATAGAGTTTAATAATTATAGTCCTTATATAAGTATTTAAGAATTAAATAATCTTTATATTTAAAATATATTTAATCTTTAGATTAGGCTTTATAGATATATGGTTTTAATTATATAATTTTAGATAAAGTTATTATACTGCTATATTATAATTAAATATATATTTAATGGTATAGCTAAATATTATAATATAAAGGTAAATAAGGTTTTAAATAAGCTTATTAAGGATTATAAAGAATAATAAAGGATAGTAAGGAAATTAAGTAATAGGAAGCTTAAAAGGCTATTTATATTATATAAAATAAGTTGCCCCTTTAGTTTTATAATTAAGGAGGAGGAAGGTATTTTAAATAAATATATATTATAATTTATTTAAGATATATATTTATTAAAAGCATTATAAGCTTATTTTATATTAAAAATACTTCTTTTTTATATAATTATTCATTATTTAAATTACTTAATAAATATTTATTTATATAAATAGCCCTTTTATTATATTATTAAGAATAGTGTAATATTGAAATTTAATAATTCTATATAAGCGCTTTAATTATCTACTTATTCTAATTAATTTCACACTTATAAATAATAACTAGAGATATTAATAATTAATATAAATTCCTTATTACCTATAACTTTAAAGGCTGTTTATTAATTAAGTATTTTATTAATAATTTAATTAATAATTACTGCCTAATTAACTTATTAATTAATTTTAAGCATTATATTAAATATATAATATTCTTTTTAATAAAGATAATATACTTTTAAAATCTTAATAATTTATTATTTCTTATTATAAATGCTACCTTTAATATTAATTAATATAAATTATTATTTATTTATATAATTAGGATAATACCTAAGTAATAGCTATATATTTACTTATTAGCCCTTATTAATAGCTAATTAACTAAGAATTTTACCTAAATATTTTAAATATTTAAAAGCCGTAGGATTTAATATAACCTTTAAATAGTAAATGCTAAATTTATTAAAAGTAATGCTATTTATATAATATACCTAGATATATAGATTATTATTTATTAATAGCACCTTTAAAAAGCATTTTAGGCTAATATTTATATTATTAATTATATATTAAATAATATTATATTTAATAAAATTAAGGGGGATTTTAATAATATAATTAATATTATATATATTAGTAATATGGAAAGATTATAGGGTTTATTTTAGCGGAAATGAGCGAAAGTTAATAGTGAGGTAAATATTATTTATTATATTAAGATAACTTAGTTTAATTATTACTATTAAAGCATTTATTAAATATACTTCTTATATATAATATACTTTAATATTCTTTATATATTTATTATAAAGAGTTTATATCGTTATTTAAAGGGATAGCTTGGCCATTAAAAATATATATATTTAATTATTATAAATACCTATTATTATTTTATAATAGCCTCTTTCCATAGATTCTAAGATATTTTAGCCTTAAAAACTAAATTAATATTAAAAACCTTTATTTATATTATTATTTCTCTTTTCAACCTAATATCTATTATTTATTAAATTATATTTAATTTTATAAGCAATAATTATAAAAATAAGAAAAACTAAGGGCACCTTTAAAAACTATATATAAATTCTTTTTAATGCACTATAAAATGCTTATATACTTATAAAATTCACGCTATATTATATTAGGGTGGCGATATATTTTACCCTATTGATTTTCACTTATATTAATATTAATTAAATCCAGCTATATAAGATCTCACCTAAATCTCTACTTATTATTCATAGCAATATATAATTATACCACCTTTATATCTATAAGAGCTCCTGCTACTGCCTAATAATTTAATACTATGCATTAATAATAAAGATATAGCCCTTAACTTTAAGGCTATTTAAAAATTATATTTTACTACCTTATTATTAAATAACTCTTTATAAGATATAAATATTTTTAATTAACTCTCTATTAATAATATTACCTTAAGGAGTGAGCCTAATAACTAATTCCTTATCCTATATACCATTACTATTAATATAATATATATTCCCTTAAATAAAATAAAGCTTAATATTATTAAGCTTACCCTTAATATATATATTTATTTAAACCTTAAGGTAAATAATAAGGCTTTTAATAAAATAGAATTCTTTTTATTATTAAGAAAGAAAAGGAAATTTAAATAAGCTAAAAATAAATCTAAAAAAGTAAAGGCAAACTATTATATTTATAGATTAAATATATTATCTACTTTAATTAGGTGGCTATTAAGCTAAAATAAGGTAATAAAGAAGAAAAGAGTAGCTTTTAAGAGGAAATATAGGTAATATTATTAGCTTAGGTATATATATATAAATGCTACATATCTAAACATACTATTAATTAAGGTAATATTAATATTATTAGATCTTATATTAAATCCTAATAACCTAAATTTAAATTATATTGCTATATTAAAGCCTATTTAAAATATTAGAATTTTAAAAGAAATAATATATAGTATATTAGATATAATAGGAATAAGCATTAATTTATTAAGATATATATCTTTATATTGCTTAATAAGGTTGTTATTATACCTAGGCCAGCCCTTTTATATATTATTTCCCTTAAGCCTTTTAAAGCATCCTTCTCTTTTTTATCTTAATCTTCCTAAGCTTTAACTCTTAACTTTGCTTTTAAAC
Organism: Diaporthe sp. P3_1W; assembly: GCA_037177825.1. Taxonomy (NCBI): domain Eukaryota; kingdom Fungi; phylum Ascomycota; class Sordariomycetes; order Diaporthales; family Diaporthaceae; genus Diaporthe; species Diaporthe sp. P3_1W. The sequence continues at coordinate 276,741 of JBAFXB010000004.1, read as the reverse complement.
TTTATAATCTTAAGGGATTATTTAACTTAAATCTTTCTAAATTAAATAATATATAAGGATTATATTAAAATAATTATTATTAATTATAAATAAAATTAAACTTAATAATATATTAAATAAGGCATATTTAAAAAACTTAGTAATAAGTAATATAAAAAGAAATATAGGCTTTATTATTAATCCTTAAACTATATAAATATATTTATAGTAAATTATACCTTAAAAAAGGAGCTGCTAATATATAGGAGAGACCTAATTATAAAAAAAATTATGGATTATAAGCTAGTAAATTAAATTAATATAGAGTAATATATATAGCTTAACTGCAAATTAGTATATAATAATATAGAGGATAATAAGTATTATAAAGGGTTAAAGGAATTTAGCTTTATACCTTTAGCTAATAAGATTATTATTAAGAAGTGAAAATGAGGTTTATTTACCTTAAATAATAGCATATTAATATGTATAGTTATGATATATAAGATATATAATTATATAATATTTATTATAGATTTTAATAATTAAACCTTTTAAATAATTAAATAAAAACTTAAGATAAAAAGGGAATTATTTTTTTGTGAAATTTTTAGTTTTAATTTAAATTAATAGTAATATTATATTAAAAAGAGTATATTTCTTAATATATTAAGAAATTTAAATAATAATAAATTTATATAAGATTATATTATTATTATAAGTAATATTTAAATAGGTAATGAATTTATAAGCGTTTTTTTTTATAATAATATAATTATATAATAATAAATTATTAGTCCTATTTATTTAAGTATTTAAGTATTATATTCCTATCTTTTAAGATTATTTTACTGTTATATTTATATAATTTATTAAAAAATCGTTAAGATATTTATAAACTTTATAGGTTATATTTAATTAATAAATCTTAAATATTAATTGGTATTAATTAGTATAAATTAAGAATCTTTTAATATATAATTAGTATTAATGGGTGCTAACTTAATTGTAGTATTATAGTATACCTATACCTCTTAGTATTATCGCTATTGCCCGTGCTTATTGCAAAGTATACTCCTTATTTATCTGCTTTTCCTTTATTTACTGCTTAGCTTAATAGTTAATAATGGCTTGGATCTTTTTATTTTAGGTTTTAAATTACTTTCTAAGATTAATTTTATTATATATAGGGTTTTCTAAATTATGGATAAATTTATTAGAATTTATATTAGAATTAGAACCTTTAGAGTTAGAGCTTGTGCTATTGTTATCTTTATTATTATCTTTAGAGATATTAATTATTATCTTTTTATAAGGGTTAATAAGATATAATAGTTTATTCTTAATTTTATTTTTATCCTTAAAATTAATGGCTTTTATTAAGGACTTAAATTGCTTTTTATCTCTGCCTTTTAATAGGGATTTATCTATATTACTAGCTTTAGTATTATGCTTATATTTATGTGGTATATTATTAAAGGAAATGATTAACTTAATATACTTTTTTTAAATATTAAACTCTTTTTTAAGCTACTTAGTTGCTACCTCCTTCTAATATTCCTTATTATCCCTAATTTCTTTAATTATATATATAAGCCTTCTTTAAATAAGTGTAATAAAGCTATCTGCTTTATTAATTATATCTTGTTATAAGTAAAGAAAGTAAATAATATAATTATTAATCTTAATTAAAGTTTTTATATAATTAATAAGGGGTTAGTTGGTTTTGAGAAATAAGTAGCTTAGTAAATTATAAAAATTACTAGCCTTATATATAGCCTTGGAAATAAAATCCTGAATTTCCTTATAATAAATAACCTCTTATATTATTTAATTAAAGGGCTAGCTAAATTTAGCTTTAAGCACCTTATATATTATAATCTTCTAGGTAATTTTAAACTCCTTAGCTTAGCGTTAATATTATAGAATTGCAATTAATTTATAAATTACTTTAAAATATACCTTATATTCTATTTAGTAATAAACTGAATTATTAAGGGAAAGAAAAATAAATATTATAGCCTCTTTTTAATTAATATAAATTAAGCGGCTAATATATTAGCCTATTTAATTAAAACTTTAAAATATCTATAGTTAAATATTATAATAATATAAATAATAAAGGTTAAGCTTAATAAAGCTTATTATAATATTTATTAAAAGGATATTAATATTAAAGGCTAAATCATTAAATTATAAAAAGGTAATGAATTTCTCTTAGGTAATTATATTAGTGTAAATAGAGATAACCTTTAGGCTAGCCTTTTTTAAAATATTTTATAATAGCTTATATTAAATAATTAGCTAAAGTTAAAATAATTAATATTAATTAATATAAATTAAACTAGGGAAAAGTTAGCATTAATTAATACTAATTTAATTAAGGAAAAGTTGGTATTAATTAATATTAACTTAGAAAGACTTATAATTAAACCTAAGAAGTATTTATTATAATAAGGATGCGCTTGCCTTTCTTTACTTATTCGCTATATAATTATAAAATATAAATAAATATTAAAGATTAATATATTATATATAAAAGGATAGCCTTTTACTTAATAAGGAGGAAGTTAAAAGGATTATTTATAAGGCTAAGGGTCTAAATATATATAATGCCCTTATTAAAAATACCTTAAAGCATTACCTTAGAATAATGAGATTTAAGCTTAAGTATATCCTTAGTGTTTTTAATTATTTCTTAAATACATTTATGAATATTTAAGCCGCTAGCTTCATTAATAACTATAAAGTCTTTTAATATAAATTTATCAAGCTATTTATTAATAAAATCTAGCTAATATATTGCCTTATAGCTTAGCGAATTAATACTTAAAAGGATTATAACCTTAAGAAAGCTATTATTTAAAAACTTATTATTCTTGCTACTACTACTTTTAGCTTCCTATATAAATAAAACTTAGCTATTATATAAAACTATAAGTATAATTTTAATAGGATTAGCCTTTATTATACTGATATCTAAATCTTAAAAGTAGTTATTTAAAATATAAGTGAATTAGGATTTTAATATAAAATGATCTAATTTATAGAATTTAATTTAATAAATAGGGATACTATTTTATAAATAGATAAGTTAATTAAAGCTATCCTTATAATTTAGCAGTATTAATATTATATCTATATCTTATTATATACTTATATATTTTAATATATTTTTTATAATTATTTAGCTTATATTATTATTAAAATAGGTATTTTGTTATTATAATAAAGGGGATAAATTCTATTAAGCTTAACCTTGCTTAATTATAACCTTAATAAGCATATATTTCTACTTATTAAAGATATTAAGTTTATTTAAGTAAATAAGGGTCTTTATAATAAAATTAACCTTATTGGATTTATTAACTTTAAAACCTAAAGGGAGCGCTATATTCTTTTATAATAAGCTATTAAGCCTATAATAATTACTAATATTATTAATAGCTAATATTATTAATACTATAAGTATAATAGATATTTTATCTTTATTCTTTTAATATTTATTAGATAACTTAATTAATTAATAAATAAACTTTAAAAACTCTATCTTAGCGTTATAAAGAAAATATATTTTATTTAAAATTAAATAACTAAAATAAAAACTAACTGGAAATTCTTTAATTTAATAATACTTAATAAATTTAACTAATATCTTTATCTTAATACCCTTTTTATTTTATATAATTAATAATAATTTAATATAATGCTTCTTTTAATAATTAGCCTAAACCTTAATCTTAATACTCTTTAAGATCCCGCTAGCTAGCTTATTATTATTAACTAATATTTCATTTAAATCTTTATTTAAATTGTTATTATCTTCATTACCTTAGTAATTAGCAGCTTTACTCTCTGCCGCCTAAATAATAATAAATATTAGATTTATATTTTCATTATAATAAGTATTATTAAAGCTAGATATATTATTTTAAATAATGGTAGCTTATATAATAGCCTTATTTTTTACCTTTTTAAATTAATAGTTATTAATGATAATCTTAAAGAGAAGCTTAATATTTAATGGGTAATCTAGCTTAAAGTAAGTCTAGATATTATATTCCCATAGGCCTTAATTATATAATATATTAGCGGCATCCTTTATATATTTTATATTTTACATTTTATATATTAAATAATAGATAATAATAAAGTAGGAGAATAGCTATATCTTTTATATATTTTATTTAGCTTAAATAATTAATAATTATAATTAATATTAATAGGTATGAAAGTTAAGGAATAGGTTGATATTATTTAATGCTAACTTTACAATATTTATTTATTAAAGATATTTTAATATAATTTATAGCCATGCGCATTTTATAATTTAATATATCTTAAGATATAATAGTAGCCTATAATATAAAATTATAACTTATATTACTATTTAATTTGTAAAAGATATAGGTAAGAAAGGTGTTTTTAAGGAAATAACGTTAAATTTTATTAAAATATTATTTAATAATACTTACTAGGGTGAATAATATAATAGGTATAATTTTTAATAAATTATAGGCCGTTATATTATCCTACTTAATTAACTCTTTAGCTTTAAGCTCTTTAAGGTATTTTTAAAATGCTATAAAGCGCTTTATTAGTATTATTATGGTTTTGCTAATATTTATATTATTGGCTAATAAGGCATAAATTAGGAGGCTCTTTATTATTTTATAGGTAATAATAGTATTTATATTATATATTAGTTGGTAGTATATAGGGGCTTTATAAGGGCCGATTTGGTATTAATTAATGTGAATTAATGTAATTATATTTATATTAATTAATATTAAATTAGCCTAATTAATTTATTAATTATTTAAAAGGGAGTGAGCCTGAAGCTATTAAAATTCAAAGGTATACTATCCTTCTTATTTCGCTAGTTAATGTATAGGTTAATATACTTAATATCGCCTTTTATATATTTATTAAGCTAGCTTAAGTAATTAAGGATACTTATAAAGTCTTTTTAGATTAATATTTAAATAAGGATAAGGCTAAGGAGAATATAGTATTACTTAAATTTTTTTAAGTAATGCTTTATTACTACTTTTCTAAACTTAAGTATAGTATTATTTTTTATAAATTATTAAAGTATTTTTATATTATATTTTATTTATATAATATATTACTAGATACTTTAGCTATTAGGAAATAATACCTAAAACTCCTTATAAATATCTCGTCCCTTAATTAAATAAATCTTTAGTATATTAAGAAATCTCTATTTATAAATCTCCTTAATTAAGCTATATATAATATTATAGGTAATTAGGAGGATTTAGTTTATAATGTTAAGGGGATTATGCTTATTTAACCTCTTATTCTTATTAATATTTTACTAAATATTTATATATTTCTATAAGTAGAATGTTTACCTTATATGCTTTTAAAGCTATTAAAAGATTACTATTAGGTTAATATTATTATTATTATTAGCTTTTTAATTCTTATATAATTAATTCTGGAATCTTTAAATAGCTATACTTATATTTATAATTTACTTCTAAGCTTCATTCTTAGGGATCTAATCCTCCTTATTTAAATTAATAAAATATTATTTATAAAGCTAGACTGTAGTAATAAAAGGTATATAAATCTTATTATTATTATTTATTAGAACCTTAATTAAAATTAAATCGCCTATCTTCTTTTTATTTTTATTAATATAATTAAATTTAATTCGCTGCCTTATATAAGTGATATAGCTATTAATACCTTAAAATATATTATTAAATAAAAACTTATATAGAAATAAGGGGCTAGGCTTATGCTATTAATATTACTTAATTTCTATAATATTAAGGTTAATATTAATAGAATAGTAGGTTAAATATTATAAAATATTGAATCTGGCTATTATATTTATATTAATTTTATTTAATTTAAGCTTACTTAAGTTATTGTTTTAAATAATAAAGGAAGGTTATGTAGGATTATTAATCATTAGTTGAAAAATAATATGCTTTTGAAAATTATTATAGCTTTTAATTAAATCTTTAAATATTTTAATGGATTTAGTGGTTATAGCTTTATAATCTTAAAACTTTTATATTTTAGCTTAATAAAGTAAATTAAAGAATTTAAATATTATAATTATTATTAGTAATAATCTTAGGATCCTAAGGATTATAAGTTATAATAAAGTTAGTATTAATTAGTATTAAAGTATATAAATTTATTAAGCTAATATACCTTTAAGTAGTATAAAGGAGTTAATTTAAAAGTTGGTATTAATTAGTATTACTTAAAAAGGGGTAATTAGTATTATTTAGTATTAATTCCCCCTTCTTATAAAATAAAATAATTAAAAAAAGGGGTTAAAGATAAAGATAAAGTTTTATTTTTAAATTTAAAAAAGTAGCTAGATTCTGTATTAATTAGTGCTAATTTTATAATATTTAGATTTTATATTTAATTTATTAAAAGTTATTTAATATTAATTAATATATTTATAAAGATGAAAACCTAGGATCTAGCTTAAGTTTATAATATTTATATTAATAGCTATAAGTAGGTAATAAAGGGTGAGTTATAAATAATTTTTTTTTAAAAAAGTTAGCTAAGTAATAACTTTTTTATTTTTATTAGGTATATATTTTAGATATTTAATAAACATAAGGGCATTTAAGGCCTGGTCTTATTATAATATATTTAAGTAATTATCTTTATTATCTTTAATTTTATATATAATATAATAGCTATAGTTTGTAGGTAGGCTATAATTAATGGACTTAATATTTTATTTTATAAATATAATCTTAATATTATTTATAAATACCTTTAAGTACTTAATTAAGCTTAGTAGTAATAGGATTTCTTTTAAGTTATTATTAAGTGTAAAAAATAAGCTAAATTTTAATTTTAATTTTTAATTTATAGTTTTTAGGGTATTATTATTTTAATTATTAATTTTATTATAATAGCCTTTATTATTATAATTACTATAAATATTATTATAATTATAGCTAAAAGTAATTAGATTTAAGGGAATTTTTAGGTACTTATTTTTGGAATTATTTTCATTCTTAGTATTAAATAAGGTAATTATAATAATCTTAAGAGAAGGCTTTATAATAGTTTTTATAAAGGGCTTTGTAATAATTTTTAAGGAGGGCTTTATAATAGTTTTTAGGGAGGGCTTTATAATAAGCTTTATAAGAAGCTTTATAGTAATTTTTAAGGAGGGCTTTATAATAATCTTTAGGATAATTTTTATAATAATTTTTAAGGTAAGCTTTAGGATAAGTATTATAAGAGCTTTTTATTTATTTAAGAGGTTTTTTAAGAAATTTTTTTAATCCTTAGGCTTTTTCTTATAAAAATTAATTTAAATAAGTAAAGATAAATTTTATAGCTTTTTTTACTAATTTTTTTTAAGTTTAAGCCTTATATTATTATTTTTTTATTTATTTTTAATTTTTAAAGTTAATATTAATTAATATAAAAAGATAGCTTATATATTTATAGGATTTTAGGAGGTTATTAATAATAATTAATTGAAAGAAAAGATAAAAAGGTATAAAAAGAAGAAAAGAAATAAAAAAGGGATAAGAGATAAAGGGTTTAAATATTTTAAGAAGAAGAATTTTATTACTCTTATAGATAAATCTTTATTACCTTTTTTTAATTAAGTAAGTTATTATATAATAAGCTTATTAGTAGTATTATTTTATTTAATTAGAATAAATAGGGTTTCTGCTTATTTATATATTTAGATTATATAGGCTTTTTATTTATTTAGTAATTATTAGTAGTATTAATAAGGTAGCTTAATTATATTAAATATTTAATATATAATATTATTTTAATTTAATAATAATATTATAATTTATTATTATTATTTATTATTTATAATAGTTGGTATTAATGAATATAAATAATTATTTTAAATAAGTATATTTAGGTATATGGTAGGTATATATTTATTGAGAAATATTTAATGCGCCTTTTTTATATAGATGGTGGGGTAGCTTTATTTTTAGAGGGGTTATAATCCCGGCTGTATCTGTATTTTGGTGGTGCGTATAGCTATTTTGTTGTATTGGGTGGGTGGATGGAAAGAGCTGGGTAGGCCGATGTAAGAAGCTGGGTAGGCTGATAATGGCCCGTAGATAGCTGGGCAATAGTGGCGGAGGCAGTGCATGCAACCTCATCAGCCGCGGATTTCGCCCAACCGCCGACTTTTGTATATAACCACACCGCCTTTCGTGAATTGCCCCCGTGGGAGCCTCGCTCTTTTGTTGCAATTAATCTTCGAGCCCAGATGGATCCAGAGGACTTGCCGAATTTCCTTGAGGGGCTCAACACGACGAAAGAGTCTTGAGTAGACGTATTGCGACTCGTGTCTTCTCAGAATATTGTGACCGAAGCCACTTTAGACGATGATGGTGTTGAGTCCGAGTTGGCCAAAGTCAAGGAATCAGCCATTAAGCCGCTTGTTGGCGCACTAGCCCCTGTGTCCACATGGGGTCCGTTTGTTCTCTTGTGAGTTGTGTTTTTTCAATTAATGAACTTGGACTCCAGCCATTGGGGCTTTGTTGCTGATGACTGTAATAGTTCCGCTGTTGGAGATCCTGCTTATAAGAGCAAGCCGATGAGCATATCGAAGACCTCGCTCACCAATCTGCTACATGCATGTGAACTCCCGCCCTTTACACTCATTTCGTGTGGGGTGAAGCGTTTCCACTTGTCACACCACATTCAATACGATCAGAATGGAAATGACGAACCTGTCGCCCTGTTGCTACTCCTTCGAATCGCGAGGAACAGCCAATCCATCAGTATCGCCATGCGAATCCGTCTAGCCGACTTGGCCACAGTCGTTTTCATGACGAGCATGACCGAGGAGACAGGGCGGATGATCCGACGAAAATGCAAAGAGCGCCGCCATCTTCTTGCAAAGCACCCACTTTACCTCCTGGTCCTGATATACGAGGACCGCTGCTTCGAGTACAAGCGCTGGTTCGACGACATCCTGGAGGAGATCAACGTGGTCGAGTCCGCCACGGGCATGACGCGCAACACGTGGAAGATGCAGCTCTCCCCCCGCCTGCGGGAGTGGTTCTCGGACTATGATAACCTCCTCCGCATGTTGTACGCGAGCAACACCGAGCTGAGCCACTTCGATACGGTCACGACTTTCTCGATCAAGTTTGGAGACTTGCTGCTCATGGCGCTGAGGGTGCTGGAGGAGTTGCGTGTAGAGGTCGGCTTGGCACCGCTGCAGAAGAGAGAATTCAGATGCCTCCAGGAGAGGATCGCCTTCACGCGCTCTCGTTGTGACCTCACTACCGACAAGACGAGAGAAATGCTTGAGAGAGTCAAGGGCCAAATCAACGTGGTGAGAGATATCGCATCCCTTCTATAGACTGTTTCCATATTACCTTTTCCCTGGATCCCACCTCCTTGTGCGGAGAAACCATTCGCAATGACGTGCGGCGCTGCTAATTGACTTCTTAGGCCTTCAATCTTGTTGCGCAGAGAGACAGCAAGATCAACCTGGCTGTTGCCGAGGAGTCCAAGCATGTCGCAACGCTTGCTGCACGTGATAGCGAGACAATGAAAACCATCACCGTGCTGACATTACTTTTCCTCCCGTCCACATTGGTCACGGTAAATAACTTCCCGCCGTCTTCTTTTTCTGTGCGGATTCATTTTCGTTGAGCAACGATGGACCTGCTTGCTGACCTGGAATAGTCTATATGGTCTGCAGACCTATTCCAGCTCGGCCCGTCCCAGAATTGGAAGGTGTACATTGGTGTGACTCTAGCACTTACAGCTGTCGTCTTCACTGCTTGGTTCCTGTACCTCCGGCTATCGAGCCTCAAGAGAAAGGAACGCCCTCTGCACATCGCTGGAGTAGGGTATATTAGGGAAGGCAAAGTGGTGGGCATGGGAACCACTGATCGAGAAGGGTTGTCTTTCGACATTCGGAATGAAACCAATTGGCATGAGAAGTAGCAATTGAGATTGATGAAAGAAGCAACATGAAAAAAGGGGGATGTGTTCCGTGATGTGGTGGTTTTGTCTCAATTCCAGGAACAGATGTCCAGAGATGGGAGTCGAGGTAAGTTGAATGAGATGTCGACTTTGGATCGGGGACTACTACGTCTCAACGACCATGTAAACAATCATATTGGCACAAGAAGAAAACTAAGCAGAGCACCCCATACGAAATCTTAAATAATTTTATATTTCCAGGCTATTATCGCGCCCCGATTATATTGGACTATTCTATCGTGAGATGTCACCGCTTGAGCTTGCGATGAGCACAGTAAACTGGAGCCGTCTGTCTTCGCCCTGAAATTCATGTAGGCGCAGGAGATGCGCCTGGGTATCCTTTCCTCCACTCCCCAAAACACCTTTCAACGTCACATCGCTAGTGACATCTATACATCTTCACCACGGTAACACTGGTTGTAGAAACACGAGTTAGCATAAAAAAGGGACTTTCACTTGAGCAATGCACCTACAAATTTGCTGGGAGAAACTTCATGAGGAGGAAGATGGCGCTGTGACGCAGGCAAGAATGACACCCGTCGCTCCGCTGAATGCAATAACAGAGGTGAAGAATTCACCCTTGGACACGGTCGCTTGGGCAGCCCTTGGAGGTTGAGTCGCGATCATTCGGCGCGCGATTTGTGGGCGCAGGGTGGTGAGCAGACGTTGGGCGGCTCTTTGCTGGAACATTTTGGTTTTTGTGGAGTGGATGTGCAGATGGGATAGGACCTTAGGGGCGGGTGGATCTTGCTAGAGCAGTGAATGATCGTGAACTCGGTTTGCGTGAGCAATAGCTGAAGAGAAGCAGAGGCAGTCTGATATAGATCGTTATATATGAATCGATGCAGTAATCAGGAGATTGATTTGTTTTGATCTGGATTTTGTTTCGCAGCAGTTTCACGGCTGATTTATGTACCCCGGGATGGAATGGTGGTGTGACCTGCTCCGCTGCCTGGTGGCATGTTGCGTCAGGCCATTTGCCCACTGTATTTCCCCATGGGGACGTTGTGGGAGCTGACCGGTAGCCAGACCACGAAGACATCCCGGAGCAATGGGAAAACACGGATTATCATTTCCAAATGCGCCGTGAAGTATTACTTATTTCCGCAATTCTGACAGTCTATTTACGGACACCATGCAGCCAGTTGCATCTCAAAATGACATGACATTGTCACAGCCTTGAACGTTGCACGAGTTGTAGATCTGGAGTCGTCGGTACCACCCGCCACCCCCCTATTGGATGCCATCTGATTGGTCGCAGCTTCGCGGGCATTTGTAGACTTCTACCCTCTGCTCTACGTGATATGAGACCACATCGCCTGGTTGTCTCTCTGGTCTCCCGAAGTTCGTAGCACACGACCGAAACGGATCCACTGTCGGCCGACAGTTGACCTCATCACATCACCTTCAGACAAGGTGTTCGAGACCATATGGCTGCGCCAGTCCATCACGGTGCGCAGCACACAAACAGCAAAACGCTGGCTGTCCATCAGCGCAGACACGCCAACTAAATGGAGAATCAAGCTTCATGTCAAACTCAAGTATATGCTAATCGAAAAGACAGGAATAATTATAGTTGTCTGGAATGCGACGTATGTTTCACAGCCTAACAAAGGAAAGGCACGACACGGCATAGAATTGCTCGATCCCACAAAACCTCTCTCAATATCCGTTATAGCGGCGCGCCGAAGTACTCCAGCTCGACTTGCCTGGTATTAATCTGTACATAACTATGAATCAGTGACTTGTCTGAGATCGAAACATATCTCAGATGACTTACGAAGGTGGTATTCCCCCGGTACTTGTTAACATCAGCCTCGCCCATAAGTTGCATCTCCGTCGTCAGCTCGGCCTGCAGAATGCTGATCATCTTGGCCACCCCGGGCTGGCCGTAGATATTCGCAAACATAGCCGGTCTGCCCAGACCCACCGCACGTGCACCGAGCGCAAGCAGTGCCAGGACGTGAGAGGCTCGCCGGACACCACCGTCGGCGTAGATCTCAATCTTTCCAAAGACTTCCGGGTAGTTCTTGTGCACATCGAGGAGGACTTCGACGGCCGTGGGTACGAGGTCGACCACGCGGCCGCCGTGGTTGGATATGTACACGGCCTTGAAACCGAGGTCCGCGCACAGCTTCACGTCGTGGGCTGTTTTTACGCCCTTGGGCACAATCGGGAGGGTGGTCATGTTCTGCAGCTCCTTAAGCGAGGCAAGAGTAAACTTTGCCGAGTGCCCCTTGTCACCTCCGCGGGAGAAACGCATCTGACGGTTGCGGATACCGTTGACACCCGTGTTGTCAACCGTCAGAAAAATAGCTTTGAATCCCGCGGATTTGATCTGGTCTAGCTCGGACTGCAGGCGGGTCTTGTTCGACCAGATGTACTCTTGGTGGAACATGACCTGTCCTGGGGCGGCGGCAGCGCCGATGGTCTGAATAGACTGCGTGCTGGAGATGGAGGGCACGTAGAGAATACCAGCAGCACCGGCGGCCTTGACAAGGTTTGTCTCGGCACCGGAGTCTGCACGGCCCGCTTGCGCGGCAGGGGCGATAAAAAAGGGCATGGAGAAGTTGTAGCCCAGGATGGTCGTCCTAGCAAAGAAAGGTCAGTAGACGGTTGACCAGATTGGGATTGGAAATCTCCATATACTTCAAGTTGACGTTGGAAACATCTGTGAAGCTGAACCCGTTAAGCCGTAATTTCGACCAGCCCAGCATGTTGGCTTGATAGGCTGAAGGGCTGTCAGTAATTGGTGTGATGGTCTTCTGTGTTTGTGCACAGTGGTCATACTGATCTCATCTAGAGCAGCTGCCCGGTAATATGCGTAGTCCCTTGGATCGAGTGTGTTTTTAGCAGCAATTTGCATATCATTGACATCCACCAAGCTCGCAATCGGCGGGGCCGTGCCTGTCTCCCATGATGAAGTATCAAGTCCGGTATCTGGTAGCCCCTCCATATCAATGGTAACGGCATGGGCAGTGGGGCCCAATCCAAGGGCGAGGAGAACAAGCGAACAATACATTGTGAGGTATTTCAACATATAATGACGATAGAATAGCAGCAAGTAAAACACAGACGGGAGAAGGTAGATAGAGATGAAGCGGGTTCTACAAGACACGGCGATACAAGTGCGGTGATTGAAAGTAGCAATAGTACAGTCTGGCAGAGTCCCAGCTGGACAGTATTTATATTGCAGACCGAACTAGCTAACCTACTTCTTCCTTCTGTTTCTTGGCTTGCCCGATCACATTCTTTACGCGTACTCACTCAAGGATCCTGGGATCTCAGACTGCTCCATGGACGATCCCAGACGTGGGCTTAGCAGACCGTTGTGACGACTGCAAGAGATGTAACCTCATTGCCCGGATGGTCACTGACGGACTCCTTGATTTTCATTGTGGTATGTCCCTTTCACATTTTGATTGCCCCTGTTAATGGCGCATTGTCAGTCATTGGGTCCGCAGCAGTAAGGCTCGGGTCCTTCTAGGGCAGTCATACTAGTACCTTGTACGTAAATGTACATCCTAGGATCGTCGCATCTATCAATTTGAGCTGACGTTCGTTCAGCTGGCCTTCGCGTGCCATACAACTGGATGAACTGTGCCCGCGGAGTCGTTCGTCCGGCTAGGGGAAACATCGTTCGCGCAGGGTATCAGTACTTTGGGAGTGGACGTGAGAAAGCTATAAAATTACGTTCTTCTGCGGCATCCCGTTACGCAGGACGCAAGCTGATTCGCCATCCATAATGCAACACTATTCTGACGCTGCTCGCGGTCTGTACTGTTCCCGCACCCCTGCAGCATGACTAGTACACTGATGCAACCCTGGAAACACGTTGTCGTATCGCGTGTACGTCCTAGATGAGTGCTTTCCCACATGACAATATTACGGCTCTAGCAGGGGCGCAGTGTTCTGTATTCGTCGAAGCCTAATACCAGGTTCTTGATGCAGATACGAGATCTCCATCCGTGATTGAACACTCTGCATATCGTCGCATCATATAGCTTGTCGTTGATTTATTTTTAGAGATGCGTTGATCGGCCACCACCGTGTGGCTACCACTCTGAAAGAATTCAGGGCCATGGTGGCGCTGGTGCTGTGATCACTCACAGACATCGATAATCAGGGCGATAGGAGAGTTGCGTATGTCATTCATATTGCTCGGGCCGCTCTCCGGTCTTTCATGGCGGGCCACCACCATGTGTCCATAGTCTGCGAAGGTTGACAGCACATGTCACGTTGAAGAGAATGTAAGTGAATTAAGAACAGCAGACATTATATTTTACTAATTGCACCGCTTACTATGAAACATTACTCGCCCTGTTGACCCGGTTGGAAGAGGATGAAATGGCTCAGACGATGTAACATCGGAAGCTCAACGTCTCGATGCTGCTCATCTTGACCACGACTTGTAGTCAAATATGGGCATGCTCAAAGATAGCTGTACGTGGTGTAGATCCCGATAGGGCAATCGCCAATGTCGGCATTTCCCATGTCCTGGAAATACGTGAAGGTTGTGTCATTGGTCGAAGTTTCTGTACCGAAGTCAGCCACTGATTCTTCCAATTACAGCCACTCTATGAATGAACATGGAAGCGGTAGTCTTAGAGATACTCACTGCCAGCAACACAGGTCCCGGCCCCCACGAAGCAAGGCCCCGTTTCCAGAGTGTAGACGAAGCCGGGCTCCATGTGCACGGGTGGGAACGCAGGGTATGGCCCCGGTGCTGGCTGGTTGTTGTAAGTTGTCGCAGGGCCTGAGCACATCGAGTCAGTTCGTGGAATCATCTGGGCGAGTGTTTGACATGCACGAAGTTGACTCACCTGGGCAACTCCCAGCGTTGTATCCCTCGAAGACGAAGTTCCCACCCCCGCTGTAGGAGAATGAACTCGTCTTCAGGTCCTCCAGCTTCGGGAAGATGAACTGCAACGTGCAGTTGGCGTCCGTACGACTGGCAGGGATGTCGAAACTGAAAATAGAGCTGATGTCGTTGGGGGTGAAGACACCGTTGTACTGAACGCCGAAGGCCTTGTCGGGCTGCGAGGCGGAGATCTGTGTGATGTAGTGAGGGAACTCGAACTCTCCAGCTGGGAGAAGGGCTGGGCAGTTGGCCCTGGGATTCAGGGGAGAGGTTGAACGAGTCCATTCATGAGAAGCGAGTGGACGCTTGGAGACGAGGTCAAAGGGAACCGCGAGAGCGGAAGTTATGGCCAAGGCCAGCGAAGCGACGGTGAAGGTATTCATGGTGAGGAGGCACTTTAGACAGGCTTTGAACGGATATTGGAACGTCGAACCAAAAAAGCGAATGCGGGCTGATATATAGCAGACAACGAGAGAGATAGCAAACGTGGCTGTGATACGGCCAGTCCATGCTGCTCAACGAAGGACAGAAGGAGGAGATGAGGGCGTACTTATACGAGCCATGGCCCAGTCACCGGGTCGACGTTTCTGAGAGTGAGGTGATCCTGCTTCTTCTTTCCCCCCTCACAATTAAACACACATTGCGCTAGCCCCGAGGATCCCTGGGCTTAATTCAGCCCCGACCGCCATTCAGCCTCCCAGCCGCGGGCGGCGGCATCGTGCAAAAGCAGGGCGCCTGGCAGATTGTCAACACATGCAACATTGCCGTGTCACTCGAGCACGGTCCCCGTGTGGGTTGCCCAGAACGCCTCGCGGCACGTTGCCGTGAGGCCGTTGAATTCCCAACATTCAATTAGGTTTCTGCCCCTCCAACACGTTTCTCAGACACAGTATCTTTCCCTTGCAGGCCTTGCAGGTCCCTTCTGAAGAACTTGAAGTGCACAAGCACACTATGCTGGTTTAGTGCTTGGGGCTCTGCAAGTCTCGGTCAAGGATTTCTGAGCTTGTGATTAGTACGTAAGCTTACATGGCCTCAGCAAAAAGGTAAACGCCACGTACCCGCGCTGTCTCTCAGCTCGTCCAGGTAATAAACGTGCTTGCTTACTAGCTCGCCCGGGCTGCATGCAGTGTTCGGCACCGCGGGTGCCACCAAGGAAGCTGACAGCTGACAACTGACAGCGGTGCGGGCACCTGATCGGGAAGCTGCATTGAGTTTTCGTACAATACAGCAACCCGTAAATGGGCACAAGAAACCCGACGTGGGGTTGAAGGTACCCGGAGCGAGCTTATTCGACCAGTGTAATGGTAGCAACCTCCAGGTGCTTCGGGCCTAACCAGTCTACTGTATTGCACGTTTATCTACCCCTCAGTTTCTGTGGCGCAGAGGAATCAAGAGGCAGACTTCGGGACCGAGACAGTGAATGATACTAAAACATAGCTTCGGGGCTTGAAGAATTACGGGAGTATCCTAAATAACAACACCAGTGTATCATTCGGCACTTGGATCACTATCACTGGCATCATGGTCTCCCAAGGGAGTGGGAGGCGGAGCAGTCGACTTCCCAGGACCTGCTTCCCGTGGCGACCTGTGCAACCTATCCGTTAAGCTGTGTCGGATAGCAGCGGCTGGATGATCTAAGACGGGGAGCGAGCAATACCGGCGACCATGGGTGATGAGCTAGCTCTTAGTCACTCATATAGCTTCCATCAGGGACCCGGCTGCAAACAATTGCGAGTCACGGTCCATTGTAAAGATGGAATATGCATACATATTCCATCTCGAGTGACATTGCACCATACTGATCCGCTCTGCTCGAAAGTCCACGGATATAAGTGCATACCAATCCGTAGCTACTTACTCGGCAACTACAAAAGAACTCTGTCCTGACTGTCAAATAACAAAGCAGGACTACAAAACTTGACTACACCACGACGAGTCGACATTTAGAGAGAAACATTACTAGTAACAGCAGCTTTGAAAGCTATTGAATGCTGATATGGATCAGTCAACACAAGGCGTCATCGCATTTTTCTTGGTCATGGGAATATTCGTCATGCTCCTTTACATCTTAAAACTCCTCCCCAGTCTCCGCGAAGACTACCGAGGATGGCGAAGCGGTAGGGAGGGAGACGGCAGTCGTAGCGCGTTGACGGATCGAATAGCTTGGCGATGGAGGGCAGACCCGTCACAGATAGTGTAGCCTGATGTGGTTTGCATCTGACTGCACTCTAGTAGAAGCTACCTAGGTACATAGATCACGTGAATGAATACGAAGCTTATATTCTGTCACACCTCGTCACGGTTTCCGAACCAGCCGGTGCCCCGCCGTGACGAGCTCCCCATCAGTCCCCGTCATTCCCCGTCATAGTCTTGTTTTGCCCGCACCATATACTTAAAACCGGCGGAATTCACATTGTCGGGGCTGCCATGTCAGCGCCTCAACCGTCAAGGGTTCCAAAAGACGCAAATCGTCACTGAGAAACACTCTCACAATGGCTGTTACGAGCTCGCTATTCTACTTCTTCATCGCAATCACTGTGGCCAGCTTGGCGTGTGGGCTATTTGTCGTGGCAGGGAAGGTCTGCGGAAGTACTCGGGAAGGCCTCAGAATGAAAGGATTCTGGCATACGAGGCGCAGGGAAACTTCGAAAGCTGTTCGTGGAAATGATGACGAGGTCAGAGTTGCTCGGGAAGGAGGCCCGTCAGTCGTGTAGGGTCGGGACTGGAGCAGCTGGTCAGTGAGTCGGTATGCTTTACAGCAACAGCAAACGATTGTTTTCAGTCTGAATTTGAAGCCAACTTTATCACACTTCCTGGCGCTTCTCGGTACATGCGATGTGAGTACATGATGTTGACCGGAACAGTGAGACGCCAGTGAACGAGAGCGACTCAGGCACCTATGTGCCGTCGAGCCTTATAAATAAGGGAACATCGAGGTTCCAAACCAAAACCCGTTCGCCCTCAATCAGACCATCAAGCCTCAGTACAAAACATTTCGGGTTTAGACCGTGTCAGACTTCAAACATCAAGAAACAGCACAATATCATCATGAATGCGAACGAGACTCAAACCACCACAGGGATAGCAACCTCAAAGGACGAGGTCATCATTTTTAGCCTTGCCTCAATACTATTGCTCAGTCTGATGATCCATGCGTATTACCTTGGCTCTTTCATCTGGCGCAAGAGACTGATTTATGTCGAGGGCAAGAACCGTCTCAGGCAGGACCAGAATCCGCCGCGTGGCGACGAAGGACAGGGAGTGTGATTGCTTGCCTCAAAGGCGTAGGTACCTGTGTAGATTACCGCTGATATCCGTGGGCAGGGCTTTGTTATCTAGAAAATGAAGTATTACATCTGCTTATAAACATTTCTCCTCGTGCTCGTGTGATTGTCTTGCTGTCCAACACGCTGACGAGTCAAACCGTCTTTGCGCCGTAGGGGTTTAGATGGAGGTTTAGCAACTACTGACGAAGTGATTCATACCGTTGCTCACCATCCGAATTTGGTGGTCTCCATTGTCTTTCAGTTGTTTGAGACTGGTCCCATTTGCTTGGAGGTCTTTACCATCTCTTGCCCAAACGACGATACTGAACTAATGCTTCGATGTGCAGGACGTCGAAAGCCACACCAGTCTTGAAATCCGTTGCGGACCTGCTCCGTAGCCAGGTACTCTCAAAGTCGTATTTGTACGTGCGACGGTGAACTGTCAACGCCGACGACGTGATACAGTCTGTGGCCCGGTCGATGACTCCTTGTTGCTGAATTCGACAACCTAGGTGGTGAGTAAACGGACTCCGTCGTGCCTCCTCACACTGGCATAGGCCACATGCTGAGAAGGCGAATGTGCTCACAGGCTCTCAGGCCCGCTGAGTCAAGGAGCAAGTCCAAGCAAGCAAGCAAACAATCTCGAAAAGCAACCGCCAGAGCCTTTCAGGCCGCACCTCACGAAGCACAAACACCCAGCGAATCCAGTGACACCATAGCCAAAACCCAGGCCCCGAGACCTGAAGATGGGAGAGGTCTTTGTCTTCTGGGTGGCGTTCTTGACGATGGTCTTCGTCGCGGCACTGGCCCACTTCGTCATCGTCCGTTCGGCACGAGAGGAGTCCAGGCACGAGAAGGCGATGCCCAGGGGCTGGCTGCGCGACGTCGAGCGACGGGACTGGTCTGGCGAGGAGCAAGGCGTCGTCATCAACATGCCGCCCAGACTCCCGCCGAGGGTCCCGCCCGAGGCTCATGTGCGGGACTGAAGCAGTATCGGGGTGCGATCGTGTCGGCATGGTCTGCCGGGGGTTTGGTGGAAAACGTGCTCGTTTGGAGTTTGGCCGTCTTGGCGAGGCGCGGATTGGAAACCGTCACTCGCGCCAAAGACAGAGAGTCGCTGCCACTAGAGGCCAGTTTTGTCGGGTGCTGGTGAGAAGGATGGGAGCCGGAAAGCAATGGGTTCCTCAAGTCAGCTTTGAATTATGATACTCTCATCTGCCCAGCCATCATGGCCACCCGAAAACGCCGGCCCATGCAAAATATACCCATCTCTATTCGTCATGCGCTCGTTTTGACCCCTTTCTGCCACAGCATAGGATGGACTACCGTCTTCCTCCCCGTGGGGCTCCGCCACCCATGCCACCCATGCCACCCATCATGCCGCCCATCTGCTTCATCAAGGCATTCATGTCCATACCGCCCATGTTCGGCATACCACCAGCTCCGCCTCCCCCTCCCAACATCTTCATCATGCTGGAGATGTCGGGCATACCGCCGCCACCGCCCGCGCCGCCTCCCATCGACTGGAGGCGCTTCTGCATGGCCGCCATCTGCTGGGCCTTGTTGCCGCCTCCCATGGCCGCCTGGGCGCGCTGCATGTTCTTCATGTTGCCGCCCATCTTCTTGGCCATGCCGGCCATCATGCGCTGCTGCGTGAGCAGGTCCTCGACCTCCCTCACGCTGGTGCCGGAGCCCTTGGCGACACGGGTCATGCGCTCCGGCTGGTCGATAAAAAGCTTGCCGTCCGAGTCGAGCTCCTTCTTGGTCATGCTGTCGCAGATGTACATCATCCTCCGCAGCTTGGCGTTGCCCTCGTCGTCGTCCATGCCCGCCATCATGTTGCTCATGCCGGGTATCATGCCCGCCATCTTGGAGAGCGGCCCCATCTTCATTATGTTCTGGAGCTGGTCCCTCAGGTCGCGGATGGTGAACACACCCTCGGTGATGTGCTTGATCGTGTCCTTCTGGTCGAGCTTGAGGGATTGTACGTGCTCGACGAGGCCAGCCATATCACCCATACCCAGGAGCTTCGAGACGAACTGTTTCGGCACGAACCGCTCGAGGTCCAGCATGTGCTCTCCTGTGCCGATGAACACGATCGGCGTATGTGTTGCCGCGACTGCTGAGATGGCACCACCACCGCTGGCATGGCCGTCCGTCTTGGTGATGATAATCGCACCAAAATCAGCCGCCTCCTTGAAGGCCTTTGCTTGCGCCTCGGCCTGTTGACCGATGCTCGCATCCAGGACCATGATCGTCTCGTCGGGTTTTACTGCCTCCTGAATGTCGATCATCTCCTGGAAGAGCGCCGACTCCTGCCTATGCCTTCCTGATGTGTCCACGATAATAACCTCGAACTTCTCCTTCCGGAACTTCTCAACACCTTCTCTTGCGACCACTGCGGGATCCGTCTCTGTCAGGCTACCGTAGTATGGGATCTTGGCCTTTGTGGCGTTCTGCTTCAGCTGATCGAAAGCACCGGCTCGGAAGGTGTCGGCGCACACCATGCAGGCCTTGAAGCCCCGGGCCTGGTAATGCCTTGCCAGCTTGCCGACCGTGGTGGTCTTTCCGGCACCTTGTAGACCAACAAACATGATGACATTGCTGCGACCTTTCTTGGGTTTGAACGGTTCGTTGTGGGGGTTCACGAGGTTGACGAGCTCGTCGTAGACTGCCTTCTGGATCAGGCGCTTCTTGTTGACGGCGGGGGGCAGCTCCTTGAAGTTGACGGTGGATTTGATGGACTTTCGCAGTTGCTGGACGAGGCGTACGTTGACATCGGCTTCGAGGAGGGCGGCAGAGATCTCTTTGATCATGGAGTCGAATGCCTGCAGAAGGGGACATTGGAAGTCAGCTCAGCGCTTGCGACAGGAAGTCATCGACGAGGTGGTGGAAGGATGGGAAGCAGGAGCTTGCCTTCTCGTCCAGGTTTGGTGCCCTGGTGAGATCGGACACGGCCGTGTTGATGCGGCGCCCGAGATCTTGAAGAACCATGGCGTCTGTGGTTTAACCTGTTCTGCTGTGGGTGGTAGTGTCGCTTCGCAGCTGGACAGCAGATACGGGAGCTGTGGTTTGGTGGATGACAAGGCGGGAATGTGAAGTGGGTGGCCAAAGACAGAGATGCGCCAATGCCATTCGCCGTCGCAAAGGTTCCAGAAGCCCACAAGCGGAATCGCGGGGTGCGGGTGGCCAGCCGGCTCGGCGGCTTAGGTAAGCACGGTTCCACCGCGCACAGTGGCCTAGAACGTATCCCAGATTACCGTCTTCGCCATACAGCTGTTTCTCAATTCTTTTGCAGGCCAAATCCAAGGTTCACCAAGCTGCACTGCCTTCCTTTTGGAACACACCTTTTCAAAAACCTGGAATATGTCTTTTCCATTGCCTTGAAAAAAAAAGCCAGTTCATTCTGAAAGCTACTGGGCCAAACCAGCACAGAAGACTTCCTAGATCTCTGCCACCCCATGGTTTCGACAAAACGTTTACAAGCTATGCTGCTTGCAAGGGAGCCAAAAAGGTACAGCAGCAGGGACTGGACCTGGACGGCTTCATCTGTGTATGGGATACTCGCTGCCATTGCGCCACTACTGCGGCAAGGAGACGCGCTGAAAGCTTTATAACATGGAGTCAAAGTTGTGGAAGAGGTAGTAGCAGTGTGGGGTTGGTGGTTGTGGTTGTGGTTGTGGTTGGTGGTTGAGCAGGTCAGAGGAACATGGCACGTCGGGGTGGTGCTGCGAGTGGCGGCCCACGACATGGTGCGCTGGAAATTCGACCTGTTAGGCGGGTGCCCCAAAATGACCACCCATGGCTGTTATCTTATCATTACCGACTTCCGTGGTCCGTGTTTGGCTGTTGGGAGCGTAAATTATGTGACTGCCAGTGGTGGGCGATTGGGTTAGTTCTCCTGGTTGGTGCGGTTGCATTCGCGATGGGGATGGTGAGTTGCATGATGGGTTTGCTCAACCCTCCCCAAGTCAGCCCAGATGAATCTCTTGCGAATGCTTGCTAATGGCGAGCAGAGTCGAACTGGACTCGATGCTGTCCTCGGCGGACTAGAGTCGATCAGAGGCACAAGTCAGACGACTGCGGACCACAAGGCACCCATCTCACATGTCGCAGTGCCGGAAGCAAACCAGTCGGCGGCGAGCTTGGTGTAAACGAGGCAGGTCATCTGGGCAGAAAGTGCTTTCAGAACCACCGCAAAAGCAAGAGGAGCGAGCAAAAGACTATCAAGACTGCCAACGACTGTGGCTGCAGGCGGGCAGACAACCAGGCCCAAGTTGTCTTCCGTCTTTGGGCGCCAGCCCTGGTCCACGTCGAATTTGCACCATCACTTGGCCAGACACTTGTACTGAATTGGATGATATAGCCGGTATTAAGAACTAAAAGGGCTTTAAAAGAGCACAGAGTTATATGAAATGTTGCGATTAATCATCTCAGCGATCTATAGAGACTCGTTCTGCAGCAACATTGTCAAGCCCGTTCTTAGAGCCTCCAATGTCCCTTTGCTCGGTTCGCCTTCACCCAAAGAGTGGCATAGCTCCATGTAAAGAAGATCCTCGTCGCTGCAAGGAACCTTGACAAGCCCGGCTATCTCCTGGACGATTTTCCTCAGGATCATACCCCTGTCCTTTTGGTTGCTAGCTGCGGTATGAAGGATCTCAGTTATGAGTGTGGCGCTTGTGTGATACGTCCGGCTGTCTCCTTGGATCTTTTGCTCGCCCAAGGCATCTCGTATAGCGTTTTGATAGACCTTACGATAATGGGCCAGCGTCTGTGGAAAATACGCTCCCATTGCGGGATCCTCGAGAACTCCGTCAGACCCGTATTCGTACATACCTGGATCCCAGTCTCGAATCAACCAGCCGGGGTATCTAAGATTGCCTAAAGACCTGGGCCAGGCGCCGACGCCGTCCCAGTCGATAATGCCAACAAGGTCCCCCTGTGGCGAGACAAGGAAGTTCTGGAGGTCAAAATCCGGATGGGTGAGTTCAAAGGAGTGAGCGTCGGCCGCGAAAAAGTCGTCTACGCAGACGACAAAGAACTGCAGGAGTCGTCTCTGGCCAAGAAGAAATTCCGACGAGTCAAGGTTCTGCCTGTCGAGTGCATTGGTATAAAACTCTCTGGCTGTCTTGTAAGGCCCGCTTGGGAAGTAGACAGGCATGTAGTCGGGATTGTCCTGCTCCAAGCGCTGGGCAAATGCGTCAATGTCCAGCTCACGGTGGCGACCAGCACCAAGCGGTCGACCATCGCTAGTAAACGTCAGGCGGCCGCCCTCTCTGAACGAGAACTGACTGAGCTGAACCATGGCTGACGCCACGTCCTTGAGAACGCGGGTCCGGCGGCGGTGGTAATCCTCTTCCGACATGCTCGGGCACTCGGCAAACCAGAAGTCGTACAAGGAGATGCCGGGTATGAACGAAAGCCACATGTGCGGACAGCGGAGAGGGTTGTCGGCGGTTTTGCAGAACCCCAAGACGTCGGGGATGGGAATCGTGGTGTGCTCCCGGATGAGCTGCATCGTCCGGGCTTCCGATTCCAGCTCGTCGGCGCATAGGGTGTTCCAATGCCCAGGTGTCCCGTTGATAGGGATTTTAAGAAGCCATGCTATTCCTCGATCTTTAAATTCGACTGGGAATAGGATATTGAAGGATCCATGGAGTGGCGCTTCGACAACGGGTGGGCGCGCCAAACGGTCTCTGGGATATTTGCTGTCCCAGATCTTGGTGGCCATTCCAGGAACCGAATCCAATCCAAGGACAGCAAGAACTGGAAGAAAGGACGCCAGCTCATCCTCTTCGGCGTCAGCGAGAGATGGGTTATTCTCGGGCATGTTGAAATACTGGTTGTGCGAGGCAGAAAGCGTTGAAGCTAGTTACTTATTCTCGATGAGGAAAGGCTACGAGCGGAAATGCAGTGAAGAATCGAGTGGTGGAAATGTCTACTTCTTTCTTGTTTCGTACCGTTGTTGAACGACGGCGAAACTGATCGATTCTTATAATGGCGTTCCAGACGTTGTCGCTCCTATTGGCGTGGAAGGATAGGAGGAATGCAAGTCTAGCGAGCCCAACCCGCAGGCGCAGGAAGTGGGGCTGCTGTGGGCCTACGGGGAAGACCTTGGCAGATGTTAGAGAGGTCGGGCCTGGTGGCGGATCCGCCGATGACCCATACTCGAGCCATATAACAAAGCCAGCCCCATCTGAATCACGTTACTTACTCAATTAATTCGACCTAACCACCACGTCAACTATCACCAATTTGGCCACCTACACCTATACTTATCGAAGTGCCGTATCCATTCCAGAGCTGTTTGGTTATCTGTCCAGCCATCTGGCCAAGTTATGATAGCCCACGTACAATCGAGGTTGGTCTCCGTGTACCAAGACGAGAGAGGTGGACTTTGCCCTACAGGATCAAGTACAGTTTATGGTCTGGACTATTAAGAGCGCTACTTCAGCTCTCTCCCCCCCCCCCCCCCCAACGTCCTACTCCCACAACCTTACCCCCCCCCCCAGCCTAAGTTCCCTACTCGCTTTCATCTCCATCTATGGAAGCTCCCCGACCGGGTTATGAAGAAGAAGAAAAAAAAACCCTCTCCACTACTGTTCTCAGTCCACCCGAGCTCGGAGTTGTGGACGCATACGAGCACCCAGCTCCGGAGCTGGGAATCTCACTCCCGGTGGCCAGGGCGCTCCGAGGGTGAGAAGCCCGGATGTAGCTCTCCCAAATTGTCTTCAACGCGGATCCCGTCGTCGTAGCATGGCGGGTTCATGGCGTCGGTGAAGTACGGACGCGGGCCCACGTCGACCTCCTGTATCCACGCAATCTCGCGGGCAACCCTCGCGTCCAGGGGCGGCTTCCTGTCCACCTGGTACCTGTCGTCGTCTCCTAGCTTGGAAACCGCGTGGATGGGCAGCGAGGCCGTCTCGTCCACCTCCCTGCGGAACGCGGGCGTGCAGCAGTCGAGAAACACGTCGAAACAAACGAGCATGCGGCCGCGGCGGCGGAGCTGTGTGGCGTACAGCTGTGCCTGCGCGCTGGCAGCCTTGCGGGTGTTTGTGGGTGGTGATGGTGAGCCCGAGGGTGTGGCCGTTGCGTGGCCAAGCTGGCCGACGAGAGCAGCGGTGAACTCGTCGGCCAGATCCCTAGCCAGGGCAAACGCCGTCGACGAGTGCCGGGACGCGGGCTGGTACTTGACATCGGCAAGGCATCGTATCGTGCCGTCCGCCTTCAAAGCAGCCAAGGTTGCAGGCGAAACGTTTAGTTGCATCTTGGTTTTCTGTTTGTTCTGCGCGAGTTGGGTGAGTGTGGAGGTGAATTCCACCAATGGGCCGTCTGCCTAGTCGGCCGGGCAGCTCGGGACATTTCGTACGCGTTCAGATAGGTAGCATTAAGGAAGTTGTTGCTGGTTTGTATCTCACTAAGTATTTCAGACTTGCATGAATATATGGGATCAAAATCGAATTGTTATTCAGTGAACATTTCTTTCCATGGGTACCTGATTTTGTCTTCGACCTACTTCTATTGTGAAAACTTTAGGATTCCATCCTCCTTCGCTTCTTCCTCAGCAACTCAGGCGACGAGTACATCGTTCACCAGATCTCATCAAACTCTTCCGCCTCTTTCTTCGGCCCCTCTTGACCTTGATGCCCGGTCGTTTCATCGAGCTCGTTTGCTCTTCTGACGTTGCGCGTGACGCGTTGCAGTGGTGTGCCCATGTCGACGGCGTCAATGAGGGACTCCACAAGTGCTTCGGCAGCAAACTTTGAAACCCGGTTTGAGCCATATGCTTTCTTCATGATGAGGTTGTAACCCTGCATCCCTGTCCGCCGCGACCGCGAGTAAGAATGGCGCCCGGGGCCGCCAGAGACTGCTCGTCTCATTGGTATTTGAAGCCTCCTTCTCGAATGACTCTACTGCTTCCGGCGAAGCGCAGAGGAAAAGATCCCATGACAAACCAGAGTCCAGACTGGGCTTTAGTGCAGCGTACTCGGAACGGAACGAGTCTGAGCTTGGAATGACAGTAGTTGAGTCTTGCTTTGCAGGAGCCTCCTCCCATTCAATGGTAAACTTTGCTCTGGCTTCGTTGAAGTCATCGTGAATGATGGAACGCTCCTCCTTTGCGCGGGCAATGGCACGCTCGAAGGGCAGCTCAACAATCCGCTGACCTTGCGTCTTGAATCTAGCCCAACGCTGCTCGTCGTCCTCGCTTCCACCGTAGCATGCAGCGCGAAAAGCGACAAAGCCCCACTGCTGCCAATTGAAGTGCTTCCTCCAGATTCTGAGCCAATTTGGTGGCGAAAAGGTGGGCATCTGAGTGTCCTCGGCGCTGGAAGAGGTAGCCGGGCCCTTGGCGTCCCTCTCTAGCGTGCGCTTCTTATTGTTTTCTTGTTTCTGTTCCTGCTCCTGCTCCAAATCGAACATGTATCGTGACAGCTTGCTCATGCCAGCGTCTCCCAATACGTCACGCAATCCGTCCTGGATCTTGATGAGCTCGTTCTCGGGCAATGTGGCCAGATCGTTTTCATCTGCGTGTACCCATCGCTCAAAGTTCCATCCTGGAGCCCAAGATGAGCTACATGCGTCTGAGTACTCCCCTGACATTTTTAAAGGGGATCGTTGTTGGAAGATTGGCCACAGTTAACGATAGGAAGTAAATTCATCGAAACTCCAGTTGAAGCTTTGATGAGCCGAGAATTAGAAGATTTCGTACTCTTGATTTCTTTCGAGCTCACGGTATGGCATCAATTGACTCATCTGTAATGCTCTCCCTGATCCGGCACCGCAGCTTCTTTTCTCCGACGACCGTTATCAGTCAGTTGTTCACTCCAACTATCACTTACCACCTTGATTGCTCATGTAGCGTTACAGCTCAGGGTTGGTGACACCCAATCTGGGGATCAAAAGAAATTATGTTGTACACGATAACAAATCCATACTTGCCCTCAAAATACTCTAGAATATGCAGCCGAGGTTATCATAAACTTGAAGAATGCTAACGGGCGATTAATGAAATGTCACACCAGGTAAATGTCCCCAAAGTCGCTTTCACTTTTCCCATTGGCTCCGAAAGCTTGTCCATCCATGACTCCGTGTACATATGCTTCGCCCACGACCTCAAACACTGGTGTGTCGCCTACTTGAGCGGCGACCTCACCCACAGGACGCAGGACCATCGGCACAGCTCCACCACCCATGATGGCGATGGCGTCCCCAGTCTTACACCAGTCCGGGGCAAGACCCATGTGCCCGCCGTCCGTGAAGACGAAACTCCTTTCCAACGACGCGATCCACACGGTGGTCTCTATCGGGCGGCCCTCGCTGACGAGTTCGTCTGCCTGGAGCGGAGCAGACGGCTTGAATGTGCCGTCCCACCATGCTTTCAACATGCGTTCGTCGTCCTCGCCCTGCAGTCTGCTGTAGACCCCTGTCACCTGCTTGCAATCCATGCAAAGGGTGCGCAGTACGGTCGCGAGACTCTGTTCTTGGTCTTGACTATTATGCACGCCTCTTTCACTTGCCATGTCCACAATGCCTTGAAATGTCCTGAACCTGGCGGCCCATGAACTGCCAAACTCGAGGACGTGTTTGGCGCCAACAGCTTCTATCGAGTCGAATATGAAGCCGTTTGCCCGCACGTGGCCGGCGGGTTTGAGGCACTGCCAAGTGGCTTTGGAGCCTTTGCACGCGCTGAAAACATTCTGGAGTAAAGTCCGACTGTACAATAGGCTTATAGAGCGTATGGACGGCTGATAACTCCAATCGACAGCGAAAGACGGCATGTGCCTGTGGGCTTGACGTGCTGGATTGTAGATGTGACTCAATACCCTCAGATCTTGGTGTTTCTGGATCCAGGCGAGGGTGAAGTCTTGAAAAAGCTGCTCCGCTGGGATAGTGTAGTCTGTATTGACGATACGATCAGACTCAGCGAAGAGGCCCAGCAGGCTGTAGATTTTGTCTCTAGGGTCTCCCGAGCTACGGTTTCGGAAAGTCCCGAGGGCATTGAGAAGTGATGCTCTAAGACCGGACAATGATAACATTGACAGTTTTGCAAATGCCGCTACCACATCCAACGCCGCCAATTCAAAAGGTGCTCGTATCCTTGAAGTGAAGATGTAGTAGATGGCACGGCGAACCATAATGGAGTCGATCTCGAGTCTCTCAAACTGGAATGATACTTTGCGGGCCACGATGGGCTCCTGGACAGTCCAGACTCTGCCCCACCAGGGACGGTTGAAGAAGGATATCACAGCCCTGCTCATTTGGGTAATGTTGCAGTCAGCACTCTGCGTAAGCCGATCGACGTGCGACTGCTGGCCTCCAGCGGCAACGTTGAAGAACTCCATGGCCGCAAGAAGTCCAGGATAGGAGTCTCCGAGGTAAGCAATGACTTTGGTAGCGCCAGAAAATGTGCGGCTCATGAGTCTGACCTGGTGGCTTCGTTCAGCCAGATCACTCTGCTCGGCACCCTGGTTTACACATATGGCATCTATCCAGAGCAGGCGGACGGCGCCGTCTGGGAGGATTAGATGATTAAGGGCTGCGTAGAGGTTCTGTGTGACCCTGAAGGCATTGCCATCGAATGTGACAACTTGCAGGTCGTCCGCGCTGCCCCAGACATAGGACAAGGCTTCGTATGGTGGAGGCTCATCAATGGAAACGACTTGGAGTCGGCAGACCAAGGACTGTTCATTGTTCCATGACAGGTGAAGGAGACGGATCTGACTAGTAGGGTCGATAGTCGGGAATGAAACTGAAGGATCCACAAATTGAGGTTTTGTCGATGCGGCCATCATCATCGACAGTGCTCCAAGCCTCAGGCACAGCCTGTGGTGCTGGACTGAGGGGCAGCGACGAGGCCTTTAGAAATGCGGGGCAGGAACAGAGTCTTCATAAACCATTACTTAAGGACTCGTCCCCACTGGGGACAAATTAATGAACAGTGGCGTGTCACGGCAGCAGCTGATTGTCTTAGTACTGCGCCAACTCTTGGCCATGCAGCAAAGGGTCTTAGACTAAGGATGTCCAATAAGACCGAGTCGATGGCCAAACCACTTTATTGAAATGGGCCAGCTTGCTGACTTTGAGGCGATACGACAAATATATGAAGCCAAATGAATACTTTGAGACACGAACGGAACGACGAATAATAACATTACTCAGCCGATGCGGCTCAAGAACTGGGATCAGAAGCATCCATCTCTTGGGGTTCCTTGGAATAAGGCAGCTCTTGGGGCGTGCTTTGCCTTGTCTGAGCCGGTACCGGTAGAAATAAACCTCCGTGACTGGGCGTAGGCTGATGCATGGGCCGATACCGAGAAGAATCCTGCGAAAATGCAACCTTGCTATTGGGTATATTGACGGCAGATTGAGTGACGCGCCGTAGAGCCTTTCTCGACCTTCGCATAATCACAAGCCCGGCAGCCAGAACGACGACACCGACGACCGCCAAGGCGACCCCGATACCAAAGATAATCGCCGAATTGCTGTTGCCGCCAGAGCAGGCTGGTCGTAGGGACTCGGTTGCGGTGGGAGCTGCAGGCGTGGGGGTCTCCTCGGCAAAGATCCAGCCGTTGATGTGAGCCCCGATGACCGTCGTCGAGCTGTTGATCTGACGCGTGTCTGGGACCCAGCTCTGTTTTGAGTCTGTGGTGTACACGGTGAGAGTATCTCCCGAGGCAATATCGCTGTAGCATTGCCCAACGTTACCGGGCGACTTCCACTGGGCAAAGGTATATTCCCTGCGAGCGTGGGCAACGTCAGAACAGCAAACAGGACCCATCTCGACAGCCACGGGGAATTTCCGCGGCGAGGGAAGGGGGGCTCACAATGGACAGCAGGCTACCAGCGTCCTAGAGGCGTCCATAACCGAGGTGGCCACCTGGCTGAATGCCTCGGGGCAAGTCATGGGCCCGATGCTGACGATGGTGTCGCTGTTGGAGCCAAGCCTGTCCTGGTCCCACGCGGTAGTGGCAGCTTCTGGAACGCAGCGCAGGTCTTTGCTCACGCTGATTCCGAAGCCAGGATCCCAGGCGACAATAGAACGGTCGGTGTTCCACTGCCAGAACTTGGTGGAGCACCCCGGAGCATGGCCCGACCAAGGCGTGACGAGGGGGATCCAGGAGGTCCATGTGCCTGAGGTCAACTCAGGGGGCCTGTAGACGGTCTCGACTGCAGATGCCATGGTCTGAGAGGGTACTAGTATGGCTCGAGGAAATCCTGCTTCTTGGTAGAAAGTGCCGTGGTTCAGAGAGAGGAGAAATAGCCAGAAGATCAGGTTCAGAGGGATGTTGACTGGGTGGGCGTGCCCCGTATGTTTAAAAAGAACATGTCCCGCCCCATGCAGCACACCCACTCAATGCTTTCATGGTCGAGGCTGCATGCCCACTCCTCAGGCAACACAATATCAAATCCTCACAGCCCACGCGAG
The DNA here is from genome assembly GCA_037177825.1 of Diaporthe sp. P3_1W. Classification (NCBI taxonomy): domain Eukaryota; kingdom Fungi; phylum Ascomycota; class Sordariomycetes; order Diaporthales; family Diaporthaceae; genus Diaporthe; species Diaporthe sp. P3_1W. The sequence continues at coordinate 246,206 of JBAFXB010000004.1, read as the reverse complement.
AGCGTCATCGTGGGGGCCAATGCAGCCGATGGGGCGGCCGCGTGAGAGCGGATATATCGTGCAGGACCATGGGAGGACTGTGTGATCTGCAGCCAGAAGTTCGGCATTGAACACATGCATAGGACCGTGTTGCGAGGCCGTCGTCCCTTCCGATGCGTAATGAAAGACGTGCGTCCTGATGAGAGCGGCTACAAATGTACATTCATCATGGCACTCCATATATACAGAATATGCAATGGAAGTAGAGAGTCAAGAGAAAGGTTCGTAAAGGTCTGGGTACCCACAGGGTGTGTAATGTAAAGGCGCCCATTGAGCCGCGTCAGGGCCGGGAGGAGCAATCTAATGCAGGGGAAATAAGGTTGGGCGGACCGGTTGCTTGGTCCAGATCAGGCCCCACAGCTGCCAATCCCCAACCCAGCCCAGCCCCCAAAGTGGCACCTCGGTCAATGACAGGCCTGGGCTGGACCTCGAGCTGCGAAGTTTCATACCAAGTCAGCCAGCCACAATTTCAACCTCGACTCCGACCTCAACGACGACCTGAATCTGAAAATGGTGTAGGACCGGCCCATGGGGCGTTTTCTTACTTAGACGGTCATGGCTGCTTCTCCCACGGCGCCACTGCGCCGCATCACTAGAGCGTCACTGGCGCGATTTGCCTACGCCGGCAGCGAGACGAGCTCCACCAGCGAGGCCAAGACCAAGATCACGACTCCAGACATAGAGGACATTATACCCTTTGCTGTGCCAGCTTCGACACTGCCAAAATCCACACCGGCGTCCACTCGAAAGCGCAAGCGAACCACCGTCCTCTCAACGGCCCAGTCCAGCGGCCACCGAGTCAAGATTGAAGCAGAACAGCTCGAGTCTACCACCACCACTCTCGCGAGCATCCCATCGCCCTCCCCCCGCCGCGCCCGCAAGCCCGCACGCAAGACCCAGGACCCCGCCACCGGCGCCGAGACCGTAGCCGCGCCGTCGGACTGGCAGGAGCTCTACGATGCGACCAAGCAGATGCGCCTGACCGGCGCCGCCGCCAACGCCGCCGTCGACACCATGGGCTGCGAGCGCCTCGCCCTGCCCACCGCCAGCCCGCGCGACCAGCGCTTCCACACCCTCGTCGCCCTGATGCTGTCGAGCCAGACCAAGGACACCACCAACGCCGTCGCCATGCGGAGGCTGCAGACGGAGCTTCCCCCACACGAGGAGGGGGCGCCGCCGGGGCTCAACCTGGAGAACATGCTCGCCGTGGCGCCTGAGAAGCTCAACGAGCTGATCTGGGCGGTTGGGTTCCATAATAACAAGACAAAGTACCTTAAGCAGGCGGCCGTCATCCTGCGCGACTCGTGGGGCGGCGATATTCCTGACTCCATCGAGGGTCTGGTCTCGCTGCCGGGCGTGGGACCCAAGATGGCACACCTGTGCCTGTCGTCGGCGTGGGGCCGCACGGAGGGTATTGGCGTCGATGTCCATGTGCACCGTATTACGAACCTGTGGGGCTGGCACAAGACGAAGACCCCCGAGGAGACGCGGCTCGCCCTGCAGGCGTGGCTGCCGCGCGACAGGTGGCGCGAGATCAACTGGCTGCTGGTCGGCCTGGGCCAGACTGTGTGTGCGCCTGTCGGGAGGAAGTGCGGGGACTGTAATTTGGGGCTTGATGGGCTTTGCAAGGCGGCGGACCGGGCAAAGGTCAACCAGGGGCGTAAGTTACGGGAGGCAAAGGTCGAGGTGGAGTTGGAAGTGGATGCTAAGGCTGTCAAGCTGGAAGAGGCGGTAGAAGATGTAGCTGCTGTTGCTGGGGCCGCAGACATTGGCAAGGTAGAGGAGGAGACCCAAGACGAGTCAAAACGGCCTACGAAGCGGCGCGGGAAACGAGGATGAGCGCCCTCTTCGTTGAACGGGATGGACACTCGGCTCCATGCTGCAAGGTAGCAATCGTGGGGAGGATGCGAGGCCCTCCGAATATTAATTGTTCGCTGCCCCTACAGGTCGCTGCCCATGTGCCCAGATACGTGGTATTCCCAAATTAGCCAGCCCATCCTGAGCCCCCGAACTTGTCGGTTTCCTGTGCGAAAACGTAGTCGAGCGACGTCCTGCCCAACGCACCACGATTAAACATTAAACTGCACCACCGCGGGTCACTAGACATTGTCTACCCATGACTCGGCGTCGAACCCCAGTGGCGAAGTCGTCGATATTATCACTGTATTTCCCCTCCCCCCCCCAAAAAAAATGATATCCCACTCCCACCGCCTCTCCGATCTTCCCTTGACTTACACGCCCTTCACGACCTGCGTCTTCTCGCTTTCCAGGCGTGCAGCGTTGCGCTCGTGCGATTCCTTCTTACACTGCGTGGCCACGTTAGCTGGTCTCGTTTTCTACCATCACTTATCCCACCACCGCTGAAGGGAATAAAAAGCCGTCGTAATTAGTTACTGACGTCGTCCAACCCGGTGCACTTGTGGTCCTCCAGCAGCCGGTGCTTGCCGCAGAAGTGGCCGTTGCAGAAGCTGCAGTCGCCCGCGATGCGCTGCGGCTGGTCCTTGCAGTCTTGGAAGGAGCATCGGACTTTCTTGGGCGCCATAATTCGGGGTCAGTTGGGAGGGCTTGGTCGGGTCGTGGGCTGTAAGTTGGGTGTGGATGGACGGGAGACTCGGGGGCTGCCCCAGTTGCTGGGCTGCTGTCGTGTGCGGGAGTTCACGCTGGGAACAGATGGAGTCGCCCAGCAAGAGACACAGAACCTGGGGAGACAGGTATCGTGAGGTTCGGAGTTGCAAAGATGGGCAGCCAAGGAGTCAAAGTGAGCGTGTTGAGATGGAGAAGCGACCAAGTGTTGGGGATGACCGGCGTGTCTTGTCCAGTCAGCGGGCCACAAACAACCTAATTGCCTTGGTGAACCACGTTGCCTGAGGATTGGCACTTTGGTGACTTAGTGCCTATGACGTTGAGATGAGGCTGCAGGTTCTATTCCGAAGTTCCCACCACCGTCAATGCGCCCGCCCTGTCCGTTCTGTTCGGCAAGGGCTTTCGGGGCCTCGCTTTCCAAGCAAGGAGCATCCTGGTCTCACCTTAGGCTCGCCCATATGGGGAAGCTTCAATTACCTAAGGTAAACACGTGCTGATGTTGACTTCACAATGCCAACGCCGGTTCCAATGAGGCGAAACTCACCATTAAAAAGGGCGAAACAATGATACAATAGTAGAACCCAACACTGGTCGGATGTGAAAGCTTCGACGATAAGTGCCGATTTCTTGTCTAAGCCATCATGAGCCAACGTTGGCGGACAGGAACACAATGTAACTTTTTGAAGATACGGATGTGGTATGTGCCCGTCAAAAGAACCTGTTTTGGTGTGAAACGGTTGGAGTGCCACTCTGAGATCTAGTCAATGGGCGCTTAACCTGCAAACCATGTCGGCAGCAGGACACCTGTTTTTCCAGGTGTCTGGGTGTCTGGAGACCGTCTGAGTTTGGTCAGTGGTGTTGTGGTTTCTGAATAGCATAACAGTCCAGAACAGCCCAATCCTGGATGTTCTTATGACTGCTCTCGGGCACTGGATTAGGTAGGATGTGCCATGTGTCTGATGGTATGGTTTGGTTTCGGGTCACCCCCTCTCGCACACATAGTATCACTGCCCAAATATCATAGAGCTTACACGGTGATCCATTTACTTCATAAGGGATTGTGATAGTCTGGCTATGTAAAGACTGTCGATGACTGGGAACCTCTGCCATCCAAGACCCCCGCCACACAATTCAAGAGCTAACGTTAAGATATTCAACGTTATCCTGCCAGCTACCTTCCTTCCTCGCCCATCTTTAACTAAGTTATAATATCAATATCACATCCCATGTCACTCGTGGTCAATGCTGTCCAGTCGCGCGTCCCAGGGCGGCAGCCACCCAAACACGATCTAAACCAAGGGGCCACGCGACAGAGTTGCAGGCTCAAGGCGCACACACGTGAAAGCACTCGCTTTCGTGCATGGCGGGCCCGCAAGCCGGCGCCTGCTTTTCAGACATCGGGGCCTCCATAGGCGTAGCCGATAATCCTGCCGAGGAGGACAATTTCGCCTTTAATGTTCTCCCTGGCGCCTGCCTCGTAGACGTTGCCGACAATCTCGCCGTCGCGGAGGACATTGCCCTTTTGGCCCTTTTGGCCTTGCAGCAAAAGCCTGAAGGTGGCCCCGGGGCCCTCGGGCTTGGGGCCCGGCGCGAAGAGCCACCTGACCAGGTCCCCGTTGTCACACTTGGGGGGCTTGGGCAGCTCCGCGTCGCAGTCCCCGCGGCCCTCGGACAGGCACCTCGCGTAGGACTTGGCGTTGCACTGGATGAGCTTGTAGCGCAGGCTGTCCGGCGGGGGGACGCTGGCCGGCGCGGCGCGCTTGGTCGGCTCGTTCACGGACGCAACGGGGCCTTCCGGGTCTATGGCTATCTCGAGGTCATCGTTGCACACGTCGTATAGAATCCGCTCGAAGGCGCAGCTCTTTGAGCCCTCGCCTGTGGTCTTGCACTTCTCGTACTTTTCACGTATCTCGTTGCACCTCTCGGAGGGCTCTATGGCTGTCGGGGGGTCATCGTTGGTCGGGGCCGTTCCGTCGGTCCGCGCGGCCACGGCCCGGGACGCAACGGGGCCTTCCGGGTCGTCGGCGGCGGTAATACCGAGCAGCTCCTCGTCCCCACCCTCGCGCTCTTTGCACAGGTGGTACGTCTGCCGCTCTATGACGCACTCGTGCGAGCCGTGGCCTGTGTTCTTGCACTTCAGGTACTTTGCAAGTTCAGTGAGGCAGGGCTCATGGAGGAGTGAGGGGTCGAAGATGATCGGGGGGTCACCATTGGTCGGGGCCGTTCCGATGGCCGCCGCCCTCGCGAACACGGTGACGTTTGCGTCCACCGGCGGGTCGTTTTCGAAGATGTTCCGGATCAGATCGAGCATCTCCTCGTGCTTTTTGCACTGGCTGTAGTTGGCCTGCTCCGCGACGCACTCGTGCGAGCCGTTAACGCCCCAGGTCCGGCACCTCAGGTACACTGCAAATTCGTCGATGCAGGGCTCTAGGGGGATTAGTGGGAGGTCCCCGTTGTTGACCGGGGGGTCATCGTTGGTCGGGGCCGTTCCGTCGGCCGCCGCCCTCGCGAACACGGTGACGTTTGAATACACCGGCGGGTCTTTTTCGAGCATCTTCCGGATCAGATCCATGATCTCCTCGTGCTTTTTGCACTGGCTGTAATTGGCCTGCTCCACGACGCAGTCGTCATAGTGCAAGTCTTTGGCCTTGCAGTTCCTCAATTCCTGGAGTTCTTTGTCGCACCCCTTGAGCACGGGATGTAGGTCGACTCGATGGGTACCGTTGTGCGGGGCGGTGTCGGTGGTCGGCACGGTCACGGGCACATGGGCGTCTTCCGGGTGGTATCTTTCGTGGAGCTTTCGGATGTCATCGAGGATCTCCTCACGGCCCATACAGTGCTTGCGGTGTGCGGCCCTCGCCGTGTCGCACTCGCGCGGGTCGAAGGGCATGGGCTGGGTCATGCACATGTGGTGGGCAAAATCTGCTATGCGGCATTCCTTGGACGGCGGGGGTCCACCGTTGTTCGGGGCGGTTCCGTTGGTCGGGTTGGGCGGGAAGCTCTTGGTGCTTCGCTCGGTGAGGGTGATGTCGGGGAAGATAGGGGCCGCCGCGGCGAGGGCAGCACCCAGAAGGATAATCTGGAGAGGAGAATACATTGTAGCCCGGTGATGATTTATGTATGGTGGCAGATGAGTGGGAAAATTGTTTCTCGAGTGTTGAAGGGAGCGGTAGAGCCACTTGGGACAAATAAAGCCGGCTTGCGAAGGTGGCTGCTTGTATACTTATAGACAAGAGAATGCCGTATTCTGCCATCTACTTCAGCAAGTCACCCGTAGTCTAACCTCGTGGTTGCCAGGAAGCCTCGTAAACAGGTTGTCTGTCAACATTTTGGGACGCTACAATTTTTAGCATCGGGGCAGCCTCCTCGACGGGCTGCGAAGGTGTGTTTACACCGCATCCGTTTCCCAATCATATTTACGTTGGCATATCGCTCTAGATGTAAGCATGTAAATGGATGCATTTCTAAAGAATCCGGACTGGAGTAGTGGTTGGTCGGTCCAAGATGATGTGGACGTTAACGATGCCGGCCATGTCTGGACAAGACTGCGAGCCCGCGGTTGTTCGAGCGTTGCATGAGATCAAGAGGTTTTCTTGATGGACATGGGAATGGTATATGTTTATTGACTATCGGTTACTTGACTAGTCGACTAGTGTCTTCCTCCGTCTCCAAGCACAGACAAACAGCTCGGGATTGCCAGCAGTTCACATACGTGGCCCCAACCGTCATGAAATTCGTACCAGGAAGTGGCAGGAAGATGAAATGTTCTTCATGTACACAGACATATAAAGACCGTCGTATATTGCCTACGCCAAGGTCGAATTGACCTGCTCGGAGACTGCATGGACGCTCGAAATGCCAGAATATCGGCAAGATCGACTTATATGTCCAGGCGCCTTAACCACATTCGTATTGGTACAGAAGTAGCGGCCTATCCCATAACCTACTCTATCATACCAAGCTCGACCCTAGCCCTCGAAAGCTGCCGATACAGATCTCAAATTCTCGTCACGGATCTGTTCAGCCTCGGCCCCGCAGTGAGCTATCTATGTTTTGCCGAGGATGTCTCCGGAGTCCTTCTCTCTCTCAATCTGGGCTGTGAGATATGGTGGCCTGTGTCAGCGGAGCAAATACAGGTGTCGCTGGGGAAATGAGTTCCGACCTTCCGAGGAAGAATTGATCAACACACGTCATCACCGCGTGTGGGCTTTGGTGTTTCATACCTCAGCAGTGATCAATTTAGGCCCCCCAAGAGTCGATTTCCTCCAGATTTGGTTACAATCACGGCATCTATTAATTTCAAGAATCTGTCAGCATACCCAGTTCCACAAAACAGTATGAGATACCGGGGCGGGGACCCTGTGTAGGGGCAACGGGGGCGGTGGTGGACCTTACCCTACTCTGGAATATCCAGTGCATCAAAGAACCAGCGCCGAAGCCTGTTCTCTAATTGTCCCATGTGAGCATTTTGTACCTCCAAGAGCCAGCCCAATAGTACACGGTCTTTGGAGATCTGGTTCATGCGATCTAGAATGCCTGCTCGATCCAGACTGGCTTCCGGGATGTTTCGTGACTGGGCAACAGCGACTAGAACATCCCACAAAAGTTGGTGGGATCTCAAGGCGAGGATAAGGCCTATGGAAGCGTCAAGGAGGGCCGAAAGCATGCGCTGGAACTCTTGTAGCAGCCTGCGACGGTGGCCCTCCAGGTCGGGGGACCTGCTCGCCCGTAAATAACGCCAGGTCCCCGACAGAAAAGCCGAGGCCAGCAGCAAAATGGACAGGACCATGAATGCGATGTGTTCCCTGTGTATAACAGTGATGTCAAAGGTTGGGGCTCCTGGCTGTGATTGTTCGAGAAAACAGTGGATGAAGTGCAGGTTGACTGGCAGTGGAAGCATGACGCCAATAGTCGTGCTGATCCTGCGGCCTGGAGTGCTCGGGGCGAGGATGAAAATCATCTTTTCCAGAAAAAGCACAACGCCGCGGGAAAGGAATTGAGCGAGACAGAGCGCCTCCACTGCCCAGAGAAGGGTTGTGCGATTGGCCGCCATTCCGGTTGGGGCAAGGACGTAAGCGAGAAAGAGCAGCTGTACCGCAACGAGAAGTGTGGTATGATCGGCCTTCATGGTGTTTGTGATGGCGAGGACACATCGAGCGATAGGCTGAGTAGCTATGCGTGATGCCGAGATGTAGAGCACGCGTTGATGTTGTCGGAAATTGACGATGACGGTGGTGGAAAGGTACCAAGACGGACTAAATTTGTAAGGTGTGGACAATTTGATTGCAGTGTGGGAACAGTGCTGCTCTGTACCAACCCGTATTTCCATGTTCCAGCTTCACTTACTTAAGTATTGGAGGCTAGGCGAAGTTCAAACAGATCAACTGCAGCTTCGTTCATTCACTTGTTCTTGTGCCCTTAGCCTGCAGTGAATCAGCAGTTGCCTTGACATGATGCTGGTGCCAAAGGTTACAGAAGCCAGCTAGGGGTAACATCTTCTTAAATTGTATAAAATATGTCCAATAGATGCCCGATGACTGAATATTGACTGGACTTCGAGGCCTCTCAAGCCAGACACCTCCTGGGCGAGGAAGATTTAGCACAATGGCCAGTTACGGGTCCAGGAGAATTGTCGTCTCTTTCAGAATCTTATCTCTCAAAGAAGTTATCTAACGTCAAGAAGGTATGGCGGTCACCCATTTCAGGTGTTCACAGATCCGAAAATAGCGGCCTCCTGTGTCAAGAACCGATGTCGATCCGGGGCTCTTCGCATGCAGGCACATACAAAGTCGACTGAGTTCCAGCTGAGAGACTTGGACAAGAGAGACAATATATAGAACCTGACAGTCGTGACTAATCTCGAAATCAAGCTCTTGCAAGCAAGCCAGACAGAACAGCTGCCCGTATGGTGCGCTGAATACATAGATCTCATCTCTACGGCCTAACTCCTGCCCAGATCACTACCTCTGCGACAATTACTATAGCGCCAATTAAGGCCTTTATAACGCTTCTTGTAGGCATTTCACTCAGAAGCTTATTAGTGAGAATATGAACGATGTGATTTCTGATCAAGAAAGGCCTGTAGCGGAAAGCCACGCTTCTACTTAGGCAAAACTTATTAGATGACGATCCTGGTAGAGAAAGAAGTGCAGGCTTCGATCGGACGTGGGGGTAGATGTACGAGACAGAGAGACAATTATACATGCAGCATCTAATAGATCAATGTTTCTATTGCAGACGCAACACTAGGACAAGCTGGACGTGTGAAACCACGTCATAGCATATTGCGGTACAGAGGGAGTACTTCCTGATGACTCGAGCTCCATGGTTCCAAAATTGCTCAACACTGGCACAAGTATCCTGTACTCTTCTGATTGTGGTGTAATAGCCTCTGTGGTAGCTTTCCAATCTGGCATGCCCATGATGACAATGACGGCCCTCAGTCTATTCCGTACTTGGTCTATCAAATACTTCCATGCGCTGGGATGAAATCTCCGAATAGGATCACCCTGTATCTTCGCTGTCCACGAAGAGACCAGGATACTGTAACTTCACGAGTCGGAGTAGTGCTCTGACAGAGTTACTAGTTGTCAAATCTTTTCCTGGCGTGATTTTCCATCCCCCATTCGTGGTCACAACTTGAAGTTTCCGTACTTGCCCGAGCGCCATCGGACCATCAAGCGCCGGCCTATAGGATGGGAGACGGTCTTTCGATGACCTAGAAAGTTCGTCGAACCAGGGCCCAAGAGGAAACCTGCAATCCAGGCATAAGATCACCAATGCCACCAGCCGGAAGTTTGGTGTGTCTTTGAAAACCTGCTCGAATTCTTCTGGGTTTGTGGTGTCGTCGGCGTTCCCTCCCGCTTTGTTGTTGCAAAACGTCTCGAAGAGCCACCGAGACCTGCCATGTTCAGGGATCTGGTCTTGGTTGATTTCGGGGGCTTCCTCGATGTCCTGAAAGTCCACATAGAGCGAGAACCTTTCGAAGGGGAAGCCAATTCGTAGCCTTTTGAGCCTGCGAAATGTCTCTGTGTCATCGAGGTCGACCATGATTATTCTGTTCTCGCCAAAGAGACCGAAAAGACCGCTGTCGACGACCGCGGCAAGGTCCGCCGACAAATAGTACCCCTGGACGACGTATGCCACATCTGCTTTCTGTAGCCATTCGGAGCTGAACATGTTGGTCCCGGACACATCGTAGATGCTCCCTCGGTCACGGCTCAGAGAGCCAAGACGACCTGAAGTTCTGACGGCCGATATAGCCTCGTCGCTGATGCATTTCAAGGAGGGTGTAAAAGCTTTAAAAGAATTTGGTCTCTCAGACTTTGTTTGGGAAAACAGGAGGGTGTCCCTGCTAGTATCAAACCATGCCTTGTCGTCTGTCGTATGATGTGGTCTGCGTCCATGGGTTGACATCTCCCTATGCCATGTTCCCAGTGTGATCCGAGAACCGTACCGCAAAGCAACTCCCCGAGCCTCATGGCAGACCTGAGAAATCTTCGGCGGGTGTCGCTGGCTGTCAGGTGGGCCATTGTGAAACCCCGTGGTCAAATTCAGGTCTGGGATGACCAAGCGCGAGGGAATGCATTTGTCCCAAATCATTTCTCTGAGCTCGAGGGGCAGGTCGGGGAAGCGGTGGAAGCGAGTGACACCTGCTGAAGGTCGTCCGGGCTCGAGGTCCTGTTCGCTCTTGTGATCTGTTGCAAGGGGTACGGCTTTGAGGTGTCGTTTGTTCTTTCGCTTACGTCGCCTGGAAGGTAGTCCGGACTCGAGGTTCTGTTCCCTCCTATGGTCTGATGCAAGAGGTACGGCATTTAGGTGTCGTCTGTTCTTGCGCTCACGTCGCGTCTGGCGCGCCTCGCGATGTTTGCGGGCTTGGCGGGCTTTTCGCTGCTTCGCAGCCTTTCGGCTCTTGCAACCCTTCCGTTGGGATGGCATTTTGCGTATGATGGGGGTGTGTTGACTCGGAACTGTAGGCCGTTTTGTCTGGTAAATAGCCGTTTGTGGTGTCACGCAGGCGCGTGGTCGTGTTTGATTGAAAGCGCAATGAGAATGCTCATCGTAGAGGCAAAATGACAGACGTGAACGAAAGGTAAGGTTTCTGCTGATGGGGATACCGCCTGCAAAATGAACAACGATCATTAGTGAGAGGAATGAAGTTGCCTGATGGGTTCAGTTGTGGTGAGCAAATCCACTGGTTGTGTAGATTTGTGAAAAGGGAGTTAGCCTGGAGAGTTGGGCAGACTTGGCAAACACAAAGAAAGGCCCAAGTCACTTTTGAAGGAAAAAGTGTCCAATAACAGCTATGAAACTTTCACTTGGCCCTGATATTTGTGTCAGTGCTACCAGTCTCGAATGGAATGTTAGACCAGTGAGACATGAATCCCGAATTCAACCTCAGAGGCTTCTCTTTATAGCCTACTCCTCAAGCTAGGACTTCACTATTGAAAGAGGTGTTTGTTACAGCAGCCACGTCCCTTGTACAGTTACTGGCTTTGAGATGCCACAGGTCTTGTGCGTTCTCTACTGACTACTCGGTCTGCCCCCCCCCCTCCCCCAAGATTCACTGACACTTCCATGATTGTATTCCAACCGCAGAATTCCGTCTACTGAAAGACAAGGTACTGAATGTTTCACCCTACCGGGCCCCTCTTTGAACATTGGTGCTCCCATTTCCCTCTGATCGATCTGAGTTGGGTTTCTTGCCAGTTTTACAAGTAAGTTTCACTTGTCAAGTGAAGGACAATTCTGAGGTGGACCGTTGTCCATGAATATGCAAATGCGGCAAAACATCTGCAATGAATTTATGTACATCTTGGAAAACTAAATACAACTGAATGCCCAAAGATTGACTGGGCGTCGTCAGAACAAGTCTCGCATATTTGAGACGTAGTGTTTGCACTCCATGCGTGGGAGGTCTCGGGCCCATGGCTAATTATGCAATGGCTATTTAAGCATTTGTGCTGGTCGTCCTACCAATACCAGCATTGGCCTTGACCTTTGCAGGGACATCTGCCACACCGATGTGGCCGATGAGCGAGGACTTGAAGCCGCCCAGCTTGGAGAGTGCAGCGGAGCTGGTGAGAGTGTTGACGGTACCAGAGTTCTGAGCACGGTTCCACTCGCAGATGTAGCCCAGCGGGGAAGTGCAGGCCGATGCCTCGGCCACGGTGTTGACGACGTAGATGTTCCCACCGTTGGTCAGGCTGGCCGGCGTGATAGGAGTGGTGACGGTGTCGAAGTAGTTGCCCTCGAGCAGGACCCAGGTGTTCCCGTCGATGTCGAAGGCGTGGCCGCCGACGTTCTGGAAGTAGTTGTTGACACCGTGGAACAGGTTCTCGCTGCCTGCCGTGTTTGTGGTTCCCATATGTGGAGAGCGGCCAGACACATCGTGCAGCCAGTTGCCCGAGAAGGTGTAGTAGTCCTTGGCGCCGATCAGGAGGGCGGTCCAGTAGTGCTTGCCGTTGCAGCCGGCCGACCACTCCGACTTGCCGTCGAACTCGGTGTTGGAGATGGTCACCTTGCCGGCGGCGCCCCAGCCGGACACGATGAACTGGCGGCCGATCAGGGAGATCTTGCAGTGGTCGATCCAGACCTTGTCGGAACCATCGAGGGTGATGGCGTCGCCGCCCCAGACGTACTGCGGGTTGAGGTTGGTTATATGGATGTTCTGGATAATGACATTACTCTTGCCCCCGCGGACACGCAGGCCCTTGCCGATGATGACGCCCTTGGTGCCGACGCCGACGATGCTCTTGTTGCTGTTCACGTCGATGGGTGTCTTGGCTGCGTTGTCGTACGTGCAGTCGACCCAGGTACCGCTGGCAGCATCGCACGTGTCCTGGATCCAGGCCTGGCCCTTGGAGGTACCGCCGGGGCACTTGGTCGTCCGGTTGTCGCTGCAGCATTTACCAGTGGTTGTGCCCTCGGTGTTGCGGAAGTCCCAGGTACGGTCGATCATGATGGTCCGCGCTGTGCTGTCGGTGAGCCATTCCTTGAGTCTGATAAGTGTTAGTCTATCATTGCAGTGGACTGACTTGAATTCTGTCTACACTCACTGAGCAAGGCTCGACGGAACCTGAGGCGCGGCTGAGCCACCTCCAGTAGTGCCAGCAGCAAAACCGAACGCTTTGCCCTGGACCTGAGCAGTCGCCGCGCCGGCGAGAGCAGCGACGAGAGAGAACAGTGAGGCTTTCATGGTGCAGGACCAAAATCGAACGATTGTGTTTAAGGTTTAGACACCTTAGTTTGGCATACGGGATGAATTAAACCCGTTTAGCATGGGCTGGGCATGGCTGCGTGGCTTGGAGCGAAGGCCAGTCCTGTCCATGCAGATATATAATCAAGTGCTTCTACCTCGTGGCGGACCCCTTTGGAGACAGATCCCCTTGCGGGCAACCCCCGAAAGCGCTATGGTGGGGCCGCACGAGGAGGCATCACGGAGATGCGAACTCAAGTCCCAATCCGGCCTATTTCATCTCGCAACGGATGTCGCTCCGTGTGAAGGGACGGTGCCAAGACGCGCTATATTGCTGGGCGGGCACCCTGTCATCTTCCGAATTGGCTGTCCAGTCGCCCGGGTCTTGATCTATTCCCACCAAACAGACTGCTGCGGCACTTGCCATGCACGACTGGCATGGTAGCATGGTAAGGCCTGCCGTTATTAATGTAGCTACAGTCACACTCACTGAAAGGTCTGTTCAGTGGGGTCGTTGAGTTGCACGCTCCACCCTATCAACTCTACCACCCAGCCGGGTGATTCGCTCAGGTAACTGTGCTACCAGATAGCAACAAGGACCTGATTCTCATCGCCATGTACGGTCCAAAGGACAATCATTGCGATCCTAGCTAGAATTTACGTCTAAAACATCAACCATTGTAACAAATTTCTTTGTGTTTCCCAATTTCATGTTCCACCATGACCACTCTTTCGCTCGGCGGGCGTTCTTGAGTGCTTGCCTCCGCGCGTTGCGGGCTGTATACCATGTGAAGACTGAGTTCTCCGGGGGGTGACTCGAGATAAAGATCCGCCTTGTAGTTGAGGCCTCGGAAACCTCGAATTCCCTTTGAGGAGTGTGAGGCCCAAGGCTGGACTGTTGTTAGCGACCGCGAAATTAACACGGGCCAAGAATTTGGGTAACACCAACTTGAAGGCTGAAACACAAAGTCTCGGCAACCTGTGTAGTGAATCGAATTATTACTCGTCCTTCTGTCTAACGATATGGAGTCTGAAATCCTACAGACGCCAAACGTCAGTCCTACTGTACTGCTTGAATGAATGGGGTGGGCTTACGTTGTCTGTCTTTCGCGGGGAATGGTTCAGCCTCCATAGTTCAATCAATGACTTGGGCCTCGACATAATTTCCACTTTCTCCTCTCCAAGTCTCTCAATCAATGAGTGCATACTGCTTAAGAGGCATATGTGTACGGATTAGAAACGAGACCACTCAATCAATGAGTGTATTAGTGTTGCGTTCCCTAGGTGGAGGGGAAAGCGCCTCCCGTTATTACCGCGACGAAGACGTATCACGCCAGCTCTTGCACAGAAGATCCCATAAGGATATGTAGATGTCAATCGATATCGTTCGCCCAGAACGAGGGCCCATGATTTCTTAGGCAACAAGTGGCCCACTTTGAGAGATCCACTGCTTACTGAAAAAAGTGCCAACAGTCTGTTGGCACTAATCTGATGTGAACTTTGCCGAGCCAACATTATCCCTCCACTTTTCCCCAGCCATCTCAAACCTCCCTTCTGTCATCACTAATCTCACGAGCAAGCCTCACTGAGCTACCGCTCAGCACCTCGTTCACCAGCAACTCTCACATTGGTGTCCAAACTATACTTCGGGCCATGCAGTCACTAAAGGGTCTCGGAATCGAGCATCTTCAGCCATTACGCCGAGCGTTGATAAACTTCCTTTCCGCGCCAATCAGTGAATTCACCTATGCTCAAATCATTGATGGGCAGCCTACAAGTCACGTCTACGCCACCGACCATTACTTTAGAGATGGCTTGGCCGTCTCAGAACACCAGGAGCTATGTCCTGGGTCTATAGAGAAGGCGAGAGCATTTCGCGCAGACTTCCACGTGCTCGACCTAGTTTTTGAGTCAAAGGTCAGTGTGTCAGAGAGGGAATTAACCGCCTTCCACAATCTGATGACATGAATACAGACTCTGCAAGCATATCAAGAAACCTTTCCGGGATCTATAGCATGGAAGTTGCGGCTTCTTGAACTAGTTGCTACTGCTTGTCATGATATCGCCGTCCGTCTATATCATATGGATGAAGGAGTCCATAAGCATTGGGAGCATGAGGCGTGGCTTGCTGAAAAGCTTGAAAGCCTTCCAGAAAAGTCTCTTTACCGGAGAGCTTTGCCTCCGCCCACGCTGTTCTGGAACGGCAAGTATGTGGACTCGTCCCGGTATCCCAACGGCCTCGCAGACGTTGTTGGATACTGGGCTGAGACGCAAATCTTTGGCGGCGTTGTTCTTTTTGATCGTGGTGAGAGCGAAGAAGAGGTGAGCAATAATGCGTTCATCCAAAGTTCGCACTTTTCTGATCTGACGGACAGTGCAATGGCATATACTTGCACAACGGCCGGGGAGGGCGCGATGGCATCACCATCGCACCCCCCACAAAAGAGCAATTTGAAGACGTGCTACGGTACCTATTATCGCGAAGCCCAGACCACAATCATTGCCCGTTTCCCATCGAGATTACACTAGCCAACAGGTGGCGTTGGCACCCTTACGATGGCATGGTCAAGCACCACATCTTCAGAAACCGGCACGAGATCCCCGAAGGACCACGCCCGCGCCGGAATGACGTCTTCAACGCGAACGACTGGCCGGAAAGAATCGAAGATATCAATATTCGACGGGAATTGGCAAAAAAGGAGGCCGGCGAGCCTTTCGACGAGGCCTTTTTGACTGCAGCCATGGAGACAAACCGACAAGTTACTCCAACCTCCAGGCTCTGGGACTACCACAAGAAGGATATAATGGAGCTGGAGCCCGACGTAAAGAGACAGGGACGTCCGCCATACTTCTTCGACCCTAAGGAATGATCAGAAGACCTGTCACTCAAATCCTCCTGTGTCCTCTTTTCGGCGAAAAGAACGCGTTGAAGAAAAAGATTTGAGGCAACGAGCTGTCTATGTACTATAAAGAGAATAAGAAGTATGTCTTACTGTGGTGGCGCACCCCTACGAAGTTCATATGGTCCGTGCTTTTTGTAGCTTTTTTGCTGGTCAGCCTGAGAAAATGCCCCTGCCACGGTGGGTCTGCCCCATAAAAGCCTATTCGGGAACCGTGTTTTTACTCATACCACTATATTAATATCATAGTAGTAGGTGGGCAGGTTTACGTAGGCAAACATAGGTAACAAATACTTGATTTAGCCATGTATCAGCTTATGTTATTCATTTAGAATAGTTAGTGAATGGAAAATTTAATATGCTAGATTAAATTTAAAGCTTGAATATTGATTGGTTAAGTAGTATTATATTATTAAGTAATTAAATTATTAGATTAAATTTGAAAATTAATAGTTAATTAGTTAAGTAATATAATTATATGATATTATTATTATTTAATTAAGTTTATAAAGATTAAGAGCTGATTGGTTGATATTTTTATTTATTTAATTAGTTTGGGCCTTTGTTATTAAGTGGGCTAGTGTTGTTATAGTAATGAGTGTAGATGTTCTGGATGTTATATTTTTTAGCTTTTTTTTAGCCTTTTGATGTTGGTATCCTTATAATTCTTATGTAGTGTTTTAATAGAAGATATATTGTGTATATTATTATAATTATAGGTATATTCTTTTTATTAATATTATTTTTATGTTAGAGTTTTTATTATAGAGTATTGTATTATGAAGTTAAGTTTATTTTTTAGAGTGTAGGTTGATTTAAGTAGTATAATATGATTTAGATATTTTTATTTAATTTAAGTAATATAAAAGTATATGTTTTTAGTATGTATATTTATATAGGAAGTATAAATAAAAAGTTATTATTTATAGAATTTAAATTAAGGATTAAATTAAGTGTTATCTTTAAATATAAAGTAATATATATTAATTATATAGCTATTATAAGATATAATGAATAATTTAAGTGTATTATAATAAAGATCCCTTATAATTAGTAAGGTATAAAGTAAAAATAGGTAGGTAATTTATTAAATATATAAGCTATATATTATTAATTTATAAAACTTTTTAGTGAAATTCTTTATTAATAAATAAGGAAGGTTTATATATGATTATATTAGTATTTATATAGTAATAATAATATAATAATAATTTATTATTTATATATTTTTTAACTCTTTTTTTATTTATATTAGAATAGAGAGTTAAATGAAATTATTTTTATTTATTTATTTATAGATTTTAATATGTAATTATATAGGAATAATAGCTTTTATAATATTTATTATTATATATAAGTTAATCCTTTATTATATTTATATACTTATATATTTATATATATATTTCTTTATTATATGCTTAATAAGTTATAAAGTATAATTTAATATTAATATTATTATAAATCCTTAGATTATTTAGTAGGTAGTTTAGGCTGCTATTTTTAAGGTATAGTAAGCTTTTCCTTTTGATTAGCCTTTTAATAATATTAAGGTTAGGTAAGTATAAGATTTTCTAGTTATTTATTTTTTAATAATTAGTTTATTTTATTAAATAAATATTTAGAATTTCTTAATTATATTAAGAAATTTTATTATTATTATAATTTAGGTTTTTAATATTATTAAGGTATTTTTATATTAAAAGTGTACTTTTAGTTTTAGTTTATAAATAGGTTATATTATTAACTTAGCTTAAGTGAGTTAAGGGTATAGTATCTTTATATATTATTATATTAATTATATATATAATTAGAAGTTTATTAATTATTAATGGATTATTAGATTAATTCTTATTTTAATAGGTTTTGCTTAAGTAGTATATTTTCTTAATAGTTAATTAATTATTTTATTTATAATTACCTTTATTATATTTATTTTAGTTTTAACTTTTATATTTTTAGTATTAATTTTTCCTATAGCTAATTACCCTTTTTTTACCTTTTTTTAAGAAGAGGAAGTTTTTTTAAGATATTTAAAGGATATTAATAATAAGGAGATTGTTTAAGTGTATAGGCTTTTAATATATATCTTTATTATATATAATAGGGTAGAGGAGTATAAGTATTAAGATAGATTTATATTAAAGGATTTTTTTAATAATATTAAGATAAAGGATATAAGTATTATAGCTTAAGATAATAATTAATTTATATAAAGTCTTTTTATAAATAATATTTTGCCTTATATTTTATTTTTTATTATAATTATAACCTTTATTTTATTATTTATAAATATAAATTTAGATATTTTAAAGGAAGAAAAAGAGTTAAAGGGTAGATTTTTAGGTATATAGTTTAGAAGTAAAATAAAAGAGTTTTTATAAAAGTATATTTAGTGGTTATATTAGGTTATAATTTTGTTTATAATTTTATTTAAGTTTTAGCTATTTTATTTTTATTTTAGAAGCTTATAAAGCTATTAATTTTATATACCTTTTAGTAAGGGGCCTTTGTTAAGTATTAATTTAATTAAGTATAAGTTTTATTTTTCAGTTTAAGGTTATTTAGATTTTAATTAATGAAATTATATTAGTAGTTAAGGTTATTCCTTTAAGTATAATTAAGTTAATATTTTATTAATTATATTTTTATAAATATATTATAGTTAAGTTTAATATTTAATTTTTAATAAAGGGTATTTAAAAAGGATAGAATATAGTGTTTTAGTATTAAGTATTAGTGTTTTTATATTATATAGATTTTTATATATTAATATTAAGTAGTATTAGGTCTTTTATATATATAACTTATTTAAAGGGGGTTATTTTTAAGGTTATTAAGTAGTAGTTATTATATTATTTTGCTTATAAGATATATAAAGGTTTAAATTATATATATAATTATTTTATTTATTTAAATTATTATTAAAAGATACTAACTTTAATATATTATATTTCTATTAAAAAAAATTATAAATATAATATAATTTTTACCTTTAAATAAATAAAGCTTAGTAAGTTTAATAATATAATTAATATTTTAATTAAATATAAATTTATATTAATAGAGATTAATTTATTAAGTGGTTTAATAAAAGTAAATTTAAAGATTATAAAGATTAAAGCCTATTTACTTATAATTATAATATATTAATTTATATATATTATAATTTTATTATTAAAAATATTAAATATAATATAATTTTTATTTTTAAATATATTAAAGCTAGAGATTTTAATAATATAATTAAAATCTTAATTAAATTTAAAGTTATAATTATAATAATTAATATATAATATAATGAATTATATATAATTATTATTAATATTAATACTTATTTATAGGTATAAAATATTAATTTATAAATAATATAACTTTATTATAAAAAATATTAAATATAATATAATTTATATTCTTAAATATATTAAAGTTAATAAATTAAATAGTATTAATTATTTTTTAATTGCTTTTCTCTTTATTATATTAGCAGCTAATTTATTATATAATTATTATAAATATATAATTTATAGCTTATCTTAAGATATAATTTAAGCAATATTTAGGATTAATGAGATATATATTTAAAACTAGTTTATTTTAATATATGCCTTATAAGGTATAAATATTAATAAATTAATATTTAACTTTTATTATATTAAATTAGCTATATTATTATAAGAAATTTAATATAATATAACTTAGGAAGTTTTATACTTATATTTTAAAATATATTACTTCTCTTTCTTCCTTCTTTTCTTTTTTTAATTTTATTATTTTAAGGGTTTTAAAATAGCGATAAGGAGTATTAATATTTTAAATATATATATTTATTTCCTTTCTTTTATAGTTTTCTTTTATATACTTTATATCTATTAACTTATACTTTTAATATAATATTCTTAATAATTCCCTTTTTTATAATTATTATTATTTAAGGATTTTTTATTTATTATTTAAATATTTTTAACTTAATAATCTTAATAATTCTTTTAATCCTTTTTCTAGTTTTAATCTTAATCTTAATCCTTTTAGTTTTAATCCTTCTCTTAATCCTTTTCCTAATCTTAATCTTGCTCTTTTTTTTTTATATCCCTCCTTCTTTTATTATTTTTCTTATTAATAAACTTAATAGCTAGTAGTTTATTTTAAATACTTTATAATATATCTTAATTAATTAACCTTTTTATAATCCCCTTAATAATTTTAAATTTTATAATATATATATCCTTATATATTATATTATTATTTAAATAGAATTTATAAAGCTTAATAATAAATTTTTTTATAATCCCTTTAATAATTTTAAACTTTATAATATATATATCCTTATATATTATATTACTATTTAAATAGAATTTATAAAGCTTAGTGATAAATATTTATATATTAATTATTTTATAAGAAAAAAGGAGTATTATTAACTTAATATTTAGGTTAATACCTTCTTTATTAATCTCCCTATTTATAATTATTTAATTATATAAAGAGCTATAAGTAGAAAAGAGCTTATAGTTAAAAAGGTTAAGTTTTTTAATTAAGTACTTATAAAGTTAAGATAGGATTTAAAGCTAATAATCTTCTTTTTTATAATCTTTTTAAATTCTTTAATTAAATATTTATAAAATTAAGATAAAATTTAGGGTTAATAATCTTCCTTCTTATAATCCTTTCTTTTATAATCTTTCCCTTTATAATCCTCTTTTTTATAATCTTCCTCTTTATAATCCTCTTTATATTTTTCTTTTTTATTTATAATCTTCCTTTTTATAATCTTCCTTTTTATAATTTTCCTTTTTATAATCTTTTTCCTTATAATCCTTTTTATATTATTATTATTATTTATAATAAGGTTAATGATTTTTTTAAATGATATTTATTAAAAAGGTATTATTATAAGTTCTTAAAACTTTTATTTTAAGCTTATCCTTATTTATGTTTTTATTATTAAGTATTTTAATAATAATCTTTATATAAAAAGAAAGGTATATATCTTTTTTATTATTAAGAGCTTTAATGGTATTTTTTATATAAAAAGAAAGGTATATATTAATAAATTTTATAATTACTTGTTTATTATTTATTATACCTTAAGGTAGTTTTAAAAGCTTTTATTATTTTATAAAAGGTAAAGAAGTATAAGTAGGAATATTAAGGGTATAATATTAAAAGATTAATTATTTTTATATAAAAAGAGGTAATATATATAGGTATATATATATATTATTATAGGCTTTAATATAATGTTAAAAGATTAATTGTTTTTATATAAAAAGAGGTTGTAGGAAGAGGTAATATATATAGGTATATATGTATATTATTATAGGTTTTAGTATGATATTAGAAGATTAATTATTTTTATATAAGAAGAGGTAGTATATATAGGTATATATATGTATTATTATAAGTTAGGGGACTGTTAGGTAGTATAAAGTTTATAAATTTATTAATAATGTAGTTAATAATGCTATTTTCTTCCCTTTAGTCTTCTTTTTTATATTTATCCTTTTTATAATTCTTTTCTTTATAATCTTCCTTTTTATAATCCTTTTTATATTCTTTTTCTTTCTTTTTTATAATTTTCTTTTTTTTTATTTTTTTAATTAAATATATTAAGGTAGGAATAAGATACCTTAGTAAATTTTAAGCTTTCCTTATAATAATAGCCCTTTATTTTAATTATATATAAAAGGGGGTTAAGTATTTTTTAATTAATAGGGAAGATGTCTTTAAAAGCTTTAATATAATATTAATTATTAAGTTTAAGTAAGCATTAATTAGATCTTTATAAAAATAATTGCCTTTCTTAGGTTCCTTTTATATAATTATCTTTTTTATAATTCTTTTTATATAATTATCTTCTATATAAATAAGGTATATATTAATTTTAAGTTAATGTTTAAATTTTTTTATATTTAATAAGAGGAGAAAAATATAATAAGGGAGTTATAAAATGATTTAGGCGCTTAGAATTTATATTAAAGTGCTTCTTCTTTTCACTTATATTAAGAAATTATATAATAAATATAATAAAAGATAAAGATATATTATATATATATTAAGTATTAATATAAATATTTTATAGGGATTTATTAAGAAAGAATATTAAGGATAAGGTTTTTTAAATAGCTTAATCTTAAGGTTAGCTTAATAAAATATAATTATATTTAATTATTTTTTTATCTTAAATAATACTTATTTCTCCTAAATATCTTTATTAAGATTATTAAGGTATATTAATGTATAATAAAGGGAATTAGGTATAATAATATTTAATTAATAATTTTCTCTTATTAAATATAATAATTTAATATTTAATATTATTTTATATTATAATAATAATATATAAATATTGATAAATTTAAATTTAATATAGTTTTTTTAATATATTATAAATTTTATAAAAATTTATATAAAAGATTATCCTTAGGCCTTATAATTAGTTATTATATAGGCTAGTGTATAAGTTATACCCTTTTAAGTATAAATTATTTTAAATATTTAAAGAAAAGAAAATAAATTGCCTTTTAACTTAATAAGCTTTAAAAATAATATAATAGTTTCTTTAAGTAAATTTTAAATCTTTATATTTATTATTATTTTAAATTATAAAAATATTATTATAAGTAGTTTAAAATATAAATAAATATTTTCTTTAATTTTAACTTTAAGAGTATTATTATTAATTATAATTTTTATTACCTTAAATTTAATTTTATTTATAACCTTTAAGTTAAGGTATTAATTTTTATTAATAATAATAAATATTTTATTTATATAAAAGAAGATATTTAAAATATTAGTATAATTATTATCTTTATAAGTAAGGATTTTTTGCTTTTTTTTTAAATTAATTATAATTTAATTATAAGATAATATAAATATATAATAAATTTATTTATAAGTTTAAGTGATATTTAATATAATATTTATATTAAGTTATTACTATGATTTATTTTATAATATAATAGCTTAAATATTACTTTCTTATTTAATATTATTCTTAGATTTAATAATTTAATTTATAAATCTTAAATAAAACTTTTTTAATAAGTATTTAGCTTTAATTCCCTTAAGAAGCTTTAATAAATCTAGATTATCCTTAGTTTATATTTATTTATTAAGGATAATAATATTATAAAATTTTTTAAAGAATATATAGCTTTTATAATAATTAATCTTATAATAAATTAAAGCTTTAAATAAGGTAATAAAGGGTTACTTATTGCTTATATTTATATAATTTTTAATAATTAGTTTATAATTAAATATAAAAGATATTTCATTAATAAGCTTAAATTAAATAAAGTTATTAAGAATTATAATAATAAGGATATTATTAAATATAACTCTATTTTTATTTATATTATAAAGCTTTTTAATATATATAAATACTTTATAAAAGAAGTTATTAGGTATTATATTAATCTTATTATAAATAAGTATTTTAATCTTCTTCTATTAAGACTTTAATATTTAATTAAATTTCTTATAACCCTTAATATTAAATTTAGTTATTAAGTGAAGGGTATAGCCGCTAATATTAACTATAGCTATTCCTATTTAACTTATTACCTAGAGAGCTTAGCTCTCGCCTTATATCTTAAATATTATAATAATAATATAAATCAAATAGTTCTTTTTAATATTATTACCTCTATTAATATATAAATAATTCTGCTTTTAAGTAATATAAGTATTTATTGCGAAATAAAAGAAGTTTAAATTACAAATAATATAAAAAAGGATAAATCTTTACTTCTTATTTAATAATAGATTATTTATAATCTCTTTTATTATTATAATTTATAGTTTCCTAAAGATAAAGTTAAGTTTTATTATTATATTTTCATATTAATAAAAAGAAATATTAAAAGATATTATATTATCTAACTTATCTAAGATCTTTTTACTATCCTTATATTCATTAAATATTATAATAATCCTAACTTTATTAATCTTTTTTTAATTAAGAATAAAGTCTTATATATTATTTATTTATAAATTAATATTTAATAAATCTTAAAATAAATTATAAACTAAGTTATTACTTATTATATTAAATATAATAAATAGGTTTTAAATAAATTATAATAATAATTTAAATACCTTATTATTTTAAGCTATAACAAATATAATATCCTAGAAAAAATTAGCTTATTTAATAATAAAAATATTAAATTAAAGGTTATCTTTTATATTAAAGCTATTACTTATAAAAAGATAATTAATATAAATATATTTCTTTACCTAAGCTTTTATATTAATCTTTATATCCTTTATTAAATAATAGAGATAATAAATATTCTCCTTATATATTTTTAAGCGGTTATTTAAGGTAGTAAAATACTTTTTTTAAAGCTTAAATAAGTTTAATATAACTTTATTTATAAAGTTTTCTTATAAGATAAATATTTTAAAGTAGTAGATAATAGCTTAAAATAATAACTTATTATTATTATTAATAAAATTTAAATTAAGATATTTAGTTAAAATAAGGATATTAAAGTTATCTTCTTATATTTATTAAAATTAATTAGCTAAGATTAAAGATCCTTTAATAAAAGGAATATAATATAATAAGCTTTAATTAATAATTACTTAATTTTATAATTAAATAAATATTATATAATTATAAAGATATAATTTTAATAGGATTAGCTTATAAAAAAGGTATATTTAAATATATAATAAGTATTAATTTTTTATTATAAGAGTTATAAAGTTATTAAAGGTTAGCTTTAAATCTTTAAAAGTAACTTTATCTTAATTAATTAGCTATAATTTATATATTATTTTATATAATGTATTTATATTTAAAGAGGGTTATAGCTTAGCTTTTTTAAATAATAATAAGATAAAGAATTTATATTTAAGGATATTAATTATAATTTTAATAAAAGATAGCTTTTATTTTATAGAGAAATAATTTATTACTTTTATTAAAAACTAATATAATTATTTTTATATATTAAAGGTTATATTAAATTTATTAAAGGGTTTTAAGTTTAATATTTATTATACTTTTATTATATAAGCTACTTATTTATAAGTTAAAAGGTTTAGCTTTATAAAATAATTAATTATATAGTATATAATAAAGGAATTATATATCTTAATATATATAAATATAAAGTTATAATTATATTAAAAGGTAGCTATAAATATTAAATTATAGTAAATAATATAATTATAATTATATTTTAGTTTAATAATATTATTTTTTAAGATATAAGATTACTTTATATAAGATTATAATATATTAAGATAATATTTTTTTTAATCCTTATCCTTACTTTTTTAATATTTATAATATATTATAATATAGTTATATAATTAAGACCTTTTATTATAATAATTTATATCCTTAAAAAGGGTATCTTATATAATATTAAAATTTTAAAAGTAAATATCTAGACTTAATATATATTTATTTAAATATATTGCTACTTAAATAATAATTATATTATTATTAAGTATTTTTATAAAGATAGAATTATATTAATTTAAGATTAAATATTAAAAGGTTTATTAATTAGTTTATATATTTAGATTTATTAATAATAATAATAAAGTAATATTTAAGAAGTAAAGATTTCCTTATAATTAAATTATATTATAAAGGTATAATATAAACCTTTTATTTATCTTAATAGCATTAAAGTAAAATAAGGTTTATTTAATAAATAAAAGCTTATTAATATATAAAAATTAATTATAAAATATAAATATCTTATAATAAAAGAATATAGCTATATTAATAGGATTTTTAATATATAGCTTTAACTTTTTTTATTAGTTTTTTAAGTGCTTAAAGGTATTAATAAAATCCTTTAATAATATATATTAATGAATATTAAGATATATTTTAATAGGATTTATTAAGTTATTTAAGTTTATTATAAATTAAATTATTAAAAAATTATATTAAATAATAATAGCTTTTATATAATATTTTATTAATAAATATACCTTAATTAAAAAGGTTAAAATAAAGCTAAATAAAATAAGCTAGTTAAATAACTAGTTAATATCTTAGTTATATATATTCTTATATAACTAGATTTTATTTATAGCTTATAAAAGGTAAGAGGATAAAAGGTAAGGAAATATAGCTTAAAATATTTTAAAAGACTTTTTTATAATTTATTATATATTAATTTAATAATTTATAAATTAAATAAGGATATTATAAATAAAGAAGGGGAAGATAAGGTATTTTATAAAATATTTATTAATATATTAAAAATAAAGTTTTATTTATATCTTTAATTTAAAGATTTACTTATAGTTAAAATTTATATCTTTATCTTTTTTATTTAAAGAAAATTATTATAAGCCTTTAATACTTTATAAGAATAAGTATAAAAAAGCCTTAGCTTAATAAGTTAAGTCTTTAATAAGGGTAAAGTTATATTTATATTATATATAAATAAATAATTTTATATAAAAAATATATTAAATTTATATAATAAAGTTTATTATTAAATCTTATAATAATTCTTTACTTAATATACCTTTTAATATATCCTTTTATAACTTAAAAGTATTATTTAATGCTATATTTATTACCTTAATAATAAGATAAAGTTATTTTAAGTTTATAAAGCTAAATTAATTATTAAAAGGGAAGATATTAAAGGAAGATTTTTAAATTAAGTGCTTTATAAGCTTATTTTTTAGATTTATTATAATTATTAGCTTATTTTTAAAAAATATAAAGATATAAGTTATATTTAATAATCCTTTAAAGGTTTATATACCTTAAGAGGTATAAAGCTTATTTTAGGTATAGGTTTTTTAATTTATATAAAATCTTAAATATTAAATATATTATTTATTATTAATTTTAATATCTTTTTAATTATATAGTTTATATTATTAATTAATAGATTTATTATTTAATTATTAATTTATTTAAAAAAGGATAGAATTAAGGCTTATAAAGTTATATAAATTATATTAATAAAGATTGCTTATTTTAATTATTATTACTTTAAGTTATATTTTAAGTTATTAAATCTTTAAACCTTAGTTTTTTTAATTTAAGATAGTTATTTATTTTAAAAAATAGGGGATTATTTTTATTTTAAATAAAATTTATAACTAGTATTAATATTTTAACCTTAATATTAAGGTTTTTTATTAAGATATAATTTATAGTTTTTTTTTCTTTTTTTATTATTAGCTTAAAGTATTATATATATCCTTTAAGGTATTTTAATATATATTTTTTATTTTATAATAATAGTTTAACTTTATTGATATTAATATTATAATATAATAAGTTATTTTAATATAGTTATATTAATGCTTTAAAGATATACTTTAGCTAAATATTAATAAATATAAAGAGATTATTTATATTAAACTCTTCTTTATTATTTTATATAATAAGTATATTTTTAAATATAGTTTTAAGAGTCCTTAGAAGTATATTATTATAAAGGTTAAAGATAGAGTTTAGGAAGATATAAATATAACTTTTAATATATTTCTAGTATTTTATATTAACTTATTATATATTTATATAAATTTTTATAATAAAATTATATATTATATTAATATTAATAGCTTTTTCCTTAATAAAAAAGAGGTTTTTTAATTTTATTAAGTATTAATAAGTATATTAAAGCTTATATTAATTATAAGATACCTTAAGGGAAAGCTTATTAATACTTAGTTAAATTAGTTTTAGCTTAGTTTTAAAGGATATCTTTTTATAATATTTAAAATAAATTAGTTATATTTTTTAAGCTTAATTAAAGGTATTAATAAAAGTAATATCTAAGAAATATAATTTATATTTTATTAAATATAGAATAGCTTTTTAATTATTTAATATTAGATTTTTAAAATATTACTTTTATTTTTATAAAGTTTTAATAAATTCTTTATTAAGGTATATAAATTAGTATTATATATATATTATATTTAATAATATACTTTAAAGTTTTTTAATTTTAATATTTAAATTTTTATTATATAACTTATTAAAGTATTTTTTAATTATTTTTATAAAGATATTTTATTTTATTAAAATAAGTTTAATATATTATATAAATAAGTATTATTTATTTTAGAAATTAATATAAAGATATTAAATTATTTTTAATAAGTATACCTTTTAAAGTAATTTATTTATAAGAATATTATTATATATAGCTTTAATATATTATATAATGTAAATAAAATAAGCTTATTTTATTTTTTTAATAAGGATAAAGTAAGTTTTTAGGGCTATTATAGAGCCTTTATATAGATTTATATAAGTAGAAGGTAGTATAAGATTTATAAAAGCTATTAATAGCTATAGGGCTTATCTTTTATATTATAAAATAAGCTTAGTAAAAATAGCTAACTTTTTAAGAAATAAAGGAGATAGCTTAATGCTTATAAGTATTTAGAAATTATATTATTATTTTAATTAAAGGGAGGGTATATAAAAGATTTATAATAGCTATTAATTAATTATTTTATAAGACTAATATATAATAATAAGGTTTAATAATAATAATAGGTTTAATATAAAATTTATTAATTTTCTAAGATAAATATATAAGAATATATTTAAGAATTATAATTTTAATATTTAATAAAGGATATTAAGGAAATTATAATAAAGATACTAGATTTAATAATATAGTTATATAAATAATATATTAATTTATATTATAATAATAGAAATAAAATTATTATTTTTTTTTTTATTATATAATATTAATAATATTTAAATATTATATTAAGCCTTAATTATAAGGAAACCTTTTTAATCCTTTAAATAATAAAATTAAATTATATAACTTTTATTAAAGAAGGTATTTAGGTTAATTTATTTAGCTTTTTTTAAAGTAATTAAAAGAAAAAGTATATATAATTAATTAATATATTAATAGGAATATAATAAAATATAAGTATATATTCTTAATAAACCTATTATTTTCTTTTAATATTTACCCTTTTTATTATTTTTTTTAAATTCTATTACCTTTATATAATATATTAAATAATAAATTTAATTTTAATATTTTCTTAATATTATTATAATTAAATTTAGATATTAAAATTAAGCTTAAGTATTTAATAATAATTAAGATAATAATATAACTTAAGATAAAAGCTTAAAAGATATTAATCTTAATTCTTAATAATATATATAATATAAAAAGTTATAATAGCTTTTAATTAAATATTTTATTAAAAATTAAATATTTTTTTAATTTATAGAATTAAGTAAAGTTATTTATAAAAAGGGAGTAAATACTTAAAATATATATCTTTATTTATATTAAGCTATATATAAAGAAAGAAAGATTTATCTTTATAAGGAATAATTAAGATTTTTTTATCCTTATATAATGCCCTTAATATTCTTTATATATATTAAATATTATAAAATTTTAAAGGATTAATTAATTTTATATTATAAACTTTTATTTAAATATTATTTATATTAAGATAAAATAACTTAATATAGGTAAGGATAAATATAATATTAGGTTTATATCTTTAATATTTTTATAATTTATATTTCTTATTAAAGATATATTTTAATTATAAGTATACTTTTTTTATATTTAAGATTATTATTAATATTTATTTAAGTTAAGATTAATATTAGAACTTAAGATTTAGTTCTTAGTAAACTTAATATAAGCTTAAAGGTAAGGAGTTTATAATATTAATATTTATAAGTAGCAGTTATTTAATATATTATTAAGTTAATTAATAAAAGTTAAATAGTTTAATTTTATAAGGTTTTATTAAATAATAATATATTTTCCTTTAAAGGCTTAAAAGGATATTAATAACTTTTTTAGCTATTTAAATATAAGCTTTTATTTATTTTATATATTGCTATTTATTTTATATTTAAGTTAATTTTTATAAATTAAGTTTTAAAGGTTTCTTAATAATAAGAGGTACCTTTAGAATAAGGGAAAAAGAATATTTTTTATTAGTTATTTTATTAATATATTAAATATAATATTTTTAAAGAGTTATCCTGCTTATATTTAGATTTTAGTAATAATATTATAAAAATTAAGTATTATAAAAATAATATTAATAAGTATAAAAGCTTTTAAAAGGAATATCTTTATAAGCTTAATAAAATATAAGTATATAAATATATTTATAAAGAATAATAATAGCCCCTTATTATTATAAATAGTATTAAATTTACCTATATTAATAAATAAAAAAGTAAAGTAAAAAATATTAATAAAGGTTAAGGCTAAGCTTTTATAATAAAAGTAATCTTAGTTTAAGAGTAATATAAATAATAAGCTTAATATTATAATATTTAGTAGCTTATAAATATAAAATATTAATTTAATATTTAATATTTAGTAAATTAATATAATTTTATTTTTTATTAATAAGGAGAATATATAAAGTATAATATTAAATAAGAATAAGGGTAAGGAGATAATTTATATAAATAAAGTAATTAATATAAAATTATTATTAACTAAGAATAAGGAAAAGGAAATATCTTTTTAAGATAAAATAATAGATAATAGCTTATTTATATTATTTTATTTAAAAAAGAAGTTTAGGAGGTTTTAAGGAATATATAAGTGATATAAGGAAGTAAATATCCTTAGAATTACTAAGGGATTAATAAAAAATAATATTTAAATTTAATATTTTTTATATTATTTCCTTTTTAAAAGTAATAATATTAATATTATTTATTAATAATAATTCTTAATATCTTATATATAGTATTTAATATATTATATTTTAATATATTTTTTATATATAGTTAAAGAATATATTTAAAAAAGTAAGTAAATTATATAATAATTAATAAAATAAAAATATCCTTTTTATAAAAAGGATATATATTATTTATTTTAATAAAAGAATCTTTTATTATAAGTATAAATAAAAATATTAAGCTAAGATTTAAATCTAAAATTATTACTTTATTATATTTATATTTAATAATTTAAGGCTATATAAATTTTATATATTATTATAAAGTAAGAAATACTATATTATTATTATATTACCTAGTATTACTTATAAGAGGTTTATTTATTAAAGTATAAAGCTAATTATTTATAAATATATTATTAAAGGAATTATATTAAAGACTAATAAGTTATAAAATAAAAAATTTCTAAAAGTATTTAATTTTAAGTTATATTAATAAAAGGTATATTAAATTAGTAAAACTTCAAATTTATTCTTAATTAATTGCTTATATCTTATCTTAAAAAGCTATATAGTTAGTTAATATTAAGCTTTATATTTATCTTAAGAATAAATCTTATAAGCTTTATTTATAATAAGTTTATATTATTAGGGGTTTAATTAAATAAGGGTTTATTATTAGCTTATAGATATTTAAGTTATTAGCTATATTTAATAGGCTTTTTTAATTAGATTTTATAGTTTAATACCTATATATTAAAGTTATATATATTTTTATTTATTAGATTAATTGATATTTTTACTTTATACTTTATTTTTTTTTTATTTAAATATCTTATTTATTAATCTCTTTTAATTTATCCTTTATTCCTTTAATTTATTTATTTAATTATCTTCCTTTATTATTATCTTAATTCTTTTTAACTTTTTATTTAATATAGTTATTAAATATAGCATTAAGCTATTTTAAGAGATTCTAGTTAGATAATTATATTAATATAATAAGGGTTTAATCTAATCCTTATTTATTTATAATTTATAAACAATAAAATTATAAGTTTATAAACTATTTTAAAAATAATTTACTTATATAATAAAAGTAATATTCATTTAAAGTTAATTAAGATAATTAAGTGGGTAATATATTATTAAATCTTTAATATTATAATTTATTAACTTATAATATAATAATCCTTTAAATAAAATATAGAAGATTTTATACTTATATTTTATAATATAATAATATAATTAAATTAATATATTATTTTTAATTAATACTTCGCCTTAATGAACTTAGGTAATTAAAAGTTTAAGTTTTATATATATTATTTCTTTTTTTATTATTATTAAGGATTTAAGTATTACTTAGTTATTAAAATAGTTAATTTAATTAAACTTATATTTAATTAATAGAAAGTTTAAGGTAATTTTAATTTAATTAAATATATATAACTTAATTTATAATTAATTAATTTAATTTAAATTAAAATAATGAAAAATTTAGGATAATTTTAATATAATTAAGATTTATTTTATAGTTAATTAATTTAATTTAAGTAAAAATAATAAAAAGTTTAAGGTAAATTTAATATCATTTAACTAGGTAGTTAATTAATTTAATTTAAATTAAAATAATAAAAAGTTTAAGGTAATTTTAGCTTAATTATATAATATATATATTATATAACTTATTATATAGTTATTTAATTCAATTTAAGTTAAAATAATGAAAAGTTTAAGGTAAGTTTAGTTAGAATTATATTATAGTTTTTTGAATTTATGTAATTATTAATAGTAGCTAAGTTATAATAATCTTTATACCTTATAAGGTATATATTTAAATATATAGTATATTTTATAAGGTGTAAGGGTTATTAAAACTTAATTATCTTTTTATTAAATTTATTTATTATATTTATTATTATTATAATAATTATAGAATATATTTATTAAGTTTAATTATAATAAAAATAATTATAATATTAAATTATCTTAAGATAGCTTTAGTAATTTATAAGGATATTAATTTCTTAAGGAAAGAAAATAGTGAAGTTTATTATATATCTTAAAGCTATATTTATATTTTTAATATTCTTATTTATATAGAATTTAGTTAGCTTAATAAGTATTAATATATATATTAGATAAGGCTTTTAGAATCTTAGCCTTAGGTATTAATTAATATATATTAAGTGCTTTAATATTTATTTATTAAATAAGTATTTAGCTTATTATATTTAAAATCCTTATATTTAGCTTCCTTATAAAAAAGTCTTGCTTAATAAGATTATTATAGATATCTTTATATTTATTTTTAGTTATATTAAGGGAAAATATTATTTATTAATATTATTAGGTTTATCTTTATATTTAATTTAGGGTTTATTATAAAATTTATTATAAAGAAGCTTTTTTTATAAGGATTATTAGGCTTATCTTTATATTTAATTTAAGTTTTATTATAAAAAAGCTTTTTTTATAAGAATTATTATATTTATCTTTATATTTAAATTAAATTTTATTATAAAAAAGCTTTATTTAAAAGGATTATTATGTTTTTCTTTATATTTAAATTAAGCTTTATTATAAGGAAGACCTTTTTATAAGGATTATTAAGACCCTTTTTATATTTAATTTTAACTTTATTATAAAAATACTTTCTTTTTAAGGATTATTAAGCCTTTTTTTATATTTAATTTTAGCTTTATTATAAGAAAGATCTCTTTATAAAGATTATTAGGCTTATCTTATTATCTTTTAAAGATATCTTAGGTTAAAGAAAAAATTAAAAAAGAGTTTAGAAATTTAATTTAGGTAAGAAATATACTTAAAGCCTTTATATTATAAAATTTAAAGATTATTATTTTTTATTATAAAAAGGAGATATTTTAAAGGATATAAAGAAGATTCTTATAAATAGAAAGAGGCTTTTTATAGTAAAAAAAGTCTTTTTATTTTAAAAAGAAGTATTTTAATATAAAAAGAAGGTGTATTAAGAATTTAATTTTAAGTATTTTATTATTTTCCTTATAAGTTAAGCTTATATCTTTATTTTAAAAATTTAATATAAATTAAAGTTATTATTATTATTAATTATATTATATAATGTATTTATATTTTCTTTTAAAAATAAAAAGGTATTATTATTAAATGATATTATATGACCCCTTTTATGTAGCTTACCTAGATAAATAGCTCTTAGGGCCCTGGGAGGGGCTTCCACCTGGTTTCCTTAAGTAAGCTAGGTTTCATCCTGGAGCCATCTATGGATGCAATGGTCTATGAATACTGGTCCCTTCGTGTAATTGAATTTCGGTTATATGGTAAACTCTACACTGGGGCAACTTGGTAACCACACGTGTCTGACGGTAAACTCCTTAGTCTCCAGGCTTCCACACTGGAGTTCTCCTCATTGGCTCAATTGTACGACGTCTGCATTAGTGCGGTACACCCATGCCTTCTACCCACATGGTTACTAAGCATCCAACATCAGCTGTATCGTGGCTATCTATCGTCGTGTGCCTAATAAGGGGCTTCCTTTTTTTAAGATTACGGAAGACTTCAAACACACTTACTTAAGCGAACAGGATCCCTCATAATATCGTATAATATTAGGACAGATGCAATTGCCAACCTAGGTCATGATGTTCTCTCAATTACCCAGCATTGAATTACAATGTCTTTTTCGCAGTTTGAAGCACGACCGCAGTCAAAGTCAAAACGTGCTTTCCGCCCAAAAGTCCGCACTGGCTGTCTCACTTGTAAGAGGTAGAGTGACCTTTAGATGCCCAAGAGAAACGTGGATCCACTGACAACACTTGCACCCAAGACGTCGGGTACGATGTGATGAACGCAAGCCCTACTGCAAGGGGTGTGTAAGACTAGGCCGCATATGCGAGTATGCAGCACCTCAAGCTACGATCCAACCCAGGCCCATGCAGCTGCAGAAGACGCTCCTACCAGCACCCGCCCCTATATGGAGTGAGGCCGACAGTCTCCGATCCGCTTATTACAACGCCTTCCAGAGGTACGACCCGGTCGGCATCTCCAATTCCGAGGCATTCGCCCACGTCATTCCGAGGGAAAGCT
This sequence comes from Diaporthe sp. P3_1W, assembly GCA_037177825.1. Taxonomy (NCBI): domain Eukaryota; kingdom Fungi; phylum Ascomycota; class Sordariomycetes; order Diaporthales; family Diaporthaceae; genus Diaporthe; species Diaporthe sp. P3_1W. The sequence goes on along the minus strand of JBAFXB010000004.1, from coordinate 211,739 downwards.
TCGGCGATGATATCTTCCATCCTATCTGCATGAGCCTGGGGGCGCTCTCACTCTCCACAGCGACTCGATCCATTGCAGTCGGTGACAATCAGTCCCTCATCCCACTCGCGACGTCTTCTCCGACCGATGCGGCCCACGCGAAGGCTGTTCGGTATTACGCCACCGCCCTGTCGCGCCTCCGCGAGCGGCTGGGCTCCGAGGGCGCATCCTTGTCACCCCGGACCTTACTCCTCACCACCGGGGCCATGGTGTCCTTCGAATTAATGCAGGGGAATCTCATAGGTAGCTGCCACCTGCAGGTCGCGTGCTTCTCAGTTCTCGGCGACGCCGTCATCTCACATGCACGAGGCGGAGATTCTGACTGTTTCGGTCTGACAGCGCTGTATAAAGATGATTTGGCAGTCCAAGAGACCGAAGCGGTTCACGTTCGACTTGCGGCCATGTGTGTCCTGGAGCAGCCGAGGCTGTTCAAACCGAGGCACCAAAGAACAGTGCCGATACCACGTCCTGAACTTGGGGAACTGCCCCAGCCGCATGCTCCTACGGAAACGTTCCAGAAATCCTGGAACGCTTTCGCCAGGAGGCTCGAGAATTGGAGACTAGCTTGCTATTGGTCCATCTGTCTTAATGGGACATCCGCTAGGTTGCCAGAATTTCTGGATCATCAGCGGGTCCTAGTGGAGTGTCTACATTCGTGGGCCAAGACCATCACGGCTAGGACCAAACTCAGTCGTTGCTTATCACTCGATCACGGCCATGTCCATGCACTCAAGGTGCTCCTGATCTACGTCAGAGCAGTGCAGCTATTCCTAGCCCCGGATGACGAGGACACCCAAAGATTCGAAAGCGTAGACACAACAGACTTGACGGAACTCGCGCGGATGCCCCTCGGACCCATGGGCCGTTTCATTGGCGGTTTCTTGTTCGGGTCCTGGAACGACTGCTTCAGCGACTTGCTCTTGCTCCCTACGATCAAGTTCTCGGCCCTCAAAAGGCAATGTGCTACTACAGCGATCAACGCCAAGTTGGCAAGGCAGCAACTCGACCTTGGGGAAGCGATTTGGTTTACACTGGCAAAATCCTACGAGAGAAGTGAAGGCCATTATGATGCTGGATTTCTTCCAGTACGGACGAGACTCACGTGGACTTCCCTGTGGAGGGACCATTACAGCGATCTCTTCAGGGGACGCATAAAGGATATGGGTGACGAGGACCATTCGTCTTTGTGTGATGCAAGTACTAATACCGGCGACGGGAGGGGCTGAGCAGGCTCATCTACCAGGTGCATCCCTGATTGTCTTCAGCACAGTATAAAAATTGGCAGATATTATTCATGTGCGGGACGGGAACAATATTGGTAATTTATAAGTTAATTGGAGGATTTAATGGCCAGGACGTGGTTTTAGTCCGACTTTGGCTTCCCCGATGGTACCTAGGTATGCTGCGGTGTGCTCCAGCGGAGTCTGCTCCTGAAGTCCTGGCCCTATCTCCGGAGAGGAGGGGTATAGAATGCAAGGTACCTACTCTGGGTATAGCCACCGTATCGCACTAATGCAGCCGTCATACAATCAGCCCAATAAGGAGAGAATGTAAGTTAGAACCCGAGATATTACTTTTCTTTTTCTTTCAAGGGAGAATCGTTACCAACAAACGACCCTTCCGACAAACTTAGTCCCGTTGATCTTCCTCCTTATATATTGAAATTAGTAGAATGTCAGCAAAGCTATTCGCCGACTGATGTTGAGAAATGTCGTGAGACCAATGGCCTCCACAAGTATTGTTTCGGCCATAAGCATCGTCGGTTCTGATGAAGGAGACGGCCTTTGATCTCCTCAAATGGGCTTGAGCTGTTGGATACTTGATTGGGTGCCGAATGTTATGTGTACGCTGTGCTTCTTCTGAAGGGCTTGCTTACTCACGTAGATTCCCTCTTGCCATATTGTCGTACAGTTGCAGATATATGCAGCCTCTGACGGGAGAATCTGTGTAAGATGAGTAGTTATGAGCCATATGTTATGGTGCTTGTCACCACATCTCCCGATCGTCGTGGCCGCCTCTGGGGGGATATTGGTGAGATGAGTAGTTATGAGCCATATGTTCGAGTTGTGGTACACACCACCTCGGCTTCCGATCCTGGGCAGAATGGAATGTGTTACCTCTTGGCACCTGTCTCCCAAGATGACTAGACGAAATGCTTCAAGGCAATGACTAAGGCCTCAGGTTCATTTTACTTATTCAGCCGTCCTGTGTTGAATGTCAAGGATTGGGAAGCTCGCACCGGCTCACCTCACACATTTTGTGTATATATACGGTGGTCTCATCATGACTACTTAAGTATCCTGGCTCCTGACACATCCAAGTCTCCAAGGGCCCATGCTCGACATTCTGTGGGTATGAGGAGCAGTTTCAACCAGTTTCGTCACTCCTGTCTCAAAACCCAAATTGATCAAGTCCCAGTAGCCATTTTTACTGTAACGACACAATGGCCGTCCCAAACTTCCCATCGGCGCAGTTCTGCAGGTCCATAGTGCGCTTTCTCGACGCCATCGAGTATGACGACTCCAACCTCACGCGCGAAGAGCGCATCTCAGGCTTGCGCGAGGTCCACTCAAAGACAGCCGAGTACTTTGCCCAGCCGCTGCCACGAGAGACGATCAAAGATGTCCACCCCGCTCGCATCGCGACCGTCTCCCGCACCATCTCGCACCTGGTTGTGTACTGCTGGCCGTATGTGCCGCGCAACGTGCAGGTCGACATCTCCACCTGGCAATCTATCATCAACGTGCTCGACGACGAGATCAGCGACGATCCGGCCGCGCACACGGCTACCCTCTGGAACGACCTGCTCGCGGGCCGCCCGCCGAGCCATCCCTTCTGGAAGCTGATGCAGATGCACCTACCAAGCCTGCTGACGCACTTTGGCAGCTTCTGCGCGTTCAATATCATGCGCTCGACCGTCGACTACTTCGAGGGCTGCTGGATAGAGCAGCAGAGCTTCCAGGGCTGGCGTGGCGCCGATTGCCACCCCATGTTCGTGCGCAGGTTGAATACCGTTGGCGGTGGAGTGGCAGTGGAGTGGCAGGCGGCCTCTTCCCAGCATCAGGCGGATTCGACGACCAAGCACTGTTCAAGGAGATATCCATTGTCATGGCGCACATTGACGGGATCGTAGCGCTCCCCAACGACCTCTTCTCCTTCTACAAGGAATTCGACCAGGACGAGCCCAATTTGGTGTCCAATCTGTGTGCCGTCGAAGGGATCACCAGAGAGCAGGCGCTGGAGCGCGTCACAGACCAGGCCATCGACGCCTGTGTACGGATCCTGGAGCTGCTGGAGGATAAGGATGCGGCGGTGCGGCAGACGATCCGCGGGTTTATCCACGGATACGTGACCTGGCATTTTTGCGAGCTGCGGTACCGCATGGGCGAGGTGTACCACGCAGCAGCGGCGCCGGAGCTGGGAGTCGCGGGGAAGAAGTTCCGCGAATACCAAGACAGGGCGTTTGCGGTCGGGTGGGTGCCTTTGGAGGAATGGAGCCTACCCGAGGACAAACGAGTGCCGCAGCCACAAATCCAGCCAGAGGGGGGTGTGACTGTCCAAGGAGACGGGAAAGCTCTACATCCGTCGGTTCAACTATGGGAAAAGGGGTCCCACTTCGCTGCGACCTCGTAGGCAAGGGAGGGTAGCCTATTCTCACCGAGTGATCTCTCTTTGTTCGTGATCGAGCCCCAATAAAAACATGTCGTCGGATGGGGCATCACCGTTCTGTGTCAGCACAATCCTGCAACAGCCAGCAATTGACCGTAAAAGGTAGGACACGAATGTCTGATGTATAGCCTTCACAAAAAAAAAAGCCTATGTAAAAAGTTGTCGCCATGGAACAGTCTTGTGCATATATCAAGAAAACCCTGTTCGTTCCCGATCTTCCTCTCACGATGGCGTCTTCTCTGACTTTCGCCGCACAAACTGCCCATTCGGCTTCCAAATGGCTTCGAATCTTCTCCGAAATGATGCCCAGGTTCTCCGCACGGCCGATTTGTCTTTGGTCGAGGAGCCCGTCGGTGCCATGCCAACCTTGTGACCTGAATCTCCTCCATCTGCAATTTGCAGGCTGCCATCAGCGACTCGATCCCCGGTAGCCTCTGTCTCTAGCTCTGCCGCACAATCTTCTCCGTCTGATTGTGTTCGCTCTGAAAGATCGTTTGGATCCAGGGTGGACTGTCCAGTGCAACTAGACACGGACCGCCGCATGTCGCGTGTGAAGATGCTGGTGGCTTTTGAAGAAGGAGGACCGTGGGATCTGGAAGGGGTGCGCAGGAATTGTGCGTCTTGGGATGGATCCTGTGTATTGCAATCTGTGGATTCTTGTATGGGGCTCGTACTGGACGCTTCTCCGGAGAGCTTCGGTGTCCGCATTGTCGTGTCAAATTGAGACAATAGTTGTAGAGTATGTTCTGGACAAGTACCAGGCGTAAGGTCCACGGAGACTTCCCTGGAGCTATGATCATTTGGAAGTGACGAGGTCTCCGACGCGGTATGCCCTTGGTCTTCTGGTGCAGTATCAGTGCCGGTTGTGGTGGTGGTTGGAGAGCGGCTGGGAACATGTACTGAAAATGGGGACTGTGGAAGAAATGTGTGGTCAAAGAGCTCTATGTGCTGCTTCAGGGGGTCGGGGAGAGCAGATATGGCGAGATCCGCGCTGCATTTCAAGCCGGAGTAGGTCACCAGTTCTGGTTTGTCGTTAAGATGAAACAAGAGCCGTTGATCGTATGAGGACTCGTCCCATGGACGAAGTAAGGGGCTAGGATGGAAAGTGCCCCTCGCACGAGCTGAACAGTAATATTCCTTGGGTTTGGACTTCTGGTTCAGTATCTGTTTCAAGCGCCAAAGCACTTTCTTCGAACCCCATCGTTCATCCGGATTGATGACGAGCATATGCTCCTGGATGAGATCCAAGAAGTCAGACAGGGCGGCAGAACAGTGTTCCAGTCCACGCAGGTAAGAGAACCACTGTATCAGTGACAATTAGTACAGTCTGACACAACCCACACCATCTAGAGCGTCACACTTACATCCTTGACTGACTCTTTGACTTCCGCGGCCTTCTCCCCCGTTCTGTGGATGAAATACTTGTCTTCAAACCATCCGCCGGCGGTGAAGTCCTCCACTACCCGAGTCGTATCAAAGGTTTCGTAACCTTTACCAGAATCGCCGTCGAAGTGTTTTTCGTCGCCCCGCGTCGCCTTATAGCCGACAAGGTGGCAGCTGACAAACTCCAGGAAGACGCACCCCAAGCTCCAGACGTCGTATTTCTGGCTGACTCGACTGTCGGGTGACAGGAAAACATCGAGCTCGGGGGCGCGGTAAGTCCTCGTCCTCCCGACGCTGCCCACAAGCGTGTCGGTCTCGCTCCCTTGGGCGTGGAAGCGCATCAGCGTGAAGTCGGAGAGAACTAGCCGGGTCTCTCCCGTCGAGTTGTCGACAAACCAGAGTATGTTTGGCGGCTTGATGTCACCATGTCGACCTCGAAGGAAATTTCGCCCATGTGACGAAGGTTCCACCTCTGGAACCTCGCATTTGTGTATCCTGCGTAAGCCATCCGTGAGGCCGTAACACTGCCTGAGAAGCCAAATGGGGTCCTTGCATAAAGGACCGTTCTCGTTCCAGAATTCGACAAGGTTGCCTTTAGCTAGCGGTAGGATCAAGAAATGGCTTCTGCCTTGCGAGTATGCGGCTAGGACCCTGATCAAATGCTTGTGTTTGGTCTTGGACTGGTTGAAGCACTTTAGGGCAATAAGTTCTCGTTTGAACTCTTCCTCCTTTGAAAACTCCTTCACAGCAAATTCGGGGCCTCTGTGGAAGCATTCCCAGCGACTCTGGAATTGGGGGATTAGTTCCGGAAAGTAGCCTCAGGTCCTTGGATGTACAAACATACCGAGCCAGTTCGGGTTCCCGTGAAGTGGGCCGGGTGGATCTCTACCTTCCAAACTAGTCCTTGCCCACCATTTGAAAGTTTTTCCTTCTTGAGGAATGGCAGGTTGTGGAACCTCAACGGGTACTCTCCCTCCTCAATATCGGGGGAAGTGAAGTCCCAAGTGGGTACAGCCACCAAGGATTGATGGATGACGAAGCGATTCACGAAGCTGGAATTGTTTTGCGAAGTCGGGAAGATGCTTTCCAAGGATCGTTTTGATAAGGGAAGGTTATTGTCCAAGAGACCTCGCCGAATTATGCGCCGAAGATATTGGGTCTTCTTCATTAGAATCAGGATGGTGAAAAGCTTGATGCGTGTCTCACCACCAACAATGGCACTCAGGTGTATCCCACTTGTTGCATCCTTTTCCCGCAGAAGTGATTGAATGGTCGATTCCGTCAGAATCTCTGCAATGATGTTCCGGGGGAGGAACTGGTCTCCGTCGTCCTCCAATAGCGCCACACACTGCTTGCGGCCATCTTCGAGTTTTGTTTTTATGGCCCTGAGATCCTTTCTGTCCGAGGTCACGCAAGCTGGTGTGGTCGCCTCGATGGGACCTACGCATGCAGGGGCTTCTCTGTGCGAATTGTTTGTGCGCCGTTGCTGCTGGTCTGCAGAATTCTGCTTCTCGTCCTGTAATTGTTCGGTGATGTGTGAGTTACGAAAATGCGTGAGAGAATTGGAAAAGTCACGAGACCCCCAGTGTTGACCTACGCTTCTAATAGCCGCCATGCTTGAGTCATGGGCTCTATCCATCATCTAGTAGGACACTCTTAGGTGCCTTTACCACTGAACTTTTAGATGATCTCGATGTCTTCACAGCCACAGCTGGGTCTCCTGAGTGGACCTTGTAGTGCAATTCCCTTTTGGTGCAGTATCCCAGGGTACCTGGGTGAGATTGGCATGTAAATGAGCGTTTGAAAAGGAATCGTATTAAGTGGAATATTGCGTAAAGTGCCAAAGTACATGTGAACTCAAACGGGCACCTGGAATGGGACACCATCATTCATGTTGGTCACAACCGCCCCCAAACAAATGTCCCTGGTGCATGAGATCTGTGAGGCTCCAACCGCCCCCACCCCAATTAATTTCCAAGAAGTAGAAGCGCTTGAGCTTTGGTGTGCCTTTTTCTGCTGCGCCTCGGCAGGATGCTATACCGATTTCTGATTTTGTGGCTGCTACTATCCAAATGATGTCACTAGAGGTATATCCCTTCTGCATCTTTCGGGATCCTGACACATCCCAAAAGGGCAGACTTCGATCCATGAAAGTCTGCCTTCGGAAACCTGCACGTTATTAGAAGCCACCGTTTACACGGTCAGATTTTCTGCATCTTGGGGGCCAGTCTGGATGCGCATTTGCTATTATTGATGAGGCGAAGCACGAAGGAGGGTGCTCGGAATGAAGCGGCTGACTACCTAGGTAGGCATCTCTGCAGGGCAAGGCTGCCGCGGTACGATGGTGGTCAGCACTAGACTATGCACTTTTCCAATACTTTCTCGAAGACCAGATGTGTAAAAAGTGGCTGTGGCTGTGGGGGGTAGACCGTGGAAGGCAGGACAGTGTGAATGAGTCCGGACCGAGTTTCGTACGGTTGTCTCGAGGTTGGGCCGCGTGGGCCGCATTTGGGGGCCAATATGACAGCTGAGACTGCGGTGCCTACATAAATAAGGGTTGAGATCTCTGCTCCCAGATGACTCGCCATTGCCTCTTTCTTTCAAACTTCGGTCTGTTCTTCTTCTCACCGCATGTCCAGTACTGCAGCAATTCCGTCTATCACTTTCTTAATCCGAACACAACCCAATCGACCATGGGCCTATCAAATCAGCTTTACGAGCGACCTGAAATAATTGAGAAGCGTCTTCACTGCACTTCGTTCAAGAGCCCACAGGACCTCCTCACAACACTCAGACTATTTTGCAAATCAAGGGGTTTCGGGCTAGAGAGCTTTGAGATGCGAAACGATGAATACATCATTCGACTGAGGCCCAATCCGCATGAGCATGTCTTTGTACCGATAGCACAGTCAAAAGACAACCTTATAGGGAATGAATCCAAGCCGATACAAACTTGCTAGCTCTGTACCGATGTACAACAGTGCCAGTGGTTATGGAAGGAGGCTGGCAGCAGGCTGGCAGCAGAAAATGGGGGCTACGGGTATAAGCCGGGTGGTCATCTTAGACAAGCTGACAAGCTAATCTATGACGCGCACATGTGCTTCCACCGAAATAAAAATTTCGCCCGACTACTGCATGCTGTCTTTGATTGATACGTTGAAGTCGTACCTGATCTTCGGCTTTGGTGTGCGCCAATGCATAGTTGGGCCCCCTTCGTCTCACGTAAGATCCAGAGCCCTGGATGAGTCGGCCACAAGCAACAACTTTCTGACAGAAATGCAAATTCGGGCTGCGATGGCGGCTCTGCTCGATGCACTGCCTCGGCGGGAAGCGTTACAAGTGCGTTTCCGAGCCTGGTCGGCTCTCCCCGCCCGGGTGTTCTAGCATGCCTGTCAGCAAATAGTTCCTGCGGTGTAACAGCACAGCCGTACTGTTGTGTTGCACATTTCTGCCTTGCTATGCTCGTAAGCAATAGTTCGTGCGGTGTAACAGCACAGTTGTGCTGTTTTATTACACACGGCTTTGAAGGAGCCCGCGGGGTCGCCGTCACCTTCATTTGGTTCAGTATAGGCAGCGATGCGGCTCAAAACAAACCGCCGCAGTGGAAGCCAAGCCGGTCGGAAAGGCATGCCGTTCACATGCAGTGAGTAAAGTAGGAGAGGGTAACTAACTTCGAATGTTGGTTGCAGTTAGAAGATGAATAAAGCCTCATGTGCTCGCTCATTCATACTGCTCTTTCTCTCGAGGAGACTTTTGCCATGCACATGAATGAAGACAGGATCAATAGCACACTAGGACCACTTTCTTTTGAGTAACCTTGCGGCAGTTTTCTCCAAGTCTCATCAAACCATGGCGATAGTGACTTCTAGATATATTCGGGACCGCTGCATTGAAGAGTTCAAGGAGCGCAAAGATTCACTTCGAAACCCTTCTTATCTGCCGCGAAATGCGTCCCACCAGATGATGAGGGAGGACGACAACGTCAAGGCGACGATAGAAAAGTACGTTCGCCCATCAACTATTGAAGAAGAGAACAATCTCCTGGAATACGCACGCAAAAACCCTCATGTCTTCCTCACACTTGCTTCTTCCCGGCTCGTGAAGAAGATCAAAACCTTGTGGGAGGCGCAAGTCAAGGACTGTCATCTTCCGGTACGACTGCAATACGACGAGAAGACAGGTCGCCGGCAGATGGTTTCCTTGGTAGATCCCGCACAAGAAGCAAAACTATCACCAAATGCCTTTATTGAAGGTGACGACGAAGAAGAAGAGAGCAAATGGGACTTGGCAGACCTGACACACTTCGTCACGGAGCAGTGGCGGTTCTACGCTGTCATCTTTGATACGGGGCGATTCCTCTACGGAGATCTTCCCGATAAACGCCCGCTCCCTTTCATAGAGATATCAACAGGCCCTGCTGGAAGTGGTAATTTTGGCAAAGTGTTCAGGGTTGGGCTGAGGAGGGAGCATGTGATACCGAATCATGCGGAGTTCCAGTACTTGCGCCAGGTAAGGAAATCCAAGTTGCAAATAGTGCTCCCACAGTACCAATGTTGATTGTTCCATTTATAGATTCAGGGCCCCGGCAACTCGAAGGAGGTTCTTGAGGTAGCTGTCAAGCAGCTGCAAAGAGTTAATGGCGCCTCAGATGAAGAAATTCTAAAATTCTTCGAGAAGGAAGCGACGACTCTCAAAACAATGAGAACCCTCGCGGACCCCCATCTTATTCAAGCTATCGCAGTGTACGAAAGAGGGTCTGAGCGGTGTATTGTTTTCCCTTGGGCCCCGAACGGCAACCTTCGTCAGCTTTGGCACGGTAATCCCAACCCGTCCAGCCAGGAGGTTAGGCGATGGGCCTGGGATCAAATCTTGGGACTTACGCGCGGTCTCGCCAGGCTACATGAGACGAACACTCGTCACGGAGACCTGAAGCCCGAGAACATCCTCAGATTCAACGGGTCCACTGGCTCAACATGGGGCCCCTTGGTGATCGCAGACGTGGGTATCGCGAAGTACCACGCCTTCGAGACTGAGGTGCGAAAGAACAAGAACGAAGCAACAACCAACAGGACCGGAACCCAAAGATACACACCGCCAGAGATAGACGTGCCAGAGAAAGACGACAACGGCAGACTACGCCTGATTTCTCGCAAGTACGACTCGTGGTCACTCGGATGCGTCCTACTGGAGTTCATCACCTGGCTGCGACGCGGCCGCGGCGGCTTGGCGAAGCTCGACACGGAACGCCGCCGGGATGCCAAACCGGACGTCGATCGCTACTGGGAGCAATATGGTAACGACGCGCCGATATTGCATCCAGGAGTAAGCGGGTTCATTCGTGAGCTCCTCGAAGATCCGAGGCTCCCCGCTGCCTTACGAGACCTATTGGCGTTGGTGAAGAAACACCTGCTCGTCGTGTCTCTGAAAAGACGATCATACATTGCCACATTCCTGGAAAGCTTGGAAGGAGTCTCTGAGAATTGTTCTAACATTCCTTCCTACCTGTGGGATGACGCGGTGGAGGGACTGACCGAGTCCAGGGAGCCCGCGGCCGAGGTAGCCCGCGTCGACACTTTTCCTATTTCCCAACGAGTAAGTCCCGGCGTGAAAGTTGTATTATTAGTTACAAGAAGACTGATAATCTCACAGTACGTGAGTTCTCGCCTGTATGTAACATAAGCCCAAGCTGTGATTACTGACAATCACGGTCTTGTCTGAACACGCAGAATGTAAGCCAACCCCTCAGACAAAATTCCGATGAAGCTTAACTGACCCTCGAGCAGCCGGTATGTCCCTGTACGGTTGTCGTAGGCCAGCTCTATCAATTCTAATTCAAGCAGAGGACTAGCAAATTAGTTGACAAATGGGAGACTGTGAATGACTCCTCCTTGTTGGCTGAGCTTCTCGGAGACTTGGGTCCCCAGTGGCCTCGATCGAGTCAGCTAGCAGAGTGTCCAGACCGCGTTGGTAGCGCTTGTCAGGTTTCAGGTCTTGTGGCACAACTCGCCGGGATCCCGCAAAACTTGCCCGACTTCTGCGATTCGGCTGCAGAGTGCGATCTTTGCAAGTTCCTTCACCGCCGTCTTTCAGCCTTGAATATCGAACCCCAACAGTCCTTGATGTTCTCTCGAGTTGAATCGACTATTAGGGTGTATCCCTTTGATCTACCCGTAGTTTCACTCTGTTTTGATCCAGGTACGTAGGCACACTTGAATGATGTTTCTAGACTTACGTTGTCTCCTAGTCTCCGGGGCCGTTCCTCCCTCACTGGGGTTCGCATTATCCGGACTTCCTCTACTTCCCGAACAAGGTAGTGCTGAGCAGTTCAGCTTGCTTAAGTCCTTCATGCACCACTGCGATACAAGGCACGTGTGCATGAAGCCCCAAGAGGACTCCAGGCCACCAACAAAGTCACCTACAAGGCTGATCGACGTGGGAACGGACGGCAAGGAGCCCATTCGGCTCCTCAAAACCAACCGGAACGACCAATACCGCTACATTGCTCTAAGCCACTGCTGGGGCCAAATGAGCGATGACCAGCGCTTCTGCACATATGAAAGTAACATCAAGCAGCGAATGGAAAATATCCCCTACGACGAGATGCCAGCGACCTTTAGGGACGCTGTTCGTGTCACACGTGCATTGGGCGTCCGCTACCTCTGGATCGATTCGCTTTGTATCATTCAGAAAGATGCTGCGGATTGGATAACTGAGTCCGGCAAAATGGAAGATGTATTTAACAACGCATACTGCACGATCGCGGCAAGCTCGGCATCATCTTCCCTCGAGGGGTTCCTAGGCCCCAGGCCACCCAGGGATACTATTAGACTTGCAACGTCTTCAGGGCCCTTCTATCTGGCGGAGGCTATTGATGACTTCGCTACTGACGTTGAAAAGAGTATCCTCAGCTCACGCGGGTGGGTCTTCCAAGAGAGAGCTCTATCACGGCGAACGATATTCTTCACCTCCACGCAAGTCTACTGGGAATGCGGCGATGGTGTCATCTGTGAGACACTTGCTCAGCTGCGAAAGTAAGCCCCAGCCAGCTTCTAACGTCAATATAAATTTGCTGATGTAAATACTATACAGCCCGCAGTCCCATTTCCTCGGCGACAGCAAATTCCCCCTCTTCGCCCTGCAGTTCTACAAAGACGAGCGGACCCGGCTCCTGCAGCACTTCTATACGACCTATTCAGCCCTGGCCCTGTCGAGGGAGTCCGACCGCCCACAGGCCATCGCGGGGCTGCAGCGGCGCATCGCGCGTGTCTTCAACTCGAACGTTGACCACGGTGTGTTCTGGCGCTGGCCGGCGAGGACGCTTCTTTGGTGTGCTGCGCAGCCGGGCTCGCTTTCCAGCATCCGGTATGATGACGATGGTGCGAAGCCACCATCCTGGTCCTGGATGGCGTACAGCGGGCGTATAGCTTTCTTGGACATCGACTTTGGTGGCGTTGAGTGGACTGAGTATGGGCGTGGGCCTCCTGATGGTCCGGACTGGGCCCTGCATGTGAAGGCGAGGCAGTTGCGGGTGGACGGTGCTGTGTTGAAAGAGAGGGCGGTGCTTGATACAGAGTCTCCATGGGCACTCGACGACTCGTGGAGATGTGTTGTGCTGGGCAAGGAGACCATGGGCAAAGATGGGGGCGATGATGTCTACTATGTTCTGTTGATCCGTCCCGTCACCCTTCACCCTTTCTCCTTGCGGACAGATCAGCCGGAGGAGTATTATGAGCGTGTTGGTGTAGCGAATTTGTTGGGATCGAATCTTTTAGCGGAGGAGAAGCCAGTTTTCCTAGTTTGAGATGTTGGAACTTTCGTCTCTCCGTATCTAGATCATTAGAAATTTGTTTCTTTCTAAATGCCTTCTTGTATGATGATTATTATCAGCTATGGTTCGGTGCATTCATGGCTATATTCACATGAGGTTACCGTGTACATACATGAGACCCAATATCGTGCCATAGCAAGAGCACAACCGCATCTTTCAAGCCGCGACCTGCGCCCCATCACATGAAGCCTCCATGTCAGCAACACTGACATCCTTGGCTGCAACTCCAGCACCAAACTCCCTCACATTGGAACCGCCAAGCGCAGCATAAACTTCCCAGCCCTGACCGGGCAGCCCACCGGTCGGGTCACTCGCAAAAGCCACATACGCGTCCTGAAAAGCGCGACTCGTCGCCTCCTCCAGCTCGGAGCTCGCGCCGCGGAAGTTTCCGTGCGTGCCCATGAGCATCGGCAGCTCGGCTGAGTGGTACGCGCCGAGCCATGGCTGTGGCGAGACGTTGGTGAAATTGCCGGCGTAGAGGTAACGGAACGTCGTGCGGCCTGTTTGCTGGCGGAGGCGAGTGGTTTGGGTGGAAGGGCAGAAGAAGGTGGCCAAGCCGGCTTGGAGGGCAAGTGTCTTGTTGGGCCCGCTCGCGTTGTACGGGGCGAAGGGAACTCCGTCTTCGGTATTTGTGCCGATGATGGCTGGCTGTTGTCGTGGTCAGCAGAGTTCAAGCTCGAGGTTTGAAGGGGCAGAATGTGTACAATCTGTGCTTGATGGTTTTCCAGGGCACGCTTGGTGTAATTAGAGAAGACGACCCTCTCGTCCGGAACCGGGTTAAAGCCCAGGCTGGGAGATGAACCGCTTTCTGCATACGACGCGATGAAGTCCTTAATTTTGATGGCATCAACACCGCGCATACACTCTAGTTCCTTCGCCGGATCTTCTCGTAAGCCGACACATCCCACATTTTCGGCCACAAAGGTGAAATTGGAATGGGGCGTATCCGCTGAAGTCAGCCCAGACTCGGCTGTGCCAGAGTCCATGATGAATCCTCCAACGACGGGATCGTCAGGGTACGCGAAGTTGTAAATGTCCACCGATATCGACCCAGCACTCTGGCCCCATAGCACCATGCGCGACGGATCTCCTCCAAAGGCGGCGATGTTCTTCTCACACCACTGAACAAAGGCGCGCTGGTCCAGGAGGGCCAGATTCTGATCTTCCAGTCCTGCAGCGTTCGGAAAACCGAAGATGTTCAGCCGGTAATTGAAAGACACCACGATGTGTTCTTGAGATCGGTTCACCCATTGCGCGGGAATCTGATACGGGACATCTTGGCCTCCAGTCTGGAAACCTCCGCCGTACACATAAATAAGGACCGGGAGACCAGATTTCTCGTTCGTCGGTGCCCACACGCTAGCTGTCAGACAATCCTCGCTGATCGCACCCGTGCGATTGAGACCTTGCAAATTGAATTCCAGGACGTCTCTGTTGTAAACTGAGGGACTCGAGGTGGACAGAGACTGCATGCAGCTTGGTGGAAGCTCGACCGCACTGATCTGAGCATCTGGATCATCCAGCAACTCGGGGGGAGTCCATCGGCGGTCTCCTACTGGCGGCTTCGCGTAGGGGATGCCAAGAAACTGACGGACGTTAGGTAGTGATGGGTCGATTTTCCCATGGACTTGACCAGAAGTTGTGGACACTTGCAGCGCATCACCAGAGCCTTGCCGGGGCCAGGCATGGTGCCCTGGGGAGAAAGCAAGGACTTCTTGGACAAGAAGGATCAGAGTAGCCGAGGTCTTCATGTTGCGCCCTTTGTTGCTTCTCGGTCCGGGAGTTGGAGGTATGGGAAACCCAAAGCTCCCCGGCTGTCCTAGACGATGTGTTAAATAGCGTCCTCCATCCGGCTACGGCTTGACTATGTGCTTCCCCTCGGCAGACGACTCGGCGGTTCTTACCCCACTGTGCCCACCAGCATCACAGCTAGTGAATAGTGGATCACAGAGAACCCGGGTAGACTACTCATAACTGGGCAAGGTTTTGCCACTGTAGTGGTCGGCCGGCAGTACCTCGGGAGTAACTCTTCCAGCGTAAGTATTGCCCCTGCCTATATAAACCACTGCCTTCTTAGCTATCGGTACCAGCCCACGGTGGTCACTATTTCGAAGGAAGCCTGCTTAAACAAACATGAAGAAAACAAAGGAGGAAACACGAGCGAATCACGCGCTTGGCTCGCCACCTGTGCAACACTGCCATGGCACGTGTACAGTGGGCGAAGGCTTGGCGAGGAGGCCCCCCGCTGCAAGATGGGATGAACGCACCCGCTCCTCGGGTCGGCAAGGAGCTTGAACCGTGTCAAAGGTGATTCCGTATCAAGGAGCCAGTGCTCGAGTGTACATATGAACTTCTGCACCAATACATAATGAATCGCCGCTCAAAGCCAATGCCACAAATTTGCCATATTGAAGATGGACCAACGGGTTCAGTCTCGCAAAATGTATTGAGGGACGGAATGTTCTCTCGGGGCACGATGAAAATGACGTGAAAACCGAGTAAGTCGGTACCCACAAGTGGAGACACCCCCTGGATACCCCAGGTTCTCCGCGCCGGTCTCATTTCGCCGTCTACTTCTATTCACGTAGCTCGATTTTGTTCTTCGTGTTCTGTAACACTGTCTGCACAATTCTTTAGTCCCTTCGCTGGCAGTTGGAAAACCTTTGGTTGAGCGAGCTTCCGATACTAGATACTAGTCGTCGACTAAGAATATGAACAAGATTGTAGCTATTGCCTCATCGTACCTAACTATCGAGCTGTAAAGTTGAAAGGCTGGAGCATCCCCTTGAGGCTCAATCTCCACTTCAGATAACCCCTTCCCACCTCCAATTGCTCGGCTTCTTCTTCAACTACGAGACCTCTCCGATCTTCGACTGCAGGCTTCTCAATATTTCCCTTCTCATCCACTTGTTTCAGCATTCGGGCCCCAGTAGCGCTGCCTTCGTCGGCGGCTGCGTAGACGACACGGGGCTCGTCCTCGAAGACGGCATCGACCTCCTCGAGGATCCAGCCGCCTCGTCTCTACCAACCGGAGTTAGATGTAAGCGACGAGGAGCAGATTTTACCACGTACGCCCTCCAACCCATGGCGTACATGAGGAAGGGGAGACGAAGTCAGCGCCGTGATGCTGAAGCTGTACGCGCCGAGGAAGAGGAGA
This sequence comes from Diaporthe sp. P3_1W, assembly GCA_037177825.1. Lineage (NCBI taxonomy): Eukaryota > Fungi > Ascomycota > Sordariomycetes > Diaporthales > Diaporthaceae > Diaporthe > Diaporthe sp. P3_1W. The sequence continues at coordinate 195,663 of JBAFXB010000004.1, read as the reverse complement.
ACGTGTGTGTCAGGGCCCAAAATGACCCGCGATACTAATGTTGCTGGCGGCCTGCCCGGACCGGGCCCCGGAAGAGGAGGAGACGCCGAGTCTGGCCGTCAGCTCGGCCAGGGTGGTCCCGTTGACTCGGGCGAGGATGCATAATGCCTCTTGTGGCCGGTAGTCGTGGGCGAGCCACCGCGGAGACTCTGCTAGGAAAAGTAGCACCACGAGGGCGCAGGTAGGCAGGGCAGCTTGGAGGATCGAGTGGATCCTGCAAGCCCAGTTGGAGGGCTCGAGTGCCGGAGTGTAATTACAAACCACCTCTAGTTTTGGAGCAGCGGATTGGAGGGGAGAGTGTTCGGGCTGTTGTTTACTAACTCCATACGATATCCCACTGGCGAGCAGGGGGGCGACGGCCCGACAGGAGAGGTAGAGGCCCAAGGTAAGGCGCGTAATTTTTGGGCGGTGGTTTCCGCAACGTAGATGCTATTCAAACTCAAGCCGGCGAGGACAAGCCCCGGACAGTGGTATGTATCTCTGTGCCATCGGTCTATTCCCCTGCGAATATCCACCCGTCTTAATATTCATTAAGCTGTCCTGGCCGCCAGGTCCAGTTGCTCATGTGCAAGGCGGAGACCGTATATCTCAAACATGATGATAAGCCTACAAACCAATGCAGACGCAACGTACCGTAGCAAGATTAAGGCTGCATCAACCGTCATAGTGAATAGTAGCGAGGAAAAGATAACGATACCCACAGTCATATGTATCAAAGAGAATACAGTCGCAAACCCTCGCCAGAGCAGTAGCCTGGAATTTGGAACCAAGGCACTGGCGTCCACGGGTCTGTGAAAAGCACTCAGCTTGAACTCCAAAGCAAGAGAGGACTGTAAAGACTTGGACGGAATGTTGGCACGCAATGCCAGGGCAGCGGGCAGGTGCACAAAGAAGGGCAGAACTGTCCAAAGGATGGGCATGTATGAGCTCTGGCAGATGAAATTGAGGACAGTGGCGACACCCAGCTGCCACGAGGTGTAGCAGACGTTGAAGACGGCAATGCTGACAATAACATATTGCGTGCAGACCGCGAGCAAACCGGCCCGGCGGCTGGTACATAGGTGCCGAAGCACCCACTTCGGAAATAGAGACGGCTTCCTGACGATGTCAAGGGGGGAGTCGTCTTCGTACGAGAGAATGCGCGAGGGATAAACGCCGACGGTGCCAAGAGTGAGAAGCAGCGACAGAAATGGCCGGTTCAGAGAAATAAGGCCAATCTCGCTGACGGTCGGGCCGAGCGTGGACAGGATGATGGGACTCAGGCCGAGAACGAGCGCGGAGCTGGCCATGAAGGACTTTTGGCTCTCGCTCATATTTTCGAGGATGCATTCTTGGTGTTTTAGACAAAGCGCATCTAACCGGTTTGATGAGTCGTACTCCTCCCATTCTCGGACGTATGCGGACAACGACTCGGCGCAGTCTTGCTCATTGTGTGACCAGAGGGTGTGCTGGCTCAGCGCAGGCAGAAACCCCCGGAATTTCTGTGGACCGCGGAGGCCTGCATATTTGCTGCTGCAAAGAGTCAGTAGTTGAATTAGAACGAGTGTATACCACAGGAAAACCAGAAGCATGGCGAAGGAGAGTTCGGGAATTATCTGCATTTGGTGGCAGATGTCGGGTTGAGCAATACACTGGTCGGGCTTCTTAAGATCTGATACGGGGCCGGTCGTGCCACTGCACGCTCATCAGCCTGCACTCGTCACTACCCTCTGTCGTGTTCCAGGAGGCTGCAGCGAAATCATTCGACGGGCAGATCTGCAAGGGGGCGCGTCTTTCTTCAGCTCTGCTGCGGCGCAGGACCAGCCAGCAAATCATTTTCTTTGTAGCGGGGATCCAAGTTGAATCAACCATCCGTGCTGAAGAAGACCGGAAGCAAATTGGATTTCAATACAGCACACCTTCGAGAATTGTAGGTGCCGAGCTGGTAAGCTTTCTCTGGCCCCAACCGATAAATGCCCCGAGCAATGCTGCTGCATCCCCTGATATCAAGACCACTCATGCCGAACAGCATTTTGAGGTTAGGTGACGTCAGCAGCAGTGATCATTTTTCATGTAAGCAATGCGAAAGTTCTTGCAGGCTTTCACAATCGGGCACCTTCGGCCAGCTGGGCCACTGTAGCGGTCGCCAACGACTCGCGTTGAGGCTGCAAAGGCAGAATGGTGGCACAGCCTGGGAGGCGCTCAAATTCCAAAGATGGAGAATCGGTGGGCGGCTGCTAACTTTTTACTGCAACATCCATGTCGGTGTTGTTGCAGGTGAGTCCCCTTGCCCATCTCCCATGCCCTGCTCTGCCTGCAAGTCAGCGTGGCGGCAGGACTCGATTCGGGCGAGAAGTGGGATGGATTTGGATCTTCCGAGAATTGACCGGGTACAATGATGGAGAAGAAACATCAATGTGTGATCCTGGACATTGGGATCTAAACGGGGTAGCTCTGCATCTGGAATGCGATCGGCAACTGACACTGCTCGTCGGCGGCCCCGATCCGGATGATCACCAAAGAGAGTGAGGCTCTGCTCGGTCGTGCATCCGAAAATGGTTGTCCCCAGGCCGTTTACAGTGGACGGGCCCGCTATTGACGGCCCTCAGGGATATCGTCGATCACTTGGCAATCTTAAAAAACATCGGATGGGAAACAGAGGGCCGCCTCCTGTTCTGCCCTTGAAGAACGTTGATTGGGTCGGCTGGGCTTCAGGGAGCCTGCATGGGACGAAAAGCGCCAAACTTTTGACAAGACGCCGATGACTTCATGCGATAGGCAATAAGAAAATGCCAACAGCGCTACGGCGAAGGGATTCAGGATGTTTCATCCTCGAGTTGATGAGGTTGTCGTGCTGGCAGGCCCACCCTTCGGCGGCCAGCCCCTGACGGCTAAGCGACGAGTGTGGAAATCCCCTGCGAGCGCTGTCTTATTCGAAACAAAGGCTCCCAGCCGGCGTTTCGACAAGTGGGCCGTTTAGCCCCAACATGGTGTAAGTTGATTCGTGGAAAAGATGCAAACATAAACACGCGGGTAGCCCCTTTCTTGGCGGCGGCTCCCAATGGCCCCTTAATTCGACATCCTCACTGCGACCACGATGCGATCAAGACTCCACCAAGTCAAATCCGGCCTGGCAGGCTGGGCGGATTCAGGCGGCTCAGTCAGGGCAGTCCAAGGGGCGAGGAAAGACCCATGATGGAATTATATTCCCGAGGCTGATGAACGGAGGAGAGGAGAGCCACTACGGCGCATAGGGGTGTTAAGCGACGGAGCGAGCGGAGCATGACCACCGTCTGGGACTGGCACAGCATGGTATAAAGCATTGCATCGTCGCACGCCTCTCCGGGCTTCCTGATTGTTCTGGCAGTTCATCTCACCTTCAAGTCTTCGTCTTCTGATCTTCATCACCGCAGCTGTCGCTTGCGCCATTCTTTCGCCCATTTCGGCTCATTCATTCTTTCAACCCTGGTGGTAAACAATCTCGATTCCTTCAATCACAACAAAAAGTTTCATCTCCCGACTCTTTTCGTCCCCACCAAACAAAACAACCTACCAAGCCAAAATGCGTTCCACATTCGCTGGTGTTGCGGCCTTCGCGGCCACCGCTGCTGCCCACTACAACTTTGAGGCCCTGATCCACAACGACAAGGTCACGGAGCCCTACGAGTTCGTCCGCCAGACCACCAACTCCAACTCGCCCATCACCGATGTGACCTCGGACGACTTCATCTGCAACCAGGGCGGCCTGGATGCCGACATCATGGCCAAGACCAAGACCCAGGCTGTCGCCGCCGGTGACTCCGTCGGCTTCACCATCAACAGCAACCTCGGCCACCCGGGTCCCCTGTCCGTCTACATGTCCAAGGCCACCGGCGAGGCGGCCGCCTACAAGGGCGACGGCGACTGGTTCAAGGTCTACGAGCTGACCACCTCGAGCATCACCGCCGAGGGCCTGCAGTGGGCCACCTCCGTCAACGGCGGCATCAACAACTTCACCTTCACCCTGCCCGAGGACCTGCCCGCCGGCGACTACCTGATGCGCGGCGAGCACATCGCCCTGCACGGCGCCCAGGAGAAGGGCGGCGCCCAGTTCTACATCGGCTGCGCCCAGCTGACCGTGTCCGGCTCCGGCGCCGGCTCCCCGAGCCCCACCGTCAAGATCCCGGGCGTCTACGACGGCACCGAGGACGGCATCGTCATCAACCTGTACTACCCGGCCCCGACCTCCTACGACGCCCCCGGCCCCGTCACCTGGCCCAACGCCTGCATCGACCACACCGCCAACTTCGCCGACCAGACCTCTGACGGCGACTGCACCAACGACGACGGTGCCGGTGCCTCTGCCTCTTCCGGCTCCGGCTCCGGCTCCGCCTCGGCCACAGGTGCCCCTGCCGCCACCGGCGCGCCCGCTGCCACCGCCACCGGTGCTTCGTCTGCTCGCCCCACTGCCACCGGCGCCGCTGGTGTCTCGGGCAACGCCGCCGCTGCCCAGCCCACCGATGCCGCTGACGGGTCCAGCTGCTCCAAGAAGCGCTCCAACAAGAAGCGCGGCATGAAGCTGATGGCTTAAGTTTTTTTCTAGGTGGTTTTCGGGGGACGAGTTGCTTGTTCGTTCGTGTTGAGTGAATACTTGTGGCTGCTGCTTTGTGCGTGGCCCCATTCGTTGTATATATATACATCGGTGTCCCTCTTCGGGGCATCGAGACCTGCATAGCGATAGATGTGCGATAGATCGGGAGGAGCCGAGGGTCTTGATCCGTGTGGCAGCTTGGAAACTTGCTGTCCGTGGTCTTGATTCTTCTGTACAATAGAAGCCATGATCAACCAATTGCAAAGTCTTGATCCAGCTCATTCTTGTTTGCCATTTTCTGAACGCGTAGTGCATGCTGTGGAACGGTCGCAAACCCGGGTTGCTCCAGAGGGCAGCTATTATTATGGTCTAGCATCGAATGCCTGCATAAATCCTAGAATGAATTGGCGGCACACTCATCAACCGGGTTGACTAGTTTGAGCGTCATCCGCAGTAGAAAACGAGTTCCAGAGATGATAGGCTGATACACGACCAGGACTCAGTTGTTCACGCTCAGCAGCCCTTGCGTCTGCGCTATCGCCCGACGATCATGTATCATTTGACGCGAGTGTTGTGCATGACCTCCGAGCACGCTCACTCGAGGTAAGCTAAGTGCTGCCATCTTCTTCTACCAAAGCAATGTAGCCTCATCTTGCATGGTGATATGCCTGTAGCATTCTGTGTTAGCAGGCCACTTTGTACGTAACTATATTGTGCGGTGCAGCTTGGTCGTGATACTATCTATACATATCTTTTCTTTACCCGGATTGTGTGATATACAGATCACATCAGAATGCCGGATATTTCCAAGCTCTCCAGCTAGATGTAGTATGTGCAGCTGATTCTCCACGCGCTGCGGTATTGTGTTCCCCGTGTCCTTCAGCCAATCGGCAATTGTACTGCCACCGTGATTTTATCGGTGACTTGATGTTGGCATGCAGTGCGGCACGACACGAATCACCCTGCCGAGTTTCTATGCGCCGTTGCGCCGGCTGGCTGTGGGCGCTTCCATGTCGTCGTCCTCCAAATCCCCCTCTAGCCCTCCCTCGTCACCGTGATCCTCTTGGCTGCACTGCTTGTGGATGCACGACGGGAGCAACTGTCCTGTGCATTGCACGCGCAACCTGTGAATAACCGCCCCGTGTCCCTAGGACATCCAATATGTCAACACTAGGTATGAGGGCCTCGCCGTGAGTCAGATTTTCACGGGCATAGCTCCCTACCTTGAGCGGAGAAATCCCCTCTGTCAGCTCGAAAACCATGCGGCCATTTTTAGGTTTGAAACATTCCAATAAAGCTACTTCCCACCTTTGGATGTTTCAGGGCACAGAATCGGAGGCCAGACGTGCATGCGGGGGACGAAAGTCGACCAGATGGGAGGGTCTGTGTGGCCACCGAGCAGTCACTGGACCCTGGTCCATTGAGCCTCTCGCAGATCGCACAGAAGACGTTGTCACGCCCAAAGGCCTAAAGGGAAATATCAAATGCCATCTTCGTATATCAAGGTTGGGATGCCGATACTATACCAAGGCGTACGTACGGGAGCGGCAATGCTATGGCTCATGATTATTCGTATACAAAACAAAACTGTCAGGTGTTACATATGGCAACTCCAAATAGCTTTTTCGTATAATGTTAGTGTCCAGTGGAGTTATTTTGGCCTTGCATCAGTTGGTGCCATCTCTTTTGGGTGTTGGAAAATTGTAGTCTCCGTCAGTTTCCACAAAAGAAAACAGGGAATTTAGAACGGCGCTTCAATCGCCGGGCTCGTGATGGTCCTGCCAAAGAGTCTGAAAACAAAGTATGACCTACACAAGGACTTCATGGACTTGATAAACAGTGCCAGTGATGTTCTCAGGGAACACTTCGGGAGATCCATTGGTGACGGACGGACACGTGCAGTCTCTGTACAAGCTGTCAAGCAGAAATGTGCCTCGGCCGAAATATAACCTGACATAGAGTTTGCAAAGGGGGCGGTAGCCAGCAGGCAGTGGCCGCCGGCCGCAGAGGGAACCCGTTTGTTTATCATGTTTCTGGCTCTTGACAATGCACTGACCAAAGTTTGCTTGATCGGATGAACAACTTCGCCCGCCCGCCCCGCTCCCGTCGAAGAGTCCCCTTTGGTTGAGGGTCGCCAAGTAGCTGTTACGGTGCGCCGGAATGACGCGCAATAAGCGAGAGTCTATTTTATGAAGATACTGACTCTTTGCTGCTGTTTCATTTTGAGGAAGATGAACGGCGGCCCACCCTAACTTGGACCTTAGTCGAACTTGGCGTCCGAGAGGCAGAGGTCCGCGTGGAAGCGGGACTCCAGAAATGGAATCGCCCAGAACCTTGAGTCAAAACCCTGGCCCGAGCTGCGAAACCGACAGCCGATTGTGGTTTGATCGATTGGGTGTGCCCCTGAGCTCAGCCCGCCTGCAGAATCTGGAGTTGGCGTCTGGGGAACTGGGCGTACCTGGAGAGAGCTATGCAGTCCTACAGTTGTACTCGGCAGTCTCGGACGTAGTACGACAGTGGGGTGGATGATTGCCCAGCAAGCGCGCCGGGCAAATTCAATGCCCTGGCGCCTACCTAGGTACAGTTTCCAGGTGCAGTGCAGTGGCAAAGGGGCATCAGCGGGCATTTGCACACAAACATCTCGGAGATGGGGCAAACATTAAACGAATGAGGGCATTCCACACGAGAGGTTGCACACACATGCGCGCCAAAAATACGCGAACTCTCTTCAAGTGAAGCATTGAATCTTGCATCCGTGAACTGGGACTGGGTCGAGCTTAAAGCAGAGGGCTAACCTTGTCAGTTGGGGACGGCCTTGTCCGACATCCAGGGGCTCGGGCTGCTTGTTATTCCCGTCTGCCCTTCTGCCCTACAAACCCGACAATAAGGTTCAGGCGTGGAGTGGCACTGCCAGCGACTAATCCTCATTCGGCCATGCAGGTCCCGGTTGGGCCCCATTCTGCCCAGAGTTTCTTTTTCCTTTTCCTTCTTTTGCAGTAAAAACGTACGGAGCACAGTGGTCGCACCCAGGGGTAGTCCATGTTGCGCCAACAAACGGCCAACAGGAGTACCGCACACCAGACTCGCAGACAAGGTGGTCTGCCCCCGTAATAATTCTAAATCCTATTCCTCTGCGGCTCAGCAAGCAGCCAACAAACACAAACAGGCGGGCGGCAAGGATCGGTAGGCAAGCAAACCCCTGAGGTAGGATCCAAGATCGCCGGTCCTTCCCACTCCCAAGCGCTAGTCAGGGCCCCGGATGACATGCAGGCATGGGGCATACAAACTCAACCCGCCGTCAACGGCCTCGTCACTTCTCATTTAATAACCCTCTGAGTCCGCGCCGCCTTCCTCGAGAACTTGCTCGTCCCATTACAGGCTTACTACCAACTCATTCTTTCCCTCTTTAAGGTGTCCTTTTTATACTGCAACAGACCAGTCGAGCGAGCATTGCTGCTGTCCACTGAGTCGTCCACTCTTTCTTCTCATCTCACTTTCACTTCACCTCCACCATGGTTTGCCCATCAACTCTGGGCGCCGGGCTGGGCGCCGTTGGTGCCGCGGCCGCTGCTGCTCCTCGTTATGCCCTCTACTTTGACCAGTAAGCCCAATAAACAAGCGAAAGACACCTGACAGAGATGTGTATGATGCTGACATGAGGACACAGGTACCACACGGCAGTTCTGCCCAACAAGACGCTGACTGCCGGCATCACCCATGTCATCACGGCTTTTGCCAACTCATCTATCTTCGCCTCCGACCCCGTGGGCACCTACACCCCGTTCATGAACCTGTCCGACATCCGACCCATGTTCGACAACGGCACTCAGGTGTGCCTGGCCATTGGAGGATGGGGTGACACTGAAGGCTTCCGCCTGGGCCTCGCCACCGAGGAGTCCCGCTCCCTGTACGCCAGCAACATTGCCTCCATCATGGATACTCACGGCTTCGACTGCATCGACATCGACTACGAGTACCCCGCTGGCAACGGCTACGACTACAAGCAGGTCCCCAACTCGGACCTCGTCTCCGAGATCGAGGCCTTCCCCCAGCTACTCGGCTCTATCAAGCAGGCCATTGGCGGCAGGGAGCTGTCCATCGCCGTGCCCGGCCTTGAGCGCGACATGATCGCCTACACTGCCGAGTCCGTTCCCCTGATCGACAGCGCTGTCGACGTCGTCAACGTCATGACGTACGATCTGCTCAACCGCCGTGACAACTACACCAAGCACCACACCGACATCCAGGGCTCCATCAACGCCATCCAGGCCTACATTGACCGCGGCTTCGCCCCCTCCAAGCTGAACCTCGGAATCGCCTTCTACGCCAAGTACTTCACCCTCGCCGCCAACACCACCTGCACTGAGCCCATCGGCTGCCCTCTTGCCCTTGCTGAGGACGCCCAGGGCCAGGACACCGGCACCTCTGGCGCCGTGACCTTCGAGGCCTCTTCCTTCCCCGTCACGGTCGACCCCAGCACCCTGACCTCCTCCACCGACGGATCCTGCGGCACCGGCACCACGTTCCAGTGCACCGGCACCGCTACCGGCGGAGCCTGCTGCTCCCAGTACGGGTTCTGCGGCGACACCACCGGCCACTGCGGCACGGGCTGCCAGGGCCAGTACGGAACCTGCACCGACGGCGACAAGAAGACCACGGCGCAGTCCTTTGCCGACGCGCTCACCAACGGCCAGACCGACACCGAGAACGGCGGCCAGTGGTACGTCGACGCCGAGGCCGGCCTCTTCTGGACCTACGACACCCCCGAGCTCGTCACCCAGAAGTTCACCGACATCGTCGCCGCCAAGGGCTTGGGCGGTGTCATGGCCTGGTCCCTGGCCGAGGACAGCAACGACTGGTCCCTCCTCCAGGCCATGCAGGACGGTGTTAAGGGCCTGGCCGCCAACGCGACCACCGCTGCCACGCAGACCAAGAAGATCCGCCGCAGGCGCTACTAGAGTGTGGTCTTCTTTTGACCTGGGGCTGTGGAATGGCATTTGCATTCATAAGATAGCATGAGGACGTGGGATCGACTTTGGGAGTTGGAGTCTCGCATAATGAGCCTTGCTGAATACATTACGATTAATTCACGCAGACGCTTGCCCCCAATATTGCAGACTTTTTCATTGTATGTCGTGAGCTATTGAAAATGTACCGTCCGTGTAGAACTGCAGTCAGTTTTGTTTCTAAAGATGAGAGGCCCAAATTATTCATGAAGTAGCTGCTGTGACAATATTCGGTGCAAGTGTAGACGATCGGGTCTTTGAGAGCGAATAACCTAACATCTGGAATGCATTGAACTCCTTCGACTCGAGCACAGCCGAGGCTGAGGGCCTTTGGCGCGGATCGACCACCAACATGATGCGGAGAAGGTCTCTTAACTGTTCCGGTATTTCGATTTCTCGGGCCTGTTCTGCGAAAGGCGCAATCCATTGCGGACCTTCCTCGTCCTCACTCAAAAGTACCGCAGATTCGACTGCAGATTTGAGGGTCGGTCGCTCAACATGTTCAGGGCTAGGGATTTGCCACTCGGGGAAGAGCCGTCTGATTTTTGCCATACACCAAGCGTCGTTGATGAGAGGATGTGGGCTGTCCCATGCCCCCAAGACGCCAGGCTTGATCCAGCAAAGCAGCAGTGCGGCAACTGCCCATACCTGCGATAGCTTAGTGCATGGGTGGCCCAAGAAGACTTCAGGGGCACGCATGGCGTAAGGTTGGGCGTTGTAAAGAGAGCCATCCGGAACAACTACAAATCTGTTAGTAGAGACATTTGATCTTGCTTAGCGGCTGCTGCATACCGAGTCCCAGGTCTCCTACTTTGACAGTGATACAGCCAGTGTCGACGCCAGAGAGTAGGATATTAGCAGGCTTGTAATCTTTGTTGGTCAGCAAATTTCCATCAATTGAAGTCAAATATCCTACCTGTATTAACGTATTGTTGGCGGTCGAGAACGACGCAACTGGTCAACGTCTCCTTCAGAACCGCCTTGATAATGCCATAGGTGCGCGTATTGGGCTGGTACTTCACATCCGCAAGGGTGGAGTCTAGCCACTCCAAAGCGATGGTGTGGCTGTCAATCACATCATATAGTTGCCGGAAGCATGTCGCCGATGCGAAACCAGGCAGGTGATAACTTCGACATTCACGCTCGAGATTCTCCGAGGCAATCTTATCGCCAGCCAAAGCTTTCTTGATGATAGCCCTGGTTGGGTGGATTAATTCCAATACTGAGATATAGTCGCAGCAATACAACGAACCATTGTGGTGCATCAGGGCCATTCACCCGCGGGACAACCCTGGCTTTGAAGACGGCGGATGCGTGTGTGCCATCACCTCTAATGACATCTGTGATGCGGTAGCCACATTTTGCACCTTGGAGAAGGTGTCCAGGGGCGAGAGATGACATGGTTCTCGAAAAGGAGATTCTTGCTGTAGAGGATACCGTGTGGGCAATTAATCGCATTGTAATAGTACAAAAGGAGAAGAAAGCGTGGCCGGTCGGTTTATTTGGGTGGGTGGGTGGATGGATGGGTGAAGGGTGGAAGCACTCGTGAGGTCGTGGATACATAGGTATGGACAGACAGCCCGATGAGACCTGAGATCCATGGCTCCAACGTGCAGCCACTGCACTGCAATTCAGCCGCTTTCCACGGCGCAATGACGGCACGATGGCGTTCCCAATTGGCTCGCGCTAGAACCAACGAGCCAACAACTCGAATCATCGGATGCGATGCGACGTTGGCGGGGCCGAACGACTCACAGTTGTGCACATTCACAGTCACCGATGAGAGGCGCATTCTAGGACTACCAGTAGGCTGGGTCACCACAAGATGTGAATGGTGCAAGTTTTACATGTTGCTTTGGGTACTTACAGACGGGATGAGAAATTATGACTATATAGATATTGAAGTCATTGATCATCTGTGAATTCATTCACCCTGTTGCCGTGCCCAGCCCCTTCTAGGTACGAAACGGCCGCTTGACGAGCACCCGTACATACCACAAGTTCATGGTAGCTTACTCTATATCTCAGAGACTGGCAAGTACATACATCTCAAAAGATTTCCCAATAGGAGCCATCATGTTCTTGACCTGACTCCTATAGTAAATTGGTCCATAGTTCCCTGGATACTGATTCCAATTTTGCATGTGCTCACGAGGTAGAAAACTAGCGCCCGTTCGCCTCACCAAAGGCTGTGATGGTATCCCTAGAAGCTTTGATATCGTCGAGCTGGATGCCGCTGCGGTCACACATGCCCCGAAAGATGCCGCCCTCCTTGGCAAAGAGGCTCGCAGGCGTGTCCAGCTCTGCGATCTGCCCACCATCCACGACGCAGATCCGATCATACCCTATGATGGTTCGGAGACGGTGTGCGATGCAAAGCACCGTCTTGCCACGGAAGCCGGCTGCCATTGTGACTTGTATCTTCTCATCTGTCTCCATGTCCACGCTTGAGGTGGCCTCGTCGCATATGATGATCCGAGAATCGCGCACCAGAGCCCTTGCCAGGGCCATCAGCTGGCGCTGGCCGAGTGAGAAATTCAGCCCGTCTTCTTCGACAACGCTGTCGAGATGGATTCGTGCATCGTTGGCTTGGCGGCCTTCTGACTTGTCATCTTCCTGGTGGGCCAGCCCCGTCCGCCGTAGAGCATCCCAAAGTTCCATATCCGTGCGCTTGGAAAATGGGTCCAGGTTGCTGCGGACAGTGCCCTGGAACAGCATGGGATCTTGCGGAACGATAGTCAATCGCGATCGTAGATCTTGGAGTCCGATCCGAGAAATGTCGATACCGTCAATGGCAATCGAGCCACCGGATATTTCCACAAGTCTAAAAAGGACACTGATAATTGACGACTTGCCCGCACCAGTGCGGCCGATGATGCCCATACGCTCACCGCCGTTGATGTGTATAGACAGGTCCTGCAAGACGAGAGGTAGGTTCTTGCGATATCGCATTTGGACGTTCTTAAGGACAATCTCTCCCCTGTCGGGCCAACTTTCAGGCATGTCCATGATATGGGCGGGAGCTTCTTCCTCAAGCTCCTCGCCAAAGTATCGCAGGCGTTCAACTGCATTGATACCCTTGTCCACTTCTGATAGTTGACGGATCGAGAATTGAAGCATCTGAACCACGGAAAGGATATAGCTCAGTACGAGTCCGCTGATTGAGGGGTTTACACTGAATCGCGACGTAACCACAAGAATGCCAACGACAAAGACGAGTACGTTGCCGGCAGCATCGAGTCGCATAGTGAGCCACCGCTGATTGGCCATAGTGATATAGTAGGCAGCATTCATCGAATCAATCGACGAACGAAGCTCGTGGACGAACTGGTCTTTGAGACCATAAGCTTGGATGGTGGCCACACCGCTGAGCCCCTCGATGAACCTGGATACCACTTTGGACCGTAGAACCGACTCGTAACGCTTAACCGTACGGGCCGACGAACGGTAGTATGATGCGGCCCCAACATAGAGGATATAGAAAGGGACCAGGGCGATAGCGAAATAGTAGAAGTACGCTATGATGAGGATGAAGACGGCACCGGCGTAGCTAACGGTTATGAAAAACATGCGGAAGTTGTCGGCGCTTTGGTTGTCCATAATGTCAACATCACTTGAAAAGCGATTGATGATGCGCCCGAGAGGTGTCGTGTCAAAGAACGATATGGGCGCCCGCAGAACTCGCGTCATCGCCTGCCGGAACATGGTCTTGCTAGCATTCGTCGCCGTGACTGATAGCGCAAGCGAGAACGCGAAGAGGATCACTGCTTGAGCGCCGCCCAGGGCAGCGTAGATGCCTATATAGAGACCGGTTGAGAGGTCAAACTTGTCCGATGTCCAGAAGGAGAGCCAGAGGTTCGTGGAGATGTTGGCTCCTCGAGACGCTATCAAGAGTAGCAGCACAAGAGGCAAATTCCAGAGCGTCCCAGACGCGCGCACGTAGGTGGCGTAAACAGACCATGGTACTGAATCTTTGGCCTGGTCCTCTTGCTGCATCAACGGCGAGGCTTTCTTTCCCTTGTTATCCTTCTTGGCTTTCTTGGGTTCCACAGTCTTTTCAACAGGGTCGAGATCCTCGATGAGTTGGTCGGCATTTTCGGGTTCCTGCATTTCCTTCGGGGCCATGCTTGATTCCATCAGGGTCTGGAAGGCTTGGTGGTTCTCCTTCAAGTTCTCAAAGGAACCAACGGCCTGGATCTTACCATCGTCCATCCAGACAATGCGATCGCATCGATCTAGGACCCACAGTTGATGTGTAACCAAGATGATGCATTTGCCCTTCAGCAAGCCGAGGATAGCCTTGTCAAAGATGTGGCGGCCGACGTGAGCATCAACAGCACTGAGAGGATCATCCATCAAAATGATATCAGCGTCTGAGTAAATCGCTCTCGCGATATTGAGGCGCTGCTTTTGACCCCCGGAGATGGTGATACCTCGCTCGCCGATCTCGGTCTGGTCGCCGTCGGGGAGCATGTCGATATCAGCCTGTAGCGCGCAGCTATCGGAGCCGTCAGCCACGTATGTAACAACAAGAGGGTACCAAAATAGGTAGGGCCAGGTCAATAAGTAGACTTACGCATCGATGATCTTGTCATACCAAGCCTGATTCAGTTCCTTCCCGAAAGTGATATTGTTCTGCAGCGAAGTATTCTGGATCCAAGCGTATTGGGGGCAAAAGGCTCGGGATGCGCCGAATATGGCGTCCCCATCGGTCTTGCGCATATAACCGGCCATGGCAGCCAAGAGCGAGCTCTTGCCGCTACCGACACCGCCGATGACAGCAATCAACTCGTTGCGACCAGCCTGGAAGTCCACGTCCTGCAGCTGAAAGGGCTCCCGCTGATCCATGACCGGGGGGCCATCGGACGGTGCCGTGGATTGGACACGTCTAGATTTCTGAGGGTCCGGTTTTAACTTCTTGGTCTTCCCCTGCGCATCATCTTCGGCGCTGTCGCTTTCCTGCCTCTGCGTTTTCTCGCGCGTGAAACTTGCGCTTCGCAGCTCGATGGCATGTTCTCCTTCCGGTTCCCAGATCATGTCCTCCTCCCTGTCTTCCTGCACCAAGAAGTGCTCGATCCGCACCACAGAGGAATATGCGTCACTGGCATCACCAAGGGCACGAGGCAGGAGGTTCAGGGGGAGCCTCAGACTGTTGAAGAGGGCCAGAGAGGAGAAAACCTTGGCTGGGTCCAACCCGTTGCCTGTCAGCGAGTAGGTGATGAAGGACAGCATGGACGCGAAGATGGGAAGAGACATGCTGATGGCGTTGATAGCGTTCCGAACAGCCAGCAGGCCCTGGATGCTGTGTATCTCTTTCATGCGGAGCTGCTCCAGGCGGTCGAGAAAGGCGGGCTCCCAGCCGTAGTATTTGACGAAGCGTACCGATTGGATGATCTCTTGGGTGAGCGAGATGCGTTGATCCGTAATCTTGTTGATGGCCCTTCGTCGATGAACAAAACTCCGAATGGCGAGGGTGAAGAGAGGTACGCCGAGAGCGAGGAGCGCAAAGCCCGTGAGAGCGCTGTACGTCAAGTTGATCAAAAGCAGCACCAGAGAGATGATACACGCGAATGGTGTGGCCCAGAGCGAGTGCAGAGCCGTACAGAACATGTCGATACGATTGGTGTCAATGCTCATGAGGGTCGAGATGCGTCCATTGGTCCATCCAGCACCATTCTCGAGTTCATCCTTCTTCTTTCGGTCTCTCCGCTTCCTCCACGTCATGATATTTGCTGTCGCCTTTTGCTTGCTCTTTTCTGTATCATTGGGCGCCGTCGTTGTAGCAACGGAATTTCCGCCTGCTTTGGCGCGGCTGGAGATTGTCATGGCTTTCTCATAGATCAAGCCAGTGAGCACACCACGACTCTGGCCACCAAGCATCATGCCCTTGTAAAAGTACTGGCTAGCAGTGACGCTTTGGATGATCTGCATCCCCATGATTCCAAGGACAAGACCGATGCCATGTGCTATTGGTGGAGCGACATGGTTATTCGATTGAGCTGCATAAGCATCCGTGGCAAACTTAATGAGAAAACGGAGGGTGAAAGGAGTGAGGATCTGAACTGAGTAGTACACCAAGGCGTAAATGCCGCTCAGGTAGAACTCAGACTTGAAAGTCTCGCGTAAGGCTCCAAGAAGTGGTCTTTTCACTCCATCATGCACTCGTCGCTGGAATGATTCTTTGACTTTTTGGGTCAGAGGATCAACCGCTCTATCTGGGTTCACTTGCCAAATGTCCCGTTCGTCAAGTTGTCGTTTATAGCCAGTCTAGACAGATGGGTTAGCATCGACTCGAACGAAACCTTCTCGAACCAGAGTGCAGACTCACCACCATCAAGGGCGTGACCCAGTTGAAGGTTAAGCGGCTGAAAATCCCAGCTTTGTGCTCAGGCGATATGACACGCTCATCGGGTACAGGTGGAATCCCGCCCCAACGCAGGGGGTTTGACGTTTTGTACCAAGGTCTGGTCTGTGGTTGGATGTCTTCGGGTGCGCTTTCGGTACTAGCCGAACTGTTGGATTCAAATTCTTTGTCGACCACAGAAGTTTGCTTCTCTGATCGAGGTGACGAGTGTGAAATGCTGTTGCGTTCTTCTGCCGGAGTCTTCTCTGTTGTAACCTCTGACTGGGCGGCAGTGGCTCTCAGGGTGTCTGGAGTTCCGCTCCCCTCCTTAGAGTCTGCCATTGTGCCAACTAGAAACTAGAAGCCGTCTCCGTGCTCGAAAACTTGGCGGAGGAGTGTGCAATCTGAAATTGATGCTTGACGACTCTTGGTAATCGAAGTGGACGAAGGCTGAGGCAAGCGTGAGACTGGGCAGCAGAAATTATTACTGATCCAGTTGTCTGACGCAGTGCAACTTAACTCAGGGAGTCCGCAGCGTTCTTTCCTGCACTGAACATTCTCCAGTACGTCAGGTAAGGAGCTTTGAGCGTGGACATGAATCCAACACATACTCACGAGTTCGTGGATATGAAATGGATAGGTCAATCGTGTATTCGTTAGGACGATATGTTAAGGCCCCGTTACCGCCTAAGCGGGGCTGTACGTACTGTACCTGATCGAAGCAAGTATCAGTACTTGGTGGGGCAATTCATATTGTAGCATGCATCCGATCCACTCTAGCAAGCCGTTCGGACTACTCGTGGCGACCTCACACCAGCCCCTACCTGCCATTTTGGGAAGTAAGATTGTCGGTGATGTACGGATCTCGGACTTACTTCAGGAAGCAAGATCGTCGGTGATGCACGGATGCCGGAGCGGCTGACGAGGCTTGCAGTAGGCAATTGGAAGCGAAAATCCTTCCAGTGAGGCGAATCCCTCTTACGGACCATCTAGAGTCTGCACGGCGTTCCGATTCGTCTGTTCTTGCTGATTTTATGGCTGCCCTAACGAAGGATCTGTTTAGTCCGAGGCTTGCCAGCCGGCACAGTCTGAAAGTATCATATCACACTTCAGGGGAGTTACGGAGGAGGAATTGGCCCGGGATATTGACGTCGTTTCGCTGCGAGTATCGCAGCTGGGATCGTAGGGTAGCAGTCAGCAACGAAGGATCCAATAGCCTTTGGTTTCAACATTGCAATTTGTCTCCACCAGCTAGTCATTCGTGCCCGTCACCGTGAGACGACCAACCCACCAACCCGCATAATCAACAACGTCACGACGCGGTTCATAATGCCTCTTACAGCTAGGCATCCAGAATGAGCCTCAAAGGCTTAGACGAGATAAGCCTTTGCCTGAAGAGCGGTGTAGGACCGGCATCCGGCTGGGGGGGGGGGGGACATTCGAGGGCAAGGCCGTGATCCTTCTCGTGTGCGTATCGGACCTATTGGTGCAGGCCACGAGATTCACGCCGTTGGTGACGGCGCAGCAACACTTGGACATGATAGTAATGCAACGTGGCAGCTCGGTGACATGATCCAGGTTCCGGAGGAAGCAAGTCCGCAGTTGGAGGCAGCAAAATAGCAATTCTATTCGATTCGACTTAGTGTTAGCTGTTTGAGAAAGTGGACCACGGAAACGACCAAACACCTTGTCGTTGACAATCATTCACCGTCACCATGGCCATGGAGATTCTACCTACAGAGGATTTTCACGGTATACCTCATGTTGGCACATCACAGGATCACACTCCATTTGACAAGCTCGTGGCCTCCTTGGCAGAGACCTTGGGCCCATCGTCTGGCCTAACGTTAGACGATGTTAATGTGGCTTTACTGATGCGTTCAATGAAGCTCTACAGCAGTCAGGAGTGTGACTGGGCAAAGTATGCCTTTGGAAACAATGCTGTGGACTATACAAGGAACCTGATTGACGAAGGCAACGGTAAAAGCAATCTGGTATGTCTATTGTATTCCAAATGAGGCCACTTCTGGCCTGTTGCTGACGAGTGCATCACTGTAGCTCGTGCTCGTGTGGTCTCCCGGTAGAGGCAGCCCTGTACATGACCATGGTAACGCCCACTGTTTGATGAAGATCCTCAAAGGCAACTTGACAGAGACTCGATATGCTTTTCCACAACATGAACAAAGTCAACGGTTGAATATAATATCGGAGAGGACTCACATCGAGAACGACGTCGCATACATGGCCGATGACCTTGGGTTACATCGCATGTCTAACAGAGGCAGCGACTTTGCTGTATCCCTTCACTGTAAGCCGGAAGTACAACCCTACTTATCCTGCGTATACCATACTGATGATCTTGACTCTAGTATATACTCCTCCCCACGTAGCCAGGAAAGGTTGCTATGTTTTTGATGAAAGAACGGGAAAGAGAAAACATGTTCCAGGCCACAACTATCATTCAGCCTACGGTAGACTTTTAGACAAGGGAGAATAGGCACATCAGACTGTTGTAATCCAAAGTAGATTGAATGACAACTACATCATCTGTATCAATTCACCTTCAACTCACAGCTATGTGTCTTCATTCCTCATCATTAGCTCAGCTGTCAATTCTCATGTCTAGGCGTGGAATTGACGACTGAGTCGCAGTCGACCCTGCATGTATGTAGCATCGTCAAGGAAACTGCCGCAATGCTGCCTTTGGATTACATGAGTCAAAATGTCAAATAAGAGAAGAGGTTGAGGCCAGGAGGTTGCGTGCTTGGAGAATGTTTTTGCGTGAGGAAGTCCTAGATCTACTTGAAGGGCATGCGGTGTCAATGTTGCTGCTGATTCCGTTGTTTTCCCCCGCGTTTCAACCCATGATCCTGAATACATAAACATGCGCAGACATGAATGGCAATGAGTATACCGAAAGAGGCGAACACCGCATGGAGCCCTTCCATGTACCCTTGAGACACCAATGTCTTTTCCTCCCTAGTAAGATTTAAATCCTCTAGTGCGAAGGCTGATGAGATCATTTTGGCAATAGTTTCCTTGTCGAAACTGGCTTTCAACTGAGAATAGAGCACGTTGCTCAAGATCGTGCCAGAAACTGCGCGCTGTTAGACTCAGCCTTGGTGAGATGTTACCATATCAGAGACCTACCTGTAGTACTGGTCGCTCCTCCCATATCTCTCAAGAAATTCCGCAGGCCTGTTAAAACGGCCCGGTCGTCGGGATCTGAACCCGCGAAAAGGCCAACAAGGACTGGAAAATTGATAGTGAGCCAACACAGAACTTTGGAAGCGAAAGCAAATCTGGAGTCACTTACCAGGCTGCATAGAGCATCCAACGCCCACGCCATCCAGGATACCAACCACCATCATCTCCCAAATTGGGGTTTGCTGGTCGTAAAACAACTTTGCGGCCGCAGCTAAACCCCAACAGACCGCTCCCGCCACAATGATGGGTTTATAGTGTCCGCATGCGGATATGATGATGCCAGTCAGAGCTGATGTCAGTCCGTGAGCGATTACCATGGGCAGGAGCAGAATCCCGGCCTGGGATGGGCTTGCACCTCGGACGTTCTGAAAGTATAACGGCAGAATGAACAAATTGCCCCAGTAAATCCAGCCGACAAGAATGTTGATACTAATCAAAATGTTTGTGGAATAGCCGTAGCTGAATAGTCGGGCTGGCAGCAGAGGCAGCTTTGCAACCCGGAATTCGACGATCAAAAAGACGCCAAGCAGCACGACTCCTGTGCATAGCATGCCTATGGTTGCCGGCGATGTCCAAGACATGGTAGCTCCGCCTTGCGATAAGGGAATCTAACTCGGATTATCAATACTCTCAAGCATCTCAGGAATAAACAGTACTTCAGATCAACTCACCAAGAACAAGGCAATCCCGAACAGACTTGCAAGAGCTCCAGCCCAGTCGATCAACTTCAGCTTGTCCCAGATACGGCCCTTGGCATAGGTGGAAGAAGACGTCGGCCACACCGACACGAGATAATACAAGGCCATGGCGCACAAGGGACAGACAAACCAGAAGGCCCACTGCCATCCAGCCGCCTGCGTGAGAGCTCCCCCAATGACAGGACCAAGCCCGTTGCCGAGCGCAGTGGCGGCACCAACCATGCCGAAGTAATACCCACGCTGCTCCAACGTCGTGATGTCCGCAATGGCAATCTGGACAAGCGCGTTGATGGCCCCGGCGCCAAGACCGGTGAATGCCCTGGCGGCGAATAACTGGAGCGGCGTCTCACAAAAGCCCGAGACGAGGTTGCCTGCCCCCATTATCGCAAGGGCCGCGACCAGCGAGGTCTTGCGGCCCCAGATGTCTGATAGTCTTCCATTGATCAGCTGGATGCTGGTGCTGGTGATGAGGAAACAGGCGCCGACTAGGGATATGGAGGCTCCGGTGTTGAGAGCAGATGCTATGGCGGGTAGACTCGTGGATATGGAAGTTTGATCAAGGAAGGATGTAAATTGTATGAGCGCCAGAGCTGGAAATATGACCAGAAGCCGCCTTTGCGGCAGAGAATGCAACTGGTTCTGAAGGAGGGGTGTAGACTCGTCCATGGTGAACAAACGGAAGCGAAAGCTGAGATTTCTGCAAAAGTTTCAGTCAGAATGTCAATTCTTCCACTATCAGCCCCTAGTAAGAACACAAGGAGACTTAAATATTAAATGTAAGCCGGCGGGAGCAGGGGATTTCTGCTGAAATTGGGGTGCTAGCGGGACGGCGGATGGGAAATAGGGTTAGGGTTAGGGTAGGAAAACGTTAGGCCCAACCACAAGATCGATTGGTAACCTCCTCTGACAGCACGATCCCTACAACGATTATCAGGTAAGTTCACCCTGGGCACTTACGAACAGCAATATGCAACCAGGTATTAAATCAAAGCAGACTTGATAGAGTATCGTAATGCTTTATTATTCTGCCTAACGCTGCTGGAAAAAAAGGTGAAGAAAAAAGAAACCACGCCGTTCTGTTACTTTACTCCGAGCCAACCGCTGAGTCATTACTGGGAAAGGGGACGGCGTCCCAACGAAGACGACGCAGGTGACGCTTTGGGTCATTGATGTTGTTTCGAGCATGCAACCAACGACGATTGTCGATTAGTATGATGGTCCCCGTAGGGAATGCAGCAGACGTGAGGTGTACTGTCGATGGTGTGTCCTTCTGAGCCAAGCACGAATCAAGCTCTTCGAGTGCCTGTGATGCCCCTTCCGTCAACGGGGTCACAATGTCTCTTCTGAAACGCATCATACATGACTGACTCTCCTGGTCAAAGGCCATCAGATTCCCTACAATTTCCTGCTTCGCTGGGTCCTTCACAAACTCCTTGGGGATCTTGATCCTGTACTCCCGTCGCATCAACGACGCCTGGGTAGATGGGGACAGACACTGATTCAGCCGCTGTATGTTCATGGCCGACAGAGTGCCACCACCAAAGCGATCGTGCTGCAGAACCTGGAGGGCAAAGTACCGTGGTACCATTTCCTCATAGCTGCAGTCGGTGTGCCAGGGGAATTCATCCATTGTCTCGGATCTTGCACGGTGGTTAGCTGTCTGGAAGGAGACGCTTTCTGGCCGGACGTCCCAGAACCACCCGCGCGAGGCGCTGTGTGTGATCGGGAGCTGATGGTTGAAATGCTTATTCAGACTGACAACGAGTCGTTCAAGATACTGGCTGTCAGGGTCCGGGCGGCCCAGACTGATCTTGAGTATGCCATGTCTTCGGAGTTGCTCGTGGACACTGCGAACATGGTTTTGTTGTATTGAGTGTTCAATAGTCGGAGCAGTCATGTGAGGCACCGTAAGTGGCTTCAGAGTCGCGAACCCGGCGGAGGGGTGAGAGGTAGTTTCTGCTGCCACAGCATTGGTATGAACTCCACGACAGTGACCACGAGTCTGAAGTCTTGTTGAAAGAGACGAGCTACACGCTCGACGGGCCAAAGAACGCATTGTGGTTTGATTCCCAAAGCATGGACTAGGTAGCCAGGTGCAAAGTGGGCGAACTTTTGGATGATAGTCCTTGATCTGAATCGCAGTCCGCAAAGCAAGCGAGCCCATGGAAGTCATCTGAAGCGTATTCCGTACGGAGACACCTTGAATTCGTCTGAACCCTTGGACCTTCTCGGTGCTCGGAATCTTCACACGCTTCGTCACCTGCTCCAACGGATCTGCACAAAGGAGTTCCTAAATTCTGACTTGATTCATCGTGTCATCGTTATCAATCTACGTATCATGGTACGACGGATAAGGGACTCAAGGAAGTGGTAGGGATTCACGGCGGTTACATTCCAAAGGATTCAGGCTGCTCGTGATACGACGAATAAGGGATTAAAGGAAGTAGTAGAGTTTCACCTCGGACTCATCCCAAAGAATTCAAGCTGCTCGTGGGGACCTCACATCAGCAGCCACGCACTGAGGCGACGTTACGCGGCGTGCAGATCCGGCCAGCCCCATACTTCACGCTTACCATCCTCGACGAGGTTCGCATGGTGGATCACACCGCTTGTCCTAAGAGAGGCGCAGGGGGCACAGAAAAATGCGCGACTCGCATACTAAATCCGTTGGTAGTCTGTAGCAGGAGTTTGAATTATTAGGTCAGAAAAGCTTAGATCCACTCATGTCCGAGCAGCTGGGATAGATGACATGGCCCGTGATCCTTTGTTGATACCTTACCCCAATACCCGGAACTCCCCGTCAGCTTCGGCCGTCGGGAGCCTCAACGGGAATCGGAGACAACCTCATTGTGGACCCGCCAATCAAAAGAGGCTAGTCAACGTATTCCGCCGATCCTTTGTGAAAATCCACGGACTCCAATCAAACACGCTCAATATGCCCACGATGGGAAAGTTCTTGTACTCAAGGGGATAGCAAGGCAGACGAGAGGGTGAAACGGTACAGGCATCGCGGTATTGCACTTATTGATGCCCGAGATACCGCCATGAATGGACTTACCTACATTCTGTACATCCCGTTTTAATGAATAAATCTTACTAAATATTGAATATCTGTTGACAAGTGGATGATATCTTGCTACTTTGCTTCGACTTACAGTATCTAGGTACAATTATTGAATTAGGGAAATCCTTTCACATTGACGCTCCTTGAACCTCTCTTCTAGGAGCTCTCGCGGAGTCCCGACATAGCTGTCGACAATCCATGACAAACAGAGGGCGTCATTGCAACGTGAAGTCGTGGGCATCATTTGCATTTTCTCCGTGAATACGTGGACATTCACATTTTCTCCCCCTCCTCAGAAACAATCATGATTCTCGCTGTCGCCGTTGTGGCCATCCTGGTGCTGATAGCGATTATCCGCCGTTTTTTCCAGTCCGACTCCATATCCTCTTCAACGGAGATCGGACTAGAAGACTTGAAAGCACTAAGAATACGCCATGATGTTCACTCTGCATTCATGAAAATGGTCAACGATGAAGGTGCTGGATCATGGCCACCGCGAGCTACTCATGACGACTTCCCTCCAGCGCTCCGTCCTTACCAGCACATTTACGCCGCCATGGCGCCATTACTTCCATACGCCAACCCCTCACTTGACGATGAGTGCAACAAAATACGAATTGCTGATTTTCGTTCCCGTATGGAGAATCTGCTCGCCGAGAAGATTGATATGGATGCGGTTCAAAGCATTCTGGAAACCGTTGAGTCGGGCAACTGGGATGCCTTCCCACGAGAGGTTTACAATGGTTTCTACTCGTGCATTGCTTGCTTGCGCCACGCTTACCGGTGAGTTCAGACCGTCATTAACATGCAGTGGTGTATTCGCTGAGTTAACATTCATTGTTTCTGCAGGTGGTCAACAAACCCAGTTGTGAGGGTCGCCCAAGAAGAAAAACAACTTCGCTTCCCCTCGGAGCTGGACATGCCATGGTCCTTCCTGCAGCGCAGATACGATATCACGTCTCCCAGCGGAAACATCACGGCAAATATTCTGTGCAACCTCGATCCAAACGGCCAGATCACATATCCAATAAATGAAGGCATGTCTGATGAGATCAAGAGGAACGAACTTACTTGGTGTCACATATTCTACGACTCAGAATTCCTGGTAGGCGATCCTGTCACGTACTGACGTTATATAAACTGACTACTTACACTCATGACAGGCTATTCCAATTTACTATTCCATGATACAAGCCATGGTTAGCTTCGAGCGGGGTGACAAGAGATCATGTCTCGCTTACGTGGAAACAGCCTCGGCCAAGCTGCGCAAGGTGTTGCTCTATCTATACGAGAGGATGAACGAACCTTATGTGTCCCGCGCGATTTGGGTGAGACATGTATCAGGTGTTCACAGCTGGGGCATGACGCACGAGAGCGACCGCTGTCCCGTCGAGTATGGTGGCCTGTCCGGAAGCCAGATCCTCCTCTTCTTGGCAGTAGACGCATTTCTTGGCATTGAGCGCTACCACACAAGTGCTCAACACAAGATGCACATCTCGAAGAATTTCCGAAACGTAGCCGAGACTATACGCAGATGTTCTTTCCGGCATCAACTGACTGGGAAGTCCGACGAAGACGTTGCCATCGAAAACGCATTTCAACGCATTATCAAGCAGCTACGGGTAAGCAAAGACACGGTTCACGGAAAGTACAATTTTTTGGCAGATAAACTTACGAGATATCAAATAGTCTTTCAGAGCTGTGCACAAGGTTAGGGCGGTCCGTTATCTCTCGGCCCCTGCCCCCGAGAGGGTCCCTATGACAGCGGCGCTCTCCGTCCTGCCACGCAAAGGTGAAGAGGGACAGGCCGGGGACTCTTTCAAGTTCATTGACGAAGTGTTGACCAAGAGGTTGAACGAAACACTTTAGTGTGGTGGCTTTTGGAAGTGAAAGGAGAAAATTGACGTTCTGTGACCACCACATCTAGATAGCATTCTTTTCTTGAATCAAATGTTGAGGTAGCACTAGCAAGATAGATATAGAGCCGCGCAAAAATTCGCTCAATGAGTGGGGCGTCATAAGGTTTAGACATGAGAGCCTTCCAGTCACAAGGAAACTTTTGAAGAAGTGCTTTGTGATGAATGAGTTGATCACCAGCTGAATCTGTTCAGCAGTGTCTGCGTCCGTGCTCATACTCCTACAGCCCAACTTGAAGATACCTAGGTAGCGTTTGGGTCCGTTGGAACAGCGCTGGGGCCTTTTTGTTTCTTTTCAGGGAGTTATCTAAGAAGCAGCTAGAAAGAAAAGCAAGTACTATTTCTATTGGAGTCTCGAAGAGTCCCTGGCCGGACATCTAGAAGCTACGCTTAGGTACATTACGCAGCCACTGCGATAGGCATACCGCAGAACTCGACATCATGCGGCGGGTTCTCCACAGCAAACCAGTCTCTGCCACAATCGCCCGCATAGAAGAAGTCCTCCATGACCTGATATTTGATCGGCTTTCCTGTGGCTGTGCGTGGTAGATCCTCTTGAGGGCCCAGAAGTCGTAGAAGAGTTGGCAAACTTGTGACATCCAAATCGGCCTGAAGGTCTGCTCTGACTCGATCGAGCGTAATCTCCTCCGGCTCCACGCCATCCTTGAGTCTGACAACAGCACCACACAACTGTTTGCCTTGTTCCACGGGCACGGCAACCACGCAGGCTACAGCAATATAAGACAGTCCCATCAAGCAGCTTTCCACCTTGAGGGCTGAAGTCCAGGAGCTGCCATAAACGATGTCTGTAGGTGCGAGAAGAAACAAAGATCAACGACTGAAACAAGCTGCACAGTAACGGGCATCGAAAAACTTACAGTCATCCCGCTCACGACCGAGCAAGAGTAGCTCGCCATCTCTCAGATCCACCATATCTCCGGTATGGTAGTACCCTTCCTCATCGAGGGCCGCCCGTGTCTTCTCTGGTTCGCCGAGATAACTGCACCGCATTAATTTCGGAAAACATATATCACTTACAAGTGAATGACATATCTCAAAGCACATACCCTAGAAACCTGTTGGGAGACTTGATGGACAATCTGCCATGTGTTCCCTCTGAAAGCTTCATCTGAATGCCAGGCGAGAGCTTTCCAACGGAGCCCTTGGATAAGTTGTCAACAAAGAGTAGGCAGTATCTATGTTTGGATGCGCAAGCGGCCACTTACATTGATCTTGCTGAGTCCGGTTGTAACGAGCCCCGTCAGCTCGCTGGCACCGTATCGATTCTGCAGCGGATGCCCGATCACTGCTTCCCAGAAGTCGACCGTCGGCTGGTCGACTAGACCCCCAATACACAGGAAGAACTTCAGCCCACTGAAATAGGCCGAATATTTCTCCTGCTTTTCCTCTGTGAGCTGCTCGTTTCCCAGCAGGATGTCTCGCATGCCCCGAAGAAGAGCTGGATTGAAGACGAAATATGTGATCCGCTCGCGCTGGAAGACATCAAGCACAGCTCTGGCGCCGGCCGGGCACTCGAGCGCGAACACCTTCTTGCCCAGGGCTATGCTCTCAATGACATTCTTGGCACCGCCAAGCCAGTGGCTCTCGTTGTAGTTGACTTGGGCACCGCCCTGCTCCTCAAGCGGCTCAGATGTCAAGCCCACTGGGTGAGATGTGAGGCATGTTCGACGGATCACGACTCCCTTGGAGTAGCCGGTGGTGCCTGATGTCATACACACATATCCAGGACCATCCGGGTCTAGATGGAGCGACTTGTCGATACTGAGGTTGATTTCCGGCAGCGCAGGCGAGTCGCATGGGATAGGCACAGTGACCAATGACCTCCCCTCGGTCTCGTCTACATAGCTACGCAGTCGCCCAAGCTCTCCAGTGCAACCTCTGTCGAACAAGACACAGTTTGTTTTTCCTCTGGAGATAACAGAGGCCTGTCTTTCAACAGACGCTCTGGGATCTGGTCTAGAGTTAAGTTTTGGGCCATCTTCTTCTCATTCAGGGACTAGCATACCTAGCGGCGTGTAAGCTCCTCCCAATGCTCTGACAGCATAGAAGGCGACGACGTATTGATAGCCGGTTCGTGTCAGAGCTGTGACGTATACATTCTCTTCACGAAGGAGACCTCTTGCATCGAAATTAGAGGCTGGCATCAGCGACTTAAGTTGATGGCGCGTCTCTAAGACGTCAGCCAGAAGTTGAAGGTATGTCTTTCTGAAACCGTTAAAGTCCTCGATGATGACCTCAGAGCCGCCGACACGCTTGGCGGCTTCAAGCAGCCTGACAAGAAGTGGATCGTTGGGGAAGCAAAAAGCCGCCTGGGGAGAAGCAGCCGTTTCTGCCATCTTGACTTGGGTCGTGATATTTCACAAGGTACTCGGAAGCTTTTCAATTTCGTATATGTGTCTTTAATGACAAAGGACGTGTTCTCACACGAGCAGATCGAAGAGAATGAGAGCCTGAGGAGACTGGTTCTCTTGCTCGCTGCCTCCGTAGACTGCGGCCCTACTTCGTTTGATAGATAACTTACCAAGCGGGTACCGATGCAATAAACGGGGCGTTCAAAAGCATCTTTCCCGAGTATCTATCTAATTGATTTCCCCTGTTCAGCTGGCCGTTTGTTACGGTGGAGGCGGAAATACTCAGTTACCCCTGCGCCGTTCAAAGGATCATCACTTGGTCATAGCTCTACCTGAGAAGGTAAGCAATCTCCGTAGGAAGCTGACCTGCATATTTGACCCCATATTCCATGAGACTGAGAGAGTTCTTATCATGGTCGCGCGAAGGATTACACGATTCCGTGAGACTAGTCAGTCCATGTACCCACTCCAGCAACACGCCACTGACGCGCATAATAGACGACGTAATAAACGCAGTCTAAATGTTCTGTTCAGCTCATGCGATTAGACCCGACATATTGAATGTTGGGGGTGGGAAAAAGGGTCTGTAAACCTTATGCAATTGATCGAGACTCGATCACGGGAGCGTGTGTGCGCGAAGGGGTTGGTGCTTGGGTGAGTACGTGGACTTAATAAGGTGACCGGCAAACGCCAGTAACCAAAATATCTCAAATTACATCTGAATCGCTTGAAATCCTTCATGAGATGTTAATGGTATAACTGAAAATGAAAATACAAAAGTGAAATGTCCCTTTACGGATCTTTGAGGTTCAAGGAATCTTAACGTGGATGCCCTAGTCCCACTATCAAAGGGCATGGTTGCTGTGAAAGCGCAATATTCACGGAAGAGATGCTTACAGTATCCTCGAGTCCTATCATAAATTGACTTGCGATGATTTTGGATTTTATTTCATTCGTAGGAATCCTCATTCGTTTCGATGGCTATGATTCGAATACAGCACCACTCCCTCGACCGATGCAAGAACTATGCTATAGGCCTACAGTCCGTCTAAAAGTATCTATCTCCAAGCAGTAGTGTCACGTCCTTAGACACTTACAACGGACAACAGAATGCATTCAACTGATCACCCCAGATAGCTGTTACCCTACCGTGACTCTATACTGTTCCATACTATCGCACTGGCTTTACTAAAACTGATAAAGGTGGCTTCTCCCATAATGTCCAATTCTTGTTTTGCTCAAGCCACGTGCTGATATCTGGGCCAATCTCGAGGTCAAAGTTCCATAACAGCCGGGCGATTATCATGCGCATTTCAGCATACGCAAGACTGTAAGGTATATGTTAGGTCGATCCGGACACGAGGCCTCTCTATGGGATGACCTACGTTTTCCCGATGCAGTTCCGTGGGCCCAGAGAGAAAGGAACGCTGGCCGCCTTGTCGTCATTCTCATATACAGGATCGTGAAGCCAGCGTTCAGGAGCAAAGGACTCCGGGTTATGGAAATTCTTCGAAAGATGAGCAGCCACGTATTGGCTGTTGAGAACGTGGGTCTGAAAGGGTGTTATCATCGAGAACCCTTTGGTTTTAGGAAAGTGGTAGCCTTACCTTTGGCGGCACATGGTAGCCCCCGAGCACTGCACCCTCGGCCGGGACTATACGCGGAGAACCAAGAGCGACCGGAGGATATATCCGCATAGCCTCCTCCAAAGTCGCGAGAAGGTATGATAACTTGTTGCAGCTCGTTATGTCTATATCGGCTTCGTCCGTGAAAGCGTCTCTGATTTCGATCACCAGCTTCTGCTTGACTTGTGGGTTCTGTAGCAAGTAGTACACCGTGCCCGCCAGGAGTGTCGCCGTCGTGTCACTCCCGCCCAGGATCAGGAGTTGAGAGGTCGCTTCAATCTCCGCACTGCTCATTTCTCTCTGCTTCCCTTCTTGGCGGAGTATGTGAGCCAAGAAATCCAGGCGATCAGTGGCGGATGCAATGCGATGATCAACCCGTTCTTTTGCAAACTTGAACCCTTTTTCTCTGGCCGCCAGAATCTTTTCACGGTCTAGCCACATCAGAAATCTGGTAATGAGAGGGTAACGAGCGAGTTCGCTTCGAATCATGACGGCTTTTACACTGCCAAAGACGAACGGAATCCATTCGTGGTAGGCTTGGTTCCGCAGGCAATCGAATGACCGGTCAAAGGTCAAGTCGCCAATCACATCGAAAGTCGTCCAATTGAACCATGCAACCATATCCTGAGGTCCCTCTTTGGCGCGTTGGTGCAAGCCTTGAATGAGCAGATCAACATAGGTCTTGAGAATAACCTCTTGATCGCGTATGGCTCGCTCTGAGAAACCAGGCGATAGAAGGCGACGATACCGGCTGTGATCCTCATCACTCAGTACACTCAGTATACTACGAGCTCCATTTGGTGATTTATGGTACAATTCCGGGTCTTTCTGCAGCTGATCGCGCCCCTGCTTATTGATCAAGATGTCTTTGTTGGCTTGAGAGCTTGAGAAGGACAGAGTACCGGGGCGGATCCGAACAACATCGCCGTAGCGCTCATGAAGTGAGACTAGGTACCTCGGGAAGTTTCCGCGTAGAAATTCATACGAGGCGGGGAGATGCGAGATGGCATTCCATCGGGGCCCAGGAAATTTCGCCAGTGGGTGAAACCAGACATTATACACCGCATGTCCCAGAAGCAATAACGCGCCCTATGGTTCGGCGTGTCAGTGACGAAACTGAATCAGATAAATCAGAAATCATGCAGTGTGATGTTGTACCTACCGTGCAGAAGACAGCAAATATAATGGACAGGCCGAGGCCCTCCGTGGGTATTGGGATTGCCATGGCTCACAGAGACACGTCGTCTGAGATGGAAAGGCAGGATAGCACGGTACTAGGTCTACAGTAGGCAGCACATGTTAACAATGACTTTTAATCCGATAGCAACCTGAGAATCACGTGGAGCGCGGTGAGTATCATTTGCAATAAGAAAGTTATGAATATGATGAGGATCCTTCAAACCACTGTAACGGTGTAGTGAGGATAGCCATAAACGAGGTACTCTGGAATTATACGCTAGTGGCTCAACCACGAGTTGGTTGTAAGATTGAATCCTGCAGCCAGATCCGATGCGAAATGAGTGGAACAAAGTGGAACTCGGGAAACTGTGCCACTTAGGTTAGCTCCTAGGCCCTACTCGAATCCTACAAAGGCTGGCAGTAAAGACCCTGCATAATAATCCTGCTGCAAGTCCAGCCAATTAGACCACCAAGGTTCAACATCCGATTGGCTTTATCTGTGGATTCACTCGACTTAGCTGCACAACAAAAGAACCCTGAGGACCATACACAATGGAGCTCGTGAGACATATCCGACGAATGCAACCTCGGCGAATGCCTCAACCCCGGATGTCGGTATCGTTCCTGATGATAGACTTGTGGCGAAGAGAAGGGTATCAAGTACAGGTACTTGGCTCACTAGTGCCGCCTCCCGTTAGATAGGACCTCAATATCTAACATGTGTTGTTTATTCCGGTATCGATTATAGTTGACAAGCGAAGTCAGATGTGCCCAGACCCTGCGAACCTGAACCTACCTTATCAAATGGAATCTGACTACTCCCACCAGTCTTCTATTATGTGTCGTCTGAGCGTTGAAAAATCATTGTCATTACTGGAGATTTGATCCACCATACCCTGTGCGGTACTCACAACACCTTTTCCTTGTCGGCATAGGCTGATACACACCAGTCATAGTCTCATCAGCAGTATGAAGCTTGACACTTTGCCTCAGCCCACAGCTCCTCGGCGGAGGGGCCCAGGGGCGTCAAGGTGGTCTGCTTTGACCATTGGTATTTTTGTGCTCCTTTGTTACAAATGGTACTCTGACAAGCACTCAAATGTCGTTTCCACTTCTACTTTTGATTTGCGCCAAACACTGCTTTCGGTTCCTTCTCCTGAACATGCGCGCAACTGGAGTGCGTACTATACGTCAGAGACGCATCTTGCCGGTCAAGGCTGGAAGCAAGCACTATGGACTCAGGCTAAGTGGAAAGAATTCGGCATCGAAAATACTAGCATTTCTTCCCACGAAACCCGGCTTCCCATGCCGACAAACCAGCAGCGGCTCGCTCTCTTGGAGAATGATCAAGTCCTCTACGAGGCGCCTTTGGTGGACGCCAACACGTCTGCCGGCTTTGTACCCGCGTACTTTGGCTTTTCGGCTAATGCCAACATCTCTGGGTCCTACGTCTTCTGCAACTTTGGCAGCCCGGAAGACTTCGAGGCTCTCGCTGAAAACAACGTGAGCCTCGCGGGAAACATCGGCATCATCAAGCTGGGTACTGCAACGCCATATGTGCGAGAGCAGAACTTGTCGTTGTTTCGTGCACTCTCTGTGCACAACGCTGAGCAAGCGGGCATGATCGGTGTGGTTCTGTATACTGATCCCGGAAATGACGGCCCTATGAGGGAGGGTAACGGGTACAAACCGTTCCCTGATGGACCAGCGCGACCGCTCGAGGCCATCGAAAGAGGAGGTTTTGGTAGTATCGGTAAGTCGTGTTCATGTCAAATCTGTATCGACGAGGTCTTGCTCACCGATATGATCTAGAGGATTACAACAGCGGCGGATTGCCCAAGATCCCCTGCATACCCATGTCCTCTGTCGATGCAATCGAGCTCCTGAGCAAGCTGAACGGCCACGGCCCTGCAGCGAAGGATCTCGGTGATCGCTGGCAAGAGGGCGGATTGGGGTTTTATGGTGTCAACTACAATGTTGGGCCATCACCTCCCGAGCTCCATCTGCACATCGTCAACCACGCGGATATCCGGGCTACCGAGATCCACAACGTAATTGGCACAATTCCTGGCAAAGCAACTGACGAGGTCGTCATCGTTGGCAACCACCGCGATGCCTGGGGCCCCGGCGCTGGAGACCCCGGCAGTGGCTCCGCCGCCCTCAATGAGGTCGTTCGCAGCTTTGGGGCAGCCCTCCAGCAGGGCTGGCAGCCAGAGCGCACCATAGTCTTCGCGAGCTTCGAAGGGGAAGAGTTTCTCCAGATTGGCTCCCTACTCTGGGTCACAAAGCATGTTGACTGGCTGCGCGCATCGGCTGTCGCATATCTCAACGTCGTCGTCGCGGCATCCGGTAGCCATTTCCACGCCAAGGCCAGCCCGCTGCTGTACTCCACGGTGCTCTCTGTCACCGACTCTGTGCTGTCGCCAAATCAAAGCTCACCTGGTCAGACCGTACGAGATGTGTGGGGAGGCAAGATCGACCCTGCCGGCAGCGGTGATGCAAACCGCTTCATGTCCATCCCTTGTGTGTCGACGATCGACTTTGGATTCACGCCAGCCTTGTTGGAGCCCGCCTTCCCTTACCATACTGGTTTCGATAGCTTCGAATGGATGGACCAAGTCGGTGACCCGGGATGGAAGTATCACGTCACCAGTGCGAAAATATGGTCCCTCCTGGCGGCACACCTCGTGGAGCCCAAGGTGCTGAACGTGAGTGTCACCGATTACGCGCTGGCAATCCATGGGTGGCTAGGGGAGCTGCACGACCGTGGCCTGTGGTCTCCACAGGTTGACCTCAAGGTCATGACTGACGCGGTCGAGCGACTGCACGAGGCGGCCAGCCGTTTTGACGCCTTTGCTGGCTCCCTGGAACAGTCTCCTCGGTGCGCATGGTGGAAGTTCTGGGTCGGATGCGGGCAGGACTCCGCCATCAGTGGCGTGAACAAGGTCTACATCGCATTCGAACGACAGTTCTACTACGAACGGGGAATGGACGGACACGCTGATTGGCACCATGTCATTTTCACGCCGTCAGCCTGGCATAACACGCCGCCACCTATGGCCGGACTCACCAAGAGCTTGCAGAAGGGAGACTGGAAGAACGCCCAGGTGAGACTTTAGCACATGCTCTTATCCGTTTTGACTGAATAGTGATGCTAACTGCAACAGCGATGGAGAGATATCCTGACAGAGAAGATAAGCAATGCGGCTTCTCTGCTCGAAGACCATCTGGAACACGTAGACACGCAGGACGCTCCTGGTTTCGTAAACTGGGTCCGGCAAACTTTCCGATCATATGACTATGAGCTCTAACATCCAGGAGAAATGAATACCTAGGACGAATATCAGAGTTGTGAGTGATTTAGTGCATTTGGGTGGCTTCCATAGGAAAAATTTCAACTTGATAGAAGATGCTGCGATAATTGCCGCAGATGTAGTGATGGGTGTTCTGTGTACTAGAAGTTGATTGAAGGTAGCATTATCGGGCACAGCTTGTCCGTTTCCATCGTCACCTCTACTCGGGTTTTCCGTATAGAAGCAAATGTCAGGATTTCACCTAATCCAGACCGTCCCTATCCCCTGTTTCTCAAACAGAGCTGCTTCCAGGACATAGACTACACTGGGGACCTGCCAATAACAGCGGGAAGTTTGAGCTTACCTGGGGCACTGATAAGCAAAATTGCGGGGCTGTTCCACTTGTGTTACATCCCTTGGTAGCACCATGGTTGCCTGCACACAGCAGTGTTGCAATCCAAAGCTTGTACAGGTAGCTGGCCACGCTTGTAGTGCAGCACTATACCTTCTTGGCATGGCGGCTGACTAGGTGGGGCATTTGCGTACGGATCAATGACCTATCAAATGGAGGCTTATCCTCGACCAGCTGCATGCCTTGTGCAGCGTGCCACTACGTGCTTACTCTCTTCCTGCCCCTTCTTCGCCCCGACACACAATTCCGCGTCTGTACCTAATCCTGCGAAAACCCTCAGCGCCCGCCTGCCCTTCTCACCATTTTCTCAGCTTGGAGATTCGACATCGTCTGAAACCGTGCCACGGCAATCATCATGGCCCCAAGCCCGCGTCTTGCTAACATCCTCCGCCCAATTGGCCTGATCTGGTTCTCCATTCGCCGTAAGCTCTGGTCATTCATCGCTTTCGCAAACCCTGCTAATCCTCCCTACAGTGCACTGGGAAGCGTTCAAGAATGTGTACCATCAACACGGGCTCGGAGCATTTGGGCGCATATCGCAGATTCGAGATGCCGCTTCAGCAAAGCTGTTCTCTGTGACCTGTAATACCACTGCCAGAATATGTCCTGGACTCGTATACAGACTGGCTGACCACCCTTTGTAGCCAATGGTTTCGTCGCGTTCGAGGACACAACCATCATTCCCTCGCTCCTGAAAGCCGCCGATGGCGTTGTTCTTGAGCTGGGACCTGGGCCAGGCAACCAGCTGCACCGTTTTGACATGTCTCGTGTCGACAAGATCTACGGCGTGGAGCCCAACTCCCGCTACCAAGATGGCATTAATGCCAAGCTGCAGAAGAACGGCCTGCAGGATAAGTACAAGCTCATCGTCTCCGGCATTGAAGACAGCGATGTTCTGAGGAAGGAGGGGATCACCGAAGGCAGCCTGGATTCCGTGCTGTCCATACAGGTCCTGTGCGCGGTGCGTGATCCAAAGGCCGTCATGAAGGAGGTGTGGAAGCTACTCAAGCCCGGAGGAAAATTCATCTTTTGGGAGCATGGGTGGAGCAGGAGCTCTTTGACGGTTGCAGAGCAAAGTAAGTCTCTCATGGTCCTTCTGTCCGGGCAGGACCCGATTATGGGTGCCTCCAGTGAGACGGGCCGCGGACGTGGCTAACATGCGAGAAGTTATTTTGAACCCTGCTTGGAGCACATTTGTCGGATGCTCAATGACCCGCAATGTGTTGGGGGACATTCTCAACGCTGGAGAGTGGGAGAACCCCCAGGACATTGAAGAGCCTGAAGATTTGGTCAGCATGCTTCCTAGAATTCAGGGCGTGCTTATCAAGAAGGCTTGATCAGACCCTGATTAGACGGAACCCCTCCCTCCATTCTGCGGATGCTGCATCGACTTTGGAATAGAGGCTGCCCGACAATGAAATGTAGCTCATGCCTGGGGAGTCATAGCCGCGCCTTTCACTGGGAACCCGTTTGGACTACCTGCCGTTGGTATTGCATATGTTAGAGATTCAAGCATCCTTGAAGACTGTCGGACAGGTTATGCACAGAAAGGACGACTGCGTCATATCTTGGACCTCAACACGTTATCACCATCATCTCTGCCAGCTCAGATTCTCATAAGATAGACCTCAGTAGACTTAAAAAACAGTATTGCATTTTCTACCGTGTTTATGTATACGATCTTCTATAATACCACTCCATCCTTCTGCATTGTAGCTATATCCTAGAATAAATCATGACCCCGCACTCACAAAATTCCCTTATCTCACAAGCCGCTATCCCGCCGGGACTATCCATCACCAAGAAGCTGCAATGTCAAAAATTGAATATCATAGTTCCCTAAGAGTTTCGCTTTAGTCAGTGAATCATCAGCCGAATCTCATCATCCACATACTCTGTCGTTGCATTAGACAAGCGTTCGATGGCATTGACGAGCTCATCAACACCAGGACCGTTGGGACACTCCAACCATGTGTCATTGTCCCCATCCCGAATACAGTAAACTTTCTCGTTCAATCGGACTGTACCACTGATGTGAACGCCCGCCTACCCGATAATGTTAGTCCATCCTTGATAAGAAAACCATAGAGACTTTGTCACAATTCGTCGTTGGTGAGGACACGGGCACAATCTTTTCACTGACATCAATAGTACGCTGAGCACTCTTCCGAAGTAACTCGAGAGCGTATTCTCCTCCATCTCTGGCAGCACACTGGTCCACCTTCTCAAGATCGATGGAGTGCTTCGCAGCGCATGCCTCATAGTGTGCGCGCTCAGGGATGCGCTGGTACTCATTCGTCAGGCACTCGAGGAAGCCCACGAGACTCCTGGAGTCCGAGTGTGTCTCCTGCGTGCAGAGCTCCATCATGGCAGCTCCACATTCCTCAGGGCCGTGCTTGCAGTGCATGCCCTCTTCCGTTTCTCTGAGTGGGTGGGCGGGCGTGGTGAGAAAGTCTGCCCGTTGATCTAAGGTTTGGTACGAAGGTAGTCTCACTCACCTTGCGAGAATGCTGAGTCTGAAGTCGACTTTGTCATGCACGCGCTCAATGGTCGGGAGCACCAAGGCCGTCAAGGCAACCTAAACGCCCACATAGCATGAGCCACTTGCGATTTTATTACAGTGACTCGTTAAGGGAGATCTGACCTGCGCATTGGGACACTTGACTATGTTATGGATCTCGAGGGGTACCCTCTTTGCAACAAGCGGCTGAAGCGTCTGCTTCAGACCTTCTTTGGGTACTCTGACCTTGTAGACATTATAAACGACCAAAAGACCGAGTACCACAAGGAACATCTGACGGAGCAGTGGGAATGATGCCCAGGGCCGACGGCGTGGAATCTCGGGGGCTGTGTGGCCAGCTGCTGCTGGTGACTTCTCATTCATTGTCATGACGGTCAGTGGTGACTGGAGCTGCTGCTTGTGTACAGAAACGAACGCTGGTACAAGATGTTTCCCTTGGAAAGAAGGAGCAGGACTCATTAAGTTCTCTATCGTTATGATGAGCACAGCCTGGACCGTACAAGACCTTGCTCGTGGAAGAAGAGAGTAGAACTCGTGGAATTCTCTGCCTATCGTTTTGATGGGCACAGCCTGGACCCTGTATTACTGGTAAAGCTTTCGACAGAGTCCCCGACCGGAATCCGTCTGGTAACCACCTGTTTCTCAACCCCCGACGCTCTTTCCGTCTATGGATTAGACGAGGATCTATGGATTAGACGAGGATCTATGGATTAGACGAGGATTCATGATGTTCAAAGGACCAATCCGAGAAATCTACCGGCAAGACCTTCAGGGAAGGTGTGAGCGTGATCCTACGCCCCCATCTCCAGCGATGGACGCGTCACCGTGGATCCATCATTGTGTCTAGCCACGGGCGTCTCGTTTTCCGACGTTTTGTGGGCGGTGAAAGGAAAAACGGCATCTAGGCTCCAAAAAGACCCCTAATTTCTCACGATACTGAGACTGACGGATTCCGATGCTCATCGTCAGGTATACCACCCGAAGGAAGACTAGCTCGGCTGCAGGGATTTTGCTAGCTCGGCTCCAAGGATGAGGTTCGCGGCACGGACTCCGGGAAGGCGTCAGCGCCGGGACGGATCGACAAGCTTGTATTTGAGCTAAACTAGCCAACGGCTGCAATTCCGGCGCTACAACTGGAGTCTCGGTCAAGGATGTCAGAGGATTCGAAGGATTAGTACAGTCGCTTACCTCAGATTGTGTTCGTGGAGCCTTATGAGCCTGTGCCGCTACGCTAGTAGGGGAGACTAGGTCATGTTCCCGGTGCCTGTCACAATCGTCACGGAGACTACTGCTCGTTACTATGATATATTCCACGGCAGGGGGCCGGGTAGTCAGCTGCATTTTGATAGCCAATCGGCAGGGTCCAACCGGTGGACTTGCCTTATCTCACCGTGTAACGTAGTAAGTCTCCCATTTCTTGTCCAAATTGTCCGAGTACTTTGGATATGCGTTTCTGCGAGATTTCTCAAAGCCTTCATATGTGCATATACCCTAATGTGCATACTCCACAATGCGCATACCGGAAAATAATCGCATTGCAAAATGATATCGATTAACGTAGATGTTTCCTTCTGCTCTACTGAAGGAAGCAAATAGCCCAGTGAGCGTGCCCTACGTTACTTGCCGTAGAGAACTGGTCCGTTGCCGTAGAGAACTGGTCCGTAAAGCCCAGGTGCTGCATCCACCCCGTATCTGTCCCGTTTGATCGGTGCAACTCAGTTACCTGCCCGCATGCCACTGGCTCTCATCGCCTGTATTTTGCGCTATTAGGGGTCCTGTCATATTCGCCATATTCTTTCCCTGCGACGGAAAGTTTGGTGCCATCATCTTGCTCATTGTCTTGACTGGAAAAGCCTCACGCCGGCAGAAGCACCCACAAGAATATGCCGCGATCCAATAGTTCTCTCGAGGCCTCAAGCGGTTCCTCATCCGAGCCAGGCTCTTCAAGCCCCTTCGGTACCTCAAGTCAGTCCTCATTAAGCCCGGGCATTGTGGAAAACGCACCAAATGAACACACGCCACTTCTCAAGCCAGTCGGGAATGGCTACGACCCTGAATCGCATCCCGTGCCACCCGAGCATCAAACAATATCGGCTCCCCAAGACGACGAGACAATAGTCAAGCCCCAAGAGTTGCCGTTCAGTAGACTTGCCATAATCTTCTCAACCGCCTGGATAGGCGTCTTTCTTGGGGCCGTCGACTCCAGCGTCATAGTGACTCTTACCGCGCCCATCTCCAGCGAGTTCCAGTCTCTCAGCTTGCTCTCATGGCTGGCCAGCGCATACTTGATCTCCAACGCCGTCTGCCAGCCAATATCCGGTCGCTTGACAGACATTTTCGGTCGCGGGCCCGGCTTGGTCTTCAGTCACATATTCTTTTCTGCCGGTAATCTGATCTGCGGATACGCCAAACACGAGTCGCACCTCATCCTCGGCCGAGCCATTGCTGGAATCGGCGGCGGCGGGCTGATCAGCATCGCTACTTTCTTGGGGTCGGATCTGGTTCCCCTTAGGAAGCGAGGTGTAGTCCAGGGTGTCCTGAATCTGTGCTTTGGGTCAGGAGCCATGATGGGTGGCGTCTTTGGCGGTCTCCTCAACGACTATAGCACCCAAGGCTGGAGACTTGCATTCATCCTTCAAGCTCCTCCATCTCTGATGGCGGCTGTGGCTTGCTATTTCATCATCAAGACGCCACCGAAGCAGTCCAATAAATCTTATCTTGGGCGTATAGACTTTTTTGGAGTCTTTCTTATTACCTCTTTCCTCGTTCTGCTACTCGTGGGCTTGAACGCGGGCGGGAATATTGTCCCTTGGAATCATCCATTGCCTCTCACCACCATTCCCTTATCCATTGTCGCATTCTCAATCTTCGTTTGGTGGGAATCGAAGGCCAGGCAACCTATCATTCCAGTCAGACTCTTACTGGAACGAACCGTGCTGGCTGCTTGCTTGTCGAACTGCTTGTGCACTATGGTCATGTTTTCTCTGCTATTCTACGTTCCGTTGTATTTGCAGATCCGCGGAAGCACTGCGACAGAAGTTGGCCTCCTTATCCTCTTTTCCCCAATGGGAACTTCAATCAGCTCTCTTGGGGCAGGGATCATCATGAATAAGACCGGAAAGTACACCGGACTAGGTGTTGCCAGTCTGATCATCATGATCGCTGGAGTCATCGTTTTTGGACTTCATGACGAGAACACCCAGGGCTGGTTGACAGCCATGGTCTTCTTCCTCATTGGAACTGGGTACGCGTCTCTGCTCACGACTACTTTACTGGCTTGCATCGCTGCCGTGGATCATGCTCACCAGGCTGTTGTCACTTCTGCCACCTGTGAGTTGTCTTCACCTCTCCCCCTTCGTCTCCTCGTGTATGTAATAACCTGGTCTCCAGATTTAGCCCGGAGTATTGGTAGCACCATTGGCATCACCATTAGCTCAGCAGTTTTCCAGAATGTCCTGAACCGTCGACTTTGGGAAATATTTGGGGACTACCCAGATGCAGCGGAAGAGATTGCTCGCATTCGTAACAGTATTGCGGAGCTCAGACATCTTCCGGATGGGTGGTATGCGGGAGTCATGAAATCTTTTATGGATGCATTTCATGCCGTCTTCCTTACACTGCTGGGGCTTTCAATTCTGGGGTTGGTGTGTGTATCGCTCATGAGGCAGCACACCCTCCACTCAACCATGGAACGAGATGGGCGATGAGTCAAAAAATCCGATTTAGACTTTTGCCGCATAGATCTTTTGAAATTACAAATTCTTCATGATGTCACCCTTCGCGCCATATCAATTGCATCGCACTAACAACAATGACAGAAGTTCTTATTATGTGAGAAATCGACATTGACATTCGAATCAAGGTGCTACGAATTTCTCTACGGAAAACTGTGGGTTGTTCGTTGTTCATACTTGTCAAGCCTTCAAGCTAGACATCGGAGCCCCGAAGTAGTCGAGCTCGACCTTCCTGGTGTTGATGAGGCTGGCGTTCCCTCGCCACTGGTTCACGTCCGTCTCTCCCAACAACCGCATCTCGGTGACCATCTCCGTGTTCAGGATTTTGAGCATCTTTTCCACTCCCTCCTGGCCGTAGACATTGGCGAACATAGGAGGCCGCCCAAGACCGACAGCGCGCACTCCCAGGGCAAGCAGCATGAGCACATGGTTGCCGCGGCGGACCCCGCCATCGGCATAGATCTCGATCTGGTTGAACACCTCGGGATACTGCATATGTAGGTCGAGCAGTATCTCGAGCGTGGTCGGCGTGTTATCAACCACGCGGCCCCCGTGATTTGAGATATAGACGGCTTGAAACCCCAGGTCGGCGCAAAGCTTTACATCTTTGGCTGTCTTAATACCCTTGGGTATGATAGGCAAGGACGTCCAGCTACGCAGCTCATTCAGCGCCTCGATAGTGAAGTTAAGGCTGCGGCCCCCGTCGCTGCCGGGCGTGAAGCGCTGCGCGCGGTCGCGGACGCCGCCCACGCCGGTGTTGTCGATGGCCAGCACGATGGCCTTGAACCCGGCAGCTTCCATGCGGCTGAGCTCGTTCTTGATCTGCGAAGTGTTGGACCAGATATACTCCTGGTGGAACATGACTTGCCCTTCTGCCCCGGCAGCCGCGATGGCCTCAATCTTGAGTCTGGCCCCAATAGATGGTATGTACAGGATACCAGCATCAGCAGCCGCGCGTACGAGGTTTGCCTCTGCTTCAGGATTGGGGACATTCAGATTGGCCGCCGGAGCAATGAAGTACGGCGCTGAGAAATTATATCCCAGGATGGTGGTGCTTGAATGTCGGCCCAGTCAGCACGGAGCAACACGAGCAAATAAGATGGGAGCGAACATACTTGAGATTCAAGTTCGAGACATCCTGAAGGATTCTGGGGTTCAACAAAACTTTGCGATAGATGTTCAAGTTATTAATATAAGCTGTATTGACTCGGATTAGTGGCAGCCCACAGACATTCTCAGGGAGCCTTCATACTTGTTTCGTCCAGAGTACCGGTGCGGTATTGCGCGTAATCTCCTGGGGCCATGGTGTTCTTGGCTGCAATCTGGAAGTCGTTGAGAGTGAACAAGTCAGAAATATTTGGGAGCACGCCGGTAGTCCAACTGGACGTGTCCAGACCAGTATCCGGAATGCCCTCATCCAGTTCCTGGTCAATGACCGCGGCGCCAATCGATTGAGCGAGAGCAAGCCCGCAGGCCAGACCAGAGAGGAAACGAGCCATGCTACAGAGTCCGAGAGACGAGGAAGCTGGAGAGGAAAGTGCAAAGAGAAAAGCGAACGAGGTGAAGTTGATGACCACAAGAGTAAAATAAATATGGGTTATCAAGAACTCAGGGCCTAGCGGCTGACATGGAGACGCCAAGTCGTTAAATTTCAGGCCTCGATTGATTGGCATATCTGCATAATCCTTTGCAAGCTGGCCTGCCGGCTAATGGAATTGATGCTGACATACGGCACAGACTTGAATGCATCGGTTTTAGTTCCGTTTTGGGTACCGTAATACCCAAAATACCCACCGGACCGTCTCTCGTGCTAGCTTGTCCTCCCTCGCTTTATTTCGGCTGCTGGTGCCTGTCCTGTCCTGACCCATCTCATCCATCTTCACCCATCTTCATTCACCCTCACCAACCTCAATCAGTCCTTATCTATCCACTACTTATCCCGATCCACCCTGACGCATAAGTTATGCCCAGAGGAGGCATAAGAAAGTGTCCAGACAAATATTCACATTGCCAACAGGAAAAACGCAAATATAGTCTGCGATTTCAGGAATAAGTGGTTCAAATACCTCGCAGAACCTAGTTTCGAGTCCTCGTGATTCTCGTGTTGCAATTTATGTTGACTCATATTTCTATGTGCTTAATGCTTGTCCACCCGCGGATGACGTTGTAGACCGACAGTTTTCTATACCATCGTGTCACGACCGACCGTTTCCAAAGCCTTCACCAGTCCTTCCACGGTCCCCTTCAACGTTTCGCAGTTCACCACAACGCGGAAAAAGCTACCTTGAGGTCCTGGAGAATAATCGATCATGAAACCACTCGGCACCAGTTTCTTCACCATTTCGCTTGTGCGTCTGGAATTTTCCTTGGGGTCGTCCGCCAATGCGCCGCCAGCAGCATAGTAGAAACATACCTGCAGACATGGCGGCGGGCTGGTGCTTATCAACTTGAAATCCGGATGTTGCTGAATCAATGTCGCAAAATGTGAAGCCATTGTGAATGCGTGGTCGATTCTGTCCTCGAATCCACTGGCTCCGTAGTACACCCACGCGAGCGCAAGCTTTAGCGCATCTCCACGGCGGCCACACTGCAGGGTCAGATCAGCAAGGTCCCAGTATTCCTTGTCCTCTTCTCCGGCTTCCCCGTCCCCATCTTCGTGGAAAAGGTACCCGGCAGCCAGACTATTCGCCTTCTTAAGAATGCTCAGGTTTTTGACCAGCAAGAAGGAGCACGTCACCGGCACGTTGAGCATCTTGTGAGGGTTGACCGTGATGGAATCTGCGAGCTCGACACCATCGAGCTTGTGCCGCTGCGCTGCTGAAAATACAACGCTGCCGCCCCACGACCCATCGACGTGCAGCCACAGGTGGAACTCCTTGCAGACTTCCGAGATGGCCCGGAACGGGTCGAAGGAGCCCATCACAGTGGTCCCGGCTGTGGCGTTCACATAGAACGGGGTCTTGCCGCCCCTCTTTGCTTGTATCACCGCCTCGCGCAGTGCACTGGGGACAAGGCAGCCGGCTTCGTCCACAGGCACGAGGATGACGGCCGCCTTGCCGAGACCCAGCGTCGTCACGGCTTTCTCGACAGAATAATGGCCATGCTGGCTCGTAAACACAACCAGGTTGTGGGTCCCATTTCCGTTCAGTTTCGTGTCGGGGAATAACGTGTTGCGAGCAGTAACAATCGATGTGAGATTGGAAGATGAGCCCCCTTGGCATGTGACGCCTCCGGCGCGTGGGCCGTTGAACCCGAACAAATTGGCCAACGACTTTGAAGTCTGTCGCTCGATGGCTGTGAGAGCGGGTGAAACATTGTATACGTGCAGCTGCATCGTTAATCAGTTGGGATATGCTGGGTCTAAGAAGATATATATCTGAGTATGCAATGTTACTCACATTGGTATTCAAGACCGAAAGTACAAGCTCTGATACCACTCCGACCTTGAGAGCCATTAGTCACTCCGTAAATGCACAGGGTTTGTGGTCCATCCGACTTACAGCATTGGTGCTTGCGTAAAGTTTGTCAAGGAAACCCTGGTCCCAAGTATTGACACTGCACTTGAGCAGGTTCTGAATGGTGTCAAGCAGTCCATGCCGTCCCCTGCCTTGAGTGCCGGGCAGGGAAAATGCCATTTTTCCTACCAATGCCTTTGGCGGCTGTGCGTCGACGAGCACGCTAGGTTGCGATGTCACAGTTGCCCCAGCAGCCCTTTCTGGTGCTGCATCATCTGCGGCCTTGATGAAAGGCAGCAGTAAAGATTTGACTGCAGTCAAGAGCTGTGACACATGTTAGTCCAGGTGAATTCAGACAGGTACTGGGCTATATTACATCGTCAACCTCAGCCGCCCTGTTCAAGCCTGGCGCCGGCACCACGTGGTTGGCATGGCCATTGGTGCCGTCCGAAGCCTTGGTGTCCTGAGCCATTCTGAG
The DNA here is from genome assembly GCA_037177825.1 of Diaporthe sp. P3_1W. Taxonomy (NCBI): domain Eukaryota; kingdom Fungi; phylum Ascomycota; class Sordariomycetes; order Diaporthales; family Diaporthaceae; genus Diaporthe; species Diaporthe sp. P3_1W. Next base: position 151,772 of record JBAFXB010000004.1, on the reverse strand, counting down.
TGTTTATCGGTTTGGTGAGATAATTGTTACTTCTAAGATGAGCCTGGTAATAGGGGAAAGACGTTTTGCATGGACAAGACGCGAAGTTCTGCTAGTCTAGTAGGTGAACCCTGTTGGATTCAAATGGTCATCACGTAAGACAGATGTGAAGATGCGCGTGTGTCATCGAAGAGAGACAAGTACGTGGGAACTGTTCCGGGAGGGCGGCTGTCTAATATGGATAAGCAGTGGGATGTGTGCCTGCAGTGGTGCTGGTCTAATTCCCATGTCAACCATGCACTTCAACAAAACCCAAACCCTACTTCGGGTGTCGGTCGGCGTGGCGTATTTTTGGGACTTGCGCGTATTTTACCGCCTGCAGGGTACCCCCTCCCCCGGGACACATCTCGCGGAATCCACATGTAATTACCAAGGTAGGTATATTTCTACAGGGTTAGGGTATGCAGCCAACGTGAAGAAATATCTTCTGCTGAATTAGCGTTAACATGTATGCCGCAATGCAGATGCACCCAGCAGTCTTCCGATGGCGTATCCAAGTTGGTAGTTCCAAGGCTCTCCATGTCTCCTCTACTCGTTTCACCCGGACCAAGTTTTTAGCACGTTGCGGAAGATGCAAGCGCCCGTCCTGCCTCAGTCTTATCACAGCCTCGAGCAGTTGACTGATGACCTGATCGATTTCAATCAATCTCCACTGGTGCGCCAGATCACAGGTGGCATCCACGTGAATGACGCCTTCATCCAAGATGCCTGGAGCAAGCTCCCAGCAGAATGGACCAATCATTGGGACTCCCTTCCAGATTCTCGAATCGCACAGCGAGACATGATCGACAGCATCGACGAAGACGAACGCACGCGTCAGTCTGATAGCCATGAGAGCGCTCTGAGCCGTCCCAAGTCCCTTGTATTGTGGCTGGAGAAGCTAGGGTCGGTCTCTCTGCCTCGGAGTCAGCGAAAAGGGCCGGCTCTAGTCCTTCCCGAAATTCTCAACGACCGCATGGAGACAAAGAAACTCAACGAGGTGTCTGTTGCGGCGCCTTACATCCATTCCATTTGCCAGGCGAGCGGCATCACTCACGTCGTGGATATGGGCTCTGGGCAGGGCTATCTCTCCAACACGCTTGCCTACCTCTTCCCGTCCCTCCGTGTCCTGGCCATCGACGGCAGTGAGTCCCAGATTGCCGGATCGAAGGCCTTTGCCACGTCTCTCGGTATCACAGAAGACAGGGTGCAACATCTTGTTCGATATATCGACGGCTCAATGACACTGGCCTCGGAGATAGATGATTGGGCGAAAGGGCAGAAATGCTTGCTCGTGGGACTTCACGCCTGCGGCAATCTGTCTGAGCACATGCTGAGGTACTTCGCCACATGTCTCTCTATTACTCACCTGGCAGCAGTTGGGTGCTGCTACAACCACATCGTGATGCACTCAGACAGCTACCCGGATGGCTTTCCCATCAGCGAGCGGCTGCGGAGGCGGAACGTAACACTGACGTCCACGGCTTTAATGGCGGGCTGCCAGGCCCCCAACAATTGGGCGAGGACAGACTTGACGAAGCCCAAGTCGATATATTCCAGGAAGCAGTTTTACCGTTCTTTGTTGGAAAAGATATTTCATGACAAGGGTATTCAAATCGACGACAAGCCGAACTGGGGCATTAGGAAGAGCGACCTAGTCAACTTCAAGAGCTTCACAAGACGTGCAATGGAATGTCTAGGCGTCGAACAGAATACAATATCTGAGATGGACATTGCCGAGTATGAAACTCGGTACGCGAGCCATGAGGGCAGGATCTCCATCCTGTGGACACTCAGTGTGCTATGCTGCAAAGCAATCGAGAGCGTCATTGCCCTTGACCGTTACTGGTTCCTCGTCGAGCATGGGGCTTGCAATGTGGACATTGTTACCATCTTTGAGTACAAGATCTCACCGAGGAATCTGATGATGGTCGCTGAAAAGCCTCACAAGTCTTCGAGTATCGACGCCAAGGAATGACGCCGAGCACATTTTCCACCACTTCCTGAGGAGACTCCTGCTTTTAGGGGCTAAAAGAAGGCCCAACACCTTGACACAGCGGGGCTGGTATCTCTCGAGAGGTGTTTTGTTGGACAATCAACTACGTAGCTCCAAGAGTACCTCGGGAACATCTACCGGAAAGCAGCGCAAGAGAAACAAACACTACTCTGTGCCGCATCTTGAGCCGGTCCCAACTCTTGCGCTCAGACTCGAGTATGGTAACACGTTCGAGACCATGGTCACTTGGTTCGTGTTGGCAGGAAAACTTTGCGAGGGAGCGAATTCGACATTGTATACGGGTCAGGGCGAACTCACTCTTCGGCTTCTGAACGGCGGCATTTTCTAATGCTTCTTCATCACCACCACATGTGGTTATCGTCAAAAGCCAAGCAAGTCGGCAACCACAGCAGGGAGCTGCCTCGCTACTGGCAAGGATGAATGGCCTGTGATCTCTTTTGAAGGCCCTATAATTTCAACAACCATAAGATGCGTATCGGCATGTTGGCATCTTGAACGTCTTAAACCCTAAAGTCTCACCAGTAGAGCACATATTCCACAATGCTCAGTCAGAGCGAACACGAGTGACATAAGTGCATGGCGGCCAAAACTGGCGTATGCATGTTGAGATTGGCTTGCGCACCCGTTGAAAATCCGTTGACTCGCTACTCGGCAAACCAGATCATTAGAGGCTACTCGATGTCAGTATGGGCCATCTCGGTAACTATTGCCACGTCAGCTTCGGTGGCTTGTTGAGTCAACCTCTCCAAGAAAGCTGGTTTGATAAGGGGTAGGGAGAAAGGTGACTTGTAAAGTGCCTACACGCCTATATTGATAGAGTGCCACGAGCAATATTAGAACGCTCAATGCACATAAATAAGCCACAGCAAAGGAGAATACTAAGGTGGCTATAGATGATGTCGTTGACAAGTTTATTATTTCTACACCAATGTGAAACAAGCAGATCTGCAATACTCTGCAGTTAGAACACGAGGAAAGAACATCGCCAGCCCAACCCGTCTATAGGTTTCCTTGTTGTCCGCAACCGGTTCCAGCACGAGTGCCCAAACAATGCATGCTATATTTCGGAATTCCTGCCAAAGGTCGATACAGTTCTATCACAAAGTCAGGACGTGTTTTCCAACTAATGTTCGCAGGCGGAAGACTCACATCGAGGCAAGGCTCAGAAATCCCTGACAAGGTAACTTCGGGCTTCTCTGAGATCTCTGAAGTTCTCATCGTGCTTAGAATACAAAACTCCAGAGTGCTGTGATCAGTCGAGCTGGAGGGTTCTTCATTCTGGTCCAGTGTTGCGAATCCGAGAATACCGTCGTCGCTTTGCAGAAGGTGGGCCTGGGCCAATTCTGGCAGAGGTCCCTCTATTTCCCAAAAATAGTCATTACATCTAGTAATGCAGCAGACCTTCATCTCTGCCCATCTGAATTTTCCCTGAACCAGATCACCAGACACAGACAGGTGAGCCGGTCGAGACCTCTGAAATATGGCGCAACTGTGATCACAATGGAGCTCATAGTCATACACTGGCGTGCATATCCATTTTTTCGAGCCCTCAGTAGCTGCCCAAGACCATGATGGGAGTGCAGTATCACCATGAGTCAGGACTGACCCTCGGTACCATAAAAGGTGCTCGGAGATCTCTTTCTCCCACACCCCTTCGCTCAGAAATGTGTCATCCCTTCTTTTGCTTTCATCGTTGACTATCCCTTGCAGGGCAGGCAGGCGATCAGACGCCCTTGTAATCTTTCTCACAGAGTAGATTTCCAAGAGCGTGAACCAGTCGAGGTGTTCGAATAATCCCAAACTACCACGGCAACCAGATTCGTCGCATTCGCATCTAATACATCGCCAATCTACTCCATGGCCCGTAAATAGAACCATGCGTCGAGAAAGATAAGACTCCTGAAGAGCCCACGCACGTTCCTGCAAGGGACTTCGACTTACGCAGACCTCTAAAGGCCGCATGAATGGGCCTCGAAACGCCAGATTGAATGCTCCACCTTTTTTCTTATCATTGCCGACGTAAGGAAGCTCCAGTGCAGTTTTTGGAGACCTTTCACATGTAAAAAGACCTCCCGTATGGTCCTCAGCCCCAGATGCGGCGATGACCAAGGTGGCATGTTGGTACAATGGACCCATAGAAGCGGCTTCGCGTCTCCAGTCGTCTTCGTCGTCCTGCTGAATGCATAACGAATCGATCCAAAGATAGTCGATACCTAGCTTCTCAGTCAAAATCACTGCCTCTTGGAATGTTCGAGGCAAAGCGGTAAGAGGTATGCCCGAATAATGTTCTTGAATGTTTCCCGCAAGCGTCCGAATCGGTTGTCTGTCAACAGGACCCCAGCAGTGGCTCAAAGCACAATATGCCCCAGTTTCACCACAAGTCTGCACGAGTCTGACGGAACTTTCGTACGAGGTAGCGTTCTTGACATAAAGTACCCGCGTTGGCAGCCTAGGTTTCGTCCCGGAAGTGTTGCTTTGTCCACAGTTGGGGTGTGTTGTGATGCATTCATACAGCCTGTTGCGTACCAGAGCACATATCTGATCGATTTCTGATTCGTCCTTATGAACCGGTGGCTGAGTGGTTATGGTAGCTGCAGCGGGATTCCCTAATATAATGTGAGGACCTCGTGCAGATTCTCTTGTAGTAAAGCATCGACCCATCTCTAGAAATAAAGACACATACCTGTCTCAGCCCAGACAGAAAAATGAGCCACTGAACTGTAACCAACACTCTGAAACGTTAGGTCAACCCGGCATAATGGATAGTCCACTACGTCCTCCTGATAGCGGACGCCGTAGCGATTGAACAAACTTATTTCACGCAGCTTCCCTTCTCTGTCCAGGACAGAGCTTTGCTTCCCAAATAGCACCTCCAGCGACTGATAAAGAAATTTGCATAGCGCACACTGCCCCATGGAGTCTTTGAAGTCGCAATCTTTTTCTAATGCCCATGTTCTATAATCAGAGGCTGTAGGGCCGACAGGGGTTAAAATATGCTCGATAAGGCGAGAGCAGAAGGTGCAGTAAGCCATGATGTGAGCGCGAATTTAAATATGCGCAGTTGTAACCGATTGGGCAGGTCGGGCACTGATGCGCGTGCGACTGTCTCGGGTAGTAAACTCCGTTTGGAACAAATTGGAATGCTTGGGAGATAATGAGAAGAGTGAAGTAGTTGGTTCTGATGTTCTCTGAGTGGGAAAGCAATGTTATTCAGTCTAGGTTGATAATCAAGAGTGGATTGGACGGACTTATGTGTGTCAAGTAGAAAAATGGACGGAATCAGGCACAAAGCTACACGTCTCAACAGCGTGAGGAGGGGTGGTGTCACAGTAGCTCGGCTGTCATCCGCAAACTGGCCCTCAAATTTGAGCTTCTGTGTCATTATAGCGTGGCAGGCTGAAGGCCAATAACTTCACACCAACCGTCTCATAGGGGTGGGGGGAAGGGGCAGTGCATGCAGGTAATACGGGATAAGCGCAATCCAACCAGCCGTTGTTACACCACTCTGCTACAGCTTCCGATGGGATAGCACTATGACAGCAAGACCGCCCAGCTTAGCCGAGGAGTCCCACTTGGTACCAAAGTCCCACACGAGGGTGTTGTTCTATCATCGGAAGCCGTAATTGTGGCGCTCAGAATTATTGTTTGTGTGTTTTATCACGCCACAGAATCAAAGAAGGAGTTAGAACTACCCCCAAGACATCGCGGAGCGGGGATTGATAAAAGCACATTGCCGTTAAGGAGTAGTTTTAGGCAGCATAGGCAAAGATTCTCGCTATTACGAAAAAGATTTCAAACGTCTACCTATTGGTGTAAAGTTAATTGGTTAATGCGGTGGTGCACAAAAGAGACTTCTACTGGTACCGGCCAGATATACCCCGAGGAAGAGAGATCTCCGGGTATGAGCCGTTAAAGCTTGCTGCTCCGTTACAGTTCTATATTGTGACACACGGAGTGCGGTTTTCATCTGAAAGCTTTCTCCGTATATCTAGTTACACAGGTATACTGAGCAGTTACGCACAGTACTGTTTAGTCATCCTGTTCCTTCTGGAACGCCGCGACTATTGCTCGATATTCATCTGAAAGTGGCCTCGTTACCGGTTCAACTGTCGGTGCTCCTTGCAGAATATCATCAGTAGCCCTGAGAAGATGTGATTCGAGCTCAAAATATTTTCCCTGGGATGAATGGATTATCTCGCCATGCCGGGAACTGTCGGCCATGAGAATAAGGGCTGATCGTGCTGCAATCTCAGGCCCCTGGGATGGAACCCCTGCCTTGGCACAAAGCGCTTCATTCACAAGCCCAGTAGTAGTCCAGCTCGGTGCGATGCCGTTGATTCGGACAGGAATGTCTGTTTTGGGTCCAATCTCGGAGAACAGCCCCCTAACCAGACCATGCACACCGTGCTTCGCAGACGTATAGTCGTAGCAGGGATACCGCTGGTACGAAGAGGCCGACGCTGTCACTACAATGCTGCCACCGCTGGGGTTTTGGCGGATATAATGGAGTCCTAGCTTGACGGTGTCAACGACGGCTGCAAGGTTGACATCGAACACAATGTGATTTGGCCGTTTGAGCTCGCCATCCTCATCGAACTCATCTGAGAGCAAGTCCATCTGATGGCCAATGCCTGGTGTCACGGGTCAGTGGAAGTGCTTTTCTTCAGCCCCAGTGCTTTGTTGGGTAATACGCACCAGCGTTGGCGAACACATGGTCGATGTGTCCGAATCTGCTTATGGCTTGTTTGAAGAGATTGCGCAACGCTTTCCAGTCAGTCACGTTGACTTGGACAAATTCAAAGTCCCGACTGTCAACCACAGACTTCGGCTCAGACAAATCTCCTCCAACAACCTTTGCTCCGGCTTTGAGCAGCTCTTTCACTGTCGCTAGACCGATACCACTGGAGCATCCCGTTAGGAGCACCACCTTGCCGCTTAACGGGGCCAAGTCGCAATCGGATACTGTGAATTCGGGCATTGTGTATGTTCTAGTCTATTGTCGGAGTCGCCGAACCTGTTTCATTCGCGGGGAGGAGGTAATTTCGATCACTGACTCCACTTGATATTTATTGATGCCTAGCACTGATCAAGAAACGCTTAACAGCATGGCGTTTTTGTTGTCTCATCAAAGTCCCGAGGGCTCGAGGAGGCACCACCACAAAGCCCCTCTCCTCCCGGGTGAGACACAACCCCTCCGAGATGAATGTCCGTTGAGGGGAACTCAACGTCATTCTCAGCATAGTACAAGAATTCCAAGCCCGGTCATTCCATCAATGCCGAGGCTGGTCACGAGTAGGCCTGTTTTAGTGAGGGGAAACCCCTCCTGACATGTCGACCCGGAAGCCAAGCTTTGTACTTGCCTAGGCAATATGCGTAAGCTAGCAGGCTACCTCGTAGAGTCGGCGACTTGCTGCAGGCAGTTCAATATACAAATAATCCATAGTAGGATTCGAGGTAAGCAAGATTTCAATGCTTCATGTACTTGAATTGGTCTGGCTTATGCTGCATACCACAATCAAGTGCCTCACTTTTAGAGATTGCTATCTTGTGTCTTTGGACTTAGAAACCTTCAAACCCTTATTGCCTTCATCGAGACAATCATTTCGGGCCTCAAGATGGCATCAACAGCAGGCAAAGATAATCATGCAGGCTACCCCCAGCTATCTGTTCCGAAGGGCAGGGAATTCAGCGGCGGCGACCTCCTGGCTCAGACCCTAGTTCACCTAGGTGTGAGCGTCGCCTTCGGCTTGCACGGCGGCCATCTTGACGCTTTTCTCATGGGGGCATCCGATTCCGGGATCCGCCTCATCGATACCAGGCACGAGACGGTCGCCGTGCAGGCTGCTGAGGGCTACGCCAAGGTCAAGGGCCAAGTCGGCGTGTGCTTCTTCACTGCGAACAGTGGGTTCGGCAACGCGTTGGCAGGGCTTTCAACTGCCATGGCCGACAGGAGCCCCATATTCTGTGTTACAAGCTCTGCGCCGCAGCGCGATGCCGAGATGAACGTCCTGCAAGGCTTCCACGACCAGATCGTTGTCAGCAAACCTGTCACGCGCTTCTGCCACCGCTGCGTACACGCTGAAGAGATTCCAAGACTGGTGTCCCACGCCTTTCATGTGGCTACAGCGAGTCCACCGGGGCCGGTACTGATTGATTTCCCCATCGATGTCCTGTTCTCCCCAGTGCAGCCCAAACACATCTCCTGGGGCTCGATCCGGATGAAGCCGTCCTATCAGGCAGGTCCGGATCCCGAGGCTATTCAAAAGGCTGTGGAAATGTTCTCTGGGTCGAAGCGCCCGGTCATCATCACTGGCGCAGGAGCCAGAGGCCTTGAAGAGGATTCGGGCTTTCACGACTTTGTTGCGAAAGCTCGAATCCCTACATTTCATAGCAACGAGTACTCGGGTGCTCTGCCCAACAAACATCCTCTCCGGGGCGGCGTTGCAAACCTGTTGAGTGGCCTTCGGGTAATCAACCATCCGGCGCCAGATCTTGTGTTATTGCTCGGGGCGCGGACAGGTTTCTTCCTCGGTAGTCGAGGCTCTCCTTGCACACCCCATCCAGATGTATGCCAGTACATCCAGGTGGATGTGGACTCTGGGGAAATTGGCAGAGCCCATGAAATTCATCTTGGGATCACATCAGACGCCAAGCCGGCCATGGATACTCTGGCTAGCGGCCTGGCCGGCGTCAACTACACAGCACCAGATGACTGGGTCAAGACGACGATGGGGCTGAAGGCTGGGCCGATGCCCCAGGAAAAGGATGCTGAGGAATATGAGCCCGGTAGAGTGCATCCATACCATGCACTCAAGCGGGCCTTTTCTTCATTGCCAGAGGATGCAACGCTTTCCATAGGTAAGTCATACTTGAACACACGCCTGAGCATCTCTCAGCACTCACCTCAGAACTCACTCAAGCCCCTGAGTCTCTGCATCGCTAACTTGCTTGCTGCTTGAACAGACGGCGGCGAAGTTGGCAGCTGGACCGTCATTACCAGCGAGTTCCTGCGCCCGAAAAGAGTCATCTTTAGCTGTGGCTATCTGGGGTTCCTCGGCAATGGCTGGGGCTACTGCTTGGGCGCCAGCGTTGCCGAGCCGGACCGCCTGGTGGTAAACATCCAAGGCGATGGCTCCGCGGGCTTGCACCTTGCGGAGCTTGACACCTACGCCCGCTTCGGTGCCAAGATCCTCACCATTGTCTGTAACAACTACTGCTGGGGTATGAGCCAAGGCGGGCAGGAGATCATCTACGGTTCTATTACCAAGTCACGCCCCGCAGCAATGCTTTCACAGGAGATGAATTTCAGCACTGTTGCTGAAGGCCTGGGGTGTGCCTCTGAGCGCGTCAGCAAACCAGCAGATATCGACGATGCTGTCAAGAGACTGGCTCAGAGTGCGTTGTCGGGCAAGCCAGCTCTCCTGGAAATCATCACGAGCTCACATCCTATCCATCCCGGTACCATTGCCATGGTTGGTGCCACGGATGACAAGAATGTCATAGTTGTACCTTACTATGACAATGTGCCAAGGCCTCACTACAATTGATATAGTAGGGCATTAGTATTATTACTATCTGGCAGTCTTATAATGTCAAGAGCCGTGAGCAAGTTTCAGGTGCGTTTTCTGATGGTACTCCTTAGCACTTAGGTGATCATCTTTATCTTCAAGCCTTAGGGTGGCTGGGTGCGTTTTGATAGTCTAATTACTTCTTTACATGCGTATTTCCACTTGAGTTTAGGGGCAAGTGTGTGCCTTGATAAGGATTAATCCTAAATATCAAGGTAGTGCGTAGTCTACCACATTGTTTGAATCGCGGGAGACGTTGAGTTGGTTCAGCTGCCTTAGTAATCTATGCGGGTCGCTGCAGGAGGCCGTCCCAGCCTGATCAGAACGTTGGCGAAGCCATTTGATTTGCTTGTGCTCCGCCCCGGCCTGCTTGAGGCCTACTGCCAACAGCGTATTTTCATGGCCAACTGCTGGGGTTAGGCAGCTAGGCATACTCATTATGCGCCGCTTTGGCGGCTATCTGGTTGGGATCTCGGCTGGACGCCTGCTTCTCCTGTCACAGCCATGCACCAACAGACCAGCCTTCGGGTAACATAAAACGTGCTGCAGAACGCCCTGCACCTGGAAAATCTCACTTTCCCGACCATCTGTGTTTGATTCTTTCCTACATAACCGGCACTCCTGAACTTGCGGTCAATCAAAGTCTCGAACTTTTACCCAGGATCTCAGCATGGCGGTCCTCCTCCTCACTGCCCAAACCCCATTCGATGGTAACATGTGGGATATGTTGCGGCAGTACGTTGCTGGGATCTCTATCGCGTTTCCCGACCTCAGTGAGAAGTGGGCCTCGTTCTCAGACTGGCTCTCCCAACCTCGTAAGCCTGCCTCGTGCGTTCACCAATTTCCAGTGCAGCTAATTTAACGATCGCTAGATGTCTTGGCGATTATCTTTGCTTGGTGGATCACATTTACCATCGTGTGCACAATAATCATGTCACTCGGATTTGGACCCGCAGGCATCATTGCAGGTGAGCACCTCCACTAGATTTCCGGCTTTATATTGCTGCTCATGCGCATTGAACATAGGTACGGCCGCAGCGGCTTTTCAATCTTTCATGTATGGCGGTTTTACGCCAGCAGGAGGTCTCTTTGCTACGCTGACAAGCATGGCTATGGTGGGAACACTTATGCCAGCGGTGTTCTTCTTTTCGTCGTTCATTGCAAGTATTGTAGCAGCCATGGTTTGGGTCTTCGGAGTCGGGAGGTAGGCAATCATGTCTAGGTCCAGCGTTTGTGGATAGGTAGTCTAGCCGGCTACGAACAGTTGCAGCGCGAAATTATCGCGAAGGCATTTCCATGACCTCTTTTTCTTCTCTTAGTTTGATGATATCATCATGAGGCTCATGTTGGATGTAGCGAGGATAGGTTCAACAAGGATTGTGTTTTTGTTAAACTGGACGGGTTGAGTGATTAGATTAAATAAGAAAATCTCGTATCTCAGCAACGACAACATCAGGCGCCTGCTCTGGAATGTAATGGCCTGAGTCTACGGCATGGCCGTCAACACTTACCCCCTCGTCCGTGACCTTGCGCCACTCAACAAGAGCATCAAATGCCTTCTCGATGATGCCAACATCGCCCCAGAGCACCCTGAGAGGAGACTTGATATGCCTCCCCTCAGCCAAGTCCCGCCTCTGCTCCTCCATGTCCAGCGTCACGCTAGCCCGGTAGTCCTGGCACATGCCATGCACGGTGTCAGGGTCACTCAGCCCGGCGACATACACCTCGAAGCACTCGGCCGCAAAGATGGCCGTCCCGTCGCGCTGCCGCCCGCCCATGAACATCTCGGCCAGCTTCCGCGGGCTCCCCAGGATCAGCGTCTCGGGCAGCGGGCTCCGCTGTATGAGGAAGAACCAGTGGAAGTACGATTTTGCGAGCTCGAGGTTGGTGGCCTCGTACATGGCCAGCGTGGGGCAGATGTCGAGGAATATGGCCTTGCGCACGCGCTCCGGGAAGTCTACGCACAGCTTGTGGGCGACGCGGGCGCCGCGGTCGTGCGCGCAGACGAAGAAGGTCCCGAAGCCCAGGGCGTCCATTACCGCGATGCAGTCCCGCGCCATGGCGGACTTGGCGTAGTGGGAGACATCGTGTGCCGGCTTGGACGATGCGCCGTAGCCCCGCAGGTCCAGCAGCACGATGTTGTACAAGTCCGTTAGCTGTGGGGCCACGCCGTGCCAGATGTGGTGGGACTGGGGGAAGCCATGGAGGAGAAGCAGCGCTGGGAGGTCCTTGCTGCCGGGGCTGCGGATGCCTGAGATGGTCACCTCCGGTTCAGTGGAGGTCTTGATACGAAAAGGTTCGAAGCCGTCGAACATGGTGCTTTTTGTGATTCAATTTGTATAATGATTGTATGGCACAGCTTTGTATGATCCGGATTGGGTCGAGCGGGGCGTTTTCTTATAAATATCCGAGATGAAGTCAAGTGCCTAGGTAGAACGTCTGTCAAGCTATCACCGTTCTGGGTTGTAAGTGTGCACTACAGTAACACGGATTACGGGCGGTGAATACTTTAGCCTGAGGAAGGACGCCAGGGCCGATAACCGGTCCATCTGTGTACCTAACCCCGCCATCGCATTGAGGTCTGACTGTTGGTCTCAGTGGTGAGGGTCGGAGCGGACGTGCATTCACTGACTTTGACCTGAATTATCCGCGAATTTATCCCATGTTGATTACGTTGCTAAGTGTGCAAGAGACGACGGGATTAGTTCATAGCATCCAGAGCAAACCGTGCAGCTGACTTTGATATGTATAGCAACTAATCTGTAGTTTACCAGTCAGGGGCGTCTTTGCTAGTGGAGGCGCAAATACGCGGACAGGACCGCCGCCCGGTGTATCTCAAGTCCGTTCCCTGCAACCCCACATCACTCACTTTACGGTACGAACGACGAGAACTCCGAAGCCGACCCCAGGTGGGTAATACTTCTGCCGCATGCATGCAACTCATATAGCCGAATAGAATCAAATACTTTAACTACCGTATTCGACACGCATGTAAGTTGTACAAGAATATAGCTATCTTCAGCCACTCAAGTCAGCCAAAATGTCCTCCACCAACAGCACCAAACCCCTCCGTATCGCCGTCATCCCCGGCGATGGCATCGGCACAGAGGTCATGCCTTATGGCGTCCGCAGCGTCCAAGCTGCGGCATCGCTCTTCAACATCCCCATCGAGTTCACATCCTTCGACTTTGCCAGCTGTGCATACTACGCCAAACATGGCGACATGCTGCCGCCGGACTGGAAGGAGACCCTCTCCGCCTATGACGCAATCTACTTCGGCGCCGTGGGACTGCCCGACCAGGTGCCGGACGACGTGTCGCTGTGGGGCAGCCTGCTCAAGTTCCGCCGCGAGTTCGACCAGTACATCAACCTGCGGCCGTGCCGCCTCATGCCGGGCGTCAAGTGCCCGCTGGCGGGCCGCAAGCCGGGCGATATCGACTTCTGGATCGTGAGGGAGAACACCGAGGGCGAGTACAGCAGCATCGGCGGCAAGATCTTCGAGGGCACCGACCGCGAGACCGTCATCCAGGAGACGGTCATGACCCGCGTCGGCGTCGATCGCGTGCTCAAGTACGCGTTCGACCTGGCGCAGGGCAGGCCCCGGAGGAAGCTCACCAGCGCCACCAAGAGCAATGGCATTTCGATCACGATGCCGTACTGGGACAGCAGGGTGAAGGAGATGGCTACGAAGTATCCTGAGGTGGACGTCGACAAGTACCACATTGACATCTTGACTGCCCACTTTGTGCAGCGGCCTCAGATCTTTGATGTCGTGGTTGGCAGCAATCTGTTTGGGGATATCCTTTCCGATCTGGGACCGGCCTGTACTGGTACTATTGGTATCGCACCGTCTGGAAACATCAACCCGGACAAGAAGTTCCCCAGCCTGTTCGAACCTGTCCATGGAAGCGCCCCTGATATCGCTGGCAAGGGCGTCTCGAACCCGGTCGGGATGATCTGGGCGGGGTCGATGATGTTGCAGCACTTGGGCCATCAAAATGCTGCGGACGTAGTGCTAAAGGCCATCGAAACTGTTCTTGCACGGTCGGAACCGGATGTCATGACGGCTGACATGGGAGGAAAGGGAACAACGAAGAGTCTGGGAGAGGCTGTGGAACAAGAGATTCTGGCGACTAAAAGACAGTGATACTATTAGAAGAGTGGAAATTTATCCTAATGCGAGAACATGATGTACATAAAATCAGGCCGATAAATAAGAAAGACAAGTTCCAAATACCCCAGCAATGCATGAGCTTCTCGTCGGTCAAATTTAGACATCAAACTTCTGACCAACGAGTTCCTCGCTGTAAGCCCACAGCTTCTTGGCGTTCTCCAGATCAGTCGCGTATCCCAAAGCCTTTGACACGGCACAATCTTCAAGGTAAGCCCCGGTTTCAGCCGCGAGGCTCGGATCCAGGGCAGCGGTCAGCGCGGTCGCACACCCCTGGGAATCGTCCTTCGCGTGCCCCTCTGCGCTCCAAGTGAGACCGGGGTTGTTCTTCTCGGCAGCAGCCTGCAGTGCCGGCAACTGGGCCATGAAGTCCATGTGTGACCCCAGACTGGTGGAGAGGATTAAGCCGGGGTGCACGGCGAAGGACTGGATGTTGCGGGACTTTAGGCGGCGGGCCAGCTCGACAGAGAAGAGAACGTTCGCGGTCTTGGACTGGCCGTAGGCAGACCAGGGATCATCTGAAAACGTGTGTCAATACAGATTGCAAAGCAAGTAGAGACTCTCCTTAGACGGGAGGTTTTACTTACACTCCTTGCCATCGCTGAACTTGGGGTCGTTGAACCGGAAGGGCCCGATGCGGTGGCCGAGGGAGGTCAGGTTAATGATGCGCGCGCCGGCGCCGGCGGCAAGGATCTTTGGCATGATGAGGTTTGTGAGAAGAAAGTGTCCCACGTGGTTGGCGCTGAACTGCATTTCGTTGCCTTGCTTGTCAACTTGGTAATCCAGAATGGCCATCAGGCCGGCGTTGTTGACCACGACATCGACTTTCTTGATCTTGGCATCAGAGAGGATCGTCTCGGCTGCGCTCCGGACGGACTCCTGGTCGGAAAGCTCGCATGGTACGAATTTGACGGAGATGTCGCCGTTGACAGACTTGATCTCGTCAACGACGGGGTCGACCTTGGACTTGGAGCGGGAGACGAGGATGATTTGGGCCGGGGAGTATTTGGCCAGGATTGTTGCGAACTTGGCGCCGAGGCCATTGGCACTGGTGCCTGTGATGAGGAATGTCCTTCCCTTGATCTGGGAGGGGAATGCCTCGCAGATATCTTCTCCTCGAGTCTGAGATGTGAATTGGGACATGTTGGAAAATGGTTCTGTTAGGCTATTAAGCAACAAAGTTGAATTGGGGTCGACTTTAGGCTCGAGTTTCTTTCAAACAGTGGTGAACTTGGTGATGGAGTGTTGAGCAATGCTTTTGGAGACGGGAGAATGAGATTGGACTTCTGTATTTATATTCTTCAAGACTATATCACCAGCATGCGTTTATGTTTGTGGCAGTAACATAAGCATCGGTCGGCATCGGGATGTGATGACGCTCGCCGCAGGCTAACCCCTACTGTGGCCTGGCCGATGTCCGAGAATGGGTTGCGTCCCATTTTCGCTGCTGGCGTCAGCATTGGCTTTAGGCGTTTCTCGGCGTTAACAGCCCAGAAGACCAAATGCGTTCAGCTCTGATTGGTTCAGAAAACGCTCTTGGTACTAAATCCGTTGTGACTTGCAGCTGTGCTACCTAACATTTTCGGCACTCATATCAAAGGCAGAAGCTTGCTGGCACTCGCACATGGTGCATGGCGACTTTTGTCGTGAAGGTTAGTGGCTACCTGGTGTGCTGAAAAAGACGCACAGAGGGAACAACGGTCGACAGCTGAGCTCTACTGATCAGAAGGTAAATATAGGACGACCAGAGCCTACTTACCTGGAAGCTGTAAACTGATGTAACTCACGGCTGGTATCAATATTAGCAACATGGTGTCACGAGTTAAGCTGAATGTCATACGTCTATGGCCCTCTCCTCGTATGCATTGACTCTTGGAGAAAACGGTATTCACACACTTGCTCACAGTATTTGATAATGTAGGATAGGCTTTTACGCTCTTGAGCGGACACAAGTTGAATGCATTAATAAAGCAAGATGGGGTTAGGGTCAAGCGAAAAGGACAGGTCAGATTGGCAACAGGCAGCAATTCTGACCGTTGGCTGTGGTACGACTTGGCCGTGCCGCAGGATGAAGCTTTTAATTCCACAGCTCTGCTGACGCCTCGACCTTGCTGCCACCACTTTCCTCCTTTCCACCTTTTGCAAAATCGGCACTGAAATCAGACACCCTCAAAATGATACTCCCTGAGAACCCCCCTCGTCTCATGAGCGCTTCGAACCAGATGATCGCCTACGGCATCGGTATTGCGACACTACTGCTGGCCCTGCATTGCTTCCTCCGGCCGCGCCAGGAATACGGGAGGTTCGGCCTCCCCCTCGAGAATGCCCAGGCCAACGCCAAGACACAGAGACACTCGCCCTTCATTTTCATCAAGGGCTCCCGTGAGCTCATCTGCGGTCTGACCCTCATCGTGCTACAATACCAGGGCAACGTGAATGCAATCACAACGTTCGTTGCCATTTTGTCAACCGCGGGACTGATAGATGGCCTCGTGGTCTGGTTCAACGGTGGGCAGGAATTCAAACACAAGGCATTTGGGCACTTTCTTGCTTTTGTCTTTGCTGGGAGCTGGGCGGCGTGGAGAGCGCGACAGGCCTGGCAGGACTCACAGGAGGGCAAGTGGCCGGAAGGGCATTTCCATATCTGGAGTTCTTGATGTGTTGTCATGCTAGTGCAGGTGGGGTTCTTTCGCAGTTGTGGCAGGAACATTGTCGTGCGACAGCCATGGCATTACCTAGGAACCTTGACGGTGGAGGATACGGATTTGCAGACCGATTATGGGGCACGGTTTGGCGATGCAGAGGACTTGAGGAGCTGAAGCATTGAAAGAAATAGAATCTCATCGTGGGACAAAGCACCTGTGCTCTATGCCCATTTGCACGCAGTAAAGCATCCATCGGGAACCAATACACTGTCCCAAATCATCGAGGCAATGCTCCCCCAATGCTGATGCTGACGCTGGGACCCCTGACCTTGTCACAACAAGGTGTTCGTCCCAAAAGTCAATTGCTGGCGTCAGCACTGCCCGGAGGAAGCAGCTCCACCCATCCGTGTCCAACTCCAAGACTTGCCCCGCTCTCAGCCGGGCTAACTCCGTTACAAGCCGGTGAGCTAGGAGACGAGATATTAGAGCGTTGGAAGCGTTGGAAGGAGGACAAGAAACAAGGTCGGGATGACCCCGCACCCGATACCAAGAACGTCCAAGGCGCCCCCCAAGCAGCACGTGCTCGACGCCATGACTGTCTCACAAGATAACGACAATCATGATGAGTATGACTTTGGCCTATCTTCATGATTCTACCACACCTCCCGCCCTTTGTAGCGAGCGTATTGAGTCTCCTTCAATGCATAGTGAATGCCTATTGAAGGCACACAAGTCAACAACTTGATGTTTTTGAGTCGAGTGTCAACCTCGCAGAGCCCAGCAGGACACAAGAGACAACCCTCCGGATAGTCAAGATGGCCACTGCATCGGCGATAGCAATAGCATCGGCCTACCACACAACAACCGACCCGCGGCTGCACCCCTACCCATACGCCCACCCTGCCATCCACGGCCTGGGCCTGCCCACGGGGAATGCCTACACGCAGTTCTCGGCGCCGGACCAGTACGAGGCCCTCCTGGGCCGCAAGCTGGCGCCGACGCCGACGCACCTGACCTCGCGCACGCTGTACGTCCCCAGCCACAACGACAAGGCGGCGCACCTCCCCGTCTACGACTTCACCAAGGACTACCGGGAGACGGTCGCCGACGAGCCCATCGGCAGCTCGCGCTTCAAGACCCGCTTCGGCCTGATGCCCAAGCCCAACGGCGACGGCCGCGGCTCCAGCGAGGTCAGCTACCTGGTCGACTTTGAGCCGCTCGAGCGCCGCAAGTCGCTCTCTGGTCCAGTCGTCCCCGGCGGTAGCACAACGGCAACTCGCAGGAAGAGCAGCCTCGGCGCCGGAGCGGCCCTCGTTACTCACGGCACGGTCAGCCGTCGCATGCTGTACGGTGGTGCCGAGGTCGGCCTGACCATCCCGCCCTCGCAGGCGCCGCTGGCCGACGGCGACGTGGCCTACACCCTGACGCCCAGCTCGACGGACGTGGGCATCCGGGTGGTGGCGAGCTTCCCGCTGCAGCCCACAGTGAGCAGGTTCGGGAGCAGCCGCAACGCCTGGTTCACGTTCACGGTGCCGAGCCTGCTGGACGAGGAGAGGACGCTGCAGTGGCAGGTGCACCCGGTCGAGCACGGCCTGATGAGGTACACGCTTGTCGAGCTCGGTGGTGATCCCAGTGGTGCTGCGGCGAAGGATGAGGACAATTGGTGGGAGGAGACCAAGCAGGACAGCAAGGGCGAAGACGAGGGTGAAGACGAGCAGGAAATCCCCTATTCCTCGGCGGTCGGGAAGAATGAGCACCGGATCCGCGCAATCTACCACAACGTCGGCCTGGGCTTCTCCCTGTCCCAGCCCTTCAGCGAGGGCGCGCTGTTGCTGCAGGACAAGCTCGACCCGGAGCTCGAGGCTATCGTCGTCGCCAGCCTGCTTGGGCTGCTGTGGAGGGCCCGCGGCGAGGAGAGCAAGCCGAGGAAGAACTCAAAGAGCGACGTCCCGCCCAGGAAGGGCTCCAAGTCCGAGGCGAGCGCACCAGGTAGGAAGAAGAGCGTCGGTGCTGTGACTGTGGAAGAGGAGGCGTCTCTGCCGGAGAGGCCTACCCGCAGGAAGAGTTTGATTGGGAAGATACTTGGGAAGAAATGAGGCCCAGGAGGCACAGTGTTCTGGCCCGAGTGCAGCGATGTTATTTGGTGTTACGCGTGGAATCTTTGGTCTGTTTTTGGCGGCGACTGCGGTGTTACTGGATGGTATGATACCCGTGGAGATTGTCACGAATCCTTTCAGTGCGTGCTCACAGTTTGAAATATTAATCGAATTAATTGGATAGCGTAACTCATATGGGTATCGTGTATTCGCCGGCTTCGTTGAAAGCGGACGAAAATGAACCGTCAAAACTGAAAGGGGCGAGTATCGAAGCCGGAAAATTTACGGCGCGTGCTGCCCTTGATCGAAACGATGGACAGCCATCGTATTCAAAGCCTCCCCCCCTCTCCCGAACCTCGCTCGGCCTACTGCCCATCCTGCGGCATGTTCAACATGATTTGTACCCTCATTCGTGTTGTGTATTAGTGTATTAGACCATGGTCTCGGGAGCCCGGCCGGACCCAACAGGCTTCCTCGACACGCCACTGGTGCCAATGGACGCGTTGTGGCCATGGCCGTAGCCGTGTTGCCCGTTGTGCTCGCCGACACCACCAGTCGAAGCACCCCAGCCGACCTTCCTCGTGAATGTGGCATGCGTGAGCTCGGGGTTGGCAAAGTCAAATGGCACACCCCTGTTGAGGGGAATGTGGTTGATGCGCCAGTCCCAGATGGCCGCGTATGTCATTCTGTAGGCCGAGAAGGCCATCACCGTGCCGATAATTGCGCCAGCAAGAATATCATACCTGAATCGCCGTTAGCAAAAATGTTGGAGGAGCAAGGGGGCCAGATTGTGGCTCGACTTACCAGTTGTGAAACTCGTCAATCGTCAGGGCACCGCCGATAAGGCATGCGCCGAGGATCGGGGCGTAGATGGCGATCAGCTTCCACATAGCGGGGTGATAGTTGGAAAAGACCTTGAGCTTGGCGTTGAGGTAGAGGTACAGATATACGAAACCAGCGAAGGCGGCGGTTGTGTGGCCGGACGGCATGGACTCGAGGCTGTCGTCGATAGTGTTGCGGTCGCCGGTGCAGATCTCGGAGGTGTAGTAGATCTGCTTGAACCCGGCTGCGTTGTAGCCAGCCCCCTTGTCGCCGGGATTGTTAGAGGCGAGGGAGATGTCAGGCTGGCATACGGTCAAGAAGTGCGGGCGTAGACCCCCGATCAGCCACTTGACGAAGACCTGGAAGACAGCGGCTGTGATCAGGGCATAGAGCAGGCCGATGACAGCATTGTTGACGTCCCAGAAGGAGCGGATGCGGATCTGCATGACCAGGAAGACGAAAATGGGGACGAGAGCTGCAAGCAGTGCAGCGGCCCAGATGGGAACAATCTCCTTGCGAAGGGGATAGGCAAACTCGGGGTAGACGACCTCGCCGTCCGAGAAGAGGACGGGGAACGAGCGGGTTGGTGCTGGGTGGGCTTCGTAGACCTAATGCTGGGGCGTCAGTTACTGATTTACGCGAGAATAAGGAAAGTGAGTTATTTCACTTACACCAAGGCCAATGACGCCCATGATAACCATCGTGACAATGTCGAGCCAGGTGTGCTTGAGCCACTGGCCGAACTTGGGCCGCGTGCTCATGGAGTAGTACGGCGTGCCCTTGTCATTGTGGTGTTTGGGCTGGGTGGTGGTGGCTGCATGTGCTCCTTGGCCGTCGCGAGGTTTGCGGCTGAAGATTCCCATGTTGGCGGTGATGGGTGGTGGGCCAGGCGGCTGGAAATTTTGGCACTGGACGAAGCTTTACTGATGGACTGGGCGAGGCTGGTCAATCGAGGACGGTAGCTCAGTACAGAGCCAGGGGTATCGATGCCTCACGCTGAGGCTATTATGCTGCAGCTGTCCTGGGGTTGACTGAAGACAAGAAGCAGAACACTGATGGGCGGTATGGGAAAAGGCACCCAAGGGGCATCTATAATAACTGCCACGAACGGGAGGGTCAAAACACGACATGGGCAACGGCAGAGAAATTGACGTCACATGAAATCAAAGGGGGTTGAATTGTGATACATGTACGTGGCTAATGTCGCGTTGGCCAATGGAGCACGCCTGCGCGTAGCGTCGTCAACGGTCCGAGTGGTAGGCTACTGTACGTACTGTACGTGTGTACCCATCACAGCACGGCACGACCTTGCCGGAAGACTGACGGACCGGGAGGCGGCACGTGTCGTGAAGGAATGAATGTTGATCCATCACCACAATACTCTGTTGAGCTGGCGCAGGTCCATCCAGTCATCAAAGAATCGAGGCCACCGACGAGCACCCTCGCAGGCCGGACCAGCAAGGAAATCCCCAGATCCCACCTCTCAGAGCTTCGACGCCCAGACGGCAAGATGGGGCATTAACATGCGGGATGAGCCTCGAGTGACGGCTGATGACTGTGAAACATGGGCAAGCTCCGGCCCGGGAGGGGCAAGGGAGCCAGGAACGACCAGGGTAGGGAGGCAGGATGCACATTATGGATGATCCAGACTCAATTCATGATCATCAAATTCGCTCTTTCTGTCAGTTTGCCTGTGTCAAGCGTGTTGGGGCAGGTCTTGGCACACATCACCCAGCTCAAAAACTTGGCATCCCTGCCCACCGGCTGTCTCCATTCTTGGCAGAAGCTTAACTGCACACTGGCGAATCACCAAAGCCACCCGGAGCTTCTGGCCCGCTCGAGGTACCCCCGTACAGTCGTAGCTGCCCGCCACAGTGGCTGGGTGGCGTGGCTGGTGCCTGTGGCGACAGGGCGAAGAAGTTCTTTCCCAAGCTCGGAGTCTCCTCTTGCCACAGGTCAATTCGGATACTGAGTTTTGGCTCACAGTTATCATCCCTGGTAGAGTTATGAGACCGGCAGGTGTGGCTCACAGATAGAGGTGTGAGTGACTGCCGCTCATTTTGGAGATTTTCGAGAGGCCTCAGCCCATTTCACCTTGGCTGAGAAGACTTGCCCTTCCTCTCGCTACGTACTAGTTTCGTATCAGAAGCTGACTTTTCAATGGAAGCACGTTTGGAAAGTGAGTATAAGAGCCTAAACAAGCTGCGCTATTCCATAAACGACGTGTGGAATCCTGTCATTAGCACAGTCTGCGGCCGTTCACACTGAGTGGAGAAGCCAGACCCGTCAAATCAAGAGTGGATTCAGGACCAGCTACTGGGGGTTAGAAGATATTCCAAGAATAACAGCTGTTTCCATGACTCGAATTTTGGGGATACAGCCAGGCAGGTTTGAAAGACTTGCATTTGCAGAAATAGAGGCAAGCAGAGTTAATAACGACAGCCAATACACCGTTGAGGTAGGGGAAACACGATTGCTACGGGGGAGCACACTTTTCCAAGATTTTTGAGTTGGTCCGGAAGGTGCTAGATCCGTGGTCCACGGCACTTTTCGGGCTTGGTACTTGACGTTTGATATATCTCGTTTGGCTACCTAGGTATTAGACGGCAAGGCGAAAATTGAATACCTTTTTGGCAATAGTATCCTTGCCCGATATGGGATGAAATGTTACATCATGATGCGAGCACTAGATGGTCTCTCAGGATACTTCTGACGACCTCGTAAATCAAGACACACCGCCCGTATATCCGCTATAGCTAAGGGACATTGACGAGTTATTCAATAATCAATTGATCCTATAGGCTTCGCCTTGGGGAAGATGAAGAACCACCTATTTTCTAAATAAATTGACGCACGAGTCCGAATTTCGGCCAGTGAGCTTCTTCACACTTGATATGTTGTCCGTCAGGAGAATATCGAAAGGCCTTCTGGGCCACAGGCGCTTGCTTGTGCAATTTATACTCGATGAGATGTATATTGTTGTGAATATGAAATAGCTCTTACCTAGGCCTTCTGGGGGCCAGCTGCTCTAAGTGTTGGCATGACATCCTGCTATGTTTCTAGAGGCATCTGCTCAAGCTCAAAAGGAGAAAAGTAATGATACAAATTGTCACCATTTTCCGATGATACCGGCGAGAGGACCAGTCGTTGAGGCTCTCTGCGTCCTGGCTTAGGATTTAAGAAATTAGAATGCTCCATTTAAGGCGGTCTTCGAGCAACCATACTCCATAAGAATAGTCTTTGCACCGATGCCAGCGATATCACTAAGCCGTGTCGGTTTTATCAAGCCCGTATGAGAACGGCTGCTGGTCGAACAAATCACGATTATATCACAAGGCGCGACCACTAAACAACTGCTCAAAAATAGTGAGTCCTGGATATGCCTGATTAAAGTCGTCAGGGTTGAAGTTCTTCCCGGCAATTTGAGTGGAGTGTATTGGTGAAGTTCTCGACGAAATGCTAGCAGATAATCATCATGTTCAAATCATATTGGCGACCGAGGAGGGGAGAAGAAGGAATATGTCATCGGAGGCATGCCAAGCTCGAGATGCGCCAATGGACCATCGGGCCCTCGTATCCGGCTGCCCGCTGACATGGATTGCAGCATGGGAGAAAGTTCAGTACTTGCACTCCCAATGCACTCATCTACTTACGGATCTAGAATGTTTCCGGGCGCGAGAAGCAGAGCAGAAGAATTGGTTTTTCTTTGTCTCATTCACACAAGCTAGGACATTTCTTTCCGAGCTGAAGCGCTGGCGCCGTGCCAACGCAAGGGGCGCAGCGATCGTTGCAGGGTTGATGAGCTGCCCACCAATGTTTCGTGCAGGACGGTCCGCCCAGCCTTTTTTTAGCCATGCCCACTCGGGCAAGCACCCACGCCATCATCAGATTCCACTGTGGCGTTGGCCGAGACGCTCGACCTGCAAACGAGAAGCAGGCTGATTTGCCAATCGATGTGCAGGATGTGGAGACGCGTCCTTCGTGGTCAACTGGTCAACTGGCTGTGAGTGATGCAATAACAGCAGCTGCAGCTCGGACTTGCCCCATAACCCGTTTCACTGTCGCTTGACCACTTGGTCGATGCGTGGGCAGGCGTGCTTTCAGACTTCCGACTTGATTTCGAATGGTATCTAGAAGCCTTTAGCCAGACACCTTCAGCAGCCACAGAGAAAGGTATTGAGACTTGATAATCCCTCGAACCCAGCAGCCTCAACATCGTCTTTACCCCCAATTGCTGGCCTGCCGGGCACGAGTCGCTCCTCAGCACATCCGCCTGCAGCTCCAGATCATCACGAAGCAAGCATGTCGTCATCTGACAAAGGAGGCCCACTTTCTCGATGGACGTCCAATTCATCAACGGCCTGCGCCAGCACGAGTCAACACAGCCAGACTGCTGCCCGGAGACAAACATGGGCGTCGGCAACCTGGGCCACCGGTCAAAATATCCTCACGGGCATGCTCTACCACCGCAAGGATTCCAACGCGAGTGCCCAGCAGTATGCCAAGTACCACGGGCTCCACCAGTATGAGCACTTCACCACGACGAGCACACTGCCCCTCCCGCCACCTCCGGCGCTCGCAGACGATCTGGGTGCACCAAGTCCCAACACGCGGCAGCAAATGCCATCACTAGACCTGCCTCCCCTCCCGCGGCTTCTGGGCCACGAGAACCTGGACGAGTGGGACGATATTCTGGTCAGAACCCTACGACTCCACGGTCTCGCGGACTACGTCACGACGCCCTACCCGGGCGTGCCGGAGCCGCCGCCTTCATCACCGTGGGCACCCTCCAAGTACCTCGGCTCCGGCGGGATGTCCACCGGCCCGACCCACGAGCAGTGGGAGCGCGACCGCGCCCTTGTATGCCTCCTGATCACCGGCTCCTTCAGCCTCGACGTCCGCGACACGCTCCTCGCATGCGGCTACGACCCCTCCGAGACGAACCCGAAGCTCATCTACGACCTCGTCCAGGAGGCCCTCCCCAAGGCCGCCGGCGAGGACGTGTCCTCGTGGCTGCGCGAGCTCAACTCCATCTCGCCTGCCGAGCCGCGCTTCGGCGGCAGCCTGAGGGAGTACTGCCTGCGGCTGGCCTACCTCCGCAGGAGGCTGTACGTCGCCGAGCCCCAGCCCAACGACAACCTGGTGCTAGTCATGGCCATACTGGGGCTCGGCCGCGACGCCAAGTACGAGGACCTTAGCATGGCACTCGGCCAGCAGCTCGAGAGGGGCGGCATGAGCTGGGCGCGGTTCATGGGCGACCTTGCGGGCGTACATGGCCGGCAGATGGCCGAGCGGAGGAAGAACAGGAGGAAGATACAGGAAGAACCGGCCTGATGGCTTTGCGTGCCCAAGATTGTGCATAATGATATGGCAGGTGGCTGTTTGAAGACGGAGACTCCCATCCATCGCGAGTCCCCGTACACTGGACTTCACTGCTGGACATCGCCCTGCTTTGGGGCATGCTTCCTGCCAGTCGAAAATGGGGAAGCAGCACATTTTACACGATACAGCTGCTGGTGCAAACTGGACCCCAATTGTTGCTTGAAGGCTGGATGCACTATGGCCCCTTATACAAAGGTCATGAGATGATAACGCCATCACCAAGCCAAGCGAGGAAGCAAGTCATCTGGAACAGATCTGGCTGATGGTTGACGACACTGATATTCGCCTTTGTGGCTCTGGTGTTTCAGGTCACTGTAACGGATATACGATAATCTGAGCGTTAGACACTCTGTATCATACGAAGGAATGTCAAGATCGTTGGAAGCGGGAAATGTGGCGCTCATACACGTGTAGGCGGCTTGGAGTCTCGGCGGGAATGCATTATTAAGGTCCGGGGTCCTGGTGATAGGGACGGGGCGGCCCGGGCCAACCTCAAAAAGGAACAGGGAGTCCTGGGGTCGCATTAATGCATAAAAATAGCACTGGTATACTTGGGTTAGCCAAAAGCATGCCATAGATCCAGTCCTCACCCCAGTAATGCCACTCATGCTCTAGATCTGTACCAACGTGTGTCTCTGGTCCCTCTTGATTTCAGAAGGGGCCGTGATGCACTGCACGACCGGCTGCTTGCCCGCCTCATCCCCAGTTGCATCCAAGTCGCCGATCATCATGCAGTACGGCACATCGTGCAAATCACGGTCCTCTGCAAGCTCCGGGGCTATCCACCGTCCTCCCTTGCGAAATAGCAGCATGGCAATCTCAGGCGTGTCGGGTATCTTGCCCGTACACTCTGACCACAGACGCTGCCGCTTCCGGAGAGCATTGACCATATCTTCCCAGTTAGGATGATGGACGGCAGTTGCTTCTAGCGCCTCGTAGACCAGGAATATTGACAGCTCCAAGTCATCCAGGGTATCGTTAGACGGCTCTGCGCTCCTGACTTTCTCCTCGAGATGTCGTGACAGCATGAACAGCCAGGTTGCCTTTTCAGGCAAATCTTTGGCATCAACTTTGCTCTCATCTAGATGCCGATCCAGAATGCTCTCATCCAACGCAGGGAAATCCCCTTCCTTCTCGTACCAGAGCATGAATTTCTGGGCAAGGCCTTCCAGAAGGGATGTTCGTCTTTGCACAAGCTTTATTTCTGTGTTTTTACTGGCCATCTGATTAAATTCGATGGCCTGTCTGAGGTCTTCAAGATGACCATCTTGAGAATATAGCCTGGTGTAGTAGACGGCGATATTGTGCATAATGGCGGGTCTCCTATCGTCTTCTGGTGGTATTGCTTCCATGATATCGCAGCAGACCCTGATGGATTCTTTCAAATGTTCTGCGGTTGGCGACTTGTCCAGATACATATCGTAAAGATCACATAGATTGTAAAGTAGCTCTACTCGGCGAGACCCTTGGGCCTGGTCCAGTAGAAGATTCGTTGCAGAAATTGCCTCGTCGAGGTGCCTCGTGTCTGAGGTCTTTTCGAAAGACAATTTTTGGAATCCAAGGAGCGACCTCAGGACCCAGTTTCTGTTTTTCGAACTCAGGGAGTCATCCATCTGTTTCATGGTGAATATCGCCTCGTCAAGATGTTTTTTGTCGCCGCTTTCATTGTACCGGTATCCTAGAGCAGCAGAAAGGTTCCGAATGTACAGATCTTGGCTGTCATCGTCATCTCTCGATACTTCCACGGATCTTCTCGCGGCCACGATAGCAGAATCGATGCTTGACTTGTCTCCGACAGCCTTGTAATGATGTTGATGCATTGCACCCAGTGTTGTTAGATATCCTGCCAGGTTTTCGTCACCACTTGGCGTAGAATCGGCGGCATGCTGCGCCAACTCTACTGCCTCATTTATGTAGTCTTTGTTCTTGGTTTTCTGAAAGGCTTGCAGTGCATGGATTGCTTGTTGAATGGCATCTGCTGGCGACAAGGCGGTGGTTCCCGAGCATTGTGTCTCGCTCGAGTGAGTGTCGTCCTCAAAAAGGTAGGCCGGCTGCCTTGCATGCAGGTGAGCCATCACCCAGTTCAGTACGACAGGAGAAGTTCCCTAGAGGTGGTCTTTTCGAGTGTGATCTGATTTTGCAACAATAGAGCAGGACTCCTAGACAACTTGGCCCTTGAACGATTTCGAAAGTTCCAAAATTCTTGAGTGACTGAGAACGGTGAGGCTGATTGACAGGTGGACAATAAAGGTGCCCACTCATCTGCGGCGCGCGGGTCAAATCAGTGCGGTCAGAAGGATTCGTCTCGGGGGCGGAGCAAGACTGCGCATTTTCCAGGCGCGTAAGCAAACAAGGTTCACACAGAAAATTAGGCAGCTATTCAAAAGTATGCCGCGTGGCGAGGAACGAATACCTGAATTGATACCTCATCAAATCTTTCTGGACAGTGCCAGGAAACAGACACAAAATGGCGGGAACAGCGAAAGACCCTTTTCTCGACACCGTGGCTGATTGTACCTTGTGCCTGGACCTCAACGCAGATTTCCTGCGCAGGCAGTGGCGACGATTCGGAAAGCTGCCTTCCATCGATACCCGCTATGGCTTCACACTGAAGAAGCTGGCTGAAAATGCGGAGGCTGGTTCCTGTCGAGGCTGCCAGCTTCTCTCGACAGCGGTTGAGTTGATCAGCAAGGAGGTCGATCTGCAGTTCACAAACGCGCAGTTGGAGTTCTACGACGAGACTCCCGGAATACAGGGGCTTTGCATTAGACTCACCACACTTTATCCCTCCTACGCCAGTCAAGCTGATTGGGAGAAAGCTCAGAGTCAACCAAACCTCACAACCGATTTTGTGACAGGACCCAGCACCCTTTCGCCTGACAGACCGAGAGAGTGGAGGATATCATCGCCTCTCTATGAAATATTTCACGATGACGACAGATTTGACCCGATTGGGACAGCGATCCGAAAACGGTCTCAAAGATGCGGGAATACAGGCTCTGACGAAGCAGTTGCATGGGCGAAATCGAGACTTCATGAGTGCAAGTCACAACACTCAGCATGTTGCTCAAATTATACCCTTGGACTCCCATTACTCCCTACTAGAATTATAGACCTCGGAGACTCGGATGACGACGCAAAATCATTGCATTCGCCAATGCTCCTGGCAACCAAAGGCGATATGCGAGGCGAATATGCCTGTCTCAGCCACTGCTGGGGGGCCCCGGAAGCAAAGCCACTGGACTCAACGGCAGAGACAGTGGACACATACCAGACAGATGGAATCCCATGGTCTGAGCTCCCGAGGACGTTTAAAGAAGCCATGGTGTTCACACGCAAGCTCGGGATTCGATACCTGTGGATTGATTCCTTATGCATCATCCAGAATGATGCAGATGATTGGTTCAGAGAGGCCGGCAGAATGGTCACGACTTATGAAAACGCAACACTCACTATTGCTGCCGCTGCATCTTCCAGCAGCCAAGAGGGTCTCTATCGAACATCAACGCCCTGTTGGCGCTTGGAAGGGGGCTCCAGCCTGCGAAGATGTGCAGATCCTGTTTTCTTTGAACACCAATATACAAGGAATCCAGATTTCTTGGATCGTGTCGCGCCCCTGTTCAGACGGGCTTGGGTGCTGCAAGAACGCCTCATTTCCCGGCGCCTGCTGCATTTCACACCACTGGAGCTGGTATTTGAATGCTACTCTGGCAACAAGACAGAGTCTGGGTTTTGCTGGGTCAACTCTGCTGTCAAGCACATGTTGAACGGACTCGACAAGCCCGAGACAGAAGATACGGGACTCTCGACACCAGATCTGGTCTCATCAATGACTATGTGGAGAAGCTTAGTCGAGGACTTCACTCACCTGCAGCTGACGCGCAATGAGGATACTCTACCTGCGATGGCTGGCTTGGCAAAGAAGGTCATGGCACTGACCGGGCGGTCAGAAGCTGACTACCTCGCAGGCCTGTGGAGGCAAACCTTCGTGGAGGACATGATGTGGCAGAGGAAACGCAGTGTCAGAGCTGTGGACCGCGTCAACGAGAATGTGCCCACCTGGTCATGGGCACGAGATGATAAGCCAAAGTCTTTTGTTGACCAGGGTGGCCAAAGCCTGGCTCAGCTATGCGATCTCATCGAGGGGGTCTGCACACCAGATGCTATCTCAGGGGATTGTTTCCTCGGCGTTCAGCTTGGAGCGCATGCTGTCATCTCTGGATACTTGCTTCCCGCGCGAGTCACCAGTCTGGGAATTACCATCGATGAGAACCCCAGAATACAGTACTGCCCCCGCAAGGACTTCGAGTGGTCCTCGGATTCCTCGAGCCGCAGACCCGTCGTGGAGGGCGATCGAGTGTTTGCCCTTCCACTTGTGCTTCGTACCAGCTTGCATGGCGCAGAGGGATACGGAGTTGATGTCCATGCCCTTGTGGTTCGCTGTTCTCCTGGAGAGCAGACGTATCATCGCGTTGGCATATTCTGGACGAGTCTCCTGCACCTTGGTCGACAGTACGATTACATACTCGAGGGAAACGACTTCCTGGCGAATGCTCTGGAACAACACATCACTTTCGGTGAAAAATACCTCGATACTGAAAGTCCTGTGGGCAATTCGACGGCTCCGAATATCTCGAAGGACTCTAATACAATCACAGTTTCACAATACGAAAATGCAGCAGATCATGTCGTTCTCTGCATGTACGGTCCTGAGGACACCCGGCAAAGGCAGAACATTGGTGGGGTTCGCAGTAAAACATACCTTCAAATCCTGAAAGAGCTCCTGAGGACAGAAAAGTATAGAAGGCAGGAGTGGACACGACGTGCAGGGATGGGACTTGACCAAGTGTGTCCAAGAGCTGTTATCAGGCTGGAATGAGAAGCTCGTATCAAAAAGTTGAAGCAACCATCCTCATACCAGAACTCCACAAACCAGGTGGGAGCATATAGTTCAAACCCTGGAGCTCCAAAAGACTGTACAATAGTCTCAAGGGGTAAAACTTATCATAAAGTTCGATTCGTAGTAGAAACTTTGGCTATGCTCGCCACCGCTGACATTTGTTGACCATCATGATCTATCTCATTTATCGGGGACGCCCAGAATGATAACCAAGACCTGTCTTTCCACCGATAATACTAGATATCATGACCAAAGGAAAAATCACTCTATGCATCCACGGCTAAGTCAATGATGGTACAAATGCTCTAGGTCATCCTCGTCTAATACTTCTTCCTTGCCCACTCACTAACCTTCTTCGTAAATCTCACGGATCTCGCATCCACACCCCTGTTGAACAAATCGCTTACCCAGAAGAGTACCAACGTGTTCACAAACATGCCCAAGACAAACTTCTTAATGTACGCTGAAGTGGCCGCATCCAGCATTGCCGCCGCCTCAGCATCTTCCGGGTTTTCGTTCATCAGGGCTTGCGCCTCCGCGGCGACGACTCCAAATGCGTACCAGGCCGGGCGGAGGAACCGCATCCCAACGATCTCGTTGAGGCTGCCGTGACAAAGGTACATGGAGTAGCTGATCTCGCCGAGGTACGTAGCGAAACGGGTCGTGAAGGGCCGCTGCAGCAGCGGCTCGTCGTCGCTGTTGAGCCGGAGCGGTGGCGAGTATATCAGCCCCATCATTATGAGGATGCCGCCGCAGGACAGCCAGAACACCTGCATCGCGAGCTCGTTGCCGACGTATGCCACGGGTGTGTACTTTGAGGCAAGCGTCCGGTAGCCCGGGGTCTGCGGGCCCAGCTGCTCGGGCCAGGAGCAGAGGTGGCATCCGAGGAGGAACCAGAAAATGGTGGTGGAGTGGCTGAGAAGGTGAGCCATCCTGTAGCTGTGCCATTGTTTCCGGCCGGACTTTTCGCCGTCTCCAATTGCAATCTTATCGTCAGAGGTGCCGTACGTGTGGTACGGAGGCCATGTGAGTGACGCCTCGGCAAGTAGCGGGCCAGCGAGGAAGATCGCCTGGTCAGCGTATCCAAACCGGTACGCCCAGACTATGAGGAGCATGAGTACCGAGGTCCTGACCCAAGCTTTCGAGCGGACAAAGGCAGTCAGGTACAGGAAGATCATCATCGACCCGTTCCACTCCACCGGAATGGTCCACAGGTGACCATCAAAAGGATTCGGGTATTGCACCGTGCGACCGGGAACGAACTGGAACGGGTTGAACTGCCCTGACAGCACATTCAGCCAGCCCCAGAATTGATCAGACGCGGTGGGCAGTGTCGGTGGAACGGTGTGTGGGTTGTTGTCGACGGTGGGTAGGTGGAGATTGGGCCAGCGAGCCAGAACTGAGATGATAGCTGTTTGGACAACAATTGAAGGGTAGAGGCGGAAAGGCCTGCGAAAGACGGACCCCGAGATTGAATCAAGAGCCTTTTCGCTGTCAAGCTTACCGCCTCTCGCCTTGATGATCGATATTGTCTTGATGGACAAGACAAACCCGGAAATCACGAAGAATATGGACACGCTTGCTCTTCCAGAATGTACAATCCTGAGGATAGGTAGTTGCCAGAACCAGTGATTTCCTTCATTCGAACCGTACCCGGCACCCAGGTTTGGAAACCAAAGGTAGGTGTAGTGGAATATGTATACGATCAGTGCGGCGACTCCGCGAAGCCCGTCGAAATACGCCGTTGGTCGACGGGGTCCTGAGTTCTTTGCCCTGGATCTGCCGTAGAGTCTGTTGGTCAAAAATGATGGCAGGAGGAGTCGTGCCAGAAAAATGATCCATTGCCTCGCACCAGTGTGCCGCTGGGAGGCAGGTTCGCTGTTGCCGACTGTTGCTTGTTTCTCCTCCAATTCCCGTTCGTGTTCAACCTCATCGCTTTCGTCGAGGTTCCAGAGCCGCGTATACGCGCCTTGGGAGAAACCCAGAGCAGGCAGCACTTTTTGCAGGACCATTTCAGCTCGAATCGCTGATTCA
The DNA here is from genome assembly GCA_037177825.1 of Diaporthe sp. P3_1W. NCBI lineage: Eukaryota > Fungi > Ascomycota > Sordariomycetes > Diaporthales > Diaporthaceae > Diaporthe > Diaporthe sp. P3_1W. Next base: position 120,119 of record JBAFXB010000004.1, on the reverse strand, counting down.
ACGCGATTGGTCTGGATGGCTGGGGCGAGGCATTCGAAGGAGGATGACTGAGGGAAATATTGGTACCGACGACATAGCAAGCAGCATTACAGTTATAGACTCTAAGGTTCCCTGGTTTCCCATTTCAGCCTGTACTTGCCTGGAATTCCTGATCGACGGTTCCAAAACGATTCAGGCTCGACTTCCAGGGAAAAGATTCGCAGTCGGTCGGCTCCAGCTTCAACCAGCAGGCATCATGTCTCTGGACAATCACCAGCACCTTTTTTGTGGGTACGATTTACGCCTTCAACGTCTCGATGTCTGAGACATTTCGGCGTGCGTGGGTAGACACAACCGTTAGGAACGGATCGACCCGCTTAGTTAAATGAGGGCCACCACGGTATTGGATGGACCGAGTTGATTGGACGTGAGTAGACACCGCGTCTCAGACATGCCAAGTCTCGATGGAATAGAATGACTCGGATAGGTGAGAGAAGATCCCCCTCGTCAGCGTCGCGAGGCTTCAAGGCGTCATTTAATGTGTCTGAGGAATGGCACTGCACTCGTTTTTTTGGGATACAATAGTATGTTCGCCATGCGCGGCAAGGCCGAATCTGACATTTGTGACCTTCCCCCTTCTCCCTGCGAATCCGCGTACGATTGCACCAATGCATTATATCCGAAACAAAGTGAACTGACTCTGTTGTCTTGACTGGTTAGTGAGGGATAAGCGATGGAGAATTCTGATTCATTGCAAGATTTTGGTGGCACACCATGTCTTGTGTAATCGCGCAACGCGGGGGTCCAACAACGAGGATTGGCTGATGCCTTGGACACCACGGTGAATTCTGAGTCTCGTGGAAGATACGGCCGTGATCTTCAATTTGGACGCCCAACTCAGGAGGGCTACTACCGGACAGCCGTTTCATGTCCTTCTGGGGCATCGTGAGCGGTGGAAGACTGTGGGGGTGGAACCAGAAGTCTGAAGAGAATTCTAAGAATAACATGCAGATAACCTGTGGAGATCCATTTGTACCCTCTAAAACTACTCCAGGCAAACACAGCCTAAGGATCCACACATGTGCAACTTGCGAGACCCTACACACCCAGATACGATTGTGTCTTGGATCCACGTCTTCCAAATGTGGCTGACAGCTTTTTCGTTCAAGAATTCATTCTCGCAGAGCTCCTAGGTCACAAACGATTCTTTTTTTTTTTTTTGCCTTAACTGCCAGTCATGATCAACTTCTATACTTCTATATTGATATTTATTCTCATTAACATCAAAAGCAATCTGCTTTTGTAATCTAACGAATTAATTTGTAAATAAAGACCACTCCGTCCACCCAGTTACGGTAGATTGCAGACATATTACGTCTAATCATCATCCTCCGCAGCTGCCTTCTCGACGAGGTAGTACCTGTCTGAGCCTGTTTCAGGGTTCTGATCGTGCTCGATAGCGATCTTGTTCAGCTGCAACAGGGCGTTCTCCATCATGGTGTCCTTGTGGTGCCTGTTCTTGCGGCCGAGGTCGTTCAGCCACGAGTTCTTGTTGAGCAGGTAGTAGACGATGGCGATGAAGATGGTGACGCCGATCGAGTACGCCCACACGAGGACCACGGTGACAATGTCCGTCCAGCCGTTGCCCGAGTTCTGGAAGATGGTCTCAGGGGTAGTCCGCATGACACCGCCGCCCGAGCCGGACAGCCATCCGAACAAGGCGAAGATGGTCGCGAGGACATCCACGACGAAGATGGCACCGACGAGCTGCCATGAGGGCCAGGTCTTGCCGCCTCGAGTGACGAAGATGAGCCAGTTCTCGGTCAGGGAGACCTCGAGGAAGAGAACTTCTTGGACCGAGCCGAAGTTTTGGATGATACCACCATTCTCCAGGAACATTGTCGCCCGGATGATCCATGTGGCAATGGCCAGCAGCGTTCCCAGGACAAGACTGACGACCCAGATCTTGGGCAACTGCCACTCGACGGGCCGGGGTTCAACGTGGGCATTGTCATATGCAACAGCCACAGTAGCCAAATCGGCGAACAGTGCAATAAAGACGATGAGATCGGGTCGAATGGTCTCGTTGAGGATGATCATCGAGAGAGTCAGGTAGATCTCGAGATGGATGCAAAGTGCAATTCGGTACTCCACATAGGCCTTCATCCGCTGGAAAATTTGTCGTGCCGTCTTGATCGAGAGAATGATAGTGCTGAGACCGGGTGCGAGGAAGACGATGTCTGCTGCGGCTTGTGCGGCCTCGGAAGAACCCTCCACGGCAATACCACAATCAGCCTTCTTCAGCGAAGGGGCGTCGTTGACACCTGCGATTATTAATGTTAGCACCAATCCCTTACGCTAAGCTCTATGGCACCGAGGAAAGAGGCAAGGCTTACCATCACCAGTCATGGCAGTGAGAGATCCTCTCTGCTGAAGCATCTCGACGACCTGGTACTTATGCTCGGGGAAGACTTCGGCGAAACCATCTGCGCGATCAATGAGGTCATGTTGCAGGCTGCCAGACAATCCACTGTTGAAGAGCTTGTTTGCGTTGTAGACCTTGGTGCCGAGACTCAACATCTTGCAAGTTTCCTTCGCGATAGCAATAGCGTCACCAGTAAGCATCTTGACGGGCACACCTGAACAGAATGTTAGCATAAATATTCTTTCTTCCACGGTTGCTGGGCTAGAATTGTTACGTACCGAGAGCTTGGGCTTCAATAATGGTCTGGCCAGTGTCCTCACGCGGCGGGTCGAACATGGAGATCATGCCCAGAAGCTGCCAGTCCTCGTTGTTCCTCTTGACTGCGACACCAAGAGAACGGAATCCACGGCTGGCAAACTCCTTGGCCTTCTGGTTGTAGAGGCTCTTGGTCTCGGCTGAACAGTTGGCCAGGTCCACGACGGCCCGGGGAGCACCCTTGGCGCAGATGTACCGGTCCTTGCCAAGTCGGCACTCGCAAGTGATGCGCTTTGAGACGGGGTCGAAGGGGGTGAACTTGTCAGTGATCCATCCTTGGCGGAGAATCTCACGCGCCTTGGGGTAACGCTTCAGAGTCAGGATGGTGATCTTGTCGATTGGGTCCAGGGATTGGATGTTGTGAGAGCTGGCCAGGGCGGCGACAGCCATCATCCAGTTGACATCTTGGCCCTCGGCTACGTATGGCTCGCGAATGCTCAGCTTGTTGGCAGTCAGTGTGCCTGTCTTGTCAGAGCAGAGAACATCAACGCCCTAGAGGGTAACCGCATTAGTATTCACTTGACAGATTTATGAGAGTTGGGGTCCAGAAAACTTACAGCAAGTGACTCAATGGCAGTCAGCTTCTGCACAATGGCTTTCTGCTTGGCCAAGTATGCAGCTCCGACAGCCAAGGTGGTAGTTGTGACAACAGGAAGACCAACGGGCACACCGATGATGAACAAGATGAGGGCATAGTGCAGAAGTGTCTGCACACCGGGGGAAGCAATGTGGATGTGCCGGAAGAAGCCTCCGATCCACGCCGCCAGGATCCAGAACATGACGAGGACAAGCAAGGACGTTCCAATGCTGTCCATGACCTCCTTGAAGTGTCCGCGATCCTGTGTACCCTGGACCAAAGTGGCGGTCTTGCCCACGAAGGAGTAGCGCGCCGAGGTCTTGACAATGGCGTAAGCCTTGCCTCGCTTGCAGCCAGTCGTGTAGAATACCACGTCTCCCATGTAACGATCCACAGCAAGCGACTCGCCGGTGATGGCGGACTGATCACAGGCAACCAGGGGCAGGCCGTAGTGAATAGACCTTGCGTCGTCGTCGTCGTCGTCGCGGTCCTCAGAGTGCTCCTTGCCTGCACCTTTCTCGTTGCTGGCACTCTCATCCCCGGAGTCGGTGGAGTCTCCGTTGAACTTGTCCTCGTTCCTGAGCTTCTTGAATTCGTTGAAGTCCTCGGGGTGGGTGTAGTCACAGATCAATTGACAGTCAGCGGGGATACTCCGGCCCTCCTGGAGGATGACAATGTCGCCGGGGACGAGCTCCCGTGCGAGAATCTCCTGCTCTGTGCCGTTGCGGACGACAGTGGCTCTCATGGCGATGTCGCCCTTGAGACTGGCGACAACATCGGCTGCCTGCTTCTCTTGATACCATCCGACAGCGGCGTTGAGGAAAAGAATGCCAACAATGACACCAAAGTCGATCCAGTCTTTCAAACCCACAGCGAGCAGTGCAGCGATTTCCATGACTGGAGAGTGCACGTCAGATCCCACTCTCATACTAACGACGGGGATCAAGGATGTGAAGACTCACCGTAAAGAATTGGGCCTTGGAAGAAACCCATGAATTTCCTCAGCTGGTTCTCCTTCTCGGCGGTAAGCTCATTCCAACCGAAACGTCGGCGGCGTTCTTCGACGTCGTGATCGCTGATGCCCTTTCGCATATCGGTGTCGAGCCATGCATCGGGGGCGACAAGGTTCTGGTTTTGTTCGACTTCAAGGTCGCCGCTGAACAACAGCTTGAGAAGTGATGGGGGCTTCTTCTTCTTCTCGGCCTCCTCTTCCTCGGCTGCCTTCTGCTGGCCGCTGGCATCGTATTTGGTGATAAACCGGTCTAGAGCCTCATACTCGGGCAGTTCGCTGTCATCGACGTCATGGCTAAGACCTCCGTCGGTGCGGTCTGCCGCCGTAGCCTCTACGTCGTCGGCAGGCGCAGCATTGTTATCTTTGTGGTGTCCGAACGCCATCTTCGCCGTTGTCGTGGTGGATTCAAGGGAGTAGCACCAAGAACGGTCACCTGAGAACGCCTACTACTGGAGACACGACCGCCTGCTACCGGAAGTGTAGTGTGTGCGGATTGTAGGAGAACTAGGGACCGGAAAAGGGAACCATTGGAAATCCAAACGATTGAAATCCAAGACCCGAGCGGGCTCTCTTTGAATGAATTCTCGTGAGACATTTTATCTCTCCTGCGGCACTTTTTCTCTCACCGGCCGTCTGATCCGGCTCGCCCCTTCGGCCTCGCCCAGCTGCACGTCCGTCCATCACATCACGCTGGCATCATCTGCCCTCGCCCGGCCGGAGGGTCTAAGTCGCGCAAAAGGGGGCCCACATGATGGGAACCCAAGGAACAATGTGAGGTCATTAGCAAATGACATGGACAAGTTGGACATCCGGCGTGCGGCATTTTGTTGTCTTGCCCGTCGGATGTCTTGTGATTCGCTGATCGTTTCCTTGTGCCGGTGGGCGTGGAATTCCTTTGCTTACTGTGGCGCTACTGTACGCAGACAGGCGGACCGCAAAGCGTGCAAAAGGACGGCATGGCTGCTAGGATGGCAATTTGTCCGCAAAGGGAAAGCTGGCACTGCCTGGCAGACGTGGCAGAGCCGGCAGGGCAGCAAAGCCGGGGCTTCCGTATCCGATCGCCTCTGATCTTCGCGAGCGTGCGAAGACCACACGAGAGAGTGGAGCCAAGACGCCCCCAGCATGCCGTCATGATGTGGGTTTTTGGCAGGCTTCCGCGGAGCCTCGCAGGTCATTTTATTCTGGGGACACAAGTCATGGTTAAATTGCATGGACCACTTGTCAGGACTCAAGTCTGCAGACAAGCAAAGACAGCCCTGCATCCCCCTCGCGTCTCGGCCCATGCATGTGCTTGACCTGCAATCTGACTTGAAAAGGGCAGAGTTTTGAGGCTCAAAAGACCTGCAGATCGCCACGGACCTCCCAGGATCTCGGGCAAATCCCAGTGCGAGGATTTGTCCATGTACGCGCATCGGCGAATCGGTCCGGGCTCGGCAAACCCAAAATCTCATCGCTGATCGCTCGGGATATCTGGGCTGGTTTACTGACTTGGTATATATCCACTTCACGATGTAACGAGGTTTCGTCATCGCGACCTATCATTTCTTCAACGAGCTTTTCTCAGGCGCACATCTCTCCCGCTGCGGCATGGTTCATAGGTGAGACCGCGCGGTGAAGATGACGGGTCACACTGCCGGTCCAGCTGTCCATCGAGGGCTATCTGGTCCATCAGGAAGTCGGTCTAAAGCCCTGTGGCCCCACCGACGGACAATCCTTGGCTAGAAAGCTTCTTTGAACCACACCATTCATCAATGTGCATCCATGCACATACAGTAGTACCAAGTACGTACATGCTGCAGTACCCCGGACAGTCGCCACAAAAAAAAAGAGAAAAGTGCAGGCCGCAGATTATCGAGACGGACACAGTCCGTCAACAGAGACTGATCCGAAAGGGACTTCCAACAACGCCCACAACAATCGTCTTGTATGTACACTCAGCTGCGAAAGCTGGTTGGTCCTTTTGGCCTCGGTTGACCCAGAGCCATGTGTTCTGAGTGTATCCCGGCTCCTCCGGGGAAACTTTTCCCTCGCCTCGCCTCGATTCTGCATTCGTCTCCCGAGCTGCATCCAAATGGGCGACCCGAGCGAATCACCGATTCCACATTCTCCTTGATCCCTCACGTGAAGCTGTGGGTTGTCGGTGACTCCCAGGCTGTTTCCAGTACATAGTCCACACTGACTAGCTGACTGGTACACAATGCTGCCTCAACCGATCACTGTATTCTTGCTATCTCGTTGGCTCTATTCGCTTCGTAATACATAGCTGCTAAAGCCATGGAAGCAAACAGGCCCTGTCTTTCTCGACATATTGGCTTTACAGCAAGTTACCTCTATACCGATGGGTAAAAAATCCGTCACTAGATTTTGTTTGTAATCTCATTTGCTCATATGGGTCCGGACTGCAGGTACAGACAAAAGATTTACAGTAAAGATTTACAGTGCAGTTTTCATGGCCGACTCGAGATGCCATTAGGATATTCTAGCACGTGGGCATCCTCGCTCATGGGTCCGTCCGGCTATTCACGCTGTTAGAACAAGACAAGTAATAACTTCAAAACACTTGCACATGTGTCAATCCTCCGCAACGGGCTTCCGAGATTTTCTCCAGCGTGACAAGAGAATACCAGAGACAATTCCGTTCTTTAAACAGTTTCAATGCTATTCGTAATAGCTACGGCCACAACTGGGCGATCCATCCAAGAATCCAAAGACGAGGGTCCCACCAAATGGCTTCCCTGCGACATATACATCATGTCTTCAACTAATGTTGAGTCCACAATCCCAGCACAGTACTTGCTTATCAACCTGCTACCGTGTCAAAATTGGATACCATATTATGGACCTCTACCCCGAGATAGCTGTGCTTGTCGCCGTCGCGACGGAGCTGGTCTGGACAACCGAGCTCGGAAACCCCGTATACTGCGTTGGCCCAGGCACAACGTAGCTTTGAGTGGTCCCGTACAGGTCGTACAGGATCCCAGGGTCGGTCGACTTGTACAGCGCGGTACCCAAGACGCCGCTCGGCTGCACACTCCCCGTGCCGGTGACGGCGAGGTTGAAGCACTGCGGGTAGCTCTGCGCGCCATCCACGTTGCCTGCGGAGTGCAGGGCGATGATCTCGTGCCGCAGGACGTAGTTTCCGCTGGCGAGGTTGGCGGGGATCTGGACCAGCCAGGTCGAGTTGTTCTCGATGAGGACGTCGGCGGCCCACGTGCCAATGCCGGACCCGCTGATGTAGCCGACGCCGTCGACCTTGAAGAACTTGAGCGTCGTCTTATCCACGGTCTTGCATGAAGCCCCGCAGCTGGCGAGATAGTCGATAACCGGCCCGTGGTGGCTCGAGGGCCAGGTCGGCGTCCACTGGAGGGAGATGGAGTCTCCCGCCTTCACTGGGATGTGAGCACCGCCGTTGGTGGAGTTCTTGTGGCAGATGATGTCTGACGTCTGGAAGGCGTCGGGAGCAATGAAGCCATTGTCCAGATTGGAGGCTGCCCAGGCCGCCACGATGGGAGGATTCGGGATGTAAGGAAAACTGCCCGGGTCATAGCCCTGGAAGTAAACCCCATTGATAACCACATTGTTGACATGTCCATGAGCCACAACGGTTGCAGCTCCTGCGATGAAGCTGATGATTTGCTTTGAGGCGATGGCCATCTTGCGATCAGTTGTCTTCTGTACTGGTATGGCTTTATAACCTAAGCCATCTGAAACTCACGAAATACGGAGAGAAAGATAGCTAGTCTCTTGCATAGATATATATTCGTGGAATCGCGTTCCCGGTATCTACGAAGACAGGGACTGTATCCAGAAGACAGTCTTCCGTCAATAGAAGCCGAGATTCCGATCCTGCTGCCAACGTCATCGGCGATATGCCCAATCCCGGATGCTTCTGCTCAACTTTTACCTCCGCGATGCTCAAAACCCCACCCAAGATGCCTCCGTGAGCACCGCAATTGGGAATGCTGTGAGGCCCAAGATGTCCTATCCTTGGCAGCCATCTGTCTGGCGACTGGATATCTGCAAGTTGGATGCACCTATGGAAGGGAATAGTCGTTCTCTCAAACAAACCGTGGTCCACCAATGGATGGCCTCAAAAGGCGGTCGTCAACCATCAACATGCAGCTTCATGCCCTGGCATCCAACATCCAAGTTTGGGGCGACTACCTGGCCCGAGCGGTGTGCCCGTTCTGACCTGTGATCAGATCTCGAGCCTCCACCGCGTCGACAAGCAGCAGGCATTGTCAGCCTTATGCTTTCCGGAACAGGCAATCTCGGGGGCCTGTCTCCCGCGGCATATCATGTCCCGCCAAGACCTGGGGTGCATAAGCCCCTGGCGTAACATCGACTTGTGACTACCTAGTCACACTTAGTCAGAGGTCGATGTCGAGGCAAGTTTTCTCCGTGCAGAAGGAAATGCCAGCGGCGGCAAATAGTTGATGGTCATAACTCGTCTGATCCATGGGGTGATCTGAGAGCCGGCGATGCAGCAGAGAAACGGTGCCCAAACGGAAGGGCCATACCGTAGTGAACCTGGCTTGTTGCATCCCTCACAGACATAGTGGGCCATGGCGATTGATGGTCGAGATGTCCCAGGCGACATTGCTTCCAATACGGGCGACCCGTCAGAAAGCTCGATTGCGCAATCCTGCTCCAGGGGTACGTGTGTTGCATGTGTGCTCACAACCTTCCCAGATGGCCGCGCACGCACAGCTTCCCTCGAAAAGCATCGAGTTCCTCCACCAGTAAGCCGGCCCAAGCATAATCAATTCTCGGCCGAGCGCTGCTGTCAAGTCTGAATTTGCACCGGGAGTAAACGAGGGAAGCGGTTAAGACTAGCAGCATCTGGCAGGAAGCTACTACGTGCCGCATATTGTGCCAAGGAAGGAGGCTCTTTGCTGATCCCCAGATTAGGGGCGCGCGCTCTTGAACTCCGAGTCTTCGAACCGCGGGCGACAACGTCAATCAGGGAAGGCGGTGCCGGCATAGCCGTTGTCGAACAGCTGACAAGGTGGGCGATTACTGTCTCTGGTACACAGGAGTGCCTTCTATTGGCCTGCATGCTAGGCTGAATCGCCTCGGAGGACCCAGGAGCGCTCCCAAATTACCGGCCACGAACACTCGACCTGGTCTTTCGTTAACATGTCCAACGGTCTCGTTTAACAATTTGCAACTGCTCCGCCACGGTAACTTGTGAGAGAATCGTATTCACACACTGGGTGGCCTCTATGCCAATATATATCAAGCTCAAAAGAGGGGGATATCATACGATGTTCATGAGTAGAGTGCACCCGCCCCATCCAAGCCGCCGCCAAACTCCTGCTGTCTTGATAAATAGTAAATCTTGCTCCGCTCGGGCTAGGGCTTGCGTCTTTCATAAGTTACCTCCTGGAGCTATCCTTTGGGTCGGAAGCCGGTGGCCGGATACTGAGCGTGGCTCGGAGCGCAACTGCAGCAGAGACACCATCTCATTGCGAGTTTGAGATGATGCGATGCAACGCGCTGCTCAGAATTCCCCGTCACCGCCTCCACCAGCCACGGAAGCCATCCATAGCCCGACCAGACCCCATGTATTAACCTTCCACCCCCGCCACAAGCCATCCAGCCCTTGCCCACGTCGATAAACAGCCTCAGCGACTGTTTTCTTGCCCTTCTTAGAGGCGGTCTTTCCCTTGGTGGCTACTGGTGGTGCTGCGTGCACGGCTCGGGATCCCTCCTCGTTGACTATTGCGTACATGGTGCCGACTACGCCTTGGTATCTGCCAGGGTGTACGATTGCCTCCAGGGGTGCGGATGTGGCAGCCTTGGCCCCGCCGGAATGCTTCCCAGTCTTGGATGATGTGGGCGGACTGGCCGCTCCCTCGGCGGCTTGGGTGTAGCTGGGTTGGCTGAGAACGGCGACTTGGCCGCGCCGCAGGACGGTCTCTAGGGGCAATTTAATGAGGAGAGCCGCGGCTGAGGAGCAGAACTTGGCGACCGAGAAGGTGGCCGGTGACAACTCGCTATCGATTAAGAATTTCGTGCGCAAGACCAACGGCGTGGATAGGGCGAGCACGGGATGCACCAGGGAGTGTAGGACAGTCGGCAGGAAGAGGTTCGAGGGACACAGGTAGGAGGGAAGAGAACGGAGAAGGGCGATTGTTCGTCGCGGACCACGTGTGGTAGGCGTGATTATCAGCCTGGCAGGGTCAGCTTGGTGCAGATCGTTGGACAGGTAAATGCCGAGGAGACTCACCTCGTTCGTACAAGGTCAAGCGGCGCGAGGACGAGACTTGTAATAACTGCAGCAGCTGCCGCCACGCCGAGGGATGCCCATGGATAGGGCGATGCGATATCGACAAGCCTGTCTAGATCGGTCTTCAGGCCCAGGTCCGGCACGTCAAAGAGTGCACTCAGCAGACTGCGGGACCAGTTCTCCAGTAGCGACTGAAGGACGGAATATACAAATGTAGCATTGGTGCCCTTCCACGTGCCCCAGGCTCCCTCTCTCTGCCATAGCTGTGATAGGACTTCGCTTATGGAATCAGGCCGGCTGATGTTGAGGATGTGGGGTGGCACTTCTGGCTTCTTAGTCAGCTGGGGTGAGTCTGGCGGGGGCGTTAAGGATCTCCTCCTCCTTGTGCGTGCTGGTGAAGGCGTAGTGGGGGCGTTAGAGGTGAAGTAGGCTGGCTCGTCGCCCTCGGAGTCGGAATCGGGGATCTATGTTGCCAAGTCAGCGATCCGCACGGGTACACGAAGGCCAGCTCGTGGACGAGGGGCAAGACGAGGCCCACTGGGCTGGGAGTTGGGAGTTGGGGGTCGGAACAGTTAATGGGTCTGACAAGCACGCAGAGCAGCACGTACATCCTCATTCCATGGGCTCTTGAAGCTCGCCTTGGTGGAGACTGGGGCTGGTGTGACCGGAGGCGAGGCTGTTGCCAGCCCGCCGAGATCATCCTGGGCGCGGACTTGCAGGAGCAGCTTGGCAGCCTCGAAGGGCTGGGCCAGGAAGACGGAGGAGTACTTCCAGATCAGCTCGTCGACGACATCCTTGACGGAGCGGACGACGGAGGGCGAGGGATCGGAGATGTAGTCTTTGTAGTCGAGGTCCGAGAAGATGTCGCGTGCCTTGGACGCGTACTGGCCGGGAGGGCTGGCATGTGACGGCGAGGGTGACGGGGACGACGTCGAGGGCGCGGTCCGGGAGAAGGCAGTGGGGCCGGGGATGTTGGATGTGTGGGCGGCCTGGTCGCCGATGGTGGGAGGGATGTAGTATGGCCGGAGGGGGTTGACTCCTTGACGGCTGCTGGAGCCGTTGCCGTTGATGGACATGCTGTTCTGGAGCGGCGAATTAATTGCAGCCGGATGGAGGCGAGTATGCACGTGTTTTTGTTTATTGTGTAGGTGCGATGGTGGTCATGGTCTCGTGCAGTCGTTCTCAATTCGTGATCGTGGTCGAGGTCGTGGTTCTGGGTGTGGTCGAGATGAGGTGGTGATCTTGTTGTGGTCGTGATGTTTTGAATCGAAGGTGGGTGATGGTTGGATGATGCGATTCGATGCGATGCGATGCGATATGGGTCTCGCGGCGGGGAAAAGCAGAGAAGAGCTTTCAGATCAGAGTGGCAGCTGCATGGGTGTCCTGCCCACTTTTGGGATTGGGATTGGGAGAGGATGCGCCTGTCGAGTCCTGATGGATCGATAAGAGAGGTAAACAAGCTCCGACTTGGAAGCGCGTCATGCACCTGTTGGGTTGAAGTTGAAGTGCATGAAGTCTCATAATACCGTACTACACCATTCCCTCACCTTATCTGCCCGTCCCTATTATGAGTCCTACGTGCTACCATGAGCTTTCTGTTAGTGCTCTCCGCTGCACACCCCTCCAAAGGTTGATCGTGGGACGGGCGGATTACATAATGAAGACGGGCACCTTGTCATTCGTTATCGATAAGATCAAATCAATCCCTGTCTCGAATTTTGCTGACGATCCGGAGCTCTTGCATTGGCGTTGGACAGGACGGCAAGCGGGTGCGCACGTCAGGCCCGGCCCAACACATACAGAAGATTCGACTCACACCTCCAAACGGGCCAGACACTTGCGCCTGTATCCCAACTGCAGCCAACATGCATTGACAGCCATGCCATAGAGCCCGTCACATTTCACCTCAGCGCATTGCTTGCACCGACCACACCTCTCGCACACATTCGCGCATTGGCAGCCTTCAGCCTAGGCTGCTCTGTTGGCGAGGCAGAACAATATCGAGCTGCAGCTCCCCGTCCCGATACCAATATCAAGACACCAGGACCCCACCACCCCTCCGTCCTCTCTCGTATCTCTTCCTCCTCCTCCCTCCTCCCCCTCTCCCTGTCCCTCTCCAACGCCACGTCCCTTGCCTCTCACAGCCATGGCGACTCCGCGAACATTTGCGCGGGCTTTGACGCGCCTCCGGCCCTCCGCATCGCAAAAGCCCTCACCATCATGTCTTCGCCGCTTCGGAAGCACAAGTACCACGCCCGTTACAATATCCAAAGCCCTCGCCACTTCGTCGAGCTCCTGGGCCTTCCCCCGATTGATCCGACCTGCCCCTTCGGAATCAGTGCGATCGTTCTCCTCGACCACGCCCACACGGCATGGCCACGTCGAGCCGCCGAAGCCAGGCGAGGAGCTATGGGTCACTTTCATTGACAAGGACGGCCAGGAACACAAGGTGGCCGTGTCAAAGGGCGATAACCTGCTCGACATAGCCCAGGCCCATGACCTCGAGATGGAAGGTACGCGGTCGCAAGCGCCCTCCAGGCCCCTCGGCCATCTCTTCTCCCACCTACGCTGAGCCTTGCTTTCTCGTGGAGCTGACACTTTCTTTCCATTCCAGGCGCATGCGGTGGGTCTTGCGCTTGCTCCACATGCCATGTCATCGTACAAAACGAGGACCTATACGACAAGATGCCGGAGCCCGACGACGACGAGAACGACATGCTGGATCTGGCTTTCGGCCTGACCGAGACCAGTCGCCTGGGATGCCAGGTCGTCATGGCCCCAGAGTTGGATGGCCTGGTGGTGAAGCTGCCGTCCATGACCAGGAACCTGCAGGCTAGCGATTTCAAATAGGGAAAAGAGACGGATAGACACAGCATGATCCCGGAAGGCGGGTCGCTTCGGGTCATCCGAGTGACAGGGACTGGAGGCAGTCCTAGCACACGCCTGGCCATCTGCCGTGGACGACACTGGCCAGCCGTGAACACGATGGTCTATTGGGCAGACGCACGCTGACCATAATCATCTAACGAGCCCCCATTTCGGGAAGGGGGGTAACCTGTATATGTATGTACATGTATTGTCACGATGCCGTGCTATGCGCCGGCAAGATCGGGCCTGCTGGGTGTGCGTGACACACAAGATGCCTCGAATTGGAGAACCCTACTCAAAGACAAAATGATATGGATTGGCTACCGTGCAAAACCCGGGTCTTTGGTGCCAGGAATGCAGATCCCAACCCCCACGGGATCAAGCCTCCTCGATGGGTCCCTTCTTGAGCCCGCCGCCCCCGGACGCAATCAGGTCCAGGAAGCCCTTCTTGCTCATCTCGGTGACCTTGTCCTTCTTCCTGTCCATTCCGATGACCCCCTGCTTCCGCGACACCCGCTCCGCCTCGGCGGCCTTGACTTGCGCCGTCCGAAACGCGTTAAAAAGCTGTACCACACCTCTCTGCGCGACCTTGCGCAGCCTCCGCTCCGTCGCCAGGACCTCAGCCGTCGTCTCCCCGTCCGTGTCGCTGACCACCTTGCCCGTCACCGGGTTGACGTTGCTGAAGGTGCCGTTGGTCGCCACCAGCACGTCCCGCACCCGGCCCTTCTCCATCGCCCGCTGCTTCTGCTCGCGCATCTTCCGCCGCGCCTTGCGGTCGAGATCCTCGTCCAGCACCTGCCGGACGCGCTCGCGCGCGTCGGCGCTCCGGGCGAGCACCGGGTCGGCCCTGTTCTTGCCCGAGATCTTGGTCCCCAGGATCTTGGAGATGGACGTCGAGAAGGCCTCCGGGTCGTTGCGCTTGGATTTTGACGTGCGCTTGGCTTTCGTGGAGCCGTCCTGTGCGTCCTCGTCCCGGCCCCCAGCTTCGTCGGAGCTGAGCGCCTCGTCTAGGTCGGAGTACTCGTCATTGTCGCCCTCGCCCTCGTCCTCGCTCTGGTCTTGTTTCTCGTCCCAGCCGGACCTGGATTTTGAGCCCGGCGCGTCTTTTGCAAGGCTGTTCGCCGGCACGTCCCTTGCTATTGGCTGTGGCCTCGTGGGCTTTGTTCTTGTTTTTCTCCTTTGTTCGTCCTCTGAGCCCGACGATGAGCCAATGGAGTCGGCGTCAGATCCCGAATCTCCACCGTCATCAACTTCTGCGTTGTGAATGTCATCGTCGTCCGAGTCGAGCAGGTTGACGGCCTGGAACTCTTGCGCGTCGTCGGATTCGTCGTTGTGGCTGGGGACTTGCTGCTTCTTCTTCTGCTTTTTCAGTGGCGGTGCTGCTTTGGACCTTGACGCCTCGTCTCGCGATCGTTTCTTATATGTGGTTCCAGCCATGGTGAGGAACAATTGATATGCGGGATGGGTTGTCGGTTGGGCTGGAGGAATGCTGATGTTGAGGCGGATGAGCAGGTAGTGAGTTCCGCTATTCTGCCGAGGAAATTTTTGGCGGTGTCGGGCAGGCAAGTCCACTATCTAATCAGCCAGGGTCCCTGAGAAGCTTGGCACTGGATGCCTAGGATATCTATCGTTGGATCTTTGTAACCCCACAGCTCCACACGTCGGTGGCTTTGTACCTCTGTATCCCCTTTGGCTGATGCAGCCCACCCTGAACTCTTCTGCATCATCATGCTATTCCAAGCTACCACCTGGCCACCTGTAGGATTAATTTTGTGAATGGATGGAAAGGTTAATTGAGATCGCTTTCTGGCTTTATTTGACATCAAAATTAGGTCTGCAGGAAGGGACGAGCATGGCAATAGCGGTTTTGCCCCCCATCCCCTGGGTCTGCAATGCTGAACCAGGCCACCCACAGTCTCAGAGCAGGCTGGCACAGGTATCTCCACCGGACCAGACTAGGGAAATCTACAGTGCATCATTCCATATTCCAGGAACTGTGCGTCTTCGATGCGATTCCCACAGACCGAGGCGAAGAAGCTACCAAATCACAGTAATTGTGCTGGAACGGGTTCGCCGCCGTGCTGGCTTCCATCTCGGGATCAACCGAAAATGCGAAAATACATATTCACTGACTGGATTATTCTATAGGTCATACTTGGGTACAGAGTGCAAACCCGTCCTCGATGCCTGTACTGCAGATACCGAAGATATACGACCAACCACCAACAGTAGACATGCAAGGGCACGCTTCTAACGTCTGCAGTGAAGAAAGAACATACCCACAATCACGACAAAGCAAGCCCGAAAACTAGAAACAGACCGTACATGGAAGTGCTCAGACCCACCATCAGTCTTGCTGTGCCACTTGTGGTTGTGGCGTCTTCAGTACTGTTTGCACCATTCGTTTCTCCTGTTACATTGCCGTTGGCGCTGGCGTTGGATTCTGTGTCATTCTCACCGGGGTGACAGCGTGAGGCCTGCATAGCAAGAGAGCTACATGATGCAATCCCCGAGCCATCACCTGGGGAAGTATTGCCGGGGAATATGCGCATGTCTTCGAAAGTTGATCCACCTTCCACCACTGGACTGCAACCGTTGAAGGTGTCGTTATTGGAGTAGGAAAGACGTCCAAATTCGCCGATGACAAAGGCGCCGTCTCCTCCTGAGTGAGTATTGCTCGGGAGACAGATCAGGTATGCTGTTGGTCATGAATCAGTCTGAGTGACAGCGTGGGGATAGCTAACCCCTCTTGCTACGGTTGGAAACTGACGTCGGAATTCACAGAGAGAACCATTTTGGGTTGTGAGTGTCCCATTATCAGAGATGAGGTACTCGCCCGGCTCCAGTTCGGTCTCGGTTGACCCGGGAAATTGCGTGCCATTCGACGCAGAGTACAATGTGCCCGAAGTCGTGGTCAGTTGAAATGGGCCACAGGTGCCTCCGTGGCCTTCGTGGGAGATGGCGCCCCTCGCAAGGAGAGCCACCGTAACGAAGAGAAGAGCTGGACCAGACATGGTGAAGAAGTATTCGAAGAGGATCAATTGTTACCCAAGTCCCGGGTTACTCTCCGCCACTGATGGCTTCGAGAATGAAGCAATGGCTTTTATAGTCGCAGCTTCCTGACCTGCATTTGCTTCCTGAGTGGGGAATGATACTCCGCCTTCCTTGGTATTGGCCTTTTACCAAATGACGCCTGCTGGAAAATGCGCAGCCGCCTTGCCATTTACACTAGCGAATCCCACGATGCATTGGCATGGAAGTTAGCTAACTGTATGCGGTGCTTATTTTCGACTCTCAAACCCCACCGCCTGACCTCGCTGGCAATTAACCATTGGCTGGTTGTTCCTGGAATTTGTACGGGACAATCCAGCTTCGCCAATGCTTTACTATCGGTTTCACTGATTGACACGGCATTGCCCCTGGACCTTCTTGACATATTAAAGATAATTGAGGAGCCGAGGGGTTGCGTTGTGATTGAATCTACAGTCAAGTAGCATCATCGGCCCAGCTGAAAGAAATAAACAAGGTCTCGACTCCCGCAGTCTTTCGTCTTTGTTTGAGCGAAGTGAGCCATTCTCAGAGACGGCCAGAAGATTACTTGGGAACCCCTTTGGCCTCTTCCACGGCTATGACGCTAACAAACATATGTCGACATCGTGGTTTATAGAGCAACCAAGTAGGTAAGGCCAAACCGGTTTCATTACCAGTACATCGGTTGGGGATGGTTGACTATTTTCTCTGCATTCAGCCTGGCACCATGCGATGTCTCAAATGTTAGCCACATGATACATCAGGGGCATTGTCATGGAATGGGACTAAAGACTCCAGGTTGTTCTATCGGTCTAGAGTATTCAGATCAGTCATCATCAAAACTTCTGGAAGCATAGGGCTGTTTGTCAATGTTATTTTGTCCAAGGTGACGTCTCTGCCCTGACAGGCACTATGCTCCATCTGCCAATGCAGCATGACTCCGATAGTCTTTTCGATACGACATTCTTTAATACTGGGAAAGTTCTAATACGTGCGGAATTGTTGTAAAGTCGTCTACCACTGAAACCAAGAAAGCCTTACCGAACTCCAATTTACAATGTCATCTCGACTGCCCGTCGCCGAGTATCTCCCTCATCTGGTGTCCAAAAACGTGGATACCCCGGCTTTAGGTGTGCTTCAGAACTTCGGTTGCACCGTTCCCAACTGTTTGCCATCGATCTCAAGTGAGAAAGTCATCAAGGACGGCTCAGGTGAAACGATCAGATCTCATCCCTGAGAATCAAAACGAGTAGTAGTCGGGGTAATATGGATCAAGTTCTAACAACCACACCAGTATCGCCATCGGTGCTGATCAACTGGCGGCTTGCCACGCTGGAGTGTGTCGACGCTCTTCAAATCCAGGAGCGCCACAGCGAGTGCGTCGCCAATGAGCTCTCCGTTTACCTCGCGCCGATCCTCAATAAGCGCGGTCCGGCGCAGGCTGGGAAGCAGCTGTAGGACAGGACGTTGGATTTGTGCAAAGAGGCATTCAATTTCACCATCATGATGCGCAAGTCGCGAGAGGAATACCGCTGCGAATCGCTTAAAGACGAGATACAGCATCCTGTCGCGGGTCTTTGGGACTGGGTTGAATCCCAGGCTGTCGATGAAGGAAAGATCAACGAGGTTGGAGACAGCATTACGTACGTGCTATTTGGGGCATTGGCCAAGCAACCCGCGTACAGGGGCGAGGGTAAAAAAACCTTTGGTCAAGGCTGAGGTGGTGCTGGAAAAGAGAAGGTCGTGATGTGCAGTCTGTGTGTACCTAGTAAACCGTGGGTTTGGAGGCAAGGCCCTGAAAAGACCGCTGGCTGAAGGCCAAAGCGTTGCCGATCGGTAACACCATCCACTTGGTGCTTTATGAACGCCTTGTTCATGGCCGCGGCTGTCAGCACGACTGGTTAGGCTGCTGCCCTAGCAACCTAGTGCAGTACTGTGCCAACGTTATACCCTCCACTCAAGCTGCTTTCTGAGGCACCTCTCTCGATTAACGAGGAACTTGGTTCCAGAGAAGCAAGCCCCGATAAAGGAGAGGTCGAGCTCCAGACCTGGGAAGCAATTGATACTCTGTGCTTAAAATGTCATTCCCTTAGCAACAAACATCAACACCGGTTCTAGCCATATTTGTTAGACAATTGTCTGTCTCTTGACGGCACTCCATAATGAGATTTGCCACATTGAGATCCGAAGGAAAGACGACAGGACACATCAAAACATGATGCATATATCTCCTGTTGCTGCATCCTTGCTCATATATGGACGGCGGCCTGCCGAAGCGGCGGCGCCGGTAGGGTAGTGTGGATACCTATACCCTCAATCGTACACTTTTTACGTACAAACTCACCCAACTCAGCCACTCATATCTCAATCACCTGCATTCAAGACATAGTAATAGCATATGAGAGCTGGTTTTGGAGGAACTTGTGTGTTTAGTTGGCAGTCTGCCGTATATAATGGATTCAGCTCTTACGTACCAGGACCGCCGCGTGTTGTTGTACCTTCAAGCCGTCATATTGGCATTACGGCAAGCAATGAAAGCCGAATAGGCTTAGGAATGTTTTGGTTCCAAATTTGTGAACATGAAGAACGGAAACGGGTGCCGCTCCCGAAGCAGCTGCAAGTGTGATGATAAGTTGCTGCCTGCGCCCAGGCCCCGCCCACTGTTCCTTCAGATCTCGGAATACATCCGGAAGATGAAGTCATGCAAGGGCCATCAGTGGTAAAATAAGGAGTTAGGAAAAGGAAGACCCAAAATCATCAGGCCGTATTCAAATTATGCAGTTGTTTGGAGCTCATAGATAAACTATATACACCGACTCCAGCTCGGTGTGCATGGATTTCCTCAACAACTAAGCGCTCACGACTTGGCTTATATTCAGAGACCTTTTCATTATGGATTCTGGGAGAGTGGAGACGACACGGCGGTGCCAACGCAGTCAGGTCGGCAGAAGCTAGCCGCAACACGATCACGGTCTCGTATTCCTGGCCCGCTTTTATGGTTGGCTTGATCCTTCAGCCATCCTCCGCGGCTAGATGTAATTACTGTAGGATACCGCCTGCAGGAGCAAGGATCAGGGGGTGGCAACATATATGTATTCGCAGGCGGGCGTTGTGAACACCACCGTTTAGCTCACGCGACTGCACCGCCGTCTCCCGCTCAAGCATCTCTGCATACACACAACCCGACCACTCATATTCAGGGCAAATCTACCTCTACAATGAAGCTTAACATCAGCCTCTTGTTATCTCTCGGCCAGCTCGCGGCAGCCGGTCAGACCCTCGATGTTAGGAAGGATGGATCCGAGACCCAATGCTACGTCTTCGACGCTGTCGACGATGAGCACACTTTAACATTCAACACTTTTAGCGCGTGTGCCGAGGAGTGTTTGCAATCGGACCAATTTGTGATCGCAATGCGGGAATCCGGCTGCTTCTGCCTTGACAGCCTGCCACCGGACGACAAGAAAGTAGACGCGTCCGAGTGCACTGAGCCTTGCCCCGGCTATGCCCTCCACGTCTGTGAGTTGTGTTTGACCAAATCTGGCACTCTTCCAGGAGAAATGAAGGAGCGGATACTGACACATCGAAACGTTTAGGTGGTGGTAAGCCTGGGTACTACTCTGTAGGCACCTTCGACGCATCCGACTTCGATACATCTAATACGACAAATACAACATCCACGTCATCCGATACAGCCTCTTCAACCACCTCCGCCACGGCGATCGCCAGCCCTTCAAACGTGCCTTCGAACGGTACTGCCTCTGCCACACCTCCCTCTAGCTCTGCTTCAGGAACTTCAGAAAGCTCTGCTTCAGCAACCACCACCGTCGAAAGCAGCAATGCAGCGGCACCCGCCTTCGGGTCCAGTGTCACTGTGATCTCATCTTTGGTCTACGCTGTGGCTGCTATCATTGCAGTCATCTAGACCAGGGGATTTGCAATCTATTTCTGAAATAGCAAGTGTCGGTGGCTTGTGCATCTTCCAGAACCCTCCAACTAGGCCTGAAAGATGGTGGGGCAACGCGTACCCTTTTACGACGACATGTCCATGGCTGGGGAGGGGGGATGGTGGAGGGGGGGATCGTCTTATGTTTAACATCAGATGAAGGGCACGTGGAAGGGACCTGGGGAAGCAGTAGCGAAGGGCAAGTTGTCTCGCAGACAACTCTGTAAACTCTGCAAGGAATCTAAAGGGGTGACCACCTGCATGGAAAACATTGGATGGCAGACTGTGGTGTACAAATGGTGGCGCTGCCAACAATTTCCCCATGAGCAAGCCACTTACAAGGGTAGAAGACGGATTTGATGGGATTTGTGTAATCTTCGCAACGAACCAGGTCTAGCTTTGTGCTTCACACGGACCAGTAGCGGGTCTTGGTTTGTGATACCACATTCGCGAATTGTCGCATTGTCAGAGACACCAAAATGTCTTGTGATGCTTAAAAAGCTGTGAGACCAGTTTTGTTCACATTTGTGTCGTTGAGTCCTATCATGATGAATAGTAGTCTGCGCTCTTCTGTTGTGACCCACACCGGTGTGGTCTCGGTGTTGGTGTTGCTGCCCTAGAGACTCGCCGTATTACATAGCCGTTCCCCAACAGGCCCAAAGGGGCTTGGACAAATGCATTAGGTCTTACATCGAGAATGTTTTCGCTCGATAACCATGAAGCCACCCCAGTGGTCAACATTCCGACGGTGTGTCGGGTCTATTCCCATCCACGGAGTGCAATCCACTCGCGGAACCATTGCCGCGTGTGGATCGGGTGCAGTTTGAGCATCCCAAGCATTTGATCAGCGTTGTCAAGCAACGCCAACGAGGCAAAATTGGCGCCTGCTACCCTACTATCCAGACTGAGGGTCCTATGATCTCCTCAGCTGGGCTTGGATGAATTATGCCCATGGACTGCACGCCACATGGCTCAACATTGCGGAAACGACCATCCTGAAGTAGCTCCGAGATCTACCTATAGCAAGATTCGTTAGTGCTATATGAGCAACTAGGTCTTCCAGCACTGTGGGTGTAGGTTTCAGCTTGATCCATGCTGTCAAACTTACTTTATCCCGTTCCACAGTGGGTGATGTTAGGTGTGGGTGTGGGTTTGTGCTGAGTGGCTGTGAAAGTGCTGTATGTCTTCGTGTGGCCATCAGGAACGGACCTTGTCCAGCCATTAACAATGCATCGAAGCAAATAATCGGGTGGCAATCGGCAAGGCCCGAGACGTGCCGTGCAATGCCTATTCACCATGCGTAGGCCACGCGACTAAGCTTACGCACTTGTATGTGGCGTTACCACACGACGGCTAGCATCCGGATTATGGTTTTGGCTAGATTTCTCGACGAGAACCTCCGCAGGCAGATCAGCACCAAGTCCTCAGATGACTGAGCATGACTGTAGCACACTTGCGGGGAAAGTATTCTACAGCCATCCATGCACTCGGACAGATGATTTAGTTATCGGTTGCTGTTCCCGTGCAAGAGAGCAACAAGGCTCTCCCCGCGGAGGGCCGCAGATGTTGGGTCGTGGGGTCCGTTTTTGCCCACTAAGTGCCAACTGGTGCCGATTGACCTATATCAAGCTGTATAAAAACCACACCCATTCATGTGATTGAATGACACATGGCACTAGACACTGATGGCGCAGACTTTATCATCCATCACCAGTCCTGAAATGCTTGGCAAATGAGGCGCCGCCTTCAGCCGCACAACTCCATCCGCCTCACCGGATTGCTCGGTCTCACCTCAGACAACCGGCGCCAAGCTTCAGCTCGAACGTAACAGCTTATTTTGCCCGACGCCATGCGTTTGTATGACCGTCTCTCAGCCACCATCACGACGACTCGGCGACATGAAGGGTGCTCGATTGGCGCCCTAATGATTTGTCTAGCGCTCTTTGGGGTATAAGAAGCGCGTCGGCTTCGTGGACGACAACGAATGATATCAGGCTTCGGAACGGAGGATCCCAGGATGACGACGAGTTAGCGGAAGGAGGCTTATACACATCCCCTGTGATTATCTCATGGCCTGATGGTCGATCTGACGGTGATTTCGTGGTGCACACCAACTACCTGCCTTGGGAATGACAAGCTCTGTGTGGGTGTTCTACGACCACATGGATGAATTCAGCCAAGGGCTGCTCACCGGGTGAAGGAGGTAGAAAGAAGGTATCAGGTGGCAAGCTCCCTTTTAGTAGAGGTCTAGCTACCATTTAAATATGATGTACCCTGGGATCCGTGTTTCTCTTGTTGCAGAAAGTGGTCTCTTTTCCTACTTTCCGCTCAATTTTGTCCAACATCTCAGAAATACATCCCAGAACGCTTCTATTACTATCCTGAGAGTATATTGTGTAAACATGCGTCTTACTGAGCGGGTTTGGGTGGCCCTCGCGGAGGTGCTCACTTGGATCTCCCCCACCAACTTCGACCCCTTCAATGAATTCGGAGGTCTTCAGAGGCCTCTGCTCGACTCCCTCGAATGGTCGGTTGGCCCCAGCACCTTTGACACCGGAGCAACCACGTCAACGAAGCCCCGTATCGGCGATGGTAACCCTGGTGACCCAATCTTCAAGCCCCCGACAGGTCGTCCTGAAGACACACAGTTCCGATGTGATTACAGAGCCATGAAAGGATGGCGTCCCTGCTCCACACCTTCCAACCGTGAATGCTGGCTCCGCCATCCAGATGGTCGGGAGTTCAACATCATGACCGACTATGAGCAAGAAGCGCCCATCGGAGTTCACAGGAACTACACATTGACTGTGAACGATGGCTGGATCAACGCCGACGGTCGGAACTTTACCGAGGCCAAGATCTTCAACAACACCTACCCTGGGCCGTGGATCCAAGCATGCTGGGGTGACACAGTCAACATCAAGGTCATCAACAACATGTTACACAACGGAACCTCGATCCATTGGCACGGAATAAGGCAGAACGGCACTGCGCAGGCAGATGGCGTCAATGGTGTAACACAGTGTCCAATTGCCCCTGGTAGGTGTTCTCCTTGACAGGAATCAGGAGTCTTGACTTATTGACTGGTGTTCTGCAGGTGATTCATATACATACAGCTTCAAGGCTGTTCAGTATGGCAGTTCCTGGTATCACTCTCATTACTCAGTGCAGTGTAAGTAGCTTCTGGAAACAGTCCTTTATTTCGTTGAGAGGATATATACCCATCATACTATCGCTTGTTGTGCTCCCGGTGTTGAAGCCCTGTGTTGGGTTGCTTTGCACGTGGTGTCTCACTGTATCAGAGGTCAATCTGAGACCTATGACTTGATGCTGTGATAGCTAACTCTGAGTGCTCTAGACGCCGACGGACTTCAGGGACCTCTGGTATGCATACCGAAGCCAGTGCCCATCTGATAGACGTGTTGCTGACCTGATGGACAGACAATCCACGGACCGGACACGGCCGACTTTGATGAACCAAAGCAGCCCATCCTCATGACGGACTGGGGCCACGATAGTGCTTTCCAATCGATCTACACACAGAACCCCACTTTGAAAAATCCCAGCATTCTCCTGAACGGCCGTGGAAATGTCACCAGGTTCAGTGCGGCAAACCCGCCACCCGACTCACCCATCCCAGAGGAGTTCGTCTTGAAGTTCGAAAAGCGACAGATTGGCCAGAACGGGCGGGCGAAAAGGTACATGCTGCGTCTGATCAACACTTCGTTCCGGAATACGTTCGTCTTCAGCATTGATAATCACGTTCTCCAAGTCATCGACTCCGACTTCGTTCCCATCGAGCCGTACTTTACTACATCTGTCCTCATCGGCATCGGGCAACGCTATCGAGTCATTGTCGAGGCTCGCCCGGATGATGTTGATGATGGTTCCAACCCCGTGCCCCAGGATGGCAATTTCTGGATCCGAACATGGGGGGCCACCACCTGTAGCCAGCCAGGACAGGATGGCTATGAACGCACGGGCATCCTTCGTTATGACGCGGCGAGTACGTCGGACCCAACTTCCAACCCATGGCCCAACATCTCCTTGGCCTGCTCGGACGAGCCTTACACGTCTCTGAAGCCGAAGCTACCCTGGTTCGTAGGGCCCGCCGCCAACACAGAGGATGGGGAGGCGTTCACTGTCGAGTCCAACGTCACGGGCGTCCAGCCAGGAAACAAGCCATTCCCTCTCGCCCAATTCTCCCTGGACCCTGAGACCTCATCTGTGTTCAGGCCACTCCAGATCAACTACAGTCACCCTATCATCCAGGAGCTCGATAACTTCAGTGGAAACTGGCCCCAGCAGTGGGTCGTCATCCCCGAGAACTTCAACAGCACTAGCTGGGTATGTGTCTGATACTCTGCCGCCTGTTCTCATACCCCAGAGGGAAAGATTGAGTGCTAAGACGCGTCATTTTCTAGGTGTACCTCGTCCTCAGCGGTAGTAATAGGTCGGGTGGAACCACCATCGGCGCGCATCCTGTAAGTCCTCATTGACATCCACTTTCCAATCCACTCAGGTTCTCTCGGATCTTGGCTGATAGTCGCCTTCAGATACATCTTCACGGCCATGACTTTGCAATCCTTCAACAATCCAACCAAACATACTCGCCAGACAAACTTAATTTGACACTGTCAAATCCTCCTCGGCGGGACGTAGCTCTCCTACCTGCGAACGGCTTTCTAGTAATTGCTTTCAAGTCAGACAACCCCGGAACGTGGTTGATGCATTGCCACATTGGTAAGATATCATGTTTCATTATTCATATGGCCGTTGCAAGTATTGACACCACGACGTACACAGCTTTCCACGCAAGTGAGGGTCTTGCCCTGCAGATTCTGGAGAGGCAGGCTGAGGCCAATGTGCTCTTCAACTCGCCTTCCTCACCCATCACCCAGGAGACCGAGCGCGTCTGCGCAAACTGGGACAAATGGTTCGGCGACTGCAACAACTGGTGGTCTGGCTGCGATAGCGCACATGTCTTGTACGTTCCCACCTTCCTCGCCTCTCAACCCTAATACGTTGCACCGTACTAGTAGTGGTCTCATTCCCACACAGCGTGCCCCTCCAGCGTCTCTCATAATGAGTATCACTGACATCCAATAGCCAAGATGATAGCGGTATCTGATCCCGTACTGGTATTTGAAACGAGTTCTAGATAGCTCTGCCATACAGAGAATAATGCAAGAATGGAGCTGACTTCAGTTGCGATACTAAGAGTGGTGTGGAACATTGAAGAAGCAGAATCGTTTATTGTGCGTCCGTCAGGGTCTGGGATCACGATCTCCATGTCTAGTTCGGCGTCGTCACTATGTTGTTATTTCGAAGCCTATTCTGTTGCATAGGTCTCGGCAGCGTATTGTGTTCTGTATCAACCTGATCTCTGTTGATAGTTGGGCGACGAGTAACTTACATCCCTTGGATATGTGTCTGGTATAACTATGAAGAGCACAATTTGAAGCGCAGGGTGAACTTCTCAATCTCCTACTTCGTCTGGCTGATTTTGAGTTCATTTTTCTTCGGATTCGAGTGCAGTTTGATTTCATGCTGCGCGCGTCTAAACAGAGAATTATTGACCAGTTATTCAGCCAAATATATGCCTTTCTAACAGAAGAAATAAGCTGCATGCATGTTGTGTGGACCTTATATTTCTTTCCGTTTTAATATCAAGGAAGTCGGCGACCCCCAGGCCGGTGATTCCCAAGACGTATACATGGACGCGTGGTATCAAGGTCTCCTCGCATCCCGACTCTCTTTCTGCGTCAGGTGCTGCCCAACTTGACTAGATCGAGGCTAAGATTGGTGTACCGTTGACTGGTGGGGGCTGGATTTAATGGACATAAGACTCCGGGGGAATGCGGCCGCATATAGCGCAAGTTTCTTAAGATCCTCAGGCCATCGGACCGAGACTCACGCTGCACAACCGCACGCCAAAGGCCTCTGGGACTCGCTCAGTGTCATTATGACTCAGTCGCACTAAAGACGTGTTTTGAAATTAGAACAGGGGTTCAGCTCGCTGTCAAGGCACCTTAGCTTCGGACCTTAAACAGTCCGCGCCGTGGCTTTCTGACAGACTGGTTATTCTCGGCGGAGCTCCACGGCGGGAGTGAGGCAGGCAAGGAAAATTGAGAGTATTCAGCGTCAAGTGAGGAAGCAATACGCTGGAGCAGAATTGCGATGTCTCCTGCACACACCACGTTACACGACATTCCTAACTCTCAGAAACCTCCTGGATGACAGCTGCGGCAGCGGATTTGAAAGCCACGGGGCCAAAATACAGACTAACATCCCTAGGGAGTACGCTAGATTTCTTAGGGCCGGACACATTTTCACTGGTCCGTCCCTTTTCCCACCACACCACCGGCCTATAATCTTTGATCTGACAAAGCAGGGTGCCTGAGATGAGATTTGTTATGTCCGGGCCGTAAATTCGATCTGGCATGCCGTTATCTGCGTCAGCTTAGTGCCCTTCTCTCCGTCTTGTAATTGGGTCCCAGCTCTGTGGTTGGCCCCCAACAGCGTCTGGCCCCCCTCTAGGGCTGAAGCAAGCCTCTGTGGATTGCTAATCTTCGATTGATAAAAGTCTCCCATTGGACGGATCCATACGCTCTGCCATGGCCGTCATGACGGGGGTAAATGACGGGAGGAGGCCGTATCGGCCGCATTGCTCGCACCTGCCGACTCGACTTGCTCCGCAGCCTGGACGTTTGAGGTTGCTTAGTCTTGGACGGGGTGACTCCCAGGCCGAGCCTCGCATCCTTGCGCAGAGCCCACTGACAACAGATCCGGGCATCATGTAAGCCGTAGGATATCGACTATCCGGGTCGGGGCCACGCGACTGCCCTACACGCCGTAATGTCCACGTATCCCCGGATATCGCTGTCGTTCGTCTTTTTTATATTTAATTGTCTGTGTTGCCTACCCTTGGATCTGGTCTCTACCATGCAGTCTATGGATCATCATAGAGAGGCGCATTTCCCTGTCCGCTCTTCTTCGCTGAGCAACTGTCCGAGTCGAAACCCCTGCACATACCGAACCCCTCCCCTAATTGGTTGTCGACCACAAGAGCACCTTGTGCTTCACGTGTTGAGGATATTTTAGGATAGTCGATTTGTTCCAACAGAACGAGCACAACATACTTGGCCATGGCCTCGACACATACCTTGGTTGATGGCGAAAAGCCCAACCAGATATCAACATCGTCTGGGTTCCTGGACCCCAAGAGCGAACATAGTGACTTCGAGCAAGCTTCGACACGTGCTCCGTCAACAGCCCCAGATGTCGACTATGAGGAGAAGAAGGAGAGTACGGGCAATGTCACCGATGAGGAGACAGGAGAGGCACGGCCGGCAGGGCCCGAATCGACCGAAGTCAGCCCTGGCGAGTATCCGACGGGAGCAAGGCTGCTGTTCATTGTCGTCGCCTTGGTTCTAAGCATCTTCTTGGTCTCACTTGACATGGTACGTCTTGCCGTGATGGCAACACGAAACCTCGCTCCCCTAGTACATGCATAGACTGACAGAATGCCTCTCAGACAATTGTTGCAACAGCCATACCGAAAATCACGGACGAATTCCACGGCCTTGACGACGTCTCGTGGTATAGCTCCGCCTTCTTCATGACTCTCGGCGGCTTCCAGTCTGCGTGGGGCAAGGCCTACAAATACTTTCCTCTCAAGATCAGCTTCCTGCTGTCCATCTTCATCTTTGAACTTGGCTCTTTGATCTGTGGAGTCGCGCCCACCAGCGAAGCTCTCATCGTCGGCCGGGCTATTGCCGGCGTTGGGGCCGCGGGCATCGCCACCGGCGCCTACACAATCATCGCCTTCTCGGCCGAGCCCAAGAAGCGACCCATGTTCACTGGTATCATTGGCGCGAGCTACGGGATCGCGTCCGTCATCGGGCCCTTGATAGGTGGTGCCTTTGCGGATAAGGTGAGCTGGAGATGGTGCTTCTACATCAACTTGCCCATTGGTGGCCTTTCCGGCTTGATCATCTTGTTCTTCTTCACCACCCCGAGCGCGGCGAAGCCCGTTGCTGCGCCCCTCCGCGAGAAGCTTTTGCAGATGGATATTGTCGGCGTGGTCCTCATCATGGGCGCCGTCATCAGCTACATCCTCGCCCTGCAATACGGTGGCACCACGTACGCATGGAGCTCGTCCATCGTGGTGGGCCTCCTTGTCGGATTCGTGGCCATCGTTGCCGCCTTTGCCGCGTGGGAGTGGTTCCAGAACGACCGGGCAATGATGCCACGCCGCCTCATCAGCAACAGGGTGTACATCGTGTCGTCCTTGTACGCCTTCTTCTTCGCAGGTGCTTACTTCTTGATCATCTACTACCTGCCCATCTACTTCCAGAGCATCGACAATGTCAGCCCCACTGACAGCGGCGTCCGCAACCTGCCCCTGATCTTGGCTGTCACCGTGTCGACCGTCGTCAGTGGTTCCTTCATCTCCGCGACGGGTATCGCCACTCCTGTCACGGTCTTTGGTTCTGTTCTGGCGACAATTGCAGCGGGGTTGATCTACACCTTCGACATCGGAACTCCGTCTGGGAAGTGGATTGGATACCAAATCCTAGGAGGTATCGGCTGGGGGCTTGCCTTCCAGGTTCCCATTATCACGGGGCAAGCCTCCGCCCCACCAGAAGATCTTGCCGAAGTAACAGCGATTATTCTGTTCTTTCAAACCGTCGGCGGCGCATTTCTAGTCTCCGCCTCGCAATCTGCCTTCGTCAACGTGCTGATCAAGACGATACCCTACTCGGCACCTGGCGTGGACCCCCTGAGGCTCATTGCAACTGGCGCGACTGAGCTGCGAAACGCATTCACCCCAGAGGAGCTGCCTGGTATATTGGTGGCATATATGCATGGGCTGAAGATCTCCTTTGCAGTCGCACTTGCGTCTACCGCGATGGCTCTGGTGGTTGTGCTGTTTTCAAAGTGGAAGCGGTTGAATACCGCAGCCATTACCGGTGGTGCTGCTGCGTGATTACCCTAGGGTAGAAAGATGACTTGTTTGGTTTTCCAATTCGGAATGCATGCACTTGGGGGGCACGGAGTTGTGGTTAGAACGTTGGCATTTAAGTTTAGTGTCGAAGTTAGATGAGATATTTCCTTGTGGACGTGTAATCAATTAATAGACGCTCGTAATTTCGAAACACCAGTCCATCCAGCTGCTGTCCATCTGTAATGGATTATTGAACGAACTGAAGAGCACCTTGGAATTTCGGGTATGGGAATTCAAGCTTCTATTTAATTACATCAAATCGTGCTCAAGATTTATAGTGGGGTGGGGATTCAAGGACGATTGGAGTCGTGATTCGGCCTGCACGCATGTCAAACCAATAGAGGCAGCTATAATACCTCTCCACAGTGTGCATGGACATATATCCAGCGATCCCGGTCAGCTCATACAGGCCCATGGACCTACTTAGCCGGACGGGAATCCGCGCTGGGATCTGCCATTGAATGGGCACAGACAAGCACCAGTCGACCCCGGGCAGATGAAAATAAGCCCGTCAAGTGCCCGAGATCACCACCCGTCCGAGAACTTCAGGTCCATGATTTTCAACTCGTTCCTTCCCACTCGCATGATCTTTCCATCGTTGTCCCAGAACTGTCGGCCCTTCCCACCGCTCCACAGCCTATATGCATACCAAGCATTGCTGCCTTCAAGTTCGCAGGGGACTAGCTCACACCGATTTCCGGCCTCCCTGAACCGCCTCAAGGACTCTTCCTCTAAGCCCGCCCCTTTGACTTTCCACTCGGAGGGCGGCAGTGGCTCCCCATACATGAAAAGTGTCAACTGGTCCAGGTCCCTCAAGATAGTTCGGTCCAGGCTCCTCATCATGGCGGCTGATCCACCGTAGCCCCAGCCCCTTGTGCTCAGCGCCAGGCTGCCTATGCCGAACCCTTGTGGGTCGGCGTCACGGAACGAGTCGAGCAGCCTGGATAGCTTGGCGAAGTCGGTGTCCTGGCCAAGCAGCGCGACCGTGTCGTTGTCGGGCGAGATGCGCAGCGTGCGCCGGCGGAGACTGGCCTTCCCATTGGTGCTGGCGCCGGAAAAGTTGTAGGTGCCGATCTCCGCGACGTACCTGGCGAAGGGGCCCTGCGTCTCCTCCCCCTGGGCTGTGATGGCGGCGAGAGGGTAGGCGATGCGGAAGTGGCCCAGGGCGATCTGACGGGCCTCGGAGCAGACGGATAAGGCGGCTGGGTTGCTGCAGCCGGACTGCCACTGCTGCTGGCGGCCAATGTCACGGGCGTAGTTGGGCCTGGTGGGATGCAGCTCGACGACGCGAGGCAGGAAGGTCAGGTGCCATATCTTGATGCGGAGCTCCGGGGGCAGATCCCCGAACAAGTGGAAGCTGGGCACTGGAGGACTCGGGGCAGCTTCTCCTTCCCCCTGTGCATCTGTTGCTGTCTCTGCATCCGCCACGCTAGGCACGTCCTGGTTATTTGACAAGGATGTGTCGTCGACCACTGGCAGTGCCTCCGCGAGAGACGAGAGCGAAGGCAAGTCTGATTCCCTGCTTGTTGGTGGTGGAGGAGTGCGAGCCTTGTTGTGGTTGTGATGATGACCAGATTTGTCGTCAGCACTCGCCTGGTCGTCTCTTTTTACATGCTTCGTCGGAGTGTACTTGAAGGACAAAAGCCGGTACCCGGCGTTGTCTACATCAGACATGTTCCGGGTATCGTCGTGGCCGGATATCGAAGTCGGGACCTAAAGAACACCGATGCAGACAGCTGCACGGGGAATGATTTACGGCTACGACGTTGGGGAGGCACCTGGAATGAAATGCGCGTCGGTAAAGCAAACTGGGGTCGATTTGACTGGTGCCTGCAGGCTGCAACATGGTTCCTACCAACTCCTGTTGTAGATTCTAGGTTCCACTCTCTCAGGCGATAGGTCACACACTCGATCCACTCTCACGGCGCAAACAGACCCAAACGGACCAGGGACCACGGCACGGAGAGAGGGGAGAGGCCCAGCGACCCCCCACCAATCTGGTGTTACGCTCCTCAGGCCTCTGAATCTACCTAATGCATCATTCAACCCCGCTCCGTGCCGCAGTGGAGAGACTACCAACACATTTCCACAAGACAGACACTCGTAACGAACAATGGCAGCCAAGCAATCCGAAGTACAAGATACATACCTCGCCCAGCCGGCATCATCATCCTGCTGGCTCGGCACGATCCACGAGGGGACGCCGCGTGGCAACCTGGAGACGATCCTCGATGTCCCCACATACGTCTCGAAGCCTACGCCAGAAAGGGCAAACGGCCACATTGTCCTGTACTTCCCGGATGTATGGGGCATGTCCACCAACGCGCAGCTGCTGATGGACGCCTTTGCGGATGCTGGCTTCTTGACCCTGGGAATGGATTACTTCAGGGGCGTGCGTATGAACCAGCGCGGCGATGCCATCCTGACATGATGCCCTGTGATGGCCTCTAGAAGCCCATGATAGTCTATGCGGCAACCTGTGAAGCAGTCCAAGCTTATGATATACTGACCTCCGGCCCTCCCAGGATCCAATGTCCAAGTACCGCCAGTCGATGAGTGACCCCGCCCCAGAAGGCTTCGACCGCGCCGCCTGGCGCGAAAAGCATTGGAACTTTGCAAACGAAAATGTTCCCAAGTGGTTTGATGCCGTCAGGGCCAAGTACGGCAACGAAACGACCAAGTACGCCTGCACAGGCTACTGCTTCGGGGCCCCTTTCGTGTGCAACTTGCTCGCCGGTGACAGCGTCTCAGCCGGCGCATTCGCACACCCGACGTCGCTGAAGGAAGAACATTTCTTGAGCTTGAGGCGTGAGTACGACCCAATTCGTTGCCTTTCAGGCTTAGCGGGGCTTCTGGCCGAGTGCTGATGCGTGCAGAACCGCTTCTCCTGTCTTGTGCCGAGAACGACCACGCGTTCGATACTGGCTCGAGGAGGAAGGCTCTTGACATCCTCCAGGCAGAGAAAAAGAGGCACCACATGCAGCTGTTCCAGGGCGTGGCGCATGGTTTCGCAGTCAGAGGCGATCCAGCCGACCCTTACCAGCGTATGGCCCAACTTTGATACAGCGGCGGGGTATCCTGGACTTGCTGACATTTTTTTCAGGATGGTGCAAGGAGCAAAGCCTACGAGCAATAGTTGACTGGTTCGAATTCTGGTTGTTGACTTCGCACTGACCCCGTCTCTGGTCTGCGTTACGGCATCTCGCCCTTTGGTTCGATCGGATACGCGTAATATGGCAAAGTGGATCGTGCAGTATAGTGTCAAGACCGACTCCATAGGAAAGGACTTTTCCGTATCCTGAAGTTGGATGTCGTTCAACCAGGTTGCCACAGTGATACCTGTTGAGCTCGTGAGACTTCGGAAACACCTTAACAACCCTAGTATGGTTACTTTCTCACAAGCTTACAGAATATTTGTGCGCTAGCGTCAAGCTAGAAAATAGTCCTCATTTATTTCCTAAAAGTTATTTGTTTCCTCAAAGGCTTCTTCTCGTGCGGCCGCAATGAAATGACGAGTTTCTCAAATTGACGCATTTCTACTTCAGTGTTGTCAGGCCTGGCGTTTTGGCATCTCGCCGTAATTTGCAGGTGCGCTGTGGCCACCCGTCTTCTCTTCTTAAGACACTGGTATAGTCACATCATGATAACGTTTGCTTGACAAGGTACACAAATGGATGATCCATCTCGAAATAATTCGAACCATGTCCGACTAAGCCTGACTAGGTAGACGTTTTGTTTATTTGCAGACCCGCGCTACTGGTCCATGTAGCCCAAAACCTTCAAGGTCCTCGACGCGATATGCTTGTGCTCAAATGATCAGTATTGAGCAGTTGTTGCACATGTGAGAATAGAGCTTTGGCCAACACCTGAAGAGCTTTCCCGTTGATTATACGTCTTCGATCCTTCGTTGACGAAGTCTATTTGACGGAAGGACATAGCTCTTTGGATAAGAAAACATATGACCTTGTCTGGAGTGGAAATCGTAGAATTCCTTGGTCGTTTATTCCCACAAAGACTAGTGAACATTGGTGGACTCTCCAGGTCTTCAAGGTTCTCAAGTGTACTAGAAAGTCAGCTACATAGGTAGTTTCTTCTTAGTTGACTTAACTGGACATGTAGGTTCTTGTAAACAAAACATATAAATATTCTTGATCCCCCGGCGCATCTCGGATCTCTCTCTCTTCCACCACCCACCTCATTTGAAAGTTCTGCTTCAAAACAACCAAAACAAAACAACCAAAACACACACAAATATTCTCACACAACCTCTCTCTATCAACTCTATCGATATCATCTTGTCAACACCATCTTGTCAACATCAACTTGTCAACAGAACAGCCAAGCTTGAATTCTCAACAGAACGGCCATGGCAAGGACAAGACAGAAGCAGAAGCAGCAGCAAAAGCAGCCCAGGCTCGAGCTGCTGCCGGTCGAGCTTCAGCTGACTATCCTCGAAAACCTCGCAAGCTGCGAGGACCTGACATCACTGACCATCGCATCCCGGTCCTATCACGCGACATACCTCAGATACAAGAAACTCGTCCTTTCCGAGGTGACTCAAGCCACACTGGGCGACGTGTTTGTCGACGCCTGCATGCTGCGGCACTGGGAACACAATATCAACAACTACACGGAAGACCAGGATGACATCGAAAGCTCTATGCTGCTTCAGTGGCAAAGCAAACTCGGCGACCACCAACCCACAGAAACAGAAGTCGAGGCCAGAGACGCCGTCGACGCGCAGCCGTGGCCCAGAGGACCCTATCGGCACATCCAGCTCAAATTTCTTCACGACTACGACAAGCTGGCCTTGGCCGACACAGAAGATCAAGTCAAATGCATGCGGGGCCTCCT
Organism: Diaporthe sp. P3_1W; assembly: GCA_037177825.1. Classification (NCBI taxonomy): domain Eukaryota; kingdom Fungi; phylum Ascomycota; class Sordariomycetes; order Diaporthales; family Diaporthaceae; genus Diaporthe; species Diaporthe sp. P3_1W. Next base: position 85,871 of record JBAFXB010000004.1, on the reverse strand, counting down.
CACGGTGGAGGATTTCTCACGAATCTTGTCGTTCCACGTCCAAGTGGTCCGACCACTAATTGCACTGTTCGCCGAATCATTTCCAGTTCGGGCAGACGACACCACAAAAGGCGATAAGTGGAATTTCCTTTTCGAAGCCCGCAGCATTACCATGACCGAAAGGCAGCGAATCATGCAGACGCTTTACCGGTTCCAGATCTGCTGCCGACTTTACGCCCCGAGGGCGACTCCGGAGGAAGAAGGATTCATCGACCTTGGACAGAGCCACCGCCTGGCGATGGCGACAGACTTCTTCAGCCGCTACGACATGGTGGAGAATAACGAATTTCAAATTGTGTTCAGTGTGGTGGTCTGGGAGTTACACAGATTCTTCAGAATTAGCAGGAACAACGCAGAGTGGAAGAAGGTCTTGTGGCAGCGTCTTCGACGGAGCGGGATGCACCGGCGAGCCCCCTACCATTTTACGACACTAGAGCCCACCGGCATGTCTGGGGTCACTGCCGGCGCCGCCTCGATGGGATTGGGGCCGCTCATACGAATCGGATCAGCGACTGAGGTGGACGAGGTTGCTGCCGAACTGGTGGCCAGCGACCCACCTCATCTGAACAACTTTGTGTGGGAGACATTGATGGGGACGAGGGATTTCCATCATTTCAAAATCAAATGGCCCGAGTCGTGGACGGACGCATTCTGGGAATAAGCAACTGTTCTCGATGTGGGTTGGATATTATTGTTTTTTCAACAGCCGCCAGGTTTTCCCGTCCCTATGGGTTTTCCCTGGCGGGTGCACTGGGCCGCCTTTGAGAGGTACCCGACTGCACGCCAAATGGCCTGAATACAGTGGAGAAGCTTGCGCCTGATAGTGCTAGGAAATGAAACAAACCAACTTTTGAATATGAATGTTCCCATGCGGTGATGCGTGAACGGAATCTTGAGGAGCCAATGCCCAGAACTTCTCGGCTTGACATCGTCTCAGGGAACTAGCTTTCTGTAACTATGAGGGATGAAAGAGTGTACTGCGCGTAATCTATAGCGAGGTAATAGGGTTGAAGGCCCCCACATGCGGCTGGCTCGGGTGGGCCGTCCCTGCTGTCACCCACTAAACTCCAGTACATGCGGTGCTAGTAGTCCACTATAGATACCTAGGTAGGTATCTTCTGTATGTACCGTAGTACAGTACAGTACAAGTGTCGGCGTCATTGGCGAGCTTAGCTTGCAGGACTGGTCCTGTCCCGTGGCTGCCGAGCTCCCCGAGGTCCTTGCCGCAGGGGTGATCCCTTCCAAAACTTCCACGGCAAGACAGCTCGCTGTTTACGTACCTGAATTAAGCTTCAAGCTCCCAGACTCTTCAGCACCTGCTGGCCCACACTGGGCCCGACACATCCGTCCTCCCGGTTCGAGATCTTCACCGACTCCTTCGTCAGGAATAGCTTAGACACAAACACATACAGTACAGCTGGACGAAAACATCCGCACCAGCATCCGCACCAGCATCCGCATCCGCACTCGCGACCGCAGGGAAAGCATCCGCATCCGCCATGGCCTCAGCCCCGCTCCGTGTCGGCTACGTGCCCGAGCATTTTTCCACCCCGATCCACTTCGCCAGCAAGCACTTCGGCCTTGATGCCAAGCTGGTCCCCTTCCCCTCCGGCACTGGCCACATGATCACGGCCCTCCGCTCCAACGAGATCGATGTCGGCATCGGCTTGACCGAGGGGTGGGTCGCCGGCCTGGGGAAGGAGGACGTCCAAGGGGACGGCGGCTACCGACTGGTCGGCACCTACGTCGAGACGCCTTTGTGTATGTCGTCGAATCCCATCGAGTGACCTTGGAGGCGTAATGCACATGCGACGACCGGCTGGCTAACGCAATCGGGCCCGACAGGCTGGGCGATATCCACTGGAGCAGCGCGGCCCGACATCTCGAGCATCGATTCCCTCAACGGCCGCAAGATTGGCGTCTCCCGCCTGGGCTCCGGCTCCTACGTGATGGGCTTCGTCCTCGCCGACCAACAGGGATGGCTGGCTCAGAAACCCGCCGAATCCTCGACGTCCTCCTCCTCCTCCTCCCCATACTCCGACTTTGTCATCCTCAACACCTTCGAGAACCTGCGCAAGGCAGTCAACTCGGGCGAGGCAGACTTTTTCATGTGGGAGCACTTCACCTCCAAGCGGTACTACGACTCGGGCGAGATCCGCAAGGTCGGCGAGATATACACCCCCTGGAGCAGCTGGAAGATCGTCGCGAGCACCAAGCTGGTCCGCGACGGCCAGCTCGACCTCAGGCTGCACAACCTGTTCGAGAAGCTCGACAAGGGCATCCAGCACTTCAACGACAACCACGAAGAGGCCGTCAAGTACATCAGCACCGAGCTGGACTACTCCGAGGAGGACGCCAGGGAGTGGCTGAAGACGGTCAGGTTTCCCACGCGCACCGAGGGCGTGAACTTGAGCGTGGTCGACAGCACCGTCGCCACCCTGCGCAAGGCAGGCGTGCTGACTGCCGGCAAGGGCACGGAGCCATCGCCCATGGTCGCCAGGCAGCGGCCAAGCACTGCTCCCTCGTCGTGAACGCCTCGGTCTGCTGTGCAGGTCGCCGCAGGGTGTCACAGCGGCAAGTCACACGCCTTGTACTGAACGAGCGGCGCAAAGGCAATACCACAGATGCCAAAGACGATTGACAACTGTTAGCTCCTGGCGAGACCGTCATTTGACCGCCAAGTCTCAAGCGGCCGCAAGGCAGCCTCTTTGTCTAGCTAGCTCTCTTGTTGGATGCGAGTGGCTTGGTCCGGATGCACGCTCTCGAGCTGCACTCCATTTGCCGCCGCAGCGTGCTCCTCCGTACTTTTTCACCTCTCGCAGGCGGATTCATGTGTGAAGGCAGACCAGCTACGAGAACGGGGCAGCTAGCACATGGTAAGGGATTCTTGTTCATGCGTGGGTCATGTCTGCCTGGAGGCTTGTCGGCCTCATCTCAGCCCCAAATTAGAAGGCTGGATTCACTGGAGCTGCATCACTTGACTTGACTTGTTCCAGATAGTCTTGGATCCTCTGCTGAAAAGATGACCATACTGCCATATCGAGTAAACGTCCCCGGAAAAGTGCAGCTGAAGTGTTACCTCAAGGTCAGCAATCTGCATCGATGTGAGACAAGGTTCCACCAGATTTGATCATCTGGTCCTTGATTGGGCAGAGACCATGCTCGCGAGGCGGCGAACCCGCATGATGCGGGCCGTTGCGACCCTACCGTGGCTCTTAGTATGCCATTCACTCACACACGGGGAGTCACTGGCTCGCCAGGGCCTGCCAATCAGCTGATGGGGGGTCTGGTGGGTGTAGAAATCCTGCGATAGCTCGGAATACATAATGTAGAGTGTACTCCCAAACCGAGCGTACCTCTAGGCTGCATTTGTTGCAAGGCTGTCAAGCGGAGCAGCCGTCTTGTAATAGTCTAGACTGTCTACATTCATGGCTAGACCGGGCTGTGGCTTCCATCACGCTGGTGATCCTGACCGTTTCCCTGTTCCAGCCAGCGGGCAGGGGCGAAGTGCTCAATGTTCACATGCAGGTGCGATCCCATCCAGTTGATGTGGGTCCGGTGTAAGGCTTAGTAGAGATTCCCTGAACAGGATTGCGAGCAATAAATAACAAAACCTCAAGGCCTTCCTGATCTCGAGCTTCTCGTGAAACCCCCTCTACTACTGTGAACATATGTACTTAGTATTGACTTTTCAGCATCGAGCACCCTAGCTGTTGCCAATCATGTCAACCCCTGCTGATGGCAGGCTGTCCTCGCTCATCGAGACGGTGCGGGCTTCTCTGGCTCCACTGGACAAGAGTTCCAGTGCACCGGGGAACGACGACAATGTTTCGCAGACAGGACTCATCGAAGATATCCAGGCCCTGGGGTTCAAAGACTACGGAACACTTGTGCAATTTCTCAACGCGTCTGTCACGGGCACCAACGACGACAATCACCTCCTCCTTGAGCGGCTTGTTCAGCTCCTCGCCAAGCTGCCGCCTCACTCTAAGCAGATGAAAGGGCTCAGTGATGGCTTCATCAACCAGCTCTGGACAACACTTGATCACCCCCCGGTCTCCTCACTGGGGCACCAGTACAAGTATCGCCGGGCGGACGGGTCCTACAACAACATTTATTCTCCCCAGCTCGGCGCTGCCAACACACCCTACGCGAGGTCGGTGAAACCCGCAGTCTTCCAGAATCCGGACCTACCCGAACCAGACATTGTCTTTGAGAGGCTCAGTGAGTACCCCCCTTCCCTCACCCAGCCCTCTTGTAGACTTGGCGACTATCCAGAGTGCTCTGGGTCGCTGATTCCAAGACAGTGGCACGTGGCTCCAAATTTGAACCACACCCCCAAGGCATTTCCAGCATGCTGTTCTACCTCGCCACCATCATCATCCACGACATATTCCAGACTTCCCACACAGACTACAACATCAACCTTGCGTCGTCTTACCTGGACCTGTCGCCACTATACGGGCGGAATGTGGACGAGGTCAAAATGATGAGGACTTTCCAGGATGGCCTCTTGAAGCCGGACTGTTTCAGTTCAGCTCGGATTCTGGGATTCCCACCGGGCTGCGGTGTGTTTCTGTGCATGTTTAACCGCTTCCACAACTATGTCGCCACGCAGTTAGCATTGTAAGTGATGTTCTCATCATCGTCCCCTGCATTCTTTTATGATTCTCGTCTCCCATTAGTGATTGGGGGGGGGGGTGGGGTGGGGTGGGGTGTTGCAGGAGTCCAAGTTATCCTAGAAATCACTGTGTGGAGCATCGCAGATCTGATGTGAAATTATTCCACTAGAATCAACGAAGCGGGCCGCTTCAACAAGCCCAACACTGGGGACAAGGCAGCCTGGGCAAAATATGACGAGGACCTGTTCCAAACAAGCAGGCTGGTCACATGTGGATTGTACGTCAACATTATCTTGAAGGATTATGTGCGTACGATCTTGGCCTTGAATCGGACAAATTCGAGTTGGTCCCTTGACCCTCGGACAAAGGAGGGTAAGGATTTGTTCAGCAAGCCCGTGCCGGAAGGGGTTGGGAACCAGGTGTCAGCCGAGTTCAACCTCATTTACCGTTGGCACAGCACCATCTCTCTGAGGGACGAGCAATGGTCCATCGCGGAGATGAAACGAATCCTGAAAGATAAAGATCCCGAGACGGCCAGCGTGGGAGACGTCCTGCGAGCTCTGGGGGAGTGGCAGGCCGGGATACCGTCGCAGCCAGAAGCCCGGACATTCGAGAATCTTACAAGGCTCCCAGACGGAACCTTTCCCGATGACGAGATGGCCAAGATATTGACCGAATCGATCGAGGATGTTGCTGGATCGTACGGGGCCAACAGGGTCCCGCGCTGTATGAAGGCTATCGAGATGCTTGGGATTATACAAGCACGCCATTGGAACATGGGCACCTTGAACGAGTTCAGAGAGTTCGTGGGGCTTACGAAGCACGCAAGCTTTGAAGACATCAATCCGGACCCGGACGTGGCGGCACATTTGAAACAGCTGTACGATCATCCCGACAGCGTTGAGATGTACCCTGGCATAGTGGCCGAGAAGGCAAAGCCCCCAATAACTCCAGGGAGTGGGCTGTGCGGAAATGTCACCATGACAACGGCGATTCTGTCTGATGCTGTGGCGTTGGTGCGCGGGGACCGGTTCTACACAGTCGACTACACGCCCAAGGCTCTCACCAACTGGGGATTCAACGAAGCAAACTACGACACTGCCGTCGACGGCGGCCAAGTCCTGCACAAGCTCATATTCAGGGCTTTCCCAAATCACTTCGTTAACAACAGCATATACGCACACTTCCCTCTGGTCACCCCTTCCGAAAACAAGAAGATTCATGAGAGTCTGGGAACACGGAGCCAGTACAGTTGGGAGACGCCTCGCGCACACCAACCCCCGGTCATGATTAGATCCTACAAGGCCTGCACACAGATTCTGAACGACAACACGAACTTCAAGGTAATGTGGGGAGAAGCTATCACCTACTTGACGACACAAAACGACGATGCCCCAGGAGTCAGTGCGGATTTCTGCCTCAGTGGTGATCGGAATGCCAACAGGTCCAACCGTGTTTATATCCAGAAATGCCTGTATCCTAACAAATGGGAAGATGACGTGAAGGCCTTCTTCGCCGCCACATCAGCTCGGCTCCTGAAGGAGAACAGTTATTCTGTCCCAGAGTCGCCCGAAGGGCGCACATACGAGGTTGATATTGTGGGGGACGTCATCTCGTTGGCAACAACACATTTCAGCGCTGCCTTGTGGTCTCTACCCATCAAGACGGAGGCACATCCTCATGGTATATACACCGAGCACCAGCTCTACAACGTGCTGCTGGCGGGCTTCGCAGCCATATTCTTCGACGCCGACATCGCCAACTCGTACAAGTTGCGTTCACAAGCCCGCGTGTTGGCACAGCAACTCGGCAAGCTGATGGCGGTGAAGGCCAAGCTGTTGGATACTGCGGATGGCATCGTTGCCGCGGTGTTAGGCACGGTCAAAGAGAGCATCGCCGCCATCGGGCACATTATCAATGGGAACGGGGCCGGGAAGGCGAACCCAAGCCAGGAGCCCGAATGGCCTGCCCTGGCACTCTACGGTGAGCGCATGATTAAGCGCATGCTTAGCGAGAGCAGGGCCACGCCGGAGGACGTTGTATGGGGCTCAGTCCTGCCTGCGTCGGTGGCTGCCTGCGCAAACCAGACTCAGGTATTGAGCCAGGCCATCGACTACTACCTCGGTGACGGAAAGGAACACCTGCCTGCCATGTACGCCCTTGCACAACAGGACACGGAAGATGCCAATGAGAAATTGAAGAAGTAGTAAGTCGACTATCCCATCCAATACCTGCCCCGAGTCGGATGTCGTGTTCTGATTGCCGCGCAGCATGCTCGAGGGCGTTCGTCTTCGTGGAGAAGTTGCCGTCACCAGAGCAGTGGTGACAGACCAGGTCGTCCGAGACTTTTCTCCGTCTCAACCTGACCCGTCCGAGCCTGGTGGTCTGAATCCACTGCCCAATGCGAACCCAGGCGGCAGTGGCACCACCCATCAGCTCAAAGCAGGCACGCGACTCCTTTTGGACCTCACCGCGGCCAATCATGATGGCGCAGTCTTCCCTGAACCGGAGACCGTACGTCTGGACCGGCCGATCAAGAGCTATATCCACTTCGGCTGGGGCCCGCATCTATGTCTGGGACAGGACATGAGCATATCTGGGCTGGCCGTCGTCTTCAAGAAGATTGTCGGCCTGAAAAACCTACGGCGCGCCCCGGGTAGGAAGGGGGAGGTCAAGTCTTTTCCTGCCGCTTTTTGGAACGGGCAGGTCGGCAGCATACGGAACCCTGATGCGGGATGGACAGGCCTCAGAACCTACATGACGGCTGACCAGAGTTCTTTCTGGCCGCTTCCTAGCACGTTGAAGGTTCAGTGGGACGAGTAAATGTCCTTGGCGCGGATTACAATTCGTGGGTGGTGTCCTGCAACATTCTCAGTCTTAACTTCTGGCTGGTCAACCCTAAATTCTGATTTTTAACGATGCGATTCTGCGAGACTGGAAGTGGTGAGATAATAACCCTAGGCACTAGAGAGTTGATATTGGCGCATAAGAAGAGAGTCACTATCATTTGGGTTCGTGATCAGACTGGAAGCAATGGTTGAAGTTGAAAGTCAATAAACCCTGCAAGACATTTTGGGGTTTGTTTTCTTCATGCTACTCATTCATGTTTATGGCATAGTTAGGGTCCCAATAAAGTCTGAATAATACACCGTATTCATCAACAACCTCAACATGATATCTATGGCCAAGTGTAAACTCATTAGTCGCTCGGTAAATGAGCCTATCAAATCTGTACAACTTCTATACAAGTTCCCTAAGATACGCCAATAAAGGGAGTGGAGGAAAAGTGTCTTGTGTAGCGGATCTTACCAGCTGCACAGAATCTGTCATACCGTTTCCCCCTCTATAATCTCAATCCTCATGAGAACGGAAGCACCAGCCTTGTAAGACACTTCGCCTGCTGGAGCTATATAAACAAGACGTCCTGGGCGCACTGGGTGGGACTTCCGCTAAAAGACACAAGAGCAGAACCCGAGAGACAAACAAGACCAACACCAGATGGGCTGGGTAGTCTGTTGCGATCTACTACGCCACTTCAATCACTTCCGCTGCAGCAACCATGTTCATCAATGTTTGCAACGTGTCCTATGTGCGAGATTGGAAATAGCCATGGCTACAGGGGATGAGTCATCGTTGAATAGGATGTAAGGAAGCAGCCTCGTCCGTCCAGGCAACGGCATACGAATACAAATACCATCCGTGACGAGCTGGCAATTTCACAATTGCCGTTTCTAAGGGACAGTGCCAATCTCATGGGTCTTCCCGGTGATCTTTGGTGCATGCACAACCGAGAACTAACGAAGCAGCCTTCAATCTTCCGCAGCAGTACAAACGCGTCAGCCCTGTCTGGCAGCCGTGTGCAGTGAGTGTGTCCGACCACGACACGGGCTAACTAGGGATGGACAAGGGATACAGCCCCGTATCAGAACAAGCCCTGCCGAGGTCCAGCCGCAATGACTCAAGCCTACGAAAATCTGACAGGCAGTCATGAGCTTATTATCGATCCGGAAGAATTCGCCCCAAAGCGTGCCCGGAAGGAAACGGAGGCCAAGTGCGTCAGTGGGCGTCTGCCTGGGCGGGAGGTGTGATCGACTGTGACCGATTTGGCTCGGTTTCCAGTGCGTGTACAGCCTCGTTCTCTAAGCGGCGGACAGCTACCAGTGGCGATGTAATTACCAATAATATGGCAAATAGGGCGATCTTTCATTTACCGTGTTGTATATTGCTTATTGCCCATACATTACTGTGGTCCCTGAAATCTGGGAGGGAGCTGCTTTTTCTGTGTGCGACAGGGCCCTCGTCATTTTTTTTTCTCAAAGGGGCCTGGGGTGATGCTCGCCCTCGCTTTCGCCGGAGCCCGCGCCCGCGGTCGTATTGCCATTTGAAGGTCGCGGAATGTTCCTTCGAGAAGCACGGCCCGAGGCTCAAGGAACATCTACAAAAGGAAGTCGGAATACGGAATGCGCTCCACAATAGATATTCGGCGCCACGCCCGGCGGGAGCCCCCCAGAAGTTCCCCGATGACCCATCCAGGTGGGCCCTAGAGCTCGCGGTGGGTTCATGCAAGGGTGTGGGTACGGACATGGATGTCGTGGCAGCGGTGACACGGACTTTTCTTGTGTGTGTGCTTGCATCGGTGGCGCGTGGGGGAAGAAGGCTCGCTAACTGACTGGGGCGTGGGAAGGGTATGTTCCCTGTCCCGCACAGGCGGACACGCTGACAAGGTTTGTGAGCGTGCTCGCTTGTGAGCGGATGTGCCGGATATTTCTCGTGACCCAACCCAACCTAGAAGAGAATTTGATATTCACGGGCACGCACACGAGAAGAAGATTTCTCACCATTCAGTCATCGGCAGTCTCGCAGCTCGACTCAGGGCCCTCGGTGAAGGGCTGCCGGCCCCCCTGGTTACCTCACCTAGACTGCACTAATCAATTTGCAGATCATTGAACGCTCGCTCGGGATTACCGTGTGCCAGGGTCCGGGATGAAACCAGCACGGAAAGGGTCCCCGGACCCGGATGCCAGGCACAATCCCAAGGTTCAACGGGCGTACAATCTTCGCCCGACAAGGATGCGGAAAAGTTTGGAAATGAGAAGGGGACGACAGAATATCTTTCCGGCCTACCAGACTGCTAGGGTGCTGTCCTCAGGAGGAGGATAGGGGCCCGGAAGCCTGGTTCTCAGGGGACCTCCCAAAGTTCTGCCCCCGGGTGCAGACCGAGCCTCACCGAGGCTCTTTGCCACCACCATTTGTGTCCCGGGACTTCGCGACCCTTGGGCTCACCGTGCTGATCCCGGACCCTTGACCTCCCAGTCTACCATGCTGCGTGCCGCACCTTGGATTAATTATCCTCTATTAACGCTAGCTTCGGTGTAGGAGGCCTATAGGCGTTGTCGGTTGATGGACAGCGTTCACACAAGGTGCAGACGCGGGTTTGATCAGCTGGCATGGCAATGAGCTTCATGTGCACGTAGGAAAAACAGTGGATGCAAGGAAACGCGATACAATTCATCAACAACAGACGTGCTACCAGAGCACCGCCTTCTCTAGCTAGTGGCATGAAAGGGTATCATTATTATTACATGTGATCCACGTAGCTCCTCCACCCGCCAAAACCCTCCCGTTTTTTGTGGTCGTCCAGAAATCCCATTCGTGAAACCGTGCTTCGTAAGAAAAAGAAAAGAGGTCGATGTGAACCAAGAAGTCTTTTTTTTCCCAAGCCCCGCCCCCCGACCGAAATGTGAAAAAGGTGGTAATACAGTGTTCTGGTCTAGAAATATTGAACCAAGTGCAAAAAAATGCGAACGACTGGGTATAAAGGGTATGTGGTATGATGCCGCAGACCATGAGAAAAGCAGAAACGCCTGTAGATGCCCCGAGATCCATCAAGCAGTGCCGTAAACCCGCGAGGCAGAACTGAGAAAGCAAGACAGGTGTGAAACAAAGACAGAAAATCATCAAAGAGCATGAAGAGCATGAACAGCAACGTTGACGAGAAAAAGAGACAGATAATTCCAGTGCATAAATCAGAAAGCAATGAGACAAGATGCGTTAGAGGGGTATTTCCAGCACACGAAAAAGGAAAAGCTGAACAGAGAGATGAGAGAGATGAGAGGAGAGCGCGGGGGAAAGCCGCGAACAGGAAAAGTGGACAGATGGTGATGAGAAAAATCATCGATGTGTGCTTCTTTTAGAAGAAGCCGTTCTTGGGGGTGCCGCTGCGAGGCGTGCCCCGGGGGCTCTGGATGTCGTCGACGTGGTTGGCCAGGGCGACGAACAGGTCGAAGAAGAGCTGGGAGCCGCCGTTGAACATCTCCTGCTGCATGGTTCCGCTGCGCTTGAAGGTGGAGCGGCTGCGGATGATGAGGGCGAGGTAGTGAGCCCTGAGCTTAGAGTCCGAGTCGGACGTGTTGGCGTAGGCGAAGCGGGCCGAGGACAGGATGATGCCGCAGGGGATGCCGGTGCCTAGCGGTCCTGATGTCAGTAAGGAAGTGAAGGCGGAGCTGAAAGGTCACTTGGCGGGAGTGCAACTTACGGAGCCCCTGCTTGCGCAGAGCGATGCGCTTCAGCTCATCCAGCTTGTACTTCTCGGCGGCACAGTAGATGACGGTGTCCTTGAGGATCTCGGCGCCGGTGGCCTGGTGGAAGATGGTGGCCTCGTCGTTGCTCTCGATCTCCCATGTGTCTCGGCGCTTGTTGTGGACCAGTCTGGGGGAGTAGTCGCCCTTGTACAGGTACTCGAGGATGGGAGAGAGGACCTCGGGCTCCTCATCCGGCAGGGTGATGCGCTTGCCCGTGGGCTCCATGTACTGCGAGCGCAGGGCGGCAGCCAGGACGGGCGACTTGGTCAGGACCTCCTCATGGGCGGCGAAGATGCGTGCCTCGCGGCCGACGACCAGGGTGATGATGGGTGAGTTGCTATGAGGCGACGATGTCAGTATGTCATGGAAGTATGCATGCAGTTGAGCCTCAGGATGTTACCCACTTTCCGGAAGGGTCCACTAGGCTCTGAGCGGAGCAGGCGTTGGATGGGCGGCGGCGAGAAGTACTGGCAGTGGAGGGTCGACGCTTGGAGACGCCCGAGTCCCGTGTCACAGCCGTGGATGGAGGCTTCGATTTTGTGGTGGTCTGCGAGACGCTCGCCTTCCTCGATCGGCCGAACATCTTGTGTGTGTGTGGTGTGTGAGATGTGTGAGATGGGCGTATTTGTGATATGCCCCTTTCCTTGTGTGATTCAGTGAGGTGCCGATTGGGTTCTCTTCTCTTGGTGAGTTTCGGTGTCCGTGGGAAAGTTCGTGGTCGTGGACGTGGTCGTGATCGGGATGGAAGTCCGTCGTGATGTGGAAATAAGACAAGAAACAGGCCCAGACGGAAAAAACAGGTAGAAAACAAGTCAAAAGCGCCAAGATAGTAGTGAACAATAGAGGCCGAGGGATCGAGTGCCCTCGAGCATGACACCCTGCGGTTATATATCCGTGAATCATGAACTCGGGGCGTCTGTGCCCCCCATGCTCTCTCTCACTCTCAATTTTCAACAAAGACGAACGGAAAACCCTGGACGAACCACCCTGGCGGTGACTGGAGGCTACTGGAGGCAGACGGAGCTTGCGAACGCGCAGGATGGGGCCCGTAACGCAGTTCTGGGCCAGCAGGGCCAGCTCGCGTGTGCAGAACGGGGCGGGTGGAGCGAGGGTGGAGCGTGGGCACGTGCGATCTTCACATTGCCATGAAATGATGCCCTGTTCTGGAGGTCTGTACCGAGTCGAGGGATCCGCTTGCGACTCGGTGAGGGCCTGTCAAGATTGCCAATGACAGCACCGACTGGCACCGACTGGCACGACGGGCGCCATTTTGGCGCTCCCGGGGCAGTCAAGCTGTTTCACAGTGCCCTCGGGCACCAGCAACCAAGAGTCGAGCTCGCATCGAGGAGTCACACTGGCACCTCCTGATGGGCTGCTGGCAACGGCGACGGGGGGGGGAGACGGTGAGCAGGGGCCCATGTTTCCCGGGCCATTCAAATTGCTGCAAATTGACAGATGCAATTTTTGGCTGGCGCAAGAGTGGAGCGAGCCGGGAGGGTGCAGAGTTTTTTGCCTTCCCTGTCCTCCGAGAAGTACCCCAGTCGTGACAGTGGCCCCCCTTCTGCCCTTCTGCCCTTGTCCAGTGCCCCGGCCCTCGTGCGAGAGAAGAGCAGCCGCCTGCAGGTGGGCGGGCTGGCAGGGCTTCTAACAGCCTCTCTCTTTTTTCTCTTTTTTTTTTTCTATGGCACACGCGCCGGGTAAGACTGGGCCCAGTGGGTCGGTGGATCCTGCCAGCGTGCACGTTTGACAAGAGACGGTGAAGCCACAGGGATCCAGCCATTCCCCATCGTGCATGCTACTGCTACTGTGCGGCGTGAGAAGACGACGATGATGATGGTTCTTGGTAGCTGCTGCTGCTGCTACTCGTTGATCTGGTGAATGACTGATCGATGACTCCAATGACTGCTATGACCATGACTCCCCGTCTCATGCAATGCAATGCACTGCGCTGCACTGGCACTGGTCTCACTGCTGGCCTCGTCCATTTCTTCTCCGCACCGCACCCGCATTTGACGGCTTGTGAATTGCGAACCGGTCCGGGCTTCTCGATGTCGGCCCTTGGTCCTTGTCGCCACCATGCATGAACCGACCGAGCTACCGACACACAGACCGACAGACTGACAGGCTGACTGCCCGCCTTGCCTGCCTCTGACCGCATCGTCATCCCGGCCCGGATGCATCCAGTCTAGCCAGACTGTCTAGTACAGTACATTCACCGTTTGGTATTTCGATCAATCAGTACACATATGGCAGAATCCGCCACCTCACGGCCCTCCTGTACTTGTCCCAGTCCTCGCCATACTTGTCCGAACAGGCCTTGTCGTCCCTCCCCTCGCGGTGGACGAGCAGGATGGCAAAGTACAGGACGTAAAAGTACGTGAACACCATGCCCCAGCCCTTGGCTGCACCCTGGATGACCTGTCGCCCGTCGAGCATGGCGCTAGCCGCCTCGCCGGGGCCAGACAGCCCACCTGCGACAACGCTTCCTGCAGGCAGAATGACGTATCCTGCGACGCCGGTGGGAAGACTGAAGGGCAGCGCCTGGAGCCAGTCCCCAAAATAGTTGATGTGCCGGCTCATGCCCCACCACCCGGCCGCCAGCAGGCGCGTGCCCCGCTTGGTCTGGATGTACGACATTCCTCTCACAGATGGGTCCTCTGGGTTCTTCCTGAACACGTTCTTTTGCAGGTTCGAGGCCCGGAAGATGTACAGGCCCAGCGCGAACACCACGATCGCCGTGGCCACCCCCGCCCCGCCCAGGTGCACCGGATGGACGGCGAGGTAGCGGCACTGTGTCGAATAAAGGAACGGCACCCAGACGATGTCCCCAAACGTGAGCATGAACCCCAGCCCGTCGGTGATGATGTCCATCATGGACAGGAGCCTCTCTTCGGCATACTGCCCGTACAGGACGTAGAAGGTCTGGACCGCCGCCGTGAGGGCGATGCTGTCCGAGACGTAGCCGTAGGTGCGGTACTGCTCAGCGACAAAGGCCAGGTCGAGGATGATCCAGCCCGTGAGGCCGGGGCGCATCTCCAGCCAGGCCTTGAGGTCGAGCTCGCCAACCAGGGGCAACGTGACACGGGGGTTCAGCTCGCGGCCAATGTAAAAGTCGTAGATGACGCTGCCGGTGTGGCCCCCAACGGCGAGCTCCCGCAGCTCGCTGTTTCCAGTAACGACCTCAAAGCTCCGAGCATAGACATAAACCGAGATGGCAAACGCGAGGATGATGTTGACAGTGAGAAGCTGCAGGTAGTTCTCGCTGATGAAGGTCCACAGCGCCCAGTCAGCCCCGTACAGATACGTGCCCACCGCGCATGCCGACAGCTGAGCGACCGAGGCGTTGAATGCGTTGAAGCGGTAGAGCAGGGGCCGGCCCGATTCCCGAAGCTTTGTCCCGTAGACTTCCTGAGCCGGCACCACTCGGTAGAGGGCCAGGCTCAGGATGTAGTACACCAGTGTCCAGCCCGTCGCCTCCCAGCTAGCAAGGCCCCATATGCCGTGCTCGGGCCATGGGATCTGGGCCTTGAGAACCTCCCAGGTCAGCGTGCTAGGCTGCAGCAGGGCGGGAGCTGGACAACCTGAGACGCCGTTGCAGGCGAGATACCAGACATTGAGCAGAACAGGGAGGCCAAACACGATGGCAGCGGCACCGATGCTGTCCAGTGACCTCGTAAGCACGTGGTAAAACGGCATGTAAGGAGTGGAATCACTTACGGGCCGCCGAATTCATACTGTGGCTTTTTGCTGGTTGTCATGCTGTTGGTGTGTGCCCAGTCGAGCAGTACCCGGGAACAGTGTCAGCTGTTGGGACTTTGGGACTTTATTATGAGGCTGAAACGCGTCAATAATTGCCTATCAACGGCGTGATGACCCTTGAAGTACAAGTCGTGGGAATTGGGTGACCAGTAGACATCCTCGAAAAAGCACACGTCCCCCTTTTGAATTAATTCAACAGGAGGAATCGCGGCGGAGTCAACAAGCTCGACCCGGGACTGAAGGCTTCCGTGCCGTACGACCTCGTGGAAAACCCCTGTCCACTTAGATTACACTTGAGTTTGGTGGGTGAGCAGGAGATGAGGGCTAGGGTTTTCTGGTGGGACGGTAGTCAAGGTCGAGGGGGGGGGGGCACCGTCGGGTGTGAAACCTTGCTAGAAAGCTCCAATTGATATCTTCGAGTATCATCAGCACATTGGAATTACTAAGAATGATGTTTCTCAATATAATTTGTGGAGTGTTGGTAAACGAAACACATGTTTGCTCCACCTGAAATATCCTCAAGCACCAACCCAACACCATGGGGCGGCAGACTGTCTTCAGACCCAAGGAATAGTCAGCAAAGTATGTCTGACTGTCCGAGAGCACATGAAAATGCAAACGTATATTCGACTGAGTACTTTTTGCATTCATGTGGTAGCCTATTTAGCTATGTAGCCGTCACTAAGACAGCACAGGGCATGCAGACCATCTATTCCGGTCGAAGACGTGACGCCCTTTCTCCGAAATGCCTGTTGAACAGATATTCTATGCAGGTATGTATTCAACTGGTGCTCTATCATTTGGACTAGTGACGCGTTGGAGTTGAGTCATAAGCTACAAATAGAGCAGTTGATCACAATGAAATGATTTAGGCTTGTATAAACCGATTGCCAGGAAACCGATTGCCCGGTGGTGGGTGTTGATAGCGTGGGGGAAACAACGTTGGGAGAAAGACAGTCAAGGCTGCGTAAGTCAGCTCACCCTCTGTTGATGCAGGACAAAGAAATAATAAGGACCAAAATGGTACAATCTGTCGTTGATTGCTTCTCAATGCTGCAAAGGAACTCTGCTGCTGCAGCTAACAAATAATCAGAGACTAATCGTGGATTCATACATGCCAGTGGCCTGATCACGCTGTTTCATCCACCATCTCCACCCAACGACCTCATTTTGCCCTTCCATGAGTCCTGCCCGACTGATTACAAATCGCTGTTGTATCCGTTGGACCGGCAGTCGCCCCGGTTTGGATCTGCCTTGACTTGCCAGCGATCAGTGACCCACGGTTTGGGCAAGTCTGGGTTGTAGACCTCCAAGTCAAACTCTCCACCCGCACCGCACGCCATTGGCTTCGCCATGCGATCATTGCAGTATCCTGCAGAGATGTGGTTGAACTGCAGCTGGGGGCCCATGTACCTGAGAGCTATGCCGATGCTGCGGTCGTATTTCCTCCCATGACTTCCCGCGCGGACCTCCTTGCAGTGTGCAAGCTGTGGGTAGCCGTTAGCATGAATTGAATACTGGTATTAATGTGCAGGGTGTTGCGATAGGATGGATCTTACGGTGTTGCCAGATGGGAAGCCCTTGTAGGCTTCAACGGCGATCAACTGGCAAAGATCGTAGACGGCCTGGTTGACAAAATCAGAGTTCTGCCCACCAACATCCTTCCACTTCTCGCTCGTGTCCCAATTATAGCACGTGTTCTGGGTGTTGGTGCCATCCGTGCCGTTCGTGCCGTTGGTGATAGAGTCGCCGGCAATGGTGTTGGGGAGTGTAGCATTCATCAGGTCTCCCCCATCGCCAGAGATGTCGCGAGATGGCTTGGTGTGAGGTGCAGCATTGCAGAAGGTGAGAGCCACGGCCATGACCATGAAGGCCAGGAGGGTGGCAAAGGGTCGCATCTTGAGTGTTGAGTAGTTTTGTCTGGTACAGTATTCTTGGTTCTGTCAGAGGTGTCAAGCTGATGAGTGTTTGAAGATTGGAAGCAAGTTGAGGGAAAACAGAGATGGACGAGGTCTTTTAAGTGTTCTAGCAGCTGCAGTTGTGGACAATTCACTTTCACGGCGGTGATCATGGTGTCCCGCAAGTCGGCAACTCGATTTGGTGATTCGCCTTGCAGAATCTGCCCAAGCAAAGTGAAATGCACCTTTCACATGGAAAGTATTTAATGAGTGGGAAAGCAGGCTGTCGTAACTACACATCAATTCCATGATGTACCATGATAGGCGATGCCTGCAGACCTATTTATACGGGCTCAGAATTCCCAGAAACAGCCCAGTGAAATGTGGACTTGTCAAGTAAGCCAAACTAGCCGCAGGCATTTCCAGTGGTCAAGGGATCTACAACTACCAAAGTACATTGTGAATGCAAATTGATTGAATCTCACTTCATTAATAGCTATTCCAAGGCAGACCAAGAAACCATATCTGTAATATGAACTGAGCGTTGCTATTAGAAGTCTCGAAAAGCTTTCACTATGATAATCTGCTTGATGATACAGGTGACGGCTTGAGTTCCTCTGGTCCCTCATACTTCCTCTATGGATACATAATCTATCTGGATTAACATGTATACGTTTAAGAGCTGATTGCCCCCCCCCCCTCCACCTAGATAATTGGAACAAATGCCAGAGATATCTATAATCAAAGCATTTCAATATCATACGCCTCGGAATGACAATGATCTTTCTTTCAGCTGAGTTTGGATTCCATCCGTATAACATATGCTAAGTTTAAATCAAGCTATTTGCTAGCCCGTGTGGTGTCGACCGCCCCTGGAACCAAATTGCATTATAGACTTACCTAATGCCATTCTGTTGTTCCGATTCATTGCACTTATGGCCATGAGGATACGGTCTGGCTGTTTCGTCCAATGTAAGCAACGCTACAGGTGCATGTCTGTGATGGTGGCTTTTCTGTCAAGATGTTCAATTTCGTTTTAAGCTCATTCTAACTAATTGTTGCCATTATTTCAAAATAGCGCAAAATAAGATATATCCTGGCAAGGTTGTAAATGGATCGAAATCATAAACACAACGGCCAGTGAGCGCTGGTCAAACAAAGCCGCTCGCGCCCTTGGAGCTTTTCAGACTCATTGATAGGAGGCGTATTTACCTCGTCTGGACCTCCCTGGTCCATTGAAAAACGTAGCAAAAGATTGGTGCCCTCGAAAGAATGGTTTGGTTGCAGCATGCAGCGTCCTCCTGTTCTGGTGCGCAGTTGGTCAATTCTTGTGGTCGGCTAAATCAAGAACTAACGACGGCGCCTCTTGGCAACGAATACAGGCCAAGAGTGCGGAACCACATTGAAATACGCCTTGTACGACCACGGTTTCTTTGGCTCGACTTGTCTGATGTCGTAATCGCGAACTATAGTTCCACAGATCTTAGCGACCTCCATCTTCGCGAGGTGCTGTCCGGGACAGCCATTGTAACCACCGCTGAACTGTCATCACAAGACGCCAGGTCAGTAGCCCTTCCATACGTCAGTGTTCAGTCTCTTTGGTTGTTACTCACTGGTATGAAATACTTCTCTTTCGAAGAAATGTCTGCCGCGGACCACCGGTCAGGGTTGAACTCGTCGGCATCGGATCCCCAGATCTCCTTGGACCTATGCAGCACAAACGTGCTGACAGAAAGGATGGTTCCATCTGGAAATTCTCGATCTCCTAATTTGACACCGTGCTTTGGAGCGACACGCGGGAGACCCTGTTGAACCGGTGCAAAGACGCGCATGGCCTCTTTGATACATATCTGCAGGAAAGGGAGTTTCTGGGTATCGGCGAAGCTGATGATCCTGTCTTGACACCTTCCTTGCTGGCTCACGGCGTCGATCTCATCTCTTAGTCGGCGCCAGGCTGTCGGGTGCCTCATCATATGGTACAGAAATGATTGAAGCGCCGTCGACGTGGCGTCTCCACCAGCAGCGACAGTGCCGATGGTTTGGCCCTGGACCGTGTTCAGGTCCAGGCGATCTGGGCGGTCGCGCAGGGTTTTGAGCCAGTATTCCAGCAGATCAAAGCGGTTGCCACCTTTTGTCTCCCTGTTCTCGCGTTCATGGAGTGAGTCCATGGTGACCTTCAAGATGTGGCCAGTAGGTATGACGCCCAGCCACGTGGTGACGGGGTTCGCGAGGAAAATGGCATGGACCATCAGTACCAACCAATGATGACCTGCCACGGCGGCGAAGAGACCTAGACGCAGGTTGTTGGAAATCGCATTTCCAATGTCATAGCCCCTCCTGAGAAACCCATATGGCCGGGAGAAGAGGACCTCGCCCGTCACATCGTTCGTAGTGAAGGTGCAGAACCGATCAAGATGCATCGCTTGCCCATTGTCGGCGTATATGTCCATCCAATCCATCAACAATCCGATCACTTTGTCGATGGGTTCCTCACAATGGAGCATGTTGGATAAGGAGTAGCCCGGGGCAAAGTTTCTGGAGTGCTCAGACTTTTGCTTTGGGTCGAGAACGGTCATGCCATTGGTATATCTGGAGTCTGGGAAGGCAAAGATTTTGTAGAATGCATCCTTTCGGAGAGGTGTCAAGATGAGCTCCTTGACAACCTCAGGATGGCAGACGCTAACCTCATTGTTCGCGATGCGAACAAAATGGCCTTCGACTCAGACGTCAGCAAAGTTGCAGTGCACTGCTGCCCGAATGCGTGCAGACACCTACCGTACTCCTGGTGCAGCTGAAGCAAGTCCTCGCCCTGGTTGCCTCTCATGATCATTGTCGTGTGCCACATCCGCCCGACCGACGCCCAGAATGGCCCAGGGACCCCACTAAGAGGTGTCAGGTACCGGCGGTAAAGCATGAGGGCCAAAACAGAGCCCAGGAGGCTGACCGCAACTGCTGGCCATGGGCAAGCATTCAAGCCAAGCCTCGGCAAAATACCGATGTATGTGTTCGTTGTTTCGGCCATCGTGGTGTTTGGCCTGCCGTCACATGCGTTGCACCTTGCACGCGTTGAGATGAGAGACGAAGAAAGTAATTAGTAAGGACGAAGAGCGGGAATACGAGAATTTTGCACATGTATGGCTCACCGGGGTTTAGAACAATGATCCGCAGTCGCATTCCTCCACTTGTCGGGCTGCAAGGCGGGACTGCCAGCATGTTTTTCCTGCAGCTGCGAACGAAGTTCTGGTTTTATCGTAGGCCAAGGAAGCTAACGCGACTTGGAAGGTTCTTTCAATAAACTCCACAAGTAGTTAAGCCACCACCAAACGTGGCTGTTGCAAACGTGGCGTGGCCGAAAGGAGATCGACCCACGGAGATAATGTCCTCTACACCCATAGTGCTCACAATGTACCGGCAGACATATCAGCAGCCTTGTACAGATCATGCCGTGTGTTCGAGATCTAAATTAGGGACACTGGCCGCTTTAGGGAGTTTTGCTATCAACTATGTAAAGCAGGAATCAAGCAGGGGGGGGGGGTTAATCCTTGCTGGGTAACGTGGAATCTCGGGAATAAATCGGTATACAGAACTTAGAAGCATCAGGACCACCATATACTGAGTCTTCCAGAACATTTTTGCTATCCTACTGCATTGTCAGCCTCTAACCACAAAAGGTATTGTCAGCCACTGTATTGTTAAAAGAGTGCAGCTTCTAAGTTGATTCAGGATAGTTGGGGGAGGGGGCTTGAAAAAGGCTGACTAGGACCACTTCGTAATACATCCGCACGAAAACATAAGAGATAATCAAGTAATCCAAAACAAATAACGATCAGTAGAATCATTCTGAGGCGACAGATGATTCATGAGCAGCGTGTTGAGGACTTGCTGCCAACTTTGAATGTGTCTCACGGAGGTTCAAGTTATTTATCACGCTTCGAATGCGAACAACGTATTCAGTTGCGGCGAGATTGTCAAAGACAGGCATTGTGTGGTCTGAATATGAATTACTTATCATAGCATCGATGGGCAGAGCAAGTATATCATGACGATGGATTCCATTGGTGTATTGTATGGGAAGGGGCTTATTCATCACCCGTCTGAAGGTGGCCATCAGTTTCATTTCCTTGGTGAGCAATTGAGGGGTATGAATACGGCCGTTCTACCTGAAGGTGTTTAAAGAGAGATTATTCTGGTCTTCGCCGTATGACTGATTGCCCGACTTTCTAGTCTATGGCGCCGCCAGAAACAGTTCTCGCTAGCCTCGTCTATACGGCTATCACAAGGCTGTCATTGTTTTCTTAGTCACAAGCTAAAAAGTCGTATTCGAATCCTACTATTATCGGCATTGTATTTTTTAACGCTAGATATTTAAGCGTTTGATACTAAATGAAGGGACTGGATGTATGTTGCTCAAGAAGCATATGTATATAAATTAAAAGCCAGATCAAATTTTAATTGAGCGTGATGGACACTGGTGGATTAAATCAAACACGTTCAAGTATCCCTACACACAGAATTGTTTGTCAAACATTGTGTGGTCCCTGCAGACGTCTTCAAATGTTGTGTCACGTGTGCACAGGGGGAGGCTAGAGCATGCCTGTGTCACATGCGAATAGATCGTTAGCTCACATCCCGTCCCAGCAAGGAACGAGTGCTACGGTTTTGAAATTGCTTCGTCGTGATTAGCGGCGCTTTAGCTGTGGAGCTCATTGATGGGAACCTTGAGGGCGGCTTGGGAACCTTGATGGCTACCCTCCTTCCGTCATGGTAGCACACGTCGAAACCGAGCCATAGCGGGTCCACCTGAGGGGAAAGGAACAGTATAAAAAGAACTATGTTCATGAAGAACCGAGAACTGGAATCGAAATGGTCAGACCAAGCTTCTCCTAGCTGTGCCCCGTCCTCCGACCTGCTTGCCTTATTGATTCGTTCCATCTCTCGTCATGACGTCCAAGAGAAAGCCGGCTATGACCTCGTCGCAGGAGAAGAAGTCCAAGAAGGCGAAGCAACGGGTGGGACCGCTCCCTGTGACGTTGTTATCGGGGTTTCTGGTACGGTTGGAATCTCTCCTCGTGGCCCCTTCCGATGGTCATGTTGGCCATTCACTGACTGACCTGCTAATCATCGCATGATGCGTTGCACAGGGGAGTGGCAAAACAACGCTCCTTCAGCACATACTACAGAGTGACCACGGTCTTAGGATTGCCGTAATTGTCAACGACATTGGAGCCGTGAATGTCGACGCTTCGATCATCCAGTCCACCCACCGCATACACAAAACAGAAGAAAAGGTCATCGCGCTACAGAATGGCTGCATCTGCTGCACACTCCGCCAAGATCTGCTGTCTGAGCTGGTCGAACTGTCGGAGAAACATGCCTTCGACTACGTTATCATTGAGAGCAGCGGAAGTGAGTCTAAAGCTTTACTTGTGTTGATTGACGCAGAGGCCGGACAAGGGTGAACAGCAACGCTGACGAAGACTAACAGTTAGCGAACCAGGCCAAGTCGCCGAGAGTTTCGACTCTAAGCTCACAGAGCACATGTACCAGGTTTTGAAGGAGGAGGGACAATTGGATGAGAGTGGCGCCTTGAAGAAATTGTAAGCGAATCCGACCTATCGCTTGCCAAGTCGAGAATAGAGTCTGCGAAACAGATTCCGTCTCATCTGCTCGATCTCAGGTGTTGGAAGCACTTGCCACTATTGAGAATATTGAAAACACTGACCATTTGCAGGCACAAAGCCGGCGAAGCGGGCATGGGAAAGTTCGCCCGCCTGGACACCACCGTGACCGTCATTGACACGTTCACCATGTACAACGACTTCAACACAGCGGATTTACTCTCGAGCCGCCGCAACGATGTGACGCCAGAGGACGAGAGAACGGTATCCGACTTGATGGTGGACCAGATTGAGTTCGCCGATGTCATTATACTCAACAAGACTGATGCAGTCGATAAGGCGGTCCTGGCCGAGACCAAGGCCCTTGTGCGGACCTTGAATCGCGAGGCCAAGATCCTGCATGCCAGCTACGGTAAGGTTAATGTAGCTGAACTCGTCAACACGGGCTTGTTCAGTCTGGACAAGGCCCAAACAAGCTCGGGGTGGATGCGAGACTTGCATGAGCTGATGCTCAGGGAGGTGAGTTGGCTTCTTCTTCACCAGGCACTGATGACGAGTGGCCGTTGATGGTTTGTTCGGCAGGTCAATGGAAAGACTGCAATCACTCCCAAGCCAGAGACGGAGGAGTACAATGTGCGCAACTTCGTTTACAAGCGGGATCGTCCCTTCCACCCAGAGAGGCTCTGGAGACTGGTGCACGACAAATTCATCCTGCAGCTCGAGCACCATGAAGATGATGCAGATGATGTTGCTAAAACATCAGAGAATGCAAGCAGACAGTCTGCTGTGATTGGGCAAGACAGCGGTGAAAGCGATAACGAGGGGATGGGAGATATCCCGGAAGAGACAGAAGACGGAGGCTCGGACGACCAAGATACTGATATGGACGGCGAGGCCTCTACTTCAGACACATCAGAGGTTTCGAGCTCTGCTCAGACGGCCCTGACATCGCCAACGGCCAGCAAGCACGAGGTCAGTGTCGTCGATAGCAGGGACATCGACATGGACTCAATCGACGCCGAGGCAGAAGACTTGACCACGCCGCCCAATGACATCGTTCTGGCCAACAAGCGCGCCAACCCGCTGTTTGCTCGCCTCTTCCGGTCCAAGGGCACGTATTGGCTTGCAACTCGGCCTGACTACCGCGGAATCTGGTCGCAGGCAGGCGCAATGCTCACACTGGTCGGCGGAACCAGATGGGACATCACTCTTACTCCGGAACAGCTATCACAACTGTATCACGAAGACACGACCGACCCGGAGATAATGAAACAGGTCCGGTATGACATTGACAGCGGTGGCGAGTGGGGAGACCGGAGACAGGAGATCGTGCTCATTGGAGAAAAGCTTGATGTCAAGGGCATCGAGAAGGTCCTGGATGACTGCCTGCTGACAGATATTGAGTGGAAGTGCTGGAAGCGGAGGATGAGGTCGGTGGAAAAGGGTCAAACGGAGCTCAGGTCTGTGATGGAGAAGCTGGAAGCTGCAAAAGAAAGCCTAACCAGCGGGTTTGAAGATGCGTTTCCCGAGTGGGAGGGCCATTTCCAAGACGAGGAGTACGGACGAGACGAGGATGAGGATGAGGATGCGCACGGTTTGCATCAACATTAAAGTGCAAATTCTTTTTTTTTTCAGGGACTTTGAATGAAGATGATGGTCATTCTTCGAACTGATTTCTACTGTGGAAGTGATTCTCCGTCAACTCATCTGCTAAGCCTGACAGTGACACCGTTTCCCCATTTCGTCGCCAGGAAATTTGGCTTTACGGTACTGCCTTTTGGAGGATCTCGAAAGGCTACCCTTTGGCAAACTTTGCACCTATTTTTGGAGACGTTTGATGATGTCTTCTCACAACGTAATCTTCACATTTCCGCCACGAGGTTCTCTCAGTAGACAGGAATAGTTACTCAGCGACCGCTTCGAAATCATTGGTGAGAGCGGACAAAGTGAACGCAACGATGAATGCCGGCTAACCGACGAGGCTAGCACCGTGATCCTCCTCCAGCCTCGTCACATTACGCACGTTCTTACCAAATGCTGCGGGGGAAAAGGGCGCAGAACGTCACACGATTCATGCTGTAAGGTGTACGCGACGACTTTTGTGTAGGTGAATGTGGATCGGGGCCCCCGAGCCCCAACATCGGGTATCGGCCCCTGACCAAAGATGGATCGGGACCGCAAAAGACATCAGCCGGCGTCGGTGGGCGCTCCCTCACTGGGCAGGGCCCATCAATGCAGCTGCGCAGCCGACGCAAGCAACGAAGCCTGATGTTTCTGGGCTGAGCTTCCCAGGCCCAGGGCCGAGTCATCTGATAGGCTCTAGAACGTTTACACTCCAGCATACTTGGGATGATTCATGGCAGAGCCAGTCAAGCTGCAGAGGTATACGTAATGCGGGTATGCTAAGAATAACACAAGCCGCTATGGACCGTTGTGCACCGACCATCCTGTATTCATCACCTAGGGGCTGAGTCTTTGCAGCTCATAGGTTGAGTGGGTTCTAGCGGTCGTGGTCATTCGATCAGAAACGTCCCGCTGTCGTGGCTGCATGATGATCTGCGGCAAGCTCCCCCTTTGCCCGAAACCATCGGCTAACCACATAGTGTAGTATCGACTAGCGTACCCCAGCATAAGGCCTCGAGCCTAAGCTGTTGAAGCTTCTAAAGAGTGGGCCTAAGCAGGTGTCAGCTAGGTAGCCCCATGCACGACAGGGCTTTGCGGCTACTACGGAGTAGTTACACTGCAGCATTGCACGTTGCGCTCCTCAAGTCCTTGCACCGGTAAGGTGAGGACCGCAAAACAACTTGCCTTGAGGATGCTCGTAGATGATTTTGTATTCGAATCGTGCATCGCCTCAGCACTATACTCCTAAGGATCTATGTACATGTATGTGAGCTTCCTTAGGTCTACGCAACGACGTGTGAAAACGCCTGATAGACTGTCCACTTGAGTATCAATATGTAGTGTAGGTGGAGTTTTCGCTATGAAAAGGCAATTCAGATCTGACTGCGGAACCAACAGACCTAGGATCCCGGTGCCCACAAACCGAACCGTGGAGGTCCAGGCTGCGTCAGACCCTGAAGGCCCCCTATTGTACGTAAAGGCCCACCATGAGGCTATGCGTATGACCCTTGTGCAGATCATGGCAATGCAACCATCCGCAGATCCCCACAAACCGAGATCTGTAGAGCCTCAAGCGCGATACAGGCAAGAACATTCACGTAAAGGACGTGATGGACTCCAGATGTCGTAGTCGTCGAGCAGTAAACTCATGTCTATATAAGAAGTTGAGACCCGACGTTCAACATCAGCATTCTTTTCCATCATCATCATCATCATCAGCATCCATCACTCTCACAATCATCTTCAGCAATCAGTCTTCTCGCTCATTCAAAGCTATTAGCACATTTACTCTCACAACTTTCAATACCAACCCCAAAATCAACATGCCTTCCATCCAGAACATCGTCATCCTCGCCGCCATGGCCTCCTCTGCTCTTGCCAGCCCTCTCATGGCCCGCGATAGCTGCAACGTCTCCCCGTCCGCCTCTGGCAGCCAGACACCCCTCAGCGCTCCCTCAGTCACTACTGCCGAGCTCTGCAAGGAGGCTTGCGAGGCCAACGCTTCGTGCAAGTCCTTCGTCTTCGGCCTCCCTGCCGGTGCCTCTGCCCCCACCTGCGAGCTCTACTCTGTCCCGGCTGCCCAGGTTCCTAACCAGGGTACCAACCTGAACGTCTGGGACGTCGCTTGCACCAGCTCCCAGGTGCCCACCACGGCTCCTACTCAGGCAAACCCACAGGGCCAAGTCTCCACCGGCTCTACTGGCTCCACCGGCTCCACCGGACAGACTGGCCAGACAGGCCAGACAGGTCAAACTGGTCAGACTGGTCAGACCGGCCAGACTGGTGGACAGAAGGCCAATAAGCGCGATGTCTGCGGATCTGCCCCGACCGGGCCGTCCACCTCTGCCGCCCCTACCCCCCTGAAGACCGACGCGTCTATTGCCAACCAGGCCGACTGCCTCGCTCTTTGCAAGCAGACTAGCGGCTGCCAATCGTGAGTTCATCCCCAACACTCTCCTGGGACAGATCTGTGCTAACCATTACCAGTGTCGAGTTTGGCACCTTCAACGGAGCGTCTCAGTGCCGCCTGTTCCAGGTCCCGGCCTCTCAGCTGCCTCCCGCCACCGATGGCCAGAGCTTCGTTGCCTTCGACCAGGGCTGCTAAGCGCCTGACGAATCCGGTGTTGCGGCAGGTGTCTGAAGATCAAAATGGGAGGCTGAGAAGATGTTTTCTTGTTATGGGATTTCCTTTGTAACCAGATCATGGCGTCCGTTGCTATTCATAGTTCATGCTCTTCAAGTTCGTCAATGTACACTTCCTGCTTCAATCAAACCTGATGTGAACTGAGTGAATGTGAGAGATAGCGAGGTCACTCAATATCCAGAACTGTGACAGGTTTCAGAGTTTTGATGCTACCTAGGTATCTTAAGAGGTAAATACGCCCAGCACACAGACATTTTCAGAAGGTTCCCTTCCCATCACAATACAGCGAGAACGAGGCGCCAACCCAAGCAATAAACTAGCCTAGCTTATGAATGATCGAAAAATTTGAGGGTAAGAGTAAATGTGATTGGTAAATTAGTGCAAGCTGCTTAAGTACGAATATAAATTATCCACGGCACACAAAGCTGACGCGAGTTGAGCGTCTTCGGTAGCCGCGCCGATATGGGGCGTGCTAACAACGTTGGGCAGTTTCCACATCTCCCCATACTTCTCCATCGTTGGCGGCTCCTCCTCATGTGCGTCCAATCCTGCGCCCCAGATCAGGCTCTCAGCTAGAGCGCGGCCCAAGTCAGTCTCGTCCACTATTCCGCCACGAGACGCGTTGATCAGGATGGCTGTCCGCTTCATGCGGCGTAAATCATCGTACGAGATCATTCCCTTCGTTTCCGGTGTCAGAGGGACGTGGATGGTCAAGATGTCGGCATGTGGGAGTATATCGGTGTAGGACTGAACTCGTGTGTGCTCGAGGTCGGCCCAGGCGTCAGCACGCATGTAGGGGTCAAAAGCCACAATCGGAGCGTCGAAGGCCCCACGGAACATGTTTGCCACCTTGCGGCCGATGCTACCCATTCCTATTATCCCGACCGTTTTGCCATGCAGTGTTATCCCATTGCAGGACTGCTTCTGCACAGGCTGCTTCAATTGCCGGGTCACAATAAACGGTATTTGGCGAGCGACGGACATGGCAAGCGCCAGAACCAGTTCGCCAACAGCCTGTGAATTGGCGCCGGGGGTGTTTAGAATCTTGATTCCCCTGGAGGCGCAAGCCTGCTGGTCAATCTTGTCGATGCCAACGCCATGCTTTCCAATGGCGATGAGGTTCGGGCACCGGTCAACGTCTTGTTTCCGGAAGTAGGAACCTCGCAGGAGGATGGCTGTAGCTTTCTGTTGCCATCCTTCAAAGTCCGGGTCGGTGTTGAGGACCACATTGAACCGTGTCCTGGCGTGATCTATGGCTTGAGGATGCCACGGATCGATCACGTATACCGTGAGCTTGTGGGAGTCTTTGTCGGCCGTGGGAAGCAATGAATGATCTGCAGTGTCTTTATCAGCCAACAGAGCAGGCGCCATAATTGACTACCGAGACGCAAACAACGATGAATCTAGAAGATGACTTAGGCGGCTTCGAGGGGCTTTTCAAATGGGCAAACAGCTATGTCATGCCCGAGTTCATACTTATTTTGTACTCAGCAGTTCGGACGTCTCAGTGCCGACCATGAACTTGTGGAAGGCTCCGACGGCTATACGATCCAAAAATGTACATCGTATCGGTAGGGGTCCGTATCGGTGGAGACAATCCGATTAGGATCGGAAAATCGCCGGACGCCACGTGCATTTTTTCTGGAGGTTTCTGCGAGCCCATAGGGATCATCAAGATATCTTAATGGGTAACTCACACGGTTTAACAATACTCGCAGGACATGAAAATTAAGACCAGTGGTACTCCTGGCTGGCGATATCTGGCAGCCTTGTCGCCACCGCCAACTTAGCCGCATTACACATTGCACCGATGGCGTCGGTGAATGGCGTGCCGCCTGGGGCATGGGACTGCCATGTCCATTGCTTCGACCCCGCCGAATTTCCGTTCAACCCGACGCGCACATATACGCCACAGCCCGCCAGGTTAGAACAGATGTTCGACAGCGTCCTCACGGAACGAGCTGTGTTGGTACAAGCCACCATTGAGGACGGGCCATCAGGCCTGATCAGCCAACTCACCACAGCCAACAGGATGCGCCCCAAAATGATACTGAGGGGCATCGTCCTCCTCAATACATTATCAGATGACGGGCTCCATCCGGGCCCAGAGCTCACCCACATGCATGAAGCAGGGGTGCGATGCGTCCGCGTGCATGGATCTCATGGGGGTTCTGGGAACGACCTGGACTGGGCGTACAACCAGCTGCTCCAAGCTGCCCGTCTTTATCCCGTGAAAAAGCTCGGTTGGGCAGTCTCTGCCCAGTTCAGTCTCAGGACATGGTCCGGTCTTGCAGATCGCCTGTTGGCGAGTGAGCGTCATGGTGATGGTGGTGGTGGTGGTGACGACGGGCTAGCTACAGTCAGAATCCTAGCAGATCACAACGCATGTGCGGCGTCGGAAGACATTGGAACCCCTGAGCTTGCCGCAGTGGTCAATCTTCTCACGAATTCGACGAGATTCTTCATCAAATTGGGCGCCTTCTACCGTCGAGAGCCGCTAGACATACGTCGTATGCGCCCAGTGGTAGAGCTCTTTTTCTCGGCGGCTGCCGACCGTCTGCTGTGGGGAAGCGACTGGCCCCACGTGGATGTCACTCAGAAAGGCCTCAACCCTTCACCACATTTACGTGGTGTAGAGGCAGTCGAAGAGCTCCGCGTACTCGAGTCGTGGCTTTCGCCTGAAAATTTTGTCAGAATGTTGATTCAAAATCCGGCCAGAGTGTTCGGCTGATGTCCTAGGCTTCGGAGAATATCCGAGGCGCGGGGGAAATGGGGTTGGGTGGCATTGACAATTGGATGTACCCTAGGAAAAATCGGGAAAAGCTGGGGAAAATATATCGGAAGGGACATGATCTGTCTGGGGTAAACAGGGATAAAGCAGAGATGTCTCCTGGAGCATTAATCTACACATCTCTTGATCGTCACTATCGTCTGCAAGAGCAACCCAGGTTGATGCATTCTTTCTTGTTTTCGTCCTTGCAACTTCAATTATCACCTTGCTCATTGCCATCACTGTTAATCAATTCGATTGAGGAACGAACATTCTCTATCATCGCTTCAGATCTAAGCACTATGGCGGGTAAACAGACGGAGGTCGATGTGAGCTTCGAGCAATGTTGTTCAATCAAGCAGGTTCCGGTCGACCAGCCGCACGTGGCCATGGTTGAAACAATTGACAGAGACAAGACTGTGAAACAAAGCCTGATGGCCACATATCGCTCGTACGACCCGGCCTTCTCGAAGGAGACGGAGAAACGCCTGGTCAAGAGCATAGACATCCGGCTCCTACCACTCATTGTGACCATTTATATCTTCAATTACCTGGACCGAAACTCTATCACGCAGGCTCGTCTCTACGGCCTGCAGGAAGACACCAATGTGACGGGCGTCACTTACAACACGGCCATCTCCATCTTCTCGGCCGGCTATATCGCCATGCAGCTCCCTTCGACCTTGCTGATGACCAAGGTCCAGCCTCACATCTTCCTGGTATGTGCTGCCCCGGATCACGTTGAAAATTAATGCGTAGGATTAAGTGGAGGGAGGGTTCACATGAGGTGGTTGTTGACTGACCGTCTTTTTGCTACAGCCAGGATGTATCGTCACTTGGGCCGTAGTCAGCGGTCTTACTGCCTCGACCTCAAGTCCAGCAGGCCTGTTGGTTGTCAGGTTCGTGCTGGGCCTTGTGGAGGCTCCGTTCTTCCCTGGCGCGGTATACTACTTGAGCTGCTGGTACACCAAACGTGAGCTTGGGATCCGCATGGCCATGCTCATCTGCGGTCTACTCTTGTCCAACTCATTCGCGGGATTGATCTCGGCTGGGATTCTATCAGGTATGTCGGGCGTGGGCAGTCTCGCAGCCTGGCGGTGGCTCTTTATCTTGGAAGGTATCGTCACCGTCATCGTGGGCACAATTGCCTTCTTCGTCCTGCCTGACTACCCCAGCACGACGGGCTGGCTTAGCAAGGAGGAGAAGATCGTCGCACAATGCTGCTTGGCGGCCGATGCTGGCAGCGAAGAGGCTCTGGCAGACGGCGAGGAACAGGTGTCCATATGGACCGGCTTGGCATGGGCAGTCAAGGATTACCGTGTCTGGCTGTTTGCCTGCCTTCAAATGGCCACCACAGCCTCCATATCATTTTCACACTTTTTCCCGACCTTGATCCAAGGTCTGGGATTTGAGAGCAACACCATCGTACTGTTGTTGACCTCTCCTCCCTACCTATTCTCATTCATCTGGGCGCTCAGTTTCGCTTGGGACGCCGACAGGAGGCAGAAGCGCTCTCCCTACGCAGCCATATCAGCAATCACCGCCATTATTGCCACTGTCGTCATCATCGCCCTGTCCGACCAGCAGTGGGCTCGATATGCCATGACCTTCCTAGTCTGCTCAGGCACATTCGGCATCTATTCAACCACTTACACCTGGCTGTCGTCCACCATTGTGAGGCCTCCGGTAAAGCGTGCCGCGGCGATCGGAATTGCCAACACTACTGCGAATACCGCTTCGTTGTTCGCCAACTACTTTTGGCTCGACGAGTACGAACCGTACTTTAGACAGTCCTGGGCATGCATACTCTCTTTTCAAGTTCTCGGGCTTGCTTGCATTTTAACGTTGCGTCACTTGCTGAAGAGATCCAACTCCGAGTTCGACAAGCTGGCGGAACAACTAGATATCCATGACGAGGCCGCAATCAGGCAGTTAGACGAAGTCTCGCAGAGGGCAGTTATAAACGGCTTCAGATATGTAGTTTGATAGTGCAATGGCAATTTGCAAAACTCCTACGGTACAACAAGAATTGCAATTTTGATATAACACAATCATTGTATGATAGGCGGATGCAGGCTCAGATAAGGCTGACCAGTATCCAAAAGAACGGATATTCGCACCCGTAAAAACGGAGGGTAGTATGCAGGGGTGTAATACCCTTCGTTTTTATAGGTGCAAATGTCCGTTCTCATGTTCAAAATCAGTCAACCTATCTTCTTAACTAAGTCTAGATCTGACGACATGAGTTCCATTCAAATAGTGGGCGATATGGATAGCTGCCATTTGTCCTATCATATCCACTGCCCGAGCAGAAGATCGCCGGGTCACACCCACATTCAGTAATTACGTTTAAGCTGTTGAAACTCTGCTGCCGGCCAAGCCTCCAAGAAGCTTCACAAATGTAGCGTCGGTGCAGCCACGACCCCTTTACAATGCCACTCGACCTTCTGAATGCAGCCTTCAAGGCTGTCCGTGATGTACAGCGTCTTGTGTTCCGGACCGCCGAAACAGCAATTGGTCAGATTCACACCATCGGTCCCACTAATGATGCGAGCCTTTGGTACTCCACTCGGGTCAACAACGAAGACGGAGCCAAGACTAGGATGGCAGATGAACAGGTTTCCCTCCGCATCAAGAGTCAGACCGTCTGGTCCAGCTGTACCGCACGAGTGGAAAAAGACACCGGCTTTAGTGGTGGTGCCATCGTCGTGGAGTGGCAGGCGCCACACCTGGTTGGACCTAGTCATGGCCACAAACAAGACTCTCTCGTCATGAGATAGGACCAGCCCGTTGGGCGAGACGCCATTGTCCACCAGCTGGTCAAGCTTTCCGCCTGGGCTCAGACGGTATACCTTGCCAGTCTGGTCAGTCATTCCCGTTTGGCCCTGGTCGGTGAAGTAAACATTGCCCTTAGAGTCTACGACAAGGTCGTTGGGTCCTTTGAACCTCTCGAGGTGGCGCCGCGTCATGTATGGCTTGATCAAGCCAGTTGCGGGGTCGCAGATCAAGATGCCCTGTGGTAGTAACATCAGCATTTACGTCGGAATGAGCGTCGATAATTACTCGCTGGCTAGTCCCCAAGTGCCTCCTGGGTTCCTTTGGATATCACCGCATGTACCTGTTTATAGTCTGCCACTAGCAACTGGCCGTCTGGCGTTGCAGCCAGTCCATTTGGTTCTCCATCCCACTTTGCACAGACTTTAACCTCTTTATCAGGATCTACCCGCAGGATGCGGCCGTAAGGAACGTCGACAACGAACAGATTACCCGCGTTGTCGGCCAACGGGCCCTCTAGAAAGATGTCCTGGAATGGCCGAGTAAAGCCACCTCGCCACTCGGAGTCTTGACCGATGCACCTTATCGAGTCTGGGATCCGGAAAAAAAGCTCCGCTTTGATGACCGGAGGTGGCGGAAAGAAATTCATACTGATAATAAGTTACTGGTAAAGCTCGAAAGGTTTGAAGCACAACACGTGAACCATCCAGGCAGTCTCGACAGAAGATCTATATTCTTGCTAAACCTATCTATTTTTTGAACAAATGTAGAGCAAGTCCTCTGGTAGCTCACCAGGGGTATCAGACAGCACTTGAAGCCAAGCCACTTTGCCTCGGAAACATGTCCGACGCCCGATGCGATTCAGAATGGCCGGAAATAGTCCGAGAGACAATGGCGGCCAACTTGCCGAACAGTTCTGGTACTATGGAGTCTCTGGAAGATCAAAGTGGAAAACGAAGATCGACAAGCTTGCTTGGAAGACGTTGGTAGCGCTTTTCTCCTCATAAAGTCCGCCTGTCTATATTGTCTCACCAACAGACGGATTTCCTATAGATGTACAACTTCAACGAAATCCTTGCTCCTTGGCTTTCGGTCCGGCGTCCTCTAGCCACCGTCATATCTGCGTGCAGAGATTGCAATCTAGCTCAATTTTGACCGACAAATTGCCATGGCTAGAAGTTCCTTGGTCGCCACGACTCGGGAGGCACTCAAGGAGAGCCCTCGAGAGATATTCAATTGGTGGTTGCTTTTCAACACGTGTGTCTGGAGCTTCTCAGGCGTTGCAAAGGGGTTTGATGAAGGTGTGTCCACTTCGCGCATAAAGTGCCAGATACCCATTCGACCACAGTCTACGTGTAATTTGAAGAGGTGACTCAACGACAGACAGGAAACATTGCATCAGTGGTTGTCATGAAATCGTTCATGAAGAAGTTCGGTCTGGACAAGCTCTCCGCGGCCGAATATGCCAATACCAAGGGTTGGATCGTGTCCATCGCCACCGCCGGCGCTGTGTTTGGCTGCCTTGCATGCAGCTGGCTGACACAAAGGCTCGGTCGGAAATGGACAATGCAGATTTTTACAGTCATATACATGGCTGGTATCCTCGGTCAGACCTTTTCCGGCGGCCATCTTGGAGGCTTATATGTTTCTCGCTTGGTTTCCGGCTTTGGCATTGGGGGAACAACTGTGCTCCCTTCGATCTACATTTCTGAGGTGGGTCCGGCCGTCTTCATCTGGTATCCCAAGCCTAGTGTTCCTTGAGGAACATCTGCCAGTACAGTATGGCCCAAGCGTGCTAATTTCTGTTCATTTGCTTCCGCATAGATAGCCCCTGCCCCGATCCGCGGATTGCTCACGTTGCAGTATGCTTGCTGCCAGCAACTCGGCGTTGTGTTCGGTTTCTTCTTCAATTACGGCATCACACGCCACCACCAGGATACTCAGCTCCAGTGGCAATTGCCAACGGGCCTCCAGCTACTGCCCGCCCTCATTTGGGGGCTCGGGATGTTCTTCTGCCCTGAGTCACCTCGGTTTCTTTTGGCACGTAACAAGCCCAGCGAAGCATTGAGGGTGTTGGCAGGCCTCAGGGGTCTTCCGGAACACCATCACTACGTCCAGGGCGAGTTTGAAGGGACAGAGCAGTAGCTGAATCACGAGCTGGAGGCCGTGGCTGGGGCTTCCCAAGTCGATCTTCTCAGGGAGACCTTCTCCACGCTCGAGAACCGGCGCCGGTTTGTGCTCATGTTCATGGCCCACCTTTTCGCCCAGTGGTCCGGCGCGAATGCAATCACGCAGTACAGTCCCACAATCTTTGGCTACCTGGGCATCGGTGGCGAGCAGGAGACATTCCTCGCAACCGGCATCTATGCCATTGTCAAGTTTACCTCCACGCTGCTGATCGCTGTCTTCGTCATCGACTTCATCGGACGGAGGCGATCGCTGATGGCCGGCATCACACTGCAAATAATCACGCTCGTATTCGTTGGAGCCTATCTGGGCGCCACGAGCGGGCAGAGCGCTTCGGATATTGCGATTAGCCCTTCGGCGTCGGCCGCAAGCGTGGCATCAATAGTGGCCATATACCTGCACGCGGTGGCTTGGTCAATGGGCTGGTTCTCCATCCCGTATCTGGTGTCCGCCGAGGTATTCCCCGTGCGCATCCGCGGGCTGTGTGTCTCGATCCTCATGGCCGCGCACTGGGCCTTCTACTTTGCGTGCTCGCGGGCTATGCCGTCGCTGCTTGTTGCCACGCACCGGTACGGCGCCTTCGCCTTCTTTGCGTCC
This sequence comes from Diaporthe sp. P3_1W, assembly GCA_037177825.1. Taxonomy (NCBI): domain Eukaryota; kingdom Fungi; phylum Ascomycota; class Sordariomycetes; order Diaporthales; family Diaporthaceae; genus Diaporthe; species Diaporthe sp. P3_1W. Next base: position 50,758 of record JBAFXB010000004.1, on the reverse strand, counting down.
ATCTGTGTTCTCTCGCTCGCGTATGTCTTCGTCGCCATGCCTGAGACCTCGGGCCGTTCGCTCGAATCCATGGACAAGCTGTTTCAGAGGCCGTGGTACACCGTCTTCAAGATTGCATACCCCAGGCCGGAGGACCTCGCTACTTCACAGTACTCTCGACGTGGAAATGATCCAGGAGATCTCGAAGGGGATGCGGATAAGTCGTATCATAAGGTCAATCACGTCGAGTCCGCATATTTATCTTGTTGATTATTGACTCAAAGGGCGACCTGTTGACGTTGGTAGACACCAATGCCGGAACCGTCCATTTGAAGGGCTTGTGCCAAAATTTACATTTCCATCAACATATAGCTCAGCCCGACTCGAGCATGACTATCAATCGGGTGCCTTTTGAGTTCCGAGCCATCCTTGACGTAGCTGCCCAACTAGTGTCATGTTTAGCTTTGCAGACAGCGATATTTAGGCTTCGTTACATACCATACCCGTGATGGAGTTGACGACTTTGCACACTTCAGCTGCCTGACGATGACTGTGAGGACCTGCTTCAGCTTTGCACCTGCCTCGTCTTCTGTTCCTGGAGCATGCTACGCATCAAAGACGCGATTCGCCTGGGCACAATATCCGGCAAATTGAACAAGAGCTGGCAAAGCAGTCAGCAAAAGCGATGGGGACACGGACTCAACGCTGGCCAGCGGCAGGTGTGTCTTACAGAGTTTATTCTGTCTGGATGACATTGCCCCGTTGCAAGCGCAAAGAAGTCTCGCAGAACCCTTCTGAAGACCTTCACTGCCCCAAAGCGAGACTCGATCCCGGCGATGAGGGTGCAGCACTTGTTGACCACATCGTTGGCAATACTGAGCCGCCCTCCCCGAGCGCCGTTAATGTCACCTGTAGACCAATGACTGTCGACTTCAAGGATATGTCGCTGTTCAAGGTGCATGTAAAACACACCTGAGATGAAAACGTCGTACGCGTCAACAAAGGACCCGACAAAATGTGCCTGGTCTGATCGATCATACAGCAAATCGATAAGCCTCTTGCATGCCGTGCTTGTTTCCCAAGTGATGCTTCTCACATCGAATATGGACGATGAATTGATTGTTTGTTCCTCGGCCCTCTTGGAGGCCTCTTGAGCGATATGTGTGAAGATCCGGGCTAGGTTCTGCGCCAGCCGCATCGATATCTGTGATGCGTGGACCACAGGGAGCTCAGACAGCCTTGGTTGGTAGTCTCCAAGGTGTTGGATGTTGCTATAGTGGAAGAGAACCGGCTGATCTGGATTGCTACGAATATTAGAAAGGAGACTCGCCTGCATCAAGATATAAGTGCTCAGTTGACGACAATCGCCCTGAGAGCTGCAGATAGTGGACAGGTCAGGTAGCTTAAAAGGCAATTATTAGTGGATGGGCAGTCTTGACTATGGTTGAGCCAGCCGAAACCGCAGACTCTGACAAGACCAAGCGCGCACACACGTACTTGTACTGATATGTCATTGTCTTGAATGAGGAAGGGCCTGTCCATGACCGAATTCAAGGATCTTGAGCAAGTCAACAAATCATTTCTGTTCCTAAAGCTGGAAGAAGGCGGGTGGGACGAGCATGGGAAAGGGAGAGGTACCTGTCGAGCACATAAATGGTCCAGAACAAACGTCTACGAGTCTCCATGTCTGTCTCTGACCATATGGCGGTATGCATATGTTGTTCTGGATCACGATGCAAGCCCAAGAATATGCATTGCTTCATGGTTAAGCCGAGCAATTGCCAGGCAGAACCGCCGTAAGGGCTGTAGGTTGCATAAATGGTTAGGAAGACGAGGCACGCAACAGGAACGAGGCTGTCGCCGTCCTCCAGAAGAGAGTCAAAAAGTTCCAAGGAGGCGTTTTGCAGTTTCGTCCTGTATGATTCCAGGCGGGTTGATTCTGATGATAACAAGGTGCCGATGCAAACAGCCTTGTAGGTATTGAACTTGTCGGCCTCTGATGGTAGGTCTCTCCCGTAATGAGGGTGACCATCCTGACCGCCAACAACAAGTTGGTACTGTCTTTCCAGCTGAGCGCGGTCAAAGTGTGGAAACAGTATGGCAACCTCGTCAAGGAACAAGGCCATGAACCCTTCCGTAGCCTTCCGGCTCAACTGAGGCTGTTCTGCAGCTCCTCCCGTCGCTATCACCAACAAAGAGGAAAGGGATGCGTCTAGACCGGCCGGGCAAGCAGGATTGGCGCCATTCAGCGCGATGGCGGCCCTGACAAGGCTTCCCGTGCTGATTCTCTGCGGGATGTTTGCAAATCCATTCCCGCGAGGCTCTGCCATAGCGTCCCGAGAGAGGAAGTTGATGCCGTTCATAGACGCCCGAACTGAATCGTCCCTGTCACCATCCTTGTCCGCGACTGCACTTTGCGTGTCAGTATCTGCCTGGGCCTGAATCTGCTGGCCTTGAGGGGCATCATCATTATCATCATCTGGCTCAGCCGACTGGGAAATCGCCGTTTCAGAATCCTCGGGCGCTAGTTGTTGCTCTCGGGCGGCGGGTGTATCACTAGCACATCGGCCCGGGGAAGGGGACGCAGAGGCCGGGCTCTCTCTACGAGCACGTTTTCGGGGAGGCTGGCGATCTCCAGCCTCCTCAATGGCACTCTTCAGGGATTCCACATAACTGAAAGGAGGATTGCACAGTGAGACAAGCGTTATCGATCAGTGCCGGAGCTGGAGTCATGGGGCCACTGACCTGCCCAGTGTTGCATTTGTGAGATTGCTGCCTTCCGCGGCACCAGAAGCTACATTTAGTGTGAACTTGACTGTGCGCTGCGTGCACTCGACACCTAAGTCGGCGCAAGCAGAGCATGATGGCAGCAGTCTGTCACACTATACGTGGCCAACACAGAAAACAAATGGTCAGCCTGTCTACGTCCCCGTGGAATGCTCGTTGTAATGAAGTAAGATGCACCACATGCTCATTGAAGGATACGTATAAGGAATAACACTGTAGGGTTCTAACTCGTTGTTTCCGTTTCCAACATCTCTCGCAGGCTTGAACTCGAGCCGGGCCTGTCCCCCAGTCGCTGCTCGACGACGGCTCCATGCTGGCTTGCGTATTGACACGATCTTGACTTGCAGGACTTGCTGCCGAGTAGCGAGCAACACAGAAGACTTGAGGTCCGGTAATAATGTCATGTAGCCGAGTGAGACTAAGCACACAACAGGGAGGATTCCAGGAGTCCGGATAACCGCATCGAAGGAGGTCGGTCCCCAACTCGATCGTTGATGTTGTGTTGTTTTTCCGGCATTTATTAGTGTCGGTCGGCGTTGTCGCGATCCAGATGTCTGGCCGGACAAATACCGAGCTCCTAAGCCCACCCTTGTCCTAGTTTTGCGGGGTAAAATGGGGTCGCATACTGCGGGGATGTGATGTTCAATTGATCATTACCCCAACGAAATGTTCTTAATTGCATGGATTAATGCATAACTTGGACGCTTGTATGTACAGTGGGAGTAACATGAGGTTGATCCGCTTGGAATCATAGCACCTCAGTAGAGAGTAAAGAGACAGCGGGGAAGCAGCAGATTAAGGTCACATCAATGTAAAGCTGTCCAACGATTTCTTGCCTGGTCAAAACCTGTATATGTATATATATCCGGGGCATCTCGTTTCTCAACCTAGTCTCTACCGAAGTGGCCGGTGAAATGACGCTCCCTAGGCTGCCTGCTTGTCAGACCTGCCACCAGCGGAAAATCAAGGTGAACCAAGCCCTTCACTCCTGGAGCCAGGAACACTCGATCCTCTTCAAGTGGGCGATGATGTAGACAGACCTCCTCTCTGACCATGGGTTCTCGGTACACAGTGTGACAGCGACCGACCAAGTTGCAGGCCGTGTGCAAGACATGGCCTTGAATGCGTGCAGGCTGTTTCGATATCCAACAGTGGCAAGGCAACTGCGGATGGAAACGTCACGAGGCGGTGAGTTAAGCCGCCACCACATTGAAGGCCCATGACCATGGTCATGTTTATTGTACATCTGGATTTATTTGGACCATTCCTCCCAACCTTCCACTTACTCTTCTCTTTATGTCCCTGGGCCATCTCCTAGGCAACTGCCAGTGTAGTAGCTACACAGCCACAGACAATGCCAAACATTTACAGTTGCTGACCCCGTTCTATGCTGTTAAAGATACTTGGATGCTCTAGAGCGGAAGGCCTGGGCTGTGTCAAAATCACGTTTGTCGCCTGATTACCACGAGCTTCAAGAACAGCCGCCTTCTACCGATGCCAACAGCATTTCTGTGGAACCCAGCCCGGCCGACGCTAGAGCCAGGGCGGCGTCCGCCTTCGCGACAACACAGGCAGGCTCTGCTGTCGCCGACGGAGGCGGATACAGGTAAGGACATGGATCCAAGCGGCTGTAGACCTAAGCAAATAACAAGGCATTCATCAATTTCTCGCCCACACAGGTTCCTTAGACTTCTCTTCACCAGCAAGACTTGGCAAGATGAACATGCCAGTCTGTTACATGGCTTGACGAAAAAGCCCGAGGCAATCGAGGCCACAATCCGGCCCAACGAACTGCCTCCACCTGAGGAAGCAAGGATTATTTTTAATCAATAGTAAGACCAAGTGCATTTCATCCATCCTTGAGCAAGAAAGAACAGCTGCAAGAGTCGAATAGGACGTACCGGTCCACTAATGCGTCATCCTCTCGTTAACCTCTAGCCTGGACGGACCTCAAGTCCAGAATCCGTTCCTCCTTCGTCAAGATATCGAGACCACATTCGCCCACGTCTTCAGCCCTGGCTGCTCTCCGACTCCTCGGGAACTTTTCCACGCCTTCATGATACTAGCTACCGGGAGTATCACTTCGTACAGGAGCGGAAGACATGCGCATCATTCGTTCGGATACTACCTAGCAGCTATGAGGCACTTCGACGAGGGATTCATGGCCAACGGACTCCCAGCCATACAGGACCTCCTGCTTATTTGCCGTTTCGGAGTCTATCATCATACAGGTGCGTTCTGTTCTCTTCCCCCCTCAACGCCCCTCCCCGCCATCTCCGCCATCTCCGCCATCCCCGCTCAGTTAGTGACCGAGGGCCATGTCGCCTCCCTCTCAGGAACCTCCATCTGGGATGTGGTTCAGCTCTGCGTCCGTATGTGCATCGAACAGGGTCTCCACCAGCCACCCGGGCGGCAGATACAGTTGTTAGAGGAACAGCTGCAGCGCAGGGTATTCTGGGAATGCTACATGATCGACCGCTATAGCTCGTCGACGCTCGACCGCCCGTTCGCGATATCTGACCAAGACATCGCCACTCCACTGCCAGCTCACGTGGATGACGCCGACCTGGCTGCGGCTAGCGCACTATATCCTGACTTGGCCACATTTGAGACCAGATACACCGGGTCCGGCCCAACCGAGATGACCGTCTTCCTTGCGTGTGTCCGACTCCGTCAAATCACATCACGGATACAAAGTCTCGCATCAGTCACCGGCAATCACAGTAACCGACGTTCCCCAGACGAGCTGCAACTGCTATCAACGGGCAACGTGTTCTGTGCTCTTGATGAATTGCTCGGTGCGCTTGAAGATTGGCGCACATCCACACCCGTGGTGACAAGTCCAAAATGCCTCTACGAGAGACACGAGTACTTTGAGTTCCTCTACGCGAGGGAGAAACTCCTTCTCATCCGAAGAGTCATGGAAGTCGTACCGAAGCGCAAGGGAGTCCCTCCCCAGAACATGTTAGCCCTATCACTCAGGACAGCTGCCCGAGGGATTGAGTTGTTCTCCGGACTCTTCGAGGAGAACGCCATCACTTATACACGGAGCTACTTTTCGTTCCTCTTCACGGCTGGTCTCTCCATCATGCTATCCATCTCCGTCTCTGATGGATCCACCAACGACTGCAATTATACGGGCTCAACCTCTAAGACGCTGGTCGTGTGTGAAGATACACTTAGACAGCTGGGGGAGAAATTGCCCGACGCTAAGCCTTATGTCACAGTTTTCGAGGCGCTTCATCGAAATGTCGCGAAGGGGTTCTATCAAAAGAGCAACGGAAACCTCCGGAGCACGACTTTCACTAGTACCGAGGCGACCGGGGCGAGTCACAAGGTCATGGAACCAGTATTGGGACCACGGCACAGTCAATCGCAGGCTGGTCAGACATCCCGCGCAGACCAGGACCAGCCTCTAAACATAAATCTAGAAGGTCAGACTCGAGCAGCGATTGGCATCCCTTTGCCTGGCGCTAGCTGGCCCCAATGCGGAGGCATCGACCCGGAGGGCGCTGCCATGTACAGGAACGAGGCTGGTCTTGAGCCAGTTGCCATACTATCGGCAGAAATCACGTCTCCTGATGGATATACCATGTTTCCCTGGGCATCGCTGACCGAAGATAACCCGCTGTGGAGTATGGAGGCTGGCCTGGGTGAATACGCGTACGGGGATGCGGGCTTCAACATGGCGCTCTTTCAATGACCAGAGGGCATGAAAGGCTACGATGATCTGGATGGTGGGTTCCATTGGCTCTGCACGAATGGCGTATGTTCAAATGTTGGTACAGTACATAGGCAAGGGCTGGTCACTACCTACGGACTCTTACTCTGAGCTTCCCATCAGGTAATCACATCGGGTATCGGGCCCGAAGAGATTGCCAGGAAAGAGAACGGATATTTGCACCCGCAAAATCAGAGCGTACACCGTCATACATCGCCAGTACTAAGCCAGCTCACACACTCAATCACACACTCAATTCATGAATGTGTAAGTATTAGGTGTGGTGGGCGTTATGTATATGGAGTTGGATGTATGGGTGTCGGGTATGGTTGTTGGGTGTATGGGTGTTGGGTATGTTATCGTGTGGGTGTGCAAATTACCTTGGTGATACGTTCTAATGGCTGCAGCTGTAGCGCGAGTGATGTACGGGTGTACCCTCTCTTTTTACGGGTGCGAACATAAGTTCTCCTTGGAAATAAGGCAGATCGACTTCGGAGCTCTACAACCTCTGCTCATAGATATACTGCTTGTTCCAGGGTTCACACAGTGTGCCGTCTGATGCACGCGCGGCTGGAAGGGGTAACAACCGAGACTCAGTCCGGCCGTTGCGGCCTCCTCGGCATTAGGGCCGAAATGCGTGCACTAGGTGTCGGCGCGGAGCCGATCCGACACACCTGAATGAGGTCGAGTCGTTCACGAGAACAGCTGTCTGTCATGGGAAACCTGTGCCCTACTGATGCTGACATGTTTGGAACTAAAACTTGTTCGGAACTTATTTGAACAAGTTGATCGTCACGTCGAGGCTCCGGACCAGAAGAATTGTGGCGCACTGTACCAGAGATTTGCCGACTACACACGACAGTCTTTATAATCGCAAGCAGGGAACTGCTATCTGCACCCTAAGTCCGCGAACAGATACATGAGTATAAAGCTTCAAGGGCGTTCCGGTAAACCACGGAGGCCAATTGTTCGCCAACAACATTATTTCCCCATCTGCACACATCAGCTACATATTCTCTCTTCGTTTTCTCACCAAAAAAAAAAAAAAACGCACACAAAATGGGCTCTGCTGGAACAAACGGCACGTCCAGGAGTCCGACAATGTCCATATCGAACCCATTCCGCACACGCATTCTTTTAGGGCAGGTCAGCGCTGTTCTTTCCGTCAAGTTCCTTCTCACCAACGAGATGGCCATGATGTGCAAGACAGCCGGGATCCACGGCATGTTCCTCGACATGGAGCACTCAACCCAGGACCTGCACGCCGTGGCACAGCTCGTAGTAGCTTGCAACTTCGTGGGCGTTTCCCCCATCGTCCGCGTCCCCAGCAAGTCGCCGTTCCACCTGAGCCGCGCACTGGATGCCGGCGCCGCTGCCGTGGTTGTGCCACATGTGGACAGCGTAGCCGAGGCGCAAGATCTCGTCCGTGCCGCCAAGTACGCACCGCTTGGTCAGCGCGGGTCTACAAATAACCAGCCCTTGTTCGACTTCCGCCATGTGCCTTTCGCTGCTCAGAGTGAGACTCTGAACCGTGAAACCATGCTCATTCCCATGATCGAGACCCCGGCTGCCGTCGCCGCCGCCGCCGAGATACTGGCCCTGGACGGCGTCGATGGACTCTTGATCGGGTCCAACGATCTATGTGCTGATCTGGGCATACCTGGTCAATACGACAATCCTCTTTATCAGGATGCTGTCACCAGCGTGGTGCTCGAGGCGAGAAGGGCGGGGAAACCTGTCGGGATCGGAGGTATCGGGGGCCGGCAAGACCTGTTGGAGAAGTGGTTCGCGATGGGTGCGTCGTGGTCGCTGAGTGGTGCTGACGGATCAATCATTCAGGCCGGTATGAAGAAGATTGGAGACGACTACGCAGAGATAAACAAGAGAGTGCAGAAGTTGAGGAGTACATAGTGCCAAGGACGTCACAAAATAGAGCATGAAACTTGCAAGGTCACAATCTTTGAAGCTGTCACAATTCGTTGATTTCCGCTTAAAATTCTCAATTGGAATACAGATTAAATCGGATACCACTTCGAATGCAAGCGTTACTGGGGCGAGTGATATCGACGTACGCAGGCCGTTTAGCTGTAGGCGATGGTCATGATAGAACATGATATCTCGGTCTCGCACCGTTCTCGTTTTCGGGTTGTGAGGGGCCTTATAAGAAGAATCATTAGCGCCAACCTTGGCTGAGAGGTGCCCAGCAGCAGGAGCCCAGGTGCCGGTCCTTTACTTGGCGCAGTGGGGTTTGGAATACGGTTACGAGGATGCAACGACCACACTCAGCCAAGAGTTTATCTACGTGATATTTATTATTGTAACAAAATACAAGACTAACCACTGCGTATAAATGGACCCTTTACCCATTACATTTCAACAATGCTGAACTCACCGCCCCGTGCACCTCAACTTTCCAAATTACTTGAACAAATTGAGAGCCCTTTCTCTGTCTTCTACCCTGAGACACGTTCAGTGCCACCAAGCCTACGGCTGCGAATCATAAATAACTAGAATATGTGCCCGGCGGCGATTCATGGATTCCATAATGTCAGGGCTGACATTAACTACTGGCCTCCAGAAGGCGCTGGCGAGGAACTGGTCGAGGGGAAGATTAAGGCGCGGTACCTCGGGACCGGAGACGAGTACACGCGGAAGATGTCCATCTTAGACATCCGAGGCCGCGAGGACGAGTTCACCTGGCAGGACAATGGCTTCCAGGTGGCGATACTTCCCACGCGTGAGCGGCACGAATTTGACAAGAAATGGACCGAGGAGGTGTACTACACGGAGGTTGCGGAAGTTTTGAAGAATATGTGAGTGTACTTGCGCCGTCGTGTACCTATCGCGCCTCTAGTCAGTGGACCCCCATGTTGACCAACACCGATGCTTGTCACATACAGCACAGGCGCAAAGCATGTATTCGTCATGAACCATGTCTGTCGGGCTGCGCCAGACACCACCAACGAGACCAAGCCCGATGGAGAAAACCCCAACGCAAATGGGCCTTCTGCGAATGCTCACGCCGACTTCTGCATCAACGACGATTACATGTCCACCATGAGAGAGCTGTCCTCGGCCAGACTTGACCAAGATGAAAGACAATTACTCCTGGGCGCTCGGAGGTGGGGCGTGTTCAACACCTGGAAGCCCGTCAGGACAGTCCATCGTGATCCTCTTGCCATGTGCGACTGCCGGACCGTCCAAGCGTCTGACATGCGGTTGAAGAAGCGAGAGCTGCTACCAGGAAAGTTCATAGCCTCGACGTACTTCTCTCATCCTCATAATGAGGATAGGCACCAGTGGTATTACCTATATGAGCAGAAGCCGAACGAGATGTGGATCTTCCGTGGTTATGATTCTGACAGCTCGAGGCCTCGCTTCCCGACAGGGCACACGGCCATCAGAACCCCTGAGGTGGGCTTGGACGATATTCCGGCACGAGAGAGTATCGAGGTTCGTGCCATTGTCGTGTGGGACTGACCAGGTTTCTATATCTATCTACATAGTTTATACATTGGTGCTACAACACGTAGAGAGAGTTCCAAATCCACTGCACCGCAACATTTGGCATGATCGTGTCGTTTTCCTCACAGCCATCTCTCGAGCCTGCAACATACAATACCCCACTTCAAGTCAATAGAATCTCCTCTCACACTCCACTCGTTTATTCTTGATTTCTCTCATCCCATCTGTGCACCGGTCTGCCCTGTGGATCAATCAATCAATTGTCCGCTAGGAAATTTGATAGACAGGGTCAACTTAGGTTCACCCTTTACGTGCAAGCCTCTTTTCGGGGGAGTCATTACTGTAAGGTTCTAACCTCAATGCTTCAAATCATCCCAAATGTTGCTGTTCGCCCACCGATTGATCCGCTGGCACGCCCCCAGCTCCCGAACTTCCAAAACGTTCCATAGTAACCTGTCATCGATCGTGTTTAGGATCAACTCCAGACTGTGCCCCATTCATACGATTCTGATGGCATGAGACCAGTTCTGGAGAGACTAATCTTTCCTAGCAACGACCCAGAAGAAGACTGCATCTCCAACGTCACCCCGGAGCTCAGCCTTGAGTATCTCAAATCCAGCCCCTTTGACCAGTTCAGTTGTGCGCTCCGGGCCCCATCCACTCCAGAACATCCACCCTTTCTCAGCCAACCAGTTCGTATTAACATTCACCTCTTGGCTATTCGACGTGAAATTGACAAGCATGTGCCCTCCGGGCTTGAGCCAGCCGGAGATCTTGGTCAGTAGCTCTGACTGCTCCTCCCGAGGCAGATGGATCAGGCTGTACAGGCCCACCACAGCATCGAGGGAGCTGCTCGGGAAGGACAGTTGCATCATGTCGCCCTCATTGAAGGTGACACGATCCACAGCCGCCTCGGCAAACCCGGACAGATTTTCCTTGGCGCTTTCGATCTGTGCGGCGGACATGTCATTTGCGATGACACGGATGCCGGGTCGCGAGAGCATCATCCTAGTGGACGTGAGAGCTGCGCCGCAACCGAGCTCCAGCACTGTGAGCTGGCAGCTCTGGCCGTCGGGTAGCAGCTTCAAGAGCTCCCCAAGCAAGTCTTCGCGCGTCGTCTCGTTGCGCCCGGTCCATTCGTTGTATTCTGAAGCGATAGAGTCGTATGTTTCCTTGACTTTCGTTTTGAGGTCTGCCGGAACTTCTTGAGAGGTTGAATCCATAGTTTCGTGGGGCGTCCTGAACGCAAAGAGATGGCAACAGTGGATGAGTGGGTTTGTTGGGGCGGATAAGACAGGTGAGTTGGAGGCGCGGTGACATTTGTGGCCTAGCCGACTTAGGGGTTTCGGCCTGACTCACATCGTACAACTATGGATACGTTGCAAGCGTCCTGCATATTATGCACTGTCTTGGAAGGAGGAATAGCATCCAATTGCAAACATTCCGTCATAGTATTATTAATAATGTTATTAAGCTATCCGACTGTCGTGCGGCCAGAGTCGCCAATGAGTCCGCTGGTGAGTCCCGCCCCTCGCCATCGGAATACAGCCGAATTAAAGCATCTCCATCCACTGTTCCCGAAAACGATGAAAATGTTGTTTCTGTTTACCAATCTGAAGGTGTTCAGGGTTGCTGAAACTCAAATCAAACGTATAACCACAATTCTGACAGGTGTCCTGTGCAGTCAGAGGCTGAGTGGGGGTATCCCCTTAAAGGCTATGTGATAAAGTGAGCTGAGTATCAAAGCTTAACTCTTATTAGACTCATCAAATGTGATCATAATAATATAACAAAAAAGCACTCGTTTAAGGAGAGGATAGTAACTTCACTGTTTTCGAAAGGATTGTCTACGGAATCAATAGAAGTAGGTGCCAGATAGTGACCTTGAAACCCGCAGCATTACTAATAGAAGGAGAGCCAGTGTTACTTTGAAATGTGATGAAGTAATGGTATGTGGGTTCAACTTGAGTATAGCACTATGCACAAGCCTTATAGGAGCTGAATAGGAATTAGAAACTTTCCTCCATGACTGTTGAATTAATAGATCTCCTTCCAAAGTTCCCTATCCTTAGCATTCCTCATCTCATCTTAGACACCAGGGCAAATGACGTGCCGTTCATTGTATTATAATTCCCTAGCGGCAGCCATGCCAGCTAGACGCCCAAACGTGAGAGACCGCAAAACCGAGGTTGCAGGGGGATATTCGTTGTAGACTGGTAAAAGTCGTGTCAGCACGGAGTTAAAACCCGCTTTTTGTCTGGTGTCTGTGGTCACGTTGCACCCCAATCTGAAACCAAGAAGACTCACAGAGGCCGGATAACTCTCCCGCACAATACAGATTAGGTATTGGCGCTGCATTCGTAGCCAACACCCGCGATTCGAGGTCGCACTTGAGACCACCGTACGTGAATGTAAGCTGCGGCTTCAGTGGGTATCCGTAAAACGGCGGCGTCTCGATAGGATTGGCCCAATTCGTCTTGTTTGGCGACAGGCCTGCAGTACCCTTTCCATCCAGCGCCATCAGATCGAATGGCGTGTTTCTATCCACTGCCACGTTGAACTCGTCCACCGTGGCTTTCAAATCCCGGGGCTCTAGCCCTAGCTTTGCCGCCAATTCCTCGACTGTGTCTGCCTGCTCGGGCTCCTGGTCCGTCGTTTCATAAACCCAGCCCGGCCGGAAGCGATTCATGATGGGTGCGTCGGTGATGAAGTACGCCTTGCTGTCGTGATGACGCCACGTCTCGAGCGCGATCATTTCGAAGGTCGCGAAAAGATGCCGCCTGCCCTCGTCGAAGAAGCGACGGCACTCCGCATCTACCACGATGCCGTAGTTGTGTCCCCAAATGACAGCGTCAGGTTTACTCGCCCGCGTGTCCACCAGCTCGCAGTGCATGCCACTCATTGAGCCAGCTACCGCCGCGCCAATGTCGAGTGCCATCTGGAGCCCTCGACCCGTGTTGTATTTGAGCCCTGGCGCGATGAGCTCGAGATGTTCAGTTCTGGGTCCCACGTAACGGGCGAGCCTGAACTGAGTCAGCATGATGATGATTAGAGTAATATGAAATGTGAGTAGGCCAACGAACTGCTCTTTGTTGCCCTCAAATCCACCACACGCCAGCATAACTCTTTTCCCATGGATGCTTCCCATCCTACCACCCGGCCTCCTAACCTTTACACCACACACTTCGCCTTCCTCAGTGGTCAGCAATTTCTCGGCCATTGTCTCCCAGATGATGTCTACATTGTCAAACTCCTGAATGTGGCTGAAAAGGGCATTGATGACAGCGTGCCCACCCCCTTCGGGCGAAACGAAGTGCTGCTTGGTATTGAACTCTAACAAGACGTTCGGTTCATCATAGTGGTTCAGCTTTACGCCGTGATCGAGGAGGTACTGCGCCGTATGTGGAACCTCTTGCTCCATCTTGCGGCAGTAGTCTTGGTCCGCGAGACCGTTGCTGACAAGGGCCATCTCGTCCTTCCATTTGTCGTCAAAGCTGTTGTCTTTGTCGAGCCGGAGGTATGCCATTGTCCAGCGCGATGCTCCACAGCGCTCACCGTCTCTGCCAGCTTCGATTAGTGCCACGGTGCGCTTCTTTCCCAGTCGCTTGCATTCCTCCAGGAAGTTAAGCGTTGTCATGGAACCGGCACTAGATATTGCGTAGTCAGTAGGGCAGACTTCATCCAGTTCTTGGCAGTGCTCACAAGCCGCTCCCCACCACGACGAGGTCGTACACACGTGTGCTTGAGGCCATGTTGATATGGCGTATCCGTCGATGATTGAGATCAAGATCGCAAGGTCAGCCAGCTTCATTGATCCGGGACGTAAGTCTTACACCCGCCTTTTCATCCAGCCCCACCTTGACTTGTCCAAGGCCTCCACCCCGCTCATCAAGGCGTTACACAGACGAACCAGTAAATCTCGTCCTTGGCCCTCCATCAACGGCAAGTCAGGTGGGTGGAGCTGCAATGTTGTCTGCGGCAACCAACATTCCCCGCTGCCGATCATGTTGTCTCTCGAAATGGCCAGTTCTGCCCCCGCAGCTTGGTCGATATCTCCAACAAACGACATCTTCTGCTTTAACGCGGCCATTTATGAAATATTCAGAGTGATCACACCTCACTTAAATTGTCTCACGGTGACATATAGAAGCACGCAGTTTCACTACCTACTGGAAATCAGCTGTCATAATCAAATGGAAGGCGAGTGCCTCTGTAAAGGTATGTCTGCATCTCCAAAAGAAAATGTACGGACTAATTGATGGGCTACTCTCACCATGTAGCGGTGAAAGTCCGCGTGAAGGACGATGAACTCTTCTCTGGGAGACGCCGTGGGCACATCTGCCACTGTGCAAACTGCCGCAAAGTAGCCGGCGGGATCTGTACGGCCCCAGTTCCGCATTCCGACCCTAGGCTTGAGACGCAGGCTGACTGTCACCTTTGCTGCTTAGTCGGCGCCAATCTCCTGATAGAGGAATCCAAGGTCGAATTCCCGAACGGGAAGGACGGATTGAAAGTCTATGCGGTATGGAGACTATGTCCACTGTCGGAGAAATGAAGATTGGAGGTTCCTACTAATTCCAGCAACCAACACATAGGACCCAGATACGTTGAGCGGAACCTCGTTGAACAGATACTTCTGCGGGACATGCGGGTGTCCTATCTTAAGCCAGACACCTATATATAAAGACATGATCATACTCAAATTGGGAATCTATTCGGATGTTCCGTAAGTGCACGGAACGTCTTATCCTGTCACTCATTGATAATGCTCCAATGCAAATATGTGGCATGTTTCTGACAGGTCATTACGGTTTACACAGTGAGCCAGAATGGGAAAGCTTTGTAAAGGATAAGCAGAGCTGGGAGAAGCCATTCGAGGGCACTATTCAGTACAAGGGGAAAAGTAAGGGTGAGAAGATGCCGGGCAGTATTTAGCAACAGGAGCTTGTCTCTTGGAAAACAGCAACTTAGCTGGACCCCAGACATACTTGGAGTGAAGTCTTGAAAGTGATGGTACGACTTGTTGAGTTTGGTTTACGGCTCATAAATGTGGGTGGTGCTTAAATAGCTTGAATCACGAAAATGGTGTATAGAAACGTCTGCAATGGTCGAACATGCGTTGGACGTCAATCCTTGTCCATGAATGGTGATAACTTATCCAAAGAAAGAATCATGATTGGCATAAAATTTCTCATTCTCTTTGAAAACAGTCCCTGCCGTTTTTTTCTTACTCCTGGACCAAGCCAAGGATGTGCGTACCGCCCCAAGGCTGGCTCAGCGAGGGTATTCAGTAGGCAGGGAGATATTATAGTCGAAGACGTTGTTCGGGTCCCAGTCCTTCTTCAGGGCCGCCAAGCGAGGCAACTTCCTGCGGCCATAGATCTGCTCGAGGGTCTCATCGCCCTGCGAGTAGCTGACGTAGACAGCGTCATCATCAAAGCCGCCCGCCTTGGACAAGCTGGTGCGGAGCTGGCGACCAAGATCGGCCACCGCCCGGGCTGCAGGGTTCTCTGCATCCTGCCAGCTAAAGAGGCAGATGCTGTGGGCCGGAGATATCTCGTTAGCGTTAGGTCAAGTTGATTGTTGTCAAGGACTTGTCCACATACATGTTGTTCCTGGCGTCCCGCCAAGCGTAGGCCGTTTCCTCGTCCGGAATAGTGGCCATGGCCTGATTGGGGAAATGCTCCATCTCGATAGAACTGGCGCGGGCGTCTGGATGGGCTTCATACAATGCACACATCTTCTCAAAGGCATCCAGCAAAGCCGGACCTGAAATGTTTCTCATGTTGGCCGAATAGGCACTGCGGATCGCGCTATTGCGCTGGACCAGGGGAACGAAGCCAAAGCCGGCTGTGTGCAAAAGCTTGTTGGTGGGAATATTCTGAATGGCGATGACAGGTGGTTCCAGAGCCAGCAAGGGGCCGATGACACGACGGGCATCGTCCTCAGGCCCCATGTAAGCCCACGTGCCAAGAATTTGGGGCACTCCACGCTCCGGGTCAAACATGACGATGGAGACAAGGGCGAGGTTGCGAGGCATGCGGTCTCCGCCAAAGTTCGTCTCCAGCATGTCGAAATAGGCCGGCGCCATGACGGCCGGAAGGACGAAGTCGATATTGGTCACGTTGCCACGTGAATGCGGGTCGTCGGCGATCCGGTACATCCGATATGTCGCCGAAGTCACGATGCCCAGGTTGGCCCCGGCCCCGCGCATGCCCCAGAACAGGTCCGGCTCTGACGTTGCCGACGCCTCCACCACCATGCCCGCCGCCGTCACTACACGGAGAGATAGCAACGAGTCGATTAACAGCCCATAGATGCCGGAGTAGCGTCCTATACCTCCGCCCAGTGTCGTGCCCACGAGACCAGTGGCCGAGCAGGATCCCGTCGCTGTTCCACCAAGAATCAGCCTCATCAACATGCGCACCCTGTGCTTGCAAGTTCCGGTATGGTCACTCACGAAGCTCAAAGCCCGCCTCAAACAGTGGGTCAAGCACCTCGCCCGTGGTCACACCACCGCCCACCTTCATCGTTTCCGCCGTCGTGTCCAGTTCAATGCTGTTTAGACGCCGGAGGTCTATGGCGAGGCCGTTTCGAAGCTTGCCATGCGCAGTGCTGTAGCCATGGCGGCCGCAGGTGGCAATAAACTGGATGTTGTGCTTTGTTGCGAGTTTAACCTAGTTGTCCATCATTGGGTTAATCCTCATGCCAGTTTCTTGACCGAGACAAAATAAATTAAAGACAGGAAAGGGTGGCTTGTTGTGAAATTGTCAGATTCGATTGGAACAACGTACCGCCTTGACTACGTCTCCCTCCGTGCCTGGGCTGATGCAGGCCGCGTAAGTCGGCGGCTTGTAGATAGCCCACCGCGCCGTCGCCTCAGGAAATCCCTCGTCGCCTGAGAACAGGATCCTTGTGCTGGCAGACCAGTCGTTGCCGCTATCAGTCAAAATTGTCTCGATGTCAGCCATCATCACTCGCATTTTGTAATTTCTGCGAGAGCATGGAGATTATAAGAGAATGTATTGGGTGCTCATTGCACCACCTTTATATACAAGTGAGTGTGACTGTCTGTGTCCGCGCAAGCCATTTTGTGAATCGACCGGTCAAAATCAGAGGCATCCAATACCGACTGTGGGGAGACGTTGCAAATCCTGTAAGCCGTCAGCATTCCAAGTGAAAAGCTACACACCACTGCGTACTAGCCTTGGTACTCGATACCCGTTTGGGACTTTCGACAGGGTACCAATTGTCACTTGCAGCCTGCCCCTTTCCCAGTCCTTGAAGTGCAGATAAGCAAAGAAGCATAATCCCCCAGCCCTGCACAGTAAGTATTTTGGAGCCGAGTCTTCTGTTTAGCTAGTTTTAGAGTGACACACTTGGATCTGCCCGCCGGATTGGACCTGAAATAAAATCGGGACACGGGGTTAGGGCCGGGATTGGCGGCACAGAGGAAGGGTTGCATGCACCAGTGGTCGAATCCCGCTGCATGTTAGTTGGAGATTCCACATCCTTTGCGGTACGGCGGCACCAACCACAAATGGCCCAGCCTATGGAAACCCCTGTCTGCGCTGCAGACACGCAGCAGGCCAATTACGAAGCTGAAGGGGGATGGAGGGATGAATGGCAGGCAAAGTCGGTGCAAGGTATGTATTTGAATGAGAATCAACTTGCGCTCAGTCTGCTGAAACCGCAATGTGAAACCAAAGCAAAGCATATACACAGTGAACAAAGTTCCCCATCCGCAGGTCCAAACATGGCTCCACTGCTCGCCACTCAGTCGGTGAAGACTGTCTACACCACCTACTTCCTCCTCGCTATTCCCGTGTGTGCGATATACCTCCATCTGAAATACCTCGCAAAGCCACTTTATCCAGGATGAAATGCTAGCATGAGCCTGACAAGCTCGTTGCTGGATTTGTTTTCCCACTATTGCACCGTCACTCGATCGCGTCATGTTCTCGAATATATTGCATGTCCTCTTTGCTGGCGCTTTGCCTTCTTCTGTGGAACTCGTTACCGCCATCTCGCGTTACGCCGCCGTCCAAACCTCGACATCGGTGGCTTGATTCATTTCTTATCGGGACAAGTTCACACCCCCGCTGCTGCATTCTGCCCGTTTTCGATCGAACTTGTGCATTTCTTTCGTGTGCTGACTCTATCAATCTAACAGCGGTTTAGCAACGATCCATAGGCAGCAAAGGAAAAGTTTGTGCAAATTTAGCCACCACCGACAAGATTCTTCTCCGGTGTCCTCGCTCCCACGGGTTGCGTCAAGCCTGCGACTGTCAAAGGGGTATGACTTCCTCGTGCACCCTCTGAAAAGTCTGCCGAGTTCAGCAAGGAGAAGGTGATTCTTCACCTCCCCGGGGGCATCTGAAAGCATCAACGGTCTTGTGGGTCCATTGCCGGCTCGAAGAACCGCGTTTCCCCGGCGCGGTCCAGGATGCTCTCACGTTTTACGGCCATGTTGTCTCACCGGCTTCGAGCCTGAAAACATAATACTGTCTAGCGACTCTGCTGGCGGCAACGTGGTTGTTTAAGTTGGAACCAGGCTTCTATGCAGCTATGGGGCAACCGTGCAAATTTCTCAACAACGTCGAGTAAGTGCTGAGGACTTGTTGAAGTATGATTTCTTTGAGTGACATGGGATTCACTTCCGAGAGGGCTGTGTGAGAAGGTGCTCCGGCTTGGACTTTTTATTATGCCTGATAGAGCAATATAAAGCGGTGGCTTTGGTCTGACTGGTTTCAACTCTGGTCTATTAACGAAACAGGCAAATCGGTAATTGGTGCTGTCAGTGGCAATCGCCGAGTTGCACATTACAAGACCCTATGTTGACTGCATTTGAGTAATGAAGAACCTATTCATGCAACGGTGATTTAGCCAGCGCCCCCTGCCCCCCACCCTTCCTCTGACCACATCTGGAAATCCTCTCCAAACTGTCCTTGTTGTATCCGACTTGCATCCAAGCTCTCAGAGGTCTGCGGAAGCTACAATGACTCGAACTCTCGCTCACGGAGGAAGCGGGCCGACCTCTCAAGAGCTTTACGTTTCCGTTCTGCCCTTTCGGCCTCGTCGATTCCCAGTGCCCGCGATTCATCGGTCTCCCGGTAAAAGTCTCTGAATTCCCAGAAATTATATGACTGGGCTCCGATCCACATAGTACCCGTATCCTGACGCCACTCCTCGATAGGTGGCTAGGGCGACTTGTCGAACACGATGCGCATTCCAAAACAGCTGTTCTCGTCAGGGGGTGGAGTCGCCGACCTCAACTCGAACATGGACAAATCCGCCATGGCGAATATCTTCTTGGCCAACTGCACCTGATAAGTCCTGGACCGGAACGCAGCATCGGTGGTGTGCACTTCGTTAAACCCTTCTTGCGCACATTCCCTCGCCTCCGGCATCACTCGCTTTGTAAGTGTCATCTCGATGTCAAAGATGGCTTCAAAATCTGTGTCAAAGCCCACAACCTGGTCTAAAATCGACGCGGAATCCCCGAGAGGTTCCCATTCAAACTCGGCGGCGATCCAATGCTCTGGCCAGTGGCCGGACAGCAACTTGACACGAATTAGTCAAAAGGGACCACAACCAATGGTGAAATGAGAATGTGTGGGATCGAGTTATCCCTCCTTTGCCGCCCTCTTTGAAAGCAACCCCAGCTCCTGCCGCTTCAGGCTATAAACACGAACCCAGCAGGATAGACCGCAGCGACTTTTCCGTGGCCATTTCAAGCAATCTCTCTTGATGCACCCCTGTGCTAACGTTGACAGGTTTCAGGGTTATTTGAAGGCGGACTAAGTAAACGTGAATAAATAACGGTTCTCAAGTACTAATGCGTTATATACTGTGGGAAGTCGATAAGTCGGAATTTTGAGCACGCAGTCTGCCGTGCTTGAGATCACGGAGCAAGGCGGTTGGACCGTACTTATTATGGATTTGATAATAATGAACACCAATGTATGCAGCTTAGGTAGTGATATGACCCACCTAGAAGCAAATGCCCACTGCAGATACCTGCAAGTGGCTTGAAGAATTCAAGCTCTCATTACCCGCAACATGGGGTCGTCCCGATTGGCAAGAACATATCACGTGACTTACTCTTGGCGTTCGCGGTCTTGGCGCTCCTCTTATCCTGCTACTGCTTCTGCTTCTGCTTTGCCCGCCTAGCCTCTGCCCGCCTAGTTTCTGCTGGTGCCTTGACCCCTAACCGCCCCCCTGCCCAAGCAAAGGCAGCTTGTGGGAGCGAAGGAGTGCGACATGCTTTCGCTATCCCCTTACAGCTTCCAGCCTCAGCTTCCAGCCTTAGCTTCCGGCTTTAACTTTAGCTGAATTCCTTTTCCCACCCATTATCAGTAAA
This sequence comes from Diaporthe sp. P3_1W, assembly GCA_037177825.1. Taxonomy (NCBI): domain Eukaryota; kingdom Fungi; phylum Ascomycota; class Sordariomycetes; order Diaporthales; family Diaporthaceae; genus Diaporthe; species Diaporthe sp. P3_1W. The sequence goes on along the minus strand of JBAFXB010000004.1, from coordinate 30,443 downwards.
TTCTTCAAACAGATTTGTAAGCTGCTTGAGCGGTGCTCGGGATTTCCTGTTTTTATTACCCATAAGGGCATTGACTAAGATCAGGACTCGGATGAATATCTCCCGTACTAGATTCATGCATTGCAGCCTTGGCGTTTGATTGGCCCCAGCGTATTCAAAACGCGAGTGCTACCCGCCTAGAATAAATTTGTTTTATTTTCGCTGCTTGCGAATCTCAAGTTCGCTTTCAGCTGTGCGAATCAGCCACGGGCGAGCGAACTAGCCCTGGGCGCGTATAGCTTTAAGCCGAACAACTCACAGGGCTCCAAAGGGGCTCTTAATTTGGTTTGTTCCTAACATAACTCCTGCTCATCCTGTATTTGTTTACCCTTATTCCCTGTGCACCAAATAGACCATAGATTACACCATGTCGCTATCTAGAACATGCTGCCTACTTCTAATGTTTTCTACCAACATGATTACCGCATCTCAGAATACCTCTTCCCCCGGTTGTTCCAAGTTTGGCGGGAATCCCTCACCTGGAATCAGCACTGAAACAATCCGCGGTCGCTCGTATCTACTTTCGATACCGGTCAACTATTCATCGGACACCCCGACGCCGCTCATCCTGTCATTTCACGGTGGTGGTCAATCTCCTTCGATCCAGCTTGATGCTGATCAGTTGACCAATCCTGATGTCAATGACCAGTATATCGTCATTTATCCAGAGGCAGTTGATGTATGTGTCCGTGTTAGCGAGGATGTTTAACCCGTAGTTGCCTACTGACAAATCCCCTTTCAGACACAGTGGCAGGTTAGCCCTGATAGCGCCTCTGACGATCTCAGATTCGTATCAAATATTCTGGACGGAGTTGAGTCCACACTATGTATCGATACGTCCCGAACATATGCTACGGGGAAATCTCAGGGCGGTGGCATGGTAGGCATGTTAGCCTGTGATCAAAATCTCTCCACGAGGATTGCTGCGTTCGCGCCTGTCTCTGGTGCTTTTTACGTAATGCCGGAGGGGGACTGTGAACCCGACTCGGTCGATTTGCCATGCTCTGCCGGTCGATCTGACGTCCCGGTACTGGAATTCCACGGCGGAAGTGATACGGTCATCCCCTACTACGGCGATGCTGGCAAAAGGGAGGCTTGCCTGCCTACCATACCTCACTGGGTCCAGACATGGGCAAAGCGCAACGATCTTGGAACCAGCAATAAATCGACGTCAATTACGAAAGCGGCAACGTGGCACCGCTTCGGCACGGGGTCTAGCTTGGGTCTTGTCTCACACGTGTATGATGGAGCTAACGTGGGACATGTTTGGCCGGCGACGAAGCAAAACGGTAGGGACACTGGAGACTCATTCACGGCATCCTTCGATGCGACTCCAATGATCCTTGAATTCTTCGGCAATTATACTCTTGCTACCAACCACAGTAACCCGGCCGAGACGGATGGCAACAGCGGAAGCATTAACGGCAGCTCCAGTTTGTCTGTTGGGAGCCGGAAAGTGGCAACAGTCTGGTGGCTCATGGGTTATTACATAGTCCTATCACTGATCTGAGGATATCACTTGAAGTGCGACGCACTACTCCTCCAGCTCGTACATCGTGAGCTCCTGGAGTCTCTTAGTATCACTCATACTTGCGGTAGTTTCTGCTAATAGCAACCTCGCTCTATGAAAAGGTAACTCTGCTTACAAGAAAGATTGATCTTCCAGAGCGAAGGACCATTAGGCTACTGTTAATCACGATCTCCATTTTATCGTCTGCACGTAAAAGGTGGTGTTATGTTGGTTGCAGACAATTATTCTGGTTGGACTACCAAGCTTAGGCCAGCCATCCACGCCTTGGCGATGCCAATTCGGCGACTGGCACGCTCGGCTCCTTTGCACAGTCCCAAAGTTACACAGTCCTATCACTAAACTGGAAGTTAAGATCATGCTAGAACCAAACATCTGATTCCTTTCTATAACCCCCTGACCTGCACACTGACATAATGATAGCCTGTCCGTGGGGTTTGAAGTCCTGGTCTAGGCTGCGTACACTTCGTATTTGCTTGGACCAGTCAAGGTGTCAAGACGAGGCCCGTCGGCAATATGTTCTCTGGACCATTTTCCTTTATTTGTGCCGTCCTGAATCTGACAACAGAATCGTCCAAGCTGCGATATGCGATTTCCCCCTCCGATCTCCAGCCGGCCCCACGCTCCTACTTCTCCTCGCGTCAGCACCACTGGCAACACAAGTGTACGACGCCTCGCAGCGATCATACATCGGTGATAATATCTGCCTAACCTCTTTCCACTGGTGTGCCACCGACTATGGCGGAGAAGATATCCGGACGGGCTGTTCATTTCCCGACGGGGCTTATCCCAGGACTCTCATAGATAACCAGCTGAACGCTGCGCTTCTCAACCGCGGCCATGACTATACCATCTCGTGGAAGGAAGGGGATCCTAGGAATGAAACCCCGGTCAAAATCACCTGGAACTTCGACAGTGGGTATGGTGGTGACGATGTGAACCTGACTTGGAGGCCTAAATGGGAGACAAGTGAGTCTTTATTATTCCCGCTAGCGCAGATGCGTCTGCAATGGTTAGGCAAGGCATGATGAGATTTGCCTCTGTTTAAAAACTACTGGCATGTTCGCTGACAATAGCGCAACACTGCCTTGAAAGATGGTACCGAGTCCTCATCTTCCTTCACGTACAACCCAAGCGCTATCCTCGGCGATTTTCCGACAGACCTCGGCCCAGATATAAACTCCGGCACTGCGAGCTGGCTCGTGGCCCAGGATGCCAACAACCAGATAATCATCTCTCAGCCCAGGAGGGTAGTCTCTATCGACAGCCAGGTCGTCTCGGAGGACAAGTCGCAGTTCTTCATACTGCTACCTGCGGAAGTCGAGTCGTTCCTGGTGGCGCAAAAGGAAGTCGGCGGGAACGAGATGTATGCTGAGTGGAAGCTCGGGGTTGGTGTTGGCGTCGGCGAGGGAGTCCCGTTGCTTATTGGGGCGTTTGGCTTCCTTGGTTGGCTGACGGGCAGGAAGGCTACGCCTCATGGACCTGAAATGATTGATTTGGCACCCAGCTGAAGAAAACGGTCTGTTGCTACATGTGAACGGATGGGATTAGATTTCATGTCTATACGCCTGCTTGCCTTTCATATCTGTAGAATAAGGATGACGGTTAATTTATTGTAATCTACGAATACACTATTTGCTCTAGATTGAGGCTGGAGAAAACATTTAGAAAACAATTCCTTATAGCTCCATGATACTCGGGTAATCCAGCTACCCAGTTTAGATTCTGGCGTGGCTTGCCTGGCAGGTTGCCGCCCATGTACCAGGAGGTGGTGTCAAGAGGCAGCAGCGTCTTGTTGCAGACCTCTGCGGTGCGGTAATTCCATTCGGTCTCTGCCTTAAGGCGAGCGTCTATGCGCATTTAGCCGTTGTCACGCAACCACGTCAGCGTCTCGATGATCCAGTTGCCATGGATCTCTGAGATGACGGGCCCGATGACAACCGCGGTGGGGCTCTGTGGGCCGTACCGGTAGCTTATGTTGGGGAAGCCCGAGGTCGTCATGCCCAGAAACGTGCGTGCCCCGCCGCTCCACACGTCGTTAAGGTACCGGCCTTTGAGCCGGCGGATGTTGACCCTGCTGGAGCTACCCGTGAGGGTATCAAAGCCCGTCGTGAGCAGCAGAGCGTCCAGCTCATTCACGGCACTGGGTGCCGTCGGATATGCGCACATCCTCGGGGATCACCTCGTCGATCGGGTTCTTGGTCAGTGACACCAGGCTGACGTTGTCCTGGTGAAGACCTCGTAGAAGGTCTGCTCGAGCGAGGACCTCTGGGTGCTAAACGAGTATGGAGGCTTCTCGGGCGCCAGGTTCTCGATCAGCTCTGGATCGTCTGTGTGGAGCCTCTGCCGGACCTTGTGACGCCAGAAGTTGTACAAGAGGTGGTTTGTCACAAGGTTAGTCACGAAGTCGGCGTAATTGCCGTGGGTCGGCGTGAAGCCTCCCCAGCCCCAGTCCTTCTCGACAAGCATCCTCTGCTGCTAAGGCTTGTCCCCCGTGGCCGTCCTGAAGACGACTGGGAGGTGAAGCCCCCGCTGGTCTTCTTTATCTGCGAGAATAGCTTGGGGTATCCGCTCTTGCCGAGGCATTTCTCTGATAATACCGAGGTCTCGGCGGCACGGGGAACAAATGCATAGATAAAGTGCCTTGGCAATTGCCACGAGCTATTGTAGTTTGTGTAATAAGTAAAACTTTATGGTCTATTCATCCCGCTATAGATGGCACAATATTATAACAGCTAGCTATAAATATCATGGACCGTTAAATCCGCGCCGTGACAGGAGTAACTACGCAACTTCAACCACAGGACTCGATTGGTTGTTTAAAGGCGACGTTCCACAGGTCCCTTAGCTGTCAGTAGACTTCATGGGAGCGTCGCGGGACCTCCATTTCATCGATGATGTAACGCCGCCATCCACCAATATGTCGTTTCCGGTGATAAAACAGGATGCCGGGTTGACGAGGAACGCAACGGCATTAACTATGTCTTGCGGCGCGCCAACTCTACCCGCGGGTGAAGCTTTCACATACATCCCCGCTGGTCCCTCCATTTCTTTCCGACCAAGCTCAGTCGAGATAACGCCAGGACTGATGGAATTAATCCTGGCGCCCTTTAGTCCCCATGCGGCAGCAGATGCCTGCACGCGAACCAGATTTGCTCGCTTGGAAATACTGTACGCTGTTCCAGCACCCTGGGCTTCTTCGAGGTCGTTGATCCTCAGATCGGGATGGTTTAAGGCCTCTTCTCGGGGCGCCGTAGCAAGATGGCGCTCAAACCCGGGGGCTAAGGGGGCGCAAAGGTGACCGGCCATACTTGAGATGCAGACTAGGCTGGAACCAGCCTGTACCACGGGCAGGAATGCGTCAATGACGTTGACAGTGCCGAGAAGGTCGATCTCGTAGACTCGACGAGCTGAGCCGACGGAAGGTCCCACCCCTGCCGTGTGAACAATTGTTTCGACGAAACCAATCTCAGCTGCTTTCCGGGCCAAGTCGACAACGGAATCGTATTTTGCGATGTCCACAAGCGCTGTGTGCACAGAAAAGCCCTCGTTGGTTAGAGTTCTCTCAGCGGTGGCGAGGTTGTCGGTCGAGAAGTCTGCAAGCAGAACCTGTTTGCCAATACCCAGCTGGCGAGCAACGGGCATTCCCATTCCACCGCTACTAATTACGACGAGGACGTTGGCGGTAAGCATTGTTATATAGAGATATTCTTTATCGTAAAAGAGAATTAAATAATGAAGAAAATAAAATAATAAACTATTAAATCAGCATTTAACAGGTTAAGGTAAGCAGCGATATCTTTATATATATAAAGCAATTAAGCATATTATAAATACTATGTATTTTATTTTAAAATAATAAGTTATATTAATAAATAATTTATATTATAAAGCTTATTATTATAATTAAGTATAACGTATATATATATATATAAAGTATAATAGATTTTATTATATAAGGATGCTTAATAAGCTTATAAGAAATTATTTTTATAATAGCTATAGTTAATTATTTTTAAAGCGGCCTATATTTTATTATATATTATAATAATTATTTAATATAAAGATTTAAATATTATTATTTTTAATAATAAAAAAAAATATAAATTAAACTTAAACTTTAAATTATTAAAATTAATTAAAATAAAATATTAATTAAAATAAAGTATTAATTAAAAATAATTATTTATTTAAATTAATTAAATAATTAAAAAATATAAATATAAAATATTTTAAATTTTATTTAAAAAGTTATTAAGCTATAAATTAATAATTATATAATATAAAAATTAAATAATATATTATATATTTAATTATCTTAATTATTTTAAATTAATTATTACTTTTATTATATAAATAATTTATTTTTAAAATAATTTATAAATTTATAATTTTATTATTTATAAATTATAAATAAATAAAAACTAAACTTTTATATTATTAATATAATTATTTAATTTTAAAACTTTTTAAAATAACTTAATATTATACTTAATTACCTTAAAATATTAAATAAAAAATAAAAACTTAATAAAATATAAAAAAAAATAAAAAAAATAAATTATAAAAATTAATAAATAAAATATTTAAATAAAAAATAAAAACTTAATAAAATATAAATAAAAATAAAAAAAATAAATTATAAAAATTAATAAATAAAATATTTAAATAAAAAAAGAATTAATAAAAAAAATATTTAAATAAAGAAAAATTAAATATAAAATAAAAATATTAATTAATTTAATAAATAATAATATATTTATTATTAATATATAAATATTAAATTATAAAATTTAATTAAAGATATTAATTAAATATAAGCTAATAATTTAAATATTTATAAATTAATAATAAATCTTTATTTAATTAAACTTTTAATAATATAAGCTTATTATAAATAAAGCTTATAAAATTTATTTTTAAAATAAATATAAAGCTTAATATTAATTAATTATATAATTTCTTAAAGTAAAATATAAATAATTAATTAAAAATAAATTTAAAGTTTTATTAATTTAATATATTTTTATTAATATAATTTAAAGTTATTTTTTATAATAATTTTATATTTTATAATTTTATTAATTTAATTAAAATAAATATATTTTAATTTATTTTTTATTTATTTAATTTTTAAATTAATATAACTTTATTATAATATTTTATTAATTTTATTATAGCTTTTTTAATAATAAATTTATAAATAATTAGCTTTATATTTTAATAAATAAACCTTTTATAAATAATATTAAATAATATAATAATAATATAATACTTTTTATTTTATAATAATATATAAAGCTTATATAATTTTAAATTATTAAATATAAATATAATAAAATAATAATTTTAAATTTTTATTTTAATTTAATATTTTTATTTTATTAATTATAATATAATTTACTTTTTTTTTAAAATAATATTAAATTTATTAATAATTACTTTTAATATAGCTGCCTTTATAAATATTTATAAAAATAATTTAAAAGTTAAGCTAGCTTTTTATTAAAAGTAATATTTAATTTAAATTCTTTAAATAATTAAAGCTTATTTTAAATATTATTAAAAAGAAATTTAATAATATTAAAAAAAATTAATTATTAATTATAATATTATTAATAAATATAAATAATATTTTAAATATTTTATATTTATTATTTAATTTTTTATATATTATATTTATAATTATAATTTATTTATTTAATAAAGTATTTAAATTACTTTCAAATATATTCTTTTTTTATATAATATATTATTATAAATTATATTTAATAATAATTATTTATAAAAAATTATTTTATAATAAAATAAATTTTTATTTTAAAATATAAATAAAAAATATAATATAAGAATTATTAAATATATTTTAAATTTAAAAGAAAAGTTTAACTTATAAATTAAAATATTAATTTTTTTTAATATATTATAATTTATAATATTATTATAAATATTTATAAAATAATTTATTTAATAAATAATATTTATAATAAAAATAAAAATAAATTTTATTATTTTTTTTAAATTTAATAATATAAAAATATTAATTATATTATAATTTTATTTTTATAATAATAAAATTAATAATTAATTTAATATTTTAATAAAAATAATTATATAAAAAATATATTTTATTAAAAAAATATTTATTAATTAAAATTAATAATTTAAATAATATTAAAATTTTAAATTTAAATAATATTTTATTTAATAAATATTAAATAATTATAATTTAAATCTTATTATAAAATTAAAATAATATTTATTTATATTTATAATTTAATATTTTTATTTTAATAATTTATTAATTTAAAAATAATAAATTATTAATATAAAAATTTTTATATTTATAATAATTTTTAATTTTTATTAAAATTTTATAATAAAATTATAAATATATGTTAGCTGTGCTGAATCAAACCTTCCTTGTTAGTAAATTCCTGGGCCGTGAAGTGGGGCAGCTGCATGTTCCTCTGCGCCACAACTCGCCACAACTTCACACTGGCTGAATGTACCTTTTCCCCCACCTAAAGTACTGCCTCCTGTGGAACACGTGCTAGCGTGTCCAGCGCTGTGGCCATTGAATCTAGCATCATCAGTCTTCATTTGCATCACTCATCCTGCTTCCTATGTCCGTAGGTTGTACGGGCCGTGATGCCCCTGCGGACATACCACGCGCGTTTCGCGACCCAGCGCTCATTCGACCAAACATCGTGGGCCCAACATGAATCATCGCGCCAGGCAAACAACCTCTCATCAAAACGTGACCCCGCCTCATCATCAAATGGGAGTGCTCAACGCGCATCGCGATCCACGGCCGTGATCACACCAGGCGACCCAGCTGAGTCGACCGAAGCCGCCGAATCGCCAAGGAATGTGAGATCCAACACGTCTGCAAAACGCGCGAAGACGCTCTCTCAGGAGCATACCGGCTCGCAGCCCCGCAAAAGGACCAGGTCGCAACGTGCTATGGACAATGATGAGCCTGGACCAGGCTCAAGAACCAGTACAGGCCCTGCAAGCAGACAGAACAGCTTGGATAGCACGAGTGGCCGTCGCGCGACGAGCACACGTACGGCCTATTCAGCAGGCTCGCACGCAGCCGACGCTTGCGAGCTCTGTGGGGCCGTCTTCCGGGAGGGGCTACCGAAGCATCAGTGCCAGAAATGCCCGGATTCCTACCTCTGTGATCAATGCATTTTCAGGCCGGGGGAGCACAGTGGCCACTCATTCACGGCCATATCGTCAAAAGTTGGAACGACCGCAGACACGTCTCCTAGACGGCGAGGCAGTTCTGGGGGTTCCCGGCGGGCCGGCCCTTTGTCCAGCTCACCCGGCTTGGATGCGATCGACTCGGCCTCGTATGAGCAGTCTGATCCTGAAGGCCTCCTGCATTCCGAGTCGGGCCTGCATGCAAACCCGAGCATAGTTCACGAATTGGACATTTCTAAGGAGGCCGATGGGTCCGGAGAGGAGCAGCCTATTCCTGATGAGCGCTCCCAGCGCGCCCCGGCCGGCCCCTCCCATCCCACTCCCTCACCTAAAAGTTCTGGTCGGAACAGATGTGGCTTCTGTCGAGAATCATTACCAGACCTACACTATGAGTGTCAGGACTGCGCCAAGAGCTTTTGTGATCGTTGCCGTGCTTTTCATAACAGCAGCCATGTCCTGCAGCTGGTGTTCTCTGCAGCCGTCAGCAGTGACAGCTCTGGGCCGCGCAGATCTTCAATCAGGGGCCATAGGGATGAGTCGAGCGATGAAAATGAGCCTCGCAAACGAACTGGGCCTCGCAGAGGCAACGTCTTTCGCAAGAGGCGCCACACGAAAACAAGCAAAAACGTTGGAGAACAGGCCATTATAGAGATCAGCAGCAGCTCGGACAGGGCCAGCGAGGATGAAGACACGGACGAGAGGCATGCCCGGATACGCAGAGGCAAGATGAAGCTCCGTGCCAAGCATCGTCCCCAGGAAGGCGGCGCCAGTCAGCACGTTTCCAGTGACGACGAGTCCAATGAGGTTGAGTCCACTGACGACGTCGAAGACGACGACGACGACAACGAGTCCATCCAGAATAACTTCACTCACACAAGCCGGACTGAGCTGGACGGAGACAGCAGTGACGAGCACGGGACCTCGACTGCCCGTAGGGGAAGCAGGCAAACACAACGCCAGCCATCTATGAACTCAGTCTCAAGGCGAGGACGAACTCGATCCGAGGCCTCGAGGTTAGAAACAACTATCACCACGCGTATTCCCCATGAATGGGGATTGAACACAGTACGTTCCCCCCTTCGGCCTCGGAGTACAAGAGACTGACTTTGTGTAGGAGGAAGTAGAACGAGAGGTTACTACTGCAGTCACAGAGATTCTGCAAAAGGCCATTGAAATTTCTGGCCGAGAGATCACATTACCACGGTCGAACAGATTTCTCGGGTTTGACATCAACCGAGCGTGTGAAGATCACAGCACCAAACCAGGAAGGCGCAGGCTTCGCCCATGGACTCGGGCAGATCGGAATCGGCTGCAAAGGTATATAGGAGAGGGCCGCACGCCTGAGGAAATAGCAACCAAGCTGGACAGGTCGGCCAGCGCCGTCGCACAGCAATGGAGAAAGCAGAAGTTGGCAGGGAAGTCCACAGCGAAACCTGGCACATAAGAGAACAATCGATGCAGCCGCACAAGCACTGATGGGAGTCGCACGAGTGCAAGGATGAGAGATAATGGGATATTGATGAACGGCCGCTAGGCTCAGTCAACAGAAATGAACAGTGAATCTAATTGCTGTCTAAGGATTATGACATATTATCCTCAGAAAGAAAGCCGCTCTCCGCTGCATCATGCGGCTCCTCCTCTTCCCACTGAGCAACTTCTATCACCCGACTTAGCGGGCAATTGAACACCTGCAAGTGGAAGTTCTCGAGCGCATTAAGCAGGGCTCGCTTGTCAAGCTCCGGAAACTTCTTTAATGTCTGGTCCAGAGCGTTAGGGTCCAGGCCAAGGCCGCTGTCCTCGTCGTAGAGAGGGTCCCACAAGATGTACATATAGGATAGACAAGCTCGAAATAGGCGGCTCTCGTAGCCCCGTTGGCTTTGGCCGTCGGGCGCTGGACATATCTGGGCCAAGTAGCCCTCATCTTCGGGCCGCGGCCGTGCCTTGGCTGATAGAGATTTGACCTCCTCGATCGCGGTGAGCATGTCCTGGAACTTGGTATCCAGGCTTGTTTGCATTCCATGCAATGTAGCCTCCACGGTGTGGAGTCGCTCGGTGTTGGACACCGTCGCCTCCCTTATCTGCTTCATGTCAGCTTCAGCGGACTCTCCATCTGCCCCGCGTTTGTCTCGCTCCGTCCTGAGGTTCATCTGACACGTCGCGAGATCGTCTCTCAGAGCTCCAAGATGAGTCTTAATCGAGCCAACATCTGTTTTGAAGGCCCCCAAGTCCGTCTTGATGGCGGCCAATTCCTGGTGGGACTGCTCTCCAGAGAACTTGAGGTCCTTGAGCCCTCGGTGTAGATCATTCCGGACACCTTCCCGCAACGTATCTAAATCGCCCCGCCACCCGGCTCGGGGTATCTTTGGCTGTCTCAGGCCCACAGGACTACCGGGACGCTTCCTTGGATTGTGAAACTGCCCATCGATGCCTATTTTGCTCATGGCTGAAAGTCCTCCACTGGGACTTGATGAGTATGCTGGGCCGCTTGTATCAAGGCTTGGCTGCCTCGTGGGTGGTTGAGATGTATGCGCTGTGGTTGCACTCCATGCAGACGGCGCACTGGGCGCACTTGGCGCATTCGCAGTCATCGGCGCAGGTGGAGTACTCGGGAGAGTGGCTGCGGCGGCCTGAAGAGGGGCAGGAGGTGTGGTGACTGTCACGGGTACGGTATCTGAGGCAGATCGTGCGGCCGGTTCTGGTGTTTGGGGCCTTGGGGTTGATGGCAGCGCCAGAGGATTCTGAATCTTCCCAAAGAGCTTTCTTAGTGTCTCAGTGACCGTGCCGCCTAAGTTCTCGCTCTGCCGAAAGTTGTCGTAGCTGATAGGCATTGGCTTATACTTCTCAAGGCCCATTCTCCCGGTGCCACAGAATTTCGATTCGAAGATGATGTACTGCCAAGGTGTGAGGACTTCCTTGCAACAGGATCCAGGCGGCAGCAGTGCCCTCAACTGCCATGCAGTAAGCTGCAGAACGGCGGCCACTTCCGGACTCAACAGGAGCTCCCTCTTGCTGTGCCAGTCACCAGGTTTGTCCTGGCTGCCCGATCGCTCGATGCCTTGCAGCAGTGCCAGGGTACGCACAGTCTCAAACGCGAGAACGCCGTAGAAGTAGTCCGAAAAAAGGGGGGATGTAGTAATATGGTACAGCATGCTCCGTTGTGCCTTCCACAGCCCTTCCATCCTCTCGACGGCCGTCTGACTCTGTGTCGGTGTGGCCTGGACGAGAAGGCCAAGGCGGCGGTTCGCCTCCTCCAAGGCCCGGTAGGCAGGGAGGGCCTGGAGAAAACCGGACGCCTGTTGTTCAAGCTTATCTGATAATTCTGGTCGCAAATTTTGGTCCTCCCCGTCGACGATGATGTAGAGCTCACTGATCGGGGCCCTGAAGTTTGGTTTTTCTGGATGCTGCGTAGCGGCCACTTCTTGGACTGATGGTATGCTACCATCTTGTGTGTGGAGGCTGTGTAGCTGGTGGACACTCCGCCGGAAGAGAGACTGGACAACTGCTTGTTCCTGATAGGATTGTGCCTTGTCCAAGCGCCGGCCCCATTGCATACACCACTTCTGAAGCATCTGGTCCTTGTAACCTGCATCGGCCAACTGTGCTGAGAGCCACTGCACGAGTATCTTCGTTTCTTGCTCATCTCCTGCGGCCGGCTCTGTGGAGGCAGGGCTCAGACATTCCCACACCCGGGCTACCTCCTCGGCGGGAAACACTGGGTCGTCGGCGGGAGCTTCTTTTTCGACATGCCGGCCGCTGAGCTTTTCGTGCTGGGTCCGTACGACGTCAGGCTCCTTCGAGCCCGATTGGATAGACGAGCTCCTCAAGCGAACCACACCTCGGGCCCACTTCGGCAGATAGGGTGTGATGTCTTCCTGTGCGCGCTCGAAACAACCTCCAAACAGCCGGGAATAATTCGCGAGGAGGTCCACCTCCGCCTCTCGCTCCTCCTCGCGGGTGAACACGCTGTAGAGATTGCTCGCATTGACGCCCTTCCAGAACCCCTGGCGCACATGCAGCACCTTGGGGTCCTCCAACATCCACTCGATCTGAAGCTTCTGGACGATGGTGTTCTTGAATTTTGTATCGTCCGGGTGCGAGATGATCAGGAGCGCCAACATGCCTGGTTATGTCAGCCTATTTGATTGGGAGGACTGGTGAGCACAGTGTAGAGGATTCTAACCTGCGGGTGAGTGAAGACCCGGGGCTTTGGCCGTGATTTTTTTTCGGCCGGAAGATCTCTTCTGCTTGTTTTCCCACTCTGCATTGCTATGCGCACTTTGCGCCTCTCGCCAGTTGTCCCCTTTCGCCATCCAGGTCTCGAGGTTGGCGAAGGCAACATCTGCCTGCTTCGTCACCCTGTGGCGGGACGGCGCCGTCTCATTGCAACAAAGAAGGTGCTCCATCACATCGTCGCCGGTGATGTGCGCATATTCGCCCGTGAGGCCATGGGGGAGACAGTCTCGCACGAAGAGGTAGAACTTGGTGAGCATGCATTCTTGGGTTTCCTGGGAGGGGTATCTGTGCCGTATAGCTCTGCCGAGGGCTATGAAACCGTCGTTTTTCCCATTTTCCAGAAACGTCCTGTGTGAAGATCGTGATCCCGTGGGCCTCCGCAGCCAGTCCGCCGCAGCTACCGACATGGACTTGGTCCGCCGCCTTCGTGGCATGTTTTCGAAGTTATCGCTCATCTCCGACTCGGACATGGTGGAATGTAAAGAAGAACCCCCTGAATTATTCATCTGGCCCCATGGGATCTGACTAGGTGGATATAACTCTCGCGCAGCCGAGGTTGGTAAGCTTGGACCGCGTTTTGTCGTGCCCAAAGGTTGTCCGGTACAGTTAGAAATGATGCTTGGTCGTGTTCGTCCACACTAGTCACCTTAGCAGATGGGTGGCGGGCGTGTGCGGCCGAGACTCCTCAGATGTCCTGGTTCAAGCTCGCTTGTATGCAAGCTGACAAGAAGGGCGGGGGCTGGGAGCTTTTTGTTCAAAGTTACGTACCTAGGTACTCCGATTGTACGTACGTGCTGCGTGCCGTCGGATGTCGGTCCGCCCTTCTCAATCTGATACTGCAAACATGGATTCACGGCTGCAGGTTCACGGACGACTTGACAGAGAATCTTGTCAAACCCCTCCATGATCAAGCTCTGTGTGATCTGTGAAAACGGACTAGATTGCTCCGCACGGGCTCTATATAAGGCTGGATGTGTTGATGTCTACAGTAGCAGAGGCAGCACGATCTGTCAGAATGTGTCTAATCCGGCTAACAGTGGGGTGCCCATGCTATGTACAGGGGATGACCTGGCTCGTCCCACGTGCCTGAGCCACAGCAGGCCAACTTCAAGCGCCACGAAGTTCTGGTTTTGCTTGGGACAGGGGTAACTTCATGGCGTGTGAAGAGGCCCGAGGGTCTACGCACGCACAACTTCACATGCCAAGAAGTATGTGCCACTCCTGAGATGCCCAACCTGGCAGACCGCCAGGCATTCACCCTGACATTATCACAATTCAGCCAGGCGTATTTATGAAGTCGCAATTGAGCCGTAGATTAGTGTCGGCCATATGATAACTTGGTCCATGGACGTTGCAAGCGGGTGAGGTCTCCCGTTGCTGGACTCAACTCTTTCCGTCCAACGTTGACGGTGCCGAGCTATCCGGCCACTTGTATCGCTCGCACTGTCCGGGGAGCTCTGGGTCGGAGGGCAGTACCATGCATCAAGGGCCTGCGCGGGGACCAAGGCTGCACGTCCGGACTGGGAAGCGGCAATGATCCCCCCACTCGTTCTGACCAGTATGGAGGGTGCAGTCCAGATTCAATCAGGTAGGGCACGCAAGCCTGCATGAATGGCTAACTTGACCTGGCCACCCCTACCACCTCCGTCCCAATGATCGACAAGAGACTGCGACCCGTGCCTGCAGTATGTAGTTTGCTTCGCGGCCAACGTCTCCTCCTGTACGATGGCCAGGCGCTGGCACTTCTCAACCTGTCAGCGAGTCAACTCAATGTCATGCGTGGGATGCGCCATCCGGACCTTGCACGCGGACGGCACAAGAAGCTACCTGATGCTGCTGATTCATTTGCTCTTTGTTGTTTGCTCCTCGGCCGCCTGCGAAACTCGTCCCACTTCCTTCTCTTGGGTCAACACCATTTGCTAACGAGACAAAGATGATAGAGGTTTTGCCATCGAAAGCTGCACAGTCGCTTCCGTATCGCCTCGATATACAATGTACTTGACCTGTCTCGGATAGCACTGGGCAGTGAGACTGCAAAGCTTGCATACCAAGGGCGCCCACATTTGAATTCCACACATGTTCGGTGCTCATTCTAGTCAAGTTTGGCAGTTCGTTTGACCGGCCCAGCCAGAATAGTCTAGAGGTGCCAACTTGCCAGGGGTTGCGGCTGATGAAGGCCAGCCTCCCACAGGTACCTGTCATATACATGAACAATGCACATGCCCCTGAGATGAGAAGTGATCGTGGATGACGCGATGATGGCCATTTATAGGGGTGTGTATGCGGGAGATGCACCTTGAGCGTGCGTGTGCCAGATGCTCTGTGCCCATTACTTAAGTAGGCTGGCACGCAGGCAATGGTCTCACCTTTGATGCTGATGAAATTGACGTGCTCATCTTCCTGTGAGCAATCGTTCTCTCGGTCTTCCAAAAAGACAATCCGTATTTCGAGAAGCACACAGTCATGACCGCGCCATCGCGTTTGCAGCCATTGCCAAAGGGGTCCGGCTCGTCATCGTCCGCAGCATACGAGCGTCGCAACAATATTCCACCGCGCAGGAAATTGACCGAGAAAGAGCGCAAGCAGTTGAGTATCAGCCGACTCAAACGAAAGTGGACCATAATGAACAAATGCAACGAGTTCGCACAACTGTGCGATGCGCAAGTGTACTTGGTCATTCAATTCAACGGCGCAGACAAGAAACACATCTTCCATTCAGAACCTGATTTGGACTTTCCGGCCCAAACGTGGGAGCACATTGTAAGGCCGTCAGTATCTGCTACTCCGAGTGGGACATAAACCGGCTGACATTTTCAGCGCACCCGGGGGTATCCTCCGCCAGTTGTTCACACCCCTGAGTCGCTGGGTCCGGTCCGTGACGTGGACGAGAAGGAGCTCGATGAGGCCGGGCCCGACGCTATTAGTGCGGAACGGGGAGCTCACCCAACTTCTCTTCCCCCTCATGAGGCCGACTCTGCGGCATTCCGCGCTGAAGATGTGGCTCGAGTCATTCACGGCCCTGCACCTTTAGCACCGGGATGTGGAAAGCGTATGAGCGATGGCAAGACTAGCATTGGTAAGTACCCAACCAACTTCAGTCTCGAGGACACGCCCACTGAGGAATATTCAAGCCACCCCGGAAAGAGGCGACGGTATGGCCATCTCTGCGCTGGCGACTACCAGCCAAGTTACGCCCAGCATCGAAGATGTCTTTGAACGTACATTGGACGAGTTGGACGAAGATCCGTTTGATGCCGAGGATAACAACGACGATACTGACGAGTTCTTCTGTCTCTCCCAAGCCGCGGCCGCACAGAATCTTACTCCTGCTTTTCCCCAGCAGGGGGCTCGGACCAGTCCTAGTCACGAGCTTGATGTCGATACCAGCAGCTTCGACAATGCTTCCCCGCTAGGTGGAGATATGTCTTCCGAGGGTGACTGCGCCAGTCCTAGCCCACCTGGCAGCTGTGCCAGATCTGCCCTTGTTTCAGAACACTCCGGTACCCAAGAGTCGCAGGACCTTTCCGCTCGCGGACGGCAGCCCAGGGCGTTTGAGAAGAGACGTCAGCATAACATGGCCATCAATAATCAGATCTTGAGCAGCATTGGAAAAGGCGTGCATCCGAACTTCAGGGTAGGCAAGCCTTTGCTATATAACTCTCCAGGGGAACCAACGCCAGTCCACCATGTGTCACCATTTGCCAACGCTTTCGGTTTGGATGATGTGCG
Organism: Diaporthe sp. P3_1W; assembly: GCA_037177825.1. Classification (NCBI taxonomy): domain Eukaryota; kingdom Fungi; phylum Ascomycota; class Sordariomycetes; order Diaporthales; family Diaporthaceae; genus Diaporthe; species Diaporthe sp. P3_1W. The sequence continues at coordinate 13,705 of JBAFXB010000004.1, read as the reverse complement.
TGGCCGAGGAACTCCTGATCGCGATGGCACACCTCCTGGCCCAGTCAATGCATCAAGGTTCATACCCGATACTAGAATAGCGCAGGCTCTTCATCAACCTGTAGCTGAAGAAAAGACTTTCCAGCAGTCACATCAGGAGCATCCAGAGCACATTCTTACAAACCTTGTCCAGAACACTCCACCGGACACACCCTCATCAACAACTCGAATCGGCTCTTGCGTACCATCCTCGTCTCCTTCGCAGGACTCTCCCTACGGCTATACCACTTCTAAATTCGCCCTAGCTCCAGACGAAGTCGCCAATGCACCACGAGAACACGACAACGTAGAATCAAGCAGCCCGGGGGCAAAACGGAGGCGCGGCCGGCCTAGGAAAAACGCCAGTCCGGTGCAGGAACGCGACACTGGAAGGATGCTACGGAGGAAATTCCAACGCAGCGAGTAGGCTCATCTTCTAGCATCATCCTTGAAGAAAGCTAGAACCTTTCATTTGAATGCCACAAAAGGTCTTTTATTTCTATCACGATACCTCAGCGAGGCTGTCATGCTAGAAGTCTATATTGATTTGCTCTATTTCGTGCTCCGGTGGGTGATCATGGTTCAGGAGCTCGCCTGATTCAAAGCGCGCGGCACATGTCCAACACAGATTGAAATGGCACTCTTTACAAACCCGGGCATAGTTCTCAGCCGCATTCCCTTCAATCTCCTCATTACAACCTGAGCACCAGAAAGGCAACTCAAACTTCTTGAAATCCTCTTCCTGGGCGACAATCGGATGCCGGGTTGCTGGGTCTGCCCTAATCCACAGGACAAACTTCCTGTCCGCCTCAGACTTGATCGGCTCAGAGGAGTCATTGATGCTGAAGCACCTGAGAACAATGGGAAGTGAGTTGTCTCCGGCGAGGACAGCCTCATCAAACAACCCTTCTGTGAAAAGCGCGAAGCGCCTTCCAGTAAGGGAAAAGCGGACCTTTCCTGATGGGAGATCGGCTGCACGCAACTGGCATCCCAGGTCGTAGACCGACACAGGATAATCACTCTGGAGTATTCGAGGAGGTTCGATCTGGATGTCTGGGAGTGTCAAGAGCTGACTGCGGGTTTGGTCAGTCTGGTAGTTTGGGTCTGCAACAAGTTCAAATCGCAGTCTTCGACTGTTCGCAGCATTGACCGGGACCAAGTAGTCCGTGCTATATCCCTTTGGATGAGCATAACCTTGCGAAACGAGGACTTTAGCAGTGGGTGCTCCTCTCCAAGTTGTCTTGGTCGTTCCGGAATCCGCTCTCCTGTGGGCCGTCTGAAGTCCGATTGTGAGCCTGGGCAACAGGGTCTGCAGATCAGGCTCCGTAACACCGCCCATTGCCGCGCCGGCACAAACGGCTGTAGACCTAACTCCCATTATTAGTATTACGCAAGCCGCATGGATTGAAAATACTTGCCAGTGCCTGGTATGGATGTTCCCTAGAAACCCGTGGTTGAACCTGATTTCCACCTCCCCGCTCGCACTGTTTCGCTTGTCCACTTCTTCTTGGAAATCTTCCATGATGTCCTCCACCTGATCGCGAAGGCCTCTGCTCAAATAGCTACCCCCCGTGAACAAGACGACAATATCTTTGCTGTTAGAGAGTACCCTTTTAATCTCATTCTTCAAGACTTCCAGTCCCCTTTCAAAGGCCGTATCAAAGATCTGTTGAATTTGCTTGTGATTCAGATCGACACGCAACTGGGGACCGTCTTGTACATGAAGTTGTATCGTTTTCTTTCGCCGGATGATGTCCCGATAGTTGAAACCCCGGTCTCGCTTCTGCCGCTCGAAGTCAAGCAGGTACTTAGCGAGGTCACCATTTTTAACGGTAGCTCCTCTCTGTCGAGCCTTGTCAAGGACATCGGCGATAATCTCCCGCACCATGTCGTTTGCGAGATGACTGCCTCCTTGCGCACCTGCTGAAGGATAAGTATTTGTCCGGATGACAGGCTAGATGAAAACGAGAACAGGAAAAGACAACAGCGAATGCTGCAAGGCGGTCCTTGTATACTCTTCAAGTAGTGACTATCAACCAATTTCGAGAAAAACAGAGCACCTACCAGACTTTTGCTCTGGACGGACGAACGATTGGCTGTGATCCATTCTACCGTGCTCATCAAACCATACGCAGACTGACTGAAGATTCTGCAACCTTGGTCAGTACTACCGAAATTCAAGAGACAAAGCCACATACTTACTAAGCTGCTGCTCCCACTGTCCACCACAATCAAGTTGATCCAATCCCTCTTGTTTAGACCCTGGAAGAGAGTTTCAACTTGTGGTCGGATTGACCCGGTTGTAGCATCAAAAAAGGGCTCGCATATATAGAGGGCTGCAGCTTGGCCTTCGCTCATAACCCGGAATTTCATAGAACGGCCCCATATAGATCGGAGCAAATCAAGGAACAAATCCATATACTTATCAAAGTCCTTACTCCCCTCGTAGGCACACAAGTAGTTCGGATATGTCAGGACGACCGAGGTAATCGCAACCTCATTATTTTGTGCCTGTACCAGTGCCATCCGTTGGAGCCGCTCAAAATGCCGTCGCAGAACATCGCGCACCAACTCCTTCGTCACGCGTTTCTCTTGAAAAGCCCGCAACAGATATGGCCCAGAAGGCAGTCTGAGCATGACCTCTCGGCGATGGGCCCGTGTAGAGCTCAGAGAAAGGTATATGAGTGCCGTCTTCAGTGGGATCGACATATCATGGTCCAAAGCCTGCCTGCCCTCGGCCATTTCTGCCGTATCTCCAGCCTCATCCAGGGCCGCTGCGGCGACAAACTCGAAGTCCGTATTTCCATCTGGATGGTCTGGGTCATCAAACGTACCGCTGAAGGGCACACGTGAAATCTGGCATTGGGTGTTTCGCAAGAACCCCAACGCCATTTTGGAGTACATGTTTCCAAAATCGAGGCCTAGCACTGCTGGCGTCAGACCCGGGTCTGCGTGATTATATCAGTAAGTAGCCCATTCCTGTTTTGGACGATAAGGAACTTGCTGGTAACATCTTCCTCGCGCGTCAGGGCGCCCGTCGAAGGCGGCGCAACGGAACTCATTATGCACGCGTCGCGTGTATTGTATTGCTTAAGGAGCGCAAAAGTAGGGACGGCCAGCGGGAATGGTAGAAAACATGAAAGCTGTGCAGGTCAATCAAGCCAGGACCCCTGGACGGGATGAGTAGCATTGGGACCCACCGGGGCCCGCCGAGCGGGCTGCAGCGCGCATGTCCTGTGTTCCTTGGCAAGCACGCGTCGCGTCGTGATTCTCCTCTATTTCGCGCCGCTCCGGAGCGCTGGTCACTAGCCACCTGCCATTGCTCAAATGGCTTCAACAATGTTCAGAACCATATTGCGAAATCTCCGGGGCAGCGCGCCATCAGAGCCCAATACTCCCGAAACCCAGCCCACCAACATTACTCTCACCGAGCCCCGTCTTCCGGTCGGCGAGCCTCCCACCGGGGACGATCCTCCCTGCGGCGACGCGTTGGCAGACGAGTTCCTAGATGAATTGAAACAAATATCGAACAAGAGGATGAACAATGTCCGGAAAGCTTGGAAGGACATGATTGCCGGCAAGGCGATATGGGATAAGAAGGTTGGGGACGAGATTCGGAGGCTCGAAAAAGAAGGACAACACGGGCAAATAGCACATTTAAAATCCAAACTCCTTGCCCATCAGCTCGTCAACCATCCTGATGACTTTGAGGCAATATGGCAGACGAAGTATGGTGAAGAGAAGATTATGGTATTCTTCATCGGAAAATCCTCAGGCAAAGTGTCACGAGGCAGGCCTGCTTGGAGCGAGGAGACCCCGCTTCCAGAGTCCGGCAGCGGGTCAGATACCGACGACGATTCTGAGTTCGAGTACCTGTATGACGAGGATTCCCATCGAGAGTCCGGCAGCGAGTCTGGCAGCGAGTCCGGCAGCGAGTCCGGCAGCGATTCCAGCAGCGAGCCCAGCAGCAAGCCCAGCAGCGAGTCCGGCAGCGAGTCCGACAGCGAGTCCAAGAGTGAGCAAAGCAGTGAGCCCAGCAGCGAGTCCGGCAGCGAGTCCGGCAGCGATTCCAGCAGCGATTCCAGCAGCGAGCCCAGCAGCGAGTCCGGCAGCGAGTCCGACAGCGAGTCCAACAGTGAGCAGAGCAGTGAGCCCAGCTGTGAAATATCTGCTAACATGTCAGCCGGCGAACAAGGACTACCTAGCACCACAATATATGCTAAGCCTGAGCTACGGAAGGTGCCCGATCCGCTGCCCCTGAGGAAGTCGAACCTCACAACCGCCAAGATTTCTCAAAATACGATAACCGTCCACTCAGACGCTGCTTGCACCATTTGCAAGAGCGGGGAGCACGAAGAGGTTTTGCTACTGTGTGACGAATGCAATGTCGGATATCACACCTATTGTGTCGGCTTGGAACAAGTCCCAGACGGTGCTTTTCATTGTCCCACATGCTCCTCTAGGAACCCAGCAGAGACTGCTGCACCACGCCAACAGATGGAAAAGACGAACAAAAAATTCGACACCCAAAGCTTTTCGCCCAAGGTTTCTTGTGCGGTAGGCAGAGGTACAAGATTAGTCTTCCGAGCCAAATCGGGGTTCGCATTTTGTCTTGATTGCCCCTGCGAAAAACTACTCATCCCGACATCCAGCACAGACCCAGACTCAGCAACACATGATGTGGTACCTATGATTTTTTGCATGGGCCCTGCGGAGGTCCTCGAGCATTTTCGGACAGAACATGGCATGGAGAACCCTCATCTGGGGCACATTGTGCAAAGATTCGGAAAAACAGGTAAGATATTCTCCTCTGTTATACATCGCTGATACTGAAAGTCCTACATTTAGTGGATGAGACGCAGCCAGGATTTTCTACCATCAAGGCGCACAATTATGTTGTCAGACAGAAATACAAACGCCTCACGCAGGATTGGGAAGCTGTGACGGACTATTACAAGGTCTCAGGCGCACAGCAGCGCAGCATTCCACATGAGCACGCCACTTCGAAGACCGTCCGAGCAAGCTCATTGCTAGATGCCGGGGGTGGGTATGACCAATATGGATTTCGGCCGAGGTCTAAGGATGGGGAGTGGGTTGTGTTCTGCACTATGCCGCAGTGTCCTCTGGGGTCCATGATCTGGAATCCCTTTAAACGTGGTAAAGCTGTTCAACATTTTCAGAAACACGGTTTACAGTTAAACGAGGATCAAATCCTTGATCTCTTTGGTTTCCAGGGTATGCGTTCCCCTTCTACTCCTAGATGCGTCATGTACTCACATCTGCGTCTAGTCATTGAAGATATACCAAGGATGAGAAATAAAAACACAGCATCAGCTGTAGACAGGCCGACGACCATCAAAAGGCCTCGAAGCCGATCTCCGCGAAAAGTCTCATCACCTTATTCAAAGAGAGCTAGAAGCTGAGCTCCAAGCCGAGTGCTTCAACAAGGGCTTTGGAAAATAGATGGCCACTTTAGCAGAGAGCAGTATTATCAATCTAGTATGCCGTACTAGCCATCAACATATCGGCCAACCACTTTTGGAGTGCAGCCCTGGGGTGGAGGTGTGACTTGAACTGGTGTGATCAGAAACACTCAGTGCTGAGACTAGAGAGATCTGACAGCCGTCCCCGGCCTATTTACTTTTCGCCCAGATACCTCATCGGTCGTTTCCGGTCTGTGTCAATGCCGTGGACGTCATCCGCGTGCCTCCGCATATGATTTTTATCATAGAGCATCTCCAGACAGATTGGACATTCATCCCTCTCGTCATCACGGATATAGTCCAAGTGACAGCCAGTAAAGTGTCGGGCTAGGTTGTGTTCGCTGGAATGCTCGCGACAAAGATCAAGGAAGCGTTCATGCTTGCGCCCTAGTTCCAAACCAGTCGCAACACAAAGAAAACACCTCCGGACTTTGCGCTTACCCATTACACCCTTGAATGTAGAGCGCTTGATCTCTTCGTCCTGCATCTTGGGAGGAATATGGAGCTGAAGCTCTGCCGGGGTTTCTCTGCTGGCTCTGGTAAGGGGCGTTCGGACGGGCTCCTGCTCGCCGGCATACGCCACAAGTGCGTTGATGGCATTGGCCGACCGGTCGCGTATGGCCCCCAGGTCAATAGTGATCGGCACCGAGAGGGCATCCTCCACCTTTTGCAGCGCAGCAGACATAGGCTCACCGGCCAGGGGCGTGGGATGGTGGGCGAGAGGCTGGGAAATATCTTCGCCTCGGAGTTGGCGTTGGATATCTATATGTGTTTGCCTAGCATCCCACTGATTGCGGACCTCCTGGAGCTTGTGCCGTTTGAGACTTTCCAGCAGGTTCCTCCGATTGCGGGTCAGCTGCTTCCGGGCGTCGGACTGGAATGCAAGCCCGGGGTCCTCAATCTTCTTGCTCAGGCGTATATACCTCTTGTCCTGTTTGCACTCCTCGATGTGCTGGTCTGTCAATTTGTAAATGCGCCGGCTGTCTCTCGAGCCACCGTGACTCGTCGCCTGCTGAACCAGATCCGATTGGGGTTCAAGCTGGCGATGAATTGCCCACAAGTCGGCACAAACGAAGCGGCTCAGGTAGTGCTTCTGAAAAGTATCCGAACTGACCATGGGCGCGTGATCTAGAATGAGGTTGCGCAGAGGCCCGCTGATATCATCTACCCACAAGTCAGCAATGTGCCCGGAACAAAATCAGCATGTGAGATTCAGAGTCCTACCGCTCTTATCCAGGACATTAGCAGCCCCATAACGCAGGTGGTATGAGATCGTATTGTTCTTGAACCCCAAACGCTGTCCAATAGATTTGATCCATTTGCCCGTGATGCTTTGCGTAAGCGGCCGGGTCTTTGACATGACGTACCCTCGCGGGGATCGGACAGACTGACGAAACAGTGGTACGTCCTTCCACTCATCTTTGATCAACAGGGGCAACTCATTTGCTTCAACAGCTGGTTTCAAATCAAATATCTTGCGCGGGTGATCATTGAGGTCCTCCTCTTCGAAAGCCCGGTTCTTTACAAGCACAGCTAGAAGAAATATATGGGGGCTGAGGTAGAGGCTGGGATCGTACAAGATTTCAGGCACCATGAATGTCTTGCTGTGAGAATTAGAAACGACCAAATGCATACGCACAGAGTAATATCAGACTTACACAGCTTTTGGCCCCTTGTACGTTTTAGTCGATTCGACCCTGAGCCTAATCGTAAGTCTGCATGGATCGCCTGGCCGCTTGGTATTCTTTATCACGAGCAGCCCGATGTTCCCGAATCTATCTCTGGTCAGGGTCAAGACTTGCAACAGCGTGAATTTGTATCTTACTTCAGATCAAGGATACTCTGAGGGCGAGAACCCTGAGGCGCCATGAGCAAAAGGAAGAGGTTGGCTAGGATGCGCGATTCCCCAAGTTTGAAGTCCTTGTCTGCCATGCGCAGTGTAGCTTGACATTGCTCTTTGAGCTGCTCCAGTGTCATAGGCCGGTTCTCGCGTTTCTCATGACTCAAATGAAACTTCTCTCCGAGTTCAGCAATGGCCTATGTAACTCAGTTCAGTAAGGACTTTATCAGCACTGGGTAGCAGGATATCAAATACATTGCTCATAACGCCACTCGGCAAGATAGAGTCGATCTTCTCGAGTGTAGATCGCTCGTATGACAGTCGGAATATGCACCAGAACGTGATCAAAGAGCCAAACTTTGACAGAGGCCGCTTTGCTCGACCATTAGGACTTTTGGTCTGGTTCAAGTACCACTCTAGGAAATGGTAAATAGTGTTGAAATCGAGCCGTCTGTGGCACGCCTTCCAATCTCTATCCTGCATGACTTCCCGACAGAACCTGCAACAAGTCGTTAGCGTTGAGACTCATTGTTGAGACAAAGGTGGTTGTCATTACATCTGCCAGAAGCCTTCACATGTCTGCAGGAGCCTTAACGTCCCCTTCGAGTAGCGAGTCCGCTTGTAACTGGCCTCATTGAATGTCCTCATGCTCTGACGGTACCTCTCGGCCGGCTTGCGGTTTCCCCCACCATACAGCCGATCCTCGTCTGAACTAGCATATGCCTCATTGCTGTTGGGATCGATTGCCTGACTGTTCTTGATTTCGAACTCCGCCATGCACTCTTCAACCTCAAGGATGGCTTCATCATCCTGAGGCGCAATGTTGGTTGTGTTCAGGTGAGTCCCAAAGCCTAGGAGATGCCCGGAATTCCCGGCAACAGGGGCGTCTTCTGAGTCGTCGTCGTCATCCTCAGTTTCGACGTCCGGGGAAGAGTCCTGGTACTCGTCTCCAGTGGACTCCACTTCTGACTCCGAACATGATGATGAGCTACTTTCGTCGGCCTCGATGGTTCTAGGCATCTTGACAAGGTGCGTAATGAGACTGCAAAGAGGAAGTTGGCACTACAAGGAAGGGCATGAACAAATCTTTCAAGTCAGTGGACAGCGTGAAGGTGAGCAAATGCAGACACTGCACGAGGTCGGTTGACTTTAGTCAAACCGAACGTCGCTATATTTGAACTAGCGTGCAGCCATCACGCATGTGCGCTGTCTTCTGAACAGTTGCAGATGAAGCAAACTGCATTACACCCACTTGGCATCTCCGGCTCACTGACAGCCCTTGCCCCGATATGCACCAAATGCACCTTTCCAGGCCTTTCCTGATACAGTGTAAAGCGATACATTTTGACGCGAGATGGCCATACATTATGTGCGTCTGTCGCTGCGATGAACATGTACAGGCAGGGATCGCTGGGTACTTCCCCTGAGCCCCTGTCTGTGCCCTCAAATCGTCTAGCAACACATGCATGTGACTCGCTGTTTCGGGATGCGCTCTAACGTCACGCAGCTCGCACCGCTGCAAGCCTGAGAAAGGAGGTGCTTGGCCCGAGGACCTTGCAGCCAACTGTGTCGACCGGCTTCCAAAGAATCGGGTTTTGGCTGCTCACAATGGACTGCAAGTTTAATTGACGTTATTGAATCTGACACATTTGACTCATCTAGGTCATCGTGACTGACACAATCCAGCAGTGGAATGGCGGCTTAATCTGAGCATGCTCGTCCGGGCGGACAAGATAGTCTGACATTGCTTCAATACAGCATATCGACGTCCGCAAGGCACTGTGTGATCTCCTGTTCGCAGGCCGCTTGGAACAGAACCTCCTTATCATCAGCCGAGATTTGCCGCCGGCGTCTCCGCCGCCGCCGCCGTTTCTGTTGCAACCTTTCCCACCATATGTCGCAATGCTCTGCCGCTTCAAAGTCGAACAGTACGGCTCGGAAGGGCCCCTCTGGATGTGAAGACTCCACGCGTAAATTACGTAGTGCTGCGTCGCCATGAACCAATCTGAGGCTGTGTATATATTCGAGGGCAGCCCTGACCGAGGCACGCAGTGCCGTTCTGGCCCGCTGCTTCTGCTCCTCCTGAGAGGGCGATAATGATAAATTGTTTGCTGACCAACCTACGCTGGAAGACAGCGCGTCTTGTGGTTGCTTGCCTGGTATCCAGCCGAGCAACAGGCAGCAAGTGAGGTCATGGCCTAGGTGGTCTGAATACACATCGGGATCAGGCCACGGCTCAGGCAGATCAAGTAAGCCAAGACATGGGGCTACGGCGCCGCTTTGCTGGGCTGGAACCAGATATTTGCGATAGATTCGCTCTTCGGTGCGGAGCGCCACCCTGTTGCTGCTAACCTTGGCTACGAGAACATAGCCGAGTGACGCAAGTCGAATCTTGAAGATGGTTGCTGTAGACCCGGACCATCCCACCCACAAGGTATGGCAAGACGGGCCCTCAGCGAGTTGGCGGCGGAGGAGCTCGCGGAAGACCGAAGTGGGAGGGTGTTGGACAGAGTGGCTGGAGCGGTTTGGGCAGTCCAGATCAAGGGACCCACCACAAACAACTCCAAATATGCAGCGGGAAGTACAGTACGGGGCCCGCCTGAACACCTCGGGATCATTTGGGTCGTTCAGCTTGACAATGGATGTCAGAGGCGGAGGCGGCGACGGCCTAGGAGAATGGGGAAACGCGGGAGGGGTCGGCAGGGAGCCTGCGGCTGAGGCCTCTAGACGGGAGGCAGTGGTCTTGAGGCGCTTACTCGGTTTTTCCCTGTCCCCGTCCGGATCCCATTCCCCATCCCCGGCCTCAGGAGCCCAAAATGAACCATTTTCGTCGTCATGCTTTCTCTTGGAAGGCTTATCGGTGTTACTGTAGCCGGCTTGCAAGCAGTTCGGGGCCAGATGGTCATCATTGGAGCCTGATGTGTTCGATGCTGTCGATTGTCGGAAGGATTTGTCGCCGGTTGACTCGCGGCCAACATTGTGGATCAATGAAGTACCCTCTGTGGTCTCGGTCATCGCTCTCCTGATCACCGGCCATCGACTGCCCTCCTTCGTCGCACGCACGGCGGTATCAGCGGGTATGGCACCTCCACGGGCTAGAGAAATGAGCGCCAGAAGCAAGATGCGCACAAGAGGGAGCATTCGCATGGGCGGCAGAGCATCAGCCGGTTGAGGCCGGCGGGCCGTGTAGTATTCCACAATCTTGGGAGATTCCAGGTCGATGCGTAAGAAGATGTAACAGTCCGATGTGCTGATATAGCCATATCGTAGCCTCTCCCTGATCATGAAATCATACAGCTGTGTGATGACGCCGGCCGTCGCAGAGAGGGGGTCTGAGTCATCATCTTCGTCCTGGCCGGTGCGCTCGATGCCCCGGCTCCCGCCGGCGTCATTGTCGCTGGCATCGCCAGCTGCTTCATCGTCTGGCTTCTCCCAGATATCTTGCCTGACATCGAAGGCACGGTCATTGTTTGCCAGTCCTGCGCTTTGTAATGTTCGCCATGGAAGTTTGTGTGGTGCTTTGAGCTCGTACGCGAAGAGTATCCGCCTTGTATCTGTGTCCCCCTTAAAGTTGCAGAAACCGTCGGTCGGCCCGGCGCGGAACTGTTGCTCGGCTGCTGGGCTAGCTTTAGTATCTTAGCAATCTCTGTCTCCATAAACCTTAGATCAACTGTTGCTTTAAAATTAAATCTGCATTACACGCTTTTCCAGAGCCAGATTTGTACTGTTTTTTTTTAAATGGAATACAAGACAGAGAGAAGCTGAGGAAAATTTTCTTTTAGTATAATATTCCTAGAAACACTGCATATTCTAAAAGGCCGAATAGGAGTAGACTTGCCCTTACTTGTTCCAAGGTTCCTCTGCTTCCCTGGGTTCCTCCATACTTTTTCAACAGCTGTTTTTGGAGATTTACTTGAATGTTCGTGATACTAGCAAAAATAATGAAATTTTTTATCAGCGACCAATAGAGAAAGAATGCATAACAGATGCGGAGAACCATCTTACACAACGCTCAAGAAGCTCAAACCAAAAGTTGCTCATAACAGTAATGAAAATGTTAACTTGAAATAGCCCAAGAGTATATGTCCCTGTCTCAGTCTCCTTGGCAAGCCGCATAATGGATCCATATTTCTATCCCAAGAAAAATAGTGTTACTATGAATTCGTGTAGTGGATGAACTCTTCTTTAAAAAACTAATCCCCCCCAAAAGTAAGGGAAACATATTACTCTTAATTACTAATGTGGGTTTTTAGATACTCAACGGATAACATCTTAGAGGAAACTCAATATTGTGGGTAATATGCCCCAGGAAGGAAGACAAAAAAATTTGTAATCACCTGTAATAGGAATCTCGAAGACCATTTTACCTACAATTTGTGCTTTCTATTCCTTGCAACAATCCCATTTAAAAATTTTACTTCTAAGATTGGTAAGGAAAACACAGCCCACAGGGAGGACTGCTTCTTGTCCTTCTTTTTTACCCTTAAGCCGTTTGGGGATTGGGGTGAGCGTGACTCAAATAATTTGCTCACTCTAAGGTAACAAATAAGGATAAAGACTAATTAATCTTCTATGGTATCAGAGGTTGGAAGGAAGACATTGGAGATCGATAGCAATAGTGTGCAGCAATAAAATCTGGAGCATATTGAAAAGTGGATAAGGCTTTGCTTTTGTAGTGAAAGGGCAGAACAAGAAAATGTAATTATCAAGAGGCTCGCGCTAGCTGTTTATTGCCCCCAATCCCCGCGCCCACCCCCCCCCCCCCCCCCCCCCCCCCCCCCCCCCCCCCCCCCCCCCCCCCCCCCCCCCCCCCCCCCCTTTTTGTGTCTGTGACTTCTACGTGCCAGTATTCTGCAGGTGTTTCCCAAGAGTAATCATTTTTAAGGCTTACAACAATATGTAGGGTAAAATGCACTTTTTCTTCATTTCACAGAGGAGACCTTAGGGGTCAACATTGTTAAGTAACTTTTTCAGAAGTCATAGCAGTTGGTTAATTGTTGGGACAGAAAATTAACTCAGGGTCTGCCAGGTAATATCATCTAAGACCAAAAAACAAACGGTTATGTAATGTGTTGTGTTCTATTGTCTGGGAGAGGGTAAATATGCAGCTGATCATATTCACAAAGAAGTTCTTAACCCCCCAAGCGACCAACTTCTATATTATGCATCTTAAGATAAGAGTAAGAGCGGGAACTGGGAGCTATGTGAGATCCTTCTTATATCCCCCTTAAACTTCTACCCAGGGATAATGTGTAGCAAGGTTAAACCAGAAAAATATATACATTATCTTCATAATCCTTTTTTCAGGTAAGAGGTACTACTTTTTATTTTGTTGGAGAAGAGGTATAGTGTCGCTAGGTGAATGTACAGTTGTCTAGAGCTTGAATTGCTTTAAATTTAAATGTACTAGAACTCTACGCACTTATTCGTTCTTACATCAAATTTGTACTATCACAGTTTCCTCATTATAACAAGTAGAATAGTAATAGTGATTCTGTATGGTATATGTGAGACGTTAAATAGTAAGTGTTATGTGTAAATTACTTAGTGCAGACAGCAGTTTCCCAAAGGACATTTGATGATAATTATACAAGATATTTTTTGGGTGTCACAAATTCTTGGGGGGGGTGCCACTGTGCATCTAGTGTATAGGAATCCAGGTGCATTTTGCAGATGCACATGACAAGCCCAACAACAAAGAACTTATCTGACCTTCAGGGTCAGTTAAGAGATTGAGTTAGAGGAAGGCCCTGTTGTAGCACAATGAGTGGATATACATTTTTATAAACTTTGCTATTATTTTGTGCTGAAGTCTTAAAAATAAAATGGAAGAAAATGTAGAATTATTATGTAATCATTTTTCTTGGTTGTATATGTGTGTGTTGTGTGCGTATTGGAAGTGATGTCGTGACTCTGTTGTGTGTGTGAGTGTGTGTGTTGTGTGTGTGTGTGGTTGTTTGTTTTTTTGTGTGTTTTTTTTTTTTTTCGGTTTTGCGTTTTTTGTTCTTGTAAGACAGAGTCTGGCTTGGCACCCAGGCTGGAGTGTCCTAGTGGCCGGTATCTCTGCTCACTGCAACCCTCCACCTCCCAGTTCAAGGCAATTCTCCTGCCTCGCCTATTCCGAGTAGCGGGAATTGCAGGCACCGCCACCAGCCCAGATCTAATTTTTGTATTTTTGGTAGAGATGGGTTTCACCATTTTGGGCCAGGCTAGTCTTGAACTACCTGACTCATGTATCGAGCATCTTCTGACACCTCCCAATAGTTACTGAATTACAGGCATGAGAACCGCACCTGGACCATAATCATCTTCTTTGGAAGCAGCTAAAGAAGGTAAAGATATTATAATCTCAGGTGGGGGTTCA